>CM045986.1:88328111-93328111 GCA_025175895.1 Wurfbainia villosa | reverse complement strand
CCTCGGTTGTGAGCCTTTACTTATACTTTTCAAGGGACCGATAACATGATCTCCTGTGTGACACCACACACCATGTTATCTATAATGTAAAGTATTAGACAATATTGCTTAACCATAAAAATATGCAAACAATGATCTTGTGATTCTTATTTCAAAATAAAGATGTTCATATAAAAGATAGACTTTTTAGTATACATCTCTACAATCTCTCACTTATACTAAAAGACTATGCTATCCTCAAACTGCCATACATCTGATCCCCATTCCCTCGACATGCCTTTCAAAAGCTCTCGCCGGAAGGGCCTTAGTGAAAGGATCTGCCAGGTTATCGTCTGATGCAATCTTGGTCACAACAACTTCTCCTCTCTTTACGATTTCTCGTATGTGGTGGTACTTGCGCTCTATGTGTTTACTAGCCTTATGGGCTCATGGTTCCTTCGAGTTTGCAACTGTAACACTATTATCACAATAAATTGTGATAGTTCTGGGCAAACTAAAAATCTCATCCAAGTCCATCAGGAAGTTCCAGAGCCACAAAGCTTCTTTGGCCGCCTCAGAGGCTGCCACACACTCAACTTCCATGGTGGAGTCCGCGACGCATTTCTGCTTGACACACCTCCATACAATGGCTCCACCTCCCAAAGTAAACACAAAACCTGAGATAGACTTACTGTTATCCCTATCAGATTAGAAGTCAGAATCCGTGTAACCCACAGGGAGTAATTTGTCTGCCCCATAAACCAGTATATAATCCCTAGTCCTTCTCAGGTACTTCAATATATGTCTTACCGCAGTCCAATGTCCTTGTCCTTTATTACTCTGATATCTACTGACCATGCCCACGGCAAAGTAGATATCTGGTCTTGTACATTGCATCGCATACATGAGGCTTCCTACTGCCGAAGCATAAGGAACCGCCTTCATCTCCTCTATCTCCTCAGATGATCTAGGACACATCTCATTAGATAAAGGAACTCCATGCCTGAAAGGTAGAAAACCCTTCATGGAGTTCTGCATGCTAAAACGATCCAAAATCGTGTCTATTTATGAAACATGGGATAAGCACAACATCCTTTTCCTGCGATCCCTTATAACCTTGATCTCAAGGATGTGTCCCACCTCTCCCAAGTCCTTTATATCAAACAGTTTGGACAACCATACCCTTACGTCCGATAACACCTTGATATTATTGCCAATCATCAAAATGTCATCTATGTATAGTACAAGAAATACCACTACCTTTCTGTCACATCTCTTGTATACACAAGACTCATCCGGACTTTGAATAAATCCATAAGACTGGATCACCTCATCAAAGCAGATGTTCCAAGACCTTGAAGCTTGTTTCAATCCATAAATGGACCGATTAAGCTTACATACAAGATGCTCTTTGCCCTTAGCAATGAATCCCTCTGGTTGCTTCATGTAGATGTTTTCCTCAAGACTTCCCTTAAGGAAAGATGTCTTGACATCCATCTTCCACACCTCATAATTCATATGAGCTGCTATGCATAAGAGAATCCGTATAGACTTAAGCATGGCTACCGGAGAAAAGGTTTCCTCATAATCGATACCCTCTTTCTGAGTATACCCCTTCGCAACAAGCCTCGCTTTGAAGATCTCAACCTTCCCATCTATTCCTCTCTTTCTCTTGTAGATCCACTTGCATCTAATGGTTTTTATACCATTGGGTGGTTCTACTAGCTCCCAGACCTGATTTGAATCCATAGATTCAATCTCAACATTCATTGCACTTAGCCAAGATACTGCATCTTTATCTTGGATTGCCTCGTCATATGTCCAGGGATCAGATTCATGTTCACCAGGGACCAAATCAGAAGATTCTCCCAAGAACATGAATCTATCAGGCTGTCTCACAAACCTCCCACTACGACGAGGTATCACCTGTTTATCCTCTGTGACTCGCGGTGCAGTGACATGTGGTATATCCTCTTGTACCGGCGGTACTAAAGAAGTGACTTCCCCTTTAAACTCCTCCAGAACCATTTTACTCTTGGGCTTGTTGCTCATCACATAGTCTTCCTCTAGAAATCTGACATTCGTGCTAACGATCAGCCTCTGATCTCTAGGACAATAAAAGAAGCCACCCTTCGTTCCTTTAGGATAGCCAACGAACAAGCGTACTTCTCTACGAGGTTCCAACTTACCAACATCTGCCTTCAGCACTTGTGCTGGACTCCCCCATATCCGAATATATCTTAGACTAGGCTTTCGCCTTGTCCATAACTCTGTGAGAGTAGAAGGCACTGATTTAGATGGAACCAAGTTCAGAATGTACACCGTCGTATCTAGAGCATATCCCCAGAACGAATCTGACAAGTCAGAATAACTCATCAGCGATCTAACCATCTCCATAAGAGTCCTATTCCTTCGCTCTGCTACACCGTTCTGCTGGGGTGTGCCAGGTGCAGTCATTTGGGATTGAAACCTAGCCTCTAATAAGTAGTTCCTAAACTCTCCCAAGAGGTACTCACCACCACGATCAGATCGTAGTGTCTTGATACTTTTACCTTGACGTTTCTCCACATCAGCCTTGAATTCTTTGAACTTGTCAAAGCATTCAGACTTGCGGCGCATCAGGTAAATGTATCCATATCTTGAGTAATCGTCTATAAAAGAGACGAAATACTCAAAACCACCTCTAGCTTGGATAGACATAGGACCACACAAATCAGAATGAACCAATTCTAACACATCTTTGGCTCTATATCCCTTGGCCTTAAAAGGCCTCTTAGTCATCTTACCCTCCAACCAAGATTCACAGGTTGGGAGATCCTCCACCACTAATGAACCTGAAGGTCCATTAGCTATCAACCTTTGAATTCTGCTTAGGTTGATGTGATCAAGCCTAAGATTCCAAAGATATGTTTGGTTCATCTTCGAAGGTTCTTTTCTCTTATTGGAATTAGAAGATGAGTTATTAACTTCAATTTGCATCGTTGGAGGTTTTGGTTTAAGTGTGTACAAATTTCCTATCAATCCACCTGAACAGATAATGTCCCTATTCCTTCTTATAATAACTCTGTCATTAAAAGAAATTGAATATCCATCCATAAACAATTTAGAAACTGAAATTAAATTCTTTCTAAACAAGGGTACATAAAGGCAATTCTTAAGAACCAAAAGTTTATTTTTCTCAAAAGATAAATGAACGTCTCCCACTACAACAGCCGCCACCTTCGTGGCATCGCCCAAGTACACGGTAATCTCCCCCTCAGCCAGTCGTCTAATTTCCTAGAACCCCTGCAAAGTATTGCAGACATGATCAGTGGCTCCCGTATCTACACACCAGGTGTCGGTTGATAACACCGCTAAACATTTTTCAACGACTAGACCAAAAGATATACCTTTGTTCTTGCGGTTGGGGCAGTCCGTCTTCCAGTGTCAGTCTGCTTACAAGTGAAGCACTTGCCTTTCGGCTTCTTCACTCCTCCCTGAGTACCTCCCACCGCCTTCGCCCTAGTTTGTTTCTTCTTCTTCTTGCCTTTCGGCTTAGAAGTAGAAACCTTTTGGGTCACCACGGCATGCGCCTGAGCACTCTGACGAAATAGTCCCTCTGCCGCCTGGAGTTCTGTCAGAAGTTTCGCCAACGAATACAAACTCTTGTTCATGTTGTAGTTCAGATGAAACTGGTCAAAACTCCTAAGTAGAGACTGGAGTATGATATCGACCTAGGTTTCCCCATCGATCTCAGCTCCTAGGACCTCTAACTCATTCAAATGAGGCATCATCTTGAGAACATGATCCCTCACAGGTGTTCCCTCGATCATGGTGGTCATCATCAAGTTTCTCATGGCCTTTTGCCTCGCAGCCCGATTCTGGTGTCCGAAAAGCTCCTTGAGATTGAGCATCATATCATAAGCAGTGGAAATGGCTTGATGTTGATGTTTCAGTACATTTGACATAGATGCCAAAATGTAACACCGTGTCATCTCATCGGCCTTGATCCACTTCTTATAGCTCTCTCTCTCCTTTTCCCCAGAATCATCTACAGGCTTGGGAGGGCACTCTTCGAGGAGTACATATGTGTATTCCTCAACAATCAAGACAATGTCTAGATTCCTCTTCCAATCTACATAGTTGGGTCTAGTAAGTTTGTTCTCTTTCAGTATCACAGCAAGTGGGTTGAAAGTCATTTTGAAAGAAAACCTAAGAATCACATAAATCAAAACATTAGATTTCAAAAAAATATTGATTCCTCAAACAATAAAATTTTAAAATCAACCAACACCTCAAAACACCGAGAATATCATATGGCACGATAGTGTAGACGTATACGAATTCTACATTTGTAAGAGGAGGTTTTACCCATTAATTTTACTATCTTGTCAACCTAACTTTTTGAAAAATAAAATTAATAGTTGGTTCCTCTTCGGCCCTACAAATAAAAGCAGTGACTCCAATGGGGAGGATACTTATATTTGTATCTAAGTGTTCACCATTACTCGGTACCAAGGTAATTAACTCGGGTTATGTGCCTTCCGATGGGGAAGTACACATGCTCCTTGATAATTCTCTATAACCATATTTGACCTTGTGATATGCAAACAAACCCATCCGATATGGAGGAAGGCACTCAGAGCCGACACACAAGTTTGTTTGCATCACTTGTCAAATCATAATGGAGGTCGTGGGAATTTTAAAAATTCCCTCTCCCACTTAGTAATTTGAAATCGAGGAATTTTCCTAGCCCACGACATGCATATCAAACAAAAAGCAATAAATATGAAAAATAAATTATTTTCCAACTATTATGGCTTTTGTCTTCAATCTCGTTCGCTCCTCCTACACCATGTACGAGCCATCCGGAGATCCGAGCCGAGACTAAAACCTATTTTAATTTACATCCATCGATCCTATACTCCACGAGGGAGTGTACATGGAATCTAGATCGAAAGTAAAATAAAAAAAAGAGTGGCTAAACAATGTCGTATCTAATTTACAAAAAATCAAATACTAGCCTCGTCAACCCCGAGGATTCAACAAAATAAATATTTACACACATAAAATCACATACACACATATGACTATAATAGTCGGATCTTATACATGCAACCAAAGAGTTAAACTACGCATATCCTACTATTATCCGACACATACAATATATGAAAAATGCATAAAAATTAACCGAATCCTAAACACACATAACCAGAAACCTCGGCTATGATACCAATTGTAGGGTTTAGCTTATCAAGTCCGTGAGGGAAAACATCGCTTCCCACTTCACCTTGGTCGTTTGTTCATGGTGATCCCCTCGATGTCCTCGGATTAAAAAATTTAATCCTAGACAAAATGGATTGCCCAAACAACCAAGTCATCGTCATGCTATTCATTTAGAGAGGTCACTTGAACAAACTAGTTGTTCAACCGACCATCCTCTATTCTACGAGTAGCCACGGAATAGATGATGTCCGGAGTGCTGGTTTTTATGTTTATGCTCAGGATCCAAGTATTATTTAGCCATATACAGATTTATATCATGCTCATAATTGAAAAACAAATACAAACATGTAACATATAAAGATTAGAGAATCGATATACCTCTCGATCTTCTAATGTATGACATTCCTCCTTTCGGACGTCATGTGGGCGACGATCTACCGTAAGTCGAAGCTCCTAGATCACAAATCTTCCATCCTTGCTCTTCAAAAGCAAGAAGAAGAATAGAAACAAAATTCTTCTCCTCCCTAAAACCAACCAACAAGGAACAAAAGAGATCATTGCCGCCGGCCAACTAGGAGGAGGAGTTTGTGGTGGAATCCGGACATGACACCAAGGGAAGCCCTATATTTTGTTTCCACCACCTAAGGAGAAGGGAATAGAGCCTTTTGGGCACCGGCCAAGAGCTGGAAAGGGGCTGGAAAGATGCTGGATGCCGGCCAATCAAGGAAGAAGAAGAAGAGAAAACCTTCCTTATTTGGTGCCGCCCTAGCCTCCAAACCCTAACCCTAATCCTATCTCAACTAGGATTCCTTCTCTTGCCGCCCAAAAACCCTAGCTCTCTTCGATGATCTTCACGCCAACTCCCTTGCCCTCCTTTTATAGAGTTAGGGATAAGTCATGAATTAATCTCCTCCATTGGATCTAGGGATTTAATCTCAACCGTCGGATCTAGAGATTTAATCTCAACTGTCGGATCTTAGAGATTTAATCTCTACCTATGGATCTTAGAATTTTGTTTCTATCCATTAGATCTAAGCTTAATGAGGTGTTAATAGGCAACATTAGGGACCATGAGGAGGAGTTGGATCTTGGCCACCCATGGATCAAGCCCACATAAAGTCCGATCTGTTAATGATGATCCAATCCACTAAAGGATCATCATTGATCTACCTCACCAACCCCCATGTGATAATATGGGCTCCATATATTATTTGTACATTTTTTCCCCGTGTTTAAGATCTCGAATGTCTGTCGATTAATTATTTTACTGACCATTAATTAATCAACATCTAACTCTTTGAGTAGTACCACTCAACCTTTTTATCATGCCGGACCAAGTCCACCTGCAGGGTTTACATGATGAACCTTATGAGCTCCTCAAGGGGACATCATCATCCTAATATATAGGACACGATTTCCTCCTATAATCAATGACACACCATATAAATAATATCATCTCCCAACTTACTGAGCCTATCGATTTAATCTATAAATCTCGCCCATTGGTAAATCAAAGAGATGAGTACTAAGTATTGTGCCCGTTATTATATCGGGATTAAGAGTATGTACAATATAATATCTGAGGTCCGATTCGATTATGTAGTCAGCAATAAATCGAATCACCTCTAAGTCGGTCCTGCTCAATACACACAAAGTGCACTAGTGTGATTATATGGTCAAGACAAACCAATACTAAATCATACTACAACCATTCCGATGGTTTGTCCAAAGCCACCTAGGTTGTGAGCCTTTACTTATACTTTTCAAGGGACCGATAACATGATCTCCTGTGTGACACCACACACCATGTTATCTACATTGTAAAGTATTAGACAATATTGCATAACCATAAAAATATGCAAATAATGATCATGTGATTCTTATTTCAAAATAAAGATTTTCATACAAAAGATAGACTTTTCAGTATACATCCCTACACCAGAGGTCCATCAGTTATCAACTTTTGAATTTTGCTTAGGTTAATATGACCAAGCCTAAGATGCCAAAGATATGTTCGGTTCATCATCGAAGGTTCTTTTCTCTTATTGGAATTAGAAGATGAGTTATTAACTTTTATTTGCATCGTAGGAGCTTTTGGTTCAAGTGTGTATAAATTTCCTATCAATGCACCCGAACAGATAATCTCTATATTCCTTTTTATAACAACTCTGTCATTAAAAGAAATAGAATATTCATCCATAAACAATTTAGAAATCGAAATTAAATTCTTTCTAAATAAAGGTATATAAAGGCAATTCTTAAGAACCAAAACTTTATTTTTCTCAAAAGATAAATAAACATCTCCCACTACAACAACCGCCACCTTCGTGGCATCGCTCAAGTATACGGTAATCTCCACATCTGCCAGTCGTCTGGTTTCCTGGAACCCTTGCAAAGTATTGCAGACATGATCAGTGACTCCCGTATCTATACACCAGGTGCCAGTAGATAACACCGCTAAACATGTTTCAATGACAGACCAAAAGATATACCTTTGTTCTGCTTGCGGTTGGGACAGTCCTTCTTCCAGTGTCCAGTCTGCTTACAATGAAGCACTTGCCTTTCGGCTTCTTCACTCCTCCCTGAGTTCCTCCCACCGCTTTTGTCCCAGCTTGTTTCTTCTTCTTCTTGCCTTTCGGCTTAGAAGTAGAAACCTTTTGGGTAACTATGGCATGTGCCTGAGCACTCTGATGAAATAGCCCCTCTACTGCCTGGAGTGCTGTCAGAAGCTTCGCCAACGAATACAACCTCTTCTTCATGTTGTAGTTTAGGCAAAACTACTCAAAACTCCTAGGTAGAGACTGGAGAATGATATCGAATTGGGTTTCCCCATCGATCTCAGCTCCGAGGACTTCCAACTCATTCAAATGAGCCATCATTTTGAGAACATGATCCCTCACGGGTGTTCCCTCGATCATGGTGGTCGTCATCAAGTTCCTCATGGCTTCCTGCCTAGCAGCCCGATTCTGGTGTCCAAAAAGCTCGTTGAGATTGAGCATCATGTCATAAGCAGTAGGCATGGCTTGATGCTGATGTTGCAGTACATTTGACATAGATGCCAAATTGTAACACCGGGTCATCTCATCGACTTTGATCCACTTCTTATAACTTTCCTTCTCCTTTTCTCCTGAATCATCTGCAGGCTTAGGAGGGCACTCTTCAAGGAGTAAATATTTGTATTCCTCAGCAGTCAAGACAATGTCAAGATTCCTCTTCCAATCAACATAGTTGGGTCCAGTAAGTTTATTCTCTTTATGAATCACAGCAAGCGGGTTGAAAGTCATTTTGAAAGAAAACCTAAGAATCACATCAATCAAAACATTAGATTTCAAAAAATTATTGATTCCTCAAACAATAATATTTTAAAATCAACCAACATCTCAAAATACCGAGAATATCGTATGCCACGATAGTGTAGACGTATACGAATTCTACATTTGTAAGAGGAGGCTTTACCCATTAATTTTACTATCTTATCAACCTAACTTTTTGGCAAGTAAAATTAATAGTTGGTTCATATTTGGCCCTACAAATAAAAGCAATGACTCTGATGGGGAGGATACTTATTTTTGTATCTATGTGTTCACCATTACTCGGTACCAAGGTAATTATCTCGGGTTATGTGCCTTTCGATGGGGAAGCATACACGCTCCTTAATAATTTCCTATAACCATATTCGACCTTGTGATCCACAAACAAACTCATCCGATGGGGAGGAAGGCATTCAGAGCCAACGCGCAAGTTTGTTTGCATCACATGTCAAATCGTAATGAAGGTCGTGGGAATTTATAAAAATATCCCTCTCCCACTTAGTAATTTGAAATTAAGGAAATTTCTAGCCTACGCCATGCATATCAAACAATAAGCAATAAATATGAAAAATAAATATTTTCCAACTATTATGGCTTTTGTCTTTAATATGTCTCCCGTCATATCGCCATCTCGTCCGCTCCTCCCTACGCCATGTACAAGCCATCCGAATATCCGAGCCGAGAAAAAATATTTTAATTTACATCCATTGATCCTATACTCCACGAGGGAGTGTACATGAAATCTAGATTGAAAGCAAACTAAAATAAAAAGAGTGGCTAAATAATGTCGTATCTAATTTACAAAAATTAAATACTAGCCTCGTTAACCCCGAGGATTCAACAAAATATACATTTACACACATACAATCACATACACACTTATGGCCATAATAGTTGGATCCTATGCCTGCAACCAAAGAGTTAACCTATGCATATCCTAGTATTGTCAAGCATATATAATATATGAAAAGTGCATAAAAGTAACCAAATCCTAAACACACAAAACCGGAAACCATGGCTCTGATACCACTTGTAGGTAGGAAACTTCGCTTCCCACTTCAACTCGGTCGCTTGTTCATGGCGATCCCTTCTATGTCCCCGGATAAAAAAATTTAATCCTAGACAAAAGGGACTACCCAAGCAACCATTTCATCGTCGTGCTATTCGATTAGAGTAGTCACTTGAACAAACTTGTTGTTCAAGCAACCAACCTCTATTCTACGAATAGCCACGGAATAGACGATGTACGGATCGCCGGCTTTTGTGTTTATGTTTGGGTTCCAAGTTATATTAGCCACAAAATAGAATATATAACATTCATATAATTGAAGAACAAATATAGACATGTTATAAAAGAAAATAGACAATCGATATACCTCTCGATCTTTTATTGTATGACCTTCCTCCTCTTGGACGTCATGTGGGCGACGATCTACCAAAAGTCGAAGCTCCTAGATGACCAATATTCCATCCTTGCTCGCTCCAAACAAGAGGAAGAATAAGAAACAAGGCACTTCTCCTTCTTTCAACCAACCACCAAGCTCCAAGCTTGGTGCTTGTCGCCGGCCAAGAAGGAGAAGATGAATAAGATGGAAACCGGCCAAGACTCCAAGGGAAGACCCTAAGTCTTGTTTCCACCGGACAAGGAGAAGGGGATGAAGGAGTTTGGATGCTGGCCAAGGGAGGAAAATCTGGTTTTGGGCGCCGGCCACCAAGGAAGAAGAAGAAGAAAAGGAAAAACTTCCTTATTTGGTGCCGCCTACACCCCAAACCCTAATCCCCAAAGCTGGCCGCCCCTTACCCTAATCCTATATCTATTAGAATTCATCTTGCCACCCACCCCATGCTCTCCTTTTATAGAGTTAGGGATATGCCTTGTTTTAATCTCCACCATTGGTTCTAGGGATTTAATCTCAACCGTCGGATCTAGAGATTTAATCTCAACCATCGGATCTAGAGATTTAATCTCTACCTTTGGATCTAGAGTTTTGTTTTCAACAATTGGATCTAGCCTTCATGAGGTATTAATAGGCTACAATAGGAACCATGTGGAGGAGTTGGATCTTGGCCACCCAATGGATCAAGCACACATAAAGTCCGATCCATTAATGATAATCCAATCCACTAAAGGATTATCATTGATCTACCTCACCAACCCCCATAAGTTAATATGGGTTCCATATATTATTTGTACATTTTTCTCCCCGTATTTAAGATCTCGAATGTCCGTCGATTAATTAATTTACTGACCATTAATTAAACAACATCTAACTTCATGAGTAGTACCACTCAACCTTTTCATCATGCCGGACCAAGTCCACCTGCAGGGTTTACATGATAAACCTTATTAGCTCCTCAAGGGGACATCATCATCCTAATATATAGGATACGGTTTCCTCCTATAATCAATGGCACACCATATAAATAATATCATTTCCCAACTTATCGAGCCTATCAATGTAATCTATAAATCTCGCTCATTGGTAAATCAAAGAAATGAATACTAACTATATGTGCCCGTTATTATATCGGGATTAAGAGCATGTACAATATAATATCTGAGGTCCGATTCGATTATGTAGTCAGCAATAAATCGAATCATCTCTAAGTTGGTCCTGCTCAATACACACAAAGTGTACTAGTGTGATTCTATGGTCAAGACAAACCAATACCAAATCACACTACAACCATACCAATGGTTTGTCTAAAGCCATCTTGGTTGTGAGCCTATACTTATACTTTACAAGGAGCCGATAACATGATCTCCCGTGTGACACCACACACCATGTTATCTACAATGTAATGTATTAGACAATATGCATAACCATAAATATGCAAACAATGATCATGTGATTCTTATTTCAAAATAAAGATGTTCATACAAAAGATAGACTTTTCAGTATACATCCCAACAAATTTCTATATCAAATTTCTACAACATAGGATCCAACGAATGATGCGGCATTTTGCCACCTTCTTACTAAGTAAGTAGCAAACTGCTGCATGATTAGTGTAAACTATGACCTTTGACCCTACTAGGTACGATCTGAATGTATCGAAAGCAAATGCCACTGCTAGTAACTCTTTTTCTGTTGTGGCATAATTGATTTGTGCGTCGTTCAGTGTCTTCCTGGCATAGTGAATTGCATGCAGTTTCTTGTCCTTCTGCTGCCCTAATACTGCCTGATTTATGCAAATCATATAAGGTTTTAGAAGTAGTTTTAACACACATCTCATTGCATTTTATACTTGTTTCATGTATATTTTCCATTTTTTTGCATTCATATCCTATTTCCTTGTTCGGAGATCTTCTCTTGTTGTTTTTATGTGTAGGACGACATTTTGGAGGTAAATTGGCATATAAATGGAGCTCAAGGAGGGCAAGCATGCTCTAGCCGTGTTCCCCAAGACACGAGTATGCTTTGGACCAAAAGACGATGATCGCATGGAGCTCCAAAGGTTGACATGGTTGGCTATGTGGATCTCACATGGTCGTGCCCAACCCTGATGCTAGAATTGGAGCATGATTTCCAGTGTGCCACACGGCTGACCAATGCTTGCCGATGGTTGCACCGAATCTGAGTGCCCCACTTTGATACCAAATGTAGGATCGAGAAAACGACAGGGGGAGGGGGGTGAATAGCATTCGAAAAACTTTCTTCTCTTTTTGTAAAACAAAGTAAAATGATGTGGAAATACGAAAACAAAAAAGAACAAAAGAGACAAGGATTTTTTACTTGGTTCACAGCTAACCGACTGCTAATCCAAGTCCCTGCGATCCTTGATTTCTTTCCCAGGGCAAAGCATGAAAAGTCTCTTCCTCGTTGGAGGTAAGAGACAACAGATTACAAAATCAAGGATGCAGAGGAAGAGGTAACAAGCCTCCCTCTCATCTTAGCAATAATAAATATAAAAATAGAGAAACTTAACAAGGTACCGACAAGAAAAAGAAGGAGATGCATGTTTTGTTGGATTTATGACGTTATTGAATGAACTTAGAGTATTGAAACATTTGGGAGCTTTTTGTTAACACATAAGGGGTGACTCACCCCTTCTTTTTGATGTAATTGAGAGGTGTCCTAAGGCAATCACCTTAGAAGTTATTAACAAGATTCACTATTTGAGTAAACATTATTTATGTATTTGATTGGATCTTAAACTCATGTATTGAAGTCCATAATATGATGCATGACATGAAAGAAATTGTGATTGGATCATAATTAGTAGGTATATTATCATGTGTATGAAGGGTTTTGCTTATCGAGTCTATGAGGGGAAAGTTTGCTTCCCACTTCACCTCGGTAGCTTGTCCATGGTGATCCCTTCGATGTCCCCGGATTAAAAAAAATTTAATCCTAGACAAAAGGGATTGCCCAAACCACCAAGTCATCATCGTGCTATTCGTTTAGAGAGGTCACTTGAACAAACTATTTGTTAAAGCGACCATCCTCTATTCTACGAGTAGTCGCGGAATAGACGATGTCTGGATCGCTGGTTTTTGTGTTTATGCCCGGGATCCAAGTATTATTTATCCATTTACAGATTTATTACATGCTTATAATTGAGAAACAAAAACAAACAACAAAAAAAAGAGAAAAGAGAATAGATATACATCTTGATCTTTTAATGTATGTCCTCCCTCCTTTTGGACGTCGTGTGGGCGACGATCTACCAAAAGTCGAAGCTCCTAGATCGCAAATCTTCCTTCCTTGCTCTTCCAAAGCATGAGGAAGAGTAGAAACAAGCTTTTTCTCCTCCCTAAAACAAACCAACAAGGAGCACACAATCTCCTTGCTGCCGGCCAACTACAAGGTGGAGAAGATGATGGAAAACAATCAAGACACCAAGGGAAGCCCTATATCTTGTTTCCACCACCTAAGGAGAGGGAGAACGGAGCTTTTGGGAACTAGCCAAGGGATGGGAAGGGGCTGGGAAGGGGCTGGAAAAGAGTTGGACGTCGGCCACAAGAGGAGGAAGAAGAAAGAAAGCTTCGTTATTTGGTGTCGCCCAAGTTTCCAAACCCTAATCCTAATCCTATCTCAACTAGGATTCCTCTCCCTTGCCGGCCAAAAACCTAGGTCTCTTGATTTTTGTTCATGCCAACTCCCAAGCCCTCCTTTTATAGAGTTAGGGATAAGTCATCAATTAATCTCCTCCATTGGTTCTAGGGATTTAATCTCAACCGTCGGATCTAGAGATTTAATCTCAACCGTCGGATCTTAGAGATTTAATCTCTACCAATGGATCTTAGAGTTTTGTTTCTATCCATTGCATCTAAGCATCATGAGGTGTTAATAGGCTACATTAGGGACCATGAGGAGGAGTTGGGTCTTGGCCACCCATGGATCAAGCCCACATAAAGTCCAATCCACTAATGATGATCCAATCCACTAGAGGTCACGATCAGTCGACTGCTAGGCGTAATCCAACCCTTGACGTCTAACTCCTTAAGTAGTACCACTCAACCTTTTCATCATGTCGGACCAAGTCCATCTGCAGGGTTAACATGATGAACCTTATAAGCTCCTCAAGGGGACATTATCATCCTAATATATAGGACACGGTTTCCTACTATAATCAACGGCACACCATATAAATAATATCATCTCCCAACTTACCTAGCCTATCGATTTGATCTATAAATCTCGCCCATTGGTTAATCAAAGAGATGAGTACTAAGTATATGTGCCCGTTATTATATCGGGATTAAGAGCATGTACTAAATAATATCTGAGGTCTGATTTGATTATGTAGTTAGCAATAAATCAAATCATCTCTAAGTTGGTCCTGCTCAATACACACAAAGTGCAATAGTGTGATTCTATGGTAAGACAAACCAATACCAAATCACACTACAACCATTCCGATGGTTTGTCCAAAGTCATCTCGGTTGTGAGCCTTTACTTATACTTTTCAAGGAGCCGATAACATGATCTCCCGTGTGACACCACACACTATGTTATCTACAATGTAAAGTATTAGACAATGTTAGTAATATATGAGAGATGTCCTAATGCAATCGCCTTATGTTTAAAGCATTTATATAATAAATGAAGATTCACTATTTGAGTATACATGTTTTCATTTATTTGATTGGATCTTAAACTCATTTACTGAATGTCCACGATACGATTCACAGCATGAAAGAATTTGTGATTGGATCACAACTAGGGAGTATCTCTACATGTGTAATTGTGATGTATCGAAATTATCCCTAGTCGATGAATTGTTGGATTTGGACACCATTGATTATGTCGGGACTACCACGAGGTATACTCCTTGGTGTATCCAAGCAGCTGATTCTCACTAGCTGGAGACATTGTGATGTTTGGAGTTAATCGTGGATGCTAGTTATGGTAACTAGTTCATTGGAGTGACCAGCCGTAAGACTTCATATGGATCTCTGCATATATAGATATGTCAATGAAGTTCTTACTGCAACTTAGGTGCGATGTTTCTTTGTCTTGCGCTATTCAAGTCATCTTGATCATAAAGACTTATGCTTTGACATCTTAAGCAAGCATCTCTAAGGAGATGTGGACCCGGGATGATTGGGTATAAGTCGAAGTGATCGAAGGTGTTTGAATAGCCTATAAAGGATTCACAACTCCTTGAGAGGAGATGTATACCCATGGCCTCTCGTTGGATTGTTACTAAAGTCTTTGGCCAAAGCATTACATGTTTAGAGTAAGGTACTATTCGATGCATGTGCAGTAACTAGAATCCGTAGGACGAGGAAATGATACTTGGGCTAGGTGTGACGTAGTCAGCCTAGTGGGGACTGACACTATAGACCATGTCCTCAACCAAGTGGGTATAAGATGAGTGAAGGGAATGGGGCACGATTCATTCGAGCTGCTGAAGGGTTTCAGAAATAGTTCTGGATCAACCGTTGATCTTTTTGGTTAATTGGGGATCATGATGTACTACTAGGTGCCACTCATGATCATTCTATAATTAATGGTTAATTATAGACGACCAACATAAACCGAGAACCTATTTGGTCACACGCACAACAAGCGTAATCCGAAGGATTTAAAACGAGCTTGAGAATGAGATTCTCAGACAGAGGGAAACTAGGTTTGGTTGGACCAAACATGGAGCGAGCATGAAATTGTTTCAGTCGCAATGGAAGCGTGGATGGGCCGTGTCTTATGAAGACATGATGGATGAACCAAATTGGTTTGGTTCTAATCCAATGGAGGAGAATAAACCAAAGGGTTTGGTTTGTTTTAAACGAATGAACCAAAGTTGGTTCGGTTCATTTTAACTTAAAATAAACCAACATGGTTTGGTTTATTTTAACTTAAATTAATGGAGCAGGTTAACGGGCCTTTGGTTATGATCCGATAACCATTAAGAGAATTTGTTCTCTATAAAATAGGGCTTAAGGGTTTTGTTAAGCCATAATCAAAAGCCTTGCAACCCTAATAGTTGCCGCCCCCCCCCTCTCCTTGGTTAAGACGGCGCAAACCCTAGTGCCGCCGCACACCACCACCTAGCTCCCTTGCCGGCGTCCAGAAGGAGCTGTCCTTCCCTCTTGCCGGCGTCGAGCTGCTGCCGGAGAAGCTCTACTGATCTCCTTTGGGTCTGGCAAAAAAGTGAGCTTCAACCTTCCCTTTTGGCCGACCCCTATTCCACCACCAAAGCTGTCCAGTTTCCTGGAAAGCTTATTTCCCTATCGTCGGAGCGTCGTTTGGACGACGTTTGGAGCTCCGACAGCAGTAGACTTGCTGGGGATTTGATCTCTGGTAATGCTCATAGGTGGAGGATGAAGGATTCGTCAAACGGTTGACGAATATCTCTCCGAAGAAGCGAGTATTTGAGGACTCGTTTTGGATCCGAATTTTGATTCGGATCGTGATCTTTTCTCGATCACATCGTCTTCAACACGAGGCTAGTGACCCGTACGAAGACGAGACTCGTGACTTTATGAAGTCATCCCGAAGATACTCGGCGTGGATATGGATAGAGACGATTCTAGCTAGAATCGTTCCGGTTGATGCCTTTCCCGCTACACGTGATACGTTAGGTATACGTAGTGTAAATTTCCTTTTATTGCAAAATTTAAATTTACGGTTATGTCTACACATGTTATACTATGCATGCGTGTGATGTGTGTGTTGTAATAAATTAGATTTATTATTTTATTCCTTCCGCTGTGCACATGTTTACGAAACATGTTCGAACACACACACGCTGCGGTGTCGGAAACCCAACAGACAAAATTGCATAACCATAAAAATATGCAAACAATGATCATGTGATTCTTATTTAAAAATAAAGATATTCATACAAAAGATAGACTTTTCAGTATACATCCCTACAATCTCCCACTTATACTAAAAGACTATGTTGTCCTTAAATTACCATACATCTGATCCCCATTCCCTCCACATGCATATCAAAAGCTCTCGCCGGAAGGGCCTTAGTGAAAGTATCTGACAGGTTATCCTTCGATGCAATCTTGGCCACAGCAACTTCTTCCCTCTTTACGATTTCTCGTATCAGGTGGTACTTGCGCTCTATGTGTTTACTAGCCTTATGGCCTCGTGGTTCCTTCGAGTTTGCAACTCCACCACTATTATCACAATAAATTGTGATAGTTCCGGGCAAACCTGGAATCACATCCAAGTCCATCAGAAAGTTCCTGAGCCATATAGCTTCTTTAGCTGCCTCAGAGGCTGTCACATACTCAGCTTCCATGGTGGAGTCCGCCATGCACTTCTGCTTGACACTCCTTCATATAATGGCTCCACCTCCCAAAGTAAACAAAAAACCTGAGGTAGACTTACTGTTATCCCTATCAGATTGGAAGTCGGAATTCGTGTAACCCACAGGGAATAATTGGTCTGCCCGATAAACCAACATATAATCCCTAGTCCTTCTCAGGTACTTCAATATATGCTTTACCTCAGTCCAATGTCCCTGTCCTTGATTACTCTGATATATGCTGACCATGCCCACGGCAAAGAAGGTATCTGGTCTCGTACAGAGCATCGCATACATGAGGCTTCCTACTTCCGAAGCATAAGGAACCGCCTTCATCTCCTCTATCTCCTCAGATGATCTAGGACACATCTCCTTAGATAAAGGAACTCCATGCCTGAAAGGTAGAAAACCCTTCTTGGATTTCTGCATGCTAAAACGCTCCATAATCGTGTCTATGTATGAAGCTTGGGATAAGCACAACATCCTTTTCCTGCGATCCCTTATAACCTTGATCCCAAGTATGTGTCCCACATCTCCCAAGTTCTTCATATCAAATTATTTGGACAACCATACCCTTACGTCCAGTAACACCTTGATATTGTTGGAAATCAACAAAATGTCATCTACGTATAGTACAAGAAATACCACTACGTTTCTGTCACATCTCTTGTATACACAAGACTCATCCGGACTTTAAATAAATCCATAAGACTGGATCACCTCATCAAAGCGGATGTTCCAAGACCTCGAAGCTTGTATCAATCCATAAATGGACCGATTAAGATTACATACAAGATGCTCTTTGCCCTTAGCAATGAATCCCTCTGGTTGCATCATGTAGATGTTTTCCTCAAGACTTCAATTAAGGAAAGCTGTCTTGACATCCATCTGTCACACCTCATAATCCATATGAGCTGCTATTCATAAGAGAATCCGGATAGACTTAAGCATGGCTACCGACGAAAAGGTCTCCTCAATATCGATACCCTCTTTCTGAGTATACCCCTTCGCAATAAGCCTCGCTTTGAAGGTCTCAACCTTCCCATCTATTCCTCTCTTTCTCTTGTAGATCCACTTGCATCCAATGGTATTTACACCATCGGGTGGTTCTACTAGCTCTCAGACCTGATTTGAATCCATAGATTCAATGTCAACATTCATTGCACTTTTCCAAGATACTGCATCTTTATCTTGGATTGCCTCATCATATGTTCAGGGATCAGGTTCATGTTCACCAAGGACCAAATCAGTAGATTCTCTCAAGAACATGAATCTATCAGGCTGTCTCACAACCCTCCCACTACGACGAGGTATCACCTGTGTATCCTCTGTGACACGCGTTGTAGTGACATGTGGTATATCCTCTTGTACTGGTGGTACTAAAGAAGTGACTTTCCCTTTTAACTCCTCCAGAACAATTTTACTCTTGGGCTTGTGGCTCATCACATAGTCTTACTCAAGAAATCTGGTGTTCGTGCTAATGATCACCCTCTGATCTATAGGACTATAAAACAATCCACCCTTCATTCCCCTGGGATAGCCAACGAACATGTGTACTTATGTACGAGGTTCCAACTTACCAGCATCTGCCTTCAGCACATGTGCTGGACTCCCCCATATCTGAATATATCTTAGACTGGCTTTCGCCTAGTTCACAATTCTATGGGAGTAGAAGGCACTGATTTAGATGGAACTGAGTTCAGAATGTACACCGCTGTATCTAGAGCATATCCCCAGAACGAATCTGGCAACACAGAATAACTCATCATCGATCTAACCATCTCCATAAGAGTCATATTCCTTCGCTATGCTACACCATTCTGCTGGGGTGTGCCAGGTGCAGACAATTGGGATTGAATCCCATCCTTTGATAAGTAATTCCTAAACTCTCCCAAGAGGAACTCGCCACCACGATCAGATCGTAGTGTCTTCCATATCTTGAATAATCGTCTATAAAAGAGACGAAATATTCAAGACCACCTCTTGCCTGGATAGTCATAGGACTACACAAATCAGAATGAATCATTTCTAACACATCTTTGGCTCTATACCCCTTGGCCTTAAAAGGCCTCTTGCTCATTTTATCCTCCAAGCAAGATTCGCAGGTTGGGAAATCTTCCACCACTAATGAACCCAGAGGTCCATTAGCTATCAACCTTTGAATTCTGCTTAGGATAATATGACTAAGCCTAAGGTGCCAAAGATATGTTTTGTTCATCTTCGAAGGTTCTTTTCTCTTATTGGAATTAGAAGATGAGTTATAAACTTCAATTTGCATCGTGGGAGATTTTGGTTCAAGTGTATACAAATTTCCTATCAATGTACATGAACAGATATTCTCTCTATTCCTTTTTATAACAGCTCTGTCATTAAAATAAATAGAATATCCATCCATAAACAATTTAGAAAATGAAACTAAGTTCTTTCTAAATAAAGGTACATAAAGGGAATTTTCCAGAAACTATGTTTTATTTTTCTCAAAAGATAAATAAAACTTCTCCCACTGCAATAGATGCCACCTTCATGGCATTGCCCAAGTAAATGGTAATCTCCCCTTTAGCTAATCGTCGGGTTTCCTGGAACCCCTGCAAATTATTGCAGACATGATTAGTGGCTTCCGTATCTACACACCAGGTGCCGGTAGATAACACTTCTAATCATGTTTCAACGACTAGTCCAAAGGATATATCTTTGTTCTGCTTTGGATTGGGACAGTCCTTCTTCCAATGTCCATCCTGCTTGTAAGTGAAGTACTTGCCTTTCGACTTCTTCACTCCTCCCTGAGATCCTCCCACCACCTTTGCTCCACCTTCTTCTTACCTTTCGGCTTAGAAGTAGAAACCTTTTTGAGTAACCATGGCTTGAGGACACTCATCGAAGAGTGCCTACTTGTACTCCTTAGCAGATAAGACAATATCTAGATTCTTTTTCCAATCTACATAGTTGGGTCCAGTAAGTTTGTTCTCTTTCAGTATCACAGCAAGTGGGATGAAAGTCATTTTGAAAGAAAACCTAAGAATCACATAAATCAAAACATTAGATTTCAACAAATTATTGATTCCTCAAACAATAAAATTTTAAAAGCAACCGACACCTCAAAACACCGAGAATATCGTATGCCACGATAGTGTGGACGTATACGAATTCTACATTTATAAGAGGAGGTTTTACGCATTAATTTTACTATCTTGTCAACCTAACTTTTTGGCAAGTAAAATTAATAGTTGGTTCCACTTTTGCCCTACAAATAAAAGAAGTGACTCCGATAGGGAGGATACTTATATTTGTATCTAAGTGTTCACCATTACTCGGCACTAAGTTAATTATCTCGGGTTATGTGCCTTACGATGGGCAAGTACATATGCTCTTTAATAATTTCCTATAACCATATTCAACCTTGTGATCCGCAAACAAACCCATCCGATATGGAGGAAGGCACTCAGAGCCGATGCGCAAGTTTGTTTGCATCACTTGTCAAATCATAATGGAGGCCGCGGGAATATATAAAAATATCCCTCTCCCACTTAGTAATTTGAAAATGAGGAATTTTCCTAGCCTACGACATGCATATCAAACAAAAAGCAATAAATATGAAAAAAAAATTATTTTCCAACTATTATGGCTTTTGTCTTCAATATGACTCCCGTCGCATCACCATCTCGTCCGCTCCTCCTTAGCCATGTACAACCCTCCGGAGATCCGAGCCGAGACTAAAACCTATTTTAATTTACATCCATCGATCCTATACTCCACGAGAGAGTGTTCATGAAATCTAGATCGAAAGTAAAATAAAATAAAGAGTTGCTAAATAATGCCGTATTTAATTTACAAAAGCTAAATACTAGCCTCATCAACCCCGAGGATTCAATAAAATAAATATTTACACACATACAATCATATACACACATATGACCATAATAGTTGGATCTTAGACCTGCAATCAAAGAGTTAAACTACGCATATCCTACTATTATCTGGCACATATAATATATGAAAAGTGCATAAAAATTAACCGAATCCTAAACACACAAAATCGGAAACCTTGGCTCTTATACCAATTGAAGGGTTTTGCTTATCGAGTCCGTGAGGGGAATGTTCGCTTCCCATTTCATCTCGGTAGCTTGTCCATGGCGATCCCTTCGATGTCCCCAGATTAAAAAAAAATTAATCCTAGACAAAAGGGATTGCCCAAACCACCAAGTCATCGTTGTGCTATTCGTTTAGAGAGGTCACTTGAACAAACTAGTTGTTCAAGCGACCATCCTCTATTCTACGATTAACCACGGAATAGACGATGTCCGGATCGTCGGTTTTTGTGTTTATCCTCGAGATCCAAGTATTATTTATCCATTTACAGATTTATTACATGCTTATAATTGAGAAACAAAAACAAGCAACAAACAAAAGAGAAAAGAGAATAGATATACCTCTTGATCTTCTAATGTATGTCCTTCCTCCTTTTGGACGTCGTGTGGGCGACGATCTACCAAAAGTCGAAGCTCCTAGATCACAAATCTTCCTTCCTTGCTCTTCCAAAGCAAGAGGAAGAGTAGAAACAAGCTTTTTCTCCTCCCTAAAACCAACCAACAAGGAGCACACAATCTCCTTGCCGCCGACCAACTAGAAGGTGGAGAAGATGATGGAAAACAATCAAGACACAAAGGGAAGCCTTATATCTTGGTTCCACCACCTAAGGAGAGGGAGAAGGGAGCTTTTGGGCGCTGACCAAGGGCTGGGAAGGGGCTGGAAAAGAGATGGACGCCGGCCACAAGAGGAGGAAGAAGAAAGACACCTTCCTTATTTGGTGCCGCCCAAGCTTCCAAACCCAAACCCTAATCCTATCTCAACTAGGATTCCTCTCCCTTGCCGCCCAAAACCCGAGCTCTCTTGATTGTTGTTCACGCCAACTCCCATGCCCTCCTTTTATAGAGTTAGGGATAAGTCATGAATTAATCTCCTCCATTGGTTCTAGGGATTTAATCTCAACCGTAGGATCTAGAGATTTAATCTCAACCGTCGGATCTTAGAGATTTAATCTCTACCAATGGATCTTAGAGTTTTGTTTCTATCCATTGGATCTAAGCATCATGTGGTGTTAATAGGCTACATAAGGGACCATGAGGAGGAGTTGGGTCTTTGCCACCCATGGATCAAGCCCACATAACGTCCGATCCACTAATGATGATCCAATCCACTAAAGGTTCTTCATTGATCTACCTCACCAACCCCCATATGATAATATGGGCTCCATATATTATTTGTACATTTTCTCGAATGTCCGTCGATTAATTAATTTACTGACAATTAATTAATCAACATCTAACTCCTTGAGTAGTACCACTCAACCTTTTCATAATGCCGGACCAAGTCCACCTGCAGGGTTTACATGATGAACCTTATGAGCTCCTCAAGGGGACATCATCCTCCTAATATATAGGACACGGTTTTCTTTTATAATCAATGACACACCATATAAATAATATCATCTCTCAACTTACCGAGCCTATCGATTTAATCTATAAATCTCGCCCATTGGTAAATCAAAGAGATGAGTACTAAGTATATGTGCCCGTTATTATATCGGGATTAAGAGTATGTACTAAATAATATCTGAGGTCCGATTTGATTATGTAGTCAGCAATAAATCGAATCACCTCTAAGTCGGTCCTGTTCAATATACACAAAGTGCACTAGTGTGATTCTATGGTCAAGACAAACCAATACCAAATCACACTACAACCATTCCGATGGTTTGTCAAAAGTCATCGCGGTTATGAGCCTTTACTTATACTTTTCAAGGAGCCTATAACATGATCTCCCGTGTGACACCACACACTATGTTATCTACAATGTAAAGTATTAGACAATATTGCATAACCATAAAAATATGCAAACAATGATCATGTGATTCTTATTTAAAAATAAAGATGTTCATACAAAAGATAGACTTTTCAGTATACATCCCTACAGTGTAATCATGTAAATATTGAAACTATCACTAGTCGATGAATTGATTAGATTAGACATCATCAATTTTGTGAGACTAGCTCATGTTATGCTCCTTGGTTTATCCAAGCATTTGGTACTCACTGAATGGAAGCATAGGGATGCTGAGAGTGAACATGTGGATGCTAGTTATGGTAACTAGTTCATTGGAGTGACACGATATTAGACTTCATATGCTTCTATATGTCATTGAAGATATCATTGCATCTAGAGTGCGAGTTTCCATAGACTTCAGGTATTCAAGACACCTTGATCATGGCACCTTATACTTTAACTTCTTCGTAGCCATCTCCATAGGAGGTGTAGCTTCGGGGTGATTGGGTATAAGCCAAAGTGATCAAAGGTGTTTGAATAGCCTTAGAGAATTCACCACTCCTGATAAATGAGATATATACCATATGCCTCTTGTTAGGATTGTTACTTAGAAGTCTCTGGCCAGAGCAAACATATTAAGAAGATGGTCTTCTTGGGAAATGTAGGAGTAACTTGAATCCACAGGACAAGGAAACTAATTTGGGCTAGGTGTGACGTAGTCAGCCTAGTGGTGATAAACACATAGACAATCTCCTGAACAAAGTGAGTATAGGATGAGTGAAAGGAACAAGGCACAAACAATTATTGCTGCTGAAGGGTTCAGAAATGTTCTGGAGTTGATTCTAACTTTCCGGTGAATTGGGGGTCATGATGTCCTGCTAGGTGCCATTCATTATCTATTCATAATTAAGGGGTTAATTATGAATGGTCAACAAAATTGGGAACCTATTGGGTCACACACACTATGGGTGATCTCGAGATGTAAAATAAGTCTGAGAATGAGATTCTTAATGAGAGAGGATATATTTGATTGGACCAGACCAAGGGGGTGCTAAACGGAGGCTATGGGACCTCCTATGGCATTGTTGGATTTAGCATGGTCATATCGCACCTAAACAAACTCAAACGAACCATATAGAGCCTCACACGGCCGTGCCTAACATGACACGGGTCATGCCTGGATCTAGCCAAAAATGGCCAAAAGATGGGTTGTGCTCAGAAGGACACACGGTTGATCGTGTGTCTTGGCACGACCGTGCCTTTTGGCACGATCGGTTGTGTTTAAGACACACGGTCGTGTCATAGTTCCATTATTTTTAGAGATTTCTCTTATGAAAATTTCTTGGGTTGTTCTTACATTAATTATGGGATAATTATGCTAAGATAGGTTCTATTTAAGCCTCCTAAGATGACGTAATCATGAGATCTATAAATAGATCCTTTGATAATCTTTGGAGAAGAGTTTTTCCTTAAGGTTTTTCCTTGGTAGTCGACTTCTTCTCTTGTCTCCACCGGTTGGCTAGCACCAATCAGAGACAAAGGCTTGCTACTCTAGGAGTTGTCTCAGGTGATCCCTTTGTGAATATTGATAGAGGCAAGGGCCATTGGTCTTTTTTGTGGTTTCGACGGATTCGAAAGAATATCAAAGGTATAACTTGTCCTTCTCCTTTGTGTATTTACATGTAATTCAAAAGTAAGTTTTCCTAGCCCCCACGGAATGTCTGGGAGTAATAAAAATTATTTTGTTCACTTTATTCTACTGCAGATGATCCTGGAATCTCCAACAAGTGGTATTAGTGCCACCTTGTTTGTTTGGCTTAGATTGCATGTTGTAGGAGAGTATTTAAAGCATGTGTGATGTTTTAATATACCTATGCCATGTTTATCTATATGATAGATTAGAGTATTCTTGATTTTACATATAGGATATGTTTGTAACCAAAAAGGAAATACCGAAGATGTGCCTAGAAACATCGAAGGTGTTGGCCGCATCGTTAGAGCCTAACCATAGACTCACGTTCACATAGGGAAATTTATTTCCTAATGCGACGTTAGTTTTTCCATATTCAGGTTTATTTCCTGTTATAGATGTGACCCATAATAACCTGAAATCCCTCGTGCAAAAATTAGGGCTAACACCTTCCATTAATATAGTTGAACCAAAGTTCTTTTTCGTGTTTGAGTTCCTGGACTCTCTTCAAGCCTGGCATGACATCAAGCATGTTCAATTCATACGAGATTCGATGTTTATTTTAAATGGTAAAGACTAGAGGTCAATTTCAAGTTTGGGTTGTCAGACTTTCTCCAAGCCTGGCTTGTAAATTGGATGTGTCCAAACCATTTAAATTCGATCTCACAATTAATGGGTCATCCCTAACTAAAAGCATTGATTTGTTGGACTCTCTCCAAGGTCAATATGGACAGAGGTGCAATTAGGTGATATGCATTAGATGTATATATGTTAATGAGTTAACAATCTAATGTATATGTGAACATTCAATTTGTTGATTTCATAAAATGATAGATATCTATTTGATATATAATGGGTACTGTTGATACCTAACATTATGACTATGAATGATTTGTTGGACTTACTCCAAGGTTCTTCTTAGTCATAATGGATATCAACCCACTAAGAGATTATTGGTATAGGGGCACCTGATAATCGAACCTAGGTTTTGATAATGACAAAGGTTCAAAGTTAAATCATTATTGTTATCTCACAAGTTGTGTTGAGTGTGCAGGAAGTGTATTAAGCTCTGCCAAGGCCAACGACACTTGGAGAATGTTGGGACGACAATCCTCGGTGGTCGGGTGACACCAGGAGAACCTCAGGGTGTTGAGGAACATCGGTGGTGGCCGAAAGCTAAGCAACAAGTCAGGAGGACCAAAGGTAAGAATCGGGTGCAGAGTGACGGTATGGCCATATCCTCCGTATGGGGACAATCATAGGTGACGATCCAACTAAGACTTTCGGAGGAAGGTCTAGGTCAAGGTCGAATGATAAGGGACCATCAAATTTACAATCAATGAAGTATTCTGTGCTAACTTTGTATTGTAGGTGAATGATCAAACTGACAGTCGACTGGAGGCTAATAACAGTCGACTGAACCTACCATCAGTCGATTGTTCTAGGGCATCAGTCGACTGCTGGTCAATCTCATCACTTCGAAGTGAGTCAAGATAAGATCCACTCAAAGTGGAATGAGGTGGAGCTTTGACCCAGATCTAGATCTCAACGAACTAGGGTTCAAAGGGCTATAAAAGAAGAAGGGTTTCACCTATTTTCATCATCTAAGAAGGCTCCCAAAGTGCTCCGATGAATCCAAGCTTCATTCTACAATGCTACGCTTTTGTAACATTGACATCGCGACCAAATTCACACTCATAAGTTGGTAGCATTCTTTAGTTATTGTTTTCTCTTTTACTTGTGTATTAATTGCTAAGAGGAGAGGTAGGCTTATTGCCTCTTCCTCTAGAATTTAGGCAGGGCCTTGGACTAGCAACCCTTTGGTTGTGAACCAAGTAAAAAGAAAAGTACCTTTCTCTTTTATCTTGTTTTTACTTCCGATGTGCACTTTGTGGTTTCGACGAAAAGAAAAGAGTTTTTTGGAACGCTATTCACCCCATCTAGCGTTTCTCTATCCATCAATTGGTATCATAGTGGGGGCGCTCAAATTCGGTGCAACCACCAATCTAACAATCTTTTTTCGTTTCATATTTTTTTTATTTAATTTATGTTTTTTTTATCCCGCACTACTAATCCAAGACAAAGTCTTGGAAATTCTAGTGATTTTGTGTTTTGCTTTTGCAAGTTTGTTTGTATGGTCCATCTTGAGGGTTATAGGACCACCCGACCTTCCTTATTTAATGGAGATGATTTTCATTATTAGAAGGGTCGGATGGAATGCTATCTTAAGACCCAAGTCGTGAAGTGAATCATCATTCAAACGGGATTTACCCTACCAACAAACGAAGATGGAGAGTGTAAGATACCAGAAATAAAATAAAATAAAATACCCCTTGTTAATTGATAAATTTTTTTATATAATTTCTCAAGAGTTCACAGAAATTTTTCCGGATTTAAAAGGGATCCATACGAGGAAGATTTAAGCTTAAATGGGTGGTTGGGTCGACTTGGGTTAGCTTGGGCTTAACCTAGGTTAGCTTAACCATAAGGGGAGATGGGTTAAGACCTCAAACCCGATTGCCACAGTTCCCTCTTCCTCAATCGTGATTTCGGGTTCTTCTCCATTTTTCCCAATTCTCTTCCCTTCTTCTGTTCCACCGCACGATTCCCCTCTTCCTCATCGCCGCCATCAGAGATCACCATCGCCGACTTCTCTCTTCTCCGTCATCGCAGCTCACCTTCTTCCTCTCGTTCTTCCTTCCTTCCTGCAAGCGACAGTGACTAAATCATTCTCGATGGTCTCCGTGGGCGAGTTGGAGTGCGAGTGGCTGGGAGCTTGGATCGACAGTGGCTTCACCCTACCGGACCGTGAGCTACCTTCGGCTGATTGCTGTCGTAGCTGGGTAAGATGTTGCTGTTTTCCTTGATCTTCTATGAGATCCATCTTCGATTTCAATTTTCTTCAGTGATAAGGGACAAGAGTCGTTGGCGAAGGTTCAATCACTGGTGTCGATTTGTGAGTTAAAAAGGGTCGATGGTAGTGAAGATCGGAGATGTATATCGAAGTTAGGGTAAGTTCTATGTTAACCTATGGTTTTGTCAGATTTCTATTCTTTAGTATGGATTGTTTTGTAGCGATTCTCGATCTAGGATATGCTCTATTATGGGCTCTTTTTGTGGAGTTGTGAGTTGTGAGCTCGGGTGTTAGGATTGGTTGAAGTGGCTATTGTTCGGGTGCGAGCTGGAAGAAGCTGGATCAGGAATAATAGTGCAAGGATAGCTCTGATGGATGTTGTAGATTCGGAATGTGAATGGGTGAATAGATTCTAATGGGTATTAGCATGTTGTACTCATGGAGATATAACCAGTGTTGCAAAGGGAGTGTGATCGGGGTTTCTAACTTGCATTCGATAAAAGGACGGGAATGTAGAAACAACATACTAGTTAAGTTGTGTATTTATTTGATGCTTGTACTTAATCATAGTTTTCTATTATGTGCAGGTTTGGGATACAAAGCAGGTCCATGGTCGTGAGGACTATTATTTCGAGCTTCGTATCATGCGAGTAATACCTACGCTGGTCAGGTAGTTTGATTGATTCTAGTGCATGAATTTGGACTTATGATGATACCTTTGATCTTAAATCCACTCTTATTTAATCATGTTCTTGTACTTAGCCTTGACCTTTGAGATATATTGCTATTAATTCATCGTTCATTTATCACAGATATGAACTACAAACCCTATTATGTGTTAGCTGATGGATGTTTAGTTAAGTACATGTGGTTAGGGTTACCTATGTGATCTCAGATTAGGTTACTGTGTTACATCAATAGGGTTAGGTGATGGATTATATTATGGAGTGAATTTCTGTATTGTACACATATTAGTTGTGCATCTATGGTGGATCAAGTCATCTGTGCATAGATAAGTGTGTGGTTGTCAGTATGTGGTTATGGACTTGAGGTCCTAGCATGGTTGTTATCCATTATAGATCATGTGTCTGTGTATGGTTATATGGATTGTTGATAGTGTATTGCTACAGACTGGAGATTCTAGCTTGGTTAATTGTCAATAGTATGTCACTACGGACTGGAGGTCCTAGCGTGGTTGACTATCGGTTGTGTATGACTCTCTGTGTGGTAGAGAGAGAGTCATGTGGATTAGTAGTCCTTGCATAGTTGACTTTTGGTTGACTAGGACTCCTCGTGGGATAGGGAGTGTTGCGGGGATATGTGTGTGGAGCTATGTATCACTACATTGCATGCATGTTGTCGACTGTGATCTCCCTTATGGTTGAGACGAGTCGTCAGTCATCCTGCCTCGTCGGCCACTCGGGGTAGTGGTAGCAGGGTTGAGTGGAGAGCATTGGATGTGCCACGCTCGGCCACTATAGACGGTGGTAGTTGGAGATGCTCACTTGGCACTGTGCAGAGTGGTGGTTAGCACACTCGCCCACTATAGACGGTGGTCATGTGATGTGTAGTTGTCCTGTGTGCGGTACTCGTCTACTCATGGGTAGTGATGGTGCGGCTTGCAGCAGGGACTCCCATGGAGTAGTTAGCTCTTTACGGTTATATGCTACTCATTCATACTACCTAACTCGGCCACTCGAGAGTAGTGGTAGCTGGAGTCGAGATAGTTGTCATGTTGTGTCACCCAGGCCATACTGGGTTCGTGATTGAATGGGTCCATAGACATAGCCATGCTTATGCATTGTTGAGATATATGTATACATGTATTTGATATATGTTTTACATATGCCTATTCGATGTTGCATTTGATTGAGCTATGTTTGCTGCATATGCTTGTTCATCTTGTTACATGCCATTTGCATATTATATACTGTCGTGTGTTGAGCATGATGTATGTGTTGGTCCATATTGTTGTATGCATTTGATTAGCATCATGTCATAGTGTAGTATGGACCGGGTTGTTATTACATGTGATTATATACTATTCATATGTATGAGTTTTGGTCATATATGAGATTGACCTTATATGTTATATGGGTTATGTTATTGTATACCTGTTCATAATGATATAACTTATGATGTTGTAGACCGTCAGGTATGTTAGTACATTACTTCATGTTCAGTTGATTAGTTTAGTATATGCATTGAGTATGACTATACTGGTGGTTACTGGTTATTACATTTAGGACTGTATGTCTATTGGAATTCTTCTGTATACCTATAGATCTTCACATGTATACTTATAGATCTCTATATCCCTATATGTTGTTCATGCACTTTCTACATATTACCCCTGAGTTTATACTCACCACCACGGACCCCGGGTTTCTTGTCCCCCAGGTCACAGGTAGAAGATTTCTTGGATATTCAGAGCTCTGCCAGCTGATCCCATCTCACACCGAATGGATGAATGTTTATTTCATTTTGTTCTATTATGTTGGATTATTGGTTTTCGGATTTTATCCTACATTGTTTCGCATTTGTGGTATACGGATATGTTGTATGTATTTGGTCTTTATTATGATTCTTGTTGTGTCAAAGTCACTTCGGACTGCATAGTTGAGTTGTTGTATCTTTATTATTTGTTGGGGTATTTCCACTGTGCTTTATGGTTATATACATATTTATGTTATGTGGTTGTGGCTGAAAGGCCTTGTATCAATAGGATATTGTATCACATATAAGGGAGATGTTGTCCATTTACTTTTGGCTCAGCATACTCTCGGGGCGTGACAAAGAGTTCGTGGACTGCGACAAGTGGACAAACGTGATGAAATGGCAAGTAGAGGTCGATGCGAAAGCCACTCAGATCTTGCAGTGTAGCCTATGCAAGGAAGAACTCAACCGCGTTGGCCCCTTCATCAGCGACAAGGACCTATGGAACAAACTCATCAAGTTGCATGAAGGGACGACCAACACTAAGGTATGTAAATGAGACCTTCTTTTAAATAAGTTATTTAATCTAAAAATGCAGAACAATGAGATGGCAATGCAACTCCATGCACGAATCCAAGATATTATGGAACAACCTCCATTCCATTGGACAAAAGGTGGAAAATCAAGACGTTATAAGATACACATTAAAAGCTCTCCCTATGACCACTTTGTGGTCATCCATGGTTGATGCCTACAAAGTATCTAGAGATCTTTCGAAAATTAGATAGATGAATTGTTTTGAGAATTTGAATTGCATGAACAGTTTAATTCGACCCCGATTGAGAAGGGTGTTGCTTTGTATGCAGAAAGAAGGAAAGGTAAGAGCAAACCCCCACCCGAAGAGTCCGAATTCGAGTCAAAATCGGAAGCTGAGATGGATACCGAACTAGTCAACCTAGTTTGGAAAATGGTCAGAAAAGGAAGAAAGCTTACAAAACAACCAAAGAAGGCATTCCAACCAACTTGGGAAGAATCATCGGAAGAAGAAGAAAACTTGGCATTCATGGCGGGACCGACAGAGTCCGAGTCCGAACCCGAAGCCAACTACGAATCAGAATCCGAATCTGACTCCAATGATGAGTTTGAGTCAAGTCTCAAAACCAGATCAAAAGAGAAAATCATGGTAAGTCGTTCATTAATTAGTAATCTATATCATGACATTAAGTTGTTAGATAGAATATTATCTATATCCGAGTCTAAAGTCGAGTCTTTTCTTAAGGAGGTCAAAACCCTTAAGCATAAGGCTAACATAGTCCTTTTCAACTAGTTAAGTTCAAGAAGGAAACTCAACTCAATTAAAAAACTTGAGGAAGAGAATTCTCTCTTGAAAGGGAAAGTTCAAGAGCTTAAAGTTAAGTTGGAAAAGTTCACATTGGGCTCCAAGGGTCTTGACCTAATCCTTGGAACTCAAAGAGCCGTGTACAACATGGCTGAACTTGAATTTAGAACAACAACAATGAATAGATCTTATTTGTTAATCGTTAATCATAGTAATCGAAGAGTCCAAGCATGGGTCCCTAAGCCTATTTTAAACTCACAACTAGGTGCTACTTAGTATTGGGTTCCTAAGGATCAAATCCACTATGTGGATAGACCATATCAGTTCAATGATCTAGGGGGAGCTAATACTAAAATTTTGTGCTTGATTGCTTTATCTAACTTTGCATGCTTAGTTTTTTTAATTTGTAGAACGGCTAGATAGGACCAATGACTAATCAACCTTGACAACATAGTATCAGGACGTGGTAAGATGATAGTATGTTAGGGAAATGAGGTCTTGTGTATCCGGGTTAGATAAATCATATCTAACTTAGTGCACTTGGCTATGTGGAACTAGATGAAGCTACCTCACCACATCCTAGACTAGTTAGACCAGGATGTAACCCTAAGTTAATTAATTGCACAATTTCTTAAGATTTGCTTTGTCTAAGAAAGTGGTCGTTGTTCTGATTAAAGAAGGTCTCTATGCCTCGTCACGACATGGAAGCCATCTTTTGAAAGGTTCACTTAATTAACTAAAGGTTAAATACAAATCTAACACAAGGTTAATTAGTCTTCAAATCACTAAATTATCTAAGTAAAATTGAAAACCATCTCACAAAACCCATAAGGTTAACATGCCTTGAGACACATAAAATGGGTGAGATGTTAAGGACACTTAATTAAAAATGACATAATTTTCGAAATGTTTTCAAAATATATAAAAATATTTATTTTCATGATTATTGCATGTAATTATATTTAATCTTTGGAAATCTATAGTTACTTAATTGGTTGGCCAATACTAGACATATAATTTTTAGGCCAATTTTAGATACCTAAACCCTCTAGACTTATTTTCCTGGTGGATAACTATAATGACAAGTTAAGGGGGTAACACTTATTGAAAAGGTTAAAATTTGTATATTTGAAAATTATTCTTGTAACTCTTTTAAATTGATAAGTCTTCAAAAGTTTTTTGAAATCATACTTATAAAGGATAGGTTTTTTATTATAAAGGACATGCTTGGATTTCTTCTATCATTTAAATGATACGTTTATACATTTTCATTTTATATGTTTCACACATTAATCTTGTAAATAAATCCCTCATTTTTTTATATATGGCAAAAGGAGGAGAAGATGTTAAAGTTAAGGGGGAGGAAAGTTTTTTTTTTCAAAACTTGAAGTTAAGGGGGAGAAAAAGGCTTTTTTAAAACTAACCTAGGTTTAAGGGGGAGGTAACCTTGAGGGGGAGGATTTGAAAAAGAAATTATTTCAGGCTTACTACTTATTTTTCTTAACTTTGAATTGGTTTGCCATAGATCAAAAAGGGAGAGATTGTTAGTGCAGGGGCACCAGATAATCAAACATAGGTTTTGATAATTGAAAAGGTTCAAAGTTAAGTCATTATTGTTATCTCACATACTGTGTCGAGTGTGCAAGTTGTGAATTAAGCTCTGCTAAGGCCAACGCCACTAGGAGAATCTCAGGACGAGAAACCTTGGTGGTCGGGTGACACCAGGAAAACCTTGGGGAGTCAAGGTACCTCGGTGGTGGCCTAAAGCTAAGCGACATGTCAGGAGGATAAAAGGTAAGCAATGATTGCGGAGTGATGGTAAGGTCGTATCCTCCATAGAAGAAAACCATAGGAAGCGATCTAACTAAGACTTCGAGAGGAAGGTCTAGGTCAAGGTCAGATGGTAAGTGATCGTCAAATTTACCATCAATGAAGTATTCTGCGCTAACTTTGTGTTGCATGTGAATGATCAAGCTGGCAGTCGATTGGAGGCTAATAGGAGTCGACTGAACCTACCATCAATCGACTGTTGTAGGGCATCAGTCGACTGTTGGTCAATCTGATCACTTCAAAGTGAGTTAAGATAAGATCCACTCAAAGTGGAGTGAGGTGGAGCTTTGACCCAAATCTGGATCTCAATGAACTAGGGCTCAAAGGGCTATAACAAAAGAAGGATTTCACCTCTTTTCATCATCTAAGAAGGCTCTCAAAGTTCTCCGACAAATCCGAGCTTCATTGAACAATGCTATGCTGTCGTAACACTAACATCACACCCAACTTCACACTTATAAGTTGGTAGCATTCTTTAGTTGTTGTTTTGTCTTTTACTTGTGTTTTAATTGCCAAGAGGAGAAGTAGGCTTGTTGTCTCTTCCTTTATAATTATTTTTTAATCGTTGTCTCTTACCTCCAACGAGGAAGAGATTTTTCTAGTGGATTGCCCATCGAAAGCAGTCTAGGATCGCGGGGCCTTGGACTAGCAACCTTTTGGTTGTGAACCAAGTAAAAAGAAAAATATCTTTCTCTTTTGTCTTATTTTTACTTCTTCTATGCACTTTGTTGTTTCGACGAAAAGAAAAGAGTTTTTTGGAATGCTATTCACCCCTCTCCCCTCTAGCGTTTCTCGATACATCAGAGATAACCTACCATAACTCGAATTCAAAGTAAGGGATATTGAATTTGATAAAAATAGTGGGAGTTTCTTCTTAATGTAAATTGTTTAAATTTCTATAAATTCATCTCTCTTATCCACCTCTTTTTCTATGTCTAGGTACTAATTAGACCAACATGTTGACCTCCATTAACTTATGTTCTATTTTGGACAACAACAAATTGACTGTGCCAAACTTCTTGGACTAGCTTCGCAACCTGAGAATTGTTCTCAAGGCTTAAAAGCTAGCTTATGTTCTTGAAGAGGTTCTTCCCCAACCTCCTGCAGACAATGCATCTGGTGACAAAAAGTTGGCTTACCAAAAACATGTTGTTGACTCTGAGATGGTGAGTTGCATTATCTAGCGTCGATGTCTCCTGAGTTGCAGAAGAAACATGAGCATATGGATGCTAATACAATTGTCTTTCATATTCAAGAGTTGTTCAATGAGAAGGAACGATCTGAAAGGTTCAATGTCACCCAACTCCTCTTTCGCTCGAAGATGAAGGAGAGTTCATCTGTAGTGCAGTTTACACTAAGGATGAATAGTTATATTGAGCGATTGGGATTATTTGGGTTCTTCATGGACCATGAATTAAGTATTTACTTAATTCTTTACAATCTGACTAGTAGATATTCGCAATTTGTGATGAACTATCGAATGAATAAGATTGAGTCCACGATTCTTGAATTGATCAATATGCTCAAAATACTAAAGAACAGAAGGCGGTGATGTTGGTTGCCTCCTCAATGAAAGTTTCTAAGAGGAAGTCAAAAACCAAAGCCAAAGGGATGAAAAAGGAAAAGAAGGAAGAATTAACTCTCAAGGGCACCTGCCATCATTGTGGCAGGGATGGGCATTGGAAGAAAAACTACAAGCAATATCTGGAGTCACTAAAGCAGAAAAAGACATCTGATACCCAATCTACTTCAAGAATATTTGTTATTGAATGTCATATTGTTTCTTCTAGAACATAGGTAGTGGATACCGGGTGTGGCTAACATATATGTAATGACATATAGGGGCTTAGGAATAGAAGAAGATGAGTTAAGAGAGAAGTAGATCTAAGGGTTGGCAATGGAGCAAAAGTTGTTGCTGTTAGTTATATATGAGAGGTGTTCTAAGGCAATCGCCTTATGGTTGTACCATTTATTTGATAAATGAAGATTCACTATTTGAGTGTACATGTTTTCATGTATTTGATTAGATCTTAAACTCATTTACTGAATGTCCGCAATACGATTCACAGCATGAGAGAATTTGTGATTGAATCACAACTAGTGAGTATCTCTACATGTGAATTTGTGATGTATTGGAATTTGTTGGGATGTATACTGAAAATGAAGGGTTTTGCTTATCGAGTCCGTGAGGGAAAACTTCGCTTCCCACTTCACCTTGGTTGTTTGTTCATGGCGATCCCATCGATATCCCCGGATTAAAAAAATTTAATCCTAGACAAAAGGGATTGCCCAAACAATCAAGTCATCGTCGTGCTATTTGTTTAGAGAGGTCACTTGAACAAACTCATTGTTCAAGCGACCAACCTCTATTCTACGAGTAGCCGCGAAATAGACAATGTCCGGATCGCTGACTTTTGTGTTTATATTCGGGATCCAAGTATTATTTAGCCACAAACAGAATATATCATGCTCATAATTGAAAAAGCAAATACAAGAAAGTAACAAAAGAGAATAGAGAATAGATATACCTCTCGATCTTCTAATGTATGACCTTCCTCCTTTTGGACATCGTGTGGGCGAGGATCTACCAAAAGTTGAAGCTCCTAGATCGCCAATCTTCCTTCCTTGCTCGGTTCGAGCAAGAGGAAGAATAGAAACAAAGTTCTTCTCCTTCCTATAGCCAACCAACAGGCAACAAGGGGAATCCTTGCCGCCGGTCAACTAGGAGGAGGAGATGATGATGGAAACTAACCAAGACACCAAGGGAAAGCCCTAAGTCTTGTTTCCACCACTCAAGGAGAAGGAGAATAAGGTATTTGGCCATCGGCCAATGGCTGGAAAGGGCTGGAGGGGCACCGGTTGCTTGAGGAAAGAGAAGAAGGCAAGGAAATCTTTCCATATTAGGTGTCGCCCAAGCCCAAACCCTAGCTTCTATTCTTGCCGCCAACTCCAAAACCCTAGCTTCTCTAGATTCAAACTCCATGCCAACCCCTTGTCCTACTATTATAGAGTTACGGATAAGCCTCTTTTTAATCTCCACCATTGGTTCTAGGGATTTAACCTCAACCGTCGGATCTAGAGATTTAATCTTAACCGTCGGATCTTAGAGATTTAATCTCTACCTTTGGATCTAGAGTTTTGTTTCTATCCATTGGATCTAAGCTTCACGAGGTGTTAATAGGCTACATTAGGGACCATGAGGAGGAGTTGGATCTTGGCCACCCATGGATCAAGCCCACATAAAGTCCGATCCACTAATGATAATCCAATCCACAAAAGGATTATCATTGATCTACCTCACCAACCCCCATAAGACAATATGGGCTCCATATATTATTTGTACATTTTCTCCCCGTGATTAAGATCTCGAATGTCCGTCGATTAATTAATTTACTGACCATTAATTAATCAACATCTAACTCCATGAGTAGTACCAATCAACCTTTTCATCATGCCAGACCAAGTCCACATGCAGGGTTTACATGATGAACCTTATTAGCTCCTCAAGGGGACATCATCATCCTAATATATAGGACACGATTTCCTCCTATAATCAATGACACACCATATAAATAATATCATCTCCCAACTTATCGAGCCTATCGATTTAATCTATAAATCTCGCCCATTGGTAAATCAAAGAGATGAATACTAAGTATATGTGCCCGTTATTATATCGGTCTGAGAATCTCATTCTCAAGCTCGTTTTAAATCAAAGAGATGAATACTAAGTATATGTGCTCACATATTAGGTTCTCTCGGTCTGAGAATCTCATTCTCAAGCTCGTTTTAAATCCTTTGGATTATGCTCGTTGTGCGTGTGACCAAATAGTTTCTCGGTTTATGTTGGCCGTCTATAATTAACCATTAATTATAGAACGATCATGAGTGGCACCTAGTAGTACATCATGATCCCCAATTAACCGAAAAGATCAACAGTTGATCCAGAACTATTTCTGAAACCCTTCAGTAGCTCGAATGATTCGTGCCCCATTCCCTTCACTCATCTTATACCCACTTGGTTCAGGACATGGTCTATTGTGTCAGTCCCCACTAGGCTGACTACGTCACACCTAGCCCAAGTATTATTTTCTCGTCCTACGGATTCTAGTTACTCCACATGTATCGAAGAGTACCTTACTCTAAACATGTAATGCTTTGGCCAAAGACTTTTAGTAACAATCCGACGAGAGGCCATGGGTATACATCTCCTCGCAAGGAGTGGTGAATCCTTTATAGGCTATTCAAACACCTTCGATCACTTCGACTTATACCCAATCATCCCGGGTCCACATCTCCTTAGAGATGTTTGCTTAAGTTGTCAAAGCATAAGGCTCCATGATCAAGATGACTTGAATACCGCAAGTCAAAGGAACATCGCACTTAAGCCACAGTAAGAACTTCATTGACATATCTATATATGCAGAGAACCATATGAAGTCTTACGGCTGGTCACTCCAATGAACTAGTTACCATAACTAGCATCCACGATTAACTCAGGACATCACTATGTCTCCAGCCAGTGAGAATCAACTGCTTGGATACACCAAGGAGTATACCTCGTGCTAGTCTCGACAGAATTGATGGTGTCCAAATCCATCAATTCATCGACTAGGGATAATTCCGATACATCACAATTACACATGTAGAGATACTCACTAGTTGTGATCCAATCACAAATTCTCTCATCTTTGTGAATCGTATCGTGGACATTCAATAAATGAGTTTAAGATCCAATCAAATACATAAAACATGTATACTCAAATAGTGAATCTTCATTTATCATATAAATGGTTCATACATAAGGCGATTGCCTTAGGACATCTCTCATATATTACTAACAGACTCCCACTTGGCCTAATGCCAATCGCTACGGTATCCAATACCATAAGCTCGAACATGACCCTCAAACTTATTTTGAGGTAATTCCTTAGTCAAGGGATCCACTAAGTTCCTTTCAGTGGGAATTTTCTCGATTTGTATTTCGTTCCTACTTATGATCTCTCTGATAAGATTATAGCGGCGAAGCACATGTTTGGATCATTGATGAGACCACATCAAGTTCAAAGATGAACTTCTTGATCCAAAGCCTTCCTTTCTTCCTAAAGTCGCAATGTATTCTCGCTTTTAGTGGCGTAATCCGCTATAGTGTCAAGCTTGGAACCTTTCCAACTTATTGCGCCTCCATTCCCGGTGAATACATACTCAGACTGAGACATGGAATCATCCTTGTCTGTCTGGAGCTGGCATCCGTATACCCACGTATCACCATGTACCCTTCTCCATATATTAGGAACACATCCTTAGTTCTTCTCAAGTACTTAAGGATCGTCTTAACAGCCGCCCAATGATCCATTCCTGGATCGGACTGGTATCTGCTCGTGACACTCAGAGCATACGATACATCGGGCCTCGTACATAACATAACATACATGATAGATCCTATTGCGGATGCATAGGGAATCTTACTCATGCAAATCCTCTCGTCTTCTGTGCGCGGACACATAGACTTCGAAAGGTGTACCCCATGCCTGATGGGTAAGAAACCTTTCTTGGATTCCGACATGCTAAACCTCTTTAGCACTCGGTCTATATATGTAGACTGTGAAAGACCAAGCAACCGTTTCGATCTATCTATATAGATCTTAATCCCGAGGATGTAGGTTGCTTCTTCCAGGTCTTTCATGGAGAATGTCTTGGATAACCAAACCTTCACTGACTGTAAGATTGAAACATCGTTTCCTATAAGTAGTATGTCATCGACATATAATACAAGGAATACGACTGCACTCCCACTAACCTTCTTGTACACACAAGGTTCATCTGAATTTTGTGAGAAATCAAACTTTTTGATTGTCTCATCAAAACGGATATTCCAGCTCCTGGATGCTTGCTTCAATCCATAAATGGACCATCGCAATTTGCATACCTTGGTTTTATCAACCGATGTGAAACCCTCAGGCTGTATCATATACACGTCCTCGAGCAGGTTTCCATTAAGGAAAGCTGTTTTCACATCCATCTGCCATATCTCATAATCATAATGAGCCGCTATGGCCAGGAGCATCCGAATGGATTTAAGCATAGCTACAGGCGAATAGGTTTCATCATAATCAACACCTTGTTTTTGACGATATCCTTTCGCCACCAATCTAGCCTTATAGGTAATCACATTACCATCCATGTCGGTTTTCTTCTTGAAAACCCACTTGCACCCTATAGGCTTTATCCCTTCAGGTGGGTCAACCAAGTTCCAAACTTGGTTTTCATACATGGAATCCATTTCCGACTTCATGGCACCAAGCCACTTATCCCTTTCTGAACTTGTCAGCACTTCTTCATAACTGGTAGGCTCCTCATCATCAATGAGTAACACGTCGTTCGATTCACTTACGAGAAATCCATATCTCTCAGGAATATTGCGTGTTCTACCAGATCTACGAAGATGTGGTGTTATAATAGGTCCAGCCGATTGCTCATCACTATGAGTTGTCGGCTGTTGTGCTTCACCAGGTATCTCATCAATGTCTATTTGAGTCTCTCGAGCCTCCTCAAGCTCGACGACACTCCCACTGTTTTCTTGCAAGAGAAACTCTTTCTCTAGAAACACAGCATACCTTGAAACAAACACCTTTTGTTCCACAGGATGATAGAATTGGTAACCCCTTGTTTCCTTAGGGTATCCAATAAATAGACATTTATTAGACTTAGCATCCAATTTGTCTGATACAGTCCGCTTCACATAAGCAGGACAACCCTATATCTTCAAGTAAGATACATGAGGTTTCTTACTATTCTATATCTCATATGGAGTAGTTGAGACTACCTTGGTAGACATTCTGTTTAACAAGTAAACAGCTTTCTGAAGTGCATAGCCCCAAAAGGACTAGGGAAGAGTTGCATGATTCATCATTGACCTGACCATGTCCAACAAGGTCCGGTTACGCCTCTCAGATACACGATTATGCCTTGGTGTATATGGCGGAGTCCATTGAGACAATATACCATTGTCTCTTAGATAATCAAGAAACTCTTGACTTAAGTATTCACCACCTCGATCCGATCGAAGTATTTTAATACTCTTGTCATGTTGTTTATCTACTTCATTTCTGAATTATTTGAACCTTTAAAAGGCTTAAGACTTTTGTTTCATAAAGAACACATACCCAAACCTTTATTGATCATAGGTGAAGGTAATGAAGTAGCTATAGCCTCCTAAAGCTTGAGTTGACATAGGTCCACATACATCAGTATGTATTAGACCTAGTAACTCTCCCACTCGTTCACCTTTTCCAGTAAAAGGTAACTTAGTCATCTTGCCTTTTAAGCATGATTCGCATGTATCGTATGAATCCAATTCAAGCGATTCCAGAATTCCACATCGGTGTAATTGGACATGCGTTTCTTGCTTATATGGCCAAGACGACAATGCCACATATAGGGTCTATTTGATTATCCTTTTGAGCAGCGTGTTGCTCAACCCGATATTGAAATCGTCCTTTGGATACGTCCAGCGTATAAACACCATTGCTTAAAGTTCCAATCCCATAAAGAACTCCATTCAAAGTTATGTAACAACAATTGTTACTAAAGTCAATGGAACCCATTTCTATTTAGACAAGAAATAGAAATGATGTTCTTTATCAATGAAGGAACATAAAACAATTGTCGATTCTAAGACAAGTCCTACAGGAGTTCCAACAAATACGTTAGATGGCGAGTGCGGCAACCATTGCTCCATTCCCAACACATAAATTTGACTCTCCTTGAGTCTTCTTCTATTCCTTAGCCCATGTATGTCATTACATATATGTGAGCCACACCCAGTATCAAATACCCAAGTGTCTGAGGAAATAGAATGACAATCAATAAAGAAGATTTCTGAAGAAGATGGGGCATCCGATGCCTTATCCTTCTTCACGGACTCAAGATAAATCTTGCACTTTCTTCGCAAATGGCTCTCCTTGCCATAATGATGGCAAGTTTCCTTTTGTGCTAGTTCTACCTTCTTAGCCCTTCTCTTCTTTCCCTTCTGCTGTTCCTTTGACTTCCTCTTAGAACCTTTCTTCGAGGAATCAACTAACAGCACCGTCCCCTGCTCATGCTTCTCAGAAGACTCCACAGTCTTCAGCATATTGAGCAGTATCATAGATGAACCTCCTAGGATCTCAGAGGTGAAGAGGAGCTTTAAGACTTCGAACCTTTCGAATCTCACTTGCTCATCAACCAACTCACAAAGATGAAGGACTACGATATGAGCATCCATATGCTCATGCTGCTTTCGTAGCTTGGGTTCCATTGTGGCTAGCATGATGCAACTCATTTGTTCAGAATCACTCACATGTTTCTGATAGGCCAACAATTGGTCCAGAGTTGCATCGTCACTAGGACGGGCGGGAAGAGGCGCTTCGAGGACATTTGCAAGCTTTTCAACCTTGATAACAATTCTCAAGCTTCTAAGCCAGTCCATGAAGCTCGGCCCAGTCAATTTATTCGAATCCAAAATGGAACGCAATTCAAAGACATCATGATCAATCTTAGAAATACAAAACGAGCATATATGAGAAAGATGATTTTAAAATGCATCAATATACATTTATAAATCTCATTCATTTTTCGAATTTCAAAAACCCCAAAATCACTTCGGGAGATTGTAGGTCCATCTCCGAATGGGCTGATATCCATCATAGTTATGAACAACCTTGGAGAGAGTCCAACAAGTCATTCATAACTACGACGGTAGGTATCATCTATACCGATTGCATATCCCGTATATGCAACTATCACAATGTGCTATCAACTAATTGAATGTTCACACATACATCGGGTTGTTAACACATTAACAAGTATGCATCATATGCATAGCACCCAACTTCACCTCCCTTTACATCGACCTTGGAGAGAGTCCAACAAGCCGATGCTCCAGGTTAAAGCCAACCCATTAATCGGGACATAGTTTTAATATGGTTAGAGCGCATTCAACCAATTAGCCCAGCTTGGAGAGAGTCCAACAACCAAAGCTAACGATTGACCTCTGACTCTTACCATATTAGTATTAAACTATTCCATGGTTTGAACATATTCAGGTTCGAGTCGGGCTTGGAGAGAGTCCAACAACCCAAACAAAAAACAGAACTCTGGTTCTAACCATATTAATAGAAGGTGTAGGCTTTAATATTGATTAAGGGTTTTTATGTCTCATCCTCTTTGCATGCAAATAACTATTATCTACATGACATGACATACATGGCATACATCTACATGTCACGACACGCATGGCATAATGTTATGCATCTAATGCAATTACATGGCATACAATTATGTCATGTATATAATTTCCTTATATGTCATAACTATTTATGGAAATAAAATATGTTTAAGATTTGATTCTCCAAATCAAATCATAATTAAATTAGGAAACAAATTTCCAAATCTAATCACATATTTTATTCATGGAATTATTTGATTAAGGAAAATCTATTTAGGAAATAAATTTCCTAAATCATTAAAACTACTTATGGAAATAAAATATTTTAACATTTGATTTCCCAAATCAAATCATGATTAAATTAGGAAACAAATTTCCAGAATCTAATCAAATATTTTATTTATGGAAAATATCAATTTCCATAAATACTTCCAACTTTGCAAAAGTGGAAGATTTCCATAAATACTTCTAGACTTTCCAAAATTGAAAAATTTCCATAAATACTTCTAAATTTCCAAAATTTAGAAAATTTCTAGAAATACATTATGACTATCGCAAAACCATTTTTACGATTATGTCGAAACACAACCTGGGCTCTGATACGTGTGTTCGATCATGTTTCGTAAACATGAACACAGCGGAAGTAATAAAAATAATAAATACTCCTATTTATTACAACACACACAACACACGCATGCATATTACAACAAGTGTAGACATAACCGTAAATTTAAATTTGCAATAAAGGAAATTTATCTACGTTATACCTTTCGTATGACGTGTAGCGGGAACGGTATCAAACGGAACGATCCTCGCTAGAATCGTCTCTATCCGTATCCACGCCGAGTTCCTCGGGATGACTTCGCTAAGCCACGAGCTTCGTCTTCGTACGGGTTACTAGCCTCGTGTTGAAGACGACGTGATCGAGAGATGATCACAATCCGAATCCAAATTCGGATCCAAAACGAGTCCTCAAAACTCGCTTCTCCGGAGAGGTATTCGTCAACCGATTGACGAATCCTTCGTCCTCCACCTCAGAGGATTACCGGAGATCGAATCCCCGGTAAGTTAGCCACTGTCGGAGCTCTAACCGTCGTCCAAACGACGCTCCGACGAGAGGAGAAGAAGCTGTCCAGAAAACTGGACAGCTTGGTGGAGGAGATAGGCGCCGACCAAAACAAGGAAGCCAAGTGCTCACCTTTTCACCGAGGCCTAGGAAGATCACCGGAGGGTCGCCGGAGGATCACCGGCAGCAGCTCGACGCCGGCGAGGAGGAAGGAAGCAGCCTTCTGGATGCCGGTAGGAGGAGCTATAGGCTGGGCGGCAAGAGAAGTTGGCGCCAACTCAAAAGGGGAGATGAGGTGGGCGGCCAAACTAGGGTTGCCTCTTCATTAGTTCTTAACAAACCCTAAAACCCTTTTTTATAGAGAACTAATTCTCTTAATGGTTATTGGATCATAACCATTAGGCCCGTTAACTCGCTCCATTAAGATAAGTTAAAATAAACCAAACCATGATGGTTTATTTTAGGTTAAAACGAACCGAACCAACTTTTGGTTCATTCGTTTAAAATAAACCAAACCCTTTGGTTTATTCTCCTCCATTGGATTAGAACCAAACCATTTTGGTCCATCCATTATGTCTTCATAAGACACGGCTCATCCACGCTTCGATTGCGACTGAAACGATTTCATGCTCACTTCAAGTTTGGTCCAACCAAACTTAGTTTCTCTCGGTCTGAGAATCTCATTCTCAAGCTCGTTTTAAATCCTTTGGATTACGCTTGTTGTGCGTGTGACCAAATAGGTTCTCGGTTTATGTTTGCCGTCTATAATTAACCATTAATTATAGAATGATCATGAGTGGCACCTAGTAGTACATCATGATCCCCAATTAACCGAAAAGATCAACGGTTGATCCAGAACTATTTCTGAAACCCTTCAGTAGCTCGAATGATTCGTGCCCCATTCCCTTCACTCATCTTATACCCACTTGGTTCAGGACATGGTCTATTGTGTCAGTCCCCACTAGGCTGACTACGTCACACCTAGCCCAAGTATTATTTCCTCGTCCTACGGATTCTAGTTACTCCACATGTATCGAAGAGTACCTTACTCTAAACATGTAATGCTTTGGCCAAAGACTTTTAGTAACAATCCGACGAGAGGCCATGGGTATACATCTCCTCGCAAGGAGTGGTGAATCCTTTATAGGCTATTCAAACACCTTCGATCACTTCGACTTATACCCAATCATCCCGGGTCCACATCTCCTTAGAGATGTTTGCTTAAGATGTCAAAGCATAAGTCTCCATGATCAAGATGACTTGAATACCGCAAGTCAAAGGAACATCGCACTTAAGCCACGAAGAACTTCATTGACATATCTATATATGCAGAGAACCATATGAAGTCTTACTACTGGTCACTCCAATGAACTAGTTACCATAACTAGCATCCACGATTAACTCCGACATCACTATATCTCCACGGTGAGAATCACCGGATACACCAAGGAGTATACCTGCTGTCTCGGCTGTAATTGATGGTGTCCAAATCCATCAATTCATCGACTAGGGATAATTCCGATACATCACAATTACACATGTAGAGATACTCACTAGTTGTGATCCAATCACAAATTCTCTCATGCTGTGAATCGTGTCGTGGACATTCAGTAAATGAGTTTAAGATCCAATCAAATACATAAAACATGTATACTCAAATAGTGAATCTTCATTTATCATATAAATGGTTCATACATAAGGCGATTGCCTTAGGACATCTCTCATATATTACTAACATTTACAATGACTCAAACATTGTTCACAGCCGACCTTGAATGACAACCTCCAACCCTAACCGCACGACGCCCCCAAATAGAACACTCACAGCCCCTCTCAACCGGCGACCCCCTTTGCTGCCCTAAATTACTGCCCATGTCTCACCACCCAACACCAACGCCCACCCTTGACCACCACAACCCATACAATCACTGAACTCAAAGTAAAAGACGAAAAACTAGGTATTTACCGGAAGCTTCAACTTCACTGGCAGCCAACCCTTACCCCCAACCTGTCCTGTTCGCCGAAAGAAAAACCAATACCAGCCGCTGCCGAGCCTCCGTCTGTTCCGGCCGAAAAATCCAAGCCCTAAAATTAGCAGGCGGCATCGACGATCTGGAAAGGGGAAAAATCAGAGAGACCGATAATGAAATAGGAGAAAGGCGCTGTGTGGCTGGCAATCATAGACTAACCGCAACGGCGAGGTGAGGCGACAGCGCTGCGGTGGCTACGGACGTGTCGCGAGGGGGAAGAGGCACGGTGGTCCTGTGGCTTAGGAGGCCGGTGCGTGCGGCTATGGATGAGCGACGCACGGGCGGCGGCGGTGCTCGCGAAGCAAAGGATTCGATGCCGTCGACGCAGACGGCCAGCGAGCGGCGACGACGTCGTGGGTTTGAGCACTGCTGCGGCGCAGAGGAAGGAAAGGAGGGTCACGCGGTGGTCCTGGGCTCAGGGAAGGGTGACTACGTCGAGTCGGATGCGAGAGAAAAAGGTGCGGTGTGCGGTGAAGAAGAAACCGTCGCGTCACGTGGGGAAGAGGCATCGGGCGCGGCGGGGGAAAAAAAAAAGTAAATAGAAAAATAGAAAACTTAGGTTTTCTATTTAAAACTATAGGTTAATAAAATTTATTAACCCCTCAATACTGATAACCAAATAGGCCCTTTAAAAGTCTATTTTTCTTATCCCCGTAAATACCTCGTATGAAGTCCGTTTAAATCTAGAAAAATTCCGAAAAAAATCCTAAAATTCCCTTAAATTCCCAAAAAGTTTCCAGGATTATTTTTCTTAAATTTTTAGCCATTTAATTTAGTATTTTAAATTTCCAGTATTTAACATTTTCCCCCACTAATAAAAAGTTCGTCCCCAAATTTCCTACTCGTATTAGTACGAGATGTCACAACAACCATCTCAAGCATCTAGAGACAAGTCACACCTCGAGTGACCAAGTGGGGTTACCGATATCCCCTAAAATCTATCGCACCTGCTTCTAGCAGCCCTTCCAAAGTATGAATAGTATCTTCATATCGACCACCTATCATAAATACCTAACTATACCCGAGTGGAGCTCTATATCCGTGACCTGTTAAAGGCTTTACCATAATCCTAAGGTAAATCCTGAATCGCTATCGAATACGATACTCAAAGATACTCCATGAACTGGAAATATTTACAGTATAAACTATCCAACGATCCAACAACTCATCGTATGGATCAGACGAAAATGAGCGGACTTAGCTAATCATATTAAGTCCTTTCCGAATTTCAAATAATCTCCCAACACTGTCCCTTAAACTAGGCTTTCACATCCATCTCGGTACAGAACCTTGCTTATTATTTATATACCACCTTTACTAGTTGACATAATGAACACTAGACTACCAAATCAACTATGTTCCGCCTGTCGTTCCACCACGGAGAACGTTTCAATACTTACTATTTTACGGATACAATCCGAATACATTTGCAACATATACAACCTATTGCAATCTTCAGCAATACTTATCAAAATATCATGATAAAGCCTCGTGGCTCTCGAGATAATGAAAAAGGCACTATTTACGAGCAATGACATGCTACCACGACCGGGACTCGTAGCCAGTCGAGATGTCAGGTAGCAACTAGCCATAGACGACATACGAATTCAACTATCACTTACTCCGAACCGGTAGAGCAAGAGTACAACTCTATGCTAGATGCTCTCTATCATCCCAATAGGGATCTATCTGCTGTCCTGAATCAAAAGTAACTCTTCCTAAATCTGAATGTAACTATGTAACCCACCATTCTTCTCGGAGACGGAGAAATATTTCCTCACAAGAGTCATCTACTATCAAAAATCCATTCTATCACACAGAACGAAAGGTGACTGAAAAACTTTACTGACCAATCTCTCCAGTTACAACTATCCGTGTTCTAACAACTCTGTGCATCTACCCAGTAGCTAGCCAAAATCCCATGAGAATTCCGACTCCTCACCTATACAAAACAACATAATCACTGCTACATCCACGTCATATATATGACAACCCATCTCGTAGTTCCTAATTTGACGTAAACATGGGATATGTCTTGATCAACTACATCAGAAACGCTCCATTCTCTGAAACATTGCATCCGCATACAATACCCTTCCTTCCTCCCGAGAATGATCAAACAACACTGTGTAAAAGTCAACCATTGTCTGAGCCCTGAAACTAGTTTCATAAGCTTCAGACCAAGTAAATTCCACCACCAATCAGCGGTGTAGTACCACTAGAGCATCCTATCCATATCTATGGTAATAATAAAATCAATACCAAAAAAATCATCATCTACGGTGGCCGAGTGCTCAACTCCAACTACCACCATCACAAATGATCCAATCGTGTCTAGAATACATGATTTCCCAAATCCCTGGACTACTAAGTCGTCATAAGTCTAACAAGATAATCAAACCTCATGCAATTCATACCAAGTATGAGATTGTCATCGCTACACACCTGCATCCTCTTTACTCTAAGTTGATGATATATCAATCATCCCTACGACTTTGATAATTGTATGACACTCTGTCACTACAATATCAACACATCTATCATAAATCAATCCTAGAGTATACACAAGTGTTCTATAGTTGATCTAAATAGATCCTCAATCCACCTTGAAGGATAATCATTTCCTTCTACCACTACCACATTCCATCATAGATAATCGATGTATAACCTCAAAGGTCCATCTCTCTTTGAACAATGAGTTCCAGAGCTTCTCAAGAAATAAAATACTGGGACAACAAATATCCCATCCAACACCTCCTTTAATTGGAACTTAGATTCATCCAATTCCCATAGTGTTAAGCAACACTGATACCAATTAAATTGTTCCCTCGAACAATCATCATTCTAACAAATACCTCTCAGCATCATCAACCTTGTCAACTTTGAATGACCGATCGATGACGTTATCTAAGCAACTCGATTTGGCGCTCAGCCAATTGGATGACATTGACTGGAGTATATCACAAGCTTCAACAACCTTGTGTGCTTTACACTAGCCCTCAGCCAAAGCACCATAAGTACAAACATTTGGCTCGTAAAATATCATTACCTCTGTATCGATTAAATTATCACCCAGTAGGGGATCTTCGATATCGAAACTATTTCCGAAATCACTCTGATCGCCTACTCTACTTGCCTATACAGCGGCAAGCCTAGAAGTTCATCCAACACTACATCTGATTACTCTCGAATTATACAGGTATCCGAGAGACCTTCTTATACCATCATGTCACAAGCATAACCTCCAAGTTAATATCCAAATATCCACATCATATCAACCAAGTTAACTATAACTCAATTAAGTCAACTCTTTCACCATACTATAACATTTCCATCAATCATCCTCTAAACATCAAAAATCATTTTCATATCCCTCTTATAATCATCATAGTAATAATCTCAACATCTCACCTGTCGGTGGAAACACTATTAATCTACATGATCCAATATAGAAATCCGTTTAATCCTATCTGTACATGTTTTAACCACAGATATCTGTAAACACGTGTATCTCTCAATATATCATCAAGTAAGGTAAACTATAGTAATACCTTAATGATCAATCCTTCAACCATCTACAATTCCTTTCGAGTAAAGATGTAAACTCATCCAACTTCTGCTCTTAATGGATTCCCTATTTCAAAGTGACCTAGAATAATAATTCGGTAACTGTATGCATCTAGGTGGTAACTGTATGCATCTAGGTGGTAACTGTATGCATCTAGGTGTACACCTCTTCCTATCATGTTCTCCAAGAACCACACAACCAACCTCATATCTCCACAAGTGCACAAACCACTTCTGATAGCCACATTAATCTGAGGAGAAAGCTTTAATCCATATTCCTGTTTTCTGCTGGGAAATGAGGTGTTTCATCAATCCTTCATTCCCGGGACAGAGCCTTGATCACCACCAAAATAAACTAAAATTCCAACTAAACCCTCAATCACTCAAGAGGTTGTAAACCTCCATCATCATCATCAAGTTACCATCTCTAGCAACCGACATAATCAATATCGAACATCAACATGGGAGTGAAATAATGCCACATGAATTTAGCTAGAAGAGCACGTTCACGACTTCTACGGTTGCCTTATCAATAGTGTAGGTTATTATCCCTAGGTTGACTACACTATTATCTGGAGACACTTGTTGCAGTGTCATTTTCATAAATATGACTCACCCTAATGCCTCCCGATAGGAACTGATGGAAGATCCAACTATCCTAATCCAAATGTAAGCCAATAAATCGTAGGTGATCGAAAACAACTCAATCACTATCTTGAACAATTAAGTGGGGGTAAACTCTGCAAGTATAACCAACTCTATAGTAAAACTCCATTAACTATTGATCACTTAACTTAAGGCTCATGAATTCCCCAACAATGAGTCATACAAAATAACATAGGGAAATACTATCTCTCGAAAACATCATGAACCCGTGATCCCGTAATGGGTTATTTCCCCAAAATTTCTTATACATATTCCACCAAGTAATAACTTGATCAAAGCAATAGTAAGAAACTAACTCCACTCTCCGTATATAAATACATGTTAAGTACTTAAAAGTACCTTCAACGTTATCGATCTAGGCTCAAGCAGCTCAAGGATCAAAATCCCTATGGAACTTCGTAACTTAAACCTCCATTGTCTGCATCAACAATAGTATACATTCCTTGTCTATTACCCCACAGGGTAATAATCTGACTAGCATAAATAGTGAAAATCCCTAACACTGTAGCCCTTGATTTCCACAACAAATGTGACGACTTGACCCCTGCTTTCTGACTCGGTATCAGTCAACTCTCAAAGGAAATTCATCTTTTCGACACAGGTTCAAGACTCACAAACTGAACAGATTGTTCACGTGGTCAACTCCATCCACGATTACGAATAGTGACCATTACACTAAATGTTATTTCCTGTTATCCACTAAACACATAGCTAATCTAACCTGGAGTATAAACACTATGGCAACTCCGGCTGGTCACCTTGGTGGGCGACCCCTACTACGAGTCTGCACATGAGTCAAAACTCTATAGACCCTTCTGGCAACTCCTTAGCCAGAGATCTCACTGTCCTCTTGCGTGGTTACCCTGCACCACGTCTCGAAGCAAGAACATGCTCAACTCGTCTCATATGTGTTAAATTATTACAGATGTTACTAGAACAGAAAATATATAAAAAATTTTCAGCATACCCATTTTGCCGCAGGAGAGGTCCCATCACCGCCAAAACCCCAAATTGACATCGTAAAAAATCCTCAAATTTCTGAAACATAAAAATCGTCGGGAATCCATACCAATCTAAAATTTTCCAAATTACCTCATAAAACCTGCCAAACGTGGCAAACTCTGAAAAATCCAAAAACCACTAGGAACTCGAAAACCTAGGCGCTCTGATACTAAATAAATTGTCACGCCCCGATGGAGTCCCCGCCCGACAAAAATCCGGCAGCATCTCCCCTGTACGGGTGACAATGCCAATTTACATACAAGGCCTACACGGCCACTATACATCGGTCAACACGACCGGAATCCAAACAACCCACGCAGATAATAAATTAGGCCTCTGGCCATCTATCAAAGAAAAAGGTAAATAGTCTACATAACTAGACTTACGCCTTCTGCCATCTGGGCAGGAATACCCAACCAAAACCAATCGAAATAAATCCGATCAAAGGTCCCTAAGGACATACCAAAACATCCACAGGTACAAATATCCAACTCTAGTCCTAAACATATATTCTAATAAAAATATCCTAAACCGTAAACACAAATAACAAATAGAACTTTGACGATGAGTGGGGTTTGACAGCTGGACTCTCCTGACAACTTCATCTTGAAATAGATATAAATCAACGGGGTAAGTTCAAAGAACTCAGCGGCTATAGTCGATATGCAAAGTAAGATATAACTAACAATAAAAATCATGCCAGTATAGTGTCACATATAGGGTAAGCAAGAAATAAATACAAAAGGACTGTACTAACCTGAATCTCCTACCCTGATATAGGAGCATGTGCCCTACTATAAGAGATAAAGTCTCACCATATACTAATATGAATCCTGTATGCATGACAATCATATGCAACATCCAAGGCATCAATAAAATAATGCAGCAAACACAATACAAATGTGATCCATGAAAAATACATGTCGTGCAAATGACATGGTCACCCCTGACGCCAGTCAGCCGCCTCACACGTGATGGTGAAGCTGAGTGGGTAGGGCTATGACAACTGTGCACTCTACCATCACTGCTCCTGAGTGACCGAGTGGACAGGATGCTGTCGGAGTACACCTATCCTCCTGCCCCAAACAGAGTGGGGGAGCTAAGCTCTCATCTCTCGGTGTCATAGACCAGAGGAGGGATCGCTGCCCGCTACCACGCTGCCTCATCGCTACCCATGAGCGGACCAGCGGAGCCTGACAGAGCAACTGCACACACCCTCCTGATGTACCACTAACCCATGAGTGGCAGTGTGTGCAGGCCATGTAACTAGCTGCGGGCTTAACTATAAAGCAACCCCATCTAGCAAGCATGCAATCATGCAAGATGGTGGATGATACTAAAGCATGTAAATCCAACTAAAAATACCTATCGGAATAATATGCACAATCAATAAGTGCATATCTATGACCCAAGTAACTATGATCCAAATAAAACAGGGAAGATATAATAATAACCGATCAAATGCAAGTATCAAGTAGGCAGATAACATACTAGGCATATAAACATGAAAATTATTGCAAGCTATCCTAACTAGCATATCAACTTGACTATATCTAAAAGATAAGTCAAAATACCCGCCTGATAATATATCTGCAAAAGAACCAGATCATCATGACCGAGGACCTGCCTCGTGATCAAAACCTGCATAATGCATAACTATTGTTAAGCACAAAATACCATTCACCGACAAATCGAATACTTAATCGATTCCTTCCATAACCAAGAATACTTAATCGATTCCTTCCATAACCAATTAATCCAAAGTAAATCCATCAAATCCCAACACACGACAATATGCTATATTACTACTATGTATCCCCAAGTAGACCCTCAACCCGTAGGTCATAAATTGTGATTAACTCTTCAATCCAAAAACATATCCTTGTAATTAATCTCACCATGATCAATACTCATCATATGAAAATATTCTCTATCTCACAAGAAATGATCGAATCGAATCCTACATTGACCTCATATCCGATCCACTAGATTGATTTAATTATCCTATTCAACCTAATCAATCCTCCATACATAATTACAGAACCGATCAACATCACCAAAGATCACTAAGAATTAACTCACACCCAAATCATATGACCAAAGTACAGACAACCACTGTCAATAACTTGTAATTAAGTTATAATCATCCTGTATGTAATCCAACCAATCAATCATAGTCATCCCCATTGCAGCAATAGAATTAAACAACATCCTAAATAAATCCTTCATTTTCCTCAAGCTTAATTCACAACTCCACAACAATAAATAGAACATCTCACCGATCAAAAATATGAATCCAACCTAACCCTAGGTGACATACACACGACTTAACCAAACCTTACCTCAAACTCGATCCAACACTTGGATCCCACAACTTGGCACCCACAATCCATTTACAACCCTTCACAGCCAACCAACTGCATAAAAAAACTCACAACCAAGACCCACAACCTAGCATATCCACCGAATACAATATGATCAACCGAATAACACCAAAATAGTGCTTACCAGCCCTAGGATCTCACCGGCAACCAATATTTCCCCCAAATCAGATCCCCAACTCAATTTACAGTGGCTCAAACATTGTTCACAACCGACCTTGCACGACCACCTCCAACCCTAACCCCACGACGCCCCCAAATAGAACACTCACAACCCCTCTCAACCGGGCACCCCCCTTGCTACCCTAAATCACTGCCCATGTCTCACCACCCAACACTAACGCCCACCTTTGACCACCACAACCCATACAATCACTGAACCGAAAGTAAAAGATGAAAAACTAGGTATTTACTGGAATCTTCAACTTCACCGGCAGCCAACCCTTACCCCCAACCTGTCCTGTTCGCCGGAAAAAAAACCAATACCAGCCGCTGCCGAGCCACCGTCTATTCCGGCAGAAAAATCCAAGCCCTAAAATTAGCAGGCGGCGTCGACGAACTGGAAAGGGGAAAAATCAGAGAGACCGACAATGAAATAGGAGAAAGGCACTGTGTGGCTGGCAATCGTAGACTAACCGCAACGGCGAGGTGAGGCGGCGGGGGCGCGGTGGCTACGGGCGCGTCACGAGGGGGAAGAGGCGCGGTGGTCCTGTGGCTGAGGAGGACGGCGCGTGCGGTTGTGGACGGCGAGCGCACGATGCGCCGGGGCGGCGGTGCTCGCGGGAAGCAGTGACTCGGTTGTCGATGCGTGCGGCTCAGGCAAGTGGTGGCGACGTTGTGGGTTTGAGCACTACTGCGGCGCAGAGGAAGGAAAGGAGGGTCATGCGGTGGTCCTGGGCTCAGGGAAGGGCGACGGCGTCAAGTCAGATGCGAGATAAAAAGGTGCGGCGCGCGGTGAAGAAGAAACCGTCGCGTCGCGTGGGGAAGAGGCATCGGGCGCGGCGGGGGAAAAGAAAAAGTAAATAGAAAAATAGAAAACTTAGGTTGCATTTTGCAGCAGCCGCATTTTCCTTTTTCCAGGAAATGGAAAACATTTTTTTTTATTTTTCAGTTTTCCAGAAAATTCTCTCTCAGAAAACGAAGATGGAAAACGCCAACCAAACATTATTTTTTCATTTTCTAAGAAAATAAAAATAGAAAATAGAAAATTTTCTACAAACCAAACGCCTCCTTAGGTTTTCTATTTAAAACTATAGGTTAATAAAATTTATTAACCCCTCAATACTGATAACCAAAACATGCCCTTTAAAAGCCTATTTTTCTTATCCCCGTAAATACCTCGTACGAACTCCATTTAAATTCAGAAAAATTCCAGAAAAATTCCTAAAATTCCCTAAATCCCGGATTATTTTTCTTAAATTTTTGGCCATTTAATTTACTATTTTAAATTTCTAGTATTTAACATTGTGTGTATTGAGCAGGACCGACTTAGAGGTGATTCGATTTATTGCTAACTACATAATTGAATCGGACCTCGGATATTATGGTGTACATGCTCTTAATCCCGATATAATAATGGGCACATGTACTTAGTATTTATTTCTTTGATTTACCAATGGGCGAGATTTATAGAGTAAATCGATAGGCTATGTAAGTTGGGAAATGATATTATTTATATGGTGTGTCGTTGATTATAGGAGGAAATCGTGTCCTATATATTAGGATGATGATGTCCCCTTCAGGAGCTCATATGGTTCATCAAGTAAACCCTGCAGGTGGACTTGGTCCTGATGGATGGTCGCTACGGAGGCTCATTGGCTCCCATATCCCCGGATTAAAATTTTCACTAATGAAAGGATTAATCCGGATGGGATGAGCTTCCTTGGCCACACCATTTCGTCATCGTGCTAACAACTTGAGTGGTCGCTTGAACAAACTAGTTGTTCAAGTTGTGTTTGTCTTCGGGGTCCATGATTATACAATATATATTCATATACACACATGCATAATCATCATATATAAGAACATGCTCAGATCTGAAATTAAAGTTATAAAACTTTATACCTTACGATCTTCTACCGTATGTCCTATCCTTCTCGTGGACGACGTGTGGACGAAGATCCTCCACGAGTAGAAGCCTTCTAGATCACGTTCTTCTCTTCCTTGTCCGCTGCGAACAAAGAGAAGAACCACCAAAACCTTTCCTTTCTAGAACCGGCCACCAAACAAGAGAGTTTGATGCAACCGCCGGCCAAGGAACGATTGGATGAGTGCCGGCCAACTTGTTGTATTGTTGCCGCCGGCCACCTAGATGTTGGAGAAGCACCGGCCACCAATTGTTGGAGATCCGCCGGTCACCAAGGAGCAAGAGAGGAGGAAGAAGAGAACCGGCCAAGGATGAGAAGGGAAAGAGGGGCGCCGGCCAAAAACCTTAGGGAGAACAATCACCTTGCCACCCACTTTCTTAGCCGCCCAAAAACCCTATCTCCTCTAGGGTTTGTTGTCGCCCAACTCTTGGATGAGCCAAACCCTAATTCTCCAATCCAAAAAACATATTTTCGCCCAATGCCTAAGCCTTTCTTTATAGAATTTAGGAGAAAGTTGGTTAGCCTAAAATATAGGAACTAACTCCTATATTCTTGCCGCCCAACCAACCTTATCCCTTTTAAGATTTGTTGCCGCCCAACCAAGGATGAGCCAAACCCTAATTCTAGAATTTAGGCTTAAGCCTCCTCTAATCTCCACCGTCGGATCTAGGGATTTAATCTCCACCGTCGGTTCTAGGGATTTAATCTCCACCGTCGGTTCTAGGGATTTGATCCCAACCGTCGGATCTAGGATTTCATCCCAACCATAGGATCTAGGATTTCATCCCAACCGTCGGATCAAGGGTTTTATCCCAACGGTCGGATCTAGGGATTTAATCCCAACCGTCGATTCTAGGGTTTCATCCTAACCATCGGATCTATGGTCTTAATCCAACCGTTGGTTCTAGGGTTTCATCCTAACCATCGGATCTATGGATTTAATCCAACCGTTGGTTCTAGGGTTTCATCCTAACCATCGGATCTATGGACTTAATCCAACCGTTGGTTCTAGGGTTTCATACTAACCATCGGATCTATGGATTTAATCCAACCGTTGGTTCTAGGGTTTCATCCTAACCATCGGATCTATGGATTTAATCCAACCGTTGGTTCTAGGTTTTGTTTTACATTCTTGGATCTAGACTTCATAAGGATTATATTAGGCTACGATAGGGACCATAAGGAGGAGTTGGGTCTCGGCCACCCGATGGATCGGAACCACACAAACTTGATCCATCAATGATGTTCCATTCCACTAGAGGATCATCATTGAACTACCTCACCAACCCCCATAAATCAATATGGGCTCCATATATTATTTGTACATTAATCTCCCCGTGTTTAAGATATCAGATGTCAGTCGATTAATTGATTTACTGACCATCAATTAATTAACATCTAACTCCTCGAGTAGTACCACTCAACCTTATCATCATGTTGACTAAGTCAACCAGCTGGGTTTATATGATGAACCTTATGAGCTCCTCAAGGGGACATCATCATCCTAATATATAGGACACGGTTTCCTCCTATAATCAACAGCACACCATGTAAATAATATTATTTCCCAACTTACCGGGCATATTGATTTAATCCATCTAAATCTCACCCTCTGGTAAATCAAAGAAATAAATACTAAGTACATGTGCCCGTTATTATATCGGGATTAAGAGCATGTACAACATAATATCCGAGGTCCGATTCAATTATGTAGTCAGCACTAAATTGAATCACCTCTATGTCGGTCCTGCTCAATACACCTAAGTGTACTAGTGTAACTCTATGTTCAAGATAAAACAATACCAAGCTACACTACAACCATGCCAATGGTTTGTCCAAAACCATCTTGGTTGTGAGCCTCTACTTATATTTTATAAGGGACTGATAACATGATCTTCTGTGCCACACCAAGCACCATGTTATCTACACTGTAAAATATTAGAAAATATGCACACACATATAATAAATATATAAAGTGCAAACAATGATCATGTGATTCTTATTTCAAAATAAAATGTTCATACAAAAAGAGCTAGGCTTTCAGTATACATTCTAACAATCTCCCACTTATACTAAAAGACTATTTCGTCATCACTCTGCCATACATCAGTCCCCATGTCCTCCACATGCCTATCAAGCGCTTTTACATTTGGAAGGAATGGATCCGCCAGTTATCCTCTCGATGCAATCTTGCATGGCAACTTCTCCTCGCTTACGATCTCTCGTGATAAGGTGGTACTTGCGCCTATGTGTTTACTCGCCTTTATGGGCTCGTGGTTCCTTCCGAGTTTGCAATCGCACCATCAAGTATCACAATAAATTGTGATAGTTCGGGCAAACCAGAATCACATCCAAGTCCATCAAGAAGTTCCCGAGCCATACAGCCTTCCTTGGTCGCCTCGTAGGTCGCCACATACTCAGCCTTCCATGGTAGAGTCCGCCACGCATTTCGCTGACACTCCTCCATACTATGGCTCCACCTCCAAAAGTAAACACAAACCCTGGGTAGACTTACTTGTCCCTATCCGATTGAAATCAATCCAGTGTAACCCATGTGGACTAATTGATCCGCCTTGAAACTAGCATATAATCCCTAGTCCTTCTCGTGTACTTCAATATATGCTTTACGCACCCAATGTCCTCGTCAGACTACTCGATATTCGCTAACCATGCCCACTCAGCAGATATCCGCCTCGCATACATAGCATAGCATACATAAGGCTTCCTCTGCCAAGCATAAGGAACCGCTTCATGTCCTCTATCTCCTTTGATGTTTTGGGACACATCTCTTAGATAAAGGAACTCCATGCCTAAAAGGTAGAAAACCTTTCTTGGAGTTCTCGCATGCTAAAACGAGCAAGGATAGTGTCAATGTATGAAGCTTGAGACAAGCACAACATCCTTTCTTGCGATCCCTTATAACTTTGATCCCAAGGATGTGTCCACTTCTCCCAAGTCCTTCATGTCAAATTGTTTGACAACCATACCCTTATGTCCGATAACACTTTGATATTGTTTCCAACTAACAAAATGTCATCTACGATAGTACAAGAAACACCACTACGCTTCAGTCACATCTCTTGTATACACAAGGCTCATCCGACTTTCAATAAATCCATATGACCGGATTACCTCATCAAAGCGGATGTTCCAAGATCTAGAAGCTTGCTTCAATCCATAAATGGACCGATTAAGCTTACATACAAGATGCTCTTTGCCTTTAGCAACGAATCCCTCTGGTTGCCGCATATAGATGTTCTCCTCAAGACTTCCATTAAGGAAAGCTGTCTTGACATCCATCTGCCAAATCTCATAATCCATATGAGCAGCTATAGATAAGAGAATCCGGATAGACTTAAGCATAGCTACCGGCGAAAAGGTCTCCTCATAATCTATGCCCTCTTTCTGAGTATACCCTTTCGCAACAAGCCTAGCTTTGAAGGTCTCAACCTTCCCGTCTACTCCTCTCTTTCTCTTGTAGATCCACTTGCATCCAATGGCTTTTACACCATCGGGTGGTTCTACTAGCTCCCAGACCTGATTAGAATCCATAGATTCTATCTCTGAATTCATCGCACTTTGCCAAGATACAGCATCTCTATCTTGGAGTGCCTCGTCATATGTCCAGGGATCAGGTTCATGTTCACCAGGGACTAAGTCCAAAGACTCTCCCAAAAACATGAATCTGTCGGGTTGTCTAACAACCCTCCCACTACGACGAGGTGCCTCCTGTGTATGCTCTGTGACACGCGGTGCAGTGACTTGTGGTGTCTCCTCTTGTACCGGTGGTACTGAAGTCGGGACTTCCCCTGCCAACTCCTCAAGAACAATCCTACTCTTGGGCTTGTGGTTCATTACATAATCCTCCTCTAGAAATCTAGCATTCGTGCTAACGATCACCCTCTAATCTCTAGGATTATAAAACAAACCACTTTCGCTCCTTAGGGTAGCCAACAAACATGCACACTTTGCATTTAGGTTCCAACTTACCAAAGATCGCCAAAGACATGTGCCGGACTTCATATCCGAATATGTCTCAGACTAGGCTTTCGCCCAGTCCACAATTCTACAGGGGTAGAAGGTACTGATTTAGATGGAACCAAGTTCAGAGTGTACATTGTCGATCCAAAGGCATACCCCTGTAACGAAACAGTAACTCGTAATAACTCATCATAGATCCGACCATCTCCATAAGAGTCCTATTCCTTCGCCTCCGCAACACCATTCTCTGGGTGTGCCAAAGTGACAATTGGGATTGAATCCCAGCCTGATAAGTAACTCCTAAACTCTCCCAAGAGGTACTGCCACCACGATCGATCGTAATGTCTTGATACTTTTACCTTGACGCTTCTCCACATCACCTTGAATTCTTCAACTCAAAGCATTCAGACTTGCGGCGCATCAAGTAAATGTATCCATATCTTGAATAATCGTCTATAAAAGAGACGAAATATTCAAAACCACCTCTTGCCTGGATAGACATAGGACCGCACAAATCAGAATGAACCAATTCTAACACATCTTTGGCTCTATACCCTTGCCTTGAAAGGCCTCTTGGTCATTTTACCTTCCAAGCAAGATTCGCAGTTGGGAGATCCTCCACCACTAATGAACCCAAAGGTCCATCACCTATCAACCTTGAATTCGCTAAGGTTAATATGACCAAGCCTTAGATGCCAAAGATATGTCCGTCTATCCATAAGGTTCTTTTCTCTTTTAGACTTAGAAGATGAGTTATTCACTTCTATGCATCGTGGGAGTTTTTGGTTCAAGAGTATACAAATTGCCAACCAATGTACAACAGATAATCTCTATTTCTTTTATAACAACTCTGTCATTAAAAGCAGAATATCCATCCACAAATAATTTAGAAACCGAAATCAAATTCTTTCTAAATGTAGGTAAATAAAGACAATTTCTCAAAACCAAAACTTTATTACTATCAAAAGATAAATAAACATCTCCCACTGCAATAGAATCCACCTTTGAAGCATTGCCCAGGTAGGCGGTAATTTCTCCCTCGGCTAGTCGTCGGGTTTCTGGAACCCCTGCAGTATTGCGGACATGATCGGTGGCTCCCGTGTCCTACACACCGTGTACCAGAGATAACACCACTAAACATGTTTCAACTACTAAGGCAGAAGATATACCTCTGTTCTTCTTTAGGTTGGGGAAGTCTTTCTTCCCATGTCCAGTCTGTTTACAAGTGAAGTACTTGCCTTTCGGCTTCTTCACTCCTCTCTGAGGTCCACCCACCACCTTTGCTCTACCTTGTTTCTTCTTCTTCTTGCCTTTCGGCATAGAAGTAGAAACCTTCTGAGCAACCAAGGCTTCCTTCCTAGCAGCTTGATTCTGGTATCCGAAAAGTTCCTTTTCCCTTAATCATTCGCAACCCTAGGAGGACACTCATCGATCTAAGACACTATCCATTTTTCTTTTCCAATCAGTATAATTTGGGTATAGTAAGTTTGTTTCCTTTAGTATCATAGCAAGTGGGTTGAAAGCCATTTGAAAATCCTAAGAATCACAATGATCAAAATATTAGATTTTAAATATTATTGATTCCTCAAAACAATAAAATCCCGAAATCAACCAACACCTCAAAACACCGAGAATTTCGTATGCCACTCTGTGTGGACGTATACGAATTCTACATTTGTAAGAGGAGGTTTTACCCATTAATTTTATTATCTTGTCAACCTTACTTTTTGACAAATAAAATTAATAGTTGGTTCCTCTTTGGCCCTACAAATAAAAGCAGTGACTCCTATGGGGAGGATATTTTTTATTTGCATCTAAGTGTGCACCATTACACGATACTAAGGGAATTATTTTGGATTATGTGCCTTACCTCTGTGGAAGTACACACGCTCCTAGATAATTTCCTATAACCATTATTTGACCTAGTGATCCGCAAACAAACCCGTCCTCGGGGAGGAAGGCACTCAGAGCCAACACACAAGTTTGTTTGCATCACACGTCAAATTGTAATGGAGGTCGCGGGAATTAATTAAAATGTCCCTCTCCCACTTAGTAAATTGAAATCGAGGAATTTTAAAACAAACACAACATGCATATAAAACAAATAAGCAATAAATATGGAAAAATCAGAATTTTTCCAACTATTATGGCATTGTTCTCCAATACGCATCCCGTCGTGTCGCCACCTCGTCCGCTCCATCTTTTCCCGTGCGCAAGTCACCAAAGAGTTCCGAGCCGAGATAAATCATATTAATTTACATACATCGATCCTATACTCCACGAAGGAGTGTACAAATAATCTAGATCGAAAGTAAACTAAAATGAGCGGCTAAACAATGCCATATTTAATTACAAAAATTAAATACTAATCTAGCCTCGTCAACCCCGAGGATTCAAATAATAAATTTTTACACACATCCATTCACATACACACACATGGCCATAATAGTCGGATCTTATGCCTGCAACCAAAGAGTTAAACTATGCATATCCTACTATTAACCGGCACATATTATATATGAAAAATGCATAAAAATTTAACCGAATCCTAAACACACAAAACCGGAAAACCGTGGCTCTGATACCAATTGATGGATGGTCGCTACGGAGGCTCATTGGCTCCCATATCCCCGGATTAAAATTTTCACTAATGAAAGGATTAATCCGGATGGGATGAGCTTCCTTGGCCACACCATTTCGTCATCGTGCTAACAACTTGAGTGGTCGCTTGAACAAACTAGTTGTTCAAGCAACACAACTCTTCTAGTTGGTTAGCCACGGAAGAGACGACGGACGGATCGCCGGTTTTTGTGTTTGTCTTCGGGGTCCATGATTATACAATATATATTCATATAGACACATGCATAATCATCATATATAAGAACATGCTCAGATCTGAAATTAAAGTTATAAAACTTTATACCTTATGATCTTCTACCGTATGTCCTATCCTTCTCGTGGACGACGTGTGGACGAAGATCCTCCACGAGTAGAAGCCTTCTAGATCACGTTCTTCTCTTCCTTGTCCGCTGCGAACAAAGAGAAGAACCACCAAAACCTTTCCTTTCTAGAACCGGCCACCAAACAAGAGAGTTTGATGCAACCGCCGGCCAAGGAACGATTGGATGAGTGCCGACCAACTTGTTGTATTGTTGCCGCCGACCACCTAGATGTTGGAGAAGCACCGGCCACCAATTGTTGGAGATCCGCCGGCCACCAAGGAGCAAGAGAGGAGGAAGAAGAGAACCGGCCAAGGATGAGAAGGGAAAGAGGGGCGCCGGCCAAAAACCTTAGGGAGAACAATCACCTTGCCACCCACTTTCTTAGCCGCCCAAAAACCCTAGCTCCTCTAGGGTTTGTTGCCGCCCAACTCTTGGATGAGCCAAACCCTAATTCTCCAATCCAAAAAACATATTTTCGCCCAATGCCTAAGCCTTTATTTATAGAATTTAGGAGAAAGTTGGTTAGCCTAAAATATAGGAACTAACTCCTATATTCTTGCCAACCAACCTTATCCCTTTATGATTTGTTGCCGCCCAACCAAGGATGAGCCAAACCCTAATTCTAGAATTTAGGCTTAAGCCTCCTCTAATCTCCACCGTCGGATCTAGGGATTTAATCTCCACCGTCGGTTCTAGGGATTTAATCTCCACCGTCGGATCTAGGGTTTTATCCCAACCGTCGGATCTAGGATTTCATCCCAACCGTAGGATCTAGGATTTAATCCCAACCAACGGATCAAGGGTTTTATCACAACCATCGGATCTAGGGATTTAATCCCAACCGTTGGTTCTAGGGTTTCATCCTAACCATCGGATCTAGGGATTTAATCCAACCGTTGGTTCTAGGGTTTCATCCTAACCATCGGATCTATGGACTTAATCCAACCGTTGGTTCTAGGGTTTCATCCTAACCATCGGATCTATGGATTTAATCCAACCGTTGGTTCTAAGGTTTCATCCTAACCATCGGATCTATGGATTTAATCCAACCATTGGTTCTAGGTTTTGTTTTACATTCTTGGATCTAGACTTCATAAGGATTATATTAGGCTACGATAGGGACCATAAGGAGGAGTTGGGTCTCGGCCACCCGATGGATCGGAACCACACAAACTTGATCCATCAATGATGTTCCATTCCACTAGAGGATCATCATTGAACTACCTCACCAACCCCCATAAATCAATATGGGCTCCATATATTATTTGTACATTAATCTCCCCGTGTTTAAGATATCGAATGTCCGTCAATTAATTGATTTACTGACCATCAATTTATCAACATCTAACTCCTCGAGTAGTACCACTCAACCTTATCATCATGTTGACTAAGTCAACCAGCTGGGTTTACATGATGAACCTTATGAGCTCCTCAAGGGGACATCATCAACCTAATATATAGGACACGGTTTCCTCCTATAATCAACGGCACACCATGTAAATAATATTATTTCCCAACTTACCGGGCATATTGATTTAATCCATCTAAATCTCACCCACTGGTAAATCAAAGAAATAAATACTAAGTACATGTGCCCGTTATTATATCGGGATTAAGAGCATGTACAACATAATATCCGAGGTCCGATTCAATTATGTAGTCAGCACTAAATTGAATCACCTCTATGTCGGTCCTGCTCGATACACCTAAGTGTACTAGTGTAACTCTATGTTCAAGATAAAACAATACCAAGCTACACTACAACCATGCCAATGGTTTGTCCAAAACCATCTTGGTTGTGAGCCTCTACTTATATTTTATAAGGGACTGATAACATGATCTTCTGTGCCACACCAAGCACCATGTTATCTACAATGTAAAATATTAGACAATATGCACACACATATAATAAATATATAAAGTGCAAACAATGATCATGTGATTCTTATTTTAAAATAAAATGTTCATACAAAAAGAGCTAGGCTTTCAGTATACATTCTAACAGGTCCGGCATGATGATAAGCTTGAGTGGTACTACTCATGGAATTAGATGTTGATTAATTAATTGTCAGTAAATTATTTAATCAACGGACATTCGAGATCTTAAACACGGGGAGATAAATGTACAAATAATATATAGAGCCCATATTAACTTATGGGGGTTGGTGAGGTAGATCAATGATAATCCTCTAGTAGAATGGATTTTCATTAATTGATCGTACTTTATGTGGCTCATTGGGTGGCCAAGATCCAACTCCTCCTCATGGTCCCTATTGTAGACTATTAAAACCTTCTTGAAGACTAGATCAGATGGTGGAAAATGGAACTCTAGATCCGACGGTGGAGATTAAATCTCTAGATCCGACGGTTGAGATTAAATCCCTAGATCTGACGGTTGAGATTAAATCCCTCGATCTGACGGTAAAGATTGAAAGGAAGTTTAAGCCTAACTTTATAAATAATGCTTAAGGTGTGGGCGGCAACAACAACTAAAGAAGATTAGGGTTTTGGTTTGGGCAGCTAGGGTTTGGGAATTAGCTTGCGCAACAACAAGTTGGGAGATTAGGGTTTGTTTCCTTGTCTTCCTAAGGAGTAGTCGGTGCCCATCTTCTTCCTCTCTACTTTGGTCGGTGCCCATCCCTCTTCTTATCTTCCTCTCTTGGCCGGAGCACCATTTCCTCCTCTCCTTTGGCCGGCGGCAGCACTCCTTCATGTTTGGCCGACGCTACTCTTCCTCTCCTTGGGCGGCGGCAAGGTTCAAGCTTGGAGCTTGGTGGTCGGTTCTAGATAGGAGAAGGAGTTTTATTTTATTCTTCCTTTTGTTTGGAGCAAGAAAGAAAAAGATGATTGTGATCTAGGAAGCTTCAACTCTTGGAAGATCGTTGCCCACACAACGTCCAAGAGGAGGATAGGACATACGATAGAAGACCTTGAGGTTAACAAGAGGTATAATTCTAGTTTGGCTTTCCTTTTGATTCTTTGTATATTGTATGTGGTTAATTTACTTGGACCCCAAAGACAAACACAAAAACCGGCGATCCGTACATCGTCTATTCCGCGGTTAATCGAAGAAAAGACGTAGGTGATTTGAACAACAAGTTTGTTCAAGTGACCACTCTAATCGAATAGCACGATGATGGATTGGTTGCTTGGGTAATCCCTCTTTGTCAGAGATTAATTTTTTAAATTCGGGTACGTAGATGGGATTGTCATGAACAAGCGACCAAGTTGAAGTGGGAAGCGAATCTTTCTCCCTTCAGAATTATCTCTAGTTGATGTATTGATGCATTCGGACAACATCAATTCTATTGAGAATGACATGAGTTATACTCTTTGGTTTATCCAAGTAGCTATTTCTCACTGGCTGGAGACATTGGGATGTCCGGAGTTATTCGTGGATGATAGTTATGGTAACTAGTTCATTGGAGTGACCAACTATAAAACTTCATATGGTTCACTACTTATATGGATATGTCAATGAAGTTCTTACTGCACCTTAAGTGTGATGTTCCTTTGACTTACAATATTCAAGTCATCTTGGTAATGAAGACTTATGCTTTTACATCTTAAGAAAGCATCTCCGAGGTGATGTGGACCCGAGATGATTGGATATAAGTCGAAGTGGCCGAAGGTGTTTGAATAGCCTACAGAGGATTCACCACTCCTTGCGAGAAGATTTATACCCTATGGCCTCTCTTCGGATTGTTACTAAAGTCTTTGTCCAAAGCATTACATGTTCAGAGTATGGTACTCTTGGATACATGTGTAGTAACTAGAATCCGTAGGATGAGGAAGTAATACTTGGGGTTGGTGTGATGTAGACAACCTAGTGGGGACTAACACAATAGACCATGTCCTGAACCAATTGGGTATAAGATGAGTGAAGGGAATGGGGCACGTAATCATTCGAGTCACAAAGGGTTTCGTAAATAGTTCCGGATCAACCGCTTGATTTTTCTACACTGGGGATCAAGATGTAGGTGACACATGATCGTTCTATAATTAATAGTTAATTATAGATGGGAAACCTAAACTGGGAACCTATTTGGTCACACACACTACGAGTGTTATCCGAAAGATTTAAAATGAGCTTGAGAATAGGATTCTCAGATCGAGAAAGACTGGGTTTTGTTGGACCAAACAAAGAACGAGTATGAAATTGTTTCAGTCGCATAGGAAGCATGGATGGGTCGAGTCTTATGAAGACATGATAGATGAACCAAATCAGTTTGGTTCTAATCCAATGGTGGAAAATAAACAAAAGTGTTTTGGTTTGTTTTAAACGAATGAACCAAAATTGGTTGGGTTCGTTTTAACTTAAAATAGATCAATGCGGTTTGATTTATTTTAACTTAAGGTAACGTAGTGGGTTAATGGTTTTTGGTTATGAACCAATAACCCTTGAGAAAAGGTCTCTTAATGGTTAAGAGACATGTTCTCTATAAATAACAGGGTTGAGAGATATTTCGTGGACAACTTTTAGAGTTGAAAACCCTAGCTGCCCAACCTCTTCTCCTTGCTCCTTGCCGCCCAACCCCTTGGTGGTGCCCAAGCTTGTTGTGATTCCACCTCCTCCTTGCCGCCAGCCAACCACCAGCCGTCGACAGTCCTCAGGCCATTCTCAGTTGTCAGCCAACCTCCCTTGGCCACCAGTGACCAAGGAACAGCTGACCAACTTGTTTGGCCAACCTTCTCCTCCACCAAAACAAGCTGTCCAGTTTGGGAAAGCTTGCTCTCCTCTTCATGGAGAGCTCAATTGGTCGACATTTTGCGCTCCGACAACGACTTATTTTCTGAAGATTGGATCTCCGACAAGCCTCATAGGTGGAGGGTTGAGGTATCGTCAATTGGTTGACGAAAACCACTTTTGAGAAGCGAGTTTACGAAACTCCTTTTTGGATTCGAATTGGATTTCAATTGTGATCGTCTCTCGGATCACAATATCTTCGATGCAAGGCTAGTAACTCTCATGAAGACGGGGCTCGTAGCTTGGTGTAGTTATCCCGACGATACTAGGCGTGGATACGGATAGAGGCGATACTAGCGAGGGTTGCTTCGGTTGATGTCATTTCCGCTTCACATAATTCGTCAGGTATACCTAGTATAAGTTTCATTTTATTGTAAAATTTGAAATGACCATTATGTCTACACTTGTTGTATCCTTGCATGCATGTGGTGTGTGTATTGTAATAAATTAGTTTATTGCTTATTTTTGCTTCCGCTGTGTGTATGTTTACGAAACGTGTTTGAACACACACCCACGTCGGTGTCGGGGAATCCCAACAACTATTGTAGCCATGGGTAATTATATATTGTGACTTCCTAAAGGACTAGTTTTAGAGTTGGATGATGTTTTTATATTCTTGCATTAATAAAGATCTTTGTTTCTATTTCATGTTTGAATATAAAAGGTTAACATTTGATGTTTAGTAATAATTTTTGTTACTTTATGTTAAATGGTGTTCTTTATGCTACTGGAATGTTAAAAAATAGAATCTACATGTTAGATACATCCAACGAGATATTCAATATTGAATCAAATAGCAAACACACTAAGTGAGATAATCAGTTAACCTCCCAATTATGGCATTGTTGTCTTGGCCATATAAGCAATGAACACATGTCCAAACTGCATAACCTTGGCATTTTAGAGTCTTATGAATCAGATTCATTAGACACATGTGTTTCATGCTTAAAAGAAAAGATGACTAAGTTACCTTTTAGTGGAAAAAGGTGAATGAGCAGTTGAGGTTTTGGGCCTTATACATACTTATCTTTGTGGACCAATGTCAACTCATGTCATAGGAGGTTATAGCTACTTCGTTACTTTGATCGATGATTATTCACGATATGGGTATTTATATCTATTAAGATACAAATCTGAAGTTTTTGAAACGTTTAAAGATTTCAGAAAGGAAGTAGAGAAACAACTTGGGAAAGGTATTAAAATACTTCGATCTGATTGAGGTGGTGAATACCTAAGCAAAGAGTTTCAAGATTATCTAAGGGACAATGTCATCTTGCCCCAAAGGACTCCACCTTACACGCCACAAAATAATGATGTGGCTAAAAGGAGAAACCGAACCTTGTTGGACATGGTTAGGTTAATGATGCAACATGCAAGTCTTCTAAAAATCTTTTAGAGTTACACACTCAAGACCGTTGTTTACTTGTTAAATCGAGTCCTGCTTATGTAAAGTGGATAGTATCAGACAAGCTGGAGGTTAAGTCTGATAAGTGTCTATTTATTGGTTTCCCTAAGGAAACAAGTGGTTACCAATTCTATCATCCCTTACAACAAAAGGTGTTTGTTTCAAGGCATGTTGTATTCCTAGAGAAGGAGTTTCTCTTATAGAAAACCATGAGAGTGAGATTGAACTAAGCATAGTTCAATAGACTTCGGCAGACACAAAAGAGATGCCTAGTCAAGAAGCACAGCTAATTACTCATTCGCATAAGGTAATAGCTAAACCTGATAATACACCACTTCCTCATAGATCTAGTTGGAAACGTAGGATTCCTAAGAAATATGGATTTCTCATAAGTGAATCTAATGATGTGTTGCTCATAGAGGATGAAGAACCCGCTAGTTACGAAGAGCTACTGAATAGTTCAGACAGGGATAGATGGCTAATAGCCATGAAATGAAAAATGAATTCTATGTATGAAAACCAAGTTTGGAACTTGGTAAACCTACCCAAAGGCATAACACCTATAGGGTGCAAATGGGTTTTCAACAAGAAAACTAACATGGATGGTAATGTTATTACCTATAAAGCTAAATTAGTGGCAAAAGGTTATCATCAAAGACAAGGTATTGATTATGATGAAACCTTTTCAACAGTAGCTTTGCTTAAATCCATTAGAATACTCCTAGCCATAGTGGCTCATTTTGATTATGAGATATGACAAATGGATGTGAAAATAGATTTCCTTAACGGAAACCTATCTGAGGATATATATATGATATAACCTGAGGGTTTCACATTCATTGACAAGAACAAAGTATACACGCTTCAATGATTCATTTATGGATTGAAGCAAGCATCTAGGAGTTGTAATATCCATTTTGGTGAGGCAATCAATCAGTTTGATTTCTCACAAAATCTTGTAGAGCCCTATGTGTATAAGAAGGCAATTGAAAGTGCGATTGTGTTCCTTGTATTGTATGTCGATGATATATTGATCATAGGAAATGATATTCCTATTTTGCAAACGGTCAAGGTCATGCTATCCGAAATGTTCTCCATGAAAGACGTGAGAGAAGCAACCTATATTTTGGGGATTAAGATCTATAGAGATAGATCGAATTGATTGCTTGGTCTTTCATAGTCTACATAGATAGAAAAAATGCTAAAACAATTTTTCCTGGAATAATACAAGAAAGGTTTTATTCCCAAGGGGCATGAGATTCACCATTTGAAGTCTATGTGCTCACGCACTAAAGACAAGAAGATTCACATGAGTCAGATCCCATATGCGTCAGCTATAGGATCGATCATGTATGTTATATTATGTACGAGACCTGATGTATCATACGCTTTGAGCATTACGAGTAGATACCAATCGGATCGTAGTATAGACCATTGGGTGGCTGTCAAGACAATCCTTAAGCACTTGAGAAGGACTAAGGATTTGTTCTTAATATATGGAGGAGGTGATATGGTAGTGAGCGGGTATACTGATGCCAACTTCCAGATAGATAAGGATGATTCCAAATCTCAGTCTGGATACATATTCATCTTGAATGGAGGTGCAATGAGTTGGAAAAGTTCCAAACAAGACACCGTTGCTGATTCTACTACAAAGGCAGAGTGCATTGCAGCTTCTGAAGCAGCAAAGGTGGAGGTCTTGATCAAGAAGTTCATTACTGAACTTAGAGTTGTTCCGAGCATTGTTGAAGCATTACAAGTTTACTGCGACAATAATGGCGCAATTGCACAAGCGAAGGAACCACAGTCTCATCAGCGATACAAGTACATACTATGCCATTACCATCTGATCAGAGAGATCATAGGTAGAAGAGACATATAAATGGAGAAAGTTCCCACTGATAAGAATCTATCAGATCCCTTGACTAAGCCTCTTACCCAAGAAAAGTTTGAGAGGCATATAGAGGCATATGGTATTAGATACTAAGGCGATTGGCTTTGGGCCAAGTGGGAGTTTGATGTAATTGAGAGGTGTCCTAAGGCAATCGCCCTAGAAGTTATTAATAAAATTCACTATTTGAGTATACATTATTTATGTATTTGATTGGATCTTAAACTCATGTATTGAAGTCCACAATACGATGCATGGCATGAAAGAAATTGTGATTGGATCACAATTAGTGGGTATCTTATCATGTGTAATCATGTAAGTATTGAAATTATCCCTAGTTAATGAATTGATGAGATTGGACATAATCAATTATGTGAGACTAGAACATGATATACTCCTTGGTTTAATCCAAGCATTTGGTACTCATTGAATGGAATCATAGGGATACTAAGAGTGAACATGTGGATGCTAGTAATGGTAACTAGTTCATTAGTGTGACATGTTATGAGACTTTATATGGTTATATATGTCGTTGAAGATCTAATTGTAGCTCGTGTGCGAGCTTCCTTAGACTTAAGGTATTCAGGTCACCTTGATCATGACACCTTATACTTTGACTTATTCGTAGCCATCTCCATAGGAGGTGTAACTCCAAGATGATTGCGTATGAGCCAAAGTGATCGAAGGTGTTTGAATAGCCCACAGAGAATTCACCACTCCTGATAAAGGAGATGTATACCCTATGCCTCTTTTCAGGATTATTACTCAGAAGTCTCTTGCCAGAGCAAACATGTTAAGAAGATGGTCTTCTTGGGAACATGTAGGAGTAACTTGAATCCATAGGATAGGGAAACTAATCTGGGCTAGGTGTGACATAGTCACCCTAGTGGGGATGAACACATAGACCATCTCCTGAACTAAGTGGGTATAGGATGAGTGAAAGGAACAAGACATGAACAACTGTAGCTGCTGAAGGGTTCAGAAATGTTCTAGAGTTGATTTAGACTTTTCGGTCAAGTGGGGGTCATGATGTACTGCTAGGAGCCACTCATGATCTATTCATAATTAAAGGGTTAATTATGAATGGCCAACATAATTGGGAATGTATTGGGTCACACACACTATGAGTGATCTCGAGATGTAAAATAAGTCTTAGAATGAGATTCTCGATGAGAGAGGATATATCTGGTTGGTCCAGACTAAGGGGGTACGAAACAGAGGCTATGGAGCCTCCTATGGCCTTGTCGGATTTAGCATGGTCATATCACACCTAAACAAACTCAAACAGACAATACAAAGCCTCAAATGTGTTAGGGCAATCTCTTTCAGTGATAAGGTTTTGATGTGTGTGGAAAAAGATTTAAGTTAGAGTGTTATTATGATTTGATATGTGCGTTGGAGTCTTGCAGGGCTTAGTAATTTACATATGGAGACTTGGTGAGTTCACCACTCAGAACCTCATGCTTGAGTCGGAGAAGGAGCATTGCAGAGTCGTGCGCTTAATGCTGCCGAGGGACTGCCGGACGAGATGACTTGAAGCGAAGCCAAGGAAGCAGACTTCGGAAGCAAGAGACGCGAAGGAGCATTGCAGAGTCGTGCGCCTGATGCTGCCGAGGGATGTGGTCGTGAACGAAGAGAGCTTCGGCGAGGGACTTCGAGTGAGATGAGAGAATGAGTGAATTGTAAGTAGCTTATTAGGTGAACTTGGCTGAATGGCTAAGTGTCGGATGAGTTTTCCCGACATCAGTCGACTGCCATGGAATGGCAATGATCGCTCTCACCGAATGGGTTCGACCGTATCCGATCGAAGTTGTTTTGGGGCCAATGATCGCCATATGTGGGAAGTCGACTAAGACCACCATCACGACCATCAAGGTAGCAGTCGATTGATCAAGAGGGTTTGGGCCACAGAAGCACTCGTAGCCGACTGGGCAGTCGACTACGGAGTCTGCAGTCGACTGATGGGATCCATAAGTCGACTGCCAAGTGTTCCGTTGGACTACAATGGTCAGGATCCGACGTGTTTAGAGGCGGTTGAAGTGGCGGCAGTCGACTGCCAAAGGCAGCAGTCGACTGGTGGCGGCCAATGGGAAGAAATCAACCCTCTCTATAAAAAGAGAGGGTGTGGGCTTTTGGATGGCTAATGCTTATGCTCTAAGTGACCATCCAAGTGCTCTACAAGATTCAAACTCCTTCTCTTAGCTTTCTTTCACATCTATTGTAAAAGAAGGAGTGTCTTTGAGTTGTAAGGGTTACCTCCACCTAGCTTAGTGCAAAGGAGAGACCGATAGTTATTTGGTTGCGGAGTGATTCACCAGGGATGAATTGGACCATGGATTAGTGGCGTAGCCATGAAGCACGTTGTATTTCGGTGTTAGTATTGTTTGTATTCTTCATTGTCTATTTGCTTGTCTTTATTAGTATTTTGCTTGAGCTAACAATTGTGTAGACGAGTAAATTCTTCCATCCAACGACAAAGGGCTATTCACCCCCCTCTAGTCGGTCGATCGATCCCCTACAAGTGGTATCAGAGCCAAGGAAAGCTTGTCAAGGACTAACCGCCACAACAAGCACATTCAAGAATGGTCAGCTCAAATATTCATCCACCAAAGTTCGAGGGGGAATTCTCTTGGTGGAAAAAGAGAATGGAGATATTTTTCGAGACCGATTTCGAAATTCTCTTAATTATGGAAAACGGTTTCAAATTGCCTAGGAATGAAGATGGGGAGCCATTGGAGAAATCATGGTGGAACAAGAGGCAAAGAGAAGAATATTTGGTGAATTCAAAAGCCAAGCACCACCTCTACAATGTACTCCCTCAACAAGAAGTTAACCGGATTGGGGAATGCTCTAGTGCCAAGGAGATGTGGGAGTAGCTAGTAGAGCTTCATGAAGGCACTTCGGAGGCCAAACTTGCAAGAAGAGACCTCCTCCACTCCCAACTATCAAACATCAAATAAGAAAAGGGAGAAAAGGTAACATCATTGCATTCTAGGTTTAAGGAAATTTTGATTGGACTAACAAGTGTAGGAGAAAGGCTCTCCAACCGGGACATGCTCATGAAAGCAATTGATGCTTTTCCCCGGTCATCATAATGGAGCTCAATGGTGGACTCCTTCTACTTGTCCAAGAACCTAGAAGTGAGTACCTTGGAGGAGTTCTTCTCAACAATGGAGCTCCACCAAACGAGCCTTGAAGGAATACAAGAAGAGCCAAAGTTTCAACCTTCAAGAGGAGAAGCCTTGATGGCACACAAGGGGAAGAAGAAGATAGAGATCTCCTCCTCCTCTGATGAAGCATCTTCCTCCTCCTCCATGGATAGCACGGAAGAAGCCTATATGGTAAGGAGGGTAAGGCATGCATTAAAAGGTTTTAGATTTAATAAATCTAATGATAGGAGTAGAAGACCAAGGGGGGAAATTATTTGCTACAATTGCCAAGGAGAGGGACACATAATGGACAATTGTCCCCTCTTGAACAAAAGCAAGGAGGAGAAGAGAAAGAAGAAAGAAAAGAAGAAGAAGGGGAGCAAGAAGAAAAAGGAAGAAGAAAAGAAGGCCAAAGAAAAACGGAAGGCCAAGGCATTCAAAGTAAAGACATGGGATGATCCTTCTTCCTCATCATCATCCGAAGAGGAAGAACATGTCTACTCCAACCTTGCCCTAATGGCCTTTGACGACTTGGATTGCTCCTCCTCTGAATATGAAGGATCAAGCTCAAGTGGAGAGAGCTCAAGTGAAGGGGGAGCATCCTCTACATTCTCATCATCGGAAGAGGATTTGGTAAGTGAGGTAACGAATCTACCCCCTAAGAAAATAATGTCCATGATTTCTAGCCTCACTAAGGATTTATTTAGAGCAAAGAAAAAGAGTAAATGCATGCTCGAGCAAATTAAGGATTTGGAACAAAAACTAGAAAAAGCATGTTTTAATGATAATAATGATGATGCATGCTCACATGATAACTATATGCCTTTGGTTGTTAATGATGCATGCATAGAAGAAAATAGGGCTCTAAGGGAAAAGCTAGACTCATTGACCAAGGCCATAGAAAAATTTACAATAGGCTCCAATACCCTTAACATGATAATTGGGAGCCAAAGAGCAAGCTTCAACAATAAAGGCCTAGGTTATAAGGAAAAGAAAAATGAAAAGGCCTGCAAATGTCTAATAGCTAGGGGTCAAGACAAAAAGAAAGTAATTGCTAGAAAATGGATTCCTAAAGAGTTTTTAGTGAACCCAATAGGCAAGAACTTATTTTGGGTTTCTAAATCTTTCCTAAAGGGTTAGTAAAACCTTAGGATAGTCAACCATATGGACTTTACCTATATCATATTTTTGGTTGACTTAGGATGGCGGGACAACATTTTTGAAATAGTGTTAGGTGATGATAATGCACCTATAAGTAGATAAATCATGTTTTAGGTGAGATTTGCTTTATTATCATCATGTAATACCTAATGCACGATCACAATTTGATGAATACATTTGTTTCATGATCATAATGTGAAATTAATTTATATACATCTTTATGATCATGTGGATTGTTAGGTTGATACTTAACCTTGATAGAATTGCATGAATATAATGGTTAAGTATATACAAATACCTTTAGGATACATCTCACACTCACTATAGGCTACAATGATTGAAAACTTAGCATGAGTGAGATGTTAGGATGATACAAATGTCCACTAATGCCTATGGCATTTAGATGGTCATTTAAAGTATCAAAATAGCAATAATAGACCAATCATGGGGAAGACTTATGTTTAATTTATAGACATATTGCCCAAAGATCATGGTTGGATATTTCATATGTTTTCAAAACAATTTCTTACTTTAGAAAATGTGTATTCATGTTTTGAAATAATCCAAAGCAAAACTAGTTGTTAAAATGGATACTAACATGATAAAAAACCTAGTGGTTTTTTAAAGCTTTTGGATTTTTGGCAAATCTCTGAAAATATAATGACTTTTTATGAAAAACTATTTTTCATTGATAGATATACTTAAAATAAATATGTTCCCCGAATTTCATGATTTTTCAAATTTTATAGATTTTCTAGTGCATTTCTGAATTTCACTCGAAAATCGAAGAAATCATGTGCCGACCGTAGTCCAACCAATGATCAGGTAGCCTGATAACATGCCTAGTAATCTTGTTTATCTACATTTAAGGCATGTTTTGGTCTTTTGTTTTTTTCTAGACTTGATGTCATGATGTATAAACATTGTTAATTATTTTTGTGGTGTCAAAGGGGGAGAAATATATTTTTAAGTAAGGGGGAATATATGTAGGGGGAATTTCATGTATTAAGGGGGAGAGTTTCTAATCATGTTATTCACAAGCTTTCTTTCTTTAATATTTTATCAAATGTTTTACCTAACTTAAATGGATTGCCACACATCAAAAAGGGGGAGATTGTTAGAGAAATCTCTTGTCATGATAAGGTTTTCATGTGTGTGGAAAAAGGTTTAAGTTAGAGTGTTATTATGATTTGATATGTGTGTTGGAGTCTTGCAGGGCTTAGTAATTTGCACATGGAGCCTTGGCGGGTTCACCACTAAGAACCTCATTCTTGAGTTAGAGAAGGAGCATTGCAGAGTCGTGCGCTTGATGCTGCCGAGGGATCGCCGGACGAGATGACTTGAAGCGAAGCCAAGGAAGCAGACTTCGGAGGAAAGAGACACGAAGGAGCATTGCAGAGCCGTGTGTCTGATGCTGCCGAGGGACGTGGCCGTGAACGAAGAGTGCTTCGGCGAGGGACTTCGAGTGAGATGAGAGAATGAGTGAATTATAAGTAGCTCATTAGGTGAACTTGGCCGAATGGCTAAGTGTTGGATGAGTTTTCCTGACATCAGTCGACTGCCATGGAATGACAGTCGACTGCTCTGAGTCGAATGGGTTCTACTAGTATCCGGCTGAGTTGTTTTGGGGCAGCGATGATCGCCATATGTGGGCGATCGCTAAGACCATCACCGATCAAGGCGAGTCGACTAATCAAGAGGGTTTGGGCCACAGAAGCACTCGTAGCCGACTGGGCAGTCGACTACGGAGTCAGCAGTCGACTGATCGGATCCATCAGTCGACTGCCAAGTGTTCCGTTGGACTACAACGGTCGGGATTCGACGTGTTCGAAGGTCATTGATGTGGCGGCAGTCGACTGCCAAGGGCAGCAGTCGACTGGTGGCGACCAACGGGAATAAATCAGCCCTCTCTATAAAAAGAGAGGTTGTGGGCTTTTGGATAGCTAATGCTTATGCTCTATGTGACCATCCAAGTGCTCTACAAGATTCAAACTCTTGTTCTTAGCTTTCTTTCACATCTATTGTAAAAGAAGGAGTGTCTTTGAGTTGTAAGGGTTACCTCCACCTAGCTTAGTGCAAAGGAGAGACCGATAGTGATTTGGTTGCGGAGTGATTCACCGGGGACGAATCGGACCATGGATTAGCGGCGTAGCCGTGATGTTAGTAATATATGAGAGATTTCCTAAGGCAATCGCCTTATGTATGAACCATTTATATGATAAATGAAGATTCACTATTTGAGTATACATATTTTATGTATTTGATTGGATCTTAAACTCATTTACTGAATGTCCACGATACGATTCACAGCATGAGAGAATTTGTGATTGGATCACACCTAGTGAGTATCTCTACATGTGTAATTGTGATGTATCAGAATTATCCCTAGTCGATGAATTGATGGATTTGGACACCATCAATTCTGTCGAGACTAGAACGAGGTATACTCCTTGGTGTATCCAAGCAGCTGATTCTCACTGGCTGGAGACATTGTGATGTCCGGAGTTAATCGTGGATGCTAGTTATGGTAACTAGTTTATTGGAGTGACCAGCCGTAAGACTTCATATTGTTCTCTGCATATATAGATATGTCAATGAAGTTCTTACTGTAGCTTAAGTGCGATGTTCCTTTGACTTGCGGTATTCAAGTCATCTTGATCATGGAGACTTATGGTTTGACATCTTAAGCAAACATCTCTGAGGAGATGTGTACCCGGGATGATTGGGTATAAGTCGAAGTGATCGAAGGTGTTTGAATAGCCTATAAAGGATTCACCACTCCTTGCGAGGAGATGTATACCCATGGCCTCTCGTCGGATTGTTACTAAAGTCTTTTGCCAAAGCATTACATGTTTAGAGTAAGGTACTCTTCGATATATGTGGAGTAACTAGAATCCGTAGGACGAGGAAATGATACTTGGGCTAGGTGTGACGTAGTCAGCCTAGTGGGGACTGACACTATAGACCATGTCCTGAACCAAGTGGGTATAAGATGAGTGAAGGGAATGGGGCACAATCATTTGAGTCCAAGGGTTTCAGAAATAGTTCTGGATCAACCGTTGATCTTTTCGGTTAATTGGGGATCATGATGTACTACTAGGTGCCACTCATGATCGTTCTATAATTAATGGTTAATTATAGATGACCAACATAAACTGAGAACCTATTTGGTGACACGCACAACGAGCGTAATCCAAAGGATTTAAAACGAGCTTGAGAATGGGATTCTCAGACCGAGAGAAACTAGGTTTGGTTGGACCAAACATAAAGCGAGCATGAAATCGTTTCAGTCGCAATGGAAGCGTGGATGGGCCGTGTCTTATGAAGACATAATGGATGAACCAAAATGGTTTGGTTCTAATCCAATAGAGGAGAATAAACCAAAGGGTTTCGTTTATTTTAAACGAATGAACCAAAAGTTGGTTCAGTTCGTTTTAACTTAAAATAAACCATCATGGTTTGGTTTATTTTAACTTATCTTAATGGAGCGGGTTAACGGGCCTAATGGTTATGATCCAATAACCATTAAGAGAATTAGTTCTCTATAAAAGAGGGCTTAATGGATAATTAAGCCCTAATCCAAGCCCTAGCAAGGAGTTGCCGCCCAACCCTCATTGCCGCCCAACTCCATTGCCGCCCAGCTTCTTGTGCCGCCGTCCAAGTCCTTGCCGGCGTCCAAGCTTCATCCGGTGATCCTCCGGCGACCCTCCGGTGATCTTCCTTGGCCTCGGTGAAAAGGTGAGCACTTGACTTCCTTGTTTTGGCCGGCGCCTACTCCTCCACCAAGCTGTCCAGTTTTCTGGACAGCTTCTTCTCCTCTCGTCGGAGCGTCGTTTGGACGACGGTTTGAGCTCCGACAGCGGCTAAACTACCGGGGATTCGATCTCCGGTAATCCTCTGAGGTGGAGGACGAAGGATTCGTCAATTGGTTGACGAATACCTCTCCGGAGAAGCGAGTTTTGAGAACTCGTATTAGGATCCGAATTTGGATTCGGATCGTGATCATCTCTCGATCACGTCGTCTTCAACACGAGGCTAGTAACCCGTACGAAGACGAAGCTCGTGACTTAGCGAAGTCATCCCAAGGAACTCGGCGTGGATACGGATAGAGATGATTCTAGCGAGGATCGTTCCGGTTGATGCCGTTCCCGCTACACGTCATACGAAAGGTATAACGTAGATAAATTTCCTTTTATTGCAAATTTAAATTTACAGTTATGTCTACACTTGTTGTAATATGCATGCGTACATTGTGTGTGTTGTAATAAATGTAGATTTATTATTTTTATTGCTTCCGCTGTGTTCATGTTTACGAAACGTGATCGAACACACACACGCCGCGGTGCCGGAAACCCAACAGTGGTATCAGAGCCCAGGTTGTGTTTCGACATAATCGTAAAATGGTTTTGTGATAGTCATAATGTATTTCTGGAAATTTTCTAATTTTGGAAATTTAGAAGTATTTATGGAAATTTTTCAATTTTGGAAAGTCTAGAAGTATTTATGGAAATCTTCCACTTTTGGAAAGTTTGAAGTATTTATGGAAATTGATATTTTCCATAAATAAAATATTTGATTAGATTCTGGAAATTTGTTTCCTAATTTAATCATGATTTGATTTGAGAAATCAAATCTTAAAATATTTTATTTCCATAAGTAGTTTTAATGATTTAGGAAATTGGTTTCCTAAATAGATTTTCCTTAATCAAATAATTCCATGAATAAAATATGTGATTAGATTTGGAAATTTGTTTCCTAATTTAATTATGATTTGATTTGGAGAATCAAATCTTAAATATATTTTATTTCCATAAATAGTTATGACATATAAGGAAACATATACATGACATAATTGTATGCCATGTAATTGCATTAGATGCATAACATAATGCCATGCGTGTCGTGACATGTAGATGTATGCCATGTATGACATGCCATGTAGATAATAGTTATTTGCATGCAAAGAGGATGAGACAAAAAACCCTTAAACAATATTAAAGCCTACACCTTCCATTAATATGGTTAGAACCAGAGTTCCGTTTCTTGTTTGGGTTGTTGGACTCTCTCCAAGCCCGGCTCGAACCCAAACATGTTCAAACCATGGAATAGATTAATACTAATATGGTAAGAGTCAGAGGTCAATCGTTAGCTTTGGTTGTTGGACTCTCTCCAAGCTGGGCTAATTGGTTGAATGCACTCTAACCATATTAAAACTATTTCCCGATTAATGGGTTGACTTTAACCTGGAGCATCGGCTTGTTGGACTCTCTCCAAGGTCGATGTAAAGGGAGGTGAAGTTGGGTGCTATGCATATGATGCATACTTGTTAATGTGTTAACAACCCGATGTATGTGTGAACATTCAATTAGTTGATAGCACATTGTGATAGTTGCATATACGTGATATGCAATCGGTATAGATGATACCTACCATTGTAGTTATGAATGACTTGTTGGACTCTCTCCAAGGTTGTTCATAACTATGATGGATATCAGCCCATTCGGAGATGGACCTACGATCTCCCGAAGTGATTTTGGGGTTTATGAAATTCGAAAAATGAATGGGATTTATAAATGTATATTGATGCATTTTAAAAATCATCTTTCTCATATATGCTCGTTTTGTATTTCTAAGATTGATCATGATGTCTTTGAATTTGCGTTCCATTTTGGATTCGAATAAATTGACTGGGCCGAACTTCTTGGACTGGCTTAGAAACTTGAGAATTGTTCTCAAGGTGGGAAAGCTTGCGAATGTCCTCTAAGCGTCTCTTCCCACCCGTCGTAGTGACAATGCAACTCTGGACCAATTGTTGGCCTATCAGAAACATGTGAATGATTCTGAAATGGTGAGTTGCATCATGCTAGCCGCGATGGAACCCAAGCTACGAAAGTAGCATGAGCATATGGATGCTCATATCATAGTCCTTCATCTTTGTGAGTTGGTTGATGAGCAAGTGAGATTCGAAAGGTTCGAAGTCTCAAAGCTCCTCTTCACCTCTGAGATGCTAGAAGGTTCATCTGTGGTACTGCTCAATATCTTTGAAAGGCCGTGGAGTCTTACGAGAAGCATGGCGAGGGGGTCTTTATTAGTTGATTCCTCGAAGAAAGGTTCTAGAGAGGAAGTCAAAGGAGAAGGAAAGAAAGAGAAGGGCTAAGAAGGTAGAACTAGCACAAAGGAAACTTGCCATCATTATGGCAAGGAGAGCCATTCTTGAAGAAAGTGCAAGATTTATCTTGAGTCAGTGAAGAAGGATAAGGCATCGGATGCCCCATCTTCTTGAAATCTTCTTTATTGATTGTCATTCTATTTCCTCGGACACTTGGGTATTTGATCTTGGTGTGGCTCACATATATGTAATGACATACATGGGCTAAGGAATGAAGAAGACTCGTCAGGAGAGTCAAATTTACGTGTTAGAATGGGCCAAAGGTTCTGCACTCGCCATCGAACGTATTTGTTGGAACTCCTCAGAGGACTTGTCTTAGAATCGACAATTGCTTTTATGTTCCTTCGCTTGATAAAGAACATCATTTCTATTTCTTGTTTAAATAGAAATGGGTACCATTTGACTTTTAGTAACAATTGTTGTTACATAACTTTGAATGGAGTTCTTTAAGGGACGGAACTTTAAGCAATGGTGTTTATACGCTGGACGATCCAAAGGATATTTTCAATATCGCGAGCAACAAGCGCGCTCGAAAGGATAATCAAATAGACTCTATATGTGGCATTGTCGTTTTGGCCATATAAGCAAGAAACGCATGTCCGAATTACACCGATGTGGAATTCTCGAATCGCTTGAATTGATTCACACGATATACTTAATCGGATGCTTAGATGTCGATGACACTAAGGGTTACCTTTTATCGGGAAAAGGTCAATTAAGTGGGAGAGTTGCTAGGCCCAATATAGTTTTATGTATATGGACCCCATAGCAATACGTAAACTATAGCTACTTCATTACCTTCATCGATGATCACTCATGGTTTGGGTATGTGTTCTTGATGAAACACAAGTCTGAAGCCTTTGAAAGGTTCAAAGAATTCAGAAATGAAGTAGTGAAACAAAATGATAAGAGTATTAAAATACTTCGATCGGATCGAGGTGGTGAATACTTAAGTCAAGAGTTTCTTGATTATCTAAGAGACAATGTTATATTGTCTCAATGGACTCCGCCATATACAAGACAGCATAATGGTGTATCTGAGAGGCGTAACCGGACCTTGTTGGACATGGTCAGGTCAATGATGAATCATGCGACTCTTTCCAAGTCCTTTTGGGGCTATGCACTTCAGACAGCTGTTTACTTGTTAAATAGAATGCCTACCAAGGTAGTCTCAACTACTCCATATGAGATATGGAATGGTAAGAAACCTCATGTATCTTACTTGAAGATATAGGGTTGTCCTGCTTATGTGAAGCGGACTGTATCAGACAAATTGGATGCTAAGTCTGATAAATGTCTATTTATTGGATACCCTAAGGAAACAAGGTGTTACCAATTCTATCATCCTGTGGAACAAAAGGTGTTTGTTTCAAGGCATGCTGTGTTTCTAGAGAAAGAGTTTCTCTTGCAAGAAAATAGTGGGAGTGTCGTCGAGCTTGAGGAGGCTCGAGAGACTCAAATAGACATTGATGAGATACCTGGTGAAGCACAACAGCCGACAACTCATAGTGATGAGCAATCGGTTGGACCTATTGTAACACCACATCTTCGTAGATCTGGTAGAACATGCAATATTCCTGAGAGATATGGATTTCTCGTAAGTGAATCGAACGACGTGTTACTCATTGATGATGAGGAGCCTACCAGTTATGAAGAAGTGCTGACAAGTTCAGAAAGGGATAAGTGGCTTGGTGCCATGAAGTCGGAAATGGATTCCATGTATGAAAACCATGTTTGGAACTTGGTTGACCCACCTGAAGGGATAAAGCCTATAGGGTGCAAGTGGGTTTTCAAGAAGAAAACCGACATGGATGGTAATGTGATTACCTATAAGGCGAAAAGATATCGTCAAAAATAAGGTGTTGATTATGACGAAACCTATTCGCCTGTAGCTATGCTTAAATCCATTCGGATGCTCCTGGCCATAGCGGCTCATTATGATTATGAGATATGGCAGATGGATGTGAAAATAGCTTTCCTTAATGGAAACCTGCTCGAGGACGTGTATATGATACAGCCTGAGGGTTTCACATCGGTTGATAAAACCAAGGTATGCAAATTGCGACGGTCCATTTATGGATTGAAGCAAGCATCCAGGAGCTGGAATATCCGTTTTGATGAGACAATCAAAAAGTTTGATTTCTCACAAAATCCAGACGAACCTTGTGTGTACAAGAAGGTTAGTGGGAGTGCAGTCGAGTTCCTAGTGTTGTATGTCGATGACATATTACTTATAGGAAACGATGTCTCAATCTTACAGTCAGTGAAGGTTTGGTTATCCAAGACATTCTCCATGAAAGACCTGGGAGAAGCAACCTACATCCTCGGGATTAAGATCTATAGAGATAGATCGAAACGGTTGCTTGGTCTTTCGCAGTCTACATATATAGACCGAGTGCTAAAGAGGTTTAGCATGTCGGAATCCAAGAAAGGTTTCTTACCCATCAGGCATGGGGTACACCTTTCGAAGTCTATGTGTCCGCGCACAGAAGACGAGAGGATTTGCATGAGTAAGATTCCCTATGCATCCGCAATAGGATCTATCATGTATGCTATGTTATGTACGAGGCCCGATGTATCGTATGCTCTGAGTGTCACGAGAAGATACCAGTCTGATCCAGGAATGGATTATTGGGTGGCTGTTAAGACGATCCTTAAGTACTTGAGAAGAACTAAGGATGTGTTCCTAATATATGGAGAAGGGTACATGGTGATACGTGGGTATACGGATGCGGATGCGAGCACGGTATGTATTCACCTAGAATGGAGGCGCAATAAGTTGGAAAGGTTCCAAGCTTGACGCTATAGCGGATTCTGCCACTAAGGAAGAATACATTGCAGCTTTGGAAGCAGCATAGGAAGCGGTTTGGATCAAGAAGTTCATCTCTGAACTTGATGTGGTCTCATCAATGATCCAAACATGTGCTTCGCGGCTATCATCTTATCAGAGAGATCATCAGTAGGAACGAAATACAAATCGAGAAAATTCCCACTGAAAGGAACTTAGTGGATCCTTTAACTAAGGCATTACCTCAAAATAAGTTTGAGGGTCATGTTAGAGCTTATGGTATTGGATACCGTAGCGATTGGCATTAGGCCAAGTGGGAGTCTGTTAGTAATATATGAGAGATGTCCTAAGGCAATCGCCTTATGTATGAACCATTTATATGATAAATGAAGATTCACTATTTGAGTATACATGTTTTATGTATTTGATTGGATCTTAAACTCATTTACTGAATGTCCACGATACGATTCATAGCATGAGAGAATTTGTGATTGGATCACAACTAGTGAGTATCTCTACATGTGTAATTATGATGTATCAGAATTATCCCTAGTCGATGAATTGATGGATTTGGACACCATCAATTCTGTCGAGACTAGCACGAGGTATACTAATTGGTGTATCCAAGCAGCGGATTCTCACTGGCTGGAGACATTGTGATGTCCGGAGTTAATCATGGATGCTAGTTATGGTAACTAGTTTATTGGAGTGACCAGCCGTAAGACTTCATATGGTTCTCTGCATATATAGATATGTCAATGAAGTTCTTACTGTAGCTTAAGTGCGATGTTCCTTTGACTTGCGGTATTCAAGTCATCTTGATCATGGAGACTTATGCTTTGATATCTTAAGCAAACATCTCTGAGGAGATGTGGACCCGGGATGATTGGGTATAAGTCGAAGTGATCGAAGGTGTTTGAATAGCCTATAAAGGATTCACCACTCCTTGCGAGGAGATGTATACCCATGGCCTCTCGTCGAATTGTTACTAAAGTCTTTGGCCAAAGTATTACATGTTTAGAGTAAGGTACTCTTCGATATATGTGGAGTAACTAGAATCCGTAGGACGAGGAAATGATACTTGGGCTAGGTGTGACGTAGTCAGCCTAGTGGGGACTGACACTATAGACCATGTCCTGAACCAAGTGGGTATAAGATGAGTGAAGGGAATGGGGCACGAATCATTTGAGCTGCTGAAGGGTTTCAGAAATATTTCTGGATCAACCGTTGATCTTTTCGGTTAATTGGGGATCATGATGTACTACTAGGTGCCACTCATGATCATTCTATAATTAATGGTTAATTATAGACGGCCAACATAAACCGAGAACCTATTTGGTCACATGCACAACGAGCGTAATCCAAAGGATTTAAAACGAGCTTGAGAATGGGATTCTCAGACCGAGAGAAACTAGGTTTGGTTGGACCAAACATAAAGCGAGCATGAAATTGTTTCAGTCGCAATGGAAGCGTGGATGGGTCGTGTCTTATGAAGACATAATGGATGAACCAAAATGGTTTGGTTCTAATCCAATGGAGGAGAATAAACCAAAGGGTTTGGTTTATTTTAAACGAATGAACCAAAAGTTGGTTCGGTTCGTTTTAACTTAAAATAAACCATCATGGTTTGGTTTATTTTAACTTATTTTAATGGAGCGGGTTAACGAGCCTAATGGTTATGATCCAATAACCATTAAGAGAATTAGTTCTCTATAAAAGAGGGCTTAATGGATAATTAAGCCCTAATCCAAGCCCTAGCAAGGAGTTGCCGCCCAACTCTATAGGAGTGTCTTTGAGTTGTATGGGTTACCTCCACCTAGCTTAGTGCAAAGGAGAGACCGATAGTGATTTGGTTGCGGAGTGATTCACCGGGGACGAATCGGACCGTGGATTAGCGGCGTAGCCGTGAACAATGTTATATTTCGGTGTTAGCATTGTTTGTATTCTTCATTGTCTATTTTCTTGTCTTTATTAGTATTCTTCTTGCGCTAACAATTGTGTAGACGAGTAAATTCCACCATCCAACGACAAAGGGCTATTCACCCCCCTCTAGTTGGCCGATCGATCCCCTACATAATGGTCGTGCCTAACTTGGCACGGGTTATGCCTGGCTCTGGCCAAAAATGGCCAAAAGATTGGTTGTGCCCAGATGGACACAAGGCTGGTCGTGTGTCCTATCACAGTCGTGCCTTTTGGCAAGGCCGGTTGTGTGTATGACACATGGTCGTGTCGCAGTTCCATCATTTTTAGAGATTTCTCTTATAAAAATTTCCTGGGTTGTTCTTACCTTAATTATAGGATAATTATTTTAAGATAGGTTCTGTTTAAGCCTTCTAAGATGACCTAATCAAGCGATCTATAAATAGATCATTTGATAATATTTGGAGAAGTGTTTTTCCTTGGTAGTCATCTTCCTCATTCTTGTTATCTTGTCTCCGCTTGTTGGCTAGCACCAATCGGAGACAAAGGCTTGCTTCTCTAGGAGTTATCTCAGGTGATCCCAGCATGGATACTAATAGAACCAAGGCTTTTTGGTCTTGCTTGTGGTTTTGACGAATTCGAAAGAATCTCGAATGTATAACTTCTTCTCCTTTGTGTGTTCACATGTGATTATGCCAAAGCATGTTTTCTTAGCCCCTAGGGGATGTCTGGGATGTAATAAAAATTATTTTATTCATTGTATTCCGCTGCGCATTATCCCGGAATCTGAAACACTTTTATAGCTTTTCCAAACCCTAACTCGTTGAGATCCAGATATGAGTCAAAGTAGCTTATCTTCCCTCATTTTGTGGTGCTTTTTGTGACTTTCCTCGAAGTGACCAGATTCATTAGCAGTCGACTGATGGTTATCCAATTGACTGCTCTTTTCCCCTAGTCGACTGATGTCTTGAATAGTCACCTGCATTAAATGGTCAGCACAAGAACTGTATAGTGAGTAGTTAGACGGTCCTGTACCGTCCGATCTCAACTTATACCTTCCTCCGGAAGTCTTAGCCAGATTATTGCCTACGGTTGCCCCCGTACTGAGGACGCGACCTATCCTCTTCATATAAAGTTCTTACCTTCCTTACCTTCGATCCTTCTGACCTGCCACTTAGCTTTCGGTCACTTGACCACCGAGGTTCCTCAACTTCTCGAGGTTCTCCTGACGTTTTTTAACCTGGTCAACCGACCACTAAGGTTTCTCATACCATCGAGATTCTCCTTGGTGCCAATCCATATGACTACCGAGGTTTCTCGACTTCCTGAGATTCTCCTGGTGTCATCAACCTTTGCAAAGCTTAATACATTACTTTCTCACTCAACAATCATATGAGATAACATGATAGCTTAACTTTGAATATTTGCCATTATCAATATCTAGGTTTGACTATTTAGCACCCCTGCACCAACAATAACTTCTCTAAACTCTTTCCATATAATAATCCCAAAAACTTGAGATTTGACTCTGGGGATTTTTGGGATGTAAATGTTTTATTGTTATTCCACTACGTTTGCATCCCAAAATCTCCAACATCTTGGTCACCCTTGACCAACAATCTCCTGAAGGTTTTGCCCAGAAGCTCTGATACCAATTGATCGGTTTTGCTTATCGAATCCGTGAGGGGAAACTTCGCTTCCCACTTCACCTCGGTTGCTTGATCATAGCGATCCCTTCGATTTCCCCGGATTAAAAAAATTTAATCGTAGACAAAAGGGATTGCCCAAACAACCAAGTCATCGTCGTGCTATTCATTTAGAGAGGTCACTTGAAAAAAACTCATTGTTCAAGCGACCATCCTCTATTCTACGAGTAGCCGCGGAATAGACGATGTCCGGATCGCCGGTTTTTGTGTTTATGCTCGGGATCCAAGTATTATTTAGCCATATACAGATTTATATCATGCTCATAATTGAAAAACAAATACAAACATGTAACATATAAAAATTAGAGAATCGATATACCTCTCGATCTTCTAATGTATGACCTTCCTCCTTTCGGACGTCGTGTGGGCGACGATCTACCAAAAGTTGAAGCTCCTAGATTGCAAATCTTTCTTCCTTGCTCTTCCAAAGCAAAAGGAAGAATAGAAACAAGGTTTTTAACATCCCTAAAATTAACAAACAAGGAACAAAAATAATCCTTGCCGCCTGCCAACAATGAGAGGGAGATGATGATGGAAACCAACCAAGACACCAAGGGAGACCCCTAAGTCTTGTTTCCACCACTCAAGGAAAAGAGAAGAGAGCCTTTGGGCACCGGCCAAGGGCTGGAAAAGGTGCTGGACGCCGATCAATGGAGAAGGAAGAAGAAAGGAAAAAACTTCTTTAATTGGTGCCGCCCAAGCCTCCAAAACCCTAAGCCTCCAAACCCTAATCCTATCTCAACTAGGATTCCTCTCTTGCCGCCCAAACCCTAGCTCTCCTTGGATTCATCTCCACGCCAACCCATCAAGCCCTTTTATAGAGTTAGGGATAAGCCTTAAAATAATCTCCACCATTGGTTCTAGAGATTTAATCCCAACCGTCGGATCTAAAGATTTAATCTCAATCGTCGGATCTAGAGATTTAATCTCTACCTTTGGATCTAGAGTTTTGTTTCTATCCATTAGATCTAAACTTCATGAGGTGTTATTAGGCTACATTAGGGACCATTAGAAGGAGTTGGGTCTTGGCCACCCATGGATCAAGCCAACATTAAGTCCGATCCATTAATGAAAATCCAATTCTCTAAAGGATTATCATTGATCTACCTCACCAACCCGCATATGATAATATGGGCTCCATATATTATTTGTACATTTTCTCCCCGTGTTTAAGATCTCGAATGTCCATCGATTAATTAATTTACTGACCATTAATTAATCAACATCTAACTCCTTGAGTAGTAACACTCAACCTTTTCATCATGCCGGACCATGTCCACCTGCAGGGTTTACATGATGAACCTTATGAGCTCCTCAAGGGGACATCATCATCCTAATATATAGGACACGATTTCCTACTATAATCAACGACACACCATATAAATAATAATATCATCTTCCAACTTACCGAGCCTATCGATTTAATCTATAAATCTCGCCCATTGGTAAATCAAAGAGATGATTACTTAGTAATTGTGCCCGTTATTATATCGAGATTAAGAGCATGTACTAAATAATATCTGAGCTCCGATTCAATTATGTAGTCAGCAATAAATCGAATCACCTCTAAGTCAGTCCTGCTCAATACACACAAAGTGCACTAGTGTGATTCTATGGTCAAGACAAACCAATACCAAATCACACTACAACCATTCTGATGGTTTGTCCAAAGTCATCTCGGTTGTGAGCCTTTACTTATACTTTACAAGGAGCCGATAACATGATCTCCCGTGTGACACCACACACCATGTTATCTACAATGTAATATATTAGACAATATTGCATAACCATAAAAATGCAAACAATGATCATGTGATTCTAATTTCAAAATAAATATGTTCATACAAAAGGTAGACTTTTCATTATACATCCCTACAATCTCCCACTTTTACTAAAAGACTATGCTGTCCTCAAACTGCCATACATCTGATTCCCATTCCCTCCACATGCCTCTCAAAAGCTCTCGCCGGAAGGGCCTTAGTGAAAGGATCTGCCAGGTTATCCTCTGATGCAATCTTGGCGACAGCAACTTCTACCTCCTTTACGATTTCACGTATCAGGTGGTACTTGCACTCTCTGCATTTACTTACCTTATGGGCTTGTGGTTCCTTCGAGTTTGCCACTGCACCTCTATTATCACAATAAATTGTGATAGTTCTGTGAAAACTAGGAATCATATCCAAGTCCATCAGGAAGTTCCTGAGCCACACAACTTCTTTGGCCACCTCAGAGGCTGCCACATACTCAGCTTCCATGGTGGAGTCCGCAACGCATTTCTGCTGGACACTCCTCCATACAATGACTCCACCTCCCAAAGTAAACACAAAACTTGAGGTAGACTTACTATTATCCCTATCTGATTAGAAGTCAGAATCCGTGTAACCCACAGGGAGTAATTGGTCTGCCCGATAAACTAGCATATAATCCCTAGTCCTTCTCAGGCACTTCAATATATGCTTTACCGTAGTCCAATGTCCCTGTCCTGGATTACTCTGATATTTGCTGACCATGGCCACGGCAAAGTAGATATTTGGTCCCATACATAGCATCGCATACATGAGGCTTCCTACTGTCGAAGCATAAGGAACCGCCTTCATCTCCTCTATCTCCTCAGATAATCTAGGACACATCTCCTTAGATAAAGGAACTCCATGCCTGAAAGGTAGAAAACCCTTCTTGGAGTTCTGTATGCTAAAACGCTTCATAATCGTGTCTATGTATGAAGGTTGGGATAAGCACAACATCCTTTTCCTGCGATCCCTTATCACCTTAATCTCAAGGATGTGTCCCACCTCTTCCAAATCCTTCATATCAAACTGCTTGGACAACCATACCCTTACGTCCGATAACACCTTGATATTGTTGCCAATCAACAAAATGTCATATATGTAAAGTACAAGAAATACCATTACGTTTCCGTCACATCTCTTGTATACACAAGACTCATCCGGACTTTGAATAAATCCATAAGACTGGATTACCTCATCAAAGCAGATGTTCCAAGACCTCGAAGCTTGCTTCAATCCATAAATGGACCGATTAAGCTTACATACAAGATGCTCTTTGCCCTTAGCAATGAATCTCTCTGGTTGCTTCATATAGTTGTTTTCCTCAAGACTTTCATTAAGGAAAGCTGTCTTGAAATTCATCTGCCACACCTCATAATCCATATGAGCTGCTATGCATAAGAGAATACGGATAGACTTAAGCATGGCTACCGGCGAAAAGGTCTCCTCATAATCGAAATCCTCTTTCTGAGTATACCCCTTCACAAAAAGCCTACCTTTGAAGGTCTCAACCTTCCCATCTATTCCTCTCTTTCTCTTGTAGATCCACTTGCATCCAATGGTTTTTACACCATCGGGTGGCTCTACTAGCTCCCAGACCTGACTTGAATCCATAGATTCAATATCAGCATTCATTGCACTTTGCCAAGATGCTGCATCTTTATCTTGGATTGCCTCGTCATATGTCTAGGGATCAGGTTCATCTTTGCCAGGGACCAAATCAGAAGATTCTCCCAAGAACATGAATCTATGAGGTTGTCTAACAACCCTCCCACTACGATGAGGTATCTCTTGTGTATGCTCTATGACACGTGGTGCAGTGACTTGTGGTATATCCTTTTGTACCGGTGGTACTAAAGAAGTGACTTCCCCTTTTAATTCTTCCAGAATAATTTTACTCTTGGGCTTGTGGCTCATCACATAGTCTTCGTCTAGAAATCTGGTTTCGTGCTAATGATCAACCTCTGATCTCTAAGACTATAAAACAAACCACCCTTCGTTCCTCTAGGATATTCAACGAACAAGCATACTTCTGTACGAGGTTCCAACTTACCAGCATTTATCTTCAGCACATGTGCTGGACTCCCCCATATCCGACTATGTCTTAGACTAGGGTTTCGTCCAGTCCACAATTCTATTGGAGTAGAAGGAACTGATTTAGATGGAACCAAGTTCAGAATGTACACCGCCATATCTAGAACATATCCCTAGAATGAATCTGGCAAGTCAGAATAACTCATCATCGATCTAACCATCTCCATAAGAGTCGTATTCCTTCGCTCTGCTACACCATTCTGTTGGGGTGTTCCAGGTATAGTGAATTGGGATTGAATCCCAACCTCTGATAAGTAGTTCCTAAACTCTCCCAAGAGGTACTTACCACCACGAACAGATCGTAGTGTCTTCTATATCTTGAATAATCATCTATGAAAAAGACGAAGTATTCAAGACCACCTCGTGCCTTGATAGTCATAGGACCACACAAATCAGAATAAACCATTTCTAACACATCTTTGGCTTTATACCCCTTGGCCTTAAAAGACCTCTTGGTCATCTTACCCTCCAAGCAAGATTCACAGGTTGGGAGATCCTCCACCACTAATGAACCCAAAGGTCCATCAGCTATCAACCTTTAAATTCTGCTTAGGTTAATGTGACCAAGCCTAAGATGTCAAAGATATGTTTGGTTCATCTTCAAAGGTTCTTTTCTCTTATTGGAATTAGAAGATGAGTTATTAACTTCAATTTGCATCGTGGGAGGTTTTGTATACAAATTTCCTATCAATGTACCTGAACAGATATTCTCCCTATTCCTTTTTATAACAACTTATCATTAAAAGAAATAGAATATCCATCCATAAAAAATTCATAAACTGAAACTAAATTCTTTCTAAATAAAGGTACATAAAAGGAATTTTCCAGAACCTAAGTTTTATTTTTCTCAAGAGATAAATAAAACTTCTCCTACTGTAATAGCCGCCATCTTCATGACATTGCCCAAGTAAATGGTAATCCCCTTTTTAGCTTGTCGTCGGGTTTCCTAGAACCCCTGCAAAGTATTGCAGACATGATTAGTGGCTCTCGTATCTACACACTAGGTGCCGGTAGATAACACCGCTAATCATGTTTCAACGACTAGTCCAAAGGATATATCTTTGTTCTGCTTTAGATTGGGACACTCCTTCTTCCAATGTCCATCCTGCTTATAAGTGAAGTACTTGCCTTTCGACTTCTTCACTCTTCCCTGAGATCCTCCCACCACCTTTGCTCCACCTTGTTTCTCCTTCTTCTTCCCTTTCGGCTTAGAAGTAAAAACCTTTTTGAGCAACCATGGCTTGAGGACACTCTTCGAAGAGTGCATACTTGTACTTCTTAGCAGTTAAGACAATATCTAGATTCTTTTCCAATCAACATTATTTGGGTACAGTAAGTTTATTTTCCTTTAGTTTCATAGTAAGTGGACTGAAAGTCATTTTTGAAAACCCTAAGAATCATATAGATCATTACTGTAGATTTCAAAAAAATTATTGATTCCTCAAACAATAAAATTTTAAAATCAACCAACACCTCAAAACACTAAGAATATCGTATGCAATGATAGTGTGGACGTATACGAATTCTACATTTGTAAGAGGAGGTTTTACCCATTAATTTTACTATCTTGTCAACCTAACTTTTTGACAAGTAAAATTAATAGTTGGTTTTTTTCGGCCCTACAAATAAAAGCAGTGACTCCGATGGGGAGGATACTTATATTTGTATCTAAGTGTTCACCATTACTTGGTACCAAGGCAATTATCTCGGGTTATGTGTCTTTCGACGGAGAAGTACACACGCTCATTGATAATTTCCTATAACCATATTCGACCTTGTGATCGGCAAACAAACTCATCCGATGGGGAGGAAGGCACTCAGAGTCGACGGGCAAGTTTATTTGCATCACATGTCAAATCGTAATGGAGGCCGTGGGAATTTATAAAAATATCCCTCTCCCACTTAGTAATTTGAAAATGAGGAATTTGCTACGCTACGACATGGATATCAAACAATAAGCAATAAATATGAAAAATAAATTATTTTCCATCTATTATGGCTTTTGTCTTTAATATGACTCCCGTCGCATCGCCATCTCATCTGCTCCTCCTACGTCATGTACAAGCCATCCGGAGATCTAAGCCGAGACTAAAACCTATTTTAATTTACATCCATCGATCCTATACTCCACGAGGGAGTGTACATGAAATCTAGATCGAAAGTAAAATAAAATAAAGAGCGGCTAAACAATGTTGTATTTAATTTACCAAAAACTAAATACAAGCCTCGTCAACCCCGAGGATTCAACAAAATAAATATTTACACACATACAATCACATACACACATATGACCATAATAGTCGGATCTTTTGCTTGCAACCAAAGATTTAAACTACGCATATGAAGGGTTTTGCCCCGGAAGCTCTCCAACTAATTGTAAGGTTTTGCTTATCGAGTCCATGAGGGGAAACTTCACTTCCCACTTCACCTCAGTAGCTTTCTTCATGGCGATCCCTTCTATGTCCCCGGATTAAAAAATTTAATCCTAGACAAAAGGGATTTCCAAAGCAACCAAGCCATCATCGTGCTATTCATTTAGAGAGGTCACTTGAACAAACTAGTTGTTCAAGCGACCATCCTCTATTCTACGATTAGCTGCGGAATAGACGATGTCCGGATCGCCGGTTTCTGTGTTTATGCTCGGGATCCAAGTCTTATTTATCCATTTACATATTTATAACATGCTTATAATTGAAAAACAAAAACAAGCAACAAACAAAAGAAGAAAGTAGAATAGGTATACCTCTCGATCTTCTAATGTATGACCTTCCTTCTTTTGGACGTCGTGTGGGCGACGATCCACAAAAAGTTGAAGCTCCTAGATCGCAAATCCTCCTTCCTTTCTCTTCCAAAGCAAGAGGAAGAATAGAAACAAGGTTTTTCTCCTCACTAGAAACAACCAACAAGGAACCAAAGCTTTCCTTGCCGCCGGCCAACTAGATGAAGAAGAAGATGGTGAAAAACAACAAAGACACCAAGGGAAACCATATATCTTCTTTCCACAACCTAAGGAGAGGGAGAAGGGAGCTTTTGGGCACCGGCCAAGGGCTGGGAAGGGCCTGGAAACCTGCTGGACGTTGGCCACAAGACAAGGAAGAAGAATGGAAACCTTGCCTTATTTGGTGCCGCCCTAGCCTCCAAACCCTAACCCTAATCCTAATCCTATCTCAAATAGGATTCCCTTCTCTTTCCGCCCAAGCCTTGCTCTCTTCAATTGAAGTTCATGTCAACCCCATGACACCCTTTTATAGAGTTAGGGATAAGTCATGAATTAATCTCCTCCATTGGTTCTAGGGATTTAATCTCAACCGTCGGATCTAGAGATTTAATCTCAACCGTCGAATTTTAGAGATTTAATCTCTACCAATGGATCTTAGACTTTTGTTTCTATCCATTGGATCTAAGCATCATGAGGTGTTAATAGGATACATTAGGGAACATGAGGAAGAGTTGGGTCTTGGCCACCTATGGATCAAGCCCACATAAAGTCCGATCCACTAATGATGATCCAATCCACTAAAGGTTCATCATTGATCTACCTCACCAACCCCCATATGATAATATGGGTTCCATATATTATTTGTACATTTTCTCCCCGTGTTTAAGATCTCGAATGTCCGTCGATTAATTAATTTACTGACCATTAATTAATCAATATCTAACTCCTTGAGAAATACCACTCAACCTTTACATCATGCGGGACCAAGTCCACCTGCAAGGTTTACATTATGAACCTTATGAGCTCCTCAAGAGGAGATCATCATCCTAATATATAGGATACAGTTTCCTCCTATAATCAACGACACACCATATAAATAATATCATCTCCCAACTTACCGACCCTATCGATTTAATCTATAAATTTCGCACATTGGTAAATCAAAGAGATGACTACTAAGTATATGTTGTTGGTGCAGGGGCTCTAGATAATGGAACCTGTGTTTTGATTATGGCAAAGACACAAAGATAAGTTTACATCGTTATCTCACGAGCTAAATCAAGTGTGCAAAAAAGTGCTAAAGCTGGAGCTGAAGGCTAGCGACACCCGGAGGAAGCCGCGGTGGTCGGGCGACACTCGAGTGACTTCGGAGAGAGCCGAAGGAATCGAGTGGAAGGCTGGAAGCGAGAGATACTATCGAGGTAAGCTCATGTGAGTGAGAGATTGTAAGGTCGTGTCCTCTTTACGGGGACGACCGTAGGCTGCGATCCGATTAAGACTTCCCGTGGAAGGTCTAGGTCGAGATCGGACGGTCAGAAACTGTCACATTTATCATTTTTCGTGCTAACCTCTTACTGTAGGGAAGTGGCCAGGCTGACAGTCGATTGCTGGACATCAAGCAGTCGACTGATGCTCATCGGTCGACTGATGGGAGGCATCAGTCGACTGATGGCGACGAATCAGCCCTTGCGCTAGGTCAAAACGGATAAGCTTTGACGCGGCCACTTCGCGATAAAATTTGGATAACTTCGTGATCTGTTCTGAAAAAAGAAGAGACATATTTAGAGGCCAAAATCTATAAAAGGAGGGGAGGATTCCAACTCCAAGCATCATCAAGTTTATTCATCAAGTGCTCCTACAACGCCAACGTTTCAGCGCCGTCATAACGCCGACGCGATGACAAGTTCAAATCTCCTTCATCGGCAGCAGTAGCAAGTAATTATTTTTATTGTATTCTTTATTTTAATCGTAACGAGGTGAGGTAGGCTTGTTGCCTCATCCTCGTACATTCAGTTTTTGTGATCGTTGTCTCCTACCTCCAACGAGGAGGAGACGTTATAGTGCTTTTCCCTCCATACTCGGTCTAGGACCGATAGAGCCTTGGAGTAGCAACCGCTGGGTTGTGAACCAAGTAAAAATAAACGTGTTCCTTTATTTTCTGCTGCTCTTACTCGTTTAATTGTCTACTTGAACGAAACATCGAAAAGATTTACGATCGCTATTCACCCCCCCCCCTCTAGCGACGCTTCTCGATCCAACAATTGGTATCAGAGCGGTGGCGCTAAGTTTGGTGAAACCACCAATCTAGCATGTTTTGGTTTTCTTTTCGTATTTTCTTTTCGTATCTTTCTTAGGTTTTTATTCCTCCCGCACTACTAATCCAAGACGAAGTCTTGGTACGTTTCTTTTGGTTGTGTGCTTGCAAGTATTCTCCCTTGGAGTAGCCGACGGTAAAACGGCCATAACTTTTCGCACAAGTGGACTCACATAACGATCTACCTACCAAATCGAAGCCCTCTGAGAGATCTGCATTTCTTAAGAGGGTTTATCCTCGTAACAAGCTGTTTCCAGCCCCAAAATCCAACGTTCAGTATCCTTTCGGGGACACCGAAGGTCGTAAGTTTCTAGTTTTTGTTAGTTTCTTATTCTTCTTATTTATTTCTGTTTATTTCCTATTATTTCCCGCACTACTAATCCAATACCAAGTCTTGGAATTCTCTTTGGTTTTTATTCATGTTTTTGCAAGAGACTTAATGGCTCACATTGAGGGGTATAGCACCACCCGACCTCCGTTCTTTAACGGAAATGATTTCCGTTATTGGAAAGGTCGGATGGAGTGTTTCTTGAAAACACAAGTCGAGACTTGGATAATAATCCAAATCGGCTTTGCTCTACCCACCAATGATCAAGGAGAGCCCTTGGATTTCAATAAGTGGACAAATACAACCAAGAGGCAAATCGAAGTCGATGCAAGAGCAACTCAAATATTACAATGTGGCTTGTCCAAGGAGGAGCTCAACCTCATCGGTCCATTCATTAGCGCCAAAGACCTCTGAAACAAATTGATTGATCTACACAAAGGGACACCCAATGTTAAGGTATGTAAAAGAGATTTACTTTTAAATAAACTGTACAATCTAAAGATGCAGGATCGCGAGACCGCCACCCAATTACATGCGCGGATCCAAGACATCGTCAATGGTCTTCACTCGATCGGGCAAGCCGTAGAGAACCGAGACCTTATAAGGTACGCTTTAAATGCTTTCCCTAGGACTACCTTGTGGGGATCCATTGTCGATGTCTACATGGTCTTTAAGGACCTTTCAAAGCATAGGTTATAAGAATTATTTTCCGAGTTTGAACTTCACGAGCAAACTAACATGGTCCGGGCCGAGAGAGGTATTGCTCTACTTGCATGACAAAGAAGCAAACCACCTACTAGGCAAGTAGATGAACTCGATGTTGGAATGTATACTGAAAGTCTAGCACTTTTTGTATGAACATTTTTATTTTGAAATAACAATCACATGATCATTGTTTGCACTTTATATTTATTATATGTGTGCATATTGTCTAATATTTTACATTGTAGATAACATGGTGCTTGGTGTGACACAGAAGATCATGTTATCAGTCCCTTGTAGAATATAAGTAGAGGCTCACAACCAAGATGGTTTTTGGATAAACCATTGGCATGGTTGTAGTGTAGCTTGGTATTGTTTTGTCTTGAACATAGAGTTACACTAGTACACTTAGGTGTATTGAGCAGGACCGAAATAGAGGTGATTCAATTTATTGCTGACTACATAATTGAATCGGACCTCGGATATTATGTTGTACATGCTCTTAATCTCGATATAATAAGGGGCATATGTACTTAGTATTTATTTCTTTGAATTACCAAAGGGTGAGATTTAGATGGATTAAATCAATATGCCCGATAAGTTGGGAAATGATATTATTTACATGGTGTGCCGTTGATTATAGGAGGAAACCGTTTCCTATATATTAGGTTGATGATGTCCCCTTGAGGAGCTCATAAGGTTCAACATGTAAACTCAGTTGGTTGACTTAGTCAACATGATGATAAGGTTGAGTGATACTACTCGAGGAGTAAGATGTTAATTGATTGATGGTCAGTAAATCAATTAACTAACGGACATTCGATATCTTAAACACGGGGAGATGGATGTTCAAATAATATATGGAGCCTATATTGATTTATGGGGGTTGGTGAGGTAATTCAATGATGATCCTCTAGTGGAATGGAACATCATTGATGGATCAAGTTTGTGTGGTTCCGATCCATCGGGTGGCCAAGATCCAACTCCTCCTCATGGTCCCTATCGTAGCCTAATATAATCCTCATGAAGTCTAGATCCAAGGTTGGAAAAAAAAACTCTAGAACCGACGGTTGGGATGAACCCTAGATCCGACGGTTGGGATGAAATCCTAGATCCAACAGTTGGGATGAAACCCTAGATCCGACAGTTTTGATGAAACCCTAGATCCGACAGTGGAGATTAAATCCCTAGATCCGACGGTGGAGATTAAAGGAGGTTTAAGTCATACTCTATAAATAAAGGGCTAAGGCTTGGGTGGGGTGAATGCTTGGGAGATTAGGGTTTTGCCTATCTAAAAGTGGGCGACAACAAACCCTAGAGAAGTTAGGGTTTTGGGCCTTTTGGAAAAGTTGGGCGGCTAGAAGTGGCCGGCAAAGCTTTGTTCTCCCTAGGGTTTTGGCCGGCGCCCCTCTTCCTCTTCTCATCCTTTGCCGGCGCTCTTCCCTTCTTCCTTTTCTCCTTGGCCGGTGGAAACAAGGGCTAGGTTTTATCCTTGGAGTTCTTGGCCGGCGCCCTCTTGCTTTCTCCTTGGTGACCAGCGGCAACTCTTCTTGAAGATTGGCCGGCGCTCAAGAAGCTACTCCTTGGTTGGCCATTACATCAAGCTCCTTGGCTTGGTGGCCGGTTCTAGATAAGGAGAAGGAGTTCTTGTTTGGTTCTTCTCTTTGTTCGAATAGAGCAAGGAAAGGAAGAACGTGATCTAGGAGGCTTCTACTCATGGAGGATCTTCGCCCACAAGACGTCCACGAGGAGGATAGGACATACGATAGAATATCGAGAGGTATAAAAGTTTTACAACTTTTATTGATCTTTGCATGTTCTTATCTTTATGTTAGTATGTGTTGATTATACTAGTTTGCATTTGTATGTATTTGTATAATCATAGACCCCGAAGACAAATACAAAAACCTGTGATCCGTCCGTCATCTCTTCCGCGGCTAACCAACTAGAAGAGTTGGGCCGCTTGAACAACTAGTTTGTTCAAGCGATCACTCAAGTTGTTAGCACGACGACGAAATGGTTGTGCTTAGGAAACTCATCCCATCCGGATTAGTTTTTTCATTAGTGAAATTTTTAATCCGGGGACATGGGAGCCAATGAGCCTCCGAAGCAATTCCTACAAATTGGTATCAGAGCCACGGTTTCTAGTTTTGTGTGTTTTGGATTCGGTTACTTTCATGCACATATCATATATTGAGTATGCCGAATAATAGCAGGATGTGCGTAGGCTAACTTTTTGGTTGCAGGCATAAGATCCGACTATTATGGCTATATGTGTGTATGTGGTTGTTTGTGTGTGATTGTATGTATATTATTTGAATCCTCGGGGTTGACGAGGCTAGATTAGTATTTAATTTTTGTAATTAAACACGACATTATTTAGCCACTCATTTTAGTTTACTTTCGATCTAGATTATCTGTACACTCCTTCGTGGAGTATAGGATCGATGGATGTAAATTAAAATAGTTTATCTCGGCTCGAATGTCTTTGGTGACTTGCGCACGGGAAAAGGTGGAGCGGACGAGGTGGCTACACGACGGGATGCATATTGGAGAACAATGCCATAATAGTTGGGAAAATTCTGTTTTTTCCATATTTATTGCTGATTTGTTTTATATGCATGTTGTGTGTGCTTGAAAATTCCTCATTGTCAATTTACTAAGTGGGAGAGGGACATTTTAATTAATTCCCGCGGCCTCCATTACAATTTGACGTGTGATGCAACAAACTTGCATGTCAGCTCTGAGTGTCTTCCTCCCCATCGGATGGGTTTGTTTGCGGATCACTAGGTCAAATAATGGTTATTGGAAATTATTTAGGAGCGTGTCTACTTCCACATCGGTAAGGCACATAATCCGAGATAATTCCCTTAGTATCGTGTAATGGTGCACACTTAGATGCAAATAAAAGGTATCCTCCCCATCGGAGTCACTGCTTTTATTTGTAGGGATAAAGAGGAACCAACTATTAATTTTATTTGACAAAAAGTAAGGTTGACAAGATAATAAAATTAATGGGTAAAACATCCTCTTACAAATGTAGAATTCGTATACGTCCACACTATCGTGGCATGCGATATTCTCGGTGTTTTGAGGTGTTGGTTGATTTCAAAATTTTATTGTTTGAGGAATCAATGATATTTGAAATCTAATATTTTGATCATTGTGATTCTTAGGTTTTTCAAATGGCTTTCAACCCACTTGCTGTGATATTAAAAGAAAATAAACTTACTGGAACAAATTATATTGATTGGAAAAGAAATTTGTATATTGTCTTAACGGCAGAGGAGTACAAATTTGTACTCTTCGAGGTATGTCCTCCTAAGCCCACCGATGACTCTGATGAAAAGGAGAAAGAAAGTTATAAGAAATGGATTAAGGCAGATGAGATGGCGCGGTGTTACATTTTGACATCTATGTCAAATGTGCTACAACATCAGCATCAGGCCATGGCCACAGCTTATGACATGATGTTCAATCTCAAGGAACTTTTCGGACATCAGAGTAGGGCGGCTAGATAGGAGGCTATGAGAATCTTGATGACAACCACCATGATCGAGGGAACATCCGTCAGGGATCATGTTCTCAAGATGATGGCTCATCTTAATGAGATGGATGTCCTCGGAGCTGAGATCGATGGGGAAACCCAGGTCGATATCATTCTCTAGTCTCTGCCTAGGAGTTTTGAGCAGTTCTGCCTCAACTACAACATGAACAAGAGGTTGTATTCGTTGGCGGAGCTTCTGACAGAACTCCACGCGGCAGAGGGGCTTTTTCGTCAAAGCGCTCAAGCCATGGTTGCTCAGAAGATTTCTTCTTCTAAACCGAAAGGTAAGAAGAAGAAGAAGCAAGGTGGAGAAAAGAAAGTGGCAGTAGGACCTCAGGCAGGAGTGAAGAAGCCGAAAGGAAAATGCTTCACTTGCAAGCAGACTGGACATTGGAAGGCGGACTATCCTCGCCGAAAGAACAAAGGTATATCTTCTTGTTTTGTTGTTGAAACATGTTTAGCGGTGTTATCTACCTTGCACGGTGTGTAGATCTGAGAGCCGATCGATCATGTGCAATACTTTGCAGGGTTCCAGAAACCCGACTAATTAGGAGAGGAGAGATTACCATCTTCATGGGCAATGCTTCAAAGGTGGCGACTATTACAGTGGGAGACGTTCATTTATCTTTTGATAGGAATAAAGATTTGGTTTTGAGAAATTGTCTTTATGTACCTACTTTTAGAAAGAATATAATTTCAGTTTCTAAATTATTTATGGATGGATATTCTATTTCTTTTAATGACAAAGTGGTTATAAAAAGGAATAGGGAGATTATCTGTTCTGGTACATTGATTGGCAATTTGTACACTCTTGAACCGAAAACTCCCACGATGTATATAGAAGTAAATAACTCATCTTCTAAGTCTAATAAGAGAAAAGAACCTTCGAAAATGAACTAGACATATCTTTGCCATCTAAGGCTTGGTCATATTAACTTGAGTAGAATTCAAAGGTTGATAGCTGATGGACCTTTGGGTTCATTAGTGGTGGAGGATCTCCAAACCTGTGAATCTTGCTTGGAAGGTAAAATGACCAAGAGGCCTTTCAAGGCCAAGGGGTAAAGAGCCAAAGATGTGTTAGAATTGGTTCATTCTGATTTGTGGGTCCTATGTCTATCCAGGCTAGAGGTGGTTTTGAATATTTCATCTCTTTTATAAACGATTATTCAAGATATGGATACATTTACTTGATGCGCCGCAAGTCTGAATGTTTTGACAGGTTCAAAGAATTCAAGGCTGATGTGGAGAACCGTCAAGGTAAAATTATCAAGACACTACGATCTGATTGTGGTGGCGAGTACCTCTTGGGAGAGTTTAGGAGTTACTTATCAGAGGTTGGGATTCAATCCCAATTGTCCGCACCTAGCACCCCCCAGCAGAATGGTGTGGCGGAGCGAAGGAATAGGACTCTTATGGAGATGGTTAGATCGATGATGAGTTATTCTAAGTTACCTGATTCGTTCTGGGGTTTGCTCTGGAAATGGCAGCACACATTCTAAACTTGGTTCCATCTAAGTCAGTACCCTCTATTCCCACAGAATTGTGGACTGGGCGAAAGCCTAGTCTAAGATATATTCGGATTTGGGGTAGTCCAGCACATGTGCTGAAGGGAGATGCTGGTAAGTTGGAATCTCGTACAGAAGTACGCTTGTTTGTTGGCTACCCTAAGGGAACGAAGGGTGGTTTGTTCTATAGTCCTAGAGATCAGATGGTGATCGTGAGTACGAATGCCAGATTTCTAGAGGAGGACTATGTGATGAACCACATGCCCACGAGTAGGATTATTCTTGAGGAGTTGACAGGGGAAGTCCCGACTTCAGTACCACCGGTACATGAGGAGATACCACAAGTCACTGTACCGCGTGTCACAGAGCATACACAGGAGGCACCTCATTGTAGTGGGAGGGTTGTTAGATAACCCGAGAGATTCATGTCCTTGGGAGAATCTTCTGATTTGGTCCCTGGCGAACATGAACCTGATCCTTGGACATATGACGAGGCACCCCAAGATAGAGATGCGGTATCTTGGCAAAGAGCGATGAATTCAGAGATAGAATCTATGGATTCTAATCATGTCTGAGAGCTAGTAGAACCACCTGATGGTGTGAAAGCCATTTGATGCAAGTGGATCTACAAGAGAAAGAGAGGAGTAGACGGGAAGGTTGAGACCTTGAAAGCTAGGCTTGTTGCGAAAGGGTATACTCAGAAAGAGGGTATCGATTATGAGGAGACTTTTTTGCCAGTAGCCATGCTTAAGTCTATCCGGATTCTCTTATCTATAGCTGCTCATATGGATTATGAGATTTGGCAGATGGATATCAAGATAGCTTTCCTTAACGGAAGTCTTGAGGAGAACATCTATATGCGGCAACCAGAGGGATTTATTGCTAATGGCAAAGAGCATCTAGTTTGTAAGCTTAATCGGTCCATTTATGGATTGAAGCAAGCTTCCAGATCTTAGAACATCCATTTTTATGAGGTAATCCAGTCATATGGATTTATTCAAAGTCTGGATGAGCCATGTGTTTACAAAAGATGTGACAGAAACGTAGTGGTATTTCTTGTACTATACGTAGATGACATTTTGTTAGTTGGCAACAATATGAAAGTGTTATCAGACGTAAGGGTATGGTTGTCCAAACAGTTTGACATGAAGAACTTGGGAGAAGTGGGACACATCCTTGGGATCAAAGTTATAAGGGATCGCAAGAAAAGGATGTTGTGCTTATCTCAAGCTTCATACATAGACACGGTCCTAGCTCGTTTTAGCATGAAGAACTCCAAGAAGGGTTTTCTACCTTTCAGGCATGGAGTTCCTTTATCTAAAGAGATGTGTCCTAAAACATCAAAGGAGATAGAGGAGATGAAGGCGGTTCCTTATGCTTCGGCAGTAGGAAGCCTCATGTATGCTATGCTATGTACGAGACCAGATATCTGCTTTGCCGTGGACATGGTTAGCAGATATCAGAGTAATCCTGGACAGGGACATTGGACTGCAGTAAAGCATATATTGAAGTACTTGAGAAGGACTAGGGATTATATGCTAGTTTACCGGGCAGATCAATTAGCCACTATGGATTACACGGATTCTGATTTCCAATCAGATAGGGATAACAGTAAGTCTACCTCGGGGTTTGTGTTTACTTTTGGAGGTGGAGCCATAGTATGGAGGAGTGTCAAGCAGAAATGCATGGTGGACTCTACCATGGAAGCTGAGTATGTGGCAGCATCTGAGGCAGCCAAGGAAGCTGTATAGCTCAGGAACTTCTTGATGGACTTGGATGTGATTCCTGGTTTGCCAAGAACTATCACAATTTATTGTGATAACAGTGGTGCAGTTACAAAGTCGAAGGAACCACGAGCCCATAAGGCGAGTAAACACATAGAGCGCAAGTACCACCTGATACAAGAGATCATAAAGCGAGGAGAAGTAGCTGTCGCCAAGATTGCATCAGAGGATAACCTGGTGGATCCATTCACTAAGGCCCTTCCAGTGAAAGCGTTTGATAGGCATGTGGAGGACATGGGGATCAGATGTATGGCAGTGTGATGACAGCATAGTCTTTTAGTATAAGTGGGAGATTATTGGAATGTATACTGAAAGCCTAGCTATTTTTGTATGAACATTTTTATTTTGAAATAAGAATCACATGATCATTGTTTACACTTTATATTTATTATATGTGTGCATATTGTCTAATATTTTACATTGTAGATAACATGGTGCTTAGTGTGGCACAGAAGATCATGTTATCAGTTCCTTTTAGAATATAAGTAGAGGCTCACAACCAAGATGATTTTTGGACAAACCATTGGCATGGTTGTAGTGTAGCTTGGTATTGTTTTGTCTTGAACATAGAGTTACACTAGTACACTTAGGTGTATTGAGCAGGACCGACATAGAGGTGATTCAATTTATTGTTGACTACATAATTGAATCGGACCTCGGATATTATGTTGTACATGCTCTTAATCCCGATATAATAACGGGCACATATACTTAGTATTTATTTCTTTGATTTAACAAAGGGTGAGATTTAGATGGATTAAATCAATATGCCAGGTAAGATGGGAAATGATATTATTTACATCGTGTGTCGTTGATTATAGAAGGAAACCGTGTCTTATATATTAGGTTGATGATGTCCCCTTGAGGAGCTCATAAGGTTCATCATGTAAACCCAGCTGGTTGACTTAGTCAACATGATGATAAGGTTTAGTGGTACTACTCGAGGAGTTAGATGTTAATTGATTGATGGTCAATAAATCAATTAATTAACGGACATTCGATATCTTAAACACGGGGAGATGGATGTACAAATAATATATAGAGCCCATATTGATTTATGGGAGTTGGTGAGGTAATTCAATGATGATCCTCTAGTGGAATGGAACATCATTGATGGATCAAGTTTGTGTGGTTCCGATCCATCGGGTGGCCAAGATCCAAGTCCTCCTCATGGTCCCTATCGTAGCCTAATATAATCCTCATGAAGTCTAGATCCAAGGATGGAAAACAAAACTCTAGAACCGATGGTTGGGATGAAACCCTAGATCCCACGGTTGGGATGAAACCCTAGATCCCACGGTTGGGATGAAACCCTAGATCCGACGGTGGAGATTAAATCCCTAGATCCGACGGTGGAGATTAAAAGAGGCTTAAGCCATACTCTATAAATAAAGGGCTAAGGCTTGGGCGGGGTGAATGCTTGGGAGATTAGGGTTTTGCCTATCTAAAAGTGGGCGGCAACAAACCCTAGAGAAGTTCGGGTTTTGGGTCTTTTGGAGAAGTTGGGAGGCTAGAAGTGGGCGGCAAAGCTTTGTTCTCCCTAGGGTTTTGGCCGGTGCCCCTCTTCCTCTTCTCATCCTTTGCCGGCGCTCTTCCCTTCTTCCTTTTCTCCTTGGACGGTGGAAACAAGGGCTAGGTTTTATCCTTGGAGTTCTTGGCCAGCGGCCTTTTGCTTTCTCCTTGGTGGCCGGTGGCAACTCTTCTTGAAGATTGGCCGGCGCTCAAGAAGCTACTACTTGGTCGGCGGTTATATCAAGCTCCTTGGATTGGTGGCCGGTTCTAGATAAGGAGAAGGAGTTCTTGTTTGGTTCTTCTCTTTGTTCGAATAGAGCAAGGAAACGAAGAACGTGATCTAGGAGGCTTCTACTCGTGGAGGATCTTCGCCCACACGACGTCCACGAGGAGGATAGGACATACGATAGAAGATCGAGAGGTATAAAAGTTTTACAACTTGTATTGATCTTTGCATGTTCTTATCTTTTTGTTAGTATGTGTTGATTATAATAGTTTTCATTTGTATGTATTTATATAATCATGGACCCCGAAGACAAACACAAAAATCGGCGATCCGTCCATCGTCTCTTTTGCGGCTAACCAACTAGAAGAGTTGGGTGGCTTGAACAACTAGTTTATTCAAGTGATCACTCAAGTTTTTAGCACTATGATGAAATAGTTGTGCTTAGGAAACTCATCCCATCCGGATTAGTTTTTTCATTAGTGAAAATTTTAATCCGGGGACATGGGAGCCAGTGAGCCTCCGAAGCAATTCCTACACTCGAACCCGAAGACAAATCAGAGTCCGAGTCAGATGAGGTGGAAGCAATAGTAAACGTTGTGCCGAGAATAGTTCGAAAAGAAAGAAGGAAATTGAAGTACGAGAATCAAAAGAAAAAGGGAGCAAGGAAAGCCTTCCATGCAACTTGGGACAACAAAGAAGACATAGCTTACATGGCAAGGCCGGAGGAGTCCGAGTCAGAATCTGTAGCCGAGTCCAACTATAACACCGACTCCGAACTCGAGGAATACTTTGAGAAGCAACTAAAAGCCAGACCAAAAGAGAAAATTAAGCTTAGCCGCTCACTAATTCATACACTTTACAATACAATTAAAATGCTTAATAGGAAATTAACTAAGTCCGAGTCTAGGGTTGAGTCGTTACTTGTGGAGGTTGAAACCCTCAAGCATGAGGCTACTCTAACCTCTTCAACTAGTCAAGTTCAAGAGGGAAACTCAACCCAAATTGAAAAACATAAGGAGGAGAATTCTCTCTTGAAAGACCGAGTTCAAGAGGTTGAGGCTAGTTTGGAAAGGTTCACATTGAGATCTAAGAACCTTAATCGACTACTTGGAACCCAAAGAGTCGGGTACAACAAAGCCGGACTCGGATTTAAGTCAAAGACTACGAATAGGTCTTATATGTCTATCGTAAATCGTAGTCATCAAAGAGTCCAAGCATGGGTCCCAAAGGTTTTATTGAACTCACATATAAGGACTAATAAGGTTTGGATTCCCCAAAATCAAGTTCATTATTTGAATAGACCATATTGGTTCAATGGTCCAGGGGGAGCTAACACTAAAATAGTATACCCGCTTACTTAGCAAAACCATTGCATATTTTACTTTAATTTTTAGAATGGCTAGATAGGGTAAATGGTTAGTCAACTCTTGACAACATAGTATCAGGACGCGACGAGATGATAGTACGTTAGGTAAACAAAGTCTCATGTATTCGAGCTAGATAAGGCGTATCTAGCTTGGTGCACTTGACCGAGTGGAACTAGCTGAAACTACCTCGTCGTATCCTAAACTAGTTAGACCAGAAAGTAACCCTAAGTGACTTAAGTGATATTTTCTTTAATTTGGCTTTGTCTAAGGAAGTGGTCGTTGTTCCGATCAAAGAAGGCCCCTGTGCCTCGCCACGACCTGGAAGCCAGTTTCTCGAAATGTTACTTAACGATATAAAGGTTAAATCCGAATCTAACCCAAGGTTGACTATCTTTAATCAATTTAAAATCATCTCACAAAACATATAAGGTGAACAAATTCTGAGACACATAGAATGGGTGAGATGTTAAGGATAATTGAAATATACTTAAAACAATGTCTTCAAAATACTACTTATTTTCTCAACTATTGTACTTACCAACACTTAGGCCAAATTTTAGCGCCCCCTACATCTCTTATACTTCATATATTTGACTAAGGGGGAGAGCAAACTAACCATAAGGGTTATATTATAAACCTTTAGATTATTGGTTCTGAGGGACCCACCTCGAACCAATCTATCTAACTACTGCTAGACGCATGCTTGGACTCATATTTGATTTATCAAGATGCATGCATATACGATATTGTTTTCAAAACCCTATTTTATACAAAAACCCCAAATTTTTTTGATTTATGGCAAAAGGGGGAGCAAAAGTTAAGGGGGAGTAATATAAAATTTAATTTTGAAAATTAAATTATCTCTTTCAAAACTCACCTAGGGTTAAGGGGGAGTTTTGGTTGAGGGGGAGTTTTTGGAAATGATATTCATCTTCACATTCATCTTCTACTATACCTGTTTTATGCTTTAATTTTCCTTAACTTTGTGTTGGTTTGCCATAGTTATAAAAGGGGGAGATTGTTGGTGCAGGGGCACTAGATAATCGAACCTGTGTTTTGATTATGGCAAAGTCACAAAGTTAAGTTTACATCGTTATCTCACGAGCTAAATCAAGTGTGCAGAAAAGTGCTAAAGCTGGAGCTGAAGGCTAGCGACACCCGGAGGAAGCCGCGGTGGTCGGGCGACACTCGAGTGACTTCGGAGGGAGCCGAAGGAATCGAGTGGAAGGCCGAAAGCGAGAGCTACTATCGAGGTAAGCTCGTGTGAGTGACATATTGTAAGGTCGTGTTCTCTTTACGGGGACGACCGTAGGCGGCGATCCGATTAAGACTTCCTATGGAAGGTCTAGGTCGAGATCGGACGGTCAAAAATCGTCGCATTTATCATTTTCCGAGCTAACCTCTTATCAGCAGGAAGTGGTTGGTGCCGATGACCGTTGGACATCAAGGCCGATCGATGATGCTCATCGGATCGATGGGAGGCATCAGTCGACTAATGGCGACGAATCAGCCCTTGCGCTAGGTCAAAATAGATAAAGTTTGACGCGGCCACTTCGCGATAAAATTTAGATAACTTCGTGATCTGTTCCGAAAAAAGAGGAGACATATTCAGAGGCCAAAATCTATAAAAGGAGGGGAGGATTCCAACTCCAAGCATCATCAAGTTTATTCATCAAGTGCTCCTACAACGCCAACGTTCCAACGCCGTTATAACGCCGACGTGACGACAAGTTCAAATCTATTTCGTCGGCAGCAGTAGCAAGTAATTATTTTTATTGTATTCTTTATTTTAATCGTAACGAGGTGAGGTAAGCTTGTTGCCTCATCCTCGTACATTCGGTTTTTGTGATCGTTGTCTCCTACCTCCAATGAGGAGGAGACGTTATAGTGCTTTGCCCTCCGTACGCGGTCTAGGACCGATAGGGCCTTGGAGTAGCAACCGCTGGGTTGTGAACCAAGTAAAAATAAACGTGTTCCTTTATTTTCCATAGCTCTTACTCGTTTAATTGTCTACTTGAATGAAACATCGAAAAGATTTACGATCGCTATTCACCCCCCATCTAGCGACGTTTCTTGATCCAACATATGGGCCCGTTATTATATCGGGATTAAGAGCATGTACTAAATAATATCTGAGGTCCAATTCGATTATATAGTCAGCAATAAATCGAATCACCTCTATGTCGGTCCTGCTCAATACACACAAAGTGCACTAGTGTGATTCTATGGTCAAGACAAACTAACACCAAATCACACTACAACCATTCCGATGGTTTGTCCAAAGCCATCTCGGTTGTGAGCCGTTACTTATACTTACAAGGAGCTGATAACATGATCTCCCGTGTGACACCACACACCATATTATCTACAATGTAACATATTAGACAATATGCATAAAAATATGCAAACAATGATCATGTGATTCTTATTTCAAAAATAAAGATGTTCATAGAAAAGATAGACTTTTCAGTATACATCCCTACAATCTCCCACTTATACTAAAAGACTATGTTGTCCTCATACTCCCATACATCTGATTCCCCTTCCCTCCACATGCCTATCAAAGCTCTCGCTAGAAGGGCCTTAGTGAAAAAGGTCTACCAGGTCATCCTCTGATGCAATCTAGGCGACAACAACTTCTACCTCCTTTACGATTTCTCGTATCAGGTGGTAGTTGCCCTCTATGTATTTACTAGCCTTATGGGCTCATGGTTCCTTCGAGTTTGCAACTTCACCATTATTATCACAATAAATTGTGATAGTTCTGGGCAAACTAGGAATCACATCCAAGTCCATCAGGAAGTTGCTGAGCCATACAACTTCTTTGGCTGCCTTAGAGGCTGCCACATACTCAGCTTCCATGGTGGATTCCGCCACGCATTTCTCTTGGACACTCCTCCATACAATGGCTTCACCTCCCAAAGTAAACACAAAACCTAAGGTAGACTTACTATTATCCCTATCTGATTGGAAGTCACAATCCATGTAACCCTCAGGAAGTAATTGGTCTATCCGGTAAACCAACATATAATCTTAGTCCTTATCAGGTACTTCAATATATGCTTTACTGCAGTCCAATGTCCCTGTCCTGGATTACTCTGATATCTGCTGACCATGCCCACGGCAAAGTAGATATCTGGTCTCGTACAGAGCATCGCATACATGAGGCTTCCTACTGCCGAAGCATAAGGAACCACCTTCATGTCCTCTATCTCCTCAGATGATCTAGGACACATCATTTTAGATAAAGGAACTCCATGCCTGAAAGGTAGAAAACCCTTCTTTGAGTTCTGCAAGCTAAAACGCACCATAATCGTGTCTATGTATGAAGCTTGGGATAAGCACAACATCCTTTTCCTGCGATCCCTTATAACCTTGATCCCAAGGACGTGTCCCACCTCTCCCAAGTCTTTCATATCAAACTGTTTGGACAACCATACCCTTACATCCGATAACACCTTGATATTGTTGCTAATCAACAAAATGTCATCTACGTATAGTACAAGAAATACCACTACGTTTCCATCACATCTCTTGTATACACAACACTCATCCGGACTCTGAATAAATCCATAAGATAGGATCATCTCATCAAAGCGGATGTTCCAAGACCTCGAAGATTGTTTCAATCCATAAATGGACCGATTAAGCTTACACACAAGATGCTCTTTGCCTTTAGCAATGAATTTCTCTGGTTGCTTCATGTAGATATTTTCCTCAAGACTTCCATTAAGGAAAGATGTCTTGACATCTATTTGTCACACCTCATAATCCATATGAGTTGCTATGCATAAGAGAATCTTGATAGACTTAAGCATGGCTACCGGAGAAAAGGTCTCCTCATAATCGATACCCGCTTTCTGAGTATACCCCTTCGCAACAAGCCTCGTTTTGAAGGTCTCAACCATCCCATCTATTCCTCTCTTTCTCTTGTAGATCCACTTGCATCCAATGGTTTTTACACCATCGGGTGGTTCTACTAGCTCCCTGACCTAATTTGAATCCATAGATTCAATCTCAGCATTCATTGCACTTTGCCAAGATACTGCATCTTTATCTTGGATTGCCTCATCATATGTTCAGGGATCAGGTTCATGTTCGCCAGGGACCAAATCAGAAGATTCTCCCAAGAACATGAATCTATCAGGCTGTCTCACAACCCTCCCACTACAATGAGGTATCACCTGCGTATCCTCTGTGACACGCGGTGCAGTGACAAGTGGTATATCCTCTTGTACCGATGGTACTAAAGAAGTGACTTTCCCTTTTAACTCCTCCAAAACAATTTTTACTCTTGGGCTTGTGGCTCATCATATAGTCTTCCTCTAGAAATCTGGCGTTCATGCTAACGATCACCCTCTGATCTCTAGGACTATAAAACAATCCACACTTCGTTCATTTAGGATAGGCAATGAACAAGTGCACTTCTGTACGAGGTTCCAACTTGCCAGCATCTGCCTTCAGCGCATGTGCTGGACTCCCCCATTTCTGAATATGTCTTAGACTAGGCTTTCGCCCAGTCCACAACTCTGTGGGAATAGAAGGCACTAATTTAGATGGAACCAAGTTCAGAATGTACACCGCCATATCTAGAGCATATCCCCAAAAAGAATCTGGCAAGTCATAATAACTCATTATCGATCTAACCATCTCCATAAGAGTCATATTCCTTCGCTCTGCTACACCATTCTGCTGGGGTGTGCTAGGTGCAGTCAATTGGGATTGAATCCCAGCCTTTGATAAGTAGGTCCTAAACTCTCCAAGAGGTACTCACCACCACGATCAGATCGTAGTGTCATCCATATCTCGAATAATCATCTATAAAAGAAACAAAATACTCAAAACCACCTCTGGCCTGGATAGACATAGGACCACACAAATCAGAATGAACCAATTCTAACACATCTTTGGCTCTATACCCCTTGGCCTTAAAATGCCTCTTTGTCATCTTACCCTCCAAGCAAGATTCAGAGTTTGGGAGATCCTCCACCACTAATGAACCCAAAGGTCCATCAGCTATCAACCTTTGAATTATGCTTAGGTCAATGTGACCAAGCCTAAGATGCCAAAGATATGTTTGGTTTATCTTCGAAGGTTCTTTTCTCTTATTTGAATTAGAAGATGAGTTATTAACTTCAATTTGCATCGTGGGAGGTTTTGTATCAAGTGTGTACAAATTTCCTATCAATGTACCAGAACATATATTCTCCCTATTCCTTTTTATAACAGCTCTGTCATTAAAAGAAATAGAATATCCATCCATAAACAATTTAGAAACTGAAACTAAGTTCTTTTTGAATAAAGGTACATAAAGGGAATTTTCCATAGCCTAAGTTTTATTTTTCTCAAGAGATAAATAAAACTTCTCCCACTGCAATAGCCGCCATCTTCATGGCATTTCCCAAGTAAATGGTAATCTTCCTTATAGCTAGTCGTTAGATTTCCTGGAACCCCTGCAAAGTATTGCAGACATGATTAGTGGCTCACGTATCTACACACCAAGTGCTGGTAGATAACACCACTAATCATGTGTTAACGACTAGTCCAAAGGATATACCTTTGTTCTATTTCGGATTGGGACAGTCCTTCTTCCAAAGTCCATCCTCCTTATAAGTGAAGTACTTGCCTTTCGACTTCTTCACTCCTCCCTGAGATCCTCCCACCACCTTTGCTTCCCCTTGTTTCTTCTTCTTCTTACCTTTCGGCTTAGAAGTAGAAACCTTTTTGAGCAACCATGGTTTGAGGACACTCTTCGAAGAGTGCATACTTGTACTCCTTAGCAGATAAGACAATATCTAGATTCTTTTCCAATCAACATTATTTCGGTACAGTAAGTTTATTTCCTTTAGTATCATAGTAAGTGGACTGAAAGTCATTTTTGAAAATCCTAAGAATCATATAGATCATTACTGTAGATTTCAAAAAAATTATTGATTCCTCAAACAATAAAATTTTAAAAATCAACCAACACCTCTAAACACCGAGAATATCGCATGCCACGATCGTGTGGACGTATACAAATTCTACATTTGAAAGAGGAGATTTTACCCATTAATTTTACTATCTTGTCAACCTAACTTTTTGACAAATAAAATTAATAGTTGGTTTCTCTTCGGCCCTACAAATAAAAGCAGTGACTCCGATGGGGAGGATACTTATATTTGTTTCTAAGTGTTCACCATTACTTGATACCAAGGTAATTATCTCGGGTTATGTGCCTTATGATGGGCAAGTACACACGCTTCTTAATAAATGCCTATAACCATATCCGACAATGTGATCCACAAACAAACTCATCCGATGGGGAGGACGACACTTAGAGCCGACAAGCATGTTTGTTTGCATCACATGTCAAATCGTAATGGAGGTCGTGGGAATTTATAAAAATACCCCTCTGCCACTTAGTAATTTGAAAATGAGGAATTTTCTAGGCTACGACATTCATATCAAACAATAAGTAATAAATATGAAAAAAAAATTATTTTCCAACTATTATGACTTTTGTCTTCAATATGTCTCCCATCGCATCGCCTTCTCGTCCGCTCCTCCTACGCCATGTACGAGTCATCCGGAGATGCGAGACGAGACTAAAACCTATTTTAATTTACATCCATCTATCCTATAGTCCATGAGGGAGTGTACATGAAATCTAAATCGAAAGTAAACTAAAATAAAGAGTGGCTAAACAATGCCGTATTTAATTTACAAAAACTAAATACTAGCCTCGTCAACCCCGAGGATTCAACAAAATAAATATTTACACACTTACAATCACATACACACATATGACCATAATAGTTGGATCTTATGCCTGCAACCAAAGAGTTAAACTACGCATATCCTACTATTATCCGGCACATATAATATATGAAAAAGTTCATAAAAATTAACCGAATCCTAAACACACAAAACCGGAAACCATGGCTCTGATACCAATTGATGGGTTTTGCCCCATAAGCTCTCCTACTAATTGTAGGGTTTTGCTTATCGAGTCCGTGAGGAGAAACTTCTCTTCCCACTTCACCTCGGTAGCTTCCTTCATGGCGATCCCTTCTATGTCCCCGGATTAAAAAATTTAATCCTAGACAAAAGGTATTGCGAAAGCAACCAAGCCATCGTCGTGCTATTCGTTTAGAGAGGTCACTTGAACAAACTAGTTCTTCAAGCGACCATCCTCTATTCTACGATTAGCCGCGGAATAGATGATGTCCGGATCACCGGTTTTTGTGTTTATGCTCTTGATCCAAGTATTATTTAGCCATTTACAGATTTATAACTTGCTTATAATTGAAAAACAAAACAAGCAAAAAACAAAAGAAGAAAGTAGAATAGGTATACATCTCGATCTTCTAATGTATGACCTTCCTCCTTTTGGACGTCGTGTGGGCGACGATCCACCAAAAGTTGAAGCTCCTAGATCACAAATCTTCCTTACTTGCTCTTCCAAAGAAAGAGGAAGAATAGAAACAAGGTTTTTCTCCTCACTAGAAACAACCAACAAGGAACCAAAGCTTTCCTTGCCGCCGGCCAACTAGATGAAGAAGAAGATAGCGGAAAACAACCAAGACACCAAGGGAAACCCTATATCTCCTTTCCACCACCTAAGGAGAGAGAGAAGGGAGCTTTTGGCTGCCGGAAAAGGGCTGGGAAGGGCCTGGAAACCTGCTGGACGTTGGCCACAAGATAAGGAAGAAGAATGGAAAGCTTGCCTTATTTGGTGCCGCCCTAGCCTCCAAACCCTAACCCTAATCCTAATCCTATCTCAAATAGGATTCCCTTCTCTTGCCGCCCAAGCCTTGCTCTCTTCAATTGAAGTTCACGCCAATCCCTTGACACCCTTTTATAGAGTTAGGGAGAAGCCATGAATTAATCTCCTCCATTGGTTCTAGGGATTTAATCTCAACCGTCGGATCTAGAGATTTAATCTCAACCGTCAGATCTTAGAGATTTAATCTCTACCAATGGATCTTAGACTTTTGTTTCTATCCATTGGATCTATGCATCATGAGGTGTTAATAGGCTACATTAGGGACCATGAGGAGGAGTTGGGTCTTGGCCACCTATGGATGAAGCCCACATAAAGTCCGATCCACTAATGATGATTCAATCCACTAAAGGTTCATCATTGATCTACCTCACCAACCCCCATATGATAATATGGGCTCCATATATTATTTGTACATTTTCTCCACATGTTTAAGATCTCGAATGCCCGTCGATTAATTAATTTACTGACCATTAATTAATCAACATCTAAATCCTTGAGTAGTACCACTCAACCTTTTCATCATGCCGGACCAAGTCCACCTGCAGGGTTTACATGATGAACCTTATGAGCTCCTCAGATGGACATCATCATCCTAATATATAGGACACGGTTTCCTCCTATAATCAACGACACACCATATAAATAATATCATCTTCCAACTTACCGAGCCTATCGATTTAATCTATAAATCTCGCCCATTGGTAAATCAAAGAGATGACTACTAAGTATATGTGCCCATTATTATATCGGGATTAAGAGCATGTACTAAATAATATCTGAGGTCCGATTCGATTATGTAGTCAGCAATAAATCGAATCACCTTTATGTCGGTCCTGCTCAATACACACAAAGTGCACTAGTGTGATTCTATGGTCAAGACAAACCAACACTAAATCACACTACAACCATTCTGATGGTTTGTCCAATGTCATCTCGGTTGTGAGCCTTTACTTATACTTTATAGGGAGCCGATAACATAATCTCCCATGTGACACCACACAACATGTTATCTACAATGTAACGTATTAGATAATATGCATAAAAATATGCAAACAATGATCATTTGATTCTTATTTCAAAAATAAAGATGTTCATAGAAAAGATTGACTTTTCAGTATACATCCCTACAGCATATCCTACTATTATCCGGCACATATAATATATGAAAAAGTGCATAAAAATTAACCGAATCCAAAACACACAAAACCAAAAACCTTGGCTCTGATACCAATTGAAGGTTTTTCCCGGAAGCTCTGATACCAATTGATGGGTTTTGCTTATCGAGTCCGTGAGGGGAAACTTCGCTTCGCTCTTCACCTCGGTTGCTTGATCATAGCGATCCCTTCGATGTACCTGGATTAAAAAAATTTAATTCTAGACAAAAGGGATTGCCCAAAAAACCAAGTCATCGTCGTGTTATTCATTTAGAGAGGTCACTTGAATAATCTCGTTGTTCAAGCGGTCATCCTCTATTCTACGAGTAGCCGCTGAATAGACGATGTCCGGATCGCCGGTTTTTGTGTTTATGCTCGGGATCCAAGTATTATTTAGCCATATACAGATTTATATCATGCTCATAATTGAAAAACAAATACAAACATGTAACATATAAAAATTAGAGAATCGATATACCTCTCGATCTTCTAATGTATGACCTTCCTCCTTTCGGACATCGTGTGGGCGACGATCTACCAAAAGTTGAAGCCCCTAGATCGCAAATCTTCCTTCCTTGCTCTTCCAAAGCAAAACGAAGAATAGAAACAAGGTATTTATCCTCCCTAAAACCAACCAACAAGGAACAAAAATAATCCTTGCCACCGGCCAACAAAGAGAGGGAGATGATGATGGAAACCAACCAAGACACCAAGGGAGACCCCTAAGTCTTGTTTCCACCACTCAAGGAAAAGAGAAGAGAGCCTTTGGGTGCCGGCCAAGGGCTGGAAAGGGGCTAGAAAAGGTGCTGGACGCTGGCCAATGGAGATGGAAGAAGAAAGGAAAAAACTTCCTTAATTGGTGTCGCCCAAGCCTCCAAAACCCTAATCCTCCAAACCCTAATCCTTTCTCAACTATGATTCCTCTCTTGCCGGCCAAACCCTAGCTCTCCTTGGATTCATCTCCATGCCAACCCATTAATCCCTTTTATAGAGTTAGGGATAAGCCTTCAAATAATCTCCACCATTGGTTCTAGGGATTTAATCTCAACCGTCGGATCTAGAGATTTAATCTCAATCGTCGGATCTAGAGATTTAATCTCTACCTTTGGATATAGAGTTTTGTTTCTATCCATTGGATCTAAACTTCATGAGGTGTTATTAGGCTACATTAGGGACCATGAGAAGGAGTTGGGTCTTGGCCACCCATGGATCAAGCCCACATTATGTCCGATCCAATAATGATAATCCAATCCACTAAAGGATTATCATTGATCTACCTCACAAACCCCCATATGATAATATGAGCTCCATATATTATTTATACATTTTCTCCCCGTGTTTAAGATCTCGAATGTCCGTCGATTAATTAATTTACTGACCATTAATTAATCCACATCTAAATCCATGACTAGTACCACTCAACTTTTTCATCATGCCGGACCAAGTCCACCTGCAGGGTTTACATGATGAACCTTATGAGCTCCTCAAGAGGACATCATCATCCTAATATATAGGACACAGTTTCCTCCTATAATCAACGACACACCATATAAATAATATCATCTCCCAACTTACCGAGCCTCTCGATTTAATCTATAAATCTCACCCATTGGTAAATCAAAGAGATGATTACTAAGTATATGTGCACGTTATTATATCGGGATTAAGAGCATGTACTAAATAATATTTGAGGTCCGATTCGATTATGTAGTCAGCAATAAATCGAATCACCTCTAAGTCGGTCCTGCTCAATACACACAAAGTGCACTAGTGTGATTCTATGGTCAAGACAAACCAATACAAAATCACACTACAACCATTCCGATGGTTTGTCCAAAGTCATCTCGGTTGTGAGCCTTTACTTATACTTTACAAGGAGCCGATAACATGATCTCTCGTGTGACACCACACACCATGTTATCTACAATGTAATGTATTAGACAATATTGCATAAATATAAAAATGCAAACAATGATCATGTGATTCTTATTTCAAAATAAAGATGTTCATACAAAAGGTAGATTTTTCAGTGTACATCCCTACATCTCCCTCTTAAGACTATCACTCGATTATCAACACATTGCTTAAATATCAAAATTTAAATCAAACTTAGCCAACTTTTACTAAAGGTCGATTTCACTAATAATCTCCGCATTTTAATGTTTAATAATATGTTTAAGTTAAGTTAGCTCATTAGTCCAACTTCAACTACTTAAAGCATAAATGGGCATCTGTTAACTTAAACCCTTCATTCTCTCCCTTTGGCACATATCAAAAAGTGTTTATAAATCCAATCTCCTTCATCATTCACCAATACCTGAATTCTTCATTTTTCTTCTTTCATACCTAAGTCATTTTTTTATGTCTTTAAGGTGGACAACTCCCTCAAAGCATGCTCCTCCCTAATCATTGCACTAATTGTTGGTCCAAAATATGATTCATATATCTCTTCAATGGTATGATTTTGTCCACTTTGGACCTAAGTTCTCATAGTTTTATTTTTGGGTTATACCCAAAGGGTCTCGTACCAATGGAGATATCTTTTCATCTTATAAGCCCATGATCTTTTCTATGTTTTTCTAATGTGAGACTTTGATTATTCTCCCAACAATCCCAACAATATCCCACTCAAACAAAGGACCATATTGGGTCTCTCCCTCAAGCTCATCCGTCCTTGAAGGACTTCCTCCGCTTAATGTTTGGTCCTCAAACCACCAAGTCTTCCTACAAACTGTCCGGTCCTCTTGATCCAGTTGGACTTTTTGCCAGTTGTCTAATTCTTCTAAATCATCTAGACATTCTGCCAACTATCTGGTCCTCCTGACCCAGTAGTGTTGGATGTTCCCGGGATCATGCACAGCGGAATAAGCGAATAAAACAATTTGTATTTCATCCTAGACATCCCCTGGGCGCTAGGAAAACTTGTTTTGGTATAATCACATGAAAACACACAAGGAGAAAAAGAAGTTATTCCATCAGGATTCTTTTGAATCTGTTGAAACCACAAGCAAGCCCAACGGGCTTTGCCTCTATCAGTATCCATGCCGGGATCACTTGAGACAACTCCTAGAGCAGCAAGTCTTTGTCTCCGATTGGTGCTAGCCAACCGGTGGAGACAAGGGAAGAGGAGAGAAGAGAGACCAACGACGGCTATCAAGAGAAAACCTAAAAACCTAAAACCTAATCCAAAGATTATCAAGGTATATATTTATATATCTCTTGATTAGGTCATCTTAGGAAGCTTAAACGTAATATATCTTACCATAATTATCCCATAATTTGTAATGCCCGTAAAATTCCTAGCCATTTTATAAGAATTTTTGCAGAATTATAATGGGCTTTATCTGGGCTCCCTCAAAAATAAAAGAAATAGAGCCAAAAAGGATGCATAGCCTAGGGATTGAACCCCAAACCTCTAAGTAGATAGCTAAACCTAAAGATGCATCCAATAACCAGAAGCCCAGCAGGGTTGTGCTATTAGAAGGGTATGGGAAATGATAGATAAGGGTAAGGGAGGCTAAGGGACACCTTCATGTGAATAAATAGGGGAATGAGAAGACAAGAGACACCACATTTGCTATTCTCCACTTCTCTTCTTCTTCCTCACCGAAACCCTAAGCTCCCCCTCTTCCATTTTCTAAAAACCATCTAAGCTAGGAGAAGGCTCTAATCTTGGCACAACCTAGGGTATTTTTACAACTATTAAACAAAGCGAAGGATGTAAGTTTCCCCTCACATGCATACAAGTTGTTTCGATAGAAGTTATTATGAAAAAGTTACATGAAAACTTTCGGCCAAGACCCTCTTTATGCTTTCCATGATGGTCCATGCTATACTTTGTATGAATATGATGATAATAGGTTTCTAGATAGGTTTGGTTAAGTGTTTGATCTTCAAACCTTCATGAAACTCTCGGCCAAGTCCCCTTTGACCCCTAATGGTTTTTTTATGCTATGCTCTATATGTGGTCATGCTATGTTTGATTGTAGATGAAGATAGTATGTTGATATCTAAACTAAAGTTAAGTGTTTGATATCCAACCTTCATAAAACACTCAGCCAAGCACCCCCTTTGGACCCCTAATGGTTTTCTATGCTATGCTCTAGATGTGTTCATGCTATGTTTTGATGTTAGATGAAGATAACATGTTGATAGCTAAACTAAGTTTAAGTGGTTGATCTTTAAAGTTCCTTGAAATATTCGGCCAAGACCCCCTAATGGTCTATCATGGTAGGACCTATAAGTTGCCATGCTATGTTTTGCTTCTAGATGACGATAACATGTTGTTAGCTAAACTAAATTTAAGTGGTTGATCTTTAAAGTTCCTTGAAACATTCGGCCAAGACCCATTTAGGTCTATCATGCTATGATCTATATGTTGTCATGCTATGTTTGAATGTAGATGAAGGTAACATGTTCATAGCTAAGCTAGATTTAAATAATGGATCTTAGGATTCCTTGAAGCTCATGGCCAAGACTCATTTAAACTCCTAAGGGGCTTCCATGCCATGATTTATATGTGATAAAATTAATATGTGGTTAGTTAGATCATGTACATGTTGTTTAGGGTTTAAAATTTTTGGTAGAACTCCATGAAGTTTTGATCACACCATGTTATGCTTGTTCATGATGTTATTGCCATGCCCTATATGTGTGTGATGTTAGTATGAGGTTAAGTACACCTTGCACAAGTTGTTTAGCATGTAAACTCCTAAGAACCCTCCCTTAGGGTTTTGGCCAGCCCATATACATGCCCTCTACTAAGTCCTCCATGCCATGCTACATGTAGAAAAAGATGCAAATATGATGTTAGTTAGATTTTATGATAGGATGATTGGTTGATGTCACTACCTTATGTCCATGTTAATTGTATGAATGTATGATTAGGTTATGCTCATTGCCATGTTAATTGTATGAATGTATCATTATGTTATGCTCATTGCCATGTTAATTGTATGAGTATTTGATATGTCATAAAGAAGGAACATGATATGATATGAAAAGAAATATGATATTTTTTGAAGAAGGAAACATGATATGTTATAAAGAAGGAACATGCTTTGTTATTAAAAGAAATATGATATGTTATGATAAGGAACATGATATGCTATTTTCATTTCTGCACGGCTTGTACCAAGACCCTAATAAGGTCCAAGGGATGGGCTCCTACGTGCCCCTGGGTCGACGGTCGTAGTATAGACTCAGTACGGGATGGGCTCCCAGATGCCCTAGGCCGACGGTCATAAGTACGGGCTTAGGATGGGCTTGTATGTTATGTTGCCCCTAGGCCGACAGACATAGTACATGCCTATTACTCTAGTGGGTTCGGGATTAGCTATCTCGGGTCTATTAGGGATGTGCTTTATGATGATGATGTATGTGGTACAATGTCGGGCCCAATATGTTGAGATTATGTTTAAGTACCTATAATATATGTGTTTTCAAAGAGCATCTTGCATATACCTTTTTTTCATGTCTAGATCATTAAGATGTTATTATGGTTGTTATGCTTATATGTTTCTGGATGCTCATGTCATTTCTTTTACATGAATGCTATGCTTATGTTCTGGTTTGTTTATATGCATGTTATGCTTGCTTATGTTCTTGAATGTTTATATGAATGTTATGCTTATGTTCTGGTATGTTTATATGCATGTTATGCTTGCTTATGTTCTTTAATGTTTATATGAATGCTATGCTTATGTTCATGTATGTTTATATTCATTTTATGCTTGCTTATGTTCTTGAATGTTTATATGAATGCTATGCTTATGCACTGGTATGTTTATATGCATGCTATGCTTGCTTATATGTTCGTGTACGTTTATATGAATGTTATGCTTATATGAGCTTATATGATCATGTCACTACTCTATGCTTAATGCTTGACCTATGGTTTTTGTGAGTTGGATAGGATCTTACTAAGCCTATGTGCTTATAGTTTTATGTTCCCTTGTACTGCAGATAAGGGTAAAGAATGGCTAAACTAAAGGGAGCAGCAGGAGGGGCAAAGTATGTGTGGTAGTGGCTTGGTGGATTAGATCTATTATGTTTCCCATACTTATGCACGTTTTCTTCAAGTTGAATGTCATGAACTGGAACTAAGTATTTATGAAATTATGATGCATGCTTATCTTTAAAAGAAAAGAAAAAAAAAGTTTAAAGTCTTCCGCTGTAAGAAGTATATGTAGTCTTCCGCTGAAATGCGAGTATGTACGATCGTGTCGCGCCGACCTCCACCCCTGGAAAGGGCGAGCGTGACAGGTTGGTATCAGAGCAGATCTGCCTTTCCACTACACACACATCAAGCTCCAATCTTGCCGCTCCAAGTAAGAAATTCTATGCCTACTTTATTTCTATTCATGTACGATAAGAAATGCTTTTATCTTAAATATTCATTAAAATATGTATGATAACCTTATGCTAGCCTTAGTTTAAATATGCATAGATAAATGAATGATAATCTTATACTAGCCTTACTCTAATATATGAAGATAAACATGGTTGGGAGACGCAGTAGTAGGGTCGATGAGATAGCACCCTCAGCTGACCTTACGCATGTGGTTACTGAACTCCAGCATCAAGTCACAGAGCAACAACAAGTGATAAATGCCTTAATGAATCAGCGAGGAAACCCTACTGGCCCACCAGTGGGCCCCGCCCGATAGTCAGAAGCTTACCTAATCCAAAGGGCAGGCCAAGCAAAAATTTCTCTAGTACTGGTGAACCATGGGACGCCCAGGCCTGGTTCAAGACTGTGGAGAGCATCATAGAGCTACTGGACTGGCCCGAATGTGAGAAGATTAAGTGCGTGTCATTTTACCTTTCGGGAGATGCCCGAATGTGGTGGGAAAGGGTTAAAGCAAAGAGGCATGTGAATCAGATGAGATGGACGGACTTCGAATATGAATTTTCCGAAGAATTCTTCCATATACAAGTGACAAACAAGCATTACGACGAGTTCACTAGGTTTCAGCAAGGTGATATGTCAGTAAGTGAAGCTGTGAAGAGATTCAACCGACTCACACGCCTATGCCTAGAGTTGGTCAGTACAGAAAGAGAAAGGGTCAGACTCATGCTGAAGATGCTCCGACCCGAGATAGCTCTGAACATGGTCGGCAGAGTTCATAGACCGCAGACCACAGAGGAGATGTTCAGTAGTGCTTTGATTACCGAACATTACCTGAACAACATTAACCAGCAAAAAAAGGCACTGAGTGAAGGCAGGAGTCAAGCCCAGTCAGGAGGTCAGAGAACCCAGAGTACTTGGAAAGGGAACCACACTGGCAAGAGAAAGCAATGGGATGACTCTAAAGGTGGTTCAGCGAATAAGCAGCCCAAGATCCTTCTGTGTGCTACATGCGGGAAGATACATCCTGGAGTATTCTACCGGGGTACAAATAGATGCTACAACTGTGGTCGAGAATGGCATAGAGTCAAGAACTGCCCTATTCAGGTTCAGGCACCTCATCAGCAGTATGCCCAGTACAGGGGTGCTCCTCCACAGCTACACCAGATGTAGGCTACAATCGAAGGTACCCCGATCAATCAAGGGAGATTGGAAGCCCCGCCAGTTATGAAGGATGCCAGGGTATTCTCTCTCACCCAAGAAGATGTGGCGAACGCTTCTACGGTTGTCACAGGTCAGATATTTATTTTCTGTCAGCATGCTACTGCATTATTTGATACTGGGGTAACACATTCATTTGTTTATACACCCTTCACAAAAAAGATAGACATGCCACCACAAGCTTTGGATCGCAAGATCTTAACCACTCTGCCCTCAGGAGAAGCAATGGCCTCCAGTCATATGCTGCGAGCCGCACCCATCAGAATCGCGGATAGAGAACTCTACTGTGATCTGATAGTGCTCGACATGAAGGATTATAATGTCATATTGGGCATGGATTTCTTAAGAAAGTACGGTGCTTCGATCGAGTGTCACAAAAGAAAAGTGGTCTTCCAGCCGGAGGCAGAACCTATGTTTGAATTTATTGGAGAGCTAAGGAAAAGAATCGATAAATTTCTATCAGCTCTACCACCGCGCAAGATGTTAGACAGTGGATGCACTTGGTTTCTAGCACATGTGGTTGTTACAAGTCAAGCCGAGGACCAGAAGCTAGAAGATGTCAGAGTTGTATGCAACTACCCAAAGGTATTCCCAGATGAACTACCATGGTTAGCCCTAGATAGAGAAATTGAATTTGAGATCGAATTTATTCCTGGTACTAACCCGATCTCAAAAGCACCTTACCGTATGGCGCCAGCTGAATTGAAGGAACTTCAGGGACTGCTACAGGAGTTACTCGACAAGGGACTCATACGCCCAAGTCGCCCTTCATGGGGAGCTCCAGTACTATTGGTGAAGAAGAAAGATGGGTCTATGCGAATGTGCATAGACTACCGAGCACTAACTAATGTGACGATCAAGAATAGGTACCCTTTACCATGGATTGACGACCTGTTCGACCAGCTAAAGGGTGCACCGTCTTCTCTAAGATTGACCTGAGGTTTGGCTATCATCAAGTGAAAGTGAAACCAGATGATATACCAAAGACAACTTTCTGAACAAGATACGGACATTATGAGTTCGTAGTTATGCACTTTGGAGTGACAAATGCACCTGCTATGTTCATGGATCTGATGAATCGGGTATTCTCGGCATTCCTCGACAAATTTGTAATCATTTTCATCGACGATATACTGATATATTCGAGAACCCAAGAAGAGCACGCAGAACACCTGAATATGGTATTACAGATTCTTCGAGAAAAGCAGATGTATGCAAAGTTCTCCAAATGTGAATTCTGGCTCGATCAAGTATCATTTTTGGGTCACGTTATATCCAAGCACAGAGTGATGGTAGACCCAATAAAGATTGAAGCTGTGAGTAACTATAACAGGCCAAAGAATGCCAGCGAGATCAGAAGCTTTCTTGGGCTAGCAAGCTACTACAAGAAGTTTTTAAAGAACTTCTCTAAAATTACAGCCCCTATGACAGTTCTTACTAGAAAGAACAAAAAGTATGAATGGATGGACGCCTGTGAGAAGTGTTTCACAGAATTGAAAAAGAGACTGACCCGCGCTCCAATCCTTGCTCTTCCGGACAGTAACGAAGGCTTCGACATGTACAACAATGCTTCCAAGTTGGGATTCGGAGATGTACTCATGTAGAATGGCAAGGTCATTGCCTACGCCTCTAAGCAACTCAAGGAACATGAAAGGAATTATCCCACTCACGATCTAGAGCTAGCGGTCGTGGTATTTGCTCTCAAAACATGGAGGCATTATCTATATGGAGCTCAGTGTAGGATTTATACAGACCACCAGAGTCTGAAATATTTCTTCACACAGAAGGACCTAAAGATGAGACAACGCAGATGGCTCATGCTCGTCAAGGATTATGACTGTGAGATCTTCTACCATCCAGGAAAAGCGAACAAGGTGGCCGATGCACTCAGCAGGAAGTCCTACGCCACCTTGATGTCTCTATCGGTATTATCTCGGCCCTTAGAAAAGGAAATTATGCATTACGAGGTTGAAATCATTTCCTGATAGCTCTTGACCATGATGATAGCACCGATGCTGTTCGACGATATATTGGAAAAGCAAACCCGTGACCCAAGCATTCAAAGGATCAAGCAAGAGGTCCTAGAAGGAAAGGATGATGGGTTTCGTATCTCTGATAGTGGAATACTCTACCTCAGGGATCGCTTGTGTATTCTCGATGATCCAGAATTACGGAAGAAGATATTTGAGGAAGCTTACGGAACCCCATATGCGATGCATCCTGGAACCACCAAAATGTACCAAGATCTAAAAAGGAAATTCTGGTGGTTCGGTATGAAAAGAGATGTGGCTCAATATGTCAGTACCTACCTAACTTGCTAGAGGGTTAAAGCAGAACACCAGACACCTGGAGGAACACTGCAGCCGATCTTAATTCTAGAATGGAAATGGGAAGATATTTCTATGGATTTCATCTAAGGACTGCCCAAGACGACGAACGGATATGATGCTATATGGGTAATTGTGGATAGATTGACGAAGTCTGCTCACTTCTTAGTAATCAAGATGACCTATTCGATGGAGCAATTGGCTAAATTATATGCTAGGGAAATTATCAGATTACATGGAATTCCTAAGACCATCATTTCTGACAGAGATGGTCGCTTTATTTCCCATTTCTGAGAATGTGTTCAGAAGGCCCTTGGCACGAAGCTATTATTGATCGCCTTGATCCTCGACGGACGCAGATCAGAAGGGTAAATCAAGTACTGGAGGATATGTTACGAGCTTGCGCCCTGGATTTCAAAGGGAGCTGGTGCCGATACTTATGCTTTGCAGAATTCGCCTACAATAATTGCTACCAAGCTACTATTGGAATGATGCCCTACGAGGCTCTATACGGGAGGAAATGTAGATCTCCTATATGCTGGTACGAGGGTGGTGAAAAGAAGGGGATGGGAATTCAAACAGATTTCATTAACGACACCACTCGAGCTATATAGAATATCCGCCAAAGAATTGAAACTGCTCAGAGCCGGCAAAAGAGCTATGTAGATATGCGGCGTTGACCGTTAGAATTCGAAGTCGGGGATTTGGTATTCCTCAAAGTGGCCCCTATGAAGGGAGTGATGAGATTCGGAAGGAAGGGTAAGCTGAGTCCGCGCTATGTGGGATTGTATTCGATATTAAAGAGAGTTGGCAAGGTAGCTTACGAGCTAGAGCTACCTCAAGAGATGTAGGCTATTCAACACGTGTTCCACGTTTTGATGCTCAAGAAGTGTATTTCCAGTACAGACCAAGTGATCGAGCCACAAATAGTGCAAGTTCAAAAGGACCTGAGTTATGAAAGTCGGCCTATCCAGATACTAGACCGAGAAGTCAAAAGGCTAAGGAATAAAGAGGTGCCCTTAGTGAAGGTCCGGTGGCAAAATCAACGGTACGAAGGAGCTACCTGGGAACACAAGGAGGACATGAAACAGAAGTATCCAGAGTTGTTCTAACTTTCGAGGATGAAACATTTAAAAGGTATGAAGGATTGTAACGCCCGTAAAATTCCTAGCCATTTTACAAGAATTATTGCATGATTATAATGGGATTTATGTGGGCTCTTTCAAAAATAAAAGAAATAGAGCCAAAAAGGATGCATGGCCCAGGGATTGAACCCCAAACCTCTAATTAGATAGCTAAACCTTAAGATGCATCAAATAACCAGATGCCCAGCAGGGTTGTGCTATTAGAAGGGTATGGGAAATGATAGATAATGGTAAGGGAGGCTAAGGGACTCCTTCAAGTGAATAAATAGGGGATGAGGAGACAAGAGAAACCACATTTGCCATTCTCCACTTCTCTTCTTCTTCCTCACCGAAACCGTAAGCTCCCCCTCTTCCATTTTCCGAAAACCATCTAAGCTAGGAGAAGGCTCTAATCTTGGCACAACCTAGGGTATTTTTCCAACTATTAAACAAAGTGAAGGATGTAAGTATCTCCTCACCTGCATACAAGTTGTTTCGATAGAAGTTATTATGAAAAAGCTACATGAAAACTTTTGGCCAAGACCCTCCTTATGCTTTCCATGATGGTCCATGCTATACTTTGTATGAATATGATGATAATAGGTTTCTAGATAGGTTTGGTTAAGTGTTTGATCTTCAAACCTTCATGAAACTCACGGCCAAGCCCCCTTTGACCCCTAATGGTTTTTCTATGCTATGCTCTATATGTGGTCATGCTATGTTTAATTGTAGATGAAGATAGTATGTTGATATCTAAACTAAAGTTAAGTGTTTGATCTCCAACCTTCATAAAACTCTCGGCCAAGCCCCCCCTTTTGGACCCCTAATGGTTTTCTATACTATGCTCAAGATGTGTTAATGCTATGTTTTGATGTTAGATGAAGATAACATGTTGTTAGCTAAACTAAATTTAAGTGGTTGATCTTTAAAGTTCCTTGAAATATTCGTCCAAGTCCCCCTAATGGTCTATCATGCTAGGACCTATAAGTTGCCATGCTATGTTTTGATTGTAGATGAAGATAACATGTTGTTAGCTAAACTAAATTTAAGTGGTTGATCTTTAAAGTTCCTTGAAACATTCGGCCAAGACCCATTTAGGTCAATCATTCTATGCTCAATAAGTTGTCATGCAATGTTTGAATGTAGATAAAGGTAACATGTTGATAGCTAAGCTAGATTTAAGAAATGGATCTTAGGATTCCTTGAAGCTCTCGGCCAAGACTCATTTAAACTCCTAAGGGCCTTCCATGCCATGATTTATATGTGATAAAATTAATATGTGGTTAGTTAGATCATGTACAAGTTGTTTAGGGTTTAAAATTTTTTGTAGAACTCCATGAAGTTTAGATCACACCATGTTATGCTTGTTCATGATGTTTATGCCATGCCCTATATGTGTGTGATGTTAATATGATGTTAAGTAGACCTTGCACAAGTTGTTTAGCATGTAAACTCCTAAGAACCCTCCCTTAGGGTTTCGGCCAGCCCATGTACATGCCCTCTACTAAGTCCTCCATGCCATGCTACATGTAGAGAAAGATGCAAATATGATGTTAGTTAGATTTTATCTGCAAAAGGTTGGAACTCCCAACCTAGGAGCCTCCGGCCTCCCGTCCCAAGGAGGATGCGCGAAGGGCTTAATCACGGGGCGGCCCAATCAGGGACGTTACCCTTCTTGGACTGGGCCTTTGGTCTTTGACGGGATGGTACCAGCAGAGGGGGGTTCTGCCAGGGCGGCAGGATAAATCCTGCCTTTCCCTGGAATCAATCCCCCGACCTTCATCTGCAAGCACCTCTGCCTTAACCAACCCGCCATCCCTGTGGGGACATGTTAGTTAGATTTTATGATAGCATGATTGGTTGATGTCACTAACTTATGTCCATGTTAATTGTATGAATGTATGATTAGGTTATGCTCATTGCCATGTTAATTGTATGAATATATCATTATGTTATGCTCATTGCCATGTTAATTGTATGAGTATATGATATGTCATAAAGAAGGAACATGATATGATATGAAAATAAATATGATATGTTATGAAGAAGGAAACATGATATGTTATAAAGAAGGAACATGCTATGTTATGAAAAGAAATATGATATGTTATGATAAGGAACATGATATGCTATTTTACTTTCTCCATGGCTTGTACCAGGACCCTAATAAGGTCCAAGGGATGGGTTCCTACATGCCCCTGGGTCAACGGTCGTAGTATGGACTCAGTACGGGATAGGTTACCAGATGTCCTTAGCCGACGGTCATAAGTATGGGCTTATGATGAGCTTCTATGTTTTGTTGCCCCTAGGCCGACGGACATAGTACGACCCTAGTACTCTAGTGGGTTCAGGATTAGCTACCTCGGGTCTATTAGGGATTCGCGCTATGATGATGATGTATGTGGTAAATGTTAGGCCCAATATGTTGAGATTATGTGTAAGTACCTATAAGATATTTTCAAAGAGCATCTTGCATATACCTTTATTTCATGTCTAGATCATTATGATGTTATTATGGTTGTTATGCTTTAATGTTTCTGAATGCTCATGTTATTTCTTTTACATGAATGCTATGCTTATGTTCTGGTATGTTTATATGCATGTTATGCTTGCTTATGTTCTTGAATGTTTATATGAATGCTATGCTTATGTTCTGGTATGTTTATATGCATGTTATGCTTGCTTATGTTCTTGAATGTTTATATGAATGCTATGCTTATGTTCTTGTATGTTTATATGCATGTTATGCTTGCTTATGTTCTTGAATGTTTATATGAATGCTATGCTTATGTTCTGGTATTTTTATATGCATGCTATGCTTTCTTATATGTTCGTGTACGTTTATATGAATGTTTTGCTTATATGAGCTTATATGATCATGTCACTACTCTATGCTTAATGCTTATATGAGCTTATACAATGCTTGACGTATTGTAGGACAGGATCTTTCTAAGCCTATGTTCTTATAGTTTTATGTTCCCTTGTACTGCAGATAAGGGTAAAGAATGGCTAAACTAAAGGGAGCAGTAGGAGGGGCAAAGTGTGTGTGGTAGTGGCATGGTGGAGGAGATCTATTATGTTTCCCATACTTATGCACGTTTTCTTTAAGTTGAATGTCATGAACTGGAGCTAAGTATTTATGAAATGATGATGCTTGCTTATGTTTAAAAGAAAGAAAAAATTTTTTTAAAGTCTTCCGCTGTAAGAAGTATATGTAGTCTTCCGCTGTAATGCAAGTATGTACGATCGCGTCGCACCATCTTTGAACCCCTGGAAAGGGCGAGCGTGACATAATTAAGGTAAGAACAACACTGAAAATCTCGATAAAGAGAAATCTCCAAAATCGACGGAGACGCGACACAGCCATGTGGATTCACACGGCCTGGCCATGTGGATTCAAATGGCCATGTGTTTTCACATGGCCAGGGCGTGTAGATTCACATTGTCATGTGAAAACACAGAGCTTTACCGTGTGTCTCTCTGCGGCAGCCCAGACCTTGCCAATTTGTGGCCAGAGCCAGGCACGGCCTGTGCCATGTTAGGCATTGTTGTGTGAGGCTTTGTATGGTCCGTTTGACTTCGTTTAAATGCAATAAAGTCGTGCTAAATCCAATATAGCAATAGGAAGTTCTATAGGATCCATTTCGCACCCCCTTAGTCTTGTCTAACCAGACATATCCTCTCTCAATGAGAATCTCATTCTCAGACTTGTTTTACATCTCGAGATCACCCGTAGTGCGTGTGACCTAATAGGTTCCCAGTTATGTTTGCCATTCATAATTAACCCTTTAATTATGAATAGATCATGAGTAACACCTAGTAGTATATCATGACCCCCAATTGACCGAAAAGTCTAAATTGACTCCATAACATTTTTTGAACCCTTCAGCAGCTATTGTTGTTCATGCCTTGTTCCTTTCACTCATCTTATACCCACTTGGTTAAAGACTTGGTCTCTGTGTTTGTCCCCACTAGGCTGACTACGTCACACCGAGCCCAAGTTAATTTCCTTGTCTTGTGGATTCAAGTTACTTCTACATGTTACCAATAATACCATCTTCTTAACATGCTTGCTCTTGCCAGAGACTTCTGAGTAACAATCCTGACAAGAGGCCTAGGGTATACATCTCCTCTATCAGGAGTGGTGAATCCTCTGTTGGCTATTCAAACACCTTCGATCACTTTGGCTTATACCAAATCTTCCCAGAGTTACACCTACTATGTAGATGGTTGCGAAGAAGTCAAAGTACAAGGTGTCATGATCAAGGTGAATTGAATACCTCAAGTATAAGGAAGCTCGCACTCAAGCCACAATGAGATCTTCAACGACATATAAAACCATATGAAGTCTCATAGCAGGTCACTCCAATGAACTAGTTACCATAACTAGCATCCACATGTTCCCTCTCAGCATCCCTATGCTTCCATTCAGTGAGTACCAAATGCTTGGATAAACCAATGAGCATAACATGTGCTAGTCTCATAGAATTGATGATGTCCAATCTCATCAATTCATCGACTATAGATAGTTTCAATACTTGCATATTTACAAATGATGAGATACCCACTAATTGTGATCAAATCACAATTTATCTCATGCTATGCATCGTATTGTGGACTTCAGTATATGAGTTTAAGATCCAATCAAATACATAGATAATCTATACTCAAATAGTGGATTTTATTAATAACTTCTAATGCTATTTCCTTAGAACACCTCTCAATTACATCAAACTCCCACTTGGCCTACAACCAATCGCCTTTGTATCTAATACCATAGGCCTTTATATGCCTCTCGAACTTTTCTTGGGGAAGAGGCTTTGTCAAGGGATTTACTAGATTCCTATCTTTGGAACTTTCTCTATTTGTACGTCTTTTCTACCAATGATCCCTTTGATCAGATGGTAACGGCGTAGTATGTGTTTGGATGGCTAATGAGACTGTGGTTCCTTTGCCTGTGCAATGGCGCCATTGTTGTTGCAGTAAACCGGTAATGCTTCAATAATGCTCGGAACTACTCTAAGTTCAGTAATGAACTTCTTGATCCAGACCGCCTCCTTTGCTGCTTCAGAAGTTGCAATGTACTCTGCCTCTATAGTAGAATCAGCAATGGTATCTTATTTAGAACTCTTCCAACTCACCGCACCTCCATTCAAGATGAATATGTATCTAGACTGAGATTTGGAATCATCCTTATCTATCTGGAAGCTGGTATCAGTATACCCGCTTACTACAATATCACTTCTCCATATACCAAGAATAAATCCTTAGTCCTTCTCAAGTACTTAAGGATTGCCTTGACAGCCACCCAATGGTTCATACCAGGATCCGACTAGTATCTACTCGTAACGCTCAAAGCATATGATACATCGGGCCTCGTACATAACATAGCATACATGATCAATCCTATAGCTGACGCATATGGGATCTGACTCATGCGAATCCTCTTGTCTTCAATGCGCGGGCACATAGACTTCGAAAGGTGAATCCCATGCTTCATGGGAATAAAACCTTTCTTGGATTCTTCCATGCTAAACCATTTTAGCACTTTGTTTATGTATGTAGACTGCGAAAGACCAAGAAACTGATTCAATCTATCTCTATAGATCTTAATCCCTAAAATATAGGTTGCTTCTCCCATATCTTTCATGGAGAATATTTTGGACAACCAAACCTTGACTGTTTGCAAAATGGGAATATCATTTCCTATAATTAATATGTTATTGACATACAATACTAGGAACACAACCACACTCCCACTAACCTTCTTATACACACAAGGCTCCTTAAGATTTTGTGAGAAATTAAACTGTTTGATTGTCTCATCAAAACGGATATTCCAACTCCTGGATGCCTGCTTCAATCCATAAATGGAACGTTGAAGCTTGCATACTTTGTTCCTATCAATGAATGTGAAACCCTCAGGTTGTATCATATATACATCCTTAGATAGGTTTCCATTAAGGAAAACTTTTTTCACATCCATCTGTCATATCTCATAATCAAAATGAGCTTCCATGGCTAGGAGTATCCGAATGGATTTAAGCATAGCCACTGGTGAAAAGGTTTCGTCATAGTCAACACCTTGTCTTTGACGATAGCCTTTTGCCACTAATCAAGCTTTATAGGTAATAATATTACCATCCATATCGGTTTTCTTCTTGAAAACCCACTTGCACCCTATAGGCATTATGCCTTCGGGTGGGTCTACCAAGTTCCAAACCTGGTTTTCATACATGGAATCCATTTCTGATTTCATGGCTATTAGCCATCTATCCCTGTCTGAACTATTCAGTGCCCCTTCGTAATTAGTAGGTTCCTCATCATCCATGAGCAACACGTCATTAGATTCACTTATGAGAAATTCATATCTCTCAGGAATCCTTCGTGTCCTACTAGATCTATGAGGAAGTTGTCTATCATCAGGTTCAGATATTACCTCATCCGAATGAGTAATCAGTTGTGGTTCTTGACTAGGCATCTCTTTTATGTCTATTGGAGCCTTTTGAACTACACTGAGTTCAACCTCACTCCTACTGTTTTCCTATAAAAGAAACTCCTTCTCTAGGAATACAACATGCTTTGAAACAAACACCTTTTGTTCCAAGGGATGATAGAATTGGCAACCCCTTGTTTCCTTATTGTAACTAATAAATAGACAATTATCAGACTTAGCCTCCAGCTTGTCTGATACTATCCTCTTCACATAAGCAAGACAACCCCATATCTTCAAATAAGATAAATGAGGTTTTTTATTTTTTTACATCTCATATGGAGTAGTAGAGATTGCCTTAGTCGGGACTCTATTTAACAAGTAAATAGCGGTCTCGAGTGTGTAACTCCAAAAGGTTTTTGGAAGACTTGCATGCTGCATCATTGACCTAACCATGTCCAACAAGGTTCGGTTTCGCCTTTCAGCAACACCATTATGTTGTGGCGTGTTAGGTGGAGTCCTTTGGGACAAGATGACATTGTCCCTTAGATAATCTTGAAACTCTTGGCTTAAGTATTCACCACCTCGATCTGATTGAAGTACTTTAATACTTTTCCAAAGTTGTTTCTCTACTTCCTTTCTAAAATCTTTAAACCTTTCAAAGACTTCAGACTTGTATCTTAAGAGATGCAAATATCCATATAGTGAATAATCATCTTTAAAGGTAACGAAGTAGCTATAACCTCCTATGGCATGAGTTGACATTGGTCAGCATACATCAGTATGTATAAGGCCCAATACCTCAACTGCTCGTTCACCCTTTTCTCTGAAAGGTAGTTTAGTCATCTTTCCTTTTAAGCATGAAACACATGTGTCTAATGAATCTGATTCATAAGACTCCAAAATGCCAAGCCTCTGTAGTTTGGAAATGCGTTCATTACTTATATGGCCAAGACGACAATGCCATAATTGCGAGGTTAATTGAGTATCTAACTTAGCGCATTTGCTGTTTGATTCGATATTGAATATCTCGTTGGATGTATCTAACGTGTATATCCCATTATTTAATATTCAGTAGAATAAAGAACACCATTTAACTTAATGTAACAAAAATTATTACTAAACGTCAAATCATAACCTTTCTTATTCAAACATGAAATAGAAATAATGTTCTTTATTAATGTAGGAATATAAAAACAATCATCCAATTCTAAAACTAGTCCCATAGGAAGTCGCAACATATAAGTACCCTTGGCTACTATAGCAACATTTGCTCCATTGCCAACCCTTAGATTTGCTTCTCCCTTAACTAGTTTACTTCTTTTCATCATCCCCTGTAAGTCATTACATATATGTGAGCCACACTCGGTATCCAATACCCAAGTGTTAGTGAAAGCCCTAGAGCCAATCTTGTGATGATTGTTGTAAGGACTTGTTGTATCATATTCTTATATAAAGGCATTTCTTTATGGCTATTATACTTACTTGTATTGGTTCCAAATAACTAAGTATAATAACATCCTTGAGTAGAAGGTTCTTATCTATATCAATCAATTGGTTGAATCGATAATGAGATGATATAGAGAATACTACTCTTAATCATTCCTAGTCAAGTATTAACCTTCAGGGACAATGTTGATGCGAAGAGACTAGCATGTAGGTCAACTCGATGACTTGATCTCACAAGTCATGGATATGAGATATCAAGTTGACACATGGATATGCATTGGAGAATGTATACTGAATGACCCGCCATGAGAAACTATCATGGATCATTATATGAGTGTCATATACTTTCTCATGTGACTATTAGTATGACTATTAGTCCTTGGACCTGAAGTCACCATGGTTCCCTACATAAGGAGTTGCATATTTTGGCTTCGTCAAACGTCACCCATAAATGGGTGGACTATAATGGCGATTATTGGATATGTAACAAATTATGTGGAGGGATGTGAGTGATGTAGATGGGATCTATCCCTCGTTTATGACGGGAGTGACATCATGATTTTTGATAGAGTGAGAGCACTAAGTGCATGACCATACTCAAATGAGTCAATATGAGATATTGAGCTCATTTGATTAGAGTGAGTCTACTTGAAGTTCAAGATATAGATTGTACAGAGGATGACATGGTCTATGCCTCAATTGGTCAATCTAGATGTCCAGGATAGAGGGACATTGTCACATATTGTTAGAGTCATAATTAGTAGTCACAAAGGTGATGTTGGATCTTAACATTCTTGTAACTTGGGTAGCAATGATGTGTTGCTAGATACCACTCATTGCTTATGTTTCTAAATAGGTTTAGAAGCATTGCCAATGTTACAAGAACCTATAGGGTCACACACAAAGGGCAATTAGATGGAGATTAGGTTCATATGATGGACCAAGAGTATTAGGTTCATGTGATCAACCAAATTGGATTAAGAGTAATCCAAATTAGACTAATTGAGTTGGACTCAATTTGATTCAAGTGAAGAATGAGTCTAATTTAGATTTGATTCATTGAGTCAATTTAAACTAATGAATAGAGATTCATTAAATTAAATTGACTTGAATCAAATGATTGGATTTGATCAACCCTGGGAGATAAGAGGTCAAGTTTGACTTGACTTGAGAGGGAAGATGAATGCTCAAGTTTGACTTGACCAAATGCCATGTCATGATGACTTGGCATGTGCCAGCCAATGATGATGTTCCACATCATCATGGACACATCATGGGGTGCCACCTCATGAGGAAGACCCAGAGCCATGTCTCTTGGTATTACATGGTTTAAAAACCCCATAAAGTGGCTGGCCACATTAGATGAGCATTAGTGGTCAATTGAGTGGGAATTGATTAGATCATCTTCTTCCTCCTCTCCTCTCAAGCTCTCTCTCCCTCATCCTCTTTTTGCCGAGACCTTCATGAGTGCTAGCACACTCTAAGTGATCTTCTCCACCTATTGTTCATGTGGATACTTGTAGAGGAGTGTACACTTGACACTCTTCGAGATCCGACAAAGCGTTTGGACGAGCTGGATAAGTGAAGGGTGTCGCTACAAGGGTAAAGCTCTTCTCATGTAGATCTAAGTTTACTTAACATGTACATGAATTCAAGTTTTAATTTATCTTCGCACGGATCCATGGCCAACTTCCGAGGTTTCCACAATGCAAAAAGAGGTTTTTGCGGCTCGGATAGTCCAACACTGGTATCAGAGCCACGTGCGAAGCATGTACATATTTAGTTTTGTAATTTTTGTATTAGATATGAAAAATTACAGATCTGTAAGTTTCTGTAATTTTCATAATTTTATGGATTTTGTAAGTATTCTGCTCATAGAGCCGAAACAACAAGTGTTTGGACACTTGTAGGCTTCAACTACCGAGAAAAACTCTCCAAAACGGTGAGGTCTCGCTTTTGTCTTTTGGGACAGCGACTTAAGGCACTGTAAGATCAAGATGGGACACTCTCAAGATTCATTTTGTGAGAAGGGGCACTGCCCCTAACCCCGCAAGGGGCATTGTCCCGCGATTGCGCCCGAAAATCACTTAGCGGGTCCGTTGCGGAGATGTGACTCATAAAATTGAAAAAAAGAATAGGAAAATTATAAAAATTTATGTAAAATACATAATTTATAATTATGTATTATACTATGATGGTCATGGCCCAAGAACCCCAATGTGATTGGATTAAATATGTTCCAATTCATAATATGGCTTGCGCGCCGTTTTTGAGTTGTGCATGTTATATATGGTATGTGACCTGCGCCTAGTTCCTCTCCTTTTAATATTCCTATTGTAAATAGTTTTTAGATTCGAATGTAACTTGAGTTTCATGTTTGTAATGTACAAAATGAAGCGGTAGAAGGTCCACTAGTAGACGGAGTTACGAGGAGAGTGCCGACGACACATGACGGTCAAAGGAGGCGCTTGGAGAAGTCGCTAACCCTAGGTTGACCATCTGATATTCTCATTGGCTTGAGAAGATTGTAGTAGGGCCATGACCTCATCACAATTTAATTATTATAAATATATATATATATATATATATATGTGTGTGTGTGTGTGTGTGTGTGTGTGTGTGTGATGCATGCTAGTATATTTTTCTTGTATGTATATGATGCATGATAGTATATTTTGCTTGTATGTATATGATGCATGCTAGTACATTTTGCTTGTATGTATGTGATGCATGCTAGTGTAGGGTAATTAAGGCCTTAATGTGTATATGATACACATTGACTATTAGATTAGATCTTAATCAAATCAACTCGAAATGCCTAGCAAGTTTTGATACCCATCACTACCTCAATCATTTATTGTTGTTGAATCTGCCAAAGCAGAGCAATGCATATTATCTTGGTATGGTGCAGAGGGACAATCTTGGTCCCGCCTATCACAGCTTGGGTGTGAATAAGCTCAATTTTATTGAGTGAAACTAGCTCAATTGGATCGAGTAAAACTATAGGCATATTCCAACAGTTGGAAAGATAGGATAAGATCACACTTCCACAAAATATTGGGCGATTTAGCCAAAGCTAACTCAAGTTGTTTTGTAAATGTGGATCTTGATCCTATAAACAAGAGTTGCATAGAGATGTAATCGGTAATTTGTTACCTACCGATCATACTAAGTCTTGGGCGATTTAGCCAATGCTAACTCAAGGCATAGTATGATGTGGATCTTGTCCCGCTAAAATTATAGCTAGTGAAGGATTTGCGGAACCGAAGCTCTAATACCACTTGAAGGGAGAAAACATCGCTTCCCACTTCGACTCGGTCGTTTGTTCATGGCAATCGCATCTACGTCCCCGGATAAAAAAAAATTATCCTTGATAAAGATGGATTACCCAATTAACTGTTCCATCATCGTGTTATTCGATTAGAGTGGTCACATGAACAAACTTATTGTTCAAGCAACCTACCTCTATTCTACGATTAGCCGCGGAATAGACGATGTATGGATCGCGGGTTTTTTTGTTTGTGTTCAGGGTCCAAGTAAATTAGCCACATACCATACATACAATATACAAAGAAAAAAAAGGAAAGAAAAACAAGAATTATACCTCTTGTTTACCTCAAGGTCTTCTATCGTATGTCCTATCCTCCTCTTGGACGTTGTGTGGGCAACGATCTTCGAAGAGTTGATGCCTCCTAGATCATGTTCTTCCCTTCTTTGCTCGCTCCGAACAAAGGGAAGAATAGAACAAAACTCTTCTTCCTATCTAGAACCGAGCACCAAGTCAATGGACTTGATGTTGCCGCCGGCCAAAGTGGAGAAAAGGATTGCCGGCCAACCTTGAAGAAAGGTTGCCGCGGGCCAAAGGAGAAGAGAGAGCGCTGGCCAAAGCTTGAGGGAGAGAGTCACTGGCCAAGGAAAGGAGGAGAAGAAGAAAACCTAAGCCTCCCTTCTTGTTGCTGCCAGCCCAAGGAGGAGAAAACCTTAGCAAGCTTGCCGCCCCAAACCCTAACCCTAGAAGCCTTGCCGCCTAAGCCAAAACCTAATCTCCTTTGTTGTATGTCACACCCAAGCATTGGCCTCCTTTTTATAGAGCTAGGCTTAAGCCTACTTTTAATCTCCACCGTCGGATCTAGGGGTTTAATCTCAACCGTTAGATCTTGGGATTTAATCTCGACTGTCGGATCTAGATATTTAATCACCACCGTCGAATCTAAAGATTTAATCTCCACCGTTGGATCTAGAGATTTAATCACCACCGTTGGATCTAGAGTTTCATTTTCTATCATCGGATGTAGGCTCCATGAGGGTTTTAATAGGCTACAATAGGGACCATGAGGAGGAGTTGGATCTTGGCCACCCAATGGATCAAGCCCACATAAAGTCCGATCCATTAATGATAATCCATTCCACTAGAGGATTTGTTGGTGCAATCGTCTAAGGTCACGATTGACCAGGACTCAAGCTTGACTCGAGAGATATTTTGATGTTCGATAAAAACATATGACAATGTGATTGTCATGGGAAAGTCCAAGTCTTGAGTACTTGGCATGAGAAGTCCAAGCATGAGTCTTGGAAATGGAAAGTCCAAGTCATGGGTACTTGGCAAGGAAAGTCCAAGTGGGACACTTGGCAATGGAATGTCCAAGCATGGGTCTTGGCAAGAAAAGTCCAACATGGGTTGGCAAGGAAAAGTCCAAGCATGGGTCTTGGCATGGAAAGTCCAACATGGGATGGCAAGGGAAATTCTAAGCTTGAGTCTTAGCATTGGGAAAGTGCAAGGGGTTTGATATTGGCGGCGTAAAGTCCAAGCAGGAGTCTTGGCAACATAAGTCCAATGGTCATCAGAAAGTCCAATAGTCTCATGCATAAGTCCAATGTGGCGCTGTAGACACCAAGAAGACACATAGCCGATGGAAGCACCTCAAGGCTGGGCCAAGATGGATGAACAAGTCATGATGACTTGAGGGATCTAGGCACAGGTCAATGAGGTGGCTAAGTTTAAGTCTAGGCTAAGGGCCAGCAAGTATGGGGAACCACTTGGCCTAAAAACCTCATGTAATGTGTACGATCGTGCCATATGGTAGTCGACTAGTGAGAGTCAAGTAGGGTTTGAGTGTGGGATGTGTCTCAGCAGTCGACTGCCAAAGCTTGGGAGTCGATTGATTGGATGAGCAGTCGACTGATCTTGTGATAAGTCAACTGATGCTCGGGTTTTGGGCCACATAATGGAGTCTCACTCGACCGCTCGGCCAAGATCAATTTATGGCGAGTTGGTGAAAGGTCATGATCGATCGTCGATGTCCTAGTCATTAGATTTTTCTAGCGTGGATTACACCGTTATCTCACAACAACAGTGTGATCAGTCGACAGATGGTCTCGAGCAGTCGACTGATCGACTTTTTCCAACCCAGGAAGAAGATATAAATGGAGCTCGTGGAGGAGAAAAAGCATCTGGTTCTTGAGCATCCTTGGGGCGATTTGTTGCTGCAAATCAGGGTCTCCAAGGCCATTCTTCAAGCAACCAAAAGCAAGCAATCCAAAGGCATTTGTAAAGTGTTTTCTTTACTTGTATTGCATTGTATTTCATATTGTATTTGCTTGTTGTATTTATTTTATTGTTGTAAACTATTGTACGAGGTTTCTCCACCTCCGACTTGTGTCGAGAAGGAGTGTTTGCATAGTGGTGTGTCTGTAGCATCACTAGAGCTCGTTTAGCTCAACCATGGAGTAGGAACCTTGAGGTTCCGAACCACGTTATATCCTCGTGTTATGTCGTGTTTGTCTATTTCATTATCGCTTTATTATTATTCCTCTGCACACTACCGAAATTGTGTAGACGAACATGATCGTATTCCATCGACGAACGAATACAAGCTATTCACCCCCCCTCTAGCTTCCAACGATCTCCTACTAGTGGTATCAGAGTGTTGGGATGTATACTGAAAGCCTAGCTCTTTTGTATGAACATCTTTATTTTGAAATAAGAATCACATGATCATTGTTTGCATATATTTATGCATATTGTCTAATACGTTACATTGTAGATAACATGGTGTGTGGTGTCACACGGGAGATCATGTTATTGGCTCCTTGTAAAGTATAAGTAAAGGCTCACAACCGAGATGGCTTTGTACAAACCATCGGAATGGTTGTAGTGTGATTTGGTATTGGTTTGTCTTGACCATAGAATCACACTAGTGCACTTTGTGTGTATTGAGCAGGACCGACACAGAGGTGATTCGATTTATTGCTGACTACATAATCGAATCGGACCTCAGATATTATTTAGTACATGCTCTTAATCCCGATATAATAACGGGCACATATACTTGGTACTCATCTCTTTGATTTACCAATGGGCGAGATTTATAGATTAAATCGATAGACTCGGTAAGTTGGGAGATGATATTATTTATATGGTGTGCCGTTAATTATAGGAGGAAACCGTGTCCTATATATTAGGATGATGATGTCCCCTTGAGGAGCTCATAAGGTTCATCATGTAAACCCTGCAGGTGGACTAGGTCCGACATGATGAAAAGGTTGAGTGGTACTACTCAAGGAGTTAGATGTTGATTAATTAATGGTTAGTAAATTAATTAATCGATGGACATTCGAGATCTTAAACACGGGGAGAAAATGTACAAATAATATATGGAGCCCATATTATCATATGGGGGTTTGTGACGTAGATCAATGATGGACCTTTAGTGGATTGGACCATCATTAGTGGATCGGACTTTATGTGGGCTTGATCCATGGGTGGCCAAGACCCAACTCCTCCTCATGGTCCCTAATGTAGCCCATTAACACCTCAAGATGCTTAGATCCAATGGATAGAAACAAAACACTAAGATCCATTGGTAGAGATTAAATCTCTAAGATCCGACGGTTGAGATTAAATCTCTAGATCCGACAGTTGAGATTAAATCCCTAGAACCAATGGAGGAGATTAATTCATGACTTATCCCTAACTCTATAAAAGGAGTGCATGGGAAGTGGTCGTGGATAACATGATAGAGAGGGAGCAAGGCTTGGGCGGCAAGAATAGGGCAATCCTAGTTGAGATAGGATTGGAATTAGGGTTAGGGTTTGGAAGCAAGGGTGGCACCAAATAAGGCAAGTTTTCCTTCTTCTTCCTTGCCTTGTGGCCAATGTCCAGCAGCTATTCCAGCCCTTCCCAGCCCTTGGCCGGCGCCCAAAACACTCCCCTCTCTTCTCCTTAGGTGGTGGAAACAAGATATAGGGTTTCCCTTGGTGTCTTGGTAGTTTTCCATCATCTTCTTCTCCTTCTAGTTGGCCGGCGGCAAGAACTTCTATAGTTCTTTGTTGGTTGAGTTTTTGAAGGAGAAAAACATTGTTTCTCTTCTTCCTCTTGTTTGGGAAAAGCAAGGAAGGAAGTTTTGCGATCTAGGAGCTTCGACTTTTGGTGGATCGTCGCCCACACGACGTCCAAAAGGAGGAGGGTCATACATTAGAAGACCAAGAGGTATAACTATTCTTCTATCTCTTTTATTCATTGCTTGTGTTTGTTTTTCAAAATATAAGCATGTTATATTTCTGTAAATAGGCTAAATAATACTTGGATCCCGAGTATAAACACAAAAACTGGCGATCCGGACATCGTCTATTCCGCGGCTACTCGAAGAATAGAGAATGGTCGCTTGAACAACTAGTTTGTTCAAGTGACCTCTCTAAACGAATAGCACGACGATGACTTGGTTGCTTTGGGAATCCCTTTTGTCTAGGATTAAATTTTTAATCCGGGGACATTGAAGGGATCACCATGGTCAAGCAACCGAGGCAAAGGGGAAGCGAAGTTTCCCCTCACGGACTCGACAAGGGAAATCCCTTAAATTGGATCAAAGCTTCCGGGCAAAACCCAACAAATGGTATCAGAGCCAAGGTTTCCGGTTTTGTGTGTTTAGGATTCGGTTAATTTTTATGCACTTTTTCATATATTAAATGTGTCGGATAATAGTAGGATATGCGTAGCTTAACTCTTTGGTTGCAGGCATAAGATTCCACTATTATGGCATGTGTGTGTATGTGATTGTATGTGTGTAAATATTTATTTTGTTGAATCCTCGGGGTTGACGAGGCTAGTATTTAGTTTTTGTAAATTAAATACGACATTGTTTAGCCGCCCTATATTTTATTTTACTTTCGATCTAGATTTCATGTACACTCCCTCGTGGAGTATAGGATCGATGGATGTAAATTAAAATAGGATTTAGTCTCGGCTCGGATCTCCGGATGGCTCGTACATGGCGTAGGAGGAGCGGACGAGATGGCGATGCGACGGGAGTCATATTGAAGACAAAAGCCATAATAGTTGGAAAATAATTTATTTTTCATATTTATTGCTTTTTGTTTAATATGCATGTCGTAGGCTAGGAAAATTCCTCAATTTTAAATTACTAAGTGGGAGAGGGATAATTTTATAAATTCCCGCGGCCTCCATTACAATTTGACAAGTGATGCAAACAAACTTGCGCGTCGGCTCTGAGTGCCTTCCTCCCCATCGGATGGGTTTGTTTGCGGATCACTAGGTCAAATAATGGTTATAGGAAATTATCTAGGAGCGTGTGTACTTCCACAGCGGTAAGACACATAATCCGAAATAATTCCCTTAGTACCGTGTAATGGTGCACACTTAGATGCAAATAAAAAGTAGTTTTATTTGTAGGGCCAAAGAGGAACCAACTATTAATTTTATTTGTCAAAAAGTAAGGTTGACAAGATAATAAAATTAATGGGTTAAACCTCCTCTTACAAATGTAGAATTCGTATACGTCCACACTATCGTGGCATGCAATATTCTCGGTGTTTGAGGTGTTGGTTGATTTCAAAATTTTATTGTTTGAGGAATCAATAATTTTTATTGAAATCTACAGTAATAATAAGCATGTTGTGTGTGCTTGAAAATTCCTCATTTTAAATTTACTAAGTGGGAGAGGGATATTTTAATTAATTCCCGCGGCCTCCATTACAATTTGACATGTGATGCAACAAACTTGCGCGTCGGCTCTGAGTGCCTTCCTCCCCATCGGATGAGTTTGTTTGTGGATCACTAGGTCAAATAATGGTTATAGGAAATTATTTAGGAGCGTGTGTACTTCCCCATCGGTAAGGCACATAATCCGAAATAATTCCCTTAGTACCGTGTAATGGTGCACACTTAGATGCAAATAAAAAGTATCCTCTCCATCGGAGTCACTGTTTTTATTTGTAGGGCCAAAGAGGAACCAACTATTAATTTTATTTGTCAAAAAGTAAGGTTGACAAGATAATAAAATTAATGGGTAAAACCTCCTCTTACAAATGTAGAATTCGTATACGTCCACACTATCGTGGCATGCGATATTCTCGGTAATTTGAGGTGTTGGTTGATTTCGAAATTTTATTGTTTGAGAAATCAATAATTTTTTGAAATCTAAAGTAATGATCTATGTGATTCTTAGGATTTTCAAAATTGACTTTCAGTCCACTTATTTTGATATTAAAGGAAATAAACTTATTGTACCCAAATTATATTGATTGGAAATGAATCCAAATATTGTCTTATCTGCTAGTATGCACTCTTCGAAGAGTGTCCTCAAGCCATCATTGCTCAAAAGAGTTTCTACTTCTAAGCTGAAAGGCAAGAAGAAGAAGAAACAAGGTGAAGCAAAGATGGTGGGAGGATCTCAGGGAAGAGTGAAGAAGCCGAAAGGCAAGTACTTCACTTGCAAGTAGGATGGACATTGGAAGAAGGACTGTCCCAATCCAAAACAGAACATAGGTATATCTTTTGGACTAGCCATTAAAACATGATTAGCGGTGATATCTACCGGCACCTGGTGAGTAGATACAGAAGCCACTAATCATGTCTGCAACAATTTGCAGGGGTTCCAGGAAACCCGATGACTAGTTGAAGGGGAGATTACCATTTACTTGGGCAATGCCATGATGATGGCGGCTATTGCGATGGGAGAAGTTTTATTTATCTCTTGAAAATAATAAAACTTTGGTTCGAAAATTCCTTTATGTACCTTTATTTAGAAAGAATTTAGTTTCAGTTTCTAAATTATTATGGATGGATATTCTATTTCTTTTAATGACAGAGTTGTTATAAAAAGGAATAGGGAGAATATCTATTCAAGTACATTGAAAGGAAATTTGAACCAAAACCTCCCACGATGCAAATTGAAGTTAATAACTCATCTTCTAATTCCAATAAGAGAAAAGAACCTTCGAAGATGAACCAAACATATCTTTGGCTTCTTAGGCTTGGTCACATTAACGTAAGCAGAATTCAAAGGTTGATAGCTGATGGACCTTTGGGTTCATTAGTGGTGGAGGATCTCCCAACCTACAAATCTTGCTTGGAAGGTAAGATGACCAAGAGGCCTTTTTAAGGCCAAGGGGTATAGAGCCAAAGATGTGTTAGAAATGGTTCATTCTGATTTGTGTGGTCCTATGGCTATCTAGGCAAGAGGTAATCTTGAATATTTTGTCTCTTTTGTAGATGATTATTCAAGATGTGGATGACACTACGATCTGATCATGGTGGTGACAATCTCTTGGGAGAGTTTAGGAACTACTTATCAGAGGTTGGGATTCAATCCCAATTGACTGCACCTGGCACACCCAAGCAGAACGGTGTAGCAGAGCGAAGGAATAGGACTCTTATGGAGATGGTTAGATCGATGATGAGTTATTCTGACTTGTTTTATAGTCCTAGATATAAGAGGGTGATCGTTAACACGAATGCCAGATTTCTAGAGGAAGACTATGTGTTAAGCCACAAGCCCAAAGGTAAAATTGTTCTGGAGGAGTTAAAAAGGGAAGTCACTTCTTTAGTACCACCGGTACAAGAGGACATACCACATGTCACTGCACCGCGTGTCACAGAGGATACACAGAAGATACCTCGTCATAGTGGGAGGGTTGTTAGACAACCTCTTAGATTCATGTTTTTGGTCAAATCTTCTGATTTGGTCCCTAGCAAACATGAACCTGAACCCTAGACATACGACAAGGCAATCCAAGATATAAATACAGCATCTTTACAAAGTGCAATGAATACTGAGATTGAATCTATGGATTCAAGACAGGTCTAGGAGCTCTTATGCATAGCAACTCATATGGATTATGAGGTGTGACAGATGGATATCAAGACAGCATTCCTTAGTGGAAGTCTTGAGGAATCCATCTACATGAAGCGACCAGAGGGATTCATTGCTAAAGGAAAAGAGTGTATTGTATGTAAGCTTAATCGGTCCGCTGATGCACTGAAGCAAGTTTTGAGGTCTTGGAACTTCCGCTTTGATGAGGTAAATCCAGACTTATGGATTTATTCAAAGTCCGGATGAGTCTTGTGTATACAATAGATGTGACGAAAACGTATTGGTATTTCTTGTACTATACGTAGATGACATTTTGGTAGTTGGCAACAATATCAGAGTGTTATCAGACGTAGGGGTATGGTTGTCCAAACAGTTTTGAAGGACTTGAGAGAAGTGGGTCACAACCTTGGGATCAAGGTTGTTGTGCTTATCCCAAGCTTCATACATAGACATGATTTTGGATCGTTTTAGCATGCAGAACTCCAAGAAGGGTTTTCTACCTTTCAGGCATGGAGTTCCTTTATCTAAGGAGATGTGTCCTAGATCATCTGAGGAGATAGAGGAGATGAAGGCGGTTCCTTATGCTTCGGCACTAGGAAGCCTCATGTATGCGATGCTCTGTACGAGACCAGATATACGCTGCAGTGGGCATGGTCGAATATCGAGTAATCGAGACGAGGACATTGAACTGGGTAAAGCATATATTGTAGTGCCTGAGAAGGACTAGGGATTATATGCTAGTTTACCGGGCAGACCAATTACTCCCTGTGGGTTACACGGATTCTGATTTCCAATCTGATAGGGATAATAGTAAGTCTACCTCAGGGTTTGTGTTTACTTTGGGAGGTGGAGCCATTGTATGGAGGAGTGCCCAGTAGAAATGCGTGGCGGACTCCACCATGGAAGCTGAGTATGTGGCAGCCTATGAGGCGGCCAAAGAAGCTGTATGGCTCAGGAACTTCCTGATGGACTTGGATGTGATTCCTGGTTTGCCCAGAACTATCACAATTTATTGTGATAATAGTGGTGCAGTTGCAAACTCGAAGGAACCACGAGCCCATAAGGCTAGTAAACACATAGAGCGCAAGTACCACCTGATACGAGAAATCGTAAAGGAGGTAGAAGTTGTTGTCGCCTAGATTGCATCACAGGATGACCTGGTAGACCCTTTCACTAAGGCCCTTCTAGCGAGAGCTTTGATAGGCATGTGGAGGGAAGGGGAATCAGATGTATGGCAGTATAAGGACATCATAGTCTTTTAGTATAAGTGGGAGATTGTTGGGATGTATACTGAAAGCCTAGCTCTTTTGTATGAACATCTTTATTTTGAAATAAGAATCACATGATCATTGTTTGCATATATTTATGCATATTGTCTAATACGTTACATTGTAGATAACATGGTGTGTGGTGTCACACGGGAGATCATGTTATCGGCTCCTTGTAAAGTATAAGTAAAGGCTCACAACCGAGATGACTTTGGACAAACCATCGGAATGGTTGTAGTGTGATTTGGTATTGGTTTGTCTTGACCATAGAATCACACTAGTGCACTTTGTGTGTATTGAGCAGGACCGACACAGAGGTGATTCGATTTATTGCTGACTACATAATCGAATTGGACCTCAGATATTATTTAGTACATGCTCTTAATCCCGATATAATAACGGGCACATATACTTGGTACTCATCTCTTTGATTTACTAATGGGCGAGATTTATAGATTAAATCGATAGACTCGGTAAGTTGGGAGATGATATTATTTATATGGTGTGCCGTTAATTATAGGAGGAAACCGTGTCCTATATATTAGGATGATGATCTCCCCTTGAGGAGCTCATAAGGTTCATCATGTAAACCCTGCAGGTGGACTAGGTCCGGCATGATGAAAAGGTTGAGTGGTACTACTCAAGGAGTTAGATGTTGATTAATTAATGGTTAGTAAATTAATTAATCGATGGACATTCGAGATCTTAAACACGGGGAGAAAATGTACAAATAATATATGGAGCCCATATTATCATATGAGGGTTGGTGAGGTAGATCAAGGATGGACCTTTAGTGGATTGGACCATCATTAGTGGATCGGACTTTATGTGGGCTTGATCCATGGGTGGCCAAGACCCAACTCCTCCTCATGGTCCCTAATGTAGCCCATTAACACCTCAAGATGCTTAGATCCAATGGATAGAAACAAAACACTAAGATCCATTGGTAGAGATTAAATCTCTAAGATCCGACGGTTGAGATTAAATCTCTAGATCCGACGGTTGAGATTAAATCCCTAGAACCAATGGAGGAGATTAATTCATGACTTATCCCTAACTCTATAAAAGGAGGGCATGGGAAGTGGTCGTGGATAACATGATAGAGAGGGAGCAAGGCTTGGGCGGCAAGAATAGGGCAATCCTAGTTGAGATAGGATTGGAATTAGGGTTAGGGTTTGGAAGCAAGGGTGGCACCAAATAAGGCAAGTTTTCCTTCTTCTTCCTTGCCTTGTGGCCAACGTCCAGCAGCTATTCCAGCCCTTCCCAGCCCTTGGCCAGCACCCAAAACACTCCCCTCTCTTCTCCTTAGGTGGTGGAAACAAGATATAGGGTTTCCCTTGGTGTCTTGGTAGTTTTCCATCATCTTCTTCTCCTTCTAGTTGGCCGGCGGCAAGAACTTCTATAGTTCTTTGTTGGTTGAGTTTTTGAAGAAGAAAAACATTGTTTCTCTTCTTCCTCTTGTTTGGGAAAAGCAAGGAAGGAAGTTTTGCGATCTAGGAGCTTCGACTTTTGGTGGATCGTCGCCCACACGACGTCCAAAAGGAGGAGGGTCATACATTAGAAGACCAAGAGGTATAACTATTCTTCTATCTCTTTTATTCATTGCTTGTGTTTGTTTTTCAAAATATAAGCATGTTAAATTTCTGTAAATAGGCTAAATAATACTTGGATCCCGAGTATAAACAGAAAAACCGGCGATCCGGACATCGTCTATTCCGCGGCTACTCGTAGAATAGAGAATGGTCGCTTGAACAACTAGTTTGTTCAAGTGACCTCTCTAAACGAATAGCACGACGATGACTTGGTTGCTTTGGGAATCCCTTTTGTCTAGGATTAAATTTTTAATCCGGGGACATTGAAGGGATCACCATGGTCAAGCAACTGAGGCGAAGGGGAAGCGAAGTTTCCCCTCACGGACTCGTCAAGGGAAATCCCTTAAATTGGTATCAGAGCTTCCGGGCAAAACCTTTCACAGAGCTCGGGGCTCTTCAATGGACTAACCGCCGGGAGCTAAGACAAAGACGATAGAGGGTGAAGATGGAGTTGGAAGAACAATTGGGATGGGACATCAACACCCCAATTCCATATGCCTTTTATGGACAAGAAGGCTTCAATTCTTGGAAGAGAAGAATTGAAGATTTTTTGATGATGAAGGATTTTGAGGAGTGGTCCATATTAATGGAAGGATTTGAGTATCCAAGAAGACCAAAAGGTGGCATCCTCAAGAAGAAGGTGTTGGTGCAGTGAGGCACCGAAATCGAACTTGTGTTTTGATTATAGCAAAGACACAAGGTTAAGTCTATTTTGTTATCTCATGAGTCTACTTGAGTGTGCAGAAACAGGTTAAGCTTGAGTTGGAGATCTGTGACACAGTAAGTGCAAGGTAAGACTCGTGTCCGACGAGCGTAAGTGAGGTCGGATCCTCCTTTTAGGAGTTGATCTTAGGCCACAATCCGACCCAAAACTTTCCATGAAAGTCTAAGTCGAGATCGGATGGTTAGAAACCATCTAAATCCATCACATTTAATATTTCTTCATATTGCTTTGAGCTAACCCTTTTTTGAATTCGAAGTTACTCTAATTCGAATTAAAATTAGAATTCGAATTTATTCGAATTCGAATTAAAATTAGAACTCGAATTGAAATAAAATTAAATAACTAAAGTATCCTGAAAATGGGCAAAAGGAACTAAAAGCAAGGTGGCAACTTATCCCCCAAATCTTGGTGAGGTGGCCGGTCAAAAGCAAGGTGGAAACTTATCCCTCAATTGGTGGTGAGGTGGCCGGATCTCAAGTGGGCAGACAAGGCTTCAAATAGAGGGGGGTGCTTCACATCTTAGATACAACAATTATTACAAAGCTCTCAAACGCCTCCACAACGCCGCTCTTCTACGACGACGCCACTACAATGAAGTGCTGCCAACACGAAGCTTCACCGTTAAAGTGTTGGTAATCATTTTAGTCGATTAATTTAAGTTGTGTTTTTCGAGCTTTTATATCAAAAAGGAGAGAGGGGCTTGTCTCTCATCCTTGTGTTTTTGTCGAAAGTTTTGTAATCGTAACTCCTACCTCCAACGAGGAGGAGTGTTTTAGTGATTGCCATCCGTACGTGGTCTAGGACCATTAGGGCCTTGGATTAGCAGCCGGTTGGCTGTGAACCAAGTAAAACTCCTTGTGTCCATCTCTTTTTCACTGCGTTTATCTCTCACTTATCGTTTTTACAACAAAAGAAAAGAAAAACCATTTTGCGCTATTCACCCCCCCCTCTAGCGCTCATTTCGATCCTACAATTGGTATCAGAGCTGGGGGCACTCAAATTTGGTGAAACCACCAATTTGAGTAATTTTTATTTCTTTTGTTTCCTTTGTTTCTGTCTACGTTAATTTTTGTGTTTTTTTTTAATTTTTCTAAATTTTTTTTTCAGACTTTTCTTTAATTTAATTTTATCGCTTTCAATCTTTCTATTGATCATCCTAACAAAAAAACTCTTAATTATCATTTTTTAATTCTATTACTGATTAAAATTAGTTTTTCCTATAATTAAAAATTCTTTCATTTTTTTTAAACACTTGAATTTTTCAAACCCTAAAATCTTTATATTTCGTTTTATAAAGTTTTCTCGTTAATCATAGCATTGAATTAAATCTTATTTCCACTAAAATAGATTTTCAATCAATTTACAAAATTTAATCAATTAAAAACTTATTTTAATTTTTAAATCTTGTCTAGAATATAAGTTTGGTTTTTCAATATTTTTTACTTAATTTCAACATTAGATTTTTTTTCTACAAAATAGTTTTTAATTAATTTTCGAAATTAATTAATTAATTATTTTTTTTTACAGAATTAAATTTAATTTTCTAATTAGTTAATCTATTGATTGATTTATTTATCTTTTCTTCTTCCCGTACTACTAATCCAAGACGCAAGTCTTGGGACCTTTGTTGTCTGTGTGTTTTTTTTTTCTCTTCTTACGGTTTCGAGTTAATGGCCCATCAGGTATGTTCTAAATTCTTTCCCTAGGACCACCTTGTGGGCATCCATGGCCGATGCCTACAAGGTATCTAAGGACCTAGCTAAAGTTAGAATAGAAAAATTATTCTCAGATTTCGAATTACATGAGCAGTCCAACTCGGAACCCGAGAGGGGTATAGCCTTGTTTGCAGGTTCAAAGAAGAAGAAAATCGCAAGCAAGCCACCACCAACCGAGGAGGAAGACGAGTCCGAAGAAGAAGTTGACCCGGAGTTGACTGCCGAACTAATGAACCTAGCTCGAAGGATAGCCAAGGGACGAAAGCGAACCACGACTCGACCCAACCAAGGTAAGCCTAAAAGTTATAATATTAGGTGTTATGAGTGTAACAGGTTTGGACATATCAAGTCCGAGTGCCCCAAGCTCAACCACCAAGTACCTAAGCACAAGAAGGCCCTCAACGCGACATGGGAAGAAGCGTCATCCGAAGAAGACGAAGACCACGTCTTCATGGTGAAATCGATTGAGTCAGACACGGAGACCGAACCTGAACTTGAGTCTGAACCTGAGGATGACTCAGACTACGAAGCTACCTTCAAGTCAAGCCACGGATACGCATCCGGTTCAAAAGATACCCTTAAAGTGAGTCAAACTTTATTTAATACATTACATAATACGGTTAGTTTTTTGTCTAGGAAATTAGTTAAGTCCGAGTCCAAGGTCGAGACCCTGGTTGAGGAGGTCAAACTCCTCATACACAAGGTCTCCCTAACCTCTTCGACTAGTCAAGTTCGAGAAGAGGACCCAACTCGAGCTGAAAAGCTCGAAGTTGAGAACTCTCTTTTGAAAAGTCAAGTTGAAGATCTTAGGAACATGTTGGAAAGGTTCACTTCTGGATCCAAAGGACTTGACCTCCTACTTGGATCTCAAAGGGCCGTGTACAACAAGGCTGGACTAGGGTTTAACTCAAACACGACTAATAGGTCGTATATGTCGATTGTAAGTCGACATAGGAAACATGTCCAAGCATGGGTCCCTAAGAACTTTTTGATTTCAACTCTAGGATTCAACCCGTACTGGGTTCCCAAGGACCAAATCCACTATGTGGATAGATCGAACCGATTCAACGGTCTAGGGGGAGCCAGTACAAAATATGTTTGTGATTTAACTTAGAAATTGCATGCTTTTTTTTTAAACTTGTGAACTCACTTAGAACAGGTACATAACCAACTAAAATCCTTCGAAAAGATTGAGCCTCGGGGAGCCTCTTTTCAAAAATAACCAGTTAGACTAGGAAATAGTCTTAGGTGAGTCAAGTCATCATTTTCTTGAAAATGGCTTTGTCTAAGGAAGTGGTCGATGATCCGATAAAAGAAGGCCCCTGTGCCTTTCCATGACCTGGAAGCCTTGATCTTGAAAAGGTAAACTTGACAAGCCTAGGGTCAAATCCAAATCTAACATAAAATTACTTGAACCTAAATGCACTTAATCAACTTAATTGGAAGTCATCTCACAAAAGACACATAAGTATAACATGCTTGATCATATAGACACAGGTGAGATGACCTAGGTTTAACAACTTACAACCAATTTTTTTTTAAAAAAAAATCTAACATCCGATCCAACCACCTTGTGTGTATGATCAATGGATGTTGGACAGCGGTTGCTCCCGACACATGACCGGGGATCAACTCAAATTCACGAAGCTTCGATTCAAACAACAAGGATCGGTAGCATTTGGGAATAACGGCAAGCTCAAAATCATCGGATCAGGTGATATCGAGCTTAACTCAAATTTTGTTATTAAAAATGTATTACTTGTAGAGAATTTTGAATATAACCTGCTTAGCGTAAGCCAATTATGTGACAATAACTATAAGGTCGTATTTTTAGAAAATGAATGTGTAATTAAAACAAATAAAACAGCTAAAACAATACTCAAAGGAACTAGGAAAAATAACATTTATACAATTAACTTAATCAAATCCTCAGCCAAATGTCTTATGACACAGGAAGAGGAATCATGGTTGTGGCACCGACGACTCGGTCACTCGCACCAAAGACTCGTCCACAAGATGAGTCAGAGTGCCTTAGTCAGAGGCTTACCCAACCTCAACAATTTGGTTAATAAAATCTGTAATGCTTGTCAACAAGGAAAACAACCTAGGACACAACACAAGTTAACTAACCAAGAACGAACCTCAAGTGTACTTGAGCTCCTGCATATGGATCTATTCGATTCACATGGAGCCAAGTCACTCAATAGAAGTCAATATTGCTTAGTCATAATTGACGACTACTCCAGGTTTACCTAGGTTAGGTTCATCAAACATAAAAATGATACCCTAGATCAATTAATCAATCTATTCAAATTAATTGAGAATCAAAAAAACCTTAAGGTTAAAAGATTTAGAAGCAATCATGGTGGTGAATCCAAAAATCAAAGGTTCACCGACTTCTATAACCTAAACGGATACCACCATGAATTCTCTTGCCCTAGGACCCCTCAACAAAATGGCCTAGTGGAGCGGAAAAACCGAACTCTACAACAAGCCGCTAGGACCATGGTGAATGAATACGACCTACCTGATAAGTTTTGGGGCAGAAGCCGTTAGCACGACTTGCTATGTCCAGAATAGGATCCTTATGGTAAAGAGACACCTTAAGACCTCGTACGAGATTTATCACAATAAAGTACCCAACATCAAGTACTTTAGGGTATTTGGATGTAAAGTACATATCTTAAACACTAAGAATCACCTAGTGAAATTCAAATTCAAAACCTCCATCGGAATCTTCTTAGGATACTCAACCACGAGTAGGGCCTATAGGGTATATAACCACGATACCCTTAAAGTCGAACAGACTATTAATGTAGTGTTTGATGAAGTACCCGAACCTACAAAACCCTTAATGACCCCAAGTGTTGAGCCCACTGATACCAAACTCGTCTCCGACCCTGAGATCGAGTCTAATCCACATCAACCAACTTCTCTTGTCGACCAAGTGACAAGTGATCTGAGTGAAACTAGTGTTCAACCAAGTCACCCCATTGATCAAGCATTTGGTGACACAAACCCAACCCAATCTAGGATTCAGACTAACCACCCTATCGATCAAGTGATAGGAGATCCTAATCTAGGAGTTCGAACTAGAGCATCCTATAGGAACCTTAGTCAAATTTCCTTAATTTCAAAGATAGAACCCAAATCAATTGAACAAGCTCTTCTTGATCCCGATTGGATTATTGCAATGCAAGAAGAGCTAGCTCAATTTACTAGGAATGAAGTGTGGGAATTAGTACCACCACCTAAAGACAAAACGATAATTGGAACAAGATGGGTGTTTCGAAATTAGCTTGATGATAAAGGTGAAGTAGTTAGAAACAAGGCTAGGTTAGTCGCCAAAGGGTTTAGTCAAGTCGAAGGCTTAGATTACGACGAAACCTATGCCCCAGTAGCTAGACTCGAATCCATTCGAATGTTGCTAGCTTATGCCGCACATCGAGGATTTAAGCTATTTCAAATGGATGTTAAGTCGGCATTCCTAAATGGATATATTAAAGAAGAAGTTTATGTTAGCCAACCCCCCGGATTCGAAAATCTAGATAAACCCGACCATGTTCTAAAACTTATGAAAGCTCTCTATGGACTTAAACAAGCTCCTCGAGCTTGGTACAAGAGACTTTCAATCCATCTTAAGTCAAAAGGGTTTAACCAAGGCTTAGTTGACCCAACTCTCTTCATAAAAACCTTAGGTAAAGAAATATTCATAGCTCAAATTTACGATATATAATTTTGGAACCTCTAACTCAGCCTTACTAAACGAGTTCGTTTCACTCATGGAAAGTGAGTTCGAAATGAACTTGGTAGGCGAGTTAAGTTTCTTTTTAGGTCTACAAATTAAACAAACTAAGGATGGTATATACCTATATCAACAAAAATACACTAAGGAGTTAATTAAAAGATTTGGAATGCAAGACGCTAAGATAATAAACACCCCAATGGCGATTAATGTTAACATAGGAGAAGACCTAGAAAGTAAGTCCATTGACTTAAAGTACTATAGGAGCGCGATAGGAAGTCTCCTATACTTAACTGCGAGTCGACCCGACATCCTATTCACAGTAAGTATGTGCGCCAGGTTTCAAACCTGTGCTAAGGAGTCTCACCTAACCCTAGTTAAGCGTATCCTTCGATATCTTAAGGGTACACTTAACGTTGGTATTTGGTACCCTAGATCTACGGAGTTCGAACTAATCGACTACTCTGATTTGGATTATGCCGGTAGTAAACTCGATAGAAAGAGCACGAGTGGTTGTTGTCAACTACTCGGCTCGAGTCTAGTGAGTTGGTGCAGTAGGAAGCAACATTGTGTTGCCTTATCTACCACCGAAGCCGAATACGTTGCGATGGGTGAGTGTGTAACTCAGCTTCTTTGGATGAAGCACACTCTCCGAGACTTTAGGTTGGACTTCACCAAAACTAAAATTTTTGTAGACAACATAAGTTCGATAAATCTAACTAAGAACCCTATATGACATTCAAGGACAAAGCATATAGAGGTAAAACACCATTTCATTCGAGAACATGTAGCCAACAGCTCCATACAACTCGAATATGTTGACTCGAAGTCTAACCTAGCAGACCTATTTACTAAACCACTACCCGAAGCCGAATTTATTCTCTTGAGACGAAAATTGGGCTTGTGCATAATAGAATAGGTTAGCAAAAGTTTTCAAATGCTATTTTCAAAAATTTTATTTTCGAATTTTATTTTTCTTATTTTTTTTCTTTATGCAAATGGAACTAGTTTAGGACATCCCCTAGATATCATGATCCTATAGATTTAAGGAGACAACACATCTCACAACATATAGTGTTAATGTGTTTGTGTATTAAGCCACCTAGAACGGCGTGAGATGTTAGGACCCTACTCCAGGTTCCAAGATGTAGATCAAGTGCGTCAATATGAACCTCGGAGTATAAATATGCAACTAATATTAACCAACTCTAATCAGGACTTGTTGATAATATCATTTCAATCAAGTCAAACTAGAGTTGAACATTTAGATGAATTATTTTCACATACTATTTTCAAAATCATCATGCTTGGACTTAGGGTTTTCTTAAACCCCCCCCCCCCCTACTTTTTTTCTTGATTTATGTCAAAAGGGGGAGAAAAGGCCAAAGTTAAGGTTTAATAAATTCAAATTTTTGAATTTGATAACTTAACTTAAAACTTTGATTCTGGCCTAAGTTAAGGGGGAGTAAGGTTTAGGTTTCAACTCTTCGGAATTGAAAACTTTAAAGGCCCAAGTTAAGAAATCAAAAGTTAAACCTTTTGAATAATTAACTTTTTGACTTAACTTTTGATTACTTGACTTGCACTTATTTTTGACTCTAAAGAGCCTAAGTTAAGTAATGCCATTTACTAACTCGTTATCTTTTGTGTTTGGAGAACTAAAAGTCTTTTTCAAGTACTCACCCTCGGTCAAGGGGGAGGGTTCCTCTAAGGGGAGAACTTGAGAAATATTTTTACTACTCCTACTTTTGCTTCATGTCTTTACTGTTTCATGCACTTAATTTCCTTAACTTTGTGTGTTTTTGCCATAGATCAAAAAGGGGGAGATTGTTGGTGCAGTGAGGCACCGAAATCGAACCTGTGTTTTGATTATAGTAAAGACACAAGGTTAAGTCTATTTTGTTATCTCATGAGTCTACTTGAGTGTGCAGAAACAGGTTAAGCTTGAGTTGGAGATCTGCGACACAGTAAGTGCAAGGTAAGACTCGTGTCCGACGAGCGTAAGTGAGGTCGGATCCTCCATTTAGGAGTTGATCTTAGGCGACAATCCGACCGAAAACTTTCCATGAACGTCTAAGTCGAGATCGGATGGTTAGAAACCATCTAAATCCATCACATTTAATATTTCTACATATTTCTTTGAGCTAACCCTTGTTTGAATTCGAAGTTACTCTAATTCGAATTAAAATTAGAATTGAATTTATTCAATTCAATTAAAATTAGAACTCAATTGAAATAAAATTAACTAACTAAAGTATCCTGAAAATGGGCAAAAGGAACTAAAAGCAAGGTGGCAACTTATCCCCCAAATCTTGGTGAGGTGGCCGGTCAAAAGCAAGGTGGAAACTTATCCCTCAATTGGTGGTGAGGTGGCCGGATCTCAAGTGGGCGGACAAGGCTTCAAATAGAGGGGGGTGCTTCACATCTTAGATACAACAATTATTACAAAGCTCTCAAACGCCTCCACAATGCCGCTCTTCTACGACGACGCCACTACAACGGCGTCGCCACAACATGAAGCTTCACCGTTAAAGTGTTGGTAATCGTTTTAGTCGATTAATTTAAGTTGTGTTTTTCGAGCTTTTATATCAAAAAGGAGAGAGGGGCTTGTCTCTCATCCTTGTGTTTTTGTCGAAAGTTTTGTAATCGTAACTCCTACCTCCAACGAGGAGGAGTGTTTTAGTGATTGCCCTCCGTACGTGGTCTAGGACCATTAGGGCCTTGGATTAGCAGCCGGTTGGCTGTGAACCAAGTAAAACTCCTTGTGTCCATCTCTTTTTCGCTGCGTTTATCTCTCACTTATCGTTTTTACAACAAAAGAAAAGAAAAATCGTTTTGCGCTATTCACCCCCCCCTCGAGCGCTCATTTCGATCCTACAGAAGGGATGGAGTGAGGATCAACTCCAAAGATTCGAGAAAAATAAGAAGGTAATCAAATTTATTTTTTATTTAATTCCTAATGACTTCTTGTGCAGCCTAGGTGAGTGCATGGATGCCAAGGAGCTATGGAGCGATTTGTCCAAACTTCATAAAAGTCCATCACTGGTCCAAGAGAAAGGGACCGAAGAGGCAAACACAACATCCTCACAAGGAAGTGAGGACTTGGAGGTTGAGAGACCATCAACATCCAAGGAGGAAGAGGAAGTAGAATCGGAGGAGACCTCCACCTCTAGGATTGAGCGGGAGGAGATTAGATCACCGAAGAAACATCAAGAAGAAGCTTCAACATCCAGTCAAGATGAAGAAGCTCAAAATCAAATTCTGACCTCCATTGACTTAGATAACTCAAACACCTCAATTCAAAATAAAAATAATATTATGTGTTTTGAGTGTAGGAAATTTTGGCACTATAAGAGTAAGTGCCCAAAGAAAGTCAAGAAGACTCCTCCGACACCAAAACCTTGAGAAAAATCAAAGGATATCGGTGACCAAATAATTAAAAGCAAAGAGCACGTGGTGTGCTTTAAATGTCAACAAAAAAGGCACTAAAGGAGTTCATGTCATAAAGGGAAAAATGAAGGGCAAGAACGAGCATCACATGTATGGGGAGCCTCTAAGGCACACCCTAAGGTAAAATTTATCAATGGACCATCAATTTCTAGGGATAAAAGGCAAGCTAGGAATAATGTCAACAATCTTGCTATTGTACATGAAAAGCATGCTAGAAATAATAGATATATTTGTTTAGGTGTCAAAAATGTTAATATTTCAAAGAAGGAGAAATTTGGAACTAATGTCCCTAGAAAAGTTTTATCTAGGGAGTCTATTAGAAAAATAGGAGAACACCTAGATCTCAACTCTAAATGGACTAGACATATGCCTAGGAAGAACCTTGCCCAAAGAACAAATCAAAATTCTAAAATTGGCCAATTAAAGATTGAAAATCAGCCTTGAGGTCAAGGCTTAAAAAACATGAGAAGACCCTCAAGATTATGAAAAATCAACTAAAAGGGTCAATTGGTCAAAGTCAAGAGTCTAGGACCAAGAGTCAACACCTAGGACCTAAGGGACAAAAGTCAATCAAGGGCAAGAAATGTTTGGGTCACAAACCTAAGCCTAAGGTGGCTTATCATAGTGTTCCATTTGATTATGGAACACAAACTAGGTCTTGGAAGACCAAGGTTAATAGAGAAGTCATCCCTAGAGTTGACCAAGGTGTTTGCCTAGTGGCTAGGGTTTCAAGGAAACCTAGGGAATCCACTAAGAAGATTGCAAGGGGAGTCACCCCTAGAGTCAACCTAGGTAAGACCACAACAACCAAGGCTAACAAGCCTAGAAGGGGCATTATGAAGGTATCTAGGGAGGTTATCCCTAAGGAATACCTAGTAAACCCTAGGAGCACAAATAGGTTTTGGGTTTCTAAGAGCATGATTGATTCACGCTAGATGGGTTTAGGGTGTGCCAACCTTGATTGGATGGGTAGTTAACTCAACCATGGTAAATGTGGCACTGTAGGATATTTTCAAGGTTATGGATACCTTGGAAATAGATTTTATTTTTGATCCTAAAAGATTTTAAGATGTGCCAATGCATTTTTAGAATTATGAAAAAACAATTAAATTGGCACAATTTAGGATTAGAGGTCATAGTGTGCCTTTTTGGGTTTTTGGCATACTTGGGAGAAAATTGGTATTATGGCAAAATATACTTAATTATATCAAATGACAATTAATATTAAAATGTAGGTATTAATATACCTATACATTTTATATGTCATGCTTTGTTTTCCATATAACATGTCATGACATCATGTTTATTTTTAATCATTTAAAATGTCATGATCATGCTTAGGGTTTGGTAAAATGTCATGTATACTTAAATTATATCATATGTCATGACATCTTGATCATTGTCCATGTTTACTTATATTATCATTTATTCCATGATCATACTTCATGCATTTAATTTGATTAAAATTTATTTAAGGACAATAGCATGACTTGGAGTCCCATTTATAAGGGAATCAAGTAGTGTTGCCTTAGAAAAATGCATGAAACCCTAGTTTAGGAGAACAAAACCCACATCTCACATCACATTAACATGTTTGTGTATTTAAACACCCTAGATACATGTGAGATGCTAGGATATGAGTTAAGTTCAAGGTGCATAGTTTTTGCATCTAGAGGAACTAAAACTCATCTAATTTCATTGGTGGATCATTGGGAAAGCTTGTATACAAGTCATGTACATTAAGCCCAAGGAACATGATCCAATATAGATTTTCAAAAATATTTTAAAATCATTTTAGAAAACCTTCGTGAAGTCTATCTTTTGATAGCAATCACCAATGATGAAATTGATACAAAGTGAGCCAAAACATAGAAGTTTTTTTTCACTTTTGAATTTTGTATCAATTTCGATATTTTATGGGTAAAATAATTTTCAAATATTTTTCACCTCTTGTATTGACTATAAGTAATATACGTATGAATTTTCATGATTTTTTGATATATGTAGAATTACTTATGATTTTTTGAATATCGTTTATGATAACTAAAATTTTGATATTTCAATTATCAGTCGATTGCCCTGGGTGGCAGTCAACTGATGAGAGTGGCAATCGACTGATCTCTGATAAAGTCGACTACCAAGGCTGATTTCAGGAAAACAAGGGTTATTAGCCCATTTTCAGCCAGGGTAAAGTTTCCTAACCACTCCTAACCCTAGGATATGCTTTTGGAAGAAAGGGTGAAAATCCATTGGATATGGATTAGGAGAGGTGTTAGAGTGATGTATCAAATCTAAGGTGTTAGAAAGTTCATTGTTGAATTTCTAACCTTATTTTTGATGTTTTAGAGTTCCTATTGGCTTAGGGACTTACAAAGGTCATTGTTGGTAAAATGGTCAAGGGGGAGCAAGTCTTTAGGGGGAGGTATACATCATGGGATGATGGATGGTATTTTTCCTCATGGGGAGGAGAAAATGGGATTTTTAGATACCCAATTTGGGATTTGGGATAGTGTATACGATTGCTTATCTTGAGTGATATGGGAGTTATCACTAGAAAGATGGTAGGAATCATAGGTATTTTTGGACCAAGGGAGAGATTGTAAGATCTCATTGGGACATGAGACATTGACCTCCTTGGAGAGATAACCTTTTTTGATGTTAGTCAAAAAGGGGGAGAATTTATTAGGAGAATGATATTAATTGGGAAAATTGATGGGGATGATTGCTTTGAGTTAGATGGTCTAACTCAATGGTTTGTTTGGTTTTTGTCAAACATCAAAAAGGGGGATATTGTTGGTGCAATCGGCCCAGGTCACGATTGACCAGGACTCGAGCTTGACTCGAGAGATGTTTTGATGTTCGACAAAAATATATGAAAATGTGATTGTCATGAGAAAGTCCAAGTCTTAAGTACTTGGCATGAGAAGTCCAAGCATGGGTCTTGGCAATGGAAAGTCCAAGTCACGTGTACTTGCCATGGAAAGTCCAAGTGGGATACTTGGCAATGGAAAGTCTAAGCATGGGTCTTAGCATGAAAAGTCCAACATGGGTTGGCAAAAAAAAGTCCAAGCATGGGTCTTGGCATGGAAAGTCCAACATGGGTTGGCAAGGGAAAGTCCAAGAAGGAGTCTTGGCAGTATAAGTCCAATGGTTGGCGGCGTAAAGTCTAAGCGGAGTCTTGGTGGCGTAAGTCTAATGTGCCTTGGCGGTGTAGACACCGTTAGCATGACATAGCCGATGGAAGCATCTGAAGGCTAGCGCGATGGATGAACAAGTCATGGATGACTTGGAGGGATTCGAGAGGTGTGAGGATGATGGAGGTACCTAGAAGACTTAGGTCTATTTTAAGGGTAGTCTAGCAAGTATGGGGGGACCATACTTGGGCTAAAACCTCATGTTTGAGGTGTGCCAGTCGACTTGTGAGAGTCAACTAGGGTTTGAGTGCGGGATGTGTGCCAGCAGTCGACTTCCAGAGCTTGGGAGTCGACAGATTGGACGAGAAGTCGATTGATCTTGTAATCAGTCGATTGATGCTCGGGTTTTGGGGCACAAAATGGAGTCTCACTCGACTGCTACGGTCAGTAGTCGAGTGATGGCTTGAACAGTCGACGGATGGCCATGATCAGTCCACTGATGTCCTAGCTGTTGGATTTTTCCAGCGTGGATTACAACGTTGTCTCATAGCAACAGAGTGATCATTCGACTGATGGTCTCGAGTAGTCGACTGATCGACTTTTTCTAGCCCAGGCAGAAGATATAAATGGAGCTCGTGGAGGAGAAAAAGCATCTGATTCTTGAACATCCTTGGGGCGATTTGTCGCTGCAAATAATGGTCTCTAAGGCAATTCTTCAAGCAACCAAAAGCAAGCAATCCAAAGGCATTTGTAAAGTGTTTTCTTTACTTGTATTGCATTGTATTTCATATTGTATTAGCTTGTTGTATTTAGTTTATTGTTGTAAACTATTGTACGAGGTTTCTCCACCTCCGACTTGTGTCGAGAAGGAGTGTTTGCATAGTGGTGTGTGTGTAGCACCATAAGAGCTCGTTGAGCTCAACCGTGTAGTAGGAACCTTGAGGTTCCGAACCACATTATATTCTCATGTTGTGTTATGTTTGTCTATTTCATTATCACTTTATTATTATTCCACTGCGCTCTAACGAAATTGTATAGATGAACACGATCGTATTCCATCGACGAACGAATACAAGCTATTCACCCCCTCTAGCTTCCAACGATCTCCTACAGGATTATCATTGATCTACCTCACCAACCCCCATAAGTCAATATGGGCTCCATATATTATTTGTACATATATCTCCCCGTGTTTAAGATCTCGAATGTCCGTCGATTAATTAATTTACTGACAATTAATTAATCAACATCTAACTCCATGAGTAGTACCACTCAACCTTATCATCATGCCGGACCAAGTCCACCTGCAGGGTTTACATGATGAACCTTATGAGCTCCTCAAGGGGACATCATCATCCTAATATATAGGACACGGTTTACTTCTATAATCAACGACACACCATATAAATAATATCATTTCCCAAGTTACCGAGCCTATCGATTTACTCTATAAATTTTGCCCATTGGTAAATCAAAGAAATAAATACTAAGTATATGTGCCCGTTGTTATATCAGGATTAAGAGCATCTACAACATAATATCCGAGGTCCAATTCAATTATGTAGTCAGTAATAAATTGAATCACCTCTAAGTCGGTCCTGCTCAATACACACAAAGTGTACTAGTGTGATTTTATGGTCAAGACAAAACAATACCAAATCACACTACAACCATTCCAATGGTTTGCCCATAACCATCTAGGTTGTGAGCTTTTACTTATACTTTACAAGGAACTGATAACATGATCTCCCATGTGACATTACACACCATGTTATCTACAATGTAATGTATTAGACAAATATGCATAACCTTAAATATGCAAGCAATGATCATGTGATTCTTATTTCAAAAACAAAGATATTCATACTAAAGATAGACTTTTCAGTATACATCCTAACAATCTTCCACTGATACTAAAAGACTATGCTTTCCTCACACTGCCATACATCTGATTCTCATTCCCTCCACATGCTTATCAAAAGCTCTCGCTGGAAGGGCCTTAGTGAAAGGATATGCCAGGTTATCCTCTGATGCAATCTTGGCCCAACAACTTCTCCTTGCTTTACGATTTCTCGTATTAGCTGGTACGTGCGCTCTATGTGTTTACTTGCCTTATGGGCTCATGGTTCCTTCGAGTTTGCAACTGCTCCACTATTATCTCAATATATTGTGATAGTTCTGGGGAAACCAGGAATCACATCTAAGTCGATCAAGAAGTTCCTAAGCCATACAACTTCTTTGGCCGCCTTAAAGGCTACCACATACTCAGCTTCCATGGTAGAGTCCGCCACACATTTCTGCTTGACACTCCACCATACAATGGCTCCACCTCCCAAAGTAAACACAAATCCTAAGGTAGACTTACTGTTATCCCTATATGATTGGAAGTCGGAATCTATGTAACCCATAGGGAGTAATTGGTCTGCCTGGTAAACTAGCATATAATCCCTAGTCCTTCTTAGGTACTTCAATATATGCTTTATCGTAGTCCAATATCCCTGTCCTGGATTACTCTGATATCTGCTAACCATACCTACGGCAAAGCAGATATCCGATCTCGTACATAGCATGACATACATGAGGCTTCCTACTGCTGAAGCATAAGGAACCACCTTCATCTCCTCTATCTCCTTTGATGTTCTAGGACACATCTCCTTAGATAAAGGAACACCATGCCTGAAAGGTAGAAAACCTTTCTTGGAGTTTTGCATGCTAAAACGATCCATAATGGTGTCTATGTATGAAGCTTGAGATAAACACAACATCCTTTTCTTGCGATCCCTTATAACCTTGATCCCAAGGATGTGTCCCAATTCTCCCAACTCCTTCATATCAAACTGTTTGGACAACCATACCCTTACATCTGATAACACCTTGACATTGTTGCCAATTACCAAAATGTCATCGATGTATAGTACAAGAAATATCACTACGTTTCCGTCACATCTCTTATATACACAAGACTCATCCAGACTTTGAATAAATACATAAGACTGGATTACCTCATAAAAGCGGATGTTCCAAGATCTCGAATCTTGCTTCGATCCATAAATGGACCGATTAAGCTTGCACACAAGATGCTCTTTGCCCTTTGCAATGAATCCTTTTGATTGCTTCATATATATATTTTCCTCAAGACATCCATTAAGGAAAGTTATCTTGACATCCATCTGCCATACCTCATAATCCAAATGAGAAGTAATACATAAGAGAATCCGGATAGACATAAGTATGGCTACTGGCGAAAAGATCTCCTCATAATCGAAGCCCTCTTTCTGAGTATAGCCCTTCGCAACAAGCCTCACTTTGAAGGTCTCAACTTTCCCGTCTATTCCTCTCTTTCTTTTGTAGATCCACTTGCATCCAATGGCTTTTACACCATTGGGTGCTTCTACTAGCCCCCAGACCTGATTTGAATCCAGAGATTCTATCTTAGAATTCATGGCACTTTGCCAAGATACCGCATCTTTATCTTGGATCGCCTCGTCATATGTCCATGGATCAGGTTCAAGTTCGCCAGGGATCAAATCAAAAGATTCTCCCAAGAACATGAATCTATCAGGCTGTCTAACAACCCTGCCACTATGACAAGGTATCACTTGTGTATCCTCTGTGACACATGATGCAGTGACATGTGTTATATCCTCTTGTACCGATGGTACTGAAGCAGTGACTTTCCCTCTAAATACCTCCAGAACAATCTTACTCATGGGTTTGTGGTTCATCACATAGTCTTCCTCTAGAAATCTGGCATTCGTGCTAACGATCACCCTCTGATCTCTGGGACTATAAAACAAAATACCTTTCGTTCCTCTAGGATAACCAACGAACATGCACACTTCTGTACAAGGTTCCAACTTAGCAACATCTTTCTTCAGCACATGTGCTGGACTACCCCAAATCCGAATATGTATCAGAATAGGCTTTCTCCCAGTCCATAATTCTGTGGGAGTAGAAGGCATTGATTTAGATGGTACCAAGTTCAGAATATACACTGCCATATCTAGAGAATATACCCAGAACGAATCTGGCAACTCAGAATAACTCATCATCGATCTAACCATCTCCATAAGAGTCCTATTCCTTCGCTCTGTTACACCATTCTGCTGGGGTGTGCCAGGTGCAGACAATTGGGATTGAATCACAGCCTCTGATGAGTAATTACTAAACTCTCCCAAGATGTACTCACCACCAAGATCAGATCGTAGTGTCTTGATACTTTTACCTTGACATTTCTCAACATCAGCCTTGAATTCCTTGAACTTATCAAAGCATTCACACTTGCGGTGCAACAAGTAAATGTATCCATATCTCGAATAAGCGTCTATAAAGGAGAAGAAATATTCAAAATCACCTCTTGCCTGGATAGACATTGGACCACACAAATCAGAATGAATCAACTCGAACACATCTTTGGCTCTATACCCCTTGGCCTTAAAAGGCCTCTTGGTCATTTTACCTTCCAAGCAAGATTCGCAGGTTGGGAAATTTTTCACCACTAATGAACCCAGAGGTCCATCAGCTATCAACCTTTGAATTCTACTTAGGTTAATATGACCTAGTCTTAGATGTCAAAGATATATTTGGTTCATCATTGATGGTTCTATTCTCTTATTGGAATTAGAAGATGAATTATTTACTTCTATTTGCATTGTGGGAGCTTTTGCTTCAAGTGTATATAAATTTCCCATCAATTTACCAGAATAGATAATATCCCTATTCCTTTTTATAATAACTCTATCATTAAAAGAAATAGAATATCCATCCATAAACAATTTATAAACCGAAATCAAATTCTATCTAAATAATGGTACATAAAGGCAAATCTTCAGAACCAAAACTTTATTCCTCTCAAAAGACAAATAAACATCTCCCACTGTAACAGCCGCTACCTTTGCAGCATCACCCAAGTAGACGATAATCTCCCCTTCGACTAGTCATCTGGTTTCCTGGAACCCTTGCAAAGTATTGCAGATATGATCAGTGGCTCCCGTATCTACACACCAGGTGTCGGTAGATAACACCGCTAAACATGTTTCAACAACTAGCCCAAAAGATATACCTTTGTTCTACTTCCAGTTGGGGCTGTCCTTCTTCCAGTGTCCATTTTACTTACAAGTGAAGCACTTGCCTTTCGACTTCTTCACTCCTCCCTGAGGTCCTCCCACCACCTTTGTCCCACCTTATTTCTTCTTCTTCTTGCCTTTTGGCTTAGAAGTAGAAACATTTTGGGTAACCATGGCCTGAGCCTGAGCATTCTGATAAAAAAGCCCCTCTGTCGCCTGGAGTTCTGTCAGAAGCTCCGCTAATGAATACAACCTCTTGTTCATGTTGTATTCAGGCGAAACTGCTCAAAACTCCTAGGTAGAGAGTGGAGAATGATATCGACCTGGGTTTCCCCATCGATCTCAGCTTTAAGGACTTTCATCTTATTCAAATGTGTCATCATCTTGAGAACATGATCCCTCACGGGTGTTCCCTCAATCATGGTGGTCGTCATCAAGTTCCTCATGGCTTCCTGCCTAGCAGCCCGATTCTGGTGTCTGAAAAGTTCTTTGAGATTGAGCATCATGTCATAAGCAGTGGTCATGGCTTGATGCTGATGTTGCAATACATTTGACATAGAAGCTAAAATGTAACATCGAGCCATCTCATCAGCCTTAATCCACTTCTTATAACTCTCCTTCTCCTTTTCCCCAGAATCATCCGCAGGCTTAGGAGGGCACTCTTTGAAGAGTACATATTTGTACTCCTTAGCACTCAAGACAATATCAAGATTCCTCTTCCAAACAACATAATTGGGTCCAGTAATTTATTTTCTTTCAGTATCACAGCAAGCGAGTTGAAAGACATTTTGAAAAACCTAAGAATCACATTGATCAAAACATTAGATTTCAAAAAAGTATTGATTCCTCAAACAATAAAATTTTAAAATCAACCAACACCTTAAAATATCGAGAATATCGTATGCCACGATCGTGTGGACGTATACGAATTCTACATTTGTAAGAGGAGGTTTTACCCATTAATTTTACTATATTGCCAACCTAACTTTTTGACAAATAAAATTAATAGTTGGTTCCTCTTCGGCCCTACAAATAAAAGCAGTGACTCTGATGGGGAGGATACTCCTATTTGCATCTAAGTGTTCACTATTACTCGGTACCAAGGTAATTATCTCAGGTTATGTGCCTTCCGATGGGGAAGTACACACGCTCCTTAAAATTTCCTATAACCATATTCGACCTTGTGATCCGCAAACAAACTCATCCGATGGGGAGGAAGCCACTCAGAGCCGACGCGCAAGTTTGTTTGCATCACATGTCAAATCGTAATGGAGGCTGTGGGAATTTATAAAAATATCCCTCTCCCACTTAGTAATTTAAAATTGAGGAATTTTCCTAGCCTACGACATGCATATCAAACAAGAAGCAATAAATAAGAAAAAAAATATTTTCCAACTATTATGGCTTTTGTTCTCCACTATGCCTCCCGTCGTATCGCCATCTCGTCTGCTCCTCCCTGCACCATGTACAAGCCATCCGGAGATCCGATCCGAGAAAACCTATTTTAATAGACATCCATCGATCCTATACTCCACGAAGGAGTGTACATGAAATCTAGATCGAAAGAAAACTAAAATAAAAAAATGTGGCTAAACAATGTCGTACTTAATTATAAAAATTAAATACTAGCCTCGTCAACCCCGAAGATTCAAATAACATACAATTACACACATACAATCACATACACACATATGACCATAACAGTTGGATCCTATACCTGCAACCAAAAAATTAACGCACATCCTACTATTATCCGACACATATAATATATGAAAAATGCATAAAAATAACCAAATCCTAAACACACAAAACCGGAAACTGTGGCTCTGATACCACTTGAAGGTTTTGCGGAACCGAAGCTCTGATACCACTTGAAGGGAGGAAACTTTGCTTCCCACTTCGACTCGGTCGCTTGTTCATGGCGATCCCGTCTACGTCCCCAGATAAAAAAAAATTATCCTTGACAAAGATGGATTACCCAAGGAACCATTCCATCATCGTGTTATTCGATTAGAGTGGTCACTTGAACAAACTTATTGTTCAAGCAACCAACCTCTATTCTACGATTAGCCGCGGAATAGACGATGTACAAATCGCCCGTTTTTGTGTTTGTATTCGGGGTCCAAGTAAATTAGCCACATACCATACATACAATATACAAAGAAATAAAAGGAAAGCAAAACAAGAATTATACCTCTTTTTTACCTCAAGGTCTTTTATCGTATGTCCTATCCTCCTCTTGGACGTTGTGTGAGCAACGATCTTCCAAGAGTTGAAGCCTCCTAGATCATGTTCTTCCCTTCTTTGCTCGCTCTAAACAAAGAGATGAATAGAACAAAACCCTTCTTCCTATCTAGAACCGGTCACCAAGTCAATGGACTTGATGTTGCCACCGGCCAAGGAGGAGAAAAGGATCACCGGCCAACCTTGAAGAAAGGTTGCCACCGGCCAAAGGAGACCAGAGAGCACCGGCCAAAGCTTGAGGGAGAGAGTCACCGGCCAAGGAAAGGATGAGAAGAAGAAAACCTAATCCTCCCTTCTTGTTGTCGCCGGCCCTAGGAGGAGCAAACCTTAGCAAGCTTGCCGCCACAAACCCTAACCCTAGAAGCCTTGCCGCCCAAGCCAAAACCTAATCTCCCTTGTTGTATGTCACACCCAAGCCTTGGCCTCCTTTTTATAGAGCTAGGCTTAAGCCTCCTTTTAATCTCCACCGTCGAATCTAGGGGTTTAATCTCAACTGTCGGATCTTGGGATTTAATCTTGACCATCAGATCTAGAGATTTAATCTCCACCGTCGGATCTAAAGATTTAATCTCCACCGTCGGATCTAGAGATTTAATCTCCACCGTCGCATCTAGAGTTTCATTTTCCGTCATTGGATCTAGGCTCCATGAGGGTTTTAATAGGCTACAATAGGGACCATGAGAAGGAGTTGGATCTTGGCCACCCAATGGATCAAGCCCAAATAAAGTCAATATGGGCTCCATATATTATTTGTACATATATCTCCCCGTGTTTAAGATATCGAATGTACGTCGATTAATTAATTTACTGACAATTAATAAATCAACATCTAAGTTCATGAGCAGTGAAGGTTTTTCCTCGGAAGCTCTGATACCAATTGAAGGGTTTATCTTATCGAGTCCGTGAGGGGAAACTTTGGTTCCCACTTCACCTCGGTCATTTGTTCATGGCGATCCCATCGATGTCCCCGGATTTAAAATTTAATCCTAGACACAAGGGATTGCCCAAACAACCAAGTCATCATCGTGTTATTTGTTTAGGGAGGCCACTTGAACAAACTCGTTGTTCAAGCGACCATCCTCTATTCTACGAGTAACTGCGGAATTGATGATGTCCGGATCGACGGTTTTTGTGTTTATATTCGAGATCCAAGTATATTTAACCACAAAACAGAATATATAAAGTAAACAACCTCATATAACATGCATATAATTGAGAAACAATTATAAACATAATACAAAAGAACACTAATCAAAATAAACAAGATTATACCTCTTGTTATACCTCTTGATCTTCTATTGTATGTCCTTCCTCCTTTTGGACGTCGTGTGGGCGACGATCTACCAAAAGTTGAAGCCTCCTAGATCACCAATCTTCCTTTCCTTGTTCACTCCGAACAAAGGAAGATCATAAAACAAAACTCATCTTCCCATTTAGAACCGGCCACCAAGTCAATAAACTCGATGTTGCCGCCGGCCAAGGAAGAGAACATGGAGCATGGAAACCGGACAAAAGAGAATCAAAGAGGGCATGGGCACCGGCCAACACTTGGAGGAGAGAAAGAAAAACATTCCTCCTCCTTGTTGCCGCCCAAACCCTAAACTAAGCTCTCCTAATTTCTGGCCAAGGATGAAGGGAAGAAGAATAGGTTGAACTCCGGCAAAGGTAGAGGGTGTTAGGGCAATCTCTTGCCATGATAAGGTTTTGATGTGTGTGGCAAAGGGTTTAAGTTAGGGTGTTATGTTGATTTGATATGTGCGTTGAAGTCTTGCAGGACTTAGTAATTTGCACATGGAGCCATGGCGAGTTTCACATCTCATCACTCGGGCCTTGAGTCGGTGAAGGATTTCTTTGCGGAAGCCTTGCGCTTGGAGCATCCGAGGGATTGCCGGACGAGGAGCTTGGAGTGAAGCCAGAGGAAGTAGGCTTCAAGGCAAGAGACACGAAGGAGCATTGCAGAGTCGTGCGCCTGATGCTGCCGAGGGACGTGGCCGCGAACGAAGAGAACTTCGAAGGCGAGGGACTCCGAGGGATGAGAGTGAGTGATTGTAACTCGGGAAGGGTAGCTCTTAGGTGAAACTTGGCCATTTGGCCAAGTGTCGGATGGGTTTTCCCGACACCAGTCGACTGCCATGTCATGGCAGTCGACTGCTCTAAGTCGATGGTTCGATCGACTGGTATAAGACCAGTTTAGTGCTTGGCAGTCGACTACCATGGACTGGTGTTGGGAGTATGGGAAATACAATCAAAGTCCCACATTGGTAAGACATGGAAAAGATCATGTGCTTATAAGAAAAAAGATATCTCCATTGGTATGAGGCCTTTTGGGTAAAGTCCAAAAACAAAACCATGAGGGCTTGGACCCAAAGTGGACAATATCATACCATTGTGGAGATATGTGGATCTTATATGCACTAACAATTGGTATCAGAGCCATGGTCCATGTCAAGCCATGAACCTCGAACGAAGGAAGTTGAGCTCCCACGTCCGGATCAAGAGAACCAGACATCAGGAAGGAAGTCTAGTTGGGTCGGGGGGACCGAACAACTGGCAGGAAGTCCTGGTGGGTTGAAGATCGGACATCAAGCAGAGAAAATCCTTCGAGGAGGGATAGGCTTGAGGGGGGGCCCAATGTGGTCCTTCGTTTGAGGGGGGGATTGTTGGGAGTATGAGGAATACAATCAAAGTCCCATATTGGTAAGACATGGAAAAGATCATGTGCTTATAAGAAAAAAGATATCTCCATTGGCATGAGGCCTTTTGGGTAAAGCCCAAAAATAAAACCATGAGGGCTTAGACCCAAAGTGGACAATATCATGTCATTGTGGAGATATGTGGAGCTTATAGCCAGGAATGATAGTCGATCGGCAGTGCACCGCAAGAATGGAGTCGACTTTATTGAGCACTCGACTGATCGAGCATCAGTCGACTGATGCCAATACCGTTGGATGGAATCCAAAGTGGAAAGCGGCCGTTATTGGGCAATGGCTACGGGATCAGTCGACTGATCGAGGGCATCAGTCGACTGATCCTGTGTCAATGGGAAGAAACCCTCTTCCTCTATAAAAAGGAAGGGGGTAGGGATTTGGGAGGCTAATGCTTATGCTCTAATACTCTCCCAAAGTTCCCTAAAGCTTTCCATCCTCTTACTCAAGCTTATTTCCATTATATTTGTAAGAGGAGTGTTTTTGTGTAAAGAGGTTACCTCCACCTAGCTTTGTGCAAAGGAGAGATCTAGTGGATAGATTGCAGAGTGATTCACCGTGGATGAATCGGACCGTGGATTAGCGGCGTAGCCGTGAACCACGTTACATCTCGGTGTTTGTATTGCTTGTTTATATTTTTCTTGTCTTTATTTTTATTGGCATATTCCGCTTGCGCTAACGCTTTGTAGACGAGAGAATCCCGACATCCATCGTAAGAGGGCTATTCACCCCCCTCTTGCCGGCCAATCGATCTCCAACAAGTGGTATCAGAGCCAAGTCGCTTGTCGAGGACTAACCGCCGCAACAAGATCTACATTAAAATGGCCGGCTCAAACATTCATCCACCGAAGATTGAAGGAGAATTCGCTTGGTGGAAGAAGCGAATGGAGGTATTTTTCGAAACGGATTTTGATATTATGATTACAATGGAATCCGGTTTCGTTTTGCCTAGGGATGAAGAAGGGAAGCCAATAGAGAAATCTAGGTGGACCAAAAGGCAAAGGGAAGAGCACCTTGCGAATTCAAAAGCCAAGCATCATCTCTTCATTGTGCTCCCCCAACAAGAAATCAACCGAATAAGAGAATGCCTAAGTGCCAAGGAGATGTGGGAGAAGCTAATTGAGCTTCATGAAGGCACATCCGAGGCGAAGCTAGCAAGGAGAGATCTCCTCCACTCCCAACTATCTAACATTAAATTAGAAAAGGGAGAAAAGGTAACTTCTTTTCATTCTAGATTCAAAGAAATTTTAATTGGACTAACAAGTGTAGGAGAAAGGCTCTCCAATCGCGATATGATAATGAAGGCCATAGATGCTTTCCCCCGATCATCCAAATGGAGTTCAATGGTGGACTCATTTTACATTTCAAAGAATCTAGAGGTAAGTACTCTAGATGAATTTTTCTCCACTATGGAATTACATGAATCTAGGCTTGAAGGAATAAAAGAAGAGCCAAAAATACAACCTTCAAGGGGAGTAGCATTGTTGGCAAATAAGGGGAAGAAGTAGATAGAGATCTCCTCCTCCTCCGATGACGAAGCGTCTTCCTCCTCCTCCATGGATAGCACTGAAGAAGCCTATATGGTAAGGAGGGTAAGACGTGCTTTAAAAGGTTTTCATTTTCATAAATCAAATGATAGGAATAGAAGACTAAGGGGGAAGGTCATATGCTACAATTGCCAAGGAGAGGGGCACATAAGGGATAGTTGTCCCCTCCTAAACAAGAGAAAGGAAGAGAAGAAAAAGAAAGAAGAAAAGAAGAAGAAAAAGGGGAGCAAGAAAAAGAAGGAAGAGGAGAAGACAAAAGAAAAAGGGAAGACGAAAGCTCTAAAGGCAAGGACTTGGGATGACCCATCCTCATCCTCCTCATCATCATCGGATGAGGAGAATGCCTTTGTCACCAATTTGGCCTTTATGGCCTTTGATGACTTGGATTTCTCTTCCTCCGAAAATGAAGGATCAAGCTCAAGAGGAGAGAGCTCAAGTGAAGGGGGAGGTTCTAAATCCTCCTCATCCGAAGAAGAAGAAGAGGACATGGAAACTATGGTAACGAATCTAACTCCTAAGAAAATAGTTTCCATGGTCTCTAGCTTAACTAGGGATTTATTTAGAGCTAAGAAGAAGAATAAGAGCATGCTAGATCAAATTAAGGATCTAGAAAATAAACTAGAAAAAGCATGCTTAAATGAAAATGAAAATATTTCTTCTAGCTTAAATGATGCTTGCTCACATGAATATATGCCATTTAATGTTAGTGATGCATGCATGGATGAAAATAGGGCTTTAAGGGAAAAGGTAGACTATTTGACAAAAGCCCTAGAAAAATTCACAATTGGCTCCAACACATTAAATATGATTATTGGGAGCCAAAGAGCTAGCTTCAACAAAAAGGGCCTAGGATACAAAGAAAAGAAAAATGAAAAGGCCTATAAATGCCTAATAGCTAGGGGACAAGATAAAAAGAAGGTAATAGCTAGGAAATGGATCCCCAAGGAGTATCTAGTGAACCCAATAGGCAAGAACTTATTTTGGGTTCCAAAATCCATCCTTAAGGGTTAGAAAACACCTAGGGTAATCAACCATATGCAATTGACCTATATCATATTTTGGTTGACTTAGGATGGCGGGACAACATTTTTTGAATAGTGTTGGGTGATGATAACGTGCCCATAAATAGATAATAATGCTTAAATCATGATGATTAATTGCTATGTATGCTTGTAATCATGATTTATGATTTTGATATTTGGCACATAATCATAAGAAATAGGTTTAAATCATGCTTTAGGTGATACTTTACTTATTATCATGATATAATACCTAATGCATGATAACAATTCAATGAATACATGTGTTTCATGATCATAATGTAGAATTAATTGATATATGCCTTTATGATGATGAGGATTGTTAGGTTGATACTTAACCTTGATAGAATTGCATGAATATATTGGTTAAGTATATACAAATACCCCCTAGGATGCATCTCACACTCACCATAGGCTACCTTGATTGAAAACTTAGCATGAGTGAGATGTTAGGATGATACAAATGTCCACTAATGCCTATGGCATTTAGATGGTCATTTAAAGTATCAAAATAGCAATAATAGACCAATCATGGGCAAGGCTTATGTTTAATTCATAGACATATTGCCCAAAGATCATGGTTGGATACTTCATATGTTATCAAAACAATTTCTTAATCTAAAATCTATGTATTCATGTTTTGAAACAATTCAAAGCAAGACTAGGTGTTAAAATGGATACTCTTATGATAAAAAACCTAGTAGTTTTTAAAGCTTTTGGATTTTTGGCAAATATGTGGAAATATAATGATTTTTCATGAAAACCTATTTTTCACTGATAGATATAGTTAAAAGAAATGTGTTCCCCAAATTTCATGATTTTTCGAATTTTCTGGAATTTTTAACGCATTTATGAAATTCGGTCCGAAAATCAGGAAATCTTGAAAATCATGTGCGGTCATCGTATACGAACCGATCATGGTGGCTTTAATCGAGCGAGAATGGCTGGATTCAGTTTTTAAACTAATTTTTCGTATTTTTCTTCTATTAGACTTGATGCCATGAGTTTATAACTTAGTGTTAATCTTTTTGATGGTGTCAAAGGGGGAGAATTGATTATGTTTAAGTAAATTATGATAGGGGGAGAAAATTGAGAATTTGTAGAGAGAGTTTCATGGATTAAGGGGGAGTTGCATGTTGCTATATCATGTTTATGTTTACATGCTTTCTTACCTTAGAAATTTTTATCAAATGTTTTTACCTAACTTAAATGGATTGCCACACATCAGAAAGGGGGAGATTGTTAGGGCAATCTCTTGCCATGATAAGGTTTTGATGTGTGTGGCAAAGGGTTTAAGTTAGAGTGTTATGTTGATTTGATATGTGCATTGAAGTCTTGCAGGACTTAGTAATTTGCACAGGGAGCCGTGGCGAGTTTCACATCTCATCACTCGGGCCTTGAGTCGGTGAAGGATTGCTTTGCGGAAGCCGTGCGCTTGGAGCATCCGAGGGACTACCGGACGAGGAGCTTGGAGTGAAGCCGGAGGAAGTAGACTTCAAGGCAAGAGACGCGAAGGAGCATTGCAGAGCCGTGCGCCTGATCTGCCTGAGGGCGTGGCGCGAAGAAGAGAACTTCGGCGAGGACTCAGGATGAGTGAGGAGTGATTGTAACCGGGAAGGGTAGCTCTTAGGTGAAACTTGGCCATTTGGCCAAGTGTCGGATGGGTTTTCCGACACCCGATCATTGCCATGTCATGGCGGCATTGCTCTAAGTCGATGGGTCAATCGACTGGTATAAGACCGATTTAGTGCTTGGCGATCATTGCCATGGGTCGGCACGATCGGTGATTGATCGTGAATGGCCGACTCCATTGAGGACTCGACTGATCGAGCATCAATCAACTGAATGTAGGATCAGTCGACTGATGCCAATATCGTTGGATGGAATCCAACGTGGAAAGCGGTTGTTATTGGGCAACGACTATGGGATAAGTCGACTGATCGAGGGCATCAGTCGACTAATCCTGTGTCAATGGGAAGAAACCCTCTTCGTCTATAAAAAGGAAGGGGGTAGGGCTTTGAGAGGCTAATGCTTATGCTCTAATACTCTCTCAAAGTTCCCTAAAGCTTTCCATCCTCTTACTCAAGCTTATTTCCATTATATTTGTAAGAGGAGTGTTTTTGTGTAAAGAGGTTACCTCCACCTAGCTTTGTGCAAAGGAGAGATGTAGTGGATAGATTGCGGAGTGATTCACCGTGGACGAATCGGACTGTGGATTAGCGCCGTAGTCGTGAACCACGTTACATCTCTGTGTTTGTATTTCTTGTTTATATTTTGCTTGTCTTTATTTGTATTTGCATATTCCGCTTGTGCTAACGCTTTGTAGACGAGAAAATCCCAAAATCCATCGTAAGAGGGCTATTCACCCCCCTCTAGCCGGCCAATCGATCTCCAACAAAGGGAAGAAGAAGTGGGGTCGACCAACCTTAGGAAGAAGAAGATGAATCCCTCCTCAACTTGTTTCCCCCCACCATCAACCCCCAAAACCTAACCCTAGCCGCCCAATCCTATTTCTATCCCAACTAGGATTGCTTGTCACCCAACGGAAGCAACCCTAATGCCATCCATCATAAGCCATAGATGAAAGGGAGAAGCTTGGGCACCGGCCAAGCCATGGAGAGATGATGGGAGAAGGGTGCCGGCCACCAAAGGAAGAAGAAGAAGAAGAAGAACATCTTTCCTTAATTGTGGCCACCCAAAACCCTAATCCTCCCTTGCTCTTACCGCCCAAAACCCTAGCCCCCTTTCCTCTCATTCATTCTTGCTGCCCACCCTCAAGCCCATATTTATAGAGTTAGGCTTAAGGCTTGATTTAATCTCCACCATTGGTTCTAGGGATTTAATCTCAACCGTCGGATCTAGAGATTTAATCTCAACCGTCGGATCTAGAGATTTAATCTCTACCTTTGGAACTAGAGTTTTGTTTTCATCCATTGGATCTAAGCTTTATGAGGAGTTAATAGGCTACAATAGGGACCATGAGGAGGAGCTGGATCTTGGCCACCCATGGATCAAGCCCACATAAAGTCCGATCCACTAATGATTATCCATTCCACTAGAGGATTATCATTGATCTACCTCACAAACCCCCATAAGTTAATATGGGCTCCATATATTATTTGTACATTTTCTCCCTGTGTTTAAGATATCGAATGTCCATCGATTAATTAATTTACTGACCATTAATTAATCAACACCTAACTCCTTGAGTAGTACCACTCAACCTTTTCATCATGCCGGACCAAGTCCACCTGTAGGGTTTAGATGATGAACCTTATGAGCTCCTCAAGGGGACATCATCATCCTAATATATAGGACACAGTTTCCTCCTATAATCAATGACACACTATATAAATAATATCCTCTCCCAACTTACCGAGCCTATCAATTTAATCTATAAATCTTGCCCATTGGTAAATCAAAGAGATGAATACTAAGTATATATTCCCGTTATTATATCGGGATTAAGAGCATGTACATAATAATATCTGAGGTCTGATTCAATTATGTAGTCAGCAATAAATCGAATCACCTCTAAGTCGGTCCTGCTCAATACACACAAAGTGCACTAGTGTGATTCTATGGTCAAGACAAACCAATACCAAATCACACTACAACCTTTCCGATGGTTTATCTAAAGTCATCTCGGTTGTGAGCCTTTACATATACTTTACAAGGGGCCGATAACATGATCTCCCGTGTGACACCACACACCATGTTATCTACAATGTAATGTATTAGACAATATGCATAACCATAAAAATATGCAAATAATGATCATGTGATTCTTATTTCAAAATAAAGATGTTCATACAAAAGGTAGACTTTTCAGTATACATCCCTACAATCTCCCACTTATACTAAAAGACTATGCTGTCCTCATCCCCATTCCCTCCACATGCCTATCGAAAGCTCTCGCCGGAATGGCCTTAGTGAAAGGATCTGCCAGGTTATACTCTGATGTAATCTTGGCGACAACAACTTCTAACTCCTTTACGATTTCTCGTATCAGAAAGTACTTGCGCTTTATGGTTTACTTGCCTTATGAGCTCGTGTTTCCTTCGAGTTTGCAACTGCACCATTATTATCACAATAAATTGTGATAGTTCTGGGCAAACCAGGAATCACATCCAAGTCCATCAGGATGTTCCTGAGGCACACAACTTCTTTGGCCAACTCAGAGGATGCCACATACTCATCTTCCATGGTGGAGTCTGCCACGCATTTTTGCTTGACACTCCTCCATATAATGGCTCCACCTTCCAAAGTAAACACAAAACCTGAGGTAGACTTACTGTTATCCCTATCAGATTGGAAGTCAGAATCCGTGTAACCCATAGGAAGTAATTGGTCTGCCCGGTAAACTAGCATATAATCCCTAGTCCTTCTCAGGTACTTCAATATATGCTTTACCGTAGTCCAATGTCCCTGTCCTAGATTACTCTGATATCTGCTGGTCATGCCTATGGCAAAGCAGATATCTGGTCTCGTACATAGCATCACATACATGAGGCTTCCTATCGCCGAAGCATAAGGAACCACCTTCATCTCCTCTATCTCCTCAGATGATCTAGGACACATCTCCTTAGATAAAGGAACTCCATGCCTGAAAGGTAGAAAACCCTTCTTGAAGTTCTACATGCTAAAATGATCCATAATCGTGTCTATGTATGAAGCTTGGGATAAGCACAACATCCTTTTCCTGCGATCCCTAATAACCTTGATCCCAAGGATGTCTCCCACTTCTCCCAAATCCTTCATATCAAACTATTTTGGACAACCATACCCTTACGTCTGATAACACCTTGATATTGTTGCCAATCAACAAAATGTCATCTACGTTTAGTACAAGAAATACCACTACATTTCCGTCACATCTCTTGTATAAACAAGACTCATCCAGACTTTGAATAAATCCATAAGACTGGATTGCCTCATCAAAACGGATGTTCCATGACCTTGAAGCTTGCTTCAATCCATAAATATACCGATTAAGCTTACATACAAGATGCTCTTTGCTAAGATACTGTATCTTTATCTTGGATTGCCTTGTCATATGTCCAGGGATCAGGTTCATGTTTGACAGGGATCAAATCAGAAGATTCTCCCAAGAACATGAATCTATTAGGCTGTCTCACAACCCTCCCACTACGACGAGGGATCACCTGTGTATCCTCTGTGACACGCGGTGCAGTGATATGTGGTATATCTTCTTGTACTGGTGGTACTGAAGAAGTGACTTCCCCTTTTAATTCCTCCAGAATAATTTTACTCTTGGGCTTGTGGCTCATCATATAGTCTTCCTCTAGAAATCATGCATTCGTGCTGACGATCACCCTCTGATCTCTAGGACTATAAAATAAACCACCTTTTGTTCCTCTAGGATACCCAACGAACATGTGTACTTCTGTACGTGGTTCCAACTTACCAGCAACTGCCTTTAACACATGTGCTAGACTCCCCCATATTCGAATATGTCTTAGACTAGGCTTTCGCCCAGTCCACAACTCTGTGGGAGTAGAAGATACTGATTTAGATGGAACCAAGTTCAGAATGTACACCGCCGTATCTAGAGAATATCCCCAGAACGAATCTAGCATTTCAGAATAACTCATCAACGATCTAACCATCTCCATAAGAGTCCTATTCCTTCGCTCTGCTACACCATTCTGCTGGGGTGTGCCAGGTGCAGACAATTGGGATTGAATCCCATCCTCTGATAAGTAATTCCTAAACTATCCCAAGAGGTACTTACTATCTCAATCAGATCGTAGTGTCATCCATATCTTGAATAATCATCTATGAGAAAGACGAAATATTCAAAACTACCTCTTGCTTGGATAGACATAGGACTATACGAATCAGAATGAACCAATTCTAACACATCTTTGGATCTTATACCCCTTTGCCTTAAAAGGCCTCTTGGTCATCTTAACCTCCAAGCAAGATTCGCAGGTTGGGGAATCCTCCACCACTAATGAACCCAAAGGTCCATCAGCTATCAACCTTTGAATTCTACTTAGGTTAATGTGACCAAGCCTAAGATGCCAAAGATATGTTTGGTTCATCTTCGAAGGTTCTTTTCTCTTATTGGAATTAGAAGATGAGTCATTAACTTCTATTTGCATCGTGGGAGATTTTGGTTCATGTGTATACAAATTTCCTATCAATGTACCTTAACAGATATTCTCCCTATTCCTTTTTATAACAACTCTGTCATTAAAAGAAATAGAATATCCATCCATAAACAATTTAGAAACTGAAAATAAATTCTTTCTAAATAAAGGTACATAAAGGGTATTTTCCAAAACCAACTTTTTATTTTTCTCAAAAGATAAATAAAACATCTCCCACTGCAATAGTCGCTACCTTTATGGCATTGCCCAAGTAAACAGTAATCTCTCCCTCAGCTCGTCGTCGGGTTTCCTGGAACCCCTGCAAAGTATTGCAGACATGATCAGAGGCTCCCGTATCTACACACCAAGTGATGGTAGATCACACCGCTAACCATATTTCAATGACTAGACCATAGGATATACCTTTGTTCTGTTTCGAATTGGCACAGTCCTTATTCCATTGTCCATCCTGCTTACAAGTGAAGCACTTGCCTTTCGGCTTCTTCACTCCTCCCTGAGATTCTCCCACCACCTTTGCTCCACCTTATTTCTTCTTCTTCTTGCCTTTCGGCTTAGAAGTAGAAACCTTCTGAGCAACCATGACCTTAGCCTGAGCAAGACTTTCTGTCGACTGGAGAATGATATCGATCTGGGTTTCCCCATCGATCTCAGCTCCAAGGACTTCCAGCTCATTCACGGGCATAGGAGGACACTCTTCGAAGAGTATATACTTGTACTCCATAGCAGTTAAGACAATATCTAGATTCTTTTCCAATTAACATAATTTAGGTATTTTCCTTTAGTATCACAACAAGTGGACTGAAAGTCATTTTTAAAATCCTAAGAATCACATAGATCATTACTTTGGATTTCAAAAAATTATTGATCCCTCAAACAATAAAAATTTAAAGTCAACCAACACCTCAAAACACCGAGAATATCGTATGCCACGATAGTGTGGACGTATACGAATTCTACATTTGTAAGAGGAGATTTTACCCATTAATTTTACTATCTTATCAACCTAAATTTTTGACAAATAAAATTAATAGTTGGTTTCTCTTCAGCCCCACAAATAAAAGCAGTGACTCCGATGGGGAGGATACTTATATTTGTATCTAAGTGTTCACCATTACTTGATACCAAGGTAATTATCTCGTGTTATGTGCCTTACGATGGGGAAGTACACACGCTCCTTAATAATTTCCTATAACCATATTCGACCTTGTGATCCACAAACAAAGTCATCCAATGGGGAGGAAGGGACTCAGAGCCGACGTGCAAGTTTGTTTGCATCACTTGTCAAATCGTAATAGAGGCCAGGGGAATTTTTAAAAAAAAATTCCCTCTCCCACTTAGTAATTTGAAATTGAGGAATTTTCCTAGCCTACAACATGCATATCATACAAAAAGCAATAAATATGAAAAATAAATTATTTTCCAAATATTATGGCTTTTTTCTTCAATATGTCTCCCGTCGCAACGCCTTCTCATCCGCTCCTCCTACGCCATGTACAAGCCATCCGGAGATCCGAGCTGAGACTAAAACCTATTTCAATTTACATCCATCGATCCTATACTCCATGAGGAAGTGTACATGAAATCTAGATCGAAAGTAAAATAAAATAAAGAGTGGCTAAACAATGTCGTATCTAATTTACAAAAAATCAAATACTAGCCTCGTCAACCCCGAGGATTCAACAAAATATACACATACAATCACATACACACATATGGCAAAAATAGTCGGATCTTATGCCTGCAACCAAAGAGTTAAATTACGCATATCCTTCTATTATCTAGCACATATAATATATGAAATGTGCATAAAAATTAACCGAATCCTAATCACACAAAACCAGAAACCTTGGCTCTGATACCAATTGAAGGTTTTGCCCTGAAGCTCTGATACCAATTGAAGGGTTTTGCTTATCGAGTCCATGAGGGGAAACTTCGCTTCCCACTTCACCTACGTCGTTTGTTCATGGCGATACCATCGATGTCTCCGGATTAAAAATTTAATCTTAGACACAAGGGATTGCCCAAACAACCAAGTCATCTTCGTGCTATTTGTTTAGGGAGGTCACTTGAACAAACTCGTTGTTCAAGCGACCATCCTCTATTCTACGAGTAGCCGCGGAATAGACGATGTCCAGATCGCCGGTTTTTATGTTTATGTTCTGGATCCAAGTATATTTAACGAAAAACAAAATATATAAAGTAAACAACCACATATAACATGCATATAATTGAGAAACAATTATAAACATAATACAAAAGGACACTAATCAAAATAAACAAGATTATAGCTCTTGTTATACCTCTTGATCTTTTATTGTATGTCCTTCCTCCTTTCGGACGTCGTGTGGGTGATGATCTACCAAAGTTGAAGCCTCCTAGATCACCAATCTTCCTTTCCTTGTTCACTCCGAACAAAAGAAGATCATAAAACAAAACTAATCTTCCCATCTAGAACCGGCCTCCAAGTCAATAAACTCGATGTTGCCGCCGGCCAAGTTAGAGAACATGGAGTATGGAAACCGGCAAAAGGAGAATCAAAGAGGGCATGGGCACCGGCCAACACTTGGAGAAGAGAAAAAAAAGACAATCCTCCTCCTTGTTGCCGCCCAAACCCTAAACTAAGCTCTCCTAATTTCCGGCCAAGGATGAAGAGAAGAAGAATAGGTTGAGCTCCGGCCAAGGTAGAGGGAAGAAGAAGAGGGGCCAACCAACCTTAGGAAGAAGAAGATGAATCCCTCCTCCACTTGTTGCCACCCACCATCAACCCCCTAAAACCTAAGCCTAGCCGCCCAATCCTATTCCTATCCCAACTAGGATTGCTTGCCACCCAAGGGAAGCAACCCTAATGCAATCCATCATAAGCCATAGATGAAAGGGAGAAGCTTGGGCGCCGGCCAAGCCAAGGAGAGATGATGGAAGAAGGGTGCCGGCCACCAAAGGAAGAAGAAGAAGTAGAAGAACATCTTTCCTTAATTGTGGCCACCAAAAACCCTAATCCTCCCTTGCTCTTGCCGCCCAAAACCCTAGCCCCCTTTCCTCTCATTAATTCTTGCCGCCCACCCTCAAACCCATATTTATAGAGTTAGGCTTAAGGCTTGATTTAATCTCAACCATCGGAATTAGAGATTTAATCTCAACCGTCGGATCTAGAGATTTAATCTCAACCGTCGGATCTAGAGATTTAATCTCTACCTTTGGATCTAGAGTTTTGTATTCATCCAATGGATCTAAGCTTCATGAGGTGTTAATAGACTACAATAGGGACCATGAGGAGGAGTTGGATCTTGGCCACCCATGGATCAAGCCCACATAAAGTCTGATCCAATAATGATTATCCATTCCACTAGAGGATTATCATTGATCTACCTCACCAACCCGCAAAAGTTAATATGACTCCATATATTATTTGTATATTTTCTCCGCGTGTTTAAGATCTCAAATGTCCATCGATTAATTAATTTACTGACCATTAATTAATCAACATCTAATTCCTTGAGTAGTACCACTCAACCTTTTCATCATGCCGAACCAAGTCTACCTGCAGTGTTTAGATGATGAACCTTATGAGCTCCTCAAGGGGACATCATCATCCTAATATATAGGACACGGTTTCCTCCTATAATCAACGACACACCATATAAATAATATCAACTCCCAACTTACCGAGCCTATCGATTTAATCTATAAATCTCGCCCATAGGTAAATCAAAGAGATGAATACTAAGTATATGTGCCCGTTATTATATGGGGATAAAGAGCATGTACATAATAATATCTGAGGTCCGATTCGATTATGTAGTCAGCAATAAATCGAATCACCTCTATGTCTGTCCTGCTCAATACACACAAAGTGCACTAGTGTGATTCTATGGTCAAGACAAACCAATACCAAATCACACTACAACCATTCCGATTGTTTGTCCAAAGCTATCTCGGTTGTGAGCCTTTACTTATACATTACAAGGGGCCGATAATATGATCTCCCGTGTGACACCATACACCATGTTATCTACAATGTAATGTATTAGACAATATGCATAACCATAAAAATATGCAAATAATGATCATGTGATTCTTATTTCAAAATAAAGATGTCCATACAAAAGGTAGACTTTTCAGTAGACATCCCTACAAGTAGTACCACTCTACCTTATCATCATGCTGGACTAAGTCCACCTGCAGGGTTTACATGATGAACCTTATGAGCTCCTCAAGGGGACATCATCATCCTAATATATAGGACACGATTTCCTCCTATAATCAATGACACACCATATAAATAATATCATTTTCCAACTTCCCAAGCCTATCAATTTACTCTATAAATCTCGCCCATTGATAAATAAAAGAAATGAATACTAAGTATATGTGCCCATTGTTATATCAGGATTATGATTATGTACAACATAATATCCGAGGTCCGATTCAATTATGTAGTCAGCAATAAATCGAATCACCTCTAAGTCAGTCCTGCTCAATACACACAAAGTGTACTAGTGTAATTCAATGGTCAAGACAAACAAATACCAAATCACACTACAACCATTCCAATGGTTTATCCATAACCATCTAGGTTGTGAGCCTTTACTTATACTTTATAAGGAACTGATAATATGATCTCCCGTGTGACACTATACACCATGTTATCTACAATGTAATGTATTAGACAAATATGCATAACCATAAATATGTAAACAATGATCATGTGATTCTTATTTCAAAAACAAAGATGTTCATACAAAAGATAGACTTTTCAGTATACATCCCAACAGCTAGTTTGTATGAATCTAGTAGTGTGGTTTGACCACATCCATCACTCGATTCTACAAAAGTCCTATAATTTAGTGGTAGCATCATTTGATTAAAGGGCTAATTAAATGATAAATGGAATATGATATTTACTTTCTATATTATTTATGTTGTAGATTTTCATGTCATCAAACGTGAACACTCTCTCCTTGCGTTCTGTCCTTGAGATGGACAAACTCAATGGAGCTAATTTCCTGGATTGGTACAGGAATCTAAGAATTGTTCTCACTCAAGAAAGAAAATTATACATCCTGGAGCATCCCATTCCATAAGCACCTCCTGCCACTGCTTCGCGAGCTAACCAAGATGCTTACAAGAAGCATCAAGATGATGCATTAGATGTGTCATGGCTCATGCTCATGACCATGAACTCTGAGCTTCAGAAGCAACACGAGTTCATGAATGCTTTAGATATAGTTGAACATCTTCGTCAACTGTATCAAGGACAAGCAAGGAACGAGAGATACAAGATCTCTAAGGCATTGTTTTAGTCCAAGATGCAAGATGGGACTCTCATAGGTCCATATGTACTCAAGATGATTGGGTACATAAAGAACCTACAGAGGTTGGGATTCCCATGTAGGGATGTATACTGAAAAGTCTATCTTTTCTATGAACATCTTTATTTTTTAAATAAGAATTACATGATCATTGTTTGCATATTTTTATGCATATTGTCTAATATGTTACATTATAGATAACATGGTGTATGGTGTCACACGGGAGATCATGTTATCGGCTCCTTGTAAAGTATAAGTAAAGGCTCACAACCGAGATGACTTTGGACAAACCATCGGAATGGTTGTAGTGTGATTTAGTGTTGGTTTGTCTTGACCATAGAATCACACTAGTGCACTTTGTGCGTATTGAGCAGGACCGACTTAGAGATGATTCGATTTATTACTGACTACATAATCGAATCGGACCTCAGATATTATTTAGTACATGCTCTTAATCCTAATATAATAACGGGCACATATACTTCGTACTCATCTCTTTGATTTACCAATGGGCGAGATTTATAGATTAAATTGATAGACTCGGTAGGTTGGAAGATGATATTATTTATATGGTGTGCCGTTGATTATAGGAGGAAATCATGTCCTATATATTAGGATGATGATGTCCCCTTGAGGAGCTCATAAGGTTCATCATGTAAACCCTGCAGGTGGACTTGGTCCGGCATGATGAAAAGCTGGAGTGGTACTACTCAAGGAGTTAGATGTTTATAAATTAATGGTCAGTAAATTAATTAATCGACAGATATTCGAGATCTTATACACGAGGAGAAAATTTACAAATAATATATGGAGCCCATATTATCATATGGAGGTTTGTGAGGTAGATCAATGATGAACCTTTAGTGGATTGGATCATCATTAGTGGATCGGACTTTATGTCTGCTTGATCCATGGGTGGCCAAGACCCAACTCCTCCTCATGGTCCCTAATGTAGCCTATTAACACCTCATGAAGCTTAGATCCAAAGGATAGAAACAAAACTCTAGATCCAAAGGTGGAGATTAAATCTCTAGATCCGATTGTTGAGATTAAATCTCTAGATCCAACGATTGAGATTGAATCCCTAGAACCAATGGAGAGATTAAAACAAACCTTGAGCCCAACTCTATAAATAGAGATTAATAAGTGGGCGGCAAGGCTAAGGATGGATGAGGGGATAATCTTGGGCGGCAACCAATCCTAATTAGATTAGGATTGGGAGTGGTGGATAGAGGTGGGCGGCAACTCAAGGAGGTGTTCCTTCTTCTTCCAAAGGTTGGATGGCCCCTATTCTTCTCCTGTCTACCTTGGCATGAGCTCATCCTATTCTTCTTCCCCTCTTCCATGGCCGACCATAAGGAGAGCTAGGATTAGGGTTTGGAGGCTTAGGGTTTAGGAGGCTTGGGTGGAACCAAGTAAGGAAAGTTTTCTTTCTTCTTCATCCTTTGATGGCCGGTGCCCAAAACCCTATCCCAGCCCTTGGGAGGCATCCAAAGACCCCTTCTCCTTCTCCTTAGGTGGTGGAAACAAGATATAGGGTTTTCCCTTGGTGTCTTGGCCGTTTCCCACCATTATCTCCTTCTCCTTGTTGCCCGGCGGCAAGCATTTCTTTTGTTGCTTGTTGGTTGGCTATAGGAAGGAGATGAGCCTTGTTTCTATTCTTCCTCTTCCTTTGGATGAGCAAGGAAGGAAGATTTGTGATCTAGGAGCTTCGACTTTTGGTAGAGCATCGCCCACACGACGTCCGAAAGGAGGAAGGTCATACATTAGAAGATGGAGAGGTATACCTATTCTACTTTCTTCTTTGTTTGTTGCTTGTTTTTGTTTTTCAATTATAAGCATTTATAAATCTGTAAATGGATAAATAATACTTGGATCCCGAGCATAAACACAAAAACCGATGATCCGAACATCGTCTATTCCGCGTCTAATCATAGAATAGAGGATGGTCGCTTGAACAACTAGTTTGTTCAAGTGACCTCTCTAAACGAATAACATGATGACAACTTGGTTGCTTTGTCAATCCCTTTTATCTAGGATTAAATTTTTTAATCCCGGGACATCGAAGGGATCGCCATGGACAAGCTACCGAGGAGAAGTGGGAAGCGAAGATTGTAACGCCCGTAAAATTTCTAACCATTTTACAAGAATTTTTGGCTTGACGATAATGGGCTCTATGTGGGCTTTTTCAAAAATAAAAGAAAATAAGCCAAAAAGATTGTAACGCTCGTAAAATTTCTAACCATTTTACAAGAATTTTTGGCTTGACGATAATGGGCTCTATGTGGGCTTTTTCAAAAATAAAAGAAAATAAGCCAAAAAGGGGTGCAAGGCCTAGGAATTGAACCCCAAACCTCTAGAGATAGCCAAGCCCTATAGATGCACCCACAAACCAGAAGCCCAATAGGATTATATCATTAGAGGAGTAGGGGAAATTATGGTTAAATGTAAGGGAGATCAAGGGGCTCTCCAAATGAATAAATAGGGGGGGATGAGGGGGCATGAGTATCCAAACTTCATTTCTCCTCTTCTCTTCTTCTTCCTCACCGAAAACCATCCCTCCCCCTCTCCATTTTCACCCTTTGGCCGAACCCCATCCAAGCAAGGAGAAGGCTAGTTCATGGCTTCCATAAGGTCATCTACCAACTAAAAGCAAGCAAAGGATGTAAGATTTCCTCACCTGCAGTATATTAGTTTTTTAGGACATGTTACATGAAAGAAATATGAACTTTTGTGCCCTACATGTTTCGGCCAACCATGTCTTTGGGGCTAGGGTTTCATGAAAGTGATGCTAAGGATCTTTTACAAGTTGTATGCTTCATGTAGGAATTTTTAGGTGACAAAAATCCAAGTTTATAGCCCCTACAAGTTTCGGCCAACCATGTATTTGGGGCTAGGGTTTCATGAAAGTGATGCTAAGGATCTTTTACAAGTTGTATGCTTCATGTAGGAATTTTTAAGTGACAAAAATCCAAGTTTATAGCCCCTACAAGTTTCGGCCAACCTTGGGTTTATGGTTAGGGTTTCATGAAAACACCCCTTGTGAAGTTATATCATGTTGTATGCCTTCATGTAAAAGTTTATGTAACAAAAAAATAAAAAAATTGGTACCCTACAAGTTTCGGCCAACCTTGGGTTTAGGGTTAGGGTTTCATGAAAACACCCCTTGTGAAGTTATATCATGTTGTATGCCTTCATGTAGGAGTTTATGTCACAAAAAAAAAATAAAGAAATTGGTACCCTACAAGTTTCGGCCAACCTTGAGTTTAGGGTTAGGGTTTCATGAAAACACCCAGGTGATGAACAAGATTATGATTTTTATATGCCATGAAATATGCTTAGGTGATGAACATGATTATGATTTTAATATGCCATGAAATATGCTTATGTGATGAACATGATTATGATTTTTATATGCCATGAAATATGCTTATGTGATGAACATGATTATGATTTTTATATGGCATGAAATATGCTTATGTGATGAACATGATTATGATTTTTATCTGCCATGAAATATGCTTATGTGATGAACATGATTATGATTTTTATATGCCATGAAATATGCTTATGTGATGAACATGATTATGATTTTTATATGCCATGAAATATGCTTATGTGATTAACATGATTATGATTTTAATATTCTATGAAATATGCTTATGTGATGAACATGATTATGATTTTAATATGCCCTGAAATATGCTGATGTGATGAACATGATTACGCTTTAGGACCCCTTTAGGGTACTCTTACGTTATGAATGCATATATGTTATGACATGTCAAGAGATGCTTCCCTTTCAAGTAGGGATTAAGAGCTCTCCTTATGATAAGATAAGATGGAGATGCTTCCCTTTCAAGTAGGGATTAAGAGCTCTCCTTATGATAAGATAAGATGGAGATGCTTCCCTTTCAAGTAGGGATTAAGAGCTCTCCTTATGATAAGATAAGACAGAGATGCTCCCCTTTTTATTTGGGTGATTAAGAGCATTCTTTATGATATGACAAGAAAGAAAGTAATTAAGTATTTTACTTTGCAAGAGGTTAAGTACCCGACCCGTCAGGTGGTCGTTAATCAAATCCAAAGGGACATAAGAAGACGTAAGAGGTCTTGCCCTGGTAAGACGTAAGAGGTCTTGCTCTAGTAGGTCTGGTGGCTCGCTACCCCAGCCTATTAGGGAACGGCCATTATGTGGTACTTAACCTGGGGCCCCCCATTCAAGTTATGATTATGTTGAAGTACCTATATGTATATGTTTTGAAAAGAAAGGACTTGTATGAAATTATGAATGCTTAAGTCAAGTTTAAGAATGCTTATGATTATGTCCTTGATGCTTGTCTTTGATTTATGAAATTATGAATGCTTATGTCAAGTTTAAGAATGCTTATGATTATGTCCTTGATGCTTGTCTATGATTTATGAAATTATGAATGCTTACGTTAAGTTTAAGAATGCTTAGGACTATGTCCTTTATGCATGTTAGGGTTGATGATATAATGAATGCTTATGTTTATTTTATGCTCTGCTTAGATTTAATTATGTTTAGCATGCTTATGTAAATTGTATGCCATGCTTATGTTTTCATTGCGTTGGTAAGTTGATACATAGTGTTGTTATGAAATACTTATGCTATTTATGCTAGTATGCTCCTGTTTTTCTAATTGTTCGATGAGGTTTGTGGCTTTTGTGAGTAGACAAGAATCTTACTAAGCTATATGCTTATAGTTTATGTTGTCCATATACTGCAGATAAAGGAAACATGAACTAAGAGGAAGTGGCAGGAGGGGCCAAGTGGGTGTGATAGTGGCATGGTGGAAAAAAACCCTATTACTATCTGCTTATATTTATATGCTCAGTGAACACCTTAAGACATTTGCTTCCGCTTATAAGACTTGAGATTTATTAGTACCATGTTGAATGTTGCTTAGTTATGTTACTGTTCAGTTACTTATAAAAGTTTGATATGCTAGAACTCATGAATGGATATTTTATGTTATGCATGTTATAAAAAGAGATAAGAGATGTTAACATGCTTATTACGAATATGATAGGTAATGCATGTATAAGAGAAGGTTTATGCCATGAAAACACATTAAGTACGTAGATTGTGAAATGATCCCTATATGTCATGTTATAAAAAAAAAAAAAGTAGCGCCGCCCTGAGAGCAGATAAGGGCGGGCGTTACAGGTTGGTATCAGAGCGGGTTCACCTTTCCACTATCACACATCAAGCCTCCTTCCTGCTATTTCCAAGTAAGTAACTTTATGCATACCTAAGTTTCTTTTATAATGAAGAGTGTCTTCTATCTAGTTAGAAATAATACCTCGTCATGTTTTAGTAGAATAGAACCATACTTGTGACTTAGATAGTAATGATACCTTACCAAGCCTTATATGATGGAAACAGGTCTCTCACCTAGAATTTCAACTAAGAAGGATACCTTACCTTGTTTATGATAAGGAATGTTTAGATGCATGTGTATGAGTAGAAATTTTAATAATACCTTAATTATTTATTTATCTCTAGATAACATGAACGGGAGAAGTAGTAATAGAGGGAATGAATCGGCACCCCACGGATTTGATGCATGTAGTTCTGAGAGCTCTGACATCAGTCGCCAACTGGTTATCAATACTCTCATGAATCAACAAGGGAACCCTAGCACCACACCAGAGATGCAGAATGTGACTCCTAACATGACCACTATGGTGCAAGCACCACTAATCAATCACGCCACCGGGTCCGACGGCTTATCGATTCATTGTGGCAGGTGAAACCGTAAAATTTCTCCGTGCCCGGCGAACTATGGGATGCCCAAGCCTGGTTCTAAACAGTTGAGAGCATCGTGGAGCTGCTGGATTGGCCCGAGTATGAAAAGATAAAATGTGCCTCATTTTGTCTTTTTGGAGATGCGAGGATGTGGTGGGAGAGAGTCAAAGCAAAGAGACAAGTAAATCAAATGAGGTGGACAGACTTTGAATCGGAGTTCTTCGAGGAGTTCTTTCAGAGACGGATCACAAATAAGCACTACGATGAGTTCCTCGAGTTCCGACAAGGCGATCTATCAGTTAGTGAAGCTATGAAAAGGTTCAACCGACTGGCACGTCTCTGCCCAGAGTTAGTCGGTATTGAAAGGGAGAGGATCAGACTTCTGCTGAAAATGTTGCGACCGGAGATAGCCTTGAATGTGGCCAGCGGAGTCAATCGACCCCAGACCGCCGAAGATCTATTCAGTAGTGCCCTAGTCACCGAGCACTACCTGAACAACATCAGTCAGCAGAGTAAGGCATGGGCCGGAGATCCGAAATCTCAGAATACTAGCTGGAAGAGGGACCGCAGTGGCAAGAAGAAACAGTGGAATGGCCCAAAAGGGGGCCCAGGAAACAGCCAAACTGGGTATCCTGACTGTCCTACATGTGGGAAGAAGCATCCGGGGGAATGTCATCAAGGCACGAGGAAGTGTTACAACTGGTGACTGGAGGGGCACATAGCCTGGAACTGCACTACCCGAGTTCAGGCGCCTCCTCAGCAGTACGTCCAGTACCCGGGAGCTCCTCCACAGCTTCAACAGATGCAGGCTACGATAGAGGGTCCTCAGATAAGCCAAGGGAGACTGGAAGCCCCACCCATTGGGACAAATGCCAGGGTGTTCTCCCTCACTAGAGAAGATGTGGCGAGTGCCTCGACGGTTGTCACAGGTCAGATATTTATTTTCAGTCAGTATGCTACTGTATTATTTGACACTGGGGCAACCCATTCGTTCATCTCTACACCTTTCACAAGAAAGATAGATAGGCATCACCAAGTTTTGGACTATAAATTCTTAACAACGTTACCTTCGGGAGAAGTGATGCCATCCACCCATATTCTGCGCGCCGCACCAATTAGACTCGCAGACAGGGAGCTCCATTGTGACCTGATAGTCCTAGATATGTGGGACTATGATGTTATATTGGGCATGGATTTTCTGCACAAGTACGACGCTTCAATTGAGTGCCGTAAACGGAGGGTGACCTTCCGACCCGAAGCAGAGGTTTCATTTGAGTTTATCGAGGAGTCAAAGAAAGGAACCAGGAAATTTTTATCGGCGCTAAAATCCCGAAAAATGTTAGAAAATGGATGCACCGGATTTCTAGCACATGTGGTTGATGCCATATCATCAAAGAACCAGAAGATAGAAGATGTCAGAGTGGTATGTGACCATCCGGAGGTATTCCCTGATGACCTACCTGGATTACCACCTGATAGAGAAATTGAGTTCGAGATCGAATTGATTCCCGGAACTAATCCGATCTCCAAGGCACCTTACCGTATGGCACCGACTGAGTTGAAAGAACTTCAGAAACAGCTACAGGAGTTACTTGACCAAGGATTTATTCGGCCTAGTCACTCACCATGGGGAGCTCCAGTGATGTTCATAAAGAAAAATGATGGGTCTATGCGAATGTGTATAAACTACCGGGCACTGAACAACGTGACCATCAAGAATAGGTACCCCCTTCCAAGGATCGACGACCTGTTTGACCAACTGAAGTGAGCTACTATCTTTTCAAAGATCGATCTCAGGTCTGGCTATCATCAAGTAAAAGTAAAGCCAGGCGATATTCCGAAGACGACCTTCCGGATGAGATACGGACATTATGAGTTCTTAGTTATGCCCTTCGGAGTAACCAATGCTCCTGCGATGTTCATGGACCTGATGAATCGAGTATTCTTGGCCTTCCTCGACAAATTTATAATCGTTTTCATTGACGATGTTCTTATCTACTCGAGAGACCGAGAAGAGCATGCTGAACATCTGAAGACAGTACTACAGATTCTTCAGAAAGAGCAACTATATGCGAAATTCTCCAAATGTGAGTTCTGGCTCGATCAAGTGTCATTCTTGGGTCATGTCATCTCTAAAGAAGGAATCATGGTAGACCCAATAAAGATTGAAGCTGTGAGGAACTGGAATAGGCCAAGGAATGCGAGTGAAATCAGAAGTTTTCTCTGGCTAGCAGGCTATTATAGAAAGTTTGTAGAGGACTTCTCTAGAATTGCAGCCCCTATGACAGCCCTCACCCGAAAGGACCAAAGAATACAAATGGGTGAGGATGTGAGAGGAGTTTACAGGCTGAAGAGGAGACTAACCAGCGCTCCCATTCTGACTCTCCCTGAAGATAATGAAAGCTTCGATATGTATAGTGATGCTTCTAAACTGGGGCTCGGGTCGTATACGCAAAATGGCAAGGTTATCGCTTACGCCTCTAGACAGCTCAAGGAGCACGAAAGAAATTATCCTACCCATGACTTAGAACTAGCAGCTGTGGTATTCGCTCTGAAAATATGGAGGCACTACTTATACGGAGCTCGGTGCAGGATTTATACAGACCACCAGAGTCTGAGATATTTCTTCACTCAGAAAGACCTAAATATGAGGCAACGCAGATGGCTCGAGCTAGTCAAGGATTATGATTGTGAGATATTCTATCATCCCGGAAAGGCCAACAAAGTGGCATATGCACTTAGCAGAAAGTCCTGTGCCGCTTTGATGTCCTTATTAATGCTATCTCAGCCCCTGAAAAGTGAAATAAAGAATTACGGAATAGAGAGTATTTCTGGACAACTTTCCACCATGACGATAGCGCCGACATTGTTCGACGATATATTGGGAAAGCAAGATGGTCATTCAGACATCCAGAAGATCAAACAGGAAGTCCTGGAAGGAAGGAATAATGGATTCCGCATTTCCGACAGCGGACTATTATACCTCCGGGACCGACTATGTATTCCGGACGATCCAGAACTTTGGAAGAAGATACTCGAGGAATCCCATGGAACACCTTATACCATGCATCCTGGATCTACAAAAATGTATCAGGACTTAAGAGATAAATTTTGGTGGTCCGACATGAAAAGGGATGTGGCTCAGTACGTCAGCACCTGTCTGACCTGCCAGAGGGTTAAGGCAGAACACCAGAAACCTGGGGGATTACTGCAGCCGATACAGATTCCAGAGTGGAAATGGGAAGAAATTTCTATGGATTTCATTTCGGGATTACCTAGAACAACAAATGGTTATGATGCTATATGGGTAATCATAGACCGGTTGACAAAGTCTGCCCATTTCCTGGCGATTAAGATGACCTATCCGGTTGAGCAGCTAGCTAAATTATACGTCAAGGAAATCATCCGATTACATGGATTGCCTAAGGCTATTATTTCTGATCGTGATGGCCGTTTTACCTCCCATTTCTGGGAATGTGTTCAGAAGGCTCTTGGCACTAAGTTGAGATTCAGCACTGTGTTTCATCCTCAGACCGACGGTCAGACGGAAAGAGTGAACCAGGTGCTGGAAGACATGTTGCGAGCTTGTGCTCTAGACTTTAAGGGGAGTTGGTGTCGATATTTGTGCTTGGCAGAATTTGCTTACAACAACAGCATTGATTGGAATGGCACCATATGAAGCTCTATACGGGAGAAGATGCAGGTCTCCTATCTGTTGGTACGAGGGTGGTGAAAGGAGGGAAATGGGTCTTTAGGCCGATATTATTGACGATACCACCCGAGCTATACAGAATATCTGCCAGAGAATCGAAACTGCTCAGAGCCGACAAAAGAGCTATGCGGATATGCGGCGTAGATCGTTAGAATTTGAAGTCGGGGACCTGGTATTCCTCAAAGTGGCCCCTATGAAGGGAGTGATGAGATTCAGAAGGAAGGGTAAACTGAGTCCTCGCTACGTGGGACCGTATCCGATATTGCAGAGGGTTGGCAAGGTAGCTTACAAGATGAAGCTGCCTCAAGAGATGTCAGCTATACACAACGTGTTCCATGTCTCTGTGCTCAAGAAATGCTTATCCAGTGCGGACCAAGTGATCGAGCCATAAACCGTACAAGTTCAAGAGGACCTGAGTATGGAAAGTCGGCCTATCCAGATACTAGACCGAGAAGTCAAGAGGCTAAGGAACAAAGAGGTACCCTTATTAAAGGTCCTGTGGCAGAATCAACGATACGAGGAAGCTACCTGGGAACGCGAGGAGGACATGAAGCAGAAGTACCCAGAATTGTTTTAAGCTTCGAGGACGAAACTTTTACAAGGTATGAGGATTATACTTGTGTAAAATTTCTCACCATTTTACAAGAATTTTTGCCTTGACGATAATGGGCTTTATGTGGGCTTTTTCAAAAATAAAAGAAAATAAGCCAAAAAGGGGTGCAAGGCCTAGGAATTGAACCCCAAACCTCTAGAGATAGCCAAGCCCTATAGATGCACCCACTAACCAGAAGGCCAATAGGATTATATCATTAGAGGAGTAGGGGAAATTATGGTTAAGTGCAAGGGAGATAAAGGGGCTCTCCAAATGAATAAATAGGGGGGGATGAGGGGGCATGAGTATCCAAACTTCATTTCTCCTCTTCTCTTCTTCTTCCTCACAAAAAACCATCCCTCCCCCTCTCCATTTTCACCCTTTGGCCGAACCCCATCCAAGCAAGGAGAAGGCTAGGTCTTGGCTTCCATAAGGTCATCTACCAACTAAAAGCAAGCGAAGGATGTAAGATTTCCTCACCTGGAGTATATTAGTTTTGTAGGACATGTTACATGAAAGAAATATGAAGTTTTGTGCCCTACATGTTTCGGCCAACCATGTCTTTGGGGCTAGGGTTTCATGAAAGTGATGCTAAGGATCTTTTACAAGTTGTATGCTTCATGTAGGAATTTTTAGGTGACAAAAATCCATGTTTATAGCCCCTACAAGTTTCGGCCAACCATGTATTTGGGGCTAGGGTTTCATGAAAGTGATGCTAAGGATCTTTTACAAGTTGTATGCTTCATGTAGGAATTTTTAGGTGACAAAAATCCAAGTTTATAGCCCCTACAAGTTTCAGCCAACCTTGGGTTTAGGGTTAGGGTTTCATGAAAACACCCCTTGTGAAGTTATATCATGTTGTATGCCTTCATGTAGGAGTTTATGTAACAAAAAAATAAAGAAATTGGTACCCTACAAGTTTCGGCCAACCATGGGTTTAGGGTTAGGGTTTCATGGAAACACCCCTTGTGAAGTTATATCATGTTGTATGCCTTCATGTAGGAGTTTATGTAACAAAAAAAAATAAAGAAATTGGTACCCTACAAGTTTCGGCCAACCTTAAGTTTAGGGTTAGGGTTTCATGAAAATACCCCTTGTGAAGTTATATCATGTTGTATGCATTCGTGAAGGAGTTTGTGAAAAAAAAAATAAAGAAATTGGCACCCTACAAGTTTCGGCCAACAATGGTTGTAGGGCTAGGGTTGCATGAAAACACCCCTTAGGAAATCAGGACATGTGGTATGCTAAGGTGATGAACGTGATTATGATTTTTATATGCCATGAAATATGCTTAGGTGATGAACATGATTATGATTTTAATATGCCATTAAATTTGCTTATGTGATGAACATGATTATGATTTTTATATGCCATGAAATATGCTTATGTGATAAACATGATTATGATTTTTATATGCCATGAAATATGCTTATGTGATGAACATGATTATGATTTTTATATGCCATGAAATATGCTTATGTGATGAACATGATTATGATTTTTATATGCCATGAAATATGCTTATGTGATGAACATGATTATGATTTTTATATGCCATGAATTATGCTTATGTGATGAACATGATTATGATTTTAATATGCCCTGAAATATGCTGATGTGATGAACATGATTACGCTTTAGGACCCCTTTAGGGTACTCTTACGTTATGAATGCATATATGTTATGACATGTCTAAGAGATGCTTCCCTTTCAAGTAGGGATTAAGAGCTCTCCTTATGATAAGATAAGATGGAGATGCTTCCCTTTCAAGTAGGGATTAAGAGCTCTCCTTATGATAAGATAAGATGGAGATGCTTCCCTTTCAAGAAGGGATTAAGAGCTCTCCTTATGATAAGATAAGACAGAGATGCTCCCCTTTTTCTTTGGGGGATTAAGAGTATTCTTTATGATATGACAAGAAAGAAAGGAATTAAGTATTTTACTTTGCAAGAGGTTAAGTACCCGACCCGTCAGGTGGTCGTTAATCAAATCCAAAGGGACATAAGAAGACGTAAGAGGTCTTGCCCTGGTAAGACATAAGAGGTCTTGCTCTAGTAGGTCTGGTGGCTCGCTACTGACCTATTAGGGAACGCAGTTATGTGGTACTTAACCTGGGGCCCCCCATTCAAGTTATGATTATTTTGAAGTACCTATATGTATATGTTTTGAAAAGAAAGGACTTGTATGAAATTATGAATGCTTAAGTCAAGTTTAAGAATGCTTATGATTATGTCCTTGATGCTTGTCTTTGATTTATGAAATTATGAATGCTCATGTCAAGTTTAAGAATGCTTATGATTATGTCCTTGATGCTTGTCTATGATTTATGTAATTATGAATGCTTATGTCAAGGTTAAGAATGCTTATGATTATGTCCTTGATGCTTGTCTATGATTTATGAAATTATGAATGCTTACGTTAAGTTTAAGAATGCTTAGGACTATGTTCTTTATGCATGTTAGGGTTGATGATATCATGAATGCTTATGTTTAATTTATGCCCTGCTTATATTTAATTATGTTTAGCATGCTTATGTAAAGTGTATGCCATGCTTATGTTTTCATTGCGTTGATAAGTTGATACATAGTGTTGTTATGAAATACTTATGCTATTTATGCTAGTATGCTCCTGTTTTTCTAATTGTTCGATGAGGTTTGTGGCTTTTGTGAGTAGGCAAGAATCTTACTAAGCTATATGCTTATAGTTTATGTTATCCATATACTGCAGATAAAGGAAACATGAACTAAGAGAAAGTAGTAGGAGGGGCCAAGTGGGTGTGATAGTGGCATGGTGGAAAAAGATCCTATTACTATCTGCTTATATTTATATGCTCAGTGAACACCTTAAGACATTTGCTTCCGCTTATAAGACTTGATATTTATTAGTACCATGTTGAATGTTGCTTAGTTATGTTACTGTTCAGTTACTTATAAAAGTTTGATATGCTAGAACTCATGAATGGATATTTTATGTTATGCATGTTATAAAAAGAGATAAGAGATGTTAACATGCTTATTACGAATATGATAGGTAATGCATGTATAAGAGAAGGTTTATGCCATGAAAACACGTTAAGTAGGTAGATTGTGAAATGATCCCTATATGTCATGTTATAAAAAAAAAAAAAAAGTAGCGCCGCCCTGAGAGCAGATAAGGGAGGGCGTTACAAAGTTTCCCCTCACGAACTCGATAAGCAAAACCCTTCAATTGGTATCAGAGCTTCCGGGGCAAAACCCTTCATCCCACATGGCCAAGAACTGGCCACTGACTTGATCTTGTAATCCTTGACAGAAAGCTACAATCAATTTGTCATGAATTACAACATGAATGAAATTGATAAGCCACTGCCTGAGATGCTTAGCATGTTGAGAACTACTGAGCTCAACCTTAAGAAGGGAAAACTTGACTCTATTTTGATGGTGCAAAAGAAGAAAGGCATGGGCAAGCCTAAAGGTAAGGGAAAGTGCCAAGCCAAGGGTAACGACAAGGCTCTGAAACTGAAAGGAGGGATGACCAAGGAAAGGACTTGCTTCCACTGTAAGAAAGATGGACACTAGAAGAATAACTGCAAAGTATACCTAGAAGATCTTAAGAAGAAGAGAAGTGAGACTTCTACTTCAGGTATATATGTTATAGAAGTCAATCTATCTATTTCTTCATCATGGGTATTTGATACCGGATATGCTTCTCACATTTGTACTATTGTGCAGGCACTGAGAAATAGCAGGGCATTAACAAAGGGCGAGGTAGACCTACGAGTAGGCAATAGAGCAAGGGTTGTTGTTGTTGTTGTAGGAACTTATTTCCTATCTCTGCCTTCTGGGCTTGTACTAGAATTAGATGAATGTTGTTATGTGTCTGCTCTTACGAAGAATATAATTTCAGTTTCTTGTTTAGACAAGAAAGGCTTTTCATTTATAATAAAGAACAAATGTTGTTTAGTTTATTTAAATGATATGTTCTATTGTAGTGCACCTCTGATGAACGGACTCTACATTCTAGACTTAGAGAACCCCATCTATAACATAAGTACCAAAAGGTTCAAGTCAAATTAGTTCAACCAAACCAATCTCTGGCATTGTCCCTTAGGTCACATAAATGAGAGTCGCTTATCCCAGCTCCATAAGGATGGGCTGCTGGACTCATTTGATTTTGAATCATATGAGACATGCGAGTCTTGCCTTCTAGGCAAGATGACCAAGACTCTCTTTAATGGACACAACGAGAGAGCAACAGAATTGTTAGGACTTATACATAGTGATGTATGTGGCCCTTTCAATGTTGCTACTAGAGGTGGTTATAGATACTTCATTACATTTACTGATGACTTCAGTATATATGGTTATTATTGGGATGTATACTGAAAAGTCTATCTTTTGTATGAACATCTTTATTTTGAAATAAGAATCACATGATCATTGTTTGCATATTTATGGTGATGAATATTGTCTAATACATTACATTGTAGATAACATGGTGTGTGGTGTCACACAGCAGATCATGTTATCGCTGCAGGTGGACTTGGTCCGGCATGATCAAAAGGTTTAGTGGTACTACTCATGGAGTTAGATGTTGATTAATTAATGGTCAGTAAATTAATTATTCGACGGACATTCGAGATCTTAAACAGGAAGAGAAAAATGTAGAAATAATATATGGAGCCCATATTAACTTATGGGGTTGGTAAGGTAGATCAATGATAATCCTTTAGTGGATTGGATTATCATTAATGGATCGGACTTTATGTGGGCTTGATCCATTGGGTGGCCAAGATCCAACTCCTCCTCATGGTCCCTATTGTAGCCTATTAATACCTCATGAAGCCTAGATCCAATGGATGAAAACAAAACTCTAGATCCAAAGGTAGAGATTAAATCTCTAGATTCGACGATTGAGATTAATTCTCTAGATACAAAGGTAGAGATTAAATCCCTAGAACCAATGGTGGAGATTAAAACAAGGCTTATCCCTGACTCTATAAAAGGAGAGAATAGGGTGGGCGGCAAAGAGAATTAGAGAAGGAATAGGATTACAGTTTGAGAGGCTTATGGTTTAGAGGCTTGGGCGGCGACAAATAAGGAATTTATTTCCTTTCTTCTTCCACTTCCTATTTGGTCGGCGCCCAAGGTTTGCTTCCTCTCCCTTTGCCGGTGTCCATACCTCCTCCCCTCTTCTCCTTTGTCGGTGGAATGAAGTCTAGGGTCTCTTCCCTTAGAGTCTTGGTCGGCGTTCACTCACCTTGTTCTCCTTTTTGGCCGGCGGCAAGCAACAAGCTTGGAGCTTGGTGGTTGGTTGAAAGAAGAAGTGCTTTGTTTCTTATTCTTCCTCTTGTTCAGAGCGAGCAAGGAAGGAATATTGGTGATCTAGGAGCTTTGACTTTTGGTAGATCGTCGCCCACACGACGTCCAAAAGGAGGAAGGACATACAATAGAAGATCAATAGGTATAACATTTGTTTATATTCTTTTGTAAGTTGTTTATATTTGTTCTTCAATTATATGTATGTTATATATTCTGTTTTGTGGCTAATATAACTCGGACCCTGAATATAAATGCAAAAGTCGGCAATCCGTACATCGTCTATTCCGCAGCTATACGTAGAATAGAGGTTGGTGGCTTGAACAACATGTTTGTTCAAGTGACTACTCTAATCGAATAGCACGATGATGAAACGGTTGCTTGGGTGATCACTTTTGTCTAAGATTAATTTTTTTTAATCCAGGTACGTCGATGGTATCGCCATGAACAAGCGACCGAGTTGAAGTGGGAAGTGAAGTTTCCTACCATCAAGTGGTATCAGAGCCACGGTTTCCAATTTTGTGTGTTTAAGATTCGGTTACTTTTATGCACTTTCCATATATTATATGTGTCGGATACTAGTAGGATATGCGTGTTAGTTATAGCCCTAAGAACCAATCATGTGATGGTTGAATAGGGAACATTTTGTATCATATTCTATAAAGGCAAAGGATTGGTTATTATATTTAAGCCTTGCTTGTGCCAGCTAAATTAAATATAGTAATGCCCTAGAAAAGTAGGTTCTTATCTACAGCACATCAATTGGCAGAATTGATTATGAGAGGCTGTAGAGAACACTTTCTAAATGTTCCTAGTCAAGTATTAATATGCAAGGGCAATATTAATACATAAAGACTAGCATGTAGGTCAATTGATGACTTGATCTCACAAGTCATGGATATATGATATCAAGTTGACACATGGGTATATATTAGAGAATATATCTTGAACCCGACCCATGAGAAAGTTTCATGGATCGTTATATGAGTGTCATATACTTTCTCATGTGACTATTGGTATGAATAGTCCTCGGACACGAAGTCACTACGGTTCCCTACATAAGGAGTTATGTACTTTGGTATCGTCAAACGTCACCCGTAATGCGGGGTGGACCATAAAGCGATTCTTGGGTATATAACAAATTATGCGGAGGGATGTGAGTGATGTAGATGGGATCTATCCCTCTCATATGACGAGAGTGATATCGGTGGGCCCCTTGATTGAGTAGAACTACTAAAACGCATGGCCATGCTCGAATGAGTCAATATGAGATATTGAGCTCATTTGTTTGAGTTAGTTTACTCAGGGATCAAGAAACACATAGATTGATCGAGGATGACACGGTCTATGCCTCATTGATCAATCTGATATCAAGGATAGAAGGACACGGTCATATATTATAGTAGTCACGGAAAGGTTAGTCGGATCTTGACTAATCTCGTAACTTGGGTAGCAATGATGTATTGCTAGATGCCGCTCATTGCTTGTGTATCTAAAAGAGTTTAGATCCACTGCCAACGTTATGAGAGTCTATAGGGTCACACACAAAGAGCATGATGATTAGAGGAATTAGAGTATTCTAGTTTGACTAGAATAATTTGGGAATAAGCTTAAGTACAAAATGGTTTTTGGACTTTAAGCTTAATGAGAATTTTAGCTAATTGATTTAATGAGATTAATTCAATATGTTACCTCATTGATTTAATAAGATTAATTCAATATGATAACATAAGCTTAATTGAATTAATAAGATTAATTCAATATGATAACATAAGCTTAATTGAATTAATAAGATTAATTCAATATGATAACATAAGCTTAATTGAATTAATAAGATTAATTCAACATGCATGAATGCCACATAAGAATGCCACATAAGCATGCCACATAAGCATGCCACCTAAGCATCCACCTAAGCTTGATAAGGTGGAAGGAAACAAAATGGTTTTGTCTCCTTAAGTGGCCGGCCAAACAAAGGTCCCAATGCAATGGATTGCATTGAATGTGTGGAGGTGAAAGGGTTTTTCCAACCCTATAAAAGACCCCATGGAGTGGCCGGCCAAAGCAATTGTAGGTGTGGTTGTTGGGAGCTTGAGGCTTGGAGAGAGCTTGAGAGCTTATTGTTGTGTGGCTTTTGTGAGTGTAGGAAGAAGAGTAGTCTTCTTCTTCCCTTCTCTTTTTCCCTAGCTTCCTCTCCTTTAGGGACTTCTCTAGCAAGAAGTAAAGGAGAGCTCCTCTAGTTTTCTTTTGTGAGACAAGAGCTTGCTCGTGTGGATACATATAGAGGCACGGACACTTGAACGTGCTAAAGATCCAACAAACAAAAGGAAGAAGCGGGATTAACAAGGGCACTTAACAAGGTAATCCTCTCCTATAAGATAGGCTTGGTTTAGAGAAATTTATTTTATACGAGTTTGCTTTCGCATGGATCACTTGGAAGGGATCCTAATTTTTCCGTTGCGCATATGCCATTTGGCATAAAGAATTCCCTACAGTGGTATCAGAGCCACTTGCGAAAGATCGTATAAAATAGGTTTTCTCTATTTTATATGTGATATAGAAGTAGGATAAATTTTATTATGAGTTGATAATTGCATTAGCAATTTTCAAACATAATAAAATATCCAATGTCTTTTAAAAGTTAAAATGACATGGTGCATGGTTATGGCCTAGTCCCAAAAGGTTTGTGAATGTCTGTGTGTTGTAATTCTTAAATACGGCCTGCGTGTCGTGCCTTCCTCCTAAAATTCTTGTTGTAAAATTAGTTTTAGACTCGAATGTAACTCGAGTATTTCTCCTTTTGTAATGTACAAAACAAAGATGGAGGGTCCATTGGAAGATGAGGTTACAAGGAGGAAGTCGACACACAAGACAACCAAAAGGAAGCACTTAGGAGAAGATGCTATCCCTAGGTTGACCAATCAATCTTTTCATTGGCTTGAGAAGATTGTAGAATAAGGGCCATAACCATGACACGCTTAGTTTAATATGTATGTGATGCATGTTAGTTTAGCTTGTATGTGATGCATGATTAGTTTAGCTTATATGTGATGTATGCTAATATGTATATGATACATGTTTATTTCTTAATAAGTCAAAAACAATATGCCTACCAAAGCTTGGTACTCACTACTTCCTCGATCATTTGTTATTGGGTTTGCCAAAGCAAAGCAATGCATTTTATCTTGGAAGAGTGCGAGTGGACAATCGTGATGTCCCGCTATCAAACTTGGTTAAGACTTAATTAAGTTTTCTTAATTAGTTAAGAAAGTAGAGGCATATATTAGCTTTGAACATAAGTTTTAAAATTAGTTTTATGTGATTTTCGAACATCAGCTTTGTCTTAGAAGTGGTCGTTGCTCCGATATCCAAGAAGGCCCCTGTGCCTCGCCACAGCCTGGAAGCTGGTTTAGGAATAAACACTAAACTAATCTAAAACTTAACCAAAGCTATTAAAGAGTTACATCAGATGTAATTGGCAAAAGATTACCTACCTAATTATACTACGTCTTGGGCGATTAGCCAAAGCTAACTCAAGACGAATTATAATGTGGATCTTTATCCCATATAAATTTATAGCTAAATAGTAGCTATGAGAATTTAGTGGGAGCCTCATTTAATTAAAGGCCTAATTAAATGATTTAGGTATGATACTTAACTTTGCATTTTAATGTTGTAGATCACCATGACATCTAACACGACACACCCCCTCAACTTGCGATCTGTCCTTGAGAAGGACAAGCAATGGAGCGAACTTTCTTGGTAGTATAGGAACTTGAGGATTATCCTCAAGCAAGAAGCATAAGCTATATGTCCTAGAGCTCTACCTGAAACACCCGCCCATGCCACTCGTCTTTGAAAAGGATGCTTATAAGAAGCATCAAGATGACGCATTAGATGTGTCATGTCTTATACTTGCCACCATGAACTCTGAGCTTCAGAAGCAACATGAGAACATGGATGCCTATGATATGGTTGAGCATTTGAAACAACTATATCAAGGACAAGCTAGGCACGAGCGTTTTGAAGTGTCTAAGGCTCTTTTGCATGCAAGATGCAGAAGGAACACTGTAGGAACTCACGTACTCAAAATGATTGGGTACATTGAGAACCTTGAAGACTAGGTTTTCCATCGAGCCAAGAATTGGCAACGATGTTATCACGCAATCGTTCTTAGGAAGCATATAATCAATTCGTCATGAATTATAACATGAATGAAATTGATAAACCTTTGCTGAGATTCTCGGCATGTTAAGAAGCTAACTGAGAGATCTCAAAAAGAAAGTTAACAGCGTACTAATGGTCAAGAAGGGCAAAGGTAGCGCGAGGCAAGGGTAAGACCAAGCCAAAGGCAAGGCCAATTCATCCACTTCAAAGGGTAAAGGTAAAGTACCTAAGGAAGGGGTGCTTCCATTGCGGTGAGATGGACACCGAAGGCTATGAAAGTCTACCTTGAGGAAGTAAAGAATAAAAGAAGTGGGACTTACGCCTCGTATACACGTTATAGAAGTTAATCTATCTATTTCTTCTACATGGGTATTAGATCGGATGTGCATCTCACATTTGTAATAATGTGCGAGGGTGAGAAATAATAGACAAATGGCAAAAGCGAAGTAGACCTACTGAGTAGGCAATGGCATAAAAGTTCTTCTTTGTATTTGTAGGAACATATTCTTTGTCTTTGCCCCTTTGGGCTTATCTTAGAACTAGAGGAGTGCTTATATGTACTGCATTGACAAAGAACATAATTTACGTATCTTGTTTAGACAAGAAAAACTTTTCTTTTATAATAAAGGACAAATGTTGTTCCATTTATTTGAATGAAATGTTCTATTGTAATGCACCACTTATGAATGGTCTCTATGTTCTAGATTTAGAAAACCCAATTTATAACGTAAATACCAAGCGGTTCAAATCGAATGATTGAACAAACATATCTCTGCTTGCTCGCCTAGGTCACATAAATGAAAACGCATATCCCAACTCCATAAAGATGGATTATTGGACTCATTTGATTTTGAATCATATGAGGTATGCGAATCTTGCCTTTTAGGAAAGATGACTAAAACTCCATTTAGTGGACATGGAGAGAGAGCGGACTTGTTAGGACTCATACATCTTGATGTATGTGGGCCTTTCAATGTCGAAGCAGAGGAGGCTATAAGTACTTTATTACTTTCGCGATGATATGAGTAGATTTGGCTACTTATATTTGATGAGACATAAGTCGAATCCTTTGAAAAGTTCAAAGCATTCAAGAATGAAGTACAAAACCAACTTGGTAAGCGTATCAAGCTACTTGATCGGATCGAGGTGGTGAATACCTTAGTCAAGAGTTTCGTGATCACTGAGTGTGGGATAATATCCCAACTCACTCCCCTGGAACACCACAATGGAATGGTGTATCGAGAGGAGAAATCGTACTCTATTAGATATAGTACGATCAATGATGAGCAGGTGATCTACCTACTTCCTTTTGGGGACTAGCTCTAGAGGCAGTAGCTTTCACACTTAATCGCGTCCATCAAAGCCGTAGAAAAGACACCATATCTGATATGGGACTTGGAAGAGTCCCAAAATGTCTTTTATAAAGATTTGGGGTTGTGAAGCTTATGTAAGGCGTCAAGTCTCGGATAAACTAGGACCCAAATCGGATAAGTGTTATTTTGTAGGATATCCCAAGGAAACTAAGGGATATTACTTTTACAATCCCACACTTGGCAAGGTGTTTGTTGCGGAAATCTCTTGTCTTTCTAGAAAGAGAATTTATTTCTAGAAAAACTAGTAGGAGTAAAATTCATCTTGAAGAAGTTCAAGATGGCGATAACACTAAGGCCGATGGAAAATGAGCAGGAACCACAAAGTGTTGTGGATGAGAAATTGTTGCCCAAGAGTTGTGGAACAAACACATTCAAGTAGACCAACCTCTTCGTAGATCTAATAGGATCCGTCGTCAACCGAGAGATATTCTTTTCTCTTGGTGACAATGGTGATGTATTGCTTGTCGATCTTGGCGAGCCTACATCCTATCAAGAAGCTATGATGAGCCCAGTTAGAAATGGCTAGAGGCCATGAGATCGAAATGGAATCCATGTACACTAACCAAGTATGGACTTTGGTTGATCCACCTGAAGGGGTAAAACCCATTGGGTGTAAGTGGGTCTTTAAAGTAAAGACTTACATGGATGGTAATAAGCATACCTATAAAGGTAGATTGGTGGCTAAAGATTCAAACAAATTCATGGTATTGACTATGATGAAACCTTTTCACGATTGCGATGCTTAAATCCATTCGGATCATACTTGCTATTGCGACCTACCACGATTATGAGATCTGGCGGATGGATGTCAAAACCAGCTTTTACGAATGGAAAGCTACTCGAGGATGTGTACATGACACGGCTGAGGTTTTGAAGATCAAAGCATCTGAAAGGTATGCAAATTGCAAAGGTCCATTTATGGACTAAAGCAAGCCTCTCATTTGGAATCTTGATTCGATGATGCAATCAAAGTTTGGTTTCATCAAGAATGAAGATGAACCTTGTGTCTACAAGAGAAATAGTAGAACCTGAGTTGTATTTCTTGTCTTGTATGTAGATGACATACTTCTCATCGGAAATGATATTCCCTCACTCCGATCTGTGAAGATGTGGTTAGGGAATTGTTTCTCGATGAAGACTTAGGTGAAATTGCCTATATTCTAGGCATCAAGATCTATAGAGATAGATCTAAAAGATTACTTGGCCTAAGTCAGTACATTGATAAAGTGCTAGATCGTTTTGCTATGCAAAATTCCAGAAAGGATTACGCCTTTATCACATGGTGTGAGTCTTTGAAGACTCAATGTCCCTCTTCTAAGGAGGAGAGAGATCGCATGGATAAGATCCCTTATGCATCTGCTATAGGGTCTATCATGTACGCCATGCTTTATACTCGTCCTGACGTCTCGTATGCTTTGAGCATGACGAGTAGATACTACTGATCCGTGAAAGTCATCGGATAGCAAATAAAAATATTCTAAATACTTACGAAGAACGAAAGAATATTTCCCGATATTCGAGGCAATGAGGAGCTAGCGTAAAGGGTTACGGATGCAAGCTTCCAAGCAGACAAGGATGACTATAGATCGCAATCGGGTACATGTTTTGCACGAATGGTGGAGCCGTGAGTGGAAGAGTTCAAAGCAGACCACGATTCTTGATTCTACAATGAAGCCGAGTATATTCGTCATCGATGCGAAAGGAGGCTGTTTGGCTCCGTAAGTTCATCAGTGAACTTGGGGTAGTTCCTAGCATTGCAGATCCAATAGACCTCTATTGTGACAACAATGGGGCTATTGCACAGGCTAAGGAACCTCGATCACATCAACGGACCAAACACATCTTTGCGGTCATTCGAGAGATCATCGATAGAGGAGATGTGAGGATATCTGAGTACCGAAAAGCTAACATGCGAGATCCATTGACCAAGGCTTTACGCGGAGGAAGCATGATGGTCACACTAGGTCACTAGGTATTAGATATCATAGTGATTGGTACTAGTGCTAGTGGGAGATTGTTAGTTATAGCCCTAGAACCAATCATGTGATGGTTGAATAGGGAACATTTTGTATCATATTCTATAAAGGCAAAGGATTGGTTATTATATTTACATCTTGCTTGTGCCAGCTAAATTAAATATAATAATGCCCTAGAAAAGTAGGTTCTTATCTACAGCACATCAATTGGCAGAATTGATTATGAGAGGCTGTAGAGAACACTTTCCTAAATGTTCCTGGTCAAGTATTAATATGCAAGGGCAATATTAATACATAAAGACTAGCATGTAGGTCAATTGATGACTTGATCTCACAAGTCATGGATATATGATATCAAGTTGACACATGGGTATATATTAGAGAATATATCTTGGCCCGACCGCCATGAGAAAGTTTCATGGATCGTTATATGAGTGTCATAAACTTTCTCATGTGACTATTGGTATGAATAGTCCTCGGACACAAAGTCACTACGGTTCCCTACATAAGGAGTTATGTACTTTGGTATCGTCAAAGCGTCACCCGTAATGGGTGGACCATAAAGCGATTCTTGGGTATATAACAAATTATGCGGAGGGATGTGAGTGATGTAGATGGGATCTATCCCTCTCATATGGCGAGTGATATCGGTGGGCCCCTTGATTGAGTAGAACTACTAAAGCATGGCCATGCTCGAATGAGTCAATATGAGATATTGAGCTCATTTGTTTGAGTTAGTTTACTCGGGGATCAAAAACACATAGATTGATCGAGGATGACCACGGTCTATGCCTCATTGATCAATCGATATCAAGGATAGAAGGACACGGTCATACATTATAGTAGTCACGGAAAGGTTAGTCGGATCTTGACTTATCTCGTAACTTAGGTAGCAATGATGTATTGCTAGATGCTCATTGCTTGTGTATCTAAAGAGTTTAGATCCCTTTAGCGTTATGAGAGCCTATAGGGTCACACACAAAGAGCATGATAATTAGAGGAATTAGAGTATTCTAGTTTGACTAGAATAATTTGGGAATAAGCTCAAGTACAAAATGGTTTTTGGACTTTAAGCTTAAATTTGAATTTTAGCTAATTGATTTAATGAGATTAATTCAATATGTTACCTTATTGATTTAATAAGATTAATTCAATATGATAACATAAGCTTAATTGAATTAATAAGATTAATTCAATATGATAACATAAGCAATTGAATTAATAAGATTAATTCAATATGATAACATAAGCTTAATTGAATTAATAAGATTAATTCAACATGCATGAATGCCACATAAGAATGCCACATAAGCATGCCACATAAGCATGCCACCTAAGCATCCACCTAAGCTAGATAAGGTGGAAGGAAACAAAATGGTTTTGTCTCCTTAAGTGGCCGGCCAAACAAATGTCCCAATGCAATGGATTGCATTGAATTAGTGGAGGTGAAAGGGTTTTTCCAACCCTATAAAAGACCCCATGGCGTGTGGCCAAAGCAATCAATTGTTGTGGTTGTTGGGAGCTTGAGGCTTGGAGAGAGCTTGAGAGCTTATTGTTGTGTGGCTTTTGTGAGTGTAGGAAGAAGAGTAGTCTTCTTCTTCCCTTCTCTTTTTCCCTAGCTTCCTCTCCTTTAGGGACTTCTCTAGCAAGAAGTAAAGGAGAGCTCCTCTAGTTTTCTTTTGTGAGACAAGAGCTTGCTCGTGTGGATACATATAGAGGCACGGACACTTGAACGTGCTAAAGATCCAACAAACAAAAGGAAGAAGCGGGATTAACAAGGGCACGCAACAAAGGTAATCCTCTCCTATAAGATAGGCTTGGTTTAGAGAAATTTATTTTATACGAGTTTGCTTTCACATGGATCACTTGGAAGGGATCCTAATTTTTCCGTTGCGCATATGCCATTTGGCATAAAGAATTCCCTACAATGCGTAGGTTAACTCTTTGGTTGCAAGCATAGGATCCAACTATTATGGCCATATGTGTGTTTGTGATTGTATGTGTGTAATTGTATATTTTGTTGAATCCTCGTGGTTGACGAGGCAAGTATTTAATTTTTGTATATTAGATACGGCATTGTTTAGCCACTCTTTCTATTTTAGTTTACTTTTGATCTAGATTTCATGTGCACTCCCTCGTGGAGTATAGGATCGATGGATGTAAATTAAAATACTTTTTCTTTGCTCGGATCTCTAGATGGCTTGTACATGGCATAGGGAGGAGCGGACGAGATGGTGATATGACGGGAGACATAAGGAAGACAAAAGCCATAATAGTTGGAAAATATTTTTTTTTCATATTTATTACTTATTGTTTGATATGCATGTCGTAGGCTAGAAAATTCCTCAATTTCAAATTACTAAGTGGGAGAGGGATATTTTTATAAATTCCCACGACCTCCATTACGATTTGACATGTGATGCAAACAAACTTGCGCGTCGGCTCTGAGTGCCTTCCTCCCTATCGAATGAGTTTGTTTGCAGATCACAAGGTCGAATATGGTTATAGAAAATTATTAAGGAGCGTGTGTACTTCCACATCGAAATGCACATAACCCGAGATAATTACCTTGGTACCGAGCAATGGTGAACACTTAAATACAAATATAAGTATCCTCCCCATCGGAGTCACTGCTTTTATTTGTAGGGCCAAAGAGGAACTAACTATTAATTTTACTTGTCAAAAAGTTAGGTTGACAAGATAGTAAAATTAATGTCCATGGATACTTCAACTTTATCTTGGATTGCCTCGTCATATGTCTAGGGATCAGGTTCATGTTCGCCAGGGACCAAATCAGAAGATTCTCCCAACAACATGAATCTATCAAGCTATCTCACAACCCTCCCACTACGACGAGGTATCACCTGTGTATCCTCTGTGACACGCGGTGTAGTGACTTGTGGTATATCCTCTTGTACCGATGGTACTGAAAAAGTAACTTCCCCTTATAATCCCTCCAGAACAATCTTACTCATGGGCTTCTGGTTTATCACATAGTCTTCCTCTAGAAATCTGTCGTTCGTGCTAACGATCACCCTATGATCTCTAGGACTATAAAACAAACCACCTTTCATTCCTCTACGAACATGCGGACGAGGTTCCAACTTACAAGATTCGCCTTCAAAGACATGTGGACTCCCAAATCAGAATATACCGAGACTTGGCTTTCGCCCAGTCCACAATTCTATGGGAGTAGAAGGCACTGATTTAGATGGGACCAAGTTCAGAATATACACTGTCGTATCTAGAGCATATCCCCAGAACGAATCTGGCAACTCAGAATAACTCATCATCTATCTAACCATCTCCATAATAGTCCTATTCCTTCGCTCTACTACACCATTCTGTTGGGGTGTGCCAGGTGCAGACAATTGGGATTGAATCTCAGTCTCTGATAAGTACTTCCTAAACTCTCCCAAGAGGTACTCACCACCACGATTAGATCGTAGTGTCTTGATACTTTTACCTTGACGTTTCTCCGCATCAACCTTGAATTCTTTGAACTTGTCAAAGCATTCAGACTTGCGGTGCATCAAGTAAATGTATCCATATCTTGAATAATCATCTATAAAAGAGACGAAATACTCAAAACCACCTCTATCTTGGATAGACATAGGACCACACAAATCAGAATGAACTAATTCTAACACATCTTTGGCTTTATACCCCTTGGCCTTAAAAGGCCTCTTGGTCATTTTACCCTCCAAGCAAGATTCGCAGGTTGGGAAATCTTCCACCACTAATGAACCCAGAGGTCTATCAGCTATTAACTTTTGAATTCTGCTTAGGTTAATATAACCAAGTCTTAGATGCCAAAGATATGTTTGGTTCATATTCGAAGGTTCTTTTCTCTTATTGGAATTAGAAGACGAGTTATTAACTTCAATTTGCATCGTGGGAGCTTTTGGTTCAAGTGTGTATAAATTTCCTATCAATGCACCCGAACAGATAATCTCCCTATTCCTTTTTATAACAACTCTGTCATTGAAAGAAATAGAATATCCATCCATAAACAATTTAGAAACCGAAATTAAATTCTTTCTAAATAAAGGTACATAAAGGCAATTCTTAAAAACTAAAACTTTATTTTTCTCAAAAGATAAATAAACATCTCCCACTGCAACAGCCGCCACCTTCATGGCATCGCCCAAGTATACGGTAATCTCCCCCTCAGCTAGTCATCTGGTTTCTTGGAACCCTGCAAAGTATTACATACATGATCAGTGGCTCCCGTATCTACACACCAGGTGCTGGTAGATAACACTGCTAAACATGTTTCAACGACTAGACCAAAAGATATACCTTTGTTCTGCTTCCAGTTTGGGCAGTCTTTCTTCCAGTGTCCAGTCTGCTTACAAGTGAAGCACTTGCCTTTCTGCGTCTTCACTCCTCCCTGAGTTCCTCCCACCGCCTTTCCCCCAGCTTATTTCTTCTTCTTCTTGCCTTTCGGCTTAGAAGTAGAATCCTTTTGGGCAACCATGGCTTGTGCCTGAGCACTCTGATGAAATAACCCCTCTGCCACCTGGAGTTCTGTCAAAAGCTCCGCCAACAAATACAAACTCTTGTTCATGTTGTAGTTTAGGAGAAACTGCTCAAAACTCCTAGGTAGAGACTAGAGAATGATATCGACCTGGGTTTCCCCATCGATCTCAGCTCCGAGGACTTTCAACTTATTTAAATGAGCTATCATCTTGAGAACATGATCCCTCACAGGTGGTCCCTCGATCGTGGTGGTCGTCATCAAGTTCCTCATGGCTTCCTGCCTAGCAGCCCGATTCAAGTGTCCGAAAAGTTCTTTGGGATTGAGCATCATGTCATAAGCAGTGGCCATGGCTTGATGCTGATGTTGCAGTACATTGGATATAGATGCCAAAATGTAACACCGTGCCATCTCATCGGCCTTAATCCACTTCTTATAACTCTCCTTCTGCTTTTCCCCATAATCATCTACAGGCTTAGGAGAGCACTCTTCGAAGAGTACATATTTGTATTCCTCAGCAGTCAAGACAATGTCAAGATTCCTCTTCCAATCAACATAGTTGGGTCCAGTAAGTTTTTTTCTTTCAGTATCATAGCAAGCGGGTTGAAAGTCATTTTGAAAGAAAATCTAAGAATCACATAGATCAAAACATTAGATTTCAAAAAATTATTGATTCCTCAAACAATAATATTTTAAAATCAACCAACACCTCAAAACACCGAGAATATCATATGCCATGATAGTGTGGACGTATACGAATTCTACATTTGTAAGAGGAGGTTTTACCCATTAATTTTACTATCTTGTCAACCTAACTTTTTGACAAGAAAAATTAATATTTGGTTCCTCTTCGGCCCTAAAAATAAAAGCAGTGACTCCGATGGGGAGGATACTTATATTTGTATCTATGTGTTCACCATTACTCGGTACCAAGGTAATTATCTCGGGTTATGTGCCTTCCGATGGGGAAGTACACATGCTCCTTAAGAATTCCCTATAACCATATTCGACCTTGTGATCCGCAAACAAACTCATCCAATGGGGAGGAAGGCACTCAGAGCCGACGCACAAGTTTATTTGCATCACATGTCAAATCGTAATGGAGGCCGTGGGAATTTATAAAAATATCCCTCTCCCACTTAGTAATTTAAAATTGAGGAATTTTCTACCCTACGGCATGCATATAAAACAATAAGCAATAAATATGAAAAATAAATATTTTCCAACTATTATGTCTTTTGTCTTCAATATGTCTCCTGTCATATCGCCATTTCGTCCGCTCCTCCCTACACCATGTACGAGCCCTCCGGAGATCCGAGCCAAGACTAAAAAATATTTTAATTTACATCCATCGATCCTATACTCCACAAGGGAGTGAACATGAAATCTAGATCAAAAGTAAACTAAAATAAAAAGAGTGACTAAACAATGCCATATCTAATTTACAAAAATTAAATACTTGGCTCGTCAACCCAGAGGATTTAACAAAATATACAATTACACACATACAATCACATACACATATATGACCATAATAGTTGGATCCTATGCCTGCAACCAAAGAGTTAACCTACGCATATCCTGCTATTATCTGACACATATAATATATGAAAAGTGCATAAAAGTAACCAAATCCAAAACACATAAAACGGAAAACCGTGGCTCTGATACCACTTGAAGGTAGGAAACTTCACTTCCCACTTCAACTCGGTCGCTTGTTAATGGCAATCCCTTCTATGTCCCCGGATAAAAAAAAATTATCCTTGACAATAGGGATTACCCAAGAAACTATTTCATCGTCGTGCTATTCGATTAGAGTAGTCACTTGAACAAACTTGTTGTTCAAGCAACCAACCTCTATTCTACGAATAGCCGTGGAATAGATGATGTACGGATCGCCGACTTTTGTGTTTATGTTCGGGGTCAAAGTTATATTAGCCACAAAATAGAATATATCATGCATATATAATTGAAAACAATTATAAACATGTTACATAAGAGAATAGACAAGTATTATACCTCTCGATCTTCTATCGTATGTCCTTCCTTCTTTTGGACGTCGTGTGGGCGACGATCTACCAAAAGTCAAAGCTCCTAGATTACCAATCTTCCTTCCTTGCTCGCTCCAAACAAGAGGAAGACTAAGAAACTAAACCCTTCTCCTTCCTTTAGGCAACTAACAAACACCAACCTGGGTGCTTGCCGCCGGCCAACAAGGAGAAGGTGATGGAGATAGTTTTCGGCCAAGTGCTCCAAGGGGGGACCCTAAGCCTTGTTTCCACGGGCCAAGGAGAGGAGATGGGCTAGGTTTGGATGCCAGCCAATGGAGGGAAGGCTGGTATGGGCGCCGACCACAAAGAGAGAAGAAGAAGAAAAGGTAAACCTTTCCATATTTGGTGCCGCCAACACCCAAACCCTAATCCTGAAGCTTGCCGCCCACCTTAACCCTAATCCTATCTCTAATGGGATTCCTCCTTGCCGCCCACCCCCTCCTCTCCTTTTATAGAGTTAGGGATAAGCCTTGTTTTAATCTTCACCATTGGTTCTAAAGATTTAATCTCAATCGTCGGATCTAGAGATTTAATCTCAACCGTCGGATCTAGAGATTTAATCTCCACCTTTGGATCTAGAGTTTTATTTTCATCCATTGGATCTAGGCTTCTTGATGTATTAATAGGCTACAATAGGGACTATGAGGAGGAGTTGGATCTTGGCCACCCAATGGATCAAGCCCACATAACGTCTGATCCATTAATGATAATCCAATCCACTAAAGGATTATCATTGATCTACCTCACCAACCCCCATAAGTTAATATGGGCTATATATATTATATGTACATTTTCTCCCCGTGTTTAAGATCTCGAATGTCCGTCGATTAATTAATTTACTGACCATTAATTAATCAACATCTAACTCCATGAGTAGTACCACTCAACCTTTTCATCATGCCGGACCAAGTCCACCTGCAGGGTTTACATGATGAAATGTGCTTCTCAAAAGGACATCATCATCCTAATATATAGGACACGGTTTCCTCCTATAATCAACGACACACCATATAAATAATATCATTTCCCAACTTACCGAGCCTATCGATTTAATCTATAAATCTCGCCCATTGGTAAATCAAAGAAATGAATACTAAGTATATGTGCCCGTTATTATATCTGGATTAAGAGCATGTACAATATAATATCTGAGGTTCGATTCGATTATGTAGTCAGCAATAAATCGAATCACCTCTAAGTCAGTCTTGCTCAATACATACAAAGTGTACTAGTATGATTCTATGGTCAAGATAAACCAATATCAAATCACACTACAACCATGCCAATGGTTTGTCCAAAGCCATCTCGGTTGTGATCCTATACTTATACTTTACAAGGATCCGATAATATGATCTCTCGTGTGACACCACACACCAAGTTATCTACAATATAATGTATTCGACAATATGCATAACCATAAATATGCAAACAATGATCATGTGATTTTTATTTCAAAATAAAGATGTTCATACAAAAGATAGGCTTTTCATTATACATCCCAACAATCTACAATGTAATGTATTAGACAATATGCATCACCATAAATATGCAAACAATGATCATGTGATTCTTATTTTGAAGTAAAGATGTTTATATAAAGATAGACTTTTCAGTATACATCCCAACATTTATGTGTATCTGATGACACATAAGTCAGAATCCTTTAAAATGTTCAAAGAATTCAAGAATGAAGTACAAAACTAGCTTGGCAAGAGTATTAAGATACTTCGATCAGATCGAGGTGGTGAATACCTTAGCCATGAGTTTCGTGACAATCTAGCTGAGTGTGAGATTCTATCCCAACTCACTCCTCCTGGAACACCACAGTGGAATGGTGTATCCGAAAGGAGGAATCGTACCCTATTAGATATGGTATGATCTATGATGAGTCACACAGATATTCCTATAACCTTTTGGGGATATGCTCTAGACACAACAACCTTCACTCTTAACCGTGTTCCATCCAAAGCTGTGATAAAGACACCATATGCAATATGGACAGGGAAAAATCCCAAGATGTCTTTCGTGAGGATTGGGGGTTGTGAGGCTTACGTTCGACGTCAAGTCTTAAATAAAATGGGACCTAAAACTGATAAGTGCTATTTTGTTGGATATCCCAAGGAAATAAAGGGATATTACTTCTACATTCCAGTCAGAACAAAGTTTTTATGGCAAAGACTGGGGTATTTCTAGAAAGGAATTTTGTTTCGAGAAAAACTAGTGGGAGTACGTTCGATCTTGATAAAATTCAAAATAATAACTATGGCACTGAGGCCGAGATGGAGGTTTAATAGGAACCACAAAGTATTGTGGATTATGAGATTGTTCCACAAAGAGTTGTGGAACAACAACCTGTTCAGGTAGACCTACCTCTTCGCAGGTCTGATAGGGTATGTCGTCAGCCTAAGAGATACTCATTTCTCTTGTCTGACTATGATGAAGTTATGCTCGTTGAGAATGATCCTACCTCCTATTAGGAAGCTATGATGAGCCCAGATTCTGAGAAATGACTAGAGGCCATGAGATTCGAGATGGAATCCATGTACACCAACCAAGTGTGGACTTTAGTTGATCCACCTGAAGGCGTCAAACCCATTGGGTGTAAGTGGGTCATTAAGAGAAAGACTGACATGGATGGACTTATGCATACCTATAAGGGTTGATTGGTAGCTAAATGGAGATGTTTAAGTCCATTTGGATCATGCTTGCTATTGTAGCATACCACGATTATGAGATCTGGCAGATGGATGTCAACACCGCGTTTCTGAATGGAAACTTGCTCAAGGATGTGTACATGTCTAAAGAATATTTCTTGATATTTAGAGGCGATGAGGAGCTAGCTGTAATGGGTTACAACGATGCCAGCTTCCAAACTAACCAGGATGATTATAGATCGCAGTTAGGGTTTGTGGTTTTCTTGAATGGTGGCGCTGTGAGCTGGAAGAGTTCGAAGCAAGATACAGTTGTTGATTCTACAACAGAGGCCGAGTATATTGCTACATCAGAGGAAGCAAAGGAGGCAGTTTGGATCCGCAAGTTCATTACTGAGCTTGGGGTGGTTCCTAGCATAGCAGATCCTATAGAGCTTTATTTTGACAACAATGGAGCGATTGTGCAGGCTAAGGAACCTCCCTCACACCAGCAGACCAAACACATACAACGATGCTTCCATCTCATTCGAGAGATTATCGATAGAGGAGATGTGAAGATTTGTAGAGTACCCACAGAGGCTAACATCGTAGATCTCTTGACCAAGGCTTTGGCATAGAAAAAACATGATGGTCACACTAGGTCATTGGGTATTAGATACTATAGTGATTGGCGCTAGTGCTAGTGGGAGATTGTTAGTGAAAGCATTAGATCCAAACATGTGAAGATTGTTGTATGGACTTGTTGTATCATATTCCTATATAAAGGCATTTCTTTATGGTTATTATACTTACTTGTATTGGTGCCAAATAACTAAGTATAATAACGTCCTTGAGTAGAAGGTTCTTATCTATATCAATCAATTAGTTGAATCGATAATGAGATGATATAGAGAATACTACTCTTAATCATTCCTAGTCGAATTGCTAGTGTAATTCAGGTCTCGGAAGTGCAACCTGCTAAACCATATTTACAAGCAAGCTTTCTAAAAGATCGTTAATCGGGTCCGACTGACTCGCCTTCTGGACTCACTTTTCTTTTTTCTTTCCTTCAGCAATACGTAACCGAACGAAGTACAATTATATGAGTGTCATATACTTTCTCATGTGACTATTATTCCTTTGACGTGAAGTCACCATGGTTCCCTGCATAAGGAGTTGCATACTTTGGCTTCGTCAAACGTCACCCATAAATTAGTGGACTATAAAGGCGATTACTGGGTATGTAATAAATTATGCGGAGGGATGTGAGTGATGTAGATGAGATCTATCCCTCCTATATGACGGGAGTAACATCATGATTCTTGATAGAGTGAGACCACTAAGTGCATGGACATGCCCAAATGAGTCAATATGAGATATTGAGCTCATTTGATTAGAGTGAGTCTACTTAGAGTTCAAGATATAGATTGTACAGAGGATGACACGGTCTATGCCTTAATTGGTCAATCTAGATGTCAAGGATAGAGGGACATTGTCACATATTGTGAGAGTCACAATTAGTAGTCACAAAGGTGATGTTGGATCTCAACATTCTTGTAACTGGGGTAGCAATGATGTGTTGCTAGATACCACTCATTGCTTATGTTTTTAAATCGGTTTAGAAGCATTGCAAACGTTACAAGAACCTATAGGGTAACATACAAAGGGTAATTAGATAGAGATTAGGTTCATATGATAGATCAAGAGGATTAGGTTCATGTGATGAACAAAATTGGATTAAGAGTAATCAAAATTAGACTAATTAAGTTGGACTCAATTTTATTCAAGTGTTGAATGAGTCTAATCTAGATTTGATTCATTGAGTCAATTTAAACTAATGAATAGCGATTCATGAAATTAAATTGACTTGAATCAAATGGTTGGATTTGATCAACCATGGGAGATAAGAGGTCAAGTTTGACTTGACTTGAGAGGGAAGATGAATGGTCAAGTTTGACTTGACCAAATGCCACGTCATGAAGACTTGTCATGTGCCAGCCAATGATGATGTTCCACATCATCATGGACACATCATGGGGTGCCACCTCATGAGGAAGACCAAGAGCCTACATGGTTTAAAAACCCCATAAAGTGGTTGGCCACATTAGATGAGCATTAGTGGTGAATTGAGTGGGAATTGATTAGATCATCTTCTTCCTCCTCTCCTCTCAAGCTCTCTCTCCCTCATCCTATTTTTGCCAAGACCTTCATGAGTGCTATCACACTCTAAGTGATCTTCTCCACCTATTGTTCGTGTGGATATTTGTAGAGGAGTGTTCATTTGACACTCTTCGATATTCGACAAAGTGTTTGGACGAGCGGGATAAGCGAAGGGTGTCGCTACAAGGGTAATTCTCTTCTCATGTTGATCTAAGGTAGATCTAGGTTTACTTAATATGTACATAAATTCAAGTTTCAATTTATCTTCACACGGATCTGTGGCCGACTTCCGAGGTTTCCGCAACGCAAAAAGTAGTTTTTGCGGCTTGGATAGTCCAACACCAAGTGCTAGAAGAAACAATATGACATTCAATAAGAAATATACCTGAAGTAGATTGGGCATCAGATGCCTTCTTCCGCTTCAGTGACTCCAGATACTGCTTGCAGTTTCTCTTCCAATGTCCATCCTTGCCACAATGATGGCAAGTGCCCTTGGGAGTTATTTCTTCCTTCTTTGCCTTCTTCTTCCCTTTAGCATTTATTTTTTACTTCCTCTTAGAACCTTTCTTTGAGGAGTCAACCAACATCACTGCCTTCTGTTCCTTCACAATAGATGACTCCACTGTTTTGAGCATATTGATCAATTCTGGAATCATGGACTCAATCTTATTCATCTGATAGTTCATCACAAATTGTGAATAGCTACCAGTCAGATTGTGAAGAATTAAGTCAATACTTAATTCATGGTCCATGAAGAACCCTAATGATCCCAATCACTCAATATAGATATTCATCTTTAGCGCAAACTACACTGCAGATGAACCCTCCTGCATCTTCGAGCGAAAGAGGAGCTGGGTGACCTCGAACCTTTTAGATCGTGTCTTCTCATCGAACAACTCTCGAAGATGGAAGAAAATTTTATTAGCCTCCATATGCTTATGTTGCTTCTGTAACTCAGGAGACATCGACGCTAGAATAATGCAACTCACCATCTTAAAGTCAACAACATATTTCTGGTAAGCCAACTTTTGGTCACCAGATGCATTGTCTACAGGAGGTTGGGGAAGAGCCTCTTCAACGACATATGGTAGCTTTTTAGCCTTGCAAAAAATTCTCAGGTTGCGAAGCAAGTCAAAGAAGTTTGTTCCTATCAATTTGTTGTTGTCTAAAATCGAACGTAAATTAAGGGAGGTCGACATGCTGTTATAATTAGTACCTAGACATACCAAAAAAAAAGGTGTATAAGAGAAATGAATTAATAGTAATGTAAACAATTTACATTAACAAGAAACTCCCACTATTTTATCAAATTCAATAGCCCTCACTTTGAATTCAAGAGATGGTAGGTGATCTCTTAGTGGGTTGATATCCATTATGACTAAGAACAACCTTGGAGAGAGTCCAATAAGTCATTCATAGTCATAATGTTAGGTATCAACAGTACCCATTATATATCAAATATATAACTATCACTTTATGCTATCAACTAATTGAATGTTCACATATACATTAGGTTGTTAACTCATTAAAATATATACATCCAATGCATATCGCCTAATTGCACCTCTGTCCATATTGACCTTGGAGGGAGTCAAACAAATCAATGCTTTTAGTTAGGGCCGACCCATTAATCGTGAGATCGAATTTAAATGATTTGAACACATTCAACTTACAAGCCAGGCTTGGAGAGAGTCCAACAACCCAAATTTGAAATTGACCTCTAGTCCTTACCATTTAAAATAAATATCGAATCTCATATGAATTGAACATGCTCGATGTCATGATAAGCTTGGAGGGAGTCCAACAACCCAAACACGAAAAAGAACTCTGGTTCAAACATATTAATGTAAGGTGTTAGCCCTAATATTTGCACGAGGGATTTCACATTATTATGGGTCTCATCTAAAAAGGAAATAAACCTAAATATGGAAAAACCAAGGTCACATTATGAAATGAATTTCCCGACGTGAACGTGAGTCTATGCTTAGGCTCTAATGATGTGGCCAACACCTTCAGTGTTTCCAGGTGCATCCTCGGTATTTCCTTTTAGGTTACAAACATATCCTATATGTAAAACAAGCATACTTTAATCTATCATATAGATAATCATGGCATAGGTATATTAAAACTTCAAACATGCTTTAAAATTTCTCCTAGAACATGCAATCTATGCCAAAAGAACAAGGTGCCTCAGATACCACTTGTTGGATGTTCCCGGGATGATGCGCAGCGGAATAAACGAATAAAATAATTTTTATTTTATCCCAGACATCCCCTGGGGGCCATGAAAACTTGTTTTGGCATAATCACATGAAAACACGCAAGGAGAAAAAGAAGTTATACCTTTGGGATTCTTTTGAATCCGTCGAAACCACAAGCAAGTCCAACGGGCCTTGCCTCTATCAATATCCACACTGGGATCACCTGAGACAAATCCTAGAGCAAGAAGTCTTTGTCTCCGATTGGTGCTAGCCAACCGGTGGAGACAAGGGAAGAGGAGAAAGGAGAGAGCAATGACGACTATCAAGGGAAAACCTAATCCAAAGATTATCAAGGGATATATTTATATATCTCTTGATTAGGTCAACTTAGGAGGCTTAAACAAAACATATCTTACCATAATTAAGGTAAGAACAACACAGAAAATCTCTATAATGAGAAATCTCCAAAATCGGTGGAGACGTGACATGACCTTGTGGATGCACACGGCCTGCCTGTGTGGATTCACATGGCTATGTGTTTTCACATGGCCTGGCCGTGTGGATTCACATGGCCATGTGAAAACACATGGCCTGCCCATGTGTATCTCTAGAGCATCCCAGACTTTGCCAATTTGCGACCAGAGCTAGGAACGACCCGTGCCAAGTTAGGCACGACCATGTGAGGCTTTGTATCGTCTGTTTAACTTTATTTAAGTGTGATATGGTCGTGCTAAGTCCAACAAAGCCATAGGAGATTCCATAGCCCCTGTTTCGCACTCCCTTCGTCTGGTCTAACCAGAAATATCCTCTCTCAATGAGAATCTCATTCTCAGACTTGTTTTACATCTTAAGATAACCCGTAGTGCGTGTGACCCAATAGGTTCTCGGTTATGTTGGCCATTCATAATTAACCCTTTAATTATGAATAGATCATGAGTGAAACCTAGCAGTACATCATGACCCCCAATTGACCGGAAAGTCTAAATCGACTCCAGAATATTTTCTGAACCCTTCAACCACTATAGTTGTTCATTTCTTGTTCCTTTCACTCATCTTATACCCACTTTGTTCAGGACATGGTCTCTGTGTTCATCCCCACTAGGATGACTACATCACACCTAGCCCAAGTTAATTTCCTTGTCCTATGGATTCAAGTTACTCCTACATGTTGCCAAGAAGACCATCTTCTTAACATGCTTGCTCTAGCCAGAGACTTCTGAGTAACAATCCTGACAAGAGGCCTAGGGTATATATCTCCTTTATCAGGAGTGGTGAATCCTCTGTTGGCTATTCTGTAGGGATGTATACTTAAAAGTCTATTTTTTGTATGAACATCTTTATTTTGAAATAAGAATCACATGATCATTGTTTGCATATTTTTATGGTTATGCAATATTGTCTAATACCTTACATTGTAGATAACATGGTGTGTGGTGTCACACGGGAGATCATGTTATCGGCTCCTTGTAAAGTATAAGTAAAGGCTCACAACCGAGATGGCTTTGGACAAACCATCGGAATGGTTGTAGTGTGATTTGGTATTGGTTTGTCTTGACCATAGAATCACACTAGTGCACTTTGTGTGTATTGAGCAGGACCGACACAGAGGTGATTCGATTTATTGCTGACTACATAATCGAATCGAACCTCAGATAGCACATATACTTGGTACTCATCTCTTTGATTTACCAATGGGCGAGATTTATAGATTAAATCGATAGACTCGGTAAGTTGGGAGATGATATTATTTATATGGTGTGCCGTTGATTATAGGAGGAAACCGTGTCCTATATATTAGGATGATGATGTCCCCTTGAGGAGCTCATAAGGTTCATCATGTAAACCCTGCAGGTGGACTTGGTCCGGCATGATGAAAAGGTTGAGTGGTACTACTCATGGAGTTAGATGTCGATTAATTAATGGTCAGTAAATTAATTAATTGACGGACATTCGAGATCTTAAACACGGGGAGAAAATGTACAAATAATATATGGAGCCCATATTATCATATTGGTGAGGTAGATCAATGATGGACCTTTAGTGGATTGGACCATCATTAGTGGATCGGACTTTATGTGGGCTTGATCCATGGGTGACCAAGACCCAACTCCTCCTCATGGTCCCTAATGTAGCCCATTAACACCTCAAGATGCTTAGATCCAATGGATAGAAACAAAACACTAAGATCCATTGGTAGAGATTAAATCTCTAAGATCCGACGGTTGAGATTAAATCTCTAGATCCGACGGTTGAGATTAAATCCCTAGAACCAATGGAGGAGATTAATTCATGGCTTATCCCCAAAATCTATAAAAGGTGGCATGGGGTTGGCGTGAAGATAATCATAGAGAGGGAGCAAGGCTTGGGCGGCAAGAATAGGGCAATCCTAGTTGAGATAGGATTGGAATTAGGGTTAGGGTTTTGAGGCTAGGGTGGCACCAAATAAGGAAGGTTCTTTCTCTCTTCTTCTTCCTCTTTGTGCCAATGTCCAGCAGCTTCTCCCAGCTTTTTTTCAGCCTTGGCCGACGCCCAAAGCCTCCTTCTTCTTCTCCTTAGGTGGTGGAAACAAGATATAGGGTTTCCCTAGGTATCTTGGTTGCTTCCCACCACCATCTCCTTCATTTACTTGGCCGGCGGCAAGGAAGGGATTGATTCCTTGTTGGTTGAGTTTTGGAAGGAGAAAAACATTGTTTCTCTTCTTCCTCTTGCTTGGGAAAGCAAGGAAGGAAGTTTTGCGATCTAGGAGCTTCGACTTTTGGTGGATCATCGCCCACACGACGTCCAAAAGGAGGAGGGTCATACATTAGAAGACCAAGAGGTATAACTATTCTTCTATCTCTTTTATTCATTGCTTGTGTTTGTTTTTCAAAATATAAGCATGTTATAGTTCTGTAAATAGGCTAAATAATACTTGGATCCCGAGTACAAACACAAAAACCGGCGATCTGAACATCGTCTATTTAGCGGCTACTCGTAGGATAGAGGATGGTCGCTTGAACAACTAGTTTGTTCAAGTGACCTCTCTAAATGAATAGCACGACGATGACTTGGTTGCTTTGGGAATCCCTTTTGTCTAAGATTAAATTTTTAATCCGGGGACATCAAAGGGATCACCATGGTCAAGCAACCGAGGTGAATGGGAAGCGAAGTTTCCCCTCACGGATCAACCCCAACATATTCAAACATCTTCGATCACTTTGGCTTATACCCAATCATCCCGGAGTTACACCTACTATGTAGATTGCTGCGAAGAAGTCAAAGTACAAGGTGCCATGATCGAGGTGACTTGAATACCTCAAGTCTAAGGAAGCTCACACTCAAGCCGCAATGAGATCTTCAACGACATATAGAAACATATGAAGTCTCATTGTAGGTCACTCCAATGAACTAGTTACCATAACTAGCATCCACATGTTCCCTCTGTCACGCCCGCCCTTTCTAAGGGTTTCGAGGGCGGCGCGACGCAATCGTAAATACATGCATTACAGTGGAAGACTACATATACTTCTTACATCGGAAGACTTTAAACTTCTTTTTTTTTCTTTCTTTTAAACATAAGCATGCATCATCATTTCATAAATACTTAGTTCCAATTCATGACACTCAACTTAAAGAAAACATGCATAAGTACGGAAAGCATAAACAGATCTCCTCAACCAAGCCACTACCACACACACTTTGCTCCTCCTGCTGCTCCCTTTAGTTTAGCCACCCTTTACCCTTATTTGCAGTACAAGGGAACATAAACTATAAGCACATAGGCTTAGTAAGATCCTGTCCTACTCACAAAAACCATACATCAAGCATTAAACATAGAGTAGTGACATGAACATATAACACTTATAAGCATAACATTGATATAAACATACAAAGACATATAAGCATGGCATTAATGTAAACATACAAGAACATAAAAGCATAGCATGCATATAAACATACCAGAACATAGACATCACATTCATATAGACATTCAAGAACATTAATAAACTTAACATGCATATAACCATACAAGAACATAAGCAAGCATAACATGCATATAGACATACAAGAACATAAGCAAGCATAACATACATATAACATACAAGAACATAAGCAAGCATAACATGCATATAAACATACAAGAACATCAGTAAGAATAACATGCATATAACATACAAGAACATAAGCAAGCATAACATGCATATAAACATACAAGAGCATAAGCAAGCATAACATGCATATAACATACGAGAACATAAGCAAGCATAACATGCATATAACATACAAGAACATAAGCAAGCATAACTTGCATATAAACATACAAGAACATAAGTGAGCATAACATGCATATAGACATACAAGAACATAAGCAAGCATAACATGCATATAACATACAAGAACATAAGCAAGCATAACATACATATAACATACAAGAACATAAGCAAGCATAACATGCATATAAACATACCAGAACATAAGCAAGAATAACATGCATATAACATACAAGAACATAAGCAAGCATAACATGCATATAAACATACAAGAGCATAAGCAAGCATAACATGCATATAACATACGAGAACATAAGCAAGCATAACATGCATATAACATACAAGAACATAAGCAAGCATAACATGCATAAAAACATACAAGAACATAAGCAAGCATAACATGCATATAGACATACAAGAACATAAGCAAGCATAACATGCATATAACATACAAGAACATAAGCAAGCATAACATGCATATAACATACAAGAACATAAGCAAGCATAACATGCATATAACATACAAGAACATAAACAAGCATAACATGCATATAACATCATAATGATCCAGATTTGAACTAAGGATATATGCAGGATTCTCTTTGAAAATATATATTATAGGTATTTAAACATAATCATAACATATTAGGCCCGGCATTGTACCACATCATCATCATCATAGTGCGCATGCCTAATAGACCCGAGGTAGCTAATCCCGAATCGACTAGAGTACTAGGCCCGTAATATGTCCATCGGTCTAAGGGCAGCATAATAGAAGCCCATCCTAAGCCCGTACTTATGATCGTCGGCCTAGGGCATCTTGGAGGCCATCCCGTACTGAGTCTATACTACGACCGTTGACCCAGGGGCATGTAGGAGCCCATCCCTTGGACCTTGTTAGGGTCCTAGTACAAGTCATGCAGAAAGTAAAATACATATCATGCTTCTTATCATAACATATTATATTTCTTTTCATAAACATATCATGTTCCTTATCATGGCATATCATGTTTCTTCTTCATATCATAACATATTTCTTCTTCATAACATATCATATTGCTTTTCATAACATATCATGTTCCCTCTTCATAACATATCATATTTCTTTTCATACATATCATGTTCCTTCTTTATAACATATCATACATTCATACAATTTACAAGGCAATGAGTATAACATGATCATGCATTTAACATGGTAATGAGAAGAACATAATCATGCATTCCTACAATTAACATGGACATATGGTAGTGACATATAAACCAATCATACTAAACAACTTGACCAAGGACTACTTAACATCATGCTAACATCACACACATATAGGGCATGGCATAAACATCATGAACAAACATAACATGGTGTGATCTAAACTTCATGGAGTTCTAGCAAAATTTTAAACCCTAAACAACTTATATATAATCTAACTAACCACATATTAATTCTTTCGCATATAAATCATGGCAAGGAAGGCACTTAGGAGTTTAGATAAGTCTTGGCCGAGAGCTTCAAGGAATCCTAAGGTCCATTTCTTAAATCTAGCTTAGCTATCAACATGTTACCTTCATCTACATTTATAACATAGCATGACAACTTATAGATCATAGTATAATAGACCTAAATGGGTCTTGGCCGAATGGTTCAAGGAACTTAAAGGATCAACCACTTAAATTTAGGTTAACTAACAACATGTTACCTTCATCTATATTCATAACATAGCATGACAACTTATAGATTATAGCATAATAGACCTACATGGGTCTTGGCTGAATGGTTCAAGGAACTTAAAGGGTCAACAACTTAAATTTAGGTTAGCTAACAACATATTATCTTCATCTAACATCAAAACATATCATGAACACATCTAGAGTATAGCATAGAACATGTTATCTCCATCTAACATCAAAACATATCATGAACTCATCTAGAGCATAGCATAGAACATGTTTTCTTCATCTAACATCAAGACATAGCATGAACTCATCTAGAGCATGGCATAAAAAAAACATTAGGGGTCCAAAGGGGCTTGGCCGAGAGTTATATGAGGGTTTGAAGATCAACCACTTAACCAAACATATATAGAAATCTATCATCATCATATTCATACAAGGTATAGCATGGGTCATCATGGAAAACACAAAGAATGGTCTTGGCCGAAAGTTTCTTGAAGTTTTTAAGATCTAACACTTAGCCAAACCTATCTAGCAACCTATCATCATCATATTCATACAAGGTATAACATGGATCATCATGGAAAACACAAAGAAGGGTCTTGGACGAAAGTTCATGAAGGGGTTTACATAATAACATCAATCGAAACAACTTGTATGCAGGTGAGGGGATACTTACATCCTTCGCTTTGTTAATAGTTGGAAAATACCCTAGGTTGTGCCAAGATTAGAGCTTTCTCCTAGCTTGGTTAGCTTTCGAAAAATGGAAGAGGGAGCCTAGGGTTTTCGGTGAGGAAGAAGAAGAGGAGAAGTGGAGAATGAAAATTGGGTTTTCTCGTCTCCTCATTCCCTATTTATTCACTTGAAGGTGTCCCTTAGCCTCCCTTACCCTTATCTATCATTTCCCATATTCCTCTAATAGCACAACCCTGCTGGGCTTCTTGTTATTGGATGCATCTTAGGGCTTAGCTATCTACTAGAGGTTTGGGGTTAAATTCCTAGGCCATGCATCCTTTTTGGCTCTATTTCTTTTATTTTTTGAAAGAGCCCACATAAAGCCCATTATAATCATGCAAAAATTCTTGTAAAATTGCTAGGAATTTTATGTGCGTTACACCCTCTCATCATCCCTATGTTTCCATTCAGTGAGTACCAAATACTTGGATAAACCAAGGAGCACAACATGTGCTAGTTTTATAGAATTGATGATGTGCAATCTCATCAATTCATCGACTAGGGATAGTTTCATTACTTGCATATTTACACATAATGAGATACCCACTAATTGTGATCCAATCACAATTTCTCTCATGATATGCATCGTATTGTGGACTTCAGTATATGAGTTTAAGATCCAATCAAATACATAGATAATGTATACTCAAATAGTAAGTTTTATTAATAACTTTTAAGGTGATTGCCTTAGGACACATCTCAATTACATCAAGTAGGACTTCTTGCTAGGTATTCGGTCCTCCACTAATCCAACTGGACTTCATGCCTGGTGTCTAATTCTCTTGATCTACACATGAGAGCCTCCATTTCCTTCGTTCGAGGCTCATGGTTCAACATGAATCATTGGCTTTGATACCAAATGTTGATCTACAATAAGATTTTTATATATCCATAATGGTATGATATTGTTCACTTTGGGCCTAAGCCCTCATGGTTTTATTTCTAAGCTATACCCAAAATACCTCGTACCAATGGAGATATCTTTTAATCGTATAAGTTCATGATTTTTTCTATGTCTTTCTAATATGAGACTTTGATTTTTCTCTCAACAATCCCAACGCTAACAACATTTAGAAAATTTCACTATTTTAAATCATACTGTTAAAAGTTGAACCATGAATCTTAACCTCCCTTTGATGCATAAACCTTGATACTTTATTTCAAGTTGCATTTCTCACCCGTTTTAGTTATGATACTGCCACAATTTATCTAAGAAGGAGGAGATCAGTTCGGAGAACAAATTGAGAACCGAGCTGAGGTAAGTCATCTTGGAGAATAGATTGAGAACCTAGATGAGGTAACTCAGCTCAGAGAATAGGTTGAGAACTGACCTGAGATAATTCAGTTCAGAGAACATGTGAAAAACTGAGCTGAAGAAGGATAGCTCGGAGGACAAGTGGATCGCCGAGATGAGGTTAGCTAGCTCAGGGAATAAGTAGAGAGCCGAGCTAAAGAAGATCAGCTTGAAGGATAAATCGAGATCAACTTGAGTGGTGGATTGGAGGTAGATTTTATAAGGGATAACTCAGAAAGTGAGAAGAAGAATATATCAAAAAGGGGGCAACTCAAGAGTCATGTCAGTTGGGGGGTTGATAGTTACTTAAGATAAATGTTCGATTATAAAATTTCATGATGGAACAATGAGAAAGGGGAACAATACACTAATAACCATGAGACCTCTTTACGAAGAAGGAAGCAATCAGGTTGTTAAGATGTGGGGACCTCATGAAATATTCCTTTATCAGTTTGTTACAACAAAGGTGTATTTTCCCTCCTTGAGGATAACTACTGAAGATTCTTTAGGAGTCCCCCTAAAAGAATCTTTCTCTAACAGCATAGAAAGGAACCTCACCGGGGTACACGTGGCTTTTAACATGGATGGTCATCATCACAAGTTGTTCCACAATATCTTACCCTGTGGGGAAGAGGGGAATAAAAGGGGAGAGAGGCAAAAGAAGGGGGGTATGATCTCATATTTTTTATATACCTTTTCTGTTTCCTACTACATTCAACTTCTTTACTACTACTATTACCTGTTCTCTCTTCCTCATACAAGCTCTAACTTAAGCATCGGAGGATTTTCACCGGGTAGGCCGGCGTGGTCTAATGTGACTTAACTTTCACAGGAAGGGATCAAGGAGATATTTGCTGCTGCGGTTAGAGAGAACCCACCTTGAAACATCCAACCTTGAGGAGAAAAATCCATACTACATCAGTTGGCATCGTCTATGGGAAGCATTTACTGAACAAGACGTTGAGAAGCATCTCCAAGAGATACCTCCCCCGACTACCTCGTCCGCTGAAGAGGCTCCCCTCACCTTATTACTTTCACAATTAAATCCCTTAATAGAGAATGCAATATCAGCTTCTTCAACCACACTCTGCTGCACCCTCCCAAAAAGAGACACAGCATGGAGGACCTTCCCATATTCCAGCACATGGTCCTCAAAAGATAGATATACTTCCTGGAGAAGGACTGGTGGGAGGAGAGGATCGATATCACTTTCCCGTGTTTCCTATAAGAAGGGAAGGTCAGGGGGAGAGTCACTCCACTAGGGTTGTGGAAACATTTGAACCTTCCCCTTTCACCGAAGGCATATCATTGGAGGATCCACCTCCTCACTTTCGTGCCCCTAATATTGGGCTATATAATGGTACTTCTGACCCTAAAGAACATTTATCGTGTTTTGAAGGTGCCACTTTTCTTCATTGTTAATCTGACGCCATCAAGTGTCAGGCCTTTCATACCACCCTATTGGCTTCTGTGCAGACGTGGTTTGGATTATTACTCCCTGGGTCAATTACTTGCTTCATGGACTTGAAGGAAGTCTTTCTCAAACATTTTGCCACCAGTAAAAGGTATAAACACACTGCCTCTAGTTTACTCCACATGAAACAAGAGCCTATAGAGTTGCTACATAGTTACAAACATTCACCAATGCTGCCCTCGAGGTACCTTCAGTGACCCTGGATTTCTTAATGGTTGTTGTATCCCATGGGATGAAGGAAGGACCCTTCCTTTGTTCTTTTTTAAGGAAGTCTGCCATTAGTTACGATGAATTGTTAAGATGAGCAGAAGAATATATCAATGAGCCAGAATTCCTAAAAGTGCGGAGAGCTGAGAAGAAGCCTACTGCTAGTCCCGGGGAGCCTCTCATTATGAAGGCTCCTCCCCCTCACCCCCTCCACATTATTGTTACCGAATTCTCACCTCCACCCCAAACCATAAAGGCGATAGAGCTTGAAATGTATTAGAAGCATGGCATGCTCCAACATCCAGTAGGATACAAGGTAGTTCCTCGTAATCCCCCAAGTACACTTTTCTGTTAGTATTATATGGATTATGGGCACTCCAACAAGAGGTGTTTTGTTTTGCAGAAGGAGTTTGAGGGCATTAGAATGGAGTATCCAACATTTTAACACCAAGTGAGAGGAAGTGTGGGGAGAGGTCAGAAACCTCCTGTCGTTCGACTTGGACATTATGTCAGAAAATCTCCTACTCTCCCCTCCCCTAGACAAGTTCAATTAAATAAAAATTCTAGCCGTCAAAAGGAGGGTACCAGTGGTGGAGCTTCAACTACACTTGAAGATTGCCCAACTTGGGGTGTTATTAATTTTATTACTAGAGGACCAACTGATGGGGATTCTAACAGAGCTTGGTTTATGGAAAGTTTGGCCTTTGTAGAACACCACGCTATAAAAGAGATGCCGAATTTGAGTTTCGGCCCAGAAGATCTGCAAGGTATTCTCTTACCTCATATTGATGCATTGGTAGTTAGAATTAATCTTGCTAATTATGAGGTAGCATGATTACTAGTGGATTCAGGGAGTTCTGTCAACATACTATTTCAGGAAGCCTTCAGTCAAATGCAGTTGGAGAATGAACAATTAGAAGATGTTGCAACGACCGTCTTTAGATTTGCTAGCCATATGGTACATCTGATTGGCCAGATAATCTTACCGCTCACCTTGGGAAGGAAGCCAAGCCAAAAGACTTGTATGACTCTATTCATGGTGGTGGATGCACCCTCGGTGTATAATTCTATTTTAGGGTGGTGGATTTTATCTGCTTTCAAGCCGGTGGCCTCCCCCTACAATCAGAAAATTAAAAATATCAATGGGACAACTTGTGGGGGAAGTCAGAGGGGGAGGAGAGAGCACCTCGGAGATGTTATGTACAAATGGTCTGAACTGATCAAAAGAAAGTTAGTACGGAGGATTCCTAAGGGAAAGCACCAATAAACTCTGAAGTTCACATGTTGGAACAGGCAGTCCCTATAAAGGAAGTAACAGAAGAAAGGTAACTTAGGTGGCCAAATAGCTTAAAGTTAAAGTGGATCTCTGATGCGCAAAAATGTGACCTCAAATCTCGCGACGGAGAGTGTTGAGGACTCGAAGCACGCGCTCTCACTCAACACCCGCAAGTGCAGGGATATCGTCAAGTAATAAAAAGATTATCGATCTCACAGGGACTGAGATTCGAGTACCGATTTGTTCAGTGGATGTAATTGTTCGGGACTATACTCTAAAGGTTTCAATTAGGAGGGATGTCGGCAGTCCTAACTCTAATATGGTGTCACACGGAAGAAAAGAAGAGTCACTTCGGGTCATTAGATGGATTCTAGGATTTAGGTTTTGTTTGTGTGTCGCGGAACACGTTGTCAATTTGGTTTGTTTAGGTTTCTAGTTATGGTTTTGTGGACAAGACATCATACACTCCCTCGATGAGCCTTCGCATCTATCGGAAGCTACCTCTATCATACTAGGTCAACACCTGGCTTTAGGATGGGATAGTCGGTACGAGGATGCCAAATCAATCCTTGCGATGAGTAAAAAATGAGGCACATTTCCTACTCTATCGCATCCTTCTACCCATAATTACCGGCGATGAGGCAAACCCTTAGGTCCCTCTTTAATTCCCCTAAATCTTTGATATGAGGGTGTCACCCCTTGTATCGGCTAAGCAAAGTAACTAGAAAACCAAAACGATAACTATAGATCTAAACAAAAACACCAATTGCAAATATAAATTCAAGAATGAAATGATATTTCAATTAACATGTTCCGACTTAACACAAACTACTCCATAATCTTAGAATCAGAGAGTCTACTCCATATATAAAAGAGAAGAAACACAAGGTGTTAGGGAAATCTCTTACCGTGATATGGTTTTGATGTGTGTGGCAAAGGGTTTAAGTTAGGTTGTTATTGTGATTTGATATGTGCGTTGGAATCTTGTAGGACTTAGTAATTTGCTCATGGAGCCTTGGCGGGTTCACCACTCACAACTTCGTGCTTGAGTCGGAGAAGGAGCATTGCAGAGTCGTGCGCTTGATGCTGTCGAGGGCCCGCCGGATGAGATGACTTGAAGCGAAGCCAAGGAAGCAGACTTCAAAGGCAAGAGACGTGAAGGAGCATTGCAGAGTCGTGCGCCTGATGCTGCCGAGGGACTTGGTTGCCAACGAAGAGAGCTTCGGCGAGGCACTTCGAGTGAGATGAGGGAATGAGTGAATTGTAAGTAGCTTATTATGTGATCTTGGCCGATGGCTAAGTGTCGGATGAGTTTTCCCGATATCGGGCCGATCGCTTCCGAGTCGAATGCGTTCGACCGTATCCGATCGAGTGGATTTTGCCCAGCGATCGCCATATGGCGGCAATGATCAAGACCATCACCGATCGCGCAATGATCGTCAAGAGGGTTTAGGCCACATAACCGCTCGTAGCCGACTGGGCAGTCGACTATGGAGGAAGCAGTCGACCGATGGATCCATCAGTCGACTGCCAAGGGATCTGTTGGACTACAACAGTTGGGATCCGACGTGTTTGGAGATCGTTGAAGTGGCGGTAGTCGACTGCTAAGGGCAGCAGTCGACTGGTGGCGGCCAACGGGAAGAAATCAGTCCTCTCTATAAAAAGAGAGGGTGTGGGCTTTTCGATGGCTAATGCTCATATTCCAAACCATCATCCAAGTGCTCTACAAGTGATAAACTAATTCTTCTAGTTCTCTTTCACATCTATAGTAAAAGAAGGAGTGTTCTTGAGTTGTAAGGGTTACCTCCACCTAGCTTAGTGCAAAGGAGAGACCGATAGTGATTTGTTTGCGGAGTGATTTACCGAGGATGAATCGGGGACCGTGGATTAGCGGCGTAGCTGTGAACCATGTTGTATTTCGGTGTTAGCATTGTTTGTATTCTTTATTGTTTATTTGCTTGTCTTTATTAGTATTCTGCTTGAGCTAATCTTTTTGTAGACAAGTAAATTCCACCATCCAACGGAAGAGGGCTATTCACCCCCCTTAGCCGGCCGATCGATCCTCTACAAGTGGTATTAGAGCCAAGGAAAGCTTGTCGAGGACTAACTGCCACAACAAGCACAATCAAGGATGGCCGGCTCAAACATTCACCCTCCGAAATTTGAAGGTAAATTCTCTTGGTGGAAAAAGAGAATTAAAGTATTCTTTGAAACCGATTTTGATATTATGCTTATAATGGAAAATGGTTTTGAGATGCCTAGGGACGAAGAGGGTGAACAAATAGAGAAGTCAAGGTGGACGAAAAAGCAAAGGGAAGAACACCTTGCAAACTCAAAAGCCAAGCACCATCTCTTCAATGTGCTCCCCCAATAAGAGATCAACCGGATTGGGGAGTGCTCAAGTGCCAAGGAGATGTGGGAGAGATTGGTTGAACTTCATGAAGGCACTTCGGAAGCCAAGCTTGTAAGGAGAGACCTCTTCCGCTCCCAATTAAGCAACATCAAATTAGAAAAGGGAGAAAATGTAACATCATTATATTCTAGGTTTAAAGAAATTTTAATTGGGCTAACAAGTGTAGGAGAAAAACTTTCGAACCGGGATATTCTTATCAAAGAAATCGATGCTTTTCCCCGTTCATCGAAATGGAGGTCAATGGTGGACTCCTTCTACATGTCCAAGAACCTAGAAGTGAGCACCTTGGAGGAGTTCTTCTCAACCATGGAGCTCCATGAAACAAGGCTTGAAGGAATAGTTGAAGAGCCTAGAATTCAACCTTCAAGAGGGGTAGCCTTGATGGCCCACAAAGGGAAGAAGAAGATGGAGATCCCCTCCTCCTCCGATGAAGCATCTTCATCCTCCTCCATGGATAGCACGGAAGAAGCTTATATGGTAAGGAAGGTAAGACGTGCTTTAAAAAAATTTAAATTTAATAAATCTAATGATAGGAGGAGAAGACCAAGAGGAAAGGTGATTTGTTATAATTGCCAAGGAGAGGGGCACATAAGGGACAATTGTCCTCTCTTGAACAAGAGCAAGGAAGAGAGGAGAAAGAAGGAAGAAAAGAAGAAGAAGGGGAGCAAGAAGAAAAAGGAAGAAGAGAAGAAGGCCAAGGAAAAGGGGAAGACCAAAGCTCTCATGGCAAGGACATGGGATGATCCTTCTTCATCATCATCATCATCATCCGAAGAAGAAGAACATGTCTACTCCAACCTTTCCCTAATGGTGTTTGATGATCTCTCCACCTCCTCCTCCGATGGTGAAGAAGCAAGCTCAAGTGGAGAGAGCTCTAGTGAAGGGGGAGCTTCTTCACCATCCTCATCCAAAGAAGAAGAAGACATGGAAGCTATGGTAACAAATCTAACTCCCAAGAAAATAGTTTCCATGGTTTCTAGCTTAACTATGGATTTATTTAGAGCAAAGAAGAAAAATAAGAGCATGATAGATCAAATTAAGGATTTAGAAAATAAGCTAGAAAAAGCATGCTTAAATGATAATATTTCTTCTAGCTTAAATGATGCATGCTCACATGAATATATTCCTTTTAATGTTAGTGATGCATGTATGGATGAAAATAGGGCTCTAAGGGAAAAGGTAGATTATTTGACCAAGGCCCTAGAAAAATTTACAATAGGCTCCAATACCCTTAACATGATAATTGGGAGCCAAAGGGCAAGCTTTAACAAGAAAGGCCTAGGTTATAAGGAAAAGAAATATGAAAAGGCCTATAAATGTCTAATAGCTAGGGGTCAAGACAAAAAGAAGGTAATTGCTAGAAAATGGATCCCTAAGGAATATTTAGTGAACCCATAGGAAAGAACTTATTTTGGGTTTCTAAATCCATCCTAAAGGGTTAGGAAAACCCTAGGATAGTCAACCATATGAAATTTACCTATATCATATGTTGGTTGACTTAGGATGGCAGGACAACATTTTTGAAATAGTGTTAGGTGATGATAATGCACCTATAAATAGATAAATCATGCTTTAGGTGATATTTTCCTTATTATCATGATGTTCCATACCTAATGCATGATCACAATTTGATGAATACATTTGTTTCATGATCATACTATTAAAATCATACATATATGTCTTTATGATCATGTAGATTGTTAGGATGATACTTAACCTTGATAGAATTGCATGAAAATAATGGTTAAGTATATACAAATACCTTTAGGATGCATCTCACACTCACCATAGGCTACCTTGACTGAAAACTTAGCATGAGTGAGATGTTAGGATGATACAAATGTCCACTAGTGCCTATGACATTTAGATGGTTATTTAAGGTATCAAAATAGCAATAATAGACCAATCATGGGGAAGACTTATGTTTAATTCATAGACATATTGCCCAAGGATCATGGTTGGATATTTCACATGTTTTCAAAACAATTTCTTACTTTAAAATCTATGTGTTCATGTTTTGAAACAATTCAATGCAAGATTAGGTGTTAAAATGGATACTAACATGATCAAAAACCTAGTGGTTTTTAAAGCTTTTGAATTTTTGGCAAATCATTGAAAATATAAGTATTTTTCATGGAAAATTATTTTTCATTGATAAAGTACTCTAAAAGAAATGTGTTCCCCAAATTTCACTATTTTTTGAATTTTTTGGAATTTATAGTGCATTTTTAAAATTTGTCCAGAAAATTAGAATTTCGGAATTTATTGTGCCAGTCGACTGCTCACCTGAAAAACAGCCCAGCAATTTCTAATACACAGTTTTAAGGCATGTTTTTTGTTATGTTTCTCTCTAGACTTGATGCCACGATATATAAACTTTGTTTAATCTTTTTGATGGTGTCAAAGGGGAAGACAACTATATGTTTAAGTAAGGGGGAATATATTTAGGGGGAGTTTCATGTATTAACGAGGAGAGTTGCTAATCATGTTATGCACATGCTTTCTTTCCTTAATATTTTATCAAATGTTTTTACCTAACTTAAACGGGTTGACACACATCAAAAAGGAGGAGATTGTTAGGGCAATCTCTTGCCGTGATATGGTTTTGATGTGTATGGCAAAGGGTTTAAGTTAGGTTTTAATTGTGATTTGATATGTGCGTTGGAGTCTTACAGGACGTAATAATTTGCACATGGAGCCTTTGCGGGTTCACCACTCACAACCTCGTTCTTGAGTCGGAGAAGGAGCATTGCAGAGCCGTGCGCTTGATGCTGCCAAGGGACCGCCGGACGAGATGACTTGAAGCAAAGCCAAGGAAGTAGACTTCGGAGGCAAGAGACGCGAAGGAGAATTGCAGAGTCGTGCGCCTGATGCTGTCGAGGAACGTGGCCATGAACGAAGAGTGCTTCGGTGAGGGACTTCGAGTGAGATGAGAGAATGAGTGAATTGTAAGTAACTCATTAGGTGAACTTGGCCGAATGACTAAGTATCGGATGAGTTTTCTCGACATCAGTCGACTGACATGAAATGTCATTCGACTGCTCTGAGTCAAACGCGGTTCAAATGGTATCCGACTGAGTGGATTTTGGCCCAGTAGTCGACTGCCATATGGCGATAGTCGACTGCCAAGATCATCAGTCGACTACTAAAGGAAGAAGTCGACTGGTCAAGAGGGCTTGGGCCACAGAACTGCTCGTAGCCGACTGGGCAGTCGACTGATGGATCCATCAGTCGACTGCCAAGGGATCCATTGGACTACAACGGTTGGGATCCGACGTGTTCGGAGGCCGTTGAAGTGGCGGCAGTCGACTGCCAAAGGCAGCAGTCGACTGGTGGCAGCCAACGGGAAGAAATCAACCCTCTCTATAAAAAGAGAGGGTGTGGGCTTTTGGATGGCTAATGCTTATATTCCAAACCATCATCCAAGTTCTCTACAAGTGATAAACTCCTTCTTCTAGTTCTCTTTCACATCTATTGTAAAAGAAGAAGTGTTCTTGAGTTGTAAGGGTTACCTCCACCTAGCTTAGTGCAAAGGAGAGACCGATGGTGATTTGGTTGCGGAGTGATTCACCGAGGACGAATTGGGGACCGTGGATTAGCGACATAGCTGCGAACCACAATATATTTCGGTGTTAGCATTGTTTGTATTATTTATTGTTTATTTTCTTGTCTTTATTAGTATTCTGCTTGTGCTAATCTTTTTGTAGACGAGCAAATTCCACCATCCAACGGAAGAGGGCTATTCACCCCCCCCCCCTCTAGCTAGCCGATCGATCCCCTACACAAGGCATGATCATATCCGTATAAACAACAGAATTTACACAAAGAATAAGATTTACAATGGAATGTAGGGCTTCTCCTCGGCGTTGAAGTGCAGAATATTGACCTCCGACGATGTTCTTCCTCCCCGTTGCGAGTTCCTGAAGCTTTTCAGGGCTTCGGAATGCCATCCCAGCCATCGTGCCTCTCCTAGGGTTTGGGCGGAGCTTTCCTTATATAGACATCACGCCGGATCGCTGTGAAATCTGAAAAAAATCCTAATCATGTAAATTTGATAGGCTGCCACACAACCGTGTGAAAACACACAGCCTAGCTGTGTGTCAGGTAGTGGTGGCCGTTTTTGCCCTATGAATATGGCAGTGTGTAATGCCCGCCCTTATCTGCTCTCAGGGCGGCGCTACTTTTTCTTTTTTTTTTATAACATGACATATAGGGATCATTTCAGAATCTACGTACTTAACGTGTTTTCATGGCATAACCCTTCTCTTATACATGCATTACCTATCATATTCGTAATAAGCATGTTAACATCTCTTATCTCTTTTTATAACATGCATAACATAAAATATCCATTCATGAGTTCTAGCATATCAAACTTTTATAAGTAACTGAACAGTAACATAACTAAGAAACATTCTACATGGTACTAATAAATCTCAAGTCTTATAAGCGGAAGCAAATGTCTTAAGGTGTTCACTGAGCATATAAATATAAGCAGATAGTAATAGAGTCTTTTTCCACCATGCCACTATCACACCCACTTGGCCCCTCCTGCTACTTCCTCTTAGTTCATGTTTCCTTTATCTGCAGTATATGGACAACATAAACTATAAGCATATAGCTTAGTAAGATTCTTGCCTACTCACAAAAGCCACAAACCTCATCGAACAATTAGAAAAACAGGAGCATACTAGCATAAATAGCATAAGTATTTCATAACAACACTATGTAACAACTTACCAACGCAATGAAAACATAAGCATGACATACAATTTACATAAGCATGCTAAACATAATTAAATCTAAGCAAGGCATAAATTAAACATAAGCATTCATGATATCATCAACCCTAACATGCGTAAAGGACATAGTCCTAAGCATTCTTAAACTTAACGTAAGCATTCATAATTTCATAAATCATAGACAAGCATCAAGGACATAATCATAAGCATTCCTAAACATGACATAAGCATTCATAATTTCATAAATCATAGACAAGCATCAAGGACATAATCATAAGCATTCTTAAACTTGACATGAGCATTCATAATTTCATAAATCAAAGACAAGCATCAAGGACATAATCATAAGCATTCTTAAACTTGACTTAAGCATTCATAATTTCATACAAGTCCATTCTTTTCAAAACATATACATATAGGTACTTCAACATAATCATAACTTGAATGGGGGGCCCCAGGTTAAGTACCACATAATGCGCGTTCCCTAATAGGCTGGGGTAGCGAGCCACCAGACCTACTAGAGCAAGACCTCTTATGTCTTACCAGGGTAAGACCTCTTACGTCTTCTTATGTCCCTTTGGATTTGATTAACGACCACCTGACGGGTCGGGTACTTAACCTCTTGCAAAGTAAAATACTTAATACCTTTCTTTCTTGTCATATCATAAAGAATGCTCTTAATCCCCCAAATAAAAAGGGGAGCATCTCTGTCTTATCTTATCATAAGGAGAGCTCTTAATCCCTACTTGAAAGGGAAGCATCTCCATCTTATCTTATCATAAGGAGAGCTCTTAATCCCTACTTGAAAGTGAAGCATCTCCATCTTATCTTATCATAAGGAGAGATCTTAATCCCTACTTGAAAGGGAAGCATCTCTTAGAGATGTCATAACATATATGCATTCATAACGTAAGAGTACCCTAAAGGGGTCCTAAAGCGTAATCATGTTCATCACATCAGCATAATTCAGGGCATATTAAAATCATAATCATGTTCATCACATAAGCATATTTCATGGCATATTAAAATCATAATCATGTTCATCACATAAGCATATTTCATGGCATATAAAAATCATAATCATGTTCATCACATAAGCATATTTCATGGCATATAAAAATCATAATCATGTTCCTCACATAAGCATATTTCATGGCATATAAAAATAATAATCATGTTCATCACCTAAGCATACCACATGTCCTGATTTCCTAAGGGGTGTTTTTATGCAACCCTAGCCCTACAACCATTGTTGGCCGAAACTTGTAGGGTGCCAATTTCTTTATTTTTTTTTTCACAAACTCCTTCACGAAGGCATACAACATGATATAACTTCACAAGGGGTGTTTTCAAGAAACCCTAACCCTAAACTCAAGGTTGGCCGAAACTTGTAGGGTACCAATTTCTTTATTTATTTTTTGTTACATAAACTCCTACATGAAGGCATACAACATGATATAACTTCACAAGGGGTGTTTTCATGAAACCCTAACCCTAAACCCAAGGTTGGCCGAAACTTGTAGGGAACCAATTTCTTTAATTTTTTGTTACATAAACTCCTACATGAAGGCATACAACATGATATAACTTCACAAGGTGTGTTTTCATGAAACCCTAACCCTAAATTCAAGTTTGGCCGAAACTTGTAGGGGCTATAAACTTGGATTTTTGTCACCTAAAAATTCCTACATGAAGCATACAACTTGTAAAAGATCCTTAGCATCACTTTCATGAAACCCTTGCCCCAAAGACATGGTTGGCCGAAACATGTAGGGCACAAAACTTCATTTATCTTTAATGTAACATGTCCTCCAAAACTAATATACTGCAGGTGAGGAAATCTTACATCCTTCGCTTGCTTTTAGTTGGTATATGACCTTATGGAAGCCAAGAACTAGCCTTCTCCTTGCTTGGATGGGGTTTGGCCAAAGGGTGAAAATGGAGAGGGGGAGGGATGGTTTTCGATGAGGAAGAAGAAGAGAAGAGGAGAAATGAAGTTTGGATACTCATGCCCCCTCATCCCCCCCTATTTATTCATTTGGAGAGCCCCTTGATCTCCCTTACACTTCACCATAATTTCCCCTACTCCTCTAATGATATAATCTTATTGGGCTTCTGGTTAGTGGGTGCATCTATAGGGATTGGCTATCTCTAGAGGTTTGGGGTTCAATTCCTAGGCCTTGCACCCCTTTTTGGCTTATTTTCTTTTATTTTTGAAAATACCCACATAAAGCCCATTATCGTCAAGCCAAAAATTCTTGTAAAATGGTTAGAAATTTTACGGGCGTTACAATCCCTCATACCTTGTAAAAGTTTCGTCCTCGAAACTTAAAAACAATTCTGGGTACTTCTGCTTCATGTCCTCCTCGCATTCCCAGGTAGCTTCCTCGTATCGTTGATTCTGCCACAGGACCTTTACTAAGGGTACCTCTTTGTTCCTTAGCCTCTTGACTTCTCTGTCTAGTATCTGGATAGGCCGACTTTCCATACTCAGGTCCTCTTGAACTTGTACGGTTTGTGGCTCGATCACTTGGTCCGCACTGGATAAGCATTTCTTGAGCATAGAGACATGGAACATGTTGTGTATAGCTAACATCTCTTGAGGCAGCTCCAGCTTGTAAGCTACCTTGCCAACCCTCTGCAATATCGAATACGGTCCCACGTAGCGTGGACTCAGTTTACCCTTCCTTCCAAATCTCATCACTCCCTTCATAGGGGCCACTTTGAGGAATACCAGGTCCCCGACTTCGAATTCTAACGGTCTACGCCGCATATCCGCATAGCTCTTTTGTCGGCTCTGAGCAGTTTCGATTCTCTGACGGATATTCTGTATAGCTCGGGTGGTATCGTCAATAATATCGGCCTGAAGGCCCATTTCACTCCTTTCACCACCCTCGTACCAACAGATAGGAGACCTGCATCTTCTCCCGTATAGAGCATCATATGGTGCCATTCCAATAGTAGCCTGGTAATTGTTGTTGTAAGCAAATTCTGCCAAGCACAAATATCGACACCAACTCCCCTTAAAGTCTAGAGCACAAGCTCACAACATGTCTTCCAGCACCTGGTTCACTCTTTCCGTCTGACCGTCGGTCTGAGGATGAAACGCAGTGCTGAATCTCAACATAGTGCCAAGAGCCTTCTGAACACATTCCCATAAATGGGAGGTAAAACGACCATCACGATCAGAAATAATAGCCTTAGGCACTCCATGTAATCGGATGATTTCCTTGACGTATAATTGAGCTAGCTGCTCAACCGGATTGGTCATCTTAATCGCCAGGAAATGGGCAGACTTTGTCAACCGGTCTATGATTACCCATATAGCATCATAACCATTTGTTGTTCTGGGTAATCCCGAAATGAAATCCATAGAAATTTCTTCCCATTTCCACTCTGGAATCTGTATCGCGAATCCCCGTTTACGTGTTCGCCTTAACCCTCCGTAGGTCGAGCCAGTCGACGATCTTGAGCCACATCCCTTTTCATGCCGGACCACCAAAATTTATCTCTTAAGTCCTAATACATTTTTGTAGATCCAGGATGCATGGTATAAGGTGTTCCATGGGATTCCTCGAGTATCTTCTTCCGAAGTTCCAGATCGTCCGAAATACATAGTCGGTCCCGGAGGTATAATAGTCCGCTGTCGGAAATGCGGAATCCATTATCCCTTCCTTCCAGGACTTCCTGTTTGATCTTCTGGATGTCTGAATCACCATCTTGCTTTCCCAATATATAGTCGAACAATGTCGGCGCTATCGTCATGCTGGAAAGTTGTCCAGAAATAATCTCTATTCCATAATTCATTATTTCACTTTCTCAGGGGCTGAGATAGCATTAATAAGGACATCAAAGCGGCACTGGACTTTCTGCTAAGTGCATCTGCCACTTTGTTGGCCTTTCCGGGATGATAGAATATCTCACAATCATAATCCTTGACTAGCTCGAGCCATCTGCGTTGCCTCATATTTTGGTCTTTCTGAGTGAAGAAATATCTCAGACTCTGGTGGTCTGTATAAATCCTGCACCGAGCTCCGTATAAGTAGTGCCTCCATATTTTCAGAGCGAATACCATGGCTGCTAGTTCTAAGTCATGGGTAGGATAATTTCTTCGGTCTTGAGTCGCCTAGAGGCGTAAGCGATAACCTTGCCATTTTGCATAAGTACAACTCCGAGCCCCAGTTTAGAAGTGTCACTATACATATCGAAGCTTTCATTATCTTCAGGGAGAGTCAGAATGGGAGCGCTGGTTAGTCTCCTCTTGATTCAGAAACTCCTCTCACAGATCCTCACCAATTTGTATTCTTTGGTCCTTTCGGGTGAGGGGTCACATAGAGCAATTCTAGAGAAGTCCTCTACAAACTTTCTATAATAGCCTGCTAGCCCGAGAAAACTTCTGATTTCACTCACATTCCTTGGCCTATTCTAGTTTTTCACAGCTTCAATCTTTATTGGGTCTACCATGATTCCTTCTTTAGAGATGACATGACCCAAGAATGACACTTGATCAAGCCAGAACTCACATTTGGAGAATTTCGCATATAGTTGCTCTTTCTGAAGAATCTGTAATCGCTTGTCTTGGATGTTCAAAGATACTCTTCTCAGTCTCTCGAGTAGATAAGAATATTGTCGATGAAAACGATTACAAATTTGTCGAGGAAGGCCGAGAATACTCGATTCATCAGGTCCATGAACATCGCAGGAGCATTGGTTACTCCGAAGGGCATAACTACGAACTCATAATGTCTGTATCTCGTCCGGAAGGCCATCTTCGGAATATCGGCTAGCTTTACTTTTACTTGATGATATCCAGACCTGAGATCGATCTTTGAAAAGACAGTATCTCCCTTCAGTTGGTCGAACAGGTCGTCGATCCTGGTAAGGGGGTACCTATTCTTGATGGTCACGTTGTTCAGTGCCCGGTAGTCTATACACATTCGCATAGACCCATCTTTTTTCTTTATGAACAGCACTGGATCTCCTCATGGTGAGTGACTGGGGTAGATAAATCCCTAGCTAAGTAACTCCTGTAGCTGTTTCTGAAGTTCTTTCAACTCAGTCGGCGCCATACGGTAAGGTGCCTTGGAGATCGGATTAGTTCCGGGAATCAATTTGATCTCGAACTCAATTTCTCTATCAGGTGGTAATCCAGGTAGGTCATCAGGGAATACCTCCGGATGGTCACATACCACTCTGACATCTTCTATCTTCTGGTTCTTTGATGATATGGTATCAACCACATGTGCTAGAAATCCGGTGCATCCATTTTCTAACATTTTTCGGGCTTTTAGCGCCGATAAAAATTTCCTGGTTCCTCTCTTTGACTCCCCGATAAACTCAAATGAAACCTCTGCTTCGGGTCGGAAGGTCACCCTCCGTTTACGGCACTCAATTGATGCTACCGTGATTTGTGCATAAATCCATGCCCAATATAACATCATAGTCCCACATATCTAGGACTATCGTGTCACAATGGAGCTCCCGTCTCATGAAGTCTAATCAGTCGCTGTAATATGGGTGGATGGCATCACTTCTCCTGAAGGTAATGTTGTTAAGAATTTATAGTTCAAAACTTGGGGATGCCTATCTATCTTTCTTGTGAAAGGCATAGAGATGAACGAATGGGTTGCCCCAGTGTCAAATAATATAGTAGCATACTGACTGAAAATAAATATCTGACCTGTGACAATCGTCGAGGCACTCGCCACATCTTCTCTGGTGAGGGAGAACACCCTGGCATTTGTCCCAACGGGTGGGGCTTCCAGTCTCACTTGGCTTATCTGAGGACCCTCTATCGTAGCCGTGATCCGTGAAGCCGTGGAGGAGCTCCCGGATGTATCACGAGGAGGCGCCTGAACTCGGGTAGGGCAGTTCCAGGCTATGTGCCCCTCCAGTCCATAGTTGTAACACTTCCTCGTGCCCTGACGACATTCCCTCGGATGCTTCTTCCCACATGTAGGACAGTCAGGATACCCAGTTTGGCTATTTCCTGGGCCCCCTTTTGGGCCATTCCATTGTTTCTTCTTGCCACTGCGATCCCTCTTCCAGCTAGTATTCTGAGATTTCAGATCTCCGGCCCGTGCCTTACTCTGCTGACTGATGTTGTTCAGGTAGTGCTCGGTGACCAGGGCACTACTAAATAGCTCTTTGGCGGTCTGGGGTCGATTGACTCCGCCGGCCACATTCAGGGCTATCTCCGGTCGCAACATTTTCAGCAGGAGTCTGATCCTCTCCCTTTCGATCGACTAACTCGAAAGAAGACGTGCGGTCGTTGAACCTTTTCATAGCTTCACTAACTGATAGATCGCCTTGTCGGAACTCGAGGAACTCATCGTAGTGCTTATTTGTGATCCGTCTCTTAAAGAACTCCTCGAAGAACTCCGATTCAAAGTCTGTCCACCTCATTTGATTTACTTGTCTCTTTGCTTTGACTCTCTCCCACCACATCCTCGCATCTCCGGAAAGACAGAATGAGGCACATTTTATCTTTTCGTACTCGGGCCAATCCAGCAGCTCCACGATGCTCTCAACTGTTTTAAACCAGGCTTGGGCATCCCATGGTTCGCCGGCACCAGAGAAATTTTCTGGTTTCATCCTCTGCCACTAAATAAGATAAGCTTCGGGTCGGACCCCCGCGGCAGCATTGATTAGTGGTGCTTGCACCATAGTGGTCGTGTTAGGAGTCACGTTCTGCGTCTTTGGTGTGGTGCTAGGGTTCCCTTGTTGATTCATGAGAGTATTGATAACCAGTTTTTGTTCGGCGACCTGACGCTGTAGCTCGGTAACCACATGCATCAAATCTAGTGGGGGTGCCGATTCATTCCCTCTATTACTACGTCTCCCGTTCATGTTATCTAGAGATAAATAAATAATTAAGGTATTATTAAAATTTCTACTCATACACATGCATCTAAACATTCCTTATCATAAACAAGGTAAGGTATCCTTCTTAGTTGAAATTCTAGGTGAGAGACCTGTTTCCATCATATAAGGCTTGGTAAGGTATCATTACTATCTAAGTCACAAGTATGGTTCTATTCTATAAAACATGACGAGGTATTATTTCTAACAAGATAGAAGACACTCTTCATTATAAAAGAAACTTAGGTATGCATAAAGTTACTTACTTGGAAATAGCAGGAAGGAGGCTTGATGTGTGATAGTGCAGTAACGCCGCCCTTATCCGCCTTCCTCGTAGCGCTACTTTTTTTTTTTTTATAACATGACATATAGGGATCATTTCACAATCTACGTACTTAACGTGTTTTCATGGCATAAACCTTCTCTTATACATGCATTACCTATCATATTCGTAATAAGCATGTTAACATCTCTTATCTCTTTTTATAACATGCATAACATAAAATATCCATTCATGAGTTCTAGCATATCAAACTTTTATAAGTAATCAATAAAGAATATAACTAAGCAACATTCAACATGGTACTAATAAATCTCAAGTCTTATAAGCGTTAGCAAATGTCTTAAGGTTTTCACTGAGCATATAAATATAAGCAGATAGTAATAGGGTCTTTTTCCACCATGCCACTATCACACCCACTTGGCCCCTCCTGCTACTTCCTCTTAGTCCATGTTTCCTTTATCTGTAGTATATGGACAACATAAACTATAAGCATATAGCTTAGTAAGATTCTTGCCTACTCACAAAAGCCACAAACCTCATCGAACAATTAGAAAAACAGGAGCATACTAGCATAAATAGCATAAGTATTTCATAACAACACTATGTATCAACTTACCAACGCAATGAAAACATAAGCATGGCATACAATTTAAATAAGCATGCTAAACATAATTAAAACTAAGCAGGGAATAAATTAAACATAAGCATTCATGATATCATCAACCCTAACATGTGTAAAGGACATAGTCCTAAGCATTCTTAAACTTAACGTAAGCATTCATAATTTCATAAATCATAGACAAGCATCAAGGACATAATCATAAGCATTCTTAAACTTGACATAAGCATTCATAATTTCATAAATCATAGACAAGCATCAAGGACATAATCATAAGCATTCTTAAACATGACATGAGCATTCATAATTTCATAAATCAAAGACAAGCATCAAGGACATAATCATAAGCATTCTTAAACTTGACTTAAGCATTCATAATTTCATACAAGTCCTTCCTTTTCAAAACATATACATATAGGTACTTCAACATAATCATAACTTGAATGGAGGGCCCCAGGTTAAGTACCACATAATGCGCGTTCCCTAATAGGCTGGGGTAGCGAGCCACCAGACCTACTAGAGCAAGACCTCTTACGTCTTACAAGGGCAAGACCTCTTACATCTTCTTATATCCCTTTGGATTTGATTAACGACCACCTGACGGGTCGGGTACTTAACCTCTTGGAAAGTAAAATACTTAATTCCTTTCTTTCTTGTCATATCATAAAGAATGCTCTTAATCCCCCAAATAAAAAGGGGAGCATCTCTGTCTTATCTTATCATAAGGAGAGCTCTTAATCCTTACTTGAAAGGGAAGCATCTCCATCTTATCTTATCATATGGAGAGCTCTTAATCCCTACTTGAAAGGAAAGCATCTCCATCTTATCTTATTATAAGAAGAGCTCTTAATCCCTACTTGAAAGGGAAGCATCTCTTAGACATGTCATAACATATATGCATTCATAACGTAAGAGTACCCTAAAGGGGTCCTAAAGCGTAATCATGTTCATCACATCTGCAGATTTCATGGCATATTAAAATCATAATCATGTTCATCACATAAGCATATTTCATGGCATATTAAAATCATAATCATGTTCATCACATAAGCATATTTCATGACATATAAAAATCATAATCATGTTCATCACATAAGCATATTTCATGGCATATAAAAATCATAATCATGTTCATCACCTAAGAATACCACATGTCCTGATTTCCTAAGGGGTGTTTTCATGCAACCCTAGCCCTACAACCATTGTTGGCCGAAACTTGTAGGGTGCCAATTTCTTTATTTTTTTTTTCACAAACTCCTTCACGAAGGCATACAACATGATATAACTTCACAAGGGGTGTTTTCATGAAACCCTAACCCTAAACTCAAGGTTGGCCGAAACTTGTAGGGTACCAATTTCTTTTTTTTTTTTGTTACATGAACTCTTACATGAAGGCATACAACATGATATAACTTCACAAGGGGTGTTTTCATGAAACCCTAACCCTAAACACAAGGTTGGCCGAAACTTGTAGGGTACCAATTTCTTTATTTTTTTGTTACATAAACTCCTATATGAAGGCATACAACATGATATAACTTCACAAGGGGTGTTTTCATGAAACCCTAACCCTCAACCCAAGGTTGGCCGAAACTTGTAGGGGCTATAAACTTGGATTTTTGTCACCTAAAAATTCCTACATGAAGCATACAACTTGTAAAAGATCCTTAGCATCACTTTCATGAAACCCTAGCCTCAAATAGATGGTTGGCCGAAACTTGTAGGGGCTATAAACTTGGATTTTTGTCACCTAAAAATTCCTACATGAAGCATACAACTTGTAAAAGATCCTTAGCATCACTTTCATGAAACCCTAGCCCCAAAGACATGGTTGGCCGAAACATGTAGAGCACAAAACTTCATATTTCTTTCATGTAACATGTCCTACAAAACTAATATACTGCAGGTGAGGAAATCTTACATCCTTCGCTTGCTTTTAGTTGGTAGATGACCTTATGGAAGCCAAGAACTAGCCTTCTCCTTGCTTGGATGGGGTTTGGCCAAAGGGTGAAAATGGAGAGGGGGAGGGATGGTTTTCGGTGAGGAAGAAGAAGAGAAGAGGAGAAATGATGTTTGGATACTCATGCCCCCTCATCCCCCCCTATTTATTCATTTGGAGAGCCCCTTGATCTCCCTTACACTTAACCATAATTTCCCCTACTCCTCTAATGATATAATCCTATTGGGCTTCTGGTTAGTGGGTGCATCTATAGGGCTTGGCTATCTCTAGAGGTTTGGGGTTCAATTCCTAGGTCTTGCACCCCTTTTTGGCTTATTTTCTTTTATTTTTGAAAAAGCCCACATAAAGCCCATTATCGTCAAGCCAAAAATTCTTATAAAATGGTTAGAAATTTTATGGGCGTTACAGGGCACTCACCCTGGCCGTGTTTCCTTCTGTGTCCAGCTGCCAAATGTCTTCTTTTGCTCCAAAATTGCATCGTTTTCCCTATAAAATGCTATCCTGCACACAAATGTAAACATAGCAGATCTAAGAACCAGAAAATAAGAAATGCATGCAACATAATATAGAATATGCATGAAACGAACATAAAATGTCATGATATATGAGCAAAAACTACTCCTAAAACCCTATATGTTTTGCTCACATCAATTCCCCCAAACTTAAATCTTTGCTTGTCCTCAAGCAAACTTCAGTGCCATGAAATTTTAAAAGATATTATTCTATACTTAGCATGTAAACTAAATTTATCAAGTGATATTTGCAATCAAAGCAAAATAAATATGTTCTAGAAATTCACTAAGTTAGCTCCTCGTGCTCGTGCCAAGCGAATCTTCTTAGGGGATACTCATTCCATGATAAGCTAAGTCATCATCCTATAGCTTTCCTAAGGTGTCCGGCTCTTAGGCACTTACCTCCTCAAAGCGAGGGTCGTTCCCTAGATCTAGCACAAATTCTCAAAGGCGTGCTTGGTATTAAGAGAAATTAGTAGGTGTTTCCCCAGTAACCTAACTCGGTCTAAAAGGGGCACCTAACCATTTACACCCACGATAACTATTTTTTATCCCTCATATTCTCTTTTTCTTTTTCATTTCTTTTTCTCTCTCTCTCTTTTTCTCTCTTTTATCTTTTTAGCTCACTGGGAATTTGATTTTTTTGAATGGGCATACACAATCCGAGCATCTCCAATAACTAAAATGCTAAATCTAGAGTCACCTATGGATTCTAAAGTACTACACTACTGAGATGAATCATAACTAGGTATGTACTAGACTCTCCCTTACAAAAAGTTTGTCATGTGTATGTGTAAAATAAAAGCTAACCAGTGTAGTCTAGAATATTCATTCAAATCCAATAAAATAAAATACCACGAGATAAATGAAGTTACACTACTCATGGAAACAACTCATAAATAATACTTTTAAAAATACTACTGAGGCAGCTTATAGGTAGCAAAAACTAAGTGTTGAAAGAAACTAAACAACTAATACATAAATAAATGAATGCTAACCAAAATCCAAACATTAGGAAAGAAACTACTGCTAGAAACAAAACAAACTTGGGGTCCCCCCTAGACTTAAGTGAAGCAAACCTCTAGTATGGTGGACGTGGTGGAAAGTCTTGTAGCCTCGGCATGTCGGGATCCTGGGTGAACCTGCTATTGAGTAGCTGATGCCACATGTACATGTGGTCAATCTGAGAGTTGGTGGATACAGCGACTACTCTGTGGTGTTCCTCCCAGGCCCATTGTGCCTGCTGGACATGCATGTGTTGCTGCATCTCCTGGCGGTAAGCGACCTCTGCCTTACGACGGGTAGCCTTCTCCTAGAAGTAGATGCGGGCCTCATTGTAGAACTCCTCGGTGTGCTGGAAGTGCTCCCGGAAGACCTGAAACTCTACCTACGTGTAGGTGCTCTACTCCTCCCATCGCTGCCTCTCTGTCTGCTGCTCGGCGTGTATATCGTCGAGGTGCGATCGGAACTCCAAAAAATCATAGGCCGATGTACCTGCATCCTGCTCAAAAGTAAAAAAAAGGTGGTGGTGCAGGTGCAGGATCATGTCGACGTGGACTAGGTGGGCTCCTATGCATGTGTGGACTAGAGGGAGAGTGATGCAAAGGGGGAGAGATGGGCGCTGATGTGGATGGTCCCTCATATGAAGGGGACTGCACTATCAGGTCTAACCGCCAGTTGGCGCATGTGGTGATAGTGGTACGATCAGGGTCGGGGAACCTAAGGGCCATCAGGTTATTCCTTACAAAGCATAAGGAATCTCCTTCTCTTACAATCATCTTCATGGCCATACACACTCCCAGGTCGATCCTAGGGCTCCCCTCTATGCTATCTAGTGCAGTGTAGTCGTATCCCATCCTATGACAAATATGGCTAAGCAGGCCCCCAACATTAATCTTTCCTCTCGCTGCTTTGCATATTTTCACTAAGTGTATAATGAAATGGGACTCTACATCGATGCTACTCCTTTCTTGTAGCATGTTCCATAGGCAAAGCAGCTCGCTAGCTCTCACTACACCGTAACTCTCCCCACGACCAAATATAGTACTTACCATGATTCGGTGGAGGTATCGAATATCGGGGTTTTGGAGGCACGATGCTTTATCCCTATAAAGGTCGTAAGTGTGCTCTGCTGTCAATTCGGTCCAAAAGATCCGAGAGTTAAACCCAATAGGGGTTCTTCTCTCTCCCCCACTTGGCAAGCCAAAGTATGAATTCCATTGGTAAAGTGTCCATTCATGCTCAATGTTAAATATCCTAAAGGTAATCCTACCCTCTTTGCTCTCTCTACCCGTTAAAACTTCAGCTTCTAAAGAACATAAAAACTCTAAAACTATCCTAGGGTTGGTTGGGTGTCTTATCCCCATTATCTCTCCCCACCATATTTTTGCAAATAGGGCTTGAATGTCACCCAACAACCCTAGGGATTCTAATAAATCTTCATCAAGATTCCTAGTTGTAGTGATTTTACGAGTATAAATCATGTTATATCTATCCCTATGCTCATTGTTGCGAAAAAGAAGGGTTGGAAGAGTGTTACCCTCCTCCGGAGCTTGAGGGGCATCGGTTCTCCTTGCTCGTGACTCCGATGCACCGGATCGAGATGCCACTTGCTTGGTCCTCATCAACGTTACTTCTTTTGGGCTTCCTTGAGGGTTGGAAAGGCTTCTAAGTGGTGGGGACGAAGGATCCACACGGCTAGGGCAAGAAATGTAGGGGATCGATATGGCCGGCTAGAGGGGGGTGAATAGCCCTCGTACGTTGGACGTCGTAAATTGCTCGTCTACAAAAGATTAGCGCAAGCGGAATATACAAATACAAAGCAAAAGACAAACAATAAAACAAACGCTAACACGATGGTATAACGTGGTTCACGGCTACGCCGCTAATCCACGGTCCGATTCGTCCACGGTGAATCACTCCGCCAAAACCAATCACTATCGGTCTCTCCTTTGCACAAAGCTAGGTGGAGGTAACCTTTACAACCAAGATCACTCTTCTTACAATAGGATTGAAGTAAAGACAAGTAAGAAGAGTTTAGAGCTTGTGGGGCACTAGGAAGATCGTTTGGAGTATTAGCATTAGCCTCTCAAAGGCTCACACCCTCTCTTTTTATAGAGAGGGCTAAATTCTTCTGTTGTCGCCATCACGATCACGCCCTTGGCGATCAATCTGCTACTACAACGGCCTCCGAACACGCCGGATCCCGACCGTTGTAGTCCAGCGGAACTCTTGGCACGATGGACCTCATCACCGATCACGCTCTCCGTAGTCCGCCGCCGATCGGCTACGAACGGTTCAATGGCGAACCCTTATTGACCCGATCATTGCGCCTTGATCGATGATCTGGCGATCGGCCGCATGTATGGCGATCGATTGCTGGCCACAATCCGATCGATCGTATACCACCGAACTCACTCGACTCGAGCGATCGCCATGACATGGCTCGACCGTGTCGAAAACCCATCCGACACTTGGCCAAATGGCCAAGTTTCACCTAAGAGCTACCCTTCCGGGTTACAATCGCTCACTCTCATTTCTGAGTCCCTAGCCTTGAAGTTCTCTTCGCTTCTCGCCATGTCCTCGGCAAAGATCGCGCCGCGGCTCGCAATGCTCCTTCGCCTCTTGCCTCAAGTCTACTTCCTCCGGCCACTCCAAGCTTCGTCCGCGGTCCTCCGGATGCTCCAAGCGCACGGCTCGCAAAGCTATCCTTCACCGACTCAAGGCACGAGTCATGAGATGTGAAACTTGCTACGCGGCTCCATGTGCGAATTACTAAGTCCCGCACGACTTCAACGCATATCACATCAACATATCAAACTAACTTAAACCCTTTGCCACACCATCAAAACCATATTACGGCAAGAGATTGCCCTAACAATCTCCCCCTTTTTGATGTGTGGCAATCCGTTTAAGTTAGGTAAAAACATTTGATATAAGTTCTAAGGTAAGAAAGCATGTAAAGATAAACATGATATAACAACATGCAATTCCCCCTTAATCCATGAAATTCTCTATGCAAATTTTCTCCCCCTATCATATATTTCTCCCCCTACAATATATTTCTCCCCCTAAAGTGATTAACTTAAACATACTTATTTCTCCCCCTTTGACACCATCAAAAAGATTAACACTAAGTTATAAGCTCATGGCATCAAGTATAATGGAGGGAAAAATATGACAAGTTGATTTAAAATTGGGTACCACTTGTTGATGGCATCAAGTATATTTCTACAACTTGTTGTAGGTTTACAAACTGAATTTGGCCTTCAATGTTCTGATTTACAGTACCAAATGATCGCTATCGATGGCAATGACCGGCATTAAAGTGAATCCAAATTTCGATTTTCCGACGAATTTCAGAAATGCATTATAAATTCCAGAAAATTCTAAAAATCATGAAATTTGGGGAACATATTTCTATTAAGTATATCTATCAAGGAAAAATAGTTTTTCATGAAAACTCATTATATTTTATTGTTTTTGCCAAAAATCCAAAAGTTCTAAAAACCACTAGGTTTTTGATCATTCTAGTATCAAGTTAGCTACCTAGTTTTGCATCCAATTGTTTCAAAACATGAATACATGTATTTTAAGGTAAGAAATTGTTTTGAAAACATATGAAATATCCAACCATGATCTTTGGGCAATATGTCTATGAATTAAACATAAGCCTTCCCCATGATTGGTCTATTATTGCTATTTTGATACTTTAAATGACCATCTAAATGCCATAGGCATTAGTGGACATTTGTATCATCCTAATATCTCACCCATGCTAAGTTTGCAATCAAGTTAGCCTATAGTGAGTGTGAGATGTATCCTAGGGGGTATTTGTATATACTTAACCCATATATTCATGCAATTCTATCATGGTTAAGTATCAACCTAACATCCTACATGATCATAATGACATATATGAATGAATTCTACATTATGATCATGAAACTCATGTATCCATCAAATAATAGTCATGCATTAGGTATTATACGATGATAATAAACAAGTTATCACCTAAAACATGATTCAACCCTATTTCTCATGATAACATGTCAAATATCAAAATCATAAATCATGATTTAAGACATACATAGGAATTACATCAATCATCATGATTTAAGCATTATTACCTATTTATGGGCACGCTATCATCACCCAACACTATCTAAAAAATGTTGTCCCGTCATCCTAAGTCAACCAAAATATGATATAGGTCAAGTTCATATGGTTGACCACCCTAGGGTTGTTCTAACCCTTAAGGATGGATTTTGGAACCCAAAATAAGTTCTTTCCTATTGGGTTCACTAAATATTCCTTGGGGATCCATTTCCTAGCAATTACCTTCTTTTTATCTTGTCCCCTAGCTATAAGGCATTTGTAGGCCTTTTCATTTTTCTTTTCCTTGTAGCCTAGGCCTTTCTTGTTGAAACTAGCTCTTTGGCTCCCTAAGATCATATTTAAAGTGTTGGAGCCTATAGTGAATTTTTCTAGGGCTTTTGTTAAATAATCTACCTTTTCCCTTAAAGCCCTATTTTCATTTATACATGCATCACTAACATCTAAAGGCATATAAAGGTCATGTGAGCATGCTTCATTTAAGCTAGAAGAAATATTATCATTTAAGCATGCCTTTTCTAATTTTTGTTCTAATTCCTTAATTTGTTCAAGCATGCATTTATTTTTCTTCTTTGCCCTAAATAAATCCTTAGTTAAACTAGAAATCATAGAAACTATTTTACTAGGTGAGAGATTGGTTACCATAGTTTCCATGTCCTCTTCTTCTTCGGATGATGAGGATGTGGAAGCTCCCCCTTCATTTGAGCTCTCCCCATTTGAGCTTGATCCTTCATTTTCGGATGAAGAGCAATCCAAGTCATCAAAGGCCATCAAGGCCAAATTGGTGACAAAGGCATTCTCCTCATCCGATGATGAGGAGGAGGATGAGGATGGATCATCCCAAGTCCTTGCCTTGAGAGCCTTAGCCTTTCCCTTCTCCTTTGTCTTCTTCTCCTCTTCCTTTCTCTTGCTCCCCTTCTTCTTCTTCTTTTCTTCTTTCTTCTTCCTCTCTTCCTTGCTCTTGTTTAGGAGAGGACAATTGTCCCTTATGTGTCCCTCTCCTTGGCAATTATAGCATATGACCTTCCCCCTTGGTCTTCTCATCCTATCATTAGATTTATCAAATCTAAAATTCTTAAATACACGCCTCACCTTCCTTACCATGTAGGCTTCTTCGGTGCTATCCATGGAGGAGGAGGAAGACGCTTCGTCATCGGAGGAGGAGGGGATTTCCATCTTCTTCTTCCCCTTACTTGCCAATAATGCTACTCCTCTTGAGGGTTGAATTTTAGGCTCCTCTTGTATTCCCTCAAGCCTAGTTTCGTGGAGTTCCATTGTTGAGAAGAACTCCTCCAAGGTGCTCACTTCTAAATTCTTTGAGATATAGAATGAGTCCACCATGGAGCTCCACTTTGAGGACCGGGGAAAGGCATCTATGGCCTTCATTACCATATCCCGGTTTGATAGCTTCTCACCTACACTTGTTAGTCCATTTAAAATTTCTTTGAATCTAGAATGCAAAGAAATTACCTTTTCTCCCTTTTCTAATTTGATGTTGGATAGTTGGGAGCGGAGGAGATATCTCCTTGCTAGCTTTGCCTCGGATGTGCCTTCATGAAGCTCAATTAGCTTCTCCCACATCTCCTTGGCGCTTAGGCATTCTCCTATTCGGTTGATTTCTTGTTGAGGGAGCACATTGTAGAGATGGTGCTTGGCTTTGGAGTTTGCAAGGTGCTCCTCTCTTTGCCTCTAAGTCCACCTAGATTTCTCTATTGGCTTCCCCTCTTCATCCCTAGGCAAAACGAAACCGGATTCCATTGTAATCATTATATCAAAATCCGTTTCGAAAAATACCTCCATTCGCTTCTTCCACCAAGTGAATTCTCCTTCAAACTTCGGAGGATGGATGTTGGAGCCGGCCATTTTTTATGTAGGGCTTGTTGCGGCGGTTAGTCCGGTGACAAGCAACCTCGGCTCTGATACCACTTGTAGGGGATCGATATGGCCGGCTAGAGGGGGGTGAATAGCCCTCGTACGTTGGACGTCGTAAATTGCTCGTCTACAAAAGATTAGCGCAAGCGGAATATACAAATACAAAGCAAAAGACAAACAATAAAACAAACGCTAACACGATGGTATAACGTGGTTCACGGCTACGCCGCTAATCCATGGTCTGATTCGTCCACGGTGAATCACTCCGCCAAAACCAATCACTATCGGTCTCTCCTTTGCACAAAGCTAGGTGGAGGTAACCTTTACAACCAAGATCACTCTTCTTACAATAGGATTGAGGTAAAGACAAGTAAGAAGAGTTTAGAGCTTGTGGGGCACTAGGAAGATCGTTTGGAGTATTAGAATTAGCCTCTCAAAGGCTCACACCCTCTCTTTTTATAGAGAGGGCTAACTTCTTCCCGTTTGCCGCCATCACCGATCCGCCGCTTCTGGCGCCGATCGTCATTACTATAACGGCCTCCGAACACGCCGGATCCCGACCGCTGTAGTCCAACGGAACTCTTGGCAATGATCGATGGATTTCATCACGATCACCGCCTCCGTAGTTGATCGCCTCCGGCTACGAACGGTTCTGCGGGCCAACCCTTATTGACTACCGATCGCCGCTTTCGCCAGAATGATCGATGGTCTTGGCAATGATCGCCCACGATCGGCGATCACGCGGGCCACAATCCGCCACGATACCGGGCCGAACTCACTGATTAGAGCAATGATCGCCATGACATGGCAATGACCGTGTCGGAAAACCCATCCGACACTTGGCCAAATGGCCAAGTTTCACCTAAGAGCTACCCTTCCCCGGGTTACAATCGCCACTCATTTCTGAGTCCTCGCCGGTTCTTCGCTCGCCACGCCCCTCGGCAAAGATCAGCGGCTCGCAAATGCTCCTTCGCCTCTTGCCTCGAAGTCTACTTCCTCCGGCTTCACTCCAAGCTTCTCGTCCGGCGGTCCCTCGGATGCTCCAAGCGCACGGCTTCCGCAAAGCTATCCTTCACCGACTCAAGGCACGAGTCATGAGATGTGAAACTTGCCACGGCTCCATGTGCGAATTACTAAGTCCTGCACGACTTCAACGCACATATCACATCAACATATCAAACTAACTTAAACCCTTTGCCACACCATCAAAACCATATTACGGCAAGAGATTGCCCTAACAAGAAAATCAAAACACGTGGTGCATTTGGGGAGAAAACACATGGCATGCCCTACTTAACCCTGCGCACCATGGCCTTGTGAAAACACATGGCTAGGCCTTGTGCGCCACGGGTTGGTCAGGAATGTCTGTGGGAAAATATACAACTAGGACGTGTGTCCGCTTTTTCTCTCCTTTTGTGCACAATGGTTCGAATTTTCTCACACGCTTCGTCGTTTAAGCTAAAAATTTATTTTCTTTTTACCTAGCAAAGTTCTTTTATGGTCCTAATGCTAAATAAAATGGAAATCAAAGTTCAAATTAACTAAATGCATGCAATACAATCAAAGGAAAACCTAAAATCTAAACTTGGGTTGCCTCCCAAGAAGTTGCGGTCAGGATAGCCGTCTAAAGGATAGCAATACGTAACTGGAACGGCTCTAGAGGCTCTGTGAACCTCCATTCGTTCGTCTCGGAATCGACATTCAGTGGACTTGGCTTTAACTTGCTGAAAGTGAAGCCATCTAGGAAGGGAGCTTTATACTATGATAGGCTGAAGAGGATGATATCCCCATCTAATTCCAATGATATATGGTGTGCCTTTACATCTATGCACGCCTCCGCAGTTGCCAGAAAAGGTCTTCCCAAAATGATGGGATTTTGGGGATTGGGTCATGTGTCTAGTATGATGAAATTTGTGGATATCATGAAATTCTCAATCACCACAGACACCTATGTTAGCATGCCAACGGGCTTCTTGATCGTGTTGCCCGTTATATGAATCCCTATGCTCGTTGATTGTATATTACCCAATCCCATATCTTGGTAGAATGCGTAAGGCATCACACTAACCGATGACACCAAGTCACACAACGCTTTATAGAAGCATTCTCCATAAATCGAGAAGGGGATAACAAATTTGTTGGATCGAGCGGATCGCTAGAGGGGGGGGTGAATAGCAATAAAACATTTTCGTTCGAATTCGTTTCAAGAAACAAGTAAACAGTGTGGAAGATAAATGCAAAATAAATGATAAAATAGAATTTTTTACTTGGTTCCTAGCCTTCGTCTATTACTCCAAGGCCCTTGTGATCCTTGACCACACACGGAGGGCAAAGCACTAACAAACTCCTCCTCATTGGAGGTAGGAGTTAATCGAATACAGGAAACCACAAAAGCTTGAGGTAGAGGGACACTCCCCCTCTCCTCGTTACGATAAAGAAAAACTCCGAGAGAATAATATGAAAAGATATAAACTAAATTAAACATATACCGACGAATACGAAAAGAAAACTTAAGCTTAGATCGTCGAAGAAGTAGCACTTCGTTGTCAGAAAGGTACAGCGTTGCGGAGGCTTTTGGGAACTTAGAAAATGATGAGAAAACCCTAGGAGAGGCCCTCCTTTTATAGCCTTTGAGTCCCTTCTCGAGTGGATCTTCAACCAATCAGATTTGATCACAAATTCCCTTGGAATGAGTTGATAAGGCTTGACTCCTCGAAGCTGATTGCAGCATCAGTCGATTGAAGGCCATCATCAGTCGACTGATGGCAGCATCAGTCGAGTGTTGACCGTAGGCAATCGACTGATGGACAGCAGTTGAGTGCTCCAAGCTGGCAGTCGACTGATGCTAGTTGAAATCAAAAGTTAGTTGAATAAAAACATTATTTTGACGGTTGCCGACCGTCCGATCTCGACCTAGATCATCCATGGGATGTCTTTGGTCGGATCTACACTTAAGACCATCCCCATAAGGAGGATATGACCTCACTTACGCTCACACACACGAGCTTACCTCGATACTTACTGTGTCACTTTCACTTCCAGCCTTCCACTCAAATCCTTCGGCTTCCTCCGATGTCAATCGAGTGTCGCCTGGCCATCGCGGCTTCCTTCGGGGGTCACTAGCCTTCAACTCTAGCGTAAGCACTTTTCTGCACACTCAATTTAGTTTGTGAGATAACAATATGAGCTTAACTTTGTACCGTTTTGCTATAATCAAAACTCAGGTTCGACTTAGGTGCCTACTGCACCAACAATCTCTCCCTTTTTGATATATGGCAAACCCACATACAATGTTAAGAAAATAATATCATGAAAAATAATAATATGCATGAGAATCAAAAAAATAATAAAGATTAAGTAGGAGTAGTAGAGTTTTTCTTCAAAGTCTCCCCCTTGAGGAAACCTCCCCCTTGACCGAGGGTGAGTCTTGGAAGAAGACCTTAATCCTTCCCCTTGATAGTTTCTATTTAGGAAGACTTTAAGTAATTAACAATTACTTAAAGTTGGCCTTAAAAAGAGTTTAAGTTAAGAATACTTCTTAACATGGCCCTTTCCTCCCTTTAAGACAATTAAGTTTCAATAAATTTGCAAAAATTAAAGTTAACTAAAAGAAAACATTTAGTTAACTTTTGGCCATGAAATTAAGTTATCAAAAATAAATTTGCAATAATTAATGTTAAGTAAAAGAAAACATTTACTTATCTTTTGGCCATGAAATTAAGTGAAATTAAATTATCAAAAATTATCTTTGGCCCCTTAACTTTGGCCTTTTTTCTCCCCTTTTTGCTATATATCAAAAATAGTACAAGGTTTTTTTTTAAGTTTCAAGTCCAACCATGTTCCATATTATTTTGAAAATAAAATATTGAAAATAAGCTCATCTGTATAATGTTCAACTCTTAATTGACTTGATTGATATAAAGGATCAACCAGTCCTGGTCAGAGTTGGTTAATATATATGATTATACTCTGTGGTTCATGGTGATGCACTAGCTCTACATATGGAACCAGGAGTAAGGTCCTAACATCTCACGCACATCTACATGGCTAAGTACACAAACACAATAGTCTTATGTGTTGTGAAATGTATTGGCTCCTTAAATCTATAGGTGCATGATATCTAAGGTATGTCCTAAGCTAGTTCCATGAACATGTAATAGTAATAAGAAAATATAATTTGTAAACTCTTATTCTACTACGAACATGCCCAATTTTCATCTTAATAGACTGAATTCGGCTATGGGTAGAGGTTTAGTAAATAGGTCTTCCAAGTTGGACTTCGATTTGACATATTCGAGTTGTATGGCTCCGTTGGCCACATGTTCTTGAATGAAATGGTGTTTAACCTCTATATGTTTGGTCTTAGAGTGACATATTGGATTCTTAGTTAGGTTAATTGAGTTAATGTTATCTAGTGTTTGTAAAGTCTAACTTAAAATCTCGGAGAGTGTGCTTCATCCAAAGAAGCTGAGTGACACACTCTCTCATCGCGATGTATTCGGCTTCGGTGGTAGATAAGGCAACACAGTGTTGCTTCCTACTCCACCAACTCACTAAACTCGAGCCGAGAAGTTGACAACAACCTCTCATACTCTTTCTATCGAGCTTACTACCAGCATAGTCCGAGTCGGAGTAGCTAGTTAGTTCGAACTCGGTAGATCTAGGGTACCAAATATCGACATTAAGTGTACCCTTTAGAAATCTAAGGATACGCTTGACTAGAGTTAGGTGAGACTCCTTGGCATAGTTTTGGAACCTTGCGCACATACTTACTGTAAATAAGATATCAGGTTGGCTTGCAATTAAGTACAGGAGACACCCTATCACGCTCCTATAGTATTTTAAGTAAATTGATTTTCTGGTTACATCTTCTTCTATATTTACATTCGTTGTCATTGGGGTATTAATAATTTTAGCATCTTGCATTCCAAAGCATTTAATTAATTCCCTAGTATATTTGCGTTGATGTAGGTTTATTCCATCTTTAGTTTGTTTAATCTGTAGACCTAAGAAGAAACTCAACTCACCTACTAAATTCATTTCTAATTCAATTTCCATAAGGGAAATGAATTCATTTAGTAGGATCGAGTTGGTGGTTTCGAAGATGATATCATCTACGTAGATTTGGGTTATGAATATGTCTTTACCTACGGTTTTTACGAAAAGGGTTGGGTCAACTAAACCTTCATTAAATCCTTTGTACTTAAGATAAACCAAAATCCTCTCGTACCAAGCTCAAGGAGCTTGTTTGAGTCCATAGAGAGCTTTCTTTAATCTAAAAACATGGTCGGGTTTATCTATGTAATGCCCGTAAAATTTCTAGTAATTTTACGAGAATTTTTGGCTTTACGATAATGGGCTTTAGGTGGGCCTTTTTCGAAAATAAAAGAAAATAGCCAAAAAAGAGATGCAAGGCCTAGGAATTGAACCCCAAACCTCTAGAGATAGCCAAGCCCTATAGATGCACCCACTAACCAGAAGCCCAATAGGATTAGATCATTAGAGGAAGGGGGGAAATTGTAGATAAGTGTGATGGGGGTAAATGAAGAGGCATGGAAAAGAGACGAGAAACTTCTCTTCCTCCCTTTATAAAGAAGAGGGAAGTTTCCACTTGGCCACTTCTTCTTCTCTTCTTCTTCCTCACCAAAAACCATCTCTCCCCCTCTCCATTTTCACCCTTGGCCGAACCTCATCCAAGCAAGGGAAGGCTAGTTCTTGGCTTCCATTAGGTCATTTACCAACTAAAAGAAAGCGAAGGAAGTAAGATTTCCTCACCTACAGTATATTAGTTTTGTAGGACATGTTACATGAAAGAAAATATGAAGTTTTGGTGCCCTACATGTTTCGACCAACATTAGGTTTAGGGTTAGGGTTTCAAGAAAATACCCCTTATGAAGTTGTATTAGGTGGTATGCCTTCAAGTAGGAGTTTATGCAACAAAAATAAAGAAAATGGTGCCCTACATGTTTCGGCCAACATTAGGTTTAGGGTTAGGGTTTCATGAAAATATCCCTTATGAAGTTGTATTAGGTGGTATGCCTTCAAGTAGGAGTTTATGTAACAAAAATAAAGAAAATGGTGCCCTACATGTTTCGGCCAACATTAGGATTAGGGTTAGGGTTTCATGAAAATACCCCTTATGAAGTTGTATTAGGTGGTATGCCTTCAAGTAGGAGTTTATGTAACAAAAATAAAGAAAATGGTGCCCTACATGTTTCGGCCAACATTAGGTTTAGGGTTAGGGTTTCATGAAAATACCCCTTATGAAGTTGTATTAGGTGGTATGCCTTCAAGTAGGAGTTTATGTAACAAAAATGAAGAAAATGGTGTCCTACATGCTTCGGCCAACATTAGGTTTAGGGTTAGGGTTTCATGAAAATACCCCTTATGAAGTTGTATTAGGTTGTATGCCTTCCAGGAGGAATTTAGGTAACAAAAATAGGGAAATTGGCACCCTACAAGTTTCGGCCAACAATGGTGGCAGGGCTAGGGTTGCATGAAAACACCCCTTAGGAAATTAGGACATATGGTAAGTTTATGTGACGAACATGATTATGATTTTTATATGCCATGAAATATGTTATGTGGATGATTATAATATGCCATGAATTATGCTTAGGTGATGAACATGTTTATGATGTAATATGCCATGAAATATGCCTACGTGATGAACATGCCTTATGATTTAATATGCCAAGAAATATGTTTATGAAATATGCCTATGTGATGAACATGTTGTATGATTTAATATGCCAAGAAAAATGTTTATGAAATATGCCTAGGTGATGAACATGTTTATGATGTAATATGCCATGAAATATGCCTTTGAGATGAACATCTTTTATGATTTAATATGCCATGAATATGCCTATGAAATATGCTTATGTGATAAACATGTTTATGCTTTAGGACCCCTTTAGGGTACTCTTATGTTATGAATGCATGTATGCCATGAAAATGCCTAAGATGGAGATGCTTCCCTTTCAAGTAGGGATTAAGAGCTCTCCTTATGATAAGATAAGATGGAGATGCTTCCCTTTCAAGTAGGGATTAAGAGCTCTCCTTATAATGAGATAAGATGGAGATGCTTCCCTTTCAAGTAGGGATTAAGAGCTCGCCTTATGATAAGATAAGATTGAGATGCTTCCCTTTTTATGTTGGGGATTAAGAGCATTCTTTATGATATGACAAGAAAGAAAGGAATTAAGTATTTTACTTTGTAAGAGGTTAAGTACCCGACCCATCAGGTGGTCGTTAATCAAATCCATAGGGACATAAGAAGATGTAAGAGGTCTTACCCTGGTAAGACGTAAGAGGTCTTGCTCTAGCAGGTCTGGTGGCTCGCTACCCCAGCCTATTAGGGAACGCACATTATGTGGTACTTAACCTGGGGCCCCCCATTCAAGTTATGATTATGTTGAAGTACCTATATGTATATGTTTTGAAAAGAAACGACTTGTATGAAATTATGAATGCTCATGTCAAGTTAAGAATGCTTATGATTATGTCCTTGATGCTTGTCTTTGATTTATGAAATTATGAATGCTCATGTCAAGTTTAAGAATGCTTATGATTATGTCCTTGATGCTTGTCTTTGATTTATGAAATTATGAATGCTCATGTCAAGTTTAAGAATGCTTATGATTATGTCCTTGATGATTGTCTATGATTTATGAAATTATGAATGCTTACGTTAAGTTTAAGAATGCTTAGGACTATGTCCTTTATGCATGTTAGGGATGATGATATCATGAATGCTTATGTTTAATTTATGCCCTACTTAGATTTAATTATGTTTAGCATGCTTATGTAAATTGTATGCCATGCTTATGTTTTCATTGCGTTGGTAAGTTGATACATAGTGTTGTTATGAAATACTTATGCTATTTATGCTAGTATGCTCCTGTTTTCTAATTGTTCGATGAAGTTTGTGGCTTTTGTGAGTCGGCAAGAATCTTACTAAGTTATATGCTTATAGTTTATGTTGTCCATATACTGCAGATAAAGGAAACATGAACTAAGAGGAAGTAGCAGGAGGGGCCAAGTGGGTGTGATAGTGGCATGGTGGAAAAAGACCCTATTACTATCTGCTTATATTTATATGCTCAGTGAACACCTTAAGACATTTGCTTCCGCTTATAAGACTTGAGATTTATTAGTACCATGTTGAATGTTGCTTAGTTATGTTACTGTTCAGTTACTTATAAAAGTTTGATATGCTAGAAATCATGAATGGATATTTTATGTTATGCATGTTATAAAAAGAGATAAGAGATGTTAACATGATTATAACGAATATGATAGGTAATGCATGTATAAGAGAAGGTTTATGCCATGAAAGCTCGTTAAGTACGTAGATTGTGAAATGATCCCTATATGTCACGTTATAAAAAAAAAAAAAAAGTAGTGCCGCCCTAAGAGCAGATAAGGGCGGGCGTTACAATCTAGACTTTCGAAACGGGGGGGTTAGCTGACATAAACCTCTTCCTTAATATACCCATTTAAGAATGCTGACTTTACATCCATTTGAAACAACTTAAATCCTCGATGTGCAGCATATGCTAACAACATTCGAATGAACTCTAATCTTGCTACTGAGGCATAGGTCTCATAATAATCTTAGCCTTCGACTTGACTAAACCCTTTATCAACTAATCTAGCTTTATTTCTAACTACTTCACCTTTATCATCAAGTTTATTTCTAAACACCCACCTTGTTTCAACGATTGTTTTGTCTTTAGGTGGTGGTACTAATTTCCATACTTCGTTCCTAGTGAATTGAGCCAGCTCTTCTTGCATTGCAATAATCCAATCGGGATCAAGAAGAGCTTTGTCAATAGTTTTCGGTTCAATTTTGGAAATCAAGGAGATTTGACTAAGTTTCAGGTATGAGGCTCTAGTTCGAACTCCTAGGCTTGGATCACCTATTACCTGGTCAATAGAATGATTTGTTTGAGTCCTAGTTTGATTTGGGTTAGAGTCATCTATCACTTTGTCGATAGGGTGACTAGTTTGAGTCCTAGTTTGATTTGGGTTAGAGTCATCTACCACTTGGTCGATAGAATGACTTGGTTGACTTAGGTTAGGATTAATACTAGACTTGATATCCGGATAGGAGTTGAGTCTGGTATGAATCGGCTCGCTAATTGGGGTTGTCGGGGGTTTTGTAGGTTCGTGTCCTTCATCAAACACTACATTGATAGTCTCCGCGACTCTAAGAGTGTCATGGTTATATACCTTATAAGCTCTACTCATAGTCGAGTATCCTAGAAAGACTCCGGTCGAGGTTTTAGATGTAAATTTTCCTAGGTAATCCTTAGTGTTTAGGATAAGTACCTTACATCCAAATACCCTAAAGTACTTGATGCTAGAATTTTATTGTGATAAATCTCGTACGAGGTCTTAAGGTGCCTCTTTACCATAAGGATCCTATATTGGACATAGCATGTCGTACTAACGGCTTCCGCCCAAAACCTATCGGGTAGGTTATACTCATTTAACATTGTCCTAGCGGTCTCTTGTAGGATTCTATTTTTACGTTCTACTAGGTCATTCTGTTGTAGAGTTCTAGGGCATGAGAACTCATAGTGGTATCCATTTAGGTTACAGAATTCTGTAAACCTGTGGTTCTCGAATTCACCACCATGATCACTCTTAAGTCTTATGATTTTAAGGTTTTGTTGAATTTCTATTAGTTTAAATAGGTTGATTAATTAATCTAGGGTATCACTTTTGTGTTTGATGAACCTAACCCAAGTAAATCAAGAATAGTCGTCAATTATGACTAAAGAGAATTGACTCCCATTAAGTGACTTAGCTCCGTGTGAATCAAATAGATCCATGTGTAGGAGCTCAAGAACACTTTTGGTTTATTCTTGATTAGTTAGTTGATGTTGTGTCGTAGATTTTTTACCTTGTTGACAATCATTACATATTTTATTATCCAAGTTATTGAGGTTAGGTAAACCTCTGACTAAGTCACTCTGACTCATCTTGTGAATGAGTCTTGGGTGTGAGTGACCGAGTCATCGGTGCCTCAACCAAGATTCCTCTTGCCGTGTCATAAGACACTTGGATGAGGAGTTGGTTAAATTAATAGTATAAATATTGTTATTTTTTGTTCCTTTAAGAATTGTTTTAGAAGTTTCATTTGTATTAATTACGCATTAATTTTCTAGAAGTATGTCCTTATAGTTATAATCACACAATTGGCTTACACAAAGTAAATTATATTGAAAATTTTCTACCAATAAGACATTTTGAATAATAAAGTTAGAGTTGAGCTCAATATCTCCTGATCCGATGATTTTGAGCTTGCCATTGTTTCCGAAGGCTACCGATCCTTGTCGTTTGAATCGAAGCTTTGAAAACTTGAGTTGATCCCCGATCATGTGTCGGGAGCAACCACTGTCCAACATCCATTGATTCTTGAGTGTATCTTTTAAACCGGATGCGGATTTGTGACTTGTCTTGAATAGAGCTTCAGAGTCGGATTCATCTTCATTTCAGACTCGTGTTCTGGTTCTGACTCTGTCTCCGATTCAACCGGTTTAACCATGAAGATGCGATCATTGTCTTCTTCCTCGGACGCTTCTTCCCACGTAGTGTTGAGTGCCTTTTTGTGTTTCGGTGCTTTGCTCTTGAGCTTCGGACATTCGGACTTGATGTGTCCAAACTTGTTGCATTCGTAACACCTAAAATTAGAACATTTAGGCTTACCTTCGTTGGGTTGAGTGACGGTTCTCTTTCGGCCCTTGACCCTTTTCTGAGCTAGGATAACTAGTTCAGCCTCCATTTCCGGGTCGACATCCGAATCAAACTCATCTTCTTCCTCTTTTGGGGGTGGCTTGCTCGCGGTTTTCTTCTTCGAACCTGCAAAAAGTGCTATACCCTTCTTGGGATCTGAGTTAGACTGTTCATGGAGTTCAAAATCGAAAAACAACTCATCTAATCTATGTTTTGAAAGATCCTTGGAGACCTTGTGGGCATCGACCATGGATGCCCACAAGGTAATCCTAGGAAATGAGTTTAGTACATACCTAATAAGGTCGCGGTTTTTGACCCTTTGTCCGATTGCGTGTAGGTTGTTGACAATGTCCTAGACTCGGGCGTGTAGTTGTGTTGTCGTCTCATGTTCCTGCATTTTTAGATTATATAACTTATTGAACAAGAGATCGCGCTTACATACCTTGGCTTCATCGGTCCCTTCGTGTAGCTCCACTAGTTTTGCCCAAAGATTCTTTGCGCTGATGAAGGGGCTGACGCGATTAAACTCCTCCTTGGACAAGCCGCATTGGAGAATTTGAGTCGCCTTCGCATCGACTTCGACTTGTCTTTTTGTAGCATTGGTCCATTGGTCATAATCCAAAGATTCACCCACTTCGTTAGTCGGAAGTGTGAATCCCATTTGGATTATGATCTACATCTCGATTTGGGTCATAAGAAAGCACTCCATCCGACCCTTCCAATAACGGAAGTCATCTCCGTTGTAAAACGGAGGTCGGACGGTGATAAAATCATCGTGATGGGCCATTGATACAAAAAAAAGAAGAGAAAGAAGGCAGAAAAAAAAACCTAACAACAACACAAACAATCGAAATGTATCAAAACTCCCGTCTTGGATTAGTAGTGCGGGAGAAAAACTAAACGAATGAAATAAATTCGAAATAAACAGAATTAAATAATAAAAAAAATCTGTAAAAATCTAGATTAGTGGTTTCACCAAATCATAGCACCCCGGCTCTGATACCAATTGTTGGATCGAGCGGATCGCTAGAGGGGTGTGAATAGCGATAAAACATTTTCGTTCGAATTCATTTCAAGACACAAGTAAACATAGAGGAAGATAAATGAAAAATAAATGAGACAATATTATTTTTTTCTTGGTTTGTAGCTTTCGGCTACAACTCCAAGGCCTTAGTGATCCTTGACCACACACGGAGGGAAAAGCACTAACGAACTCCTCCTCGTTGGAGGTAGGAGTTAATCGAATACAAGAAACCACAAAAGCTTGAGGTAGAGGGACACTCCCCCTCTCCTCGTTACGATAAAGAAAAACTCCAAGACAATAATATGAAAAAATATAAACTAAATTAAACTTATACCGATGAATACGAAAAGAGAACTTATGCTTAGATCCTCGGAGAAGTATCACTTCATTGTCGGAGAGTTACAGCATTGCAGAGGCTTTTGGGAACTTAGAAAATAATGAGAAAACCCTAGGAGAGGCCCTCCTTTTATAGCCTTTGAGTCCCTTCTCGAGAGGATCTTTAACCAATCAGATTTGAGCACCAATCCCAATGAAATGAGGTGATAAGGCTTGACTCCTCGAAGCTGATCCTTGACCATCAGTCGACTCATGGCCATCATCAGTCGACTGATGGCAGCATCAGTTGAGTGTTGACCGTAGGCAGTCGACTGATGGACAGAAGCCAAGTGCTCCAAGCTGGCAATCGACTGATGCTAGCTGAAATTAAAAGTTAGTTTAACAAAAATATTTTTTCGACAGCTGCCGACCATCCAATCTTTACCTAGATCATCCATGGGATGTCTTTGGTTGGATCTACACTTAAGACTATCCCCGTAAGGAGGATACGACCTCACATATGCTCACACACACGAGCTTACCTCGATACTTACTGTATTGCTTTCGCTTTCGACCTTCCACTCGAATCCTTCGGCTTCCTTCGAAGTCACTCGAGTGTCGCCCGACCACCGCGGCTTCTTCCGGGTGTCGCTAGCCTTCAACTACATCATAAGCACTTTTCTGCATACTCGATTTAGCTCGTGAGATAACAATATGAGCTTAACTTTGTATCATTTTGCTATAATCAAAACTCAGGTTTGACTTAGGTGGCTACTGCACCAACAATATTCACTAGGGTCCTCAAGGTGGGGTGGAATCTTTTCCTAAGATTCGGCTTGGTCAGGTAGGGTGGAAATCATGGCTGCACCCCCCTTGGCAAATTTGTTTCTCTATGTTATTCTCTCAATGCCCACTCCTTCCTCCTTAGCTTGACTCGGCTCGGGTAATGATGGAGAGCTCTCCATAGGTTGTGACACGATTTGGGCTATCTGGCCACTTGTGTCTCCAACATCCTTGTGTGACTTGCAAGACCATCAACAGTGACCTTCAAGTCTGTGAGTGACTCCTCTATTTTCTGATGTTGGTGATAGAATTCCTCATTGGCCTTTGTTATGGTAGCAATGAAGTCTTCCATCATCAATTCTAATCTAGACTTCTGTTGTTGCTGCTGCCCATTGCCCTGCTGCTGCCCATACCCTCCTGATGGTTGGAAGTTCCCCGAGTTATTCTGATAGGAAATGTTCGGGTGGTTCTTCCATCCGGGGTTGTAAGTACTAAAGTATGGGTTGTTGGGTCGTTGATTATCGTTTCCAATCACATTACAATGCTTAATCTGCTCTTCTAAGCTGCTATGCCCTCTATAGTAGTCTTCCCGATACGATTTTGCTCCTTCTCCAAAGTCAATGGCCGCACATGCAGATGTAGGATTTAAAGAGTCAAAACGATTGCTAAGTGCATCCATCCTTGCTGCTAGGTGGTCCACGGAGTTGACAGTATATCATCTCGCTACAGGAGTTGGTTGACCACATTCGGAAGCCCATTGATTGTGGTTCTGGGCCACCTCTTCTATTAGCTCCTCTTCTTCCTCGATAGTCTTGTTCATAAGTGATCCTCCTGCAGCGGAATCAAGAGACATCTTCGTGGCGTACTGTTGGGTTTTAGATTGTTGATCCGTGAGGGGAAACTTCGCTTCCCACTCCAACTCGGTCGCTTGTTCATGGCGATCCCATCGATGTCTCTGGATTAAAAAAATTTAATCCTAGACAAAAGGGAACACCCAAGCAACCTTGTCATCGTCGTGCTATTCGTTTAGAGAGGTCACTTGAACAAACTTATTGTTCAAGCGACCAACCTCTATTCTACGAGTAGCCGCGGAATAGACGATGTACGGATCGTTGGCTATTGTGTTTATGTTCGGGGTCCATGTTTATTTAGCCACATACATAAAGTAAACAACCACATACAACATGCATATAATTGAAAAGCAATTATAAACATAATACAAAAGAACACTAATCAAAATAAACAAGATTATACCTCTTGTTATACCTCTTGATCTTCTATTGTATGTCTTTCCTCCTTTTGGACGTCGTGTGGGCGACGATCTTCCAAAAGTCGAAGCTTTCTAGCTCGCCAATCTTCCTTCCTTGTTCTCTCCAAACAAAGGAAGATCATAAAACAAAACTCATCTTCCTATCTAGAAACGGCCACCAAGTCAATAAACTCGATGTTGCCATCGGCCAATGAAGAGAACATGGAGTATGGGAGCCCGCCAAAGGAGAATCAATGAAGGCATGGGCGCCGGCCACCACTTGGAGAAGAGAAAGCAAAGTAATCCTTCTCCTTGTTGCCGCCCAAACCTTAAACCTAGCTCTCCTAATTTCCGGCCAAAGATGAGGGGAAGAGGAATAGGTTGAGCATCGGCCAAGGTAGAGGGAGGAAGTATAGGTTGCCGGCCATACCTTGGAAGAAAAAGAAAAGGCCTTCTCCTCATGTTGCCGCCCACAACCAACTCCCAAACCCTAACCCTAGCCGCCTACTCCTAATCCTAACCAATCTAGGATTACTTGCCACCCAAGGGAAGAAAACCCTAAACCTCATCCATTAAGCCTTGCCGCCCACCTTAATGCTCTAATTATAGACTTGTGCTCAAGCCTTGTTTTAATCTCCTCCATTGGTTCTAGGGATTTAATATCAACCGTCGGATATAGAGATTTTATCTCAACCGTCGGATCTAGAGATTTAATCTCTACCTTTGGATCTATAGTTTTGTTTTCATCCATTGGATCTAAGCTTCATGAGGTGTTAATAGGCTACAATAGGGACCATGAGGAGGAGTTGGATCTTGGCCACCCAATGGATCAAGCCCACATAAAGTCCGATCGATTAATGATTATCCATTCCACTAGAGGATTATCATTGATCTACCTCACCAACCCCCATAAGTTAATATGGGCTCCATATATTTTTTGTACATTTTCTCCCCGTGTTTAAGATCTCGAATGTCCATCGATTAATTAATTTACTGACCATTAATTAATCAACATCTAACTCCTTGAGTAGTACCACTCAACCGTTTCATCATGCCGGTCCAAGTCCACCTGCAGGGTTTACATGATGAACCTTATGAGCTCCTCAAGGGGACATCATCATCCTAATATATAGGAGACGGTTTCCTCCTATAATCAATGGTACACCATATAAATAATATCATCTCCCAACTTACCGAGCCTATCGATTTAATCTATAAATCTCGCCCATTGGTAAATCAAAGAGATGAATACTAAGTATACGTGCCCGTTATTATATCGGGATTAAGAGTATGTACAATATAATATCTGAGGTTTGATTTGATTATGTAGTCAGCAATAAATCGAATCACCTCTAAGTCGGTCCTTCTCAATACACACAAAGTGCACTAGTGTGATTCTATGGTCAAGACCAACCAATCCCTAATTACACGACAACCATTCCAATGGTTTGTCCAAAGCCATCTCGGTTGTGAGCCTTTACTTATACTTTACAAGGAGCCGATAACATGATCTCCCATGTGACACCACACACCATGTTATCTACAATGTAATGTATTAGACAATATGTGTTGGATCGATCGGATCGCTAGAGGGGGGGGGGTGAATAGCGATAGAAATTTTTTTTCGAGTTCGTTTCAAGACAAATATACGCAGCGGAAAAATAAACAAAAATAAAAGACAATAGACACAAAGGTTTTACTTGGTTCGTAGATGAAGGCTACTACTCCAAGGCCCTAGTGACCACGTACGGAGGGCAATCTACTAAAAAACTCCTCCTCGTTCGAGGTAGGAGTTAGATGGATACACAAAATGAAAAAGCTCAAGGTAGAGGGACACTTCCCCTCTCCTTGATATGATTTAGAGCTTGAAAAGAAGAACAACTTATAAACTGAATTATAATTCAAACTTTTCGTTACCGACGACTTCAAAGGTTGGAGGTTGAAGCTCTAGTCGTCGTCTCGACAGCGCTTCGTCGTAGGGATGTCGGAGAGTCGGAGAGTCGGAGCATATCGGAAGCACTTGGAAGATTTTTAATTGATGAAAAACCCAAGGACAAGCCCTCCTTTTATAGCCTTTAAGCCCCTCATTGAATGGGTCTTCAACCAATAGGAATTGGGCACAAAACCTCCTTGAAATGGGGTGATAAGCCTTGACTCCTCGAATCTGATCATTGACCATCAGTCGACTGATGGCCATCATCGATCGTGATGGCGACATCGATCAGTCTTGACCTTTGGTAGTCATTGTTGTGACGGTCGAGTCCTCAAGCGATCGATGATGATAGCTGCAGGGCAAAGTTAGCTCAAAGAAAATATTATTTCGACGGCCTTCGACCGTTCGATCTCGACCTGGACCATCGATGGGATGTCTCTGGTCGGATCTACGCTTAAGATCATCCCCGTAAGAAGGATACGACCTCACTTACGCTCGCACACATGAGCTTACCTCAATACTTACGTGATGCTTTTGGTTCGGGCCTTCCACTCGATTCCTTCGGCTCCCTCCGAAGTCACTCGAGTGTCGCCCGACCACTGCGGCTTTTTCCGGGTGTCGCTAGCCTTCAGCTCCAGCTATATCAATCTTCTGCACAATCGATTCAGCTCGTGATATAACGATATGAGCTTAACTTTGTATCGTTTGCTATAATCAAAACCCAGGTTCGACTTAGGTGCCTACTGCACCAACAATCTCCCCCTTTTTTATTTATGGCAAACCCACCTACAATGTTAAGAAAGACAAATTAAGTGCATCAAGTAAACTGAGTAAGATATATGCATGAATGTGCAGGAGTATATAAAAACTCTTTTTCAAGTGCTCCCCCTTGAGGAATCCTCCCCCTTGACCGAGGGTGAGTACTTGAGAAAGAGTTTTAACTCTTCCCCTTGATATTTTCTACTAAAAAAGAATTAAGTAACCGAAATCACTTAATATTGGCCATAGGGTTTAAAATAAGTTAAGAATTCCCTTAACTTGTTTCGTTAACTTAAAGTTAAGTAAGTAAGCCTTGGCCATAAAAAAAATCCCTTAACTTTGGCCTTTTTCTCCCCCTTTTGCCATATATCGAAAAGAGTGAGGGTGTGTGTGGAAAAAAAATAAGTTTTAATTTTAAAGTCCAAGCATGTTCCACATTATTTCGAAAATAATATACTGAAAATAATTTCATCTATAAAATGTTTGACTCATATTTGCCTTGATTGATATGAAAGATCAACCAGTCCTGGTCAGAGTCGGTTAGTATGTATGATTATACTCCGTGGTTCATAGCGATGCACTAGCTCTACATCTGGAACCAGGAGTAAGGTCCTAACATCTCACGCCCATCTACGTGGCTAAGTACACAAACACATTAGTCCTATGTGTTGTGAGATGTACTGGCTCCTTAAATCTATAGGTGTATGATATCTAAGGTATGTCCTATGCTAGTTCCATGAAATTAAAGAAATAGTAGTAAGAACATATAATTTGCAAGTACCTATTCTATTACGCACATGCCCAATTTTCGTCTTAATAGACTAAATTTGGCTTCGGGTAGGGGTTTAGTAAATAGGTCTGCCAAGTTAGACTTTGATTCGACGTATTCGAGTTGTATGGCTCCGTTGGCCATATGTTCTCAAATAAAATGGTGTTTGACCTCTATATGTTTTGTTCTAGAGTGACATATCAGATTCTTTGTAAGATTAATTGAACTAATGTTATCTACATGAAGTTTAGTATTCGTAAAGTCTAAATTAAAGTCGCGGTGAGTGTGCTTCATCCAAAGAAGCTGCGTGACACACTCACCCATCGCGATGTATTCGGCTTCGGTGGTAGATAAAGCAACACAGTATTGCTTCCTACTGCACCAACTCACTAGACTCGAACCGAGAAGTTGACAACAACCACTCATGCTCTTTCTATCGAGCTTACTACCGGCATAGTCCGAATCGGAGTAGCCGGTTAGTTCGAACTCGGTAGATCTAGGATACCAAATACCGACATTAAGTGTACCCTTTAGATATCTAAGGATACGCTTAACTAGGGTTAGGTGAGACTCTTTAGCACAGGTTTGAAACCTGGCGCACATACTTACTGCGAATAGGATGTCGGGTCGACTTGCAGTTAAGTATAGGAGACTTCCTATCGCGCTCCTATAGTACTTTAAGTCAATGGACTTACTTTCTAGGTCTTCTCCTATGTTAACATTAATCGCCATTGGGGTGTTTATTACCTTAGCGTCTTGCATTCCAAATCTTTTAATTAACTCCTTAGTGTATTTTTGTTGATATAGGTATATACCATCCTTAGTTTGTTTAATTTGTAGACCTAAAAAGAAACTTAACTCGCCTACCAAGTTCATTTCGAACTCACTTTCCATGAGTGAAACGAACTCGTTTAGTAAGGCTGAGTTAGAGGTTCCAAAAATTATATCGTCTACATAAATTTGAGCTATGAATATTTCTTTAACTAAGGTTTTTACGAAGAGAGTTGGGTCAACTAAGCCTTGGTTAAACCCTTTTGACTTAAGATGGATTGAAAGTCTCTCGTACCAAGCTCGAGGAGCTTGTTTAAGTCCATAGAGAGCTTTCTTAAGTTTTAGAACATGGTCGGGTTTATCTAGATTTTTGAATCCGGGGGGTTAGCTAACATAAACTTTTTCTTTAATGTATCCATTTAGGAATGCCGACTTTACATCCATTTGAAACAGCTTAAATCCTCGATGTGCGGCATAAGGTAGCAACATTCGAATGGATTCGAGTCTAGCTACTGGGGCATAGGTTTGTCGTAATCTAAGCCTTCGACTTGACTAAACCCTTTGGCAACTAACCTAGCCTTGTTTCTAACTACTTCACCTTTATCATCAAGCTTATTTCGAAACACCCACCTTGTTCCAATTATCGTTTTGTCTTTAGGTGGTGGTACTAGTTCCCACACTTCATTCCTAGTGAATTGAGCTAGCTCTTCTTGCATTGCAATAATCCAATCGGGATCAAGAAGAGCTTGTTCTATTGATTTGAGTTCTATCTTTAAAATTAAGGAAATTTGACTAAGGTTCCTATAGGATGCTCTAGTTCGAACTCCTAGATTAGGATCTCCTATCACTTGATCGATAGGGTGGTTAGTCTGAATCCTAGATTGGGTTGGGTTTGTGTCACATAATGCTTGATCAATTGAGTGACTTGGTTGAACACTAGTTTGACTCGGATCACTTGTCACTTGGTCGACAAGAGAAGTTGGTTGATGTGGATTAGACTCGATCTCAGGGTCGGAGACGAGTTTGGCATCAGTGGGCTCAACACTTGGGGTCATTAAGGGTTTTGTAGGTTCGGGTACTTCATCGAACACTACATTAATAGTCTCTTCGACTTTAAGGGTATCGTGGTTATATACCCTATAGGCACTACTCGTGGTTGAGTATCCTAAGAAGATTCCGGTGGAGGTTTTGGATTTGAATTTCCCTAGGTGGTTCTTAGTGTTTAAGATATGTACTTTACATCCAAATACCCTAAAGTACTTGATGTTGGGTACTTTATTGTAATAAATCTCGTACGAGGTCTTAAGGTGCCTCTTTACCATAAGGATCCTATTCTGGACATAGCAAGCCGTGCTAACGGCTTCTGCCCAAAACCTATCAGGTAGGTCGTATTCGTTCAACATGGTCCTAGCGGCTTCTTGTAGAGTTCGGTTTTTCCGCTCCACTAGGCCATTTTGTTGAGGGGTCCTAGGGCAAGAGAATTCATGGTGGTATCCGTTTAGGTTACAAAAGTCGGTGAACCTTTGATTTTCGAATTCACCACCATGATCGCTTCTAAGTCTTTTAACCTTAAGGTTTTTTTGATTCTTGATTAATTTGAATAGATTGATTAATTAATCTAGGGTTTCATTTTTATGTTTGATGAACCTAACCCAGGTAAACTTGGAGTAGTCGTCAATTATGACTAAGCAATATTGACTTCTATTGAGTGGCTTGGCTCCATGTGAATTGAATAGATCCATATGCAGGAGCTCAAGTACACTTGAGGTTCGTTCTTGGTTAGTTAACTTGTGTTGTGTCCTAGGTTGTTTTCCTTGTTGACAAGCATTACATATTTTATTAACCAAATTGTTGAGGTTGGGTAAGCCTCTGACTAAGCCACTCTGACTCATCTTGTGGACGAGTCTTGGGTGCAAGTGACCGAGTCGTCGGTGCCACAACCATGATTCCTCTTCCTATGTCATAAGACATTTGGCTGAGGATTTGATTAAGTTAATTGTATAAATGTTATTTGTCCTAGTTCCTTTGAGTATTGTTTTAGCTTTTTTATTTATTTTAATTACACATTCATTTTCTAAAAATACGATCTTATAGTTATTGTCACATAATTGGCTTACGCTAAGCAGGTTATATTCAATATTTTCTACAAGTAATAAATTTTTAATAACAAAATTTGAGTTAAGCTCGATATCACCTGATCCGATGATTTTGAGCTTGCAGTTATTCCAAAAGGCTACCGATCCTTGTCGTTTGAATCGAAGCTTTGTGAATTTGAGTTGATCCCCGGTCATGTGTCGGGAGCAACCGCTGTCCAACATCCATTGATCCTACACACAAGGTGGTTGGATTGGATGTTAGATTTTTTATAATTTTTTTTAAAAAAAATTGGTTGTAAGTTTTTAAACCTAGGTCATCTCACCTGTGTCTATATGATCAAGCATGTTATACTTATGTGTTTTTGTGAGATGACTTCCAATTAAGTTGATTGAGTGCATTTAGGTTCAAGTAATTTTAAGTTAGATTTGGATTTGACCCTAGGCTTGTCAAGTTTACCTTTTCAAGGTCATGGCTTCCAGGTCGTGGCGAGGCACAGGGGCCTTCTTTTATCGGATCATCGACCACTTCCTTAGACAAAGCTATTTTCAAGAAAATGATGACTTGACTCACCTAAGACTATTTCCTGGTCTAACTGGTTATTTTTGAAAAGAGGCTCCCCGAGGCTCAATCTTTTCGAAGGATTTTAGTTGGTTATGTATGTGTTCTAAGTGAGTTCACAAGTTAAAAAAAAACAAAACAAAAAAAATTCTAAGCATGCAATTTCTAAGTTAAAGCACAAACATGTTTTGTACTGGCTCCCCCTAGACTGTTGAATCGGTTCGTTCTATCCACATAGTGGATTTGGTCCTTGGGAACCCAGTACGGGTTGGATCCTAGAGTTGAAATCAAAAAGTTCTTAGGGACCCATGCTTGGACATGTTTCCTATGTCGACTTACAATCGACATATACGACCTATTAGTCGTGTTTGAGTTAAACCCTAGTCCAGCCTTGTTGTACACGGCCCTTTGAGATCAAAGAAGGTGGTCAAGTCCTTTGGATCCCGAAGTGAACCTTTCCAACGTGTTCCTAAGATCTTCAACTTGACTTTTCAAGAGAGAATTCTCAACTTTGAGCTTTTCAACTCGAGTTGAGTCCTTCTCTTGAACTCGACTAGTCGAAGAGGTTAGGGAGACCTTGTGTTTGAGGAGTTTGACCTCCTCAACAAGGGTCTCGACCTTGGACTCGGACTTAGCTAATTTCCTAGACAAAAACCTAACCGTATTATATAAAGTATTAAATAAAGTTCGACTCACTTTAAGGGTATCTTTTGAACCGGATGCGTATCCGTGGCTTGACTTGAAGGTAGCTTCGTAGTCCGAGTTATCCTCAGGTTCTGACTCAAGTTCAGGTTCGGTCTCCGTGTCTGACTCAATCGATTTCGCCATGAAGATGTGGTCTTCGTCTTCTTCGGATGACGCTTCTTCCCATGTCGCGTTGAGGGCCTTCTTGTGCTTAGGTGCTTGGTGGTTGAGCTTGGGGCACTCGGACTTGATATGTCCAAACCTGTTACACTCATAACACCTAATATTAGAACTTTTAGGCTTACCTTGGTTGGGTCGAGTCGTGGTTCGCTTTCGTCCCTTGGCTATCCTTCGAGCTAGGTTCATTAGTTCGACAGTCAACTCCGGGTCAACTTCTTCTTCGGACTCGTCTTCCTCCTCGGTTGGTGGTGGCTTGCTTGCGATTTTCTTCTTCTTCGAACCTGCAAACAAGGCTATACCCCTCTCGGGTTCCGAGTTGGACTGCTCATGTAATTTGAAATCAGAAAAGAGTTCATCTAACCTAATTTTAGAAAGATCCTTGGAGACTTTGTAGGCATCGACCATGGATGCCCACAAGGTAGTCCTTGGAAAAGAGTTTAGAACATACCTTATAAGGTCACAGTTTTCGACCTTTTGCCCGATTACGTGTAGGTTGTTGACTATGTCTTGGACACGGGCGTGGAGTTGCGTCGCGGACTCGTGTTCCTGCATTTTTAGGTTATATAGTTTATTGAAAAGAAGATCATGCTTACATACCTTGGCTTCATCGGTCCCTTCGTGTAGCTCCACTAGTTTTGTCCAAAGATCTTTTGCGCTTATGAAGGGGCCGACACGATTTAGCTCCTCCTTGGATAGGCCGCATTGGAGGATTTGTGTTGCCTTGGCGTCGGCTTCAACTTGTCATTTTGTCGCAATGGTCCATTGATCATAATCCAAGGAGTGACCCACTTCATTAGTCGGAAGTGTGAAACCCGTTTGGATTATGATCCACATCTCGATTTGGGTTTTGAGAAAGCATTCCATCCGACCCTTCCAATAACGAAAGTCATCTCCATTGTAAAACGGAGGTCGGATGGTGCTAAAACTCTCGAGATGGGCCATTAGAACAAAAGACACAAATAGACGGAGACGAAGAAACTAACAACGACAAAAACACGAAAACAAGTACCAAGACTCGCGTCTTGGATTAGTAGTGCGGGAGAAAAACTTAACAAAGCGAAATAAATAAAAAAACCAGAATTAAAAGAAAAATAAATCTGTAAAAAAGGCTAGATTGATTGTTTCACCAAATCTTAGCAACCCCCGGCTCTGATACCAATTGTTGGATCGATCGGATCGCTAGAGGGGGGGGGGTGAATAGAGATAGAAATTTTTTTTCGAATTCGTTTCAAGACAAATATACGCAGCGGAAAAATAAACAAAAATAAAAGACAATAGACACAAAGGTTTTACTTGGTTCGTAGCCGAAGGCTACTACTCCAAGGCCCTTGTGGTCCTTGACCACGTACGGAGGGCAATCTACTAAAAAACTCCTCCTCGTTGGAGGTAGGAGTTAGACGGATACACAAAATGAAAAAGCTCAAGGTAGAGGGAGACTTCCCCTCTCCTTGATATGATTTAAAGCATGAAAAGAAGAACAACTTATAAACTGAATTATAATTCAAACTTTTCGTTACCGACGACTTCAAAGGTTGGAGGTTGAAGCTCTAGTCGTCGTCTCGGCACCGCTTCGTCGTAGGGATGTCGGAGAGTCGGAGTGTATCGGAAGCACTTGGAAGCTTTTTAATTGATGAAAAACCCTAGGACAAGCCCTCCTTTTATAGCCTTTAAGCCCCTCATCGAATGGGTCTTCAACCAATAGGAATTGGGCACAAAACCTCCTTGAAATGGGGTGATAAGCCTTGACTCCTCGAATCTGATCATTGACCATCGATCGATGGCCATCATCGATCGTGATGGCGACATCGATCGAGTCTTGACCTTTGGCAATCATTTGTTTGGCGATCGAGTCCTCAGTAGCGATCGTGATGCTAGGCGCAGGCAAAGTTAGCTCAAAGAAAACATTATTTCGACGGCCTTCGACCGTCCGATCTCAACCTGGACCATCGATGGGATGTCTCTTGTCAGATCTACGCTTAAGATCATCCCCGTAAGGAGGATACAACCTCACTTACGCTCGCACACACGAGCTTACCTCGATACTTACGTGTTGCTTTTGCTTCCGGCCTTTCACTCGATTCCTTCGGCTCTCTCCGAAGTCACTCGAGTGTCGCCCGACCACCGCGGCTTTCTCTGGGTGTCGCTAGCCTTCAGCTCCAGCTATATCGATCTTCTGCACACTCGATTCAGCTCGTGAGATAACGATATGAGCTTAACTTTGTATCGTTTGCTATAATCAAAACCCAGGTTCGACTTAAGTGCCTACTGCACCAACAATATGCATGACCATAAAAATATGCAAACAATGATTATGTGATTTTTATTTCAAAATAAAGATGTTCATACAAAAGATAGACTTTTCAGTATATATCCCAACAATCTCCCACTTATACTAAAAGACTATGTTGTCCTCATACTGCCTTACATATGATTCCCATTCCCTCCACATGCCTATCAAAAGCTCTTGCTAGAAAGGCCTTAGTGAATGGGTCTAGTAGGTCATCCTCTGATGCAATCTAGACGACGGCAACTTTTACCTCCTTTACGATTTCTCGTATCAGGTGGTACTTGCGCACTATGTGCTTACTTGCCTTATGGGTGTAGGAATTGCTTCGGAGGCTCATTTGCTCCCATGTCCCCGGATTAAAATTTTCACTAATGACAAAACTAATGCGGATTGGATGAGTTTCCTAAGCACAACCAATTCGTCGTCGTGCTAATAACTTGAGTGATCGCTTGAACAAACTAGTTGTTCAAGCAACTCAACTCTTCTAGTTGGTTAGCCGCGGAAGAGATGATGGACGGATCCCCGGTTTTCGTGTTTGTCTTCGAGGTCCATGATTATAAAAATACATACAAATGCAAACTAGTATAATCAACACATACTAACATAAAGATAAGAACATGCAAAGATCAATACAAGTTGTAAAACTTTTATACCTCTCGATCTTCTATCGTATGTTCTATCCTCCTCGTGGACGTCATGTGGGCGAAGATCCTCCACGAGTAGAAGCCTCCTAGATCATGTTCTTCCTTTCCTTGCTCTATTCGAACAACGAGAAGAACCAAACAAAAAACTCCTTCTCCTTATCTAGAACTGGCCACCAAGCCAAGGAGCTTGATATAACCGCCGGCCAAGGAGTAGCTTCTTGAGCGTCGGCCAACCTTCAAGAAGAGTTGCTGCCGGCCAAGAGCTCCAAGGATAAAACATAGCCCTTGTTTCCACTGGCCAAGGAGAAAAGGAAGACGGGAAGAGCGTCGGCAAAGGATGAGAAGAGGAAGAGGGGCGCCGGCCAAAACCCTAACTTCTCTAGGGTTTGTTTCCGCCCACTTTTAGATAGGCAAAACCCTAATATCCCAAGCATTAGTTTGCCGCCCAAGCCTTAGCCCTTTATTTATAGAGTATGGCTTAAGCCTCTTTGAATCTCCACCGTCAGATCTAGGGATTTAATCTCCACCGTCGGATCTAGGGTTTCATCCCAACCATCGGATCTTTGGTTTCATCCCAACCGTCGGATCTAGGGTTTCATCCCTCCCAACCGTCGGATCTAGGGTGTCATCCCAACCGTCGGATTTAGGGTTTCATCCCAACCATCAGTTCTAGAGTTTTGATTTCCATCCTTGGATCTAGACTTCATGAGGATTATATTAGGCTACGATAGGGACCATGAGGAGGAGTTGGATCTTGGCCACCCAATGGATCGGAACCACACAAACTTGATCCATCAATGATGTTCCATTCCACTAGAGGATCATCATTGAATTACCTCACCAACCCCCATAAATCAATATGGGCTCCATATATTATTTGTACATCCATCTCTCTGCGTTTAAGATATCGAATGTCCATTAATTAATTTATTTACTGACCATTAATCAATTAACATCTAACTCCTCGAGTAGTACCACTCAACCTTATCATCATGTTGACTAAGTCAACCAGCTGGGTTTACATGATGAACCTTATGAGCTCCTCAAGGGGACATCATCAACCTAATATATAGGACATGGTTCCCTCCTATAATCAATGACACATCATGTAAATAATATCATTTCCTAACTTACCAGGCATATTGATTTAATCCATCTAAATCTCACCCTTTGGTAAATCAAAGAAATAAATACTAAGTACATGTGCCCATTATTATATCGGGATTAAGAGCATATACAACATAATATCCGAGGTCCTATTCAATTATGTAGTCAGCAATAAATTGAATCACCTCTATGTCGGTCCTGCTCAATACAGCTAAGTGTACTACTGTAACTCTATGTTCAAGACAAAACAATACCAAGCTACACAACAACCATGCCAATGGTTTGTCCAAAACCATCTTGGTTGTGAGCCTCTACTTATATTCTATAAGGGACTGATAACATGATCTTCTGTGCCACACCAAGCACCATGTTATCTATAATGTAAAATATTAGACATTATACACACATATAATAAATATAAAGTGCAAACAGTGATCATGTGATTCTTATTTCAAAATAAAAATGTTCATAGAAAAAGAGCTAGACTTTCTGTATACATTCCAACAATCTCTTACTTATACTAAAAGACTATGCTGTCATCACACTGCCATACATCTGATCCCCATGTCCTCCACATGCCTATCAAACGCTTTCGCTGTAAGGGTCTTAGTGAATGGATCCGCCAGATTATCCTCTGATGCAATCTTGGCGACAACTACTTCTCCTAGCTTTACGATCTCTCGTATCAGGTGGCACTTGCGCTGTATGTGTTTACTCGCCTTATGGGCTCGTGGTTCTTCGAGTTTGAAACTGCACCACTGTTATCACAATAAATTGTGAAAGTTCTGGGCAAACCAGGAATCACATCCAAGTCCATCAAGAAGTTCCTGAGTCATACAGCTTCCTTGGCTACCTCAGAGGTTGCCACATACTCAGCTTCCATGGTAGAGTCCGCCACACATTTCTGCTTGACACTCCTCCATACTATGGCTCCACCTCCAAAAGTAAACACAAACCTCGAGGTAGACTTACTGTTATCCCTATCTGATTAGAAATCAGAATCCGTGTAACCCACAGGGACTAATTTATCTGCCTGGTAAACCAGCATATAATCCCTAGTCCTTCTCAGCTACTTCAATTTATGCTTTACCGCAGTCCAATGTCCCTGTCCAGGATTACTCTGATATCTGCTAATCATGCCTACGGCAAAGCAGATATCTGGTCTCGTACATAGCATAGCATACATGAGGCTTCCTACTGCCGAAGCATAAGGAACCACCTTCATCTCCTCTATCTCCTTTGATGTTTTGGGACACATCTCTTTAGATAAAGGAACTCCATGCCTAAAAGGTAGAAAACCTTTCTTGGAGTTCTGCATGCTAAAACGAGCTAGGACCGTGTCTATGTATGAAGCTTGAGATAAGGACAACATCTTTTTCTTGCGATCCCTTATAACTTTGATCCCAAGGATGTGTCCCACTTCTCCCAAGTCCTTCATGTCAAACTGTTTGGACAACCATACCCTTACGTCTAATAACACTCTGATATTGTTTCCAACTAATAAAATGTCATCTACGTACAATACAAGAAATACCACTATGTTTACATCACATCTTTTGTATACACAAGGCTTATCCGGACTTTGAATAAATCCATATGACTGGATTACCTCATCAAAGCGGATGTTCCAAGATCTAGAAGCTTACTTCAATCCATAAATGGACCGATTAAGCTTACATACAAGATGCTCTTTGCCTTTAGCAATGAATCCCTCTGGTTGCTGCATATAGATGTTCTCCTCAAGACTTCCGTTATGGAAAGCTGTCTTGACATCCATCTGCCAAATCTCATAATCCATATGAGCAGCTATAGATAAGAGAATCCGGATAGACTTAAGCATAGCTACCGGCGAAAAGGTCTCCTCATAATCGATACCCTCTTTCTGAGTATACCCTTTCGCAACAAGCCTAGCTTTGAAGGTCTCAACCTTCCCGTCTACCCCTCTCTTTCTCTTGTAGATCCACTTGCATCCAATGACTTTTACACCATCGGGTGGCTCTACTAGTTCCCAGACCTGATTAGAATCCATAGATTCTATCTCTGAATTCATCGCTCTTTGCCAATATACCGCATCTCTATCTTGGAGTGCCTCGTCATATGTCCAGGGATCAGGTTCATGTTCACCAGGGACTAAGTCCGAACACTCTCCCAAGAACATGAATCTCTCGGGTAGTCTAACAACCCTCCCACTTTGACGAGGTGCCTCCTGTGTATGCTCTCTGACACGCGGTGCAGTGACTTGTGGTATCTCCTCTTGTACCGGTGGTACTGAAGTCTTGATTTCCCTTATCAACTCCTCTAGAACAATCCTACTCGTGGGCTTGTGGTTCATCACATAGTCCTCCTCTAGAAATCTGACATTCGTACTCACGATCACCTTCTGATCTCTAGGACTATAGAACAAACCACCCTTCGTTCCCTTAGGGTAGCCAATAAACAAGCGTACTTCTGTACGAGATTCCAACTTACCAGCATCTCCCTTCAGCACATGTGCTGGACTACCCCAAATCCGAATATGTCTTAGACTAGGCTTTCGCACAGTCCACAATTCTGTGGGAGTAGAGGGTACTGACTTAGATGGAACCAAGTTCAGAATGTGTGCTTCTGTTTCCAGAGCAAACCCCCAGAATGAATCAGGTAACTCAGAATAACTCATCATCGATCTAACCATCTCCATAAGAGTCCTATTCCTTCTCTCCGTCACACCATTCTACTGGGGTGTGCTAGGTGCGGACAATTGGAATTGAATCCCAGCCTCTAATAAGTGACTCCTAAACTCTCCCAAGAAGTACTCGCCACCATGATCAGATCGTAGTGGTTTGATACTTTTACGTTGACGGTTCTCCACATTAGCCTTGAATTCTTTGAACCTGTCAAAGCATTCAGATTTGCGGCGCATCAAGTAAATGTATCCATATCTTGAATAATCATCTATAAAAGAGACGAAATATTCAAAACCACCTCTAGCCTCGATAGACATAGGACCGCACAAATCAGAATGAACCAATTCTAACACATCTTTTGCTCTATACCCCTTGGCCTTGAAAGGCCTCTTGGTCATTTTACCTTCGAAGCAAGATTCGCAGGTTGGGAGATCCTCCACCACTAATGAACCCAAAGGTCCATCAACTATCAACCTTTGAATTCTACTCAGGTTAATATGACCAAGCCTTAGATGCCAAAGATATGTCTGGTTCATTTTCGAAGGTTCTTTTCTCTTATTAGACTTAAAAGATGAGTTATTTACTTCTATATGCATCGTGGGAGTTTTCGGTTCAAGAGTGTACAAATTGCCAACCAATGTACCAGAATAGAAAATCTCCCTATTCCTTTTTATAACCAATTTGTGATTAAAAGAAACAGAATATCCATCCAAAAACAATTTAGAAACTGAAATTAGATTCTTTCTAAAAGTAGGTACATAAAGACAATTTCTCAAAACCAAAACTTTATTCCTATCAAAAGATAAATGAACGTCTCCCACTGCAATAGCCGCCACCTTTGAAGCATTGCCCATGAAGACGGTAATCTCTCCCTAAGCTAGTCGTCGGGTTTCCTGGAACCCCTGCAAAGTATTGCAGACATGATCAGTGGCTCCTGTATCTACACACCAGGCACTGGTAGATAACACCGCTAAACATGTTTCAACAACTAAACAAGAAGATATACCTTTGTTCTTTCGGCGAGGATAGTCCGCCTTCTAATATCCAGTCTGCTTGCAAGTGAAGCACTTGCCTTTCGGCTTCTTCACTCCTGCCTGAGGTCCTACTGCCACTTTCTTTGCTCCACCTTTCTTCTTCTTCTTCTTACGTTTCGGTTTAGAAGAAGAAACCTTCTGAGCAACAATGGCTTGAGCGCTTTGACAAAAAAGCCCCTCTGCCGCCTGGAGTTCTTTCAGAAGCTCCGCCAACGAATACAACCTCTTGTTCATGTTGTAGTTGAGGCGGAACTGCTCAAAACTCCTAGGCAGAGACTGGAGAATGATATCGAGCTAGGTTTCCCCATCGATCTCAGCTCCGAGGACTTCCATCTCATTAAGATGAGCCATCATCTTGAGAACATGATCCCTGACGGGTGTTCCCTCGATCATGGTGGTCGTCATCAAGTTTCTCATAGCCTCCTGTCTAGCCGCCCTACTCTGATGTCCGAAAAGTTCCTTGAGATTGAACATCATGTCATAAGCTGTGGTCATGGTCTGATGCTGATGTTGCAGCACATTTAACATAGATGCCAAAATGTAACACCGCGCCATCTCATCTGCCTTGATCCATTTCTTATAACTTTCTTTCTCCTTTTCATCAGAGTCATCGATGGGCTTAGGAGGACAGACCTCGAAGAGTATAGATTTCTACTCCTCTGCAGTTAAGACAATATCCAAATTTCTTTTCCAATCAATATAATTTGTTCTAGTAAGTTTATTTTCTTTTAATATCACAGCAAGTGGGTTGAAAGCCATTTGAAAAACCTAAGAATCACAATGATCAAAATATTATATTTCAAATATCGTTGATTCCTTAAACAATAAAATTTCAAAATCAACCAACACCTCAAAACACCGAGAATATCGCATGCCACGATAGTGTGGACGTATACAAATTCATCATTTGTAAGAGGAGGTTTTACCCATTAATTTTATTATCTTGTCAACCTTACTTTTTGACAAATAAAATTAATAGTTGGTTCCTCTTTGGTCCTACAAATAAAAGCAGTGACTCCGAAGGGGAGGATAATTTTTATTTGCATCTAAGTATGCACCATTACACGATACTAAGGGAATTATCTCGGATTATGTGCCTTACCGATGTGGAAGTACACACGCTCCTAAAAAATTTCCTATAATCATTATTTGACCTAGTGATATGCAAACAAACCCATCCGATGGGGAGGAAGGCACTCAGAGCCGACGCACAAGTTTGTTGCATCACACGTCAAATTGTAATGGAGGCCGCGGGAATTAATTAAAATGTCCCTCTCCTACTTAGTAAATTGACAATGAGGAATTTTCAAGCACACACAACATGCATATAAAAAAAATCAGCAATAAATATGGAAAAAACAGAATTTTCCCAACTATTATGACATTGTTCTCCAATATGCGTCCCGTCGTGTCGCCACCTCGTCCGCTCCAGCTTTTCCCGTGCGCAAGTGACCAAAGAGATCCGAGCCGAGATAAACTATTTTAATTTACATCCATCGATCCTATACTCCACGAAGGAGTGTACAAATAATCTAGATCGAAAGTAAACTAAAATGAGTGGCTAAACAATGTCGTTTTTAATTACAAAAATTAAATACTAATCTAGCCTCGTCAACCCCGAGGATTCAAATAATATATATACATACAATCGCACACAAACAATCACATACACACATATAGCCATAATAGTCGGATCTTATGCCTGCAACCAAAAAGTTAGCCTACGCACATCCTACTATTATCCGGCATACTCAATATATGATATGTGCATGAAAGTAACCGAATCCAAAACATACAAAACCGGAAACCGTGGCTTTGATACCATTTTATAGGAATTGCTTCGGAGGCTCATTGGCTCCCATGTCCCCGGATTAAAATTTTCACTAATGAAAAAACTAATCCGGATGGGATGAGTTTCCTAAGCACAACCAATTCATCGTCGTGCTAACAACTTGAGTGATCGCTTGAACAAACTAGTTGTTCAAGCAACCCAACTCTTCTAGTTGGTTAGCCGCGGAAGAGACGACGGATGGATCCCCGATTTTTGTGTTTGTCTTCGGGGTCCATGATTATACAAATACATACAAATGCAAACTAGTATAATCAACACATACTAACATAAAGATAAGAACATGCAAAGATCAATAAAAGTTGTAAAACTTTTATACCTCTCGATCTTCTATCGTATGTCCTATCCTCCTCGTGGACGTCGTGTGGGCGAAGATCCTCCACGAGTAGAAGCCTCCTAGATCACGTTCTTCCTTTCCTTGCTCTATCCGAACAAAGAGAAGAACCAAACAAAAAACTCCTTCTTCTTATCTAGAACAGACCACCAAGCCATGGAGCTTGATATAACCACCAGCCAAGGAGTAGCTTCTTGAGCGTCGGCCAACCTTCAAGAAGAGTTGCCGCCGGCCACCAAGGAGAAAGCAAGAGGGCGCCGACCAAGAGCTCCAAGGATAAAACCTAGCCCTTGTTTCCACCGGCCAAGGAGAAAAGTAAGAAGGGAAGAACGCCGGCAAAGGATGAGAAGAGGAAGAGGGGCGCCGGCCAAAACCCTAACTTCTCTAGGGTTTGTTGCCGCCCACTTTTAGATAGGCAAAACCCAAATCTCCCAAGCATTAGTTTGCCGCCAAAGCCTTAGCCCTTTATTTATAGATCATGGCTTAAGCCTCCTTTAATCTCCACCATCGGATCTAGGGATTTAATCTCCACCGTCGAATCAAGGGTTTCATCCCAACCGTCGGATCTAGGGTTTCATCCCAACCGTCGAATCTTGGGTTTCATCCCAACCATCGGATCTAGAGTTTCATCCCAACAGTCGGATCTAGGGTTTCATCCCAATCGTCGGATCTAGGGTTTCATCCCAACCGTCGGTTCTAGAGTTTTGTTTTCCATCCTTGGATCTAGACTTCATGAGGATTATATTAGGCTACGATAGGGACCATGAGGAGGAGTTGGATCTTGGCCACCCGATGGATCGGAACCACACAAACTTGATCCATCAATGATGTTCCATTCAACTAGAGGATCATCATTGAATTACCTCACCAACCCCCATAAATCAATATGGGCTCCATATATTATTTGTACATCCATCTCCCCGTGTTTAAGATATCGAATGTCCATTAATTAATTGATTTACTGACCATCAATCAATTAACATCTAACTCCTCGAGTAGTACCACTCAACCTTATCATCATGTTGACTAAGTCAACCAGCTGGGTTTACATGATGAACCTTATGAGCTCCTCAAGGGGACATCATCAACCTAATATATAGGACATGGTTTCCTCCTATAATCAACGGCACACCATGTAAATAATATCATTTCTCAACTTACCGGGCATATTCATTTAATCCATCTAAATCTCACCCTTTGGTAAATCAAAGAAATAAATACTAAGTACATTTTCCTATTATTATATCGGGATTAAGAGCATGTACAAAATAATACCCGAGATCTGATTCAATTATGTAGTCAGCAATAAATTGAATCACCTCTATGTCAGTCCTGCTCAATACAGCTAAGTGTACTAGTGTAACTCTATGTTCAAGACAAAACCATACCAAGCTACACTACAACCATGCCAATGGTTTGTCCAAAACCATCTTGGTTTTGAGCCTCTACTTATATTCTACAAGGAATTGATAACATGATCTTCTGTGCCACACCAAGCACCATGTTATCTACAATGTAAAATATTAGACAATATGCACACATATAATAAATATAAAGTGCAAACAATGATCATGTGATTCTTATTTCAAAATAAAAATGTTCATAGAAAAAGAGCTAGACTTTCAGTATACATTCCAACAATGGGCTCGTGGTTCCTTCGTGTTTGCAACTGCACAACTATATCACAATAAATTGTGATAGTTCTGGGCAAACCAGGAATCACATCCAAGTCCATCAGGAAGTTCCTGAGCCACACAACTTCTTTTGCTGACTCAAAGGTTGCCACATACTCAGCTTCCATGGTGGAGTCTGCCACGCATTTCTGCTTGACACTCCTCCATACAATGGCTCCACCTCCCAAAGTAAACACAAAACCTAAGGTAGACTTACTGTTATCTCTATCAAATTGGAAGTCGGAATCCGTGTAACCCATAGGGGGTAATTGGTCTGCTTGGTAAACTAGCATATAATCCCTAGTCCTTCTTAGCTACTTCAATATATGCTTTACCACAGTCCAATGTCCCTGTCCTAGATTACTCTGATATCTGCTGACCAAGCCCACGACAAAGCAGATGTCTTGTCTAGTACATAGCATCGCATACATGAGGCTTCCTACTGCCAAAGCATAAGGAACCACTTTCATCTCCTCTATCTCCTCAGATGTTCTAGGACACATCTCCTTAGATAAAGGAACTCCATGCCTGAAAGGTAGAAAACCCTTCTTGGAGTTTTGCATGCTAAAACGATCCATAATCGTGTCTATGTATGAAGCTTGGGATAAGCACAACATCCTTTTCCTGCGATCCCTTATAACCTTGATCCCAAGGATGTGTCCCACCTCTCCCAAGTCCTTTATATCAAACTGTTTGGACAACCATACCCTTACATCTGATAACACCTTGATATTGTTGCCAATCAACAAAATGTCATCTATGTATTGTACAAGAAATACCACTACATTTCCGTCACTTCTCTTGTATACACAAGACTCATCCGGACATTGAATAAATCTATAAGACTGGATTACCTCATCAAAGCGGAAGTTCCAAGACCTCGAAGCTTGCTTCAATCCATAAATGGACCGATTAAGCTTACATACAAGATGCTCTTTGCCCTTCGCAATGAATCCCTCTAGTTGCTTCATATAGATGTTTTCCTCAAGACTTCCATTAAGGAAAGTTAACTTGACATCCATCTACAACACCTCATAATCCATATGAGCTGCTATGCATAAGAGAATCCGGATAGACTTAAGCATGGCTACCGGCGAAAAGGTCTCCTCATAATCTATACCCTCTTTCTGAGTATACCCCTTCGCAACAAGCCTCGCTTTGAAGGTCTCAACCTTCCCATCTATTCCTCTCTTTCTTTTGTAGATCCACTTACATCCAATGGTTTTTACACCATCGGGTGGTTCTACTAGCTCCCAGACCTGATTTGAATCCATAGATTCAATCTCAGCATTCATTGCACTACCATCGGGTTGTTCTACTAACTCATCATCGATCTAACCATCTTCATTAGAGTCTTATTCCTTCGCTTTGCTACACCATTCTATTGGGGTGTGCCAGGTGTAGACAATTGGGATTGAATCCTAGCCTCTGATAAGTAATTCCTAAACTCTCCCAAGAGGTACTCACCACCATGATCAGATCGTAGTGTCATCCATATCTTGAATAATCGTCTATGTAAAAGATGAAATATTCAAAACCACCTCTTGTCTGGATAGACATTGGACCATACAAATCAGAATGAACCTATTCCAATACATCTTTGGATCTATACCCCTTAAAAGGCTTCTTGGTCATTTTACCCTTCAAGAAAGATTCGCAGGTTGGGAAAACCTTCACCACTAATGAACCCAGAGGTCCATCAGCTATCAACCTTTGAATTCTGCTTAGGTTAATATGATCAAGCCTAAGATGCCAAAGATATGTTTGGTTCATCTTCAAAGGTTCTTTTCCCTTATTGGAATTTAGAAGATGAGTTATTAACTTCTATTTGCATCGTGGGAGCTTTTGGTTCCAGTGTATACAAATTGCCTACCAATGCACCAGAACAGATAATCTGCCTATTCCTTTTTATAACAACTCTATCATTAAAAGAAATAGATTATCCATCCATAAACAATTTAGAAACCGAAATTAAATTCTTTCTAAATAAAGGTACATAAAGGGAATTTTCCAGAACCAAAGTTTTATTTTTCTCAAAAGATAAAGAAAACATCTCCCACTGTAATAGCCGCCACCATCATGGCATTGCCCAAGTAAATGGTAATCTCTCCCTCAGCTCATTGTCAGGTTTCCTTGAACCCCTGTAAAGTATTGCAGACATGATCAGAGGCTCCCGTATCTACACACTAAGTGCTGGTAGATAACATCGCTAATCATGTTTCAACGACTAGACCAAAGGATATACCTTGGTTCTGTTTCAGATTGGGACAGTCCTTATTCCAATGTCCGTCCTGCATACAAGTGAAGCACTTGCTTTTTGGCTACTTCACTCCTCCCTGAGATCCTCCCACAACCTTTGCTCCACCTTATTTCTTCTTCTTCTTGCCTTTCGGCTTAAAAGTAGAAACCTTTTGGGCAACCATGGCATGAGCCTGAGCAAGCCTTTATGTCAACTGGAGAATGATATCGACCTGGGATTCCCCATCGATCTTAGCTCCAAGGACTTCCAGCTCATTCGCAGGCTTAGGAGGATACTCTTCGAAAAGTACATATTTGTACTCCTTAACAGTGAAGACAATATCTAGATTCTTTTCCAATCAACATAATTTGGGTATAGTAAACTTATTTTCCTTTAGTATCACAATAAGTGGACTGAAAGTCATTTATGAAAATCTTAAGAATCACATAGATCATTACTTTAGATTTCAAAAAATTGTTGATTCCTCAAACAATAAAATTTTAAAATCAACCAACAACTCAAAAAACCGAGAATATCGTATGCCACGATCGTGTGGACGCATACGAATTCTACATTTGTAAGAGGAGGTTTTACCCATTAATTTTACTATCTTGTCAACCTAACTTTTTGACAAATAAAATTAAGAGTTGGTTTCTCTTCGGCCCTACAAATAAAAGCAGTGACTCCGATGGGGAGGATACTCCTATTTGCATCTAAGTGTTCACCATTACTTGATACTAAGGAAATTATCTCGGGTTATGTGCCTTCCGATGGGGAAGTACACACGCTCTTAAATAATTTTCTATAACCATATCCGACCCTGTGATTCACAAACAAACTCATCCGATGGGGAGGAAGGCACTTAGAGCCAACGCGCAAATTTGTTTGCATCACTTGTCAAATCATAATGAAGACCGTGGGAATTTATAAAAATTTCCCTCTCCCACTTAGTAATTTGAAAATGAGGAATTTTCTAGACTACGACATGCATATCAAACAATAAGCAATAAATATGAAAAATAAATTATTTTCCAACTATTATGGCTTTTGCTTCAATATGTCTCCCGTCACATCGCCTTTTCATCCGTTCCTCCTACGCCATGTACGAGCCATCCGGAGATCCGAGTCGAGACTAAAATCTGTTTTAATTTACATCCATCGATCCTATACACCACGAGGGAGTGTACATGAAATCTATGAAGGGTTTAGCTTATCAAGTCAGTGAGGGGAAACTTCGCTTCCCACTTCACTTCGGTTGCTTGATCATGGCGATCCCTTCAATGTCCCCGGATTAAAAAAAAATTAATCCTAGACAAAAGGGATTGGCTAAACAACCAAGTCATCGTCGTGCTATTCGTTTAGAGAGGTCACTTGAAAAAACTCGTTGTTCAAGCGACCATCCTCTATTCTACGAGTAGCCGCGTAATAGACGATGTCTGGATCGTCGATTTTTGTGTTTATCCTCGGGATCCAAGTATTATTTAGCCATATACAGATTTATATCATGCTCATAGTTGAAAAAAAAATACAAACATGTAACATATAAAGATTAGAGAATCGATATACCTCTCGATCTTCTAATGTATGACCTTCCTCCTTTCGGACGTCGTGTGGGCAACGCTCTACAAAAAGTCAAAGATCCTAGATCGCTAATCTTCCTTCCTTGCTCTTCAAAAGCAAGAGGAAGAATAGAAACAAGGTTCTTCTTCTCCCTAAAACCAACCAACAAGGAACAAATAGGATCCTTGCCGCCGGCCAACTAGGCGGAGGAGTTTGTGGTGGAATCCGGCCAAGACACCAAGGGAAATCCCTATATCTTGTTTCCACCACCTAAAGAGAAGGAGAAGAGAAGCTTTGGCCGACGGCCAAGGTTGGAAAGGGGCTGGAAAAGCTTCTTGACGCCAGCCAATGAAGGAAGAAGAAGAAAAGAAATCCTTACTTATTTGGTGCCGCCAAAGCCTCCAAACCCTAACCCTAATCCTTTCTCAACTAGGATTCCTCTCTTGCCGCCCAAAACCTTAGATCTCTTGGATATTCATCACGCCAACCCCCTTGCCCTCCTTTTATAGAGTTAGGGATAAGTCATCATTTAATCTCCTCCATTGGTTCTATGGATTTAATCTCAACCATCGGATCTAGAGATTTAATCTCAACCGTCGAATCATAGAGATTTAATCTCTACCTATGGATCTTAGAATTTTGTTTCAATTCATTTGATCTAAGCTTCATGAGGTGTTAATAGCATACATTAGGGACCATGAGGAGGAGTTGGGTCTTGGCCACCCATAGATCAAGCCCACATAAAGTCCGATCCACTAATGATAATCCAATCCACTAAAGGATCATCATTGATCTACCTCACCAACCCCCATATGATAATATGGGCTCCATATATTATTTGTACATTTTCTCCCCGTGTTTAAGATCTCGAATGTCCGTCGATTAATTAATTTACTGACCATTAATTAATCAACATCTAACTCCTCGAGTAGTACCACTCAACCTTTTCATCATTTCGGACCAAGTCCACCTGCAGGGTTTACATCATGAACCTTATGAGCTCCTCAAGGGGACATCATCATCCTAATATATAGGACACGATTTTCTTCTATAATCAACGACACACCATATAAATAATATCAAATCCCAACTTACCGAGCCTATAGATTTAATCTATAAATCTCGCCCATTGGTAAATCAAAGAGATGAATACTAAGTATATGTGTCCGTTATTATATCGGGATTAAGAGCATGTACTAAATAATATCTGAGGTATGATTCGATTATGTAGTCAGCAATAAATCGAATCACCTCTAAGTTGGTCCTGCTCAATACATACAAAGTGCACTAGTGTGATTCTATGGTTAAGACAAACCAATACCAAATCACACTACAACCATTCTGATGGTTTGTCCAAAGTCATCTCGGTTGTGAGCCTTTACTTATACTTTACAAGGAGTCGATAACATGATCTCCCGTGTGACACCACACACCATGTTATCTACAATATAATGTATTAGACAATATTGCATAACCATAAAAATCCAAACAATGATCTTGTGATTCTTATTTCAAAATAAAGATGTTCATACAAAAGGTAGACTTTTCAGTATACATCCCTACAATCTAGATCGAAAGTAAACTAAAATATAAAGAGTGGTTAAACAATGTCGTATCTAATTTACAAAAAAAATTAAATACTAGCCTCGTCACTGTTGGCAATGTGCTATTCCTCGGAATGCTCATCGGCTCCCGTGTCCCCGGATTAAAATTTTCACTAATGAAAACTAATCCGGATGGGATGAGTTTCCTTAGCACTACCTATTCGTCGTCGTGCTAACAACTTGAGTGGTCGCTTGAACAAACTAGTTGTTCAAGCAACACAACTCTTCTAGTTGATTAGCCGCGGAAGAGACGACGGACGGATCGCCGGTTTTTGTGTTTCTTATTCGGGGTCCATGATTATACAAATACATACAAATGTAAACTAGTATAATCAACATATACTAACATAAAGAACATAAGCTAGCATATCAATAAGAACATGCAAAGAACAATAATAAAAGTTATAAAACTTTTATACCTCTTGATCTTCTATCGTATGTCCTAACCTCCTTGTAGACTTCGTGTGGGCGAAGATCCTCCACAAGTTGAAGCTTCCTAGATCTTCTTCAATCCAAGAAAGAAGAACTCTCTTTCCCTTCTTGGTTGAGCCAACCACCAATCCACAAAGGATTAATGCCGCCGGCCCCAAGAATAGAGAGAACATAATGGAAACCACCAAGGAACCAAACTAGGGACAAACCCTAGCTTCTAGTGCCGCCGGCCAAGATGGATTGAAGAGGAGAAGAGGGAATCGGTTGAGCCCCGACCAAGGTAGAAGGAAGAGGAGGTAGGAGCCGGCCACACCTTAGGAAGAAGAAGAACCCTCCTCCTATATTTGCCTCCCATCTTAGCTTCCATAACCTAGCCGCCCAACCTCCTAGGGTTTCTTGCTGTCCAACCAAAGATAGGCAAAACCCTAACTCCCTTAGGGTTTCTTGCCGCCCACTTTAGGTTTGGCAAAACCCAAATCTCCAAAACCAAATCATCAACCTAGATCAAAAGGAGAAGCATGGGCGCCGGCCAAACCATGGAGGAAGGAGGAAGAAGGGTGCCGGTGTTGGGTTTCCGGCACCGCGGCGTGTGTGTGTTCGATCATGTTTCGTAAACATGAGCACAGCGGAAGCAATTAAAAATAATAAATCTATATTTATTACAACACACGCATGTTATTACAACAAGTGTAGACATAACCGTAAATTAAAATTTGCAATATAAGGAAATTAAACTACGTTATACCTTCCGTATGACGTGTAGCGGGAACGGCATCAACCGGAACGATCCTCGTAAGAATCGTCTCTATCCGTATCCACGCCGAGCTCCTCGGGATGACTTCGCTAAGCCACGAGCTTCGTCTTCGTACGGGTTACTAGCCTCGTGTTGAAGACGACGTGATCGAGAGATGATCACGATCCGAATCCAAATTCGGATCTAAAAACAAGTCCTCAAGACTTGCTTCTCCGGAGAGGTATTCGTCAACCGATTGACGAATCCTTCGTCCTCCACCTCAGAGGATTACCGGAGATCAAATCCCCGGTATGTTAGCCGCTGTCGGAGCACTAACCGTCGTCCCAAACGACGCCCGAGAGGAGAAGAAGCTGTCCAGAAAACTGGACAGCTTGGTGGAGGATATAGGCGCCGCCAAAGAGGAGATGGACACCGAACCCAAGGGAGATCACGGAGGGTCGCCGGAGGTCCAGCTTGACGCGGCAAAGAGATGGCAGCAGCTCAATGAGGTTAAGGCACCTTTGTTGTTGACGCCAACAACAAGAGGGAGAGAGGTGTGGGCGGACAATTAGGGTTGCCTCAAAAAATTAGTTTTTTACTAAAACCCTTAATCCCTCTTTTTTAGAGAACTAATTCTCTTAATAGTTATTAAATCATAACCATTAGGCCCGTTAACCCGCTCCATTAAGATAAGTTAAAATAAACCAAACCAAGATGGTTTATTTTAAGTTAAAACAAACCGAACCAACTTTTGGTTCATTCGTTTAAAATAAACCAAACCCTTTGGTTTATTCTCATCCATTGGATTAGAACCAAACCATTTTGGTCCATCCATTATGTCTTCATAAGACACGGCCCATCCACGCTTCCATTGCAACTGAAACAATTTCATGCTCGCTTTATGTTTGGTCCAACCAAACATAGTTTCTCTCGGTCTGAGAATCTCATTCTCAAGCTCGTTTTAAATCCTTTGGATTACACTCGTTGTGCGTGTGACCAAATAGGTTCTCGGTTTATGTTGGCCGTCTATAATTAACCATTAATTATAGAACGATCATGAGTGGTACCTAGTAGTACATCATGATCCCCAATTAACCGAAAAGATCAACGGTTGATCCAGAACTATTTCTGAAACCCTTCAGTAGCTCGAATGAATCGTGCCCCATTCCCTTCACTCATCTTATACCCACTTGGTTCAGGACATGGTCTATTGTGTCAGTCCCCACTAGGCTGACTACGTCACACCTAGCCCAAGTATCATTTCCTCGTCCTACGGATTCTAGTTACTTCACATGTATCGAAGAGTACCTTACTCTAAACATGTAATGCTTTGGCCAAAGACTTTAGTAACAATCCGACGAGAGGCCATGGGTATACATCTCCTCGCAAGGAGTGGTGAATCCTTTATAGGCTATTCAAACACCTTCGATCACTTCGACTTATACCCAATCATCCCGGGTCCACATCTCCTCAGAGATGTTTGCTTAAGATGTCAAAGCATAAGTCTCCATGATCAAGATAACTTGAATACCGCAAGTCAAAGGAATATCGCACTTAAGCCACAGTAAGAACTTCATTGACATATCTATATATGCAGAGAACCATATGAAGTCTTACGGCTGGTCACTCCAATGAACTAGTTACCATAACTAGCATCCACGATTAACTCCGGACATCAAAATGTCTCCAGCCAGTGAGAATCAGCTGCTTGGATACACCAAGGAGTATACCTCATGCTAGTCTCGATGTAATTGATGGTGTCCAAATCCATCAATTCATCGACTAGGGATAATTCCGATACATCACAATTACACATGTAGAGATACTCACTAGTTGTGATCCAATCACAAATTCTCTCATGTTGTGAATCGTATCGTGGACATTCAGTAAATGAGTTTAAGATCCAATCAAATACATGAAACATGTATACTCAAATAGTGAATCTTCATTTATCATATAAATGGTTCATACATAAGGCGATTGCCTTAGGACATCTCTCATATATTACTAACAGACTCCCACTTGGCCTAATGTCAATCGCTACGGTATCCAATACCATAAGCTCTAACATGACCCTCAAACTTACTTTGAGGTAATGCCTTAGTCAAAGGATCCGCTAAGTTCCTTTCAGTGGGAATTTTCTCGATTTGTATTTCATTCCTACTTATGATCTCTCTGATAAGATGATAGCGGTGAAGCACATGTTTGGATCATTGATGAGACCACATCAAGTTCATAGATGAACTTATTGATCCAAACCGCTTCCTTTGCTGCTTCCAAAGCTGCAACGTATTCTGCCTTAGTGGCAGAATCCGCTATAGTGTCAAGCTTGGAACCTTTCCAACTTATTGCGCCTCCATTCTAGGTGAATACATACCCAGACTGAGACATGGAATCATCCTTGTCTGTCTGGAGCTGGCATCCGTATACCCACGTATCACCATGTACCCTTCTCCATATATTAGGAACACATCCTTAGTTCTTCTCAAGTACTTTAAGGATCGTCTTAACAGCCGCCCAATGATCCATTCCTGGATCAGACTGGTATCTGCTCGTGACACTCAGAGCATACGATACATCGGGCCTTGTACATAACATAGCATACATGATAGATCCTATTGCGGATGCATAGGGAATCTTACTCATGCAAATCCTCTCGTCTTCTGTGCACGGACACATAGACTTCGAAAGGTGTACCCCATGCCTGATGGGTAAGAAACCTTTCTTGGATTTCGACTTGCTAAACCTCTTTAGCACTCGGTCTATATATGTAGACTGCGAAAGACCAAGCAACCGTTTCGATCTATCTCTATAGATCTTAATCCCGAGGATGTAGGTTGCTTCTCCCAGGTCTTTCATGGAGAATGTCTTGGATAACCAAACCTTCACTGATCAGTAAGATTGAAACATCGCTTTCTATAAGTAGTATGTCATCGACATACAATACTAGGAATACGATCGCACTCTACTAACCTTCTTGTACACACAAGGTTCGTCTCGATTTTGTGAGAAATCAAACCTTTTGATCGCCTCATCAAAACGGATATTCCAGCTCGGATGCTTGCTTCAATCCATAAATGGATCGCCGCAATTTGCATACCTTGGTTTTATCAACCGATGTGAAACCTCAGTATCATATACACGCCCCTCGAAAGGTGTTTCATTAAGGAAAGCCGTTACATCCATCCGCCATATCTCATAATCATAATGAGCCGCTATGGCCGTGAGCATCCGAATGGATTTAAGCATAGCTACAAAGTAATAGGTTTCGCCATAATCAACACCTTGCTTTTGACGATATCCTTTCGCCACCAATCTAGCCTTATAGGTAATCACATTACCATCCATGTCGGTTTTCTTCTTGAAAACCCACTTGCACCCTATAGGCTTTATGCCTTCAGGTGGGTCAACCAAGTTCCAAACTTGGTTTTCGTACATGGAATCCATTTCCGACTTCATGGCACCAAGCCACTTATCCCTTTCTGAACTTGTCAGCACTTCTTCATAACCTGTAGGCTCTCATCATCAATGAGTAACACGCCGCTCGATTCGCTTACGAAATCCATATCTCTCGTGAATGTTGCGTGGTTCTACCAGATCTACGAAGATGTGGTGTTACAATAGGTCCAAATGATTGCTCATCACTATGAGTTGTCGTCAGGCTTCACTGTATCTCATTAATGTCTATTTGAGTCTCTCGAGCCTCCTCAAGCTCGACGACACTCCCACTGTTTTCTTGCAAGAGAAACTCTTTCTCTAGAAACACAGCATGCCTTGAAACAAACACCTTTTGTTCCACAGGATGATAGAATTGGTAACCCCTTGTTTCCTTAGGGTATCCAATAAATAGACATTTATCAGACTTAGCATCCAATTTGTCTGATACAGTCCGCTTCACATAAGCAGGACAACCCCATATCTTCAAGTAAGATACATGAGGTTTCTTACTATTCCATATCTCATATGGAGGAGTTGAGACTACCTTGGTAGGCATTCTGTTTAACAAGTAAACAGCTGTCTGAAGTGCATAGCCCCAAAAGGACTTGGGAAGAGTTGCATGATTCATCATTGACCTGACCATGTCCAACAAGGTCCGGTTACGCCTCTCAGATACACCATTATGCTGTGGTGTATAGGGCGGAGTCCATTGAGACAATATGCCATTGTCTCTTAGATAATCAAGAAATTCTTGACTTAAGTATTCACCACCTCGATCCGATCGAAGTATTTTAATACTTTTGTCATGTTGTTTCTCTACTTCATTTCTGAATTCTTTGAACCTTTCAAAGGCTTCAGACTTGTGTTTCATCAAGAACACATACCCAAACCGTGAGTGATCATCGGTGAAGGTAATGAAGTAGCTATAGCCTCCTAATGCTTGAGTTGACATAGGTCCACATACATCAAGATGTACTAAACCTAGTAACTCTCCTACTGCTCACCTTTCCAAAAAAGGTAACTTAGTCATCTTGCCTTTTAAGCATGATTCGCATGTATCGTATGAATCCAATTCAAACGATTCCAGAATTCCACATCGGTGTAATTCGGACATGCGTTTCTTGCTTATATGGCCAAGACGACAATGGCACATATAGGAGTCTATGTGATTATCCTTTCGAGCACGCGTGTTGCTCGCTTCGATATTGAAATCATCACTGGATACGTCCAACGTATAAACACCATTGCTTAAAGTTCCAATCCCATAAAGAACTCCATTCAAAGTTATGTAACAACAATTGTTACTAAAAGTCAAATGGAACCCATTTCTATTTAGACAAGAAATAGAAATGATGTTCTTTATCTACGAAGGAACATAAAAGCAATTGTCCAGTTCTAAGACAAGTCCTACAGGGAGTTCCAACAAATACGTTCCGATGGCGAGTGCAGCAACCGTTGCTCCATTCCCAACACGTAAATTTGACTCTCCCCTTGACGAGTCTTCTTCTATTCCTTAGCCCATGTATGTCATTACATATATGTGAGCCACACCCAGTATCAAATACCCAAGTGTCTGAGGAAATAGATTGACAATCAATAAAGAAGATTTCTGAAGAAGATGGGGCATCCGATGCCTTATCCTTCTTCACGGACTCAAGTTGAATCTTACATTTTCTTCGCAAATGGCTCTCCTTGCCATAATGATGGAAAGTTTCCTTTTGTGCTAGTTCTACCTTCTTAGCCCTTCTCTTCTTTCCCTTCTGTTGTTCCTTTGACTTCCTCTTAGAACCTTTCTTCGAGGAATCAACTAACAGCACCGTCCCCTGCTCATGCTTCTCAGAAGACTCCACAGTCTTCAGCATATTGAGCAGTACCACAGATGAACCTCCTAGCATCTCAGAGGTGAAGAGGAGCTTTGAGACTTCGAACCTTTCGAATCTCACTTGCTCATCAACCAACTCACAAAGATGAAGGACTACGATATGAGCATCCATATGCTCATGCTGCTTTCGTAGCTTGGGTTCCATCGTGGCTATCATGATGCAACTCATTTGTTCAGAATCACTCACATGTTTCTGATAGGCCAACAATTGGTCCAGAGTTGCATCGTCACTAGGACGGGCGGGAAGAGGCGCTTCGAGGACACACACAAGCCTTTCCACCTTGAGAACAATTCTCAAGTTTCTAAGCTAGTCCAAGAAGTTCGGCCCAGTCAATTTATTTGAATCCAAAATGGAACGCAAATTCAAACACATCATGATCAATATATTAACTTAGAAATACAAAACGAGCATATATGAGAAAGATGATTTTAAAATGCATCAATATACATTTATAAATCCCATTCATTTTTCGAATTTCAAAAAACCCCAAAATCACTTCGGGAGATCGTAGGTCCATCTCCGAATGGGTTGATATCCATCATAGTTATGAACAACCTTGGAGAGAGTCCAACAAGCCATTCATAACTACGACGGTAGGTATCATCTATACCGATTGCATATCACGTATATGCAACTATCACAATGTGCTATCAACTATTTGAATGTTCACACATACATCGGGTTGTTAACACATTAACAAGTATGCATCATATGCATAGCACCCAACTTCACCTCCCTTTACATCGACCTTGGAGAGAGTCTAACAAGCCGATGCTCCAGGTTAAAGCCAACCCATTAATCAAGAATAGTTTTAATATGGTTAGAGCGCATTCAACCAATTAGCCCAGCTTGGAGAGAGTCCAACAACCAAAGCTAACGATTGACCTCTGACTCTTACCATATTAGTATTAAACTATTCTATGGTTTGAACATGTTCGGGTTCGAGCCGGGCTTGGAGAGAGTCCAACAACCCAAACAAGAAACGGAACTCTGGTTCAAACCATATTAATGGAAGGTGTAGGCTTTAATATTGTTTAAAGGTTTTTATGTCTCATCCTCTTTGCATGCAAATAACTATTATCTACATGGCATGGCATACATGGCATACATCTACATGTCACGACACGCATGGCATTATGTTATGCATCTAATGCAATTACATGTCATACAATTATGTCATGTACAATATTTCCTTATATGTCATAACTATTTATGGAAATAAGATATGTTTAAGATTTGATTCTCCAAATCAAATCATAATTAAATTAGGAAACAAATTTCCAAATCTAATCACATATTTTATTCATGGAATTATTTGATTAAGGAAAATCTATTTAGGAAACCAATTTCCTAAATCTTCAAAACTACTTATGGAAATAAAATATTTTAAAGATTTGATTTCCCAAATCAAATCAAGATTAAATTAGGAAACAAATTTCCAGAATCTAATCAAATATTTTATTTATGGAAAATATCAATTTCCATAAATACCTCCAACTTTCCAAAAGTGGAAGATTTCCATAAATACTTCTAGACTTTCCAAAATTGAAAAATTTCCATAAATACTTCTAAATTTCCAAAATTAGAAAATTTCAAGAAATACATTATGACTATCGCAAAACCAATTTTACGATTATGTCGAAACACAACCTGGGCTCTGATACCACTGTTGGGTTTCCGGCACCGCGGCGTGTGTGTGTTCGATCATGTTTCGTAAACATGAGCACAGCGGAAGCAATTAAAAATAATAAATCTATATTTATTACAACACACACAACACACGCATGCTATTACAACAAGTGTAGACATAACCGTAAATTAAAATTTGCAATATAAGGAAATTAAACTACGTTATACCTTCCGTATGACGTGTAGCGGGAACGGCATCAACCGGAACGATCCTCGTAAGAATCGTCTCTATCCGTATCCACGCCGAGCTCCTCGGGATGACTTCGCTAAGCCACGAGCTTCGTCTTCGGGTTACTTAGCCTCGTGTTGAAGACGACGTGATCGAGATGCTCACGATCCGAATCCAAATTCGGACCTACAAACCAGTCCTCAAGACTTGCTTCTCCGGAGAGGTATTCGTCAACCGATTGACGAATCCTTCGTCCTCCACCTCAGAGGATTACCGGAGATCAAATCCCCGGTATGTTAGCCGCTGTCGGAGCACTAACCGTCGTCCAAACGACGCTCCGACGAGAGGAGAAGAAGCTGTCCAGAAAACTGGACAGCTTGGTGGAGGATATAGGCGCCGCCAAAGAGGAGATGGAGGCTCACCTTACACCAACCCAAGGGAGATCACCGGAGGGTCGCCGAGGTCCACCGCCAAGCTTGACGCCGCAAAGATGGCAGCAGCTCAATGAGGTTATGGGCTCTTGTTGTTGACGCCAACAACAAGAGGGAGAGAGGGGGGGGCCAATTAGGGTTGCCTCAAAATTAGGTTTTTACAAAACCCTTAAGCCCTATTTTATAGAGAACTAATTCTCTTAATGGTTATTAAATCATAACCATTAGGCCCGTTAACCCGCTCCATTAGGATAAGTTAAAATAAACCAAACCAAGATGGTTTATTTTAAGTTAAAACGAACCGAACCAACCTTTGGTTCATTCGTTTAATATAAACCAAACCCTTTGGTTTATTCTCATCCATTGGATTAGAACCAAACCATTTTGGTCCATCCATTATGTCTTCATAAGACACGCCCATCCACGCCTCCATTGCGATCAAACAATTTCATGCTCGCTTATGTTTGGTCCAACCAAACATAGTTTCTCCTGGCCCGAGAATCCCATTCTCAAGCTCGCTTTAAATCCTTTGGATTACACTCACAGCGTGGTGACCAAATAGGTTCTCGGTTTATGTTGGCCGCCTATAATTAACCATTAATTATAGAACGATCATGAGTGGCACCTAGTAGTACATCATGATCCCCAATTAACCAAAAGATCAACGCTGATCCGTAACTATTTCAAACCCTTCAAGAGCTCGAATGAATCGTGCCCCCATTCCCTTCACTCATCTTATACCCACTTGGTTCAGTGACATGGTCTATTGTGTCACCTCACTAGGTCGACTACGCCACACCTAGCCCAAGTATCATTTCGCCCTACGGATTCTAGTTACTCCACATGTATCAAGAGTACCTTACTCTAAACATGTAATGCTTTGGCCAAAGACTTTAGTAACAATCCGACGAGGCCATGGGTATACATCTCCTCGCAAGGAGTGGTGAATCTTTATAGGCTATTCAAACACCTTCGATCACTCGACTTATACCCAATCATCCCGGTCCACATCTCCTTAGAGATGTTTGCTTAAGATGTCAAAGCATAAGTCTCCATGATCAAGATGACTTGAATACCGCAAGTCAAAGGAACATCGACTTAAGCCACAAGAAGAACTTCATTGACATATCTATATATGCAGAGAACCATATGAAGTCTTACCGGTCACTCCAATGAACTAGTTACCATAACTAGCATCCACGATTAACTCGACATCACAATGTCTCCAGCTGAGAATCACCGCTGATACACCAAGGAGTATACTTAGTCTCGAGTAATTGATGGTGTCCAAATCCATCAATTCATCGACTAGGATAATTCCGATACATCACAATTACACATGTAGAGATACTCACTAGTTGTGATCCAATCACAAATTCTCTCATGCCGTGAATCGATCGTGACATTCAAGAAATGAGTTTAAGATCCAATCAAATACATGAAACATGTATACTCAAATAGTGAATCTTCATTTATCATATAAATGGTTCATACATAAGGCGATTGCCTTAGGACATCTCTCATATATTACTAACAGCCGGCCACCATTGGGAAGAAGAAGAAGAAGCTCCCTCTCCTTTTGTGGCCACCCAAAAACCCTAGCTCCTCCACTTTCTTGCCGCCCAAGCCAAAGCCCCTCAATTAGGTTCTCCATGTTCCATCATCTTGCCGCCCAAGCCTAAGCCCATATATATAAAGTTAGGCATAGGCCTTGGTTTAATCTCCACCGTCGGTTCTAGGGTTTTAATCTCAACCATCGGATCTAGAGATTTAATCTCAACCGTCGGTTCTAGGGTTTTAATCCCAACCGTCAGATCTAGAGATTTAATCTCCACCGTCGGTTCTAGGGTTTTAATCCCAACCATCGGATCTAGAGATTTAATCTCTACCATCGGTTCTAGGAATTTAATCCCAACCGTCGGTTTTAGAGATTTAATCTCCACCGTCGGTTCTAGGGATTTAATCCCAACCCTCGGATCTAGAGATTTGTTTTGCATCATTTGATCTAGACTTCATGAGGTTTATATTAGGCTACGATAGGGACCATGAGGAGGAGTTGGGTCTTGGCCACCCGATGGATCGAAACCACACAAACTTGATCCATCAATGATGTTCCATTCCACTAGAGGATGATCATCGAACTACCTCACCAACCCCCATAAATTAATATGGACTCCATATATTATTTGTACATCCATCTCCCCGTGTTTAAGATATCGAATGTCCGAAAATTAATTGATTTACTGACCATCAATTAATTAACATCTAAATCCTCGAGTAGTACCACTCAACCTTATCATCATGTTGACTAAGTCAACCTGCAGGGTTTACATGATGAACCATTTGAGCTCCTCAAGGGGACATCATCAACCTAATATATAGGACACGGTTTCCTCTTATAATCAACGACACACCATGTAAATAATATCATTTCCCAACTTACCGGGTATATTGATTTAATCCATAGAAATCTCACCCTCTGATAAATCAAAGAAATAAATATTAAGTACATGTGCCCGTTATTATATCGGGATTAAGAGCATGTATAACATAATATTCGAGGTCCGATTCAATTATGCAGTCAGCAATAAATTGAATCAGCTCTATGTCGGTCCTGCTCAATACACCTAAGTGTACTAGTGTAACTCTATGTTCAAGATAAAACAATACCAAGCTATACTACAACAATGCCAATGGTTTGTCCAAAACCATCTTGGTTGTGAGCCTCTGCTTATACTCTACAAGGGACTGATAACATGATCTTCTGTGCCACACCCAAGCACCATGTTATCTACAATGTAAAGTATTAGACAATATGCACATGTATAAATGTAAAGTGCAAACAATGATCATATGATTCTTATTTCAAAATAAAGATGTTCATACAAAAGAGCTAGACTTTCAGTATACATCCCAACAGTCACCCCCAAGGATTCAACAAAATATACACATACAATCACAAACACACATATGGCCATAATAGTCGGATCTTATGCCTGCAACCAAAGAGTTAACCTACGCATATCCTACTATTATCCAGCACATATAATATATGGAAAAAAATGCATAAGAGTAACCGAATCCTAAACACACAAAATCGGAAACCTTGGCTCTGATAACAATTGTTGGGTTTGAGTATGTTGATCCGTGAGGGGAAACTTCGCTTCCCACTTCAACTCGATCGCTTGTTCATGGCGATCCTATCGATATCCCCGGATTAAAAAAATTTAATCCTAGACAAAAGGGAACACCCAAGCAACCTTGTCATCGTCGTGCTATTCGTTTAGAGAGATCACTTGAACAAACTTGTTGTTCAAGCGACCAACCTCTATTCTACAAGTAGCTGCGGAATAGACGATTTACGAATCGCCGGCTATTGTGTTTATGTTTGGGGTCCAAGTTTATTTAGCCACATACATAAAGTAAACAACCACATACAACATGCATATAATTGAAAAGCAATTATAAACACAATACAAAAGAACACTAATCAAAATAAACAAGATTATACCTCTTGTTATACCTCTTGATCTTCTATTGTATGTCTTTCCTCCTTTTGGACATCGTTTGGGCGACGATCTTCCAAAAGTTGAAGCTTCCTAGATCGCCAATCTTCCTTCCTTGTTCTCTCCGAACAAAGGAAGATCATAAAACAAAACTCATCTTCCTATCTAGAACCGGCCGCCAAGGAAGGGAACATGGAGTATGGGAGCCGGCCAAAGGAGAATCAATGAAGGCATGGGCGCCGGCCAACACTTGGAGAAGAGAAAGCAAAGCAATCCTTCTCCTTGTTGCCGCCCAAACCCTAAACCTAGCTCTCCTAATTTCCGGCCAAGGATGAGGGGAAGAAGAATAGGTTGAGCACCGGCCAAGGTAGAGGGAGGAAGTATAGGTTGCCGGCCAAACCTTAGAAGAAGAAGAAAAGTCCTTCTCCTCATTTTGCCGCCCACAACCAACTCCCAAACCCTAACCCTAGCCACCCACTCCTAATCCTAACCAAACTAGGATTACTTGCCACCCAAGGGAAGAAATCCCAAAACCTCATCAATTAAGCCTTGCCACCCACCTTAATGCTCTATTTATAGAGTTGGGCTCAAGCCTTGTTTTAATCTCCTTCATTGGTTCTAGGGATTTATTCTCAACCATCGAATCTAGAGATTTAATCTCAACTGTCGGATCTAGAGATTTAATCTCTACCTTTGGATCTAAGCTTCATGAGTTGTTAATACGATAAAATAGGGACCATGAGGAGGAGTTGGATTTTGGCCACCCAATGGATCAAGCCCACATAAAGTCGGATCCATTAATGATTATCCATTCCACTAGAGGATTATCATTGATCTACCTCACCAACCCCCATAAGTTAATATGTTCTCCATATATTTTATGTATATTTTCTCCCCATGTTTAAGATCTCGAATGTCCGTCGATTAATTAATTTACTGACCATTAATTAATGAACATCAAACTTACCGAGCCTATCGATTTAATCTATAAATTTTGCCCAATGGTAAATCAAAGAGATGAATACTAAGTATATGTGACCATTATTATATCGGGATTAAGAGTATATACAATATAATATCTGAGGTCTAATTTGATTATGTAGTCAGTAATAAATCGAATCACCTCTAAGTCGGTCCTGCTCAATACACACAAAGTGTACTAGTGTGATTCTATGGTCAAGACAAACCAATCCCAAATCACACTACAACCATTCCAATGGTTTGTCCAAAGCCATCTCGATTGTGAGCCTTTACTTATACTTTACAAGGAGCCGACAACATGATCTCCCGTGTGACACCACACACCATGTTATCTACAATGTAATGTATTAGACAATATGCATGACCATAAAAATATGCAAACAATGATCATGTGATTCTTATTTCAAAATAAATATGTTCATACAAAAGATAGACTTTTCAGTATACCTCCCAACACGTACGTGATCTCGTTGTAGAAGATGTGGATAACCAGCCACCTTTCCAGTCCATGGTGGGGCATTGGTAGAGTAGCCCCTCGTAGCGATCCCAAGCTTCGAATAGGGACTCCCCTTCTTTCTGACAGAAGCTTGTAATTAGATGGCGCATGTGACCAGTCTTGCTTGGTGGGAAATATTTGTTCAAAAACTGCTGCTCACATTGTTCCCATGTAGTAATACTTCCCGAAGGTAGGGAGTGAAGTCATGCCTTAGGCGTATCCCGCAATGAGAATGGGAATAGGCTCAGGTGGATCGCATCCGCAGGGACTCTATTTAACTTCATCGTTGAACATATTTCCAAGAATGTCTCTAGGTGCCGGTTCGGGTCTTCAGTCGCAACTCCCCCGAATTGACTCTACTGGACCATATGTATGAGTGATGGCTTCAGTTCAAAGTTGTTTGCCGAAATGGATGGTCTAGCTATACTCGGCCTAAATCCTCTTGTACTAGGGGCTGCGTAATCCCACAAGGGTCGGCTACCTATAATCACTTGGAATGCAGCTTAGTCCTCGATCCTCTTCTGTTCAGCTTTTTGACGGTGATAGGTTCATTCGATTTCTAAATCGATCGGAATCAGGCCATCCGATCCTAAGCGTCTAAGCATACAAAGAACCGAGCAACAAAACTAGGAGTATTTACTTATGGTTTAGAAACAAGAAATAAACTAATCTAGTTGCCAAGATTAAAGAGTATATAAGAAAATAGAGAACTACTGCTAAAATAAAATAAAACTAAATCTATATATGGAAAATTTAGATCTAAAGTAAATCAAGAAAAATAAAAACAAAAATAAAAAGGAAGTAAAGAATGTAAATAAATATAATCCTAAGTCTGATCCAATTATCCACCTCTAGATTCAATATCGAATCAATCAGTCCCCGACAATGGTGCCAAAAACTTGATGTGCACAAATGCGACCTCAAATCTCATGACAGAGACCATTGAGGACTCGAAGTGCACACTCATGCTCCACGCCCGCAAGTGCACGAATGTCGTCAAGTAATAAAAAGATTATCGATCCCACATGGACTAAGATTCGAATACCGATTTGTTTAGTGGATGTTATTATTCAGGACTAGACTCTAAAGGTTGCAATTAAGAGGGTTGTCGATGGTGCTAACTCTAATACGGTGTCACACGGAGGAAAAGAAGGGTCGCTACGGGTCTTTAGATGGATTCTAGGATTTCGGTTTCTTTTGTGTGTCGCAGAACACATTGTCAATTGGGTTTGCTTAGGTTTCTAGTTATGGTTTTGTAGAAAGGACATCATACACTCCCTTGACATGCCTTGGCGTCTATCGGAAGCTACCTTTGTCATACCAAGTCAACCCCTGGCTTTAAGACGGGATAGTCGGTACGAGGATGCCGAATCGATCCCTGCGACAAGTCGAAAATGAGGCGCATTTCCTTCTCTATCGCATCCTTCTACCCACAATTACCTCCGATGAGGCCAACCCTTAGGTCCCTCTTTAATTCCCCTAAATCTTTGATACGAGGGTTGTCACCCCTCCTATCGGCTAAGCACAGTGACTAGAAAACCAAAACGATAATTATAGATCTCAACCAAAACACCAATTGCAAATATAAATTCAAGAACGAAAAGATATTTGAATTAACATGTTCCGACTCAACACAAACTACTCCCTAATCCTAGAATCAGAGAGTCTACTCCATAGATATGAGAGAAGAAACACAAGGCATGATCATATCCATATAAACAATAGAATTTATGTAAATAATAGGATTTGCAATGCAATGTAGGCCTTCTCCTCAGCGTTGAAGGGCAGATTCTTGATATCCGGTGGCGTTCTTCCTCCCTGTTGCGAGTTCCAGAAGATTTTTAGAGCTTTAGAGTGTCATCCCAGCCGTCGTATTTCTCCTAGGGTTTGGGCGGAGCTTTCCTTATATAGACATAATGCTGGATCGCTGTGAAATCTAGAAAAAAACCTAGTCGTGTCAATTTTATTGGTGCAATCGGCCCAGGTCACGATTGACCAGGACTCGAGTTTGACTCGAGTGATGTTTTGATGTTTCGACAAAAACATATGATAATATGAATGTCATGGGAAAGTCCAAGTGGGACACTTGGCATTTGGGAAAGTCCAAGCAAGGGTCTTGGAATGGAAAGTCCAAGCATGGGTCTTGGCATTAAAAGTCCAACATGGGTTGGCAAGGAAAAGTCCAAGCTTGAGTCTTGGCATTTGAGAAGTCCTAGGGTTTGATATTGGCGGCGTAAAGTCCAAGCCGGAGCCTTGGCAGCATAAGTCCAATGGTTGGCGACGTAAAGTCCAAGCGGAGTCTTGGCGGTGTAAGTCCAATGTGCCTTGGTGGTGTAGACACCGTTAGCATGACATAGCCGATGGAAGCACCTGAAGGCTAGCGCGATGGATGAACAAGTCATGGATGACTTGGAGGGATCCGAGAAGCATGAGGCTGATGGACGTGGCTAGAAGGCTTAGGTCTAGGCTAAGGGTTGTCTAGCAAGTATGGGGGAAACATACTTGGGCTAAAACCTCATGTTTGAGGTGTGCCAGTCGACTGGTGCCATGTGGCAGTCGACTAGACCGAGTTAACTAGGGTTTGACTACGGGAAGTGGCCTAGTAGTCGACTGCCAGAGGTGGGCAGTCGACTGATGGCTCGAGCAGTCGACTGATCGTGTGATCAGTCGACTGGTGCTCGAGAAATTGGCCACAGAATGGAGTCGAGACTCGACTGGTCGAGTGAGGACTCCATCAGTCGATTGATGGTAGATCCGTTGGACTTATCCAGCGTGGATCTAGCCGTTGTCTCACGACAACAGTGGCATCAGTCGACTGATGGTCCCGATCAGTCGACTGATCGACTTTTTCCAGCACAAGTTGAAGCTTTATAAGGAGCTCGTGATGGAGGAAATTGGCATGTTTCTTTTAGGCGATTTGGGGCGAGTTGCTGCTATAATTCAGGGTCTCCAAGTGCTACTCGATCAATCTAGCGATCAAGCATTCAAGAGCATTTGTAATGTGTTTTTCTTTACTAGTCTTGCTTTGTATTTCATTGTATTTGCTTGTAGCTTTTGATTATTGTTGTAATAATCTTGTACGAGGTTTCTCCGCCTCCGGATTGTTCCGAGAAGGAGTGTTAATTATAGTGGTGTGTGATTGGCATCGCTAGGGTTTGTACGAACCCGATCCGTGGAGTAGGAACCGTTCGGTTCCGAACCATGTTAAACAATTGTGTTTGCGTGTTGTTAATTGTTTCGTTATTGCTTTCATTACTATTCCACTACGTACTAACGAAATTGTAGAGACGAACACGCGATCGAATTCAATCACGGAACGCTATTCACCCCCCTCTAGCGGCCTCAAATATCCTACAATTGGTATCAGTGCCTGGGGCTCTTCTACGGATTAAACGCCGGGAGCTAAAGAAGCTAGAGGGAAGACGATGGATCTTCAAGAAAGATGGGGCAATGACATAGCGACTCCACCTGCCTTTGACTGCGAAGATTTCGCATATTGGAAAGGTAGGATGGAATATTTTCTAATGTCGAATATAGAAATTTTGTTTGTCGTGATTATAGGTTTTGATGCTCCAAGAGGAGAGAACGACGAAATTCTCAAAAAGAAGCAATGGACCGAGGAGAAACGGCAAAAATTCAAGACAACCGTTATGGTAACAAAAATGTTAGTTAATTTGATACCTAACGACATTTTGTCTAGATTAGGAAGCTATAGGGATGCCAAGGAGTTGTGGAACAAGTTGGTCAAGTTCTACGACAATCCCGAATCGGTCCAAGAAGACTTGGAAGAGGAGGAGACCGAAGAGAAAGCTTCATCTTCCTCACAAGAAAGTGAGGAGTCAACTTCCGGATCGGAAAAGGAAGTAGAAGAGGTGGGAGAAGAATCCACCTCCGTGATTGAGGGGGAGAGACCATCAACACCGGAGCAACCTCAAGAAGAGCCTTCAATATCCGGTCAAGATGAGGAAGCTCAAAATTCAACTCAGGCTCCTACCACCACCCTAGGTAACTCAAACACTTTAATTTCAAATAAAATTCATATAATGTGCTTTGAGTGTAGGGAGTATGGGCATTACAAGAGCAAATGCCCAAAGAAGATTAGGAAAGCTCCACCGGCACCAAAAGACAAGGATGCCGGTTCCCCAACACCTAAAGGCAAGGAGCACATCATATGCTTCAAGTGCAATTCAAAAGGGCATTATAGGAATCAATGTCCTAGGGGGAGCAAAAAGACTCAAAATGGAGCTTCACAAGTAGGGGGAGCCTCTAAGGCAAACCCTAAGGTATATTTTAGTAATGCTCCTTCTAAATTTAGAAGTCAAAAGCATGCTAAGAATTTTAATTCTCTTGCAATTTATGAAAAGCATGCTAATAGGAACAAGTACTTTTGCTTAGGAGCTAAGAATTTTCATTTTGAAAGTAAGGAGAAATTTGGAACTAATGTCCCTAAAAATAATTTATCTAAGAGCAAATCTAGGTCAAATGTCCCTAAAAATATTCTACCTAGGAAATTAAAGTTGGAAAATTAAGCCTTGAGGTCAAGGCTTGAAAAACTTGAGAAGACCCTTAGGAACATCCAAAATCAATTTCAAGGGTCCAAAAGTCATAGTCAACACCTAGGACCTAAGAGTCAAAAGTCAACCAAGGGCAAGCAAGGTTTGGGTCACAAACCTAAGCCTAAGGTGGCTTACCATAGTGTTCCATTTGATTATGGAACACTAACTAGGTCTAGGAAGACCAAGGTCAATAAGAAAGTCATACCTAGGGTTGACCAAAGGTTGTGCCTGGTGGCTAGGGTTTCTAGGAAACCTAGGGTGCCCACTAAGAAGGTTACAAGGGGAGTTACCCCTAGATTCAACCTAGGTAAGACCACAATGAGCAAGGCTAACAAGCCTAGGAGGGTCATTAGGAAGGTATCTAGGGAGGTTATCCCTAACGAATACCTAATTAACCCTAGGAGCTCAAATAGATTTTAGGTTTCTAAGAGCGTGATTGATTGACGCTAGATGGGGTTAGGGTGTGCCAACCTTGATTGGATGGGTAGTTAACTCAACCATGATAAAGGTGGCACTTTAGGTTATTTTCAAGGTTAGGGTCACCTTGGAAATACATTTGAGTCTTAATCCTAAAAGATTTTATGATGTGCCAATATTATTTGAGAAGTTTGATAAAATGATCAAATTGTCACAATTTAGGTTTAGAGGTTGGTGTGTCATTTTGGGTTTTTGGCACACTTGGGAGAAAAGTAGAAATATGGAAAAAATATGATGAATTATATCAAATGGAAATTAATATTAAGATTTAGGTATTATTATACCTATATATTTTATATGCCATGCTTTATTTGCCATATAACATGTCATGACATCATGCTTACTTTTATTCATTGTATATGTCATGTTCATGTTTTAGGATTAAGGTTTTAAATGTCATGTGTTTTTAGATTTTATCATATGCCATGATATCATGATCATTGGCCTTGCTTAATTATTGCTATCTTTATGCCATGATCATTTCATGCATTAAATTGATTAAAATTGAACTAAGGACAATGGCATGACTTGAAGTCCATTTATAAGGGAATCAAGTAGTGTTGCCTAGGAAATGCATGAAACCCTAGATTAAATGAACCAAAACCCACATCTCACATCCAATTGACATGTATGTGTATTTATACATGCTAGATACATGTGAGATACTAGGATATGAGTTAAGTTCAAGGTGCAAAATTTTTGCATCTAGTTGAACCCAAACTCATCTTAACTCAACATGTGGATCATTATGACAGCTTGTGTACAAGTCATGTACATAGAGCCCAAGAAATATGATCCAAAATAGGGTTTTGAAAATATTTTAAAATCATTTTGAAAAATCTTGGTGAAGTCTATCTTTTGATAACAATCATCATTGATGAGATTGATACAAAGTGAGCTTAAACTTTAAAGTTTTTAGTCACTTTTGGATTTTGTATCAATTTTGCTATTTTATGGGTAAACTATTTTTCAAACATTTTTCACCCATTGTATTGGTCATAAACTTTATACATATAAAATTTCGTGATTTTTCAATATACGTATAATTAGTTATGATGTTCCAAAACTCATTTCTGATAACTCAAAATCGAGATTTTTAAGACCACCGATCGCCTCGGGTCATTGATCGATGATGCGTGTCACCGATCGATTTCTGAATCACTCGACTGATAGCCTGATTTTGGGGTAACCAAGGTTGTTTAAGCCAATTTCAGCTGCGGTTAAGGTCCCTAACCACTCCTAACCCTAGGATATACTTTGGGAAGCATGATGAAGGGTGAAAATCCATTAGATATGGATTAGGAGATGTGTTTAGGGTTTGTATCAATTTTAAGGTGTTGGAAAGTTCAATGTTGAATTTCTAACCTTAATTTTGATGGCTTAGAGTTCCTATTGGCTTAGGGACTTCCCAAGGACATTGTTGGTGCAATGGTCAATGGGGAGCAAGCCTTTAGGGGGAGGTATCCATCTTGGGATGATGGATGTGTTTTTCTCCTCGAAGAGGAGAAGTTATTGGGAGAGTATCATCAATTGGGAAAATTGATGGGTTTTTGATACCCAATTTGGAAATTGGGAGAGTGCATAGGATTGCCTCTCTTGAGTGATATGGGACTTATCACTACGAAGATGGTAGGCATCCTAGGTATTTTCAGACCAAGGGGGAGATTGTAAGATCTCATTGGGACATGAGACATTGACCTCCTTGGAGAGAAGACCTTTTTGATGTTAGTCAAAAAGGGGGAGAATGTTTAGGGGAGAACATTTGGAGAATGTTTAAGATTACCAATTTGGGATAATTGGTAAGGGATTTGAGTTAGTTGTCTAACTCAATGGTTTGTTTGGTTTTTGTCAAACATCAAAAGGGGGGAGATTGTTGGTGCAATCGGCCCAGGTCACGATTGACCGGGACTCGAGTTTGACTCGAGTGATGTTTTGATGTTTCGACAAAAACATATGACAATGTGATTGTCATGGGAAAGTCCAAGTGGGACACTTGGCATTTGGGAAAGTCCAAGCATGGGTCTTGGCATGGAAAGTCCAAGCATGGGTCTTGGCATAAAAAGTCTGACATGGGTTGGCAAGGGAAAGTCCAAGCTTGAGTCTTGGCATTTGAGAAGTCCAAGGGTTTGATATTTGCGGCGTAAAGTCCAAGCGGGAGCCTTGGCAGCATAAGTCCAATGGTTGGCGGCGTAAAGTCCAAGCGGACTCTTGGCGGCGTAAGTCCAATGTGCCTTGGCGGTGTAGACACCGTTAGCATGACATAGCCGATGGAAGCACCTGAAGACTAGCGCAATGGATGAACAAGTCATGGATGACTTGGAGGGATCCGAGAGGCGTGAGTTTGATGGACGTGGCTAGAAGGCTTAGGTCTAGGCTAAGGGTGGTTTAGCAAGTATGGGGGAACCATACTTGGGCTAAAACCTCATGTTTGAGGTGTGCCAGTCGACTGGTCCGAGTCAACTAGGGTTTGATCATGGAAGTGGCCTAGCAATGATCGCCGCAGGTGGGGGCGATCGATTGCTCGAGCAATGATCGATCGTGTGATCGACCGACCGGCGCTCGAAATCACCATGAGAATGGAGTTGAGACTCGACTGGTCGAGTGAGGACTCCATCAGTTGACTGATGGGTATGATCAGTCGACTGATGGTAGATCTGTTGGACTTATCCAGCGTGGATCTAGCCGTTGTCTCACGACAATAGTGGCATCAATCGACTAATGGTCCCGATCAGTCGACTGATCGACTTTTTCCAACACAGGTTGAAGCTTTATAAGGAGCTCGTGATGGAGGAAATTGGCATGGTTCTTTGAGGCGATTTGGGGCGAGTTGCTGCTGCAATTTAGGGTCTCCAAGTGATACTCAATCAACCTAGCGATCAAGTATTCAAGAGCATTTGTAAAGTGTTTATCTTTACTATTCTTGCTTTGTATTTCATTGTATTTGCTTGTAGCTTTTGATTATTGTTGTAATCATCTTGTACGAGGTTTCTCCGCCTCCGGATTGTTCCGAGAAGGAGTGTTTATTATAGTGGTGTATGATTGGCATCGCTATGGTTCGTACGAACCCGATCCGTGGAGTAGGAACCGTTCTGTTCCGAACCACGTTAAACAATTATGTTTGCGTGTTGTTAATTGTTTCGTTATTGCTTTCATTACTATTCCGCTGCGTATTAACGAAATTGTAGAGATGAACTCACGATCGAATTCGATCACGCGACGGTATTCACCCCCCTCTAGCGGCCTCAAATATCTTATAAATTTGCTAGGCCACCACGCGGCCGTGTGAAACCACATGGCCTGGCCATGTGAAACCACACGGCCTGGCCGTGTGTCAGGTTGTGGGGGCCGTTTTTGCCCTCCGAACACGACTGTGTGTGGGAACATGCCTTGGCCATGTTCGCTTCTGCGTCCAGCTACCAAATGTCTTCTTTTGCTCCGAAATTGCACCCTTTTCCCTATAAAATGCTATCTTGCACACAAAAGTAAACAGAACAAATCTCCGATCCAGAAAATAGGAAATGCATGCAACATAATGTAAAATATGCATGAAACGAACATAAAATGTCATGAGATGTGAGCGAAAACTACTCCTAAAACCCTATATGTTTTGCTCACATCAATCTCATCGCCTACCTGCAAAGAAACGAAGACTTCTTTGCCAATGATATACATGATCTGAGGAGAATTGATCCTCAAATAGTTGAACTTCACCTGAATATCTCCCGAGGAACTAGACTGATTCTGCAAAAGAGGTGGCACTCCGGATCTGAGAAAGAAAAAATTATTGTTGAAGAAGTTAATAAATTAGTACAAGTAGGGCATGTCAAAAAAATTCAATTTCCTGAATGGGTGTTCGATGTAGTGTTAGTCCCTAAGCCTCAGGGTAGCATATGTGTGTTGATTTTCATGATTTGAATAAATCATACCCTAAAGACTGCTACTCCTTGCCTCGTATTGATCAACTTGTGGATTCTACTATAGGATATGAAGTTGTTTCGCTCAAGGATGCATACCAGGGATATCATTAAATCCCTTTGGCTCGAGAAGATCAAAGGAGAGTCAGTTGGTGACATCGGGGGAATTGCACTCTTATATGGTGATGATGCCTTTTGGACTTAAGGATACTGGAGCCACTTATCAAAGACTCATGGAGAAGATTTTTGCTGAACAGAAGAGGGAAAAATGTAGAGGTATATGTTGATGATATTATGGTAATATTATGGAAGTCTTGAGGATAACATCTATATGAAGAAACCAGAAGGATTCATTGCAAAGGGCAAAGAGCATCTTGTGTGAAAGCTTAATCGACCCATTTATGGATTGAAGCAAGATTCGAAGTCTTGGAACATCCGCTTTGATGAGGTAATCCAGTCTTATGGATTTATTCAAAGTCCGGATGAGTCTTGTGTATACAAGAGATTTGACAGAAACGTAGTGGTATTTCTTGTACTATACATAGATGACATTTTGTTAATTGGCAACAATGTCAAGGTGTTATCGAACGTAAGGGTATGGTTGTCCAAACAGTTTGATATGAAGGACTTGGGAGAAGTGGGACACATCCTTGGGATCAAGGTCATAAGGGATCGCAGGAAAAGGATGTTGTGCTTATCACATGCTTCATACATAGACACCAATATGAATCATTTTAGCATGCAAAACTCCAAGAAAGGTTTTCTACCTTTCAGCCATGGAGTTCCTTTGTCTAAGGAGATGTTTCCTAGAACATCTAAGGAGATAGAGGAGATGAAGGCAGTTCCTTATGCTTCGGCAGTAGGAAGCCTCATGTATGCGATGCTATGTATGAGACCACATATCTGCTTTGCTGTGGGCATGGTCAGCAGATATCAGAGTAATCCAGGATAGGGACATTGGACTGCGTTAAAGCATATATTGAAGTACCTGAGAAGGACTAGGGATTATATGCTAGTTTACCAGGCAGACCAATTACTCCCTGTGGGTTACACAGATTCCGACTTCCATTCAAATAGGGATAATAGTATGTCTACCTTAGGTTTTGTGTTTAATTTGGGAGGTGGAGCCATTGTATAGAGGAGTGTCAAGCAGAAATGCGTGGCAGACTCTACCATGGAAGCTGAGTATGTGGCAGCCTCTGAGGCGGCCAAAGAAGTTGTATGCCTCAGGAACTTCTTAATGAACTTGGATGTGATTCCTGATTTGCCCAGAACTATCACAATTTATTGTGATAATAGTGGTTCAGTTGCAAACACGAAGGAACCACAAGCCCATAAGGCAAGTAAACACATAGAGCACAAGTACCACATGATACGAGAAATCGTAAAGAGAGGAGAAGTTGATGTGGCCAAGATTGCATCAGAGGATAACCTGGCACACCCTTTCACAAAGGCCCTTCAAGTGAGAGCTTTTGATAGGCATGTGGAGGGAATAAGGATCAGATGTATGGCAGTGTGGGGAATGCATAGTCTTTTAGTATAAGTGGGAGATTGTTGGGATGTATACTGAAAAGTCTATCTTTTGTTAGAACATCATTATTTTTGAAATAATAATCACATGATCATTGTTTGCATATTTATTGTTATGCATATTGTCTAATACATTAGATTGTAGATAACATGGTGTGTAGTGTGACACGGGAGATCATGTTATCGGTTCCTTGTAAAGTATAAGTAAAGGCTTACAACCTAGATGGCTTTAGACAAACCATTGGTATGGTTGTAGTGTGATTTGGTATTGGTTTGTCTTGACCATAGAATTACACTAGTACACTTTGTGTGTATTGAGTAGGACCGACTTAGATGTGATTAGATTTATTGCTTACGACATAATCGAATCATACCTCAGATATTATATTGTACATGCTCTTAATCCTAATATAATAACGGGCACATATACTTAGTATTCATTTCTTTGATTTACCAATGGACGAGATTTATAGATTAAAACGTTAGGCTCGGTATGTTGGGAAATGTTATTATTTATATGGTGTGCCATTGAATATAGGAGGAAACCATGTCCTACATATTAGGATGATGATGTCCACTTGAGGAGCTCATAAGGTTCATCATGTAAACCCTGCAGGTGGACTTGGTCCGGCATGATGAAAAGGTTGAGTGGTACTACTCATGGAGTTAGATGTTGATTAATTAATTGTCAGTAAATTAATTAATCGGCGGACATTCGAGATCTTAAACACGGGGAGATAAATGTACAAATAATATATGGAGCCCATATTAACTTATGGGGGTTGGTGTGTAGATTAATGATAATCCTCTAGTGGAATGGATTATCATTAATGGATCGGACTTTATGTAAACTTGATCCATTGGGTGGCCAAGATCCAACTCCTCCTCATGGTCCCCATTGTACCCTATTAAAACCTCATGGAGCCTAGATCCAATGATGGAAAATAAAACTCTAGATCTGACGGTGGAGATTAAATCTCTAGATCCGACGGTTGAGATTAAATCTCTAGATCCGATGGTTGAGATTAAATCTCTAGATCCGACAGTTGAGATAAAAGGAGGCTTAAGCCTAGCTCTATAAAAAGGGGGCTTATGGCTTGGGCGGCAACTAATGGCTTGGAGATTAGGGTTTTGCCTCTCCTTAGATTGGGCGGCAAGAAATCCTAGGAATATTAGGGTTTGGTTGGGCGTCTAGGGTTTAGGAGGTGGAGTGGGCGGCAACAATGGGAGAGGTTCTTTTCTTCTTCCTAAGGTGTGGCCGGCGCCTATCTCTCTCCCCTCTACCTATTCCTCTTCTTCTCCTTGGCTGGTGGAAATAAGAGTTAGGGTTGTTCCTTGGAGCTCTTGGCCGGTGCCCACAATCCTTTTGTTTTCTCTTTGGGCCGGCGGCAAGCATCAAGCTTGGAGCTTGATGGTTGGTCCTAGATAAGAGAAGTGTTTCATTTCTATACTTCCTCTTGTTCGGAGCGAGCAAGGAAGGAAGATTGGTGATCTAGGAGGCTTCGACTTTTGTAAGATCGTCGCCCACACGACGTCCAAAAGGAGGAAGTACATACAATAAAAGATCAAGAGGTATAACAAGAGGTATAATCTTTTTTATTTTGATTAATGTTCTTTTGTATTATGTATGTGGTTGTTTACTTTATTATGTGGCTAAATTTACTTGGACCCCAAATACAAACACAAAAATCGGCGATCAGTACATCGTCTATTCCGCGTCTAATCGTAGAATAAAGGTTGGTTGCTTGACCAACAAGTGTGTTCAAGGGACAACTCTAATCGAATAGCACGATGATGAAACGGTATCTTGGGTGATCCTTCCATGTCGAGGATAATTTTTTTTTATCCGGAGACGTAGAACGGATCGCCATGAACAAGCCACCGAGTTGAAGTGGGAAGCGAAGTTTCCTACCCTCAAGTGGTATAAGAGCTTTGGTTCCATAGGAAAAACCTTCAGAATGTGATTTTATAGGAAACATAAAGAGGGCCTAATTGGAGCAATCGGAGCCGTCGATCCAGATCTAAATCGATCGCAACCATTGAATTTAAGTGGATCAACATACTTAGGCAAAGCATTAATCAAATTAATCAAACCCTAGCCTTCATCTATGGCTAGAATATGAGGTCCATTGGATCACACGACCATGGGAAATCAGCTTAAAATCCATCTTTTCCTCACTTGCACAGAATCAGCGACACTGAGAAACAGCGCCGAGCGATGTTCTTCCCCATCGAGTTCGATCAGCAATTCCCTCCAAATGACGGTGACAAATCACGACGAAACTCCTTCCGGATGCACTCCCATCCATCCAGTCGGCGTTGATCCCCTCCTATCTTGTCGACAGAGCAAGATGCAGTGGTTTGACAGCTTGATTTGCAGCGAGTGGATGGAGGGATTCCTGCCACTCTTCACCGGCGAACCTTCCAGCGCCTGTGACCAGATCTGATACGCCTCAGCTAGATGTTGTTCTAAAGGATGAGGTCAACTCTTATTACGGTGGTTCGGCAACATCCTCTCCCAGCTCCGGCAGCTTGCTTGACTTCCAAATTCCGGCGGCAGAGCATTCATTCCATCACCGGTGAAGAGCCCTACAACTACTATTCCGGTTCCACTCCTTCCAGTGGTCATGGTTCAGCCGCTTCGCCTTTCTAGATCCCTCCCTTAACTGCGGTGGTTCGGAAATTCCGCAATCCATTACCAGAGCAGTAGGTATTCATTAAGTTCTAGTTCAACACTAGTCGAAGGAGGTTGTTCGGATCATCGTCGTCACAGGAGAGGGTGGTTCCGTCTCCGGGTGTTGTGGATCATCTATTGATTCTATTTGAAGTTCATCCATTGAATTGATGAAGTTTATCTTGATGTTTAACTTTGATGTTTTATTGTGATGTTTAATTCTAGTGTTTGATTCGGATGTTTATCTGGTGTTTACTTTGGAGCTTACCTGTAGCTTATTTTATAGTCCATGAATTAGTGTTAGTTAGTCGTAACTTTGCTTAATTGTTCATTAAGTTAATTGTTATTTAGCTTAGCTATTCATTAGTCGATATGTTCCTTAGCTTAATGATTCCTTTGCTTAATTGTTCCTTAGCTTGATTTCCTGCATGGTTATTGTTATTTCCATCAATTAGAATCATACATACTTAAATTGAAATGAAAGAAATACAATCTGTAAAGTATAGTCATACAAGCTACTTTAATCCCTACGAGATACATTGATAACGGGATGTTTGAAGTTTGAAATAATCTAGATGATAGCATTGTAGAGCCGCTTCCCAATCCAGAAAATGGGGTTGGTTGTTAAGCTGGAGGAAATCCTTGTGCTTCATATTGATGAATTGCTTCTCTAAAACCATCTCAAAAAGTAGTTTTTATTCAAAAAGCTATCTATTCTTATCATTGGCTTTCAGAAGACTCTATTTCCTGATAGAGTTTGATGCAACACCCTCTATGTTCCACAAAGTCCTTCAGGAGTTGGCTATATTGGTGGGAGGTTTGATACAATACCATCAGTCGACTGCTAGTCAAGCTTATCACTTCGAAGATATTCAAGATAAGAGCCACAAAATGAGGGGTGAAGTGGAGCTTTGACCCATATATGGATCTCAACGAACTAGGGCTCCCCGGTCTAGCAAATTTTGTATTCATTTCGTATTTTTCGATGCTTAATTAATTTAAGTTTTTTTCCACACTACTAATCCAAGACGAAGTCTTGGAAATTTTCCGTTGTTCGTGGTTTTGTGCAAGATTCTTTTGGATGGCCCATCTTGAAAGGTTTAGCACCACCCGATCTCCATTCTTTAACGGAGATGACTTCCATTATTGGAAGGGTCAGATGGAATTCTACCTAAAAACTCAAGTCGAGATGTGGATAGTCATCTAGACAGGGTTTAACTTACCAACAAATTATGATGGAGAAGTCTTGGATTGTGACAAGTGGACAAACACAATGAAGCGACAAGTAGAGGTCGATGTTAAAGCCACGCAAATCTTGCAGTGCGGTCTCTCCAAGGAAGAACTCAACTATGTCAGCCCCTTCATCAGTGCTAAATACCTCTGGAACAAGCTCATTGAGTTGCATGAAAGCACGACCGACACGAAGGTATGTAAACAAGACCAACTTTTGAATAAATTATTTAATCTAAAGATGCAGGACAATGAGATGGCAACACAACTACACGTGTGGATTAAAGACATAATGAACGGACTCAATTCCATCGAACAGAAGTTGGAGAACCGAGACATCATAAGGTACGCATTAAAAGCTTTCCCTAGGACCACTTTGTGGGCATCCATGGTTGATGACTACAAAGTATCTAGAGATATTTCAAATATTAGATTAGATGAGTTGTTTTCTGAATTTGAGTTCCATGAGCAGTCTAACTCAGCCCCGGTGAAGAAATGTGTTGCTTTGATTACAGGTTAAAGAAGAAAGAAAAAGAGCAAGCCACCTCTCGAAGAAGAAGAGTACGAATCGGAGGTAGACGATGAAATGGAGATCGAGCTAGTCAACCTAGTTTGGAAGATGATCAAAAGTAGATGGTGACCCATCAACCAAACTAAGGAGAAGAGACATGATCAAAATTTAAATTACAAGTTCTACGAATGCAACGAGAAGGGTCACATCAAATCCGAGTGGCCGAAGCTTAAAAACAATCAACCACAAACCAAGAAAGCTCTTAACGCAACAGGGGAAGAGTCCTCGGAGGAAGAAGAAGAACTCAATAATGTGGTGTTCATGGTGAACCCAACAGAGTCCGAGTCCGGATTCGAAACTGAGACCAACAACGAGTCCAAGACCGAGTTTGACTCCGGATCCGACACCGAGCTCCAATTCAAGACAAGCCACGGATTCACATCCGGTTCAAAAGATTCTATCTAGGTAAGTCGATCCTTAATAAATACTTTGTATAATGCAATTAAATACTTAAATAAGAAGTTAGCTAAGTTCGAGTCTAAGGTTGAGTCGTTGCATAAGGAGGTTAAACTCCTTAAGCATGAGGCTACCCTAACCTCTTCGACTAGTCAAGTTCAAGAGGGAAACTCAACTCAAGTTGAAAAACTTGAGGAAGAGAATCTATCTTGAAAGGACAAGTTCAAGAGCTTTGGAAAAAGTTGGAAAGGTTTACTTTGGGGTCCAAGGGTCTTGACCTACTACTTGGATTGCAAAGAGCTGTGCACAATAAGGCTAGACTCGGATTTCGAACAACAACAACAAACAAATCTTATATGTTAATTGTTAGTCGAAATAATCAAAAAGTCCAACCATGGGTCCCTAAGGCCTTTTTGATTTCACAAGTAGGAAATACTAAGTATTGGGTTCCCAAGGATCAAATCCACTATGTGGATAGACCGCATCGATTCGATGATCCAGGGGGAGCTATTTCTATACTTGTGTGCTCTACTTTTTAGCTTTGCATACCTAGTTTCTTTTTGTTTTAATTTTTAGAATGGCTAGATAAGACTAATAGTTAGTCAACCTTCACAACATAGTATCAGGATGTAGTGAGATGATAGTATGTTAGGGAAATGAGGTCTTGTGTGTCCGAGCTAGATAAGGCGTATCTAGCTTGGTGCACTCGGCTATATGGAACTAGCTGAAGCTACCTCACCACATCCTAAACCAGTTAGACTATGACATAATCCTAAGTAAATTAAGTGAGCATTTCTTAAAATTGGCTTTTGACTAAGGAAGTGGTCGTTGTTCCGATCAAAGAAGGCCTCTGTGCCTCGCCACGATGTGGAAGCCATTTTTCGAAAGGTTCACTTAACTAACTAAAGGTTAAATATGAATCTAACAAAAGGTTGATTAATCTTCAAATCACTAAGTTTAACCAAGTAAAATTGAAGTCATCACACAAAACATATAAGGTTAACATGTTTGATCATGTAGAAAGGGTGAGATGATTCCTAGGTTAAAATTTTCAAATAAATTTAAAATTTTGATATCCGATCCAACTACTAGATGTGTAGAAACAATGGATGTTAGACAGTGGGTGCTCCCAAAATATGATAGGAGATCGACTAAAGTTTACGAATATTAGATTCTAAAACCAAGGATTGTTAGCCTTCGAAAACAACGGGAAGCTCAAAATCATCGGATTAGGTGATATTGGGATAAACTCGAATTTCATAATCCGTCAAGTTCTTTTAGTTGAAAACTTCAAATTTAATCTTCTAAGTGTTATTCAATTGTGTGATAATAATTATAAGATTATTTTCTTACCAAATGAATGCTTAATTAAAAATAGTGATTGTTCAAAAACTATACTTAAGGAAACTAGGAATAATAATATTTATACAATCGATCTACCTAACTTCTCAACCAAATGTCTAATGACACAACAAGAGGAATTATGGTTATGGCACCGACGACTCGGCCACTCCCATCCAAGAGTCATACATAAAATGAATCAAAATGACTTAGTTAGAGGTTTACCGAACCTAAACAACCTAGAAAATAAAATATGTAATGCTTGTCAACAAGGCAAACAAACTAGGACTTCACATAAACTAACTAATCAAGAAAGAACTAAAATTGTACTTTAGCTCATAGACTTAGACCTTTTTTAACTCTCATGAAGCCAAGACACTAAACGGAAGTCAATATTGTCTAGTAATAATCGATGACTACTCTAAGTTATCATTGGTTAGGTATTTAAAACTTATGAGTAAAACCTTAGACCAACTCACTAATTTTTGCAAACTAATAGAAATGAAAAGAACCTAGTGTTTGATCGAGCGGATTGCTAGAGGGGGGTGAATACCGATAGAAACTTTTCGTTCGAATTTGTTTCAAGACACAAGTAAATGCAGAGGAAAACACAATATAGAAATAAAGACATGAAGGTTTTTACTTGGTTCGTAGCCTACGACTACTACTCCAAGGCCCTAGTGGTCCTTGACTACACACGGAGGGCAAAGCACTAACGAACTCCTCCTCGTCGGAGGTAGGAGTTAATCAAAAATAAAAAACCACAAAAGCTTGAGGTAGAGGGACACTCCCCCTCTCCTCGTTACGATAAAAAGCTCTGAGACAATATTATGAAAGAGACAAGCTAAATTAAACTTATATCGACGAATAAAAAATGAAAACTCAAGCTTAGATCGTCGGGTAGCACTTCGTCGTCAGAGAGTCGCAGCATTGCGGAGGCTTTAGGGAAACTTAGAATTGATGAGAAAGCCCTAGGAGAGGCCCTCTTTTTATAGCCTTTGAGTCCCTTCTCGAGAGGATCTTCAGCCAATCAGATTTGGGCACCAATCTCCTTGAAATGAGGTGATAAGGCTTGACTCCTTGAAGCTGATCCTTGACCATCAGTCGACTGATGGCAACATCAGTCGAGTGTTGATCGCGGGCAGTCGACTGATGGATGATAGTCGAGTGCTCCAAGCTACCAGTCGACTGATGCTAGTTGAAATCAAAAGTTAGCTTAACAAAAACATTATTTTGGCGGTCGCTGACCATCCAATCTCGACCAAGACCATCCATGGGATGTCTTTGGTCGGATCTATGCTTAAGACCATCCCCGTAAGGAGGATACGACCTCATTTATGCTCACACACACGAGCTTACCTCGATACTTACTTTGTATCTCTTGCTTCTAGCCTTCCACTCGATTCCTTCGGCTCCCTCCGAAATCACTCGAGTGTCGCCCGACCACCGCGGCTTCCTCCGGGTGTCGCTATCCTTCTGCTCCTACTTTAGCACTTTTTTGCACACTTGATTATGCTTGTGAGATAACGATGTAATCTTAACTTTGCATCTTTTGCCCTAATCAAAACACAGGTTCGATCATCTGGTGCCCCTGCACCAACAATCTCCCCCTTTTTGATCTATGGCAAACTTATGCAAAGTTAAGAAAAAATATAATGTGGAAAATGAGTAAATGTAAACGATGAACTCATTATAATCAATTCCCCCTTAGAAGTGGAAAATTAGTAAATGTAAACGATGCACTCATTATAATCAATTCCCCCTTAGAAAGAAGTTAAGAAGAAGTTAATCTTAAAAATTTAAAATTTTTGTTCTCCCCCTTAACTTGTGTTGTTCTCCCCCTTTTTCCATAAATCAAAAAAGATTTGGGGTTGTATATAAAACGTAGGGGGTTTTAACAAAAAAAGTAGCATGTATAAAGATTATCTAACCTGAGTCCAAGCATGTGTCTCGATTTACTTTGGTTCGAGGTATAACCCTCTACACCAACAATATAAGTCTTGAGATTAATTTGATTTTCAAAAATACTTATAAAATTAGATTTAAGTTTCAAAATACTTATACGCTAATAACTTTTGAAAATATATAACCCTTAGGGTTAGTTTGCTCTGCCCCTTAATCAAGTATATAAGGTATAAAAGAGTTAGGGGTCACTAAACATTGACCTAGAAGGTTGTATATTTAGAGTTTTGTACGAGTATAAGTAAACATTTAAGTTTGATAGTTTGAAAAATAGATAACATTTTTGAAAGAATTATGTAAATTAAAATTGTTCCTTATTCATCTCACCCATTCTATGTGTCTTAGAATTGGTTCACCTTATATGTTGTGTGAGATGTTTCAAATTTTATCTTGATTAATTGTAATGATTTGAAACTGGTCAGCCTTGTATTAGATTCATATTTGACCCTAAGCTCATCAAGTCACAATTTCAATATCTTGGCTTCCAGGTCATGGCGAGGCGTTCTTTGATCGAAAAAATGACCACTTACTTAGATAAAACCAATTTCGAGAAAATAGTAACTTGACTCACCTAAGACCACTTTCTGGTCTAACTAGTCTAGGATGAGGCGAGGTAGCTTCACCTAGTTCTACTCGGTCAAGTGAAGTGAACTAGATACGCCTTATCTAGCTCGAATACACGAGACTCCATTTTCCTAGCATACTATCATCTCGCGCGCATCCTGGTACTATGTTATCAAGCATTGATGAGTTATAGTCCTATCTTGCCATTTTAAAAAATAATTTAAGTTACCGAATACACTATTTTGGTATTAGTTCCCCATGGATTATTGAACAAATATGGTCTGGTGAAGTAATCAACTTGATCCTGGGGAATCCAAAACCTATTGGTCCTTATATGTGAGTTTAATAAAGTTTTCGAGACTCACGCCAGGACTCGATGATGACTATAGTTTACGATAGACAAGTAAGATCTATTTTTAGTCTTTGAGCTATATCCGAGTCCGACTCTATTGTACACGGCTCTCTGAGTTCCAAGAAGTCGGTTAAGATTCTTTGACCCCGTCGAGATCTTGTTCAACCAAGCTTCGAGCTCTTGGACTAGTCCTTTCAAGAGAGAGTTCTCTTCTTCGAGTTTTTCAACTCGAGTTGAGTCCTCCTCTTGAATTCGACTAGTAGAAGAGTTTAGCAGTGTCTCTTGTTTGAGGGTTTCAACCTCCTCAACCAAGGACTCGACCCTAGACTCGGATTTAGCTAATTTCTTAGTTAGCAATTTAATTGTATTGTAAAGCGTATGAATTAGTGAGTGGCTAACCTTAAATTTCCCTTCCGGTCTGGCTTTGAGTTGCTTATCGAAGTAGTACTCGAGTTCGGAGTCGGTGTTGTAGTTAGATTTGGATTCAAACTCTAACTCGGACTCTTCGGGTCTTGCCATACATGCTATGCCGATGCCTTCTTCGTTGTCCCATGTTGCATGAAAAGCCTTCTTTTGATTCGATTTGAATTGTGCCCTCTTTTGGTTCTTTAGTAACCTCCTTTCCCTTCGAACGATCTTTCGCACTACGTTCACTATTGTTTCCACCTCTTCAGATTCGGACTATGATTTGTCTTCGGGATCGAGTCCATCGTCTTGCCTGGTAAATGGCTTGCTTCTTTGTCCTGCAAGTAGAGCAATACCTCTCTCGGCCCGGACCATGTTAGTCTTCTCGTGAAGTTCAAACTCGAAAAATAATTCGTCTAACCTAAGCTTCGAAAGGTCCTTAGAGACCTTGTAGGCATCGACCATGGATGCCCACAAGGTAGTTCTAGGAAATGAATTAAGAGCGTACCTTAGGAGGTCACGGTTTTCGACCTTGTGTCCGATGGTGTGCAAGCCGTTGACAATGTCGTGGATGCGTGCATGTTGTTGCGTCGCCGTCTCATGTTCCTGCATCTTAAGGTTATACAACTTATTGAAAAGAAGGTCACATTTACATACCTTAGCATCGGACGTTCCTTCGTGTAGCTCGATTAATTTGTTCCACAAATCCTTTGCACTAATGAAGGGTCCGATATGGTTGAGCTCCTCTTTGGACAGACTGCACTATAGCATTTGGGTCACCTTTGCATAGGCTTTGATTTGCCTCTTGGCTGCATTGGTCCACTTGTCGAAGTCCAAGGGCTTGCCTTGATCATTGGTGGGTAGAGCAAAGCCGGAATGGATGATTATCCAAGTCTCGACTTGTGCTTTTAGAAAACACTCCATCCGACCTTTCTAATTGTTAGTTATAGCCCTAAGAACCAATCATGTGATGGTTGAATAGGGAACATTTTGTATCATATTCTATAAAGGCAAAGGAATGGTTATTATATTTAAGTTTTGCTTGTGCCAGCTAAATTAAATATAGTAATGCCCTAGAAAAGTAGGTTCTTATCTACAGCACATCAATTGGCAGAATTGATTATGAGAGGCTGTAGAGAACACTTTCTAAATGTTCCTAGTCAAATATTAATATGCAAGGGCAGTATTAATACATAAAGACTAGCATGTAGGTCAATTGATGACTTGATCTCACAAGTCATGGATATATGATATCAAGTTGACAAATGGGTATATATTAGAGAATATATACTGAACTGACCCGCCATGAGAAAGTTTCATGGATCGTTATATGAGTGTCATAAACTTTCTCATGTGACTATTGGTATGAATAGTCCTCAGACCTGAAGTCACTACGGTTCCCTACATAAGGAGTTATGTACTTTGGTATCGTCAAACGTCACCCGTAACAGGGTGGACCATAAAGGCGATTACTGGGTATATAACAAATTATTCGGAGGGATGTGAATGATGTAGATGGGATCTATCCCTCTCATATGATGAGAGTGATATCGGTGGGCCCCTTGATTGAGTAGAACTACTAAAACGCATGGCCATGCTCGAATGAGTCAATATGAGATATTGAGCTCATTTGTTTGAGTTAGTTTACTCAGGGATCAAGAAACACATAGATTGATCGAGGATGACACGGTCTATGCCTCATTGGTCAATCTGATATCAAGGATAGAAGGACACGGTCATACATTATAGTAGTCACGGAAAGGTTAGTCGGATCTTGACTTATTTCGTAACCTGGGTAGCAATGATGTATTGCTAGATGCCGCTCATTGCTTGTGTATCTAAAAGAGTTTAGGTCCACTGCCAACGTTATGAGAGCCTATAGGGTCACACACAAAGAGCATGATAATTAGAGGAATTAGAGTATTCTAGTTTGACTAGAATAATTTGGGAATAAGCTTAAGTACAAAATGGTTTTTGGACTTTAAGCTTAATGAGAATTTTAGCTAATTGATTTAATGAGATTAATTCAATATGTTACCTTATTGATTTAATAAGATTAATTCAATATGATAACATAAGCTTAATTGAATTAATAAGATTAATTCAATATGATTGAATTAATAAGATTAATTCAACATGATAACATAAGCTTAATTGAATTAATAAGATTAATTCAACATGCATTAATGCCACATAAGAATGCCACATAAGCATGCCACATAAGCATGCCACCTAAGCATCCACCTAAGCTAGATAAGGTGGAAGGAAACAAAATGGTTTTGTCTCCTTAAGTGGCCGGCCAAACTTGTGTCCCAATACAATGGATTGCATTGAATGTGTGGAGGTGAAAGGGTTTTTCCAACCCTATAAAAGACCCCATGAAGTGGCCGGCCAAAGCAAGTGTTGTTGTGGTTGTGAGAAAGCTTGGTGGAAGCTTTGGTTGTGTGGGTTTGTGAGTGTAGGCTAGCAAGAAGAGGAGTCTTCTTCTTCCTTTCTCCTTTTCCCTCTCTTCCTCTCCTTTAGGGACTTCTCTAGCAAGAAGTAAAGGAGAGCTCCTCTAGTTTTTCTTTTGTGAGACAAGAGCTTGCTCGTGTGGATACATATAGAGGCATGGACACTTGAACGTGCTAAAGATCCAACAAACAAAAGGAAGAAGCGAGATTAACAAGGGCACGCAACAAAGGTAATCCTCTCCTATAAGATAGGTTTGGTTTAGAGAAATTTATTTTATACGAGTTTGCTTTCGCATGGATCACTTGGAAGGGATCCTAATTTTTCCGTTGCGCATATGCCATTTGGCATAAAGAATTCCCTACAAAGGGTATCAGAGCCACTTGCGAAAGATCGTATAAAATAGGTTTTCTCTATTTTATATGTGATATAGAAGTAGGATAAATTTTATTATGAGTTGATAATTGTATTAGCAATTGTCAAACATAATAAAATATCCAATGTCTTTGAAAAGTTAAAATGACATGGTGCATGGTTATGGCCTAGTCCCAAAAGATTTGTGAATGTGTGTGTGTTGTAATTTTTAAATACGGCCTGCGTGTCGTGCCTTCCTCCTAAAATTCTTGTTGTAAAATTAGTTTTAGACTCGAATGTAACTCAGTATTTCTCCTTTGTAATGTACAAAACAAAGATGGAGGGTCCATTGGAAGAAGAGGTTACAAGGAGGAAGTCAACACACAAGACAACCAAAAGGAAGCACTTAGGAGAAGATGTTGTCCCTAGGTTGACCAATCAATCTTTTCATTGGCTTGAGAAGATTGTAGAATAAGGGCCATAACCATGACACGCTTAGTTTAATATGTATGTGATGCATGTTAGTTTAGCTTGTATGTGATGCATGATTAGTTTAGCTTATATGTGATGTATGCTAATATGTATATGATACATGTTTATTTCTTAATAAGTCAAAATGATATGCCTACTAAAGCTTGGTACTCACTACTTCTCGATCATTTGTTATTGGGTTTACAAAGCAAAGCAATGCATTTTATCTTGAAGAGTGCGAGTGGACAATCGTGATGTCCCGCTATCAAACTTGGTTAAGACTTAATTAAGTTTTCTTAAATAGTTAAGAAAGTAGAGGCATATATTAGCTTTGAACATAAGTTTTAAAATTAGTTTTATGTGATTTCCGAACATCACTTTGTCTTAGAAGTGGTCGTTGTTCGATATCCAAGAAGGCCCTCGTGCCTCGCCACACCGAAGTCGGTTTAGGAATAAACACTAAACTAATCTAAAACTTAACCAAAGCTATTAAAGAGTTACATCAGATGTAATTGGCAAAAGATTGCCTACCTAATTATACTACGTCTTGGGCGATTAGCCAAAGCTAACTCAAGACAATTATGATGTGGATCTTTATCCCATATAAATTTATAGCTAAATAGTAGCTATGAGAATTTAGAGGGAGCCTCATTTAATTAAAGGCCTAATTAAATGATTTAGGTATGATACTTAACTTTACATTTTAATGATGTAGATCACCATGACATCTAACACGACACACCCTCAACTCATGATCGCCCTTGAGAAGGACAAGCTTTAATGGAGCGAACTTTCTAGATCGGTATAGGAACTTGAGGATTATCCTCAAGCAAGAACGCAAATATATGTCCTAGAGAGTCTACCTCAAAACACTACCATGCGCCACTGCGTCTTGAAAAGGATGCTTATAAGAAGCATCAAGATGACGATTAGATGTGTCATGTCTTATGCTTGCCACCATGAACTCTGAGCTTCAGAAGCAACATGAGAACATGGATGCCTATGATATGGTTGAGCATTTGAAACAACTATATCAAGGACAAGCTAGGCACGAGCGTTTTGAAGTGTCTAATGCTCTTTTTGCATGCAAGATGCAAGAAGGAACACCTGTAGGAACTCACGTACTCAAAATGATTGGGTACGTTGAGAACCTTGAAAGACTAGGTTTTCCACTGAGCCAAGAATTGGCAACCGATGTTATCCTGCAATCGCTGTCGAAGCATATAATCAATTCGTCATGAATTATAACATGAATGAAATTGATAAACCTTTGCCTGAGATTCTCAGCATGTTAAGAACTGCTGAACCGAATCTCAAAAAGAAAGTTAGCAACGTACTAATGGTCAAAATGGGTAAAGGTAAGCGCAAAGGCAAGGGTAAGACCCAAGCCAAAGGCAAGGCCAATTCATCCACTTCAAAGGGTAAAGGTAAAGTACCTAAGGAAGGGATCGCTTCATTGCGTGAGATCGACATCCGGAAGCGGAACCGCAAAGTCTACCTTGAGGAAGTAAAGAATAAAAGAAGTGGGACTTTGCCTCGTATACACATTATAGAAGTTAATCTATCTATTTCTTCTACATGGGTATTAGATACCGGATGTGCATCTCACATTTGTAATAATGTGCAGGGACTGAGAAATAGTAGACAAATGGCAAAAGGCGAAGTAGACCTACGAGTAGGCAATGGCGCAAAAGTTGCTGCTGTAGCTGTAGGAACATATTCTTTGTCTTTGCCCACTGGGCTTATCTTAGAACTAGAGGAGTGCTTATATGTACTGCATTGACAAAGAACATAATTTCAGATCTTGTTTAGACAAGAAAAACTTTTCTTTTATAATAAAGGACAAATGTTGTTCCATTTATTTGAATGAAATGTTCTATTGTAATGCACCACTTATGAATGGTCTCTATGTTCTAGATTTAGAAAACCCAATTTATAACGTAAATACTAAGCGGTTCAAATCGAATGATTCAACCAAACATATCTCCGCAATCGTCGCTTAGGTCACATAAATGACAAACGCATATCCCAACTCCATAAAGATGGATTATTGGACTCATTTGATTTTGAATCATATGAGGTATGCGAATCTTGCCTTTTAGGAAAGATGACTAAAACTCCATTTAGTGGACATGGAGAGAGAGCGACAGACTTGTTAGGACTCATACATACTGATGTATGTGGGCCTTCAATGTCGGGCGAGAGGAGGCTATAAGTACTTTATTACTTTCACCGATGATATGAGTAGATTTGGCTACTTATATTTGATGAGACATAAGTCGAATCCTTTGAAGAGTTCAAAGCATTCAAGAATGAAGTACAAAACCAACTTGGTAAGCGATCAAGCTACTTCGATCGATCGAGGTGGTGAATACCTTAGTCAAGAGTTTCGTGATCACTGGCCGAGTGTGGATAATATCCCAACTCACTCGAACACCACAATGGAATGGTGTATCCGAGAGGAGAAATCGTACTCTATTAGATATGGTACGATCAATGATGAGCCGATCGATCTACCTACTTCCTTTTGGGGACTAGCTCTAGAGACACCGCTACACTTAATCGCGTCCCATCAAAAGCCGAGAAAAAGACACCATATACGATATGGATCGAAGAGTCCCAAAATGTCTTTTATAAAGATTTGGGGTTGTGAAGCTTATGTAAGACGCCAAGTCTCGGATAAACTAGGACCCAAATCGATAAGTGTTATTTTCGGATATCCCAAGGAAACTAAGGGATATTACTTTTACAATCCCACACTTGGCAAGGTGTTTGTTGCAAATGTCTTTCTAGAAAGAGAATTTATTTCTAGAAAAACTAGTGGGAGTAAAATTCATCTTGAAGAAGTTCAAGATGACGATAACACTAAGGCTTCGATGGAAAATGGAACCACAAAGTGTTGTGGATGAGGAAATTATTGCCCAAAGAGTTGTGGAACAAACACTGCTCAAGTAGACCAACCTCTTCGTAGATCCGACAGATCTGCGTCAACCCGAGAGATATTCTTTTCTCTTGACCGACAATGGTGAGGAATTGCTTGTCGATCTTGACGAGCCTACATCCTATCAAGAAGCTATGATGAGCCCAGATTCGAGAAATGGCTAGAGGCCATGAGATCCAAATGGAATCCATGTACACTAACCAAGTATGGACCTTGGTTGATCCACCAAGGGGTAAAACCCATTGGGTGTAAGTGGGTCTTTAAAGTAAAGACGACATGGATGGTAATAAGCATACCTATAAAGGTAGATTGGTGGCTAAAGGATTCAAACAAATTCATGGTATTGACTATGATGAAACCTTTTCACTGGGCCATGATGCTTAAATCCATTCGGATCATACTTGCTATTGCGTACCTACCACGATTATGAGATCTGGCAGATGGATGTCAAAACCGCTCAATGGAAAGCTACTCGAGGATGTGTACATGACACACCGAGGGTTTTGAAGATCCAAAGCATCCTGAAAGGTATGCAAACCGCAAAGGTCCATTTATGGACTAAAGCAAGCCTCTCGGCCGGAATCTTCGATTCGATGATGCAATCAAGGAGTTTGGTTTCATCAAGAATGAAGATGAACCTTGTGTCTACAAGAGAAATAGTGAGCACTTGTATTTCTTGTCTTGTATGTAGATGACATACTTCTCTGAAATGATATTCCCTCACCCAAATCTGTGAAGATGTGGTTAGGGAATTGTTTTTCGATGAAAGACTTAGGTGAAGCGCCTATATTCTAGGCATCAAGATCTATAGAGATAGATCTAAAAGATTACTTGGCCTAAGTAGTACATACATTGATAAAGTGCTAGATCGCTTTGCTATGCAAAATTCCAAGAAAGGATTTCGCTTTATCACATGGTGTGAGTCTTCAAGACTCAATGTCCCTCTTCTAAGGAGGAGAGAGATCGCATGGATAAGATCCCTTATGCGTCGCCATAGGGTCTATCATGTACGCCATGCTTTGTACTGTCTCCGACGCCTCGTATGCTTTGAGCATGACGAGTAGATACGATCGGATCCAGTGAAAGTCACTGGATAGCATCAAAAATATTCTTAAATACTTACGAAGAACGAAAGAATATTTCCGATATTTGAGGCAATGAGGAGCTAGTGTAAGGGTTACAAAGTGATGCAAGCTTCCAAATGCAGTAAGGATGACTATAGATCGCAATCGGGTACGGTTTTGCCTGAATGGTGGAGCCGTGAGTGGAAGAGTTCAAAGCAGACACAGCTTGCCGATTCTACAATGTAAGGAGTATATTGCATCGATGCGATGCAAAGAAAGGAGGTCTGTTGGCTCGTAAGTTCATCGGTGAACTTGGGGTAGTTCCTAGCATTGCAGATCCAATAGACCTCTATTTGTGACAACAATGGGGCTATTGCGTGCTAAGGAACCTCGATCACATCAATGGACCAAACACATATCGGCGCTTCCATCTCATTCGAGAGATCATCGATAGAGGAGATGTGAGGATATGCAGAGTGTAAGCTAACATCGCAGATCCATCACCAAGGCTTTGCACAGAGGAAGCATGATGGTCACACTAGGTCACTAGGTATTAGATATCATAGTGATTGGTACTAGTGCTAGTGGGAGATTGTTAGTTATAGCCCTAAGAACCAATCATGTGATGGTTGAATAGGGAACATTTTGTATCATATTCTATAAAGGCAAAGGAATGGTTATTATATTTAAGTTTTGCTTGTGCCAGCTAAATTAAATATAGTAATGCCCTAGAAAAGTATGTTCTTATCTACAGCACATCAATTGGCAGAATTGATTATGAGATGCTGTAGAGAACACTTTCTAAATGTTCCTAGTCAAGTATTAATATGCAAGGGCAATATTAATACATAAAGACTAGCATGTAGGTCAATTGATGACTTGATCTCACAAGTCATGGATATATGATATCAAGTTGACACATGGGTATATATTAGAGAATATATACTGAACTGACCCGCCATGAGAAAGTTTCATGGATCGCTATATGAGTGTCATAAACTTTCTCATGTGACTATTGGTATGAATAGTCCTCGGACCACAAGTCACTACGGTTCCCTACATAAGGAGTTATGTACTTTGGTATCACAAACGTCACCCGTAATGCAGGTGGACCATAAAGCGATTACTGGGTATATAACAAATTATGCGGAGGGATGTGAGTGATGTAGATGGGATCTATCCCTCTCATATGACGAGAGTGATATCGGTGGGCCCCTTGATTGAGTAGAACTACTAAAACGCATGGCCATGCTTGAATGAGTCAATATGAGATATTGAGCTCATTTGTTTGAGTTAGTTTACTCAGGGATCAAGAAACACATAGATTGATCGAGGATGACACGCCTATGCCTCATTGATCAATCGATATCAAGGATAGAAGGACACGGTCCATATATTATAGTAGTCACGGAAAGGTTAGTCGGATCTTGACTTATCTCAGAACTTGGGTAGCAATGATGTATTGCTAGATGCCGCTCATTGCTTGTGTATCTAAAAGAGTTTAGGTCCACTGCCAACGTTATGAGAGCCTATAGGGTCACACACAAAGAGCATGATAATTAGAGGAATTAGAGTATTCTAGTTTGACTAGAATAATTTGGGAATAAGCTTAAGTACAAAATGGTTTTTGGACTTTAAGCTTAATGAGAATTTTAGCTAATTGATTTAATGAGATTAATTCAATATGTTACCTTATTGATTTAATAAGATTAATTCAATATGATAACATAAGCTTAATTGAATTAATAAGATTAATTCAATATGATTGAATTAATAAGATTAATTCAACATGATAACATAAGCTTAATTGAATTAATAAGATTAATTCAACATGCATGAATGCCATTTAAGAATGCCACATAAGCATGCCACATAAGCATGCCACCTAAGCATCCACCTAAGCTAGATAAGGTGGAAGGAAACAAAATGGTTTTGTCTCCTTAAGTGGCCGGCCAAACTTGTGTCCCAATACAATGGATTGCATTGAATGTGTGGAGGTGAAAGGGTTTTTCCAACCCTATAAAAGACCCCATGAAGTGGCCGGCCAAAGCAAGTGTTGTTGTGGTTGTGAGAAAGCTTGGTGGAAGCTTTGGTTGTGTGGGTTTGTGAGTGTAGGCTAGCAAGAAGAGAAGTCTTCTTCTTCCTTTCTCCTTTTCCCTCTCTTCCTCTCCTTTAGGGACTTCTCTAGCAAGAAGTAAAGGAGAGCTCCTCTAATTTTTCTTTTGTGAGACAAGAGCTTGCTCGTGTGGATACATATAGAGGCACGGACACTTGAACGTGCTAAAGATCCAACAAACAAAAGGAAGAAGCGGGATTAACAAGGGCACGCAACAAAGGTAATCCTCTCCTATAAGATATGTTTGGTTTAGAGAAATTTATTTTATACGAGTTTGCTTTCGCATGGATCACTTGGAAGGGATCCTAATTTTTCCGTTGCGCATATGCCATTTGGCATAAAGAATTCCCTACACTAATAACGGAAATCATCTTCGTTAAAGAACAGATGTCGGGTGGTGCTGCACCCCTCAATGTGGGACGTTTGGAAGGAAAACCATCGATGTCCCCGAAAGGATACTAAACGTTGGTTTTTGGGAATAAATACAGCTTGTTATGAGTGTAAGCCCTTGTAAGAATCTAGATCTCTCAGAGAGCTTCATTTTGGTAGGTAGCCCATTTCGTGGGTCAACTTGTACAAAAAGTTATACCCATTTTATCGTCGGCTACTCTAAAAGCGAATACTTGAAAAAAAACAAAACCAAAAGAAGAGTACTAAGACATCGTCTTGGATTAGTAGTGCGGGAGAAAATTTAAATGAATAAAAAATGATTTGTAAAATTCAAAAACAAATCTATAAAAAAAGGCTAGATTGGTGGTTCACCAAATCTTAGCACCCCCGGCTCTGATACCAATTGTTGGATCGAGCTGATCGCTAGAGGGGGGGTGAATAGCGACAGAAACTTTTCGTTCGAATTCATTTCAAGACACAAGTAAATGCAGCAGAAAAACACAATATAGAAATAAAGACATGAAGGTTTTTACTTGGTTCGTAGCCTACGATTATTACTCCAAGGCCCTAGTGGTCCTTGACCCTCACGGAGGGCAAAGCACTAACGAACTCCTCCTCGTCGGAGGTAAGAGTTAATCGAATACAAAAAACCACAAAAGCTTGAGGTAGAGGGACACTCCCCCTCTCCTCGTTACGATAAAAAGCTCCGAGACAATAATATGAATGAGACAAGATAAATTAAACTTATACTGATGAATAAGAAATGAAAACTCAAGCTTAGATAGTCGGAGTAGTAGCACTTCTTCGTCGGAGAGTCGCAGCGTTGCGGAGGCTTTATGAAACTTAGAATTGATGAGAAAACCCTAGGAGAGGCCCTCCTTTTATAGCCTTTGAGTCCCTTCTCGAGAGGATCTTCAGCTAATCAGATTTTGGCACCAATCTCGTTGAAATGTCGTGATAAGTCTTGACTCCTCGAAGCTAATCCTTGACCATCAGTCGACTGATGGCCATCATCAGTCGATCGATGGCAGCATCAGTCAAGTGCTGATCATGGGCAGTCGACTGATGGATGTTAGTCGAGTGCTACAAGCTAGTAGTCGACTGATGCTAGCTGAAATCAAAAGTTAGTTTAACAAAAATATTATTTCAAAGGCCGCCCCCGTAAGAAGGATACAACCTAACTTATGCTCACACACACGAGTTTAGCTTGATACTTATTTTGTAGCTCTTGCTTCCATCCTTCCACTAGATTCCTTCGGCTCCCTCCGAAGTCACTCGAGTGTCGTCCGACCACCATGGCTTCCACCGGGTGTCACTAGCCTTCAGCTCCTACTTTAGCACTCTTCTACACATTCGATTAAGCTTGTGAGATAACGATGTAATCTTAACTTTGCGTCTTTTGCCATAATCAAAACACAGGTTCGATCATCTGGTGCCCCTACAACAACACCTAGATATTAAGAGAATTAGAAGTGATTATGGTGGTGAATTCGAAAACCATAGGTTCACTGACAAAATGGGCCAGTTGAACGTAAAAATAGAACCCTACAAGAAGTTGCTAGAACCATGTTAAATGAATACAATCTACCTAATAGGTTTTGGGACAAAGCGGTCAATACTGCCTGCTATGTCCAAAATAACATTTTATTAGTTAAATGACACTAAAAGACATGATATGAAATTTATTACAAAATGTTACCAAAAATTAAGTATTTTAGGGTTTTTGGATGTAGGGTACACCTACTAAACACTAAAGATTACTTAGGGAAATTCACCTCTAAAACAACCACTGGAACATTTCTATGTTACTCAACCACTAGTAAAGCCTATAGGGTATATAACAATAAAACTCTAAAAATAGAAGAAACAATTAATGTAGTATTTCATGAAGAAAATAAAACTACAAAATCTGAAGTAAAACTAAACAATGAACAAATTTAAAATTATGTTTGACCTGAACCTAACTTACAAAATGAATATAATATAGATCCTAACGCAAATCAATCTAGATTTAAAGCAAACCATCCTATATACCAAGTAATAGGTGACTCGAACTTAGGGGTTCAAACTAGAGCGTCCTATAGGAACCTAAGCCAAATCTCACTCATATCTAAAATCGAACCCAAAACAATTGAACATTCTCTTCTTGATCCGGATTGGATTATTGCTATGCAAGAATAGTTATCTCAATTTACTAGAAGTCAAGTTTGGGAATTAGTACCCCCACCTAAAGAAAAAAATGATCATTGGAACAAGGTGGGTATTTCGAAATAAACTTGATGACAAAGGAGAAGTTATTAGGAATAAAGCTAGGTTAGTAGCTAAAGGGTTTAGTCCAGTAGAGGGATTAGACTATGATGAGACTATGCACCCATTGTAGGGATGTATACTGAAAAGTCTATCTTTTGTATGAACACATTTATTTTGAAATAACAATCACATGATCATTGTTTGCATATTTTTATGGTTATGCATATTGTCTAATACTTTACATTGTAGATAACATGGTGTGTGGTGTAACACGGGAGATTATGTTATCGGCTCCTTGAAAAGTATAAGTAAAGTCTCACAACCGATATGGCTTTGGACAAACCATCGGAATGGTTGTAGTATGATTTGGTATTGGTTTGTCTTGACCATAGAATCACACTAGTGCACTTTGTGTGTATTGAGTAGGACCGACTTAGAGGTGATTCGATATATTGCTGACTACATAATCGAATCGGACCTCAGATATTATTTTGTACATACTCTTAATCCCGATATAATAATGGCACATATACATAGTATTCATCTCTTTGATTTACCAATGGGCGAGATTTATAGATTAAATCGATAGGCTCGGTAAGTTGGGAGATGCTATTATTTATATGGTGTGACATTGATTATAGGAGGAAACCGTGTCCTATATATTAGGATGATGATGTCCCCTTGAGGAGTACATAAGATTCATCATGTAAACCCTGCAAGTGGACTTGGTCCGACATGATGAAAAGGTTGAGTGGTACTACTCATGGAGTTAGATGTTGATTAATTAATGGTCAGAAAATTAATTAATCGACGGACATTCGAGATCTTAAACACTGGGAGAAAATGTACAAATAATATATGGAGCCTATATTAACTTATGGGGGTTGGTGAGGTAGATCAATGATAATCCTCTAGTGGAATGGATAATCATTAATGGATCAGACTTTATGTGGGCTTGATCCATTGGTGGCCAAGATCCAACTCCTCCTCTGTTAGTAATATATGAGATATTTCCTAAGGAAATCGCCTTATGTTTGAACTATTTATATGATAAATGAAGATTTACTATTTGAGTATACATGTTTACATGTATTTGATAAGCTCTTAAACTCATTTACTGAATATCCACCATACGATTCACAGCATGAGAGAATTTGTGATTGGATCACAACTAGTGAGTATCTCTACATGTGTAATTGAGATGTATCGAAATTATCCCTAGTCGATGAATTTATGGATTTAGACACCATTGATTCTGTCGAGACTAGAACGATGTTTACTCCTTGGTGTATCGAAGCAGCTGATTCTCACTGGCTGGAGACATTGTGATGTCCGGAGTTAATCGTGGATGCTAGTTATGGTAACTAGTTCATTGGAGTGACCAGCCGTAAGACTTCATATAGTTCTATGCATATATAGATATGTCAATAAAGTTCTTACTGTAGCTTAAGTGTGATGTTCCTTTGACTTGCGGTATTCAAGTCATCTTGATCATAAAGACTTATGTTTTGACATCTTAAGCAAGCATTTTTGAGGAGATGTGGACCCGGGATGATTGGGTATAAGTCGAAATGATCGAAGGTGTTTGAATAGCCTATAAAGGATTCACCAATCCTTGCAAGGAGATGTATATCCACGACCTCTCGTAGGATTGTTACTAAAGTCTTTGGTCAAAGCATTACATGTTTAGAGTAATGTACTCTTCGATACATATGATGTAAGTAGAATCTGTAGGACGAGGAAATCATACTTGGGCTATGTGTGACATAGTCAACTTAGTGGGGACTGACACTATAGACCATGTCCTGAACCAAGTGGGTATAAGATGAGTGAAGGGAATGGGGCACGATTCATTCGAGCTGCTGAAGGGTTTCAGAAATAGTTCTGGATCAACCATTGATCTTTTCGGTTAATTGGGGATCATGATGTACTACTAGGTGCCACTCAAGATCGTTCTCTAATTAATGGTTAATTATAGGCAGCCAACATATACCGAGAACCTATTTAGTCATACGCACAACGAGTGTAATCCGAAGGATTTAAAACAAGCTTGAGAATGAGATTCTCAGACCGAGAGAAACTAGGTTTGGTTGGACGAAACATGGAGCGAGCATGAAATTATTCAGTCGCAATGGAAGCGTGGATTGGCTGTGTCTTATGAAGACATGATCGATGAACCAAATTGGTTTGGTTCTAATCCAATGGAGGAGAATAAACCAAAGGGGTTTGGTTTGTTTTAAAAGAATGAACCAAAGTTGGTTCGGTTCATTTTAACTTAAAATAGACCATCATAGTTTAGTTTATTTTAACTTAAATTAATGGAGCGGGTTAACGGGCTTTTGGTTATGATCCGATAACCATTAAGAGAATTTGTTCTCTATAAAATAGGGCTTAAGGGTTTTGTTAATCCCTAATCATTGCAACCCTAGTTGTTGCCGCCCACCCTCTCCCTCTTCTCCAAGTGGTCGGCGCCAACTCCTTGCCGCCGCCCACCACCGCCCAAAGCTCCCTTGCCGGCGTCCAGAAGCTGCCATCCTCTCCCCTTGCCGGCGTTGAGCTGCTGCTGGAGGAGCTTCGGTCATCTCCTTTAGGTCCGGCGACAAGGTGAGCTTCAACCTTCCTTATTTGGCCGACCCATATTCCTCCACCAAAGCTGTCCAGTTTTCTAGACAGCTTGTTTCCTTCTTGTCAGAGCGTCATTTGGATGATGTTTGGTGCTCCGATAGCGGTAGCCTTGCCGGGGATTCGATCTCCGGTAATCCTCATAGGCGGAGGACGAAGGATTCGTCAAACGGTTGACGAATACGTCTCTGGAGAAGCGAGTTTTGAGGACTCATTTTGGATCCGAATTTTGATTCGGATCGTGATCTTCTCTCGATCACATCATCTTCAACACGAGGCTAGTAACCCGTACGAAGGTGAGGCTCATGACTTTGTGAAGTCATCCCAAAGATACTCAGTGTGGATACGGATAGAGGCGATTCTAGCGAGGATCGCTCCGGTTGATGTCTTTCCTGCTGCATGTGATATGTCAGGTATACGTAGTATAAATTTCCTTTTATTGCAAAATTTGAATTTACGCTTATGTCTACACATGTTGTACTATCCATGCATGTGGTGTGTGTGTTGTAATAAATTAGATTTATTATTTTATTCCATTCGTTGTGTTCATGTTTACGAAACATGTTCGAACACACACTCACCGCAGTGCCGGAAACCCAACAGTGGTATCAGAGCCAAGGTTGTGTTTCGACATAATCGTAAAATTGTTTTGCAATAGTCATAATGGTACTTCTGGAAATTTTATACTTTTGGAAAGTTAGAAGTATTTATGGAAATTTTTAATTTTTGAAAGTCTAGAAGTATTTCTGGAAATCTTCTACTTTAGGAAAGTTGGAAGTATTTATGGAAATTGATGTTTTCAATAAATAAAATATTTGATTAGATTTGGAAATTTGTTTCCTAATTTAATCTTGATTTGATTTGGGAAATCAAATCTTAAAAATATTTTATTTCCATAAGTAGTTTTGATGATTTAGGAAATTGGTTTCCTAAATTGACTTTCCTTAATCAACTATTCCCTCAAATAAAATATGTGATTAGATTTTGAAATTTGTTTCCTAATTTAATCATGATTTGATTTGGAGAATCAAATCTTAAACATATTTTATTTCCATAAATACTTATGACATATAAGGAAATTTTGTACATGACATAATTGTATGTCATGTAATTGCATTAGATGCATATCGTTATGCCATGCGTGTCGTGACATGTAGATGTATGCCATGTATGCCATGCCATGTAGATAATAGTAATTTGCATGCAAAGAGGATGAGACATAAAAACCCTTACTCAATATTAAAGCCTACACCTTCCATTAATATGGTTAGAACTAGAGTTCCATTTCTTGTTTGGGTTGTTGGACTCTCTCCAAGCCCGGCTCGAACTCGAACATATTCAAACCATGGAATAGTTTAATACTAATATGGTAAGAGTCAGAGGTCAATCATTAGCTTTGGTTGTTTGACTCTCTCCATGCTGGGATAATTGGTTGAATGCGCTCTAACCATATTAAAACTATTTCTCAATTAATGGGTTGGCTTTAACCTGGAGCATCGGCTTGTTGGACTCTCTCCAAAGTCGATGTGATGGGAGGTGAAGTTGGGTGCTATGCATATGATGCATACTTGTTAATGTGTTAACAACCCGATGTATGTGTCAACATTCAATAAGTTGATAACACATTGTGATAGTTGCATATATGTGATATGCAATCGGTATATTTGATACCTACCATCGTAGTTAAGAATGGCTTGTTGGACTCTCTCCAAGGTTGTTCATATCTATGTTGGATATCAGCCCATTCGGAGATGGACCTGTGATCTCCAGATGTGATTTTGGGGTTTTTAAAATTCGAAAAATGAATGGGATTTATAAATGTATGTTGATGCATTTTAAAATCATTTCTCATATATGCTCGTTTTGTATTTCTATGTTAATCTATTGATCATGATGTCTTTGAATTTGCGTTCCATTTTGGATTCGAATAAATTGACTGGGCCGAACTTCTTGGACAAACTTTGAAACTTGAGAATTGTTCTCAAGGTTGAAAAGCTTGCAAATGTCCTCAAAGCGCCTCTTCCCGCCCGTCCTAGTGACGATGCAACTCCGAACCAATTGTTGGCCTATCAGAAACATGTGATTGATTCTGAACTAGTGAGTTGCATAATTCTAGCCGCGATGGTACCCGAGCTGTAGAAGCAGCATGGGCATATGGATGCTCATACCTTAGTCTTTAATCTTTATGAGTTGTTTGATGAGTAAGTGATTCAAAAGGTTAGAAGTCTCCAAGCTCCTCTTCACCTCTAAGATGCAAGAGGGTTCATCTGTGGTACTACTCAACATGTTGAAGACTGTGGAGCCTTCTGAGAAGCATGAGCAGGGGATGATACTATTAGTTGATTCCTCGAAGAAAGGTTCTAAGAGGAAGTCAAAGGAATAGCAGAAGGGGAAGAAAATGGCTAAAAGGCAGAACCAGCTCAAAAGGGCACTTGCCATCATTATGGCAAGGAGGCCCATTGGTGAAGAAATTGCAAGATTTATCTTGAGTCCGTAAAGAAGAATAAGGCATTGGATGCCCTATCTTCTTCAGATATCTTCGTTATGATTGTCATTCTATTTCCTCAAACACTTGGGTATTGGATACTGGATGTGGCTCACATATATGTAATGACATACATGGGCTAAGGAATAGAAGAAGGCTCGTCAAGGGAGAGTCAAATTTATGTGTTGGGAATGGAGCAAAGGTTGTTGCACTCGCCATCGAAACATATTTTTTGAAACTCCCTATAGGACTTGTCTTAGAACTGGACAATTGCTTTTATGTTCCTTCGTTGATTAAGAACATCATTTCTATTTCTTGTTTAAATAGAAATGGTTACCATTTGACGTTTAGTAACAATTATTGTTATATAACTTTGAATGGCGTACTTTATGGAAATGGAACTTTGAGCAATGGTATTTATACATTGGACGTATCCAGTGACTTTTTTAATATCGAAGTGAGCAACAAGCGTGCTCGAAATGATAATCAATTAGACTCCTACACGTGACATTGTCGTCTTGGCCATGCAAGCAAGAAACGCATGTCCGAATTACACCGATGTGGAATTCTAGAATCGTTTGAATTCGATTCATATGATACATGCAAATCATGCTTGAAAGGGAAGATGACTAAGTTACCTTTTATAGGAAAAGGTGAACGAGTGGGAGAGTTGCAAGGTCTAATACATACTGATGTATGTGGACCTATGTCAACTCAAGCTTTAGAAGGCTATAGCTACTTCATTACCTTCACCGATGATCACTCACGGTTTGGGTATGTGTTCTTGATGAAACACAAGTCTGAAGCCTTTGAAAGGTTCAAAGAATTCAGAAATGAAGTAGAGAAACAACATGACAAGAGTATTAAAATACTTCGATCGGATCGAGGTGGTGAATACTTAAGTCAAGAGTTTCTTGATTATCTAAGAGACAATGGTATATTATCTCAATGGACTCCGCAATATACACCACAGCATAATGGTGTATCTGAGAGGCGTAACCAGACCTTGTTGGACATGGTCAGGTCAATGATGAATCATGCAAATCTTCCCAAGTTTTTTTGGGGCTATGCACTTCAGACAACTATTTACTTGTTAAACAGAATGCCAACCAAGGTAGTCTCCACTACTCCATATGACATATGGAATAGTAAGAAACCTCATGTATTTTACTTGAATATATGGGGATGTCCTGCTTATGTGAAGCGGACTGTATCAGACAAATTTGATGCTAAGTCTGATAAATGTCTATTTATTGGATACCCTAAGGAAACAAGGGGTTACCAATTCTCTCATCCTGTGGAACAAAAGGTGTTTGTTTCAAGGCATGTTGTATTTCTAGAGAAAGAGTTTCTCTTGCAAGAAAATAGTGGGAGTGTCGTCGAGCTTGAGGAGGCTCAAGAGACTCAAATAGACATTGATGAGATACCTGGTGAAGCTCAACGTCCGATAACTCATAGTGATGAGCAATCGATGGACCTATTGAAACACCACATCTTCATAGATCTGGTAGAACACGCAACATTCCTGAGAGATATAGATTTCTCGTAAGTGAATCGAACGACGTGTTACTCATTGTTGATGAGGAGCCTACAAGTTATGAAGAAGTGCTGACAAGTTCAGAAAGGGATAAGTGGCTTGATGCTATGAAGTCGGAAATGGATTCCATGTATGAAAACCAAGTTTGGAACTTGGTTGACCCACCAGAAGGCATCAAGCCTATAGGGTGCAAGTGGGTTTTCAAGAAGAAAACCGACATGGATGGTAATGTGATTATCTATAAGGCAAGATTGGTGGCGAAAGGGTATCGTCAAAAGCAAGGTGTTGATTATGACGAAACCTATTCACCTGTAGCTATGCTTAAATCCATTAGGATGCTCTTGGCCATTACGGCTCATTATGATTATGAGATATGGCAGATGGATGTGAAAATAGCTTTCCTTTACGGAAAACTGCTCGAGGACGTGTATATGATACAGCCTGAGGGTTTCACATCGGTTGATAAAACAAAGGTATGAAAATTGAGACGGTCCATATATGGATTGAAGCAAGCATCCAGGAACTGGAATATCCATTTTGATGAGACAATTAAAAAGTTTGATTTCTCACAAAATCCAGACGAACCTTGTGTGTACAAGAAGGTTAGTGGGAGTGCAGTCGTGTTCCTAGTATTGTATGTCGATGACATATTACTTATAGGAGACGATGTTTCAGTTTTACAGTCAGTTAAGATTTGGTTATCCAAGACATTCTCCATGAAAGACCTAGGAGAAGCAACCTACATCCTCGGGATTAAGATCTATAGAGATAGATTGAAACGGTTGCTTGGTCTTTCGCAGTCTACATATATAGACCAAGTGCTAAAGAGGTTTAGCATGTCGGAATCCAAGAAAGGTTTCCTACCCATCAAGCATGGGATACACCTTTCGAAGTCTATGTGTCCGCGCACAGAAGATGAGAGGATTTGCATTAGTAAGATTCCCTATGCATCTGCAATAGGATCTATCATGTACGCTATGTTATGTACGAGGCCCGATGTATCGTATGCTCTGAGTGTCATGAGTAGATACTAGTCTGATCCAGGAATTGATCATTGGGTGGCTGTTAAGACAATCCTTAAGTACTTGAGAAGAACTAAGGATGTGTTTCTAATATATGGAGAAGGGTACATGGTGATACGTGCGTATAAGGATGCCAACTCCAGACAGACAAGGATGATTCCATGTCTCATTCTGGGTATGTATTCACCTGGAATGGAGGCGCAATAAGTTGGAAAGGTTCCAAGCTTGACACTATAGCAGATTCTGCCACTAAGGTAGAATACATTGCAGCTTCGGAAGTAGCAAAGGAAGCGGTTTGGATCAAGAAGTTCATTTATGAACTTGGTGTGATTCTAGCCATTGTTGAAGCAATACCGATCTACTGCGACAACAATGAAGCTATTGCACAGGCGAAAGAGCCAAGGTCTCATCAACGATCCAAACATGTGCTTCGCCGCTATCATCTGATCAGAGAGATCATCAGTAGGAAGGAAATACAAATCGAGAAAACCCCCACTGAAAGGAACTTAGCGGGTCCTTTGACTAAGGCATTACCTCAAAGTAAGTTTGAGGGTCAAATTAGAGCTTATGGTATTGGATACCAAAGCAAATTGGCATTAGGACAAGTGGGAGTTTGTTAGTAATATAGGAGAGATGTCCTAAGGCAATCACCTTATGTTTGAACCATTTATATGATAAATGAAGATTCACTATTTGAGTATACATGTTTTCATGTATTTGATTAGATCTTAAACTCATTTACTGAATATCCACGATACGATTCACAATATGAGAGAATTTGTGATTGGATCACAACTAGTGAGTATCTCTACATGTGTAATTGTGATGTATTGAAATTATCCCTAGTCGATGAATTGATGGATTTGGACACCATTGATTCTGTCGAGACTAGGATGAGGTATACTCCTTGGAGTATCCAAGCAGCTGATTTTCACTGGCTGGAGACATTGTGATGTCCGGAGTTAATCGTGGATGCTAGTTATGGTAACTAGTTCATTGGAGTGACCAGCCGTAAGATTTCATATGGTTCTATGCATATATAGATATGTCAATGAAGTTCTTACTGCAGCTTAAGTGCGATGTTCCTTTGACTTGCGGTATTCAAGTCATCTTGATCATAAAGACTTATGTTTTGACATCTTAAGCAAGCATCTCTGAGGAGATGTTGACCCGGGATGATTGGGTATAAGTCGAAGTGATCGAAGGTGTTTAAATATCCTATAAAGCATTCACCACTCCTTACGAGGTGATGTATACCCATGGCCTCTCGTCAGATTGTTACTAAAGTCTTTGGCCAAAGCATTACATGTTTAGAGTAAGGTACTTATTGATACATGTGCAGTAACTAGAATCTGTAGGACGAGGAAATGATACTTGGGCTAGGTGTGACGTAGTCAACCTAGTGGGGACTGACACTATAGACCATGTCCTGAACGAAGTGGGTATAAGATGAGTGAAGGGAATGGGGCACGATTCATTCGAGCTGCTGAAGGGTTTCAGAAATAGTTCTGGATCAACCGTTGATCTTTTCGGTTAATTGGGGATCATGATGTACTACTAGGTGCCACTCATGATCGTTCTATAATTAATGGTTAATTAAAGATGGCCAACATAAACTGAGAACCTATTTGGTCACACGCACAACGAGCGTAATCCGAAGGATTTAAAACGAGCTTGAGAATGAGATTTTCATAACGAGAGAAACTAGGTTTGGTTGGACCAAACATGGAGCGAGCATGAAATTGTTTGAGTCGCAATGGAAACGTGGATGGGCCGTGTCTTATAAAGACATGATGGATGAAACAAATTGGTTTGGTTCTAATCCAATGGAGGAGAATAAACCAAAGGGGTTTAGTTTGTTTTTAACGAATGAACCAAAGTTGGTTCGGTTCGTTTTAACTTAAAATAGACCATCATGATTTGGTTTATTTTAACTTAAATTAATGGATTGGGTTAACGGGCTTTTGGTTATGATCTGATAACCATTAAGAGAATTTGTTCTCTATAAAATAGGGCTTAAGGGTTTTGTTAAGCCCTAATCGTTGCAACCCTAGTTGTTGCCACCCACCCTCTCCCTCTTCTCCAAGTGGTCGGTGCCAACTCCTTGACGCCGCCCACTACCACCCAAAGCTCCATTGCCGGCGTCCAACAGCTGTCATCCTCCCCGCTTGCCAGCGTCGAGCAGCTACCGGAGGAGCTCCGGTGATCTCCTTTGGGTCCGGCGACAAGGTGAGCTTCAACTTTCCTTATTTGGCCGGCCCATATTCCTCCACCAAAGCTATCCAGTTTTCTAGATAGCTTGTTTCCTTCTTGTCGGAGCATCATTTGGACGACGTTTTGAGCTCCGACAGTGGTATCCTTACCGGGGATTCGATCTCCGGTAATCCTCATAGGCGGAGGATGAAGGATTCGTCAAACGGTTGACGAATACCTCTCCAGAGAAGCGAGTTTTGAGGACTCGTTTTGGATCCGAATTTTGATTCGGATCGTGATATTCTCCCGATCACATCGTCTTCGACACGAGGCTAGTAACCTGTATGAAGATGAGGCTCGTGACTTTGTGAAGTCATCCCGAAGATACTCGGTGTGGATACGGATAGAGGTGATTCTAGCGAGGATCGTTCCGGTTGATGCCTTTCCTACTGCATGTGATACGTCAAGTATACGTAGTAGAAATTCCTTTTATTGCAAAATTTAAATTTACGGTTATGTCTACACATGTTGTACTATGCATGCGTATTCTGTGTGTGTTATAATAAATTAGATTTATTATTTTACTCCTTCCGCTGTGCACATGTTTACGAAACATGTTCGAACACACACTCACCGGGTTGCTGTAAACCCAACATCCTCATGGTCCCTAATGTAGCCTATTAACACCTCATGAAGCTTAGATCCAATGGATAGAAATAAAACTCTAGATCTAATGGTAGAGATTAAATCTCTAGATCCAACGGTTGAGATTAAATCTCTAGATCCGACGATTGAGATTAAATCCCTAGAACCAATGGTGGAGATTAATCCAAGGCATAAACCCAACTCTATAAACAAGGCTTATTGGCTTGTGCGGCAACTTGATGGATGGCTTAGGGGATTAGGGTTTGCTTCCTTTTGAGGCTAGGAATACTAGTTTGTTTAGGATTAGGTTTGGGCATCTAGGGTTTGGGAGATAGGGGTGGGCAGCAGCAATATGAGGAAGAGCTCTTTTCTTCTTCTTCCCAAGTTGTTGCCGGCACATATACTTCTCCCCTCTACCTTGGCCGGTGCTCATCCTATTCTTCTTCCCCTCTTCCATGGTCGGCAATTAGGAGAGTAAGGATTAGGGTTTGGAGGCTTTGGGTTTTGGAGGCTTGGGAGGCACCAAATAAAGAAGTATTTTCCTTTCTTCTTCCTCTCCCTTGGTGGCTGGCACCAACAACCTTGTTTCCCGCACTTGGCCGGCATCCAAACTCTCTCTTCCCCTTCTCCTTGGGTGGTGAAAACAAGATATAGGGTTTTCCCTTGGTGTCTTGGCCGATTTCCACCATAATCTTTTCTTCCTTCTTGGCCGGCGGCAAGCTCCATCCTTGGAGGTTGTTGTTTGGTTGAAAGAAGGAATAGAGCTTTGTTTCTACTCTTCCTCTTGCTTTGGAAGAGCAAGGAAGGAAGATTTGAGATCTAGGAGATTCAACTTTTGGTAGATCGTCGCCCACACGACGTCCGAAAGGAGGAAGGTCATACATTAGAAGATCGAGAGGTATATCTATTCTCTATTCTCTTTTGTTACTTGCTTGTATTTGTTTTTCCAATTATGAGCATGATATAAATCTGTTTGTGGCTAAATAATACTTGGATCCCGAACATAAACACAAAAACCGGCGATCTGGACATCGTCTATTCCGCGGCTACTCGTAGAATAGAGGTTGGTCGCTTGAACAACGAGTTTGTTCAAGTGACCTCTCTAAACGAATAGCATAACGATGACTTGGTTGTTTGGACAATCCCTTTTCTCTAGGATTAATTTTTTTTAATCCGGGGACATCGATGGGATCTCCATGAACAAACGACTGAGGTGAAATGGGAAGCGAAGTTTCCCCTCACGGACTCGATAAGCAAAACCCTTCATTTGGTATCAGAGCCAAGATTTCCGATTTTGTGTTTTTAGGATTTGGTTAATTTTTATGCACTTTTCATATATTATATGTGCCGGATAATAGTAGGATATGCGTAGGTTAACTCTTTGGTTGTAGGCATAAGATCCGACTATTATGGCCATATGTGTGTATGTGATTGTATGTGTATATTTTATTGAATCCTCGGGGTTGACGAGGCTAGTATTTGATTTTTTGTAAATTATATACGACATTGTTTAGCCCCTCTTTATTTTAGTTTACTTTCGATTTAGATTTCATGTACACTCCCTCGTGGAGTATAAGATCGATGGATGTAAAGTAAAATAGGTTTTAGTCTCAGCTCGGATCTCCGGATGGCTCGTACATGGCGTAGGAGGAGTAGACGAGAAGGCGATGTGACGGGGGACATATTGAAGACAAAAGCCATAATAGTTGGAAAATAATTTATTTTTCATATTTATTGCTTTTTGTTTGATATGCATGTCGTAGGCTAGGAAAATTCCTCAATTTCAAATTACTAAGTGGGAGAGGGAAATTTTTATAAATTCCCACAACCTCCATTACGATTTGACAAGTGATGCAAACAAACTTGCGCGTCAGCTCTGAGTGCCTTCCTTAACATCGGATGAGTTTGTTTGAGGATCACAAGGTCAAATATGGTTATAGGGAATTATTAAGGAGCGTGTGCACTACTTCCCCATCGGAAGGCACATAACCCGAGATAATTACCTTGGTACCGAGTAATGGTGAACACTTAGATACAAATATAAGTATCCTCCCCATCGGAGTCACTGCTTTTATTTTTAGGGCCAAAAAGGAACCAACTATTAATTTTACTTATAAAAAAGTTAGGTTGACATGATAGTTAAATTAATGGGTAAAAACTTCTCTTACAAATGTAGAATTCGTATATGTTCACACTATCGTGGCATACGATATTCTCGGTGTTTTGAGGTGTTGGTTGATTTTAAAATTTTATTGTTTGAGGAATCAATAAATTTTTGAAATCTAAAGTAATGATCTATGTGATTCTTAGGATTTTCATAAATGACTTTCAATCCACTTGTTGTGATACTAAAGAAAAATAAGTTTACTATACCTAAATTATGTTGATTGGAAAAGAATCTAGATATTGTCTTAACTGCTGCGGAGTACAAATATGTACTTTTCGAAGAGTATCCTCCTAGGCCCGCGAATGAGCTGGAAGTCCTTGGAGCTGAGATCGATTGGGAAACCCAGGTCGATATCATTCTCCAGTCGACATAAAGGCTTGCTCAGGATAAGGCCATGATTGCTCAGAAGGTTTCTACTTCTAAGCCAAAAGGCAAGAAGAAGAAGAAATAAGTTAGAGCAAAGGTGGTAGGAGGATCTCATAGAGGAGTAAAGAAGCTGAAAGGCAAGTACTTCACTTGTAAGCAGGATAGACATTGGAAGAAGGATTGTCCCAATCCAAAACAAAACAAAGGTATATCCTTTGGTCTAGTCGTTGAAACATGGTTAGTCGTGATATCTACCAGCACCTGGTGTGTAGATACGAGAGCCTCTGATCATTTCTGCAATACTTTGTAGGGGTTCCAGGAAACCCGACGACGAGCTGAGGGAGAGATTACCTTTTACTCGGGCAATGCCACTAAGGTGGCGGCTATTGTAGTGGGAGATGTTTTATTTATCTTTTGAGAAAAATAAAAACTTTGGTTTTGGAAAATTCCCTTTATGTACCTTTATTTAGAAAGAATTTATTTTCAGTTTCTAAATTGTTTATGGATGGATATTCTATTTCTTTTAATGACAGAGTTGTTATAAAAAGGAATAGGGAGAATATCTATTCAGGTACATTGATAGGAAATTTGTACGCACTTGAACCACAAGCTCCCACGATGCAAATAGAAGTTAATAACTCATCTTCTTTTTCCAATAAGAGAAAAGAACCGTCGAAGATGAACCAAATATATCTTTGGCATCTTAGGCTTGGTCATATTAACCTAAGCAAAATTCAAAGGTTGATAGCTTATGGACTTTTGGGGTCATTGGTGGTGGAAGATTTCCCAACCTGAGAATCTTGCTTGGAGGGTAAAATGATCAAGAGGCCTTTTAAGGCCAAGGGGTATAGAGCCAAAGATGTGTTAGAATTGCTTCATTCTGATTTGTGTGGTCCTATGTCTATCCAGACTAGAGGTGGTTTCAAGTATTTCGTCTCTTTTATAGACGATTACTCAAGATATGGATACATTTACCTGATGCGCCGCAAGTCTGAATGTTTTGACAACTTCAAAGAATTCAAGGTTGTTGTGGAGAAACATTAAGGTAAAAGTATCAAGACATTACGATCTGATCATGGTGGCGAGTACCTCTTGGGAGAGTTTAGGAATTACCTATCAGAGGCTGGGATTCAATCCCAATTGACTGCACCTGGCACACCCCCGCAGAATAGTGTAGCAGAGCGAAGGAATAGGACTCTTATGGAGATGGCTAGATCGATGATGAGTTATTCTGAGTTGCCAGATTCATTCTGGGGATATGCTCTAGATACGGAGGTATACATTCTGAACTTGGTTCTATCTAAATCAGTGTCTTCTACTCCGACAAAATTGTGGAATGGGCGAAAGCCTAGTCTAAGACATATTCGGATATGGGGGAGTCCAGCACATTTGCTAAAGGCAGATGCTGGAAAGTTGGAACCTCGTACAGAAGTACGCATGTTCGTTGGCTATCCTAGAGGAACGAAGGGTGGTTTGTTTTATAGTCGTAGAGATCAGAGGGTGATCGTTAGCACAAACGTCAGATTTCTAGAGGAAGACTATTTGATGAGCCATAAGCCCAAGAGTAAAATTTTTCTGGAAGAATTAAAAGGGGAAGTCACTTCTTTAGTACCACCGGTACAAGAGGATATACCACATGTCACTGCACCGCGTGTCACAGAGGATACACAAATGATACCTCGTCGTAGTGGGAGGGTTATAAGATAACCTGATATATTCATATTCTTGGGAGAATCTTCTAATTTGGTCCCTATCGAACATGAACCTGATCCCTTGACATATGATGAGGCAATCCAAGATAAAGATGCAACATCTTGGCAAAGTGCAATGAATGCTGAGATTGAATCTATAGATTCAAATCAGGTCTGGGTGCTAGTAGAACCACCCGATGGTGTAAAAACCATTGGATGCAAGTGGATCTACAAGAGAAAGAGAGGAATAGATGGGAAGGTTGAGACCTTCAAAGCGAGGCTTGTTGGGAAGGGGTATACTCAGAAAGAGGGTATCAATTATGAGGAAACCTTTTCGCCGGTAGCCATGCTTAAGTCTATCCAGATTCTCTTATGCATAGCAGCTCATATGGATTATGAGGTGTGGCAGATGGATGTCAAGACAACTTTCCTTAATGGATGTCTTGAGGAAAACATCTATATGGAGCAACCAGAGGGATTTATTGCAAAGGGAAAAGAGCATCTTGTGTGCAAGCTTAATCATTCCATTTATGGATTGAAGCAAGCTTTGAGATCTTGGAACATCTGCTTTGATGAGGTAATCCAATCTTATGGATTTATTCAATGTCCGGTTGAGGGTTGTGTATACATGAGATATGACGGAAACTTAGTTGTATTTCTTGTACTATACGTAGATGACATTTTGTTAATTGACAACAATGTCAAAGTGTTATCAGATGTAAGGGTATGGTTGTCCAAACAGTTTGATATGAAGGACTTGGGAGAAGTGGGACACATCCTTGGGATCAAGGTTATAAGGGATCGCAGGAAAAGGATGTTGTGCTTATCTCAAGCTTCATAGATAGACACCATTTTGGCTCGTTTTAGCATGCAGAACTCCAAGAAAGGTTTTCTACCTTTTAGGAATCATGTACCTTTATCTAAAAGAGATGTGTCCAAGAACAACAAAAGAGATAGAGGAGATGAAGGTGGTTCCTTATGTTTCGACGGTAGGAAGCCTCATGTATGCTATGCTGTGTACAAGGCCAGATATCTGCTTTGCCGTGGACATGGTTAGCAGATATCAAAGTAATCTAGGACAGGGACATTGGACTACGGTAAAACATATATTAAAGTACCTGAGAAGGACTAGGGATTATATGCTGGTATACCTGGCAGATCAATGACTCCCTGTGGGTTACACAGATTTTGACTTCCAATCAGGTAGGGATAACAGTAAGTCTACCTCAGGTTTTGTGTTTACTTTGGGAGGTGGAGCCATTGTATGAAGGAGTGTCAAGCAGAAATGCATGGCGGACTCCACCATAGAAGCTGAGTATGTGACAACCTCTGAGGCAGGCAAAGAAGTTGTATAACTCAGGAACTTCTTGATGTATTTGCATATGATTCCTGGTTTTCCCATAACTATAACAATTTATTGTGATAATAGTGTTGCAGTTGCAAACTCGAAGGAACCAAGAGCTCATAAGGCAAGTAAATAAATAGAGAGCATGTACCACCTGACACGAGAGATTATAAAGCGGGTAGAAGTTGTTGTCGCCAAGATTTCTTCAGAGGATAACCTGGTAGATCCTTTCACTAAGGCCCCTCTAGCGAGAGCTTTTGATAGGCATGTGGAGGGAATGGGAATCAAATGTATGGCAGTATCAGGATAGAATAGCCTTTTAGTATAAGTGGGAGATTGTTGGGATGTATACTAAAAAGTCTATCTTTTGTATGAACATCATTATTTTTGAAATAAGAATCACATGATCATTGTTTGCATATTTATAGTTATGCATATTGTCTGATACTGTACATTGTAGATAACATGGTGTGTCGTGTCACACGGAAGATCATGTTATCAGTTCCTTGTAGAGTATAAGTAGAGGCTCACAACCAAGTGGTTTTGGACAAACCATTGGTATGATTGTAGTGTAATTTTGTATTGGTTTGTCTTGACCATAGAATTACACTAGTACACTTTGTGTGTATTGAGTAGGGCCTCAGATATTATGGTGTACATGATCTTAATCCCGATATAATAATGGGCACATGTACTTAGTATTTATTTCTTTTATTTACCAATGGCCGAGATTTATAGATTAAATCGATATGCTCGGTAAGTTGGGAAATAATATTATTTACATGGTGTGCTGTTGATTATAGGAGAAAATCGTGTCCTATGTATTAGGATGATGATGTCCCCTTGAGGAGCTCATAAGGATCATCATGTAAACCCTGTAGGTGGACTTGGTCCGGCATGATGATGAGGTTGAGTGGTACTACTCATGGAGTTAGATGTTGATTAATTAATTATCAGTAAATTAATTAATTGACAAATATTTGATATCTTATACATGGGGAGACATTTGTACAATTAATATATGGAGTCCATTTTTATTTATTGGTGAGGTAGATCAAGGATAATCCTCTAGAGGAATGGATTATCATGAATGGATCGGACATTATGTGGTCTAGATCCATTGGGTGGCCAAGATTCAACTCCTCCTCCTAGTCCCTATTGTAGCTTATTAAAATCCTCATGAAGACTAGATCCAACGGACAAGATTAAAAGGAGGTTTGGGCTAGATATATAAGTATGCCTCCAAGTCTTGGGCGGCAACTTATGTTTTTGGTTCAAGAGTTTTGGTTTGGCGTGAGAGGATTGGGAGGCAAGAGGTGGTTCTAGGGTTTTGCTTCTCTATTTGGGCGGCAATCTACCTAGGGTTTGCTTCTAGAGGTCGGTGGCACAAGAAGGTGTAGAGGTCCTTTATTCTCTTCTTCTCCATTGGCCGGCACCTCCTCCCATCTCATTGTCGGCACACCATCACTCTCTCTTTTGGCCGGTGACAAAGCAAGGAGGAAGGGATGCTTTCTTATTTTGTTTTTTCCGGTTCATCTCTCCCTTTCCTTAGGGCCGGCGGACACCAAGGATCGGTCCTTGGTGGTTCGCGCAAGTAAGGAGAAGAAGGGAGCGTTTTTCTTCCCTTTGTTCGGAGCGAACAAGGAAGGGAAGATACGCGATCTAGGAGGCTTTAACTCTTGGAGGATCATTGCCCACACAACATCCAAGAGGAGGATAGGACATACAATAGAAGACCAAGAGGTAAATAAGAGGTATAATTCTTGTTTTGGTTTCCTATTGTTCCTTTGCAATTTGTTTATAATTGTATGTGGCTAATTTACTTTGACCCCGAAGATAAATACAAAAACTGGCGATCCGTAAATCATCTATTCCATGGCTAATCGAGGAAAAGAGTTAGGTTGCTTGAATAATAAGTTTGTTCAATAGACCACTCAAATCGAATAGCATGATGATAGATCGGTTGCTACCGAAGCGGGAAGCAATTCCCAACAATAGGAAGTGAAAAAGAAGGGAGATTTGGGTTTTTCGATACTGAAAGAAGAGTGGGCTCTTCAGTTTGCCTAGAAGAAACAATTGCAGGAGGATTGGTGAGAACTGAAAGGGATGTTGAGGTAGATATGAGGGGTGCAGGAGCTGGAGGGGAGATAATAGGTGGATTAATATCAATCATTGGAGAAAATGGGGAGGAAGATAGAATGGTGGATACCTCAGGACATCTGGCTTGTACTTCTGGCCCATTTCTTTTAAAGCCTTTTGCAAATGACTTCTAGCATACCTGCATGCCTTTTCAAAGGGAAATAGAATAATGTCGATGTCGAAGGAGGAGGAATAGATACAAAAGTGGAACTAGCGGCGGTGAATTCTAATAGGTTGTAGAAAATGCATACAATACAACAACCCTATCATCGAAACAAGGATGAAAAAGAAAAGTTTTGTAGGTAAACTGTCACACCCGCCCTTTCTAGGGGTTGGAAGGGCGGCGCGACCCGATCATACATACATACATTTACAACGGAAGACTACATACTTCTTACTGCGGAAGACTTTAACTTCTTCTTTTTTTTCTTTTAAAAATAAAGCATGCATCATCATTTCATAAGTACTTAGTTCAAGTTCATGACATTCAACTTAAAGGAAAACATGTAGTGACCATTCATCATCAAGTAGAGTTCGACTCTTAACAACTAACATGCAAAACATAAAGGAAAACATGCATAAGTATGGGAAACATAAACATATCTCCTCCACCATGCCACTACCACACAAACTTTGCCCCTCTTGCTGCTCCCTTTAGTTTAGCCATTCTTTGCCCTTATCTGCAGTACAAGGGAACATAAAAATATAAGCACATAGGCTTAGTAAGATCCTTTCCTACTCACAAAAACCATACATCGAGAATAGACATAGACTAGTGACATGATCTTTTAAGGACATATAAGCATAGCATGCATATAAACATACAAGAACATAAAAGCATATCATTCATATAAACATATAAGAACATATAAGCATAGCATTAATATAAACATACAAGAACATATAAGCATAGCATTCATATAAACATACAGGAAGATAAAAGCATAGCATTCATATAAACATACAAGAACATATAAGCATAGCATTCATATAAACATACAAGAACATATAAGCATAACATTCATATAAACATAACATTCATATAAGAGAAATGACATGAGTATTCAGAAATATATAAGCATATCAACCATATAAACATCATAGTCACCTAGACATGAAATAAGGGTATATGCAAGATGCTCTTTGAAAACATATATCTTATAGGTACTTAAACATAATCTCAACATATTGGGACCGACATTGTACCACATACATCATCATCATAGTGCGCATCCCTAATAGACTCGAGGTAGCTAATCCCGAATCTACTAGAGTACTAGGCTCGTACTATGTTCGTTGGCCCAGGGGCGACATAACATCGAAGCCCATCCTAAGCTCGTACTTATGATCGTTGGCCTAGGGCATCTGGGTGCCCATCCCGTACTGGGTCCGTACTACGAACGTCGACCCAGGGGCACGTAGGAGCACATCCCTTGGACATTATTAGGGTCCGGTACAAGCCATGCAAAAAGTAAAATAGCATATCATGTTCCTTATCATAACATATCATATTTCTTTTCATAACATATCATATTTCTTTTCATAACATCTCATGTTTCTTCTTTATATCATATCGTGTTTCCTTCTTCATAACATATCATCTTTCTTTTCATATCATATCATGTTCCTTCTTTATAACATATCATATTTCTTTACACAACATATCATGTTGCTTCTTTATGACATATCATACACTCATACAATTAACATGGCAATGAGCATAACATAATCATACATTCATACAATTAATATGGCAATAAGAAGTACATAATCATACATTCATACAATTAACATGGACATAAGGTAGTGACATCAACCAATCATGCTATCATAAAATCTAACTAACATCATATTTGCATCCTTTTCTACATGTAGCATGGCTTGGAGGACTTAGTAGAGGGCATGTACATGGGCTGGCCGAAACCCTAAGGGAGGGTTCTTAGGATTTTACATGCTAAACAACTTGTGCATGGTCTACTAACATCATACTAACATCACACACATATAGAGTGTGGCATAAACATCATGAACAAGCATAACATGGTGTGATCTAAACTTCATGGGGTTCTCACAAAATTTTAAACCCTAAACAACTTGTACAATATCAAACTAACCACATGTTAATTCCATCACATATAGATCATGGCATGGAAGGCCCTTAGGGGCCTAAATAGGTCTTGGCCGAGAGTTTCAAAAGGCTTTAAGATACAACAATCAAATCTAGCTTAGCTATCCACATAATATCTTCATCTACATTCAAAACATAACATAACTACATATAGATCATAGCATAGAAATCCATTAGGGTCCTAAATGGTTATTGGCCGGAAGTTTCAAGTGGCTTAAAAATCAAACACCTAAACCAAGCCTATCTAGAAAACTATTATCATCATATTCCTACAAAACATAGCATGGACAATCATGGGAAGCATGTATAGGGTCTTGGTCGAAAGTTTCATGAAGCTTGAAGATCAAACCCTTAAACCAAGCCTATCTAGAAACATGTTATCATCATATTCATACCAAACAAAGCATGGACAATCATGGGAAGCATGTATAGGGTGTTGGCCGAAAGTTTCATGAAGCTTGAAGATCAAACCCTTAAACCAAGCCTATTTAGAAACATGTTATCATCATATTCATACAAAACAAAGCATGGACAATCATGGGAAGCATGTATAGGGTGTTGGCTGAAAGTTTCATGAAGAAATTTCTTAACAACCATCAACCGAAGCAACTTGACTGCAGGTGAGGGGATAATTACTTCCTTCGCTTTGTTTAATAGTTGGAAACACCCTAAGTGATGCCAAGACTAGAGCCCTCTTCTTTCTTGGTTGGTTTTCAGAAAATTGAAGAGGGGGAGCTTAGGGTTTCGGTGAGGAAGAAGAAGAGAAGTGGAGAATGGCAATTGTGGTTTCTCTTGTCTCCTCATTCCCCTATTTATTCACTTGAAGGTGTCCCTTAGCCTCCCTTACCCTTATCTATCATTTCCCATACCCCTCTAATAGCACAACCCTGTTGGGCTTCTAGTTATTGGGTGCATCTTAAGATTTAGCTATCTACTTGGGGGTTTAAGGTTCAAATCCTGGGCCATGCATCCTTTTTGCCTCTATTTCTTTTATTTTTTTGAAAGAGCCCATACAAAGCCCATTATAATCATGCAAAAATTCTTGTAAAATTGCTAGGAATTTTATGGGCGTTACATAAACTCTCTCAGGTCTAGGTGAAAAGAAAATTATGGGTCGGAGGATGGGACAGAAGTGAAGAAGGCCCTAGGTTCAAAACAACATCGTTATTGAAGAATGGAGTATCTCTACGACTGATCGAGGTGGTTCATAAGTTCTCAGGACCGGTCTATATTCTACATAGCTCGGCTACTAGCTGAAGCTATAATCCCCTTACGGTGGTGGATGGGGGGAGTTGGGTTTAGGTTAGAATTCATTCAAGGAAGAAGGATGAATTATCTCTACGATCGGTCGAGGTGGTTCGTAAGTCCTCATGACCAGTCTATATCCTATACAGTTCGACGAATAACCAAAGCTACAATCCACCTACTATGGTGGAAGGGAGGAGTTGGGTTTAGGTTAGAATTCATTCAAGGAAGAATGGCGGGGTATCTCTATGATTGACCGAGGTGGTTTGTAAGTCCTCAAGACTGATTTATATTATATACAGCTCAGCTAGTAGCCGAAGCTATAGCTCCCTTGTGGTGGTGGATGGGAGGAGTTAGGCTTAGGTTAGAATTCATTCAAGGAGAACGGTGGAATATCTCTACGACCAGTGGAGGTGGTTCGTAAGTCCTCAGGACTGGTCTATATTCTACAAAGCTCGGCTACTAGTCGAATCTACAACCCCCAGTGGTGGTGGATGGGAGGAGTTCAGTTTAGGTTAGAATTTATTCAAAGAAGAACGATGGAGTATCTCTACGAATGACCAAGGTGGTTCGTAAGTCCTCATGACTGGTCTATATTCTACACAACTCAGCTAATAGCTGAAGCTACAATCCTCCTGTGGTGGTGGATGGGAGGAGTTGGTTTTATACTAGAATTCATTCAAGGAAGAACAGTGGAGTATCTCTATGACGAGCTGAGGTGGTTTGTAAAAACTGAGAATCGATCTATATTTTACACAGCTCGGCTACTAGACGAAGCTACAATCCCCCTGCGGTGGTGGATTGGATGAGTTGGGTTTAGGCTACAATTCATTCAAGGAATAATGGCAGAGTATCTCTATGACCAGCAGAGGAGGTTCGTAAGTCCTCAGGATCAGTCTATACTCTACACAACTTGGCTACTAGTCAATGATACAATCCCCCTGCGGTGGTGGATGGGAGTTGTGTTTAGGTTAGAATTCATTCAAGGAAGAACGATGGAGTATCGCTTCGACTGGCTAATGTGAGCAAAACATATAGGGTTTTAGGAGTAGTTTTCGCTCACATCTTGTTACATTTTGCATTAGTTTCATGAAAATGTTACTCTATTCTTGCACGCATTGCATATTTTCTAGTTCGGAGGTCTGCTCATTGTACTTTTATGTGCAGGTTAGCTTTTTTGTGAAAAAGATGCTTTTTCGGAGCAAAAGGACTTTCGCAGCTACAGTAGAGTGGGACACGGCCCGAGCATGTGGATTCACACAGCCATGTCCAATGGTCGAAGAACAAGACCACAGGGCCGCACACGACCTGGCCATGTGGAAACACACGGTCGTGTGGTGGCCCGACAAATTTGTACAACTAGGGAATTTTCTAGATTTTGTAGCGGTCCGAGGCAATGTCTATATAAGGATGGCTCCGCCCAAATCCTAGGGGAGAGACACGACGGCTAGGAAAACACGCTGAAGCCCTAAAATGCTTCGGTAACTCACAGCGGGGAGGAGGAATGTCGCCGGAGGTCCACAACTTGCAACACAACGCTGGAGAGAGGATCACGAAGCATTGTAATTTCTATTTTTGCGCTCTCTTTCTAATGTAATCAAATTTAAACGTGTTTTGTGATTCTTCCTTCGTGTTTATGGAGTAGAACTTTCGATTCTAGGATTAGGGAGTAGCTTGTGTAGATAGACAATGTTGGTTCACATTAAATTCTAGCCATAAGTTTAATTTGACAATTGGTAGTTGCTCTTTATTATACCTACGTGTATTTGGCTTTCTTTCGGCTGTGCTTAGGCGATACGAGGTGGTGACAACCCTCGCAATCTAGATTTAAGAGGTTTGATCAATGAACCTAGGGGTAAACCTGACCTCCCATAATTGCAGGGAGAAGGGAGTGGTGGAATAGGAAACGGTTCACCGCAATGATTGATTTGGCATTCTCGTACCATCTATCCCAACCTATTTGGGTGCGGATAGCTCCCGGTGAAAGCGGCGGCTCTGCGGGAGAGTGTATGATGTCCCTTCCCCAAAACCATAGGTAGACGTTTAGACGATGCCAATTGACAACATTGTTATGTAGTACACAAGTGAAACCGAAGTCCTAGGATCGCCTTTTAAGACCCCGACGCCCTCTTTTCCTCCTCCGTGTGACACCACACAGAGTAGTGTCCACCAATAGTCCTCACCAACTGACTCTCTCTTAGAGATCACGTACGAACAATCGCAACCATTTAGTGTATTGGTACTCGAATCCCAGTCACTGTAGGATTGATAATCTTTATTACTTGACGACATCCGTGCACTTGCGGGCGTTGAGCGCAAGCACGCACTTTGAATCCACGACTGTATCCGTCACACGATTTGAGGACGCATCCATGCACATCATGTTTTTGACACCGTTGTCGGGGACTGTCGATTCGATATCAAATCGAACTGTAGTAGATTGGATTGGACTTAGGAATAGATTATTTTCTTGCTTTATTTTCTTATTAGTTTACTTTATTTACTTTAGTTTTATTTTCCATATTCAGATTTAGTTTTTATTTTCAGTAGTAGTTTCCTGTTTACTTATTGTATTTTAGGTTTTTATTTGATACATTTATTTTTTTCTATTTTTAGCATTAGGATAACACTCGTAACTTTTTGGTTTGGTTCTACACCGTGAGAGATGTTAATACAGGCCGCTCGACCCTTGAAAGATTACATCGCGCCTAAACGAAAGGCCTGGAACTCCTGCATTGTTATTCCCTGAATTCAGGCAGCAAATTGGGAAATAAACCCTGCATTAATTGCTCTCATTCAAGAAAATAGTTTGGAGGGACTCAGATTGAGGAACCCTATCTACACCTTGAGGAATTCTTGGCTTGCTGCGGGACGGTGCAATATGAAGGAGTCCCAGAAGAGGCCAACAAGCTTATTATGTTCCCATTCTCACTGAAATAAGGGGCTAAGCAATTGATACGCGCACTACCCGAAGGAAGCATAACGACATGGGAACAAATGGAAAACACTTTCCTAAGCAAATTCTCCCCCCCCCCCCCCAAATAGCCTACTCTAGGGACAAAATCCTTTCATTTGAACAAGGACAAGAAGAGACTATGGTCGAAGCATGGAAGAGGCTACAAGGGCTGGTGATTTGCTGCCCGCACCATGGATTACAAGAGTGGTTACTCCTCCATGTTTTTTATTTTGAAATAACTAACACATCGAAAGAACTCTTAGACACAGCCGTAGAGGGCGTGTTGATGAAAAAGAGCACAAACGATGCATATAGCATTATAGAGACAGTGGTAGGAACTCTCGACATATGGGTTAATAGAGAGCAACACTTTCAGGGGGATCTTCCAATCAAGGGGATAGATAGAACTGAAGTAGTCTACCAAGTGCAGGGAGAGGATGGAGAAAGAGAGTATTTGACGGAAGAAGACTCTGTATCTTCTGAATCAAAAGAAGAAGGAGAATCGGGGGAGGTGGCAGAAGAGAAACACATAGGGCTTGAGATGAAGCCACTTCCTCCTAGTCTAAAGTACTAATTTCTAGGCCCACTTGCAACCCATCCGGTGATCATAAATGCCAATTTGAGTAAAGAAGAGACAAGGAAATTGTTGGAGGTGCTTAGGACTTATAAAAAACTACTGGGGTATACCATCGATGACATAAAAGGGGTAAGCTCATCTTTGTGCATGCATAGGATAGTACTTGAAGATGGGTGTAAGTCAACCATTGAGCCCCAAAGGCGACTTAACCCTCATTTGCAGCAGGTGGTGAAAAAGGAAGTACTTAAGCTCTTGGACGCAGAAATAATATACCAAATTTCAGATAGTGAGTGGGTGAGTCCAGTACATGTAGTCCCAAAGAAAGGCGGTACTACGGTAGTCGAGAATGAGGAGAACGAATTAATTCCGGTTCGAACAGTAACAAGGTGGAGAATGTGCATAGATTATCGTAAATTAAACAAAGCAACAAAGAAGGATGATTTTCCACTTTCGTTTATCGACTAGATGTTGGAACACCTAGCTAAACAATCCTATTTTTTCTACCTTGATGGGTATTCAGGATTTTTCCAAATCCCAATCCACCCTAAAGGCCAAGAGAAGACCACTTTCACCTGTCCGTACGAGACCTTTGCATACAGACGAATGCCCTTTGGCCTTTGCAATGCTCTAGCCACCTTCCAACATTGTATGATAGCCATCTTTTCGAATATGATTGAACAAATTGTGGAGGTTTTCATGGATGATTTTTCAGTCTACGGAGCAAGTTTCGATGCATGTCTAAGGAATTTGGAAAGGGTTTTGTAAAGGTGTGAGGAGAATAGCTTGGTGCTGAATTAGGAAAAATGCCACTTCATGGTGACTGAAGGGATAGTTCTAGGGAATAAGATATCACGGAGTGGTATCGAAGTAGACAAGGAAAAGGTCGAAGTAATAGAGAAATTGCCGCCACCTAGGGATGTAAAGGGGGTTCGAAGCTTTCTTCGGTATGCGGGTTTCTATCGAAGGTTTATAATGGATTTTTCCCATATAACTTGACCACTGAGAAATCTACTAGCTAAAGACACGAACTTTATTTTTGATCATAAATGTTTAGTGGCATTTGAGGAGATAAAGAAAGCCCTAGTAACATCTCCGATAATTCAGCTGCCCGACTGGAGCCTACCATTTGAGACCATGTGTGATGCTTGTGATTATGCAGTGGGGGCGGTCTTAGGGCAATGGAAGGAGAGAAAGTTACATGCCATTCACTATGCCAGTAAGACCCTGAACGAGGCACAAATTAACTACACCACAACTGAGAAGGAATTACTAGCAGTTGTGTTCGCATTCGACAAATTCAGACAGTACTTGGTAGGTTCAAAAGTAGTGGTATACACCGACCATGTTGCAGTTCGTTACTTGCTAAACAAGAAGGATGCAAAACCCCGCCTTATTCACTGGATTTTATTACTTCAAGAATTTGATGTAGAAATCAGGGATAAAAAGGGGACTGACAATGTCATGGCAGACCACCTATCGCGCATGCCCATAGACCGTGTGATAGAGGAAGGAGACAGTGCTCAAATAAATGATGCTCTGCAGGATGATACCCTAATGGATATTAAGGTCACCACCCCCTGGTATGCAGATTTGGTGAATTTTCTTGCGGGAAGAGTGATACCACCAGAATTCATGACCCAACAAAGGAAAATATTCTTTTCGGAAGTTCGGAAATATGTATGGGATGACCCCTTCCTATTCAAGAAGTGTACGGACAGTGTCTATCGGTGGTGCGTGCCGGAAGAGGAAGTGGAGAGCATCCTTTTTCACTGCCATTCTTCCGCATATGGGGGTCATGTCAGAATTGCAAGAACGACTGCAAAAGTACTTCAATTAGGATTCTACTAGCCTAGTTTGTTTAGGGATACACGCAACTATGTAACTTCCTATGACCGGTGTGAGTGAACAAGAAATATTGGAAGGAGACACGAAATGCCGACAAGTACCATATTAGAAGTAGAACTTTTCGACATATGGGGAGTGGATTTCATGGGACCCTTTCCCGTTTCCGATGGAAACAAATACATCCTAGTCGCAGTAGACTACATCTCCAAATGGGTGGAGGTTGTGGCGTCACCCCATTGCGATGCTAAGACCGTAATAAAGATGTTCAAAAGAAACATATTCCTTAGGTTCGGAGTCCATCGAGTGGTAATCAGTGATGGAGGATCCCACTTCATTGAAAAACAGTTTGAAAAATTGTTACATAAGTATGGGTTGATCCATAGAGTCTCAACGGTGTACCACCTACAAACTAGCGGGCAGGTGGAAATTTTGAATCGGAAAATCAAAAGTATCCTAGAGAAAATGGTTGTGGCGTCAAGGAAAGATTGGGCACGGAAACTTGACGACGCTCTTTGGGCTTACCGCATGGCTTACAAGACTCCTATAGGCATGCCCCCATTCCGCTTAGTCTACGGGAAGCCTTGACATCTTCCCGTTGAATTAGAACACAAGGCCTTCTGGGCAATTAAGAAACTCAATTTGGACTACGGTGCGGCAAGAGAGAAAAGGAAACTGCAGTTAAGTGAATTGGACGAAATTCTAAGAGATGCGTATGAGCATGCTAAGGCATACAAGGAAAGAACAAAGAAATGGCATGACCAACACATCTTAAGAAAGGAGTTTGAGGAAGGAGACTTAGTTCTACTGTATAACTCCAGGTTAAAACTTTTCCCAGAAAAACTAAAATCAAGGTGGTCGGGACCGTTATAGGTAAAAAGGGTATACCCATACGGGGTAGTGGACATATGGAGTAGAGAATAGGGGGAGATCAAGGTAAATGGACAACGATTGAAGAAGTATCTAGGGGAGTCCAAGGATCCCGAGATAGATGAATTGAGGTTCACTGAACAACTAGAGCCGAGTTAATAGAAGAGTGCGGTCGAGCTAAACGACCTTAAACAAAGCGCTTCTTGAGAGGCAACCCAAGTTTAGTTTTAGATTTCCATTTTCTATTGCATTGCATACATTTGTTTGAATTTTAGTTTTGATTTCCATCACATTTAGAGTTTAGAGTAGAAAAGAACTTTGCTAGGCGAAAATGAAACCCATATTTGTCTACACAACGAAGTGTATGAACAAATCCGGGCCATGGTGTATGAAAGGGGTGAAAAATGGGGGCACACAGCTTGGCCGTGTGTTTTCCCATGGCAGTGCCTGCTTGACTAGAGGTGCACACAGCCAGGCCATGTGTTTTCACACGGTCATGGCACGCGAGGTTAAAAGGGGGGAGCCATGTGTTTTCACCTTATTTTCATCGTTTGCTTCAAAAGTTCTTGCCCTAGTCGTGTGATTTCTTTTTCCCCTTCCTCTAGAAGCAATTTCAACCTCTTTAGAAGCAAAAAGGAGCAAGGATGAGGAGGACCAAGACCATAGCATCTGTTGGTGCAATCGGCCCAGGTCACGATTGACAAGACTCAAGCTTGACTCGAGTGATGTTTTGATGTTTGACATAGTATGTTTGATATTGTTGTTTAACATTGATGTCGGTTAATATGTTTTGGGGAGATTGTTTATACAATCGACCCGGGTTATGATTGACAGTACTCAAGTTTGACTCGAGGGAGACATTGATGGTTGACTAGGGTTGACCATGCGATTATGGGAAAGTTCAAGTGGGACACATGGCATTTGGGAAAGTCCAAGCATGGGTCTTGGCATGGAAAGTCCAACATGTGTTGGCAAGGAAAAGTCCAAGTTTGAGTACTTGGCATGAAAAGTCCAAGCATGGGTCTTGGCAAGGAAATGTCCAAGCATGGGTCTTGGCATGAAAAGTCCAAGCATGGGTCTTGACATGGAAAGTCCAACATGGGTTGGCAAGGGAAAGTCCAAGCTTGAGTCTTGCCATCTGAGAAGTCCAAGGGGTTTGATATTGGCGGTGTAAAGTCCAAGCGAAGTCTTAGTGACGTTAGTACAATGTGTCTTGGCGGTGTAGACACCGTTAGCATGACATAGCCGATGGAAGCACCTGAAGGCTAGCGCGATGGATGAACAAGTCATCGATGACTTGGAGAGATCCGAGAGGCGTGAGGATGATGGAGGTGGCTAGAAGGCTTAGGTCTAGGCTAAGGGTGTTCTAGCAAGTGTGGGGGCACCATACTTGGGTTAAAACCTCATGTTTGAGGTTGGCAGTCGACTGGCATTATGGTCGGTTCTACTGTCATAAGTCGACTAGAGTTCGACTGTCGGTTTAGAGCTGAAATTGCTCTGGCAGTCGACTGCTCATTGGAGCAGTCGACTGATGTCGAAAGTAGTGGACTGCCAAGGGATGGCAGTCTACTTCTGGTTTAGTCGTGAGCACAGAGTGCTCCATAGCCGATTGGGCAGTCAACTACGTGGCTGGTAGTCGACTGCCAATGTTGGCAGTCGACTGCCAAGAGATCCGTTGGAGATTTTCCAGCGTGGATCGACCCGTAGTCTCACGACAATAGTGGCATCAGTCGACTGGTGACTTATGGCAGTCGATTGATCAACGGAAATCCAGCCCGATGTAGGTTAAAAGTAGCTATTCGTGGATGGTTTCTAGCAGCCTTTTCTTGGGCGATTTGAAGGGGAATAGTTGGTGCTTTTTAAGTCCTTCAAGGCTTGTCCAAGGCAACCAAAAACAAGCAATCCAAAGAGAATTTGTAAAGTTTTGTTTGCATAGATTATTGTATTAATGTTGTATTTGCTTGTCTTACTTTGTATTACTTAGTGTAATCATTGTACGAGGTTTCTCCACCTCCCACGTGTTGTCGAGAAGGAGTTTATTGTGAATAGTGGTGATTGTGGCATCGCCAGGGTTCGTACGAACCCAATCCGTGGAGTAAGAACCGTTCAGTTCCGAACCACGTTAAATACTTGCGTATTTATGTTTGTCTATTTCGTATTGCTTAATTATTATTCTGCTGTGGGATAACGAAGATTTGTAGATGCGATCACGATCAAATTCCATTAACGAATGGTAATGCACTATTCATCCCACTCTAGCGTCCAATCGATCCCCAACAGCATCCTGATCTGGTGCCTCGGAGCGATGAACAAGAAGAGCCGACCCTCCTCAAGCTCCAGAAGAGGGTAATGCCCTACCCCCTCTACTTTTTCGTAATAATGAACATAGAGATAGTTACAATATGCTCTCTACTCATAAACTTACTGCTACTAGGTACTTAGATGAGGATTTTCTAGGATCTTTAGGTTTGTTGGGTGACATGCAAACCCTATTTGCAAAAATGGGGTGGGAAGAGATTATGGGAATAAAACACCTTACTTACCCTAGGATAGTTTTGGAATATTTTAGTTCTTTAGAGGATGAGGTTTTAACGGGAAGAGAGAGTGAGGAGGGTAGGATAACTTTTAGACTTTTTAATATTGAGCATGAGTGGACCCTTCACCAATGGAGCTCATGCTTTGGTTTTCCAAGTGGGGGAGAGAGAAGAATCCCTAATGGGAACAACTCTCATTTGATTTGGACTGAGTTGACAGGGGAGCATGTTTATGACCCTTCTAGGGCCAAAGCGTCGCGCCTCCAAAATCCCGACTTTTGATACCTTCACCGTGTCATGGCCAGTACTATATTTAGTCATGGGGAGAGTGATAGTGTAGTGAGAGCTAGTGAGCTGCTTTGTCTATGGGACATGCTACAAGAGATGAGTAGCATCAATGTAGGCTACCACTTCATCAGACACTTAGTGAAGATGGGCAAAGCAGCACGCGGAGAGATCAATGTGAGAGGCCTACTTACCCACATTAGTTATAGGATGGGGTACGATTACAAATCATTGGAGAGTATAGATGGGAGCCCTAGGATTGACCTAGGAGTATGCATGGCCATGAAAATGATTGTAAGGGAAGGAGACTTCTTATGCTTTGTAAGGAAAACTCATACAGCCCTTAGGCTCCCTGACTCAGATCGTTCCACCATTGCTATACGTGGCAATTGGCTCTTAGACTTGATAGTGGAGTCCCCTCCTCATGAGGGACCATCCACATCAGTGCTCATCTCTCCACCTTTGTACAACTCTCCCTCCAGTGCACACATACATAGGAGCCCACCTAGTCCACGCCGACATGAGCCTACACCAATACCACCATCTTTTTCTACTTTTGAGCAGGATGCAGGTACATCGGCATATGATTTTTTAGAGTTCCGATTGCGCCTCGATGACATTTACACTGAGTAGCAAATGCAGAGGATCCGATGGGAGGAGCAGAGTGCCTACCAGTATGCAGAGTTCTAGGGATTCCAAGAGCATTTCTAGTAGGCAGAGGAGTTCTATGATGAAGCCCACATATACATCAAGGAGGAGGCTACTCGTCGCCAAGATGAGGCAGTTTACCGCAGGGAGATGCAGCAACATATGCACGACCAGCAGGCACAATGGGTTAGGGAGGAGGAGCATCAAGCAATCGCTGCATCCACTAGCTCTCATATCGACCACATGTATATGTGGCATCAGTGGCTGAGCAGCAAGTTCTCCCAGGATCCAAAGATGCCCAAGCTTCCAGACTTTCCACCTCGTCCAGCATATTAGAGGTATATTTTTGTTTAAGTCTTGGGGGGACCCCAAAATCTATTTTGTTTTGTTTTCCTATTAGTAGTTTCTTTTCTGGTATTTTTATTTGTTCATGAGTTTTTTAGTTCCTTTCAGTACTTAATTTTTGGTGTCTTAAAAGCTACCTCAGTAGTATTTTTGAAAATTGCTTGCATGAGTTGTTCCCATAGGTTGCTTAACTCTATTTATCTTATGATATTTTATTCTATGTGCTCTATTGAATGTTCTAGACATGCATTGGTTAGCTCTATTTTTGCACTCAGACATATTGAACATCCTGAAAGGGAGAATTTAGTACATACCTTGTTATGATTCACTTCAGTTGTCTCGTACTTTGGAATCCACAGGTGACTCTAGGTTTAGCATTTTAGTTACTGGAGATGCTCGAATTGTGTAAGCCCATTCAAAAAAATTGAAATTCCTGTGAGCCGAAAAAAAATAAAAGAGACATGAAAGAAAAAAAAAAGGAGTGAAAAAAAATTGACAAGAAGAAAAAAAGTGAGAGAGAGAAAAAAAAAGAGATTAAGAGGGATAAAAAAGCAGTTGTCGTGGGTGGAAATGGCTAGGTGCCCCTTTAAGACCGAGTTAGGTTACTGGGGAAACACCTCCCAATTTCTCTCAAAACCGAGCCCACCTTTGAGACTTTATGCTAGATCTAGGGAACGACCCACGCTTTTAGGCAGGAAAGTGCCAAAGAGCAGGAAACCTTAGGAAAGCTATGGGTTGATGACTTAACTCACCATGGAACGGGCATCCCCTAAGAATGATTCGCCTAGCACAAGAATAAGGAGTTAACTTAGTGAATTTTTAGAACATATCTATTCTTCTTTGATTGCAAATACCACCTGATAAATTTAGTTAGCATGCTAATTATGAAACAATATCTTTTTAAAATTTTATGGCACTGAGGTTTTCTTGAGGACAAGCAAAGATTAAGTCTGGGGGAAGTGATGTGAGCAAAACATATAGTGTTTTAGGAGTAGTTTTCGCTCACATCTTGTTAGATTTTGCATTATTTTCATGCATATGTTACTCTATTTTTGCACGCATTGCCTATTTTCTGGTTCGGAGGTCTGCTCATTGTACTTTGGTGTGCAGGTTAGCTTTTCTGGTGAAAAAGAAGCATTTTCTGAGCAAAAGAAGGACTTTCACAGCTAGACGTAGAGTGGGACACAACCCGGGCATGTGGATTCACACGGGCATGTCCAATGAGCGAAGAACAGCACCCCAGAGCCGCACACGGCCTGGTCGTGTGGAAACACATGGTCGTGTGGTGGCCCGATGAATTTGCGTGACTAGGGTTTTTTCCGGAATTTGCAGCGGTCCAAGGTGATGTATATATAAGGATGGCTCCGCCCAAACCCTAGGGGAGAGGCACGATGGCTAGGATGTCACAACGAAGCCCTAAAAAGATTCGATAACTCACAGCAGGGAGGAGGAACGCCGCCGGAGGTCCACAACTTGTAACACAACGACGGAGAGAGGATCACGAAGCATTGTAATTTCTATTTCTCCGCTCTCTTTCTATTATAATTGAATTTAAACATGTTTTGTGATTCTTCCTTCGTGTTTATGGGGTAGAACTTTTGATTCTAGGATTAGGGAGTAGCTTGTGTACATAGACAATGTTGGTTCACATTAAATTATGGCCATAAGTTTAATTTGACAATTGGTAGTTGCTCTTTATTATACCTACGTGTATTTGACTTTCTTTCCACTGTGCTTAGGCGATACGAGGTGGTGACTACCCTCGCAATCTAGATTTAGGAGGTTTGATCAAGGAACCTGGGGGTAAACCTGACTTCCCGTAACTGCGGGGAGAAGGGAGTGGTGGAATCGGAAATGGTCCACTGCAAGGATTGATTTGGCATCCTCATACTCTATATCCTGTCCTATTTGGGCGAGGATAGCTCCCGGTGAATGCGGCGGCTCTGCAGGAGAGTGTATGATGTCCTTTCCCCAAAACCGTAGGTAGACGTTTAGACGACACCAATTGACAATATTTTTCTATAGTACACAAGTGAAACCGAAGTCTTAGGATTGCCTTTTAAGCCCCCAACACCTTCTTTTCCTCCTCTGTGTGACACCGCACAGAGTAGTGTCCACCGATAGTCCTCACCAACCCACTCTCTCTTAGAGATCATGTCTAAACAATCGCAATCATTTAGTGTATTGATACTCGAATCCTAGTCCCTATGGGATCGATAATCTTTATTACTTGACGACATCCATGCACTCACGGGTGTTGAGCGCAAGCGCGCACTTTGAGTCCACGACGGTATCTGTCACACGATTTTAGGATGCGTCCGTGCGCATCATCGGCCAAGGCGATTCGTAAATCCTCAAGACCGAACTATATTCTACATAGCTCAATGGCTAGCCAAAGATGCAATCCCACTACATTGGAGGATGGGAGGAGTTGGGTTTAGATTAGAATTCATTCAAGGAAGAATGACGGTGTATCTCTTCGATCGACCAAGACAGTTCGTAAGTCCTCTAGACCGGTCTATATTCTACACAGCTCAGCTACTAGCTAACCGAAGCAACAATCCCCCTATGGTGGTGGATGGGAGGAGTTGGATTTAGGTTAGAATTCATTCAAGGAAGAACGACAGAGTATCTCAACGATTGGCTGAGGAAATTCGTAAGTCCTTAGGACTTGTCTATATTCTACATAGCTCGGCGACTAGCTGAAGCAACAACCCCCTTATGGTGGTGGATAGGAAAAGTTGGGTTTAGGTTAGAATTCTTTCAATGAAGAATGGCGAAGTATCTCTACGACTGACAGAGGTGATTCGTAAGTTCTCAGGATTGGTCTATATTCTACACAACTTAGCTCCTAGCTGAAGCTATAATCCCCGTATGATCATCGATGGGAAGAGTTGTGTTTAGGTTAGAATTCATTCAAGGAAGAACGACAGTATCTCTATGATTGATCGAGGCGATTCGTAAGTCTTCAGGACCGGTCTATATTCTTCACAGCTCGACTACTAGCCGAAGGTACAATCCCCCTGTGGTGGTGGATGGGAGGAGTTGAGTTTAGGTTAGAATTCATTCAAGGAAGAATGGTGGAGTATCTCTATGATTGGCCGAAGCAATTCGTAAGTTTTCTACACCGATCTATATTCTACACAGTTCGGGTACTAGCCGAAGCAATAATCCCATTGTGGTGTTGGATTGAAGGAGTTGTGGTTAGGTTAGAATTCCTTCAAAGTAGAATGGCGGAGTATCTCTACAACTGACCGAGGCGGTTCGTAAGTCCTCAAGACCGGTCTATATTCTACATTTCTCAGCTACTAGCCGAAGCTACAATCCCCCTGCGATGGTGGATGGTAGGAGTTGGTTTAGGTTAGAATTCATTCTAGGAAGAACGACGGAGTATCTCTATGATTGGCTGAGGCGGTTCGTAAGTTCTGTTAGGGATTAGACGCCCGCTAGAGGGGGGGTGAATAGCGTGTGACCCGTACGTAGATGGAAATCGTTCGTGTGCTTGTCTACAATTCGTGTTAGCGCAGCGGAATAATAATAATAAAAGCAATACACGAAATACAATCACACACGAACATGATGATATAATGTGGTTCGGAACCGTAACGGTTCCAACTCCACGGATCGGGCTCAAACGAGCCCTAGCGATGCCAAACACACACCACTATCAAATAACTCCTTCTCAACACAAGTAGGAGGTGGAGAAACCTCTTACAATAAGATTACAACAATAATCTAAATACAACAAGCAAATATAATAGGAAATACAACAAGAGAAGTAAAGAACACTTTACAAAAACTCTTTAGATCGCTTGCTTGTTGATCGCTTGAATCGTGGTTGAAGACCCTGATTTGCAGCAGCAAATCGCCTCAAAAACATCCAAGAAATCGCTGCTAAAACCCTCATTCCGAGCTGCCTTTATAACCTGCGTCGGGCTGAATTTCCGCCTATCAGTCGACTGACATAAGTCACCAGTCGACTGATGCCACTGTTGTCGTGAGAACAACGGATCGATCCACGCTAGAAAAACTCCAATGGATCTCTTGGCGTTACCGCCAACATTGGTCGATTAAGCCGCCCGAGTCGATCGCCTCGGCTCACGGGCGTTGCTGCTCGACACTCATCGGCGATCGGCCATCAACAGCGATCATTGCCGAGCTCATCGATCGCTCTCATGAGTAGTCGATTGCGAGCAATCTAGCTCTAACTCGCGAACTCAAGTCGACTCCCATAATGCCGCGAGGTTTTAACCCAAGTATGGTGCCCCCATACTTTCTAGACCACCCTTAGACTAGACCTAAACCTTCTAGCCACCTCGATCAGCCTCACGCCTCTCGGATCCCTCCAAGTCATCCATGACTTGTTCATCCATCGCGCTAGCTTCCAGGTGCTTCCATCGGCTATGTCATGCTAACGGTGTCTACACCGCCAAGGCACATTAAACTTACGCCGCCAAGACTCCGCTTGGACTTAACGTCGCCAACCATTGGACTTATGCTGCCTAGACTCCCGCTTGGACTTTACGCTGCCAATATCAAACCCTTGGACTTCTCAAATGCCAAGACTCAAAGCTTGGACTTTCCCTTGCCAACCCATGTTGGACTTTTCATGCCAAGACCATGCTTGGACTTTCCTTGCCAACCAATGTTGGACTTTACATTGCCAAGACCCATGCTTGGACTTTTACATTGCCAAAACCCTGCTTGGACTTTTCCTTGCCAACCCATGTTGGACTTTTCCTTTGCCAACCCATGTTGGACTTTCCATTTGCCAAGACCCATGCTTGGACTTTCCCATAATCACATGGTCAACCCTAGTCAACCATCAAAGTCAATTATAACCTGGGTCAATTGTATAAACAATCTCCCCAACATATTAACCGACATCAATGTCCAACATCAATGTCAATCCATTTTGTCAAATCCCTTTGTCAAACATCAAAACATCACTCGAGTCAAACTCGAGTCTGGTCAATCGTGACCTGGGCCGATTGCACCAACAATCTCCCCCTTTTTGATGTTTGACAAAAACCAAATCAAATCATGAGTTAGAACACTAACCCAAATCCCTTACCAATTATCCCAAATTGGTAAATACTCACCAAATGTTCTCCCCCAAACATTCAAGTGAAAATGTAAACCAAATGTTCTCCCAAACATTCTCCCCCTTTTTGACTAACATCAAAAGGTTATCTCTCCAAGGAGGTCAATGTCTCATGTCCCAATGAGATCTTACAATCTCCCCCTTGATTTAAAAATATCTAGGATGCCTACCATCTTCCTAGTGATAAGTCCCATATCACTCAAGAGAGGCAATCCTATTCACTCTCCCAATTTCCAAATTGGGTATCAAAAATCATCAATTTTCCCAATTGATGATACTTTCCCAATAACTTCTCCTTTTCAAGGAGAAAAACACATCCATCATCCCAAGATGGATACCTCCCCCTAAAGGCTTGCTCCCCCTTGACCATTGCACCAACAATGTCCTTGGGGAGTCCCTAAGCCAATAGGAACTCTAAACCATCAAAATTAAGGTTGGAAATTCAACATTGAACTTTCCACCACCTCAAATTGATACTTTGACCTAACACCTCTCCAAATCCATATCCAATGAATTTTCACCCTTCATAATGCTTCCCAAAGCATATCCTAGGGTTAGGAGTGGTTAGGGACCTTTACTATGGCTGAAAATGGGCTAAACAACCTTGTTAACCCAAAATCAGACCTGGCAGTCGACTCCTGACAATAATCAGTCGATTGCCACATACATCAGTCGACTGCCACCAATGGCAATGATCGGTAGTAAATTCCAATTCATATCGTAATCCAATTTCAGAAAATCATAACTAATTATACGTATATCAAAAAAATCACGAAATTTGATACGTATAATACTTATGACCAAAACAATGGGTGAAAAATGTTTGGAAAATATTTTACCCATAAAATAGTGAGTTTGATACAAAACTCAAAACCATTGAAATTTTCAATGTTTTGGCCCTATTTTGTATCAACTTCATCAATGGTGATTGCTATCAAAAGATAGACTTCACCAAGATTTTCTAAATTGATTTTAAAATGATTTCAAAACCTTATTTTGGATCATATTCCTTGGGCTCTAAGTACATGACTTGTACACAAGCTTTCCCAATGATCCACCAATAAAATTAGATGAGTTTTGGTTCAACTAGATGCAAAAACTATGCACCTAGAACTCAACTCATATCCTAGCATCTCACATGTATCTAGGGTGTATAAATACACATACATGTCAATTGGATGTGAGATGTGGGTTTTGTTCTCCCTAAACTAGGGTTTCGTGCATTTTTCTAAGGCAACCCTACTTGATTCCCTTATAAATGGGACTCCAAGTCATGCCATTGTCCTTAAATCAATTTCAATCAAATTATCTTAAATGCATGAGTGATTATGGCATTAGAGATGATATAGATAAACACATGCTCATAATCATGATGTCATGGCATAATATGAAATCTAAAAACACATGACATTTAATCCTTAATCCTAAACATGAACATGACATATAAAATCATAGAAATAGGCATGATGTCATGACATGACATCTGACAATCAAAACATGGCATATAAAATATATAGGTATAGTAATACCAAAATTTTAATATTAATTGCCATTTGATATAGTTAGATATATTTTGCCATATTATCATTAATCTCCCTAGTGTGCCAACAACCCAAAATGACACACTAACACTCTAAACCTAAATTGTGCCAATTTGACCATTTTATCAAGCTTCTCAAATAATATTGGCACACCCTAAAATCTTTTAGGATGATAATTCAAATCTATTTCCAAGGTATCCATAACCTTGAAAACATCCTAAAGTGCCACCTTTACCATGATTGAGTTAACTACCCATCCAATCAAGGTTGGCACACCCTAAACCCATCTAGCGTGAATCAATCACGCTCTTAGGAACCCAAAACCGATTTGAGCTCCTAGGGTTAATTAGGTATTCCTTAGGGATAACCTCCCTAGATACCTTCCTAATGACCCTCCTAGGCTTATTAGCCTTGGTCATTTGGGTCTTACCTAGGTTGACTCTAGGGGTAACTCCCCTTGCAACCTTCTTAGTGGCCACCCTAGGTTTCCTTGAAACCCTAGCCACTAGACACACCCTTTGGTCAACTCTAGGGATGACTTCCCTATTGACCTTGGTCTTCCTAGACCTAGTTAGTGTTCCATAATCTAATGGAACACTATGATAAGCTACCTTAGGCTTAGGTTTGTGACCCAAACCTTGCTTGCCCTTGGTTGACTTTTGACTCTTAGGTCCTTGGTGTTGACTTTGACTTTTGGACCTTGACTTTTGATCATTTGACCCTTTAAATTGATTTTGTATAATTTTAAGGGTCTTCTCCAATTTCTCAAGCCTTGACCTCAAGGCTTGGTTCTCTAATTCTAATTGCCCGATTTTAGAATTTTGATTTAGACCATGGGCATGGGACTTTCTAGGCATATGCCTAGTCCATTTAGGGTTAATACCTAGGTGCTCTTGCACCTTTCTAATGGTCTCCCTAGGTAAAATTGGTCTAGTGTTATTTGACCTAGGTTTATCCTTAGATGAATTATTTTTAGGGACATTAGTCCCAAATTTCATCCTATTATCTAAGTGAATATTTTTAGCTCCTAAGTAATATTCATTCCTATTAGCATGCTTTTCATAAATTGCAAGAGAATTAAAATTATTTCTAGCATGCTTTTGCCTATTAAATCTAGAAGGTGCATTATTGAAATATACCTTAGGGTTTGCCTTGGAGGCTCCCCCTACATATGATGCTCCTTCTTGCCCCTTCTTCTTCCCCCTAGGGCATTGACTCCGATAATGCCCCTTCGAATTGCACTTGAAGCATATGATGTGCTCCTTGCCTTTAGGTGTTGGGGAACCGGCATCCTTGACTTTTGGTGCCGGTGGAGCCTTCTTAACCCGTTTAGGACACTTACTCTTGTAGTGTCCTTGCTCCCTACAATCAAAGCATATAATATAAATTTTATTATTATTTGAAATGCTCGAGTTACTTAGGTCCGTGGTAGGTGCCGGAGTTGAATTTTGAGCTTCCTCATCTTGACCGGATGTTGAAGGCACTTCTTGAGGTTGCCCCGGTATAGATGGTCTCTCCCCCTCAATCACGGAGGTGGATGCTTCTCCCACCTCTTCTATTTTCTCTTCCGATCCGGAAGTTGACTCCTCACTTTCTTCCGATTCCTCACTTTCACTTGAGGATGAGCTCTCTTCTTCATCCTCCTTGTCTTCTTGGATTGAATGAGGTTCTTCATGGAATTTCGCCAAAATGTTCCATACCTCTTTGGCATCTTTACAATCCACATAGTCACCTAGGCTACACAAGATGTCATTAGGTACTAAATCAAATATAAATTTGATTACCTTCTTATTTTTCTCGAATTGCCGGAGTTGCTCCTCACTCCATTTCTTCTTCTTGAGAAACCCTCCCTTTGGTCCCTTAGGATACTCAAATCCTTCCATCAAGGCGGACCATTCCTCAAGGTCTCTCATCTTCAAAAACTCTTCAATTCTCGCATTCCAAGAATGGAAACCTTCTCGTCCATAGAATTAATAAGGGACCGGTGTGTTGATGTCACATCCTAATTGATCTTGGACTTCCATCTTTTACTCTCTAGCGTCTTGCTCCCGGTTGTTAATCCGTTGAAGAGCCACCAGGCTCTGATACCACTTGTTAGGGATTAGACGCCTGCTAGAGGGGGGGTGAATAGCGTGTGACCCGTACATAGATGGAAATCGTTCGCGTGCTTGTCTACAATTCGTGTTAGCGTAGCGGAATAATAATAATAAAAGCAATACACGAAATACAATCACACACGAACACGATGATATAACGTTGTTCGGAACCGTAACGGTTCCTACTCCACGGATCGGGCTCAAACGAGCCCTAGCGATGCCAAACACACACCACTATCAAATAACTCCTTCTCGACACAAGTCGGAGGTGGAGAAACCTCTTACAATAAGATTACAACAATAATCTAAATACAACAAGCAAATATAATAGGAAATACAATAAGAGAAGTAAAGAACACTTTACAAAAACTCTTTAGATCGCTTGCTTGTTGATCGCTTGAATCGTGGTTGAAGACCCTGATTTGCAGCAGCAAATCGCCTCAAAAATGTCCAAGAAATCGCTGCTAAAACCCTCATTCTGAGCTGCCTTTATAACCTTCATCGGGCTGGATTTCCGCCTATCAGTCGACTGACATAAGTCACCAGTCGACTGATGCCACTGTTGTCATGAGACAACGGATCGATCCACGCTGGAAAAACTCCAACGGATCTCTTGGCAGTCGACTGCCAACATTGGCAGTCGACTGCCAACGCCCGTAGTCGACTGCCTACGGCCACGGGCGCTCGCGGTTTCGACACTCGGACCGGGCAATGATCGCCATCCCTTGGCGATTGATCGCGAGCCATCACGATCGCTCCCATGAGCAGTCGATTGCCAGAGCAATCCCAACTCTAACCTGGCAGTCGACTCACGGCAGTCGAACCGGCCATAATGCAAGTCGACTGCCAACCTCAAGAATGAGGTTTTTACCCAAGTATGGTGCCCCCATACTTGCTAGACCACCCTTAGCCTAGACCTAAACCTTCTAGCCACCTCCATCAGCCTCACGCCTCTCGGATCCCTCCAAGTCATCCATGACTTGTTCATCCATCGCGCTAGCTTCCAGGTGCTTCCATCGGCTATGTCATGCTAACGGTGTCTACATCGCCAAGGCACATTGGACTTACGCCGCCAAGACTCTGCTTGGACTTAACGCCGCCAACCATTGGACTTATGCTGCCTAGACTCCCGCTTGGACTTTACGCTGCCAATATCAAACCCTTGGACTTCTCAAGTGCCAAGACTCAAGCTTGGACTTTCCCTTGCCAACCCATGTTGGACTTTTCATGCCAAGACCATGCTTGGACTTTCCTTGCCAACCAATGTTGGACTTTACATTGCCAAGACCCATGCTTGGACTTTTACATTGCCAAGACCCATGCTTGGACTTTTCCTTGCCAACCCATGTTGGACTTTTCCTTTGCCAACCCATGTTGGACTTTCCATTTGCCAAAACCCATGCTTGGACTTTCCCATAATCACATGGTCAACCCTAGTCAACCATCAAAGTCAATTATAACCTGGGTCGATTGTATAAACAATCTCCCCAAAATATTAACCGACATCAATGTCCAACATCAATGTCAATCCATTTTGTCAAATCCCTTTGTCAAACATCAAAACATCACTCGAGTCTGGTCAATCGTGACCTGGGCCGATTGCACCAACAAGTTCTCAAGACCTATATATATTCTACACAACTCGGCTTCTAGTCAAAGTTAAAATCCCCCTGTGGTAGTGGATGGGAGGAGTTGGGTTTAGGTTAGAATTCATTCAATGAAGAACAACGGAGTATCTTTATGATCGGATGAGGCGGTTCGTTAGTCCTTAATAACTTTGTATATTCTACATTGCTTGACTACTAGCCGAAGCTACAATCCCCCTGCGGTGGTAGATGGGACGAGTTGAGTTTGGGTTAGAATTCATTCAAGGAAGAACAATGGATTATCTCTATGATCTACTGACGCAGTTCATAAGTCCTTAGGGTCGATCTATATTCTTCATATCTCGACTATTAGATGAAGCTACAATCCCCCTGCGGTGGTGGATGGGAGGAGTTGGGTTTAGGTTAGAATTCATTCATGGAAAATGACAATGTATCTCTATGACCGACTGAGGCGATTCGTAATTCCTCAGGATCGGTATATATTGTATACAGCTCGGTGGCTAGCCGAAGCTATAATGCTCGAGTGGTGGTGGAACGGTGGAGTTGGATGTGAGTGGGGAATCATCTAGAATGAATGGTGGAGTATACTTTTATAACTTGTCGATGTTGGGTTTCCAGCACTGCGGCGTGTGTGTGTTCGATCATATTTCGTAAACATGAGCACAGCGGAAGCTATTAAAAATAATAAATCTATATTTATTACAACACACACAACACACGCATGCTATTACAACAAGTGTAGACATAACCGTAAATTAAAATTTGCAATAAAAGAAATTATCTACGTTATACCTTTCGTATGACGTGTAGCGGGAACGACATCAACCGGAACGATCCTCGTAAGAATCGTCTCTATCCGTATCCACGCCGAGCTCCTCGGGATGACTTCGCTATGTCACGAGCTTCGTCTTCGTACGGGTTACTAGCCTCGTGTTGAAGACGACGTGATCGAGAGATGATCATGATCCGAATCCAAATTCGGATCCTAAAACGAGTTCTCAAAACTCGCTTCTCCGGAGAGGTATTCGTCAACCAATTGACGAATCCTTCGTCCTCCACCTCAGAGGATTACCGGAGATCAAATCCCTGGTAAGTTAGCCGCTGTCGGAGCACTAACCATCATCCAAACGACACTCCGACAATAAAGAAACAAACTGTCCAGAAAAACTGGACAGCTTTTGGTGGAGGAATAGAGGCCGGCCAAGGAGAGATGGAAGCTCACCTTATCACCGAACCTAGAGGAGATCACCGGAGGGTCGCCGGAGGTTCACCGGCTGAAGCTTGGTCGCCGGCAACAAGTTGGAAGGCTGCACAAAAGCTGGGCGGCGGCAGCTTAGGGTTGGGCGCCGAATACTCCAACAAGGGGTGGGCGGCAACACCAAGGGCTTAGGGTTTTTGATTAGGGCTTAATTATCCATTAAGCCCTCTTTTATAGAGAACTAATTCTCTTAATGGTTAATGGATCATATCCATAAAGCCCGTTAACCCGCTCCATTAAGATAAGTTAAAATAAACCAAACCATGATGGTTTATTTTAAGTTAAAACGAACCGAACCAACCTTTGGTTCATTCGTTTAATATAAACCAAACCCTTTGGTTTATTCTCATCCATTGGATTAGAACCAAACCATTTTGGTCCATCCATTATGTCTTCATAAGACATGGCCCATCCACGCTTCCATTGCGACTGAAACAATTTCATGCTCGCTTTATGTTTGGTCCAACCAAACATAGTTTCTCTCCGAGAATCCCATTCTCAAGCTCGCTTTTAAATCCTTTGGATTACACTCAAGTTGCGTGTGACCAAATAGGTTCTCGGTTTATGTTGGCCGTCTATAATTAACCATTAATTATAGAACGATCATGAGTGGCACCTAGTAGTACATCATGATCCCCAATTAACCGAAAAGATCAACGGTTGATCCGAACTATTTCAAAACCCTTCAAGAGCTTCGAATGAATCGTGCCCCATTCCCTTCACTCATCTTATACCCACTTGGTTCAGGACATGGTCTATTGTGTCGATCCCCACTAGTGACTACGTCACACCTAGCCCAAGTATCATTTCCTCGTCCTCACTGATTCTAGTTACTCCACATGTATCAAGAGTACCTTACTCTAAACATGTAATGCTTTGGCCAAAGACTTTAGTAACAATCCGACGAGAGGCCATGGGTATACATCTCCTCGCAAGGAGTGGTGAATCCTTTATAGGCTATTCAAACACCTTCGATCACTGACTTATACCCAATCATCCGGGTCCACATCTCCTTAGAGATGTTTGCTTAAGATGTCAAAGCATAAGTCTCCATGATCAAGATGACTTGAATACCGCAAGTCAAAGGAACATCGCACTTAAGCCACAGTAAGAACTTCATTGACATATCTATATATGCAGAGAACCATATGAAATCTTACGGCTGGTCACTCCAATGAACTAGTTACCATAACTAGCATCCACGATTAACTCCGGACATCACTATGTCTCCAGCCAGTGAGAATCAGCTGCTTGGATACACCAAGGAGTATACCTCGTGCTAGTCTCGACAGAATTGATGGTGTCTAAATCCATCAATTCATCGACTAGGGATAATTCCGATACATCACAATTACACATGTAGAGATACTCACTAGTTGTGATCCAATCACAAATTCTCTCATGCTGTGAATCGTATCGTGGGCATTCAGTAAATGAGTTTAAGATCCAATCAAATACATAAATCATGTATACTCAAATAGTGAATCTTCATTTATCATATAAATGGTTCATACATAAGGCGATTGCCTTAGGACATCTCTCATATATTACTAACAGTCGAGGTATCCCTCGAGTTCATCTCTCTAATAGTTTGACACTCGTTGAAGCAACAATACCCATGTCGTGGTGAAGCAGAGGAGCGATGTGTGAAGTCGATGTTATTATAGTGGGGCTGCAGAGTATTTTGGCCCATGTATCCCTCTAACATCCAAGCAAGGAAGTGAAGAAATGAAAAATAATATTTGAATTTATTCATAATATGGTGGGCTCAATCTTATATATGTGTTTAATGCATACACTTGAAAGGAGTATGATGGCAAGAAGATCCTAATGTTGGGGTTGGCTTCTATGTCTATATTCAATTATTTTACCTGAGGCAGTTCGTCAGACCTCAGGTCAGAATTTATATGGGTCTAGTTCTTAGATACAAGGGGATTTCCTAAGACCTCAGATGGGTTTATCAACCCAGGGCAGAGCATACGACCTTATGCTAGGGAGCCTGCTATTTCAACCTATGTGTCACTTATTCTTTTCTTATTGGAAGTATTATTATGATTATATGTGTCAAATGTTGAAGAATAATTTCTAGACAGATCAAAAAGTTTACTCAAGAAAATAAAGTAGAGATCAAAATTCCGAAAAAGGTATGTGGTAGTATTTTTTAAAAGTTATATTTCTCCATGACATGATGGGCATAATCCCTCCTATGACACAGTCATACAAAACGAACTTATTCCTTCTAGCTTCCTAAGATAAATAAGGAGATACATTATGATAGAATAGAAACTAAGGGGCATCGCGGAGTAGAGGTGGAATGTAATCGGGAACGCAGACTTTTTACTAGCTCTTCCAATTCTACTATGCATTATTGATCTGTATTGGGTAGTCCCTCAGAAGAGGGTGCCTCTTGGGGGGAAAGAAGGTTGGCCATTGGGATAGGTATGAGGGACTGAGGAGTTACTAAAGAAATGCTTAGTGGAAAGATGTTTGTAGTGGTAGGAGTAAGACTTCAATTTATAGAGGAATAATGGTGGGGAAGGCAAAGGATTTTTTGCATTAAAGAGAAAACGTGGAGAGTCAGAATCTTTAATGAGGTGTGTGTTCCAAAGGGATGGCTGAGAAACATTGGCACAGATGAGGGAGTAGAGAAGAATGCATAGAGTTATCATTTATCACGGATATAAACCATGGGGTAAAGGTTGGCCTGAAGGATGTCCATAAGATCCCCAGGTGTCAGACAATCGACATGGAAATGGGTTGATGACTATTTCAACCATGTTGGATAGAAGGTATGTTCCTTTTTCATGATCTAAGTATCGGGACAAAAGGAAACAAGAAAAGGTTCTCTTTTTGATACAATTTGAGTAGTATTACAAATAGTCCAAACAAAATATCCTTGTTTACAGAAAAGGGGTGGAGAAGGAATACCTTGTAGGGGATTCCTCTCTTAATGTAGGAATGAGAGTTATCGGAAAGGGATGAGTAGTAGCCTTTTATAAAGCACCTTGGGAAGAAAATGAAGTGAGATACCAGCTCGGGAAATATACAATATCAATGTATTTAAGGGATATGAGTCACAAACTCCTAACTTTGTACCAATTGGGAGTGTGTTATGGTCCTATTGTATTAGTCGACTGGCACGAATGTAAGAATAGAAGGGATCAATTAATCATTTCCAAGCATAGAGTATATATATGAAAAATGAAAAAGAAAAATACCTAGACAACATAATAAAAAGATAAATGTTACTACATGAAGATGAACAATTACAGATCAAAAGTCTCGAGGGGATATTTCTATAAATCCTTAGTAATGTCTAAGAAATTAGTATCCTCCCTTGGTGGAGAATATCCTCGCTGTACGAATTGTTCTACAACCTTGTCAAAGCTTTGAATGAAGATTTTGACTGCTTTGGAGTTGAACTTATTGATCATCTCCTTCTCCTTAGCCTTCCAACAAGTTTCTTCGGCAGCTTGATATGTAGTAATGGCTAAAGAAAGATCTTCTTTTTCTTTAGAAATAGCTAATAGTTTCTTGGCACATGCCTCCAATTCAGTAGTGCAGTGTGTCTTTAGGGCGTCAATTTGGTCAACTATTTCTAGGATATCTCCGGAGATCTCAGAAGTTATTGAAGAAAGATATTCCAATTGGTTGCGGTGGGATGTCTTGTCGTTTCTAAATTCTTGATAAATGATAAAGCCTGGGTCAGTTCAGCCAAAGACTTTGAGCGCCTAGCCTCAATTTCTCGTAACTGAATCTTACATTCCTCCAACTCTCAGGCAAGAGTTTCAGTCTTATTCGCCTGGTCTTGTTCACTCAGTAATTGAGTTCGTAGTAGATCAACTTCACAAAGTAGTTCTTCTCTGTTGCACTTTACTACTATGAGCTCAGTCTTAAGGTTTTTTGTCGAGGTGGCGAGGGCTGAGTCCCGTTGTTTAGATTGGACCATTTGGTTCGCCATGTCCTTTAGTTAATTTTCTAAGGCTGCATGGTGAGCTTCTATAGTTGATTGTATGTGGTCAAATGCTGAATGACCTCGTTGTAATCAGTAGTGACCTATTTTAAGAACAGAAGTTAACAAAAAAAAAGAAAAAAATAAATTTACATGTATAAGTAGAGGGGAAGGGTCTGAGATAGTACCTTTGTTAGGTTCATTCTAATTCTTTCCAAAGGACTCTGTACCCCTGATTGTGTAAAAAGTTTTACCCTTGAGGGGTGCAAATGCGAAGAATGGAGTTTAGAGTAGTGGTTGGCAAATCCATAGGAGAAGGGATATTGGAAGAATCAGTTGAGTAAGGAAGCTCCGAGGTTATATATGGGAGAAGGGGATTGGGAAAAGAAGAGTCAAGAAGAAGGGGGTGGTTGTAGGATCCTTTGGAGATGATGGGGTGGGCAAGATTGGGTTAGAGGTATCTCCCTCTAGAGGAGGGGGAAGAAGATCTATTAGTGGAATGAAGAGGTCAATTTTTTTCAAGTTGAGGAAAAAGATCTTTAAGGGGAAGTATATCTTCTTCTGGGACAAGGGAAGGAGGATTGTAAGGGCGGAGTTGAGGTTGACGAAGAGGAGGTGGACTAGGGGAGGAAAAGGAGGAAGAGGGTGGAGATTGTCTATGAGTCGAAGGGCCCTCTAATTACCAGGGTGACCTCCTCTTGGAAGGAGGAGAGGAGGATGAGTGAGAGGGGTGGGGGGTGTTATGTTCCTCTGGAGTCAGGGAAGTGGCCTCAGTAGTAGATGTAGAGGGAGGAGTTGGAGAACGAGTTGTTGGTTCTAGTCGTTTTCTCTTCTTTTTCTCCTTTTCCACCTGGCATCTTTGAGGCTCATCATCACCCTCTACATTAGCTCATCTATTACAAAGAAAGAAAATGATAGAGGGTTAGTCATAACTACAATCTTACAAAAACATTTAGGATATGACACCACCTAATACAATGACATCGTATATAATGAAAGAAGATAATTCAAAATTTAGAGTAAAATGTTAGAGTTGTATTGGTGGTCCTGGAGAACTTTCTTGACCTCAGAAAAGGGGCATTGCAGTAGACTCTCCTGGAACGGGGGAAATTGAGAAGGTCTATCTTCCAAGAATCATAGTAAAGTAGGGGTGTAAAAAGTTGGGCAAAAACCTATCGTTCTTTATAGCCTTTGTGGGAAGAAGAAAGATTATGTATGAACTGACAATCTGGGCATCTTGCAAAATAGAATGCCCCAACATTGGCTGATTTAATTTAGAAGAGACTATGGAACGTGAAATAGGATAGAGGAAGACCTAGATGTTTAAAGATGAAAATTGTACCCGATAGGATACGTAAATTCTTAGGAGAAAATTGATTCATATCTATCTTGTAAAAGTCTAAGATGATGAAATATATAGAGGGAATAGGAAGGCGAAGGTCGTTCTCTAACAGGTCTAAGAAAAAGGCATGGAATCCTGGGAGAGGAAGTTGAGGTCGCTGTTTGGGTAAGGCAAATTTCCATTTGATGCTATTGTCTATATATGATTTCCTAATGCTGCGAAAGTAATGGCTACCATTTATGCAAGGATTGGTTTCATACCAGGGTGGCTTGCTAGGGTTTTGAAGAGGGGGAGCCATGGGAGAAAAAAAATGATGAATGTCAGGATTACTTACTTGGAATGGAAGACAACACCTAAGAAAAATGCAATGAAAAGGCCTCAGATAGCTGATGGAGACATGAGGAGAAGGACACCGACTGACTGGAGCGATGGAGCAAAGCGAACAATGGGGAGATGAAGGAAGTTAGAAGGCGACATAATGGGAAATGAAGAAGTTGGATCCTTAGAGTTCTGGTATTGAAATACTTTGCCCTAGGACACAAGCGGGTGCTACCCGATAACGACATAATCCATTACGGTTTTTTGCGGAATGGGCTAGTAGTATTTTGATGTATCAAGCCGAAATAAAATCAAGGTTTATAAGGAAGGGAGGAAAATTGAGACAATCATGAAAGTAAGGAAAGAAAGGAGTTAACCTATGCATCTATTTAACGTCGGACAAAGTAGTTTATCTGACTCTTTTGAGGGAGGGGTGGCTAATGATACTACCATAATTTAGCTAAATATGTGAGGAGTTAAAAGTTTGGTTCGTGTGGACTAAATGTCAAGATGAAGGAGGAGTTCATCTCGGAGAACAAATTGAGACCAAGCTTAGGTAAGTTAGCTTAGAGAATAGATTGAGAATCGAGCTGAGGTAAGTCATCTCGGAGAATAGATTGAGAACCAAGTTGAGGTAACTCAGCTCGAAGAACAGGTTGAGAGTCGAGCTGAGGTAATTCAGTTAAGAGAACACGTGAAAAGATTAACTGAAGAAGGACAACTCGAAGGATAAGTGGATAGCCGAGATGAGGTAAGCTAGCTTGGGGAACAAGTAGAGAGTCGAGATGAAGAAGATCAGCTTGGAGGATAAATTAATATCAACTTGAGTGGTGGATTGAAAGAAGAGTTTAGATGGGATAACTCAGAACGAGAGAAGAATAATATATCAGAAAGATGACAACTCAGGAGTCAGGTCGATTGGGGGGTTGATAGTTACTTAATATAAATGTTCAATTATTAAGTTTCATGTGGGAATAATGAGAATGGGGGACAATATAGTAACGACCATGAGACCTCTTTACAAAGAAGGAAGCAATCAAGTTGTTAAGAGGTGGTGACCTCATGAAATATTCCTTTATCAATTTGTTACAACAAAGGGGTATTCACCCTCCTTGAGGATTACTGCTGGAGACTGTCCAGGGGTCCCCCAAAAAAATCATTTTCTAACAGCATAGAAAGGAACCACACCGACGTGCATGTGGCTTTCCACATGGATGGTCATCATCACAGGTAGTTTCCCAACAACTTACCTTGTGGGGAAAAGGGGAATAAAAGGGGAGAGAGGCAAAGGACGAGAGGGGGGATGATGATCTCATATTTTTTATATGCCTTTATTGTTTTCAACTGCAATAATCTTCTTCACTACTACTATTTCCTATTCTCTCTTTCTCATACAATGTCTAACTTAAGCATCGGAAGATCTCTGCCGGGTAGGCTGACAGTAGTCTAATATGTGTTAACTTTCACAGGAAGAGAGTAAGGATATATTTACTATTACGGTAGGAGATAATCCGTCATCAATCGTCCAACCTTGTGGAAAAATATCCATACGAAATCATGTTATACCCAAAAAAATACTTCCTTTTGAATGCTTATCCAAGCATGTTCTAGGGTTAAGAAAAGTTAAAATACTTCAAGGTATGTCAAAATGATCGAAACAACCCTATATTAGCCAAAATTCTAACTATAAATCAACTAATTAACTTCTCAATCAACTGATAACCACATCAATTGATTATTGATTATTAAATAGTCGATTATTATTTGATAACTTTTAGACCAAATTTCATAAATACATAACAAATATATATTTTTTAAAATATTCTGAAACTTCACTTATGTCAAATACTATCAAGAAAAAAAATAGGTTTTTAAGAAAATGCTCAATACTTTTAAAGAATAGCATAAAGTTTGAAACCATTGAAAACTTCAATGTTTAACTCTAAACATTTTATCAAAACTATAAATGATGATTTCTATCAATAAACAGAGTTCGCCAAGATTTTAAAAAATGATTTTAAAAATATTCTCAAATTAAATTTTAATTATACTATGTGAGTCAATTGTATATGACTTGTACATTAGTTTTCTCCATGATTGATCCAAATAAAATTCATATAATTTAATGATGCTTAATTCATATTGATGCACAATGTTAGCACCTTGAACTTTACTCATCATCCTAATAATTTATTAGTGTCTAATGTGTCTCAATGCACACAAGTTATCCTATAGTTCTTGTAATATATAAATTAATTCTCACTAGATAAGGGATCATGTATTTTTATTTAGTCATTATCAATTTGACCATCCTATCTACGATGGAAAATTATGTCATTTGTCTTAATTGCAATGAATTAAATCAATAAATTTAAATTAACATAACATATGTCAAATGTATAACTTTTAAAAGAAATTTATTACATTTGGATGATGCATGCATGATATACCATGTATGAAATATATATCATGATAAGATAAATACATGATAACATATCCATAATGTTATGTCATGTACTATGTCACTCAACAAATGACAAGTATAATACAATAGTATAGATATACTTAGATTTCTAATCTAAGCATCATCAACTAATATTTTGCCAAATATATAATTTGACATAATCAAATCAACTCCCTTGAGTATTCCAAAATGCTAAATTTGACACTTTAAATTTTATCATATCGTATCAATTTTGATTGAATCAAATCCTCAAATTCTCATTGGCAAGTTCTAAAATCCTTTAAAATAAGATTTAGATATTCATTCTCAAGGTATCATAATACGTAAAAAAATCCCTAAAATGCTAACTTTGCCTTGGTTGGGTTAACTACCATTCCAATCTAAATTAACACACTCTATACCAAACTAGTGTAAGGAGATCACACTCATAGATACTGAAAATGATCTTGCCTGCAACCTTGACTCTATGCCTAGATCTAGGGTTAGTTCAATTTTATATGAAACTCTAAGGTATGTTTCCACACTATCCTTGGACTTTGGTTTGTATCTCTACCCATTCATACCCTTAGATGATTCTTATCTACCTAAACCTAGATTTTTTTCTCTTGGACCCTTTAAATATATATTTTTTATCTTCTTAAGAGTTTTCCCCAATTTATTAAGTCTTGACCTCTAGACTTGATTTTCCATTTCTAAGTCCCCAAATTTTGATTTTTTTTATGATTGCATTTGATATTTCTCTTTCTAGGCATATGTCTAGTCTTCTTAGGGTTTTTGCCTAGATATTTTTTACCTTATTTTAGTTGGAGGATCGTGACCCGGCAAGAGGGGGGTGAAAAGCCCAAAACTCATGCTCAATGAAAATCGTTCATTCGTCTCTATAATTCGGTAAATATGCACAGCGGAAATACAATATAAAAATATGAATGTAAAGACAAACACACAAGCACAAGAACAACACGATATACGTGGTTCGGAAGCTTAGGGTTCCTAGTCCACGGAGTGAGCTCAATGAGCTTGAGTGATGATCACACCACTACTCAAACTCCTTCTCGACAATGTCACGCCCGCCCTTTTCAAGGGTCCGGAGGGGTGGCGCGTGATACGACCGTACATACATACATTACAGTGGAAGACTGCACATATCGTACTTCTTACAGTGGAAGACTTTAGACAATTTTTTTTTTCTTTTAAACATAAACATGCATCGTCATTTCATAGATACTTCTTCTTGACATAGCGCATGCATCATTATTTCATAAGTACTTAGTGCTTAGTTCAAGTCCATAAACAAAATCATCTCAGGGAAAACATGCATAAAGAACATAACGGATCTCCTCCACCATGCCACTACCACACACACTTTGCCCCTCCTGCTGCTCCCTTTAGTTTATCCACCCTTTACCCTTATCTGCAGTACAAGGGAACATAAACTATAAGCACATAGGCTTAGTAAGATCCTGTCCTACTCACAAAAACCATACATCAACATCAAGCATAGAGTAGTGAGATGATCATATAACACATATAAGCATAACATTCATGTAAACATACCAAACATAAGCAAGCATAACATGTAAACATATGTAACATAAGCAAGCATAACATGTAAACATATGTAACATAAGCAAACATAACATGTAAACATATATAATATAAGCAAACATAACATGTAAACATATATAACATAACAATCATAACATGTAAACATACATAACATAAGCAAACATAACATGCAACATATATAACATAACAATCATAACGTGTAAACATACATAACATAAGCAAACGTAACATGTAACATATATAACATATAACATCATAACATGAGCAGACATAATATAACGATATATGCAGGATGCACTTCGAAAACATATATCATAGGTATTTGAACATAACTCTCAACATATTGGCCCGGCATTGTACCACATCATCATCATCATAGCGCGCATCCCTAAATAGACTCGAGGCAACTAATCTCGAACCTACTAGGTTACTATGCCCGTACTATGTCCGTCGACCTAGGGGCCATCATCTAAACATAGAAGCCCATCCTAGGCCTGATCTTAGTCCGTCGGCCTAGGGCATTTGGGAGCCCATCCCGTACTAGGTCTGTACTATGACCGTCGACCTAGGGGCAATCATAACATAGAAGCCTATCCTAGGCCCGATCTATGTCCGTCGGCCTCTGGCAACTTAGGAGCCCATCCCTTTGGACCTTGTTAGGGTCGTGGTACAAGTCATGCAGAAAGTAAATGTAACGACCGGGCCCCTATTGGCACCTGGCCCCTATTGGCGAAATTCGGCGACCCCTATTGGTCGACGACCGTCGCCCCTGTTGGCCCGTCGTTACTCACCTGGACTTCCCACCCCTGGAAGTGGGTTTTTTGCCTTCCCCAGGATTCGAACTCTAGACCTCCAGGCTAAGCACTAATGTAAAATACCTAAAAAAAAAATTAATAATAATAATAATAATAATAAATACCCTTTTTAATTAAGAAATTATCTTATAAAATTTTCCAGGAATTTTTAGAAATCTTTCTAAATTTAAACGGAAGTTTTATGTATGTCTCATGGGGATAAAGCGAACAGGCTTTTGTAAAACCTATTTAGATTATCTTCTAATGTATTAAATGATTTAATTAATCGATTCCTTCCGTTTCTTTTCGTCGATTTTCCTTTTCACCGCGCGACCTTTCCCCTTTCTCCCAATCGGTCATTTCTCCTCTTCCCACTCACGATATTTTCCTCTTCTCTGTCCAAATGTTCCACCTCCATGCCGCTCGCCGCAGCACTCGGCGGCGCCCCGACGCCACGCCTCTTCTCTCCGCGCGTCGCCCACGCTCGAGCTCGGCCGCCGCCGTCGTCGCACCGCTTGCCTCGTCGTCATGAGAGAGACCTGTTGCTGCCGGAGTGATCTGTGTCGCCGCTGATGGCCGACCCTTCACTACCGCCGGTGCCGATCTAGCCCGTCTCCGCCGCCGTTTCTCCTCCTCCACCCTATGGCTCTCCCCTGCGCGATTTTTCCCTTCTCCTGTGATCCCGACAACAGCAACACGCCACCGTCGTCGGCATCAAGTTGGCTTGGCCAATCGTCACTGGAGCTAAGGCAGTAGGCTTGTGGCCATCGATTTCGCCGGTGAATCGGAGATTTGGGGGCTGAGTTCACTACCGGAGTGGATAGCGATTGGAGACTTATGCCGGCAATGTCTACACTAGTTCGGTTCGGGAGCGGCGAGTTCTGTCGGCACAAGTCCAGATCTGTGTGTTTGGGACTAGGGCAGCAGCGTTCCTATTGGTTCCTGGCAGATGGTCAATTTTGGGAAAGGGTGGCTGCTGGTGATATTCCGATTGCTGGTAAGCATGAGCCATTTCTTTTGTTCTATCAATCCAGTTAAATTCATCGTGTTGCTGTGGATTAATGTTGTGGTTGTTCTTCTATTGTATAGCAATGTGTGTTCCGTGTTGTGCAGCCGGTGTTGGAGTGTTGGATGAATGGGATGGTGTAGGGGAGAACTGAAGTGTTGGTTTTTATCGAAGTGTTTTAAATAGTTAGATTCCTAAATTAGCGTGGTAGGGTGGTGAATCAAAACAGTGGAGTTTAGTTTGTGAACTGTCAACAGTGGCTAAGTGAGAAGGGTTAACTGTGATGTTTCTCCTTAGAGATTTACTGGTGATGTTCTGTTCACTCGTGTTGGAGTTATGAACAGATTGGATTGTTTGATTCATGGTGGATTTCTCTTCGATGGAGTGGCTAAGTTTGAGATAGACAAGGTGTAATTGAAAACCTGTTTGTAATGGACTGGGAGGCAATGAACCAGTTTGTCAATGTAGGAATTGACGTATGGAGTTGAATATTGTAGGTTAGCATAATTGCTAATTGGAGAACGGTAGGTTTAATTACGGTCTTAACTTTACAAACTAAGGGATTAATGTTGAGGATTGATTAGGTTAATTGGGTAACTAGATAAATCTATTTGATCGGGATGCGAAGTCGATATAGGATTCAATTTAATCATTCGTTGTATGTTGCACTTAATCATAGTGTTTGATATTTGTAGGACGTGGATACGAGACAGACCCGCGGACGTGAGGACTCTATTACTACGAATTACATATCAGGTGGGTAATTTCCTACCTGGTCCGGGTAGATGTATTGTATTCAGATTTAGTTATAAATATGAGCATGTTAGGTGTTCATATTATCTTGACCCTGCTCTTTTTATCGTATGCTAGATCCTTTACCGTTGGCTATTAACTCCATTGTTGATATCATGTTTATTTTATCATGATTAGGAGTTATACATAAAGGTGATGCAAGTAACTTAGAATTTGTTTAAGTTAAGTGCAAATAGTAAAGTCTGGATGACAATCTGATTGTACATTGGGCAAAAAGGTCATCCGTAGGTAGATAATGTCTTTATCCTAGGGTTAGTTCTAGTACCCTTAGGTTGTATGTTACCACCGAACATGTATTGTGTAAATGGCCAGAGGAATGATACTTAGGGTATCGCTATGGATCGGTGGTCCTAGCTTGTTATAATCAGATGAGTACGACTCTCTACAGGATAGAGAGTGTGTCCATCAGTTGATTACGACTCTCTATAGGATAGAGAGTGCATCAAGTAGATTGGTATGACTCTCTACAGGATAGAGAGTATTATGATTAGTTGAGTACGACTCTCAGCAGGATAGAGAGTGCGTGATCTGGTTAGTATGATTCTCTGTAGAATAGAGAGTCTATAGTGGATGTCTGTATGTGAGACATTGCATTCATGCATTTACATGCACGCCGACGATGAGGTCTCCCTTGTGGTTGAGAGGGTCGCCAGTCATCCTGCCTCCACGGTTACTCATAGGAGGAGTAATCGGTGTGAGGGGCAGAGCATTTTGGTTCCGCACTCTACCACTATAGATGGTGGTAGTTGGATTTGCATGTCGTAGTCCTGCGTGTGTGGCACTCGACCACTCATGGGTAGTGACTGTCGGAGTGGCCAACAGCAGGGACCCCCATCGTGTAGCTTGCTCTTTACGCTTATATGCTACTTGATCATACTGCCCACTCGGCCACTCGAGAGTAGTGGTTGGTGTTGAGTTGGGACAGTTGTCATGCTCGAGCCACCGAGGCCACACTGGGGTCGTGGTAGCTTTAGGGTGAGCCGACATGACCATGCATGCTGCATTGCCGTATCTGATGGCGCTTTGCATATTACCATATATATATATACATATATGCATGTATATATATATATATATATATATGGATGGTTGAGATTAATATATATATGGATACAGTCTATATATATATGATTATTGTTATGTTGCATTTGTTTGTACTATGCTTGCTGCATTTGGGTGGACATTATATTCATGCATGTCTCTTGCATTTGTTATACGATTGTGTCGGATGTTGGTATGTGTTGGATAGACCATAGATACCTTGGCCTATAGCGTGAGTAGATTATGTGTTGATATTACTCTTCCTGTTATATATATGTTGGATATATGTTCAGGTGGGATCATAGTAGCGTAGCAGACTTCAGGTATGTCTGCATTTTATGTTATTCATTTCAGTTAATCGGTATATGCTTGTATTTATATACTATGCTGATATACCTCTTGTACATCTAGATTATGTTGTCGAAATACATGTGATATTACATATATACATGTTTTCTATTACCTGCTGAGTTTTACTCACCACCCCTCGCGGACCCTGGGTTTTCTGTCGCCCAGGTAACAGGTAGAAGACTTCGTGACAGCTTGGAGCACCGCCGACTGACGTCATCTCATCTCACGAGTCTCCCGTGTTTTGTTTTGGGCCTGCTGTCCGTTGTGCATTGTATTTTGGAGTTTTCGTGATGTATATGTTGTATATTCAGATTTTGTCGAGATTTCGTGTTGTTGTGGTGTGTTAGTCATACCGGTATGCATGTGTGGGATTGTTGTATTATTGTGGTTTGTTTCCACTATGTCTTGTGTAGTTTTTATTTTCATACATATATATTGTTGTTATTGTAGGCCTACGAGCCTTGTATTAACCCGAAATGTTGCCACGTACAGGGGAGGTGTCGTCCATTTGATTTTATGCTCGGCATGCTCTCGGGGCATGACAACTTTAGTGGTATCAGAGCCTAAGGATCTGCGATGCCATACAATGTTGTTTTTGAGTCGAGTCTTGGATTCTCGGGAGTTGATTTATTCGGTTTTGGTTTTTTGAGATGAGATGGACAGCGGCCTGAGCTCCAAGCAGTACGAGGTAAGAATTCCTGAAAAACTTATGGTTAGTAGATATTTATCTAAACTTGAACAGTAGGTGTATACAATAGAGTTATGACACCTGTGCAGACTAGTAGTAAGGGTCGTCCACCGAGACAACCAACTGGAGTGACATTTAGGGTTTATACTCCTGGTTATGTTGGTTATGCATTTAGATGCTTATAACAGGGAATAACCTGTAGTTTGTTGATTATTGTTCGTAACCATGGTATGAGTTGACCTCGGAAACGATCTGTTGAGTCTGTGAGTCTTGAACCTGTGTCGAGGAGGTGATTTACCTCTGAGAGCCGACTGATACCGAGTCGGAAAATAGGGGTCAAGTCGTCACATTTCTGGTTGAAATCAGAGATTTCAGCCTTAGAGATTTTCACTAACGGTGCTAGTCAGATCATTACCTGTGGGTAATGAATAGACTTGTAGATTATTTGTGATGCAGATAGCGGAAGGCTAGGTTACGGTGTTTCATAGGGATTTTATCCCTGAGTTGTTCGTACTGGGTTGTATAACTTTAAGAGTACTTTTAAGTACTTAACTCATGTTATACCAAGAAAGTAGAGTTATTTACATACCATTATCGGGGTCAAGCCGGTATTTGGTGATAAATGCAGAGAATAATCTTCGAAAAATAATATATCACTTGATCATGGATTAGTGATGTTGTAAGAGAGTATTTTCCCGTGTCACTTTTAGCGACACATTATAAGGAATTCTTGAGCTTCAAGAAAGGGTGATCGGTTATTAACAGTATACGGTGCAGAGTCGTGAGACTTGCAGAGGTTACGACCACCTAATAGCTCAAGAAGATGGATGGATGATTTAATCCACCCAGAGTTTGGCTTATAGTTGGATTAGGATGTCGGGATCTTCTACCAGATCCTACCGGAAGAAATTGGATTGAGACAGGAGTTTAGGAATGACTCCGTATAAGTGTTTAAGAGATGAAGATCGATAAGCAGTTATTGCAAGTCAGATATTGGAGTAAGAAGCCTCCAAATGTTGGACAAAAGGGGCAAGATCGGAGTCAGAGGCCTTGGGGATACTTTCCGATTATAGAAGACCAATCGCAGATCATCAGAAGGTTCTTGTGGATATCTGCAAAAAAAAAAATCAGAACAAAGACTCCGAGGGAATTGTGTGCGTGCAGTGCGGACCATAAAGACACGCGAAGTCAGATTATGCGTTGGATCAGTTCAGCTGTTGCTATTGTGAGCAACCAGTACCGTGAAGGAGGAGTACTTTGATGATTCAGTTGAAGACTATCGATGGTGTTCTGGGAGGAAGATGCATCGTCTCGACATCAGAGATCAGCACAGAAGCAGCATCAGCAGAAGACATCGTGGAAGACTCATGCAGACAACAACAGTTACCCCCAGATGTGTTTTGCTTAGTCAAAAAAAAAAAAGAGAGTATACGATGAAGGTCGTATCTAGTTGGTATTCTACAGTTGCAGCTCATAGGATTAAGTGATAGGATTAGATGATCTAGGAAAAATCCTTGGATCATTCATCACACAAATGCGACCGCTTTGTCGCGGACTGTTGGATTTGATCTTACTCTCTTCGGAGAAAGGCTGAGACCTGTGTGGAGCCTTTGGGATCGGATCGACAGATATTTTATCGTTCAGGGTATTACTCTAGTTTTACCCTTTAGGTTAATATGTTGAGAGATGCTTGTAGTTACATGTATCTGTATCTAGAACATTCTCAGTTGGATTATAAGGGTCCTTTACATCGACTTGTGGGTCGATGGTATCTCTACCATCAAGTGAGATGAGGATCAACGATTAAGAAGTCAAGGGAAGCCCTTAGACTTTGATATACATACTTTTACTGTGGACATATCCTTACGGATGGTCAAATTGTTAGAAGTATGGTACAATATGTCTCTCGGATGTGCGTATAATCTGAGAGTGTTCGGATGTAGTTTCGGATGAACTCCTAGGCTTACTGCTGCATAGGCAAGTGGAGTAGGCGATCGAAATGATTACGGAAATAGTTCTGGTATCGAAGATCGCATATCGAGTGATAATTTTGTTGGTATCAGTGTTGCTAAACACTATAGAAATTGGAAGAAGGTAAGCTGTAATTATAGGAGCAGTTAGAAGGGATATTTACCTATCCAGTATTCCTCCTTGAGAAGATTCAGAACTCTTTGTAAAAGAGGGATGAACCTTTGAGAAGTATGCATCGATTATCGATGATGGAATGCGATAATTGTTGAAAGTGAATATCCTCCGTTGGGGATAGATGATCTATTTAGATCAGCAAAGGACACCTGTGTATACTCTAAGATTGATTTATGATTGGAGTATTGATATTGTAGTGACATGGTGTCATACAATTATCATTGTCGTTGTGATGATTAATATATATCATCAGCGTAGAGTAAAGGGGATGCAGGTGTGTAGAGACGACAATTTCATACTTGGTACAAATTGTATGAATTTTGATTAAGTTGTTAGACTAATTAACGATTTAGTCATCCCTGGATTTGAGGATCGTGTACTCTAGACACGATTTGATCAGGTTGTGGTCGTTGGAGTTGCGTAACTTGGCCACTGTGGGTGGTGGAAGTTGGAGTTGCGCACTCGACCACCATAGATGGTGGTTTGCCTTGTATTGTTTGGTTAGTACTGTAGATGTGGATAGAATGTCTTACCATTACTATACCACAGACTTGTTTGACAATGGTGATGTTGTAAATCATTTAGTTGGAAGCTGGTGAAACCAGTTTCCAGGACCTAGGTGGCAGTTAACTTTTACGCCAGTATTAGTTAATCCTTTCGGAGTGGATAAAAAGGATGATGTACGCCGATGCGTCGTTTCAGGGATCGGAACGATTCCGATGCAGTTGAATGAGACATATCTTATGTCTGCGTCAGTTAAGAAACTACGAGATAGTCTGTCATATACATGACGTGACTTTAGTAGTTATTATCTGGATTTGTAGTTGTATGGAGCAGAAGTGCTCATTGAATTTAACAAGCTACTGGGTAGCTACAATGGAGTTGCTGGAGCGCGAACAGTTGTAACAATTGCAACAAGGGAGATGGATTACTATAGTCTTCCATGCACATACAGTGTGTGTGGAGTGTATCTTGGAAGGTTGATGGACTTCTCTTTTGAGAAGATAATTCTCATTCACTGATAAGGATAGTGTGTTCCGGACACGCGACCAATCATGGAAGAGTCGTTAAAGTTAGCACATCATTCGAGATGGGCTATGTACCTTGGTGGTACTTAGAGGTACTGAGAGTTGAAACGTTTATACTGGTGAACTGGTATAAAGAGAGTTATAGCAGATTTTGCTGCTCAATGTTTAGTATGCCAGTTGGTGAAGGCTGAACATCAAAAACTCGATGGATTGCTCTAGAAAGTTCCGATTCCGGAATGGAAGTGGGAGCATATCACGATTGATTGCATTACGGGATTTCCTAGGACCCGTAAAGGATATGATGCGATTTGGGTGAGTGTGGATTGACTGACCAAATCAGCTCATTTCCTTTCTATTCGTGGGTTGTACTTGTTGGATCATTCGGTAGAGTTGTATTACTGAAAGATTTTCAGATTGAGTGGGCTACTCTTAAGTACCATATCAGATAGAGATTCGTGATTTACCTCGCGATATTGAAAGAGTCTGCACCAGACTATGGGCACAGAGCTTCGGCTTAGTGCAACGTTTTGTCCGCAAACAGATGAACAGTCTGAGTGTATCATTTAGATGTTGGAGGATCCATTCAGATCTTGTGTCGTGGATTATGAAGGTGTAGCTTATCGATTGGCTTTACCTCGGACACTTGTGGGTGTTCATAACATATTTCATGTTTATATGCTGAGGAAATACGTGCCGCGATCTGACCATGTTCTGTAAGAGGTTCCGATTCTACCTCAGTCTAATGCAACTTACGAGGTGATTCCAGGTTGGAGCCTGGGTCGCAAGGAGCGATAGTAGTGGGATGAAGACCATTCGACTCGTAAAGGTTGGATGACAATATCATACCGATGAGGAGGCTATGTGGGAGCTGGAAGATACTATCCGAGCTCGATAGTCTCATCTGTTCACTTGAGGAAGGTATGTGGTCCTTTCGGCAACTTGCTTGAAGTAATTTTTGCATGTTAGTACGAAATTTGGGGACCAAATTTTTATAAGTGGGGAGGAATGTAAAATACCGCAGAAAAAAAAACAAAATAAAATAAAACGTTGGATAATTGGGAAAATACCCTATAAAATTTTCCAGGAATTTTTAGAAATTTATTTGGATTTAAACGGAAGTTTTATGTATGTCCCATGGGGATAAAGCGAACATGCTTTTGTAAAACCTGTTTAGATTATCTTCTAATGTAATAAATGGTTTGATTAATCGATTCCTTCTGTTTCTTTTCGTCGATTTTCCTTTTCACCGTGCAACCTTTCCCCTTTCTCCCGATCGGTCGTTTCTCCTCTTCCTACTCACAATCTTTTCCTCTTCTCTGCCCCAATGTTCCACCTCCACGCCGCTCGCCGCAACACTCGGCGCCGCCCCAACGCCACACCTCTTCTCTCCGCACGTCGCCCACGCTCGAGCTCGGCCGCCACCGTCGTCGCGCCGCTTGCCTCGTCATCGCGAGAGAGACCTATTGCTGCCGGAGCGATCTGTGTCGCCGCTGATGGCCGACCCTTCACTGCCGTCGGTGCCGATCCAGCCCGTCTCCGCCGCCGTTTCTCCTCCTCCGCCCTATGGCGCTCCCCTGCGTGATTTTTCCCTTCTCCTGTGATCCCGACAGCAGCAACTCCCCACCTTCATCGGCATCAAGTTGGCTTGGTCGATCGTCGCTGGAGCTAAGGCAGTAGGCTTGTGGTCGTCAATTTCGCCGGTGAACCAGAGATTTAGGGGCTGAGATCACTACCGGAGTGGACAGCGACTGGAGACTTACGTCGGCAATGTCTACACTAGTTCGGTTCGGGAGCGGCGAGTTCTGCAGGCACAAGTCCAGATCTGTGTGTTTGGGACTTGAAATTTGGGAAAGGGTTGGCTGCTGGTGAGATTCCGATTTGCTGGTAAGCATGAGACGTTGCTTTTGTTCTATCAATCCAGTTAAATTCATCGTGTTGTTGTGGATTAATGTTGTGGTTGTTCTTCTATTGTATAGCAATGTGTGTTCTGTGTTGTGCAGCCGGTGTTGGAGTGTTGGCTGAATGGGATGGTGTGGGGGAGAACTGAGGTGTTGGTTTTTATCGAAGTGTTTTAAATAGTTAGATTCCTAAATTAGGGTGGCAGGGTGGTGAATCAAAACAGTGGAGTTTAGTTTGTGAATTGTCAACAGTGGCTGAGTGAGAAGGGTTAACTGTGATTTTTCTCCTTAGAGATTTACTGGTGATGTTCTGTTCACTCGTGTTGGAGTTATGAACAGATTGGATTGGTTGATTCATGGTGGATTTCTCTTCGATGGAGTGGCTAAGTTTGAGATAGACAAGGTGTAATTGAAAACCTGTTTGTAATGGACTGGGAGGCTATGAACCAGTTTGTCAATGTAGGAATTGACGTATGGAGTTGAATATTGTAGGTTAGCATAATTGCTAATTGGAGACCGGTGGGTTTAATTACGGTCTTAACTTTAAAAACTAAGGGATTAATGTTGAGGATTGATTAGGTTAATTGGGTAACTAGATAAATCTAGTTGATCGGGATGCGAAGTCGATATAGGATTCAATTTAATCATTCATTGTATGTTTCACTTAATCATAGTGTTTGATATTTGCAGGACGTGGATATAAGACAGACCCGCGGACGTGAGGACTCTATTACTACGAATTACATATCAGGTGGGTAATTTCTTACCTGGTCCGGGTAGATGTATTGCATTCAGATTTAGTTATAAATATGAGCATGTTAGGTGTTCATATTATCTTGACCCTACTCTTTTTATCGTATGCTTGATCCTTTACCGTTGGCTATTAACTTCATTGTTGATATCATGTTTATTTTATCATGATTAGGAGTTATACATATAGGTGATGCAAGTAACTTAGAATTTGTTTAAGTTAAGTGCAAATAGTAAAGTCCGGATGACAACCTGATTGTACATTGGGCAAAAAAGTCATCCGTAGGTAGATAATGTCTTTAACCTAGGGTTAGTTCTAGTACCCTTAGGTTGTATGTTACCAACGAACATGTATTGTGTAAATGGTCAGAGGAATGATACTTAGGGTATCGCTACGGACCGGTGGTCCTAGCTTGTTATAATCAGATGAGTACGACTCTCTACAGGATAGAGAGTGTGTCCATCAGTTGAGTACGACTCTCTACAGGATAGAGAGTGTGTCAAGTAGATTGGTATGACTCTCTACAGGATAGAGAGTATTATGATCAGTTGAGTACGACTCTCTGCAGGATAGAGAGTGCGTGATCTAGTTAGTATGATTCTCTGTAGAATAGAGAGTCTATGGTGGATGTCTGTATGTGAGACATTGCATTCATGCATTTACATGCACGCTGGCGACGAGGTCTCCCTTGTGGTTGAGAGGGTTGCCAGTCATCCTGCCTCCACGGCTACTCATAGGAGGAGTAATCAGTGTGAGGGCAGAGCATTTTGGTGCCGCACTCTACCACTATAGACTGTGGTAGTTGGATTTGCATGTCGTAGTCCTGCGTGTGTGGCACTCGACCACTCATGGGTAGTGACTGTCGGAGTGGCCAATAGCAGGGACCCCCATCGTGTAACTTTCTCTTTACGCTTATATGCTACTCGATCATACTTCCCACTCGGCCACTCGAGAGTAGTGGTTGGTGTTGAGTTGGGACAGTTGTCATGCTCGAGCCACCGAGGCCACACTGGGGTCGTGGTAGCTTTAGGGTGCGCCGACATGACCATGCATGCTGCATTGCCGTATCTGATGGTGCTTTACATATTGCCATATATATATACATATATGCATGTATATATATATATATATATGGATGGTTGAGATTAATATATATATGGATACAGTCTATATATATATGATTATTGTGATGTTGCATTTGTTTGTACTATGCTTGCTGCATTTTGGTGGACATCATATTCATGCATGTCTCTTGCATTTGTTATATGATTGTGTCGGATGTTGGTATGTGTTGGATAGACCATAGATACCTTGGCCTGTAGCATGAGTAGATTATGTGTTGGTTTTACTCTTCCTGTTATATATATGTTGGATATATGTTCAGGTGAGATCATAGTAGAGTAGCAGACTTCAGGTATGTCTGCATTTTATGTTATTCATTTCAGTTAGACGTTATATGCTTGTATTTATATACTATGCTGATATACCTGTTGTACATCTAGATTATGTTGTCGAAATACATGTGATATTATATATATACATGTTTTCTATTACCTGTTGAGTTTTACTCACCACCCCTCGTGGACCCTGGGTTTTTTGTCGCCCAGGTCACAGGTAGAAGACTTCGTGACAGCTTGGAGCACCGCCGGCTGACGTCATCTCATCTCACGAGTCTCCCATGTTTTGTTTTGGGCCTGTTGTCCGTTGTGCATTGTATTTTGGAGTTTTCATGATGTATATGTTGTATATTCAGATTTTATCGAGATTTCATGTTGTTGTAGTGTGTTAGTCATACCGGTATGCATGTGTGGGATTGTTGTATTGTTGTGGTTTGTTTCCGCTGTGTCTTGTGTAGTTTTTATTTTCATACATATATATTGTTGTTATTGTGGGTCTACGGGCCTTGTATTAACCCGAAATGTTGCCTCGTATAGGGGAGGTGCCGTCCATTTGATTTTCGGTTCGGCATGCTCTCGGGGCGTGACAGTAAAATACATACATTCTTCTTAATATAATATATCATATTTCATCTCATAAACATATCATATTCCTTATCATGGCATATCATGTTTTTCTTCTTCATATCATAACATACTTCTTCTTCATAACATATCATATGGCTTTCATAACATATTTCTTCTTCATAACATATCATTCACCATAACATAATTCTTCTTCATAACATATCATATTCTTTTCATGCATATCATGTTCCTTCTTTATAAAACATCATACATTCATACAATTACGAGGTAATAAGCATAACATGATCACAACATCACACACATATAAGCATGGCATATGGTATAAACATCATGAACAAGTATACAAGGAATGACCTAAACTTCATGGAGTTCTATCAAAGTTTTAAACACCAAACAACTTATATATGGTCTAACTAACAACATGTTAGTTCTTTAACACATAAAGCATGGCATGGGAGGGAACTTAGGGTTTTAATTAAACCTTGGCCGAATGGGTTTAAAGGACATGAGGCTCAACCACTTAACTCTAGGTTAACCAACAACATGTTACCTTCATCTAACATCAAAAGTCATCATGAACTCAATCAAACATGGCATAGAAACATATTAGTGGTCTTGGCCGAATGGTTCAAAGGCTTAAGGTTCATCCACTTAAATCTAGGTTAACCAAACAACATGTTATCTTCATTTACCATCAAAACATAGCATGAACTTATCTATAGCATGACATAGAACATGTTATCTTCTTTTAACATCAAACATGGCATAAACTCATTTAAAACCTAGCATAGAGCATGTTATCTTCATCTAACACCAAAAGTCATTATGAACTCATGCAAAACATAGCATAGAAGACACCTTAGGGGTGTAGATGGACTTGGATGAATGGTTCAAAGGGCCTAAAGGTTCATCCACTTAAACCTAGGTTAAACAAACAACATGTTATCTTCATTTACCATCAAAACATAGCATGGACTTATCTATAACATAGCATAGAACATATTATCTTCTTCTAACATCAAACATGGCATGAACTCATTTAAAACCTAGCATAGAACATGTTATCTTCATCTAGCATCAAAACTTAGCCTAAGCTCATCTAAACATGGCATAAAAGAACACACATAGGGGTCTAAAGTGGCTTGGCCGAATGGTCCAAGGCTTAGAAGTTCATCCACTTAAATCTAGGTTAACCAAACATCATGTTATCTTCTTTTACTATCAAAACATAGCATGAACTTGGCTATAGCATGGCATAAAAGAACATATAAGGGTTTAGAGTGGCTTGGCCGAATGGTTTTAAAGGTCATACAAGTTCAAACACTTAACCTAATTCATCTAGCATCCTATCTTCATCATGTTCATACAAGATATGGCATGGATCTTCATGGAAAGCTCAAACAAGGTCTTGGACGAATGGTCCCTTGGTTTTTTAAGGTCAAACACTTAACCTAATCCATCTAGCATCCTATCTTCATCATGTTCATGCAAGATATGGCATGGATCTTCATGGAAAAACTCAAACAAGGTCTTGGCCGAATGGTTTCAAGAGGATTAATACAAATACATCAATCGAAAACTACTTGTACGCAGGTGAGGGGGATACTTACATCCTTCGCTTTGCTTTTTGGTTGGAAGATAACCTATGGGATGCCAACTTAGCCTTCCTCTTGCTTGGATAGGTTTCGGACAAAGGATGAAAAGAGAGAGAAATGGATTTCAGTGAGGAAGAAGATGAGAAGGGGAGAAAAGCAATTTGGTTACTCATGTCTCCTCATTCCCCCTATTTATTCACTTGAAGAGTCCCTTAGTCTCCCTTATCCCTAACTATAATTTCCCATATTCCTCTAATAGTACAACCTTACTGGGCTTCTGGTTATTGGATGCATCTTTAGGGCTTAGCTATCTCTAGAGGTTTGGGGTTCAATTCCTAGTCCTTGCATCCTTTTTGGCTCCTTTTCTTTTATTTTTGAAAGAGCCCACATGAAGCCCATTTTAATCATGCCAAAAATTCTTGTAAATTTTCTAGAAATTTTACGGACATTACACACAACAAGTAGGAGGTGGAAAAATCTCTTACAAGCAATTAAATTAGTTATACAAAAGTACAAGCCAAAATACAAAGACAATATGAATACAAGTAAAGAAAACATTACAACACTTTGCTTTGATCACTTGCTTGTTGCTTGCTTTGATTTGCTCTTGAAGGTCTACAATACAGTAGCAATTCCCCTCCAAAAGCTCCCCAAATATCGCTATGGAAATCCACCCCAAGCTCTTTCTTTTATGCTTGTCTTGGGCTGATTCTTTTGAATCTATAGAAACCACAAGCAAGACCAACGGGCCTTGCCTCTATCACTATCCACACCGGGATCACCTTAGGCAACTCCTAGAGCAGCAAATCTTTATCTTTGACTGGTGCTAGCCAACTGGTGGAGACAATAGAAGAGGAAAGAGGAAGGAGCAAAAGCGGCTACCAAGGGAGAAACCTAAAACCAAAACCTTAGCCAAAGATTATCAAGGGATCCTTTTATAGATCTATTGATTAGGTCATCTTATGCGACTTAAACAGAACATATCTTACCATAATTATCCCATAATTAAGGTAAGAACAAACCAGGAAATTTTCATAAGAGAAAATCTCCAAAATCGGTGGAGATGCAACACAATCGTGTGGATTCACATGGCCTGGCCATGTGGATTCACATGGTCGTGTGGATTCACATGGCCTGGCCGTGTGTCTCTCTGGGCGCCACCCAGACTTTGCCAATTTGTATCCATAGCCAGGCATGACCCGTGCAAAGTTAGGCACGGTGATGTGAGGCTCTATATGGTGCATTTGACTTCGTTTAAGTGCGATATAGTCGTGCTAAGTCCAACACGACAATAGGAGGTTCCATAGCCTCCGTTTCGCACACCCTTAGTCTGGTCCAACCAAACATATCTGTTGGGTTTCCGGCACCGCGGCTAGTGTGTTTTCGAACATGTTTCGTAAACATGTGCACAGCGGAAGAAATAAAAAGCAATAAATCTAATTTATTACATCAGACACACCGCACGCATGCATAGTACAACATGTCTAGACATAACCGTAGATTTAAATTTTGCAATAAAAGAAAATTATTCTACGTATACTTGATGTATCACATGTAGCGGGAAAGGCATCAACCGGAGCGACTCTCGCAAGAATTGCCTCTATCCGTATCCACGCCGAGTATCGTCGGGATGACTTCACAAAGCCACGACCCTCATCTTCGTATGAGTCACTAGCCTCGAGTCGAAGACGATGTAATCGAGAGAAGATCACAATCCGAATCAAAATTCTAATTCAAAAACAAGTCCCCAAAACTCGCTTCTCCGGAGAGGTATTTGGCAACCTTTTGACGAATCCTTCATCCTCCACCTATGAGGATTACCGGAGATCGAATCCCCAGTAAGGTAGCCGCTGTCGGAGCTCCAAACGTCATCCAAATGATGCTCTGACACGAAGGAAACAAGTAGTCCAGAATGTTGGGATGTATACTGAAAAGTCTATCTTTCGTATGAACATCTTTATTTTGAAATAAAAATCACATGATCATTGTTTGCGTATTCGGGAGATCATGTTATCAGTTCCTTGTAAAGTATAAGTAAAGGCTCACAATCGAGATGGTTAAGGACAAACCATTGGAATGGTTGTAGTGTGATTTGGTATTGGTTTGTCTTGACCATAGAATTATACTAGTATACTTTGTGTGTATTGATCAGGACCGACATAGAGGCGATTCGATTTATTGCAGACTACATAATCGAATCGGACCTCAGATATTATGTTGTACATGCTCTTAATCCCGATATAATAATGGGCACATATACTTAGTATTCATTTCTTTGATTTACCAATGGGCGAGATTTATAGAGTAAATCGATAGGCTCGGTAAGTTGGGAAATGGTATTATTTATATGGTGTGGCGTTGTTTATAGGAGGAAACCGTGTCCTATATATTAGGATGATGATGTCCTCTTGACGAGCTCATAAGGTTCATCATGTAAACCCTGCAGGTGGACTTGGTCCGGCATGATGATAAGGTTGAGTGGTACTACTCATGGAGTTAGATGTTGATTAATTAATTGTCAGTAAATTAATTAATTGACGGACATTCGAGATCTTAAACACGAAGAGATAATTATACAAATAATATATGGAGCCCATATTAACTTATGGGGGTTGGTGAGGTAGATTAATGATAATCCTCTAGTGGAATGGATTATCATTAATGGATCGGACTTTGTGTGGGCTTGATCCATTGGGTGGCCAAGATCCAACTACTTCTCATCGTCCCTATCGTAGCCTATTAAAACCCTCATATAGCTTAGATCCAATGATGGAAAATGAAACTCTAGATTCGACGATAGAGATTAAATCTCTAGATCCGATAGTGGAGATTAGATCTCTAGATCCGAAGGTGGAGATTAAATCTTTAAATCCGATGGTGGAGATTACATCTATAGATCCGATGGTTGAGATTAAATCCCTAGAACCGACGGTGGAGATTAAAAGGAGGCTTAAGCCCAACACTATAAATAAGGCTCCTAGGGTGGGCAGCAAGAACAGAGAAAGGGGATTAGGGTTGGGGCGCCAAGCTTTGGGCGGGTAGGGTTAAGGTTTTGGGCGGCAACAAGGTGGAGGTTTGGTTTCCTTTCTCTTCTCCAAGAGTTAGTCGGCGCCCATCACCTTCCTTGATTCATCCTTGGCTGGCGTGTTAATAATATATGAGAGATGTCCTAAGGCAATTGCCTTATGTTTGAACCATTTATATGATAAATGAGGATTCACTATTTTAGTATACATGTTTTCATGTATTTGATTAGATCATAAACTCATTTACTGAATGTCTACCATACGATTCACAGCATGAGAGAATTTGTGATTGGATCACAACTAGTGAGTATCTCTACATGTGTAATTGTGATGTATCGAAATTATCCCTAGTCGATGAATTGATGGATTTGGACACCATCGATTCTGTCGAGACTAGCACGAGGTATACTCCTTGGTGTATCCAAGCAACTGATTCTCACTGGCTGGAGACATTGTGATGTCCGGAGTTAATCGTGGATGCTAGTTATGGTAACTAGTTCATTGGAGTGACCATCTGTAAGACTTCATATGGTTCTCTTCATATATAGATGTGTCAATGAAGATCTTACTACAGCTTAAGTGCGATATTCCTTTGACTTGCGGTTTTCAAGTCATATTGATCATAAAGACTTATACTTTGACATCTTAAGCAAGCATCTCTGAGGAGATGTGGACCCAGGATGATTGGGTATATGTCGAAGTGTTCGAAGGAGTCTGAATAGCCTATAAATGATTCACCACTCCTTGCGAGGAGATGTATACCCATGGCCTCTCGTCGGATTGTTACTAAAGTCTTTGGCCAAACCATTACATGTTTAGAGTAGGGTACTCTTCGATACATGTGCAGTAACTAGAATCCGTAGGACGAGGAAATGATACTTGGGCTAGGTGTGATGTAGTCAACCTTGTGGAGACTGACACTGTAGACCATGTCCTGAACCAAGTGGGTATAAGATGAGTGAACGGAATGGGGCACGATTCATTATAGCTGCTGAAGGGTTTCAGAAATAGTTCTGGATCAACCATTGATCTTTTCAGTTAATTGGGGATCATGATATACTACTAGGTGCCACTCATGATCGTTCTATAATTAATGGTTAATTATAGACGACCTACATAAACCGAGAACCTATTTGGTCACACGCACAACGAGCATTATCTGAAGGATTTAAAACGAGCTTGAGAATGAGATTCTCAAACCGAGAGAAACTAGGTTTGGTTGGACAAAACAAGGAGAGAGCATGAAATAGTTTCAGTCGCAATGGAAGCGTGGATGGGCCGTGTCTTATGAAGACATGATGTATGAACCAAATTGGTTTGGTTCTAATCCAATGGTGGAGAATAAACCAAAGGGGTTTGGTTTGTTTTAAACGAATGAACCAAAGTTGGTTCGGTTCGTTTAAACTTAAAATAGACCAAATGGGTTTGGTATATTTTAACTTAAATGAATGGAGCGGATTAACGGGCTTTTGGTTATGATCCGATAACCATTAGGAGAATTTGTTCTCTCTAAAATAGGGCTTAAGGGTTTTGTGGAAATCTAATCGAAGCAATCCACAAGTTGCCGCCCACCCCTCCTCTCCTCTAGTGGTCGACGCCCAACCCTAGCCGCCGCCCAGCCCTAGCCGCCGCCCAGCCTTGTGCCATCGTCCAAACTTGTTGTCGGCATCCAAGCTTCAGCCGGCGACCCTCAGGTGATCTTCCTTGGGTCCGGCGACAAGGTGATCATCTAGCTTCCTTATTTGGCCGGCCCTAATCCTCCACCAAAGCTGTCCAGTTTTCTGGACAGCTTGTTTATTTCGTGTCGGAGCATCATTTGGACGACATTTGGAGCTCCGACTGCGGGTTCCTTGCCGGGGATTCGATCTCCGGTAATCCTCATAGGTGGAGGATGAAGGATTCGTCAAACGATTGACAAATACCTCTCCGGAGAAGCGAGTTTTTGAGGACTCGTTTTGAATCCGAATTTTGATTTGGATTGTGATGTTCTCTCGATCACATCGTCTTCGACACGAGGCTAGTGACTCGTACGAAGATGAGGCTCGTGACTTTTTGAAGTCATCCTGAAGATACTAGGCATGGATACGGATAGAGGCGTTTCTAGCGAGGATCGTTCCGGTTGATGCCTTTCCCGCTACACGTGATACGTCAGGTATACGTAGTATAAATTTCCTTTTATTGCAAAATTTGAATTTACGGTTATATCTACACATGTTGTACTATGAATGTGTGTGGTGTGTATATTTTAATAAATTAGATTTATTATTTTTATTTCTTCCGCTGTGCACATGTTTACGAAACATGTTCGAACACACACTCACCGCGGTACTGGAAACCCAACAGTAGTATCAGAGCCCAGGTTGTGTTTTGACATAATCATAAAATTGTTTTGCGATAGTCGTAATGGTATTTATGGAAATTTTCTACTTTTGTAAAGTTAGAAGTATTTATGAAAATTTTTAATTTTTGAAAATCTAGAAGTATTTATGGAAATCTTCTACTTTTGGAAAGTTAGAAGTATTTATGAAAATTGATATTTTTCCATAAATAAAATATTTGATTAGATTTTGAAATTTGTTTCCTAATTTAATCATGATTTGATTTGGGAAATCAAATCTTAAAATATTTTATTTCCATAAGTAGTTTTGATGATTTAGGAAATTTATTTCCTAAAATGACTTTCTTTAATCAACACTTTCCACAAGTAAAATATGTGATTAGATTTGGAAATTTGTTTCTTAATTTAATCATGATTTGATTTGGAGAATCAAATCTCAAACATATTTTATTTCCATAAATAGTTATGACATATAAGGAAATTTTGTACATGTCATAATTGTATGCCATGTAATTGCATTATATGCATATCATTATGCCATGCGTGTCATGACATGTAGATGTATGACATGCCATGTAGATAATAGTTATTTGCATGCAAAGATGATGAGATATAAAAACCCTTACTCAATATTAAAGCCTACACCTTCCATTAATATGATTAGAATAAGAGTTCCGTTTTTTGTTTGGGTTGTTGGACTCTCTCCAAGCCCGGCTTGAACCCGAACATGTTCAAACCATGGAATAGTTTAATACTAATATGGTAAGAGTCAGAGTTCAATCGTTATCTTTGGTTGTTGGACTCTCTCCAAGCCGGGCTAATTGGTTGAATGCACTCTAACCATATTAAAACTATTTCTCGATTAATGGGTTGGCTTTAACTTGGAGCATCGGCTTGTTGGACTCTCTCCAAGGTCGATGTGAAGGGAGGTTAAGTTGGGTGCTATGCATATGATACATACTTGTAAATGAGTTAACAACCCGATGTATGTGTGAACTTTCAATTAGTTGATAGCACATTCTGATAGTTGCATATATGTGATATGCAATCGGTATATTTCATACCTACCATCGTAGCTATGAATGGCTTGTTGGACTCTCTCCAAGGTTGTTCATATCTATGATGGATATCAGCCCATTCGGAGATGGACCTAAGATCTCCCGAAGTGATATTGGGTTTTTGAAATTCGAAAAATGAATGGGATTTATGAATGTATATTGATGCATTTTAAATAATCTTTCTCATATATTCTCGTTTTGTATTTCTAATTTAATCTATTGATCATGATGTTTTTGAATTTGCGTCCCATTTTAGATTCAAATAAATTGACTGGGCCGAACTTCTTGGACTGGCTTAGAAACTTGAGAATTGTTCTCAAGGTTGAAAAGCTTGCGAATGTCTTCGAAGCGCCTCTTCCCGCCCGTCCTAGTGATAATGCAACTCTGGACCAATTGTTAGCCTATCAGAAACATGTGACTGATTCTAAAATGGTGAGTTGCATCATGCTAGCCACGATGGAACCTGAGCTGCGGAAGCAGCATGTGCATATGGATGCTCATACCATAGTCTTTCATCTTTATGTGTTGGTTGATGAGCAAGTGATATTCGAAAGGTTCGAAGTCTCCAAGCACTTCTTCACCTCTGAGATGAAAGAAGGTTCATCTGTGGTACTGCTCAACATGCTGAAGACTATGGAGCCTTCTGAGAAGCATGAGCAGGGGACAGTGTTGTTAGTTGATTCCTCGAAGAAAGGTTCTAAGAGGAAATCAAAGGAACAATAGAAGGGGAAGAAGAAGGCTAAAAAGGCAGAACAAGCTCAAAAGGGCACTTGCCATCATTATGGCAAGGAAGGCCATTGGTGAAGAAATTGCAAGATTTATCTTGAGTCCGTGAAGAAGAATAAGGCATCGGATGCCCCATCTTCTTCAGATATCTTCGTTATTGATTGTTATTCTATTTCCTCAAACACTTGGGTATTGGATACTGGGTGTGACTCACATATATGTAATGACATACATGGGCTACGGAATAGAAGAAAACTCATCAAGGGAGAGTCAAATTTACGTGTTGGGAATGGAGCAAACGTTGCTACACTTGCCATCGAAACGTATTTGTTGAAACTCCCTACAGGACTTGTCTTAGAACTGGACAATTACTTTTATGTTCCTTCATTGATAAAGAACATCATTTATATTTCTTGTTTAAATAGAAATGGGTACCATTTGACTTTTAGTAACAATTGTTGTTACATAACTTTGAATAGAGTTCTTTATGGGACTAGAACATTAAGCAATGGTATTTATATGTTGGATGTATCCAGTGATATTTTCAATATCGAAGTGAGCAACAAGCGTGCTCGAAAGGATAATCAATTAGACTCCTACATATGGCATTGACGTCTTGGCCATGTGAGCAAGAAACGCATGTCTGAATTACATCGATGTAGAATTCTAGAATCATTTGAATTAGATTCATATGATACATGCAAATCATGCTTAAAAGGCAAGATGACCAAGTTGCCTTTTACTGGAAAACGTGAATCAATGGGTTAGTTGCTTGGTCTAATACATAATGATGTATGTTGACCTATGTCAACTCAAGCCTTAGGAGGTTATATCTACTTCATTACCTTCACCGATGATCACTCACGGTTTGGGTATATGTTCCTGATGAAACACAAGTCTAAAGCCTTTGAAAGGTTTAAAGAATTCAGAAATGAAGTAGAGAAACAACTTGGCAAGAGTATCAAAATACTTTGATCGGATCGAGGTGGTGAATACTTGAGTCAAGAGTTTCTAGATTATCTGAGGGACAATGGTATATTGTCTCAATGGACTCCACCGTATACACCACAACTTAATGGTGTATCTGAGATGCAAAATCGGACCTTGTTGGACATGGTCAAGTCAATGATGAATCATGCGAATCTTCCCAAGTCCTTTTGGGGCTATGCGCTTCAGACAGCTGTTTACTTGTTAAACATAATGCCAACCAAGGTAGTCTCAACTACTCCATATGAAATATGGAATAGTAAGAAACCTCATGTATCTTACTTGAAGATATGGGGTTGTCCTATTTATGTGAAGCAGACTGTATCAGACAAATTGGATGCAAAGTATGATAAATGTCTATTTATTGGATACCCTAAGGAAACAAGGGGTTACCAATTCTATCATCCTGTGGAACAAAAGAGGTTTGTTTCAAGGCATGCTGTGTTTCTAGAGAAAGAGTTTCTCTTGCAAGAAAATAGTGGGAGTGTCGTCGAGCTTGAGGAGGCTCGAGAGACTCAAATAGACATTGATGAGATACCTGGTGAAGCACAACAACCGATAACTCATAGTGATGAGCAATCGGCTTGAACTATTTAAACACTGTTGGATCGAAGCGGATCGCTAGAGGGGGGGTGAATAGCGATAGAAACTTTTCTTTGAATTCATTCGGTAAATCACGAGTAGACACAGTGGAAGATAAATCTAAAATAGAAGAGACAATGGGTTTTTTACTTGGTTCGTAGCCGAAGGCTACTACTCCAAGGCCCTAGTGGTCCTTGACCACGCACGGAAGGCAAAACACTAAACGAACTCCTTCTCGTTGGAGATAGGAGTTAAACGAATACAAAATATCAAGAAAGACTCAAGGTAGAGGGACACTCCCCCTCTCCTTGATATGATTTAATGCTCGAACTAAGAACAACTTATACAAATTAAAGATTATACCGACGACTTTTGAAGACTTGAATCTTGGAGCTTGAGTCGTCGTCTCGGCAGCGCTTCATCGTAGGGATGTCGGAGACTCGTAGCGTATCGGAAGCACTTGGAAGCTTTTTAATTGATGAAAAACCCTAGGACAAGCCCTCCTTTTATAGCCTTTAAGCCCCTCATCGAATGGGTCTTCAACCAATAGGAATTGGGCACAAAACCTCCTTGAAAAATGGTGATAGAGCTTGACTTCTTGAGGCTGATCCTTGACCATCGATCGATGGCCATTATCGATCGGTGATGGTAACATCGGTCGAGTCGACCTCGGCGATCGGTGATTGGGCAATCGAGTCCTCCAAGCCGTGATCGTGATGCTTGCTGCAAGTCAAAGTTAGCTCAACAAAAATATAATTCTGACGGTCGTCGACTGTCCGATCTCGACCTAGACCATCTATAGGATGTCTTTGGTCGGATCTACGCTTAAGATCTTCCTCGTAAAGAGGATACGACCTCACTTACGCTCGCACACACGAGCTTACCTCGATACTTACATGTTTCTTTTTCTTCCGGCCTTCCACTCGATTCCTTCGGCTCCCTCTAAAGTCACTCGAGTGTCGCCCGACCACCGCGGCTTCCTCCGGGTGTCGCTAGCCTTCAGCTCCAGCTTTAGCACTTTTCTGCACACTTGATTCAGCTCGTGAGATAATGATATATCCTTGACTTTGCGTCTTTTGTCATAATCAAAATACAGGTTCGACTTACATGCCCCTGCACCAACAATATCCCCCTTTTTGATCCTATGGCAAATTTATGCAAAGTTAAGGGAAAATATAAAGCACAAAATGAGTAAGATAAACGTTACGCACATTTTTAGTGAAAACCCTCGTAACCTTCGGTGAGTTTTAAAACAAAAATTTTAAGTTTAAAAAATTTAAATTTTGTTCTCCCCCTTAACTTATGCTCTTCTCCCCATTTTGCCATGAATCAAAAAAAGTGTGGGGTTTTATATAAAAAGTAGGGGTTTTTTAATAGAAAAGGTAGCATGCATAAAGATTATCTAACATGAGTCCAAGCATGTGTCTTGATTTAATTTGGTTCGAGGTATAGCCCTCTGCACCAACAATGAAAGTTTTTGAAACTAAGTTTGATTTTCAAAATACTTATAAAATTATCTTTGAGTTCCACAATACTTATACGCTAATAACTTTTGAAAATATATAAAACCCTTAGAGTTAGTTTGCTCTCCCCCTTAATCAAATATATAAGGTACAAAAGAGTTAGGGGTCGCTAAACATTGACCTAGAAGGTTGTATATTTAGAGTTTTGTCCGAAAATAAATGTTTACGCTCAATAGTTTGAAAAATAGATAGCATTTTTGAAAAGATTATGTAAATTGAAATTATTCCTTATTCATCTCACCCATTCTAAGTGTCTTAGAATTGGTCACCTTATATGTTGTGTGAGATGATTCCAATTTTATCTTGATTAAGTTTTAATGATTTGAAACTTGTCAACCTTGCGTTAGATTCGGATTTGATCCTAAGCTCATCAAGTCACCATTTCAAGATCTTGGCTTCCAGGTCGTGGCGAGGCACATGGGCCTTCTTTGATCGGAAAAATGACCACTTCCTTAGACAAAGCCAATTTCGAGAATGTAGTAACTTGACTCACCTAAGACCACTTCCTGGTCTAACTAGTCTAGGATACGGCGAGTTAGCTTCAGCTAGTTCCACTCGGTCGAGTGAACCGAACTAGATACGCCTTATCTAGCCCGAATACACAAGACTCCGCTTTCCTAGCGTACTATCATCTCGCCGTGTCCTGGTACTATGTTATCAAGCATTGACGAGTTATAGTCCTATCTAACCATTCTAAAAGAAATAAGAGGTTTAGGTTATCGAATATACTATTTTGGTATTAGCTCCCCCTGGATCATTGAACCGATATGGTATGGTCAAGTAATGAACTTGATCCTTGGGAATCCAAAACCTATTGGTCCTTATATATGAGTTTAATAAAGTTTTCGGGACCCACGCTTGGACTCGAGGATGACTACGGTTTACGATAGACATGTAAGATATATTCGTAGTCTTTGAGCTATATCTCGAAGTCCTACATTTGTACACGGCTCTCTGAGTTCCAAGAAGTCGGTTAAGATTCTTGGACCCCGTCGAGAACTTGTTCAACTGAGCTTCGAGCTCTTGGACTTGCCCTTTCAAGAGAGAGTTCTCTTCTTCGAGTTTTTCAACTCGAGTTGAGTCCTCCTCTTGAACTCGACTAGTCAAAGAGTTTAGGGGTGTCTCTTGTTTGAGGGTTTCAACCTCCTCAACCAAGGACTCGACCCTAGACTTGGATTTAGCTAATTTCCTAGTTAGTAATTTAATTGTATTGTAAAGCATATAAATTAGTGAGAGGCTAACCTTGATTTTATCTTTCGGTCCGGCTTTGAGTTGCTTCTCAAAGTAGTCCTCGAGTTCGGAGTCGGTGTTGTAGTTTGATTCATATTCGGACTCGGACTCAGACTCTTCGGGTCTTGCCATGCATGCTATGCCGACACCTTCTCCGTTGTCCCATGTTGCATGAAACGCCTTCTTTTGACTTGATTTGAATTGTGCCCTCTTTTTGTTTTTTAGTAGCCTCCTTTCCCTCCGAACGATCTTCCGCACTACGTTCACTATTGCTTCCACCTTTTCGGATTCGGACTCTGATTCGTCTTCGAGTTCGAGTCCATCTTCTTGCTTGGTGGGTGCTTGCTTCTTTGTCCTGCAAGTAGAGCAATACCTCTCTCGGCCCGAACCATATTAGTTTGCTCATGAAGTTCAAACTCGGAAAATCACTCGTGTAACCTAAGCTTTGAAAGGTCCTTAGAAACCTTGTAGGCATCAACCATGGATGCCCACAAGGTAGTCCTAGGAAAGGAGTTTAGGACATACCTTATAAGATCACGGTTTTCGACCTTTTTCTCGATTGCTTGTAGGTTGTTGACTATGTCCTGGACTCGGGCGTGAAGTTGCGTCGCGGACTCGTGTTCCTGCATTTTTAGGTTATATAGTTTATTGAATAGAAGATCACGCTTACATACCTTGGCTTCATCGGTCCCTTCGTGTAGCTCCACTAGTTTTGTCCAAAGGTCCTTTGCGCTTATGAAGGGGCCGACGCGATTTAGCTCCTCCTTGGATAGGCCGCATTGGAGGATTTGTGTTGCCTTGGCGTCGGCTTCGACTTGTCGTTTTGTCGCAATGGTCCATTGATCATAATCCAAGGAGTCACTCACTTCATTAGTCGGAAGTGTGAAACCCGTTTGGATTATGATCCACATATCGATTTGGGTTTTGAGAAAGCATTCCATCCGACCCTTTCAATAACGGAAGTCATCTCCGTTGTAAAACGGAGGTCGGACGGTGCTAAAACCCTCGAGATGGGCCATTAGAACAAAAGACACAAATAGACGGAGACGAAGAAACTATCAACGACAAAAACACGAAAACAAGTACCAAGACTCGCATCTTGGATTAGTAGTGTGGAAGAAAAACTTAACAAAGTGAAATAAATAAAAAAAAACAGAATTAAAAGAAAAATAAATATGTAAAAAGGCTAGATTGGTGGTTTCACCAAATCATAGCAACCCCCGGCTCTGATATCAATTGTTGGATCGATCGGATCGCTAGAGGGGGGGTGAATAGCGATAGAAACTTTTCTTTGAATTCGTTCGGTAAATCACGAGTAGACACAGCGGAAGATAAATCTAAAATAGAAGAGACAATGGGTTTTTTACTTGGTTCGTAGCCGAAGGCTACTACTCCAAGGCTCTAGTGGTCCTTGACCACGCACGGAAGGCAAAACACTAAACAAACTCCTTCTCGTTGGAGTTAGGAGTTAAACGAATACAAAAACTCAAGAAAGACTCAAGGTAGAGGGACACTCCCCTTCTCCTTGATATGATTTAAAGCTCGAAATAAGAACAACTTATACAAATTAAAGATTATACCGACGACTTTTGAAGACTTGAATCTTGGAGCTTGAGTCGTCGTCTCGGTAGCGCTTCGTCGTAGGGATGTCGGAGACTCGTAGCGTATCGGAAGCACTTGGAAGCTTTTTAATTGATGAAAAACCCTAGGACAAGCCCTCCTTTTATATCCTTTAAGCTCCTCATCGAATGGGTCTTTAACCAATAGGAATTGGGCACAAAACCTCCTTGAAAAATGGTGATAGAGCTTGACTTCTCGAGGCTGATCCTTGACCATCAGTCGACTGATGGCCATCATCAGTCGACTGATGGTAGCATCAGTCGAGTGCTGACCTCTGGCAGTCAACTAATTGACGGCAGTCGAGTCCTCAAAGCTGGCAGTCGACTGATGCTTGCTGCAAGTCAAAGTTAGCTCAACAAAAACATAATTCTGACGGTTGTCGACCGTCCGATCTCGACCTAGACCATCTATAGGATGTCTTTGGTCGGATCTATGCTTAAGATCATCTTCGTAAAGAGGATACGACCTCACTTACGCTCGCACACACGAGCTTACCTCGATACTTACGTGTTGCTTTTGCTTCCGGCCTTCCACTCGATTCCTTCGGCTCCCTCCAAAGTCACTCGAGTGTTGCCCGACCACCGCGGCTTTCTCCGGGTGTCGCTAGCCTTCAGCTCCAGCTTTAGCACTTTTCTGCACACTTGATTCAGCTCGTGAGATAATGATATATCCTTGACTTTGCGTCTTTTGTCATAATCAAAATACATGTTCGACTTAGGTGCCCCTGCACCAACAAGCACCACATCTTCGTAGATCTGGTAGAACACGCAATATTCCTGAGAGATATGGATTTCTTGTAAGTGAATCGAACGACGTGTTACTCATTTATGATGAGGAGTCTACCAGTTATGAAGAAGTTCTGACAAGTTCAGAAAGGGATAAGTGGCTTGAAGCCATGAAGTCGAAAATGGATTCCATGTATGAAAACCAAGTTTGGAACTTGGTTGACCCACCTGAAGGCATAAAGCCTTTAGGGTGTAAGTGGGTTTTCAAGAAGAAAACCGACATGGATGGTAATGTGATTACCTATAAGGCTAGACTGGTGGCGAAAGGATATCGTCAAAAGCAAGGTGTTGATTATGACGAAACTTATTCGCCTATTGCTATGCTTAAATCCATTCGGATGCTCCTGGCCATAGCGGCTGATTATAATTATGAGATATGGAAAATGGATGTGAAAACAACTTTCCTTAATGGAAACCTACTCAAGGATGTGTATATGATACAACCTGAGGGTTTCACATCGGTTAAAAAAATCAAGGTATGCAAATTGTGACGGTCTATATATGGATTAAAGCAAGCATCCAGAAGATGGAATATCCGTTTTGATGAGACAATCAAAAAGTTTGATTTCTCACTAAATCCAGACGAAACTTGTGTGTACAAGAAGGATAGTGGGAGTGCAGTCTGTTGGATCGATCGGATCGCTAGGGGGGGTGAATAGTGATAGAAACTTTTTAGTACGAATTCGTTTTTTTTTAAAAAAAATTATATGCAGCGGAAAGATAAACAAAACAAAAAGTAAAGGAGACAATAGACACAAGAGATTTACTTGGTTCGTAGCCGAAGGCTACTACTCCAAGGCCCTAGTGGTCCTTGACCACGTACGGAGGGCAAACTACTAAAGAACTCCCCCTCGTTGGAGGTAGGAGTTAGACGAATACAAAAAGCCCGAGGTAGAAGGACACTCCCCCTCTCCTCATTATAATGAAAGCTTTACTAAAAGGAATAAACTGAAATACAATTTAGAACTTTCATTACCGACGACTTTAAAGGTTGGAGGTTGAAGCTCTAGTCGTCGTCTCGGCAGCGCTTCGTCGTAGGGATGTCGGAGAGTCGGAGCATATCGGAAGCACTTGGAAGCTTTTGAATTGATGAAAAACCCTAGGTTTGGCCCTCATTTTATAACCTTTGAGCCCCTCATCGAATGGGTCTTTAGCCAATCACAAATGGGCACAAAACCCCTTGAAAAATGGTGATAACTCTTGACTACTCGAGGCTGATCCTTTGACCAGCAGTCGACTGATGGCCATCATCACGATCGATGGCAAAGATCACCGATCGCGACCTTCCGCAATGATCGCCGACGGCAATGAGTCCTCCAAGCCGGCAATGATCGATGCTAGCTGCAAGGCAAGGTTAGCTCAACAAAAACATAATTTCGATGGTCGTCGACCATCCGATCTCGACCTAGACCATCTATAAGAAGTCTTTGGTCGGATCTACGCTTAAGATCATCCCCATAAAGAGGATACGACCTTACTTATGCTCGCACACACGAGCTTACCTCAGTACTTACGTGTTGCTTTTGCTTCCGGCCTTCCACTCAATTCCTTTGGCTCCCTCCGAAGTCTCTTGAGTGTCGCCCGACCACCGCGGCTTCCTACGGGTGTCGCTAGCCTTAAGCTCCAGCATTGAGACTTTTCTGCACACTTGATTTAGCTCATGAGATAACAATATATTCTTAACTTTGTATCGTTTGCTATAATCAAAACTTAGGTTCGACTTAGGTGCCTACTGCACCAATAATCTCCCCCTTTTTGATTTATGGCAAACCCACATACAAAGTTAAGTAAATAGCAAGCATGAAGAGTAATAATGAGCATGAGAAACAAAAATATGAAGATTAAGTTGGAGTAGTAAGGATTTTCTTCAAGTACTCCCCCTTGAGGAAACCTCCCCCTTGAGGGTTGCTTTAAGTAATTAACATTACTTAAAGTTGGCCTTAGTAAAACGTTTTAGTTAAGCCCTTTCTCCCCCTTAAGTAAAACATTAACGACATAAAGTTTAAAAAATAAATTTAAGTAAAACGTAGACGGCACAAATAAGTTTAAGTTAAGAATTCTTTGGCCTTTTGGTAAAAGTTAACTAAGTTTTAACTTTTGGTTTAAATATGAAGTAAGAGTTAAGTTATCAAAAAAAATTTTGACCCCTTAACATTGGCTTTTTTCTCCCCCTTTTGCCATATATCGAAAAGAGTAAGGGGTGTGTGGAAAACAAAATAAGTCTTAAATTTAAGGTCCAAGCATGTTCCCCATTTTTTATAAAAAAAATATACTGAAAATAAGCTCATCTATAAAATGTTCGACTCATATTTGGCTTGATTGATATGTAAGATCAACCAGTCCTGGTCAGAGTCAGTTAGTATGTATGATTATACTCCGTGGTTCATAGCGATGCACTAGCTCTACATCTGGAACCAGGAGTAAGGTCCTAACATCTCACGCCCATCTACGTGGCTAAGTACACAAACACATTAGTCCTATGTGTTGTGAGATGTACTGGCTCCTTAAATCTATAGGTGCATGATATCTAAGGTATGTCCTATGCTAGTTCCATAAAAATAAAATTAACGAAATAGTAGTAAGAACATATAATTTGCATGTACCTATTCTATTACGCACATGCCCAATTTTCGTCTTAATAGACTAAATTTGGCTTCGGGTAGGGGTTTAGTAAATAGATCTGCCAAGTTAGACTTCGATTCGACGTATTCGAGGTGTATGGCTCCGTTGGCCACATGTTCTCGAATGAAATGGTGTTTGACCTCTATATGTTTGGTCCTAGAGTGACATATCGGATTCTTTGTAAGATTAATTGAACTAATGTTATCTACGTGAAGTTTAGTATTCGTAAAGTCTAACTTAAAGTCGCGGAGAGTGTGCTTCATCCAAAGAAGCTGCGTGACACACTCACCCATCGCGATGTATTCGACTTCGGTGGTAGATAAAGCAACACAGTGTTGTTTCCTACTGCACCAACTCACTAGACTCGAGCCGAGAAGTTGACAACAACCACTCGTGCTCTTTCTATCGAGCTTACTACCGGCATAATCCGAATCGGAGTAGCCGATTAGTTCGAACTCCGTAGATCTAGGGTACCATATACCAACGTTAAGTGTACCCTTAAGATATCTAAGGATACACTTAACTAGGGTTAGGTGAGACTCCTTAGCACAGGTTTGAAACCTGGCGCACATACTTACTGCGAATAGGATGTTGGGTCGACTCGCAGTTAAGTATAGGAGACTCCCTATTATGCTCCTATAGTATTTTAAGTCAATGGACTTACTTTCTAGGTCTTCTCCTATGTTAACATTTATCGCCATTGGGGTGTTTATCACCTTAGCGTCTTGCATTCCAAATCTTTTAATTAACTCCTTAGTATATTTTTGTTGATATAGGTATATACCATCCTTAGTTTGTTTAATTTGTAGACCTAAAAAGAAACTCAACTCGCTTACCAAGTTCATTTCGAACTCACTTTTCATGAGTGAAACGAACTCGTTTAGTAAGGCTGAGTTACAGGTTCCAAAAATTATATCGTCTACGTAAATTTGAGCTATGAATATTTCTTTACCTACGGTTTTTACGAAGAGAGTTGGGTCAACTAAGCCTTGGTTAAACCCTTTTGACTTAAGATGGATTGAAAGTCTCTCGTACCAAGCTCGAGGAGCTTGTTTAAGTCCATAGAGAGCTTTCTTAAGTTTTAGAACATGGTCGGGTTTATCTAGATTTTCGAATCCGGGGGGTTGGCTAACATAAACTTCTTCTTTAATTTATCCATTTAGGAATGCCGACTTAACATCCATTTGAAACAGCTTAAATCCTCGATGTGCGGCATAACCTAGCAACATTCGAATGGATTCGAGTCTAGCTACTGGGGCATAGGTTTCGTCGTAATCTAAGCCTTCGACTTGGCTAAACCCTTTGGCGACTAACCTAGCCTTGTTTCTAACTACTTCACCTTTATCATCAAGCTTATTTCGAAACACCCACCATGTTCCAATTATCGTTTTGTCTTTAGGTGGTGGTACTAATTCCCACACTTCATTCCTAGTAAATTGAGCTAGCTCTTCTTGCATTGCAATAATCCAATCAGGATCAAGAAGAGCTTGTTCAATTGATTTGGGTTCTATCTTTGAAATTAAGGAAATTTGACTAAGGTTCCTATAGGATGCTCTAGTTCGAACTCCTAGATTAGGATCTCCTATCACTTGATCGATAGGTTGGTTAGTCTGAATCCTAGATTTGGTTGGGTTTGTATCACCTAATTCTTGATCAATGTGGTGACTTGGTTGAACACTAGTTTGACTCGGATCACTTGTCACTTGGTCGACAAGAGAAGTTGGTTGATGTGGATTAGACTCGATCTCAGGGTCGGAGACGAGTTTGGTATCAGTGGGCTCAACACTTGGGGTCATTAAGGGTTTTGTAGGTTCGGGTACTTCATCAAATACTACGTTGATAGTCTCCTCGATTCTAAGGGTGTCGTGGTTATATACTCTATAAGCTCGACTTGTATTCGAGTATCCTAGAAAGATTCCGGTCGTGGTTTTGGATGTAAATTTCCCTAGGTAATCCTTAGTGTTTAGGATATGTACCTTACACCCAAATACCCTAAAGTACTTGATGTTAGGTATTTTATCGTGATAAATCTCGTACGAGGTCTTAAGGTGCCTTTTTACCATAAGGATCCTATTTTGGACATAGCATGTCGTACTCACGGCTTCTACCCAAAACCTATCGGGTAGGTCGTATTCGTTCAACATGGTCCTAGGGCTTCTTGTAGAGTTTGGTTTTTCCGTTCCACTAGGCCATTTTGCTGAGGGGTCCTAGGGCAAGAGAAATCATTGTGGTATCCGTTTAGGTTACAGAAGTCGGTGAACCTTTGATTTTCGAATTCACCACCATGATCGCTTCTAAGTCTTTTAACCTTAAGGTCTTTTTGATTCACGATTAATTTGAATAGATTGATTAATTAATCTAGGGTATCATTTTTATGTTTGATGAACCTAACCCAGGTAAACCTGGAGTATTCGTCAATTATGACTAAGCAATATTGACTTCTATTGAGTGACTTGGCTCCATGTGAATCGAATAGATCCATATGCAGGAGCTCAAGTACACTTGAGGTTCGTTCTTGGTTAGTTAACTTGTGTTGTGTCCTAGGTTGTTTTCCTTGTTGACAAGCATTACAGATTTTATTAACCAAGTTATTGAGGTTGGGTAAGCCTCTGACTAAGCCACTCTGACTCATCTTGTGGACGAGTCTTGGGTGCACGTGACCGAGTCGTCGGTGCCACAACCATGATTCCTCTTCCTGTGTCATAAGACATTTGGCTGAGGATTTGATTAAGTTTATTGTGTAAATGTTATTTGTCCTGGTTCCTTTGAGTATTGTTTTAGCTGTTTTATTTGTTTTAATTACACATTCATTTTCTAAAAATACGACCTTATAGTTATTGTCACATAATTGGCTTAAGCTAAGCAGGTTATATTCAAAATTCTCTACAAGTAATACATTTTTAATAACAAAATTCGAGTTAAGCTCGATATCACCTAATCCGATGATTTTGAGCTTGCCGTTATTCCCAAAGGCTACCGATCCTTGTCGTTTGAATCGAAGCTTTGTGAATTTGAGTTGATCCCCGGTCATGTGTCGGGAGCAACCGCTGTCCAACATCCATTGATCCTACACACAAGGTGGTTGGATTGGATGTTAGAATTTTTTTTTTTTTAAAAAAATTGGTTGTAAGTTGTTAAACCTAGGTCATCTCACCGGTGTCTATATGATCAATCATGTTATACTTATGTGTTTTTTGTGAGATGACTTCCAATTAAGTTAATTAAGTGCCTTTAGGTTCAAGTAATTTTATGTTAGATTTGGATTTAAACCTAGGCTTGTCAAGTTTACCTTTTCAAGATCATGGCTTCCACGTCGTGGCGAGGCACAGGGGCCTTCTTTTATCGGATCATCGACCACTTCCTTAGACAAAGCCATTTTCAAGAAAATGATGACTTGACTCACCTAAGACTATCTCCTAGTCTAACTGGTTATTTTTGAAAAGAGGCTCCCCGAGGCTCAATCTTTTCGAAGAATTTTAGTTGCTTATGTTCGTGTTCTAAGTGAGTTCACAAGTTTTAAAGCACAAATTTTCTAAGTTAAAGCATGCAATTTCTAAGTTAAAGCATAAACTTTCTAAGTTAAAGCATGCAATTTCTAAGTTAAAGCACAAACATGATTTGTACTGGCTCCCCCTAGACCGTTGAATCGGTTCGGTCTATCCACATAGTGGATTTGGTCCTTGGGAATCCAGTACGGGTTGGATCCTAGAGTTGAAATCAAAAGGTTCTTAGGGACCCATGCTTGGACATGTTTCCTATGTCGACTTACAATCGACATATATGACCTATTAGTCGTGTTTGAGTTAAACCCTAGTCCAGCCTTGTTGTACACGGCCCTTTGAGATCCAAGTAGTAGGTCAAGTCCTTTGGATCCCAAAGTGAACCTTTCCAACGTGTTCCTAAGATCTTCGACTTGACTTTTCAAGAGAGAGTTCTCAACTTCGAGCTTTTCAACTCGAGTTGAGTCCTTCTCTTGAACTCGACTAGTCGAAGAGGTTAGGGAGACCTTGTGTTTGAGGAGTTTAACCTCCTCAACAAGGGTCTCGACCTTGGACTCGGACTTAGCTAACTTCCTAGACAAAAACCTAACCATATTATGTAAAGTATTAAATAAAGTTCGACTTACTTTAAGGGTATCTTTTGAACCGGATGCGTATCCGTGGCTTGACTTGAAGGTAGCTTCGTAGTCCGAGTCATCCTCAGGTTCAAACTCAAGTTCAGGTTCGGTCTCCGTGTCTGACTCAATCGATTTTGCCATGAAGACGTGGTCTTCGTCTTCTTCGGATGACGCTTCTTCCCATGTCGCGTTGAGGGCCTTCTTGTGCTTAGGTGCTCGGTGGTTGAGCTTGGGGCACACGGACTTGATATGTCCAAACCTGTTACACTCATAACACCTAATATTAGAACTTTTAGGCTTACCTTGGTTGGGTCGAGTTGTGGTTCGCTTTTGTCCCTGGCTATCCTTCGAGCTAGGTTCATTAGTTCGGCAGTCAACTCCGGGTCAACTTCTTCTTCGAACTCGTCTTCCTCCTCGGTTGGTGGTGGCTTGCTTGCGATTTTCTTCTTCTTTGATCCTGCAAACAAGGCTATACCCCTCTCGGGTTCCGAGTTGGACTGCTCATGTAATTCGAAATCGGAAAAGAGTTCATCTAACCTAATTTTAGAAAGATCCTTGGACACCTTGTAGGCATCGACCATGGATGCCCACAAGGTAGTCCTCGGAAACGAGTTTAGAACATACCTTATAAGGTCACGGTTTTCGACCTTTTACCCGATTGCGTGTAGGTTGTTGACTATGTCCTGGACTCGGGCGTGAAGTTGGGTCGCGGACTCGTGTTCCTGCATTTTTAGGTTATATAGTTTATTGAAAAGAAGATCACGCTTACATATCTTGGCTTCATCGGTCCCTTCGTGTAGCTCCACTAGTTTCGTCCAAAGATCTTTTGCGCTTATGAAGGGGCCGACGCGATTTAGCTCCTCCTTGGATAGGCCGCATTGGAGGATTTGTGTTGCCTTGGCGTCGGCTTCGACTTGTCGTTTTGTCGCAATGGTCCATTGATCATAATCCAAGGAGTCACTCACTTCATTAGTCGGAAGTGTGAAACCCGTTTGGATTATGATCCACATATCGATTTGGGTTTTGAGAAAGCATTCCATCCGACCCTTCCAATAACGGAAGTCATCTCCGTTGTAAAACGGAGGTCGGACGGTGCTAAAACCCTCGAGATGGGCCATTAGAACAAAAGACACAAATAGACGGAGACGAAGAAACTATCAACGACAAAAACACGAAAACAAGTACCAAGACTCGCATCTTGGATTAGTAGTGTGGAAGAAAAACTTAACAAAGTGAAATAAATAAAAAAAAACAGAATTAAAAGAAAAATAAATCTGTAAAAAGGCTAGATTGGTGGTTTCACCAAATCATAGCAACCCCCGGCTCTGATATCAATTGTTGGATCGATCGGATCGCTAGAGGGGGGGTGAATAGCGATAGAAACTTTTTAGTACGAATTCGTTTTTTAAAAAAAAAACCTATATGCAGCGGAAAGATAAACAAAACAAAAAGTAAAGGAGACAATAGACACAAGAGATTTACTTGGTTCGTAGACGAAGGCTACTACTCCAAGGCCGTAGTGGTCCTTGACCACGTACGAAGGGCAAACTACTAAAGAACTCCCCCTCGTTGGAGGTAGGAGTTAGACGGATACAAAAAGCCCGAGGTAGAAGGACACTCCCCCTCTCCTCGTTATAATGAAAGCTTTACTAAAAGGAATAAACTGAAATACAATTTAGAACTTTCGTTACCGACGACTTTAAAGGTTGGAGGTTGAAGCTCTAGTCGTCGTCTCGGCAGCGCTTCATCGTAGGGATGTCGGAGAGTCGGAGCGTATCGGAAGCACTTGGAAGCTTTTGAATTGATGAAAAACCCTAGGTTTGGCCCTCCTTTTATAGCCTTTGAGCCCCTCATCGAATGGGTCTTTAGCCAATCACAAATGGGCACAAAACCCCTTGAAAAATGGTGATAACTCTTGACTACTCGAGGCTGATCCTTTGACCTGATCGATGGCCATCATCACGATCGGATGGCGGATCGGGCCGATTAGCGACTCGGCAATGCATTGTTGACGATGAGTCCTCCAAGCCGGGCAATGATCGATGCTAGCTGCAAGGCAAGGTTAGCTCAACAAAAACATAATTTCGATGGTCGTCGACCATATGATCTCGACCTAGACCATCTATAAGAAGTCTTTGGTCGGATCTACGCTTAAGATCATCCCCGTAAAGAGGATATGACCTTACTTATGCTCGCACACACGAGCTTACCTCAGTACTTACATGTTGCTTTTGCTTTCGGCCTTCCACTCAATTCCTTCGGCTCCCTCCGAAGTCTCTTGAGTGTCGCCCGACCACCGCGGCTTCCTCCGGGTGTCGCTAGCCTTCAGCTCCAGCGTTGAGACTTTTCTGCACACTTGATTTAGCTCATGAGATAACAATATATTCTTAACTTTGTATCGTTTGCTATAATCAAAACTTAGGTTCGACTTAGGTGCCTACTGCACCAACACAGTCGTGTTCTAAGTATTGTATGTCGATGACATATTACTTATAGGAAACGATGTTTTAGTCTTACAGTCAGTTAAGATTTGGTTGTCCAAGACATTCTCCATGAAAGACCTGGGAGAAGCAACCTACATCCTCGGGATTAAGAACTATAGAGATAGATCCAAATGGTTGCTTAGTATTTTGCAGTCTACATATATAGATCGAGTGCTAAAGAGGTTTAGCCTGTCAGAATCCAAGAAAGGTTTCCTACCCATCAGGCATTGGAAACACCTTTCGAAGTCTATGTGTCCGCGCACAGAAGATGAGAGGATTTGCATTAGTAAGATTCCCTATGCATCCGCAATAGGATCTTTCATGTATGCTATGTTATGTACAAGGCCCGATGTATCGTATGCTCTGAGTGTCATGAGTAGATACCAGTCTGATGCAGGAATGGATCATTGGGCGGTTGTTAAGACAATCCTTAGGTACTTGAGAAGAACTAAGGATGTGTTCCTAATATATGGAGAAGGGGACATGGTGATATGCGGGTATACGGATGCCAGCTTCCAGACAGACAAGGATGATTCTAGGTCTCAGTCTGGATATGTGTTCAACTTGAATGGAGGCGCAGTGAGTTGGAAAACTTCCAAACAAGACAATGCAGGGGATTCTACCACTGAGGAAGAATACATTGCTGCTTCGGAAGCAGCAAAGGAAGCGGTTTGGATCAAGAAGTTCATTTATGAACTTGGTGTGGTTCCAGGCATTGTTGAAGCAATACCGGTCTACTACGATAACAATGGAGCAATTGCACAGGCATAAGAGCCAAGGTCTCATCAATGATACAAACATGTGCTTCGCCGCTATCATCTTATCAGAGAGATCATAAGTTGGAAGGAAATGAAAATCGAGAAAATCCCCAATGAAAGGAACTTAGCGGATCCTTTGACCAAGGCATTACCTCAAAGTAAGTTTGACGGTCATGTTAGAGCCTATGGTATTGGATACCATAGCGATTGGCATTAGGCCAAGTGGGAGTTTGTTAGTAATATATGAGAGATGTCCTAAGGCAATCGGCTTATGTTTGAACCATTTATATGATAAATGAAGATTCACTATTTAAGTATACATGTTTTCATGTATTTGATTAGATCTTAAACTCATTTACTGAATGTACACGATAGGATTCACAGCATGAGAGAATTTGTGATTGGATCACAACTAGTGAGTATCTCTACATGTGTAATTGTGATGTATCGGAATTATCCCTAGTCGATGAATTGATGGATTTGGACACCATCGATTCTGTCGAGACTAGCACGAGGTATACTCCTTGGTGTATCCAAGCAGCTGATTCTCACTGGCTAGAGACATTGTGATATCCGGAGTTAATCGTGGATGCTAGTTATGGTAACTAGTTCATTGGAGTGACCAGTCGTAAGACTTCATATGGCTCTCTGCATATATAGATATGTCAATGAAGTTCTTACTGCAGCTTAAGTGCGATGTTCCTTTGACTAGCGGTATTCAAGTCATCTTGATCATAAAGACTTATGCTTTGACATCTTAAGCAAGCATATCTGAGGAGATGTGGAACCGGGATGATTGGGTATAAGTTGAAGTGATCGAAGGTGTTTGAATAGCCTATAAAGGATTTACCACTCCTTGCGAGGAGATGTATACCCATGGCCTCTCGTCGGATTGTTACTAAAGTCATTGGCCAAAGCATTACATGTTTAGAGTAAGGTACTCTTCGATACATGTGCAATAACTAGAATCCATAGGACGAGGAAATGATACTTGGGCTAGGTGTGACGTAGTCAACCTAGTGGGGACTGACATTATAGACCATGTCCTGAACCAAGTGGGTATAAGATGAGTGAAGGGAATGGGGCACGATTCATTATAGCTGCCGAAGGGTTTCAGAAATTATTCTGGATCAACCGTTGATCTTTTCTGTTAATTGGGGATCATGATGTACTACTAGGTGGCACTCATGATCGTTCTATAATTAATGGTTAATTATAGACGACCAACATAAAACGAGAACTTATTTGGTCACACGCACAACGAGCATAATCAGAAAGATTTAAAACGAGCTTGAGAATGAGATTCTCAGACCAAGAGAAAATAGATTTGGTTGGACCAAACAAGGAGCGAGCATGAAATCATTTCAGTAGCAATGGAAGCGTGGATGGGCCGTGTCTTATGAAGACATGATGGATGAACCATATTGGTTTGGTTCTAATCTAATGGTGGAGAATAAACCAAAGGGGTTTGGTTTGTTTTAAACAAATGAACCAAAGTTGGTTCGGTTCGTTTTAACTTAAAATAGACCAAATTAGTTTGGTTTATTTTAACTTAAATTAATGGAGCGGGTTAACGGACTTTGTGTTATGATCCGATAACCATTAGGAGAATTTGTTCTCTATAAAATAGTGTTGGATCGAGCGGATCGCTAGAGGGGGGGGTGAATAGCGATAGAAATTTTTCGTTCAAAATCGTTCGTTAAAATGCGAGTAGACACAGCGGAAGATAAAAACAAAACAAGGGAGACAATAGACACAAGGGTTTTACTTTGTTCGTAGCCGAAGGCTAGTACTCCAAGGCCCTAGTGGTCCTTGACCACGTACGGAGGGCAAACTACTAAAGAACTCCTCCTCGTTGGAGGTAGGAGTTAGACGGATACACAAAATGACAAAAGCTCGAGGTAGAGGGACACTCCCCCTCTCCTCGTTATAATGAAAGCTTTACTAAAAAATAAACTGAAATACAATTTAAACATTTGTTACCGACGACTTCAAAGGTTGGAGGTTGAAGCTCTAGTCGTCGTCTCGGCAGCGCTTTTTAATTGATGAAAAACCCTAAGACAAGCCCTCCTTTTATAGCCTTTGAGCCCCTCATCGAATGGGTCTTCAACCAATCACAAATGGACACAAAACCTCCTTGAAATGGGGTGATAAGCCTTGACTCCTCGAAGCTGATCATTGACCATCAGTCGACTGATGGCCATCATCAGTCGACTGATGGTAGCATCAGTCGAGTGCTGACAGTAGACAGTCGACTGATGAAGGGCAATCGAGTCCTCCAAGCTGGCAGTCGACTGATGCTAGCTGCAAGGCAAAGTTAGCTCAAAGAAAACATTATTTCGACGACCTTCGACCATCCGATCTCGACCTAGACCATCGATGGGATGTCTTTGGTCGGATCTACGCTTAAGACCATCCCCGTAAGGAGGATACGACCTCACTTAGGCTCGCACACACGAGCTTACCTCGATACTTACCATGTCGCTTTTGCTTCCGGCCTTCTACTCGATTCCTTCGGCTCCCCCCGAAGTCACTCGAGTGTCGCCCGACCACCCGGCTTCCTCCGGGTGTCGCTAGCCTTCATCTCCAGCTTTAGCAATCTTCTGCACACTCGATTCAGCTCGTGAGATAACGACATAAGTTTAACTTTGTATCGTTTGCTATAATCAAAACTCAGGATCGACTTAGGTGCCTACTGCACCAACAATCTCCCCCTTTTTGATTTATGGAAAACCCACATACAAAGTTAAGTAAATAGCAAGCATGAAGAATAATGTGTATTAGAAACAAACAACAAAAAAAAATAAAGAAGATTAAGTTGGAGTAGTAAGGATTTTCTTCAAGCATTCCCCCTTGAGGAAACCTCCCCCTTCACCGAGGGTGAGTCTTGAGGAAAGACCTTAATCCTCCCCATTTGAGGGTTTCTTAGCATTACTTAAAGTTGGCCTTAGTAAAACGTTTAAGTTAAGAGTTCTTCTTAACTTGGCCCTTTCTCCCCCTTAAGTAAAACATTAAAAATGAGTAAAACATTGATGGCACAAATAAGTTTAAGTTAAGAATTATCTTAACTTGGTCTTAATAAGTTTTCAAAACTTAAAGTTAACTTTTGGTTTAAATATAAAGTAAGAGTTAAGTTATAAAAAAAATTTGACCCCTTAACTTTGGCCTTTTTCTCCCCCTTTTGCCATATATCGAAAAGAGTGAGGGTGTGTGTGGAAAACAAAAATAAGTGTTAAATATAAAGTCCAAGCATGTTCCACATTATTTTGAAAATAATATACTGAAAATAAGTTCATCTATAAAATGTTCGACTCATATTTGGCTTGATTGATATGAAAGATCAACCAGTCCTGGTCAGAGTCAGTTAGTATGTATGATTATACTCCGTGGTTCATAACGATGCACTAGCTCTACATCTAGAACCAGGAGTAAGGTCCTAACATCTCATGCCCATCTACGTGGTTAAGTACACAAACACATTAGTCCTATGTGTTGTGAGATTAAATCTATAGGTGCATGATATCTAAGGTATGTCCTATACTAATTCCATAAAAAATGAAAATTAAGAAATAGTAGTAAGAAAATATAATTTGCAAGTTCCTATTCTACTACGCACATGCCAAATTTTCGTCTTAATAGACTAAATTCGGCTTCGGGTAGGGGTTTAGTAAATAGGTCTGCTAAGTTAGACTTTGATTCGACGTATTCGAGTTGTATGGCTCCGTTGGCCACATGTTCTCGAATGAAATGGTGTTTGACCTCTATATGTTTGGTCCTAGAGTGACATATCGAATTCTTTGTAAGATTAATTGAACTAATGTTATCTACGTGAAGTTTAGTATTCGTAAAGTCTAACTTAAAGTCGCGGAGAGTGTGCTTCATCCAAAAGAAGTTGCGTGACACACTCACCCATTGATGTATTAAACCCGGTGGTAGATAAGGCAACAGTGTTGCTTCCTCTTTGCACCCAACTCACTAGACTCGAGTAGAAGTTGACAAGCAACCACTCGTACTCTTTCTGTCGGGCTTACTCTGGCGTAGTCCGAATCGGAGTGGCCAGGTTGGTTAAACTCGGTAGATCTAGGGTACCAAATACCGACATTAAGTGTACCCTTTAGATATCTAAGGATACGTTTAACTAGAGTTAGGTGAGACTCCTTGGCACAGCTTTGGAACCTTGCGCACATACTTACTGCAAATAGGACATCAGGTCGGCTTGCAGTTAAGTAAAGGAGACTCCATATTATGCTCCTATAGTATTTTAAATCAATTGAGTTTCCGATTAAATCTTCTTCTATATTGACATTAGTTGCCATTGGGGTATTAATAATTTTAGCATCTTGCATTCCAAACCGTTTAATTAATTCCCTAGTATATTTGTGTTGATGTAGGTATATTCCAACTTTAGTTTGTTTAATTTGTAGACCTAAAAAGAAGCTTAACTCACCTACTAAATTCATTTCAAATTCACTTTCCATAAGTGAAATGAACTCATTTAGTAGGATTGAGTTGGTGGTTCCGAAAATAATATCATCTACATAGATTTGGGCTATGAATAGGTCTTTACCTAAGGTTTTTACGAAAAGAGTTGGGTCAACTACACCTTGGTTAAAGCCTTTGGACTTAAGATAAATCGAAAGTCTCTCGTACCAAGCTCGCGGAGCTTGTTTAAGTCCATAAAGAGCTTTCTTTAATCTAAAGACATGATCAGGTTTGTCTAAACTTTCGAAACCGGGGGGTTGACTAACATAAACTTCTTCTTTAATGTATCCATTTAAGAATGCAGATTTTACATCCATTTGAAACAACTTAAATCCTCGATGTGCTGCATATGCTAATAGCATTCGAATGGACTCTAATCTAGCTACTGGGGCATAGGTCTCGTCGTAATCTAAACCTTCGACTTGACTAAACCCTTTAGCGACTAGTCTAGCTTTATTTCTAACCACTTCACCTTTATCATCAAGTTTATTTCTTAACACCCACCTTGTTCCAATGATTGTTTTATCTTTAGGTGGTGGTACTAATTCCCATACTTCGTTCCTAGTGAATTGAGCCAACTCTTCTTGCATTGCAATAATCCAATCGGGATCAAGAAGAGCTTGGTCAATAGTTTTGGGTTCAATTTTAGAAATCAAAGATATTTGACTAAGGTTTCTGTATGAGGCTCTAGTTCGAACTCCTAGACTTGGATCACCTATCACTTGGTCGATAGGATGATTCGTTTGAGTCCTAGTTGGATTTGGGTTTGAGTCTACAACTTGATCCATAGGATGGCTTGTTTGAGTTCTAGTTTGGTTGGAGTCATCTATCACTTGGTCGATAGAGTGACTTGGTTGACTTAGGTTAGGATTAACACTAGACCTGATCTCCGGATCAGAGTTAGGTCTAGTATGAGTCGGCTCGCTAATTGGGGTTGCCAGGGGTTTTGTAGGTTCGTGTCCTTCATCAAATACTACATTGATAGTCTCCTCGACTCTAAGGGTGTCGTGGTTATATACTCTATAAGCTCTGCTTATAGTCGAGTATCATAGAAAGATTCCGGTCGTGGTTTTGGATGTAAATTTCCCTAGGTAATCCTTAGTGTTTAGGATATGTACCTTACATCCAAATACCCTAAAGTACTTGATGTTAGGTATTTTATCGTGATAAATCTCGTATGAGGTCTTAAGGTACCTCTTTACCATAAGGATTCTATTTTGGACATAGCATGCCGTACTCATGCCTTCCGCCCAAAACCTATCAGGTAGGTTATACTCATTTAACATTGTCCTAGCGGCTTCTTGTAGGGTTCTATTTTTGCGTTCTACTAGGCCATTTTGTTGTGGAGTTCTAGGGCAAGAGAACTCGTGGTGGTATCCATTTAGGTTACAGAATTCTGTAAACCTAGGGTTTTCGAATTCACCACCATGATCAGTCCTAAGTCTTTTGATTTTAATGCATTGTTGATTTTCTATTAACTTAAATAGAGGGTATCATTTTTGTGTTTGATGAACCTAACCCAAGTAAATCTAGAATAGTCATCAATTATGACTAAGCAGAATTTACTTCCGTTAAGTGACTTAGCTCCGTGTGAATCAAATAGATCTATGTGTAGGAGCTCAAGCACACTTTTGGTTCGTTCTTGACTAGTTAGTTGATGTTGTGTCCTAGATTGTTTACCTTGTTGACAAGCATTACATATTTTAATATTCAAGTTGTTGAGGTTAGGCAAACCTCTTACTAAATCACTCTGACTCATCTTGTAGAAGAGTCTTGGGTGTGAGTGACCAAGTCGTCGGTGCCACAACCACGATTCCTCTTGCCGTGTCATAAGACACTTAGTTGAGGAGTTAGTTAAGTTGATAGTGTAAATGTTGTTATTTCTAGTCCCTTTAAGAATTGTTTTAGAGGTTTCGTTTGTATTAATTACGCATTCATTTTCTAGAAATATGACCTTATAGTTATTATCACACAATTGGCTTACACTAAGTAAATTATATTGAAAATTTTCTACTAATAAAACATTTTGAATAACAAAATTTGAATTGAGCTCAATATCACCTGATCCGATGATTTTGAGCTTGCCGTTATTTCCGAAGGCTACCGATCCTTGTCGTTTGAATCGAAGCTCTGAAAACTTGAGTTGATCCCCGGTCATGTGTCGGGAGCAACCACTGTCCAACATCCATTGATCCTACATACAAGGTAGTTGGATCGGTTATTGGATTTATTAAAAATTGGTTGAAGATTATTAACCTAAATCATCTCACCCATGTCTATATGATCAAACATGTTAATCCTATATGTTCTTGTGAGATGACTTCCAATTTTTTAGTTGAATTAAGTTTAATGACTTAAACACTTGTCAACCTTGCGTTAGATTCGGATTTGACCTTAGGCTCATCAAGTCACCTTTTCAAGATCATGGCTTCTAGGTCGTGGCGAGGCACAGAGGCCTTCTTTGATCGGAACAACGACCACTTCCTTAGACAAAGCCAATATCAAGAAAATAGAGACTTGACTCACCTAAGACCACTTCCTGGTCTAACTAGTCTAGGATACAGCGAGGTAGCTTCAGCTAGTTCCGCTCGGTCAAGTGCACCGAACTAGATACGCCTTATCTAGCCCGAATACACAAGACTCCGCTTTCCTAGCGTACTATCATGTCGCCGCGTCCTGGTACTATGTTATCAAGTATTGACGAGTTATAGTCCTATATAACCATTCTAAAAAGGAAAATCAAAATAAATAAAAACCTAAGCATGCAATTTCTAAGTTAAAACACAAACAAATTTCGTACTAGCTCCCCCTGGACCATTGAATCTATTCGATCTCTCCACATAGTGGATTTGGTCCTTGGGAACCCAGTACTGGTTTGATCCTAAGTTTGAAATCAAGGTGGTCTTAGGGACCCATGCTTGGACATGTTTTCTATGTCTACTTACGATTGACATATACGACTTATTGGTCGTGTTTGAGCTAAACCCTAGCCCGGCCTTGTTGTACATGGCCCTTTGCGATCCAAGTAGGAGGTCAAGTCCTTTGGATCCCAAAGTAAACCTTTCCAATGTATTCCTAAGATCTTTGACTTGACTTTTCAAGAGTGAGTTCTCAACTTCGAGTTTTTCAACTCTTGAACTCGACTAGTCGAAGAGGTTAGGGAGACCTCGTGTTTGAGGAGTTTAACTTCCTCAACCAGGGTCTCGACCTTGGACTCGGACTTAGCTAACTTTTTATTTAAAAACTTAATTCCACTATAAAGAGTAGTAATAAGAGACCGACTTACCTTGAGTGTATCTTTTGAACCGGATGTGTATCCGTGGCTTATCTTGAATAGTGTTTCGTAGTCCGACTCGTCTTCGGTTTCTGATTCTGGTTCCGGTTCTGACTCCGTCTCTGATTCCACCGGTTTAGCCATAAGGACTCGATCGTTGTCTTCTTCCTCGGAGGCTTCTTCCCAAGTAGCGTTGAGTGCCATTTTATGTTTTGGTGCCTTGCTCTTGAGTTTTGGGCACTCGGACTTAATGTGTCCAAACCTGTTGCATTCATAACATCTTATGTTTGGACTTTTAGGCTTACCTTCGTTGGGTCGAGTGACAGATCATTTTCGGCCCTTGACTATCCTCCGAACTAGGTTGACTAGTTCGGCTTCCATTTCCGAGTCGACCTCCGAATCTGACTCATCCTCTTCTTCCTTCGGGGGTGGCTTGCTTGCGGTTTTCTTCCTCGAACCTGCAAAAAGTGCTATACCCTTCTCGGGTTCCGATTTAGACTGCTCATGAAGTTCGAAATCAGAAAAAAGTTCATCTAACCTAAGTTTAGAAAGATCCTTGGATACCTTGTAGGCATAGACCATGGATGCCCACAAGGTAGTCCTCGGAAAAGAGTTTAGGACATACCTTATAAGGTCGCGGTTTTCGACCTTTTGCCCGATTGCATGTAGGTTGTTGACTATGTCTTGGACACGGGCGTGGAGTTGTGTCACGGACTCGTGTTCCTGCATTTTTAGATTATATAGTTTATTGAATAGAAGATCACGCTTACATACCTTGGCTTCATCAGTCCCTTCGTGTAGCTCCACAAGTTTTGTCCAAAGATCCTTTGCGCTTATGAAGGGGCCGACACGATTTAGCTCCTCCTTGGATAGGCCGCATTGAAGGATTTGAGTTGCCTTAGCGTCAGCTTCAACTTGTCTTTTTGTCGCAATGGTCCATTGGTCATAATCCAAGGATTCACCCACTTCGTTAGTCGGAAGTGTGAATCCCGTTTGGATTATGATCCACATATCGATTTGGGTTTTAAGAAAGCATTCCATCCGACCCTTCCAATAATGGAAGTCATCTCCGTTGTAAAATGGAGGTCGGACGGTGCTAAAACCCTCGAGATGGGCCATTTGGAAGGAAAACCTTGCACAAAAAAATACAAAAAACACGAAAAAGGGTTCCAAGACTTCGCCTTGGATTAGTGGTGCGGGAAATAAAAAGAAACAAATGAGAAATAGAAAGTTAAGCAAAGAAATAAGAAACTAAATAAAAAGTAAGTACTCACAACCTTCGATGTCCCCGAAAGGCTACTAAACGTGGATTTTTTAGGATGAAAACAGCTTGTTATGGTAGTAAACCCCCATAAGAAGTGTAGATCTCTCAGAGAGCTTCGATTTGGTTGGTAGATCATTTCGTGAGTCCCCTTGTAGCAAAAGTTATGCTCGTTTGATCGTGAGGTACTCCGAAGGCGATTAGTACTTGCAAAAAACACAACCAAAAACTATGTACCAAGACTTGGTCTTGGATTAGTAGTGTGGGAGAAATCTTAAAACAATAAATACGAAAAGAAAATTGCTCGATTGGTGGTTGCACCGAATCTGAGCGCCCCCGGCTCTGATACCAATTGTTGGATCGAGCGGATCGCTAGAGGGGGGGTGAATAGCGATAGAAATTTTTCGTTCAAAATCGTTCGTTAAAATGCGAGTAGACACAGCGGAAGATAAAAACAAAACAAGCGAGACAATAGACACAAGGGTTTTACTTGGTTCGTAGCCGAAGGCTACTACTCCAAGGCCCTAGTGGTCCTTGACCACGTACGGAGGGCAAACTACTAAAGAACTCCTCCTCGTTGGAGGTAGGAGTTAGACGGATACACAAAATGACAAAAGCTCGAGGTAGAGGGACACTCCCCCTCTCCTCGTTATAATGATAGATTTACTAAAAAAAACTGAAATACAATTTAAACTTTCGTTACCGACGACTTCAAAGGTTGGAGGTTGAAGCTCTAGTCGTCGTCTCGGCAGCGCTTCGTCATAGGGATGTCGGAGAGTCGGAGCATATCGAAAGCACTTGGAAGCCTTTTTAATTGATGAAAAACCCTAAGACAAGCCCTCCTTTTATAGCGTTTGAGCCCCTCATCGAATGGGTCTTCAACCAATCACAAATGGACACTAAACCTCCTTGAAATGGGGTGATAAGCCTTGACTCCTCGAAGCTGATCATTGACCATCAGTCGACTGATGGCCATCATCGATCGTGATGGTAGCATCGATCAGTCTTGTGATAAACGGTCGACTAATGAAGAGCGCGTCGAATCCTCCAAGTAGCGATCGTGATGCTAGCTGCAAGGCAAAGTTAGCTCAAAGAAAACATTATTTCGACGGCCTTCGACCGTCCGATCTCGACCTAGACCATCGATGGGATGTCTATGGTCGGATCTACGCTTAAGACCATCCCCGTAAGGAGGATACGACCTCACTTACGCTCGCACACACGAGCTTACCTCGATACTTACCATGTCGCTTTTGCTTCCGGCCTTCCACTAGATTCCTTCGGCTCCCTCCGAAGTCACTCGAGTGTCGCCCGACCACCCGGCTTCCTCTGGGTGTCGCTAGCCTTTAGCTCCAGCTTTAGCAATCTTCTGCACACTCGATTCAGCTCGTGAGATAACGACATAAGTTTAACTTTGTATCGTTTGCTATAATCAAAACTCAGGTTCGACTTAGGTGCCTACTGCACCAACAAATAGGGCTTAAGGGTTTTGTTAAAACCTAATCCAAGAAATCCACAAGTTGCCGCCCAGCCTTGTGTCGCCTCCAAACTTGTTGCCGGTGTCCAAGCCTTAGCCGGCAATCCTCCGGCGACCCTCTGGTGATCTTTCTTGGGTCTGGCGACAAGGTGAGCATCTAGCTTCCTTATTTGGCCGACCCTAATCCTACACCAAAGCTGTCCAGTTTTCTGGACAGCTTGATTATTTTGTGTCGGAGCATCATTTGGACGACGTTTGGAGCTCCGATAGCGGCTTCCTTGCCGGGGATTTGATCTCCAGTAATCCTCATAGGTGGAGGACGAAGGATTCGTCAAACGGTTGACTAATACCTCTCCGGAGAAGCGAGTTTTTGAGGAGTCGTTTTGAATCCGAAATTTGATTCGTATTGTGATCTTCTCTCGAACACATCATCTTCGACACAAGGCTAGTGACTCGTATGAAGACGAGGCTCGTGACTTTGTGAAGTCATCCTGAAGATACTCGGGGTGGACACAGATAGAGATGATTCTAGCGAGGATCGTTCCGGTTGAAGCCTTGACCGCTACACGTGATACGTCAGGTATACGTAGTATAAATTTCCTTTTATTGCAAAATTTGAATTTATGGTTATGTCTACACATGTTGTACTATGCATGCGTGTGGTGTGTGTATTGTAATAAATTAGATTTATTATTTTTATTTCTTTCGCTGTGCACATGTTTATGAAACATGTTCGAACACACACTCGCCGCAGTATCAGAAACCCAACACGGTGCCCATCCCCTCCCTTGATTCTTCCTTTGCCGGCGTACTCACCTCTCCTTGAAGCCGGCGGCAACCTTCCTTCAAGGTTGGCCGGCACTCCTCCATCACACTTTGGGTCGGCGGTAAGCTGTTAGGGCAATCTCTTGCCATGATAAGGTTTTGATGTGTGTGGCAAAGGGTTTAAGTTAGATTGTTATTATGATTTGATATGTGCGTTGGAGTCTTGCAAGGCTTAGTAATTTGCACGTGGAGCCTAGGTGGGTTCACCACTCACAACCTCGTGCTTGAGTCGGCGAAGGACCATTGCAGAGCCATGCAGTTGATGCTGCCGAGGGACCGCCGGACGAGATGACTTGAAGCGAAGCCAAGGAAGCAGACTTCGGAGGCAAGAGACGCGAAGGAGCATTGCAGAGTCGTGCGCCTGATGCTGCCGATGGACGTTGCCGTGAACGAAGAGAGATTCGGCGAGGGACTTCGAGTGAGATGAGAGAATGAGTGAAATGTAAGTAGCTCATTAGGTGAACTTAGCCATTTGCCTATGTGTCGGATGAGATTTCCCAACATCAAGTTGACTACCATGTTACGGTAGTCAACTACTCTAAGTCGACAGTGACTCGACTAGTCTTCGAGTCCGATTCAAGTTCCAACAGTCGACTGCCATGGATTGGCAGTCGACTGTGAGACCACCAGTCGACTGATGAAGGCATCAGTCGATTGGTCGTAAGTGTTTCAGGCACAGAATGGAGTTGATCTCGTAGAGCACTCGACTGATCGAGCATCAGTCGACTGATGCCAGTGTCATTGGATGAAATCCAACGTGGAAAGCAGTCATTATTGGACAACGACTACAGGACTAGTCGACTGATAGGGACATCAGTCGACTGCTCCTGTGTCAACAGGGAAGAAACCCTCTTCCTCTATAATGAGGAATGATGTGGGGCTTTTGGGAACCTAATGCTTGAACTCCCAACTACTCCCAAAGTGCCCTAAATGGTTTTCCACTCTTCTAATAGTGCTAAACTTCATTCTATTGTAGAAGAGTGATCCTTGTGTAAAAGAGGTTACCTCCACCTAGCTTTGTGAAAAGGAGAGATCTAGTGGAAGCTTGCGGAGTGATTCACCGTGGACGAATCGGACCGTGGATTAGCGGAGTAGCCATGAACCACGTTATATATTGTGTTAGCATTTGTATTCTTGTCATTTCTATTTTCTTGTCTTGTTTTGTTTCCGTTGCGCTAATCTTTTTGTAGACGAGCAAATTCCGTTATCCAATGAAAGAGGGCTATTCACCCCCTCTAGCCGGTCAATCGATCCCCTACACAAGCTTCAAGTTTGGAGCTTGTTGGTTTGTTCTTAGATTGGGAAGAGTTTCATTTCTATACTTCCTCTTGTTCGGAGCAAGCAAGGAAAGAAGTTTGTGATCTAAGAGGTTTTATCTCTTGGAGGATCGTTTCCCACACAATGTCCAAGAGGATGATAGGACATACGATAGAAGATATTGAGGTAAACAAGAGGTATAAATCTTGTTTTGTTTTCCTTGTTTGTTTCTTTGTATATTGTATGTATGGAATGTGGCTAAATTTACTTGGACCCCAAATAGAAATGCAAAAACCGACAATCTGTACATCGTCTATTCCACGGCTAATCGTAGAATAGAGGTTAGTTGCTTGAACAACAAGTTTGTTCAAGTGACTACTCTAATCAAATAGCATGACGATGAAACGGTTGCTTGGGTAATCCCTAATTGTCTTGGATTAATTTTTTTTTAATCCGGCGATGAAGACGGGATCGCCATGAACAAGCAACCGAATTGGAGTGGGAAGCGAAGTTTCCCCCCCTCAGGTGGTATCAGTGCCACGGTGCCCGGTTTTGTGTGTTTAGGATTCAGTTATTTTTTGCACATATCATATATTTTATGTGCTGGATGATAGTAGGATGTGCGTAGGCTAACTCTTTGGTTGCAAGCATATGATCCAACTATTATGGCCATATGTGTGTATGTGATTGTATGTGTGTAATTGTATATTTTTTGAATCCTCGGGGTTGACGAGGCTAGTATTTGTTGGGGATCGTTTGGAAGCTAGAGGGGGGGGGGGTGAATAGCACTTTTGGTTTCTACAAGAGTGATTAGCGGAAGCTGTAGGGGATCCAACGGTTGGCTAGAGGGGGGTGAATAGCCCTCTTATGATGGATGTCGGAATTCTCTCATTCGTTTACTCGTCTACACAATCGTTAGCGCAAGCGGAAGCATAAACAATAAAGACAAAGAAATAAATGAAAATACAAACGCTAACAAAGAAGATGTAACATGGTTCACGGCTACGCCGCTAATCCACGGTCCGATTCGTCCAAGGTGAATCACTCTTCCAAAGCCAATCACTATTGGTCTCTCCTTTGCACCAAGCTAGGTGGAGGTAACCTTAACAATCAAGATCACTCTTCTTACAATAAGAATGGAGTAAAAACAAGTAAGAAGAGTTTAGAGCTTGTGGGGCACTAGGAAGATCACTTAGAGCATAAGCATTAGCCTCTCAAAGGCTCACACCCTCTCTTTTTATAGAGAGAGCTGATTTCTTCCCGTTGGCCGCCACCAGTCGACTGCTGCCCTTGGCAGTCGAATACCGTCACTACAACGGCCTCCGAACACGTCGGATCCCGACCGTTGTAGTCCAACAAAACTCTTGGCAGTCGACTGATGGACCTCACCACGATCGGCCGCTCGTAGTCGATCGCCTACGGCTACGAGCGGTTCTCGTCTGTGATATCCTCGTGGATCGCCATTCCATGCTGATCAGGGCATAAACCCATCATTGGATACCGAACCCACTCGACTTAGAAGTCATCGCCATTACATGGCAGTCGACTGGTGCCGTGTGAAACTCAAACTTAACATAAGTTTGAGCTTCCGGCGGTTGGGTAAACCTTATCCCTTGCGGTCAAGTCTCCGACACTCAGCCATTCAGCCAAGTTCACCTATTGAGCTACTTACATTTCACTCATTCTCTCATCTCACTTGAAGTCCTGCCAAGCTCTTCGTCGCTGCCCACGCCTCGGCAAAGATCAAAGCGACGACTCGCAATGCTCCTTCGCGTCTCTTGCCTCCGAAGTCTGCTTCCTTGGCTTCACTTCAAGTCATCTCGTCCGGCGGTCCCTCGGATGCTCCAAGCGCACGGCTTCCACAAAGTCATCCTTCACCGACTCAAGGACCGAGGTTGTGAGGGTGAACCCGCCAAGGCTCCATGTGCGAATTACTAAGTCCTGCAAGACTCCAACGCACATATCAAATAACAATATCATCCTAACTTAAACCCTTTGCCACACACATCAAAACCTTATCATGGCAAGAGATTGCCCTAACAATAGGTCAATTGCATATGGTTGACTACCCTAGGAGTTTTCTAACCCTTAAGGATGGATTTTGGAACCCAAAATAAGTTCTTGCTTATTGGGTTCACTAGATACTCCTTGGGGATCCATTTCCTAACTATTACCTTCTTTTTATCTTGTCCCCTAGCAATTAAGCATTTAGAGGCCTTTTCATTTTTCTTTTCTTTATAACCTAGGCCCTTTTGGTTGAAGCTAGCTCTTTGGCTCCCTAAGATCATGGTTGGATATTTCATATGTTTTCAAAACAATTTCTTACTTTTAAATCCATGTATTAATGTTTTGAAACAATCTTAAGCAACACTAGGTGTTAAAATGGATACTAAAATGCTAAAAAACTAGTGGTTTTTAAAGCCTTTGTATTTTTGGCAAAACTCGGAAAATATAATGTTTTTTCTTGAAAAACTATTTTTCATTGATAGATATACTTAAAAGAAATATGTTCCTCAAATTTCATGATTTCTTGAATTTTCTAGAATTTTTAATGCATTTCTGAAATTCACCCAGAAAATCAGAATTTCGGAATCCATTGTGCCAGTCGACTGCCATACTGATAGCAGTCGACTGCTCACCTAAAAAACATCCCAATATTTTCTGATTTCAGATTTTAATAATGATTTTGGTGTTTTCCTTCTAATAGATTTGATGCCATGGGTTTATAACTTAGTATTAATCTTTTTGATGGTGTCAAAGGGGAAGAAATAATTGTGTTTAAGTAAATTATGATAGGGGGAGAATGTGTATGATAGGGGGAGAATTTGTAGAGAGAGTTTCATGGATTAAGGGGGAGTTGCATGTTGCTATATCATGTTTATGTTTACATGCTTTCTTACCTTAGAATTTTCATCAAATGTTTTTACCTAACTTAAACGGATTGCCACATATCAAAAAGGGGGAGATTGTTAGGGCAATCTCTTGCCATGATAAGGTTTTGATGTGTGTCGCAAAGGGTTTAAGTTAGGATGATATTGTTATTTGATATGTGCGTTGGAGTCTTGCAGGACTTAGTAATTCGCACATGGAGCCTTGGCGGGTTCACCCTCACAACCTCGGTCCTTGAGTCGGTGAAGGATGACTTTGCGGAAGGCATTCACTTGGAGCATCCGAGGGACCGCCGGACAAGATGACTTGAAGTGAAGCCAAGGAAGCAAACTTCGGAGGCAAGAGACGCGAAGGAGCGCGTGGCTTTGATGTAGCCGAGGACGTGGCGCGAACGGCGAGAGAGCTTTCGGCCGACTTCGGTGAGATGAGAGAATGAGTGAAATGTAAGTAGCTCAATAGGTGAACTTGGCCGAATGGCTGAGTGTCGGAGACTTGACCGCAAGGGTTAAGGTTTACCCGACCGCCGGAAGCTCAAACTTATGTTAAGTTTGAGTTTCACGCAATCGCCATGTAATGGCGATCGCTAGTCGAGTGGGTTCGACTAGTATCCGACTGATGGGTTTATGCCCCAGATGATCACGCCATGGAAAGCGATCGCGAGGATATCGCGGCATAGAATCACGGCCATGACTACTACGGGAGCAGTGGTAGTGAGGTCCATCAGATCGCCAGTTCCGGACTACAACGGCCGGGATCCGACGTGTTAGGCCGCTAGTGACGACGCATCATTGCTAAGGCGATCTGGTGTGACGGCCAACGGGAAGAAATCAGCTCTCTCTATAAAAAGAGAGGGTGTGAGCCTTTGAGAGGCTAATGTTTATTCTCTAAGTGATCTTCTTAGTGCCCCACAAGCTCTAAACTCTTCTTACTTGTTTTTACTCCATTCTTATTGTAAGAAGAGTAATCTTGATTGTAAAGGTTACCTCCACCTAGCTTGGTGCAAAGGAGAGACCAATAGTGATTGGCTTTGGAGGAGTGATTCACCTTGGACGAATCGGACCGTGGATTAGCGGCGTAGCCGTGAACCACGTTACATCTTCTTTGTTAGCATTTGTATTTTCATTTATTTCTTTGTCTTTATTATTTATGCTTCCGCTTGCGCTAACAATTGTGTAGACGAGCAAACGAACGAGAGAATTCCTACATCCATCGTAAGAGGGCTATTCACCCCCCTCTAGCCGGCCGTTGGATCCCCTACAGAAGCAAACACAAATAATATATGTAAAAACAAAAAGCAATGCTATGAAAAGCCTTTACGTTGTTCGGAGATAACGCTCCTACTCCATGGCGATCCTTAAGGTGGATCAACCCAAGCAATTCCACTAAGAAGATTTCCTTTACAACACAACTCCTCTTCTTTACAAAGAATGAAACTTAAGCTTAGAGAGAAGAGGAGGGGATTTAAGATAACTTAGAAAGCTTGAAAACTCATGGAGGCTTTGGAGAAGAATCAGAGAATAAGCATTAACCCCAAAAACCTCCACCAGCCCTCTTTTTATAGAGAGAGGGCTGATTTTCCCGTTGGAGCATGATCAGTCGACTGATGCACAGCATCAGTGGATGGCTGGCGTGATTAACGGCCTCTGAACAGCCGGATTCGCGGGATTTAGAGTCGTTTCGTCCAACGACATTCTCATTAGTCGACTGATCCCTCCATCAGTCGACTGATGGAGTGATCAGTCGAGTGATCACAGGCCACAGTCGAGTGGGACTCCATTATGCTCTTTGATCGATCAGTGCCGAATGATAGCATTATCGTGAGATCGCCATTAAGCGATCGGTGATAGTCGGGGTTTCACCGATTCATTCGAAACATTTGACACCGATCGATACATCGTGTATCAAGTATGAGTATTTCATACTTGATTTCACCCCCTAGACCTAGACTCAACGTTCGAGCTCTTCCTTAAGCCTTGCGCTTTAAGGATCCCTCCGAGTCCACGACTTATTCATCCTTTGTGCCTTGCTTCCAAGAGCTTCGCCGCATGTCTTGGTTTTCCTTTGCGAGTGCTTGGACTTTCTACATGCTTGGACTTACGCTGCCAAGACTTGCCTTTGGACTTCTCTTGTCAAGATTATACTAGGACTTTGCCTTTACCTGTCACTTAATCATGTTCACCATTATATTAAAATTTGTTGCCTAACTTAGATGATTATCCAAACATCAAAACATATGAATGCTTGGGGCATTGTTGCAGCAACAATCTCCCCCTTTTTGATATTTAGCAATCATATAAGTTAGGTCTTTTAAAGATCATATCACATAATCATATATCCAATTCTAACTTAAATATTTCTTCTCCCCCTTTGACATACATCAAAAAGAGAAGAAACCACATATTTCAAAGACGAATTGAAAGCATTGTCATCTTGAACCAAGGTATAGAATTTAAAGTTAGCTCCCCCTTAATCCAAGATATAGTTCATGATGAGTAAAATGTCCTAACTTTGCACCAACAATGTAAATTTGAAAAAGTTATACTTAATGAAAACTCCCCCTAAAACACTGCATTAAATAGTTCCAAGAGTTGGTTTATACTCAGTATTATCTTGCTAAAGTTTTTAGGAGATCAAAGATACACTAAATATCAGAGAATGGAGTTGTTTATCAGAAAACATATATGTATCGGTCAAGTTTCGAACGATCGTGATAAACTAAATCAAATTTATGCATTAAAAATTCCAGAGACCTCAAAAAATCACAAAATTTTGCGTACACATTTCTGAAATCATACTCTATCAAAGAAAAATATTTTGAAAAATATATGTTTTCCATATTTCGAGATTGATACAAACTTGGAAGCTAACAAAAATTCTAATGTTTTTGCAAACTTTGTATCACTTTTGTGTTACACTTGAAAACAGTTCTTCGAAATATGATTAACATAGTTTAAAATATGTTTTATTTGACATTTCCAATCATGTTCTTGGAGCTATATGCACATCAATTGTGTATAAGCCTTCCCAATGATTGGTCCAATGAAGGATTAATGTCTCTAGATGACACTTTAGTCCATAGTAATGCATCATAACAAGCATGATGAACCAAGTGTATCTTCCTAACATCTCACATATTGTCTAAGTGGATCAATACAAAAATCATGGTTTCTTAAGTATTTTGTGAGATGCTTAAAGGTATAAATCCTAGTATTTCTATAGGATCATGCAAACCTATACCTTTACTCAACCAAGCACATTCAATGTTCTCTCCTAAGTGATGAAAATTCTATCTCGGGGAGAGCCTTGGTAAATATGTCGGCTAGGTTGGACTTGGATTCGATGTAATTAAGCTCAATGTCCCCCATAGCCACATGATCTCTAATGAAGTGATGTTTCACTTCAATGTGCTTGGTCCTAGAGTGATGCACCGAATTTTTGGTCAAGGTAATGGTGCTCACATTATCACAAAATACTTTCATGTTGGAGTAAGATAGCTCATAATCCTCTAGGGTATGTTTCATCCATAGTAGTTGAGCTACACAACTACCCATAGCCACATATTCGGCCTCGGTGGTAGATAAGGCAACACAAGGTTGCTTCCTACTACTCCAACTAACTAGGGAGGACCTAAGAAATTGACATCCACCACTAGTACTCTTCGGATCCAATTTGCAACCGACACAATCGGAATCGGTGTACCCAATCAAATCAAATGACCTAGTCCTAGGGTACCATAATCCTACATTTAGTGTGCCTTTAACATATCTTAAGATTCTCTTAAGGCAACTAAATGAGATTCTTTAGCACATGATTGATATCTAGCACACATACCAACCGCAAAAAATATGTCGGGTCTACTAGCGGTTAAGTACAAAAGGCTACCAATCATGATCCTATAAAGTGTAAGATCTATTTGTTTTCCTTCATTATCACTATCTATTTTAGTATTGGTTGCCATTGGGGTTGAAACTACCTTAGCATTTTCCAAACCAAATTTCTTGATCATTTCCTTGCATATTTGGTTTGATAAATGAAAATTCCTTCACTTGTTTGTTTAACTTGCAAACCTAGGAAGAAATTTAATTCCCCAACTAGACTCATTTCAAATTCTTGTTCCATATTTTGAATAAAGTCTTGAAGGAGTTCATCATTTGTTGACCCAAAGATAATGTCATCAACATATACTTGGGCTACAAAGATGTCCTTAGATGTTGACTTTATAAAGAGAGTTTGATCTATACTAGCCCTTTTAAAATCCTTAGAAATTAAGAAAGATGATAATCTTTCTTACCAAGCCTCGGGAGCTTGTTTCAACCCATATAAAGCTTTCCTAAGCTTGTATACATGGTTTGCATAGTCCATGTTTTCAAACCCGGGAGGTTGTTCTACATATACCTCTTCCTTAATAAACCCATTTAGGAATGCCGATTTGACATCCATTTGATGGAGTTTGAAACCCATAAAGGAGGCATACCCTAAAAGTATTCTAATGGACTCTAACCTAGCAACCGGGGCATATGTTTCATCATAGTCAAGTCTTTCTACTTGATTAAAACTCCTTGAAACTAATCTTGCTTTATTTCTAGTGATATTTCCTTGGTCATCTAGTTTGTTCCTAAAGACCCATCTTGAAGTAACAATAGTATTTTCACTTGGTATAGGAACTAACTCCCATACTTGTCTCCTTTCAAATTGAGCCAATTCATCTTGCATTGCTAAGATCCAATCCGGATCAAGTAATGCATCTTTAATTGTTTTGGGCTCAATTTGCGAAATTAGAGCTATATGACTAGTGGGATCCCTATGGAATGACCTATTCCTAACTCCTTGAGATAATTCACCGACAATTTGATCTAAGGGGTGACTTTGATGAACTCTTATGGTTCTAGGAGGTGTACTAATTTGGTTTTGATCATGATCAACCTCAATCCTATGCTCATCATCGGAATCATCCCTTATTCCCCCTTGATTCAATCCTCCCCCTTGATCATTACCCCCTAAGGTTAAATCTTGAAATTGTTGGGTAATTTCTTGATTTTCATTATTAATATCTGTTGGTGCTGGGGCACTAGATAATCGAACCTGTGTTTTGATTATGGCAAAGACACAAAGTTAAGTTTACATCGTTATCTCACGAGCTATCGAGTGTGCAGAAAAGTATTAAAGCTGGAGCTGAAGGCTAGCGACACTCGAGTGACTTCGGAGGGAGCCGAAGGAATCGAGTGGAATGCCGGAAGCGAGAGCTACTATCGAGGTAAGCTCGTGTGAGTGAGAGATTGTAAGGTCGTGTCCTCTTTACGGGGACGATCGTAGGCGGCGATTCGACTAAGACTTCCTGTGGAAGGTCTAGGTCGAGACCGGACAGTTAGAAACTGTCGTATTTATCATTTTCCGAGCTAACCTCTTATTGCAGGTAAGTGGCCTGCCGGCATGATCATGGACATGGAGCAATCGATCGATGCCCCATCACGATCGATGGGAGGCATCACCGATCGATGGCGACGACTTTTGCTAGGTCAAAACAGATAACGTTTGACGCGGCCACTTCGCGATAAAATTTGGACAACTTCATGATCCGTTCCGAAAAAAGAGGAGACAATTTCAGAGGCTAAAATCTATAAAAGGAGGGGAGGATTCCATCTCCAAATTACATCAAGTTTATTCATCAAGTGCTCCTACAACGCCAACGCTCCAACATCGTCATAACGCCGACGCAATGCCAAGTTTCGATCTTCTTCGTCGGCAGCAGAATCATGTAATATTTTTGATATTGTATTCTTTGTTTTTCTTAATAACAAGGTGAGGTAGGCTTGTTGCGGTATTCTTGATATCGTATATTCAGTTTTGTGATCGTTGTCTCCTACCTCCAACGAGACGGAGACGTTATAGTGTTTTGCCCTCCGTACGCGGTCTAGGACCGATAGGGCCTTGGAGTATCAACCGTTGGGTTGTGAACCAAGTAAAATAAACGTGTTCATTTATTTTTCGCTGAGCTTACTCATTTACTTGTGTATCAACGAACGAATTCGAACGAAAGATTTACGATCGCTATTCACCCCCCCCCCCCTCTAGCGACGCTTCTCGATCCAACAATTGGTATCAGAGCGGGGGCGCTAAGATTTGGTGAAACCACCAATCCAGCACGTTTTGGTTTTCTGTTCATATTTTTCGATTCGTATTTTTTTTTTTTTTGGTCTTTTTCCTCCCGCACTACTAATCCAAGACGAAGTCTTGGTACGTTTCTTTTGGTTGTGTGCTTGCAAGTTTTCTCTCATTGAGTAGCTGACGGTAAAAGGGCCATAACTTTTCGCACAAGTGGACTCACATAACGATCTACCTACCAAATCGAAGCTCTCAGAAAGATCTACATTTCTTACGAGGGTTTACCCTCGTAACAAGCTGTTTCCAGCCCCAAAATCCAACGTTTAGTACCCTTTCGGGGATATCGAAGGTCGTAAGTTTCGAGTTTTTGTTAGTTTCTTATTCTCCTTATTTATTTCTATTTATTTCCTATTATTTCCCACACTACTAATCCAAGACCAAGTCTTGGAATTCTTTTTGGTTTTTATTCATATTTTTCAAGATATTTAATGGCTCACATTGAGGGGTATAGCACCACCCGACCTCCGTTCTTTAATGGAAATGATTTCCGTTATTGGAAAGGTCGGATGGAGTGTTTTCTAAAAACACAAGTCGAGACTTGGATAATAATCCAAACCGGCTTTGCTCTACCCACTAATGATCAAGGAGAGGCCTTGGATTTCAACAAGTGGACAAATGCAACCAAGAGGCAAATCGAAGCCGATGCAAGAGCAACCCAAATATTGTAATGCGGCTTGTCCAAGGAGGAACTCAATCGCATCAGACTATTCATTAGCACCAAAGACCTCTGAAACAAATTGATTGATTTACATGAAGGGACGGCCGATGCTAAGGTATGTAAAAGAGATTTACTTTTAAATAAACCGTACAATCTAAAGATCCAGGATCATGAGACCGCCACCCAACTACATGCGCGGATCCAAGATATCGTCAATGGTCTTCATTCGATCGGGCAAGCCGTAGAGAACCGGGACCTTATAAGGTACGCTTTAAATGCTTTCCCTAGGACTACCTTGTGAGCATCCATGGTCGATGTCTACAAGGTCTCTAAGGACCTTTCAAAGCTTAGGTTAGACGAATTATTTTCCGAGTTTGAACTTCATGAGCAAACTAACGTGGTCCGGGATGAGAGGGGTATTGCTCTACTTGCAGGACAAAGAAGGAAGCCACCTACTAGGCAAGTAGGTGAACTCGAAGACGAATCCGAATCCGAAGAGGAGGCCATAATAGTCATCATTGTGCGGAGAATAGTTCGACAAGAAAGAAGGCAATTGAAGAATGAGAACCAAAAGAAAAAGGGAGCAAGGAAAGCCTTCCATGCAACTTGGGACAACAGAGAAGACATAGCTTACATGGCAAGACCGGAGGAGTCCGAGTCAGAATCCGAAGCCGAGTCCAACTACAACTCTGACTCCGACCCCGAAGATTACTTCGAGAGGAAACTCAAAGCCGGACCAAAAGGGAAAGTAAAGGTTAATCGCTCTTTAATTAGTACACTTTACAGTACAATTAAAATGCTTACTAGGAAATTGACTAAGTCCGAGTCTAGGGTTGAGTCATTACTTGAGGAGGTTGAAACCCTCAAGCAAAAGGCTACTCTAACCTCTTCAACTAGTCAAGTTCAAGAGGGAAACTCAACCCAAATTGAAAAACTTGAGGAGGAGAATTCTCTCTTGAAAGACCGAGTTCAAGAGGTTGAGGCTAGGTTGGAAAGGTTCACGTTGGGATCTAAGAACCTTAATAGACTACTTGGAACCCAAAGAGCCGTGTACAACAAAGCCGGACTCGGATTTAAGTCAAAGACTACGAATAGGTCTTATATGTCTATCGTAAATCATAGTCATCAAAGAGTCCAAGCATGGGTCCCAAAGGTTTTATTGAACTCACATATAAGGACTAATAAGTATTGGATTCCTCAGGATCAAGTTCATTATTTGAATAGACCATATTCGTTCAATGGTCCAGGGGGAGCTAACACTAAAATAGTATACCGCTTAGCAAAATCATTGAATATTTTACTTTAATTTTTAGAATGGCTAGATAAGAAAAATAGTTAGTCAACTCTTGACAACATAGTATCAGGACACGGCGAGATGATAGTACATTAGAGAAACAAAGTCTCGTGTATTCAGGCTAGATAAGGCGTATCTAGCTTGGTGCACTTGACCGAGTGGAACTAGCTGAAGCTACCTCGCCGTATCTTAAACTAGTTAGACCAGGAAGTAACCCTAAGTGACTTAAGTGATATTTTCTTGAATTTGGCTTTGTCTAAGGAAGTGGTCGTTGTTCCGATCAAAGAAGGCCCCTGTGCCTCACCATGACACGAAGCCGCCGGTTTCTTTAACGATCTAAAGGTTAAATCCAAATCTAACCCAAGGTTGACTATCTTTAATCAATTTAAAATCATCTCACAAAACATAGAAGGTGAACAAATTCTGAGACACATAGAATGGGTGAGATGTTAAGGATAATTGAAATATACTTAAAACAATCTTCAAAATACTACTTATTTTCTCAACTATTGTACTTAATGACTCTTTAGGCCAAAGTTTAGCGCCCCCTACATCTCTTATACTTCATATATTTGACAAAGGGGGAAAGCAAACTAACCCTAAGTGTTATATTATAAACCTTTAGATTATTGGTGCAGAGGGACACACCTCGAACCAATCTATCTTACTATTGCTAGACGCATGTTTGGACTCAAAGTTGATTTATCTTGATGCATGCATATACCATATTGTCTTTAAACCCCTATTTTATAACAAACTTCATTTTTACATAACAAACCCCAACATTTGTTTTGATTTATGGCAAAAGGGGGAGAAGAGCGAAAGTTAAGGGGGAGTAACACAAAATTTATTTAATTTTGAACTAAAGTATCTCTTTCAAAACTCACCTAGGGTTAAGGGGGAGTTTTGGTTAAGGGGGAGTTTTTGAAAATGACATTCATCGTTTACTATACTTGTTTTATGCTTTAATTTCCCTTAACTTTGTGTTGGTTTGCCATAGATCAAAAAGGGGGATATTGTTGGTGCAGGGGCACTAGATAATCGAACCTGTGTTTTGATTATGGCAAAGACACAAAGTTAAGTTTACATCGTTATCTCATGAGCTATCGAGTGTGCAGAAAAGTATTAAAGCTGGAGCTGAAGGCTAGCGACACTCAAGTGACTTCGGAGGGAGCCGAAGGAATCGAGTGGAAGGCCGGAAGCGAGAGCTACTATCGAGGTAAGCTCGTATGAGTGAGAGATTGTAAGGTCGTGTCCTCTTTACGGGGATGATCGTAGGCGGCGATTCGACTAAAACTTCCTGTGGAAGGTCTAGGGCGAGATCGGACGGTTAGAAACTGTCGTATTTATCATTTTTCGAGCTAACCACTTATTGCAGGGAAGTGGCTGTCGGCTGATCACCGGACATGGAGCGATCGGATCGATGCCCATCGGTGCCGATCGATGGGAGGCATCACGATCGGTGATGGCGACGATTCAGCTTTTGTGCTAGGTCAAAACGGATAACGTTTGACGCGGCCACTTCGCGATAAAATTTGGACAACTTCATGATCCGTTCCGAAAAAAGAGGATACAAATTCAGAGGCTAAAACCTATAAATGGAGGGGAAGATTCCATCTCCAAATTACATCAAGTTTATTCATCAAATGCTCCTACAACGCCAACGCTCCAACATCGTCATAACGCCGACGCAACGCCAATTTTCGATCTTCTTCGTCGACAGCAGAATCAAGTAATATTTTTGATATTGTATTCTTTGTTTTTCTTCATAACAAGGTGAGGTAGGCTTGTTGTCTCATCCTTGTATATTCGGTTTTGTGATCGTTGTCTCCTACCTCCAACGAGGAGGAGACGTTATAGTGTTTTGCCCTCCGTACGCGGTCTAGGACCGATAGGGCCTTGGAGTAGCAACCGCTAGGTTGTGAACCAAGTAAAATAAATGTGTTCATTTATTTTTCGCTGAGCTTACTCGTTTACTTGTGTATCAACGAACGAATTCAAACGAAAGATTTACGATCGCTATTCACCCCCCCCTCTAGCGACGCTTCTTGATCCAACAATAACATCATCAATAGGGGATTTCCTAGGGTATGTATTGGAAGTTTCATCAAATTGAACATTTGAAGATTCTTCAATCTTTTGAGTCCTTTTATTGTAAACTCTATATCCTACACTAGTGGATGAGTATCCAACTAGGATTCCCTCATCTGCTTTGGACTCAAACTTACTTAGGTTGTCTTTGGTATTTAAGATATAAACTTTACATCCAAAGACCTTAAAATAATGAATTGTTGGAATTGTACCATTCCACAATTCAAATGGAGTTTTTCCTAAAAACCTATGAATCAATACCCTATTTTGGATATAGCAAGCGGTATTAACCGCTTCCGCCCACAAGTAGCTAAGTAAGGAGTATGCATTAAGCATTGTCCTAGCCGCTTCTTGTAGGGCACAATTTTTCCTTTCCACAACCCCATTTTGTTGGGGTGTTCTAGGACAAGAAAACTCATGCTTGTACCCTTGTTCTAAGCAAAAAGTTGAAAAATTAGAATTCTCAAATTCTCCACCATGATCACTATGGATCCGGTTGATTTTGAGTTTTCTTCCATTTTCTACTCTTTTGATAAATCCTATGATTATTCCTAAGGTTTCATCTTTATTTTTCAAGAAAAATATCCAAGTAAACCTAGAGAAATCATCTACTATTATCAAGCAATATTTACTACCAATCATAGAGGGGGTACTATGGCAATCAAATAAATCCATATGTAATAATTCTAACGGTAGAGCGGTACTAAGTAATTTTTTCCTTTGTGTGATATTTTTGATTGTTCCCCTTCTTGGCATCCATCACACATCTTGTCCTTGAGAAATTTGACTTTGGGCAACCCTTTGACTAACTTTATTTTTCCTATTTTGGCTATGTTCTTCATGTTTATGTGTCCTAGCCACCTATGCCAAAGTCAACTTTATTCCTCTTTTGCGATAATACACTTAGTGGAAGCATTAGTAGCATAGGATAAATCAACATAATATATATTTGATTTCCTAAAACCTACTAACATGCAATCATTTTGAGTTTTGTGTCTTATAAAACATTTTGAGGAATCAAATTTAACATCAAAGTTTGCATCACATAGTTGACTTACACTAAGTAAATTAAATTTGATATTTTTAACTAATAGCACTTTATGAATTGTAAGATTGGGGGATACCTCAATTGTGCCCTTTCCTAGAATCTTAAGTTTGCCGCTATTACCAAATGAGACTTTTCCTTTGCTAGTGTGGTTGATAGTGGAGAATTTTCTCTCATCCCCGGTCATATGCTTTGAGCACCCACTATCAACTATCCACAAGCTTGGTTCTTATACCTATATCACATGTAAAACACAATCCTTAGGTACCCAAATCTTAGGACCACTAGCATCAATGATAAATTTCTTAGGTACCCATGCCTTTCTCCCCTTGCTTTTAATTATTGATTTTCTATTAACAAGAGATGTAAATGCTACCTCTTTTTCTTTAGGCCTATATCCTAATCTGGCCTTGTTGTAGATAGCCCATTGATCCTTAATAATCATGTCTAGGTATTTTGAACCATTGGTTAATTTTTCTAAGCATGCTCTTAATTTACCTATTTCTTTTCTTAACTCATCCTTTTCATCCCTAAGGGTACATTCATCGTTATCACTAGATGGTTTACCACATGATGAATCTATACTCTTAAGTGATTTGATCTATAATTTTAGATCCTTAATCCTAATTTTCGATCTATTTAAAGCATTTTGTAAACATGCAATAGTCTTGTAAAGTAAATCTACTTTAGGTGAGTTGTTTACCTCATCATCATCACTTGATGATGATTCATCGCTTGAAGAGGAAGAAGACTCCTCGCTTGAGCTCCCGGCTACTTCCTCCAATGCCATGAGGGCTAGATTCCGGGTGGCATGGCAAACTTCTTCATCGTCGGAAGACTCCTCCATGCTTAGAGTGTCCCATGTTTGTGCCACCATCGCCTCTTTCTTCTTCTTCTCCTTCTTTTCCTTATTTTTCTTTTCCTTCTCCTCCTTCTTCTTTAGTTCTGAGCAATTTGGCTTTATATGCCCTTTCTTGTTGCAACCAAAACAAGTCACGGTAGAGGTAGAATTTGAATTATTTGAAGATTTACCTCTTGAGGATTGGAACATCCTCTTCACATCTTTCTTGGTGAGTCTCCTTGACTTCCCACCAAACTTCTTGACGTAATGTGCCACCTCGCTTGCCGATAACTCATCTTCACTACTTGATGAGTCTTCCTCGGATTCGGATGAGGAGGACACTTCCTTCTTCTCCTTCTACTTCTTCTCCTTATTTCCTACAAAAAGAGCTATACCCTTCTCTTTGGATGAAGTGTTAGCTTGTTCATGTAATTGAATTCACAAAATAGCTCATCTAACTTAACTAATGAAAGATCCCTAGAGACCTTATAGGCATCTACCATTGAAGCCCATAAGGTGGTTCTAGGGAAAGTTTGTAACACATACCTTACAAGGTCTCAGTTGTCGACCTTCTCACATATAACATGTAGTCCGTTGACTACTTCCTTGAAATGCCCGTGTATTTGGATCAAGGTCTCGTTTGTCTTCATGGTGAAGCTTTGGAGTTGACCAATCAAAAGATCTCTCTTGGCCCTTCTTGTTTCTTTGGATCCTTCGTTGAGTTCGATGAGCTTCTCCCAAAACTCTTTTGCGGAGTTGAAGGGCCCGACTTTAGAGAGTTGCTCCTTGGATAGACCACATTGAAGTGTGGTCGTTGCTTTTGCATTTGCTTGTGATTTCTTGGCCATCTCTGTTTTCCAATCTTTTGTCGGTAGTGATGCTCCGAATTCGTCGACCGACTTCTCGAAACCATCTACAACACTAAACCAATTCTCAATATCATTCATTAAGCAATACTCCATCCTACCTTTTCAATATCCGAAGTCGTTGCCGTCGAAGAACGGAGGCCTCGCCGTGCTATACCCCTCTTGAAAATCCATCTTTGCTCCAGTTGATTGCTAGATCTTCAGATGGGATCCGGGCTCTGATACCACTTGTTGGGGATCGTTTGTAAGCTAGAGGGGGGTGAATAGCGGTTTTCGTTTCTACAAGAGTGATTAGTGGAAACAAACACAAATAATATATGTAAAAACAAAAAGCAATGCTAACAAAAGTCTTTACGTGGTTCGGAGATAACGCTCCTACTCCATGGCGATCCTTAAGGTGGATCAACCCAAGCAATTCCACTAAGAAGCTTTCCTTTACAACACAACTCCTCTTCTTTACAAAGAATGAAACTTAAGCTTAGAGAGAAGAGGAGGGGATTTAAGATCACTTAGAAAGCTAGAAAACTCGTGGAGGCTTTGGAGAAGAATCAGAGAATAAGCATTAGCCACAAAAACCTCCACAAGCCCTCTTTTTATAGAGAGAGGGCTGATTTTCTCGTTGGAGCACGATAAGTCGACTAATGCACAGCATCAGTCGACTGCCGGCGCTATTAACGACCTCTGAAGAGCCGGATTCGTAGGATTTAGAGTCATTTCATCCAACGACATTCTCATCAGTCGACTAATCCCTCTATCAATCGACTGATGGAGTGATCAGTCGAGTGATCACAAGCCGCAGTCGAGTGGGACTCTAATGCGTACTGTTTTGCTTTGATTAGTCAGCGCGAAGCGGTCGTGATAGCATTATTAGTCATTGCCATTGCCATGGCGGTCGGTCGATAGTCGAGGTTTCACCGATTGATCGAGCATTTGACGATCGGATACATCGTATCGATCGGTGATACTATCAAGTATGAGTATTTCATACTTGATTTCACCCCCTAGACCTAGACTCAACATTCTAGCTCTTCCTTAAGCCTTGCACTTCTAGGATCACTCCGAGTCCACGACTTATTCATCCTTTGCGCCTTGCTTCCAATAGCTTCCTTCGGTTTTGTCATGTCTTGGGTTTTCCTTTGCCAAAGCATGCTTGGACTTTACGCAGCCAAATCTACATGCTTGGACTTACGCTGCCAAGACTTGCCTTTGGACATCTCTTGCCAAGATCATACTTGGACTTTGCCTTTACCTGTCACTTAATCATGTTCACCATTAGATTACAATTTGTTGCCTAACTTAGATGATTATCCAAACATCTAAACATATGAATGCCTGGGGCATTGTTGCACCAACAGTATTTAATTTTTGTAATTAAGTATGACATTGTTTAGCAACTCTTTTATTTTAGTTTACATTTCGATCTAGATTTCATGTACACTCCTTCGTGGAGTATAGGATCGATGGATGTAAATTGAAATAGTTATTCTCGGCTCGGATCTCCGGATGGCTTGTACATGGCGTATGGAGGAGCGGACGAGATGGGGATACAATGGGAGGAATATTGGAGACAACAGCCATAATAGTTGGAAAATATTCTTTTTCATATTTATTGATTATTGTTTGATATGCATGGCGTAGGCTAGAAAATTCCTCAATTTTAAACTACTAAGTGGGAGAGGGATATTTTTATAAATTCACATGGCCTCCATTATGATTTGACATGTGATGCAAACAAACTTGCATGTCGGCTCTGAATGCCTTCCTCCTCATCAAATGAGTTTGTTTGCGGATCACAGGGTTGAATATGGTTATAGGAAATTATTAAGGAGCATGTGTACTTCCCCATCGAAAGGCACATAATCCGAGATAATTGCCTTGGTACTGAGTCATGGTGAACACTTAGATGCAAATAGGAGTATCCTCCCCATCGGAGTCACTGCTTTTATTTGTAGGGCCGAAGAGGAACCAACTATTAATTTTATTTCTCAAAAAGTTAGGTTGACATGATAATAAAATTAATTGGTAAAACCTCCTCTTACAAATGAAGAATTCGTATACATCCACACTATCATGGCATACGACATTCTCGGTGTTTTGATGTGTTGGTTAATTTTAAAATTTTATTGTTTGAGTAATCAATAATTTTTTAAAATCTAATATTTTGATCTATGTGATTCTTAGGTTTATCAAAAATGGCATTCAACCCACTTGTTGTGATACTAATGGAAAATAACCTTACTGTACCCAATTATGTTGATTGGAAAAGGAATCTAGATATTGTCTTAACTGCTGAGGAGTACAAGTATGTACTCTTCGAAGAGTATCCTTCTACGCCGCCAAATGAGCTGGAAGTCCTTGGAGATGAGATCGATGGGAAAACCCAGGTCAATATCATTCTCCAGTCTCTACCTATGTGTTTTGAGCAGTTTCGCCTGAATTACGACATGAATAAGAGGTTGTATTCATTGGCAGAGCTTCTGATAGAACTCCAGACTGCATAAGAGCTTGCTCAGGCTCAGGCCATGGTTGCTCTGAAGGTTTCTACTTCTAAGCCAAAGTCAAGAAGAAGAAGAAACAAGGTGGAGCATAGGTGGTGGGAGGATCTCAGGGTCCAGTAAAGAAGCCAAAAGGCAAGTGCCTTCACTTGTAAGCATACTGGACACTGGAAGAAGGATTGCCTCAATCCGAAGCAGAAGAAAGGTATATCTTTTGGCCTAGTCGTTGAAACATATTTAGCGGTGTTATCTATCCGCACCTGGTGTGTAGATATGGGAGACACTGATGATGTCTGCAATACTTAGAAGGGGTTCCAGGAAACCAGACATCTGACTGAGGGGGAGATTACCGTATACTTGGGCTATGTCACAAAGGTGGCAGCAGTTACAGTGGGAGATGTTTATTTGTCTTTTGAGAGGAATAAAGTTTTGATTCTTAAAAATTGCCTTTATGCACCTTTATTTAGAAAGAATTTGATTTTGGTTTCTAAATTGTTTATGGATGGATATTCTATTTCTTTTAATGACAGAGTTGTTATAAAAAGGAAGAGGGAGATTATCTGTTCTGGTGCATTGACAGGAAATTTGTATACACTCGAAACAAAAGCTCCCACTATGCAAATAGAAGTGAATAACTCATCTTCAAATTCCAAAAAGAGAAAAGAACCTTCGAAGATGAACCAAACATATCTTTGGCATCTAAGGCTTGGTCATATTAACCTAAGAAGAATTCAAAGGTTGATAGCTGATGGACCTCTGAGATCATTAGTGGTGGAAGACTTCCCAACCTGCGAGTCCGGCTTGGAAGGTAAAATGACCAAGAGGCCTTTCAAGGCCAAGGGGTATAAAACCAAAGATGTGTTGGAATTGCTTCATTCTGATTTGTGTGGTCCTATGTCTATCCATGAAAGAGGTGGTTTTGAAAATTTCGTCTCTTTTATAGACGATTATTCAAGGTATGAATACATTTACTTGATGCGCCACAAGTCTGAATGCTTTGACAAATTCAAAGAATTCAAGGTTGATGTGGAGAAACGTCAATGTAAAAGTATCAAGAAACTACGATCTTATCATGGTGGTGAGTACCTCTCGGGAGAATTTAGGAATTACTTATCAGAGGCTGGGATTCAATCCCAATTGTCTGCACCTGACACACCCCAGCAGAATGGTGTAGCAGAGCGAAGGAATAGAACTCTTATGGAGATGGTTAGATTGATGATGAGTTATTCTGAGTTGCCAGATTCTTTCTGGGGATATGCTCTAGATACGACAGTGTATATTCTTAACTTGGTACCATCTAAATCAGTGCCTTCTACTCCCAAAGAATTATGGACTGGACTAAAACCTAGTCTGAGACATATTCGGATTTGGGGGTGACCCAGCACATGTGCTGAAAGCAGATGCCGGTAAGTTGGAACCTCGTACAAAAGTGCGCATGTTCATTGGCTATCCTAGAGGAACGAAAGGTGATTTGTTTTATAGTGCTAGAGATCAGAGGGTGATCGTTAGCACGAACGCCAGATTTATAGAGGAAGACTATATGATGAACCATAAGCCCATGAGTAAGATTGTTCTGGAGGAATTGAAAGGGGAAGTCACTGCTTCAGTACCACCGGTACAAGAGGATATACCACAAGTCACTACACCGCGTGTCACAGAGGATACACAGGTGATACCTCTTCGTAGTGGGAGGGTTGTTAGACAACTTGATAGATTCATGTTCTTTGGAGAATCTTCTGATTTGATCCCTGGTGAACATGAACCTAATCCCTGGACATATAACGAGGCAATCCAAGATAAAGATGCGGTATCTTAGCAAAGTGCGATGTATTCTGATATAAAATCTGTGGAATAAAATCAGGTCTGGGAGCTAGTAGAACCAGCCAATGGTGTAAAAGCCATATGATGCAAGTGGATCTACAAAAGAAAGAGAGGAATAGACAGGAAGGTTGAGATTTTCAAAGCAAGGCTTGTTGCGAAAGGGTATACGCAGAAAGAGGGCATCGATTATGAGGAGACCATTTCGCCAGTAGCAATGCTTAAGTCTATCCGGATTCTTTTATGAATTGGTGCTCATATGGATTATGAGGTGTGGCAGATGGATGTCAAGATAACTTTCCTTAATGGAAGTCTTGAGAAAAACATCTATATGAAGCAACAAGAGGGATTCATTGCAAAAGGCAATGAGTATCTTGTGTACAAGCTTAATCGGCCCATTTATGGATTGAAGTAAGCTTCGAGGTCTTGGAACATCCGCTTTGATGAGGTAATCCAGTCTTATGGATTTATTCAAAATTCGGATGAGTCTTGTGTATACAAGAGATGTGACGGAAATATAGTGGTATTTCTTGTACTATATGTAGATAACATTTTGTTAATTGGCAACAATGACAAGGTGTTATCGGACATAAGGGTATTGTTGTCCAAACAGTCTGATATGAAGGACTTGGGAGAAGTGGGACACATCCTTGCGATCAAGGTTATAAGGGATCGCAAGAAAAGGATGTTGTGCTTATCTCAAGCTTCATACATAGACACAATTATAGATCGGTTTACCATGCAAAACTCAAAGAAAGGTTTTCTACCTTTTAGGTATGGAATACCTTTATCTAAGGAGATGTGTCCTAGAACATCAAGGAGATAGAGGAGATGAAGGCGGTTCCTTATGCTTCGGCAGTAGGAAGCGTCATGTATGTTATGCTATATACGAGACCGAATATCTACTTTGCCGTGGCCATGGTTAGTAGATATCAGAGTAATCCAGGACAGGGACATTGGATTGCGGTAAAGCATATATAGAAGTACTTGAGAAGGACTAGGGATTATATGCTAGTTTACATGGCAGACCAATTACTCCCTATGGGTTACACAGATTCCGACTTCCAATTAGATAGGAATAACAGTTAGTCTACCTCAGGTTTTGTGTTCACTTTGGGAGGTGGATCCGTTGTATGGAGGTGTGTCAAGCATAAATGCGTGGTAGACTCTACCATGAAAGTTGAGTATGTGGCGACCTCTGAGGCTGCCAAAGAAGCTGTGTGGCTCAGGAACTTCTGGATGGACTTGGATGTGATTCCTAGTTTGCCCAGAACTATCACAATTTATTGTGAGAATAGTGGTGCAGTTGCAAACTCGAAGGAACCCCGAGCCCATAAGGTAAGTAAACACATAGAGCGTAAGTACCACCTGATACGAGAAATCGTAAAGCGAGGGTAGAAGTTGTAGTCGCCTAGATTGCATAAGAGGATGACCTGATAGATCCTTTCACTAAGGTCCTTCTAGTGAGAGCTATGATAGGCATGTGGAGGGAATGAGAATCAGATGTATGACAGTATGTGGACAGCATAGTCTTTTAGTATAAGTGGGAGATTGTTAGGGTGTATACTGAAAAGTCTATCTTTTCTATGAACATCTTTATTTTTTAAATAAGAATCACATGATCAATGTTTGTGTATTTATGGTTATGCATTTTGTCTAATACATTACATTGTAGATAACATGGTGTGTAGTGTAACATGGGAGATCATGTTATCAGTTCCTTGTAAAGTATAAGTAAAGGATAACAACTGAGATGGTTATGGACAAACCATTAAAATGGTTGTAGTGTGATTTGGTATTGGTTTATCTTGACCATAGAATTACACTAGTACACTTTGTGTGTATTGAGAAGGACCGACTTAGAAGTGATTCGATTTATTGCTGACTACATAATTGAATCGAACCTCAGATATTATGTTATACATGCTCTTAATCCCGATATAATAACGGGCACATATACTTAGTATTCATTTCTTTGATTTACCAATCGGCGAGATTTATAAAGAAAATTGATAGGCTTGGTAAGATGGGAAATGATATTATTTATATGGTGTGTCATTGATTATAGAGGAAACCGTGTCCTATATATTAGGATGATGATGTCCCCTTGAGAAGCTCATAAGGTTCATCATGTAAACCCTACAGGTGTACTTAGTCTGACATGATGATAAGGTTGAGCGGTACTACTCATGGAGTTAGATGTGGATTAATTAATTGTCAGTAAATTAATTAATCGACGGGCTTTCGAGATCTTAAACACAAGGAGATAAATGTACAAATAATATATAGAGCTCATATTAACTTATGGGGGTTGGTGAGGAAGATCAATGATAATCCTCTAGTTGAATGGATTATCATTAATAGATCGGACTTTATATGGGCTTGATCCATTGGGTGGCCAGGATCCAACTCCTCCTCATGGTCTCTATCGTAGCCTATTAAAACCCTCATGAAGCTTAGATCCGATGATGGAAAATGAAACTCTAGATCCGACGGTGGAGATTAAATCTCTAAATCCGACAGTGGAGATTAAATCTTTAAATCCGACGGTGGAGATTAAAATCTCTAAGTCCGACGGTTGAGATTAAATCTCTAGATCCGACGGTTGAGATTAAATCCCTAGAACCGACGGTGGAGATTAAAAGGATGCTTAACCCTAACTATATAAATAAGGCTCCTAGGGTGGGCGGCAAGAATAGAGAAAGGGGATTGGGGTTGGGGCGGCAAGATTTGGGCGGCTAGGGTTAGTGTTTTGGGTGGCAACAAGGTGGAGGTTTGGTTTCCTTTCTCTTCTCCAAGAGTTCGCCGGTGCCCATCACCTTCCTTGATTCGTCCTTGGTCGACAACCATCCCCTCCCTTGATTCTTCCTTGGCTGGCGTCCTCACCTCTCCATGAAGTTAGCGGCAACCTTCCTTCAAGGTTGGCTGACACTCCTCCACCACTATTTGGGACGGCGGCAAGCTTCAAGCTTGGAGCTTGTTGGTGTAGGGATGTATACTGAAAAGTCTATCTTTTGTATGAACATCTTTATTTTGAAATAAGAATCACATGATCATTGTTTGCATATTTTTACGGTTATGCAATATTGTCTAATACGTTACATTGTAGATAACATGGTGTGTGGTGTCACACGGGAGATCTTGTTATCGGCTCCTTGTAAAGTATAAGTAAAGGCTCACAACCGAGATGACTTTGGACAAACCATCGGAATGATTGTAGTGTGATTTTGTATTGGTTTGTCTTGACCATAGAATCACACTAGTGCACTTTGTGTGTATTAAGCAGGACCGACACAGAGGTGATTCGATTTATTGCTGACTACATAATCGAATCGGACCTCAGATATTATTTAGTACATGATCTTAATCCCGATATAATAACGGGCACATATACTTGGTACTCATCTCTTTGATTTACCAATGGGCGAGATTTATAGATTAAATCAATAGACTCGGTAAGTTGGGAGATGATATTATTTATATGGTGTGCCATTGATTATAAGAGGAAATCGTGTCCTATATATTAGGATGATGATGTCCCCTTGAGGAGCTCATAAGGTTCATCATGTAAACCCTGCAGGTGGACTTGGTCCGGCATGATGAAAAGGTTGAGTGGTACTACTCAAGGAGTTAGATGTTGATTAATTAATGGTTAGTAAATTAATTAATCGACGGACATTCGAGATCTTAAACACGGGGATAAAATGTACAAATAATATAATGAGCCCATATTATCATATGGGGGTTGGTGAGGTAGATCAATGATGAACCTTTAGTGGATTGGATCATCATTAGTGGATCGGACTTTATGTGGGCTTGATCCATGGGTGGCCAAGACCCAACTCCTCCTCATGGTCCCTAATGTAGCCCATTAACACCTCAAGATGCTTAAATCCAATGCATAGAAACAAAACACTAAGATCCATTGGTAGAGATTAAATCTCTAAGATCCGACGGTTGAGATTAAATCTCTAGATCCGACGGTTGAGATTAAATCCCTAGAACCAATGGAGGAGATTAATTCATGGCTTATCCCCAAACTCTATAAAAGGTGGCATGGGGTTGGCGTAAAGAACATGATAGAGAGGGAGCAAGGCTTGGGCGGCAAGAATAGGGCAATCCTAGTTGAGATAGGATTGGAATTAGGGTTAGGGTTTGGAAGCAAGGGTGGCACCAAATAAGGCAAGTTTTCCTTCTTCTTCCTTGCCTTGTGGCCAACGTCCAGCAGCTATTCCAGCCCTTCCCAGCCCTTGGCCGGCGCTCAAAACACTCCCCTCTCTTCTCCTTAGGTGGTGGAAACAAGATATAGGGGTTCCCTTGGTGTCTTGGTAGTTTTCCATCATCTTCTTCTCCTTCTAGTTGGCCGGCGGCAAGAACATCTATACTTCTTTGTTGGTTGAGTTTTTGAAGGAGAAAAACATTGTTTCTCTTCTTCTTCTTGCTTGGGAAAAGCAAGGAAGGAAGTTTTGCGATCTAGGAGCTTTGACTTTTGGTGGATTGTCGCCCACACGACGTCCAAAAGGAGGAGGGTCATACATTAGAAGACCAAGAGGTATAACTATTCTTCTATCTCTTTTATTCTTTGCTTGTGTTTGTTTTTCAAAATATAAGCATGTTATATTTCTGTAAATAGGCTAAATAATACTGAGATCACGTCGTCTATTCCGCGGCTACTCGTAGAATAGAGGATGGTCGCTTGAACAACTAGTTTGTTTAAGTGACCTCTCTAAACGAATAGCACGACGATGACTTGGTTGTCTTGGGAATCCCTTTTGTCTAGGATTACATTTTTAATCCGGGGACATCGAAGGGATCACCATGGTTAAGCAACCGAGGTGAAGGGGAAGCGAAGTTTCCTCTCACGGACTCGACAAGGGAAATCCCTTCAATTGGTATCAGAGCTTCCGGGCAAAACCTTTCAGTTGGTTGGTTCTTAGATAGGGAAGAGTTTCATTTCTATACTTCCTCTTGTCCGGAGCGAGCAACGAAAGAAGTTCGTGATCTTAGAGGCTTCATCTCTTGGAGGACCGTTGCCCACACAACGTCCAAGAGGAGGATAGGACATATGACAGAAGATCTTGCGGTAAACAAGAGTTATAAATCTTGTTTTATGTTCCTTATTTGTTTCTTTGTATATTGTATGTATGACATGTGGATAAATTTACTTGGACCTCAAATATAAACGCAAAAACTGGGGATCCGTACATCGTCTATTCCGCGGCTAATCGTAGATAGAGGTTAGTTCCTTGAACAACAAGTTTGTTCAAGTGACTACTCTAATCGAATAGCACATCAATGAAATGGTAGCTTGGGTAATCCCTAATTGTCTTGGATTAATTTTTTTTTTTAATCCGGTGACAAAGACGGGATCGCCATGAACAAGCAACCGAGTTGGATTGGGAAGAAAAGTTCCCCCCTCAAATGGACTGCAACATTAGCATCAAGCCATGCCCACTGCTTATGACATGATGCTCAATCTCAAAGAGCTTTTCGGAAACCAGAATCGGGTTGTTCGATAGGAAGCCATGAGGAACTTGATGATGACCACCATGATCGAGGGAACACCTGCGAGGGATCATGTTCTCAAGATGATGGCTCATTTGAATGAGCTGGAAGTCCTCGGAGTTGATATCGATAGGGAAACCCAGGTCGATATCATTCTCCAGTCTCTACCTAGGAGTTTTGAGCAATTTCGCCTGAACAACCACATAAACAAGAGGTTGTATTCATTGGCAGAGCTTCTGAAAGAACTCCAGACGATAGAGGGCCTTTTTTGTCTTTCTAAGCCGAAAGGCAAGAAGAAGAAGAAAAAAGCTGGGGCAAAGGTGCGGGAGGAACACAGGGAGGAGTGAAGAAGCCGAAAGGAAAGTGCTTCACTTGCAAGCAGACTAGAGACTGGAAGAAGGACAGCCCCAACCGGAAGCAGAACAAAGGTATATCTTTTGGGCTAGTCGTTGAAACATGTTTAGTGGTGTTATCTACCGACACCTGGTGTGTAGATACGGGAGCCACTGATCATGTCTGCAATACTTTGCAAAGGTTCCAAAAAACCATACGACTGGCTGAGGGAGAGATTACCGTATACTTGGGCTATGCCACGAAGGTGGCGGCTGTTGCAGTGGGAGATGTTTATTTGTCTTTTAAGAGGCATAAAGTTTTGGTTCTTAAAAATTGCCTTTATGTACCTTTATTTAGAAAGAATTTGATTTCGGTTTCTAAATTGTTTATGGATGAATATTCTATTCCTTTTAATGACAGAGTTGTTATAAAAAGGAATAGGGAGATTATCTGTTCTAGTGCATTGATAGGAAATTTGTATACACTCGAACCAAAAGATCCCACGATGCAAATTGAAGTGAATAACTCATCTTATAATTCGAATAAGAGAAAAGAACCTTCGAATACGAACCAAACATATCTTTGGCATCTAAGAATTTGTCATATTAACCTAAGAAGAATTCAAAGGTTGATAGCTGATGGACCTCTAAGTTCATTAGTGGTGGAAGACTTCCCAACCTTCGAGTCCTTTTTGGAAGGTAAAATGACCAAGAGGCCTTTCACGTCCAAGGGGTATAGAGCCAAAGATGTGTTGGAATTGGTTCATTCTGATTTGTGTTGTCCAATGTCTATCCAGGCAAGAGGTGGCTTTGAATATTTCATCTCTTTTATAGACAATTATTCAAGGTATAGATACATTTACTTGATGGGCCGTAAGTCTGAATGCTTTGATAAGTTCAAAGAATTCAACGCTGATGTGGAGAAACGTCAAGGTAAAAGTATCAAGACACTACGATCTGATCGTGGTGGTGAGAACCTCTTGGAAGAATTTAGGAATTACTTATCAGAGGCTGAGATTCAATCCCAATTGTCTGCACCTGCCACACCCCAGTAGAATGGTGTAGAAGAGCAAAGGAATAGGAATCTTTTGGAGATGGTTAGATCGATGATGAGTTATTCTGAGTTGTCATATTCGTTCTGGGGATATGCTCTAGATACGACAGTGTATATTCTAAACTTGGTTCCATCTAAATTAGTTCCTTCTACTCCCGCAGAATTGTGGACTGGGCGAAAGCCTAGTCTGAGACATATTTGGATTTGGGGGAGTCCAGCACATGTGCTGAAGGAAGATGCTGGTAAGTAGGAACCTTGTACAGAAGTGCGCATTTTCATTGGCTATCCTAGAGGAACGAAAGGTAGTTTATTTTATAGTCTTAAAGATCAGAGGGTGATTGTCAGCAATAACGTCAGATTTCTAGAGGAAGACTATGTGATGAACCACAAGCCCACGAGTAAGATTATTCCGGAACAATTGAGAGGGGAAGTCACTACTTCAGTACCACCGGTACCAGAGGATATACCACAAGTCACTACATCGCGTGTCACAGAAAATACATAGGTAATACCTCATCATAGTGGGAGGGTTGTTAGACAGCCTAATAGATTCATGTTCTTGGGAGAATCTTCTGATTTGGTCCTTGGCGAACATGAACCTGATCCCTGGACATATGACGAGGCGATCCAAGATAAAGATGCAGTATCTTGGCAAAATGCGATGAATTTTGAGATAGAGTCTATGGATTCAAATCAGGTCTAGGAGCTAGTAGAACCACCAAATGGTGTAAAAACCATTGGATGTAAGTGGATCTAAAAAAAAAGAGAGGAATAGTTTGGAAGGTTGAGACCTTCAAAGCAAGGCTTGTTGCGAAAGGGTATACTCCGAAAGAGGGCATCGATTATGAGGAGACCTTTTCACTGGTAGTCATGCTAAAGTCTATCTAGATTCTCTTATATATTGCTACTCATATGGATTATGAGGTGTGGCAGATGGATGTAAAGATAGCTTTCATTAATGGAAGTCTTGAGGAAAACATCTATATGAAGCAACTAGAGGGATTCATTGAAAAGGACAAAGAGCATCTTGTGTGCAAGCTTAATCGGTCCATTTATGGATTGAAGCAAGCTTTGAGGTCTTGGAACATCTGCTTTGATGAGGTAATCCAGTCTTATGGATTTATTCAAAGTCCGGATGAGTCTTGTGTATACAAGAGATGTGACGGAAACATAGTGGTATTTCTTGTACTATACGTAGATGGCATTTTGTTAATCGACAACAATGTCAAGGTGTTATCGGACGTAAGGATATGGTTGTCCAAACAGTTTGATATGAAGGACTTGGGAGAATTGAGACACATCCTTGGGATCAAGTTTATAAGGGATCGCAAGAAATGAATGTTATGCTTATCTCAAGCCTCATACATATACACAATTATGGATCGTTTTAGCATGCAAAACTCCAAGAAAGGTTTTCTACCTTTCAGGCATGGAGTTCCATTATCTATGGAGATGTGTCCTAGAACATCTAAGGAGATAGAGGAGATGAAGGCAGTTCCTTATGCTTCGGCAGTAGGAAGCCTCATGTATGTGATGCTATGTACGAGACCAGATAACTGCTTTGCCGTGGGCATGGTTAGCAGATATCAGAGTAATCCAGGATAGGGATTAAAATCTCTAAGTTCGACGTGGAGATTAAAATCTCTAAGTTCGACGTTTGTGATTAAATATCTAGATCCGACGGTTGAGATTAAATCCCTAGAACCGACGGTGGAGATTAAAAGGTGGCTTAAGCCCAACTCTATAAATAAGGCTCCTAGGGTGGGAGGCAAGAATAGAGAAAGGGGATTAGGGTTGGGGCGGCAAGCTTTGGTCGGCTAGGGTTAGGGTTTTGGGCGGCAACAAGGTGGAGGTTTGGTTTCCTTTCTCTTCTCCAAGAGTTGGCCGACACCCATCACCATCCTTGATTCATCCTTGGCTGGCGCCCATCCCCTCCCTTGATTCTTCCTTGGTCGGCGTCCTCACCTCTCCTTGAAGCCGGCAGCAACCTTCCTTCAAGGTTGGTCGACACTCCTCCACCACTCTTTGGGCCGGCGGCAAGCTTCAAGCTTGGAGCTTGTTGATTTTTTCTTAGATAGGGAAGAGTTTCGTTTCTATACTTCCTCTTGTTCGGAGCGAGCAAGGAAAGAAGTTCGTGATTTAGGTGGCTTCATCTCTTGGAGGACCATTGCCCACACAACGTCCAAGAGGAGCATAGGACATACGATAGAAGATCTTGAGGTAAACAAGAGGTATAAATCTTGTTTTGTTTTCCTTGTTTGTTTCTTTGTATATTGTATGTATGACATGTGGTTAAAATTTCTTGGACCCCGAATACAAACACAAAAATCGGCGATCCGTACAACGTATATTCCATGGCTAATCATAGAATAGAGATTAGTTGCTTGAACAACAAGTTTGTTCACGTGACTACTCTAATCGAATAACACGACGATGAAATGATATCTTGGCTAATCCCTAATTGTCTTGGATTAATTTTTTTTAATCCGGGGACGAAGACGGGATCGCCATGAACAAGCAACCGAGTTGGAGTGGGAAGCTTCGATTCATAAACCTTCACAGAAAATTGGACAACTTTTGTGGAGAACTTGCCCCGGCCAAATAAGGAAAGCTAGGTGCTCACCTTGTCGTCGGAGCCAAGGAAGATCACCGGAGGGTCGCCGAAGGATCGTCAGTAGGAGCTTGGATGTCGACAATAGCTTGGACAGTGGCACAAGGGCAGGGCGGAAACAAAGGTTGGGCGGCAACCTTGTTGGGAGGTGGCACCATGAGAAGAGAGGGAGGGGCGGCAACAAAATTAGGGTTAGGGCTTTCACAAAACACTTAAGCCCTATTTTATAGAGAAAAATTCTCCTAATGGTTATTGGTTCATAACCAAAAACCCGTTAACCCGCTCCATTAACTTATGTTAAAATAAACCAAACTGATTTGGTCTATTTTAAGTTAAAATGAACCGAACCAACTTTGGTTCATTCATTTAAAACAAACCAAAACCCTTTGGTTTATTCTTCATCAATGGATTAGAAACAAACCAATTTGATTCATCCATCATATCTTCATAAGACACGACCCATCCACTCTTCCATTGCGACTGAAACGATTTCATGCTCGCTCCTTGTTTGGTCTAACCAAACCTAGTTTCTCTCGGTTTGATAATTTCATTCTCAAGCTCATTTTAAATCGTCTGGATTTCTCTCGTTGTACGTGTGACTAAATAGGTTCTCGGTTTATGTTCGTCGTCTATAATTAACCATTAATTATAGAATGATCATGAGTGGCACCTAGTAGTACATCATGATCCCCAATTAATCGAAAAGATCAACGGTTGATCCGGAACTATTTCTGAAACTCTTCAACAGCTACAATGAATCGTGCCTCGTTCCCTTCACGCATCTTATACTCACTTGGTTCAGAACATGGTCTTTAGTGTCAGCCCCCACTAGGTTGACTACGTCACACCTAGCCCAAGTATCATTTTCTCATCCTACGAATTCTAGTTACTATACATGTATCCAAGAGTAGCTTACTCTAAACATGTAATGCTTTGGCCAAAGACTTTAGTAACAATCCGACGAGAGGACATGGGTATACATCTCCTCGCAAGGAGTGGTGAATCCTTTATAGGCTATTCAAACACCTTCGATCACTTTGACTTATACCCAATCATCCCGGGTCAACATATCCTCAGAGATGCTTGCTTAAGATGTCAAAGCATAAGTCTTCATGACCAAGATGACTTGAATATCGCATGTCAAAGGAACATCGCACTTAAGCTATAGTAAGAACTTCATTGACATATCTATATATGAAAAGAACAATATGAAGTTTTACAGCTGGTCACTCCAATGAACTAGTTACGATAACTAGCATCCACGATTAACTCTGGACATCACAATATCTCTAGCCAGTGAGAATTAGCTACTTTGATACACCAGGGAGTATACCTCATGCTAGTCTCGACAGAATTGATGGTGTCCAAATCCATCAATTCATCGACTAGGGATAATTCCAATACATCACAATTACACATGTAGAGATACTTACTAGATGTGATCTAATCACAAATTCTCTCATGCTCTGAATCGTATCGTAGACATTCAGTAAATGAGTTTAAGATCTCATCAAATACATGAAAGCATGTATACTCAAATAGTGAATCTTCATTTATCATATAAATGATTCAACCATAAGGAGATTGCCTTAGGACACCTCTCATATATTACTAACAAACTCCCACTTGGTATAATGTCAATCTCTACGGTATCCAATACCATAAGCTCTAACATGTCCCTCAAACTTCCTTTGAGGTAATGCCTTTAGTTAAAGGATCCGCTAAGTTTCTTTCAGTGGGAATCTTCTCGATTTGTATTCCTTCCTACTTATGATCTCTCTGATCAAATGATAGCGGCGAAGAACATGTTTAGATCATTGATGAGAGCACATCAAGTTTAGAGATGAACTTCTTCATCCAAATCGCTTCCTTTGCTGCTTCCAAAGCTACAATGTATTCTGCCATAGTGGCAGAATCCACTTTAGCATCAAGCTTGGAACCTTTCCAACTTATTGTGGCTCAATTCTAGGTGAATACATACCCAGACTGAGACTTGGAATCATCCTTGTCTATCTAGAAGCTAGCATCCATATACCCACGTATCACCATGTCCCCTTCTCTATATATTAAGAACACATCCTTAGTTCTTCTTAAATACTTAAGGATCATGTTAACAGTTGCCCAATGATCCATTTCTGGATCAGACTGGGATCTACTCTTGACACTCAGAGCATACGATACATCGGGCCTCGTACATAACATATCATACATGATAGATCATATTGTTGATGCATAGGAAATCTTACTCATGCAAATCGTCTCGTCTTCTGTGCGCGGACACATAGACTTCGAAAGGTGTATCCCATGCCTGATGGGTAGGAAACCTTTCTTGGATTCCGACATACTAAACCTCTTTAGCACTCAGTCTATATATGTAGACTGTGAATGACCAAGCAACCGTTTTGATCTATCTCTATAGATCTTAATCCTGAGGATGTAGGTTTCTTCTCCCAGGTCTTTCATGGAGAACATCTTGGACAACTCATTTTTAACTGACTGTAAGACTGAAACTGTTAGTAATATATGAGAGATGTCCTAAGGCAATCGCCTTATGTATGAACCATTTATATGATAAATGAAGATTCACTATTTGAGTATACATGTTTTATGTATTTGATTGGATCTTAAACTCATTTACTGAATGTCCACGATACGATTCACAGCATGAGAGAATTTGTGATTGGATCACAACTAGTGAGTATCTCTACATGTGTAATTGTGATGTATCGGAATTATCCCTAGTCGATGAATTGATGGATTTGGACACCATCAATTCTGTCGAGACTAGCACGAGGTATACTCCTTGGTGTATCCAAGCAGTTGATTCTCACTGGCTGGAGACATTGTGATGTCCGGAGTTAATCGTGGATGCTAGTTATGGTAACTAGTTCATTGGAGTGACCAGCCGTAAGACTTCATATGGTTCTCTGCATATATAGATATGTCAATGAAGTTCTTACTGTGGCTTAAGTGCGATGTTCCTTTGACTTGCGGTATTCAAGTCATCTTGATCATGGAGACTTATGCTTTGACATCTTAAGCAAACATCTCTGAGGAGATGTGGACCCGGGATGATTGGGTATAAGTCGAAGTGATCGAAGGTGTTTGAATAGCCTATAAAGGATTCACCACTCCTTGCGAGGAGATGTATACCCATGGCCTCTCGTCGGATTGTTACTAAAGTCTTTGGCCAAAGCATTACATGTTTAGAGTAAAGTACTCTTCGATACATGTGGAGTAACTAGAATCCGTAGGACAAGGAAATGATACTTGGGCTAGGTGTGACGTAGTCAGCCTAGTGGGGACTGACACAATAGACCATGTCCTGAACCAAGTGGGTATAAGATGAGTGAAGGGAATGGGGCACGATTCATTCGAGCTGCTGAAGGGTTTCAGAAATAGTTCTGGATCAACCGTTGATCTTTTCGGTTAATTGGGGATCATTATGTACTACTAGATGCCACTCATGATCGTTCTATAATTAATGGTTAATTATAGACGGCCAACATAAACCGAGAACCTATTTGGTCACACGCACAACGAGTGTAATCCAAAGGATTTAAAACGAGCTTGAGAATTGGATTCTCAGACCGAGAGAAACTAGGTTTGGTTGGACCAAACATAGAGCGAGCATGAAATCGTTTCAGTCGCAATGGAAGCTTGGATGGGCCGTTTCTTATGAAGACATAATGGATGGACCAAAATGGTTTGGTTCTAATCCAATGGATGAGAATAAACCAAAGGGTTTGGTTTATATTAAACGAATGAACCAAAGGTTGGTTCGGTTCGTTTTAACTTAAAATAAACCATCATGGTTTGGTTTATTTTAACTTATCTTAATGGAGCGGGTTAACGGGCTTTATGGATATGATCCATTAACCATTAAGATAATTAGTTCTCTATAAAAGAGGGCATTAGGGTTTGTTAAGCCCTAATGAAGAGGCAACCCTAGTTTGGCCACCCACCTCATCTCCCCTTTTGAGTTGGCGCCAACTTTTCTTGCCGCCTAGCCCATAGCTCCTCCAACCGGCGTCCAGAAGGCTGCTTCCTTCCTCCTCGCCGGCGTCGAGCTGCTGCCGGAAGAGTTCCGGCGATCCTCCTTAGGTTTGGCATCAAGGTGAGCACTTGGCTTCCTTTGTTGGCCGGCGCCTATCTCCTCAACCAAGCTGTCCAGTTTTCTGGACAGCTTCTTCTCCTCTCGTCGGAGCGTCGTTTGGACGACGGTTAGTGCTCCGACAGTGGCTAACTTACCCGGGATTTGATCTCCGGTAATCCTCTGAGGTGGAGGATGAAGGATTCGTCAATTGGTTGACGAATACCTCTCCGGAGAAGCGAGTTTTGAGAACTCGTTTTAGGATCCGAATTTGGATTCGGATCGTGATCATCTCTCGATCACGTCGTCTTCAACACGAGGCTAGTAACCCGCACGAAGACGGCTCGTGACTTAGCGAAGTCATCCCGAGGAGCTCGGCGTGGATACGGATAGAGACGATTCTTACGAGGATCGCCCGCTGATGTTGTTCCCGCTACACGCCATACGGAAGGTATAACGAGTTTAATTTCCTTTATTGCAAATTTTAATTTACGGTTATGTCTACACTTGTTGTAATAGCATGCGTGTGTTGTGTGTGTTGTAATAAATATAGATTTATTAATTTTAATTGCTTCGTGCTCATGTTTACTTAAACATGATCGAACACAACACGCCAACAAAGGGTATCGAGCCAGTTGTGTTTCGACATAATCGTAAAAATGGTTTTGCGATAGTCATAATGTATTTCTGGAAGTTTTCTAAATTTTGGAAATTTAGAAGTATTTATGGAAATTTTTCAATTTTGGAAAGTCTAGAAGTATTTATGGAAATCTTCCACTTTTGGAAAGTTGGAAGTATTTATGGAAATTTATATTTTCCATAAATAAAATATTTGATTAGATTCTGAAATTTGTTTCCTAATTTAATCATGATTTGATTTGGGAAATCAAATCTTAAAATATTTAATTTCCATAAGTAGTTTTAAAGATTTAGGAAATTGGTTTCCTAAATAGATTTTCCTTAATCAAATAATTCCATGAATAAAATATGTGATTAGATTTGGAAATTTGTTTCCTAATTTAATTATGATTTGATTTGGAGAATCAAATCTTAAACATATTTTATTTCCATAAATAGTTATGACATATAAGGAAATTATATACATGACATAATTGTATGCCATGTAATTGCATTAGATGCATAACATTATGCCATGCGTGTCGTGACATGTAGATGTATGCCATGTATGCCATGTCATGTAGATAATAGTTATTTGCATGCAAAGAGGATGAGACATAAAAACCCTTAATCAATATTAAAGCCTACACCTTCCATTAATATGGTTAGAACCAGAGTTCTGTTTCTTGTTTGGGTTGTTGGACTCTCTCCAAGCCCTACAACTCGAATATGTTCAAACCATGGAATAGTTTAATACTAATATGGTAAGAGCCGAGGTCAATCGTTAGCTTTGGTTGTTGGACTCTCTCCAAGCTGGGCTAATTGGTTGAATGCGCTCTAACCATATTAAAACTATGTCCCGATTAATGGGTTGGCTTTAACTCGAGCATCGGTTTGTTGGACTCTCTCCAAGGTCGATGTAAAGGGAGGTGAAGTTGGGTGCTATGCATATGATGCATACTTGTTAATGTGTTAACAACCCGATGTATGTGTGAACATTCAATTAGTTGATAGCACATTGTGATAGTTGCATATACGGATATGTAATCGTATAGATGATACCTACCGTCGTAGTTATGAATGGCTTGTTGGACTCTCTCCAAGGTTGTTCATAACTATGATGGATATCAGCCCATTCGAGATGGACCTACAATCTCCGAAGTGATTTTGGGGTTTTTGAAATTCAAAAATGAATGGGATTTATAAATGTATATTGATGCATTTTAAAATCATCTTTCTCATATATGCTCGCTTTGTATTTCTAAGTTAATATATTGATCATGATGTGTTTGAATTTGCTCCATTTTGGATTCAAATAAATTGATCGGGCCGAACTTCTTGGATCGCTTAGAAACTTGAGAATTGTTCTCAAGGTGAAAAGCTTGTGTATGTCCTCGCGCCTCTTCCCGCTCCATTCTAGTGACGATGCAACTTTGGACCAATTGTTGGCCTATCGTAAACATGTGAGTGATTCTCGAACAAATGAGTTGCATCATGCTAGCCGCGATGGAACCCAAGCTACGAGCGGCATGAGCATATGGATGCTCATATCGTAGTCCTTCATCTGTGAGTTGGTTGATGAGCAAGTGAGATTGAAAGGTTCAAGTCTCCAAGCTCCTCTTCACCTCGAGATGCGAGGGAGGCTCATCTGGTATCGCCAACATGTCAAGACTGTGGAGCCTTCGAGAAGCATGAGTAGGGGACGTGTTGTTAGTTGATTCCTCAAGAAAGGTTCTAAGAGGGAGTCAAAGGAACAATAGAAGGGAAGAAGAAAAGGCTAAAAGGCGTAACCAAATAAAAAGGGCACTTGCCATCATTATGGCAAGGAGGGTCCATGTAAGAAATTGCAAGGTTTATCAAGAGTCCGTGAAGAAGGATAAGGCATCGGATGCCCCATCTTCTTCAGAAATATTCTTTATTGATTGTCATTCTATTTCCTTAGACACTTGGGTATTGGATACTGGGTGTGGCTCACATATATGTAATTACATACATGGGCTAAGGAATAGAAGAAGACTCGTCAAGGGAGAGTCAAATTTACATGTTGGGAATGAAGCAAAGGTTGCTGCACTCGCCATCGGAACGTATTTGTTGAAACTCCCTACAGGACTTGTCTTAGAACTGGACAATTGCTTTTATGTTCCTTCGTTGATAAAGAACATCATTTCTATTTCTTGTCTAAATAGAAATGGTTTCCATTTGACGTTTAGTAACAATTGTTGTTACATAACTTTGAATGGGGTTCTTTATGGGACTGGAACTTTAAGCAATGGTGTTTATACGTTGGACGTATCCAGTGACATTTGCAATATCGAAGCGAGCAACAAGAGTGCTCGAAAGGATAATCAAATAGACTCCTACATGTGGCATTGTCGTCTTGGCCATGTAAGCAAGAAACGCATGTCCGAATTACACCGATGTGGAATTCTAGAATCGTTTGAATTGGATTCATACGATACATGCAAATCATGCTTAAAAGGCAAGATGACTAAGTTACCTTTTACGGGAAAAGGTGAACGAGTGGGAGAGTTGCTAGGCCTAATACATACTGATGTATGTGGACCTATGTCAACTCAAGCATTAGGAGGCTATAGCTACTTCATTACCTTCACCGATGATCACTCACGGTTTGGGTATGTGTTCTTGATGAAACACAAGTCTGAAGCCTTTGAAAGGTTCAAAGACTTCAGAAATGAAGTAGAGAAACAACATGACAAGAGTATTAAAATACTTCGATCGGATCGAGGTGGTGAATACTTAAGTCAAGAGTTTCTTGATTATCTAAGAGACAATGGCATATTGTCTCAATGGACTCGCCTATACACCACAAAGATAATGGTGTATCCGAGAGGCATAATCGAGACCTTGTTGGACATGGTCAGTCAATGATGAATCATGCAACTCTTCCCAAGTCCTTTGGGGTTATGCACTGCATAAATTGCTTACTTGTTAAATGTAATGCCTACCAAGGTAGTCTCAACTACTCCATATGAGATATGGAATGGTAAGAAACCTCATGTATCTTACTTGAAGATATGGGGTTGTCTCGCTTATGTGAAGCGGATCAGACGCATAAACTGGATGCTAAGTCCGATAAATGTCTATTTATTGGATACCCTAAGGAAACAAGGGGTTACCAATTCTATCATCCTATGGAACAAAAGGTGTTTGTTTCAAGGCATGTGTTTCTAGAGAAAGAGTTTCTCTTGCAAGAAAACAAGGGGAGTGTCGTCGAGCTTGAGGAGGCTCAAGAGACTCAAATAGACATTGATGAGATACCCGGTGAAGCACAATGTACATACAACTCATAGTGATGAGCAATCGGTCGACCTATTGTAACACCACATCTTCAGAGATCCGCAGAACACGCAATATTCCCGAGAGATATGGATTTCTCGTAAGTGAATCGAACGACGTGTTACTCATTGATGATGAGGAGCCTACCTTATGAAGAAGGCCGATAAGTTCAGAAAGGGATAAGTGGCTTGGTGCCATGAAGTCGAAATGGATTCCATGTATGAAACCAAGTTCGAACTCGTCGACCACCAAGGCATAAAGCCTATAGGGTGCAAGTGGGTTTTCAAGAAGAAAACCGACATGGATGGTAATGTGATTACCTATAAGGCTAGATTGGTGGCGAAAGGATATCGCCAAAAGCAAGGTGTTGATTATGACGAAACCTATTCAGCTATGCTTAAATCCATTCGATGCTCCCGCCATAGCTCATTATGATTATGAGATATGGCAGATGGATGTGAAAACACTTTCCTTAATGGAAACCGCTCGAGGACGGTATATGATACACCGAGGGTTTCACATCGCTGATAAAACCAAGGTATGCAAATTGCGACGGTCCATTTATGGATTGAAGCAAGCATCCAGAGTCGAATATCCGCTTTGATGAGACGATCAAAAAGTTTGATTTCAAAAATCCGCATTTAACCTTGTGTGTACAAGAAGGTTAGTGGGAGTGCAAATGTGTTCCTAGTATTGTATGTCGATGACATATTACTTATAGGAAACGATGTGTCAATCTTACACTAAGGTTTGGTTATCCAAGACATTCTCCATGAAAGACTGGGAGAAGCAACCTACATCCTGGGATTAAGATCTATAGAGATAGATCAAACGGTTGCTTGGTCTTTCGCAGCCTACATATATAGACCGAAAAGCAAAGAGGTTTAGCATGTCGGAATCCAAGAAAGGTTTCTACCCATCGCATGGGGTACACCTTTCAAGTCTATGTGTCCGCGCACGTAAGACGAGAGGATTTGCATGAGTAAGATTCCTATGCATCCGCAATAGGATCTATCATGTATGCTATGTTATGTACGAGGCCCGATGTATCGATGCTCCGAGTGTCACGAGAGCAGATACTCACCGATCCAGGAATGGATCATTGGGCGGCTGTTAAGACGATCCTTAAGTACTTGAGAAGAACTAAGGATGTGTTCCTAATATATGGAGAAGGGTACATGGTGATACGTGGGTATACGGATGCCAACTCCGCATGCATAAGGATGATTCCATGTCTTAGTCCGGGTATGTATTCACCTAGAATGGAGGCGCAATAAGTTGGAAAGGTTCCAAGCTTGACACTATAGCGGATTCTCGCCACTAAGGCGTAATAGATTGCGCTGGAAGCAAAGAAAGGAAGCAGTTTGGATCAAGAAGTTCATCCCTGAACTTGATGTGGTCTCATCAATGATCCAAACATGTGCTTCCCGCTATCATCTTATCAGAGAGATCATCAGTAGGAACGAAATACAAATCGAGAAAATTCCCACTGAAAGGAACTTAGCGGATCCTTTGACTGAAGCATTACCTCAAAGTAAGTTTGAGGGTCATGTTAGAGCTTATGGTATTGGATACCGTAGCGATTGGCATTAGGCCAAGTGGGAGTCTGTTAGTAATATATGAGAGATGTCCTAAGGCAATCGCCTTATGTATGAACCATTTATATGATAAATGAAGATTCACTATTTGAGTATACATGTTTTATGTATTTGATTGATCTTAAACTCATTTATCAATGTCCACGATACGATTCACAAAGATGAGAGAATTTGTGATTGGATCACAACTAGTGAGTATCTCTACATGTGTAATTGTGATGTATCGAATTATCCCTAGTCGATGAATTGATGGATTTGGACACCATCAATTTCGCCGAGACTAGCACGAGGTATACTCGGTGTATCCAAGCACCGATTCTCACCGGGCCGAGACATAGTGATGTCCGAGTTAATCGTGATGCTAGTTATGGTAACTAGTTCATCGAGTGACCACCGTAAGACTTCATATGGTTCTCTCGCATATATAGATATGTCAATGAAGTTCTTATCGGCTTAAGTGCGATGTTCCTTCGACTTGGTATTCAAGTCATCTTGATCATGGAGACTTATGCTTTGACATCTTAAGCAAACATCTCAAGGAGATGTGGACCCGGATGATTGGGTATAAGTCGGCGATCAAGGTGTTTGAATAGCCTATAAAGGATTCACCACTCCTTGCGAGGAGATGTATACCCATGGCCTCTCGTCGGATTGTTACTAAAGTCTTTGGCCAAAGCATTACATGTTTAGAGTAAAGTACTCTTCGATACATGTGGAGTAACTAGAATCCGTAGGACGAGGAAATGATACTTGGGCTAGGTGTGACGTAGTCAGCCTAGTGGGGACTGACAAAATAGACCATGTCCTGAACCAAGTGGGTATAAGATGAGTGAAGGGAATGGGGCACGATTCATTCGAGCTGCTGAAGGGTTTCAGAAATAGTTCTGGATCAACCGTTGATCTTTTCGGTTAATTGGGGATCATGATGTACTACTAGGTGCCACTCATGATCGTTCTATAATTAATGGTTAATTATAGACGGCCAACATAAACCGAGAACCTATTTGGTCACACGCACAACGAGTGTAATCCAAAGGATTTAAAACGAGCTTGAGAATTGGATTCTCAGACCGAGAGAAACTAGGTTTGGTTGGACCAAACATAGAGAGAGCATGAAATTGTTTCAGTCGCAATGGAAGCTTGGATGGGCCGTGTCTTATGAACACATAATGGATGGACCAAAATGGTTTGGTTCTAATCCAATGGATGAGAATAAACCAAAGGGTTTGGTTTATATTAAACGAATGAACCAAAGGTTGGTTCGGTTCGTTTTAACTTAAAATAAACCATCATAGTTTGGTTTATTTTAACTTATCTTAATGGAGCGGGTTAACGGGCTTTATGGATATGATCCATTAACCATTAAGAGAATTAGTTCTCTATAAAAGAGGGCATTAGGGTTTGTTAAGCCCTAATGAAGAGGCAACCCTAGTTTGGCCGCCCACCTCATCTCCCCTTTTGAGTTGGCGCCAACTTTTCTTGCCGCCCAGCCCATAGCTCCTCCAACCGGCGTCCAGAAGGCTGCTTCCTTCCTCCTCGCCGGCGTCAAGCTGCTGCCGGAAGAGTTCCGGCGATCCTCCTTAGGTTTGGCATCAAGGTGAGCACTTGGCTTCCTTTGTTGGCCGGCGCCTATCTCCTCCACCAAGCTGTCCAGTTTTCTGGACAGCTTCTTCTCCTCTCGTCGGAGCATCGTTTGGACGACGGTTAGTGCTCCGACAGTGGCTAACTTACCGGGGATTTGATCTCCGGTAATCCTCTGAGGTGGAGGACGAAGGATTCGTCAATTGGTTGACGAATACCTCTCCGGAGAAGCGAGTTTTGAGAACTCGTTTTAGGATCCGAATTTGGATTCGGATCGTGATCATCTCTCGATCACGTCGTCTTCAACACGAGGCTAGTAACCCGTACGAAGATGAAGCTCGTGACTTAGCGAAGTCATCCCGAGGAGCTCGGCGTGGATACGGATAGAGACGATTCTTACGAGGATCGTTCCGGTTGATGCCGTTCCCGCTACACGTCATACGGAAGGTATAACGTAGTTTAATTTCCTTTAATTGCAAATTTTAATTTACGGTTATGTCTACAATTGTTGTAATAGCATGCGTGTGTTGTGTGTGTTGTAATAAATATAGATTTATTAATTTTAATTGCTTCCGCTGTGCTCATGTTTACGAAACATGATCGAACACACACACGCCGCGGTGCCGGAAACCCAACAGAAACATCGTTTCCTATAAGTAATATGTTATCGACATACAATACTAGGAACATGACTGCACTCCCACTAACCTTCTTGTACACACAAGGTTCGTCCAGATTTTGATAGAAATCAAACTTTTTAATTGTCTCATTAAAATGGATATTCCATCTCCTGGATGCTTGCTTCAATCCATATATGGACCGTCGCAATTTGCATACCTTGGTTTTATCAACCGATGTGAAACCCTCAGGTTGTATCATATATACATCCTCGAGTAGGTTTCCATTAACTAAATTTTTTTTCACATTCATCTTTCATATCTCATAATCATAATGAGCCACTATAGCCATCAACATCCGAATGGATTTAAGCATAGCAACAGGCGAATAGGTTTCGTCATAATCAACACATTGCTTTTGACGATATCCTTTCGCCACCAATCTAGCCTTATAGGTAATCACATTACCATCCATGTTGGTTTTCTTCTTGAAAACTCACTTGCACCCTATAGGCTTTATGCCTTCAGGTGGGTCAACCAAGTTCCAAACTTGGTTTTCATACATGGAATCCATTTCCAACTTCATGGCATCAAGCCACTTATCTCTTTCTGAACTTTTAAGAACTTTTTCATAACTGGTAGGCTCCTCATCATCAATGAGTAATACGTCGTTCGATTCACTTATAAGAAATCCATATCTCTCAGGAATATTGCATGTTCTTCCAGATCTACGAAGATGTGGTGTCTCAATAGGTCTAGTCGATGGTTCATCACTATGAGTTTTTGGCTGAGGTGCTTGACCAGGTATCTCTTCAATGTCTACTGAAGTCTCTTGAACCTCCTTAAGTTCAACGACACTCCCACTATTTTCTTGCTAGAAAAACTCTTTCTCTAGAAACACAACATTCTTTAAAACAAACATCTTTTGTTCCAAAGGATGATAGAATTGGTAACCCCTCGTTTCCATAGGGTATCCAATAAATAGACATTTATCAGACATAGCATCCAATTTGTCTGACACAGTCCGCTTCACATAAGCAAGATAACTCCATATCTTCGAGTAAGATAAATGAGGTTTCTTACTAGCCCATATCTCATATGGAGTAGTACAGACTACCTTGATCGAGACTCTATTTAACAAGTAAACAACTGTCTAAAGTGCATAGCCCCAAAAAGGACTTGGGAAGATTCATGTGATTCATCATTGACCTTACCATGTCCAAAGAGGTCCGATTTTGCCTCTCAGATACATAATTAAGTTGTGGTGTATACGGCGGAGTCCATTGAGACAATATACCATTGCCCCTCAGATAATCTAGAAACTCTTGACTCAAGTATTCACCACCTCGATCTGATCGTAGTATTTTAATACTCTTGCCAAGTTGTTTCTCTACTTCATTTTTGAATTCTTTGAACCTTTCAAAGGCTTCAGAGTTGTGTTTCATCAAGAACACATACCCAAACCGTGAGTGATCATCGGTGAAGGTAATGAAGTAGCTATAACCTCCTAAGGCTTGAGTTGACATAGGTCCACATACATCAGTATGTATTAGACCAAGCAACTCACCCACCAGTTCACCTTTTTCCAGTAAAAGGTAACATGGTCATCTTGCCTTTTAACCATGATTCGCATGTATCGTATGAATCGAATTCAAAGGATTCCAGAATTCTACATCGGTGTAATTCGGACATGCGTTTCTTGCTCACATGGACAAGACAACAATGTCACATGTAGGAGTCTAATTGATTATCTTTTCGAGCACGCTTGTTGCTCACTTCGATATTGAAAATGTCACTGGATATGTCCAACATATAAATACAATTGCTTAAAATTCCAGTCCCATAAAGAACGTCATTCAAAGTTATGTAACAACAATTGTTACTAAAAGTTAAATGTTTTCCATTTCTATTTAAACAAGAAATAGAAATGATGTTCTTTATCAACGAAGGAACATAAAAGAAATTGTCCAGTTTTAAGACAAGTCCTGTAGGGAGTTTCGATAAATACGTTCTGATGGCGAGTGCAACAATCTTTGCTCCATTCCCAACACGTAAATTTGACTCTTCCTTGACGAGTCTTCTTCTATTCCTTAGCCCTTGTATGTCATTACATATATGTGAGCCACACCCAGTATCCAATACCCAAGTGTCTGAGGAAATAGAATGACAATCAATAACGAAGATATCTGAAGAAGATGGGGCATCTGATGCCTTATTCTTCTTTACAGACTTAAGATAAATCTTGTAGTTTCTTTGCCAATGACCCTCCTTTCAATAATGACGGCAAGTGCCCTTTTGAGCTGGTTCTGCCTTTTAAGCCTTTTTCTTCTTCCCCTTCTGATGTTCCTTTGACTCCCTCTTAGAACCATTCTTCGAGGAATCAACTAATAGCACCGTCCCTTGCTCATGCTTCTCAGAAGCCTCCACAGTCTTCAGCTAGTTGAGCAGTACCACAGATGAACCTTCTTGCATCTCCGAGGTGAAGAGGAGCTTGGAGACATCGAACCTTTCGAATCTCACTTGGTCATCAAACAACTCATAAAGATGAAGGACTATGGTATGAGCATACATATGCTCATGCTGCTTCTACAGCTCGGGTACAATGGCGGCTAGCATGATGTAACTCACTTGCTCAGAATCACTCACATGTTTCTGATGGGCCAACAATTGGTCCGGTGTTGCATCATCACTAGGACGGGCGGGAAGAGACGCTTCGAGGACATACTCAAGCTTTTCCACCTTGAGAACAATTCTCAAGTTTCTAAGCCAGTCAAAGAAGTTCGGCCCTGTCAATTTATTCGAATTCAAAATAGAGTACAAATTCAAAGACATCATGATCAAGTGATTAACCTAGAAATACAAAACGAGCATATATGAGAAAGATGATTTAAAATGCTTCCACATACATTTACAAAATCCCATTCATTTTTTGAATTCAAAAACCCTCAAAATCAATTCGGGAGATCGTAGGTCAATCTCCGAATAGTCTGATATCCAATATAGATAAGAACAACCTTGGAATGAGTCCAACAAGTCATTCTTAGCTATGATGGTGGGTATCAAGTATACCGATTACATATCACGTATATGTAACTATCACAATGTGTTATCAGCTAATTGAATGTTTACACATACATTGGGTTTTTAACAGATTAACAAGTATGCATCATATGCATAGCACCCAACTTCACCTCTATTGACATCGACCTTGGAGTGAGTCCAACAAATCGATTCTCCAAGTTAGAGTCGGCCCATTAATCGCGAAATAGTTTTAATATGGTTAGAGCGCATTCAAGCAATTATCCAGGCTTGGAGTGAGTCCAACAACCCGAACAAGAAACAGAACTCTGGTTCTTACCATATTAATGGAAGGTGTAGGCTTTAATATTGTATAAGGGTTTTAAAGTCTCATCCACTTTGCATGTAAATAACTATTATCTACATTGCATGACATACATGGTATACATCTACATGTCACGACATGCATGGCATAATAATATGCATCTAATACAATTACATGGCATATAATTATGGCATGTACTTAATTTTCTTTTATGTCATAACTATTTATGAAAATAAAATATGTTTAAGATTTGATTCCCAAAATCAAATCATGATTAAATTAGGAAAAAAAATTCCAAATCTAATCACATATTTTATTTATGGAAGGTCTCAATTAAAGAAAGTAAAATTTAATTTAGGAAACAAATTTCCTAAATTGTCAAAACTATTTATGGAAATCAAATATAATTTAGATTTGATTTCCCAAATCAAATCATAATTAAATTAGGAAACAAATTTCAAAATATAATCAAATATATTATTTATGGAAAGTGTTAATTTCCATAAATACTTCTAACTTTCCAATAGTAGAAGATTTCCAAAAATACTTCTAGACATTACAAAATTAGAAAATTTCCATAAATACTTCTAAACTTCTAAAAGTAGAAAATTTCCATAAATAAAATTACGACTATCGCAAAATAATTTTACGATTATGTCGAAACACAACCTGGGCTCTGATACCATTGTTGGGTTTTCGACACCGCGGCGAGTGTGTGTTTGAACATGTTTCGTAAACATGTGCGCAATGGAAGAAATAAAAAGTAACAAATCTAATTTATTACATCACACACACCATACGGATGCATAGTACAACATGTGTAGACATAACTGTAGTTTCAAATTTTGCAATAAAAGGAAATTATTCTACGTATACTTGACGTATCACGTGTAGCGGAAAAGACATCAACCGGAGCAACTCTCGCTAGAATCTCCTCTATCCGTATCCACGCCGAGTATCGTCAAGATGACTTCACAAAGCCATGAGCCTCGTCTTCATATGAGTCACTAGCCTCGTGTTGAAGACGATGTGATCGAGAGAAGATCACAATCCGAATCAAAATTCGGATTCAAAAATGAGTCCCCAAAACTCACTTCTCCGGAGAGGTATTCGTCAACCGTTTGACGAATCCTTCGTCCTCTACATATGAGAATTATCGGAGATCGAATCCCCGGCAAGGTAGCCACTGTCGGAGCTCCAAACGTCATCCAAATGATGCTCTGACATGAAGAAAACAAGCTTTCTAGAAAATTGGACATCTTTGGTGGAGAACTTGCGCCGGCCAAATAAGGAAAGCTAGGTGCTCACCTTGTCGCCGGAGCCAAAGAAGATTACCGGAGGGTTTCCGGCAGGAGCTTGGATGCCGACAACATCTTGGACGGCAGCACAAGGGCTGGGCGACAACAAAGGTTGGGCGACAACCTTGTTGGGTGGCGGCACCATGAGAAGAGAGGGAGGGGCGGCAATAAAATTAGGGTTAGGTCTTTCACAAAACCCTTAAGCCCTATTTTATAGAGAACAAATTCTCCTAATGGGTATTGGTTCATAACCAAAAACCCATTAACCCACTCCATTAACTTAAGTTAAAATAAACCAAACCGATTTGGTCTATTTTAAGTTAAAAAGAACCGAACCAACTTTGGTTCATTCGTTTAAAACAAACCAAACCCCTTTAGTTTATTATTCACCATTGAAATTGAACCAAACCAATTTGATTAATCCATCATGTCTTCATAAGACATGACCCATCCACGCATCCATTGTGACTGAAACAATTTCATCCTCGCTCTTTGTTTGGTCTAACAAAACCTAGTTTCTCTCGGTCTGAGAATCTCATTCTCAAGCTCGTTTTAAATCATTCAGATTACGCTCATTGTACGTGTGACCAAATAGGTTCTCAGTTTATGTTGGCCATCTATAATTAACTATTAATTATTGAACGATCATGAGTGTAACCTAGTAGTACATTATGATCCCCAATTAACCGAAAAGATCAACGCTTGATCAAGATCTATTTCTGAAACCCTTCAGCAACTACAATGAATCGTGCCCCGTTCCCTTCACGCATCTTATACCTACTTTGTTCAGGACATGGTCTATAGTGTCAGTCCCCACTAGGTTGACTATGTTACACCTACGCCGAGTATCATTTCCTCGTCCTACGGATTCTAGTTATTGCACATGTATCCAAAAGTACCTTACTCTAAACATGTAATGATTTGGCCAAAGACTTTAGTAACAATCCGACGAGACGCCATGGGTATACATCTCCTCGCAAGGATTGGTTAATCCTTTATAGGTTATTCAAACACCTTTGATCACTTCGACTTATACCCAATCATCTCGGGTCCATATATCCTCAGAGATGCTTGCTTAAGATGTCAAAGCATAAGTCTTCATGACCATGATGACTTGAATACCGCAAGTCAAAGGAACATCGCACTTAAGTTGTAGTAAGAACTTCATTGACATATCTATATATGCAGAGAACCACATGAAGTTTTAGAGTTGGTCACTCCAATGAACTAGTTACCATAACTAGCATTGACGATTAACTCCGGACATCACAATGTCTCCAGCCAATGAGAATCAGCTGCTCGGATACACCATGGAGTATACTTAGTGCTAGTCTCGACAGAATTGATGGTGTCCAAATCCATCAATTCATCGACTAGGGATAATTTCAATACATCACAATTACACATATAGAGATACTCACTAGTTGTGATCCAATCACAAATTCTCTCATGCTGTGAATCGTACCATGGACATTCAGTAAATGAGTTTAAGATCTAATCAAGTACATGAAAACTTGTATACTCAAATAGTGAATCTTCATTTCTCATATAAATGGTTCAACCATAAAGCGATTGTCTTGGGACACCTCTCATATATTACTAACAATATCCTCTCTCAATGAGAATCTCATTCTCAGACTTGTATTACATCTCAAGATCACCTGTAGTGCGTGTGACCCAATAAGTTCCCGGTTATGTTGGCCATTAATAATTAATGCCTTAATTATAAATAGATCATGAGTGACACCTAGCAGTACATCATGACCCCCAATTTATCGGAAAGTTTAAATCAACTTCAGAAAATTTTCTGAACCCTTTAGCAACTTTAGTTGTTCGTTCCTTGTTCCTTTCACTCATCCTATACCCACTTGGTTCAAGACATGGCTTCTATGTTCGTCCCCACTAGGCTTTCTACATCACATGTAGCCCAAGTTATTTTCCTTGTCCTGTGGATTCAAGTTACTCCTACATGTTCCCAAGAAGACCATCTTCTTAACATGCTTGTTCTGGCTAGAGACTTTTGAATAACAAACCTGATAAGAGGCCTAGGGTTTACATCTCCTTTATCAGGAGTGGTGAATCTTCTGTAGGCTATTCAAACACCTTCGATCACTTTGGCTTATACCCAATCATCTCGGAGTTACACTACTATGTAGATGGCTACGAAGAAGTCAAAGTACAAGGCGCCAGGATCAAGATGACTTGAATATCTCTAATCTAAGGAAGCTCGCACTCAAACTATAATGAGATCTTCAATGACATATATAACCATATGAAGTCTTATAGCAGGTCACACCAATGAACTAGTTACCAAAACTAGCATCCACATATTCACTCTCAGCATCCCTATGCTTCCATTTAGTGAGTACTAAATGTTTGGATAAACCAAGGAGCATAACATGTGCTAGTCTCACAGAATTGATGATGTTCAATCTCATCAATTCATAGACTAGGGATAGTTTCAATACTTGTATATTTACACATGATGAGATACCCACTACTTGTAATCCCATCACAATTTCTCTCATGTTATGCATCATATTGTAGACTTCAGTATATGAGTTTAAGATCGAATCAAATACACAGATAATGTATACTCAAATAGTGAATTTTATTAATAACTTCTAAGGTGATTGCCTTAGGACACCTCTCAATTACATTATTAATGTCATACTATTTCTTCTAATAATTGGGTATTGGATACATGGTGTGACTCACATATATGTAATAACATATAGGGGCTTAGGAACAAAGGAAGATTGGTTAAGAGAGAAGCAAAACTAAGGGTTTGCAATAGAGAAAAAGTTGCTACTGTAGCGAAGGGAACTTAAATGTTGTTACTTCATACGGGACTAGTTTTAGAGTTGGATGATTGTTTTTATATTTTTGCATTAATAGAGAACATTGTTTCTATTTCATTTTTTAATAAGAAAAGTTATCATTTGATGTTTAGTAATAATTGTTGTTACATTACATTAAATGGTGTTTTTTATTCTACTCGAATGTTAAATAATGGAATCTACACATTAGATAAATCCAACGAGATATTCAATATTGAAACTAATAGTAAATGCGCTAAGTTAGATAATCAGTTAACCTCGCAATTATGACATTTTCATCTTGACTATATAAGCAATGAACGCATGTCCAAACTGCATAAGCTTGGTATTTTGGAGTCTTATGAATCAGATTCATTAGACCCATGTGTTTCATGCTTAAAAGGAAAGATGACAAAGTTACCTTTTAGTGGAAAAGGTGAACGAGCAGTTGAGGTATTGGGTCTTACACATATTGATGTATGTGGACCAATATCAACTCATGCCATTGGAGGTTATAGCTACTTCGTTACCTTTATCGATGATTTTTCATGATATGGGTATTTGTATCTGTTAAGATACAAATCTAAAGTCTTTGAAAGATTTTAAGATTTCAGAAAAGAAGTAGAGAAACAACTTGGGAAAGGTATTAAATCGATCGATCGAGGTGGTGAATACTTAAGCGAAGAGTTTCAAGATCATCTAAAGGACAATGTCATCTTGTCCCAAAGGACTCCACCTTACATGCCACAACATAATGGTGTGATTGAAAGATGAAACCGAACCTTGTTGGACATTGTTAGGTCAATGATGCAGCATGCAAGTCATCTAAAAACCTTTTGGAGTTAAGAACTCGAGACTGCTATCTACTTGTTAAATAGTGTCCCAACTAAGGCAGTCTCTACTACACCATATGAGATGTGGAATAGTAGAAAACCTCATTTATCTTATTTGAAAATTTGAGATTGCCCTGTTTATGTGAAGTGGACAGTATCAGATAAGCTGGAGGTTAAGTTTGATAAGTGTCTATTTATTAGTTACTGAGGGGTTACCAATTCTATCATCCCTTGGAACAAAAGGTGTTTGTTTAAAGGCATTCTGTATTCCTAGAGAAGGAGTTTCTCTTACAGGAAAATAGTGGCAGTGATATTTAACTAAGCATAATTCAAGAGACTCTGGTAGACACAGAAGAGAAGCCTAGTCAGGAACCATAGCTGATTACTCATTCGAATGAGGTAATAGATTAACATGATGATACACCACCTCCTTGTAAATCTAGTAGGATACATAGCATTCCTGAGAGACATGGATTTCTCATAAGCGATTATGTTCTTAGTAGTCTATGTCGATGACATATTAATCATAGGAAACGATATTCTTGTTTTGCACACAATCAAGGTCTGGTTGTCCAAAATGTTCTCCATGAAAGACATGGGAGAAGCAACCTATATTTTGGGGATTAAGATCTATAGAGATTGATCGAATCGGTTGCTTGGTCTTTTGCAAACTACATACATAGACAAAGTGCTAAACGGTTTAACATGGAAGAATCCAAGAATGGTTTTATTCTCATGAGGCATGAGATTCACCTTTCGAAGTTAATGTTCCTGCACACTGAAGACGAGAGGATTCACATGAGTCAGATCCCATATGAATCAGCTAAAGGATCGATCATGTATGTTATGTTATGTATGAGGCCTGATGTATCATACGTTTTGAGTGTTACGAGTAGATACCAGTCAGGTCCTGGTATGGACCATTGGGTGGCTATCAAGACAATCCTTAAGTACTTAAGAAGGACTAATGATTTGTTCTTTGTATATGGAGGAGGTGATATGGTAGTGAGCAGGTATACTGATGCTAGCTTCCAGACAGATAAGGATGATTTCAAATCTCAGTCTGGATACATATTCATCTTGAATGGAGGTGCGATGAGTTGGAAAAGTTTTAAACAAACACAGTTACTGATTCTACAATGGAGGCAGAGTACATTGCAGCTTCTGAAGCAGTAAAGGAGGCGGTATGGATCAAGAAAATCATTACTGAAATTTGAGTTGTTTCGAGCATTGTTGAAGCATTACTGGTTCACTGCAACAACAATGGCGCCATTGCATAGGAGAAGGAACCACAATCTCATCAACGATCCAAGAACGTACTACGTCATTTCTATTTGATCAGAGAGATCAATGGTGGAAGAAATGTACTGATGCGAGCATTTTATATAGGATTTTAGCAATAATTTTAGTCCATATCTTACTATTGGTGTAATCGGCCTAGGTCACGATTGACCAAACTCGAGATTGACTTGAGTAGTGTTTTAATGTTTGACGATGAGTTAACCATTGTTTGACAATGGGTTGACTATATGGTTGAGATGAGATTGACCATATGATGGAGAAGTCCAAGTGGGACACTTGGCATGAAAAGTCCAAGTCATGGGTACTTGTCATGGAAAGTCCAAGCATGGGTCTTGGCATTTGGAAAATCCAACATGGAGTTGGCATGGAATGTCCAAGGGTGTAGTCTTGGCTACGTAAGTCCAAGTGTGTAGTATTATCCCTGAAAGTCAGAGTCATGGATACTTAACAATTGAGAAGTCCAAGGATTGATACTGGCGATGTAAATTCCAAGGGTGGAGTCTTGGCAGCATAAGTCCAATGGTTGGTGGAGTAAAGGCCAAGCTTGTGTCTTGGCAGTGTAAGCCCAAATGTACATTGGCAATGTAGACAGTGTTATCATGACAATAGCTGATGGATGCACCTGATTGCTAATGTATAGATGAACAAGTCATGGATGACTTGGAGGGATCTGATAGGTGTTAGCCTGATGGAGGTGGCTAGAAGGCTTAGTTCAAGGTTAAGAGTGGTCTAACAAGTTTAAGGGCATCATACTTAGGGTAAAATCTCATGTTTGAGGTGTATCAGTTGACTGGGGTTATGGATCAGTCAACTAGTCGAGTGTTTTAACACTTAACAACCTAGTTGACACTAAGCAGTCGATTGATAGAAGTCAACTGATGCTCGACTTTGACCAAGTGGTCTTGGTTGTCGACTGCCAGCATTGGCAATCAATTGATGTGGAGTAGTCGACTGCCATGAATGGCAGTCAAGTCGGGGATGTAGCCACAGATGCAAGGCAGGCTCGACCAGCACCTCGACTGCTTATGCATTAATCGACTGGTAGGGTTTGGCAGTCAACTGATACATTAGCCGTTGCAGTTTTTTCAGCATGGATCGAGTCGTTGTGAGACAACGACTGCAGGATCAATCGACGAATGGGTATGAGCAGTTGACTGCTAGGCGGAAATTAGCCCGAGTAGCATCTTTAAAAGGAGCACGAAGGGGAGGATTTTTGTAGCGATTTCTTGGGCGATTTGAGGTTATTTGCTGGTGAAAGTCAGGGTCTTCAAGTGCGACTCAAGCAATCAAACAAGCAAGCATTCAAAATAGTTTTTGTACAGTTTTCTTTACATTTTTTCTTGTATTTCATTTGTAATTACTTGTATTATTTTTTATTACTATTGTTATCGCTTGTACGAGGTTTCACCACCTCCGGTGTGTCACCGAGGAGTGTTATTGATTAGTGGCGGTGTGTGCATCACTGGAGCTCACTGGAGCTCAATCCATGGAGTAGGAGCCCTAAGGTTCCGAACCATGTTTTATCGCTTGTCGTATGTGTGTGGTTGTATTTTTGTATTTGTGTTAGTATTATTATTATTCCACTGCGCTAACAAGTGTTGTAGATGATCAAGGACAATCGAATTTCATCTACGTCAAAGAGATGCTATTCACTCCTAGCGGTGGTATGATCCCGTACAAATGGTATCAGAGCAATGACGCTCTTCAAGGTTTAACAACTAAGGGAGCACCTCTAGAGGGTAGAAGGAAGATGGAGTTGCCCTACGATAGATTGGGATGGGATATCAACACTCTGGTTCCATACGCGTTCCATGGACAAGAAGGCTTCAATCAATGGAAGGAAAGGATTGAATAATTCATAATGATGAAAGACTTCGAAGATTGGCCCATCTTGATGGAAGGATTCAAATATCCAAGAAGGTCGAAGGGAGGATTCCTCGAGATGAAGAAGTGGACCGAAGAACAACTCTGAGAATTCGAGAAAAATAAAAAGGTAATAAAATTCTTTGTTAATTTAATTCCTAATAACATTATGTGTAGTTTAGGTGATTACATGGATGCCAGAGAGCTATGGAGAATGTTGGCAAAATTTCATGAGGAGCCTCACTCGGTCTAAGAATATAAGGAATAATAGGAGTGATCATCCTCTCAAGCTCAAGAAGAATGTGAATCATCATCCCAAGAGCTTGAGAGGATTCGAAAGTTGAGAAGGAGTCAACATCCGGATCGGTGGAAAAGGAAGAATTAGAGGAAGTCTTCAACTCTAGGATTGAGGGGGAGGATATTAGATCACCGGAGCCGGAGCAAAATCAAAATGTAGCCTCAACCTCTGGAAGAGATGAAGAACAAATTATGGCCACCATCGACCTAGGTAACTCAAGCATTCCAATTAAAAATAAAATCTATATTATATGCTTTGAGTGTATGGAAGCCGGATTCTACAATAGCAATTGTCCAAAATGGGTCAAGAAGACGGCACAAGTCGTGCCAAAGATCAAGGAGGTCGGAGCCTCTACAATTAAAAGTAAGGAGCACATCATTTTCTTCAAATTCCAACAAAATAGGCATTATAGGAGTCAATGCCCTTGGGGGAGGAAGCCAACCAAGGGAGAATATGGAGCATCACATGTAGGGGGAGCTAAGGCAAACATTTAAGTATGCTTCCTATTCAATTAAGAGTCAAAAGTATGCTAGGAACAATTTTATGATATTGCTATTACTCATGAACAAAATCATGCTAGAAAGAATATATTTTATTGTCTAGGTGCAAAATCTTGCAATATTAGGGCTAATGACAAATCTAGAAACAATGTCCCCAAAACAATTCTACCTAGGGAGACAATTAGAAAGGTAGAACACCATTTAGGCATTAACCCTAAGAATGGTAGGCATATGCCTAAAAGGAAGAACCATTCCCAAAAGATTAATGAACAATAAAAATTGAAAAAATTAGAATTATAAAACCAAGCCTTGAGGTCAAGGCTTGAAAAATTAGAGAAGACTCTTGCAAAATGACAAATTCAATTAAAAGGACTTGGAGTCAAAATTTAGGGTTTAGGAGGCAAGAGCCTTCCAAGGATAAAAAAGGTTTGGGGCACAAACCTAAGTCCAAGGAAGTCATGCATACCTATCACAATATTCCATTTGATTATGGAACTAAATCTAGGTGTGGGAAAACCAAGGTTAATAGGGAAGTCATTCCTAAAGTTAATCATGGTCTGTGTCTAGTGGCCAAGGATTCAAAGAAATCTAGGTTAGCCACTAAGAAGGTTACAAGGGGAGTTACCCCTAGAGTCAACCTTAACAAGACCCAATTGACAAAGGATTCCAAGACTAAAAGGGTCATTAGGAAGGTACTAAGGGAGGATATCCCTAGTAAGTACCTAGTAAACCCAAAGAGCTCTAATAGGTATTGGGTTCCTAAGAGCGTGATTCCATCACACTAAATGGGTTGGGGTGTGTCAACTTGAATGGGTGGGTAGTTAACCTAACCATAATAAAGTTGGAACTTTAGGACATTTTCAAAGTTATGTGATACTTTGGAAATGATATTGAAACGTAATCCTAGAGGATTTTAAGATGCACCAATAAACTTTGAGGATTATAAAAAATTGGTCAAAAGTGGCACATTTAGGTTTAGAAGGTCTTGGTGTGCCATTTTGAGTCTTGGCACACTTGTGAGATTGATCTATTAAGGAAAAATGTTTTAAATTTCGAGATGACATTTGGGCTTAACACTTAGGTATTATATACCTTGGTATGTCATACACTTGCCATGCTTCATATGCCTTAACATGTGTTTGAATGGAAGGTATGTTTTTGGTGTATTGCATCTCACAAAATATGGGTTTCACCTTGATTATGTACTTTGACATCTAGAAAGGGGAGATGCTAAGAATAAAATCATTGAATGTCAATGCTTGTGAAAATAGGACAAAAAAAATCAAAACACATTAACAATGCACAAAATCAAACATAAATATTGGACTAATCGATACACATGCAATAACCACATTAAATGAAAGAAAATTAAGTGAAGAAATGAAATTCACATAAATTCCAAACAGATAATCAGATATTAGTCGACTGCTTCATTCGAGCAGTCCACTGAATACCCTATAGCACGACACAGAAGGTTTAGCTGTCGACTGTCGAACCCTAGTAGTCGACGGCAGGTGCCGTGAACTGGTCGTCGAAGCACGAGCAGTCAACTTCTATGGCTCATCAGTCGACTGCTCACTGCGATTTTATAAGGCCGAACCCTAGCAGTTCGGCCTCCTCACGTGACTTCTCCTTTCTCCGACGCTCCTAACACTCCCGACGACTTCTCCCTTCCTTGTTCGAAAGCTCTCCGACGCTTCTAGCCCTAGGTAAGGTTTGATTCTTGAAACCTAACCCTATTTCATCTCCTTTATGCCTAATGGTCGTCCCATTTTTCCTCCTCTGCACGAGTTAGTGCTCTGACTGGTGTTTTGGCAATTTCTCACTGATTTTCTCTACAACACTTACTGCTTCGGTCACCTCATACATCCTCAGATCAATGGAACCTAAGTAAAGCTCTATAACCTAAACCCTAATCATATTTTCTCATGAATTTCCATAATCTAATCACTTTTTATGCCTTCATTCATCATCATGCATTGCATTCATTAGATAAATTTGTAGGGAAGTACCGAGTGAGGCTTCATTGTGATCATATCAACCCATGCTGGTTAGATACCTAGATGAGCCATTTTTCATATCGTAATGTAGGGATGTTATCCAAATTATCATGCACTATCATTTAGCAAAAATAGTATTTTGCATGCCTCGAATCAACATCGACTTAGTCATGGAGTTTAACTCTAATTTGAGGAGGGTTGGGGATGGTCCAATATACTCCAATTGTGTTGCAAAACACGATTTGGAATTCACTCATGCGATTCTACAGGATTTCTTGGAGTGTCGACCATTTGCTGACACCTTGATATTCTATCGTACCTTTGATGAACCCTTACCAGCTCCTTTTGATCATATTTCTCTAGACTCCATGCATGACTTCTTTTTCCATCGACCTCGTCCTTTGGGTCAGAACCTATTTTCTATCAATGGCTTATCTGCTCCTGACAATGTACTCTATAATGTCATTATTGGATGCCTCTTGTCTATTGTGACCTGGGTAAGGCCAAGATTCGACCTCCCCATCTATTTCTCATGTTTGTGATGCGTCATTTATTGGATATTAATATTGCATCAATCATTTTTCATTGCATAGTCCACTTTGTGTCCCCTGTGTAAAGGAAAGTTCATATGCCTTTTGGAAATATCATCACTACTTGGTTAGCATCCATAGGCATAAACATTTCTAGAGGGACACTTAGGCCACTTTTAGATTCATACGAACGTATCACGATGAGACACTTTGCATTAGTCGGCATGGGGACAGGGCCTGGGACGATGGAGTGGCCACCTCGGCCACAGCCAGCTCATGAGCCTAGATAGCCAGTGGTGGAGTATGACGAGCCAGCTGCTGAGGATGATGACCCCATGATTGAAGATGTATCGACGGAGGGTCTCTCGGAGCACTTTGCATGCTTGGAGACCAGATTTGAGAATTTTCATAAGGAGGTTGACACTAGATTGGAGGAGCTCAGCTTAGGGTAGTCCTCCATTGCCTACTGCCTGAGTCAGATTGAGCAGAGTCAGCTCGAGATGTTCGAGATGATGCGGAGTTGGATGCTGAGTCAGCAGGCTCCACCTTCGGCCAATGACACTAGTGGATGGTAGCTGGGCCAAATTCTATGTATCTTGTCTTTATTTTCGTAGTGAGGAGTGACTATCTGGATGTCTATTTGATGGGTCTAGAACTGACTTGTATGTTCTATTACATTTTTGTCATGTCATGACATCATATTTCTTCTTAATCATATAAAATGTCATGATAATACTTAGGGTTAATTTTTATGTCATGTTCATGTTTAGATTGTACTAATATGCCATGATATCATGATTATTAGCACATATATTTATTTATGCTATCATTATATGCCATAATCATCATTCATGCATTTAAGGTCAATTAAAACTGATGTAAGGACAATGACATGATTTGAAGTCCCATGTATAAGGGAATCAAATAGAGTTGTCTAGAAAATGCATGAAACCCTAATAAACCTAAACCCACATCTCACACTAACATTAAATTGACTTGTGTGTGTTTTCATACACTCTAGACGTATGTGAGATACTAGGAAGTGAGTTAAGTTCATGTGCTTATTTAGTACATCATAATTGAACTTAGAACTCATTAATTGATAATGATAAATCATGAGGAAAGTTAATGTACAAGTAATGTACATCTAGCCAATAGTCCATGATCCAAAATAAATTTTCAAAAATATTTTAGAAAACCTTGGTGAAGTATATCTTTTGATAGCCATCACCATTGAGGAAGTTGATACAAAGTAGGTCAATAACATTGAAGAATTCAATAGCTTTGAACTTTGTAACAATCTCTCGTCTGAATGGGTATTTTATTTTCGACCTATTTTTCACTCATTGTATTCCATGTAAGTAATGTGCGTATGAATTTTTATGATTTTTCAAAATATGTATATTTACTTTTATATTTTCAAAACTCATTTTTGATTTTTGGAAATCATCTATCAGTCTACTGTTTCAGGTTGTCAGTCGACTGATGCTGATATTAGTCGACTGATTGCTGAATGAGTTGATTGATGGTTTGATTTAGGGTAAACAAGGTTTGTTTAGCCTTATTTCAGCTATGTTAGGCTACCCTAACTACTCCTAACCCTAGGATATTCTTTGGAAAACATTATAAAGGGTGGAAATCCATTGGATATGGATTAGGAGAGTTGTTTAGGGTGCGTATCAATTTTAAGATGTGTGAATGTTCAAGTTTGAACTTTTGACCATAATTTTCATGGTTTAGTGTTCCTATAGGCTTAGGGACTCTCCAAAGACATTGTTGGTGCAATGGTCAAGGAGGAGCAAGCCTTTAAAGGGAGGTTATTGTTGGTGCAGTAGGCACCTAAGTCGAACTTGAGTTTTGATTATAGCAAACGATACAATGTTAAGCTCATGTCATTATCTCACGAGCTGAATCGAGTGTGCAAAAAATTACTATAGCTGGAGCTGAAGGCTAGCGACACCCGGAGGAAGCAGCGGTGGTCGGGCGACACTCGAGTGACTTCGGAGGGAGCCGAAGGAATCGAGTGGAAGGCCGGAAGTGAATGCGACACAGTAAGTATCGAGGTAAGCTCGTGTGTGTACGAGACTAAGTGAGGTCGTATCCTTTTTATGGGGATGATCTTAAGCGTAGATCCGACTAAAGTCATCCTATAGGTGTTTTAGGTCGAGATCGGACGATCGGAGGTTGTTGAAATAATGTTTTTGTTAAGCTAACTTTGCCTTGAGTCCCAACATGATCGTACTGAGGTCGGCATTCGATGATGCATCCATATGTCGTGATGATGGCGTGATCATGGTGTGGTCAAAGATCAACCACGAGGAGTCAAGGCTTATCACCTTATTTCAAGAGGAGTAGTGCTCAAATGTGATTGGCTAGGGTTCCTCTTGAAAAGGGGCTCAAAGGCTAAAAAAGGAGGGACTAGCCTAGGGTTTCTTCATCAATTCTATGCTTCCAAAAGCCTCCGCAAAGCTACAACTCTCCGACAATGAAGTGCTTCTTCTCCGACGTCTAGGTTTAATTTACTTTATTTTTTTTTACGTCGGTATAAGCTTTATATCAGTTGTTTCGTTACTTTTTTGAAACTTTTCAATGGTAACGAGGAGAGGGGGAGTGTCCCTCTACCTCAAGCTTTTTGTGTTCTTGTATCGATTAACTCCTACCTCTAACAAGGAGGAGTTCTTTAGTGTTTTGCCCTCCGTGCGTGGTCAAGGACCACTAGGTCCTTGGAGTAGTAGCCGAAGGCTATGAACCAAGTAAAAAATATCTTGTCTCTTTTATTGTTTCATTTATCTTTCCGCTACACTTAATTGTTTTGATACGAATTCGAAAGAAAGAAAAGTTTTATCGCTATTCACCCCCCCCCCTCTAGCGATCCGCTTAGATCCAACAATTGGTATCAAAGCGGGGGGTTGCTAAGATTTGGTGAAACTACCAATCTAGCATTTTACATTTTTTTTTCTTTTTAATTCTATTTATTCCAGATTTATTTCATTTTGTTAATTTTTCTCCCACACTACTAATCCAAGACGCGAGTCTTGGTACATTTTCGTGTGTTTTTGTCGTTGCTAGGTTTTTCGTCTTCATCTCCTTGTTTTTTTTGTTCTAATGGCACATCATGAGGGTTTTAGCACTGTCCGATCTCCGTTTTAAAATGGAGATGACTTCCGTTATTGGAAGGGTCAGATGGAATGCTTTCTCAAAACCCAAATCGAGATGTGGATCATAATCCAAACGGGTTTCACACTTCCGACTAACGAAGTTGGTGAATCCTTGGGTTATGACCAATGGACCATTGCGACAAAACGACAAGTTGAAGCTTATGCCAAGGCAACTCAAATCCTCCAATGCGATTTGTCCAAGGAGGAACTAAATCACGTCGGAACCTTCATCAGCGCAATGGACCTTTGGACAAAGCTAGTGGAGCTACACTAAGGGACCGATGAAGCCAAGGTATGTAAGCGAGATCTTTTATTTAATAAACTATATAATCTAAAAATGCAGAAACATGAGTCCGCGATGCAACTTCATGGCCGCGTTCAAGACATAGTTAATAATCTACACGCAATCGGGCAAATGGTCGAAAACCGTGACCTTATAAGGTATGTTCTTAACTCCTTTCCGAGGACTACCTTGTGGGCATCCATGGTCGAAACCCTTGTGGGGATCTTTCGAAACATAGGTTAGATGAATTATTTTATGATTTTGAACTTCATGAGCAGTCTAACTCGAAACCCGAGAAGGGTATAGCACTTTTTGCAGGTTCAAGGAAGAAACCCGCAAGCAAGCCACCCCCGAAGGAAGAAGAGGATGAGTCCAATTCGGAGGTCGACTTGGAAATGGAGGCCGAACTAGTCAACCTAGTTCAGAGGATAGTCAAGGGTCAAAAACGAACCGTCACTCGACCCAACGAAGGTAAGACTAAAGGTTCAAATATTAGATGCTTTGAATGCAACAGGTTTGGACATGTTAAGTCTGAATGCCCAAAACTCAAGAGCAAAGCACCAAAACACAAAAAGGCACTCAACACTACTTGGGAAGAAGCATCCGAGGAAGAAGATAATGATCATGTTCTCATGGCTAAACCAGTGGAATTGGAGATGGAGTTGGAACCAAAACTTGAATCGGAAACCGAAGACGAGTCGGACTGCAAAGCACTATTCAAGACAAGCCACGGATATGCATCCGGTTCAAAATATACACTCAAGGTAAGTCGATCCCTCATTAGTACACTTTATAGTGCAATTAAGTTTTTAACTAAAAAATTAGCTAAGTCCGAGTCCAAGGTCGAGACCCTAGTTGAGGAAGTTAAACTCCTAAAAAATGAGGTCTCCCAAACCTGTTCGACTAGTCAAGTTCAAGAGGAGGACTCAACTTGGGTTAAAAAACTCGAAGTTGAGAACTCACTCTTGAAGAGTCAAGTCGAAGATCTTAGGAACACGTTGGAAAGGTTTACTTTGGGATCCAAAGGACTTGACCTCCTACTTGGATCGCAAAGGGCCGTGTACAACAAGGCTGGACTAGGGTTTAGCTCAAATACCACAAACAAGTCATATATGTCGATTGTAAGTCGACATAAAAAATGTGTCCAAGCATGGGTCCCTAAGACCACCTTAATTTCAAACTTATGATCGAACCAGTACTGAGTTCCCAAGGACCAAATCCACTATGTGGAGAGACCGAATCGATTCAACGGTCCAGGGGGAGCTAGTACGAAACTTGTTTGTGTTTTTACCTAGAAATTGCATGCTTAGGTTTTTATTTAGTTTGATTTTCCTTTTTAGAATGGTTAGATAGGACTATAACTCATCAATACTTGATAACATAGTACCAGGACGCGGCAAGATGATAGTACGCTAGGAAAGCGGAGTCTTGTGTATTCGGGCTAGATAAGGCGTATCTAGTTCGGTGCACTTGACCGAGCTGAACTAGCTGAAGCTACCTCGTCGTTTCCTAGACTAGTTAGACCAGGAAGTGGTCTTAGGTAGTCAAGTCTCTATTTTCTTGAAAATGGCTTTTTCTAAGGAAGTGGTCGTTATTCCGATCAAAGAAGGCCTCTGTGCCTCATCACGATCTGGAAGCCATGATCTTGAAAAGGTGACTTGATGAGCCTAAGGTCAAATCCGAATCTAAGGCAAGGTTGACAAGTTTTAAGTAATTAAATTTAAATCAAGTAAAATTGGAAGTCATCTCACAAGAACATATAGGGTTAACGTGTTTGATCATGTAGACATGGGTGAGATGATTTAGGTTAATAATTTTCAACCAATCTTTAATAAATCCAATATCCGATCCAACTACCTTGCGTGTAGGATCAATGGATGTTGGACAGTGGTTGCTCCCAACACATGACCGGGGATCAACTCAAGTTTTCGAAGCTTCGATTCAAACGACAAGGATCAGTAGCCTTCGGATACAACGGCAAGCTCAAAATCATCGGATCAGGTGATATTGAGCTCTACTCAAATTTTGTTATTCAAAATATTTTATTAGTAGAAAATTTTCAATATAATTTACTTAGTGTAAGCCAATTGTGTGATAATAACTTTAAGGTCATATTTCTAGAAAATGAATGCGTAATTAATATAAATGAAACTTATAAAACAATTCTTAAGGGAACTAGAAATAACAATATTTACACTATTAACTTAACTAACTCCACAACTAAGTGTCTTATGACACAGCAAGCGGAATCATGGTTTTGGCACTGACGGCTCGGTCACTCACACCCAAGACTCATCCACAAGATGAGTCAAAGTGACTTAGTAAGAGGTTTGCCTAACCTCAATAACTTGGATAATAAAATATGGAATGCTTGTCAACAAGGTAAACAATCTAGGATACAAGATCAACTAACTAATCAAGAACGAACCAAAAGTGTGCATGAGCTCCTACAGATGGATCTATTTGATTCACACAGAGCTAAGTCACTTAATGGAAGTAAATTCTGCTTAGTCATAATTGATGACTATTCGAGATTTACTTGGGTTAGGTTCATCAAACACAAAAGTAATACCATAGATGAATTAATCAACCTATTTAAATTAATAGAAAATCAACAAAGCATTAAAATCAAAAGACTTAGGACTGATCATGGTGGTGAATTCGAGAACCAAAGGTTTACAGAATTCTGTAACCAAAATGGATACCACCATGAGTTCTCTTTCCATAGAACTCCACAACAAAATGGCCTAGTAGAACGCAAAAATAATACCCTACAAGAAGCCGCTAGGACAATGCTAAATGAGTATAACCTACCCGATAGGTTTTGTGCGGAAGCCCTAAGTACGACATGCTATGTCCAAAATAGGATCGTTATGGTAAAGAGGCACCTTAAGACCTCATACGAGATTTATCATGACAAAATACCGAACATCAAGTACTTTAGGGTATTTGGGTGTAAGGTACATATCCTAAACGCTAAGGATTACCTAAGGAAATTTACATCCAAAACCACGACCGGAATCTTTCTAGGATACTCGACTACAAGTAGAGCTTATAGAGTATATAACTATGACACCCTTAGAGTCGAGGAGACTATCAATGTAGTATTTGATGAAGGACAGGAACCTACAAAACCCCCGTCAACCCCAATTAACGAGCCGATTCATACTAGACCTAATTCTGATCCGGAGATCCGGTCTAGTGTTAATCCTAACCTAAGTCAACCAAGTCACTCTATCGACCAAGTGATAGATGACTCCAACCAAACTAGAACTCAAACGAGTCATCCTATAGATCAAGTTGTAGACTCAACCCCAAATCCAACTAGGACTCAAACGAATCATCCTATCGGCCAAGTGATAGGTGATCCAAGTCTAGGAGTTTGAACTAGAGCCTCATACAGAATCCTTAGTCAAATCTCCTTGATTTCTAAAATTGAACCCAAAACTATTTACCAAGCTCTTCTTGATCCCGATTGGATCATTGCAATGCAAGAAGAGCTGGCTTAATTCACTAGGAACGAAGTATGGGAATTAGTACCACCACCTAAAGATAAAACAATCGTTTGAACAAGGTGGTTGTTTAGAAATAAACTTGATAATAAAGGTGAAGTAGTTAGAAATAAAGCTATACTAGTCGCTAGAGGGTTTAGTCAAGTTGAAGGTTTAGATTACGATGAGACCTATGCCCCAGTAGCTAGATTAGAGTCCATTCGAATGCAATTAGCGTATGCTATACATCGAGGATTTAAGTTATTTTAAATGGATGTGAAATTAGCGTTCTTAAATGGATACATTAAGGGAGAGGTTTATGTTAGTCAACCTCCCGGTTTCGAAAGTGTAGATAAACCTGACCATGTCCATAGGTTAAAGAAAGCCCATTATGGACTTAAACAAGCTCCTCGAGCTTGGTACTAGAGACTTTCGATTTATCTTAAGTCTAAAGGATTTAACCAAGGTGTAGTTGACCCAACCCTTTTCGTAAAAACCTTAGGTAAAGACATATTCATAGCCCAAATCTACGTAGATGATATTATTTTCGGAACCACCAACTCGATCCTACTGAATGAGTTCATTTCACTTATGGAAAGTGAATTTGAAATTAATTTAGTAGGCGAGTTAAGTTTCTTCTTAGGTATACAAATTAAACAAACTAAAGATGGAATATACCTACATCAACGCAAATATACTAGGGAATTAATTAAACACTTTGTAATGCAAGACACTAAAATTATTAATTCCCCAATGGCAACTAATGTGAATATAGAAGAAGATGTAATCAGAAACTCAATTGATTTAAAATACTATAGGAGTGTAATAGGGAGTCTCCTTTACTAACTACAAGCCGACCTGATATATTATTTACAGTAAGTATGTGCGCAAGGTTCCAAATCTATGTCAAGGAGTCTCACCTAACTCTAGTCAAGCGTATTCTTAGATATCTAAAGGGTACACTTAATGTCGGTATTTGGTACCCTAGATCTATCGAGTTCAAACTAACCGGCTACTCTGATTCGGACTATGCCGGTAGTAAGCTCGATAGAAAGAGTACGAGTGGTTGTTGTCAACTTCACGGCTCGAGTCTAGTGAGTTGGTGCAGTAGGAAGCAACTCTGTGTTTCCTTATCTACCACTGAAGCCGAATACATCGCAATGGGTGAGTGTGTCACTCAGCTTCTTTAGATGAAGCACACTCTCCGCGACTTTAAGTTAGAATTTACAAATACTAAACTTCACGCAGATAACATTAGTTCAATTAATCTTACTAAGAATCCGATATGTCACTCTAGGACCAAATATATAGAGGTCAAACACCATTTCATTAGAGAACATGTGGCCAACAGAGCCATACAACTCGAATACGTCGAATCGAAGTCTATCTTGGCAGACCTATTTACTAAACCCCTACCCGAAGCCGAATTTAGTCTATTAATATAAAAATTAGGCATGTGCGTAGTAGAATAGGACTTTGCATTATATTACTACTATTTCTTACTTTTCATTTTTCATGGAACTAGTATAGGACATACCTTAGATATCATGCACCTATAGATTTAAGGAGCCAATACATCTCACAACACATAGGACTAATGTGTTTGTGTATTTAGTCACGTAGATGGGTGTGAGATGTTAGGATCTTACTCCTGGTTCAAGATGTAGAGCTAGTGCATTGCCATGAACCACGGAGTATAATCATACATACTAACCGACTCTGACTAGGACTGGTTGATCTTTCATATCAATCAAGCCAAATATGAGCCGAACATTTTATAGATGAGCTTATTTCCAGTATATTATTTTCAAAATAATGTGGAACATGCTTGGACTTTAAATTTAATACTTATTTTTTATTCTACACACACCATCACTCTTTTCGATATATGGCAAAAGAGGGAGAAAAAGGAAGTTAAGGGATCAATTTTTTTTATGGCCAAGGTTTACTTCACTTTAAGTTAACAAAACAGAAGTAAAGGCCAAGTTAAGAGAATTCTTAACTTAAACACATTTAGTTAAATTGTTTTTGTTAACAAAACGGAAGTAATTTACTTAACTTTAAGTTAACTTGTTAACAAAACGGAAGTAAAGGCCAAGGTTAAGAAATCAATTTTTTTATTTCTTAACTTAAAACTTATTTTAAACACTATGGCCAATATTAAGTAATTTCAGTTACTTAATTCTTTTTTAGTAGCAAACATCAAGGGGGAGAGTTAAAACTCTTTCTCAAGTACTCACCCTCGGTCAAGGGGGAGGATTCCTCAAGGGGGAGCACTTGAAAAAAACTTTTTATATACTCCTGCTCATTCATGCATATCTCTTACTCATTTTGCTTAATTCACTTAATTTATTTTTCTTAACTTTGTATGTGGGTTTGCCATAAATCAAAAAGCGGGAGATTGTTGGTGCAGTAGGCACCTAAGTCGAACCTGAGTTTTGATTATAGCAAACGATACAAAGTTAAGCTCATGTCGTTATCTTATGAGCTGAATCGAGTGTGTAGAAAATTACTATAGCTGGAGCTGAAGGCTAGCGACACCCAGAGGAAGCTGCGGTGGTCAGGCGACACTCGAGTGACTTCGGAGGGAGCCGAAGGAATCGAGTGGAAGGCCGGAAGCGAAAGCGACACAGTAAGTATCGAGGTAAGCTCGTGTGTGTGCGAGAGTAAGTGAGGTCATATCCTCTTTATGGGAATGATCTTAAGCGTCGATCCGACTAAAGACATCCTATAGGTGTTCTAGGTCGAGATCGGATAGTCGGAGGTCGTTGAAATAATGTTTTTATTAAGCTAACTTTGCCTTGCAGCTAGCATCGATCATTGCCCGGCTTGGAGGACTCATTGCCATCGACGATCATTGCTGAGGTCAACATTCGATGCTGCCATCTCGATGATGATGGCCATCGATTATCACCTTATTTCAAGGGGAGTGGTGCTCAAATGTGATTGGCTAGGGTTCCTCTCGAAAAGGGGCACAAAGGCTATAAAAGGAGGGCCTATTCTAGGGTTTCTTCATCAATTCTAAGCTTCCAAAAGCCTCCGTAAAGCTACAACTCTTCGACAACGAAGTGCTTCTTCTCTGACGTCTAGGTTTAATTTACTTTATTTTTTTTTACGTCGGTATAAGCTTTATATCAGTTGTTTCGTTACTTTTTCGAAGCTTTTCAATCGTAACAAGGAGAGGGGGAGTGTCCCTCTACCTCAAGCTTTTTGTGTTCTTGTATCGATTAACTCCTACCTCTAACGAGGAGGAGTTCTTTAGTGTTTTTCCCTCCGTGCGTGGTAAAGGACCACTAGGGCCTTGGAGTAGTAGACGAAGGCTACTAACCAAGTAAAAAATATATTGTCTCTTTTATTGTTTCATTTATCTTTCCGCTGCACTTAATTGTTTTGATACGAATTCGAAAGAAAGAAAAGTTTTATCGCTATTCACCCCCCCTCTAGTGATCCGCTTAGATCCAACAGTTATCGATCATGAGATGATGGATGTGTTCTTCCTCATGAGGGGGCAAATTTGGAGAATTGGGAGGAATTGAAGGATTGCCTCTCTTTAGAGATATAAGACTTATCACTTGAAAGAGTGAAGGAATCCTAGATGTTTTTGGACCAAGGGGGAGATTGTAAGTTCTCATTCGGATATGAGACATTAAGGGGGAGAATGTGAGATTGTTAGGGCAATCTCTTGCCGTGATATGGTTTTGATGGTGTGGCAAAGGGTTTAAGTTAGTTTGATATGTTGATGTGATATGTGCGTTGAAGTCGTGCAGGACTTAGTAATTCGCACATGGAGCCGTGGCGAGTTTCACATCTCATGACTCGTGCCTTGAGTCGGTGAAGGATAGCTTTGGCCGTCGCGCTTGGAGCATCCGAGGGACCGCCGGACGAGAAGCTTGGAGTGAAGCCGGAGGAAGTAGACTTCGAGGCAAGAGACGCGAAGGAGCATTGCAGAGCCGTGCGCCTGATGCTGCCGAGGGACGTGGCCGAGAACGAAGAGAACTTCGAAGGCGAGGGACTCCGAGAAATGAGTGGCGATTGTAACCCGAGGAAGGGTAGCTCTTAGGTGAAACTTGGCTATTTGGCCAAGTGTCGGATGGGTTTTCGACACTAGTCGATGTCATGCGGTCATTGCTCTAGTCGAGTAAGTTCGGTATCGTTGGATTGTGGCGGTGATCGGCGCCATCGTGGGCGGTCATTGCCAAGACCATCGATCATTGCTAAAGCGTGATCGGTGATAGATAAGGGTTCCACGGAGGCCGTTCGTAGCCGTAGGCGGTCGACTACGAGCGTGATCGTGATGAGGTCCATCGATCCGCCAAGAGTTCCGTTGGACTACAGCGGTCGGGATCCGGCGTGTTCGGAGGCCGTTGTAGTGGCAATGATCGTGCCAAGGGCGATCGTGATGGCGCAAGCGGGAAGAAGTTAGCCCTCTATAAAAAGAGAGGGTGTAAGCCTTTGAGAGGCTAATGCTCATACTCCAAACAATCTTCCTAGTGCCCCACAAGCTCTAAACTCTTCTTACTTGTCTTTACTTCAATCCTATTGTAAGAAGAGTGATCTTGGTTGTAAAGGTTACCTCCACCTAGCTTTGTGCAAAGGAGAGACCGATAGTGATTGGTTTTGGCGGAGTGATTCACCGTAGACGAATCGGACCGTGGATTAGCGGCGTAGCCGTGAACCACGTTATATCTCGGTGTTTGTATTGCTTGTTTATATTTTGCTTGTCTTTACTTATAGTTGTATATTCGCTTGCGCTAACGTCTTGTAGAGGTAATTTCTGACGTCCAACGTACGAGGGCTATTCACCCCCCTCTAGCCGGCCATATCGATCCCCTACAAGTGGTATCAGAGCCGAGGTTGCTTGTCACCGGACTAACCGCCGCAACAAGCCCTACATCAAAAATGGCCGGCTCCAACATCCATCCTCCGAAGTTTGAAGGAGAATTCGCTTGGTTGAAGAAGCGAATGGAGGTATTTTTCGAAACGGATTTTGATATAATGATTACAATGGAATCCGGTTTCGTTTTGCCTAGGGATGAAGAAGGGAAGCCAATAGAGAAATCTAGGTGGACCAAGAGGCAAAGAGAGGAGCACCTTGCAAACTCCAAAGCCAAGCACCATCTCTACAATGTGCTCCCTCAACAAGAGATCAACCGAATAGGAGAATGCCTAAGCGCCAAGGAGATGTGGGAGAAGCTAATTGAGCTTCATGAAGGCACATCCGAGGCAAAGCTAGCAAGGAGAGATCTCCTCCGCTCCCAACTATCCAACATCAAATTAGAAAAGGGAGAAAAGGTAATTTCTTTGCATTCTAGATTCAAAGAAATTTTAAATGGACTAACAAGTGTAGGTGAGAAGCTATCAAACCGGGATATGGTAATGAAGGCCATAGATGCCTTTCCCCGGTCCTCAAAGTGGAGCTCCATGGTGGACTCATTCTATATCTCAAAGAATTTAGAAGTGAGCACCTTGGAGGAGTTCTTCTCAACAATGGAACTCCACGAAACTAGGCTTGAGGGAATACAAGAGGAGCCTAAAATTCAACCCTCAAGAGGAGTAGCACTATTGGCAAGTAAGGGGAAGAAGAAGATGGAAATCACCTCCTCCTCTGATGACGAAGCATCTTCCTCCTCCTCCATGGATAGCACCGAAGAAGCCTACATGGTAAGGAGGGTAAGACGTGCATTTAAGAATTTTAGATTTGATAAATCTAATGATAGGAATAGAAGACCAAGGGGGAAGGTCATATGCTATAATTGCCAAGGAGAGGGACACATAAGGGACAATTGTCCTCTCCTAAACAAGAGCAAGGAAGAAAGGAAAAAGAAAGAAGAAAGGATGAAGAAGAAGGGGAGCAAGAGAAAGGAAGAAAAAAGAAGGCAAAAGAAAAGGGGAAGGCCAAAGCATTCAAGGCCAAGACATGGGATGATCCTTCCTCATCCTCCTCCTCATCATCGGATGAGGAGAATGCCTTTGTCACCAATTTGGCCTTGATGGCCTTTGATGACTTGGATTGCTCTTCATCTGAAAATGAAAGATCAAGCTCAAGAGGAGAGAGCTCAAGTGAAGGGGGAGCATCCTCCACATCATCATCCTCCTCATCATCCGAAGAAGAAGAGGACATGGAAACTATGGTAACCAACCTCTCACCTAATAAAATAGTTTCTATGATTTCTAGCTTAACTAAGGATTTATTTAGGGCAAAGAAGAAAAATAAATGCATGCTTGAACAAATTAAGGAATTAGAACAAAAATTAGAAAATGCATGCTTAAATGATAATATTTCTTCTAGCTTAAATGATGATGCATGCTCACATGATTATATGCCTTTGGATGTTAATGATGCATGTATAAATGAAAATAGGGCCTTAAGGGAAAAGGTAGATTATTTAACAAAAGCCCTAGAAAAATTCACAATTGGCTCCAACACCTTAAATATGATCTTAGGGAGCCAAAGATCTAGTTTCAACAAGAAAGGCCTAGGATACAAAGAAAAGAAAAATGAAAAAGCCTACAAATGTCTTATAGCTAGGGGACAAGATAAAAAGAAAGTAATTGCTAGAAAATGGATCCCCAAGGAGTATTTAGTGAACCCAATAGGAAAGAATCTATTTTGGGTTCCAAAATCCATCCTTAAGGGTTAGAATAACCCTAGGGTAGTCAACCATATGAACTTGACCTATATCATATTTTGGTTGACTTAGGATGACGGGACAACATTTTTTAGATAGTGTTGGGTGATGATAACGTGCCCATAAATAGATAATAATGCCTAAATCATGATGATTGATGTAATTCCTATGTATGTTTTAAATCATGATTTATGATTTTGATATTTGGCATGTTATCATGAGAAATAGGGTTAAATCATGCTTTAGGTAATACTTTGTTTATTATCATCGTATAATACCTAATGCATGACTATTATTTGATGGATATATGAGTTTCATGATCATAATGTAGAATTCATTCATATATGTCATTATGATCATGTAGGATGTTAGGTTGATACTTAACCATGATAGAATTGCATGAATATATGGGTTAAGTATATACAAATACCCCCTAGGATACATCTCACACTCACTATAGGCTAACTTGATTGCAAACTTAGCATGGGTGAGATATTAGGATGATACAAATGTCCACTAATGCCTATGGCATTTAGATGGTCATTTAAAGTATCAACATAGCAATAATAGACCAATCATGGGGAAGGCTTATGTTTAATAAATAGACATATTGCCCAAAGATCATGGTTGGATATTTCATATGTTTTCAAAATAATTTCTTAATCTAAAATCTATGTATTCATGTTTTGGAACAATTCAAAGCAAGACTAGGTGCTAAAATGGATACTAACATGCTCAAAAACTAGTTGTTTTTCAAGTGTTTGGATTTTTGGCAAAAACAAGAAAATATAATGAGTTTTCATGAAAAACTATTTTTCATTGATAGATATACTTAAAAGAAATATGTTCCCCAAATTTCATGATTTTTCGAATTTTCTGGAATTTATAATGCATTTTCAATTTAAGTCCCGGAAAATCGAAATTTGGATTCCTTTGTGCCGCCATACTGATAGCAATGATCGTCATTGGCTATAAATCAAAACATTGAAGGCCGAATTCAGTTTGTAAACCTACAACAAGTTGTAGAAATATACTTGATGCCATCAACAAGTGGTACCCAATTTTAAATCAACTTGTCATATTTTTCCCTCCATTATACTTGATGCCATGAGCTTATAACTTAGTGTTAATCTTTTTGATGGTGTCAAAGGGGGAGAAATAAGTATGTTTAAGTTAATCACTTTAGGGGGAGAAATATGTTTTAGGGGGAGAAATATATTATAAGGGGAGAAAATTTGCATGGAGAGTTTCATGGATTAAGGGGGAGTTGCATGTTGTTATATCATGTTTATCTTTACATGCTTTCTTACCTTAGAACTTATATCAAATGTTTTTACCTAACTTAAACGGATTGCCACACATCAAAAAGGGGGAGATTGTTAGGGCAATCTCTTGCCGTAATATGGTTTTGATGGTGTGGCAAAGGGTTTAAGTTAGTTTGATATGTTGATGTGATATATGCGTTGAAGTCGTGCAGGACTTAGTAATTCGCACATGGAGCCGTGGCGAGTTTCACATCTCATGACTCGTGCCTTGAGTCGGTGAAGGATAGCTTTGCGGAAGCCGTGCGCTTGGAGCATCCGAGGGACCGTCGGACGAGAAGCTTGGAGTGAAGCCGGAGGAAGTAGACTTCGAGGCAAGAGACGCGAAGGAGCATTGCAGAGCCGTGCGCCTGATCTTTGAGGGGCGTGGCGAAACGAAGAGAACCGGCGAGGACTCAGAAATGAGAGTGAGCGATTGTAACCCGAGGAAGGGTAGCTCTTAGGTGAAACTTGGCCATTTGGCAGTCGAGTAAGTTTATACGTCGATCGGATTGTGGCGCAATGACCGCCATACGTGGGAAGTCATCGAAGATATCACCGATCGGCAGAAAGCGTGATCGGTGATAGATAAGGGTTCGCCAGAATCGCTCCGTAGCCGATCGAGGCGATCGATTCACGGAGGCCAACGATCGATGAGGTCCATCACCGCCGCCAAGAGTTCCGTTGGACTACAACGGTCGGGATCCGACGTGTTCGAAGGCCGTTGTAGTGACGGCAGTCGACTGCCAAGGGCGGCAGTCGACTGATGGCGGCAAAAGGGAAGAAGTTAGCCCTCTCTATAAAAAGAGAGGGTGTAAGCCTTTGAGAGGCTAATGCTCATACTCCAAACAATCTTCCTAGTGCCCCACAAGCTCTAAACTCTTCTTACTTGTCTTTACTTCAATCCTATTGTAAGAAGAGTGATCTTGGTTGTAAAGGTTACCTCCACCTAGCTTTGTGCAAAGGAGAGACCGATAGTGATTGGTTTTGGCGGAGTGATTCACCGTGGACGAATCGGACCGTGGATTAGCGGCGTAGCCGTGAACCACGTTATATCTCGGTGTTTGTATTGCTTGTTTATATTTTGCTTGTCTTTACTTATAGTTGTATATTCCGCTTGCGCTAACGTCTTGTAGACGAGCAATTTACGACGTCCAACGTACGAGGGCTATTCACCCCCCCTCTAGCCGGCCATATCGATCCCCTACAGAGATTTCCCAATTTGGACAATTGGGAGGATTGGATTGAGTTAGTGTTCTAACTCAAAGGTGTTTGGTTTTTATCAAACATAAAAAAGGAGGAGATTGTTGGTTCAATCGGCCTAGGTCACGATTGACCAGACTCAAGATTGACTTGAGTAGTATTTTAATTATTGACGATGAGTTGACCATTGTAAGACAATTGGTTGACTATATAGTTGACATGGAATTGACCATATGATGGTGAAGTCTAAGTGGGACATATGGCATGGAAAGTCCATGTCATGGGTACTTGGAATGGAAAGTCCAAGCATGGGTCTTGGCATTTGAAAAGTCCAACATGGAGTTGGCATAGAAAGTCCAAGGGTGTATTCTTGGTGACATAAGTCCAAGTGTGTAGTCTTAGCGGTGAAAGTCCAAGTTATCGATACTTGGCAATTGGGACGTCTAAGGATTAATATTGGCGGCGTAAAGTGAAAGTAGGAAACATCGTTTCCCACTTCAACTCGGTCACTTGTTCATGATGATCCCTTCTACGTCCCAGGATAAAAAAAATTTATCCTTGACAAGGGGGATTACCCAAGAAACTGTTTCATCGTCGTGCTATTCGATTAGAGTAGTCACTTGAATAAACTTGTTGTTCAATCAACAAACCTCTATTCTACCAATAGCCGCGGAGTAGACGATGTACGGATCACCGGCTTTTGTGTTTATGTTCAGGGTCCAAGTTATATTAGCCACAAAACAGAATATATCAAGCATATATAATTGAAAACAATTATAAATATGTTACATAAGAAAGTAGACAAGTATTATACCTCTCGATCTTCTATCATATGTCCTTCCTCCTTTTGGACGTCGTGTGGGCGACGATCTACCAAAAGTCGAAGATCCTAGATCACCAATCTTCCTTTCTTGCTCGCTCCAAACAAGAGGAAGACTAAGAAACAAAACCCTTCTCCTTCCTTTAGACAACCAACAAGCACCAAGCTAGATTGTTGTCGCCGGCCAACAAGGAAAAGGGATGAGAAGGATGGATGTCGGGCAAGAGCTCCAAGGGAGGACCCTAAGCCTTGTTTCCACTGGCCAAGGAGAGGAGAAGAAGGGCTTGAATGCGAGCCAAGAAGAAGAGAAGGCTTGTTTGGGCGCCGGCCAACAAGAAGAAGAAGAAGAGAAAAGGAAAATGTTTCCTTAATTGAGGTCGCCCAAACCATTGCTCCTTGCCGCCCAAAACCCTAGCTCCTCTCCTTAATTCTTATTTTCACACCAACCCTAGCCTCTCCTTTTATAGAGTTAGGGATAAGCCTTGTTTTAATCTCCACCATTGGTTCTAGGGATTTAATCTCAACCGTCGGATCTAGAGATTTAATCTCAACCGTCGGATCTAGAGATTTAATCTCTACCTTTGGATCTAGAGTTTTGTTTTCAACCATTGAATCTAGGCTTCATGAGGTATTAATAGGCTACAATAGGGACCATGAGGAGGAGTTGGATCTTGGCCACCCAATGGATCAAGCCCACATAAAGTCCGATCCATTAATGGTAATCCAATCCACTAAAGGATTTTCATTGATCTACCTCACCAACCCCCATAAGTTAATATGGGCTCCATATATTATATGTACATTTTCTCCCCGTGTTTAAGATCTCGAATGTCCATCGATTAATTAATTTACTAACCATTAATTAATCCACATCTAACTCCATGAGTAGTACCACTCAACCTTTTCATCATGCCGGATCAAGTCCACCTGCAGTGTTTACATGATGAACCTTATGAGCTCCTCAAGGGGACATCATCATCCTAATATATAGGACATGGTTTCCTCCTATAATCAAAGGCACACCATATAAATAATATCATTTCCCAACTTACCGAGCCTATCTATTTAATTTATAAATCTCTCCCATTGGTAAATCAAAGAAATGAATACAAGTACATGTGCCCGTTATTATATCGGGATTAAGAGCATGTACAATATAATATTTGAGGTCCGATTCGATTATGTAGTCAACAATAAATCGAATCACCTCTAGGTCGGTCCTGCTCAATACACACAAAGTGTACTAGTGTGATTCTATGGTCAAGACAAACCAATATCAAATCACACTACAACCATGCCAATGGTTTGACCAAAGCCATCTCGGTTGTGAGCCTATACTTATACTTTATAAGGATCCGATAACATGATCTCCCGTGTGACACCACACACCATGTTATCTACAATATAATGTATTAGACAATATGCATCACCATAAATATGCAAACAATGATCATGTGATTCTTATTTAAAAAAAAGATGTTCATACAAAAGATAGACTTTTCAGTATACATCCGAACTATCTCCCACTTATACTAAAAGACTATGCTATCCTCAAACTGCCATACATCTTATTCCTATTCCCTCCACATGCCTATCAAAGGCTCTCGCCGGAAGGGCCTTAGTGAAAGGATATGTCGGGTTATCCTTCGATGTAATCTTGGCCACAGCAACTTCTCCTCTCTTTACGATTTCTCGTATCAGGTGGTACTTACGCTCTATGTGTTTTCTTGCCTTATGGGCTCGTGGTTCCTTCGAGTTTGCAACTGCACCACTATTATCACAATAAATTATGATAGTTCTGGAAAAACCAGGAATCACATCCAAGTCCATCAAAAAGTTCCTGAGCCACACAACTTCTTTGCCCGCCTTAGAGGCTGCCACATACTCAGCTTCCATGGTGAAGTCCGCCACGCATTTCTGCTTGACACTTCTCCATACAATGGCTCCACCTCCTAAAGTAAACACAAAACCTGAGGTAGACTTACTGTTATCCCTGTCAGATTGGAAGTTGGAATTCGTGTAACCCACAGGGAGTAATTGGTTTGCCTGGTAAAGTAGCATATAATCCCTAGTCCTTCTCAAGTACTTTAATATATGCTTTACTACAGTCCAATGTCCCTGTCCTGGATTACTCTGATATTTGCTGATCATGCCCACGACAAAGTAGATATCTGGTCTCGTACATAGCATCACAAACATGTGGCTTCCTATTGCCGAAGCATAAGGAACCGCCTTCATTTCCTCTATCTCCTCAGATGTTCTAGGACACATCTCCTTAGATAAAGGAACTCCATACCTAAAAGGTAGAAAACCCCTCTTGGAGTTCTACATGCTAAAACGATCCATAATGGTGTCTATGTATGAAGCTTGAGATAAGCACAACATCCTTTTCCTGCGATCCCTTATAACCTTGATCCCAAGGGTGTGTCCCACTTCTCCCAAGTCTTTCATATCAAACTGTTTGGACAACCATACCCTTACGTCCGATAACACCTTTATATTGTTCCCAATTAAAAAAAATGTCATCTACGTATAGTACAAGAAATACCACTGCATTTCCGTCACATCTCTTGTATACACAAGACTCATCCGAACTTTGAATAAATCCATAAGACTGGATTACCTCATCAAAGTGGATGTTCCAAGATTTCGAAGCTTGCTTCAATCCATAAATGGACCGATTAAGCTTACATACAAGATGTTCTTTGCCCTTCACAATGAATACCTCTGGTTGCTTCATATTGATGTTTTCCTCAAGACTTCCATTAAGAAAAGCTATCTTGACATCCATCTGCCATACCTCATAATCCATATGAGCTGCAATGCATAAGAGAATCCGAATAGATTTGAGCATGGCCACCGGTGAAAAGGTCTCCTCATAATCGTTACCCTCTTTCTGAGTATACCCCTTCACGACAAGCCTCGCTTTGAAGGTCTCAACCTTCCCATCTATTCCTCTCTTTCTTTTGTAGATCCACTTGCATCCAATGGTTTTTACACCATCGGGTGGTTCTACTAGCTCTCTGACCTAATTTCAATCCATAGATTCAATCTCAGCATTCATTGCGCTTTGCCAAGATACTGCATCTTTATCTTGGATTGCCTCATCATATGTCCAGGGATCATGTTCATGTTCACTAGGGACTAAATCATAAGATTCTCCCAAGAACATGAATCTATCAGGTTGTATCACAACCCTCCCACTATGATGAGGTATCACCTGTGTATCCTCTGTGACACGCGGGTCAGTGACTTGTGGTATATCCTCTTGTACCGGTGGTACTGAAGAAGCAACTTCCCCTTTCAATTCCTCCAGAACAATCTTACTCATGGGCTTGTGGTTCATGACATAGTCTTCCTCCTGAAATCTGGCATTCGTGCTGACGATCACCCTCTGATCTCTAGGACTATAAAACAAACCACCTTTCGTTCCTCTAGGATATCCAACGAACATGTGCACATCTGTATGAAGTTCCAACTTACCAACATCTGCTTTCAGCACATGTGCTGGACTCCCCCAAATCCGAATATATCTTAGACTAGGCTTTCTCCCAATCCATAATTCTGTGGGAGTAGAATGCACTGATTTAGATGGGACCAAGTTCAAAATATACATTGTCGTATCTAGAGCATATCTCTAGAACGAATCTGGCAACTCATAAAAAATCATCATCGATCTAACCATTTTCATAAGAGTCCTATTCCTTCGCTCTGCTACACCATTCTGCTAGGGTGTGCCAGGTGCAGACAATTGGGATTGAATCCCAGCCTCTAATAAGTAATTCCTAAACTCTCCCAAGAAGTACTCACCACCACGATCAGATCATAGTGTCTTGATACTTTTACATTGACGTTTCTCCTCATCAGCCTTGAATTGTTTGAACTTGTCAAAGCATTCAGACTTGCGGCCCATCAAGTAAATGTATCCATATCTCGAATAATCATCTATAAAAGAGACGAAATACTCAAAACCACCTCTAGCCTAGATAGACATAGGACCACACAAATCAGAATGAACCAATTCTAACACATCTTTGGCTCTATACCCCTTGGCATTAAAAGGCCTCTTGGTCATTTTACCCTCCAAGCAAGATTCACAGGTTGGGAAATCTTCCACCACTAATGAGCCCAGAGGTCCATCAGCTATCAACCTTTGAATTATGCTTAGGTTAATATGACCAAGCCTAAGATGCCAAAGATATGTTTGGTTCATCTTCGAAGGTTCTTTTCTCTTATTGGAATTAGAAGATGAGTTATTAACTTCTATTTGCATCGTGGGAGCTTTTGGTTCAAGTGTGTATAAATTTCCTATCAATGCACCCGAACAGATAATCTCCCTATTCTTTTTTATAACAACTTTGTCATTAAAAGAAATAGAATATCCATCCATAAACAATTTCGAAACCAAAATTAAATTATTTCTAAATAAAGGTACATAAAGGCAATTCTTAAGAACCAAAACTTTATTTTTCTCAAAAGATAAATAAACGTCTCCAACTGCAACAGCCGCCACCTTCGTGGCATCAGCCAAGTATACGGTAATCTCCCCCTCAGCCAGTCGTCTGGTTTCCTGGAACCCCTGCAAAGTATTGCATACATGATCTATGGCTCCTGTATCTACACACCAGGTGTCGGTAGATAACATCGCTAAACATGTTTCAATGACTAGACCAAAAGATATACCTTTGTTCTGCTTGCGGTTGGGGCAGTCCTTCTTCCAGTGTCCAGTCTGCTTACAAGTGAAGCACTTGCCTTTTGGCTTCTTCACTCCTCCCTGAGTTCCTCCCACCGCCTTTGCCCCAGCTTGTTTCTTCTTCTTCTTGCCTTTCGGCTTAGAAGTAGAAACCTTTTGGGTAACCATGGCATGTGGCTAATCACTCTGACGAAATAGCCCCTCTGTCGCCTAGAGTTCTGTCAGAAGCTCCGCCAATGAATACAACCTCTTGTTCATGTTGTAGTTCAAGCGAAATTGCTCAAAACTCCTAGGTAGAGATTGGAGAATGATATCGACCTAGGTTTCCCCATTGATCTCAGCTCCGATGACCTCCAACTCATTCAAATGAGCCATCATCTTGAGAACATGATCCCTCACGGGTGTTCCCTCGATCATTGTGGTCGTCATCATGTTCCTCATGGCTTCCTGCCTTGTAGCTCGATTCTGGTGTTCAAAAAGCTCTTTGAGATTGAGCATCATGTCATAAGCAGTGGCATGGCTTGATGCTGATGTTGCAGTACATTTGTCATAGATGCCAAAATGTAACACCGCGCCATCTCATCGGCCTTGATCCACTTCTTATAAATCTCTTTCTCCTTTTCCCCAGAATCATCCGCAGGCTTAGGATGGCACTCTTCGAGGAGTACATATTTGTATTCCTCAGCAGTCAAGACAATGCCAAGATTCCTCTTCCAATCAACATAGTTGGGTCTAGTAAGTTTATTCTCTTTTTGTATCACAACAAGCGGGTTGAAAGTAATTTTGAAAGAATACCTAAGAATCACATAGATCAAAACATTAGATTTAAAAAAATTATTGATTCCTCAAAAAATAATATTTTAAAATCAACTAACACCTCAAAACACTGAGAATATCGTATTCCACGATAGTGTGGATGTATACGAATTCTACATTTTTAAAAGGAGGTTTTAACCATTAATTTTACTATATTGTCAACCTAACTTTTTGACAAGTAAAATTAATGCTTGGTTCCTCTTTGGCCCTACAAATAAAAGCAGTTACTCCGATGGGGAGGATACTTATATTTGTATCTAAGTGTTCACCATTACTCGGTACTAAGGTAATTATCTCGGATTATGTACCTTCCGATGAGGAAGTACACACACTCCTTAATAGTTTCCTATAACCATATTCGACCTTGTGATCCGCAAACAAACTCATCCAATGGGGAGGAAGGCACTCAGAGCCCACGCGCAAGTTTGTTTGAATCACATGTCAAATCGTAATGGAGGTCGTGGGAATTTATAAAAAATATCCCTCTCCCACTTAGTATTTTAAAATTGAGGAATTTTATATCCTACGATATAAAAATCAAACAATAAGGAATAAATATGAAAAATAAATATTTTCCAACTATTATAGCTTTTGTCTTCAATATGTCCCCCGTCGTATCGCCATCTCATCCGCTCCTCCTACGCAATGTACGAGCCATCCGGAGATCCGAGCCGAGACTAAATTTTTTAATTTACATCCATCGAACCTATACTCCACGAGGGAGTGTACATGAAATCTAGATCGAAAGTAAACTAAAATAAAAGGAGTGGCTAAACAATGTCGTATCTAATTTACAAAAATTAAATACTAGCCTCGTCAACCTCGAGGATTCAACAAAATATACAATTACACACATACAATCAAATACACACATATGTCGATAATAGTTGGATCCTATGCCTGCAACCAAAGAGTTAACCTACGCATATCCTACTATTATCCGACACATAAAATATATGAAAAGTGCATAAATGTAACCGAATCCTAAACACACAAGACCGAAAACCATGGAGCTGATACCACTTGAAGGAAGGAAACTTCGCTTCCCACTTCAACTCGGTCGCTTGTTCATGGCGATCCCTTCTACGTCCCCGGATAAAAAAAAATTATCCTTGACAAGAGTGATTACCCAAGCAACTGTTTCATCATGGTGCTATTCGATTAGAGTAGTCACTTGAACAAACATGTTGTTCAAGAAACCAACCTCTATTCTACGAATAGCCGCGGAATAGACGATGTACGGATCGCCAACATTTGTGTTTATGTTCGGGGTCCAAGTTATATTAGCCACAAAATAGAATATATCATGCATATATAATTGAAAACAATTATAAATATGTTACATAAGAAAATAGACAAGTATTATACATGTCGATCTTATATCGTATGTCCTTCATCCTTTTGGACATCGTGTGGGCGACGATCTACCAAAAGTCAAAGCTCCTAGATCACCAAACTTCCTTCCTTGCTCGCTCTGAACAAGAGGAAGATTAAGAAACAAAACCCTTCTCCTTCCTCTAGCCAACCAACAAGCACCAAGCTAGATGCTCGCCGCCGGCCAACAAAGAAAAGGGATGAAAAGGATGGATGTCGGGCAAGAGCTCCAAGGGAGGACCCTAAACCTTGTTTCCACCGGCCAAGGAGAGGAGAAGAAGGGCTTGAACATGAGCCAAGAAGTAGAGAAGGATTGTTTGGGCGTCGACCAACAAGAATAAGAAGAAGAGAAAAGGAAAATGTTTCCTTAATTGAGGCCGCCCAAACCCTTGCTCCTTGCCGCCCAAAACCATAGCCCCTCTCCTTAATTCTTCTTTTCACACCAACCCTAGCCTCTCCTTTTATAGAGATAGGGATAAGCCTTATTTTAATCTCTACCATTGGTTCTAGGGATTTAATCTCAACCATCGGATCTAGAGATTTAATTTCTCCCTTTGGATCTAGAGTTTTGTTTTCAGCCATTGGATCTAGGCTTCATGAGGTATTAATAGGCTACAATAGGGACCATGAGGAGGAGTTGGATCTTGGCCACCCAATTGATCAAGCCTACATAAAGTCCGATCCATTAATGATAATCCAATCCACTAAAGGATTATCATTGATCTACCTCACCAACCCCCATAAGTTAATATGGGATCCATATATTATATGTACATTTTCTCCCCGTGTTTAAGATCTCGAATGTCCATCGATTAATTAATTTACTGACTATTAATTAATCAACATCTAACTCCATGAGTAGTACCACTCAACCTTTTCATCATGCCAGAACAAGTCAACCTGCAGGGTTTACATGATGAACCTTATGAGCTCCTCAAGGGGACATCATCATCTTAATATATAGGACACGGTTTCCTCCTATAATCAATGGCACACCATATAATTAATATCATTTTCCAACTTACCGAGCCTATCAATTTAATCTATAAATCTCGCCCATTGGTAAATCAAAAAAATGAATACTAAGTATTTGTCCCTGTTATTATATCACAATTAAGAGCATGTACAATATAATATCTGAGGTCCGATTCAATATTGTAGTCAACAATAAATCGAATGACCTCTAAGTCGGTCCTGCTCAATACACACAAAGTGTACTAGTGTGATTCTATGGTCAAGACAAACCAATACCAAATCACACTACAACCATGCCAATAGGTTGTCCAAAGTCATCTCGATTGTGAGCCTATACTTATACTTTACAAGGATCCGATAACATGATCTCCCGTGTGACACCACTAACCATGTTATCTACAATGTAATGTATTAGACAATTTGCATCACCATAAATATGCAAACAATGATCATGTGATTCTTATTTCAAAATAAAGATGTCCATACAAAAGATAGAATTTTCTGTATACATCCCAACATAAAGTCCAAGGGTGGAGTCTTGGCTACATAAGTCCAATGGTTGGCGGCGTAAAGCCCAATCGTGTGTCTTGACAGTGTAAGCCCAAATGTACCTTGGCAGTGTGGACACTATTAGCATGACAATAGCCAATGGAAGCACCTGAAGGCTAACATATGTATGAACAAGTCATGGATGACATCGAGGGATCCGATAGGCATGAGATTGATGGAAGTGGCTAGAAGGCTTAGCTCTAGGCTAAGAGTGGTCTAGCAAGTATAAGGGCATCATACTTGGGGTAAAACTGTTGGGTTTTCGGAGCCTTAAAAACTGCTTTTTTTTGCGTTGCGGAAACCTCGGAAGCCCCAGCCACGGATCCGTGCGAAGTATAAAATATAAAACTAACATGTATGTGTTTAATACCTTTAGATCTACTGTAGATATACATGATAAGAAGTTACCCTCGATGCGATGCCCATCGTAAATCCCGCTCGTCCAAAAGGTTCTCCGGAACTCGAGAGTGTCAAGTGCACACTCCTCTATTGGTATCCACACAAGCAATAGGTGGAGAAAAATACCTTAGAGTGTGCTAGCACCCTTTAGGAATTTCGGCCAAGGAGGTTGGGAGAGCTTGAGAGGGTGATCCAAGGAAGAAGATGAAGTTGTGTAACTCACCAAATCAATTCCCATATATTGGTAATAGTGCCCGACCACTTTTCTTAGGGGGGGGGGGGGGGTTACATGCATGCATGTAACTCCTCTAAGAGCAAATGGCTCTTGGTCTCCCTCATGAGGTGGAACCACATGCCAAGTCAATGATGATGTGGAGCATCATCATTGCCCGGCCATGCCAAGTCATCATCATGACATGGCATTTGGTCAAGTCAAACTTGACCTTTCATCTTCCCTCTCAAGTCAAGTCAAACTTGACCTCTTATCTCCGATGGTTGATCACATCCAACCATTTGATTCAAGTCAATTTAATTTAATGAATCTCTATTCATTAATTTAAATTGATTCGATGAATCAAATCTAAATTAGACTCATTCAAGACTTGAATCAAATTGAGTCCAACTCAATTAGTCTAATTAGGATTACTCTTAATTTAATTTGGTTCATCCCATGAACCTAATCCTCAAGGTTCATCGTATAAACCTAATCTCCATCTAATTGCCCTTAGTGTGTGACCCTATAGGTTCTTGTAATGTTGACAATGTCCCTAAACCGATTTAGGAACATAAGCAATGAGCGGTATCTAGCAACAGATCATTGCTACCCAAGTTACAAGAATGTTGAGCTCCAACATCACCTTTGTGACTACTAATTGTGACTCTCACAATATGTGACAATGTCCCTCTATCCTTGACATCTAGATTGACCAATCGAGGCATAGACCGTGTCATCCTCGATACAATCTATATCTTGAACTCCAAGTAGACTCACTCAAATCAAATGAGCTCAATATCTCATATTGACTCATTTGGGCATGGCCATGCACTTTGTAGTCTCACTCTATCAAGAATATCAGTGTCACCCCCTTTATATAGGAGGGATAGATCCCATCTACATCACTCACATCCCTCAGCATAATTTGTTACACACCCAGTAATCACCTTTATAGTCCACCCATTTACGGGTGACGTTTGACGAAAACAAAGTATGCAACTCCTTATGTAGGGAACCATGGTGACTTCAGGTCTAAGGACTAATAGTCATACTAATAGCCACATGAGAAAGTATATGACACTCATATGACGATCCATGATACTTTCTCATGGCGGGTCATTCAGTATACATTCTCCAATGCATACCTATGTGTCAACTTGATATCTCATATCCATGACTTGTAAGATCAAGTCATCGTATTAACCTACATGCTAGTCTTTACGCATTAACATTTTCCTTGAATGTTAATACTCGACTAGGAATGATTAATAGTAGTGTTCTCTATATCATCTCATTATTGATTCAACCAATCGATTGATATAGATAAGAACCTACTACTCAAGGATGTTATTATATTTAGTTATTTGGCACCAATACAAGTAAATATAATAACCATGCCTTTATAAATAGGAATATGATACAATAAAGTCCATACAACAATCATCACTTGATTGGCTCTAGGGCTTTCACTAACAATCTCCCACTAGCACTACAACCAATCACCATAGTATCTAATACCCAATGACCTAGTGTGACCATCATGCTTTTTCTGTGCAATAGCCTTGGTCAAGGGATCTGCGATGTTAGCCTCTATGGGTACTCTACAAATCTTCACATCTCCTCTATCGATAATCTCTCGAATGAGATGGAAGCGCCGTAGTATGTGTTTGGTCAGCTAGTATGAGCGAGGTTCCTTAGCCTGTGCAATCGCTCCATTGTTGTCACAATAGAGCTCTATGGGATCTGCTATGCTAGGAAGCACCCCAAGTTCAGTAATGAACTTGCGGATCCAAACTGGCTCCTTTGCTGCCTCAGATGCAGCAATATACTCGGTTTCTTATTGTAGAATCAACAACTGTGTCCTGCTTGGAACTCTTCCAGCTCATAGCACCACCATTCAAGCAAAACACGAACCCTGACTGCGATCTATAATCATCCTGGTCAGTTTGGAAGCTGGCATCACTGTAACCCTTTACAGCTAGCTCCTCATCGCCTCCAAATATCAAGAAATATTCTTTAGTCCTTCTCAAGTACTTAAGAATATTCTTGACTGCTATCCAGTGACGCTCACCTAGATCTGACTTGTATCTACTCGTCATGCTGAAAGCATACGAGACATCAGGACGAGTACACAACATGGCATTCATGATAGATCCTATAGAAGATGCGTAAGGGATCTTATCCATGCGGTCTCTCTCCTCTCTAGAAGAGGGACTTTGAGTCTTCGAAAGACTCACACCATGTGACATAGACAGAAGTCCCTTCTTAGAATTCTACATGGCAAACCGTAGTAATACCGTGTCAATGTATGTACTTTGACTTAGGCCAAGCAATCTCTTAGATCTATCTCTATAGATCTTGATGCTTAGAATACAGGCTGCTTCACCTAAGTCCTTCATTGAGAAGCACATCCCCAACCAAGTCTTCACAGACTGTAGCGAAGGGATGTCATTTCCAATGAGCAGTATGTCATCCACATACAATACAAGGAAGACAACTGTATTCCCATTAACCCTTTTGTAGACACAGGGTTCATCTTCATTCTTGATGAAACCAAACTGTTTGATCGCATCATCGAATCGAAGATTCCAGCTTCGAGAGGCTTGCTTTAGCCCATAAATGGACCTTTGCAGCTTGCATACTTTCCCAATATGCTGTGGATCTTCAAAACCCTCAGGTTGTGTCATGTACATATCCTCGAGTAAGTTTCCATTTAGAAATGCGGTTTTGACATCCATTTGCTAGATCTCATAATCGTGGTATGATGCAATAGCAAGTAAGATCCGAATGGACTTAAACATCGCCACTGGAGAAAAGGTTTCATCATAGTCAATACCATGAATCTGCTTGAAACCTTTAGCCACCAATCGACCCTTATAGGTATGCGTAAGTCCATCCATGTCAGTCTTTCTCTTAAAGACCCACTTAGATCCAATGGGTTTGACCCCTTCAGGTCGATCAACCAAAGTCCATACTTGGTTGGTGTACATGGATTCCATCTCGGATCTCATGGCCTCTAGCCATTTCTCAGAATCTGGGCTCATCACAGTTTCCTGATAGGAGGTAGGCTCATTCTCAATGAGCATAACATCATCATGGTCAGACAAGAGAAATGAGTATCTCTCAGGCTGATGATGTACCCTATCAGACCTGCGAAGAGGTAGGTCTACCTGAACAGGTGGTTGTTCCACAACTCCTTGTGCAACAACCTCATCACCCACAACACTTTGTGGTTCCTATTCAACCTCCATCAAGGCCTCAATGTTATGGTCCTTATCTTGAATTTCTTCAAGATCGAATGTACTCCCACTAGTTTTTCTAGAAACAAAATCTCTTTCTAGAAAAACCCCAGTCTTTGCTACAAATACTTTGTGCTGACTGGGAATGTAGAAGTAATATCCCTTTGTATCCTTGGGATATCCAACAAAATAGCACCTATCAGATTTTGGTCACAGTTTGTCTGAGACTTGACATCGAACGTAAGCCTCACAACCCTAAATCCTCATGAAAGACATCTTGGGATTTCTCCCTGTCCATATCGTATATGGTGTCTTTATGACAGCCTTGGATGGTACACAATTAAGGGTAAAGGTTGTTGTGTCTAGAGCATATCCCCAAAAGGATATAGGAAGATCTTTGAGACTCATCATAGATCGTACCATATCTAATAGGGTATGATTTCTCCTTTCAGATACACCATTCCACTGTGGTGTTCCAGGAGGAGTGAGTTGGGATAGAATCCCACACTCAGCTAGATAGTCATGAAACTCATGGCTAAGGTATTCACTATCTCGATTTGATCGAAGTATCATAATACTCTTGTCAAGCTGGTTTTGTACTTCATTCTTGAATTCTTTGAACTTTTCAAAGGATTCTGATTTATGTGTCATAAGATACACATAACCATATCTACTGAAGTCATCAGTAAATGTAATGAAGTACCTGTAACCACCTCTAGCAGCAACATTGAAAGGACAACATACATCACTATTGTTGGGATGTATACTGAAAGCCTAGCCTTTTGTATGGACATCTTTATTTTGAAATAAGAATCACATAATCATTGTTTGCACTTTATATTTATTATATGTGTGCATATTGTCTAATACTCTACATTGTAGATAATGTGATGCTTGGTGTGGCACAGAAGATCATGTTATCAGTTCCTTGTAGAATATAAGTATAGGCTCACAACCAAGATGGTCTTGGACAAACCATTGACATGGTTGTAATGTGATTTGGTATTGGTTTATCTTGACCATAGAATTACACTAGTACATTTTGTGTGTATTGAGCAGGACCGACATAGAAGTGATTTAATCTATTGCTGACTATATGATTGAATCAGACCTCGGGTATTATGTTGCACATGCTCTGAATCCCGATATAATAATGGGCACATGTACTTATTATTTATTTCTTTGATTTACCAATGGGTGAGATTTATAGATTAAGTCAATAGGCCCAGTAAGTTGGGAAATGATATTATTTACATGGTGTGCCGTTGATTATAAAAGGAAATCGTGTCCTATATATTAGGTTGATGATGTCCCCTTGAGGAGCTCATAAGGTTTATCATGTAAACCCTGCGGGTTGACTTAGTCAACATGATAATAAGGTTGAGTGGTACTACTTGAGGAGTTAGATGTTAATTAATTGATGGTCAGTAAATCAATTAATTGACGGACATTCAATATTTTAAATACGGGGAGATAGTTGTGCAAATAATATATGGAGCCAATATAAATGGGGGTTGGTGAGGTAGATCAATGATGATCCTCTAGTGGAATGGAACATCATTGATGGATCAAGTTTGTGTGGTTCCGATCCATCGGGTGGCCAAGATCCAACTCCTCCTCATGGTCCCTATCGTAGCCTTATTAAAACCTCAAGGAGCCTAGATCCAATGATGGAATATAAAACCCTAGATCCGACGGTTGGGATGAAACCCTAGATCCGACGGTTGGGATGAAACCCTAGATCCGACGGTTGGGATGAAACCCTAGATCCGACGGTTGGGATGAAACCCTAGATCCGACGGTTGGGATGAAACCCTAGATCCGACGGTTGGGATGAAACCCTAGATCCGACAGTTGGGATGAAGCCCTAGATCCGACGGTTGGGATGAAACCCTAGATTCAACGGTTGGGATGAAACCTTAGATCTGACGGTTGGGATGAAACCCTAGATCTGACGGTTGGGATGAAACCCTAGATCCGAAGGTTGGCATGAAACCCTATATCCGACGGTTGGGATGAAACCCTAGATCCGAAGGTTGGGATGAAACCCTAGATCCGACGGTTTGGATGAAACCCTAGATCTGACGGTTGGGATGAAACCCTAGATCCGACGGTGGAGACTAAGTCTCTAGATCCAACGGTGGAGATTGAAAGGAGGCCTAAGCCTAACTTTATAAAAGGACGGCTAAGGGCTTGGGCGTGTATAAGATAGAGATATATCAAGAAGGAGATTAGGGTTTTTGGCTTGGGCGGCTAGGGTTTGGGAAAAGGTTTGGGCGGCAATCCTTGGAAGGATTAAGGTTTGTTTCCTTCTCTTCCTAATTGGTAGCCGACGCCCATCTTCTTCCTCCTTGCTTTGGCCGGCGCCCATACCCATTATTCCTTCTCCCTCTCTCCTTGGTTGTCGGCGGCAACCTTTCTTCAAGGTTGGCCGGCGCTCAATTATCTACTCCTTGGCCGGTGGCTATATCAAGCTCCTTGGTTTGGTGGTCGGTTCTAGATAGGAGAATGAGTTTTTGTTTGGTTCTTCTCTTTGTTCAGAGCGAGCAAGGAAAAAAAGAGCGTGATCTAGGAGGCTTCAACTCGTGGAGGATCTTCACCCACACTAGAGTTTTTGTTTGGTTCTTCTCTTTGTTCGGAGTGAGTAAGGAAGGGAAGAACGTGATCTAGGAGGCTTCAACTCATGGAGGATCTTCGCCCACACGATGTCCACGAGGAGGATGGGACATACGGTAGAAGACCAAGAGGTATAAAAGTTTTACAAACTTTATTCTTGATCCTCTTATGATAAGATATGCTAGCTTATGTTCTTTATGATAGTATGTGTTGATTATACTAGTTTGCATTTGTTTGTATTTGTATAATCATGGACCCCGATAAGAAACACAAAAATCGATGATCCGTTCGTCGTCTCTTCTGCAGCTAACCGACTAGAAGAGTTGATTGCTTGAACAACAAGTTTTTTCAAGCGATCGCTCGAGTCGTTGGCACAATGACAAAACGGTTGTGCTTCGAAAACTCATCCCGTCCGGATTAGTTTAAGTTGATAAAATTTTAATCCGGGGACATGGGAGGGAATGAGACTCCGACGCAACCATCACACACTTCCTTCAAATGGTATCAGAGCCAAGGTTTCCAGTTTTGTGTGTTTCAGATTCGGTTACTTTCATGCACATATCATATATTGAGTATGCCGGATAATAGTAGGATGTGCGTAGGCTAATTTTTTGGTTGCAGGCATAAGATCCGACTATTATGGCTATATGTGTGTATGTGATTGTTTGTGTGTGATTGTATATATATCATTTGAATCCTCGGGGTTGACGTGGCTAGATTAGTATTTAATTTTTGTAATTAAATATGACATTGTTTAGCCGATCATTCTAGTTTACTTTCGATCTAGATAGTTTGTTCACTCCTTCGTGGAGTAATGGTCGATGGATGTAAATTAAAATGATATATCTCGGCTCGGATCTCTTTTGTGGCTTGCGCACGGAAAAGGTGGAGCGGACGAGGTGGAGACACGGCGGGACGCATATTGGAGAACAAAGCCATAATAGTTGGAAAATTCTATTTTTTCCATATTTATTGATGATTTGTTTTATATGCATGTTGTGTGTGCTTGAAAATTCCTCATTTTAAATTTACTAAGTGGGAGAGGGATATTTTAATTAATTCCTGCGACCTCCATTACGATTTGACGTGTGATGCAACAAACTTGCGTGTCGGCTCTGAGTGCCTTCCTCCCCATCGGATGGATTTGTTTGCGGATCACTAGGTCAAATATGGTTATAGGAAATTATTTAGGAGTGTGTGTACTTCCCCATCGGTAAGGCACATAATCCGAGATAATTGCCTCAGTACCGAGTAATGGTAAACACTTAGATGCAAATAAAGGCATCCTCCCCATCGGAGTCACTGTTTTTATTTGTAGGGCCTAAGAGGAACCAACTATTAATTTTATTTGTCAAAAAGTAAGGTTGACAAGATAATAAAATTAATGGGTAAAACCTCCTTTTACAAATGTAGAATTTGTATACGTCCACACTATCGTGGCATGCGATATTCTCGGTGTTTTGAGGTGTTGGTTGATTTCGGAATTTTATTATTTTGAGGAATCAATAATATTTGAAATCTAATATTTTGATCATTGTGATTCTTAGGATTTTAAAATGTTTTTCAACCCACTTGTTGTGATACTGAAAGAAAATAAACTTACTGGAATAAAATACATTGATTGGAAAAAAATTTTGGATATTGTCTTAACTGTCGAGGAGTACAAGTATGTGCTCTTCGATGAGTGTCCTCCTAAACTTGCAGATGATTCTGGGGAAAAGGAACTTTTCGGATACTAGAATCGGGCTGCTAAGCAGGAAGCCATGGTTACTCAAAAGGTTTCTACTTCTAAGCCGAAAGGCAAGAAGAAGAAGAAACAAGGTGAAGCAAAGGTGGCGGGTGGACCTCAGGGAGGAGTGAAGAAGCCGAAAGGCAAGTGCTTCACTTGTAAGAACACTGGACATGGGAAGAAAGACTGCCCCAACCTAAAGCAGAACAAAGGTATATCTTCTGTCTTAGTCGTTGAAACATGTTTAGTGGTGTTATCTACCGGTACCTGGTGTGTAGATATAGGACCCACTGATCATATCTGCAATTCTTTGCAGGGGTTCTAGGAAACCCGACGACTAGCTGAAGGAGAAATTACCGTCTACATGGGCAATGCTACAAAGGTGGCGGCTATTGCAGTGGGAGACGTTCATTTATCGTTTGATAGAAATAAAGTTTTGGTTTTGAGAAATTGTCTTTATATACCTACATTTAGAAAGAATTTGATTTCGGTTTCTAAATTGTTTATGGATGGATATTTTGTTTCCTTTAACGACAGAGTTGTTATAAAAAGAAATAGAGAGATTATCTATGTTGGGTTTCCGGCACCGCGGCGTGTGTGTGTTCGATCATGTTTCGTAAACATGAACACAGCGGAAGCAAAAAAAAAAAATAAATACTCCTATTTATTACAATACACACAACACACGCATGCTTATTACAACAAGTGTAGACATAATCGTAAATTAAAATTTGCAATAAAAGAAATTTATCTACGTTATACCTTTCGTATGATGTGTAGCGGGAACGACATCAACCGGAATGATCCTCGTAAGAATCATCTCTATCCGTATCCACGCCGAGCTCCTCGGGATGACTTCGCTAAGTCACGAGCTTCGTCTTCGTACGGGTTACTAGCCTCGTGTTGAAGACGACGTAATCGAGAGATGATCACGATCCGAATCCAAATTCGGATCCTAAAACGAGTTCTCAAAACTCGCTTCTCCGGAGAGGTATTCGTCAACCGTTTGACGAATCCTTCGTCCCCCACCTCAGAGGATTACCGGAGATCAAATCCCCGGTAACACTACAAAAAAAAACCCTTTAGAAGCGGTTTTAAAAAGCCTTTAGAACCACTTATCAACCGCTTCTAAATAATTAGAATCGGTTTATAACCGTTGTAGATAATGGCGATGCTAAAGACAACCGAAGCGGTAAAATAAACCGGTGGTTCAAAATAAAGAGCCGGTTGTGTTGGAGACCTATAGAAACGGTTTTTAACCGGTTCTAAAGAGTTTTCAACCGCTCCTATTGTTCAAACATCACAAACGCTTGTGACCGCTTGTGTTGGAGACCTATAGAATCAGTTAAAAACCGATTCTACAGAGTTTGCAACCGCTCCTATTATACAAACATCACAAGCACTTATGACCGCATCTATAAACATACATTTTAAAAGCGGTTAAAACCACTCCTAATGTGTCTGTTGTCGATGCAATAAATAGTTTTAGGAGCGGTTTTAACCTCCTAATGTGTTTGTATGGCGATCCAATAAACAAAGGTTTAGGTGCGGTTAAAAACCGCTCTAATGTATATATATCTCAAGCATAATTTTAGAAACTACAGTTCTGATTCTATAATCATATTTTTAAGAGAGATTATAAGCGCTTCTAATATCGAGTTTGAACAATGATCTCATATCATATTGATACAATACCAAATTAAATCAATTTACAATATTCACATTTCACTTCACAAAACAAATTTATTGTATTATCAAACTAACACATAATATTCATGTTTAAGTTCAAAATGTTTAGTTACTCACTAGTCTTCAAAAGAACAGTTGGAGTTTACATGTCAAAAATCCTTTCGTTCACGATCAAATTTTCATTTTTTATGAGATAGAATCACAAAAACAATCTGGTAAAGCAGTTCCCCTTCCCATGACAAGATCTTCTCTGTGAGACTTCCATAAAGCATCAGCCAGCTCCACCCCTTTCAGCCCCCTAGCAGTGAAGTTTGCAAAATCCCTCCTGCTCAAAGCCAAAGTTTTGTGACGCCCATTAACGCTCTCATTCTTTGATACCATCTTGTCCATGTTTCCAAAATAGGTCGCTATATATGAGTCGCTGTTGATTGAAACAAGCAGCCTTAGCATACAACGGGTACCTAAAACAAAGAAAAAAAACATTAGAGTTATTATTATTTTTTGAATGGTAATTTCTTTTCAACAGGTATCAGAGAATATTTGCCATTATTACCACCTCTTGTAGCATTTCTATTTGCATCATAATCATTTAGATGACTCCCCTAGTTTATCCTATTTGGAAGTTCTGGGATAATGGAGGAGTTATAAAGCCTTGATGATACATCTTCTAGTATTGACCTGGAATGAAGTAGCGATGGTTCAGGCCTAATTCAAATTAATGTTCCATCGTTGGATACATTTTGAAGCAACTGGAGCCCAAATCCTTTTTTCCCACAAGGAATCGACTTGAATCTGGCATATTTGCGTTTCTGGAACTGCTTCCAAAAATTTTACTATGAAACAGAGTCCATATGTTCAACCAAGAAGTAGGAGATGCTGACCTGTTGATTCGAGCAAAGCTCCCCACATGGGCAGGTTCCTTTGACACACTCTATGTTGAGCATCCGGTTCAAACATTGATCTCTACAGCCCAAACTGCCATCTGAAGGAGGCTTACAGTGACAAACCATGATCTGTTTTTTATAAAAACAAACAGAGGAAAAAGGATGATGATAGGGACAAAAACAATGAAAACCTGCATATTCATCTGAGAAGGAAGAATTAAATGAAAAAACAGTTCTTTTCAAAGAGAAAAAGAGATGAACCTAAGAGTTATGCCACCCATAAAGTAACACACAGGAGGAATAGCTATGCTGATGACTAGCACTATTTTTCAAAGCATCGAATCTAGATGAAAGTCAAAAGCCTTTTTACACAGGGACAGTATTGTGATAGCATCTTGAAGAGAGACTTCAAGCACAACCAATAATAAAATTACATTTGACCCCAATAGTCACATATTATAACCAATGAAGGTGCATTTTGAAGACAAAGGCTAAGGAGTATTTGGACAATAATGAAATTCAAGGCAGATTGCAGAAGAGGTAAAACCAAATGTTTTGGAAGCTAGAACTGAAGGGTGAATCATTTGCCCTACTGATTCGGTTTTCCAGTTCAACTGAATGTTTTCTATTAATTGGACTGGGCAAATTTGGTTTCCCATTCCTGGTTGAACTGATTTAAGTGGTCAGTCTGAGTTTCTTAATAAAATGTAGAGGCAAAATGAAATATTCTCACTGGTTAGAGTTCCTTTGTTTAACACACTTCATTGGAAAAAGGAAAATCACACAGCAACATACCTGTAGAGCATTCATTAGATTACAATATAATCTGTATGACATTTATCACCAGCATATACATCTTTATTCCTTTCACATACCCAACTTGATTAAAATTTCCCTTGTAATTACTCTGACAATTTGAGTACACTTCCTGCCCATTTTTATCCTAATATTCATGTTGATCACATGTCCTGATTAAAATTTCCATTGTAATTACTCTGACAATTTGAGTACACTTTCTGCCCATTTTTATCCTAATATTCATGTTGGTCACGTCCTATCTTTAATCACTCAATGTGTGCTCCACTACTACCTATTTCTATTTATAGTATTTTTCCTAAGTGGCAAAACAGGAAAGAAACCAAAACTAGAAGTGTTTCTTAATCTAGAAAATCTACTCCAGATCCCAACATCCTTACCTTATATGAAACCAACTTCCGCCTAAATATTGGTTTGTTACTAAAAGCAGAAAAAATATATATAAACCATACTTTAGTAGTATTCCCATTTTCTTAATGGAATGCATAAAACCAAGATACCATGACAAAGGTAGTCACATCAAGCATAGGGACAGATTTAAAACAGGAAAGAAACCAAAACTAGAAGTGTTTCTTAATCTAGAAAATCTACTCCAGATCCCAACATCCTTACCTTATATGAAACCAACTTCCGCCTAAATATTGGTTTGTTACTAAAAGCAGAAAAAATATATATAAACCATACTTTAGTAGTATTCCCATTTTCTTAATGGAATGCATAAAACCAAGATACCATGACAAAGGTAGTCACATCAAGCATAGGGACGCAAATATGCCATTCTCTTGAGACTAATAGGGTAATAAATTCACATTTAACACCAAGGATAAGAGAATTAAAGTTTAAAACAATAAATGAGCAGTGAGAAACTAACTGTAAAGAAGAAAAAAAAATAATTTTGATTCTTACAAACTTATATTCCAACGATGGAATACTAGTGCGTCCTTGTGCATGGGTCCCTTTCTTTTTGTTTGCATTTTCTCTATTGATTTTTGAAGTTCTCTGACACAAAAATTTATAATAAATTATAACATCTATAAACATATGTAAAAAAAAATTAATACTAATTGTACCTCAGTAGACTTCCAATAGTTACATAAAACTTTCCAAGTTTGAAATGTCAACCCATGAGGAATGGGTCGTATTGCAACAAGCCCTTCTAGTGGAGTATTAGAATCATAAGATGTAGCTTTCACTTCAGTCCTCCACCGTCTCCATGCGGTTCCCATCATTTGCATTATAACTTTTCTATGGCGATTGGGGATACAGAAACGTGCATATAAAAAAAAAATTAAATATGTGCATGCTTTAAATTCAAATTTGAAATTAACACTTGTCAACTTACAGTAACAAGGTCCCATGCATCATTCAAGCGATTTGTCGGCATTTTTCTCCAATCTAAAAAGTTTAGAGGCAACACAAGTTCATTCCGTGCAATAGTCCCAATAAAATTTGCAAGTGTCGGTTGTAAATCACCGTAAGGTTGTCCCCTTTCATTGAATTTCACTACTAGCACATGATCAGGATGTAAAGCATGAATATCTCTCATAATAGTCTTTCCACGTCTTCTTTGTTGAGCTTGGGATGAAGACATGGCCTCATTTTCCTCTGAAAAATATAATTTTCACTTGGTGTTGCAAAAACTAATCACTATTCATATCCAAAAAAAAATTTCACCTTGCTCATTAACCTCATGATTTTGTGTATCATTTTGTATCTCTAATGGTGAATGGGATGTTGTGTCTTGTGATTCATTTTCATCATCAACTCTTCTATTAATTGATTCTTCTCCCCTAGATCGTCTTTGACTATTTTGGAGTAGCTTTCGCATTCTTTTGTTTGCCATTTTCGAAAGTTACCTAAAAATAATATAGAAATCAATTACAAACTAATAGAAAAATTATCCTATTTCCCATTGCATAGGTAGCATAAGAGTAGCATATAATATGGTAAGCTAAACAAACTAATAAGAAATCAAAGTGACAACAATTGAAAGATTGCCAAAAAGGTGAAAAGCATAATCAACCTGGTGATATTTTCATGATGAACAATTAACAAAATCTATAGTTAATAAAATGTGAGCACACACACCCACTAAGGATGAAAGTTTATACCAACAATCCAAATTTGAACTGAAACTTAAATGGAAACAAAAATCAAAATAATGATTGGAGGAGAGCAGCATTATTTTTTCCTGAAACTTGTTGAGTGAATTTAATTTCTCTCCTTTTCCACCACACCTCGTCCCCTCTCATAATATTTTTATTTTTATTTACAATAACACAATAACACAATAAGATTTCTTATTATGCAGTCATCAATATAGATTCTGCATGCCTTTCTACACTAGCAAAGTAAACATATTCCAAGGTCTCAAATACGATGAGAACAATGAAATGCCAGTCCTTCCACCAAGTGGACAAACATATGTTATGGTGAAACCATCTATTGCAATTACTATCAGATCAATCAAAAATTATATCACTAATTCGAGTAAAGCATATAATTGAGTGCAACTTCCACTTTCTCTGCTCATGGATAACAAGATGTGTAGCAGTTATTTTCTGGAAAAAGTTAAATCCAAGGAAGTGTAGCAGTTATTTTATAATTTTCGCAAATGCATTGAAGCTAGGGTTCAACCTTGGTGCATAAATATTGAAGGAGCATGTGGTTGATTGATATACTCGGACTTAATTATTGTTACAAAATGGTTTAACAACTGGGAGAAATTAAAAGAGACTACAGATTTCTAGTAATTGAGTCAACAAATTTTCATTGCATAGAATTGATGGTCAGAAATCAGAATGTCACTAGCTGAAAGGAAGCTACTGCAGAAGCAATGCTAGCTTTGAAAATTTTTCAGGATGCATATAAGCCCAACTAATCAAACTCATGGAAACTTGTTTCCTTCATTTCCTAAAATTTGCCATATACATCTTGAAAAGGCTAGATGATAGAGATTTGAGATGGGTTATCTCATGGCGAGGATATCTCAAGTGAGCTAGGAATAAAAATACCTTTTATTTTGAACAAAATAAATTGATCACCAAAGTCTTCTATTATGTGGGTTCCCTTCTATCATTTATGGCAAGATACTCTCCCCCTTGATCTCTCTCTCTGGTCTCCATTTCAATCCTTTCATAATAAATTTCATGGGTTCCTTAAAATATCACTCACCACTCGTTATGTTTCATCGATACTAATCTATAAATTCAAAAATAGGCATCGTAATACATGTTAATTTCTTATTTAGATACCCCCAAGTTTTATATCAAAAGCTGGTATCCAAGATATCAACTAACAAAACATACCATACCACAAGCAATGCGGTTTGGCAAAACTTTGGGATACAAATAAGCCTCACTAATTGCTTCTCAGGCCCTGCATACAAATGAAAATGTGAAATAAATCTCAGACACATTTTAAACAAAATTAGAGTAATAGTCTTACCTTGAATAAATGCAGTTTCATTCAAATAGTCTTACCTTGAATATGATAGATACACATTAAGCTAAATCCAAGGAAGTGTAGCAGTTATTTTCCGGAAAAAGTTGGAGTTTAATGAAATTATAAGTTTCTTCTATCTGTGGTCATAGTGAAATAAATCTACTACGAACTCAGTACTAGAAGATAATGTTATGTTTGTTGATTTTATGTCGCTCTTTATCTTGATTTGTGATATTGATCCAATATAAACTTGAATAAGAACCACTTCAAAGTTTTAGGAGAAATATTACGTGAAGAAGGGTGGATAGTTGAAGAATTGGGGTGTAAAGTTTTAGGGCTAAATATTACTTGAATAAGAATCTACACGGCCGTGACAGCCAAGTGACAATGGCCGTGTGAACGATCAAGTGATCATGGGTGGCGATAATGGCCAAGTGATCATGGTTTGATGTGGACAACCTGCCGATAGTTGGTCGGCGGCGGATACATTCTGGATAGTGGATATTCTACGCTTACGGCGGAACACGGTGGCTGATCAGTGATAAATGGGTTCTACGGCGATAAATGGCGGCTTACGGGCTGGCCGCTACAAGTGATAACGCAATGGCAGATCGGCTTGGCCGGCTATAGCCTACGGCGGGAAAGGAAGTTAGGTTTTCTGAGACGGGAGACGGATTTCGGGAGCTTAACGCGAGACGAAGATATAGCCGCGGGAATACGAAAAAAATTTCGTCGAAGAAGAGGGAAATCGGTAACCTAAAGGACTTTAGGAGCGGTTTTCGACCGCTCCTAAAAGTTTCCAATAGAATCGGTCAACCTATACCGCTTCTAAAGATTGGCAATAATTTCTCGCTCACCGAGGGAAACCAATAAATCTTTAGGAGCGGGCGAAAATCGCTCATGAAATATTGCCTATAGAAATGGTCAAAATTTACCGCTTCTAAATGTTACCAATAGAACCGGTCAAAATATACCGCTTCTAAAGGTTGCCAATAACCTTTTGTATGGAAACCGGTAACGGCCTTTAGGAGCGGTTAATAACCGCTCCTAAAGAATTGGGATCGATTATTAAACGATCCTAAAATTATTATACAAATCGATTCAAAATAAACTGAACAGAATCGGAAAAATTAAAAAAAAAAATGTTCAATTGAAGCGGTATTAGGAGCGGTTATAATTACTGATTCTAAATATCTTAAACAGAATCGAAAAATTATCCGTTTCAAAAAATGGTATATTGAAGCGGTATTAGGAGCGGTTATAACCGCTCCTAAAGCAATAGGAGCGGTTAACAACCGCTCCTATAAAATTTATATAGAGTCATTTGTTACCCGATTCTAAACATACGCAACAGAATCGAAAAATCATCCGCTTCAAAAAAAAAATCAATTGAAGCGGTATTAGCACCGGTTAAGAAAACCGCTTCTAAAAGCCCCTCCTTTACCATCATTTTCCCAACCGCTTCTAAATTTCCGATCCAAATGCCTCATTTTTTTGTAGTGTAAGTTAGCCGCTGTCGGAGCACTAACCGTCGTCCAAACGACGCTCCGACAACAAAGAAACAAGCTGTCCAGAAAAACTGGACAGCTTTTGGTGGAGGAATAGAGGCCGGCTAAGGAAAGATGGAAGCTCACCTTATCACCGAACCCAAAGGAGATCGCCGGAGGGTCGCCGGAGGTTCTCCGGCTGAAGCTTGGACGCCGGCAAAGACTTGGACGGCTGCACACAAGCTGGGCGGCGGCAGCTTTAGGGTTGGCGCCAATTAACTCCAAGGTGGAGGTGGGCGGCAACTCAAGGGGGCTAGGGTTTGGATTAGTTTTTGTTTAACAATACCTTAAGCCCTCTTTTATAGAGAACTAATTCTCTTAATGGTTAATGGATCATATCCATAAAGCCCGTTAACCCGCTCCATTAGGATAAGTTAAAATAAACCAAACTATGATGGTTTATTTTAAGTTAAAATGAACCGAACCAACTTTTGGTTCATTCGTTTAAAATAAACCAAACCCTTTGGTTTATTCTCATCCATTGGATTAGGACCAAACCATTTTTGGTTCATCCATTATGTCTTCATAAGACATGACCCATCCACGCTTCCATTGCGACTGAAACAATTTCATGCTCGCTTTATGTTTGGTCCAACCACACATAGTTTCTCTCGGTCTGAGAATCCCATTCTCAAGCTCGTTTTAAATCCTTAGGATTACACTCGTTGTGCGTGTGACCAAATAGGTTCTCGGTTTATGTTGGCCGTCTATAATTAACCATTAATTATAGAACGATCATGAGTGGCACCTAGTAGTACATCATGATCCCCAATTAACCGAAAAGATCAACGGTTGATCCAGAACTATTTCTGAAACCCTTCAGTAGCTCGAATGAATCGTGCCCCATTCCCTTGACTCATCTTATACCCACTTGGTTCAGGACATGGTCTATAGTGTCAGTCCCCACTAGGCTGACTACATCACACCTAGCCCAACTATCATTTTCTCGTCCTACGGATTCTAGTTACTCCACATGTATCGAAGAGTACCTTACTCTAAACATGTAATGCTTTGGCCAAAGACTTTAGTAACAATCCGACGAGAGGCCATGGGTATACATCTCCTCGCAAGGAGTGGTGAATCCTTTATAGGCTATTCAAACACCTTCGATCACTTGACTTATACCCAATCATCCGGGTCCACATCTCCTTAGAGATGTTTGCTTAAGATGTCAAAGCATAAGTCTCCATGATCAAGATGACTTGAATACCGCAAGTCAAAGGAACATCGCACTTAAGCCACAGTAAGAACTTCATTGACATATCTATATATGCAGAGAACCATATGAAGTCTTCCGGCTGGTCACTCCAATGAACTAGTTACCATAACTAGCATCCACGATTAACTCCGGACATCACTATGTCTCCAGCCAGTGAGAATCAGCTGCTTGGATACACCAAGGAGTATACCTCGTGCTAGTCTCGACAGAATTGATGGTGTCCAAATCCATCAATTCATCGACTAGGGATAATTCCGATACATCACAATTACACATGTAGAGATACTCACTAGTTGTAATCCAATCACAAATTCTCTCATGCTGTGAATCGTATTGTGGGCATTCAGTAAATGAGTTTAAGATCCAATCAAATACATAAAACATGTATACTCAAATAGTGAATCTTCATTTATCATATAAATGGTTCATACATAAGGTGATTGCCTTAGGACATCTCTCATATATTACTAACAGACTCCCACTTGGCCTAATGCCAATCGCAACGGTATCCAATACCATAAGCTCGAACATGACCCTCAAACTTATTTTGAGGTAATGCCTTAGTCAAGGGATCCGCTAAGTTCCTTTCAGTGGGAATTTTCTCGATTTGTATTTCGTTCCTACTGATGATCTCTCTGATAAGATGATAGCGGCGAAGCACATGTTTGGATCGTTGATGAGACCTTGGCTCTTTCGCTGTCATTGCTCCATTGTTGTCGCGATGAGACCAAGATTGCTTCAACAATGGCCGGAATCACACCAAGTTCATGAGCGAACTTCTTGATCCAAACCGCTTCCTTGCTGCAATGTATTCGCCTCGATGGTAGAATGCTCTGATCTCTTGTTTGGAACTTTTCCAACTCATCGCGCCCCATTCAAGGTGAACACGTATCCGGTCGAGACACAGGAATCATCCTTGTCCGTCGAAGTCGCATCCGTATACCCGCGTATCACCATGTCCCTTCTCCATATATTAGGAACACATCCTTAGTTCTTCTCAAGTACTTAAGGATCGTCTTATACACCCAATGATCCATTCTGATCGATCGGTGGTATCTGCCGTGACACTCAGGCATACGATACATCGGGCCTCGTACATAACATAGCATACATGATAGATCCTATTGCGGATGCATAGGAATCTTACTCATGCAAATCCTCTCGCTTTTTGTCTTGCGGACACATAGACTTCAAAAGGTGTACCCCATGCCCGATGGGCGATAACCTTTCTTGGATTTTCGACATGCTAAACCTCTTTAGCATCGGGTCTATATATGTAGACCGCGAAGACCAAGCAACCGCTTCGATCTATCTCTATAGATCTTAATCCCAAGGATGTAGGTTGCTTCTCCTAGGTCTTTCATGGAGAATGTCTTGGATAACCAAACCTTAATCGATCAGAAGATTGACACATCGTTTCCTATAAGTAATATGTCATCGACATACAATACTAGGAACACGATTTGCACTCCCACTAACCTTCTTGTACACACAAGGTTCGCGGATTTTGCAGAAATCAAACTTTTGATCGTCTCATCAAAACGGATATTCCAGCCTCTGGATGCTTGCTTCAATCCATAAATGGACCGTCGCAATTTGCATACCTTGGTTTTATCAACCGATGAAACCCTCGGTCAGATCATATACACGTCCTCGGCGGTGTTTCCATTAAGGAAAGCCGTTTTCACATCCATCCGCCATATCTCATAATCATAATGAGCCGCTATGGCGGGAGCATCCGAATGGATTTAAGCATAGCTACGCAAATAGGTTTCGTCATAATCAACACCTTGCTTTTGGCGATATCCTTTCGCCACCAATCTAGCCTTATAGGTAATCACATTACCATCCATGTCGGTTTTCTTCTTGAAAACCCACTTGCACCCTATAGGCTTTATGCCTTCAGGTGGGTCAACCAAGTTCCAAACTTGGTTTTCGTACATGGAATCCATTTCCGACTTCATGGCACCAAGCCACTTATCGCTTTCTGAACTTGTCAGCACTTCTTCATAACTGGTAGGCTCCTCATCATCAATGAGTAACACGTCGTTCGATTCACTTACGAGAAATCCATATCTCTCAGGAATATTGCATGTTCTACCAGATCTACGAAGATGTGGTGTTACAATAGGTCCAGCCGATTGCTCATCACTATGAGTTGTCGGCTGTTGTGCTTCACCAGGTATCTCATCAATGTCTATTTGAGTCTCTCGAGCCTCCTCAAGCTCGACGACACTCCCACTGTTTTCTTGCAAGAGAAACTCTTTCTCTAGAAACACAGCATGCCTTGAAACAAACACCTTTTGTTCCACAGGATGATAGAATTGGTAACCCCTTATATCCTCAGGGTATCCAATAAATAGACATTTATCAGACTTAGCATCCAGTTTGTCTGATACAGTCCACTTCACTTAAGCAGGACAACCCCATATCTTCAAGTAAGATACATGAGGTTTCTTACCATTCCATATCTCATATGGAGTAGTTGAGACTACCTTGGTAGGCATTCTGTTTAACAAGTAATTAGCTGTCTGAAGTGCATATCCCCAAAAGGACTTGGGAAGAGTTGCATGATTCATCATTGACCTGACCATGTCCAACAAGGTCCGGTTACACCTCTCAGATACACCATTATGCTGTGGTGTATAGGGTGGAGTCCATTGAGACAATATGCCATTGTCTCTTAGATAATCAAGAAACTCTTGACTTAAGTATTCACCACCTCGATCCGATCGAAGTATTTTAATACTCTTGTCATGTTGTTTCTCTACTTCATTTCTGAATTCTTCGAACCTTTCAAAGGCTTCAGACTTGTGTTTCATCAAGAACACATACCCAAACCGTGAGTGATCATCGGTGAAGGTAATGAAGTAGCTATAGCCTCCTAAAGCTTGAGTTGACATAGGTCCACATATAGGAGTCTAATTGATTACCCTTTCGAGCACGCTTGTTGCTCGCTTCGATATTGAAAATATCACTGGATATGTCCAACGTATAAACACCATTGCTTAAAGTTCCAGTCCCATAAAGAACTCCATTCAAAGTTATGTAACAACAATTGTTACTAAAAGTCAAATGGTACTCATTTCTATTTAAACAAGAAATAGAAATGATGTTCTTTATCAACGAAGGAACATAAAAGTAATTGTCCAGTTCTAAGACAAGTTATGTAGGGAGTTTCAACAAATGCGTTCCAATGGCGACTGCAGCAACCTTTGCTCCATTCCCAACACGCAAATTTGACTCTCCCTTGACGAGTCTTCTTCTATTCCTTAGCCCTTGTATGTCATTACATATATGTGAGCCACACCCAGTATCCAATACCCAAGTGTTTGAGGAAATAGAATGACAATCAATAACGAAGATATCTGAAGAAGATGGGGCATCCGATGCCTTATTCTTCTTCACGGACTCAAGATAAATCTTGCACTTTCTTCGCAAATGGCTCTCCTTGCCATAATGATGGCAAGTTTCCTTTTGTGCTAGTTCTACCTTCTTAGCCCTTCTCTTCTTTCCCTTCTGCTGTTCCTTTGACTTCCTCTTAGAACCTTTCTTCGAGGAATCAACTAACAGCATCGTCCCCTGCTCATGCTTCTCAGAAGACTCCACAGTCTTCAGCATATTGAGCAGTACCACAGATGAACCTTCTAGCATCTCAGAGGTGAAGAGGAGCTTTGAGACTTCGAACCTTTCGAATCTCACTTGCTCATCAACCAACTCACAAAGATGAAGGACTACGATATGAGCATCCATATGCTCATGCTGCTTTCGTAGCTTGGGTTGCATCGCGGCTAGCATGATGCAACTCATTTGTTCAGAATCACTCACATGTTTCTGATAGGCCAACAATTGGTCCAGAGTTGCATCGTCACTAGGACGGGCGGGAAAAGGTGCTTCGAGGACATTTGCAAGCTTTTCAACCTTGAGAACAATTCTCAAGTTTCTAAGCCAGTCCATGAAGCTCGGCCAAGTGAATTTATTCGAATCCAAAATGGAACGCAATTCAAAGACATCATGATCAATCTTAGAAATACAAAACGAGCATATATGAGAAAGATGATTTTAAAATGCATCAATATACATTTATAAATCCCATTCATTTTTCGAATTTCAAAAACCCCAAAATCACTTCGGGAGATTGTAGGTCCATCTCCGAATGGGCTGATATCCATCATAGTTATGAACAACCTTGGAGAGAGTCCAACAAGCCATTCATAACTACGACGGTAGGTATCTTCTATACCGATTGCATATCACGTATATGCAACTATCACAATGTGCTATCAACTAATTGAATGTTCACACATACATCGGGTTGTTAACACATTAACAAGTATGCATCATATGCATAGCACCCAACATTGTTGGTATTGCCCAGAAGCTCTGATACCAATTGTTGGCAATCATGCTATTTCTCGGAATGCTCATAGGCTCCCATGTCCCCGGATTAAAATTTTCACTAATGAAAACTAATCCGGATGGGATGAGTTTCCTAAGCACAACCAATTCGTCGTCGTGCCAACGACTCGAATGATCGCTTGAACAAACTAGTTGTTCAAGCAACCAAACTCTTCTAGTCAATTAGCCGCGGAAGAGACGATGGACGGATCACCGGTTTTTGTGTTTCTTATTCGGGGTCCATGATTATACAAATACATGCAAATGCAAACTAGTATAATCAACATATACTAACCTAAAGAACTTAAGCTAGCATATCAATTAAGAATAGAAACATGCAAAGATCATAAATAAAAGTTATAAAACTTTTATACCTCTTGATCTTCTATCGTATGTCCTAACCTCCTTGTAGACTTCGTGTGGGCGAAGATCCTCCACAAGTTGAAGCTTCTTAGATCTTCTTCAATCCAAAGAATGAAGAACTCTCTTTCCCTTCTTGCTTGAGCCAACCACCAATCCACAAAGGATTGATGCCGCCGGCCCCAAGAATAGAGAGAACATAATGGAAACAACCAAGCAACCGAACTAGGGACAAACCCTATCTCCTAGTGCCGCCGGCCAAGAGGAAAACAAAGGGAAAAGAGGAATAGGTTGGGCACCACCAAAGGTATAGGAAAAAGGATAGGAACCGGCCAACACCCTAGGAAGAAGAAGAACACTTCCCCTATAGTTGCCACCTACCTTACCTTCCAAACCCTAGCCACCCAACCAAGCTTCCTTTGGATTTCTTGCCGCCCAAGGTAGAGGAAGAGAAGGTAGTGGCCGGCCAACCCTTAGAAGGAAGAAGATGAGCCCTTCCCCTATAGTTGCCGCCCAACCATAACTTCCAAACCTAGCCGCCTAATCCAAAGAGCCAAACCCTAATCTAATTAGGGTTTCCTCCATAGGTTTCTTGCCGCCTAAGCATGGTGGAGAGGAGAGATCTAGGAGCTAGCCACCTCCAAGGAAGAAGACAAGCTCATCCATAGGTTGCTGCCCCCTCTAGCTCCACCACATTGGCCGCCCAACCTAAGGAACCAAAACCCTAATTAGGGTTTTCTCCTTGAGGTTGCTTGCCGCCCAAGTAATGCTAGGCAAAACCCTAATTTCCTTAGCATCCATCATGAACCATCCGAAAAACTTAGTTGCCGCCCAACCCATGCTCCCTTATATAGAACATAGGAGAAAATTGGTTATTGATGAGGTAGCCAAAAATATAGGAACTAATTCCCAATTTTCTTGCCGCCCACCTTATCCAACCTTTCCTCTCCCTTTTATATAGAGTTAGGTTTAGGCCTTGGTTTAATCTCCACCGTCGGTTCAAGGGTTTTAATCTTAACCGTCGGATTTAGAGATTTAATCTCAACCGTCGGTTCTAGGAAATAATCCCAATCGTCGGATCTAGAGATTTAATCTCAACCGTCGGTTCTAGGAATTTAATCCCAACCGTCGGATCTAGAGATCTAATCTCCACCGTCGGTTCTAGGGATTCAATCCTAACCGTCGGATCTAGAGATTTGTTTTCCATCATTTGATCTAGACTTCATGAGGTTTATATAAGGCTACGATAGGGACCATGAGGAGGAGTTGGGTCTTGGCCACCCGATGGATCGGAACCACACAAACTTGATCCATCAATGATGTTCCATTCCACTAGAGGATCATCATCGAACTACCTCACCAACCCCCATAAATTAATATGGGCTCCATATATTATTTGTACATCCATCTCCCCGTGTTTAAGATATCGAATGTCCGTCAATTAATTGATTTACTGACCATCAATTAATTAACATCTAACTCCTTGAGTAGTACCACTCAACCTTATCATCATGTTGACTAAGTCAACCTGCAGGGTTTACATGATGAATCTTATGAGCTCCTCAAGGGGACATCATCAACCTAATATATAGGACACGGATTCCTCCTATAATCAACGGCACACCATGTAAATAATATCACTTCCCAACTTACCGGGCATATTGATTTAATCCATAGAAATCTCACCCTCTGGTAAATCAAAGAAATAAATACTAAGTACATGTGCCCGTTATTATATCGGGATTAAGAGCATGTACAACATAATATCCGAGGTCCGATTCAATTATGTAGTCAGCAATAAATTGAATCACCTCTATGTCGGTCCTACTCAATACACCGAGGTGTACTAGTGTCACTCTATGTTCAAGATAAAACAATACCAAGCTACACTACAACCATGCCAATGGTTTGTCCAAAACCATCTTGGTTGTGAGCCTCTACTTATATTCTACAAGGGACTGATAACATGATCTTCTGTGCCGCACCCAGGCACCATGTTATCTACAATGTAAAATATTAGACAATATGCACACATATAAATATAACGTGCAAACAATGATCATGTGATTCTTATTTCAAAATAAAGATGTCCTTTCAAAAGAGCTAGGCTTTCAGTATACATCCCAACAATCTCCCACTTATACTAAAAGACTATGCTGTCCTCTTACTGCCATACATCTGATTCCCCTTCCCTCCACATGTCTATCAAAGCTCTCGCCAGAAGGGCCTTAGTGAAAGGGTCTACCAGGTCATCCTCTGATGCAATCTTGGCGACAGCAACTTCTACCTCCTTAACGATTTCTCGTATCAGGTGGTACTTGCACTCTATGTGTTTACTAACCTTATGGGCTCGTGGTTCCTTCGAGTTTGCAACTGCACCATTATTATCACAATAAATTGTGATAGTTCTGGGCAAACCAGGAATCACATCCAAGTCCATTAGGAAATTCCTGAGCCACCCAGCTTCTTTGGCCGCCTTAGAGGCTGCCATACAGTCAGCTTCCATGGTAGAGTCCACCACGCATTTCTGCTAGACACTCTTCCATACTATGGCTCCACCTCCCAAAGTAAACACAAACCCTGAGGTAGACTTACTGTTATCCCTATCAGATTGGAAATCAGAATCTGTGTAACCCACAGGGAGTAATTGGTCTGCCCAGTAAACTAGCATATAATCCCTAGTCCTTCTCAGGCACTACAATATATGCTTTACCGCAGTCCAATATCCCTGTCCTGGATTACTTTGATATCTGCTGACCATGCCCACGGCAAAGCAGATATCTGGTCTCGTACAGAGCATCGCATACATGAGGCTTCCTACTGCCGAAGCATAAGGGACCGCCTTCATCTCCTCTATCTCCTCAGATGATCTAGGATACATCTCCTTTGATAAAGGAACTCCATGCGAAGGTAGAAAACCCTTCTTGGAGTATTGCATGCTAAAACGATCCAAAACCATGTCTATGTATGAAGCTTGGGATAAGCACAACAACCTTGATCCCCAAGGTTGTGACCCACTTCTCCCAAGTCCTTCATATCATACTGTTTGGACGACCATACCCTTACGTCTGATAACACTTCGATGTTGTCGCCAACCACCAAAATGTCATCTATGTATAGTACAAAAATACCACTACGTTTCCGTCACATCTCTGATATACACAAGACTCATCCGAACTTTGAATAAATCCATAAGACTGGATTTACCTCCTCAAAGCAGATATCCCAAGACTTCAAATCTTGCTTCAGTCCATCAACGGACCGATTAAGCTTATAAACAATACGCTCTTTGCCCTTAGCAATGAATCCCTCTGGTTGCTTCAAATAGATGTTTTCCTCAAGACTTCCATTAAGGAAAGCTGTCTTGACATCCATCTATCACACCTCATAATCCATATGAGCTGCAATGCATAAGAGCTCCCAGACCTGACTTGAATCCATAGATTCAATCTCAGTATTCATTGCACTTTGCAAGATCTTTTTATATCTTGGATTGCCTCGTCGTATGTCTAGGGATCAGGTTCATGTTTGCTAGGGACCAAATCAGAAGATTTGTCCAAAAACATGAATCTAAGAGGTTGTCTAACAACCCTCCCACTACGACGAGGTATCTTTTGTGTATCCTCTGTGACACGCGGTGCAGTGACATGTGGTATGTCCTCTTGTACCGGTGGTACTAAAGAAGTAACTTCCCTTTTTAATTCCTCCAGAACAATTTTACCCTTGGGCTTGTGGCTTATCACATAGTCTTCCTCTAGAAATCTGGCGTTCGTCTTAACGATCACCCTCTGATCTCTAGGACTACAAAACAAGTCAGAATAACTCATCATCGATCTAATCATCTCCATAAGAGTCCTATTCCTTCGCATCGCTTAATCGCTCGGGGTGCCAGTACCAATTGGGATTGAATCCCAACCTCTGATAAGTAGTTCCTAAACTTGCCCAAGAGGTTGTCTCCACCACGATCAGATCGTAGTGTCATCCATATCTTGAATAATCGTCTATGAAAGAGACGAAATATTCAAGATTACCTCTTGCCTAGATAGTCATAGGACCTTACAAATCAGAATGAACCATTTCTAACAAATCTTTGGCTCTATACCCCTTGGCCTTAAAAAGGCCTCTTAGTCATCTTACCCTCCAAGCAAGATTCGTAGGTTGGGAGATCCTCCACTAATGAACCCAAAGGTCCATCAGCTATCAACCTTTGAATTCTGCTTAGGTTAATGTGACCAAGCCTAAGAAGCCAAAGATATGTTTGGTTCATCTTCGAAGGTTCTTTTCTCTTATTTGAATTAGAAGATGAGTTATTAACTTCTATTTGCATCGTGGGAGCTTGTGGTTCAAGTTATAAATTTCCTATCTATGTACCTGAATAGATAATGTCCCTATTCCTTTTATAACAAATCTGTCATGAAAAGAAATAGATTATCCATCCAAAAACTATTTAGAAACCGAAATCAATTCTTTCTAAATAAGGGTACATAAAGGAAATTCTTAAGAACCAAAACCTTTATTTTTCTCAAAAGATAAATAAAACATCTCCCACTGCAATAGCCGCCATCTTCATGGCATTGCCCAAGTAAATGGTAATATTCCCTTTAGCTAGTCGTCGGGTTTCGAACCCTCGAAAGTATTGCAGACATGATTAGTGGCTCTGATCACACACAGGTGCAGAGATAACACCGCTAACCATGTTACAACGACTAGACCAAAAGATATACTTTTGTTCTGTTTTGGATTGGGACAGTCATCCTTCCAATGTCCATCCTGCTTGTAAGTGAAGTACTTGCCTTTCTGCTTCTTCACTCCTCCCTGAGATCCTCCCACCACATTTGCTCCACCTTGTTTCTCCTTCTTCTTGCCTTTCGGCTTTAGAAGTAGAAACCTTTTTGAGCAACCATGGCTTGAGGATACTTTTCGAAGAGTGCATACTATACTTCCTAGCAGATAAGACAATATCTGGATTCTTTTCCAATCAACATTATTTGAGTACAGTAAATTTATTTCCTTTAGTATCACAAGAAGTGAACTGAAAGTCAATTTTGAAAATCCTAAGAATCACAATGATCAAAACTTTAGATTTCAAATTTTATTGATTCTTCAAAACAATAAAATTCCGAAATCAACCAACACCTCAAAACACCGAGAATATCGCATGCCACGATAGTGTGGACGTATACGAATTCTACATTTGTAAGAGGAGGTTTTATCCATTAATTTTATTATCTTGTCAACCTTACTTTTTGAAAAATAAAATTAATAGTTGGTTCCTCTTTGGCCCTACAAATAAAAGCAGTGACTCCGATGGGGAGGATACTTTTAATTTGCATCTAAGTGTGCACCATTACACGATACTAAGGGAATTATCTCGGATTATGTGCCTTACCGATGGGGAAGTACACACGCTCCTAAATAATTTCCTATAACCATTATTTGACCTAGTGATCCGCAAACAAACTCATCCGATGGGGAGGAAGGCACTCAGAGCCGACACGCAAGTTTGTTGCATCACACGTCAAATTGTAATGGAGGCCGCGGGAATTAATTAAAATATCCCTCTCCCACTTAGTAAATTGATAATGAGGAATTTTCAAGCACACAAAACATGCTTATTATTACTGTAGATTTCAATAAAAATTATTGATTCCTCAAACAGTAAAATTTTTGAAATCCACTAACACCTCAAACACCGAGAATATCGCATGCCACGCTGTGTGGACGTATACGAATTCTACATTTGTAAGAGGAGGTTTAACCCATTAATTTTATTATCTTGTCAACCTTACTTTTGACAAATAAAATTAATAGTTGGTTTCTCTTCGGCCCTACAAATAAAACTACTTTTTATTTGCATCTAAGTGTGCACCATTACACGGTACTAAGGGAATTATTTCGGATTATGTGCCTTACCGCTGTGGAAGTACACACGCTCCTAGATAATTCCTATAACCATTATTTGACCTAGTGATCCGCAAACAAACTCATCCGATGGGGAGGAAGGCACTTAGAGCCGACACGCAAGTTTGTTGCATCACACGTCAAATTGTAATGGAGGCCGCGGGAATTAATTAAAATGTCCCTCTCCCACTTAGTAAATTGCAAATGAGGAATTTTCAAGCACACACAACATGCATATAAAACAAATCAGCAATAAATATGGAAAAAACAGAATTTTTCCAACTATTATGGCATTGTTCTCCAATATGCGTTCCGTCGTGTCGCCACCTCGTCCGCTCCATCTTTTCCCGTGCGCAAGTCACCAAAGAGTTCCGAGCCGAGATAAAACATTTTAATTTACATCCATCGATCCTTTACTCCATGAAGGAGTGTACAAATAATCTAGATCAAAAGTAAACTAAAATGAGCGGCTAAATAATGCCGTATTTAATTATAAAAATTAAATACTAATCTAGCCTCGCCAACCCCGAGGACTCAAATAATATACAATCACACACACATGCAATCACATACACACATATATAGCCATAATAGTTGGATCTTATGCCTGCAACCAAAAAGTTAGCCTACGCACATCCTACTATTATCCGGCATACACAATATATGATAAGTACATGAAAGTAACCGAATCCAAAACACACAAAACCGAAAATTGTGGCTCTGATACCAAATGTTGGTATTGCCCAGAAGCTCTGATACCAATTGTTGGCAATCATGCTATTTCTCGGAATGCTCATAGGCTCCCATGTCCCCGGATTAAAATTTTCACTAATGAAAACTAATCCGGATGGGATGAGTTTCCTAAGCACAACCAATTCTTCGTCATGCCAACGACTCGAATGATCACTTGAACAAACTAGTTGTTCAAGCAACCAAACTCTTCTAGTCGATTAGCCGCGGAAGAGACGATGGACGGATCACCGGTTTTTGTGTTTCTTATTCGGGGTCCATGATTATACAAATACATGCAAATGCAAACTAGTATAATCAACATATACTAACCTAAAGAACTTAAGCTAGCATATCAATTAAGAATAGAAACATGCAAAGATCATAAATAAAAGTTATAAAACTTTTATACCTCTTGATCTTCTATCGTATGTCCTAACCTCCTTGTAGACTTCGTGTGGGCGAAGATCCTCCACAAGTTGAAGCTTCTTAGATCTTCTTCAATCCAAAGAATGAAGAACTCTCTTTCCCTTCTTGCTTGAGCCAACCACCAATCCACAAAGGATTGATGCCGCCAGCCCCAAGAATAGAGAGAACATAATGGAAACAACTACAACCAACTAGGGACAAACCCTAGCTCCTAGTGCCGCCAAGAGAGGAAAACAAAGGAAGAGGAATAGGTTGGGCACCACCAAAGGTATAGGAAAAGGATAGGAACCGGCCAACACCCTAGGAAGAAGAAGAACACTTCCCCTATAGTTGCCACCTACCTTACCTTCCAAACCCTAGCCGCCCAACCAAGCTTCCTTTGGATTTCTTGCCGCCCAAGGTAGAGGAAGAGAAGGTAGTGGCCGGCCAACCCTTAGAAGGAAGAAGATGAGCCCTTCCCCTATAGTTGCCGCCCAACCATAACTTCCAAACCTAGCCGCCTAATCCAAAGAGCCAAACCCTAATCTAATTAGGGTTTCCTCCATAGGTTTCTTGCCGCCTAAGCATGGTGGAGAGGAGAGATCTAGGAGCTAGCCACCTCCAAGGAAGAAGACAAGCTCATCCCGCCCCTCTAGCTCCACCACCTTGGCCCAACCTAAGGAACCAAAACCCTAATTAGGGTTTTCTCCTTGAGGTTGCTTGCCACCCAAGTAATGCTAGGCAAAACCCTAATTTCCTTAGCATCCATCATGAACCATCCGAAAAACTTAGTTGCCGCCCAACCCATGCTCCCTTATATAGAACATAGGAGAAAATTGGTTATTGATGAGGTAGCCAAAAATATAGGAACTAATTCCCAATTTTCTTGCCGCCCACCTTATCCAACCTTTCCTCTCCCTTTTATATAGAGTTAGGTTTAGGCCTTGGTTTAATCTCCACCGTCGGTTCAAGGGTTTTAATCTTAACCGTCGGATTTAGAGATTTAATCTCAACCGTCGGTTCTAGGAAATAATCCCAACCGTCGGATCTAGAGATTTAATCTCAACCGTCGGTTCTAGGAATTTAATCCCAACCGTCGGATCTAGAGATCTAATCTCCACCGTCGGTTCTAGGAATTCAATCCTAACCGTCGGATCTAGAGATTTGTTTTCCATCATTTGATCAAGACTTCATGAGGTTTATATAAGGCTACGATAGGGACCATGAGGAGGAGTTGGGTCTTGGCCACCCGATGGATCGGAACCACACAAACTTGATCCATCAATGATGTTCCATTCCACTAGAGGATCATCATCGAACTACCTCACCAACCCCCATAAATTAATATGGGCTCCATATATTATTTGTACATCCATCTCCCCGTGTTTAAGATATCGAATGTCCGTCAATTAATTGATTTACTGACCATCAATTAATTAACATCTAACTCCTCGAGTAGTACCACTCAACCTTATCATCATGTTGACTAAGTCAACCTGCAGGGTTTACATGATGAACCTTATGAGCTCCTCAAGGGGACATCATCAACCTAATATATAGGACACGGATTCCTCCTATAATCAACGGCACACCATGTAAATAATATCACTTCCCAACTTAATGCATATTGATTTAATCCATAGAAATCTCACCGTAAATCAAAGAAATAAATACTAAGTACATGTGCCCGTTATTATATCGGGATTAAGAGCATGTACAACATAATATCCGAGGTCCGATTCAATTATGTAGTCAGCAATAAATTGAATCACCTCTATGTCGGTCCTACTCAATACACCGAGGTGTACTAGTGTCACTCTATGTTCAAGATAAAACAATACCAAGCTACACTACAACCATGCCAATGGTTTGTCCAAAACCATCTTGGTTGTGAGCCTCTACTTATATTCTACAAGGGACTGATAACATGATCTTCTGTGCCGCACCCAGGCACCATGTTATCTACAATGTAAAATATTAGACAATATGCACACATATAAATATAACGTGCAAACAATGATCATGTGATTCTTATTTCAAAATAAAGATGTCCTTACAAAAGAGCTAGGCTTTCAGTATACATCCCAACAAACATCACCTCCCTTTACATCGACCTTGGAGAGAGTCCAACAAGCCGATGCTCCAGGTTAAAGCCAACCCATTAATCGGGACATAGTTTTAATATGGTTAGAGCGCATTCAACCAATTAGCCCAGCTTGGAGAGAGTCCAACAACCAAAGGTAACGATTGACCTCTGACTCTTACCATATTAGTATTAAACTATTCGATGGTTGAACATATTCGGGTTCGAGCCGGGCTTGGAGAGAGTCCAACAACCCAAACAAGAAACGGAACTCTGGTTCTAACCATATTAATGGAAGGTGTAGGCCTTAATATTGTTTAAGGGTTTTTATGTCTCATCCTATTTGCATGCAAATAACTATTATCTACATGGCATGGCATACATGGCATACATCTACATGTCACGACACGCATGACATAATGTTATGCATCTAATGCAATTACATGGCATACAATTATGTCATGTATATATATTTCCTTATATGTCATAACTATTTATGGAAATAAAATATGTTTAATATTTGATTCTCTAAATCAAATCATAATTAAATTAGGAAACAAATTTCCAAATCTAATCACATATTTTATTCATGGAATTATTTTATTAAGGAAAATCTATTTAGGAAACCAATTTCCTAAATCATTAAAACTACTTATGGAAATAAAATATTTTAAGATTTGATTTCTCAAATCAAATCATGATTAAATTAGGAAACAAATTTCCAGAATCTAATCAAATATTTTATTTATGGAAAATATCATTTTCCATAAATACTTCCAACTTTCCAAAAGTGGAAGATTTCCATAAATACTTCTAGACTTTCCAAAATTGAAAAATTTCCATAAATACTTCTAAATTTCCAAAATTAGAAAATTTCCAGAAATACATTATGACTATCGCAAAACCATTTTACGATTATGTCGAAACACAACCTGGGCTCTGATACCACTGTTGGGTTTCCGGCACCGCGGCGTGTGTGTGTTCGATCATGTTTCGTAAACATGAACACAGCGGAAGCAAAAAAAATAATAAATACTCCTATTTATTACAACACACACAACACATGCATGCTTATTACAACAAGTGTAGACATAATCGTAAATTAAAATTTGCAATAAAAGAAATTTATCTACGTTATACCTTTCGTATGACGTGTAGCGGGAACGGCATCAACCGGAACGATCCTCGTAAGAATCGTCTCTATCCGTATCCACGTCGAGCTCCTCGAGATGACTTCACTAAGCCATGAGCTTCGTCTTCGTACGGGTTACTAGCCTCGTGTTGAAGACGACGTGATCGAGAGATGATCACGATCCGAATCCAAATTCGGATCCTAAAACGAGTTCTCAAAACTCGCTTCTCCGGAGAGGTATTCGTCAACCGTTTGAAGAATCCTTCGTCCCCCACCTCAGAGGATTACCGGAGATCAAATCCCCGGTAAGTTAGCCACTGTCGGAGCACTAACTGTCGTCCAAACGATGCTTCGACAACAAAGAAACAAGCTGTCCAGAAAAACTGGACAGCTTTTGGTGGAGGAATAGAGGCCGGCTAAGGAAAGATGGAAGCTCACCTTATCGCCGAACCCAAAGGAGATCGCCGGAGGTTCTCCGGCTGAAGCTTGAAGCTTGGCGCGGCAAAGACTTGGGCGGCTGCACACAAGCGCCGGGCGTGCTTAGGGTTGGCGCCAATTAACTCCAAGGTGGAGGTGGGCGGCAACTCAAGGGGGCTAGGGTTTGGATTAGTTTTTGTTTAACAATCCCTTAAGCCCTCTTTTATAGAGAACTAATTCTCTTAATGGTTAATGGATCATATCCATAAAGCCCGTTAACCCGCTCCATTAGGATAAGTTAAAATAAACCAAACCATGATGGTTTATTTTAAGTTAAAACGAACCGAACCAACTTTTTGTTCATTCGTTTAGAATAAACCAAACCCTTTGGTTTATTCTCATCCATTGGATTAGGACCAAACCATTTTTGGTTCATCCATTATGTCTTCATAAGACACGACCCATCCACGCTTCCATTGTGACTGAAATAATTTCATGCTCGCTTTATGTTTGGTCCAACCAAACATAGTTTCTCTCGGTCTGAGAATCCCATTCTCAAGCTCATTTTAAATCCTTTGGATTACACTCGTTGTGCGTGTGACCAAATAGGTTCTCGGTTTATGTTGGCCGTCTATAATTAACCATTAATTATAGAACGATCATGAGTGGCACCTAGTAGTACATCATGATCCCCAATTAACCGAAAAGATCAACGGTTGATCCAGAACTATTTCTGAAACCCTTCAGTAGCTCGAATGAATCGTGCCCCATTCCCTTGACTCATCTTATACCCACTTGGTTCAGGACATGGTCTATAGTGTCAGTCCCCACTAGGCTGACTACGTCACACCTAGCACAAGTATCATTTCCTCGTCCTACGGATTCTAGTTACTCCACATGTATCGAAGAGTACCTTACTCTAAACATGTAATGCTTTGGCTAAAGACTTTAGTAACAATCCGACGAGAGGCCATGGGTATACATCTCCTCGCAAGGAGTGGTGAATCCTTTATAGGCTATTCAAACACCTTCGATCACTTCGACTTATACCCAATCATCTCGGGTCCACATCTCCTTAGAGATGTTTGCTTAAGATGTCAAAGCATAAGTCTCCATGATCAAGATGACTTGAATACCGCAAGTCAAAGGAACATCGCACTTAAGCCACAGTAAGAACTTCATTGACATATCTATATATGCCGAGAACCATATGAAGTCTTATGGCTGGTCACTCCAATGAACTAGTTACCATAACTAGCATCCACGATTAACTCTGGACATCACTATGTCTCCAGCCAGTGAGAATCAGCTGCTTGGATACACCAAGGAGTATACCTCGTGCTAGTCTCGACAGAATTGATGGTGTCCAAATCCATCAATTCATCGACTAGGGATAATTCTGATACATCACAATTACACATGTAGAGATACTCACTAGTTGTGATTCAATCACAAATTCTCTCATGCTGTGAATCGTATCGTGGGCATTCAGTAAATGAGTTTAAGATCCAATCAAATACATAAAACATGTATACTCAAATAGTGAATCTTCATTTATCATATAAATGGTTCATACATAAGGAGATTGCCTTAGGACATCTCTCATATATTACTAACAATCTGTTCAGGTACATTGGTTGGCAATTTGTATACTCTTGAACAAAAAGTTCCCACAATGCATATAGAAGTTAATAACTCATCTTCTAATTCCAATAAGAGAAAAGAACCTTCGAAGATGAACCAAACATATCTTTGGCATCTAAGGCTTGGTCATATTAACCTGAGTAGAATTCAAAGGTTGATAGCTGATGGACTTTTGGGTTCATTAGTGGTGGAGGATCTCCCAACCTGCGAATCTTGCTTGGAAGGTAAAATGACCAAGAGGCCTTTCAAGGCCAAGGGGCATAGAGCCAAAGATGTGTTAGAATTGGTTTATTCTGATTTGTGCGGTCCTATGTCTATCCAGGCTAGAGGTGGTTTTGAATATTTCATCTCTTTTATAGACGATTATTCAAGATATGGATACATTTACTTGATGCGCCGCAAGTCTGAATGCTTTAACAGGTTCAAAGAATTCAAGGCTGATGTGGAGAACCGTCAAGGTAAAAGTATCAAGACCCTACGATCTGATCGTGGTGGTGAGTACCTCTTGGGAGAGTTTAGGAATTACTTATCAGAGCCTGGGATTCAATCCCAATTGTCTGCACCTGGCACACCCCAACAGAATGGTGTAGCGGAGTGAAGGAATATGACTCTTATGGAGATGGTTAGATCGATGATGAGTTATTCTGAGTTGCCAGATTCATTCTGGGGGTATGCGCTGGATACGGCAGTATATATTCTGAACTTGGTTCCATCTAAATCAGTGCCTTCTACCCTCATAGAATTGTGGACTGGGCGAAAGCCTAGTCTGAGACATATTCGGATATGGGGGAGTCCAGCACATGTGCTTAAGGCTGATGCTGGTAAGTTGGAACCTCGTACAGAAGTGTGCATGTTCGTGGGCTACCCTAGAGGAACGAAAGGTGGGTTGTTTTATAATCCTAGAGATCAGAGGGTGATCGTTAGCACTAATGCCCGATTTCTAGAGGAAGACTATGTGATGAACCACAAGACCAAGAGTAGGATTGTTCTGGAGGAATTAAGAGGGGAAGTCACTACTTCAGTACCACCGGTACAAGAGGATATACCATAAGTCACTGCACCACGTGTCACAGAGGATACACAGGTGATACCTCATCGTAGTGGGAGGATTGTGAGACAGCTTGATAGATTCATGTTCTTGGGAGAGTCTTCGGACTTGGTCCCTGGCGAACATGAACCTGATCCCTGGACATATGACGAGGCACTCCAAGATGAAGATGCGGTATCTTGGCAAAGAGCGATGAATTCTGAGATCAAATCTATGGATTCTAATCAGGTCTGGGAGCTAGTAGAGCCACCCGATGGTGTAAAAGCCATTGGATGCAAGTGGATCTACAAAAGAAAGAGAGGAGTAGACGGGAAGGTTGAGACCTTCAAAGCTAGGTTTGTTGCGAAAGGGTATACTCAGAAAGAGGGTATCGATTATGAGGAGTCTTTTTCGCTGGTAGTTATGCTTAAGTCTATCTGGATTCTCTTATCTATAGCTCCTTATATGGATTATGAGATTTTGCAGATGGATGTCAAGACAACTTTCCTTAACAGAAGTCTTGAGGAGAACATCTATATGCAGCAGCCAGAGGGATTCATTGCTAAAGGCAAAGAGCATCTAGTGTGTAAGCTTAATCGGTCCATTTATGGATTGAAGCAAGCTTCGAGATCTTGGAACATCCGTTTTGATGAGGTAATCCTGTCATATGGATTTATTCAAAGTCCGAATGAGCCATGTGTATACAAAAGATGTGACGGAAACGTAGTGGTATTTCTTGTACTATACGTAGATGACATTTTGTTAGTTGGCAATAATATCAAAGTGTTATCAGACGTAAGGGTATGGTTGTCCAAACAGTTTGACGTGAAGGACTTGGGAGAAGTGGGACACATCCTTGGGATCAAAGGAGATAGAGGAGATGAAGGTGGTTCCTTATGCTTCGGTAGTAGGAAGCCTCATGTATGTTATGCTATGTACGAGACCAGATATCTGCTTTGCCGTGAGCATGATTAGCAAATATCAGAGTAATCCTGGACAGGGACATTGAACTATGGTAAAACATATATTGAAGTACCTGAGAAGGACTAGGGATTATATGCTGGTTTACCGGGCAGATCAATTAGTCCCTGTGGGTTACACGGATTCTGATTTCCAATCAGATAGGCACAACAGTAAGTCTACCTCGGGGTTTGTGTTTACTTTTGGAGGTGGAGCCATAGTATGGAGGAGTGTTAAGCAAAAATGCGTGGCAGACTCTACCATGGAAGCTGAGTATGTGGCAGCCTTTGAGGCAGCCAAGGAAGCTGTATGGCTCGGGAACTTCTTGATGGACTTGGATGTGATTCTTGGTTTGCCCAGAACTATCATAATTTATTGTGATAATAGTGGTGCAGTTGTAAACTCGAAGGAACCACGAGCCCATAAGGTGAGTAAACACATAAAGCGCAAGTACCACCTGATACGAGAGATCGTAAAGCGAGGAGGAGTAGCTGTCGCCAAGATTGCATCAGAAGATAACCTGGCGGATCCATTCACTAAGGCCCTGCCAGCGAAAGCGTTTGATAGGCATGTGGAGGACATGGGGATCAAATGTATGGTAGTGTGATGACAACATAGTCTTTTAGTATAAGTGGGAGATTGTTGGGTTGTATACTGAAAGCCTAGCCTTTTGTATGGACGTCTTTATTTTGAAATAAGAATCACATGATCATTGTTTGCACTTTATATTTATTATATGTGTGCATATTGTCTAATACTCTACATTGTAGATAATGTGGTGCTTGGTGTGGCACAGAAGATCATGTTATCAGTTACTTGTAGAATATAAGTATAGGCTCACAACCAAGATGGTCTTGGATAAACCATTGGCATGGTTGTAATGTGATTTGGTATTGGTTTATCTTGACCATAGAATTACACTAGTACATTTTGTGAATATTGAGCAGGACCGACATATAGGTGATTCAATCTATTGTTGACTATAGGATTGAATCAGACCTCGGGTATTATGTTGCACATGCTCTGAATCCTGATATAATAATGGGCACATGTACTTAGTATTTATTTCTTTGATTTACCAATGGGTGAGATTTATAGATTAAATCAATAGGCCCGGTAAGTTGGGAAATGATATTAATTACATGGTGTGTCGTTGATTACAGAAGGAAACCATGTCCTATATATTAGGTTGATGGTGTCCCCTTGAGGAGCTCATAAGGTTTATCATGTAAACCCCGTGGGTTGACTTAGTCAACATGATAATAAGGTTGAGTGGTACTACTTGAGGAGTTAGATGTTAATTAATTGATGGTCAGTAAATTAATTAATTGACGGACATTCGATATCTTAAACACGGGGAGATAGTTGTGCAAATAATATATGGAGCCCATATAAATGGGGGTTGGTGAGGTAGATCAATGATGATCTTCTAGTGCAATGGAACATCATTGATGGATCAAGTTTCTGTGGTTCCGATCCATCGGGTGGCCAAGATCCAACACCTCCTCATGGTCCCTATCGTAGCCTTATTAAAACCTCAAGGAGCCTAGATCCAATGATGGAACATAAAACCCTAGATCCGACGGTTGGGATGAAACCCTAGATCCGATGGTTGGGATGAAACCCTATATCCGACGGTTGGGATGAAACCCTAGATCCGACGGTTGGGATGAAACCCTAGATATGACGGTTGGGATGAAACACTAGATCCGACGGTTGGGATGAAACCCTAGATCCGAGTGTTGGGATGAAACCCTAGATCCGACGGTTGGGATGAAACCCTAGATCGGACGGTTGGGATGAAACCCTAGATTCGACGGTTGGGATGAAACCCTAGATCCGACAGTTGAGATGAAACCCTAGATCCGACGGTTGGGATGAAACCCTAGATCCGACGGTTGGGATGAAGCCCTAGATCCGACGGTTGGGATAAAACCCTAGATCCGACGGTTGGGATGAAACCCTAGATCCGACGGTGGAGACTAAGTCTCTAGATCCGATGGTGGATATTGAAGCGAGGCTTAAGCCTAACTCTATAAAAGGAGGGCTAAGGGCTTGGGCGTGTATAAGATAGAGATATATCAAGAAGGAGATTAGGGTTTTTGGTTTGGGCGGCTAGGGTTTGGGAAAAGGTTTGGGCGGCAGTCCTTGGAAGGATTAAGGTTTGTTTCTTTCTCTTCATAATTGGTAGCCTGCGCCGATCTTCTTCCTCCTTGCTTTGGCCGGCGCCCATACCCATTATTCCTTCTCCCTCTCTCCTTGGTGGCCGGCGGAAACCTTTCTTCAAGGTTGGCCGGCGCTAAATAATCTACTCCTTGGCCGGCGGCTATATCAAGCTCCTTGGCTTGGTGGTCGGTTCTAGATAGGAGAAGGAATTTTTGTTTGGTTCTTCTCTTTGTTCGGAGCGAGCAAGGAAGGGAAGAACGTGATATAGGAGGCTTCAACTCGTGGAGGATCTTCACCAACACGAGAGTTTTTGTTTGGTTCTTTTCTTTGTTCGGAGTGAGCAAGGAAGGGAAGAATGTGATCTAGGAGGCTTCAACTCGTGGAGGATCTTCTCCCACACGATGTCCACGAGGAGGATGGGACATACGGTAGAGGACAAAGAGATATAAAAGTTTTACAAACTTTATTCTTGATCCTCTTATGATAAGATATGCTAGCTTATGTTCTTTATTTTAGTATGTGTTGATTATACTAGTTTGCATTTGTTTGTATTTGTATAATCATGGACCCCGATAAGAAACACAAAAACCGGCGATCCGTTGGTCGTCTCTTCCGCGGCTAACCGACTAGAAGAGTTGATTGCTTGAACAACAAGTTTGTTCAAGCGATCGCTCGAGTCGTTGGCACGATGATGAAATGGTTGTGCTTCGAAAACTCATTCCGTCCGGATTAGTTTTAGTTGATAAAATTTTAATCCGGAGACATGGGAGGCAATGAGACTCTGACGCAACCAATGACACACTCCCTTCAACTATGTATAAGTCCTAACAAATCTGTTGCTCTTTCGTTGTATCCACTAAAAGGAGTCTTGGTCATCTTGCCTAAAAGGCAAGACTCGCATGTCTCATATGATTCAAAATCAAATGAGTCTAGCAGCCCATCCTTATGGAGCTGAGATAAGCGACTCTCATTTATGTGCCTTAAGCGACAATGCCAGAGATAGGTTTGGTTCAACTCATTTGACTTGAACCTCTTGGTACTTATGTTATAGATAGTGCTCTCTAAGTCTAGAAAGTAGAGTCCATTCATTAGAGGTGCACTACAATAGAACATATCATTTAAATAAACTGAACAACATTTGTTCTTTATTATAAATATAAATCCTTTCTTGTCCAAACAAGAAACCGAAATTATGTTCTTAGTCAAAGCAGACACATAACAACATTCATCTAATTCTAGTACAAGCCCACAGGGTAGAGATAGATCATAAGTTCCTACAGCAATAGCAGCAACCCTTGCTCCATTGCCTACTCGTAGGTCCACCTCGCCCTTTGTCAATGCTCTGCTATTTCTCAGTACCTGCACATTGGTACAAATGTGAGATGCACATCCGGTATCTAATACCCATGATGAAGAAATAGAGAGATTGAGTTCTATAACATTTATACCTAAAGTAGAAGTCTCACTTCTTTTTTCTTCTTAAGATCTTCCAGGTAAGCTTTGCAGTTACACTTCCAGTGTCCAGCTTCCTTGCAGTGGAAGCAAGCCCCTTCCTTGGCTACCCCTCCTTTGGGTTTAAGTTCTTTGCCTTTGACCTTGGCTTGGGACTTTCCCTTACCTTTAGGCTTGCCCTTGCCTTTCCTTTTGTGCACCATCAAAATGGTGTCAGATTTTTCCCTTCTTAAGGTTAAGCTCAGCAGTTCTCAACATGCTGAGCATATCAGGCAGTGGCTTATCAATTTCATTCATGTTATAATTCATGACAAATTGATTGTAGGCTTGTGGCAAAGATTGCAAGATCAGGTCAGTGGCCAGCTCTTGGCCAAGTGGGAATCCCAGCCTTTGTAGGTTTTCTACGTACCTAATCATCTTGAGTACATATGGACCTACGAGAGTCGCATCTTGCATTTTGGACCCAAACAATGCCTCATAGACTTCATATCTCTCATGCCTTGCTTGTCCTTGATATAGTTGACGAAGATGTCCAACCATATCATAAGCATTCATGAACTCGTGTTGCTTCTGAATCTCAGAGTTCATGGTCACGAGCATTAGACATGACACATCTAATGCATAATCTTGATGCTTCTTGTAAGCATCTTTGTCAGCTCGCGAGGCAGTGGTAGGAGGTGCCTCCAAAATGGGCTGCTCCAGGACGTACAACTTCCTTTCTTGGGTGAGAACAATGCTCAGGTTCCTGTACTAGTCCAGGAAATTTGCTCCATTGAGCTTGTCCTTCTCAAGGACAGAACACAAAGAGAGAGTGTTCGTGTTTGTCGACATAGTAATCTACAACATACAATGCAGAGAATTAATATCATATTCCTTTTATCATTTAATTAGGCCTTTAATCAAATGATGCTCCCACTGAATTATAGGAATTTTGTAGAATTGAGTTATGGATGTGGTCAAACCACATTACTAGATTCATACAAACTAGCTATAATTCTTGCGGGACAAGATCCACATCATACTAAGCCTTGAGTTAGCTTTGGCTAAATCGCCCAAGACTTAGTACGATTAGTGGGTAACACATTACCGATTACATCTCTATGCAACTCTTGTTTATAGGATCAAGACCCACATTTACAAAAGACCTTGAGATAGCTTTGGCTAAATCGCCCAAGATTTAGTGTAAATGCGATCTTATCCTATCTTTCCAACGATTGGAATATGCCTATAGTTCTACTCGATCCAGTTGAGTTAACCAGTTTGACTCAATCTAATTGAGCTTACTCTAACCCAAGCTGTGATAGGCAGGACCAAGATTGTCCCTCCGCACCCTACCAAGATAATATGCGTTGCTCTACTTTGGCAGATTCAACAACTACAAATGATCGAGGTAGTGATGGGTATCAAGGACCTGGTAGGCATTTACGAGTTGATTCGATTAAGATCTAATCTAATCGTAATGTGTATCATATACGCATTCATATACATACAAGAAAATTATCCTAGCATGCATCATATACATACAAGCATTATTCTACTAGCATGCATCACATACATACAAGCAAAATCAAATATATATATATAATTAACTGTGATGTAGTCATGGCCCTACTACGATCTTCTCAAGCCAATGAGATGATCGGACAGTCAAACTAAGGCTAGCGGCTTCTCCAAGCGCTTCCTTTAACCGCAATGTGTCGTCGGCACCCTTCTCGTAACTCCGTCTACAAGTGGACTTTCCACCGCTCCATTTTATATATTACAAATATGAAACTCGAGTTACATTCGAGTCTAAAACTATTTACAACTAGAATTTCAAAAGAAGAGGTATGACGCGTAGGTCGCATACACTATACAACACGCACAACCACAAAAACGGCACGCAGGCCATATTATGAATTACAAAACATCATAATCCAATCAAATTGGGGTCATTGGGCCATGACAATCACAGAATTATACATAATTATAAATTATATATTTTTACAGAAAATTTCTATAATTTTTCCTATTTTTTTTTTCAATTTTATGAGTCACCTCTCCGTAACGGTCCCGCTAAGCGATTTCCGGGCACGATCGCGGGACAAGGCCCCTTTCGGGGATAGGGGCAGTGCCCCTACTCGCAAAATAAACTTTGCGAGTGTCCCTACTATGATCTTACAGCGACTTAAGTCTCTATCCCAAAAACCTAAAGGCAGAACTCGCCGTTTCGGAGAGTTTTTCTCGGTGGTTGAAGCCGACAAGTGTCCCAACACTCATTGCTTCGACTCTTCGAGAAAAGTACCCAAAAATTCTATAAAAATAGGAAATTTACAGAAACATAAAATTCTGTAATTTTTATATCTAATATAAAAACCACAAAAATGAAACACATACATTCTTCGCACGTGGCTCTGATACCACTGTTGGGTTTTCCGAGTCGCAAAAATTGCATTTTTTTGTGTTGCGGAAATCTCGGAAGCCCCGACCACGGATCCGTCCGAAGTATAAAATATAAAACTGACATGTATGTGTTTAATACCTTTAGATCTACACTAGATCTACATGATAAGAAGTTACCCTCGATGCGACGCCCTTCGCAAATCCCACTCGTCCAAAAGGTTCGCCGGAACTCGAGAGTGTCAAGTGCACACTCCTCTATTGGTATCCACACAAGCAATAGGTGGATAAAAATACCTTAGAGTGTGCAAGAACTCTTTAGGAATTTCAGCCAAGGAGGTTGGGAGAGCTTGAGAGGGTGATCCAAGGAAGAAGATGAAGTTGTGTAACTCACCAAATCAATTCCCATCTAATGGTAATAGTGGCCGGCCACTTTTCTTAGGGGGGAGGGGGGGTGGTTACATGCATGCATGTAACTCCTCCAAGAGCCAATGACTCTTGGTCTCCCTCATGAGATGGCACCACATGCTAAGTCAATGATGATGTGGAGCATCATCATTGGCCGTCCATGCCAAGTCATCATCATGACATGGCATTTGGTCAAGTTAAACTTGACCTTTCATCTTCCCTCTCAAGTAAAGTCAAACTTGACCTCTTATCTCCCATGGTTGATCAAATCCAACCATTTGATTCAAGTCAATTTAATTTAATGAATCTCTATTCATTAATTTAAATTGATTTGATGAATCAAATCTAAATTAGACTCATTCAACACTTGAATCAAATTGAGTCCAACTCAATTTGTCTAATTAGGATTACTCTTAATCCAATTTGGTTCATCCCATGAACCTAATCGTCATGGTTCATCATATGAACCTAATCTCCATCTAATTGCCCTTAGTGTGTGACCCTATAGGTTCTTGTAACGTTGGCAATGTCCCTAAACCGATTTAAGAACATAAGCAATGAGTGGTATCTAGCAACACATCATTGCTACCCAAGTTACAAGAATGTTGAGCTCCAACATCACCTTTAAGACTACTAATTGTGACTCTCACAATATGTGACAATGTCCCTCTATCCTTGACATCTAGATTGACCAATCGAGGCATAGACCGTGTCATCCTCGGTACAATCTATATCTTGAACTCTAAGTAGACTCACTCAAATCAAATGAGCTCAATATCTCATATTGACTCATTTGGGCATGGACATGCACTTTGTGGTATCACTCTATCAAGAATGTCGATGTCACCCCCGTCATATAAGAGGGATAGATCCCATCTACATCACTCACATCCCTCCGCATAATTTGTTACATACCCAGTAATCGCCTTTATAGTCCACCCATTTACGGGTGACGTTTGACGAAGCCAAAGTATGCAACTCCTTATGTAGGGAACCATGGTGGCTTCAGGTCTAAGGAGTAATAGTCATACTAATAGCCCCATAAGAAAGTATATGACACTCATATAATGATCCATGATACTTTCTCATGGGGGGTCATTTAGTATACCTTCTCCAATGCATACCCATGTGTCAACTTGATATCTCATATCCATGACTTGTGAGATCAAGTCATCGTGTTGACCTACATGCTAGTCTATACGCAATAACATTGTCCCTGAATGTTAATACTCGACTAGAAATGATTAAGAGTAGTGTTCTTTATATCATCTCATTATCGATTCAACCAATCGATTGATATAGATAAGAACCTACTAATCAAGGACGTTATTATATTTAGTTATTTGGCACCAATACAAGTAAATATAATAACCATGCCTTTATAAATAGGAATATGATACAATAAAGTCCATACAACAATCATCACATGATTGGCTCTAGGGCTTTCACTAACAAAAATCTCATATTTGTGGTGTATCAGTCGACTGGGGTTATGGATCAGTTGACTAGTCAAGTGTTTTGGCACTTGACAACCTAGTTGATACTGAGCAGTCAATTGGGGTTATAATCAGTCGATTGGTAGGAGTCGACTGATGCTCGACTGCGGACGAGTGGCCTTGGCTGTCGACTGTTAGTATTGGTAGTTGCCTGATGTGGAACAGTCGACTGCCATGAATTGCTGTCGAGTTAGGGATGCGACCACTAATGCAAGGCAAGCTCGTCCAACGCCTCGACTGCCTATGCATCAGTCGAAAGATAGGATTTAGCAGTCGACTGATGGGTTAGCCATTAGAGTTTTTCCAGCGTGGATCGAGTCGTTATGAGATAATGGGTACAAGATCTGTCGACTGATGGCAATGAACAATAAACTACTAGGCAAAAATTAGTCTAAGTTGCAGCTTTAAAATGAGCACGATGGGATGAATTTTTGTAGTGATTTCTTGGGCGATTTGATGGTGCAAGTCAGGGTCTTCAAGTGTGGCTCAAGCAATCAAACAAACAAGCATTCAAAAGAGTTTTAGTAATGTTTTCTTTACATATTTTGTTGTATTTCATTCGTAATTTCTTGTATTATTTTGTATTACTGTTGTAATCACTTGTACGAGGTTTCTCCACCTTTTGGGTGTCACCCAGAAGGAGTATTATTGATTAGTGGTGGTGTGTACATCACTAGAGCTCACATGAGCTCAATCTACGGAGTAGGAATCATGAGGTTCCATACCACGTTAAATCGCTTGTCGTATGTGTGTGCTTGTATTTTTGTATTTGTGTTAGTATTATTATTATTCAGCTATACTAACAAGTGTTGTAGATGATCAAGCATGATCAAATTTCATCTTCGTCAATGTGACGCTATTCACCCCCTCTACCGGTCATACGATCTCCTACACTTACCTCATTTTTACGATATTCCATTGCAGATTATCTTTATTTATTCCACTTTTCTATACTTTTTATTTTGAGATATACTTTTATTAATTTATGTGTAGGATGACATTTTTAGAGAAAAAAAGAAGCATTTTATGGAGCCCAGACTTTAGAGAACACGCTTTGGTCGTGTCCCAAGACACGGGCATGTTCCCGAAGTGAAACAGATCAAAACAGAGGCTCCAGAGTGACACATGGAAGGTCATGTTAAATTAGCACGACCGTGTTAAATTTCCAGCCCAATTTTCAACCTAGAATTAAGCAGTTTCTAGCCTTGTACAAAGTCAGCTGTGTGGTGGCGCCGCAAATTTGAGGAAATATGGTTTTTCTAGCATTTATTTAAAGCTAGAGTCACCTCTATATATAGGAAACTCATCTAAGAGGCTGGGGATATTTTTAGATCATGAGGATCACGATGGGAGCCACCCTAGGGCTCCCAAGCCCCGAAAGGGGGTCGTCTAAGGCCCCCCTAACCATCGAAGGAGGAGATCTCGACGCCGCTACTCTAGATCTTAATGCAAGTAGCCTATCTTGATTTGTAAACATAAGTATGCAATGAATTCATGTTATCTTTCATCGCTTTCATTATATATGCTTGCTTTTTATTCTATGATATGCTTATTCATGGTCCAACTTTATTACATTAACCTGATTTAGATGCCAAAAGCATTAGGTCGTATTTTAGCGGATGGGGAAGGATCGAAAGGAGAACCCAATCCTCCAGACCATAGAGAATTGAGACGTGGGGGAATTGACTATTAGTGAGAAGTTAATCCACTGGGGTTCTAGTGATAAGTTCCCTGTGCGACTGAGGTTACCCTACAAGTAGATTGATTCACCATGAGGACTCATAGGTATCACAGAACATAATGAACCTATTCTTGCATAGGGTCCAAAGTAGGAGAAATTAACTCTAGAAGGATTGTGGGACCTAGTGACAAGGGGATTAACAAAGAAACCAACCCCTTTAGCTCTGATGATCCGAAAAGGAAACTTGCCTAGGATTTGGGTAATTCGGTGTAGTTTCAAAAGATCACATAGGATAAAATAGATATCCTACTTACATGAACAACCATTGAGAGTTAAGAGTAAGACATATGTTTATAATCATTTAGGTGAAACCAAAACCTTAGAATCATTCTAGGCGATCATAACAAGGATCCAGTGACAGTGGCATCCCTATAAAAGAGATCTCCCAACCCTCTCGTTTTCTTTTCGCCACTTCTTGCTTATCAACAACTGATTCAGTCTAAACGATCTATATTCAGTTAGTAAACTAATACTCGATTACCAGTCCCTTTGGGATCGATATTTTGTTGACAACAACCATGCACATGCAGGCATTGAGCGCGAGTACACGCTTCAACTCCTCGGCGATTCTCGTCGGAGATTTGTGGTCCTACTCGCGTGCATCATGTTTTTGGCTGTCGTTGCCAGGGACTTGTTTAAATTGATATTGGTTGAAAGGTGAATTGATTGTCTTGGACTATATTATTTTAAGTTTTTCATTGTTCTTCTTTTTCTAGTATCCTCCTTTCTATTTTTGTCTATTTCAATTATCACTGCAATTTCCCTTTTACAATTTACAGGTTTCTTTCATTTTATTTTTCAGGTGACTAATGGTGCACATAAATACATAAACGCTTTAACAACCTTATCTTCCTCCACAACCACCTTAATTGCTTCACTTGTAGAAGTATGCTTCAATGTAAGTCGGGGGGGGGGGGGGGAAGAAATATCATTTTGATTTAATTGGATGTTTGCGCATTTAGTTATCTTACCTAAGTTGTTTAGGTATTTTCTTTTACAATTTTTAGGTCTAGTTTATTTTTTCTTCATATGGTTACTTGATTTCTTGTCATATTCATGGATTGACAATTTTGTTTTTAGTATAGCCACTCACTTGTCCTTTATGTAGGCTTTGATGTGTACTATTTTGATGGTATCATGTTGATATGCTTTATTATTTTTAGTAATTCATATTCTTCTATCTGGTGGTGCAAATTTTATAAAAGTCATATGAGTGTTTACCAAGATCTACTAGCTAGTTTTTATTTTTCACTTACAGTTAAATTGAATTCTAAAAAAGTTGATCTAGTACATAATTAGTCATGATTCATCTCATTGGACTAGTACTTTGAAATCCATAGGTAACTTTCAATTATCACTTTAGTTACTGGAGATGCTCGGATTGTGTATGCCCATTTGGAAAAAATCAAAATTCCTATGAGCACGAGCGGGACAAAAGCTCTTTGAAAAGAAAAAAAAAAGAGAAAAGAAAAGAAAGTGAGTAAATAGAAAAATTGTGAGGTTTAAAAAAATAAAAAATAAAAAGAGAGAGAAAAATTTTTGAGGGATAGAAAATAGTTTTCGTGGGTGGAAATGGTTTGGTGCCGCTTTGAGATCGAGTTAGGTTACTAGGGAACTAGGGAAACAACTACCAATTTCTCTCAATACCGAGCATGCCTTTGAGACTTTGTGTTAGTTTGGGAGGATGATCTTCGCTTAGGGCAAGTAAGTGCCCAGAGCTGGAAACTTTAGGAACACAATGAGATGACGACTTGACTAATCATGGAATTTGAAAACTCTTGGATAAAATATTTCACATGCACGAAAAACCTTGTTTGTAGACTTGGTAAACTTATTTATTTGATTTAATAGTAGCACCACATGATATGATTAGATGAATCTACTAGATAATGAAGCTATTCATTTATATGCATTGAGTTGAACACAGAAATTTGCTTGAGGACAAGTAAAATTTATGTCTGGGAGATTTTGATGTGAGGATTTTAAATAGGGTTTTAGCTATCATTTTGTTGCACATCTTACCTCGTTTTTAGGGTATTCCATTGCATATTATCTTTATTTAATCCACTTTTTCTATATTTTTTGTTCGGAGATCTACTTTTCTTAATTTATGTAGACGACGATGTTTTTGGAGCAAAAATGAAGCATTTAATGGAGCACGGACTTTAGAAAACATGCTCTAGCTATGTCCAAAGACACGAGCATGTTCATGAAGTGAAACGAATCAAAACAGAGGCTCCATAATGACACACGATTGATCATTTTAAATTAGCATGGTCGTGTTAAATTTCCAACCCAATTTTTAGCCTAGAATTCAACAGTTTATAGCCTTGCACATGGCCGACCGTGTGAAATTCACATGGTCATGTGGCGGTGCCATAAATTCGAGGAAATAGAGTTTTTCTAGCATTTATGGAAAGCCGAAGTCGCCTCTATATATAAGAAACTCATCTAAGAGGCTGGGGATCATTTTGGATCGGGAGAATCATGAGGGGAGCCACCCTAGGGCTCCTAAGCTCCAAAAGGGGGTCGTCTAAAGGCCTACTAACCGTCGGAGGAGGAGATCTCGACGCTGCTACTCCAGATCCTAACACAAGTTGTTACGGAAGACACTCTTCTATCAAGACTAAACCATCTCTTTATTTTTCTACAATTCCTGTGGGTTTAACCTTGTTTTGTCGATGCCTTATGCTTGTTCTTCTATTTATGGAGTAGTTTCTATGTTTCTTTGATTAGGGAGTACCTGATATTGATTTGTAAATATAAGTATGCAATGAATTCATGTTATCTTACATCACTTTCATTATATATGCTTGATTTTTATTCTATGATATGATTATTCATGGTGTGACTTTATTGTGTTAGCTCGGTTTAGATGTCAAAAGCATTAGGTTGTATTTTAGAGGTATGGGGAAGGACCAAAAGGAGAACCCAATCTTCTGAACCATAGAGAATTGATATATGGGGGAATCGACTATCAGTGAGGAGTTAATCGGCTGGGGTTCTAATGATAGGATCCCTGTGTGACTAAGGTTACCCCACAAGTAGATTGATTCTCCACGAGGACACATAGGTATCACAGAACGTAATGAACCTATTTTAACAGAAGGCCCAAAGTAGGAGAAATTAACTCTAGAAAGGTTGTGGGACTAGTGACTAGGGCCTTCCCAAAGATAGCAACCCCCTGTGCTCTGATGATCTGAAAGGGAAACTTGGCTAGGAATAGGGTAATCCGGTGTAGTTCCAAAAGATCACGTCGGATAAAATAGATATCCTACTTACATGAACAACCATTGAGAGTTAATAGTAAGACATATCTTTATAATCATTTAGGTGAAACTTAAATCTTAGAATCATTCTAGGCCATCATAACAGGGATCTAGTGACAGTGGTACTCACCGAATGGAAGCATACGGTTGTTTAGAGTGAACATGTGGATGTTAGTTATGATAACTAGTTCATTGGAGTCACCTGTTATGAGACTTCATATGGTTCTATATGTCATTGAAGATCTCATTGTAGCTCGAGTGTGAGCTTCGTTAGACTTGAGGTATTCAAGTCATCTTGGTCATGGCACCTTATACATTGACATCTTCGTACCATCTCCATATGAGGTGTAACTCCGGGATGATTGGAAAAAGCCAAAGTGATTAAAGATGTTTGAATAGCCCATAGAGGATTCACCATTCCTGATAAAGGTGATGTTTACTCTAGGCCTCTTATAAGGATTGTTTCTCAAAAATCTTTGGTCAAAGAAAACATGTGAAGAAGATGGTCTTTTTGGGAACATCAAGGTGTAATTTAAATTCACAGGACAAGGAAACTTACTTGGGTTAGGTGTGACGTAGTCAGTCTAGTGGGGATGAACATATAGACCATGTCTTGAACCAAATGGGTATAGGATTAGTGAAAGGAATAAGGCACGAACAACTGAAGCTGCTAAAGGGTTTAGAAACATTCGGGAGTCGACTTATACTTTCCGATGAATTGGTGGTCATGATGTACTACTAGGTGGCACTGATGATCTATTCATAATTAAGGGATTAATTATGAATGACCAACATAGCCAGAACCTATTGGGTCATATGCAATAACGGGTGATCTAGAGACACTAAACAAGTCTAATAATGAGATTCTTAGTGAGAGAGAAGATGTATCTAGTTGGACCAAGCCAAGAAAGGGCAAAACAGAGGCTATGGAACCTCTTATGGCCTTGTCGAATTTATCATGGCCATAATGCACCTAGATGAAGTTAAATGGAATGTACAGAGCTTCACAATCTTGTGCCTAACTAGGCATGGTTCGTGCTTGGCTTTGGCCAAAAAAACAACCAAAGTCTAGGTTGTGCCCAGAAGAATACACGCTAGCCGTGTGTAACACACGCGACCGTGTCGTGGATCCTCCATTTTTAGAGATTTTTCTTATCAAAATTTCCTGGGTTGTTCTTACCTTAATTATGGGATAGTTATGGTAAGATAACTTCCATTTAAGCCTCCTAAGATGCCCTAATCAAGAGATCTATAAATAGATCCCTTGATAATCTTTCGAGGAGGGATTCTAATCTTAGGTTTTCTTCCTTGGTTGTCGTCTTTCCTCTCTCTCTTTCCCTCTCTTGTCTTCGCCAATTGTCTCGCACCAATCTAAGACAAAGACTTGTTGCTCAAGGAGTTTTCTCAAGTGATCCCGGCGTGGATATTGATAGAGGCAAGACACGGTGTTCTTGCTCATGGTTTTGATAGATTCGATAAGAATATCAAAGGTATAGCCTTTCTCCTTCTCGGTTTTACATGTGATTATGTAAAAGAAAGTATTCCTGACCCCTAGGGGATGTATGTGATGAAAAAAATATTGTTTTATTTTTTTTATTCTGCTGCATATTATCTCGAAATGTCCAACACTTATGATGTATGCAAATCATATAGGGTTTTAGGAGTAGTTTTAGCACACATCTCATTGCATTTTATATTTGTTTCATGCATATTTTTTTATTATTTTGCATTCATTTCATATTTTCTAGTTTGGAGATTTGCATTTGCCATTTTCATGTGTAGGACGGCATTTTGGAGATAAAATGACACATAATTGGAGCCCAAGGAAGGCAATCATGCTCTGGCTATGTTCCCCCAAAACACGGGGATGCTCCGAATCAAAAGAAGGCATTCACATGATGATTCAAAGGAAGACACGGTCGACCATGTGAATCTCACATGACCATGCCAAACCCCAAAACCAGATTCAGGGCAAGATTTCCAGCGTGTCACATGGCCATGTGGCGTCAGGCCGACTTAAGGCAAATTAGGGTTTCGTGGATAATTAAGGAAAGGCATGCCCAAACCCTAGGGGGAGGTCGATGTGACATATCAGAACATAAAATAATAATAATATATCACTGGTTAATTATGAAATTACGTTATAAATTTTTTAGAAATTTTTATGGATTTAAATGTAATTTATATGACAGCTTAGGGGGAAGACTAAAGACTAAGTGTATTTTTAGGTTAACAAAGGAGTCATTAAGGATTAATTAAACCTTAAAACTATTCGATAAATAGGAAAGCAAGGTATTAATTTTCTGGAGCATTCCAATTTTTCATGGACAAAATCCTCCGACTCCTCATCATTCGAGTGTCCTACCTCCTTCCATCCTCGCCTTCCACTATCCCTCATCTCTTGATTTCTCATCCGCCACATCCTTTCATCATCTCTATGCACATCGATCGTGGGGTGACTGTACCTTGTCCAGCTATCAACTTGCAACCCCAGCGTCACTGGGCTGGCCTTGCATACGACATCCACCTTCCACTATCCCTCTGTGCACCATGACCGCTGGGCTGGCCTTGCATGCGACATCCACCTCCCTTCTTCTTATTATCACAGCGAGAAGCAAATCCATTGTTGTAAGTTGTCTTTGCCAACTAGTCAACCTCCAACTTGTCGGCCCACATCTGCTCATAGTGGCCTGCCCCACTGTAGCCACTACGGTTAGCCTACGATCTACAGTGGTCTTCATGTGCGTGGCAAGCCATTGCTGATCAGCAATGGTCGTTGACTGTCCTCTAGAGCTACTCACTCCTATCATTTATCCGCATTGGACTTTGACTTGTGACAGATGATGAAGCTATGGATGATTGAAACAAAGCAAGGTAAGTTCAGATTGAGGCAACAGTGGTATGTTTTGGTTGTAGCTATAGGGATGTATACTGAAAAGTCTATCTTTTGTATGAACATCTTTATTTTGAAATAAGAATCACATGATCATTGTTTGCATATTTATATGGTTATGCAATATTGTCTAAAACATTACATTGTAGATAACATGGTGTGTGGTGTCATACGGGAGATCATGTTATCGACTCCTTGTAAAGTATAAGTAAAGGCTCAAAACTGAGATGGCATTGGACAAACCATCGGAATGGTTGTAGTGTGATTTGGTATTGGTTTGTCTTGACCATAGAATCACACTAGTGCACTATGTGTGTATTGAGCAGGACCGACTTAGAGGTGATTCGATTTATGGCTAACTACATAACCGAATCGGACCTCAGCTATTATTTTGTAAATGCTCTTAATCCCGATATAATAACGGGCACATATACTTAGTAGTCATCTCTTTAATTTACCAATGGGCGAGATTTATAGACTAAATCGATAGGCTCGATAAGTTGGGAGATGATATTATTTATATGGTGGGTCATTGATTATAAGAGGAAACCGTGTCCAATAAATTAGGATGATGATGTCCTCTTGAGGAGCTCATAAGGTTCATCATGTAAACCCTGCAGGTGGACTTGGTCCAGCATGATGAAAAAATTGAGTGGTACTACTCAAGGAGTTAGTTGTTGATTACTTAATGGTCAGTAAATTAATTAATCGACGAACATTCGAGATTTTAAACACGGGGAGAAAATGTACAAATAATATATGGAGCCCATATTATCATATGGGGGTTGGTGAGGTAGATCAATGATAATCCTTTAGTGGATTGGATTATCATTAGTGGATCGGACTTTATGTGGGCTTGATCCATGGGTGGCCAAGATCCAACTCCTCCTCATGGTCCCTAATGTAGCCTATTAACACCTCATGAAGCTTAGATCCAAAGGATAGAAACAAAACTCTAGATCCAAAGGTAGAGATTAAATCTCTAGATCCGACGGTTGAAATTAAATCCCTAGAACCAATGGAGGAGATTAAATCATGGCTTGCGCCCAACTCTATAAATAGAGATCATAAAGTGGGCGGCAAGATGGATGAGGGCTTAAGGGGGGTTAGGGTTTGCTTCCTTTGGAGGCTAGGAATCGTAGTTGGTTTAGGATTAGGTTTGGGTGGCTAGGGTTTTGGGAGCTAAGGGTGGGCGGCAACAAGTGGAGGAGTTTTTCTTCTTCTTCTTATGATTTGGTCGGTTCCTCCCTTCTTCCCTCTACCTTGGCCGGTGCTCATCCTAATCTTCTTCCCAACTTCCATGGCCGGCCATTAGGAGAGCTAGGATAAGGGTTTGGCAGCTTAGGGTTTAGGAGGCTTGGGTGGCACCAATTAAGGAAGTAGTTTGCTTTCTTCGTCCTTTCCCTTGGTGGCCGGAGCCCACAACCATCTTTCCTGCATTTGGCCGGCATCCAAAGACCCTATTCTCCTTCTCCTTGGGTGGTGGAAACAAGACTTAGGGGTTTCCCTTGGTGTCTTGGCCGGTTTCCACAATTATCTCCTTCTCCTTGTTGGCCGGCGACAAGCATTCTCCTTGTTGCTTGTTGGTTAGCTATAGGAAGGAGATGGGCCTTGTTTCTATTCTTTCTCTTTCTTTGGAAGAGCAAGGAAGGAAGATTTGCGATCTAGGAGCTTCAACTTTTGGTAGATCGTCGCCCACACGACGTCCGAAAGGAGGAAGGTCATACATTAGAAGATCGAGAGGTATATCGATTCTCTAATTTTTATATGTTACATGTTTGTATTTGTTTTTCAATTATGAGCATGATATAAATCTGTTTGTGGCTAAATAATACTTGGATCCCGATCATAAATACAAAAACCGGTTACCCGTACATCGTCTATTCCGCAGCTACTCATAGAATATAGGATGGTTGCTTGAACAACGAGTTTGTTCAAGTGACCTCTCTAAACGAATAGCACGATGATGAATTGGTTGTTTGGGCAATCCCTTTTATCTAGGATTAATTTTTTTTTAATCCGGGGACATCGAAGGAATCCCCATGATCAAGCAGCCTTGGTAAAGTGGGAAGCAAAGTTTCTCCTCACAGACTCGATAAGCTAAACCCTTCAATTGGTATCAGAGCCAAGGTTTCTGGTTTTGGGTGTTTAGGATTCGGTTAATTTTTATGCACTTTTTCTTATATTATATGTGCCAGATAATAGTAGGATATGCTTAGTTTAACTCTTTGGTTGCAGGCATAAGATCCCACTATTATGGTCATATGTGTGTATGTGTGTAAATGTTTATTTTGTTGAATCCTCGGGGTTGACGAGGCTAGTATTTATTTATTTTTAAATTAGATACGGCATTGTTTTTCCACTCTTTTTATTTTAGTTTACTTTCGATCTAGATTTCATGTACACTCCCTAGTGGAGTATAGGATCGATGGATGTAAATTAAAATAGGGTTTAGCCTCAGCTCGGATCTCCGGATGGCTTGTACATGGCGTAGGAGGAGCGAACGAGATGGCGTTCCGACGGGAGACATATTGAAGACAAAAGCCATAATAGTTGGAAAATAATTTATTTTTCATATTTATTGCTTTTTGTTTGATATGCATGTCGTAGGCTAGGAAAATACCTCAATTTCAAATTTATAAGTGGGAGAGGGAAATTTTTATAAATTCCCATGGCCTCCATTAATATTTGACATGTGATGCAAGCAAACTTGCGCGTCGGCTCTGAGTGCCTTCCTCCCCATCGGATGAGTTTGTTTGCGGATCACAAGGTCGAATATGGTTGTAGGAAATTATTAAGGTGCGTGTGTACTTCCCCATCGGAAGGCACATAACCCGAGATAATTACCTTGGTACCGAGTAATGGTGAACACTTAGATACAAATATAAGTATCCTCCCCATCGAAGTCACTACTTTTATTTGTAGGGCCGAAGAGAAACCAACTATTAATTTTACTTGTCAAAAAGTTAGGTTGACAAGATAGTAAAATTAATGGGTAAAACCTCCTCTTACAAATGTAGAATTCATATACGTCCACACTATCGTGGCATACGATATTCTCGGTGTTTTGAGGTGTTGGTTGATTTTAAAATTTTATTGTTTGAGGAATCAATAATTTTTTTGAAATCTACAGTAATGATCTATGTGATTCTTAGGATTTTCAAAAATGACTTTCAGTCCACTTACTATGATACTAAAGGAAATAAACTTATTGTACCCAAACAATGTTCATTGGAAAAGAATCTAGATATTGTCTTATCTGCTAAGGAGTACAAGTATGCACTCTTCGAAGAGTGTCCTCAGGCCATCGCTGCTAAGAAGGTTTCTACTTCTAAGCCGAAAGGCAAGAATAAGTAGGAACAAGGTGGTGCAAAGCTGGTGGGAGGATCTCAGGGAGGAGTGAAGAAGCCGAAAGGCAAGTACTTCACTTGCAAGTAGGATGGACATTAGAAGAAGGACTGTCCCAATCCAAAGCAGAACAAAGGTATATCTTTTGGACTAGTCGTTGAAACATGATTAGCGGTGTTATCTACCGGCACCTGGAGTGTGGATACGGGAGCCACTGATCATGTCTGCAATATTTTGCAGGGGTTCCAGGAAACCCGACGTCAAGCTGAGGGAGAGATTACCATTTACTTGGGCAATGCCACTAAGGTGGTAACTATTGCAGTAGTAGACTTTTTATTTATCTTTTGAGAAAAATAAAACTTTGGTTCTTGAAAATTCCCTTTATGTACCTTTATTTAGAAAGAATTTAATTTCAGTTTTTAAAATTGTTTATAGATGGATATTCTATTTCCTTTAATGACAGAGTTGTTATAAAAAGGAATAGGGAGAATATCTGTTTAGGTACATTGATAGGAAATTTGTATACACTTGAACAAAAATCTCTCACGATGCAAATTAAAGTTAATAACTCATCTTCTAATTCCATTAAGAGAAAAGAACCTTCGAAGATGAACCAAACATATCTTTGGCATCTTAGGCTTGGTCATATTAACCTAAGAAGAATTCAAAGGTTGATAGCTGATGGACCTTTTTGGTTCATTAGTGGTGGAGGATCTCCCAACCTGCGAATCTTGCTTGGAGGATAAAATGACCAAGAGGCCTTTTAAGGCCAAGGGGTATAAAGCCAAAGATGTGTTAGAAATGGTTCATTTTGATTTGTGTGGTCCTATGACTCTCCAGGCAAGAGGTGGTCTTGAATATTTCGTCTCTTTCATAGACGATTATTCAAGATATGGATGACACTACGATTTGATAGTGGTGGTGAGTACCTCTTGGGAGAGTTTACGAACTAATTATCAGAGGATGGGAATCAATCCCAATTGTCTGCGCCTGGCACACCCCTGCAGAATGTTGTAGCAGAGCGAAGGAACTCTTATGGAGATGGTTAGATCCACGATGAGTTTTTCTAAGCTGCCAGATTCGTTCTGGGGATATGCTCTACATACAGCGGTGTACATTCTGAACTTAGTTCCATCTAAATCAGTGCCTTCTACTCCCACAGAATTGTGAACTGGGCGAAAGCCTAGTTTAAGACATATTCGGATATGGGGGAATCCAGCACATGTGCTGAAGGTAGATGTTGGTAAGTTGGAACCTCGTATAAAAGTACGCATGTTCGTTGGCTATCCTAGAGGAACGAAGGGTGGTTTGTTTTATAGTCCTAGAGATTAGAGGGTGATCGTTAGCACGAACGCCAGATTTTTAGAGGAAGACTATGTGATGAGCCACAAGCCCAAGAGTAAAATTGTTCTAAAGGAGTTAAAAGGGGAAGTCACTTCTTTAGTACCAACGGTACAAGAGGATATACCATATGTCACTGCACCGCGTGTCAAAGAGGATACATAGGAGATACCTCGTCAGAGTGGGAGGGTTGTGAGACAGCCTGATAGATTCATGTTCTTGGGTGAATCTTCTGATTTGGTCCCTGGCGAACATGAACCTGATCCCTGGACATATGACGAGGCAATCCAAGATAAAGATACAACATCTTGGCAAAGTGCAATGAATGCTGAGATTGAATCTAAGGATTCAAATTAGGTCTGGGAGCTAGTAGAGCCACTCGATGGTGTAAAACCCATTGGATACAAGTGGATCTACAAGAAAAAGAGAGGAATAGATGAGAAGGTTGAGACCTTCAAAGTGAGGCTTGTTGAGAAGGGTTATACTCAGATAGAGGGTATCGATTATGAGGAGACCTTTTCGCCGGTAGCCATGCTTAAGTCTATCCGGATTCTCTTATGCATAGCAGCTCATATAGATTATGAGGTGTGGAAAATGGATGTCAAGACAACTCTCCTTAATGGAAGTCTTGAAGAAAACATCTATATGAACCAACCAGAGGGATTCATTGCTAAAGGCAAAGAGCATCTTGTATGTAAGCTTAATCGGTCCATTTATGGATTGAAGCAAGCTTCGAGGTCTTGGAACATCCGTTTTGATGAGGTAATCCAGTCATATGGATTTATTCAAAGTCCGGATGAGTCTTGTGTATACAAGAGATGTGACGGAAACGTAGTGTTATTTCTTGTACTATACGTAGATAACATTTTGGTGATTGGAAACAATATCAAGGTGTTATCGGATGTAAGGGTATGGTTGTCCAAACAATTTGATATGAAGGACTTGGGAGAGGTAGGACACATCCTTGGGATCAAAGTTATAAGGGATCACAGGAAAAGGGTGTTGTGCTTATCCCAAGCTTCATACATAGAAACGATTATGGATCGTTTTAGCATGCAGAACTCCAAGAAGGGTTTTCTACCTTTCAGGCATGGAGTTCCTTTATCTAAGAGGATGTGTCCTAGATCGTCTGAGGAGATAGAGGAGATGAAGGCAATTCCTTATGCTTCGGTAGTAGGAAGCCTCATGTATGCGATGCTATGTACGAGACCAGATATCTGCTTTGTCATGGGCATGGTCAGCCGATATTAGAGTAATCCAGGACAGGGACATTAGACTATGGTAAATCATATATTGAAGTGCCTGAGAAGGACTAGGGATTATATGCTAGTTTACCGGGCAGACCAATTACTCCCTGTGGGTTACATGGATTGTGACTTCCAATCAGATAGGGATAACAGAAAGTCTACCTCAGGTTTTGTGTTTACTTTGGGAGGTGGAGCCATTGTAAGGAGGAGTGCCTAGCAGAAATGCATGGTGGACTCTACCACGGAAGCTGAGTATGTGGCGGCCTCTGAGGTGGCCAAAGAAGCTATGTGACTCAGGAACTTTCTGATGGACTTGATGTGATTCCTGATTTGCCCAGTACTATCACAATTTATTGTGATAATAATGGTGCAGTTGCAAACTCGAAGGAAACACATGCTCATAAGGCAAGTAAACACATATAACGCAAGTACCACCTAATATGAGAAATCATAAAGGAGGTAGAAGTAGCTGTCGCCTAGATTGCATCAGAGGATGACCTGGTAGACACTTTCACTAAGGCCCTTCTAGCGAGAGCTTTGATAGGCATGTGGAGGGAAGGGGAATCAGATGTATGGCAGTATGAGGATAGCATAGTCTTTTAGTATAAGTGGGAGATTGTAGGGATGTATACTGAAAATTCTATCTTTTGTATGAAGATCTTTATTTTGAAATAAGAATCACATGATCATTGTTTGCATATTTATATGGTTATGCAAGATTGTCTAAAACATTACATTGTAGATAACATGGTGTGTGGTGTCACACGGGAGATCATGTTATCGGCTCCTTGTAAAGTATAAGTAAAGGCTCACAACCGAGATGACTTTGGATAAACCATCGGAATGGTTGTAGTGTGATTTGGTATTGGTTTGTCTTGACCATAGAATCACACTAGTGCACTTTGTGTGTATTGAGCAGGACCGACTTAGTGGTGATTCGATTTATTACTGACTACATAATCGAATCGGACCTCAGATATTATTTTGTACATAATCTTAATCACGATATAATTACGGGCACATATACTTAGTAGTCATCTCTTTGATTTACCAATGGGCGAGATTTATAGATTAAATGGATAGGCTCGGTAAGTTGGGAGATGATTTTATTTATATTGTGTGCAGTTGATTATAGGAGGAAACCGTGTCCTATAAACTAGGATGATGATGTCCCCTTGAGGAACTCATACGGTTCATCATGTAAACCCTGTAGGTGGACTTGGTCCGGCATGATGAAAAGGTTGAGTGGTACTACTCAAGGATTTAGATGTTGATTACTTAATGGTCAGTAAATTAATTAATCGACGGACATTCGAGATCTTAAACATGGGGAGAAAATGTACAAATAATATATGGAGCCCATATTATCATATGGGGGTTGGTGAGGTAGATCAATGATAATCCTTTATTGGATTGGATTATCATTAGTGGATTGGACTTTATGTGGGCTTGATCCAAGGGTGGCAAAGATCCAACTCCTCCTCATGGTCTCTTATGTAGCCTATTAACACCTCATGAAGCTTAGATCCAAAGGATAGAAACAAAACTCTATATTCAAAGGTAGAGATTAAATCTCTAGATCCGACGATTGAGATTAAATCTCTAGATCCGACGGTTGAGATTAAATCTCTAGAACCAATGGAGGAGATTAAATCATGGCTTGGGCCCAACTCTATAAATAGAGATCATAAAGTGGGCGGCAAGATGGATGAGGGCTTAAGGGGGATTAAGGTTTGCTTCCTTTGGATGCTAGGAATTCTAGTTGGTTTAGGATTAGGTTTGGGTGGCTAGGGTTTTGGGAGCTAAGGGTGGGCGGCAACAAGTGGAGGAGTTTTTCTTCTTCTTCCTAAGGTTTGGCCAGTTCCTCCCTTCTTCCCTCTACCTTGGTCGATGCTCATCCTAATCTTCTTCCCCACTTCCATGGTCGGCCATTAGGAGAGCTAGGATTAGGGTTTGGAAGCTTAGGGTTTAGGAGGCTTGGGTGCCACCAAATAAGGAAGTAGTTTGCTTTCTTCTTCCTTTCCTTGGTGGCCGACGCCCACAACCCTCATTCCAGCCCTTGGCCGACATCCAAATACCCAATTCTCCTTCTCCTTGGGTGGTGGAAACTGTTAGTAATATATGAGAGATGTCCTAAGGCAATCGCCTTATGTATGAACCATTTATATGATAAATGAAGATTCACTATTTGAGTATACATGTTTAATGTATTTGATTGGATCTTAAACTCATTTACTGAATGTCCACGATACGATTCACAGCATGAGAGAATTTGTGATTGGATCACAACTAGTGAGTATCTCTACATGTGTAATTGTGATGTATCGGAATTATCCCTAGTCGATGAATTGATGGATTTGGACACCATCAATTCTGTCGAGACTAGAACGAGGTATACTCCTTGGTGTATCCAAGCAGCTGATTCTCACTGGCTGGAGACATTGTGATGTCCGGAGTTAATCGTGGATGCTAGTTATGGTAACTAGTTCATTGGAGTGACCAGCCGTAAGACTTCATATGGTTCTCTACATATATAGATATGTCAATGAAGTTCTTACTGTGGCTTAAGTGCGATGTTCCTTTGACTTGCGGTATTCAAGTCATCTTGATCATGGAGACTTATGCTTTGACATCTTAAGCAAACATCTCTAAGGAGATGTGGACCCGGGATGATTGAGTATAAGTCGAAGTGATCGAAGGTGTTTGAATAGCCTATAAAGGATTCACCACTCCTTGCGAGGAGATGTATACCCATGGCCTCTCGTCGGATTGTTACTAAAGTCTTTGGCCAAAGCATTACATGTTTAGAGTAAAGTACTCTTCGATACATGTGGAGTAACTAGAATCCGTAGGACGAGGAAATGATACTTGGGCTAGGTGTGACGTAGTCAGCCTAGTGGGGACTGACACAATAGACCATGTCCTGAACCAAGTGGGTATAAGATGAGTGAAGGGAATGGGGCACGATTCATTCGAGCTACTGAAGGGTTTCAGAAATAGTTCTGGATCAACCGTTGATCTTTTCGGTTAATTGGGGATCATGATGTACTACTAGGTGCCACTCATGATCGTTCTATAATTAATGGTTAATTATAGATGGCCAACATAAATCGAGAACCTATTTGGTCACACGCACAACGAGTGTAATCCAAAGGATTTAAAACGAGCTTGAGAATGGGATTCTCAGACCGAGAGAAACTATGTTTGGTTGGACCAAACATAAAGCGAGCATGAAATTGTTTCAGTCGTAGAGGAAGCGTGGATGGGCCGTGTCTTATGAAGACATAATGGATGGACCAAAATGGTTTGGTTCTAATCCAATGGATGAGAATAAACCAAAGGGTTTGGTTTATATTAAACGAATGAACCAAAGGTTGGTTCGGTTCGTTTTAACTTAAAATAAACCATCATGGTTTGGTTTATTTTAACCTATCTTAATGGAGCGGGTTAACGGGCTTTATGGATATGATCCATTAACCATTAAGAGAATTAGTTCTCTATAAAATAGGGCTTAAACCCTAATCCAAAACCCTAATCTATTTTGGCCGCCCAACCTAGTTGCCGCCCACCCCTTGTTGGTGATTTCGGCGCCCAACTACAAGCTGCCGCCGCCCAGTTTTGTGCCGCCGTCCAAGCTCCAGCCGGTGAACCTCCGGCGACCCTCCGGTGATCTCCTATAGGTTCAGCATCAAGGTGGGCTTTTTTCTCTCCTTGTTTTGGCCGGCGCCTACTCCTCCACCAAGCTGTCCAGTTTTCTGGACAGCTTCTCCTCCTCTCGTCGGAGCGTCGTTTGGACGACGGTTAGTGCTCCGACAGCGGCTAACTTACCGGGGATTTGATCTCCGGTAATCCTCTGAGGTGGAGGACGAAGGATTCGTCAAACGGTTGACGAATACCTCTCCGGAGAAGCGAGTTTTGAGAAATCGTTTTAGGATCCGAATTTGGATTCGGATCGTGATCATCTCTCGATCACATCGTCTTCAACACGAGGCTAGTAACCCGTACGAAGACGAAGCTCGTGGCTTGGCGAAGTCATCCCGAGGAGCTCGGCGTGGATACGGATAGAGACGATTCTTACGAGGATCGTTCCGGTTGATGCCGTTCCCGCTACACGTCATACGAAAGGTATAACGTAGTTTAATTTCCTTTTATTGCAAATTTTAATTTACGGTTATGTCTACACTTGTTGTAATAGCATGCGTGTGTTGTGTGTGTTGTAACAAATGTAGATTTATTATTTTTATTGCTTCCGCTGTGTTCATGTTTACGAAACGTGATCGAACACACACACGCCGCGATGCCGAAAACACCAACAGTGGTATCAGAGCCAGGTTGTGTTTCGACATAATCGTAAAATGGTTTTGCGATAGTCATAATGTATTTCTGGAAATTTTGGAAATTTAGAAGCATTTATGGAAATTTTTCAATTTTGGAAAGTCTAGAAGTATTTATGGAAATCTTCCACTTTTGGAAAGTTGGAAGTATTTATGGAAATTGATATTTTCCATAAATAAAATATTTGATTAGATTCTGGAAATTTGTTTCCTAATTTAATCAAGATTTGATTTGGGAAATCAAATCTTAAAAATATTTTATTTCCATAAGTAGTTTTAATGATTTAGGAAATTTGTTTCCTAAATAGATTTTCCTTAATCAAATAATTCCATGAATAAAATATATGATTAGATTTGGAAATTTGTTTCCTAATTTAATTATGATTTGATTTGGAGAATCAAATCTTAAACATATTTTATTTCCATAAATAGTTATGACATATAAGGAAATTATATACATGACATAATTGTATGCCATGTAATTGCATTAGATGCATAACATTATGCCATGCGTGTCGTGACATGTAGATGTATGCCATGTATGCCATGCCATGTAGATAATAGTTATTTGCATGCAAAGAGGATGAGACATAAAACCCTAACTCAATATTAAAGCCTACACCTTCCATTAATATGGTTATAACTAGAGTTGTTTTTCTTGTTTGTGTTGTTGGACTAACTCCAAGCCCGGATCGAAACTGAACATGTTCAAATCATTGGAATAGTTTAACTCTAATATGGTAAGAGTCAGAGGTCAATCGTTAGTTTGGGTTGTTGGACTCACTCCAAGCCTGGCTAATTGGTTGAATGCGCTCTAACCATATTAAAACTATTTCGCGATTAATGGGTCGGCTTTAACTTGGAGCATCGATTTGTTGGACTCACTCCAAGGTCGATGAGAAGAGAGGTGAAGTTGGGTGCTATGCATATGATGCATACTTGTTAATGTGTTAACAACCCAATGTATGTGTAAACATTCAATTAGTTGATAGCACATTGTGATAGTTACATATATATGATATGTAATCGGTATACTTGATACCCACCATCATAGCTAAGAATGGCTTGTTGGACTCACTCCAAGGTTGTTCTTATCTATGATGGATATCATCCCATTCGGAGATGGACCTACGATCTCCCGAAGTGATTTTAAGGGTTTTTTGAAATTCGAAAAATGAATGGGATTTATAAATGTATATTGATGCATTTTAAAATCATTTTCTCATATATGCTCGTTTTGTATTTCTAGGTCAATAAATTGATCATGACGTCTTTGAATTGTGCACTATTTTGGATTCGAACAAACTGACTGGGCCTAACTTCCTGGACTGGCTTAGAAACCTGAGAATTGTTCTCAAGGCGGAAAAGCTTGCATATGTCCTTGAAGAGCCTCTTCCTGACCGTCCTAAGGACGATGCAACTCCAGACCAAATGTTGGTCTATCAGAAACATGTGGCAGATTCTGAGCTGGCGAGTTGCATCATGCTAGCGGCGATGGTACGTGTGCTGCAAACGCAGCATGAGCATATGGATGCTAATACTATGGTCTTCCATCTTCATGAGTTGTTCGATGAGCAAGCGAGATCCGAAGGTTCGAGGTCTCTAGGCTCCTCTTCACTACACGAAGATGCAAGAAGGTTAAATGCAGTAGTGCATTTGTGCTAAAGATGAACGGGTACATCGAGCGGCTAGCTACCCTCGGTTTTGTGATGGATCATGAGTTAAGTATTGACTTAATTCTGCATTGTTTGCCCAAGAGTTTCTCGCAATTTGTGATGAACTATCGGATGAACAAATTGGAATCCACCATTCCCGAGCTCCTCAATATATCAAGAACCTGTGGAGCCTTACTCAGAAGCATGAGGAGAAGGCGGAGTTGATTCCTCAAAGAAAGGTTCTAAGAGGAAGGCAAAAGAGCGAGAAGAAAGGAAAGAAAAAGGCAAAGAAGGCGGAACCAGCAAAGGGCACTTGCCATCCATCATGTGGCAAGGAAGGCCCTTTGGCGAAGAAAGCTACAAGACTTATCTTGAGTCCATGAAGAAGAAGAAGGCATCCGATGCCCCATCCTCTTCAGGTATCTTCGTTATTGATTGTCATTCTATTTCCTTAGACACTTGGGTATTGGATAATGGGTGTAGCTCACATATATGTAATGACATACAGGGGCTAAGGAATAGAAGAAGACTTGTCAGAGGGGAGTCAAATTTGTGAGTTGGCAATGGAGCAAAGGTTGCTGCGGTCGCCATCGGAACTTATTTGCTGAAGCTCCCTAGTGGACTAGTCTTGGAACTGGACAATTGCTATTATGTTCCTTCTCTAATAAAGAACATTGTTTCTATTTCCTGCTTAAATAGAAATGGTTTCCATTTAACGTTTAGTAACAATTGTTGTTATATAACTTTGAATGGCGTACTTTATGGAACTGGAACTTTGAGTAATGACATTTATACGTTGGACGTATCCAGTGACATTTTCAATATCGAAGTGAGCAACACGCGTGCTCGAAAGGATAATCACATAGACTCCTATATGTGGCATTGTCGTCTTGGCCATATAAGCAAGAAACGCATGTCCGAATTACACCGATGTGGAATTCTGGAATCGTTTGAATTGGATTCATACGATACATGCGAATCATGCTTAAAAGGAAAGATGACTAAGTTACCTTTTACTGGAAAAGGTGAACGAGTGGGAGAGTTACTAGGTCTAATACATACTGATGTATGTGGACCTATGTCAACTCAAGCTTTAGGAGTCTATAGCTACTTCATTACCTTCACCGATGATCACTCACGGTTTGGGTATGTGTTCTTGATGAAACACAAGTCTGAAGCCTTTGAAAGGTTAAAAGAATTCAGAAATGAAGTAGAGAAACAACATGACAAAAGTATTAAAATACTTCGATCGGATCGAGGTGGTGAATACTTAAGTCAAGAGTTTCTTGATTATCTAAGAGACAATGGCATATTGTCTCAATGGACTCCGCCCTATACACCACAGCATAATGGTGTATCTGAGAGGCATAACCGGACCTTATTGGACATGGTCAGGTCAATGATGAATCATGCGACTCTTCCCAAGTCCTTTTGGGGTTATGCACTTCAGACAGCTGTTTACTTGTTAAACAGAATGCCTACCAAGGTAGTCTCTACTACTCCATATGAGATATGGGCTAGTAAGAAACCTCATGTATCTTACTTGAAGATATGGGGTTGTCCTGCTTATGTGAAGCGGACTGTATCAGACAAAGTGGATTCTAAGTCTGATAAATGTCTATTTATTGGATACACTAAGGAAACAAGGGGTTACCAATTCTATCATCCTGTGGAACAAAAGGTGTTTGTTTCAAGGCATGCTGTGTTTCTAGAGAAAGAGTTTCTCTTGCAAGAAAACAGTGGGAGTGTCGTCGAGCTTGAGGAGGCTTGAGAGACTCAAATAGACATTGATGAGATACAGTGAAGCCGAACAACTCATAGTGATGAGCAATCATTTGGACCTATTGTAACACCACATCTTCGTAGATCACGGTAGAACACAATATTCTGAGAGATATGGATTTCGTAAGTGAATCGAACGACAGCGTGTTACTCATTGTTGATGAGAGCCTACAGTTATGAAGAAGTCTTGACAAGTTCGAGAAGGATAAGTGGCTTGGTGCCATGAAGTCGGAAATGGATTCCATGTATGAAAACCAAGTTTGGAACTTGGTTGACCCACTGAAGGCATAAAGCCTATAGGGTGCAAGTGGGTTTTCAAGAAGAAAACCGACATGGATGGTAATGTGATTACCTATAAGGCTAGATTGGTGGCGAAAGGATATCGTCAAAAACAAGGTGTTGATTATGGCGAAACTTATTTGCAGCTATGCTTAAATCCATTCGGATGCTCCTGGCCATAGCGGCTCATTATGATTATGAGATATGGCAGATGGATGTGAAAACAGCTTTCCTTAATGGAAACCTGCTCGAGGACGTGTATATGATACAGCCTGAGGGTTTCACATCGGTTGACAAAACCAAGGTATGCAAATTGCGACGATCCATTTATGGATTGAAGCAAGAATCCAGGAGCTGGAATATTCGTTTTGATAAGACAATCAAAAAGTTTGATTTCTCACAAAATCCAGACGAACCTTGTGTGTACAAGAAGGTTAGTGGGAGTGCAGTCGTGTTCCTAGTATTGTATGTCGATGACATATTACTTATAGGAAATGATGTGTCAATCTTACAGTCAGTTAAGGTTTGGTTATCCAAGACATTCTCCATGAAAGACCTGGGAGAAGCAACCTACATCCTTGGGATTAAGATCTATAAAGATAGATCGAAACGGTTGCTTGGTCTTTCGCAGTCTACATATATAGACCGAGTGCTAAAGAGGTTTAGCATGTCGGAATCCAAGAAAGGTTATCTACCCATCAGGCATGGGGAACACCTTTCGAAGTCTATGTGTCCGCGCACAGAAGACGAGAGGATTTGCATGAGTAAGATTCCCTATGCATCCGCAATAGGATCTATCATGTATGCTATGTTATGTACGAGGCCCGATGTATCGTATGCTCTGAGTGTCACGGCGGATACCAATCCGATCGAGAATGGATCATTGGCGGTATTAAGGCGATCCTTAAGTACTTGAGAAGAACTAAGGATGTGTTCCTAATATATGGAGAAGGGGACATGGTGATCTGGGTATACGGATGCGGCTTCGGAGACGAGACAAGGATGATTCCAGTCTCGATGCGGATCGTGTTCACCTTGAATGGGCGCGATGAGTTGGAAAAGTTCCAAACAAGAGGCTATGCGGATTCTACCACGAGGCGAGAATATACATTGCGGCTTGAAGCGCAAAGGCGGTTTGGATCAAAGTTCGTTCATGAACTTGGTGTGATTCGGCCATTGTTGAAGCAATACGGTCTCTTCGACAACAATGGAGCAATTGCCTGAGAAAGAGCCAGGTCTCATCAACGATCCAAACATGTGCCGCCCGCTATCATCTTATCGGAGAGATCATAAGTAGGAAGCGAAATACAAATCGAGAAAATTCCCACTGAAAGGAACTTAGCGGATCCCTTGACTAAGGCATTACCTCAAAATAAGTTTGAGGGTCATGTTCGAGCTTATGGTATTGGATACCGTAGCGATTGGCATTAGGCCAAGTGGAAGTCTGTTAGTAATATATGAGAGATGTCCTAAGGCAATCGCCTTATGTATGAACCATTTATATGATAAATGAAGATTCACTATTTGAGTATACATGTTTTATGTATTTGATTAGATCTTAAACTCATTTACTGAATGTCCACGATACGATTCACAGCATGAGAGAATTTGTGATTGGATCACAACTAGTGAGTATCTCTACATGTATGGTGTGATGTATCAGGAATTATCTAGTCGATGAATTGATGGATTTGGACACCATCATTACATCGAGACTAGAAGGTATACTCCTTGGTGTATCAAGCGGTGATTCTCCTTTGGTGGAGACATAGTGATGTCGGAGTTAATCGTGGATGCTAGTTATGGTAACTAGTTCATTGGAGTGACGGTAGTAAGACTTCATATGGTTCTCTGCATATATAGATATGTCAATGAAGTTCTTACTGTGGCTTAAGTGCGATGTTCCTTTGACTTGCGGTATTCAAGTCATCTTGATCATGGAGACTTATGCTTTGACATCTTAAGCAAACATCTCCGAGGAGATGTGGACCCGGGATGATTGGGTATAAGTCGAAGTGATCGAAGGTATTTGAATAGCCTATAAAGGATTCACCACTCCTTGCGAGGAGATGTATACCCATGGCCTCTCGTCGGATTGTTACTAAAGTCTTTGGCCAAAGCATTACATGTTTAGAGTAAAGTACTCTTCGATACATGTGGAGTAACTAGAATCCGTAGGATGAGGAAATGATACTTGGGCTAGGTGTGACGTAGTCAGCCTAGTGGGGACTGACACAATAGACCATGTCCTGAACCAAGTGGGTATAAGATGAGTGAAGGGAATGGGGCACGATTCATTCGAGCTACTGAAAGGTTTCAGAAATAGTTACGGATCGATCTTGATCTTTTCGGTTAATTGGGGATCATGATGTACTACTAGGTGCCACTCATGATCGATCTATAATTAATGGTTAATTATAGATGGCCAACATAAACCGAGAACCTATTTGGTCACACGCACAACGAGTGTAATCCAAAGGATTTAAAACGAGCTTGAGAATGGGATTCTCAGACCAAGAGAAACTATGTTTGGTTGGACCAAACATAAAGCGAGCATGAAATTGTTTCAGTCGCAGAGGAAGCGTGGATGGGCCGTGTCTTATGAAGACATAATGGATGGACCAAAATGGTTTGGTTCTAATCCAATGGATGAGAATAAACCAAAGGGTTTGGTTTATATTAAACGAATGAACCAAAGGTTGGTTCGGTTCGTTTTAACTTAAAATAAACCATCATGGTTTGGTTTATTTTAACTTATCTTAATGGAGCGGGTTAACGGGCTTTATGGATATGATCCATTAACCATTAAGAGAATTAGTTCTCTATAAAATAGGGCTTAAACCCTAATCCAAAACCCTAATCTATTTTGGCCGCCCAACCTAGTTGCCGCCCACCTTGTTGGTGATTTGGCGCCAACTACAAGCTGCCGCCCAGCTTTGTGCCGCCGTCCAAGACCCTTGCGGCGTCAAACTCCAGCGGTGAACCTCCGGCGACCCTCGGTGATCTCCTATAGGTTCGGCATCAAGGTGGGCTTTTTCTCTCCTTGTTTTGGCGGCGCCTACTCCTCCACCAAGCTGTCCAGTTTTCTGGACAGCTTCTCCTCCTCGGAGCATCGTTTGGACGACGGTTAGTGCTCCGACAGCGGCTAACTTACCGGGGATTTGATCTCCGGTAATCCTCTGAGGTGGAGGGCGAAGGATTCGTCAAACGGTTGACGAATACCTCTCCGGAGAAGCGAGTTTTGAGAACTCGTTTTAGGATCCGAATTTGGATTCGGATCGTGATCATCTCTCGATCACGTCGTCTTCAACACGAGGCTAGTAACCCGTACGAAGACGAAGCTCGTGGCTTGGCGAAGTCATCCCGAGGAGCTCGGCGTGGATACGGATAGAGACGATTCTTACGAGGATCGTTCCGGTTGATGCCGTTCCCGCTACACGTCATATGAAAGGTATAACGTAGTTTAATTTCCTTTTATTGCAAATTTTAATTTACGGTTATGTCTACACTTGTTGTAATAGCATGCGTGTGTTGTGTGTGTTGTAATAAATGTAGATTTATTATTTTTATTGCTTCCGCTGTGTTCATGTTTACGAAACGTGATCGAACACACACACGCCGCGATGTCGAAAACCCCAACAGAAACAAGACTTAGGGGTTTCCCTTGGTGCCTTTGTCGGTTTCCACCATTATCTCCTTCTCCTTGTTGTCCGGCGGCAAGCATTCTCCTTGTTGCTTGTTGGTTGGCTATGGGAAGGAGATGAGCCTTGTTTCTATTCTTCCTCTTGCTTTGGAAGAGCAAGGAAGGATGATTTGCGATCTAGGAGCTTCAACTTTTGGTAGATCGTCGCCCACACGACGTCCGAAAGGAGGAAGGCCATACATTAGAAGATCGAGAGGTATATCAATTCTCTAATTTTTATATGTTACATGTTTGTATTTGTTTTTCAATTATGAGCATGATATAAATCTTTTTGTGGCTAAATAATACTTGGATCCCGATCATAAAAATAAAAACCGGCGACTCGTACATCGTCTATTCCGTGGCTACTCATAGAATAGAGGATGGTCGCTTGAACAACGAGTTTGTTCAAGTGACCTCTCTAAACGAATAGCACGATGATGACTTGGTTGTTTGGGCAATCCCTTTTTTCTAGGATTAATTTTTTTTAATCCGGGGACATCGAAGGAATCGCCAAGATCAAGCTACCAAGGTGAAGTGGGAATCGAAGTTTCCCCTCACGGACTCGATAAGCTAAACCCTTCAATTGGTATCAGAGCTTCCGGGAAAAACCTACAGTAGCTAATCTGATTTTGGTTTAATGGATAATGGTAGAATGAGTAATGGATTGTTCTTGATCATAACAAGGTATATGAACTATTGGAATTAGAATCAGTTGCTCAGATTGTGGTTAAGTGATTTAGATTTGATATTACGATTTTGGGATCAAAAGATTTAATGTGGATGCCGGACTAGGTGAGCTCTTAATATGGATGTATTATGAATGTTGCAATTTAATCATTTGTGGGTTAATTAAATAGTATTGGCAGAGGTTGTTCTTTGATGGAGAGCTAATATATTTGAATGTTACTTGCAGAACTTTTATTCAAGACTGTCTTGTGGATGTGGGGATTTTCAGATAGTCTACATATCAGGTGTGTAATTTTCCTACCCTGGTTAGGTAGTAAATAAATCATGGTGCAAGAGATTTTATATTGATGATATCATTCCCTTTACTCCACTCCTGTTATTCTGTTGCTTGATACTTTGTTGTAGCACTTTGAGATGCTCTGTTGTTGTTGTTATATTTTGTTCATCGTTGCTATGAATTACGGACGCTATGGTATGTGAACCTATAGATGCTTAATAGTTTACGTAGCTGAGTATGGTTGTAGAGTTGATTTGTGTCATAAGGATAAATCCCCTGGGGGTGGGTGATGTCCTAAAATGTGGAGTGGATTGTCATGTTATATCATTTTGCATTGTGTGTCTGTTATGGATCAAGGATCTGTGTATGCTTGTATTGGTTGTCGATAGTAGGATTCTATGGATTGGAGGTCCTAGCATGGTTGATTGTCGATAGTGGGTTGCTATGATCTGGAGGTCCTAGCATGGTTGACTGTCAGATGTGTATGACTCTCTGTTGGATAGAGAGTGTGTTGTGAATGTATGTGCATGTAGTTGTGCTTTCATCCCATTTACATGCATGCTGGCGACTTGGTCTCCCTTATGGTTGAGAGGGTCATCAGTCATCCTGCCTCCACGGTTACTCGTTGTAGTAGTAGCTGATGTGAGGTCAGTGCATCTGTTGTGCCGCACTCGGCCACTATTGATGGTGGTAGTTGGAGTTGTGTGCAGTTTGTCGTGGGTGTGTGGCACTCGACCACTCATGAGAAGTGGCAATCGGAGTGGCCAATAGCAGGGACACCCATAGTGTAGCTTATAGCTCTTTAGTTTATCGCTACTTATTCATACTACGCACTCGGCCACTCGTGAGTAGTGGTAGTTGTTGAGTTGGGATAATTGTCATGTCGTGCCACTTAAGCCACACTGGGGGCGAGATAGCAAGTGAGGTGTGCAGGCATGACAATGCATTTGCATTGCAATGTATATATATATCTATGTGTGTGTGTGTGTGTGTGTGTGTGTATGTGTGTAATCAGTATATATAGATATAGTTTATATATGCTTGTTGTGATGTTGCATTTGTTTGAGCTATGCTTGTTGTATATGTTTGTTCATCATTTTGCATACTATTTGCATATTCTATACGGTTGTGTGTGGAGTACAGTGTACTAGTTGGATCAGACTATTATACTCATTTGATCAGCGTCATGTTGATGTATAGGATGGACCAGGTTCGTTATCTATTTTTTTATATGTTTATCATATGACTGGGTGTTGTTTACAGGTGTAGTATTGTTCATACATATTGTACGTGTTATATTATTGTATACTTGTTCAGGTTGTATAGGTTGTGTCGTTGCTGACCTTTCAGGTATGTCAGTACATTACGTTATGTACAGTTGATCAGTTGGTTCGTTTATGCACTAATTAGATTTATACTGATAGTTATTTGTTATTACTTTTAAGACTGTATGTCCGTTGATCTACGTATGTATACATGTTGATTTCCATATGTATACCTATTGATCTCCATATGTTTACATGTTGTTGATGCATCATCTTGCATATTACCACTGAGTTTTATACTGACCACCATAGACCATGGGTTTCTTGTCTCCCAGGTGGTAAGTAGAAGATTCCTTTGTGTGCTCGGAGCTTCGCTATCTGATCCCTTCAAACCTCGAGTATTTGGATTTTAATCCATATTGATGTTGTATTATTTTGAACGGTAGGTTTTGGGATTTTATCCCGTATCGTTTCCTCATTTTTGGTTTATTATTGTGTTGTATGTATTTGGCCTTTATTATGAATTCGGTTTGGGTGTTGGATTATTTTATGATTCTTATTGTGTCAAAAGTCACTCCGGAGTGCATATTTGAGTATTTATATCTTTATTATTTGTTGGTGTATTCCGCTGTGTTTTATAACTTGTATGTATTAGTAGCTATTTGGGTCATGTATCGGTAGTATATCTTATATTGTCATAAGAGGGTACTATCTGGTCAATGGACAAATATACTCTCGGGTAGTGACAACTTTATTGGTATCAGAGCTCAAGATCAAGGACCACTTTCGGATTTTAATTCAGTCCGACAATGAGTTTTGTTTTACTCTATTTTGGTTTTGTTAGTTCTGGGATCGGCTATAGTAGGACATCTCCGAGCTACATGGTTTAAGGTATGATAATCATTATCACATATCCTTTTGTTTGCTATGCATTTAGTTGTTTATAACAGGGAATGACATGTATAGTGTGGTCATTATCCGTAACCGTGGTTTGGGTTGACCACATGAATGACTTGGATGAGGTTGGGTGTCTTGAACACGCTGTCGAAAAGGTAAATTTCATTTGAGAGCCGATACCGAGTCGGATAGTAGGGGTCAGGTAAACACATTTCTTGTGGAGATCAAATATTACAATCTTAAGGATTTTCACTAACAATGCTAGTCAAATCATTACCTGTGGGTAATGGAATAGGTGTGTATAATATGGTTGATTCAAATAGTGGAGGATTAGTATATGGTGTTTCATAGAGATTTTGATCCCTATGTACTGGGTTGTATAACATTGAAGGTACTTTTGAGTACTTAAGTCGTGTTATACAAAGAAAGTAGAGTTAGTTGCTTACCATTATCAGGATCAAGCCGGTACTTGGTGGAATATGTAGGAAATAACCTTTGAGGAAATAACACATCACTTGATTACGGTGTAGTGACGTTGTGAGAGAGAAATTTCTTGCGTCATTTTCTTTGACTCGTTGTCAGAGGATTCATGAGTTTCAAGTAGGGTGATTGTTCGGTAATGGGAGTACCACGCAGAGTTGTTAGACTTGTAGAGTTTATGCCTACTTAATATCTCAAGAATGTGAATGGATGTTTTAAGCCACCTACGGTTTGTTGGCCTACATTTACATTAGGATGTATGGATTTTCTATCAGATCCTATCGGAAGGCATTAGACCTAGTCATATGTATGGAAATGACTCTGTAGCAAGTGTTTTAGGAGTTAGAGATTAATAAGCAGACATTGCAAGTCAAATATTGGAAACAGAAGAATAATTCCGAAGGGATTATGTGTGTGCACTACGGGTCACGACGATACTCAAGGTTGGATCATCCGTTGGATTAGTTCATCTGTTGCTATTATAAGCAACAAGTATATTTGAGGAGAAGGTGTACTTCGAACACTCAGTTAAAGACTATCGATGTTGTTTTGGGAGGATGATGCATAATCTCGATAGCAGAGATCATCACCAAAGATTGGGTTATCACCCCAACAGCGATTTACTACCTCAGGCGTAGTTGGAGTTCCATAATACTTCAATCTGGGAGAAGAAATTTACTCATTAGTATCAGCAGAAGGCATCTTCGATGATTCATGAAGACAACAACAACTGCTACCTCTCCAGGACATTTATTGTAAGGAAAATCTGGATCATGACATTCATAATGTGGCCGACGAATACTTCGCACAACTGCAACAGAAACAAAAATAAACCAGATCCCTCTAGATATTCAAGAAAAACATATAAATCATTTTCTTCAATTTAGATCTTATCTAGAAAAAGAAATATACCTTCGATGTGAGCCCTTTGCAATCCAGCTAATCCAAAGGCTCCCAGATCTCAATACGGGAAGGACAACCGTATCTCTAAGGTATCCGCACAAACTGTATCTTGGAGATGGAGATAACACCTTTTGGTTATACTAGCAACCAAAACCAAGGCTCTCCACAAAAGAGGAAGAAGGGAAAATTGGGATGCAAGGCACAAATGAGATACTTGGTTAAAATGAGATCACACTACCTCATTAGATACAACATTCATCCACATTAAGAAGATTTCTCAAATCCCCTCTATTTTGCATTAATTCACATTTTCATGCATTAACTCATTTGCATGAAAACGTTGAGTGGCTTCACAAATTCCATGCTCATGAATTAATCCATATGCATGAATTAATCCATTTGCGTGCATTAATTCATTTGCATATAACCTTGAGAAAGCTTCTCAAATTCCTTGTGCATGAATTAATCCATTTTTCATGCAACGTTTGGGAATAATTCTCATTTCATGCATTAATCCCTTTGCATGAAACATTAAGCATTAAATCCCATTTCATGCAACAACTCCCATTTGCATATCATTAATCATGCTAACCTTCTTCAATTGGTTTCACTTGAGTCTAACTCAAGTTAAACAAATTTGAGTCCAACTCAAGTTTGGCCAAGCAATGAGTCTAACTCATTCTAGTCAATTCAATTAACTAATGATTCATTTAGTCAAACTAAGATGAGCACTTCTCCAAGATATGTTCTTTGTCTGTGACCCTATAGGCTCTCATAGGGTTGTTAATGTATCTAAATCCATTTTAGACACATAAGCAATGAGCGAAATCTAGCAATACATCATTGCTACCCAAGCTACAAGAAAGTTGAGATACGACAACCTTTCCCTGGCTATTAACATGTATGACGGTGTCTTTCTATCATTGATATCTTAGATCGATCAATGAGGCATAGAATGTGTCATCCCCTTATCGATCTTTATGTTTCTTAATCCCCAAGTAGACTCACTCAAACAATTGATCTCAATATCTCATATTGACTCATTTGAGCATGGTAATGCATTTTTTGGTCATACTCTATCAAGAGGCCAAAGATATCACTCCCGTCATATGGGAGGGATAGATCTCATCTACATATCTCACATCCCTCTACATAATTCATTACATACCAAGTAATCGCCGTTATAGTGCACCCTATTACGGGTGACGTTACACGACACCAAAGTATATAACTCCTTATGTTGGGAACCGTAGTGACTTCAGGTCTAAGGACTACTCATACCAATAGTCACATGAGAAAGTATATGAAACTCATATAATGATCCATGATACTTTCTCATGGCGAGTCATTTCAGTACATATATTCTCCAATATATATACCCATGTGTCAATGTGATATCACATATCCATGACTTGTGAGATCAAGTCATTCATTGACCAACATGCTTGTCTCAAAGTATCAATATATCCCTTTGTCTATTAATACAATACTTAACTAGGAATGTTTAGTGTTCTCTACAACTTTTCATAATCAATTCTACCAATTGATATACTATAGATTAGAACCTACTATTCAAGGGCATTATTATATTTATTTGGCTGGCACCCGTATAAAGTAAATATAATAATCAATCATTATCTGTTATTAATGAAATATGATACATATGATCTCTAATCAATCATCTCATGATTGACACTAAGGGGTGGCACTAACAATCTCCCACTAGAACTAGTGTCAATCACTATAATCTCTAAGACCCAGTGACCTAATATGACCATCATGCTTTCTCTGTGTCAAAGCGTCGATCAAGGGATCCAAAATGTTAGCATCAGTATCTACTCTGCATATCTGCACATCTCCTCTATCGATGATCTCTTGAATGAGGTGATACCACCGTAGTATATGTTTGCAATGCTGGTGAGAACGAGGTTCCTTAGCCTGTGCTATAGCCCCGTTGTTGTCACAATAAAGCTCTATAGGGCTCACAATTTTAGGAACTACACCAAGCTCAGAAACAAAACTCCTGATCAAAACAGCCTCCTTTGCCGCATCAGAAGCATCAATATAGTAGGCCTCTGTAGTAGAATCCACGACTGTGTCTTTCTTTGAACTCTTCCAGCTCACGACATCACCATTTAAACAAAAGATATACCCTGACTGCGATTTGTAATCATCCTTGTATGTTTAGAAGCTAGCATCACTGTAACCCTTTACAGCGATATCCTCATTGCCTCCAAATATCAAGAAATATTTTTTAGTTATTCTCAAGTACTTGAGAATATTCTTGATGGCTATCCAGTGACCGTCACCTGGATCTGACTGGTACCTACTCATCATGCTTAAAGCATATAAGACATCAGGACAAGTACATAGCATGACGTACATAATAGATCCTATAGCAGATGCATAAGGGATATGATCCATGGGTTCCCTTTCTTCCTTAGAAGAAGGGTATTGAGCCTTCGAAAGGCTCACACCATGTGACATTGGCATAAATCCCTTCTTGGAGTTCTGTATGGCAAAATGTTTAAGCACCTTGTCAATGTATGCACTCTAACTTTGGCCAAACAATCTCTTAGATCTATCTCTATAGATCTTTATGCCTATAATGTAGGCTACTTCACCTAAGTCTTTCATTGAGAATTAATTTCCAAGGCAAGTCTTTACAGATTGCTATATAGGGATGTCGTTTCCCATGATAACTATGTCATCATCATACAAGATATGAAAGATAACTATGCTCCCACTAACCCTCTTGTAGACACAGGGTTCATCTTCATTCTTGATGAAAACAAACTGTTTGATCGTATCATCGAATCAAAGATTCCAGCTTCTAGATGCTTGCTTTAAACCATAAATGGACCTTTTGCAACTTGCATACCTTACTAGCATGCTTTTGATCTACAAAACCCTCATGTTGTGTCATGTACACATTCTCGAGGAGGTTTCCATTCAGAAATGCAGTTTTGACATCCATTTGCCAGATCTCATAATCATGGTAAGCTAGAATAGCAAGCATGATCCGAATGGACTTAAGCATCGCAACTGGTGAAAAGTTTCATCATAGTCAATACCATAAATCTGTTTGAAATCTTTAGCTACCAATATCCCTTTATAGGTATGTATAAGACCATCCATGTCAATCTTTCTCTTAAAGACCCACTTACACCCAATGGGTTTGACCCCTTCAGGTGGATCAACCAAAGTCCATACTTTGTTAGTGTACATGGATTCCATTTCGGATCTCATGGCCTCTATCCATTTCTCAGAATCTGGGATCATCACAGCTTCTTGATAGAATATAGGCTCGTTCAACTCAACAAGCATAACATCATCATTGTCAGACAAGAGAAATGAATATTTCTCAGGCGGACGACATATCCTATCAGACCTGCGAAGAGGTTGGTCAACTTGAACAGGTTGTTGCTCCACAACTTCTTGTGAAACAATCTCATCATCCACAACACTTTGTGGTGTTTGTTCAATTTCCATCTCAGTGCTATCTTAATCTTGAATTTCTTCAAAATGTATTTTACTCCCACTATTTCTTCTAGAGATGAACTCTGTTTCTAGAAATACTCCATTTATAGTGACAAACACTTTGCCTTGTATGGGATTATAGAAGTATTATCCTTTTGTTTTCTTAGGATATCCTACAAAGTAACACGTTCCTGATTTGGGACCTAGTTTGTCGGAGACTTGATGTCGAACATAAGCCTGACAATCCTAAATCTTCATAAAAGACATCTTGGGACTCTTCCCATGTAACGCCCGTAAAAATTTCTAGCCATTTTACGAGAATTTTTGGCTTTACGATAATGGGCTTTATGTGGGTTTTTCCGAAAATAAAAGAAAATAGCCAAAAAAGAGATGCAAGGCCTAGTAATTGAACCCCAAACCTCTAGAGATAGCCAAGCCCTATAGATGCACCCACTAACCAGAAGCCCAATAGGATTATATCATTAGAGGAAGAGGGGAAATTGTAGATAAGTGTGATGAGGGTAAATGAAGAGGCATGGGAAAGAGAAGAGAAACTTCTCTTCCTCCCTTTATAAAGAAGAGTGAAAGTCCCATTTGGCCACTTCTTCTTCTTCCCTCTTCTCTTCTTCTTCCTCACCGAGCTCCCTCTTCATCCTTTGGCCGAAACCCCCATTCAAGCAAGGAGAAAGCTAGGTGGCTTCCATTAGGTCATCTCCCAAGCAAAGCGAAGGAAGTAAGATTCCCTCACCTGCAGTATATTAGCTTTGTAGAGCTTTGTAGGTCATGTACATGAAAGAAAGATGGAGTTCATAGCCTTATATGTTTCGGCCAAGCAAGGAATTTAGGGTTAGGGTTTGCATGAAAATGAATCTAAGGATATGATCATAGATTGTAGGCTTCAAGTAGGAACTTTTAGGTGCCAAAACCCAAGTTCATAGCCCTATATGTTTCGGCCAACCAAGGTCTTGAGGGCTTGGGTTGCATGAAAAGGCTTCTAAGGGAAGTAGGAGATGTTATATGCTTCATGTAGAAATTTTAGGTAACAAAAAAACCCAAGCTTGAGCCCTTACATGTTTCGGCCAACCAAAGTATTTAGGGCTAGGGTTGCATGAACATGCTTCTAATGATACTATGATAATTTATAAGCTTCATGAAGGAATTTTAGGTAACAAAAAAACCCAAGCTTGAGCCCTTACATGTTTCGGCCAACCAAAGTATTTAGGGCTAGGGTTGCATGAACATGCTTCTAATGATACTATGATAAGTTATAAGCTTCTTGAAGGAATTTTAGGTAATAAAAACCCAAGCTTGAGCCCTTACATGTTTCGGCCAACCAAAGTATTTAGGGCTAGGGTTGCATGAAAATGCTTCTAATGATACCATGATAAGTTATAAGCTTCATGAAGGAATTTTAGGTAACAAAAAAACCCAAGCTTGAGCCCTTACATGTTTCAGCCAACCAAAGTATTTAGGGCTAGGGTTGCATGAAAATGCTTCTAATGATACCATGATAAGTTATAAGCTTCATGAAGGAATTTTAGGTAACAAACATCCAAGCTTGATACCTTACATGTTTCGGCCAACCAAAGTATTTAGGGCTAGGGTTGCATGAAAATGCTTCTAATGATACCATGATAACTTATAAGCTTCATGAAGGAATTTTAGGTAACAAACATTCAAGCTTGATACCTTACATGTTTCGGCCAACCTTGGTGTTAGGGTTAGGGTTTCATGAAAACACCCCCCTTATGTAGTTATGCTATGTGTATGATTTTAATATGTCATGAATTATGCCTATGTGATGAAAATGTTCATGATTCAATATGCTATGAAATATGCTTATGTGATGAACATGTTTAAGATGTAGTATGCCATGAAATTATGCCTATGTGATGAATATGTTTATGAGGTAATATGACATGAAACATGCCTATGTGATGAACATGTATTATGATTTAATATGCCATGAATATGCCTATGAAATATGCTTATGCGATGAACATGTTTATGCTTTAGGACCCCTTTAGGGCACTCTTATGTTATGAATGCATGTATGCTATGAAATGTCTGAGATGGAGATGCTTCCCTTTCAAGTAGGGATTAAGAGCTCTCCTTATGATAAGATAAGATGGAGATGCTTCCCTTTCAAGTAGGGATTAAGAGCTCTCCTTATGATAAGATAAGATGGAGATGCTTCCCTTTCAAGTAGGGATTAAGAGCTCTCCTTATGATAAGATAAGATTGAGATGCTTCCCTTTTTATGTTGGGGATTAAGAGCATTCTTTATGATATGACAAGAAAGAAAGGAATTAAGTATTTTACTTTGTAAGAGGTTAAGTACCCGACCCGTCAGGTGGTCGTTAATCAAATCCAAAGGGACATAAGAAGACGTAAGAGGTCTTGCCCTGGTAAGACGTAAGAGGTCTTGCTCTAGTAGGTCTGGTGGCTCGCTACCCCAGCCTATTAGGGAACGCGCATTATGTGGTACTTAACACAGGACCCCATGCAAGTTATGATTATGTTGAAGTATCTATATGTATATGTTTTGAAAAGAAAGGACTTTTATGAAATTGTGCATGCTTAAGTTAAAGTTTATGAATGCTTATGAACTTGTCCTTTATGCATGTTTAAGATTTATGATGTTACGGATACTTATGTTATGAATGCTTATGGTTAAGTTAAAAAAATTGTTTATGATTATGCCCTTTATGCATGTTAGATTTTATGAAGTTATGATGCTTATAGTTAAGTTTAAGAATATTTGTGACTATGTACTTTATGCATGTTTCAGATTTATGATGTTACGGATACTTATGTTATGAATGTTTATGGTTAAGTTTAAAAATGCTTATGATTATGTCCTTTATACATGTTAGATTTTATGAAGTTATGATGCTTATAGTTGAGTTAAGAATATTTGTGATTATGTACTTTATGCATGTCTAAGATTTATAATGTTATGGATTGCTTATGTCATGAATGCTTATGTTAAATTATGCCCTGCTTAGATTTAATTATGCTTAGCATGCTGATGTAAACTCTATGTCATGCTTAGGTTTTATTACGTGGGTATGTTGTTGATTAGTGTTGCTATGAAACACTTAGGCTATTTATGCTAGTATACTCATGTTTCTAATTGCTTGATGAAGTTTGTGACTTTTGTGAGTAGGCAAGAATCTTACTAAGCTATATGCTTATAGTTTATGTTGTCCATATACTGCAGATAAAGGAAACCTGAACTAGAGAAAGTAGCAGGAAGGGCCAAGTGTGTGTGATAGTGGCATGGTGGAGAAAGACCCTGTTACTATCTGCTTATATTACATGCACAATGAACCACTTAAGACTTTGCTTCCGCTTATAAGACTTATGAATCATTAGTATCATGTTGGATGATGCTTATTTATGTTACTGTTCAATTACTTAAGAACTCATCAATGACTCTTTATGTTAAGCATGTTAGAAATGAGACAAGATATGTTAACATGCTGATTATGAATATGATATGTGACGCATGTGCAAAAGAAGGTTTAAGTTATGATAACATGTTAAAAAAAAACAGTAAAGTAGCGCCGCCCTGAGAGCAGATAAGGGCGGGCGTTACAGGTTGGTATCAGAGCGGGTTCACCTTTCCACTATCACACATCAAGCCTCCATCCTGCTATTTTTCCAAGTAAGTAACTTTATGTATACTTAAGTTTCTTTTATAATGAAGAGTGTCGTCTATCTAGTTAGAATTAATACCTCATCATGTTTTAGTAGAATAGAATCACACTCGTGATTTAGATAGAAATAATACCTCGTCATGTTTTAGTAGAATGGGACCGTACTTGTGACCTAGATAGTAAGGATACCTTACCATGCCTTATAGGATGGAAACAGGTTTCTCACCTAGAATTTCAACTAAGAAGGATACCTTACTAAGCTTTATATGATGGAAACATGTCTCTAACCTAGAAATATCACTTGAAAGGATACCTTACCTTGTTTATGATATGGGATGTTAGATGCCTGTATATGAGTAGAAATTATAATAATACCTTAATTAATTATTTATTTATCACTTAGATAACATGAACGGGAGACGTAGTGCTAGAGGGAATGACTCAGCACCCCCACCAGATTTGATGCATGTGGTTACCGAGCTACAGCGTCAGGTCGCAGAACAACAGCTGGTTATCAATGCTCTCACGAATCAACAAGGGAACCCTAGCACCACACCAGGGATGCATAACGTAACTCCTAACACGACCACTATAGTGCAAGCACCGCTAATCAATGCTGCCACCGGTGTCCGGCCCGAAGCATATCTGATTCAGTGGCAGAGGCTGAAACCAGAAAATTTCTCTGGTGCCAGCGAACCATGAGATGCCCAAGCCTGGTTCAAAACAGTTGAGAGCATCGTGGAGCTGCTGGATTGGCCCGAGCACGAAAAGATAAAATGTGCCTCGTTCTGTCTTTCCGGAGATGCAAGGATGTGGTGGGAGAGAGTCAAAGCAAAGAGACAAGTAAATCAAATGAGGTGGACAGACTTTGAATCGGAGTTCTTCGAGGAGTTCTTTCAGAGACGGATCACAAATAAGCACTACGATGAGTTCCTCGAGTTCCGACAAGGCGATCTATCAGTTAGTGAAGCTATAAAAAGGTTCAACCGGTGGCGCGTCTACGCCCGGTGTTAGTCGATCTTGAAAGGAGAGGATCGGACTCTTCTTTGAAAAGTTGCGCCCGGAGATAGCCCTGAATGTGGCCGGCGGAGTCAATCGACCCCAGACCATAGAAGAGCTATTGATGAGTGCATCGTCACCGAGCACTACGAACAACATCGATCAGAGTAAAGGCGCGGACCGAGATCCAAAATCTCGAGAATACTAGATTTGGAAGACTGCGATGGCAAGAAGAAAGCAGTGGAATGGCCCAAGGGGGCCCGAGGCAACCAAGCTGGGTATCTGTTGTCCTACATGTGGGAAGAAGCATCCAGGGAATGTCGTCGAGCACGAGGAAGTGTTACAAGCTGTGGTGGAGGGGCACATAAGCTTGGAACGCCCTACGAGTTCGAGCACCTCCTCAACAGTATGTCCAGATGCGGAGCTCCTCCACGGCTTCACGGATCACGAGCTACGATAGAGGGTCCTCAGATAAGCCAAGGGAGACTGGAAGCCCCACCCGTTGGGACAAATGCCAGGGTGTTCTCCCTCACCAGGGAAGATGTGGCGAGTACCTCGACGGTTGTCACAGGTCAGATATTTATTTTCAGTCAGTATGCTACTGTGTTATTTGACACTGAGGCAACCCATTCGTTCATCTCTACGCCTTTCACAAGAAAGATAGATAGGCATCCCCAAGTATTGGACTATAAATTCTTAACAACGTTACCTTCGAAAGAAGTGATACCATCCACCCATATTCTGCGCGCCGCACCAATTAGACTCGCAGACAGGGAGCTCTATTGTGACGTGATAGTCCTAGATATGTGGGACTATGATGTTATATTGGGCATGGATTTTTTGCACAAGTACGGTGCTTCAATTGAGTGCCATAAACAGAGGGTGACCTTCTGACCCGAAGCAGAGGTTTCATTTGAGTTTATCGGGGAGTCAAAGAAAGGAACGAGGAAATTTTTATCGGCGCTAAAAGCCCGAAAAATGTTAGAAAATGGATGCACCAGATTTTTAGCACATGTGGTGGATACCATATCAGTAAAGAACCAGAAGATAGAAGATGTCAGAGTGGTATGTGACCATCCGGAGGTATTCCCTGATGACCTACCTGGATTACCACCTGATAGAGAAATTGAGTTCGAGATCGAATTGATTCCCGGAACTAATCCGATCTCCAAGGCACCTTACTGTATGGTGCCGACTGAGTTGAAAGAACTTCAGAAAAAACTACAGGAGTTACTTGACCAGGGATTTATCCACCCTAGTCACTCACCATGGGGAGCTCCAGTGTTGTTCATAAAGAAAAAAAGATGGGTCTATGCGAATGTGTATAGACTACCGGGCACTGAACAACGTGACCATCAAGAATAGGTACCCCCTTCCCAGGATCGACGACCTGTTCGACCAACTTAAAGGAGCTACTGTCTTTTCCAAGATCGATATCAGGTCTGGCTATCATCAAGTAAAAGTAAAGCCAGGCGATATTCCGAAGATGACCTTCCGGACGAGATACGGACATTATGAGTTCGTAGTTATGCCCTTCGGAGTAACCAATGCTCATGCGATGTTCATGGACCTGATGAATCGAGTATTCTCAGCCTTCCTCGACAAATTTGTAATCATTTTCATCAACGATATTCTTATCTACTCGAGAGACCAAGAAGAGCATGCTGAACATCTGAAGACCGTACTACAGATTCTTCAGAAAGAGCAACTATATGCGAAATTCTCCAAATGTGAGTTCTGGCTCAATCAAGTGTCGTTCTTGAGTCATGTCATCTCTAAAGAAGGAATCATGGTAGACCCAATAAAGATTGAAGCTGTGAGGAACTGGAATAGGCCAAGGAATGCGAGTGAAATCAGAAGTTTTCTCGGGCTAGCAGGCTATTATAGAAAATTTGTAGAGGACTTCTCTAGAATTGCAGGCCCTATGACAACCCTCACCCGAAAGGACCAGCAATACAAATGGACTGAGGACTGTGAGAGGAGTTTTATGGAATTGAAGAGGAGACTAACCAGTGCTCCCATTCTGACTCTCCCTGAAGATAATGAAAGCTTCGATATGTATAGTGACGCTTCTAAACTGGGGCTCCTTATGCAAAATGGCAAGGTTATCGCTTACGCCTCTAGGCATGACTCAAGGAGCACGAAAGAAATTATCCTACCCATGACTTAGAACTAGCGATGTGGTGTTCGCTCGAAAATATGGAGGCACTACTTATCACGGAGCTCGGTGCGGATTTATCTGACCACCGAGTCGAGATATTTCTTCACTCAGAAAGACCTAAATATGAGGTAACGCCGATGGCTCGAGCTAGTCAAAGATTATGATTGTGAGATATTCTATCATCCCAGAAAGGCCAACAAAGTGGCAGATGCCGGCGAAAGTCGGTGCGCTTTGATGTCCTTATCAATGTATATCGACCCACGAAAAGGGAAATAATGAATTACGGAATAGAGATTATTTCTGGACAACTTTCCACCATGACTATAGCGCTGACGTTGTTCGACGATATATTGGGAAAGCAAGATGGTGATTCAGGCATCCAAAAAATCAAACAGGAAGTCCTGGAAGGAAGGGATAATGGATTCCGCATTTCCAACAGCGGACTAATATACCTCCGGGACCGACTATGTATTCTGGACGATCCGGAATTACGAAAGAAGATACTCGAGGAATCCCATGGAACACCTTATACCATGCATCCTGGATCTAATAAAATGTATCAGGACTTAAGAGATAAATTTTGGTGGTCCGGCATGAAAAGGGATGTGCCTCGATGCGTCAACACTGCGACTGCCAAAAGGTTAAGCGAGAACACCGAAACACAGGGGATTATCTGCGGTGGAAATCGGAAGAAATTTCTATGGATTTCATCTCGGGATTACCCAGAACAACAAATGGTTACGATGCTATATGGGTAATCATAGACCAGTTGACAAAGTCTGCCTATTTCCTGGCGATTAAGATGACCTATTCGGTTGAGCAGCTAGCTCAATTATATGTCAAGGAAATTATCAGATTACATGGAGTGCCTAAGGCTATTATTTCTGACCGTGATGGCCGTTTTACCTCCCATTTTTGGGAATGTGTTCAGAAGGCTCTTGGCACAAAGTTGAGATTCAGCACTGCGTTTCATCCTCAGACCGACGGTCAGACAGAAAGAGTGAACCAGGTGCTGGAAGATATGTTGCGGGCTTGTGCTCTAGACTTTAAGGGGAGCTGGTGTCGATATTTGTGCTTGGCGGAATTTGCTTACAACAACAGCTACCAGGCTACTATTGGAATGGCACCATATGAAGCTCTATACGGGAGAAGATGCAGGTCTCCTATCTGTTGGTACGAGGGTGGTGAAAGGAGGGAAATGGGTCCTCAGTAGCGTTATTACAATACCACCCGCTATATAGAATATCCGTCGAGAATCGAAAATCGAGCCGACAAAAGAGCTATGCGGATATGCGGCGTAGACCGTTAGAATTCGAAGTCGGAGACCTGGTATTCCTCAAAGTGACCCCTATGAAGGGAGTGATGAGATTCGGAAGGAAGGGTAAACTGAATCCACGCTACGTGGGACCGTATCCGATACTGCAGAGGGTTGGCAAGGTAGCGTACAAGTTGGAGCTGCCTCAAGAGATGTCGGCTATACACAACGTGATCCATGTCTCTGTGCTCAAGAAATGCATATCCAGTGCGGACCCAGTGATCGAGCCACAAACAGTACAAGTTCAAGAGGACCTGAGTATTGAAAGTCGGCCTATCCAGATACTAGACCGAGATGTAAAGAGGCTAAGGAACAAAGAAGTGCCCTTAGTAAAGGTCCTGTGGCAGAATCCGCGATACGAGGAAGCTACCTGGGAATGAGAGGAGGACATGAAGCAGAAGTACCCGGAATTGTTTTAAGTTTCGAGGAAGAAACTTTTACAAGGTATGAGGGATTGTAACGCCCGTAAAAATTTCTAGCCATTTTACGAGAATTTTTGGCTTTACGATAATGGGCTTTATGTGGGTTTTTCCGAAAATAAAAGAAAATAGCCAAAAAAGAGATGCAAGGCCTAGGATTTGAACCCTAAACCTCTAGAGATAGCCAAGCCCTATAGATGCACCCACTAACTAGAAGCCCAATAGGATTATATCATTAGCGGAAGAGGGGAAATTGTAGATAAGTGTGATGAGGGTAAAAAAAGAGGCATGGGAAAGAGAAGAGAAACTTCTCTTCCTCCCTTTATAAAGAAGAGTGAAAGTCCCATTTGGTCACTTCTTCTTCTTCCCTCTTCTCTTCTTCTTCCTCACCGAGCTCCCTCTTCATCCTTTGGCCGAAACCCCCATTCAAGCAAGGAGAAAGCTAGGTGGCTTCCATTAGGTCATCTCCCAAGCAAAGCGAAGGAAGTAAGATTCCCTCACCTGTAGTATATTAGCTTTGTAGAGCTTTGTAGGACATGTATATGAAAGAAAGATGGAGTTCATAGCCTTATATGTTTCGGCCAAGCAAGGAATTTAGGGTTAGGGTTTGCATGAAAATGAATCTAAGGATATGATCATAGATTGTAGGCTTCAAGTAGGAATTTTTAGGTGCCAAAACCCAAGTTCATAGCCCTATATGTTTCGGCCAACCAAGGTCTTGAGGGCTAGGGTTGCATGAAAAGGCTTCTAAGGGAAGTAGGAGATGTTATATGCTTCATGTAGAAATTTTAGGTAACAAAAAAACCCAAGCTTGAGCCCTTAAATGTTTCGGCCAATCAAAGTATTTAGGGCTAGGGTTGCATGAACATGCTTCTAATGATACTATGATAAGTTATAAGCTTCATGAAGGAATTTTAGGTAACAAAAAAACCCAAGCTTGAGCCCTTTCATGTTTCGGCCAACAAAAGTATTTAGGGCTAAGGTTGCATGAACATGCTTCTAATGATACTATGATAAGTTATAAGCTTCTTGAAGGAATTTTAGGTAATAAAAACCCAAGCTTGAGCCCTTACATGTTTCGGGCAACCAAAGTATTTAGGGCTAGGGTTGCATGAAAATGCTTCTAATGATACCATGATAAGTTATAAGCTTCATGAAGGAATTTTAGGTAACAAAAAAACCCAAACTTGAGCCCTTACATGTTTCGGCCAACCAAAGTATTTAGGGCTAGGGTTGAATGAAAATGCTTCTAATGATACCATGATAAGTTATAAGCTTCATGAAGGAAGTTTAGGTAACAAACATCCAAGCTTGATACCTTACATGTTTCGGCCAACCAAAGTATTTAGGGCTAGGGTTGCATGAAAATGCTTCTATTGATACCATGATAAGTTATAAGCTTCATGAAGGAATTTTAGGTAACAAACATCCAAGCTTGATACCTTACATGTTTCGGCCAATCTTGGTGTTAGGGTTAGGGTTTCATGAAAACACCCCCTTATGTAGTTATGCTATGTGTATGATTTTAATATGTCATGAATTATGCCTATGTGATGAAAATGTTCATGATTCAATATGCTATGAAATATGCTTATGTGATGAACATGTTTAAGATGTAGTATGCCATGAAATTATGCCTATGTGATGAATATGTTTATGAGGTAATATGCCATGAAACATGCCTATGTGATGAACATGTATTATGATTTAATATGCCATGAATATGCCTATTAAATATGCTGATGCGATGAACATGTTTATGCTTTAGGACCCCTTTAGGGCACTCTTATGTTATGAATGCATGTATGCTATGAAATGTTTGAGATGGAGATGCTTCCCTTTCAAGTAGGGATTAAGAGCTCTCCTTATGATAAGATAAGATGAAGATGCTTCCCTTTCAATTAGGGATTAAGAGCTCTCCTTATGATAAGATAAGATGGAGATGCTTCCCTTTCAAGTAGGGATTAAGAGCTCTCCTTATGATAAGATAAGATTGAGATGCTTCCCTTTTTATGTTGGGGATTAAGAGCATTCTTTATGATATGACAAGAAAGAAAGGAATTAAGTATTTTACTTTGTAAGAGGTTAAGTACCCGACCCGTCAGGTGGTCATTAATCAAATCCAATGGGACATAAGAAGACGTAAGAGGTCTTGCCCTGGTAAGACATAAGAGGTCTTGCTCTAGTAGGTCTGGTGGCTCGCTATCCCAGCCTATTAGGGAACGCGCATTATGTGGTACTTAACCAGGGGCCCCCCATGCAAGTTATGATTATGTTGAAGTATCTATATGTATATGTTTTGAAAAGAAAGGACTTTTATGAAATTGTGCATGCTTAAGTTAATGTTTATGAATGCTTATGAACTTGTCCTTTATGCATGTTTAAGATTTATAATGTTACGGATACTTATGTTATGAATGCTTATGGTTAAGTTAAAAAAAATGTTTATGATTATGCCCTTTATGCATGTTAGATTTTATGAAGTTATGATGCTTATAGTTAAGTTTAAGAATATTTGTGACTATGTACTTTATGCATGTTTCAGATTTATGATGTTACGGATACTTATGTTATGAATGCTTATGGTTAAGTTTAAAAATGCTTATTATTAAGTCCTTTATGCATGTTAGATTTTATGAAGTTATGATGCTTATATTTGAGTTAAGAATATTTGTGATTATGTACTTTATGCATGTCTAAGATTTATAATGTTATGGATTGTTTATGTCATGAATGCTTATGTTAAATTATGCCCTGCTTAGATTTAATTATGCTTAGCATGCTGATGTAAACTCTATGCCATGCTTAGGTTTTATTACGTGGGTATGTTGTTGATTAGTGTTGCTATGAAACACTTAGGCTATTTATGCTAGTATACTCATGTTTCTAATTGCTTGATGAAGTTTGTGGCTTTTGTGAGTAGGCAAGAATCTTACTAAGCTATATGCTTATAGTTTATGTTGTCCATATACTGCAGATAAAGGAAACCTGAACTAGAGAAAGTAGCAGGAAGGGCCAAGTGTGTGTGATAGTGGCATGGTGGAGAAAGACCCTGTTACTATCTGCTTATATTACATGCACAATGAACCACTTAAGACTTTGCTTCCGCTTATCAGACTTATGATTCATTAGTATCATGTTGGATGATGCTTATTTATGTTACTGTTCAATTACTTAAGAACTCATGAATGACTCTTTATGTTAAGCATGTTAGAAATGAGACAAGATATGTTAACATGCTGATTACGAATATGATATGTGACGCATGTGCAAAAGAAGGTTTAAGTTATGATAACATGTTAAAAAAAACAGTAAAGTAGCACCGCCCTGAGAGTAGATAAGGTCGGGCATTACATCCCAGTTCATATCGCATATGGTGTCTTTATATCTGCCTTAGATGGGACGCGGTTAAGTGTGAAAGCAATCGTCTCTAAAGCGTATCCCCAGAATAAAGAAGGAAGATTTATATGACTCATCATTGATCGTACCATATCTAATAATGTATGATTTCTCCTTCTGATAGACAATTCCACTGTGGTGTTCCAGGTGGAGTGAGTTGAGATCTAATCCCAAACTCAATGAGATAGTCACGAAAAGCTTGGCTAAGGTATTCCCTACCTCGATCTGATCAAAGCACTTTTATACTCTTACCAAGTTTGTTTTGTACTTCATTCTTGAATTCTTTAAACTTTTCAAACGACTCAGATTTGTGTCTTATAAGATTCACATATCTATATCTACTGAAATCATCAGTAAAAGTAATGAAGTATTGATAGTCTCCTCTAGCTACTACATTGAAAGGCCCATATACATTAGTATAGATGAGTTCTAACAAATCAGTAGCTCATTCGCCATGTCCACTAAATGAAGTCTTGGTCATCTTGCCTAGAAGACAAGATTCGCATGTCTCATATGATTCAAAATCAAATGAGTCTAGTAATCCATCCTTATGGAGCTGGGATATGCGACTCTCATTTATGTGACCCAAGCGACAATGCCAGAGATATGTTTGGTTCAGATCATTAGATTTGAACCGTTAGGTAATTATGTTATAGACTGGGGTTTCAAGATCTAGAAGATATAGACCATTCACAAGGTGTGCACTACAAAAAAACATATCATGTAAATAAATGGAACAACACTTGTCTTTTATTACAAATGAGAAACTTTTCTTGTCTAAACAAGAAACAGAGATGATGTTTTTTGTCAAGGCAGAAACATAACAATAGTCCTCTAGTTCTAAGATAAGCCTAGTGGGCAAAGATATGGAATATGTCCCTACAGCGATGGCGACAACTTTTGCTCCATTCCCTACATGTTGGTCCACTTCCCTGTTCAATGATCTAGTCTTACGAAGGCCCTGCACATTGGTACAAATGTGAGAAGCACAACCAGTATCTAATACCCAAGAAGACGAGATAGATAAATTGACTTCTATAACATATATACCAGAGGCAGAAGTCTCACTTCTCTCCTTTTTCACCTCTTCTAGATATAGCTTGCAGTTTCTCTTCCAATGTTCGATTTCACAGCAGTGGAAGCATTCCCCTTCCTTAGACAACCCTCCTTTGGGTTTCAATGCATTTGCCTTTGGCTTGGCTCTTACTCTTACCTTTAGGCTTCTGCCTACCTTTTCCTTTGCCTTTGTTCACCATCAAAATGGTATCAGGCTTTGCCTTCTTATGGTTGAGTTCAACAGTTCGTAACATGCTCAATATCTCAGGTAAAGGCTTGTCAATTTTATTCATGTTGTAGTTTATGAAAAATTGACTGTAGCTTTCTAGCAACGACTATAAAACAAGGTCAGTGGCCAGCTCTTGGGCTAATGGAATTCCCAATCTCACTAGGTTCTCAACGTACCTAATCATCTTGAGTAGATGAGTACCTACAGGAGTTCCCTTTTGCATCTTGCATTGAAACAAGGCCTTTGACACCACGTATCTCTCGTGCCTTGCTTGTCCCTGATATAGTTGTTTCAGATGCTCAACCATATCATAGACATCCATGTTCTCATTTTGCTTCTGAAGCTCATAGTTCATGGTGGTAAAGAAAAAGGCATGACACATCCACTGTGTCATCTTGATGCTTCTTATAAGAATCCTTGTCAACACGAGTGGTTGTGGGGGTGGGTGGTTCAGAAATGGGCTGCTCTAGGATGTACAGTTTGCATTCTTGCTTGAGGACTATCCTCAAGTTCTTGTACCAGTCAAAGAAATTAGCTCCAGTGAGCTTGTCTTTATCAAGGACAGATCACAGAGAGAGTGTTCGATGTATTTGACAACATGGTGATCTACAATATAGAAATGCAGAAATGTATCATATTTCAAACATTTAATTAGGCCTTTAACTAAATGATTCTCCCACTGGTCACAAAGTGGGACAAGATCCATATTATACCACGTCTTGAGTTAGCTTTGGCTAATCGCCCAAGACACGTATAAGTTAGGTAGGTAACTTGTACCAATTACATCTAATGTAACTCTTGTATATTATGTTGGTGCAGTAGGCACCTAAGTCGAACCTGAGTTTTGATTATAGCAAACGATACAAAGTTAAGCTCATGTCATTATCTCACGAGCTGAATCGAGTGTGCAGAAGATTGCTATAGCTGGAGCTAAAGGCTAGCGACACCCGGAGGAAGCCGCGATGGTCGGGCGACACCGGGAGGACTTCGGAGGGAGCCGAAGGAATCAGGTGGAGACCGAAAGCAAGGCTTCAAAGGTAAATGTTGAGGTAAGCTCGTGTGAGTGAGCGTAAGTAAGGTCGAGTCCTCCATACGGGGACATCCTTAGGCGACGATCCGACCAAGACTACCCATGGAAGGTCTATGTTGAGATCGGATGGCAAGTGGCCGTCGAATTCACTTATATTTCGAGCTAACTCTTTATTACAGTCGAAAAGTCTGAAAATCAGTTCAACCGGCCAAAAATCAGTTCAACTGCTAAGCCATCAGTTCAACCGGCCAAGGATCAGTTCAACTGCTGAGCCATCAGTTCAACCGGCCAAGAAATCAATTCAACCGATCGTCAAAAATCAGCCTCAAGGAGTCAAGCTTTATCACCATTTTTCTAGGAGTTTTGTGCCCAATTCCTATTGGTTGAAGACCCATTCGACGAGGGGCTTAAAGGCTATAAAAAGAGGTCCTAACCTAGGGTTTCTTCATCAATTCTAAGCCTCCAAAAGCCTCCGCAAAGCTACAACTTCTCCGACAACGAAGTGCTTCTTCTCTGACGTCTAGGTTTATTTGTTTTCATTTTATTACGTCGGTTAGAGTTTTATTTCAGTTTAGTACTTTCATTTTCGGAGCTTTTATCGTAACGAGGAGAGGGGGAGTGTCCCTCTACCTCAAGCTTTGTGCTTCACTTGAATCGATTAAACTCCTACCTCTAAAGGGGAGGAGTTCTTTAGTGTTTTTGCCCTCCGTACGTGGTTGAGGACCGCTAGGGCCTTGGAGTAGTAGCCGAAGGCTACGAACCAAGTAAAACTCCTTTGTCTCTTTTTACTTTACATTTACATTTCCACTGCAATTAATTATCTCTCGAGTTTTAATGAACGAAAAGAAAAGAAAAAGGTTTTATCGCTATTCACCCCCCCCACTAGCGATCCGCTTCGATCCAACAATTGGTATCAGAGCCGGGGGTTGCTATGATTTGGTGAAACCACCAATCTAGCCATTTTACAGATTTTTTTTCTTTTTAATTCTGTTTATTTCAGATTTATTTCGCTTTGTTATTTTTTCTCCTGCACTACTAATCCAAGACGCGAGTCTTGGTACTTTTTTTTGTGTTTTTGTCGTTGCTAGTTTCTTCGTCTTCGTCTCCTTGTGTCTTTTGTTCTAATGGCCCATCTTGAGGGTTTTAGCACTGTCCGACCTCCGTTTTACAATGGAGATGACTTCCATTATTGGAAGGGTCGGATGGAATGCTTTCTCAAAACCCAAATCGAGATGTGGATCATAATCCAAACGGGTTTCACACTTCCGACTAATGAAGTGGGTGACTCCTTGGATTATGATCAATGGACCATTTTGACAAAACGACAAGTCGAAGCCGACGCCAAGACAACACAAATCCTCCAATGCGGCTTATCCAAGGAAGAGCTAAATCGCGTCGGCCCCTTCATAAGTGCAAAGGACCTTTGGACAAAACTAGTGGAGCTACACGAAGGGACCGATGAAGCCAAGGTATGTAAGAGTGATCTTCTATTCAATAAACTATATAACCTAAAAATGCAGGAACACGAGTCCGCGACGCAACTTCACGTTCGAGTCCAGGACATAGTCAACAACCTACACGCAATCGGGCAAAAGGTCGAAAACTGCGATCTTATAAGGTATGTCCTAAACTCCTTTCCATGGACTACCTTGTGGGCATCCATGGTCGATGCCTACAAGGTCTCCAAGGATCATTCTAAACTTAGATTAGATGAACTTTTTTCTGATTTTGATCTTCATGAGCAGTCTAATTCGGAACCCGAGAAAGGTATAGCTTTATTTGCAGGTTCAAAGAAGAAAACCGTTAGCAAGCCACCTCCGAAGGAAGAAGAGGATGAGTCGGATTCGGAAGTCGACTCGGAAATGGAAGCCGAACTAGTCAACCTAGTTCGGAGGATAGTCAAGGGCCGAAAATGAGCCATCACTCGACCCAACGAAGGTAAGTCTAAAAGTTCAAACATAAGATGTTATGAATGCAACAGGTTTGGACACATTAAGTCCGAATGCCAAAAACTCAAGAGCAAGGCACCAAAATACAAAAAGGAACTCAACGCTACTTGGGAAGAAGCTTCCGAGGAAGAAGACAACGATCGAGTCCTTATGGCTAAACCGGTGGAATCGGAGACGGAGTCAGAACCAGAACTTGAATCGAAAACCGAAGATGAGTCGGACTGCGAAGCACTATTCAAGACAAGCCACGGATACGCATCCGGTTAAAAAGATAAACTCAAGGTAAGTCGCTCTCTTATTACCACACTTTATAGTGCAATTAAGTTTTTAAATAGAAAGTTAGCTAAGTCCGAGTCCAAGGTCGAGACCCTGGTTGAGGAAGTTAAACTCCTCAAACACGAGGTCTCCCTAACCTCTTCGACTAGTCGAGTTCAAGAGAAGGACTCAACTCGGGTTGATAAACTTGAAGTTGAGAACTCACTCTTGAAAAGTCAAGTCGAAGATCTTAGGAATACGTTGGAAAGGTTTACTTTGGGATCCAAAGGACTTGACCTCCTACTTGGATCGCAAAGGGTCGTGTACAACAAGGCCGGGATAGGGTTTAGCTCAAACACGACCAATAAGTCGTATATGTCAATCGTAAGTAGACATAAAAAATGTGTCCAAGCATAGGTCCCTAAGACCACCTTAATTTCAAACTTAGGATCAAACCAGTACTGGTTCCCAAGGACCAAATCCACTATGTGGAGAGACCGAATCGATTAAACCGTCCAGGGGGAGTTAGTACGAAATTTGTTTGTGTTTTAACTTAGAAATTGCATGCTTAGGTTTTTATTTTCCTTTTTAGAATGGTTAGATAGGACTATAACTCGTCAATACTTGATAACATAGTACCAGGATGCGGCGAGATGATAGTACGCTAGGAAAGCGGAGTCTTGTGTATTCGGGCTAGATAAGGCGTATCTAGTTCGGTGCACTTGACCGAGCGGAACTAGCTGAAGCTACCTCGCCGTATCCTAGACTAGTTAGACCAGGAAGTGGTCTTAGGTGAGTCAAGTCTCTATTTTCTTGAAAATGACTTTGTCTAAGGAAGTGGTCGTTGTTCCGATCAAAGAAGGCCTCTGTGCCTCGCCACGACCTGGAAGCCATGATCTTGAAAAGGTGACTTGATGAGCCTAAGGTCAAATCCGAATCTAACGCAAGGTTGACAAGTGTTTAAGTCATTAAACTTAATTCAACTAAAAAATTGGAAGTCATCTCACAAGAAGATATAGGATTAACATGTTTGATCATATAGACATGGGTGAGATGATTTAGGTTAATAATCTTCAACCAATTTTTAATAAATCCAATATCCGATCCAACTACCTTGCGTGTAGGATCAATGGATGTTGGACAGTGGTTGCTCCCGACACATGACCGGGGATCAACTCAAGTTTTCGAAGCTTCGATTCAAACGACAAGGATCGGTAGCCTTCGGAAATAACGGCAAGCTCAAAATCATCGGATCAGGTGATATTCAGCTCAATTCAAATTTTGTTATTCAAAATGTTTTATTAGTAGAAAATTTTCAATATAATTTACTTAGTGTAAGCCAATTGTGTGATAATAACTATAAGGTCATATTTCTAGAAAATGAATGCATAATTAATACAAACGAAACCTCCAAAACAATTCTTAAAGGGACTAGAAATAACAACATTTGCACTATCAACTTAACTAACTCCTCAACTAAGTGTCTTATGACACGGCAAGAGGAATCGTGGTTGTGGCACCTACGACTCGGTCACTCACACCCAAGACTCATCCACAAGATGAGTCAGAGTGATTTAGTCAGAGGTTTGCCTAACCTCAACAACTTGGATAATAAAATATGTAATGCTTGTCAACAAGGTAAACAATCTAGGACACAACATCAACTAACTAGTCAAGAACGAACCAAAAGTGTGCTTGAGCTCCTACACATGGATCTATTTGATTCACACGGAGCTAAGTCACTTAACGGAAGTAAATTCTGCTTAGTCATAATTGATGACTATTCTAGATTTACTTGGGTTAGGTTCATCAAACACAAAAATGATACCCTAGATCAATTAATCAATCTATTTAAGTTAATAGAAAATCAACAAAGCATTAAAATCAAAAGACTTAGGACTGATCATGGTGGTGAATTCGAAAACCATAGGTTTACAGAATTCTGTAACCTAAATGGATACCACCACGAGTTCTCTTGCCCTAGAACTCCACAACAAAATGGCCTAGTAGAACGGAAAAATAGAACCCTACAAGAAGCCGCTAGGACAATGTTAAATGAGTATAACCTACCCAATAGGTTTTGGGCGGAAGCCGTGAGTACGACATGCTATGTCCAAAATAGAATCCTTATGGTAAAGAGGCACCTTAAGACCTCATACGAGATTTATCACGATAAAATACCTAACATCAAGTACTTTAGGGTATTTGGGTGTAAGGTACATATCCTAAACACTAAGGATTACCTAGGGAAATTTACATCCAAAACCACGACCGGAATCTTTCTAGGATACTCGACTACAAGCAGAGCTTATAGAGTATATAACCACGACACCCTTAGAGTCAAGGAGACTATCAATGTAGTTTTTGATGAAGGACACAAACCTACAAAACCCCCCGTAGATAACATTAGTTCAATTAATCTTACAAAGAATCTGATATGTCACTCTAGGACCAAACATATAGAAGTCAAACACCATTTCATTCGAGAACATGTGGCCAACGGAGCCATACAACTCGAATACGTCGAATCAAAGTCTAACTTAGCAGACCTATTTACTAAACCCCTACCCGAAGCCGAATTTAGTCTATTAAGACGAAAATTGGGCATGTGCGTAGTAGAATAGGAACTTGCAAATTATATTTTCTTACTACTATTTTTTAATTTTTATGGAACTATCATAGGACATACCTTAGATATCATGCACCTATTGATTTAAGGAGCCAATACATCTCACAACACATAGGACTAATGTGTTTGAGTACTTAGCCATGTAGATGGGCGTGAGATGTTAGGACCTTACTCCTGGTTCCAGATGTAGAGCTAGTGCATCGCTATGAACCACGGAGTATAATCATACATACTAACCGACTCTGACTAGGACTGGTTGATCTTTCATATCAATCAAGCCAAATATGAGTCGAACATCTTATAGATGAACTTATTTTTAGTATATTATTTTCAAAATAATGTGGAACATGCTTGGACTTTAAATTTAACACTTATGTTTATTTTCCACACACACACTCACTCTTTTCGATATATGGCAAAAGGGGGAGAAAAAGGCCAAAGTTAAGGGGTCAAAATTTTTTTTTATAACTTAACTCTTACTTTATATTTAAACCAAAAGTTAACTTTAAGTTTTGGAAACTTATTAAACGCCAAGTTAAGAGAATTCTTAACTTAAACTTATTTGTGGCTTCAACGTTTTACTTATTTTTTATTATGCCCTTAATATTTTACTTAAGGGGGAGAAAGGGCCAAGTTAAGAAGAACTCTTAACTTAAACGTTTTTACTAAGGCCAACTTTAAGTAATTTTAATTACTTAAAGAAACCCTCAAAGGGGAGGATTAAGGTCTTTTTTCAAGACTCACCCTCAGTCAAGGGGGAGGTTTCCTCAAGGGGGAGTACTTGAAGAAAATCCTTACTACTCCAACTTAATCTCCTTTATTTCTTGTTTCTAATGCACATTATTCTTCATGCTTGCTATTTACTTAACTTTGTATGTGGGTTTGCCATAAATGAAAAAGGGGGAGATTGTTGGTGCAGTAGGCACCTAAGTCGAACCTGAGTTTTGATTATAGCAAACGATACAAAGTTAAGCTCATGTTGTTATCTCACGATGTGAATCGAGTGTGCAGAAGATTGCTATAGCTGGAGCTAAAGGCTAGCGACACCCGGAGGAAGCCGCGATGGTCGGGCAACACCGGGAGGACTTCGGAGGGAGCCGAAGGAATCAGGTGGAAACCGAAAGCAAGGCTTCAAAGGTAAATGTTGAGGTAAGCTCGTGTGAGTGAGCGTAAGTAAGGTCGAGTCCTCCATACGGGGACATCCTTAGGCGATGATCCGACCAAGACTTCCCATGGAAGGTCTATGTTGAGATCAGATGGCAAGTGGCCGTCGAATTCACTTATATTTCGAGCTAACTCTTTATTATAGTCGAAAAGTCTAAAAATCAGTTCAACCGGCCAAAAATCAGTTCAACTGCTAAGCCATCAGTTCAATCGGCCAAGGATCAATTCAACTGCTGAGCCATCAGTTCAACCGGCCAAGAAATCAGTTCAACCGATGGTCAAAAATCAGCCTCGAGGAGTCAAGCTTTATCACCATTTTTCAAGGAGTTTTGTGCCCAATTCCTATTGGTTGAAGACCCATTCGATGAGGGGATTAATGGCTATAAAAGGAGGTCCTAACCTAGGGTTTCTTCATCAATTCTAAGCCTCCAAAAGCCTCCGCAAAGCTACAACTTCTCTGACAACGAAGTGCTTCTTCTCCAATGTCTAGGTTTATTTGTTTTCATTTTATTACGTCGGTTAGAGTTTTATTTCAGTTTAGTACTTTCATTTTTGGAGTTTTTATCGTAACGAGGAGAGGGGGAGTGCCCCTCTACCTCAAGCTTTGTGCTTTACTTGTATCGATTAAACTCCTACCTCTAAAGGGGAGGAGTTCTTTAGTGTTTTTGCCCTCCGTACGTGGTCGAGGACCGCTAGGGCCTTGGAGTAGTAGCCGAAGGCTACAAACCAAGTAAAACTCCTTTGTCTCTTTTTACTTTACATTTACATTTCCGCTGCAATTAATTATCTCTCGAGTTTTAATGAACGAAAAGAAAAGAAAAAGGTTTTATCGCTATTCACCCCCCCTCTAGCGATACGCTTCGATCCAACATATTATGGACAACATTTGTTCATAGTGCCCATCGCATGAGATATCCTTCTAAATTACCACTCATCTTGAGTTAGCTTTGGCTAATCGCCCAAGATTTGTATAATGTAGGTAGATGTCTCGTATGAGCTATGCCTCTAAGTTCATCAATCTAATTGAGAGAGCTTAGTTAAGTCAAACCCAAAGTTTAATAGGTGGACATCAGAATTGTCCTGTCGTACTTTACCGAGGTAAATCGAGTCACTTTGCTTTGGCAAACGCACTACGATTGAACAAGGTAATAGTAAGTATTAAACTTTGGTAGGCATATGATAAGTGACCTAATTGTATGACAACTAACTACGCATGCATCACATATACAAGCATCTCATGCATCACATACACAAAATATATATCAACATATAAATGTGACACGGTTATGGCCCAAATCTATGATCTTCTCAAGCCAATGAGAAGAACGAATGGTTAACCTAGGGATGACATCTTATCCAAGTGCTATCTTTGGTCATCTTTTGTTGTCGGTAGTCGGTTAGCAGGCAGAGTCCAGGGGCAACACCTCTTGTGGGGGCCTTAGAGGGCAGTGCCCTCGAAGCAAAATTTTATTTTTAACTCAACTCCTTGAATTAGTTGCTGCCCTTGGTCCATCAATATGAACCCTAGACCCTTGTTTCCAGAGCATCCTGTGTTCAACACAGTCGGGGGCAAGCAGAGGCTCCCATGGCCAGGCCGTGTCTTTCAACATGGCCGTGGGTCGCTCTTTTTGCCAGGTCATGCTGAAAACACGGTCGTACTTTCCAACACGTCTTGGCCGTGTTCCACACTGTTTTTGCCCCTTATCAACATTCGAAGCCTATAATTCGTGTATCCATAATTAACATGTTTTATATCTCATAGAAAACAAGAAAAATCTAAATTTATATCACATATAAATCATTATAGTGAAATATATGTTTTGCAAGTGGCTTTGATACTACTGTAGGGAATATCCAAATCATGACATTCATAATGTCGCGGGCCAATACTTCGCATAACTGCAGCGGAAACAAAAATAAACCAGATCCCTCCAGAGATCCATGCAAAACATATAAATCATTTTCTTTATTTTAGATCTTATCTAGAAGAAGAAATATACCTTCGATGTGAGCCCTTCGCAATCCCTCTAATCCAAAAGCTCCAGGATCTTAATACGGTAAGGACAATAGTATCTCTAACGTATCCACACAAACCATATCTTGGATATGGAGATAACACCTTTTGGTTGTGCTAGCATCCAAAACCAAGGCTCTCCACAAAAGAGGAAGAAGGGCAAATTGGGATGCAAGGCACAAATGGGATACTTGGTTAAAAAGAGATCATACTACCTCATGAGATTCAACCTTCATCCACGTTAAGGAGATTTCTAAAATCTCCTCTATTATGCATTAATTCACATTTTCATGCATTAACTCATTTGCATGAAAACATTGAGTGGCTTCCCAAATTCCATGCTCATGAATTAATCCATATGCATGAACTAATCCATTTGCTTGCATTAATTCATTTGCATGCAACCTTGAGAAAACTTCTCAAATTCCATGTGCATGAATTAATCCATTTTGCATGCAATGTTTTGGAATAATTCTCATTTCTTGCATTAATCCCTTTGCATGCAACATTAAGCATTAAATCCCATTTCATGCATTAATCCATTTGCATGCAACAACTCCCATTTGCATGCATGATTAATCATCATTAATCAAGCTATCCTTCTTCAATTAGTTTCACTTGAGTCTAACTAAAGTTAAACAAATTTGAGTCCAACTCAAGTTTGGCCAAGCAATGAGTCTAACTCATTCTAGTCCATTCGATTAACTAATGATCCATTTAGTCAAACTAAGATGAACACTTCTCCAAGATTTGTTCTTTGTATGTGACCCTATAGGCTCTCATAGCTTTGGTAATATATCTAAAACCATTTTAGATACATAATCAATGAGCAACATCTAGGAATACATCATTGCTACTCAAGCTACAAGAAAGTCGAGATCCGACAACCTTTCCGTGGCTATTATCGTTTATGACGGCGTCCTTCTATCCTTGATATCTTAGATCGATCAATGAGGCATATACCATGTCATCCCCTTATCGATCTTCATGTTTTTTGATCCCCAAGTGGACTCACTCAAAGAAATGAGCTCAATATCTCATATTTACTCATTTGAGCATGGCCATGCATTTCGTGGTCATACTATATCAAGAGGGCAAATATATCACTCCCGTCATATGAGAGGGATAGATCCCATCTACATCCCTCACATCCCTCACATCCCTCCGGATAATTCATTATATACCCATCAATCTCCGTTATAGTGTACCCTATTACGGGTGACGTTAGACGATACCAAAGTACATAACTCCTTATGTAGGGAATCGTAGTGACTTCAGGTCTAAGGAATATTCAAACCAATAGTCACTTGAGAAAGCATATGACACTCATATAACGATCCATGACATTTTCTCATGACGGGTCAATTCAGTATATATATTCTCCAATATATATACTCTTGTGTCAATGTGATATCACATATCCATGACTGTGAGATCAAGTCATCCATTGACCTACATGCTAGTCTCAATGTATCAATATATCCCTTTGTCTATTAATACAATACTTGACTAGGAATGTTTAAGTATAGTTTTCTCTACAGCTTCTCATAATCAATTCTACCAATTGACATACTATAGATTAGAACCTACTATTCAAGGGCATTATTATATTTATTTGCCTGGCACACGCATAAAGTAAATATAATAATCAGTCTTTTCTTATTTTTGATGAAATATAATACATATGATCCCTAATCAATCATCTCATGATTGGTACTGAGGGCTGACACTAACATCTATACCATTTGCAGAGTATGGAGTGTGCTATGATGTTGGTAGTTATTCAATATTTTACAATCGGTGGTGTAGTCTTTACCAGTACAACAGTGTTTACCACCTCGATTGTAGTCATTCTGGGATTGTATCTCAGTTTCAATAGTTGATTTTAGATCTTCTATGGTAGTCTCTTGTACCTGCAGGAACTCAGTCGCTAAGAGCATAAGTTGGATTAGAATAGATGATTACCCGAGAGGATATGTAGAGGGTCGAAGGATAAGTCATTCAAAATATTATATCGGTTTATAAACCGATTGATTTGGATAGTTCACATTCGTTAAGTTTTGTGTGATTCTGGATGGGATAAGGAGAGTCTCTATACATTGCCTTTGTGGGTTGGTGTGTAGGGATGTATACTGAAAAGTCTATCTTTTGTATGAACATCTTTATTTTGGAATAAGAATCACATGATCATTATTTGCATATTTTTATGCAATGCAATATTGTCTAATACTTTAGATTATAGATAACATGGTGTGTGGTGTCACACAGGAGATCATGTTATCGACCCCTTGAAAAGTATAAGTAAAGGCTCACAATCGAGATGACTTTGGACAAACCATCGGAATGGTTGTAGTGTGATTTGGTATTGGTTAGTCTTGACCATAGAATCACACTAGTACACTTTGTGTGTATTGAGCAGGACCGACTTAGAGGTGATTCGATTTATTGCTGACTACATAATCGAATCGGACCTCAAATATTATTTAGTACACACTCTTAATCCCGATATAATAACAGACACATATACTTAGTACTCATCTCTTTGATTTACCAATGGGCGAGATTTATAGATTAAATCGATATACTAGGAAAGTTGGAAGACAATATTATTTATATGGTGTGCCGTTGATTATAGGAGGAAACTGTGTCCTATATATTAGGATGATGATGTCCCCATGAGGAGCTCATAAGGTTCATCAAGTAAACCCTGTAGGTGGACTTGGTCCGGCATGATGAAAAGGTTGAGTGGTACTACTCAAGGAGTTAGATCTTGATTAATTAATGGTCAGTAAATTAATTAATCCACGGACATTCGAGATCTTAAACACGGGGAGAAAATGTACAAATAATATATGGAGCCCATATTATCAAATGGGGGTTGGTGAGGTTGATCAATGATGAACCTTTAGTGGATTGGATCATCATTAGTGGATCGGACTTTATGTGGGCTTGATCCATGGGTGGCCAAGACCCAACTCCTCCTTATGGTCCCTAATGTAGCCTATTAACACCTCATGATGCTTAGATCCAATGGATAGAAACAAAACTCTATGATTCATAAGTAGAGATTAAATCTCTAAGATCCGACGGTTGAGATTAAATCTCTAGATCCGACGGTTGAGATTAAATCCCTAGAACAAATGGATGAGATTAATTCATGACTTATCCCTAACTCTATAAAAGGATGTCAAGGGAGTTGGCATGACAAAATTGATGAGAGCTAGGGTTTTTGGGTGGCAAGGAAGAGGAATCCTAGTTGAGATAGGATTAGGATTAGGGTTTGGAGGCAAGGGTGGCACCGAATAAGGAAGGTATTCTTCTCTTCTTCTTCCTCTTTTGGCCAACATCCAGCACCTCTCCATCCTCTTTTCAAGCCTTGGCCAGTGCCCAAAAGCTCCCTTCTCCTTCTCCTTAGGTGGTTGAAACATGATATAGGACTTCCCTTGGTGTCTTGGTTGTTTTCCACCATCTTCTCCTTCACCTAGTTGGCCGGCGGCAAGGATAGTTTTAGTTCCTTGTTGGTTGTTTCTAGAGAAAAGAAAAACCTTGTTTCTACTCTTCCTCTTGCTTTGGATTAGCAAGGAAGGAAGATTTGCGATCTAGGAGCTTCGCCTTTTGGTAGATCGTCGCCCACACGACGTCCAAAAGGAGGAAGGTCATACATTAGAACATCGAGAGATATACCTATTCTACTTTCTTCTTTTGTTTGTTTCTTGTTTTTTTTTTCAATTATAAGCATGTTATAAATGGCTAAATAATACTTCGATGCCGAGCATAAACACCAAAACCGGCGATCCGGACATCGTCTATTCCGCGGCTACTCGTAGAATAGAGGATGGTCGCTTGAACAACTAGTTTGTTCAAGTGACCTCTCTAAACAAATAGCACGATGATGGTTTGGTTGCTTTGGCAATCCCTTTTTTCTAAGATTTAATTTTTTAATCCGGGGATATAGAAGGGATCGCCATGAATGAAGCTACCGAGGTGAAGTGGGAAGCGAAGTTTCCCCTCATGGACTCGATAAGAAAAACCCTTCAATTGGTATCAGAGCCAAGGTTTCCGGTTTTGTGTGTTTAGGATTCAGTTACTTTTTATGCACTTTTTCTTATATTATATGGGCCAGATAATAGTAGGATATGCGTAGTTAAACTCTTTGGTTGCACGCATAAGATCCAACTATTATGGCCATACGTGTGTATGTGATTGTATGTGTGTAAATATTTATTTTGTTGAATCCTCGGGGTTGACGAGGCTAGTATTTAGTTTTTGGTAAATTAAATATGACATTGTTTAGCCGCTCTTTATTTTATTTTACTTTTGATCTAGATTTCATGTACACTCTCTCATGGACTATAGGATCGATGGATGTAAATTAAAATAGTTTTTAGTCTCGGCTCGGATCTCCGTATGGCTCGTACATGGCGTAGGAGGAGCGGATGAAATGGTGATGCGACGGGAGTCATATTGAAGACAAAATCTATAATAGTTGGAAAATAATTTATTTTTCATATTTATTGCTTTTTGTTTGATATGCATGTCGTAGGCTAGGAAAATTCCTCAAATTCAAATTACTAAGTGGGAGAGGGATATTTTTATAAATTCCCGCGGCCTCCATTACGATTTGACAAGTGATGGAAACAAACTTGCGCGTCGGCTCTGAGTGTCATCCTCCCCATCGGATGGGTTTGTTTGCGGATCACAAGAAAGAATATGGTTATAGGAAATTATTAAGGAGCGTGTGTACTTGCCCATCGTAAGGCACATAACCCGAGATAATTACCTTGGTACGAAGTAATGGCGAACACTTAGATACAAATATAAGTATCATCCCCATCGGAGTCACTGCTTTTATTTATAGGGCCGAAGAGAAACCAACTATTAATTTTACTTGTCAAAAAGTTAGGTTGAAAAGATAGTAAAATTAATGGGTAAAACCTCCTCTTACAAATGTAGAATTAGTATACGTCCACAATATCGTGGCATACGATATTTTTAGTGTTTTGAGGTGTTGGTTGATTTTGAAATTTTATTGTTTGAGGAATCAATAATTTTTTGAAATCTACAGTAATGATCTATGTGATTCTTAGGATTTTCAAAAATGACTTTCAGTCCACTTACTATGATACTAAAGGAAATAAACTTACTGTACCCATATAATGTTAATTGGAAGAGGAATCTAGATATTGTCTTATCTACTAAGGAGTACAAGTATGCACTCTTCGAAGAGTGTCCTCAAGCCATGGTTGCTCAAAAAGGTTTCTACTTCTAAGCCGAAAGGCAAGAAGAAGGAGAAACAAGGTGGAGCAAAGGTGGTGGGAAGATCTCAGGGAGGAGTGAAGAAGTCGAATGGCAAGTACTTCACTTACAAGTAGGATGGGCATTTGAAGAAGGATTGTCCCAATCCAAAGCAGAACAAAGATATATCCTTTGGACTAGTCGTTGAAACATGATTAGCGGTGTTATCTACCGGCACCTGGTGTGTAGATACGGGAGCCACTAATCATGTCTGCAATACTTTGCAGGGGTTTCAGGAAACCCGACGACTAGTTATGTAACGCCCGCAAAATTCTAAACTAGGCAAAGTAATTATAAAGGATTTAAGGCCATAAAAGGGTTTAAAATAAAATAAAATAAAAGATGGTTATAGGTAGGATTTGAACCATGAACCTCCTAATAGGGAGGTAGCCTTGACACCACTAGACCCTAGGATAATTTATGGATAAGATATATAAAGAATGTACAAGACCATAGGATGATTCATGGATAAGATATATAAAGAATATACAAAGAATATAGATGGGAAGGATGAAGAGTGTTCATTCCCTAGGTATTAAAGAGGGGAATTAAGAAAAGAGAGGAAGTAAAACCCCACTTTCCTTCTTCATTCTCCTTCTTCCTCATCCTTGGCTGAATTCCCCATTTCCCTTTCCTCCCCTTTTCATCCCAAGATCTAGAAATTTTATAAGAAATTTCGTATGATTATAGGGACTTTATGTGGGCTCTTTGAAAAATAAAAGAAAAGGAGCCAAAAAGGATGCAAGGCCTAAGAATTGAACCCCAAACCTCTAGAGATAGCCAAGCCCTATAGATGCACCCACTAATCAGAAGCCCAATAGGATTTTATTATTATAAGGATATGGGTAATTATAGTTAGGTGTGAGGAAGATTAAGGGACTCTTTAAGTGAATAAATAGGGGGGGGGGGGATGAGGGGGCATGAGTTAGCAAATTTGTTTTCTCCTTCTCTTCTTCTTCCTCACCGAATCCTAGAGCTCTCCCTCTCCATTTTCATCCCTTGGCCGAAACTCATCCAAGCAAGAAGCAAGGGCTAGGTTTCGTTCCTTAGGTCATCTTCCCACTAAAAGCAAAGCGAAGGATGTAAGTATCCCTCACATGCATACGAGTAGCTTCTGGTTGATTGTTTTGTGTAGAAATCTCCATGATCCATTCGGCCAAGCTATGTTTTTGATGTTTCAATGAAGTTCTATGCCATGTTTTGTAAGTATATGATGATGTTAGGATGTAAAATGGATTAGGTTAAAAGTTAACCCTAAAAGTCTCCATGATCCATTCGGCCAAGCAATGTTTTTGATGTTTCAATGAAGTTCTATGCCATGTTTTGTAAGTATATGATGATGTTAGGATGTAAAATGGATTAGGTTAAAAGTTAACCCTAAAAGTCTCCATGATCCATTCGGCCAAGCTATGTTTTTGATGTTTCAATGAAGTTCTATGCCATGTTTTGTAAGTATATGATGATGTTAGGATGTAAAATGGATTAGGTTAAAAGTTAACCCTAAAAGTCTCCATGAACCATTCGGCCAACATGGATTTTTGGTGTTTTATTGAAGTTCTATACCTTATTTTTACATGCACATGATGAAGTTAAGATGTAGAATGAATTAGGTTAAAGGCTAGCCCTAAAAAACCTACATGGACCATTCGGCCACCCCCTTGTGTTGATGCTCCAATGAAGTTTTATTCCATGTTTGTATGCATATGATGTTGTTAGTATGTTAATTGAATTAGGGTAAAAGACTAGCCCTAAAAACCTACAAGGACCATTCGGCCACCCCCCTTGTATGGATGCTCCAATGATGTTTTATTCCATGTTTGTATGCATATGATGTTGTTAGTATGTTAATTGAATTAGGTTAAAAGACTAGCCCTAAAAACCTACATGAACCATTCGGACATCCATTGTCCTTTAACATGCTCTAGGTTAGGTTAACATGTGTTTTATGTTGGGTGAATTCATGTTGACTTGTGATATTAAATGATGCTAGATGAACATAATATGCTTTAGGTTAGTGTTTACTTACTCATGATGTTTATGCCTTATGCCATGCCCTATGTGTATGTGATACTTAAGATATGTTAGGAAATGATATACGATAAGATTATGAAATGAAAAAAATGATATGTTCACGAAATGAATATGATATGATGATGAAATGAAGTATGATATGTTATGAAATAAAGTATGATATGTTTATGAAATGAAAGATGATATGTTCATGAAGTGAAGCATGATATGTTATGAAATGAAGTGTGCTATGTTTGCAAAATGAAATAAGCTATGTTATAATAAAAGCATATAGTATTTTACCTTCTGCATGGCTTGTACCAAGACCTTAACAAGGTCCAAAGGGATGGGCTCCTAAGATGCCCTAGGTCGATGGAATAAGACTCGGGCCTAGGATGGGCCTCTATGTATGATTGCCCCTAGGTCGATGGAATAAGACTCGGGCCTAGTACGGGATGGGCCCCAAGATGCCCTAGGTCGATGGAGTAAGACTCGGGCCTAGGATGGGCTTCTACGCTATGACGATTGCCCTAGGTCGACGGACTAAGATCGGGCCTAGTAACCTAGTAGGTTCGAGATTTGCTACCTCGGGTCTATTTAGGGATGCGCGCTATGATAATGAAGAAGTGGTACACTGCCGAGCCCAAATATGTTGAGATTATGTTTAAGTACCTATAATATATGTTTTCAAAAGCATCCTGCACATGTTACATGATTAGATTGTTATGTTCACATGCTATGTTGATATGTCATATATATGTTGCATGTTACGTTTGATATGTCATGTTTATGCCACTATGTTACATATGATGTATGTTATGTTTGATATGTCATATATATATGTTGTATGTTATGATGATTTGCTATGTTACATATGTTATATGTTATGTTTGATTAAGTCATATATTTACATGATATGTTGCTATGTTATAGATGATACCTGTTATGCTGCCATGTTATGGATGATACATGTTATGTTTACTTATGTTACTTATGTTACATGTTAAGTTGATTATGTTATGTATGTTACATGTTATGTTGCTTATATGTTATGAATGTTACATGCCATGATTAATGTCGATGTATGGTTTTTGTGAGTAGGACAGGATCTTACTAAGCCTATGTGCTTATAGTTTATCTTTCCCTCGTACTGCAGATAAGGGTAAGGGATGGATAAACAAAAGGGAGCAACAGGAGGGGCCAAATGTGTGTGGTAGTGGCATGGTGGAGAAGATCCGTTAGGTCTATATATATATATGTTTCCCTATGATGATGATGTTTAAGAACTTGAACTAAGCACTAAGTATCTATATATGTTATGATGCATGCTCTATGTTAATAAGAAGAAGTAAGGAAGAAGTAAGAAGAAGTATTTATATATGTTATGATGCATGCTCTATGTTAAGAAGAAGAAGTATATATATATGTCAATGCATGTTTATGTTTTAAAAGAAAAAAAATAAGTCTAAAGTCTTCCGCTGTAAGAAGTACGAAATATGTATAAAGTCTTCCGCTGTAAGTAATGTATGTATGTACGGTCGCTTCACGCGCCGCCCCTTTCGGATTCTGGTCCGAAAAGGGCGGGTGTGACAAGCTAAAGGGGATATTGTCATTTACTTGGGCAATGCCATTAAGGTGGCGGCTATTGCAGTGGGATAAGTTTTATTTATCTCTTGAGAAAAATAAAACTTAGGTTCTGGAAAATTCCCTTTATGTACTTTTATTTAGAAAGAACTTAGTTTCTGTTTATAAATTGTTTATGGATGGATATTCTATTTCTTTTAATGATAGAGCTATTATAAAAAGGAATAGGGAGAATATCTGTTCAGGTACATTGATAGGAAATTTGTATACACATGAACCAAAACCTCCCACGATGCATTTTGAAATTAATAGCTCATCTTCTAATTCCAATAAGAGAAAAGAACCTTCGAAGATGAACCAAACATATCTTTGGAATCTTAGGCTTGGTCATATTAACCTAAGCAGAATTCAAAGGTTGATAGCTGATGGACCTTTGGGTTCATTAGTGGTGGAAGATTTCGCAACCTGTGAATCTTTCTTGGAGGGTAAGATGACCAAGAGGCCTTCTAAGGCAAAGGGGTATAGAGCTAAAGATGTGTTAAAATTGGTTCATTCTGATTTGTGTAGTCCTATGTCTATCCAGGCTAGAGGTGGTTTTGAGTATTTCGTATCTTTTATAGACGATTACTCAAGATATGGATACATTTACCTGATGCGCAGCAAGTCTGAATGCTTTAACAAGTTCAAAGAATTCAAGGCTGATATGGAGAAACGTCAAGGTGAAAGTATCAAGACACTACGATCTGATCGTGGGGGTGAGTACCTCTTGGGAGAGTTTAGGAACTACTTATCAGAGGCTGAGATTCAATCCCAATTGACTGCACCTGGCACACCCCAACAGAACGGTGTAGCAGAGCGAAGGAATAGGACTCTTATGGAGATGGTTATATCAATGATGAGTTATTCTGACATTCCAGATTTGTTCTGAGGATATATACGACAGTGTACATTCTGAACTTGGTTCCATCTAAATCAGTTCCTTCTACTCCCACAAAATTGTGGACTGGACGAAAGCCTAGTCTAAGACATATTCGGATATGGGGGAGTCCAGCACATGTGCTGAAGGCAGATGCTGGTAAGTTGGAACCTCGTACAGAAGTACGCATGTTCGTTGGCTATCCTAGGGGAATGAAGGGTGGATTGTTTATAGTCCTAGAGATCAGAGGGTGATCGTTAGCACGAACGACAGATTTTTAGAGGAAGACTATGTGATGAGCCACAAGCCCAAGAGTAAAATTGTTTTGGAGGAGTTAAAAGGGGAAGTCACTTCTTTAGTACCACCGGTACATGAGGATATAGCACATGTCACTGCACCGCGTGTCACAGAGGATACACAGGTGATACCTCGTCGTAGTGGGAGGGTTGTGAGACAGCCTGATAGATTCATGTTCTTGGGAGAATCTTCTGATTTGGTCCCTGGCGAACATGAACCTGATCCCTGGACATATGACGAGGCAATCCAAGACAAAGATGCAGTATCTTGGCAAAGAGCAATGAATGCTGAGATTGAATCTATGGATTCAAATCAGGTCTGGGATCTAGTAGAACCACCCGAAAGTGTAAAAACTATTGGATACAAGTGGATCTACAAGAGAAAGAGAGGAATAGACGGGAAGGTTGAGACCTTCAAAGTGAGGCTTATTGCGAAGGGGTATACTCAGAAAGAGGGTATCAATTACGAGGAGTCCTTTTCGTGGTATCCATGCTTAAGTCTATCCGGATTCTCTTATGCATAGCAGCTCATATGGATTATGAGGTGTGGCAGATGGATGTCAAGACAACTTTCCTTAATGGAAATCTTGAGGAAAACATCTACAAGAAGCAACCAGAGGGATTCATTGCTAAGAGCAAAGAGCATCTTGTATGTAAGGTTAATCGGTCCATTTATGGATTGAAGCAAGCTTCGACGACTTAGAACATCCGCTTTGATGAGGTGATCAAGTCTTATGAATTTATTCAAAGTCCGGATGAGTCTTGTGTATACAAGAGATGTGATGGAAACGTAGTGATATTTTTTGTACTATACGTAGATGACATTTTGATGATTGGCAACAATATCAAGGTGTTATCGGACATAAGGGTATGGTTGTCCAAACAGTTTGATATGAAAGACTTGGGAGAGGTGGGACACATCCTTGGGATCAAGGTTACAAGGGATCGCAGGAAAAGGATGTTGTGCTTATCCCAAGCTTCATACATAGACACGATTATGGAGCATTTTTACATGCAGAACTCCAAGAAGGGTTTTCTACCTTTCAGGCATGGAGTTCCATTATCTAAGGAGATGTATCCTAGATCATCTGAGAAGATAGAGGAGATGAAGGCGGTTCCTTATGCTTCGGCAGTAGGAAGACTCATGTATGCGATGCTCTATACGAGACCAGATATCTGCTTTGCCATGGGCATGGTCAGCAGATATCAGAGTAATCCAGGACAGGGACATTGGATTGTGGTAAAGCATATATTGAAGTACCTGAGAAGGACTAGGGATTATATGCTGGTTTATCGGGCAGACCAATTACTCCCTGTGAGTTACACGGATTTCGACTTCCAATCTGATAGGGATAACAGTAAGTCTACCTCAGGTTTTGTGTTTACTTTGGGAGGTGGAGCCATTGTATGGAGGAGTGTCAAGGAGAAATGCGTGGCAGACTCCACCATGGAAGCTGAGTATGTGGCGGCCTCTGAGGCGGCCAAAGAAGCTGTATGGCTCAAGAACTTCCTGATGGACTTGGATGTGATTCCTGGTTTCCCCAGAACTATCACAATTTATTGTGATAATAGTGGTACAGTTGCAAACTCGAAGGAACCACGAGCCCATAAGGCTAGTAAACACATAGAGCGCAAGTACCACCTGATACGAGAAATCATAAAAAGAGGAGAAGTTGTTGTGGCCAAGATTGAATTGGAGGATAACCTGGCAGATCCTTTAACTAAGGCCCTTCCGGCGAGAGCCTTTGATAGCCATGTGGTGGGAATGGGGATCAAATATATGACACTTTGAGAACAGCATAGTCGTTTAGTATAAATAGGAGATTGTAGGGATGTATACTGAAAAGTCTATCTTTTTTATGAACATCTTTATTTTGGAATAAGAATCACATGATCTTTGTTTGCATATTTTTATGGTTATGCAATATTGTCTAATACTTTACATTGTAGATAACATGATGTGTGGTGTCACACAGGAGAACATGTTATCGGCCCCTTGAAAAGTATAAGTAAAGGCTCACAACCGAGATGGCTTTGGACAAACCATCGGAATGGTTGTAGTGTGATTTGGTATTGGTTTGTCTTGACCATAGAATCACAATAGTGCACTTTGTGTGTATTGAGCAGGAGCGACTTAGAGGTGATTCGATTTATTGCTGACTACATAATCGAATCAGACCTCAGATATTATTTAGTACATGCTCTTAATCCCGAAATAATAACAGGCACATATACTTAGTACTCATCTCTTTGATTTACCAATGGGCGAGATTTATAGATTAAATCAATAGACTCGGTAAGTTAGGAGATGATATTATTTATATGGTGTGCCGTTGATTATAGGAGGAAACCGTGTCCTATATATTAGGATGATGATGTCCCCTTGAGGAGCTCATAAGGTTCATCATGTAAACCCTGTAGGTGGACTTGGTCCGGCATGATGAAAATGTTGAGTAGTACTACTCAAGGAGTTTGATGTGGATTAATTAATGGTCAGTAAATTAATTAATCGACGTGCATTCGAGAACTTAAACACGGGGATAAAATATACAAATAATATATGGAGTCCATATTATCATATGGGGGTTGGTGAGGTAGATCAATGATGAACCATTAGTGGTTTGGATCATCATTAGTGGATCAGACTTTATGTGGGCTTGATCCATGGGTGGCCAAGACCCAACTCCTCCTCATGGTCCCTAATGTAGCCTATTAACACCTCATGATGCTTAGATCCAATGGATAGAAACAAAACTCTAAGATCCATAGGTAGAGATTAAATCTCTAAGATCCGACGGTTGAGATTAAATCTCTAGATCCGACGGTTGAGATTAAATCCTTAGAACCAATGGATAAGATTAATTCTTGACTTATCCCTAACTCTATAAAAGGATGTCAAGGGAGTTGGCGTGACAAAATGATGAGAGCTAGGGTTTTTTGGCGGCAAGGAAGAGGAATCCTAGTTGAGATAGGATTAGGATTAGGGTTTGGAGGCAAGGGTGGCACCAAATAAGGAAGGTATTCTTCTCTTCTTCTTCCACTTTTGGCCAACGTCCAACACCTCTCCATCTGTTAGAATGTATACTGAAAGCCTAGCTCTTTTTGTATGAACATTTTATTTTGAAATAAGAATCACATGATCATTATTTGCATTTTATATATGTTAGTACTTATAAGCTCCACATATCTCCACAATGACATGATATTGTCCACTTTGGGTCTAAGCCCTCATGGTTTTATTTTTGGGCTTTACCCAAAAGGCCTCATGCCAATGGAGATATCTTTTTTCTTATAAGCACATGATCTTTTCCATGTCTTACCAATGTGGGACTTTGATTGTATTCCCCATACTCCCAACAATCCCCCCCTCAAACGAAGGACCACATTGGGCCCCCCCTCAAGCCTATCCCTCCTCGAAGGATTTTCTCTGCTTGATGTCCGATCTTCAACCCACCAGGACTTCCTGCCAGTTGTTCGGTCCCCCCGACCCAACTAGACTTCCTTCCTGATGTCTGGTTCTCTTGATCCGGACGTGGGAGCTCAACTTCCTTCGTTCGAGGTTCATGGCTTGACATGGACCATGGCTCTGATACCAATTGTTAGTACTTATAAGCTCCACATATCTCCACAATGACATGATATTGTCCACTTTGGGTCTAAGCCCTCATGGTTTTATTTTTGGGCTTTACCCAAAAGGCCTCATGCCAATGGAGATATCTTTTTTCTTATAAGCACATGATCTTTTCCATGTCTTACCAATGTGGGACTTTGATTGTATTCCCCATACTCCCAACAATATATTCGTTATATATGTGTGCATATTGTCTGATATTTTACATTGTAGATAACATGGTGCTTGGTGTGGCACAGAAGATCATGTTATCAGTCCCTTGTAAAATATAAGTAGAGGCTCACAACCAAGATGGTTCTGGACAAACCATTGGCATGGTTGTAGTGTAGCTTGGTATTGTTTTATCTTGAACATAGAGTTACACTAGTACACTTAGGTGTATTGAGCAGGACCGACATAGAGGTGATTCAATTTAGTGCTGACTACATAATTGAATCGGACCTCGGATATTATGTTGTACATACTCTTAATCCCGATATAATAACGGGCACATGTACTTAGTGTTTATTTCTTTGATTCACCAATGGGTGAGATTTAGATGGATTAAATCAATAAGGCTGGTAAGTTGGGAAATAATATTATTTACATGGTGTGCCGTTGATTATAGGAGGAAACCGTGTCCTATATATTAGGTTGATGATGTCCCCTTGAAGAGCTCATAAGGTTCATCATATAAACCCAGCTGGTTGACTTAATCAACATGATGATAAGGTTGAGTGGTACTACTCGAGGAGTTAGATGTTAATTAATTGATGGTCAGTAAATCAATTAATTGACGGACATTCGATATCTTAAACAAGGGGAGATAAATGTACAAATAATATATGGAGCCCATATTAATTTATGGGGGTTGGTGAGGTAGTTCAATGATGATCCTCTAGAGGAATGGAACATCATTGATGGATCAAGTTTGTGTGGTTCCGATCCATCGGGTGGCCAAGACCCAACTCCTCCTTATGGTCCCTATCGTAGCCTATTATAATCCTTGTGAAGTCTAGATCCAAGAATGTAAAACAAAACCTAGAACCAACGGTTGGGATTAAATCCCTAGATCCGATGGTTGGATGAAACACTAGAACCAACGGTTGGGATTAAATCCCTAATCCGATGGTTAGGATGAAATCCTAGAATCGACGGTTGGGATTAAATCGCTAGATCCGACGATTGGGATAAATCCCTAGATCCGACGGTTGGGATGAAACCTTAGATCCGACGGTTGGGATGAAATCCTAGATCCGAAGGTTGGGATTAAACCCTAGATCCAACGGTTGGGATAAAACCCTAGATCTGACGGTGGAGATTAAATCCCTAGATCCGACGGTGGAGATTAAAGGAGGTTTAGGCCCTACTCTATATATAGATGGCTTAGGGTTGGGCGGCAACAAAGGGATTGGAATTGGAGTTAGGGTTTGGAGATTAGTGGGCGGCTAGGGTTTTGGAGAAAAGGCTTGGGCGGCAACTTCTTTTCTTCTAGTTGTTGCCGGCGCCCATATTCCTCCATCCACACTTGGCCGACGCCCATCTTCTAAGCCATTCTCTTCTTCCTCCTCCCTTATTCCTTGGTGGCCGGCGGCTCTCCAAGACTTGGTGGCCGGCACTTCTCCTTTCTCCATAGGTGGCCGGCGGTTCCCAATGAATTGGTGGCCGACGCTTCATCCTTTTGTTCCTTGGCCGGCAGTTGCATCAAACTCTCTAGCTTGGTGGCCGGTTCTAGATAGGAAAGGTATTGTTGGTTTTTCTCTTTGTTCGCAGCGGACAAGGTAGAGGAGAACTCGATCTAGAAGGCTTCTACTCGTGGAGGATCTTCGTCCACACGTCGTCCACAAGAAGGATAGGACATACGGTAGAAGATCGTGAGGTATAAAGTTATTTTAACTTTATGTACAGATCTGAGCATGTTCTTATTTGTTTTGATTATGCATGTGTGTGTGTGCAAATATATTGTATAATCATGGACCCCGAAGACAAACACAAAAACCGGCGATCCGTCCGTCGTCTCTGTTAGTGCTTATAAGCTCCACATATTTCCACAATGGCATGATATTGTCCACTTTGGGTCTAAGCCCTCATGGTTTTATTTTTGGGCTTTCTGTCAGTTGTTCGGTCCCCCCGACCCAACTAGACTTCCTTCCTGATGTCTGGTTCTCTTGATCCGGACGTGGGAGCTCAACTTCCTTCGTTCGAGGTTCATGGCTTGACATGGACCATGGCTCTGATACCAATTGTTAGTGCTTATAAGCTCCACATATCTCCACAATGGCATGATATTGTCCACTTTGGGTCTAAGCCCTCATGGTTTTATTTTTGGGCTTTACCCAAAAGGCCTCATGCCAATGGAGATATCTTTTTTCTTATAAGCACATGATCTTTTCCATGTCTTACCAATGTGGGACTTTGATTGTATTCCCCATACTCCCAACAGTCTCTTCCGCGGCTAATCAACTAGAAGAGTAGAGTTGCTTGAACAACTAGTTTGTTCGAGCGACCACTCAAGTTGTTAGCACGACGACGAAATGGTGTTGCTAAGGAAGCTCATCCCATCCGGATTAATCCTTTCATTAGTGAAAATTTTAATCCGGGGACATGGGAGCCAATGAGCCTCCGAAGCGACATCCCAACACCATCCTCATTTCCAGCCTTGGCCGGTGCCCAAAAGCTCCCTTCTCCTTCTCCTTAGGTGGTGGAAACAAGATATAGGGCTTCCCTTGGTGTCTTGATTGTTTTCCACCATCTTCTCCTTCACCTAGTTGGCTGGCGGCAAGGATAGTTTTAGTTCCTTGTTGGTTGTATCTAGAGAGGAGAAAAACCTTGTTTCTACTCTTCCTCTTCCTTTGGATGAGCAAGGAAGGATGATTTGCGATCTAGGAGCTTCGACTTTTGGTAGATCGTCTCTCACACGACGTCCAAAATGAGGAAGGTCATACATTAGAAGATCGAGAGGTATACCTATTCTACTTTCTTCTTTTGTTTGTTGCTTGTTTTTGTTTTTCAATTATAAGCATGTTATAAATCTCTAAATGGCTAAATAATACTTGGATCCTGAGCATAAACACAAAAACTGGCGATCCGGACCTCGTCTAGTCCGCGGCTACTCATAGAATAGAGGATAGTCGCTTGAACAACTAGTTTGTTCATGTGACCTCTCTAAACGAATAGCACGACGATGCCTTGGTTACTTTGGCAATCCCTTTTGTCTAGGATTAAATTTTTTAATCCGGGGACTTAGAAGGGATCGCCATGAAGGAAGCTACCGAGGTGAAGTGGGAAGCGAAGTTTCCCCTCACGGACTCGATAAGCCAAACCCTACATGGTGGTTTCTCTATCGTCAGGTGAGGTGTTAACCAACAATTTGTTAGAGAATTGCTTTGGAGGCTCATTGGCTCCCATGTACCCGGATTAAAATTTTCACTAATAAAAAAAACTAATCCGGATGGGTAGAGTTTCCTAAGCACAACCATTTCGTCGTCGTACTAACAACTTGAGTGATCTCTTGAACAAACTTGTTGTTCAAGCAACCCAACTCTTTTAGTTGGTTAGCCGCGGAAGAGACGACAGACGGATCGCCGGTTTTTGGGATTGTCTTCGGGGTCCATGATTATACAAATACATACAAATGCAAACTAGTATAATCAACACATTCAACATAAAGATAAGAACATGCAAAGATCAATAAAAGTTGTAAAACTTTTATACCTCTCGATCTTCTATCGTATGTCCTATCGTCCTCGTGGACGTCGTGTGGGCGAAGATCCTCCACGAGTAGAAGCCTCCTAGATCACGTTCTTCCTTTCCTTGCTCTATCCGAACAAAGAGAAGAACCAAACAAAGACTCCTCCTCCTATCTAGAACTGGCCACCAAGCCAAGGAGCTTGATATAACCGCCGGCCAAGGAGTAGCTTCTTTAGCGCCGGCCAACCTTCAGAAGAGTTGCCACCGGCCACCAAGAAGCAAGAAAGAGGGCACCAGCCAAGATCTCCTAGGATGAAACCTAGCCCTTGTTTCCACCGGCCAAGGAGAAAAGGATGAAGGGAAGAGCGCCGGCAAAGGATGAGAAGAGGATGAGGGGCGCCGGCCAAAACCCTAGGGAGAACAAAGCTTGCCGCCCACTTCTAGCCCCCCAAAACCCTAACTCCTCAAGGGTTTGTTGTCGCCCACTTTTAGATAGGCAAAACCCTAATCCACAAGCCTTAGTTGCCGCCCAAGCCTTAGCCCTCTATTTATAGAGTTGGCCTTAAGCCTCCTTTAATCTCCACCATCGGATCTAGGGATTTAATCTCCACCGTCGAATATAGGGTTTCATCCCAACTGTCGGATCTAGGGTTTCATCCCAACCGTCGGATCTAGGGTTTCATCCCAACCGTCGGATCTAGGGTTTCATCCCCACCGTCGGATTTAGGGTTTTATCCCAATCGTCGGATCTAGAGATCTAATCTCAACCGTCGGTTCTAGAGTTTTGTTTTCCATCCTTGGATCTAGACTTCATGAGGATTATATTAGGCTACGATAGGGACTATGAGGAGGAGTTGGATCTTGGCCACCCGATGGATTGGAACCACACAAACTTGATCCATCAATGATGTTCCATTCCACTAGAGGATCATCATTGAATTACCTCACCAACCCCCATAAATTAATATGGGCTCCTTATATTATTTGTGCATCCATCTCCCGTGTTTAAGATATCGAATGTCCGTCAATTAATTGATTTACTGACCATCAATTAATCAACATCTAACTCCTTGAGTAGTACCACTCAACCTTATCATCATGTTGACTAAGTCAACCAGCTGGGTTTACACGATGAACCTTATGAGCTCCTCAAGGGGACATCATCAACCTAATATATAGGACACGGTTTCCTCCTATAATCAACGTCACACCATGTAAATAATATCATTTCCCAACTCACCGGGCATATTGATTTAATCCATCTAAATCTCACCCTATGGTAAATCAAAGAAATAAATACTAAGTGCATGTGTCCGTTATTATATCGGGATTAAGAGCATGTACAACATAATATCCGAGGTCCGATTCAATTATGTAGTCAAAAATAAATTGAATCACCTCTATATCGGTCCTGCTCAATACACCTAAGTGTACTAGTGTAACTTTATGTTCAAGACAAAACAATACCAAGCTACACTATAAACATGCCAATGGTTTGTCCAAAACCATCTTGGTTGTGAGCCTCTACTTATATTCTACAAGGGACCGATAACATGATCTTCTATGCCACACCAAGCACCATGTTATCTACAATGTAAAATATTAGACAATATGCACACATATAATAAACATATAAAGTGCAAACAATGATCATGTGATTCTTATTTCAAAATAAAAATGTCCATACAAGAAGAGCTAGGCTTTCAGTATACATTCCAACAATCTCCCACTTATACTAAAAGACTATGCTATCATCACACTGTCATACATCTGATCCCCATGTCCTCCACTTGCCTATCAAACGCTTTCGCTGGAAGGGCCTTAGTGAATGGAACCACCAGGTTATCCTCTGATGCAATCTTGGCGACAGCTACTTCTCCTCGCTTTACGATCCCTCGTATCAGGTGGTACTTGCGCTCTATGTGTTTATTCGCCTTATGGGCTCGTGGTTCCTTCGAGTTTGCAACTGCACCACTGTTATCACAATAAATTGTGATAGTTCTGAGCAAACCAGGAATCACATCCAAGTCCATCAAGAAGTTCCTGAGCCATATAGCTTCCTTGGCTGCCTCAGAGGCTGCCACATACTCAGCTTCCATGGTAGAGTCCGCCACGCATTTTTGCTTGACACTCCTCCATACTATGGCTCCACCAAAGGTAAACACAAACCCCGAGGTAGACTTACTATTATCCCTATCTGATTGAAAATCCGAATCCGTCTAACCCACAGGGACTAATTGATCTGCCCGGTAAACCAACATATAATCCCTAGTCCTTCTCAGGTACTTCAATATATACTTTACCGCAGTCCAATGTCCATGTCAAGGATTACTCTGATATCTGCTAACCATGCCCATGGCAAAGCAGATATCTGGTCTCGTACATAGCATAGCATACATGAGGCTTCCTACTGCCAAAGCATAAGGAACCGCCTTCATCTCCTCTATCTCCTTTGATGTTTTGGGACACATCTCTTTAGATAAAGGAACTCAATGCCTAAAAGGTAGAAAACCTTTCTTGAAGTTTTGCATGCTAAAACGAGCTAGGACCGTGTCTATATATGAAGCTTGAGATAAGAACAACATCCTTTTCTTGCGATCCCTTATAACTTTGATCCCAAGGATGTGTCCCACTTCTCCCAAGTCCTTCATGTCAAACTGTTTGGACAACCATACCCTTACGTCTGATAACACTTTGATATTGTTTCCAACTAACAAAATGTCATCTACGTAAAGTACAAGAAATACCACTACGTTTTTGTCACATCTTTTGTATACACATGGCTCATCCGGACTTTGAATAAATCCATATGACTGGATTACCTCATCAAAATGGATGTTCCAAGATCTGGAAGCTTACTTCAATCCATAAATGGACCGATTCAGCTTACACACTAGATGCTCTTTGCCTTTAGCAATGAATCCCTCTGGTTGCCGCATATAGATGTTCTCCTCAAGACTTCCGTTAAGGAAAGCTATCTTGACTTCCATCTGCCAAATCTCATAATCCATATGAGCATCTATAGATAAGAGAATCTGGATAGACTTAAGCATAGCTACCGGCGAAAAGGTCTCCTCATAATCGATACCCTCTTTCTAAGTATACCCTTTCGCAACAAGCCTAGCTTTGAAGGTCTCAACCTTCCCGTCTACTCCTCTCTTTCTCTTGTAGATCCACTTGCATCCAATGGCTTTCACACCATCGGGTGGTTCTACTAGCTCCCAGACAAGATTGGAATCCATAGATTCTATCTCTGAATTCATCGCTCTTTGCCAAGATACCGTATCTTTATCTTGGATTTCCTCGTCATATGTCTAGGGATTAGGTTCATGTTCGCCAGGGACCAAATCAGAAGATTATCCCAAGAACATGAATCTATCAGGCTGTCTAACAATCCTCCCACTACGACGAGGTGCCTCCTGTGTATGCTCTGTGGCACGCGGTGCAGTGACTTGTGGTATCTCCTCTTGTACCGGTGGTACTGTAGTCGGGACTTCCCCTGTCAACTCCTCTAGAACAATCCTACTCGTGGGTTTGTGGTTCATCACATAGTCCTTCTCTTGAAATCTGGCATTCGTACTCATGATCACCTTCTGATCTCTAGGACTATAGAACAAACCACCCTTCGTTCCCTAAGGGTAGCCAACAAATAAGTGTACTTCTGTACGAGAGTCCAACTTACCAGCATCTCCCTTCAGCACATGTGCTGGACTACCCCAAATCCGAATATGTCTTAGACTAGGCTTTTGCCCAGTCCACAATTCTACGGGGATAGAAGGCACTGATTTAGATGGAACCAAGTTCAGAGTATACATTGTCGTATCCAGCGCATACCCCCAAAACGAAACTGGAAACTCAAAATAACTCATCATTGATCTAACCATCTTCATAAGAGTCCTATTCCTTCGCTCAGCCACACCATTCTGCTGGGGTGTGCCAGGTGTGGACAATTGAGATTGAATCCCAGCCTCTGATAAGTAACTCCTAAACTCTCCCAAGAGGTACTCGCCACCACGATCAGATCGTAGTGTCTTGATACTTTTACCTTGACGGTTCTCCACATCAGCCTTGAATTCTTTGAACCTGTCAAAGCATTCAGACTTGCGGTGCATCAAGTAAATGTATCTATATCTTGAATAATCATCTATAAAAGAGACAAAATATTCAAAACCACCTCTAACCTGGATAGACATAGGACCGCACAAATCAGAATGAACCAATTCTAACACATCTTTGGCTCTATACCCCTTGGCCTTGAAAGACCTCTTGGTCATTTTACCTTCCAAGCAAGATTCACAGGTTGGGAGATCCTCCACCACTAATGAACCCAAAGGTCTATCAGCTATCATCCTTTGAATTCTACTCAGGTTAATATGACCAAGCCTTAGATGCCAAAGATATGTCTGGTTCATTTTCGAAGGTTCTTTTCACTTATTAGACTTAGAAGATGAGTTATTTACTTCTATATGCATCGTGGGAGTTTTCGGTTCAAGAGTGTACAAATTGCCAACCAATGTACCAGAACAGATAATCTCCCTATTCCTTTTTATAACCACTTTGTCATTAAAAGAAATAGAATACCCATCCATAAACAATTTAGAAACTGAAATTAGATTCTTTCTAAAAGTAGGTACATAAAGACAATTTCTCAAAACCAAAACTTTATTCCTATCAAAAGATAAATGAACGTCTCCCACTACAATAGCTGCCACCTTTGAAGCATTGCCCATGAAGACGGTAATCTCTCCCTCAGCTTGTCGTCGGGTTTCCTGGAACCCCTGCAAAGTATTGTAGACATGATCAGTGGCTTCTGTATCTACACACTAGGCACTGGTAGATAACACCGCTAAACATGTTTCAACAACTAAACAAGAAGATATACCTGTAGGGATTTCTATATGCCAAATAGCATATGCGCAACGGAAAAATTAGGATCCCTTCCTAGTGATCCTTGCAAAAGAAAACCTCGTACAAAATAAATTTCTCTAAAACCAAACCTATCTTATAGGAGAGGATTACCTTTGTTGCGTGCCCTTGTTAATCCCGCTTTTCCTTTTGGTTTGTTGGATCTTTAGCACGTTCAAATGTCCGTGCCTCTATACGTATCCACACGAGCAAGCTCTTGTCTCACAAAAGAAAAACTAGAAGGGCTCTCCTTTACTTCTTGCTAGAGAAGTCCCTAAAGGAGAGGAAGCTAGGGAAAAAGAGAAGGGAAGAAGAAGACTACTCTTCTTGCTAGCCTACACTCACAAAACCACACAACCAAAGCTTCCACCAAGCTCTCAAGCTCTCACACAACCACAATTACCCTTTGGCCGGCCACTCCATGGAGTCTTTTATAGGGTTGGAAAAACCCTTTCACCTCCTACCATTCAATGCAATCCATTGCATTGAGACACCTTGTTTGGCCAGCCACTTTAAGGAGACAAAAACCACTTTGTCTCCTTCCACCTTATCTAGCTTAGGTGGCATGATTATGTGGCATGCTTGTGTGGCATTCATGCATGTTGAATTAATCTTATTAATTCAATAAGCCCACCTTATCTAGCTTAGGTGGCATGCTTATGTGGCATGCTTGTGTGGCATTCATGCATGTTGAATTAATCTTATTAATTCAATAAGCTTATGTTATCATATTGAATTAATCTCATTAAATCAATAAGGTAACATATTGAATTAATCTCATTAAATCAATAAGCTAAAATTCTCATTAAGCTTAAAGTCCAAAAACCATTTTGTACTTAAGCTTATTCCCAAATTATTCTAGTCAAACTAGAATGCACTAATTCTTCTAATCATCATGCTCTTTGTGTGTGACCCTATAGGATCTCATAACGTTGGCAGTGGATCTAAACTCTTTTAGATACACAAGCAATGAGCGGCATCTAGCAATACATCATTGCTACCCAAGTTACGAAATAAGTCAAGATCCGACTAACCTTTCCGTGACTACTATAATGTATGACCGTGTCCTTCTATCCTTGATATCAGATTGACCAATGAGGCATAGACCGTGTCATCCTCGATCAATCTATGTGTTTCTTGATCCCTGAGTAAACTAACTCAAACAAATGAGCTCAATATCTCATATTGACTCATTCGAGCATGGCCATGCGCTTTAGTAGTTCTACTCAATCAAGGGGCCCACCGATATCACTGGCCATATGAGAGGGATAGATCCCATCTACATCACTCACATCCCTCCGCATAATTTGTTATATACCCAAGAATCGCTTTATGGTCCACCTCGCTACGTGACGCTTGACGATACCAAAGTACATAATTCTCGTAGGGAACCGTAGTGACTTCAATTCGAGGACTATTCATACCAATAGTCACATGAGAAAGTTTATGACACTCATATAACGATCCATGAAACTTTCTCATGGCGGGTCAGTTTAGTATATATTCTCTAATATATACCCATGTGTCAACTTGATATCATATATCCATGACTTGTGAGATCAAGTCATCAATCGACCTACATGCTAGTCTTTATGTATTAATATTGCCCTTGCATATTAATACTTGACTAGGAACATTTAGGAAAGTGTTCTCTACAGCCTCTCATAATCAATTCTGCCAATTGATGTGCTGTAGATAAGAACCTACTTTTCTAGGGCATTATTATATTTAATTTAGCTGGCACAAGCAAGATGTAAATATAATAACCAATCCTTTGCCTTTATTGAATATGATACAAAATGTTCCCTTTTCAACCATCACATGATTGGCTCTAGGGCTATAACTAACAATCTCCCACTAGCACTAGTACCAATCACTATGATATCTAATACCTAGTGACCTAGTGTGACCATCATGCTTCCTCTGTGCCAAAGCCTTGGTCAATGGATCTGCGATGTTAGCTTCTGTCGGTACTCTGCATATCCTCACATCTCCTCTATCGATGATCTCTCGAATGAGATGAAAGCGCCGCAGTATGTGTTTGGTCCGCTGATGTAATCGAGGTTCCTTAGCCTGTGCAATAGCCCCATTGTTGTCACAATAGAGGTCTATTGGATTTGTAATGCTAGGAACTACCCCAAGTTCACTGATGAACTTGCGGAGCCAAACAGCCTCCTTTGCTGCATCAGACGCAGCAATATACTCAGCTTCTGTTGTAGAATCAGCAACTGTGTCCTGCTTTGAACTCTTCCAGCTCACAGCTCCACCATTCAGGCAAAACACGTACCCCGATTGCGATCTATAGTCATCCTTGTCTGTTTGGAAGCTTGCATCACTGTAACCCTTTACAGCTAGCTCCTCATTGCCTCCAAATATCAGGAAATATTCTTTCGTTCTTCGTAAGTATTTAAGAATATTTTTGACTGTTATCCAGTGACTTTCACCTGGATCCGACTGGTATCTACTCGTCATGCTCAAAGCATACGAGACGTCAGGACGAGTACAAAGCATGACATACATGATAGACCCTATGGCAGATGCATAAGGGATCTTATCCATGCGATCTCTCTCCTCCTTAGAAGAGGGACATTGAGTCTTCGAAAGACTCACACCATGTGATAAAGGCAGAAATCCTTTCTTGGAATTTTGCATAGCAAAATGATCTAGCACTTTATCTATGTATGTACTCTGACTTAGGCCAAGTAATCTTTTAGATCTATCTCTATAGATCTTGATGCCTAGAATATAGGCAGCTTCACCTAAGTCTTTCATCGAGAAACAATTCCCTAACCACATCTTCACATACTGGAGTGAAGGAATATCATTTCCGATGAGAAGTATGTCATCTACATACAAGACAAGAAATACAACTGTGCTCCCACTATTTCTCTTGTAGACACAAGGTTCATCTTCATTCTTGATGAAACCAAACTCCTTGATTGCATCATCGAATCGAAGAATTCAGCTTCGAGAGGCTTGCTTTAGTCCATAAATGGACCTTTGCAGTTTGCATACCTTTCCAGGATGCTTTGGATCTTCAAAACCCTCAGGCTGTGTCATGTACACATCCTCGAGTAGCTTTCCATTCAGAAAAGCGGTTTTGACATCCATCTGCCAGATCTCATAATCGTGGTAGGCTGCAATAGCAAGTATGATCCGAATGAATTTAAGCATCGCAACTGGTGAAAAGGTTTCATCATAGTCAATACCATGAATTTGTTTGAATCCTTTAGCCACCAATCTACCTTTATAGGTATGATTATTACCATCCATGTCAGTCTTTACTTTAAAGACCCACTTACACCCAATGGGTTTTACCCCTTCAGGTGGATCAACCAAGGTCCATACTTGGTTAGTGTACATGGATTCCATTTTGGATCTCATGGCCTCTAGCCATTTCTCGGAATCTGGGTTCATTATAGCTTCTTGATAGGATGTAGGCTCGTCAAGATCGACAAGCAATACTTCACCGTTGTCAGTCAAGAGAAAAGAATATCTCTCGGGTTGACGACGGATCCTATCAGATATACGAAGAGGTTGGTCTACTTGAACAGGTGTCTGCTCCACAACTCTTTGGGCAACACTTTCCTCATCCACAACACTTTGTGGTTCCTGTTCATTTTCCATCGAAGCCTTAGTGTTATCGTCATCTTGAACTTCTTCAAGATGAATTTTACTCCCACTAGTTTTTCTAGAAATAAATTCTCTTTCTAGAAGAAGCGTTCAACGCAACAAACACCTTGCCAAGTGTGGGATTGTAAAAGTAATATCCCTTAGTTTCCTTGGGATATCCTACAAAATAACACTTATCTGATTTGGGTCCTAGTTTATCTGAGACTTGACGTCTTACATAAGCTTCACAACCCCAAATCTTTATAAAAGACATTTTGGGACTCTTCCCAGTCCATATCGTATATGGTGTCTTTTCTACGACTTTTGATGGGACGCGATTAAGTGTGAAAGCGGCTGTCTCTAGAGCTAGTCCCCAAAAGGAAGTAGGTAGATCAGTCTGGCTCATCATTGATCGTACCATATCTAATAGAGTACGATTTCTCCTCTCAGATACACCATTCCATTGTGGTGTTCCAGGTGGAGTGAGTTGGGATATTATCCCACACTCAGCCAGGTGATCACGAAACTCTTGACTAAGGTATTCACCACCTCGATCTGATCGAAGTAGCTTAATACGCTTACCAAGTTGGTTTTGTACTTCATTCTTTAATGCTTTGAACTTTTCAAAGGATTCTGACTTATGTCTCATCAAATATAAGTAGCCGAATCTACTCATATCATCAGTGAAAGTAATAAAGTATTTATAGCCTCCTCTGGCTTCGACATTGAAAGGGCCACATACATCAGTATGTATGAGTCCTAACAAGTCCGTCGCTCTCTCGCCATGTCCACTAAATGGAGTTTTAGTCATCTTTCCTAAAAAACAAGATTCGCATACCTCATATGATTCAAAATCAAATGAGTCCAATAATCCATCTTTATGGAGTTGGGATATGCGTTTTCATTTATGTGACCTAGGCGACGAGAGATATGTTTGGTTCAAATCATTCGATTTGAACCGTTTGGTATTTACGTTATATATTGGGTTTTCTAAATCTAGAACATAGAGACCATTCATAAGTGGTGCATTACAATAGAACATTTCATTCAAATAAATGGACCAACATTTGTCCTTTATTATAAAAGAAAAGTTTTTCTTGTCTAAACAAGATACAGAAATTATGTTCTTTGTCAATGCAGGTACATATAAGCACTCCTCTAGTTCTAAGATAAGCCCAAAGGGGCAAAGACAAGGAATATATTCCTCTGACTAGAAGACAACTTTTGCACCATTGCCTACTCGTAGGTCCACTTCGCCTTTTGCCATTAGTCTACTATTTCTCAGTCCCTGCACATTAGTACAAATGTGAGATGCACATCCGGTATCTAATACCCATGTAGAAGAAATAGATAGATTAACTTCTATAACGTGTATACCTGAGGCAGAAGTCCCACTTCTTTTATTCTTTACTTCCTCAAGGTAGACTTTGCGTGCCTTCGGTGTCGATCACCAATGGAAGCGGTCCCTTCCTTAGGTACTTTACCTTTACCCTTTGAAGTGGATGAATTGACCTTGCCTTTGGCTTGGGTCTTACCCTTGCCTTTGCGCTTACCTTTGCCCTTCTTGACCATTAGTACGTTACTAACTTTCTTTTTGAGATTCGTTTCAGCAGTTCTTAACATCCTGAGAATCTCAGGCAAAGGTTTATCAATTTCATTCATGTTATAATTCATAACGAATTGATTATATGCTTCCGGCAACGATTGCAGGATAACATCAGTTGCCAATTCTTGGCTCAGTGGAAAACCTAGTCTTTCAAGGTTCTCAACGTACCCAATCATTTTAAGTACGTGAGTTCCTACAGGTGTTCCTTCTTGCATCTTGCATGCAAAAAGAGCCTTAGACACTTCAAAACGCTCGTGCCTGGCTTGTCCTTGATATAGTTGTTTCAAATACTCAACCATATCATAGGCATCCATGTTCTCATGTTGCTTCTGAAGCTCAGAGTTCATGGTTGCAAGCATAAGGCATGATACATCTAATGCGTTATCTTGATGCTTCTTATAAGCATCTTTTTCAAAGACGCAGGAAGGTGTATTTCAGGGGTAGACTGCTCTAGGACATACAGTTTGCGTTCTTGCTTGAGGATAATCCTCAAGTTCCTATACCAGTCAAGAAAGTTCGCTCCATTGAGCTTGTCCTTCTCAAGGACAGATCGCAAGTTGAGGGGGTGTGTCGTGTTAGATGACATGGTGATCTACAACAATAAAATGCAAAATTAAGTATCATACCTAAGTCATTTAATTAGGCCTTTAATTAAATGAGGCTCCCACTAAATTCTCATAGCTTTGATATGAGCTAATCATTGATGTAGGCAAACACTTTTCGCTTACATCATTAGCTACTATTTAGCTATAAATTTATATGGGATAAAGATCCACATCATAATTCGTCTTGAGTTAGCTTTGGCTAATCGCCCAAGACGTAGTATGATTAGGTAGGCAATCTTTTGCCAATTACATCTGATGTAACTTTTTAATAGCTTTGGTTAAGTTTAGATTAGTTTAGTGTTTATTCCTAAACCAGCTTCCAGGCTGTGGCGAGGCACAGGGGCCTTCTTGGATATCGGAGCAACGACCACTTCTAAGACAAAGTGATGTTCTAAATCACATAAATCTTATTTTAAAACTTATGCTCAAAGCTATTATTTGCCTCTTCTTTCTTTACTAATTTAGTATAACTTATTTAAGTCTTAACCAAGTTTGATAGCTGGACATCACGATTGTCCACTCGCACTCTTCCAAGATAAAATGCATTGCTTTGCTTTGGCAAACCCAATAACAAATGATCGAGGAAGTAGTGAGTACCAAACTTTGGTAGGCATATCGTATTTGACTTATTAAGATATAAACTTAAACATGCATCACATACATATTAGCATATAAGCTAAATTAACATGCATCACATACAAGTTAAACTAAGTGTGTCATGGTTATGGCCCTTATTCTACAATCTTCTCAAGCCAATGAGAAGATTGATTGGTCAACCTAGGGATAGCATCTTCTCCCAAGTGCTTCCTTTTGGTTGTCTTGTGTTGTTGACTTCCTCCTTGTAACATTATCTTCCAATGGACCCTCCATCTTTGTTGTATATTACAAAAGGAGAAATACTCGAGTTACATTCGAGTCTAAAGCTAATTTTACAACAAGAATTTTAGGAGAAAGACACGACACGCCGTGTATTAAGAATTACAACACACAATCACAAACTTTTTGGGACTAGGCCATAACCATGCACCATGTCAATTTTAACTTTTAAAAGACATCGGATATTTTATTATGTTTGAAATTTGCTAATGCAATTATCAACTCATAATAAAATTCATCCTACTTCTATATCATATATAAAATAGAGAAAAACTATTTTTATACGATCTTTCGCAAGTGGCTCTGATACCACTGTAGGGATTTCTATATGCCAAATAGCATATGCGCAACGGAAAAATTAGGATCCCTTCCTAGTGATCCTTGCGAAAGAAAACCTCGTACAAAATAAATTTCTCTAAAACCAAACCTATCTTATAGGAGAGGATTACCTTTGTTGCGTGCCCTTGTTAATCCCGCTTTTCCTTTTGGTTTGTTGGATCTTTAGCACGTTCAAATGTCCGTGCCTCTATACGTATCCACACGAGCAAGCTCTTGTCTCACAAAAGAAAAACTAGAAGGGCTCTCCTTTACTTCTTGCTAGAGAAGTCCCTAAAGGAGAGGAAGCTAGGGAAAAAGAGAAGGGAAGAAGAAGACTACTCTTCTTGCTAGCCTACACTCACAAAACCACACAACCAAAGCTTCCACCAAGCTCTCAAACTCTCACACAACCACAATCACCCTTTGGCCGACCACTCCATGGAGTCTTTTATAGGGTTGGAAAAACCCTTTCACCTCCTACCATTCAATGCAATCCATTGCATTGAGACACCTTGTTTGGTCGGCCACTTTAAGGAGACAAAAACCACTTTGTCTCCTTCCACCTTATCTAGCTTAGGTGGCATGATTATGTGGCATGCTTGTGTGGCATTCATGCATGTTGAATTAATCTTATTAATTCAATAAGCCCACCTTATCTAGCTTAGGTGGCATGCTTATGTGGCATGCTTGTGTGGCATTCATGCATGTTGAATTAATCTTATTAATTCAATAAGCTTATGTTATCATATTGAATTAATCTCATTAAATCAATAAGGTAACATATTGAATTAATCTCATTAAATCAATAAGCTAAAATTCTCATTAAGATTAAAGTCCAAAAACCATTTTGTACTTAAGCTTATTCCCAAATTATTCTAGTCAAACTAGAATGCACTAATTCTTCTAATCATCATGCTCTTTGTGTGTGACCCTATAGGCTCTCATAACGTTGGCAGTGGATCTAAACTCTTTTAGATACACAAGCAATGAGCGGCATCTAGCAATACATCATTGCTACCCAAGTTATGAAATAAGTCAAGATCCGACTAACCTTTCCGTGACTACTATAATGTATGACCGTGTCCTTCTATCCTTGATATCAGATTGACCAATGAGGCATAGACCGTGTCATCCTCGATCAATCTATGTGTTTCTTGATCCCTGAGTAAACTAACTCAAACAAATGAGCTCAATATCTCATATTGACTCATTTGAGCATGGCCATGTGTTTTAGTAGTTCTACTCAATCAAGGGGCCCACCGATATCACTCTCGTCATATGAGAGGGATAGATCCCATCTACATCACTCACATCCCTCCGCATAATTTGTTATATACCCAGTAATCGCCTTTATGGTCCACCCTGTTACGGGTGACGTTTGACGATACCAAAGTACATAATTCCTTATGTAGGGAACCGTAGTGACTTCAGGTTCGAGGACTATTCATACCAATAGTCACATGAGAAAGTTTATGACACTCATATAACGATCCATGAAACTTTCTCATGGCGGGTCAGTTCAGTATATATTCTCTAATATATACCCATATGTCAACTTGATATCATATATCCATGACTTGTGAGATCAAGTCATCAATCGACCTACATGCTAGTCTTTATGTATTAATATTGCCCTTGCATATTAATACTTGACTAGGAACATTTAGGAAAGTGTTCTCTACAGCCTCTCATAATCAATTCTGCCAATTGATGTGCTGTAGATAAGAACCTACTTTTCTAGGGCATTATTATATTTAATTTAGCTGGCACAAGCAAGATGTAAATATAATAACCAATCCTTTGCCTTTATTGAATATGATACAAAATGTTCCCTTTTCAACCATCACATGATTGGCTCTAGGGCTATAACTAACAATACCTTTGTTCATTCGGCGAGGACAGTCCGCCTTCCAATGTCCAGTCTGCTTGCAAGTGAAGCACTTGCCTTTCGGCTTCATCACTCTTGCCTGAGGTCCTACTGCCACTTTCTTTGCTCCACCTTGGTTCTTCTTCTTCTTACCTTTCGATTTAGAAGAAGAAACCTTCTGAGCAACCATGGCTTGAGCACTTTGACGAAAAAGCCCCTCTGCCGCCTAGAGTTCTGTCAAAAGCTCCGCCAACGAATACAACCTCATGTTCATTTTGTAGTTGAGGCGGAACTACTCAAAACTCCTAGGCAGAGACTGGAGAATGATATCGACCTGGGTTTCCCCATCGATCTCAGCTCCGAGGACATCCATCTCATTAAGATGAGCAATCATCTTGAGAACATGATCCCTGACGGGTGTTCCCTTGATCATGGTGGTCGTCATCAAGTTTCTCATAGCATCCTGTCTAGCTACCCTACTCTGATGTTCGAAAAGTTCCTTGAGATTGAACATCATGTCATAAGCTGTGGCCATGGCCTGATGCTGATGTTGCAGCACATTTGACATAGATGCCAAGTTGTAACACCGCGCTATCTCATCTGCCTTGATCCATTTCTTATAACTTTCTTTCTCCTTTTCATCAGAGTCATCGGTGGGCTTAGGAGGACAGACCTCGAAGAGTAAAAATTTGTACTCCTCTGTAGTCAAGACAATATCCAAATTTCTTTTCGAATCAATATAATTTGTTCCAGTAAGTTTATTTTCTTTTAATATCACAGCAAGTGGGTTGAAAGCCATTTGAAAAACCTAAGAATCACAATGATCAAAATATTAGATTTCAAATATTATTGATTCCTCAAAACAATAAAATTCCAAAATCAACCAACACCTCAAAACACCGAGAATATCGCATGTCATGCTGTATGGACGTATACGAATTCTACATTTGTAAGAGGAGGTTTTACCCATTAATTTTATTATCTTGTCAACCTTACTTTTTGATAAATAAAATTAATAGTTAGTTCCTCTTTGGCCCTACAAATAAAAGCAGTGACTCCGATGGGAAGGATACTTTTATTTGCATCTAAGTGTGCACCATTACACGATACTAAGGGAATTATTTCGGATTTTGTGCCTTACCGCTGTGAAAGTACATACGCTCCTAGATAATTTCCTATAACCATTATCTGACCTAGTGATCCGCAAACAAACTCATCCGCAGGGAGGAAGGCACTCAGAGCTGACACGTAAGTTTGTTGCATCACACGTCAAATTGTAATGGAGGCCGCGGGAATTAATTAAAATATCCCTCTCCCACTTAGTAAATTGAAAATGAAGAATTTTCAAGCACACACAACATGAATATAAAACAAATCAGCAATAAATATGGAAAAAACAGAATTTTTCCAACTATTATGGCATTGTTCTCCAATATGCGTCCCGTCGTGTCGCCACCTCGTCCGCTCCACCTTTTCCCGTGCGCAAGTCACCAAAAAGATCCGAGCCGAGGTAAACTATTTTAATTTACATCCATCGATCCTATACTCCACGAAGGAGTGTACAAATAATCTAGATCGAAAGTAAACTAAAATGAGTGGCTAAACAATGTCATATTTAATTACAAAAATTAAATACAAATCTAGCCTCGTCCACCTCGAGGATTCAAATAATATACATACAATCACACACATACAATCACATACACACATATAGCCATAATAGTCGAATCTTAAGCCTGCAACCAAAAAGTTAGCCTACGCACATTCTACTATTATCCGACATACTCAATATATGATATGTGCATGAAAGTAACCGAATCCAAAACACACAAAACCGAAAACCGTGGCTCTGATACCACTTGTTAGGAAATTGCTTCGGAGGCTCATTGGCTCCCATGTCCCCGGATTAAAATTTTCACTAATAAAAAAAACTAATCCGGATGGGATGAGTTTCCTTAGCACAACCATTTCGTCGTCGTGCTAACAACTTGAGTGATCGCTTGAACAAACTTGTTGTTCAAGCAACCCAACTCTTCTAGTTAGTTAGCCGCGGAAGAGACGACGGACGGATCGCCAGTTTTTGTGTTTTTCTTTGGGGTCCATGATTATACAAATACATACAAATGCAAACTAGTATAATCAACACATACAACATAAAGATAAGAACATGCAAAGATCAATAAAAGTTGTAAAACTTTTATACCTCTTGATCTTCTATCGTATGTCCTATCCTCCTCGTGGACGTCATGTGGGCGAAGATCCTCCACGAGTAGAAGCCTCCTAGATCACGTTCTTCCTTTTCTTGCTCTATCCGAACAAAGAGAAGAACCAAACAAAGACTCCTCCTCCTATCTAGAACCGGCCACCAAGCCAAGGAGCTTGATATAACCGCCGGCCAAGGAGTAGCTTCTTGAGCGCCGGCCAACCTTGAGAAGAGTTGCCGCCGGCCACCAAGAAGCAAGCAAGAGGGCGCCATCCAAGATCTCCTAGGATGAAACCTAGCCCTTGTTTCCACTAGCCAAGGAGAAAAGGATGAAGGGAAGAGCGCCGGCAAAGGATGAGAAGAGGATGAGGGGCGCTGGCCAAAACCATAGGGAGAACAAAGCTTGCCGGCCACTTCTAGCCGCCCAAAACCCTAACTCCTCTAGGGTTTGTTGCCGCCCACTTTTAGATAGGAAAAACCCTAATCCACAAGCCTTAGTTGCTGCCCAAGCCTTAGCCCTCTATTTATAGAGTTGGGCTAAAGCCTCCTTTAATCTCCACCGTCGGATCTAGGGATTTAATCTCCACCGTCGGAACTAGGGTTTCATCCCAACCGTCGGATCTAGGGTTTCATCCCAACCGTCGGATCTAGGGTTTCATCCCAACCGTCGGATCTAGGGTTTCATCCCCACCGTCGGATTTAGGGTTTTATCCCAACCATCGGATCTAGAGATCTAATCTCAACCGTCGGTTCTAGAGTTTTGTTTTCCATCCTTGGATCTAGACTTCATGAGGATTATATTAGGCTACGATAGGGACCATGAGGAGGAGTTGGATCTTGGCGACCCGATGGATCGGAACCATACAAACTTGATCCTTCAATGATGTTCCATTCCACTAGAGGATCATCATTGAATTACCTCACCAACCCCCATAAATTAATATGGGCTCCATATTTTATTTGTGCATCCATCTCCCCGTGTTTAAGATATCGAATGTCCATTAATTAATTGATTTAATAACCATCAATTAATTAACGTCTAACTCCTCGAGTAGTACCACTCAACCTTATCATCATGTTGACTAAGTCAATCAGCTGGGTTTACATGATGAACCTTATGAGCTCCTCAAGGGGACATCATCAACCTAATATATAGGACACAGTTTCCTCCTATAATCAACGGCACACCATGTAAATAATATCATTTCCCAACTCACCGAGCATATTGATTTAATCCATCTAAATCTCACCCTATGGTAAATCAAAGAAATAAATACTAAGTACATGTGCCCGTTATTATATTGGGATTAAGAGCATGTACAACATAATATCCGAGGTCCGATTCTATTATGTAGTCAGCAATAAATTGAATCACCTCTATGTCGGTCCTGCTCAATACACCTAAGTGTACTAGTGTAACTTTATGTTCAAGATAAAACAATACTAAGCTACACTACAACCATGCCAATGGTTGGTCCAAAACCATCTTGGTTGTGAGCCTCTACTTATATTCTACAAGTGACTGATAACATGATCTTCTGTGCCACATCAAGCACCATGTTATCTACAATGTAAAATATTAGATAATATGCACACATATAATAAACATATAAAGTGTAAACAATGATCATGTGATTCTTATTTCAAAATAAAAATGTCCATACAAGAAGAGCTAGGCTTTCAGTATACATTCCAACACAATTACGAAGTCAAGGGATGCCCTTAGATTTTAATAGACATACCAATTCTATAGACATATCCTTACGAATAGTTAAATTGTTGAAAATATGGTATAATATGACTCTCAGATGTGCATATAATTCTAGAGTAGTTGGATGTAAAGTTGGAGGAACTATCAGACTTGCCACTATAGAGGCAAGTGGAGTTTGCGATTGGAGTGATTTCGGGAATACTTTCGATATTGAATATCTCATACCGAGAGATAATTTTATTCGTATCTATCTGTGTTGCTAAACATAATAGAATTGGAAGAAGATAAGTTGTGATTATAAGAGGTGTTTCATGAGAGATTTATCTGTCCCAATGTTTTTCTTGAGAAGATTCGAAATTCTTTGTTAAGAGACAAATTAACCTTTGAGGTTATGCATCAATTATCAATGATGGAATACATTATCTGTTGAGAATAAATATCTTTTATTTTTGATAGATGATCTATTAGATTAGCTAAAGATCACCGGTGTATACTCTAAGGTTGATTTATGTTTGGAATGTAGATATCGTAGTTACTTGGTGTCATACAATTATCATTGTCAGTGTGATGATTGAGATATCATTAGCTTAGAGTCAAAATGAATGCAGGTGTGTAGAATACGACATTTCATGCTTGGTATGAATTTTATGAGTTTTGATAATATGTTTAGACTTATTAATGATTTAGTAGTCCATGGACTTAAGGAATCAAGTATCTTGGAAACGGTTGGATTAGTTTGTGGTTGTTGGAGTTGCGTAAATTGGCCACTGTTGATGGTGGTAGTTGGAGTTGTGCACTCAGCCACTGTAGATGGCGGTTTCCTTGTATTGATTTGGTGTTTACCGCATATGTGGATAGGATGTTGTTAGCGTTATTATACCACTGACTTGTTTGACCAAGAAGGTGGTGGGATTCACTTGGTCAAAAGTTGGTGAAACAAGGTTTCAGGGCTTATACGTTGGCTAACTTTTGCATAAGTATTAGTTAGTCCTTTAGTGTGGATTGAAGGGTACTACACATAGATGCATCATTTCAGGGATTAGAGCAATTTCGATAAAGTTGAATGAGACATATCTTAAGGTTAAGGTACTTGAGGAATTGCGAGATAAGCTATCATACATATGACGTTATCTTAGGAGTTATTATTTTGATTTGTAGATATATGGAGCAGGAATGCTCATGAAGTTATGGCTAGCTATTGGGTAGCTACAATAGAGTTGGTAGAACACAGACATATTTAACAAGGGAGATTGGTCACTATAGCCTCCCAGTCACTTTCAATTCTGTGTGGTAGAGTGGATTTTTGACAGTAGATTGATTTATCTTGTGAGAAATTAATTCTCTGTATTTTAGGGGGATAGTAGGTTCCGGAGGTGCATTAGATTTAGGAAGAGTTGATTCCGGAGACTCAAGAATCGAGATTTGTGATTTATTCGGATTGTATTTTAAAAATAGCGAGTTTTGAAACGTTCGTGTTAGTGGAACTGTTAGTGATATATGAAAGGTGTCCTAAGGCAATCGCCTTATGATCGTACCATTTATTTTATAAATGAAGATTCACTATTTGAGTGTACATGTTTTCATGTATTTGATTGGATCTTAAACTCATTTACTGAATGTCCGCGATACGATTCATAGCATGAGAGAATTTGTGATTGGATCACAACTAGTGAGTATCTCTACATGTGTAATTGTGATGTATCGAAATTATCCCTAGTCGATGAATTGATGGAATTGGACACCATCAATTCTGTCGAGACTAGCACGAGGTATACTCCTTGGTGTATCCAAGCAGCTGATTCTCACTGGCTGGAGACATTGTGATGTCTGGAGTTAATCGTGGATGCTAGTTATGGTAACTAGTTCATTTGAGTGACCAGCCGTAAGACTTCATATGGTTCTCTACATATATAGATATGTCAATGAAGTTCTTACTGTAGCTTAAGTGCGATGTTCCTTTGACTTGCGGTATTCAAGTCATCTTGATCATGGAGACTTATGCTTTGACATCTTAAGCAAACATCTCTAAGGAGATGTGGACCCGGGATGATTGAGTATAAGTCAAAATGATCGAAGGTGTTTGAATAGCCTATAAAGGATTCACCACTCCTTCCGAGGAGATGTATACCCATGGCCTCTCGTCGGATTGTTACTAAAGTCTTTGGCCAAATCATTACATGTTTAGAGTAAGGTACTCTTCGATACATGTGCAGTAACTAGAATTCGTAGGACGAGGAAATGATACTTGGGCTAGGTGTGACATAGTCAGCCTAGTGGGGATTGACACTATAGACCATGTTCTGAACAAAGTGGGTATAAGATGAGTGAAGGGAATGGGGCACGAATTATTCGAACTGCTGAAGGGTTTCAGAAATAGTTTTGGATCAACCGTTGATCTTTTCGGTTAATTGCGGATCATGATGTACTACTAGGTGCCACTCATGATCATTCTATAATTAATGGTTAATTATAGACGGCCAACATACACCGAGAACCTATTTGGTCACACGCAAACCGAGCGTAATCCGAAGGATTTAAAACGATCTTGAGAATGGGATTCTCAGACCGAGAGAAACTAGGTTTTGTTGGACCAAACATGAAGCGAGCATGAAATCGTTTCAGTCGCAATGGAAGCGTGGATGGGCCGTGTCTTGTGAAGACATAATGGATGAACCAAAATGGTTTGTTCTAATCCAATGGAGAAGAATAAACCAAAGGGTTTGGTTTATTTTAAACGAAAGAACCAAAAGCTGGTTCGGTTCGTTTTAACTTAAAATAAACCATCATGGTTTGGTTTATTTTAACTTATCTTAATGGAGCGGGTTAACGGGCCTAATGGTTATGATCCAATAACCGTTAAGAGAATTAGTTCTTTATAAAAGAGGGCTTAAGGGATAATTAAGCCCTAATCCAAAACCCTAGATTGAAGTTGCCGCCCACCTCCTCATTGGAGTTCTCGGCGCCAACTCCTTGCCGCCGCCCACTTCTCCTCCAACCGGTGTCCAGAAGGAGGTTTCCTTTCCCCTCGCCGGCGTCGAGCTGCTGCCGGTTGTAGCTCCGATGATCTCCTTTAGGATTGGCATCAAGGTGAGCTTTATCTTCCCTTGGTTGGACGGCGCCTATCTCCTCCACCAAAGCTGTCCAGTTTTCTGGACAGCTTGTTCTCCTCTCGTCAGAGTGTCGTTTGAACGACGGTTAGAGCTCCGACAGTGGCTAACTTACCGGGGATTCGATCTTCGGTAATCCTCTGAGGTGGAGGACGAAGGATTCATCAATCGGTTGACGAATACCTCTCCGGAGAAGCGAGTTTTGAGGACTCGTTTTGGATCCGAATTTGGATTCGGATCGTGATCATCTCCCGATCACGTCGTCTTCAACACGAGGCTAGTAACCTGTATGAAGACGAAGCTCGTGGCTTAGCAAAGTCATCCTAAGGATAATCGGCGTGGATACGGATAGAGAAGATTCTAGCGAGGATCGTTCCGGTTGATGTCGTTCCCGCTACACGTAATACGAAAGGTATAACGTAGTTAAATTTCCTTTTATTGCAAATTTAAATTTACGGTTATGTCTACACATGTTGTACTATGAATGCACGTGTTGTGTGTGTTGTAATAAATGTAGATTTATTATTTTTATTTCTTCCGCTGTGCTCATGTTTACGAAACATGATCGAACACACATACGCCGCGGTGCCGGAAACCCAACAGTGGTATCAGAGCCCAGGTTATGTTTCGACATAATCGTAAAATGGTTTTGCGATAGTCATAATGTTATTTCTAGAAATTTTCTAATTTGGGAAATTTTGAAGTATTTATGGAAATTTTTCAATTTTGGAAAGTCTAGAAGTATTTATGGAAATCTTCCACTTTTGGAAAGTTGGAAGTATTTATTGAAATTGATATTTTCCAAAAATAAAATATTTGATTAGATTGTGGAAATTTGTTTCCTAATTTAATCATGATTTGATTTGGGAAATCAAATCTTAAAATATTTAATTTCCATAAGTAGTTTTGATGATTTAGGAAATTGGTTTCCAAAATTGATTTTCCTTAATCAACTATTTCCATAAATAAAATATTTGATTAGATTTGGAAATTTGTTTCCTAATTTAATCATGATTTGATTTGGAGAATCAAATCTTAAACATATTTCATTTCCATAAATAGTTATGTCATATAAGGAAATTATTTACATGACATAATTGTATGCCATGTAATTGCATTAGATGCATATCATTATGCCATGCGTGTCGTGACATGTAGATGTATGCCATGTATGTCATGTCATGTAGATAATAGTTATTTGCATGCAAAGAGGATGAGACATAAAAACCTTTAAATAATATTAAAGCCTACACCTTCCATTCATATGGTTAGAACCAGAGTTCCGTTTCTTGTTTGAGTTGTTGACTCTCTCCAAGCCCGGCTCGAACCCGAACATGTTCAAACCATGGAATAGTTTAATACTAATATGGTAAGAGTCAGAGGTCAATCGTTAGCTTTGGTTGTTGGACTCTCTCCAAGCTGGGCTAATTGGTTGAATGCGCTCTAACCATATTAAAACTTTTTCTCGATTAATGGGTTGGCTTTAACCTGGAGCATCGACTTGTTGGACTCTCTTCAAGGTCGATGTAAAGGGAGGTGAAGTTGGGTGCTATGCATATGATGCATACTTGTTAATGTGTTAACAACCCGATGTATGTGTGAACATTCAATTAGTTGATAGCACATTGTGATAGCTGCATATACGTGATATGCAATCGGTATAGTTGATACCTACCGTCATAGTTATGAATGGCTTGTTGGACTCTCTCCAAGGTTGTTCATAACTATGATGGATATCATCCCATTCGGAGATGGACCTATGATCTCCTGAACTGATTTTGGGGTTTTTTGAAATTCGAAAAATGAATGGGATTTATAAATGTATATTGATGCATTTTAAAAATCATTTTCTCATATATGCTCGTTTGTATTTCTAAGATTGATCATGATGTCTTTGAATTTGCTTTCCATCTTGGATTCAAATAAATTGACTGTGCCAAACTTCTTGGACTGGTTTAGAAACTTGAGAATTGTTCTCAAGGTGAAAAACTTGTGAATGTCCTCGAAGCGACTCTTCCCGCCCGTCCTAGTGACAATGCAACTCTGGACCAATTGTTGGCCTATCAGAAACATGTGAGTGATTCTGAACAAATGAGTTGCATCATGCTAGCCATGATGGAATCCAAGCTACGAAAGCAGCATGAGCATATGGATGCTCATATCGTAGTCCTTCATCTGTATGAGTTGATTGATAAGCAAGTGAGATTCGAAAGGTTCGAAGTCTCCAAGCTTCTCTTCACCTTTGAGATGCAAGAAGGTTCATCTGTGGTACTGCTCAACATGCTGAAGACTGTGGAGCCTTCTGAGAAGCATGAGCAGGGGACGGTGTTGTTAGTTGATTCCTCGAAGAAAGGTTCTAAGAGAGAGTCAAAGGAACAATATAAGGGGAAGAAGAAAAAGGCTAAAAAGGTAGAACCAGCTCAAAAGGGCACTTGCCATCATTATGGCAAGTAGGGCCATTGGCGAAGAAATTGCAAGATTTATCTTGAGTCCGTGAAAAGAATAAGGCATAAGATGCTCCATCTTTTTCATATATCTTCGTTATTGATTGTCATTCTATTTCCTCAAACACTTGAGTATTGGATACTGGGTGTGGCTCACATATATGTAATGACATACATGGGCTAAGGAATGGAAGAAGACTCGTCAAGGGAGAGTCAAATTTACGTGTTGGGAATGGATCAAAGGTTGCTGCACTCGCCATCGGAACATATTTTTTGAAACTCCCTGCAGGACTTGTCTTAGAACTAGACAATTGCTTTTATGTTCCTTCATTGATAAAGAACATCATTTCTATTTCTTGTTTAAATAGAAATGAGTACCATTTGACTTTTAGTAACAATTGTTGTTACATAACTTTGAATTGAGTTCTTTATGGGACTTGAACTTTAAGTAATGGTGTTTATACGTTGGACGTATCCAGTGATGTTTTCAATATCGAAGCGAGCAACAAGCGTGCTCAAAAGGATAATCAATTAGACTCCTATATGTGACATTGTCGTCTTGGCCATGTAAGCAAGAAATGCATGTCCGAATTACACAGATGTGGAATTCAGGAATCGTTTGAATTGGATTCATACGATACATGCGAATCATGCTTAAAAGAAAAGATGACTAAGTTACCTTTTACTGGAAAAGCTGAACGAGTGGGAGAGTTACTAGGTCTAATACATACAGATGTATGTGGACCTATGTCAACTCAAGCATTAGGAGGCTATAGCTACTTCATTACCTTCACCGATGATCACTCACGGTTTGGGTATGTGTTCTTGATGAAACACAAGTCTAAAGCCTTTGAAAGGTTCAAAGAATTCAGAAATGAAGTAGAGAAACAACATGACAAGAGTATTAAAATACATTGATCGGATCGAGGTGGTGAATACTTGAGTCAGGAGTTTCTTGATTACCTAAGAGACAATGGTATATTGTCTCAATGGACTCCGCCCTATACACCACAGCATAATGGTGTATCTGAGAGGCGTAACCGGACCTTGTTGGACATGGTCAGGTCAATGATGAATCATGCGACTCTTCCCAAGTCCTTTTGGGGATATGCACTTCAGACAACTGTTTACTTGTTAAACAGAATGCCTACCAAGGTAGTCTCAACTACTCCATATGAGATATGGAATATTAAGAAACCTCATGTATCTTACTTGAAGATATGGGATTGTCCTGCTTATGTGAAGCGGACAGTATCAGACAAATTGGATGCTAAGTCTGATAAATGTCTATTTATTGGATACCCTAAGGAAACAAGGGGTTACCAATTCTATCATCCTGTGGAACAAAAGGTGTTTGTTTCAAGGTATGCTGTGTTTCTAGAGAAAGAGTTTCTCTTGCAAGAAAAGAGTGGGAGTGTCGTCGAGCTTGAGGAGGCTCTAGAGACTCAAATAGACATTGATGAGATACCTGGTGAAGCACAACAGCTGACAACTCATAGTGATGAGCAATCGGCTGGACCTATTGTAACACCACATCTTCATAGATCTGATAGAACACACAATATTCCTGAGAGATATGGATTTCTCATAAGTGAATCAAACGACGTGTTACTCATTGATGATGAGGAGCCTACCAATTATGAAGAAGTGCTGACAAGTTCAGAAAGGGATAAGTGGCTTGATGCCATGAAGTCAGAAATGGATTCCATGTATGAAAACCAAGTTTGGAACTTGGTTGACCCACCTGAAGGCATTAAGCCTATAGGGTGCAAGTGGATTTTCAAGAAGAAAACCGACATGGATGGTAATGTGATTACCTATAAGGCTAGATTGGTGGCGAAAGGATATCGTCAAAAGCAAGGTGTTGATCATGACGAAACATATTCGCCTGTAGCTATGCTTAAATCCATTCGGATGGTCCTGGCCATAGCGGCTCATTATGATTATGAGATATGACAGATGGATGTGAAAACAACTTTTCTTAATGGAAACCTGCTCGAGGACGTGTATATGATACAGCCTGAGGGTTTCACATCGGTTGATAAAACCAAGGTATGCAAATTGCGACGGTCCATTTATGGATTGAAGCAAGCAAGCATCCTGCTCGAAGTCTATGTGTCCACGCATAGAAGACGAGAGGATTTGCATGAGTAAGATTCCCTATGCATCTGCAATAGGATCTATCATGTATGTTATGTTATGTACGAGGCCCAATGTACGTATGATCTGAGTGTCACGAGCAGATACCAGTATGATCCAGGAATGGATCATTGGGTGGTTGTTAATATGATCCTTAAGTACTTAAGAAGAACTAAGGATGCGTTCCTAATATATGGAGAAGGGTACATGCTGATACGTGGGTATACGGATGCCAGCTCCAGACAGACAAGGATGATTCCATGTCTCAGTCTGGGTATGTATTCACCTAGAATGGAGGCGCAATAAGTTGGAAAGGTTCCAAGCTTGACACTATAGCGGCTTCTGCCACTAAGGCAGAAAACATTGCAGCTTTGGAAGCAGCAAAGGAAGCGGTTTGGATCAAGAAGTTCATCTCTGAACTTGATGTGGTCTCATCAATGATCCAAACATGTGCTTCGCCGCTATCATCTTATCAGAGAGATCATCAGTAGGAAGGAAATACAAATCGAGAAAATCCCCACTGAAAGGAACTTAGCGGATCCTTTGACTAAGGCATTACCTCAAAGCAAGTTTGAGGGTCATGTTAGAGCTTATGGTATTGGATACCGTAGCGATTGGCATTAGGCCAAGTGTGAGTTTGTTAGTAATATATGAGAGGTGTCCTAAGGCAATCGTCTTATGATCGTACCATTTATTTGATAAATAAAGATTCACTATTTGAGTGTACATGTTTTCATGTATTTGATTGGATCTTAAACTCATTTACTGAATGTCCGCGATACGATTCATAGCATGAGAGAATTTGTGATTGGATCACAACTAGTGAGTATCTCTACATGTGTAATTGTGATGTATCGAAATTATCCCTAGTCGATAAATTGATGGAATTGGACACCATCAATTCTGTCGAGACTAGCACGAGGTATACTCCTTGGTGTATCCAAGCAGCTGATTCTCACTGGCTGGAGACATTGTGATGTCCGGAGTTAATCATGGATGCTAGTTATGGTAACTAGTTCATTGGAGTGACCAGCCGTAAGACTTCATATGGTTCTCTACATATATAGATATGTCAATGAAGTTCTTACTGTAGCTTAAGTGTGATGTTCCTTTGACTTGCGGTATTCAAATCATCTTGATCATGGAGACTTATGCTTTGACATCTTAAGCAAACATCTCTAAGGAGATGTGGACCCGGGATGATTGGGTATAAGTCAAAGTGATCGAAGGTGTTTGAATAGCTTATAAAGGATTCACCACTCCTTGCGAGGAGATGTATACCCTTGTCCTCTCGTCGGATTGTTACTAAAGTCTTTGGCTAATGCATTACATGTTTAGAGTAAGATACTCTTCGATACATGTGCAGTAACTAGAATCCGTAGGACGAGGAAATGATACTTGGGCTAGGTGTGACGTAGTCAGCCTAGTGGGGACTGACAATATAGACCATGTCCTGAACCAAGTGGGTATAAGATGAGTGAAGGGAATGGGGCACGAATCATTCGAGCTGCTGAAGGGTTTCAGAAATAGTTCCGGATCAACCGTTGATCTTTTCGATTAATTGGGGATCATGATGTACTACTAGGTTCCACTCATGATCGTTCTATAATTAATGGTTAATTATAGACGACCAACATAAACCAAGAACCTATTTGGTCACACGCACAACGAGCGTAATCCGAAGGATTTAAAACGAGCTTGAGAATGGGATTCTCAGACCGAGAAAAACTAGGTTTGGTTGGACCAAACATGAAGCGAGCATGAAATCATTTCAGTCGCAATGGAAGCGTGGATGGACCGTGCCTTGTGAAGACATAATGGATGAACCAAAATGGTTTGGTTCTAATCCAATGGAGGAGAATAAACCAAAGGGTTTGGTTTATTTTAAACGAATGAACCAAAAGTTGGTTCGGTTCGTTTTAACTTAAAATAAACCATCATGATTTTGTTTATTTTAACTTATCTTAATGGAGCGGGTTAACGGGCCTAATGGTTATGATCCAATAACCATTAAGAGAATTAGTTCTCTATAAAAGTGGGCTTAAGGGATAATTAAGCCCTAATCCAAAACCCTAGCTTGAAGTTGCCGCCCTCCTCCTCATTGGAGTTCTCGGCGCCAACTCCTTGCCGCCGCCCACTTCTCCTCCAACCGGCGTCTAGATGGAGCTTTCCTTTCCCCTCGCCGGCGTCGAGCTGCTGCCGGTTGTTGCTCCGGTGATCTCCTTTAGGTTTGGCATCAAGTTGAGCTTTATCTTCCATTGGTTGGCCGGCGCCTATCTCCTCCACCAAAGCTGTCCAGTTTTCTGGACAGCTTGTTCTCCTCTCGTCGGAGCATCGTTTGGACGACGATTAGAGCTCCGACAGCAGCTAACTTACCGGGGATTCGATCTCCGGTAATCCTCTGAGGTGGAGGACGAAGGATTCGTCAATCGGTTGACGAATACCTCTCCGGAGAAGCGAGTTTTGAGGACTCATTTTAGATCCGAATTTTGATTCGGATCGTGATAATCTCTCGATCACGTCGTCTTCAACACGAGGCTAGTAACCCGTATGAAGATGAAGCTCGTGGCTTAGCGAAGTGATCCTAAGGATACTCGGCGTGGATACGGATAGAGATGATTCTAGCGAGGATCGTTCCGGTTGATGCCGTTCCCGCTACACGTAATACGAAAGGTATAACGTAGTTAAATTTCCTTTTATTGCAAATTTAAATTTACAGTTATGTCTACACATGTTGTACTATGCATGCGTGTGTTGTGTGTGTTGTAATAAATGTAGATTTATTATTTTTATTTCTTCCGCTGTGCTCATGTTTACGAAACATGATCGAACACACACACGCCGCGGTGCCGGAAACCCAACAGGAACGACATGTAGGACATGGATGATTCCATAGCTTGATGTTGGATGTGCCAACAAGTAAAGGTGGAATATTAGTGACTAGTAGAGTTACGTATCGAGATGAAGTTGAAGGCTAGTACGATGGACTGCGTTGGGAGATTATCTACAATTCAGAAAGGACTTGATGTGATTTGGATAATCGGTGATTGATTAGTCAAATCTGCTTATTTTCTTCTGATCCGTAAGATGAGTTTGTTGGATCTCTTGTTGGAGTGATACTGTAGGGGGATTTCCATATTTTGTGCAATATCCTTGAATATCATTTCTATAAGTGATTCTTGATTCACCTTATCATTCTAGCAAAGTCTTCAATAGGTCACGGATATAGAGATCCACTTTAGTACATTTACTTACCTTTTGATAGATGGTCAATATCAAGGTATTTTTCATACTTTAGAAGGGTTATTGATAGCATGCAAGATAGATTTCAGAGGATATCGGTACCCCCACTTAGTTACTTGAGGTGTGTGATTTTACTTCAAGTACTTGATTTGAGCAGTGTGGCATTGCTTACTCATCATACTTGAGTAAAAATTTAGGGACCAAATTTTTATTAGTGGGGGAGAATATGACATATCGAAAAATAAAATAATAATAATATATCACTAGTTAATTAAGAAATTACGTTATAAATTTTTTAGTAATTTTTATGGATTTAAATGAAATTTATATGATAGTTTAGGGATAAGATTAATGCCTAAGTGGATTTTTAGGTTAACGAAGGAGTCATTAAAGATTAATTAAACCTTAAACCAATTCGATAAATAGGAAACCTCGGTATTAATTTTCCTAAGCTTTCCAATTTTTCATTGACAAAATTCTCCGACCCCTCATCATTCCCATGTCGTACCTCCTTCCTTGATCCCTCTTCTCTCGATTTCTCATACATCGCATCCTCTCAACATCTCGTATGCACATCAATCGTGGGGTGCTTGTACCCTGGCCAACTATCCGCCATGAGTGATGGCCTTGTCGATGCCCTTTCTCGTGTCCAGATCATCGACACCATCGACCCCTCTCCACTTGTGAGTGGTTCCATCACCGTAGATCCCATGCAATCGACACCTTCGTCAAGGTCCACACCTCTCCATTCAAGCATCAACTTTACCTCTACCACGAGCATCGACCTGCAACCCCAGCGTCACCTCTTCTATGCACCACGACCGCCTGGTGTAGGGATGTATACTGAAAAGTCTATCATTTCTATGAACATCTTTATTTTTGAAATAAGAATCACATGATCATTGTTTGCATATTTTGGTTATGCAATATTGTCTAATACTTTACATTGTAGATAACATGGTGTGTGGTGTCACAAGGGAGATCATGTTATCGGCCCCTTGAAAAGTATAAGTAAAGGCTCACAACCGAGATGACTTTGGACAAACCATTGGAAAGATTGTAGTGTGAATTGGTATTGGTTTGTCTTGACCATAGAATCACACTAGTGCACTTTGTGTGTATTGAGCAGGACCGACATAGAGGTGATTCGATTTATTGCTTACTACAAAATCGAATCGGACCTCATATATTATTTAGTACATGCTCTTAATCCCGATATAATAATGGGCACATATACTTAGTAGTCATCTCTTTGATTTACCAATGGGCGAGATTTATAGATTAAATCGATATGCTCGGTAAGTTGGGAGATGATATTATTTATATGGTGTGTCGTTGATTATAGGAGGAAACCGTGTCCTATATATTAGGATGATGATGTCCCCTTGAGGAGCTCATAAGGTTCATCATGTAAACCCTGTAGGTGGACTTGGTCCGCCCTGATGAAAAGGTTGAGTGGTACTACTCAAGGAGATAAATGTTTATTAATTAATGGTCAGTAAATTAATTAATCGACGGATATTCGAGATCTTAAATAGGGAGAGAAAATGTACAAATAATATATGGAGCCCATAATATCATATGGGGGTTGGTGAGATAGATAAATGATGATCCATTAGGGGATTGTATCATCATTAGTGGATCGGACTTTATGTGGGCTTGATCCATGGGTGGCCAAAATCCAACCCCTCCTCATGGTCCATAATGTAGCCTATTAACACCTCATGATGCTTAGATCAAATGGATGAAAATAAAACTCTAGATCCAAAGGTAGAGATTAAATCTCTAGATCCGACGGTTGAGATTAAATCTCTAGATCCGACGGTTGAGATTAAATCCCTAGAACCAATGGAGGAGATTAAATCATGGCTTGAGCCCAACTCTATAAAGAGAGATCATGAGGTGGGCGGCAAGATGATGATGGCTTAAGGGGAGTAGGGTTTGCTTCCTTTGGAGGCTAGGAATCCTAGTTGGTTTAGGATTAGGTTTTGGTGGCTAGTGTTTTGGGAGCTATGGGTGGGCGGCAACTCAAGTAGGTTTTTCTTCTTCCTCCTAAGGTTTTGGCAGGTTCCTCCCATCTTCCCTCTACCTTGGCTCGTGCTCATCCTAATCTTCTTCCCCACTTCCATGGCCGGCCAGAAGGAGAGCTAGGATTAGGGTTTGGAGGCTTAGGGTTTAGGAGGCTTGGGTGGCACCAAATAAGGAAGTAGTTTGCTTTCTTCTTCCTATCCTTTGGTGGCCGGCACCCACAGCCCTATCCTAGCCCTTGGCCGGCATCCAAAGACACCTTCTCCTTCTCCTTAAGTGGTGGAAAAAAAAATATAGGGCTTTCCCTTGGTGTCTTGGCCGGTTTCCACCATTATCTCCTTCTCCTTGTTGGTCGGTGGCAAGCACTCTCCTTGTTGCTTGTTGGTTGGCTATAGGAAGGAGATGAGCCTTGTTTCTATTCTTCCTCTTGCTTTAGAAGATCAAGGAAGGAAGATTTGCGATCTAGGAGCTTCGACTTTTGGTAGAGCGTCGCCCACACGACATACGAAAGGAGGAAGGTCATACATTAGAATATCGAGAGGTATATCGATTCTCTTATTTTTATATGTTACATGTTTGTATTTGTTTTTCATTTATGAGCATGATTTAAATCAGTATATGGCTAAATAATACATGGATCCCGAGCATAAACACAAAAACTGGCGATCCGAACATCGTCTATTCCGCGGCTACTCGTAGAATAGAGGATGGTCGCTTGAACAATTAGTTTGTTCAAGTGACCTCTCTAAACAAATAGCACGATGATGACTTTGTTGTTTGGGCAATCCTTTTTGTCTAGGATTAAATTTTTTTAATCCGGCGACATCAAGGGGATCGCCATGAACAAACGACCAAGGTGAAGTGGGAAGTGAAGTTTCCCCTCACGGACTCGATAAGCTAAAACCATTAAATTGGTATGAGAGCTTCCGGGGCAAAACCCTTCAATTGGTATCAGAGCCAAGGTTTTTGGTTTTTTGTGTTTAGCATTCGGTTAATTTTTATGCACTTTTTCATATATTATATGGGCCGGATAATAGTAGGATATGCGTAGTTTAACTCTTTGGTAGCAGGCATAAGATCCGACTATTATGGCCATATGTGTGTATGTGATTGTATGTGTGTAAATATTTATTTTGTTGAATCCTCGGGGTTGACGAGGCTAGTATTTAGTTTTTGTAAATTAAATACAGCATTGTTTAGCCACTCTTTATTTTATTTTACTTTCGATCTAGATTTCATGTACACTCTCTCGTGGAGTATAGGATCGATGGATGTAAATTAAAATAGGTTTTAGTCTCGGCTCGGATCTCCGGATGACTCGTACATGGCGTAGGAGGAGCGGACGAGATGGCGATGCGACAGGAGTCATATTGAAGACAAAAGCCATAATAGTTGGAAAATAATTTATTTTTCATATTTATTGCTTTTGTTTGATATGCATGTCGTAGGCTAGGAAAATTCCTCAATTTCAAATTTCTAAGTAGGAGAGGATTTTTTAAAATTCCTACGGCCTCCATTACGATTTGACATGTGATGCAAGAAAACTTGCGCATCGGCTCTGAGTGACTTCCTCCCCATCGGATGAGTTTGTTTGCGGATCACAAGGTCGAATATGGTTATAGGAAATTATTAAGGAGCGTGTGTACTTGCCCATCGTAAGGCACATAACCCGAGATAATTACCTTGGTACCAAGTAATGGTGAACACTTAGATACAAATATAAGTATCCTCCCCATCGTAGTCACTGCTTTTATTTGTAAGGCCGAAGAGAAACCAACTATTAATTTTACTTGTCAAAAAGTTAGGTTGACAAGATAGTAAAATTAATGGGTAAAACCTCCTCTTACAAATGTAGAATTCGTATACGTCCACACTATTGTGAGATACGATATTCTCAGTGTTTTGAGGTGTTGATTAATTTTGAAATTTTATTGTATGAGGAATCAATAATTTTTTGAAATCTACAGTAATGATCTATGTGATTCTTATGATTTTCAAAATTGACTTTCACTCCACTTGCTTTGATACTAAAGGAAAATAAACTTACTATACATAATTATGATGATTAGAAAATAATCTAGATATTGTCTTATCTGCTAAGGTGTACAAGTATGCACTCTTCGAAGAGTGTCCTCAAGCCATGGTTGCTCAAAAAGGTTTCTACTTCTAAGCCGAAAGGTAGGAAGAAGGAGAAACAAGGTGGAGCAAAGGTGGTGGGAGGTTCTCAGGGACGAGTGAAGAAGCCGAAAGGGAAGTACTTCACTCACAAGCAGGATGGACATTGGAAGAAGGACTGTCACAATCCAAAGCAGAACAATGATATATCATTTAGACTAGTCGTTGAAACATGATTAGCGGTGTTATCTACCGACACCTGGGGTGTAGATACGGGAGCCACTAATCATGTCTGTAATACTTTGTAGGGGTTCCAGGAAACTCGTCGACTAGCTAAAGGGGAGATTACCAATTACTTGGGAAATGCCATGAAGGTGGCGGCTATTACAGTGGGAGAAGTTTTATTTATCTCTTGAGAAAAATAAAACTTAGGTTCTGGAAAATTCCCTTTATGTACCTTTATTTAGAAAGAACTTAGTTTCAGTTTCTAAATTGTTTATGGATGGATATTCTATTTCTTTTAATGACAGAGTTGTTATAAAAAGGAATAGGGAGAATATCTGTTCAGGTAAATTGATAGGAAATTTGTATACACATGAACCAAAACCTCCCACGATGCAAATTTAAGTTAATAACTCATCTTCTAATTCCAATAAGAGAAAAGAACCTTCAAAGATGAACCAAACATATCTTTGGCATCTTAGGCTTGGTCACATTAACCTAAGCATAATTCAAAGGTTGATAGAAGATGGACCTTTGGGTTCATTAGTGGTGGAGGATCTCCCAACCTGCGAATCTTGCTTGGAGGATAAAATGACCAAGAGGCCTTTTAAGGCCAAGCGGAATAGAGCCAAAGATGTGTTAGAAATGGTTCATTATGATTTGTGTGGTCCTATGACTATCCAGGCAAGAGGTGGTTTTGAGTATTTCGTCTCTTTTATAGATGATTACTCAAGATATAGATACATTTACCTGATGCACCGCAAGTCTAAATGCTTTGACAAGTTCAAAGAATTCAAGGCTGATGTGGAGAAACTTCAAGGTAAAAGTATCAAGACACTACGATCTGATCGTGGTGGTGAGTACCTCTTGGGAGAGTTTAGGAACTACTTATCAGAAGTTTGGATTCAATCTCAATTGACTGCACCTGGCACACCCCAGCAGAACGGTGTAGCAGAGCGTAGGAATATGACTCTTATTGAGATGGTTAGATCGATGATGAGTTATTCTGACTTGCCAGATTCGTTATGGGGATATGCTCTAGATACGACGGTGTACATTCTGAACTTGGTTCCATCTAAATCAGTGCCTTCTACTCTAACAGAGATGTGGACTAGGCGAAAGCCTAGTCTAAGACATATTCGGATATGGGGGAGTCCAGCACATGTGCTGAAGGCAGATGCTGGTAAGTTAGAACCTCATACAGAAGTACGCTTGTTCGTTGTCTATCCTAGAGGAACGAAGGGTGGCGTGTTTTATAGTCCTAGAGATCAGAGGGTGATCGTTAGCACGAACGCTAGATTTCTAGAGGAAGACTATGTGATGAGCCACAAGCCCAAGAGTAAAATTGTTCTAGAGGAGTTAAAAGGGGAAGTCACTTCTTTAGTACCACCGGTACACGAGGATATACCACATGTCACTGCACCACGTGTCACAGAGGATACACAGGTGAAACCTCGTCGTAGTGGGAGGGTTGTGATACAGTCTGATAGATTCATGTTCTTGGGAGAATCTTCTGATTTGGTCCCTGGAGAACATGAACCTGATCCCTGGACATATGACGAGGCAATCCAAGATAAAGATGCAGTATCATGGCAAAGTGCTATGAATGTTGAGATTTAATCAATGGATTCAAATCAGGTATGGGAGCTAGTAGAACCACCCGATGGTGTAAAAACCATTGGATGCAAGTGGGTCTACAAGAGAAAGAGAGGAATAGATGGGAAGGTTGAGACCTTCAATGCGAGGCTTGTTGCGAAGGGGTATAATCAGAAAGTGGGTATCGATTATGAGGAGACATTTTCGCCAGTAGCCAAGCTTAAGTCTATCCGGATTCTCTTATGCATAGCAGCTCATATGGATTATGAGGTGTGGCAGATGGATGTCAAGATAGCTTTCCTTAATGGAAGTCTTGAGGAAAATATCTATATGAAGCAACCAGAGAGATTCATTGCTAAGAGCAAAGTGCATCTTGTATGTAAGCTTAATCAGTTCATTTATGGATTGAAACAAGCTTCGAGGTCTTGGAACATCCTCTTGTTAGTAATATATGAGAGATGTCCTAAGGCAATCGCCTTATGTATGAACCATTTATATGATAAATGAAGATTCACTATTTGAGTATACATGTTTTATGTATTTGATTGGATCTTAAACTCATTCTTGAATGTCCACGATACGATTCACAGCATGAGAGAATTTGTGATTGGATCACAACTAGTGAGTATCTCTACATGTGTAATTGTGATGTATCGGAATTATCCCTAGTCGATGAATTGATGGATTTGGACACCATCAATTCTGTCGAGACTAGCACGAGGTATAATCCTTGGTGTATCCAAGCAGCTGATTCTCACTGGCTGGAGACATAGTGATGTCCGGAGTTAATCGTGGATGCTAGTTATGGTAACTAGTTCATTGGAGTGACCAGCCGTAAGACTTCATATGGTTCTCTGCATATATATATATGTCAATGAAGTTCTTACTGTGGCTTAAGTGCGATGTTCCTTTGACTTGCGGTATTCAAGTCATCTTGATCATGGAGACTTATGCTTTGACATCTTAAGCAAACATCTCTAAGGAGATGTGGACCCGGGATGATTGGTTATAAGTCGAAGTGATCGAAGGTGTTTGAATAGCCTATAAAGGATTCACCACTCCTTGCGAGGAGATGTATACCCATGGCCTCTCGTCGGATTGTTACTAAAGTCTTTGGCCAAAGCATTACATGTTTAGAGTAAAGTACTCTTCGATACATGTGGAGTAACTAGAATCCGTAGGACGAGGAAATGATACTTGGGCTAGGTGTGACATAGTCAGCCTAGTGGGGACTGACACAATAGACCATGTCCTGAACCAAGTGGGTATAAGATGAGTGAAGGGAATGGGTCACGATTCATTCGAGCTGCTGAAGGGTTTCAGAAATAGTTCTGGATCAACCGTTGATCTTTTCGGTTAATTGGGGATCATGAAGTACTACTAGGTGCCACTCATGATCGTTCTATAATTAATGGTTAATTATAGACGGCCAACATAAACCGAGAACCTATTTGGTCACACGCACAACGAGTGTAATCCAAAGGATTTAAAACGAGCTTGAGAATGGGATTCTCAGACCGAGAGAAACTATGTTTGGTTGGACCAAACGTAAAGCGAGCATGAAATTGTTTCAGTCGCAATGGAAGCGTGGATGGGCAGTGTCTTATGAAGACATAATGGATGGACCAAAATGGTTTGGTTCTAATCCAATGGATGAGAATAAACCAAATGGTTTGGTTTATTTTAAACGAATGAACCAAAAGTTGGTTCGGTTCGTTTTAACTTAAAATAAACCATTATGGTTTGGTTTATTTTAACTTATCTTAATGGAGCGGGTTAATGGGTTTTATGGATATGATCCATTAACCATTAAGAGAATTAGTTCTCTATAAAATAGGGATTAAACCCTAACCCTAAAAGCTAATCAACTAGTTGCCGCCCAACATCTAGTTGCCGCCCAACACATTGTGGCCGCCCAACATCTTGTTGCCGCCCAGCTTGTGCTGCAGCCTTCCAACTTGTTGCCGGCGACCAAGCTTCAGCCGGTGAACCTCCGGCGACCCTCCGGTGATCCCCTAAAAGGTTCGGCATCAAGGTGAGCTTTTGTCTCCTTGTTTTGGCCGGCGCCTATCTCCTCCACCAAGCTGTCCAGTTTTCTAGACAGCTTCTTCTCCTCTCGTCGGAGCGTCGTTTGGACGACGGTTAGTGCTCCGACAGCGGATAACATACCGGGGATTTGGTCTCCGGTAATCCTCTGAGGTGGAGGACGAAGGATTCGTCAAACGGTTGACGAATACCTCTCCGGAGAAGCGAGTTTTGAGAACTCGTTTTGGATCCGAATTTGGATTCGGATCGTGATCATCTCTCGATCACATCGTCTTCAACACGAGGCTAGTAACCCGTACGAAGACGAAGCTCGTGACTTAGCGAAGTAATCCCGAGGAGCTCGCCGTGGATACAGATAGAGACGATTCTTACGAGGATCGTTCCGGTTGATGCCGTTCCCGCTACACGTCATACGGAAGGTATAACGTAGTTTAATTTCCTTTTATTGCAATTTTAATTTACGGTTATGTCTACACTTGTTGTAATAGCATGCGTGTGTTGTGTGTGTTGTAATAAATAGGAGTATTTATTATTTTATTCTGTGCTCATGTTTACGAAACATGATCGAACACACACTGCCTTGTGATCAGGAAACACTTGATGGTATCAGAGCCCAGGTTGTGTTTCGACATAATCGTAAAAATGGTTTTGCGATAGTCATAATGTATTTCTGGAAGTTTTCTAAATTTTGGAAATTTAGAAGTATTTATGGAAATTTTCAATTTTGGAAAGTCTAGAAGTATTTATGGAAATCTTCCACTTTTGGAAAGTTGGAAGTATTTATGGAAATTTATATTTTCCATAAATAAAATATTTGATTAGATTCTGGAAATTTGTTTCCTAATTTAATCATGATTTGATTTGGGAAATCAAATCTTAAAATATTTAATTTCCATAAGTAGTTTTAAAGATTTAGGAAATTGGTTTCCTAAATAGATTTTCCTTAATCAAATAATTCCATGAATAAAATATGTGATTAGATTTGGAAATTTGTTTCCTAATTTAATTATGATTTGATTTGGAGAATCAAATCTTAAACATATTTTATTTCCATAAATAGTTATGACATATAAGGAAATTATATACATGACATAATTGTATGCCATGTAATTGCATTAGATGCATAACATTATGCCATGCGTGTCGTGACATGTAGATGTATGCCATGTATGTCATGCCATGTAGATAATAGTTATTTGCATGCAAAGAGGATGAGACATAAAAACCCTTAATCAATATTAAAGCCTACACCTTCCATTAATATGGTTAGAACCAGAGTTACATTTCTTGTTTGGGTTGTTGGACTCTCTCAAGCCCTCGAACTGAATATGTTCAAACCATGGAATAGTTTAATACTAATATGGTAAGAGTCGAGGTCAATCGTTAGCTTTGGTTGTTGGACTCTCTCAAGCTGGGCTAATTGGTTGAATGCGCTCTAACCATATTAAAACTATGTCTGATTAATGGGTTGGCTTTAACACAGACATCGGCTTGTTGGACTCTCTCAAGGTCGATGTAAAGGGAGGTGAAGTTGGGTGCTATGCATATGATGCATACTTGTTAATGTGTTAACAACCCGATGTATGTGTGAACATTCAATTAGTTGATAGCACATTGTGATAGTTGCATATCGTGATATGCAATCGGTATAGATGATACCTACCGTCGTAGTTATGAATGGCTTGTTGGACTCTCTCAAGGTTGTTCATAACTATGATGGATATCAGCCCATTCGGAGATGGACCTACAATCTCGAAGTGATTTTGGGGTTTTGAAATTGAAAAATGAATAGGATTTATAAATGTATATTGATGCATTTTAAAATCATCTTTCACATATATGCTCATTTTGTCTTTCTAAGTTCATATATGGATCATGATGTGTTTGAATTTGCGATCCATTTTGGATTCAAATAAATTGACTTGGCCGAACTTCTTCGACTAGCTTAGAAACATGAGACTTGTTCTCAAGGTGGAAAAGCTTGCGTATGTCCTCGAAGCGCCTCTTCCCGCCCATCCTAGTGACAATGCAACTCTGGACCAATTGTTGGCCTATCAGAAACATGTGAGTGATTCTGAACAAATGAGTTGCATCATGCTAGCCATGATGGAACCCAAGCTACGATAGCGACATGAGCATATGGATGCTCATATCGTAGTCCTTCATCTTTGTGAGTTGGTTGATGAGCAAGTGAGATTCAAAGGTTCAAGTCTCAAAGCTCCTCTTCACCTCCGAGATGCTAGGAGGTTCATCCGTATGTGCTCAATATGCTGAAGACTGTGGAGTCTTCTGAGAAGCATGAGCAGGGGACGGTGCTGTTAGTTGATTCCTCGAAGAAAGGTTCTAAGAGGAAGTCAAAGGAACAGCAGAAGGGAAAGAAGAGAAGGGCTAAGAAGGTAGAACTAGCATAAAAGGAAACTTGCCATCATTATGGCAAGGAGAGCCATTTGCGAAGAAAGTGCAAGATTTATCTTGAGTCCGTGAAGAAGGATAAGGCATCGGATGCCCCATCTTCTTAAATCTTCTTTATTGATTGTCATTCTATTTCCTTAGACACTTGGGTATTCGATATCGGGTGTGGCTCACATATATGTAATGACATACATGGGCTAAGGAATAGAAGAAGACTCACAAGGGAGAGTCAAATTTATGTGTTGGGAATGGAGCAAAGGTCACGCACTCGCCATCGGAACGCATTTGTTGGAACTCTGTAGGACTTGTCTTAGAATCGACAATTGCTTTTATGTTCCTTCGTTGATAAAGAACATCATTTCTATTTCTTGTTTAAATAGAAATGGGTACCATTTGACTTTTAGTAACAATTGTTGTTACATAACTTTGAATGGAGTTCTTTATGGGACTGGAACTTTAAGCAATGGTGTTTATACGTTGGACGTATCCGGTGACATTTTCAATATCGAAGCGAGCAACAAGCGTGCTCGAAAGGATAATCAAATAGACTCCTATATGTGGCATTGTCGTCTTGGCCATATAAGCAAGAAACGCATGTCCGAATTACACCGATGTGGAATTCTGGAATCGTTTGAATTGGATTCATACGATACATGCGAATCATGCTTAAAAGGCAAGATGACTAAGTTACCTTTTACTGGCAAGGGTGAACGAGTGGGAGAGTTACTAGGTCTAGTACATACTGATGTATGTGGACCTATGTCAACTCAAGCATTAGGAGGCTATAGCTACTTCATTACCTTCACCGATGATCACTCACGGTTTGGGTATGTGTTCTTGATGAAACACAAGTCCAAGCCTTTGAAAGGTTCAAAGAATTCAGAAATGAAGTAGAGAAACAACATGACAAGAGTATTAAAATACTTCGATCGGATCGAGGTGGTGAATACTTAAGTCAAGAGTTTCTTGATTATCTAAGAGACAATGGTATATTGTCTCAATGGACTCCGCAATATGCACCACAGCATAATGGTGTATCTGAGAGGCGAATCGACTTGTTGGACATGGTCGTCAATGATGAATCATGCGACTCTTCCCAAGTCCTTTTGGGGCTATGCACTTGCACACTTACTTGTTAAATGTAATGCCTACCAAGGTAGTCTCAACTACTCCATATGAGATATGGAATGGTAAGAAACCTCATGTATCTTACTTGAAGATATGGGGTTGTCTGCTTATGTGAAGCGGTATCAGACAAATTGGATGCTAAGTCTGATAAATGTCTATTTATTGGATACCCTAAGGAAACAAGGGGTTACCAATTCTATCATCCTGTGGAACAAAAGGTGTTTGTTTCAAGGCATGCTGTGTTTCTAGAGAAAGAGTTTCTCTTGCAAGAAAACAGGGGAGTGTCGCGAGCTTGAGGAGGCTCGAGAGACTCAAATAGACATTGATGAGATACCGGTGAAGCACAACACACAACTCATAGTGATGAGCAATCTACCGGACCTATTGTAACACCACATCTTCGTAGATCCGCAGAACACGCAATATTCCCGAGAGATATGGATTTCGTAAGTGAATCGAACGACGTGTTACTCATTGATGATGAGGAGCCTACCAGTTATGAAGAAGTGCTGACAAGTTCAGAAAGGGATAAGTGGCTTGGTGCCATGAAGTCGGAAATGGATTCCATGTACGAAAACCAAGTTTGGAACTTGGTTGACCCACCTGAAGGCATATAGCCTATAGGGTGCAAGTGGGTTTTCAAGAAGAAAACCGACATGGATGGTAATGTGATTACCTATAAGGCTAGATTGGTGGCGAAAGGATATCGTCAAAAGCAAGGTGTTGATTATGACGAAACCTATTCGCCTGTAGCTATGCTTAAATCCATTCGGATGCTCCTGGCCATAGCGGCTCATTATGATTATGAGATATGGCGATGGATGTGAAAACAGCTTTCCTTAATGGAAACCTGCTCGAGGACGTGTATATGATACAGCCTGAGGGTTTCACATCGGTTGATAAAACCAAGGTATGCAAATTGCGACGATCCATTTATGGATTGAAGCAAGCATCCAGGAGCTGGAATATCCGTTTTGATGAGACGATCAAAAAGTTTGATTTCTCACAAAATCCAAACGAACCTTGTGTGTACAAGAAGGTTAGTGGGAGTGCAGTCGTGTTCCTAGTATTGTATGTCGATGACATATTACTTATAGGAAACGATGTGTCCATCTTACAATCGATTAAGGTTTGGTTATCCAAGACATTCTCCATGAAAGACCGGGAGAAGCAACCTACATCCTGGGATTAAGATCTATAGAGATAGATCAAACGTTGCTTGGTCTTTCGCAGTCTACATATATAGACCGAAAAGCTAAAGAGGTTTAGCATGTCTAATCCAAGAAAGGTTATCTACCCATCGTGCATGGGTACACCTTTCAAGTCTATGTGTCCGCGCACGTAAGACGAGAGGATTTGCATGAGTAAGATTCCCTATGCATCCGCAATAGGATCTATCATGTATGCTATGTTATGTACGAGGCCCGATGTATCGCCCGAGTGTCACGAGCAGATACCAATCCGATCCAGAATGGATCATTGGGTATTAAGGTCATAAGACGATCCTTAAGTACTTGAGAAGAACTAAGGATGTGTTCCTAATATATGGAGAAGGGTACATGGTGATACGTGGGTATACGGATGCCAGCTCCAGACAGACAAGGATGATTCCATGTCTCAGTCTGGGTATGTATTCACCTAGAATGGAGGCGCAATAAGTTGGAAAGGTTCCAAGCTTGACACTATAGCGGATTCTGCCATTAAGGCAGAATACGTTGCAGCTTTGGAAGCAGCAAAGGAAGCGGTTTGGATCAATAAGTTCATCTATGAACTTGATGTGGTCTCATCAATGATCCAAACATGTGCTTCGCCGCTATCATCTTATCAGAGAGATCATAAGTAGGAACGAAATACAAATCGAGAAAATTCCCACTGAAAGGAACTTAGCGGATCCTTTGACTAAAGCATTACCTCAAAATAAGTTTGAGGGTCATGTTAGAGCTTATGGTATTGGATACCGTAGCGATTGGCATTAGGCCAAGTGGGAGTCTGTTAGTAATATATGAGAGATGTCCTAAGGCAATCGCCTTATGTATGAACCATTTATATGATAAATGAAGATTCACTATTTGAGTATACATGTTTTATGTATTTGATTGGATCTTAAACTCATTTACTGAATGTCCATGATATGATTCACAGCATGAGAGAATTTGTGATTGGATCACAACTAGTGAGTATCTCTACATGTGTAATTGTGATGTATCGGAATTATCCCTAGTCGATGAATTGATGGATTTGGACACCATCAATGCCGAGACTAGCACGAGGTATACTCCTTGGTGTATCCAAGCAAATTGATTCTCACCGGGCCGAGACATAGTGATGTCCGAGTTAATCGTGGATGCTAGTTATGGTAACTAGTTCATTGAGTGACCAGTAAGACTTCATATGGTTCTCTGCATATATAGATATGTCAATGAAGTTCTTACTTGTGGCTTAAGTGCGATGTTCCTTTGACTTGTATTCAAGTCATCTTGATCATGGAGACTTATGCTTTGACATCTTAAGCAAACATCTCTAGGAGATGTGGACCCGGATGATTGGGTATAAGTCTGATCAAGGTGTTTGAATAGCCTATAAAGGATTCACCACTCCTTGCGAGGAGATGTATACCCATGGCCTCTCGTCGGATTGTTACTAAAGTCTTGCCAAAGCATTACATGTTTAGAGTAAGGTACTCTTCGATACATGTGGAGTAACTAGAACTGTAGGACGAGGAAATGATACTTGGGCTAGGTGTGACGAGTAAGCCTAGTGGGGATCGACACAATAGACCATGTCCCAAACCAAGTGGGTATAAGATGAGTGAAGGGAATGGGTCACGATTCATTCCGAAGCAAGGGTTTCGTAAATAGTTCGATCAACCTGCTGATCTTTTCGCTAATTGGGGATCATGATGTACTACTAGGTGCCACTCATGATCGTTCTATAATTAATGGTTAATTATAGACGACCAACATAAACCGAGAACCTATTTGGTCACACGCACAACGAGTGTAATCCAAAGGATTTAAAACGAGCTTGAGAATGAGATTCTCAGACCGAGAGAAACTATGTTTGGTTGGACCAAACATAAAGCGAGCATGAAATTGTTTCAGTCGCAATGGAAGCGTGGATGGGCAGTGTCTTATGAAGACATAATGGATGGACCAAAATGGTTTGGTTCTAATCCAATGGATGAGAATAAACCAAATGGTTTGGTTTATTTTAAACGAATGAACCAAAAGTTGGTTCGGTTCGTTTTAACTTAAAATAAACCATTATGGTTTGGTTTATTTTAACTTATCTTAATGGAGCGGGTTAACGGGTTTTATGGATATGATCCATTAACCATTAAGAGAATTAGTTCTCTATAAAATAGGGATTAAACCCTAACCCTAAAAGCTAATCAACTAGTTGCCGCCCAACATCTAGTTGCCGCCCAACACATTGTGGCCGCCCAACATCTTGTTGCCGCCCAGCTTGTGCTGCAGCCTTCCAACTTGTTGCCAGCGACCAAGCTTCAGCCGGTGAACCTCCGGCGACCCTCCGGTGATCCCCTAAAAGGTTCGGCATCAAGGTGAGCTTTTGTCTCCTTGTTTTGGCCGGCGCCTATCTCCTCCACCAAGCTGTCCAGTTTTCTGGACAGCTTCTTCTCCTCTCGTCGGAGCGTCGTTTGGACGACGGTTAGTGCTCCGTCAGCGGATAACATACCGGGGATTTGATCTCCGGTAATCCTCTGAGGTGGAGGACGAAGGATTTGTCAAACGGTTGACGAATACCTCTCCGGAGAAGCGAGTTTTGAGAACTCGTTTTGGATCCGAATTTGGATTCGGATCGTGATCATCTCTCGATCACGTCGTCTTCAACACGAGGCTAGTAACCCGTACGAAGACGAAGCTCGTGACTTAGCGAAGTCATCCCGAGGAGCTCGGCGTGGATACGGATAGAGACGATTCTTACGAGGATCGTTCCGGTTGATGTCGTTCCCGCTACACGTCATACGGAAGGTATAACGTAGTTTAATTTCCTTTTATTGCAATTTTAATTTACGGTTATGTCTACACTTGTTGTAATAGCATGCGTGTGTTGTGTGTGTTGTAATAAATAGGAGTATTTATTATTTTTATTGCTTCCGCTGTGCTCATGTTTACGAAACATGATCGAACACACACACGCCGCGGTGCCGGAAACCCAACACCTCTTTGATGAGGTGATCTAGTCTTATGAATTTATTCAAAGTCCGGATGAGTCTTGTGTATACAAGAGATGTGACGGAAACGTAGTGGTATTTCTTGTACTATACGTTGATAACATTTTGGTGATTGGCAAAAATATCAAAGTGTTATCGGGCGTAAGGGTATGGTTGTCCAAATAGTTTGATATAAAGGACTTAGGAGAGGTGGGACACATCCTTGGGATCAAGGTTATAAGGGATCACAGGAAAAGGATGTTGTGGTTATCCCAAGCTTCATACATAGACACGATTATTGATTATTTTAGCATGCAGAACTCCAAGAAGGGTTTTCTACCTTTCAGGCATGGAGTTCCTTTATCTAAGGAGATGTGTCCTAGATCATCTGAGGAGATAGAGGAGATGAAGGTGGTTCCTTATGCTTCGGCAGTAGGAAGCCTCATATATGCGATGCTATGTACGAGACCAAATATCTGCTATGTCGTCGGCATGGTCATCAGATATCTGAGTAATCCAGGACGGGGATATTGGACTGCGGTAAAGCATATATTGAAGTGCCTGAGAAGGACTAGGGATTATATGCTAGTTTACCGGCCAAATAAATTACTCCCTGTGGTTTACACGGATTCTGACTTCCAATCTGATAGGGATAACAGTAAGTCTACCTCAGGTTTTGTGTTTACTTTGGGAGGTGGAGCCATTGTATGGAGGAGTTGTTGGGTTTCCGGCACCGCGGCGTGTGTGTGTTCGATCATGTTTCGTAAACATGAGCACAGCGGAAGAAATAAAATTAATAAATCTATATTTATTACAACACACACATCACATGCATGCATATTACAACAAGTGTAGACATAATAGTAAATTTGAATTTGCAATAAAAGGAAATTTAACTACGTTATACCTTTCGTATTACGAGTAGCGGGAACGTCATCAACCAGAACGATCCTCGCTAGAATCGTCTCTATCCGTATCCACGCCGAGTATCCTTAGGATGACTTCGCTAAGCCACGAGCTTCATCTTCGTATGGGTTACTAGCCTCGTGTTGAAGACGACGTGATCGAGAGATGATCACGATCCGAATCCAAATTCGGATGCAAAGACGAGTCCTCAAAACTCGCTTCTCCGGAGAGGTATTCGTCAACCGTTTGATCAATCCATCGTCCTCCACCTCAGGGGATTACCGGAGATCGAATCCGCGGTAAGTTAGCCGCTGTCGGAGCTCTAACCATCGTCCAAACGACGCTCCGACAAGAGGAGAACAAGCTGTCCAGAAAACTGGACAGCTTTGGTGGAGGAGATAGGCACCGGCCAACCAAGGGAAGATAAAGCTAACCTTGATGCCAAACCTAAAGGAGATCACCGGAGGGTCGCTGGAGGATCACCGGCTGAAGCTTGGACGCTGGCAAGGAGCTGGACGGCGGCACAAGTTGCTGGGCGGCAAGGAGTTGGCGCCGAATTCTACAAGGAGAGGAGGTGGGCGGCAACTAGGTTTAGGGCTTTTGGATTAGGGCTTAACTATCCCTTAAGCCCTCTTTTATAGAGAACTAATTCTCTTAATGTTTATTGGATCATAACCATGAGGCCCGTTAACCCACTCCATTAATATAAGTTAAAATAAACCAAACCATGATGGTTTATTTTAAGTTAAAACGAACCGAACCAACTTTTGGTTCATTCGTTTATAATAAACCAAACCCTTTGGTTTATTCTCATCCATTGGATTAGAACCAAACCATTTTGGTTCATCCATTATGTCTTCATAAGACACGGCCCATCCACGCTTCCATTGCGAATGAAACGATTTCATGCTCGCTTCTTGTTTGGTCCAACCAAACCTACTTTATCTCGGTCTGAGAATCGCATTCTCAAGCTCGTTTTAAATCCTTCGGATTACGCTCGTTGTGCGTGTGCCAAATAGGTTCTCGGTTTATGTTGTCCGTCTATAATTAACCATTAATTATACAACGATCATGAGTGGCACCTAGTAGTACATCATGATCCCCAATTAACCGAAAAGATCAACGGTTGATCCAGAACTATTTCTGAAACCCTTCAGCAGCTCAAATAAATCGTGCCCCATTCCCTTCACTCATCTTATACCCACTTGGTTCAGGACATGGTCTATAGTGTCAGTCCCCACTAGGCTGACTATGTCACACCTAGCCCAAGTATCATTTCCTCGTCCTACGGATTCTAGTTACTGCACATGTATCGAAGAGTACCTTACTCTTAACATGTAATGCTTTGGCCAAAGAATTTAGTAACAATCCGACGAGAGGCCATGGGTATACATCTCCTTGCAAGGAGTGGTGAATCCTTTATAGGCTATTCAAACACCTTCGATCACTTCGACTTATACCCAATCATCCCGGGTCCACATCTCCTTAGAGATGCTTGCTTAAGATGTCAAAGCATAAGTATCCATGATCAAGATGACTTGAATACCGCAAGTCAAAGGAACATCGCACTTAAGCTACAGTAAGAACTTCATTGACATATCTATATATGCAGAGAACCATATAAAGTCTTACGGCTGGTCACTCCAATGAACTAGTTACCATAACTAGCATCAACGATCAACTCCGGACATCACAATGTCTCCGGCCAGTGAGAATCAGCTGCTTGGATACACTAAGGAGTATACCTCGTGCTAGTCTCGACAGAATTGATGGTGTCCAAATCCATCAATTCATCGACTAGGGATAATTCCGATACATCACAATTACACATGTAGAGATACTCACTAGTTGTGATCCAATCACAAATTCTCTCATGCTGTGAATCGTATCGAGGACATTCAGTAAATGAGTTTAAGATCCAATCAAATACATAAAACATGTAAACTCAAATAGTGAATCTTCATTTATCATATAAATGGTTCATACATAAGGCGATTGCCTTAGGACATCTCTCATATATTACTAACAGACTCCCACTTGGCCTAATGCCAATCGCTACGGTATCCAATACCATAAGCTCTAACATGACCCTCAAACTTACTTTGAGGTAATGCTTTAGTCAAAGGATACGCTAAGTTCCTTTCAGTGGGAATTTTCTCGATTTGTATTTCGTTCCTACTGATGATCTCTCTGATAAGATGATAGCGGCGAAACACATATTTGGATCATTGATGAGACCACATCAAGTTCATAGATGAACTTCTTGATCCAAACCGCTTCCTTTGCTGCTTCCAAAGCTGCAATGTATTCTGCCTTAGTGACAAAATCCGCTAAGTGTCAAGCTTGGAACCTTTCCAACTTATTGCGCCTCCATTCCAGGTGAATACATTCCCAGACTGAGACATGGAATCATCTTTGTCTGTCTGGAGCTGGCATCCGTATACCCACGTATCACCATGTACCCTTCTCCATATATTAGGAACACATCCTTAGTTCTTCTTAAGTACTCAAGGATTGTCTTAACAGCCACCCAATGATCCATTCCTGGATCAGACTTGTATCTACTTGTGACATTCAGAGTATATGATACATCGGGCCTCGTACATAACATAACATACATGATAGATCCTATTGTGAATGCATAGGAAATCTTACTCATGCAAATCCTCTCGTCTTCTATGCTCGGACACATAGACTTCGAAAGGTGTACCCCATGCCTGATGGGTAGGAAACCTTTCTTGGATTCCGACATGCTAAACCTCTTAAGCACACTGTCTATATATGTAGACTGTGAAAGACCAAGCAACCGTTTCGATCTATCTCTATAGATCTTAATCCCGAGGATGTAGGTTGCTTCTCCCAGGTCTTTCATGGAGATTGTCTTGGATAACCAAACCTTAACTGACTGTAAGATTGAAACATCGTTTCCTATAAGTAATATGTCATCGACATATAAAACTAGGAACACGACTACACTCCCACTAACCTTCTTGTACACACAAGGTTCGTCTCGATTTTGTGAGAAATCAAACTTTTTGATTGTCTCATCAAAACGGATATTCCAGCTCCTAGATGCTTGCTTCAATCCATAAATGGATCGTCGCAATTTGCATACCTTAGTTTTTTCAACCGATGTGAAACCCTCAGGCTGTATCATATATACATCCTCGAGCAGGTTTCCATTAAGGAAAGCTGTTTTCACATTCATCTGCCATATCTCATAATCATAATGAGCCGCTATGGCCAAAAGCATCCAAATGGATTTAAGCATATCCACAGGCGAATAGGTTTCGTCATAATCAACACCTTGCTTTTGACGATATCCTTTCGCCACCAATCTAGCCTTATAGGTAATCACATTACCATCCATGTCGGTTTTCTTCTTCAAAACCCACTTGCACCCTATAGGCTTAATGCCTTCAGGTGGGTCAACCAAGTTCCAAACTTGGTTTTCATACATGGAATCCATTTCCGACTTCATGGCATCAAGCCACTTATCCCTTTCTGAACTTGTCAGCACTTCTTCATAACTGGTAGGCTCCTCATCATCAATGAGTAACACATCGTTTGATTCACTTACGAGAAATCCATATCTCTCAGGAATGTTGCGTGTTCTACCAGATCTACGAAGATGTGGTGTTACAATAGGTCCAGCCGATTACTCATCACTATGAGTTGTCGGCTGTTGTGCTTCACCAGGTATCTCATCAATGTCTATTTGAGTCTCTCGAGCCTCCTCAAGCTCGACGACACTCCCACTGTTTTCTTGCAAGAGAAACTCTTTCTCTAGAAACATAGCATGCCTTGAAACAAACACCTTTTGTTCCACAGGATGATAGAATTGGTAACCCCTTGTTTCCTTAGGGTATCCAATAAATAGACATTTATCAGACTTAGCATCCAATTTGTCTGATATACTCCGCTTCACATAAGCAGGACAACCCCATATCTTCAAGTAAGATACATGAGGTTTCTTACTATTCCATATCTCATATGGAGTAGTAGAGACTACCTTGGTTGGCATTCTGTTTAACAAGTAAACAACTGTCTGAAGTGCATAGCACCAAAAGGACTTGGGAAGATTCGCATGATTCATCATTGACCTGACCATGTCCAACAAGGTCCGGTTACGCCTCTCAGATACACCATTATGTTGTGGTGTATATGGCGGAGTCCATTGAGACGATATACCATTGTCTCTTAGATAATCAAGAAACTCTTGACTTAGGTATTCCCCACCTCGATCCGATCGAAGTATTTTAATACTCTTGTCATGTTGTTTCTCTACTTAATTTCTGAATTCTTTGAACTTTTCAAAGGCTTCAGACTTGTGTTTCATCAAGAACACATACCCAAACCGTGAGTGATTATCGGTGAAGGTAATGAAGTAGCTATAGCCTCCTAAAGCTTGAGTTGACATAGGTTCACATACATCAGTATGTATTAGACCTAGTAACTCTCCCACTCGTTCACCTTTTCTAGTAAAAGGTAACTTAGTCATCTTGCCTTTTAAGCATGATTCACATGTATCGTATGAATCCAATTCAAATGTTTCCAAAATTCCACATCGGTGTAATTCAGACATGCGTTTCTTGCTTACATGGCCAAGACGACAATGCCACATATAGAAGTCTAATTGATTACTCTTTCGAGCACGCGTGTTGCTCGCTTCGATATTGAAAATGTCACTGGATACGTCCAACGTATAAATACCATTGCTCAATGTTCCAGTCTCATAAAGAACTCCATTCAAAGTTATGTAAAAACAATTGTTACTAAAAGTCAAATGGTACCCATTTCTATTTAAAAAAGAAATAGAAATGATGTTCTTTATCAACAAAGGAACATAAAAGCAATTGTCCAATTCTAAGACAAGTCCTATAGGGAGTTTCAATAAATACGTTCCGATGGCGAATGCAACAACCTTTGCTCCTTTCCCAAGACGTAAATTTTGACTCTCCCTTGACGAGTCTTCTTCTATTCCTTATCCCATGTTTGTCATTACATATATGTGAGCCACACCCAGTATCCAATACCCAAGTGTTTGAGGAAATAGAATGAAAATCGATAACGAAGATATCTGAAGAAGATGGGGCATCCGATGCCTTATTCTTCTTCAAGGACTCAAGATAAATTTTGCACTTTCTTCGCCAATGACTCTCCTTGCCATAATGATGGCAAGTTTCCTTTTGTGCTAATTCTACCTTCTTAGCCCTTCTCTTCTTTCCCTTCTGCTGTTTCTTTGACTTCCTCTTAGAACCTTTCTTCCAGGAATCAACTAACAACACCGTCCCCTGCTCATGCTTCTCAGACGACTCCACAGTCTTCAACATGTTGAGCAGTACCACAGATAAACCTTCTTGCATCTCAGAGGTGAAAAAGAGCTTGGAGACTTCGAACCTTTCGAATCTCACTTGTTCATCAACCAACTCATAAAGATGAAAGACTATTGTATGAGCATCCATATGCTCATGCTGCTTCCGCAGCTTAGGTACCATCGTGGCTAGCACGATACAACTCGCTATTTCAGAATCAATCACATGTTTCTGATAGGCCAACAATTGGTCCAGAGTTACATTGTCACTAGGACGGGCGGGAAGAGGCGATTCGAGGACATACGCAAGCTTTTCCACCTTGAAAACAATTCTCAAGTTTCTAAGCTAGTCCAAGAAGTTCGGCCCAGTCAATTTATTCGTATCCAAAATGGAATGAAAATTCAAAGACATCATGATCAATCTTAGAAATACAAAACGAGCATATATGAGAAAGATGATTTTAAAATGCATCTTTATACATTTATAAATCCCATTCATTTTTTGAATTTCAAAAACCCCAAAATCACTTCGGGAGATCATAGGTCCATCTCCGAATGGGCTGATATCCATCATAGATATGAACAACCTTGGAGAGAGTCCAACAAGCCATTCATAACTATGACGGTAGGTATCAACTATACCGATTGCATATCACGTATATGCAACTATCACAATGTGCTATCAACTAATTGAATGTTCACACATACATCGGGTTGTTGACACATTAACAAGTATGCATCATATGCATAGCACCCAACTTCACCTCCCTTTACATCGACCTTGGAGAGAGTCCAACAAGTCGATGCTCCAGGTTAAAGCCAACCCATTAATCGAGAAATAGTTTTAATATGGTTAGAGCGCATTCAACCAATTAGCCCGGATTGGAGAGAGTCCAACAACCAAAGCTAACGATTGACCTCTGACTCTTACCATATTAGTATCAAACTATTCCATGGTTTGAATATGTTCGGGTTCGAGCCGGGCTTGGAGAGAGTCCAACAACCCGAACAAGAAACGGAACTCTGGTTCTAACCATATTAATGGAAGGTGTAGGCTTTAATATTGAGTTAGGGTTTTTATGTCTCATTCTCTTTGCATGCAAATAACTATTATCTACATGGCATGGCATACATGGCATACATCTACATGTCACGACACGCATGGCATAATGATATGCATCTAATGCAATTACATGACATACAATTATGTCATGTATTTAATTTCCTTATTTGTCATAATTATTTAGGGAAATAAAATATATTTAATATTTGATTCTCCAAATCAAATCATGATTAAATTAGGAAACAAATTTCCAAATCTAATCACATATTTTATTTATGGAAATAGTTGATTAAGGTAAATCAATTTAGGAAACCAATTTCCTAAATCATCAAAACTACTTATGGAAATAAAATATTTTAAGATTTGATTTCCCAAATCAAATCATGATTAAATTAGGAAACAAATTTCCAGAATCTAATCAAATATTTTATTTATGGAAAATATCAATTTCCATAAATACTTCCAACTTTCCAAAAGTGGAAGATTTCCATAAATACTTCAAGACTTTCCAAAATTTAAAAATTTCCATAAATACTTCTAAATTTCCAAAATTAGAAAATTTCCAGAAATAACATTATGACTATTGCAAAACCATTTTACGATTATGTCGAAACACAACCTGAGCTCTGATACCACTGTTGGGTTTCCGGCACCGCGACGTGTGTGTGTTCGATCATGTTTCGTAAACATGAGCACAGCGGAAGCAATAAAATTAATAAATCTATATTTATTACAACACACACATCACACGCATGCACATTACAACAAGTGTAGACATAACCGTAAATTTAAATTTGCAATAAAAGGAAATTTAACTACGTTATACCTTTCGTATTACGTGTGGCGGGAACGACATCAACCGGAACGATCCTCGCTAGAATCGTCTCTATCCGTATCCATGCCGAGTATCCTTAGGATGACTTTGCTAAGCCACGAGCTTCGTCTTCGTACGGGTTACCAGCCTCGTGTTGAAGACGACGTGATCGAGAGATGATCACGATCCGAATCCAAATTCGGATGCAAAGACGAGTCCTCAAAACTCGCTTCTCCGGAGAGGTATTCGTCAACCGTTTGACAAATCCTTCGTCCTCCACCTTAGAGGATTACCGGAGATCAAATCCCCGGTAAGTTAGCCGCTGTCGGAGCTCTAACCGTCGTCCAAATGACGCTCCGACGAGAGGAGAACAAGCTGTCCAGAAAACTGGACAGCTTTGGTGGAGGAGATAGGCACCGGCCAACCAAGGGAAGATAAAGCTCACCTTGATGCCAAACCTAAAGGAGATCACCGGAGGGTCGCCGGAGGATCACCGGCTGAAGCTTGGATGCCGGCAAAGAGCTGGACGGCGGCACAAGGGGCTGGGCGGCAAGGAGTTGGCACCGAATTCTCCAAGGGGAGGAGGTGGGCGGCAACTAGGTTTAGGGCTTTTGGATTAGGGCTTAACTATCCCTTAAGCCCTCTTTTATAGAGAACTAATTCTTTTAATGGTTATTGGATCATAACCATGAGGCCCATTAACCCGCTCCATTAATATAAGTTAAAATAAACCAAACCATGATGGTTTATTTTAAGTTAAAACGAACCGAACCAACTTTTGGTTCATTCATTTAAAATAAACCAAACCCTTTGGTTTATTCTCATCCATTGGATTAGAACCAAACCATTTTGGTTCATCCATTATGTCTTCATAAGACATGACCCATCCACGCTTCCATTGCGACTGAAACAATTTCATGCTCGCTTCTTGTTTGGTCCAACCAAACCTAGTTTCTCTCGGTCTGAGAATCCCATTCTCAAGCTCGTTTTAAATCCTTCGGATTACGCTCGTTGTGCGTGTGACCAAATAGGTTCTCGGTTTATGTTGTCCGTCTATAATTAACCATTAATTATAGAACGATCATGAGTGGCACCTAGTAGTACATCATGATCCCCAATTAACCGAAAAGATCAACGATTGATCCAGAACTATTTCTGAAACCCTTCAGTTGCTCGAATGAATCGTGCCCCATTCCCATCACTCATCTTATACCCACTTGGTTCAGGACATGGTCTATAGTGTCAGTCCCCACTAGGCTGACTACGTCACACCTAGCCCAAGTATCATTTCCTCGTCCTACGGATTCTAGTTACTGCACATGTATCGAAGAGTACCTTACTCTTAACATGTAATGCTTTGGCCAAAGACTTTAGTAACAATCCGACGAGAGGCCATGGGTATACATCTCCTCGCAAGGAGTGGTGAATCCTTTATAGACTATTCAAACACCTTTGATCACTTCGACTTATACCCAATCATCCCGGGTCCACATCTCCTTAGAGATGCTTGCTTAAGATGTCAAAGCATAAGTCTCCATGATCAAGATGACTTGAATACCGCAAGTCAAAGGAACATCGCACTTAAGCTACAGTAAGAACTTCATTGACATATCTATATATGCAGAGAACCATATGAAGTCTTACGGCTGGTCACTCCAATGGACTAGTTACCATAACTAGCATCCACGATCAACTCCGGACATCACAATGTCTCCGGCCAGTGAGAATCAGCTGCTTGGATACACCAAGGAGTATACCTCGTGCTAGTCTCGACAAAATTGATGGTGTCCAAATCCATCAATTCATCGACTAGGGATAATTCCGATACATCACAATTACACATGTAGAGATACTCACTAGTTGTGATCCAATCACAAATTCTCTCATGCTGTGAATCATATCGAGGACATTCAGTAAATGAGTTTAAGATCCAATCAAATACATAAAACATGTATACTCAAATAGTGAATCTTCATTTATCATATAAATGGTTCATACATAAGGCCATTGCCTTAGGACATCTCTCATATATATTACTAACAGGAGTGTCAAGCAGAAGTGCGTGGCGGACTCCACCATGGAAGCTGAGTATGTGGCAGCCTCTGAGGTGGCCAAAGAAGTTGTATGGCTCAGGAACTTCCTGATGGACTTGGATGTGATTCCTGGTTTGCCCAGAACTATCACAATTTATTGTGATAATAGTGGTACAGTTGCAAACTCGAAGGAACCACGAGCCCATAAGGCTAGTAAACACATAGAGTGAATGCACCACCTGATACGAGAAATCGTAAAGGAGGTAGAAGTTGTTGTCGCCTAGATTGCATCAGAGGATGACCTGGTAGACCCTTTCACTAAGGCCCTTCTAGCGAGAGCTTTGATAGGCATGTGGAGGGAAGGGGAATCAGATTTATGGCAGTATGAGGGCAACATAGTCTTTTAGTAAAAGTGGGAGATTGTAGGGATGTATACTGAAAAGTCTATCTTTTCTATGAATATCTTTTGTTTGAAATAAGAATCACATGATCATTGTTTGCATATTTTGGTTATGCAATATTGTCTAATACTTTACATTGTAGATAACATGGTGTGTGGTGTCACATGGGAGATAATGTTATCGGCCCCTTGAAAAATATAAGTAAAGGCTCACAACCGAGATGACTTTGGACAAACCATCAGAATGGTTGTAGTGTGATTTGGTATTGGTTTGTCTTGACTATAGAATCATACTAGTGCACTTTGTGTGTATTGAGAAGGACCGACATAAAGGTGATTCGATTTATTGCTGACTACATAATCGAATCGGACCTCAGATATTATTTAGTACATGCTCTTAATCCCGATATAATAACGGGCACATATACTTAGTAGTCACCTCTTTGATTTACCAATGGGCGAGATTTATAGATTAAATCGATAGGCTCGGTAAGTTGGGAGATGATATTATTTATACGGTGTGTCGTTGATTATAGGAGGAAACCGTGTCCTATATATTATGATGATGATGTCCCCTTGAGGAGCTCATAAGGTTCATCATGTAAACTTTGCAGGTGGACTTGGTCCGGCATGATGAAAAGGTTGAGTGGTACTACTCAAGGAGTTAGATGTTGATTAATTAATGGTCAGTAAATTAATTAATCAACAGACATTCGAGATCATAAATATGGGGAGAAAATGTACAAATAATATATGGTGCCCATATTATCATATGGGGGTTGGTGAGGTAGATCAATGATGATCCTTTAGTGGATTGGATCATCATTAGTGATCGGACTTTATGTGGGCTTGATCCATGGGTGGAAAAGATCTAACTCCTCCTCATGGTCCCTAATGTAGCCTATTAACACCTCATGAAGCTTAGATCCAATGGATGAAAACAAAACTCTAGATCCAAAGGTAGAGATTAAATCTCTAGATCCAACGATTTAGATTAAATCTCTAGATCCGACGGTTGAGATTAAATCCCTAGAACCAATGGAGGAGATTAAATCATGGATTGAGCCCAACTCTATAAATAGAGATCATGAAGTGGGCGGCAAGATGATGATGGCTTAAGGGGATTAGGGTTTGCTTCCTTTGGAGGCAAGGAATCCTAGTTGGTTTAGGATTAGGTTTGGGTGGCTAGGGTTTTGGGAGCTATGGGTGGGCGGCAACTCAAGGTGGTTTTTCTTCTTCTTCCTATGGTTTTGGCTGGTTCCTCCCATCTTCCCTCTACCTTGCCTTGTGCTCATTCTAATCTTCTTCCCCACTTCCATGGCCGGCCATATGGAGAGCTAGGATTAGGGTTTGGAGGCTTAGGGTTTAGGAGGCTTGGGTGGCACCAAATAAGGAAGTAGTTTGCTTTCTTCTTCCTATCCTTTGGTGGCCGGCGCCCACAACCCTATCCCAGCCCTTGTACAGCATCCAAAGACACCTTATCCTTCTCCTTATGTGGTGGAAACAAGATATAGGGCTTTCCCTTGGTGTCTTGGCCGGTTTGCACCATTATCTCGTTCTCCTTGGTGGCCAGCGGCAGACACTCTCCTTGTTGCTTGTTGGTTGGCTATAGGAAGGAGATGAGCCTTGTTTCTATTCTTCCTCTTGCTTTGTAAGAGCAAGGAAGGAAGATTTGCGATCTAGGAGCTTCGACTTTTGGTAGAGCGTCGCCCACACGACGTCCGAAAGGAGGAAGGTCATACTTTAGAAGATCGAGAGGAATATCGATTCTCTAATTTTTATATGTTACATGTTTGTATTTGTTTTTCATTTATGAGCATGATATAAATCTGTATATGGCTAAATAATACTTGGATCCCGAGCATAAACACAAAAACCGGCGATCCGGACATCGTCTATTCTGTGGCTACTCCTAGAATAGAAGATGGTCGCTTGAACAACTAGTTTGTTCAAGTGACGTCTCTAAACGAATAGCACGACGATGACTTGGTTGTTTGGGCAATCCTTTTTGTCTAGGATTAAATATTTTTAATCCGGGGACATCAAGGGGATCGCCATGAACAAACGACCAAGGTGAAGTGGGAAGCGAAGTTTCTCCTCACGGACTCGATAAGCTAAAACCATTAAATTGGAATGAGAGCTTCCGGGGTAAAACCCTTCACCTGGCTAGCCTTGCATGCGACATCCACCTATCTTATTCTTATGATCGCAGCGAGAAGAAAATCCGTTGTTGTTAGTTGTCTTTCCCAACTAGTCAGCCTCCAACTTGTCGGCCCACATTTGGTTATCGTGGTTTGCCCCACAGTAGCCATTACGGTTAGCCTACGACCCTTGTGGTCTTCGTGTGCATGCCCAGCCATTGCTGATCAACAATGATCATTGACCGTCCTCTAAAGCTGCTCACGACCATCATCTATCCGTGTTGGACTTTGACTTGTGGCAGATGAGGAAGTTGTGGATGATTGAAATAAAGCAAGGTAAGTTCAAATTGAGGCACCGGTGGTATGTTTTGGTTGTAGCTAATCTAAATTTGGTTTAATGGATAATGGTAGAATGAGTAATGGATTGTTCTTGATCATTACAAGGTATAGGAACTACTGGAAGTGGGATCAGTTGCTCAGATTGTGGTTAAGTGATTTAGATTTGATATTACGATTTTGGGATCAAAAGCTTTAATGTGGAAGTTGGACTAGGTGAGCTCTAAATCTGGATGTATTATGCATGTTGTAGTTTAATCATTTGTGGGTTGATGAAATAGTATTGGCAGAGGTTGTTCATTGGTGGAGAGCCATTATATTTGAATGTTACTTACAAGACTTTGATTCAGGATTAACTTGTGGGCGTGGGGATTTTCAGATAGTCTACATATCAGGTGGGAAATTTTCCTACCCCGGTAAGGTAGTTGATAAATCTTGGTGCATGAGATTTTATATTGACGATATCATTACCTTGACTCTACTCCTATTATTCTATTGCTTGATACTTAGTCGTTGCACTTTCAGATGCTATGTTATTGTTGTTACATTTCGTTAATCATTGCAATGAATTACGAATGCTATGGTATGTGGACCTATAGATGCTTACAGTGTGCGAAGCTGAGTATGGTTGTAGACTTGATTTGTGTCATCAGGATAAATCCCTTGGGGGTGTGAGATGTTCTAAAATGTGAAGTGGATTGGCGTGTTATATCCCTTTACGTTGTGTGTATGTTATGGATCATGGAGCTATGTATGGTTGTATGGGATGTCGATTGTGGGATTCTACGGACGGGAAGTCCTTGTATGGATGATTATCTATAGTGGGTTGCTATGGACTGGAGATCCTAGCACGGTTGACTATCAGTTGTGTATGACTCTCTGTTGGATACATAGTGTGTTGTGGATGTATGTGAGTGTAGTTGTGCATTCATCATATTTACAAGCATGCTGACGACTTGGTCTCCCTTATGGTTGAGAGGGCCATCAATTAACCTGCCTCCATGGTTCCCCGTTGTAGTAGTAGCTGGTGTGAGGGAAGTGCATCTGTTGTGCCGCACTCGGCCACTATTGATGGTGATAGTTGGAGTTTTGTGCAGTTTATCCTGGGTGTGTGGCATTCGACCACACATGGGTAGTGACAGTCGGAGTGGCCAGCAGTAGGGACCTCCATTATGTAGCTTATCGTTACTTATTCATACTGCCCACTCGACTACTCGAGAGTCGTGGTAGTTGTTGAGTTGGGATAGTTGTCATGTCGTACCACCTAGGCCACACTATGGACGTGGTAACGAGTGGGGTGTGCAGGCATGACCATACATTTGCATTGCAATGTATGAAGGCGTCTACATATGTGTGTGTGTGTGTGTGTGTAATCAGAATATATAGATATAGTTTATATATGCTTGTTGTGATGTTGCATTTTTTTTAGCTATGGTTGCTGCTTATGTCTGTTCATCATTTTGCATACTATTTACATATTCTATACGGTTGTGTATAGAGTACAGTGTACGAGTTGGATCGGACTATTGTACGGATTTGATCAGCGTCATATTGAGGTATAGGATGGACCAGGTTCATTATTTATTTGTTTATATGTTGATCATATAACTAGGTGTTGTTTACAGGTGTAGTATTGTTCATACATATTTTACGTGTTATATTATTGTATTCATGTTCAGGTTGTATAGGTTGTGTCGTTGCAGACCTTTCAGGTATGTCAGTATATTACGTTATGTACAGTTGATCAGTTGGTTTGTTTATGCACTAATTAGATTTATATTGATAGTTATTTGTTATTACCTTTAAGACTGTATGCCTGTTGATCTCCGTATGTATACCTGTTGATTTCCATATGTATACCTATTGATCTCGATATGTATACTTGTTGATCTCTATATGTTTACATGTTGTTAATGCATCATCTTTCATTTTACCGCTAAGTTTTATACTGACCATCATAGACCATGGGTTTCTTGTCTCCCAGGTGGCAGGTAGAAGATTCCTTGTTGGGCTCAGAGCTCTGCCAGCTGATCCCATCTCACCTCGAGTATTTGGATTTTAATCCATATTAATGTTGTATTATTTTGAATGGTATGTTTTGGGATATTATCCCATATCGTTTCCTCTTTTTTGGTTTATTGTTGTGTTGTATGTATTTGGACTTTATTATGAATTCGGTTTGGATGTTGGTTTCTATTATGATTCTTGTTTTGTCAAAGTCACTCCGGAGTGTATATTTGAGTCTTTGTATCTTTATTATTTGTTGGTGTATTCTGCTGTGTTTTATAGCTTGTGTGTATTAGTAGCTATTTGGCCAATGTATCGGCAGTATATCTTATATTGTCACAAAAGGGTACCATCCGGTCGATGGACAAATATACTCTCTGGGCGTGACAACTTTATTGGTATCAGAGCCCAGGTTGCGAGGACCACTTTCGGATTTTATTTCAGTTTGACATTGAGTTTTGTTTTACTCGATTTTGGTTTTGTGAGTTTTGGGATCTGGTTGTCGCAGGGCATCTTCGAGGTACAAGGCTTAAGGTGTAATAATCGTTATCACATATCCTTTTATTTGCAATGCATTTAGTTGTTTATAATAGGGAATGACATGTAGAGTATGGTCATTATCCGTAACCGTGTTATGGGTTGACCACGAGAATGACTTGTTGAGGTTGTGTGTCATGAAACTGCTGTCAAATAAGTGAATTTCCATTGATAGTTGACTGATACCGAGTTGGATAGCAAGGGTCAGGTAGTCACATTTCTTATGGAGATCAAAGATTATAATCTTAGGGATTTTCACTAACAATGCTAGTCAAATCATTACTTGTCGGGGTAATGGACTAGGTGTGTATACTATGGCTGATGCAGATAGTAGAGGATTAGTATATTGTGTTTCATAGGGATTTTGATCCCTGAGTTGTTCGTGCTGGGTTGTATAACTTTGAATGTACTTTTGAGTACTTAACTTGTGTTATACAGAGAGAGTAGAGTTAGTTACATATCATTATTTGGATCAAGTCGGTACTTGGTGGAAGCTGTAGGAAATAACCTTTGGGGAAATAACACATCACTTGATTATGGTGTAGTGACATTGTGAGAGAGTAATTCCTCTCATCATTTTCTTTGACTCGTTGTCAGAGGATTCTTGAGTTTCAAGTAAGGTGATTGTTCGGTAATGGGAGTACCATGCAGAGTTGCTAGACTTGTTGAGTTTATGCCTACTAATAGCTCAAGAATGTGAATGGATGTTTTAAGCCACCTAGGGATTGTTGGCATACATTTGGATTAGGATGTTTTGATTCTTTTTATCAAATCCTTTTGGAATGCATTAGACCAAGTCATGTGCATGGAAATGACTATGTAGCAAATGTTTTAGGAGTTGGAGATCGATAAGCAGACATTGCAAGTCAAATATTGGAATTATAAGAATGATTCCGAAGGGATTATGTGTGTGCAGTGCGAGTCACGACGACATGCAAGGTCAGATTATCCGTTGGATCAGTTCATCTGTTGCTATTATAAGCAACCAGTACATATGAGAAGGTGTACTTTGAAGACTCAGTTGAAAACTATCAATGTTGTTTTGGGAGGATGATGCAAAATCTCGATAGCAGAGATCATCACAGAAGATTGGGTTATCACCCCAACAGTGATTTACTACCTCAGGCATAGTTGGAGTTCCTTGATACTTCCATCTGTGAGAAGCAATTTACTCATTAGTATCAGCAGAAGACATCTTCGAAGATTCATGCAGACAACAACAATTGTTACCTATCCTAGACATCTATACAATTTGCAGAATATGGAGCGTGCTACGATGTTGGCAGTTATTCAGTATTTTCTAGTCAGTGGTGTAGTCATTACCAATACAACAGTGTTTACCACCTCTATTGTAGTCATTCTATGTTTGTATCTCAGTTTCAGCAGTTGATTTCAGTTCTTCTATAGTAGTCTCTTGTACATGCAGGAACTCTGTCGCTATGACCAGAAGTTGGTTGAGTATGCATGATTACCCGAGAGGAGATATAAAGGGTCGAAGGAATAGTCAATCGGAATATTATGTCAGTTTATACGCCGATTGATTCAAATAGTTCACATTCGTTAAGCTTAGTTTGATTCTGGATGGGATTAGGAGAGTTTCTATACATCGACTTTGTGGGTTGGTTGTATCTCTACCGTCAGGTGAGATGTTGACCAACAATTAAGAAGTCAAGGGATGCCCTTAGACTTTGATATATATACCTCTATTATAGACATATCCTTACGGATATTTAAATTATTGAAATGATGGTATAATAGGTCTCTCGGATGTGCATATAATTCGAGAGTAGATGGATGTAATGTTGGATGAACTCCTAGACTTGCCACTACAGAGGCAAGTGGAATATTCGATTGGAGTGATTTTTGGAATAGTTCCAATATTGAAGACCTCAAATCGGAGATAATTTTTTTGGTATCTATTAGTGTTGCTAAACACTATGGAATTGGAAGAATGTAAGTTGCGATTATAGGAGGTGTTGGATGGGAGATTTATCTGTCCCAATATTTTTCTTGAGAAGATCTGGAATTCTTTGTTAAGAGAAAGATGAACCTTTGAGATTATGCATCGATTATCGATGATGGAATGCGGTATCTGTTGAGAAAAAATATCTTTCATTCTGGATACATGATATGTTTAGATCAGCTAAAGGACACCGATGTATACTATAGGGTTGATTTTGAAGAGAGGGGAAACTTCGCTTCCCACTTCAACTCGGTCGCTTGTTCATGGCGATCCCTTCTACGTCCCCAGATAAAAAATGTTTATCCTTGACAAGAGGGATTTCCCAAGCAACCTTGTCATCATCGTGCTATTCGATTAGAGTAGTCACTTGAACAAACTTGTTGATCAAGCAACCAACCTCTATTCTACGAATAGCCGTGGAATAGACGACGTACGGATCAATGGATTTTGTGTTTATGTTCGGGGTCCAAGTATATTTAGCCACAAAATAGAATATATATCATGCATATAATTGAAAAGCAAATATAACCATGTAACAAATGAAGATAGACAATCGATATACCTCTCGATCTTCTATTGTATAACCTTCCTCCTTTCGGACATTGTGTGGGCGACGATCTACCAAAAGTGAAGCTCCTAGATCACCAATCTTCATTCCTTGCTCGTTTCGAGCAAGAGGAAGAATAGAAACAAGACTCTTCTCCTTTCTTTAGACAACCAACAAGCAACAAATAATTTGCTTTCCATCGACCAACAAAGAGAAGGGAGAAAAGGATGGTTACCGGCCAAGAGATCCAAAGGAGGACCCTAAGCCTTGGTTCCACCGGAAAAAGAGAGGGAAAAGGGGTACTTTGGACGCCGGTCAAGGGGTGGAAAGGGCTGCTTGGGCGCCGGCCACCTTGAGGAAGATGAAGATAAGGAATTAGTTTCTTTATTTGGTGACACCAACTCCAAACCCTAGCTCCAATCCTCTTGCCGCCCAAAACCCTAATCCTATCTCTAATTGGATTCAACTCGTCGCCCACCCCTTGCTCTCCTTTTATAAAGTTAGGGATAAGCCTTGTTTTAATCTCCACCATTGGTTCTAGGGATTTAATCTTAACCGTCGGATCAAGAGATTCAATCTCAACCGTCGGATCTAGAGATTTGATCTCTACCATTGGATCTAGAGTTTTGTTTCTATCCATTGGATCTAGGCTTCATGAGGTATTAATAGGCTACAATAGGGACCATGATGAGGATTTGGATCTTGGCCACCCAATGGATCAAGCCCACATAAAGTCCAATCCATTAATGATAATCCAATCCACTAAATGATTATGATTGATCTACCTCACCAACCCCCATAAGTTAATATGACCTCCATATATTATATGTACATTTTCTCCCTGTGTTTAAGATCTTGAATGTCCGTCGATTAATTAATTTACTGACCATTAATTAATCAACATCTAACTCCATGAGTAGTACCACTCAACCTTTTCATCTTGTCGGACCAAGTCCACCTGCAGGATTTACATGATGAACCTAATGAGCTCCTTAAGGGGACATCATCATCCTAATATATAGAACACGGTTTCCTCCTATAATCAACTGCACACCATATAAATAATATCATTTTCCAACTTACCGAGCCTATCAATTTAATCTATAAATCTTGCTAATTGGTAAATCAAATAAATGAATACTAAGTATATGTGCCCATTATTATTTCGGGATTAAGAGCATTTACAATAGAATATCTGAGGTCTGATTCGATTATGTAGTCAGTAATAAATTGAATCACCTCTAAGTCGGTCTCGCTCAACACACACAAAGTGTACTAGTGTGATTCTATGGTCAAGTGAAACCAATACCAAATCACACTACAACCATACCAATGGTGTGTCCAAAGTCATCTCGGTTGTGAGCCTTAACTTATACTTTACATGGAGCCGATAACATGATCTCCCGTATGACACCACACACCATGTTATCTACAATGTAATGTATTAGACAATATGCATAGTCATAAAAATATGCAAACAATGATCATGTGATTCTTATTTCAAAATAAAGATGTTCATACAAAAGATAGACTTTTTAGTATACATCCCAACAATCTCCCACTTATACTAAAAGACTATGCTGTCCTCAAACTGCCATACATCTGATCCCCATTCCCTCCACATGCATATCAAAAGCTCTCGCTGGAAGGGCCTTAGTGAAAGGATCTGCCAGGTTATCCTCCGATGCAATCATGGCCACAACAACTTCTCCTCTCTTTACGATTTCTCGTATCAAGTGGTACTTGCACTCTATGTGTTTACTTGCCTTATGGGTTCGTGGTTCCTTTGAGTTTGCAACTGCACCACTATTATCACAATAAATTGTGATAGTTCTGGGCAAACCAGGAATCACATCCAAGCCCATCAGGAAGTTCCTGAGCCACACAACTTCTTTGAGCGCCTCAGAGGCTGCCACATACTCAGCTTCCATGGTAGAGTCCACCATGCATTTCTTCTTGACACTCCTCCATACAATGTCTCCACCTCCCAAAGTAAACACAAAACCTGATGTAGACTTACTGTTATCCCTATCTGATTGGAAGTCGGAATATGTATAACCCACAGGGAGTAATTGGTCTGTCTAGTAAACTAGCATATAATCCCTAGTCCTTCTCAGGTACTTCAATATATGTTTTACAGTAGTCCAATGTCCTTATCCTGGATTACTCTGATATCTGCTGACCATGCCCACAACAAAGAAGATATCTGATCTCATACATAGCATCGCATTCATGAGGCTTCCTACTGCCGAGGCATAAGGAACCGCCTTCATCTCCTCTATCTCCACAGATGTTCTAGGACACATCTCCTTAGATAAAGGAACTCCATGCCTGAAACGTAGAAAACCTTTCTTGGAGTTTTGCATGCTAAAATGATCCATAATTGTGTCTATGTATGAAGCTTGGGATAAGCGCAACATTCTTTTCCTGTGATCTCTTATAACCTTGATCCCAAGGATGTGTCTCACTTCTCCCAAGTCCTTCATATCAAATTGTTTGGACAACCATACCCTTACATCCCATAACACCTTGATATTGTTTCCAATCAACAAAATGTCATCTACGTATAGTACAAGAAATATCACAACATTCTCGTCACATCTCTTGTATACACAAGACTCATACAGACTTTGAATAAATCCATGACTAGATTTTATCGCGAAGTGGCCGCGTCAAATCTTATCCGTTTTGACCAAGCGCAAAGGCTTATTCGTCGCCATTAGTCGACTGATGAACATCAGTCGACTGCCCAATGTCGAATAGTTGACTGCCAGCCTGGCCACTTCCCTGCAGTGAGAGTTTAGCTCGGAAAATGATAAATACGACAGTTTCTAACCGTCCAATCTCGACCTAGACCTTCCACAAGAAGTCTTAGTCGGATCGACGCCTATGGTAGTCCCCGTAAAGAGGACACGACCTTACCATCTCTCACTCACACGAGCTTACCTCGATACTTATTGTGTCACTTTCGCTTCTGGCCTTCCACTCGATTCCTTTGGCTCCCTCCGTAGTCACTCGAGTGTCGCCCGACCATCGCGGCTTCCTTCGGGTGTTGCTAGCCTTCAGCTCTAGCTTTAGTATTTTTCTGCATACTCGATTTAGCGCGTGAGATAATGATGTAAACTTAACTTTGTGTCTTTGCCATAATCAAAACACAGGTTCGATTATCTGGTGCCCCTGCACCAACAATCTCCCCCTTTTTGATCTATGGCAAACCAACACAAAGTTAAGGGAAATTAAATTATAAAACAAGTATAGTAAATGATGAATGTCATTTTCAAAAACTCCCCCCTTAACCAAAACTCCCCCTTAACCCTAGGTGAGTTTTGAAAGAGATACTTTAGTTTTCAAAATTAAATAAATTTTGTGTTACTCCCCCTTAACTTTCGCTCTTCTCCCCCTTTTGCCATAAGTCAAAAAAAGTATGTTGGGGTTTTTGTATAAAATAGGCGTTTAAAAACAATATCGTATATACATGCATCTAGATAAATCAAATATGAGTCCAAGCATGCGTCTAACAGTAGTTAGATAGATTGGTTCGAGGTGTGTCCCTCTGCACCAATAATCTAAAGGTTTGTAATATAACCCTTAGGGTTAGTTTGCTCTCCCCCTTAGTAAAATATATGAAGTATAAGAGATGTAGGGGGCGCTAAACTTTGTCATAAGAGTTGTTAAGTACAATAGTTGAGAAAATAAGTAGAATTTTGAAGAGGTCATATTTCAATTATCCTTAACATCTCACCCATTCTATGTGGCTCATAATTTGTTCACCTTATATGTTTTGTGAGATTATTTTAAATTAATTAAAGATACTCAACCTTTGGTTAGATTCGGATTTAACCTTTAGATCATTAAATAACTTTTCGAGAAATTGGCTTCCAGGTCGTGGCAAGGCACAGGGGCCTTCTTTGATCAGAACAATGACCACTTCCTTAGACAAAGCCAAATTCAAGAAAATATCACTTAAGTCACTTAGGGTTACTTCCTGGTCTAACTAGTTTAGGATACGGTGAGGTAGCTTCAGCTAGTTCCACTCCGTCTAGTACACCAAGCTAGATACACCTTATCTAGCTTAAATACACGAGACTTTGTTTCCCTAACGGACTATCATCTCGCCGCGTCCTAATACTATGTTGTCAAGAGTTGACTAACTATTTTCCCTATCTAGCCGTTCTACAAATTAAAGCAAATATTCAATGGTTTTGCTAAGTAAGCAGGTATACTATTTTAGTGTTAGCTCCCCCTGGACCATTGAACCAATATGGTCTATTCAAATAATGAATTTGATCCTGGGGAATCCAAAACTTATTAGTCCTTATATGTGAATTCAATAAAACCTTTGGGACCCATGCTTGGACTCTTTGATGACTACGATTTACGATAGACATATATGACCTATTCGTAGTCGTTGACCTAAATCCGAGTCTGACTTTGTTGTACATGGCTCTTTGGGTTCCAAGTAGTCTGTTAAGATTCTCATATCCCAACGTGAACCTTTCCAACGTAGCCTCAACCTCTTGAACTCAGTCTTTCAAGAGAGAATTCTCTTCCTCAAGTTTTACAATTTGGGTTAAGTTTCCCTCTTGAACTTGACTAGTTGAAGAGGTTAGAGTAGCCTCTTGCTTGAGGGTTTCAACCTCCTCAAGTAACGACTCAACCCTAGACTCAGACTTAGTTAATTTCCTATTAAGCATTTTAATTGTATTGTAAAGTGTATGAATTAGTGAGCGGCTAACCTTAATTTTCTCTTTTGGTCCAGCTTTGAGTTGCTTCTCGAAGTAGTCCTCGAGTTCGGATTCGGTGTTGTAATTGGATTCGGATTCGGACTCTGACTCGGACTCTTCGGGTCTTTCCATACATGCTATGCCACCACCTTCTTCGTTGTCCCATGTTGCATGAAAAGCCTTCTTTTGATTTGATTTGAATTGTGCCCTCTTTTGATTCTTTAGTAGCCTCCTTTCCCTCCGAACGATCTTCCGCACTACGTTCACTATTGCTTCCACCTTTTCGGATTCGGACTCTAATTCGTCGTCGGGTTCGAGTCCATCTTCTTGCCTGGTAGGTCGATTGCTTCTTTGTCCTGCAAGTAGAGCAATACCTCTCTCGGCCCGAACCACGTTAGTTTGCTCGTGAAGTTCAAACTCGAAAAATAATTCATCTAACCTAAGCTTCGAAAGGTCCTTAGAGACCTTGTAGGCATCAACCATGGATGCCCACAAGGTAGTCCTAGGAAATGAATTAAGAACGTACCTTAGTAGGTCACGGTTTTCAACCTTGTGTCCGATGGTGTGCAGGTCGTTGACAATGTCCCGACGCTGGGCGCAGAAGCGTCGCCGTCTCGTGTTCCTGCATCTTAAGGTTATACAACTTATTGAAAAGAAGGTCACGTTTACATACCTTAGCATCGGACGTTCCTTCTTGTTGCTCGATTAATTTGTTCCATAGGTTCTTGGCACTAATGAATGGTCTGATGCGGTTGAGTTCCTCCTTGGACAAGCCACATTGCAATATTTGGGTTGCTCTTGCATCGGCTTAAATTTGCCTCTTGGTTGCATTTGTCCACTTGTTGAAATCCAAGGGCTCTCCTTGATCATTGGTGGGTAGAGCAAAGCCGGTTTGGATTATTATTCAAGTCTCGACTTGTGTTTTCAAGAAACACTCCATCCGACCTTTCCAATAACGGAAATCATCTCCATTAAAGAATGGAGGTCGGGTGGTGCTATACCCCTCAATGTGAGCCATTAAGTATCTTGCAAAACATGAATAAAAACCAAATGGAATTCCAAGACTTGGTCTTGGATTAGTAATGGGGGATATAAATAGGAAATAAACAGAATTAAATGAGAAAAATAAGAAACTATCAAAAGCTAACAAATTGCGACCTTCGATGTCCCCGAAAGGGTACTAGACGTTGGATTTTGGGGCTGTAAATAGCTTGTTATGAGGGTAAACCCTGGTAAGAAATGTAGATCTCTCAGAGAGCTTCAATTTGGTAGGTAGATCGTTATGTGAGTCCACTTGTGAGAAATGTTATGGCCCTTTTACTGTCGACTACTCCAAGAGAGAATACTTGCAAGCACACAACCAGAAGAAACGTACCAAGACTTCGTCTTGGATTTGTAGTGCGGGTGGAAAAAGACCTAAAAAAAATATCAATCGAAAAATATGAACAGAAAACCAAAATGTGCTAGATCGGTGGTTTCACCAAATCTTAGCGCCCTCGCTCTGATACCAATTGTTGGAACGAGAAGCGTCGCTAGAGGGGGGGTGAATAGCGATCGTAAATCTTTTCGACGTTTCATTCAAGTAGATAATTAAATGAGTAAGAGCAGCGGAAAATAAATAGACACGTTTATTTTTACTTGGTTCACAACCCAACGGTGGCTACTCCAAGGCCCTATCGGTCCTAGACCGCGTACGAAGGGCAAAGCACTATAACGTCTCCTCCTCGTTGGAGGTAGGAGACAACGATCACAAAACCGAAAGTACGAGGATGAGGCAACAAGCATACCTCACCTCGTTACGAATAAAAATAATGAATACAATATCAAAAATATATTACTAGATGCTGCTGCCGACGAAGAAGATCTGATCTTGTTGTCGCGTCGGTGTTATGACGGTGTTGGACCATTGGCGTTGTAGGAGCACTTGATGAATAAACTTGATGATAATTTGGAGTTGGAATCCTCCCCTCCTTTGATAGATTTTGGCCTCTGAATATGTCTCCTTTTTTTTCAGAACGGATCACGAAGTTGTAATAAATTTTATCGCGAAGTGGCCGCATTAAACCTTATCCATTTTGACCAAGCGCAAAGGCTGATTTGTCGCCATCAGTCGACTGATGACTCCCATCAGTCGACTGATGAGCATCAGTCGAATGCCCAATGTCCAAGAGTCGACTGCCAGCCTGGCCACTTCTCTGCAGTGAGAGGTTAGCTCAGAAAATGATAAATACGATGGTTTCTAACCATTCGATCTCGACCTAGACCTTCCACAAGAAGTCTTAGTCGGATCGCCGCCTACGGTCATCCTCGTACAAAGGACACGACCTTACCATCTCTCACTCACACGAGCTTACCTCGATACTTACTGTGTCGCTTTCGCTTCCGGCCTTCCACTCGATTCCTTCGGCTCCCTCCGAAGTCACTCGAGTGTCGCCCGACCACCGTGGCTTCCTTCGGGTGTCGCTAGCCTTCATCTCTAGCTTTAGTACTTTTCTGCATACTCGATTTAGCTCTTGAGATAACGATTTAAACTTAACTTTGTGTCTTTGCCATAATCAAAACATAGGTTTGATTATCTGGTGCCCCTGCACCAACACCTATTCCTTTTTATAACAACTCTGTCATTAAAAGAAATAGAATATCCATCCATAAACAATTTAGACACCGAAATTTAATTCTTTCTAAATAAAGGTACATAAAAGCAATTCTTAAGAAGCAAAACTTTATCTTTCTCAAAAGACAAATAAACATCTCCCACTGCAATAGCCGCCACCTTCTTGGCATTGCCCAAGTAAACGGTCATCTCTCCCTTAGCTAGACATTGGGTTTCCTGGAACCCCTACAAAGTATTGCAAACATGATCAGTGGCTCCCATATCTACACACCAGGTGTCGGTAGATAATACTGCTGACCATGTTTTAACGACTAGTCCAAAAGATATACCTTTGTTCTGCTTCCCGATTGGGACAATCCTTCTTCCAATGTCCAGTCTGCTTACAAGTGAAGCACTTGCCTTTCGGCTTCTTCACTCATCCTTGAGATCCTCCCATCACCTATGCCCCAGCTTGTTCCTTCTTCTTCTCGCCTTTCGGCTTAGAAGTAGAAACCTTTTGAGCAATCATGGCCTGAGCCTGAGAAAGCCTTTATGTCGCCTGGAGAATGATATCGACTTGGGTTTCCCAATTGATCTCAGCTCCGAGGACTTCCAAATCATTCGCAGGCTTAGGAGGACACTCTTCGAAGAATGCATACTTGTATTCCTCAGCAGTTAAGACAATATCCAGAATCCTTTTTCCAATCAACATAATTATTTACAGTAAGTTTATTTTCTTTAGTATCACAACAAGTGGACTGAAAGTCATTTTTGAAAATCCTAAGAATCACATAGATAATTACTTTTGATTTCAAAAAATTATTGATTCCTCAAATAATAAAATTTTACAATCAACCAACACCTCAAAACACCGAGAATATCGTATGCCACGATCGTGTGGAAGTATACAAATTCTATATTTGTAAGAGGAGATTTTACCCATTAATTTTACCATCTTGTCAACCTAACATTTTGACAAATAAAATTAATAGTTGGTTTCTCTTCGGCCTTACAAATAAAAGTAGTGACTCCGATGGGAAGGATACTTATATTTGTATCTAAGTGTTCACCATTACTCGATACCAAGGAAATTATCTCGGGTTATATGCCTTTCAATGGGGAAGTACACACGCTCCTAAATAATTTCCTATAACCATATCCGACCCTGTGATCCGCAAACAAACTCATCCGATGGGGAGGAAGGCACTCAGAGCCGACGTGCAAGTTTGCTTGCATCACATGTCAAATCGTAAAGGAGGTCATGGGAATTTATAAAAAATTATCCCTCTCCCACTTAGTAATTTAAAATTGAGGAATTTTCAAGCCTACGACATGCATATCAAACAATAAGAAATAAATATAAAAAATAAAAATTTTCTAACTATTATGGCTTTTGTCTTCAATATGTCTCCCATCGTATCACCATCTCGTCCGCTCCTCCTACGCCATGTACTAGCCATCCGGAGATCCGAGGCGAGACAAAAATATTTTAATTTACATCCATCACTCCTATACTCCACGGGGGAGTCTACATGAAATCTATATCGAAAGTAAACTAAAATATAAAGAGTGGCTAAATAATGCCGTATCTAATTTACAAAAATTAAACACTAGTCTCGTCAAGCCCGAGGATTTAACAAAACATACATTTACACATATACAATCACATACACACATATGACCATAATAGTTGGATCCTATGCATGCAACCAAAGAGTTAACCTACGCATACCCTACTATTATCCGGTACATATAATATATGAAAAGTGCATTAAAGTAACCTAATCCTAAACACACAAAACGGAAACCTAGCTCTGATACCACTTGAAGGGAGGGGAAACATCACTTCCCACTTCAACTCGGTCGCTTGTTCATGGCGATCCCTTCTTCGTCCCCGGATAAAAAAAATTTATCCTTGACAAGAGGGATTGCCCAAGTGACCTTGTCATCGTCGTGTTATTCGATTAGAGCAGTCACTTGAAGAAACTTGTTGTTCAAGCAACCAACCTCTATTCTACGAATAGACGCGGAATAGACGATGTACGGATCGCCGGCTTTTGTATTTATGTTAGGGTCCCAAGTATATTTAGCCAAAAAATAGAATATATATCATGCATATAATTGAAAAGCAAATATAAACATGTATCAAATTAAAATAGACAATCGATATACCTCTCGATCTTCTATTGTATGACCTTCCTCTTTACGGACGTCGTGTGGACGATGATCTACCAAAAGTTGAAGCTCCTAGATCACCAATCTTCCTTCCTTGCTCGCTCCGAGCAAGAGGAAGAATAGAAACAAGACTCTTCTCCTTCCTTTAGCCAACCAACAAGCAACAAACAATTTTCTTGCCGTCGGCCAAAAAGGAGAAGGGAGAAAAGGATGGTTGCCGGCTAAGAGCTCCAAGGGAGGACCCTAAGCCTTGGTTCCACCGTCCAAAGAGAGGGAGAAGGGCTACTTTGGACACCGGTCAACGGCTGGAAAGGGCTGCTTGGGTGCCGATCACCTTGAGGAAGAAGAAGATAAAGAATTAGTTTCCTTATTTGGTGCCGCCAACTCCAAACCCTTCCTCCAAGCCTCTTGCCGCCAAAAACCCTAATCCTATCTCTAATTGGATTCAACTTGCCACCCACCCCTTGCTCTCCTTTTATAGAGTTAGGGATAAGCCTTGTTTTAATCTCCACCATTGGTTCTAGGGATTTAATCTCAATCGTCGGATCTAGTGATTCAATCTCAACCGTCAGATCTAGAGATTTGATCTCTACAATTGGATCTAGAGTTTTGTTTCTATCGATTGGATCTAGGCTTCATGAGGTATTAATAGGCTACAATAGGGACCATGAGGAGGAGTTGGATCTTTGCCACCCAATGGATCAAACTCACATAAAGTCCGATCCATTAATGATAATCCAATCCACTAAAGGATTATCATTGATCTACCTCACCAACCCCCATAAGTTAATATGGGCTCCATATACTATATGTACATTTTATCCCCGTGTTTAAGATCTCGAATGTCCGTCGATTAATTAATTTACTACCATTAATTTTATCAACACCTAACTCAATGAGTAGTACCACTCAACCTTTTCATCATGCCGGAACAAGTCCACCTGCAGGGTTTACATGATGAACCTTATGAGCTCCTCAAGGGGACATCATCATCCTAATATATAAGACACGGTTTCCTCCTATAATCAATGACACACCATATAAATAATATCATTTCCCAATTTACCGAGCCTATCGATTTAATTTATAAATCTCGCCCATTGGTAAATCAAAGAAATGAATACTAAGTATATGTGCCTGTTATTATATCGTGATTAAGAGCATGTACAATATAATATTTGAGGTCCGATTCGATTATGTAGTCAGTAATAAATCGAATCACCTCTAAGTCGGTCCTGCTCAATTAACAAAAAGTGTACTAGTGTGATTCTATGGTCAAGACAAACCAATACCAAATCATACTACAACCATACCAATAGTTTGTCCAAAGCCATCTTGGTTGTGAGCCTTTACTTATACTTTACAAGGAGTCGATAACATGATCTCCCGTGTGACACCACATACCATGTTATCTACACTGTAATGTATTAGACAATATGCATAGTCATAAAAATATGCAAACAATGATCATGTGATTATTATTTCAAAATAAAGATGTTCATACAAAAGATAGACTTTTCAATATACATCCCAACAGATTTATGTTTGGAGTGTTGATATCGTAATGACTTGGTGTCATACAATTATCATTGTCGGTGTGATAATTGAGATATCATCAGCTTAGTGTAAAAAAGGATGCAAGTGTGTAGAAGATAACATTTCATGCTTGGTATGAATTTTGTGAGTTTTGATAATATTGTTAGAATTATTAACGATTTAGTCATCCAAGGACTTAAGGAATCAAATATCTTGGAAGCGGTTGGGTCAGTTTGTGGTTGTTGCTGTAGCATAACTTGGCCACTGTTGATGGTGGTAGTTGGAGTTACGCACTCGACCACCGTAGAGGGTGGTTTCCTTGTATTGATTGGGTTATTACTGCATATCTAGATAGGATGTTATTAACGTTATTATACCACTGACTTGTTTGACGAAGAAGGTGGTGGGATTCACTTGGTCAGAAGCTGGGGAAACGAGTTTCCAGGGCTTATACGGTCGCTAACATTTTGCACTAGTATTAGTTAGTCCCTTCGGTGTGGATGGAAGGGTACTACACACGGATGCATCATTTTAGGGATTAGGAGCGATTTCGATACATTTGAATGAGACATATTTTAAGCTTATGACAGTTGTGGAACTGCGAGATAAGTTGTCATACATATGACGTGAACTGAGCAGTTATTATTTTTATTTGTAGATGTATGTAGCAGGAATGCTCATGAAGTTTTAGCTAGCTATTGGGTAGCTACTATAGTGTTATTAGAACACAGACAGATATAACAAGGGAGATTGGTCACTATAGCCTCCCAGTCACTTTCAGTTCGGTGTAGTAGAGTGAATTTTGGACAGTAGATTGATTTCACTTGTGAGAAATTAATTCTCCATATCTGAGGAGGATAGTGGGTTCTAACATGGTTGATTGTCGAGAGTGGGTTGCTACGGACTAGAGGTCCTAGCATTGTTGACTGTCAGTTGTGTATGCCTCTCTGTTGGATAGAGAGTGTGTTGTGGATAAATGTTCGTGTAGTTGTGCATTCATCACATTTACATGCATGAAGGCGACTTGGTCTCCCTTGTGGTTGAGAGGGTCGTAAGTCATCCTGCCTCCACGGTTACTCATTGTAGTAGTAGCTGGTGTGTGGGCAGTGCTGTTGGTGCAGGGGCACAAGATAATCGAACCTGAGTTTTAATTATGGCAAAGGTTCAATGCTTAGCTCTTATTGTTATCTCATGACCTGTGTTAAGTGTGCAAGAAGTGTTTAATCCAAGTTGAATGTCAGCGACACCCGGAGAATCTCGTGATGAGAAATCGTGGTGTCGGGCGACACCGGGATAACCTTGTGGAGTCGAGAAACCTAGGTGGAAGACCGAAAGCTAAGCAACAGGTCAGGAAGGACCGAAGGTAAGCATGAATGCAGAGTCATGGTGAGGTTGTGTCCTTTGTGGACAAACATAGGCGGCGATCCGACTAGGACTTCCAGGGGAAGGTCTTGGTCAAGATCGGACGGTAAGGAACCATCAAAATATCCATTACTTGTGTATTATGTGCTAATTCTTTATTGTAGGGGAGTGACCATGCTAGCAGTCGGCTATTAGCTATTGGGAGTCGACAGATGCTACCATCAGTCGACTGATATTCAAACTGGTCAGCTCGATGAAAGTCAAGATAAGATCCACTTATCTTCGGGAGATGAGGCTCTTTGACCTAGATCCAGATCTCAACGAGAAAGGGGTTGAAGGGCTATAAAAGAAGGGGGGTTTCACTTTTTTGAATCATCATTTTGCTCTCCCAAAGTGCTCCAACGATGCTACACTTCAATGACGATGCTACGCCACCGAAACGCCTATGGCGCACTAAGTTTCCATTCCTCCGTTGGCACTTAAAGTTAGAATTGATTTTTTACTTTGCTTTAATTCATTGTACTCGAGCTTTCATCATAACGAGGTGAGGTAGGCTTGTTTCCTCAACCTCATGCTTTTGTGTTTTCATTGCAATTATTGTCTCCAACCACCAACAGGGAGAAGACTTATAGTGGATTGCCCCTTCATATGCAGTCTAGGATCAAGAGGTCTTAGAGTAGCAACCTTTAGGTTGTGAACCAAGTAAAAACAAATTGTCTTCTTACATTTATTACTTTACATTTCCCCTGTGTTAGTTGTGAAGGGATTTCCCTTGTCGAGTCCGTGAGAGGAAACTTCGCTTCCCCTTCACCTCGGTTGCTTAACCATGGTGATCCCTTCGATGTCCCCGGATTAAAAATGTAATCCTAGACAAAAGGGATTCCCAAGACAACCAAGTCATCATCGTGCAATTCGTTTAGAGAGGTCACTTGAACAAACTAGTTCTTCAAGCGACCATCCTCTATTCTACGAGTAGCCGCGGAATAGACGATGTCCGGATCGCCGGTTTTTGTGTTTATACTTGGGATCTCAGTATTATTTAGCCTATTTACAGAAATATAACATGCTTATATTTTAAAAAACAAAAACAAGCAATGAATAAAAGAGAAAGAAGAATATGTTAGTAATATATGAGAGATGTCCTAAGGCAATCGCCTTATGTATGAACCATTTATATGATAAATGAAGATTCACTATTTGAGTATACATATTTCATGTATTTGATTGGATCTTAAACTCATTTACTGGATGTCCACGATACGATTCACAGCATGAGAGAATTTGTGATTGGATCACAACTAGTGAGTATCTCTACGTGTGTAATTGTGATGTATCGGAATTATCCCTAGTCGATGAATTGATGGATTTGGACGCCATCAATTCTGTCGAGACTAGCACGAGGTATACTCCTTGGTGTATCCAAGCAGCTGATTCTCACTGGCTGGAGACATTGTGATGTCCGGAGTTAATCGTGGATGCTAGTTATGGTAACTAGTTCATTGGAGTGACCGGTAGTAAGACTTCATATGGTTCTCTGCATATAGATATGTCAATGAAGTTCTTCTGTGGCTTAAGTGCGATGTTCCTTTGACTTGCGGTATTCAAGTCATCTTGATCATGGAGACTTATGCTTTGACATCTTAAGCAAACATCTCTAAGGAGATGTGGACCCGGATGATTGGGTATAAGTCAGTGATCGAAGGTGTTTGAATAGCCTATAAAGGATTCACCACTCCTTAGGAGATGTATACCCATGGCCTCTCGTCAATTGTTACTAAAGTCTTTGGCCAAAGCATTACATGTTTAGAGTAAGGTACTCTTGATACATGTGGAGTAACTAGAATCCGTGGGGCGAGGAAATGATACTTGGGCTAGGTGTGGCGTAGTCGACCTAGTGGGCCGACACTATAGACCATGTCCTGAACCAAGTGGGTATAAGATGAGTGAAGGGAATGGGGCACGATTCATTCGAGCTCTTGAAGGGTTTGAGAAATAGTTACGGATCAACCGTTGATCTTTTGGTTAATTGGGGATCATGATGTACTACTAGGTGCCACTCATGATCGTTCTATAATTAATGGTTAATTATAGACGGCCAACATAAACCGAGAACCTATTTGGTCACACGCACAACGAGTGTAATCCAAAGGATTTAAAATGAGCTTGAGAATGGGAATCTCAGACCGAGAGAAACTATGTTTGGTTGGACCAAACATAAAGCGAGCATGAAATTGTTTCAGTCGCAATGGAAGCGTGGATGGGCCGTGTCTTATGAAGACATAATGGATGGACCAAAATGGTTTGGTTCTAATCCAATGGATGTGAATAAACCAAAGGGTTTGGTTTATTTTAAACGAATGAACCGAAAGTTGGTTCGGTTCATTTTAACTTAAAATAAATCATCATGGTTTGGTTTATTTTAACTTATCTTAATGGAGCGGGTTAACGGGCTTTATGGATATGATCCATTAACCATTAAGAGAATTAGTTCTCTATAAAATTGGGCTAAAACCCTAACCCTAAAGCGAATCAAGTTTTGGCCGCCCAAACCCCCTCCTTCTCCTATTCGGCGCCAACACCTTCATTGCCGCCGCCCAGCTTTTGTGCCGCCGTCCAAGTCCTTTGCCGGCGACCAAGCTACAGCCGGTGAACCCTCCGGCGATCCTCCGGTGATCCCCTATAGGTTTGGCATCAAGGTGAGCCTTTTCTTTCCTTGGTTGGCCGGCGCCTATATCCTCCACCAAGCTGTCCAGTTTTCTGGACAGCTTCTCCTCCTCTCGTCGGAGCGTCGTTTGGACGACGGTTAGTACTCCGACAGCGGCTAACATACTGGGGATTTGATCTCCGGTAATCCTCTGAGGTGGGGGACGAAGGATTCGTCAAACGGTTGACGAATACCTCTCCGGAGAATCGAGTTTTGAGGACTCGGTTTTGGATCCGAATTTGGATTCGGATCGTGATCATCTCTCGATCACGTTGTCTTCAACACGAGGCTAGTAACCCGTACGAAGATGAAGCTCGTGGCTTAGCAAAGTCATCCCGAGGAGCTCGGCGTGGATACGGATAGAGACGATTCTTACGAGGATCATTCCGGTTGATGCCGTTCCCGCTACACGTCATACGAAAGGTATAACGTAGTTAAATTTCCTTTTATTGCAAATTTGAATTTACGGTTATGTCTACACTTGTTGTAATATGCATGCGTGTGTTGTGTGTGTTGTAATAAATAGGAGTATTTATTATTTTTATTGCTTCCGTTGTGTTCATGTTTACGAAACATGATCGAACACACACACGCCGCGGTGGCGGAAACCCAACAGAATAGTTATACCTCTTGGTTTTCTAATGTATGACCCTCCTCCTTTTGGACGTCGTGTGGGCGACGATCCACCAAAAGTCAAAGCTCCTAGATCGCAAAACTTCCTACCTTGATTTTCCCAAGCAATAGGAAGAAGAGAAACAATGTTTTTCTCCTTCAAAAACTCAACCAACAAAGAACTATAGAAGTTCTTGCCGCCGGCCAACTAGAAGGAGAAAAAGATGATGGAAAACTACCAAGACACCAAGGGAAACCCTATATCTTGTTTCCACCACCTAAGGAGAAGAGAGGGGAGTGTTTTGGGCGCTGGCCAAGGGCTGGGAAGGGCTGGAATAGCTGCTGGACATTGGCCACCAGGCAAGGAAGAAGAAGGAAAACTTGCCTTATTTGGTGCCACCCTTGCATCCAAACCCTAACCCTAATTCCAATCCTATCTCAACTAGGATTGCCCTATTCTTGCCGCCCAAGCCTTTCTCCCTCTCTATGATCTTCTTCACGCCAACCCCATGCCACCTTTTATAGAGTTTGGGGATAAGCCATGAATTAATCTCCTCCATTGGTTCTAGGGATTTAATCTCAACCGTCGGATCTAGATATTTAATCTCAACCGTCGGATCTTAGAGATTTAATCTCTACCAATGGATCTTAGTGTTTTGTTTCTATCCATTGGATCTAAGCATCTTGAGGTGTTAATGGGCTACATTAGGGACCATGAGGAGGAGTTGGGTCTTGGCCACCCATGGATCAAGCCCACATAAAGTCCGATCCACTAATGATGATCCAATCCACTAAAGGTCCATCATTGATCTACCTCACCAACCCCAATATGATAATATGGGCTCCATATATTATTTGTACATTTTCTCCCCGTGTTTAAGATCTCGAATGTCTGTCGATTAATTAATTTACTAACCATTAATTAATCAACATCTAACTCCTTGAGTAGTACCACTCAACCTTTTCATCATGCCGGACCAAGTCCACCTGCAGGGTTTACATGATGAACCTTATGAGCTCCTCAAGGGGACATCATCATCCTAATATATAGGACACGGTTTCCTCCTATAATCAACGGCACACCATATAAATAATATCATCTCCCAACTTACCGAGTCTATCGATTTAATCTATAAATCTCGCCCATTGGTAAATCAACGAGATGAGTACCAAGTATATGTGCCCGTTATTATATCGGGATTAAGAGCATGTACTAAATAATATCTGAGGTCCGATTCGATTATGTAGTCAGCAATAAATCGAATCACCTCTGTGTCGGTCCTGCTCAATACACACAAAGTGCACTAGTGTGATTCTATAGTCAAGAGAAACCAATACAAAATCACACTACAACCATTCCGATGATTTGTCCAAAGTCATCTCGGTTGTGAGCCTTTACTTATACTTTACAAGGAGCCGATAACAAGATCTCCTGTGTGACACGACACACCATGTTATCTACAATGTAACGTATTAGACAATATTGCATAACCATAAAAATATGCAAACAATGATCATGTGATTCTTATTTCAAAATAAAGATGTTCATACAAAAGATAGACTTTTCTGTATACATCTCTACAATCTCCCACTTATACTAAAATACTATGTTGTTCTCAAAGTGTCATACATCTGATCCCCATTCCCTCCACATGCCTATCAAAAGCTCTCGCCGGAAGGGCCTTAGTGAAAGGATCTGCCAGGTTATCCTCTGATGCAATCTTGCCCACAGCAACTTCTCTTCTCTTTACGATTTCTCATATTAGGTGGTACTTGCGCTCTATGTGTTTACTAGCCTTATGGGCTCGTGGTTCCTTCGAGTTTGCAACTGCACCACTATTATCACAATAAATTGTGATAGTTCTGGGCAAACCAGGAATCACATCCAAGTCCATCAGGAAGTTCCTGAGCCATACAGCTTCTTTGGCCGCCTCAGAGGCCGCCACATACTCAGCTTCCATGGTGGAGTCTGCCACGCACTTTTGCTTGACACTCCTCCATACAAATGCTCCACCTCCCAAAGTAAACACAAAACCTGAGGTAGACTTACTGTTATCCCTATCAGATTGGAAGTCAGAATCCGTATAACCCACAGGGAGTAATTGGTCTGCTCGGTAAACCAGCATATAATCCCTAATCCTTCTCAGGTACTTCAATATAAGCTTTACCGCAGTCCAATGTCCCTGTCCTGGATTACTCTGATATCTGCTGACCATGCCCACGGCAAAGCAGATATCTGGTCTCGTACAGAGCATCGCATACATGAGGCTTCCTACTGCTGAAGCATAAGGAACCGCCTTCATCTCCTCTATCTCCTCAGATGATCTAAGACACATCTCCTTAGATAAAGGAACTCCATGCCTGAAAGGTATAAAACCCTTCTTGGAGTTATGCATGCTAAAACGCTCCATAATCGTGTCTATGTATGAAGCTTGGGATAAGCACAACATCCTTTTCCTACGATCCCTTATAACCTTGATCCCAAGGATGTGTCCCACCTCTCCTAAGTCCTTCATATCAAACTGTTTGGACAACCATACCCTTACGTCCGATAACACCTTGATATTGTTGCCAATCAACAAAATGTCATCTACGTATAGTACAAGAAATACCACTACGTTTCCGTCACATCTCTTGTATACACAAGACTCATCCAGACTTTGAATAAATCCATAAGACTGGATCACTTCATCAAACCGGATGTTCCAAGATCTCGAAGCTTGCTTCAATCCATAAATGGACCGATTAAGCTTACATACAAGATGGTCTTTGCCCTTAGCAATGAATCCCTCTGGTTGCTTCATGTAGATGTTTTCCTCAAGACTTCCATTAAGGAAAGCTGTCTTGACATCCATTTTCCACACCTCATAATCCATATGAGCTGCTATGCATAAGAGAATCTGGATAGATTTAAGCATGGCTACCGGCGAAAAGGTCTCCTCATAATCGATACCCTCTTTTTGAGTATACCCCTTCGCAACAAGCCTCGCTTTGAAGGTCTCAACCTTCCCATCTATTCCTCTTTTTCTCTTGTAGATCCACTTGCATCCAATGATTTTTACACCATCGGGTGGTTCTACTAGCTCCCAGACCTGATTTAAATCCATAGATTCAATCTCAGCATTCATTGCACTCTTCCAAGATACTACATCTTTATCTTGGATTGCCTCATCATATGTCCAGGGATCAGGTTCATGTTCGCCAGGGACAAAATCAGAAGATTCTCCCAAGAACATGAATCTATCAGGCTGTCTCACAACCCTCCCACTACGACGAGGTATCACCTGTGTATCCTCTGTGACACGCGGTGCAGTGACATGTGGTATATCCTCTTATATCGGTGGTACTAAAGAAGTGACTTCCCCTTTTAACTCCTCCAGTGTAACGCCCGCCCTTATCTGCTCTCAGGGCGGCGCTACTTGACCCCCTTTTTTTTTTTTTAACATAACATATATAGATCATTTCACCATTTACTTAAGCATGTTATCATGGCATAACCCTTCTTTTTTGCATGCATCACCTATCTTATTCATAGTTAGCATGTTACCATATCTTATCTCATTTCATAACATGCCCATCATAAGGATCCATTCGTGAGTTCTATCATATCAACTTTCTTAAGTGATTGAACAATAACATAACTAAGCAACATCCACCATGGTACTAATAATTCACAAGTCTTATAAGCGAAAGCAATGTCTTAAGTTTTTAATTGAGCATATAAATATAAGCAGATAGTAATAGGGTCTTTCTCCACCATGCCACTATCACACACACTGGGCCCTTCCTGCTACTTCCTCTAGTTCAGGTTTCCTTGATCTGCAGTATATGGACAACATAAACTATAAGCATAAAGCTTAGTAAGATTCTTGCCTACTCACAAAAAACCACGAATTTCATCAAGAAATTAGAAACATAAGCATGCTAGCATAAATGGCCTAAGTATTCCATAGTAACACTAATCAACAACATACCATGTAATGAAACCTAAGCATGGCATAGAGTTTACATCAGCATGCTAAGCATAATTAAAACCAAGCAAGGCATACTCTAAACATAAGCATTCATGATATAAATCTTAGACATGCAGGAAGTACATAAACCCAAATGTTCTTACTATAAGCATCATAACTTAGTAAAATCTAACCTGCTTAAAGAACATAATCATAAGCATTTTTAACTTGAGCATAAACATTTATAATGACATAAATCCTAAACATGCACAAGGTACATAATCACAAGTATTCTTAAACTACTGTAAGCATCCTAACTTCATAGAGTCTAACATACATAAAGGACATAATCATAAGCATTTTTAACTTGAGCATAAACATTTATAATGACATAAATCCTAAACATGCATAAGGTACATAATCACAAGTATTCTTAAACTACTATAAGCATCCTAACTTCATAGCATCTAAAATGCATAAAGGACATACTCATAAGCATTTTTAACTTGAGCATAAACATTTAATATGACATAAATCCTACACATGCATAAGGCACATAATCACAAGTATTCTTAAACTACTGCAAACATCATAACTTCATAGAGTCTAACATGCATAAAGGACATAATCATAAGCATTTTTAACTTGAGCATAAACATTTATAATGACATAAATCCTAGACATGCATAAGGTACATAATCACAAGTATTCTTAAACTACTGTAAGCATCCTAACTTCATAGCATCTAAAATGCATAAAGGACGAGTTCGTAAGCATTCATAATCTTTAAAATAAGCATACACAATTTCATAAAAGTCTTTTCTTTTCAAAACATATACATATAGATACTTCAACATCATCATAACTTGTTTGGGGGCCCTGTGTTAAGTACCACATAATGCGCTGCTCCTAATAGGTCAGTAGCGAGCCACTGCATCTACCAGAGCAAGACCTCTTACGCCTTACCGTGGCAAGACCTCTTACGCCTTCTTATGTCCCTATGGATTTGATTAACCACCACCGACGGGTCGGGTACTTAACCTCTTACAAAGTAAAATACTTAATTCCTTTCTTTCTTGTCATAGTATAAAGAATGCTCTTGATCCCCAACATAAATAGGAAGCATCTTAATCTTATCTTATCATAAGGAGAGCTCTTGATCCCTACTTGAAAGGGAAGCATCTCCATTTTATCTTATCTTAAGGAGAGCTCTTGATCCCTACTTGAAAGGGAAGCATTTCCATCTTATCATAAGGAGAGCTCTTGATCCCTACTTAAAAGGGAAGCATCTCCATCTTATCATAAGGACACATGCATTCATAACATAAGAGTACCCTAAAGGGGTCCTAAAGTATAAACATGTTCATCACAGAAGCATATTTCGTGGCACATTACATCATAAACATGAAGCATATTTCCTTGGCATATTCATGGCATATTAAATCACAAAAACATGTTCATCACCTAAGCATATTTCATGGCACATTACATCATAACATGAAGCCTATTTCTTTGGCATATTCATGGCATATTAAATCACAAAGCATGTTCATCACCTAAGCATATTTCATGGCACATTACATCATAGACATGTAGCATGTTTCCTAGGCATATTCATGGCATATTAAATCATAAAAAAAAACATGTTCATCACCTAAGCATATTTCATGGCACATTACATCATAACATGAAGCCTATTTCTTTGGCATATTCATGGCATATTAATCACAAAGCATGTTCATCACCTAAAACTCCTACATGAGGCATACAACATCCCCTAGTTCCCATAGAAGCCTTTTTCTTGCAACCCTAACCCTAGTTTCCTTGGTTGGCCGAAACTTGTGAAGGGCTCAAGCTTGGGTTTGTCCCCTAAAACTCATTCATGAAGCCTTATAACCTATCATAGCATCATTAGAAATATTTTTCATGCAACCCTAACCCTAATTTCATGGGTTGGCCGAAACTTGTGAGGGGCTCAAGCTTGGGTTTGTCCCCTAAAATTCATTCATGAAGCCTTCTAACCTATCATAGTATCCTTAGAAATATTTTTCATGCAACCCTAACCCTAATTTCATGGGTTGGCCGAAACTTGTAGGGTTAAGATCTTTGGATTTTTATCACCTAAATCTATTCATGTAGGCATATATCATAACCTAACTTCATAAGGGGGAGCTCATCATGAAACCCTAACCCTAAACCCTTGGTGGCCGAAACATATAGGGTTTAAAACCCTTGGACTTTTGTTACCTAAGGATCCCTACTTAGAGCATACAACATATAAAAGGTTTCCCTAATAGCATATTTCATGAATCCTAGCCCATGACTTAGTTGGCCGAAACATATGAAGCTCCAAACTCATATTTCTTTCATGTAATTCATCCTACAAAACTAATATACTGCAGGTGAGAGAATCTTACATCCTTCGCTTTGCTTTTTAGTTGGAAGATGACCTAATGGAAGCCAACCCTAGCCTTCTTCTTGCTTGGAGGAATTTCGGCCAAAGGTGCAATTGGAGAGGGGGAGCAAGGTGGTTTTGGTGAGGATGAGGAGGAGAGGAAGAAGTGGCCAAATGGGAACTTCCTTCTTCTTTATAAAGGGAGGAAGGGAAGTTCCTCTTTTCTTTTCCTTGCCCCTTCATTTACCCTCATCACCCTTATCTATAATTCCCCTCTTCTCTTAATGATATAATCCTATTGGGCTTATGGTTAGTGGGTGCATCTATAGGGCTTGGCTATCTCTAGAGGTTTAGGGTTCAATTCCTAGGCCTTGCATCTCTTTTTGGCTATTTCCTTTTATTTTCGGAAAACCCCCATAAAGCCCATTATCGTAAAGCCAAAAATCCTCGTAAAATTTCTGGAGACTTTTTACGGGCGTTACATCCAGAACAATTTTACTCTTGGGCTTGTGGCTCATCACATAGTCTTCCTCTAGAAATCTGTCGTTCGTGCTAACGATCACCCTCTGATCTCTAGGACTATAAAACAATCCACCCTTCGTTCCTCTGGGATAGCCAACGAACAATCATACTTCTGTACGAGGTTCCAACTTACCAGCATCTGCCTTCAACACATGTGTTGGACTCCCCCATATTCGAATATGTCTTAGACTAGGCTTTCGCCCAGTCCACAACTCTGTGGGAGTAGAAGGCACTGATTTAGATGGAACCAAGTTCAGAATGTATACCGCCGTATCTAGAGCATATCCCCAGAACGAATCTGGCAAGTCAGAATAACTCATCATCGATCTAACCATCTCTATAAGAGTCCTATTCCTTCGCTCTGCTACACCATTCTACTGGGGTGTGCCAGGTGCAGTCAATTGGGATTGAATCCCAGCCTCTGATAAGTAGTTCCTAAACTCTCCCAAGAGGTACTCACCACCACGATCAGATCGTAGTGTTTTGATACTTTTACCTTGACGTTTCTCCACATCAGCCTTGAATTCTTTGAACTTGTCAAAGCATTCAGACTTGCGGCGCATCAAGTAAATGTATCCATATCTTGAGTAATCGTGTATAAAAGAGACGAAATACTCAAACCACCTCTAGCCTGGATAGACATAGGACCACACAAATCAGAATGAACCAATTCTAACACATCTTTGGCTATATACCCCTTGGCCTTAAAAGGCCTCTTGGTCATCTTACCCTCCAAGCAAGATTCACAGGTTGGGAGATCCTCCACCACTAATGAACCCAAAGGTCCATCAGCTATCAACCTTTGAATTCTGCTTAGGTTAATGTGACCAAGCCTAAGATGCCAAAGATATGTTTGGTTCATCTTCGAAGGTTCTTTTCTCTTATTGGAATTAGAAGATGAGTTATTAACTTCAATTTGCATCGTGGGAGGTTTTGGTTCCAGTGTGTACAAATTTCCTATCAATGTACCCGAACAGATAATGTCCCTATCTCTCTTTATAACAACTCTGTCATTGAAAGAAATAGAATATCCATCCATAAATAATTTAGAAACTGAAATTAAATTCTTTCTAAATAAGGGTACATAAAGGCAATTCCTAAGAACCAAAAGTTGATTTTTCTCAAAAGATAAATGAACATCTCCCACTGCAACAGTCGCCACCTTCGTGTCATCGCCCAAGTACACGGTAATCTCCCCCTCAGCCAGTCGTCTGGTTTCTTGGAACCCCTGCAAAGTATTGCAGACATGATCAGTGGCTCCCGTATCTACACACCAGGTGCCGGTAGATAACACCACTAAACATATTTCAACGACTAGACCAAAAGATATACCTTTGTTCTTGCGGTTGGAGTAGTCCTTCTTCCAGTGTCCAGTCTGCTTACAAGTGAAGCACTTGCTTTTCAGCTTCTTCACTCCTCCCTGAGTACCTCCCATCGCCTTTGCCCCGGTTTGTTTCTTCTTCTTCTTGCCTTTCGGCTTAGAAGCAGAAACCTTCTGGGTCATCACAGCATGCGCCTGAGCATTGTGACGAAATAGTCCCTCTGCCGCCTGGAGTTCTGTCAGAAGTTCCACCAATGAATACAACCTCTTGTTCATGTTGTAGTTGAGGCGAAACTACTCAAAACTCCTAGGCAGAGACTGGAGTATGATATCGACCTGGGTTTCCCCATCGATCTCAGCTCCTAGGACCTCCAGCTCATTCAAATGAGCCATCATCTTGAGAACATGATCCCTCACGGGTGTTCCCTCGATCATGGTGGTCGTCATCAAGTTTCTCATGGCCTCTTGCCTCGCAGCCCGATTCTGGTGTCCAAAAAGCTCCTTGAGATTGAGAATCATATCATAGGCAGTGGGCATGGCTTGATACTGATGTTGGAGTACATTTGACATAGATGCCAAAATGTAACACCGTGCCATCTCATCGGCCTTGTTCCACTTCCTATAGCTCTCTCTCTCCTTTTCCCCAGAATCATCTGCAGGCTTGGGAGGGCACTCTTCGAGGAGTACATATTTGTATTCCTCAGCAGTCAAGACAATATCTAGATTCCTCTTCCAATCTACATAGTTGGGTCCAGTAAGTTTGTTCTCTTTCAGTATCACAGCAAGTGGGTTGAAAGTCATTTTGAAAGAAAACCTAAGAATCACATAAATCAAAACATTAGATTTCAAAAAATTATTGATTCCTCAAACAATAAAATTTTTAAAATCAACCAACACCTCAAAACACCGAGAATATCGTATGCCACGATAGTGTGGACGTATACGAATTCTACATTTGTAAGAGGAGGTTTTAGCCATTAATTTTACTATCTTGTCAACCTAACTTTTTGACAAGTAAAATTAATAGTTGGTTCCTCTTTGGCCCTACAAATAAAAGCAGTGACTCCGATGGGGAGGATACTTATATTTGTATCTAAGTGTTCACCATTACTCGGTACCAAGGTAATTATCTTGGGTTATGTGCCTTACGATGGGCAAGTACACACGCTCCTTGATAATTTCCTATAACCATATTCGACCTTGTGATCCGCAAACAAACCCATCCGATGGGGAGGAAGGCACTCAGAGCCGACGCGGAAGTTTGTTTGCATCACTTGTTAAATTGTAATGGAGACCGCGGGAATTTATAAAAATATCCCTCTCCCACTTAGTAATTTGAAATTGAGGAATTTTCCTAGCCTACGACATGCATATCAAACAAAAAGTAATAAATATGAAAAATAAATTATTTTCCAACTATTATGGCTTTTGTCTTCAATATGACTCCTGTCGCATCGCCATCTCGTCCGCTCCTCCTACACCATATACGAGCCATCCGGAGATCCGAGCCAAGACTAAATCCTATTTTAATTTACATCCATCGATCCTATACTCCACGAGGGAGTGTACATGAAATCTAGATCGAAAGTAAAATAAAATAAAGAGTAGCTAAACAATGCCGTATTTAATTTACACAAACTAAATACTAGCCTCGTCAACCCTGAGGATTCAACAAAATAAACATTTACACAAATACAATCACATACACACACATGCCATAATAGTCGAATCTTATGCCTGAAACCAAAAAGTTAAACTACGCATATCCTACTATTATCCGACACATTTAATATATGAAAAAGTGCATAAAAATTAATCGAATCCTAAACACACAAAACTGGAAACCTTGGCTCTGATACCAATTGAAGGGATTTCCCTTGTCGAGTCCGTGAGAGGAAACTTCGCTTCCCCTTCACCTCGGTTGCTTAACCATGGTGATCCCTTCGATGTCCCTGGATTAAAAATGTAATACTAGACAAAAGAGATTCCCAAGACAACCAAGTCATCGTCGTGCTATTCGTTTAGAGAGGTCACTTGAACAAACAAGTTGTTCAAGCGACCATCCTCTATTCTACGAGTAGCCACGGAATAGACGATGTCCGGATCGCCGGTTTTTGTGTTTATACTCGGGATCTCATTATTATTTAGCCTATTTACAGAAATATAACATGCTTATATTTTGAAAAACAAACACAAGCAATGAATAAAAGAGAAAGAAGAATAGTTATACCTCTTGGTCTTCTAATGTATGACCCTCCTCCTTCTGGACGTCGTGTGGGCGACGATCCACCAAAAGTCAAAGCTCCTAGATCGCAAAACTTCCTTCCTTGCTTTTCCCAAGCAAGAGGAAGAAGAGAAACAATGTTTTTCTCCTTCAAAAACTCAACCAACAAAGAACTATAGAAGTTCTTGCCGCCGGCCAACTAGAAAGAGAAAAAGATGATGGAAAACTACAAAGACACCAAGGGAAACCCTATATCTTGTTTCCACCACCTAAGGAGAAGAGAGGGGAGTGTTTTGGGCGCCAGCCAAGGGCTGGGAAGGGCTGGAATAGCTGCTGGACGTTGGCCACAAGGCAAGGAAGAAGAAGGAAAACTTGCCTTATTTGTTGCCACCCTTGCTTCCAAACCCTAACCCTAATTCCAATCCTATCTCAACTAGGATTGCCCTATTCTTGCCGCCCAAGCCTTGCTCCCTCTCTATGATCTTCTTCACGCCAACCCCATGCCACCTTTTATGGAGTTTGGGCATAAGCTTTGAATTAATCTCCTCCATTGGTTCTAGGGATTTAATCTCAACCGTCGTATCTAGAGATTTAATCTCAACCGTCGGATCTTAGAGATTTAATCTCTACCAATGGATCTTAGTGTTTTGTTTCTATCCATTGGATCTAAGCATCTTGAGGTGTTAATGGGCTACATTAGGGACCATGAGGAGGAGTTGGGTCTTGGCCACCCATGGATCAAACCCACATAAAGTCCGATCCACTAATGATGATCCAATCAACTAAAGGTCCATCATTGATCTACCTCACCAACCCCCATATGATAATATGGGCTCCATATATTATTTGTACATTTTCTCCCCGTGTTTAAGATCTCGAATGTCCGTCGATTAATTAATTTACTAACCATTAATTAATCAACATCTAACTCCTTGAGTAGTACCACTCAACCTTTTCATCATGCCGGACCAAGTCCACCTGCAGGGTTTACATGATGAACCTTATGAGCTCCTCAAGGGGACATCATCATCCTAATATATAGGACACGGTTTCCTCCTATAATCTACGGCACACCATATAAATAATATCATCTCCCAACTTTACCGAGTCTATCGATTTAATCTATAAATCTCGCCCATTGGTAAATCAAAGAGATGAGTACCAAGTATATGTGCCCGTTATTATATCGGGATTAAGAGCATGTACTAAATAATATCAGAGGTCCGATTCGATTATGTAGTCAGCAATAAATCGAATCACCTCTCTGTCGGTCCTGCTCAATACACACAAAGTGCACTAGTGTGATTCTATGGTCAAGACAAACAAATACCAAATCACACTACAACCATTCCGATGATTTGTCCAAAGTCATCTCAGTTGTGAGTCTTTACTTATACTTTACAAGGAGCTGATAACAAGATCTCCCGTGTGACACCACACACCATGTTATCTACAATGTAACGTATTAGACAATATTGCATAACCATAAAAATATGCAAACAATGATCATGTGATTCTTATTTCAAAATAAAGATGTTCATACAAAAGATAGACTTTTCAGTATACATCCCTACAAGTTGTGATTTTGACGAAAACAAAAAGAAGTTTTTATGATCGCTATTTACCCCTCCCCCCTCTAGCGATTCACTCGATCCAACAATTCGTATCAGAGCGGGGGCGCTTAGATTCAGTGCAACCACTGATTTGGGCACTTTTGTTTTCATATTTATTTTTTTATGTTTTTCCCACACTACTAATCCAAGACGAGGTCATGGTACATTGTTTTTTTTTGTTTGTGTAGTTGCAAGTATCAATCGAACTATTCGCTTCTAGAGTAGCTCACGGTAAAATGTGCATAACTTTTCATACAAGTTGACCCACAAAACGTGCTACCCACCAAATCGAAGCTATCTCAGATTTGGGTTTCCCCTCGTAACAAGTTATTTTATTCTTAAAAAATGACATTTAGTACCCTTCAAGGACAACGAAGGTTGTAAGTGCTTAGTTTTTTATTTTAGTTGTTTATTTCTTGTTTATTTCTTATTATTTCCTTCAATTAATAATCCAAGACCAAGTATTGGAATTTATTTTGGTTTGTATTTTTGTTTTGCAAGATTTTTTTATGGCCCATCTTGAGGGTTATAGCACCACCTGACCTCCGTTCTTTAACAGAGATGACTTCCGTTATTGGAAGGGTCGTATGGAGTGTTTCTTGAAAACACAATTCGAGACTTGGATAATTGTTGGGATGTATACTGAAAAGTCTATCTTTTGTATGAACATCTTTATTTTGAAATAAGAATCACATGATCATTGTTTGCATATTTTTATGGCTATGCATATTGTCTAATACATTACATTGTAGATAACATGGTGTGTGGTGTAACACGGGAGATCATGTTATCGGTTCCTTGTAAAGTATAAGTAAAGGCTCACAACCGAGATGGCTTTGGACAAACCATTGGAATGGTTGCAGTGTGATTTGGGATTGGTTTGTCTTGACCATAGAATCACACTAGTGCACTTTGTGTGTATTGAGCAGGACCGACTTAGAAGTGATTCGATTTATTGCTGACTACATAATCGAATCAGACCTCAGATATTATATTGTACATACTCTTAATCCCGATATAATAACGGGCACATATACTTAGTATTCATCTCTTTGATTTACCAATGGGCAAGATTTATAGATTAAATCGATAGGCTCGGTAAGTTTGGAGATGATATTATTTATATAGTGTGTCGTTGATTATAGGAGGAAACCGTGTCTTACATATTAGGATGATGATGTCCCCTTGAGGAGCTCATAAGGTTCATCGTGTAAACCTTGAAGGTGGACTTGGTCCGGCATGATGAAAAGGTTGAGTGGTACTACTCATGGAGTTAGATGTTGATTAATTAATGGTCAGTAAATTAATTAAACCGACGGACATTCGAGATCTTAAACATGGGGAGAAAATGTACAAATAATATATAGATCTCATATAAACTTATGGGGGTTGGTGAGGTAGATCAATGATAATCCTTTAATTGATTGGATTATCATTAATGGATCGGACTTTATGTGGGCTTGATCCATTGGGTGGCCAAGATCCAACTCCTCCTCATGTTCCCTATTGTAGACTATTAATACCTCATGAATCTTAGAACTAATGGATAGAAACAAAACTCTAGATCCAAAGGTAGAGATTAAATCTCTAGATCCGACGGTTAAGATTAAATCTCTAGATCCGACAGTTGAGATTAAATCCCTAGAACCAATGGTGGAGATTTAAAGGAGACTTATCCCTAACTCTATAAAAGGAGAACAAGGGGTTGGTGTGGAGAAGAATTCCAATAGAGAAAGGACTATGGTTTTGTCCGGCAAGAAGAATAGGGGTTGGCGGCACCAAATAAGGAATATATTTCCTTATCTCCTTCTTCCTCAAGCTTGTCGGCGCCCAAACAGATCGTTCCTCACCTTGGCCAGCGGGCAAAGCTTCCTTTCTCCTTCTCCTTGTCCAGTGGTAACAAGATTTAGGGCTTTCCCTTGGTGTCTTGGCCGGTTTCCATCATAATCTCCTCTTCCTTCTTGGGCAGCGGCAAGCTCCATCCTTGGAGGTTGGTGGTTGGTTGAAAGAAGGAAAAGAGCCTTGTTTCTATTCTCCCTCTTTCTCTGAACGAGTAAGGAAGGAAGATTGACGATCTAGGAGCTTCAACTTTTGGTAGATCGTCGCCCACACGACGTCCGAAAGGAGGAAGGTCATACAATAGAAGATCGAGAGGTATATCGATTCTCTATTTTCATATGTTACATGTTTATTTTTGTTTTTCAATTATGAGCATGATATATTCTGTTTGTGGCTAAATAATACTTTGATCCCGAACATAAATACAAAATCCGGCGATCTGTACATCGTCTATTTCGCGGCTACTCGTAGAATAGAGGTTGGTCGCTTAAACAACAAGTTTGTTCAAGTGACCTCTCTAAACGAATAGCACGACGATGACAAGGTTGCTAGGGCAATCCCTTTTGTCTGGGATTATTTTTTTTTAATCCGGGCACATCGATGAGATCGCCATGAACAAACGACCGAGTTGAAGTGGGAAGCGAAGTTTCCCCTCACGGATCAATCCCTACAATTGGTATCAGAGCAAAGGTTTTCGATTTTGTGTATTTAAGGATTCAGTTACTCTTATGCATTTTTCCATATATTATATGTGTCGGATAATAGTAGGATATGCGTAGGTTAACTCTTTGGTTGCAGGCATAAGATCCGACTATTATGGCCATATGTGTCTATGTGATTGTATGTGTATATTTTGTTGAATCCTCGGGGTTGACGAGGCTAGTATTTAATTTTTTGTAAATTAGATATGACATTGTTTAGCCACTCTTTTTATTTTAGTTTACTTTCGATCTAGATTTTATGTACACTCCCTGGTGGAGTATAGGTGTTGGTGCAGTAGGCACCTAAGTCGAACCTAAGTTTTGATTATAGCAAACGATACAAAGTTATGCTCATGTCATTATCTCACGAGCTGAATCGAGTGTGCAGAAGATTGCTAAAGCTGGACCTGAAGGCTAGCGACACTCGGAGGAAGTCGGGTGGTCGGGCGACACTCGAGTGACTTCGGAGGGAGCCGAAGGAATCGAGTGGAAGGCTTGAAGCAAAAGCGACATGTTAAGTATCGAGGTAAGCTCGTGTGTGTGAGCATAAGTGAGGTCATATCCTCCTTACGGGGATGGTCTTAAGCGTAAATCCGACCAAAGACATCCCATCGATAGTCTAGGTCGAGATCGGATGGTCGAAGGCCATCGAAATAATGTTTTCTTTGAGCTAACTTTGCCTTGCAGCAAGCATCAGTCGATTGCCAACTTGGAGGAATCGACTGTCGTCAAACAGTCGATTGCCTGAGGTCAGCATTCGACTCATGCTGCCATCAGTCGACTGATGATGGCCATCAGTCCACTGATGGTCAATGATCAGCTTCGAGGAGTCAAGGCTTATCACCCCATTTCAAGGAGATTGGTGCTCAATTTTGATTGGCTATGGTTCCTCTCGAAAAGGGGCTCAAAGTCTATAAAAGGAGGGTCAATCCTAGGGTTTCTTCATCAATTATAAAGCTTCCAAAAGCCTCCGCCAAGCTACAACTTTTCGACAACGAAGTGCTTTCTCTCCGACGTCTAGGTCTTAAATTCTCTCTTATTGTAACGTCGGTTTTAGCTTTTATTTTAAGTTCATTACTTTAATCTTTCGGAGCTTTTATCGTATACGAGGAGAGGGGGAGTGTCCCTCTACCTCAAGTTTTTGTTCCTTCTTGTATCGATTAACTCCTACCTCCAACGAGGAGTTCCTTTAGTGCTTTTGCCCTCCGTACGTGGTCAAGGACCACTAGGGCCTTGGAGTAGTAGCTGAAGGCTACGAACCAAGTAAAAAGAATTGTCTCTTTTACTTATTGCTTATCTTTTCCGCTGTAAATTAATTATCTACTCGGATTTTAAACGAACGAATGAAAAAATAAAGTTTTAACGTTATTCACCCCTCCCCTCTAGTGTTTCAAATCGATCCAACAATTGGTATCAGAGCTGGGTGTTGCTAAGATTTGGTGAAACCACCAATCTAGCCATTTTATAGATTTTGTTTCTTTTTTATTCTGTTTATTTCAGATTTATTTCGTTTTGTTAATTTTTCTCCCGCACTACTAATCCAAGACGCGAGTCTTGGTACCATCTTGTGTGTTTTTGTCGTTGCTAGGTTTTTCGTCTTCGTCTCCTTGTGTCTTTTGTTCTAATGGCCCATCTCGAGGTTTTTAGCACCGTCCGGCCTCCGTTTTGCAATGGAGATGACTTCCGTTATTGGAAGGGTCAGATGGAATGCTTTCTCAAAACCCAAATCGAGATGTGGATCATAATCCAAACGGGATTCACACTTCCGACTAACGAAGTGGGTGAATCCTTGGATTATGACTAATGGTCCATTGCGACAAAAAGACAAGTCAATGTCGATGCTAAGGAAACTCAAATCCTTCAATGCGGCTTATCCAAGGAAGAGCTAAATCGCGTCGGCCCCTTCATAAGTGCAAAGGACCTTTGGACAAAACTAGTGGAGCTACATGAAGGGACCGATGAAGCCAAGGTATGTAAGCGTGATCTTCTATTCAATGAACTATATAACCTAAAAAAGCAGGAACACGAGTCCGCGACGCATCTCCATGCCCGTGTCCAAGACATAGTCAACAACCTACACGCAATCAGGCAAAAGGTCGAAAACCGCGACCTTATAAGGTATGTCCTAAACTCTTTTCCGAGGACTACCTTATGGGCATCCATGGTCGATGCCTACAAGGTCTCCAAGGATCTTTCTAAACTTAGGTTAGATGAACTCTTTTCTGATTTCAAACATCATGAGCAGTCTAACTCGGAACCCGAGAAGGGTATAGCACTTTTTGCAGGTTCAAGGAAGAAAACCGCAAGCAAGCCACCCTCGAAGGAAGAAGAGGATGAGTCGGATTCGGAGGTCGACTCGGAAATGGAAGCCGAATTAGTCAACCTAGTTCGGAGGATAGTCAAGGGCCGAAAACGAGCCGTCACTCGACCCAACGAAGGTAAGCCTAAAAGTTCAAACATAAGATGTTATGAATGCAACAGGTTTGGACACATTAAGTCCGAATGCCCAAAACTCAAGAGCAAGACACCAAAACATAAAAAGGCACTCAACGCTACTTGGGAAGAAGCTTCCGAGGAAGAAGACAATGATCGAGTCCTCATGGCTAAACTGGTGGAATCGGAGACGAAGTCGAAACCGGAACCTGAATCGGAAACCGAAGACGAGTCGGATTGCGAAACACTATTCAAGACAAGCCACGGATACGCATCTGGTTCAAAAGATACACTCAAGGTAAGTCGCTCTCTTATTACTACACTTTATAGTGTAATTAAGTTTTTAAATAGAAAGCTAGCTAAGTCAGAGTCTAAGGTCGAGACCCTGGTTGAGGAAGTTAAACTCCTAAAACACGAGGTCTCCCTAACCTCTTCGACTAGTCGAGTTCAAGAGAAGGACTCAACTCGGGTTGAAAAACTCGAAGTTGATAACTCACTCTTGAAAAGTCAAGTCGAAGATCTTAGGAATACGTTGGAAAGGTTTACTTTGGGATCCAAAGGACTTGACCTCCTACTTGGATCGCAAAGGGCTGTGTACAACAAGGCCGACCTAGGGTTTAGCTCAAACACGACCAATAAGTCGTATATGTCAATCATAAGTCGACCACCTTGATTTCGAAATTTAGGATCAAACCAGTACTGGGTTCCCAAGGACCAAATCCACTATGTGGAGAGACCAAATCGATTCAATGGTCCAGGGGGAGCTAGTACGAAATTTGTTTGTGTTTTAACTTAGAAATTGCATGCTTAGGTTTTTATTTAGTTTGATTTTTCTTTTTAGAATGGTTAGATAGGACTATAACTCGTCAATACTTGATAACATAGTACCAGGATGCGGCGAGATGATAGTACGCTAGGAAAGCGGAGTCTTGTGTATTCGGGCTAGATAAGGCGTATCTAGTTCGGTGCACTTGACCGAGTGGAACTAGCTGAAGCTACCTCGCCGTATCCTAGACTAGTTAGACTAGGAATTGGTCTTAGGTGAGTCAAGTCTCTATTTTCTTGAAAATGGCTTTGTTTAAGGAAGTGGTCATTTTTCCGATCAAAGAAGGCCTCTGTGCCTCGCCACGACCTGGAAGCCATGATATTGAAAAGGTGACTTGATGAGCCTAAGGTCAAATCCGAATCTAACGCAAGGTTGACAAGTGTTTAAGTCATTAAATTTAATTCAACTAAAATTGGAAGTCATCTCACAAGAACATATAGGATTAACATGTTTGATCATGTAGACATGGGTGAGATGATTTAGGTTAATAATTTTCAACCAATTTTTAATAAATCCAATATCCGATCCAACTACCTTGCGTGTAGGATCAATGGATGTTGGACAGTGGTTGCTCCCGACACATGATCGGGGATCAACTCAAGTTTTCGAAGCTTCGATTCAAACGACAAGGATCGGTAGCCTTCGGAAATAACAACAAGCTCGAAATCATCGGATCAGGTGATATTGAGCTTAACTCAAATTTTGTCATTCAAAATGTTTTATTAGTAGAAAATTTTCAATATAATCTTCTCAGTGTAAGCCAATTGTGTGATAATAACTATAAGGTGATATTTCTAGAAAATGAATGCATAATTAATACAAACGAAACCTCTAAAACAATTCTTAAAGGGACTAGAAATAACAAAATTTACACTATCAACTTAATTAACTCCTCAACTAAGTGTCTTATGACACGGCAAGAGGAATCATGGTTGTGGCACTGACGACTCAGTCACTCACACCCAAGACTCATCCACAAGATGAGTCAGAGTGATTTAGTCAGAGGTTTGCCTAACCTCAACAACTTGGATAATAAAATATGTAATGCTTGTCAACAAGGTAAACAATCTAGGACACAACATCAACTAACTAGTCAAGAACGAACCAAAAGTGTGCTTGAGCTCCTACACATGGATCTATTTGATTCACATGGGGCTAAGTCACTTAACGGAAGTAAATTCTGTTTAGTCATTATTGATGACTACTCTTGATTTACTTGGGTTAGGTTCATCAAACACAAAAGTGATACCCTAGACAAATTAATCAACCTATTTAAGTTAATAGAAAATCAACAAAGCATTAAAATCAAAAGACTTAGGACTGATAATGGTGGTGAATTCGAAAACCATAGGTTTACAGAATTTTGTAACCTAAATGAATACCACCATGAGTTCTCTTGCCCTAGAACTCCACAACAAAATGGCCTAGTAGAACGCAAAAATAGAACCCTACAAGAAGCCGCTAGGACACTGCTTAATGAGTATAACCTACCCGATAGGTTTTGGGCCGAAGCCGTGAGTACGACATGCTATGTCCAGAATAGGATCCTTATGGTAAAGAGGCACCTTAAGACCTCATACGAGATTTATCACGATAAAATACATAACATCAAGTACTTTAGGGTATTTGGGTGTAAGGTACATATCCTAAACACTAAAGATTACCTAGGGAAATTTACATCCAAAACTACGACCAGAATCTTTCTAGGATACTCCACTACAAGTAGAGCTTATAGAGTATATAACCATGACAACCTTAGAGTTGAGGAAACTATCAATGTAGTATTCGATGAAGGACAAGAACCTACAAAACCCCCGGCAACCCCAATTAGCGAGCCGATTCATACTAGACCTAACTCTGATATGGAGATCAGGTCTAGTGTTAATCCTAACCTAAGTCAACCAAGTCACTCTATTGATCAAGTGATAGATGACTCCAACCAAACTAGAACTCAAACAAGCCATCCTATGGATCAAGTTGTAGACTCAAATCCAAATCCAACTAGGACTCAAACGAATCATCCTATCGACCAAGTGATAGGTGATCCAAGTCTAGGTGTTCGAACTAGAGCCTCATATAGAAACCTTAGTCAAATATCTTTGATTTCTAAAATTGAACCAAAAACTATTGACCAAGCTCTTCTTGATCCCGATTGGATTATTGCAATGCAAGAAGAGTTGGCTCAATTCACTAGGAACGAAGTATGGGAATTAGTACCACCACCTAAAGATAAAACAATCATTGGAACAAGGTGGGTGTTTAGAAATAAAATTGATGATAAAGGTGAAGTAGTTAGAAATAAAGCTAGACTAGTTGCTAAAGGGTTTAGTCAAGTCGAAGGTTTAGATTACGACGAGACCTATGCCCCAGTAGCTAGATTAGAGTCCATTCGAATGCTATTAGCATATGTAGCACATCGAGGATTTAAATTGTTTCAAATGGATGTGAAATCTGCATTCTTAAATGGATACATTAAAGAAGAAGTTTACGTTAGTCAACCCCCCGGTTTCGAAAGTTTAGACAAACCCGATCATACCCTTAGATTAAAGAAAGAGCTTTATGGACTTAAACAAGCTCCACGAGCTTGGTACGAGAGACTTTCGATTTATCTTAAGTCCAAAGGCTTTAACCAAGGTGTAGTTGTCCCAACCCTTTTCGTAAAAACCTTAGGTAAAGACATATTCATAGCCCAAATATATGTAGATGATATTATTTCCGGAACCACCAACTCAATCCTACTAAATGAGTTTATTTCACTTATGGAAAGTGAATTTGAAATGAATTTAGTAGGCGAATTAAGTTTCTTCTTAGGATTACAAATTAAACAAACTAAAGATGAAATATACCTACATCAACACAAATATACTAGGGAATTAATTAAATGCTTTGGAATGCATGACGCTAAAATTATTAATACCCCAATGGCAACTAATGTTAATATAGAAGATGTAATTGGAAACCAAATTGATTTAAAATACTATAGGAGCATAATAGGGAGTCTCCTTTACTTAACTGCAAGCCGACCTAATCTCTTATTTGCAGTGAGTATGTGCGCAAGGTTTCAAACCTGTGCCAAGGAGTCTCACCTAACTCTAGTCAAGTGTATCCTTAGATATCTAAAGGGTACACTTAATGTCGGTATTTGGTATCGTAGATCTACCGAGTTCGAACTAACCGGCTACTCCGATTCGGACTATGCCGGTAGTAAGCTCGATAGAAAGAGCACGAGTGGTTGTAGTCAACTTCTCGGCTCAAGTCTAGTGAGTTGGTGCAGTAGGAAGCAACACTGTGTTGCCTTATCTACCACCGAAGCCGAATACATCGCGATGGGTGAGTGTGTCACTCAACTTCTTTGGATGAAGCACACTCTCCGCGACTTTAAGTTAGACTTTACGAATACTAAACTTCACGTAGATAATATTAGTTCAATTAATCTTACTAAGAATCTAAGTTTTGATTATAGCAAACGATACAAAGTTAAGCTCATGTCGTTATCTCACAAGCTGAATCGAGTGTGCAGAAGATTGCTAAAGCTGGAGCTGAAGGCTAGCGACACCCGGAGGAAGCCGGGTGGTCGGGCGACACTCGAGTGACTTCGGAGGGAGCCGAAGGAATCGAGTGGAAGGGCGGAAGAAAAAGCGACATGGTAAGTATCGAGGTAAGCTCGTGTGTGCGAGCGTAAGTGAGGTCGTATCCTCCTTACGGGGATGGTCATAAGTGTAGATCCGACCAAAGACATCCCATCAATGGTCTAGGTCAAGATCGGACGGTCGAAGGTCGTCGAAATAATGTTTTCTTTGAGCTAACTTTGCCTTGCAGCTAGCATCAGTCGACTGCCAGCTTGGAGGACTCGATTGCCGTCAAATAGTCGACTGCCTAAGGTCAGCATTCGACTGATGCTTCCATCATTCGACTGATGATGGCCATCAGTCGACTGATGGACAATGATCAGCTTCGAGGAGTCAAGGCTTATCACCCCATTTCAAGGAGATTGGTGCTCAATTTTGATTGGCTAGGGTTCCTCTCGAAAAGGGGCTCAAAGGCTATAAAAGGAGGGCCAATCCTAGGGTTTCTTCATCAATTCTAAAGCTTCCAAAAGCCTCCGCCAAGATACAACTTTTCGACAACGAAGTGCTTTCTCTCCGACGTCTAGTTCTTAATTTCTCTCTTATTGTAACGTCGGTTTTAGCTTTTATTTTAAGTTCATTACTTTAATCTTTCGGAGCTTTTATCGTATACGAGGAGAGGGGGAGTGTCCCTCTACCTCAAGTTTTTGTTCCTTCTTGTATCGATTAACTCCTACCTCCAACGAGGAGGAGTTCCTTTAGTTCTTTTGCCCTCTGTACGTGGTCAAGGACCACTAGGGCCTTAGAGTAGTAGCCGAAGGCTACGAACCAAGTAAAAAGAATTGTCTCTTTTACTTATTGCTTATCTTTTTCGCTGTAAATTAATTATCTACTCGGATTTTAAACAAACGAATGGAAAAAGAAAGTTTTAACGCTATTCACCCCCCCTCTAGCATTTCAAATTGATCCAACAATAGGATCGATGGATGTAAATTAAAATAGATTTTAGTCTCGGCTCGGATCTCCGGATGGCTCATACATGGCGTAGGTGGAGCGGACGAGAAGGCGATGCGACAGGAGACATATTGAAGACAAAAGCAATAATAGTTGGAAAATAATTTATTTTTCATATTTATTGCTTATTGTTTGATATGCATGTCGTAGGCTAGAAAATTCCCCATTTTCAAATTACTAAGTGGGAGAGGGAAATATTTTTATAAATTCCCACGGCCTCCATTACGATTTGACAAGTGATGCAAACAAACTTGTGCATCGGCTCTGAGTGCCTTCCTCTCCATCGGATGAGTTTGTTTGCAGATTGCAAGGTCGAATATGGTTATTAGGAATTATTAAGGAGCATGTGTACTTCCCCATCGGAAGGAACATAACCCGAGAAAATTACCTTGGTACCGAGTAATGGTGAACACTTAGATACAAATATAAGTATCCTCCCTATCGGAGTCACTGCTTTTATTTGTAGGGGCAATGAGGAACCAACTATTAATTTTACTTGTCAAAAAGTTAGGTTGACAGGATAGTAAAATTAATGGGTAAAACCTCCTCTTACAAATGTAGAATTCGTATACGTCCACACTATCTTGGCGTACGATATTCTCAGTGTTGGTTGATTTTAAAATTTTATTGTTTGATGAATCAATAATTTTTTGAAATCTAATGTTTTGATCTATGTGATTCTTAGGTTTTCTTTCAAAATGACTTTCAACCCGCTTGTTGTGATATTGAAAGAGAATAAACTTACTAGACCCAACTATGTTGATTGGAAGTGGAATCTAGACATTGTCTTGACTGCTGAGGAATACAAATATGTACTCCTCAAAGAGTGCCCTTCTAAGCCTGTAGATGATTCTTGGGAAAAGGAGAGAGAGAGTTAAAAGAAGTGGATGAAGGCCGATGAGATGGCACAATGTTACATTTTGGCATCTATGTCAAATGTACTACAACATCAACATCAAGTCATGCCCACTGCTTATGACATGATGCTCAATCTCAAAGAGATTTTCGGACACCAGAATTTGGTTGCGAGGTAAGAAGCCATGAGAAACTTGATGACGACCACCATGATCGAGGGAACACCTGTAAGGGATCATGTTCTCAAGATGATGGGTCATTTGAATGAGCTTGAGGTTCTTGGAGCTGAGATCGATGGGGAAACCCAGGTCGATATCATACTCCAGTCTCTACCTAGGGGTTATGAGCAGTTTCGCCTGAACTACAACATGAACAAGAGGTTGTATTCGTTGGCGGAGCTTCTGACAGAACTCTAGGCGGTAGAGGGGATATTTCGTCAGAGTGCTCAGGCACATGCCATGGTGACCCAAAAGGTTTCTACTTCTAAGCCAAAAGGCATGAAGAAGAAGAAACAAACTGGGGCGAAGGTAGTGGGAGGTACTCAGGGAGGAGTGCAGAAGCCGAAAGGCAAGTGCTTCACTTGTAAGCAGACTGGACATTGGAAGAAGGACTGCCCCAACCGCAAGTAGAACAAAGGTATATCTTTTGGTCTAGTCGTTGAAACATGTTTAGCGGTGTTATCTACCGGCACCTGATGTGTATATACGGGAGCCACAAATCATGTCTGTAATACTTTGTAGGGGTTCCAGGAAACCAGACGACTGGCTGAGGGGAGGTTACCATGTACTTGGACGATGCCACGAAGGTGCCGACTATTGCAGTGGGAGACATTCATTTATCTTTTGAGAAAAATAAACTTTTGGTTCTTAAGAATTGCCTTTATGTAGCTTTATTTAGAAAGAATTTAATTTCGCTTTCTAAATTGTTTATGGATGGATATTCTATTTCTTTTAATGATAGAGTTGTTATAAAAAGGAATAGGGACATTATCTGTTCAGGTGCATTGATAGAAAATAAATACACACTTGAACCAAAACCTCCCACGATGCAAATTGAAGTTAATAACTCATCTTCTAATTCCAATAAGAGAAAAGAACTTTCAAAGATGAACCAAACATATCTTTGACATCTTAGGCTTGGTCATATTAACCTAAGAAGAATTCAAAGATTGATAGCTGATGGACCACTGGGTTCATTAGTGGTGGAGGATTTCCCAAGCTGTGAATCTTGCTTGGAGGGTAAAATGACCAAGAGGCGATTTAAGGCCAAGGGGTATAGAGCCAAAGATGTGTTAGAATTGGTTCATTCTGATTTGTGTGGGCCTATGTCTATCCAAGCTAGAGGTGGTTTTGAGTATTTCATCTCTTTCATAGACGATTACTCAAGATATGGATACATTTACCTGATGCGCCGCATGTCTGAATGCTTTGACAAGTTCAACGAATTCAAGGCTGATGTGGAGAAACGTCAAGGTAAAAGTAACAAGACACTACGATATGATCATGGTGGCGAGTACCTCTTAGGAGAGTTTAGGAATTACTTATCAGAGGTTGGGATTCAATCCCAATTGTCTGCACCTGTCACACCCCAGAATAATGGTGAAGCAGACCGAAGGAATATGACTCTTATGGAGATGGTTTGATCGATGATAAGTTATTCTGAGTTGCCAGATTCGTTCTGGGGATATGCTCTTGATACGGCAGTGTACATTTTGAACTTGGTTCCATCTAAATCAGTGCCTTCTACTCCAACAGAATTGTGGACTAGGCGAAAGCCTAGTCTAAGACATATTCAGATTTAGGGGAGTCCAACACATGTGTTGAAGGCAGATACCGATAAGTTGGAATCTCGTACAGAAGTACACATGTTCGTTGGCTATCCTAGACGAACGAAGGGTGGTTTGTTTTATAGTCCTATAGATCAGAGGGTGATCGTTAGCACGAAAGCCTGATTTCTAGAGGAAGACTATGTGATGAGCCACAAGCCCAAGAGTAAAATTGTTCTGGAAGAATTAAAAGGGGAAGTCACTTCTTCAGTACCACCGGTACAAGAGGATATACCACAAGTCACTGCACCGCGTGTCACAAAGGATACACAGGTGATACCTCGTCGTAGTGGGAGAGTTGTGAGATAGCCTGATAGATTCAAGTTCTTGGGAGAATCTTCTGATTTTGTCTCTGGCGAACATGAACCTGATCCCTGGACATATGACGAAGCAATCCAAGATAAAGATGCAACATCTTGGCAAAATGCAATGAATACTAAGATTGAATCTATGGATTCAAATCAGGTTTGAGAGCAAGTAGAACCACCCGATGGTGTAAAAACCATTGGATGCAAGTGGATCTACAAAAGAAAGAGAGGAATAGATGGGAAGGTTGAGACCTTCAAAGCGAGGCTTGTTGCGAAGGGGTATACTCAGAAAGAGGGTATCGATTATGAGGAGACCTTTTCTCCGGTAGCCATGCTTAAGTCTATCCAGATTCTCTTATGCATAGCAGCTCATATGGATTATGAGGTGTGGCAGATGGATGTCAAGACAACTTTCCTTAATGGAAGTCTTGAGGAAAACATATATATGAAGCAACCAGAGGGATTCATTGTGAACGGCAAAGAGCATCTTGTATGTAAGCTTAATCAGTCCATTTATGGATTGAAGCAAGCTTCGAGGTCTTGGAACATCCACTTTGATGAGGTAAAACAGTCTTATGGATTTATTCAAAGTTCGGATGAGTCTTGTGTATACAAGAGATGTGACATAAACGTAGTGTTATTTCTTGTACTATACGTAGATGACATTTTATTGATTGGCAACAATATCAAGGTGTTATGGGACGTAAGGGTATGGTTGTCCAAACAGTTTGATATAAAGGACTTGGGAGAGGTGGGACACATCCTTGGGATCAAGGTTATAAGGGATCGCAGGAAAAGGATGTTGTGCTTATCCCAAGCTTCACACATAGACACGATTATGGATCGTTTTAGCTTGCAGAACTCCAAGAAGGGTTTTCTACCTTTCAGGCATGGAGTTCCTTTATCTAAGGAGATGTGTCCTAGAACATCTGAGGAGATAGAAGAGATGAAGGCGATTCCTTATGCTTCAATAGTAGAAAGCCTCATGTATGCGATGCTATGTATGAGACCAGATATTTGCTTTGCCGTGGGCATGGTCAGCAGATATCAGAGTAATCCAGGATAGGGACATTGGACTGCGGTAAAGCATATATTGAAGTACCTGACAAGGACTAGGGATTATATGCTAGTCTACCAGGCAGACCAATTACTCTCTGTGGGTTACACGGATTTCGACTTCCAATCTGATAGGGATAAAAGTAAGTCTACCTCAGGTTTTGTGTTTCTTTTGGAGGTGGAGCCATTGTATGGAGGAGTGTCAAGCAGAAATGCGTGGCGGACTCCATTTTGGAAGCTGAGTATGTGGTAGCCTCTGAGGCAGCCAAAGAAGTTATGTGGCTCAGGAACTTCATGATGGACTTGGATGTGATTCCTGGTTTGCCCAAAACTATGACAATTTATTGTGATAATAGTGGTGCAGTTGCAAACTCGAAGGAACCACGAGCCCATAAGGCAAGTAAGCACATAGAGCGTAAGTACCACCTGATACGAGAAATCGTAAAGAGAGGAGAAGTTGTTGTGGCCAAGATTGCATCGGAGAATAACTTGGTAAATCCTTTCACTAAGGCCCTTCTGGCGAGAGCTTTTGATAGGCATGTGGAGGGAATGGGGATCAGATGTATGGCAGTTTGAGGACAGCATAGTCTTTTAGTATAAGTGGTAGATTGTTGGGATGTATACTGAAAAGTCTATCTTTTGTATGAACATCTTTATTTTGAAATAAGAATCACATGATCATTGTTTGCATATTTTTATGGCTATGCATTTTGTCTAATATATTACATTGTAGATAACATGGTGTGTGGTGTCACACGGGAGATTATGTTATCGGTTCCTTGTAAAGTATAAGTAAAGGCTAACAACCGAGATGACTTTGGACAAACCATTGGAATGGTTGTAGTGTGATTTGGGATTGGTTTGCCTTGACAATAAAATCACACTAGTGCACTTTGTGTGTATTGAGCAGGACCGACTTAGAGGTGATTCGATTTATTGCTGACTACATAATCGAATCAGACCTCAGATATTATATTGTACGTACTCTTAATCCTGATATAATAACGGGCACATATACTTAGTATTCATCTCTTTGATTTACCAATGGGTGAGATTTATAGATTAAATCGATAGGCTCGGTAAGTTGGGAGATGATATTATTTATATAGTGTGTCGTTGATTATAGGAGGAAACCGTGTCCTATATATTAGGATGATGATGTCCCCTTGAGGAGCTCATAAGGTTCATCATGTAAACCCTGCAGGTGGACTTCGTCCGACATGATGAAAAGGTTGAGTTGTACTACTCATGGAGTTCGATTTTGATTAATTAATAGTGAGTAAATTAATTAATCGACGGACATTCGATATCTTAAACATAGGAAGAAAATGTACAAATAATATATGGAGCCCATATTAACTTATGGGGGTTGGTGAGGTAGATCAATGATAATCCTTTAGTGGATTGAATTATCATTCATGGATCGGACTTTATGTGGGCTTGATCCATTGGGTGGCCAAGATCCATCTCCTCCTCATGGTCCCTACTTTAGCCTATTAACACCTCATGAAGCTTAGATCCAATGGATAGAAACAAAACTCTAGATCCAAAGGTAGGGATTAAATCTCTAGATTTGACGGTTGAGATTAAATCTCTAGATCCGACGGTTGAGATTAAATCCCTAGAACCAATGGTAGAGATTAAAAGGAGGCTTATCCCTAACTCTATAAAAGGAGAAGAAGGGGTTGGCGTGGAGAAGAATTCCAATGGAGAAAGGACTAGGGTTTTGGGCGGCAAGAAGAATAGGGGTTGGCGGCACCAAATAAGGAATATATTTCCTTATCTCCTTCTTCCTCATGCTTGCCGACGACCAAACAGCTCCTTCCTCACCTTGGCCAGTGGCCAAAGCTTCCCTTCTCCTTCTCCTTTGCCAGTGGTAACAATATATAGGGCTTTCCCTTGGGGTCTTGGTCGGTTTACATCATAATCTCCTCTTCCTTCTTGGCCGGTGGCCAACTTCATCCTTGGAGGTTGGTGGCTGGTTGAAAGAAGGAAAATAACCTTGTTTCTATTCTCCCTCTTGCTTGGAACGAGTAAGGAAGGAAGATTGGCGATCTAGGAGCTTCACCTTTTGGTAGATCGTCGCCCACACGACGTCCGAAAGGAGGAAGGTCATACAATATAAGATCGAGAGATATATCGATTCTCTATTTTCATATGTTACATGTTTATTTTTATTTTTCAATTATGAGCATGATATATTCTTTTTGTGGCTAAATAATACTTGGATCCTGAACATAAACACAAAAGCCGGAGATCCGTACATCGTCTATTCCGCGGCTACTCGTAGAATAGAGGTTGGTCGCTTGAACAACAAGTTTGTTCAAGTGACCTCTCTAAACGAATAGAACGACGATGACAAGGTTGCTTGGGCAACCCCTTTTTTCTAGGATTAAATTTTTTTAATCTGGGGACATCGATGGGATCGCCATGAACAAGCGACCGAGTTGAAGTGGGAAGCGAAGTTTCCCCTCATGGATCAATCCCTACAATAATAATTCAAACCGACTTTGCTCTTCCAACCAACGATCATGGGGAGCCATTACTTTGACAAATGGACCAACACAACCAAGAGGCAAATTTAAGCCGATGCAAAAGTGACTCAAATTTTACAGTGCGGCTTGTCCATGGAGGAGCTCAACCGAATTGGACCATTCATTAGTTCCAAAGTCCTCTGGAACAAGTTAATCGAGCTACACGAAGGGATATCCAATGAAAAGGTATGCAAAAGAGACTAACTAATGAATAAGTTGTATAATCTAAAAATGCAAGATCACGAGACCGCTACGCAACTTCATGCCCGGATCCAATGCATCCTAAACAACCTACATGTCATCGGACAAAAGGTGCAGAATCGGGACATAATAATATACACGTTAAATGCATTTTCTAGGACCACCTTGTGGGCATCTTTGGTTGATGCCTACAAAGTGTCTAGAGACTTAACTAAGATTAGATTTGATGAATTATTTTTGGAATTTGAATTAAAGGAACAATCTAACGCGGTCTCGGTAGAGAAAGGTGTAGCATTGTTTGCAGGTCAAAGAAGAAAGGTGAAGAGCAAGCCACCTCCCGAAGAAGACGACTATCAATCGACGGAAGAGATGGAGACCGAGCTAGTCAACCTAGTTCGGAGGATGATCAAGAAGGAAAGGAATGCGAGACAATCAAAGAGAGCATTCCAAGCAACTTGGGAGTAAGAAGATCAAGATGATTACTTAGCATTCATGGCGAGACCGGTAGAGTCCGAGTCAGAGTCTAAAGCAAACTACGAGTCCAACTCTGACTCCGACTCCGAGGTTGATTTCTAGAAAAGACTCAAAGCAGGCTCAAAAGAAAAGATCAAGGTATTTTATTCTTTAATTGGTAATTTATATCATGCAATTAAGATATTAGATAAGAGGTTTGATAAGTCCAAGTCTAGGGTTGAATAATTGCTTGAGAAGGTTAAAATCATTAAGCATGAGGTCACCCTAACTTGTTCGACCAGTCAAGTTCAAGAGGAAAACTCAACTCAAGTCAAGAAACTTGAGGAATATAATTATCTCTTGAAATGGCAAGTCCAAGAGCTCGAGCCTAGGTTGGAAAAGTTCACATTGGGATCCAAGGGTTTTAACCTACTCCTTGGAACTCAAAGATCAATGTACAACAAAGTCGAACTCGGGTTTAGGTCAACAACAACGAACAAATTGTACATGTCAATTTTGATTCATAGTCATCAAAGAGTCCATGCATGGTTTTGGGACGTATACTGAAAGCCTAGTCTTTCTTTGGACATCTTCATTTTGAAATAAGAATCATATGATAATTGTTTGCATATTTATAGTTATGCATATTGTCTAACACTTTACATTGTAGATAACATGGTGTGAAGTTTCGCACAGAAGATCATGTTATCAGTTCCTTGTAGAGTATATGTAGAGGCTCACAACCAAGATGGTTTCGGACAAACCATTGGCATGGTTGTAGTGTAATTTGGTATTGGTTTATCTTGACCACAGAATTACACTAGTACACTTTGTGTGTATTGAGCAGGACCGATTTAGAGGTGATTAAATTTATACTGACTATATAATTGAATCAGACCTCGGATATTATGGTGTACATGCTCTTAATAAAGATATAATAACGGGCACATGTACTTAATATTTATTTCATTGATTTACTAATGGGCGACATTTATAAGTTAAATTGATAGTGTTGGTAAGTTGGGAAATGATATTATTTACATGGTGTGTCGTTGATTATAGGAGGAAACCATGTCCTTTGTATTAGGATGATGATGTCCCCTTGAAGATCTCATAAGGATCATCATGTAAATCCTGCATGTGGACTTGGTCCAGCATGATGATAAGGTTGAGTGGTACTACTTATGAAGTTAGATGTTAATTAATTAATTATCAGTAAATTTATTAATTAAAGTACATTTGATATCTTAAACATGGAAAGATATTTGTATAATTAATATATGGATCCCATATTTAATTATGGCGGTTGGTGAGGTAGATCAATGAAAATCCTCTAGTTGAATGGATTATCATTAATGGATCGGTTTTTATGTGGGTCGGATACTTTGGGTGTCCAAGATCCAACTCCTTCTCATGGTCCCTATTGTAGCCTATTAAAACCCTCACGAAGTCTAGATCCAATGGACAAGATCAAAATGAGGCTTGGGCGAAATCTATAAATAGGAGGCAATGCTTGGCCGACAACATGATTTTGAAGGCTAGGGTTTGCTTCCAAGGCTTGGGCATCAAGCAAGGAGTTGGCGTGGAAGGCTTAGGGCTAGGGTATGGCTTCTCCTTGTGGGCGGCGGTAACCTAGGGCTTTTCTTCTCCTTCCCATCTCTTTGGGTGGCGCCATCTCTTCCTTGTCTTAGGCTCGGCGGCAAGAGGTTGAGGATATAGCCTTTCTTCTTTCTCTCTTTGCTGGCGCCTCTCCTTCTTCCTCTACTTGGCCGGCAGCAACAACCAAGCTAGGTGGCTTGGTGGTCGGCAGTAGATAGGAGAAGAAGAGCTTGGTCATCTTGCCTTGTTCGGAGCGAGCAAGGAAGGGGAGATACGAGATCTAGGTGGCTTCAATTCTTGGAGGATCGTTGCCCACACAATGTTCAAGAAGAGGATAGGTCATACAATAGAAGATCAAGAGAAAAACAAGAGGTATAATTCTTGTTTTGTTTCCTTTTGTTCTATGTAATTGTTTACAATTGTATGATCATGGACCCCGATGATATACACAAAAATCGGCGATCCGTACATCATCTATTCCGCGGCTAATCGAGGAAAAGAGTTAGGTTGCTTGAACAATAAGTTTGTTTAAGCGACCACTCAAATCGAATAGCACGATGATGAATCAGTTGCTTGGGTAATCCATTTTGGTCCCGATTATTTTTTTTTAATCTGGGGATGCGAGATAGGATCACCATGTACAAGCGATCGATGCGAAGCTTCGATCCTTCAAGTGGTATCAAAGCTATGGTTTCCGATTTTGTGTGTTTAGGATTCGGTTACTTTTATGCACTTATCATATATTATGTGTGGCGGAAAATTGTAGGATATGCATAGGCTAACTTTTTGTTTGCAGGCATAAGATCCAACTATTATTTCCATATGTGTGTGTATGTGATTGTATGTGTGTAATCGTAATATTATTTGAATCCTCGGGGTTGACGAGGCTAGTATTTAATTTTTTTAATTAAGTACGACATTGTTTAGCCACTCTTTTATTTTAGTTTACTTTCAATCTAGATTTCATGTACACTTCTTTGTGGAGTATAGGATCAATGGATGTAAATTAAAATAATTTTTCTTGGCTCGGATCTTCGGATAGTTTGTACATGGTGTAGGGAGGAGTGGACGAGGTGGCAACACGACTGGAGGCATATTAGAGAACAAAAGACATAATAGTTAGAATTTTTATTGCTTTTGATTTATATTCTTGTTGTGCTTGCATAGTTAAACTTCCTCAATATTAAATTACTAAGTGGGAGAGGGATATTTTTTAAATTCTCACGTCCTCCATTACAATTTGACATGTGATGCGAAAAAACTTGTGCATTGGCTCTGAGTGCCTTCCTCCATATCGGATGAGTTTGTTTTGCGGATCACTAGGTCAAATATGATTATAGGAAGTTATTTAGAAGCATGTGTACTTCCCCATCAGAAGTAACATAATCCGAGGTAATTGCCTTAGTATCGGGTAATGGAGAACACTTAGATACAAATAAAAGTATCCTCCCCATCGGAGTCACTGCTTTTATTTGTAGGGCCGAAGAGGAACCAACTATTAATTTTATTAATGGTGGGAGGATCTCAAGGAGGAGTGAAGAAGCCGAAAGGCAAGTGCTTCACTTGCAAGCAGATTGGACATTTGAAGGTGGACTATCCCAATCGCAAACAGAACAAAGGTATATCTTTCAGTCTAGTCGTTGAAACATGTTTAGCAGTGTTATCTACCAGCACCTGGTGTGTAGATATGAGAGCCACTTATCATATCTGCAACCCTTTGCAGGGGTTCCAGGAAACCAAATGACTAGCTGAGGGGGAGATTACCGTCTACATGGACAATGCTACGAAGGTGGCGGCTATTGCAGTGGGAGATATTTATTTATCTTTTGATAGGAATAAAACTTTGGTTCTGAGAAATTGCCTTTATGTACCTTCATTTCGAAAGAATTTAATTTTAGTTTCTAAATTGTTTTTGGATGGATATTTATTTCTTTTAATGATAGAGTTGTTATAAAAAGGTATAGGGAGATTATCTGTTATGGTGCATTGGTAGAAAATTTATACACTCTTGAACCGAAAGCTCCCACAATGCAAATAGAAATAAATAACTCATCTTCCAAATCTAATAAGAGAAAAGAACCTTCGAAAATGAACCAAACGTATCTTTGGCATCTAAGGTTAGGTCATATTAACCTGAGTAGAATTCAAAGGTTATAGCTGATGGACCTTTGGGTTCATTCGTGGTAGAAGATTTCCCAACCTATGAATCTTGCTTAAAAGGTAAAATGACCAAGAGGCTTTTTAAGGCCAAGGGGTATAAAGCCAAAGATGTGTTGCAATTGGTTCATTCTGATTTGTGTGGTCCTATGTCAATCCAGGCCAGAGGTGGTTTTAAATATTTTGTCTCTTTTATAGATGATTATTCAAGATATGGATACATTTACTTGTTGCACTGCAAGTGTGAATGCTTTTACAGGTTAAAAGAATTCAAGGCTGATGTGGGGAAACATCACGGTAAAAGTATCAAGACACTATGATGTGATCGTGGTGGTGAGTACCACTTAGGAGAGTTTAGGAGTTACTTATCAGAGGTTGGGATTCAATCTCAACTATCTGCACCGTGTACACCCCAGCAGAATGGTGTGGCAGAGCGAAGGAATAGGACTCTTATGAAGATGGTTAGATCAATGATGAGTTATTCTGATTTACCAGATTCGTTCTGGGGGTATACTCTTGATATAACAGTGTATATTTTAAACTTAGTACCATCTAAATCAGTACATTCTACTCCCACAGAATTGTGGACTGGCGAAAGTCTAGTCTAAGACAAATTCAGATTTAGGGTTGTCCAAAACATGTGCTGAAGAGAGATGTTGGTAAGTTAGAATCTTGTACATAAGTGCGCCTGTTCGTAGGCTATCCTAGAGGAATGAAAGGTGGTTTGTTCTATAGTCCTAGAGATCAGAGAGTGATCGTTAGCACGAATGCCCGATTTTTAGAGGAAGACTATATGATAAACCACAAGCCCATGACCAAAATTGTTCTAGAGGGGTTAAGAGGGAAAGTCCCTACTTCAGTACCAACAGTACAAGATGATATACCACGAGTGACTGCACCGCGTGTCACAGAGGATACACAGGTGATACCTCATCGTAGTGGGAGGGTTGTTACACAACCTAAGAGATTTATGTTCTTGGGAGAATCTTCAGATTTGATCTCTAGCGAACATGAATCTGATCCCTGGACATATGAGGAGGCAATCCAAGACAAAGATGCGGTATCTTGGCAAAGGGCGATGAATTCTGATATAGAATTTATCGATTCAAATCAGGTCTGGGAGCTAGTAGAACCACACAATGGTATAAAAGTCATTGGATGCAAGTGGATCTACAAAAGAAAGAGAGGAATAGACGGGAAGGTTGAGACCTTCAAAGCAAGTCATGTTACGAAAGGGTATACTCAGAAAAAAGGGTATCGATTATGTGGAGAACTTTTCGCCGATAGCCATGCTAAGTCTATCCGAATTCTCTTTTCTATTGCTGGTCATATGGATTATGAGGTTTGGCAGATTGATGTCAAGACATCTTTCCTTAATGGAAGTCTTGAAGAAAACATATATATGGAGCAACCAGAGGGATTCATTGCAAAGGGCAAAGAGCATCTTGTGTAAAAGCTTAATCGGTACATTTATGGTTTGAAGCAAGATTCGAGATCTTGGAACATCTACTTTGATGAGGTAATCCAGTCATATGGATTTATTCAAAGTCCGGATGAGTCTTGTGTACACAAGAGATATGACGGAAACTTAGTGGTATTTCTTATACTATATGTAGATGACATTTTGCTCATTGGCAACAATGTCAAAGTGTTGTCAGACGTAAGGGTATGGTTGTCCAAACAGTTTGATATGAAGGACTTAGGAGAAGTGGGACACATCCTTGGGATCAAGGTTATAAGGGATCGCAAGAAAAGAATATTGTGCTTATCTTAAGCTTCATACATATACACTATTTTGGCTCATTTTAGCTTGCAGAACTCCAAGAAAGGTTTTCTACCTTTTAGGCATGAAGTACCTTTATATAAAGAGATGTGTCCTAGAACATCAAAGGAGATAGAGGAGATGAAGGTGGTTTCTTATGCTTCGGTGATAGGAAGTCTCATCTATGCTATGTTATGTACGAGGCCGAATATCTGCTTTGTCGTGGGCATGGTTAGCAAATATCAGAGTAATCCAGGACAGGGACATTAGAGTGCGGTAAAGAATATATTAAAGTACCTGAGAAGGACTAGGGATTATAAGCTGGTATATCAGGTAGATTAATTACTCCCTGTGGATTATAGAGATTCTGACTTCCAATCAGATAGGGATAATAGTAAGTCTACCTCGGGTTTTGTGTTTACTTTTGGAGGTGGAGCCATTATATGGAGGAGTGTCAAGCAGAAATGCATGACAGATTCTACCATGGAAGCTGAGTATGTGGGAGCCTTTAAGGTAGCCAAAGAAGTTGTATGACTCAAGAACTTCTTTATTAACTTGGATGTGATTCTTAGTTTTCCCAGAACTATCACAATTTATTGTGATAACAGTGGTGCAGTTGCAAACTCGAAGGAATCATGAGCCCATAAGGCAAGTAAACACATATAGCGCAAATACCACCTAATACGAGAGATCATAAAGCAGGTGAAGTTGCTATCACCAAGATTTCATCAGAGGATAACCTGACAGATCCTTTCACTAAGGCTCTTCCAGTGAGAGCTTTTGTTAGGCATGTGGAGTGAATGAGAATCAGATGTATGGCAGTTGATGGTAATATAGTCGTTTAGTATAAGTTGGAGATTGTTGTGATGTATACTGAAAGTCTAGTCTTTGTATGTACATCTTCATTTTGAAATAAGAATCACATGATCATTGTTTTTATATTTATAGTTATGCATATTGTCTAATACTTTACATTGTAGATAACATGATGTGTGTGTTGGGATGTATACTGAAAAGTGTATCTTTTGTATGAACATCTTTATTTTTGAAATAAGAAACACATGATCATTGTTTACATATTTTTATGGCTATGCATATTGTCTAATACATTACATTGTATATAACATGGTGTGTGGTGTCACACGGGAGATCATGTTATCAGTTCCTTGTAAAGTATAAGTAAAGGCTCACAACCGAGATGACTTTGGACAAACCATTGGAATGGTTGTAGTGTGATTTGGGATTAGTTTGTCTTGACCATAGAATCACACTAGTTCACTTTGTGTATATTGAGCAGGACCGACTTAGAGGTGATTCGATTTATTGTTGACTACATAATCAAATCAGACCTCAGATATTATATTGTACGTACTCTTAATCCCGATATAATAACGTCACATATACTTAGTATTCATCTCTTTGATTTACCAATGTGCGAGATTTATAGATTAAATCATAGGCTCGGTAAGTTGGGAGATGATATTATTTATATGGTGTGCCATTGATTATAGGAGGAAACCGTGTCCTATATATTAGGATGATGATGTCCCCTTGAGGAGCTCATAAGGTTCATCATGTAAACCCTGCAGGTGGACTTGGTCCGACATGATGAAAAGTTTAAGTGGTACTACTCATGGAGTTAGATGTTGATTAATTAATGGTCAGTAAATTAATTAATCGACGGACATTCGAGATCTTAAGCATGGGGAGAAAATGTATAAATAATATATGGAGCCCATATTAACTTATGGGGGTTGGTGAGGTAGATCAATGATAATCCTCTAGTGGAATGGATAATAATTAATCGATCGGACTTTATGTGGGCTTGATCCATTGGGTGGCCAAGATCCAACTCCTCCTCATGGTCCCTATTGTAGCCTATTAAAACATCATGAAGCTTAGATCCAATGGATGAAAACAAAACTCTAGATCCAATGGTAGAGATTAAATCTCTAGATCCGACAGTTGAGATTAAATCTCTATATCCGACGGTTGAGATTAAATCCCTAGAACCAATGGTGGACATTAAAAGGAGGGATGAACCTAACTCTATAAATATGGGATGATGGCTTGGGCGGCAACTTAATGGATGGCATTAGGGTTTTCTTCCCTTGGGCGGCAAGTAATCCTTGTTTGGCTAGGATTAGGAGTGGGCGGCTAGGGTTAGGGTTTGTGTGTTTGTTGTGGGCGGCAACATTAGGAGAAGGCCTTTTCTTCTTCATCCAAGGTTTGGCCGGCATCTATCCTTCTTCCCTCTACCTTGGCCGGTACTCATCCTATTCTTCTTCCCCTCATCCTTGGCCGGAAATTAGGAGAGCTAGGTTTAGGGTTTGGGCGGCAACAAGGAGAAGGATTGCTTTCCTTTCTCTTCTCTAAGTGTTGGCCGGCACCCATGCTCTCATTGATTCTCCTTTAGCCGGCTCCCATACTCCATGTTCTCTTCCTTGGCCAGCGGCAACATCGAGTTTATTGACTTGGTGGCCGGTTCTAGATAGGAAGATGAGTTTTGTTTTATGATCTTCCTTTGTTTGGAGCGAAAAAGGAAAGGAAGATTGGTGATCTAGGAGGCTTCGACTTTTGGAAGATCATCGCCCACACGACGTCCAAAAGGAGGAAGGACATACAATAGAAGATCAAGAGGTATAACAAGAGGTATTAATCTTGTTTATTTTGATTAGTGTTCTTTTGTATAATGTCTATAATTATTTTTCAATTATATGCATGTTGTATGTGGTTGTTTATTTTATGTTTGCGGCTAAATAATACTTGGATCCTGAATATAAACACAAAAACCGGCGATCCGTACATCGTCTATTCCGTGGCTATTCGTGGAATAGAGGTTAGTCGCTTGAACAACAAGTTTGTTCAAGTGACTACACTAAACGAATAGCACGACGATGACAAGGTTCCTTGGGTGTTCCCTTTTGTCTAGGATTAAATTTTTAATCCGGGGACATCGAAGGGATCGCCATGAACAAGCAACCGAGTTGAAGTGGTAAGCGAAGTTTCCCCTCACGAATCAAATCCCAACAGTGTGGGTCACATAGAAGATCATGTTATCAGTTCCTTTTAGAGTATAAGTAGAGGACCACAACCAAGATGGTTTTGGACAAACCATTGCCATGGTTGTAGTGTAATTTGGTATTGGTTTATGTTGACTATAGAATTACACTAGTACACTTTGTGTGTATTGAGCAAGACCGATTTAGAAGTGATTCAATTTATACTGACTATATAATTGAATCGGACCTCGGATATTATGGTGTACATGATCTTAATCCCGATATAATAACGGGCACATGTACTTAATATTTATTTCTTTGATTTACTAATGGGCGAAATTTATGGGTTAAATCGATAAGCCCGGTATGTTGGAAAATGATATTATTTACTTGGTGTGCCGTTGATTATAGGAGGAAACTGTGTCCTATGTATTAGGATGATGATGTCCCCTTGAGAAGATCATAAGGATTATCATGTAAATCCTACAGGCGGACTACTCATGGAGTAAGATGTTAATTAATTAATTGTCAATAAATTAATTAATTAATGGTCATTCGATATCTTAAACACGGGGAGATATTTATACAATTAATATATGTTGCCCATATTTAATTATGGGGGTCAGTGAGGTAGATCAATGATAATTCTCTAGTGGAATGGATTATCATTAATGGATCGGTTTTTATGTAGGCCGGATCCATTGGGTTGTCAAGATCCAACTCCTCCTCATGGTCCCTATTTTAACCTATTAAAACCCTCAAGAAGCCTCGATCCAACGCACACGATTAAAAGGAGGCTTGGGTGAAATCTATATATAGGAGGCAATGCTTGGGTGGCAACATGATTTTGGAAACTATGGTTTGCTTCCAAGGCTTGGGCGGCAAGCAAGGAGTTGGCGTGGAAGGCTTAGGGCTAGGGTTTGTCTTCTCCTTGTGGGCGGCGGCAACCTAGGGCTTTTCTTCTCCTTCGTATCTCTTTGGGCGGCGCCATCTCTTCCTTGTCTTAGGGTTGGCGGCAAGAGGTTGAGAGTTTAGCCTTTCTTCTTTCTCTCTTGGCCGGCACCTCTCCTTCTTCCTCTCCTTGGCCGGCGGCAACAACCACGGCACTAGATAGAAGAATAAGAGTTTTGTCATCTTCCCTTGTTCGGAGCGAGCAAGGAAGGGAAGATACAGAGATCTAGGAGGCTTCAATTCTTGAAGGATCGTTGCCCACACAACGTTCAAGAAGAGGATAAGTCATATGATAGAAGATCAAGAGAAAAACAAGAAGTATAATTCTTGTTTTGGTTTCCTTTTGTTCTATGTAATTTTTTACAATTATATGATTATGGACCCCAATGATAAACACAAAAACTAGCAATCCGTACATCATCTATTCAGCGGCTAATCAAGGAAAAGAGTTAGGTTGCTTGAACAACAAGTTTGTTCAAGCGACCACTCGAATCTAATAGCACGATGATGAATCGGTTGCTTGGGTAATCCATTTTTGTCTGGGTTAATTTTTTTTTAATCCGGGGACACGAGATAGGATCGCCATGTAAAAGTGGTCGAAGCGAAGCTTCGACCCTTCACATGGGTCCCTAAAATCTTATTAAATTCACATATAAGGACTAATAATAATTGGATTCCCTAGGATCAAGTCTACTATGTGGATAGACCATATTGGTTCAATGGTTTAGGTGGAGCTAGTACTAAAATTGTTTACCCAATCTCTTAATGCTTAGTCTTTCATTTTCATTTTTAGAATGGTTAGATAGGATTAATAGTTAGTCAACCTTGATAACATAGTATCAGGATGCGGTGAGATGATAGTACGTTAGGAAAATGAGGTCCTATGTATCCAAGCTAGATAAGACGTATCTAGCTTGGTGCACTTGGCTATGTTGAACTAGATGATGCTACTTTGTCGTATCCTAAACTAGTTAGACCAAGAAGTAACCCTAAGTGACTTAAGTAAATATTTTCTTGAAATTGGCTTTGTCTAAGGAAGTGGTCATTGTTTCGATCAAAGAAGGTCTCTGTGCCTCGCCACGATCTGGAAGTCATTTTCTTGAAAAGTCTACTTAATGATCTAAAGGTTAAATCCGAATCTAACCCAAGGTAGATTAATCTTTGAATGACTAAAGTTTAAATAAGTAAAATTGAAATCATCTCACAAGAACATATAAGGTTAACATGCCTTGAGACACATAGAATGTGTGAGATGCTAAGGACCATTTAAATGAAAATAACCTAATATTCGAAATACCTTCAAAACTTATATAAATACTCATCCTCTTGATTGATGCATTTAATAGTTACTTATATTTTGAAAACATACTTACGGTTATAACGTTCATGTTGGTATGTATACTGAAAAGTCTATCTTTTGTATGAACATCTTTAATTTTAAAATAAGAATCACATGATCATTGTTTGCATATTTATGGTTAGGAATATTGTCTAATACATTACATTGTAGATAACATTGTGTGCAGTGTCACACGACAGATCATGTTATCAGTTCCTTGTAGAGTATATGTAAAGGCTCACAACTGAGATGATTTTGGACAAACCATTGGTATGGTTGTAGTGTGATTTGGTATTGGTTTGTCTTGACCATAGAATTACACTAGTACACTTTGTGAGTATTGAGCAGGACCGACTTAGAGGTGATTCGATTTATTTTTAACTACATAATTGAATCGGACCTCGGATATTATGGTGTATATGCTCTTAATCGCGATATAATAATGAACACATATACTTAGTACTTATTTCTTTGATTTACCATTGGGCGAGATTTATAGAGTAAATCGATATGCTCGTTAAGTTGAGAAATGATATTATTTATATGTTGTGCCGTTGATTATAGGAGGAAACCGTGTCCTATATATTAGGATGATGATGTCCCCTTGAGGAGCTCATAAGGTTCATCATGTAAACCCTGTAGGTCGACTTGGTCCGGAATGATGATAAGGTTGAGTGGTCTACTCATGGAGTTAGATGTTGATTAATTAATTGATGGACATTTGAGATCATAAACACGGTGAGATATTTGTATAATTAATATATGGAGATCATATTTATTTATGGGTGTTGGTGAGGTAGATCAATGATAATTCTCTAGTGGAATGGATTATCATTAATGGATCGGACTTTATGTGGTTCTGATCCATTGGGTGGCCAAGATCCAACTCCTCCTCATGGACCCTATTGTAGCCTATTAAACCCAAATGGAGCCTAGATCCAATGATGGAAAATGAAACTCTAGATCCAACAGTGGAGGTTAAATCTCTAGATCCGATGTGGAGATTAAATCTCTAGATCCGATGGTTGAGATTAATGTTGGGATATATACTAAAAAGTCTATCTTTTGTATGAACATCTTTATTTTTTAAATAAGAATCACATGATCATTGTTTGAATATTTATGGTTATGCAATATGGTCTAATACATTACATTGTAGAAAATATGGTGTGTGGTGTCACACGGGATATCATGTTATCATCTCCTTGTAAAGTACAAGTAAATGCTTACAACCGAAATAGCTTTGAACAAACAATCAGAATTGTTGTAATGTGATTTGGTATTCGTTTGTCTTGACCATAGAATCACACTAGTGCACTTTGTGTGTGTTGAGCAGGACCGACTTAGAGGTGATTCGATTTATTGCTACTACATAATTGAATCGGACCTCAGATATTATTTAGTACATGCTCTTAATCCTGATATAATAATGGGCTCATATACTTAGTATTCATCTCTTTGATTTACCAATGTGTGAGATTTATAGATTAAATCGATAGGCTCGGTAAGTTGGAAAATGATATTATTTATATAGTGTGTCGTTGATTATAGGAGGAAACCATGTCCTATATATTAGGATGATGATGCCCCATTAAGGAGCTCATAAGGTTCATCATGTAAACCCTGCAGGTGGACTTGGTCCGGCATGATGAAAAGGATGAGTGGTACTACTAATGGAGTAAGATGTTGATTAATTAATGGTCAGTAAATTAATTAATCGACGGACATTCGAGATCTTAAACACGGGGAGATAATGTACAAATAATATATGGAGCCCATATTAATTTATGGTGGTTGGTGAGGTAGATCAATGATAATCCTCTAGTGGAATGGATAATCATTAATGGATTAGACTTTATGTGGGCTTGATCCATGGGTGACCAAGATCCAACTCCACCTCATGGTCCCTATTGTAGCCTATTAACACCTCATGAAGCTTAGATCACATGGATGAAAATAAAACTCTAAATCCAAAGGTAGAGATTAAATCTCTAGATCCGACGGTTGAGATTAAATCTCTAGATCCGACGTTTGAGATTAAATCCCTAGAACCAATGGTCGAGATTAAATCAAGCCATAAGCCTAACTCTATAAATATGGGCTTGAGGGTGGGTGGCAAGAATAGAATTAGAGGAAAGGGGGCTAGGGTTTTGGGCGGCAAGAGCAAGGGAGGTTTAGGGTTTTGGGTGGCCACAATTAAGGAAAGATGTTTTTTTTCTTCTTCTTCCTTAGATGGCCAGCACCCTTCTTCCTTCTTCTCTCCTTGGTTTTGACGGCGCCCAACCTTCTCCCCTTCAACCATGGCTTATGATGGATGGAATTAGGGTTGCTTCCCTTGGGCGGCAAGAATTCCTAGTTGGAGTAGGATTAGGAGTGGGCGGCTAGGGTTATGGTTTGGGTGTTGGTTGTGGGTGGCAACATGAGGAGAAAGGCTTTCCTTCTTCCTTCATGGTTTGGCCGGCAACCTTCCTTCTTCCCTCGACCTTGGTTGGAGCTCATCCTATTCTTCTTCCCTTCATTCTTGGCCAGAAATTAGGAGAACTAGGTTTAGGGTTTGGGCGGCAACAAGGAGAAGGATTGCTTTCCTTTCTCTTCTCCAAGTGTTGGCCGGTGCCCATGCCCTCATTGATTCTCCTTTTTTCCAGTTCCAACACTCCATGTTCTCTTCCTTGGCCGGCGACAACATCGAGTTTATTGACTTAGTGGCCGATTCTAGATAGGAAGAAGAGTTTTGTTTTATGATCTTCCTTTGTTTGGAGTTAACAAGGAAGGAAGAATGGCGATATAGGAGCTTCGACTTTTGGAAGATTGTCGCCCACACGACGTCCAAAAGGAGGAAGGACATACAATAGAAGATCAAGAGGTATAATCTTGTTTATTTTGATTAGTGTTCTTTGGTATTACGTTTATAATCATTTCTCAATTATATGCATGTTATATGAGGTTGTTTACTTTATATATTCTGTTTTGTGGCTAAATAATACTTGGATCCCCAACATAAATACAAAAGCCGGCGATCCGTACATCGTCTATTCCGTGGCTACTCATAGAATAGAGGTTGGTCGGTTGAACAACAAGTTTGTTCAAGTGACCTCTCTAAACGAATAGCACGACGATGACTTGGTTGGTTGGCCAATTCCTTTTATCTAGGATTAACTTTTTAATCTGGGAACATCGATGGGATCGCCATGAATAAGCAACAAAGGTGAAGTGGGAAGCGAAGTTTCCCCTCATGGATTGATCACAAAAACCTACATTTGGTATCAGAGCCACCGTTTCCAATTTTGTGTGTTTAGGATTCGGTTAATTTTTATACACTTTTCATATATTATATGTTAATTTTTATGCACTTTTCATATATTATATGCGTCGGATAATAGTAGGATATGCATAGGTTAACTCTTTGGTTGCAGGCATATGATTCGACTATTGTGGCCATATGTGTGTATGTGATTGTATGTGTGTAAATATTTATTTTGTTGAATCCTCGGGGTTGACGAGGCTAGTATTTAATTTTTTTGTAAATTAGATACGACATTGTTTAGCCACTCTTTTTATTTTAGTTTACTTTTGATCTATATTTTATGTACACTCCCTCGTGGAGTATAGGATCGATAGATGTAAATTAAAATAGATTTTAATCTCGGCTCGGATCTCCGGATGGCTCGTACATGGCGTAGGAGGAGCGGATGAGATGACGATGCAACGGGAGACATAATGAAGACAAAAGCCATAATAGTTGGAAAATTTTTATTTTTCATATTTATTGCTTATTTTTTGATATGCATGTCGTAGACTAGAAAATTCCTCAATTTTAAATTACTAAGTGGGAGAGGGATATTTTTATAAATTCCCTTGGCCTCCATTATGATTTGACATGTGATGCAAGCAAACTTGCACGTCGGCTCTGAGTGCCTTCCTCCCCATTAGATGAGTTTGTTTGTGAATCATAGGGTCGGATATGGTAATAAAAAATTATTTAGGAGCGTGTGTACTTCCCGATCGGAAGGCATATAACCCGAGATAATTTCCTTGGTATTAAGTAATGGTGAACACTTAGAAGAAAATAAAAGTATCCTCCCCATCGGAGTCACTGCTTTTATTTGTAGGGCCGAAGAGAAACCAACTATTAATTTTATTTGTCAAAAAGTTAGGTTGACAAGATAGTAAAATTAATGGGTAAAACCTCCTCTTACAAATGTAGAATTCGTATACGTCCACATTATCGTGGCATACGATATTCTCGGAGTTTTGAGGTGTTGGTTGATTTTAAAATTTTATTGTTTGAGGAATGAATAATTTTTTGAAATCTAAAGTAATGATCTATGTGATTGTTATGATTTTCAAATATGACTTTTAGTCCACTTGCTATGATACTAAAGGAAAATAAACTTACTGTACCCAAATAATATTGATTTGAAAAGAATCTAGATATTGTCTTAACTGCTAAGGAGTACAAATTGTTGGTGCAACAATGCCCCAAGCATTTATATGTTTTGATGTTTGGATAATCATCTAAGTTAGGTGACCATTTGTGATATAATTATGAACATGTTCAAGTAATAGGGAACTCCAAGTATGAAGACTTGGTAAAGGCAAAGTCCAAGTATGAGCTTGGCAAGAAAAGTCCAAGGTAAAGGTTTGGCGGCATAAGACCAAGCATGTTGTCTTGGGGGCATTAAGTCCAAATGGATTTTGGCAAAGGAAGACTAAAGGCAAGTCTTGGCAGCGTAAGTCCAAGCATGTAGACTTGGCAGCGTAAAGTCCAAGCACGCTTTGGCAAAAGGAAACCCAAAAGACATGACAAAGCCGAAGGAAACTCTTGGAAGCAAAGCACAAAGGATGAACAAGTCGCAGACTCGGAGGGATCCTGGAGGCGCAAGGCTTAAGGAAGAGCTAGAAGGTTGGGTCTAGGTCTAGGGGGTGTAATCAAGTATGAATTATTCATACTTGATGAGTATCAATCGACTGATACGATGTATCAGTCGACTGATACAATGTATCAGTCGACTAGTCAGGTGCTCGAATGAGTCAAGATGAAAACCTGACCATCAGTCGACTACTTTAGTCATGACAGTCGACTGATGTTGTGATTAGTCGACTTCCAACAGTGGCAGTCGACTGATCAAGTTAAATACGGTCACATAATGGAGTCTTACTCAACTGTGGCCTGTGATCACTCGATTGATCACTCCATCAGTCGACTGATGGAGGGATCAGTCGAATGATGAGAGTGCTATTGGAGGAAACGACTCTGAATTCCGTGAATTTGGCTATTCAGAAGTCGTTAATTGCGTCGGCAGTCGACTGATTCTGTGCATCAGTCGACTGATGGTGCTCCAATAGGAAAATCAGCCTTCTCTCTATAAAAAGAGGGCTGGTGGAGGTTTTTGGGGTTAATGCTTATTCTTTGATTATACTCTCAAGGCTCCATAATTTTTCAAAGCTTTCTAGTGATTCTAAATCTCTTTCTCCTCTCTAAGCTTCATATACATCTTTTGTAAGAAGAGGAGAAGTGTTTATAAAGGAAAGCTTCATAGTGGTATTGATTAGGGTTGATCCACCTCAAGGATCACCGTGGAGTAGGAGCGCTATCTCTGAACCACATAAAAGAATTGTGTTAGCATTGTTTTTCATTTGTTATTATTATTTTTGTTGTGCTTCCGCTAATATTTTTATAGAGATGAAAAACAAGCAATTCACCCCCCCCCCTCTCTAGCTTCAAATCGATCACCAACAAGTGGTATCAGAGCCCGGATCGCATCGGAAGATCTAACAATCAACCGGAGCAAAAATGGCTTTCCAAGAGGGGTATAGCACGGCGAGGCCTCCGTTCTTCGACGGCAACGACTTCGACTATTGGAAAGGTAGGATGGAGTATTACTTAATGAATGATATTGAGAATTGGTTTAGTGTTGTAGATGGTTTCGAGAAGCCGATCGCTGAACACGGAGCACCTATACCGACGAAGGATTGGACGAGAGACATGGCCAAGAAGGCTCAAGCCAATGCCAAGGCAACAACCACACTTCAATGTGGTTTGTCAAAAGAGAAATTAAGCAAAGTGGGGCCATTTGAATCGGTGAAGGAGCTTTGGGAGAATTTGATAGAGCTCAACGAAGGATCCAAGGAAACAAGAAGAGCCAAGAGAGATCTCCTAATTGGCCAACTTCAAAGCTTCTCCATGAAGACCAATGAGACCGTGAGCCAAATGCACGGTGGCTTCAAAGAAGTAGTCAATGGACTACATGTTATAGGTGAGAAGGTCGACAACCGAGACCTTGTAAGGTATGTGCTCCAAGCTTTCCCTAGAACAACCTTATGGGCTTCAATGGTAGATGCCTATAAGGTCTCTAGGGATCTCTCTTTGGTTAAGTTAGATGAGCTATTTTGTGAATTTCAATTACATGAACAAACTAACACTTCATCCAAAGAGAAGGGTATAGCTCTTTTTGTAGGAAAGAAGGACAAAAAGAAGAAGGAGAAGAAAGAAGTGTCCTCCTCATCCGAATCCAAGGATGACTCATCAAGTAGTGAAGATAAGCTATCGGCAAGCGAGGTGGCTCATTACGTCAAGAAATTTGGTGGGAAGTCAAGGAAACTCACCAAGAAAGATGTGAGGAGGATGTTCCAATCCTCAAGAGGTAAGTCTTCAAATAGTTTAAATTCTACACCTAACGTAACTTGTTTTGGTTGCAACAAGAAAGGGCATATAAAGCCAAATTGCCCGGAACTAAAGAAGAAGGAAGAGAAGGAAAAGAAAAAGAAGGAAAAGAAGGAGAAGAAGAAGAAGGAGGCAATGGTGGCACAAACATGGGACACCCTAAGCATGGAGGATTCTTCCGATGATGAAGAAGTATGCCACGCCACCCAAAATGTAGCCCTCATGGCATTGGAGGAAGAAGCCGGGAGCTCAAGTAAAGAGTCCTCATCTTCTTCTTCAAGCGACGGATCATCATCAAGTGATGATGATGAGGTAAACAACTCCCCTAGGGTAGATTTACTTTACAAGACAATTGCATGTCTTCAAAATGCTTTGAATAGATCGAAAACTAGGATTAAGGACCTAAAAATAGAAATTAAATCACTTAAGAGTTTAAAACTGTCTTGTGGTAAATTATCTTGTGATGATGATGCATGTACCCTTAGGGATGAAAATGATGAATTAAGAAAAGAAATAGGTAACTTAAGAGCATGCTTAGAAAAATTTACTAATGGTTTTAAATATCTAGACATGATAATTAAGGATCAAAGGGCTATTTACAACAAGGCCGGACTAGGATATAGGCCTAAAGAAAAGGAGGTAGTATTTACATCCCTTGTTAGTAGAAAATCCTTAATTAAAAGCAAGGGTAGAAAGGCTTGGTTCCCTAAGAAATTTCTAATTCATGCTAGTGGTCCTAAGATTTGGGTACCTAAGGATTGTATTTTTCATGTGATATAGGTAGAAGAACCAAGCTTGTGGATCGTTGATAGTGGGTGCTCAAAACACATGACCGGTGATGAGAGAAAATTCTCCATTATCAACCACACTAGCAAGGGAAAGGTATCATTTGGTAATAGCGACAAACTTAAGATTCTAGGAAAGGGCACAATTGAGGTATCCCCCAATCTTGCCATTCATAAAGTGTTATTAGTTAAAAATATGAAATTTAATTTACTTAGTGTAAGCCAACTATGTGATGCAAACTTTGATGTTAAATTTGATTCCTCAAAATGTTTTATAAGACACAAAACTCTAAATGTTTGCATGTTAGTAGGTTTTAGGAAATAAAATATATATTATGTTGATTTATCCTATGCTACTAATGCTTCTAATAAGTGTCTTATTGCAAAAGAGGAAGAAAGTTGGCTTTGGCATAGGAGGCTAGGACACATAAACATGAAGAACATAGCCAAAATAGCAAAAATGAAGTTAGTCAAAGGGTTGCCTAAAGTCAAATTTCTCAAGGAAAAAATGTGTGATGCATGCCAAGAAGGGAAACAATCAAAAACATCAGACAAAGGTAAAAATTTACTTAGTATCGGTTTACCTTTAGAACTTTTACATATGGACTTATTTGATTGTCATAGTACCCCTTCTATGATTGGTAGTAGATATTGCCTAGTAATAGTAGATGACTTCTCTAGGTTTACTTGGGTATTTTTCTTGAAAAATAAAGATGAAACCCTAGGAATAATCATAGGATTTAGCAAAAAAGTAGAAAATGAAAGAAAACTCAAAATCAATCGGATCCGTAGTGATCATGGTGGAGAATTTGAGAATTCTAATTTCTCAACCTTTTTCTTAGAACAAGGGTACAAGCATGAGTTTTCTTGTCCTAGAACACCCCAACAAAATGGGGTTGTGGAAAGGAAAAATCGTGCCCTACAAGAAGCGGCTAGGACAATGCTTAATGCATACTCCTTACCTAGCTACTTGTGGCCGGAAGCGGTTAACACCGCTTGCTATATCCAAAATAGGGTATTAATTCATAGGTTTTTAGGAAAAACTCTATTTGAATTGTGGAATAGTACAATTCCAATAATTCATTATTTTAAGGTCTTTGGATGTAAAGTCTATATTTTAAATACCAAAGACAACCTAGGTATGTTTGAGTCCAAAGCAGATGAGGGAATCCTAGTTGGATACTCATCCACTAGTGTAGGGTATAGAGTTTACAATAAAAGTACTCAAAAGATTGAAGAATCTTCAAATGTCCAATTTGATGAAACTTCCAATACATACCCTGGGAAATCCCCTATTGATGATGATATTAATAATGAAAATCAAGAAATTACTCAACAATTTCAAGATTTAACCTTAGGGGGTAATGATCAAGGGGGAGGATTGAATCAAGGGGGAGTAAGAGGTGATTCCGATGATAAGCAAAGGATTGAGATTAACTATGATCAAACTCAAATTAATACACCTCCTAGAACCATAAGAGTTCATCAAAATCACCCTTTAGATCAAATTGTGGGTGAATTATCTCAAGGTGTTAGGACTAGGTCATTTCATAGGGATCCCACTAGTCATATAGCTCTAATTTCTCAAATTGAGCCCAAAACAATCAAAGATGCATTACTTGATCTGGATTGGATCTTAGCAATGCAAGATGAATTTGTTCAATTTGAAAGGAGTCAAGTATGGGAGTTAGTTCCTATACCTAATGAAAATACCAATCATTACTACAAGATGGGTCTTTAGGAACAAACTATATGACAAAGGGAATATTACTAGGAATAAAGCAAGATTAGTTGCAAGGGGCTTTAATCAAGTTGAAGGACTTGACTATGATGAAACATATGCCCCGGTTGCTAGATTAGAGTCTATTAGGATACTATTAGGGTATGCCTCCTGTATGGGTTTCAAACTTCATCAAATGGATGTCAAATCGGCATTCCTAAATGGGTTTATTAAGGAAGAGGTATATATAGAACAACCTCTCGGGTATGAGAATATGGACTATCCAAACCATGTATACAAGCTTAGGAAAGCTTTGTATGGTTTGAAACAAGCTCCCCTGGCTTGGTATGAAAGATTATCATCTTTCTTAATCTCTAAGGACTTTAAGAGGGGTAGTGTAGATCAAACTCTATTTATAAAGTCAACATCAACGGACATCTTTGTAGCCCAAGTATATGTTGATGACATTATCTTTGGGTCAACAAATGATGAACTTCTCTAAGACTTTATTAAGAATATGGAAAAAGAGTTTGAAATGAGTCTAGTTGGGGAATTAAATTTCTTCCTAGGATTACAAGTTAAACAAACAAGTGAAGGAATTTATATTTATCAAACCAAATATGCTAAGGAAATGATTAAGAAATTTGGTTTGGAAAATGCTAAGGTAGTTTCAACTCCAATGGCAACCAATACAAAAATAGATAGTGATAATGAAGGCAAACAAATTGATCTTACACTCTATAGGAGCATGATTGGTAGCCTTTTGTACTTAACCGCTAGTAGACCCGACATATTATTTGCGGTTGGTATGTGTGCTAGGTACCAATCATGTGCCAAAGAATCTCATTTAGTTGCCGTTAAGAGAATCTTAAGATATATTAAAGGCACACTAAATGTGGGACTATGGTACCCTAGGACTAGGTCTTTTGATTTGGTTGGGTACACTGATTCCGATTATGCCGGTTGCAAATTGGATCGGAAGAGTACTAGTGCTGGATGTCAATTCCTTGGGTCCTCCCTAGTTAGTTGGAGTAGTAGGAAGCAACCTTGTGTTGGCCTATCCACCACCGAAGTCGAGTATGTTGCTATGGGTGATTGTGTAGCTCAACTACTATGGATGAAACATACCTTAGAGGATTATGAGTTATCTTACTCCAACATGAAAGTATTTTGTGATAATGGGAGCACCATAAACTTGACCAAAAATCTCGTGCATCACTCTAGGACCAAGAACATTGAAGTGAAACATCACTTCATTTGAGATCATGTGGCTACGGGGGACATTGAGCTTAATTACATTGAATCCAAGTCCAACCTAGCCGACATATTTACCAAGGCTCTCCCCGAGGTAAAATTTTTATCACTTAGTAGAGAACTTAGAGTGTGCTTGGTTGAGTAAAGGTGTAGGTTTGCATGATCCTATAGAAATACTAGGATATATACCTTTAAGCATCTCACAAAATACCTAAGAAACCATAATTTTTGTATTGAGCCACTTAGACAACATGTGAGATGTTAGGAAGATGCACTTGGTTCATCATGCTTGTTATGATACATTACTATGGACCAAAGTGTCATCTAGAGACATTGATCCTTTATTGGACTAATCATTGGGAAGGCTTATACACAATTGATATGCATATAGCTCCAAGAACATGATTGGAAATGTCAAATAAAACATATTTTAAACTATGTTTATCACATTTTGAAAAATAGTTTTCAAGTGAAACACAAAAGTGATACAAAGTTTGCAAAAACATTAGAACTTTTGTTGGTTTCCAAGTTTGTATCAATCATGAAATCTAGAAAACATATATTTTTCAAAATATTTTTCCTTGATAAAGTATGATTTCAGAAATGTGTAAACAAAATTTAGTGATTTTTCGAGGTTTCTAGAATTTCTAACGCATTTCTAAATTTGGGTTGAAAAGGCTAAAATTCGGATTTCAGGCATAGTTAGGATTAAGAAACCAGTCGACTGATACACTGTGTTCTCTGATAAATAGGTCCATTTTCTGATATTTAGTGTATCCTGGATTTCCTAAACCTTTAGCATAATAATATTGAGTATAAACAAACGTTTAGGACTGTTTAATGCTGTGTTTTAGGGGGAGTTTCATAAGATGCATCTTTTTCATTCCCAAATTTACATTGTTGGTGCAAAGTTAGGATTTAAACCTTCAAATTGTTTGATAGGATTTTGCTCCACATGTATTTCACTCATCATGAACTATATCTTGGATTAGGGGGGGGGGGGGGGGCAAAATGTCAAATCTATACCTTAGTTCAAAATTATAACACATTCGATTCTTTCATGAAATATATGATTTTATCTTTCTTCTCTTTTTGATGTATGTCAAAGGGGAAGAAGAAATGTTTAAGTCAGAATTTGATATATGATTTGGAAATATGATTATGAGCATATCTTTAAAAGACCTAACTTAAATGATTGCCAAAGATCAAATAGGAGGAGATTGTTGGTGCAACAATGCCCCAAGCATTTATATGTTTTGATGTTTGGATAATCATCTATGTTTGGCGACAATTTGTGATCTAATTGTGAACATGTTCAAGTAACAGGGAAATCCAAGTATGAAGACTTGGTAAAGGCAAAGTCCAAGTATGAGCTTGGCAAGAAAAGTCCAAGGTAAAGGTTTGGCGGCAAAAGACCAAGCATGTTGTCTTGGCGGCATTAAGTCCAAACGGATTTTGGCAAAGGAAGACCAAAGGTAAGTCTTGGCAGCATAAGTCCAAGCATGTAGACTTGGCGGCATAAAGATTAAGCACGCTTTGGCTAATGGAAACCCAAAAGACATGACAAAACCGAAGGAAGCTCTTGGAAGCAAAGCGCAAAGGATGAACAAGTCGCATACTCGGAGGGATCCTGGAGGCGCAAGGCTTAAGGAAGAGCTAGAAGGTTGGGTCAAGGTCTAGCGGGTGTAATCAAGTATGAATTATTCATACTTGATGAATATCAGTCGACTGATACGTTGTATCAGTCGACTGGTCAGGTGCTTGACTGAGTCAGGATGAAACCCTGACCATCAGTCGACAGCTTTGGTTGTGGCAGTCGACTGATGTTGCGATTAGTCGACAGCCAACAGTGGCAGTCAACTGATCAAGTTAAACATGGGCACATAATGGAGTCTTACTCGACTGTGGCCTGTGATCACTCGATCGATCACTCCATCAGTCGACTGATGGAGGGATCAGTTGACTGATGAGAGTGTCGTTGGAGGAAATGACTCTGAATCCCACGAATCCAGCTATTCAGAAGTCGTTAACCGTGCCGACAGTCGATTGATTCTGTGCATTAGTCAACTAATGGTGCTCCAACGGGAAAATCAGCCTTCTCTCTATAAAAAGAGGGTTGGTGAAGGTTTTTGGGGTTAATGCTTATTCTCTGATTATACTCTCAAGCCTCCATGATTTTTTAAAGCTTTCTAGTGATTCGAAATCTCTTTCTCCTCTCTAAGCTTCAACTACATCTTTTGTAAGAATAGGAGAAGTGTTGTAAAGGAAAGCTTCATAGTGGTATTGATTAGGGTTGATCCACCTCGAGGATCACCGTGGAGTAGGAGCGCTATCTCCGAACCACGTAAAAGAATCGTGTTAGCATTGTTTTTCATTTGTTATTATTATTTTTGTTGTGCTTCCGCTAATATTTTTGTAGAGATGAAAAACAAGCTATTCACCCCCCCCCCCCTCCTTTAGCTTCAAATCGATCACCAACAAAAACTTGCCATGTTGCACAACTTCACAGAGACCTTTCCACCATGCACTAGACTGAGGCAGAGAGTTGGACATCCCAAAAACCTAAACTCCTAACCAAAATGTCATCAAAATATGGGAGATATTTTTAGAGGGGATTTGGGGGGCCATCTTGGAAGCTAATTACAAAGGCCTTCTCCACTCCGATCAACCCAGTGCTACCTTAGACTTGGGCCATCTTGCCTTCCAATCTTCCTTCTTTTATTTCCTGAAAACACAACCCACAGAGATGTAGCCTCCTTCCCAAAATCCTCGTCCATGGCTAAAGTCTACTCGCTCCAAAGTAATAGGTGACCGATGCAGATCCCTATCCCAGTAGTTTCAAATTCCTTCTGAATATTATCTGATTCTAGCTTCCTCTATCAAACACCCTCATTTACCTCCAGATAGTACCAAAGTATTCTTCATAGAACAATTAGAAGTTGGCCTATATTTTCTCCTTCACCCTTTCTTCCTTGAAGTATCTCAGTATTTCTCTATTCCTTTGAACCAACTATGTCCTATTTTCTTTCTCTTTATGCTAGACTTTTATCTTGTCACTTCCTATTTTAACATTACCCCTTCATCCTTTTTATTTCACTACTTTTTTTAGTTAAAATCATTAGAAACCAACAACTTTTATTTCCAAACCCGCTCTACCTTCCAATTCTTAATAGGCATCCCTTCGTCACATAAAGGATGGAAAGAACACTATCTCTTTATACATCCTCCTTCCCCTTTCACTTTCCCCTTCACCTGTCGACACACACTTCCCCCTCGTCCCCCTATGGGTCAGTATCAAGATAATGCATAATACCAATTGATCACATTATCTTTAGCAAAAGAACAATTTAATCTGAATCAGATACATACAAGATCGACATTGGCCTTAATCAGAACAAACCTCTTGCAGTCCACTGATACTTTGAGTAACTTCTTCACCGATTGTCCTCAAGAATATATATATATATATATATATATATAACATACTTTAAATTTTTTTCTTATTTTTTCATTTTTTATAGAATCACTTTTGTTACAAGCTTCAATCAGTGTTCCACCACCTTCACACATAAACTCTATTCAACTACACCCCCATCACTTCGCACATTCTACCGAACCTCTACCTTCTAACCCAACTAGCTACATCCCCACTTTTTACATAACCAATGCCCCCAATGTTTCCAACCCCATATCTTCAACTAGTCTTATTCCTCAATCCCTTTTTCCATCGCCATTAGTCGGGGATCTAGTAAATCCCCTCTTACACAACCCTAATCAGGTTTTATATTATTTCCTTTGTTACTTCTGATTGATACTAATGTTGGTGCAATTGGCCCAGGTCACAATTGACTTGACTCAAGTTTGACTCGAGCAATATTTTGATGTTTGACATGGAAGTTTGACATGGAAGTTTGACATTGATATTTGACATTGATGTATGATAATATTTTAGGGAGATTGTTGGCACAATCGACCTAGTTCATGATTGACCGGACTCGAGTTTGACTCGAGGGGGATTTTGATGGTTGATTGGAGTTGACCATGTCATGGAAACTCCAAGTCGTGAGTACTTGACATGTAAAGTCCAAGCATGGGTCTTGGTATGGAAAGTCCAATCATGGGTCATGGCATGGAAAGTCTAACATGGGTTGGCAAGGGAAAGTCCAAGCATGAGTCTTGGCATTTTGAAAGTCCAAGGGGTTTGATATTGGCGGCCTAAAGTCCAAGCGGGAGTCTTGGCAGCATAAGTCAAATGGTTGGCGGCGTAAAGTCCAAGCAGAGTCTTGGCGGCGTAAGTTCAATGTGCCTTGGCGGTGTAGACACCATTAGCATGACATAGCCGATGGAAGAACCTGAAGGCTAGCACAATGGATGAATAAGTCATGGATGACTTGGAGGGATCCGAGATGCACGAGGATGACGGAGGTGGCTAGAAGGCTTAGGTGTTGGCTAAGGGTGGTCTAGCAAGTCTGGGGGCACCATAATTGGGTTAAAATCTCATATTTGACGTGTGCTAGTCGACTGGTGTCATATTGTTGGGTTTTCGGCACCGCGGCGTGTGTGTGTTCGATCACGTTTCGTAAACATGAGCACAGCGGAAGCAATAAAATAATAAATCTACATTTATTACAACACACACAACACACGCATGCATATTACAACAAGTGTAGACATAACCGTAAATTTAAATTTGCAATAAAAGGAAATTTATCTACGTTATACCTTTCGTATGACGTGTAGAGGGAACGACATCAACCAGAACGATCCTCGCTAGAATCGTCTCTATCCGTATCCACGCCGAGTTCCTCAGGATGACTTCGCTAAGCCATGAGCTTCATCTTCGTACAGGTTACTAGCCTCGTGTTGAAGACGACGTGATCGAGAGATGATCACGATCCGAATCCAAATTCGGATCCAAAACGAGTCCTCAAAACTCGCTTCTCCGGAGAGGTATTCGTCAACCGATTGACGAATCCTTCGTCCTCCACCCTAGAGGATTACCGGAGATCGAATCCCCGGTAAGTTAGCCGCTGTCGGAGCTCTAACTGTCGTCCAAACGATGCTCCGACGAGAGGAGAAGAAGCTGTCCAGAAAACTCGACAACTTGGTCGAGGAGTAGGCACCGGCCAAAATAAGGAAGCCAAGTGCTCACCTTATCGCCACACCCAAGGAAGATCATCGGAGCACCAACCGGAAACACCTCGACGCCGGCGAGGGGGAAGGAAGCAACCTTTTGGACGCCGGTTGGAGGAGCAATGGGCGGCGGCAATGGAGTTGGCGCCAACTCCTTCAATGGGGTGGTCGGCAACTAGGTTTAGGGCTCTTCAATTAGGGCTTAATTATCCATTAAGCCCTCTTTTATAGAGAACTAATTCTCTTAATGGTTATTAGATCATAACCATTAGGCCCGTTAACCCGCTCCATTAAGATAAGTTAAAATAAACCAAACCATGATGGTTTATTTTAAGTTAAAACGAACCGAACCAACTTTTGGTTCATTCGTTTAAAATAAACCAAACCCTTTGGTTTATTCTCTTCCATTGGATTAGAACCAAACCATTTTGGTTCATCCATTATGTTTTCATAAGACATGACCCATCCACGCTTCCATTGCGACTGAAACGATTTCATGCTCGCTTTATGTTTGGTCCAACCAAACCTAGTTTCTCTCGGTCTGAGAATCTCATTCTCAAGCTCGTTTTAAATCCTTTGGATTACGCTCGTTGTGCGTGTGACCAAATAGGTTCTCGGTTTATGTTAGCCGTCTATAATTAACCATTAATTATAGAACGATCATGAGTGGCACCTAGTAGTACATCATGATCCCCAATTAACCAAAAAGATCAACGGTTGATCCAGAACTATTTCTGAAACCCTTCAGCAGCTCGAATGATTCGTGTCCCATTCCCTACACTCATCTTATACCCACTTGGTTCAGGACATGGTCTATTGTGTCAGTCCCCACTAGGCTGACTACGTCACACCTAGCCCAAGTATCATTTCCTCATCCTACGGATTCTAGTTACTCCACATGTATCGAAGAGTACCTTACTCTAAACATGTAATGCTTTGGCCAAAGACTTTAGTAACAATCCGACGAGAGGCCATGGGTATACATCTCCTCGCAAGGAGTGGTGAATCCTTTATAGGCTATTCAAACACCTTCGATCACTTGACTTATACCCAATCATCCCGGGTCCACATCTCCTTAGAGATGTTTGCTTAAGATGTCAAAGCATAAGTCTCCATGATCAAGATGACTTGAATACCGCAAGTCAAAGGAACATCGCACTTAAGCCACAGTAAGAACTTCGTTGACATATCTATATATGCAGAGAACCATATGAAGTCTTACGACTGATCACTCCAATGAACTAGTTACCATAACTAGCATCCACGATTAACTCCGGACATCACAATGTCTCCAGCCAGTGAGAATCAACTGCTTGGATACACCAAGGAGTATACCTCGTGCTAGTCTCGACAGAACTGATGGTGTCCAAATCCATCAATTCATCGACTAGGGATAATTCCGATACATCACAATTACACATATAGAGATACTCATTAGTTGTGATCCAATCACAAATTCTCTCATGCTGTGAATCGTATCGTGGACATTCAGTAAATGAGTTTAAGATCCAATCAAATACATGAAACATGTATACTCAAATAGTGAATCTTCATTTAACATATAAATGGTTCATACATAAGGCGATTGCCTTAGGACATCTCTCATATATTACTAATAGACTCCCACTTGGCCTAATGCCAATCGCCACGGTATGCAATACCGTAAGCTCTAACATGACCCTCAAACTTACTTTGAGGTAATGCCTTAGTCAAAGGATCCGCTAAGTTCCTTTCAGTGGGAATTTTCTCGATTTGTATTTCGTTCCTACTGATGATCTCTCTGATAAGATGATAGTGGCGAAGCACATGTTTGGATCGCTGATGAGACCTTGGCTCTTTCGCCTGTGCAATTGCTCCATTGTTGTCGCAGTAGACCGGTATTGCTTCAACAATGGCCGGAATGACACCAAGTTTATGAACGAACTTTTTGATCCAAACCGCTTCCTTTGCTGCTTCCGAAGCTGCAATGTATTCTGCCTCAGTGGTAGATTTCGCTACAGTCTCTTGTTTGGAACTTTTCCAACTCACTGCGCCCCCATTCAAGGTGAACACGTATCCAGACTGAGACCTGGAATCATCCTTGTCTGTCTGGAAGCTGGCATCCGTATACCCACGTATCACCATGTCCCCTTCTCCATATATTAGGAACACATCCTTAGTTCTTCTCAAGTACTTAAGGATCATCATAACAGCCGCCCAATGATCCATTCCTGGATCGGACTGGTATCTGCTCGTGACACTCAGAGCATACGAAACATCGGGCCTCGTACATAACATAACATACATGATAGATCCTATTGCGGATGTATAGGGAATCTTACTCATTCAAATCCTCTCATCTTCTGTGCGCGGACACATAGACTTCGAAAGGTGTACCCCATGCCTGATGGGTAGGAAACCTTTCTTGGATTCCGACATGCTAAACCTCTTTAGCACTTGGTCTATATATGTAGACTGCGAAAGACCAAGCAACCGTTTCGATCTATCTCTATAGATCTTAATCCCGAGGATGTAGGTTGCTTCTCCCAGGTCTTTCATGGAGAATGTCTTGGATAACCAAACCTTCACTGACTGTAAGATTGAAACATCATTTCCTATAAGTAGTATGTTATCGACATACAATACTAGGAATACGACTGCACTCCCACTAACCTTCTTGTACACACAAGGTTCGTATGGATTTTGTGAGAAATCAAACTTTTTGATTGTCTCATCAAAACGGATATTCCAGCTCCTGGATGCTTGCTGAAATCCATAAATGGACTGTCGCAATTTGCATACCTTGGTTTTATCAACGAATGTGAAACCCTCAGGCTGTATCATATACACGTCCTCGAGCAGGTTTCCATTAAGGAAAGCTGTTTTCACATCCATCTGCCATATCTCATAATCATAATGAGCCGCTATGGCCAGGAGCATCCGAATGGATTTAAGCATAGCTACAGGCGAATAGGTTTCGTCATAATCAACACTTTGTTTTTGACGATATCCTTTAGCCACCAATCTAGCCTTGTAGGTAATCACATTACCATCCATGTCGGTTTTCTTCTTGAAAACCCACTTGCACCCTATAGGCTTTATCCCTTCAGGTGGGTCAACCAAGTTCCAAACTTGGTTTTCATACATGGAATCCATTTCCGACTTCATGGCACCAAGCCACTTATCCCTTTCTGAACTTGTCAGCACTTCTTCATAACTGGTAGGCTCCTCATCATCAATGAGTAACACGTCGTTCGATTCACTTACTTACGAAATCCATATCTCTCGGGAATATTGCATGTTCTACCGGATCTACGAAGATGTGGTGTTACAATAGGTCCAAGGATTGCTCATCACTATGAGTTGTCACCGTTCAGTGCTTCACCAGGTATCTCATCAATGTCTATTAGAGTCTCTCGAGCCTCCTCAAGCTCGACGACACTCCCACTGTTTTCTTGCAAGAGAAACTCTTTCTCTAGAAACACAGCATGCCTTGAAACAAACACCTTTTGTTCCACAGGATGATAGAATTGGTAACCCCTTGTTTCCTTAGGGTATCCAATAAATAGACATTTATCAGACTTAGCATTCAATTTGTCTGATACAGTCCGCTTCACATAAACAGGACAACCCCATATCTTCAAGTAAGATATATGAGGTTTCTTACTATTCCATATCTCATATGGAGTAGTTGAGACTACCATGGTAGGCATTCTGTTTAACAAGTAAACAGCTGTCTGAAGTGCATAGCCCCAAAAGGATTTTGGAAGAGTTGCATGATTCATCATTGACCTGACCATGTCCAACAAGGTCCGGTTACGCCTCTCAGATACACCATTATGCTGTGGTGTATAGGGCGGAGTCCATTGAGACAATATGCCATTGTCTCTTAGATAATCAAGAAACTCTTGACTTAAGTATTCACCACCTCGATCCGATCGAAGTATTTTAATACTCTTGTCATGTTGTTTCTCTACTTCATTTCTGAATTCTTTGAACCTTTCAAAGGCTTCAGACTTGTGTTTCATCAAGAACACATACCCAAACCGTGAGTGATCATCGGTGAAGGTAATGAAGTAGCTATAGCCTCCTAATGCTTGAGTTAACATAGGTCCATATACATCAGTATGTATTAGACCTAGTAACTCTCCCACTCGTTCACCTTTTCCAGTAAAAGGTAACTTAGTCATCTTGCCTTTTAAGCATGATTCGCATGTATCGTATGAATCCAATTCAAACGATTCCAGAATTCCACATCGGTGTAATTCGAACATGCGTTTCTTGCTTATATGGCCAAGACGACAATGCCACATATAGGAGTCTATTTGATTATCCTTTCGAGCACGCGTGTTGCTCGCTTCGATATTGAAAATGTCACTGGATACGTCCAACGTATAAATGCCATTACTCAAGGTTCCAGTTCCATAAAGTACGCCATTTAAAGTTATATAACAACAATTGTTACTAAACGTCAAATGGAAACCATTTCTATTTAAATAGGAAATTGAAACAATGTTCTTTATTAGAGAAGGAACATAATAGCAATTGTCCAGTTCTAAGACAAGTCCTACAGGGAGTTCCAACAAATACGTTCCGATGGCAAGTGCAGCAACCGTTGCTCCATTCCCAACACGTAAATTTGACTCTCCCTTGACGAGTCTTCTTCTATTCCTTAGCCCATGTATGTCATTACATATATGTGAGCCACACCCAGTATCAAATACCCAAGTGTATGAGGAAATAGAATGACAATCAATAAAGAAGATTTATGAAGAAGATGGGGCATCCGATGCCTTACCCTTCTTCACGGACTCAAGATAAATCTTGCACTTTCTTCTTAAATGGCCCTACTTGCCATAATGATGGCAAGTGCCCTTTTGAGCTGGTTCTGCCTTTTTAGCCTTTTTCTTCTTCCCCTTCTGTTGTTCCTTTGACTCCCTCTTAGAACCTTTCTTCGAGGAATCAACTAACAACACCGTCCCCTGCTCATGCTTCTCAGAAGGCTCCATAGTCTTCAGCATGTTGAGCAGTACCACAGATGAACCTTCTTGCATCTCAGAGGTGAAGAGGAGCTTGGAGACTTCGAACCTTTCGAATCTCACTTGCTTATCAAACAACTCATAAAGATGAAGGACTACGATATGAGCATCCATATGCTCATGCTGCTTTCGTAGCTTAGGTTCCATCGCGGCTAGCATGATGCAACTTGTCAGTTCAGAATCGGTCACATGTTTCTGATAGACAAACAATTGGTACGGAGTTGCATCGTCACTAGGATGGGCGGGAAGAGGCGCTACGAGGACATACGCAAGCTTTTCACCTTGAGAACAATTCTCAAGTTTCTAAGCCAGTCCAAGAAGTTCGGCCCAGTCAATTTATTCGAATCCAAAATGGAACGCAAATTAAAAGACAACATGATCAATTTTAGAAATACAAAACGAGCATATATGAGAAAGATGATTTTTAAAATGCACCAATGTACATTTATAAATCCCATTCATTTTTCGAATTTCAAAAACCCCAAAATCACTTCGGGAGATCGTAGGTCCATCTCCGAATTGGCTGATATCCATCATAGATATGAACAACCTTGGAGAGAGTCCAACAAGCCATTCATAGCTACGACGGTAGGTATCAACTATACCGATTGCATATCACGTATATGCAACTATCACAATGTGCTATCAACTAATTGAATGTTCACACATACATCGGGTTGTTAACACATTAACAAGTATGCATCATATGCATAACACCCAACTTCACCTCCCTTTACATCGACCTTGGAGAGAGTCCAACAAGCCGATGCTCCAGGTTAAAGCCAACCCATTAATCAAGAATAGTTTTAATATGGTTAGAGCGCATTCAACCAATTAACCCAGCTTGGAGAGAGTCCAACAACCCAAGCTAACGATTGACCACAGACTCTTATCATATTAGTATTAAACTATTCCATGGTTTGAACATGTTCGGGTTCGAGCCGGGCTTGGAGAGAGTCCAACAACCCAAACAAGAAACGGAACTCTGGTTCTAACCATATTAATGGAAGGTGTATACTTTAATATTGAGTGAGGGTTTTTATGTCTCATCCTCTTTGCATGCAAATAACTATTATCTACATGGCATGACATACATCTACATGTCACGACACGCATGGCATAATGATATGCATCTAATGCAATTACATGACATACATCTATGTCATGTACATAATTTCCTTATTTGTCATAATTATTTATGGAAATAAAATATGTTTAAGATTTTATTCTCCAAATAAAATCATGATTAAATTAGGAAATAAATTTCCAAATCTAATCACATATTTTATTTATGAAAATAGTTGATTAAGGAAAATCAATTTAGGAAACCAATTTCCTAAATCATCAAAACTACTTGTGGAAATAAAATATTTTAAGATTTGATTTCCCAAATCAAATCATGATTAAATTAGGAAACAAATTTCCAAAATCTAATCAAATATTTTATTTATGGAAAATATCAATTCCCATAAAATACTTCCAACTTTCCAAAAGTGGAAGATTTCCATAAATACTTCTAGACTTTCCAAAATTGAAAAATTTCCATAAATACTTCTAAATTTCCAAAATTAGAAAATTTTCAGAAATAACATTATGACTATCGCAAAACCATTTTACGATTATGTTGAAACACAACCTGGGCTCTGATACCACTGTTGGGTTTCCGGCACAGCGGCGTGTGTGTGTTCGATCACGTTTCGTAAACATGAGCACAGCGGAAGCAATAAATTAATAAATCTACATTTATTACAACACACACAACACACGCATGCATATTACAATAAGTGTAGACATAACCGTAAATTTAAATTTGCAATAAAAGGAAATTTATCTACGTTTTACCTTTCGTATGATGTGTAGCGGGAACGGCATCAACCAGAACGATCTTCGCTAGAATCGTCTCTATCCGTATCCACGTCGAGTTCCTCGGGATGACTTCGCTAAGCCACGAGCTTCGTCTTCGTACGGGTTACTAGCCTCGTGTTGAAGATGACGTGATCGAGAGATGATCACGATCCGAATCCAAATTCGGATCCAAAACGAGTCCTCAAAACTCGCTTCTCCGGAGAGGTATTCGTCAACCGATTGACGAATCCTTCGTCCTCCACCTCAGAGGATTTCCGGAGATTGAATCCCCGGTAAGTTAGACGCTGTCGGAGCTCTAACCGTCGTCCAAACGATGCTCCGACGAGAGGAGAAGAAGCTGTCCAGAAAACTGGACAGCTTGGTGGAGGAGTAGGCGCCGGCCAAAATAAGGAAGCCAAGTGCTCACCTTATCGCCACACCCAAGGAAGATCACCGGAGCACCAACCGGCAGCAGCTCGACGCCGGCGAGGGGGAAGGAAGCATCCTTCTGGATGCCAGTTGGAGGAGCAATGGGCAGCAGCAATGGAGTTGGCGCCAACTCCTTCAATGGGGTGGGCGGCAACTAGGCTTAGGGCTCTTCAATTAGGGCTTAATTATCCATTAAGCCCTCTTTTATAGAGAACTAATTCTCTTAATGGTTATTGGATCATAACCATTAGGCCCGTTAACCCGCTCCATTAAGATAAGTTAAAATAAACCAAACCATGATGGTTTATTTTAAGTTAAAACGAACCGAACCAACTTTTGGTTCATTCGTTTAAAATAAACCAAACCCTTTGGTTTATTCTCCTCCATTGGACTAGAACCAAACCATTTTGGTTCATCCATTATGTCTTCATAAGACACGGCCCATCCACGCTTCCATTGCGACTGAAACGATTTCTTGCTCGCTTTATGTTTGGTCCAACCAAACCTAGTTTCTCTCGGTCTGAGAATCCCATTCTCAAGCTCGTTTTAAATCCTTTGGATTACACTCGTTGTGCGTGTGACCAAATAGGTTCTCGGTTTATTTTGGCCATCTATAATTAACCATTAATTATAGAACGATCATGAGTGGCACCTAGTAGTACATCATGATCCCCAATTAATCGAAAAGATCAACGGTTGATCCAGAACTATTTCTGAAACCCTTCAGCAGCTCGAATGATTCGTGCCCCATTCCCTTCACTCATCTTATACCCACTTGGTTCAGGACATGGTCTATTGTGTCAGTCCCCACTAGGTTGACTACGTCACACCTAGCCCAAGTATCATTTCCTCGTCCTACGGATTCTAGTTACTCCACATGTATCGAAGAGTACCTTACTCTAAACATGTAATGCTTTGGCCAAAGACTTTAGTAACAATCCGACGAGAGGCCATGGGTATACATCTCCTCGCAAGGAGTGGTGAATCCTTTATAGGCTATTCAAACACCTTCGATCACTTGACTTATACCCAATCATCCCGGGTCCACATCTCCTTAGAGATGTTTGCTTAAGATGTCAAAGCATAAGTCTCCATGATCAAGATGACTTGAATACCGCAAGTCAAAGGAACATCGCACTTAAGCCACAGTAAGAACTTCATTGACATATCTATATATGCAGAGAACCATATGAAGTCTTACGGCTGGTCACTCCAATGAACTAGTTACCATAACTAGCATCCACGATTAACTCCGGATATCACAATATATCCAGCCAGTGAGAATCAGCTGCTTGGATACACCAAGGAGTATACCTCGTGCTAGTCTCGATAGAACTGATGGTGTCCAAATCCATCAATTCATCGACTAGGGATAATTCCAATACATCACAATTACACATGTAGAGATACTCACTAGTTGTGATCCAATCACAAATTCTCTCATGCTGTGAATCGTATCGTGGACATTGATAAATGAGTTTAAGATCCAATCAAATACATGAAACATGTATACTCAAATAGTGAATCTTCATTTATCATATAAATGGTTCATACATAAGGCGATTGCCTTAGGACATCTCTCATATATTACTAACACATATGACAGTCGATTGGTGTGAGTCAACTAGGGTTTGACTATGGGAAGTGTCCTAATAGTCGACTACCAGAGGTGGGCAGTCGACTTATCGTGTGATCAGTCGACTGGTGCTCGAGAATTTGAGCACAGAATGGAGTCGGACTCGACTGTTAGGGCTAGCAGTCGAGTGAAGGCTCGATCAGTCGACTGATGGACATGATCACTTGACTGATGTCCTATCCGTTGGATTTTCCATCATTGATTACACCGTTGTCTCACAGTAACAGTGTCATCAGTCGACTGATGGTCCCGACCGATCGACAAATCGGTGATTTCAAGCCTAGGTAGCAGCTTTGAAGGGAGCTCGTGGAGGAGGAAATCATCAGCGATTTCTTGAGCTTTGTTGATGTGATTTGCTGCTGCAAATCAGGGTCTTCAACCATGATTCAAGCAATCAAACAAATGAGCATTCAAAAGAGTTTTGTGTAAATTTATTTTTGCATCTCTTATTGTATTTCATAATGTATTTGCTTGTTGTATTTAGTTTAATGTTGTAAACTATTGTACGAGGTTTCTCCGCCTCCGGATTGTTCTGAGAAGGAGTGTTTATTAGTGGTGAGTGATTGGCATTGCTAGGGCTCATTTTAGCCCGATCCATGGAGTAGGAACCGTGAGGTTCCGAACCACATTACATCTTTGTCTTGCGATTGAGTATTCGTATTTGTCTTTATATTGTACTTCTATATTATGTTGTGTACTAACGATTGTATAGAGACAACGCGAATGATTTCCATCAACGTACTAGCATGATGCTATTCACCCTCCCCTCTAGCGGTCAACATTTCCTCTACAATTGGTATCAGAGCCCGGGGCTCTTCTACGGACTAACTGCCAGGAGCAATGACAAAGATGCTAGAGGGTGAAGATGGAGTTGGAAGAACAACTAGGTTGGGATATCAACACACTGGTGCCTTACACCCTATATGGACGAGAAGGCTTCAATTCTTGGAAGAGAAGAATTGATGATTTTATCATGACGAGAGATTTTGAGGAGTGGTCCATCTTAATGGAAGGATTTGAATATTCAAGAGGACCTAAAGGTGACTTCCTCAAAAAGAAGAGATGGAGTGAAGAGCAACACCAACAATTCTAGAAAAACAAGAAGGTAGTCAAATTTATTCTCGATTTAATTTCTAATGACTTCTTGTGTAGCCTATGCGATTCATGGATGCCAAGGAGCTTTGGAGGTAATTGGCCAAGCTCTATGAAGATCCATCACCGGCTCAAGAAGAGGAGACCGAAGATGATCCTCATCCTCACAAGCGAGTGAGGATTCGAAAGTTGATAGAGAGTCAACTTCTGAATCAATGGAAGAAGCCTCCACTTCAAGGATTGAGGGGGAGAAGAGACCATCCACACCGGAGCCGGAGCAAAATCAAGAAGAAGTCTCAACCTCCGAGAGGGATGAAGAACCCACTCTGATCATCACCACAAATACCCTAGGTAACTCAAGCAATTTAGGTTTAAATAAAAATCATATAATTTGCTTTGAGTGTAGGGAATCCGAGCACTATAAGAGGAAGTGCCCAAAGAAGATTAAGAAGACTCCTCCGGCACCAAAAGTAAACGAAAAAGTCAAGGATGTCGGTGCCTAAATTACGAAGAGCAAGGAGCAAGTCATTTGCTTCAAATGCCATCAAAAGGGGAACTATAGGAGTAAATGTCCTAGGGGGAGCAATAAGACCAAAAATGGCGCATCACATGTAGGGGGAGCAAAGGCTAACCCTAATGTATAATTTAGTAATGCTCCTTCTAATTTAAATGTCAAAAAACATGCTAGGAATTTCAATTCACTTGCCATCTATCATGAAAAGCATGCTAGAAATAACAAATACTTTTGTTTAGGAGCTAAGAATGTTCATTTTGCAAATAAAGAGAAATTTGGGACTAATGTTCCTAAAAATATCTTACCTAAGGACAAACCTAGGTCAAATAATTCTAGACCAATTCTACCTAGGGAGACAATTAGAAAGGTACAAGAGCACTTAGGCTTAAACCAAAAATGGACTAGGCATATGGCTAGTAAAAACAATGCTCAAAGACCAAATGAAAAATCAAAAATTGGGCAATTAGAGTTGGAAAATCAAGCCTTGAGGTCAAGGCTTGAGAAACTTGAAAAGACCCTTTCAAAGATACAAAATTCAGTTAAAGGGTCAAATGGTAAAAGCCTAGGGTCTAAAAGTCAAAGTGAAAGACCTAGGAAGCAAGAACCATCCAAGGGCAAGCCTAAGCCCAAAAAGACCTACCACAATGTTCCATTTGATTATGGAACTCAAATTAGGTCTAGGAAAGCCAAGTTCAATAGGGAATTCATCCCTAAGGTTGACCAAGGTAGGTACTTAGTGGCCAAGGTTTCCATGAAACCGAGGAAGACCACTAAGAAGGTTGCAAGGGGAGTTAACCCTAGAGTCAACCTAGGTAAGACTCAAATGACCAAGGGTAACAAGCCTAGAAGGGTTATTAGGAAGGTATCTAGGAAGGTTATACCTAAGGAATACCTAATTAACCCTAGGAGCTCAAATAGGTTTTGGGTTCCTAAGAGTGTGATTGATTCATGCTAGATGGGTTTTGGGTGTGTCAATTTTAAATGGAAGGGTAGTTAACCTAACCATGGTGAAAGTGGCACTTTAGGTAATTGTCAAGGTTATGGGTACCTTGGGAATAGATTTGATCTTATGATCTTAAAAGATTTTTGGATGTGCCAATATATTTTTGGGATTATGAAAAATCAATTAAATTGGCACAATTTAGGTTTAGAGGTCATAGTGTGCCATTTTGGGTTTTTGGCACACTTGGGAGAAAATTGGTATTATGGAAAAATATACTTAATTATATCAAATGACAACAAATATTAAAATTTAGGTATTATTATACCTATACCTTTTATTTGTCATGCTTTGTTTGCCATATAACATGTCATGACATCATATCTATTTTTAATCATTTAAAATATCATGATCATGCTTAGGGTTAGGTTAAATGTCATGTATGCCTAAATTGTATCATATGTCATGACATCATGATCATTGGTCTTATTTACTTATGTTATCAATTTTGCCATGATCATTCTGGCATTTAATTTGATTAAAATTGATTTAAGGACAATGACATGACTTGGAGTCCCATTTATAAGGGAATCAATTAGTGTTGCCTTAGAAAATGCATGAGGCCTAAGATTAAGAAAACAAAACCTACATCTCACATCACATTGACATGTATATGTATTTATACACCCTAGATACATGTGAGATGATAGGATATGAGTTATGTTCAAGGTGCATAGTTTTTGCATCTAGATGAACTCAAACTCATCTAAAATCATTTGTGGATCATTGGGAAAGCTTGTGTACATGTCATATACATTAAGCCCAAGGAATATGATCCAATATAGGATTTCAAAAACATTTTAAAATCCTTTTAGAAAACCTTGGTGAAGTCTATCTTTTGATAGCAATCACCATTGATGAAGTTGATACAAAGTGAGCTAAAACATTGAAGTTTTTCTTCACTTTTGAACTTTGTATCAATTTCGATATTTTATGGGTAAAATATTTTTCTATCATTTTTCACCCATTTTATTAGTCATAAGTATTATACGTATGCATTTTCATTATTTTTCGATATATGTATAATTATTTATGAATTTTCAAATCTCATTTCTGATAATTGAAAATCAAGATTTATAGTTATGAGTCGACTGCCCTTGGTGGAAGTCGACTGATGGGCATGGCAGTCGACTGATCGGCACGACATTCGACTGATTTCTGAAGCACTCGACTGCCAAGCTGATTTTGGAAAAAATAAGGTTGTTTAGCCCGTTTTTAGCTACGGTAAAGTTCCCAAACCACCCCTAACCCTAGGATATGCTTTGGGAAGCATTATAAAGGGTTAAAATCCATTGGATATGGATTAGGAGAGGTGTTACGGTGATGTATCAAATTTAAGGTTTAGGAAAGATCAATGTTGAACTTTAGACCTTATTTTTGATGGCTTAGAGTTCCTATTGGCTTAGGGACTTCCCAAGGACATTGTTGGTGCAATGGTCAAGGGGGAGCAAGACTTTAGGGTGATGTATCCATCATGGGATGATGGATAGTATTTTTCCTCTTGAGTAGGAAAATGGGTTTTTGAGATACCCAATTTGGAAATTGGGAGAGTGTGTAGGATTTCCTCTCTTGAGTGATATGAGACTTATCACTAGGAAGATAGTAGGCATCCTTGGTATTTTTGGACCAAGGGGGAGATTGTAAGATCTCATTGGGACATGAGACATTGACCTCCTTGGAGAGAACCTTTTTGATGTTAGTCAAAAAGGGGGAGAATGTTTTGGGGGAGAATGTTTTGGAAATTGGTAATCTTACCTTTCTCCCAAATTGTTTAGGGGAGAATGTTATAGAGAGTGTTATCAATTGATGTTATCAATTGTCAATTCGGAGAATTAGGGAGAATGTTTGGGATTACCAATTTGGGATAAATGGTAAGAAGAATTGAGTTAGTGTTCTAACTCAAAGGTATGTGTTTTTGTCAAAAATAAAAAAGGGAGAGATTGTTGGTGCAATCAGCCCAGGTCACGATTGACCAGACTCGAGTTTGACTCGAGCGATGTTTTGATGTTTGACATGGAAGTTTGACATTGATGTTTAACATTGATGTCTGATAATATTTTGGGGAGATTGTTGGCACAATCGACCTAGGTCATGATTGACCGAACTCGAGTTTGACTCGAGGAGGATTTTGATGGTTGACTGGAGTTGACCATGTCATGGAAAGTCCAAGTCATGAGTACTTGTCATGTAAAGTCTAAGCATGGGTCTTGGCATGGAAAGTCCAAGCATGCGTCTTGGCATAGAAAGTCCAACATGGGTTGGGAAGGGAAAGTCAGAGCTTGAGTCTTGGCATTTGGAAAGTCAAAGAGGTTTGATATTAGCGGTGTAAAGTCCAAGCGGGAGTCTTGGTAGCATAAGTCCAATGGTTGGTGGTGTAAAGTCCAAGCTGAGTCTTGGCAGCGTATGTCCAATGTGTCTTAGCGGTGTAGATACCGTTAGCAAGACATAACCAATGAAAGCACCTGAAGGCTAGCGCAATGGATGAACAAGTCATGGATGACATGGAGGGATCTGAGAGGCGCGAGGCTGACGGAGGTGTCTAGAAGGCTTAGGTCTAGGCTAAGGGTTGTCTAGCATGTCTGGGGGCACCATACTTGGGTTAAAACCTCATGTTTGAGGTGTGCCAGTCGACTGGTGTCATATGGTAGTCGACTAGTGTGAGTCAACTAGGGTTTGACTACGTGAAGTGTCCCAGCAATCGACTGCCAGAGGTGGGCAGTCGACTGATGGCTCGAGCAGTCAACTTATCGTGTGATCAGTCGACTGGTGCTCAAGAATTTGGACACAGAATGGAGTCGGACTCGATTGCTGGGGCTAGCAGTCGAGTGAAGGCTTGATCAGTCGACTGATATATATGATCAGTCGACTGATGTCCTATCCGTTGGATTTTTCCAGTGTGGATTACATCGTTGTCTCACAGTAACAGTGTCATCAGTCGACTGATCAACAATTTCTAGCCCAGTTAGCAATTTTAAGGGGAGCTCGTGGAGGAGAAAATCATCAGCGATTTCTTGAGGTTTGTTGAGGCGATTTCCTGCTACAAATCCGGGTCTTCAACCACGATTCAAGAAATCAAACAATCGAGCATTCAAAAGAGTTTTGTGTAAAATTTTCTTTGCGTCTCTTGTTGTATTTAGTTTATTGTTGTAAACTATTGTATGAGATTTCTCCGCCTCTGGATTGTTCCGAGAAGGAGTGTTTATTAGTGGTGTGTGATTGGCATCGCTAGGTTTCGTTTTAGCCCGATCCGTGGAGTATGAACCTTGAGGTTCTGAACCACGTTACATCTTTGTCTTGTGATTGTGTATTCATATTTGTCTTTATATTGTAATTCTATATTCCGCTGCGTACTAACGATTGTGTAGAGACAAATGTGAATGATTTCCATCAACGTACTAGCACGACGCTATTCATCCCCCCTCTAGCGGTCAACATTTCCTCTACAACTAATACTCATCATTTCAGAGGTTTGTAAGCATAACTCATCTTAACAACCACGGGGCTCAATATACCTCCACTCTAAAAAATGAACTACAAGAAAGTCAAGCCTGCGATGCTTACCTACAACACGCTTACCAAAAGCTTGAGAAAGAATTAAAGGCTTAACACATAAAAGCACAGCCTGAATTAGTAGAACTTGCAACCCTTCGATTTCAAACAACTTACTTACAAAATGCCTTGGACACTAAACCAACTCAATCATCATCCATGGGAAAAAAACAATAATGCTCGAGAAGAAATTTTTTAGTCTTCCACCAAAATCAATGACCTATTTCGACCGAGGTTTTGGCTTCTTGCAATGCGACTTTCAAGACTGCATAAATCAATTTCAAGCAACAGGATATCCCATCCTAGGCATCCCCTAACTTTCCTAGATTTAAGTAGTACTATAGATCGAACTCCTCCCGATTTACTATCTTTCCCATTCCAATTCAATTATGAGAAAACGTAAAATTTGTATTTGTTATAACACTTGATGTACAATACATTTTATGTATTCCTTCCATTACATTCCTCCAGAAAAATAAAGATTTAGTTTACAAAATTATCCACTAAAATAAGGACGCAAATTATACACATTCTATGGTTGTGCGAAAAGCCTTCCCTACGCATCATTCAAGTAGTAAGCTCCAATTCCAATTAGGTCCTAGCTTACCTTTTTATCATTTAGGCAATACCTTTCTTAACACTAAATCTCGTAATAGGTCTTAGCTAACCTTTTCATCATTTTATGCATTCTTTCCATTACATTCCTCCAGAAAAAAAGATAATTTTCATGAAATTATCCACTACAATAAGGATGCAAATCATACACATTCCTGTTGGTGCAGGGGAAACATTTAATCAAACGTAGGTTTTGATTATGAAAAGGTTCAAAGTTAAGCTATTATTGTTATCTCAAGTGTTGGCATGAGTGTGAAGGAAATGATTAATCTAAGCTAAAGGTCAGCGACACCCAGAGAATCTCGGGACGAGAAACTGTGGTGGTTGGGCAACACTAGGAGAACCTCATGGAGTCAAGGAACATCGATGGCGACCGGAAGCTAAGCAACAGGTCAGGAGGACCAGAGGTAAGCATTGAGTGCAGAGTAATGGTGAGGTCGTGCCCTCCGTATAGGGACGAACTTAGACGGCAATTTGACTTTGACTTCAAGGGGAAGTTCTAGGTCGAGATCGGATGGTAAGGAACCATTGTAATGTCTATTACTCGACATTTCTGTGCTAACTCTATGCTGTAGGTGAGTGACCAGGTAAACAGTCGACTGAAGGCTATTGGCAGTCAACTGATCCTACCATTAGTTGACTGACCGAGGGTCATCAGTCAACTGAGATTCAAACTAGTCATCTAGAAGAAAATCAAGAAAAGCTCCACCAAAATTGCAGGGATATGGCACTTTGACCCAGATCTGGATCTCAATGAGCTAGGGTTTGAAGGGCTATAAAATAAGGGGATTTTCGCCCTTTTGGATCATCTATTCTTGCTCCCAAAGTGCTCCAATGAAACCAAGCTTCAATGACAATGCTACGCCGCTGTAACGCCGACGCTATGACAAGTTTCTATTCCTTCATCGCTACTTCAAGTTAAAGTAGTCATTTTTTTTTAATTTCTTGTACTCGAGATTTCAATCAAAAAGAGTAGGCTTGTTGCCTCTTCCTCTGTCTTGTTTTTTATTGTACACGTTGTCTCCTACCTCCAACGAGGAGGAGACTTTTAGTGAATTTCCCCATCGTACATGGTCAAGGATTGTGGGGCCTTGGAGTAGCAACCTTTTGGTTGTGAACCAAGTAAAAACAAATGTGTTTATCTTACTTTTGTTTTACTTTTTTTTTGCTTCAATACTCGAGTTTTCAATGAACGAAAAGAAAAGTTTTACGATTTCTATTCACCACCCTCTTGCGATTCTCTTATCCAACAATTGGTATCAAAACGTGGGTGCTTAGATTTGGTGCAACCATCGATTGACCAAGTTTTATTTTTTTTTATACTTTTCGTTTAATTTATGTTTTTGTTATCCCGCACTACTAATGAAAGACAAAGTCTTGGCAATTTGTGTGTTTATCGTGTTTTTGTGGAAGGTTTATCGAATGGCCCATCTCGAGGGGTTTAGCACCGCCTAACCTTCGTTTTATAACTGAGATGACTTCCGTTATTGGAAGGGTCGGATGGAGTGTTATCTCAAAACCCAAGTCGAGATGTGGGTAGTCATCCAAACCGGGTTCACCCTTCCAACCAATGAAGATGGTGAATACTTGGACTGTGAAAAGTGGGCAAACGACATGAAGCATCAAGTAGAGGTCGATGCAAATGCTACACAAATTCTTCAATGTGGTCTCTCCAAAAAAAAAGTCAACCAAGTTGGCCCTTTCATCAACTCAAAAGATCTATGGAAGAAGCTCATCGAGCTACATGAAGCGAGACCGAAAAAAAGTTATACAAATGGGACCTTCTATTAGATAAATTGTTTAATTTAGAAATGTAGGATCACAAGACGGCGATGCAACTCCACGCAAGGATTCAGGACATCATGAATGGACTACAATCAATCAGACAAAAGGTAGAGAATAGGGACGTAATAAGGTACGCTTTAAATGCATTTCCTAGGACCGCTTTGTGGGCATCTATGGATGATACCTAGAAAGTATCTAGAGAATTATCAAATATTAGGATAGATGAGTTATTTTCAGAATTCAAATTACATGAACAAACTAACAGGGCTCCAGTCGAGAAATGTGTAGCGTTGGTTGCAGGTCAAAGACGAAAACCAAAGACCAAGCCACCTCCCGAAGAAGACGACAACTAATCGAACGAAGAGATGGAGATCGAACTAGTCAACCTAGTTTAGAGGATGATCAAAAAGGAAAGAAGTACAATACAATCAAAGAAAGCATTCCAACAACTTGGGAGGAAGAAGAAGACAAAGGTGATGACTTGGCATTCATGGTGAGACCGGTGGAGTCCAAGTTCGAGTTCGAGTTCGAAGCCGACTACGAATCCAACTCCGAATCCGACTCTGAGGATGAATTCGAGTCAAGACTCAAAGCCAACTAAAAGAAAAAGATCAAGGTAAGTCGTTCATTAATTTCAAATTTATATCATGTAATTAAATTATTAGATAGGAAGTTAACTAAGTTCGAGTCTAGGGTCGAGTCCCTGCATAAGGAGGTTAAACTCCTTAAGCATGAGGTCACCCTAACCTCTTTGACTAGTCAAGTTCAAGAGGGAAACTCATCTAGAGTTGAAAAACATGAGGAAGAGAATTCTCTCTTGAAAGGACAAGCTAAAGAGCTCAATGCTAGGTTGGAAAAGTTCACATTGGGATCCAAGGGTCTTGACCGACTCCTTCGAACTGAATGGGTTGTGTACAACAAAGCCGGACTCGGGTTTAGCACAATGCATACAAAAAAATCCTACATGTCAATTGTCAATCGTAGTTTTCAAAGAGTCCAGGCTTGGGTCCCTAAGATTTTGTTAAATTCACATATAAGTACTGCTAACTATTGGATTCACAAGGATCAAGTCCACTATGTGGATAAACCATATTGGTTCAACGGTATAGGGGGAGCTAATACTAAATTCGTGTACCCGATCATTTAGTGTAACTTGATATGCTTAGTCATTCTTTAATTTCTAGAATGGTTAGATAGGATCAATAGTTAGTCAACCTTGATAACATAGTATCAGGATGCGACGAGATGATAGTACGTTAGGGAAATGAGGTCTTGTGTATCCATGTTAGATAACGTGTATCTAGCTTGGTGCACTTAACTAAGTTGAATTAGCAGAAGCTACCTCACTACATCCTAAACTAGTTAGACCAAAAAGTAACCCTAAGTGACTTAAGTCAACATTTTCTTGAAATTGGCTTTGTCTAAGGAAGTGGTCGTTGTTCCGATCAAAGAAGGCATCTGTGCCTCGCCACGACCTGGAAGCCATTTTTTCGAAAAGTTAACTTAACAATCTAAAGGTTAAATTTGAATCTAACCCATAGTTGATTATCTTAAAATCACTAAAATTAACTAAGTAAAAATTGAACACATCTCACGAAAACACATAAGGTGAACATGCTTTGAGACACATAAATGTGGTGAGATGTTAAGGACAATTAAAATACGAATAGCATAATTTTTGAAATATTATCAAAACCTATAAGAATACTTATTTTCTTGATTGTTGCATTTAACAAATAGTTACCATATTTGGTTGTCCAATACTAGATATGTAATTCTTTAGGCCATGTTTAGACCCCTAAACTCTCTAGGTTCCATGATTGACTAAGATGGGAATAACAACCTTTTAAAAATTGATAAGTCGTACTTATGATTATAACATTCAAGTATTGTGTTTGTAATGATCTCAAAAATTTACTTTACCAAAATTATACACCTTCTCACAAAAATAAAACTAGTTTAACATTTTTGGTGTAGAGGGATAAAAACTCAAATTAATCCTACACCGTTAGTTACATCCAAGATGCTTTACAACTCATAGAACTTAAATTAATAAACATCAAAGGGGCACATGCTTGGACATTTATACCTATTTCTTCTATTTCTAATGAAATTTTTTATCTTTTATCTTATAAGTACACCCCAATCTTATAAATACAACCCTAGCTTTTTCGATATATAGCAAAAGGGGGAGAAGAGGGCAAGGTTAAGGAGGAGTAAAGTTCTTTTTCAAAAACTCACCTAAGGTCAATGGGGAGGTAACCTTGAGAGGGAGGATTTGAAAAATAACTTATTATTCATGTTTACACTTGCCTAATCATTCATACTAACTAACTCATGTTTACTACATGATACTTATGCTTACTTACTCATACTCATGTTTACTACATGTTTTCTTCATACTCGCTTACTTATATTTCATGCTTACTCATGTTTGTTACTACTATTCTTTTTATGCCTAAATTTTCCTTAACTTTGAATCGGTTTGCCAAAGATAAAAAGGGGGAGATTGTTGGTGTAGGGGCACCAGATAATCAAATCTAGGTTTTGATTATGGCAAAGGTTCAAATTTAAGCTATTATTGTTATCTCATGTGTTGGCTTGAGAGTGCAGGAAATGATTAAGCTAAGCTAAAGGTCAGCGACACCAAGAGAATCTCATGGAGTCAAGGAACCTCGGTGGTGACCAGAAGCTAAGCGACAAGTCAAGAGGACCAGAGGTAAGCACTGAGTGCAGAGTAATGGTGAGGTCATGTCCTCCGTATGGGGGCGAACTTAGGTGGTGATCCGACTATGACTTCCTGGGGAAGTTCTAGGTCGATATTGGACTGTAAGGAACTGTCGTAATCTCTATTACTCGACATTTCTATGCTAACTCTATGCTACAGGTGAGTAACCAGGCCAACAGTCAACTAAAGGCTATTAGTAGTCGACTAATCCTTCCATCAGTCGACTGCTGAGGGTCATTAGTCGACTTATATTCAAACTGGTCTGCTTGAAGAAAGTCAAGATAAGCTCCACCAAAATTGGGGGTATGAGAAGCTTTGACGCATATGTGTTAGGGAAATCAACCCATGTATGATGTGGTTTTGATGTGTGTGGCAAAGAGTTTAAGTTAGGTTGTTATGTTGATTTGATGTGTGTTGAAGTCGTGCAGGTCTTAGTAATTCACACATGGGATTGGCTTGACGAAAGCATTGGTGGGTTCACCATCTCATGGCTCGGGTCCTTGAGTCGGTGAAGGACGACATTGTGAAGTCGTGCTCTTGATGAATCTGAGGGATCGCCAGACGAGTAGACTTGGAGTGAAGCCAAGGAAGTAGACTTCAAGGTGAGATGCGAAGGATGGCATTGCGAAGCCGTGAGCTTGGTGCATCAGAGGGACACCGCCAGATGAAGAGAACTTCGCCGAGGGACTTCAAGGGAGATGAGATAATGAGCGAAGTGTAATGTAGCTAATAGGTGAACATGGCTGAATGGCTAAGTTAAGTGTCGGATGCTCAACCGAGTGGGTTGTGGTTTTACCCGACCGTCGAATGCTAAAACATTGGTGTTTGAGGTTTTACCTGACACCTGTCGACTGATATAGATATCAATCGACTACTCTAGGTCGATGGTACTCAACTAGTGCTCGATCGATGTTCGACTGAAGCTCTTCTGGCCCAACAGTTGACTGCTAGGGTTTGACATTTGACTGCTTGACCATCAGTCAACTGCCAAGAGATGACAGTCGACTGATCGAGGTGAATTCGGGCATAGAAGGTTTTGGAGTCAACTGATCACTTCAGTCACTCGACTGATGACTCCATCAGTCGACTAATGGGGATGGTCAGTTGACTCATATGGGAGCCATTGGCTAGAAGACAACATGGATGAAGCCATTGTGATGCAACGACTACAGTAGCAGTCGACTTATGACTGCATAAGTCGGCTGCTCGGTGCCCAACGGGAAGAATGGCCTCATCCCTATAAGAAGAGGCCTTGGGTTCTCTTGAGAGGCTAATGTTTCTACTCTAATCTTCTCCCAAGTACCCAAAACATTTTTACTCCTCTTTCTTTTGTTTATTTACATCTTATTGTAAGAGGGAGTAATTCTTGTAAGAAAGGTTTATCTCCACCTTGAAGGAGAGACTAGTAAAGGTTTAGGAGTTATTCACCAGGAACGAATCCACCCGTGGATTAGCGATAAATGTTAGTGATAATGCTTCTTCTTCTATGACTAGTGATGCATGCTTAGTAGAAAAAAATAAGGCCTTAAGAGAAAAGGTAGAATTTCTCACCAAGGCCTTAGAAAAATTTACTATTGTCTCAAATACCCTTAACAAGATAATTGGGAGCCAAAGGGCTAGTTTTAACAAGAAGGGCCTAGTTTATAACAGATCCAAGAATGATAAAAGCATATCATTGCCTAATTTTTAGGAGACAAACAAAAACCACAATTGTAGCTAGGAAATGGATCCCAAAGGAGTATTTGGTGAACCCAATTGGAAAGAATTTATATTGGATTCCCAAGTCCATCCTTAGAGGTTAGAAAAACCTAAGATAGTCAACCATAAATGGATTTATTTCATATCATGATAAATGGTTGACTTATAAGGATATGGGTAATAGTTTTTGAGTTATTATGAGCATAGTGGATGTTTTGGCTGAAGGTAGGAAACATCGCTTCCCACATCAACTCGGTCGCTTGTTCAAGGCAATCCCTTCTACGTCCCCGGATAAAAAAAATTTATCCTTGACAAGAGGGGTTACCCAAGCAACCGTGTCATCGTCGTGCTATTCGATAAGAGTAGTCACTTGAACAAACTTGTTGTTCAAGAATCAAACCTCTATTCTACGAATAGCCATGGAATAAACGATGTATGGATCGTCGACTTTTGTGTTTATGTTCAAGGTCCAAGTTATATTAGCCACAAAACAAAATATATCATGTACATATAATTAAAAAACAATTATAAACATGTTACATATGAAGATAGATAAGTGTTATGCCTCTCGATCTTCTATTGTATCACCTTCCTCCTTTTGGACATCATGTGGGCGACGATCTACCAAAAGTCGAAGCTCCTAGATCACCAATCTTCCATCCATGCTCGTTCCGAGCAAGAGGAAGAATAGAAACAAGACCCTTCTCCTTCCTTTAGCCAACCAACAAGCAACAAGCAAGTTTCTTGCTGCCGGCAAACAAGGAAAAGGGTGAGAATGATAGATGCCAGCCAAGAGCTCCAAAGGAGACACTAAGCCTTGTTTCCACCGGCCAAGGAGAGGAGAAAGAGCTGGTTTGGACGCCGACCAAAGGAGGGAAGAGCTGTATGGATGCCGACCACCAAGGAAGAAGAAGAAGATAAGGAAAAGGTTTCCTTATTTGCTGCCGCCAACTCCAAACCCTAACTCCAAGCCTCTTGCCGCCAACTTCAAAACTCCCTTGCTTCTAATTTTTTTTTCTCCACGCCAACCCTTAAGCCCCTTTTTATAGGTTTAGGGATAAGCCTTGTTTTAATCTCCACCATTGGTTCTAGGAATTTAATCTCAACCGTCGGATCTAGAGATTTAATCTCAACAGTCGGATCTAGAGATTTAATCTCTATCTTTGGATCTAGAGTTTTGTTTCCATCCATTGGATCTAGGCTTCATGAGGTATTAATAGGCTACAATAGGGACCATGAGGAGGAGTTGGATTTTTGCCACCCAATGGATCAATCCCACATAAAGTCCGATCCATTAATGATAATCTAATGCACTAAAGGATTATCATTGATCTACCTCACCAACCCCCATAAGATAATATGGGCTCCATATATTATATGTACATTTTCTCCCCGAGTTTAAGATCTCGAATGTTCGTCGATTAAATAATTTACTGACAATTAATTAATCCACATCTAACTCCATGAGTAGTACCACTAAACCTTTTCATCATGCCGGACCAAGTCCACTTGCAGGGTTTACATGAAGAACCTTATGAGCTCCTCAAGAAGACATCATCATCCTAATATATAGGACACGGTTTCCTCCTATAATCAAAGGCACACCATATAAATAATATCATTTCCCAACTTACCGAGCCTATCAATTTAATCTATAAATCTCGTCCATTGGTAAATCAAAGAAATGAATACTAAGTATATGTGTCCGTTATTATATCGGGATTAAGAGTATGTACAATATAATATCTGAGGTCCGATTCGATTATGTAGTCAGCAATAAATCGAATCATCTCTAAGTCAGTCCTGCTCAATACACACAAAGTGTACTAGTGTGATTTTATGGTCAAGACAAACCAATACCAAATTACACTACAACCATACCAATGGTTTGTCCAAAGCCATCTCGGTTGTGAGCCTATACTTATACTTTACAAGGAGCCGATAACATTATCTCCCATGTGACACCACACACCATGTTATCAACAATGTAATGCATTAGACAATATGCATAACCATAAAAATATACAAACAATGATCATTTGATTCTTATTTCAAAATAAAGATGTTCATACAAAAGATAGACTTTTCAGTATACATCCTAATAATCTCCCACTTATACTCAAAGACTATGCTGTCCTCAAACTGCCATACATCTGATCCCCATTTCCTCCACATGCCTATCAAAAGATCTCGCTAGAAGGGCCTTAGTGAAAGGATCTGCCAGGTTATCCTTCGATGCAATCTTGGCCACAACAACTTCTCCTCACTTTACGATTTCTCGTATCAGGTGGTACTTGCGCTTTATGTGTTTACTTGCCTTATGGGTTCATGGTTCCTTCGAGTTTGCAACTGCACCACTATTATAACAATAAATTGTGATAGTTCTGGGCAAACCAGGAATCAAATCCAAGTCCATCAGGTAGTTACTGAGCCACACAGCTTCTTTGGCAGCCTCAAAGGCCGCCACATACTCAGCTTCCATGGTGGAGTCTGCCACGCATTTCTTCTTGACACTCCTCCATACAATGGCTCCACCTCCCAAAGTAAACACAAACCCTGAGGTAGACTTACTATTATCCCTATTTGATTGGAAGTTGAAATATGTGTAACCCACAGGGAGTAATTGATCTGCCTGGTAAACTAGCATATAATCCCTAGTCCTTCTCAGGTACTTTAATATATGCTTTACCGCAGTCCAATGTCCCTGTCCTAGATTACTATGATATCTGCTAACCATGCCTACGACAAAATAGATATCTGGTCTCGTTTATAACATCCCATACATGAGGCTTCCTACCACCGAAGCATAAGGAACCACCTTCATCTCCTCTATCTCCTCAGATGTTCTAGGACACATCTCCTTAGATAAAGGAACTCCATGCCTAAAAGGTAGAAAACCCTTCTTGGAGTTCTGCATGCTAAAACGATCCATAATCGTGTCTATGTATGAAGCTTGAGATAAGCACAACATCTTTTTCATGCGATCCCTTATAACATTGATCCCAAAGATGTGTCCCACTTCTCCCAAGTCCTTCATATCAAACTCTTTGGACAACCATACCCTTACGTCCGATAACACGTTGATATTGTTGCCAATTAATAAAATGTCATCTACGTATAGTACAAGAAATACCCCTACGTTTCCATCACATCTCTTGTATACACAAGACTCATCCGGATTTTGAATAAATCCATAAGACTGGATTACCTCATCAAATCGGATGTTCCAAGACCTCGAAGCTTGCTTCAATCCATAAATGGACCGATTAAGCTTACAGACAAGATGCTTTTTGCCCTTCGCAATGAATCCCTCTGGTTCCTTCATATAGATGTTTTCCTCAAGACTTCCATTAAGGAAAGTTTTCTTGACATCCATCTGCCACACCTCATAATCCATATGAGCTGCAATGCATAAAAGAATCCGGATAGACTTAAGCATGGCTACCGGCGAAATGGTCTCCTCATATTCGATACCCTCTTTCTGAGTATACCCCTTCGCAACAAGCCTCGCTTTGAAGGTCTCAACCTTCCCGTCTATTCCTCTCTTTTTTTGTAGATCCACTTGCATCCAATGGTTTTTACACCATCGGGTGGTTCCACTAGCTCCCAGACCTGATTTGAATCCTTAGATTCAATCTCAGTATTCATTGCACTTTGCCAAGATACTGCATCTTTATCTTGGATTGCCTCGTCATATGTCTAGGGATCAAGTTCATGTTTGCCAGGGACCAAATCAGAAGATTCTCCCAAGAACAAGAATCTATTAGGCTATCTCACAACCCTCCCACTACGATGAGGTATCACTTGTGTATCCTCTATGACACGCGGTGCAGTGACTTGTGGTATATCGTCTTGTACTGGTGGTACTGAAGAAGTGACTTCCCCTTTTAATTCTTCCAGAACAATCTTACTCATGGGCTTGTGGTTCATCACATAGTCTTCCTCTAGAAATCTAGCGTTCATGCTAACGATCACCCTCTAATCTCTAGGACTATAAAATAAATCACCTTTCGTTCCTCTAGGATAGCCAACGAACATGCGTACTTCTGTACGTGGTTCCAACTTACCAGCATCTGCCTTCAGCACTTGTGATGGAATCCCCAAAATCTGAATATGTCTTAGACTAGGCTTTCGCCCAGTCCACAATTCTGTGGGAGTTGAAGGCACTGATTTAGATGGAACCAAGTTCAGAATGTACACCATTGTATCTAGAGTATATCCTAAGAACGAATCTGGCAATTCAGAATAACTCATCATCGATCTAACCATCTCCATAAGAGTCCTATTCCTTTGCTCTCCTACACCATTCTGCTGGGGTGTGCTAGGTGCAAACAATTGGGATTGAATCTCAGCCTCTGATAAGTAATTCCTAAACTCTCCCAAGAGGTACTCACCACCACGATCCGATCGCAGTGTCATGATACTTTTACCTTGACGTTTCTCCGCATTAGCCTTGAATTCTTTGTACTTGTCAAAGCATTCAGACTTGCGGCGCATTAAGTAAATGTATCCATATCTCAAATAATCATTTATAAAAGAGACGAAATACTCAAAACCACCTATAGCCTGGATAGACATAGGACCATACAAATCAGAATGAACCAATTTTAATACATCTTTAGCTCTATACCACTTGGCCTTAAAAGGCCTCTTGGTCATTTTACACTCCAAGCAAGATTCGCAGGTTGGGAAATCCTCCACCACTAATGAACCCAGAGGTCCATCAGCTATCAACCTTTGAATTCTGCTTAGGTTAATATGACCATGCCTAAGATGCCAAAGATATGTTTGGTTCATTTTCGAAGGTTCTTTTCTCTTATTGGAATTAGAAGATGAGTTATTAACTTCTATTTGCATCGTGGGAGCTTTTGGTTCAAGTGTGTATAGATTTCCTATCAATGCACTCGAACAGATAATGTCCCTATTCCTTTTTATAACAACTCTGTCATTAAAAGAAATAGAATATCCATCCATAAATAATTTAGAAACTGAAATTAAATTCTTTCTAAATAAAGGTACATAAAGGCAATTCTTAAGAACCAAAACATTATTTTTCTCAAAAGATAAATAAACGTCTCCCACTGCAACAGCCACCACCTTCGTGGCATCTCCCCCATAGCCAATCGTCTGGTTTCCTAGAACCCTTGCAAATTATAGAAGGCATGATCAGTGGTTCCCGTATCTACACACCAGGTGCTGGTAGATAACACCGCTAAACATGTTTTAACAACTAGACCTAAAGATATACCTTTGTTCTTCTTGCGGTTGGGGCAGTCCTTCTTCCAGTGTCCAGTCTGCTTACAAGTGAAGCACTTGCCTTTCGGCTTCTTCACTCCTCTCTGAGTTCCTCCCACCGCCTTTGGCCCAGCTTGTTTCTTCTTCTTCTTGCCTTTCGGCTTAGTAGTAGAAACCTTTTGGGTCACCATGGCATGCGCCTGAGCACTCTAACGAAATAGCCCCTCGGCCGCCTGGAGTTATATTCGAAGCTCCGCCAACGAATACAACCTCTTGTTAATGTTGTAGTTCAGGAGAAACTGCTCAAAACTCCTAGGTAGAGACTGAAGGATGATATCGACCTGGGTTTCTCCAAAGATCTCAGCTCCAAGGACTTCCACCTCATTTAAATGAGCCATCATCTTGAGAACATGATCTCTCACGGGTGTTCCCACGATCATGGTGGTCGTCATCAAGTTCCTCATGGCTTCCTGCCTTGCAGCCCGATTCTGGTGTCCAAAAAGCTCTTTGAGATAGAGCATCATGTCATAAGCAGTGGGCATGGCTTGATGCTGATGTTGCTGTACATTTGACATAGATGCCAAAATGTAACACCGCGCCATCTCATCGGCCTTAATTCACTTCTTATAACTCTTATTCTCCTTTTCCCCAGAATCATCCGCATGCTTAGGAGGGCACTCTTCGAGGAGTACATATTTGTATTCCTCAGCAGTTAAGACAATGTCAAGATTCCTCTTCCAATCAACATAGTTGGGTCTTGTAAGTTTATTCTCTTTCAGTATCACAGCAATAGGGTTGAAAGTCATTGTGAAACAAAACCTAAGAATGACATAGATCAAAACATTAGATTTCAAAAAATTATTGATTCCTCAAACAATAATATTTTAAAATCAACCAATACCTCAAAACATCGAGAATATCGTATGCCACGATAGTGTGGACGTATACGAATTATACATTTGTAAGAGGAGGTTTTACCTATTAATTTTACTGTCTTGTCAACCTAACTTTTTGACAAGTAAAATTAATAGTTGGTTCCTCTTTGGCCCTACAAATAAAAGCAGTGACTCCAATGGGGTGGATACTTATATTTGTATCTAAGTGTTCACCATTACTCGGTACCAAGGCAATTATCTCGGGTTATGTGCCTTCCGATGGGGAAGTACACACGCTCCTTAATAATTCCCTATAACCATATTTGACCTTGTGATCCGCAAACAAACTTATCCGATGGGGAGGAAGGCACTCAGAGCCGACGCGCATGTTTATTTGCATCACATGTCAAATTGTAATAGAGGCAGTGGGAATTTATAAAAAATTTCCCTCTCCCACTTAATAATTTAAAATTGAGGAATTTTCTAGCCTACGACATGCATATCAAACAATAAGCAATAAATATAAAAAATAAATTTTTTTCAACTATTATGGCTATTGTCTTCAATATGTCTCCCATCGTATCGTCATCTCGTCCCCTCCTCCTACGCCATGTACGAGCCATCCGGAGATCCGAGCTGAGAAAAAATATTTTAATTTACATCCATCGATCCTATAGTCCATCAGGGAGTGTACATGAAATCTAGATCGAAAGTAAACTAAAATAGAAAGAGTGGCTAAATAATGTCGTATCTAATTTACAAAAAATTAAATACTAGCCTCGTCAACCCCGAGGATTCAACAAAATATACATTTACACACATACAATAACATACACACATATGGCCATAATAGTTGGATCCTATGCCTGCAACCAAAGAGTTAACCTACGCATATCCTACTATTATCCGCCACATATAATATATGAAAAGTGCATAAAAGTAACTGAATCCTAAACACACAAAACCGAAAATCGTGGCTCTGATACCACTTGAAGGTAGGAAACTTCGCTTCCCACTTCAACTCGATCTCTTGTTCATGGCAATCCCTTATATATCCCCGAATAAAAAAAATTTATCCTTGACAAGAGGGATTACCCAAGCAACCGTGTCATCGTCGTGCTATTCGATTAGAGTAGTCACTTGAAAAAACTTGTTGTTCAAGCAACCAACCTCTATTCTACAAATAGCCGCGGAATAGACGATGTACGGATCGCCGGCTTTTGTGTTTATGTTCGGGATCCAAGTTATATAAGCCACAAAACAGAATATATCATGCATATATAATTGAAAAATAATTACAAACATGTTACATATGAAGATAGATAAGTGTTATACCTCTCGATCTTTTATTGTATGACCTTCCTCCTTTTGGACGTCATATGGGCGATGATCTACCAAAAGTTGAAGTTCCTAGATCACCAATCTTCCTTCCTTGCTCGTTCCGAGCAAGAGGAAGAATAGAAACAAGACCCTTCTCTTTCCTTTATCCAACCAACAAGCAACAAGCAAGTTGCTTGCCGCCGGCCAACAAGGAAAAGGGTGAGAATGATGGATGTCGGCAAACAGCTCCAAGGGAGGACCCAAAGCCTTGTTTCCACCGGCCAAGGAGAGGAGAAGAAGCTGGTTTGGATGCCGGCCAAAGGAGGGAAGAACTATATGGAGGCCGGCCACCAAGGAAGAAGAAGAAGATAAAGAAAAGGTTTCCTTATTTGGTGTCGCTAACTTCAAACCCGAACTCCAAGCCTCTTGCCGCCAACTTCAAAACTCCCTTGCTTCTAATTTTTTTTTCTCCACGCCAACCCTTAAGCCCCTTTTTATAGGTTTAGAGATAAGCCTTGTTTTAATTTCCACAATTTGTTCTAGGGATTTAATCTCAACCGTTGGATCTAGAGATTTAATCTCAACTGTCGGATCTAGAGATTTAATCTCTACCTTTGGATCTAGAGTTTTGTTTCCATCCATTGGATCTAGGCTTCATGAGGTATTAATAGGCTACAATAGGGACCATGAGGAAGAGTTGGATCTTGTCCACCCAATGGATCAAGCCCACATAAAGTCCGATCCATTAATGATAATCCAATCCACTAAAGGATTATCATTAATCTACCTCACCAACTCCCATAAGTTAATATGGGCTCCATATATTATATGTACATTTTCTCCGCATGTTTAAGATCTCGAATGTCTGTCGATTAATTAATTTACTGGCCATTAATTAATCGACATCTAACTCCATGAGTAGTACCACTCAATCTTTTCATCATGCCCGACCAAGTCCACCTGCAGGATTTACATGATGAACCTTATGATCTCCTCAAGGGGACATCATCATCCTAATATATAGGACACGGTTTCCTTCTATAATCAATTTCACACCATATAAATAATATCATTCCCCTAACTTACCGAGCCTATCGATTTAATCTATAAATCTCGCCCATTGGTAAATCAAAGAAATGTATACTAAGTATATGTGTCCGTTATTATATCGAGATTAAGAGTATGTACAATATAATATATGAGGTCCGATTCGATTATGTAGTCAGCAATAAATCGAATCACCTCTAAGTCCGTCCTGCTCAATACACACAAAGTGTACTAGTGTGATTTTATGGTCAAGACAAACCAATACCAAATCACCCTACAACCATACCAATTGTTTGTCCAAAGTCATCTCGGTTGTGAACCTATACTTATACTTTACAAGGAGCCGATAACATGATCTCCCGTGTGACACCACACACCATGTTATCTACAATGTAATGTTTTAGACAATATGCATAACCATAAAAATATACAAACAATGATCATGTGATTCTTATTTCAAAATAAAGATGTTCATACAAAAGATAGACTTTTCAGTATACATCCCAACATTGGCTATAATGGTTAAATCATGATACTTGATATACATGTTTATAATCATGATTCATTTTTTGGATGATAGTGTTGGGTGATGATAATGTGTGACCTATGAATTGAATGATATACTTGATTTATTATGATGGGTAGTTAAGGACAATACTTGAATTCATCGTCATGCTTGTTGATACTTAACCTTGATAGAAATTGCATGAAATTGTATGGTTAAGTATAAATACCTTTAGCTACATCTCACACTCACTATAGGCTAACTAGATTAAAAACCTTGCATGGGTGAGATGTTAGGTTGATACAAATGGTCCACTAATGCTAATGGCATTTAGATGGTCATTTACAAGAATCAAGATAGAAATAATAGAACCAATCATGGGGAAAGCATATGTTTAATTCATAGACATATTGCCCAAAGATCATGGTTGCATATTTCAAATGTTTTCAAAACCATTTCATGTCGTATAATCTGTGTATTCACATTTTAAATCATTTCATGACAAAACTAGTTCTTAAAGTTGATACATGATTGAAGGTTTTTGCAACTTTTGAGTTTTTGCCAAATGTTGGAAAATTGAATGATTTTTCATGAAAAACTATTTTTCATTGATAAAAGGCTTTACATGAAATGTGTTTTCAAATTTTCATGATTTTTTGAATTTTCTAAAAAATTTAATACATTTCTGAAATAGGGTTTCGAAATTAGAAAAGCTGGAAATCGAGTGCCAATCGACTAATCATCTGATATAGTCGACTGATGTACTGTGCACGAGCACAGTAACCTGTTGTATTAGGTTTTATGGTAGATTTTGGTGATTTTGTTCCCTAGACTTGATGTCATGCTTGTATAACATATGTTAGATGTTTTTGATGGTGTCAAAGGGGGAGAAATGTTGTGTTTAAGTTAATCATGCTAGGGAGAGATTAGCATGTGTTAAGGGGGAGTTGCATGTATTATGGGGGAGTGTGTGATACTCATATTGTTTTACATGCTTTCTTGCCTTATGTTTTTGGTTAATGTATTACCTAACATAAACAGATTGCCACACATAAAAAAAGGGGAGATTGTTAGGGCAATCAACCCATGTATAATGTGGTTTTGATGTATGTGGCAAAGGGTTTAAGTTAGGTTGTTATGTTGATTTGATATGTGTGTTGAAGTCGTGCAGGACTTAGTAATTCACACATGGGATTGACTTGACGAAAGCATTGGTGGGTTCACCATCTCATGGCTCGGGTTTTTGAGTTGGTGAAGGACGACATTGCGAAGCCGTGTGCTTGATGCATCTAAGGGATCGCCAGACCAGCAGCATTGGAGTGAAGCGAAGGAAGTAGACTTTAGACCAAGATGCGAAGGATGGCATTGCGAAGCCGTGCGCTTGATGCATCCGAGGGACGTGGTTGGACGAAGAGAACATCAGCGAGAGACTTCAAGGGAGATGAGAGAATGAGCAAAGTATAACGTAGCTCATAGGTGAACTTGGCCGAATGGCTAAGTCAAGTGTCGGATGCTCAACCGAGTGGGTTGAGGTTTTACCCGATCGTCGGATGCTTAAACATTGGTGTTTCAGGTTTTACCCCACACCAGTCGACTAATATAGATATCAGTCGACTGCTTTGGGTCGATGGAACTCGACTGGTGCTCGATCGGTGTTCAACTGAAGCTCCTCTAGCCAACAGTCGACTGCTCGACCATCAGTCGACTGATCGAGGTGAATCGGACACAGAAGGTTTTGAAGTCGACTGATTGCTTCGGTCACTCGACTGATGGATCCAACAGTTGACTGATGGGGATGGTCAGTCAAGTGATGTTGGAGACGTTGGCTAGAAGCCAATGTGGATGAAATCATTGCAATGCAACGGCTACAGCAAGAGTTGACTGATGACTGCATCTGTCGACTTCGTGCCCAACGGGAAGAATGACCTCTTCCCTATAAGAAGAGGCCTTGAGTGCTCTTGGGAGGATAATGCTTCTACTCTAAACTTCTCCCAAGTGCCCAAAACGTTTTTACTTCTCTTCCTTTTGTTTATTTACATCATATTGTAAGAGGGAGTAATTCTTGTAAGAATGATTTACCTCCACCTTGAAGGAGAGACTAGTGAAGGTTTAGGAGTGATTCACCTTGAACAAACCGGTCCATGGATTAGCGGCAAGGGATGTGAACCACATTACACAATTGCGTTAGCATTTGCACTCTCTTAACTTCTTGTATTTGCTTTAATTGTCTTAATTAGCATATATTCCACTGCGCTAATCTTCATTGTAGACAATTAAGAGCGAGTAATTTCCATCGTACACATCGAGGGCTATTCACCCCCCTCTAGTCGGCCACCGATTCTCCAAAATATCTGGATCTCAACGAGCTATGGTTTGATGGGATATAAAAGAAGGGGGTTTTCAACCTTTTGGATCATCTACTCTTGCTCCCAAAGTGCTCCAATGACGTCATGCTTCAACGACAATGCTACGCCACCGTAATGCCAATAATACGACAAGTTTCTATTCCTTCGTCGGTTCATCAAGTTAAAGTTGTCATTTTTTTGTTTTAATTTCTTCTACTTGAGCTTTGAATTGAATAGAGGAGAGGTAGGCTTCTTGCCTCTGTTGGGTTTCTCCGGCACCGACGTGGGTGTGTGCTCTAACACATTTCGTAAACATGCACAAAGTGGAAGAAAAAATAAGTAATAAACTAATTTATTACAATACACACACCACACGCATGCAGGATACAACAAGTGCAGACATAATCGCTATTTCAATTTTTCCAATAAAGAAACTAATCTAGGTACACCTGACGAATTACGTGAAGCGGGAATAACATCAACCAAGCGACCCTCACGAATTTCACTTCTATTCGTATCCATGCCGAGTTTAATCGGGATAGCTTCACTAAGACACAAGCCCCGACTTCACGAAAGGTACAAGCCTCTTGTTGAAGTCGTTGTGATCCGAGAGACAATCACAATTCGGATCGAAAAATGAGTTCCACGAACTCTCTCCTCATAAGCGATTTTCATCAACCAATTGACGAAACCTTGGTCCTCCACCAAAGGGGAATGTCAGAGATCCAATCCCCAACAAGTAGGTCACTGTCAGAGCGCAAAATGTCGACCAAATGACATCTCCACGAAGTGGACAACAAGCTGTCAAAAACTGGACAGCTTGTTTTGGTGGAGGAGATGGTCAGCCAAAGACTTGGCCGGCTGCCCTTGATGGTCGGCCAACAAAGAGAGGATGGCCGGAGGAGTTGCCGACGGCTGGTGTATGGTTGGTGGAACAAGGAGCTTGGGCGGAAACAAGCTTGGGCAACCAATGAAGTGGGTGGCAACAATAAGGGAGAAGAAGAGAAAAACGGCTAGGGTTTCCAAAACCTAAGTCGTTTGTTCTCCACGAATCCTTTAAGTCGTGTTTTTATAGAGAACACATTCTCCTAACGGTTATTGGTTCATAACCAAAATCCGTTAACCCCGCTCCATTAACTTAAGTTAAAATAAACCAAACCGCATTGGTCTATTTTAAGTTTAAACAAACCGAACCAATTTTCGTTCATTCGTTTAAAACAAACCAAACCCTTTCGGTTTATTTTTAACCATTGGATTAGAACCAAACCGATTTGGTTCATCCATCAAGTCTTCATAAGACTAGACCCATTCAAGCTTCCGATGCGACTGAAACAATTTCAAGCTCGCTCTTCGTTGGATCCAACCAAACCATGTCTCTCTCGATCTGAGAATCCTATTCTCAAGGTCGGTTTAAATCCTTGGATAACACTCTTAGTGCGTGTGACCAAATAGGTTTCCGGTTTATGTTGGTCGTCTATAATTAAGCATTAATTATAGAATGATCATGAGGGGCACGTAGTAGTACATCATGATCCCCAATTAACCAGAAAATCAACGGTTGATCCCAGAATGCTTCTAAAACCCTTCAACAGATACAATGAATCGTGTCCCATTCCCTTCACTCATCTTATACCCACTTGGTTCAAGACATGGTCCATGTGTCTATCCCCACTTGGCTGACCATGTCACATGTATCACAATTATTACTTCCTCATCTTACGCATTCTAGTTACTGTACATGTATCCAGGAGTACCATACTCTAAATATGTAATTCTTTGGCCAAAAACTATAGTAACAATCTAACGAGAGGCCATAGGATATACATCTCCTCGCAAGGAGTGGTGAATTCTCTATAGGCTATTCAAATACCTTCGGGCATTTAGACTTATACCCAATCATCTTGGGTCCACATATCCTCGGAGATGCTTTCTTAAGATGTCAAAGCAAAAGTCTCCATGACCAAGATGACTTGAATACCGTAAGTCAAAGAAACATCACACTTAAGCTGCAATAAGAACTTCATTGACATATCCATATATGCAGAGAACCATATGAAGTCTTACAGCTAGTCACTCCAATGAACTAGTTACCATAACAAGCTTCCATGATTAACTCTGGATATCCCAATGTCCCCAGCCAGTGAGGAACAGCTGCTTGGATAAACCAAATAGTATAACTCGTGCGAGTCTCAACAGAATTGATGGTGCCTGAATACATCAATTCATTGACTAGGGATAATTCTAATACATCACAATTACACATGTAGAGTGTAACACCCCCCCCCCCTCCCGCCTCTACTTACACTAGTAAAGGAGGTGTTACTGCCATACTTTATCTTACTCTTTGCATAATCAGGTAAAACATGACTCAATCATTTCATAAACTCACATACACTATTTGAGTGTTAACTAATACCTAATTTAAATCGAAGAGTATCAACAACTCGTACCAAGATCTAAACTTGGTTTCCTAACGAGTATCATAACTCAAACTCTTAACTTTTAACAGTGGAAGCTAAATACTGAACCCAACTACATTAACATGTTGACACTAGGATATTACATAAGTTCTTAACCTATCTAAGCATGCACCTTAACTACGGTTCTAATATAAAACATTCTTAAGTAACTCAACCTCATGCGTGGTAATAGTGATATATGCATCCTTGACATGAACATCAACGTAATCAACAATACATAACATCCACCCTAGCACCTAACATGAAGACTAGCACATAGTTCAAAGTTCTTAGCATAGAATAATACTAGCGAGTTCAACATTCTTAGATACAACATGATCAAACATGTAACATGAACACTCCCACACGAACAAGTTCGAAGGTCTTAACATAATAGAATACTAGCAAGTCCAGGATCATAATCCACTGTTCCGCCGCCACACACACCAAGCACTTCATCCGCTGCCCCCTCTTACTCCAATCTTGCTTTACCCTTATCTACAGTATAAGGAATGCAAACTATAAGCAATGGATCTTAGTAAGTACTTCCTATTCTCACAAAACTTCGCATTAGGAAAACATTCTATTAGAATACTTGCATGCAACACATGCTCATACTTACATTTAGGAAAATTCTGCTTTTAACATTTGGAAGTACTTGCACATGATACAATGATTCAACTTGACATGCATGAACTTAACATACGCAACTTGCAATACATGCTTGAAATATGCTTCGCTTGTAGAAACATATACATGAGACATACTATACTTAAACCTGTAAACATTGTGCTTTGGTTAACTTTCGAAACCATATATACATATATACTTTAAAATACTAATTATCCTTGTTTGGGCAGCCCGGAATTGTACCAACTTTGCGCACAACCCTAATAGAATTCGGGGTAGCTAGCCACCGAACTTATTAGGGCAACTTAACTTTCAAGGGCGGTCTAGGTCTCGTGGAACTTTCAAGGGCAGTCTAGGGCTCGTGGGCGATCTATGTGCCCAGTACATGCCACTTCAAAGTAAAATACTTCCTTTATATATGACTTAGTTATTTTTGTCATTTAATGAGTATTTTACATGATCATAATCAAAAACCCATATAGGAATCCTTTCAAGACATTTGATCATGCTCTTTGTCCCCAAAACTCATAGGGGAAGCATCATTGCGATCTTTACATCTTGCTTCCAATGAAATATACTTAAAATACCTAAAAGTCCAAACAAACTTAATCTGTACAGAACATATAAATCCAAATAAAACAAGATAATAGAACCTAGATGGGCAAATCCAAGAGTTACTTATACTCTAGGTGAGAAATAACATCTTGGTGATATTAGATCTTTCTTAAAAAGACCAATACCTCGACTATAAATCTGGTCACACACATATACCATCTGATCCAAACATATAATCTTCAAAACATATGAAAAGAAGCCATATAAAACAATCGAAGAACTACTTAAACTGTAGGTGAGAGATACTTACCTCCTCTCGCTTTCGTACTAGTATACCGCTTGGGTTTTTGTGAGATGAAGACCTTCCCTTGTTCCTTAGCCCTAGGAGTGGTCCTCTAGCATATATTAAGCCTTTGTATCCCCTTTAAACCCTCTCAAGAACACCAACCAAAAGCCTTAGGGTTTCGGATGGATTTGGAGGAAGGAGGAGGAGTTCGGTGGAGTTGGATCTTCTAGCAATACCAAGACTCTCTCCTTGAAAACCCTCTTGAGAATTCCAACACAAGGAGTCCTAAAGCATGGATGGAAGAGGGAGGAAGGAGAAGGAGGAGTTTCGGCCAAGAATGGGAGAAGGAAGAAGAATGAGGAAGAATGAAGAAGGAAGATGGGGGTTTTCTTTTCTTCCTTAACTTCCTCTTTAATTCCCACGTTAATAACTAGGGAGGTTAGAAAACTTTTCATCTCCTCATGCGGAGATGAAACAACTCTTCACCCTCTCATCTTCTCATTTACCTTCTTTGCATATTCCTTATCTATTCTAGCCAAGAATTATCCTATGGTCTAGTGGTATCAAGGCTATCTCACAATTACGAGGTTCATGGTTCAAATCCTACCTATAGCGAACCATATTTTTATTTTATTTTAATCCTTTTATGGGCGTTAAAAATTATATAATTACTTTGAATAGCTTGAAATTTTATGGGCGTTACAATCCCTCATACCTTATAAAAGTTTCATCCTCAAAACTTAGAACAACTCTAGATACTTCTGTTTCATGTCATCCTCACGTTCCCAAGTTGCTTATTCAAACCTTTGATTTTGCCATATGACTTTCACTAAGGGTACCTCTTTGTTTCTCAATTTCTTGATTTCTCGATCTATTATCTGAATAAGTCGACTTTACCATAACCCCATCTTTTGAAATAATATGATATAGGAAAGATACTCGATCGAGCCAAAATTCACACTTGGAGAACTTGGCATACAATTGTGGGTCCAGAATAACCTTTGTCTTCAAATGTTCAGCATGTTCTTCCTGAGTTCTCGAGTAAATAAGGATATCGTCAATGAAGACGATCACAAACTTGTCATGGAATGCCTTGAATACTCGATTCATCAGGTCCATAAAGGTTGCTGGAGCATTTGTCACTCCGAAAGGCATGACCATGAACTCATAGTGTCCATACCTCATTCGGAAAACTATTTTTAGTATATCATCCTCTTTAACTTTTATTTGATGATATCTGGACCGCAAGTCAATCTTGGAGAAAACTGTGGCTCCCTTAAATTGATCAAACAATTCATCAATCCTTGGCAAAGGATATCTATTTTTAATTTTAACTTTATTCAGTGTTCAGTAGTTTATGCACATTCTCATGGCCCCATCCTTCTTCTTCACGAACAATACTGGAGCTCCCCACGGTGAGTGACTAGGGCGAATGAACCCCTTGTCGAGTAACTCCTATAATTATTCATGAAGCTCTTTCAATTCTACCGGGGCCATACGATAGGGTGCTTTTGAGATTGGATTGGTACCAGGAATAAGTTCAATCTCAAACTCGATTTCTCTGTTAGGACGCAATCCTTGCAGCTCATCAGGGAATACTTCTGGGTAGTAATGTACAACTCGGACTTCTTCGAGCTTTTGGCCTTTTCCTTGCTTTGTATCAACTATATGTGCTAGATACCCAGTGCATCCACTAACTAACATCTTTTGAGCTTTTATGGTAGAAAAAAACTTCTTAGTTCTTTTCTTTGGTTCTCATATAAATTCAAATTTTGACTCTACCACAGGTTGGAATACGACTCTTCGCTTACGACACTCAATGGAAGCACCGTACTAGCTCAGAAAGTGCATCCCTAAGATGACATCATAATCAGCATGTCCAGCATTATCAGATCGCTATAAAGTTCTCTTTATGAAATTCGGACTGGCGTGGCACGCAATCAATGCGTAGATGGCATTACCTCTCCAGAAAGCAAGGTCGTTACAAACTTAAGATCTAGGACATCCGGAGGTATATTTATCTTCTTAGCAAATATTAGGGAAATAAACGAATGGGTTTCCCCAGTATCAAATAGCACAGTAGCATACTGATTAAAGATAAGTATTGGACCAGTGACAATAGTAGAAGCATTTGCTACCTCTTCTTTAGTCAGAGAGAAAATCAGAGCATTCGGTGTAACTGGTGGGGCCTCTAAACTTCCTTGGCTAATGTGAGGACCCTCCAGTGCTGCTTGCATTTGGTGCAACTGAGCAGGTTTACCCCCATATTGATTTGACTGTGGTGGAGGTGGAGTGGTCTTGGTAGGGCAATTTCTGGCCAAGTGTCCCTCTAAGCCACATATATAACATCCGCTCGTGCCCTGGCAGCAAACTCCTTGATGCATCTTCCCACATTTACAACATGTAGGATACTTAGGCTGCTTGCTTGCGGAACCCCCCTTTGGGTTATTTCATTGCTTCCCCTTACCGTTGTTATTTCCCTTCCAGTTAGAATTATTGCTCTAATGTGAGGACCCTCCAGAACTTCCATGACTTCTATTTTCAGTCGAGGCCTGTTTCTATTGCTTGATGTTGTTCAAGTAATGTTCCGTGATTAAAGCACTACTGACTAACTCTTCTGCAGTCTACGGTCTATTAATTCCGCTGGCCACATTCAGTGCTATCTCAGGTCTCAGCATTTTGAGCATAAGTCTTACCCTTTCTCGTTCAGTGCTGACTAGCTCTGGACATAAGCGAGCTAGTCTATTGAATTTATTCACGGCATCATTAACTGACAGGTCCCCCTGTCGAAATTCCATGAACTCATCGTAGTGCCTATTCATGACTCGCATATGGAAAAACTCCTCAAAGAACTCCATTTCAAAGTTGGCCCATGTCATTTGATTGATCACTCTTTTTGCCTTTACTCGTTCCCACCACATTCTGGCATCTCCAGTCAAGCAAAATGATGCACTTTTGACTTTCTCATTTTCAGGCCAATCCAATAGTTCTACTATACTTTCCAATGTCTTGAACTAGGCCTGAGCATCCCATGGTTCACTTGTACCAGCAAAACTCTCTGGCTTCAGCTTTTGCCAATGAATTAGGTACGCCTCTTGCCTCACTCCCCCCGCTGGGGCTCTTGGGGGAACTGGTGGGCCAAGGGGTGTAGCCGGTATGACATTTTGAGCAGTTGGTCGAGTAACAGGATTATCTTGTTGGTTAATCATCAAGGTATTGATAACCTGTTGATGCTCTGTAACTTGATGCTGAAGTTGAGTGACTACCCGCATCAAGTTAGGTGGTGGTACTACTTCGTTTGTCCTCTGTTTTCCATTGTCCCGTGTTCTAACCATTTTTCTTCATAAAGTAGGACCAAAATAAGATTACTACTATTACTTACTTCCTATCATCCTCACCTACATATGTAAGCATGTTTAACAAAAAAAAAACATTCTTTACTAAGCATAGAAGAAAGTAAAACATCTGTATACTTTCTTATTTGGAAGCAGCAGGATTGATGCTCGATGTGTGTGTCGCGGAAGGGCAGAACTGACTCTGATACCATACTGTAACACCCCCCCTCTACTTACACCAGTAAAGGAGGTGTTACTGCCATACTTTATCTTACTCTTTGCATAATCAGGTAAAACATGATTCAATCATTTCATAAACTCACATACACTATTTGAGAGTTAACTAATACATGATTTAAATCGAAGAGTATCAACAACTCATACCAAGATGTAAACTTGGTTTCTTAATGAGTATCATAATTCAAACTCTTTAACTTTTAACAACGGAAGCTAAATACTGAACCCAACTACATTAACAAGTTGACACTAGAATATTACACAAGTTCTTAACCTATCTAAGCATGCATCTTCACTAGGGTTCTAATATAAAACATTCTTAAGTAACTCAACCTAATGCGTGGTAATAGTGATATATGCATCCTTCACATGAACATCAACCTAATAAACAATACATAACATCCACCCTAGCACCTAACATGAAGACTAGCACATAGTTCAAAGTTCTTAGCATAGCATAATACTAGCGAGTTCAACATTCTTAGACAACATGATCAAACATGTAACATGAACACTACCACACGAACAAGATCGAAGGTCTTAACATAATATAATACTAGCAAGTCCAGGATCATAATCCACTGTTCCGCCGCCAGACACACCAAGAACTTCATCCGCTGCCCCCTCTTACTCCAATCTTGCTTTACCCTTATCTGCAGTATAAGGAATGCAAACTATAAGCAATGGATCTTAGTAAGTACTTCCTATTCTCACAAAACTTTGCATTAGGAAAACATGCTATTAGAATACTTGCATGCAACACATGCTCATAGTTGCATTTAGGAAAATTATGCATTTAACATTTGGAAGTACTTGCGCATGATACAATGATTCAACTTGACATGCATGAACTTAACATACGCAACTTGCAATACATGCTTGAAATATGCTTCGCTTGTAGAAACATATATATGAGACATACTATACTTAAACCTGTAAACATTGTGCTTTGGTTAACTTTCGAAACCATATAAACATATATACTTTAAAATACTAATCATCCTTGTTCGGGCTGCCCATCATTGTACCAACTTATCGTGCAACCCTAATACAATTCAGGGTAGCTAGCCACTGAACTTATTAGGGCAACTTAACTTTCAAGGGTGGTCTAGGGCCCGTGGAACTTTCAAGGGTGGTCTAGGTCCCGTGGGCGATCTAAGAGCCCGGTACATGCCACTTCAAAGTAAAATACTTCCTTTATATATGACTTAGTTATTTTTGTCATTTAATGAGTATTTTACATGATCATAATTTGAAACCCATATAGAAAGCCTTTCAAGACATTTGATCATGCTCTTTGTCCCCAAAACTCGTAGGGGATGCATCTTTGCGATCTTTACATCTTGTTCCAATGAAATATAATTAAAATACCTAAAAGTCCAAACAAACATAATCTGGACAGAACAAATAAATCCAAATTAAACATGATAATAGAACCTAGATTGGCAAATCCAAGAGTTACTTATACTCTAGGTGAGAAATAACATCTTGGTGATCTTAGATCATTCTTAAAAAGACCTATACCTCAACTATAAATCTGGTGACACACATATACCATCTGATACAAACATATAATCTTCAAAAAATATGAAAATAAGCCATATAAAACAATCGAAGAACTACTTATACTGCAGGTGAGAGATACTTACCGCCTCTCGCTTTCGTACTAGTATATCACTAGGGTTTTTGTGAGATGATGACCTTCCCTTGTTCCTTAGCCCTAGGAGTGGTCCTCTAGCATATATTAAGCCTTTTTATCGTCTTTAAACCCTCTCAAGGACACCAACCAAACGCCTTAGGGTTTCGGATGGAGTTGAAGGAAGGAGGAGGAGTTCGGTGGAGTTGGATCTTCTAGCAATACCAAGACTTTCTCCTTGAAAACCCTCTTGAGAATTCCAACACAAGGAGTCCTAAAGCTTGGATGGAAGAGGGTGGAAGGAGAAGGAGGAGTTTTGGCCAATAATGGGAGAAGGAAGAAGAATGAGGACGAATGAAGAAGGAAGATGGGGGTTTTCTTTTCTTCCTTAACTTTCTCTTTAATTCCCACGTTAATAGCTAGGGAGGTTAGAAAACTTTTCATCTCCTCATGGGGAGATGAAACAACTCTTCACCCTCTCATCTTCTCATTTACCTTTTTTGTATATTTCTTATCTATTCTAGCCATGAATTATCCTATGGTCTAGTGGTGTCAAGGCTATCTCACAATTACGAGGTTCATGGTTCAAATCCTACCTATAGAGAACCATATTTTTATTTTATTTTAAACCTTTTATGGGCGTTAAAAATTATATAATTACTTTGAATAGATTAAAATTTTACGGGAGTTTCATAGAGATACTTAATAGTTGTGATCCAATCACAAATTCTCTCATGCTGTGAATCGTATTGCGGACATTCAACAAATGAGTTTAAGATCCAATCAAATACATGAAAATATGTATACTCAAAAAGTGAATCTTCATTTATCAAATAAATGGTACAACCATAAGGCGATTGCCTTAGGATATCTCTCATATATCACTAACAAGCTCCCACATGGCCTAATGGCAATCGTCACAATATCCTATACGATAAGGCGATTGCCTTAGGATATCTCTCATATATCAATAACAAGCTCCCACTTGGTGTAATGTCAATCGTCATGGTATCCAATACCATATGTTCTCACATTACCCTCAAACTTACTATGAGGTAAGACCTTAGTCAAAGGATCCACGAAGTTCCTTTTAGTGAAAATCTTCTGAATTTGTATTTCATTTCTACTTATGATCTCTCTGATCAATTGATAGAGGTGAAGCACATGTTTGGATCGTTGATGAGACCTTGGTTCTTTTGTCTGTGCAATTGTTCCATTGTTGTCATAGTAGACTGGTATTGCTTAAACAATAGTTGGAACCACACTAAGTTCAGAGACGAACTTATTGATCCAAACCACTTCTTTTGTTGTTTATGAAGCTGCAATGTATTCTGCCTCAGTGGTAGAATCCACCACAGTGTCTTGCTTGGAACTTTTCTAACTTATTGCACCTTTATTTAAGGTGAATATGTATCCAGACAGAGACCTGGAATTTTCCTTGTGTGTCTAGAAGCTGGCTTCTGTATACCCGCATATTACCGTATCACCCTCTCTATATATTAGAAACACATCCTTAGTTCTTCTTAAGTACTTAAGGATTGTCTTAACATACACCCAATGAACCATTCCTGGATTAGACTGGTAACTGCTCGTGACACTTAGAGAATATGATACATCGGGCCTCATACATAACATAGCATACATGATGGATCCTATTGCAGATGCATAGGGGATCTTACTCATGCAAATCCTCTCGTCTTTTGTGCGCGGATACATAGATTTCGAAAGGTGTATCTCATGCCTGATGGGAAGGAACCCTTTCTTGGATTCCGACATGCTAAACATTTTTAGCACTCAGTTTATATATGTAGACTACGAAAGACCAAGCAATTGTTTCGATCTATATCTATAGATCTTAATCATGAGGATATAGGTCACTTCTCCCAGGTCTTTCATGGAGAATGTTTTGGAAAACCAAATTTTAACTGACGGTAAGACAGATATATCGCTTCCTATAAGTAATATGTCATTGACATACAACACTAGAAACACTACTATACTCCCACTAACCTTTTTGTACACACAAGGTTCGTCTGGATTTTGTGAGAAATCAAACTTTTTGATTATCTCATCAAAAGGGATATTTCATCTCCTGGATGTTTGCTTAAATCCATAAATGGACCGTCAAAGTTTGCATACCTTGGTTTTATCAACCGATGTGAAACCCTGAGGTTGTATCATATACATGTCCTCGAGTAGGTTTTCATTAAGGAAAGCCATTTTCACATCCATTTGTCATATCTCATAATCATAAGGAGCCGCTATGGCCAGGAGGATCCGAATGGATTTAAGCATAGCTACTAGTGAATAGGTTTTGTCATAAACAATACCTTTCTTTTGACGATAGCCTTTCTCCATTAATCTAGCCTTAAAGGTAATCACATTACCATCCATGTCGGTTTTCTTCTTGAAAACCCACTTGCACCCTATAGGCTTAATGCCTTCAGGTGCGTCCACCAAGTTTCAAACTTGATTTTCATACACGAAATCAATTTCCGACTTCATGGCTTCAAGCCATTTGTCACCTTCTGAACTTTTCAAAACTTCTTTATAACTGGTTGAAGGTAGGAAACTTCGCTTCCCACTTTAACTCGGTTGCTTGTTCATGGCAATCCCGTCTTCGTCCCCAGTTTAAAACAATTAATCCAAGAAAATTAAGGATTACCCAAGCTACCATTTCATCATCGTGCTATACGATTAGAGTAGTCACTAGAAAAAACTTGTTGTTCAAGCAACCAACCTCTATTCTACGATTAGCTGCGGAATAGACGATGTACGGATTGCCGATTTTGGCGTTTGTATTAAGGGTCTAAATAAATTTAGCCACATGCCATACATACAATATACAAAGAAAAAAATAAGGAAAACAAAACAAGATTTATACCTCTTGTTTACCTCAAGATCTTCTATCGTATGTCCTATCCTCCTCTTGGACGTTGTGTTGGCAACGATCCTCCAAGAGGTGAAGCCTCCTAGATCACGAACTTCTTTCCTTGGTTGCTCCGAACAAGAGGAAGTATAGAAACAAAACTCTTCCCTATCTAAGACCGGCCACCAAGTCAAGAGACTTGATGATGCCGCCAGCCAAGGAATAGAGGAGAAAGTGGGCACCGGTCAAGAGCTCCAAGGAACCACCCTTACCCTTATTTCCACTGGCCAAGGAGAAGAGGAAGAAGGGGTTGGGCGCCGGCCAAGGTTGAGAAAAGGAAAGGGCGCCAGCCAAAACCCTAGGAAGGAGATGGTCTTGCCGCCCATGTCTCCACCAAACCCTAGCTGCCCAAAGCTCTCCAAACCCTAGCGGCCCAAAGCAATAATCTCCAAGATTGTTGTTGCCGCCCAACCCTTACCCTATATTTATAGAGTTAGGCTTAAGCCTCCTTTAATCTCCACTGTCGGATCCAGGAATTTAATCTCATCCATCGGATCTAGAGATTTAATCTCAACTGTTGGATCTAGAGTATTAATCTCCACCGTCGGATCTAAAGATTTAATCTTCACCGTTGGATCTCGAGATTTAATCTCAACCGTCGGATCTTAGAGTTTCATTTTCCATCATCGGATCTTGGCTTCAAGAGGGTTTTAATGGCTGCGATAGGGACCATGAGGAGGAGTTGGATCTTGGCCACCCAATGGATCAAGCCCACATAAAGTCCGATCCATTAATGATAATCCATTCAACTAGAGGATTATCATTGATCTACTTCACCAACCCCCAAAAGTTAATATAAGCTCCATATATTATTTGTACATTTATCTCCCCTTGTTTAAGATCTCGAATGTTAGTCGATTAATTAATTTACTGATAATTAATTAATCAACATCTAACTTCATGAGTAGTACCACTCAACCTTATCATCATGCCGGACCAAGTCCATCAGTAGGGTTTACATGATGAACCTTATGAGCTCCTCAAGGAGACATCATCATCCTAATATATAGGACACAGTTTCCTCCTATAATCAACGACACATCATATAAATAATATCATTTCCCAACATACCGAGCCTAACAATATACTCTATAAATCTCGCCTATTGGTAAATCAAAAAAATGAATACTAAGTATATGTGCTCGTTATTATATCGGGATTAAGAGCATGTACAACATAATATCTAAGGTCCGATTCAATTATGTAGTCATAAATAAATCGAATCACCTCTATGTCGGTCCTGATCAATAAACACAAAGTGTACTAGTGTAATTCTATGGTCACGAAAAACCAATACCAAATCACACTACAACCATTCCAATGGTTTGTTCATAACCATCTCGGTTTTGATCCTTTACTTTTACTTTACAAGGAACTGATAACATGATCTACCGTGTGACACTACACACCATGTTATCTACAATGTAATGTATTAGATAATATGCATAACCATAAATACGTAAACAATGATCATGTGATTCTTATTTCAAAATAAAGATGTTCATACAAAAGATAGACTTTTCAGTATACATCCCAACAATTTGTCACTTATACTAAAAAACTATGCTGCCGTCAAACTGCCATACATCTTATTCCCATTCCCTCAACATGCCTATCAAAAGCTCTCGCCGAAATGGCCTTAGTGAAAGGATATGCCAGGTTATCCTCCGATGCAATCTTGGCCAGAACAACTTCTCCTCAGGCTCGGTGTTACTTGCGCTCTATGTGTTTACTTGCCTTATGGGCTCGTGGTTCCTTCGAGTGTGCAACTGCACCACTATTATCATAATAAATTGTGATAGTTCTGGGCAAACTAGGAATCACCTTCAAGTCCATCAAGAAGTTCCTGAGCCACACAACTTCTTTGGCCGCCTCAGAGGCTGCCACATACTCAGCTTCCATGGTAGAGTCCGCCACACATTTCTACATGACACTCTTCCATACAATGGCTCCACCTCCCAAAGTAAACACAAAACTTGAGGTAGACATACTGTTATCCCTATCTGATTGGAAGTCAAAATCTCTATATCCCACAGGGAGTAATTGGTCTGCCTGGTAACTAGCATATAATCCCTAGTCCTTCTCAGGTACTTAAATATATGTTTTACCGCAGTCCAATGTCCTTCTCCTGGATTACTCTGATATTTGCTAACCATGCCGATGGTAAAGCAGATATCCGATCTCGTACTTAGCATCGCATACATGAGGCTTCCTACTGCCGAAGCATAAGAAACTGCCTTCATCTCCTCTATCTCCTTAGATGTTCTAGGACACATCTCCTTAGATAAAGGAACTCCATGCCTAAAAGGTAGAAAAACTTTCTTGGAGTTTTGCATGCTAAAACGATCCATAATTGTGTCTATGTATGAAACTTGAGATAAGCACAACATCCTTTTCTTGTGATCCCTTATAACATTGATCCCAAGGATGTGTCCCACTTCTCCCAAGTCCTTCATATCAAACTGTTTGGACAACCATACCCTTACGTCGGATAACACCTTGACATTGTTGCCAATTAACAAAATGTCATCTACGTATAGTACAAGAAATACCACTATGTTTCTGTCACATGTCTTGTATACACAAGACTCATCCGGACTTTGAATAAATCCATAAGACAGGATTACCTCATCAAAGCGGATGTTCCAAGACCTCGAAGCTTGCTTCAATCCATAAATGGACCGATTAAGCTTGCACACTAGATGCTCTTCGCCCTTTGTAATTAATCCCTCTGGTTGTTTCATATAGATGTTTTCCTCAAGACTTCCATTAAGGAAAGATGCCTTGACATCCATCTGCCACACCTCATAATCCATATGAGTAGTAATACATAAGAGAATCAGGATAGACTAAAGCATGGCTACCGGCGAAAAGGTCTCCTCATAATCGATGCCCTCTTTCTGAGTATACCCTTTCGCAACAAGCCTTGCTTTGAAGGTCTCAACCTTCTCGTCTATTCCTCTCTTTCTTTTGTAGATCCACTTGCATCCAATGGTTTTTACACCATTTTGTGGTTCTAATAGCTCCCAGACCTGATTTGAATCCATAGATTCTATCTCAGAATTCATCGCACTTTTCCAAGATACTCCATCTTTATCTAGGATCACCTCGTCTTATGTCCAGGGATCAGGTTCATATTAGCTAGGGACCAAATCAGAAGATTCTCTCAAGAACATGAATCTATCAGTCTAACAACCCTCCCACTATGATGAGGTATTACTTGTGTATCCGATGTGACATGCGGTGCAGTGACTTGTGGTATATCCTCTTGTACCGGTGGACTGAAGTCGTGACTTCCCCTCTCAATTCCTCCAGAACAATCTCACTCATGGGCTTATGGTTCATCATATAGTCTTCCTCTAGAAATCTGTCGTTCATGCTGATGATCACCCTTTACTCTCTAGGACTATAAAACAAACCACCTTTCGTTCCTCTAGGATAGCCAATTAACATGCACCCTTTTTTACGAAGTTCCAACTTACCAGCATCTGCCTTCAGCACATGTGCTGGACTCCCCCAAATCCGAATATGTCTCAAACTAGGATTTCGCCCAGTCCACAATTCTGTGGGAGTAGAAGGCACTAATTTAGATGGAGCCAAGTTTAGAATATACATTGTCATATCTAGAGCATATCCCCAGAATGAATCTGGGAACTCAGAATAACTCATCATCGATCTAACCATCTCCATAAGAGTCCTATTCCTTCGCTCTACTATACCATTCTACTGGGGTGTGCAAGGTACAAACAATTGGGAATAAATCCTAGCCTCTGATAAGTAATTCCTAAACTCTCTAAAGTGGTACTCACCACCATGATTAGATCGTAGTGTCTTGATAATTTTACCTTGACGTTTCTCCATATCATCCTTGAATTCTTTGAACTTGTCAAAGCATTCAGACTTGCGATGCATCAAGTAAATGTATCCATATCTTGAATAATCGTCTATAAAAGAGACAAAATATTCAAAGCAACCACTTGCCTAGATAGACATAGGACCACACAAATCAGAATGAACCAATTCCAACATATCTTTGGCTCTATACCCCTTGGCCATGAAAGGCCTCTTGGTCATTTTACCTTCCAAGCAGGAATCACAGATTGGGAAGTCTTCCACCACTACTGAACCCAGAGGTCCATCAGCTATCAACCTTTGAATTCTGCTTAGGTTAATATGACTAAGCCTTAGATGCAAAAGATATGTTTGGTTAATCTTCGAAGGTTCTTTTCTCTGTTTGGAATTAGAAGATGAGTTATTCACTTATATTTGCAATGTGGGAAATTTTGGTTCGAGTGTATACAAATTTACTATCAATGCACCAAAATAGATAATCTCCCTATTCCTTTTTATAACAACTCTGTCATTAAAAGAAATAGAATATCCATCCATAAACAATTTAGAAATCAAAATCAAATTCTTTCTAAATAGAGGTAGACAAAGGCAATTTTTAAGAACCAAAACTTTATTCCTCTCAAAAGACAAATATACATCTCCCACTACAACATGCACCACCTTTGTGGCATCACCCAAGTATACGGTAATCTCCCCCTCAGCCAGTCGTCTGGTTTCCTGGAACCCCTGCAAAGTATTGTAGACATGATCAGTGGCTTCCATATCTACACACCAAGTGTCGATAGATAACACCGCTAAACATGATTCAATGACTAGACCAAAAGATATACCTTTGTTCTGCTACCGGTTGGGGCAGTACTTCTTCCAGTGTCTGGTATGCTTGCAAGTGAAGCACTTGCCTTTCAGCTTCTTCACTCCTCTCAGAGTTCCTCCTGCCGCCTTTGCCCCAATTTGTTTCTTCTTTTTCTTGCCTTTCGTCTTAGAAGTAGAAACCTTTTGGGCAACCATGGCCTGCGCTTGAGCACTCTAACGAAATAACCCCTCTGCCGCCTGGAGTTCTGTCAGAAGCTCCACCAATGAATACAACTTTTATTCATGTTGTAGTTCAAGTGGAACTGCTCAAAACTCCTAGGTAGAGACTGGAGAATGATATCGACCTATGTTTCCCCATCGATCTCAGCTCCGAGGACTTCTAGCTCATTCAAATTAGCCATTATCTTGAGAACATGATCCCTCACGGGTGTTCCCTCGATCATGGTGGTCGTCATCAAGTTCCTCATGGCTTCCTGCATAGTAGCCCGATTCTAGTGTCCAAAAACCTCTTTGAGATTGAGCATCATGTCATAAGCAGTGGGCATGACTTGATGCTGATGTTGCAGTACATTTGACATAGATGCTAAAATGTAACATCGCGTCATCTCATCAGCCTTAATCACCTTCTTATAACTCTCCTTCTCCTTTTCCCCAGAATCATCCACAGGGTTAGGAGGGCAATCTTCGAGGAGTACATATTTGTATTCCTCAACAGTCAAGACAATTTCAAGATTCCTCTTCCAATCAACATAATTAGATCCAGTAAATTTATTTTCTTTCAGTATCACAGCAAGCAGGTTGAAAGTCATTTTGAAAAATCTAAGAATCACATAGATCAAAAAATTAGATTTCAAAAAATTATTGATTCCTCAAACAATGAAATTTTAAAATCAACCAACACCTCAAAACATCGAGAATATCATATGCCACGAAAGTGTGGATGTATACGAATTCTACATTTGTAAGAGGAAGGTTTACCCATTAATTTTACTATATTGTCAACCACACTTTTTGACAAATAAAATTAATAGTTGGTTCCTCTTTGGCTCTACAAATAAAAGCAGTGACTCCGATGGGGAGGATACTCCTATTTGCATCTATGTGTTCACCATTACTCGGTACCAAGGCAATTATCTCGGGTTATGTTCCTTCCGATGGGAAAGTACACACGCACCTTAATAATTTCCTATAACCATATTCGACCATGTGATCCGTAAACAAATTCATCCGATGGGGAGGAAGGCACTCAGAGCCGACGTAAAAGTTTGTTTGCATCACATGTCAAATCGTAATGGAGGCCGTGGGAATTTATAAAAATATCTCTCTCCCACTTAATAATTTAAAATCGAGGAATTTTCTAGCCTACGACATGCATATCAAAAAATAAGAAATAAATATGAAAAAGAAAACTTTTCCAACTATTATGGCTTTTGTCTCCAATATGTCTCCTGTCGTATCTCCATCCCGTCCGCTACTCCCTACGCCATGTACAAGCCATCCGGAGATCTGAGCCGAGAACAACTATTTTAATTTACATCAATCAATCCTATACTCCTCGAAGGAGTGTACATGAAATATAAAGATAAAAGTAAATTAAAATAAATGAGTGGCTAAACAATGTCGTACTTAACTACAAAAATTAAATACTAGCCTCACCAACCCCGAGGATTCGAACAATATTACACACATGCAATCACATACACACATATGGCCATAATAGTTTGATCTTATGCCTGCAACCAAAGAGTTAGCCTACACACTTCCTACTATCATCCGACACATACAATATATGATAAGTGCATAAAATAACGGAATCCTAAACACACAAAATCGGAAACCATGTCTCTGATACCACTTGAAGGTAGGAAACTTCGTTTCCCACTTCAACTCGGTTGCTTGTTCATGGCGATCCCGTCTTCATCCCTGGATTAAAAAAATTAAACCAAGACAATTAGGGATTACCCAAACTACCATTTCATCGTCGTGTTATACGATTAGAGTAGTCACTTGAACAAACTTGTTATTCAAGCAACCAACCTCTATTCTACGATTAGTCGTGGAATAGACGATGTACGGATCACCGATTTTTGCATTTGTATTCGGGGTCCAAGTAAATTTAGCCACATGCCATTTAGGGATGTATACTGAAAAGTCTATCTTATGTATGAACATCTTTATTTTGAAATAAGAATCACATGATCATTGTTTGCATTTTTATGGTTATGCAATATTGTCTAACACATTACATTGTAGATAACATGTGTGTGGTGTTACACAGGAGATCATGTTATTGGCTCCTTGTAAAGTATAAGTAAAGGCTCACAACCGAGATGGCTTTGGACAAACCATCAGAATGGTTGTAGTGTGATTTGGTATTGGTTTGTCTTGACCATACAATCACACTAGTGCACTTTGTGGGTATTGAGCAAGATCAACATAGAGGTGATTTGATTTATTGCTGACTACATAATCGAATCGGACCTCAGATATTATTTAGTACATACTCTTAATCCCGATATAATAGCGGTCACATATACTTAGTATTCATCTCTTTGATTTACCAATGGGCGAGATTTGTAGAATAAATCAATAGGCTCCGTATGTTGGGAGATTATATTATTTATATGGTGTGCCATTGATTATAGGAGGAAACCGTGTCCTATATATTAGGATGATGATGTCCCCTTGAGGATCTCATAAGGTTCATCATGTAAACCCTGCAGGTGGACTTGGTCTAGCATGATGAAAAGGTTGAGTGGTACTACTCAAGGAGTTAGATGTTGATTAATTAATGGTCAGTAAATTAATTAATCGACGGACATTCGAGATCCTAAAAACAGGGAGAAAATGTACAAATAATATATGGAGCCCATATTATCATATGGGGGTTGGTGAGGTAGATCGATGATGATCTTTAAGTGGATTGGATTATCATTAGTGGATCGACCTTTATGTGGGCTTGATCCATGGGTGGCCAAGACCCAACTCCTCCTCATGGTCCCTAATGTAGCCTATTAACACCTCATGAAGCTTAGATCCAATGGATAGAAACAAAATTCTAAGATCCATAGGTAGAGATTAAATCTCTAAGATCCGACGGTTGTGATTAAATCTCTAGATCCGACGGTTGAGATTAAATCCCTAGAACCAATGGAGGAGATTAAATCATGACTTATCCCTAACTCTATAAAAGACGGGCAACTGGGTTGTTGTGAAGAAGATATCCAAGAGAGCTAGGGTTTTGGGCGGCAAGAGAAGAATCCTAGTTGAGATAGGATTAGGGTTAGGCTTTGGAGGCTTGGGCGGCACCAAATAAGGAAGGATTTCTTTTCTTCTTCTTCCTTCATTGGCCGGTGTCCAGCAACTTTTCCAGCCCCTTTCCAACCTTGGCCGGTGGCCAAAGCTTCTCTTCTCCTTCTCCTTAGGTGGTGGAAACCAGATATAGGGATTTCCCTTGGTGTCTTGGCCGAATTCCACCACAAACTCCTCCTCCTAGTTGGCCGCCGGCAAGGATTCTATTTGTTCCTTGTTGGTTGGTTTTAGGGAGGAGAAGAACCTTATTTATATTCTTCCTCTTGCTTTGGAAGAGCAAGGAAGGAAGATTTGCGATCTAGGAGCTTCGACTTTTGGTAGAGCGTCGCCCACACGACGTCCGAAAGGAGGAAGGTCATACATTAGAAGATCGAGAGGTATATCGATTCTCTAATCTTTATATGTTACATGTTTGTATTTGTTTTTCAACTATGAGCATGATATAAATCTGTATATGGCTAAATAATACTTGGATCCCGAGCATAAACACAAAAACCGACGATCCAGACATCGTCTATTCTGTGGCTACTCGTAGAATAGAGGATGGTCGCTTGAACAACGAGTTTGTTCAAGTGACCTCTCTAAACGAATAGCACGATGATAACTTGGTTGTTTGGGCAATCCCTTTTGTCTAGGATTAAATTTTTTTTAATCCGGGGGCATCGAAGGGATCGCCATGATCAAGCAACCGAGGTGAAGTGGGTAGCGAAGTTTCCCCTCACGGACTCAATAAGCTAAACCCTTCAATTGGTATCAGAGCCAAAGTTTTCGATTTTGTGTGTTTATGATTCGGTTAATTTTTTATGCACTTTTCATATATTACATGTTCCTGATAATAGTAGGATATGCGTAGTTTAATTCTTTGGTTGCAAGCATAAGATCCGACTATTATAGCCATATGTTTTTATGTGATTGTATGTGTATATTTTGTTGAATCCTCGGGGTTGACGAGACTAGTATTTGAATTTTTGTAAATTAGATACGACATTATTTAGACACTCTTTATTTTATTTTACTTTCGATCTAGATTTCGTGTACACTCCCTCGTGGAGTATAGGATCGATGGATGTAAATTAAAATAGGTTTTAGTCTCGGCTCGGATCTCCGGATGGCTCGTACATGGCGTGGGAGGAGCGGACGAGAAGGCATTGCGACTGGAGACATATTGAAGACAAAAGCCATAATAGTTGGAAAATAATTTATTTTTCATATTTATTGCTTTTTGTTTGATATGCATTTCGTAGGCTAGGAAAATTCCTCAATTTCAAATTACTAAGTGGGAAAGGGATTTTTTTTTAAAAAATCCCCACGGCCTCTATTATGATTTGACAAGTGATGCAAACAAACTTGCGCGTCAGCTCTGAGTGCCTTCCTCCATATCGAATGGGTTTGTTTGCGGATCACAAGGTCAAATATGGTTATAGAGAATTATCAAGGAGCGTGTGTACTTCCCCATCGAAAGGAACATAACCTGAGATAATTATTTTGGTACCGAGTAATGGTGAACACTTAGATACAAATATAAGTATCCTCCCCATCAGAGTCACTGCTTTTATTTGTAGGGCCAAAGAGAACCAACTATTAATTTTACTTGTCAAAAAGTTAGGTTGACAAGATCATAAAATTAATGGGTAAAACCTCCTCTTACAAATGTAGAATTCGTATATGTCCATACTATAATGGCATACGATATTCTCGGTGTTTTGAGGTGTTGGTTGATTTTAAAATTTTATTGTTTGAGGAATCAATAATTTTTTGAAATCTAATGTTTTGATTTATGTGATTCTTAGGTTTTCTTTCAAAATGACTTTCAACCCACTTGCTGTGATACTTAAAGAGAACAAACTTACTGGACCCAGCTATGTTGATTGGAAGAGGAATCTAGACATTGTCTTGACTGCTGAGGAATACAAATATGTACTCCTCGAAGGGTGTCCTCCCAAGCCTGCAGATTATTCTGGGGAATAGGAGAGAGAGAGCTATAAGAAGTGGATCAAGGCCGATGAGATGGCGCGGTGTTACATTTTGTCATCTATGTCAAATGTACTGCAACATCAGCATCAAGCCATGTCTACTACTTATGATATGATGCTCAATCTCAAGGAGCATTTCGGACACCATAATCAGGCTGCGAGGCAAGAAGCCATGAGAAACTTGATGACGACCACCATGATCGAGGGAACACCCGTGTGGGATCATGTTCTCAAGATGATGGCTCATTTGAATGAGCTGGAGGTCCTAGGAGCTGAGATCGATGGGGAAATAAAGGTTGACATCATACTCCAGTCTCTACCTAGGAGTTTTGAGCAGTTTCGCCTGAACTACAACATGAACAAGAGGTTGTATTCGTTGGTGGAACTTCTGACAGAACTCCAGGCGGCAGAGGGACTATTTCATCAGAGTGCTCAGGTGCATACCGTGGTGACCCAAAAGGTTTCTACTTCTAAGCCGAAAGGCAAGAAGAAGAAGAAACAAACTGGGGCGAAGGCGGTGGGAGGAACTCAGGGAGGAGTGAAGAAGCCGAAAGGCAAGTGCTTCACTTGTAAGCAGACTGGACACTGGAAGAAGGACTGCCCCAACCGCAAGAACAAAGGTATATCTTTTGGTCTAGTCATTGAAACATATTTAGCGGTGTTATCTATCGACACTTGGTGTGTAGATACGGGAGCCACTGATCATGTCTGCAATACTTTGCAGGGGTTCTAGGAAACCAGATGACTGGCTGAGGGGGAGATTACCATGTACTTGGGCGATGCCATGAAGGTGGCGGCTGTTGCAGTGGGAGATGTTCATTTATCTTTTGAGAAAAATAAAATTTTGGTTCTTAAGAATTGCCATTATGTACCCTTATTTAGAAAGAATTTAATTTTGGTTTCTAAATTGTTTATGGATGGATATTCTATTTCTTTTAATGATAGAGTTGTTATAAGAAGGAATAGGGACATTATCTGTTCGGGTGCATTGATAGGAAATTTGTACACACTTGAACCAAAACCTCCCATGATGCAAATTGAAGTTAATAACTCATCTTCTAATTCCAATAAGAGAAAAGAATCTTCGAAGATGAACCAAACATATCTTTGGCATCTTAAGCTTGGTCACATTAACCTAAGCAGAATTCAAAGTTTGATAGCTGATGGACTTTTGGGTTCATTAGTGGTGGAGAATCTCCCAACCTGTGAATCTTGCTTGGAGGGTAAGATGACCAAGACACCTTTTAAGGCCAAGGGGTATAGAGCCAATGATGTGTTAGAATTGGTTCATTCTGATTTGTGTGGTCCTATGTCTATCTAGGTTAGAGGTGGTTTTGAGTATTTCGTCTCTTTTATAGACGATTAATCAAGATATGGCTACATTTACCTGATGCGCCGCAAGTCTGAATGCTTTGACAAGTTCAAAGAATTCAAGGCTGATGTGGAGAAACGTCAAGGTAAAAGTATCAAGACACTACGATCTGATCGTGGTGGCGAGTACCTCTTGGGAGAGTTTTGGGATTACCTATCAGAGGCTGGGATTCAATCCTAATTGACTGCACCTGGCACACCCCAGCAGAATGGTGTAGCAGAGCGAAGGAATAGGACTCTTACGGAGATGGTTAGATTGATGATGAGTTATTCTAACTTGCCAGATTCGTTCTGGGGAAATCCTCTTGATACTGCGGTGTACATTCTGAACTTGGTTCCTTCTAAATCAGTGCCTTCTACTCCCATAGAATTGTGGACTGGGCGAAAGCCTAGTCTAAGATATATTCAGATATGGGGGAGTCCAGCACTTGTGTTGAAGGCAGATGCTGGGAAGTTGGAACCTCGTACAGAAGTACGCATGTTCGTTGGCTATCCAGGGGAACAAAGGGTGGATTGTTTTATAGTCCTAGAGATCAGAGGGTGATCGTTAGCACGAATGCCAGATTTCTAGAGAAAGACTATGTGATGAGCCACAAGCCCAAGAGTAAAATTGTTCTGGAGGAGTTAAAATGTGAAGTCACTTCTTTAGTACCACCTATACAAGAGGATATACCATATGTCACTGGACCGCATGTCACAGAGGATACACAGGTGATACCTCGTCGTAGTGGGAGGGTTGTGAGACAGCCTGATAGATTCATGTTCTTGGGAGAATCTTCTGATTTGGTCCCTGGCGAACATGAACTTGATCCCTGGACATATGATGAGGCAATCCAAGATAAAGATGCAGTATCTTGGCAAAGTGCAATGAATGCTGAGATTAAATCTTTGGATTCAGATCAGGTCTGGGAGCTAGTAGAACCACCCGATGGTGTAAAAACCATTGGATGCAAGTGGATCTACAAGAGAAAGAGAGGAATAGATGGGAAGGTTGAGACCTTCAAAGTGAGGCTAGTTGCGAAGGGGTATAATCAAAAAAAGGGTATCGATTATGAGGAGAACTTTTCGCCGGTAGCCATGTTTAAGTCTATCCGGATTCTCTTATGCATAGCAGCTCATATGGATTATGAGGTGTGGCAGATGGATGTCAAGACAGCTTTCCTTAATGGAAGTCTTGAGGAAAACATCTATATGTAGCAACCAGAGGGATTCATTGCTAAGGGAAAAGAGCATCTTGTATGTAAGCTTAATCGGTCCCTTTATGGATTGAAGCAAACTTTGAGGTCTTGGAACATCCTCTTTGATGAGGTAAACCAGTCTTAAGGATTTATTCAAAGTCCGGATGAGTCTTGTGTATACAAGAGATGTGACGGAAATATAGTGGTATTTCTTCTACTATACGTAGATGACATTTTGTTGATTTGCAATAATATCAAGGTGTTATCGGACGTAAGGGTATGGTTGTCTAAACAGTTTGATATGAAGGACTTGGGAGAAGTGGTACACATCCTTGGGATCAAGGTTATAAGGGATCGCAGGAAAAGGATGTTGTGCTTATCCCAAGCTTCATACATAGACACAATTTTGGATCGTTTTAGCATGCAGAACTCCAAGAAGGGTTTTCTACCTTTCTGGCATGGATTTCCTTTATCTACGGACATGTGTCCAAGATCATCTGAGGAGATAGAGGAGATGAAGGCGGTTCCTTATGCTTCGACATTAGGAAGCCTCATGTATGCGATGCTATGTACGAGACCAAATATCTGCTTTGTCGTGGGCATGGTCAGCAGATATCAGAGTAATCCAGGACAGGGACGTTGGACTACGGTAAAGCATATATTGAAGTACCTGAGAATCACTAGGGATTATATGTTGGTTTATCGGGAAGACCAATTACACGCTGTGGGTTACACGGATTCTGACTTCCAATCTGATAGGGATAACATTAAGTCTACCTCAGGTTTTGTGTTTACTTTGGGAAGTGGAGCCATTTTATGGAGGAGTGTCAAGTAGAAATGCGTGGAAGGAATGGGGATAAGATGTATGGCAGTTTGAGGATAGCATAGTCTTTTAGTATAAGTGGGAGATTGTAGAGATGTATACTGAAAAGTCTATCTTCTATATGAACATCTTTATTTTGAAATAAGAATCACATGATCATTGTTTGCATTTTTATGGTTATGCAATATTGTCTAATACATTACATTGTAGATAACATGGTGTGTGGTGTCACAAAGGAGATCATGTTATCGACTCCTTGTAAAGTATAAGTAAAGGGTCAAAACCGAGATGACTTTGGACAAACCATCGGAATGGTTGTCGTGTGATTTGGTATTACTTTGTCTTGACCATAGAATCACACTAGTGCACTTTGTGTGTATTGAGCAGGACCTACTTAAAGGTGATTCGATTTATTGCTGACTACATAATTGAATCGGACCTCAGATATTATTTAGTAAATGCTCTTAATCCCGATATAATAACGGGCACATATACTTAGTATTCATCTCTTTGATTTACCAATGGACGAGATTTATAGATTAAATCGATAGGCTCGGTAAGTTGGGAGATGATATTATTTGTGTGGTGTGCCATTGATTATAGGAGAAAACCATGTCCAATATATTAGGATGATGATGTCCCCTTGAGAAGCTCATAAGGTTCATCATGTAAACCCTGCAGGTGGACTTGGTCCGACATGATGAAAAGGTTGAGTGGTACTACTCAAGGATTTAGATGTTGATTAATTAATGGTCAGTAAATTAATTAATCGACGGACATTCGAGATCTTAAACATGGGGAGAAAATGTACAAATAATATATGGAGCCTATATTATCATATGGGGGTTGGTGATGTAGATCGATGATGATCCTTTAGTGTATTGGATTATCATTAGTGGATCGGACTTTATGTAGGCTTGATCCATTGGTGGCCAAGACCCAACTCCTCCTCATGGTCCCTAATGTAGCCTATTAACACCTCATGAATCTTAGATCCAATGGATAGAAACAAAATTCTAAGATCCATAGGTAGAGATTATATCTCTAAGATCCGACGGTTGAGATTAAATCTCTAGATCCGACAGTTGAGATTAAATCCCTAGAACCAATGGAGGAGATTAAATCATGACTTATCCCTAACTCTATAAAAGGAGGTCAAGGGGGTTGGCATGAAGAAGATATCCAAGAGAGATAAGGTTTTGGCCGGCAAGAGAGTTATCCTAGTTGAGATAGGATTAGGGTTATTGTTTGGAGGCTTGGGCGGCACCAAATAAGGAAGGATTTCTTTTCTTCTTCTTCCTTCATTGGCCGGTGTCCAGCAGCTTTTCCAGCCCCTTTCTAACCTTGGCCAGTGGCCAAATCTTCTCTTCTCCTTCTCCTTAGGTGGTGGAAACAAGATATAGGGATTTCCCTTGGTGTCTTGGTCGGATTCCACCACAAACTCCTGCTCCTAGTTGGCCGGTGGCATGGATTCTATTTGTTCCTTGTTGGTTGGTTTTAGGGAGGAGAAGAACCTTGTTTCTATTCTTCCTCTTGCTTTGGAAGAGCAAGGAAGGAAGATTTGTGATCTAGGAGCTTCGACTTTTGGTAGAGCGTCGCCCACACGACGTCCGAAAGGAGGAAGGTCATTCATTAGAAGATCGAAAGGTATATCGATTCTCTAATCTTTATATGTTACATGTTTGTATTTGTTTTTCAACTATGAGTATAATATAAACTTGTATATGGCTAAATAATACTTGGATCCTGAGCATAAACACAAAAACTGATGATCCAGACATAGTCTATTCCGCGGCTACTCGTAGAATAGAGGATGGTCGCTTGAACAACGAGTTTGTTCAAGTGACCTCTCTAAACGAATAGCATGACGATGGCTTGTTTTTTTGGGCAATCCCTTTTGTCTAGGATTAATTTTTTTTTAATCTGGGGACATCGAAGGGATCGCCATGATCATGCAATCGAGGTGAAGTGGGAAGCGAAGTTTCCCCTCTCGGACTCGATAAGGTAAACCCTTCATGCCATACATACAATATACAAAGAAACAAACAAGGAAAATAAAATAAGATTTATACCACTTGTTTACCTCTTGATTTCCTATCGTATGTCCTATCCTCCTCTTGGACATTGTGTGGGCAACGGTCCTCAAAGAGGTGAAGCCTCCTAGATCACGAACTTCTTTACTTGCTCGCTCTGAACAAGAGGAAGTATAGAAATGAAACTCTTCCCTATCTAAGACTGGCCACCAAGTCTAGAGACTTGATGATGCCGCCGGCCAAAGGAATAGAGGAGGAAGTGGGCACCGGCCAAGAGCTCAAAGGAACCACCCTCACGCTTGTTTCCACCGGCCAAGGAGAAGAGGAAGAAGAGGTTGGGCGCCGGCCAAGGTTGAGAAAAGGAAAGGGGTGCCGACCAAAACCCTAGGAAGGAGATGGTCTTGCCGCCCATGTCTCCACCAAACCCTAGCCGCCCAATGCTCTTCAAACCCTTTCCGCCCAAAGCAATAATCTCCAAGATTGTTGTTGCCGCCCAACCCTTACTCTATATTTATAGAGTTATGCTTAAGCTTCCTTTAATCTCGACCGTCGGATCCAGAGATTTAATCTCATCCATCGGATCTAGGGAATTAAACTAAACCGTCAGATCTAGAGTTTTAATCTCCACCGTCAGATCTAAAGATTTAATCTTCACCATTGGATCTCGAGATTTAATCTCAACCGTCGGATCTTAGAGTTTCATTTTCCATCATCGGATCTAGGCTCCAAGAGGTTTTTAATAGGCTACGATAGCAACCATGAGGAGGAGTTGGATCTTGGCCACCCAATGGATCAAGCCCACATAAAGTCCGATCCATTAATGATAATCCATTCCACTAGAGGATTATCATTGATCTACCTCACTAACCCCCATAAGTTAATATGTGCTCCATATATTATTTGTACATTTATCTCCCCATGTTTAAGATCTCGAATATCCGTCGATTAATTAATTTACTGATAATTAATTAATTAAAATCTAACTCCATGAGTAGTACCACTCAACCTTATAATCATGCCGGACCAAGTCCCCCTACAGGGTTTACATGATGAACATTATGAGATCCTCAAGGGGACATCGTCATCCTAATATATATGACACGGTTTCCTCCTATAATCAATGGCAAACCATATAAATAATATCATTTCCCAACTTACCGAGCCTATCGATTTACTCTATAAATCTCGCCCATTGGTAAATCAAAGAAATGAATACTAAGTATATGTGCCCATTATTTCCCAACTTACCGAGCCTATCGATTAACTAGTTTGTTCAAGCGACCATCCTCTATTCTATGAGTAGCCGCGGAATAGAGGATGTCCGGATCGTCGGTTTTTGTGTTTATGCTCGGGATCCAAGTATTATTTAGCCATATACAGATTTATATCATGCTCATAATTAAAAAATAAATACAAACATGTAACATATAAAAATTAGAGAATCGATATACCTCTCGATCTTCTAATGTATGACCTTCCTCCTTTCGGACGTCGTGTGGGAAACGATCTACCAAAAGTTGAAGCTCCTAGATCACAAATCTTCCTTCCTTGCTCTTCCAAAGCAAAAGGAAGAATAGAAACAAGGTTTTTCTCCTCCCTAAAACCAACCAACAAGGAACTAAAACAATCCTTGCAGCCAGCCAACAAAGAGATGGAGATGATGATGGAAACCAACCAAGACACCAAGGGAGACCCCTAAGTCTTGTTTCCACTACTCAAAGAGAAGAGAAGAGAGCCTTTGGGCATCGGCCAAGGGCTGGAAAGGGGCTGGAAAAGGTGCTGGACGCCAGCCAATGGAGAAGGAAGAAGAAAGGAAAAACTTCCTTAATTGGTGACGCCCAAGCCTCCAAAACCCTAAGCCTCCAAACTCTAATCCTATCTCAACTAGGATTCCTCTCTTGCCGCCCAAACCCTAATTCTCCTTGGATTCATCTCCACGCCAACCCATCAAGCTCCTTTTATAGAGTTAGGGATAAGCCTCCTTTTAATCTCTACCATTGGTTCTAGGCATTTAATCTCAACCGTCGGATCTAGAGATTTAATCTCAACCGTCGGATCTTAGAGATTTAATCTCTACCTATGGATCTAGAGTTTTGTTCCAATACATTGGATCTAAGCTTCATGAGGTGTTAATAGGCTACATTAGGGACCTTGAGGAGGAGTTGGATCTAGGCCACCCATGGATCAAGGCCACATAAAGTCCGATCCACTAATGATAATTCAATCCACTAAAGGATTATCATTGATCTACCTCACCAACCCCCATATGATAATATGGGCTCCATATATTATTTGTATATTTTTTCCCCATGTTTAAGATCTCGAATGTCCGTTGATTAATTAATTTATTGACCATTAATTAATCAACATCTAACTCCTTGAGTAGTACCACTCAACCTTTTCATCATGCCGAACCTAGTCCACCTGCAGGATTACATAATGAACCTTATGAGCTCCTCAAGGGGACATCATCATCCTAATATATAGGACACGGTTTCCTCCTATAATCAACGACATACCATATAAATAATATCATCTCCCAACTTACCGAGCCTATCGATTTAATCTATAAATCTCGCCCATTGGTAAATCAAAGAGATGACTACTAAGTATATGTGCCTGTTATTATATCGGGATTAAGAGCATGTATAAAATAATATCTGAGGTCCGATTCGATTATGTAGTCAGCAATAAATTGAATCACCTCTATGTCGGTCCTGCTCAATACACACAAAGTGCACTAGTGTGATTCTATGGTCAAGACAAACCAATGCAAATCACACTACAACCATTCCGATGGTTTGTCCAAAGTCATCTCGGTTGTGAGCCTTTACTTATACTTTACAAGGAGCCGATAACATGATCTCCCGTGTGACACCACACACTATGTTATCTACAATGTAATGTATTAGACAATATTCCATAACCTTATAAATATGCAAACAATGATCATTTGATTCTTATTTCAAAATAAAGATGTTCATACAAAAGATAAACTTTTTAGTATACATCCCTACAAAATCTTCATAAGACTAGGCTCATTCATGCTTTTGATGCAACTGAAACAATTTCAAGCTTGCTCATCATTTGGTCCAACCAAACCATGTCTCTCTCGATCTGAGAATCCTATTCTCAAGCTCGTTTTAAATCCTTTTGATAACACTCGTAGTGCATGTGAGAAAATAAGTTCCTGATTTATGTTGGTCATCTATAATTAACGAATAATTATAGAACGATGATCTTATACCCACTTGGTTCAAGACATGGTCTATGTGTCAGTCCCCATTAGGCTGACCATGTCACACCAAGCCCAAGTATTACTTCCTCGTCCTACGGATTCTAGTTACTGCACATGTATCCAAGAGTACCATACTCTAAACATGTAATGCTTTGCCCAAAGACTTTAGTAACATTCCGACGAGAGGCCATAGGGTAAACATCTCCTCGCAAGGAGTGGTGAATCATCTGTAGGCTATTCAAACACCTTCGGGCATTTCGACATATACTCAATCATATTGGGTCAACATCTCCTCGGAGATGCTTGCTTAAGATGTCAAAGCATAAGTCTCCATGACCAAGATGACTTGAATACCGCAAGTCGAAGAAACATCGCACTTAAGTTGTAGTAAGAACTTCATTGACATATACATATATGCAGATAACCAAATGAAGTCTTACAGCTAGTCACTCCAATGAATTAGTTACCAAAACTAGCATCCACGATTAACTCTGGACATCTTAATGTCTCCAGGAAGTGAGGAACAACTGTTTGGAAAAACCAAAGAGTATAACTCGTGCTAGTCTCAACAGAATTTATGGTGTCCGAATATATCAATTCATTGTCTAGTGATAATTCCAATACATCACAATTACACATGTAGAGATACTCACTAGTTGTGATCAAATAACAAATTCTCTCATGCTGTGAATTGTATTTTGGACATTCAGCAAATGAGTTTATGATACAATGAAATACATGAAAACATGTTTACTCAAATAGTGAATCTTCATTTATCAAATAATTGGTACAACCATAACACAATTGCTTTAGGACATCTCTCATATATCACTAACAACCTCTTCCTCTATCTTGTTTTTTATTCTACCCGTTGTCTCCTACCTCTAACGAGGAGGAGACTTTTAGTGAATTGCCCCATCATACGCGTTCATGGATCGCGGGACCTTGGAGTATCAACCTTTCAGTTGTGAACCGAGTAAAAAATAAAGGTGTTCATCTTACTTTTGTTTTACTCTTATTTCCGTTGCAATACTCGAGTTTTCGACGAACGAAAAGAAAAGTTTTACGATCGCTATTCACCCCCCCCCCCTCTAGCGATTCTCCGATCCAACAATTCCATGGTCATGCTAAAAGCCTTCCATCCGCGTCATTCAAGTAGTAAGCTCCAATTCCTAGTCGACTCTCCAGTTGAAAGGGACCCTCCCACTTCGGTCCTTTCTTACCTTTTCATCATTTAGGCAATATCTTTCTTAACAATAAATCTCCTATCTAAAAAGAGTGTGGTAACACCTTTTTCTTATAAGATCTCATTACCTGTGACCTATACCTTTCAACATGATACAAGACATGATCCCTTCTTTCTTGAATCAAGTTCAATTACCTATACTAAATATTGCCTTCCTGTCTTCTAGCTTTTATTTTCCTAAAAACACAACCCACATAGATGCAAATGTTGGATTGAAATGAACGGTAGATGGGGGTGGGGTTTAATAGCGCACAAGAAAACTTTTCGTTCGTTGAGTATAAAATAAGTAAAAGAGAAATGTACAGTGGAAATAAAACGACACGAGTTTATTTTTACTTGGTTCACAGCCTACCGGCTGCTAGTCCAAGGCCCTAGTTATCCGAGATCGCACATGAAGGGCAATTAACTAAAATAATCTCCTCCTCATTGGAGGTTGGAGACAACAAATACACAAATTAAAAAGATCAAAGTAGAGTGACACTCCCCCTCTCCTCGTTACGATGAAAACTTTAGAGACAAAAGTAAATACAAGAATTAGAATAAGCTTATACCGAAAACTAATGAAGTAGAGAATTTGAGCTCGGATTGTCGAAGATTCGATAGCACTTTGTCGTAGGAAGATCGTCATAGAAGAGAGGCGTTACGAGAGCATTTTGAAATCTTGGCGATGATGAAAATGGTGAAGAACACACCTTCATTAATAGCCCTTGAGAACCCTAAACATTGAGCTCAAGCCTTATCTTCAAAAGTCACCTCACCCTAAGATAAGGGGATGAGGTTTTGACTATCCTAGAGGCTTGAATTTGAACAACATTCGATTGCCACCCTTATCAGTCAAACTGATGCCCAGCAGTCGACTGCTACAAGCCATCAGTCGTCTACTGGCTATGGTTTTCGACTGCAATAAAAAGTTAGCTCAAAATCATATAAAACTAAGTGTTTTCGACAGCCACCAACCATCCAATCTCGACATACACCTTCCATGGGATGTCTTAGTCGGATCATTGCCTAAGGACATCCCCGTACTGAGGACTTGACCTTACTTACACTTACTCACACGAGCTTACCTCAAGCTTTATCTTTGTAGCTTTTTCTTCCAGTCTCCTCCTGATTTCTTCGGCTCCCTCGGAAGTCCTCCAAGTGTTGCCTGACCACTACAGTTTCTCAACATGAGAACCTCCAGGTGTCGCCGACCTTCAGCTTAGCTAAGCGTTTCTATACACTTGATTCAGCTCATGAGAACACAATATGATCTTAACTTTGTGTCATTGCTATAATCAAAACTTAGGTTCGATTCAGGTGCCTACTGTACCAACAATCTCCTCATTTTTGATCTATGGAAAACCAACATAAAGTTATGGAAATAAATTCAATGCATTAAGTGGCTTCAATATCATGAAGCATGAATATGAAATATGAAAGAAGAAATATGAAAGAGTATACCTAACTTAATTAGTTAAGTAGGAGTATGAAAAACTCTTTCTCAAGTCCCCCTTTTGAGGTAACCTCCCCATGACCAAGCGTGAGTACTTGAAAAAAGGGTCTTAACCCTCCCCTTTGATGTTTGATATTTAATAAGAGTTTAAGTAATTAAAATTACTTAACATTGGTCTTAATGTTTAGAATAAGTTCAAGTAAAGTAATCAAAAACAAATTTTTGATCTCATAACCTTTGCCTTTCTCCCCCTTTTTCAATTAGAAGGTTTAACCATAAAGGTTAATTTTAAAAAAAAAAGTTAAGTAAACATTTACTCATTTACTTAACTCGGCCCATTAAAAGATACATAATATGTATTAAGTTAAGTTATCAAAAAATTTAATCCCTTAAGTTTGGCCTTTTCTCCCCCTTTTGCCATAAATCGAAAAGAGCGGGGGGTTTTGAAAAACATGGTTTTTGAATTTTGTCATAAATTAAGTTTTAAGTCCAAGCATGTTCCAAATAAATTTTGAAAATAATAATTTAAACATAAGCTCATCTATTTGGATGTTCAACTATATTTTACTTGATTGATATTGAATGATCAACAAGTCCTGATTAGAGTTGGTTAATTTATGTAATTATACTCTGTGGTTCATGTCGATGCACTAGATCTACATATGGAACTTGGAGTAAGGCCCTAATATCTCATGACCATCTACGTGGCTAACACACAAACACATTAGTCCTATGTGTTGTGAGATATGTTGGCTCCTTAAATCTATAGGTGCATGATTTCTAGGGTAAATCCTAAGCTAGTTTCATTTTGCATGAAAAGTAAATAATACAGTATAGCAAAAATATAAGTTTTATATCCTACTCTATTACAAACATGCCTAATTTATGTCTTAGGAGACTAAATTCGACTTTGGGTAGAGGTTCGGTAAAAAGGTCTACTAGGTTTAATTTCGACTCCATGTATTCAAGTTGTATGGTTTTGTTAGCTACATGTTCTCAAATAAAGTGGTGTTTGACATCTATATGTTTGGTCCTAGAGTGGCATATGGGATTTTTGGGTAAATTGATTGAACTAATGTTATCGATGTAAATTTTAGTGTGGTTTAAATTTAAGTTAAAGTCTTGGAGAGTGTGCTTCATCCAAAGAAGCTGAGCTACAGACTCACCCATCATGACATATTCGGCTTCGATGGTAGATAAGGCAACACAGAGTTGCTTCATACAGCACCAACTCACTAGACTTGAGCCGAGAAATTCACAACAACCACTCATGCTCTTTCTATCGAGTTTACTACCGGCATAATTCGAGTCGGAGTAGTCGATTAGTTCGAACTCGGTAGATATAGGGTACCAAATACCTACGCTTAGCATGCTCCTTAGATATCTAAGGACACGCTTAACTAATGTTAGGTACGACTCCTTGGAACAAGTTTGGAACCTTGCGCACATACTTACTGCGAATAATATATCGGGTCGACTCGCAGTTAAGTAAAGGAGAATCCCTATCATGCTCCTAGAGTATTTTAGGTCAATAGGTTTTCCTTCTACATCTTCTCCTATATTAATGTTTGTTTCCATAGGTGTATTAATTGTTTTAGCATTTTGCATCCCGAATCGGTTAATTAGTTCCTTAGCATATTTTTGTTGATGTATAAAATGGCTCCATAAAATGGCTCCACCTCCCAAAGTAAACACAAGAAAACTTTTCGTTTGTTGAGAATAAAATAAGTAAAAGAGAAATGCACAGTAGAAATAAAATGACACAAGTTTATTTTTACTTGGTTCAAAGCCTACCGGCTGCTAGTCCAAGGCCCTAGCAATCTGAGATCCCACACAGAGGGCAATTCACTAAAATAATATCCTCCTCGTTGGATGTTGGAGACAACAAATACACAAATTAAAAATATCAAGGTAGAGTCACACTCCCCCTCTCCTCGTTACGATGAAAAGTTATGAGACAAAAGTAAATACAAGAATTATAATAAGGTTATACCGACGACTAATGAAGTAGAGAATTTGAGCTCAGATTTTCAAAGATTCGGTAGCACTTCGTCGTAGGAAGATTGTCGTAGAAGAGAGGCATTACGAGAGCACTTTGGAATCTTGGTAATGATGAAAATGGTGAAGAACACACCTTTTTTTATAGCCCTTGAGAACCCTATATGTTGGGCTCAAGCCTTATCTTCAAAAGCCACCTCACCCTAAGATAAGGGGATGAGGTTTTGACTATTCTCAAGGATGGAATTTGAACAATAGTCGACTGTCACCCTTATTAGTCGAACTGATGCCCAACATTTGACTGCTACAAGCCATCAGTCGACTGCTGGCTAGGGTTTTCGACTGCAATAAAAAGTTAGCTCAAACTCATATAAAACTAAGTGTTTTCAATGGCCACCAACCATCCGATCTCGACATAGACCATCCATGGGATGTCTTAGTCGGATAGTCACCTAAGGACATCCCCGTACAGAGAACTTGACTCTCATGAGCTTACCTCAAGCTTTACCTTTGTAGCTTTTGCTTTCAGTCTCCACTTGATTTCTTCGACTCCCTCCGAAGTCCTCCAGGTGTCGCCTAACAACCACAGTTTCTCAACACGAGAACCTCTGAGTGTTGGTGACCTTTAGCTTAGCTTAGCATTCTTTCACATTTGATTCAGTCCATGAGATAACAATATGAGCTTAACATTGTGTCTTTGCTATAATCAAAACTTAGGTTCCATTCTGGTGCCTACTGCACCCACAACAACCTCCTTTCCAAAACTCTCGTCCTTGTTGGATCGAGAAGCGTCGCTAGAGGGGGGTGAATAGCGATCGTAAAACTTTTCTTTTTCGTTCGTTCGATACGCAAAGTAAGCACAGCGTAAAATAAATGAACACGTTTATTTTACTTGGTTCACAACCCAACGGTTGCTACTCCAAGGCCCTATCGGTCCTAGACCGCGTACGGAGGGCAAAGCACTATAACGTCTCCTCCTCGTTGGAGGTAGGAGACAACGATCACAAAACCGAATATACGAGAATAAGGCAACAAGACTACTTCACCTCGTTATGAAGAAAAACAAAGAATACAATATCAAAAATATTACTTGATTCTGCTGCCGACGAAGAAGATCGAAACATGACGTCGCGTCGGCGTTATGACGATGTTGGAGCATTGGCGTTGTAGGAGCACTTGATAAATAAACTTGATATAATTTTGGAGTTGGAATCCTCCTCCTTTTATAGACTTTGGCATTTGAAATTGTCTCCTTTTTTCTTGGAATGGATCACGAAGTTGTCCAAATTTTATCGTGAAGTGGCCGCGTCAAACGTTATCCATTTTGACCTAGCGCAAAGGCTGAGTCGTCGCCATCACGATCGATGCCTCATCATCGATCGATGATACGATCGATGCCTCTCATCACCCATCGATGATACGATCGCCTAATGTCCAAGAATGATCGCCACCGCCACTTCCTCGCAGTAGTTAGCTCGGAAAATGATAAATGCGACGATTTCTAACCGTCCGATCTCGACCTAGACCTTCCACAGGAAGTCTTAGTCGGATCGTCGCCAAAGGTCATCCCCGTAAAGAGGACACGACCTTACCATCTCTCAATCACATGAGCTTACCTCGATACTTAATTTGTAGCTCTCGCTTCCGGCCTTCCACTCGATTCCTTCGGCTCCCTCCGAAGTCACTCGAGTGTCGCCCGACTACCGCGGTTTTCTCTGGATGTCGCTAGCCTTCAGCTCTAGCTTTTATACTTTTCTGCACACTCGATTTAGCTCGTGAGATAACGATATAAACTTAACTTTGTGTCTTTGCTATAATCAAAACACAGGTTCGATTATCTGGTTCCCCTGCACCAACAGTCCATGGTTCACATCTACTCGCTCCAAAGTAATTGGTGGCCGATGCAAATCCCTATCACACTATTTTCAAATTCCTCTTGAATCTAATCTGATTCTAGCTAGCTCTATTGAACACTCTCATTTACCTCCCGATTATACCAAAGTATTCTTCATAGAACAACTAGAAGCTGACCTATAATTTCTTCTTCACCCTTTCTTCCTTAAAGCGTAGGATCGTAAAAGTGCTAGAGGGTGGGGGGGGGGGGGGGGTGAATAGCGCACGATAAAATCTTTTCGTATGTTCAAATAAAAGAGAGATGCACAACGAAAAATAAAGAACATAAGTTTGTTTTTACTTGGTTCACAACTTATCGGTTGCTAACCAAGGCCATAGCGATCCTAGACCATATACGGAGGGCAATTCACGAATAATCTCCTCCTCGTTGGTGGAATGAGATGACGATTACAAAACCAATGAAAAGCTTGAGGAAGAGGGACAATCCCATCTCTCCACGATGTGATCAAAAGCTCGATAAAACAAATTTAAGTACACTGATTTGAAATATAATCTTTGAGAACCTATACCAATGATGAATAGATCTTGAGTTTGTAGTTGTGTCATCGGCATTCCGACAGTGTTTCGATGTCGTAGCATAGTCGTAGAGAAGCAGCATTGCGGGATCACTTGGTAAGAACTTTTGATAACTTAAAGGGGTGAAGCCCTGCCCCCCCCCCCCCCCCCCCCTCCCCTTCTTTTATAGCCTTGGAAACCCCCCAATGTTCAGTTCCAGCTCATGGTCAAAGAATCTCATCTCCCCAAGATAAGTGGAGCTTATCTTGACTTTCCTCGAGGTGGCCAGTTTGAATGGTAATCGACTATTCACCCTCATCAGTCAACTGCCAACAGCTAGCAGTCAACTAGTGGCTTGGGTATCCAACTGCAACAATAAGTTTGCTCTAAATTAAAATAATACAGGTGAATTCGATGACCACTTACCGTCCGATCTCGACCTAAACCATCCACGGGAAGTCTTAGTCAGATCGCTGCTTAAGGATGTCCCTGTACGGAGGACCAAACCTTACATTCACTCACACACTAGCTTACCTTAGGTATTTTTGTGACTTGCAGCTTTGCTTCAGGTCTCCACCTAGGTGTTGGTGCAGTAGGCACCTAAGTCGAACCTGAGTTTTGATTATAGCAAACGATACAAAGTTAAGCTCATGTCGTTATCTCACGAGCTGAATCGAGTGTGCAGAAGATTGCTATAGCTGGAGCTGAAGGCTAGCGACACCCGGAGGAAGCCACGGTGGTCGGGCGACACTCGAGTGACTTCGGAGGGAGCCGAAGGAATCTCGTGGAAGGCCGGAAGCAAAAGCAACACGTAAGTATCGAGGTAAGCTCGTGTGTGCGAGCGTAAGTGAGGTCGTATCCTCGTTACGGGGATGATCTTAAGTGTAGATCCGACCAAAGACATCCTATAGATGGTCTAGGTCGAGATCGGACGGTCGACGACCGTCAAGATTATGTTTTTGTTGAGCTAACTTTGACTTGCAGCAAGCATCAGTTGACTGCCAGCTTGGAGGACTCGACTGTCGTCAATCAGTCGACTGTCGAAGGTCAGCACTTGACTGATGCTGCCATCAGTCGACTGATGATGGCCATCAATCGACTGATGGTCAATGATCATATTCGAGGAGTCAAGGCTTATCACCCCATTTCAAGGAGATTGATGCTTAATTGTGATTGGCTAGGGTTCCTCTCGAAAAGGGGCTCAAAGGCTTTAAAAGGAGGTCCTAACCTAGGGTTTTCTCATCAATTCTAAGTGCTCAAAAGCCTCCGCAATGCTACGACTCTCCGACGACTCTACAACAACGAAGTGCTGCCAACAACCCTAGTTTAAGTCCTATCTTCGAGTTGTTGGTATAATCTTATTTTGTCATTTATTTTAATCTTGCAATTCGTTTGTTAATCGAGGCTTTCTACCGTTGCATTTTCATTTTAATAGAAGAGAGGGTTTGTCTCTCTATCTTTTGCTTTGAAGGTTTTTATAATCGTAAAACTCCTACGTCCAACGAGGAGGAGTGTTTTAGTGAATTTTCCTCCGTACATGGTCTAGGACCATTAGGGCCTTGGAGTAGTAGCCGAAGGCTACGAACCAAGTAAAAAAAACTATTTGTCTCATTTAGTTTTTATTTACATTTCCGCTGTGTTTAATTGTCTACCGAACGATTTAAAAGAAAAAGTTTTTATCGCTATTCACCCCCCCCCTCTAGCGATCCGCTCGATCCAACAATTGGTATCAGATCCGGGGGCGCTTAGATTTGGTGAAATCACCAATCTAACATCTTTTACAGATTTGTTTTACGTTCGTTTAAATTTTTCTCCCGCACTACTAATCCAAGACGAAGTCTTGGTACTCTTCGTTTGGTTTTGTTTTTGCAAGTATTCGCTTTTAGAGTAGCCGACGGTCAAACGGGCATAACTTTTTGTACAAGTTGTCCCACGACACGGTCTACCTACCAAAATGAAGCTCTCGGAGAGATCTACACTTCTTATGAGGGTAAACCCTCGTAACAAGCTGTCTTCATCCCCAAAAACCATCGTTTAGTACCATTTTCAGGACATCGAAGGTTGTAAGTGCTCATCTTTTATTTTAGTTGGTTATTTTATCGTTTATTCCTTTTGTTTCTTTTCATTTCCTACATTACTAATCCAAGGCAAAGTCTTGGAACTTTTTCGTGTTTTTTTGGTATTTTTTGTGCAAGGTTTCCCTTCCAAATGGCCCATCTCGAGGGTTTTAGCACCATCCGACCTCCGTTTTACAACGGAGATGATTTCCGTTACTGGAAAGGTCGGATGAAGTGCTTTCTCAAAACCCAAATCGAGATGTGGATCATAATCCAAACGGGTTTCACACTTCCGACTAATTAAGTGGGTGAATCCTTGGGTTATGATCAATGGACCGTTGCAACAAAATGACAAGTCGAAGCCGATGCCAAGGCAACACAAATCCTCCAATGCGGCTTGTCTAAGGAGGAGTTAAATCGCGTCGGCCCCTTCATCAGCGCAAAGGACCTATGGCAAAGCTAGTGGAGCTACACGAAGGGACCGATGAAGCCAAGGTATGTAAGCGCGACCTTTTATTCAATAAATTATATAATCTAAAAATGTAGGAACACGAGTCCACGACGCAACTTCACGCCCGAGTCCAGGACATCGTCAACAATCTACACGCAATTGGGCAAAAGGTCGAAAACCGCGACCTTATAAGGTATGTACTAAACTCCTTTCCGAGGACTACCTTGTGGGCATCCATGGTCGATGCCTACAAGGTCTCCAAGGATCTTTCTAAACTTAGATTAGATGAACTCTTTTCTGATTTTGAACTTCATGAGCAGTCTAACTCGGAACCCGAGAAAGGTATAGCATTATTTTAAGGTTCAAAGAAGAAAACCGCTAGCAACCCACCTCCGAAGGAAGAAGAGGATGAGTCCGATTCGGAGGTCGACTCGGAAATGGTGGTCGAACTAGTCAACCTAGTTCGGAGGATAGTCAAGGGCAAAAAATGAGCCGTCACTCGACCCAACGAAGGTAAGCCTAAAAGTTCAAACATAAGATGTTATGAATGCAACAGGTTTGGACACATTAAGTCTGAATGCCCAAAACTCAAGAGCAAGGCACCAAAACATAAAAAGGCACTCAACGCTACTTGGGAAGAAGCTTCCGAGGAAGAAGAAAATGATCGAGTCCTTATGGATAAACAGGTGGAATCGGAGATGGAGTCGGAACCGGAACCTGAATCGGAAACCGAAGATGAGTCGGACTGCGAAACACTATTCAAGACAAGCCACGGATACGCATCCGGTTCAAAAGATACACTCAAGGTAAGTCGGTCTCTTATTACTACTCTTTATAGTGCAATTAAGTTTTTAAATAAAAAGTTAGCTAAGTCTGGGTCCAAGGTCGAGACCCTGGTTGAGGAAGTTAAACTCCTCAAACACGAGGTCTCCCTAACCTCCTCGACTAGTCGAGTTCAAGAGAAGGACTCAACTCGGGTTGAAAAACTCGAAGTTGAGAACTCACTCTTGAAAAGTGAAGTCGAAGATCTTAGGAATATGTTGGAAAGGTTTACTTTGGGATCTAAAGGACTTGACCTCCTACTTGGATCGCAAAGGGTCGTGTACAACAAGGCCAGACTAGGTTTTAGCTCAAACACGACCAATAAGTCGTATATGTCGATTGTAAGTCGACATAAAAAACATGTCCAAGCATGGGTCCCTAAGACCACCTTGATTTCAAACATAGGATCAAACCAGTACTGGGTTCCTAAGGACCAAATCCACTATGTGGAGAGACTGAATCGATTCAACGGTCTAGGGGGAGCTAGTACGAAATTTGTTTGTGTTTTAACTTAGAAATTGCATGCTTAGGTTTTTATTTAGTTTGATTTTTCTTTCTAGATTGGTTAGATAGGAATATAACTCGTCAATACTTGATAACATAGTACCATGACGCGGCAAGATGATTGTACGCTAGGAAAGCGGAGTCTTGTGTATTCGGGCTAGATAAGGCGTATCTAGTTCGGTGCACTTGACCGAGCGGAACTAGCTGAAGCTACCTCGCCGTATCCTAGACTAGTTAGACCAGGAAGTGGTCTTAGGTGAGTCAAGTTACTATTTTCTTGAAAATGGCTTTGTCTAAGGATGTGGTCATTGTTCCGATCAAAGAAGGAATCTATGCCTCGCCACGACCTAGAAGCCATAATCTTGAAAAGGTGACTTGATAAGCCTAAGGTCAAATCCGAATCTAACGCAAGGTTGACAAGTGTTTAAGTCATTAAATTTAAATCAAGTAAAATTGGAAGTCGTCTCACAAGAACATATAGGATTAACATGTTTGATCATGTAGACATGGGTGAGATGATTTAGGTTAATAATTTTCAACAAATTTTTAATAAATCCAATATCCGATCCAACTACCTTGCGTGTAGGATCAATGGATGTTGGACAGTGGTTGCTCCCAACACATGACCGGGGATCAACTCAAGTTTTCGAAGCTTCGATTCAAACGACAAGGATCGGTAGCCTTCGGAAATAACGGCAAGCTCAAAATCAACGGATCATGTGATATTGAGCTTAACTCAAATTTTGTCATTCAAAACATTTTATTAGTAGAAAATTTTCAATATAATCTTCTCAGTGTAAGCCAATTGTGTGATAATAACTATAAGGTCATATTTCTAGAAAATGAATGTGTAATTAATACAAACGAAACCTCTAAAACAATTCTTAAAGGGACTAGAAATAACAACATTTACACTATCACCTTAACTAACTTCTCAACTAAGTGTCTTATGACACGGCAAGAGGAATCGTGGTTGTGGCACCGACGACTCGGTCACTCACACCCAAGACTCATCCACAAGATGAGTCAGAGTGACTTAGTCAAAGGTTTGCCTAACCTCAATAACTTGGATAATAAAATATGTAATGCTTGTCAACAAGGTAAACAATCTAGGACACAACATCGACTAACTAATCAAGAACGAACCAAAAGTGTGCTTGAGCTCCTACACATGGATCTATTTGATTCACACGGAGCTAAGTCACTTAATGGAAGTAAATTCTGTTTAGTCATTATTGATGACTACTCTAGATTTACTTGGGTTAGGTTCATCAAACACAAAAGTGATACCCTAGATAAATTAATCAATCTATTTAAGTTAATAGAAAATCAACAAAGCATTAAAATCAAAAGACTTAGGACTGATCAAGGTGGTGAATTCTAAAACCATAGGTTTACAGAATTCTGTAACCTAAATGGATACCCCAATGAGTTCTCTTGCCCTAGAACTCCACAACAAAATGGCCTAGTAGAACGCAAAAATAGAACCCTACAAGAAGCCACTAGGACAATGCTTAATGAGAATAACCTACCCGATAGGTTTTGGGCGGAAGTCGTGAGTACGACATACTATGTCCAAAATAGGATCCTTATGGTAAAAAGGCACCTTAAGACCTCATACGAGATTTATCATGATAAAATACCTAACATCAAGTACTTTAGGGTATTTGGGTGTAAGGTACATATCCTAAACACTAAGGATTACCTAGGAAAATTTACATCCAAAACCACTACCGGAATCTTTCTAGGATACTCGATTACAAGCCGAGCTTATAGAGTATATAACCACGACACCCTTAGAGTCGGGGAGACTATCAATGTAGTATTTGATGAAGGACACGAACCTACAAAACCCCCGGCAACCCCAATTAGCGAGCCGATTCATACTAGACCTAACTCTGATCCGGAGATCAGGTCTAGTGTTAATCCTAACCTAAGTCAACCAAGTCACTCTATCGACCAAGTGATAGATGACTCCAACCAAACTAGAACTCAGACGAGTCATCCTATGGATCAAGTTGTAGACTCAAACCCAAATCCAACTAGGACTCAAACGAATCATCCTATCGACCAAGTGATAGGTGATCCAAGTCTAGGAGTTCGAACTAGAGCCTCATACAGAAACCTTAGTCAAATATCTTTGATTTCTAAAATTGAACCCAAAACTCTTGACCAAGCTCTTCTTGATCCCGATTGGATTATTGCAATGCAAGAAGAGTTGGCTCAATTCACTAGGAACGAAGTATGGGAATTAGTACCACCACCTAAAGATAAAACAGTCATTGGAACAAGGTGGGTGTTTAGAAATAAAATTGATGATAGAGGTGAAGTAGTTAGAAATAAAGCTAGACTAGTTGCTAAAGGGTTTAGTCAAGTCGAAGGTTTAGATTACGATGAGACCTATGCCCCAGTAGCTTGATAAGAGTCAATTCGAATGCTATTAGCATATGCAGCACATCGAGGATTTAAGTTGTTTCAAATGGATGTGAAATCTGCATTCTTAAATGGATACATTAAAGAAAAAGTTTATGTTAGTCAACCCCCCGGTTTCGAAAGTTTAGACAAATCCGATCATGTGCTTAGGTTAAAGAAAGCTCTTTATGGACTTAAACAAGCTCCTCGAGCTTGGTACGAGAGACTTTCGATTTATCTTAAGTCCAAAGGCTTTAACCAAGGTGTAGTTGACCCAACCCTTTTCGTAAAAACCTTAGGTAAAGACATATTCATAGCCCAAATCTACGTAGATGATATTATTTTCGGAACCACCAACTCAATCCTACTAAATGAGTTCATTTCACTTATGGAAAGTGAATTTGAAATGAATTTAGTAGGTGAGTTAAGTTTCTTTTTAGGTCTACAAATTAAACAAACTAAAGATGGAATATACCTACATCAACGCAAATATACTAGGGAATTAATTAAACGCTTTGGAATGCAAGACGCTAAAATTATTAATACCCCAATGGCAACTAATGTGAATATAGAAGAAGATGTAATCGGAAATTCAATTGATTTAAAATACTATAGGAGCATAATAGGGAGTGTCCTTTACATAACTACAAGCCGACCTGATATCTTATTTGCAGTAAGTATGTGCGCAAGGTTTCAAGCCTGTGCCAAGGAGTCTCACCTAACTCTAGTCAAGCGTATCCTTAGATATCTAAAGGGTACAATTAATGTCGGTATTTTGTATCCTAGATCTACCGAGTTCGAACTAACCGGCTACTCTGATTCGGACTATGCCGGTAGTAAGATCGATAGAAAGAGTACGAGTGGTTGTTGTCAACTTCTCGGCTCGAGTCTAGTGAGTTGGTGCAGTAGGAAGCAACACTGTGTTGCTTTATCTACCACCGAAGACGAATACATCGCGATAGGTGAGTGTGTCACACAGCTTCTTTGGATGAAGCACACTCTCCGCGACTTTAAGTTAGACTTTACAAATACTAAACTTCACGTAGATAACATTAGTTCAATTAATCTTACAAAGAATCCGATATGTCACTATAGGACCAAACATATAGAGGTCAAACACCATTTCATTCGAGAACTGTTGGTGCAGTAGGCACCTAAGTCGAACCTGGGTTTTGATTATAGCAAACGATACAAAGTTAAGCTCATATCGTTATCTCATGAGCTGAATCGAGTGTGCAGAAGATTGATATAGCTGGAGCTAAAGGCTAGCGACACCCGGAGGAAGCCTCGGTGGTCGGGCGACACTCCAGTGACTTCGGAGGGAGCCGAAGGAATCGAGTGGAAGGTCGGAAGAAAAAGCAACACGTAAGTATCGAGGTAAGCTCATGTGTGCGAGCATAAGTGAGGTCGTATCCTCCTTACGGGGATGATCTTAAGCGTAGATCCGACCAGAGACATCCCATCGATGGTCCAGGTCGAGATCGGACGGTCGAAGGTGGTCGAAATAATGTTTTCTTTGAGCTAACTTTGCCCTGCAGCTAGCATCAGTCGACTGCCAGCTTGGAGGACTCATTTGCCACAACGATCATTGCCAAAGTCGACCTCGTGATCGCCATCGATCGGTGATGATGGCCATCAGTCGACTGATGGTCAATGATCAGATTCGAGGATTCAAGGCTTATCACCCCATTTCAAGGAGGTTTTGTGCCCAATTCCTATTGGTTGAAGACCCATTCGATGAGGGGCTTAAAGGCTATAAAAGGAGGGCTTGTCCTAAGGTTTTTCATCAATTAAAAAGCTTCGAAGTGCTTCTTGCATTGCAATAAAAGGAGGGCTTGTCCTAGCTATTCGTTTAGAGAGGTCACTTGAACAAACTTGTTGTTCAAGCGACCAACCTCTATTCTTCGAGTAGCCGTGGAATAGACTGTTGGGTTTCCGGCACCGCGGCGTGTGTGTGTTCGATCACGTTTCGTAAACATGAGCACAGCGGATGCAATTAAAATAATAAATCTACATTTATTACAACACACACAACACACGCATGCATAGTACAACAAGTGTAGACATAACCGTAAATTTAAATTTGCAATAAAAGGAAATTTATCTACGTTATACCTTTCGTATGACGTGTAGCGGGAACGACATCAACCGGAACGATCCTTGCTAGAATCATCTCTATCCGTATCCACGCCGAGTTCCTCGGGATGACTTCGCTAAGCCACGAGCTTCGTCTTCGTATGGGTTACTAGCCTCGTGTTTAAGACGATGTGATCGAGAGATGATCACGATCCGAATCCAAATTCGGATCCTAATACGAGTCCTCAAAACTCTCTTCTCCGGAGAGGTATTCGTCAACCAATTGACGAATCCTTCGTCCTCCACCTCAGAGGATTACCGGAGATCGAATCCCCGGTAAGTTAGCCACTTTCGGAGCTCTAACCGTCATCCAAACGACGCTCCGACGAGAGGAGAAGAAGCTGTCCAGAAAACTGGACAGCTTGGTGGAGGAGTAGGCGCCGGCCAAAACAAGGAAACCAAGTGCTCACCTTTTCACCGAGGCCTAGGAAGATCACCGGAGGGTCGCCAGAGGGTTCACCGGCTGAAGCTTGGACGCCGGCAAGGAGATGGACGGTGGCACAACAAGCTGGGCGGCACACCTAGGGTTGGCGCCGAAATCTCCAAGGATGAGGTGGGCGGCAACCTTAGGGCAAGGGTTTTGGATTAGGGCTTAATTATCCCTTAAGCCCTCTTTTATAGAGAACTACTTCTCTTAATGGTTATTGGATCATAACCATTAGGCCCGTTAACCCGCTCCATTAAGATAAGTTAAAATAAACCAAACCTAACCAACTTTTGGTTCATTCGTTTAAAATAAACCAAATCCTTTGGTTTATTCTCCTCCATTGGATTAGAACCAAACCATTTTGGTTCATCCATTACGTCTTCATAAGACTCGGCCCATCCATGCTTCCATTGCGACTGAAATGATTTCATGCTTGCTTTATGTTTGGTCCCACCAAACCTAGTTTCTCTCGGTCTGATAATCTCATTCTGAAGCCGTTTTAAATCCTTTGGATTACGCTCGTTGTGCGTGTGACCAAATAGGTTCTCGGTTTATGTTGGCCGTCTATAATTAACCATTAATTATAGAACGATCATGAGTGGCACCTAGTAGTACATCATGATCCCCAATTAACCGAAAAGATCAACGGTTGATCCAGAACTATTTCTGAAACCCTTCAGCAGCTCGAATGATTCGTGCCCCATTCCCTTCACTCATCTTATACCCACTTGGTTCAGGACATGGTCTATAGTGTCAGTCCCCACTAGGCTGACTATGTAACACCTAGCCCAAGTATCATTTCCTCGTCCTACGGATTCTAGTTACTCCACATGTATCGAAGAGTACCTTACTCTAAACATGTAATGCTTTGGCCAAAGACTTTAGTAACAATCCGACGAGTGGCCATGGGTATACATCTCCTCGCAAGGAGTGGTGAATCCTTTATAGGCTATTCAAACACCTTCGATCACTTCGACTTATACCCAATCATCCTGGGTCCACATCTCCTTAGAGATGTTTGCTTAAGATGTCAAAGCATAAGTTTCCATGATCAAGATGACTTGAATACCGCAAGTCAAAGGAACATCGCACTTAAGCCACAGTAAGAACTTCATTGATATATCTATATATGCAGAGAAGCATATGAAGTCTTACGGCTGGTCACTCCAATGAACTAGTTACCATAACTAGCATCCACGATTAATTCCGGACATCACTATGTCTCCAGCCAGTGAGAATCAGCTACTTGGATACACCAAGGAGTATACCTCGTGCTAGTCTCGACAGAATTGATGGTGTCCAAATCCATCAATTCATCGACTAGGGATAATTCCGATACATCACAATTACACATGTAGAGATACTCACTAGTTGTGATCCAATCACAAATTCTCTCATGCTGTGAATCGTATCGTGGACATTCAGTAAATGAATTTAAGATCCAATCAAATACATAAAATATGTATACTCAAATAGTGAATCTTCATTTATCATATAAATGGTTCATACATAAGGCGATTGCCTTAGGACATCTCTCATATATTACTAACAGACTCCCACTTGACCTAATGCCAATCGCTACGGTATCCAATACCATAAGCTCAAACATGACCCTCAAACTTATTTTGAGGTAATGCCTTAGTCAAGGGATCCGCTAAGTTCCTTTCAGTGGGAATTTTCTCGATTTGTATTTCGTTCCTACTGATGATCTCTCTGATAAGATGATAGTGGCGAAGCACATGTTTGGATCGTTGATGAGACCTTGGCTCTTTCGCCTGTGCAATTTCTCCATTGTTGTCGCAGTAGATCGGTATTGCTTCAACAATGGACGGAATCACACCAAGTTCATGAACGAACTTCTTGATCCAAACCGCTTCCTTTGTTGCTTCCGAAGCTGCAATGTATTCTGCCTTAGTGGTAGAATCCGCTACAGTCTCTTGTTTGGAACTTTTCCAACCCACTGCGCCCCCATTCAAGGTGAACACGTATCCAAACTGAGACCTGGAATCATCCTTGTCTGTCTGGAAACTGGCATCCGTATACCCGCGTATCACCATGTCCCCTTCTCCATATATTAGGAACACATCCTTAGTTCTTCTCAAGTACTTAAGGATTGTCTTAACAGCCACCCAATGATCCATTCCTGGATCGGACTAGTATCTGCTCGTGACACTCAGAGCATACGATACATCGGGCCTCGTACATAACATAGCATACATGATAGATCCTATTGCGGATGCATAGGGAATTTTATGTTGGATCGAAAGTGTCGCTAGAGGGGGGGGGGGGTGAATAGCGATACGGTGTCGTTAAAAACTTTTGCAATAAGTAAAAAGCAAGTAGAGAATGCACAGCGGAAATATAAAGTAGACAAGATATTTTTACGTGGTTCACAATCTTTCGATTGCTAATCCACGGCCCTAGTGATCCTTGATCACGTAGGGAGGGCAATTCACTAAAACCACTCCTCTTCGTTGGAAGTAGGAGCAACGATTACAAAAAGAAATCAAGGCAAAGGGACACTCCCCCTTTCCTTGTTACGATTAAAGCACAAAGACAATTTAAAGAAGTAGAACTTAAATAAATATACCGACAACTCTTATAAGTAGAAGATGTAGCTTTCGTTGTCGGCGGCACTTCGTCGTAGCAAATGTGAGTAGTAGTAGCGGCGTTACGACGGCGTGTTGAGAGCTCTTGAATTCTTGTAATTTGCTTGGCTTGAACATGTCTATTTATGGATATTGATCTATGAATTTAGACATAGGTAGTGTCCAAGGTGAGGTTCTTATCCCCCAAGACTTGTTCATCCACATCCTTTGCGCCAACTCAAGGATGAGGTGTTTCATCCAACCACCTTGTGCCACCTCCAACCTCCTTGTGCGCCAACTCAAGGATGAGGTGTTTCATCCAACCACCTTGTGCCACCTCCAACCTCCTTGTGCGCCAACTCAAGGATGAGGTGTTTCATCCAACCACCTTGTGCCACCTCCAACCTCCTTGGGCGCCAACTTGAGGATGAGGTGTTTCATCCAACCACCTTGTGCCACCTCCAACCTCCTTGGGCGCCAACTTGTTGGAGCCATTCAACTTGTGCCACATCATGGGAGCCAACCATCTTGTGCCAACTCACTTTATTTTGGGCGTCCACCACAAGGAAGCTTGGTGATGGTTTGGATGTCCACCTTGATGCCACATCACCCTTTGTACCAAAACACGAGTCAAGTCCAAATTCACCCCCTTGAAATTCGAGCTCTTCTCGAGGCTGGAACTTGACTAGCAGTTGACTGTAGTCAAAGGGTTTTGGACTGCAGTACAAGTTAGCTTAAAATATAAAGTACGATGGTTCTAACCATCTGATCTCGACCTAGACCTTCCATTGGAGGTATTGGGTCGGATCTACGCTTAACGACCTTGCTTCGCTTTCACACGAGCTTACCTTGTAGCCTCGCTTCCGGTCTTCACCCGAGTACCTCGGCTTCCTCCGAAGTCCCTCTGGCATTGCCCGACCACCTCGGTTCCCACCGGGTGTCGCAGACCTTCCGCTCAACTTTAGCATTTCTGCACACTTAATTGAGCTCGTAAGATAACAAATATACCCTTAACTATTGAGCCTTTTGCCATAATCAAAATACCGGTTCGACTTTGGTGCCCATTTGCACCAACAATCTCCCCTTTTGATTCCTGGCAAACCGACACAAAAGTTAAGGAAAAATTAAGCATAACAGTAAGCTAGCATAATGATTAAGCATGAATGAGCTAGCATAAAGATTAAATATGAATGAGCTAGCATAATGATTAAGCATGAATGAGCTAGCATAAAGATTAAATATGAATGAGCTAGCATAATGATTAAGTATGAATGAGCTAGCATAATGATTAAATATGAATGAGCTAGCATAATGATTAAGTATGAATGAGCTAGCATAAAGATTAAGCATGAGTGAGCTAGCATAACGATTAAGCATGAGTGAGAAATATTATTGTTTCAAGTTCTCCCCTTTGAGGTAACCTCCCCCTTGACCGAAGGTGAGTTCTTGAAAAATAATTTTTACTCCCCCTTAATAGTTGCTTAAGTAAACGGAATTACTTAATATAAAAGGTAATAATTTTGTTTACTTTCTTCCTTACTTTTGTGACTTTCTCCCCCTTTTGCCTTAACTCAAAAAGTTTGTAAATATATTTTAAGGTTTGTAAGTCCAAGCAAGTTCCCAATATAAATATATATATTTTTTTTTTTAAAATAATAATAATCTTGAAAATATGTTCATCTAAAATGTACAACTCCGGTTGGACTTGATTGATATAGAATGATCAATAAGTCTTGAAGGAGTTGATTAATTTTAAATAATTATACTCCATGGTTCATGTCGATGCCTTTGAATCTACATACGGAACCGAGGAGTAAGGTCCTAACATCTCACGCAGTCTCATTGGCTAAGTACACAAACACATTAGTCCTATGTGTTGTGAGATGTGTTGGCTCCTTAAATCTATAGGTATATGATTTCTAAGGTAAGACTTAGGCTAATTTCATAAAAAGAAGCAAAAGTAGAGTACATATATAGAAAAATTTAAATCCTACTCTATTACGCACATACCTAACTTTCGTCTTAATAAACTAAATTCGGCTTCGGGTAGTGGTTTGGTGAAGATGTCCGCTAGGTTTGATTTGGACTCAACATACTCTAGTTGTATAGTTCCATTAGTTACATGTTCCCTAATGAAGTGGTGTTTAACTTCTATATGTTTTGTCCTAGAATGACATATTGGATTTTTAGTTAAGTTAATTGAACTAATGTTATCTATGTAGGTTTTAATGTTGTTAAAGATTAAGCTAAAGTCTTGGAGAGTGTGCTTCATCCACAGGAGAGACACACTCACCCATCATAGCGTATTCGGCCGGTGGTAGATAAAGGCAGCAAATCTTTGCTTCCTCTTGCACCAACTTACTAGACTCGGTGAGGATTTGACAACAACCACTCGTGCTCTTTCTATCGAGTTTACTACCGGCATAGTCGGTCGAGATGCCGATTAGATTAAACTTCGGTAGATCTAGGGTACCAAATACCTCGTTTAGCGTGCCCTTTAGATATCTAAGGATAGCTTGACTAGGGTTAGGTGAGACTCCTTAGCACGAGGTTTGTAACCTTGCGCACATACTTACTTGAATAAAATGTCGGTTGGCTCGCGGTTAAGTATAGGAGACTTCCTATGCGCTCTATAGTATTTTTAGGTCAGCGGGTTTCCTTCTACATCTTAGTTTATATTAACATTGGTTGCCATAGGTGTATTGATTATTTTAGCATCTTGCATTCCAAATCGATTTATTAAGTCCTTAGTATATTTTTGTTGATGTAAATATATTCCATCTTTAGTTTGTTTAATTTGTAAACCTAAGAAGAAACTTAACTCTCCTACTAAATTCATTTCAAATTCACTTTCCATAAGTGAGATGAATTAGTTTAGCGAGGATCGAGTTGGTAGTTCCAAAAATTATATCATCTACATAGATTTGGGCTATAAAGATTTCTTTTCCTACGGTTTTAACGAATAAGGTTGGGTCGACTAAACCTTGGTTGAATCCTTTGGACTTAAGATAGATCGAAGCCTTCGTATCAAGCTCTTGGGGCTTGTTTGAGTCCATATAGGGCTTTCTTAAGTCTAAGGACATGGTCAGTTTATCTAGATTTTGAATCCGGAGGTTGGTAGCGTAAACTTCTTCCTTAATGTATCCATTCAAAAATGCTGACTTGACATCCATTTGAAACAATTTAAAACCTCGATGTGCAGCATATGCTAACAACATTCGGATGGACTCTAGTGCAGCTCAGGCGTAGGTCTCATCGTAATCTAAACCTTCGACTTGACTAAACCCTTTTGCGACTAACCTAGCTTTATTTCTAACTACTTCACCTTTATCATCAAGTTTATTTCGAAATACCCACCTTGTTCCAATAATTGATTTTTCTTTAGGTGGTGGTACTAATTCCCAGACTTCATTTCTAGTGAATTGAGCTAGCTCTTCTTGCATAGCAATAATCCAGTCGGGATCAAGAAGTGCTTGTTCAATAGTTTTGGGTTCGATTTTGGAAATTAACGAGATTTGACTAAGGTTTCGATATGAAGCTCTAGTTCGAACCCCTAAATTTGGATCACCTATAACTTGATTGATAGGATGACTTGGGTTAGGGTCATCTATCACTTGGTCGATAGGATGACTTGGGTGAGTTCTAGTTTGACTTGGGTTAGAGTCATCTATCACTTGGTCGATAGGATGACTTGGGTTAGGACTAGATTCAAGTTCAAGATCAGAGTCGGGTTCGCTATAAGTTGATTTGCTAGTTGGTTTTGTTAAGGATTGAACGGGTTCGTGTCCTTCGTCGAAAACTATATTAATGGTTTCTTAGACTCTAAGAGTGTCGTGATTGTATACCCTATAAGCTCTACTGGTGGTTGAGTATCCTAGAAAGGTTCCAGTAGAGGTTTTGGATTTGAATTTCCCTAGGTAATCCTTAGTGTTTAAGATATGTACCTTGCATCCAAATACCCTAAAGTACTTGATGTTCGGTATTTTATCGTGATAAATCTCGTACGAGGTCTTTTGGTGCCTCTTTACCATAAGGATCCTATTTTGGACATAGCAAGCCGTACTAACGGCCTCTGCCCAAAATCTATCGGGTAGGTTATACTCGTTTAACATTGTCCTAGCGGCTTCTTGTAGGGTTCTATTTTTCCGTTCGACTAACCCATTTTGTTGTGGGGTTCTAGGACATGAAAACTCATGGTGGTATCCGTTTAGGTTACAGAAATCTGTAAACCTGTGGTTTTCGAATTCAACACCATGATCGCTTCTAAGTCTTTTAATCTTAAGGTTCTTTTGATTTTCGATTAACCTACAAAGATTGATTAGTTGGTCTAGGGTATCATTTTTATGTTTGATAAACCTAACCCAAGTAAATCTAGAATAGTCGTCAATTATGACTAAGCAAAATTGACTACCATTGAGTGACTTAGCTCCATGTGAATCAAATAGATCCATGTGTAGGAGCTCAAGAACACTTTTGGTTCGTTCTTGATTAGTTAATTGATGTTGTGTCCTAGATTGTTTACCTTGTTGACAAGCATTACATATTTTATTATCCAAGTTGTTTAGTTTAGGCAAACCTATAACCAAGCCACTCTGACTCATCTTGTGGACGAGTCTTGGGTGCGAGTGTCTGAGTCTTCGGTGCCACAACCAAGATTCCTCTTGCTGTGTCATAAGACACTTGGTTGAGGAGTTGGGTAAGTTTATTGTGTAGATGTTGCTACTCCTAGTTCCTTTAAGTATTATTTTAGATGTTGCATTTATTTTGATTACGCATTCATTTTCTAGAAATATGACCTTATAATTGTTATCACACAATTGGCTTACACTAAGTAAATTATATTGAAAGTTTTCTACTAATAAGACATTTTGAATTGTAAAGTTAGAGTTGAGCTCAATATAACCTGATCCGAGGATTTTGAGCTTGCCGTTATTTCGAAGGCTACCGATCCTTGTCGTTTGAATCGTAACCAAAATTTGAGTTGATCCCGGCCATGTGTCGGGAGCAACATCCATTGATCCTACACATAAGGTAGTTGGATCGGATATTGGAATTACTAAAGGGTTGTTTGTAAGTTTTTAAACCTAAATCATCTCACCAATATCTACATGATCAAAACATGTTATTCCTATGTGTTATTGTGAGATGACTTTCAATTTTACTTGATTAATTTTAATGAATTTAAATTAACCAACATTAGGTTAGATTCGATTTAGTCTAAGCTCATCAAGTAATCTTTTCAAGAGATTAGCTTCCAGGTCGTGGCGAGGCACAGAGGCCTTCTTTGATCGGAACAACGACCACTTCCTTAGACAAAGCTAATTTCAAGAAATTGATAACTCGACTTACTTGAGACTACGTCTTGGTCTAACTAGTTATTTTTGAAAAGAGGCTCCCGAGGCTCAATCTTTTAAAGGATTTTAGTTGGTTTATTTTTGAAAAGAGGCTCCCCAGGGCTCAATCTTTTCGCAGGATTTTAGTTGGTTATGAGTCCTATCTAACCATTCTAAAAATAAAGGAAAAACTAAGCATGCAATTTCTAAGACTTAACAAAAATACATTTTGTATTGGCTCCCCTGGACCATTGAATCGAGTGGGTCTATTCACATAGTGAATTTGGTCCTTGGGAACCCAATACATGTTAGATCCTAAAGTTGAAATCAAAGTGGTCTTAGGGACCCATGCTTGGACATTTTTCTTATGTTGGTTTACTATAGACATATATGACTTATTGGTTGTATTTGAGTTAAACCCGAGTCCGGCCTTGTTGTACACGGCTCTTTGTGATCCAAGTAAGAGGTCAAGTCCCTTGGATCCCAAAGTGAACCTTTCCAACGTGTTCCTAAGGTCTTCGACTTGTGTTTTCAAAAGCGAGTTCTCAACTTCAAGCTTTTCAGCAGGTTGAGTCCTCCTCTTGAATCTGAGTAGTCGAAGAGGTTAGGAGACCTCATGTTTGAGAAGGTTAACCTCCTCAATTAGGGTCTCGACCTTGGACTCGGACTTAGCTAGTTTCTTATTTAAAAATTTAATTGCACCATACAAAGTATTAAGTAACGACCGACTTACCCTTAATGATTCTTTTGAACCGGATACGGATCGTGGCTTGTCTTGAATGGAAGCTCATCATCGGATTCGGACTCGGACTCTTCTTGGTTTGAGTCGTGCTCGGTCGGCCATTAGAGCTTGGATATCGTCTTCTTCCTCCGACAACTCCTCCCAAGTAGCGTTTAGCGCTTTCTTGGTCTTTGATGCTTATTCTTTAGCTTTGGGCACTCGGACTTGATGTGGACCAGAACTGTTGCACTCATAGCATCTAAAATTAGAAGTATTTGAATTAGGTTTAGGCTTACCTTGAGTTGTTGGTCGTTTTTCTCTTGATCATCTTACGAACTAGATTGACTAGTTGGATTCTATTCGAGTCTACTTCCGATTCGGACTCGTCTTCTTCCTTTGGGGTGGCTTGCGGGCTTCTTCTTCTTGGAACACTCGCAACTAACGCAATACTCTTCTCGGCACGGACCACGTTAGTTTGCTCATGTAATTCAAGTTCCGAAAACAATTCGTCTAACCTAATTTTAGAAAGGTCCTTGGAGACCTTGTAGGCATCGACCATGGATGCCAACAAGGTGGTCCTAGGAAACGAGTTAAGAGAATACCTGATAAGGTCGCGATTCTCGACCTTTTGTCCGATGGCATGGAGTTGGTTGACGATGTCTTGGATACGAGCATGTAGTTGAGTTGCGGTCTCGTTTTCCTGCATTTTCAAGTTATACAATTTATTTAAAAGTAAATCTCTTTTACATACCTTCGTGTAAATCGGTGCCTTCGTGTAGTTCCACTAGCTTGGTCCATAAGTCCTTTGCACTAATGAAGGGCCGTAGCGGTTGAGCTCTTCCTTGGACAACCCACTTTGCAATATTTGTGTTGCGTTGGAATCGGCTTCTAGTTTTTTTTTAATGTAATTTGACATTTGATCGTAACCAAAAGATTCACCATATTCATTAATAGTAAGTTTTAAACCGGTTTGTATTACGATCCACATCTCGATTTGGGTTTTAAGAAAGCATTCCATCCGACCCTTCCAATAACGAAAGTCATTACGTTGTAAAGCGGGGGAGCGTGCTAAACCCTTCGAGAGGGGCCATTTAAAAACAAGAAGAAGAACGACGAAGAAAATCTTGCAAAACACACACGGAAAGAATATTCCAAGACTTGCGTCTTGGATTAGTAGTGAGGGCAGTACAAAAAGATATATAAAATGTAACTTGCAAAAGAAATAAACAATCAAATGCGAATGTCGTTGAAGTTCCGGAGGACAACCTTACTCGGGATCTAACCCAAGGACAACCTTATCCGGATCCTAAAGCCTCTAATGCAATTCTATATGTAGGAGAAGATAAGCAAGTGAAATAATTATCAAAACAGAAATAAATAAATAAAAAATCTGTAAAAAAAAAGAAAAACTAAGCTAGATTGGTGGTTTCACCGAATCTTAGCGCCCCCGGCTCTGATACCAATTGTTGGATCGAAAGTGTCGCTAGAGGGGGGGGGGTGAATAGCGATACGGTGTCGTTAAAAACTTTTGCAATAAGTAAAAAGCAAGTAGAGAATGCACAATGAAATATAAAGTAGACAAGATATTTTTACGTGGTTCACAATCTTTCGATTGCTAATCCACGGCCCTAGTGATCCTTGATCACGTACGGAGGGCAATTCACTAAAACCACTCCTCTTCGTTGGAAGTAGGAGCAACGATTACAAAAGAAATCAAGGCAAAGGGACACTCCCCCTTTCCTTGTTACGATTAAAGCACAAAGACAATTTAAAGAAGTAGAACTTAAATAAATATACCGACAACTCTTATAAGTAGAAGATGTAGCTTTCGTTGTCGGCGGCACTTCGTCGTAGCAAATGTGAGTAGTAGTAGCGGCGTTACGACGGCGTGTTGAGAGCTCTTGAATTCTTGTAATTTGCTTGGCTTGAACATGTCTATTTATGGATATTGATCTATGAATTTAGACATAGGTAGTGTCCAAGGTGAGGTTCTTATCCCCCAAGACTTGTTCATCCACATCCTTTGCGCCAACTCAAGGATGAGGTGTTTCATCCAACCACCTTGTGCCACCTCCAACCTCCTTGTGCGCCAACTCAAGGATGAGGTGTTTCATCCAACCACCTTGTGCCACCTCCAACCTCCTTGTGCGCCAACTCAAGGATGAGGTGTTTCATCCAACCACCTTGTGCCACCTCCAACCTCCTTGGGCGCCAACTTGAGGATGAGGTGTTTCATCCAACCACCTTGTGCCACCTCCAACCTCCTTGGGCGCCAACTTGTTGGAGCCATTCAACTTGTGCCACATCATGGGAGCCAACCATCTTGTGCCAACTCACTTTATTTTGGGCGTCCACCACAAGGAAGCTTGGTGATGGTTTGGATGTCCACCTTGATGCCACATCACCCTTTGTACCAAAACACGAGTCAAGTCCAAATTCACCCCCTTGAAATTCGAGCTCTTCTCGAGGCTGGAACTTGACTAGCAGTTGACTGTAGTCAAAGGGTTTTGGACTGCAGTACAAGTTAGCTTAAAATATAAAGTACGATGGTTCTAACCATCTGATCTCGACCTAGACTTTCCATTGGAGGTATTGGGTCGGATCTACGCTTAACGACCTTGCTTCGCTTTCACACGAGCTTACCTTGTAGCCTCGCTTCCGGTCTTCACCCGAGTACCTCGGCTTCCTCCGAAGTCCCTCTGGCGTTGCCCGACCACCTCGGTTCCCACCGGGTGTCGCAGACCTTCCGCTCAACTTTAGCATTTCTGCACACTTAATTGAGCTCGTAAGATAACAAATATACCCTTATTGAGCCTTTTGCCATAATCAAAATACCGGTTCGACTTTGGTGCCCACTGCACCAACATTTTACTCATGCAAATCCTCTCGTCTTCTGTGCGCAGACACATAGACTTCGAAAGGTGTACTCGATGCCTGATGGGTAAGAAACCTTTCTTGGATTCCGACATGCTAAATCTCTTTAGCACTCGGTCTATATATGTAGACTGCGAAAGACCAAGCAACTGTTTCGATCTATCTCTATAGATCTTAATCCCGAGGATGTACGTTGCTTCTCCCAGGTCTTTCATGGAGAATGTCTTGGATAACCAAACCTTCACTGACTGTACGATTGAGACATCGTTTCCTATAAGTAATATGTCATCGACATACAACACTAGGAACACGACTGCACTCCCACTAACCTTCTTGTACACACAAGGTTCATCTAGATTTTGTGAGAAATCAAACTTTTTGATTGTCTCATCAAAACGGATATTCCAGCTCCTGGATGCTTGCTTCAATCCATAAATGGACCGTTGCAATTTGCATACCTTGGTTTTATCAACAGATGTGAAACCCTCAGGCTGTATCATATACACGTCCTCGAGCAGGTTTCCATTAAGGAAAGTTGTTTTCACATCCATCTGTCATATCTCATAATCATAATGAGCCGCTATGGCCAGGAGCATCCGAATGGATTTAAGCATAACTACAGGCAAATAGGTTTCGTCATAATCAACACCTTGTTTTTGACGATATCCTTTTGCCACCAATCTAGCCTTATAGGTAATCACATTACAATCCATGTCGGTTTTCATCTTGAAAACCCACTTGCACCCTATAGGCTTTATCCCTTCTGGTGGGTCAACCAAGTTCCAAACTTGGTTTTCATACGTGGAATCCATTTCCGACTACATGGCACCAAGCCACTTATCCCTTTCTGAACTTGTCAGCACTTCTTCATAACTGGTAGGCTCCTCATCATCAATGAGTAACACGTCGTTCGATTCACTTACGAGAAATCCATATCTCTCAGAAATATTGCGTGTTCTACCAGATCTACGAAGATGTGGTGTTACAATAGGTCCAGCCGATTGCTCATCACTATGAGTTGTCGGCTGTTGTGCTCCACCAGGTATCTCATCAATGTCTATTTGAGTCTCTCGAGCCTCCTCAAGCTCGACGACACTCCCACTGTTTTCTTGCAAGAGAAACTCTTTCTCTAGAAACACACCATGCCTTGAAACAAACACCTTTTGTTCCACAGGATGATAGAATTGGTAACCCCTTGTTTCCTTAGGGTATCCAACAAATAGACATTTATCAGACTTAGCATCCAATTTATGCGTCGATCCACTTCACATAAGCGAGAACAACCCCATATCTTCAAGTAAGATACATGAGGTTTCTTACCATTCCATATCTCATATGGAGTAGTTGAGACTACCTTAGTAGGCATTACATTTAACAAAGTAAGCGGTATGCGAAGTGAATAACCCCAAAGGACTTGGGAAGAGTCGCATGATTCATCATTGACGACCATGTCCAACAAAGGTCGATTCGCCTCTCGGATACACCATTATCTTTGTGGTGTATAGGGCGGAGTCCATTGAGACAATATACCATTGTCTCTTAGGTAATCAAGAAACTCCTGACTCAAGTATTCACCACCTCGATCCGATCGAAGTATTTTAATACTCTTGTCATGTTGTTTCTCTACTTCATTTATGAACTCTTTGAACCTTTCAAAGGCTTCAGACTTGTGTTTCATCAAGAACACATACCCAAACAATGAGTGATCATCGGTGAAGGTAATGAAGTAGCTATAGCCTCCTAATGCTTGAGTTGACATAGGTCCACATACATCAGTATGTATTAAACCTAGTAACTCTCCCACTCGTTCACCTTTTCCAGTAAAAGGTAACTTAGTCATTTTGCCTTTTAAGCATGATTCGCATGTATCGTATGAATCCAATTCAAACGATTCCAGAATTCCACATCGGTGTAATTCAGACATACGTTTCTTGCTTATATGGCCAAGACGACAATGCAACATATAGGAGTCTATTTGATTATCCTTTCGAGCACGCGTGTTGCTCGCTTCGATATTGAAAATGTCACTGGATACGTCCAACGTAAAAATGTCATTACTCAAGGTTCCAGTTCCATAAAGTACGCCATTCAAAGTTATATAACAACAATTGTTACTAAACGTCAAATGGAAACCATTTCTATTTAAAAAGGAAATAAAAAAAATGTTCTTTATTAGAGAAGGAACATAATAGCAATTGTCCAGTTCTAAGACTAGTCCACTAGGGAGCTTCAGCAAATAAGTTCCGATGGCGACCGCAGCAACCTTTTCTCCATTGCCAACTCGCAAATTTGACTCCCCTCTGACAAGTCTTCTTCTATTCCTTAGCCCCTGTATGTCATTACATATATGTGAGCCACACCCAGTATCCAATACCCAAGTGTCTAAGGAAATAGAATGACAATCAATAACGAAGATACCTGAAGAGGATGGGGCATCGGATGCCTTCTTCTTCTTCATGGACTCAAGATAAATCTTGCAGTTTCTTCGCGGTGGCCTTCCTTGCCCGCAGTGATGGCAAGTGCCCTTTTCTTGTTTCCGCCTTCTTTGCCTTTTGTTCTTTCCTTTCTTACATTCTTTTGCCTTCTCTTAGAACCTTTCTTTGAGAATCAACTAATAGAACCGCCTTCTCCTCATGCTTCACGAAGGCTCCACGGTCTTGACATATTGAGGAGCTCGGGAATGGTGGATTCAATTTGTTCATCCGATAGTTCATCACAAATTCGAGAAACTCTTGGGCAAACAATGCGAATTAAGTCAATACTTAACTCATGATCCATCACAAAACCGAGGGTAGCTAGCCGCTCGATGTACCGTTCATCTTTAGCACAAACGAACCTTCTTGCATCTTCGTGGTGAAGAGGAGCCTAGAGACTTCGAACCTTTCGGATCTCGCTTGCTCATCGAACAACTCATGAAGATGGAAGACCATAGTATTAGCATCCATATGCTCATGCTGCTTTTGTAGCTCAGGTACCATCGTCGCTAGCATGATGCAACTCGCCAGCTCAGAATCTGTCACATGCTTCTTATAGACCAACATTTGATGCAGGTTGCATAAATCGTCCTTAGGGCCGGTCGGGAAGAGGCTCTTGAGGACATATGCAAGCTTTTCCGCCTTGAGAACAATTCTCGGGTTTCTAAGCGATCGGAAGTTAGGCCCGTCGGTTTGTTCGAATCCAAAATAGTGCGCAAATTCAAAGACGTCATTATCAATTTATTGACCTAGAAATACAAAACGAGCATATATGAGAAAATGATTTTAAAATGCATCAATATACATTTATAAATCCCATTCATTTTTCGAATTTCAAAAACCCCAAAATCACTTCGGGAGATCGTAGGTCCATCTCCAAATGGGCTGATATCCATCATAGTTATGAACAACCTTGGAGAGAGTCCAACAAGTCATTCATAACTACGACGGTAGGTATCAACTATACCGATTGCATATCACGTTTATGCAACTATCACAATGTGCTATCAACTAATTGAATGTTCACACATACATCGGGTTGTTAACACATTAACAAGTATGCATCATATGCATAGCACCCAACTTCACCTCCCTTTACATCGACCTTGGAGAGAGTCCAACAAGCCGATGCTCCAGGTTAAAGCCAACCCATTAATTGAGAAATAGTTTTAATATGGTTAGAGTGCATTCAACCAATTAGCCCAGCTTGGAGAGAGTCCAACAACCAAAGCTAACAATTGACCTCTGACTCTTACCATATTAGTATTAAACTATTCCATGGTTTGAACATGTTCGGGTTCGAGCCGGGCTTGGAGAGAGTCCAACAACCCAAACAAGAAACGGAACTCTGGTTCCAACCATATTAATGAAAGGTGTAGGCTTTAATATTGTTTAAGGGTTTTTATGTCTCATCCTCTTTGCATGCAAATAATTATTATCTACATGGCATGACATACATAGCATACATCTACATGTCACGACATGCATGACATAATGTTATGCATCTAATGCAATTACATGGCATACAATTATGTCATGTATATAATTTCCTTATATGTCATAACTATTTATGGAAATAAAATATGTTTAAGATTTGATTCTCCAAATCAAATCATAATTAAATTAGGAAACAAATTTCCAAATCTAATCACATATTTTATTTATGGAATTATTTGATTAAGGAAAATCTATTTAGGAAACCAATTTCCTAAATCATTAAAACTACTTATGGAAATAAAATATTTTAAGATTTGATTTCCCAAATCAAATCATGATTAAATTAGGAAACAAATTTCCAGAATCTAATCAAATATTTTATTTATGGAAAATATCAATTTCCATAAATACTTCCAACTTTCCAAAAGTGGATGATTTCCATAAATACTTCAAGACTTTCCAAAATTGAAAATTTTCCATAAATACTTCTAAATTTCCAAAATTAGAAAATTTCCAGAAATACATTATGACTATTGCAAAACCATTTTACGATTATGTCGAAACACAACCTGGGCTCTGATACCACTGTTGGGTTTCCGGCACCGCGGCGTGTGTGTGTTCGATCACGTTTCGTAAACATGAACACAGTGGAAGCAATAAAAATAATAAATCTACATTTATTACAACACACACAACACACGCATACATAGTACAACAAGTGTAGATATAACCATAAATTTAAATTTGCAATAAAAGGAAATTTATCTACGTTATACCTTTCGTATGACGTGTAGCGGGAACGACATCAACCGGAACGATCCTTGCTAGAATCGTCTCTATCCGTATCCACGCTGAGTTCCTCGGGATGACTTCGCTAAGCCACGAGCTTCGTCTTCGTACGGGTTACTAGCCTCGTGTTTAAGACGAAGTGATCGAGAGATGATCACGATCCGAATCAAAATTCGGATCCTAATACGAGTCCTCAAAACTCGCTTCTCCGTAGAGGTATTCGTCAACCAATTGACGAATCCTTCGTCCTCCACCTCAGAGGATTACCGGAGATCGAATCCCCGGTAAGTTAGCCGCTGTCGGAGCTCTAACCGTCATCTAAACGATGCTCCGACGAGAGGAGAAGAAGCTGTCCAGAAAACTGGACAGCTTGGTGGAGGAGTAGGCGCCGGCCAAAACAAGGAAGCCAAGTGCTCACCTTTTCACCGAGGCCTAGGAAGATCATCGGAGGGTCGCCGGAGAGTTCACCGGCTAAAGCATGGACGCCGGCAAGGAGATGGACGGCGCCACAACAAGCTGGGCGGCACACCTAGGGTTGGCGCCGAAATCTCCAAGGATGAGGTGGGCGGCAACCTTAGGGCAAGGGTTTTGGATTAGGGCTTAATTATCCCTTAAGCCCTCTTTTATAGAGAACTACTTCTCTTAATGGTTATTGGATCATAACCATTAGGCCCGTTAACTCGCTCCATTAAAATAAGTTAAAATAAACCAAACCATAATGGTTTAATTTAAGTTAAAACGAACCGAACCAACTTTTGGTTCATTCGTTTAAAATAAACCAAACCCTTTGGTTTATTCTCCTCCATTGGATTAGAACCAAACCATTTTGGTTCATCCATTACGTCTTCATAAGACTCGGCCCATCCACGCTTCCATTGCAACTGAAACGATTTCATGCTAGCTTTATGTTTGGTCCCACCAAACCTAGTTTCTCTCGGTCTGAGAATCCCATTCTCAAGCTCGTTTTAAATCCTTTGGATTACGCTCGTTGTGCGTGTGACCAAATAGGTTCTCGGTTTATGTTGACCGTCTATAATTAACCATTAATTATAGAACGATCATGAGTGGCACCTAGTAGTACATCATGATCCCCAATTAACCGAAAAGATCAACGGTTGATCCAGAACTATTTCTGAAACCCTTCAGCAGCTCGAATGAATCGTGCCCCATTCCCTTCACTCATCTTATACCCACTTGGTTCAGGACATGGTCTATAGTGTCAGTCCCCACTAGGCTGACTACGTCACACCTAGCCCAAGTATCATTTCCTCGTCCTACGGATTCTAGTTACTCCACATGTATCGAAGAGTACCTTACTCTAAACATGTAATGCTTTGGCCAAAGACGTTAGTAACAATCCGACGAGAGGCCATGGGTATACATCTCCTCGCAAGGAGTGGTGAATCCTTTATAGGCTATTCAAACACCTTCGATCACTTCGACTTATACCCAATCATCCCGGGTCCACATCTCCTTAGAGATGTTTGCTTAAGATGTCAAAGCATAAGTCTCCATGATCAAGATGACTTGAATACCGCAAGTCAAAGGAACATCGCACTTAAGCCACAGTAAGAACTTCATTGACATATCTATATATGCAGAGAATCATATGAAGTCTTACGGCTGGTCACTCCAATGAACTAGTTACCATAACTAGCATCACGATTAACTCCGGACATCACTATGTCTCCAACCAGTGAGAATCAGCTGCTTGGATACACCAAGGAGTATACCTCGTGCTAGTCTCGACAGAATTGATGGTGTCCAAATCCATCAATTCATCGACTAGGGATAATTTCGATACATCACAATTACACATGTAGAGATACTCACTAGTTGTGATCCAATCACAAATTCTCTCATGCTGTTAATCGTATCGTGGACATTTAGTAAATGAGTTTAAGATCCAATCAAATACATAAAATATGTATACTCAAATAGTGAATCTTCATTTATCATATAAATGCTTCATACATAAGGCAATTGCCTTAGGACATCTCTCATATATTACTAACAAGGAACACGTTGGAAAGGTTCACTTCGGGATCCAAAGGACTTGACCTCCTACTTGGATCTCAAAGGGTCGTGTACAACAAGGCTGGACTAGGGTTTAACTCAAACATGACTAATAGGTCGTATATGTCGATTGTAAGTCGACATAGGAAACATGTCCAAGCATGGATCCCTAAGAACTTTTTGATTTCAACTCTAGGATCCAACCCTTACTGGGTTCCCAAGGACCAAATCCACTATGTGGATAGACCGAACCGATTCAAGGGTTTAGGGGGAGCCAGTACAAAACATGTTTGTGCTTTAACTTAGAAATTGCATGCTTAGAATTTTTTTTGTTTTGTTTTTTTTTTAACTTGTGAACTCACTTAGAGCACATATATAACCAACTAAAATCCTTCGAAAAGATTGAGCCTCGGGGAGCCTCTTTTCAAAAATAACCAGTTAGACCAGGAAATAGTCTTAGGTGAGTCAAGTCATCATTTTCTTGAAAATAGCTTTGTCTAAGGAAGTGGTCGATGATCCGATAAAAGAAGGCCCCTGTGCCTCGCCACGACCTGGAAGTCATGATCTTGAAAAGGTAAACTTGACAAGCCTAGGGTCAAATCCAAATCTAACATAAAATTACTTGAACCTAAATGCACTCAATCAACTTAATTGTAAGTCATCTCACAAAAACACATAAGTATAACATGCTTGATCATATAGACACAGGTGAGATGACCTAGGTTTAAAAACTTACAACCAATTTTTTTTAAAAAAATTTATAAAAAATCTAACATCCAATCCAACCACCTTGTGTGTAGGATCAATGGATGTTGGACAGCGGTTGCTCCCGACACATGACCGGGGATCAACTCAAATTCACAAAGCTTCGATTCAAACGACAAGGATCGGCAGCCTTTGGGAATAACGGCAAGCTCAGAATCATCGGATCAGGTGATATCGAGCTTAACTCGAATTTTGTTATTAAAAATGTATTGCTTGTAGAAAATTTTGAATATAACCTGCTTAGCGTAAGCCAATTATGTGACAATAACTATAAGGTCGTATTTTTAGAAAATGAATGTGTAATTAAAACAAATAAAATAGCTAAAACAATACTCAAAGGAACTAGGACAAATAACATTTATACAATTAACTTAATCAAATCCTCAGCCAAATGTCTTATGACACAGGAAGAGGAATCATGGTTGTGGCACCGACGACTCGGTCACTCGCACCCAAGACTCGTCCACAAGATGAGTCAGAGTGGCTTAGTCATAGGCTTACCCAACCTCAACCATTTGGTTAATAAAATCTGTAATGCTTGTCAACAAGGAAAACAACCTAGGACACAACACAAGTTAACTAACCAAGAACGAACCTCAAGTGTACTTGAGCTCCTGCATATGGATCTATTCGATTCACATGGAGCCAAGTCACTCAATAGAAGTCAATATTTCTTAGTCATAATTGACGACTACTCCAAGTTTACCTGGGTTAGGTTCATCAAACATAAAAATGATACCCTAGATCAATTAATCAATCTATTCAAATTAATCGAGAATCAAAAAGACCTTAAGGTTAAAAGACTTAGAAGCGATCATGGTGGTGAATTCGAAAATCAAAGGTTCACCGACTTCTGTAACCTAAACGGATACCACCATGAATTCTCTTGCCCTAGGACCCCTCATTAAAATGGCCTAGTGGAGCGGAAAAACCGAACTCTACAAGAAGCCGCTAGGACCATGTTGAACGAATACGACCTACCTGATAGGTTTTGGGCAGAAGCCATTAGCACGGCTTGCTATGTCCAGAATAGGATCCTTATGGTAACGAGGCACCTTAAGACCTCGTACGAGATTTATCACAATAAAGTACCCAACATCAAGTACTTTAGGGTATTTGGATGTAAAGTACATATCTTAAACACTAAGAACCACCTAGGGAAATTCAAATCCAAAACCTCCACCGGAATCATCTTAGGATACTCAACCACGAGTAGGGCCTATAGGGTATATAACCACAATACCCTTAAAGTCGAAGAGACTATTAATGTAGTGTTCGATGAAGTACCCGAACCTACAAAACCCTTAATGACCCCAAGTGTTGAGCCCACTGATACCAAACTCGTCTTCGACCCTGAGATCGAGTCTAATCCACATCAACCAACTTCTCTTGTCGACCAAGTGACAAGTGATCCGAGTCAAACTAGTATTCAACCAAGTCACTCAATTGATCAAGCATTAGGTGACATAAACCCAACCCAATCTAGGATTCAGACTAACCACCCTATCGATCAAGTGATAGGAGATCCTAATCTAGGCGTTCGAACTAGAGCATCCTATAGGAACCTTAGTCAAATTTCCTAAATTTCAAAGATAGAACCCAAATCAATTGAACAAGCTCTTCTTGATCCCGATTGGATTATTGCAATGCAAGAAGAGCTAGCTCAATTCACTAGGAATGAAGTGTGGGAACTAGTACCGCCACCTAAAGACAAAACGATAATTGGAACAAGGTGGGTGTTTCGAAATAAGCTTGATGATAAAGGTGAAGTAGTTAGAAACAAGGCTAGTTTAGTCGCCAAAGGGATTAGTCAAGTCGAAGGCTTAGATTATGACGAAACCTATGCCCCAGTAGCTAGACTCGAATCCATTCGAATGTTGCTAGCTTATGTCGCATATCGAGGATTTAAGCTGTTTCAAATGGATGTTAAGTCGGCATCCCTAAATGGATACATTAAAGAAGAAGTTTATGTTAGCCAACCCCCCGGATTCGAAAATCTAGATAAACCCGACCATGTTCTAAAACATAAAAAAGCTCTCTATGGACTTAAACAAGCTCCTCGAGCTTGGTACGAGAGACTTTCAATCCATCTTAAGTAAAAAGGGTTTAACCAAGGCTTAGTTGACCCAACTCTCTTCGTAAAAACCTTAGGTAAAGAAATATTCATAGCTCAAATTTATGTAGACGATATAATTTTTGGAACCTTTAACTCAGCCTTACTGAACGAGTTCGTTTCACTCATGGAAAGTGAGTTCGAAATGAACTTGGTAGACGAGTTAAGTTTCTTTTTAGGTCTACAAATTAAACAAACTAAGGATGGTATATACATATATAAACAAAAATACACTAAGGAGTTAATTAAAAGATTTGGAATGCAAGACGCTAAGGTAATAAACACCCCAATGGTGATTAATGTTAACATAGGAGAAGACCTAGAAAGTAAGTCCATTGACTTAAAGTACTATAGGAGCACGATAGGAAGTCTCCTATACTTAACTACGAGTCGACCCGACATCCTATTCGCAGTAAGTATGTGCGCCAGGTTTCAAACCTGTGCTAAGGAGTCTCACCTAACATTAGTTAAGCGTATCCTTAGATATCTAAAGGGTACACTTAATGTCAGTATTTGGTATCCTAGATCTACCGAGTTCGAACTAACCGGCTACTCCGATTCGGACTATGCCGGTAGTAAGCTCGATAGAAAGAGCACGAGTGGTTGTTGTCAACTTCTCGGCTCGAGTCTAGTGAGTTGGTGCAGTAGGAAGCAACACTGTGTTGCTTTATCTACCACCGAAGCCGAATACATCGCGATTGGTGAGTGTGTCACGCAACTTCTTTGGATGAAGCACACTCTCCGTGACTTTAAGTTAGACTTTACGAATACTAAACTTCACGTAGATAACATTAGTTCAATTAATCTTACAAAGAATCTGATATGTCACTCTAGGACCAAACATATAGAGGTCAAACACCATTTTATTCGAGAACATGTGGCCAACGGAGCCATACAATTCGAATACGTCGAATCAAAGTCTAACTTGGCAGACCTATTTACTAAACCCCTACCCGAAGCCGAATTTAGTCTATTAAGACGAAAATTGGGCATGTTCGTAATAGAATAGGTACTTGCAAATTATATGTTCTTACTACTATTTCTTTAATTTCATGGAACTAGCATAGGACATACCTTAGATATCATGCACCTATAGATTTAAGGAGCCAGTACATCTCACAACACATAGGACTAATGTGTTTGTGTACTTAGCCACGTAGATGGGCATGAGATGTTAGGACCTTACTCCTGGTTCCAAATGTAGAGCTAGTGCATCGCTATGAACCACGGAGTATAATCATACATACTAATCGACTCTGACCAGGATTGGTTGATCTTTCATATCAATCAAGCCAAATATGAGTTGAAGATTTTATAGATGAAATTATTTTCAGTATATTATTTTCGAAATAATGTGAAACATGCTTGGACTTTAAAATTAAAACTTATTTTTTTTTCCACACACACCCTCACTCTTTTTGATATATGGCAAAAGGGGAAGAAAAAGGCCAAAGTTAAGAGAATTTTTTTATGGCCAAGGCTTACTTACTTAACTTTAAGTTAACGAAACAAGTTAAGGGAATTTGAACTTATTTTAAACCCTATGGCCAAAATTAAGTGATTTCGGTTACTTAATTCTTTTTTAGTAGCAAATATCAGGGGGGAGAGTTAAAACTCTTTCTCAAGTACTCACCCACGGTCATGGGGGAGGATTCCTCAAGGGGGAGCACTTGAAAAAGAGTTTTTATATACTCCTGCACATTCATGCATATATCTTACTCAGTTTACTTATTGCACTTAATTTGTATTTCTTAACTTTGTATGTGGGTTTTCCATAAATCAAAAAGGGAGAGATTGTTGGTGCAGTAGGCACTTAAGTCGAACCTGGGTTTTGATTATAGCAAATGATACAAAGTTAAGCTCATATCGTTATCTCACGAGCTGAATCGAGTGTGCAGAAGATTGATATAGCTGGAGCTGAAGGCTAGCGACACCCGGAGGAAGCCGCGGTGGTCGGACGACACTCGAGTGACTTCAGAGGGAGCCGAAGGAATCGAGTGGAAGGCCGGAAGCAAAAGCAACACGTAAGTATCGAGGTAAGCTCGTGTGTGCGAGCGTAAGTGAGGTCGTATCCTCCTTACGGGGATGATCTTAAGCGTAGATCCGACCAGAGACATCCCATCGATGGTCCAGGTCGAGATCGAACGGTCGAAGGCCATCGAAATAATGTTTTCTTTGAGCTAACTTTGCCCTGCAGCTAGCATCGATCATTGACTGAGGACTCATTGCCGTCAATCGTCATTGCTAAAGGTCACTCGATCGATCTTGCCATCGATCGGTGATGGTCAATGATCAGATTCGAGGAGTCAAGGCTTATCACCCCATTTCAAGGAGGTTTTGTGCCCAATTCCTATTGGTTGAAGACCCATTCAATGAGGGGCTTAAAGGCTATAAAAGGTGGGCTTGTCCTAGGGTTTTTCATCAATTAAAAAGCTTCCAAGTGCTTCCGATATGCTCCGACTCTCCGACATCCCTACGACGAAGCGATGCCGAGACGACGACTAGAGCTTCAACCTCCACCCTTTGAAGTCGTCGGTAACGAAAAGTTTGAATTATAATTCAGTTTATAAGTTGTTCTTCTTTTCAAGCTTTAAATCATATCAAGGAGAGGGGAAGTGTCCCTCTACCTTGAGCTTTTTCATTTTGTGTATTCGTCTAACTCCTACCTCCAACGAGGAGGAGTTTTTTAGTAGATTGCCCTCCGTACGTTGTCAAGGACCACTAAGGCCTTGGAGTAGTAGCCTTCGGCTACGAACCAAGTAAAACCTTTTTGTCTATTGTCTTTTATTTTTGTTTATTTTTACGCTGCATATATTTGTCTTGAAACGAATTTGAAAAAAAAATTCTATCGCTATTCACCCCCCCCCCCCTCTAGCGATCCGATCGATCCAACAAGAACATGTGGCCAACGGAGCCATACAACTCGAATACGTCGAATCAAAGTCTAACTTAGCAGACCAATTTACTAAACCCCTACCCGAAGTCGAATTTAGTCTATTAAGACGAAAATTGGGCATGTGCGTAGTAGAATAGGAACTTGCAAATTATATTTTCTTACTACTATTTCTTAATTTTCATTTTTTATGGGACTAGTATATGACATACCTTAGATATCATGCACCTATAGATTTAAGGAGCCAATACATCTCACAACACATAGGACTAATGTGTTTGTGTACTTAGCCACATAGATGGGTGTGAGATGTTAGGACCTTACTCCTGGTTCCAGATGTAGAGCTAGTGCATCGCTATGAACCACGGAGTATAACCATACATACTAACCGACTCTGACCAGGACTGGTTGATCTTTCATATCAATCAAGCCAAATATGAGTCGAACATTTTATAGATGAACTTATTTTCATTATATTATTTTCAAAATAATGTGGAACATGCTAGGACTTTAAATTTAACACTTATTTTTGTTTTCCACACACACCCTCACTCTTTTCGATATATGGCAAAAGGGGGAGAAAAAGGCCAAAGTTAAGGGGTCAAATTTTTTTTGATAACTTAACTCTTACTTTATATTTAAACCAAAAGTTAACTTTAAGTTTTGAAAACTTATTAAAGGCCAAGTTAAGAGAATTCTTAACTTAAACATATTTGTTCCGTCAATGTTTTACTTAAGAACGAGAAAGGGCAAAGTTAAGAAGAACTCTTAACTTGAACGTTTTACTAAGGCCAACTTTAAGTAATGTTAATTACTTAAAGAAACCCTCAAAGGGGAGGATTAAGGTCTTTCTTCAAGACTCACCCTTGGTCATGGGGGAGGTTTCCTCAAGGGGGAGTACTTGAAGAAAATCCTTACTACTCCAACTTAATCTTCTTTATTTCTTGTTTGTTTCTAATGCACATTATTCTTCATGCTTGCTATTTACTTAACTTTGTATGTGGGTTTGCCATAAATCAAAAAGGGGGAGATTGTTGGTGCAGTAGGCACCTAAGTCAAACCTGAGTTTTGATTATAGCAAACGATACAAAGTTAAGGTCATGTCATTATCTCACGAGCTGAATCGAGTGTGCAGAAGATTGCTATAGATGGAGCTGAAGGCTAGCGACACCCGGAGGAAGCAGCGGTGGTCGGGAGACACTCGAGTGACTTCGGAGGGAGCCGAAGGAATCGAGTGGAAGGCCGGAAGCAAAAGCAACACGTAAGTATCGAGGTAAGCTCGTGTGGGCAAGCGTAAGTGAGGTCGTATCCTCGTTACGGGGATGATCTTAAGCGTAGATCCGACCAAAGTCATCCTATAGATGGTCTAGGTCGAGATCGGATGGTTGACGACCATCGAAATTATGTTTTTGTTGAGCTAACTTTGACTTGCAGCAAGCATCAGTCGATTGTCAGCTTGGAGGACTCGACTGTCGTCAATTAGTCGACTGTTGGAGGTCAGCACTCGACTGATGCTGCCATCAGTCGACTGATGATGGCCATCAATCGACTGATGGTCAATGATCAAATTTGAGGAGTCAAGGCTTATCATCCCATTTCAAGGAGATTGGTTCTCAATTGTGATTGGCTAGGGTTCCTCTGAAAAGGGGCTCAAAGGCTATAAAAGGAGGTTCTAACCTAGGGTTTTCTCATCAATTCTAAGTGCTCAAAAGCCTCCGCAACGCTGCGACTCTCCGACGACTCTACAACAACGAAGTGCTACCAACAACCCTAGTTTAAGTCCTATCTTCGAGTTGTAGGTATAATCTTATTGTTGGATCGAGAAGCGTCGCTAGAGGGGGGGGGTGAATAGCGACCGTAAATCTTTTCTTTTTCGTTTGTTCGATACGCAAAGTAAGCACAGAGGAAAATAAATGAACATGTTTATTTTACTTGGTTCACAACCCAGTGGTTGCTACTCCAAGGCCCTATCGGTCCTAGACCGCGTACGGAGGGCAAAGCACTATAACGTCTCCTCCTCGTTGGAGGTAGGAGACAACGATCACAAAACCGAATATATGAGGATGAGGCAACAAGCCTACCTCACCTCGTTATGAAGAAAAACAAAGAATACAATATCAAAAATATTACTTGATTCTGCTGCCGACGAAGAAGATCGAAACTTGACGTCGCGTCGGTGTTATGATGATGTTGGAGCATTGGCGTTGTAGGAGTACTTGATGAATAAACTTGATGTGATTTTTGAGTTGGAATCCTCCTCCTTTTATAGACTTTGGCCTCTGAATTTGTCTCTCTTATTTTTTGGAACGGATCATGAAGTTGACCAAATTTTATCGCGAAGTGGCCGCGTCAAACGTTATCCGTTTTGACCTAGTGCAAAGGCTGAGTCGTCGCCATCAGTCGACTAATGCCTCTCATCGATCGATGATGACGATCGATGCCTCTCTCATCACCCATCGATAATGATCGCCCAATGTCCAGCAATGATCGCCACCGGCCACTTCCCTACAGTAAGGGGTTAGCTCGGAAAATGATAAATGCGACGATTTCAAACCGTCCGATCTCAACCTAGACCTTCCACAGGAAATCTTAGTCGGATCGTCGCCAAAGGTCATCCCCGTAAAGAGGACATGACCTTACCATCTCTCACTCACACGAGCTTACCTCGATACTTAATTTGTAGCTCTCGCTTCTGGCCTTCCACTCGATTCCTTCGGCTCCCTCCGAAGTCACTCGAGTGTCGCCCGACTACCGCGGCTTCCTCCGGGTGTCGCTAGCCTTCAGCTCTACCTTTAGTACTTTTCTACACACTCGATTTAGCTCGTGAGATAACGATATAAACTTAACTTTGTGTCTTTGCCATAATCAAAACATAGGTTCAATTATCTGGTGCCCCTGCACCAACAATCTCCCCCTTTTTGATCTATGGCAAACCAACATAAAGTTAAGGGAAATTAAAGAATAAAACAAGTATAGTAAATGATGAATGCCATTTTCAAAAACTCCCCCTTAACCAAAACTCCCCCTTAACCCTAGATGAGTTTTGAAAGAGATACTTTAGTTCCAAATTAAATAAAAATTAAATAAATTTTGTGTTACTCCCCCTTAACTTTCGCTCTTCTCCCCCTTTTGCCATAAATCAAAACAAATGTTGGGGTTTGTTATGTAAAAATGAAGTTTGTTATATAAAATAGGGGTTTAAAGACAATATGGTATATGCATGCATCAAGATAAATCAACTATGAGTCCAAACATGCGTCTAGCAATAGTTAGATAGATTGGTTCAAGGTGTGTCTCTCTGCACCAATAATCAAAAGGTTTATAATATAACCCTTAGGGTTAGTTTGCTTTCCCCCTTAGTCAAATATATGAGGTATAAGAGATGTAGGGGGCGCTAAACTTTTGCCTAAAGAGTCATTAAGTACAATAGTTGAGAAAATAAGTAGTATTTTGAAGATTGTTTTAAGTTTATTTCAATTATCCTTAATATCTCACCCATTCTATGTGTCTCAGAATTTGTTCACCTTATATATTTTGTGAGATGATTTTAAATTGATTAAAGATAGTCAACCTTGGGTTAGATTCGGATTTAACCTTTAGATCATTAAGTAACTTTTCGAGAAACTGGCTTCCAGGTCGTGGCGAGGCACAGTGGCCTTCTTTGATCGGAACAACGACCACTTCCTTAGACAAAGCCAAATTCAAGAAAATATCACTTAAGTCACTTAGGGTTACTTCCTGGTCTAACTAGTTTAGGATACGGCGAGGTAGCTTCTGCTAGTTCCACTCGGTCAAGTGCACCAAGCTAGATACGCCTTATCTAGCCTGAATACACGAGACTTTGTTTCCCTAACGTACTATCATCTCGCTGCGTCCTGATACTATGTTGTCAAGAGTTGACTAACTATTTTTCCTATCTAGCCATTCTAAAAATTAAAGTAAAATATTCAATGATTTTGCTAAGTAAGCGGGTATACTATTTTAGTGTTAGCTCCCCCTGGACCATTGAACCAATATGGTCTATTCAAATAATAAACATGATCCTGAGGAATCCAATACTTATTAGTCCTTATATGTGAGTTCAATAAAACCTTTGGGACCCATGCTTGGACTCTTTGATGACTACGATTTACAATAGACATATATGAGCTATTCGTAGTCGTTGACCTAAATCCGAGTTCGACTTTGTTGTACACTGCTCTTTGGGTTCCAAGTAGTCGATTAAGGTTCTTAGATCCCAACGTGAACCTTTCCAACCTAGCCTCAACCTCTTGAACTTGGTCTTTCAAGAGAGAATTCTCCTCCTCAAGTTTTTCAATTTGAGTTGAGTTTCCCTCTTGAACTTGACTAGTTGAAGGGGTTAGAGTAGCCTCTTGCTTGAGGGTTTCAACCTCCTCAAGTAACGACTCAACCCTAGACTCGGACTTAGTTAATTTCCTATTAAGCATTTTAATTGTATTGTAAAGCGTATGAATTAGTGACAGGCTAACCTTAATTTTCTCTTTTGGTCCGACTTTGAGTTGCTTCTCGAAGTAGTCTTCGAGTTCGGAGTCGGTGTTGTAATTGGATTCGGATTCGGACTCTGGCTCGGACTCTTCGGGTCTTGCCATGCATGCTATGCCGCTTCCTTCTTCGTTGTCCCATGTTGCATGAAAAGCCTTCTTTCGATTTGATTTGAATTGTGCCCTCTTTTGATTCTTTAGTAGTCTCCTTTCCCTACGAACGATCTTCCGCACTACGTTCACTATTGCTTCCACCTTTTCCGATTCGGACTCCGATTCGTCTTCGGGTTCGAGTTCATCTACTTGCCTAGTAGGTGGCTTGCTTCTTTGTCCTACAAGTAGAGCAATACCTTTCTCGGTCCGGACCACGTTAGTTTGCTCGTGAAGTTCAAACTCGGAAAATAATTCGTCTAACCTAAGCTTCGAAAGGTCCTTAGAGACCTTATAGACATCAACCATGGATACCCACAAGGTAGTCCTAGGGAAAGCATTTAAAGCGTACCTTATAAGGTCCCGGTTCTCTATGGCTTGCCCGATCGAGTGAAGACCGTTGACGATGTCTTGGATCCGCGCATGTAATTGGGTGGCGGTCTCGCGATCCTACATCTTTAGATTGTACAATTTATTTAAAATTATATCTCTTTTACATACCTTAGCATTGGACATCCCTTCGTGTAGATCAATCAATTTGTTCCAGAGGTCTTTGGCGCTAATGAATGGACCGATGCGGTTGAGCTCCTCCTTGGACAAGCCACATTGTAATATTTGGGTTGCTCTTGCATCGGCTTCGATTTGCCTCTTGGTTGCATTTGTCCACTTGTTGAAATCCAAGGGCTCTCCTTGATCATTGGTGGGAAGAGCAAAGCCGGTTTGGATTATTATCCAAGTCTCGACTTGTGTTTTCAAGAAACACTCAATCCGACCTTTCCAATAATGGAAATCATCTCCGTTAAAGAACGGAGGTCGGGTGGTGCTATATCTCTCAATGTGAGCCGTTAAGTATCTTGCAAAATACGAATAAAAACCAAAGGGAATTCCATGACTTGGTCTTGGATTAGTAGTGTGGGAAATAAATAGGAAATAAACAGAATTAAATGAGAAAAATAAAAACTAACAAAAACTAACAACTTACGACCTTCGATGCCCCCGAAAGGGTACTAGACGTTGGATTTTGGGGCTGGAAATGGCTTGTTATGAGGGTAAACCCTTGTAAAAAATGTAGATCTCTCAGAGAGCTTCGATTTGGTACATAGATCGTTATGTGAGTCCACTTGTGCGAAAAGTTATGGCCCTTTTACCGTCGGCTACTCCAAGAGAGAAAAAACTTGGAAGCACACAACCAAAAGAAACGTACCAAGACTTTGTCTTGGATTAGTAGAGTGGGAGGAAAAAGACCTAAAAAAAAATACGAATTAAAAAATACGAACAGAAAACCAAAACGTGCTAGATCGGTGGTTTCACCAAATCTGAGCGCCCCCGCTCTGATACCAATTGTTGGATCGAGAAGCGTCGCTAGAGGGGGGGTGAATAGCGACCGTAAATCTTTTCTTTTTCGTTCATTTGATACGCAAAGTAAGCACAGTGGAAAATAAATGAACACGTTTATTTTACTTGGTTCATAACCCAGCGGTTGCTACTCCAAGGCCCTATCGGTCCTAGACCGCGTACGGAGGGCAAAGCACTATAACGTCTCCTCCTCGTTGGAGGTAGGAGACAACGATCACAAAACCGAATATACGAGGATGAGGCAACAAGCCTATCTCACCTCGTTATGAAGAAAAACAAAGAATACAATATCAAAAATATTACTTGATTCTGCTACCGACGAAGTAGATCGAAACTTGACGTCGCGTCGGCGTTATGACGATGTTGGAGCGTTGGCGTTGTAGGAGCAATTGATGAATAAACTTAATGTGATTTTAGAGTTGGAATCCTCCTCCTTTTATAGACTTTGGCCTCTAAATTTGTCTCCCTTTTTTTTTGGAACGGATCATGAAGTTGTTCAAATTTTATCGCTAAGTGACCGCGTCAAACGTTATCCGTTTTGACCTAGCGCAAAGGCTGAGTCGTCGCCATCAGTCGACTGATGCCTCTCATCAGTCAACTGATAACAATCGACTGCCCAATGTCTAGCAGTCGACTGCCAGCCTGGCCACTTCCCTGCAGTAAGGGGTTAGCTCGGAAAATGATAAATGCGACGGTTTCTAACCGTCCGATCTCGACTTAGACCTTCCATAGGATGTCTTAGTTGGATTGTCGCCTAAGGTCATCCCCGTAAAGAGGACACGACCATACCATCTCTCACTCACATGAGCTTACCTCGATACTTAATTTGTAGCTCTCGCTTCCGGCCTTCCACTCGATTCCTTCGGCTCTCCCCGAAGTCACTCGAGTGTCGCCCGACTACCGCGGCTTCCTCCGGGTGTCGCTAGCCTTCAGCTCTAGCTTTAGTACTTTTCTTCACACTCTATTTAGCTCGTGAGATAACGATGTAAACTTAACTTTGTGTCTTTGCCATAATCAAAACATAGGTTCGATTATCTGGTGCCCCTGCACCAACACTTATTTTGTCATTTCTTTTAATCTTGCAATTCGTTTGTTAATCGAGGCTTTCTACCGTTGCATTTTCATTTTAATAGAAGAGAGGGTTTGTCTCTCTATCTTTTGCTTCGAAGGTTTTTGTAATCGTAAAACTCCTACCTCCAACGAGGAGGAGTGTTTTAGTGAATTGCCCTCCGTACACGGTCTAGGACCATTAGGGCCTTGGAGTAGTAGCCGAAGGCTACGAACCAAGTAAAAAAAACAATTTATCTCATTTAGTTTTTATTTACATTTCCGCTGCGTTTAATTGTCTACCGAACGATTTAAAAGAAAAAGTTGTTATCGCTATTCACCCCCCCTCTAGCGATTCGCTCGATCCAACACTAGGTTCTTTGGCTACTTTCGAAGTTTTCCCTGTGTCGCCCGACCACCATGGTTTCCCGACTCGGGATTCTCTTGGTGTCGTCGACCTTCAGCTCTACTTAACTATTGCTGCACACTTGGTTCAGCTCATTAGACATCAATATGACCTTAGCTTTGGGTCTTTGCCATAATCAAAACCTACGTTCGATTATCTGGTGCCTACTGCACCAATAATCTCCACCTTTTTGATCTATGGCAAACCCACACAAAGTTAAGGGAAAAATTAACGCATAAGAGTGTATTTTGTAAGTGAAATGATTATTACTAATATGAAATAAGCATAAATATGAAAAAAAAAGCATAAATGCATAAGTTAGTAAGTTAGTGTGAGTAACTTAATAAGTTAGCATAAGAAAGAGTATGAGTAAAACACTTTTTCAAATCCTCTCCCTTGACCTTAGGTGACGACTTGAAAAAAGGATCTTAGCTCTCCCCCTTAACGTTTGCAACTTAAAAAGTTAAGTAATCAAGATTACTTAACATTGGCCTAAATGTATAATTTAAGTTATCAAACATTTATTTTTAATCTCTTAACTTCGGCCATTTTCTCCCCCCGTTGTCATTAAAAATGTCATGCCCGCCCTTTTCCTTGTAATCTAGAAGGGTAGGAAGGGCGGCGCGACGCGATAATACATACATGCATTTACAGCGGAAGAATTTCATACCTTTTTTTTTCTTTTTAAAACATAAAGCATGAAACATGGAGCATGCATAATCATTTCATAAGGATACTACTTAGTTCAAGTTCATGATAATCAACATAATGGACACCAAGTAGCAACCATCAACATCAAGTAGAGTTAGACTCTTAACAACTAACATGCAAAACTTAAAGGTAAAACATGCATATGTATTGGAACATAAAACAGATCTCTTCCACCATGCCACTACCACACACACTTTGCCCCTCCTGCTGCTCCCTTTAGTTTAACCATTCTTTACCCTTATCTGCAGTACAAGGGAAACATGAAACGATAAGCACATAGGCTTAGTAAGATCCTTTCCTACTCACAGAAACCATACATCATGAATTAGATATAGAGTAGTGACACGATCATTTAAGAACATATAAGCTTAGCATTTATATAAGATTAGTGACATGATCATTTAGGAACATATAAATAGAATTCGTAAACATAATAATCACATAGATAAGAAAAAGGTATAAGCAAGATGTTCTTTGAAAACATATATTTTATAGGTACTTAAACATAATCTCAACATAATACTACATAATCTACCCTGTATTTTATACAAAAAGTAGCAACCATACAAAAGGAAAATAGCATATCATGTTCCTTATCATAACATATCAAGTTCATTTTCATAACATATCATATTCCTTATCAACATATCATGTTCCTTATCATAACATATTATGTTTTTTTTTCATAACATATCATGTTCCTTTTCATAACATAAAGAGTGCTCTTAGTCCCCATTCATAGGGAAGCATCTCTTAGGCATTTCATCATACATACTTGTTCATCATGACGCAATGAGCATAACATAATCATACATTTATACAATTAACATGGACATAAGGTAATGGCATAAACAAATCATGCTATCACAAAGTCTAACTATCAACATGTTAACATTATATAAATAGATATATCATGGCATGGTAGGTCATTAGTACGCATAAACATGATCTTGGCCGAAACCCTAGTAGAGATTTTAAGGGTTCAAATGCTCAAACAACTTACACAGAGCCTAACTAATATCATATTAACATCATATACATATAAAACATGGCAAGGGGAATCATTGGTGAGTATGAGCATGCCTTGGCGGAAACCCTAAGGAAGGGCCTTAGGAAGTCTACACCCAAACAACTTGTACAAAGCCTATCTATCAAAATGTTAACATCAAATACATATAGATCATGACATGGAAGGTCATTAAAAAGCATAAACATGGGTTGGCCGAAACTTCATGGGGCTCTTAAGAACTCAAACCCTAAAACAACTTGTACATGGTCTATGTAACATCATATACATATATAGTATGGCATGAAACATCATTAAAAAGCATAAACATGGGTTGGCCGAAACTTCATGGAGCTCTTATGAACTCAAACCCTAAAACAACTTGTACAAGGTCTATCTAACATCATACTAACATCATATACATATATAGTATGACATGAAACATCATTAACAAGCATAAACATGGGTTGGCCTAAAATTTATGGGGGCTCTTAAGAATTCAAACTCTAAAACAACTTGTACAAGGCCAAACTATCAACATGTTAACATCAAATACATATAGATCATGACATGGAAAGTCATTAGAAGCATAAAGGTGGTCTTGGCCAAAACTTTCAAAGAGGATTTTTAAGAAATCAACAATCGAAACAACTTGTACTGCAGGGGAGGGGATTACTTACATCCTTTCGCTTGTTTAGTATAAGGATATACCCTAGATGGTGTCAAGACAAGAGATCTTTTCTTGCTTCTTGAGTTTTCGAAAATGGGAGAATGGAGAGGGAGTTTTCGGTGTAGGAAGAAGAAAGGAGAAGAGAATGATGAATTGTGTTCTCTTGTCTCCTCATTACCTCTATTTATTCAATTGAAGGCGTCCCCTTGCCTCCCTTACCCTTATCTATCATTTCCCATACCCTTCTCATAGCACACTCCTGCTGGGCTTTTGGTTATAGCATGCATACTAAGATTTAGTTTCCTGCTTGGAGGTTCAGGGTTCAAACCATGAGCCATGCATCCCTTTTTGGCTCTATTTTCTTTTATTTTTGAAAGAGCCCTCATAAAAGCCCATTATAATCATTCAAAAAATCTTATAAAATTTACTAGAAATTTTACGGGCGTTACAGTCCTTCATACCTTTTAAAAGTTTCATCCTCAAATCATAGAACAACTCTGGTTACTTCTGTTTCATGTCCTCCTCGCGTTCCCAGGTGGCTTCTTCATACCGTTGACTTTGCCACAGGACCTTCATTAAGGGCACCTCTTTATTCCTTAGTCTTTTGACTTCTCGGTCTAGTATCTGGATAGGTCGACTTTCATAACTCAGGTCCTCTTGAACTTGCACTGTTTGTGGCTCAATCACTTGGTCTGTACTGGAAATGCACTTCTTGAGCATCGAAACGTGGAACACGTTGTGAATAGCCGACATCTCTTGAGGCATCTCTAGCTCGTAAGCTACCTTACCGACTCTCTTCAGTATCAGATACGGTCCCACATAGTGCGGACTCAGATTACCCTTCCTTCTGAATCTCATCACTCCCTTCATAGGGGCCACTTTGAGGAATACCAGATTTCCGACTTTGAATTCCAACGGTCTACGTCGTATATCTGCATAACTCTTTTGCCGGGTCTGAGCAGTTTCAATTCTTTGGCAGATGTTCTATATAGCTCGGGTGGTGTCGTCAATGAAATCTGTTTGGAGTCCCATCCCCTTCTTTTCACCACCCTCATACCAACATATAGGAGATCTACATCTCCTCCCGTATAGAGCCTCGTAGGGCACCATTCCAATAGTAGCTTGGTAGCTATTATTTTACGTGAATTCTGCCCAGCATAGGTATCGGAACTAGCTCCCTTTGAAATCGAAGGCATAAGCTCGTAACATATCCTCCAGTACTTTGTTCACCCTTTCTGTCTGTCCGTTGGTCTGAGAATGAAAGGCAGTACTGAATAATAGCTTCATGCCAAGGGCCTTCTGAACACATTCCCACAAATGGGAAATAAAGCGACCATCTCTATTGGAAATGATGGTCTTAGGAATCCCATGTAATCTGATAATTTTCCTAGCATATAATTGAGCCAGTTGCTCAGTCGAGTAGGTCATCTTGATTGCTAAGAAGTGGGCAAACTTCGTTAATTTGTCCGCGATCACCCATATAGCATCATATCCGTTCGTCGTCTTGGGTAGTCCTGAGATGAAACCCATAGAAATATCTTTCCATTTCCATCCTGAAATTTGGATTGGCTATAGTGTTCCACCAGGTCTCTGGTGTTCTGCTTTAACCCTCTGGCAGGTCAGGAAGGTACTGACATACTGAGCCACATCTCTTTTCATACCGAACCACCAGAACATTCCTTTCAGATCTTGGTACATCTTGGTGGATCCAGGATCCATCGCATAGGGGGTTCCGTGAGCTTCCTCAAATATCTTCTTCCATAATTCTAGATCATCGGGAATACATAAGTGATCCTTGAGGTATAGTACTCCACTGTCAGAGATACAAAATCCCTCATTCTTCCCTCCTAGGACCTCTTGCTTGATCCTTTGGATGCTTGGGTCACGGGCTTACTTTTCTAATATATCGTCGAACATCGTCGATGGTATCATCATGGTAGAAAGCTGTCGAGAAATGATTTCAACCCCGTAACACATAATTTCCTTTTCTAGGGGTCGAGATAATACCGATAGAGACATCAAGGTGGCACATGACTTCCTGCTGAGTGCATCGACCACTTTGTTCGCTTTTCCTGGATGGTAGAAGATCTCACAGACATAATCCTTGACTAGCTTGAGCCATCTGTGTTGTCTCATGTTTAGGTCTTTCTGTGTGAAGAAATATTTCAGACTCTGGTGATTTGTATAAATCCTACACTAAGCTCCATATAGATAGTGCCTCCATGTTTGGAGAGCAAAGACCACGGCCGCTAGCACTAGATCATGAGTGGGATAATTCCTTTCATGTTCCTTGAGTTGTCTAGAGGCGTAGGCAATGACCTTGCCATTCTGCATGAGTACAGCTCTGAGTTCCAACTTGGAAGCGTCACTGTACATGTCGAAGCCTTCGTTACTTTTCGAAAGAGCAAGGATTAGAGAACTAGTCAGTCTCCTTTTCAATTCTATGAAACTCTTCTCAGAGGCCTCCGTCCATTCATACATTTTGTTCTTTCTGGTGAGAACTGTCATAGGGGCTGCAATTCTAGAGAAGTCCTCTACAAACTTCCTGTAGTAGCTTGCTAGTCCGAGAAAGCTTCTAATTTCGCTGACATTCTTTGGCCTATTCCAGTTACTCACAGCTTCAATCTTTATTGGGTCTACCATCACTCTATGCTTGGATATAACGTGACCCAAAAATGATACTTGATCGAGCCAGAACTCGCATTTGGAGAACTTTGCCTACAACTGCTTTTTTCTGAAGAATCTGCAATACCATATTCAGGTGTTCGACATGCTCTTCTTGGGTTCTCAAATATATCAGTATATCATCGATGAAAACGATCACAAATTTGTCGAGGAATGCCGAGAATACTAGATTCATCAGATCCATGAACATAGCAGGTACATTCGTCACTCCAAAAGGCATAACTACGAACTCATAATGTCCGTATCTTGTTTAGAAAGCCATCTTTGGTATATCATCTGATTTCACTTTCACCTGATGATAGCCAGACCTTAGATCAATCTTAGAGAAGATGGTGGCACCCTTTAACTGGTTGAATAGGTCATCAATCCATGGTAAAGGGTACCTTTTCTTGATAATCACATTATTTAGTGCTCGGTAGTCTATGCACATTCGCATAGACCCATCTTTCTTCTTTAACAATAGTACTGGAGCACCCCATGGAGAGCGACTTGGGCGTATAAGTCCCTTGTCGAGTAACTCCTGTAGCTGTCCTTGAAGTTCCTTCAATTCAGTCGGCGCCATACGGTAAGGTTCTTTAGAGATCGGATTAGTATCAGAAATCAATTCAATCTCAAATTCAATTTCTCTATCAGGGGCTAACCCTGGTAGTTCATCTGGGAATACCTCTGGGTAGTTGCATACAACTCTGACATCTTCTAGCTTCTGGTCCTCAGCTTGACTTGTATCAACCGCATGTGCTAGAAACACAGTGCATCCACTGTCTAAGATCTTGCGTGCCTTTAGAGTTGATAGAAATTTATCGATTCTTTTCCTTGGTTCTCCAATAAATTCAAACATAGGTTCTGCCATCGGCTGGAAGACCACTTTTCTTTTATGGCACTCGATCGAAGTACCGTACTTACATAGGAAATCCATGCCCAATATGATATCATAATCCTGCAAGTCGAGCACTATCAGATCACAGTAGAGTTCTCTGTCTGCGATTCTGATGGATGCGGCTCGCAGCATATGAGTAGAGGGCATCACTTCTCCCGAGGGCAGGGTTGTTAAAAACTTGCGATCAAAATCTTGTCGTGGCATGTGTATTTTCTTTGTGAAAGGTATAGAGACAAACGAGTGTGTTGCCCCAGTATCCAATAATACAGTAGCATGCTGACAGAAAATAAATATCTGACTTGTGACAACTGTAGAAGCGCTCGCCACATATTCTTTGGAGAGAGGGAATACCCTGACATTCGTCGTAATTGGCGGGGCTTCCAATCTCCCTTGGCTTATCGGAGTACCTTCGATTGCAGCTTGCATCTGGTGTAGCTGTGGAGGAGCACCCCTGTACTGGGTATACTGCTGAGGAGGTGACTTAACCTAAGTAGGGCACTCCTTGACTTTTTGCCCTTCCCGTCCACAGTTGTAGCATCTATTCATGTCCCTGTAGCACACTCCGGGATGTATCTTCCCGCATGTAGTACACTGAGGGATCTTGGGCTGCTTGTTCGCTGGACCACCTTTAGAGTTATCCCATTTCTTTCTCTTGCCATTGTGGTTCCCTTTCCAAGTACTTTGGGTTCTCTAACCTCTTGACTGGGCTTGACTCTTGCCTTCATTTAGTGCCTTCTTTTGCTGATTAATGTTGTTCAGGTAGTGCTCGATGATCAGGGCACTACTGAAAAGCTCCTCTGTGGTCTGCGGTCTATTAACTCCGACAGCCACGTTCAGAGCTATCTCGGGTCAGAGCATCTTCAGCAAGAGTCTGACCCTTTCTCTTTCTGTACTGACCAACTCTGGCCATAGGCGTGTGAGCCAGTTGAATCTCTTCACAGCTTAACTAACTGATAGGTCTCCTTGTCGGAACCCGGTGAACTCGTCGTAATGCTTGTTTGTCACCTGAATATGGAATAATTCTTCGAAAAATTCATATTCGAAGTCCATCCATCTCATTTGATTCACTTTCCTCTTTGCTTTAACCCTTTCCCACCACATTCAGCCATCTCCCGAAAGGCAAAACGATGTGCACTTAATCTTCTCATATTCAGGCCAGTCCAGTAGCTCTACGATGCTTTCCACAGTCTTGAACTAGGCCTGGGCATCCCATGGTTCACCAGTACCAGAGAAATTTTCCGGCTTCAGCCTCTGCCACTAGATTGCGTAAGCTTCTTGTCGAACTACTAGGCCAGGGCCTACTAGTGGGGCGGTAGGGTTTTCTCGTTGGTTCATTACAGAATTTATCACTTGTTGTTGCTCTGTGACTTGATGCTGGAGTTCAGTAACCACATGCGTAAAGTCAGGTGAGGGTTCTATCTCATCAACTCTATTACTGTGTCTCCCAGCCATGTTTATCTTCATATATTATAATAAGGCTAGCATAAGATTATCATACATATATTCATGCATATTTAAACTAAAAGCATTTATTATCATACATGAAAAAATAGAGTAGGGATATAATTTCTTACTTGGTGCGGCAGGATAGGAGCTTGATGTGTGTGTAGTGGAAAGGCAGATCTGCTCTGATACCAACCTGTCACGCCCGCCCTTTTCCTCGTAATCTATAGGGGTAGGAAGGGTGGCGCGACACGATCATACATACATGCATTTATAGCGGAAGAATTTCATACCCTTTTTTTTCTATTTAAAACATAAAGCATGAATCATGGAGCATGCATAATCATTTCATAAGGATACTACTTAGTTCAAGTTCATGATAATCAAAATAATGGACACCAAGTAGCAACCATCAACATCAAGTAGAGTTAGACTCTTAACAACCAACATGTAAATCTTAAAGGGAAAATATGCATAAGTCTTGGAACATAAAACAGATCTCTTCCACCATGCCACTACCACACATACTTTGCCCCTGCTGCTGCTCCCTTTAGTTTAGCCATTCTTTACCCTTATCTGTAGTACAAGGGAAACATGAAACTAAAAACACATAGGCTTAGTAAGATCCTTTCCTACTCACAGAAACCATACATCATGAATTAGACATAGAGTAGTGACATGATCATTTAAGAACATATAAGCTTAGCATTAATATATGAGTAGTGACATGATCATTTAGGAACATATAACTAGAATTCGTAAACATAATAATCACATAGACATGAAAAGGGTATATGCAAGATGTTCTTTAAAAACATATATTTTATAGGTACTTAAACATAATCTTAACATGGGGGGCCCAACATTGTACAACATACATCATCATCTATGCACGCATCCCTAAATTGACCGGAGGAAGCTAATCCCGAACATACAAGGTACTAGGTCCGTACTACGACCGTCGACCTAGGGGCAACATAGAATCCCATCCTAGGCCCGTACTATGACCGTCGGCCAAGGGCAACTTAGGAGTCCATCCCGTACTAGGTCCGTACTATGATCGTCGACCTAGGGGCACGTAGGAGTCCATCCCTTGGACCTTGCTAGGGTTCGGTACAAGCCATACAAAAGTAAAATAGCATATCATGTTCCTTATCATAAAATATCATATTCCTTATCATAACATATGATATTCCTTATTATAACATATCATGTTACTTATCATAGCATATCATGTTTCTTTTCATAACATATCATGTTCCTTTTCATAACATAAAGAGTGCTCTTAGTCCCCATTCATAGGGAAGCATCTCTTAGGCATTTCATCATACATACTTATTCATCATGACGCAATGAGCATAACGTAATCATACATTCATACAATTAACATGGACATAAGGTAGTGGCATAAACAAATCATGCTATCACAAAGTTTAACTATCAACATGTTAAAATTATATATATAAATGTATCATGGCATGGTAGGTCATTAGTAGGCACATACATGATCTTGGCCGAAACCCTAGTGGAGGTTTTAAGGGTTTAAATGCTCAAACAACTTACACATAGCCTAACTAATATCATATTAACATCATATACATATAAAACATGGCAAAGGGAATCATTGGTGAGTATGAGCATGCCTTGGCCGAAACCCTAAGGAAGGGTCTTAGGAAGTCTACACCCAAACAACTTTTACAAAGCCCATCTATCAACAAGTTATCATCAAATACATATAGATCATGGCATGGAAGGTCATTAACAAGAATAAACATGGGTTGGCCGAAACTTCATGGGGCTCTTAAGAACTCAAACCCTAAAACAACTTGTACAAGGTCTATCTAACATCATACTAACATCATATACATATATAGTAGGGCATGAAACATCATTAACAAGCATAAACATGGGTTGGCCGAAACTTCATGGGGCTCTTAAGAACTCAAACCCTAAAACAACTTGTACAATGTCTATCTAACATCATACTAACATCATATACATATATAGTATGGCATGAAACATCATTAACTAGCATAAACATGGGTTGGCTGAAAATTCATGGGGGCTCTTAAGAATTCAAACCCTAAAATAACTTGTACAAGGCCAAACTATCAACATGTTAACATCAAATACATATAGATCATGTCATGAAAGGTCATTAGAAGCATAAAGGGGGTCTTGGATGAAACATTTAAAGAGGATTTTTAAGAAATCAACAATCAAAACAATTTGTACTGCAGGGGAGGGGATTACTTACATCCTTTCGCTTGTTTAGTATAAGGATATACCCTAGGTGGTGTCAAGACAAGAGCTCTTTTCTTTCTCCTTGAGTTTTCAGAAATGGGAGAAAGGAGAGGGAGTTTTTGGTGGAGGAAGAGGAAAGGAGAAGAGAATGATGAATTGTGTTCTCTTGTCTCCAAATTACCTCTATTTATTCAATTGAAGGTGTCCCCTTCCCTCCACTACCCTTATCTATCATTTCCCTTACCCTTCTAATAGAACACCCCTACTGGGCTTCTGGTTATCGCATGCATCCTAAGGTTTAGTTTCCTTCTTGGAGCTTCAGGGTTCAAACCATGGGCCATGCATCCCTTTTTGCCTCTATTTTCTTTTATTTTTGAAAGAGCCCACATAAAAGCCCATTATAATCATGCAAAAATTCTTATAAAATTTGCTAGAAATTTTACGAGCGTTACAAAAAAGGTAAAGTTAAGTAATCACTTACTTAACTTTTGCCCGATGGTTTTATGTTTAGATTTAAGTTAAGTTATAAAAAAAAAATTGATCCCTTAACTTTGCCCTTTTTCTCCCCCTTTTGCCATAAATCGAAATGTGTGGGGATTTATAGAAAAAACTTTTGCGAAACATAGTGATTATGTTTTATAAGTCCAAGCATGTTGCTATGAAATTAATACATTAAACATAAGCTCAACTATTAGTATGTTTAACTCTATTTGACTTGATTGATATAAAATGATCAATAAGTCCTTATTAGGGTCGGTTAAATTAGATAATTATACTCCATGGTTTATGTCGATGCACTAGATCTACATTTGGAAGTAGGAGTGAGGTCCTAACAACTCACGCCCATCTATGTGACTAAGTACACAAACACATTAGTCCTATGTGTTGTGAGATGTATTAGCTCCTTAAATCTATAGGTGCATGCTTTTAAGGGTAAGCCCTAAGCTAGTTCCATTTTGCATGAAAAGTAAAAAAAAAATAGAGTATAACAAAAATATAAGTTTTAAGTCCTCTATTATGCACATACCTAATTTTCATCTAAGCAGCCTAAACTATCCTTTAGGTAATGGTTTGGTAAACAAGTTTACTAGGTTCGATTTAGACTCCACGTATTCAAGTTGTATGGTCCCGTTAGCTACATGTTCTCGAATAAAGTGGTGTTTGACTTCTATATGTTTGGTTCTAGAATGACCAATTGGGTTTTTGGTTAAATTAATTGAACTAATGTTGTTGATGTAAATTTTAGTGTTGTTAAAGTTTAACTTAAAGTCTTGGAGAGCGTGCTTCATCCACAAGAGTTGAGCTACACACTCACCCATCGCGACGTATTCTGCTTCGGTGGTAGATAAGGCAGCACAGTGTTGCTTTCTACTGCATTAGCTCACTAGACTCGAGCTGAGAAGTTGGTAACACCCACTCGTGCTCTTTCTATCGAGTTTACTGCCAGCATAATCTGAGTCGGAGTAGCCGATTAGTTCAAACTCATTAGATCTAGGGTACCAAATTCGTACGTTTAGTGTACCCTTTAGATATCTAAGGATGCATTTGACTAATGTTAGGTGTGACTCCTTAGCACAAGTTTGAATTCTTGCACACATACTCTCTGCAAATAGTATATCGGGTCGACTAACAGTTAAGTATAGGAGACTACCTATCACACTCCTATAGTATTTTAAGTCAATTGGTTTTCCATCTAAGTCTTCTCTTATATTAACATTTGTAGCCATTGGTGTATTAATTACCTTAGCATTTTTCATTCCAAATCTATTAATTAATTCTTTAGGGTATTTATGTTGATGTAGCTAAACCCTTAAGACTTGAGATAAATTGAAAGTCTTTCATACCAAGCTCTAGGAGCTTGTTTCAGTCGATATAAGACTTTCTTAAGTCTAAAAATATGGTCGGCTTTGTCTAAATTTTCAAATCTTGGGGGTTGGCTAACATAGACCTCTTCCTTAATAAAATCATTTAAAAATGCTAACTTCACATCCATTTGAAATAATGGATTCTAGTCGATTCTAGTCTAGCTACGAGGGCATAGGTTTCGTCATAATCTAACCCTTCTACTTGACTAAATCCTTTAGCGACTAATCTTGCCTTATTCCTAACTACTTCTCTCTTATTATCGAGTTTGTTCCGGAATACCCACCTTGTTCCAATGATCAATTTATCTTTAGGTTGTGGTATGAATTCCTAGACTTCACTCCTAGTTAATTGATCTAGCTCTTCTTGCATAGCTCTAATCCAATCGGGATAAAGAAGAGCATGTTCAATTGATTTGGGTTCGATTTTCGAGATTAATGAGATTTGATTATGGTTTCTATATGACGCTCTTGTTCGAACCCCTATGTTGGGATTACCTATTACTTGATCAATAGGATGATTCAATTGTAACCTAGACTCACTTGGGTTAGGAATTAGACTCATTTTAATGATTTAATTCGAGTCTAGTATGAATTGGTTCATTAACTAGTTCAAATTTTGGTTTCGTGGGTTCATCTCCTTCATCGAATACTACATTAATGGTTTTTTCGATTTTTTGGGTTTCATTATTATATACCCTGTTCTTTTATATATAAAAAAAAAAGAGAACTCCTTTATTACATGGAAGAAGCCCTATTTATAAAGTATAGGGATTATAGATCAAATTCTATCCTAAGAAATAAAATAATGGATAAAACTCTACCCTAAGAGATAAAATAATTATCCCTAGAATATTCTAACAGTCCTTCTCAAGTTGGATCATATAAATTATATGCACCCAGCTTGTTACATATGTCATCAATTCGAGAACCTTTCAGGGACTTAGTAAATATATTTACTAGCTGATCATGTGAGTTAACAAAACTTGTAGATATTTATCCAGATATGACTTTCTCTCTAACAAAGTGACAGTCGACTTCAATATGCTTTGTCCTCTCATGAAAAACTGGATTTGATGAGATATGCATGGCGGCCTGGTTATCACATAAAAGTGGCATTGTGTAACATCTCCAAACCTCAGTTTCTGAAGCAATTGTTTGAGCTATATAAGCTCTTGACTGGCTATGTCCATAGCTCGATACTCTGCCTCTGCACTATATCTTACCACATGATTTTACTCTTTGCTTTTCCAAGAAACAAGGTTACCTCCGACAAATATATAAAAATCGGAGGTAGATCTCCTATCAATGGTAGATCCTGCCCAATCTACATCAGAATACCCTATAACTCGAGAATGCCCTTTGTTTTCAAACAAAAGACCTTTTCTTGGAGCACCTCTGATATATCGGACAATGTGAATCATAGCATCCCAATGTTCTTTATACAGAAAGTTGTGAAACTGACTTACTATACTTACTGCAAATGAGATATCTGGATGAGTAATAGTAGGTAGCTTAGTCTCCCTACTAATCGCTTCTATCGTTCGAGATCTGGTAGAGGCTCCCCAAGATTTAGCAGAAGCTTGACATTAGGATCCATAGGGTTGTTAATTGTTTTTGAGTTTAACATTCCTATTTCTTCTAGAATATCCATTACATACTTCCTTTGGGATATAATGATCCCATTTATGGACTGTGCTACTTCTATCCCAAAGAAATATTTGAGTCTGTCGAGATCCATTGTCTGGAAATGTTTGGAAAGATATTGTTTCAATTGTGAAATCCCGAGATGATCACTGCCTGTGATGACAATATCATTAACATAAACCACTAGGTAGATGCAACCTGTAGATGAGTGGCGATAAAAGATAGAATAGTCAGTCTCACTCCGAGTCATGCCTAACTATTGAATTACAATACTGAATCTATCGAACCATGCTCTGGGTGACTGCTTGAGACCATATAATGATTTCCGCAAGTGGCATACTAGACCAAAAGACTCCCCCTGAGCAACAAAACACGGAGGTTGCTCCATGTAGACTTCTTCGAGTAGGTCACCATGTAAGAATGCATTCTTGATGTCCAATTGATAAAGTGGCCAGTGTTGAATCATAGCAATGGACATGAATAGGCATATAGAAGAAATCTTGGCAACCCGGGAAAAGGTGCCCCCATAATCAAATCCAAAGATCTGAGTATAGCTTTTAGCAACTAGACGAGCCTTAAGCCGATATACCATTCCATCTTGACCAACCTTCACTGTATATACCCATCAACAACCAACAACTGACTTTCCTAGTGTTAAAGGAATGAGGTTCCAAGTCCCACAACTCCGTAAGGCACTCATTTCATCCAGCATAGCCTGTTTCCATCCTGGATGGCAAATGTATGTTCTGTAGTCTTCGAAAGAGAAACAGACGATAAGAAGGAAAGACAAGAATAATAGGAAGGAGAAAGACGATAGTAACTCATAAACACATAATGAGGAGAAGGATTACGAGTTGAACGTATACCTTTCCGAAGTGCAATGGGAAAATTAGATTCAGAAGAGTGTACCAGAGGAAGGGGCAGAGGACCTGGATCGAGAGATGATTCCACAGCAGAGTCAGTGTTGGGCGATGGCAAAGTAGGCTCAGGATGACGCTGATAAACCTATAACGGAGGAGAAATTGAAGCAGGGGTTGATTGAGAATCCTCCGAAGGATAAAAGACTAGCACAGGTATAGAAGGAGGAAACTCGGACGACGACTTTGAAGGCCCAAAGAAAGGAACCGAATCAAAGAATGTAACATCAGCAGAGATAAAATACCGACGGAGAGTAGGAGAATAACACTTGTACCCTTTCTGAGATTGTAGTTACCTAAGAAAAACACATGTATGCGACCGAGGAGAGAGTTTATCAATGTCAGGATCAAGAGCATGAGCAAAACATGTAAAACAAAAGACCCTAAGTGGTAAAGGATAAAGGGATTGTAGGGATGTATACTGAAAAGTATATCTTTTGGATGAAGTTCTTTATTTTTGAAATAAGAATCACATGATAATTGTTTTCATTTTTATGGTTATGCAATATTTTCTAATACATTACATTGTAGATAACATGGTGTGTGGTGTCACACGGGAGATCATGTTATCGGCTCCTTATAAAGTATAAGTAAAGGCTCACAACCGAGATGGCTTTGGACAAACCATCGGAATGGTTGTAGTGTGATTTGGTATTGGTTTGTCTTAACCATAAAATCACACTAGTGCACTTTGTGTGTATTGAGCAGGACCGACTTAGAGGTGATTTGATTTATTGCTGACAACATAATCGAATCGGACCTCAGATATTATTTTTTGCATGCTCTTAATCCCGATATATTAACGGGCACATAAGTTAGTATTCATCTCTTTGATTTACCAATGGGCGAGATTTATAGATTAAATCGATAGGCTCGGTAAGTTGGGAGATAATATTGTTTATATGGTGTGTCGTTGATTATAGGAGGAAACCGTGTCCTCTATATAAGGATGATGATGTCCCCTTGAGGAGCTCATAAGGTTCATCATGTAAACCCTATAGGTGGACTTGGTCCGTCATGATGAAAAGGTTGAGTGGTACTACTCATGGAGTTAGATGTGGATTAATTAATGGTCAGTAAATTAATTAATCGATGGGCATTCGAGATCTTAAACACGGGGAGAAAATCTACAAATAATTTATGGAGCCAATATTAATTTATGGGGGTTGGTGAGGTAGATCAATGATAATCCTCTAGTGGAATGGATAATCATTAATGGATCGGTCTTTATGTGGGTTTGATCCATGGGTGGCCAAGATCCAACTCCTCCTCATGGTCCCTATTGTAGCCTATTAACACCTCAAGAAGCTTAGATCCAATGGATAGAAACAAAACTCTAGATCCAAAGGTAGAGATTAAATCTCTAAGATCCGACAGTTGAGATTAAATCTCTAGATCCGACGATTGAGATTAAATCCCTAGAACCAATGGTGGAGATTAAACCAAGGCTTATCCCTAACTCTATAAAAGGATGGAATAGGGGTGGGCGGCAAGACATAATTAGAGGAAAGGAGGCTAGGGTTTTGGGCGGCAAGGGCAAGGGAGACTTAGGGTTTTGGGTGGCCACAATTAAGGAAAGATGTTTCTTCTTCTTCTTCTTCCTTAGGTGGCTGACACCCTTTTTCCCTCTTCTCTCCTTGTTTTGACCGGCGTCCGACCTTCTCCCTTTCGTCTATGGCTAATGATTGATGGGGATTAGGGCTTGTCCCTTGCGCGGCAACCAATCCTAATTAGATTAGGATTGGGCTTGTGCGGCTAGGGTTAGGGTTTTGGGATTATGGTGGGCGGCAACAAGAAGATGAAGCTCCTTTCTTCTTCTTCCTAAGGTTTGGCCGGCTCCCTTCCTTCTTCCCTCTACCTTGACCGGAGCTCATCCTATTCTTCTTCTCTTCATCCTTGGCGGAAAATTAGGAGAGCTTAGTTTAGGGTTTGGGTGGCAACAAGGAGGAGGATTGCTTTCCTTTCTCTTCTCCAAGTGTTTGCCGGCGACCATGGCCTCCTTGATTCTCCTTTTGGCCAGTTTCCATACTCCATGTTCTCTTCCTTGGCCGGTGGCAACATAGAGTTTATTGACTTGGTGGTCGGTTCTAGATGGGAAGATGAGTTTTGTTTTATGATTTTCCTTTGTTCAGAGTCAACAAGGAAGGAAGATTGGCGATCTTGGAGCTTTAACTTTTTATAGATCGTCACCCACACGACGTCCGAAAAGAGGAAGGACATACAATAGAAGATCAAGAGGTATAACAAGATGTATAATCTTGTTTATTTTGATTAGTGTTCTTTTGTATTATGTTTATAATTGTTTCTCAATTATATGCATGTTATATGAGGTTGTTTACTTTATATAATCAGTTTGTGTCTAAATAATACTTGGATCCCGAACATTAACACAAAAACTGGCAATCTGTACATCGTCTATTCCGTGACTACTCGTAGAATTGAGGTTGGTTGCTTGAACAACGAGTTTGTTCAAGTGACCTCTCTAAACGAATAGCACGACGATGACTTGGTTGTTTGGGCAATCCCTTTTGTCTAGGATTAAATTTTTTTAATTCGGGGACATCGATGGGATCGCCAGGAACAAGGAACCAAGGTGTAGTGGGAAGCGAAGTTTCCCCTCACGGAATCAATAAGAAAAACCCTTCAATTGATATCAGAGCCAAGGTTTCCAGTTTTGTGTGTTTAGGATTCGGTTAATTTTTATCCACTTTTCATATATTATATGTGCCGGATAATAGTAGGATATGCGTAGGTATACTTTTTGGTTGCAGGCATAAGATCCGACTATTATGGCTATATGTGTGTATGTGATTGTATGTGTGTAAATGTTTATTTTGTTGAATCCTCGGGGTTGACGAGGCTAGTATATAATTTTTGTAAATTAGATACGACATTGTTTAGCCAGTCTTTTTTATTTTAGTTTACTTTCGATCTAGATTTCATGTACACTCCCTCATGGAGTATAGAATCGATGGATGTAAATTAAAATAGATTTTAGTCTCGGCTCGGATCTCCGGATGGCTCGTACATGGCGTAGGAGGAGCGGACGAGAAGGCAATGCGACGCGAGACATATTGATGACAAAAGCCATAATAGTTGGAAAATAATTTATTTTTTATATTTATTGCTTATTGTTTGATATGCATGTCGTAGGCTAGAACATTCCTCAATTTCAAATTACTAAGTGGGAGAGGGATATTTTCATAAATTCCCACGGCCTCCATTACGATTTGACAAGTGATGCAAACAAACTTGCGCATCGGTTCTGAGTGCCTTCCTCCCCATCGGATGAGTTTGTTTGCAGATTACAAGGTCTAATATGGTTATAGGAAATTATTAAGGAGCGTGTATACTTTCCCATCGTAAGGCACATAACCCGAGATAATTACCTTGGTACCAAGTAATGGTGAACACTTAGATACAAATATAAGTATACTCCCCATTGGAGTCACTGCTTTTATTTGTAGGGCCGAAGAGAAACCAACTATTAATTTTATTTGTGAAAAAGTTAGGTTGACAAGATAGTAAAATTAATGGTTAAAACCTCCTCTTACAAATGTAGAATTCGTATACGTCCACACGATCATGGCATACGATATTCTCGGTGTTTTGAGGTGTTGGTTGATTTTAAAATTTTATTGTTTGAGGAATCAATAATTTTTTGAAATTTAAAGTAGTGATCTATGTGATTCTTAGGATTTTCATAAATGACTTTCAGTCCACTTGTTGTGATACTAAAGGAAAATAAGTTTACTGCACCCAAATTATGTTGATTGGAAACGAATCTAGATATTGTCTTAACTGCTGAGGAGTACAAATATGTACTTTTCAAAGAGTATCCTCCTAAGCTTGCGAATGAGCTGGAAGTCCTTGGAGCTGAGATCAATGGGGAAACCCAGGTCGATATCATTCTCTAGTCGACAGAAAGGCTTGCTCAGGCTCATGCCATGGTTTCCCAAAAGGTTTCTACTTCTAAGCCGAAAGGCAAGAAGAAGAAGAAATAAAGTGGAGCAAAGGTGGTGGGAGGATCTCATGGAGGAGTGAAGAATCCGAAAGGCAAGTACTTCACTTGTAAGAAGGATGGACATTGGAATAAGGATTGTCCCAATCCCAAACAGAACAAAGGTATATCCTTTGGTCTAGTCGTTGAAACAAGGTTAGCGGTGTTATCTACCGGCACCTGGTGTGTAGATACGGGAGCCTCTGATCATGTCTGCAATACTTTACAGGGGTTCCAAAAAACCCGAAGACGAGCTGAGGGAGAGATTACCGTTTACTTGGGCAATGCCATGATTGTAGCGACTATTACAGTGGGAGATGTTTTATTTATCTTTTGAGAAAAATAAAACTTTGGTTCTGAAAATTCCCTTTATGTACCTTTATTTAGAAAGAATTTATTTTCAGTTTCTAAATTGTTTTTGGATGGATATTCTATTTCTTTTAACGACAGAGTTGTTATAAAAAGGAATAGGGAGAATATTTGTTCAGGTACATTTATAGGAAATTTTTATACACTCAAACGAAAAGCTCCCACGATGCAAATAGAAGTTAATGACTCATCTTCTAATTCCAATAATAGAAAAGAACCTTCAAAAAATGAACCAAACATATCGTTGGCATCTTAGGCTTGGTCATATTAACCTAAGCAGAATTCAAAGGTTGATAGCTGATGGACTTTTGGGTTCATTAGTGGTGGAAGATTTCGCAACCTGCGAATCTTGCTTGGAGGGTAAAATGATCAAGAGGCCTTTTCTAGGCCAAGGGGTATAGATCCAAAGATGTGTTGGAATTGGTTCATTCTGATTCGTATGGTTTTATGTCTATCCAGGCAAGAGGTAGTTTTGAATATTTTATCTTTTTCATAGATGATTATTCAAGATATGGATAACACTACGATCTGATTGTGGTAGTTAGTACCTCTTGGGATAGTTTAGGAATTACTTATCAGACGTTGGGATTCAATCCCAATTGTCTGCATCTGGCACACCACAGCAGAACTGTGTAGTAGAGCGAAGGAATAGGACTTTTATAAGATGGTTAGATAGATGATGAGTTATTATGAGTTGCCGAATTCGTTCTGGGGATATTCTCAAGATACGGCGGTATACATTCTGAACTTAGTTCCATCAGTGCCTACTAACACAGAATTGTGGACTGGGTGAAAGCCTAGTCTAAGACATATTCGGATATGGGGAGTCCAGCAAATGTGTTGAAGGCAGATGCTGGTAAGTTGGAACATCGTACAGAAGTACGCATGTTCGTTTGCTATCCTAGAGGAACGAAGGGCGGTTTGTTTTATAGTCCTAGAGATCAGAGGGTGATGGTTAGCATGAATGCCAGATTTCTAGAGGAAGACTATGTGATGAGCCACAAGCCCAAGAGTAAAATTTTTTTGGAGGAATTAAAAGGGGAAGTCACTTCTTCAGTACCACTAGTACAAGAGCATATACCAAAAGTCACTGCACCGCGTGTCACTGAGGATACACAGGTGATACCTCATTGTAGTGGGAGGGTTGTGAGACAGCCTAATAGATTCATGTTCTTTGGGAGAATCTTCTGATTTGATCCCTGGCGAACGTTAACCTGATCCCTGGACATATGACAAGGCAATCCAAGATAAAGATACAGTATCATAGCAAAGAGCATCTTGTATGTAAACTTAATCGCTCCATTTATGGATTGAAGCAAGCTTCGAGGTCTTGGAACACCCGCTTTGATGAGGTAATCCAGTCTTATGGATTTATTCAAAGTTCGGATGAGTCTTGTGTATACAAGAGATGTGATGGAAACGTAGTGATATTTCTTGTACTATACATAGATGACATTTTGTTGATTGGCAACAATATTAAGGTGTTATCGGACCTAAGGGTATGATTGTCCAAACAATATGATATGAAGGACTTGGGAGAGGTAGGACACATCCTTGGGATCAAGGTTATAAGGGATCGTAGGAAAAGGATGTTGTGCTTATCCCAAGATTCATACATAGACACAATTATGGATCGTTTTAGCATGCAGAACTCCAAGAAGGGTTTTCTACCTTTTAGGCATGGAATTCCTTTATCTAAGGAGATGTGTCTTAGAACATCTGAGGAGATAGAGGAGATGAAGGTGGTTCCTTATGCTTCGGCAATAGGAAGCCTCATGTATGCGATGCTATGTACGAGACTAGATATCTACTTTACCGAGGACATGGTCAGCAGATATCAGAGTAATCCAGGACAGGGACATTGGACTGCGGTAAAGCATATATTGAAGTACCTGAGAAGGACTACGGATTATATGCTAGTTTACCGGGGAGACCAATTACTCCCTATGGGTTACACGGATTTTGACTTCCAATCTGGTAGGGATAACAATAAGTCTACCTCAGGTTATGTGTTTACTTTGGGAGGTGGAGCCATTGTATGGAGGAGTGTCAAGCAGAAATGCGTGGCGGAGTCCACCATGGAAGATGAGTATGTGGCAGCCTCTGAGGAAGCCAAAGAAGTTATGTGGCTCAGGAACTTCCTGATTGACTTGGATGTGATTCTTGGTTTGCCCAGAACTATCACAATTTATTGTGATAATAATGGTGTAGTTACAAACTCAAAGGAAACACGAGCTCATAAGGAAAGTAAACACATAGAGCGCAAATACTACCTGATACGAGAAATCGTAAAGGTGGTAGAAGTTGCTGTCGCCTATATTGCATTAGATGATGACCGGGTAGACCCTTTTCACTAAGGCCCTTCTAGCGAGAGCTTTGATAGGCATGTGGAGGGAAGGGGAATCAAATGTATGGCAGTATGAGGATAGCATAGTCTTTTAGTATAAGTGGGAGTTTGTAGTGATGTATACTGAAAAGTCTATCTTTTGTATGAACATCTTTATTTTTAAAATAAGAATCACATGATCATTGTTTGCATTTTTATGGTTATGGAATATTGTCTAATACATTACATTGTAGATAACATGGTGTGTGGTGTCACACGGGAGATCATGTTATCGGCTCCTTGTAAAGTATAAGTAAAGGCTCACAACCGAGATGACTTTGGACAAACCATCGGAATGGTTGTAGTGTGATTTGGTATTGGTTTGTCTTAATCATAGAATCACACTAGTACACTTTGTATATATTGAGCAGGACCGATTTAGAGGTGATTCGATTTATTGCTGACTACATAATCGAATCAGACCTCAGATATTATTTTGTGCATGCTCTTAATCCCGATATAATAACGGACGCATATACTTAGTATTCATCTCTTTGATTTATCAATGGGAGAGATTTATAGATTAAATCCATAAGCTCGATAAGTTGGGAGATTATATTATTTATATGGCATGCCATTGATTATAGGAGAAAACTGTGTCCTATATATTAGGATGATGATGTCCCCTTGAGGAGCTCATAAGGTTCATCATGTAAACCCTGCAGGTGGACTTGGTCTGGCATGATGAAAAAGGTGAGTGGTACTACTCATGGAGTTAGATGTTGATTAATTAATGGTCAGTAAATTAATTAATTGACGGACATTTGAGATCTTAAACACGGGGAGAAAATGTACAAATAATGTATGGAACCTATATTAACTTATGGGGGTTGGTGAGATAGATCAATGATAATCTTCTAGTGGAATGGATAATCATTAATGGATCGGACTTTATGTGGGCATGATCAATGGGTGGCCAAGATCCAACTCCTCCTTATGGTCCCTATTGTAGCCTATTAACACCTCATGAAGCATAGATCCAATGGATAGAAACTAAACTCTAGATCCAAAGATAGAGATTAAATCTCTAAGATTTGACGGTTGAGATTAAATCTCTAGATCCGACGGTTGAGATTTATTCCCTATAACCCATGGTGGAGATTAAACCAAGGCTTATCCCTAACTCTATAAAAGGATGGAATAGGGGTGGGTGGCAAGACAAATTAGAGGAAAGGGGGTTAGGGTTTTGGGCGGCAAGGGCAAGGGAGACTTAGGGTTTTGGGTGGCCACAATTAAGGAAAGATGTTTCTTCTCCTTCTTCTTCCTTAGGTGGCCGACACCCTTCTTCCCTCTTCTCTCCTTGGTAAGGCCGGCGTCCAACCTTCTCCCTTTCATCTATGGCTAATGATGGATGGGGATTAGGGCTTGTCCCTTGGGCGGCAACCAATCCTAATTAGATTAGGATTTGTCTTGGGCGGCTAGGGTTACGGTTTAGGGAGTAGGGTGGGCGGCAACAAGAAGATGAAGCTCCTTTCTTCTTCTTCCTAAGGTTTGGCCGGCTCCCTTCCTTCTTTCCTCTACCTTGACCGGAGCTCAACCTATTCTTCTTCCCTTCATCCTTGGCCGGAAATTAGGAGAGCTTAGTTTAGGGTTTGGGTGGCAACAAGGAGGAGGATTTCTTTCCTTTCTCTTCTCCAAGTGTTGGCCGGTTTCCATACTCCATGTTCTCTTCCTTGGCCGGCGGCAACATCGAGTTTATTGACTTGGTGGCCGGTTCTAGATAGGAAGATGAGTTTTGTTTTATGATATTCCTTTGTTCGGAGTGAACAAGGAAGGAAGATTGGCGATCTAGGAGCTTCAACTTTTGGTAGATCGTCGCCCACACGACGTCCGAAAGGAGGAAGGACATACAATAGAAGATCAAGAGGTATAACTAGAGTTATAATCTTATTTATTTTGATAAGTGTTCTTCTGTATTATGTTTATAATTGTTTCTCAATTATATGCATGTTATATGAGGTTGTTTACTTTATATAATCTGTTTGTGGCTAAATAATACTTGGATCCCGAACATAAACACAAAAATCGGCGATCCGTACATCGTCTATTCCATGGCTACTCGTAGAATAGAGGTTGGTCGCTTGAACAACAAGTATGTTCAAGTGACCTCTCTAAACTAATATCACGACGATGACTTGGTTGTTTAGGCAATCTCTTTTGTCTAGAATTAAATTTTTTTAATCGGGGGACATCGATGGGATCGCCATGAACTAGCACCCAAGGTGTAGTGGGAAGCGAAGTTTCCCCTCATTGACTCGATAAGCAAAACCCTTCAGGGATCGATTTGGATAAAGTACATGATGAGGTATTTGACCCTGTAAAGTAGAGGAAGGCAAGCGATTAATGATATAACATGCAGTAAGTACAACTTCACCCCAAAAATACAAAGGAACATCAGAGTGGAGGAGAAGAGCCCGGGTGGTCTCGAGAAGATGACAATTCTTGCATTCTATAACTCCATTCTATTGGGAGGTATGTGGACAAGACGTCAAATGGAATACGCCATGAGATGCTAAGAATGTCTGAAAAGGAGTAGATGATACTCATGTGCATTATCACTTTGCAAAGATTGAAGAGGGATACCAAATTATGTTTTGACTTCATTAAAAGAAGATTGAAAAATAGAAAATAATTCCGAACGATCCTTCATTAGATATAACCACGTACAATGGGAAAAATCGTCTATAAAGGTAACAAAATATCATGACCCCAATGTAGAAGAAACATGACTCGGACCCCAAATATAGGAATGAACCAAAGTAAAGCGAGACGTAGCCTGACTTATAATATCAGGAGAAAACAAACTACGAACATGCTTGCATAACTGACATGATTCACAAGATAATGATTACAAGTGAGAAAGACTAGGATATAATTGTTATAATTTATCAAGACCAAGATTTCCTAACTGAGAATGAATAACAAGTGGAGATGCCACAGCTGAACCAACAAGAGAGGCCTAGTGATGTTGGTATAGGCCGTGAGACCCACATCCGAAGCCAAACATCCTCCCCATACTCCGGTCCTTTAATGACACACAAGATTTAGTAAATGAGATGACACACTTAAGAGACTGAGTAAGCTGACTTATTGATAACAAATTAAAGGGGGCTCCGAGAACATAAAGAACATTATGAGTGGAAAGAGACGGAGAAGGATGAATAATACCAATACCTTGAGACTAAATTTGAGAACCATTTGCCAAGGTGACAAAGGGTAAATAACCGAAAGTAGATAGTGAAAAAAAGAGATCAATTACCAGTGATATGATCGGTGGCCCCAGAGTCAAGTACCCAAGGACCCGAAGACAGAGATATGCCAGTAAAGGAATTACCAACTTGTGTAATGACATCAAGGGAACTAGAACTCCGTCGATCCTCATACCATTTCATAAATTTATCATAGGAAGGTGGTGGAGGCGGATCCGATGTCAACTGTGAAGTGGAAGTTGAAGAATTGACATAACAGCTTGCAGATGATAGCGGTGTCATGACGTGGTTGGTAAAAATTAGGAGATCTGGCTTCGAAGTGCCGGAGCTAGCCTTGACAGATGAAATAGGTCCTAATTAGATGGAGAAGATGCGGACTGGTCGGTCCGATTTCAAGGTGCTGGAGGAAAACCTGCTTTGGCTGTCCAAAAATAAAATTGGTTGGAGTTCTCCGAAAAACTTCAGGAGGCGCAATGTTGTGGTTGTTCGGTGGAGAAGATGGTTGCATGAGAAGATATAAAAGGCTTCCAAAGCTGTGGAGGAAGCTGCGACGAAGCTACAGGAGGGGAATCCTTTTCTTTGAAGGTTGTAGATGATGATGACAGTCGGCGATGGAAGAAGAGAGTGGACTATTGTCCGTAGGACGATAGCTTAGGGCGTAACGACAGTGGCAGGATCTTGCGAACAGGAAGTCGTGTCTATGTGAGGAAGGAGGAAGCCATCCACATCCACAAGCAGTCTCATCTGCATTGCTCAGAAGAAGGCCGCGAAGCTAGGGTGACACTGGGGAAGATACTATCGGAGATGGCACCACTGTGTTGAAGAGAATTGCTACTGCGAATCGGTGCTATGTTGAAGAGAATTGTCGCCTTTTTGTGCTGCTCGTTGTTTGGTTCATCGGAAGGACTCGGAGCCATGATGAGGAGGCCGCGTCGAGAGAGTCGCATCTGCGAGGCTGGAGAAATCACAGTGCTGATTGAAGCTAGCGATGAGAGAAGGCACTGCGGGAAGAAGGCGATCGCGATGAGAAGCTCGCGACGAGAGAAGCTGCATCTCGTCGCATCTGCACCGCGGGGAAGAAGTCTGCGTCACAGGGAAGAAGGCCATGAGCAGCTACTAGGTGTGCACCAAGAGAAAGAAAAGAAACAAAAAATTATGAAAGGAAAACCTAATCTGGCTCTGATACCATGTTCTTTTATAAAAAAAAGAGAACTCCTTTATTACATGGAAGAAGCCCTATTTATATAGTATAGGGCTAATAGATCAAACTCTATCCTAAGAAATAAAATAATGGACAAAACTCTATCCTAAGAGATAAAATAATTATCCCTAGAATATTCTAAGATACCCTATAGGCTCTACTTGTGGTTGAGTATCGTAGGAATATTCCGGTAGTTGTTTTAGAAATGAATTTTCCTAGGTAGTCCTTAGTATTTAGGATATGTACCTTACATCCAAATACACTAAAATATTTAATGTTGGGTAATTTCTCATGGTATATTTCGTATGAGGTCTTAAGATATCTTTTGACTAGTAGGATTCTATTTTGGAAATAACAAGTTGTACCAACGACTTCTTCCCAAAACCTATTAGGAAGGTTGTACTAATTTAACATGGTTCTAGCAGCTTCTTGTAAGGTTCTATTCTTTCACTCGACAAGACCATTTTGTTGTGGGGTTTCAGGGTAGGAGAACTCATGGTGGTATCCATTTATGTTACATAAATCAGTGAACCTATGGTTTTCGAATTCACCATAATGATCACTTCTAAGTCTCTTAACCTTAAGGTTCTTTTCGTTTTCTATTAACTTGCATAAGTTGGTGAGTTGTTCAAGGGTTTCACTTTTGTGTTTTAAGAACCTAACCCAAGTAAACCTAGAGTAGTCATCAACTATGACTAAGCAGAATTGATTTCCATTTAGTGACTTGGCTCCATGAGAATCAAATAGGTCTAAGTGTAGGAGCTCAAGTACACTTTTGGTTCTTTCTTGGTTAGTTAGTTGATGTTGTGCCTTAGTTTGTTTACCTTATTGACACGCATTACAAATTTTATTGTTTAAGTTGTTAAGGTTGGGTAAACCTCTAACTAGGCCACTCTGACTCATTTTATGTATGAGTCTTGGATGAGAGTGTTTGAGTCATCGGTGCCACAACCAAGATTCCTCTTGCTGTGTCATTAGACATTTGGATGAGGAGTTGGGTAAATTAATTGTATATATGTTGCTATTCTTAATTTTTTTTAAGTATTCTTTTAGAGGTATCATTAGTTTTAATTAAAGATTCATTTTCTAAGAATGTAATCTTATAGTTGTTATCACACAATTGGCTTACACAAAGTAAATTAAAATCAAAATTTTCGACTAAAAGAACGTTGCGAATTATAAAATTAGAGTTTAGCTCAATATCACCTAAACCGATGATTTTGAGCTTCCCATTATTTTCGAATGCTACTGATCCTTGATTTTTGAATCTGAGCTTCGAAAATTTCAATCGGTCTTCGGTCATGTGTCGGGAGCACCCACTATCCAACATCAATTGATCTTACACATATAGTAGTTGGATTAGATATTAGAATTTTAAGTTGGTTGAATATTTTAGCCTAATAGTCATCTCACCTTTTCTACATGATCAAACATGTTTACCTTAAATGTTTTTGAGATGGCTTCAATATTACTTGTTTATATTTAGTGAATTGAAACTAATCAACCTTGTGTTAGATTCGGATTTAACCCTTAGCTCGTCAAGTAAACTTTTCGAGAAATAGGCTTCCAGGTTGTGGCGAGGCAGAAAGGCCTTCTTTGATCGAAACAATGACCACTTCCTTTGACATATCCAAGTTCAGTAAAATGATTACTTGAGTCACTTAAAATTACTTCCTAGTCTAACTAGTTAAGGATACAGCGAGGTAGCTTCAGCTAGTTCAACTTAGTCGAGTGCACCAAGCTAGATACGCCTTATCTAACATGGACACACAAGACTTGGTTTCCCTAACGTACTATCATCTCACCACGTCATAATACTATGTTGTCAAGATTGACGAGTTATTGACCCAATCTAGCCGTTTTAAAAATTATAACAAAATAACTCATCATGAAAAGTCTAATTACATGTAATAGAACAAACAAATTATTACTAGCTCCCCTTGGACCATTGAATTTATTCGGTCTATCCACATAGTGGATTTGGTCCTTAGGAACCCAGTACTTATTAGATCCTAATTATGAAATTAAATTTGTCTTAGGGACCCATTCTTGGACTTTTTTTTATTATGGTTTACGATTGACATATACGACTTAGTAGGTGTGGTTGATCTAAATCCTAGTCCGGCCTTGTTGTACACAGCCCTTTATGATCCAAGTAGAAGGTTAAGTTCCATGTGATGGCATTGCTCGGAGGTTCATTGGCTCCCATGTCCTTGGATTAAAATTTTCACTAATGAAAACTAATCCGGATGGAATGAGTTTCCTAAGCTCAACCAATTCATCGTCGTGCTAACGACTTGAGCGATCACTTGAACAAACTAGTTGTTCAAGCAACCAAACTCTTCTAGTCGGTTAGCCGCGGAAGAGACGACGGACGGATCGCCGGTTTTTGTGTTTATCTTCGGGATCCATGATTATACAAACACATATGGATGTAGACATGTATAATCAACACATACAATCATATTAATAAGAACATGCAAAGATAAATAATAAAACTTGTAAAACTTTTATACCTCTCGATCTTCTATCGTATGTCCTAGCTTCCTTGTAGACTTCGTGTGAGCGAAGATCCTCCACAAGTTGAAGCTTCCTAGATCTTCTTCAATCAAAAGAAAGAAGAACTCTCCTTCCCTTCTTACTTGAGCCAACCACCAAGCCACAAAAGCTTGATGCCGTCAGCCCCAAGAATAGATAGAACAAGATGGCCAACCAAGGAATCGAACAAGGGAACAATCCCTAGCTCCTTTGTGCCGTCGGCCAAGAGGAAAAGAAGAGGATAAGAGGAATAGGTTGAGCACCGACCAAGGTAGAGGGAAGAGAAGAAGCAGCCGGCCAACACCTTAGGAAGAAGACCTATTGTTGCCGCCCACTCTCCTTGCAAACCCTAGCCACCCAACCAAGGAACCAAACCCTAATCTCCCTAGGGTTTCTTGCCGCCCAAGCCAATGAAAGGCAAAACCCTAATCTCCAAAAACCAACCAACAACTTAGCTTGCCGCCCACCTTAAGCCACCATATATAGAGTTGGGCTTAAGCCTTGTTTTAATCTCCACCGTCGGTTCTAGGGTTTTAATCTCAACCGTCGGATCTAGAGATTTAATATCAACCGTTGGAACTAGAGATTTAATCTCCACCGTCGGATCTAGAGATTTAATCTCAATCATCGGATCTAGAGATTTAATCTCAACCGTTAGATCTAGAGATTTAATCTCCTCTGTCGGATCTAGGGATTTAATCTCAACCGTCAGATCTAGAGATTTAATCTCAACCGTCGGATATAGAGATTTAATCTCCACTGTCGGATCTAGAGTTTTGTTTTCCATCATTGGATCTAGGCTTCATGAGGATTATATTACGCTACGATAGGGACCATGAGGAGGAGTTGGATCTTGGCCACCCGATGGATCGGAACCACACGTACTTGATCCATCAATGATGTTCCATTCCACTAGAGGATCATCATTGAATTACCTCACCATCTCCCATAAATTAATATGCGTTCCATACATTATTTGTACATCCATCTCCCCGTGTTTAAGATATCGAATGTCCGTCAATTAATTGATTTACTGACCATCAATCAATTAACATCTAACTCCTCGAGTAGTACCACTCAACCTTATCATCATGTTGACTAAGTCAACCTGCAGGGTTTACATGATGAACCTTATGAGCTCCTCAAGGGGACATCATCAACCTAATATATAGGACATGATTTCCTCCTATAATCAATGACACACCATGTAAATAATAACATTTCCCAACTTACCGGGCATATTGATTTAATTGATATAAATCTCACCCTTTAGTAAATCAAAGAAATAAATACTAAGTACATGTGCCCGTTATTATATCGGGATTAAGAGCATGTACAACATAATATCCGAGGTCTGATTCAATTATGTAGTCAGCAATAAATTGAATCACCTCTATATCGGTCCTGCTCAATACACCTAAGTGTACTAGTGTAACTCTATGTTCAAGACAAAACAATACCAAGCTACACTACAACCACGCCAATGGTTTGTCCGAAACCATCTTGGTTGTGAGCCTCTACTTATATTCTACAAGGGACTGATAACATGATCGTCTGTGCCACACCAAGCACCATGTTATCTACAATGTAAAGTTTTAGACAATATGCACACATATAATAAATATAAAGTGCAAACAATGATCATGTGATTCTTATTTAAAAATAAAAATATTCATACAAAAGAGCTAGGCTTTCAGTATACATTCCAACAATCTCCCACTTATACTAAAAGAATATGCTGTCATCATACTGCCATACATCTGATCCCCATGTCCTCCACATGCCTATCAAATGCTTTCGCTGGAAGGACCTTAGTGAAAGGATCCGCCAGGTTATCCTCTAATGCAATCTTGGCGACATCTACCTCTCCTCGCTTTACGATTTCTCGTATCAGGTGGTACTTGCGCTCTATGTGTTTACTCGCCTTATGGGTTCATGCTTCCTTCGAGTTTGCAACTGCACCACTGTTATCACAATAAATTATGATAGTTCTAGGCAAACCAGAAATCACATCCAAGTCCATCAAGAAGTTCCTGAGCCATACAACTTCCTTGGCTGCCTCAGAGGCTGCCACATACTCAACCTCCATGGTAGAGTCCGCCACGCATTTCTACTTGACACTCCTCCATACTATGGCTCCACCTCCAAAATTAAACACAAACCCCGAGGTAGACTTATTGTTGTCCCTATATGATTGGAAATCAGAATCCATGTAACCCACATGTACTAATTGATCTGTTCGGTAAACCAACATATAATCCCTAGTCCTTCTCAGGTACTTCAATATATGCTTTACCGTAGTCCAATGTCCCTGTCCAGGATTACTCTGATATCTGCTAACCATGCCCACGACCAAGCAGATATCTGGTCTCGTAAATAGCATAACATACATGAGGCTTCCTACTGCTGAAGCATAAGGAACCACCTTCATCTCCTCTATCTCCTTTGATGTTTTGGGACACATCTCTTTAGATAAAGGTACTCCATGCCTAAAAGGTAGAAAACCTTTCTTGGAGATCTGCATGCTAAAACGAGCAAGGATAGTGTCAATGTATGAAGCTTGAGATAAGCACAACATCCTTTTCTTGCGATCCCTTATTACCTTGATCGCAAGGATGTGTCCCACTTCTCCCAAGTCCTTCATATCAAACTGTTTGGACAACCATACCCTTATGTCTGATAACACTCTGATATTGTTGCCAACTAACAAAATGTCATCTACGTATAGTACAAGAAATACCACTACGTTTCCATCACATCTCTTGTATACACAAGGCTCATCCGGACTTTGAATAAATCCATATGACTCGATTACCTCATCAAAGTGGATGTTCCAAGATCTAGAAGCTTGCTTCAATCCATAAATGGACCGATTAAGCTTACACACAAGATGCTCTTTGCCCTTTGCAATGAATCCCTCTGGTTGCTTCATATAGATGTTTTCCTCAAGACTTCCATTAAGGAAAGTTGTCTTGACATCCATCTTCCAAATCTCATAATCCTCATGAGCAGTAATAGATAAGAGAATCCGGATAAACTTAAGCATAGCTACCGGTGAAAAGGTCTACTCATAATCGATACCCTCTTTCTGAGTATACCCTTTCGCAACAAGCCTAGCTTTGAAGGTCTCAACCTTCCCGTCTACTCCTCTCTTTCTCTTGTAGATCCACTTGCATCCAATGGCTTTCACACCATCGGGTGGTTCTACTAGCTCCCAGACATGATTAGAATCCATAGATTCTATCTCTGAATTCATCGCTCTTTGCCAAGATACCACATCTCTATCTTGGAGTGCCTCGTCATATGTCCAGGGATCAGGTTCATGTTTACCAGGGACTAAGTCCGAAGACTCTCCCAAGAACATGAATCTCACGGGTTGTCTAACAACCTTCCCACTACGACGAGGAGCCTCCTGTGTTGCTCTGTGACACGCGGTGCAGTGACTTGTTGTATTTCCTCTTGTACCGGTGGTCCTGAAGTCGGGACTTCCCCTATCAACTCCTCAAGAACAATCCTACTTGTGGACTTGTGGTTCATCACATAGTCCTCCTCTAGAAATCTGACATTCGTACTCACAATCACCTTCTGATCTCTAGGACTATAGAACAAACCACCCTTCGTTCCCTTAGGGTAGCCAACAAACAAGCGTACTTCTATATGAGATTCCAACTTACCAGCATCTCCCTTCATCACATGTGCCGGACTACCCAAAATCCGAATATGTCTTAGACTAGGCTTTCGCCTAGTCAACAATTCTATGGGAGTAGAGGGTACTGACTTAGATGGAACCAAGTTTAGAATGTGTGCTGTCGTTTCCAGAGCAAACCCCCAGAACGAATCAGGTAACTCAAAATAACTGATCATCGATCTGACCATCTCCATAAGAGTCCTATTCCTTCGCTCCGCCACACCATTCTGCTGGGGTGTGCCAGGTGCGGACAATTGGGATTGAATCCCAGCCTTTGATAAGTAACTCCTAAACTCTCCCAAGAGGTACTCGCCACCACGATCAGATCGTAGTGTCTTGATACTTTTACCTTGATGGTTCTCCACATCAGCCTTAAATTCTTTGAACCTGTCAAAGCATTCAGACTTGCGGCGCATCAAGTAAATGTATCCATACCTTGAATAATCATCTATAAAAGAGACAAAGTATTCAAAGCCACCTCTAGCCTGGATAGACATAGGACCGCACAAATCAGAATGAACCAATTCCAATACATCATTTGCTCTATACCCCTTAGCCTTAAAAGGCCTCTTGGTCATCTTACCTTCCAAGCAAGACTCGCAGGTTGGGAGATCTTCCACCACTAATGAACCCAAGGGTCCATAAGCTATCAACATTTGAATTCTACTCAGGTTAATATGACAAAGTCTTAGGTGCCAAAGATATTTCTGGTTCATTTTCGTAGGTTCTTTTCTCTTATTAGACTTAGAAGATGAGTTATTCACTTCTATATGCATCGTGGGAGTTTTCGGTTCAAGAGTGTACAAATTGTCAACCAATGTACCAGAACAGATAATCTCCCTATTATTTTTTATAACAACTTTGTCATTAAAAGAAACAGAATATCCATCCAGAAACAATTTAGAAACTGAAATTAGATTCTTTCTAAAAGTAGGTACATAAAGACAATTTCTCAAAACCAAAACTTTATTCCTATCAAAAGATAAATAAACGTCTCCCACTGCAATAGTCGCCACCTTTGAAGCATTGCCCATGAAGACGGTAATCTCTCCCTCAGCTAGTCGTCGGGTTTCCTGGAACCCCTGCAAAGTATTGCAGACATGATCAGTGGCTCCTGTATCTACACACCAGGTACTAGTAGATAACACCGCTAAACATGTTTCAACAACTAAATAAGAAGATATAGCTTTGTTCTTTCGCCGAGGACAGTCCGCCTTCCAATGTCTAGTCTGCTTGCAAGTGAAGCACTTGCCTTTCGGCTTCTTCACTCCTGCCTGAGGTCCTACTGCCACTTTCTTTGCTCCACCTTGCTTCTTCTTCTTCTTCCCTTTCGGTTTAGAAGTAGAAACCTTCTGAGCAACCATGGCTTGAGCACTTTGATGAAAAAGCCCCTCTGCCGCCTGGAGTTCTGTCAGAAGCTCCCCCAACAAATACAACCTCTTGTTCAGGTTGTAGTTGAGGCGGAACTTCTCAAAACTCCTAGGCAGAGACTGGAGAATGATATCGACCTGGGTTTCCCAATCGATCTCAGCTCCGAGGACTTCCATCTCATTAAGATGAGCCATCATCTTGAGAACAAGGTCCCTGACGGGTGTTCCCTCGATCATGGTGGTCGTCATCAAGTTCCTTATAGCCTCCTGTCTAGCCGCCCTACTCTGATGTCCGAAAAGTACCTTGAGATTGAACATCATGTCATAAGTCGTGGCCATGGCCTGATGCTGATGTTGCAGCACATTTGACATAGATGCCAAAATGTAACACCGCGCCATCTCATCTGCCTTGATCCATTTCTTATAACTTTCTTTCTCCTTTTCATCAGAGTCATCGGTGGGCTTAGGAGGACAGACCTCGAAGAGTACAAATTTGTACTCCTCTGCAGTTAAGACAATATCCAAATTTCTTTTCCAATCAATATAATTTGTTCCAGTAAGTTTATTTTCATTTAATATCACAACAAGTGGGTTGAAAGCCATTTGAAAAACCTAAGAATCACAATGATCAAAATATTAGATTTCAAATATTATTGATTCCTCAAACAATAAAATTTCGAAATCAACCAACACCTCAAAACACCGAGAATATCGCATGCCACGATAGTGTGGACGTATACGAATTCTACATTTGTAAGAGGAGCTTTGACCCATTAATTTTATTATCTTTTCAACCTTACTTTTTGACAAATAAAATTAATAGTTGGTTCCTCTTTGGCCCTACAAATAAAAGCAGTGACTCCGATGGGGAGGATACATTTTATTTGCATCTAAGTGTGCACCATTACACGATACTAAGGGAATTATCTCGGATTATGTGTCTTACCGTTGGGGAAGTACAAACGCTCCTAAATAATTTCCTATTACCATTATTTGACCTAGTGATCCGCAAACAAACTCATCCGATGGGGAGGAAGGCACTCAGAGCCGACGCGCAAGTTTGTTGCATCACACGTCAAATTGTAATTGAGGCCGCGAGAATTAATTAAAATGTCCCTCTCCCACTTAGTAAATTGACAGTGAGGAATTTTCAAGCACACACAACATGCATATAAAACAAATCAGCAATAAATATGGAAAAAATCAGAATTTTTCCCAACTATTATGGCATTGTTCTCCAATATGCGTCCCGTCATGTCGCAAACTTGTCTTCTCCACCATTTCCCGTGCGCAAGTCACCAAAGAGATCCGAGCCAAGACAAACTATTTTAATTTACATCCATCGATCCTATACTCCACGAATGAGTGTACAAATAATATAGATCGAAAGTAAACTAAAATGAGTGGCTAAACAATGTCGTATTTAATTACAAAAATTAAATAATAATTTAGCCTCGTCAACCCCGAGGATTCAAATAATATACAATCACACACACATGCAATCACATACACAAATATATAGCCATAATAGTTGAAACTTATGCCTGCAACCAAAAAGTTATGCTACGCACATCCTACTATCATCCGGCATAGACAATATATGATAAGTGCATGAAAGTAACCGAATCCAAACACACAAAACTGGAAACTGTGGCTCTGATACCATTTTGATGGCATTGCTCGGAGGCTCATTGGCTCCCATGTCCCCGGATTAAAATTTTCACTAAAGAAAACTAATCCAGATGGGATGAGTTTCCTAAGCTCAACCAATTCGTCATCGTGCAAACGACTTGAGCGATCGCTTGAACAAACTAGTTGTTCAAGCAACCAAACTCTTCTAGTCGGTTAGCCGCGGAAGAGACGACGGACGGATCACCGATTTTTGTGTTTATCTTCGGGGTCCATGATTATACAAATACATATGGATGTAGACATGTATAATCAACACATACAATCATATTAATAAGAACATGCAAAGATCAATAAAAAAACTTGTAAAACTTTTATTCCTCTTGATCTTCTATCGTATGTCCTAGCCTCCTTGTAGACTTCGTGTGGGCGAAGATCCTCCACAAGTTGAAGCTTCCTAGATCTTATTCAATCAAAAGAAAGAAGAACTCTCCTTCCCTTCTTGCTTGAGCCAACCACCAAGCCACAAAAGCTTGATGCCGCTGGCCCCAAGAATAGAGAGACCAAGATGGCCAACCAAGGAACTCAACAAGTGAACAATCCCTAGCTCCTTTGTGCCGCCGGCCAAGAGGAAAAGAAGAGGAGAAGAGGAATAGGTTGAGTGCCGACCAAGGTAGAGGGAAGAGAGGAAGGAGCCGGCCAACACCTTAGGAAGAAGACCTATTGTTGCCGCCCACTCTCCATGCAAACCCTAGCCGCCCAACCAAGGAACCAAACCCTAATCTCCCTAGGGTTTCTTGGCGCCCAAGCCAATGAAAGTCAAAACCCTAATCTCCAAAAACCAAACAACAACTTAGCTTGCCGCCCACCTTAAGCCTCCTTATATAGAGTTGGGCTTAAGCCTTATTTTAATCTCCACCGTCGGTTCTAGGGTTTTAATCTCAACCGTCGGATCTAGAGATTTAATCTCAACCGTCGGAACTAGAGATTTAATCTCCACCGTCGGATCTAGGGATTTAATCTCAACCGTCGGATCAGAGATTTAATCTCAACCGTCTGATCTAGAGATTTAATCTCAACCGTCGAATCTAGAGATTTAATCTCCACCGTCGGATCTAGAGTTTTGTTTTCCATCATTGGATCTAGGCTTCATGAGGATTATATTAGGCTACGATAGGAACCATGAAAGGGAGTTGGATCTTGGCCACCCGATGAATCGGAACCACACGTACTTGATCCATCAATGATGTTCCATTCCACTAGAGGATCATCATTGAATTACCTCACCCACCCCCATAAATTAATATGGGCTCCATACATTATTTGTACATCCATCTCCCCCTGTTTAAGATATCGAATGTCCATCAATTAAATGATTTACTGACCATCGATCAATTAACATCTAACTCCTCGAGTAGTACCACTCAACCTTATCATCATGTTGACTAAGTCAACCTGTAGGGTTTACATGATGATCCTTATGAGATACTCAAGGGGACATCATCAACCTAATATATAGGACACGATTTCTTCCTATAATCAACGACACACCATGTAAATAATATCATTTCCCAACTTACCGGGCACATTGATTTAATCGATATAAATCTCACCCTTTGGTAAATCAAAGAAATAAATACTAAGTACATGTGCCCGTTATTATATCGGGATTAAGAGCATGTACAACATAATATCCGAGGTCTGATTCAATTATCGAGTCAACAATAAATTAAATCACCTCTATGTCGGTCCTGCTCAATACACCTAAGTGTACTAGTGTAACTCTATGTTCAAGACAAAACAATACCAAGCTATACTACAACCATGCCAATGGTTTGTCCAAAACCATCTTGGTTGTGAGCCTCTACATATATTCTACAAGGGACTAATAACATGATCTTCTGTGCCACACCAAGCACCATGTTATCTACAATGTAAAGTATTAGACAATATGCACACATATAATAAATATAAATTCCAAACAATGATCATGTGATTCTTATTTCAAAATAAAAATGTTCATACAAAAGAGCTAGGCTTTCAGTATACATTCCAACACCATGGATCCCAAAGTGAACCTTTCCAACGTTTGCCTAAGATCTTTGACTTGTCCTTTCAAGAGTGAGTTCTCAACTTCGAGTTTTTCAACTCGAGTTGAGTCCCCCTCTTGAACTTGACTAGTCGAAGAGGTTAGGGAGACCTCGTGTTTAAGATGTTTAATCTCCTCAACTAAGGTCTCAACCTTGGACTCAGACTTAGCTAATTTTTTACTTAAGAATTTAATTGCCCGATACAATGTATCGATTAAAGAGCGACTCATCATGAGTGAACCTTTTGAACAGAATACGGATCCATGGCTTGTCTTGAATTGAAACTCATCTTCAGATTTGGAGTCAGACTCTTCCTCAGGTTTGATAGGCTTGCCCATGAAGACGAGGTTGTTGAGCTCGTCTTCCTCCTATGACGATTCCTACCACGTAGCCTTGAGTGATTTCTTGGACTGTGGTGCCTTGTTCTTGAGTCTTGGACACTCCGACTTGATGTGGCCCATCTTGTTGCACTCAAAGCATCTATAGTAAGAACTTTGTTTTGACTTACCCTCCTTGTATTGATTGATTAGCCTCCTTATACTCTTGATCATTTTCTGAACTAGATTCTGTAGTTCAAACTCCATCTCATCATTTACCTCTGACTCGTACTCGTCTTCTTCCACCGGAGGTAATTAACTCTTGGGCTTCTTCTTCGGACCTGCAAATAAACCGATACTTTTCTCGGCGGGGGTCGAATTAGACTACTCATGTAATTCTAATTTAGAAAACAATTTGTATAACCTAATTTTTGAAATGCCCTTAAAAACCTCGTAGGCATCAACCATGGATGCCCACAAGGTTGTCCTAGGGAATGCATTAAGCACATAATTGATCACGTCCCAATTTTTGATCTTCTATCTGATCGAATGCTACCCATTCATAATATCTTGAATTCAGGCATGGAGCTGGGTGGCTGACTCGTGTTCTTGCATTTTTAAGTTAAACCATTTTTTTAAAAGTAGGTCCCTCTTACATACCTTAGTGTCTGCGGTCCCTTCGTGAAGCTCGATGAGCTTATTCTACAAGTCCTATGTGCTTATGAACGAGCCGACGCGGTTGAGCTCCTCTTTCAATATGCCACACTGTAGGATTTGTGTAGCCTTGGCATCAACTTCCACTTGGCATTTCATGACATTTGTCCACTGATCGCAATCTAAAAATTCATCATCTCCATTTGTTGGAAGTGTGAATCCGGTTTGTTTCACGATCCACATCTCTACTTGGGTTTTCAAGTAGCACTCCATCTGACCCATCTAGTAACGGAAGTCATCTCTATTGTAAAATGGAGGTCAGGCGGTGCTAAACCCTTCAAGATGGGCCATTAAAAAAAACTTTGTAAAAACACAAACGACAAAAAAAATTGCCAAGACTCTCATCTTGGATTAGTAGTGCGAGAGAAAGTGAATTTAATAAAGTGAAAAACACCACGAAATGCGATTTAAAATGAATACGAAAAAAATGCCAAAAATGATGCTAGATTGGTGGTTGCACCAAATTGTACCACCCCCGCTCTGATACCAATTGTAGGTGCTGGGATGTATACTGAAAGTATAGACTTTGTATGAATATCTTCATTTTGAAATAAGAATCACATGATCATTATTTGCATTTTATATTTATGCATATTGTTTGATACTTTACATTGTAGATAACATGGTGTGTGGTGTAGCGTAGAAGATCATCTTATCAGTTTCTTGTAGAGTATAAGTAGAGGCTCACAACAAAGATAGTTTTGGACAAACCATTGGCATGGTCGTAGTATAATTTGGTATTAGTTTATCTTGACCATAGAATTATCCTAGTACACTTTGTGTGTATTGAGCTAGACTGACTTAGAGGTGATTCAATTTATACTGACAATATAATTGAATAAAACCTCAGATATTATGCTGTACATGCTCTTAATCCCGATATAATAACGGGCACATGTACTTAGTATTTATTTCTTTGATTTACCAATGGGCGAGATTTATGTGTTAAATCGATAAGCCTTGTAAGTTGGGAAATAAAATTATTTACATGGTGTGATATTGATTATAGGATGAATTGGTATCCTATATATCAGGATGATGATGTCCCCTTGAGGAGCTCATAAAGTTCATCATGTAAATTCAACAGGTGGACATGGTGCAACATGATGATAAGGATGAGTGGTACTACTCATGGAGTTAGATATTAATTAATTAAATTGTTAGTAATTTAATTAATTAATGGACATTCTATATCTTAAACACATAGAGATATTTTGTACAAATAATATGTGGAGCCCATATTTATTTATGGGTTTGGTGAGGTAGATCAATGATGATCCTCTAGTGGAATGAATCATCATTAATTGATCAGGTTTTATGTGGTTCGGATCCATTTGGTGGCCAAGATTCAACTCCTCCTCATAGTCCCTATTGTAGCCTATTATAAATACCTCATGAAACCTAGATTTATAAATAGGGTTGGGAAAGGTGTAAGATACAGAAAAAATAAAAATAAATAATAAAATAAAATAAAATAATAGCCCTTGCTAATTGAGAATTAGTTTGTGGAATTTTCTAGAATTTTTCAGAATTAAAAAGGGGTTCATATGATCGATTAGGAGGAAGATTAAGGTTAATAGGTGATTGGGTTAGACTTGAGTTAGTTCAATCAAGTGGCCAGTTTTTAAAAGCCCGCTCACATCGTGATCCCAAATCCGATTTCCCTATTCCTTCGTTCGTGATTTTCACAGCTTCCCATCGCCTCTAGAGCCAGTTCGTCGGGTCGTTAATCGACGCCACTTAACCGTCGGGGATCACTTGGAGCAGAAGGCCATCGATCGCATCCTTCTCCCTCCGCGAGCCACTGCCGCCGACGGTGGAAGATCCGGCCGGTGGGAGAGACGTCGAACTCTCTACTTCCGATCTGCTCCTCCATCCCTTATCTCGCCGCTGTCATTCATCGAGTAGATCCAGCTAGAGGGAGGGACTCCGGTCGAGCTCCGACGGGTGAGGGACTCCGCTCGGTGCTGGGAGTCAGAGGCTATGCGATCGGGACGCCGACTGTGGGCTGGAATTCACGAGCTCTGTCGAGATTTGGGTAACCAGTCGATTTTTCCCCTTGATTTGGATGAAATCCATCCTTGCTTGTGATTTTCACTACCAGTAGCTTAGATCCAAGTTTTGGGTAGTGATTGGAGCAGTTTTCGCAGATGAACAGGGGAGAAATGGTGCCGGTGGAGATCCAAGATCGGTAAGCTTGGTTTATTTTTCTGTATTGGCTGTAGATTGCAATGTTTTCTGGGATGTGTCATTGTTGTTGAGATTCCGATGGATTTTGCCAATGGATTGTGGTATAGCGGCTGTGGTTGGAGTGGTGGCAGTCGTGATATGAGATTTACCCTCTAATCAACGTGAACCCATATGTGAGTAACCAAGCTACTTAGGGAATTGATTGTCGTTGAGATATGTGGACTATTGGGTGTTTGTGCCAGCTGTGAGTGGGAATGAGAAGACAGCTTGTTTTGAGATGAGAAATCCAATTGATGATTGGTTGATCCGTGAGTGTAATAAATATTGATTTGTGATTTGTAAGGTGTGTGTACGTTGTGTGTATGTGTTATACATGGGATTGTTTGTGAACGGGATAAAGGTGATCTATTGTGAGTTTGGTTATGGTGTATCAGATTGGGATAGTCGAGTATCTAACTCGTAGACAAAGAAAGAATATGAACATAGAAAGGAGTGGTGTTTTGTTTGTATATTTGTCTGGTGATCGTGTTGGGTTTCCGGCACCGCGGCGTGTGTGTGTTCTATCATGTTTCGTAAACATGAGCACAGCGGAAGCAATTAAAAATAATAAATCTATATTTATTACAACACACAACACACACGCATGCATATTACAACAAGTGTAGACATAACCGTAAATTAAAATTTGCAATAAAAGAAAATTATCTACGTTATACCTTTCGTATGACGTGTAGCGGGAACGGCATCAACCGGAACGATCCTCGTAAGAATCGTCTCTATCCATATCCACGCCGAGCTCCTCGGGATGACTTCGCTAAGCCACGAGCTTCGTCTTCGTACGGGTTACTAGCCTCGTGTTGAAGACGACGTGATCGAGAGATGATCACAATCCGAATCCAAATTCGGATCCAAAACCGAGTCCTCAAAACTCGATTCTCCGGAGAGGTATTCGTCAACCGTTTGACGAATCCTTCGTCCTCCACCTCAGAGGATTACCGGAGATCAAATCCCCGATAAGTTAGCCGCTGTCGGAGCACTAACCGTCGTCCAAACGACGCTCCGACAACAAAGAAACAAGCTGTCCAGAAAAACTGGACAGCTTTTGGTGGAGGAATAGAGGCCGGCCAAAGGAGATGTGGAGCTCACCTTATCACCGAACCCACAAGAGATCACCGGAGGGTCGCCGGAGCATCGCCGGCTGAAGCTTGGATGCCGGCGGCAAGGAGGTGGCAGCAGCTCCATGAAGTTGGCGGCAACACCATGTTGGGCGGCAACAACAAAAGGGGGCTAGGGTTGGGCGGCCAAAACTTCATTAGCATTAGGGTTAGGGTTTAAGCCCTATTTTATAGAGAACTAATTCTCTTAATGGTTAATGGATCATATCCATAAAGCCCATTAACCCGCTCCATTAAGATAAGTTAAAATAAACCAAACCATGATGGTTTATTTTAAGTTAAAACGAACCGAACCAACTTTTGGTTCATTCGTTTAAAATAAACCAAACCCTTTGGTTTATTCTCATCCATTGGATTAGAACCAAACCATTTTGGTCCATCCATTATGTCTTCATAAGACATGGCCCATCCACGCTTCCATTGCGACTGAAACAATTTCATGCTCGCTTTATGTTTGGTCCAACCAAACATAGTTTCTCTCGGTCTGAGAATCCCATTCTCAAGCTCGTTTTAAATCCTTTGGATTACACTCGTTGTGCGTGTGACCAAATAGGTTCTCGGTTTATGTTGGCCGTCTATAATTAACCATTAATTATAGAATGATCATGAGTGGCACCTAGTAGTACATCATGATCCCCAATTAACCGAAAAGATCAACGGTTGATCCAGAACTATTTCTGAAACGCTTCAGTAGCTCGAATGAATTGTGCCCCATTCCCTTCACTCATCTTATACCCACTTGGTTCAAGACATGGTCTATTGTGTCAGTCCCCAATAGGCTGACTACGTCACACCTAGCCCAAGTATTATTTCCTCGTCCTACGGATTCTAGTTACTCCACATGTATCGAAGAGTACCTTACTCTAAACATGTAATGCTTTGGCCAAAGACTTTAGTAACAATCCGACGAGAGGCCATGGGTATACATCTCCTCGCAAGGAGTGGTGAATCCTTTATATGCTATTCAAACACCTTCGATCACTTCGACTTATACCCAATCATCCCGGGTCCACATCTCCTTAGAGATGTTTGCTTAAGATGTCAAAGCATAAGTCTCCATGATCAAGATGACTTGAATACCGCAAGTCTAAGGAACATCGCACTTAAGCCACAGTAAGAACTTCATTGACATATCTATATATGCAGAGAACCATATAAAGTCTTACGGCTGGTCACTCCAATGAACTAGTTACCATAACTAGCATCCACGATTAACTCCGGACATCACTATGTCTCCAGCCAGTGAGAATCAGCTGCTTGGATACACCAAGGAGTATACCTCGTGCTAGTCTCGACATAACTGATGGTGTCCAAATCCATCAATTCATCGACTAGGGATAATTTCGATATATCACAATTACACATGTAGAGATACTCACTAGTAGTGATCCAATCACAAATTCTCTCATGCTGTGAATCGTATCGTGGACATTCAGTAAATGAGTTTAAGATCCAATCAAATACATAAAACATGTATACTCAAATAGTGAATCTTCATTTATCATATAAATGGTTTATACATAAGGCGATTGCCTTAGGACATCTCTCATATATTACTAACAGACTCCCACTTGGCCTAATGCCAATCGCTACGGTATCTAATACCATAATCTCGAACATGACCCTCAAACTTATTTTGAGGTAATGCCTTAGTCAAAGGATCCGCTAAGTTCCTTTCAGTGGGAATTTTCTCGATTTGTATTTCGTTCCTACTGATGATCTCTCTGATAAGATGATAGCGGCGAAGCACATGTTTGGATCATTGATGAGACCACATCAAGTTCATAGATGAACTACTTGATCCAAACCGCTTCCTTTGTCGCCTAAAGTCGCAACGATTCTCGCCTAGTGGCAGAATCCGCTATAGTGTCAAGCTTGGAACCTTTCCAACTTATTGCGCCTCCATTCTAGGTGAATAAATACCCAGACTAAGACATGGAATCATCCTTGTCTGTCTGGATCTGGCATCCGTATACCCACGTATCACCATGTACCCTTCTCCATATATTAGGAACACATCCTTAGTTCTTCTCAAGTACTTAAGGATCGTCTTAACAGCCGCCCAATGATCCATTCCTGGATCGGACTGGTATCTGCTCGTGACACTCAGAGCATACGATACATCGGGCCTCGTACATAACATAGCATACATGATAGATCCTATTGCGGATGCATAGGGAATCTTACTCATGCAAATCCTCTCGTCTTCTGTGCGCGGACACATAGACTTCGAAAGGTGTACCCCATACCTGATGGGTAAGAAACTTTTCTTGGGTTCTGACATGCTAAACCTCTTTAGCACTCGGTCTATATATGTAGACTGCGAAAGACCAAGCAACCGTTTCGATCTATCTCTATAGATCTTAATCCCGAGGATGTAGGTTGCTTCTCCCAGGTCTTTCATGGAGAATGTCTTGGATAACCAAACCTTCACTGACTGTAAGATTGAAACATCGTTTCCTATAAGTAGTATGTCATCGACATACAATACTAGGAATACGACTGCACTCCCACTAACCTTCTTGTACACACAAGGTTCGTCTGGATTTTGTGAGAAATCAAACTTTTTGATGGTCTCATCAAAATGGATATTCCAGCTCCTGGATGCTTGCTTCAATCCATAAATGGACCGTCGCAATTTGCATACCTTGGTTTTATCAACCGATGTGAAACCCTCAGGCTGTATCATATACACGTCCTCGAGCAGGTTTCCATTAAGGAAAGATGTTTTCACATCCATCTGTCATATCTCATAATCATAATGAGCCTCTATGGCCAGAAGCATCCGAATGGATTTAAGCATAGCTACAGGCGAATAGGTTTCGTCATAATCAACACCTTGTTTTTGACGATATCCTTTTGCCACCAATCTAGCCTTATAGGTAATCACATTACCATCCATGTCGGTTTTCTTCTTGAAAACCCACTTGCACCCTATAGGCTTTATCCCTTCAGGTGGGTCAACCAAGTTCCAAACTTGGTTTTCATACATGGAATCCATTTCCGACTTCATGGCACCAAGCCACTTATCCCTTTCTAAACTTGTCAGCACTTCTTCATAACTGGTAGGCTCCTCATCATCAATGAGTAACACATCGTTCGATTCACTTACGAGAAATCCATATCTCTCAGGAATATTGCATGTTCTACCAGATCTACGAAGATGTGGTGTTACAATAGGTCCAGTCGATTGCTCATCACTATGAGTTGTCGACTGTTGTGCTTCACCAGGTATCTCATAAATGTCTATTTGAGTCTCTCGAGCCTCCTCAAGCTCGACGACACTCTCACTATTTTCTTGCAAGAGAAACTCTTTCTCTAGAAACACATCATTCCTTGAAACAAACACCTTTTGTTCCTCAGGATGTTAGAATTGGTAACCCCTTGTTTCCTTAGGGTATCCAATAAATAGACATTTATCAGACTTAGCATCCAATTTGTCTGATATAGTCCGCTTCACATAAGCAGGACAACCCCATATCTTCAAGTAAGATACATGAGGTTTCTTACTATTCCATATCTCATATGGAGTAGTTGAGACTACCTTGGTAGGCATTCTGTTTAACAAGTAAACAGCTGTCTGAAGTGCATAGCCCCAAAAGGACTTGGGAAGAGTTGCATGATTAATCATTGACCTAACCATGTCCAACAAGGTCCGGTTATGCCTCTCAGATACACCATTATGCTGTGGTGTATAGGGCGGAGTCCATTGAGACAATATGCCATTGTCTCTTAGATAATCAAGAAACTCTTGACTTAAGTATTCACCACCTCGATCCGATCGAAGTATTTTAATACTCTTGTCATGTTGTTTCTCTACTTCATTTCTGAATTCTTTGAACCTTTCAAAGGCTTCAGACTTGTGTTTCATCAAGAACACATACCCAAACCGTGAGTGATCATCGGTGAAGGTAATGAAGTAGCTATAACCTCCTAATGCTTGAGTTGACATAGGTCCACATACATCAGTATGTATTAGACCTAGTAACTCTCCCACTCGTTCACCTTTTCCAGTAAAAGGTAACTTAGTCATCTTGCCTTTTAAGCATGATTCGCATGTATCGTATGAATCCAATTCAAACGATTCCAGAATTCCACATCGGTGTAATTCGGACATGCGTTTCTTGCTTACATGGCCAAGACGACAATGTCACATATAGGAGTCTATTTGATTATCCTTTCGAGCACGCTTGTTGCTCGCTTCGATATTGCAAATGTCACTGGATACATCCAACGTATAAACACCATTGCTTAAAGTTCCAGTCCCATAAAGAACTCCATTCAAAGTTATGTAACAACAATTGTTACTAAACGTCAAATGGAAACCATTTCTATTTAAACAAGAAATAGAAATGATGTTCTTTATCAACGAAGGAACATAAAAGCAATTATCCAGTTCTAAGACAAGTCTTGTAGGGAGTCTCCATGGCGAGCAGAACCTTGCTCCATTCCCAACACGCAAATTTGACTCTCCTCGACGAGTCTTCTTCATTCCTTAGCCCACATATATGTGAGCCACACCCAAAGATCCAATACCCAAGTGTTTGAGGAAATAGAATGACAATCAATAACGAAGATATCTGAAGAAGATGGGGCATCCGATGCCTTATTCTTCTTCACTGACTCAAGATAAATCTTGCACTTTCTTCGCAAATGGCTCTCCTTGCCATAATGATGGCAAGTTTCCTTTTGTGCTAGTTCTACCTTCTTAGCCTTTCTCTTCTTTCCCTTCTGCTGTTCCTTTGACTTCCTCTTAGAACCTTTCTTCGAGGAATCAACTAACAAAGACTCGCCCCCATGCTTCATGCTTAAGACTCCACAGTCTTCAAAGATATTGAGCAAAGATCACAGATGAACCTTCTAGCATCTCAGAGGTGAAGAGGAGCTGAGACTTCAACCTTCAATCTCACTTGCTCATCAACCAACTCACAAAGATGAAGGACTACGATATGAGCATCCATATGCTCATGTCGCTGTAGCTTTGGGTTCCATCACGGCTAGCATGATGCAACTCATTTGTTCGTAATCACTACATGTTTCGATAGGCCAACAATTGGTCCAGTTGTATTGTCACTAGGATGGGCGGAAGAGGCGCTGAGGACATACACAAGCTTTTCCACCTTGAGAACAATTCTCAAGTTTCTAAGCTAGTCCAAGAAGTTCGCCCACTAATTTATTTGAATCCAAAATGGAATGCAAATTCAAACACATCATGATCAATATATTAACTTAGAAATACAAAACGAGCATATATGAGAAAGATGATTTTAAAATGCACCAATATACATTTATAAATCCCATTCATTTTTCGAATTTCAAAAACCCCAAAATCACTTCGGGAGATTGTAGGTCCATCTCCGAATGAGCTGATATCCATCATAGTTATGAACAACCTTGGAGAGAGTCCAACAAGCCATTCATAACTACGACGGTAGGTATCATCTATACCGATTGCATATCCCGTATATGCAACTATCACAATGCGCTATCAACTAATTGAATGTTCACACATACATCGGGTTGTTAACACATTAACAAGTATGCATCATATGCATAGCACCCAACTTCACCTCCCTTTACATCGACCTTGGAGAGAGTCCAACAAGCCGATGCTCCAGGTTAAAGCCAACCCATTAATCAGGACATAGTTTTAATATGGTTAGAGAGCATTCAACCAATTAGCCCATCTTGGAGAGAGTCCAACAACCAAAGCTAACGATTGACCTCTGACTCTTACCATATTAGTATTAAACTATTCCATGGTTTGAACATATTCAGGTTCGAGCCGGGCTTGGAGAGAGTCCAACAACCCAAACAAGCAGAACTGGTTCTAACCATATTAATGGAAGGTGTAGGCTTTAATATTGATTAAGGGTTTTTATGTCTCATCCTCTTTGCATGCAAATAACTATTATCTACATGGCATGGCATACATGGCATACATCTACATGTCACGACACGCATGACATAATGTTATGCATCTAATGCAATTACATGGCATATAATTATGTCATGTATATAATTTCCTTATATGTCATAACTATTTATGGAAATAAAATATGTTTAAGATTTGATTCTCCAAATCAAATCATAATTAAATTAGGAAACAAATTTCCAAATCTAATCACATATTTTATTCATGGAATTATTTGATTAAGGAAAATCTATTTAGGAAACCAATTTCCTAAATCATTAAAACTACTTATGGAAATAAAATATTTTAAGATTTGATTTCCCAAATCAAATCATGATTAAATTAGGAAACAAATTTCTAGAATCTAATCAAATATTTTATTTATGGAAAATATCAATTTCCATAAATACTTCCAACTTTCGAAAAGTGGAAGATTTCCATAAATACTTCTAGACTTTCCAAAATTGAAAAATTTCCATAAATACTTCTAAATTTCCAAAATTTAGAAAATTTCCAGAAATACATTATGACTATCGCAAAACCATTTTACGATTATGTCGAAACACAACTTGGCTCGATACCCTTTGTTGGGTTTTAAAGATCATGTTTCGTAAACATGAGCACAACGGAAGCAATTAAAAATAATAAATCTATATTTATTACAACACACACAACACACGCATGCATATTACAACAAGTGTAGACATAACCGTAAATTAAAATTTGCAATAAAAGAAAATTATCTACGTTATACCTTTCGTATGACGTGTAGCGGGAACGGCATCAACCGGAACGATCCTCGTAAGAATCGTCTCTATCCGTATCCACGCCGAGCTCCTCGGGATGACTTCGCTAAGCCACGAGCTTCATCTTCGTACGGGTTACTAGCCTCGTATTGAAGACGACGTGATCGAGAGATGATCACAATCCGAATCCAAATTCGGATCCAAAACCGAGTCCTCAAAACTCGAGTCTCCGGAGAGGTATTCGTCAACCGTTTGACGAATCCTTCGTCCTCCACCTCAGAGGATTACCGGAGATCAAATCCCCGGTAAGTTAGCCGCTGTCGGAGCACTAACCGTCGTCCAAACGACGCTCCGACAACAAAGAAACAAGCTGTCCAGAAAAACTGGACAGCTTTTGGTGGAGGAATAGAGGCCGGCCAAAGGAGATGTGGAGCTCACCTTATCACCGAACCCACAAGAGATCACCGGAGGGTCGCCGGAGCATTGCCAGCTGAAGCTTGGATGCCGGCGGCAAGGAGGTGGCAGCAGCTCCATGAAGTTGGCGGCAATACCATGTTGGGCGGCAACAACAAAAGGGGGCTAGGGTTGGGCGGCCAAAACTTCATTAGCATTAGGGTTAGGGTTTAAGCTCTATTTTATAGAGAACTAATTCTCTTAATGGTTAATGGATCATATCCATAAAGCCCGTTAACCCGCTCCATTAAGATAAGTTAAAATAAACCAAACCATGATGGTTTATTTTAAGTTAAAACGAACCGAACCAACTTTTGGTTCATTCGTTTAAAATAAACCAAACCCTTTGGTTTATTCTCATCCATTGGATTAGAACGAAACCATTTTGATCCATCCATTATGTCTTCATAAGACACGGCCCATCCACGCTTCCATTGCGACTGAAACAATTTCATGCTCGCTTTATGTTTGGTCCAACCAAACATAGTTTCTCTCGGTCTGAGAATCCCATTCTCAAGCTCGTTTTAAATCCTTTGGATTACACTCGTTGTGCGTGTGACCAAATAGGTTCTCGGTTTATGTTGGCCGTCTATAATTAACCATTAATTATAGAATGATCATGAGTGGCACCTAGTAGTACATCATGATCCCCAATTAAGAAAAGATCAGCGGTTGATCGAACTATTTACGAAACTTTTGATGGCTTCGAATGAATCGTGCCCCATTCCCTTCACTCATCTTATACCCACTTGGTTCAGGACATGGTCTATTGTGTCAGTCCCCACTAGGCTGACTACGTCACACCTAGCCCAAGTATTATTTCCTCGTCCTACGGATTCTAGTTACTCCACATGTATCGAAGAGTACCTTACTCTAAACATGTAATGCTTTGGCCAAAGACTTTAGTAACAATCTGAAGAGAGGCCATGGGTATACATCTCCTCGCAAGGAGTGGTGAATCCTTTATAGGCTATTCAAACACCTTCGATCACTTCGACTTATACCCAATCATCCCGGGTCCACATCTCCTTAGAGATGTTTGCTTAAGATGTCAAAGCATAAGTCTCCATGATCAAGATGACTTGAATACCGCAAGTCTAAGGAACATCGCACTTAAGCCACAGTAAGAACTTCATTGACATATCTATATATGCAGAGAATCATTTGAAGTCTTACGGCTGGTCACTCCAATGAACTAGTTACCATAACTAGCATCCACGATTAACTCCGGACATCACTATGTCTCCAGCCAGTGAGAATCAGCTGCTTGGATACACCAAGGAGTATACCTCGTGCTAGTCTCGACATAACTGATGGTGTCCAAATCCATCAATTCATCGACTAGGGATAATTCCGATACATCACAATTACACATGTAGAGATACTCACTAGTTGTGATCCAATCACAAATTCTCTCATGCTGTGAATCGTATCGTGGACATTCAGTAAATGAGTTTAAGATCCAATCAAATACATAAAACATGTATACTCAAATAGTGAATCTTCATTTATCATATAAATGGTTTATATATAAGGCGATTGCCTTAGGACATCTCTCATATATTACTAATAGATCGTACTTAATCATAGTTTCTATTATGTGCAGGTTTGAGATACGAAGCAGCTCCACGGCCATGAGGATTATTCGAGCTTCGTATCAGGTGGTTAATATCTACCCTGGTTAGGTAGTTTTTGACTTATTCTGGTGCATGAATCGGATTTATGATGATACCTTTGATCTTAGATCCACTCTTATTTAATCATATGCTTGTACTGCCTTGACCTTTGAGATATATTGTTGTTACTTCATTGATTATCTAGCATAGTTAGGAACTATAAACCCTATTATGTGTTAGCTGATGGATGTTCAGTAAGTACAGGTGGTTAGGGATTATCTCTGTGACCTCAGATTGGGTTACGGTGTTACATCACTATTGTTAGGTGATGGACTAGATTATGGAGTCGATTGTCATATCGTATACTTATTAATTGTGTATCTATGGTGGATCTAGTTGTCTGTGCATAGATAAGGTTGTGGTGGTCAGTATGTGGCTAAGGCCTAGACGTTCTAGTTTGATTATATATCCATTATGGATCGTGTGACTGTGTATCATTATATGGATGGTCGACAGTATCTCGATATGGAATGAGGTCTTAGCATGGTTGATGGTCAGATGTGTATGACTCTTTGTTCGATAGAGAGAGTCTTGTGGATTGTAGTCCTTTCATAGTTGACTTTTGGTTGACTAGGACACCATGTGGGATAGGGAGTATTGCGAGGATACATCTATAGAGCTATGCATCATTACATTGCATGTATGTTGGCGATTAGGTCTCCCTTGTGGTTGAGATGGGTCGTCAGTCATCCTGCCTCCCCGGCCACTTGGGGTAGTGGTAGCAAGGTTGAGGGCTGAGCATTGGATGTGCCGCGCTCAGCCAATATAGACGGTGGTAGATGGAGATGCGCACTTGGCCACTGTGCAGAGTGGTAGTAGTGCACTCGCCCACTATAGACGGTGGTTGCGTGTTGTGCAGTTGTCTTGTGTGCGGTGCTTGTCTACTCATGGGTAGGGACGGCGTGGCTAGCAGCAGGAACCCCTAGGAGTAGTTAACTCTTTATGCTTATATGCTACTCAGTCATACTACCCAACTTAGCCACTCGAGAGTAGTAGTTGCTGGAGTCGAGCTAGTTGTCATGTCGTGTCACCCTGGCCACTCTGGGGTCGTGGTTGGACGGGTTTGCAAACAGTGACCATGCATATGCATTGCTGATATATATGTATGCATGTATTTGATATATGTTTTACATTTGCCTGTGAGATGCTGCATTTGATTTAGCTATGATTGTTGCATATGCTTGTACATAATGATACATGTCATTTGCATATTATATACTGCTGTGTGTTGAGTATGATATATGTGTTGGTCCAGACTATTGTATGCATTTGATTAGCATCACATCATAGTGTGGTATGGACCGGGATGTTATTATATGTGATTATATATTATTCATATGTCTGAGTGTTGGTCAGGTATGGGATTGACTTTTTACGTTATATGGGTTATGTTATTGTATATCTATTCAGGATGATATAACTTATGGTGTTGCAGACTGTCATGTATGTTGGTACATTACTTCATGTTCAGTTTATCAGTTTAGTATATACATTGAGTATGACTATACTGTGGTTACTTGTTAGTAGATTTTCATAGGACTGTATGTCTATTGGACTCATGCTATATACCTGTAGATCTTCACATGTATACTTATAGATCTCTATATCCTTATATGTTGTTCATGCACTTTTTATATATTACCCCTGAGTTTATACTCACCACCCCAGATCCTGGATTTTCCTATCACCCATGTAATAGGTGGAAGACTGCCTTGGACTTTCGGAGCTCCTCCAGCTGATCACATCTCACATCGGACGGATGGATATTTAATCCATATTATTGTATTTTTGTGGATTGTCGTTTTGAGGTTTTTGCCTGGATTGTTTCCTCATTTGTGATATACGGATGTGTTGTATGTATTTTGTCTTTGATGTGATTGTTGTTGTGATTCTTGTTGTGTCAAAGTCACTCCGGAGTGCACAGTTGGGTCTTTGTATCTTGTTTATCTGTCAGTATGTTTCCACTGTGTTTGGTATGTTGATATCTTATATTATGTTGTTGTTTTGGGTCTACGGGCCTTATATTAACCCGATATATTGCCACATATAGGGGAGATGTTGTCCGTTTGCTTTTCGGCACACCATACTCTCGGGGCGTGACAATTTTATTGGTATCAAAGCCCTAGGTTGCGAAGTCCATTTTCGGATTTTAATTTGTTCGGACATCGAGTTTTGCTTTACTCGGTTTTGGTTTGTAAGTTCTGGGATCTGGCTATTGCGGACATCTCCGAGCTACATGGTTTAAGGTATGTTAACTATTATTACATATCCTTCTATTGACTATGCATTAAGTTGCTTATAACAGTGCATGACTTGTAGTGTGTTAGTCACTATTCGTAACCGTGGTTTGAGTTGACCACGGGAACGACATGTTGAGGTTATTAGACATGTACCTGCTATCGAAAAGGTAATTACCTTTGAGAGCCGACTGATACCGAGTCGGAAAGCAGGGGTTAGATAGTCACATCTCTTGTGGAGATCAAAGATTATAGTCCTAAAGATTTTCACTAATTATGTTAGTCAAATCATTACCTATGGGGTAATGGACTAAGCGAGTATACTATTCCTGATGCAGATAGTAGAAAAATAGGGGATGATATTCATAGGGATTTTGAACCTTGAGTTGGTCATGTTAGGTTGTATAACTTTGAAGGTACTTTTGAGTACTTAACTCGTGTTATACAGAGAAAGTAGAGTTGGTTGCATATCATTATCGGGATCAAGCCGATACTTGGTGGAAGAGATAGGAAATAGCCTTCGGAAAATCATACATCACTTGGCCATAGTGTAATGATGTTGTGAGAGAATATTTTCCCACATCATCTTCTTTGACTCATTGTTAGAGAATTCTTGAGCTTTAGGTTAGGTGATCGTTTGGTAATGAATGTACCATGCAAAGTCATTAGACTTGCGAGGGTTACGACCACCTAATTGGTCAAAAATGTGATCGACATGTCTTAAGCCACCTACGGTTTATCAGTTGACATCTTGATCAGGATGTTTGGATCTCCTATCGGATCCAACCGGAAGTCCTTAGACCGAATAATGTGTATAGAAATGACTCAGTAGCAAGTGTTTAAAATTTGAAGATTTGATTAGACAATATTGTAAGTCAAATTATTGGAATCCGAAGTCTCCGAATGTTTGACAAAAGGAGCAAGATTAGAGTCATGAGTCACGAGCGACTATTGGAGAGTTTTTGATCATAGAAGACCGATTACAGATCGTCAGCATATTCTCATATTTATCAGCGAACTCAGAAGAAAGACTCTGAAAGGTTTATGTGCGTGAAGTGCAGGTCACGACGACACCAGAGTCAGATTATTCGATGGATTATTTTATCCGTTTCTAGTATAAGTAGCCAGTACCTACAAGGAGAATGTACTTTAAAGACTTAGTTGAAGACTATGAATGATGCTTTCAAGAGGATGATTCACAACCTCGGAAGTCAAGATTATCAAAGAAGAATGTATTATCACGTCAGCAGCGATCTACTACCTCAGACGTAGTGGAGTTCTTTGATACTTCCAGCCAAGAGAAGCGAGTTACTTAGCACTATCAGCAGAAGACATCTCAGAAGACTTAGACGTTCAGACAACAACTGTTACCTATCCAGACGACCACAACTGTTACCTTCCCAGGCATGGTTATGATTTGTTTAAAGGAGAGAGAGTATACGACGATGGTCGTATCTATGCCGTATTCTCCGGTTGCAGCTATACCTTTCACAGAGATGGAGTGTGCTACGATGTTGACAATTCTTCAGTACCTTATAGCCAGTTGTGTATACTTTGCCAGTACAACAGTGTTTACCATCTCCATTACAGTTCTTTCAGTTTGTACCTCAGTTTCAACAGGTGATTTCAGTTCCTCCATGATAGTCTTTTGGATCTACATGAGCTCAGCCATCCAGAACAGATGTTGGGCGAGTTTACATGATTACTTGAGAAGAGATATAGTAGACTGAAGAATTGGTCATTCGGGGTATTACTTTAGGTTACCCTATTTACGGATGTATCGAGAGATACTGGTAGTTTATAGGTAGCTAGGTTTAGAATATTCTTAGATAGGATTAGAAGGGTTCCTATTGACTTGTGGGTTGGTGATTGTTCTCTACCGTCATGTGAGATGTTGACCAGCAACCAAGAAGTCAAGGGGATACCATTAGCCTTTGCTAGACATACCTCTACTATAGACATATCCTTACGGATAGTTAAATGGTTGAGATTATGGTATAATATGTCTTTTAGATGTGCGTATAATCCAAGAGTACTTGGATGGAGTTTCAGATGAACTCCTGGGCTTGCCACTGTATGGGCAAGTGGAATATTAGATTGAGGGTGATTTCGGGAATAGTTCCGATACTAAAGACCCCATACTGGGAGATGATTTTATTGGAATCATTATTGCTAAACACTATGGAAATTGGAAGAACGTAAGTTGTGATTATAGGAGGTGTTGGATGGGAGATTTATCCATCTCAGTATTCTTTCTAGAGAAGATCCGGAACTCTTTGTTAAAAGAGAGAGATGTTTTGGGATGTATACTGAAAGCCTAGCCCTTTTGTATGAACATTTTTATTTTGAAATAAGAATCACATGATCATTGTTTGCACTTTATATTTATTATATGTGTGCATATTGTCTAATACTTTATATTGTAGATAACATGGTGCTTGGTGTGGCACAGAAGATCATGTTATCAGTCCCTTGTAGAATATAAGTAGAGGCTCAAAACCAAGATGGTTTAGGAAAAACCATTGGCATGGTTGTAGTGTAGCTTGGTATTGTTTTGTCTTGAACATATAGTTACACTAGTACACTTAGGTGTATTGAGCAGGACCGACATAGAGGTGATTCAATTTATTGCTGACTACATAATTCAATCGGACCTCGGATATTATGTTGTACATGCTCTTAATCCCGATATAATAACGTGCACATATACTTAGTATTTATTTCTTTGATTTACAAAAGGGTGAGATTTATATGGATTAAATCAATATGCCCGGTAAGTTGGGAAATGATATTATTTACATGGTGTGCCGTTAATTATAGGAGGAAACCGTGTCCTATATATTAGGTTGATGATGTCCCATTGAGGAGCTCATAAGGTTCATCATGTAAACCCTGCAGGTTTACTTAGTCAACATGATGATAAGGTTGAGTGGTACTACTCGAGGAGTTAGATGATAATTTATTGATGGTCAGTAAATCAATTAATTGACGGACATTCGGTATCTTAAATACGGGGAGATGGATGTACAAATAATGTATGGAGCCCATATTAATTTATGGGGGTTGGTGAGGTAATTCAATGATGATCCTCTAGTGGAATGGAACATCATTGATGGATCAAGTTTGTGTGGTTCCGATCCAACGGGTGGCCAAGATCCAACTCCTCCTCATGGTTCCTATCGTAGCCTAATATAATCCTCATGAAGCCTAGATATAATAAAGGGGAGGGAAAGGAAAGGGGAGGGAAAGGAAAGGAAAGGGAGAGGAGAGGTTGGATGAGGTGGGCGGCAAGTTTAAAGATTGATAAAAAAATTTTATTTCCTAATTCTATGCCACCTTAGGCGGGAAGATTTGAATTAGTTAAAAAAATTTTTTAAAGATTATAATTGCTAAAAAAAAAATTCTATTTTCTATGCCACCTTGGGCGGCAAGATTAGAGGAGGTAGAAATTTTTTTTTACTAATTCATTGCTACCTTGGGCGGCAAGAAAAATTAGGAATTAGTTCCTAATTTTTTTGCCACCTCATCAATAACCAACATTCTCCTAAGTTCTATAAAAGGGAGGCTAAGGGGGTGGCACAATAAGGATCAATGATTAGGGTTTAGGTTTCTTTGCTTGGCCGGCTCTATCCCCTTGTGGTTGGCGGCACAAAGATATAAGAAACCCTAATCTTTATTCCTTTGCCTCTTCTCCTCTTCACTCCCTCTAGGGTCGGCGGCACAAAGGGGTTGTAGGGTCTTCTATTGCTCCCCTTTGGCCGGTCTTTCTCTCATCCTTTTCCTCTTTGCCGGCGGCACTAGGAGCTAGGTATTGTTCCCTTGTTTGGTTCCTTTGTTGGCCATCTTGTTCTCTCTTTTCTTGGGGCCGGCGGCAACAAGCTTTTGTGGCTTGGTGGTTGGCTCAAGCAAGAAGGGAAGTAGAGTTCTTCTTTCTTTTGATTGAAGAAGATCTAGGAAGCTTCAACTTGTGGAGGATCTTCGCCCACACGAAGTCTACAAGGAGGTTAGGACATACGATAGAAGATCGAGAGGTATAAAAGTTTTGCAAGTTTTATTATTGATCTTTGCATGTTCTTATTAATATGTTTGTTATGTGTTGATTATACATGTCTACATCCATAAGTATTTTTATAATCATGGACCCCAAAGATAAACACAAAAACCGGCGATCCGTCCGTCGTCTCTTCCACGGCTAACCGACTAGAAGAGTTTTGTTGCTTGAACAACTAGTTTGTTCAAGCGATCGCTCAAGTCATTAGCACGACGATGAATTGGTTGAGCTTAAGAAACTCATCCCATCCGGATTAGTTTTCACTAGTGAAAATTTTAATCCGGGGACATGGGAGCCAATGAGCCTCCGAAGCAATTCCCTACAATTGGTATCAGAGCCACGGTTTCCGGTTTTGTGTGTTTTGGATTCGGTTACTTTCATGCACATATCATATATTGAGTATGCCGAATAATAGTAGGATGTGCGTAGGCTAACTTTTTTTTGTTGCAGGCATAAGATCCGACTATTATGGCTATATGTGTGTATGTGATTGTTTGTGTGTGATTGTATGTATATCATTTGAATCCTCGGGGTTGACGAGGCTATATTAGTATTTAATTTTTGTAATTAAATATGACATTGTTGTTGGGGATTAGACGCCCGCTAGAGGGGGGGGGGTGAATAGCGCGTGACCCGTACGTAGATGGAATTCTTTCGCGTTCGATCGTCTACAATCTTGTTAGCACAGCGGAATAGTAATAACAAATAAATATAACAAGACACACAATCACAACACGATCATATAACGTGGTTCGGAACCACACGGTTCCTACTCCACGGATTGAGGTCTAACGAGCTCTAGCAATGCCAATGCAATCACTAATCAATAAACTCCTTCTCGACAACAAGTCGGAGGTGGAGAAACCTCGTACACAAGATTACAACAATAATCTAAAGAAATACAAGCAAATACAAAGGAAATATAAAGAACACTTTACAAAACTAGGGTTTGAGCGCTTTGCTTGTTGGTTTCTTGGATGAGGTTGAAGGGCCCTGAAATGCACCTGCAAATCGCCTTCAAATCGCCTCAAGAAAGCTCCCCAAGAACTGATGATTGAGCCTTCCACGAACAGCTGCTTTTATCCTCCCTCGGGCTGGATTTCCGCCTGGCAGTCGACTGCCATAAATCACCAGTCGACTGCCCACACTGTAGATGTGAGACAACGGCTCAATCCACGTTGGACAAGTTCCAACGGGACTCTCACCAGTCGACTGCCAACATTGGCCGATCGCTAACGCCAGTCGAGCCCTCGGCTCACGAGCGTCTGTCTTCGCATAACTGATCGGCGATCATTGCCATCCTGCGGTCGACATCACCGATCGCTCCCATGAGCAATGTCATTGCGAGCCCTAAAAGCTCTCAAACGGCAGTCGAACTCAAGTCGACTCCCGACAGTCGAACCGGCCATAATGCCAGTCGACTGCCAACCTCAAGAATGAGGTTTTAACCCAAGTATGGTGCCCCCATACTTGCTAGACCACCCTTATCCTAGACCTAAGCCTTCTAGCCACCTCCATCAGCCTCACGCCTCTCGGATCCCTCCAAGTCATCCATGACTTGTTCATCCATCGCGCTAGCTTCCAGGTGCTTCCATCGGCTATGTCATGCTAACGGTGTCTACACTGCCAAGGCACATTGGACTTACGCCGCCAAGACTCCGCTTGGCCTTTACGCCGCCAATATCAAACCCCTTGGACTTCTCAAATGCCAAGACACAAGCTTGGACTTTCCCTTGCCAACCCATGTTGGACTTTCCATGCCAAGACCCATGCTTGGACTTTCCATTTGCCAAGACCCATGCTTGGACTTCTCATTTGCCAAGACCCATGCTTGGACTTCTCATGCCAAGTGCTCAAGACTTGGACTTTCCCAAATGCCAAGTGTCCCACTTGGGCTTTCCATGCCAAGTACCCATGACTTGGACTGTACCTTGCCAAGACCCATGCTTGGACTTTCCCATAATCACATGGTCAACTCTGGTCAACCATCAAGTCAATTATAACCTGGGTTGATTGTATAAACAATCTCCCCAACATATTAACCGACATTAATGTCCAACATCGATGTCAATCCTATGTCAAACATACTTTGTCAAATCCCTTTGTCAAACATCAAAACATCACTCGAGTCAAACTCGAGTCTGGTCAATCGTGACCTGGGCCGATTGCACCAACAATCTCCCCCTTTTTGATGTTTGACAAAAACCAAATAAAACCATGAGTTAGAACACTAACTCAAATCCCTTACCAATTATCCCAAATTGGTAAACACTCACCAAATGTTCTCCCCCAAACATTCAAGTGAAAATGTAAATCAAATGTTCTCCCCCAAACATTCTCCCCCTTTTTGACTAACATCAAAAAGGTTTACTCTCCAAGGAGGTCAATGTCTCATGTCCCAATGAGATCTTACAATCTCCCCCTTGATAAAAAATACCTAGGATGCCTACCATCTTCCTAGTGATAAGTCCCATATCACTCAAGAGAGGCAATCCTATCTCACTCTCCCAATTTCCAAATTGGGTATTAAAAACCCATTAATTTTCCCAATTGATGATACTCTCCCAATAACTTCTCCTCTTCAAGGAGAAAAACACATCCATCATCCCAAGATGGATAACTCCACCTAAAGGCTTGCTCCCCCTTGATCATTGCACCAACAATGTCCTTAGGAAGCCCCTAAGCCAATAGGAACTCTAAACCACCAAAATTAAGGTTCTAAGTTCAACATAGAACTTTTACTCACCCTAAATTTGATACTTTGACCTAACACAACTCCTAATCCATATCCAATGGATTTTCACCCTTTATAATGCTTCCTAAAGCATATCCTAGGGTTAGGAGTGATTAGGGACCTTTACCATGGCTGAAAATGGGCAAATCGACTCAATAAATCACGAATCGCCATCCATCGATCATCGCCACAAAGTGGCGATCGGTAATGAAATTCTCGAATTTCAACTATCAGATCGAATTTCAGAAATTCATAAATAATTATACGTATATCGAAAAATCACTAAATTTGATACGTATAATACTTATGACTAAAACAATGGGTGAAAAATGTTTGAAAAATATTTTACCCATAAAAATAGTGAAATTGATACAAAATCTAAAAGTGACTAAAAACTTTAAAGTTTAAGCTCACTTTGTATCAATCTCATCAATGGTGATTGCTATCAAAAGATAGACTTCACCAAAGTTTTTCAAAATGATTTTAAAATGTTTTCAAAACCTTATTTTGGATCATATTCCTTGGGCTCTATGTACATGACTTGTACACATGCTCTCCCAATGATCCACAAATAAAATTAGATGAGTTTTGGTTCAACTAGATGCAAAAACTATGCACCTTGAACTCAACTCATATCCTAGCATCTCACATGTATCTAGGGTGTATAAATACACATACATGTCAATTGGATGTGAGATGTGGGTTTTGTTCTCCCTAAACTAGGGTTTCATGTATTTTTCTAAGGCAACTCTACTTGATTCCCTTATAAATGGGACTCCAAGTCATGCCAAAGTCCTTAACTCAATTTTAATCAATTTAGATGCATGAAAATGATCATGACATAATGATAGCAAAATAAATCATGGCCAATGATCATGATGTCATGGCATATGATAAAATCTAAAAACACATGACATTTAAAACTTTAATCCTAAACATGAATCATGACATATAAAATCATAGAACTAGGCATGATGTCATGACATGGCATATGGCAATCAAAGCATGGCATATAAAATATATAGGTATGGTAATACCTAAATTTTAATATTAATTGCCATTTGATATAATTAATTATATTTTGCCATATTGTCATTAATCTTTTTAGTGTGCCAAAAATCCAAAATGGCACACTAACACTCTAAACCTAAATTGTGCCAATTTTGATCATTTTATCAAACTTCTCAAGTAATATTGGCACATCCAAAAAAAACTTTTAGGATTATAGCTCAAATGTATTTCCAAGGTGACCATAACCTTGAAAATATCCTAAAGTGCCACCTTTACCATGGTTGAGTTAACTACCCATCCAATCAAGGTTGGCACACTCTAAACCCATCTAGCGTGAATCAATCACGCTCTTAGGAACCCAAAACCGATTTGAGCTCCTAGGGTTAATTAGGTATTCCCTAGGGATAACCTCCCTAGATACCTTCCTAATGACCCTCCTAGGCTTATTAGCCTTGGTCATTTGGGTCTCACCTAGGTTGACTCTAGGGGTAACTCCCCTTGCAACCTTCTTAGTGGCCACCCTAGGTTTCCTAGAAACCCTAGCCACTAGGCACACCCTTTGGTCAACTCTAGGGATGACTTCCCTATTGACCTTGGTCTTTCTAGACCTAGTTAGTGTTCCATAATCTAATGAAACACTATGGTAAGCCACCCTAGGCTTAGGTTTGTGACCCAAACCTTGTTTGCCCTTGGTTGACTTTTGACTCTTAGGTCCTTGGTGTTGACTTTGACTTTTGGACCTTGACTTTTGATCGTTTGACCCTTTAAATTTATTTTGTATAATTTTAAGGGTCTTCTCAAGTTTTTCAAGCCTTGACCTCAAGACTTGATTCTCTAACTCTAATTGCCCAATTTTTGAATTTTGATTTAAATCATGGGCATGGGACTTTCTAGGCATATGCCTAGTCCACTTGGGATTGAAACCTAGGTGCTCTTGCACCTTTCTAATGGTCTCCCTAGGTAAAATTGGTCTAGTATTATTTGACCTAGGTTTATCCTTAGATGAATTATTTTTAGGGACATTAGTCCCAAATTTCTTCCTATTATCTAAGTGAATACTTTTAGCTCCTAAGCAAAAGTATTTATTCCTACTTGCATGCCTTTCATAAAATGCAAGAGAATTGAAACTCCTAGCATGCTTCTTATCCCTAGAAATTGAAGGTGCATTAATAAATTTTACCTTAGGGTTTGCCTTGGAGGCTCCCCCTACTTGTGTAGTTCCTTCTTTCCCCTTCTTCTTCCCTCTTAGACATTGACTCCGGTAATGTCCCGGTAACCGGCATTTGAAGCAAATCACTTGCTCCTTGCTCTTTTGTATTGAGGGACCGACATCCTTAACTTTTGGAGCCGGTGGAGCTTTCCTAATCTTCTTTGGGAACTTGCTCTTATAATGCCCGGTTTCCCTACACTCAAAACATATTATATGCATTTTATTATTAACACATATGTTTGAGTTACCTAGGTCAATGGAGACCGGAATTGAACTTTGGGCTTCTTCATCTTGACTGGATGTCGAAGCTTCTTCTTGATGTTCCGGTGTGGAAATTCTCTCCTCCCCCTCAATCCTTGAGGTGGATGCTTCTTCCACTTCCTCCACCAATCCGGAAGTTGATTCCCTATCAACTTCGGACTCCTCAAGCTCTTTAGATGGGGATGTGCTTGCTTGAGCTTGAGAGGGTGAGCACTCCTCTTCTTCTTCTTCTTGTTGGATTGATGATGGATTTTCGTGAAGCTTTGCCACTTGGCTCCACAACTCCTTAGCATCCATATAGTCCCCTACCATACACACAATCTCATTAGGGACCAAATCAAGAATAAATTTTACTACCTTCATGTTTTTCTCGAAGGCTTGGAGTTGATCTTCACTCCACTTCTTCTTCTTGAGGAACCCTCCCTTTGATCCTATCGGATAGCTATATCCCTCCATTAAAATGGACCATTCTTTGAAATCCCTCATCATTAGGAAGTCCTCAATTCTTGCCTTCCATTGTCTAAATCCTTCTTGTCCATAGAAGGAATAGGGGACCGGTGTGTTGATGTCCCATCCGAGCTTGTCTTGGAATTCCATCTTTACCCTCTAGCCTTTTAGCTCCCGGCGGTTAGTCTGTAGAAGAGCCCCGGGCTCTGATACCACTTGTTGGGGATTAGACGCCCGCTAGAGGGGGGCGTGAATAGCGCGTGACCCGTACGTAGATGAAATTCTTTCGCATTCGATCGTCTACAATCTTGTTAGCACAGCGGAATAGTAATAACAAATAAATATAACAAGACACACAATCACAACACGATCATATAACGTGGTTCGGAACCACACGGTTCCTACTCCACGGATTGAGCTCTAACGAGCTCTACCGATGCCAATGCAATCACTAATCAATAAACTCCTTCTCGACAACAAGTCGGAGGTGGAGAAACCTCGTACACAAGATTACAACAATAATCTAAAGAAATACAAGCAAATACAAAGGAAATGTAAAGAACACTTTACAAAACTAGGGTTTGAGCGCTTTGCTTGTTGGTTTCTTGGATGAGGTTGAAGGGCCCTGAAATGCACCTGCAAATCGCCTTCAAATCGCCTAAAGAAAGCTCCCCAAGAACTGATGATTGAGCCTTCCACGAACAGCTGCTTTTATCCTCCCTCGGGCTGGATTTCCGCCTGGCAGTCGACTGCCATAAATCACCAGTCGACTGCCCACACTATAGATGTGAGACAATGGCTCAATCCACGTTGGACAAGTTCCAACGGGACTCTCACCGATCGCCAACATTGGCGATCGGCCGCCATACTCATAGTCATTCCGAGTCATTCACAGGCGATGCATGCTCGCGCTCATTGGCGATCGGCCATCATCCTTAGCGGTCATTGCCCGATCGACATCGATCATTGCTCCCATGAAGTCGACTCCCGATAGTCGAACCGGCCATAATGTCAGTCGACTGCCAACCTCATGAATGAGGTTTTAACCCAAGTATGGTGCCCCCATACTTGCTAGACCACCCTTAGCCTAGACCTTAGCCTTCTAGCCACCTCCATCAGCCTCACGCCTCTCGGATCCCTCCAAGTCATCCATGACTTGTTCATCCATCGCGCTAGCTTCCAGGTGCTTCCATCGGCTATGTCATGCTAACGGTGTCTACACTGCCAAGGCACATTGGACTTACGCCGCCAAGACTCCGCTTGGACTTTACGCCGCGAATATCAAACCCCTTGGACTTCTCAAATGCCAAGACACAAGCTTGGACTTTCCCTTGCCAACCCATGTTGGACTTTCCATGCCAAGACCCATGCTTGGACTTTCCATTTGCCAAGACCCATGCTTGGACTTCTCATTTGCCAAGACCCATGCTTGGACTTCTCATGCCAAGTGCTCAAGACTTGGACTTTCCCAAATGCCAAGTGTCCCACTTGGGCTTTCCATGCCAAGTACCCATGACTTGGACTTTACCTTGCCAAGACCCATGCTTGGACTTTCCCATAATCACATGGTCAACTCTGGTCAACCATCAAGTCAATTATAACCTGGGTTGATTGTATAAACAATCTCCCCAACATATTAACCGACATCAATGTCCAACATCGATGTCAATCCTATGTCAAACATACTTTGTCAAATCCCTTTGTCAAACATCAAAACATCACTCGAGTCAAACTCGAGTCTGGTCAATCGTGACCTGGGCCGATTGTACCAACAATTGTTTAGCCGATCATTTTAGTTTACTTTTGATCTAGATACTTTGTACACTCCTTCATGGAGTATAGGATCGATACGGCCGGCTAGAGGGGGGTCAATAGCCCTTTTCGTTTGGATGCTGGTATTTGCTCGTCCACAAAACTAATTAGCGCAAGCGGAAGACTAATAAAGACAAGCAAATAGTAATACGAGAAAACAAGCGCTAACAAAGAATGTAATATGGTTCACGGCTACGCCGCTAATCCATGATCCCGATTCGTCCGAGGTGAATCACTCCTCCAAAGCCAATCACTATTGGTCTCTCCTTTGCACCAAGCTAGGTGGAGGTAACCTTTACAATCAAGATCACTCTTCTTACAAATAGAATGGAGTAAAAACAATTAAGAAGAGTTTAGATCTTGTGGGGCAGTAGGAAGATCACTTGGAGCATAAGCATTAGCCTCTCAAAGGCTTACACCCTCTCTTTTTATAGAGAGGGCTGATTTCTTCCCGTTGGCCGCCATCGATCATTTGCCGCCCTTGGCGATCATTGCCGTCCTCTAGCGACCTCGAACACGTCGGATCCGGCCGTTGTAGTCAGCGGAACTCTTAGCGATCGGTGATGGACTCATGATCTCATTGCGCCGTCATCGTCGCCCGATCGGCTACGAGCGGTTACGTGGCGAAACCCTATTGACGATCATTGCGCCTTGATCGGTGTGTCGTCTTGCGATCGGCCCGCGTATAGCGATCATTGCGGCCTAATCGATCGATCGTATACGGTCGAACTACACTCGACTCGGAGGCGATCATTGCCATGACATAGCGATCGGCGGTGTCGAAAAACCCATCAGACACTTGGCCAAATGGCCAAGTTTCACCTAAAACTACCCTTCCGGGTTACAATCGCTCCTCTCATCTCTCGAGTCCCTCGCCTTGAAGTTCTCTTCGTTCTCGGCCCGTCCCTCGGCGGCCATCGGGCGGCTCTGCAATGCTCCTTCGCGTCTCTTGCCTCGAAGTCTACTTCCTCCGGCTTCACTCCAAGCTTCTCGTCCGGCGGTCCCTCGGATGCTCCAAGCGCACGGCTTCCGCAAAGCTATCCTTCACCGACTCAAGGCACGAGTCATGAGATGTGAAACTCGCCACGTCTCCATGTGCGAATTACTAAGTCCTGCACGACTTCAACGCACATATCAAATCAACATATCAAACTAACTTAAACTCTTTGCCACACCATCAAAATCATATTTCGGCAAGAGATTGCCCTAACAATCTCCCCCTTTTTGATGTGTGGCAATCCGTTTAAGTTAGGTAAAAACATTTGATATAAATTCTAAGGTAAGAAAGCATGTAAAGATAAACATGATATAGCAACATGCAACTCCCCCTTAATCCAAGAAACTCTCTATGCAAATTTTCTCCCCCTATCATATATTTCTCCCCCTAAAATAATTAACTTAAACATAATTATTTCTCCCCCTTTGACACCATCAAAAATATTAAGACTAAGTTATAAGCTCATGACATCAAGTATAAAGAGAAACATACACTAAAATCAGTCAAAACCTGATAAAATCAGGTTATCAGACTTGTTCATCACGATCCATCAAGATGGCATGATGACTGGCACAAAAGAATCCGAATTTCTGATTTTCTGGATGAATTTCAGAAATACACTATTAATTCCAGAAAATTCGAAAAATCATGAAATTTAGGGAACATATTTCTTTTAAGTATATCTATCAGTGAAAAATAGGTTTTCATGAAAAATCATTATATTTCTACATATTTGCCAAAAATCCAAAAGCTTTAAAAACTACTAGGTTTTTGATCATAAGAGTATCCATTTTAACACCTAATCTTGCATCCAATTGTTTCAAAACATGAATACATGTATTTTAAAGTAAGAAATTGTTTTGAAAACATATGAAATATCCAACCATGATCTTTGGGCAATATGTCTATGAATTAAACATAAGCCTTCCCCATGATTGGTCTATTATTGCTATGTTGATACTTTAAATGACCATCTAAATGCCATAGGCATTAGTGGACATTTGTATCATCCTAACATCTCACCCATGCTAAGTTTGCAATCAGGTTAGCCTATAGTGAGTGTGAGATGCATCCTAGGGGGTATTTGCATATACTTAACCAATATATTCATGCAATTCTATCATGGTTAAGTATCACCCTCACAATTAACATTATCATAATGACATATATGAATCAATTTCACATAATGATCATGAAATACATGTTTTCATCAAATTATAATCATGCATTAGGTATTATATGATGATAATAAATAAAGTATCACCTAAAGCATGATTCAAACCTATTTCTCATGATAACGTGCCAAATTTCAAAAACATAAATCATGATTGCAAACATTCATAGAAATTACATTAATCATCATGATTTAAGCATTATTATCTATTTATGGGCACGTTATCATCACCCAACACTATTCTAAAAATGTTGTCCCGCCATCCTAAGTCAACCAAAATATGATATAGGTCAATTGCATATGGTTGACTACCCTAGGGTTTTCCTAACCCTTAAGGATGGATTTTGGAACCCAAAATAAGTTCTTTCCTATTGGGTTCACTAAGTAGTCCTTGGGGATCCATTTCCTAGCTATTACTTTCTTCTTGTCTTGTCCCCTAGCAATTAGGCATTTATAGGCCTTTTCATTTTTCTTTTCCTTGTAGCCTAGGCCCTTTTTGTTGAAACTAGCTCTTTGGCTCCCTAAGATCATGTTCAATGTGTTGGAGCCAATTGTGAATTTTTCTAGGGCTTTTGTTAAATAATCTACTTTTTCCTTAAGGCTCTATTTTAATTTATACATGCATCACTAACATCTAATGACACATAAAGGTCATGTGAGCATGCATCATTTAAGCTAGAAGAAATATTATCATTTAAGCATGCATTTTCTAGCTTATTTTCCAATGCCTTAATTATATCTAGCATGCTCTTATTTTTCTTTTTCATGCCAAATAAGTCCTTAGTTAAACTAGAGATTATGGAAACTATTTTCTTAGGAGAAGCATTCGTTACCATAGTTTCCATGTCTTCTTCTTCTTCTTCGGATGATGAGGATGTAGAAGCTCCCCCTTCATTTGAGCTCTCTCCACTTGAGCTTGATCCTTCATTTTCGGTGGAGGAGGAGCAATCCGAGTCATGAAGAGCCATTAGTGCTAGGTTGGAGTAGACATGCTCTTCTTCTTCGGATGAGAAGGATGAAGCAACATCATCCCAAGTCTTGGCTTTGAGTGTCATGGCCTTCCCTTTTCCTTTTGCCTTCTTCTCTTCTTCCTTTCTCTTGCTCCCTTTCTTCTTCTTCTTTTCTTCCTTCTTTTTCTTCTCTTCCTTGCTCTTGTTTAGGAGAGGACAATTGTCCCTTATGTGCCCCTCTCCTTGGCAATTGTAGCATATGACCTTCCCCATTGGTCTTCTATTCCTATCATGAGATTTATCAAATCTAAAATTCTTAAACGCACGTCTTACCCTCCTTACCAAATAGGCTTCTTCGGTGCTATCCATGGAGGAGGAGGAAGACACTTCGTCATCGGAGGAGGAGGGGATTTCCATCTTCTTTTTCCCCTTATTTGCCAACAATGCTACTCCCCTTAAAGATTGTATTTTTGGCTCTTCTTGTATTCCTTCAAGCCTAGTCTTGTGGAGCTCCATCGTTGAGAAAAATTCCTCCAAGGTACTTACTTCCAAGTTCTTGGAGATGTAAAACGAATCCACCATGGAGCTCCATCTTGAGGACCGGGGAAAGGCATCTATGGCCTTCATTACCATATCCCGGTTTGATAGCTTCTCACCTACACTTGTTAGCCCAATTAATATTTCTTTAAATCTAGAATGTAGGGAAGTTACCTTTTCTCCCTTTTCTAATTTGATGTTTGAGAGTTGGGAGCGGAGGAGGTCTCTCCTAGCTAGCTTGGCCTCGGATGTGCCTTCATGGAGTTCTACAAGCTTTTCCCACATCTCTTTGGCACTAGTACATTCTCCGATCTGGTTGATCTCTTGTTGAGGGAGCACATTGAGAAGATGATGTTTTGCCTTTGAGTTTGCAAGGTGCTCCTCTCTTTGCTTCTTAGTCCAACGTGATTTTTCAATTGGTTCACCCCTTTCATCCCTAGGCAACTCGAAACCATTTTCCATTATAAACATAATATCAAAATCGGTCTCGAAGAATACCTCCATTCTCTTTTTCCACCAAGAGAATTCGCCGTCGAACTTCGGTGGGTGGATGTTTGAGCCAGCCATTTTTGAAAGTTTCTTGTTGTGGCGGTTAGTCCTCGACAAGCTTTCCTTGGCTCTGATACCACTTGTAGGGGATCGGTACGGCCGGCTAGAGGGGGGTGAATAGCCCTTTTCGTTTGGATGCCGGTATTTGCTCGTCTACAAAACTAATTAGCGCAAGCGGAAGACTAATAAAGACAAGCAAATAGAAATACGAGAAAACAAGCGCTAATAAAGAATGTAACGTGGTTCACGGCTACGCCGCTAATCCACGATCCCGATTCGTCCGAGGTGAATCACTCCTCCAAAGCCAATCACTATTGGTCTCTCCTTTGCACCAAGCTAGGTGGAGGTAACCTTTACAATCAAGATCACTCTTCTTACAAATAGAATGGAGTAAAAACAAGTAAGAAGAGTTTAGAGCTTGTGGGGCACTAGGAAGATCACTTAGAGCATAAGCATTAGCCTCTCAAAGGCTTACACCCTCTCTTTTTATAGAGAGGGCTGATTTCTTCCCGTTGGCCGCCATCACATTCGCCGCCCTTGGTCGATCGTCTACTACAACGGCCTCTCGAACACGCCGGATCCCGACCGCCAGTAGTCCAACGGAACTCTTGGCGGATCGATGGACCTCATCACGATCCGCGCTTCCATAGTCGATACCCGGCTACGAATGGTTCTGTTAAAACCCTTTTGACCAATGGATCGCCGCCGAGTCGATCGATGGTCTTGGCGATTAATCGCCCACGTGATGATGATCACGCACAATCCAGTTAGTCATATACCGAACTACACTCGACCGAAGCGGATCGCCATGACATGGCAATGATCGTGTCGGGAAAACCCATCCGACACTTGGCCAAATGGCCAAGTTTCACCTAAGAGCTACCCTTCCCCGGGTTACAATCGCTCACTCTCATCTCTCGGAGTCCCTCGCCTTCGAAGTTCTCTTCGTTCTCGGCCACGTCCCTCGGCAGCATCAGGCGCACAACTCTGCAATGCTCCTTTACGTCTCTTGCCTCGAAGTCTACTTCCTCCGGCTTCACTCCAAGCTTCTCGTCCGGCGGTCCCTCGGATGCTCCAAGCGCACTGCTTCCGCAAATCTATCCTTCAACGACTCAAGGCACAAGTCATGAGATGTGAAACTCACCACAGCTCCATGTGGGAATTACTAAGTCCTGCACGACTTCAACGCACATATCAAATCAACATATCAAACTAACTTAAACCCTTTGCCACACCATCAAAATCATATTTCGGCAAGAGATTGCCCTAACAAGACACATAATCTTAAATAATTCCCTTAGTATCGTGTAATGGTGCACACTTAGATGCAAATAAAAGTCTCCTCCCCATCGGAGTCTGCTTTTATTTGTAGGTCCAAAGAGGAACCAACTATTAATTTTATTTGTCAAAAAGTAAGGTTGACAAGATAATAAAATTAATGGGTAAAATCTCCTCTTGCAAATGTAGAATTCGTATACGTCCACACTAGCGTGGCATGCGATATTCTCGGTGTTTTGAGGTGTTGGTTGATTTCGGAATTCTATTGTTTTGAGGAATAAATAATATTTGAAATCTAATATTTTGATGATTGTTATTCTTAGGATTTTCAAATGGCTTTCAACCAACTTGCTGTGATATTAAAAGAAATAAACTTACTGTACCAAAATAATATTGATTGGAAAAGAAATTTGGATAGTGTCTTAACTATCGATGAGTGTCCTCCTAGGCCTGCGGATGATTCTAGGGAAAAGAAACTTTTCGGATACCAGAATCAGGCTGCTAGGCAGGAAGCCATGGTTGCTCAGAAAGTTTCTACTTTTAAGCCGAAAGGCAAGAAGAAGAAGAAACAAGGTGGAGCAAAATTGGCGGGTGGACCTCAGAGAGGAGTGAAGAAGCCGAAAGGCAAGTGCTTCACTTGTAAGCAGACTGGACATGGGAAGAAAGACTTCCCCAACCTAAAGCAGAACAAAGGTATATCTTTTGGCTTGGTCGTTGAAACATGTTTAGTGGTGTTATCAATCGGTACCTGGTGTGTAGATATGGAAGCCACTGATCATGTCTGCAATTCTTTGCAGGGGTTCTAGGAAACTCGACGACTAGCTGAAGGAGAAATTCCCGTATACATGGGCAATGCTACAAGGGTGGCGGCTATTACAGTGGGAGATGTTCATTTATCGTTTGATAGAAATAAAGTTTTTGTTTTGAGAAATTTTCTTTATGTACCTACATTTAGAAAGAATTTGATTTTGGTTTCTAAATTGTTTATGGATGGATATTCTGTTTCTTTTAATGACAGAGTTGTTATAAAAAGAAATAGAGAGATTATCTATTCAGGTACATTGGTTGGCAATTTGTATACTCTTGATCCAAAAGCTCCCACGATGCATATAGAAGTAAATAACTCATCTTCTAATTCCAATAATAGAAAAGAACCTTCGAAAATTAACCAGACATATCTTTGGCATCTAAGGCTTGGTCATATTAACCTGAGTAGAATTCAAAGGTTGATAGTTGATGCACCTTTGGGTTCATTAGTGGTGGAGGATCTCCCAACCTGCGAATCTTGCTTGGAAGGTAAAATGACCAAGAGGCCTTTCAAGGCCAAGGGGTATAGAGCCAAAGATGTGTTAGAGTTGGTTCATACTGATTTGTGCGGTCCTATGTCTATCCAGGCTAGAGGTGGTTTTGAATATTTCGTCTCTTTTATTGACGATTATTCAAGATATGGATGCATTTACTTGATGTGCTGCAAGTCTGAATGCTTTGACAGGTTCAAAGAATTCAAGGTTGATGTGGAGAACCGTCAAGGTAAAAGTATCAAGACCCTACGATCTGATCGTGGTGGTGAGTACCTTTTGGGAGAGTTTAGGAATTACTTATCAAAGGCTGGGATTCAATCCCAATTGTCTGCACCTGGCACACCACAGCAGAATGGTGTAGCGGAGCGAAGGAATACGACTCTTATGGAGATGGTTAGATCGATGATGAGTTATTCTGAGTTGCCAGATTCATTCTGGGGGTATGCGCTGGATACGACAATGTATATTCTGAACTTGGTTCCATCTAAATCAGTGCCTTCTACCCCCGTAGAATTGTGAACTGGGTGAAAACCTAGTCTGAGACATATTCGGATATGGGAGAGTCCAACACATATGCTGAAGGCTGATACTGGTAAGTTGGAACCTCGTACAGAAGTATGCATGTTCGTGGGCTACCCTAAAGGAACGAAAGGTGGTTTGTTTTATAATCCTAGAGATCAGAGGGTGATCGTTAGCACGAATGCCCTATTTCTAGAGGAAGACTATGTGATGAACCACAAGCCCAAGAGTAGGATTGTTCTGGAGGAATTAAGAGGGGAAGTCGCTACTTCAGTACCACCGGTACAAGAGGATACACCACAAGTCACTACACCGTGTGTCACAGAGGATACACAGGTGATACCTCGTCGTTGTGGGAGGGTTGTTAGACAGCCTGATAAATTCATGTTCTTGGGAGAATCTTCTGATTTGCTCCTTGGCGAACATGAACCTGATCCCTGGACATATAACAAGGCACTCCAAGATAGAGATGCGGTATCTTGGCAAAGAGCGATGAATTCAGAGATAGAATCTATTGATTCTAATCATGTCTCGGAGCTAGTAGAACCACCCGATGGTGTGAAAGCCATTGGAAGCAAGTGGATCTACAAGAGAAAGAAAGGAGTAGACGGGAAGGTTGAGACCTTCAAAGCTAGGCTTGTTGCGAAAGGGTATACTCAGAAAGAGGGTATCGATTATGAGGAGACCTTTTCGTCGGTAGCTATGCTTAAGTCTATCCGGATTCTCTTATCTATAGCTGCTCATATGGATTATGAGATTTGGCAGATGGATGTCAAGACAGCTTTCCTTAACGGAAGTCTTGAGGAGAACATCTATATGCAACAACCAGAGGGATTCATGGCTAAAGGCAAAGAGCATCTAGTGTGTAAGCTTAATCGGTTCATTTATGGATTGAAGCAAGCTTTGAGATCTTGGAACATCCATTTTGATGTGGTAATCCAGTCATATGGATTTATTCAAAATCCGGATGAGCCATGTGTATACAAAAGATGTGACAGAAACGTAGTGGTATTTCTTGTACTATACGTAGATGACATTTTGTTAGTTGGCAACAATATCAAAGTGTTATCAGACGTAAGGGTATGGTTGTCCAAACAGTTTGACATGAAGGACTTGGGAGAAGTGGGACACATCCTTGGGATCAAAGTTATAATGGATCACAAGAAAAGGATGTTGTGCTTATCTCAAGATTCATACATAGACACGGTCCTAGCTCGTTTTAGGATGCAGAACTCCAAGAAAGGTTTTCTACCTTTTAGGCATGGAGTACCTTTATCTAAAGAGATGTGTCCCAAAACATCAAAGGAGATAGAGGAGATGAAGGTGGTTCCTTATGCTTCGGCAGTAGGAAGCCTCATGTATGATATGCTATGTACGAGACCAGATATCTGCTTTACCGTGGGCATGGTTAGCAGATATCAAAGTAATCCTGGAGAGGGACATTGGATTGCGGTAAAGCATATATTGAAGTACCTGAGAAGGACTAGGGATTATATGTTGGTTTACCGGGCAGATCAATTAGTCCCTGTGGGTTACACGGATTCTGATTTCTAATCAGATAGGGACAACAGTAAGTCTACCTCGGGGTTTGTGTTTACTTTTGGAGGTGGAGCCATAGTATGGAGGAGTGTCAAGTAGAAATGCATGGCGGACTCCACCACGGAAGCTGAGTATGTGGCAGCCTCTGAGGCGGCCAAAGAAGCTGTATGGCTCAGGAACTTCCTGATGGGCTTGGATGTGATTCCTGGTTTGCCCAGAACTATCACAATTTATTGTGATAATAATGGTACAGTTGCAAACTCGAAGGAACCACGAGCCCATAAGGCTAGTAAACACATAGAGCGCAAGTACCACCTGATACGAGAAATCGTAAAGGAGGTAGAAGTTGTTGTCGCCTAGATTGCATCAGAGGATGACCTGGAAGACCTTTTCACTAAGGCCCTTCTAGCGAGAGCTTTGATCGGCATGTGGAGGGAAGGGGAATCAGATGTATGGCAGTATGAGGATAGCATAGTCTTTTAGTATAAGTGGGAGATAGTTGGGATGTATACTGAAAGCCTAACTCTTTTGTATGAACATTTTTATTTTGAAATAAGAATCACATGATCATTGTTTGCACTTTATATTTATTATATGTTTGCATATTGTCTAAAACTTTACATTGTAGATAACATGGTGCTTGGTGTGGCACAGAAGATCATGTTATCAGTCCCTTGTAGAATATAAGTAGAGGCTCAAAAGAAAGATGGTTTTGGACAAACCATTGGCATGGTTGTAGTGTTGCTTGGTATTGTTTTGTATTGAACATAGAGTTACACTAGTACACTTAGGTGTATTGAGCAGGACCGACATAGAGGTGATTCAATTTATTGCTGACTACATAATTGAATCGGACCTCAGATATTATGTTGTACATGCTCTTAATCCCGATATAATAACGGACACATATACTTAGTATTTATTTCTTTGATTTACCAAAGGGTGAGATTTATATGGATTAAATCAATATGCCCGGTAAGTTGGGAAATGATATTATTTACATGGTGTGCCGTTAATTATAAGAGGAAACCGTGTTCTATATATTAGGTTGATGATGTCTCCTTGGAGAACTCATAAGGTTCATCATGTAAACCCTGCAGGTTGACTTAGTCAACATGATGATAAGGTTGAGTGGTACTACTCGAGGAGTTAGATGTTAATTGATTGATGGTCAGTAAATCAATTAATTGACGGACATTCGATATCTTAAACACGGGGAGATGGATGTACAAATAATGTATGGAGCCCATATTAATTTATGTGGGTTGGTGAGGTATTTCAATGATGATCCTCTAGTGGAATGGAACATCATTGATGGATCAAGTTTGTGTGGTTCCGATCCATCGGGTGGCCAAGATCCAACTCCTCCTCATGGTCTCCATCGTAGCCTAATATAATCCTCAAGAAGCCTAGATATAATAAAGGGGAGGGAAAGGAAAGGGGAGGGAAAGGAAAGGAAAGGGAGAGGAGAGGTTGGATGAGGTGGGCGGCAAGTTTAAAGATTGATAAAAAAATTTTATTTTTTAATTCTATGCCACCTTAGGTGGCATGATTTGAATTAGTTAAAAAAAAATTTTCAAGATTAGAATTGGTAAAATTTTTTTTTTCTATTTTCTATGCCACCTTGGGTGGCAAGATTAGAGGAGGTAGAAATTTTTTTTTACTAATTCATTGCTACCTTGGGCGGCAAGAATAATTAGGAATTAGATCCTAATTTTTTAGCCACCTCATCAATAACCAACTTTCTCCTAAGTTCTATAAAAGGGAGGCTAAGGGGGCGGCACAATAAGGATCAAGGATTAAGGTTTAGGTTTCTTTGCTTGGCAGGCTCTATCCCCTTGTGGTTGGCGGCACAAAGATATAAGAAACCCTAAGCTTTCTTCCTTAGCCTCTTCTCCTCTTCACTCCCTCTAGGGCCGACAGCACAAAGGGGTTGTAGGGTCTTCTATTGCTCTCCTTTGGTCGGTCTTTCTCTCATCCTTTTCCTCTTGGCCGGCGGCACTAGGAGCTAGGGATTGTTCCCTTGTTTGGTTCCTTGGTTGGCCATCTTGTTCTCTCTTTTCTTGGGGCCGACAGCAACAAGCTTTTGTGGCTTGGTGGTTGGCTCAAGCAAGAAGGGAAGGAGAGTTCTTTTTTCTTTTGATTGAAGAAGATCTAGGAAGCTTCAACTTGGGAAGGATCTTCGCCCACACGAAGTCTACAAGGAGGTTAGGACATACGATAGAAGATCGAGAGGTATAAAAGTTTTGCAAGTTTTATTATTGATCTTTGCATGTTCTTATTAATATGTTTGTATGTGTTGATTATACATGTCTACATCCATAAGTATTTTTATAATCATGGACCCCGAAGATAAACACAAAAACCGGCGATTCGTCTGTCGTCTCTTCCACGGCTAACCGACTAGAAGAGTTTTATTGCTTGAACAACTAGTTTGTTCAAGCGATCGCTCAAGTCGTTAGCACGACGACAAATTGGTTGAGCTTAGGAAACTCATCCCATCCGGATTAGTTTTCACTAGTGAAAATTTTAATACGGGGACATGGGAGCCATTGAGCCTCCGAAGCAATTCCCTACAAGATGAACCATTGAGGTTATGCATCGATTATCAATGTTGGAATGTGGAATGCAATAGTTGAAAATGGATATCCTTCGTTGTGGATAGATGATCTATTTAGATCAGCTAAAGGACACCTGTGTGTATCCTAGGGTTGATCTATGATTGGAGGGTTGTTATTGTAGTGACTTGATGTCATACAATTACCCTGATGGGTGTGATGATTGATATATCATCTGCGTGGAGTAAAAAGAATGCAAGTGTATAGATGATGACATTTCATACTTGGTATGAATTTTAGGAGATTTTGATAATGTTATTAGACTTATTGACGATTTAGTCGTTCATGGATTTGAGGAATCAAGTACTCATGGAGTATTTGAGATCGATTGTCATCACATCTGTGGATGATATATTTTTGATACATATTCATAATCTTAAGGGATGTTGTGGTTTCCCTGGAATTGATTTGGTTATTACCGTAGGTGTTGATAGGATGTTACTAGCGTTACTATACCACTAATTTTTGGACCAAGTAGGTGATGGAAATGACTTGGTCAAAAGTTGTGGAAGCTAGGTTTCAGGGCCTCGATAGTGACTGACTTTTGCATCAGTGTAGTTAGTCCTTCCGTTTGCGATGGAAGGGTACTGCACATAGATGCAACATTTCAGGGATTGGAGCGATTCCAATGTAGTTGTATGAGACATGTCTTATGCCTACGTCAATTGAGGAACTGCGAGATAAGCAGTTATTATCTTGATTGTAAATGTATGGAGCGAAAGTGCTCATAGAGTTTTGGCTAGCTACTGGGTAGCTGCTATAGGATTGTTAGAACACGGATAGATGCAACTGGGGAGATTGGTCATTACGGTCTCCCAGTCACTTATAGTGCTGCGTGATAGAGTGGATTTTGGACATGGTTGATTTCGTAGTTTGATGATGGGTATGCCAACAAGCAAAGGTGGAATATTATGACTGGTAGGGTTACGTCCCGTGATGAAGTGGGAGCCTAGTACGATGGACAACATTAGGGAGATTATCTAGAATTCTGAAAGGATTTGATAGGATTTGGGTAATCGATGATCGATTAGCTAGGTCCATTCATTTCTTTCCGAGTCATAAGATGAATTTCGTTGGATCGCTTAATGGAATTATATTCATGGAATATCCTTGAGTATCATTTCTGATAGTGATTCATGATTTATCTTATGATTCTGTCAAGGTCTCCAACATGTCATGGTCATAGAGCTCCACTCTGGTACAGTTATTTATCTTTTAATAGGTCGGTTGAGAGTATATATAATAGTTGGAATATAATATTTGAGCTCAGTACCCCATTTAATATTTGAGGTGTGTGACTTTTCTCCGAATACTTGGGATGGTTATTGTGACATCTCATACTCGTACATGAGTTAGAAATTTGGGGACCAAATTTTTATAAGTGGGGGACAATGTAAGATATAGAAAATAATAATAATAAAATAAAAAAAATAAAAAAAAATAAATTAATAGCCCTTTCTAATTGAGAATTAGTTTGTGGAATTTTCAAGAATTTTTCAAAATTAAAAAGGGGTTCATATGATCGATTAGGAGGAAGATTAAGGTTAATAGGTGATTGCGTCGACTTGAGTTAGCTCATTCAAGTGGCCAGTTTTTACAAGCTTGTCAGATCGCGATCCCAAATCCGATTTCCCGATTCCTTCGTTCCCAATATCCACAGCTTCCCGTCACCTCTGGAGCCAGTTCGCCGGGTCATTCATCGCTGCCACTTCACCGTCGGGGAACACCTGGAGCGGAAGGCCATCGATTTGTCCTTCTCCCTCCGTGAGCCACTGTCATCGACGGTCGATGATCCGGCCAGTGGGAGAGACGCCGAGCTCTCTGCTTCCGATCTGCTCCTCCGTCTCTTATCTCCTCCGCATCTTGCCACCGTCGTTCGTCGGGTAGATCCAGCTGGAGTAAGGGACTCCGATCGAGCTCCAACGGGTGAGGGACTCCGCTGGGAGCTGGGAGTCGGAGGAGATGCGATCGGGGAGCAGACTGTGGGCTGGAATTCACGAGTTCTACTGAGATTTGGGTAACCAGCCGATTTTTCCCCTTGATTTGGATGAAATCCATCCATGCTTGTGATTTTCACTACCAGTTGCTTAGATCCAAGTTTTGGGCAGTGATTGGAGCAATTTTCGTAGATGAACAGGGGAAAAACGGTGCCAGTGGAGATCCAAGATCGGTAAGCTTGGTTTATTTTTCTTTATTGGCTGTAGATTGGTATATTTTCTGGAATGTGTCATTGTTGTTGAGATTCCGATGGATTTTTCCAATGGATTGTGGTATGGCAGCTGTGGTTGGTGTGGTGGAAACCGTGATATGAGATTTACCCTCTAAGCAACGTGAACCCATCTGTGAGTTACCAAGCTACTTAGGGAATTGATTGTCGTTGAGATATGTGGACTATTGGGTCGTTGTGCCAGCTGTGAGTGCGAAGGAGAATACAGCTTGGTTTGAGATGAGAAATCCAATTGATGATTGGTTGATCCGTGAGTGTAATAGATATTGATTTGCGATTTGTAAGGTGTGTGTGCGGTGTGTGTATGTGTTGTACATGGGATAAAGGTGATCTATTGTGAGTTTAGTTATGGTGTATCAGATTAGGATAGTCTAGTATCTAACTCGTAGATAAGAAAAGAATACGAACATAGAAACGAGTGGTGTTTGGTTTCTATATTTGTCTAGTCATTGTACTTAATCATAGTTTCTATTATGTGCAAGTTTGGGATATGAAGTAGCTCCACGACCGTGACGATTATTCGAGCTTCGTATCAGGTGGGTAATATCTACCCTTGTCAGGTAGTTTTTGACTTATTCCGGTGCATGAATCAGATTTATGATGATACCTTTGATCTTAGATCCACTATTATTTAATCATATGCTTGTACTGCCTTGACCTTTGAGATATATTGTTGTTACTTCATTGATTATCTAGCACGGATAGGAACTATAAACCCTATTATGTGTTAGTTGATGGATGTTCAGTAAGTATAGGTGGTTAGGGATTATCTCTGTGACTTCAGATTGGGTTACGGTGTTACATCACTAGGGTTAGGTGTTGGAATATATTATGGAGTCGATTGTTATATCGTATACTTATTAGTTGTGCATCTATGGTGGATCTAGTTGTCTGTGCATAGATAAGGTTGTGGTGGTCAGTATGTGGCTAAGGACTAGAGGTCCTAGCGTCATTATATATCAATTATGGATCATGTGACTGTGTATGGTTATATGGATGGTCGACAGTATCTCTTTACGAATTGAGGTCTTAGCATTGTTGATTGTCAGATGTGTATGACTTTTTGTGCGATAGAGAGAGTCTTGTGGATTATAGTCTTTGCATAGTTGACTAGGACTCCCCGTGGGATAGGGAGTGTGGCGAGGATACATGTATGGAGCTATGCATCTTTACATTGCATACATGGTGGCGATTAGGTCTCCCTTATGGTTGAGACAGGTCGTCAGTCATCCTGCCTCCCCGGCCACTCGGGGTAGTGGTAGCAGGTTTGAAGGCAGAGCATTAGATGTGTCGCGCTCGACCACTATAGACGGTGGTAGCTGGAGATGCGCACTTGGCCACTGTGCAGAGTGGTAGTTATCGCACTCACCCAGTATAGACGATGGTTGCGTATTGTGCAATTGTCCTATGTGCGGTGCTTGTCTACTCATGGGTGGGGACAACATGGCTAGCAGTAGGGAACCCTAGGAGTTGTTAGCTCTTTACGCTTATATGCTACTTAGTCATACTACCCAACTAGGCCACTCGAGAGTAGTAGTAGTTGGAGTCGGGCTAGTTGTCATGTCGTGCCACCCTGGCCACTCTGGGGTCGTGGTTGGATGGGTCCGCAGATAGTGATCATTCATATGCATTGCTGATATATATGTATGCATGTATTTGATATATGTTTTACATATGCCTGTGAGATGCTGCATTTGATTGAGCTATGATTGTTGCATATGCTTGTACATCATGATATATGTCATTTGCATATTATATACTGCTGTGTGTTGAGCATGATACATGTGTTGGTCCAGACTATTGTATGTATTTGATTAGCGTCATGTCATAGTGTGGTATGGACCGGGATGTTATTATATGTGATTATATACTGTTCATATGTCTGAGTGTTGGTCAGGTGTGGGATTGACTTTGTACGTTATAAGGGTTATGTTATTGTATATCTGTTCAGGATGATATAGCTTATGGTGTTGCAGACCGTCAGGTACGTTGGTAAATTACTTCATGTTCAGTTTATCAGTTTAGTATATACATTGGGTATGACTATACTGTGGTTACTTGTTAGTAGATTTGGTTATGACTTTATGTCTATTGGACTCATGCTATATACCTGTAGATCTTCACATATATACTTATAGATCTCTATATCCTTATATGTGGTTCATGCACTTTCTATATATTTCCCCTGAGCTTATACCCACCACCCCGGACCCTGGGTTTTCCTGTCACCTAGGTAACAAGTAGAAGATTGCCTTGGACGTTCGGAGCTCCGCTAGCTGATCCCATCTCACAGCGGAAGGATGATTATTTAATCCGTATTGTTGTATTTTTTTGGATTGTCGTTTTGAGGTTTTAGCCTTGATTGTTTCCGTATTTGTGATATACGGATGTGTTGTATGTATTTGGTCTTTGATGTTATTTCTATTGTGATTCTTGTTGTGTCAAAGTCACTCCGGAGTGCACAATTTGGTCTTTGTATCTTGTTTATCTGTCAGTATGTTTCCGCTATTTTTGGTATGTTGATATCTTATATTATATTGTTGTTGTGGGCCTATGGGCCATGTATTAACCCGATATGTTGCCACATACAGGGGAGATGTTGTCCGTTTGGTTTTCGGCACGACATACTCTCGGGGCATGACAAAAGGCTTGGGTGGAAAAAAGAGAAAAAGCGGTGCTAGGGTTGGGAAAGGCTTGGGCGGAAAAAAGAGAACAAGTTGTGCTAGGATTTGGAGTTGGAATTTGAGTGGCTTCGGCAGCAAGAATTGGTTGCAAGGGTTTGCTTCTCCAAAGGCTGGCAGCAACAAGGTTGGAGGCTAGGATTTTGTTCTTCTCCTCCCTCACTTGGTCGGTGCCTCCTTCCCTCAAGCTTTGGCCAGTGCTTCTTCATCCTCTTCCAAGGGCTGGCGGCAACAAAGGTGAGGGTTCCTCCTTCCTTTGTCTGTTGGATCGAGAAGCATCGCTAGAGGGGGGGGGGGGTGAATAGCGAGCGTAAAATTTTCATTCGTTTCCATACTTGAGTTACGGAGCAGAAAGAATAAAGAGACAAGTTTATTTTTACTTGGTTCACAACCCAGCGGTTCCTACTCTAAGGCCTAACGGTCCTAGACTACGTATGAAGGGCAAAACTGTTGGATCGAGCGGATCACTATAGGGGGGGTGAATAGCGATAAAACTTTTCTTGCATTTCTTTTGTTAAAACAATAGTAGACACAGTGAAAGATAAAAGTAAACATAAGAGACAATAGTATTTTTTACTTGCTTCGTAGCCTTCGGCTACTACTCCAAGGCCCTAACGGTCTTAGACCGTGTACAGAGGGAAATTCACTAAAACACTCCTCGTTAGAGGTAGGAGTTTGACGATTACAAAAACCTTCGAAAACAAAAGATAGAGAGACAAACCCTCTCTTCTATTAAGGTAAAATGCAACGATAGAAAACCTCGATTAACATTAGGAATTGCAATATGAAATAGACAACAATTTAAAGTTATACCAACAACTAGAGAATAGAAATTATGCTAGGGTTGTTGACAGCACTTCGTCGTTGTAGTGTCGTCGGAGAGTCGCAGCGTTGTGGAGGCTTTAGGGCACTTAGAATTGATGAAATGGTGAGAAATGGACCTTGTTTTATAGCCCTAGAAGTCCCCTCCTAAAGCACATCAAGATCCTACATCAATGGCCACCTCACCCTTGATGAATGGGATGAGTTTTGACTCATCTCGAAGTTGATCCTTGACTAGCGGTTGAATTGATTTCATGCTCGGTTGAACTGATGGCTCAGCAGTTGAACTAATCCTTGGCTGGTTGAACTGATGGCTCAACAGTAGAACTGATCCTTGGCCGATTGAACTGATTGCTAGAATTTTCCACTGTAATAAAGAGTTAGCTCGAAATATAAGTGAATTCAACAGCCACTTGCCGTCCGATCTCATCATAGACCTTCCATGGGAAGTCTTGGTCGGATCGTCACCTAAGGATGCCCCCGTATGGAGGACTTGACCTTACTTACGCTCACTCACAAGAGCTTACCTCAACATTTACCATTGAAGCCTTGGTTTCGGTCTCCACCTAATTCCTTCACCTCCCTCCGAAGTCCTCTCGGTGTCGCCCGACCACTACAGTTCTCTCCGAGTGTCGCTGACCTTCGGCTTAGCTTAGTATTTCTGCATACTTAATTCTTCTCGTGAGATAACAAAATGCACTTAACTTTGTGTATTTGCAATAATCAAAACTCAGGTTCGATTCAGGTGCCTACTACACCAAAAATCTCCCCCTTTTTGATCTATGGCAACCCAACACAAAGTTAAGTAAAATAAATTAAGTGCATTAAGCAAAATGAGTATGAGTTATTCATGAATGAGCAGGAGTATATACAAACTCTTTTTCAAGTGCTCCCCCTTGAGGAATCCTCCCCCTTGACTGAGGGTGAGTACTTGAGAAAGAGTTTTAACTCTCCCTCTTGATGTTTGCTACTTAAAAAGAATTAAGTAACTGGAATTACTTAATATTTTCCATAGTGTTTAAAATAAGTTTTAAGTTAAGAAATTAAAAAATTGATTTCTTAACCTTGGCCTTTCTCCCGTTATTTAAGTTCTAAAAATTAAGTTAAGTTAAGTAAACATTTACTTAACTTGGGTCATTAGAATATGTACTAAGTAAGTTACCAAAAAATAACCCCTTAACTTTGGCCTTTTCTCCCCCTTTTGCCATAACTCAGAAAAAGCTGGGGGTTTTGAAAAACACAATTTTGAATATAGTTGTAAGTCCAAGCATGTTCCAAATAAATTTTGAAAATAGTATACTGAAAATAAGCTCATCTAAAAAATATTCGACTCATATTTGACTTGATTAATATGAAAGATCAACCAGTCCTGGTCAGAGTCGGTTAATATGAATGATTATACTACGTGGTTTATGGCGATACACTAGCTCTACATCTGGAACTAGGAGTAAGGTCCTAACATCTCACGCCCATCTACGTGGCTAAGTACACAAACACATTAGTCCTATGTATTGTGAGATGTATTGGCTCCTTAAATCTATAGGTGCATGATATCTAAGGTATGTCCTATGCTAGTTCAATAAAAATAAAAAAGTAAGAAATAGTAGTAAAAAAAATTTAATTTGCAAGTTTCGATTCTACTACGCACATGCCCAATTTTCGTCATAATTGACTGAATTCGGCTTCGGGTAGGGGTTTAGTAAATAGGTCTGCCAAGTTGGACTTCAATTCGACATATTCGAGTTGTATGGCTCTGTTGGCCACATGTTCTCGAATGAAATGATGTTTGACCTCTATATGTTTGGTCCTAGAATGACATATCGGATTCTTAGTTAGGTTAATTGAGCTAATGTTATCCACATGGAGTTTAATGTTTGTAAAATCTAACTTAAAGTCTCGGAGAGTCTGCTTCATCCAAAGAAGCTGAGTAACACACACACCCATTGCAATGTATTCATCTTCGGTGGTAGATAAGGCAACACAATGTTGCTTCCTACTGCACCAACTTACTAGACTCGAGCCGAGAAGTTGACAACACTCATTCGTACTCTTTCTATCGAGCTTACTACCAACATAGTCCAAATCAGAGTATCCAGTTAGTTCGAACTCGGTAGATCTAGGGTACCAAATACCGACATTAAGTGTAGCCTTTAGATATCTAAGGATACGCTTGACCAGAGTTAGGTGAGACTCCTTGGCACAGGTTTAGAACCTCGCGCACATACTTACTGCAAATAGGATATCAGGTCGGCTCACAGTTAAGTAAAGGAGACTCCCTATTATGCTCATATAGTATTTTAAATCAATTTAATTTCCGATTACATCTTCTTCTATATTCACATTAGTTGCCATTGGGGTATTAATAATTTTAGCATCTTGCATTCGAAAGTGTTTAATTAATTCCCTAGTGTATTTTCATTGATGTAGGTATATTCCATCTTTAGTTTGTTTAATTTGTAGACCTAAGAAGAAAGCTAACTCGCCTACTAAATTCATTTAAAATTCACTTTCCATAAGTGAAATGAATTCATTCAGTAGGATCGAGTTGGAGGTTCCGAAAATAATATTATCTATGTAGATTTGGGCTATGAATATGTCTTTACCTAAGGATTTTACGAAAAGGGTTGGGTCAACTACACCTTGGTTAAATCCTTTGGACTTAAGATAAACCAAAAGTCTCTCATACCAAGCTCGAGGAGCTTGTTTAAGTCCATAGAGAGCTTTCTTTAACCTAAGGACATGATCGGGTTTATCTAGGCTTTCGAAACTAGAGGGTTGACTAACATAAACCTCTTCATTAATGTGTCCATTCAAGAATGCTGACTTTATATCCATTTGAAACAACTTAAATCCTCGATGTGCAGCATATGCTAATAAAATTTGAATGGACTCTAATCTAGCTACTGGGGCATAGGTCTCGTCGTAATCTAAACCTTCGACTTGACTAAACCCAACAACTAATCTAGCTTTATTTCTAACTACTTCACCTTTATCATCAAGTTTATTCCTAAACACCCACCTTGTTCCAATGATTGTTTTATCTTTAGGTGGTTGTATTAATTCCCATACTTCGTTCCTAGTGAATTGAGCTAGCTCTTCTTGCATTGCAATAATCCAATCGGGATCAAGAAGAGCTTGGTCAATAGTTTTTGGTTCAATTTTGGAAATCAAGGAGATTTGACTAAGGTTTCTATATGAGGCTCTAGTTCGAACTTCTAGACTTGGATCACCTATCACTTGGTCGATAGGATGATTCGTTTGAGTCCTAGTTGGATTTGGGTTTGAGACTACCACTTGGTCAATAGGATGACCCGTTTGAGTCCTAGTTTGGTTAGAGCCATCTACCATTTGGTCGATAGACTGACTTGGTTGACTTAGGTTAGAATTAATACTAGACTTGTGTTGGTATGTCGCTTCGGAGGCTCATTGGATCCCATGTCCCCGGATTAAAATTTTCACTAATGAAAGGATTAATCCGGATGGGATGAGCTTCCTTAGCAACACCATTTCGTCGTCGTGCTAACAACTTGATTGGTCGCTCGAACAAACTAGTTGTTCAAGCAACTCTACTCTTCTAGTTGATTAGCCGCGGAAGAGACGACGGACGGATCGCCGGTTTTTGTGTTTGTCTTCGGGGTCCATGATTATACAATATATTTGCACACACACACATGCATAATCAAAACAAATAAGAACATGCTCAGATCTGTACATAAAGTTAAAATAACTTTATACCTCACGATCTTCTACCGTATGTCCTATCCTTCTCGTGGACGACGTGTGGACGAAGATCCTCCACGAGTAGAAGCCTTCTAGATCGAGTTCTCCTCTACCTTGTCCGCTGCGAACAAAGAGAAAAACCAACAATACCTTTCCTATCTAGAACCGGCCACCAAGCTAGGAAGTTTGATGCAACCGCCGGCCAAGGAATGGATGAAGATGCGCCGGCCACCAAAACAAGAGGAGCCGCCGGCCACCTTTGGGAATTGGAAGAAGATGATCTTGCCGGCCACCAATGGGAGGAGAACCGCCGGCAAAGGAAGAAGAGAGTGTCTAAGATGAAGGGTGCCGGCCAAGGAAAGCTTGAATGAATTGGGCGCCGGCAACAATGTTGGATGAAGATGGTTGCCGCCCAACCTAGCTCCAAACCCTAGCCGCCCAACTCTTTCCAAACCCTAATCCCTATTCAAAAATATCTATCTTGCCGCCCAACCCTAAGCCCTTATTTATAGAATTTAGGAGAAAGTTGGTTAGCCAAAATTATAGGAACTAACTCCTATATTCTTGCCGCCCAACCCCTAACTCCTTTAAGGTTTGTTGCCGCCCAACCTATGGATGAGCCAAACCCTAATTCTAGAATTTAGGCTTAAGCCTCCTCTAATATCCACCGTCGGATCTAGGGATTTAATCTCCACCGTCGGATCTAGGATTTTATCCCAACCGTCGGATCTAGGATTTCATCCCAACCGTAGGATCTAGGATTTCATCCCAACCGTCGGATCTACGATTTCATCCCAACCGTCGGATCTAGGATTTCATCCTAACCGTCGGATCTAGGATTTTATCCCAACCGTCGGATCTAGGGATTTAATCCCAACCGTCGATTCTAGGGTTTCATCCTAACCATCGGATCTATGGATTTAATCCAACCGTTGGTTCTAGGGTTTCATCCCAACCATCGGATCTATGGATTCAATCCAACCGTTGGTTCTAGGTTTTGTTTTACATTCTTGGATCTAGACATCACAAGGATTATAATAGGCTACGATAGGGACCATAAGGAGGAGTTGGGTCTTGGCCACCCGATGGATCGGAACCACACAAACTTGATCCATCAATGATGTTCCATTCCACTAGAGGATCATCATTGAACTACCTCACCAACCCCCATAAATTAATATGGGCTCCATATATTATTTGTACATTTATCTCCACGTGTTTAAGATATCGAATGTCCGTCAATTAATTGATTTACTGACCATCAATTAATTAACATCTAACTCCTCGAGTAGTACCACTCAACCTTATCATCATGTTGACTAAGTCAACCAGCTTGGTTTACATGATGAACCTTATGAGCTCCTCAAGGGGACATCATCAACCTAATATATAGGACACGGTTTCCTCCTATAATCAACGGCACACCATGTAAATAATATCATTTCCCAACTTACCGGGCATATTGATTTAATCCATCTAACTCTCACCCTTTGGTAAATCAAAGAAATAAATACTAAGTACATGTGCCCGTTATTATATCGGGATTAAGAGCATGTACAACATAATATCCGAGGTCCGATTCAATTATGTAGTCAGCAATAAATTGAATCACCTCTATGTCGGTCCTGCTCAATACACCTAAGTGTACTAGTGTAACTCTATGTTCAAGATAAAACAATACAAAGCTACACTACAACCATGCCAATGGTTTGTCCAAAACCAACATGGTTGTGAGCCTCTACTTATATTTAACAAGATGATAACATGATCTTACATGCCACACCAAGCACCATGTTATCTACAATGTAAAATATTAGACAATATGCACACATATATAATGAATATATAAAATGCAAACAATGATCATGTGATTCTTATTTCAAAATAAAATGTTCATACAAAAGAGCTAGGCTTCGTTATACATTCTAACAATCTCCCACTTATACTAAAAGACTATGCACGTCATCACTCTGCCATACATCAGTCCCCATGTCCTCCACATGCCTATCAAAGCGCTTTATTTGGAAGGGCCTTGAGTAGATGGATCGCTTCTCCTATGATGCAATCTTGGCGACAACTTCTCCTCGCTTTACGATCTCTTGTATAAGGTGGTACTTGCGCTCTATGTGTTTACTGCCTTATGGGCTCGTGGTTCCTTGAGTTTGCAATTTGCACTGCTATTATCACAATAAATTGTGATAGTTGGGCAAACCAGAATCACATCCAAGTCCATCAAGTTTCTGAGCCATCTGACTTCCTTGCTGCCTCGGAGGCGCCACATACTCACTTCCATGGTAGAGTCCGCCGCATTTACCTTGACACTCCTCCATGCTATGACTCCACCTCCAAAAGTAAACACAAACCCCGAGGTAGACTTACTCTTGTCCCTATCTGATTGGAAATCCGAATCCGTGTAACCCACAGGGACTAATTGATCTGCCCAGATAAACGGCATATAATCCTAGTCCTTCTCGGGGACTTGATATATGCTTTACGCGATCGATGTCCTATCCGGGATACTCGATGTCGCTAACCATGCCCACAAAGCGGATATCGGTCTCGTACATAGCATAGCATACATAAGGCTTCCCTCTTGCCAAGCATAAGAAACCGCCTTCATGTCCTCTATCTCCTTTGATGTTTTGGGACACATCTCTTTAGATAAAGGAACTCCATGCCTAAAAGGTAGAAAACCTTTCTTGGAGTTCTGCATGCTAAAACGAGCAAGGATAGTGTCAATATAAGAAGCTTGAGATAAGCTGTATCCTTTCTTGCGATCCCTTATAACTTTGATCCCAAGGATGTGTCCAACTTCTCCCAAGTCCTTCATGTCAAACTGTTTGGACAACCATACCCTTACGTCTGATAACACTTTGATATTGTTGCCAACTAACAAAATGTCATCTACGTATAGTACAAGAAACACCACTACGTTTCCGTCACATCTCTTGTATACACAAGGTTCATCCGGACTTTGAATAAATCCATATGACTGGATTACCTCATCAAAGCGGATGTTCCAAGATCTAGAAGCTTGCTTCAATCCATAAATGGACCGATTAAGCTTACATACAAGATGCTCTTTGCCTTTAGCAATGAATCCCTCTGGTTGCCACATATAGATGTTCTCCTCAAGACTTCCGTTAAGGAAAGCTGTCTTGACATCCATCTGCCATATCTCATAATCCATATGAGCAGCTATAGATAAGAGAATTCAGATAGACTTAAGCATAGCTATCGGCGAAAAGGTCTCCTCATAATCGATACCCTCTTTCTGAGTATACCCTTTTGCAACAAGCCTAGCTTTGAAGGTTTCAACCTTCCCGTCTACCCCTCTCTTTCTCTTGTAGATCCACTTGCATCCAATAGTTTTTACACCATCGGGTGGCTATACTAGCTCCCAGACCTGATTAGAATCCATAGATTCTATCTCTGAATTCATCGCTCTTTGCCAAGATACCACATCTCTATCTTGGATTGCCTCGTCATATGTCCAGGGATCAGGTTGATGTTCACAAGGGACTAAGTCCGAAGACTCTCCCAAAAACATGAATCTATCGGGTTGTCTAACAACCCTCCCACTACGACGAGGTACCTCCCGTGTATGCTCTGTGACACGCGGTGCAGTGACTTATGGGGTATCCTCTTGTGCGGTGATGCGAAGTGAACTTCCACCGACTCCTCAAGAACAATCCTACTCTTGGGCTTGTGGTTCATTACATAATCCTCCTCTAGAAATCTTGCGTTCGTTCTAACGATCACCCTCTGATCTCTAGGATTATAAAATAAACCACCTTTCGTTCCCTTAGGGTAGCCAACAAACATGCATACTTCTGTACGAGGTTCCAACTTACGACATCGACCTTGGACACATGTCTTTGGACTCCCCATATCGAATATGTCTCGGACTAGGCTTTTGCCCGATCCACAATTCTCTGAGGTAGAAGGTACTGATTTAGATGGAACCAAGTTCAGAGTATACATTGTCGTATCCAGTGCATACCCCCAGAACGAAACAGGTAACTCAGAATAACTCATTATCGATCTGACCATCTCCATAAGAGTCCTATTCCTTCGCTCCGCTACACCATTCTGTTGGGGTGTGCCAGGTGCAGACAATTGGGATTGAATCCCAGCCTCTGATAAGTAACTCCTAAACTCTCCCAAGAGGTACTCGCCACCACGATCAGATCGTAATGTCTTGATACTTTTACCTTGACGGTTCTCCACATCAGCCTTGAATTCTTTGAACTTGTCAAAGCTTCAGACTTGCGGCGCATCAAGTAAATGTATCCATACCTTGAATAATCATCTATAAATGAGACAAAGTATTCAAAGCCACCTCTTGCCTGGATAGACATAGGACCGCACAAATCAGAATGAACCGATTCTAACACATCTTTGTCTCTATACCCCTTGGCCTTAAAAGGCCTCTTGGTCATTTTACCTTCCAAGCAAGATTCGCAGGTTGGGAGATCGTCCACCACTAATGAACCCAAAGGTCCATCAGCTATCAACCTTTGAATTCTGCTTAGGTTAATATGACCAAGCCTTAGATGCCAAAGATATGTTTGGTTCATTTGCGAAGGTTCTTTTCTCTTATTAGACTCAGAAGATGAGTTATTTACTTCTATTTGCATCGTTGGAGTTTTTGGTTCAATAGAATATAAATTGCCAACCAATGTACCAGAATAGATAATCTCCCAATTCCTTTTTATAACCACCTTGTCATTAAAAGAAACAGAATATCCATCCAAAAAAAATTTAGAAACTGAAATTAAATTCTTTCTAAAAGTAGGTACATAAAGACAATTTCTTAAAACCAAAAATTTATTCCTATCAAAAGATAAATAAACGTCTCCCACTGCAATAGCCGCCACCTTTGAAGCATTGCCCATGAAGACGGTAATCTCTCCCTCAGCTAGTCGTCGGGTTTCCTGAAACCCCTGCAAAGTATTGCAAACATGATCAGTGGCTCCTGTATCTACACACCAGGCACTGGTAGATAACACCGCTAAACATGTTTCAACAACTAAACAAGAAGATATACCTTTGTTCTTATGGCGAGGACAGTCTGCCTTCCAATGTCTAGTCTACTTGCAAGTGAAGCACTTGCCTTTCGGCTTCTTCACTCCTGCCTGAGGTCCTGTTGCCACCTTCTTCGCTCCACCTTGCTTCTTCTTCTTCTTACCTTTCGGTTTAGAGGAAGAAACCTTCTGAGCGACCATGGCTTGAGAACTCTGACGAAATAGCCCCTCTGCCGCCTGGAGTTCTGTCAGAAGCTCCGCCAACGAATACAACCTCTTGTTCATGTTGTAGTTGAGGCGGAACTGCTCAAAACTCCTAGGCAAAGACTGGAGAATGATATTGACCTGGGTTTCCCCATCGATCTCAGCTCCTAGGACTTCCATCTCATTAAGATGAGCCATCATCTTTAGAACATGATCCCTAACGGGTGTTCCCTCGATCATGGAGGTCGTCATCAAGTTTCTCATAGCCTCACCGTAGCCTACTCTGATGTCCGAAAAGTTCCTTGAGATTGAACATCATGTCATAAGCTGTGCCTATGGCCTGATGCTGATGTTGCAGCACATTTGACATAGATGGAAAAATGTAACACCGCGCCATCTCATCTGCCTTAACCCATTTCTTATAACGTTCCATCTCTTTTTCATCAGAGTCATCTGAGGGCTTAGGAGGACAAACCTCGAAGAGTACAAATTTGTTCTCTTCCGCAGTTAAGACAATATCCAGGTTTCTTTTCCAATCAATGTAGTTTGGACCAGTAAGTTTGTTTTCTTTTAAAATCACAGCAAGTGGGTTGAAAGCCATTTGAAATTCCTAAAAATCACAATGATCAAAAATATTAGATTTCAAATATTATTGATTCCTCAAAACAATAAAATCCCGAAATCAACCAACACCTCAAAACACCGAGAATTTCGTATGCCACGCTGTGTGGACGTATACGAAACCTACATTTGTAAGAGGAGGTTTTACCCATTAATTTTATTATCTTGTCAACCTTACTTTTTGACAAATAAAATTAATAGTTGGTTCCTCTTTGGCCCTACAAATAAAAGCAGTGACTCCGATGGGGAGGATACTTTCATTTGCATCTAAGTGTGCACCATTACACGATACTAAGGGAATTATTTCGGATTATGTGCCTTACCGCTGTGGAAGTACACATGCTCTGAGATAATTTCCTATAACCATTATTTGACCTAGTGATCCGCAAACAAACCCATCCGCAGGGAGGAAGGCTCTCAGAGCCAACACACAAGTTTGTTCGCATCACACGTCAAATTGTAATGGAGGCCGCGGCAATTAATTAAAATATCCCTCTCCCACTTAGTAAATTGCAAATGAGGAATTTTACATCACACACAACATGCATATAAAACAAATAAGCAATAAATATGGAAAAAACAAAATTTTTCCAACTATTATGGCATTGTCCTCCAATATGCATCCCGTCGTGTGGCCATCTCGTCCGCTCCATCTTTTCCCGTGCGCAAGTAACCAAAGAGTTCCGAGCCGAGATAAAACATTTTAATTTACATCCATCGATCCTATACTCCACGAAGGAGTGTACAAATAATCTAGATCGAAAGTAAACTAAAATGAGCGGCTAAACAATGCCGTATTTAATTACAAAAATTAAATACTAATCTAGCCTCGTCAACCCCGAGGATTCAAATAATAAATTTTTACACACATCCATTCACATACACACACATGGCCATAATAGTCGGATCTTATGCCTGCAACCAAAGAGTTAAACTACGCATATCATACTATTATCCGGCACATATAATATATGAAAAATGCATAAAAATTAACCGAATCCATAACACACAAAACCGGAAACCGTGGCTCTGATACCAATTGTTGGTATGTCGCTTCGGAGGCTCATTGGATCCCATGTCCCCGGATTAAAATTTTCACTAATGAAAGGATTAATCCGGATGGGATGAGCTTCCTTAGCAACACCATTTCATCATCGTGCTAACAACTTGAGTCGTCGCTCGAACAAACAAGTTGTTCAAGCAACTCTACTCTTCTAGTTGATTAGCCGCGGAAGAGACGACGGACGGATCGCCGGTTTTTGTGTTTGTCTTCGGGGTCCATGATTATACAATATATTTGCACACACACACATGCATAATCAAAACAAATAAGAACATGCTCAGATCTGTACATAAAGTTAAAATAACTTTATACCTCACGATCTTCTACCGTATGTCCTATCCTTCTCGTGGACGACGTGTGGACGAAGATCCTCCACGAGTAGAAGCCTTCTAGATCGAGTTCTCCTCTACCTTGTCCGCTGCGAACAAAGAGAAAAACCAACAATACCTTTCCTATCTAGAACCGGCCACCAAGCTAGGAAGTTTGATGCAACCGCCGGCCAAGGAATGGATGAAGATGCGCCGGCCACCAAAACAAGAGGAGCCGCCGGCCACCTTTGGGAATTGGAAGAAGATGATCTTGCCGGCCACCAATGGGAGGAGAACCGCAGGCAAAGGAAGAAGAGAGTGGCTAAGATGAAGGGCGCCGACCAAGGAAAGCTTGAATGAATTGGGCGCCGACAACAATGTTGGATGAAGATGGTTGCCGCCCAACCTAGTTCAAAACCCTAGCCGCCCAACTCTTTCCAAACCCTAATCCCTATTCAAAAATCTCTATCTTGCCGCCCAACCCTAAGCCCTTATTTATAGAATTTAGGAGAAAGTTGGTTAGCCAAAATTATAGGAACTAACTCCTATATTCTTGCCGCCCAACCCCTAACTCCTTTAAGGTTTGTTGCCGCCCAACCTATGGATGAGCCAAACCCTAATTCTAGAATTTAGGCTTAAGCCTCCTCTAATCTCCACCGTCGGATCTAGGGATTTAATCTCCACCGTCGGATCTAGGATTTTATCCCAACCGTCGGATCTAGGATTTCATCCCAACCGTAGGATCTAGGATTTCATCCCAACCATCGGATCTAGGATTTCATCCCAACCGTCGGATCTAGGATTTCATCCTAACCGTCGGATCTAGGATTTTATCCCAACCGTCGGATCTAGGGATTTAATCCCAACCGTCGATTCTAGGGTTTCATCCTAACCATCGGATCTATGGATTTAATCCAACCGTTGGTTCTAGGGTTTCATCCCAACCATCGGATCTATGGATTCAATCCAACCGTTGGTTCTAGGTTTTTTTTTTACATTCTTGGATCTAGACATCACAAGGATTATAATAGGCTACGATAGGGACCATAAGGAGGAGTTGGGTCTTGGCCACCCGATGGATCGGAACCACACAAACTTGATCCATCAATGATGTTCCATTCCACTAGAGGATCATCATTGAACTACCTCACCAACCCCCATAAATTAATATGGGCTCCATATATTATTTGTACATTTATCTCCCCGTGTTTAAGATATCGAATGTCCATCAATTAATTGATTTACTGACCATCAATTAATTAACATCTAACTCCTCGAGTAGTACCACTCAACCTTATCATCATGTTGACTAAGTCAACCTGCTTGGTTTACATGATGAACCTTATGAGCTCCTCATGGGGACATCATCAACCTAATATATAGGATACGGTTTCCTCCTATAATCAATGGCACACCATGTAAATAATATTATTTCCCAACTTACCGGGCATATTGATTTAATCCATCTAAATCTCACCCACTGGTAAATCAAAGAAATAAATACTAAGTACATGTGCCCGTTATTATATCGGGATTAAGATCATGTACAACATAATATCCGAGGTCCGATTCAATTATGTAGTCAGCACTAAATTGAATCACCTCTATGTCGGTCCTGCTCAATACACCTAAGTGTACTAGTGTAACTCTATGTTCAAGATAAAACAATACCAAGCTACACTACAACCATGCCAATCGTTTGTCCAAAACCATCTTGGTCTTGAACCTCTACTTATATTTTACAAGGTACTGATAACATGATCTTCTGTGCCACACCAAGCACCATGTTATCTACAATGTAAAATATTAGACAATATGCACACATATATAATGAATATATAAAATGCAAACAATGATCATGTGATTCTTATTTCAAAATAAAATATTCATACAAAAAGAGCTAGACTTTCAGTATACATTCTAACAATCTCCCACTTATACTAAAAGACTATGCCGTCATCACAATGCCATACATCTGATCCCCATGTCCTCCACATGCCTATCAAACGCTTTCGCTGGAAGGGCCTTAGTGAATGGATCCGCCAGGTTCTCCTATGATGCAATCTTGGCGACAACAACTTCTCCTCGCTTTACGATCTCTCGTATAAGGTGGTACTTGCGCTCTATGTGTTTACTCGCCTTATGGGCTCATGGTTCCTTCGAGTTTGCAACTGCAGCACTGTTATCACAATAAATTGTGATAGTTATGGGCAAACCAGGAATCACATCCAAGTCCATCAAGAAGTTTCTGAGCCATACAGCTTCCTTGGCTGCCTCAGAGGCTGCCACATACTCAGCTTCCATGGTAGAGTCCGCCACGAATTTCTGCTTGACACTCCTCCATACTATGGCTCCACCTCCAAAAGTAAACACAAACCCAGAGGTAGACTTACTCTTCTCCCTATCTGATTGGAAATCCGAATCCGTGTAACCCACAGGGACTAATTGATCTGCCCGATAAACCAGCATATAATCCCTAGTCCTTCTCAGGGACTTCAATATATGCTTTACCGCAGTCCAATGTCCCTATCCAGGATTACTCTGATATCTGCTAACCATGCCCACGGCAAAACAGATATCCGGTCTCGTACATAACATAGCATACATAAGGCTTCCTACTGCCAAAGCATAAGGAACCGCCTTCATGTCCTCTATCTCCTTTGATGTTTTGGGACACATCTCTTTAGATAAAGGAACTCCATGCCTAAAAGGTAGAAAACCTTTCTTGGAGTTCTGCATGCTAAAACGAGCAAGGATAGTGTCAATATATGAAGCTTGAGATAAGCACAACATCCTTTTCTTGCGATCCCTTATAACTTTGATCCCAAGGATGTGTCCAACTTCTCCCAAGTCCTTCATGTCAAACTGTTTGGACAACCATACCCTTACGTCTGATAACACTTTGATATTGTTGCCAACTAACAAAATGTCATCTACGTATAGTACAAGAAACACCACTATGTTTCCGTCACATCTCTTGTATACACAAGGTTCATCCAGACTTTGAATAAATCCATATTACTGGATTACCTCATCAAAGCGGATGTTCCAAGATCTAGAAGCTTGCTTCAATCCATAAATGGACCGATTAAGCTTACATACAAGATACTCTTTGCCTTTAGCAATGAATCCCTCTGGTTGCCACATATAGATGTTCTCCTCAAGACTTCCGTTAAGGAAAGCTGTCTTGACATCCATCTGCCATATCTCATAATCCATATGAGCAGCTATAGATAAGAGAATCCAGATAGACTTAAGCATAGCTATCGGCGAAAAGGTCTCCTCATAATCGATACCCTCTTTCTGAGTATACCCTTTTGCAACAAGCCTAGCTTTGAAGGTTTCAACCTTCCCGTCTACCCCTCTCTTTCTCTTGTAGATCCACTTGCATCCAATAGTTTTTACACCATCGGGTGGCTATACTAGCTCGGACTGATTAGAATCCATAGATTCTATCTCTGAATTCATCGCTCTTTGCCAAGATACCGCATCTCTATCTTGGATTGCCTCGTCATATGTCCAGGGATCAGGTTGATGTTCACCAGGGACTAAGTCCGAAGACTCTCCCAAAAACATGAATCTGTCGGGTTGTCTAACAACCCTCCCACTACGACGAGGTACCTCCCGTGTATGCTCTGTGACACGCGGTGCAGTGACTTATGGGGTATCCTCTTGTACTGCAGGTGAATGCTGAAGTCGGAACTTCCCCTGCCAACTCCTCAAGAACAATCCTACTCTTGGGCTTGTGGTTCATTACATAATCCTCCTCTAGAAATCTTGCGTTCGTGCTAACGATCACCCTCTGATCTCTAGGATTATAAAATAAACCACCTTTCGTTCCCTTAGGGTAGCCAACAAACATCGAGGTTCCAACTTACCAACATCACCCTTGACACATGTCTTTGGACTCCCATATCCGAATATATGTCTCGGACTAGGCTTTTGCCCGATCCACAATTCTCTGAGGTAGAAGGTCCTGATTTAGATGGAACCAAGTTGAGTATACATTGTCGTATCGATGCATACCCGAGGCGAAACAGTAACTCAGAATAACTCATCATCGATCTGACCATCTCCATAAGAGTCCTATTCCTTCGCTCCGCTACACCATTCTGTTGGGGTGTGCCAGGTGCAGACAATTGGGATTGAATCCCAGCCTCTGATAAGTAACTCCTAAACTCTCCCAAGAGGTACTCGCCACCACGATCAGATCGTAATGTCTTGATACTTTTACCTTGACGGTTCTCCACATCAGCCTTGAATTCTTTGAACTTGTCAAAGCTTCAGACTTGCGGCGCATCAAGTAAATGTATCCATACCTTGAATAATCATCTATAAATGAGACAAAGTATTCAAAGCCACCTCTTGCCTGGATAGACATAGGACCGCACAAATCAGAATGAACCGATTCTAACACATCTTTGTCTCTATACCCCTTGGCCTTAAAAGGCCTCTTGGTCATTTTACCTTCCAAGCAAGATTCGCAGGTTGGGAGATCGTCCACCACTAATGAACCCAAAGGTCCATCAGCTATCAACCTTTGAATTCTGCTTAGGTTAATATATCCAAGCCTTAGATGCCAAAGATATGTTTGGTTCATTTGCGAAGGTTCTTTTCTCTTATTAGACTCAGAAGATGAGTTATTTACTTCTATTTGCATCGTTGGAGTTTTTGGTTCAATAGAATATAAATTGCCAACCAATGTACCAGAACAAATAATCTCCCAATTCCTTTTTATAACCACCTTGTCATTAAAAGAAATAGAATATCCATCCAAAAACAATTTAGAAACTGAAATTAAATTCTTTCTAAAAGTAGGTACATAAAGACAATTTCTTAAAACCAAAAATTTATTCCTATCAAAAGATAAATAAACGTCTCCCACTGCAATAGCCGCCACCTTTGAAGCATTGCCCATGAAGACGGTAATCTGTCCCTCAGCTAGTCGTCGGGTTTCCTGGAACCCCTGCAAAGTATTGCAAACATGATCAGTGGCTCCTGTATCTACACACCAGGCACTGGTAGATAACACCGCTAAACATGTTTCAACAACTAAACAAGAAGATATACCTTTGTTCTTATGGCGAGGACAGTCCGCCTTCCAATGTCTAGTCTACTTGCAAGTGAAGCACTTGCCTTTCGGCTTCTTCACTCCTGCCTGAGGTCCTTTTGCCACATTCTTCGCTCCACCTTGCTTCTTCTTCTTCTTACCTTTCGGTTTAGAGGAAGAAACCTTCTGAGCGACCATGGCTTGAGAACTCTGACGAAATAGCCCCTCTGCCGCCTGGAGTTCTGTCAGAAGCTCCGCCAACGAATACAACCTCTTGTTCATGTTGTAGTTGAGGCGGAACTGCTCAAAACTCCTAGGCAAAGACTGGAGAATGATATCGACCTGGGTTTCCCCATCGATCTCAGCTCCTAGGACTTCCATCTCATTAAGATGAGCCATCATCTTGAGAACATGATCCCTAACGGGTGTTCCCTCGATCATGGAGGTCGTCATCAAATTTCTCATAGCCTCCTGCCTAGCCGCCCTACTCTGATGTCCGAAAAGTTCCTTGAGATTGAACATCATGTCATAAGCTGTGCCTATGGCCTGATGCTGATGTTGCAGCACATTTGACATAGATGGCAAAATGTAACACCGCGCCATCTCATCTGCCTTAACCCATTTCTTATAACGTTCCATCTCCTTTTCATCAGAGTCATCTGAGGGCTTAGGAGGACAGACCTCGAAGAGTACAAATTTGTACTCTTCCAGCTATTAGACAATATCCGTTTCTTTTCCAATCAATGTAGTTTGGACCGAAGTTTGTTTTCTTTTAAAATCACAGCAAGTGGGTTGAAAGCCATTTGAAATTCCTAAAAATCACAATGATCAAAAATATTAGATTTCAAATATTATTGATTCCTCAAAACAATAAAATCCTGAAATCAACCAACACCTCAAAACACCGAGAATTTCGTATGCCACGTTGTGTGGACGTATACGAAACCTACATTTGTAAGAGGAGGTTTTACCCATTAATTTTATTATCTTGTCAACCTTACTTTTTGACAAATAAAATTAATAGTTGGTTCCTCTTTGGCCCTACAAATAAAAGCAGTGACTCCGATGGGGAGGATACTTTCATTTGCATCTAAGTGTGCACCATTACACGATACTAAGGGAATTATTTCGGATTATGTGCCTTACCGCTGTGGAAGTACACATGCTCTGAGATAATTTCCTATAACCATTATTTGACCTAGTGATCCGCAAACAAACCCGTCCGCAGGGAGGAAGGCACTCAGAGCCAACACACAAGTTTGTTCGCATCACACGTCAAATTGTAATGGAGGCCGCGGCAATTAATTAAAATATCCCTCTCCCACTTAGTAAATTGCAAATGAGGAATTTTACATCACACACAACATGCATATAAAACAAATAAGCAATAAATATGGAAAAAACAAAATTTTTCCAACTATTATGGCATTGTCCTCCAATATGCATCCGTCGTGTAGCCGTCTCGCTCCATCTTTTCCGAAGTAACCAAAGAGTTCCGAGCCGAGATAAAACATTTTAATTTACATCCATCGATCCTATACTCCACGAAGGAGTGTACAAATAATCTAGATCGAAAGTAAACTAAAATGAGCGGCTAAACAATGCCGTATTTAATTACAAAAATTAAATACTAATCTAGCCTCGTCAACCCCGAGGATTCAAATAATAAATTTTTACACACATCCATTCACATACACACACATGGCCATAATAGTCGGATCTTATGCCTGCAACCAAAGAGTTAAACTACACATATCATACTATTATCCGGCACATATAATATATGAAAAATGCATAAAAATTAACCGAATCCATAACACACAAAATCGGAAACCGTGGCTCTGATACCAATTGTTGGTATGTCGCTTCGGAGGCTCATTGGATCCCATGTCCCCGGATTAAAATTTTCACTAATGAAAGGATTAATCCGGATGGGATGAGCTTCCTTAGCAACACCATTTCATCATCGTACTAACAACTTGAGTGGTCGCTCGAACAAACAAGTTGTTCAAGCAACTCTACTCTTCTAGTTGATTAGCCGCGGAAGAGACGACGGACGGATCGCCGGTTTTTGTGTTTGTCTTCGGGGTCCATGATTATACAATATATTTGCACACACACACATGCATAATCAAAACAAATAAGAACCTGCTCAGATCTGTACATAAAGTTAAAATAACTTTATACCTCACGATCTTCTACCGTATGTCCTATCCTTCTCATGGACGACGTGTGGACGAAGATCCTCCACGAGTAGAAGCCTTCTAGATCGAGTTCTCCTCTACCACCTCCGCTGCGAACAAAGAGAAAAACCAACAATACCTTTCCTATCTAGAACCGGCCACCAAGCTAGGAAGTTTGATGCAACCGCCGGCCAAGGAATGGATGAAGATGCGCCGGCCACCAAAACAAGAGGAGCCGCCGGCCACCTTTGGGAATAGGAAGAAGATGATCTTGCCGGCCACCAATGGGAGGAGAACCGCCGGCAAAGGAAGAAGAGAGTGGCTAAGATGAAGGGCGCCAGCCAAGGAAAGCTTGAATGAATTGGGCGCCGACAACAATGTTGGATGAAGATGGTTGCCGCCCAACCTAGTTCAAAACCCTAGCCGCCCAACTCTTTCCAAACCCTAATCCCTATTCAAAAATCTCTATCTTGCCGCCCAACCCTAAGCCCTTATTTATAGAATTTAGGAGAAAGTTGGTTAGCCAAAATTATAGGAACTAACTCCTATATTCTTGCCGCCCAACCCCTAACTCCTTTAAGGTTTGTTGCCGCCCAACCTATGGATGAGCCAAACCCTAATTCTAGAATTTAGGCTTAAGCCTCCTCTAATCTCCACCGTCGGATCTAGGGATTTAATCTCCACCGTCGGATCTAGGATTTTATCCCAACCGTCGGATCTAGGATTTCATCCCAACCGTAGGATCTAGGATTTCATCCCAACCGTCGGATCTAGGATTTCATCCCAACCGTCGGATCTAGGATTTCATCCTAACCGTCGGATCTAGGATTTTATCCCAACCGTCGGATCTAGGGATTTAATCCCAACCGTCGATTCTAGGGTTTCATCCTAACCATCGGATCTATGGATTTAATCCAACCGTTGGTTCTAGGGTTTCATCCCAACCATCGGATCTATGGATTCAATCCAACCGTTGGTTATAGGTTTTGTTTTACATTCTTGGATCTAGACATCACAAGGATTATAATAGGCTACGATAGGGACCATAAGGAGGAGTTGGGTCTTGGCCACCCGATGGATCGGAACCACACAAACTTGATCCATCAATGATGTTCCATTCCACTAGAGGATCATCATTGAACTACCTCACCAACCCCCATAAATTAATATGGGCTCCATATATTATTTGTACATTTATCTCCCCGTGTTTAAGATATCGAATGTCCATCAATTAATTGATTTACTGACCATCAATTAATTAACATCTAACTCCTCGAGTAGTACCACTCAACCTTATCATCATGTTGACTAAGTCAACCAGCTGGGTTTACATGATGAACCTTATGAGCTCCTCAAGAGGACATCATCAACCTAATATATAGGACACGGTTTCCTTCTATAATCAACGGCACACCATGTAAATAATATTATTTCCCAACTTACCGGGCATATTGATTTATTCCATCTAAATCTCACCCACTGGTAAATCAAAGAAATAAATACTAAGTACATGTGCCCGTTATTATATCGGGATTAAGAGCATGTAAAACATAATATCCGAGGTCCGATTCAATTATGTAGTCAGCACTAAATTGAATCACCTCTATGTCGGTCCTGCTCAATACACCTAAGTGTACTAGTGTAACTCTATGTTCAAGATAAAACAATACCAAGCTACACTACAATCATGCCAATGGTTTGTCCAAAACCATCTTGGTTGTGAGCCTCTACTTATATGGATAAAACAATATCCAAGGTACTGATAACATGATCTTCTGTGCCACACCAAGCACCATGTTATCTACAATGTAAAATATTAGACAATATGCACACATATATAATGAATATATAAAATGCAAGCAATGATCATGTGATTCTTATTTCAAAATAAAATGTTCATACAAAAAGAGCTAGGCTTTCAGTATACATTCTAACAACTTGATCTCCGGATCGGAGTTGAGTCTGGTATGAATCGGCTCACTAATTGGGGTTGTCGGGGGTTTTGTAGGTTCTAGTCCTTCATCAAATACTATATTGATAGTCTCCTCGACTCTAAGGGTGTCATGGTTATATACTCTATAAGCTCTACTTGTAGTCGAGTATGGAAGGAAGATTCCGGTGGAGGTTTTAGATGTAAATTTCCCTAGGTAATCCTTACTGTTTAGGATATGTACCTTACACCCAAATACACTAAAGTACTTGATGTTAGGCATTTTATCGTGATAAATCTCGTATGAGGTATTAAGGTGCCTCTTTACCATAAGGATCCTATTTTGGACATAGCATGTCATACTTACGGCTTCCGGCCAAAACCTATCGGGTATATTATACTCGTTTAACATTGTCCTCGCGGCTTGTTGTAGGGTTCTATTTTTACGTTCTACTAGGCCATTCTGTTGTGAGGTTCTAGGTAAAGAGAACTCATGGTGGTATCCATTTAGGTTACAGAATTCTGTAAATCTGTGGTTCTCGAATTCACCACCATGATCAGTCCTAAGTCATTTGATTTTAAGGTTTTGTTTATTTTCTTTTAGTTTAAATAGATTGATTAATTGATCTAGGGTATCACTTTTGTGTTTAATGAACCTAACCCAAGTAAATCTAGAATAGTCATCAATTATGACTAAGCAGAATTTACTTCCATTAAGTGACTTAGCTCCGTGTGAATCAAATAGATCCAAGTGTAGGAGCCCAAGAACACTTTTGGTTCGTTCTTGATTTGTTAGTTGATGTTGTGTCCTAGATTGTTTACCTTGTTGACAAGCATTACATATTTTATTATCCAAGTTATTGAGGTTAGGTAAACCTCTGACTAAGTTACTCTGACTCATCTTGTGGATGAGTCTTAGGTGTGAGTGACCGAGTCGTCGGTGCCACAACCATGATTCCTCTTGCCGTGTCATAAGATACTTTGTTGAGGAGTTAGTTAGATTAATAGTGTAAATATTGTAATTTCTGGTTCCCTTAAGGATTATTTTAGAAGTTTCATTTTATTAATTACACATTCATTTTCTAGAAATATGACCTTATAATTATTATCACACAATTGGCTTACACTAAGTAAATTATATTGAAAGTTTTCTACCAATAAGACATTTTGAATAATAAAGATAGAGTTGAGCTCAATATCACCTGATCCGATGATTTTGAGCTTGTCGTTGTTTCCGAAGGCTACCGATCCTTGTCGTTTGAATCGAAGCTTCGAAAATTTGAGTTGATCCCCGGTCATGTGTTGGGAGCAACCACTGTCCAACATCCATTGATCCTACACGCAAGGTAGTTGGATCGGATATTGGATTTATTAAAGATTGGTTGATGATTATTAACCTAAATCATTTCACCCATGTCTACATGATCAAGCATGTTAACCCTTTATGTTCTTGTGAGATGACTTCCAATTTTACTTCATTTAATTTTAATCATTTGAATACTTGTCAACCTTGCGTTAGATTCGGATTTGAACTTAGGCTCATCAAGACACCTTTTCAAGATCATGGCTTCCAGGTCGTGGTAAGGCACAGAGGCCTTCTTTGATCGGAACAACGACCACTTCCTTAGACAAAGCCATTTTTAAGAAAATAGAGACTTGACTCACCTAAAACCACTTCCTGGTCTAACTAGTCTAGGATACGGCGAGGTAGCTTCAGCTAGTTCCACTCGGTCAAGTGCACCGAACTAGATACGCCTTATCTAGCCCGAATACACAAGACTTCGCTTTCCTAGTATACTATCAACTCGCCGTGTCGTAGTACTATGTTATCAAGTATTGACGAGTTATAGTCCTATCTAGCCATTCTAAAAAGAATAATCAAACTAAATAAAGAACCTAAGCATGCAATTTCTAAGTTAAAATACAAACAAGTTTTGTACTGGCTCCCCCTGCATCGTTGAATCGGTTCGGTCTCTCCACATAGTGGATTTGGTCCTTGGGAAGCCAGTACTGGTTCGATCCTAAGTTTGAAATCAAGGCGGTCTTAGGGACCCATGCTTGGACACATTTTTTATGTCAACTTACAATCGACATATATGACTTGTTGGTTGTATTTGAGCTAAACCCTAGTCCGACCTTGTTGTACATGGCCCTTTGCGATCCAAGTAGTAGGTCAAGTCCTTTGAATCCCAAAGTAAACCTTTCCAACATGTTCCTTAGATCTTCGACTTGACTCTTCACGAGTGAGTTCTTAACTTCGAGCTTTTCAACCCAAGTTGAGTCCTCCTCTCGAACTCGACTAGTCGAAGAGGTTAGGGAGACCTCGTGATTAAGGAGTTTAACTTCCTCAACCAGGGACTCGACCTTGGACTCGGACTTAGCTAATTTCTTAGTTAAAAACTTAATTCTACTATAAAGTGTACTAACAAGGGATCGACTTACCTTGAGTGTATCTTCTGAACAGGATGTGTATCCGTGGCTTGTCTTGAATAGTGCTTCGCAGTCTAACTCATCTTCGGTTTCTAATTCATGTTCCGGTTCCGACTCTATCTCTGATTCAAACAGTTTAGCCATGAGGAAGCGATCATCGTCTTCTTCCTCAGACGCTTCTTCCCATGTAGCATTGAGTGTCTTTTTGTGTTTCGGTGCTTTGCTCTTGAGCTATGGGCATTCAGACATGATGTGTCCAAACCTATTGCACTCGTAACATCTAATATTGGAACTTTTAGGCTCACCTTCGTTGGGTCAAGTGACGGTTCGCTTTCGTCCCTTGACTATCCTCTGAACTAGGTTGACTACTTCGGCCTCCATTTCTAGGTCGACCTCCGAATCAGACTCATCTTCTTCTTCCTTCGGGGGTGGCTTGTTCACGGTTTTCTTCCTCGAACCTGCAAAAAGTGCTATACCCTTCTCGGGTTCTGAGTTAGACTACTCATGAAGTTAGAAATCAGAAAATAACTCATCTAACCTAAGTTTTGAAAGATCCTTGGAGACCTTGTAGGCATCGACAATGGATGCCCACAAGGTAGTCCTAGGAAAAGAGTTAAGAACATACCTAATAAGGTCGCGATTTTCGACCTTTTGCCCGATCGCGTGTAGGTTATTGACTATGTCTTGAATGCGAGCGTGAAGTTGCATCGCCATTTCGTGTTCCAACATTTTTAGATTATATAATTTATTAAACAAAAGAGCCTGCTTACATACTTTTGCTTCATTGGTCCCTTCATGTAGCTCCACTAGTTTTGTCCAAAGATCCTTTGCGCTGATGAAGGGGCTGACGCGATTAAAATCCTCCTTGGACAAGCCACATTGGAGGATTTGAGTCGCCTTGGCGTCGTCTTCGACTTTTCTTTTTGTAGCATTGGTCCATTGGTTAGAATCTAAAGATCCCCCCACTTCGTTAGTCGGAAGTGTGAATCCCGTTTGGATTATGATCCACATATCGATTTGGGTCTTAAGAAAGCACTCCATCCAACCCTTCTAATAACGGAAGTCATCTCTATTGTAAAATGGAGGTCGGACGGTGCTAAAACCCTCAAGATGGTCCATTGATACAAAAACAAACAAGAGAATGAAGACGAAAAAACTAACAACAAAACAAACAATCGAAATGTACCAAGACTCGCGTCTTGGATTAGTAGTGGGGGAGAAAAACTAAATGAATGAAATAAATTTGAAATAAACAGAATAAAAAAGAAAAAAATCTTTAAAAAACCTAGATTTGTAGTTTCACAAAATCTTAGCACCCCCATCTCTGATATCAATTATTGGATCAAGCGGATCGCTAGAGGGGGGTGAATAGCGATAAAACTTTTCTTGTGTTTCGTTCGTTAAAACAATAGTAGACACAGCGGAAGATAAAAGTAAACACAAGAAAGAATAGTATTTTTTTACTTTGTTCGTAGCCTTCGGCTACTACTCCAAGGCCCTAACGGTCCTAGACCATGTACGGAGGGCAATTCACTAAAACACTCCTCCTCGTTGGAGGTAGGAGTTTGATGATTACAAAAACCTTCGAAAACAAAAGATAGAGAGACAAACCCTCTCTTCTATTAAGGTAAAATGCAACGATATAAAACCTCAATTAACAATAGGAATTGCAATATGAAAGAGACAACAATTTAAAGTTATACCAACAATTAGAGAATAGAAATTAAGCAAGGGTTGTTGACAACAATTCATCGTTGTAGAGTCGTCGGATAGTCGCAGCGTAGTGGAGGCTTTAGGGCACATAGAATTGATGAAATGATGATAAATGGACCTTCTTTTATATCCCTAGAAGTCCACTCCATGAGCACATCAAGATCCTACATCAATGGCCACCTCACCCTTGAAGAAAGGGATGAATTTTGAATCATCTCGAAGTTGATCCTTGACGAACAATTGAACTGATTTCTTGGCCGGATGAACTGATCCTTGGTCGATTGAATTGACGGCTCAGCAGTTGAACTGATCCTTGGCCAGTTGAACTGATTACCAGAATTTTTGACTGTAATAAAGAGTTAGCTCGAAATATAAGTGAATTTGACGGCCACTTGCCGTCCGATCTCAACATAGACCTTCCATGGGAAGTCTTGGTCGGATCGTCGCCTAACGATGTCCCCGTATGGAGGACTCGACCTTACTTACGCTCACTCATACGAGCTTACCTCAACATTTACATTTGAAGCCTTACTTTTGGTCTCCACCTGATTCCTTTGGCTCCCTCCGAAGTCCTCTCGGTGTCGCCCGACCACTACGGTTCTCTCCGAGTGTCGCTGACCATCGGCTTAGCTTAGCATTTCTGCATACTTGATTTAGCTCGTGAGATAACAAAATGCACTTAACTTTGTGTATTTTCTATAATCAAAACTCAGGTTCGATTCAGGTGCCTACTGCACCAACAAAAACACTATAAGTTCTCCTCCTCATATGAGGTAGGAGACAACGATCACAAAACCCAAAGTACGAGGATGAGGCAACAAGCCTATCTCACTTCGTTACTATTAAAACAAAGAATACAATAACAAAAACAATTACTTGCTGCTGCTACCGATGAAGAAGATTAGAACTTGTCATCACGTCGGTGTTGTGACGGTGTTGGAGCTTTGACGTTGTAGGAGCACTTGAGAATAATCTTGATTGATGTGTGGGTTGGAATCCTCCCCTCCATTTATAGAGTTTGGTCTCAGAATAAGTCTCCTCAGCTTTTGGAACAGATCACGAAGTGGTATAAAATTTTATTGCGAAGTGGTCGCGTCAAACCTTATCTATTTTGACCTAGCGCAAAAGGCTGATTCGTCACCATCAGTCGACTGATGCCTTCCATCAGTCGATTGATGAGCATCAGTCGACTTCCCAATGACCAGCAGTGAATTGCCAGCTTGGCCACTTCCCTGCAATAAGAGGTTAGCATAGAAAATGGTAAATGTGAAGGTTTCTTACTGTTCGATCTCGACCTAGACCTTCCACAGGATGTTTTAGTCGGATCACCGCCTACGGTCATCCCCGTACAGAGGACACAACCTTACCATCTCTCACTCACACGAGCTTACCTCTTGTCATTTAAGATCTATTGCTTTGCTTCTGGTCTTCCACCTAGGTTCTTCGACTCCCACGAAGTTTCCTCAGTGTTGCCCGACCACCACAACTCCCTCTGGGTGTTGCTGGCCTTTGGCTTAGCTTAGCCTTTCTACACACTTGATTTAACTCATGAGACAAAGATGTAAACTTAACTTTTTGTCTTTGCCATAATCAAAACACAGGTTCGATTATCTGGTGCCCCTGCACCAACATTGTCTTGGTCGACACACCCTCTCTCTCTCCTTAGGGTCGACGGACAAAAAGCTTGGTGGTTGGTGGTCGGCACAAGCAAGGAGAAGAAGGGAGTTTGTTCTTCCCTTGTTCGGACCGAGCAAGGAAGGGAAGACACACGATCTAGGAGGCTTCGATTCTTGGAAGATCGTCGCCCACACGATGTCCAAAAAGAGGATAGGAATACAATAGAATATCAAGAGGTAAAACAAGAGGTATAATCTTGTTTAATTTTGATTCTAGTTCTTTTGTATTTTGTATGTTATTGATAAACATGGACCCCGATGATATACACAAAAATCGGTGATCCGTTCATCATCTATTCTGTGGCTAATCGAGGAAAAGAGTAAGGTTGTTTGAACAACAAGTTTGTTTAAGGCCCTACTCAAATCGAATAGCATGATGATGAATCAGTTGCTTGGGTAATCCATCTCTGTCTAGATTAGTTTTGATTGATAATATTTTAATCCAGGGACGTGTGATAGGATCGCCATGCACAAGCGACCGAAGTGAGAAGCAATTCCCTTCAAGTGGTATCAGAGCCATGATTTTTGGTTTTGTGTGTTTGGATTCGGTTACTTTCATGCATTTATCATATATTGTATATGCTGGATAATAGTAGAATGTGCGTTGGCTAACTTTTTTCTTGTAGGCATAAGATCCAACTATTATGGCTATGTGGATGTATGGATTGTGTATGTTTGATTGTAACTAAATTTTGAATCCTCGGGGTTGACGAGGCTAATTAGTATTTAATTTTGTAATTAAATACAACACTATTTAGCAGCTCATTTTAATTTACTATTCAATCTAGACATGTTGTACACTCCTTCTTGGAGTATAGGATTGATGGATATAAATTAAAATGGTTTATCTCGGCTCGGATCTCTTTGTGGATTGTGCATGGTAAAGGGAGGAGTGGACGAGGTGGCAACATGACCGGAAGCATATTGGAAAACAAAAGTCATAATAGTTGGAAAGTTTTTTTCATGTTTATTGCTTTTTGTTTGATATTCATGTTGAGTGAAAATTCCTCAATTTTAAATTACTAAGTGGAAGAGGGATATTTTTAATTCCCACGGCCTCCATTACAATTTGACATGTGATGCGAACAAACTTGCGCATTGGCTCTGAGTGTCTTCCTTAAAATCGGATGAGTTTGTTTTGTAGATCACTAGGTCAAATATGGTTATAGGATGTTATTTATGAGCGTGTGTATTTCCTCATTCGAAGGCACATAATCCGAGATAATTTTCTCAGTATCGGGTAATGGTAAACACTTAGATGCAAATAAAAGTATCCTCCCCATCGGAGTCACTGCTTTTATTTGTAAGGCTGAAGAGGAACCAACTATTAATTTTATTTGTCAAAAAGTAAGGTTGACAGGATAATAAAATTAATGGGTAAAACCTCCTCTTACAAATGTAGATTTCATATATGTCCACACTATCGTGGCATACGATATTCTCTGTGTTTTGAAGTGTTGGTTGATTTGAAAATTTTATTGTTTGAGAAATCAATAACTTTTTGAAATCTAATGTTTTGATCTATGTGATTCTTAGGTTTTTCAAAATGACTTTCAACCCACTTGCTGTGATTCTGAAAGAAAACAAACTTACTGGACCTAATTATGTTGATTGGAAAAGAAATCTGGACACTGTCTTAACTTCTAAGGAGTACAAATATGTAGTCTTCGAAGAGTGTCCTCCTAAGCCTACGGATGATTCTGGTGAAAAGGAGAAAGAGAGTTATAAGAAGTGGGTCAAGAATGATGAGATGGCGTGGTGTTACATTTTGGCTTCTATGTCAAATGTATTGCAACATCAACATCAGGCCATGAATATTGCCTATGACATGCTCAATCTCAAGTAAATTTTTGGACACCAGAATCAGGCTACTAGGCAACAAGCTATGAGGAACTTGATGATGACCACCGTGATTGAAGGATCATGTTCTCAAGATGATGGCACATTTGAATGAGCTAGAAGTCCATGGAGAAAAGATCGATGGGGAAACCCAGGTCGATATCATTCTCCAATCTCTGCCTAGAAGTTTTGAGCAATTTTGCCTGAACTACAACATGAATAAGAGGTTGTATTCGTTGGCGGAGCTTCTGACAGATCTTCAGGCGACAGAGGGGCTTTTTTGTTAGAGTGCTCAGGCTATGGTTGCTCAAAAGGTTTCTACTTCTAAGTCGAAAGGCAAGAAGAAGAAGAAACAAGGTGCGACAAAGATGGAGGCAAGACCTCAGGCAGGAGTGAAGAAGCCGAAAGGCAAGTTCTTCACTTGCAAGCAGACCGGACATCGGAAAGCGAACTGCCCTAACCGTAAATAGAACAAAGGTATATCTTTTAGTCTAGTCGTTGAAACATGTTTAGCGGTGTTATCTACCGCTACCTAGTGTGTAGATACGGGAGCCACTGATCATGTCTGCAACACTTTGCAAGGGTTCAAGAAAATTAGACGACTAGCTGAGGGGGAGATTACTGTCTACATGGGCAATGCTACGAAGGTGGCGGCTATTGCAGTGGGAGATGTTTATTTATCTTTTGATAGGAATAAAATTTTGGTTCTGAGAAATTGCCTTTATGTACCTTCATTTAGATAGAATTTGATTTCAATTTCTAAATTATTTTTGGATGGATATTCTATTTCTTTTAATGACAGAGTTATTATAAAAAGGAATAGGGAGACTCTCTATTCTGGTGTGTTAGTAGGAAATTTGTATACTATTGAACCAAAAGCTCCCACGATGAAAATAGAAATAAATAACTCATCTTCTAAATCTAATTAAAGAAAAGAACCTTCGGAAATGAACCAAACATATCTTTGGCATCTAAGGTCAGGTCATATTAACCTGAGTAGAATTCAAAGGTTGATAGCTGATGGACTTTTGTGCTAATTAGTGGTGAAAGATTTCCCAACCTGCGAATCTTGCATGGAAGGTAAAATGACCAAGAGGCCTTTTAAGGCCAAGGGGTATAGAGCCAGAGATGTATTGGAATTAATTTATTCTGATTTGTGTGGTCCTATGTCTATCCAGGATAGAGATGGTTTTTAATATTTCGTCTCTTTTATAGATGATTATTCAAGATATGGATACATTTACTTGATGCACCCCAAGTCTGAATGCTTAGACAAGTTCAAAGAATTCAAGATTGATGTGGAGAAATGTCAAGGTAAAAGTATCAAGACACTATGATCTGACCGTGGTGGTGAGTACCTCTTGGGAGAGTTTAGGAGTTACTTATTAGAGGTTGGGATTCAATCCTAACTGTCTGCACTTGGTACACCCAAGCAGAATGGTCTGGCAAAATGAAGGAACAGGAATCTTTTGGAGATGGTTAGATCGATGATGAGTTATTCTAAGTTACCAGATTTATTCTTGGGGTATGCTCTGGAAATTGCAGTGTATATTCTGAACATGGTACCATCTAAATCAGTACATTCTACTCCCACAGAATTGTGGACTGGGCGAAAGCCTAGTCTAAGACATATTTGGATTTGGGGTACTCTAGCACAAGTGCTGAAGGGAGATGCTAATAAGTTGGAACCTCATACAGAAGTGCGCCTGTTCGTAGGCTATCCTAGAGGAACGAAAGGTGGTTTGTTATATAGTCTTAAAGATCAGAGGGTGATCGTTAGCACGAATGTCTGATTTTTAGAGGAAGACTATGTGATGAACCATAATCCCATGAGCAAGATTTTTCTGGAGCAATTAAGAGGGGAAGTCACTACTTCAGTACCAACGGTAGAAGAGGACATACCACAAGTGATTGCACTGCGTGTCACAGAGGATACACAGGTGATACCTCATCATAGTAGGATGGTTTTCTAGACAACTTGATATATTTATCTTCTTGGAAGAATCTTCTGATTTGGTCCCTAGTGAATATGAACCTGACCCCTGGACATATGACGAGACACTCCAAGATGAAAATGCGGTATCTTGGCAAAAGGCGATGAATTCTGAGATAGAATCTATGGATTCAAATCAGGTCTGAGAGCTAGTAGAACCACCCAATGGTGTAAAAGCCATTGGATGCAAGTGGATCTACAAAAGAAAGAGAGGATCAGACGGGAAGGTAGAGACCTTCAAAGCAAGCCTTGTTGCAAAAGGGTATACTCAGAAAGATGGTATCCATTATGATGAGACCTTTTCGCTGGTAGTCATGCTTAAGTCTATCCGGATTCTCTTATCTATTGCAGCTCATATGGATTATGAGGTTTGACAGATGGATGTCAAGAAATCTTTCCTTAATGGAAGTCTTGAAGAAAACATCTATATGGAGCAACCAGAGGGATTCATTACAATGGCCAAAGAGAATCTTGTGTACAAGCTTAATCGGTCCATTTATGGATTGAAGTAAGCTTCGAGGTCTTGGAACATCATCTTTGATGAGGTAATCCAGTCATATGGATTTATTCAATGTCTAGATGAGTCTTATGTATACAAGAGATGTGACGAAAACATAGTGGTATTTCTTGTACTATACGTAGATGATATTTTGCTCATTGGCAACAATGTTAAAGTGTTATCAGATGTAATGGTATTGTTGTCCAAACAATTTGATATGAAGGACTTGGGAGAAGTAGGACACATCCTTGAAATCAAAGTTATAAGGGATCGCAAGAAAAGGATGTTGTGCTTATCTCAATCTTCATACATAGACACTATTTTAGCTCGTTTTAGCTTACAAAACTCCAAGAAAGGTTTTCTACCTTTTCGTCTTGGAGTAGCTTTATCTAAAAAGATGTGTCCTAGAACATCAAAGGAGATAGAGGAGATGAAGGCAGTTCCTTATTCTTCGATGGTAGGAATCCTCTTGTATGCTATGTTATGTACGAGATCGGATATATGCTTTATCATGGGCATGATTAACAGATATCAGAGTAATCCAAGACATGGACATTGGACTGTGGTAAAGCATATATTGAAGTACCTGAGAAAGACTAGGGATTATATACGGGTATACCAGGCAGTTCAATTACTCTCTGTGGGTTACACATAATTTGACTTCCAATCAGATAGGGATAATAGTAAGTCTACTTCTGATTTTGTGTTTACTTTGGGAGGTGGAGCCATTGTGTGGAGGAGTGTCAAGCAGAAATGCGTGGCAGACTCCACCATGGAAGATGAGTATGTGGCAGCCTCTGAGGTAGCCAAAGAAGTTGTATGGCTCAGAAACTTCTTGATGGACTTGGATGTGATTCCTAGTTTACCCAGAACTATCACAATTTATTGCGATAACAGTGGTGCAGTTACAAACTCGAATGAACCATGAGCCCATAAGGCAAGTAAACATATAGACCGCAAGTACCACCTAATACGAGAGATCGTAAAGTGAGGAGAAGTTGTTGTCGCCAAGATTGCATCAGAGGATTACGTGGGATATCCTTTCGCTAAGGCCCTTCCAACGAGAGCTTTTGATAGACATGTGAAGGGAATGGGAATAAGATGTATGGCAGTTTGATGGCAGCATAGTCTTTTAGTAGAAGTGGGAGATTGTTGGGATATATACTGAAAGCCTAGCCTTTGTATGAACATCTTCATTTTGAAATAAGAATCACATGATCATTGTTTGCATTTTATATTTATGCATATTGTCTGATCCCTTACATTTTAGATAACATGGTGTGTGGTGTCGCATAGAATATCATGTTATCAGTTCCTTGTAGAGTATAAGTAGAGGCTCACAACCAAAATGGTTTTGGACAAACCATTGGCATGGTTGTAGTGTAATTTTATATTGGTTTATCTTGAGCATAGAATTACACTAGTACACTTTGTGTGTATTAAGCATGACCTACTTATACGTGATTCAATTTATATTGACTATATAATTGAATCGAACCTCATATATTAAGGTGTACATGCTCTTAATCCCGATATAATAATGGACATATGTACTTAGTATTTATTTCTTTGATTTACCAATGGGCGAGATTTATGTGTTAAATCGATAGGCCTGGTAAGTTGGGAAAAATATTATTTACATGGTGTGTCATTGATTATAGGAGGAAACCGTGTTGTATATATTAGGATGATGATGTCCCCTTGAGAACCTCATTAAGTTCATCGTGTAAATCCTGTAGGTGGACGTGGTTCAACATGATTATAAGGATGAGTGGTACTACTCATGTAGTTAGATATTAATTAATTAAATTATCAGTAATTTAATTAATTAATGGATATTCGATATCTTAAATACGAGGAGATATTTTGTACAAATAATATGTGGAGCCCATATTTATTTATGGGATTGGTGAGGTAGATCAATGATGATCCTCTAATGGAATGGATCATCATTAATGGATTGGGTTTTGAGTGGTTTGGATCCATTTGGTGGCCCAGATTTAACTCCTCCTCATGGTCCCTGTTGTAGCCTATTATAAATACCTCATGAAGCCTAGATTTATAAATAGGGTTAGGAAAGGCTTGGGAAGAAAAAAGAGAACAAGTGGTGCTAGGGTTGGGAAAGGCTTGGGCGGAAAAAAGAGAACAAGTTGTGCTAGGGTTTGGAGTTGGCATTGCAAAGCCTTGGGCAGCAAGCATTGGTTGCTAGGGTTTGCTTCTCCAAGGGTCGGCGGCAACAAGGTTGGAGGCTTGGGTTTTGTTCTTCTCCTCCCTCACTTGGCCGGCGCCACCTTCCCTCAATCTTTGGCCGATGCTTCTTCATCCTCTTCCAAGGGCCTGCGGCAACAAAGGTGAGGGTTCCTCCTTCCTTTGTCTTGGCTGGCACACCCTCTCCCTCTCATTAAAGCCGGCGGACACCAAGTCTGGTGGTTGGTGGTCGGCAGAAGCAAGGAGAAGAAGGGAGTTTGTTCTTCCCTTGTTCGGAGCGAGCAAGGAAGGGAAGACACAAGATATAGAAGGCTTCGATTATTGGAAGATCGTCGCTCACACGACGTCGAAAAAGAGGATAGGAATACAATAGAAGATCAAGAGGTATAATCTTTTTTAATTTTGATTCTAGTTATTTCTTATTTTGTTATGTTATTGATTAACATGGACCCTGATGATAAACACAAAAATCGGCGATCCATTCATCATCTACTCCGCGGCTAATCGAGGCAAAGAGTAAGGTTGCTTGTGTTGGGATGTATACTAAAAAGTCTATCTTTTGTATGAACATCTTTATTTTTGAAATAAGAATCCCATGATTATTGTTTGATATGCATGTCGAAAGCTAGAAAATACCTCAATTTTAAATTACTAAGTGGGAGAGGGATATTTTTATAAATTCCCACGGCCTCCATTACAATTTGACATGTGATGCAAACAAACTTGCGCGTTGGCTCTGAGTGCCTTCCTCCCCATCAGATGAGTTTGTTTGTGGATCACAAGGTCGAATATGGTTATGTTGGGTTTCCGGCACCGCGGCGTGTGTGTGTTCGATCACGTTTCGTAAACATGAACACAGCGAAAGCAATAAAATAATAAATCTACATTTATTACAACACACACAACACACGCATGCTTAGTACAACAAGTGTAGACATAACTGTAAATTTAAATTTGCAATAAAAGGAAATTTAACTACGTATACCTTTCGTATTACGTGTAGCGGGAACGACATCAACCGGAATGATCCTCGCTAGAATCGTCTCTATCCGTATCCACGCCGAGTATCCTTAGGATGACTTCGCTAAGCCACGAGCTTCGTCTTCGTATGGGTTACTAGCCTCGTGTTGAAGATGACGTGATCGAGAGATGATCACGATCCGAATCCAAATTCGGATCCAAAACGAGTCCTCAAAACTCGCTTCTCCGGAGAGGTATTCGTCAACCGATTGGCGAATCCTTCGTCCTCCACCTCAGAGGATTACCGGAGATCGAATCCCTGGTATGTTATCCGCTGTGGGAGCTCTAACCGTCATCCAAATGACGCTCCTACGAGAGGAGAACAAGCTGTCCAGAAAACTCGACAGCTTTGGTGGAGAAGATAGGCGCCGGCCAACCAAGGGAAGATAGAGCTCACCTTGATGCCAAACCTAAAGAAGATCACCGGAGTACCATCGGCAGCAGCTCGACGCCGGCGAGGGGGAAGGTCAGCACCTTCTGGAAGCCGGTTGAAGCCTCAAGGTGGGCGGCGGCAAGGAGGAGAGTTGGCGCCGAATTTCTCCAAGGAGAGGTGGGCGGCAACTTAGGGTTGTGGATTTTTGGATTAGGGCTTAATTATCCCTTAAGCCCTCTTTTATAGAGAACTAATTCTCTTAATGGTTATTGGATCATAACCATTAGGCCCGTTAACCCGCTCCATTAAGATAAGTTAAAATAAACCAAACCATGATGGTTTATTTTAAGTTAAAACGAACCGAACCAACTTTTGGTTCATTCGTTTAAAATAAACCAAACCCTTTGGTTTATTCTCCTCCATTGGATTAGAACCAAACCATTTTGGTTCATCCATTATATCTTCATAAGACACGGCCCATCCACGCTTCTATTGCGACTGAAACGATTTCATGCTCGCTTCATGTTTGGTCAAACCAAACCTTATTTCTCTCGGTCTGAGAATCTCATTCTCAAGATCGTTTTAAATCCTTTGGATTATGCTCGTTGTGCGTGTGACCAAATAGGTTCTCGGTTTATGTTTGCCGTCTATAATTAACCATTAATTATATAACGATCATGAGTGGCACCTAGTAGTACATCATGATCCCCAATTAACCGAAAAGATCAACGGTTGATCCAGAACTATTTCTGAAACCCTTCAGCAGCTCGAATGAATCGTGCCCCATTCCATTCACTCATCTTATACCCACTTGGTTCAGAACATGGTCTATAGTGTCAGTCCCCACTAGGCTGACTACGTCACACCTAGCCCAAGTATCATTTCCTCATCCTACGGATTCTAGTTACTCCACATGTATCGAAGAGTACCTTACTCTAAACATGTAATGCTTTGGCCAAAGACTTTAGTAACAATCCGACAAGAGGCCATGGGTATACATCTCCTCGTAAGGAGTGGTGAATCCTTTATAGGCTATTCAAATACCTTCGATCACTTTGACTTATACCCAATCATCCCGGGTCCACATCTCCTTAGAGATGCTTGCTTAAGATGTCAAAGCATATGTCTCTATGATCAAGATGACTTGAATACCACAAGTTAAAGGAACATCACACTTAAGACACAGTAAGAACTTCATTGACATATCTATATATGCAGAGAAGCATATGAAGTCTTACGGCTGGTCACTCCAATGAACTAGTTACCATAACTAGCATCCACGATTAACTCCGGACATCACTATGTCTCCAGCCAGTGAGAATCAGCTGCTTGGATACACCAAGGAGTATACCTCGTGCTAGTCTCGCAGAATTGATGGTGTCCAAATCCATCAATTCATCGACTAGGGATAATTCTGATACATCACAATTACACATGTAGAGATACTCACTAGTTGTGATCCAATCACAAATTCTCTCATCTTGTGAATCGATTATCATGGACATTGATAAATGAGTTTAAGATCCAATCAAATACATAAAACATGTATACTCAAATAGTGAATCTTCATTTATCATATAAATGGTTCATACATAAGGCGATTGCCTTAGGACATCTCTCATATATTACTAACAGACTCCCACTTGGCCTAATGCCAATCGCTACGGTATCCAATTCCATAAGCTCGAACATGACCCTCAAACTTATTTTGAGGTAATGCCTTAGTCAAGGGATCCGCTAAGTTCCTTTCAGTAGGAATTTTCTCGATTTGTATTTTGTTCCTACTGATGATCTCTCTGATAAGATGATAGCAGCGAAGCACATGTTTGGATCGTTGATGAGACCTTGGCTCTTTCGCCTGTGCAATTGCTCCATTGTTGTCGCAGTAGACCGGTATTGCTTCAACAATGGCCAGAATCACACCAAGTTCATGAACGAACTTCTTGATCCAAACCGCTTCCTTTGCTGCTTCCGAAGCTGCAATGTATTCTGCCTCAGTGGTAGAATCCGCTACAGTCTCTTGTTTGGAACTTTTCCAACTCACTGCGCCCCCATTCAAGGTGAACACGTATCAGTGAGACACGGAATCATCCTTATGCATGCGGAAGGCATCCGTATACCCGCGTATCACCATGTCCCCTTCTCCATATATTAGGAACACATCCTTAGTTCTTCTCAAGTACTTAAGGATCGTCTTAACAGCCGCCCAATGATCCATTACCGGATCGGACTGGTATCTGCTCGTGACACTCAGAGCGTACGATACGTCGGGCCTTGTACATAACATAGCATACATGATAGATCCTATTACAGATGAATAGGGAATCCTACTCATGCAAATCCTCTCGTCTTATATGTGCGGACACATAGACTTCGAAAGGTGTACCCCATGCCTGATGGGTAAGAAACCTTTCTTGGATTCTGACATGCTAAACCTCTTTAGCACTCGGTCTATATATGTAGACTGCGAAAGACCAAGCAACCGTTTCGATCTATCTCTATAGATCTTAATCCCGAGGATGTAGGTTGCTTCTCCCAGGTCTTTCATGGAGAATGTCTTGGATAACCAAACCTTCACTGACTGTAAGATTGAAATATCGTTTCCTATAAGTAGTATGTCATCGACATACAATACTAGGAACACGACTGCAGTCCCACTAACCTTCTTGTACACACAAGGTTCGTCTGGATTTTGTGAGAAATCAAACTTTTTGATTGTCTCATCAAAACGGATATTCCAGCTCCTGGATGCTTGCTTCAATCCATAAATGGACCGTCGCAATTTGCATACCTTGGTTTTATCAACCGATGTGAAACCCTCAGACTGTATCATATACACGTCCTCGAGCAGGTTTCCATTAAGGAAAGCTGTTTTCACATCCATCTGCCATATCTCATAATCATAATGAGCCGCTATGGCCAGGAGCATCCGAATGGATTTAAGCATAGCTACAGGCGATTAGGTTTCGTCATAATCAACACCTTGCTTTTGATGATATCCTTTCGCCACCAATATAGCCTTATAGGTAATCACATTAACATCCATGTCGGTTTTCTTCTTGAATACCCACTTGCACCCTATAGGCTTTATCTCTTCAGGTGGGTCAACCAAGTTCCAAACTTGGTTTTCATACATGGAATCCATTTCCGACTTCATGGCACCAAGCCACTTATCCCTTTATGAACTTGTCAGCACTTCTTCATAACTGGTAGGCTCCTCATCATCAATGAGTAACACGTCGTTCGATTCACTTACGAGAAATCCATATCTCTCAAGAATATTGCGTGTTCTACCAGATCTACGAAGATGTGGTGTTACAATAGGTCAAGACGATTTCTCATCACTATGAGTTGTCGGCTGTTGTGCTTCACCAGGTATCACATTAATGTCTATTTGAGTCTCTCGAGCCTCCTCAAGCTCGACGACACTCCCACTGTTTTCTTGCAAGAGAAACTCTTTCTCTAGAAACACAGCATGCCTTGAAACAAACACCTTTTGTTCCACAGGATGATAGAATTGGTAACCCCTTGTTTCCTTAGGGTATCCAACAAATAGACATTTATCAGACTTAGCATCCAATTTATCTGATATAGTCCGCTTCACATAAGAAGGACAACCCCATATCTTCAATTAAGATACATGAGGTTTCTTACCATTCCATATCTCATATGGAGTAGTTGAGACTACCTTGGTAGGCATTCTGTTTAACAAGTAAACAATTGTCTGAAGTGCATAGCCCCAAAAGGACTTGGGAAGAGTCGCATGATTCATCATTGACCTGACCATGTCCAACAATCGATTCGCCTCTCGGATACACCGTTATCTTTGTAATTGTATATGGCGGAGTCCATTGAGACAATATACCATTGTCTCTTAGATAATCAAGAAACTCTTGACTTAAGTATTCACCACCTCGATCAAATCGAAGTATTTTAATACTCTTATCATGTTGTTTCTCTACTTTATTTCTGAATTCTTTGAACCTTTCAAAGGCTTCAGACTTGTGTTTCATCAAAAACACATACCCAAACTGTGAGTGATCATCGGTGAAGGTAATGAAGTAGCTATAGCCTCTTAATGCTTGAGTTGACATAGGTCCACATACATCAGTATGTATTAGTCCTAGTAACTCTCCCACTCGTTCACCTTTTCCAGTAAAAGGTAACTTAGTCATCTTGCCTTTTAAGCAAGATTCACATGTATCGTATGAATCCAATTCAAACGATTCCAGAATTCCACATCGGTGTAATTCGGACATGCGTTTCTTGCTTATATGGCCAAGATGACAATGCCACATATAGGAGTCTATTTGATTATCCTTTCGAGCACGCATGTTGCTCACTTCGATATTGAAAATGTCACTGGATACGTCCAACGTATAAATGTCATTACTCAAGGTTCCAGTTTCATAAAGTACGCCATTCAAAGTTATATAACAACAATTGTTACTAAACGTCAAATGGAAACCATTTTTATTTAAACAGGAAATAGAAACAATGTTCTTTATTAGAGAAGGAACATAATAGCAATTGTCCAGTTCTAAGACTAGTCCACTAGGGAGCTTTAGCAAATAAGTTCCGATGGCGACCGCAGCAACCTTTGCTCCATTGCCAACTCACAAATTTGACTCCCCTATGACAAGTCTTCTTCTATTCCTTAGCCCCTGTATGTCATTACATATATGTGATCCACACCTAGTATCCAATACCCAAGTGTCTAAGGAAATAGAATGACAATCAATAACGAAGATACCTGAAGAGGATGGGGCATCAGATGCCTTCTTCTTCTTTATGTCTCAAGATAAATCTTGCAGTTTCTTCGCCAGTGGCCTTCCTTGCCACAGTGATGGCAAGTGCCCTTTTGCGCTGGTTCTACCTTCTTTTCCTTTTTCTTCTTTCCTTTCTTCTGTTCTTTTGCCTTCCTCTTAGAACCTTTCTTTGAGGAATCAACTAACAGAACCGCCTTCTCCTCATTCTTCACAGAAGGCTCCACAGTCTTCAGCATATTGAGGAGCTCGGGAATGGTGGATTCTAATTTGTTCATCCGATAGTTCATCACAAATTATGAGAAACTCTTGGGCAAACAATGCAGAATTAAGTCAATACTTAACTCATGATCCATCACAAAACCGAGGGTTGCTAGCCGCTCGATGTACCCGTTCATCTTTAGAACAAACTGCACTACAGATGAACCGTCTTGCATCTTCGTGGTGAAGAGGAGTCTAGAGACCTCGAACCTTTCGGATCTCGCTTGCTCATCGAACAACTCATGAAGATGGAAGACTATAGTATTAGCATCCATATGCTCATGTTGCTTTTGCAGCTCAGGTACCATCGCCGCTAGCATGATGCAACTAGCCAGCTCAGAATCTGACACATGCTTCTGATAGACCAACATTTGGTCTGGAGTTGCATCGTCCTTGGGACGGTCAGGAAGAGGCTCTTCAAGGACATATGCAAGCTTTTCCGCCTTGAGAATAATTCTCAGGTTTCTAAGCCAGTCCAAGAAGTTAGGCCCAGTCAGTTTGTTCGAATCCAAAATAGTGCGCAAATTCAAAGACATCATGATCAATTTATTGACCAAGAAATACAAAACGAGCATACATGAGAAAATAATTATAAAATGCATCAATATACATTTATAAATCCCATTCATTTTTCGAATTTCAAGAACCCCAAAATCACTTCGGGAGATAGTAGGTCCATCTCCGAATGGGCTGATATCCATCATAGTTATGAATAACCTTGGAGAGAGTCCAACAAGCCATTCGTAACTACGACGGTAGGTATCATCTATACCGATTGCATATCACGTATATGCAACTATCACAATGTGCTATCAACTAATTGAATGTTCACACATACGTCGGGTTGTTAACACATTAACAAGTATGCATCATATGCATAGCACCCAACTTCACCTCCCTTTACATCGACCTTGGAGAGAGTCCAACAAGCCGATACTCCAGGTTAAAGCCAACCCATTAATCGAGAAATAGTTTTAATATGGTTAGAACACAACCTGGGCTCTGATACCACTGTTGGGTTTCCGGCACCGCGGCGTGTGTGTGTTCGATCACGTTTCGTAAACATGAACACAGCGGAAGCAATAAAATAATAAATCTACATTTATTACAACACACACAACACACGCATGCATAGTACAACAAGTGTAGACATAACCGTAAATTTAAATTTGCAATAAAAGGAAATTTAACTACGTTATACCTTTCGTATTACGTGTAGCGGGAACGGCATCAACCGGAACGATCCTCGCTAGAATCGTCTCTATCCGTATCCACGCCAAGTATCCTTAGGATGACTTCGCTAAGCCACGAGCTTCGTCTTCGTATGGGTTACTAGCCTCGTGTTGAAGACGACGTGATCGAGAGATGATCACGATCCGAATCCAAATTCGGATCCAAAACGAGTCCTCAAAACTCGCTTCTCAGGAGAGGTATTCGTCAACCGATTGACGAATCCTTCGTCCTCCACTTCAGAGGATTACTGAAGATCGAATCCCCGGTAAGTTAGCCGCTGTCGGAGCTCTAACCGTCGTCCAAACGATGCTCCGACGAGAGGAGAACAAGCTGTCCAGAAAACTGGACAGCTTTGGTGGAGGAGATAGGCGCCGGCCAACCAAGGGAAGATAGAGCTCACCTTGATGCCAACCCTAAAGAAGATCACCGGAGTACCACCGGCAGCAGCTCGACGCCGGCGAGGGGGAAGGTCAGCACCTTCTGGACGCCGGTTGAAGCCTAATGGTGGGCGGCGGCAAGGAGGAGGAGAGTTGGTGCCGAATTTCTCCAAGGAGAGGTGGGCGGCAACTTAGGGTTGTGGATTTTTGGATTAGGGCTTAATTATCCCTTAAGCCCTCTTTTATAGTGAACTAATTCTCTTAATGGTTATTGGATCATAACCATTAGGCCCGTTAACCCGCTCCATTAAGATAAGTTAAAATAAACCAAACCATGATGGTTTATTTTAAGTTAAAACGAATCGAACCAACTTTTGGTTCATTCGTTTAAAAAAAACCAAACCCCTTGGTTTATTCTCCTCCATTGGATTAGAACCAAACCATTTTGGTTCATCCATTATGTCTTCATAAAACACGGCCCATCCACGCTTCTATTGCGACTGAAACGATTTCATGTTCGCTTCATGTCTGGTCCAACCAAACCATGTTTCTCTCGGTCTGAGAATCCCATTCTAAAGCTCGTTTTAAATCCTTTGGATTACGCTCATTGAGCATGTGACCAAATAGGTTCTCGGTTTATGTTGGCCGTCTATAATTAACCATTAATTATAGAACGATCATGAGTGGCACCTAGTAGTACATCATGATCCCCAATTAACCGAAAAGATCAACGGTTGATCCAGAACTATTTCTGAAACCCTTCAGCAGCTCGAATGAATCGTGCCCCATTCCCTTCACTCATCTTATACCCACTTCGTTCAGGACATAGTCTATAGTGTCAGTCCCCACTAGGCTGACTACGTCACACCTAGCCCAAGTATCATTTCCTCGTCCTACGGATTCTAGTTACTCCACATGTATCGAAGAGTACCTTACTCTAAACCTGTAATGCTTTGGCCAAAGACTTTAGTAACAATCCGACGAGAGGCCATGGGTATACATCTCCTCGCAAGGAGTGGCTAATCCTTTATAGGCTATTCAAACACCTTCGATCACTTCGACTTATACCCAATCATCCCGGGTCCACATCTCCTTAGAGATGCTTGCTTAAGATGTCAAAGCATAAGTCTCTATGATCAAGATGACTTGAATACCGCAAGTCAAAGGAACATCGCACTTAAGCCACAGTAAGAACTTCATTGACATATCTATATATTCAGAGAACCATATGAAGTCTTACGACTGGTCACTCCAATGAACTAGTTACCATAACTAGCATCCACGATTAACTCCGGACATCACTATGTCTCCAGCCAGTGAGAATCAGCTGCTTGGATACACCAAGGAGTATACCTCGTGCTAGTCTCGACATAATTGATGGTGTCCAAATCTATCAATTAATCGACTATGGATAATTCCAATACATCACAATTACACATGTAGAGATACTCACTAGTTGTGATCCAATCACAAATTCTCTCATGTTGTGAATCGTATCGTGGACATTCAGTAAATGAGTTTAAGATCCAATCAAATACATAAAACATGTATACTCAAATAGTGAATCTTCATTTATCATATAAATGGTTCATACATAAGGCGATTGTCTTAGGACATCTCTCATATATTACAAACAGGTTATAGGAAATTATTAAGGAGCGTGTGTACTTCCCCATCGGAAGGAACATAACCCGAGATATTTACCTTTATACCGAGTAATTGTGAACACTTAGATACAAATATAAGTATCCTCTCCATCGGAGTCACTGCTTTTATTTGTAGGGTTGAAGAAGAACCAACTATTAATTTTATTTGTCAAAAAGTTATGTTGACAAGATAGTAAAATTAATGGGTGAAACCTCCTCTTACAAATGTAGATTTCGTATACGTCAACACTATCGTGGCATACGATATTCTTGGTATATTAAGGTGTTTGTTGGTTTTAAAATTTTATTGTTTGAGGAATCAAAAATTTTTTGAAATCTAAAGTTTTGATCTATGTGATTCTTAGGTTGTTTCCAAAATGGCTTTCAACCCGCTTGCTGTGATACTGAAAGTAAATTAAACTTACTGGACCCAACTATGTTGATTGGAAGAGGAATCTTTACATTGTCTTGACTGCTGAGGAATACAAATATGTACTCCTCGAAGAGTGCCCTCCTATGCCTGCGGATGATTCTAGGGAAAAGGAGAACGAGAGTTATAAGAAGTTTATTAAGGCCGATGAGATAGTGCGGTGTTATATTTTGGCATCTATGTCAAATATACTGCAACATCAACATCAAGCCATGCCCAATGCTTATGACATGATGCTCAATCTCAAAGAGCTTTTCGGACACCAGAATTGGGCTGCCAGGCAGGAAGCCATGAGGAACTTGATGATGACTACCATGATCGAGGGAACACCCATAAGGGATCATGTTCCCAAGATGATGGCTCATTTGAATCAGTTGGAAGTCCTCAGAGCTGAGATCGATGGGGAAACCCAGGTCGATATCATTCTCCAGTCTCTACCTAGGAGTTTTGAGCAGTTTTGCCTGAACTACAACATGAACAAGAGGTTGTATTCATTGGCGGAGCTTCTGACATAACTCTAGGTGGCAGAGGAGCTTTTTCGTCAGAGTGCTCAGGCGCAAACCATGGTTGCCCAAAAGGTTTCTACTTCTAAGCCGAAAGACAAGAAGAAGAAGAAACAAGCAAGAGAAAAGGCGGTGGGAGGAACTAAAGGAGGAGTGAAGAAGTCGAAAGGCAAGTGCTTCAATTGTAAGAAGACTGGACATTGGAAGATGGACTACCCCAACCACATGCAGAACAAAGGTATATCTTTTGGTCTAGTAGTTGAAACATGTTTAGTGGTGTTATCTACCGTCACTTGGTGTTTAGATACGGGAGCCATTGATCATGTCTGCAATACTTTTTAGGGGTTCTAGGAAATCAGATGACTGGCTGAGTGGAAGATTACCATATAATTGGGCGATGCCACAAAGTTTGCGGCTGTTGCAGTGGGAGATGTTTATTTATCTTTTGTGAGAAATAAAGTTTTGGTTCTTAAAAATTGCCTTTATGTACCTTTATTTAGAAAGAATTTAATTTTAGTTTCTAAATTGTTTATGGATGGATATGTTAGTTATAGCCCTAAGAACCAATCATGTGATGGTTGAATAGGGAACATTTTGTATCATATTCTATAAAGGCAAAGGATTGGTTATTATATTTAAGTCTTGCTTGTGCCAGCTAAATTAAATATAGTAATGCCCTAGAAAAGTAGGTTCTTATCTACAGCACATCAATTGGCAGAATTGATTATGAGAGGCTGTAGAGAACACTTTCTAAATGTTCCTAGTCAAGTATTAATATGCAAGGGCAATATTAATACATAAAGACTAGCATATAGGTCAATTGATGACTTGATCTCACAAGTCATGGATATATGATATCAAGTTGACACATGGGTATATATTAGAGAATATATACTGAACTGACCCGCCATGAGAAAGTTTCATGGATCGTTATATGAGTGTCATAAACTTTCTCATGTGACTATTGGTATGAATAGTCCTCGGACACGAAGTCACTACGGTTCCCTACAAGGAGTTATGTACTTTGGTATCGTCAAAAGCGTCACCCGTGGTGGACCATAAAGCGATTCTTGGGTATATAACAAATTATGCGGAGGATGTGAGTGATGTAGATGGGATCTATCCCTCTCATATGACGAGAGTGATATCGGTGGGCCCCTTGATTGATTAGAACTACTAAAACGCATGGCCATGCTTGAATGAGTCAATATGAGATATTGAGCTCATTTGTTTGAGTTAGTTTACTCAGGGATCAAGAAACACATAGATTGATCGAGGATGACACGGTCTATGCCTCATTGATCAATCGATATCAAGGATAGAAGGACACGGTCATATATTATAGTAGTCACGGAAAGGTTAGTCGGATCTTGACTTATCTCATAACTTGGGTAGCAATGATGTATTGCTAGATCGCTCATTGCTTGTGTATCTAAAAGAGTTTAGGTCCACCTTTAGCGTTATGAGAGCCTATAAGTCACACACAAAGAGCATGATGATTAGAGGAATTAGAGTATTCTAGTTTGACTAGAATAATTTGGGAATAAGCTTAAGTACAAAATGGTTTTTGGACTTTAAGCTTAATGAGAATTTTAGCTAATTGATTTAATGAGATTAATTCAACATGTTACCTCATTGATTTAATAAGATTAATTCAATATGATAACATAAGCTTAATTGAATTAATAAGATTAATTCAATATGATAACATAAGCTTAATTGAATTAATAAGATTAATTCAACATGCATGAATGCCACATAAGAATGCCACATAAGCATGCCACATAAGCATGCCACCTAAGCATCCACCTAAGCTAGATAAGGTGGAAGGAAACAAAATGGTTTTGTCTCCTTAAGTGGCCGGCCAAACAAGGAAGCCAAATCCTTTTTGAGTGTGTCTCAATGCAATGGATTGCATTGAATGTGAACGAGGTGGAAGGGTTTTTCCAACCCTATAAAAGGCTCCATGGAGTGGCCGGCCAAAGTAGAATTTTGGTGGAGTGTGGTTGTTGGGAGCTTGAGGCTTGGAGAGAGCTTGAGAGCTTATTGTTGTGTGGCTTTTGTGAGTGTAGCAAGAAGAGTAGTCTTCTTCCCTTCTCTTTTTCCCTAGCTTCCTCTCCTTTAGGGACTTCTCTAGCAAGAAGTAAAGGAGAGCTCCTCTAGTTTTCTTTTGTGAGACAAGAGCTTGCTCGTGTGGATACATATAGAGGCACGAACACTTGAACGTGCTAAAGATCCAACAAACAAAAGGGAGAAGCGGGATTAACAAGGGCACGCAACAAAGATAATCCTCTCCTATAAGATAGGTTTGGTTTAGAGAAATTTATTTTATACGAGTTTGCTTTCGCATGGATCACTTGGAAGGGATCCTAATTTTTCCGTTGCACATATGCCATTTGGCATAAACAATTCCCTACAGTGGTATCAGAGCCACTTGCGAAAGATCGTATAAAATAGGTTTTCTCTATTTTATATGTGATATAGAAGTAGGATAAATTTTATTATGAGTTGATAATTGCATTAGCAATTGTCAAACATAATAAAATATCCAATGTCTTTTAAAAGTTAAAATGACATGGTGCATGGTTATGGCCTAGTCCCAAAAGGTTTGTGAATGTGTGTGTGTTGTAATTCTTAAATACGGCCTGCGTGTCGTGCCTTCCTCCTAAAATTCTTGTTGTAAAATTAGTTTTAGACTCGAATGTAACTCGAGTATTTCTCCTTTTGTAATGTACAAAACAAAGATGGAGGGTCCATTGGAAGATGAGGTTACAAGGAGGAAGTCAACACACAAGACAACCAAAAGGAAGCACTTAGGAGAAGATGCTATCCCTAGGTTGACCAATCAATCTTTTCATTGGCTTGAGAAGATTGTAGAATAAGGGCCATAATCATGACACGCTTAGTTTAATATGTATGTGATGCATGTTAGTTTAGCTTGTATGTGATGCATGTTAGTTTAGCTTATATGTGATGTATGCTAATATGTATATGATACATGTTTATTTCTTAATAAGTCAAAAACGATATGCCTACCAAAGCTTGGTACTCACTACTTCCTCGATCATTTGTTATTGGGTTTGCCAAAGCAAAGCAATGCATTTTATCTTGGAAGAGTGCGAGTGGACAATCGTGATGTCCCGCTATCAAACTTGGTTAAGACTTAATTAAGTTTTCTTAATTAGTTAAGAAAGTAGAGGCATATATTAGCTTTGAACATAAGTTTTAAAATTAGTTTTATGTGATTTCCGAACATCAGCTTTGTCTTAGAAGTGGTCGTTGCTCCGATATCCAAGAAGGCCCCTGTGCCTCGCCACAGCCTGGAAGCTGGTTTAGGAATAAACACTAAACTAATCTAAAACTTAACCAAAGCTATTAAAGAGTTACATCAGATGTAATTGGCAAAAGATTGCCTACCTAATTATACTACGTCTTGGGCGATTAGCCAAAGCTAACTCAAGACGAATTATAATGTGGATCGTTATCCCATATAAATTTATAGCTAAATAGTAGCTATGAGAATTTAGTGGGAGCCTCATTTAATTAAAGGCCTAATTAAATGATTTAGGTATGATACTTAACTTTGCATTTTAATGTTGTAGATCACCATGACATCTAACACGACACACCCCCTCAACTTGCGATCTGTCCTTGAGAAGGACAAACTTAATGGAGCGAACTTTCTTGACTGGTATAGGAACTTGAGGATTATCCTCAAACAAGAACGCAAACTGTATGTCCTAGAGCAGTCTACCCCTGAAACACCCGCCCATGCGGCCACTCGTGCTGAAAAGGATGCTTATAAGAAGCATCAAGATGACGCATTAGATGTGTCATGTCTTATGCTTGCCACCATGAACTACGAGCTTGAAGCAACATGAGAACATGGATGCCTATGATATGGTTGAGCATTTGAAACAACTATATCAAGGACAAGCTAGGCACGAGCGTTTTGAAGTGTCTAAGGCTCTTTTTGCATGCAAGATGCAAGAAGGAACACTGTAGGAACTCACGTACTCAAAATGATTGGATGCGTTGAGAACCTTGAAAGACTAGGTTTTCCAGCGAGCTAAGAATTGGCAACCTGTTATCCTGCAATCGTTCTTGGAAGCATATAATCAATTCGTCATGAATTATAACATGAATGAAATTGATAAACCTTTGCTGAGATTCTCGGCATGTTAAGAAGCTTCTGAACCAGATCTCAAAAAGAAAGTTAAGTAACGTACTAATGGTCAAGAAGGGCAAAGGTAAGCGCAAAGGCAAGGGTAAGACCAAGCCAAAGGCAAGGCCAATTCATCCACTTCAAAGGGTAAAGGTAAAGTACCTAAGGAAGGGGATCGCTTCCATTGCGGTGAGGATCGACACCGGAAGCGGAATCGCAAAGTCTACCTTGAGGAAGTAAAGAATAAAAGAAGTGGGACTTTGCCTCGGTATACACGTTATAGAAGTTAATCTATCTATTTCTTCTACATGGGTATTAGATACGGATGTGCATCTCACATTTGTAATAATGTGCGAGGGGAAATAGTAGACAAATGGCAAAAGCGAAGTAGACCTCTACGAGTAGGCAATGGCGCAAAAGTTCTTCTTTGTATTTGTAGGAACATATTCTTTGTCTTTGCCCACTTGGGCTTATCTTAGAACTAGAGGAGTGCTTATATGTACTGCATTGACAAAGAACATAATTTACGTATCTTGTTTAGACAAGAAAAACTTTTCTTTTATAATAAAGGACAAATGTTGTTCCATTTATTTGAATGAAATGTTCTATTGTAATGCACCACTTATGAATGGTCTCTATGTTCTAGATTTAGAAAACCCAATTTATAACGTAAATACCAAGCGGTTCAAATCGAATGATTTGAACCAAACATATCTCTCGCACTTCGCCTTTAGGTCACATAAATGAAAAAAAGCATATCCCAACTCCATAAAGATGGATTATTGGACTCATTTGATTTTGAATGAGGTATCGAATCTTGCCTTTAGGAAAGATGACTAAAACTCCATTTAGTGGACATGGGAGAGAAGCGACTTGTTAGGACTCATACATCTTGATGTATGTGGGCCTTTCAATGTCGAAGCGAGAGGAGGCTATAAGTACTTTATTACTTTCATGATGAGTAGATTTGGCTACTTATATTTGATGAGACATAAGTCGAATCCTTTGAAAAGTTCAAAGCATTCAAGAATGAAGTACAAAACCAACTTGGTAGCGTATTAAGCTACTTGATCGGATCGAGGTGGTGAATACCTTAGTCAAGAGTTTCGTGATCACTGGTGAGTGTGGGATAATATCCCAACTCACTCCCCTGGAACACCACAATGGAATGGTGTATCGAGAGGAGAAATCGTACTCTATTAGATATGGTACGATCAATGATGAGCGGTGATCTACCTACTTCCTTTTGGGGTTTAGCTCTAGAGGCAGTAGCTTTCACACTTAATCGCGTCCCATCAAAAGCCGTAGAAAAGACACCATATACGATATGGTGGGAAGAGTCCCAAAATGTCTTTTATAAAGATTTGGGGTTGTGAAGCTTATGTAAGGCGTCAAGTCTCAGATAAACTAGGACCCAAATCAGATAAGTGTTATTTTGTCGGATATCCCAAGGAAACTAAGGGATATTACTTTTACAATCCCACACTTGGCAAGGTGTTTGTTGCCAGAAATGCTGTCTTTCTAGAAAGAGAATTTATTTCTAGAAAAACTAGTGGGAGTAAAATTTATCTTGAAGAAGTTCAAGATGACGATAACACTAAGGCTTCGATGGAAAATGAACAGGAACCACAAAGTGTTGTGGATGAGGAAATTGTTGCCCAAAGAGTTGTGGAACAAACACTGCTCAAGTAGACCAACCTCTTCGTAGATCGATCGACAGATCCGTCAACCCGAGAGATATTCTTTTCTCTTGACTGACAATGGTGATGTATTGCTTGTCGATCTTGACGAGCCTACATCCTATCAAGAAGCTATGATGAGCCCAGATTCCGAGAAATGGCTAGAGGCCATGAGATCCGAAATGGAATCCATGTACACTAACCAAGTATGGACCTTGGTTGATCCACCTGAAGGGGTAAAACCCATTGGGTGTAAGTGGGTCTTTAAAGTAAAGACTGACATGGATGGTAATAAGCATACCTATAAAGGTATATTGGTGGCTAAAGGATTCAAACAAATTCATGGTATTGACTATGATGAAACCTTTTCACCAGTTGCGATGCTTAAATCCATTCGGATCATACTTGCTATTGCAGCCTACCACGATTATGAGATCTGGCAGATGGATGTCAAAATTGCTTTTCTGAATGGAAAGCTACTCGAGGATGTGTACATGACACAGCCTGAGGGTTTTGAAGATCCAAAGCATCCTGGAAAGGTATGCAAACTGCAAAGGTCCATTTATGGACTAAAGCAAGCCTCTCGAAGCTGGAATCTTCGATTCGATGATGCAATCAAAGAGTTTGGTTTCATCAAGAATGAAGATGAACCTTGTGTCTACAAGAGAAATAGTGGGAGCACAGTTGTATTTCTTGTCTTGTATGTAGATGACATACTTCTCATCGGAAATGATATTCCCTCACTCCAGTCTGTGAAGATGTGGTTAGGGAATTGTTTCTCGATGAAAGACTTAGGTGAATATATTCTAGGCATCAAGATCTATAGAGATAGATCTAAAAGATTACTTGGCCTAAGTCAGAGTACATACATTGATAAAGTGCTAGATCGTTTTGCTATGCAAAATTCCAAGAAAGGATTTCTTCCTTTATCACATGGTGTGAGTCTTTCGAAGACTCAATGTCCATCTACTAGGGAGGAGAGAGATCGCATGGATAAGATCCTTATGCGCGTCGCCATAGGGTCTATCATATGCGCCATGCTTTGTACTGCCCGACGTCTTGTATGCTTTGAGCATGACGAGTAGATACCAGTCGGATCCAGGTGAAAGTCACTGGATAGCAGTCAAAAATATTCTTAAATACTTACAAAGAACGAAAGAATATTTCCTGATATTTGGAGGCAATGAGGAGCTAGCTGTAAAGGGTTACAGTGATGCAAGCTTCCAAACAGACAAGGATGACTATAGATCGCAATCGGGGTACGTGTTTTGCTTGAATGGTGGAGCTGTGAGTCGGAAGAGTTCAAAGCGGAGACACGATTGTTGATTCTACAAGCAGAGTATATTCTTTGCATCCGATGCGTGAAAGGAGGCTGTAAGTTCATTAGTGAACTTGGGGTAGTTCCTAGCATTCCAATAGACCTCTATTGTGACAACAATGGGGCTATTACGAGCTAAGGAACCTCGATCACATCACGGACCAAACACATATCTTGGCGCTTCCATCTCATTCGAGATCATCGATAGAGGAGATGTGAGGATATGCAGAGTAATCTGAAGCTAACATTGCGAGATCCATTGACCAAGGCTTTGGCACAGAGGAAGCGTGATGGTCACACTAGGTCACTAGGTATTAGATATCATAGTGATTGGTACTAGTGCTAGTGGGAGATTGTTAGTTATAGCCCTAAGAACCAATCATGTGATGGTTGAATAGGGAACATTTTGTATCATATTCTATAAAGGCAAAGGATTGGTTATTATATTTAAGTCTTGCTTGTGCTAAATTAAATATAGTAATGCCCTAGAAAAGTAGGTTCTTATCTACGACATCAATTGGCGAATTGATTATGAGAGGTCAGAGAGAACACTTTCTAAATGTTCCTAGACAAGTATTAATATGCAAGGGCAATATTAATACATAAAGACTAGCATGTAGGTCAATTGATGACTTGATCTCACAAGTCATGGATATATGATATCAAGTTGACACATGGGTATATATTAGAGAATATATACTGAACTGACCCGCGATGAGAAAGTTTCATGGATCGTTATATGAGTGTCATAAACTTTCTCATGTGACTATTGGTATGAATAGTCCTCAGACCTTAAGTCACTACGGTTCCCTACATAAGGAGTTATGTACTTTGGTATCGTCAAACGTCACCCGTAACAGGGTGGACCATAAAGGCGATTACTGGGTATATAACAAATTATGCGGAGGTATGTGAGTGATGTAGATGGGATCTATCCCTCTCATATGACGAGAGTGATATCGGTGGGCCCCTTGATTGAGTAGAACTACTAAAACGCATGGCCATGCTCGAATGAGTCAATATGAGATATTGAGCTCATTTGTTTGAGTTAGTTTACTCAGGGATCAAGAAACACATAGATTGATCGAGGATGACACGCGTCTATGCCTCATTGATCAACTCGATATCAAGGATAGAAGGACACGGTCATATATTATAGTAGTCACGGAAAGGTTAGTCGGATCTTGACTTATCTCATAACTTGGGTAGCAATGATGTATTGCTAGATGCCGCTCATTGCTTGTGTATCTAAAAGAGTTTAGGTCCACTGCCAACGTTATGAGAGCCTATAGGGTCACACACAAAGAGCATGATGATTAGAGGAATTAGAGTATTCTAGTTTGACTAGAATAATTTGGGAATAAGCTTAAGTACAAAATGGTTTTTGGACTTTAAGCTTAATGAGAATTTTAGCTAATTGATTTAATGAGATTAATTCAACATGTTACCTCATTGATTTAATAAGATTAATTCAATATGATAACATAAGCTTAATTGAATTAATAAGATTAATTCAATATGATAACATAAGCTTAATTGAATTAATAAGATTAATTCAACATGCATGAATGCCACATAAGAATGCCACATAAGCATGCCACATAAGCATGCCACCTAAGCATCCACCTAAGCTAGATAAGGTGGAAGGAAACAAAATGGTTTTATCTCCTTAAGTGGCCGGCCAAACAAGGAAGCCAAATCCTTTTTGAGTGTGTCTCAATGCAATGGATTGCATTGAATGTGAAGGAGGTGGAAGGGTTTTTCCAACCCTATAAAAGGCTCCATGGAGTGGCCGGCCAAAGTAGAATTTTGGTGGAGTGTGGTTGTTGGGAGCTTGAGGCTTGGAGAGAGCTTGAGAGCTTATTGTTGTGTGGCTTTTGTGAGTGTAGCAAGAAGAGTAGTCTTCTTCTTCCCTTCTCTTTTTCCCTAGCTTCCTCTCCTTTAGGGACTTCTCTAGCAAGAAGTAAAGGAGAGCTCCTCTAGTTTTCTTTTGTGAGACAAGAGCTTGCTCGTGTGGATACATATAGAGGCACGGACACTTGAACGTGCTAAAGATCCAACAAACAAAAGGGAGAAGCGGGATTAACAAGGGCACGCAACAAAGGTAATCATCTCCTATAAGATAGGTTTGGTTTAGAGAAATTTATTTTATACGAGTTTGCTTTCGCATGGATCACTTGGAAGGGATCCTAATTTTTCCGTTGTGCATATGCCATTTGGCATAAACAATTCCCTACAGGATATTCTATTTCTTTTAATGACAGAGTTGTTATAAAAAAGAATATGGAGATTATCTATTCTGGTGCATTGATAAGAAATTTGTATACACTTGAACCAAAAGCTCCCACGATGCAAATATAAGTTAATAACTCATCTTCTAATTCCAATAAGAGATAAGAACCTTCAAAGATGAACCAAACATATCTTTGGCATATAAGACTTGGTCATATTAACCTAAGCAGAATTCAAAGGTTGATAGCTGATGGACCTTTGGATTCATTAGTGGTCGAAGATTTCCCAACCTGCGAATCTTGCTTGAGGGTAAAATGACCAAGAGGCCTTTTAATTCCAAGGGGTATAGAGCCAAAGATGTGTTGGAGTTGGTTCATTCTGATTTGTGTGGTCCTATGTCTATCCAGGCATGAGTAGGTTTTGAATATTTCGTCTCCTTTATAGACAATTATTCGAGATATGGATACATTTACTTAATGTGCCAAAAATCTGAATGCTTTGACAAATTCAAAGAATTCAAGGCTAATGTGGAGAATCGTCAAGGTAAAAGAATCAAGACACTACGATCTAATCGTGGTGGTGAGTACCTCTTGGGAGTGTTTAGGAATTACTTATCAGAGGCTGGGATTCCATCCCAATTGTCTGCACCTGGCACACCCTAGCTGAATGGTGTAGTAGAGCGAAGGAATAGGACTCTTATCGAGATGGTTAGATCGATGATGAGTTATTCTGAGTTGCAAGATTTATTCTGGGGATATGCTCTAGATACGACAGTGTATATTTTGAACTTGGTTCCATCTAAATCAGTGACTTCTACTCCCACAGAATTGTGGACTGGGCGAAAGCCTAGTTTGAGACATATTCGAATTTGGGGGAGTCAAAGACATGTGCTGAAGGTGGATGCTGGTAAGTTAGAACCTCGTACAAAAGTGCACATGTTTGTTGGCTATCCTAGAGAAATGAAAGGTGGTTTGTTTTATAGTCCTAGAGATCAGAAGTGATCATTAGCACGAATGTCAAATTTCTAGAGGAAGACTATGTGATGAACCACAAGCCCATGAGTAAGATTGTTCTTAAGGAATTGAAAGGGGAAGTCACTACTTCAGTACCACCGGTAGAAGAGGATATACCACAAGTCACTGCACCGTGTGTCACAGAGGATACACAGTTGATACCTCGTAAGAGTGGGAGGGTTGTTAGACAACCTGATAGATTCATGTTCTTGGAAGAATCTTCTGATTTGGTCCCTGACAAACATGAACCTGATCCCTGGACATATGACGAGGCAATCCATGAAAAAGATTTAGTATCTTGGCAAAGTGCAATGAATACTGAGATTGAATCTATGGATTCAAATCAGGTATGGGAGCTAGTAGAACCACCCGATGGTATAAAAACCATTGGATGCAAGTGGATCTACAAAAGAAAGAGAGGAATAGATGGGAAGGTTGAGACATTCAAAGCAAGGATTGTTGCGAAAGGGTATACTCAGAAAGAGGGTATCGATTATGAGGAGACTTTTTCGTCGGTAGCTATCTTAAGTCTATCCGGATTCTCTTATGTATTGTTGCTCATATGGATTATGAAGTATGGCAGATGGATGTCAAGACAACTTTCCTTAATGGAAGTCTTAAGGGAAAACATCTATATGAAGCCACCAGAAGGATTCATTGCAAAGGGAAAAGAGCATCTTGTGTGTAAGCTTAATCGGTCCATTTATGGATTGAAGTAAGCTTCGAGTTCTTGGAACATCCTCTTTGATGAGGTAATCCAGTATTATAGATTTATTCAAAGTCTGGATGAGCCTTCTGTATATAAGAGATGTGACAGAAATGTAGTGGTATTTCTTGTACTCTACGTAGATGACATTTTGTTAATTGGAAACAATGTCAAGGTGTTATCGGACGTAAGGGTATGGTTGTCCAAACAGTTTGATATGAATGACTTGGGAGAAGTGGGACACATCCTTGGGATCAAGGTTATAAGGGATCGCAGGAAAAGGATGTTGTGCTTATCTCAAGCTTCATACATAGACACAATTATAGATCGTTTTAGCTTGCAAAACTCCAAGAAAGGTTTTCTACCATTCAGCCATGGAGTTCCATTATCTAAGGAGATGTGTCCTAGAACATCTGAGGAGAAAGAGGAGATGAAGGCTGTTCCTTATGCTTCGACAGTAGGAAGCCTCATGTATGCGATGCTATGTACGAGACCAGATATCTGCTTTGTCATGGGCATAGTCAGTAGATGTCAGAGTAATCCAGGACGGGGACATCTGACTCTACGTAGATGCCAGAAGTACTTGAGAAGGACTAGGTATTATATGCTAATTTACTAGGCAGTCCAATTACTCCCTGTGGGTTACACAGATTCCGACTTCCAATTAGACATGGATAACAGTAAGTCTACCTCAGGTTTTGTGTTTACTTTGGGAGGAGGAGCCATTGTATGGAGGAGTGTCAAGCAGAAATGCGTGGCGGACTCCACCATGGAAGTTGAGTATGTGGCAGACTCTAAGGCAGCTAATGAAGTTGTGTGGCTCAGGAACTTCTAGATGGACTTGGATATGATTCCTAGTTTGGCCAGAACTATCAAAATTTATTGTGATAATAGTGGTGCAATTGCAAACTCGAAGGAACCACGAGCCCATAAGGCAAGTAAACACATAGAGCGCAAGTACCACTTGATACGAGAAATCGTAAAGAGAGGAGAAGTTGTTGTGGCCAAGATTGCATCGGAGGATAACCTGGAAGATCCTTTAACTAAGGCCCTTCGAGCGAGAGCTTTTGATAGGCATGTGGAGGGAATGGAAATCAGATGTATGGCAGTTTGAGGACAGTATAGTCTTTTAGTATAAGTTGGAGATTGTTGGGATTTATACTGAAAAGTCTATCTTTTGTATGAATATCTTTATTTTTGAAATAAGAATCACATGATCATTATTTGTATATTTATGGTAATGCATATTGTCTGATACATTACATTGTAGATAACATGGTGTGTAGTGTTACATAGGAGATCATTTTATCGGCTCATTGTAAAGTATAAGTAAAGGCTCACAACCGAGATGGCTTTGGACATACCATCGGAATGGTTGTAGTGTAATTTGGTATTGGTTTGTCTTGACCATAGAATCACACTAGTACACTTTGTGTGTATTGAGCAGGAGCGACATAGATGTGATTGGATTTATTGCTGACTATTATATCGAATCGGATCTCAGATATTATATTGTACATGCTCTTAATCATGATATAATAACGGGAACATATACTTAGTATTCATTTCTTTGATTTACCAATGGGCGAGATTTATAGAGTAAATCGATAGGCTCAGTAAGTTGAGAAATTGTATTATTTATATGGTGTGTCGTTGATTATAGGAGAAAACCGTGTTCTATATATTAGGATGATGATGTCCCCTTGAGGAGCTCATAAGGTTCATCATGTAAACCATGCAAGAGGACTTGGTCCGGCATGATGATAAGGTTGAGTGATACTACTAATGGAGTTAAATGTTGATTAATTAATTGTTAGTAAATTAATTAATTGACGGACATTCGAGATCTTAAACACGGGGAGAAAAATGTACAAATAATATATGGAGCCCATATTAACTTATGGGGGTTGGTGAGGTAGATCAATGATAATCCACTAGTTGATAGGATTATCATTAATGCTTCGGAATTTATGTGGGCTTGATCCATTGGGTGGTCAAGATCCAACTCCTCCTTATGGTCCCTATTGTAGCCTATTAAAACCTCATGGAGCCTAGATCTAATGATGGAAAACAAAACTCTAGATCCAACGGTAGAGATTTAATCTCTAGATCTGACGGTTGAGATTAAATCTCTAGATCCGACGGTTGAGATGAAATCCCTAGAACCGATGGTGGAGGTTAAAACAAGGCTTAATCCTAACTCAATAAAAGGAGGGATTAGGCTGGGCGGCAAGGGCAATTAGAAGCAAGATAGGATTAGGGTTGGGCGGCAAGAGCTTTGAGGTTTTGGGTGGCCACAATTAAGGAAAATTTTTCCTTTCTTCTCTTCTTCCTTAGGTGGCCGGCGCCCATCATCTTCTCCTCTCTCTTTGGCCGGCGTCCAAAGCCCTTCCTTCTCTTCTCCTTGGCCGGTGGAAACAAAGCCTAGGGTCTCTTCCCTTTGAGTTTTGGCCGGCATCCCCCATCCTTCTTCTCCTCTTGGCCGGCGGCAAGCATCAAGATTGGTGCTTGGTGGTTGGCTAAAGGAAGGAGAAGAGTTTTGTTTCTATACTTCCTCTTGTTCGGAGCGAGCAAGAAAGGAATATTGGTGATCTAGGAGGCTTCGACTTTTGGAAGATCCTCGCCCACATGACGTCCAAAAAGTGGAAGAACATACAATAGAAGATCAAGAGGTATAATCTTGTTTATTTTGATTATTGTTCTTTTGTATTATGTATGTGGTTGTTTACTTTATTATTTGGCTAAATTAACTTTGACCCCGAATACAAACACAAAAATCAGCGATCCGTACAACATCTATTCCGCGGCTAATCGTAGAATAAAAGTTGGTTGCTTGAACAACAAGTTTGTTCAAGTAACCACTCTAATCGAATAGAACGACGATGAAACGGTAGCTTGGGTGATCCCTCCTTGTCAAGGTTAAATATATTTTATCTGGGGACGTAGAAGGGATTGCCATGAACAAGCGACCGAGTTGAAGTGGGAAGCGAACAAGTTTCCTACCTTCAGCTTGAACAACAAGTTTGTTCAAGCGACTACTCAATTTGAATAGCACGATGATGAATCGGTTGCTTGTGTAATCCATCTCTGTCCGAATTAGTTTTGATTGATAAAATTTTAATCCGAGGACATGTGATAGGATCGCCATGATCAAGCAACCGAAGCGAGAAGCAATTCCCTTCAGCAGGATCGTAAAAGAGCTAGAGGTGGGGTGAATAGCGCGCGATAAAATCTTTTCGTACGTTCGAATAAAAGAGAGATGAACAACGAAAAATAAAGAACACATGTTAGTTTTTACTTGGTTCACAACCGACCAATTGCTAATCTAAGGCCCTAGCGATTCTAGCCCGCGTAGGGAGGGCAATTCACTAATAATCTCCTCCTCGTTGGAGGTAGGAGACGACGATTACAAAACCAACGAAAAGCTTGGGGAAGAGGGACAATCCCACCTCTCCTCGATGTGATCAAAAGCTCGATAAAACAAATTTAAGTACACTGATTTGAAATAGAAACATTGAGAACCTACACCGACGATGAATAGATCTTGAGTTTCTAGTTGTGTCATCGGCGTTCTGACAGTGTTTCGGCGTCGTAGCATAGTCAAAGAGAAGCGGCGTTGTGGGATCACTTTGTAAGCACTTTTGATGACCTAATGGGGTGAAACCCCCCTTCTTTTATAGCCTTTGAAGCCCCCAACATTCAGTTCTAGCTCAGGGTTAAAGAACCTCATCTCCACAAGATAAGTGGAGATTATCTTGACTTTCCTCGAGGCGAGAAATTTGAATGGCAGTCAACTGTTCACCCTCATCTGTCGATTGATGCCACCGGCCGTCGACTGGTTGCTAGGGTATCAAGATGCAACAACAAGTTAGCTCGAAATGAAAACAATATAGCTGAATTCGATAGCCACTTACCGTCTGATCTTGACCTAGACCTTCCATGGGAAGTCTTAATCGAACCGGCGCCTAAGGATGTCCTCGAACGGAGGACCCGACCTTACATTCGCTCACACACGAGCTTACCTTAGGTCCTTTTTTGACTTGCAGCTTTGCTTCAGGTCTCCACCTAGGTTCTTCGGCTCCCTCTGAAGTTTTCCCGGTGTCGTCCGACCACCACGGTTTCCTGACTCGGGATTCTCCGAGTGTCGCTGACCTTCAGCTCCGCTTAACCATTTTTGCACACTTGCTTCAGCTCATTAGACAACAATATGACCTTAGCTTTGGGTCTTTGTCATAATCAAAACCTAAGTTCAATTATCTGGTGCCTACTGCACCAACAAGAAGTATCTTAGTATTTTTCTATTCCTCTGAACCAACTATGTCTTAATTCCTTTCGCTTTATGCTAGGCTATTATCTTTTCACTTCCTATTTAAACATTACCCATTGACCCTTCTTATTTCTCTACTTTTTCCAACTAAAATCATCATAAACCAACAAATTATATTTCCAAACCCGCTCTTACTTTCAATTCTTAGCAGGCATCCCTTCTTCACATAAAGAATGGAAAGAACACTATCTCTTTATACATCCTTTTTCCCCTTTCACATTCCTCTCCACCTGGCTACACACTCTTCTCCCTCGTCTTCCTATGGGTCAGTATCGAGATAATGCATAATACCAACTGATCACATTATCATTAGCAAAAAGAAAAATTTAATCAGAATCATATACTTACTAGATAAGCATTGGCTTTAATCAAAACAAACCTCCCCTTACAGTCGACTAATACTTTGGGTAACTTCTTCAACGGTTGTCCTCCTACATATACATATATATAACATACTTTTAATTTTGTTCTTTTTTTTCCTTTTATACAGAATCACTTTTGTTACAAGCATCAATCAGTGTTCCACCACCTTTAAACATAAACACTATTCAACTATACCTCCGTCACTTAACACCATCTACCGAACCTCAACCTTCAAACCCAACTACCTACATCCCCACTTTTTACATAACCAATCTTGCCCATTGTTTCCACCCCCATATCTTCAACTAGTCTTATTTTTCAATCCCTTTTTCCTTTACCTTTAGCTGAGGATCTATCAAATCCCCTCTTACACTACATTAATCAGGTTAGTATATTATTTCCTTTGTTACATCTAATTTATACTAATACTCACCATTTTAGGGGTTTGTAAGCATAACTCATCTTAACTACCACAAGGCTCAATATACCTCCACTCTGAAAAAAGAACTACAAGAAAGGCAAGCCTGTGAAGCATCCCTACAACACACTTACCAAAAGCTCAAGAGAGAATTAAAGGCTTAACACATAAAAGCACAAGCTGACTTAGTAGAACTTACAACCCTTCGATTCCAAAGAACTTACTTACAAAATTCCTTTGACACTAAACCGACTCAGTCATCATCCAAGGGGAAAAACAATACAACACCAGAAGAAAGTTTTTGGTCTTTCACCAAAATCAATGACCTATATTTCTACCGAGGTATTGCCTTCCTACAATTGGCCTTTCAAGACTGCATAAATCAATTTCAAGCAACAGGTTATCCCCATCCTGGACATCCCCTCACTTTCCTGGATTTAAGTACTACTATTGATTGCACTCCTCTCGATTTACTGTCTTTCCCTTTCCAATTAAATTCTGATAAAATATAAAATTTGAATTTGTTATAACACTTGAAGTACAATACATTTTATCCATTCTTTCCATTACATTCCTCTAGAAAATTAAAGATAAATTTTACAAAATTATCCACTAAAATAAGGACACAAATGATACACATTCCATGGTTGTGCTAAAATACTTTCCTATGGCATCATTCAAGTAGTAAGCTCCAATTCCCACTAGGCTCCCCACCTGATAGGGACCCTCCCACTTAGGTCCTAGCTTACCTTTTCATCATTTAGGCAATACCTTTCTTAACACTAAATCTCATATCTAAAAAAAGTGTGGTAAGACCTTTTTATTATAAGATTTCATTACCTGTTACCTATAGCTTTCCACATGATACAAGGTATGATCCCTTCTTTCTTGAATCAAGTCAAATTCCATATGTTGAGCCACTTCATTATCACTCGGGGTATAGGCTAATACTCTAGCAGATTCTATCCCGACCTCCATATGAAATACTTCTTCTATACCATACACCATACTAAAAGGAGTTGCTCCTGTAGCTCTTCTAGGGGTGGTGCGGAAGGACCATAATATATTGGATAATTCTTCTACCCAACTACCCCCCCTCCCCCTAACCCCACTGATCCAATTTAACTTTTAACCCATGTACCAATTCCTTATTAGTGACTTCAATCTGTCTATTGTTTTGAGGATAAGCCACTAATGTAAACACTGTTGGTGCAGGGGCACTAGATAATCGAACCTGTGTTTTGATTATGGCAAAGACACAAAGTTAAGTTTACATTGTTATCTCACGAGCTAAATCGAGTGTGCAGAAAAGTACTAAAGCTAGAGCTGAAGGCTAGTGACACCCGGAGGAAGCTGCGGTGGTCGGGCGACACTCGAGTGACTTCGGAGGGAGCTGAAGGAATCGAGTGGAAGGCCGGAAGCGAAAGCGTCACAGGAAGAATCGAGGTAAGCTCGTGTGAGTGAGAGATGGTAAGGTCGTGTTCTCTATACGGGGACGACCGTAGGCGGCGATCCGACTAAAATTTCTTGTGGAAGGTCTAGGTCGAGATCGGACGGTTAGAAACTGTCGTATTTATCATTTTCCGAGCTAACCTCTCACTGCAGGGAAGTGGCCAGGCTGGCAGTCGACTGCTGGACATGGAGCAGTCGACTGATGCCCATCAGTCGACTGATGGCGATGACTCAGCCTTTGCGCTAGGTCAAAACGGATAACGTTTGACGCGGCCACTTCGCGATAAAATTTGGAAAACTTCGTGATCCGTTCCAAAAAAAAAGGGAGACATATTCAGAGCCCAAAGTCTATAAAAGGAGGAGGATTCCAACTCCAAAGATTATCAAGTTTATTCATCAAGTGCTCCTACAACGCCAACGCTCCAACACCGTCATAACGCCGACGCGACGACAAGTTCCGATCTTCTTCGTCGGCAGCAGTAGCAAGTAACATATTTTGATATTGTATTCTTTATTTTTATTCGTAACGAGGTGAGGTAGGCTTGTTGCCTCATCCTCATAATTTCGGTTTTGTGATCGTTGTCTCCTACCTCCAACGAGGAGGAGACATTATAGTGATTTACCCTCCGTACGCGGTCTAGGACCGATAGGGCCTTGGAGTAGCAACCGCTGGGTTGTGAACCAAGTAAAATAAACGTGTCGCTTTATTTTCCACTGTGTTTACTCATTTAATTGTCTACTTGAACAAAACGCCGAAAAGTTTTATGATCGCTATTCACCCCCCCCTCTAGCGACGCTTCTCGATCCAACAATTGGTATCAGAGCGGGGGCGCTAAGATTTGGTGAAACCACCAATCTAGCACGTTTTGGTTTTCTGTTCGTATTTTTTGATTCGTATTTTTTTTGGGACTTTTTCCTCCCGCACTACTAATCCAAGACGAAGTCTTGGTACGTTTCTTTTGGTTGTGTGCTTGCAAGTTTTCTCTTTTGAAGTAGCCGACGGTAAAACAGCCATAACTTTTCGCTCAAGTGGACTCACATAACGATCTGCATACCAAATCGAAGCTCTCAGAAAGATCTACATTTTTTACTAGGGTTTACCCTCGTAACAAACTGTTTCCAGCCCCAAAATCCAACGTTTAGTACCCTTTCGGGGACATCAAAGGTTGTATGTTTCTAGTTTTTGTTAGTTTCTTATTCTCCTTATTTATTTCTGTTTATTTACTATTATTTCCCGCACTACTAATCCAAGACCAAGTCTTGGAATTCTCTTTGGTTTTTATTCGTATTTTGCAAGATATTTAATGGCTCACATTGAGGGGTATAGCACCACCCGACCTCCGTTCTTTAACGAAAATGATTTCCGTTATTGGAAAGGTCGGATGGAGTGTTTTCTAAAAACACAAGTCGAGACTTGGATAATAATCCAAACCGGCTTTGCTCTACTCACCAATGATCAAGGAGAGGCCTTGGATTTCAACAAATGGACAAATGCAACCAAGAGGCAAATCGAAGCGGATGCAAGAGCAACCCAAATATTGCAATGCGGCTTGTCCAAGGAGGAACTCAACCGCATCGGACCATTCATTAGCGCCAAAGACCTCTGGAACAAATTGATTGATTTACACGAAGGGACGGCTGATGCTAAGGTATGTAAAAGAGATTTACTTTTAAATAAATTGTACAATCTAAAGATGCAGGATCATGAGACCGCCACCCAACTACATGCGCGGATCCAAGATATCGTCAATGATCTTCATTCGATCGGGCAAGCCATAGAGAACCGGGACCTTATAAGGTACGCTTTAAATGCTTTCCCTAGGACTACCTTATGGGCATCCATGGTCGATGTCTACAAGGTCTCTAAGGACCTTTCGAAGCTTAGGTTAGATGAATTATTTTCCGAGTTTGAACTTCATGAGCAAACTAACATGGTCCGGGCCGAGAGAGGTATTGCTCTACTTGTAGGACAAAGAAGGAAGCCACCTACTAAGCAAGTAGATGAACTCGAACCCAAAGATGAATCTGAATCCGAAGAGGAGGCCATAATAGTCAACATTGTGCGGAGAATAGTTCAACAAGAAAAAAGGAAATTGAAGAATGAGAACCAAAAGAAAAAGGGAGCAACGAAAGCCTTCCATGCAACTTGGGACAACAGAGAAGACATAGCTTACATGGCAAGAACGGAGGAGTCCGAGTCAGAATCCGAAGCCGAGTCCAACTACAACTCCGACTCCGACCCCGAAGATTATTTCGAGAGAATCGAGAGAAAACTCAAAGCCGGACCAAAAGGGAAAGTCAAGGTTAATCACTCTTTAATTAGTATGCTTTACAATACAATTAAAATGCTTAATAGGAAATTAACTAAGTCCGAGTCTAGGGTTAAGTCGTTACTTGAGGAGGTTGAAACCCTCAAGCAAGAGGCTACTCTAACCCCTTCAACTAGTCAAGTTCAAGAGGGAAACTCAACTCAAATTGAAAAACTTGAGGAGGAGAATTCTCTCTTGAAATACCAAGTTCAAGAGGTTGAGGCTAGGTTGGAAAGGTTCACGTTGGGATCTAAGAACCTTAATCGACTACTTGGAACCCAAAGAGCCGTGTACAATAAAGCTGGACTCGGATTTAAGTCAAAGACTACGAATAGGTCTTATATGTCTATCGTAAATCGTAGTCATCAAAGAGTCCAAGCATGGGTCCCTAAGAACTTTTTGATTTCAACTCTAGGATCCAACCCGTACTGGGTTCCCAAGGACCAAATCCACTATGTGGATAGACCGAACCGATTCAACGGTCTAGGGGGAGCCAGTACAAAACATGTTTGTGCTTTAACTTAGAAAGTTTGTGCTTTAAAACGTGTGAGCTCACTTAGAACACGTACATAACCAACTAAAATCCTACGAAAAGATTGAGCCTCGGGGAGCCTCTTTTCAAAAAAAAAAAAACCAGTTAGACTAGGAAATAGTCTTAGGTGAGTCAAGTCATCATTTTCTTGAAAATAGCTTTGTCTAAGGAAGTGGTCGATGATCTGATAAAAGAAGGCCCCTGTGCCTCGCCACGAACTGGAAGCCATGATCTTGAAAGGGTAAACTTGACAAGCCTAGGTTCAAATCCAAATCTAACATAAATTTACTTGAACCTAAAAGCACTTAATCAACTTAATTGGAAGTCATCTCACAAAAACACATAAGTATAACATGCTTGATCATATAGACACAGGTGAGATGTTAAGGATAATTGAAATATAGTTAAAACAACCTCTTCAAAATACTACTTATTTTCTCAACTATTGTACTTAACAACTCTTAGGCCAAAGTTTAGCGCCCCCTACATCTCTTATACTTCATATATTTGACTAAGGCGGAGAGCAAACTAACCCTAAAGGGTTATATTATAAACCTTTAGATTATTGGTGCAGAGGGACACACCTCGAACCAATCTATCTAATTACTGCTAGATGCATGCTTGGACTCATAGCTGATTTATCTTGATGCATGCATATACCATATTGTCTTTAAACCCCTATTTTATATAACAAACTTCATTTTTACATAACAAACCCCAACGTTTGTTTTGATTTATGGCAAAAGGGAGAAGAGCTACATTTAAGGGGGAGTAAAACAAAATTTATTTGATATTGAACTCAAGTATCTCTTCCAAAACTCACCTAGGGTTAAGTGTGAGATTTGGTTAAGGGGGAGTTTTTCAAAATGACATTCATCATTTACTATACTTGTTTTATGTTTTTAATTTCCTTAACTTTGTGTTGGTTTGCCATAGATCAAAAAGGGGGAGATTGTTGGTGCAGGGGCACTAGATAATCGAACCTGTGTTTTGATTATGGCAAAGACACAAAGTTAAGTTTACATCGTTATCTCACGAGCTAAATTGAGTGTGCAGAAAAGTACTAAAGCTAGAGCTAAAGGCTAGCGACACCCGGAGGAAGCTGCGGTGGTCGGGCGACACTCGAGTGACTTGGGAGGGAGCTGAAGGAATCGAGTGGAAGGCCTGGAAAGCGTCCACAAGAAGAATCGAGGTAAGCTCGTGTGAGTGAGAGATGGTAAGGTCGTGTCCTCTATACGGGGACGACCGTAGGCGGCGATCCGACTAAAATTTCTTGTGGAAGGTCTAGGTCGAGATCGGACGTTTAGAAACTGTCGTATTTATCATTTTCCGAGCTAACCTCTCACTGCAGGGAAGTGGCCTGGCGGTGCGATCATTCTGGACATGGAGCGATTGATCGATACCCATCACGATCGTGATGGGAGGCATCAGTCGACTGATGGCGACGACTCAGCCTTTGCGCTAGGTCAAAACGGATAACATTTGACGCGGCCACTTCGCGATAAAATTTGGAAAACTTCGTGATCCGTTCCAAAAAAAAAGGGAGACATATTCAGAGCCCAAAGTCTATAAAAGAAGGAGGATTCCAACTCCAATGATTATCAAGTTTATTCATCAAGTGCTCCTACAACGCCAACGCTCCAACACCGTCATACGCGTCGGACGCGACAAGTTCGATCTTCTTCGTGGTAGCAAGTAACAGTAACATATTTTGATATTGTATTCTTTATTTTTATTCGTAACGAGGTGAGGTAAGCTTGTTGCCTCATCCTCATAATTTTGGTTTTGTGATCGTTGTCTCCTACCTCCAACGAGGAGGAGATGTTATAGTGATTTGCCCTCCGTACGCGGTCTAGGACTGATAGGGCCTTGGAGTAGCAACCGCTGGGTTGTGAACCAAGTAAAATAAACGTGTCGCTTTATTTTCCGCTGTGTTTACTCATTTAATTTTCTACTCGAACGAAACGCCGAAAAGTTTTACGATCGCTATTCACCCCCTCCCTCTAGCGACGCTTCTCGATCCAACAAACACTTATTAAATTTTGAAATCTTGATACCATTTAGCTAGTTTTTTATCTTGAAACTATTGCCCATTATCTGTTATTAATCACCTAGGTATACTAAAATGACATATTTTATTCTTCCATAAAATTTTTAATACCATCTATTCTATAATACGAGCTAAGAGCTCAGCTTCTAACCACTTAGAAAAATAATCAATAGCCACTTACAGAAACTTTTTATGACTTTTCCCGATTGGGAATGGTCTTAGTATATCCATATAGCACTGATCAAAAGGACAAGAGGACACAACTGATTTCGTATATTCAACCAGCTGATGCTGCCAATTATGATGCTTTTGACAACTTTCACATTGTTGTACTAACTGAATACATCCTTCATTAGGGTAGGCCAAAACTAACCAGCCAACAATACTTTCTAAGCAGTGACCGACTACCTATATGGCTCCCACAAGCTTTTTCATGTATCTCTCTTAGTACATAATTCACATAAGTCTTCCCTAAACACCTCAACAAAGGCCCAACACTGGATCTTTTATATAAAACTCATTTCAGCATGCAAAAATGAATAACTCAATATTTCAATTGCCAAGCTTGAATAGGATCCTCAGGAACCTGCTAATCCTGCAAAAATGACACTAACTCCTATCTCCAAACATCCTCCATTAATTCTTCCAATTTCTCACCCTGAAGCAGTAATTCAATTTGTGCAATTACCTCCCTAGTAACCCAATTTCCTAAAGAGTTAGCTAACTGAGCCAACTCATTAGCTCTTTGATTTTCTGCCAAAGTAATTTTCATTACTAATACTGTTAGGGCAATCAACGCATGTGATGTGATTTTGATGTGTCTGGCAAAGGGTTTAAGTTAGGTTGATTATGGATTTGATATGTGAGTTGATGTCGTGCATGACTTAATAATTGGCACATGGATGATGATAGCATTGGCAAGATTCACCTCTCATGACTCCATCCTTGAGTCGGTTAAAGATGCATTGTGGAATTTGTGCGCTTGGTGCATCCGAGGGACCGTCGGACAAGGAACATTGGAGTGAAGCTGAAGGAACTAGACTTCAGGGCCAGACGTGAAGGATGGTGCTGCGAAGTTGTGCGCTTGGCGCATCCGAGGGGTCATGGCCAGTCAAAGAGAACTTCAAAGGTGAGGGACTCTTAGGGAATGACAGTTAGCAATTGTATCTCGGGACGGGATAGCTCTTAGGTGAACTTAGCTAATTGGCTAAGTGTCTGATGGATTTTCTCGACACCAGTCGACTGCTATAGGTAGCAGTCCACCGATCCAAGTCGACTGGAGACTCGACTGGTGTTCGAGTCAAAGTTCTTGCCGATCAGTCGACTGCCAGCTTGTGGCTGTTGACTGTTAGCTCCATCAGTCGACTGACAAGGGAAGCAGTCTACTGATGTCGAGGGTTTCGGGCACAGAAGACTCAGCAGTCGAGTGATCGCGTCGACGACTCAACTGATGGCTCCATCAGTCGACTGATGGGTATGATCAGTCGACTGATGTGGGAGTCATTGGTTAAAATCCAAAGCGGAAGAAGTCGTTAGAGGGCAACGACTACAGCAGCAGTCGACTGATCAGGGCATCAGTCGACTGCTAGGTACCCAACGGGGAGAATTGGCTCTTCCCTATAAGAAGGGGCCTTGGGTGACTTGGGATGGTTAATGGTTCATTGTGAAACATCTCCCAAGTGGCCAAAATGATTTTCCTCCTCTTCCTTGTGTTTAATTTCATCTTATTGTAAGAAGAGAGATTCTTGTAAAAAAGGTTACCTCCACCTAGCCTTGTTCAAAGGAGAGATTAGTGGAAAGCTTAAGGCATGATTCACCTTGGAACAAATGGGGTCGTGGACTAGTGGCAAGGGCTATGAACTATGTTATATTGGTTTGTTAGTCCTTGTTCTTAATTATCTTTATTATTTATATTTTCGTTGCACTAATCATATTTGTAGACGATCAAGAATGAGCGAATTCCACCATACACGAAAGAGGGCTATTCATCCCCCTTTAGCTGGCCACCGACGATCCAACAAGTGGTATCAGAGCAAGGTTGCTTGTCACCAGACTCACTGCCGCAACAAGCATGACAATAATGATGGCCGGCTCCAACATTCATCCGACAAAGTTCGAGGGGGAATTTGCATGGTGGAAGAAGCATATAGAGGTATTCATTGAAATAGATTTTGAAATAATATTAATCATGGAAAATGGTTTCGAAGTTCCTAGCGATGAAGAAGGGGAACCATGGGAAATATCAAGATGAAAAAAGAAACAAAGAGAGGAGTACTTGGCGAATTCGAAAGCCAAGCATCATCAATTCAACGTACTCCCTCAACAAGAAGTCAACCGAATTGAAGAATGTGCTAGCACCAAAGTGATGTGGGAAAAGCTTATAGAACTTCATGAAGGCACATCCGAGGGCAAGCTAGCAAGAAGACATGTCCTCCGCTCCAAACTCAATAATCTCAATCTCGATAAAGGGGAGAAGGTAACATCTTTACATTCTCGGTTTAAAGAAATTCTTAACGGTTTATCTAGTGTAGGGGAGAAGCTCTTCAATAGTGACATGATCATGAAGGCAATTGATGCCTTTCCCCAATCATCAAAGTGGAGTTCCATGGTGAACTCATTTTATATCTCAAAGAATCTAGAGGTAAGTACTCTAGATGAATTTGTCTCCACTATGGAATTACATGAGTCTAGGCTTGAAGGAATAGTAGAAGATCAAATCAAGCCGACAAGGGGAAGAAGAAGAAGGAGACGCCACCTTCATCATCAGATGAAGACTCCTCCTCCTCCTCCATGGATAGCACGGAAGAAGCCTACATGGTAAGGAAGGTAAGATATGCTTTGAAAGATTTTAAATTTAACAAATCTAATGATAGGAGGAGAAGCCGAGGCGAAAAATTATTTGCTACAATTGCCATGGAGAGGGACATATTATGGATGATTGTCCCCTCTTGAACAAGAGCAAAGAAGAAAGGAGGAAGAAAGAAGAAAAGAAGAAGGGGAGCAAGAAGAAGGAGGATGAAAAGAAAACCAAGGAGAAAGGGAAGGCAAAGCACACAAGGCCACATGAGATGATCCATCATCCTCATCGGAAGAAGAAGAAGCATTCACAAGCCTTGCCCTAATGGAAATAGAAGACTTGGACTCCACCAACTCTGAGGAAGAAGAAAGAAGCACTAGTGAGGAGGAGAGCTAGAGTAAAGGGGGAGCATCCTCATCTTCATCCTAATCATCGGAAAAGGATTTGGTAAGTGAGGTAACAAATCTCCCTCCCATGAAAATTATATCTATGATTTCTAGTTTAACTAAGGAATTATTTAGGGTTAAGAAAAAAAATAAATGCATGCTTAATCAAATTAAGACACTAGAAGAAAAGCTAGAAAAAGCATGTTTAAATGTTAATGATAATGCTTTTTCTTCTAGTTTTGATAATACATGCTCACATGATGATTACATGCCTTTTAATGTTAATGATGCATGTATTGAGGAAATTAAGGCCTTAATGGAAAAGGTAGATCATTTAACTAAGACCTTAAAAAAATTCACCATAGGATCCAATACTTTGAGCATGATAATTGGGAGCCAAAGGGCTAGCTTCAATAGAAAAGACTTAGGTTATAAGGGAAATAAAAATGAAAAGGCCAACCATTGGATAATTGCGTGGGGTCAAATAGAGAATAAAATGGTAGATAGAAAATGAATTGCTAAGGAATATTTAGTGAAGCTTATAGGAAAGAATTTATATTAGGTTCCCAAATCCATCCTTAATGGTTAGGAAGACCCTAGTGTTGGGATGTATACTGAAAAGTCTATCTTTTGTATGAACATCTTTATTTTTGAAATAAGAATCACATGATCATTGTTTGCATATTTATGGTTATGCATATTGTCTAATAAATTACATTGTAGATAACATGGTGTGTAGTGTCACACGGGAGATCATGTTATCGGTTCATTGTAAAGTATAAGTAAAGGCTCACAACCAAGATGGTTAAGGACAAACCATTGGAATGGTTGAAGTGAGATTTGGTATTGGTTTGTCTTGACCAAAGAATTACACTAAGTACACTTTGTGTGTATTGAGCACGACCAACTTAGAGGTGATTCGATTTATTGCTGACTACATAATTGAATCGGACCTCGGATATTATGTTGTACATTTTCTTAATCTCGATATAATAATGGGCACATATACCTAGTATTTATTTATTTGATTTACCAATGGGCGAGATTTATAGAGTAAATTGATTGGCTCACTAAGTTGGAAAATGATATTATTTATATGGTGTGACGTTGATTATAGGAGGAAACCGTGTCCTATATATTAGGATGATGATGCCCCCTTTAGGAGCTCATAAGGTTCATCATGTAAACCCTGCAGGTGGACTTGGTCTGGCATGATGATAAGGTTGAGTGGTACTACTCATGGAGTTAGATGTTGATTAATTCATTGTCAGTAAATTAATTAATCGACGGGCATTCGAGATCTTTAACACGGGGAGATATATGTACAAATAATATATGGAGCCCATATTAACTTATGGGGGTTGGTGAGGTAGATCAATGATAATCCTCTAGTGGAATGGATTATCATTAATGGATCGGACTTTATGTGGGCTTGATCCATTGGGTGGCCAAGATCCTACTCCTCCTCTTGGTCCCTATTCTAGTCTAATAAAACCCTCATGAAGCCTAGATCCGATGATGGAAAATGAAACTCTAGATCCGACGGTGGAGATTAAATCTCTAGATCCGACGCTTGAGATTAAATCTCTAGATCCGATGGTTGAGATTAAATCTCTAGATCCGACGGTGGAGATTAAAAGGAGGCTTAAGCCTAACTCTATAAATAAGGGAATAGGGCTTGGGCGTGGATATACTTTTGGGAGATTAGGGTTTTGTTTCCCTTGGCTTGGGCGGCAAGAAACCTTGGAGAGCTAGGGTTTAGGATAAGGGTGGGTGGCTACATTGGTAGGCTTCTCCCTTAGGGCCAGCAGCAACTCAAGAGAAGGACAAGGATTTCCTCTTCTCCTTTGATCTTGTCCGGCTTCTCCTTTCCCTAGGGCTGCTCCATCATCTTCCATTGGAGATGTTGGCCGACATTCATCCATTGAAGTTGGTCGGCGCTCAAACCTCTCCCTCTCCTAAGGGCCGGCAGACACCAAGGATGTAAAATACGAAAAAAAAAAAACTGTGATTAAGAAATTATCTTATATAATATCTCGGGAGTTCACAAAAATTTTCCGGACACAAAAGGGGTCCATACGAGGAAGATTTAGGCTTATATGGAGAGTTGGGTAACTTGAGTTAACTCGGACTGGACTTAGGTTAGCTTTGGTTTAGGCTTGAGCTAGCTTAGTCAATTGGCTAGTTTTTAAGAAACCTTTCGAACCCGAACCCCAAAACCAGATCCGCAGCTTTCTTCCTCAGATCGTGATTTCCTCCTCTCCTCTCTCACGGTGATTTCGGCTCCGTCTCTTCTTCCTTCGCGAGCCGTCGACTGCTGCTGCCGACGGTGGAAGATTCGGTCGTTGGGAGAGGTGTCGTGCAGTTGGAAAAGCTGATCGGCCGCAGAGCTCATTCCGTGATTTCCCTCTCCCATTTTCACTGCCTTCTTCTCCTCTCTATGCTATTCCGTCGTCGATCTCAGCTCATCGGCGTCCGATGAGAGCAGCTCGACGGCGTCGTTTCCTTGGTTGATCTTTGATTGAATACCAGTGGGTTCTCGCCTTAGGATTTCGGTGAAACTTTTGGCTGACGGGCGGTGTTGTCTCCGCGACAGCGAGCTGTCGATTGAGGTATTTGGGTTGTTCAGGTTAGGGTTAAATCGTTGTTTTCCTTTGGATCTTATTGTGGTTTTTGCTTAGCTTGGATCGATTGTGGACAGTGTTATTGGAGCTGTGATTTCTCTGGTGAACTGGGCAGCCGGGGGGAAACGAGGGTCGGTGGAGAGTTGAGCATGGTAAGCTTTGTTTAACCCTTTCGTTTCCTCTGTAATTGTTGTGAATTCGTGGTTTCCTATTCGATGTTGATCGATTTGGCTATGGATTGTGATTGAGGGTGTTGGAGCTGCCGTCGGTGGATTAGGGGTTTGGTTTGGCTGGAGATCGCGTTTAAGGTTTATATTCTTCACAGTTGGAATCTGTTGGTTTTGCCGATGGATTGTGGAAGTTGAAACTAGTGGTTTTCGTTTGATTTGGGTGTAATCGAGCGATTCAAGGAGGTAAGATTTCCTATTCCTTGATCTAGCTGTTGGATGTTGATTTTCAGTAATGTATGGGTTATTGGTGAGGCATTGGTTGTGTCGTGTGTTGGATCCGGGAACAAGTAAAGTGGACTAGGTAGAGCAGTGCGTCTCAGCTAGGGTTGGTCAGAACCCTTATGCTATATGAATTGTTGGTAGATTGGTCTTGGGGTAAACTCCTATTACAACCCTATTTAGAGTGTTGTTTAGATCTATATACTTTAATGGATCTTTGGATGTTGGTGATCTATTGTGAGTGTGGTTATGGTGGATCAGATTGGGATAACCGGGGTTTTTAATTCGTAAACGAGGAAAGGATGCGAGTATAGGAACGATGTAGTATATAGTTCCTATGTTTGTTGGATACTCGTACTTAATCATTATTGCTATTATTGTACAGGTTTGGGATACGAAGCGGGTCCGCGGCCGTGAGGATTATTCGAGCTTCGTATCAGGTGGGTAATATCTACTTGGTCCGGTAGTTTTGATCAAATTCCTGTGCATGATCTTGGATATGTATGTTTATACTTGTTTACCTTAAATCCACTCATGTTTAATCATATGCTTGTACTGCCTTGACCTTTGAGATATAAACTCTGGTACTTCATTGATTATCTAGCTCGGATAGGAACTATAAACCCTATTATGTATTAGCTGATGAATGTTCAGTAAGTACAGGTGGTTAGGGTTATCTTTGTGACTTCAGTTTGGGTTACTGTATTACATCACTAGGGTTAGGTGATGGATCGGATTATGGAGTCGATTGTTATATCATATCTGTATTAGTGGTGCATTTATGATAGATCTAGTTGTCTGTGTATAGATAAGTGTATGGTTGTCAGTATGTGACCATGGACTAGAGGTCCTAGTGTGATGGTATATCCATTATGGATTGTGTGCCTGAGTATGGTTATATGGACGGTTGATGGTATCTCGATACTGACTAGAGGTCTTAGCATGGTTGACTGTCAGGTGTGTATGACTCTGTGTGATAGAGAGAGTCTTATGGATTAAAGTCCTTGCATGGTTGACTTTTAGTTGACTAGGTCTCCCCGTGAGTTAGGGAGTGTTGCGAGGATTTTTGTGTGAGCTATGCATCATTACATTTCATGCATGCTGATGACTGGGTCTGCCTTGTGGTTGAGAGGAGTCATCAGTCATCCTGCCTCACCGGCCACTCGGGGTAGTGGTTGGAGGGTTGAGGGCAGAGTATTGTTGTGCGTGCGGTTCTCGGCCACTATGGATGGTGGTAGCTAGAGATGCGCACTTGGCCACTGTGCGGAGTGGTAGTTAGCGCACTCACCCACTATAGACAGTGGTCGTGTGATGTGCAGTTGTCCTGGGTGCGGTGCTCGTCTACTCATGGGTAGGGACCCCCGTGTGGGTAGCATATAGCTCTATGGCGGGCTAGCTACTGTTTCATACTACCCAACTCGGTCACTCGAGAGTGGTGGCGGCTGGAGTCGGGATAGTTGTCATGTCGTGCCACCTAGGCCACACTGGGGTCGTGGTAGCGAGTGGGGTGCGCATACATGACCATGCATATGCATTGCAGATCTATATATATGTATGCCTGTATTTGATATATGTTTTACATATGCCTGTGAGATGCTGCATTTTGATTGAGCTATGATTGTTGCACATGCTTGTTCATCATGATACATGTCATTTGCATTTTTATTTACTGCTATGTGTTGAGCATGATATATGCGTTGATTCAGACTGTTATATGCATTTGATTAGCATCATGTCATTGTGTGTACTGGACCGGTTGTTATTACAGTGATCATATACTGTTCATATGTTGGAGTATTGGTCAGGTATGGGATTGACTTGATACATTATATGGGTTATGTTATTGTATATCTGTCAGGATGATATAGCTTATGGTGTTGCATCGTCGCACGCTGGTACATTACTTCTGTCGGTTGATCAGTTTAGTATATACATTGAGTATGACTTTACTGTAGTTACTTGTTATTAGTTTTGGATATGACTGTATGTCTATTGGACTCATGTTGTATACCTGTAGATCTTCACATGTATACTTGTAGATCTATCTTTATATGTTGTTCATGCACTTTCTATATATTACCCCTGAGTTTATACTCACCACCCCTAGACCCTGGGTTTTTTGTCGCCCAGACAACAGGTGGAAGATTCCTTGGACGTTTGGAGCTCCGCCAGCTGATCCCATCTCACACCGAACATTTGGGGTTTTCCACGTATTTGCTTCCGCTGTTATTTTATATTATGGCCATGTATAATCAGTGTTGTATCTGGCTGTGGATTTGTACGTTGTTGTGTGTAGTATGTTAGAGTCGCACCGGTGCGCACCTCTCGTGTTGTTTTGCATATATTGTTTGGTATTGTCCATTTATATATTGTTGTTGTGGGCCTACGGGCCTTGTATTAACCCTATATGTTGCCACGTACAGGGGAGATGCCGTCCGTTTTCTTTTCGGCATGGCATACTCTCGGGGCGTGACAATTTTATTGGTATCAGAGCCCTAGGTTGCGAAGTCCATTTTCGGATTTGATTTCGTTCGGACATCGAGTTTTGGTTTACTCGGTTTTGTTTTGTGAGTTCTTGGATCTGGCTGTTGCGGACATCTCTGAGCTACAAGGATTAAGGTATGTTAACTGTTATTACATATCCTTCTGTTGGCTATGCATTTAGTTGCTTATAATAGTGCATGACTTGTAGTATGTTAATCAATATTCGTAACCGTGGTTTGAGTTGACCACGGGAACGATATGTTGAGGTTATTAGATATGTACCTGCTATCGAAAAGGTAATTACCTTTGAGAGCCGACTGATACCGAGTCAGAAAGCAGGGGTTAGTAGTCACATTTTTTTTGTATGGAGATCAAGGATTACGGTCCTAAGGATTTTCATTAATTATGTTAGTCAGATCATTACCTTTGGGGTAATGGACTAAGCAAGTATACTATTACTGATTCAGATAGTAGAAAATTAGTTTGATGATATTCATGGGGATTTTGATCCTCGGACTGATCGTTCTAGGTTGTATAACATTGGGAGTACTTTGGAGTACTTGACTCGGGTTATACGAAGATAGTAGTGTTAGTGGAATACCATTATCCGGATTTAGCCGGTACTTGGTGTAAGATATAGGAAATAACCTACGGGAAAAAACGTATCACTTAGTCACAGTTCAGTGATGTTGTGAGATAGTATTTTCCCACGTCATCTTCTTTGACTCATTGTCAAGGAATTCTTGGGCTTTAGGTTGAGTGATCGTTTGGTAATGGAAGTACCATGCAGAGTCGTTAGACTTGCAAAAGTTACGACCATTTAATAGCCCAAGAATGTGATTGGGTTGGTTTTGGCCACCCACGGGTTATCGGTTGACATCTTGATCAAGATGTTTGGATCTCCTACTAGATCCTACCGGAAGTCCTTAGACTGAGTCATGTGTATAGAAATGACTCCGTAGCAAGTGTTTTAAAGAGTTGGAGATTTGATAAGCATATATTGCAAGTCAAATTATTGGAATTAAAAGTCTCCAAATGTTGGATAAAAGGAGCAAGAATAAAGTCGTAAGTCACGAGCGACTATTGTAGAGTTTTCCGATCATAGAAGAGCGATTGTAGATTGTCAGCAACTTCTCATGGTTATCAGTGAACTCAGAGGAAAGACTCCGAAGGGAGATTATGTGTGTGCAGTGCGGGTTACGACGACACCAGAATCAGATTATCCGATGGACCATTGTATTTGTTTCTACTATAAGCAGTCGGTATCTACGAGGAGAGTATGTATTTTGAAGACTCAGTTGAAGACTATGGATGATGCTTTCGAGCGGACGATCCACAACCTCGAAAGTCGAGATTATTACAGAAGATTAGGTTATCATATCAGCAGCGATCTACTACCCCAGATATAGTTGGAGTTCTTTGATACTTTCATCCGGAAGAAGTAAGTTACTCAGCAGTATCAGCCGAAGACATCTCAGAAGATTCAGACATTCAGACAACAACTGTTACCTTCCCAGACGACAACAACTGTTACCTTCCCAAGCGTAGTTATGATTTGTTCAGAGGAGAGAGAGTATACGACGATGGTCGTTTCTATGCGGTATTCTTCAGTTGCAGCTGTACCTTTCGCAGAGTTGGAGCGTGCTACGATGTCGATAGTTCTTCAGTATTTTACAGCCGGATGTATATCTTTTGCCAGTACAACAGTGTTTACCATCTCCATTGCAATTGTTTCAGTTTGTACCTCCGTTTTCAGCAGTTGATTTCATTTCCTCCATGGTAGATTTTTGTAGCTACTTGAGCTCAGTCGTCTAGAACATATGTTGGACGAGTTTACATGGTTACTCAAGAAGAAGTATAGAAGACCGAAGGATCGGTCCTTCGGGGTATTATTTTAGGATATACTACTTGCGGATATATCGAGAGATACTGGTAGGTATAAGTATCTTTGTCTAGAACATTCTTGGATAGGGTTCAAAGGTTCCTATCGACTTATGGGTTGGTGATTTTTCTCTACCGTTAGGTGAGATGTTGATCGACAACCAAGAAGTCAAGGGATACCCTTGGCCTTTGTTAGACATACCTCCACTATAGACATATCCTTACGGATAGTTGGATTGTTGGAGCATTGGTATACTAGGACTCTCGGATGTACGTATAATCTAAGAGTATTCGGATATAGTTTCGGATGAACTCTCGGGCTTGCCACTGCATGGGCAAGTAGGAATATGTGATTGAGGTGATTTCGAGAATAGTCCTGATATTGGGGACCTCGTACCAGGAGATGATTTTATTGGTATTAGTGTTGCTAAACACTATGGGAGATTTATCTACCTCAATGTTCTTCTTGAGAAGACTCATAACTCTTGTTAAAAGAGAGACAGACCTTTGAGGTTATGCATCGATTATCGATGATTGGAATGCAGTAATTGGGAATGAGTATCATTCTTAGTGGATAGAGGATCTGTTTAGATCAGCTAAATGACACCTGTGTATACCCTAGAGCTCCGTTGGATTGCTTGATGGAATTATATCCATGGAATATCCTTGGATATCATTTCTGATAGTGATTCATGATTCATCTTACGATTCTGGCAAAGTTTCCCACCGGTTATGAATATAGAGCTCCATTATGGTACAGTTATTGACCTCTTAATAGGTTGGCTGATAGTGTATATATGAGCTGGAATATAATATTCGAGCTCGGTACCCCACTTAGTCACTTGAGGTGTGACTTTCTCCGAATACTTGAGATGGTTATTGTGACATCTCGTACTCGTACATGAGTCGGAAATTTGGGGACCAAATTTTTATAAGTAGGGGAGAATGTAAAATACGAAAAAAAGAAAAACTGTGATTAAGAAATTATCTTATATAATTTCTCGGGAGTTCACAGAAATTTTCCGGAATCAAAAGGGGTCCATACGAGGAAGATTTAGGCTTAAATGGGGAGTTGGGTAACTTGAGTATACTCGGACTGGACTTAGGTTAGCTTTGGTTTAGGCTTGAGCTAGCTCAGTCAAATGGCTGGTTTTTAAGAAACCTTTCGAACCCGAACCCCAAAACCCGATCCGCAGCTTTCTTCCTCAGATTGCGATTTCCTCCTCTCCTCTCTCGCGGCGATTTCGGCTCCGTCTCTTCTTCCTTCGCGAGCCGGCGACTGCTGCTGCCGACGGTGGAAGATCCAACCGTTGGGAGAGGTGTCGTGCAGTTGGAAAAGCTGATCGGCCGCAGAGCTCATTCCGCGATTTCCCTCTCCCATTTTCACTGCCTTCTTCTCCTCTCTGTGCTATTCCGTCGTCGATCTCAGCTCGTCGGCATCCGATGAGAGCAGCTCGACGGCGCCATTTCCTTGGTTGATCTTCGACTGAATACCAGTGGGTTCTCGCCTTGGGATTTCGGTGAAACTTTCGGCTGACAGGCGGTGTTGTCTTCGCGACAGCGAGCTGTCGATTGAGGTATTTGGGTTGTTTAGGTTAGGGTTAAATCGCTGTTTTCCTTTGGATCTTATTGTGGTTTTTGCTTAGCTTTGATCGATTGTGGGCAGTGTTATTGGAGCTGTGATTTCTCTGGTGAACTGGGCAGCCGGGGGGAAACGAGGACCGGTGGAGAGTTGAGCATCGTAAGCTTTGTTTAACCCTTTCGTTTCCTCTGTAATTGTTGTGAATTCGTGGTTTCCTATTCGATGTTGATCGGTTTGGCTATGGATTGTGCTTGAGGGTGTTGGAGCTGTCGTCGGTGGATTAGGGGTTTGGTTTGGCTACAGATCGCGTTTGAGGTTGAAATTCTTCACAGTTGGAATCTGTTGGTTTTGCCGATGGATTGTGGAAGTTGAAACTAGTGGTTTTCGTTTGATTTGGGTGTAATCGAGCGATTCAAGGAGGTAAGATTTCCTATTCCTTGATCTAGCTTTTGGATATTGATTTTCATTAATGTATGGGTTATTGGTGAGGCATTGGTTGTGTCGTGTGTTGGATCCAGGAACAAGTAAAGTGGACTAGGTAGAGCAGTGCGTCTCAGCTAGGGTTGGTCAGAACCCTTATGCTGTATGAATGGTTGGTAGATTGGTCTTGGGGTAAACTCCTATTACAACCCTATTTAGAGTGTTGTTTAGATCTATATACTTTAATGGATCTTTGGATGTTGGTGATCTATTGTGAGTGTGGTTATGGTGGATCGGATTGGGATAACCGGGGTTTTTAATTCGTAAACGAGGAAAGGATGCGAGTATAGGAACGATGTAGTATATAGTTCCTATGTTTGTTGGATACTCGTACTTAATCATTATTGCTATTATTATTGTGTTTGGGATATGAAGGGTCCGCTACGTGAGGATTATTCGAGCCAGATCGTGGGTAATATCTACAGTCAGTAGTTTTGATCAAATTCCTGTGCATGATCTTGGATATGTATGTTTATACCTGTTTACCTTAAATCCACTCATGTTTAATCATATGCTTGTACTGCCTTGACCTTTGAGATATAAACTCTGGTACTTCATTGATTATCTAGCTCGGATAGGAACTATAAACCCTATTATGTATTAGCTGATGGATGTTCAATAAGTACAGGTGGTTAGGGTTATCTTTGTGACTTCAGTTTGGGTTACTGTATTACATCACTAGGGTTAGGTGATGGATCGGATTATGGAGTCGATTGTTATATCATATCCGTATTAGTGGTGCATTTATGATAGATCTAGTTGTCTATGTATAGATAAGTGTATGGTTCTCAGTATGTGACCATGGACTAGATGTCCTAGTGTGATGGTATATCCATTATGGATTGTGTGCCTGAGTATGGTTATATGGACGGTTGATGGTATCTCTGTTGGGATGTATACTGAAAGCCTAGCTCTTTTGTATGAACATCTTTATTTTGAAATAAGAATCACATGATCATTGTTTGCACTTTATATTTATTATATGTGTGCATATTGTCTAATATTTTACATTGTAGATAACATGGTGCACAGTGCGACGTAAGATCATGTTATCACCCTTGTAGAATATAAGTAGAGGCTCACAACCAAGATGGTTTTGGACAAACCATTGGCATGGTTGTAGTGTAGCTTGGTATTGTTTTGTCTTGAACATAGAGTTACACTAGTACACTTAGGTGTATTGAGCAGGACCGACATAGAGGTGATTCAATTTATTGCTGACTACATAATTGAATCGGACCTCGGATATTATGTTGTACATGCTCTTAATCCCGATATAATAACGGGCACATGTACTTAGTATTTATTTCTTTGATTTACCAGAGGGTGAGATTTCTATGGATTAAATCAATATGCCCGGTAAGTTGGGAAGTGATATTATTTACATGGTGTGCCATTGATTATAGGAGGAATCCGTGTCCTATATATTAGGTTGATGATGTCCCCTTGAAGAGCTCATAAGGTTCATCATGTAAACCCTGCAGGTTGACTTAGTCAACATGATGATAAGGTTAAGTGGTACTACTCGAGGAATTAGATGTTAATTAATTGATGGTCAGTAAATCAATTAATTGACGGACATTCGATATCTTAAACACGGGGAGATAAATGTACAAATAATATATGGAGCCCATATTAATTTATGGGGTTTGGTGAGGTAGTTCGATGATGATCCTCTAGTGGAATGGAACATCATTGATGGATCAAGTTTCTGTGGTTCCGATCCATCGGGTGGCCAAGACCCAAGTCCTCCTCATGGTCCCTATCGTAGCCTTATATAAACCTCATGAAGTCTAGATCAAATGATGGAAAACAAATCTCTAGATCCGACGGTTTGGATTGAATCCCTAGAACCGACGGTGGAGATTAGATCTCTAGATCCGACGGTTGGGATTAAATTCCTAGAACCGACGGTTGAGATTAAATCTCTAGATCCGACGGTTGGGATTAATTCCTAGAACCGACGGTTGAGATTAAATCTCTAGATTAGAGGTTGGGATTATTTCCTAGAACCGACGGTTGAGATTAAATCTCTAAATCCGACGGTTGAGATTAAAACCCTAGAACCGACGGTGGAGATTAAACCAAGGCCTAAACCTAACTCTATATAAAAGGGAGAGGAAAGGTTGGATAAGGTGGGCGGCAAGAAAATTGGGAATTAGTTCCTATATTTTTGGCTACCTCATCAATAACCAATTTTCTCCTATGTTCTATATAAGGGAGCATGGGTTGGGCGGCAACTAAGTTTTTAGGATGGTTGATGATGGATGCTAAGAAAATTAGGGTTTTGCCTAGTATGCTTGGGCGGCAAGCAACCTCAAGGAGGAAACCCTAATTAGGGTTTTGGCTCCTTAGGTTGGGCGGCCAAGGTGGTGGAGCTAGAGGGGGCGGCAACCTATGGATGAGCTTGTCTTCTTCCTTGGAGGTGGCTAGCTCCTAGATCTCTCCTCTCCACCATGCTTAGGCGGCAAGAAACCTATGGAGGAAACCCTAATTAGATTAGGGTTTGGCTCTTTGGATTAGGCGGCTAGGTTTTGAAGTTATGGTTGGGCGGCAACTATAGGGGAAGGGCTCATCTTCTTCCTTCTAAAGGTTGGCCGGCCACTACCTTCTCTTCCTTAGCTTCGGCGACAAGAAATCCAAAGGAAGCTTGGTTGGGCGGCTAGGGTTTGGAAGGTAAGGTAGGTGGCAACTATAGGGGAAGTGTTCTTCTTCTTCCTAGGGTGTTGGCCGGTTCCTATCCTTTTTCCTATACCTTTGGTGGTGCCCAACCTATTCCTCTTTTCCTCTTGTTTTCCTCTTGGCGGGCACAAGGAGCTAGGGTTTGTCCCTAGTTCGGTTGCTTGGTTGTTTCCATTATGTTCTCTCTATTCTTGGGGCCGGCGGCATCAATCCTTTGTGGATTGGTGGTTGGCTCAAGCAAGAAGGGAAAGAGAGTTCTTCTTTCTTTGGATTGAAGAAGATCTAAGAAGCTTCGACTTGTGGAGGATCTTCGCCCACACGAAGTCTACAAGGAGGTTAGGACATACGATAGAAGATCAAGAGGTATAAAAGTTTCACAACTTTTATTATTGTTCTTTTCATGTTCTTATTTGATATGCTAGCTTATGTTCATTATGTTAGTATATGTTGATTATACTAGTTTGCATTTGCATGTATTTGTATAATCATAGACCCCGATAAGAAACACAAAAACCGGCGATCCGTCCGTCGTCTCTTCCGCGGCTAACCGACTAGAAGAGTTGTGTTGCTTGAACAATTAATTTGTTCAAGCGATCGCTCAAGTCGTTAGCACGACGACGAATTGGTTGTGCTTAGGAAACTCATCCCATCCGGATTAGTTTTCATTAGTGAAAATTTTAATCCGGGGACATGGGAGCCTATGAGCATTCCGAGAAATAGCACCATTGCCAACAAATGGTATCAGAGCCACTGTTTCCGGTTTTGTGTGTTTTGGATTCGGTTACTTTCATGCACATATCATATATTGAGTATGCCGGATAATAGTAGGATGTGCGTAGGCTAACTTTTTGGTTGCAGCCATAAGATCCGACTATTATGGCTATATGTGTGTATGTGGTTGTTTGTGTGTGATTGTATGTATATTATTTGAATCCTCGGGGTTGACGAGGCTAGATTAGTATTTAATTTTTGTAATTAAATACGGCATTGTTTAGCCTCTCATTTTAGTTTACTTTCGATCTAGATTATTTGTACACTCCTTCGTGGAGTATAGGATCGATGGATGTAAATTAAAATGTTTTATCTCGGCTCGGAACTCTTTGGTGACTTGCGCACGGGAAAAGATGGAGCGGACGAGGTGGTGACACGACGGGATACGTATTGGAGAACAATGCCATAATAGTTGGAAAAAATTCTGTTTTTTCCATATTTATTGCTGATTTGTTTTATATGCATGTTGTGTGTGCTTGAAAATTCCTCATTTTAAATTTACTAAGTGGGAGAGGGATATTTTAATTAATTCCCGCGGCCTCCATTACAATTTGATGTGTGATGCAAACAAACTTGTGTGTTGGCTCTGAGTGCCTTCCTCCCCGAGGACGGGTTTGTTTGCAGATCACTAGGTCAAATAATGGTTATAGGAAATTATCTAGGAGCGTGTGTACTTCCACAGCGGTAAGGCACATAATCCGAAATAATTCCCTTAGTACCGTGTAACGGTGCACACTTAGATGCAAATAAAAAGTAGTTTTATTTGTAGGGCCGAAGAGAAACCAACTATTAATTTTATTTGTCAAAAGTAAGGTTGACAAGATAATAAAATTAATGGGTTAAACCTCCTCTTACAAATGTAGAATTCGTATACGTCCACACAGCGTGGCATGCGATATTCTCGGTGTTTGAGGTGTTGGTGGATTTCAAAATTTTATTGTTTGAGGAATCAATAATTTTTATTGAAATCTACAGTAATAATAAGCATGTTGTGTGTGCTTGAAAATTCCTCATTTTCAATTTACAAAGTGGGAGAGGGATATTTTAATTAATTCCCGCGACCTCCATTACAATTTGACGTGTGATGCAACAAACTTGCGTGTCGGCTCTGAGTGCCTTCCTCTCTGTGGATGAGTTTGTTTGCGGATCACTAGGTCAAATAATGGTTATAGGAAATTATCTAGGAGTGTGTGTACTTCCACAGCGGTAAGGCACATAATCCGAAATAATTCCCATAGTATCGTGTAATGGTGCACACTTAGATGCAAATAAAAAGTATCCTCCCCATCGGAGTCTCTGCTTTTATTTGTAGGGCCAAAGAGGAACCAACTATTAATTTTATTTGTCAAAAAGTAAGGTTGACAAGATAATAAAATTAAGGGGTAAAACCTCCTCTTACAAATGTAGAATTCGTATACATCCACACTGCGTGGCATGCGATATTCTCGGTGTTTTGAGGTGTTGGTTGATTTCAAAATTTTATTGTTTGAGGAATCAATAATTTTTTGAAATCTAAAGTAATGATCTATGTGATTCTTAGGATTTTCAAAATTGACTTTCAGTCCACTTATTTTGATACTAAAGGAAATAAACTTATTGTACCCAAATTATATTGATTGGAAATGAATCCAAATATTGTCTTATCTGCTAGTATGCAATGTTCGAAGAGTGTCCTCAAGCCATCATTGCTCAAAAGAGTTTCTACTTCTAAGCCGAAAGGCAAGAAGAAGAAGAAACAAGGTGAAGCAAAGATGGTGCGAGGATCTCAGGGAAGAGTGAAGAAGCTGAAAGGCAAGTACTTCACTTGCAAGCAAGATGGACATTGGAACAAGGACTGTCCCAATCCAAAATAGAACATAGGTATATCTTTTGGACTAATCAATGAAACATGATTAGCGGTGATATCTACCGGCACCTGGTGAGTAGATACGGGAGCCACTAATCATGTCTGCAATAATTTGCAGGGGTTCCAGGAAACCCGATGACTAGTTGAAGGGGAGATTACCATTTACTTGGGCAATGCCATGAAGATGGCGGCTATTGCAGTGGGAGATGTTTTATTTATCTTTTAAGAAAAATAAAGGTTTTGGTTCTTATGAATTTCCTTTATGTACCCTTATTTAGAAAGAATTGATTTCGGTTTCTAAATAGTTTTTGGATGGATAATCTATTTCTTTTCATGACAGATTTGTTATAAAAGGAATAGGGACATTATCTATTCAGGTACATAGATAGGAAATTTATAACTTGAACCACAAGCTCCCACGGTGCAAATAGAAGTTAATAACTCATCTTCTAATTCCAATAAAAGAAAAGAACCTTCGAAGATGAACCAAACATATCTTTGGCTTCTTAGGCTTGGTCACATTAACCTAAGCAGAATTCAAAGGTTGATAGCTGATGGACCTTTGGGTTCATTAGTGGTGGAGGATCTCCCAACCTACGAATCTTGCTTGGAGGGTAAGATGACCAAGAGGCCTTTCAAGGCCAAGGGGTATAGATCCAAAGATGTGTTGGAATTGGTTCATTCTGATTTGTGTGGTCCTATGGCTATCTTGGAAAGAGGTAATCTTGAATATTTCATCTCTTTTGTAGATGATTATTCAAGATGTGGATGACACTACGATCTGATCATGGTGGTGACAACCTCTTGGGAGAGTTTAGGAACTACTTATCAGAGGTTGGGATTCAATCCAAATTTACTGCACCTGGCACACCCCAGTAGAACGGTGTAGCAGAGCAAAGGAATAGGACTCTTATGGAGATGGTTAGATCGATGATGAGTTATTCTGACTTGTTTTATAGTCCTAGAGATCAGAGGGTGATCGTTAACACGAATGCCAGATTTCTAGAGGAAGACTATGTGATGAGCCACAAGCCCAAGAGTAAAATTGTTCTGGAGGAGTTAAAAAGGGAAGTTACTTCTTTAGTACCACCGGTACAAGAGGACATACCACATGTCACTGCACCGTGTGTCACAGAGGATACACAGAAGATACCTCGTCGTAGTGGGAGGGTTATGTTAGAAAACCTCTTAGATTCATGTTTTTGGACAAATCTTCTGATTTGGTCCCTAGCAAACATGAACCTGATCCCTAGACATACGACGAGGCAATCCAAGATATAAATACAGCATCTTTGCAAAGTGCAATGAATACTGAGATTGAATCTATGGATTCAAGTCAGGTCTGGGAGCTCTTATGTATTGCAGCTCATATGGATTATGAGGTGTGATAGATGGATGTCAAGACAGCTTTCCTTAATGGAAGTCTTGAGGAAAACATCTATTTGAAGCAACCAGAGGGATTCATTACTAAGGGCAAAGAGCGTATTGTTTATAAGCTTAATCGGTCCGTTAATGGACTGAAGCAAGCTTTGAAGTCTTGGGACATCCGCTTTGAGGAAGAAAATCCAGTCTTATGGATTTATTCAAAGTTCGGATGGGTCTTGTGTATATCAGAGATGTGACGGAAACGTAGTGGTATTTTTGTACTATACGTAGATGACATTTTGGTGGTTGGCGACAACATCGAAGTGTTATCAGACGTAAGGGTATGGTTGTCCAAACAGTATGATATGAAGGACTTGGGAGAAGTGGGTCACAACCTTGGGGATCAAGGTTGTTGTGCTTATCCCAAGCTTCATACATAGACATGGTTTTGGATCGTTTTAGCATGCAATACTCCAAGAAGGGTTTTCTACCTTACAGGTATGGAGTTCCTTTATCAAAGGAGATGTATCCTAGATCATCTGAGGAGATAGAGGAGATGAAGGTGGTCCCTTATGCTTCGGCAGTAGGAAGCCACATGTATGCGATGCTCTGTACGAGACTAGATATCTGCTTTGCCGTGGGCATGGTCAGCAGATATCAAAGTAATCCAGGACAGGGATATTGGACTGCGGTAAAGCATATATTGTAGTGCCTGAGAAGGACTAGGGATTATATGCTAGTTTACCGGGCAGACCAATTACTCCCTGTGGGTTACATAGATTCTGATTTCCAATCTGATAGGGATAACAGTAAGTCTACCTCAGGTTTTGTGTTTACTTTGGGAGGTGGAGCCATAGTATGGAAGAGTGTCAAGCAGAAATGCGTGGTGGACTCTACCATGGAAGCTGACTGTATGGCAGCCTCTTAGGCGGCCAAAGAAGCTGGGTGGCTCAGGAACTTCCTGATGGACTTGGGTGTGATTCCTGGTTTGCCCAGAACTATCACAATTTATTGTGATAATAATGGTGCAGTTGCAAACTCGAAGGAACCACGAGCCCATAAGACTAGTAAACACATAGAGTGCAAGTACCACCTGATACGAGAAATCGTAAAGGAGGTAGAAGTAGCTGTCGCCTAGATTGCATCAGAGGATGACCTGGTAGACCCTTTCACTAAGGCGCTTCTGGCGAGAGCTTTGATAGGCAAGTGGAGGGAAGGGGAATCAGATGTATGGCAGTATGATGACAGCATAGTCTTTTAGTATAAGTGGGAGATTGTTGGGATGTATACTGAAAGCCTAGCTCTTTTGTATGAACATCTTTATTTTGAAATAAGAATCACATGATCATTGTTTGCACTTTATATTTATTATATGTGTGCATATTGTCTAATATTTTATATTGTAGATAACATGGTGCCTGGGTGCGGCACAGAAGATCATGTTATCAGCCCCTTGTAGAATATAAGTAGAGGCTCACAACCAAGATGGTTTTGGACAAACCATTGGCATGGTTGTAGTGTAGCTTGGTATTGTTTTGTCTTGAACATAGAGTTACACTAGTACACTTAGGTGTATTGAGCAGGACCGACATAGAGGTGATGATACATAATTGAATCGGACCTCGGATATTATGTTGTACATGCTCTTAATCCCGATATAATAACGGGCACATGTACTTAGTATTTATTTCTTTGATTTACCAGAGGGTGAGATTTCTATGGATTAAATCAATATGCCCGGTAAGTTGGGAAGTGATATTATTTACATGGTGTGCCGTTGATTATAGGAGGAATCCGTGTCCTATATATTAGGTTGATGATGTCCCCTTGAGGAGCTCATAAGGTTCATCATGTAAACCCTGCAGGTTGACTTAGTCAACATGATGATAAGGTTGAGTGGTACTACTCGAGGAATTAGATGTTAATTAATTGATGGTCAGTAAATCAATTAATTGACGGACATTCGATATCTTAAACACGGGGAGATAAATGTACAAATAATATATGGAGCCCATATTAATTTATGGGGGTTGGTGAGGTAGTTCGATGATGATCCTCTAGTGGAATGGAACATCATTGATGGATCAAGTTTGTGTGGTTCCGATCCATCGGGTGGCCAAGACCCAACTCCTCCTCATGGTCCCTATCATAGCCTTATATAAACCTCATGAACTCTAGATCAAATGATGGAAAACAAATCCCTAGATCCGACGGTTAGGATTGAATCCCTAGAACCGACGGTGGAGATTAGATCTCTAGATCCGACGGTTGGGATTAAATTCCTAGAATCGACGGTTGAGATTAAATCTCTAGATCCGACGGTTGGGATTAATTCCTAGAACCGACGGTTGAGATTAAATCTCTAGATCAGATGTTGGGATTATTTCCTAGAACCGACGGTTGAGATTAAATCTCTAAATCCGACGGTTGAGATTAAAACCCTAGAACCGACGGTGGAGATTAAACCAAGGCCTAAACCTAACTCTATATAAAAGGGAGAGGAAAGGTTGGATAAGGTGGGCGGCAAGAAAATTGGGAATTAGTTCCTATATTTTTGGCTACCTCATCAATAACCAATTTTCTCCTAAGTTCTATATAAGGGAGCATGGGTTGGGCGGCAACTAAGTTTTTAGGATGGTTGATGATGGATGCTAAGTAAATTAGGGTTTTGCCTAGTATGCTTGGGCGGCAAGCAACCTCAAGGAGGAAACCCTAATTAGGGTTTTGGCTCCATAGGTTGGGCGGCCAAGGTGGTGGAGCTAGAGGGGGCGGCAACCTATGGATGAGCTTGTCTTCTTCCTTGGAGGTGGCTAGCTCCTAGATCTCTCCTCTCCACCATGCTTAGGCGGCAAGAAACCTATGGAGGAAACCCTAATTAGATTAGGGTTTGGCTCCTTTGATTAGGCGGCTAGGTTTGGAAGTTATGGTTGGGCGGCAACTATAGGGGAAGGGCTCATCTTCTTCCTTCTAAGGGTTGGCCGGCCACTACCTTCTCTTCCTCTACCTTGTGACAAGAAATCAAAGGAAGCTTGGTTGGGCGGCTAGGGTTTGGAAGGTAAGGTAGGTGGCAACTATAGGGGAAGTGTTCTTCTTCTTCCTAGGGTGTTGGCCGGTTCCTATCCTTTTTCCTATACCTTTGGTGGTGCCCAACCTATTCCTCTTTTCCTCTTGTTTTCCTCTTGGCCAGTGGCACAGGAGCTAGGGTTTGTCCCTAGTTGGTTGTAGTTGTTTCCATTATGTTCTCTCTATTCTTGGGGCCGGCGGCATCAATCCTTTGTGGATTGGTGGTTGGCTCAAGCAAGAAGGGAAAGAGAGTTCTTCTTTCTTTGGATTGAAGAAGATCTAAGAAGCTTCGACTTGTGGAGGATCTTCGCCCACACGAAGTCTACAAGGAGGTTAGGACATACGATAGAAGATCAAGAGGTATAAAAGTTTCACAACTTTTATTATTGTTCTTTTCATGTTCTTATTTGATATGCTAGCTTATGTTCATTATGTTAGTATATGTTGATTATACTAGTTTGCATTTGCATGTATTTGTATAATCATAGACCCCGATAAGAAACACAAAAACCGGCGATCCGTCCGTCGTCTCTTCCGCGGCTAACCGACTAGAAGAGTTGTGTTGCTTGAACAACTAGTTTGTTCAAACGATCGCTCAAGTCGTTAGCACGACGACGAATTGGTTGTGCTTAGGAAACTCATCCCATCCGGATTAGTTTTCATTAGTGAAAATTTTAATCTGGGGACATGGGAGCCTATGAGCATTCCGAGAAATAGCACCATTGCCAACAATCTCGATACTGACTAGAGGTCTTACCATGGTTGACTGTCAGGTGTGTATGACTCTATGTGATAGAGAGAGTCTTATGGATTAAAGTCCTTGCATGGTTGACTTTTGGTTGACTAGGTCTCCCCGTGAGTTAGGGAGTGTTGCGAGGATTTTTGTGTGAGCTATGCATCATTACATTTCATGCATGCTGACGACTGGGTCTGCCTTGTGGTTGAGACGAGTCATCAGTCATCCTGCCTCCCCGGCCACTCGGGGTAGTGGTTGGAGGGTTGAGGGCAGAGCATTGTTGTGCATGCGATTCTCGGCCATTATGGATGGTGGTAGCTAGAGATGCGCACTTGGTCACTGTGCGGAGTGGTAGTTAGCGCACTCACCCACTATAGACAGTGGTCGTGTGATGTGCAGTTGTCCTGGGTACGGTGCTCGTCTACTCATGGGTAGGGACGGAGCAGCTAGCAGCAGGGACCCCCGTGTGGGTAGCATATAGCTCTATGGCGGGCTAGCTACTGTTTCATACTACCCAACTCGGTCACTCGAGAGTGGTGGCGGCTGGAGTCGGGATAGTTGTCATGTCGTGCCACCTAGGCCACACTGGGGTCGTGGTAGCGAGTGGGGTGCGCAGGCATGACCATGCATATGCATTGCAGATCTATATATATGTATGCCTGTATTTGATATATGTTTTACATATGCCTGTGAGATGCTGCATTTTGATTGAGCTATGATTGTTGCACATGCTTGTTCATCATGATACATGTCATTTGCATTTTTATTTACTGCTATGTGTTGAGCATGATATATGCGTTGATTCAGACTGTTATATGCATTTGATTAGCATCATGTCATTGTGTGGTACGGACCGGGTTGTTATTACAGGTGATCATATATTGTTCATATGTTGGAGTATTGGTCAGGTATGGGATTGACTTGATACATTATATGGGTTATGTTATTGTATATCTGTCAGGATGATATAGCTTATGGTGTTGCAGACCGTCGGGTACGTTGGTACATTACTTCCTGTTCGGTTGATCAGTTTAGTATATACATTGAGTATGACTTTACTTTAGTTACTTGTTATTAGTTTTGGATATAACTGTATGTCTATTGGACTCATGTTGTATACCTGTAGATCTTCACATGTATACTTGTAGATCTATCTTTATATGTTGTTCATGCACTTTCTATATATTACCCCTGAGTTTATACTCACCACCCCTAGACCCTGGGTTTTCTGTCGCCCAGATAACAGGTGGAAGATTCCTTGGATGTTTGGAGCTCCGCCAGCTGATCCCATCTCACACCGAACATTTGGGGTTTTCCAAGTATTTGCTTCCGCTGTTATTTTGTATTATGGCCATGTATAATCAGTGTTGTATCTAGCTGTGGATTTGTACGTTGTTGTGTGTAGTACGTTAGAGTCGCACCGGTGCGCACCTCTCGTGTTGTTTTGGATATATTGTTTGGTATTGTCCATTTATATATTGTTGTTGTGGGCCTACGGGCCTTGTATTAACCCGATATGTTGCCACGTACAGGGGAGATGTCATCCGTTTGCTTTTCGGCACGGCATACTCTCGGGGCGTGACAAAGGAGCTTGTCCTTGGTGGTTGGCGCAAGTAAGGAGAAGAAGGGTGCTTTTCTTCTTCCTTTTGTTCGGAGCGAGAAAGGAAAGGAAGATCGTGATCTAGGAGGCTTTATCTCTTGGAGGATCGTTGCCCACACAACGTCCTAAAGGAGGATAGGACATACGATAGAAGATCAAGAGGTATATGAAGTGGTATAATTCTTGTTTATGAATCTTTTTTTATTCTATGCATGTTGTATATTTTGTATGTGGCTAATTTACTTGGACCCTAAATACAAACACAAAAACCTGCGACCCGTACATCATCTATTCCGTGGCTAATCGAAGAATAGAGGTTGGTTGGTTGAACAACAAGTTTGTTCAAGTGACCACTCTAATCGAATAGCACGACGATGGAACGGTTGCTTGGGTAATCCCTCTTTGTCAAGGATAAATTTTTTTTATCTTGGGATGTAGACGGGATCACCATGAACAAGCGACCGAGTTGAAGTGGGAAGGAAAGTTTCTCCCTTCAAGTGGTATCAGAGCCAGGTTTCTGGTGTTGTGTGTTTAGGATTCGATTACTTTTATGCACTTTTCATATATTATATGTGTCGGATAATAGTAGGATGTGCGTAGGTTAACTTTTTGATTACAGACATAGGATCTAACTATTATGGCCATATGTGTGTATGTGATTGTATGTGTGTAATTGTATGTTATTTGAATCCTCGGGGTTGACGAGGCTAGTATTTATTTTTTTGTAATTAAGTACGACATTGTTTTGCCACTCTTTTTATTTTAGTTTACATTCGATTTAGATTTCATGTACACACCTTCATGGAGTATAGGATCGATGGATATAAATTAAAATAATTTTTCTCGGCTCGAATCTCTGGATGGCTCGTACATGGCATAGAGAGGAGCGAAAGAGATGTCGATACGACGGGAGGCATATTGGAGAACAAAAGTCATAATAGTTGTAAATTATTTTTTTTCATATTTATTGCATCTTGTTTAATAAGCATGTCGTAGGGTAGAAAAATTCCTCAATTTTAAATTACTAAGTGGGAGAGAGATATTTTTATAAATTCTCATGCCCTCTATTACGATTTGACATGTGATGTAAACAAACATGCACATCGGCTCTGAGTGCCTTCCTCTATATCGGATGAGTTTGTTTGCAGATCACAGGGTCAAATATAGTTATAGCAAATTATTAAGGAGCATATATACTTCCCCATCGGAACGCACATAACCCAAGATAATTGTCTTGGTACCGAGTAATGGTGAACAGTTATATAACAATAGGAGTATCCTCCCCATTGGAGTCACTGCTTTTATTTGTAGGGCCGAAGAGGAGCCAACTATTAATTTTATTTGTTAAAAAGTTAGGTTGACAAGATAGTAAAATTAATGGGTAAAACCTCCTCTTACAAATGTAGAATTTGTATACGTCCACACTATCGTGGCAAACGATATTCTCGGTGTTTTGAGGTGTTGGTTGATTTTAAAATTTGATTGTTTGAGGAATCAATATTTTTTTGAAATCTAATTGTCGGTGCTGGGACACCAGATAATCGAAGCTGTGTTTTGATTATGGCAAAGACACTAAGTTAAGTTTACATCGTTATCTCACGAGCTAAATCGAGTGTGCAGAAAAGTACTAAAGCTAGAGATGAAGGCTAGCGACACCCGTAGGAATCCGCGGTGGTCGGGCGACACTCGAGTGACTTCGGAGGGAGCCGAAGGAATCGAGTGGATGGCCGAAAGTGAGATCTACAAAGTAAGTATCGAGGTAAGCTCGTGTGTGTGAGAGATGGTAAGGTCGTGTCCTCTGTACGGGGATGACCATAGGCGGCGATCTGACTAAGACTTCCTGTGGAAGGTCTAGATCGAGATCGGACAGTTAGAAACCATCGTATTTACCAATTTTCGTGCTAATCTCTTACTGTAGGGAAGTGGCCAGGCTGGCAGTCGACTGTTGGACATTGGCCAGTCGACTGATGGGAGGCATCAATCGACTGATGGCGACGAATCAGCCTTTGAGCTAGGTCAAAACGGATAAGGTTTGTCGCAGCCACTTTGCGATAAAATATGGTACAACTTTGAGATCTGTTCCAAAAGATGAGAAGACATATTTAGAGGACAAACTCTATAAATGGAGGAGAGGATTCAAACTCCAAACATCATCAAGATTATTCTTAAGTACTCCTACAACGCTAAAGCTGCAACACCGTCATAACGCCGATGTGACGCCAAGATTTCACCTTCTTTATCGGCAGCAGCAGATAGTAACATATTTTGTTATTGTATTCTTTGTTTTTATTCGTAACGAGGTGAGGTAGGCTTGTTGCCTCATCGTCGTACTTTCGATTTTATGATCATTATCTCCTACCTCCAACGAGGAGGAGACATTATAGTGTTTTACCCTCCATATGTGGTCTAGGATCGTTAGGGCCTTGGAGTAGTAACCGCTGGGTTATGAACCAAGTAAAAATAAACGTATCTTTTTATTTTTTCGTTGTTCTTACTCTTGTATCGAACGAACGAACGAAAAGATTTACGCTCGCTATTCACCCCCCCCCCCCTCTAGCGACGCTTCTCGATCCAACACTAATGTTTTGATCTATGTGATTCCTAGGTTTTTTCAACTCGCTTGCTGTGATACTGAAAGAAAATAAACTTACTGGACTCAATTATGTTGATTGGAAGAGGAATCTTGACATTGTCTTGACTACAGAGGAGTACAAATATGTACTCTTCGAAGAGTGTCATCCTAAGCCTGCGGATGATTTTGGTGAAAAGGAGAAGAAGAGTTATAAGAAGTAGATTAAAACCGATGAGATGGCGCGGTGTTACATTTTGGCTTCTAAGTCAAATGTATTGCAACATTAGCATCAAGCCATGCCCACTGCTTATGACATGATGCTCAATCTCAAAGAGCTTTTCGGACACCAGAATCAGGCTACAAGGTAGGAAGCCATGAGGAACTTGATGACGACCACCATGATCGAGGGAACACCCATGAGAGATCATGTTCTCAACATGATGGCTCATTTGAATCAGCTGGAAGTCCTCGGAGCTGAGATCAATGGGGAAACCCAGGTCGATATCATGCTCCAGTCCCTACCTAAGAGTTTTGAGCAATTTCCCCTGAATTACAACATGAACAAGAGGTTGTATTCATTGGCGGAGCTTCTGACAGAACTCCAAGCAACAGAGGGGCTTTTTTGTCTGAGTGCTCAGGCTCAGGCCATGGTTACAAAAAAGGTTTCTAATTCTAAGCCGAAAGGCAAGAAGAAGAAGAAACAAGGAGGGACAAAGGTGGCGGGAGGACCTCAGGGAGGAGTGAAGAAGCCAAAAGGCAAGTGCTTCACTTGCAAGCAGACTGGACACTGGAAGAAGGACTGCCCCAACCGAAAGTAGAATAAAGGTATATCATTTGGTCTAATCGTTGAAACATGTTTAGCGGTGTTATCTATCGGCACCTGGTGTGTAGATACGAGAGCCACTGACCATGTCTGCAATACATTGCAGGGGTTCCAGGAAACCAGACGATTGGTTGAAGGGGAGATTACCATCTACTTGGGTCATGCCACGAAGGTAGCGGTTGTTGTAGTGGGAGATGTTTATTTGTCTTCTGAAAGAATAAAGTTTTGGTTTTGAAAAATTGCCTTTATGTACCTTTATTTAGAAAGAATTTGATTTCGGTTTCTAAATTGTTTATGGATGGATATTCTATTTCTTTTAATGACAGAGTTGTTATAAGAAGGAATAGGGACATTATCTGTTCGGGTGCATTGATTGGAAATTTGTACACACTTGAACCAAAACCTCCCACGATGCAAATTGAAGTTAATAACTCATCTTCTAATTCCAATAAGAGAAAATAACCTTCGAACATGAACCAAACATATCTTTGGCATCTTAGGCTTGGTGACATTAACCTAAGCAGAATTCAAAGGTTGATAGCTGATGGACATTTGGGTTCATTAGTGGTGGAGGATCTCCCAACCTGTGAATCTTGCTTGGAGGGTAAGATGACCAAGCCTCTTAAAGCCAATGGGTATAGAGCCAAAGATGTGTTAGAATTGGTTCATTCTGATTTGCATGGTCCTATGTCTATCTAGGCTAGAGGTGATTTTGAGTATTTCGTCTCTTTTATAGACGATTACTCAAGATATGGATACATTTACCTGATGCGCCGCAAGTCTGAATGCTTTGACAAGTTCAAAGAATTCAAGGCTGATGTGGAGAAACGTCAAGGTAAAAGTATCAAGACACTACGATCTGATCGTGGTGGTGAGTACCTCTTGGGAGAGTTTAGGAACTACTTATCAGAGGCTGAGGTTCAATCCCAATTGACTACACCTGGCACACCCCAGCAGAATGGTGTATCAGAGCGAAGGAATATGACTCTTATGGAGATGGTTAGATCGGTGATGAGCTATTCTGACTTGCCAGATTCGTTCTGGGGATATTCTCTTGATATGGCGGTGTACATTATGAACTTGGTTCCATCTAAATCAGTTCCTTCTACTCCCACAGAGTTGTGGACTGGACGAAAGCCTAGTATAAGACAAATTTGGATATGGGGGAGTCCAGCACATGTGCTGAAGGCAAATATTGGTAAGTTGAAACCTCGTACAGAAGTACGCTTGTTCGTTGGCTATCCCAGGGGAACGAAGGGTGGATTGTTTTATAGTCTTAGAGATCAGAGGGTGATCGTTAGCATGAACGCCAGATTTCTAGAGGAAGACTATGTGATGAGCCACAAGCCCAAGAGTAAAATTGTTCTGGAGGAGTTAAAAGGGGAAGTCACTTCTTTAGTACAACCGGTACAAGAGGATATACCACATGTCACTGCACCGTGTGTCACAGAGGATACACAAGTGATACCTCGTCATAGTGGGAGGGTTGTGAGACAACCTGATAGATTCATGTTCTTGGGATAATCTTCTGATTTGGTCCCTGGCGAACATGAACTTGATCCCTGGACATATGACGAGGCAATCCAAGATAAAGATGCAGTATCTTGGCAAAGTGAAATGAATGCTGAGATTGAATCTATGGATTAAAATCAAGTCTGGGAGCTAGTAGAACCACCCGATGGTGTAAAAACCATTGGATGCAAGTGGATCTACAAGAGAAAGAGATGAATAGATGGGAAGGTTGAGACCTCTAAAGCGAGGCTTATTGCGAAGGGGTATACTCAGAAAGAGGGTATCGATTATGAGGAGACCTTTTCGTCGGTAGTCATGCTTAAGTCTATCCGGATTCTCTTATGGATAGCAGCTTATATGAATTATGAGGTGTGGCAGATGGATGTCAAGACAGCTTTCCTTAATGGAAGTCTTGAGGAAAACATCTACATGAAGCAACCAGAGGGATTCATTGCTAAGGGCAAAGAGCATCTTTTATGTAAGCTTAATCGGTCCATTTATGGATCGAAACAAGCTTTGAGGTCTTGGAACATCCGCTTTGGTGAGGTGATCCAGTCTTATAGATTTATTCAAAGTCTGGATGAGTCTTGTATATACAAGAGATGTGACGGAAATGTAGTGGTATTTCTTGTACTATACGTAGATGACATTTTGTTGATAGGAAACAATATCAAGGTGTTATTGGACGAAAGGGTATGGTTGTCCAAACAGTTTGATATGAAGGACTTGGGAGAGGTGGGACACATCCTTGGGATCAAGGTTATAAGGGATCGTTGGAAAAGGATGTTGTGCTTATCCTAAGCTTCATACATAGACACGATTATGCAGCGTTTTAGCATGCAGAACTCCAAGAAGGGTTTTCTACCTTTCATGCATGGAGTTCCTTTATCTAAGGAGATGTGTCCTAGATCATCTGAGGAGATAGAGGAGATGAAGGCGGTTACTTAAGCTTTGACAGTAGGAAGCCTCATGTATGCGATGCTCTCTACGAGACCAGATATCTTCTTTGCCGTGGGCATGGTCAGCAGATATCAGAGTAATCCCGGACAGGGACATTGGACTGCAGTAAAGCATATATTGAAGTACCTGAGAAGGACTAGGGATTATATGCTGGTTTACCGGGCAGACAAATTACTCTTTGTGGTTTACACGGATTCCGACTTCCAATCTGATAGGGATAACAGTAAGTCTAGCTCCGGTTTTGTGTTTACTTTGGGAGGTGGAGCCATTGTATGGAGGAGTGTCAAGCAGAAGTGCGTGGAGGACTCCACCATGGAAGCTGAGTATGTTGCGGCCTCTGAGGCGGCCAAAGATGTTTTGTGGCTCAGGAACTTCCTGATGGACTTGGATGTGATTCCTGGTTTGCCCAGAACTATCACAATTTATTGTGATAATAGTGGTGCAGTTGTAAACTCGAAGGAACAACGAGCCCATAAGGCTAGTAAACACATAGAGCGCAAGTACCACTTGATACGAGAAATCATAAAGAGAGGAGAAGTTGTTGTGGTCAAGATTGCATCAGAGGATAACCTAGCAGATCCTTTCACTAAGGCCCTTCCGGCGAGAGCTTTTGATAGGCATGTGGAGGGAATGGGGATCAGATGTATGGCAGTCTGTGGACAACATAGTCTTTTAGAATAAGTGGGATATTGTAGGGATGTATACTGAAAAGTCTACCTTTTGTATGAACTTCTTTATTTTGAAATAAGAATCACATGATCATTGTTTGCATATTTTTATTGTAATGCAATATTGTCTAATACTTTACATTGTAGATAACATGGTGTGTGGTGTCACACAGAAGAACATGTTATCGGCCCCTTGAAAAGTATAAGTAAAAGCTCACAGCCGAGATGACTTTGGACAAACCATCGGAATGGTTGTAGTGTGATTTGGTATTGGTTTGTCTTGACCATAGAATCACACTAGTGCACTTTGTGTGTATTGAGCAGGACCGACTTAGAGGTGATTCGATTTATTGCTGACTACATAATCGAATCGGACCTCAGATATTATATTATACAAACTCTTAATCCCGATATAATAACGGGCACATATACTTAGTACTCTTCTCTTTGATTTATCAATCGGCGAGATTTATAGATTAAATCGATAGTCTCAGTAAGTTGGGAGATGATATTATTTATATTGTATGTCATTGATTATAGGAGGAAACCGTGTCCTATATATTAGGATGATGATGTCCCCTTGAGGAGCTCATATGGTTCATCATGTAAACCCTGCAGGTGGACTTGGTCCAGCATGATGAAACGGTTGAGTGGTACTAGTCAAGGAGTTAGATGTTGATTAATTAATGGTCAGTAAATTAATTAATTGATGGACATTCGAGATCTTAAACACGGGGAGAAAATGTACAAATAATATATGGAGCCCATATTATCATATGGGGGTTGGTGAGGTAGATCAATGATGATCCTTTAGTCGATTGGGTCATCATTAGTGGATCAAACTTTATGTGAGCTTGATCCATGGGTGGCCAAGATCCAACTCCTCCTCATGGTCCCTAATGTAGCCTATTAACACCTCTTGAAGCTTAGATCCAATGGATAGAAACAAAATTCTAAGATTCATAGATAGAGATTAAATCTCTAAGATCCGACGGTTGAGATTAAATCTCTAGATGCGACGATTGAGATTAAATCCCTCGAACCAATGGAGGAGATTAATTGATGACTTATCCCTAACTCTATAAAAGGAGGGCATGGGAGTTGGCATGAACTACAATCAAGAAAGCTAGGGTTTTGGGCGGCAAGAGAAGGAATCCTAGTCGAGATAGGATTAGGGTTAGGGTTTGGAGGCAAGGGCGGCACAAAATAAGGAAGGTTCCCTTCTCTTCTTCTTCCTTCATTGGCTGACGTCCAGCTTGTTTTCTAGCCCTCTTCCAGCCTTTGGCCTATAGCCAAGCCTCTCTTCTTCTTCTCCTTAGGTGGTGGAAACAAGATATAGGGCTTCCCTTGGTGTCTTGGCCAGATTCCACCACAAACATCTCCTTCTAGTTGGCCGCCAGGAAGGAGTTTGTGTGCTCCTTGTTGGTTGGTTTTGGGAGGAGAAAAACATTGTTTCTATTCTTCCTCTTGCTTTGGAAGAGCAAGGAAGGAAGATTTGCGATCTAGGAGCTTCGACTTTTGGTAGATCGTTGCCCACACGACGTCCAAAAGGAGGAAGGTCATACATTAGAAGATCAAGAGGTATACTTATTCTCTTTTCTCTTATTTTACATGTTTGTATTTGTTTTTCAATTATAAGCATGTTATAGATCTGTATATTGCTAAATAATACTTGGATCCCGAGCATAAACACAAAAACCGACGATCCGAACATCGTCTATTCCGCGGCTACTCGTAGAGTAGACGTTGGTCGCTTGAACAACTTGTTTGTTCAAGTGACCTCTCTTAACGAATAACACGACGATGACTTGGTTGTTTGGGCAATCCTTTTTGTCTAGTATTAATTTTTTTTTAATCCGGGGACATCGAGGGGATCGCCATGAACAAACGACCAAGGTGAAGTGGGAAGTGATGTTTCCCCTCACGGACTCAATAAGCAAAACCCTTCAGAACATCGACAGCAAGGGTGGATGGCATCAAAAAGCTGGCCGGCGTGGAACCCTTGGGCAGTGGCAAGGAGAAGAGAGGGAGAGGGTGGCTAGGTTTTCCAACACCAAAAGTTATCCATGAAAAACCCTTAAGCTATGTTTTTATAGAGAACATGTTCTCCTAACGGTTATTGGTTCATAACTAAAACCCGTGAACCCGCTCCAATAACTTAAGTTAAAATAAACCAAACCACGTTTGTCTATTCTAAGTTAAAACGAACCGAACCAACTTCGGTTCATTCGTTTACAACAAACCAAATCGCTTTGGTTTATTATCTACCATTCGATTAGAACTAAACAAATTTAGTTTATCCATCATGTCTTCATAATACTCGCCCCATCCATGCTTCCATTGCGACTGAAACAATTTCAAGCTTGCTCCTTGTTTGGTCCAACCAAACCTAGTTTCTCTCGATATGAAATCTCATTCTCAAGCTCATTTTAAATCCTTCGGATTATGCTCGTTGTGCGTGCGACCAAATAGGTTCAAATTTATGTTGGTCATCTATAATTTACCATTAATTATAGAACGATCATAAGTGGTACCTTGTAGTACATCATGATCCCCAATTAATCGGAAAATCAATGGTTGATCCAGAACCATTTCTGAAACCCTTCAACAGCTACAATGAATCGTGCCCCATTCCCTTCACGCATCTTATACCCACTTGGTTTAGGACATGGTCTATAGTGTAAGTCCCCACTAGATCGACTACGTCACACCTAGCCCAAGTATCATTTTCTCGTCCCACGGATTCTAGTTATTGTACATGTATCCAAGAGTACCTTACTCTAAATATGTAATGCATTAACCAAAAACTTTAGTATCAATCTGACGAGAGGCCATGGGTATACATCTCCTCGCAAGGAGTGGTGAATCCTTTATAGCCTATTCAAACACCTTTGGCCACTTCGACTTATACCCAATCATCCCGGGTCCACATCTCCTTAAAGATGCTTGCTTAAGATGTCAAAGCATAAGTCTTCATGACCAAGATGACTTGAATACCGCAAGTCAAAGGAATATCGCACTTAAGCTACAGTAAGAACTTCATTGACATATCCATATATGTAGAGAAACATATGAAGTCTTATAGTTGGTCACTCCAATGAACTAGTTACCAAAACTAGCATCCTCAATTATCTCCGGACATCACAATGTCTCTAGCTAGTGAGAATCAGCTGCTTGGATACACCAAGAGTATACCTCGTGCTAGTCTCGACATAATTTATAGTATCCAAATCCATCAATTCATTGACTAGGGATAATTCAAATACATAACAATTACACATGTAGAGATACTCACTAGTTGTGATCCAATCACAAATTCTCTCATGCTGTGAATCGTATTGTGGACATTCAGTAAATGAGTTTAAGATGCAATCAAATACATGAAAAACGTATACTCAAATAGAGAATCTTCATTTATCAAATAAATAGTACAACCATTAGGTGATTGTCTTAGAACACCTCTCATATATTACTAACAAACTCCCACTTGGCCTAATGTCAATCGCCTTGGTCTCCAATACCATAAGCTCTAACATGATCCTCACACTTACTTTGAGGTAAGGCCTTAGTTGAAGGATCCACTAAGATCCTTTCAGTGGGAATCTTCTCGATTTGTATTTCCTTTCTACTTATGATCTCTCTGATCAGATGATAGCGGCGAAGCACATGTTTAGATTATTGATGAGACAACATCAAGTTCAGAGATGAACTTCTTGATCCAAACCGCTTCCTTTGCTGCTTCCGAAGCTGCAATGTATTCTGACTTAATGGAAGAATCCGCTATAGTGTCAAGCTTGGAACTTTTCCAACTTATTGCGCCAGCATTCCAAGTGAATAAATATTCAGACTGAGACTTGGAATCATCCTTGTCTGTCTGAAAGCTGGCATCTGTATACCCACGTATCACCATGTCCCCTTCTCCATATATTAGGAACACATCCTTAGTTCTTCTTAAGTACTTAAGGATCGTCTTAACAACCACCCAATGATCCATTCCTGGATAAGACTGGTATCTTCTCGTGACACTCAGAGCATACGATACATCGTGCCTCGTATATAACATAGCATACATGATAGATCCTATTGCGGATGCATAGGGAATCTTATTCATGTAAATCCTCTCGTCTTTTGTGCGTGGACACATAGACTTAGAAAGGTGTATCCCATGCATGATGGGTAGGAAACCTTTCTTAGATTACGACATAATAAACCTCTTTAGAACTAGGTCTATATATATAGACTGTGAAAGACCAAGCAACCGTTTCGATCTATCCCTATAGATCTTAATCCCAAGAATGTAGGTTGTTTCTCCCAGGACTTTCATGGAGAATGTCTTGGACAACAAAATTTTAATTTTCTATAAGACAGAAACATCATTTTCTATTAGTAATATGTCATTGACATATAATAATAGGAACACAACTGCACTCCCACTAACCTTCTTGTACACACAAGGTTCGTCTGGATTTTGTGAGAAATGAAACTTTTTGATTATGTCATCAAAATGGATATTCCAACTCCTGGATGCTTGCTTGAGTCCATATATGGACCGTCGCAGTTTGCATACTTTGGTTTTATCAACCGATGTGAAACCCTTAAGTTGTATCATATACCCATTCTCGAGCAGGTTTCCATTAAGGAAAGTCATTTTCACATCCATCTACCATATCTCATAATCATAATGTGCCGCAATGGCCAAGAGCATCCGAATGGATTTAAGCATAGCAACAGGCGAATAGGTTTCGTCATAATCAACACCTTGCTTTTGACGATATCCTTTCGCCACTAATCTTGCCTTATAGGTAATCACATTACCATCCATGTAGGTTTTCTTGTTGAAAACCCACTTGCACTTTATAGGCTTTATGCCATCATGTGTGTGAACCAAATTCCAAACTTGGTTTTCATACATGGAATCCATTTCTAACTTCAAGACGTTAAGCCATTTATCCCTTTCTAAACTTTTTAGAACTACTTCATAACTGGTAGACTCCTTATCATCAATGAGTAACACATCGTTCAATTCACTTATGAGAAATCCATATCTCTCAGGAATGTTGCATGTCCTACCAGATCTATGAAAATGTGGTCCCACAATAGGTTCAACCAATGGCTCATCACTATGAGTTATCGATTGTGGTACTTCACCAAGTATCTCATCAATGTCTATTTGAGTCTCTCGAGCCACCACAAGCTCAACGACACTTCCACTGTTTTCTTGCAAGAGAAACTCTTTCTCTAGAAACACTGCATGCTTTGAAACAAACACCTTTTGTTCCACAGGATCATAGAATTGGTAACCCCTTGTTTCCTTAGGGTATCCAATAAAGAGACATTTATCAGACTTAGCATCCAATTTGTCTGATACAGTCTGCTTCACATAAGTAGGACAACCCCATATCTTCAAGTAAGATACATGAGGTTTCTTACTATTCCATATCTCATATAGAGTAGTAGAGACTACCTTAGTTGATATTCTGTTTAACAAGTAAACAACTGTCTGAAGTGCATAGCCCCAAAAGGACTTGGGAAGATTCGCATGATTCATCATTGACCTGACCATGTCCAACAATGTTCGGTTATGCCTCTCAGATACACCATTATGATGCAGTGTATATGGCGGAGTCTATTGAGACAATATACCATTGTCTCTTAGATAATCTAGAAACTCTTGACTTAAGTATTCACCACCTCGATCCGATCGAAGTATTTTAATACTCTTGTCATGTTGTTTCTCTACTTCATTTTTGAATTCTTTGAACCTTTCAAAAGCTTTAGACTTGTGTTTCATCAAGAACACATACCCAAACCGTGAGGGATCATCGGTGAAGGTAATGAAGTATCTATAGCCTCCTAAATCATGAGTTAACATAGGTCCGCATACATCAGTATGTATTAGACCAAGCAACTCTCCCACTTGTTAACATTTTCCTGTAAAAGGTAACTTAGTCATCTTGCCTTTTAAGCATGATTCGCATGTATCGTATGAATCAAATTCAAACGATTCATGAATTCCACATCAGTGTTATTCAGAAATGCGTTTCTTGCTTACATGGCCAAGACGACAATGCCACATATGAGTCTAATTGATTATCTTTCCGAGCATGCATGTTTCTCGCTTCGATATTGAAAATTTCACTGGATACATTCAATGAATAAATATCATTGCTTAAAGTTTCAGTCCCATAAAGAACTCCATTCATAGTTATGGAACAACAATTGTTACTAAAAGTCAAATGGTACCAATTTCTATTTAAAAAAGAAATAGAAATGATGTTATTTATCAACAAAGGAACATAAAAACAATTGTTCAGTTCTAAGATAAGTCCTGTAGGAAGTCTCAACAAATACATTCCGATGGCGAGTGAAGCAACCGTTGCTCCATTCCCAACACGTAAATTTGACTCTCCCTTCACGAGTCTTCTTCTATTACTTAGCCCATGTATATCATTACATATATGTGAGCCACACCCAGTATCCAATACCCATGTGTTTGAGGAAATAGAATGGCAATCAATAACAAAGATATCTGAAGAAGATGGGGCATCCGATGCCTTATTCTTCTTCACGGACTCAAGATAAATCTTGAAATTTCTTCGCCAATAGCTTTCCTTGCCATAATGATTAGAAGTTCCCTTTTGAGCTGGTTCTATCTTTTTAGCCTTTTTCTTCCCCTTCTGTTATTCCTTTGACTTCCTCTTAAAACATTTCTTCGAGGAATCAACTAACACCACCGTCCCCTGCTCATGCTTCACAGAAGGCTCCACAGTCTTCAGCATATTGAGCAGTACCACAGATGAACCTTCTTGCATCTCAGAGGTGAAGAGAATCTTGGAGACTTTGATCCTTTTGAAATCTCACTTGCTCATCAAACAACTCATAAAGATGAAAGACTATGGTATGGGCATCCATATGCTCATGATGCTTTTGCAGCTTGAGTACCATCCTGGCTAGCATGAAGCAACTCGCCAGTTAAGAATCAGTCACATGTTTCTGATAGGCCAACAAATGGTCCAGAGTTGCATCGTCACTAGGACGAGCGGGAAGAGGCACTTCGAGGACATACACAAGCTTTTCTGCCTTGAGAACAATTCTCAAGTTTCTAAGCCAGTCCAAGAAGTTCAGCCCAGTCAATTTATTCGAATTCAAAATAGAGTGCAAATTCAAAGACATCATGATCAAGCGATTAACCTAGAAATACAAATCGAGCATATATGAAAAAGATGATTTAAAATGCATCAACATACATTCATAAATCCAATTCTTTTTTCGAATTTCAAAAACCCCAAAATCACTTCGGGAGATCGTAGGTCCATATCCGAATGGGTTGATATCCAACATAGATATGAACAACTTTTGAGAGAGTCCAACAAGGCATTCATAGCTACGATAGTAGCTATCAAATATACCTATTGCATATCACATATATTTAACTATCACAATGTGCAATCGACTAATTGAATGTTCACACATACATCGGGTTGTTAACTCATTAACAAGTATGCATCATATGCATATCACCCAACTTCACCTCCCTTCACATCAACCTTGGAGAGAGTCCAACAAGCCGATGCTCCAGGTTAAAGTCAACCCATTAATCGAGAAATAGTTTTAATATGGTTAGAGCACATTAAACCAATTAGCTCAACTTGGAGAGAGTCCAATAATCAAAGCTAATAATTGACCTCTGACTCTTACCATATTAATATTAAACTATTCCATGGTTTGAACATGTTCGGGTTCGAGCCAGCTTGGAAAGAGTCCAACAAACCAAATAAGAAATGGAACTCTGGTTCTAACCATATTAATGGAAGGTGTAGGCTTTAATATTGTGTAAGGGTTTTTATGTCTCATCCTCTTTGAATGCAAATAACTATTATCTACTTGGCATGACATAAATGACATACATCTACATGTCACAACATGCATGGTATAATGATATTCATCTAATGCAATTACATGACATACAATTATGGCATGTACAAAATTTCCTTATATGTCATAACTATTTATGGAAATAAAATATGTTTAAGATTTGATTCCCAAAATCAAATCATGATTAAATTAGGAAACAAATTTCCACATCTAATCACATATTTTATTTATGGAAGGCCTCAATTAAGGTAAGTCAAATTTAATTTAGGAAATAAATTTCCTAAATTGTCAAAACTATTTAAGGAAATAAAATATATTTTGATTTGATTTCCTAAATCAAATCATAATTAAATTAGGAAACAAATTTTCAAATCTAATCAAATATTTTATTTATGGAAAGTATTAATTTCCATAAATACTTCTATCTTTCCAAAAGTAGAAGATTTCCATAAATACTTCTAAACTATCCAAAATTAGAAAATTTCCATAAATACTTATAAACTCTGAAAAAGTAAAAAATTTCCATAAATACAATTATGACTATCGCAAAACAATTTTACAATTATGTCGAAACACAACCTGGGCTCTGATACTACTATTGGGTTTCCGGCACCCCGACGAGTGTGTGTTCGAACATGTTTCGTAAACATGTGCGCAGAGGAAGAAATAAAAAGCAATAAATATAATTTATTACATCATATACACCACACACATGCATAGTATAACATGTGTAGACATAACTGTAGTTTCAAATTTTACAATAAAAGGAAATTACTATACGTAGTCCTGACATATCACGTGTAGCGGGAAAGGCATCAACCAGAGCGACTCTCGCTATAATCGCCTCTATCCGTATGCACACCGAGTATCATCGGGATGACTTCAAAAAGCCAGAAGCCTTGTCTTCGTACGAGTCACTAGCCTCGTGTCGAAGACAATGTGATCAAGAGAAGATCACAATCCGAATCAAAATTTTAATTCAAAACTGAGTCCCTAAAACTCGCTTCTCCGGAGATGTATTCGTCAACTGTTTGACGAATCATTCGTCCTCCACCTTTGAGTATTACCGGAGATTGAATCCTCGGCAAGGTAGCCACAGTCGGAGCTCCAAACGTCGTCCAAATAACGCTCCGACAAGAAGGAAACAAGGTGTCCAAAAAACTGGACAGCATTGTGGAGGATGTTGTGTCGGCAAACGAGGATGGCCGGCCAACCCTTGGTTAGCGGAACAAAGGTGAGTCACCGAAGGGTCACCAAAGGAGTGTCTGGTAGCAGCTAGACGCCGGCAGCAGCTGGACGCCGGCAGCAAGGGGGGACAGGGGAAAAAAGCTAGGCGGCATGGAACCATTGGGCGGCGGCAAGGAGAAGAGAGGGAGAGGGTGGCTAGGTTTTCCAACACCAAAGTTATCCACGAAAAACCCTTAAGCCATCTTTTTATAGAGAACATATTCTCCTAACGGTTATTGGTTCATAACCAAAAGTCGTTAACCCGCTCCAATAACTTAAGTTAAAATAAACCAAACCACATTGCTATATTTTAAGTTAGAACGAACCGAACAAACTTTGGTTCATTCGTTTAAAACAAACCAAACCCCTTTGGTTTATTCGCAACCATTGGATTAGAACCAAACTAATTTGGTTCATCCATCATGTCTTCATAAGACTCGGCCCATCCATGCTTCCATTGCGACTAAAACAATTTCATGCTCGCTCCTTGTTTGGTCCAACCAAACCTAGTTTCTCTCGGTCTAAGAATCTTATTCTCAAGCTCGTTTTAAATTCTTTAGATTACGCTCGTTGTTAGTGTGACAAAATTGGTTCCCGATTTATGTTGGTCATATATAATTAAGCATTAATTATAGAACGATTATGAGTGGCACCTAGTAGTATATCATGATCCCCAATTAATCGAAAAGATCAACGGTTGATCAAGAACTATTTCTGAAACACTTCAACAGCTCGAATGAATCGTGCCCCATTCCCTTCACTCATCTTATACCCACTTGGTTCAGGACATGGTCTATAGCGTCAGTCCCCACTAGGCTGACTACGTCACACCTAGCCCAAGTATCATTTCCTCGTCCTATGGATTCTAGTTACTGCACATGTATCGAAGAGTACCTTACTCTAAACATGTAATGCTTTGGCCAAAGACTTTAGTATCAATCCGACGAGAGGCCATGGGTATACATCTCCTCACAAGGAGTGGGATCCTTTATAGTCTATTCAAACACCTTCGACCACTTTGACTTATACCCAATTATCTCGGGTCCACATCTCCTCAGAGATGCTTGCTTATGATGTCAAAGCATAAGTCTTCATGACCATGATGACTTGAATACCGCAAGTCAAATGAATATCGCACTTAAGCCACAGTAAGAACTTCAATGACATATCTATATATGCAGTGAACCATATGAAGTCTTACAGCTGGTCACTCCAATGAATTAGTTACCAAAACTAGCATCCATGATTATCTCTGGACATCATAATGTCTCCAGCCAGTGAGAATCAGCTGCTTGGATACACTAAAGAGTATACATCGTGCTAGTCTCGACATAATTGATAGTGTCCAAATCCATCAATTCATCGACTAGGGATAATTCCAATACATCACAATTACACTTGTAGAGGTATTCACTAGTTGTGATCTAATCACAAATTCTCTCATGCTGTGAATCGTATTGTGGACATTCAGTAAATGAGTTTAAGATGTAATCAAATACATGAAAACACGTATACTCAAATAGTGAATCTTTATTTATCAAATAAACGGTACAACCATAAGGCGATTGCCTTAGGACACCTCTCATATATTACTAACATGATACAAATGACTCACTTATGATTATAAAAATATTTTGATGGGTCATTAGATGTATCATGATAGAAATAATAGACCAACTATAGGGAAAGCAAATGTTTAATCAATGGACATATTGCCCATAGATCATAGTTAGATATTTTAAATGATTTAAAAATATTTCTTGTTTTATAAACAGTGAGTTCATGTTTCAAGGCAAAACTAAGCTTTAAAGGTGATACAAACATTAGACATTTTATAACTTTTGAGTTTTTGCCTAATTTTTGAAAAAAAAATGAATTTTCATGAAAAATTATTTTTCACAGCTAAAGGAACTCATTATAAATATGTACTCCAAATTTCATGATTTTTTGAATTTCCTAGAATTTTTAATGCATTTCTAAAATTTGACTTCGAAAATCAGAAATCCTAAAAATTGGGTGCCAGTCCACTGATGCTCTGATTCAATCGACTGATGTACTATGCACGAGAACAGTAACCTATTTTATCAGGTTTTGAGTTTGGTTTTTGGTATTTTCTTCCATTATACTTGATGTCATGCTTGTATAACATTTGTATAATGTTTTTGATGGTGTCAAAGGGGGAGAAATGATGAGTTTAAGTTAATCATGCTAAGGGGGAAAATTTAGCATGTCTTATGGGGGAGTTTTTATACTCATTTTATTTACATGCTTTCTTTCCTTATGTATTTGTGTTATTATTTTACCAAACTTAAACGGATTGCCACACATCAAAAAGGGGGAGATTGTTAGGGCAATCAACTCATGTGATGTGGTTTTGATGTGTGTGACAAAGGATTTAAGTTAGGTTGATTAAGGATTTGATATATGTGTTGAAGTTGTGAAAGACTTAGTAATTCACACATGGATGATGATAGCATTAGCAAGATTCACCTCTCATGACTCGATCCTTGAGTCGGTGAAATATGCATTATGGAAGTCATGCGCTTGGTGCATCCGAGGGGCCACTGGACGAGGAGTATTGGAGAGAAGCCGAAGGAAGTAGACTTCAGGGCAAGACGCGATGGATGGTGCTACGAAGCCGTGCGCTTGGCGTATCCGAGGGATGTGGCCGGACGAAGAGAACTTCAAAGGTGAGAGACTCCAAGGGAATGAGATGTTGTGTTTCCGACACCGCGGCGTGTTTGTGTTCGATCATGTTTCGTAAACATGAGCACAGCGGAAGCAATTAAAATTAATAAACCTATATTTATTACAACACACACAACACACGCATGCTATTACAACAAGTGTAGACATAACCGTAAATTAAAATTTGCAATAAAAGGAAATTAAACTACGTTATACCTTCCGTATGACGTGTAGTGGGAACGGCATCAACCGGAACGATCCTCGTAAGAATTGTCTCTATCCGTATCCACGCCGAGCTCCTCGGGATGACTTCGCTAAGTCACGAGCTTCGTCTTCGTACGGGTTACTAGCCTCGTGTTGAAGACGACGTGATCGAGAGATGATCACGATCCGAATCCAAATTCGGATCCTAAAACGAGTTCTCAAAACTCGCTTCTCCGGAGAGGTATTCGTCAACCGTTTGACGAATCCTTCATCCTCCACCTCAGAGGATTACCGGAGATCAAATCCCCGGTAAGTTAGCCGCTGTCGGAGCACTAACCGTCGTCCAAACGACGCCCGATTTAGGAGAACAAGCTGTCCAGAAAACTGGACAGCTTGGTGGAGGATATAGGCGCCGGCCAACCAAGGAAAGAAAAGCCTCACCTTGATGCCAAACCTATAGGGGATCACCGGAGGGTCGCCGGAGGTTCACCGGCGGAAGCATGGTCGCTGGCAAGGAGCTGGACAGCGGCACCACAAGCTGGGCGGCAACAATATGTTGGGCGGCAACAACATGTTGGGCGGCTACAACTTGTTGGGCGGCAACAACTTCATTAGGGTTTTGGATTAGAGTTTAAGTCCTATTTTATAGAGAACTAATTCTCTTAATGGTTAATGGATCATATCCATAAAACCCGTTAACCCGCTCCATTAAGATAAGTTAAAATAAACCAAAACATGATGGTTTATTTTAAGTTAAAACGAACCAAACCAACCTTTGGTTCATTCGTTTAATATAAACCAAACCCTTTGGTTTATTCTCATCCATTGGATTAGAACAAAACCATTTTGGTCCATCCATTATGTCTTCATAAGACACGGCCCATCCACGCTTCCATTGCGACTGAAACAATTTCATGCTCGCTTTATGTTTGGTCCAACCAAACATAGTTTCTCTCGGTCTGAGAATCCCATTCTCAAGCTCGTTTTAAATCCTTTGGATTACACTCGTTGTGCGTGTGACCAAATAGGTTCTCGCTTTATGTTGGCCGTCTATAATTAACCATTAATTATAGAACGATCATGAGTGGCACCTAGTAGTACATCATGATCCCCAATTAACCGAAAAGATCAACGGTTGATCCAGAACTATTTCTGAAACCCTTCAGTAGCTCGAATAAATCGTGCCCCATTCCCTTCACTCATCTTATACCCACTTGGTTCAGGACATGGTCTATTGTGTCAGTCCCCACTATGCTGACTACGTCACACCTAGCCCAAGTATCATTTCCTCGTCCTACGGATTCTAGTTACTCCACATGTATCGAAGAGTACTTTACTCTAAACATGTAATGCTTTGGCCAAAGATTTTAGTAACAATCCGACGAGAGGCCATGGGTATATATCTCCTCGCAAGGAGTGGTGAATCCTTTATAGGCTATTCAAACACCTTCGATCACTTCGACTTATACCCAATCATCCCGGGTCCACATCTCCTCGGAGATGTTTGCTTAAGATGTCAAAGCATAAGTCTCCATGATCAAGATGACTTGAATACCGCAAGTCAAAGGAACATCGCACTTAAGCCACAGTAAGAACTTCATTGACATATCTATATATGCAGAGAACCATATGAAGTCTTACGACTGGTCACTCCAATGAACTAGTTACCATAACTAGCATCCACGATTAACTCCGGACATCACTATGTCTCCAGCCAGTGAGAATCAGCTGCTTGGATACACCAAGGAGTATACCTCGTGCTAGTCTCAACAGAATTGATGGTGTCCAGATCCATCAATTCATCGACTAGGGATAATTCCGATACATCACAATTACACATGTAGAGATACTCACTAGTTGTGATCCAATCACAAATTCTCTCATGCTGTGAATTGTATCGTGGACATTCAGTAAATGAGTTTAAGATCCAATCAAATACATAAAACATGTATACTCAAATAGTGAATCTTCATTTATCATATAAATGGTTCATACATAAGGCGATTGCCTTAGGACATCTCTCATATATTACTAACAGACTCCCACTTGGCATAATGCCAATCGCTACGGTATCCAATACCATAAGCTCTAACATGACCCTTAAACTTACTATGAGGTAATGCTTTAGTCAAAGGATCCGCTAAGTTCCTTTCAGTGGGAATTTTCTCGATTTGTATTTCGTTCCTACTTATGATCTCTCTGATAAGATGATAGCGGCGAAGCACATGTTTGGATCATTGATGAGACCACATCAAGTTCATAGATGAACTACTTGATCCAAACCGCTTCCTTTGCTGCTTCCAAAGCTGCAACGTATTCTGCCTTAGTGGCAGAATCCGCTATAGTGTCAAGCTTGGAACCTTTCCAACTTATTGCGCCTCCATTCTTGGTGAATACATACCCAGACTAAGACATGGAATCATCCTTGTCTGTCTGGATCTGGCATCCGTATACCCACGTATCACCATGTACCCTTCTCCATATATTAGGAACACATCCTTAGTTCTTCTCAAGTACTTAAGGATCGTCTTAACAGCCGCCCAATGATCCATTCCTAGATCAGACTGGTATCTGCTCGTGACACTCAGAGCATACGATACATCGGGCCTCGTACATAACATAGCATACATGATAGATCCTATTGCGGATGCATAGGGAATCTTACTCATGCAAATCCTCTCGTCTTCTGTGCGCGGACACATAGACTTCGAAAGGTGTTCCCCATGCCTGATGGGCAGATAACCTTTCTTGGATTCCGACATGCTAAACCTCTTTAGCACTCGGTCTATATATGTAGACTGCGAAAGACCAAGCAACTGTTTCGATCTATCTCTATAGATCTTAATCCCAAGGATGTAGGTTGCTTCTCCCAGGTCTTTCATGGAGAATGTCTTGGATAACCAAACCTTAACTGACTTTAAGATTGACACATCGTTTCCTATAAGTAATATGTCATCGACATACAATACTAGGAACACGACTGCACTCCCACTAACCTTCTTGTACACACAAGGTTCGTCTGGATTTTGTGAGAAATCAAACTTTTTGATCGTCTCATCAAAACGGATATTCCAGCTCCTAGATGCTTGCTTCAATCATTAAATGGATCGTCGCAACTTGCATACCTTTGTTTTATCAACCGATGTGAAACCCTCAGGCTGTATCATATACACGTCCTCGAGCAAGTTTCCATTAAGGAAAGTTGTTTTCACATCCATCTGCCATATCTCATAATCATAATGAGCTGCTATGGCCAGGAGCATCCGAATGGATTTAAGAATAGCTACAGGCGAATAGGTTTCGTCATAATCAACACCTTGCTTTTGACGATATCCTTTCGCCACCAATCTAGCCTTATAGGTAATCACATTACCATCCATGTCGGTTTTCTTCTTGAAAACCCACTTGCACCCTATAGGCTTTATGCCTTCAGGTGGGTCAACCAAGTTCCAAACTTGGTTTTCGTACATGGAATCCATTTCCGACTTCATGGCACCAAGCCACTTATCCCTTTCTGAACTTGTCAGCACTTTTTCATAACTGGTAGGCTCCTCATCATCAATGAGTAACACGTCGTTCGATTCACTTACGAGAAATCCATATCTCTCAGGAATATTGCGTGTTCTACCAGATCTACGAAGATGTGGTGTTACAATAGGTCCAAATTGATTGCTCATCACTATGAGTTGCCTACCGCTGTGCTTCACCGTATCTCATCAATGTCTATTTGAGTCTCTCGAGCCTCCTCAAGCTCGACGACACTCCCACGCTTTTCTTGCAAGAGAAACTCTTTCTCTAGAAACACAAAGATGCCTTGAAACAAACACCTTTGTTCCACAGATGATAGAATTGGTAACCCTTGTTTCCTTAGGGTATCCAATAAATAGACATTTATCGACTTAGCATCGATACAAATTGGCTTCACGTAAGCAGGACAACCCCATATCTTCAAGTAAGATACATGAGGTTTCTTACCATTCCATATCTCATATGGAGTGGTTGAGACTACCTTGGTAGGCATTCTGTTTAACAAGTAAATAGCTGTCTGAAGTGCATAACCCCAAAAGGACTTGGGAAGAGTTGCATGATTCATCATTGACCTGACCATGTCCAACAAGGTTCGTTTACGCCTCTCAGATACACCATTATGCTGTGGTGTATAGGGCGGAGTCCATTGAGACAATATGCCATTGTCTCTTAGATAATCAAGAAACTCTTGACTTAAGTATTCACCACCTCGATCCGATCGAAGTATTTTAATACTCTTGTCATGTTGTTTCTCTACTTCATTTCTGAATTCTTTGAACCTTTCAAAGGCTTCAGACTTGTGTTTCATCAAGAACACATACCCAAACCGTGAATGATCAACGGTGAAGGTAATGAAGTAGCTATAGCCTCCTAATGCTTGAGTTGACATAGGTCCACATACATCAGTATGTACTAGACCTAGTAACTCTCCCACTCGTTCACCTTTTCCAGTAAAAGGTAACTTAGTCATCTTGCCTTTTAAGCATGATTCGCATGTATCGTATGAATCCAATTCAAACGATTCCAGAATTCCACATCGGTGTAATTCGGACATGCGTTTCTTGCTTACATGGCCAAGACGACAATGCCACATGTAGGAGCCTATTTGATTATCCTTTCGAGCACTCTTGTTGCTCGCTTCGATATTGCAAATGTCACTGGATACGTCCAACGTATAAACACCATTGCTTAAAGTTCCAGTCCCATAAAGAACCCCATTCAAATTTATGTAACAATAATTGTTACTAAACGTTAAATGGAAACCATTTCTATTTAGACAAGAAATAGAAATGATGTTCTTTATCAACGAAGGAACATAAAAGCAATTGTCCAGTTCTAAGACAAGTCCTGTAGGGAGTTTCAACAAATACGTTCCGATGGCGAGTGCAGCAACCTTTGCTTCATTCCCAACACGTAAATTTGACTCTCCCTTGACGAGTCTTCTTCTATTCCTTAGCCCATGTATGTCATTACATATATGTGAGCCACACCCAGTATCCAATACCCAAGTGTCTAAGGAAATAGAATGACAATCAATAAAGAAGATTTCTGAAGAAGATGGGGCATCTGATGCCTTATCCTTCTTCACGGACTCTTGATAAACCTTGCAATTTCTTCGCCAATGACCCTCCTTGCCATAATGATGGCAAGTGCCCTTTTGAGCTGGTTCTGCCTTTTAGCCTTTTTCTTCTTCCCTTCGTTGTTCCTTTGACTTCCTCTTAGAACCTTTCTTCGAGGAATCAACTAACAACACTGCCCCTACTCATGCTTCTCGTAAGGCTCCATGCCCAAAGATGTCGAGCAAGACTACAGATGAACCTCCTTGCATCTCGTAGGTGAAGAGGAGCTTGAGACTCGAACCTTTCAATCTCACTTGCTCATCAACCAACTCACAGAGATGAAGGATCACGATATGAGCATCCATATGCTCATGCCGCTCAGAGCTTGGGTTCCATCGCGCTAGCATGATGCAACTCATTTGTTCGTAATCACTCAAATGTTTCGATAGGCCAACAATTGGTCCAAAGTTGCATCGCTTACTAGACGAGCTGAAGAGGCGCTCGAGGACATACACAAGCTTTTCACCTTGAGAACAATTCTCAAGTTTCTAAGCCAGTCCAAGAAGTTCGGCCCAGTCAATTTATTTGAATCCAAAATGGAACGCAAATTCAAACACATCATGATTAATATATTAACTTAGAAATACAAAATGAGCATATATGAGAAAGATGATTTTAAAAATGCATCAATATACATTTATAAATCCCATTCATTTTTCGAATTTCAAAAACCCTTAAAATCACTTCGGGAGATCGTAGGTCCATCTCCGAATGGGCTGATATCCATCATAGATAAGAACAACCTTGGAGTGAGTCCAACAAGCCATTCTTAGCTATGATGGTGGGTATCAAGTATACCGATTACATATCATGTATATGTAACTATCACAATGTGCTATCAACTAATTGAATGTTTACACATACATTGGGTTGTTAACACATTAACAAGTATGCATCATATGCATAGCACCCAACTTCACCTCTCTTCACATCGACCTTGGAGTGAGTCCAACAAATCGATGCTCCAAGTTAAAGCCGACCCATTAATCGCGAAATAGTTTTAATATGGTTAGAGCGCATTCAACCAATTAGCCAGGCTTGGAGTGAGTCCAACAACCCAAACTAACGATTGACCTCTGACTCTTACCATATTAGAGTTAAACTATTCCAATGATTTGAACATGTTCAGGTTCGAGCCGGGCTTGGAGTAAGTCCAACAACCCAAACAAGAAACAGAACTCAGGTTCTAACCATATTAATGGAAGGTGTAGGCTTTAATATTGAGTTAGGGTTTTATGTCTCATCCTCTTTGCATGCAAATAACTATTATCTACATGGCATGGCATACATGGCATACATCTACATGTCACGACACGCATGGCATAATGTTATGCATCTAATGCAATTACATGGCATACAATTATGTCATGTATATAATTTCCTTATATGTCATAACTATTTATGGAAATAAAATATGTTTAAGATTTGATTCTCCAAATCAAATCATAATTAAATTAGGAAACAAATTTCCAAATCTAATCACATATTTTATTCATGGAATTATTTGATTAAGGAAAATCTATTTAGGAAACCAATTTCCTAAATCATTAAAACTACTTATGGAAATAAAATATTTTAAGATTTGATTTCAAATCAAATCATGATTAAATTAGGAAACAAATTTCCAGAATCTAATCAAATATTTTATTTATGGAAAATATCAATTTCCATAAATACTTCCAACTTTCCAAAAGTGGAAGATTTCCATAAATACTTCTAGACTTTCCAAAATTGAAAAATTTCCATAAATACTTCTAAATTTCCAAAATTTAGAAAATTTCAGAATACATTATGACTATCGAAACCATTTTACGATTATGTCTAAACACAACCCGGGCTCGATACCATCAAGTTTCCACATCGCAGGTGTGTTCGATCATGTTTCAGAAATACGAGCACATGAAGCAATTAAAAATAATAAATCTATATTTATTACAACACACACAACACACGCATGCTATTACAACAAGTGTAGACATAACCGTAAATTAAAATTTGCAATAAAAGGAAATTAAACTACGTTATACCTTCCGTATGACGTGTAGCGGGAACGGCATCAACCGGAACGATCCTCGTAAGAATCGTCTCTATCCGTATCCACGCCGAGCTCCTCGGGATGACTTCGCTAAGTCACGAGCTTCGTCTTCGTACGGGTTACTAGCCTCGTGTTGAAGACGACGTGATCGAGAGATGATCACGATCCGAATCCAAATTCGGATCCTAAAATGAGTTCTCAAAACTCGCTTCTCCGGAGAGGTATTCGTCAACCGTTTGACGAATCCTTCGTCCTCCACCTCATAGGATTACCGGAGATCAAATCCCCGGTAAGTTAGCCGCTGTCGGAGCACTAACCGTCGTCCAAACGACGTTCCGATGAGAGGAGAACAAGCTGTCCAGAAAACTGGACAGCTAGGTGGAGGATATAGGCGCCGGCCAACCAAGGAAAGAAAAGCCTCACCTTGATGCCAAACCTATAGGGGATCACCGGAGGGTCGCCGGAGGTTCACCGGCTGAAGCATGGTCGTCGGCAAGGAGCTGGACAGCGGCACCACATGCTGGGCGGCAACAATATGTTGGGCGGCAACAACATGTTGGGCGGCTACAACTTGTTGGGCGGCAACAACTTCATTAGGGTTTTGGATTAGGGTTTAAGCCCTATTTTATAGAGAACTAATTCTCTTAATGGTTAATGGATCATATCCATAAAACCCGTTAACCCGCTCCATTAAGATAAGTTAAAATAAACCAAACCATGATAGTTTATTTTAAGTTAAAACGAACCGAACCAACCTTTGGTTCATTCGTTTAATATAAACCAAACCCTTTGGTTTATTCTCATCCATTGGATTAGAACCAAACCATTTTGGTCCATCCATTATGTCTTCATAAGACACGGCCCATCCACGCTTCCATTGCATCAAACAATTTCATGCTCGCTTTATGTTTGGTCCAACCAAACATAGTTTCTCTCGGTCTGAGAATCCCATTCTCAAGCTCGTTTTAAATCCTTTGGATTACACTCGTTGTGCGTGTGACCAAATAGGTTCTCGGTTTATGTTGGTCGTCTATAATTAACCATTAATTATAGAACGATCATGAGTGGCACCTAGTAGTACATCATGATCCCCAATTAACCGAAAAGATCAACGGTTGATCCAGAACTATTTCATAAACCCTTCAGTAGCTCGAATGAATCGTGCCCCATTCCCTTCACTCATCTTATACCCACTTGGTTCAGGACATGGTCTATTGTGTCAGTCCCCACTAGGCTGACTACGTCACACCTAGCCCAAGTATCATTTCCTCATCCTACGGATTCTAGTTACTCCACATGTATCGAAGAGTACCTTACTCTAAACATGTAATGCTTTGGCCAAAGACTTTAGTAACAATCCGACGAGAGGCCATGGGTATACATCTCCTCGCAAGGAGTGGTGAATCCTTTATAAGCTATTCAAACACCTTCGATCACTTCAACTTATACCCAATCATCCCGGGTCCACATCTCCTCGGAGATGTTTGCTTAAGATGTCAAAGCATAAGTCTCCATGATCAAGATGACTTGAATACCGCAAGTCAAAGGAACATCGCACTTAAGCCACAGTAAGAACTTCATTGACATATCTATATATGCAGAGAACCATATGAAGTCTTACGACTGGTCACTCCAATGAACTAGGTACCATAACTAGCATCCACGATTAACTCCGGACATCACTATGTCTCCAGCCAGTGAGAATCAGCTGCTTGGATACACCAAGGAGTATACCTCATGCTAGTCTCAACAGAATTGATGGTGTCCAGATCCATCAATTCATCGACTAGGGATAATTCCGATACATCACAATTACACATGTAGGGATACTCACTAGTTGTGATCCAATCACAAATTCTCTCATGCTGTGAATCGTATCGTGGACATTCAGTAAATGAGTTTAAGATCCAATCAAATACATAAAACATGTATACTCAAATAGTGAATCTTCATTTATCATATAAATGGTTCATACATAAGGCGATTGCCTTAGGACATCTCTCATATATTACTAACATGAGAGTGAGTGATTGTAACTCTGGATGGGGTAGCTCTTAGGTGAACTTGGAAAATTGGCTAAGTGTCGGATGGGTTTTCCCGACACCAATCGACTGTTATAGGTAGGAGTCGACAGATCCAAGTCTACTGGATACTCAACTGGTGTTCGAGTTGATGTTCTGGCCGATCAGTCGACTGCTAGATCAATAAGTTGACTGACAAGGGGAGCAGTCGACTGACGTTGAGGGTTTCGGGCACAGAAGCTTCAGCACTTGAGTGATTCCGTCGACCACTCGACTAATGGCTCCATCAGTCGACTGATGGGCACGATCAGTCGACTGATGTGGGAGCCGTTGGTTAAAATCCAACGTGGAAGAAGCCATTAGAGGGCAACGACTACAGCAATAGTTGACGAATTGGGGCATCGGTCGACTGCTAGGCGTTCAATGTGAAGAATGGGCTCTTCCCTATAAGAAGGGGCCTTGGGTGACTTGCGATGGTTAATGGTTCATTGCTAAACATCTCCCAAGTGTCCAAAACAATTTTCCTCCTTTCCTTTTGTTTAATTTCTTCTTATTGTAAGAGGAGAGATTCTAGTAAGAAAGGTTACCTTCACCTAGCTTTGTGCAAGGAGACATTAGTGGAAAGCTTAAGACGTGATTCACCTTGGAACGAATTGTAGGGATGTATACTGAAAAGTCTATCTTTTCTTTGAACATCTTTATTTTTGAAATAAGAATCACATGATCATTGTTTGCATATTTTTATGCATATTGTCTAATATGTTACATTTTAGATAACATGGTGTGTGGTGTCACACGGGAGATCATGTTATCGGCTCCTTGTAAAGTATAAGTAAAGGCTCACAACCGAGATGACTTTGGATAAACCATCGGAATGGTTGTAGTGTGATTTGGTATTGGTTTGTCTTGACCATAGAATCGCACTAGTGCACTTTGTGTGTATTGAGCAGGACCGACTTAGAGGTGATTCGATTTATTGCTGATGACATAATCGAATCAGACCTCAGATATTATTTAGTACATGCTCTTAATCCTGATATAATAACGGGCACATATACTTAGTACTCATCTCTTTGATTTACCAATGGAAGAGATTTATAGATTAAATCGATAGGCTCGGTAAGTTGGGAGATGATATTATTTATATGGTGTGCCGTTGATTATAGGAGGAAACCGTGTCCTATATATTAGGATGTTGATGTCCCCTTGAGGAGCTCATAAGGTTCATCATGTAAACCCTGCAGGTGGACTTGGTCCGGCATGATGAAAAGGTTGAGTGGTACTACTCAAAGAGTTAGATGTTGATTAATTAATGGTCAGTAAATTAACTAATCGATGAACATTCGAGATCTTAAACACGGGGAGAAAATGTATAAAGAATATATGGAGCCCATATTATCATATGGGCGTTGGTGAGGTAGATCAATGATGAACCATTAGTGGATTGGATCATCATTATTGGATCAGACTTTATGTGGGCTTGATCCATGGGTGACCAAGACCCAACTCCTCCTCATGGTCCCTAATGTAGCCTATTAACACCTCATGATCCTTAGATCCAATGGATAGAAACAAAAGTCTAAGATCCATTGGTAGAGATTAAATCTCTAAGATCCGACGGTTGAGATTAAATCTCTAGATCCGACAGTTGAGATTAAATCCCTAGAACAAATGGAGGAGATTAATTCATGACTTATCCCTAACTCTATAAAAGGATGTCAAGGGAGTTGGCATGGAATAATTGAAGAGAGCTAGGGTTTTTGGGCGGCAAGGAAGAGGAATCCTAGTTGAGATAGGATTAGGATTAGGGTTTGGAGGCAAGGGTGGCACCAAATAAGGAAGGTATTCTTCTCTTCTTCTTCCTCTTTTGGCCAATGTCCAGCACCTCTCCAGCCTCTTTTCCTACCTTGGCCAGCGCCCAAAAGCTCCCTTCTCCTTCTCCTTAGGTGGTGTAAACAAGATATAGGGCTTCCCTTGGTGTCTTGGTTGTTTTCCACCATCTTCTCCTTCACCTAGTTGGCCGGCGGCAAGGATAGTTTTAGTTCCTTGTTGGTTGAATCTAGAGAGGAGAAAAACCTTGTTTCTACTCTTCCTCTTGCTTTGGATGAGCAAGGATGGAAGATTGGCGATCTAGGAGCTTCGACTTTTGGTAGATCGTCGCCCACACGACGTCCAAAAGGAGGAAGGTCATACATTAGAAGATCGAGAGGTATACCTATTCTACTTTCTTCTTTTGTTTGTTGCTTGTTTTTGTTTTTCAATTATAAGCATGTTATAAATCTGTAAATGGCTAAATAATACTTTGATCCCAAGCATAAACACGAAAACTGGCGATCCGGACATCGTCTATTCCGTGGCTACTCGTAGAATAGAGGATGGTCGCTTGAACAATTAGTTTGTTCAAGTGACCTCTCTAAACGAATAGCACGACGATGACTTGGTGGTTTAGGCAATCCCTTTTGTCTAGGATTAATTTTTTTTTAATCCGGGGACATCGAAGGGATCACCATGGACAAGCTACCGAGGTGAAGTGGGAAGCGAAGTTTCCCCTCACGGACTCGATAAGCAAAACCCTTCACGAATCGGGTCGTGGACTAGCGGCAAGGGCCATGAACCACGTTATATCGGTTTGTTAGCACTTGTTCTTAATTGTCTTTATTATTTATATTTCCATTGGGCTAATCATATTTGTAGACGATCAAGAACGAGCAAATTTCACCGTACACAAAAGAAGGCTATTCACCCCCTCTAGTCGGCCACCGACGATCCAACAAATACTTCTGAAAAACCCCATTAGCTTTTTCTACTAACTCATAATAATTTCGATGTTTATCGTCCCTAACCTCAAATCCTCCACTCCTTTGTTGCACCACTAACTGAGAATCCATATGTATTACTACCCGCTCGACCCCTACATTTTTAGTAGCCAAGAGTGCTATAAGTAAAGCCTTGTATTTAACCTCATTATTAGATGCTTTAAAATTAAATCACACTACCAACTTAACCTCCTCCCCTTGTGGTGAAATCAAAATTACTTTTACTCCACAACCCTCTTTTCTAGAGGACCCATCTGCATATATAATTCAAGTATCTTGCTCTTTTTTATGCACGGTCTCCACCAAGAAATCATCTAAAGACTATTCCTTAATAGAAGTACAAGGCTGATATGAGATATTATATTCACTAAGTTCAGTAGCCCATTTAATTAGCTTCCCAGTAGTCTCCGGATGAGTAAGTATATGCCCCAAAGAAGTATCAATGAGCACTATCAATGGATGTGATATAAAATAAGGATTTAACCACAGAGCAGTTAAAACTAAATCCCATGTTAACTTTTACAACTTAGTATAACGAATCTCTGCCCCCTTTAAAAGATAACTGATATAATAAACTAGATGCTATCAATACATAACTTACAACAACTTTAGAAAGGGATAAATATATTCGTAACACCTCTCCAGGTTATGGCTTAGCTAAAAAAGGGGGCTCAGATAAATATTCATTTAAGGATTGAAAAGTCTTATCACAATGCTCATCCCATTGAAATCGAGCAGCTCTTTTTAATATCTTAAAAAAGGGAAGACTCCTATTGTCTGACCGGGATATGAATCGGGATAAAGCAGTAATTCTCCCTAACAATCTTTGTAACTACCTCAAATTTTTTGGAGGATGCATTTTCTGAATAGCATCAAGCTTGCTAGGATTAGCTTTTATACCTTGCTTAGTAACCACATATCCCATGAAACATCCCTGTTTAACTTAAAACACACTTTTTTTGATTGTGCTTCATTCTGAATCTTCCTAAAGTACTAAAAGATTCCTCTAAATCAGATATAAACTGCTCAACCTGTAATGTCTTAACAAGGATCTCATCAACATACACTTCAAAATTTCTTCCTAATTGCTCCTTAAAGATCTTTTCCATTAATCACTGATAAGTAGCCCCAATATTCTTCAAACCAAATGGCATAACAATATAACAAAAGGTTCCTTCATAATTAATAAAACTAACTTTATATTTATCTTCTAATGGCAATGGTATCAGATGATACCCCTGATAAGTATCCATCTTTGAAATAAATTGATGTTCTGCAGTAGAGTCTACTAATTGATCTATAAGAGGCAAAGGATAATAATCCTTAGGACATGCTTTATTGAGATCACGAAAGTCAACACACATCCTCCATTTCCATAATGGCTTGGGCACCAACACTACATTGGACAACCAGGATGGATAATACACTTCCCTAATATGCCCTGCTTTCAACAATTTGTGCACCTCCTCCTTAATAATTGCATCCTTTCCAACTCCAAAATGTCGACACTTCTGTTTTACAAGCGTTATTGTGGAAAGAATATATAATTTGTGCTCCATAATGGCAGGATCAATTCTTGTCTAATCATTTGGTACAAAGGATTTACTTTGGTTCGAGGTATACCCTTCATCAGTGTAAAGGACCTGTGGAACAAATTAATCGAGCTACATGAAGGAACGTCCGATGTTAAGGTATGTAAATGTAACCTTCTTTTCAATAAGATGTATAACCTTAAGATGCAGGAATACGAGATGGCAACGCAACTACACGCCCGTGTCCAGGACATTGTCAATGACTTACACACCATCGGACACAAGGTCAAAAATCGTGATCTCCTAAGGTACATTCTTAATTCATTTCCTAGGTCTACCTTGTGGGAATCCATGGTCTATGCCTACAAGATCTCTAAGGACATTTCGAAGCTTAGGTTAGACAAATTATTTTTCGAGTTTGAACTTCACGAGCAGACTAACATGGTCAGGGCTGAGAGACATATTGCTCTACTTGCATGACAATTAAAGAAGCAAGCGATCTACCAGGCAAGAAGATGGAATCGAACCTGAAGACAAATCAGAGTCCGAATCCGAAGAGGTGGAAGCAATAGTAAATGTAGTGCGGAAGATCGTTCAGAGGGAAAGGAGGCTACTAAAGAACCAAAAGAGGTCACAATTCAAATCGAATCAAAAGAAGGCTTTTCATGCAACATGGGACAACGAAGAAGGCGTCGACATAACAAGTATGGCAAGACCCGAAGAGTCTGAGTCAGACTCCGAATTCGAATCCAACTACAACACCGACTCTAAACTCGAGGACTACTTTGAGAAGCAACTCAATGCTGGACCGGAAGGGAAAATTAAGGTTAGCCGCTCACTAATTCATACACTTTACAATACAATTAAATTGCTAACAAGGAAATTGGCTAAATCCAAGTCTAGGGTTGAGTCCTTGGTTGAGGAGGTTGAAACCCTCAAACAAGAGACACCCCTAAACTCTTCAACTAGTCAAATTCAAGAGGAGGACTCAACTCAAGTTGAAAAACTCGAAGAAGAGAACTCTCTCTTGAATGAACGAGTCCAAGAGCTCAAAGCTTGATTGAACAAGTTCTTGATGGGGTCCAAGAATCTTAACCGACTTCTTGGAACTCAGAGAGTCGTGTACAATAGAGCCGGACTCGGATATAGCTCAAAGACTATGAATAGATCTTACATGTCTATCGTAAACCGTAGTCATCATCGAGTCTAAGCGTGGGTCCTGAAAACTTTATTAAACTCACATATAAGGACCAATAGGTTTTGGATTCCCCAGAATCAAGTTCATTACTTGACTAGACCATATTGGTTCAATAATCTAGGGGGAGTTAATACCAAAATAATGTATCCAATAACTTAAATTTTTTTAACTCGTCAATGCTTGATAACATAGTACCATGACGCGACGAGATGATAGTATGCTAGGAAAATAGAGTCTCGTGTATTCGGGCTAGATAAGGCGTATCTAGTTCGGTTCACTTGACCGAGTAGAACTAGTTGAAGCTACCTTGCTACATCCTAGACTAGTTAGACCAGGAAGTGGTCTTAGGTGAGTCAAGTTACTATTTTCTCAAAATTAGCTTTGTCTAAGGATGTGGTCATTTTTCCGATCAAAGAAGGCCCCTATGCCTCGCCACGACCTGGAAGCCAAGATCTTGAAAAGGTGACTTGATGAGCTTGGGGTCAAATATGAATCTAATACAAGGTTGACCAGTTTAAAATTATTAAAATTAATCAAGATAAAATTAGAATCATCTCACACAACATATAAGGTGAACCAATTCTAAGACACTTAGAATGGGTGAGATGAATAAGGAACAATTTCAATTTACATAATCCTTTCAAAAATGTTATCTACTTTTCAAACTATCGAGCTTAAACATTTACTTATACTCGGACAAAACTCTAAATATACAACCTTCTAGGTCAATGTTTAGCGCCCCCTAACTCTTATATACCTTATATACTTGATTAAGATGGAGAGAAAACTAACCCTAAGGGTTATATATATTTTCAAAAGTTATTAGTGTATAAGTATTTTGAAACTCAAAGGTAATTTTATAAGTATTTTTGAAAATCAAATTAGTCTCAAGACTTATATTGTTGGTGCAGAGGGTTATACCTCGAACCAAAGTAAATCGAGACACATGCTTGGACTCATGTTAGATAGTCTTTATGCATGCTACTTTTTTTTGTTAAAACCCCCTACATTTTATATACAACCCCAAATCTTTTTTGATTTATGGAAAAAGGGGGAGAAGAGCACAAGTTAAGGGGGAGAACAAAAATTTAAAATTTTTAAGATTAACTTTTTTCTAAGGGGGAATTGATTATAATGAGTGCATCGTTTACATTTACTCATTTCCACATTATATTTTTCCCTAACTTTGCATAAGTTTTCCATAGATCAAAAAGGGGGAGATTGTAGGTATAGGGGCACCAGATGATTTAACCTGTGTTTTGATTATGGCAAAAGACGCAAAGTTAAGATTACATCGTTATCTCACGAGCTTAATCGAGTGTGCAAAAAAGTGCTAAAGTAGGAGTTTAAGGCAAGCGCCACCCGGAGGAAGCCACGGTGGTCGGGCGACACTCGAGTGACTTCGGAGGGAGCCGAAGGAATCGAGTGGAAGGTCAGAAGTAAAAGCTACAAAGTAAGTATCGAGGTAAACTCGTGTGTGTGAGCATAAGTGAGGTCATATCCTCCTTACGGGGATCGTCTTAAGCATAGATCCGACCAAAGACATCCCATGGATGGTCTAGGTCGAGATCGGACAGTCGACGGCTGTCAAAATAATGTTTTTGTTAAGATAACATTTGATTTCAGCTATCATCACCAACCGCCTTGGAGCACTCGTCATGCGTCCATCGATCGATCGCCCACAATCGACTCGATCGAGCATCGCCATCACGATCGATGATGGCCATCGATCAACGATGGTCAAGGATCGCCGAGAGTCAAGCCTTATCACCTCATTTCAAGGAGATTGGTGCCCAAATCTGATTGGCTGAAGATCCTCTCGAGAAGGGACTCAAAGGCTATAAAATGAGGGCCTCTCCTAGGATTTTCTCATCAATTCTAAGTTCCCAAAAGCCTCCGCAACACTGCGACTCTCCGACGACGAAGTGCTACTACTCCGATGACCTAAGCTTGAGTTTTCATTTCTTATTTGTCGGTATAAGTTTAATCTATCTTGTCTCTTTCATATTATTGTCTCAGAGCTTTTTATCGTAACGAGGAGAGGGGGAGTGTCCCTTTACCTCAAGCTTTTGAGGTTTTTTGTATTCGATTAACTCCTACCTTCAATGAGGAGGAGTTCGTTAGTGCTTTGCCCTCCATGCGTGGTCAAGGACCACTAGGACCTTGGAGTAGTAGCCATCGGCTACAAACCAAGTAAAAACCCTCGAGTTTTTATTTTTATATTGTGTTTTTTCACTGCGTTTACTTGTGTCTTGAAACGAATTCGAACGAAAAAGTTTCTACGGCTATTCACTCCCCCCCCCTCTAGCGATTCACTCGATCCAACAAAATATTGAGTTGATCATGCAAAAATATCAATATTTTTAATAAAAGAAGCTTTCAATTGTATCGAAAGTTCTCTAGTTATAAATGTTACATGGTCATCACACTTAACATCAATCACAACTACTTCTTTATCGGATTCTCCTATATCCTCTGAACCACCTTTCTGAATAACATAGATTGTATCCATATAATGACCAGATTTCTAAAAAGAATTGTTTAAAATTTTCCCTTCTTTCCTATTCGAATGAAATTTACATAACATTTTCTAGAGAGTTGTTAATCTCCTCTAACTTCTCCTACTTCATTATCGACAAAGAATTTAATCTTTTGATGGTAGGAGGAAGCCACTGCCTATAAACTCCCTAAGACAGGTCGATCCAAAATAGCATTATAAGAAGAAGTCATATATACCACCGTAAAATTAATAAGTGTTGTTTTTCTTCTCAGCTCCTCTCCTAATGATAGAGTTAGCTTTATCTGCCCCATTGGCTATACTTCATGATCAGAAAACCCAAATAGAGAAGTACCTATGGGATAAAAATCCTCTATGCCCACTCCCATTTGTTCTAGTGTAGACCAATATAAAATATCTACCAAACTGCCCAGGTCCACTAATACTCTTCCTACATTAAAATTAGCAATCATAGCTCAAATTACTAAAGCATCAGTATGAGGAGTCATCAATCCCTCTATATCACTAGGACTAAAGCCCAAGATAAGTCCTTCTACTCTAGGCAGAGCTCTCACTACTAAACAGTCTTCTCAGCTATGTCTTTTTCGGGTCCTATGTGACTCTCCATTAGTTGAACCTCCAGAAATCATATTAATGGCACCTCTTATTGGAGGTTGATTCATAGAAATTACTCTATTAGAAATTGCTTCCCTCGGCTGAGCAGGCTGGAAAGGTCAGTTAACAAGAGACCCCAACTGATTCCCTTTAACATAATTTCTAACCCATGACTTTGGTTGATATAGAGCCTGATTCATGACTATAGTTCTAATTCTGGGATGAGCTCCTATGATCCTTTGTAACTCAGCATACAACTGTTGACAATCCTAAGCACTATGTCCATATTCCTGATGGGAAGAATAGAAAGTAGAAGTTGGTGGTCTTCGAGGCCCTCTAATAGCTCCCATTAGCCTTCTTAATAATTGCTTCGTTTCAAAAATATTCATAGCTTTCTCTTTAGAAAGCCGTAATGTTGGGGCGTATAAAGGACTTTCCCCTGAAGGATGAGTAGGTCTTAACCATTCAGTTCGATGCTCTGGAATCTACACCACTCGATAATCCCTACAATCTGGATGAGCTTTATGAGCATCTTCTAAATTAATAAAATTCTCAACTCTAGACAATAAAGCATCAAAATGATGGGTTTCCGGCACCGCGGCGTGTGTGTGTTCGATCATGTTTCGTAAACATGAGCACAGCGGAAGCAATTAAAATAATAAATCTATATTTATTACAACACACACAACACACGCATGCATATTACAACAAGTGTAGACATAACCGTAAATTAAAATTTGCAATAAAAGAAAATTATCTACGTTATACCTTTCGTATGATGTGTAGCGGGAACGGCATCAACCGGAACGATCCTCGTAAGAATCGTCTCTATCCGTATCCACGCCGAGCTCCTCGGGATGACTTCGTTAAGTCACGAGCTTCGTCATCGTATGGGTTACTAGCCTCGTGTTGAAGACGACGTGATCGAGAGATGATCACGATCCGAATCCAAATTCGGATCCAAAACCGAGTCCTCAAAACTCGATTCTCCGGAGAGGTATTCGTCAACCGTTTGACGAATCCTTCGTCCTCCACCTCAGAGGATTACCGGAGATCAAATCCCCGGTAAGTTAGCCGCTGTCGGAGCACTAACCGTCGTCCAAATGACGCTCCGACAACAAAGAAACAAGCTGTCCAGAAAAACTGGACAGCTTTTGGTGGAGGAATAGAGGCCGGCCAAAGGAGATGTGGAGTTCACCTTATCACCGAACCCACAAGAGATCACCGGAGGGTCGCCGGAGCCGCAATGACTTGGACGGCAAAAGCTGGGCGGACACCTAGGGTTGGCGCCGACTAGGAGAGAAGATGGAGGGGCGGCACAATTAGGTTGGGCAAAGAACTCTAATTAGGGTGCTTGGATTAGGTTTAAGCCCTATTTTATAGAGAACTAATTCTCTTAATGGTTAATGGATCATATCCATAAAGCCCGCTAACCCGCCTCCATTAAGATAAGTTAAAATAAACCAAACCATGATGGTTTATTTTAAGTTAAAACGAACCAACCAACCTTTGGTTCATTCGCTTAATATAAACCAAACCCTTTGGTTTATTCTCATCCATTGGATTAGAACCAAACCATTTTGGTCCATCCATTATGTCTTCATAAGACACGGCCCATCCACGCCCATTGCGATCAAACAATTTCATGTTTCGCTTATGTTTGGTCCAACCAAACATAGTTTCTCTCGGTCTGAGAATCCCATTCTCAAGCTCGTTTTAAATCCTTTGGATTACACTCGTTGTGCGTGTGACCAAATAGGTTCTCGGTTTATGTTGGCCGTCTATAATAAACCTTTAATTATAGAACGATCATGAGTGGCACCTAGTAGTACATCATGATCCCCAATTAACCGAAAAGATCAACAGTTGATCCAGAACTATTTCTGAAACCCTTCAGTAGCTCGAATTAATCGTGCCCCATACCCTTCACTCATCTTATACCCACTTGGTTCAGGACATGGTCTATTGTGTCAGTCCCCACTAGGCTGACTACGTCACACCTAGCCCAAGTATCATTTCCTCGTCCTACGGATTCTAGTTACTCCACATGTATCAAGAGTACCTTACTCTAAACATGTAATGCTTTGGCCAAAGACTTTAGTAACAATCCGACGAGAGGCCATGGGTATACATCTCCTCGCAAGGAGTGGTGAATCCTTTATAGGCTATTCAAACACCTTCGATCACTCGACTTATACCCAATCATCCGGTCCACATCTCCTCGAGATGTTTGCTTAAGATGTCAAAGCATAAGTCTCCATGATCAAGATGACTTGAATACCGCAAGTCAAAGGAACATCGCACTTAAGCCACAGTAAGAACTTCATTGACATATCTATATATGCAGAGAACCATATGATGTCTTACGGCTGGTCACTCCAATGAACTAGTTACCATAACTAGCATCCATGATTAACTCCGGACATCAAAATGTCTCCAGCCAGTGAGAATCAGCTGCTTGGATACACCAAGGAGTATACCTCGTGCTAGTCTCGACAGAATTTATGGTGTCCAAATCCATCAATTTATCGACTAGGGATAATTCCGATACATCACAATTACACATGTAGAGATACTCACTAGTTGTGATCCAATCACAAATTCTCTCATGCTGTGAATCGTATCGTGGACATTCAGTAAATGAGTTTAAGATCCAATCAAATACATAAAACATGTATACTCAAATAGTGAATCTTCATTTATCATATAAATGGTTCATACATAAGGCGATTGCCTTAGGACATCTCTCATATATTACTAACAGACTCCCACTTAGCCTAATGGCAATCGCTACGGTATCCAATACCATAAGCTCGAACATGACCCTCAAACTTATTTTGAGGTAATGCCTTAGTCAAGGGATCCGCTAAGTTCCTTTCATTGGGAATTTTCTCGATTTGTATTTCGTTCCTACTGATGATCTCTCTGATAAGATGATAGCGGCGAAGCACATGTTTGGATCATTGATGAGACCACATCAAGTTCATAGATGAACTACTTGATCCAAACCGCCGCCTTCGCCTAAAGTCGCAACGCGTATTCTCGCCTTAGTGGCGTAATCCGCTTATAGTGTCAAGCTTGGAACCTTTCCAACTTATTGCGCCCATTCTAGGTGAATACATACCCGCACTAAGACATGGAATCATCCTGTATGCATGCGGATCGCATCCGTATACCCACGTATCACCATGTACCCTTCTCCATATATTAGGAACACATCCTTAGTTCTTCTCAAGTACTTAAGGATCGCCTTAATTACCCAATGATCCATTCCTCGATCGATTGGTATCCGCCATGACACTCGTGAGCGCATACGATACATCGGGCCTCGTACATAACATAGCATACATGATAGATCCTATTGCGGATGCATAGGGAATCTTACTCATGCAAATCCTCTCGTCTTCTGTGCGCGGACACATAGACTTCGAAAGGTGTACCCCATGCCTGATGGGCAGATAACCTTTCTTGGATTCCGACATGCTAAACCTCTTTAGCACTCGGTCTATATATATAGACTGCGAAAGACCAAGCAACCGTTTCGATCTATCTCTATAGATCTTAATCCCAAGGATATAGGTTGCTTCTCCCAGGTCTTTCATGGAGAATGTCTTGGATAACCAAACCTTAACTGACTGTAAGATTGATACATCGTTTCCTATAAGTAATATGTCATCGACATACAATACTAGGAACACGACTGCACTCCCACTAACCTTCTTGTACACACAAGGTTCGTCTGGATTTTGTGAGAAATAAAACTTTTTGATCGTCTCATCAAAACGGATATTCCAGCTCCTGGATGCTTGCTTCAATCCATAAATGGACCGTCGCAATTTGCATACCATGGTTTTATCAACCAATGTGAAACCCTCAGGCTGTATCATATACACGTCCTCAAGCAAGTTTCCATTAAGGAAAGCTGTTTTCACATCCATCTGCCATATCTCATAATCATAATGAGCCGCTATGGCCAGGAGCATCCGAATGGATTTAAGCATAGCTACAGGCGAATAGGTTTCTTCATAATCAACACCTTATTTTTGACGATATCCTTTCGCCACAAATCTAGCCTTATAGGTAATCACATTACCATCCATGTCGGTTTTCTTCTTGAAAACCCACTTGCACCCTATAGGCTTTATGCCTTCAGGTGGGTCAACCAAGTTCCAAACTTGGTTTTCATACATGGAATCCATTTCCACTTCATGGCACCAAGCCACTTATCCCTTTCTCAACTTGTCAAGACTTCTTCATAACCCGTAGGCTCTCATCATCAATGAGTAACACGTCGCTCGATTCACTTACGAAATCCATATCTCTTAGGAATATCGTGTTCTACCAGATCTACGAAGATGTGGTGTTACAATAGGTCCAAATTGATTGCTCATCACTATGAGTCATCTACCGTGTGCTTCACTGTATCTCATCAATGTCTATTTGAGTCTCTCGAGCCTCCTCAAGCTCGACGACACTCCCACTGCTTTCTGCAAGAGAAACTCTTTCTCTAGAAACACAAGATGCCTTGAAACAAACACCTTTGTTCCACAGATGATAGAATTGGTAACCCCTTGGGTCCTTAGGGTATCCAATAAATAGACATTTATCAGACTTAGCATCCAATTTGTCTGATACAGTCCGCTTCACATAAGCAGGACAACCCCATATCTTCAAGTAAGATACATGAGGTTTCTTACCAGTCCATATCTCATATGGAGTAGTTGAGACTACCTTGGTAGGCATTCTGTTTAACAAGTAAACAGCTGTCTGAAGTGCATAGCCCCAAAAGGACTTGGGAAGAGTCGCATGATTCATCATTGACCTGACCATGTCCAACAAGGTCCTGTTTCGCCTCTCAGATACACCATTATGTTGAGTTGTATAGGGCGTAGTCCATTGATAAAATATGCCATTTTATCTTAGATAATCAAGAAACTCTTGACTTAAGTATTAAAAACCTAGATCTGATAAAAGTATTTTAATACTATTGTAATGTTGTTTATCTAATTCATTTCTGGAATTCTTTGAACCTTTCAAAGGCTTCACTTGTGTTTCATCAAGAACACATACCCAAACCGTGAGTGATCATCGGTGAAGGTAATGAAGTAGCTATAGCCTCCTAAAGCTTGAGTTGACATAGGTCCACATACATCGCATGTATTAGACCTAGTAACTCTCCCACTGCTCACCTTTTCCGTAAAGGTAACTTAGTCATCTTGCCTTTTAAGCATGATTCGCATGTATCGTATGAATCCAATTCAACGATTCCGAATTCCACATCGGTAATTCGACATGCGCTTCTTGCTTACATGGCCAAGACGATACAATGCCACATGTAGGAGTCTATTTGATTATCCTTTCGAGCACGCTGTTGCTCGCTCGATATTGAAAATGTCACCGATACGTCCAACGTATAAACACCATTGCTTAAAGTTCCAGTCCCATAAAGAACTCCATTCAAAGTTATGTAACAACAATTGTTACTAAAAGTCAAATGGTACCCATTTAAAAAAATAGAAATGATGTTCTTTATCAACGAAGGAACATAAAAGCAATTGTCCAGTTCTAAGACAAGTCCTACAGGGAGTTCCAACAAATACGTTCCGATGGCGAGTGCAGCAACCTTTGCTCCATTCCCAACACGTAAATTTGACTCTCCTCGAAGTCTTCTTCTATTCCTTAGCCCATGTATGTCATTACATATATGTGAGCCACACCCAAGATCCAATACCCAAGTGTCCGAGGAAATAGAATGACAATCAATAAAGAAGATTTCAAGAAGATGGGGCATCCGATGCCTTATCCTTATTCACGGACTCAAGATAAATCTTGCACTTTCTTCGCAAATGGATCTCCTTGCCATAATGATGGCAAGTTTCCTTTTGTGCTAGTTCTACCTTCTTAGCCCTTCTCTTCTTTCCCTTCTGCTATTCCTTTGACTTTCTCTTAGAACCTTTCTTCGAGGAATCAACTAACAAAGACCGCCCCTGCCATGCTTCTCGTAAGACTCCACAGCCTTCAAAGATATTGAGCAAGCACTCACGGATGAACCTCCTAGCATCTCAGAGGTGAAGAGGAGCTTTGAGACTTCGAACCTTTCGAATCTCACTTGCTCATCAACCAACTCACAAAGATGAAGGACTACGATATGAGCATCCATATGCTCAGGCTGCTTTCGTAGCTTGGGTTCCATCGCGGCTAGCATGATGCAACTCATTTGTTCAGAATCACTCACATGTTTCTGATAGGCCAACAATTGGTCCAGAGTTGCATCGTCACTAGGACGGGCGGGAAGAGGCGCTTCGAGGACATTTACAAGCTTTTCACCTTGAGAACAATTCTCAAGTTTCTAAGCCAGTCCAAGAAGTTCGGCCCAGTCAATTTATTTGAATCCAAAATGGAACGCAAATTAAAACACATCATGATCAATATATTAACTTAGAAATACAAAACGAGCATATATGAGAAAGATGATTTTAAAAATGCATCAATATACATTTATAAATCCCATTCATTTTTCGAATTTCAAAAACCCCAAAATCACTTCGGGAGATTGTAGGTCCATCTCCGAATGGGTTGATATCCATCATAGTTATGAACAACCTTGGAGAGAGTCCAACAAGCCATTCATAACTACGACGGTAGGTATCATCTATACCGATTGCATATCCCGTATATGCAACTATCACAATGTGCTATCAACTAATTGAATGTTCACACATACATCGGGTTGTTAACACATTAACAAGTATGCATCATATGCATAGCACCCAACTTCACCTCCCTTTACATCGACCTTGGAGAGAGTCCAACAAGCCGATGCTCCAGGTTAAAGCCAACCCATTAATCGGGACATAGTTTTAATATGGTTAGAGCGCATTCAACCAATTAGCCCAGCTTGGAGAGAGTCCAACAACCAAAGCTAACGATTGACCTCTGACTCTTACCATATTAGTATTAAACTATTCCATGGTTTGAACATATTCAGGTTCGAGCCGGGCTTAGAGAGAGTCCAACAACCCAAACAAGAAACAGAACTCTGGTTCTAACCATATTAATGGAAGGTGTAGGCTTTAATATTGATTAAGGGTTTTTATGTCTCATCCTCTTTGCATGCAAATAACTATTATCTACATGACATGGCATACATGGCATACATCTACATGTCACGACACGCATGGCATAATGTTATGCATCTAATGCAATTACATGGCATACAATTATGTCATGTATATAATTTCCTTATATGTCATAACTATTTATGGAAATAAAATATGTTTAAGTTTTGATTCTCCAAATCAAATCATAATTAAATTAGGAAACAAATTTCCAAATCTAATCACATATTTTATTCATGGAATTATTTGATTAAGGAAAATCTATTTAGGAAACCAATTTCCTAAATCATTAAAACTACTTATGGAAATAAAATATTTTAAGATTTGATTTCCCAAATCAAATCATAATTAAATTAGGAAACACATTTTCAGAATCTAATCAAATATTTTATTTATGGAAAATATCAATTTCCATAAATACTTCCAACTTTCCAAAAGTGGAAGATTTCCATAAATACTTCTAGACTTTCCAAAATTGAAAAATTTCCATAAATACTTCTAAATTTCCAAAATTTAGAAAATTTCAGAAATACATTATGACTATCGCATAAAACCATTTTACGATTATGTGAAACACAACTGGGCTCTGATACCCTTTGTTGGGTTTAAGCCTTGTGGCGTGTGTGTGTTCGATCATGTTTAAGTAAACATGAGCACAGCGGAAGCAATTAAAATAATAAATCTATATTTATTACACACACACAACACATGCATGCATATTACAACAAGTGTAGACATAACCGTAAATTAAAATTTGCAATAAAGAAAATTATCTCGTTATACCTTCCATTATGGCGTGTAGCGGAAACGGCATCAGCGGAGCGATCCTCGTAAGAATCGTCTCTATCCGTATCCACGCCCGAGCTCCTCGGGATGACCGCTAAGTCACGAGCCGTCTTCGTGCGGGTTACTAGCCTCGTGTTGAAGGCGGCGTGATCGAGAGATGATCACGATCCGAATCCAAATTCGGATCCTAAAGCGAGTTCTCAAAACTTCGCTTCTCCGGAGAGGTATTCGTCAACCGTTTGGCCAGAATCGCCGTCCTCCACCTCAGAGGATTACGGAGATCAAATCCCGGTAAGTTAGCCGCTGTCGGGCACTAACCGTCGTCCAAGCGGCGCTCCGACAACAAAGAAACAAGCTGTCCAGAAAAACTGGACAGCTTTTGGTGGAGAGAATAGAGCGCCGGCCAACAAGGAGATGTGGAAGCCTCACCTTATCACGAACCTACAGAGATCACGGAGTGGCGGAGTGTTCACGGCTGAAGCTTGGTGCCGGCAAATGACTTGGGCGGCACAAAGCTGGCGGCACACCTAGGGTTGGCGCCGACTAGGAGAGAAGATGGAGGCGGCACAAGTTGGCGGCAACTCGTTTAAGCCCTATTTTATAGAGAACTAATTCTCTTAATGGTTAATGGATCATATCCATAAAGCCCGTTAACCCGCTCCATTAATATAAGTTAAAATAAACCAAACCATGATGGTTTATTTTAAGTTAAAACGAACCGAACCAACTTTGGTTCATTCGTTTAAAATAAACCAAACTCTTTGGTTTATTCTCCTCCATTGGATTAGAACCAAACCATTTTGGTTCATCCATTATGTCTTCATAAGACACGGCCCATCCACGCTTCCATTGCGACTGAAACAATTTCATGCTCGCTTCTTGTTTGGTCCAACCAAACTTAGTTTCTCTCGGTCTGAGAATCTCATTCTCAAGCTCGTTTTAAATCCTTCGGATTACGCTCGTTGTGCATGTGACCAAATAGATTCTCAGTTTATGTTGGCCGTATATAATTAACCATTAATTATAGAACGATCATGAGTGATACTTAGTAGTACACCATGATGTTCAATTAACCTAAAAGGTCAACGGTTGATCCAGAAGTATTTCTGAAACCCTTCAGCAGCTCGAATTAATCGTGCCCCATTCCCTTCACTCATCTTATACCCACTTGGTTCAGGACATGGTCTATTGTGTCAGTCCCCACTAGGCTGACTACGTCACACCTAGCCCAAATATCATTTCCTCGTCCTACGGATTCTAGTTACTCCACATGTATCGAAGAGTACCTTACTCTAAACATGTAATGCTTTGGCCAAAGACTTTAGTAACAATCCGACGAGAGACCATGGGTATACATCTCCTCGCAAGGAGTGGTGAATCCTTTATAGGCTATTCAAACACCTTCGATCACTTCGACTTATACCCAATCATCCCGGGTCCACATCTCCTCAGAGATGTTTGCTTAAGATGTCAAAGCATAAGTCTCCATGATCAAGATGACTTGAATACCGCAAGTCAAAGGAACATCGCACTTAAGCCACAGTAAGAACTTCATTGACATATCTATATATGCAGAGAACCATATGAAGTCTTACGGCTGGTCACTCCAATGAACTAGTTACCATAACTAGCATCCACGATTAACTCCGGACATCACAATGTCTCCAGCCAGTGAGAATCAGCTGCTTGGATACACCAAGGAGTTTACCTCGTGCTAGTCTCGACAGAATTTATGGTGTCCAAATCCATCAATTCATCGACTAGGGATAATTCCGATACATCACAATTACACATGTAGAGATACTCACTAGTTGTGATCCAATCACAAATTCTCTCTTGCTGTGAATCGTATCGTGGACATTCAGTAAATGAGTTTAAGATCCAATCAAATACATAAAACATGTATACTCAAATAGTGAATCTTCATTTATCATATAAATGGTTCATACATAAGGCGATTGCCTTAGGACATCTCTCATATATTACTAACACAAAATTCATAAGAGCCTTCTTAGCTAGAGATTGGAAAAATCTCCTTCCTTCAACCCTTGCATAAATGCTTCTACTACCATGCCAGACTCTACTGCAGGAATCTCTTATGGCGACGAAGTAAATCATTACACATACTATCGAAGAGTCTCCTGCCCTCTTTGCTTAAGATTAAAAAGACTTAATGGTGGATGAGGATATTTCTTATAACTGAAAAAATGGCAAAAAAATGCAAAAAAAATTCTTAAACAAAGCATTACTTTGAGGCTTTAAAGTATCAAACCATTACTATGCAAATCCTACTAAAGTAGTAAGGAAAACATGGCATGTAACTCCCTCAGTGTAGCGATATAATAATACTTCATTCTCAAATCTACCTAAATGATCCCGGGGATATGAAGAAATAGTATATTCAGGAATATGAGGAACCCGAAAATGTTGAGGCACCTCTTCATTTAGAATGCTATCTGTAAAGGGATTTTGCTCCTGTGCCTTTGAGATACTCTTTCCAAAGTGATATTCCTCATCAGATTGCTCTCCCAATGGGGAGCTACATACTCATTTTTTCTTTTTGAATGCTTAGAGATATGAGGAGAATCATTTTGTGGTTGAGAGACTCTATTCACATCTTCTTCAGTATCCTTCTTAGATGTATCATCTTCTTTTACCCTTCTAGGAATAGGTCACTGTGATATTTTGACCATTATAGTAACTACTACTTCCATAAGGTCCTCCCTACTCATAGGTCCTTCCCAACTTACTTAGTATTTATTTCTTTGATTTACCAAAGGGTGTGATTTAGATGGATTAAATCAATATGCCTGGTAAGTTGAGAAATGATATTATTTACATGGTGTTCCGTTGATTATAAGAGGAAACCGTGTCCTGTATATTAGGTTGATGATGTCCCCTTGAGGAGCTCATAAGGTTTAACATGTAAACCCCGCGGGTTGACTTAGTCAACATGATATAAAGGTTGATTGCTACTACTCAAGGAGTTAGATGTTAATTAATTGATGGCCAGTAAATCAATTAATTGACGGACATTCGATATCTTAAACACGGGGAGATGGATGAACAAATAATGTATGGAGCCCATATTAATTTATGGGGGTTGGTGAGGTAATTCAATGATGATCCTCTAGTGGAATGGAACTTCATTGATGGATCAACTATGTGTGGTTCCGATCCATCGGGTGGCCAAGATCCAACTCCTCCTCATGGTCCCTATCATAGCCTTATTAAAACCTCATGGAGCCTAGATCCAATGATAGAACATGAAACCCTAGATCCGACGGTTGAGATTAAATCTCTAGATCCGACGGTGAAGATTAAATCTCTAGATCCGACGGTTGAGATTAAATCTCTAGATCCGACGGTTTAGATTAAATCTCTAGATTCGACGGTTGAGATTAAATCTCTAGATCCGACGGTTGAGATTAAATCCCTAGATCCGACGGTTGGGATGAAACCCTTGATCCGACAGTTGGGATGAAACCCTAGATCTGACGATTGGGATAAAAACCTAGATCCGACGGTTGGGATGAAACCCTAGATCCGACGGTTGGGATGAAACCCTTGATCCGACGGTGGAGACTAAGTCTCTAGATCTGACGGTGGAGATTGAAAGGAGGCCTAAACCTAACTCTATAAAAGGAGGGCTAAGGGTTTGGGCATGAGATATCAAGAGGAGATTAAGGTTTTTTGCTTGGGCGGCTAGGGTTTGGGAAAATGCTTGGGCGGTAATTCTTGGAAGGATTAAGCCGGCGCCCATCTTCTTCCTCTTTGTTTTTTGGCCGGCGCCCATACCTATTAATCTTCTCCCTCTCCTTGGTGGTCGGCGGCAACCTTTCTCCAAGGTTGGCCGGTGCCCAATCATCTCCCTCTCCTTGGTGGCCGGCGGCAACTTTTCTCCAAGGTTGGCCGGCGCTCAACCATCTACTCCTTGGCCGGCGGCTATATCGAGCTCCTTGGCTTGGTGGTCGGTTCTAGATAGGAGAAGGAGTTTTTATTTGGTTCTTCCTTTTGTTCGAAGTGAGCAAGGAAGGGAAGAACGTGATCTAGGAGGCTTCAACTCGTGGAGGATCTTCGCCCACACGACGTCTACGAGGTGGATAGGACATACAGTAGAAGACCAAGAGGTATAAAAGTTTTACAAACTTTATTCTTGATCCTCTTATGATAAGATATGCTTGCTTATGTTCTTTATGTTAGTATGTGTTAATTATACTAGTTTACATTTGTATGTATTTGTATAATCATGGACCCCGATAAGAAACACAAAAACCGGTGATCCGTTCGTCGTCTCTTCCGCGACTAACCGACTAGAAGAGTTGATAGCTTGAACAACAAGTTTGTTCAAGCGATCTCTTGAGTCGTTGGCACGATGACGAAACGGTTGTGCTTCGGAAACTCATCCCGTCCGGATTAGTTTTAGTTGATAAAATTTTAATCCGGGGACATGGGAGCCAATGAGACTCCGAGGCAACCAATGGCACTTCCATCAATTGGTATCAGAGCCAAGGTTTCCGGTTTTGTGTGTTTTGGATTCGGTTACTTTCATGCACATATCATATATTGAGTATGCCGGATAATAGTAGGATGCGCGTAGGCTAACTTTTTGGTTGCAGGCATAAGATCCGACTATTATGGCTATATGTGTGTATGTGATTGTTTGTGTGTGATTGTATGTATATCATTTGAATCCTCGGGGTTGACGAGGCTAGATTAGTATTTAATTTTTGTAATTAAATACGACATTGTTTAGCCGATCATTTTAGTTTACTTTCGATCTAGATAGTTTGTACACTCCTTCGTGGAGTATAGGATTGATGGATGTAAATTAAAATGATATATCTCAGCTCGGATCTCTTTTGTGGCTTGCGCACGGAAAAGGTGGAGCGGACGAGGTGGAGACACGGCGGGATGCATATTGGAGAACAAAGTCATAATAGTTGGAAAAAATTCTGGTTTTTTCCATAATTATTGCTGATTTATTTTATATGCATGTTGTGTGTGCTTGAAAATTCCTCATTTTCAATTTACTAAGTGGGAGAGGGATATTTTAATTAATTCTCGCGGCCTCCATTACAATTTGACGTTTGATGCAACAAACTTGCGTGTCGGCTCTGAGTGCCTTCCTCCCCAATGGATGGGTTTGTTTACGGATCACTAGGTCAAATATGGTTATAAGAAATTATTTAGGAGCGTGTGTACTTCCCCATCGGTAAGGCACATAATCCGAGATAATTGCCTTAGTACCGGGTATTGGTAAACACTTAGATGCAAATAAAGGTATCCCCCCCAACGGAGTCACTGCTTTTATTTGTAGGGTCTAAGAGGAACCAACTATTAATTTTATTTGTCAAAAAGTAAGGTTGACAAGATAATAAAATTAATGGGTAAAACCTCCTCTTACAAATGTAGAATTCGTATACGTCCACACTAACGTGGCATGCGATATTCTCGGTGTTTTGAGGTGTTGGTTGATTTCGAAATTTTATTGTTTTGAGGAATCAATAATATTTGAAATCTAATATGATGATCATTGTGATTCTTAGGATTTTCAAATGGCTTTCAGACCACTTGCTATGACACTGAAAGAAAATAAACTTACTGTTACAAAATACATTGATTAGAAGAGAAATTTGGATAGTGTCTTAACTGCTGAGGAGTACAAGTATGTGCTCTTCGATGAGTGTCCTCCTAAGCCTGCGGATGATTCTGGGGAAAAGGAACTTTTCGGATACTAGAATCGGGCTGCTAGGCAGGAAGCCATGATTGCTCAGAAGGTTTCTACTTCTAAGCCGAAAGGCAAGAAGAAGAAGAAACAAGGTGGAGCAAAGGTGGCGGGTGGACCTCAGGGAGGAGTGAAGAAGCCAAAAGGCAAGTGCTTCACTTATAAGCAGACTGGACATGGGAAGGAAGACTGCACCAACCTAAAGCAGAACAAAGGTATATCTTCTGGCTTAGTCGTTGAAACATGTTTAGTGGTGTTATCTACCAGTACCTGGTGTGTAGATATGGGAGCCACTGATCATGTCTGCAATTCTTTGCAGGGGTTCTAGGAAACCCGACGACTAGCCGAAGGAGAAATTACCATCTACATGGGCAATGCTACAAAGGTGGCGGCTATTGCAGTGGGAGATGTTCATTTATCGTTTGATAGAAATTAAGTTTTTGTTTTGAGAAATTGTCTTTAGTACCTACATTTAGAAAGAATTTGATTTCGGTTTCTAAATTGATTATGGATGGATATTCTGTTTCTTTTAATGACAGAGTTGTTATAAAAAGAAATAGAGAGATTATCTGTTCAGGTACATTGGTTGGCAATTTGTATACTCTTGAACCAAAAGCTCCCACGATGCATATAGAAGTTAATAACTCATCTTCTAATTCCAATAAGAGAAAAGAACCTTCGAAAATGAACCAAACATATCTTTGGCATCTAAGGCTTGGACATATTAACCTGAGTAGAATTCAAAGGTTGACAGCTGATGGACCTTTGGGTTCATTAGTGGTGGAGGATCTCCCAACCTGTGATCTTGCTAGGAAGGTAAAATGACGAAGAGGCCTTTCAAGGCCAAGAGGTATAGAGCCAAAGATGTGTTAGAATTGGTTCATTCTGATTTGTCCGGTCCTATATCTATCAAGACTAGAGGTGGTTTTGAATATTTTGTCTCTTTTATAGACGATTATTCAAGATATGGATACATTTACTTGATGCGCCGCAAGTCTGAATGCTTTGACAGGTTCAAAGAATTCAAGGATGATGTGGAGAACCGTCAAGGTAAAAGTATCAAGACCATACGATCTGATCGTAGTGGTGAGTACCTCTTGGGAGAGTTTAGGAATTACTTATCAGAGGCTGAGATTCAATTCCAATTGTCTGCACCTGGCACACCCCAGCAGAATGGTGTAGCGGAGCGAAGGAATAGGACTCTTATGGAGATGGTTAGATCGATGATGAGTTATTCTGAATTGCCAGATTCGTTCTGGGGGTATGCACTGGATACGGCAGTGTATATTTTGAACATGGTTCCATCTAAATCAGTGCCTTCTACCCCCATAGAATTGTGGACTGGGCGAAAGCCTAGTCTGAGACATATTCGGATATGGGGGAGTCCAGCACATGTGCTGAAGGCTGATGCTGGTAAGTTGGAACCTCGTACAAAAGTGTGCATTTTCGTAGGCTACCCTAAAGGAACGAAAGGTGGTTTATTTTATAATCCTAGAGATCAGAGGGTGATCATTAGCACGAACGCCCGATTTCTAGAGGAAGATTATGTGATGAACCAGAAGCCCAAGAGTAGGATTGTTCTGGAGGAATTAAGAGGGGAAGTCGCTACTTCAGTACCACCAGTACAAGAGGATATACCACAAGTCACTGCACCGCGTGTCACAAAGAATACACTGGTGATACCTCGTCGTAGTGGGAGGATTGTGAGACAGCCTGATAGATTCATATTCTTGGGAGAGTCTTCGGACTTGGTCCCTGGCGAACATGAACCTGATCCCTGGACATATGATGAGGCACTCCAAGATGATGATGTGGTATCTTGGCAAAGAGCGATGAATTCTGAGATAGAATCTATGGATTCTAATCAGGTCTGGGAGCTAGTTGAGCCACCCGATGGTGTAAAAGCCATTGGATGCAAGTGGATCTACAAAAGAAAGAGAGGAGTAGACGGGAAGGTTGAGACCTTCAAAGCTAGGCTTGTTGAGAAATGGTATACTCAGAAAGAGGGTATCAATTATGAGGAGACTTTTTCGCCGGTAGCTATGCTTATGTCTATCTGGATTCTCTTATCTATAGCTGCTCATATGGATTATGAGATTTGACAGATGGATGTCAAGACAACTTTCCTTAACGGAAGTCTTGAGGAGAACATCTATATGCAACAACAAGAGGGATTCATTACTAAAGGAAAAGAGCATCTAGTGTGTAAGCTTAATCGGTCCATTTATCGATCGAAGCAAGTTTCAAGATCTTGAAACATCCATTTTGATGAGGTAATCCAGTCATATGGATTTATTCAAAGTCCGGATGAGCCATGTGTATACAAAAGATGTGACGGAAACGTAGTGGTATTTCTTGTACTACACGTAGATGACATTTTGTTAGTTGGCAACAATATCAAAGTGTTATCAGACATAAGGGTATGGTTGTCCAAATAGTTTGACTTGAAGGACTTGGGAGAAGTGGGACACATCCTTGGGATCAAAGTTATAAGGGATCGCAAGAAAAGGATGTTGTGCTTATCTCAAGCTTCATACATAGACACTATCCTAGCTCGTTTTAGCATGCAGAACTCCAAGAAAGGTTTTCTACCTTTTAGGCATGGAGTTCCTTTATCTAAAGAGATGTGTCCTAAAACATCGAAGGAGATAGAGGAGATGAAGACGGTTCCTTATGCTTCGGCGGTAGGAAGCCTCATGTATGCTATGCTATGTACGAGGCTGGATATCTACTTTGCCATTGGCATGGTCAGCAGATATTAGAGTAATCTAGGCCAGGGACATTGAACTGTGGTAAAGCATATATTGAAGTACCTGAGATGGACTAGGGACTATATGCTAGTTTACCGGGCAGATCAATTAGTTCCTGTGGGTTACACGGATTCTGACTTCCAATCAGACAGAGATAACAGTAAGTCTACCTCAGGTTTTGTGTTTACTTTAGGAGGTGGAGCCATAGTATGAAGGAGTGTCAAGCAGAAATGCGTGGCGGACTCCACCATGGAAGCTGAGTATGTGGCAGCCTCTGAGGCAGCCAAGGAAGTTGTATGGATCAGGAGCTTCTTGATGGACTTGGATGTGATTCCTAGTTTGCCAAGAACTATCACAATTTATTGTGATAAAAGTGGTGCAGTTCCAAACTCGAAGGAACCAAGAGCCCATAAAGCGAGTAAACACATAGAGTGCAAGTACCACCTAATACGAGAGATCGTGAAGCGAGGAGAAGTTGTTGTCGCCAAGATTGCATCAGAGGATAACCTGGCGGATCCGTTCACTAAGGCCCTTCCAGCGAAAGCATTTGATAGGCATGTGGAGGACATGGAGATTAGATGTATGGCAGTAGGATGACGACATAGTCTTTTAGTATAAGTGGGAGATTGTTGGAATGTATACTGAAAGCCTAGCTCTTTTTGTATGAACATTTTTATTTTGAAATAAGAATCACATGATCATTGTTTGCACTTTATATTTATTATATGTGTGCATATTGTATAATACTTTACATTGTAGATAACATGGTGCTTGGTGTGACACAGAAGATCATGTTATCAGTTCCTTGTAGAATATAAGTATAGGCTCACAACCAAGATGGTCTTGGACAAACCATTGGCAAGGTTGTAGTGTGATTTGGTATTGGTTTATCTTGACGATAGAATTACACTAGTACATCTTGTGTGTATTGAGCTGGACCGACATAGAGGTGATTCAATTTATTGCTGACTACATAATTGAATCGGACCTCGGATATTATCTTGTACATGCTCTTAATTCCGATATAATAACAAGCACATGCACTTAGTATTTATTTCTTTGATTTACCAAAGGGTGAGATTTAGATGGATTAAATCAATATGCCCGGTAAGTTGAGAAATGATATTATTTACATGGTGTGCCGTTGATTATAAGAGGAAACTGTGTCCTATATATTAGGTTGATGATGTCCCCTTGAGGAGCTCATAAGGTTTATCATGTAAACCCCGCGGGTTGACTTAGTCAACATGATAAAAAGGTTGAGTGGTACTACTCGAAGAGTTAGATGTTAATTAATTGATGGTCAGTAAATCAATTAATTGACGGACATTCGATATCTTAAACACGGGGAGATGGATGTACAAATAATGTATGGAGCTCATATTAATTTATGGGGGTTGGTGAGGTAATTCAATGATGATCCTCTAGTGGAATGGAACATCATTGATGGATCAAGTATGTGTGGTTCCGATCCATCGGGTGGCCAAGATCCAACTCCTCCTCATGGTCCCTATCGTAGCCTTATTAAAACCTCATGGAGCCTAGATCCAATGATGGAACATGAAACCCTAGATCTGACGGTTGAGATTAAATCTCTAGATCCGACGGTGGAGATTAAATCTCTAGATCCGACGGTTGAGATTAAATCTCTAGATCCGACTATTGAGATTAAATCTCTAGATCTGACGGTTGAGATTAAATCTCTAGATTCGATGGTTGAGATTAAATCCCTAAATCCGACGGTTGGGATGAAACCCTTGATCCGACGGTTGGGATGAAACCCTAGATCCAACGGTTGGGATAAAACCCTAGATCCGACGGTTGGGATGAAAACCTAGATCCGACGGTGGAGACTAAGTCTCTAGATCCGACGATGGAGATTGCAAGGAGGCCTAAACCTAACTCTATAAAAGGAGGGCTAAGGGTTTGGGCGTGAGATATCAAGAGGAGATTATGGTTTTTGGCTTGGGCGTCTAGGGTTTGGGAAAAGGCTTGGGCGGCAATTCTTGGAAGGATTAAGCCGCCGCCCATCTTCTTCCACTTTGTTTTTTGGACGGCGCCCATACCTATTAATCTTCTCCCACTTCTTGGTGGTCGGCGGCAACCTTTCTCCAAGGTTGGCCGGTGCCCAATCATCTCCCTCTCCTTGGTGGCCTGCGGCAACTTTTCTCCAAGGTTGGCCGACGCTCAACCATCTACTCCTTTGCCAACGGCTATATCGAGCTCCTTGGGTTGGTGGTCGGTTCTAGATAGGAGAAGGAGTTTTTGTTTGGTTCTTCCTTTTGTTCGGAGCGAGCAAGGAAGGGAAGAACGTGATCTAGGAGGCTTCAACTCGTGGAGGATCTTCGCCCATATGATGTCCACGAGGAGGATGGGACATACGGTAGAAGACCAAGAGGTATAAAAGTTTTACAAACTTTATTCTTGATCCTCTTATGATAAGATATGCTAGCTTATATTTTTTTATGTTAGTATGTGTTGATTATACTAGTTTACATTTGTATGTATTTGTATAATCATGGACCCCGATAAGAAACACAAAAACCGGTGATCCGTTCGTCGTCTCTTCCGCAGCTAACCGACTAGAAGAGTTGATTGCTTGAACAACAAGTTTGTTCAAGCGATCGCTCGAGTCGTTGGCACGATGATGAAACGGTTGTTCTTCAGAAACTCATCCCGTCCGAATTAGTTTTAGTTGATAAAATTTTAATCCGGGGACATGGGAGCCAATGAGACTCCGAGGCAACCAATGGCACTTCCATCAACTCTTGTACCTCCCCGAGAGGTACTAGATATAGACTTCTCCACCCCTACTGGGTCCTTCCTCCTTCTCCTAGTATTCACCATCGTAGCTTTTTGTTCAAGTTCCACTACAAAAATATACCCAAATACCGATGAAATTTAGCAAGGAAAATATTTCATTGGAAATCTACAATGAAATTAATGATAAAATTTTAAATCGTCACAAATTAGTAAGGATATTTGCAAAAAAAAAAAATTATCGCAAATTTGGGACGAATTATCTTTCATTGCAAATATCGTCGCTATTTTGAAACAAATTATTAATTCGATGAAAATTTACAAAAAAAAAATCAAATTGTTTGCAAAGTTAGCGATGAATTTCAACTTCATTGCCAACTCTTTCAAGGAATTCTCAATTCGTTGCACACTCTTGCAACGAATTACCAATACGTTGCAAAGTTTGCAACGAATTTCCAATTCATTGCCAACTCTTACAACGAATTCCTAATTCATTGCAAACTTTTGCAATTAATTCACATTTCGTTGCAAAAGTTTGCAACGATTTTGATTTTTTATCGTAAACACTGCAATGAATTGAGAATTCATTACAATACAACGAAGATATATTTTGAATCATTTGGGTAAAAAAAGTGATAAATATTGCAACAAAATCATCTTTCGTCGCTAAATTTGCAACCAAAATTAAATTCATCGTAGATAGTTGCAACTAATTTACCTTTTCGTCACCAAATATTGTGACGAAAAAGAAATTTGTGGCAGATATGGTGACGAATATCATAATCATCGCAGATTTGTTACGAATTTATTCTTCGTAGTAGATTGTCAACGAAATATAAATTGTCAAAAAACATCCTCTAATTATGCTTCCTATCTCCTCTTCTCCTTCTCACGCTCAATTCGCTCCACCGTCGGTACATTCTTTCCCTTCTCTTGTCTCCCGCCATCTACCACCGTCCATAGTTGGAGGTGATGTTGGATATCTACAAATCTGATGTCAGCAATGTACAAATGTGGTAGCAGCTACATTGGTCGTGCGGATGCTGCTGCATCATGCTTGTGGCACTACTACGTTGGTCATCACGTGGTAGCTTCAAGATCGGTGGGCGGTAGAGCGCGCCCTGCGTGCTATTGTTCCCTTGTCATGTGCTTTAGCCGCAGAGTGAACAGATCTGCCACCCGACACCACAGTGCGCCTAGGTCATCCCCCAGCTGGGCCACTATTCCAGGCTCCGCATGTGAGTGGTTCAGCCCCCCGAGATCGTGCACAACTGTTGTGTCGACTCTAGCCTGAAGGTAGGAAACTTCGCTTCCCACTTCAACTCGGTCGCTTGTTCATGGCAATTTCATCTATGTTCCCGAATTAAAAAAAATAAATCTTTGGCAAAGAGGGATTTCCAAAGAAATCGTTCCATCGTCATGCTATTCGATTAGAGTAGTCACTTGAACAAACTTGTTGTTCATGCAACCTACCTCTATTCTTCGAATAGCCGCGGAATAGACGATGTACAGATCGTCGGTTTTTGTGTTTGTATTCAAGGTCAAAGTAAATTAGCCACATAACAAAACTTATAACATGCATATAATTGAAAACAATTATAGACATAATACAAAAGAATATAAACAAGAATTAAACCTCTCGATCTTCTATTGTATATCCTTCCTCCTTTTGGACGTCGTGTGGGCGACGATCTTCCAAAAGTCGAAGCCTCCTAGATCATGTTCTTCCCTTATTTGCTCGCTCCAAACAAAGGGAAGAATAAAACGAAGCTCTTCTTCCTATCTAGAACCGGCCACCAAATCAATGGACTTGATGTTGTCGCCAGCCAAGGAGGAGAAAAAGAATCACCGGCCAACCTTAGAGAAGGGTTGCCGCCGACCACAAAGAGAGGAGAAAAGGGAACTCCGACCAAAGAATGAAGAGGAGATGTCCAAGCCTTCACCACCTTGCCACCGGCCCCTTTGCCCTTGAACAATTGGCGCTGCCCAAAGGATCAAGGAAACCCTAACCCTAATGGCTTGCTGCCCAAGCCAAGAAAGCAAAAACCCTAATCTCCTTTCAATGAGTTGCCACCCAAGCCATAAGCCCTTATTTATAGAGTTAGGCTAAAGCTTCCTTTTAATCTCCACCGTCGGATCTAGGGGTTTAATCTCAATCGTCGGATCTAGAGATATAATCTCGACTGTCAGATCTAGAGATTTAATCACCAGTGTCGGATCTAGAGTTCCATTTTCAACCATCGGATCTAAGGCACCATGAGATTTTAATAGGCTACAATAGGGACCATGAGGAGGAGTTGGATCTTGGCCACCCAATGGATCAAGCCCACATAAAGTCTGATCCATTAATGATAATCCATTCCACTAGAGGATTATCAATCATCTACTTCACAAACCCCCATAAATTAATATGGGCTCCATATATTATTTGTACATATATCTCTCCGTGTTTAAGATTTGACAATCACGACAATTAATGCTCAATACTCAATTAATCAACATCTAACTGGCTGAGGTACTCAACCTCATCAAGGCCAACTAAGTACTCAGCAGGGCTGATGTTGATGTAATTTTAATCCAATGTAATTAGCAATACGTAACCGGAACGAAGATATAGGACACGGTTTCCTCCTATAATCAATGGCGCACCATATAAATAATATCATTTCCTAACTTATCGAGCCTATCGATTGACTCTATAAATCTCTCCCAGTGGTAAATCAAAGAAATGAATACTAAGTATATGTGCCCTTTATTATATCAAGATTAAGAGCATGTACAATATAATATCTGAGGTCCGATTCGATTATGTAGTCAGCAATAAATCAAATCACCTCTAAGTCGGTCCTGCTCAATACACACAAAGTGTACTAGTGTAATTCTATGGTCAAGACAAATCAATACCAAATTATATTACAACCATACCAATGGTTTGTCCATAATCATCTCAGTTGTGAGCCTTTACTTATACTTTACAAGGAACTGATAACACGATCTCCCATGTGACACTACACACCATGTTATCTACAATGTAATGTTTTAGACAAAATGCATAACCATAAATATGCAAAAAATGATCATGTGAATCTTATTTCAAAATAAAGATGTTCATACAAAAGATAGACTTTTTAGTATACAGCCCAACAATCTCCCACTTATAATAAAAGACTATTTTGTCTTCAAACTGCCATACATCTAACACACGAATTTAAAAATAATAAATCTATATTTATTACAACACACACAACACACGCATGCATATTACAACAAGTGTAGACATAACCGTAAATTAAAATTTGCAATAAAAGAAATTTATCTACGTTATACCTTTCGTATGACGTGTAGCGGGAACGGCATCAACCGGAACGATCCTCGTAAGAATCGTCTCTATCCGTATCCACGCCGAGCTCCTCGGGATGACTTCGCTAAGTCACGAGCTTCGTCTTCGTACGGGTTACTAGCCTCGTGTTGAAGATGACGTGATCGAGAGATGATCACGATCCGAATCCAAATTCGGATCCTAAAACGAGTTCTCAAAACTCGCTTCTCCGGAGAGGTATTCGTCAACCGTTTGACGAATCCTTCGTCCTCCACCTCAGAGGATTACCGGAGATCAAATCCCCGGTAAGTTAGCCGCTGTCGGAGCACTAACCGTCGTCCAAACGACGCTCCGACAACCAAGAAACAAGCTGTCCAGAAAAACTGGACAGCTTTTGGTGGAGGAATAGAGGCCGGCCAAAGGAGATGTGGAGCTCACCTTATCACCGAACCCACAAGAGATCACCATGTTGGCGGCAATAACCAAAAGGAGGGGGCGGCACAACTTAGGTTGGGCAAAATTTATTAGGTTTAGGGTTAGGGCTTAAGCCCTATTTTATAGAGAACTAATTCTCTTAATGGTTAATGGATCATATCCATAAAGCCCGTTAACCCGCTCCATTAAGATAAGTTAAAATAAACCAAACCATGATGGTTTATTTTAAGTTAAAACGAACCGAACCAACTTTTGGTTCATTCGTTTAAAATAAACCAAACCCTTTGGTTTATTCTCATCCATTGGATTAGAACCAAACCATTTTGGTTCATCCATTACGTCTTCATAAGACGCGGCCCATCCACGCTTCCATTGCGACTGAAACGATTTCATGCTCGCTTTATGTTTGGTCCAACCAAACCTAGTTTCTCTCGGTCTGAGAATCCAATTCTCAAGCTCGTTTTAAATCCTTTGGATTACACTCGTTGTGCGTGTGACCAAATAGGTTCTCGGTTTATGTTGGCCGTCTATAATTAACCATTAATTATAGAACGATCATGAGTGGCACCTAGTAGTACATCATGATCCCCAATTAACCGAAAAGATCAACGGTTGATTCTGAACTATTTCTGAAACCCTTCAGTAGCTCGAATGAATCGTGCCCCATTCCCTTTACTCATCTTATACCCACTTGGTTCAGGACATGGTCTATTGTGTCAGTCCCCACTAGGCTGACTACGTCACACCTAGCCCAAGTATCATTTCCTCGTCCTACGGATTCTAGTTACTCCACATGTATCGAAGAGTACCTTACTCTAAACATGTAATGCTTTGGCCAAAGACTTTAGTAACAATCCCACGAGAGGCCATGGGTATACATCTCCTCGCAAGGAGTGGTGAATCCTTTATAGGCTATTCAAACACCTTCGATCACTTCGACTTATACCCAATCATCCCGGGTCCACATCTCCTTAGAGATGTTTGCTTAAGATGTCAAAGCATAAGTCTCTATGATCAAGATGACTTGAATACCGCAAGTCAAAGGAACATCGCACTTAAGCCACAGTAAGAACTTCATTGACATATCTATATATGCAGAGAACCATATGAAGTCTTATGGCTGGTCACTCCAATAAACTAGTTACCATGACTAGCATCCACGATTAACTTCGGACATCACAATGTCTCCAGCCAGTGAGAATCAGCTGCTTGGATACACCAAGGAGTATACCTCGTGCTAGTCTCGACAGAATTGATGGTGTCCAAATCCATCAATTAATCGACTAGGGATAATTCCGATACATCACAATTACACATGTAGAGATACTCACTAGTTGTGATCGAATCACAAATTCTCTCATGCTGTGAATCGTATCGTGAACATCCAGTAAATGAGTTTAAGATCCAATCAAATACATGAAACATGTATACTCAAATAGTGAATCTTCATTTATCATATAAATGGTTCATACATAAGGCGATTGCCTTAGGACATCTCTCATATATTACTAACAACATCATCATCCTAATATATAGGACACGATTTCCTCCTATAATCAATGGCGCACCATATAAATAATATCATTTCCTAACTTACCGAGCCTATCGATTGACTCTATAAAATCTCCCAGTGGTAAATCAAAGAAATGAATACTAAGTATATGTGCCCTTTATTATATCAGGATTAAGAGCATGTACAATATAATATCTGAGGTCCGATTCGATTATGTAGTCAGCAATAAATCAAATCACCTCTAAGTCGGTCCTGCTCAATACACACAAAGTGTACTAGTGTAATTCTATGGTCAAGACAAATCAATACCAAATTATATTACAACCATACCAATGGTTTGTCCATAATCATCTCAGTTGTGAGCCTTTACTTATACTTTACAAGGAACTGATAACACGATCTCCCATGTGACACTACACACCATGTTATCTACAATGTAATGTTTTAGACAAAATGCATAACCATAAATATGCAAAAAATGATCATGTGAATCTTATTTCAAAATAAAGATGTTCATACAAAAGATAGACTTTTTAGTATACAGCCCAACAATCTCCCACTTATAATAAAAGACTATTTTGTCTTCAAACTGCCATACATCTAATTCCCATTCCCTCCACATGCCTATCAAAAGTACTCGCTGGAAGGGCCTTAGTGAAAGGATCTGCCAAGTTATCCTCCGATGCAATCTTGGCCACAACAACTTCTCCTCTCCTTATGATTTCTCGTATCAGGTGGTACTTGCGCTCTATGTGTTTACTTGCCTTATGGGCTCGTGGTTCCTTCGAGTTTGCAACTGCACCACTATTATCACAATAAATTGTTATAGTTCTCGGCAAACAAGGAATCACATCCAAGTCCATTAAAAAGTCCTGAGCTATACAACTTCTTTGGCTCCCTCAGAGGCTGCCACATACTCATCTTCCATGGTGGAGTCTGCCACACATTTCTGCTTGACACTCCTCCACACAATGGCTCCACCTCCAAACGTAAATACAAAACCTGAGTTAGACTTACTGTTATCCCTTTCTGATTGGAAGTCATAATCTGTGTAACCCATAGGGAGTAATTGGTCTGCCTGGTAAACTAGCATATAATCCCTAGTCCTTCTCAGGTACTTCAATATAGGCTTTACCGCAGTCCAATGTCCCTGTCCTAGATTACTCTGATATCTGCTAACCATGCTAACGGCAAAGCAGATATCTGGTCTTGTACATAACATAGCATACATGAGGCTTCCTACTGCCGAAGCATAAGGAACCGCCTTCATCTCCTCTATCTCCTTAGATGTTTTAGGACACATCTCCTTAGATAAAGGAACTCCATGCCTGAAAGGTAGAAAACCTTTCTTGGAGTTTTGCATGCTAAAATGATCCATAATGGTGTCTATGAATGAATCTTGAGATAAGCACAACATCCTTTTCCTGCGATCCCTTATAACATTGATCCCAAGGATGTGTCCCACTTCTCCCAAGTCCTTCATATCAAACTGTTTGGACAATCATACCCTTACGTCCGATAACAACTTGACTTTGTTGCCAATTAACAAAATGTCATCTACGTATAGTACAAGAAATACCACTACTTTTCCCTCACATCTCTTGTATACACAAGAATCATCCGGACTTTGAATAAATCCATAAGACTTGATTACCTCATCAAAGTGGATGTTCCAAGACCTCGAAGCTTACTTCAATCCATAAATGGATAGATTAAGTTTTCATACAAGATGCTCTTTGCCCTTTGCAATGAATCCCTCTGGTTGCTTCATATAGATGTTTTCCTCAAGACTTCCATTAAGGAAAGCTGTCTTGACATCCATATGCCACACCTCATAATCCATATGAGCAACAATACATAAGAGAATCCGGATAGACATAAGCATGGCTACCGGCGAAAAGGTCTCCTCATAATCAATACCCTTTTTCTGAGTATACCCCTTTGCAACAAGCCTCACTTTTAAGGTCTCAACCTTCCCGTCTATTCGTCTCTTTGTTTTGTAGATCCACTTGCATCCAATGGCTTTTACACCATTGGGTGGTTCTACTAGCTCCCAGACCTGATTTGAATCCATAGATTCTATCTCAGAATTCTTCGCACTTTGCCAAGATACCACAGCTTTATCTTGGATCACCTCGTCATATGTCCAGGGATCAAGTTCATGTTCACCAGGGATCAAATCAGAAGATTATCCCAAGAACATGAATCCATCAGGCTGTCTAACAACCCTCCCACTACGATGAGGTATCACCTGTGTATCCTCTATGACATGCAGTATAGTGACTTGTGGTATATCCTCTTGTACTGATGGTACTGAAAAAGTGACTTCCCTTTTAATTCTTCCATAACTGTCTTACTCATGGGCTTGTGGTTCATCACATAGTCTTCCTCTAGAAATCTGGCGTTCGTGTTGACGATCACCTTCTGATCTCCAGGACTATAAAACAAACACCTTTTATTCCTCTAGGATAGCCAACGAACATGCGCACTTCTGTACGAGGTTCCAACATACCAACATCTGTCATCAGTACAAGTGCTGGACTCCCCCAAATCCAAATATGTCTTAGACTAGGCTTTCGCCCAATCCACAATTTTGTGGGAGTACAAGGCACTGATTTAGATGGTACCAAGTTCAGAAAATACACTACCGTATCTAGAGCATATACCCAGAATGAATCTGACCACTCAGAATAACTCATAATCGATCTAACCATCTCCATAAGAGTCCTATTCCTTCGCTCTGCTACACCATTCTGCTGGGGTGTGCCAGGTGCAGACAATTGGAATTGAATCCCTACCTCTGATAATTAATTCCTAAACTCTCCCAAGAGGTACTCACCACCACGATCAGATCGTAGTGTCTTGATACTTTTACCTTGACGTTTCTCCACATCAACCTTTAATTCTTTCAACTTGTCAGAGCATTCAGACTTGCGACGCATCAAGTAAATGTATCCATATCTTGAATAATCGTCTATTGAAGAGACGAAATACTCAAAATCTGTTGGCATCGTGCTATTCCGCGGAGGTTCATTGGCTCCCATGTCCCCGGATTAAAATTTTCACTAATGAAAAACTAATCCGGATGGGATGAGTTTCCTAAGCACAACCAATTCATCGTCATGCTAACAACATAAGGAGAGCTCTTAATCCCTACTTGAAAGGGAAGTATCTCCATCTTATCTTATCATAACGAGAGCTCTTAATCCCTACTTGAAAGGGAAGCATCTCCATCTTATCTTATCATAAGGAGAGCTCTTAATCCCTACTTGAAAGGGAAGCATCTCCATCTCAGACATTTCATAGCATACATGCATTCATAACATAAGAGTGCCCTAAAGGGGTCCTAAAGCATAAACATATTCATCGCATAAGCATATTTCATAGGCATATTCATGGCATATTAAATCATAAAACATGTTCATCACATAGGCATATTTCATGGCATATTACCTCATAAACATATTCATCACATAGGCATAATTTCATGGCATACTACATCATAAACATGTTCATCACATAAGCATATTTCATAGCATATTGAATCATGAACATATTCATCACATAGGCATAATTCATGACATATTAAAATCATACACATAGCATAACTACACAAGGGGGTGTTTTCATGAAACCCTAACCCTAAAACCAATGTTGGCCGAACATGTAAGGTATCAAACATTGTATTTTTTTTTGTCACCTAAAATTTCTACATGAAGCATATAACATCTCCTAATTCCTTTAGAAGCCTTTTCATGCAACCCTAGCCCTAAATACCTTGGTTGGCTGAAACATGTAAGGGCTCAAGCTTGGATTTTTGTTACCTAAAATTCCTTAATGAAGCTTATAACTTATCATAGTATCATTAGAAGCATGTTCATGCAACCCTAGCCCTAAATACTTTGGTTGGCCGAAACATGTAAGGGCTCAAGCTTAGGTTTTTGTTACCTAAAATTCCTTCATGAAGCTTATAACTTATCATAGTATCATTAGAAGCATGTTCATGCAACCCTAACCCTAAATACTTTGGTTGGCCGAAACATGTAAGGGCTCAAGATTGGGTTTTTTGTTACCTAAAATTCCTTCATGAAGCTTATAACTTATCATGGTATCATTAGAAACATGTTCATGCAACCCTAGCCCTAAATACTTTTGTTGGCCGAAACTTGTAAGGGCTCAAGCTTGGGTTTTTGTTACCTAAAATTCCTTCATGAAGCTTATAACTTATCATAGTATCATTAGAAGCATGTTCATGCAACCCTAGCCCTAAATAATTTGGTTGGCCAAAACTTGTAAAGGCTTAAAGCTTCTTATTCTTTCATGCATCTACAAGAACGAATACACTACAGGTGAGGGAATCTTACATCCTTCGCTTTGCTTGGGAGATGACCTAATGGAAGCCACCTAGCCTTCTCCTTGCTTGAATGGAGGTTTCGGCCAAAGGATGAAGAGGGAGCTCGGTGAGGAATAAGAAGAGAAGAGGGAAGAAGAAGAAGTGACCAAATGGAACTTTCACTCTTCTTTATAAAGGGAGGAAGAGAAGTTTCTCTTCTCTTTCCATGCCTCTTCATTTACCCTCATCACACTTATCTATAATTTTCCCTCTTCCTCTAATGATATAATCCTATTGGGCTTCTGGTTAGTGGGTGCATCTATAGGGCTTGTCTATCTCTAGAGGTTTTGGGGTTCAATTCCTAGGCCTTGCATCTCTTTTTGGCTATTTTTTTTTATTTTCGAAAAAAAACCCACATAAAGCCCATTATCGTAAAGCAAAAAATTCTCGTAAAATGGCTAGAAATTTTACGGGCGTTACAATCCCTCATACCTTGTAAAAGTTTTGTCCTCGAAACTTAAAACAATTCTGGGTACTTCTGCTTCATGTCCTCCTCGCATTCCCAGGTAGCTTCCTCGTATCGTTGATTCTGCCACAGGACCTTTACTAAGGGCACCTCTTTGTTCCTTAGCCTCTTGACTTTTCGGTCTAGTATCTGGATAGGCCGACTTTCCATACTCAGGTCCTCTTGAACTTGTACATTTTGTGGCTCGATCACTTGGTCTGCACTGGATAAGCATTTCTTGAGCACAGAGACATGGAACACGTTGTGCATAGCCGACATCTCTTGAGGCAGCTCCAGCTTGTAAGCAACCTTGCCAACCTTTTGGAATATCGGATACAGTCCCACGTAGCGTGGACTCAGTTTACCCTTCCTTCTGAATCTCATCACTCCCTTCATAGGGGTCACTTTGAGAAATTCCAGGTCCCCGACTTCGAATTCTAACGGTCTACGCCGCATATCCGCATAGCTCTTTTGTCGGCTCTGAGCAGTTTCGATTCTCCGACGGATATTCTATCTAGCTCGGGTGGTATCGTCAATAATATCGGCCTGAAGCCCATTTCCCTCCTTTCACAACCCTCGTTCCAACAGATAGGAGACCTGCATCTTCTCCCGTATAGAGCTTCATAGGGTGTCATTCCAATAGTAGCCTGGTAACTGTTGTTGTAAGCAAATTATGCCAAGCACAAATATCGACACCAGCTCCCCTTAAAGTCTAGAGCACAGGCCCGCAACATATCTTCCAGCACCTGGTTCACTCTTTCAATCGTAGTCGATTACGAGGATGAAATGCAAGATCTTGAATCTCAACTTAGTGCCAAGAGCCTTCTGAACACATTCCAAGAAATGGGAGGTAAAACGGCCATCACGATCAGAAATAATAGCCTTAGGCACTCCATGTAATCTGATACTTTCCTTGACATATAATTGAGTTAGCTGCTCAACCGGATAGGTCATCTTAATTGCCAGGAAATGGGCAGACTTTGTCAATCGGTCTATGATTACCCATATAGTATCATAACCATTTGTTGTTCTGGGTAATCCCGTGATGAAATCCATAGAAATTTCTTCCCATTTCCACTCTGGAATCTGTATCAGCTGCAGTAGTCCCCCAGGTTTCTGGTGTTCTGCCTTAACCCTCTGGGAGGTCAGACAGGTGCTGACGTACTGAGCCACATCCCTTTTCATGCCGGACCACCAAAATTTATCTCGTAAGTCCTGATACATTTTTGTAGATCCAGGATGCATGTTATAAGGTGTTCCATGGGATTCCTCGAGTATCTTCTTCCGTAATTCCGGATCGTTCGGAATACATAGGCGGTCCCGGAAGTATAATAATCCGCCATCGGCGATGCAGAATCCATTATCCCTTCCTTCCCGGACTTTCTGTTTGATTTTCTGGATGTCTGAATCACCATCTTGCTTTCCCAATATATCGTCGAACAACGTCGGCACTATAGCCATGGTGGAAAGTTGTCCAGAAATAATCTCTATTCCGTAATTCATTATTTCCCTTTTCAGGGGGTGCGATAGCATTGATAAGGACATCAAAGCGGCACTGGACTTTCTGCTCAGTGCATCTGCCACTTTGTTGGCCTTTCCGGGATGATAGAATATCTCACAATCATAATCTTTGACTAGCTCGAGCCATTAGCGTTGCCTCATATTTAGGTCTTTCTGAGTGAAGAAATATCTCAGACTCTGGTGGTCTGTATAAATCCTGCACCGAGCTCCGTATAAGTAGTGCCTCCATATTTTCAGAGCGAACACCACGGCTGCTAGTTCTAAGTCATGGGTAGGATAATTTCTTTCGTGCTCCTTGAGCTGTCTAGAGGCGTAAGCGATAACCTTACCATTTTGCATAAGTACAGCTCCGAGCCCAAGTTTAGAAGCGTCACTATACATATCGAAGCTTTCATTATCTTCAGGGAGAGTCAGAATGGGAGCGCTGGTTAGTCTCCTCTTCAGTTCCGTAAAACTCCTCTCATAGTCCTCAGTCCATTTGTATTCTTTGGTCCTTCGGGTGAGGGTCATCATAGCTGCAATTCTAGAGAAGTCCTCTACAAATTTTCTGTAATAGCACTCAGCTTGAGAAAAATTATGATTTCACTCGCATTCCTTGGCCTATTCCAGTTCCTCACAGCTTCAATCTTTATTGGGTCTACCATGATTCCTTCTTTAGAGATGACATGACCCAAGAATGACTCTTGATTGAGCCAGAACTCACATTTGGAGAATTTCGCATATAGTTGCTCTTTCTAAAGAATCTGTAGTACGGTCTTCAGATGTTCAGCATGCTCTTCTCGGTCTCTCGAGTAGATAAGAATATCATCGATGAAAACGATTACAAATTTGTCGAGGAAGGCCGAGAATACTCGATTCATCAGGTCCATGAACATCGCAGGAGCATTGGTTACTCCGAAGGGCATAACTACGAACTCATAAGTAATTTCGAAAGAACCGAACTTATCATCTCTTATTCATACTTTCCTACCTTCATACCAGAAGGAAAAATGTTAACATGTAACATTTCTTATTTCTAATCTAAACAAAAACTACTTGAGAAGATAGTTCATTACGACTCCCACTAGGACAAACCCTAGTGCAGTTGTAATTATTTTTAGTCCTATCTTCCTTGGCCTCACTAGGGTAGTCTCAGGCTGGCCAATAAGTTGACTTTTTATAGAACTCTCTTCATTCTTCTCGAGGCCAGCTACCACCAGATTCTCTACCACGGGCTTCTCTTGAACCTTGTGCTCCAGTAGTTCCCAACACAACTCAGCATATGTTATTCGCCCTTCATAGCGGCCCCATACGTGATGTGCAACTACAATGAGATCATTTGGCAGAGAGCGTACCAAGGCCCATATCCTATAATTGTCCAGTAACGGAAACTCCTGCTGCTCAAGTCTCCTAAAAAGACCATCGAGCCTTCTCATGTGTCCGCTGACCCCACCATCAGGTTTATAAACTATCTCTTCAATAGTTTCCCTTCGTCGATTTCGTAACACATCACGACGGGTCATGGTGGTCATCGTCCGTGCCATCTGGAATTGAAAATGAAGTCAGTACAAAACTGACTAACCCGTACGAAACCGTCTTAATTCAATTCATATGAGCATAGACCTTACACAAATAATTACGAAAATCAAATTTTCATAATTTTAAGAGTTTTTTTTTCTAGGGGTATTTCTGGGTTAGAGACATGTTTCCATCATATAAAGCTTGGTAAGGTATCCTTCTTAGTTGAAATTCTAGGTGAGAGACCTGTTTCCATCCTATAAGGCATGGTAAGGTATCCTTACTATCTAGGTCTCAAGTACGGTCCCATTCTACTAAAACATGATGAGGTATTATTTCTATCTAAATCACGAGTGTGATTCTATTCTACTAAAACATGATGAGGTATTAATTCTAACTAGATAGAAGACACTCTTCATTATAAAAGAAACTTAGGTATGCATAAAGTTACTTACTTGAAAACAGCAGGAAGGAGGCTTGATGTGTGATAGTGGAAAGGTGAACCCGCTCTATTACAAACCTGTAACGCCCGCCCTTATCTGCTCTCAGGGCGGCGCTACTTTACTCTTTTTTTTTTCTTACATAACATATATGGATCATTTCACAATCCACATACTTTAACATGTTATCATAACTTAAACCTTCTTTTGCACATGCATCACATATCATATTCATAATCAGCATGTTAACATATCTTGTCTCATTTATAACATGCATAACATAAAGAGTCATTCATGAGTTCTTAAGTAATTGAACAGTAACATAAATAAGCATCATCCAACATGATACTAAAGATTCATAAGTCTTATAAGCAGAAGCAAAGTCTTAAGTGGTTCATTGAGCATGTAATATAAGCAGATAGTAACAGGGTCTTTCTCCACCATGCCACTATAACACACACTTGGCCCTTCCTGCTACTTCCTCTAGTTCAGGTTTCCTTTATCTGCAGTATATGGACAACATAAACTATAAGCATATAGATTAGTAAGATTCTTGCCTACTCACAAAAGCCACAAACTTCATTAGGCAATTAGAAACATGAGCATACTAGAATAAATAGCCTAAGTATTTCATAGCAACACTAATCAACAACATACCCACGTAATAAAACCTAAGCATGGCATAGAGTTTACATCAGCATGCTAAGCATTATTAAATCTAAGTAGGGCATAATTTAAACATAAGCATTCATGACATAAGCAATCCATAACATTATAAATCATAGACATGCATAAAGTACATAATCACAAATATTCTTAACTTAACTATAAGCATCATAACTTCATAAAATCTAACATGCATAAAGGAGATAATCATATGCATTTTTAAACTTATCCATAAGCATTCATAACATAAGTATCCGTAACATCATAAATCTTAAACATGCATAAAGTACATAGTCACAAATATTCTTAAACTCAACTATAAGCATCATAACTTCATAAAATCTAACATGCATAAAGGGCATAATCATAAGCATTTTTTTAACTTAACCATAAGCATTCATAACATAAGTATCCGTAACATCATAAATCTTAAACATGCATAAAGAACATAGTCACAAATATTCTTAAACCTAACCATAAGCATTCATAGCATCATGAAATCTAAACATGCATAAAGGACAAGTTCATAAGCATTCATAAACTTTAACATAAGCATGCACAATTTCATAAAAGTCCTTTCTTTTCAAAACATATACATATAGATACTTCAACATAATCATAACTTGCATGGGGGGCCCCAGGTTAAGTACCACATAATGCGCGTTCCCTAATAGGCTGGGGTAGTGAGCCACCAGACCTAATAGAGCAAGACCTCTTACGTCTTACCAGGGCAAGACCTCTTACGTCTTCTTATGTCCCTTTGGATTTAATTAACGACCACCTGACGGGTTGGGTACTTAACCTCTTACAAAGTAAAATACTTAATTCCTTTCTTTCTTGTCATATCATAAAGAATGCTCTTAATCCCCAACATAAAAAGGGAAGCATCTCAATCTTATCTTATCATAAGGAGAGCTCTTAATCCCTACTTGAAAGGGAAGCATCTCCATCTTATCTTATCATAAGGAGAGCTCTTAATCCCTACTTGAAAGGGAAGTATCTCCATCTTATCTTATCATAACGAGAGCTCTTAATCCCTACTTGAAAGGGAAGCATCTCCATCTTATCTTATCATAAGGAGAGCTCTTAATCCCTACTTGAAAGGGAAGCATCTCCATCTCAGACATTTCATAGCATACATGCATTCATAACATAAGAGTGCCCTAAAGGGGTCCTAAAGCATAAACATATTCATTGCATAAGCATATTTCATAGGCATATTCATGGCATATTAAATCATAAAACATGTTCATCACATAGGCATATTTCATGGCATATTACCTCATAAACATATTCATCACATAGGCATAATTTCATGGCATACTACATCATAAACATGTTCATCACATAAGCATATTTCATAGCATATTGAATCATGAACATATTCATCACATAGGCATAATTCATGACATATTAAAATCATACACATAGCATAACTACACAAGGGGGTGTTTTCATGAAACCCTAACCCTAAAACCAATGTTGGCCGAACATGTAAGGTATCAAACATTGTATTTTTTTTTTGTCACCTAAAATTTCTACATGAAGCATATAACATCTCCTAATTCCTTTAGAAGCCTTTTAATGCAACCCTATCCCTAAATACCTTGGTTAGCCGAAACATGTAAGGGCTCAAGCTTGGATTTTTCTTACCTAAAATTCCTTCATGAAGCTTATAACTTATCATAGTATCATTAGAAGCATGTTCATGCAACCCTAGCCCTAAATACTTTGGTTGGCCGAAACATGTAAGGGCTCAAGCTTGGGTTTTTGTTACCTAAAATTCCTTCATGAAGCTTATAACTTATCATAGTATCATTAGAAGCATGTTCATGCAACCCTAGCCCTAAATACTTTGGTTGGCCGAAACATGTAAGGGCTCAAGCTTGGGTTTTTTGTTACCTAAAATTCCTTCATGAAGCTTATAACTTATCATGGTATCATTAGAAACATGTTCATGCAACCCTAGCCCTAAATACTTTTGTTGGCCGAAACTTGTAAGGGCTCAAGCTTGGGTTTTTGTTACCTAAAATTCCTTCATGAAGCTTATAACTTATCATAGTATCATTAGAAGCATGTTTTGGCCGAAACTTGTAAGGGCTTAAAGCTTCTTATTCTTTCATGCATCTACAAGAACGAATACACTACAGATGAGGGAATCTTACATCCTTTGCTTTGCTTGGGAGATGACCTAATGGAAGCCACCTAGCCTTCTCCTTTCTTGAATGGGGGTTTCGGCCAAAGGATGAAGAGGGAGCTTGGTGAGGAATAAGAAGAGAAGAGGGAAGAAGAAGAAGTGGCCAAATGGGACTTTCACTCTTTTTTATAAAGGGAGGAAGAGATGTTTCTCTTCTCTTTCCATGCCTCTTCATTTACCCTCATCACACTTATCTATAATTTCCCCTCTTCCTCTAATGATATAACCCTATTGGGCTTCTGGTTAGTGGGTGCATCTATAGGGCTTGGCTATCTCTAGAGGTTTTTGGTTCAATTCCTAGGCCTTGCATCTCTTTTTGGCTATTTTCTTTTATTTTCGAAAAAAAACCCACATAAAGCCCATTATCGTAAAGCCAAAAATTCTCGTAAAATGGCTAGATATTTTACGGGCGTTACAATACCTCTTGATCTTCTATCGTATGTTCTAACCTCCTTGTAGACTTCGTGTGGGCGAAGATCCTCCACAAGTTGAAGCATCCTAGATCTTCTTCAATCCAAAGAATGAAGAACTCTCTTTCCCTTCTTGCTTGAGCCAACCACCAATCCACAAAGGATTAATGTCGCCGGCCCCAAGAATAGAGAGAACAAAATGGAAACAAAACTCATCTCTTATCTAGGACCAACCATCAAGCTCCAAGCATGATGTTTGTAGCCGGTCCAAAGAGAACAAGAAGAGGATGAGAGGAATAGGTTGAGCGCTGACCAAGGTAGAGGGAAAAGATCTAGGAGCCGGCAACACCCTAGGAAGAAGAAGAAGATATCCTCTCCTATTGTTGCCGCCCACTTTCCCCTCCATAACCTAGCCGCCCAACCAAGGAAAGGAAAACTCTAGGTTTTCTTGCCGCCCACTAATGGAAGGGAAAACCCTAATTTCCCAAACCAACCTAATCCATAGAAAGAAGGGTGAAGCTTGGGCACCGGCCAAACCAAGGAGGAAGGAGGAAGAAGGGTTACCACCCACCATCATGGACTAAACCCTAACCCTAGCCTCTTCCTATTTCTTGCCGTCCAACCATGGTGGAAGGGGGAGATCTAGAACCGGCCACCTTCTCTAGGAAGAAGAAGAACTCTTCCACAAGTTGCCTCCCACTCTCCTTTCCTCACCATGGCCGCCCAACCCAAGGAGCCAAACCCTAATTAGGGTTTCCTCCTTAGGGTTTCTTGCCGCCCAAGCAAAGAGAGGCTAAACCCTAATTTCCATCATCCAAAAAAAAACTTATAGCCGCCCAACCCATGCTCCCTTATATATAGAGTTACGTTTAGGCCTTGGTTTAATCTCCACCGTCGGTTCTAGGGTTTTAATCTCAACCGTCGGATCTAGAGATTTAATCTCAACCGTCGGTTCTAGGGTTTTAATCCCAACCGTCTAATCTAGAGATTTAATCTCAACCGTCGGAACTAGGGATTTAATCTCAACCGTCAGATTTAGAGATTTGTTTTCCATCATTTGATCTAGAGTTCATGAGGTTTATATTAGGCTACGATAGGGACCACGAGGAGGAGTTGGGTCTTGGCCACCTGATGGATCGGGACCACACAAACTTGATCCATCAATGATGTTCCATTCCACTAGAGGATCATCATCGAACTACCTCACCAACCCCCATAAATTAATATGGGCTCCATATATTATTTGTACATCCATCTCCCCGTGTTTAAGATATCGAATGTCCATCAATTAATTGATTTACTGACCATCAATTAATTAACATCTAACTCCTCGAGTAGTACCACTCAACCTTATCATCATGTTGACTAAGTCAACCTGCAGGGTTTACATGATGAACCTTATGAGCTCCTCAAGGGGACATCATCAACCTAATATATAGGACACGGTTTCCTCCTATAATCAACAGCACACCATGTAAATAATATCATTTCCCAACTTACCGGGCATATTGATTTAATCCATAGAAATCTCACCCTCTGGTAAATCAAAGAAATAAATATTAAGTACATGTGCCCGTTATTATATCGGGATTAAGAGCATGTACAACATAATATCCGAGGTCCAATTCAATTATGTAGTCAGCAACAAATTGAATCACCTCTATGTCGGTCTTGCTCAATACACCTAAGTGTACTAGTGTAACTTTATGTTCAAGACAAAACAATACCAAGCTACACTACAACCATGCCAATGGTTTATCCAAAACCATCTTGGTTGTGAGCCTCTACTTATATTCTACAAGGAACTGATAACATGATCTTCTGTGCCACACCAAGTACCATGTTATCTACAATGTAAAATATTAGACAATTTTGCATAATCATAAAAATATGCAAACAATGATCATGTGATTCTTATTTCAAAATAAAGATGTTCATACAAAAGAGCTAGACTTTCAGTATACATCCCAACAATATCACCTCTTGCCTGGATAGACATAGGACCACACAAATCAGAATGAACTAATTCCAACACATCTTTTGCTCTATGCCCCTTGTCCTTAAAAGGCCTCTTGGTCATTTTACCTTCCAAGCAAGACTCGCAGGTTGGGAAGTCTTCCACCACTAATGAACTCAGAGGTCCATCAGCTATCAACCTTTGAATTTTTCTTAGGTTAATATAACCAAGCCTTAGATGCCAAAGATATGTTTGGTTTATCTTCGAAGGTTCTTTTCTCTTATTGGAATTAGAAGATGAGTTATTCAATTCTATTTGCATCGTGGGAGATTTTTGTTCGAGTGTATACAAATTTCCTATCAATGCACCAGAACGGATAATCTCCCTATTCTTTTTATAACAATTCTATCATTAAAAGGAATAGAATATCCATCCATAAACAATTTAGAAACCGAAATCAAATTCTTTCTAAATAAAGGTACATAAAGGCAATTTTTTAAGAACCAAAACTTTATTCCTCTAGAAAGACAAATAAACATCTCCCACTGCAACAGCCGCCACCTTCGTTGCATCGCCCAAGTATACGGTAATCTCCCCTTCACCCAGTCGTCTGGTTTCTTGGAAACTCTACAAAGTATTGTAGACATGATCAGTGGCTCCCGTATCTACACACCAGGTGCTGGTAGATAACACCGCTAAGCATGTTTTAATGAGTAGACCAAAAGATATACCTTTGTTCTGTTTCCGGTTGGGACAGTCCTTCTTCTAGTGTCCAGTCGTCTTGCAAGTGAAGCACTTGATTTCGGCTTCTTCACTCATCCCTGAGATCCACCCACCACCTTTTCTCAACCCTGTTTTTCTTCTTCTTGCCTTTCGGCTTAGAAGTGGAAACCTTCTGAGCCATCATGGCCTGAGCCTTAGCAAGCCCTTCTGCCGCCTGGAGTTCTATCAGAAGCTCCGCCAATAAATACAACCTCTTATTCATCTTGTAATTCAAGCGAAACTGCTCAAAACTCCTTGGTAGAGACTGGAGAATGATATCGACCTGGGTTTCCCCTTCGATCTCAGCTCCAAGGACTTCCAGCTCATTCACAGGTTTAGGAGGACACTCTTCGAAGAGTACATACTTGTACTCCTCGGCAGTTAAGATAATATCTAGATTCCTTTTCCAATCAACATAATTGGGTCAGTAAGTTTATTTTCCTTTAGTATCACAGCAAGTGGGTTGAAAGTCATTTTTGAAAAAAATCTAAGAATCACATAGATCAAAACTTTAGATTTTAAAAAATTATTGATTCCTCAAATAATAAAATTTTAAAATCAACCAACACCTTAAAACACCGAGAATATCGTATGCCACGATCGTGTGGACGTATACGAATTCTACATTTATAAGAGGAGGTTTTACCCATTAATTTTACTATCTTGTCAACCTAAATTTTTGACAAATAAAATTAATAGTTGGATCCTCTTCGGCCCTACAAATAAAAGAAGTGACTCCGATGGGGAGGATACTCCTATTTGCATCAAGTGTTCACCATTACTCGGTACCATGGGAATTATCTTGGGTTATGTGCCTTCCGATGGGGAAGTACACACGCTCCTTAATAATTTCCTATAACCATATTCGACCCTGTGATCTGCAAACAAACTCATCCGATGGGGAGGAAGGCACTCAGAGCCGATGGCAAGTTCGTTGGCATCACATGTCAAATCGTATTGGAGGTCGTGGGAATTTATAAAAATATCCCTCTCCCACTTAGTAATTTAAAATTGAGGAATTTTCTAGCCTACGACATGCATATCAAAAAATAAGCAATAAATATGAAAAAGAAATATTTTCCTACTATTATGGCTTTTGTCTTCAATATGCTTCCTATCGTATCGCCATCCCATCCGCTCCTCCCTACGCCATGTATAAGCCATCTAGAGATCCAAGCCGAGAAAAATTATTTTAATTTACATCCATCGATCCTATACTCCACGAAAAAGTGTACATGAAATCTAGATCGAATGTAAACTAAAATAAAAGAGTGGCTAAACAATACCGTACTTAATTACAAAATTTAAATACTAGCCTCGTCAATGCTGAAGATTCAAAAAATACACAATTACACACATATAATCACATACACACATATCGCCATAATAGTTGGATCTTATGCTGCAACCAAAGAGTTAGCCTATGCTAATCCTACTATCATCCGACACATACAATATATGATAAGTGCATAAAATAACCGAATCCTAAATACAAAAAACCGGAAATACTGGCTCTGATACCACTTGAAGGTAGGAAACTTCACTTCCAACTTCAACTCGATCGCTTGTTCATGGTGATCCCGTCTACTTCCCCGGATGAAAAAAAATTAATCCTTGACAAAGAGGGATTACCAAAGCAATCATTCCATCGTCATGCTATTCGATTAGAGTGGTCACTTGAACAAACTTGTTGTTCAAGAAACCTACCTCTATTCTTCGAATAGTCGCGGAAGAGACGATGTAAAGATCGTCGGTTTTTGTGTTTGTATTCAGGGTCCAAGTAAATTAGCCACATAACAAAACATACAACATGCATATAATTGAAAACAATTATAGACATAATACAAAAGAATATAAACAAGCAATATACCTCTCGATCTTCTATTGTATGTCCTTCCTCCTTTTGGACGTCGTGTGGCTGATGATCTTCCAAAAGTCGAAGCCTCCTAGATCACGTTCTTTCCTTCTTTGCTCGCTCCGAAAAAGGAAGAATAAAATGAAGCTCTTCTTTCTATCTTGAACCGGTCACCAAGTCAATGGACTTGATGTTGCCACCAGCCAAGGAGGAGAAAAAGAATCACCGACCAACCTTAGAGAAGGGTTGCTGCCGGCCACAAAGAGAGAAGAAAAGGGAACTCAGACCAAAGAATGAAGAGGAGATGTCCAAGCCTTCACCACCTTCCCGCCGGCCCATTTGCCCTTGAACAATTGGCACCGCCCAAAGGATCAAGGAAACCCTAACCCTAATGCCTTGCCGGCCAAGCCAAGGAAGCAAAAACCCTAATCTCCTTTCAATGAGTTGTCCCCCAAGCCATAAGCCCTTATTTATAGAGTTAGGCTTAAGCCTCCTTTTAATCTCCACCGTCGGATCTAGGGGTTTAATCTCAACCGTCGGATCTAGAGATTTAATCTCAACCATCGGATCTAGAGATTTAAATTCCACCGTCGGATCTAGAGTTCAATTTTCCACCACTGGATCTAAGGCTCCATGAGGTTTTAATAGGCTACAATAGGGACCATGAGAAGGAGTTGGATCTTGGCCACCCAATGGATCAAGCCAACATACAGTCCGATCCATTAATGATAATCCATTCCACTAGAGGATTATGATTGATCAACCTCACCAACCCCCATAAATTAATATGGCCTCCATATATTATTTGTACATATATCTCCCCGTGTTTAAGATCTCGAATATCCGTTGATTAATTAATTTACTGACAATTAATTAATCAACATCTAACTCAATGAGTAGTATCACTCAACCTTATCATCATGTCGGACCTAGTACACCTGCAGGGTACATGATGAACCTTTTGAGCTCCTCAAGGGGACATCATCATCCTAAAATATAGGACACGGTTTCCTCCTATAATCAACGACACACCATATAAATAATATCATTTCCCACCTTACCGAACCTATCAATTTACTCTATAAATCTTGCCCATTGGTAAATCAAAGAAATGAATACTAAGTATTTGTGCCCGTTATTATATCGGGATTAAGAGCATGTACAACATAATATCTGAGGTCTGATTTGATTATGTTGTCAGCAATAAATCAAATCACCTCTAAGTCGGTCCTGCTCAATACACACAAAGTGTACTAGTGTAATTCTATTGTCAAGACAAACCAATACCAAATTACACTACAACCATACCAATGGGTTGTCTATAACCATCTCGGTTGTGAGCCTTTACTTATACTTTACAAGGAACAGATAACATGATCTCCCTTGTGACACTACACATCATGTTATCTACAATGTAATGTTTTAGACAAAATGCATAACCATAAATATACAAATAATGATCATGTGATTCTTATTTCAAAATAAAGATGTTCATACAAAAGATAGACTTTTTCAGTATACATCCCAACATGGCCCTCCGCGACATGTACTCGCACCATAGTAGAGTCATCAACCCTTTGACTCCGCCTGCATGGTTAAGGCCCTCTTCAATGCCGACACATCTCATGATCTTATATTTGCCTTTTATGGTCGCGATAATTGCTTGTAAGGTCTCGACTACCTACACCGCATGTTGACATTGGGTGTTGAGCAGCGTGGATTGCTAATTCATGTGCCTTGTCAGATTAACATGTTATTCAAATTAAATTATTTAAATTATGTAATTCATAATATAATTACAAAATTAATGTTTTATTTTTTGTAGGCTTGTCGTACCGTTATTCATCCTTTAGGTGATCCACATGTAAGTATTAGCCCTAAGTGTCAAATATGAGATGATTGGTAAGGGAACTTTTGTATCATATTTCATAATAAAGGCATAGTTCATGGTTATTGTATTTACTTCATTGATGTGTTATTTGAATAAATATAATAATATCCTAGGGTAGTTGGTTTTAGTCTATGGTATATCAAATTAGTGACTTGATAGTGGGAAACTCTAGATATATATAGAAAACTACATGTAAATGTTCCTAGTCAAGTATTAATATATAAGGATAATATTAATACGTTAAGACTAGCACGTAGGTCAACTGATGACTTAGTCTCACAAGTCATGAATATAGGATATCAAGTTGACACATGAGTATATATTAGAGAAAATGTACTGAACTGAGCTGCCATGAGAATATGTACTCATAGTGGCAATTAGTATGAATAGTCCTTAGACTTGAAATCACTATGGTTCCCTGCATAAGGAGTTGTATACTTTGTTATCGACAAACATCACCTATAACAAGGTGGACTATAAAGTCGATCACTGGGTATGGAATAATTTATGCGGAGGGATGTGAGTGAAGTAGATGGGATCTATCCCTTCCATATGACGGAAGTGATATCTGTGGGCCTCTTGATAAAGTAGGACTACTAAAATGCATGGTCATGCTCAAATAAGTCAATATGAGATATTGAGATCATTTGTTTGGAGTAGTCTACTTGGAGATCAAGAAACACAAAGATTGATAAGAGGATGACACGATCTATGCCTCATTGATGAATCCAGATATTGAGGATAGAAGGATTGAGTCATATAAGATAATAGTCACAGACAGGTTATGTCAGATCTCATCATTTTTGTCACTTGGGTAGCAATGATGCATTGTTAGATGCCACTCATTGCTTATGTTTCCAAAAGATGTTTTAGAGACATTGCCAATGTTACAAGAACCTATTGGGTCACACACAAAAGTAAAATGTTGTTTTGAAGATGAGTTCATTTTAGTTTGACTAAATGAACCATTAGGCTCTTGAATTGGAATCATTGAGTTAATCACATTGAAAGGGCTAGATTTGAGTTAGACTCAAATATGATTGGACGAATTTGGGTTAGACTCAAATTTGTTTAATTTGAGTTGGACTCAAATTAATTTGAAGAAGATGAATGATATGGAATCATCAGGAATTCATCATGCATGATTAATGTGAATTAATCACGCATGTAAGAGGGAAAACCAAAGGTTGGAAGAAACCTCTTATCATGCATGATTAATGTGGATTAATCATACATTGAAGACGGAATACAAAAGGATGCAAAACGTTTTCATATTCATAGGATGAATATAAAAAAGGAGGCTTTAGATCATGATGCTTAGTAGAGATTGCCTTTTGTTCTTCTTCTTCATCTTCTTGGCCAAAACTCCTTCTTAGCCTAGACCCCTTGTGTGGTGTTACTTGCACAACTTTGATTTTCAAAAGTGTGTGTTCGTGTGGATACCATAGAGGTGTGACCATCCTGATCACGCTGAGATCCTTTGAAGAAAAGTAGCTGCTGGGATTGCCAAGGGCTACGCTTCAAGGGTAATCTCTCTACTAGATGTGGTTATAAGAATGATTAGTTTTATGTATACACATGGATCTCTGGAGGGGTCAAATTTTTCTGCTGCATTTTGTGATTGTTTTTGCACAAGATCCATACACCGCGTGTTCGTAAAGTCTTCTACTATGAGCTCATTTGTTGCTTCGACTAGAGCAGATATATTATATATTCCAAAATTTATAACATTATCATTCTATAATATATGTAATGTTTGATTTTATGCATTTCTTTTATTATAAATATTATTTGTTTGGTACGTTCTAGTTTGTAATTCAATATCATACCAAAAATAAGTAAGCACTAGAAGAATTTATTTTAGTATAAATTTATTGTTCAATTAATATCGATGGAACATGAAAAGAATAGAATTTATCCTTGATATGAATTTGAAAACAGGAAAAATGGAGAGAGAAAGTAGTTGGATGTATAAAAAGAAACTTACCAGAATGTTGGGGTTTAATCGATGAATTTATTAATGGGATGGAACAAGTTTTGAATTTTGCTTGTAGTAATGTTGAATTTATGGATGGGAATAAATTAAGGTGTTTGTGCAGAATGTGTCATAATGATAAATTTTTTTAGTGTGATAAAGTTCAAGAACATCTTTATAGATTTAGTTTTACCCTAAATTATTATAATTGGACATGTCACATAGTAAATAAGTAAGCATGTAGACATGTAGCACACTAGTACTAGTGAGTAAGATTAAGGACTTTTTCAAAACCTCCCCCTCAAGGTTACCTCCCCCTTGATCTTATGTATGTTTTGAAAAAGGATACTTAATGTTCTTTAGATAAAGTTTAAAAAAAATTTACTCCCCCTTAACTTTGCCCTCTTCTCCCCCTTTTGGCATATATCAAAAAATAGGGGTGTATTTAAAAGATTAATAGAAGAAGAAATGTTATATGCGTTTGTAAAATCATTGAAAAGATAGAAAAATGAAGTCCAAGCATGTGTCCCTTTTGAAGTCAACTCTGGACTTATTAAGTCCTAGAAATCGTGAAAAGGTGTAAGAAAAATTTATGTTTTTATTCCTCTTCACCAACAATATTAAACTAGTTTTTTTTGTTTTGAGAGAGTGTATAATAGCTAGTTTTGGTAAAATGAGTTTTTGAAACTACTTACAAACATAGTCTTTGATTTCAAAAATACTTGAACGTTATAATCATAAGTATGTTTTTAAAAAATAAGTAACTATTAAATGCATCAATCAAGAAGATAAGAATTCTTATAAGTTTTGAAGGTATTTCGAATATTAGGTTATTCTCATTTAAATTGTCCGTAGCATCTCACCCATTCTATGTGTCTCAAGGAATGTTAACCTTATATGTTCTTGATAGATGATTTAAATTTTACTTGTTTAAACATTAGTGATTCAAATATTAATCAACCTTGGGTTAGATTCAGATTTAACCTTTAGATCGTTGAGTAAACTTTTCGAGAAAATGACTTTAAGGTCGTGGCGAGGCATAGGGGCCTTCTTTCATCGGAACAATGACCACTTCCTTAGACAAAGCCAATTTCAAGAAAATGTTTACTTAAGTTACTAGGGTCACTTCTTAGTCTAACAAGTTTAAGATGTGGTGAGGTAGCTTCAGCTAGTTCAACTTAGTCAAGTGTACCATGCTAGATACGCCTTATCCAGCTTGGATACACAGGACCTCATTTCCCTAACGTATTATCATCTTGTTGCGTCGTGATACTATATTATCAAGCTTGATTAACATATCTAACCATTCTATAAATTAAAAGAAAAGACTAAGCTTTAAGAGATTTGGTACACAATTTTAGTACTAGTCCCACCAAACCATTGAACCGATGCGGTCTATCAACATAGTGGACTTAATCCTGGGGAATCCAATACTTATTAGTCCTTATATGTGATTTTAGAAAATTCTTAGGGACCCTTGCTAGGACTTTTTGAGTACTATGATTAACGATTGACATAAAATACTTGTTCGTATTATTTGTCCTAAACCCGAGTTTGGCTTTGTTGTACATCACTCTTTGAGTTCCAAGGAGTCGGTTAAGACCCTTGGATCCCAAAGTGACCTTTTCCAAACTAGCCACGAGCTCTTGGACTTGACCTTTCAAGAGAGAATTCTCTTCCACAAGTTTTTTAACTCGAGTTGAGTTTCCCTCTTGAACATGACTAGTCGAAGAGGTTAGGGTGGCCTCATGCTTGTGGAGTTTAACCCCCTCAAGTAAAGACTCGACCCTAGACTCGGACTTAACTAACTTCTTATTTAACAATTTAATTGCATGATACAAATTTTCGATTAACGAACGACTTACCTTGTTGTTTTCCTTTGAGTCGGCTTTGAGTCTTGACTCAAATTCGTCCTCAGAGTCAGAGTCGGAGTTGGATTCGTAGTCGACTTCGGACTCGCACTCCGTCGGTCTCGCCATGAATGCTAAGTCGTCATCTTGATCTTCTTGCTCCCAAGTTTCTTGGAATTCTCTCTTTGATTGTCTCGCATTCCTTTACTTTTGATCATCCTCCGAACTAGGTTAACTAGTTTGCTCTCCATTTCTTCTTCCGATTGGTAGTCGTTTTCTTTGGGAGGTGGCTTGCTCTTTTCTTTTCATTTTTGTTATGCAAACAATGCTACACCTTTCTCAGCTGGTACCATGTTAGATTGTTCGTGTAATTCAAATTTGGAAAATAATTCATCTAATCTAATTTTTGATAAATCTCTAGATACATTGTAGGCATCAACCATAGATGCCCACAAAGTGGTCCTAGGAAAAGCGTTTAATGCATACCTTATTATGTCTTGATTCTCTTCCTTTTGTCCAATGGTATGTAGGTTGTTTAGGATGTCTTGGATCCGTACATGGAGTTGCATAGCAGTCTCGTGATCCTGCACATTTAGATTATACAATTTATTCACTAGTAAGTCTCTTTTGCATTCCTTTGTATCGGATGTCTCTTTGTGTAGCTCAATTAACTTGTTTTAGAGGTCTTTGGTACTAATGAACGGTCCAATTCGGTTGAGCTCCTCCTTGGACAAGTCGCACTACAAAATTTGGGTCACTTTTGCATCGGCTTAGATTTGTCTCTTGGTTGTGTTGGTCCATTTGTTGAAGTCCAATGACTCCCCTTGATCGTTTGTGGTAGAGAATAGCCGGTTTAGATTATTATCCAAGTCTCGACTTGTGTTTTTAAGAAACACTCTCTGACCCTTCCAATAATGGAAGTCATCTCCGTTAAAGAACGGAGGTTGCGTGGTGCTATACCCCTCAAGATGGGCCATCAAAAAATCTTGCAAAATAAAAATACAAACCAAAAGAAATTCCAAGACTTCGTCTTGGATTAGTAATGCAGAAAATAATAAGAAATAAACGAGAAATAAACAACTAAAATATAAAACTAAGCACTTACAACCTTCAATGTCCTTGAATGGGTACTAAAGTCATTTTTTGGGGATGAAAACAGCTTGTTACAGGAGTAGTCCTAGGCAAGAAGTGTAGATCTTTGAAAGAGCTTTGATTTTTGTGTAGCACGTTTTGTGGGTCCACTTGTATGAAAAGTTATGTTCGTTTTACCGTGAGCCACTAGAAAAGCGATTAGTTCGATTAATACTTGCAAATAACAAACAAAAAAATAATGTACCAAGACTTGGTCATGGATTAGTAGTATGGGAAAAAACTTAAAACAATAAATACGAAAAGAAAAGTGCCCAATCGATGGTTACAGTGAATCTGAGCGCCCCTGCTATGATACCAATTGTTGGATCGAGTGAATCGCTAGTGGGGGGGGGGGGTGGGTGAATAGCGATCATAAAAACTTCTTTTCTTTTCATCTAAAACTCGAGTGGTGCATAGTGAAAAGTAAAATACAAAAAGAAATAAACACAATTTCTTTTTACTTGTTTCGTAATCGAAAGGTTGCTACTCTAAGGCCCCACAATCCTAGACCGCGTACGAAGGTGCAATCCACTAAAGATCTCCTCCTCGTTGGAGGTAGGAGACAACAATTACAATAAAAACAAGATGGATAAAGAGGCAATGATAAAAGCTCGATTTACAAGAAATAAAACAAAGGAAACGACAACTTAAAAATGAACTACTGACTTAGAAGGTTGAAGCTCGACGTGAAGTCGTCGTAGTGGTGGCGTAGCGTTATTGTCGAAGCTTGGCATTGTTGGAGCACTTTGGGAGCAAGATAGATGATCCAAAAGGGTGAACCCCCCTTTCTTTTATAGCCTTTCAAACCCTAGCTCGTTGAGATCTTGATCTGGGTAAAATAGCCTCATCTCCCCAAGATATGTGGAGATTATCTTGACTTGAGCTGACCAGTTTGAATATCAATCGACTGATGGTAGCATCAATCGACTGCCAATAGCCAACAATCGACTGCTAGCATGGTTACTCATCCCCTGCAACAAAGAGTTAGCACATAATACATAAGTAATGGATATTTTGACGGTTTCTTACTGTCCGATCTCGATGTAGACAATCCCTCGGAAGTCTTAGTCAGATCACCCCTAAGTTCATCCCCATACAAAGGACACGACCTCACCATTACTCCGCACTCATGCATAGCTCCGGTCCTTCTCATCCTGTCGCTTAGCTGTTGGTCTTCCACCTAGGTTCCTTGACTCCAAGAGGTTCTCCAGGTGTCGCCCGACCACTATGGTTTCTCATCCCGAGATTCTCCGGGTGTCGTTCACCTTCAGCTTAGCTTAAACACTTCCTGCACACTTAACACAACTCATGAGATAACTATTGGGTTTCCCCGACACCGCGGCGGGTGTGTGTTCGAACATGTTTCGTAAACATGTGCACATCGGAAGAAATAAAAACAATAAATCTCATTTATTACAACACACACACCACACGCATGCAAGATACATCATGTATAGACATAATCGCAGTTTCAAATTTTGCAATAAAAGGAAATTACGCTATTTATACCTGACGTATCACGTGCAACGGGAATGGCATCAACCAAAGCAACTAACGCTATAATTGCCTCTATCCATATCCACGCCGAGTACCATTGGGATAGCTTCGCCAAACTACGAGGCTCGTCTTTGTAGGAGTCACTAGCCTTGTGTCGAAGACGATGTGAATGAGAGAGGATCACAATCCGAATCAAAATTTGGATGCAAAAAAGAGTCCCTAAAACTCGCTTCTCCGAAGAGGTATTCGTCAACCGATTGACGAATCCTTGGTCCTCCACCTTGAGGATTACCAGAGATCCAATCCCTGGCAAGGAAGTCATTGTCGGAGCTCCAAACACCATCCAAACGATGCTCCGACAAGAATGAAACAAGCTGTCCAAAACTGGATAGCTTGGTTGAGGACTTGGCACCGGCCAAAGGAGGTGGTCAGCAGATCCTTGGTCACCGGAGCCAAGGTGGGTCACCGGAGGGGTGGTTGGTAGCAGCTGGATGCTAATGGCACAGAGGAAGACTATGGCACAAGAGCTGGTCGTGGATCCCTTGGGCGGCAGTAAGGAGAAGAGAGGGAGAGGAGAGGAAGAGAAGTTTCCAAAAATAAAACTTTTGGGCTCTCCAAACCTCTAGCTGCGCTTTTATAGAGTGAGTGTTTCTTAACCATCATGAAACCTTCTCCTTAGAGTTATTGGTTCCTAAGCAAAACCCATTAACTCGCTCCATTAACTTAAGTTAAAATAAACAAAACCACGTTGGTTTATTTTGAGTTAAAACAAACCGAACCAACTTTGCTTTATTCGTTTAAAACAAACCAAACCACTTTGGTTTATTTTCCACCATTGGATTAGAACCAAGCAAATTTGGTTCATCCATCATGTCTTCAAATGACACGACCCTTCCATGCTTCCGATGTGACTAAAACCATTTCATACTCGCTCTTTGTTTGGTCAAACCAAACCAAGTATCTTTCGGTATGAGAATCCTATTCTCAAACTCGTTTTAAATCTTTCGGATTACACTCGTTGTGCATGTGACCAAATAGGATCCCGGTTTATGTTGGTCGTCTATAATTAACAGTTAATTATAGAACGATCATGAGTGGAGCATGTGACCAAATAGGATCTCGGTTTTAAATATTTCGGATTACACTCGTTGTGCATGTGACCAAATTTGGTCCCCAATTAATCGAAAAATCAATGGTTGATCCCAGAACTATTTCTAAAACCCTTCAGCAGCTACAATGAATCGTGTCCCATTCCCTTCACTCATCTTATACCCACTTGGTTCAGGACATGGTCTATAGTTTCAGTCCCACTAGGCTAACTATATCATACCTAGCCCAAGTATCATTTCCTCATCCTAAGGATTCTAGTTACAGCACATGTATCCAAGAGTACCTTACTCAAAACATGTAATGCTTTGGCCAAAGACTTTAGTAACAATCTGACGAGAGGCCAAGGGTATACATCTCCTCGCAAGGAGTGGTGAATCCTTTATGGGCTACTCAAACACCTTCGGGCATTTCGACTTATACCCAATTATCTCAGGTCCACATCTCCTTGGAGATGCTTGCTTAAGATGTTAAAGCAAAAGTCTTCATGACCAACATGACTTAAATACTGCAAGTCAAAGGAACATCACACTTAAGCTGCAGTAAGAACTTCATTGACATATCCATATATGCAGAGAACCATATGAAGTTTATCAGCTGGTCACTCCAATGAACTAGTTACAATAACTAGCATCCACAATCAACTCCGGGCATCCCAATCTCTCCAGCCAGTGAGAAACAACTGCTTGGATAAACCAAAGAGTACACCTTGTGCTAGTCTCAACAGAATCGATGGCGTACGAATGAATCAATTCATCGACTAGGGATAATTCCAATACATCAAAATTACACATGTAGAGATACTCACTAGTTGTGATCCAATCACAAATTCTCTCATGCTATGAATCATATTGCGGATATTTAGTTAATGAGTTTAAGATCCAATCAAATAAATGAAAAACATGTATACTCAAATAGTGAATCTTCATTTGTCAAATAAATGGTACAACCATAAGGTGATTGCCTTAGGACACCTCTAATATATTACTAACAATAACAATAAGAGCAAAACTTTAAACCTTTGCCATAATCAAAACCCAAGTTTGATTATCTGGACCCCCTGCACCAACATCATGGTGAACCGTTTATATCTAATAAAGAGGTTGGATGAAACATACAAAGGATAATTAGTGGAGATCAATGATATTATGATCAATTCAATCCATATCAGAGGATGATAGTTGATGCAATGAATTATAATTTTATTACCAAATCGAACGCTGCAAGTTAAAGTTTTCCTCAAACTTTTGAACACATGTGTACCAATTATTCATCGTTGTTGGAGGATGTAGAAGTGTACCATATCTCAAATTTCAAGAAATGTTGAGAGTTGCAAATAAACCCGTATGGTCTGGTTGTGACTATCACACTAAATTATCTCTAACCGTAAGATTGTTGAATGTTAAAGATGAGCATAATGTGTCTGAAGATTGTTTTAGTGATTTAATTCATGTTATTGGTGAAGTATTTCCGCGTGATCACATAATGCCCAATGATTTTTATAGTATGAACAAACTTGTGAAAGATTTAGGTTTTCTGATAAAAAGAATTGGTGTTTGAAGAGATGGTTTTATGTTATATTGGGGAGATAATGCAGATGCAGTGATTTGTAAATTCTGTAATCAATGTAGGTATAAGCATGCCATGAGATTGGATCGTAATAAGCAACGTAAATCATACAAACAAATGTTCTATTTGCCTTTAACTCCTAGATTGCAATGGCTTTATGCATCAAAGGTCATTGCTGAACACACGACTTGGCATGCAAATGATGAAACAAAGGAAGGACTAATGTGTCATCCATCATATGCAGAGCCATGGAAAATTTTTGATAGAACATATCCTGAGTTTACGAATGAGACTTGTAACATTAGGTTAGGTCTCTATGCTGATGGATTTGCTCCATTTGGGAAATTAGGAAGAACTTATTCTTTTTGGCCAATTATCTAAACTCCCTATAATCTTCCACCCGGTATGTATATGAAAACACCGTATATATTTTTAACATTGATTGTTCCTAACACACATAATCCCAATAAGTTAATAGATGTTTACATGAAACCATTGAGTGCCGACCTGAAACAACTGTGGGATGAGGGTGTTTCTACATATGATGTTCATACTAATCAGATGTTTTTAATGAGAGCTACATTTCGTTCGACCGTAAATGATTTTCCTTCTTATGGTATGTTATAGGGATGGTGTACCACTAGGATTTTAGGATGTCCAATATGTATGGAGAGATAAAAGTCATTCAGATTGAAATATGGAATGAAATCAAGTTATTTTGATTGTCATAGAAAATTTTTACCTTCAAATCAAAAATTCAGAAGAAATAAAGAAGAATTCACTAAGAATAGAATTGAAAGAACACCTCCACCATTGAGATTAACCGGTGAATACTTATGGCATAGAGTGCTTAACTTTCCATTTGTTATTGAAGAACCAAATGTTACAACATATGGCTATGGAAGTACGCATAAATGAACTAAACGGAATATATTTTAGTATTTACCATATTGGCAGAGTAATTTGATTCATCACAATCTTGATGTAATGCATATTGAGAATAATATTTTTGATAACCTGATAAATATGATGATGGATATTGCTGGAAAAAACAAAAGATAATATGAATATAAGAAAAGGTATGTGTCTCATCTGTAAATGATCCACTCTTGATGTTGATGAAAATAGTAGGGGACCAAAACAAAAAGCAGTTTATACATTGAGTAAGGATTAGAGATGAATTATTTGTGAATGGTAGAAATCATTAAGATTTGCTAATGGTTATGTCTCTAATCTTGGTAGATGCGTCGATTTGAAGGAATGAAAATTGATTGGTTTGAAAAGTTATGACTTTCATATATTTGTGGAAAGACTAATTCCTATTGCCTTTAAGGAAATGCTACCAATTTTTTTATGGGGTGCAATTACGGAATTAAGCATTTTCCTTCATGATATTTGCTCAATAGTATTGAGTGATTCAAACATGTAGACATTAGAGAGAGACATTCTAATAATTTTTTGTAACTTAGAAAAAATATTTCCACCGTAATTTTTTGATTTCATGGAACATCTTTTGGTTCACTTGCCATATGAAACCAAAGTTTGAGGTCCTGTTCAATTTCGATGGATGCATCCATTTGAAAGGTGAACTTATTATTATTATTATTTTTATCATTGTTAGTGAATTTGATTAATTTTAGTATAAGTTAATTTTTAATACATTTTGTTTTATTACTATTAGATTCCTCTATCACTTGAAGAAAAAGGAGAAATATAAGGCACATGTTGAAGCTTCTATTGTTAATGCATATATTTTGGATGGAGTTACAACTTTTACATCATATTATTTTGAACCTCACATTCAATGCAAAAGGCAGAGAGCAGGAAGAAATGATGAGATTCATGTTGATCAAAATTTGAAGTCATTTTCAATTTTTAACTACCTTGGTTGATCGAGTGGAACTTATACACATGGATACTTAACTGGTCAAGAGTGGCTAGCTACCCAGACATATATTTTACTGAATTTTCCAGAAGTAATAGTGTATTTTGAGTGAGTTATATTATATATTTCATATATTGTAAATTATTTTTCATGTTATATTTATTTTTATGGTAGGATTTTCCAAATCTTATATTCTGAGCTTCCGGAGCATGAGTTTGATCGTTTCTACGATGAAGAATTTGCACCATGGATCAAAAAATATGTAAGTAGTCTATAATAATATATTGGTTAAATCTTGACTTTAACACATAATTATTTGACTTTAGGTTCTTGATAATCATGCTCAGATTGAGCAAGAATTTGTAAACCATCTGTCATGGGGTCCAAAATCAATGGAAAAAACTTGGCCGATATAGTTCATAAATGGATATAATTTTCATACTCAAGAATATGGAATGGGCAAAGCTACAATGAATAGTGGGGTTTGTATTCAGTCATATAATGATGGAGGTGCAAGGAATGATTTTTATGGTTTGCTAGAAGAAATTTTAGAGGTAGAGTACTAAGGCTCAGATTTGCAAGTTGTTTTATTTATATGTCGTTGGTTTGACCCTATCAAAGGCATGAGGGTCCATCCACAATTTAATTTGGTTGAAATAAATTACAAAAAATTATACAAGATGTATGAACAATTTGTGTTAGCACAACAAGTGATTCAAGTATTTTATGCTTCATATCTTAGTCTGAAATGTGACAAAATTGATTGGTGGGCTATTTGTAAAACAAAAGAATGGAAAAAAATTGAGGAACATTGGGAAGATATAGCATATCAACAATATGAAGTTATCAATACATTTCAGATCGAAGAAAATAATATTTCAACTTTACGGGATCCCAATGGCGTAGTAATAGACGTTGATGCAAGTGAAATAAATGAAGATGAAGATGGGGAATTTAATTTAGAGGACGAGGATGAGGATGAGGATGATGAGATTGAAGAGATGTATGATGGGGATGAAAATGACATTGAGGACTTCGATTTATAATTAGTAACTTTTATTCAATGATATTGTTGTTACCTCTTCTTTGTGAACCGGGTAACAGTACTCACATGTAAGACACTATCCATACCAAGAATCGGTTCGACAAGGGAAGCGAAGTAGAATGGTTCGGGTGTAACAGTCTGGGGAAATTGGAACGGGAGGACAATTCGAGGACATTAGCACGGTGGGGAGATCGCGGAGATCACTTTGGTATGAGACAGATGAGAATTAGTTCGGTCTAGTAGGTCCAGAAATGGTACGATATGGATGAGAATTGGTTCGGTATAGTAGGCCCAGAAATGGTATGGGGCGGATAAGAATCGGCTCGGTCTAGCAAGCCCGGAAATAATTCGGTGCGGGAAAAAGTGGAGTTGGTTCGGGCTACTGGGAAGAGCCTAATGGCTATGCTACCGGCAAGTAGTAGGTTTAGGTTAGTTTCATCGAAGGCAAATGGCTGAAAGGGATAGGCTAGTATATTTCCCGAAATGTAGATAAAAAGTTGTTACACAGCATAAGAGGGCCTCCAGATAATATTCCGAGGAGCCTTCGCTCCTCGTGTCTATAAAAGAATGATTCTCCAGATAGAAAAAGTTGCTACGTGTACGACGAAAGAGGTTGGCAATGCCACAATTGGCTAAAGGAAGAGGATAAAAGGGAAAAGCAGGGCAAGAGAAAGGGGATCTTCATTATTCCAACCAGTAGGAGATGAAGGCACATTGAAAAGAGGAGAGCAACCACTTCGCCGGAGAAGGAGAGAAGGAGAGTAGTGAGCTCCATATTTCTTGTATTATTTCTTGTATCTTGACCAAATTGTAAGAGGTTTTCTTATCCACCTCTAGAAGTTCTTTCCGTGAAGGAGGACGTTCATAGTGAAGGTGCTTTGGCACAATAGCTGGTGGGAGAGCTCACCGTCGTGGAGTAGGAATCCTTATTCCGAACCACGTTACATCCTGTGTCTCTGTTTCTTGCTTGTGTTGGCTTGCATGTCTTTGGTTCACATTCATTTTTACCATTGCGACCGAAGAAAACCCCTTAAGCTTCCTTTGTGGCCTATTTCATTGAAAGGAAGTTAGCAAATATTCTTCCTCGTCACCGCATCAGTTGGTGTCATCTGTGGGAAACATCTGAATAAGGCCTAGAGATGCAATCAGAGGAGATACAACACCCGGGAACCTCCGTTGCGGAGGAAAACCCCATCACGATACTACCATCACAACTGAGAGCCATGGTGGACAACGCAGTGGCTGAGGCCCTTGCCAGAGAAAGAAGAACGACGGGATACCTTCATCCTCATTCTGGTGAACCTTCCTCTCGTGGACCGCCGCCTGAGGTGCCCCCTCCACCTTGTACAACAACTAACATTGAAGCATTTCTTGGAGTGGGGCTAGGGGGTGAATTCATCAGACAACTTTGCCATTAACCCCGAATCAACAAGAAGAACAGGGCGAAAGACGGTCGACTATGGCTCCGGAGGTTTATGAGCCCAGCCCTTTTACCATGGACATTCTTTCTGAAATCCCGCCGTCATACTTCAGGAATCCCTAAGTAGACAAGTATGATGGTACAATGGATCCAGAAGAACACCTATAGCAATTTACCGGAGCAGCCTCGCTCTACTGCTATACCGACACCCTCAAGTGCTTGGTCTTCTAGACCACCTTAACTGGCTCGACACAAAAATGGTTCAACACCCTGCCCCTGGGCTCTATTACTTGTTATGCTAATTTTCAAGGGAAGTTCGGCCAAGAGTTCGCCAGCTACAAGGCGTACAAGCACGATGCTTCCATCCTGCTACACATGACGTAGGGGCCCATAGAGTCGCTTAGACGGCATCTTTATCGGTTCACTTTCACCACCAGAATCATCGCTTCAACAAGGTCGGATGCTTTCAGGGTAGCCATTCCGCAAGGGCTAAGGGAAAGTCCTTTCATTAGTTCACTTTTGAGTAAGCCTGTGAACAACTACGAGGACCTGTTAAGCCGTGCAGAAAAATATATCAATGAGGAAGAAGGGCTGAAAGTGCGGAGAGTCGAACGAGCCTCTGCAATGGTCCCTGCCGAAAGAAATCGTCCTGCAGCCCCTCGAGCAGCTCCCAGATGGGAGTAAGCACGACCCTTCCTACCGGAGGCTCCCAGGCCACAGTTATTACTACAAAGCACTCACCCCACACAACCATTGTAGATCATGGATGCCGATGCAGTCCCTCGTGTAGGGATGTATACTGAAAAGTCTATCTTTTGTATGAACATATTTATTTTGAAATAAGAATCACATGATCATTGTTTGTATATTTTTATGCATATTGTCTAATACATTACATTGTAGATAACATGGTGTGTGGTGTCACACGGGAGATCATGTTATCGTCTCCTTGTAAAGTAAAAGTAAAGGCTCACAACCGATATGGCTTTGGACAAATCATCGGAATGGTTATAGTGTGATTTGGTATTGGTTTGTCTTGACCATAGAATCACACTAGTGCACTGTGAGTGTATTGAGCAGGACCGACTTAGAGGTGATTCGATTTACTGCTGACTACATAATCGAATCGGACCTCAGATATTATTTAGTACATGCTCTTAATCCCGATATAATAACGGGCACATATACTTAGTACTCATCTCTTTGATTTACCAATGGGCGAGATTTATAGATTAAATCGATAGGCTCGGTAAGTTGGGAGATGATATTATTTATATGGTGTGTTGTTGATTATAGGAGGAAACCGTGTCCTATATATTAGGATGATGATGTCCCCTTGAGTAGCTCATAAGGTTCATCATGTAAACCCTGCAGGTGGACTTGGTCCGGCATGATGAAAAGGTTGAGTGGTACTACTCAAGGAGTTAGATGTTGATTAATTAATGGTCAGTAAATGAATTAATCGATGGATATTCGAGATCTTAAATACGGTGAGAAAATGTACAAATAATATATGGAGCCCATATTATCATATGGGGGTTGGTGAGGTAGATCAATGATGATCCTTTAGTGGATTGGATCATCATTAGTGGATCGGACTTTATGTGGGCTTGATCCATGGGTGGCCAAGACCCAACTCCTCCTCATGGTTCCTAATGTAGCCTATTAACACCTCATGATGCTTAGATCCGAAGGATACAAACAAAACTCTAGATCCAAAGGTGGAGATTAAATCTCTAGATCCGACGGTTGAGATTAAATCTCTAGATCCGACGGTTGAGATTAAATCCCTAGAACCAATGGAGGAGATTAATCCAAGGCATAAACCCAACTCTATAAATAAGGCTTATTGGCTTGGATGGCAACTTAATGATAATGGGATTAGGGTTTGCTTCCTTTGGAGGCTAGGAATCCTAGTTGGTTTAGGATTAGGTTTGGGTGGCTAGGGTTTTTGGAGCTAAGGGTGGGCGGCCACAAGTGGATGAGGGTTTCCTTCTTCTTCCTAAGGTTGGCCGGCCACTATTCTTCTCCCCTTTACCTTGGCATGAGCTCATCCTATTCTTCTTCCCCTCTTCCATGGCCGACCAAAAAGGAGAGCTAGGATTAGGGTTTGGAGGCTTAGGGTTTAGGAGGCTTGGGTGGCACCAAATAAGGAAGGTTTCTTTCTTCTTCATCCCTTGGTGGCCGGCGCCCACAGCCCTATCCCAGCCCTTGGGTGGCATCCAAAGACCCCTTCTCCTTCTACTTAGGTGGTGGAAACAACATATAGGGCTTTCCCTTGGTGTCTTGGCTGGTTTCCACCATTATCTCCTTCTCCTTGTTGGCCGGCGGCAAGCATTTCTTATGTTGCTTGTTGGTTGGCTATAGGAAGGAGATGAGCCTTGTTTCTATTCTTCCTCTTGCTTTGGAAGACCAAGGAAGGAAGATTTGCGATCTATGTGCTTCGACTTTTGGTAGAGCGTCACTCACACGACGTCCGAAAGGAGGAGGACATACATTAGAAGATCAAGAGGTATATCGATTCTCTAATTTTTATATGTTACATGTTTGTATTTATTTTTCAATTATGAGCATGATATAAATCTGTATATGGCTAAATAATACTTGGATCCCGAGCGTAAACACAAAAACCGGCAATGCGGACATCATCTATTCCGCGGCTACTCGTAGAATAGAGGATGGTCTCTTGAACAACTAGTTTGTTCAAGTGACCTCTCTAAACGAATAGCACGACGATGACTTGGTGGTTTGGGCAATCCCTTTTGTCTAAGATTAAATTTTTTTAATCCGGGGACATCGAAGGGATCGCAATAGACAAGCTACCGAGGTGAAGTGGGAAGCGAAGTTTCCCCTCACGAATTCGATAAGCAAAACCCTTCAATTGGTATCATAGCCAAGGTTTCCGGTTTTGTGTGTTTAGGATTCGGTTAATTTTTATGCACTTTTTCATATATTATATGTGTCGGATAATAGTAGGATATGCATAGTTTAACTCTTTGGTTGCAGGCATAAGATCCGACTATTATGGTCATATGTGTGTATGTGATTGTATGTGTGTAAATATTTATTTTGTTGAATCCTCGGGGTTGACGAGGCTAGTATTTAGTTTTTGTAAATTAAATACGGCAATGTTTAGCCGCTCTTTATTTTATTTTGCTTTCGATCTAGATTTCATGTACACTCTCTCGTGGAGTATAGGATCGATGGATGTAAATTAAAATAGGTTTTAGTCTCGGGTCGCTCGGATCTCCGGATGGCTCGTACATAGCGTAGGAGGAGCGTATGAGAAGACGATGCGACGGGAGACATTTTGAAGACAAAAGCCATAATAGTTGGAAAATAATTTATTTTTCATATTTATTGCTTATTGTTTGATATGCATGTCGTAGCCCAGAAAATTCCTCATTTTCAAATTACTAAGTGGGAGAGGGATATTTTTATAAATTCTCACGGCCTCCATTACGATTTGACATGTGATGCAAGCAAACTTGCGCATCTGCTCTGAGTGCCTTCCTCCCCATCGAATGGATTTGTTTGTGGATCACAAGGTCAAATATGGTTATAGGAAATTATTAAGGAGCGTGTGTACTTGCCCATCGTAAGGCACATAACCCGAGATAATTACCTTGGTACCAAGTAATGGTGAACAATTAGATACAAATATAAGTATCCTCCCCATCGGAGTCACTACTTTTATTTGTAGGGACGAAGAGAAACCAACTATTAATTTTACTTGTCATAAAGTTAGGTTGACAAGATAGTAAAATTAATGAGTAAAACCTCCTCTTACAAATGTAGAATTCGTATATGTCCACACTATCATGGCATACGATATTCTCGGTGTTTTGAGGTGTTGGTTGATTTTGAAATTTTATTGTTTGAGGAATCAATAATTTTTTGAAATCTACAGTAATGATCTATGTGATTCTAAGGATTTTCAAAAATGACTTTCAGTCCACTTACTATGATACTAAAGAAAATAAACTTACTGTACCCAAATAATGTTGATTGGAAAAGAATCTAGATATTGTCTTATCTGCTAAGGAGTACAAATATGCAATCTTCAAAGAGTGTCCTCAGGCCATCATTGCTTAGAAGGTTTCTACTTCTAAGCCGAAAGGCAAGAAGAAGAAGAAACAAGGTGAAGCAAAGGTGGTGGGAGGATCTCAGGGAGGAGTGAAGAAGCCGAAAGGCAAGTACTTCACTTACAAGCAGGATGGACATTGGAAGAAGGATTGTCCCAATCAAAAGCAGAACAAAGATATATCCTTTGGACTAGTCATTGAAACATGATTAGCGGTGTTATCTACCGGCACCTGGTGTGTAGATACGGGAGCCACTAATCATGTATGCAATACTTTGCAAGGGTTCCAGGAAACCCGACGACTAGCTAAAGGGGAAATTACCATTTACTTGGGCAATGCCATGAAGGTGGCGGCTATTGCAGTGGGAGAAGTTTTATTTATCTCTTGAGAAAAATAAAACTTAGGTTCTGGAAAATTCCCTTTATGTACCTTTATTTAGAAAAAACTTAGTTTCAGTTTCTAAATTATTTATGGATGGATATTCTATTTCTTTTAATGATAGAGTTGTTATAAGAAGGAATAGGGACATTATCTGTTCGGGCGCATTGATAGGAAATTTGTACACACTTGAACCAAAACCTCCCACGATGCAAATTGTAGTTAATAACTCATCTTCTAATTCCAATAAGAGAAAAGAACCTTCGAAGATGAACCAAACATATCTTTGGCATCTTTGGCTTGGTCACATTAACCTAAGCAGAATTCAAAGGTTGATAGCTGATGGACCTTTGGGTTCCATAGTGGTGGAGGATCTCCCAACCTATGAATCTTGCTTGGAGGGTAAGATGACCAAGAGGCCTTTTAAGGCCAAGGGGTATAGAGCCAAAGATGTGTTAGAATTTGTTCATTCTGATTTGTGTGGTCCTATTTCTATCCAGGCCAGAGGTCGTTTCGAGTATTTCGTCTCTTTTATAGACGATTACTCAAGATATGGATACATGTACCTGATGCGCCGCAAGTCTGAATGCTTTGACAAGTTCAAAGAATTCAAGGCTGATGTGGAGAAACGTCAAGGTAAAAGTATCAAGACACTACGATCCACTACAAAAAAATGAGGCATTTGGATCGGAATTTTAGAAGCGGTTGGGAAAATGGTGGTAAAGGAGGGGCTTTTAGAAGCGGTTTTCTTAACCGGTGCTAATACCGCTTCAATTGATTTTTTTTTGAAGCGGATGATTTTTTGATTCTGTTGAATATGTTTAGAATCGGTTAACAAACGGTTCTATATAAATTTTATAGGAGCGGTTATTAACCACTCCTATTGCTTTAGGAGCAGTTATAACCGCTCCTAATACTTCTTCAATTTATTATTTTTTGAATCGGATAATTTTCCGATTCTGTTTAAGATATTTAGAATCGGTAATTATAACTGCTCCTAATACCGCTTCAATTGAACATATTTTTTTTAATTTTTCTGATTCTGTTCAGTTTATTTAGAATCGATTTGTATAATAATTTTAGGATCGTTTAATAACCGATCCCAATTCTTTAGGAGCGGTTAATAACCGCTCCTAAATGTTTATAAAAAGAGGAGCAGTTACCCTAGGCAGCTGTACGTCTTGGATTAGAGGGGTGGTCGTATCTTAGATTTTATTTTCCAAAAAATCCTAGCTAGCCGGTTTGGATTTAAGGAGTGTATTATTTTCCAATTTCTTCTCTTTGTTTCAACAGTCTTCTCTATTCTAGCGGTCCATCAAATCAGTTGCGCCCTAGTTTCATCTGGCCTTCTACTTCTTTGTCATAAGCCTTTGATTTTGTTTGTGGAGGTAATTTCTTTGTTTAAATTTTATTATGTGATAAATTTTTTAAGTATTAATGGTGACAAAATTATAATCGATTAGAGTTTGTCTTTTTTTATGAATCCTTTGATTTATCTTTTTTCAAGTTATTTGTATTGTTTTTCAAATTTATTATTATATTTTGTGTATTGTATTTTGTTTATTATGCTATGCTTTATTTTCAAAAATTTTTCCTCTAAATTGAATAATATAAAAGATTTCTCGTGATTTTTTTATTTTATGAAATCATTCTATTTATATATTTGAAAATTTATATTTAGGAATTGTATTTTTATGTTTGTTAAATTCCTTCAAATTGGTATGTGTTTATCTACAAATGTTTATTTAATTTTGATATATCATATTTCAATGTGTAAATGTTTAAAAATTATTGAACAGGATCAAATCATGCAGAAGGAATGGATGGCTGCCCCACATGGCAGTCTTGAGTATCAGTGGGAATTCTATATTTTTTACGTTTTTCATTTGGTGATGCAACTCAAGAAGTGACAAGACCATGTCCTTGTTGCAAATGCATAAACTCATTGAGTCATGATCGAGAGACAATACATGAGCATCTGATGATAAATGGTATCTTTCAAGATTATCGAATATGGAATTTTCATGGAGAAAATCTAATTGTACAAGATCACGATAACAACCAACTTCGAGATTTAGCGCAACAAGTTCCTAAAGTAACTAGCCATGAACCCTTCGTAGAAGAAATGTTGAATGATGCATTTGAAATGCATGAAGGATCTGCAAGTAATGAAAACTGTACTGGAGCATCGACTAGTCATATACCGATGGAGTCTAGTGTGACAGATTTTTATCGACTAATACAGGAAGGGAAACAACAACTATATACCGGATGCACAATGTTTTCTAAACTGACATTCCTTATTGAGTTATTTCAATTAAAAGTTAGTGGAAAATGGAGTGATAAGTCATTTACAGCATTGTTGGACTTCTTTCGTCGAGTACTTCCACCGGAAGCTCAAGTGCCTAAGTCTTTTTATGAAGCAAAGAAATTAATTTCTAGTTTAGAACTTCATTATGAAAAAATACACGCTTGTCTAAATGATTGCATGATTTATTTGGGGGAAAGTGAGAATGAACAGGCTTGCAAAGTGTGTAACCTTTCAAGATGGAAAAATTTACAGAAATCATCTAGGAGGTCATATAAAGGTGGAAAAAACGTCTTGTGGTTAATATTCCAGCCAAAGTCTTTTGGTATTTTCCATTGAAACCAAGATTGCAAAGATTATTCATGTCATCCAAGACATCTGAAAGTATGTAATGGCATTTCAAAAAATGAGTTTTGGATGGAAATCTAAGGCATCCAACTGATTCTCGAGCGTGGAAGGAATTTGATGAACGACATTGTGAATATGCATCCGATCCTTGAAATGTATGCTTGGGACTTGCTTCTGATGGTTTTAATCCATTTAAAAATCAAAGCACTGCACATAGTACTTGGCCTATTGGTTTGATGCCTTATAATTTGCCACCTTGGGAATGCATGAAGCCTCATTCTATTATTTTATCCACCCTTATTCTAGGTCCAAAAGCACTTGGAAATGATATCGATATGTATTTACGTCCTCTATTGACTGAATTAAAATATTTGTGGGAAAATGGAATTGCCACATTTGATGCTTGTAACAAAGAAATGTTTCAAATGCGGGCTGCATTAATTTGGACAGTTAGTGACTTTCCTGGTTTGGGATGTTTGTCTGGATGGAATACATATGCCAAGAATGCATGTCCAACTTGTGCTGATAAGACAGATGCATTGTACCTAAAACATGGAAAAAAGTGGTCATTCAGAGGGCATCGTCGTTTTCTACCACTAGATTCAGAAATTCGAACAATGTTAAGTTATGGGCAACCAAAACAACGCGAGTTAGATTTGGCTCCATTATCTGGATATGACGTTCTACGAATGACCTTAAACAAGAATGTGATTTTTGGTAAGAGTAATGCATTAAAACCAAATGTGAGAATGAAAACAGGGTCAATTGAACAAATGTGGAGAAAACAAAGTATATTTTTTAGTCTGCCATACTGGGAATTTAATTTGATCCGACATAATTTGGACCCTATGCATATTGAAAAAAATGTTTGCGACAACATTATTGGAACACTTTTAGATGATTCCAACAAGAGTAAAGATAATTATGCTACACGTAGAGATTTAAAGATTTTGGGTATTATGAAACAACTATGGCCCCGAACACAATCAGATGGTAAAGAGTATTTTCCACCTCCATGTTATTCTATGTGTAAAGCTGAAAAAAAGATATTTTGTTCAATATTGAAAGATATTCGTGTCCCTGATGGTATGTCATCTGATATTTCAAAGTGTGTGGATGTTGGACGTTGCAAGATTATGGGCTTGAAAAGCCATTATTGTCATATCATGATGGAACAATTCCTTCCAATTGCTCTTCGTCGAGTGTTGTCAAAAAAGGTAACTGCTCCACTTATTGTTTTGTGTGAATATTTTAGAATAGTGTGTGCAAAGTCTCTACAAGAAGAAGAATTACAAAAGGATGAAGAAGGAGTTGTTTTGGTTTTATGTCAATTGGAGAGAATATTTCCACCATCTTTTTTCACAATAATGGTTCATTTGGTGGTACATTTAGCGTATACATTCTTTGGGCCTGTACATTATCGATAGATGTATCCAATAGAAAGGTACCTGGGAAAACTTAAAAATTTTGTCAGAAATAAAGCACGACCAGAGGCCAACATTGCAGAGGCATATTTAGCAGATGAATGTGTTGTGTTTTGTTCACGTTATATAGAGGGTAACATCTCATTCAACAATCATGGAACACGACATAAAGAGACACCAAATATTGACTTTCCCACAGTTTCGATGTTTCCACAAGTAGGGCGACCAACAAAAGGACTTCAAGTACTTACCTTGGATGACAAAACTTTAACTCAAGGTCATAGATATATTCTCTCTAATTGTACAGCCTTGCAACCATATCGTGAGTAAGTATTACATGTTGAATACCATATTCTATCTCATTTTCTAATTATAATTGTACAGCCTTCCCCAGGATTCGAACTCTAAACCTCCAGGTTAAGTACTAAAGTTTATGAATCCTGGTAAAGGAAAAAACCCACTTCCAGGAGTGGGAAGTCCAGGTGAGTAACGACGGGCCAACAGGGGCGATGGTCGTTGACCAATAGGGGTCATCGAATTCCGCCAACAGGGGCAACGGTCGTTGACCAATAGGGGTTACCGAATTCCGCCAACAGGGGCCCGGTCGTTACAATAAAAAGGTGCCTTTTATTTATCGGCGATTTGTCGACGTCGTCGCTCGCTGGCGCACCGTCGTTACCACTGATTTTACTCGAATCGAACTCTAGACCTCCAGGCTAAGTACTAAAGTTTATGAATCCTGGTAACCAAGTGATCCTTGATCACTGGGTTACCAGGATTCATAAACTTTAGTACTTAGCCTGGAGGTCTAGAGTTCGAATCCTGGGGAAGGCAAAAATCCACTCAGTGTGGAAGACAGTGGTAACGACGCCAACAGGGCACTTCGCCGACCATAGGGGCCGAATTCCGCCAATAGGGGCCCGATCGTTACAATAAATATAAATACCAGTTAGGTACTTAACAGTACCTTCAATGTTATCAATCTAAGGCTCAAGCCGCTCAAGGATCAAAATCCATAGGGAACTTCGTAACTTAAACCTCCAAGGACTGTATCAACAATAGTATACATTCTGTCCATCGCTTCACAGAGTAATAACCGCTTATATAATCAAGGAAAATCTAACACTATAGATCCTGGATTTACAACCAATGTGATTTACTGCTGTATAGCAATACGTGTAACTGAATCGGCTCTCAAAAAGGCAATGCATCTTTTCGTCACAGGTCCAAGACTCACAAACTGAACAAGTCATTTGTGGTCAACTCCATCTACGATTACAAATAGTGACCAACACACTTAAATGTTATTTCCTGTTATCCACTAAACACATAGTCAATCTAACCAGGAGTATAAACACTACGGCAACTCTGGTTGGTCACCGTGGTGGGCGACCCCTACTACGAGTCTGCACATGAGTCACAACTCTATAGACCCTTCTGGCAACTCCTTAGCCAGAGATCTCACTGTCCTCTTTCGTGGTTACCCTGCACCACGTCTCGGTGCAGGAGCACGCCCACCTTATCTCATATATGTTAAATTATTACATATGTTACTAGGACAGATATTACTAGAAGTAATAACATATAAAATTAATCATCATACCTATTTTGCCGCAGGAGAGGTTCCGTCGCCGCCAAAACCCCAAATTGACCTCGTCAAAATCCTCGAATTACCGAAATATAAAAATCGTCGGAAATCCATACCAATCCAAAATTTTCTAAATTGCCTCGTAAAACATGCCAAACGTGGCGAACTCTGAAAAATCCAAAAACCCCTAGGAACTCGAAAACCTAGGCGCTCTGATACCAAATAAATTTTCACGCCCCGAAAGAGTCCCCGCCAAACGAAAATACGGCAGCATCTCCCCTGTACGGGTGACAATGTCAATTTACATACAAGGCCTACACAGCCACTATACATCGGTCAACACGACCGGAATCCAAACACCCACGCAGATAATAAATCAGGCCTCAGGCCAACAATCAAATGATATACACAAAAGAATATCATAACTAAACCTACCCCTTCTGCCATCTGGGCAGGAATACTCAACCAAAATCCAATCTAGAACAAACTCCGAATAGAGGTCCATAAGGACACCAAAAATCCACGAATACATAAATCCAATTCCAGTTCTAAATATATCTTCTAAACAAGATATCCAAAACCAAAAACAAATAACCAAATACACTTCCACGACGAGGGGGTTTGGCAGCTGGACTCTTCTGACAGCTTCATCCTGAAATAGATATAAATCAACGAGGTGAGTTCAAAGAACTCTGCGGGTATAGTAGATATTTAAAGTAAAGTATAGCTAACAATAAAAATATCATGCCAGTATAGTCTCACATAAATAGGGTATGCAAGCAAGAAATACAAAATGACTGTACTTTCCTGAATCTCCTACCCTGATATAGGAGCATGTGTCTGACTATAAGTAATAAAGTCCTGACCATATATAAACATGTATCCTGTATGCATGACAATCATATGCACATCCAAGGCATCAATACAAATGCAGGAAACACAATATAAATGCAATCTGTGCAAAGTGCATGCCGTGCCAATGACATGGTCACCCCTGACGCCAGTCAGCCGCCTCACACGCGATGGTGAAGCCGAGTGGGTAGGGCTATGATAACTGTGCACTCTGCCATCACTGCTCCTGAGTGACCGAGTGGACAGGATGCTGTCGGAGTACACCTATCCTCCTGCCCCAAACATAGTGGGGGAGCTAAGCTCTCATCTCCCGGTGTCATAGGCCAGAGGAGGGATCCCTGCCCGCTACCACGCTGCCTCATCGCTACCCATGAGCGGACCAGCGGAGCCTGACAGAGCAACTGCACACACCCTCCTGATGTACCACTAACCCATGAGTGGCAGTGTGTGCAGGCCATGTAACTAGCTGCGGGCTCAACAATAATGGAACCCCGTCCAGCTAGCATGCAATCATGCAAAAATGGTGCATGATACTAAAACATGTAAATCCTACTCAAAATACCTATCCGAATAATATGTACAATCAATATGTACATATCCCTAATCCATATACTATGATCCAAATCAAACAGGAAAATATAATCATATCCTATCACATGCATGTATCTAGTAGGCACTAAAATCATACCAGGCATATAAACATGAAAAAGTTATTGTAAGCTATCCTAACTAGCATATCAACTTGACTTAATCTAAAAGTTAAGTCAAAATACGCTGATAATATATCCAAAAGAGAACCGGATCGTCACGGCGTGATCACGCCTCGTGACATAATGCATAACTATTGTTAAGCACAAAATACCATTCAACGACAAATCGAATACTTAATCGATTCCCTCCATAACCAATCAATCCAAAGTAAATCCATCAAATTCAAGCACATGACAACGTGCTAAATTACTACTATGTATCTCCAAGTAGACCCTCAACCCGTAGGTCACAAATTGTGATTAACTCCTCAATCCAAGATAATATTCTTACAATTAATCAAATCGAATCCTACATCGACCTCATATCCGATCCACTAGATTGATTTAATTATCCTATTCAACCTAATCAATCCTCCATACATAATTACAGAACCGAGCATAATTATGAATCCAACCTAACCCTAGGTGACATACACACAACTCAACCAATCCTTACCTCAAACCCAATCCAACACTTGGATGCCACAACTTGTCACCCACAATCCATTTACAGCCGTTAACAACTCACCTAACGATAAACTCACAGCCATAAGTTCTTATTCCCTTTATAAAGATCCGTTCGGATCAACAAGAAATCCGATGATTAGGTTATATGAAATTCACTGGCTGATTCACCAACTCATCCCTCAATCAGTAATCACGTCGACTATAACCATCTGTCCAAAACCACTAACTCCAAACCCTAATCCTACTAATAGGAAAATCGACGGATTTACCTAAAATCAGATATGGCACAGGAAAAAATAACCCCAATCTATTCGCTGCCCATAAACAAACCACTCCTATATCTATCCACCATTACCACAACACAACCACTCAAAAATTTAACAATTTTACAGCTAAAAGAGAGGCTAGCTCAAACTTACCAGCCTTGGAAATCTCTCGGCAGTAATCCTTCCCAAATCTCTGTTCACCAGAATTTCTTGCTGCTGCCCTAGCACCCCACACGACGATCTTGCTTCCTGCCATCCCCTGTTCATCGGCAACCGGCGCTCACTATCACTGTCCAAAATCACTGATCAAGCTCAAATAGGAAATCCACAGCTAGGACTTTCAATCTCGTCCAAGGAACAAGGAATCCGACTCCTACCTTACTCCGGCGACCACCGGCAGGGATCGCAGCCTCCGCCCCAAATCGGCACGTAACGGCGACTAGGCTAGCAGCAGGCGCGGGCGGGGAGAAAGGAAGAGGAGCGGCGACGGCGCTCTTTGGCAGAGGAGGCCGGCGCGCACCGTCGGTGGCAGAGGAGGCCGGCGCGCACCGTCGGTGCGAAGAGCGGAGATCGTCTTGTGAGAGGAAGGTTGCGGAGGTCGAGGCGAGGAGGCGGCCGACGAAGCGAACCGATCGTCGAAGGAGAAGGGATTGCCGGCAGAGAAGATGTCGCTCGAGAGAAAAACTGCAAGGGGGAAATCGGGCGCACGGGAAAAGAAAACCGCAAGGGGGAAATCGGGCGCACGGGAAAAGAAAAAGGTTTTTTTTTTATTTAACTATACGTTAATAGAATTTATTAACCTCTCAATACAGATAAACCAAACAAGCCCTTTAAAAGCCTATTTTTCTTATCCCCGTAAATACCTCGTACGAACTCCATTTAAATCCAGAAAAATTCCTAAAATTCCCTAAAATTCCTGAAAAATTTCCAGGATTATTTTCCTTAATGCTTTGGCCATTAAATTTAATATTTTAAATCTTCAGTATTTAACAATTATGGTCAACTAACTGATGCCATCTCACTTGATTATGGTGGTTGTGGACGAATTGTTCTTTTTCGATGTGATTGGATTAACACTATTACCGGTTTGAAAATTGATCCATTTGGATTTACAATGGTGAATTTTTCATGCTTGGTACATACGGGAGAACTTGATGATCATGAACCTTTTATTTTGGCTACGCAAGCTCAAATGGTTTATTATGTTCGTGATCCAAAGGAGGAGGATTGGTATTGTGCCATTCGTCACACACCAAGAGATAGGTACAACATTGGCAATGAAGATGATATGGATACAATGTTTTTTATTCATAATAATTTATATAATATGGAATCGATATTAAGTGATGTAAATAAAGTAGATGTTGAATTAATTAGAACTGACATTGAGGGTTCAATAGTTGAGGTTCTTCCGGTTGTGAACAATGAAACAGATGATGAATACTTTGGTTGATTTTTGTATTTTCTTTCATTATGTTGAAACTATATTTAGAATTATGAAACTCTCGAAGATGTCCAGTAAATTTTCATCCTCTATTTTTGTTACTGTATTGTTCGTATTCTTTGCAACTCGAATACTGCAAAGATGCTCTTTCTCCATTATCAGATTTAGATGAGTTTACGATTCTTCCACTCTTTTCAAGATGAGAAGAAGATTTTCGAAATTTAATAGGCTTGTATTTTAATTAGCACTACTGTCTTTTTTTCATCCATTTAGAAAAAATTGGTACCAAAAATATGTTGGGTTTCCGGCACCGCGGCGTGTGTGTGTTCGATCATGTTTCGTAAACATGAGCACAGCGGAAGCAATTAAAAATAATAAATCTATATTTATTACAACACACACAACACACGCATGCTATTACAACAAGTGTAAACATAACCGTAAATTAAAATTTGCAATAAAAGAAATTATCTACGTTATACCTTTCGTATGACGTGTAGCGGGAACGGCATCAACCGGAACGATCCTCGTAAGAATCGTCTCTATCCGTATCCATGCCGAGCTCCTCGGGATGACTTTGCTAAGTCACGAGCTTCGTCTTCGTACGGGTTACTAGCCTCGTGTTGAAGACGACGTGATCGAGAGATGATCACGATCCGAATCCAAATTCGGATCCTAAAATGAGTTCTCAAAACTCGCTTCTCCGGAGAGGTATTCGTCAACCAATTGACGAATCCTTCGTCCTCCACCTCAAAGGATTACCGGAGATCAAATCCCCGGTAAGTTAGGCGCTATCGGAGCACTAACCGTCGTCCAAACGACGCTCCAACAACAAAGAAACAAGCTGTCTAGAAAAACTGGACAGCTTTTGGTGGAGGAATAGAGGCCGGCCAAGGAGAGATGGAAGCTCACCTTATCACCGAACCTAGAGGAGATCACCGGAGGGTCGCCGGAGGTTCACCGGATGAAGCTTGGTCGCCGGCAACAAGTTGGACGGCGGCACAAGAGGTTGGGCGGCGGCACACTAGGGTTGGCGCCGAAATCCTCCTTCAAGGGGTGGGCGGCAACTCCAAGGGCTAGGGTTTTGATTAGGGCTTAATTATCCATTAAGCCCTCTTTTATAGAGAACTAATTCTCTTAATCGTTAATGGATCATATCCATAAATCCCGTTAACCCGCTCCATTAAGATAAGTTAAAATAAACCAAACCATGATGATTTATTTTAAGTTAAAACGAACCGAACCAACCTTTGGTTCATTCGTTTAATATAAACCAAACCCTTTGGTTTATTCTCATCCATTGGATTAGAACCAAACCATTTTGGTCCATCCATTATGTCTTCATAAGACATGGCCCATCCACGCTTCCATTGCGACTGAAACAATTTCATGCTCGCTTTATGTTTGGTCCAACAAAACATAGTTTCTCTCGGTCTGAGAATCCCATTCTCAAGCTCGTTTTAAATCCTTTGGATTACACTCGTTGTGCATGTGACCAAATAGGTTCTCGGTTTATTTTGGCCGTCTATAATTAACCATTAATTATAGAACGATCATGAGTGGCACCTAGTAGTACATCATGATCCCCAATTAACCGAAAAGATCAACGGTTGATCCAGATCTATTTCTGAAACCCTTCAGTAGCTCGAATGAATCGTTCCCCATTCCCTTCACTCATCTTATACCCACTTGGTTGAGGACATGGTCTATTGTGTCAGTCCCCACTAGGCTGACTACGTCACACCTAGCCCAAGTATCATTTCCTCGTCCTACGGATTCTAGTTACTCCACATGTATCGAAGAGTACCTTACTCTAAACATGTAATGCTTTGGCCAAAGACTTTAGTAACAATCCGACGAGAGGCCATGGGTATACATCTCCTCGCAAGGAGTGGTGAATCCTTTATAGGCTATTCAAACACCCTCGATCACTTCGACTTATACCCAATCATCCCGGGTCCACATCTCCTCGGAGATGTTTGCTTAAGATGTCAAAGCATAAGTCTCCATGATCAAGATGACTTGAATACCGCAAGTCAAAGGAACATCGCACTTAAGCCACAGTAAGAACTTCATTGACATATCTATATATGCAGAGAACCATATGAAGTCTTACGACTGGTCACTCCAATGAACTAGTTACCATAACTAGCATCCACGATTAACTCCGGACATCACTATGTCTCCAGCCAGTGAGAATCAGCTGCTTGGATACACCAAGGAGTATACCTCGTGCTAGTCTCGACAGAATTGATGGTGTCCAAATCCATCAATTCATCGACTAGGGATAATTCCGATACATCACAATTACACATGTAGAGATACTCACTAGTTGTGATCCAATCACAAATTCTCTCATGCTGTGAATCGTATCGTGGACATTCAGTAAATGAGTTTAAGATCCAATCAAATACCTAAAACATGTATACTCAAATAGTGAATCTTCATTTATCATATAAATGGTTCATACATAAGGCGATTGCCTTAGGACATCTCTCATATATTACTAACAGACTCCCACTTGGCCTAATGCCAATCGCTACGATATCCAATACCATAAGCTCTAACATGACCCTCAAACTTACTTTGAGGTAATGCTTTAGTCAAAGGATCCGCTAAGTTCCTTTCAGTGGGAATTTTCTCGATTTGTATTTCATTCCTACTTATGATCTCTCTGATAAGATGATAGCGGCGAAGCACATGTTTGGATCGTTGATGAGACCTTGGCTCTTTCGCCTGTGCAATTGCTCCATTGTTGTCGCAGTAGACCGGTATTGCTTCAACAATGGCCGGAATCACACCAAGTTCATGAACGAACTTCTTGATCCAAACCGCTTCCTTTGCTGCTTCCGAAGCTGCAATATATTCTGCCTCAGTGGTAGAATCCGCTACAGTCTCTTGTTTGGAACTTTTCCAACTCACTGCGCCCCCATTCATGGTGAACACGTATCCAGACTGAGACCTGGAATCATCCTTGTCTCTTTGGAAGCTGGCATCCGTATACCCGCGTATCACCATGTCCCCTTCTCCATATATTAGGAACACATCCTTAGTTCTTCTCAAGTACTTAAGGATCATCTTAACAGCCACCCAATGATCCATTCCTGGATCGGATTGGTATCTGCTCGTGACACTCAGAGCGTACGATACATCGGGCCTCGTACATAACATAGCATACATGATAGATCCTATTGCGGATGCATAGGGAATCTTACTCATGCAAATCCTCTCGTCTTCTGTGTGCGGACACATAGACTTCGAAAGGTGTACCCCATGCCTGATGGGCAGATAACCTTTCTTGGATTCCGACATGCTAAACCTCTTTAGCACTCGGTCTATATATGTAGACTGCGAAAGACCAAGCAACCGTTTCGATCTATCTCTATAGATCTTAATCCCAAGGATGTAGGTTGCTTCTCCCAGTCTTTCAAGGAGAATGTCTTGGATAACCAAACCTTAACTGACTGTAAGATTGACACATCGTTTCCTATAAGTAATATGTCATCGACATACAATACTAGGAACACGACTGCACTCCCACTAACCTTCTTGTACACACAAGGTTCGTCTGGATTTTGTGAGAAATCAAACTTTTTGATCGTCTCATCAAAACGGATATTCCATCTACTGGATGCTTGCTTCAATCCATAAATGGATCGTCGCAATTTGCATACCTTGGTTTTATCAACCGATGTGAAACCCTCAGGCTGTATCATATACACGTCCTCGAGCAGGTTTCAATTAAGGAAAGCTGTTTTCACATCCATCTGCCATATCTCATAATCATAATGAGCCGCTATGGCCAGGAGCATCCGAATGGATTTAAGCATAGCTACAGGCGAATAGGTTTCGTCATAATCAAAACCTTGTTTTTGACGATATCCTTTCGCCACCAATCTAGCCTTATAGGTAATCACATTACCATCCATGTCGGTTTTCTTCTTAAAAATCCACTTGCACCCTATAGGCTTTATCCCTTCAGGTGGGTCAACCAAGTTCCAAACTTGGTTTTCATACATGGAATCCATTTCCGACTTCATGGCACCAAGCCACTTATCCCTTTCTGAACTTGTCAGCACTTCTTCATAACTGGTAGGCTCCTCATCATCAATGAGTAACACGTCGTTCGATTCGCTTACGAGAAATCCATATATCTCAGGAATATTGCGTGTTCTACCAAATCCATGAAGATGTGGTGTTACAATAGGTCCAGCCGATTGCTCATCATTATGAGTTGTCGGCTGTTGTGCTTCACCAGGTATCTCATTAATGTCTATTTGAGTCTCTCGAGCCTCCTCAAGCTCGACGACACTCCCACTGTTTTCTTGCAAGAGAAACTCTTTCTCTAGAAACACAGCATGCCTTGAAAAAAACACCTTTTGTTCCACAGGATGATAGAATTGGTAACCCCTTGTTTCCTTAGGGTATCCAATAAATAGACATTTATCAGACTTAGCATCCAGTTTGTCTGATACAGTCTGCTTCACATAAGCAGGACAACCCCATATCTTCAAGTAAGATACATGAGGTTTCTTACCATTCCATATCTCATATGGAGTGGTTGAGACTACCTTGGTAGGCATTCTGTTTAACAAGTAAACAGCTGTCTGAAGTGCATAACCCCAAAAGGACTTGGGAAGAGTTGCATGATTCATCATTGACCTGACCATGTCCAACAAGGTCCGGTTACGCCTCTCAGATACACCATTATGCTGTGGTGTATAGGGCGGAGTCCATTGAGACAATATGCCATTGTCTCTTAGATAATCAAGAAACTCTTGACTTAAGTATTCACCACCTCGATCCGATCGAAGTATTTTAATACTTTTGTCATGTTGTTTCTCTACTTCATTTCTGAATTCTTTGAACCTTTCAAAGGCTTCATACTTGTGTTTCATCAGGAACACATACCCAAACCGTGAGTGATCATCGGTGAAGGTAATGAAGTAGCTATAGGCTCCAAAAGCTTGAGTTGACATAGGTCCACATACATCAGTATGTACAAGACCTAGTAACTCTCCCACTCGTTCACCCTTTCCAGTGAAAGGTAACTTAGTCATCTTGCCTTTTAAGCATGATTCGCATGTATCGTATGAATCCAATTCAAACGATTCCAGAATTCCACATCGGTGTAATTCGGACATGCGTTTCTTGCTTATATGGCCAAGACGACAATGCCACATATAGGAGTCTATTTGATTATCCTTTCGAGCAGGCGTGTTGCTCGCTTCGATATTGAAAATGTCACTGGATACGTCCAACGTATAAACACCATTGCTTAAAGTTCCAGTCCCATAAAGAACTCCATTCAAAGTTATGTAACAACAATTGTTACTAAACGTTAAATGGAAACCATTTCTATTTAAACAAGAAATAGAAATGATGTTCTTTATCAACGAAGGAACATAAAAGCAATTGTCCAGTTCTAAGACAAGTCCTATAGGGAGTTCCAACAAATACGTTCCGATGGCGAGTGCAGCAACCGTTGCTCCATTCCCAACACGTAAATTTGACTCTCCCTTGACGAGTCTTCTTCTATTCCTTAGCCCATGTATGTCATTACATATATGTGAGCCACACCCAGTATCAAATACCCAAGTGTCTGAGGAAATAGAATGACAATCAATAAAGAAGATTTCTGAAGAAGATGGGGCATCCGATGCCTTATCCTTCTTCACGGACTCAAGATAAATCTTGCACTTTCTTCGCAAATAGCTCTCCTTGCCATAATGATGGCAAGTTTCCTTTTGTGCTAGTTCTACCTTCTTAGCCTTTCTCTTCTTTCCCTTCTGCTGTTCCTTTGACTTCCTCTTAGAACCTTTCTTCGAGGAATCAACTAACAACGATCCTACTCATGCTTCTCGAGAAGACTCCACGGTCTTGACATATTGGCGATACCAGATGAACCTCCTAGCATCTCAGAGGTGAAGAGGAGCTTTGAGACCTCGAACCTTTCGAATCTCACTTGCTCATCAACCAACTCATAAAGATGAAGGACTACGATATGAGCATCCATATGCTCATGCTGCTTTCGTAGCTTGGGTTCCATCGTGGCTAGCATGATGCAACTCATTTGTTCAAAATCACTCACATGTTTATGATAGGCCAACAATTGGTCCAAAGTTGCATCGTCACTAGGACGGGCGGGAAGAGGCGCTTCGAGGACATACACAATCTTTTCACCTTGAGAACAATTCTCAAGTTTCTAAGCCAGTCCAAGAAGTTCGGCCCAGTCAATTTATTTGAATCCAAAGTGGAACGCAAATTCAAACACATCATGATCAATATATTAACTTAGAAATACAAACGAGCATATATGAGAAAGATGATTTTTTAAAATGCATCAATATACATTTATAAATCCCATTTATTTTTTGAATTTCAAAAACCCCAAAATCACTTCGGGAGATTGTAGGTCCATCTCCGAATGGGCTGATATCCATCATAGTTATGAACAACCTTGGAGAGAGTCCAACAAGCCATTCATAACTACGACGGTAGGTATCATCTATACCGATTGCATATCCCGTATATGCAACTATCACAATGTGCTATCAACTAATTGAATGTTCACACATACATCGGGTTGTTAACACATTAACAAGTATGCATCATATGCATAGCACCCAACTTCACCTCCCTTTACATCGACCTTGGAGAGAGTCCAACAAGCCGATGCTCCAGGTTAAAGCCAACCCATTAATCGGGACATAGTTTTAATATGGTTAGAGCGCATTCAACCAATTAGCCCAGCTTGGAGAGAGTCCAACAACCAAAGCTAACGATTGACCTCTGACTCTTACCATATTAGTATTAAACTATTCCATGGTTTGAACATATTGAGTTGAGGGCTTGGAAGAGTCAACAACCCAAACAAGAAACAGAACTCTGGTTCTAACCATATTAATGGAAGGTGTAGGCTTTAATATTGAGTTAGGGTTTTTATGTCTCATCCTCTTTGCATGCAAATAACTATTATCTACATGGCATGGCATACATCTACATGTCACGACACGCATGGCATAATGTTATGCATCTAATGCAATTACATGGCATACAATTATGTCATGTATATAATTTCCTTATATGTCATAACTATTTATGGAAATAAAATATGTTTAAGATTTGATTCTCCAAATCAAATCATAATTAAATTAGGAAACAAATTTCCAAATCTAATCACATATTTTATTCATGGAATTATTTGATTAAGGAAAATCTATTTAGGAAACCAATTTCCTAAATCTTTAAAACTACTTATGGAAATAAAATATTTTAAGATTTGATTTCCCAAATCAAATCATGATTAAATTAGGAAACAAATTTCCAGAATCTAATCAAATATTTTATTTATGGAAAATACCAATTTCCATAAATACTTCCAACTTTCCAAAAGTGGAAGATTTCCATAAATACTTCTAGACTTTCCAAAATTGAAAAATTTCCATAAATACTTCTAAATTTCCAAAATTAGAAAATTTCCAGAAATACATTATGACTATCATAAAACCATTTTTACGATTATGTGAAACACAACTGGGCTCTGATACCCTTTGTTGGGTTTTAAAGCGCAGCGTGTGTGTGTTCGATCATTCGTAAACATGAGCACAGCGGAAGCAATTAAAAATAATAAATCTATATTTATTACAACACACATGCTATTACAACAAGTGTAGACATAACCGTAAATTAAAATTTGCAATAAAAGAAAATTATCTACGTTATACCTTTCGTATGACGTGTAGCGGGAACGACATCAGCGGAACGATCCTCGTAAGAATCGTCTCTATCCGTATCCACGCCGAGCTCCTCGGGATGACTTCGCTAAGCCACGAGCTTCGTCTTCGTACGGGTTACTAGCCTCGTGTTGAAGACAACGTGACCGAGAGATGATCACGATCCGAATCCAAATTCGGATCCTAATACGAGTTCTCAAAACTCGCTTCTCCGGAGAGGTATTCGTCAACCAATTGACGAATCCTTCGTCCTCCACCTCAGAGGATTACCGGAGATCAAATCCCCGGTAAGTTAGCCGCTGTCGGAGCACTAACCGTCGTCAAGCGGCGCTCCGACAACAAAGAAACAAGCTGTCAGAAAAACTGGACAGCTTTGGTGGAAGAATAGAGGCCGGCCAAGGAGATGGAAGCTCACCTTATCACGAACCTAGAGAGATCACGGAGGTCGCCGGAGGTTCACGGCTGAAGCAGTGGCCGGCAACAAGTTGGGCGGCAGCACAAGAGGTTGGCGGCACACTAGGGTTGGCGCCGAAATCCTCCTTGAGGGTGGCGGCAACTCCAAGGGCTAGGGTTTTGATTAGGGCTTAATTATCCATTAAGCCCTCTTTTATAGAGAACTAATTCTCTTAATGGTTAATGGATCATATCCATAAAGCCCGTTAACCCGCTCCATTAAGATAAGTTAAAATAAACCAAACCATGATGGTTTATTTTAAGTTAAAACGAAGAACCAACCTTTGGTTCATTCGTTTAATATAAACCAAACCCTTTGGTTTATTCTCATCCATTGGATTAGAACCAAACCATTTTGGTCCATCCATTATGTCTTCATAAGACATGGCCCATCCACGCTTCCATTGCGACTGAAACAATTTCATGCTCGCTTTATGTTTGGTCCAACCAAACATAGTTTCTCTCGGTCTGAGAATCCCATTCTCAAGCTCGTTTTAAATCCTTTGGATTACACTCGTTGTCGTGTGACCAAATAGGTTCTCGGTTTATGTTGGCCGTCTATAATTAACCATTAATTATAGAGCGATCATGAGTGGCACCTAGTAGTACATCATGATCCCCAATTAGCAGAAAAGATCAGCGGTTGATCGAACTATTTACGAAACCCTTGGCTCGAATGAATCGTGCCCCATTCCCTTCACTCATCTTATACCCACTTGGTTGGGACATGGTCTATTGTGTGATCCCCACTAAGTGACTACGTCACACCTAGCCCAGTATCATTTCCTCGTCCTCACAGTTCTAGTTACTCCACATGTATCGAAGAGTACCTTACTCTAAACATGTAATGCTTTGGCCAGACTTTAGTAACAATCCGACGAGAGGCCATGGGTATACATCTCCTGCAGGAGTGGTGAATCCTTTATAGGCTATTCAAACACCTTGATCACGACTTATACCCAATCATCCGGGTCCACATCTCCTTAGAGATGTTTGCTTAAGATGTCAAAGCATAAGTCTCCATGATCAAGATGACTTGAATACATAGTCGAAGGAACATCGCACTTAAGCCCGATAAGAACTTCATTGACATATCTATATGTCGAGGAGAACCATATGAAGTCTTACGGTGAATCACTCCAATGAACTAGTTACCATAACTAGCATCCACGATTAACTCCGACATCACTATGTCTCGGCCGGTGAGAATCACCGCTTGGATACACCAAGGAGTATACCTCGTGCTAGTCTCGGCAATTGATGGTGTCCAAATCCATCAATTCATCGACTAGGATAATTCCGATACATCACAATTACACATGTAGAGATACTCACTAGTTGTGATCCAATCACAAATTCTCTCATCGTGAATCGTATCGTGGACATTGATAAATGAGTTTAAGATCCAATCAAATACATAAAACATGTATACTCAAATAGTGAATCTTCATTTATCATATAAATGGTTCATACATAAGGCGATTGCCTTAGGACATCTCTCATATATTACTAACAGAATATAGGTTTGGAAAAGAATGAATCAAAGATTAACTTTTAGAAGCGGTCAAAAAATGACCGGTTCTATTGGGAACCTTTAGAAGCGATTTTTGACCGCTCCTAAAGGCCGATACCCGGTTCACCTCCGAAAGGTTATTGGCAACCTTTAGAAGTGGTATATTTTGATCGGTACTATTGGTAACATTTAGAAGCGATAAATTTTGACCGGTTCTATAGACAATATTTCAGGAGCGGTTTTCGCCCGCTCCTAAAGGTTTACTGGTTTCCCTCTCTCGCCGAAAGATTATTAGCTACCATTAGAAGCGGTATATTTTGACCGATTCTATTGGCACTTTTCAGGAGCGGTTTTCAACCACTCCTATAGGTCGTCCTTTAGGTTACCGGTTTCCCTCTTCTTCGATGAAATTTTTTTCGTATTCCCACGGTTATATCTCCGTCTCACGTTAAGCTCCCGAAATCCGTCTCCCGTCTCGGAAAAACCTAACTTCCTTTCCCCTTACGAGCCCGCTGTCTGTCTCGCAATCATCTCCTCAGTTCACAGCCGGTCGCAGTTCGTCTCCACAATCATCTCCTCAGTTCGCCGCCGGTCGCAGTTCCTCTCCACAATCATCTCCTCAGTCCACACCGCAGTCCGCCGGTCGCAATCCGTATCCGCATGATCGTCAAAAGTCCATCTCTAGCTCGTTTCATAGCGGCCACAGTAATATTTCGCCCTAAAACTTTACACCCCAATTCTTCAACTATCCACCCTTCTTCACATAATATTTCGCCCTAAAACTTTGAAGTGGTTCTTATTCAAGTTTATATTGGATCAATATCACAAATCAAGATAAAGAGCGACATAAAATCAACAAACATAACATTATTTTCTAGTACTCTGAGTTCGTGTAGTATATTTATTTCACTGCAGCCACAGATAGAAGAAACTTATAATTTCATTAAACTCCAACTTTTTTCCAGAAAATAACTGCTACACTTCCATGGATTTAGCTTAACAAGCTGTAAAGTGGGCTAGGTTACAGTCGCATTTCTATTTATCTTCTAATTCAAAAGAATAATTTAGTGAATCAAATACTATATCAACATAGAACTACCAAATCAGCAAAAAGCCTGTAGTATTTGTTACATATATTAGAGTTGTTAGGACCCTTGGAATAGCTAGAGGGGGGGTGATTAGCGTTTCTTCGATTCTACAAACAAGTTAGCGGAAGCAATACAAATACGAAAATGAATACGAATAAGAAATAAGAAACCAATGCTAACACCCGATGTTACGTGGTTCGGAGATGACGCTCCTACTCTACGGCAATCCGTAAGGTGGATTAGTCCTAGCCAAGCTTCACTATCTTCTCCTTTGGATGAACCAAGGTGGAGAAACCTTTCTTACAATGATCTCCTCTTCTTTACAATGATGGATGATCAAGAACAAGAGAAGAGGAGGTTTTGAATCACTAAAAACACTTAGGAAGCTTGGTGAGCACGAGGATGTAGTTAGAATTAAGAGCACTAGCCTCACCAAGCTTCCCATGGCCCCTTTTTATAGAAGAGGGGCTGTTTTTCCCGTTGGGCATCGATCAGTCGACTGATGCATGCCATCAGTCGACTGCCGCCTAAGCCAACGGCTTCTGAAACGTGATCTCCGCGGAGATTCGTAGCCGCAATCTCCAACGGCCAGGTGATCAGTCGACTGATCCTCCATCGATCCGATGGGGTGATCGATCGAGTGATCAAGAACGGCGATCAGTGAGGCGCGTGCAGTCAATATTTCTTTTGATCGATCGGTGATGTCATTTTCAATCGGTGATCTCGGTCGATCATTGCTCGATCAAGGCGATCGGCCGTGGTTTCACCACGACTTAGTCGAACGCGACGGTCGGTGATACATCGTATCAGTCGACTGATACTCATCAAGTATGAGTAATTCATACTTGATTTTATACCCTAGACCTAGACTTAACCTTCTAGCTCCTTAATAAGCCTTGCGAGATCCCTCCGAGTCCGCGACTTGTTCATCCTTGCGCTTTGCTTCCAAGAGCTTCCTTCGGTTTCGTCATGTCTTGGGTTGCCAAATACTTGGACTTTACGCCGCCAAGACTACGAGCTTGGACTTATGCTGCCAAGACTTTACTTTGGACTTCCTTTGCCAAGGTTCACTTTGGACTTTATGCTGCCAAGACTACAAGCTTGGTCTTATGCCGCCAAGTCCATCCCTTGCACTTCCTTTGCCAAGATCATACTTGAACTTCCTTTTACCAAGTACTTCATCCTTGGATTTCCCTGTCACTTAAACACATTCGTAATTAGATCACAAGATATTGCCTCACTTAGATGATTAGCCAAACATCAAAACATATAAATGCTTGGAGCATTGTTGCACCAACAATCTCCCCCTTTTTGATGTTTGACAATCATTTAAGTTAGGTCTTTAAAGATACACACATAATCATCTAACTTAAGCATTCCTTCTCCCCCATTGACATACATCAAAAAGAGAAGGATGAAAGAATTAAGAATGTTGGATCTTGGACTAAGGTATTAGATTGACATTTAGCTCCCCCTTAATCCAAGATAGGATGTAAATTACATTTGAAGCAAAGCATAATTTAAAATTCAAAAGTTAAATCCTAACTTTGCACCAACAATTGTTTTGGGGATAAAAGGATAGAATTTATTGAAAACTCCCCCTTAAACCACTGTATGAAGCAGTCCTAAAACTCGTTTATACGTAATATTATCATACTAGAGTGTTAGGACATCAAAAATACACCAAATATCAGAAAATGGAGCTTATTATCAGAAAACCTAGTGTATCAGTCGACTGGTATCTGAACCAGTCGACTGCTACGCCTGAAATCGAAATTTCAGCCTTTTCAGCCCATTTTCAGAAATGCGGTAAAAATTCCAGAAATCTCAAAAAATCACGAAATTTTGCGTACATATTTCCGAAATCATACTTTATTAAGGAAAAATAATTTGAAAAATATATGTTTTCCAGATTCCAAGATTGATACAAATTTGGAAACTTACAAAAGTTCTAAAGAATTTTCAACCTTTGTATCACTTTTATGATTCACTTGTTTTCCAAAATATAATGAACATAGTTTAAAATATATATGATTTGGAATTTCCAACCATGTTCTTAGAGCTATGTACTAATTACTTGAATACAAGCCTTCCCAATGGTTGGTCCATAAGGTATTTATGTCTCTAGGTGTGTCATTGACTCATAGTAATGCATCATAACAAGCATGATGAGCCAACTACACCTTCTCTATCATCTCACATGGTTCTAAGTGTCTCAATACAAAAATCAAGGTTTCTTAAGGCTTTTTGTGAGATGTATCAAGGTATAAAGATAACATATAAACATGGGATCATGCAAACCTAGAATTTTACTCTACAAGGCACATACCAAGCTCTCTTCTTAAAGATGAAAATTCATTTTCGGGAAGAGCTTTGGTGAAGATATCGGCAAGGTTGGACTTAGATTCTACATAATTAAGTTCAATGTCCCCTCTTGCCACATGATCTCTTATGAAGTGATGTTTCACTTCAATGTGCTTTGTCCTAGAGTGATGTACCAGATTTTTGGTCAAGTTGATGGTACTCACATTATCACAATAAACTTTAATGTTAGAGTAGTGTAGCTCATAATCCACAAGAGTATGTCTCATCCAAAGTAATTGAGCCACACAACCACCCATAGCCACATATTCGGCTTCGGTGGTTGATAAAGCAATACAATGTTGCTTCCTACTACTCCAACTAACTAGGGAGGACCCAAGAAATTGGCATCCACCACTAGTACTTTTCCTATCCAATTTGCACCCGGCATAATCGGAATCGGTATAACCAAGCAATTCAAATGATCTAGTCCTAGGATACCAAAGTCCTACATTTAGGGTGCCTTTAATATATCTTAATATTCTTTTGACGGCTACCAAATGTGATTCTTTGGCACAAGATTGGTATCTTGCACACATACCTACCGCAAATAAAATGTCGGGTCTACTAGCGGTTAGGTATAGTAGGCTACCAATCATACTCCTATAAAGTTTAAGATCAATTGATTTACCTTCATGATCACTATCTATTCTAGTGCTAGTGGCCATAGGAGTGGTTACAATTTTGGCATTTTCCAAACCAAATTTCTTGATCATTTCATTTGCATATTTGGTTTGATAAATGTGAATACCCTCATTGGTTTGTTTGACTTGTAAGCCTAGGAAAAAGGTAAGCTCTCCAACCAAACTCATTTCAAATTCATTTTCCATATTTTTTATAAAGTCTTGAAGAAGATCATTATTTGTTGACCCAAAGATGATATCATCAACATATACTTGGGCTATGAATATATCTTTCAATGTTGACTTTATAAACAAAGTTTGATCTACTTGTCCTCTTCTAAAATCCTTAGAAATTAAGAATGATGACAATCTTTCATACCATGCCCTAGGAGCTTGTTTTAACCCATATAATGCTTTCCTAAGCTTACATACATGATTTGGATAATCTATGTTCTCAAATCCGGGTGGTTGCTCCACATATACTTCCTCCTTAATAAAACCATTTAAGAATGCCGATTTAACATCCATTTGGTAAAGTTTAAATCCCATATAGGAAGCATATCCTAGGAGAATTCTAATAGATTCTAATCTAGCAACCGGGGCATAAGTCTCATCATAGTCAAGCCCCTCAACTTGATTAAATCCCCTAGCAACCAACCTAGCCTTATTCCTAGTGATATTTCCTTGATCATCTAATTTATTCCTAAAGACCCATCTTGTAGTAATTATGGTGCTATCATTGGGTCTAGGTACTAATTCCCACACTTGACTTCTCTCAAATTGAGCCAATTCATCTTGCATTGCCAAAATCCAATCCGGATCATGTAATGCATCATTAATCGATTTGGGCTCAATTTGTGAGATAAGAGCAACTTGACTAGTAGGAGGTCTATGAAATGACCTAGTTCTTACTCCTTGAGATAAATCTCCTACTACTTGGTCAAGTGGATGATCTTGATGAATTCTTAGGTTTCTAGAAGGGGTTTCAATTTGATCATTGTTATCTTCCACCCTTCTTTCATCATCGGAGTCTCCTCTTCCTCCCCCTTGATCATTACCCCTAATGGTCAAATTTTGAAGTTTTTGGGTAATGTCTTGATTATTGTCATTAATATCCTTATCAATGGAGGACTTTCTAGGGTAGGTACTAGTGGTTTCATCAAATTTAACATTTGAGGACTCCTCAATCCCTTGGGTTCTCTTATTATAGACTCTATACCCTCTACTTGTGGATGAGTATCCAACTAGGATTCCCTCATCCGCTTTAGATTCAAATTTCCCTAAGTTATCTTTGGTATTTAAGATATAAACTTTACACCCAAAGACTTTGAAATAGTGAATTGTGGGAATAGTTCCATTCCATAGTTCAAAAGGTGTTTTTCCTAAAAACCTATGGATTTGAACCCTATTTTGGATATAGCAAGCAGTATTCACCGCTTCCGCCCACAAGTAGCTAGGAAGTGAATATGCATTAAGCATGGTCCTAGCGGCCTCTTATAGGGCACGATTTATCCTTTCCACCACCCCATTTTGTTGGGGTGTTCTTGGACAAGAGAACTCATGCTTGTACCCTTGTTCTAAACAAAATTGTGAAAATTTTGAGTTCTCAAATTCACCACCATGATCACTACGGATCCGGTTGATTTTGAGACTCTTTTCATTTTCAACCCTTTTACTAAATCCTATAATTATTTCTAAGGTATCATCCTTATGTTTCATAAAATAGACCCAAGTATACCTAGAAAAATCATCTACTATAACCAAGCAATATTTATTACCATTTAAAGATGGAGTACTATGACAATCAAATAAGTCAAGATGCAATAACTCTAATGGTAAAGATGTGTTAGTTAGAGTTTTACCTTTGTGTGATGTCTTTGTTTGTTTTCCTTCTTGGCATGCATCACACAATTTATTCTTGACATACTTGATCTTTGGTAGTCCTTTGACCAACTCCATCTTGGCTACCTTGGCTATGTTTTTCATGTTGATGTGCCCCAATCTTCTATGCCATAGCCAACATTCCTCTTCTTTTGCAACAAAACACTTAGTAGAAATGTTAGAAGCATATGAAAGATCAACATAATAGATATTTGACTTCCTATATCCAACTAACATGCAATCATTTAATTCCTTGTGTCTAATCATGCATTTAGAGGATTCAAAGGAAACATGATAGTTTGCATCACAAAGTTGACTAACACTCAATAGATTAAACTTCATATTTTCAACTAGCAAGACTTTGTGAATAATAATTTTGGGGGATACCTCAATTGTACCTCTACCTAATATCTTGAGTTTTCCACTATTCCCAAAAGACACCGCTCCCTTCTTCACATATTTAATTGTGGAGAACTTGCTCACATCCCTGGTCATATGTGTTGAGCAACCGCTATCCACAATCCACATACCTCGCTCTCCTACCTAAATCACATGAAAAACACAAGCTTTTGGTACCCAAACATTTGGACCGGTAACATTAAGTAAAAACTTCTTAGGTACCCAAGCTTTCTTAACCTTACCCTTAATAGTTGCTTTCCTATTTATTAATGAAATGTAAGCAACTTCTTTTTCTTTTGGCTTATATCCTAAACCGGCCTTGTTATAAACGGCTCTTTGCCTACTAAGAATCATGTCAAGACACTTTGAGCCATTTGAAAATTTTTCTAAACATGCTTTTAATTCACTAACCTCATCCTTAAGTTTATCATTTTCTTCTTTAAGCATGCAAGAGTCAATATGTGAGGGTTTTTCATTTCTAATGGCTTTTAGTTCTACCTTCATGCTTTTAACCTTAGATTTTGACTTATCTAGAGCTTCTTTAAGATAGGCAATTGATTTATAAAGGAGCTTAACCTTAGGAGAGTTCATTACCTCATCGTCACTAGATGACGATTCATCGCTTGAGGAATCTTCTTGGCTTGAGGTGCTCGAATCATTTCCTAGGGCCATGAGTGCCACATGGCGTGTGATGTGGCAAAGCTCATCATCAGAGGAAGAATCTTCAATGCTTGGTGTGTCCCATGTGGTTTGAGCCACCATGGCTTCCTTCTTCTTCTTTTCCTTTTTGTCCTTCTTTTTCTTTTCTTTTTCCTCCTTTTTTTTTAGCTCCGGGCAATTCGGCTTTATGTGCCCCTTCTTGTTGCAAGCATGGCAAATCACATTATTATTAAAACTTGAATTACCATTAAATTTACCTTTTGAGGAATGAGACCCCTTCCTTGCTTCTCTATTCTTGAACTCTCTTGACTTCCTATAAAGCTTCTTGACGAAATTTTCCATTTCACTAGATGAGTCTCCATCACTACTTGACTCATCCTCCGACTCGGATGATGATCATGCTTCTTTTCTTTCCTTCTTCTTCTTTTCTTTCTTGTCCTTCTTTTCAACGAATAGAGCTAAACCCTTTTCCTTAGAGGACATGTTAGTTTGCTCATGTAATTCAAACTCACAAAACAATTCATCAATTTTAATTTGAGATAAATCTCTAGTTACCTTAATTGCATCAACTATAGAAGTCCATAAAGAATTTCTAGGAAATGCTTGTAAAATATACCTTACCAAATCCCGATTGTCAACTCGCTCACCTATGATATGGAGTCCGTTAACAATTTCTTTGAACCTTCCATGCATTTGACTTACGGTTTCATGCATCTTCATTTGGAAGGCTTGAAGTTGTCCAATCAATAGGTCCTTCTTGGCCCTCTTTGATTCCTTGGAACCTTCATTTAGCTCAATGAGCTTTTCCCATAATTCCTTGGCGGATTCGAAAGGTCCCACCTTGTTAATTTTCTCCATGGTAATCCCACATTGGATTGTGAGTACCGCTTTTGCATTTGACTCGAAACTCCTATTCATTTCTCTTGTCCAATTCTTGCTCGGAATAGGGTTTCCACGTTCATCCACCGGTTCCTTGAAGCCATCTACAACACTATGCCAAATTTCAATATTACTCATTAAATAGTATTTCATCCTACCTTTCCAATATGCGAAGTGACTCCCATCGAAGAGTGGTGGCTTGGCGATGCTATATCCTTCTTGAAGAGACATTGATGCCTTGGTTGATGGTGAGATCTTCCAAGCAATCCGGGCTCTGATACCACTTGTTAGGACCCTTGGAATAGCAAGGGGGGGGGGATGATTAGCGTTTCTTCGATTCTACAAACAAGTTAGCGGAAGCAATACAAATACGAAAATGAATACGAATAAGAAATATGAAACCAATGCTAACACCCTATGTTACGTGGTTCGGAGATGACGCTCCTACTCCACGGCAATCCGTAAGGTGGATTAGTCCTAGCCAAGCTTCACTATCTTCTCCTTTGGATGAACCAAGGTGGAGAAACCTTTCTTACAATGATCTCCTCTTCTTTACAATGATGGATGATCAAGAACAAGAGAAGAGGAGGTTTTGAATCACTAAAAACACTTAGGAAGCTTGGTGAGCACGAGGATGTAGTTAGAATTAAGAGCACTAGCCTCACCAAGCTTCCCATGACCCCTTTTTATAGAAGAGGGGATGTTTTTCCCGTTGGGCGTCGATCAGTCGACTGATGCATGCCATCAGTCGACTGCCGCCGAAGCCAACGACTTCTGAAACGCGATCTCCGCGGAGATTCATAGCCGCAATCTCCAACGGCCAGGTGATCAGTCGACTGATCCCTCCATCAGTCGACTGATGGGGTGATCAGTCGAGTGATCAAGACAAAGAAATGAGTGAGGCGCATTCGCAGCGATATTTCTTTTGATCACCGATCGATGTCATTTTCAATCGATCGATCTCAACATCAATCGATCGCTCTCGATCAAGCGATCGATTGATGGCCGTGGTTTCACCGACTTAGTCGAACGCGCGACGATCGGCGATACATCGTATCGATCGATCGCTCATCAAGTATGAGTAATTCATACTTGATTTTATACCCTAGACCCAGACTTAACCTTCTAGCTCCTTAATAAGCCTTGCGCCTTCAGGATCCCTCCGAGTCCGCGACTTGTTCATCCTTGCGCTTTGCTTCCAAGAGCTTCCTTCGGTTTCGTCATGTCTTGGGTTGCCAAATACTTGGACTTTACGCCACCAAGACTACGAGCTTGGACTTATGCTGCCAAGACTTTACTTTGGACTTCCTTTGCCAAGGTTCACTTTGGACTTTATGCTGCAAAGACTACAAGCTTGGTCTTATGCCGCCAAGTCCATCCCTTGGACTTCCTTTGCCAAGATCATACTTGGACTTCCTTTTACCAAGTACTTCATCCTTGGATTTCCCTGTCACTTAAACACATTCGTAATTAGATCACAAGATATTGCCTCACTTAGATGATTAGCCAAACATCAAAACATATAAATGCTTGGAGCATTGTTGCACCAACAAGAGTTTGGTTTTTGTAAACTCTAATCGTTTTGGTATACAAACTCAAATAGCATTATTTAACAGCATCTGCAAGTAGAAGAAACTTGCTGATTTTCACTAAACAAGAGTGAATGCGCAATTTGCTCTTGGAAAAATCATGTGCATCTCATTCACCTTCAAAGCATCTAGTCTGAGAAAGAAGATTCAATATTCACACATCTTGTTATCCATGAGCAGAAAAAGTGGAAGTTGCACTCAATTATATGCTTTACTCGAATTAGTGATATAGTTTTTGATTGGTCTGATAGTAATTGCAATAGATGGTTTCACCATAACATATGTTTGTCCACTTGGTGGAAGGACTGGCATTTCATTGTTCTCATCGTATTTGAGACCTTGGAATATGTTTACTTTGCTAGTGTAGAAAGGCATGCAGAATCTATATTGATGACTGCATAACAAGAAATCTTATTGTGTTATTGTGTTATTGTAAATAAAAATAAAAATATTATGAGAGGGGACGAGGTGTGGTGGAAAAGGAGAGAAATTAAATTCACTCAACATGTTTGAGGAAAAAATAATGTTGCTCTCCTCCAATCATTATTTTGATTTTTGTTTCCATTTAAGTTTCAGTTCAAATTTGGATTGTTGGTATAAACTTTCATCCTTAGTGGGTGTGTGTGCTCACATTTTATTAACTATAGATTTTGTTAATTGTTAATCATGAAAATATCACCAGGTTGATTATGCTTTTCACCTTTTTGGCAATCTTTCAATTGTTGTCACTTTGATTTCTTATTACTTTGTTTAGCTTACCATATTATATGCTACTCTTATGCTACCTATGCAATGGGAAATAGGATAATTTTTCTATTAGTTTGTAACTGATTTCTATATTATTTTTAGGTAACTTTCGAAAATGGCAAACAAAAGAATGCGAAAGCTACTCCAAAATAGTCAAAGACGATCTAGGGGAGAAGAATCAATTAATAGAAAAGTTGATGATGAAAATGAATCACAAGACACAACATCCCATTCACCATTAGTAATACAAAATGATATACAAAATCATGAGGTTAATGAGCAAGGTGAAAATTTTTTTTGGATATGAATAGTGATTAGTTTTTGCAACACCAAGTGAAAATTATATTTTTCAGAGGAAAATGAGGCCATGTCATCATCCCAAGCTCAACAAAGAAGACGTGGAAAGACTATTATGAGAGATATTCATGCTTTACATCCTGATCATGTGCTAGTAGTGAAATTCAATGAAAGGGGACAACCTTACGGTGATTTACAACCGACACTTGCAAATTTTATTGGGACTATTGCACAAAATGGACTTGTGTTGCCTCTAAACTTTTTAGATTGGAGAAAAATGCCGACAAATCGCTTGAATGATGCATGGGACCTTGTTACTGTAAGTTGACAAGTGTTAATTTCAAATTTGAATTTAAAGCATGCACATATTTAATTTTTTGTTTATAGGCACGTTTTTGTATCCCCAATTGCCATAGAAAAGTTATAATGCAAATGATGGGAACCGCATGGAGACGGTGGAGGACTGAAGTGAAAGCTACATCTTATGATTCTAATACTCCACTAGAAGAGCTTGTTGCAATACGACCCATTCCTCATGGGTTGACATTTCAAACTTGGGAAGTTTTATGTAACTATTGGAAGTCTACTGAGGTACAATTAGTATTAATTGTTTTTTACATATGATTATAGATGTTATAATTTATTATAAATTTTTGTGTCAGATAACTTCAAAAATCAATAGAGAAAATGCAAACAAAAAGAAAGGGACCCAAGCACAAGGACGCACTAGTATTCCATCGTTGGAATATAAGTTTGTAATAATCAAAATTATTTTTTTTCTTCTTTACAGTTAGTTTCTCACTGCTCATTTATTGTTTTAAACTTTAATTCTCTTATCCTTGGTGTTAAATGTGAATTTATTACCCTGTTAGTCTCAAGAGAATGGCAGAAAACTGAGTCGTATTGAAATACAACAATTAAGTCGAAGAAGTAAAAAGAAAGGAGGTGCTCCTATTGACGATGAGGCAATACGAGTTGAGGTAAGAATAATATATTTTACTCCTTAAGTTGTCTTTTAATTTTTTTTCATTCTATTAACATTTTATTTTCTTGTTAGAATTTACTTAAAGAGGCTGTGGATCGTCACCTCCAAGATAAACCTGAAGGAACACAACCAATAGAAGTACACGAGGAGGCATTTCGGTAACAATTTACTTATAATTTAATTTATTTTTTTATAGAAGTTAAATATGGTTCAACTTTAATTATGTTTTTTATATAGTGAGGTTTTTGGACCCGAGCACTCTGGTCGAGTTAGATGTTTAGGAGCTGGTGCTCTACCTAGCCAAGTGTTCCCAGAGCAATGTAAACGCAACTCAATGTACTGGCAAGATTATCACTCTAATTCATATTTAACAGATAAATTTAGGGAAATGGGAGAGAAAATTAAAGAAATGGAGTTGCGAGAAGCACAACGACAGACGGAAATAGACGAGATGAGAAGACAGATGCAAGAAAATAATCAGTTTCAAAATTTTACACGAGTAATGCTAAATATGATGTCTGGAAGTGCTGGGGGCTCTCGTGGACCTGAATTTTTACCGGCACAAGTAATAACATTTCTCACACAAACAAAATAAAGGCAAAAAAGTATTTTTATAATTAAGTACATGATATCAAATTTATTTATTTTTGTAGATGGCAGCTATATTTACAAATATTATGCAACAACAATTTCCATCGACAGCGGAAGAAAATAGATATAGATCCTCCCCATCACCAGAACCAGATGACTAGAGAGAATTTTGAATGCAATCGTTGAAGTTGGTATTTAAATACATATGTTTCTATTAGAGTATTTAATATTTTTATTTTTAAATACATATGTTTCTATACTTGCCATATCTGAACCCAACTCCTTTTGGCAGTATTGCACTGCCACAATATTTTAAATGATTTTTAACTAATAATTTGTTTTCTATGAAATGTGGTTAACTTGCCTCTGAAGAACAATATTGTAGTTCAACAAACTAGGATTTGAATCAATTTTGGTGAACTAGATAGAATTAGCATGTTCTTGTGTTTTATTTAATTACTTTGTTTCATTTTTCATGTAAACATTATATCAGGTATAGGATTTTTAGAATTATATGAATTGATGATATTACATTATATCAAGTATATGGACACCAATAATATTATATCAATTTTTAGTAGTGAAGTGAATTCCTTTTTCCCCTTGTTAAAGCTGACTCTGATTTTATCTGATCTGAGATTTTTTGTTCTGAAAATTGCTTTTTTGTAAAGTGCTCATTGAGATTTGATTTATTTCATAATCTTATACAGGATTTTGTTTGAGCCTTTATCCATCTCTTTATGATATTGCATTGTGTTCTCTTGTAGTTTCTACTTTATATTTCTTCATATCTCCTTTACTTCTCAGAATTGCATAAATTTGCTCACCGATTATTTATGATCTGTAGATTAGATCTATTGTTCACGCATACCTCAGCCATCACAAAATTACTACCTCGATTACCACTAGCAGATTATTTATGATCTGCTAGTGGTTAATATTTATGATCTGTAGATTAGATCTATTGTTCTTGTACTCCAGAGATTGCAACCTCTTGGAACTTTCTCAGCTCCTGCAAATAGATAAGTCTAATATCCGTAGTTTACACACAAGTAATTATGCTAGGAATAAGTTTTCGAGAGACATTTTCATCTCTCAAAAAACAAAAAAAGAAAAAAAAATGTACCATGGGAGTTGTGTAGCAAGGAAATTTTTATGGTTTTTTAGGAAAGAGGTCATTCATCAGTAAAGGATGAGAGTTGTCTGATGAGTTGCTTTGTTCATGTAGAAAAATCATAGTGTATTGGGCCATCTGTGAAATATATATATATATAATAAATGAACAAAAAATTTATGGCTTTGGAGTTGTTGAGAGTTCTTCATTGCTTCTTTTAAGGATATCCACTGTCATACACGTTGAAGGTCTATTTATAGGCCATCTGATGCACCATAGACAAATTATTATCCATTTTCCTGCAATCTCCTCGTCTTCATTGTTCATACAAGAATTATAATTTGATCAGCCATGTTGATACAATGATAAACTCAATATGTAAGTAGATTTCATTAGTATTCTCTAAGGTATTGATGTATTTCCTTAAATCTACCATTTCCAACACCATCATTCCATAGCTGTAAACATCACACTTGCTGGTCACAACTCCAAAGTTGCTAAAGAAGATTACGAGTCTTAATCATCGAAATAGTATTTCTTTTATTAAGCACAATTTGGTTAACCCAAAAGCTGAGGTCTTTGAACAAAGTCTTTGTCTAAGAGAATATTACAAGGCTTGATGTTGAAATGAACTATTTGGGTGTTACACCCCCAATGTAGGTATTCTAGACCTCTTGCTATCCTTATTGCAATCTCATAAAATCTTTTGCAAATAAGTGGTGTTCTTACATTAGATTTCACGGTATAAATAAATTTCTCTAAAGATCCATGCGAGGTGAAATCATATAGTACAGTCCTCTTTGATCCATGTAAGCAAAAACCTATTGAGGTAACAATGTTAACATAAGAGATTCTATTAATGCTAGCTACCTCATTCACAAAATTTTTCTCTGTTTCCTTTGGATTCAAGTAGGATCTTTATGGAGAGATATCCTTGTGCACAGTGTCGCATCTGCCTCGTCCAAGCTTATGGCAGAAGGAATTGGTGATGCTCTTCTTATCGGCATATTTATACCTTCTTATCGGCATATTTATACCTTCTGGAAAGCTGAGGTATGCGTGAACATTTTAGTGAGCGATTATAAGTTAATGATTTTGTGGTTCCACTCTGCTCTATTCTTGTGCGATAATTCATTCTGATTTTGTGATGGTTGTGACTTGTCTATTGTGAACATGGTGGTAGTGATGATGATAATGGTGGTGATGGTGATCTTTGTCGGAACTTGATCTTTGGATCTCCCTTGGTCATCTCTGTTCGATGTCGCCGTTACATTCTCCCCATTTTCTTGCCGATTAGGGTTTCTGAAGCTCAAATGAACAAGATGGAAAGTTGAGGTATCGTGCATAATTATCGATGAGATGTCTTATCCTTGTGCACCACCGTTTCATGGCATTCTTGGTTGTGGATCCCATGTCATTGTTGTTTCTGATGCCATTTGAACCTTGCTTCAGGGTAGCCACATTTGAACCAGAAATAATATTAGACTCCGTCTTAATTGCTTCTGTGCTGTTATCAATCAGAGAACAGATCCCGCCACATGATCATCTATTCTTTTATCTTCACATGTTGTTTCAACCTTGTGCGCAATTCTATCATATTCTCTTTTATCCCAATCAAATGGCCTGATCTGATGCTCCTTCATCACACAAGACTAAGCTTAAATTTTCCTTATTTCAGGTTGAATTTAACGACTGCAAAAGGAATCCTTCATACAAGTTTTTGGCCGCAAGGAAACGGATGTTGCAAAAGGAATCCTTCATACAAATTTTTATCAAAATCTGCCATTGAGATGTATTAACATTAGTGTGGAGTAAAATGTATTGAGATTCATTCCGAGTAAAATATAGTGTGGAGTAAAATGTTAATGAGATGCATTAACATTTGAACTTAAACATGAATATTATGTGTTAGTTTGATAATATAATAAATTTGTTTTGTGAAGTGAAATGTGAATATTGTAAATTAATTTAATTTGGTATTGTATCAATATGATATGAGATCATTGTTCAAACACGATATTAGAAGCGTTTATAATCTCTCTTAAAAATATGATTATAGAATCGGTCGTAACCGTTTCTAAAATTATGCTTGAGATATATATAACGTGGAGCGGTTTTTAACCGCACCTAAACCTTTGTTTATTGGATCGCCATACAAACACATTAGGAGCGGTTAAAATCGCTCCTAAAACTCTGTTTATTACATCGATGAGCAGACACATTAGGAGTGGTTTTAACCGCCTTTAAAATGTATGTTTATAGATGCGGCCATAAGTGTTTGTGATGTTTGTACAATAGCAGCGATTGCAAACCGATTCTATAGGTCTCCAACACAAGCGGTCACAAGTGTTTGTGATGTTTGTACAATAAGAGCGGTTGAAAATGCTTTAGAACCGGTTATAAACCGTTTCTATAGATCTCCAACACAACCGGCTCTTTATTTTGAACCACCGGTTTATTTTACCGCTTCGGTTGTCTTTAGCATCGCCATTATCTACAACGGTTAAAAACCGATTCTAATTATTTAGAAGTGGTTGATAAGTGGTTCTAAAGGCTTTTTATAACCGCTTCTAAAGGGTTTTTTTTGTAGTGATCTGATCGTGGTGGTGAGTACCTCTTGGGAGAGTTTAGAAACTACTTATCAGAGGTTGGGATTCAATCCCAATTGACTGCACCTGGCACACCCCAACAGAACGGTGTAGCAGAGCGAAGGAATATGACTCTTATGGAGATGGTTAGATCGATGATGAGTTATTCTGAGTTGCCAGATTCGTTCTGAGGATATGCTCTAGATACAGCGGTGTACATTCTGAACTTAGTTCCATCTAAATCAGTGCCTTCTACTCCCACATAATTGTGGACTGGGCGAAAGCCTAGTCTAAGACATATTCGGATAATGGGGAGTCCAGCACATGTGCTGAAGGCAGATGCTGGTAAGTTGGAACCTCATACAGAAGTACGCTTGTTCATTGGCTATCCTAGAGGAACGAAGGGTGGTTTGTTTTATAGTCCTAGAGATCAGAGGGTCATCGTTAGCACGAATGCCAGATTTCTAGAGGAAGACTATGTGATGAGCCACAAGCCCAAGAGTAAAATTGTTCTGGAGGAAAGGGGAAGTCACTTTTTTAGTACCACCGGTACAAGAGGATATACCACGTGTCACTGCACTGCGTGTCACAGAGAATACACAGGTGATACCTCATCGTAGTGGGAGGGTTGTGAGACAACCTGATAGATTCATATTCTTGGGAGAATCTTCTGATTTGGTCCCTGGCGAACATGAACCTGATCCCTAGACATACGACGAGGCCATCCAAGATATAGATGTAGCATCTTGGCAAAGTGCAAAGAATACTGAGATTGAATCTATGGATTCAAGTCAGGTCTTGAAGCTCTTATGCATAGCAGCTCATATGAATTATGAGGTGTGGAAGATGGATGTTAAGAAAGCTTTCCTTAATGAAAGTCTTGAGGAAAACATCTATATGAAACAACCAGAGGGATTCATTGCTAAGGGCAAAGAGCATCTTGTATGTAAGCTTAATCGGTCCATTTATGGATTGAAGCAAGCTACGAGGTCTTTGAACATCCGCTTTGAGGAGGTAATTCAGTCTTATGGATTTATTCAATGTTCGGATGAGTCTTGTGTATACAAGAGATGTGACGGAAACGTAGTGGTATTTCTTGTACTATACGTAGATGACATTTTGGTGATTGGCAACAATATCAAGGTGTTATCGGGCGTAAGGGTATGGTTGTCCAAACAGTTCGATATGAAGGACTTGGGAGAAGTGGGACACATCCTTGGGATCAAGGTTATTGTGCTTATCCCAAGCTTCATCCATAGACACGATAATGGATCGTTTTACTATGCAAAACTTCAAGAAAGGTTTTCTACCTTTCAGGCATGGAGTTCCTTTATCTAAGGAGATGTGTCCTAGATCATCTGAGGAGATAAAGGAGATGAAGGCGGTACCTTATGCTTCGGCAGTGGAAAGCCTCATGTATGCGATGCTATGTACGAGACCAGATATCTGCTTTGCCGTGGGCATGGTCAGCAGATATCAGAGTAATCCTGGATAGGGACATTGGACTGTGGTAAAGCTTATATTGAAGTGTCTGAGAAGGACTAGGGATTATATGCTAGTTCACCGGGCAGACCAATTACTCCCTGTGGGTTACATGGATTGCGACTTCCAATCAGATAGGAAAAACAGTAAGTGTACCATAGGTTTTGTGTTTACTTTGGGAGGTAGAGCCATTGTATGGAGGAGTGTTCAGCAGAAATGCGTGGTAGACTCCACCATTGAAGCAGAGTATGTGGAAGCCTCTGAGGCGGCCAAAGAAACTGTGTGGCTCAGGAACTTCCTGATAGACTTGGATGTGATTCCTGATTTGCCCAGAACTATCGCAATTTATTGTGATAATAATGGTGCAGTTGCAAACTCGAAGGAAACACGAGCTCATAAGGCAACTAAACACATAGAGTGGAAGTACTACCTGATACGAGAAATCGTAAAAGAGGTAGAAGTTGTTGTCGCCTAGATTGCATCAGAGGATGACCTGGTAGACCTTTTTCACTAAGGCCCTTCTAGCGAGAGCTTTGATAGGCATGTGGAGGGAAGGGAAATCAGATGTATGGCAGTATGAGGACAGCATAGTCTTTTAGTATAAGTGGGAGATTGTAGGGATGTATACTGAAAAGTCTATATTTTGTATGAACATCTTTATTTTGAAATAAGAATCACATGATCATTGTTTGCATATTTCTATGCATATTGTCTTATACGTTACATTGTAGATAACATGGTGTGTGGTGTCACATGAGAGATTATGTTATCGGCTCCTTGTAAAGTATAAGTAAAGGCTCACAACCGAGATGGCTTTGGACAAACCATCGGAATGGTTGTAGTGTGATTTGATATTGGTTTGTCTTGACCAAAGAATCACACTAGTGCACTTTGAGTTTATTGAGACGGACCGACTTATAGGTGATTCGATTTATTGCTGACTACATAATCGAATCGGACCTCAGATATTATTTAGTACATGCTCTTAATCCCGATATAATAACGGTCACATATACTTGGTACTCATCTCTTTGATTTACCAATGGGCGAGATTTATAGATTAAATCGATATGCTCGGTAAGTTGGGAGATGATATTATTTATATGGTGTGCCGTTGATTATAGGAGGAAACCATGTCCTATATATTAAGATGATGATGTCCCCTTGAGGAGCACATAAGGTTCATCAGGTAAACCCTGCAGGTAGACTTCGTCCGGCATGATGAAAAAATTGAGTGGTACTACTCAAGGAGTTAGATGTTGATTAATTAATGTTCAGTAAATTAATTAATCGACTGACATTCGAGATCTTAAACACGGGGAGAAAATGTACAAATAATATATGAAGCTCATATTATCATATGGGGGTTGGTGAGGTAGATCAATGATGATCCTTTAGTGGATTGGATCATCATTAGTGGATCGGACTTTATGTGGGCTTGATCCATGGGTGGCCAAGACCCAACTCCTCCTCATGGTCCCTAATGTATCCTATTAACACCTCATGATGCTTATATACAAAGGATAGAAACAAAACTCTAGATCCAACGGTGGAGATTAAATCTCTAGATCCGACGATTGAGATTAAATCTCAAGATCCGACGGTTGACATTAAATCCCTAGAACCAATGGAGGAGATTAATCTTAGTCGTAAACCCAACTCTAAAAATAAGGCTTATTGGCTTGGATGACAACTTAATGATAAGGGGATTAGGGTTTGCTTCCTTTGGAGGCTAGAAATCCTAGTTGGTTTAGGATTAGGTTTGGGTGGCTAGGGTTTTGGGAGCTAAGGGTGGGCGGCCACAAGTGGATGAGGGTTTCCTTCTTCTTCCTAAAGTTGGCCGGCCACTATTCTTCTCCCCTCTTCCTTGGCATGAGCTCATTCTATTCTTCTTCCCCTCTTCCATGGCCGACCAAAAAGGAAAGCTAGGATTAGGGTTAGGAGGGTTGGGGTTTAGGAGGCTTGGGTGGCACCAAATAAGGAAGGTTTCTTTCTTCTTCATCCCTTGGTGGCCGACGCCCACAGCCCTATCCCAGCCCTTGGGTGGCATCCAAATACCCGATCTCCTTCTCCTTAGGTGGTGGAAACATGATATAGGGCATTCCCTTGGTGTCTTGGCCGGTTTCCACCATTATCTCCTTCTCCTTGTTGGCCGGCGGCAAGCATTTCTTAGGTTGCTTGTTGGTTGGCTATAGGAAGGAGATGAGCCTTGTTTCTATTCTTCCTCTTGATTTAGAAGAGCAAGGAAGGATGATTTGCGATCTAGGAGCTTCGACTTTTGGTAGAACGTCGCCCACACGACGTCCGAAAGGAGGAAGGACATACATTAGAAGATCGAGAGGTATATCGATTCTCTAATTTTTATTTGTTACATGTTTGTATTTGTTTTTCATTTATGAGTATGATATAAATCTGTATATGGCTAAATAATACTTGGATCCCGAGCATAAACACAAAAACTGGCGATCCTGACATCATCTATTCCGCGGCTACTCGTAGAATAGAGGATGGTCTCTTGAACAACTAGTTTGTTCAAGTGACCACTCTAAATGAATAGCACGATGATGACTTGGTGGTTTGGGCAATCCCTTTTGTCTAGGATTAAATTTTTTTAATCCGGGGACATTGAAGGGATCACAATGGACAAGCTACCAAGGTGAAGTGGGAAGCGAAGTTTCCCCTCACGGACTCGATAAGTAAAACCCTTCACCTACCCCGAGGACTTGGAAGGAGAGGGAGATGGAATTCTATGACCAGCAGGGTCTTCTACAGCAGCCAACGCGGTATAGGGGAGTGCCTCGCAACCCTCCCACCCCGTTCTTTTGCCAGTACCATATGAAATACGGCCACGCTAGTGGTCGATGTTTCATGTTGCAAGAAGAACTGGAACACCTCCGAGCCGCTTACCCACATCTGCGGCCTCAAACTGGAAGACCGACACGGTGAGACCAATGACCCAATGTGGCTCGTCCAGTGCCATATAACCAACGGTCGTAAGTTACTTTCCCTCTGGACCCTCAAACTCTGGTCAAGGAGAGTATCTCACAAGGAGGCCCGTCAGGTGAGGGCCCATTATCTGATATGGATAACGTCCCCACACAAGGGGTTATTCACGTTATTGCAGGGGGACCCACTGATGGGGATTCCAACCGGGCATGAAAATCATACGCCTGTCTCATGGAAATCCTAGCTATAGTCACTGATTTGGCTGTCCAGACAGCGCCGCCAATTTCATTTCGACCTGAAGATCTCTAAGGCGTTCTGTTGCCTCACACAGATTCCTTGGTGTTCCGTATTTCCCTAGCCAACTATGAAGTGGCTAGGGTACTAGTTGATTCTGGGAGTTCTGTCAACATCCTCTTCAAGGAGGCCTATGGACAGATGCAGCTGGGAAATGCTCAGCTAGAAGATGTGGCCACACCACTCTTCGGGTTTGCAGGATATGTGGTCCACCCCACAAGGCAGATTTCATTGCCCCTAACTCTAGGCACAAAGCCCAGCCAAAAAACCAATATAGTTCCTTTTCTTATTGTGGACTCTCCGTCCACCTATAATGAAATTTTGGATCGCCCCTTCTTCTCCATTTTTCAGGCGGTCGCTTCTTCGTATCACCAAAAAGTGAAATTTTTAGTCAGGCAGCTGATCGGAGAGGTCAGAGGCGAGCAGAAGGCTGCCAGGAGCTACTATGCACAAATGGTCAGGGATGACCAAAAGAAGGCCCGAACCGATGACCTCAAGGGGAAAGCCATCATCATTTCGGACGTTTGTGAGCTGGAAAAATCTCCCCCCAAGGAGGACAACACAGAGGAAAGAGAGCTAGTGGAGATAGCTCCCGGAAAGGCCACTCAAGTGGCACAGCAGCTTGAGGCCAAGGAGGAGTTGGTGGCCTGTCTGAAGAAGAATGAAGACATCTTCGTTGGAGATGTGCATGACCTTACGAGAATCGACCCTCGCATTGTTGAACATCACCTCAACATTACCAGAGGAGTTCAACCCGCCCAACAGAAGCGACGACATTTTGGACCCGAGAAGGTCAAGGTGATAGCTGAAGAAGTAAAAAAATTGTTAAAACCAGGTCATGTGAAAGAAATTCAATTCTCCAAGTGTGTCTTCAATGTAATCTTGGTCCCCAAGCCTTTTGGGGCAGTGGAGGATGTGTTTTGACTTTCACGATTTAAATAAAGTGTGCCCTAAAGACTGCTACCCCTTACCTCATATTGATCGGTTGGTGGATTCTATGGTAGGATATGAGGTGGTGTCCTTAATGGATGCTTACCAAGGATATCATCAGATACCATTGGCTAAAGAAGATCAGAAGAGGGTTAGTTTTGTAACGGCAGGAGGGTTATATACTTATGTGGTAATGCCATTTAGCCTAAAAAATGTGGGGGCTAAATATCAACGGCTCATGGATAAAATCATTGCAGAGCAAAAAGGGAAAAATATGGAAGTTTATATGGATGACATCCTGATCAAATCAAAAACCACTCGGGTTTTAGTTAAGGATCTAAATTAAACTTTCGCTACCTTGAGGCGGTATAACATGAAACTGAACCCTAAAAAATGCCTATTCGGGGTGAAAAGCGGGAATTTTTTTGGATATATAGTAACTGAGAAGGGACTGCAAGCTAACCCATAGAAGGTGCAAGCACTATGCAATATGAAGTCACCCACTAATCTGCGAGAAACTCGAAAGCTAGTAGGGAGAATTATTTCCTTATCTCAATTTATAGCATGATCAGCAGACAAGGGGCTACCTTTCTTCAAAATTTTGCACAAGGCTACTAAATTTCAATGGGATGATCAATGCGAGCAGGCTTTCCAAGAGCTGAAGAAGTATCTAGCTGGACTTCAGCTGTTAGCCAAGCCAGTGGCAAGATAGCCATTGTGGATGTATTTAGCCATCTCAGAAGGAGCCATTAGTTCAGTTTTGTTTAAGCAAGAAGGTTCTCATCAACAACCTATCTATTATACCTGCCATATCTTGAAAGGGGTTGAATCTCGTTACACGGAGCTGGGAAAGTTGGCATATATTCTAATCAGACAGTCCGCAAGTTGAGGCCATACTTTCTAGCTCATCCTATCAATGTTTTGATTCATAGTGAATTAGGCAAGGTGGTTACTAAGCCTAATTTTTCTAGAAGACTGGTTAAATGGGTCACAGAACTAAGTGAATATGACATTCACTACCAACCCCGAACCATTATCAAGGCTCAGGCTCTCGTTGATTTTCTAGATGAGGTACCTGTGGGTTCAGAAAATGGCTCCTCGACAAAAGAAGAAGGATCGGAGTCATGGAATGTATTTATGGACGACTCTTCTAGGTCTGCAGGTAGCGGAGTTGGAGTCCTATTGATATCCCCTGAGAAAGAAGAAACTCGCATAGTCGTGCACCTGGGATATCGAGCATCTAACAATGAAGCCGAATATGAAGCTATTTTAGCAGGGTTACAAGCCGCTAGGGCTATGGGAGCAACCTTTGTTGTAATCCATTCGGACTCACAGTTGGCAGTATTACAACTTCAAGGCTCTTTCACCGTTCAAGAAGAAAGGTTACAAAAATATTTGAAGGCATTTGAGAAGGAAAAGGCTCATTTTCGCCAAGTCCTCTTAAAGCAGATTCCAAAGGAGAACAATGGGAAGGCAGACGAGTTGGCTCGGTTGGCTAGCACGATAGAAGGGGTGAAGCAGCTTGAGACGGTTTGTGTGGAAGTCCCTACCTCTCTGGTGATATGCAATGTGGAGGAAACGGTACTTGAGCCATATCCAATCCCTGATTGGAGGATTGACATTATAACATATCTACAACAAGGAAAAGTCCTAGAAGAAAGAGGAGAAGCATCTGTTTTAATGAACAGAGCAAAACGGTTCACCATCCTAAATGGAGATTTGTATATGACATCTTTTGGGCGGCTCCTCTTGAAGTGTTTGAGAAAGGAAGATTTTGAATGGGTGCTCCAGGAAATCCACGAAGGTTGTTGCAACAATCATTTAAGAGGGAGAGCTATGGCGAGGAAAGTTTTGTTAGCCTGATACTTTTGGCCCACCCTCCAACAAGATACAACTCATATAGTGCAAATCTATTTAGCCTGTCAGAAGCATAGCAACCGATCTGAACGACCAACTGAATTAATGAAAGATGTTGTTGCTTCATGCCCTTTCGATTAGTGGGGGATGGATATAGTAGGTCCCATGCCTGTGGCACCTTTGCAGAAAAAATTCTTATTGGTGGTTGTGGATTACTATTCGAAGTGGGTTGAAGCTAAGCCCCTAGCCAAAATTACTGAGAATGGTATGATACAATTCCTGTGGAAGAATATTGTCTGTCGGTATGGTATTCCCCAGAGGTTAGTTAGTGACAATGGCCGGCAGTTCCAAGGCAAGAAAATCAAGGAATGGTGAAAAAGTCTTAACATCCAGCAAGCTTTTACTTCGGTAGCTCATCCTCAAGCCAATGGGCAGGTCGAAGTAACTAATAGAATCCTTTTCCAAGGATTGAAGACTAAACTAGGGGCTCAGAAAAGTAACTGGGTGGAGGAATTGCCGGGGATCTTGTGGGCCTACCGAACCACGCCAAAAAATGCAACAGGTGAAACTCCTTTCAGCCTGGTATACAGAACCGAGGCCGTTATTTCGGTGGAGGCCCTTTTAAGTAGTGCCCGTGTGGAAGTCTATGAGCCAGAGCAGAACCAAATCATTCGGGGCATTGAATTGGACTTGGTGGATGAAACAAGGGAACAGGTGCAGAGGCGAGCGGAATTTTACAAACGGAGGGTACAACAGGCCTTTAACAAGAAGGTAAGGCTCGAAGATTTCAAGAAGGGGATTTGGTTCTGTGCAAAGTCAATCCCGCTGGAGATCCTGGAAAGTTAGCTCCAAATTGGGAAGGACCCTACGAAGTGACGCGCCGAGTGGCAGGATCATCGTATTATCTGAAAGATGATAAGGGCAAGGAATTCTCTCGACCTTGGAATGCCATACACTTGAAATATTATTATATTGTGTAAAGGAGGATGGAGGGAAAAAAGAATTAAGAAGCTTCTTGGGAAATGTATTTGACAACTCGCCATGTCATTAGATGTATGTCAAACATAAATACGATTGATGAATCATTTACATTAACATTAAATTCTCTTTGGCAGATTATGAAAAGAAAAGAAGATAAAGAGGGAACCGTGTCCTTGAGCAATACATCAACTTATAATCTAAAACATTCTGGAGGATAGCGTCGGAAGCCGATTTTCCAGTGCAAGGAAAGAGCAGGGTGGTCCGCAGGGGGTAGTCCTTGGTCAGCATACTATCGAACCGCCTCATTAAATCCGTCCTGGAAGGTTGAACGCATCAGGATTATTAACCGCTCTCGTCTGTTCGGATTGTTAGGACTTTGATTTCGATGAAGCCTGTGGCAATTCTCTTGATGCTCTCGAAGGGTTCGGTGCATTTCGCTATAACATCGGGATATTTCCATAATAGTGTCTACCAGGACCGAGATGTCATCCGCTCGAGAGGTTTGATCCTGCTAAAGGAGACTCGTCATATCTATCATATTCTGACGTATTAAAGATGAAATTCCCTCTACAACCTCTGTTTAGGATCTGGTGCGGACAAGCTCACTACGCTCCCTCTGGAGGGATGTTTCTTGCTTGCATATACGGGCATGAGCATGCACCCTATAAGTTATTAAGGAGGAGTTTTCTTGTACCTCCTTGCACAAGCGGGTGCGGAGATCCCCTATTTTGTCCTCCGCTCTCTGGTGTTGAACCCGCAGGTTCATGATGACCTTAGAGTCCCTTTTTTTCTCCCGAAGGAGTTACGCTATTTGCTCTCGAAGGTCTGTTAGTTCTTGAAGAGGGGGAGTTTCTCTGTCAGACTGTTCTGGTTGAACGTCCTGCCGAATGGATAGCGATTCTATGTGAGCCCGCTATTGTTCTTGTAATGCCACTATAGTTTCGGCATCTTTCTGGTGTTGGCGGCGAGCTTCTACCAATTGCTCTTGGCAATGCTCCAGCTGTTGCACAAGAAACGCTCCCGATTCTGGGTAACGGTTTGCTCCTCCAATCGTTGTTGTTCCCACTTTAGAGACTGGGATTTATACTACTAGAAGGAGCGGTCTAGTTCCTGATAATTGGTTAAGGCCTTGAGATTGTTTATCAAAAAGAAGTTGTTAGACAAAGAAAATCAGAAAAGCCAGTTTGAGGAACATACCAATTCTAGAGCATGGCGCAGACCTTCCATCTGGGGGATCAGTTCTTCTAAGTTTAAGATTCGAAGACCTCTGGAAGAAGAAGAAGAAGGGATGGATGACACCAGAGGTGAAGGTTCGCTCATGATGTAGGATGGAATGATTGGAGCCAGGGGTTGTGTCGAGGGTTCAGAAGGAAAGGAAGAAATAGCTCTCATTAGGAGGCTCAAAGAGGTAGGGACCGAAAGAGTTTAGGGAGAGGAAAGAAAAAAAAGAATATATAAACTAGAATTTTCCTTAACCTAATTACCCCTTTAAATGATTAGCAAAATTATCCAACTTCTCCCTTTTTCCTACCTATAGATATATTCTGTTATATCTTACTCATTGGTAATCTTATGACTTAGTGGTAGAAAGCCTATCCCCCCAAATCAACGGTTCATGGTTCGAGCCTCGGCAAACGAACCATTTATTCGATTTTGTTGTTCCTATTTTTATTTTTATTTTTATTTTTTTAATAAAGAGTATAAGAACTAAAATTTGGGTTGTTACAATCCCTTATACCTTATAAAAGTTTCGTCCTCAAAACATAGAATAGCTCGAGGTACATTTGCTTCATGTCATCCTCATGCTCCCAGGTTGCTTCTTCAAACCATTGACTTTGCCATAAGACTTTTACTAACGGTACCTCTTTATTTCTTCGCTTCTTGACTTCTCGATCTATTATCTGAATAGGTCAACTTTCATAACTTAGATCTATCTGAATCTGTACCGTCTGTGGCTCAATCACTTGGTTGGTATATGGGACATGCTTTTTAAGCATTGAAATATGAAATACAATGTGGATAGCTGACATCTCCTGTAGTAGCTCTATCTCATAAGCTACTTTACCAACCCTCTTGGCGATCAGGTAAGGGCCAACATATCTTCGACTTTGCTTGCCTTTCTTCCCAAACCTCATTACCCCTTTCATAGGAGCTACCTTAATGAACATTGAATCCCCGACTTTGAATTCTAGGGGTCTGCATCGGACATCGGCGTAACTCTTCTGTCGACTTTGGGCAGTCTCTATCCTTTGGTGTATGTTCTTTATAGCATAGGTGGTTGTTGGGATGTATACTGAAAAGTCTATCTTTTGTATGAACATCTTTATTTTGAAATAAGAATCACATGATCATTGTTTGCATGTTTATGGTTATGCATATCGTCTAATACAATACATTGTAGATAACATGGTGTGTAGTGTCACACGGGAGATCATGTTATCAGTTCCTTGTAAAGTATAAGTAAAGTCTCATAACCGAGGTGGTTATGGACAAACTATTGGAATGGTTGTAGTGTGATTTGGTATTGGTTTGTCTTGACCATAGAATCACACTAGTACACTTTGTGTGTATTAAGCAGGACCGACTAAGAGGTGATTCAATATATTGCTTACTACATAATTGAATCGGACCTCGGATATTATGTTGTACATGCTCTTAATCCCGACATAATAATTGGCACATATACTTAGTATTCATTTCTATGATTTACCAATGGGCGAGATTTATAGAGTAAATCGATAGGCTTAGAAAGTTGGGAAATGATATTATTTATATGGTGTGTCGTTGATTATAGGAGGAAACCATGTCCTATGTATTAGGATGATGATGTCCCCTTGAGGAGCTCATAAGGTTCATCATGTAAACCCTACAGATGGACTTGGTCTGGCATGATGATAAGGTTGAGTGGTATTACTCATGGAGTTAGATGTTGATTAATTAATTATCAGTAAATTAATTAATTGATGGACATTCGAGATCTTAAACACGGGGAGATATATTTACAAATAATATATGGAGCCCATATTAACTTATGGGAGTTGGTGAGGTAGATCAATGATAATCCTCTAGTGGAATGGATTATCATTAATGGATCGGACTTTATGTGAGCTTGATCCATTGGGTTGCCAAGATCCAACTCCTCCTCATGGTCCCTATTGTAGCCTATTCAAAACCTCATGGAGCCAAGATCCGATGATGGAAAATGAAACTCTAGATCCGACGGTGGAGATCAAATCTTTAGATCCAAAGGTGGTGATTAAATCTTTAGATCTGACGGTGAAGATTAAATCTCTAGAACCGATGGTAGAGATTAAATCCCTAGATCCGACAGTTGAGATTAAATCCCAAGATTCGACGATGGACATTAAAAGGAGGCTTAAACCTAGCTCTATAAAAGGAGGCCAAGGCTTGGGCGTGGAAAGCATTGCTTGGAGATTAGGGTTTGGGCGGCTAGGGCTTGGAGGGCATTGGGCGGCTAGGGTTTGGAGAATCCTTGGGCGGCAAGGCTTCTTTCTCTTCTTCTTGGCCGACGCCCATCTTGCTCTTCTCAACCTTGGCCGGTGATCATCCTCTTCTTCTCTCCATCCTTGGCCGGTGGTGACAAGAGCTTGGGTCTTCTTCCTTGGAGCTCTTGGCCGGCGCCCACTCCTTACACCTCTCTTTGGGCCGACGGCAAGCATCAAGCTTGGAGCTTGATGGTTGGTCCTAGATAAGAGAAGAGTTTTGTTTCTATACTTCCTCTTGTTCAGAGCGAGCAAGGAAAGGAAGATCATGATCGAGGAGGCTTCATCTATTGGAAGATCGTTGCCCACACAACGTCCAATAGGAGGATAGGACATACGATAGAAGACCTTGAGGTAAACAAGAGGTATAAATCTTGCTTTTTCTTTCCTTTTGTTTCTTTATATGTTGTATGTTTTTATTATATGGCTAATTTACTTGGACTTAGAATACAAATAAAAAAACCGGCGATCCGTACATCGTCTATTCCGTGGCTAATCGTAGAATAGAGGTTGGTTGCTTGAACAACAAGTTTGTTCAAGTGACCACTCTAATCGAATAGCACGATTATGAAACAGTAGCTTGGGTAATCCTTCTTTGTCAAGGATAAATTTTTTTTATCTGGGGATGTAGATGGGATTGCCATGAACAAATGACCGAGTTGAAGTGGGAAGCGAAGTTTCCCCCCTTCAAGTGGTATCAGAGCCACGGTTTCCGATTTTGTGTGTTTAGGATTCGGTTACTTTTATACACTTTTCATATATTGCTTGTGCCGGATAATAGTAGGATGTGCGTAGGTTAACTTTTTGGTTGCAGGCATAGGATCCAACTATTATGGCTATATGTGTGTATGTGATTGTATGTGTGTAATTGTATATTATTTGAATCCTCAGGGTTGACGAGGCTAGTATTTAATTTTTGTAATTAAGTACGACATTGTTTAGCCACTCCTTTTATTTTAGTTTACTTTCGATCTAGATTTCATGTACACTCCTTTGTGGAGTATAGGATCGATGGATGTAAATTAAAATAATTTTTCTCGGCTCGGATCTCCGGATGGCTTCTACATGTAGTAGGGAGGAGCAGACGAGATGGCGATACGACGAGAGGCATATTGGAGACTAAAGCCATAATAGTTGGAAAATATTTTTTTCCATATTTATTGCTTCTTGTTTGATTTGCATGTCGTAGGCTAGGAAAATTCCTAAATTTTAAATTACTAAGTGGGAGAGGGATATTTTTATAAATTCCCATGACCTCCATTACGATTTGACATGTGATGCAAATAAACTTGCGCGTCGGCTCTGAGTGCCTTCCTCCCCATCAGATGAGTTTGTTTGCGGATCACAGGATCGAATATGGTTATAAGAAATTATTAAGGAGCGTTCGTACTTCCCCATTGGAAGGCACATAACCCGAGATAATTGCCTTAGTATCGAGTAATGGTGAACACTTAGATGCAAATAGGAGTATCCTCCCCATCGGAGTCACTTCTTTTATTTGTAGGGCTGAAGAGGAACCAACTATTAATTTTATTTCTCAAAAAGATAGGTTGACAAGATAGTAAAATTAATGGGTAAAACCTCCTCTTACAAATGTAGAATTCGTATGCATCCACTCTATCGTGGCATACAACATTCTCGGTGTTTTGAGGTGTTGGTTGATTTTAAATTTTTATTGTTTAAGGAATCAATAATTTTTTGAAATCTAGAGTTTTGATATATGTGATTCTTAGGTTTTTCAAAAAAAAATTTCAATCCACTTGCTATGATACTGAAAGAAAATAAACTTTATGGACCCAATTATGTTGATTGGAAAAGGAATCTAGATATCATCTTGACTGCCGAGGAATACAAGTATGTATTCTTCAAAGTGTGTCCTCCTAAACCTACAAATGAGCTATAAGTCCTTGGAGCTGAGATCGATGGGGAAACCCAAGTCGATATCATTTTACAGTCTCTACCTATGAGTTTTGAGCAGTTTTGCATGAATTACAACGTGAATAAGAGATTTTATTCGTTGGCTGAGATTCTGACAGAACTCCAGGCGGTAGAAGGGCATGCTTAGGCTCAGGCCATGGTTGCTCAGAAGGTTTTTACTTCTAAACCAAAAGGCAAGAAGAAGAAGAAACAAAGTAGAGTAAAGGTGGCGGGAGGATCTCAGGGAGTAGTGAAGAAGTCGAAAGGTAAGTGCTTCATTTACAAGCAGACTAGACATTGGAAGAAGGACTGTCCCAACCAAAAGCAGAACCAAGGTATATCCTTTTGTCTAGTCGTTGAAACGTGTTTAGCAGTGTTATCTATCGACAACTAGTGTGTAGATACGGGAGCCACTGATCATGTCTACAATACTTTGCAGGGTTTTCATGAAACGAGACGACTGGCTGAAGGGGAGATTATCGTCTACTTGGGTGATGTTACGAAAGTAGCGGCTATTGCAGTGGGAGATGTTTATTTGTCTTTTGAGAGGAATAAAGTTTTGGTTCTTAAGAATTGCCTTTATGTACCCTTTTTTAGAAAGAATTTGATTTCGATTTCTAAATTGTTTATGGATGGATATTCTATTTCTTTTAATGACAGAGTTATTATAAAAAGGAATAGGAAGATTATATGTTCTGGTGCATTGATAGGAAATTAATATACACTTTAACCAAAAGCTCCTACCATGCAAATGGAAGTGAATAACTCATCTTCTAATTCCAATAAGAGAAAAGAACCTTCGAATATAAACTAAAAATATCTTTGGCATCAAAGGCTAGGTCATATTAACCTAAGCATAATTTAAAGGTTGATAGTTGATGGACCTCTGGGTTCAATAGTGGTGGAAGATTTCCCAACCTGCGAATCTTGCTTGGAGGGTAAAATGACCAAAGGGCCTTTTAAGGACAAGGGGTATAGAGCCAAAGATGTGTTGGAATTGGTTCATTCTGATTTGTGTGGTCTTATGTCTATCCAGGCTAGAGGTGGTTTTGAATATTTCGTCTCTTTTATAGACGATTATTCAAAATATGGATACATTTACTTGATGCGGCGTAAATCTGAATGCTTTGACAAGTTCAAAGAATTCAAGGCTGATGTGGATAAACGTCAAGGTAAAAGTATCAAGACACTACGATCTGATCGTGGCGGTGAGTGTAGGGATGTATACTGAAAAGTCTCTCTTATGTATGAACATCTTTATTTTGGAATAAGAATCACATGATCATTGTTTTCTTATTTTTATGGTTATGCAATATTGCCTAATACTTTACATTGTAGATAAAATGGTGTGTGGTGTCACACAGGAGATCATGTTATCGACCCCTTGAAAAGTATAAGTAAAGGCTCACAACCGATATGGCTTTACAAACCATCGAAATTGTTGTAGTGTGATTGGTATTAGTTTGTCTTTACCATAGAATCACACTAGTACACTTTGTGTGTATTGAGCAGGACTGACTAAGAGGTGATTCGATTTATTGCAGACTACATAATCGAATCGGACCTCAGATATTATTTAGTACATGCTCTTAATCCAAATATAATAATGAGCACATATACTTAGTACTCATCTCTTTGATACCAATGGGCAAAGATTTATAGATTAAATCGATAGGCTTGGTAAGTTGGGAGATGATATTATTTATATTGTGTGTCGTTGATTATAGGAGGAAACCGTGTCCTATATATTAGGATGATGATGTCCCCTTGAGGAGCTCATAAGGTTCATCATGTAAACCCTGTAGGTGGACTTGGTCCGGCATGATGAAAAGGTTGAGTGGTACTACTCAAGGAGTTAGATGTTGATTAATTAATGGTCAGTAAATTAATTAATTGACGGACATTTGAGATCTTAAATACGGGGAGAAAATGTACAAATAATATATGGAGCCTATATTATCATATGGGGGTTGGTGAGGAAGATCAATGATGATCCTTTAGAGGATTGGATCATCATTAGTGGATCGGACTTTATGTGGGCTTGATCCATGGGTGGAAAAGATCCAACTCCTCCTCATGGTCCCTAATGTATCCTATTAACACCTCATGAAGCTTAGATCCAATGGATAGAAACAAAACTCTAAGATCCATAGGTAGAGATTAAATCTCTAAGATCCGACGGTTGAGATTAAATCTCTAGATCCGATGGTTGAGATTAAATCCCTAGAACCAATGGAGAAGATTAATTCATGACTTATCCCTAACTCTATAAAAGGAGGGCATGGGATTTGGCGTGAACTATCATCAAAAGAGCTAGAGTTTGGGCGACAAGACAAGGAATCCTAGTTGAGATTGGATTAGGGTTAGGGTTTGGAGGCTAGGGCGGCACCAAATAAGGAAGGTGATTGTTTCTTCTTCTTCCTTCTTTGGCCGGCATCCAGATTGTTTTCCATCCCTCTTCCAGCCTTTTTCCAGCAGCCAAACCTCTTTTCTCCCTCTCTTTAGGTGGTGGAAACAAGATATAGGGCTTCCCTTGGTGTCTTGATTGTTTTCCATCATCTTCTCCTCCTTCTAGTTGGCCGGCGGCAAGGAGTTTGTGTGCTCCTTGTTGGTTGGTTTTAGGGAGGAGAAAAACCTTGTTTATATTCTTCCTCTTGCTTTTGAAGAGCAAGGAAGGAAGATTTACGATCCAGGAGCTTCGACTTTTGGTAGAGCGTCGCCCACACGACGTCCAAAAAGAGGAAGGTCATACATTAGAAGATCAAGAGGTATATCTATTCTCTTGTCTCATTGGTTTGTTGCTTGCTTTTGTTTTTCGATTATAAGCATGTTATAAATCTGTAAATGGCTAAATAATACTTGGGTCCCGAGCATAAATACAAAAACTGGCGATCCGGACATCGTCTATTCCGCGACTACTCGTAAAATAGAGGATGGTCGCTTGAACAACTATTTTGTTCAAGTGACCTCTCTAAACGAATAACAAGATGATGACTTGGTGGTTTGGGCAATTCCTTAAGTCTAGGATTAAATTTTTTTAATCTGGGGATATCTAAGGGATCGCCACGGACAAGCTACGGAGGTGAAGTGGGAAGCGAAGTTTCCCCTCACGGACTCGATAAGCAAAACCCTTCAATTGGTATCAGAGCCAAGGTTTTCGGTTTTGTGTGTTTAGGATTCGGTTAATTTTTATGCACTTTTCATATATTATATGTGCCGAATAATAGAAGGATATGCGTAGTTTAACTCTTTGGTTGCAGGCATAAGATCCGACTATTATGGCCATATGTGTGTATGTGATTGTATGTGTGTAAATATTTATTTTGTTGAATCCTCGGGGTTGAGGAGGCTAGTATTTAGTTTTTGTAAATTAAATATGGCATTGTTTAGCCACTCTTTATTTTATTTTACTTTCGATCTAGATTTCATGTACACTCCCTCGTGGAGTATAGGATCGATGGATGTAAATTAAAATAGGTTTTTAGTCTCGGCTCAGATCTCCGAATGACTCGTACATGGCGTAGGAGGAGCGGACGAGATGGCGATGCGACGGGAGTCATATTGAAGACAAAAGCCATAATAGTTGGAAAATAATTTATTTTTCATATTTATTGCTTTTTGTTTGATATGCATGTCGTAGGCTAGGAAAATTCCTCAATTTCAAATTACTAAGTGGGAGAGGGAATTTTTTAAAAATCCACGACCTCCATTACGATTTGAAAAGTGATGCAAACAAACTTGCGCGTCGGCTCTGAGTGCCTTCCTCCATATCGGATGGGTTTATTTGCGGATCACAAGGTCGAATATGGTTATAGGAAATTATTAAGGAGCGTGTGTACTTTCCCATCGTAAGGCATATAACCCGAGATAATTACCTAGGTACCGAGTAATGGTGAACACTTAGATACAAATATAAGTATCCTCCCCATCGGAGTCACTGTTTTTATTTATAGGGCCAAAGAGAAACCAACTATTAATTTTACTTGTCAAAAAGTTAGGTTGACAAGATAGTAAAATTAATGGATAAAACCTCCTCTTACAAATGTAGAATTCGTATACGTCCACACTATTGTGGCATACGATATTCTCGGTGTTTTGAGGTGTTGGTTGATTTTAAAATTTTATTGTTTGAGGAATCAAAATTTTTTTTAAATCTAATGTTTTGATTTATGTGATTCTTATGTTTTCTTTCAAAATGACTTTCAACCCTCTTGCTGTGAAACTGAAAGAAAACATACTTACTGGACCCTACTATGTAGATTGGAAGAGGAATCTAGATATTGTCTTGACTGCTGAGGAATACAAATATGTACTCCTCGAAGAGTTCCCTCCCAAGCCTGCAGATAATTCTGGGGAAAAGGAGAGAGAGAGCTATAAGAAGTGGATCTAGGCCGATGAGATGGCGCGGTGTTACATTTTTGCATCTATGTCAAATGTACTGCAACTTCAGCATCAAGCCATGTCCACTGCTTATGATATGATGCTCAATCTCAAGGAGCTTTTCGGACACCAGAATCGGGCTGCGAGGCAAGATGCCTTGAGAAACTTAATGACGACCACCATGATCGAGGGAACACCCATGAGGGATCATGTTCTCAAGATGATGGCTCATTTGAATGAGCTAGAGGTCCTAAGAGTAGACATCGATTGGGAAACCCTGGTCAATATCATACTCCAGTCTCTACCTAGGAGTTTTGAGCAGTTTCGCCTGAACTACAACATGAACAAGAGGTTTTATTCGTTGGCAAAACTTCTGACAGAACTCCAGGCGGCAGAGGGACTATTTTGTCGGAGTGCTGAGGTGCATGCTGTGGTGACCCAGAAGGTTTCTACTTCTAAGCCGAAAGGCATGAAGAAGAAGAAACAAACCAGGGCGAAGGCGGTGGGAGGTACTCAGGGAGGAGTGAAGAAGCCGAAAGGCAAGTACTTCACTTGTAAGCAGACTGGACACTGGAAAAAGGACTGCCCCAACCGGAAGAACAAAGGTATATCTTTTGGTCTAGTCGTTGAAACATGTTTAGCGGAGTTATCTACCGGCACCTGGTGTGTAGATATGGGAGCCACTGATCATGTCTGCAATACTTTGCAGGGGTTCCAAGAAACTAGACGACCGGCTGAGGGGGAGATTACCATGTACTTGGGCGATGCCACCAAGGTGGCGGATGTTACAGTGGTTGACGTTCATTTATCTTTTGAGAAAAATAAACTTTTGGTTCTTAAGAATTGCGTTTATGTACCCTTGTTTAAAAATAATTTAATTTCACTTTCTAAATTATTTATGGATGGATATTCTATTTCTTTCAATGATAGAATTGTTATAAGAAGGAATAGGGACATTATCTGTTCGGGTGCATTGATAGGAAATTTATACACACTTGAACCAAAACCTCACACGATGCAAATTGAAGTTAATAACTCATCTTCTAATTCCAATAAGAGAAAAGAACCTTTGAACATGAATCAAACATATCTTTGGAATCTTAGGCTTGGTCACATTAACCTAAGCAGAATTCAAAGGTTGATAGCTGATTGACCTTTGGGTTCATTAGTGGTGGAGGATCTCCCAACCTGTGAATCTCACTTGGAGGGTAAGATGACCAAGAGGCCTTTTAAGGCCAAGGGGTATAGAGCCAAAGATGTGTTAGAATTGGTTCATTCTGATTTGTGTGGTTCTATGTCTATCCAGGCTAGAGGTGGTTTTGAGTATTTCGTCTCTTTTATAGATGATTACTCAAGATATGGATACATTTACCTGATGCACCGCAAGTTTGAATTCTTTGACAAGTTCAAAGAATTCAAGGTTGATATGGAGAAACGTCAAGGTAAAAGTATCAAGACACTACGATCTGATCGTGGCGGTGAGTACCTCTTGGGAGAGTTTAGGAACTACTTATCAGAGGTTGGGATTCAATCCTAATTGACTGCACCTGGCACACCCCAGCAGAATGGTGTAGCAGAGCGAAGGAATAGGACTCTTATGGAGATGGTTAGATCGATGATGAGTTATTCTGACTTGCCAGATTCGTTCTGGGGATATGCTCTAGATACGGCGGTGTACATTCTGAACTTGGTTCCATCTAAATCAGTGCCTTCTACTCCCACAGAGTTGTGGACTGGGCGAAAGCCTAATCTAAGACATATTAGGATATGGGGGAGTCCAACACATGTCTTTAAGGCGAATCTTTGGTAAGTTGGAACCTGCATGCAGAATGCTTGTTCGTTGGCTATCCCAGGGGAACGAAGGGTGGATTGTTTTATAGTCCTAGAGATCAGAGGGTGATCGTTAGCAGGAATGCCAGATTTCTAGAGGAAGACTATGTGATGAGCCACAAGCCCAAGAGTAAAATTGTTCTGGACGAGTTAAAAGGGGAAGTCACTTCTTTAGTACCACCGATACAAGAGGATATACCACATGTCACTGCACCGCATGTCACAGAGGATACACAGGTGATACCTCGTCGTAGTGGGAGGGTTGTGAGACAACTTGATAGATTCATGTTCTTGGGAGAATCTTCTGATTTGGTCCCTGGCGAACATGAACCTGATCCCTGGACATATGACGAGGGAATCCAAGATAAAGATGCATTATCTTTGCAAAGTGCAATGAATGTTGAGATTGAATCTATGGATTCAAATCAGGTCTGGGAGCTAGTAGAACCACCCGATGGTGTAAAAACCATTGGATGCAAGTGGATCTACAAGAGAAAGAGAGGAATAGATGGGAAGGTTGCGACCTTCAATGCGAGGCTTGTTGCGAAGGGGTATACTCAGAAAGAGGGTATCAATTATGAGGAGACCTTTTCGTCGGTAGTCATGCTTATGTCTATCCGGATTCTCTTATGCATAGCAGATCATATGGATTATGAGGTGTGGCAGATGGATGTCAAGACAACTTTCCTTAATGGAAGTCTTGAGGAAAACATCTACATGAAGCAACCAGAGGGATTCATTGCTAAAGGCAAAGAGCATCTTGTGTGTAAGCTTAATCGGTCCATTTATGGATTGAAGCAAGCTTCGAGTTCTTGGAACATCCGCTTTGATGAGGTGATCCAGTCTTATGGATTTATTCAAAGTCCAAATGAGTCTTGTGTATACAAGATATGTGACGGAAACGTAGTGGTTTTTCTTATACTATACATAGATGATATTTCATTGATTGGCAACAATATCAAGGTGTTATCGGACGTAAGGGTATGGTTGTCCAAACGGTTTGATATGAAGGACTTGGGAGAGGTGGGACACATCCTTGGGATCATGGTTATAAGAGATCACAGGAAAAGGATGTTGTGCTTATCCCAAGCTTCATACATAGACACGATTATGGAGCATTTTAGCATGCAGAACTCCAAGAAGGGTTTTCTACCTTTCAGACATGGAGTTCCTTTATCTAAGGAGGTGTGTCCGAGATCATCTGAGGAGATAGAGGAGATGAAGGTGGTTTCTTATGCTTCGACAGTAGGAAGCCTCATGTATGCGATTCTCTGTATGAGACCAGATATCTGCTTTGCCATGGGCATGGTTAGCATATATCAGAGTAATCCAGGACAGGGATATTGGACTGCGGTAAAGCATATATTGAAGAACCTGAGAAGGACTAGCGATTATATGCTGGTTTACCGGGCACACCAATTACTCCCTGTGGGTTACACGGATTCCGACTTCCAATCTGATAGGGATAACAGTAAGTCAACCTCAGGTTTTGTGTTTACTTTGGGAGGTGGAGCCATTGTATGGAGGAGTGTCAAGCAGAAGTGCGTGGCGTACTCCACAATGGAAGCTGAGTATGTGGCGGCCTCTGAGGTGGCCAAAGAAATTGTATGGCTCAGGAACTTCTTGACGGACTTGGATGTGATTCCTGGTTTGCCCAGAACTATCACAATTTATTGTGATAATAGTGGTACAGTTACAAACTAGAAGAACCACGAGCCCATAAGGATAGCAAACACATAGAGCGTAAGTACCACCTGATACGAGAAATCGTAAAGAGAGGAGAAGTTGTTGTGGCCAAGATTGCATCGGAGGATAACCTAGCAGATCCTTTCACTAAGGCCCTTCCGGCGAGAGCTTTTGATAAGCATGTGGAGGGAATGGTGATCAGATGTATGACACTTTGAGGACAGCATAGTCTTTTAGTATAAGTGGGTGATTGTAGGGATGTATAATGAAACATCTATCTTTTGTATGAACATCTTTATTTTGGAATAAGAATCACATGATCATTCTTTGCACATTTTTGTGGTTATGCAATATTGTCTAATACTTTACATTGTAGATAATATGTTGTGTGGTGTTACACAGGAGATCATGTTATCAGCCCCTTGAAAAGTATAAGTAAAGGCTCACAACTGAGATGGCTTTGGACAAACCATCGGAATGGTTGTAGTGTGATTTGGTGTTTTGTTTGTCTTGACCATAGATTCACACTAGTACACTTTGTGTGTATTGAACAGGACCGACTTAGAGGTGATTCGATTTACTGCTGACTACATAATCGAACCGGACCTCAGATATTATTTAGTACATGCTCTTAATCCCGATATAATAACGGGCAAATATACTTAGTACTCATCTCTTTGATTTACCAATGGGCGAGATTTATAGATTAAATTGATAGGCTCGGTAAGTTGGGAGATGATATTTTTTATATGGTGTGCCATTGATTATAGGAGGAAACCGTGTCCCCTATATTAGGATGATGATGTCCCCTTGAGGAGCTCATAGGGTTCATCATGTAAACCCTGCAGGTGGACTTGGTCCGACATGATGAAAAGGTTGAGTGGTACTACTCAAGGAGTTAGATGTTGATTAATTAATGGTCAGTAAATTAATTAATCGACGGACATTCGAGATCTTAAACACGGGGAGAAAATGTACAAATAATATAGGGAGCCCATATTATCATATGGGGGTTGGTGAGGTAGATCATTGATGATCCTTTAGTGGATTGGATCATCATTAGTGGATCGGACTTTATGTGGGCTTGATCCATGGGTGGCAAGATCCAACTCCTCCTCATGGTCCCTAATGTAGCCTATTAACACCTCATGAATCTTAGATCCAATGGATAGAAACAAAACTCTAAGATCCATAGGTAGAGATTAAATCTCTAAGATTCGACGGTTGAGATTAAATCTCTAGATCCGACGGTTGAGATTAAATCCCTAGAACTAATGGAGGAGATTAATTCATGACTTATCCCTAACTCTATAAAAGGAGGGCATGGGAGTTGGCGTGAACTATCTTCAAGAGAGCTAGGGTTTGGGCGGCAAGAGAAGGAATCCTAGTTGAGATAGGATTAGGGTTAGGATTTGGAGGCTAGGGCGACACCAAATAAGGAAGGTGATTGTTTCTTCTTCTTCCTTCATTGGCCGGCGTCTAGATTGTTTTCCAGCCCTCTTCCAGCCTTTGCCCAGCGGCCAAGCCTCTCTTCTCCTTCTCCTTAGGTGGTGGAAACAAGATATTGGGCTTCCCTTGGTGTCTTGATTGTTTTCCATCATCTTCTCCTCCTTCTAGTTGGTCGGCAGCAAGGAGTTTGTGTGCTCCTTGTTGGTTGGTTTTAGGGAGGAGAAAATCCTTGTTTCTATTCTTCCTCTTGCTTTGGAAGAGCAAGGAAGGAAGATTTGCGATCTAGGAGCTTCGACTTTTGGTAGAGCGTCGCCCACAACACGTCCAAAAGGAGGAAGGTCATACATTAGAAGATCAATAGGTATATCTATTCTCTTTTTTGTTTTTTTAGTTGCTTGTTTTTTTTTTCAATTATAAGCATGTTATAAATCTATAAATGGCTAAATAATACTTGGATCCTGAGCATAAACACAAAAACCTGCGATTCGAACATCGTCTATTCCGCGGCTACTCGTAGAATAGAGAATGGTCGCTTGAACAACTAGTTTGATCAAGTGACCTCTCTAAACGAATCGCACGACAATGACTTGGTGGTTTGGGCAATCCCTTTTGTCTAGGATTAAATTTTTTTAATCTGAGGACATCGAAGGGATCGCCACGGATAAGCTACCGAGGTGAAGTGGGAAGCGAAGTTTCCCCTCACGGACTCGATAATCAAAACCCTTCAGTGAGTACCTCTTGGGAGAGATTAGGAATTACTTATCAGAGACTGGAATTCAATCCCAATTGTCTGCACCTGGCACACCCTAGCAGAATGGTGTAGCGGAGCGAAGGAATAGGACTCTTATGGAGATGGTTAGATCAATGATGAGTTATTCTGAGTTGCCACATTCATTCTGAGGATATGCTCTAGATACGGCAGTGTATATTCTGAACTTGGTACCATCTAAATCAGTGCCTTCTACTCCCACAGAATTGTGGACTGGGCGAAAGCCAAGTCTGAGACATATTCGGATTTGAGGGAGTCCAGCACATGTGCTGAAGGCAGATGCTGGTAAGTTAGAACCTCGTAAAGAAGTGTGCATGTTCATTGGTTTTTGTAGAGGAATGAAAGGTGGTTTGTTTTATAGTCCTAGAGATCAGAGGGTGATCGTTAGCACGAACGCCAGATTTCTAGAGGAAGACTATGTGATGAACCACAAGCCCATGAATAAGATTGTTCCGGAGGAATTGAGATGGGAAGTCACTGCTTCAGTACCACCGGTACAAGAGGATATACCACAAGTCACTGCATCGCATGTCACAGAGGATACACAAGTTATACCTCATCGTAGTTGTAGGGTTGTTAGACAGCCTGATAGATTCATGTTCTTGGGAGAAACTTCTGATCCCTAGCAAACATGAACCTGATCCCTGGACATATGACGAGGCAATCCAAGATAAAGATACGATATCTTGGCAAAGTGCGATGAATTATGAGATAGAATCTATGGATTAAAATAAAGTCTGTGAGCTAGTATAACCACCCAATAGTGTAAAAGCCATTGGATGCAAGTGGATCTACAAAAAAAAGAGAGGAATAGATCGTGTAGGGATGTATACTGAAAAGTCTATCTTTTGTATGAACATCTTTATTTTTGAAATAAGAATCACATGATCATTGTTTGCATTTTTATGGTTATGCAATATTGTCTAATATATTACATTGTAGATAACATGGTGTGTGGTGTCACACGGGAGATAATGTTATCGGCTCCTTGTAATGTATAAGTAAAGGCTCACAACCAAGATGACTTTGGACAAACCATCAGAATGGTTGTAGTGTGATTTGGTATTGGTTTATCTTGACCATAGAATCACACTAGTGCACTTTTTGTGTATTGAGCAGGACCGACTTAGATGTGATTCAATTAATTGCTGACTACATAATCGAATCGGACCTCAGATATTATTTTGTGCATGCTCTTAATCCTGATATAATAATGGGCACATATACTTAGTATTCATCTTTTTGATTTACCAATGGGCGAGATTTATAGATTAAATCGATAGGCTCGGTAAGTTAGGAGATGATATTATTTATATGGTGTGCCATTGATTATAGGAGGAAACCGTGTCCTATATATTAGGATGATGATGTCCCCTTGAGAAGCTCATAAGGTTCATCATGTAAACCATGCAGGTGGACTTGGTCCGACATGATGAAAAGGTTGAGTGGTACTACTCATGGAGTTAGATGTTGATTAAATAATGGTCAGTAAATTAATTAATCGACGGCCATTCGAGATCTTAAACATGGGGAGAAAATGTACAAATAATATATGGAGCCCATATTAACTTTTGGGGGTTGATGAGGTAGATCAATGATAATCCTCTAGTGGAATGGATAATCATTAATGGATCGGACTTTATGTGGGCTTGATCCATGGGTGGCCAAGATCCAACTCCTCCTCATGGTCCCTATTGTAGCTTATTAACACCTCATGAAGCTTAGATCCAATGGATAGAAACAAAACTCTGGATCCAAAGGTAGAGATTAAATCTCTAGATACGACGGTTGAGATTAAATCTCTAGATCCGAAGGTTGAGATTAAATTCCTAGAACCAATGGTGGAGATTAAAAGGTGGCATATCCCTAACTCTATAAAAGGATGGAATAGGGGTGGGCGGCAAGACACAATTAGAGGAAAGGGGGCTAGGGTTTTGGGCGGCAAGGGTAAGGGAGACTTAGGGTTTTGGGTGGCCACAATTAAGGAAAGATGTTTCTTCTTCTTCTTCTTCCTTAGGTGGCCGACACCCTTCTTCCCTCTTCTCTCCTTTGTTTGGCCGGCGTCCAACCTTCTCCCTTTCATCTATGGCTAATGATGGATGTGGATTAGGACTTGTCCCTTGGTCGGCAACCAATCATAATTAGATTAGGATTGGGCTTGGGCGGCTAGGGTTAGGGTTTTGGGATTAGGGTGGGCGGCAACAAGAAGATGAAGCTCCTTTCTTCTTCTTCCTATGGTTTGGCCGACTCCCTTACTTCTTCCCTCTACCTTGACCGGAGCTCAACCTATTCTTCTTCCCTTCATCCTTGGCCAGAAATTAGGAGAGCTTAGTTTAGGGTTTGGGCGGCAACAAGTAGGAGGATTGCTTTCCTTTCTCTTCTTCAAGTGTTTCCCGGCGCCCATGCCCTCCTTGATTCTCCTTTTGGCCGGTTTCCATACTCCATGTTCTCTTCCTTGGCCGGCGGCAACATCGAGTTTATTGACTTGGTGGCCAGTTCTAGATAGGAAGATGAGTTTTGTCTTATGATCTTCCTTTGTTCGGAGTGAACAAGGAAGGAAGATTGGCGATCTAGGAGCTTCAACTTTTGGTAGATCGTCGCCCACATGATGTCCGAAAGGAGGAAGGACATACAAAAGAAGATCAAGAGGTATAATCTTATTTAATTTGATTAGTGTTCTTTAGTATTATGTTTATAATTGTTTCTCAATTATATGCATGTTATATGAGGTTGTTTACTTTATATATTCTGTTTTGTGGTTAAATATACATGGACTCCAAACATAAACACAAAAACCGGCAATCCGAACATCATCTATTCCATGGCTACTCGTAGAATAGAGGTTGGTCGCTTGAACAACGAGTTTGTTCAAGTGACCGCTCTAAACGAATAGCACGACGATGACTTGGTTGTATGGGCAATACCTTTTTGTCTAGGATTAAATTTTTTAATCCGGGGACATCGATGGGATCGCCATGAACAAGCAACTGAGGTGAAGTGGGAAGCGAAGTTTCCCCTAACGGACTCGATAAGCAAAACCCTTCAGATGGGAAGGTTGAGACCTTCAAAGTGAGGCTTGTTGTGAAGGGGTATACTCAGAAAGAGGGCATCAATTATGAGGAGACCTTTTCGCCGATTGCCATGCTTAAGTCTATCCAGATTCTCTTATGTATTGCTGCTCATATGGATTATGAGGTGTGACAGATGGATGTCAAGACAGCTTTCCTTAATGGAAGTCTTGAGGAAAACATCTATATGAAGCAACTAGAGGGATTCATTACAAAGGGAAAAGACCATCTTGTATGCAAGCTTAATTGGTCCATTTATGGATTGAAACAAGCTTCGAGGTGTTGGAACATCCACTTTGATGAGGTAATCCAATTTTACGGATTTATTCAAAGTTCGGATGAATCTTGTGTATACAAGAGATGTGACGAAAACGTAGTGGTGATTCTTGTACTATACATAGATGACATTTTGTTAATTGGCAACAATGTCAAGGTGTTATCAGATGTAAGGGTATGGTTGTCAAAACAGTTTGATATGAAGGACTTGGGAGAAGCGGGACACATTCTTGGGATCAAGGTTATATGGGATCACAAGAAAAGAATGTTGTGTTTATCTCAAGCTTCATATATAGATACCATTATGGATCGTTTTAGCATGCAGAACTCAAAGAAAGTTTTCCTACGTTTCAGGCATGGAGTACCTTTATCTAAGGAGATGTGTCCTAGAACATCTAAGGAGATAGAGGAGATGAAGGTGGTTCCTTATGCTTCGGCAGTAGGAAGCCTCATGTATGTCATGCTATGTACAAGACCGGATATCTGCCTTGCTGTGGGCATGGTTAGTAGATATCAGAGTAATCCAGGACAGGGACATTGGACTGTGATAAAACATATATTGAAGTACCTAAGAATGACTGGGGATTATATACTAGTTTTCTTGAAAGACCAATTACTCCCTGTGGGTTACATAGATTCTGACTTCTAATCAGATAGGGATAACAGTAAGTCTACCTCAGGTTTTATGTTTACTTTGGGAGGTGGATCCATTGTATGGAGGAGTGTCAAGCAGAAATGCTTGGCGGACTCTACCATGAAAAGCTGAGTATGTGGCAGCCTCTGAGGTGACCAAAGAAGTTGTATGGCTCAGGAACTTCTTGATGGACTTGGATGTGATTCCTAGTTTGCCCAGAACTATCACAATTTATTGTTATAATAGTGGTGCGGTTGCAAACTCAAAGGAACCACGAGCCCATAAGGCAAGTAAACACATAGAGCGCAAGTACCACTTGATACGAGAGATCGTAAAGTGGGTAGAAGTTTCTGTTGCCTAGATTGCATCAGAGGATAACCTGGTAGATCCTTTCACTAAGGCCCTTCTAGCGAGAGCTTTGATAGACATGTGGAAGGAATGGGAATCAGATGTATGGCAGTATGAGGACAACATAGTCTTTTAGTATAAGTGGGAGATTGTTGGGATATATACTGAAAAGTCTATCTTTTGTATGAACATCTTTATTTTTAAATAAGAATCACATGATCATTGTTTGCATATTTATGGTTATGTATATCGTCTAATACATTACATTTTAGATAACATGGTGTGTAGTGTCACACGGGAGATCATGTTATCAGTTCCTTGTAAAGTATAAGTAAAGGCTCACAACCGGGATGGTTATGGACAAACTATTGGAATGGTTGTAGTGTGATTTGGTATTGGTTTGCCTTGACCATAGAATCACACTAGTACACTTTGTGTGTATTAAGCAGGACCGACATAGAGGTGATTCGATTTATTGCTGACAACATAATTAAATCGAACCTCGGATATTATTTGTACATGCTCTTAATCCCGATATATTAACGGGCACATATACTTAGTATTTATTTCTTTGATTTACCAATGGGCGAGATTTATAGAGTAAATCGATAGGCTCGGTAAGTTGGGAAATGATATTATTTATATAGTGTGTCATTGATTATAGGAGGAAACCGTGTCCTATGTGTTAATATGATGATTTCCCCTTGAAGAGCTCATAAGGTTCATCATGTAAAGCATGCAGGTGGACTTGGTCCGGCATGATGATAAGGTTGAGTGGTACTACTCATGGAGTTAGATGTTGATTAATTAATTGTCAATAAATTAATTAATCGACGAACATTCAAAATCTTAAATACGGGGAGATATATGTACAAATAATATATGGATCTCATATTAACTTATGGTGGTTGGTGAGGTAGATCAATGATAATCCTCTAGTGGAATGGATTATCATTAATGTATCGGACTTTATGTGGGCTTGATCCATTGGGTGGCCAAGATTCAACTCCTCCTCATGGTCCCTATTGTAGCCTATTAAAAACCTCATGGAGCCTAGATCCAATGATGGAAAATGAAACTCTAGATCCGACGGTGGAGATCAAATCTCTAGATCTAAAGGTGGTGATTAAATCTTTAAGTCCGACGGTGAAGATTAAATCTCTAGATCCGACGGTTGAGATTAAATCCCTAGATCCGACGGTTAAGATTAAATCCCAAGATCTGACGGTGGAGATTAAAAGGAGGCTTAAGCCTAGATCTATAAAAGGAGGCCAAGGCTTGGGCGTGGAAAGCATTGCTTGGAGATTAGGGTTTGGGCGGCTAGGCTTGGAGGGCATTGGGCGGCTAGGGTTTGGAGAATTCTTGGGCGGCAAGGCTTCTTGCTCTTCTTCTTGGTCGGCTCCCATCTTGCTCTTCTCAACCTTGGCGGTGCTCATCCTCTTCTTCTCTCCATCCTTGGCCGGTGGTGACAAGAGCTACGGTCTTTTTCCTTGGAGCTCTTGGCCGGCGCCCACTCCTTACACCTCGCTTTGGGCCGGCGGCAAGCATCAAGCTTGGAGCGTGATGGTTGGTCCTAGATAAGAGAAGAGTTTTATTTTTATACTTCCTCTTGTTCCGAGCGAGCAAGCAAAAGAAGATTGTGATCGAGGAGACTTCATCTCTTGGAGGATCGTTGCCCACACAACGTCCAAGAGGAGGATAGGACATACAATAGAAGACCTTGAGGTAAACAAGAGGTATAAATCTTGTTTTTGCTTTCCTTTTGTTTCTTTATATGTTTTATGTTTTTATTATGTGTCTAATTTACTTAAACCTCGAATACAAACACAAAAACTGGTGATTCGTACATCGTCTATTCTGTGGCTAATCGTAGAATTGAGGTTGGTTAGTTGAACAACAAGTTTGTTCAAGTGACCACTCTAATCGAATATCACGATGATGAAACGGTATCTTGGGTTATCCATCTTTATCAAGGATAATTTTTTTTATCTGGGGACGTAGACGGGATTGCCATGAACAAGCGACCAAGTTGAAGTGGGAAGCGATTGTTGGTGCAGTAGGCACCTAAGTCGAACCTGAGTTTTGATTATAGCAAACGATACAAAGTTGAGCTTATATTGTTATCTCACGAGCTAAATCGAGTGTGGAGAAAAGTGCCAACGCAAGAGCTGAAGGCTAGCGACACCCGGAGGAAGCTGCGATGGTCGGGCGATACTCGATTAACTTCGGAGGGAGCAGAAGGAATCGAGTGGAAGGCTGGAAGTGAAAGCGACACAGTAAGTATCGAGGTAATATCGTGTGTGTGCGAGAGTAAGTGAGGTCATATCCTTTTTACGGGGATGATCATAAGCATAGATCCGACCAAAGACATCCTATAGTTGGTCTAGGTCGAGATCGGACTATCGGAGGTCATCAAAATAATGTTTTTGTTAAGCTAACTTTGCCTTGCAGCTAGCATCAGTCGACAGATAGCTTGGAGGACTCGACTGTCGTCCATCAGTCAACTTCCTGTTGTCAGCATTCGACTGATGCTACCATCAGTCGACTGATGATGGCCATCAGTCGACTTATGGTCAATGATCAGCCTCGAGGAGTCAAGCTTTATCACCATTTTTCAAGGAGTTTTGTGGCCAATTTCTATTGGTTGAAGATCCTATCGAAAAGGGCTCAAGGGCTATAAAAGGAGGGCCTCTCCTAGGGTTTTTCATCAACTCTAAGTGCTCAAAAGCCTCTGCAACTCTGCGATTCTCCGATGACTCTACGACGAAGTGCTATCAACAACCCTAGCTTAGTTTCTGTTCTTTTGTTGTTGGTATTTTACTTTGTCGTCTCTTTAATATTGCAAACTCATTTTATTAATCGAGGTTTTCTATCGTTGCACAATACATTAATAGAAGAGAGGGTTTTTCTCTCTATCTTTTCTTTCGAAGTTTTTTTTTGTAATCGTTAAACTCCTACCTCCAACGAGGAGTGTTTTTAGTGAATTGCCCTCCATTCGTGATCAATGATCACTAGGGCCTTGGAATAGTCGTCGAAGGCTACGAACCAAGTAAAAACCCATTTGTCTCTCTTGTATTTAATTTTATTTTCCGCTGCATTTAATTGTTTTGAAACGAATTCGAATGAAAGAAAAGTTTTATCACTATTAACCCCCCCCCCTCTAGCAATCCGCTTCGATCCAATAATTGGTATCAGAGCCGAGGGCGCTTAGATTTGGTGAAACCACCAATCAGGCCTTTTTTACAGATTGGTTTTTCGTTCGTTTGAATTTTCTCCCGCACTTCTAATCCAAGACAAATTCTTGGTACACTTCTTTTGGTTTTGTTTTGCAAGTATTCACTTTTGGAGTAGCAGACGGTAAAATGGGCATAAATTTTCGTACAAGTTGACCCATGAAACGGGCTACCTACTAAAACGAAGCTCTCGGAGAGATATACACTTCACATGAGGGTTTACCCTCCTAACAAGCTGTTTTCATCCCCAAAAACAAACGTTTAGTAGCATTTTAGGGACATCGAAGGTTGGAAGTGCTCATCTTTTATTTTAGTTAGTTATTTCTCATTTATTCCTTTTGTTTCTTTTCATTTCCTACATTACTAATCCAAGGCGAAGTCTTGGAACCTTTTTCGTGTTTTTTTTATTATTTTGTGTGCAAGATTTCCCTTCCAAATGGCCCACCTTTTCGGGTTTTAGCACCGTTCGACCTCCGTTTTACAGCGGAGATGATTTCCGTTACTGGAAAGGTTGAATGGAGTGCTTTTTTAAAACCCAAATCGAGATGTGGATCATAATTCAAACGGGATTCACACTTCTGACTAACGAAGTGGGTGAATCCTTGGATTATGACCAATGGACCAATGCGACAAAAAGACAAGTGGAAGCCGACGCCAAGGCAACTCAAATCCTCTAATGCAGCTTGTCCAAGGAGGAGCTTAATCGCGTCGGCCCCTTCATCAACGCAAAGGACCTTTGGACAAAGCTAGTAGAACTACACGAAGGAACCGATGAAGCCAAGGTATGTAAGCGCGATCTTTTGTTTAATAAATTATACAATCTAAAAATGCAGGAACACGAAACGGTGACTCAACTTCACACTCGCGTTCAAGACATAGTCAATAACCTACACGCAATCGGGCAAAAGGTCTAAAACCGCGACCTTTTAAGGTATGTTCTTAACTCTTTTCCGAGGACTACCTTTGTTAGGTGGATGCTTCGGAGGCTCATTGGCTCCCATGTCCCCGGATTAAAATTTTCACTAATGAAAGGATTAATCCGGATGGGATGAGCTTCCTTAACAACACCATTTCTTCGTCGTGCTAACAACTTGAGTGGTCACTTGAACAAACTAGTTGTTCAAGCAACACAACTCTTCTAGTTGGTTAGCCGCGGAAGAGACGACGGATGGATCGCCGGTTTTTGTGTTTGTCTTCGGGGTCCATGATTATACAATATATATTCATACACACACATGCATAATCAAAACAAATAAGAACATGCTCAGATCTGTACATAAAGTTAAAATAACTTTATACCTCACGATCTTCTACCGTATGTCCTATCCTTCTCGTGGACGACGTGTGGACGAAGTTCCTCCACGAGTAGAAGCCTTCTAGATCGCTTTCTTCTCTACCTTGTCCGCTGCGAACAAAGAGAAGAACTCGCAAATACCTTTCCTATCTAGAACCGGCCACCAAATTAAAGAATTTGGTGCAACCGCCGGCCAAGGAGCAATGGATGATGCGCCAACTTCAAGAAGAGTTGCCGCCGGACACTTTGGAGAATAGGGAGGAGGAAGAGAACCGACCACCAATGGGAGGAGAACCGCCGGCCAAGGAAGAAGGGAAAGACCTTACCAAGTATTGATGGTGCAAGTTGGGCGCCGGCAACAACTAGAAGGAAGAAGATAGTTGCCGCCCACCTTTGCTCCAAACCCTAGCCGCCCACCTCTCCAAGAGCCAAACCCTAATTCAAAAACCAATTCTTGATTCATCTTGCCGCCCAACCCTAGCCATCTATTTATAGAATAGGGCTTAAGCCTCCTTTAATCTCCACCATCGGATCTAGGGATTTAATCTCCACCATCGGATCTAGGGTTTTATCCCAACCGTCGGATCTAGGGTTTAATCCCAACCATCGGATCTAGGATTTAATCCCAACCGTCGGATCTAAGGTTTCATCCCAACCGCCGGATCTAGGGTTTTATCTCAACCGTCGGATCTAAGGATCTAATCCCAACCGTCGATTCTAGGATTTCATCATAACCATCGGATCTAGGGATTTAATCCCAACCGTTGGTTCTAGGGTTTCATCCAACCACCGGATCTAGGGATTTAATCCCAACCGTTGGTTCTAGGTTTTGTTTTACATTCTTGGATCTAGACTTCACAAGGATTATATTAGGCTACGATAGGGACCATAAGGAGGAGTTGGGTCTTGGCCACCCGATGGATCGGAACCACACAAACTTGATCCATCAATGATGTTCCATTCCACTAGAGGATCATCATTGAACTACCTCACCAACCCCCATAAATCAATATGGGCTCCATATATTATTTGTACATTAATCTCCCTGTGTTTAAGATATCGAATGTCCGTCAATTAATTGATTTACTGACCATCAATTAATTAACATCTAATTCCTCGAGTAGTACCACTCAACCTTATCATCATGTTGACTAAGTCAACCAGCTGGGTTTAAATGATGAACCTTATGAGCTCCTCAAGGGGACATCATCAACCTAATATATAGGACACGGTTTCCTCCTATAATCAACGGCACACCATGTAAATAATATTATTTCCCAACTTACCGGGCATTTTGATTTAATCCATCTAAATCTCACCCACTGGTAAATCAAAGAAATAAATACTAAGTACATGTGCCCGTTATTAAATCGGGATTAAGAGCATGTACAACATAATATCCGAGGTCCGATTCAATTATGTAGTCAGTACTAAATTGAATCACCTCTATGTCGGTCCTACTCAATACACCTAAGTGTACTAGTGTAACTCTATGTTCAAGATAAAACAATACCAAGCTACACTACAACCATGCCAATGGTTTGTCCAAAACCATCTTGGTTGTGAGCCTTTACTTATATTTTACAAGGTACTGATAACATGATCTTCTGTGCCACACCAAGTACCATGTTATCTACAATGTAAAATATTAGACAATATGCACACATATATAATGAATATATAAAATGCAAATAATGATCATGTGATTCTTATTTCAAAATAAAATGTTCATACAAAAAGAGCTAGGCTTTCAGTATACATTCCAACAATCTCCAACTTATACTAAAAGACTTTACTGTCATCACTCTGCCATACATCTGATCCTCATGTCCTCCACATGCCTATCAAACGCTTTCGCTGGAAGGGCCTTAGTGAATGGATCCGCCAGGTTATCCTCTGATGCAATCTTGGCGACAGCAACTTCTCCTCGCTTTACGATCTCTCGTTTGAGGTGGTACTTGCGCTCTATGTGTTTCCTCGCCTTATGTGCTCGTGGTTCCTTCGAGTTTGCAACTGCACCACTGTTTTCACAATAAATTGTGATAGCTCTGGGCAAACCAGGAATCACATCCAAGTCCATGAAGAAGTTCCTGAGCCATACAGCTTCCTTGGCTGCCTCAGAGGCTGCCACATACTCAGCTTCCATGGTAGAGTCCGCCATGCATTTCTGCTTGACACTCCTCCATACTATGGCTCCACCTCCAAAAGTAAACACAAACCCCGAGGTAGACTTACTCTTGTCCCTATCTGATTGGAAATCCGAATCCGTGTAACCCACAGGGACTAATTGATCTGCCCGGTAAACCAGCATATAATCCCTAGTCCTTCTCAGGTACTTCAATATATGCTTTACCACAGTCCAATGTCCCTGTCCAGGATTACTCTGATATCTGCTAACCATGCCCACGGTAAAGCAGATATCCGATCTTGTACATAGCATAGCATACATAAGGCTTTCTACTGCCTAAGCATAAGGAACCGCCTTCATATCCTCTATCTCCTTTGATGTTTTAGGACACATCTCTTTAGATAAAGGAACTCCATGCCTAAAAGGTAGAAAACCTTTCTTGGAGTTCTGCATGCTAAAACGAGCAAGGATAGTGTCAATGTATGAAGCTTGGGATAAGCACAACATCCTTTTCTTGCGATCCCTTATAACTTTGATCCCAAGGATGTGTCCTACTTCTCCCAAGTCCTTCATATCAAACTGTTTGAACAACCATACCCTTACGTCTGATAACACTTTGATATTGTTGCCAACTAACAAAATGTCATCTACGTATAGTACAAGAAACACCACTACGTTTCCGTCACATCTCTTGTATACACAAGGCTCATCCGGACTTTGAATAAATCCATATGACTGGATTACCTCATCAAAGCGGATGTTCCAAGATCTAGAAGCTTGCTTCAATCCATAAATGGACCGATTAAGCTTACATACAAGATGATCTTTTCCTTTAGCAATGAATCCCTCTAGTTGCCGCATATAGATGTTCTCCTCAAGACTTCCGTTAAGGAAAGTTGTCTTGACATCCATCTGCCAAATCTCATAATCCATATGAGCAGCTATAGATAAGAGAATCCGGATAGACTTAAGCATAGCTACCGGCGAAAAGGTCTCCTCATAATCGATGCCCTCTTTCTGAGTATACCCTTTCGCAACAAGCCTAGCTTTGAAGGTCTCGACCTTCCCGTCTACTCCTCTCTTTCTCTTGTAGATCCACTTGCATCCAATGGATTTTACACCATCGGGTGGTTCTACTAGCTCCCAGACTTGATTAGAATCCATAGATTCTATCTCTAAATTCATCGCACTTTGCCAAGATACCGCATCTCTATCCTGGATTGCCTCATCATATGTCCAGGGATCAGGTTCATGTTCACCAGGGACTAAGTCCGAAGACTCTCCCAAAAACATGAATCTGTCAGGTTGTCTAACAACCCTCCCACTACGACGAGGTGCCTCCTGTGTATGCTCTGTGACACGCAGTGCAGTGACTTGTGGTGTCTCCTCTTGTACCGGTGGTATTGAAGTCGGGACTTCCCCTGTCAACTCCTCAAGAACAATCCTACTCTTGGGCTTGTGGTTCATTACATAATCCTCCTCTAGAAATCTGGCGTTCGTGCTAACGATCACCCTCTGATCTCTAGGATTATAAAACAAACCACCTTTCATTCCCTTAGGGTAGCCTTCCAACTTACCAAAGATCACTCCTTCAAAGATATGTGCTGGACTCCCCCATATCCGAATATGGTTCAGACTAGGTTTTCGCCCAGTCCACAATTCTACAGGGGTAGAAGGTACTGATTTAGATGGAACCAAGTTAAGAGTGTACATTGTTGTATCCAGTGCATACCCCCAGAATGAAACAGGTAACTCAGAATAACTCATCATCGATCTGACCATCTCCATAAGAGTCCTATTCCTTCGCTCCGCTACACCATTCTGCTGGGGTGTGCCAGGTGCAGACAATTGGGATTGAATCCCAGCCTCTGATAAGTAACTCCTAAACTCTCCCAAGAGGTACTCGCCACCACGATTAGATCGTAATGTCTTGATACTTTTACCTTGACGGTTCTCCACATCAGCCTTGAATTCTTTGAACTTGTCAAAGCATTCAGACTTGCGACGCATCAAGTAAATGTATCCATACCTTGAATAATCGTCTATAAATGAGACGAAGTATTCAAAGTCACCTCTTGCCTGGATAGACATAGGACCACACAAATCAGAATGAACCAATTCTAACACATCTTTGGCTCTATACCCCTTGGCCTTAAAAGGCCTCTTGGTCATTTTACCTTCCAAGCAAGATTCGCAGGTTGGGAGATCCTCCACCACTAATGAACCCAAAGGTCCATCAGCTATCAACCTTTGAATTCTACTTAGGTTAATATGACCAAGCCTTAGATGCCAAAGATATGTTTGGTTCATTTGCGAAGGTTCTTTTCTCTTATTATATTTAGAAGATGAGTTATTTACTTCTATTTGCATCGTGGGAGTTTTTGGTTCAAGAGTATATAAATTGCCAACCAATGTACCAGAATAGATAATCTCCCTATTCCTTTTTATAACCACCTTATCATTAAAAGAAACAGAATATCCATCCAAAAATAATTTAGAAACTGAAATTAAATTCTTTCTAAAAGTAGGTACATAAAGACAATTTCTCAAAACCAAAAATTTATTCCTATCAAAAGATAAATAAACGTCTCCCACTGCAATAGCTGCCACCTTTGAAGCATTGCCCATGAAGACGGTAATCTCTCCCTCAGCTAGTCGTCGGGTTTCCTGGAACCCCTACAAAGTATTGCAGACATGATCAGTGGCTCCTGTATCTACACACCAGGCACTGGTAGATAACACCGCTAAACATGTTTCAACAACTAAACAAGAAGATATACCTTTGTTCTTTCGGCGAGGACAGTCCGCCTTCCAATGTCCAGTCTGCTTGCAAGTGAAGCACTTGCCTTTCGGCTTCTTCACTCCTGCCTGAGGTCCCACTGCCACCTTCTTCGCTCCACCTTGCTTCTTCTTCTTCTTACCTTTCGGTTTAGAGGAAGAAACCTTCTGAGCGACCATGGCTTGAGCACTCTGACGAAAAAGCCCCTCTGCCGCCTGGAGTTCTGTCAGAAGCTCCGCCAACGAATACAACCTTTTGTTCATGTTGTAGTTGAGGCGGAACTGCTCAAAACTCCTAGGCAGAGACTGGAGAATGATATCGACCTGGGTTTCCCCATCGATCTCAGCTCCTAGGACTTCCATCTCATTAAGATGAGCCATCATCTTGAGAACATGATCCCTAATGGGTGTTCCCTCGATCATGGTGGTCGTCATCAAGTTTCTCATAGCCTTCTGCCTAGCCGCCCTACTCTGATGTCCGAAAAGTTCCTTGAGATTGAACATCATGTCATAAGCAGTGGCTATGGCCTGATGCTGATGTTGCAGCACATTTGACATAGATGCCAAAATGTAACACCGCGCCATCTCATCTGCCTTAACCCATTTCTTATAACGTTCTATCTCCTTTTCATCAGAGTCATCTGAGGGCTTAGGAGGACAGACCTCGAAGAGTACAAATTTGTACTCTTCCGCAGCTAAGACAATATCCAGGTTTCTTTTCCAATCAATGTAGTTTGGACCAGTAAGTTTGTTTTCTTTTAAAATCACAGCAAGTGGGTTGAAAGCCATTTGAAAATCCTAAAAATCACAATGATCAAAATATTAGATTTCAAATATTATTGATTCCTCAAAACAATAAAATCCCGAAATCAACCAACACCTCAAATCACCGAGAATGTCGCATGCCACGCAGTGTGGACATATACGAATTCTACATTTGTAAGAGGAAGTTTTACCCATTAATTTTATTATCTTGTCAACCTTACTTTTTGAAAAATAAAATTAATAGTTGGTTCCTCTTTGGCCCTACAAATAAAAGCAGTGACTTCGATGGGGAGGATACCTTTATTTGTATCTAAGTGTGCACCATTACACGATACTGAGGAAATTATTTCGGATTATGTGCCTTACCGCTGTGGAAGTACACATGCTCCTAGATAATTTCCTATAACCATTATTTGACCTAGTGATCCGCAAACAAACCTGTCCGCAGGGAGGAAGGCACTCAGAGCCAACACACAAGTTTGTTTGCATCACATGTCAAATTGTAATGGAGGCCGCGGGAATTAATTAAAATATCCCTCTCCCACTTAGTAAATTGCAATTGAGGAATTTTAAACATACACAACATGCATATAAAACAAATAAGCAATAAATATGGAAAAACAGAATTTTTTCCAACTATTATGGCATTGTCCTCCAATATGCATCCCGTCGTGTTGCCACCTCGTCCGCTCCACCTTTTCCCGTGCGCAAGTCACCAAAGATATCCGAGCTGAGATAAATCATTTTATTTACATCCATCGATCCTATACTCCACGAAGGAGTGTACAAATAGTCTAGATCGAAAGTAAACTAAAATGATCGGCTAAACAATGCCGTATTTAATTACAAAAATTAAATACTAATCTAGCCTCGTCAACCCCGAGGATTCAAATAATAAATTTTTACACACATCCATTCACATACACACACATGGCCATAATAGTCGGATCTTATGCCTGCAACCAAAGAGTTAAACTACGCATATCCTACTATTATCCGGCACATATAATATATGAAAAATGCATAAAAAATTAACCGAATCCTAAACACACAAAACCGGAAACCGATGGCTCTGATACCAATTGTTAGGTGGATGCTTCGGAGGCTCATTGGCTCCCATGTCCCCGGATTAAAATTTTCACTAATGAAAGGATTAATCCGGATGGGATGAGCTTCCTTAACAACACCATTTCGTCGTCGTGCTAACAACTTGAGTGGTCGCTTGAACAAACTAGTTGTTCAAGCAACACAACTCTTCTAGTTGGTTAGCCGCGGAAGAGACGACGGATGGATCGCCGGTTTTTGTGTTTGTCTTCGGGGTCCATGATTATACAATATATATTCATACACACACATGCATAATCAAAACAAATAAGAACATGCTCAGATCTGTACATAAAGTTAAAATAACTTTATACCTCACGATCTTCTACCGTATGTCCTATCCTTCTCGTGGACGACGTGTGGACGAAGTTCCTCCACGAGTAGAAGCCTTCTAGATCGCTTTCTTCTCTACCTTGTCTGCTGCGAACAAAGAGAAGAACTCGCAAATACCTTTCCTATCTAGAACCGGCCACCAAATTAGGGAATTTGGTGCAACCGCCGGCCAAGGAACAATGGATGATGCGCCGGCCAACTACAAGAAGAGTTGTCGCCGGCCACTTTGGAGAATAGGGAGGAGGAAGAGAACCGGCCACCAATGGGAGGAGAACCACCGGCCAAGGAAGAAGGGAAAGACCTTAAGGTTGGGCGCCGGCCAAGTATTGATGGTGCAAGTTGGGCGTCGGCAACAACTAGAAGGAAGAAGATAGTTGCCGCCCACCTTTGCTCCAAACCCTAGCCGCCCACCTCTCCAAGAGCCAAACCCTAATTCCAAAACCAATTCTTGATTCATCTTGCCACCCAACCCTAGCCATCTATTTATAGAATAGGGCTTAAGCCTCCTTTAATCTCCACCGTCGGATCTAGGGATTTAATCTCCACCGTCGGATCTAGGGTTTTATCCCAACCGTCGGATCTAGGGTTTAATCCCAACCATCGGATCTAGGATTTCATCCCAACCGTCGGATCTAAGGTTTCATCCGAACCGCCGGATCTAGGGTTTTATCCCAACCGTCGGATCTAAGGATCTAATCCCAACCGTCGATTCTAGGATTTCATCATAACCATCGGATCTAGGGATTTAATCCCAACCGTTGGTTCTAGGGTTTCATCCAACCACCGGATCTAGGGATTTAATCCCAACCGTTGGTTCTACGTTTTGTTTTACATTCTTGGATCTAGACTTCACAAGGATTGTATTAGGCTACGAAAGGGACCATAAGGAGGAGTTGGGTCTTGGCCACCCGATGGATCGGAACCACACAAACTTGATCAATCAATGATGTTCCATTCCACTAGAGGATCATCATTGAACTACCTCACCAACCCCCATAAATCAATATGGGCTCCATATATTATTTGTACATTAATCTCCCCGTGTTTAAGATATCGAATGTCCGTCAATTAATTGATTTACTGACCATCAATTAATTAACATCTAATTCCTCGAGTAGTACCACTCAACCTTATCATCATGTTGACTAAGTCAACCAGCTGGGTTTAGATGATGAACCTTATGAGCTCCTCAAGGGGACATCATCAACCTAATATATAGGACATGGTTTCCTCCTATAATCAACGGCACACAATGTAAATAATATTATTTCCCAACTTATCGGGCATATTGATTTAATCCATCTAAATCTCACCCACTGGTAAATCAAAGAAATAAATACTAAGTACATGTGCCCGTTATTATATCGGGATTAAGAGCATGTACAACATAATATCCGAGGTCCGATTCAATTATGTAGTCAGTACTAAATTGAATCACCTCTATGTCGGTCCTACTCAATACACCTAAGTGTACTAGTGTAACTCTATGTTCAAGATAAAACAATACCAAGCTACACTACAACCATGCCAATGGTTTGTCCAAAACCATCTTGGTTGTGAGCCTTTACTTATATTTTACAAGGTACTGATAACATGATCTTCTGTGCCACACCAAGTACCATGTTATCTACAATGTAAAATATTAGACAATATGCACACATATATAATGAATATATAAAATGCAAATAATGATCATGTGATTCTTATTTCAAAATAAAATGTTCATACAAAAAGAGCTAGGCTTTCAGTATACATTCCAACAACCTTGTGCGCATCCATGGTCGATGCCTACAAGGTCTCCAAGGATCTTTCGAAACTTAGGTTAGATGAGTTATTTTCCAATTTCGAACTTCATGAGCAGTCTAACTCGGAACCCGAGAAGGGTATAGCACTTTTTGCAGGTTCAAGGAAGAAAACCGCAAGCAAGCCACCCCCGAAGGAAGAAGAGGATGAGTCCGATTCGGAGGTCGACCCGGAAATGGAGGACGAACTAGTCAACCTAGTTTGAGGATAGTCAAGGTCCGAAAGTGAACCGTCACTCGACCCAACAAAAGTAAGCCTAAAAGTTCCAATATTAGAAGTTACGAGTGCAACAGGTTTGGACACATCAAGTCCGAATGCCCGAAGCTCAAGAGCAAAGCACCAAAACACAAAAAGGCACTCAACGCTACATAGGAAGAAGCATCCGAGGAAGAAGATGATGATCGTGTCCTCATGGCTAAATCGGTATAATCGGAGATGGAGTCGGAACCGGAACACGAGTCAGAAATCGAATACGAGTCAGAAATCGAACACGAGTCAGAAATCGAATACGAGTCAGACTGCGAAGCCCTATTCAAGACAAGCCACGGATACGTATCTGGTTCAAAAGATACACTCAAGGTAAGTCGACCCCTTATTAGTACGCTTTATAGTGCAATTAAGTTCTTAACTAGGAAATTAGCTAAGTCCGAGTCCAAGGTCGAGACCCAGGTTGAGGAAGTTTAACTCCTCAAACACGAGGTCTCCCTAACCTCTTCGACTAGTCGAGTTCGAGAGGAGGACTCAACTCGGGTTGAAAAGCTCGATGTTGAGAACTCACTCTTGAAGAGTCAAGTCGAGGATCTTAGGAACACGTTGAAAAGGTTTACATTGGGATCCAAAGGACTTGACCTCCTACTTGGATCGCAAAGGGTAGTGTACAACAAGGATGTTCTAGGGTTTAATACGACCAACAATTCGTATATGTCGATTGTAAGTCGACATAAAAAATGTGTCCAAGCATGGGTCCCTAAGACCGCCTTGATTTCAAACATAGGATCGAACCAATACTGGGTTCCCATGGACCAAATCTACTATGTGGAGAGACGGAACCAATTCAACAGTCCAGGGGGGGCCAGTACAAAACTTGTTTTTATTTTAACTTAGAAATTGCATGCTTAGGTTCTTTATTTAGTTTGATTCTTCTTTTTAGAATGGTTAGATAGGACTATAACTCGTCAATACATGATAACATAGTACCATGACATGGTGAGATGATAGTACGCTAGGAAAGTGGAGTCTTGTGTATTCGGGCTAGATAAGGCGTATCTAGTTCGGTGCACTTGACTGAGTGGAACTAGCTGAAGCTACCTCGCCGCATCCTAGACTAGTTAGACCAAGAAGTGGTCTTTGGTGAGTCAAGTCTCTATTTTCTTGAAAATGGCTTTGTCTAAGGAAGTTGTCGTTGTTCCGATCAAAGAAGGCCTCTATGCCTCGCCACGACCTGGAAGCCATGATCTTGAAAAGGTGACTTGATGAGCCTAAGGTCAAATCTAAATCTAACGCAAACTTGACAAGTGTTCAAATCATTAAATTTAATTCAAGTAAAATTGGAAGTCATCTCACAAGAACATATAGGGTTAACATGTTTGATCATGTAGACATGGGTGAGATGATTTAGGTTAGTCATTTTCAACCAATCTTTAATAAATCCAATATCCAATCCAACTACCTTGCGTATAGGATCAATGGATATTGGACCGTGGTTGCTCCCGACACATGACCAGGGATCAACTCAGGTTTTCGAAACATCGATTCAAACGATAAGGATCGGTAGCCTTCGGAAACAATGGCAAGCTCAAAATCATCGGATCAGGTGATATTGAGCTCAACTCTAACTTTATTATTCAAAATGTCTTATTGGTAGAAAATTTTAAATATAATTTACTTAGTGTAAGCCAATTGTGTGATAATAACTATAAGGTCATATTTCTAGAAAATGAATGCGTAATTAATACAAATGAAACTTCTAAAACAATCCTTAAGGGAACTAGAAATAACAATATTTACACTACTAATTTAACTAACTCCTCAACCAAGTGTCTTATGACACGACAAGAGGAATCATGGTTGTGGCATCGACGACTCGGTCACTCACACCCAAGACTCATCCACAAGATGAATCAGAGTGACTTAGTCAGAGGTTTACCTAACCTCAATAACTTAAACAATAAAATATGTAATGCTTGTCAACAAGGTAAACAATCTAGGACATAACATCAACTAACTAATCAAGAACGAACCAAAAGTGTTCTTGAGCTCCTACATATGGATCTATTTGATTCACACGGAGCTAAGTCACTTAATGGAAGTAAATTCTGCTTAGTCATAATTGATGATTATTCTAGATTTACTTGCGTTAGGTTCATCAAACACAAAAGTGATATCCTAGATCAATTAATCAATCTATTTAAACTAATAGAAAATCAACAAAATCTTAAAATCAAAAGTCTTAGGACTGATCATGGTGGTGAATTTGAGAACCATAGGTTTACAGAATTCTGTAACCTAAATGGATACCACAATGAGTTCTCTTGCCCTAGAACCGCACAATAGAATGGCTAGTAGAACGTAAAAATAGAACCCTACAAGAAGCAGCTAGTAAAATGTTAAACGAGTATAACCTATCCGATAGGTTTTGGGTGGAAGCCGTAAGTACGGCATGCTATGTCCAAAATAGGATCCTTATGGTAAAGAGGCACCTTAAGACCTCATACGAGATTTATCACGATAAAATACCTAACATCAAGTACTTTAGGGTATTTGGGTGTAAGGTACATATCCTAAACACTAAGGATTACCTAGGGAAATTTACATCCAAAACCTCAACTGAAATCTTTCTAGGATACTCGACTACAAGTAGAGCTTATAGAGTATATAACCATGACACCCTTAGAGTTGAAGAGACTATCAATGTAGTGTTTGATGAAGGACACGAACCTACAAAACCCCTGGCAACCCCAATTAGCGAGCCGATTCATACCAGACTCAACTCCAATCCGGAGATCAAGTCTAGTATTAATCCTAACCTAAGTCAACCAAGTCAGTCTATCGACCAAGTGGTAGATGACTCTAACCAAACTAGGACTTAAACGAGTCATCCTATTGATCAAGTGGTAGATGACCCAAACCCAAACAAAACTAGTGTTGGGTTTTCGACACCGCGACTAGTGTGTGTTCGAACATGTTTCATAAACATGTGCACAGCGGAAGAAATAAAAATAATAAATCTAATTTATTACAACACACACACCACACACATGCATAGTACAACATGTGTAGACATAACCGTAATTTCAAATTTTGCAATAAAAGTAAATTTATACTACGTATACCTAACGTATCACGTGTAGCGGGAAATGCATCAACTGGAACGATCCTCGCTAGAATCGTCTCTATCCGTATCCATGCCGAGTAATTTCAGGATGACTTCACAAAGTCACGAGCATCGTCTTCGTACGAGTTACTAGCCTCGTGTTGAAGACGATGTGATCGAGAGAAGATCACAATCCGAATAAAAAATTCGGATCCAAAATGAGTCCTCAAAAACTCTCTTCTCCGGAGAGGTATTCGTCAACCGTTTGACAAATTGTTCGTCCTCCACATATGAGGATTATCGGAGATCGAATCCCCGGAAAGGAATGTAGGGATGTATACTGAAAAGTCTACCTTTTCTATGAACATATTTATTTTGAAATAAGAATCACATGATCATTGTTTGCATATTTTTATGGTTATGCAATATTGTCTAATACTTTACATTGTAGATAACATGATGTGTGGTGTCACACGGGAGATCATGTTATCGGCCCCTTGAAAAGTATAAGTAAAGGCTCACAACCGAGATGGCTTTGGAAAAACCATCGTAATGGTTGTAGTGTGATTTGGTATTGGTTTGTCTTGACCATAAAATCACACTAGTGCACTTTCTGTGTATTGAGTAGGACCGACTTAGAGGTGATTCGATTTTTTGCTGACTACATAATCGAATCGGACCTTAGATATTATATTGTACATACTCTTAATCCCGATATAATAACGGGCACATATACTTAGTAGTCATCTCTTTGATTTACCAATGGGCGAGATTTATAGATTAAATCGATAGGCTCGGTATGTTGGGAGATGATATTATTTATATGGTGTACCATTGATTATAGGAGGAAACAGTGTCCTATATATTAGGATGATGATATCCCCTTGAGGAGCTCATAAGGTTCATCATGTAAACCCTGCAGGTGGACTAGGTGTTGGATCGAGAAGCGTCGCTAGAGGGGGGGGGGGTGAATAGCGATCATAAATCTTTTCGATGTTTCATTCGAGTAGATAATTAAATGAGTAAGAGCAGCGGAAAATAAAGATACATGTTTATTTTTACTTGGTTCACAACCCAGCGGTTGCTACTCCAAGGCCCTATCGGTCCTACACCACGTACGGAGGGCAAAGCACTATAACGTCTCCTCCTCGTTGGAGGTAGGAGACAACGATCACAAAACCGAAAGTACGAGGATGTGGAAACAAACCTACCTCACATCGTTACAATTAAAACAAAGAATACAATAAAAACAATTACTTTTTACTGCTGCCGACGAAGGAGATTTGAACTTATCGTCGCGTCGGCATTTTGACGGTGTTGGAGCGTTGCCGTTGTAGGGCACTTGAGAATAAACTTGATGTAATTTGGAGTTGGAATCCTCCCCTCCTTTTATAGATTTTGGCCTCTGAATATGTCTCCTCTTTTTTTGGAATAGATCACAAAGTTGTATAATTTTTATCACGAAGTGCCCGCGTCAAACCTTATCCGTTTTGACCTAGCGCAAAGGCTGATTCGTCGCCATCCGTCCACTGATGACTCCCATCAGTTGACTGATGAGCATCAGTCGACTGCCCAATGTCCAACAGTCAACTGCCAGCCTGGCCACTTCCCTGTAGTAAGAGGTTAGCTCAGAAAATGATAAATGCGACGGTTTCTAACCGTCCGATCTCGACCTAGACCTTCCACAGGAAGTCTTAGTCAGATCGCCGCCTACGGTCATCCCCGTAAAGAGGACACGACCTTACAATCTCTCACTCACACGAGCTTTCCTCGATACTTACCATGTAGCTCTTGCTTCCGGCCTTCCACTCGATTCCTTCGGCTCCCTCCGAAGTCACTCGAGTGTCGCCCGACAACCGCAGCTTCCTCCGGGTGTCGCTAGCCTTCAACTCCAGCTTTAGAACTTTTCTGCACACTCGATTTAGCTCGTGAGATAACGATGTAAACTTAACTTTGTGTCTTTGAAATAATCAAAACACAGGTTCGATTATCTGGTGCCCCTACACCAACACTTGGTCCGGCATGATGAAAAGGTTGAGTGGTACTACTCAAGGAGTTAGATGTTGATTAATTAATGGTCAGTAAATTAATTAATCGACGAACATTCAAGATCTTAAACATGGGGAGAAAATGTACAAATAATATATGGAGCCCATATTATCATATGGGGGTTGGTGAGGTAGATCAATGATGAACCTTTAGTGGATTGGATCATCATTAGTGGATCGGACTTTATGTGGGCTTGATCCAAGGGTGGCCAAGATCCAACTCCTCCACATGGTCCCTAATGTAGCCTATTAACACCTCATGAAGCTAAGATCCAATCGATAGAAACAAAAATCTAAGATCCATAGGTAGAGATTAAATCTTTAAGATCTGACGGTTGAGATTAAATCTCTTGATCCGACGGTTGAGATTAAATCCCTAGAACCAATGGAGGAGATTAATTCATGACTTATCCCTAACTCTATAAAAGGAGGGCATGGGAGTTGGCATGAACTACAATCAAGAGAGCTAGGGTTTTGGGCGGCTAGAGAAGGAATCCTAGTTGAGATAGGATTAGGGTTAGGGTTTGGAGGCAAGGGCGGCACCAAATAAGGAAGGTTCTCTTCTCTTCTTCTTCCTTCGTTGGCCGGCATCCAGCTTGTTTTCCAGCCCTCTTCTAGCCTTTGGCTGGCAGCCAAGACTCTCTTCTCCTTCTCCTTAGGTGGTGGAAACAAGATATAGGGATTCCCTTGGTGTCTTGGCCGGATTCCACCACAAACATCTCCTTCTAGTTGGCCGGCGGCAAGGAGTTTGTGTGCTCCTTCTTGGTTGGTTTTAGGGAGGAGAAAAACCTTGTTTCTATTCTTACTCTTGCCTTGGAAGAGCAAGGAAGGAAGATTTGCGATCTAGGAGGTTCGACTTTTCGTAGATCGTCGCCCACAATACGTCCAAAAGGAGGAAGGTCATACATTAGAAGATCAAGAGGTATATCTATTATATTTTCTCTTATGTTACATGTATTTGGTTTTCAATTATAAGCATGTTATAAATTTGTATATGGCTAAATAATTCTTGAATCCCGAGCATAAACTCAAAAACCGGCGATTCGAACATCGTCTATTCCGCGGCTAGTCATAGAATAGAGGTTGGTCGCTTGAACAACTTGTTTGTTCAAGTGACCTCTTTTAACGAATAGCACGACGATGACTTGGTTGTTTGGGAAATCTTTTTTTTCTAGGATTAAATTTTTTTTAATCCGGGGACATCGAGGGGATCGCCATGAACAAACGACCAAGGTGAAGTGGGAAGCGATGTTTCCCCTCACAGACTCGATAAGCAAAACCCTTCAATTGGTATCAAAGCCAAGGTTTCCGGTTTTGTGTGTTTAGGATTCGGTTAATTTTTATGCACTTTTTCATATATTATATGTGTCGGATAATAGTAGGATATGCGTAGTTTAACTCTTTGGTTGCAGGCATAAGATCCGACTATTATGGTCATATGTGTGTATGTGATTGTATGTGTGTAAATATTTATTTTGTTGAATCCTCGGGGTTGACGAGGCTAGTACTTAGTTTTTGTAAATTAAATATGACATTATTTAGCCACTCTTTATTTTATTTTACTTTCGATCTAGATTTCATGTACACTCCCTAGTGGAGTATAGGATCGATGGATGTAAATTAAAATAGGTTTTAGTCTCGGCTCGGATCTCCGGATGGCTCGTACATGGCGTAGGAAGAGCGGACGAGATGGCGATGCGACAGGAGTCATATTGAAGACAAAAGCAATAATAGTTGGAAAATAATTTATTTTTCATATTTATTGTTTTTTGTTTGATATGCATGTCGTAGGCTAGGAAAATTCCTCAATTTAAAATTAGTAAGTGGGAGAGGGAAATTTTAAAATTCCCACGGCCTCCATTACGATTTAACAAGTGATGCAAACAAACTTGCGCGTCGACTCTGAGTGCCTTCCTCCATATCAGATGGGTTTGTTTGCAGATCACAAGGTCAAATATGGTTAAAGGGAATTATCAAGGAGCGTGTGTACTTCCCTATCGGAAGGCACATAACCCGAGATAATTATCTTAGTACCGAGTAATGGTGAACACTTAGATACAAATATAAGTATCCTCCCCATCAGAGTCACTGCTTTTATTTGTAGGGCCAAAGAGGAACCAACTATTAATTTTACTTGTCAAAAAGTTAGGTTGACAAGATAGTAAAATTAATGGGTAAAACCTCCTCTTACAAATGTAGAATTCATATACGTCCACACTATGGTGGCATACGATATTCTCGGTGTTTTGAGGTGTTGGTTGATTTTAAAATTTTATTGTTTGAGGAATCAATAATTTTTTGAAATATAATGTTTTGATTTATGTGATTCTTAGGTTTTCTTTCAAAATGACTTTCAACCCACTTGCTGTGATACTGAAAGAGAACAAACTTACTGGACCCAACTATGTAGATTGGAAGAGGAATCTAAACATTGTCTTGACTGCTGAGGAATACAAATATGTACTCCTCGAAGAGTGCCCTCCCAAGCATGCAGATGATTCTGGGGAAAAGGAGAGAGAGAGCTATAAGAAGTGGATCAAGGACGATGAGATGGCGCGGTGTTACATTTTGGCATCTATGTCAAATGTACTGCAACATCAACATCAAGCCATGTCCACTGCTTATGATATGATGCTCAATCTCAAGGAGCTTTTCAGACACCAAAATCGGGTTGCGAGGCAAGAGGACGTGAGAAACTTGATGACGACCACCATGATCGAGGGAACACCCATGAGGGATCATGTTCTCAAGATGATGGCTCATTTGAATGAGCTGGAGGTCCTAGGAGCTGAGATCGATGGGGAAACCCAGGTTGATATCATACTCTAGTCTCTACCTAGGAGTTTTGAGCAGTTTCTCCTGAACTACAACATGAACAAGAGGTTGCATTTGTTGGCGGAACTTCTGACAGAACTCTAGGCGGCAGAGGGACTATTTCGTCAGAGTGCTCAGGCACATGTCGTGGTGAGCCAAAAGGTTTCTACTTCTAATCCGAAAGGCAAGAAGAAGAAGAAACAAACTGGGGCGAAGGCGGTGGGAGGTACTCAGGAAGGAGTGAAGAAGCCGAAAGGCAAGTGCTTCACTTGTAAGAAGACTGGACACTAGAAGAAGGACTGCCCTAACCGCAAGAACAAAGGTATATCTTTGGGTCTAGTCGTTGAAAAATGTTTAGCGGTGTTATCTACCGCCACCTAGTGTGTAGATATGGGAGCCACTGATCATGTCTGCAATACTTTGCAGGGGTTCAAAGAAACCAGACGACTGGCTGAGGCGGAGATTACCCTGTACTTGGGCGATGCCACGAAGGTGGCAGATGTTTCAGTGGGAGATGTTCATTTATCTTTTGAGAAAAATAAACTTTTGGTTCTTAAGAATTGCCTTTATGTACCCTTGTTTAGAAAGAATTTAATTTTAGTTTCAAAATTGTTTATGGATGGATATTCTATTTCTATTAATGACAGAGTTGTTATAAGAAGGAATAGGGACATTATCTGTTCGGGTGCATTGATAAGAAATTTGTACACACTTGAACCAAAACCTCCCACGATGCAAATTGAAGTGAATAACTCATCTTCTAATTCCAATAAGAGAAAAGAACATTCGAACATGAACCAAACATATCTTTGGCATCTTAGGCTTGATCACATTAACCTAAGCAGAATTCAAAGGTTGATAGTTGATGGACCTTTGGGTTCATTAGTGGTGGAGGATCTCCCAACCTATGAATCTTGCTTGGAGGGTAAGATGACCAAGAGGCCTTTTAAGGCCAAGGCGTATAGAGCCAAAGATGTGTTAGAATTGGTTCATTCTGATTTGTGTGGTCCTATGTCTATCCAGGCTAGAGGTGGTTTTGAGTATTTCGTCTCTTTTATAGACGATTACTCAAGATATGGATACATTTACCTGATGTGCCGCAAGTCTGAATGCTTTGACAAGTTCAAAGAATTCAAGGCTGATGTGGAGAAACGTCAAGGTAAAAGTATCAAGACACTAAGATTTGATCGTGGTGGTGAGTACCTCTTGGGAGAGTTTAGGAACTACTTATCAGAGGCTGGGATTCAATCACAATTAACTGCACCTGGCACACCCCAACAGAATGGTGTAGCAGAGCGAAGGAATAGGACTCTATGGAGATGGTTAGATCGATGATGAGTTATTCTGACTTGCCAGGTTCGTTCTGGGGATATGCTCTAGATACGGCGGTGCACATTCTGAACTTGGTTCTATCTAAATCAATGCATTCTACTCCCACAGAGTTGTGGACTTGGCGAAAGCCTAGTCTAAGACATATTCAGATATGGGGGAGTCCAGCACATATGCTGAAGGCAGATGCTGGTAAGTTGGAACCTCGTACAGAAGTACGCTTGTTCTTTGGCTATCCAAGGGGAATGAAGGGTGGATTGTTTTATAGTTTTAGAGATCCGAGGGTGATCGTTAGCACGAAGCCAGATTTCTAGAGGAAGACTATGTGATGAGCCACAAGCCCAACAGTAAAATTGTTCTGGAGGAGTTAAAAGGGGAAGTCACTTCTTTAGTACCACCGGTACAAGAGGATATACCACATGTCACTGCACCACGTGTCACAGAGGATACACAGGTGATACCTCGTCGTAGTGGGAGGGTTGTGAGACAGCCTGATAGATTCATGTTCTTTGAAGAATCTTCTGATTTGGTCCCTGGCGAACATGAACCTGATCCCTGGACATATGACGAGGTAATCCAAGATAAAGATGCAGTCTCTTGGCAAAGTGCAATGAATGCTGAGATTGAATCTATGGATTCAAATCAAGTTTGAGAGCTAGTAGAACCACCCGATGGTGTAAAAACCATTGGATGCAAGTGGATCTACAAGAGAAAGAGAGGAATAGATGGGAAGATTGAGACCTTTAAAGCGAGGCTTGTTACGAAGGGGTATACTCAGAATGATGGTATCGATTATGAGGAGACCTTTTCGCCGGTAGCCATGCTTAAGTCTATCCGGATTCTCTTATGCATTGCAGCTCATATGGATTATGAGGTATGGTAGATGGATATCAAGACAGCTTTCCTTAATGGAAGTCTTGAGGAAAACATCTACATGAAGCAACCAGAGGGATTCATTGCTAAGGGAAAAGAGCATCTTGTATGTAAGCTTAATCGGTCCATTTATTGATTGAAACAAGCTTCGATGTCTTGGAACATCCGCTTTGATGGGGTGATCCAGTCTTATGGATTTATTCAAAGTCCGAATGAGTCTTGTGTATACAAGAGATGTGACAGAAACGTAGTGGTTTTTCTTGTACTATACGTAGATGATATTTTGTTGATTGACATCAATATCAAGGTGTTATCGGACGTAAGGGTATGGTTGTCCAAACAGTTTGATATGAAGGACTTGGGAGAGGTGGGACACATCCTTGGGATCAAGGTTATAAGGGATCGCAGGAAAAGGATGTTGTGCTTATCCCAAGCTTCATACATATACACGATTATGGAGCGTTTTAGCATGCAGAACTCCAAGAAGGGTTTTCTACCTTTCAGGCATGGAGTTCCTTTATCTAAGGAGATGTGTCCTAGATCATCTGAGGAGATAGAGGAGATGAAGGCGGTTCCTTATGCTTCAGCAGTAGGAAGCCTCATGTATGCGATGCTCTGTACGAGACCAGATATCAGCTTTGTCGTCTGCATGGTCAGTAGATATCAGAGTAATCCAGGAGAGGGACATTGGACAGCGGTAAAGCATATATTGAAGTACCCGAGAAGGACTAGGGATTATATGCTGGTTTACCGGGCAGACAAATTACTCCCTGTGGGTTACACGGATTTCGACTTCCAATCTGATAGGGATAATAGTAAGTCTACCTCAGCTTTTGTCTTTACTTTGGGAGGTGGAGCCATTGTATGGAGGAGTGTCAAGCAGAAGTGCGTGGCGGACTCCACCATGGAAGCTGAGTACGTGACGACCTCTGAGGCGGCCAAAGAAGCTGTGTGGCTCAGGAACTTTTTGATGGACTTTCACAATTTATTTTGATAATAGTGGTGCAGTTGCAAACTCGAAGGAACCACGAGCCCATAAGGCTAGTAAACACATAGAGCACAAGTACCACCTGATACGAGAAATCGTAAAGAGAGGAGAAGTTGTTGTGGCCAAGATTGCATCAGAGGATAACCTGGAAGATCCTTTCTCTAAGGCCCTTCTGGAGAGAACTTTTGATAGGCATGTGGAGGGAATGGCGATCAGATGTATGGCAGTTTGAGGACAGTATAGTCTTTTAGTATAAGTGGGAGATTGTAGGGATGTATACTGAAAAGTCTACCTTTTGTATGAACATCTTTATTTTGAAATAAGAATTACATGATCATTGTTTGCATATTTTTATGGTTATGAAATATTGTCTAATACTTTACATTGTAGATAACATGGTGTGTGGTGTCACACGGGAGATCTTGTTATCGGCCCCTTCAAAAGTATAAGTAAAGGCTCACAACCGAGATGACATTGGACAAACCATCGGAATGGTTGTAGTGTGATTTGGTATTGGTTTGTCTTGACCATAGAATCACACTAGTGCACTTTGTGTGTATTGAGCAGGACCGACATAGAGGTGATTTGATTTTTTAGTGACTACATAATCGAATCGGACCTCAGATATTATAATGTACATACTCTTAATCCCGATATAATAACGGGCTCATATACTTAGTACTCATCTCTTTAATTTACCAATGGGTGAGATTTATAGATTAAAACGATAGGCTCGGTATGTTGGGAGATGATATTATTTATATGGTGTGTCATTGATTATAGGAGGAAACCGTGTCCTAGATATTAGGATGATGATGTCTCCTTGAGGAGTTCATAAGGTTCATCATGTAAACCCTGCAGGTGGACTTGGTCTGGCATGATGAAAAGGTTGAGTGGTACTACTCAAGGAGTTAGATGTTGAATATTTAATGGTCAGTAAATTAATTAATCAATGGACATTCGAGATCTTAAACACGAGGAGAAAATGTTCAAATAATATATGAAGCCCATATGATCATATGAGGGTTGGTGAGGTAGATCAATGATGATCCTTTAGTGGATTGGATCATCATTAGTGGATCGGACTTTATGTGGGCTTGATCCATGGGTGGCCAAGATCCAACTCCTCCTCATGGTCCCTAATGTAGCCTATTAACACCTCATGAAGCTTAGATCCAATGGATAGAAACAAAATTCTAAGATCCATAGGTAGAGTTTAAATCTCTAAGATCCGACGGTTGAGATTAAATCTCTAGATCCGACGGTTGAGATTAAATCCCAAGAACCAATGGAGCAGATTAATTCATGACTTATCCCTAACTCTATAAAAGGAGGGCATGGGAGTTGGCGTGAACTACAATTAAGAAAGCTAGGGTTTTGGGCGGAAAGAGAAGGAATCCTAGTTGAGATAGGATTAGTGTTAGGGTTTGGAGGCAAGGGCGGCACCAAATAAGGAAGGTTCTCTTCTCTTCTTCTTCCTTCATTGGCCCGCATCCAGCTTGTTTTCCAGCCCTCTTCCATCCTTTGGCCAGCAGCCAAGCCTCTCTTCTCCTTATTCTTAGGTGGTGGAAACAAGATATAGGGCTTCCCTTGGTGTCTTGGCCGGATTCCACCACAAACATCTCCTTCTAGTTGGCCAGCGGCAAGGAATTTCTGTGCTCCTTGTTGGTTGGTTTTAGGGAGGAGAAAAACCTTGTTTCTATTCTTTCTCTTGATTTGGAAGAGCAAGGAAGGAAGATTTGTGATCTAGAAGCTTCAACTTTTGGTAGATGGTTGCCCACACGACGTCAAAAAGGAGGAAGGTCATACATTAGAAGATCAAAAGGTATATCTATTCTCTTTTCTCTTATGTTACATGTTTGTATTTGTTTTTCAATTATAAGCATGTTATAAATCTGTATATGGCTAAATAATACTTAGATCCTGTGCATAAACACAAAAACCGATGATCCTGACATCGTCTATTCCACGACTACTCGTAGAATAGAGGTTGGTCGCTTGAATAACTTGTTTGTTCAAGTGACCTCCTTTAACGAATAGCACGATGATGACTTGGTTGTTTGGGCAATCCTTTTTATCTAGGATTAAATTTTTTTTAATCCAGGGACATCGAGGGGATCGCCATTAACAAATGACCAAGGTGAAGTTTGAAGCGAAGTTTCCCCTCACGGACTCGATAAGCAAAACCCATCAAGGAAGGCACTGTCGGAGCTTCAAACGTCGTCCAAACAACGCTTTAACATGAAATAAACAAGTTGTCGATAAAACTAGACAGCTTTGGTGGAGGAATAGGGGCTGGCCAAATAAGGAAGCTTGATGCTCTCCTTGTCGCCCGACCCAAAGAAGATCACTGGAGGGTCACCGGCTGAAGCTTGGACGCCGGAAACTAGCTTGGACAGCGGCACAAAGCTGGGCGGCGGCTAGGGTTGGGCGCTGACCACTAGAGGAGAGGAGGGGTGGGCGGCAACTAGGGATTGCTTGGATTAAGGCTTAACAAAACACTTAAGCCCTATTTTATATAGAACAAATTCTCTTAATGGTTATCGGATCATAACCAAAAGCCTGTTAACCCGCTCCATTAATTTAAGTTAAAATAAACCAAACCATGTTTGTCTATTTTAAGTTAAAACGAACAGAACCAACTTTGGTTCATTCGTTTAAAACAAACCAAACCCAATTGGTTTATTCTCCTCCATTGGATTAGAACTAAACCAATTTGGTTCATCCATCATGTCTTCATAAGACACGGCCCATCCACGCTTCCATTGCGACTGAAATGATTTCATGCTCGCTCCTTGTTTGGTCCAACCAAACCTAGTTTCTCTCGGTCATAGAATCTCATTCTCAAGCTTGTTTTAAATCCTTCGGATTACGCTCATTGTGCGTGTGACCAAATAGGTTCTCGGTTTATGTTGGCCATCTATAATTAACCATTAATTATAGAACGATCATGAGTGGCACCTAGTAGTACATCATGTACCCAATTAACCGAAAAGATCAACGGTTGATCCAGAACTATTTCTGAAACCCTTCAGCAGCTCGAATGAATCGTTCCCCATTCCCTTCACTCATCTTATACCCACTTGGTTTAGGACATGGTCTATAGTGTCAGTTCCTACTAGGTTGACTACGTCACACCTAGCCCAAGTATCATTTCCTCGTCCTACGGATTCTTGTTACTACACATGTATCGAAGAGTAGCTTACTCTAAACATGTAATGCTTTAGCCAAAGACTTTAGTAACAATCCGACGACAGGCCATGGGTATACATCTCCTCGCAAGGAGTGGTGAATCCTTTATAGGCTATTCAAACACCTTCGATCACTTAGACTTATACCCAATCATCCCGGGTCCACATCTCCTCAGAGATGCTTACTTAAGATGTCAAAGCATAAGTCTTTTTGATCAAGATGACTTGAATACCGCAAGTCAAAGGAACATCGCACTTAAGCTGCAGTAAGAACTTCATTGACATATCTATATATGCAAAGAACAATATGAAGTCTTACAGATGGTCACTCCAATGAACTAGTTACCATAACTAGCATCCACGATTAACTCCGGACATCACAATGTCTCTAGCATGTGAGAATCAGCTGCTTGGATACACCAAGGAGTATACCTTGTGCTAGTCTCGATAGAATCGATGGTGTCCAAATCCATCAATTCATCGACTAGGGATAATTTCGATACATCACAATTACACATGTAGAGATACTCACTAGTTGTGATCCAATCACAAATTTTCTTATGCTGTGAATCGTATCGTGGACATTCAGTAAATGAGTTTAAGATCTAATCAAATACATGAAAACATGTATACTCAAATAGTGAATCTTCATTTATCATATAAATAGTTCAAACATAAGGTGATTGCCTTAGGACATCTCTCATATATTACTAACAAACTCCCACTTGGCCTAATGCCAATCGCTATGGTATCCAATACCATAAGCTCTAACATGACCCTCAAACTTACTTTGAGGTAATGCCTTAGTCAAAGGATCCTCTAAGTTCCTTTCAGTGGGGATTTTCTCGATTTGTATTTCCTTCCTACTAATTATCTCTCTGATCAGATGATAGCGGCGAAACACATGTTTGGATCGTTGATGAGACCTTGGCTCTTTTGCCTGTGCAATTACTCCATTGTTGTCACAGTAGATCAGTATTGCTTCAACAATGGCTGGAACCACACCAAGTTCATAAATGAACTTCTTGATCCAAACAACATCCTTTGCTTCTTCCGAAGCTGCAATGTATTCTGCCTCAGTGGTAGAATCCGCTACAGTATCTTGTTTGGAACTTTTCCAACTCACTGCACCCCCATTCAAGGTGAACACGTATCCAGACTGAGACCTAGAATCATCCTTGTCTGTCTGGAAGCTGGCATCCTTATACCCATGTATCACCATGTCCCCTTCTCTATATATTAGGAACACATCCTTAGTTCTTCTTAAGTACTTAAGGATTGTCTTAACAGCCACCCAATGATCCATTCCTGGATCAGACTGGTATCTACTCGTGACACTCAGAGCATATGATACATCGGTCCTCGTACATAACATAGCATACATGATAGATCCTATTGCGGATGCATAGGGAATCTTACTCATGCAAATCCTCTCGTCTTCTGTGTGCGGACACATAGACTTCGAAAGGTGTATCCCATGCCTGATGGGTAGGAAACTTTTTTTGGATTCCGACATGCTAAACCTCTTTAGCACTCAGTCTATATATGTAGACTGCGAAAGACCAAGCAACCATTTTGATCTATCTCTATAGATTTTAATCCCGAGGATGTAGGTTGCTTCTCCCAGGTCTTTCATGGAGAATGTCTTGGACAACCAAATCTTAACTGATTGTAAGACTGAAACATCGTTTCCTATAAGTAAAATGTTATTGACATACAATACTAGGAACACGACTGCACTCCCACTAACCTTCTTGTACATTCAAGGTTCATCTGGATTTTGTGAGAAATCAAACTTTTTTATTGTCTCATTAAAATGAATATTCCAGCTCCTGGATGCTTGCTTCAATCCATATATGGACCGTCATAATTTGCATACCTTGGTTTTATCAACCGATGTAAAACCCTCAGGTTGTATCATATACATGTCCTCGAGCTGGTTTGCATTAAGGAAAGTTGTTATCACATCCATTTGTCATATCTCATAATTATAATGAGCTGCTATGGCCAGGAGCATCCGAATGAATTTAAGCATAGCTATAGGCGAATAGATCTCATCATAATCAACACCTTGCTTTTGACGATATCCTTTCGCCACCAATCTAGCCTTATAGGTAATCACATTACCATCCATGTCAGTTTTCTTCTTGAAAACCCACTTGCACCCTATAGGCTTTTTTCCTTCAGGTGGGTCAACCAAGTTCCAAACTTGGTTTTCATACATGGAATCCATTTCCGACTTCACGACTTCAAGCCACTTATCCCTTTCTGAACTTGTCAGAACTTCTTCATAATTGGTAGGCTCTTCATCATCAATGAGTAACACGTTGTTCGATTCACTTACGAGAAATCCATATCTCTCAGGAATATTGCGTGTTCTACCAGATCTATGAAGATATGGTGTTTCAATAGGTCCAGTCGATTGCTCATCACTATGAGTTATCGGCTGTTGTGCTTCACCAGGTATCTCATCAATGTCTATTTGAGTCTCTCGAGCCTCCTCAAGCTCGACGACACTCCCACTGTTTTCTTGAAAGAGAAACTCTTTCTCTAGAAACACAGCATGCCTTGAAACAAACACCTTTTGTTTCACAGGATGATAGAATTGGTAACCCCTTGTTTCCTTAGGGTATCCAATAAATAGACATTTATCAGACTTAGCATCCATTTGTCTGATACAGTCCGCTTCACATAAGCAGGACAACCCCATATCTTCAAGTAAGATACATGAGGTTTCTTACTATTCCATATATCATATAGAATAGTAGAGACTACATTGGTTGGCATTCTGTTTAACAAGTAAACAGCTGTCTGAAGTGCATAGCCCCAAAAGGACTTGGGAAGATTCGTATGATTCATCGACCTGACCATGTCCAACAAGGTTCGGTTACGCCTCTCGGATACACCATTATGCTGTGGTGTATATGGCGGAGTCCATTGAGACAATATACCATTGTCTCTTAGATAATCAAGAAACTCTTGACTTAAGTATTCAGCACCTCGATCCGATCGAAGTATTTTAATACTCTTGTCATATTGTTGCTCTACTTCATTTCTGAATTCTTTGAACCTTTCAAAGGCTTCAGACTTGTGTTTCATGAAGAACACATACCCAAACCATGAGTGATCATCGGTGAAGGTAATGAAGTAGGTATAGCCTCCTAATGCTTGAGTTGACATAGATCCACATACATCAATATGTATTAGACCTAGCAACTCTCCCACTCATTCACATTTTCCTGTAAAAGGTAACTTAGTCATCTTGCCTATTAAGCATGATTCGCATGTATCATATGAATCAAATTCAAACGATTCCAAAATTCCACATCGGTGTAATTCGGACATCGTTTCTTGCTTGCATGGCCAAGACGACAATGCCACATGTAGGAGTCTAATTGATTATCCTTTCGACCACGCTTATTGCTCGTTTCGATATTGAAAATGTCACAGGATACATCCAATGTATAAATACCATTGCTTAAAGTTCCAGTCCCATAAAGAACTCCATCCAAAGTTATGTAACAACAATTGTTACTAAAAGTCAAATGGTACCCATTTCTATTTAAACAAGAAATAGAAATAATGTTCTTTATCTACGAAGGAACATAAAAGCAATTGTCCAGTTCTAAGACATGTCCTGCAGGGAGTTTCAAAAAATACGTTCCGATGGCAAGTGCAACAACCTTGCTCCATTCCCAACACAAAAATTTGACTCTCCCTTGACGAGTCTTCTTCTATTCCTTATCCCATGTATGTCATTACATATATGTGAGCCACACCCAGTATCCAATACCTAAGTGTCTGAGGAAATAGAATGACAATCAATAATAAAGATATCTGAAGAGGATGGGGCATCGGATGCCTTCTTCTTCTTCACAGACTCAAGATAAATCTTGCAGTTTCTTCGCCAATGGCCCTTCTTGCCATAATGATGGCAAGTGCCCTTTTGAGCTGGTTCTGCCTTTTAGCCTTTTTTTTTCTTCCCCTTCTATTGTTCCTTTGACTCCCTCTTAGAACCTTTCTTCGAGGAATCAACTAACAGCACCGTCCCCTGCTCATGCTTCTCAGAAGGCTCCACAGTCTTCAGCATGTTGAGCAGTACCACAGATGAACCTTCTTGTATCTCAGAGGTGAAGAGGATCTTAGAGACTTCGAACCTTTCGAATCTCACTTGCTCATCAACCAACTCATAAAGATGAAAGACTATGGTATGAGCATCCAAATGCTCATGCTGCTTCCACAGCTCAAGTACCCTCATGGCTAGCATGATGTAACTCACCATTTCAGAAACAGTCACATGTTTCTGATAGGCCAACAATTGGTCCAGAGTTGCATTGTCACTAGGACGGGCGGGAAGAGGCGCTTCAAGGACATTTGCAAGCTTTTCAACCTTGAGAACAATTCTCAAGTTTTTAAGCCAGTCCAAGAAGTTCGGCCCCAGTCAATTTATTCGAATCCAAAATGGAACGCAAATTCAAAGACATCATGATCAATAGATTAGCTTTGAAATACAAAACGAGCATATATGAGAAAGATGATTTAAAATGCATCAATATACATTCATAAATCCCATTCATTTTTTGAATTTCAAAAACACCATAATAACTTCGGGAGATCGTAGATCCATCTTCGAATGGACTGTTATCCAACATAGATATGAACAACCTTGGAGAGAGTCCAACAAGTCATTCATAGCTACGATGGTAGGTATCAAATATACCGATTCCACATCACATATAAGCAACTATCACAATGTGCTATCAACTAATTGAATGTTCACACATACATCGGGTTGCTAACATATTAACAAGTATGAATCATATGCATAGCACCCAACTTCACCTCCCTTTACATCGACCTTGGAGAGAGTCCAACAAGTCGATGCCCTAGGTTAAAGCCAACCCATTAATCGATAAATAGTTTTAATATGGTTAGAGTGCATTCAACCAATTAGCCCGGCTTGGAGAGTGTCCAACAACCAAAGCTAATGATTGACCTCTGACTCTTACCATATTAGTATTAAACTATTCCATGGTTTGAACATGTTCGAGATCGAGATGGACTTGGAGAGAGTCCAACAACCCGAACAAGAAACGGAACTCTGGTTCTAACCATATTAATGGAAGGTATAGGCTTTAATATTGAGTTAGGGTTTGTATGTCTCATTCTCTTTGCATTCAAATAACTATTATCTACATGGCATGACATACATGGCATACATCTACATGTCACGACACGCATGGCATAATGATATGCATCTAATGCAATTACATGACATACAATTATGTCATCTACAAAATTTCCTTATATGGCATAACTATTTATGGAAATAAAATATGTTTAAGATTTGATTCTCCAAATCAAATCATGATTAAATTAGAAAACAAATTTCCAAATCTAATCACATATTTTATTTGTGGAAATAGTTGATTAAGGAAAGTCAATTTAGGAAAACAATTTCTTAAATCATCAAAACTACTTATAGAAATAAAATATTTTAAGATTTGATTTCCCAAATCAAATCATGATTAAATTAGGAAACACATTTTTAAAATATAATCAAATATTTTATTTATGGAAAATATCAATTTCCATAAATACTTCCAACTTTCCAAAAGTAGAAGATTTCCATAAATACTTCTAGACCTTCCAAAATTAAAAAATTTTCATAAATACTTCTAACTTTCCAAAAGTAGAAGATTTCCAAAAATATCATTATGACTATCACAAAACAATTTTACGATTATATTGAAACACAACCTGGGCTCTGATACCAATGTTGGGTTTTGACAGCGCGACGAGTGTGTGTTCGAACATGTTTCGTAAACATGTGCACAGTGGAAGAAATAAAAATAATAAATCTAATTTATTACAACACACACACCACATGCATGCATAGTACAACATGTGTATACATAATCATAATTTCAAATTTTGCAATAAAATAAAATTTATACTACATATACTAGACATATCATGTGTAGCGGGAAAGGAATCAACCGAAACGATCCTCGCTAGAATCATCTCTATCTGTATCCACGCCGAGTATCTTCAGGATGACTTCACAAAGTCACAAGCCTCATCTTCGTACGAGTTACTAGCCTCGTGTTGAAGACGATGTGATCGAGAGAAGATCACAATCCGAATAAAAAATTCGGATCCAAAATGAGTCCTCAAAAACTCGCTTCTCCGGAGAGGTATTCGTCAACTGTTTGACGAATCCTTCGTCCGCCACATATGAGGATTACCGGAGATCGAATCCCTGGCAAGAAGGCCGCTGTCGGAGCTCAAGCGTCGTCCAAGCGATGCTCCGACAGAAGAACAAGCTGTCCAGAAAACTGGACAGCTTTGAGTGGAAGAATAGAGGCAGGCCAAATAAGGAAGGTTGCTCACCTTGTCGCGGACCCAAAGGAGATCACGAGGGCTTCAGGATCAGCAGCTGAAGCTTGGCAGAGGGACAACAACGGCAGTCGGAGTTAGGCACAAGGAGGTGGGCCAGCTAGGAGGTTGGCGCCGACCACAGAAGGAAGGAGGTGAGCGGCAACTAGGATTGGATTAGGGCTTAACAAAACCCTTAAGCCCTATTTTATAGAGAACAAATTCTCTTAATGGTTATTGGATCATAACAAAAAGTCCGGTAACCCGCTCCATTAATTTAAGTTAAAATAAACCAAACCATGTTGGTCTATTTTAAGTTAAAATGAACCGAACGAACTTTGGTTCATTCGTTTAAAACAAAACAAACCCATTTGGTTTATTCTCCTCCATTGGATTAGAACCAAACCAATTTGGTTCATCCATCATGTTTTCATAAGACATGGCCCATCCACGCTTCCATTGCGACTGAAACGATTTCATGCTCGCTCCTTGTTTGGTCCAACCAAACCTGGTTTCTTTCGGTCAGAGAATCTCATTCTCAAGCTCATTTTAAATCCTTCGGATTACGCTCATTGTGCGTGTGACCAAATAGGTTCTCGGTTTATGTTGGTCGTCTATAATTAACCATTAATTATAGAACGATCATGAGTGGCACCTAGTAGTACATCATGATCCCCAATTAACCGAAAAGATCAACAGTTGATCCAGAACTATTTCTGAAACCCTTCAGCAGCTCGAATGAATCGTGCCCCATTCCCTCCACTAATCTTATACCCACTTGATTTAGGACATGGTCTATAGTATCAGTCCCCACTAGGTTGACTACGTCACACCTAGCCCAAGTATCATTTCCTCGTTCTACGGATTCTTGTTACTGCACATGTATCGAAGAGTACCTTACTCTAAACATGTAATGCTTTGGCCAAAGACTTTAGTAACAATCCGACGATAGGCCATGGGTATACATCTCCTCGCAAGGAGTGCTGAATCTTTTATAGGCTATTCGAACACCTTCGATCACTTCGACTTATACCCAATCATCCCGGGTCCACATCTCCTCAGAGATGCTTACTTAAGATGTCAAAGCATAAGTCTTTATGATCAAGATGACTTGAATACCGCAAGTCAAAGGAACATCGCACTTAAGCTGCAAAAAGAACTACATTGACATATCTATATATGCAGAGAACCATATGAAGTCTTACGGCTAGTCACTCCAATGAACTAGTTACCATAACTACCATCCACGATTAACTCCGGACATCACAATGTCTCTAGCCATTGAGAATCAGCTGCTTGGATACACCAAGGAGTATACCTCGTGCTAGTCTCGACAGAATGGATGGTGTCCAAATCCATCAATTCATCGACTAGGGATAATTTCGATACTTCACAATTACACATGTAGAGATACTCACTAGTTATGATCCAATCACAAATTCTCTCATGCTGTGAATCGTATCGTGGACATTCAGTAAATTAGTTTAAGATCTAATCAAATACATGAAAACATGTATACTCAAATAGTGATTCTTCATTTATCATATAAATGGTTCAAACATAAGGCGATTGCCTTAGGACATCTCTCATATATTACTAACAACTAGGACTCAAACGAATCATCTTATCAACCAAGTGATAAGTGATCCAAGTCTAGGAGTTTGAACTAGAGCGTCATTCAGAAACCTTAGTCAAATCTCCTTGATTTCCAAAATTGAACCCAAAACTATTGACCAAGCTCTTCTTGATCCCGATTGGATTATTGCAATGCAAGAAGAGCTGGCTCAATTCACTAGGAACGAAGTATGGGAATTAGTACCACCACCTAAAGATAAAACAATCATTTGAACAATGTGGGTGTTTAGGAATAAACTTGATGATAAAGGTGAAGTAGTTAGAAATAAAGCTAGATTAGTCGCTAAAGGGTTTAGTCAAGTAGAAGGTTTAGATTATGACGAGACCTATGCCCCAGTAGCTAGATTAGAGTCCATTCGAATTTTATTAGCATATGCTACACATCGAGGATTTAAGTTGTTTCAAATGGATGAAAAGTCAGCATTCTTGAATGGATACATTAAAGAAGAAGTTTATGTTAGTCAACCCCCCGGTTTCGAAAGCCTAGATAAACCCGATCTTGTTCTTAGGTTAAAGAAAGCTCTCTATGGACTTAAACAAGCTCCTCGAGCTTGGTACAAGAGACTTTCGGTTTATCTTAAGTCCAAAGGATTTAACCAAGGTGTAGTTGACCAAACCCTTTTCGTAAAAACCTTAGGTAAAGACATATTCATAGCGCAAATCTATGTAGATGATATTATTTTCGGAACCACCAACTCAATCCTACTAAATGAATTCATTTCACTTATGGAAAGTGAATTTGAAATGAATTTAGTAGGTGAGTTAAGTTTCTTCTTAGATCTACAAATTAAACAAACTAAAGATGGAATATAACTACATCAACGTAAATATACTAGGGAATTAATTAAACGCTTTGGAATCAAATATGCTAAAATTATTAATACCCCAATGGCAACTAATGTGAATATAGAAGAAGATGTAATCGGAAATTCAATTGATTTAAAATACTATAGGAGCATAATTGGGAGTCTCCTTTACTTAACTGTGAGCCAACCTGATATCCTATTTTCAGTAAGTATGTGCGTGAGGTTCCAAACCTGTGCCAAGGAGTCTCACCTAACTCTAGTCAAGCGTATCCTTAGATATGTAAAGGGTACACTTAATGTTGGTATTTGGTACCCTAGATCTACCGAGTTCGAACTAACCGGCTACTCCAATTCGGACTATGCCGATAGTAAGCTCGATAGAAAGAATACGATTGGTTGTTGTCAACTTCTTGGCTCGAGTCTAGTAAGTTGGTGCAGTAGGAAGCAACATTGTGTTGCCTTATCTACCACCGAAGCTGAATACATCGCGATGGGTGAGTGTGTTACTCATCTTCTTTGGATGAAGCACACTCTCCGAGACTTTAAGTTAGATTTTACAAACACTAAACTCCACGTAGATAACATTAGCTCAATTAACCTAACTAAGAATCCGATATGTCATTCTATGACCAAACATTTATAGGTAAAACATCATTTCATTCGAGAACATGTAGCCAACGGAGCCATACAACTCGAATACATTGAATCAAAGTCCAACTTGGCAGACCTATTTACTAAACCCCTAACCGAAGCCGAATTCAGTCTATTAAGACAAAAATTGGGCATGTGCGTAGTAGAATAGGAACTTGCAAATTATATTTTTTTAATACTATTTCTTACTTTTTCATTTTTATGGAACTAGCATAGGACATACCATAGATATCATACACCTATTGATTTAAGGAGCCAATACATCTCACAACACAGAGTGTTGGATGTATACTGAAAAGTCTATCTTTTGTATGAACATCTTTAATTTGAAATAAGAATCACATAATCATTGTTTGTATATTTTTATGGTTATTCATATTGTCTAATACATTACATTGTAGATAACATGATGTGTGGTGTCACACGGGAGACCATGTTATCGGCTCCTTGTAAAGTATAAGTAAAGGCTCACAATCGAGATGGCTTTGGACAAACTATCAGAATGGTTGTAGTGTGATTTGGTTTTGGTTTGTCTTGACCATAGAATCACACTAGTGCACTTTGTGTGTATTGAGCAGGACCGACTTAGAGGTCATTCGATTTATTACTGACTACATAATCGAATCAGACCTCAGATTTTATATTATACATACTCTTAATCCCGATATAATAACGGGCACATATACTTAGTATTCATCTCTTTGATTTACCAATTGGCGAGATTTATATATTAAATCGATAGGCTCGGTAAGTTGGGAGATGATATTATTTATATGGTGTGTCGTTAATTATAAGAGGAAACCGTGTCCTATATATTAGGATGATGATGTCCCCTTGAGGAGCTCATAAGGTTCATCATGTAAACCCTGCATGTGGACTTGGTCCGGCATGATGAAAAGGTTGAGTGGTACTACTCAAGGAGTTAGATGTTGATTAATTAATGGTCAGTAAATTAATTAATCGACGGACATTCGAGATCTTAAACTCAGGGAGAAAATGTACAAATAATATATGGAGCCCATATTATCTTATGGGGGTTGGTGAGGTAGATCAATGATAATCCTTTAGTGGATTGGATTATCATTAATGGTTCAGACTTTATGTGGGCTTGATCCATGGGTGGCCAAGATCCAACTCCTCCTCATGGTCCCTATTGTATCCTATTAACACCTCATGAAGCTTAGATCCAATGGATAGAAACAAAACTCTATATCCAAAGGTAGAGATTAAATCTCTAAGATCCGACGGTTGAGATTAAATCTCTAAATCTGACGGTTGAGATTAAATCCCTAGAACCAATGGGGGAGATTAAAAAATGGCTAATCCCTAACTCTATAAAAGGAGGGCAAGGGTTGGGCGGCAACTAATGAATCCTAATTGAGATAGGATTAGGGTTTGGAGGCTTAGGGTTTTGGAGGCTTGGGCGGCAAGAAGAATAGGGTTGGCGGCACCAAATAAGGAATCTATTTCTTTATCTCCTCCTTCTTCAATCTTGTCGGCGCCCAAACAGCTCCTCCCACACCTTGTCCAGCTGCTAAATCCCCTCTTCTCCTTCTCCTTTGTTGGTAGAAACAAGATTTAGGGCTTTCCCTTGGTGTCTTGGCCAGATTCCACCTTAATCTCTTCTTCCTTCTTGGCCAGCGGCAAGCTCCAACATTGGATGTTGGTGGTTGGTTGAAAGAAGGAAAGGAGCTTTGTTTCTATTCTTCCTCTTGCTCGGAATGAGCAAGGAAGGAAGATTGGCGATCTAGGAGCTTCAACTTTTGGTAGATCGTCGCCCACATGACGTCCGAAAGGAGGAAGGTCAGAGATTAGAAGAACGAGAGGTATATCGATTTTCTATTCTCTTTTGTAACATGTTTGATTTTGTTTTTCAATTATGAGCATGATATATTCTGTTTATGGATAAATAATACTTGGATCCCGAACATAAACATGAAAGTCGGCGATCCGGACATCGTCTATTCCGCGGCTACTCGTAGAATAGAGGTTGGTCGCTTGAACAACAAGTTTGTTCAAGTGACCTCTCTAAACGAATAGCACGAAGATGACTTGGTTGTTTGGGCAATCCCTTTTGTCTAGGATTAATTTTTTTTTAAATCGGGGACATCAATGGGATCGCCATGAACAAGCGACCAAGGTGAAGTGGGAAGCGAAGTTTCCCCTCATGGACTCGAAAAGCTAAACCCTACACATAGGACTAATGTGTTTGTGTACTTAGCCATGTAGATGGGCGTGAGATGTTAGGACCTTACTCCTAGTTCCAGATGTAGAGCTAGTGCATCGCCATGAACCACAGAGTATAATCATACATATTAACCGACTCTGACCCGGACTGGTTGATCTTTCATATCAATCAAGTCAATATGAGTCAAACATTTTTTAGATGAGCTTATTTTTAGTATATTATTTTCAAAATAATATGGAACATGCTTGGACTTTAAATTTAATATCTATATTTGTTTTTCACACACTCCCACTCTTTTTTATATTTGGCAAAAGGGAGCAAAAAAGGCCAAAGTTAAGGGATCAAAATTTTTGATAACTTAACTCACTTCATATTTATTCACATGGCCAAAAGTTAAGTACATGTTTATTTAACTTTAAGTTTTGAAAATTTACTTAACTAGTTTTTGTTAACAAAAAGGAAATAAAGGGCAAGTTAAGAGAATTCTTAACTTAAACTTATTTTTAAACACTATGGCCAAACGTTAATGCTTAACATAAGAAAGGGGGAGAAAGGGTCAAGTTAAGAAGTCCTCTTAAATTAAATGTTTTACTAAGGCCAACTTTAAGTAATGTTAATTACTTAAACTCTTCCTAAATAGCAACCATCTAGGGGGAGGATTAAGGTCTTCTTTCAAAGACTCACCCTCGGTCAAGGGGGAGTTTTCCTCAAGGGGGAGTAATTGAAAAAAATCCTTACTACTCCTACTAATCTTTATTATTCTTGTGTCTCATGCATATTTTAAATCTTCATGCATATTATCTTCTTAACTTTGTATGTGGGTTTGCCATAGATCAAAAAGGGGGAGATTGTTGGTGCAGTAGGCACTTAAGTCGAACCTGAGTTTTCATTATAGCAAACGATACAAAGATATGCTTATATTGTAATCTCACGAGCTAAATCGAGTGTGCAGAAAAGTGCCAACGCTGGAGCTGAAGGTTAGCGACACCCGGAGGAAGTCGTGGTGGTCGAGCGACACTCGAGTGACTTCGGAGGGAGCCGAAGGAATCGAGTGGAAGGCCGGAAGCGAAAGTGACACAGTAAGTATCGATGTAAGCTCGTGTGTGTGAGAGAGTAAGTGAGGCCGTATCCTCTTTACGGGGATGATCTTAAGCGTAGATCCGACCAAAGACATTCTATAGGTGGTCTAGGTCGAGATCGAATGGTCGGAGGTCGTCGAAATAATGTTGTTGTTAAGCTAACTTTGCCTTGCAGCTAGCATCGATCATTGCCCGACTTGGAGGACTCGATCGGCCGTCTATTAGCCGCCTTACGGTGAGCATTCGACGATCTTGCCATCGTCCGATCGATGATGGCCATCGATCCGATGATGGTCAATGATCAGCCTCGAGGAGTCAAGCTTTATCACCATATTTCATGGAGTCTTGTGCCTAATTCCTATTGGTTGAAGATCCTCTCGAAAAGGGGCTCAAGGGATATAAAATGAGGGCTCAAGGGATATTTCAAGGAGTCTTGTGCCTAATTCCTATTGGTTGAAGATCCTCTCGACTGTCATCAACTCTAAGTGCTCAAAAGCCTCTGCAACTCTGCGATTCTTCGACGACTCTACGATGAAGTGTTGTCAACAACCCTAGCTTAGTTTCTATTCTTTTGTTGTTGGAATTTTACTTTGTCGTCTCTTTAATATTGCAAATTTGTTTTATTAATTGAGGTTTTCTATCGTTGCACTTTACATTAATAGAAGAGAGGGTTTGTCTCTCTCTCATTCCTTTCGAAGGTTTTTTTTGTAATCGTCAAACTGTAGGGGAATTGCCCCGGAAGCTCACATACCAATTTAATGGTTTTGCTTATCGAATCCGTGAGGGGAAACTTCGCTTCCCACTTCACCTCGGTAGCATGTCCATGGTGATCCCTTCGATGTCCCCGGATTAAAAAAATTTAATCCTAGACAAAATGGATTGCCCAAACCACCAAGCCATCATCGTGCTATTCGTTTAGAGAGGTCACTTGAACAAACTAGTTGTTCAAGCGACCATCCTCTATTCTACGAGTAGCCATGGAATAGACGATGTCCGGATCGCCGGTTTTTGTGTTTATGCTCGGGATCCAAGTATTATTTAGCCATTTACAGATTTATAACATGCTTATATTTGAAAAACAAAAACAAGTAACAAACAAAAGAAAAAAGAGAATAGATATACCTCTTGATCTTCTAATGTATGTCCTTCCTCATTTTTGGACATCGTGTGGCCGTCGATCTACCAAAAGTCGAAGCTCCAAGATCGCAAATCTTCCTTCCTTGCTCTTCCAAAGCAAGAGGAAGGATAGAAACAAGGTTTTTCTCCTCACTAGAAACAACCAACAAGAAACCAAAACTTTCCTTGCCGCCGGCCAACTAGATGAAGGAGAAGATGGTGGAAAACAACCAAGACACCAAGGGAAGCCCTATATCTTGTTTCCACCACCTAAGGAGAGAGAGAAGGGAGCTTTTGGGCACCGGACAAGGCTGGAAAAGAGGCTGGAGAGGTGCAGAACGTTGGCCAAAAGAGGAAGAAGAAGAGAAGAATACCTTCCTTATTTGGTGCCACCCTTGCCTCCAAACCCTAATCCTAATCCTATCTCAACTAGGATTCCTCTTCCTTGCCACCCAAAAACCCTAGCTCTCATCCAATTATCCCATGCCAACTCCCTTGATATCCTTTTATAGAGTTAGGGATAAGTCATGAATTAATCTCATCCATTTGTTCTAGGGATTTAATCTCAACCGTCGGATCTAGAGATTTAATCTCAACCGTCGAATCTTAGAGATTTAATCTCTACCTATGGATCTTAGACTTTTGTTTCTATCCATTGGATCTAAGCATCATGAGGTGTTAATAGGCTACATTAGGGACCATGAGGAGGAGTTGGGTCTTGGCCACACATGGATCAAGCCCACATAAAGTCTGATCCACTAATTATGATCCAATCCACTAAAGGTTCATCATTGATCTACCTCACCAACCCCCATATGATAATATGGGCTCCATATATTAAATGTACAATTTCTCCCCGTGTTTAAGATCTCGAATATCCATTGATTAATTAATTTACCAACCATTAATTAATCAACATCTAATTCCTTGAGTAGTACCACACAACCTTTTCATCATGCCGGACCAAGTCCACCTGCAGGGTTTACATGATGAACCTTATGAGCTCCTCAAGGGGACATCATCATCCTAATATATAGGACATGGTTTCCTCCTATAATCAACGGCACACCATATAAATAATATCATCTCCCAACTTACTGAGCCTATCGATTTAATCTATAAATCTCGCCCATTGGTAAATCAAAGAGATGAGTACTAAGTATATTCGCCCGTTATTATATCGGGATTAAGAGCATGTACTAATTAATATCTGAGGTCCGATTCGATTATGTAGTAAGCAATAAATCGAATCACCTCTAAGTCGGTCCTACTCAATACACTCAAAGTGCACTAGTGTGATTCTATGGTCAAGACAAACCAACACCAAATCACACTACAACCATTCCGATGGTTGGTCCAAAGTCATCTCGGTTGTGAGCCTTTACTTATACTTTACAAGGAGCTGATAACATGATCTCCCGTGTGACACCACACACCATGTTATCTACAATGTAACGTATTAGAAAATATGCATAAAAATATGCAAACAATGATCATGTGATTCTTATTTCAAAAATAAAGATGTTCATAGAAAAGATAGACTTTTTAGTATACATCCTTACAAAAACTCCTACCTCCAACGAGGAGTGTTTTTAGTGAATTGCCCTCCGTTCGTGATCAAGGATCACTAGGGCCTTGGAGTAGTAGACGAAGGCTACGAACCAAGTAAAAAATTTATTTGTCTCTTTTAGTTTTCATTTATCTTTCTGCTGTGTATAATTGTCTTGAAACGAATTCGAACGAAAGAAAAGGTTTATCGCTATTCACCCCCTCCTCAAGCGATCCGCTTCGATCCAATAGCGAAGTTTCCCCCCTTCAGTGGCATCATTTATAAAATCACTCTTGAGTCCCATTTCTTCCTTCTCGCCACCCTCATACCAATAGATAGGTGATCTACATCTCCTTCCATACAAGGCTTCATAAGGTGTCATTCCAATTTTGGTTTGATAACTATTATTAAAGGCAAACTCTGCCAAACACAAATATTTGCACCAACTTCCTTTAAAATCTAAGGCACAAGCTCTTAGCATGTCCTCGAAAATTTGATTCACTCTTTCTGTTTGCCCATCTGTCTGAGGATGAAATGCAGTGTTGAATCATAGCTTAGTGCTAAGGCCTGTCTGAACACACTCCCAGAAGTGTGAAGTGAAGGGACTGTCTCTATACGAGATAATGGTCTTAGGTACTCCATGCAGTCTATTAACTTCCTTGACATATAATTGGGCTAACTGTTCCATGGAGTATGATATTCTGATAGGCATAAAGTGAGCAGACTTTGTCAATCTATCGACAACTACCCAAATAGAATCATAGCCATTGGTTGTTTTGGGCAGTCCTACTATGAAATCCATGGCTATTTCCTCCCACATCCATTCTGGAATCTGGATAGGCTGTAGAACTCCTCCTGGTCTCTGGTGTTCAGCTTTCACTCTCTGACATGTCAGACAAGTGCTAACATACTTAGCCACATCCCTCTTCATTCCAAGCCACCAGAATTTCCTTTTCATATCTTGATACACCTTGGTGGATCCATGATGCATCGAATATGGGGTTCCATGAGCTTCTTCTAGGATCTTCTTTCTTATGTCTGGGTCCTTGGGGATACATAAGCGTTCACCCAGATATAATACCACACTGTCACATACACAAAATCCTTCATCCCTTCCTTCTTGGATCTCGTTCTTGATCCTTTGGATGCTAGGATCTTTGTATTGTCTCGCTAATATATCCTCAAACAGTGTAGGTACTATAGTCAAGGCAGAGAGCTATCCAGAGATGATCTCAACCCCAAAATTCATTATCTCTTTCTCTAGTGGTTGGGATAGTATTGTGAGGGACATCAAAGTGGCGCATGATTTTCTACTCAGCTCGTCTGCTACTTTGTTTGCCTTTCCAGGATGGTAGTGGATTTCACAGTTATAGTCCATTTCTAGCTCAAGCCATCTACGTTGTCGCATATTCATATCCTTTTGAGTGAAGAAATACTTCAGACTCTGGTGATCTGTGTAAATCTTGGATTGGACTCCATATAGGTAATGTCTCCAAACTTTCAGTGCAAAGACCACTGCTGCCAACTCAAGGTCATGAGTGGGGTAATTCTTTTCGTAGTCCTTGAGTTGTCTAGATGCATAAGCAATGACTTTACCCTTCTGCATAAGTACTGCTCCGAGTCCCATCTTGGACGCATCACTATACATGTCAAATCTTTCATTACTTTCTAGAAGGGTAATTACTGGAGCACTTGTGAGTCTCCTCTTTAATTCAAGGAAGCTCTTTTCACAATCTTCGGTCCATTCGAACTTCTTGTTCTTTCTGGTAAGAACTGTCAATGGTGAAGCTATCCTTGAGAAGTTTTCCATAAACTTTCAGTAGTACCCTGCTAATCCAAGGAAACTTCTGACTTCACTGGTATTCTTTGGTTGACCTAATTACTGACCGCTTCTATCTTTGTCGGGTCTACCATAACTCCATCTTTTGAAATAACTTGACCCATAAATGATATTCGATCAAGCTAAAACTCACACTTGGAGAACTTTGCGTATAACTATATTTGCTGAAGGGTTTGCAAGACTGTCTTCAAGTGTTCGACATGTTCTTCTTGGGTTCTCGAGTAGATAAGGATGTCGTCAATGAAGACGACCACAAACTTGTCAAGGAACTCCCTAAATACTCAATTCATCAAGTCCATAAACATAGCGGGTGCATTTGTCACTCCGAAAAGCATGACCACGAACTCATAGTGTCCATACCTCGTTCGAAAGGGTGTTTTCGGTATATCATCCTCTTTAACTCTTACTTGATGATAACCGGATCGCAAGTCAATTTGGAGAAGACTGTGGCTCCCCTCAATTGATCAAATAAATCCTCTATACTTGGTAGAGGATATCTGTTCTTGCTCGTCACTTGATTCAAGGCTCGGTAGTTTATGCACATCCTCATAGACTCATCTTTCTTTTTCATGAACAACACTGGAGCTCCCCACGGGGAATGACTAGGGCGGATGAATCCCTTGTCTAGTAACTCCCATAATTGTACTTGAAGCTCTTTCAATTCAGCTGAAGCCATACGATAGAGTGCTTTTGAGATTGGGTGGGTACCATAAATAAGCTCGATCTCAAACTCAACTTCCCTTCTAGGTGCTAGTCCTGACAGCTCGTCAGGAAATACTCTCGGGTAGCCATACAATTGGGACATCTTCCAACTTTTGGCTTATTTCTTGCTTAGTATCAACTATATGTGATAAATACCCAGTGCATCCACCAGCTAACATCTTCTGTGCTTCCATGGCAGACAATAACTTCTTAGTCTTCTTCCTTGGTTCTCCCATAAACTCAAATTTTGCCTTGGTCTCGGGTAGGAATACTACTCTTCGCTTTCGACACTTAATGGAAGCATCGTACTTGCTCAGAAAGTTCATTCCAAAGATGACATCATAGTCATGCATGTCTAGTAAGATCAATCACTATAAAGCTCTCTGTCTGAAATTCTGACCAATACGGCACACAACCAGTGTGTAGATGTCATTATTTCACCAGAAGGTAGGGCCATTAAAAACTGAATATCTAAGATATCCGGAGTTATATCTATCTTCTTAGCAAATGTCATAGACATGAAAGAATGGGTTGCCCCAGTATCAAATAGTACGGTATCATGCTGACTAAGGATTGGTATCTGACCTGTGACTACCGTAGAAGCATTTGCTACCTCTTCCTTGGTGAGGGAGAAGATCTGGGCATTAGGTGTAACTGATGATGGCCTCCAATCTTCCTTGGCTGATGTAAGGACCCTCCAGTGCTCCCTGCATCTGATGTAGCTGAGCTGGTCTACCTCCATACTGAATAGACTGTGGCGGAGGAAGGTTGGTCTTGGTGGGGCACTGTTTGGTGAAGTGTCCCTCGACACCACATATATAACACCCGCTCACGCCCTAGCGGCAAACTCCTGGATGCTTCCTCTCACACTTAAAACATGTAGAATACGTAGGCTGCTTACTGGCTAAACCTCCCTTTGCATTATTCCACTGTTTCCTCTTGCCATTGTTGTTTTGCTTCCAGTTCGAATTACCGATCTAAGGTTTCTGACCTACTGAACTTCCTTGGATTTTGCTTTCTATCGAGGCTAGCTTCTTGTCCTTGATACTATTCATGTAATGCTCCGAGATTAGAGAACTACTGACTAGCTTTTCAGTGGTCTGTGGTCTATTAATTCCACCAGCTACATTTAAAGCTATCTCAGATCTCAACATCTTTAACAACAACCTAACTATTTCCTTCTCAATACTGACCAGTTCCGGGCATAGGCAAACCAACCTATTGAACTTCTTTACCCTTCATCTACTGATAAATCCCCTTATCGAAACACTGTGAACTCATAATAATGCTTATTGGTGACTCCATATGGAAGAACTCCTCGTAGAACTCCATCTCAAAGTCTGTCCATGACATTTGGTTCACCACCCTCTTGGCCTTTACTCCCTCCCACCACATTCTAGCATCTCGAGTCAGAGAGAACGAGGTGCACTTAACTTTATCATTCTCAGGCCAGTCCAACAGTTCCACTATGCTCTCTACTGTCTTGAACCATGCCTAAGCATCACATGGTTCACTGGCACCGGCAAAACTCTCTGGCTTCAGCTTTTTACATTGAATCAGATAGGCCTCTTGTCTCACCCCTCCCACTGGAGCTATTGGTGGGTCTGGTGGTGCAGAAGATGTAATTGGAATGGCATTCTGAGTCCCTGGCTGAGTAACAAGATTCTCTCATTGATTCGTCATTAAGGTATTGATGACCTACTGCTTATCTGCCACTTGCTGTTGGAGCTGAGTGACTATTTGCATCCAGCCAGGTGGTGGTACTTCTTCATTCATTTCTTGTCCTCCACGGGTTCTTTCTCGAGGCATTTCCTGCTCTTCTTAAGATCATAAAGTGAAACCACTATTAGACTATTATCACTATTTTCTTTCTTCTTCACATACATATCTAGGTAGACTCTATTACTTACTATCTATCATCTTCATATATATATATATATATATATATATATAAGCATGTTTAACTCAAAGAGAACATTGTAGGTGAGCATGTTTAACTTAAAAGAAGCATTCCTTACTACTCATAAAGTAAATAAAGCAGATAAATACTTGCTTACTTGGAGGCGACAAGACTGATGCTCGATGTGTGTGTGACGGAAGGGTGGAACCCGCTCTGATACCATCTTGTAACTCCCCCCTAAGTCTTTTCACTCTCTACTAGGGGAGATGTCACTATTTTACAGTCTTAATCTTAAATTCATGCAATATACTAATGCAATATGGTAACAACTAAAATGATCATAAGGACCTTGACATCACTTAAACAATAACTATTTCAAGATCTTCACATTACATGCAAGTATTAAGACTAATCCAACATGGCTCTAGCATTCTTTGGTCTCAACCATAATCAATCCAGTTGAACTTCAATAATAAAAAAAAAAACAATTAGAAACTTAAAATATGGTTTAGACATCTGCACTTAGGATCTTTTAATTCCACTGTTCCGTCGCCATACACTCCAAGCACTTCATCTGCTATGCCACCTCACTGAAGCTTTTCTTTACCTTTATCTGCAGTATATGGAAATGCAAACTATAAGAAATAATGCTTAGTAAGTACATTCTATGCTCAAAAAAACATGCAACGTATGAAATCATGCAACTAGTTCTCTTACCCTTGATACATTGATACACAAGAAAACATAATTGGAAATCATAACTCTTAATACATGTCTCTTGTATAAACCATGCTCTTAAGTATTTTAAAACTTGTAAACAGTGTATCTGAACTGGAATGATTAACTTTAAAAACTTTTACTTATACTGATACTTCAAACTAATAATCATCTAGAATTTGAGCCCGACATAGTACCAATGCGTGCTTTCCTAATAGGTCGGGTTGGCCAACCACCGAAGCTACTAGTGTAACTGAAACTGAGGGCCTTGGCCTGTGGGTGAAACTAATGCCCGGTACATGCCCTGTCAAAAGTAAAATACTTCCTTTATACTTATATTTTTATACATACTGGAAAAAAATGCTCTTAATCCCCTAAACCACGAATGGGGAGCACCATAAAGATCATTATGCTCTTGACCCCCAAAACTGAAATGGGGAGCATACTGAAGATCGTTGTGTTCTTAATCTCAAATTCGAACAGGGAGCATCTTTAAATTTTCTTTATAAAGGAAATATTTTTACATCTTACTCTACATCATGCATATAATTGTAAGCTACAACTCATCTACAACATGCATGATCAAAATCACATTCTTATCATGGATCTAAACATGATACTAAATCAAACATGCCATAACGGGTAAAAATCATGTAACTAAAAATACCATGCATAACTGGCTCATATACATGCATATAAACTGCTCAACCATGTAATTGGAAATAACAAGCACAAAAAAAAAATATCAATGACATACAATAACTATTTATACTGCAGGTGAGCAATACTTACTTCTTATGCTTTTTCACCAATTTATACGGTTACATTTCGTAAAGAGAAGACCTCCTATGTGTTCCTTTGCTTTTGCGTAATCCTCTACCAAGTCCTTGAGAAGATCCCTCTTGAAAATCTCCTCTTGAATTATCCCACGATGGAGAAATTATAGAGGCTCTCCTTTTTTTTTTTGATTATGCGGAGGAAGAACGAGAGAGAGAGAAAGATGAGAGTTCGGCAGCTGAAAAAAATGAAAGATCGAGAGAGAGGGAGCAGGATGAGATGGGCGGCGTTTGGAGAGAAGAGGAGGAGAGAAATTCTATGGTGGGAAAAAAATGAGAGAGAGGAAGATGAGGGCTTCGGCGACTGTAAGGGTTTTGGCGTGGAGTTTAGGGAGAGAAAAGAAAAAAAGAATATATAAATTAGGATTTTCCTTAACTAAATTACTCCTTTAAATGATTAGCCAAATTAACCAAATTCTCTATTTTTCCTGCATATAGATATATTCTGTTATATCTGTTGGACTTTCCGAGCCGCAAAAACCGCTTTTTGCATTGCGGAAACCCCGGAAGTCCAGCCACGGATCCGTGCGAAGATGTATTAAAACTAAAACATGTAAGTGTTTGTATAAAACCCTAGATCTACCTTATATCTACATGATAAGGACGTTAACCTCGATGCGACGCCCTTCGCAAATCCTGCTCGTCCAAAAGGTTCACCGGAACTCGAGAGTGTCAAGTGTACACTCCTATACAAGTATCCACACGGACAAATGGTGGAGAAAAACACCTTAGAGTGTGCTAGCACCCCTTGGACGTTCATGGCTAGATGAGGAAGAGAGAGCTTGAGGGAAGAGAAGAGGAAGAAGATGAAGTTACACAACTTAACTTCACATCATCCATAACCCACTATAAGGGGGTTACATGCATGCATGTAACTCCAAGAGCCAATGGCTCTTGGTCTCCCTCATGAGGTGGCACCCCATGATGTGTCCATGATGATGTGGAACATCATCATTGGCCAGCCATGCCAAGTCATCATCATGACATGGCATTTGGTCAGGTCAAACTTGACCTTTCATCTTCCATCTCAAGTCAAGTCAAACTTGACCTCATATCTCCCATGGTTGATCAAATCCAACCATTTGATTCAAGTCAATTTAATTTAATGAATCTCTATTCATTTAATTTAAATTGATTTGATGAATCAAATCTAAATTAGACTCATTCAACACTTGAATCAACTTGAGTCTAACTCAATTAGTCTAATTTGGATTACTCTTAATCCAATTTGGTTCATCCCATGAACCTAATCCTCATGGTTCATCATATGAACCTAATCTCCATCTAATTGCCCTTATGTGTGTGACCCTATAGGTTCTTGTAACGTTGGCAATGTCCCTAAACCGATTTAGGAACATAAGCAATGAGCGGTATCTAGCAACACATCATTGCTACCCAAGTTACTAGAATGTTGAGCTCCAACATCACCTTTGTGACTACTAATTGTGACTCTCACAATATGTGACAATGTCCCTCTATCCTTGACATCTAGATTAACCAATCGAGGCATAGACCGTGTCATCCTCGGTACAATCTAAATCTTGAACTCCAAGTAGACTCACTCTAATCAAATGAGCTCAATATCTCATATTGACACATTTGGGCATGGCCATGCACTTCGTGGTCTCACTCTATCAAGAATATCGATGTCACTCCCGTCATATAGGAGGGATAGATCCCATCTACATCAGTCACATCCCTCCACATAATTTGTTACATACCCAGTAATCGCCTTTATAGTCCACCCATTTACGGGTGACGTTTGATGAAGCCAAAGTATGTAACTCCTTATGTAGGGAACCATGGTGACTTCAGGTCTAAGGACTAATAGTCATACTAATAGCCACATGAGAAAGTATATGACACTCTTATAACGATCCATGATATTCTCTCATGACGGGTCATTCAATATACATTCTCCAATGCATACCCATGTGTCAACATGATATCTCATATCCATGACTTGTGAGATCAAGTCATTATGTTGACCTACATGCTAGTCTCTACGCATTAACATTGTCCCTGAATGTTAATACTCGACTAGGAATGATTAAGAGTAGTGTTCTCTATATCATCTCATTATCGATTCAACCAATCGATTGATATAGATAAGAACCTACTACTCAAGGACATTATTATATTTAGTTATTTGGCACCAATACAAGTAAATATAATAACCATGCCTTTATAAATAGGAATATGATACAATAAAGTCCATACAACAATCATCACATGATTGGCTCTAGGGCTTTCACTAACAATCTCCCACTAGCACTAGTGCCAATCACCGTAGTATCTAATACCCAATGACCTAGTGTGACCATCATGCTTTTTCTGTGCCAAAGCCTTGGTCAAGGGATCTGCGATGTTAGCCTCTGTGGGTACTCTGCTAATATTCACATCTCCTCTATCGATAATCTCTCGAATGAGATGGAAGCACCGATATATATTCGGCCTCTATTGTAGAATCAGCAACTGTGTCCTGCTTGGAACTCTTCCAGCTCACAGCGCTACAATTCAAGCAAAACACAAACTCTGACTGCGATCTATATTCTTCCTGGTCAGTTTGGAAGTTGGAATCGCTATAACCCTTTACAGCTAGCTCCTCATCGCCTCCAAATATCAAGAAATATTCTTTAGTCCTTCTCAAGTACTTAAGAATATTCTTGACTGCTATCCAGTGATGCTCACCTGGATCTGACCGGTACCTACTCGTCATGCTCAAAACATACGAGACATCAGGACGAGTACACAGCATGACGTACATGATAGATCCTATAGCAGATGCGTAAGGGATCTTATCCATGCGGTCTCTCTCCTCTCAAGAAGAGGGACTTTGAGTCTTTGAAAGACTTACACCATGTGACATTGGCAGAAGTCCCTTCTTGGTATTCTGCATGGAAAACCGTAGTAATACCATGTCAATGTATGTACTCTGACTTAGGCCAAGCAATCTCTTAGATCTATCTCTATAGATCTTCATGCCTAGAATACAGGCTGCTTCACCTAAGTCCTTCATTGAGAAGCACGTCCCCAGCCAAGTCTTCACAGACTGTAGCGAAGGGATGTCATTCCCAATGAGTAGTATGTCATCAACATACAATACAAGGAAGACAACTGTGTTCCCATTAACCCTCTTGTAGACACAGGGTTCATCTTCATTCTTGATGAAATCAAACTGTTTGATTGCATCATCGAATCGAAGATTCCAACTCCGAGAAGCTTGCTTTAGCCCATAAATGGACCTTTGCAACTTGCATACTTTCCCAGTATGTTGTGGATCTTCAAAATCCTCAGGTTGTGTCATGTACACATCCTCGAGTAAGTTTCCATTCAGAAATGCGGTTTTGACATCCATATGTCAGATATCATAATCGTGGTATGCTACAATAGCAAGCAAGATCCGAATGGACTTAAACATCGCCACTGGAGAAAAGGTTTCATCATAGTCAATACCATGAATTTGCTTGAAACCTTTAGCCACCAATCGGGCCTTATAGGTATGAGTAAGTCCATCCATGTCAGTCTTTCTCCTAAAGACCCACTTACACCCAATGGGTTTGACCTCTTCAGGTGGATCAACCAAAGCCCATACTTGGTTGGTGTACATGGATTCCATCTCGGGTCTCATGGCCTCTAGCCATTTCTCAGAATCTGGGCTCATCACAGCTTTTTGATAAGAGGTAGGCTCATTCTCAATGAGCATAACGTCATCATGGTCAGACAAGAGAAATGAGTACCTATCAGGCTGACGATGTACACTATCAGACATGCGAAGAGGTAGGTCTACATGAACAGGTGGTTGTTCCACAACTCTTTGTGCAACAATCTCATCACCCACAACACTTTGTGGTTCATATTCAACCTCCATCAAGGCCTCAGTGCTATGGTCCTTATCTTGAATTTCTTCAAAATCGAATGTACTCCCACTAGTTTTTCTAGAAACAAAATCCCTTTATAGAAAAACCCTAGTCTTTGCCACAAACACTTTGTGCTTACTGGGAATGTAGAAGTAATATCCCTTTGTATCCTTGGGATATCCAACAAAATAGCACCTATCGGATTTGGGTCCCAGTTTGTCTGAGACTTGACGTCAAACATAAGCCTCACAACCCCAAATCCTTATGAAATACATCTTGGGATTTATCCCTGTCCATATCGTATATGGTGTCTTTTGTTGGAGGATTTGAGGCCGCTAGAGGGGGGGTGAATAGCGTTGACCGTAGGAAGATGGAATTCGATCGCGTGTTCGTGTCTACAAGTTTCGTTAGCACAGCGGAATATATATATGATAACAATAACGAAACACAATCACAAACACAATAACACGAAGATTTAACGTGGTTCGGAACCGAACGGTTCCTACTCCACGGATCGAGCTCTAAAGAGCCCTAGTGATGCACACGCACTCACTAATCACAAATACTCCTTCTCGACACAAGTCGGAGGTGGAGAAACCTCTTACAATAGATTACAATAATAATCTAAAAGCAACAAGCAAATACAATGAAGAATAATGCAATACAAGTAAATAAAACACTTTACAAATGCTTTGGATTGCTTGCTTTTGGTTGCTTGAAGAGTGGCCTTGGAGACTCTGATTTGCAGCAACAAATCGCCCCAAAGATGCTCAAGAAACCATTACCAAAAATCCTCCCGTCGAGCTCCTTTTATCCTTGTGTACACCGTGGTCCTTATCAGACTGAGCAATACGTAACTGAACGAAGCACAGTGATCCCATCCGTCGTGAGACAATGGCTCGATCCATGCTGGAAAAACTCCAACGGATCTCTTGGCGATCGGCGCCAACATTGGATCGATGCCCGGCACCGTAGTCAAGCGGCGGTCGGCTACGGGCGTTACGTACTCGACCAGAACTAGCGATCGCCATCCCTTGGCGATCGTATCGTCGACATCGATCGGCGCTCGATGATGATCGACTACGAGCGATTTAGCTCTTAAATGGCAGTCGAACTCAAGTCGACTCACGGCAGTCGAACTGGCCATAATACCAGTCGACTGCCAACCTCCAAGATAAGGTTTTAACCCAAGTATGGTGCCCCCATACTTGCTAGACCACCCTTAGCCTAGACCTAAGCCTTCTAGCCACCTTTATCAGCCTCACACCTCTGGGATCCCTCCAAGTCATCCATGACTTATTCATCCATCGCGCTAGCCTCCAGGTGCTTCCCTCGGCTATGTCATGCTAACGGTGTCTACACCGCTAAGGCACATTGGACTTAAGCCGCCAAGACTCCGCTTGGACATTACGCTGCCAATATCAATCCCCTTGGACTTCCAAATGCCAAGACTCAAGCTTGGACTTTCCCTTGCCAACCCATGTTGGACTTTCCATGCCAAGACTCATGCTTAGACTTTCCATTTGCCAAGACCCATGCTTGGAATTCTCATTTGCCAAGACCCATGCTTGGACTTCTCATGCCAAATACTCAAGACTTGGACTTTCCCAAATGCCAAGTACCCATGACTTGGACTTTCCATGCGCCAAGTGTCCCACTTGGACTTTTCATGCCAAGTACTCAAGACTTGGACTTTACCAAATGCCAAGTGTCCCACTTGGACTTTCCATGCCAAGTGCACAAGACTTGGACTTTTCATGCAAAGTACCCATGACTTGGACTTTACCTTGCCAAGACCCATGCTTGGACTCTCCCATAATCACCTGGTCAACCCTAGTCAACCATCAAGGTCTTCCTCGAGTCAAACTCGAGTCCGGTCAAGCATGACCCGGGTCGATTGCTCCAATAATCTCCCCAATATATTAACCGACATTAATGTCAAACATCAATGCCAAACCACTTTGTCAAACATCAAAACATCACTCGAGTCAAACTCAAGTCTAGTCAATCGTGACCTGGGCCGATTGCACCAACAATCTCCCCCTTTTTGATGTTTGACAAAAACCAAACAAATCATCTGAGTTAGACAACTAACTCAAATCCCTTACCAATTATCCCAAATTGGTAAACACTCTCAAAATGTTCTCCCCCAAACATTCTCCCCCTTTTTGACTAACATCAAAAAGGTTTTCTCTCCAAGGAGGTCAATGTCTCATGTCCCAATGAGATCTTACAATCTCCCCCTTGATCCAAAAATAAATACCTAGGATGCCTACCATCTTCCTAGTGATAATTCACATATCACTCAAGAGAGACAATCCTATACTCTCTCCCAATTTCCAAATTGGGTATCAAAAACCCATCAATTTTCCCAATTGATGATACTCTCCCAATAACTTCTCCTCTTCAAGGAGAAAAACACATCCATCATCCCAAGATGGATAACTCCCCCTAAAGGCTTGCTCCCCCTTGACCATTGCACCAACAATGTCCTTGGGAAGCCCCTAAGCCAATAGGAACTCTAAACCATCAAAATTAAGGTTCTAAGTTCAAACTTGAACTTTCCATACCCTAAATTTGATACTTTGACCTAACACTTCTTTTAATCCATATCCAATGGATTTTCACCCTTTATAATGCTTCCCAAAGCATATCTTAGGGTTAGAAGTGATTAGGGACCTTTACCATGGCTGAACATGGGCTAAACAAACCTTGTTAACCTGAAATCGGAGACTGGCGATCGACTCTGACGATGTCGATCGTCATTGCCACCCATATCGATCGCCACCGCAGGCGATCGATAAAATCTCGATTTTAAATGAATTTTGGAAATTCATAAATAATTATACGTAATTCAAAAAATCGTGAAAATTCATACGTATAATACTTATGACACACACAATGGGTGAAAAATATTTGAAAATTATTTTACCCATAAAATAGTGAGTTTGATACAAAACTCAAAACCATTGAAATTTTCAATGTTTTGGCTCTATTTTGTATCAACTCTATCAATGGTAATTTCTATCAAAAGATAGACTTCACCAAGGTTTTTCAAAATGATTTTAAAATGTTTTCAAAACCTTATTTTGGATCATATTCCTTGGGCTCTATGTACACGACTTGTACACATGCTCTCCCAATGATCCACATTTGAAATTAGATGAGTTTTAGTTCATCTAGATGCAAACACTATGCACCTTGAACTTAACTCATCTCCTAGCATCTCACATGTATCTAAGGTGTATAAATACACATACATATCAATTGGATGTGAGATGTGGGTTTTGTTCATCCTAATCTAGGGTTTCATGCATTCTCTAAGGCAACCCTACTTGATTCCTTTATAAATGAGACTTCAAGTCATGTCATAGTTCTTAATTCAATTTCAACCAAATTGTCTTAAATGCATGAATGATTATGGCATTAGAAATGTTATAAATAAGCATACGCTCATAATCATGATGTCATGGCATAAGATAAAATCTAAAAACACATGACATTTGAAACCTTAATCCTAAACATGAACATGACATATAAAATCATAGAACTAGGCATGATGTCATGACATGGCATATGACAATCAAAGCATGGCATATAAAATGTATAGGTATGGTAATACCTAAATTTTAATATTAATTGTCATTTGATATAGTTATATTTTGCCATATTATCATTAATCTACCTAGTGTGCCAAACACCCAAAATGACACACTAACACTCTAAACCCTAATTGTGCCAATTTAATTGATTTTTCTTAAATTCAAAAGTGCATTGGCACATCCTAAAATCTTTTAGGATATTGATTCAAATCTATTTCCAAGGTAACCATAACCTTGAAAACATCCTAAAGTGCCACCTTTACCATGATTGAGTTAACTACCCATCCAATCAAGGTTGGCACACCCTAAACCCATCTAGCGTGAATCAATCACGCTCTTAGGAACCCAAAACCGATTTGAGCTCCTAGGGTTAATTAGGTATTCCTTAGGGATAACCTCCCTAGATACCTTCCTAATGACCCTCCTAGGCTTGTTAGCCTTGGTCATTTGGGTCTTACCTAGGTTGACTCTAGGGGTAACTCCCCCTGCAACCTTCTTAGTGGCCACCCTAGGTTTCCTAGAAACCCTAGCCACTAGGCACACCCTTTGGTCAACTCTAGGGATGACTTCCCTATTGACCATTGTCTTTCTAGACCTAATTTGTGTCCCATAATCAAATGGAACACTATGGTAAGCTACCTTAGGCTTAGGTTTGTCACCCAAACCCTGCTTGCCCTTGGTTGACTTTTGACTCTTAGGTCCTTGGTGTTGACTTTGACTTTTAGACCTTTGACTTTGACCATTAGACCCTTTAAATTGATTTTGTATATTCCTAAGGGTCTTTTCTAGTTTTTCAAGCCTTGACCTCAAGGCTTGATTTTCAACCTCTAATTGCCCAATTGATTTTTGATTTAAATCTTGGGCATTGGACTTCCTAGGCATATGCCTAGTCCATTTAGGGTTTAGACCTAGGTGCTCTTGCACCTTTCTAATTGTCTCCCTAGGTAAAAATTTTCTAGAGTTATTTGACCTATGTTTGTCCTTAGATAAGTTGTTTTTAGGGACATTAGTCCCAAATTTCTCCCTATTATCTAAGTGAATATTTTTAGCTCCTAAACAAAAGTATTTATTTCTATTAGCATGCTTTTCATGGCAAATTGCTAGGGAATTGAAATTTCTAGCATGCTTTTGTCTATTAACTAAAGAAAGAGCATTATTAACTTGATATACCTTAGGGTTAGCCTTAGTAGCTCCCCCTACTTGTGATGCTCCCCTTTGCCCCTTCTTCTCCCCCTTTGGGCATTGACTCCGGTAATGACCCGGTAGTTGGCATTTGAAGTAAATCACTTGATCCTTGCTCTTTTTCATTGATGCACCGGTCTCCTTGACTTTTGGCACGGGTGGAGTCTTCTTAACCCGTTTAGGACACTTACTCTTGTAGCGTCCTTTATCCCTACACTCAAAGCATATAATATTCATTTTATTATTAATTGACATGCTTGAGTTACCTAGGGTGGTTGTGGTGGTCGGAGTGGATTCTTGAGCTTGCTCTTCCTCTCTACCGGATGTAGATGGTTCTTCTTGTTGCTCCGGTGTTGAGGAAACTCTAATCTCCTCCTCAATCCTAGAAGTGGATGCTTCTTCCACTTCCTCCACCAACCCGGAAATTGACTCCCTATCAACTTCCGATTCTACTTCCTCTTCCTCTTTGGATGTTGATGAGGGTGATGCATTAGCCTCTTCGGTCTCTTCCTCTTGGACGATTGATGGGCTTTCATGGAGCTTGGCCACTTGGCTCCATAGCTCGTTTGCATCTACATAATTACCTAACATACACAAGATATTGTTAGGTATTAAATCAATTAACAACTTCATTACCTTCTCATTCTTTTCGAAGGCTTGGACTTGCTCTTCGGTCCATCTCTTTTTCTTGAGGAATCCACCTTTTGGTCCTCTTGGATAGCTATATCCTTCCATTAAGATAGATCATTCTTCGAAGTCCCTCATCATTAGGAAGTCTTCAATTCTTGACTTCCATTGCTTAAACCCTTCTTGTCCATAGAAGGAGTAAGGGATCGGTGTGTTAATGTTCCATCCCAATTGTTCTTCAATCTTCACCCTCTAGCTTCTTTGTCCTAGCTCCCGGCGGTTAGTCCGTAGAAGAGCCCCGGGCTCTGATACCACTTGTTAGAGGATTTGAGGCCGCTAGAGGGGGGGTGAATAGCATTGATCGTAGGAAGATGGAATTCGATCGCGTGTTCGTGTCTACAAGTTTCGTTAACACAGCGGAATATATATATGATAACAATAACGAAACACAATCACAAACACAATAACACGAAGATTTAACGTGGTTCGGAACCGAACGGTTCCTACTCCACGGATCGAGCTCTAAAGAGCCCTAGTGATGCACACACACTCACTAATCACAAATACTCCTTCTCGACACAAGTCAGAGGTGGAGAAACCTCTTACAATAGATTACAACAATAATCTAAAAGCAACAAGCAAATACAATAAAGAATAATGCAATACAAGTAAAGAAAACACTTTACAAATGCTTTGGATTGCTTGTTTTTGGTTGCTTGAAGAGTGGCCTTGGAGACTCTGATTTGCAGCAACAAATCGCCCCAAAGATGCTCCAGAAACCATTACCAAAAATCCTCCCGTCGAGCTCCTTTTATCCTTGTGCACGACCTGGATTTCTGCCTATCAGTCTACTGCAATAAGTCACCAGTCGACTGATTCCACTGTCGTCGTGAGACAACGGCTCGATCCACGCTGGAAAAACTCCAACGGATCTCTTGGCAGTAGACTTCCAACATTGGCAGTCGACTGCCAGCACCCGTAGTTTACTGGTCAGTCGGCTACCGAGCGTTCTGTGCTCGACATAGAACTAGCAGTCGACTGTCATCCCTTGGCAGCAACTCTTGCTCCGAGGGCAAGATAGATCATAAGTTCCTACAGCAATAGCAGCAACTCTTGCTCCATTGCCTACTCGTAGGTCCACCTTGCCCTTTGTCAATTCCCTACTATTTCTCAGCGCCTGCACATTGGTACAAATGTGAGATGCACATCCGGTATCTAATACCCATGATGAAGAAATAGATAGATTGACTTCTATAACATTTATACCTGAATTAGAAGTCTCACTTCTCTTCTTCTTAAGATCTTCCAGGTATGCCTTACAGTTACGCTTCCAGTGTCCTGCTTCCTTGCAGTAGAAGCAAGCCCCTTCCTTGGCTACCCATCCTTTGGGTTTAAGTTCTTTGCGTTTGCCCTTGGCTTGGGACTTTCCCTTACCTTTAGGCTGCCCTTGCCTTTCTTCTTCGCCACCATCAAAATGGTGTCAGATTTTCCTTTCTGAAGGTTAAACTCAGCAGTTCTCAACATGTTGAGCATTTCAGGTAATGGCTTATCAATTTCATTCATGTTATAATTTATGACAAATTGATTGAAGGCTTGTGTCAAAGATTGCAAGATCAGGTCAGTGGCCAGCTCTTGGCCAAGTGGGAATCCCAGCCTTTGTAGGTTTTCTATGTACCCAATCATCTTGAGTACATATTGACCTACGGGAGTCCCTTCTTGCATTTTAGACCCAAACAATGCCTTAGAGACTTCATATCTCTCATGCCTTGCTTGTCCTTGATATAGTTGATGAAGATGTCCAACAATATCATAAGCATTCATGAACTCATGTTGCTTCTGAAGCTCAGAGTTCATGGTCGCGAGCATTAGACATGACACATCTAATGCATCATCTTGATGCTTCTTGTAAGCATCTTTGTCAGTGTTGGCAATGTGTTATTCCTCGGAATGCTCATCGGCTCCAATATCCCCGGATTAAAATTTTTAACAAATGAAAACTAATCCGGATGGGATGAGTTTCCTAAGCACAACCAATTCATCATCGTGCTAACGACTTGAGCGATTGCTTGAACAAACTAGTTATTCAAGCAACCAAGCTCTTCTAGTCGGTTAGCCACGGAAGAGATGACGGACGGATCGCCGGTTTTTGTGTTTATCTTCGGGGTCCATGATTATACAAATACATACAAATGTAAACTAGTATAATCAACACATACATAATGTAAGCATCCACACAAAACATGCATATAATTGAAAAGCAATTATAAACATAATACAAAAGAACATTAATCAAAATAAACAAGATTATACCTCTTGTTATACCTCTTGATCTTCTATTGTATGTCCTCCCTCGTTTTGGACGTCGTGTGGGCGATGATCTACCAAAAGTTGAAGCCTCCTAGATCACCAATCTTCCTTTCCTTGTTCGCTAGGAACAAAGGAAGATCCTAAAATAAAACTCATCTTCCTTTCTAGAACCGGCCATCAAGTCAATAAACTCGATGTCGCCGCCGGCCAAAGAAGATAAAATGGAGTATGGAAACCAACCAAAAGAGAAACACCAAGGGTATGGGCGTCGGCCAACACTTGGAGAAAGGAAAGGAAAACAATCCTCCTCCTTGTTGCCGCCCAAACCCTAGACAAAGCTCTCCTAATTTCCTGCCAAGGATGAAGGGAAGGAAAATAGGTTGAGCTCCGGCCAAGGTAGAGGGAACAAGGATAGTGGTCGGCTAACACTTAGAAAGAAGAAGAAAAAGATTTTCATCTTCTTGTTGCCGCCCAAACCCTAGACAAAGCTCTCCTAATTTCCGGCCAAGGATGAAGGGAAGGAAAATAGGTTGAGCTCCGGCCAAGGTAGAGGGAACAAGGATAGTGGCCGGCTAACACTTAGAAGGAAGAAGAAAAAGATTTTCATCTTCTTATTGCCGCCCACCCTAATCCCAAAACCCTAACCCCCCAATCCTATCCCAACTAGGACTTGATTGCCGCCCAAGGGAAGCTGTCCTAATGCCATCCAACCTAAGCAATAGAAGGAAGGGTGAAGCTTGGGCGTCGGCCAAACCAAGGAGGAAAAAGGAGAAAAGGGTTGCCGGTCATCATTGGGAAGAAGAAGAAGAAGCTTGTTCTTCTTGTTGCCGCCCAACACAATGAACCAAACCCTAACCCTAACCTCCTCCTATTTCTTGCCGCCCAAGCCACCTTGTCTCAATTAGGTTTTTCCATTTTTTTTGCCGCCCAAGCCAAAGCCCATATATATAGAGTTAGGTTTAGGCCTTGGTTTAATCTCTTCCATTGGTTCTAGAGATTTAATCTCAACCGTCGGATCTAGAGATTTAATCTCAACCGTCAGATCTAGAGATTTAATCTCAACCGTCGGTTCTAGGGTTTTAATCCCAACCATCGGATCTAGAGATTTAATCTCCAACGTCGGTTCTAGGGTTTAAATCCCAACCGTCGGATCTAGAGATTTAATCTCCACGGTCGGTTCTAGGAATTTAATCCCAACCATCATATCTAGAGATTTGTTTTCCATCATTTGATCTAGACTTCATGAGGTGTAAATAGGCTACAATAGGGACCATGAGGAGGAGTTGGATCTTGGCCACCCGATGGATCGGAACCACACAAACTTGATCCATCAATGATGTTCCATTCCACTAGAGGATCATCATTGAATTACCTCACCAACCCCCATAAATTAATATGGGCTCCATATATTATTTGTACATCCATCTCCCTGTGTTTAAGATATCGAATGTCCGTCAATTAATTGATTTACTGACCATCAATTAATTAACATCTAACTCCTCGAGTAGTACCACTCAACCTTATCATCATGTTGACTAAGTCAACATGCAGGGTTTACATGATGAACCTTATAATCTCCTCAAGGGGACATCATCAACCTAATATATAGGACATGGTTTCCTCCTATAATCAACGGCACACCATGTAAATAATATCATTTCCCAACTTAACGGGCATATTGATTTAATCCATCTAAATCTCACCCATTGGTAAATCAAAGAAATAAATACTAAGTACATGTGCCCTTTAGTATATCGGGATTAAGAGCATGTACAACATAATATCCGAGGTCCGATTCAATTATGTAGTCAGCAATAAATTGAATCACCTCTATGTCGGTCCTGCTCAATACATCTATGTGTACTAGTGTAACTCTATGTTCAAGACAAAACAATACCTAGCTACACTACAACCATGCCAATGGTTTGTCCAAAACCATCTTGGTTGTGAGCCTCTACTTATACTCTACAAGGGACTGATAACATGATCTTCTGTTCCACACCCAAGCACCATGTTATCTACAATATAAAGTATTAGACAATATGAACATATATAAATAAAGTGCAAACAATGATCATGTGATTCTTATTTCAAAATAAAGATATTCATAAAAAATAGCTAGGCTTTCAGTATACATCCCAACAGTCAGCTCGCGAGGCAGTGGCAGGAGGTGCCTCTGGAATGGGCTGCTCCAGGATGTACAACTTCCTTTTTTGGGTGAGAACAATTCTCAGGTTCCTGTACCAGTCCAGAAAATTTGCTCCATTGAGCTTGTCCTTCTCAAGGACATAACGCAGAGAGAGAGTGTTCATGTTTGTCGACATAGTTGTCTACAACATACAATGCAGAGAATTAATATCATATTCCTTTTATCATTTAATTAGGCCTTTAATCAAATGATGCTCCCACTGAATTATAGGAATTTTATAGAATCAAGTTATGGATGTGGTCAAACCACATTACTAGATTCATACAAACTAGCTATAATTCTTGCGGGACAAGATCCACATCACACTAAGCCTTGAGTTAGCTTTGGCTAAATCGCCCAAGACTTAGTACGATCGGTGGGTAACACATTACCAATTATATCTCTATGCAACTCTTGTTTATAGGATCAAGACCCACATTTACAAAAGACCTTGAGTTATCTTTGGCTAAATCGCCCAAGATTTAGTGTAAATATGATCTTAACCTATCTTTCCAACGATTGGAATATGCATATAGTTCTACACGATCCAATTGAGTTAACTAGTTTTGCTCAATCTAATTGAGCTTACTCTAACCCAAGCGTGATAGGTGGGACCAAGATTGTCCCTCTGCACCCTACCAAGATAATATGCGTTGCTCTGCTTTGGCATATTCAACAACAACAAATGATCGAGGTAGTGATGGGTATCAAGGCTCGGTAGGCATTTTCGAGTTGATTCGATTATGATCTAATCTAATCGTAGTGTGTATCTTATATGCATTTAGGCCTTTATTATCCTATATTAGCGTGCATCACATACATACAATCATTATTCTAGCATGCATCATATACATACAAGAAAATTATCCTAGCATGCATCATATACATGCAAGCATTATTCTACTAGCATGCATCACATACATACAAGCAAAATCAAATAAATAAATATATATATATATATCAACATATATATATATATATATAATTAAATGTGATGTAGTCATGGCCCTACTACGATCTTCTCAAGCCAATGAGAAGATCGGATGGTCAACCTAAGGTTAGCAGCTTCTCCAAGCGCTTCCTTTGACCGTCATGTGTCGTCGTCACCCTTCTCGTAATCTTGTCTTCAAGTGGACTTTCCACCGCTCCATTTTGTACATTACAAATATGAAACTCGAGTTACATTCGAGTCTAAAACTATTTACAACTAGAATATCAAAAGAAGAGGTGCGACGCGCAGGTCGCATACACTATACAACACGCACAACCACATAACGACATGCAGGCTGTATTATGAATTACAACACATCACATCCAATAATATTGGGATTATTGGGTCATGACAATCACAGAATTATACATAATTCTAAATAATGTATTTTTAGAGAAAATTTCTATAATATTTCCTATTTTTTTCAATTTTAAGAGTCACCTCCCTGTAATGGTCCCGCTAAGCGGTTTCCGGGCACGATTGCGGGACAAGGCCCCTTTCGGGGATAGGGGCAGCGCCCCTACTCGCAAAATAAACTTTGCGAGTGTCCCTACAATGATCTTACAGCAACTTAAGTCACTTTCCCAAAAACCTAAAGCGAGAACTCTCCGTTTCAGAGAGTTTTTCTCGACGGTTGAAGCCTACAAGTGTCCCAACACTCGTTGCTTCGATTCTTCGAGAAAAATACACAAAAATTCTATAAAAATATGAAATTTACAGAAACATATAAATCTTTAATTTTTATATCTAATACAAAAATTACAAAAAACGAAACACATACATGCTTCGCATGTGGCTCTGATACCACTGTTGGACTTTCTGAGCGGCAAAAACCGCTTTTTGCGTTGCGGAAACCCCGAAAGTCCACCCACGGATCCGTGCGAAGATGTATTAAAACTAAAACATGTATGTGTTTGTATAAAACCCTAGATATACCTTAGATCTACATGATAAGGATGTTACCCTCGATGTGACGCCCTTCGCAAATCCCGCTCGTCCAAAAGGTTCGCCGGAACTCGAGAGTGTCAAGTGTACACACCTCTATAAGTATCCACACGGACAAATGGTGGAGAAAAACACCTTAGAGTGTGCTAGCACCCCTTGGACGTTCATGGCTAGATGAGGAAGAGAGATCTTGAGGGAAGAGAAGAGGAAGAAGATGAAGTTACACAACTTAACTTCACATCATCCATAACCCACTATAAGGGGTTTACATGCATGCATGTAACTCCAAAAGCCAATGGCTCTTGGTCTCCCTCATGAGGTGGCACCCCATGATGTGTCCATGATGATGTGGAACATCATCTTTGGCTGGCCATGCCAAGTCATCTTCATGACATGACATTTGGTCAAGTCAAACTTGACCTTTCATCTTCCCTCTCAAGTTAAGTCAAACTTGACCTCTTATCTCCCATGGTTGACCAAATCCAACCATTTGATTCAAGCCAATTTAATTTAATGAATCTCTATTCATTTAATTTAAATTGATTTGATGAATCGAATCTAAATTAGACTCATTCAACACTTGAATCAACTTGAGTCTAACTCAATTAGTCTAATTTGGATTACTCTTAATCCAATTTGGTTCATCCCATGAACCTAATCCTCATGGTTCATCATATGAACCTAATCTCCATCTAATTTCCCTTATGTGTGTGACCCTATAGGTTCTTGTAACGTTGGCAATGTCCCTAAACCGATTTAGGAACATAAGCAATGAGTGGTATCTAGCAACACATCATTGCTACCCAAGTTACAAGAATGTTGAGCTCCAACATCACCTTTGTGACTACTAATTGTGACTCTCACAATATGTGACAATGTCCCTCTATCCTTCACATCTAGATTAACCAATTGAGGCATAGACCGTGTCATCCTCGGTACAATCTAAATCTTGAACTCCAAGTAGACTCACTCTAATCAAATGAGCTCAATATCTCATATTGACTCATTTGGGCATGGCCATGCACTTCGTGGTCTCACTCTATCAAGAATATCGATGTCACTCCCGTCATATAGGAGGGATAGATCCCATCTACATCACTCACATCTCTCCGCATAATTTGTTACATACCCAATAATCGCCTTTATAGTCCACCCATTTACGGGTGACGTTTGACGAAGCCAAAGTATGCAACTCCTTATGTAGGGAACCATGGTGACTTTAGGTCTAAGGACTAATAGTCATACTAATAGCCACATGAGAAAGTATATGACACTCTTATAACGATCCATGATATTCTCTCATGGCAGGTCATTCAATATACTTTCTCCAATGCATACCCATGTGTCAACTTGATATCTCATATCCATGACTTGTGAGATCAAGTCATCATGTTGACCTACATGCTAGTCTCTACGCATTAACATTGTCCCTGAATGTTAATACTCGACTAGGAATGATTAAGAGTAGTGTTCTCTATATCATCTCATTATAGATTCAACCAATCGATTGATATAGATAAGAACCTACTACTCAAGGACATTATTATATTTAGTTATTTGGCACCAATACAAGTAAATATAATAATCATGACTTTATAAATAGGAATATGATACAATAAAGTCCATACAACAATCATCATATGATTGGCTCTAGGGCTTTGACTAACAATATCCTTCTCATTTGGTAATCTTATGACACAGTGGTAGGAAGCATATTCCCCCAAACCAATGGTTCATGGTTCGAGCCCTGGCTAACGAATCATTTATTCAATTTTTTTCCTATTCTTATTTCTATTTTATTTTATAAAGAGTATAAGAATTAAAATTTGGTTTGTTACACTGTTAGAATGTATACTGAAAGCCTAGCTCTTTTTGTATGAACATTTTATTTTGTAATAAGAATCACATGATCATAGTTTGCACTTTATATATTTATTATATGTGTGTGCATATTGTCTGATATTTTACATTGTAGATAACATGGTGCTTGGTGTGGCACAGAAGATCATGTTATCAGTCCCTTGTAAAATATAAGTAGAGGCTCACAACCAAGATGGTTTTGGACAAACCATTGGCATGGTTGTAGTGTAGCTTGGTATTGTTTTATCTTGAACATAGAGTTACACTAGTACACATAGGTGTATTGAGCAGGACCGACATAGAGGTGATTCAATTTAGTGCTGACTACATAATTGAATCGGACCTCGGATATTATGTTGTACATACTCTTAATCCTGATATAATAACGGGCACATGTACTTAGTGTTTATTTCTTTGATTTACCAGTGGGTGAGATTTAGATGGATTAAATCAATAAGCCCGGTAAGTTGGGAAATAATATTATTTACATGGTGTGCCGTTGATTATAGGAGGAAACCATGTCCTATATATTAGGTTGATGATGTCCCCTTGAGGAGCTCATAAGGTTCATCATGTAAACCCAGCTGGTTGACTTAGTCAACATGATGATAAGGTTGAGTGGTACTACTCGAGGAGTTAGATGTTAATTAATTGATGGTCAGTAAATCAATTAATTGACGGACATTCGATATCTTAAACACGGGGAGATAAATGTACAAATAATATATGGAGCCCATATTAATTTATGGGGGTTGGTGAGGTAGTTCAATGATGATCCTCTAGTGGAAAGGAACATTATTGATGGATCAAGTTTGTGTGGTTCCGATCCATCGGGTGGCCAAGACCCAACTCCTCCTTATGGTCCCTATCGTAGCCTATTATAATCCTTGTGAAGTCTAGATCCAAGAATGTAAAACAAAACCTAGAACCAACGGTTGGGATTAAATCCCTAGATCCGATGGTTGGATGAAACACTAGAACCAACGGTTGGGATTAAATCCCTAGATCCGACGGTTGGGATGAAACCTTAGATTCGACGGTTGGGATGAAATCCTAGATCCGAAGGTTGGGATTAAACCCTAGATCCGACGGTTGGGATAAAACCCTAGATCCGACGGGGGAGATTAAATCCCTAGATCCGACGGTGGAGATTAAAGGAGGTTTAGGCCCTACTCTATATATAGATGGCTTAGGGTTGGGCGGCAACGAAGTGATTGGAATTGGAGTTAGGGTTTGGAGATTAGTGGGCGGCTAGGGTTTTGGAGAAAAGGCTTGGGCGGCAACTTCCTTTCTTCTAGTTGTTGCCGGCGCCCATATTCCTCCATCCACACTTGGCCGGCGCCCATCTTCTAAGCCATTCTCTTCTTCCTCCTCCCTTATTCCTTGGTGGCCGGCACTTCTCCTTTCTCCATAGGTGGCCGGCGGTTCCCATTGAATTGGTGGCCGGCGCTTCATCCTTTTGTTCCTTGGCCGGCGGTTGCATCAAACTCTCTAGCTTGGTGGCCGGTTCTAGATAGGAAAGGTATTGTTGGTTTTTCTCTTTGTTCGCAGCGGACAAGGTAGAGGAGAACTCGATCTAGAAGGCTTCTACTCGTGGAGGATCTTCGTCCACACGTCGTCCACGAGAAGGATAGGACATACGGTAGAAGATCGTGAGGTATAAAGTTATTTTAACTTTATGTACAGATCTGAGCATGTTCTTATTTGTTTTGATTATGCATGTGTGTGTGTGCAAATATATTGTATAATCATGGACCCCGAAGACAAACACAAAAATCGGCGATCCGTCCGTCGTCTCTTCCGCGGCTAATCAACTAGAAGAGTAGAGTTGCTTGAACAACTAGTTTGTTCGAGCGACCACTCAAGTTGTTAGCACGACGACGAAATGGTGTTGCTAAGGAAGCTCATCCCATCCGGATTAATCCTTTCATTAGTGAAAATTTTAATCCGGGGACATGGGAGCCAATGAGCCTCCGAAGCGACATCCCAACATACACATCCTATTGGAAATATGAATCTATGTCTCGAAGCGACTGGCAGGTTAAAAGGTGGAAGAATAATTGAACTGGGTTCTTTGAGCCGAACTTATAAAGTCCCTAGTGCTTCTTCTTCATCCTCACCGATAGTAAGAGCAGAAATAAATCAATTGACCGAAGAGGTATGGCATTTGAAGGATTTAATAGTGTAAAAAAAATTAATCAAGACAAAGAGATCAGGAAGTTAAGGAATTAAATGACCAAATGAACAAATTTCGCACACAACAAATGTTAATCATGCAACATCTTCAATTATCCTCTAGTTCAAATCAACTTCTTCCTTCTCGATCTCCTCCTTCAGATGCTTTTAATAATGATAATGAAGATGATTTTTTTGATGATGATGGTGATGATGGTGGTTATGTTTGAATTGTTAACTCTAAATCTTACCTGACTTGTCCCATTTGATATCCTTGTATTATAAGTTAAGTTTCGTAAAATGAATTATGTTTGTTATATGTAATGACTTTGTATTGAATCATTTTGAGTGATTATATGATTATGAAGTTTGATATATGAATTAGTTTATATTCTTAGATGTTCTTGTTGTAAAACAAGTAAAATAGTAGGATTTAGTATGGTTTTTTTTCCTATTTTTTCAGATTTGCAATGAATCTTATTTTCGTCGTAGATTTAGTGATGAAAAAAAAATTCATTGTAGATTTTGTGATGAAAATAACTTTTCGTTACATAAAATCAGTAGTAGTCGACTACCTCAATCAATCAGTCGACTGATGATCTACTAGTCGACTAAAAAATTTTTTGTTATGTAATACAATTCTATCAATCAACTGTCAAAAGCTAATAGTCGACTGATGAATCAGAATTTGTGATGAAAAAAATTTCATCACAAATTAAGCGCCATCAGTCGACTGTTGTATCAGTTCACTGAACTTTATTTAGTTGACTGGTCAGTTGACTAGTCCAGGGTCAGTGGACTGATGGCTACATACAGTCGACTGACGTTAAATATTTTGCAACGAAAACTCGATTCATCGCGGATCAGGAAACAAAAATTATTTTGGTCCAAATTAAGTGCCATCAGTCGAGTGATAATACTATATCAGTTCATAGAACCTTATTTAGTTTAATGGTCAGTCGACTGGTCCAAGGTCAGTCGACTGATGGCTACAAGCAGTCGACTGACGTTAAATATTTCGCAACAAAAATGTGATTCATCGCGGATTTAGCAAAAAAGTTTGTTTTCCTTCCCTAATTTTCTTAAAAATATAGTTCATAAATTTATCAGTGTTTTGCGACTAAACATATTTTATTGGCTGATTTGGCGATGAAAAAAAAATTTCGTTGCAAATATCTGCAACGAAAACTATTTTGTGGCATATTTTGGCGATGAAAACTATTTTCATCGCAGATTTTTTTTCATCGAAAAATATTTTTGTCGCAAATATCTACGACTAAACAAATATTCATCGCACATTTTTTCCAATGAAAATAATTTGTAGCAAATTTGGTGATGAAAGATATTTTTCTCACAAATATTGGAGACAAAAATTGTTTTCATCGCTAAAAATAAGCGATAAATATTTCTTTCGTCGCATATATTTACGTTGAAAATATTTTTCTTCCTATGTTTATCACTATTTGCAATTAATTTTGCAACGAAATATTTATTCGTCATAATTTTTGCGATGAATTTTTAATTTTAGTGGAAAAATTTATTGGATAATTTTTTACAATGAAAATCTTTGTAATGAAATTTTATTCAAAATTCATTTCAATATTTATTGCAAAATTAAGGCTTTTTTTAGTGTTCCCACAAACGACATCAATTTAATGGTGTCCTCTTCTTCAGCCACCTCAGATCCCCTTATCCTTTCTTGAGAATTCCCCTTTACCACCTTGAATCCTCGAGCCAATGGCAAAATCTGTCACTCAAAGAGAACGTTAGAGATGGGGCGATAATACCGGCACGACCCCTCCGATGCTCAAGTCAGAATTGCAAGTATAAAGTAGTAGAATGAAGAAGAAGAAATGAGAAGAGATCCTTGTGTACCAAATAGAGAATAAAGATCCATCCATTTCCATTCATCTTCACCCCCTTTTATAGAAGATTTACCCGCATTGTTCCCTATGAATTTACATTAATGCCACTACTAGCCTGTTGAGGCGTAACTGCTTTTCCTGCTCCTTTTCAAAATAATTCCTTCCATGCCTCCACATGTCCTTCCTTCTTCCTTATCAGTTACCTAAAAAACAAACCACAAATAAATTTCTAACAAATAATAATAAAAATACTTTTTATTCAAAAAACCTCCAGACATCCTTTTTAATCATATCCTAGAACCCTTATTAAATTCAAGAAATCCTCTTGAAACTCAAAAAACAATAAACCACTCAAAAAATACATATGTTGGTTGTGAAAATACACATGCTACTCAAGAAATACCTAAGTCACTCAGAAAATGCATAAACAGCTCGGGAAATATATAAACTACTCAGGCATCACAAAATTGAACTCTGGATCAACTACTCTGCTACTGAGCTCGGGAAATACATAGGTCGCTCGAGAAATACATAAACAACTCGGGGAATTAGATCCTAATTTCCCAATACTTATTATATCCTAATTGTGAAATTAAATCAGTCTTAGGGACCCATGCTTGGACTTGTTTTCTATTATGGTTTATGATTGAGATATATAACTTAGTAGTTGTGGTTGATCTAAATCCTAGTCCGACCTTGTTGTACAAGACCCTTTGTGGTCCAAGTAGTAGGTCAAGTCCCTTGGATCCCAAAGTGAACCATTCCAATGTTTGCCTAAGATCTTTGTCTTGTCCTTTCAAGAGTGAGTTCTGAACATTGAGTTTTTCAACTCGAGTTGAGTCCTCCTCTTGAACTGACTAGTCAAAGAGGTTAGGGAGACCTCATGTTTAAGAAGCTTAATCTTCTCAACTAAGGTCTCGACCTTGGACTCAGACTTAGCTAATTTTATAGTTAAGAATTTAATTTCCCCATACAATGTATCGATTAAAGAGTGACTCATCTTGAGTGATCCTTTTGAACCAAGTATGGATCCGTGGGTCATCTTGAATTGAAACTCGTCTTCGGATTCGAAGTCAGACTCTTCCTCGGGTTCGATAGGCTTGCCCATGAAGACGAGGTTGTTGAGCTCGTCTTCCTCCTCCAACGATTCCTCCCACGTAGCATTGAGTGCTTTCTTGGACTGTGGTGCCTTGTTCTTGAGTCTTGGACACTCCAACTTGATGTGGCCCATCTTGTTGCACTCATAGCATCTATAATAAGAACTTTGTTTTTACATACCCTCCTTGTGTTGATTGATTAGCCTCCTTCTACTCTTGATCATTTTCCGAACTAGATTCACTAGTTCAGACTCCATCTCATCGTTTACCTTCGACTCGTACTTGCCTTCTTCCTCCGGAGGTGGTTTGCTCTTGGGCTTCTTCTTCGGACCTACAAATAAAGTGATACTTTTCTCGGCGGGGGTCGAATTAGACTTCTCATGTAATTCGAATTCAGAAAACAATTCTTCTAACCTAATTTTTAAAAGGCCCTTAAAAACCTCGTAGGCATCAACCATTGATGCCCACAAGGTAGTCCTAAGGAATGCATTAAGCGAGTACTTGATCACGTCCCGATTTTTGACCTTCTGTCCGATCGAATGCAGCCCATTCATAATATCTTGAATTCGGGCATGTAGCTGGGTGGCCTTCCTACATTTTTAAGTTAAATAATTTTTTTAAAAGTAGGTCCCTCTTACATACCTTGGTGTCCGCGATCCCTTCGTGAAGCTCGATGAGCTTATTCCACAAGTCCTAAGTGCTTATGAATGGCCCGACGTGGTTGAGCTCCTCTTTCAATAGGCCACACTGTAGGATTTGTGTAGCCTTGGCATCAACATCCACTTGGCATTTCACGATATTTGTCCACTGATCGCAATCCAAAAATTCACCATCTCCATTTGTTGGAAGTGTGAATCCGGTTTGTTTCACGATCCACATCTCTACTTGCGTTTTCAAGTAGCACTCCATCTGACCCATCAAGTAACGGAAGTCATCTCTATTGTAAAATGGAGGTCTGGCGGTGGTAAATCCTTCGAGATGTGTCATTAAAAAAAACCTTGCAAAAACACAAATGACAAAAAAAATTGCCAAGACTCTCGTCTTCGATTAGTAGTGTGGGAGAAAGTGGATTTAATAAAGCGATAAACATCATGAAATGTGATTTAAAATTAATACGAAAACAATGCCAAAAATGATGCTAGATTGGTGGTTGCACAAAATCGTAGCACCCTAACTCTGATATCAATTTTATGTGTTGGGATGTATACTGAAAGCCTAGCCTTTGTATGAACATCTTCATTTTGAAATAAGAATCACATTGTCTTTGTTTGCATTTAATATTTATGAATATTGTTTGATACTTTACATTATAGATAACATGGTGTGTGGTGTCGCACAGAAGATCATATTATCAGTTCCTTATAGAATATAAGTAGAGGCTCACAACAAAGATGGTTTTGGACAAACCATTGGCATGGTTATAGTGTAATTTGGTATTAGTTTATCTTGACCATAGAATTACACTAGTACACTTTGTGTTTATAGAGCTGGACCGACATAGAGGTGATTAAATTTATACTGACTATATAATTGAATCGGACCTCAAATATTATGGTGTATATGCTCTTAATCCCGATATAATAACGGACACATATACTTAGTATTTATTTCTTTGATTTATCAATGGGCGAGATTTATTTGTTAAATTGATAGGCCTGATAAGTTGGGAAATAAAATTATTTACATGGTGTGTCGTTGATTATAGGAGGAAACCGTGTCCTATATATCAGGATGATGATGTCCCCTTGAGGAGTTCATAAAGCTCATCATGTAAATCCTACAGGTGGACTTGGTCCAACATGATGATAAGGATGAGTGATACTACTCATGGAGTTAGATATTAATTAATTAAATTGTCAGTAATTTAATTAATTAATGGAAATTCGATATCTTAAACATGGGGAGATATTTTGTACAAATAATATGTGGAGCCCATATTTATTTATGGGGTTGGTGAGGTAGATCAATGATGATCCTCTAGTTGAATGGATCATCAATATTGGATTGGGATTTGTGTGGTTTGGATCCATTGGGTAGCCAATATCCAACTCATCCTCATGGTCCCTATTGTAGCCTATTATAAATACCTCATGAAGCCTATATTTATAAATAGGGTTGGGAAAGGCTTGGCTGGAAAAAAGAGAACAAGTGGTGCTAGGATTGGGAAAGGCTTGAAGAGAACAAGTTGTGCTATGATTTGGAGTTGGCATTAGAGAGGCTTGGGCGGCAAGCATTGGTTGCTAGGGTTTGCTTCTCCTAGGGCCGGCGGCAACAAGGTTGGAGGCTAGGGTTTTGTTCTTCTCCTCCCTCACTTGGCCGATGCCTCCTTCCCTCAAGCTTTGGTCGGTGCTTCTTCATCCTCTTCCAAGGGTTGGCGGCAACAAAGGTGAGGGTTCCTCCTTCGTTTGTCTTGGCCGGCACACCCTCTCCGTCTCCATAGGGCCGGAGGACACCAAGCTTGGTGGTTGGTGGTCGGCACAAGCAAGTAGAAGAAGGGAATTTGTTCTTCCCTTGTTCGGAGCGAGCATGGAAGGGAAGACACATGATCTTGGAGGCTTTGATTCTTAGAAGATTGTCGCCCACACGACGTCCAAGAAGAGCATAAGAATTCAATAGAAGATCAAGAGGTATAATCTTGTTTAATTTTGATTCTAGTTCTTTTGTATTTTGTATGTTATTGATTAACATGGATCCCGATGATAAATACAAAAATCGGCGATCCGTTCATCATTTATTTTGTGGCTAATCGAGGAAAAGTGTAAGGTTGTTTGAACAACAAGTTTGTTCAAGAGACTACTCAAATCTAATAGCACGATGATGAATCGTTTGCTTGGGTAATCCATCTCTATCTAGATTAGTTTTGATTGATAAAATTTTAATCAGGGGACGTGTGATAGGATCACAATGGACAAGCGATCGAAGTGAGAAGCAATTCCCTTCAAGTGGTATCAGAGCCACGGTTTTCGATTTTCTGTGTTTGGATTCGATTACTTTCATGCATTTATCATATATTGTATGTGTCGGATAATAGTAGGATGTGCGTAGGCTAACTTTTTTCTTGCAGACATAAGATCCAACTATTATGGTTATGTGGATTTTTGTGATTGTGTATGTGTGATTGTAACTAAATTTTGAATCCTTGTGGTTGACGAGGCTAATTAGTATTTAATTTTTGTAACTAAATATGAAATTCTTTAGTCGCTCATTTTAATTTACTATTCGATCTAGACATGTTGTACACTCCTTCGTGGAGTATAGGATTGATGGATATAAATTAAAATGGTTTATCTCGGCTCGGATCTCCTTGTGGCTTGTGCATGGTAAAGGGAGGAGCGGACGAGGTGGCGACATGACAGGAAACATATTGGAAAACAAAAGCCATAATAGTTGGAAAGTTTTTTTCATGTTTATTGCTTATTGTTTGATATGCATATTGTGTGAAAATTCTTCAATATTAAATTACTAAGTGGGAGAGGGAAATTTTTAATTCCCGTGGCCTCCATTACAATTTGACATGTGATGCGAACAAACTTGCGCGTTGGCTCTGGGTGCCTTCCTCCATATCGGATGAGTTTTTTTTTGCACATCACTAGGTTAAATATGGTCATAGGAAATTATTTAGGACCATGTGTAATTCCCCATCAGAAGGAACATAATCCGAGAGAATTGCTTTAGTATCGGGTAATGGTAAACACTTAGATGTAAATAAAAGTATCCTCCCCATCGGAGTCACTGCTTTTATTTGTAGAGCCGATGAGGAACCAACTATTAATTTTATTTGTAAAAAAGTAATGTTGACAGGATAATAAAATTAATGTTAGTAATATATGAGAGATGTCCTAAGGCAATCGCCTTATGTATGAACCATTTATATGATAAATGAAGATTCACTATTTGAGTATAAATGTTTAATGTATTTGATTGGATCTTAAACTCATTTACTGAATGTCCACGATATGATTCACAGCATGAGAGAATTTGTGATTGAATCACAACTAGTGAGTATCTCTACATGTGTAATTGTGATGTATCGGAATTATCCCTAGTCGATGAATTGATGGATTTGGACACCATCAATTCCGTCGAGACTAGCACGAGGTATACTCCTTGGTGTATCCAAGCAGCTGATTCTCACTGGCTGGAGACATAGTGATGTCCGGAGTTAATCGTGGATGCTAGTTATGGTAACTAGTTCATTGGAGTGACCAACCGTAAGACTTCATATGGTTCTCTGCATATATAGATATGTCAATGAAGTTCTTACTGTGGCTTAAGTGCGATGTTCCTTTGACTTGCGGTATTCAAGTCATCTTGATCATGGAGACTTATGCTTTGACATCTTAAGCAAACATCTCTAAGGAGATGTGGACCCGGGATGATTGGGTATAAGTCGAAGTGATCGAAGGTGTTTGAATAGCCTATAAAGGATTCACCACTCCTTGCGAGGAGATGTATACCCATGGCCTCTAGTCGGATTGTTACTAAAGTCTTTGGCCAAAGCATTACATGTTTAGAGTAAAGTACTCTTCGATACATGTGGAGTAACTAGAATCCGTAGGACGAGGAAATGATACTTGGGCTAGGTGTGACGAGTCACGACTAGTGGGACCGACACAATAGACCATGTCCTGAACCAAGTGGGTATAAGATGAGTGAAGGGAATGGGGCACGATTCATTCGAGCCATCAAGGGTTTCTGTAAATAGTTCGATCAACCGCTGATCTTTTTGCTTAATTGGGGATCATGATGTACTACTAGGTGCCACTCATGATCGCTTCTATAATTAATGGTTAATTATAGACGCCAACATAAACCGAGAACCTATTTGGTCACACGCACAACGAGTGTAATCCAAAGGATTTAAAACGAGCTTGAGAATGGGATTCTCGCATCGAGAAACTATGTTTGGTTGGACCAAACATAAAGCGAGCATGAAATTGTTTCAGTCGCAATGGAAGCGTGGATGGGCCGTGTCTTATGAAGACATAATGGATGAACCAAAATGGTTTGGTTCTAATCCAATGGATGAGAATAAACCAAAGGGTTTGGTTTATATTAAACGAATGAACCAAAGGTTGGTTCGTTCGTTTTTAACTTAAAATAAACCATCATGGTTTGGTTTATTTTAACTTATCTTAATGGAGCGGGTTAACGGGCTTTATGGATATGATCCATTAACCATTAAGAGAATTAGTTCTCTATAAAATAGGGCTTAAACCCTAACCCTAACTAATCATCCAAAACCCTAGCCTCTTAGAGTTGCCGCCCACCCCAATTGTTGGAGTTTTCGGCGCCAACCCTAAAGCTGCCGCCGCCCAGCTTTGTGCCGCCGTCCAAGACCCTTGCCGGCGTCCAAGCTCCAGCCGGTGAACCTCCGGCGACCCTCCGGTGATCTCCTATAGGTTCGGCATCAAGGTGAGCCTTTTCTCTCCTTGTTTTGGCCGGCGCCTACTCCTCAACCAAGCTGTCCAGTTTTCTGGACAGCTTCTCCTCCTCTCGTCGGAGCGTCGTTTGGACGACGGTTAGTGCTCCGACAGCGGCTAACTTACCGGGGATTTGATCTCCGGTAATCCTCTGAGGTGGGGGACGAAGGATTCGTCAAACGGTTGACGAATACATCTCCGGAGAAGCGAGTTTTGAGAACTCGTTTTAGGATCCGAATTTAGATTCGGATCGTGATCATCTCTCGATCACGTCGTCTTCAACACGAGGCTAGTAACCCGTATGAAGACGAAGCTCGTGACTTAGCGAAGTCATCCCGAGGAGCTCGGCATGGATACGGATAGAGACGATTCTTAGGAGGATCGTTCCGGTTGATGCCGTTCCCGCTACACGTCATACGAAAGGTATAACGTAGTTTAATTTCCTTTTATTGCAAATTTTAATTTACGGTTATGTCTACACTTGTTGTAATAGCATGCGTGTGTTGTGTGTGTTGTAATAAATATAGATTTATTATTTTAATTGCTTCCGCTGTGCTCATGTTTACGAAACATGATCGAACACACACACGCCGCGGTGCCGGAAACCCAACAGTGGTATCAGAGCCCAGGTTGTGTTTCGACATAATCGTAAAAATCGTTTTGCGATAGTCATAATGTATTTCTGGAAATTTTCTAATTTTGTAAATTTAGAAGTATTTATGGAAATTTTTCAATTTTGGAAAGTCTAGAAGTATTTATGGAAATCTTCCACTTTTGGAAAGTTGGAAGTATTTATGGAAATTGATATTTTCCATAAATAAAATATTTGATTAGATTCTGGGAATTTGTTTCCTAATTTAATCATGATTTGATTTGGGAAATCAAATCTTAAAATATTTTATTTCCATAAGTAGTTTTAATGATTTAGGAAATTGGTTTCCTAAATAGATTTTCCTTAATCAAATAATTCCATGAATAAAATATGTGATTAGATTTGAAAATTTGTTTCCTAATTTAATTATGATTTGATTTGGAGAATCAAATCTTAAACATATTTTATTTCCATAAATAGTTATGACATATAAGGAAATATAGACATGACATAATTGTATGCCATGTAATTGCATTAGATGCATAACATTATGTCATGCGTGTCGTGACATGTAGATGTATGCCATGTATGCCATGCCATGTAGATAATAGTTATTTGCATGCAAAGAGGATGAGACATAAAAACCCTTAATCAATATTAAAGCCTACACCTTCCATTAATATGGTTAGAACCAGAGTTCCGCTTTCTTGTTTGGGTTGTTGGACTCTCTCCAAGCCCTACCAACCCGAACAATATGTTCAAACCATGGAATAGTTTAATACTAATATGGTAAGAGTCAGAGGTCAATCGTTAGCTTTGGTTGTTGGACTCTCTCCAAGCTGGGCTAATTGGTTGAATGCGCTCTAACCATATTAAAACTATGTCCTGATTAATGGGTCGGCTTTAACTTGGAGCATCGGCTTGTTGGACTCTCTCCAAGGTCGATGTAAAGGGAGGTGAAGTTGGGTGCTATGCATATGATGCATACTTGTTAATGTGTTAACAACCCGATGTATGTGTGAACATTCAAATAGTTGATAGCACATTGTGATAGTTGCATATACGTGATATGCAATCGGTATAGATGATACCTACCGTCGTAGTTATGAATGACTTGTTGGACTCTCTCCAAGGTTGTTCATAACTATGATGGATATCAGCCCATTCGAGATGGACCTACATCTCCCAAGTGATTTTGGGGTTTTGAAATTCAAAAATGAATGGGATTTATAAATGTATATTGATGCATTTTAAAATCATTTTCTCATATATGCTCGTTTTGTATTTCTAGGTCAATAAATTGATCATGACGTCTTTGAATTTGCGCACTATTTTGGATTTGAACAAGTATTTGGGCCTAACTTCTGGGTGGCTTAGAAACACGAGAATTGTTCTCAAAGCGGAAAAGCTTGCATATGTCCTTGAAGAGCCTCTTCTGGCGTCCTAAGGGCGATGCAACTCAGACCAAATGTTGGTCTATCGAAGCATGTGGCGGTCAGGTGGCGAGTTGCATCATGCTAAGCGGCGATGGTACAGTGCGAAGCAGCATGAGCATATGGATGCTAACACTATGGTCTTCCATCTTCATGAGTTGTTCGATGAGCAAGCGAGATCAGAAAGGTTCGAGGTCTCTAGGCTCCTCTTCACCACGAAGATGCAAGAAGGTTAAATGCAGTAATGCAGTTTGTGCTAAAGATGAGCGGGTACATCGGCGGCTAGCTACCTACGGTTTTTGTGATATCCTTGAGTTAAGTATTGACTTAATTCTGCATTGTTTGCCCAAGAGTTTCTCGCAATTTGTGATGAACTATCGGATGAACAAATTGGAATCCACCATTCCCGAGCTCCTCAATATGCTGAAGACTGTGGAGCATTCTATGAAGCATGAGGAGAAGGCGGTTCTGTTAGTTGATTCCTCAAAGAAAGGTTCTAAGAGGAAGGCAAAAGAATAGAAGAAAGGAAAGAAAAAGGCAAAGAAGGCGGAACCAGCGCAAAAGGGCACTTGCCATCACTGTGGCAAGGAAGGCCACTGGCGAAGAAACTGCAAGATTTATCTTGAGTCCATGAAGAAGAAGAAGGCATCCGATGCCCCATCCTCTTCAGGTATCTTCGTTATTGATTGTCATTCTATTTCCTTAGACACTTGGGTATTGGATACTGGGTGTAGCTCACATATATGTAATGACATACAGGGGCTAAGGAATAGAAGAAGACTTGTCAGAGGGGAGTCAAATTTGCGAGTTGGTAATGGAGCAAAGGTTGCTGCGGTCGCCATCGGAACTTATTTGCTGAAGCTCCCTAGTGGACTAGTCTTGGAACTGGACAATTTCTATTATGTTCCTTCTCTAATAAAGAACATTGTTTCTATTTCCTGCTTAAATAGAAATGGTTTCCATTTAACGTTTAGTAACAATTGTTGTTATATAACTTTGAATGGCGTACTTTATGGAACTGGAACTTTGAGTAATGGCATTTATACGTTGGACGTATCCAGTGACATTTTCAATATCGAAGCGAGCAACACGCGTGCTCGAAAGGATAATCACATAGACTCCTATATGTGGCATTGTCGTCTTGGCCATATAAGCAAGAAACGCATGTCCGAATTACACCGATGTGGAATTCTGGAATCGTTTGAATTTGATTCATACGATACATGCGAATCATGCTTAAAAGGCAAGATGACTAAGTTACCTTTTACTGGAAAAGGTGAACGAGTGGGAGAGTTACTAGGTTTAGTACATACTGATGTATGTGGACCTATGTCAACTCAAGCTTTAGGAGGCTATAGCTACTTCATTACCTTCACCGATGATCACTCACGGTTTGGGTATGTGTTCTGGATGAAACACAAGTCTGAAGCCTTTGAAAGGTTCAAAGAATTCAGAAATGAAGTAGAGAAACAACATGACAAAAGTATTAAAATACTTCGATTGGATCGAGGTGGTGAATATTTAAGTCAAGAGTTTCTTGATTATCTAAGAGACAATGGCATATTGTCTCAATGGACTCCGCCATATACACCACAGCATAATGGTGTATCTGAGGGGCGTAATCGGACCTTGTTGGACATGGTCAGGTCAATGATGAATCATGCGACTCTTCCCAAGTCCTTTTGGGGTTATGCACTTCAGACAGCTGTTTACTTGTTAAACAGAATGCCTACCAAGGTAGTCTCAACTACTCCATATGAGATATGGAATGGTAAGAAACCTCATGTATCTTACTTGAAGATATGGGGTTGTCCTGCTTATGTGAAGCGGACTGTATCAGACAAATGGATGCTAAGTCTGATAAATGTCTATTTATTGGATACCCTAAGGAAACAAGGGGTTACCAATTCCATCATCCTGTGGAACAAAAGGTGTTTGTTTCAAGGCATGCTGTGTTTCTAGAGAAAGAGTTTCTCTTGCAAGAAAACAGTGGGAGTGTCGTCGAGCTTGAGGAAGCTCGAGAGACTCAAATAGATATTAAAGAGATACCTGGTGAAGCACAACAGCCGACAACTCATAGTGATGAGCAATCGGCTGGACCTATTGTAACACCACATCTTCGTAGATCTGGTAGAACACGCAATATTCCTGAGAGATATGGATTTCTCGTAAGTGAATCGAACGACGTGTTACTCATTGATGATGAGGAGCCTACCAGTTATGAAGAAGTGCTGACAAGTTCAGAAAGGGATAAGTGGCTTGGTGCCATGAAGTCGGAAATGGATTCCATGTACGAAAACCAAGTTTGGAACTTGGTTGACCCACCTGAAGGCATAAAGCCTATAGGGTGCAAGTGGGTTTTCAAGAAGAAAACCGACATGGATGGTAATGTGATTACCTATAAGGCTAGATTGGTGGCGAAAGGATATCGTCAAAAGCATGGTGTTGATTATGACGAAACCTATTCGCCTGTAGCTATGCTTAAATCCATTCGGATGCTCCTGGCCATAGCAGCTCATTAAGATTATGAGATATGGCAGATGGATGTGAAAACAGCTTTCCTTAATGAAAACTTGCTCGAGGACGTGTATATGATACAGCCTGAGGGTTTCACATCGGTTGATAAAACCAAGGTATGCAAGTTGCGACGATCCATTTATGGATTGAAGCATGCATCCAGGAGCTGGAATATCCGTTTTGATGAGACGATCAAAAAGTTTGATTTCTCACAAAATCCAGACGAACCTTGTGTGTACAAGAAGGTTAGTGGGAGTGCAGTCGTGTTCCTAGTATTGTATGTCGATGACATATTACTTATAGGAAACGATGTGTCAATCTTACAGTCAGTTAAGGTTTGGTTATCCAAGACACTCTCCATGAAAGACCTGGGAGAAGCAACCTACATCCTTGGGATTGAGATCTATAGAGATAGATCGAAACGGTTGCTTGGTCTTTCGCAGTCTACATATATTGACCGAGTGCTAAAGAGGTTTAGCATGTCGAAATCCATGAAAGGTTTCCTACCCATCAGGCATGGGGTACACCTTTCGAAGTCTATGTGTCCGCGCACAGAAGACGAGAGGATTTGCATGAGTAAGATTCCCTATGCATCCGCAATAGGATCTATCATGTATGCTATGTTATGTACGAGGCCCGATGTATCGTATGCTCTGAGTGTCACGAGCAGATACCAGTCCGATCCAGGAATGGATCATTGGGCGGCTGTTAAGACGATCCTTAAGTACTTGAGAAGAACTAAGGATGTGTTCCTAATATATGGAAAAGGGTACATGGTGATACGTGGGTATACGGATGCGGATCGAACGAACAAGGATGATTCCATGTCTTAGATGCGGGTATGTATTCACCTAGAATGGAGGCGCAATAAGTTGGAAAGGTTCCAAGCTTGACACTATAGCGGATTCTGCCACTAAGGCAGAATACGTTGCAGCTTTGGAAGCAGCAAAGGAAGCGGTTTGGATCAAGTAGTTCATCTATGAACTTGATGTGGTCTCATCAATGATCCAAACATGTGCTTCGCCGATATCATCTTATCAGAGAGATCATAAGTAGGAACGAAATACAAATCGAGAAAATTCCCACTGAAAGGAACTTAGCGGATCCTTTGACTAAAGCATTACCTCAAAGTAAGTTTGAGGGTCATGTTAGAGCTTATGGTATTGGATACCGTAGCGATTGGCATTAGGCCAAGTGGGAGTCTGTTAGTAATATATGAGAGATGTCCTAAGGCAATCGCCTTATGTATGAACCATTTATATGATAAATGAAGATTCACTATTTGAGTATACATGTTTAATGTATTTGATTGGATCTTAAACTCATTTACTGAATGTCCACGATACGATTCACAGCATGAGAGAATTTGTGATTGAATCACAACTAGTGAGTATCTCTACATGTGTAATTGTGATGTATCGGAATTATCCCTAGTCGATGAATTGATGGATTTGGACACCATCAATTCTGTCGAGACTAGCACGAGGTATACTCCTTGGTGTATCCAAGCGGTGATTCTCCATTTGGAGACATTGTGATGTCCGGAGTTAATCGTGGATGCTAGTTATGGTAACTAGTTCATTGGAGTGACCAGCCGTAAGACTTCATATGGTTCTCTGCATATATAGATATGTCAATGAAGTTCTTACTGTGGCTTATGTGCGATGTTCCTTTGACTTGCGGTATTCAAGTCATCTTGATCATGGAGACTTATGCTTTGACATCTTAAGCAAACATCTCCGAGGAGATGTGGACCCGGGATGATTGGGTATAAGTCGAAGTGATCGAAGGTGTTTGAATAGCCTATAAAGGATTCACCACTCCTTGCGAGGAGATGTATACCCATGGCCTCTCGTCGGATTGTTACTAAAGTCTTTGTCCAAAGCATTACATGTTTAGAGTAAAGTACTCTTCGATACATGTGGAGTAACTAGAATCCGTAGGACGAGGAAATGATACTTGGGCTAGGTGTGACGTAGTCAGCCTAGTGGGGACTGACACAATAGACCATGTCCTGAACCAAGTGGGTATAAGATGAGTGAAGGGAATGGGGCACGATTCATTCGAGCTACTGAAGGGTTTCAGAAATAGTTCTGGATCAACCGTTGATCTTTTAGGTTAATTGGGGATCATGATGTACTACTAGGTGCCACTCATGATCGTTCTATAATTAATGGTTAATTATAGACGGCCAACATAAACCGAGAACCTATTTGGTCACACGCACAACGAGTGTAATCCAAAGGATTTAAAACGAGCTTGAGAATGGGATTCTCAGACCGGGAGAAACTATGTTTGGTTGGACCAAACATAAAGCGAGCATGAAATTGTTTCAGTCGCAATGGAAGCGTGGATGGGCCGTGTCTTATGAAGACATAATGGATGAACCAAAATGGTTTGGTTCTAATCCAATGGATGAGAATAAACCAAAGGGTTTGGTTTATATTAAACGAATGAACCAAAGGTTGGTTCGGTTCGTTTTAACTTAAAATAAACCATCATGGTTTGGTTTATTTTAACTTATCTTAATGGAGCGGGTTAACGGGCTTTATGGATATGATCCATTAACCATTAAGAGAATTAGTTCTCTATAAAATAGGGCTTAAACCCTAACCCTAACTAATCATCCAAAACCCTAGCCTCTTAGAGTTGCCGCCCACCCCAATTGTTGGAGTTTTCGGCGCCAACCCTAAAGCTGCCACCGCCCAGCTTTGTGCCGCCGTCCAAGACCCTTGCCGGCGTCCAAGCTCCAGCCGGTGAACCTCCGGCGACCCTCCGGTGATCTCCTATAGGTTCGGCATCAAGGTGAGCCTTTTCTCTCCTTGTTTTGGCCGGCGCCTACTCCTCAACCAAGCTGTCCAGTTTTCTGGACAGCTTCTCCTCCTCTCGTCGGAGCGTCGTTTGGACGACGGTTAGTGCTCCGACAGCGGCTAACTTACCGGGGATTTGATCTCCGGTAATCCTCTGAGGTGGGGGACGAAGGATTCGTCAAACGGTTGACGAATACCTCTCCGGAGAAGCGAGTTTTGAGAACTCGTTTTAGGATCCGAATTTGGATTCGGATCGTGATCATCTCTCGATCACGTCGTCTTCAACACGAGGCTAGTAACCCGTACGAAGACGAAGCTCGTGACTTAGCGAAGTCATCCCGAGGAGCTCGGCATGGATACGGATAGAGACGATTCTTAGGAGGATCGTTCCGGTTGATGCCGTTCCCGCTACACGTCATACGAAAGGTATAACGTAGTTTAATTTCCTTTTATTGCAAATTTTAATTTACGGTTATGTCTACACTTGTTGTAATAGCATTCGTGTGTTGTGTGTGTTGTAATAAATATAGATTTATTATTTTAATTGCTTCCGCTGTGCTCATGTTTACGAAACATGATCGAACACACACACGCCGCGGTGCCGGAAACCCAACAATTAATGGGTAAAACCTCTTCTTACAAATGTGGAATTCATATACGTCCACACTATCGTGGCATACGATATTCTCGGTGCTTTGAGGTGTTGGTTCATTTTAAAATTTTATTGTTTGAGGAATTAATAAATTTTTGAAATCTAATGTTTTGATCACTGTGATTCTTAGGTTTTTCAAAATGGCTTTCAACCCGCTTGCTGTGATTCTGAAAGAAAAAAAACTTACTTGACCTAACTATGTTGATTTAAAACAGAATCTGGACATTGTCTTGACTCCTGAGGAGTACAAATATGTACTCTTCGAAGAGTGCCCTCCTAAGCCTATGGAAGATTCTGGTGAAAAGGAGAAAGAGTGTTATAGGAAGTGGATCAAGGCTGATGAGATAGCGCGGTGTTACATTTTGACTTCTATGTCAATTGTATTGTAACATCAGCATCTAGCCATGAATACTGCCTATGACATGATGCTCAATCTCAAGGAACTTTTTGGGCACCAGAATCAGGTTGCTAGGCAGGAAGCTATGAGGAACTTGATGATGACCACCATGATTGAGGGATCATGTTCTCAAGATGATAGCACATTTGAATGAGCTAGAAGTCCTTGAAGCTTAGATCAATGGGGAAACCCAAGTCAATATCATTCTCCAATCTCTGCCTAGAAGTTTTGAGCAGTTTCGCCTAAACTACAACATGAATAAGAGGTTGTATTCGTTGGCAGAGCTTCTGAAAGAACTCCAGGCTGTAGAGGGGCTTTTTCATCAAAGTGCTCAGGCTACAGTTGCTCAAAAGGTTTCTACTTCTAAGCTGAAAGGCAAGAAGAAGAAGAAACATGGTGCGGCAAAGATGGGGGCAGAACCTCAGGATAGAGTGAAGAAGTCAAAAGGCAAGTGCTTCACTTGCAAGCCGACCGGACATTGGAAAGCGGACTCCCCTAACCGCAAATAGAACAAAGGTATATCTTTTAGTCTAGTCGTTGAAACATGTTTAGTGATGTTATCTACCGCTACCATGTGTGTAGATACGGGAGTCACTAATCATGTCTGCAACTCTTTGCAAGGGTTCCAGGAAACCAGACGAATAGCTGAATGGGAGATTACTGTCTACATGAGCAATGCTACGAAGGTGGCGGCTATTGCAGTGGGAGATGTTTATTTATCTTTTGATAGAAATAAAATTTTGGTTCTAAGAAATTTCCTTTATGTACCTTCATTTAGAAAGAATTTTATTTCAGTTTCTAAATTTTTTTTGGATGAATATTCTATTTCTTTAAATGACAGAGTTGTTATAAAAAGGAATAGGGAGACTATCTGTTCTGGTGCGTTAGTAGGAAATTTGTACACTCTTGAACCAAAATCTCCCACAATGCAAATAGAAATAAATAACTCATCTTCTAAATCTAATAAGAGAAAAGAACCTTCGGAAATGAACCAAACATATCTTTGCCATCTAAGGTTATGGTCATATTAACTTGAGTAGAATTCAAAGGTTGATAGCTGATGGACCTTTGGGCTAATTAGTGGTGGAAGATTTCCCAACTTGCGAATCTTGCTTGGAAGGTAAAATGACCAAGGGCCTTTTAAGGCCAAGGGCTATAGAGCCAATGATGTATTGGAATTGGTTCATTATGATTTTCATGGTTCTATGTCTATCCAGGCTAGAGGTGGTTTTGTATATTTTGTCTCTTTTATTGATGATTATTCAAGATATAGATATATTTACTTAATGCGCCATAAGTCCGAATGCTTTGATAGGTTGAAAGAATTCAAGGCTGATGTGGAGAAACATCAAGGTAAAAGTATCAAGACACTACGATCTGATCATGGTGGTGAGTACCTCATGGGAGAGTTTAGGAGTTACTTATCAGAGGTTGGGATTCAATCCCAACTGTCTGCACCTTGTACAACCCAGCAGAATGGTGTGGTGGAACGAAGGAATATAACTCTTATGGAGACGGTTAGATCGATGATGAGTTATTATGAGTTACTATATTCTTTCTGGGGGTATGCTCTAGAAACGGTAGTGTGTATTCTGAACATGGTAGCATCTAAATCAGTACCTTCTACTCCCATAGAATTGTGGACTGGGCCAAAGCCTAGTCTAAGACATATTCGGATTTGGGGTACTCCACCACATGTGCTGAAGGGAGATGATGGTAAGTTGGAACCTCGTACAAAAGTGCGCCTGTTCATAGGCTTTCCTAGAGGAACGAAAGGTGATTTGTTCTACAGTCCTAGAGATCAGAGGGTGATCATTTGCACGAATGCCTGATTTTTAGAGGATGACTAAGTGATGAACCATAAGCTCATGAGCAAGATTGTTCTGGAGGAATTAAGAGGGTAAGTAACTACTTCAGTATTAATGGTACAAGAGGACATACCACAAGTGACTGCACTATGTGTCACAGAGGATACACAGGTGATACCTTGTCATAGTGGGAGGGTTGTTTCACAACATGATAGATTTATCTTCTTGGGAGAATCTTTTGATTTGGTCCCTGTAAAACATGAACCTAATATCTGGACATATGACGAGGCACTCCAAGATGAAGATGCAGTATCTTGGCAGAAGGCGATGTATTCTGAGATCGAATATTTGGATTCAAATCATGTCTGGGAGCTAGTAGAACCACCCAATGGTGTAAAATCCATTCGATGCATGTTGATCTACAAAAGAAAGAGAGGATTAGATGGGAAGGTAGAGACCTTCAAAGCAAGGCTTGTTGCGAAAGGGTATACTCAGAAAGAGGGTATCCATTATGAGGAGACCTTTTTGTCGGTAGCCATGCTTAAGTCTATCTGGATTATCTTATCTATTGCAGCTCATATGGATTATGAGGTTTGGCATATGGATGTCAAGACATCTTTCCTTAATGGAAGTCTTGAAGAAAACATCTATATGGAGCAACCAGAGGGATTCATTGCAAAGGCCAAAGAGCATCTTGTGTACAAGCTTAATCGGTCAATTTATGGATTGAAGCAAGCTTCGAGGTCTTCGAACATCCACTTTGATGAGGTAATCTAGTCATATAGATTTATTCAAAGTCCGGATGAGTCTTATGTATACAAGAAATGTGACAGAAACATAGTGGTATTTCATGTACTATACGTAGATGATATTTTGCTCATTGGCAACAATGTCAAAGTGTTATCAGACGTAAGGGTATGGTTGTCCAAATAATTTGATATGAAGGATTTTGGAGAAGTGGGACACATCCTTGGGATCAAAGTTACAAGGGATCGCAAGAAAAGGATGTTGTGCTTATCTCAAGCTTCATACATAGACACTATTTTATCTCGTTTTAGCATGTAGAACTCCAAGAAAGGTTTTCTACCTTTTCGACATGGAGTACCTTTATCTAAAGAGATGTTTCCTATAACATCAAAGGAGATAGAGAAGATAAAGGCGGTTCTTTATGCTTCGGCGGTAGGAAGCCTCATGTGTGCTATGTTATGTGCGAGACCGAATATCTACTTTATTGTGGACATGATTAGCAGATATCATAGTAATCCAGTACAGGGACATTGGACTACGGTAAAGTATATATATTGAAGTACCTGAGAAGGACTAGGGATTATATGATGGTATACCAGGTAGATCAATTATTCCCTGTGGGTTACACAGATTTTGACTTCCAATCAGATAAGGATAACAGTAAGTCTACCTCGGGTTTTGTGTTTACTTTAGGAGGTGGAGCCATTGTATAGAGGAGTGTCAAGAAGAAATGCATGGCGGACTCCACCATGGAAGCTGAGTATGTGGCAGTCTCTTAGGCAGGAAAAGAACCTGTATGGCTCAAGAACTTCTTGATGGACTCGGATGTGATTCCTGGTTTTCCCAAAACTATCAAAATTTATTGTGATAACAGTGGTGCAGTTGCAAACTCGAAAAAACCACGAGCCCATAAGGCAAGTAAACACATAGAGCGCAAGTACCACCTGATACGAGAGATCGTAAAGCGAGGAGAAGTTGTTGTCGCCAAGATTGCATCAGAGGATAACCTAGCAGACCCTTTCAATAAGGCCCTTCTACCAAGAGCTTTTGATAGGCATGTGAAGGGAATGGGAATTAGATGTATGGCAGTTTGATGGCAGCATAGTCTTTTAGTATAAGTGGGAGATTGTTGGGATGTATATTGAAAGTCTAGCCTTTGTATGAACATCTTCATTTTGAAATAAGAATAACATTATCATTGATTGCATTTTATATTTATGCATATTATCTGATACTTTTCATTGTAGATAACATGGTGTGTGGTGTCGCACAGAAGATCATGTTATAAGTTCCTTGTAGAGTATAAGTAAAGGATCACAACCAAGATTGTCTTGGACAAACCATTGGCATGGTTGTAGTGTAATTTGGTATTGTTTTATCTTGACCATAGAATTACACTAGTACACTTTGTGTGTATAGAGCTGGACCAACTTAGAGGTGATTCAATTTATATTGACTATATAATTGAATCGGACCTCATATATTATGGTGTACATGCTCTTAATCCTAATATAATAATGGGCACATTTACTTAGTATTTATTTCTTTGATTTACCAATGGGCGAGATTTATGTGTTAAATCGATAGGTCTGGTAAGTTGTAAAAAAATATTATTTACATGGTGTGTTGTTGATTATAGGAGAAAATCGTGTCATATATATTAGGATGATGATGTCCCCTTGAGGACCTCATAAAGTTCATCATGTAAATCCTGCAGGTGGACTTGGTCCAACATGATGATAAGGATGAGTGGTAATACTCATGGAGTTAGATTTTAATTAATTAAATTGTCAGTAATTTAATTAATTTATGGATATTCAATATCTTAAACACAGGGAGATATTTTATACAAATAATATGTGGAGCCCATATTTATTTATGGGGTTGGTGAGGTAGATCAATGATGATCCTCTAGTGGAATGGTTCATCATTAATGGATCGAGTTTTGTGTGGTTCAAATCCATTGGGTGGCCAAGATCCAACTCCTCCTCATGGTCCCTATTGTAGCCTATTATAAATACCTCATGAAGCCTAGATTTATAAATAGGATTAGGAAAGGCTTAGGTGGAAAAAAGAGAACAAGTGGCGCTAGGGTTGGGAAAGGCTTGGGCAGAAAAAAGATAACAAGTTGTGCTAGGGTTTGGAGTTGGCATTGGAAAGGCTTGGGCTGCAAGCATTAGTTGCTAGGGTTTGCTTCTCCTAGGTCTAGCGGCAACAAGGTTGGAGGCTAGGGTTTTGTTCTTCACCTTCCTCACTTGGTCGGCGCCTCCTTCCCTCAAGCTTTGGTCGGTGCTTCTTCATCCTCTTCCAAGGGCAGGCAGTAACAAAGGTGAGGGTTCCTCCATCATTTGTCTTGGCTGGTACACCCTCTCCCTCTCCTTAGTGTCGGCGAACACCAAGCTTGGTGGTTTGTGGTTGGCACAAGTAAGGAGAAGAAGGGAGTTTGTTCTTTCCTTGTTCGGAGCGAGTAAGGAAGGGAAGACACACGATCTAGGAGGCTTCGATTCTTGGAAGATCGTCGCCCACACGACGTCCAAGAAGAGGATAGGAATACAATATAAGATCAAGAGGTAAAACAAGAGGTATAATCTTGTTTAATATTTATTCTAGTTCTTTTATATTTTTTATGTTATTGATTAACATGGACCCCGATGATAAACACAAAAACCGCCGATCCGTTCATAATTTAATCCGTGGCTAATCGAGGAAAAGAGTAAGGTTGCTTGAACAATAAGTTTGTTCAAGCGACTACTCAAATCAAATAACACGATGATGAATCGATTGCTTGGGTAATCCATCTCTGTCCATATTAGTTTTGATTGATAAAATTTTAATCCGGGGACGTGTGATAGGATCGCCATGCACAAGCGACCGAAGCGAGAAGCAATTCCCTTTAGCAGGATCGTAAAAGAGCTAGAGGGGGGCGAATAGCGCGCGATAAAATCTTTTCGTATGTTCAAATAAAAGAGAGATACACAACGGAAAATAAAGAACACATGTTTGTTTTTACTTGGTTCACAACCGACCGATTGCTAATCTAAGGCCCTAGCGATCCTAGACCGTGAACGGAGGGCAATTCACTAATAATCTCCTCCTCGTTGGAGGTAGGAGATGACGATTACAAAACGAATGAAAAAGCTTGTGGAAGAGGGACAATCCCACCTCTCCTAGATGTGATCAAAAGATCGATAAAACAAATTTAAGTACACAGATTTGAAATTGAAACATTGAGAGCCTATACCAACGAAGAATAGATCTTGAGTTTGCAATCGTGTCATCGGCGTTCTGGCAGTGTTTCGGCGTCATAGCGTAGTCGTAGAGAAGCGACATTGTGGGATCACTTTGTAAGCACTTTTGATGACCTAAAGGGGTGAAACCCCCCTTCTTTTATAGCCTTTGAAGCCCTGCAACATTTAGTTCCAGCTCAGGGTTATAGAACCTCATCTGCCTAAGATAAGTGGAGCTTATCTTGACTTTCCTCGAGGTGGGAAGTTTGAATGGCAGTCGACTGTTCACCAAAATCAGTCCATTGATACCACCTGCCATCGACTGGTGGCTAGGGTATCATGATGCAACAACAAGTTAGCTCGAAATGAAAACAATATAGGTGAATTCGACGGTCACTTACCATCCGATCTTGACCTAGACCTTCCACGGGAAGTCTTAGTCAGATCGGCACCTAAGTATGTCCTCGAACGGAAAACTGACCTTACATTTACTCACACACGAGCTTACCTTAGTTCCTTTTTTAACTTGTAGCTTTGCTTCAGGTCTCCACCTGGGTTCTTCGACTCCCTCCGAAGTTCTCTCGGTATTGCCTGACCACCACGGTTTTCCGACTCGGGATTCTCCGGGTGTCGCCAACCTTCAGCTCAGCTTAACCATTCCTACACACTTGCTTCAACTCATTAGACAACAATATGACCATAGCTTTGGGTCTTTGCCATAATCAAAACCTAGGTTCGATTATCTGGTGCCTACTACACCAACAAGAAGTATCCTAGTATTTTTCTATTCCTCTGAACCAACTAAGTCCAAATTCCTTTCGCTTTATGGTAGGCTTTTATCTTTTCACTTCGTATTTAAACATTACCCCTTCACCCTTCTTATTTCTCTACATTTTCAAGCTAAAATCATCAAAAACAAACAACTTTTATTTCCAAACCCGCTCTTACTTTCAATTCTTAGCAGGCATCCCTTCTTCACATAAAGAATGGAAAGAACACTATCTCTTTATACATCCTTTTTCCCCGTTCACATTCCTCTCCACCTGGCTACACACTCTTCCCCCTCGTCCTCCTATGGGTCAGTATCGAGATAATGCATAATACCAACTGATCACATTATCATTATAAAAAAGAAAAATTTAATTTGAATCATATACTTACTAGATAAGCATTGGCTTTAATCAGAACAAACCTCCCCTTTCAATCGATTAATACTATGGGTAACTTCTTCACCGGCTGTTCTCCTGCATATACATATATATAACATACTTTTAATTTTGTTCTTTTTTTTTTTCCTTTTTTACAGAATCACTTTTGTTACAAGCTTCAATCAGTGTTCCACCACCTTTAAACATAAACACTAATCAATTACACCTCCGTCACTTCACACCTTCTACCGAACCTCAACCTTCAATCCCAACTACCTACATCCCCACTTTTTACATAACCAATCCTACCCAATGTTTCTGTTAGTAATATATGAGAGGTGTCTTAAGGTAATTGCCTTCTGGTTGTACCATTTTTTTGATAAATGAAAAATTCACTATTAGAGTATATATGTTTTCATGTATTTGAATGGATCTTAAACTCATTTACTGAATGTCCACAATATGATTCAAAGCATGAGAGAATTTATGATTGGATCACAACTAGTAAGTATCTCTACATGTGTAATTGTGATGTATTGGAATTATCCCTAGTCGATGAATTGATGGATTTGGACACCATCAATTTTATCGAGACTAGCACGAGGTATACTCTTTGGTGTATCCAAGAAGTTGATTCTCACTGGTTGGTGACATTGTGTTATCCAGAGTTAATCGTGGATGCTAGTTATGGTAACTAGTTCATTAGAGTGACCAGTTGTAAGACTTCATATGGTTCTCTGCATATATAGATATGTCAATGAAGTTTTTACTGCAGCTTAAGTGTGATGTTTCTTTGACTTGCGGTATTCAAGTCATCTTGGTCATGAAGACTTATGCTTTGACATCTTAAACAAGCATCTCTGAGAAGATGTGGACCCGGGATGATTGGGTATGAGTCGAAGTGACCGAAGGTGTTTGAATAGCCTATAAAGGATTCACCACTCCTTGCGAGGAGATGTATCCCTTATGCATCTGCTATAGGATGTATCATGTACGTCATGCTGTGTACTCGTCCTGATGTCTTGTATGCTTTGAGCATGACGAGTAGATACCAGTCAGATCCAGGTGAGCATCACTGGATAGCAGTCAAGAATATTCTTAAGTACTTGAGAAGGAGTAAAGAATATTTCTTGATATTTGGAGGCGATGAGGAGCTAGCTATAAAGGGTTACAGCGATGCCAACTTTCAAACTTACCAGAATAATTATAGATCACATTCAGGGTTTGTGTTTTGCTTGAATGATGCACTGTGAGCTAGAAGAGTTCGAAGCAGGACACAATTGCTGATTCTACAACAGAAGCCGAGTATATCACTGCATCAGAGGCAGCAAAGGAGGCAGTTTGGATCTGCAAGTTCATTACTGAGCTTGGGGTGGTTCCTCGCATAGCAGATCCTATAGAGCTTTATTGTGACAACAATGGAGCTATTGCACAGGCTAAGGAACCTCGCTCACACCAGCGGACCAACACATACTACGACGCTTCCATCTCATTCGAGAGATTATCGATAGAGGAGATGTGAAGATTTGCAGAATACCCACAGAGGCTAACATCGCAGATCCCTTGACCAAGGCTTTGGCACAGAAAAAGCATGATGGTCACAATAGGTCATTGGGTATTAGATACTACGGTGATTGGCACTAGTTCTAGTGGGAGATTGTTAGTGAAAGCCCTAGAGCCAATCATGTGATGATTGTTGTATGGACTTTATTGTATCATATTCCAATTTATAAAGCCATGGTTATTATATTTACTTGTATTGGTGTCAAATAAGTAAGTATAATAAAATCCTAGAGTAGAAGGTTCTTATATATATCAATCGATTGGTTGAATCGATAATGAGATGATATAGAGAATACAACTCTTAATCATTCCTAGTCAAGTATTAACATTCAAAGACAATGTTAATGTGTAGAGACTAGCATGTTGGTCAACACAATGACTTGATCTCACAAGTCATGGATATGAGATATCAAGTTGACACATGGGTATACATTGGAGAATGTATACTGAATGACCTTCCATGAGAAAGTATCATGGATCGTATATGAGTATCATATACTTTCTCATGTGACTATTAGTATGACTATTAGTCCTTGGACCTGAAGTCACCGTGGTTCCCTACATAAGAAGTTGCATACTTTGGCTTCGTCAAATGTCACCCGTAAATGGGTGGACTATAACGGCGATTACTGGGTATGTAACAAATTATGTAGAGGGATGTGAGTGATATAGATGGGATCTATCCCACCTATATGATGGGAGTGACATCATTATTCTTGATAGAGTGAGACCACGAAGTGCATGGCCAAGCCCAAATGAGTCAATATGAGATATTGAGCTCATTTAATTAGAGTGAGTCTACTTGGAGTTCAAGATATAGATTGTACCGAGGATGACACGGTCTATGCCTCTATTGGTCAATCTAGATGTCAAGGATAGAGGAACATTATCACATATTGTGAGAGTCACAATTAGTAGTCACAAAGGTGATGTTGGATCTCAACATTCTTGTAACTTGGGTAGCAATGATGTGTTGCTAGATACCGCTCATTGCTTATGTTCCTAAATCAGTTTAGGAGCAATGCCAACATTATAAGAACCTATAGGGTCACACACAAAGGGCAATTAGATGAAGATTAGGTTCATTTGATGAACCATGAGGATTAGGTTCATGGGATTAGCCAAATTGGATTAAGGGTAATTCAAATTATACTAATTGAGTTAGACTCAATTTGATTCAAGTGTTGAATGAGTCTAATTTAGATTTGATTCATTGAGTCAATTTAAATTAATGAATAGAGATTCATTAAATCAAATTGACTTGAATCAAGTGGTTAGATTTGATCAACCATGGGAGATAATAGGTCAAGTTTGACTTGACTTGAGAGGGAAGATGAATGGTCAATTTTAACTTGACCAATTGTCATGTCATGGTGACTTGGCATGGGGATCGGCCAATGATGATGTTCCACATCATCATAGACATATCATGTAGTGCCACCTCATGAGGGAGACCAAAAGCCATTGGCTCTTGGAGTTACATGCATGCATGTAACCTCCCAACTTGAAGTGGTTGGCCACTTTCATTCATGGTGTGAAGTTATTTTGTGATTAACTTCATCTTCTTCCTTGGTTCTTCCTCTCTTGCTCTCCCAATCCTCCATTGCCGAGACCTTCAAGGAGTGCAATGGCTCTCTTATCTTAGGGAGCCAAAGAGCTAGTTTCAACAAAAAGGGCCTAGGCTATAAGGAAAAGAAAAATGAAAAGGCCTACAAATGCCTAATAGCTAGGGGACAAGATAAGAAGAAAGTAATAGCTAGGAAATGGATCCCCAAGGAATACTTAGTGAACCCAATAGGAAAGAACTTATTTTGGGTTCCAAAATCCATCCTTAAGGGTTAGGAAAACCCTAGGGTAGTCAACCATATGCAATTGACCTATATCATATTTTTGTTGACTTAGGATGGCGGGACAACATTTTTAAAATAGTGTTGGGTGATGATAACGTGCCCATAAATAGATAATAATGCTTAAATCATGATGATTAATGTAATTGCTATGTATGTTTGAAATCATGATTTAGGATTTTAATTTTTGGCACGTAATCATGAGAAATAGGGTTGAATCATGCTTTAGGTGATACTTTGCTTATTATCATCATATAATACCTAATGCATGACTATTATTTGATGAATACATGTATTTCATGATCATAATGTAAAATTCATTCATATATGTCTTTGTGATCATGTAGAGTGCTAGGATGATACTTAACCTTGATAGAATTGCATGAATATATTGGTTAAGTATACACAATTACCCCCTATGATGCATCTCACACTCACTATAGGCTAACTTGATTGCAAACTTAGCATGGGTGAGATGTTAGGATAATACAAATGTCCACTAATGCCTATGGCATTTAAATGGTCATTTAAAGTATCAACATAGCAATAATAGACCAATCATGGGGAAGGCTTATGTTTAATTCATAGACATATTGCCCAAAGATCATGGTTGGATATTTCATATGTTTTTCAAAACAATTTATTAATCTAAAATACATGTATTCATGTTTTGAAATAATTGGATGCAAGACTAGGTGTTAAAATGGATACTCTTGTGATCAAAAACCTAGTAGTTTTTAAAGCTTATGGATTTTTGGCAAATACATGGAAATATAATGATTTTTCATGAAAACCTATTTTTCACTGATAGATATACTTAAAAGAAATGTGTTCCCCAAATTTCATGATTTTTCGAATTTTATGGAATTTTTAACGCATTTACAAATTCACCCTGTAAATCAAATCTGATATGCGGTCGATCGTAGTCCAACGGTCATGATGATGACCTGAATATCAGACCAGTAAAGGCTGAATTCCGATTTTAATTCAACTTGTGGTATTTTCTTTCTATTAGACTTGATGCCATGTGCTTTTAACTGAGTGTTAATCTTTTTGATGGTGTCAAGGGGGAGAAATAATTATGTTTAAGTTAAGGGGGAGAAATATATGATAGGGGGAGAAAATTTGCATAGAGAGTTTCATGGATTAAGGGGGAGTTGCATGTTGCTATATCATGTTTATCTTTACATGCTTTCTTACCTTAGAATTTATATCAAATGTTTTTACCTAACATAAACGGATTACCACACATCAAAAAGGGGGAGATTGTTAGGGCAATCTCTTGCTGTAATATGGTTTTGATGGTGTGGCAAAGGGTTTAAGTTAGTGTGTTATGTTGATTTGATATGTGTGTTGAAGTCGTGCAGGACTTAGTAATTCGCACATGGAGTCGTGGCGAGTTTCACATCTCATGACTCGTGCCTTGAGTCGGTGAAGGATAGCTTTGCGGAAGCCGTGCGCTTGGAGAATCCGAGGGACCACCGGACGAGAAGCTTGGAGTGAAGCCGGAGGAAGTAGACTTCGAGGCAAGAGACGCGAAGGAGCATTGCAGAGCCGTGCGCCTGATGCTACCGAGGGATGTGGCCGAGAACGAAGAGAACTTCGAAGGCGAGGGACTCCGAGAGATGAGAGTGAGCGATTGTAACCCGGGGAGGGGTAGCTCTTAGGTGAAACTTGGCCATTTGGCAAAGTGTCGGATGGGTTTTCAGACACCGGTCATTGCCATGTCATAGCGATCATTGCTCTGAGTCAGTGAGTTCATTCGGTGTATCCGTGATAGGTTTATGCCCCGGTGATCGGCCATATCAGAATGCCGGTCGTGCGGAGGATATCGCGAGCCGCAGAACCGCTCGTGGTAGGAAGCGATCAAATCTGAGAGCGGCGATCGGCTGTTGAAGTCGGCGATCGCCAAGAGTTCCGTTGGACTGCTACAGCGGTCATGATCCGGCGTGTTCGGGAGGCCGTTATAGTAATGGCGGCATTCGCGCCAAGGGCGTGATCGGTAGTGGCGACGCAGGAAGAAATCAGCCCTCTCTATAAAAAGAGAGGGTGTAAGCCTTTGAGAGGCTAATGCTTATGCTCTAAGTGATCTTCCTAGTGCCCCACAAGCTCTAAACTCTTCTTACTTGCTTTTACTCCATTCTATTTGTAAGAAGAGTGATCTTGATTGTAAAGGTTACCTCCACCTAGCTTGGTGCAAAGGATAGACCAATAGTGATTGGCTTTGGAGGAGTGATTCACCTCGGACGAATCGGGATCGTGGATTAGTGGCGTAGCCGTGAACCACGTTACATTCTTTGTTAGCGTTTGTATTTTCATTTATTGTTTTGTCTTTATTGTTTATGCATTCGCTTGCGCTAACGATTGTGTAGACGAGCAAACGAACGAGAGAATTCCAACATCCATTGGAAGAAGGCTATTCACCCCCCTCTAGCCGGCCGTACCGATCCCCTACAGATGAGACACCTGGTGAAGCACCACAGCCAATAACTCATAGTGATAAGCCATCGGCTGGACCTATTGAGACACCACATCTTCGTAGATCTGGTAGAAAATGCAATAATCCTGAGAGATATGAATTTTCTCGTAAGTAAATCGAACGACGTGTTATTCATTGATGATGAGGAGCCTACCAGTTATGAAGAAGTTTTGAAAGGTTCAGAAAGGGATAAGTGGCTTGACTCCATGAAGTCGGAAATAGATTCCATGTATGAAAACCAAGTTTAGAAATTGGTTGACCCACCTGAAGGCATAAAGCCTATAGGGTGCAAGTGGGTTTTCAAGAAGAAAACCGACATGGATGGTAATGTGATTACCTATAAGACTAGATTGGTAGCGAAAGGATATCGTCAAAAGTAAGGTGTTGATTATGACGAAACCTATTCGCCTGTTGCTATGCTTAAATCCATTCGGATGCTCCTGGCCATAGCGGCTCATTATGATTATGAGATATGACAGATGGATGTGAAAATAACTTTCCTTAATGGAAACCTACTCGAGGATGTGTATATGATACAAGCTGAGGGTTTCACATCGGTTGATAAAACCAAGGTATGCAAATTGTGATGGTCCATATATGGACTGAAGCAAGCATCCAGGAGCTGGAATATACATTTTGATGAGACAATCAAAAAATTTGATTTCTCACAAAATCTGGATGAACCTTGTGTGTACAAGAAGGTTAGTTGGAGTGCAATTTTGTTCCCTGTATTGTATGTCAATGACATATTACTTATAGGAAATGATATTTCTGTCTTACAGTCAGTTGAAATTTGGTTGTTCATGACTTTCTCCATGAAAAACCTGGGAGAAGCAACCTACATCCTCGGGATTAAGATATATAGAGGTAGATCGAAACGGTTGCTTGGTCTTTCGAAGTCTACATATATAGACCAAGTGCTAAAGAGGTTTACCATGTCGAAATCCAAGAAAGGTTTCCTATGCATCAGGCATGGGATACACCTTTCAAAGTCTATGTGTCCATGCACAGAAGACGAGAGGATTTGCATGAGTAAGATTCCCTATGCATCCGCAATAGGATCTATCATGTATGCTGTGTTATGTACGAGGTCCGATGTATCGTATGCTCTGAGTGTCACGAGTAGATACCAGTCTGATCCAGGAATGGATCATTGGGCGGCTGTTAAGATGATCCTTAAGTACTTAAGAAGAACTAAGGATGTGTTCCTAATATATGGAGAAGGGGACATGGTGATACGCGGGTATATGGATGTCAGCTTCCAGATAGACAAGGATGATTTCAAGTCTTAGTTTGGGTACGTGTTCACCTTGAATGGGGGTGCACTGAGTTGGAAAGGTTTCAAACAAGACACTATAGCGGATTCTACCACTGAAGCAGAATACATTGCCACTTCGGAAGCAGCAAAGGAAGCGGTTTGGACTAAGAAGTTCATTTCTAAACTTGATGAGGTCTCATCAATGATCCAAACATGTGCTTCGCCACTATCATCTGATCAGAGAGATCGTAAGTAGGAAGGAAATACAAATCGAGAAGACTCCCATTGAAAGGAACTTAGCGGATCCTTTAACTAAGGCCTTACCTCAAAGTAAGTTTTAGGATCATGTTAGAGCTTATGGTATTGGATACCGTGGCGGTTGACATTAGGCCAAGTGAGAGTTTGTTAGTAATATAAGAGAGGTGTCCTAAGGTAATCCCCTTATGGTTGTACCATTTATTTAATAAATGAAGATTCACTATTTGAGTATATATGTTTTCATGTATTTGATTCGATATTAAACTCATTTACTGAATGTCCACAATACGATTCACAGCATGAGAGAATTTTTGATTGGATCACAACTACTGAGTATCTCTACATGTGTAATTGTGATGTATTGGAATTATCCCTAGTCGATGAATTGATGGATTTAGACACCATCAATTCTATCGAGACTAGCACGAGGTATACTCTTTGGTGTATCCAAGCAGCTAATTCTCACTAGCTAGAGACATTGTGATGTTCGAAGTTAATCGTGGATGCTAGTTAAGGTAACTAGTTCATTGGAGTGACCAGTTGTAAGACTTCATATGGTTCTCTGCATATATAGATATGTCAATGAAGTTCTTACTGCAGCGTAAGTGTGATGTTCCTTTGACTTGCGCTATTCAAGTCATCTTGGTCATGAAGACTTATGCTTTGACATCTTAAGCAAGCATCTCTGTGGAGATGTGGACCCGAGATGATTGGGTATGAGTCGATGTGACCGAAGGTGTTTGAATAGCCTATAAAGGATTCACCACTCCTTGCGATGAGATGTATACCCATGGCCTCTCGTCGGTTTGTTACTAAAGACTTCGGCCAAAGCATTACATGTTTAGAGTAAGGTACTCTTAGATATATGTGCAGTAACTAAAATTCGTAGGACGAGGAAAATATACTAGGGCTAGGTGTGACGTAGTCAACCTAGTAGCGACTGACACTATAGACCATGTCCTGAACCATGTGGGTATAAGATGCATGAAGGGAACGAGCCACGATTTAATGTAGCTGCTGAAGGGTTTCAGAAATTGTTCTGGATCAACCGTTGATCTTTCGGTTAATTGGGGATCATGATGTACTACTAGGTGACACTCATGATCATTCTATAATTAATGGTTAATTATAGACGGCTAAAATAAACCAAGGACCTATTTGGTCACACGCAGAACGAGCGTAATCTGAAGGATTTAAAACAAGCTTGAAAATGAGATTCTCAGACCGAGAGAAACTAGGTTTGGTTGGACCAAACAAGGAGCGAGCATGAAATTGTTTCAGTCGCAATGGAAGCATGGATGGGTCGTGTCTTATGAAGACATGATGGATGAACCAAATTGGTTTGGTTTTGATCCAATGGTGAAGAATAAACCAAACTGGTTTGGTTTGTTTTAAACGAATGAACCAAAGTTGGTTCGGTTCGTTTTAACTTAAAATAGACCAACTCGGTTTGGTTTATTTTAACTTAAGTTATTGGAGTGGGTTAACAGGTTTTGGTTATGAACCAATAACTATTAGGAGAATGTCTTCTCTATAAAAACATGGCTTAAGGGTTTTTCGTGGATAACTTTGTGTGTTGGAAAACCTAGCCACCCTCTCCCTCTCTTCTCCATGCCGCCGCCCAAGGGTTCCATGCCGCCCAGCTTTTTGTCGGTGTCCACCCTTGCTGTTGGCGTCCAGTTGGTGCCGGCCACTCCTCCGACGACCCTCCAACGACTCACCTTGGTTCCGGTGACCAAGGGTTGGCCGGCCATCCTCTTTGGCCGGCGCAACATCCTCCACCAAGCTGTCCAGTTTTCTGGACAGCTTGTTTCCTTCATGTCGGAGCATCATTTGGACAACGTTTAGAGCTCCGACAGTGGCTACCTTGTCGGAGATTCGATCTCCGGTAATCTTTATAGGTAGAGAATGAAGGATTCGTCAAATGGTTGACGAATACCTCTCCGGAGAAGCGAATTCTGGGGACTTGTTTTTGAATCCGAATCTTGATTCTGATTGTGATCTTCTCTCGATCACATTGTCTTTGACACGAGGCTAGTGACTCCTACGAAGATGAGGCTCGTGGCTTTGTGAAGCCATCTCGACGATACTCGGCGTGGATACAGATAGAGGCGATTTTAGCGAGAGTCGCTCCGGTTGATGCCTTTCCCGCTGCACGTGATATGTCAGGTATACCTAGAATAATTTCCTTTTATTGCAAAATTTAAAAGTACAATTATGTCTACACATGTTGTACTATACATGTGTGTGGTGTGTGTGTTGTAATAAATTAGATTTATTGCCTTTTATTTCTTACGCTGCGCATATGTTTACGAAACATGTTCGAACATCCACTCGTCGCGGTGCCGAAAACCCAACAGTTTCCACCCCCTTATCTTCAACTAGTCTTATTTTTCAATCCCTTTATCCTTCACTTTTAGCTGAGGATCTACCAAATCCCCTCTTACACAACATTAATCAGGTTAGTATATTATTTCCTTTGTTACTTCTAATTGATACTAATACTCAAAATTTCAGGGGTTTGTAAGCATAACTCATCATAACAACCACAGGGCTCAATATACCTCCACTCTGAAACAAGAACTACAAGAAAGTCAAGCCTGTGAATCATACCTACAATACACTTACCAAAAGCTCAAGAGAGAATTAAAGGCTTAACACATAAAAGCACAAGCTGACTTAGTAGAACTTGCAACCCTTCGATTCCAAACAACTTACTTACAAAATTCCTTGGACACTAAACCGACTCAGTCATCATCCAAGGAAAAAAAACAATACAGCACCAAAAGAAAGTTTTTGGTCTTCCGCCAAAATCAATGACCTATTTCTCTACTGAGGTTTTGCCTTCCTGTAATTGGGCTTTCAAGACTGCAAAAATCAATTTCAAGAAATAGGCTATCCCCATCTTGGACATCCCCTCACTTTCCAAGATTTAAGTACTACTATTGATTGCACTCTTCCCGATTTACTATCTTTCCCTTTCAAATTCAATTGTGATAAAACGTAAAATTTTTATTTGTTATAACACTTGAAGTACAATACATTTTATCTATTCTTTCCATTACATTCCTCTAGAAAATTAAAGATAAATTTTACAAAATTATACCCTAAAATAAAGACGCAAATGATACACATTCCATGGTTGTGCTAAAATCCTTTCCTATGGCATCATTCAAGTAGTAAGCTCCAATTCCCACTAGGCTCTCCACCTGATAGGGACCCTCCGACTTAGGTCCTAGCATACCTTTTCATCATTTAGGCAATACTTTTCTTAACACTAAATCTCCTATCTAAACAGAGTGTGGTAAGACCTTTTTATTATAAGATTTCATTACCAATTACCTATAGCTTTCAGCATGATACAAGGTTTGATCCCTTCTTTCTTGAATCAAGTCAAATTCCATATGTTGAGCCACTTCATTATCACTTGGGGTATAGGCTACTACTCTACCAGATTCTATCCCGACCTCCATATGAAATACTTCTTCTATACCATACACCATACTAAAAGGAGTTGCTCCTGTAGCTCTTCTAGGGGTGGTGCGGAAGGACCACAATATATTGGATAATTCTTCTACCCAACTCCCCCCCCCCCCACCCCACTGCTCCAATTTAACTTTTAACCCCTATACCAATTCCTTATTAGTGACTTCAATCTGTCTATTGTTTTGAGGATAAGCCACTAATGTAAACACTTATTAAATTTTGAAATCTTGATACCATTTTGCTAGTTTCTTCCCTTGAAACTACTGTCCATTATCTATTATTAATCACCTAGGTATACTAAAATGACAAATTTTATTCTTCCATAAAAATTTTAATACCATTTATTCTATAATATGACCTAAGAGCTCAGCTTCCAACCACTTAGAAAAACAATCAATACCACCAATAGAAACTTTTTATGTCTTGTCCTGATTGGGAATGGTCTTAATATATTCATATCCCACTGATCAAAAGGACAAGAGGACACAACTGATTTCGTATATTCAGCCGGCTGATGCTGCCAATTATGATGCTTTTGGCAACTTTCACATTGTTGTACTAACTTAATAGCATCCTTTATAAGGGTAGGCCAAAAGTAACCAACCAACAATACTTTCTAAGCAGTGACCGACCACCTATATGGCTCCCACAAGCTTTTTCATGTATCTCTCTTAGTAGATAATTCGCATAAGTCTTTTTTAAACACCTCAACAAAGGCCCAACACTGGTTCTTTTATATAAAACTCATTTCAGCGTACAAAAATGAATAACTCACTGTTTCAATTGTCGAGCTCGAATAGGATCCTCAGGCACCTGCTTATCCTGCAAAAATGACACTAACTCCTACCTGTAAACATCCTCCATTAATTCTTCAAATTTCTCACCCTGAGGCAGTAATTCAATTTGTACAATTACTTCCCTAGTATCCCAATTTCCTAAAGAGATAGCTAACTGAGCCAACTCATCAGCTCTTTGATTTTCTACCCAAGTAATTTTCTTTACTAATACTTCTGAAAAATTCCCCTTAGCTTTTTCTACTAACTCATAATAATTTCGACGTTTATCGTCCCTAACCTCAAATCCTCCACTCATCTGTTGCACCACTAACTGAGAATCCATATGTACCCACTCGACCCCTACATTTTTAGTAGCCTGGAGTGCTATAAGTAAAGCCTTGTATTCAACCTCATTATTAGATGGTCTAAAATTAAATCACACTACCAACTTAACCTCCTCCCCTTGTGGTGAAATAAAAATTACTTTTACTTCACAACCCTCTTTTCTAGAGGACCCATCTACATATATAATTCAAGAATCTTGCTCTTCTTTATGCATGGTCTCCACCAAGAAATCATCTAAAGCCTGTTCCTTAATAGAAGTACGAGGCTGATATGTGATATTATATTCACTAAGTTCAGTAGCCCATTTAATTAGCTTCCCAGTAGTCTCAGTATTTGCCCCAAAAAAGTATTGGTGAGCACTATCAATGGATGTGACAGAAAATAAGGATTTAACTACCGAGCAGTTAAAACTAAATCCTAAGTTAACTTTTACAACTTAGTATAACAAATCTCTGCCCCCTTTAAAAGATAACTGATATAATAAACTAGATGCTATTGATTCTGCTCATGCTGTATCAATACATAACTTACAACAACTTCATAAAGGGACAAATATATCCATAACACCTCTCCAGGTTATGGCTTAGCTATAAAAGGGGGCTCAGATAAATATTCTTTTAAGCAATGAAAAGCCTTATCACAATGCTCATCCCATTGAAATCGAGTAGCACTTTTTAATATCTTAAAAAAGGGAAGACTCCTATTGTATGACCAGGATATGAATCGGTTTAAAGCAGTAATTCTCCCTAACAATCTTTGTACCTTCCTTAAATTTTTTGGAGGATGCATTTTCTGAATAGCATCAAGCTTGCTAGGATTAGCTTTTATACCTTGCTTAGTAACCACATATCCCAAGAAACATCCCTGTTTAACTCCAAACACACTTTTTTGGATTGAGCTTCATTCTGAATCTTCGTAAAGTACTAAAAGTTTCCTCTAAATCAGATATTAACTGCTCAGCCTGTAATGTCTTAACAAGGATCTCATCAACATACACTTCAACATTTTTTCCCAATTGCTCCTTAAAGATCTTTTCCATTAATCACTCATAAGTAGCTCTAGCATTCTTCAAACCAAATGGCATAACAATATAACAAAAGGTTCCTTCAGCATTAATGAAACTAACTTTATATTTATCTTCTATTTCCAATGGTATCTGATGATACCCCTGATAAGTATCCATCATTGAAATAAATTGATGTCCTGCATTAGAGCCTACTAATTGATCTATATGAGGCAAAGGATAACAATCCATAGGACATGCTTTATTAAGATCACGAAAGTCAACACACATCCTCCATTTCCCTAATGGCTTGGGCACCAACACTACTTTGGACAACCAAGATGGATATTACACTTTCCTAATATGCCCTGCTTTCAACAATTTGTGCACCTCCTCCTTAATAATTGCATATTTTTAACTCCAAAATGTTGACACTTCTGTTTTACAAGCGTTATTGTGGGAAGAATATATAATTTGGACTCCATAATGGCAGGATCAATTTATGTCAAATCTTGAGGTGATCATGCAAAAATATCAATATTTTTAATAAAAGAAGCTTTCAATTGTATAGAAAGTTCTCTAGTTATAAATGTTACATGCTCGGCACACTTAGCATCAATCACAACTGCTTCTTTATCGGATTCTCCAATATCCTCCGAACCACCTTTCTGAATAACATAGATTGTATCCATATAATGACAAGATTTCTAAAAAGAATTGTTTAAAATTTTCCCTTCTTGCCTATTCGAATGACATTTACATAACATTTTCTAGAGAGTTGTTAATCTCTTCTAACTTCTCCTACTTCATTACCGACAGAGAATTTAATCTTTTGATGTAGGGGGAAGGCACTGCCTATAAACTCCCTATGACAGGTCGATCCAAAATAGCATTATAAGAAGAAGTCATATATACCACCGTAAAATTAATAAGTCTTGTTTTTCTTCTCGGCTCCTCTCCTAATGATAGAGGTAGCTTTATCTGCCCCATTGGTTATACTTCATGATCAGAAAACCCAAACAGAGAAGTACCTATGGGATATAAATCCTCTATGCCCACTCCCATTTGTTCTAGTGCAGACCAATATAAAATATCTACCAAACTGCCCGGGTCCACTAATACTCTTCCTACATTAAAATTAGCAATCATAGCTCAAATTACTAAAGCATCAATATGATGAGTCATCACTCCCTCTAGATCACTAGGACCAAAGCCCAAGATAGGTCCTCCAACTCTAGGCAGAGCTGTCACTACTAAACAATCTTCCCGGCTATGTCTTTTTTGGGTCTTATTTGAGTCTCCATTAGTTGAACCTCCATAAATCATATTAATGGCACCTCTTATAAAAGGTTGATTTACAGAAATTGCTTTCCTCAACTGAGCAGGCTAGAAAGGCCGGTTAACAGGAGACCCCAATCGATTCCCTTTAACATAATTTCTAACCCATGACCTTGGTTGATATGGAGCCTACTTCATGACTATAGTCCTAATTATGGGATGAGATCCCATGATCCTTTGTAACTCATCATCCAACTGTTGACAATCCTAAGTACTATGTCCATATATTCCTGATGGGAAGAATAGAAAGTATAAGTTGGTGTTCTTCGAGGCCCTCTAATAGCTCCCATTGGCCTTCTTAATAATTGCTTCTTTTCATAAATTTTCATAGCTTGCTCTTTAGAAACCCCTAATGTTGGGGCATATGAAGGTCTTTCCCCTGAAGGACGAGCAGGTCTTAACCATTCAGTTCGATGCTCTGGCATCTAAACCACTGATAATCCCTATATTCTAGATGAGCTTTATGAGCATCTTCTAAATTTATAAAATTCTCAGCTCTAGACAATAATGCATTAAAACTCATAGGAGGCTTCTTAGCTAGAGATTGGAAAAAATCTCCTTCCTTCAACCCTTGCGTAAATGCTTCTACTACCATGCCAGACTCTACCGCAGGAATCTCTTATGGTGACAGAGTAAATCATTGCACATACTATCGAAGAGTCTCCTACTCTCTCTGCTTAAGATTAAAAAGACTTAATGGTGGAGGGGGATATTTCTTATAACTGAAAAAATGCCAAAAAAAAAATGCAGAAAAATTCTTAAACGAAGCAATACTTCGAGGCTTTAAACTATCAAACCATTACTATGCAAATCCTATTAATGTAGTAAGGAAAACATGGCATGTAACTCCCTCAGTGTACCGATATAATAATACTGCATTCTCAAATCTACCTAAATGATCCTTGGGATATGAAGAACTAGTATATTCAGGAATATGAGGAACCCAAAAATGTTGAGGCACCTCTTCATTTAAAATGCTAGCTGTAAAGGGATTTTGCTCCTCTGCCTTTGAGATACTCTTTCCAAAGTGATATTCCTCATCAGATTGCTCTCCCAATGGGGAGCTACATACTCCTTTTTTCTTTTTGAATGCTTAGAGATACAAGGAGAATCATTTTGTGGTCGAGAGACTCTAATCACATCTTCTTCAGTATCCTTCTTAGATGTATCATCTTCTTTTACCCTTCTAGGAATAGGTCACTGTGATATTTTTTCCATTATAGTAACTACTACTTCCATAAGGTCCTCCCTACACATGGGTCCATCCCATCATCCTCTTGTTCCTCCCCGAGAGGTACTAGATATAGACTTCTCCTCCCCTACTGGCTCCTTTCTCGTTCTCCTAGTATTCACCATCGTAGCTTTTTTTTCATGTTCCACTACAAAAATATACCCAAATACAAATGAAATTTAGCAAGGAAAATATTTCATTGGAAATCTACAATGAAATTTATGACAAATTTTTAAATCGTCACAAATTAGTAAGGATATTTGCAAAAAAAAAAATATCACAAATTTGTGATGAATTATCTTTCGTTGCAAATCTCATCGCTTTTTTGCAAAGAATTATAAATTCGATGAAAATTTATGACAAAAAAATCAAATTTGTTGCAAAGTTAGCGACGAATTTCAAATTCGTTGCCAACTCTTGCAATGAATTCCCAATTCGTTGCAAACTCTTGCAACGAATTACCAATTCGTTGTAAAGTTTACAATGAATTTCCAAATCATTGCCAACTCTTACAATGAATTCCCAATTTGTTGCAATCTTTTGCAATGAATTCACAATTCGTTGCAAAAGTTTGCAACGAATTTGATTTTTCATCGTAAGCACTGCAATGAATTGAGAATTCATTGTAATACAACAACGATATATTTTGAATGATTTGGGTAAAAAAAGTGATAGATATTGCAACAAAATCATCTTTCGTCGCTAAATTTGCAACCAAAATTAAATTCGTCACAGATAGTTGCAACTAATTTACCTTTTCGTCACCAAATATTGTGACGAATAAGAAATTTGTGGCAGATTTGGTGACGAATATCATAATCATCGTAGATTTGTGACAAATTTATTCTTCATCGTAGATTGTCAACAAAATATAAATTGTCACAAAACTTCCCCTAATTAAGCTTCCCATCTCCTCTTCTCCTTCTCACGCTCAATTCGCTCCACCGTCGGTACATTCTTTCCCCTCTCTCGTCTCACGCCGTCTACCACTGTCCACAGCTAGAGGTGATGCTGGATCTCTAGAAATCTGATGTCAGCAGTGTACGAATGTGGTATTTACCACATTGGTCGCGCAGATGCTACTGCATCATGCTTGCGGCACTACCGCGTTGGTCGTCGCGTGGTAGCTTCTGCGCATTGGTGGGGCGGCAAGGGCAACGCCCCTGCTGTGTCATTGCCCTTGTCATGTCCTTCACATGACAGAGCCAACAGATCTACCATGCTGACACCCCTGGTACTCCTGGGTCATTAACCCAGCTGGGGCGCTATTCCAAGCTCCGGACATGAGTGGTTCATCGCCCCTTGATCGTGCACAACTATTCTGTCGACTTCGGCCCTCCGCGACATGTACTCAGCCCAGAGCAGAGTCATCAACCCTTTGACTCCGCCTGCACAGTTAAGGCCCTCTTCAATGCCGACACATCTCATGATCTTATATTTTCCTTCATGCTCGCAGTAATTGCTTGTAAGGTCACGACCCCCTACACCGCAAGTTGACATTGGGTGGTTAAGCAACGTGGATGGCTAATTAACATGCCTTGTCATATTAACATGTTATTCAAATTAAATTATTTAAATTATGTAATGTGTAATATAAATACAAAATTAATGTTTTATTTTTCGTAGGCTTGTTGTACCGTTATTCGTCCTTTAGGTGATCTGAATGTAAGTATTAGCCCTAAGTGCCAATTATGAGATGATTTGTAAAGGAACTTTTGAATCATATTTCATAATAAAGGCAGAGTTGATGGTTATTGTATTTACTTCATTGATGTGTCATTTGAATAAATATAATAATATCCTAGGGTAGTTAGTTTTAGTCTATGATATATCAAATTAGTGACTTGATAGTGGGATACTCTAGATATATATATAGAAAACTACTTGTAAATATTCCTAGTCAAGTATTAATATACAAGGATAATATTAATACGTTAAGACTAGCAAGTAGGTCAACTGATGACTTAGTCTCACAAGTCATGGATATATGATATCTAGTTGGCACATGGGTATATATTAGAGAATATGTACTGAACTAAGCCACCATGAGAATATGTACTCATAGTGGCAATTTGTATGAATAGTCCTTAGACATGAAATCACTATGGTTCCCTACATAAGGAGTTGTATACTTTGTTATCGACAAATGTCACCTGTAACAAGGTGGACTATAAAGTCGATCACTGGGTATGTAATAATTTATGCGGAGGGATGTGAGTGATGTAGATGGGATCTATCCCTTCCATATGATGGAAGTGATATATGTGGGCCCCTTGATAAAGTAGGACTACTAAAATGCATGGTCATGCTCAAATAAGTCGATATGAGACATTGAGATAATTTGTTTGGAGTAGTCTACTTGGAGATCAAGAAACACAAAGATTGATAAGAGGATGAAACGGTCTATGCCTCATTTATTAATCCAGATATTGAGGATAGAAGGATTGAGTCATACAAGATAATAGTCACATATAGGTTATGTCAGATCTCGACATTCTCATCACTTGGGTAGCAATGATGCATTGCTAGATGCCACTCATTGCTTATGTTTCTAAAAGGAGTTTTAGAGACATTGGCAATGTTACAAGAACCTATTGGGTCACACACAAAGTAAAATGTTGTTTTGAAGATGGGTTCATTTTAGTTTGACTAAATGAACCATTAGGCTATTGAATTGGAATCATTGAATTAATCACATTGAAAGGGCTAGATTTGAGTTAGACTCAAATATGATTGGCCGAATTTGAGTTAGACTCAAATTGGTTTAATTTGAGTTGGACTCAAATTAATTTGAAGAAGATGAACGATATGGATTCATCAGGAATTCATCATGTATTATTAATGTGAATTAATCATGCATGTAAGAGGGAAAACCAAAGGTTGGATGAAACCTCTTATCAAGCATGATTAATGTGGATTAATCATGCATTGAAGATGGAATACAAAAGGATGCAAAACCTTTTCATATTCATTGGATGAATATAAAAAAGGGGGCTTTAGATCATGATGCTTAGTAGAGATTACCTTTTGTTCTTCTTCTTCATCTTCATGGACGAAACTCCTTCTTAGCCTAGATCCCTTGTGTGGTGTTGCTTGCACAGCTTTGATTTTCCAAAGTGTGTGTTCATGTGGATACCATAGAAGTGTGACCATCCTGATCACACTAAGATCCTTTGAAGAAAAGTAGCTGCCAAGAATTCCAAGGGCTATGCGTCAAGGGTAATCTCTCAACTAGATGTAGTTGCAAGAACGATTAGTTTTATGTATACACATGGATCTCTAGAGGGATTCAATTTTTCTGCTGCGTTTTGTGATTGTTTTTGCACAAGATCCCTACACCGCGTGTTCATAAAGTCTTCTGCTATGAGCTCATTCGTTGCTTCCACTAGTGCAGGTATATTATATATTCCAAAATTTATAGCATTATCATTCTATAATATATGTAATGTTTGATTTTATGTATTTCTTTTAATGTAAATATGTATTATTTTTTTGGTATGTTCTAGTTTGTAATTCAATATCATACTAAAAATAAGTAAGCACTAGAAGAATTTATTTTAGTATAAATTTATTGTTCAATTAATATTGATGGAACATGGAAAGAATAGAATTAAACCTTGATATGAATTTGAAAACAGGGAAAATGGAGAGAGAAAGTAGTTGGATGTATAAAAAGATACTTACCATAACGTTGGGGTTTAATTGATGAAATTATTAATGGGATGGAACAAGATGTTGGTGCAGTAGGCACCTATGTCGATCCTGAGTTTTGATTATAGCAAACGATACAAAGTTAAGCTCATGTCATTATCCCACGAGCTGAATCGAGTGTGCAGAAATGCTAAGCCAAGCCGAAGGTCAGCGACACTCGAAGAGAACCGTAGTGGTCGGGCGACACCGGGAGGACTTCGGAGGGAGCCGAAGGAATCAGGTGGAGACCGAAAACAAGGCTTCAAAGGTAAATGTTGAGGTAAGCTCATGTGAGTGAGCGTAAGTAAGGTCAAGTCCTTCATACGGGGGCATCCTTAGGCGACGATCCAACCAAGACTTTCCATGGAAGGTCTATGTTGAGATCGGACGACAAGTGGCCGGCGAATTCACTTATATTTCGAGCTAACTCTTTATTACAGTCGAAAAGTCTGGAAATCAGTTTAACCGGCCAAGGATTACTTCAACTACTGAGCCATCAGTTCAACCGGCCAAGGATCAATTCAACTGCTGAGCCATCAGTTCAACCGGCCATGAAATCAGTTCAACCGATGGTCAATAATCAGCCTCGAGGAGTCAAGCTTTATCACCATTTTTCAAGGAGTCTTGTGCCCAATTCCTATTGGTTGAAGACCCATTCGAAAAGGGGCTCAAGGGCTATAAAAGGAGGGCCTCTCCTAGGGTTTTTCATCAATCTCTAAGTGCTCAAAAGCCTCCGCAACTCTACGACTCTCCGACGACTCTACAACGACGAAGTGCTGCCAACAACCCTAGCTTAATTTATATTTCCTAGTTGTTGGTATAATTTTATTTTGTCATCTATTTTATACTGCAATTCTTTATTGAGGTTTTCTATCGTTGCATTTTACATTAATAGAAGAAAGGGTGTGTCTCTCTATCTTTTGCTTTCGAAGGTTTTTGTAATCGTTTAACTCCTACCTCCAACGAGGAGGAGTGTTTTAGTGTTTTGCCCTCCGTGTGTGGTCAAGGACCACTAGGGCATTGGAGTAGTAGCCAAGGCTACGAACCAAGTAAAAATATTGGTCTCCTTTATCTATTGCTTATCTTTCCTCTACAATTAATTATCTACTCGGGTTTTAACGAACGAACAAAAAAAAATGTTTTATCGCTATTCATCCCCCTCTAGCGATCCGCTTCGATCCAACAATTGGTATCAGAGCCGGGGGCGCTTAGATTTGGTGAAACCACCAATCTAGCATTTTTTACAGAATTGTTTTTTCGTTCGTTTAAATTTTTCTCCCGCACTACTAATCCAAGACGAAGTCTTGGTACTCTTCGTTTGGTTTTGTTTTGCAAGTATTCGCTTTTGGAGTAGCCGACAGTAAAACGGGGATAACTTTTCGTACAAGTTGACCCACGAAATGGGCTACTTACCAAAACGAAGCTCTCGGAGAGATCTACAGTTCTTATGAGGGTAAACCCTCGTAACAACCTGTATTCATCCCATAAAACCATCGTTTAGTACAATTTCTAGGACATCGAAGGTTGTAAGTGCTCATCTTTTATTTTAGTTGGTTATTTCTCATTTATTCCTTTTGTTTCTTTTCATTTCCTACGTTACTAATCCAAGGCGAAGTCTTGGAACCTTTTTCGTGTTTTTTTTGGTATTTTTTGTGCAAGGTTTCCCTTCCAAATGGCCCATCTCGAGGGGTTTAGCACCGTCCGACCTCCGTTTTACAACGGAGATGATTTCCGTTACTGGAAAGGTTGGATGGAATGCTTTCTCAAAACCCAAATTGAGATGTGGATCATAATCTAAACGGGATTCACACTTCCGACTAACGAAGTGGGTGAATCCTTGGATTATGACCAATGGACCATTGCGACAAAATGACAAGTCGAAGCCGACGCTAAGGCAACTCAAATACTTCAATGCGGCTTGTCCAAGGATGAGCTAAATCGCATCGGCCCCTTCATAAGCGCAAAGGACCTTTGGACAAAGCTAGTGGAGCTACACGAAGGGACCGATGAAGCCAAGGTATGTAAGCGTGATCTTTTATTTAATAAACTATATAATCTAAAAATGCAGGAACACGAGTCTGCGACGCAACTTCACGCCCGCGTCCAAGACATAGTCAACAATCTACACACGATCGGGCAAAAGGTCGAAAACCGCGACCTTATAAGGTATGTCCTAAACTCCTTTCCGAGGACTAGCTTGTGGGCATCCATGGTCGATGCCTACAAGATCTCCAAGGATCTTTCAAAACATAGGTTAGATGAACTATTTTCTGATTTTGAACTTCATGAGCAGTCTAACTCGGAACCCGAGAAGGGTATAGCACTTTTTTGCAGGTTCAAGGAAGAAAACCGCAAGCAAGCCACCCCCGAAGGAACAAGTGGATGAGTTCGATTCGGAGGTCGACTCGGAAATGGAGGCCGAACTAGTCAACCTAGTTCGGAGGATAGTCAAGGGCCGAAAATGAACCGTCACTCGACCCAACAAAGGTAAGCCTAAAAGTTCAAATATTAGATGTTATGAATGCAACAGGTTTGGACATATCAAGTCTGAATGCCCAAAACTCAAGAGCAAAGCACCAAAACACAAAAAGGCAGTCAACGCTACTTGGGAAGAAGCATCCAAGGAAGAAGATAATGATCGTGTTCTCATGGATAAACCGGTGGAATCGGAGACGGAGTTGGAATCGGAACCTAAATCGGAAACCGAAGATGAGTCGGACTGTGAAGCACTATTCAAGACAAGCCACGGATACACATCTGGTTCAAAAGATACACTCAAGGTAAGTCGGTCTCTCATTAGTACACTTTATAGTGCAATTAAGTTTTTAACTAAAAAGTTAGCTAAGTTCGAGTCCAAGGTCGAGACCCTGGTTGAGGAAGTTAAACTCCTCAAACACGAGGTCTCCCTAACCTCTTCGACTAGTTGAGTTCAAGAGGAGGACTCAACTCGGGTTGAAAAACTCGAAGTTGAGAACTCACTCTTGAATAGTCAAGTCGAAGATCTTAGGAATACGTTGGAAAGGTTTACTTTGGGATCCAAAGGACTTGACCTCCTACTTGGGTCGCAAAGGGTCGTGTACAACAAGGTCGGGCTAGGGTTTAGCTCAAATACGACCAACAAGTCGTATATGTCGATTGTAAGTCGACATAAAAAACATGTCCAAGCATGGGTCCCTAAGACCACCTTAATTTCAAACTTAGGATCGAACCAGTACTGGGTTCCCAAGGATCAAATCCACTATGTAGAGAGACCGAATTGATTCAACGGTCCAGGGGGAGCTAGTACGAAACTTGTTTGTGATTTAACCTAGAAATTGCATGCTTAGGTTTTTATTTAGTTTGATTTTCCTTTTTAGAATGGTTAGATAGGACTATAACTCATCAATACTTGATAACATAGTACCAGGATGCGGCGAGATGATAGTACGCTAGGAAAACGGAGTCTTGTGTATTCGGGCTAGATAAGGCGTATCTAGTTCGGAGCACTTGACCGAGTGGAACTAGCTGAAGCTACCTCTCCATATCCTAGACTAGTTAGACTAAGAAGTGGTCTTAGGCGAGTCAAGTTATTATTTTCTTGAAAATGGCTTTGTCTAAGGAAGTGGTCGTTGTTCCGATCAAAGAAGGCCTTTGTGCCTCGCCACGACCTGGAAACCATGATCTTGAAAAGGTGACTTGATGAGCCTAAGGTCAAATCCCAATCTAACGAAAGGTTGACAAGTGTTTAAGTCATTAAATTTAAATCAAGTAAAATTGGAAGTCATCTCACAAGAACATATTGGGTTAACGTGTTTGATCATGTAGACATGGGTGAGATGATTTAGGTTAATAATTTTCAACCAATCTTTAATAAATCCAATATCCGATCCAACTACCTTGCATGTAGGATCAATGGATATTGGACAGTGGTTACTCCCGACACATGACCGGGAATCAACTCAAGTTTTTGAAGCTTCGATTCAAATGACAAGGATCGGTAGCCTTCGGAAATAACGGCAAGCTCAAAATCATCGGATCGGGTGATATTGAGCTTAACTCAAATTTTGTTATTCAAAATGTTTTATTAGTAGAAAATTTTCAATATAATTTACTTAGTGTAAGCCAATTGTGTGATAATAACTATAAGATCATATTTCTAGAAAATGAATGTGTAATTAATACAAATGAAACTTCTTAAACAATTCTTAAGGGAACTAGAAATAACAATATTTACACTATTAACTTAACTAACTCCTCAACTAAGTGTCTTATGACACGGCAAGAGGAATCATGGTTGTAGCACCGACGACTCGGTCACTCACACCTAAGACTCATCCACAAGAAGAGTCAGAGTGACTTAGTCAGAGGTTTGCCTAACCTCAATAACTTGGATAATAAAATATGTAATTCTTGTCAACAAGGTAAACAATCTCGGACACAACATCAATTAACTAATCAAGAATGATACCAAAATTATGCTTGAGCTCCTACACATGAATCTATTTGATTCACACGGAGCTAAGTCACTTAATGGAAGTAAATTCTGCTTAGTCATAATTGATGACTATTCTAGATTTACTTGGGTTAGGATAATCAAAACACAAAAGTGATACCCTAGATCAATTAATCAATCTATTTAAATTAATAGAAAATCAACAAAGCATTAAAATCAAAAGACTTAGAACTGATCATGGTGGTGAATTCAAGAACCATAGGTTTACAGAATTCTGTAACCTAAATGGATACCACCATGAGTTCTCTTGCCCTAGAACTCCACAACAAAATGGCCTAGTAGAACGCAAAAAAAGAACCCTACAAGAAGCCGCTAGGACAATGTTAAACGAGTATAACCTACCCGATAGGTTTTGGGCGGAAGCCGTGAGTACGACATGCTATGTCCAAAATAGGATCCTTATGGTAAAGAGGCACCTTAAGACCTCATACGAGATTTATCACTATAAAATACCTAACATCAAGTACTTTAGGGTATTTGGGTGTAAGGTACATATCCTAAACACTAAGGATTACCTAGGGAAATTTACATCCAAAACCATGACCGGAATATTTCTAGGATACTCGACTACGAGTAGAGCTTATAGAGTATATAACCATGGCACCCTTAGAGTCGAAGAGAATATTAATGTAGTATTTGATGAAGGACACGAACCTACAAAACCCTCGGCAACCCCAATTAGCGAGCCGATTCATACTAGACCTAACTCTGATCCGGAAATTAGGTCTAGTGTTAATCCTAATCTATGTCAACCAAGTCACTCTAATGACCAAGTTATAATGACTCTGACCAAACTAGAACTCAAACGAGTCATCCTATTGATCAAGTTGTAGACTCAAACCCAAATCCAACTAGGACTCAAACAAATCATCCTATCGACCAAGTGATAGGTGATCCAAGTCTAGGAGTTTGAACTAGAGCCTCATACAGAAACCTTAGTCAAATCTCCTTAATTTCCAAAATTGAACCCAAGACTATTGACCAAGCTCTTCTTGATCCCGATTGGATTATTGCAATGCAAGAAGAGTTGGCTCAATTCACTAGGAACGAAGTATGGGAATTAGTACCACCACCTAAAGATAAAACAATCATTGGAACAAGGTGGGTGTTTAGAAATAAACTTGATGATAAAGGTGAAGTGGTTAGAAATAAAGCTAGACTAGTCGCTAAAGGGTTTAGTCAAGTCGAAGGTTTAGATTACGACGAGACCTATGCCCCAGTAGCTAGATTAGAGTCCATTCGAATTCTATTAGCGTATGCAGCACATCGAGGATTTAAGCTATTTCAAATGGATGTGAAATCTGCATTCTTAAATGGATACATTAAAGAAGAAGTTTATGTTAGTCAACCCCCCGGTTTCGAAAGTATAGACAAACCCGACCATGTCCTTAGGTTAAAGAAAGCTCTCTATGGACTTAAACAAACTCCTCGAGCTTGGTATGAGAGACTTTTGATTTATCTTAAGTCCAAAGGTTTTAACCAAGGTGTAGTTGGCCCAACTCTTTTCGTAAAAACCTTAGGTAAAGACATATTCATAGCCCAAATCTACGTAGATGATATAATTTTCGGAACCACCAACTCAATCCTACTAAATGAGTTAATTTCACTTATGGAAAGTGAATTTGAAATGAATTTAGTAGGTGAGTTAAGCTTCTTTTTAGGTCTACAAATTAAACAAACTAAAGATGAAATATACCTACATCAACGCAAATATACTAGGGAATTAATTAAACGCTTTGAAATGTAAGACACTAAAATTATTAATACTCCAATGGCAACTAATGTGAATATGGAAGAAGATGTAATCGGAAATTCAATTGATTTAAAATACTATAGGAGTGTAATAGGGAGTCTCCTTTATTTAACTACAAGCCGACCCGATATCTTATTTGCAGTAAGTATGTGCGCAAGGTTCCAAACCTGTGCCAAAGAGTCTCACCTAACTCTAGTAAAGCGTATCCTTAGATATCTAAAGGGTACACTTAATGTCGGTATTTGGTACCCTAGATCTACCGAGTTCGAACTGTAGGGGATCGGTACGGCCGGCTAGAGGGGGGTGAATAGCCCTCTTTGTTTGGATGTCGGAATTCTCTCGTTCGTTTGCTCGTCTACACAATCGTTAGCGCAAGCGAAAGCATAAACAATAAAGACAAAGCAATAAACGAAAATACAAACGCTAACAAGAAGATGTAACGTGGTTCACGGCTACGCCGCTAATCCACGATCCCGATTCGTCCGAGGTGAATCACTCCTCCAAAGCCAATCACTATTGGTCTCTCCTTTGCACCAAGCTAGGTGGAGGTAACCTTTACAATCAAGATCACTCTTCTTACAAATATAATGGAGTAAAAACAAGTAAGAAGAGTTTAAAGCTTGTGGGGCACTAGGAAGATCACTTAGAGCATAAGCATTATTCTCTCAAAGGCTTACACCCTCTCTTTTTATAGAGAGGGCTGATTTCTTCCCGTTGGCCGCCACCAGTCGACTGCCGCCCTTGGCAATCGACTGTCGTCACTACAACGGCCTCCGAACACGTCGGATCCCGACCGTTGTAGTCCAACGGAACTCTTGGCAGTCGACTGCTGGACCTCAACGATCATTTGCGCCTCCAGTCAATCGGCCCTTGATCGGCTCAGCGGTCACTGCGATATCCTCGGCGATCATTGCCATTCAATGGCGATCAGCTGGGCATAAACCCATCGATCGGATACCGGTCGAACTACACTCCTTTCGGAAGCGATCGGCCATGCGACATGGCGATCGGGTGTCAGGAAAACCCATCCGACACTTGGCCAAATGGCCAAGTTTCACCTAAGAGCTACCCTTCCCCGGGTTACAATCGCTCACTCTCATCTCTCGAAGTCCCTCGCCTTCGAAGTTCTCTTCGTTCTCGGCCACGTCCCTCGGCAGCATCAGGCGCACGGCTCTGCAATGCTCCTTCGCGTCTCTTGCCTCGAAGTCTACTTCCTCCGGCTTCACTCCAAGCTTCTCGTCCGGCGGTCCCTCGGATGCTCCAAGCGCACGACTTCCGCAAAGCTATCCTTCACCGACTCAAGGCACGAGTCATGAGATGTGAAACTCGCCACGGCTCTATGTGCGAATTACTAAGTCCTGGCCGACTTCAACGCACATATCAAATCAACATATCAAACTAACTTAAACCCTTTGCCACACCATCAAAACCATATTACGGCAAGAGATTGTCCTAACAATCTCCCCCTTTTTGATGTGTAGCAATCCGTTTAAGTTAGGTAAAAACATTTGATATAAATTCTAAGGTAAGAAAGCATGTAAAGATAAACATGATATAGCAACATGCAACTCCCCCTTAATCCATGAAACTCTCTATGCAAATTTTCTCCCCCTATCATATATTTCTCCCCCTAAAATAATTAACTTAAACATAATTATTTCTCCCCCTTTGACACAATCAAAAAGATTAACACTAAGTTATAAGCTCATGGCATCAAGTATAAAGAGAAACATACACTAAAATCAGTCAAAACCTGATAAAATCAGGTTACTGTACTTGTTCACAGTCCATCAGTCGATTGCTATCAGTATGGCAGTCGACTGGCACAAAAGAATCCAAATTTCTGATTTTCTGGATGAATTTCAGAAATGTACTATTAATTCTAGAAAATTCAAAAAATCATGAAATTTGGGGAACACATTTCTTTTAAGTATATCTATCAGTGAAAAATAGTTTTTCAAGAAAAATCATTATATTTTCCGTGATTTGCCAAAAATCCAAAGGCTTTAAAAACCACTAGGTTTTTGATCATTTAGTATCAAGTTAACTACCTAGTTTTGCATCTAATTGTTTCAAAACATGAATACATTGATTTTAGGGTAAGAAATTGTTTTGAAAACATATGAAATATCCAACCATGATCTTTGGGAAATATGTCTATGAATTAAACATAAGCCTTCCCCATGATTGGTCTATTATTGTTATTTTGATACCTTAAATAACCATCTAAATGCCATAGGCATTAGTGGACATTTATATCATCCTAACATCTCACCCATGCTAAGTTTTCAATCAAAGTAGCCTATGGTGAGTGTGAGATGCATCCTAGGGGGTATTTGTATATACTTAACCATTATATTCATACAATTCTATCAAGGTTAAGTATCAACCTAATAATCCTCATGATCATAAAGGCATATATCAATTAATTCTACATTATGATCATGAAATACATGTATTCATTGAATTGTTCTCATGCATTAGGTATTATATGATGATAATAAACAAAGTATCACCTAAAGCATGATTCAAACCTATTTCTCATGATAACGTGTCAAATTTCAAAAACATAAATCATGATTGCAAATATACATAGGAATTACATCAATCATCATGATTTAAGCAATATTATCTATTTATGGGCACGTTATCATCACCCAACACTATCTAAAAAAAAATGTTATCCCGTCATCCTAAGTCAACCAAAATATGATATAGGTTAATTCCATATGGTTGACTACCATAGGGTTATCCTAACCCTTAAGGATGGATTTTGGAACCCAAAATAAGTTCTTTCCTATTGGGTTCACTAAGTATTCCTTGGGGATCCATTTTCTAGCTATTATCTTCTTCTTATCTTGTCCCCTAGCTATAAGGCATTTGTAGGCCTTTTCATTTTTCTTTTCCTTGTAGCCTAGGCCCTTTTTGTTGAAACTAGCTCTTTGGCTCCCTAAGATCATATTTAAGGTGTTGGAGCCAATTGTGAATTTCTCTAGGGCTTTGGTTAAATAATCTACCTTTTCCCTTAATGCCCTATTTTCCTCTATGCATGCATCATTAACATCCAAAGGCATATAATCATGTGAGCATGCATCATCATGGCAAGAAGAGGTATCATTATTATTTAAACATGCATTTTCTAGCTTATATTCCAAAGCCTTAATTTGATTAAGCATGCTTTTATTTTTCTTTTTCATTCCAAATAAGTCCTTAGTTAAACTAGAAATTATGGAAACTCTTTTCTTAGGAGAAGCTTTCGTTACCATAGTTTCCATATCTTTTTCTTCTTCTTCGGATGAGAAGGATGTAGAAGCTCCCCCTTCACTTGAGCTCTCTCCTCTTGAGCTTGATCCTTCATTTTCGGAGGAAGAACAATCCAAGTCATCAAAGGCCATCAAGGCCAAATTGGTGACAAAGGCATTCTCCTCATCCGATGATGATGAGGAGGATGAGGATGGGTCATCCCAAGTCCTTGCCTTTAGAGCTTTGGTCTTCCCCTTTTCTTTTGTCTTCTTCTCCTCTTCCTTCTTTTTCTTGATCCCCTTTTTCTTCTTCCTTTCTTCTTTCTTTTTCCTCTCTTCCTTGCTCTTGTTTAGGAGAGGACAATTGTCCCTTATGTGCCCCTCTCCTTGGCAATTGTAGCATATGACCTTCCCCCTTGGTCTTCTATTCCTATCATGAGATTTATCAAATCTAAAATTCTTAAATGCACGTCTTACCCTCCTTACCATATAGGCTTCTTCGGTGCTATCCATGGAGGAGGAGGAAGACGCTTCGTCATCGGAGGAGGAGGGGATTTCCATCTTCTTCTTCCCCTTATTTGCCAACAATGCTACTCCCCTTGAAGATTGTATTTTTGGCTCTTCTTGTATTCCTTCAAGCCTAGATTCATGTAATTCCATAGTGGAGAAAAATTCATCTAGAGTACTTACCTCTAGATTCTTGGAAATGTAAAATGAGTCCACCATTGAACTCCACTTGGATGATCGAGGGAAAGCATCTATGGCCTTCATTATCATATCGCGATTGGAGAGCCTTTCTCCTACACTTGTTAGTCCATTTAATATTTTTTTAAATCTAGAATGTAAAGAAGTTACCTTTTCTCCCTTTTCTAATTTAATGTTGGATAGTTGGGAGCGGAGAAGATCTCTCCTTGCTAGCTTTGCCTCGGATGTGCCTTCATGAAGCTCAATTAGCTTCTCCCACATCTCCATGGCGCTTAGGCATTCTCCTATTCGGTTGATTTCTTGTTGGGGGAGCACATTGAAGAGATGATGCTTGGCTTTTGAATTTGCAAGGTGCTCTTCCCTTTTCCTTTTGGTCCACCTAGATTTCTCTATTGGCTTCCCCTCTTCATCCCTAGGTAAAACAAAACCGGATTCCATTGTAATCATAATGTCAAAATCCGTTTCGAAAAATACCTCCATTCGCTTCATCCACCAAGCGAATTCTCCTTCAAACTTCGGAGGATGGATGTTGGAGCCGGCCATTTTGAAAGTTGCTTGTTGTGGCGGTTAGTCCTCGACAAGCTTTCCTTGGCTCTGATACCACTTGTAGGGGATCGGTACAGCCGGCTAAAGGGGGGTGAATAGCCCTCTTTGTTTGGATGTCGGAATTCTCTCGTTCGTTTGCTCGTCTACACAATCGTTAGCGTAAGCGGAAGCATAAACAATAAAGACAAAGCAATAAACGAAAATACAAATGCTAACAAGAAGATGTAACGTGGTTCACGGCTACGCCGCTAATCCACGATCCCGATTCGTCCGAGGTGAATCACTCCTCCAAAGCCAATCACTATTGGTCTCTCCTTTGCACCAAGCTAGGTGGAGATAACCTTTACAATCAAGATCACTCTTCTTACAAATAGAATGGAGTAAAAACAAGTAAGAAGAGTTTAGAGCTTGTGGGGCACTAGGAAGATCACTTAGAGCATAAGCATTTTTCTCTCAAAGGCTTACACCCTCTCTTTTTATAGAGAGGGCTGATTTCTTCCCGTTGGCCGCCACCAGTCGACTGCCGCCCTTGGCAGTCGACTGTCATCACTACAACGGCCTCCGAACATGTCGGATCCCGACTGTTGTAGTCCAACGGAACTCTTGGCGTCATCACTGGACCTCGGCCGATCGGCCGCCTCGTAGTCGACCGCCTCGATCGGCTACGAAGCGGTTTGCGCGATATCCTTCGCGTCATTGCCATTCCATGGCGATCAACCTGCTGGGCATAAACCATCACGGATACCAATGAACTACACTCGATTCGGCCGATCGCCATGACATGGCACGATCGGGTGCTCGAAAACCCATCCGACACTTGGCCAAATGGCTGAGTTTCACCTAAGAGCTACCCTTCCCGGGTTACAATCGCTCACTCTCATCTCTGAGTCCTCGCCTTGAAGTTCTCTTCGTCGCCACGCCTCCCTAAGATCGAGCGGCGGCTCTGCAATGCTCCTTCGCATCTTTTGCCTCGAAGTCTACTTCCTCCGGCTTCACTCCAAGCTTCTTGTCCGGCGGTCCCTCGGATGCTCCAAGCGCATGACTTTCGCAAAGCTATCCTTCACTGACTCAAGGCACGAGTCATGAGATGTGAAACTCGCCACGGCTCCATGTGCGAATTACTAAGTCCTGCACGACTTCAACGCACATATCAAATCAACATATCAAACTAACTTAAACCCTTTACCACACCATCAAAACCATATTACGGCAAGAGATTGCCCTAACACGAACTAATCGGCTACTCCGATTCGGACTATGCCGATAGTAAGCTCGATAGAAAGAGTACGAGTGGTTGTTGTCAACTTCTCGGCTCGAGTCTAGTGAGTTGGTGCAGTAGGAAGCAACACTGTGTTGCCTTATCTACCACCGAAGCCGAATACATCACGATGGGTGAGTGTGTCACTCAGCTTCTTTTGATGAAGCACACTCTCCACGACTTTAAGTTAGACTTTACAAATACTAAACTTCACGTAGATAACATTAGTTCAATTAATCTTACTAAGAATCCGATATGTTACTCTAGGACCAAACATATAGAGGTCAAACACCATTTCATTCGAGAACATGTGGCCAATGGAGTCATACAACTCGAATACGTCGAATCGAAGTCTAACTTGCCAGACCTATTTACTAAACCCCTACCCGAAGTCGAATTTAGTCTATTAAGATGAAAATTGGGCATGTGCGTAGTAGAATAGGACTTTGCAAATTATATTACTACTATTTCATACTTTTCATTTTCATGGAACTAGCATAGGACATACCTTAGATATCATGCACCTATAGATTTAAGGAGCCAGTACATCTCACACCACATAGGACTAATGTGTTTGTGTACTTAGCCACGTAGATGGGCGTGAGATGTTAGGACCTTACTCCTGGTTCCAGATGTAGAGCTAGTGCATCGCCATGAACCACGGAGTATAATCATATACACCAACCGACTCTGACCAGGACTGGTTGATCTTTCATATCAATTAAGCCAAATATGAGTCAAACATTTTATAGATGAGCTTATTTTCAGTATATTATTTTCAAAATAATGTGGAACATGCTTGGACGTTAAATTTAATACTTATTTTCCACACACCCTTCCACTTTTCGATATATGACAAAAGGGGGAGAAAAAGGCCAAAGTTAAGGGATCAAAAGTTTTCATGGCCAAAAGTTAAGTAAATGTTTACTTAACTTTAAGTTTTACTTAAAAGGAAGTAAAGGCCAAGTTAAGAGAATTCTTAACTTAAACTTATTATTTTTTTTAAACACTATGGCCAAATGCTAATGCTTTACTTAAGAAAGAGGGAGAAAGGACCAAGTTAAGAAGTCTTCTTAACTTAAATGTCTTACTAAGGCAAAATTTAAGTAATGTTAATTATTTAAACTCTTCCTAAATAGCAATCCTCAAGGGGGAGGACTAAGGTCTTCTTTCAAGACTCACCCTCGGTCAAGGGGGAGGTTTCCTCAAGGGAGAGTACTTGAAGAAAATTCTTACTACTCCAACTTAATCTTTATTTTTGTTTTTCATGCACATTATTATTTTTCATGAATGATATTTTATGCGCATTATTATTCTTCATGCATGCTATTTTTATTCTTCATGCATGCTATGTTCTTAACTTTGTATGTGGGTTTGCCATAAATCAAAAAGGGGGAGATTGTTGGTGCAGTAGGCACCTAAGTCGAACCTGAGTTTTGATTATAGAAAATGATACAAAGTTAAGCTCATGTCATTATCTCATGAGCTGAATCGAGTGTGCAGAAAAGCTAAGCTAAGCCGAAGGTCAGTGACACTCGGAGAGAACCGTAGTGGTCGGGCGACACCGGGAGGACTTCGGAGGGAGCCGAAGGAATCAGGTGGAGACCGAAAGCAAGGATTCAAAGGTAAATGTTGAGGTAAGCTCGTGTGAGTGAGCGTATGTAAGGTCGAGTCCTTCATACAGGGACATCCATAGGCGACGATCCGACCAAGACTTCCCATGGAAGGTCTATGTTGAGATTGGACAACAAGTGGTCGTCGAATTCACTTATATTTCGAGCTAACTCTTTATTACAGTCGAAAAGTCTGAAAATCAATTCAACCGGCCAAGGATCAGTTCAATTGCTGAGCCATCAGTTCAACCGGCCAAGGATCAGTTCAACTGCTGAGCCATCAGTTCAATCGGCCATGAAATCATTTCAACCGATGGTCAATAATCAGCCTCGAGGAGTCAAGCTTTATCACCATTTTTCAAGGAGTCTTGTGTCCAATTCCTATTGGTTGAAGACCCATTTGAAAAGGGGCTCAAGGGCTATAAAAGGAGGGCCTCTCCTAGGGTTTTTCATCAATCTCTAAGTGCTCAAAATCCTCCGCAATGCTACGACTCTCCGACGACTCTACAACGATGAAGTGCTTCCAATAACCCTAGCTTAATTTATATTTCCTAGTTGTTGGTATAATTTTATTTTGTCATCTCTTTTATACTGCAATTCTTTATTGAGGTTTTCTATCGTTGCATTTTACATTAATAGAAGAGAGGGTGTGTCTCTCTATCTTTTGCTTTCGAAGGTTTTTGTAATCGTCTAACTCCTACCTCCAACGAGGAGGAGTGTTTTAGTGTTTTGCCCTCCGTGCATGTTCAAGGACCACTAGGGCCTTGGAGTAGTAGCCGAAGGCTATGAACCAAGTAAAAATATTTGTCTCCTTTATCTATTGCTTATCTTTCCGCTGCAATTAATTATCTACTCGGGTTTTAACGAACGAACAAAAAAAAAAGGTTTTATCGCTATTCACCCACCCCTCTGGCGATCCGCTTCGATCCAACACAAGTTTTAAATTTTGCTTGTACTAATGTTGAATTTATGGATGGGAATAAATTATGGTGTTTGTGCAGAATGTGTCGTAATGATAAATTTTTTCAGTGCGATAAAGTTCGAGAACATCTTTATAGATTTGGTTTTACACAAAATTATTATAATTGGACATGTCATATAGTAAACAAGTAAGCATGTAGACATGCAGCATACCAGTACTAATGAATATGGTTAAGGTCTTTTTCAAAACCTCCCCCTCAAGGCTACCTCCCCCTTGAGCTTATGTTAGTTTTGAAAAAGGAAACTTAAAGTTTTTTAGATAAAGTTTAAAAAACTTTTACTCCCCCTTAACTTTGCCCTCTTCTCCCCCTTTTGTCATATATCGAAAAATAGGGGTGTATTTAAAAGATTAATAGGAGAAGAAATGTTATATGCATTTGTAAAATCATTGAAAAGATAGAAAAATTAAGTCCAAGCATGTGTCCCTTTTAAAGTCAACTCTTGACTTATTAAGTCCTAGGGATCGTGAAAAGGTGTAAGAAAAATTTAAGTTTTTATTCCTCTTCGCCAATAATGTTAAACTAGGTTTTTTTGTTTTGAGAGAGTGTATAATAGCTAGTTTTAGTAAAATGAGTTTTGAAACTACTTACAAACATAGTCTTTGATTTCAAATATATTTGAACATTATAATCAAAAGTATGTTTTCAAAAAATAAGTAACTATTAAATGCATCAATCAAGAAGATAAGTATTCATATAATTTTTAAAGGTATTTCGAATATTAGGTTATTCTCATTTAAATTGTCCTTAGCATCTCACCCATTCTATGTGTCTCAAGGAATGTTAACCTTATATGTTCTTGTGAGATGATTTAAATTTTACTTGTTTAAACATTAGTGATTCAAATATTAATCAACCTTAGGTTAGATTCAGATTTAAACTTTAGATTGTTAAGTAAACTTTTCAAGAAAATGACTTCCAGGTCATGGCGAGGCTCAGGGGCCTTCTTTAATCGGAACAACGACCACTTCCTTAGACAAAGCCAATTTCAAGAAAATGTTTACTTAAGTCACTAGGGTCACTTCCTAGTCTAACATGTTTAGGATGTGATGAGGTAGCTTCAGCTAGTTCAACTTAGTCGAGGGCACCATGCTAGATACGCCTTATCCAGCTTGGATATACAAGACCTCGTTTCCCTAACATACTATCATCTCCCTGCATCCTGATACTATGTTATCAAGCTTGATTAAGATATCTAACCATTCTATAAATTAAAATAAAAGACTAAGCATTAAGAGATGGGGTACACAATTTTAGTACTAGTCCCGCCAGACCATTGAACCGATGCGGTCTATCCACATAGTGGATTTGATCCTGGGGAATCCAATACTTATTGGTCCTTATATGTGAGTTTAGCAAAATCTTAGGGACCCTTTCCTAGAGTACCACGATTAACGATTGACAAAAAAGACTTGTGTTGGATCGAATCAGATCGCTAGAGGGGGGCTGAATAGCGATAAAACCTTTTTTTTTGTTCGTTCGTTAAAACTCCAGTAGATAATTAATTTGCAGCGGAAAGATAAGCAATAAATAAAATGAGACAAATATTTTTACTTGGTTCATAGCCTTCGGCTACTACTCCAAGGCCCTAGTGATCCTTGATCACGCACGGAGGGCAATTCACTAAAAACACTCCTCCTCGTTGGAGGTAGGAGTTTGACGATTACAAAAAAAAACCTTCGAAAGAAAAGATAGAGAGACAAACCCTCTCTTCTATTAATGTAAAGTGCAATGATAGAAAACCTCGATTAATAATAGAAATTGCAATATTTAAAGAGATGACAAATTAAAATATCAACAACTAAAGAGTAGAAGCTAAGCTAGGGTTGTTGACAGCACTTCGTCGTAGAGTCATCGGAGAATCACGGAGTTGCAAAGGTTTTTTATCACTTAGAGATGATGAAAAACCCTAGGAGAAGCCCTCCTTTTATAGCCTTTAATCCCCTCATCGAATGGGTCTTCAACCAATAGGAATTGGGCACAAAACTCCTTGAAAAATGGTGATAAAGCTTGACTCCTCGAGGCTGATTTTTGACCATCGGTTGAACTGATTTCTTGGCCGGTTGAACTGATGGCTCAGCAGTTGAACTGATCCTTGGCTGGTTGAACTGATTTCCAGACTTTTCAACTGTAATAAAGAGTTAGCTCGAAATATAAGTGAATTCGACGGCCACTTGCCGTCCGATCTCAACATATACCTTCCATGGGAAGTCTTGGTCAGATCGTCGCCTAAGGATGTCCCCGTATGAAGGACTCGACCTTACTTACGCTCACTCACACGAGCTTACCTCAACATTTACCTTTGAAGCCTTGCTTTCAGTCTCCACCTGATTCCTTCGGATCCCTCCGAAGTCCTCCCGGTGTCGCCCGACCACTACGGTTCTCTTCGAGTGTCGCTTCGGCTTAGCTTAGCATTTTTGCATACTTGATTCAGCTTGTGAGATAATGACATGAGCTTAACTTTGTATCATTTGCTATAATTAAAACTCAGGTTCGACTTAGGTGCCTATTGCACCAACAATCTCCCCCTTTTTGATTTATGGCAAACCCACATACAAAGTTAAGAAAAATAAATTAAGTGCATTAAGAAAAATAATTATGAGATATGCATAAATGAGCAAGAGTATATAAAAACTCTTTTTCAAGTGCTCCCCCTTGAGGAATCCTCCCCCTTGACCGAGGGTGAGTACTTGAGAAAGAGTTTTAACTCTCCCCCTTGATATTTGCTACTAAAAAAGAATTAAGTAACTGAAATTACTTAATATTGGCCATAGTGTTTAAAATAAGTTATAAGTTAAGAAATCAAAAAATTGATTTTTTAACCTTGGCCTTTACTTCCGTTTTGTTAACAAGTTAACTTAAAGTTAAGTAAATTACTTTTTTTGTAAACAAGTTAACAAAATGTGTTTAAGTTAAGAATTCTCTTAACTTGTTTTTTTAACTTAAAGTCAAGTAAGCCTTGTCCATAAAAAAATTGATTTGTTAACTTAAAGTTAAGTAAGCCTTGGCCATAAAAAAAAATTGATCCCTTAACTTTGGCCTTTTTCTCCCCCTTTTGCCATATATCGAAAAGAGTGAGGGTGTGTGTGGAATAAAAAATAAGTATTAATTTTAAAGTCCAAGCATGTTCCACATTATTTTGAAAATAATATACTGAAAATAAGTTCATCTATAAAATGTTCGACTCATATTTGTCTTGATTGATATGAAAGATCAACCAGTCCTAGTCAGAGTCGGTTAGTATGTATGATTATACTCCGTGGTTCATAGCGATGCACTAGCTCTACATCTGGAACCAGGAGTAAGGTCCTAACATCCCACGCCCATCTACGTGGCTAAGTACACAAACACATTAGTCCTTTGTGTTGTGAGATGTACTGGCTCCTTAAATCTATAGGTGCATGATATATATGGTATGTCCTATGCTAGTTCCATGAAAAGTAAGAAATAGTAGTACGAAAATATAATTTGTAAGTTCCTATTCTACTACGCACATGCCCAATTTTCGTCTTAATAGACTAAATTCGGCTTCGGGTAGGGGTTTAGTAAATAGGTCTGGCAAGTTAGACTTCGATTCGACGTATTCGAGTTGTATGGCTCCGTTGGCCACATGTTCTCGAATGAAATGGTGTTTGACCTCTATATGTTTGGTCCTAGAGTGACATATCAGATTCTTAGTAAGATTAATTGAACTAATGTTATCTACATGGAGTTTAGTATTTGTAAAATCTAACTTAAAGTCGTGGAGAGTGTGCTCCATCCAAAGAAGCTGAGTGACACACTCACCCATCGCGATGTATTCGGCTTCGGTGGTAGATAAGGCAATACAGTGTTGCTTCCTACTGCACCAACTCACTAGACTCGAGCCGAGAAGTTGACAACAACCACTCGTACTATTCCTATCGAGCTTACTACCGGCATAGTCCGAATTGGAGTAGCCGGTTAGTTCGAACTCGATAGATCTAGGGTACCAAATACCGACATTAAGTGTACCCTTTAGATATCTATGGATACGCTTGACTAGAGTTAGGTGAGACTCCTTGGCACAGGTTTGGAAACTTGTGCACTGCAAATAAGATATCGGGTCGGCTTGCAGTTAAGTAAAGGAGACTCCCTATTACGCTCCTATAGTATTTTAAATCAATTGAATTTCCGATTACATCTTCTTCTATATTCACATTAGTTGCCATTGGGGTATTGATAATTTTAGCGTCTTGCATTCCAAAGCGTTTAATTAATTCCCTAGTATATTTGCGTTGATGTAGGTATATAACATCTTTAGTTTGTTTAATTTGTAGACCTAAAAAGAAGCTTAACTCGCCTACTAAATTCATTTCAAATTCACTTTCCATAAGTGAAATGAACTCATTTAGTAGGATTGAGTTGGTGGTTCCGAAAATAATATCATCTACGTAGATTTGGGCTATGAATATGTCTTTACCTAAGGTTTTTACGAAAAGACTTTGGTCAACTACAGCTTGGTTAAAACCTTTGGACTTAAGATAGATCAAAAGTCTCTCGTACCAAGCTCGACGAGCTTGTTTAAGTCCATAGATAGCTTTCTTTAACCTAAGGACATGGTCTGGTTTGTCTAAACTTTCGAAACCGGGGGGTTGACTAACATAAACTTCTTCTTTAATGTATCCATTTAAGAACGTAGATTTCACATCCATTTGAAACAACTTAAATCCTCGATGTGCTGCATACGCTAATAGCATTCGAATGAACTCTAATCTAGCTACTGGGGCATAGGTCTCGTCGTAATCTAAACCTTCGACTTGACTAAACCCTTTAGCGACTAGTCTAGCTTTATTTCTAACCACTTCACCTTTATCATCAAGTTTATTTCTAAACACCCACCTTGTTCCAATGATTATTTTATCTTTAGGTGGTGGTACTAATTCCCATACTTCGTTCCTACTGAATTGAGCCAACTCTTCTTGCATTGCAATAATCCAATCGGGATCAAGAAGGGCTTGGTCAATAGTCTTGGGTTCAATTTTGGAAATTAAGGAGATTTGACTAAGGTTTCTATATGAGGCTCTAGTTCGAACTCCTAGACTTGGATCACCTACCACTTGGTCGATAGGATGATTTGCTTGAGTCATAGTTGGGTTTGGGTTTGAGTCTACAACTTGATCAATATGATGACTCGTCTGAGTTCTAGTTTGGTTAGAGCCATCTCTCACTTGGTCGATAGAGTGACTTGGTTGACTTAGGTTAGGATTAACACTAGACCTGATCTCCGGATAAGAGTTAGGTCTAGTATGAATCGGCTCATTAATTGGGGTTTCCGGGGGTTTTGTAGGTTCGTGTCCTTCATCAAATACTACATTGATAGTCTCCTCGACTCTAAGGGTGTCATGGTTATATACTCTATAAGCTCTACTTGTAGTCAAGTATCCTAGAAAGATTCCGGTCGTTGTTTTGGATGTAAATTTTCCTAGGTAATCCTTAGTGTTTAGGATATGTACCTTACACCCAAATTCCCTAAAGTACTCGATGTTAGGTATTTTATCTTGATAAATCTCGTATGAGGTCTTAAGGTGCCTCTTTACCATAAGGATCCTATTTTGGACATAGCATGTCGTACTCATGGCTTCCGTCCAAAACCTATCGGCTAGGTTATACTCATTTAACATTTTCCTAGCGGCTTCTTGTAGGGTTCTATTTTTGCATTCTACTAGGCCATTTTGTTGTGGAGTTCTAGGGCAAGAGAACTCATGGTGGTATCCATTTAGGTTACAGAATTCTATAAACCTATGGTTCTCGAATTCACCACCATGATCAGTCCTAAGTCTTTTGATTTTAATGCTTTGTTGATTTTCTATTAATTTAAATAGGTTGATTAATTGATCTAGGGTATCACTTTTGTGTTTGATGAACCTAACCCAAGTAAATCTAGAATAGTCATCAATTATGACTAAGTAGAATTTACTTCCATTAAGTGACTTAGCTCCGTGTGAATCAAATAGATCCATGTGATGGAGCTCAAGCACACTTTTGGTTCGTTCTTGATTAGTTAGTTGATGTTGTGTCCTAGATTGTTTACCTTGTTGACACGCATTACATATTTTATTGTTCAAGTTATTGAGGTTAGGCAAACCTCTGACTAAGTCACTCTGACTCATCTTGTGGATGAGTCTTGGGGGTGAGTGACCGAGTCGTCGGTACCACAACCATGATTCTTCTTGCCATGTCATAAGACACTTAGTTGAGGAGTTAGTTAAGTTAATTGTGTAAATGTTGTTATTTCTAGTTCCCTTAAGAATTGTTTTAGAAGTTTCAATTGTATTAATTACGCATTCATTTTCTAGAAATATGACCTTATAGTTATTATCACACAATTGGCTTACACTAAGTAAATTATATTGAAAATTTTCTACTAATAAAACATTTTGAATAACAAAATTTGAGTCAAGCTCAATATCACCTGATCCGATGATTTTGAGCTTGCCGTTATTTCCAAAGGCTACCGATCCTTGTCGTTTGAATCGAAGCTTCGAAAACTTGAGTTGATCCCCGGTCATGTGTCGGGAGCAACCACTGTCCAACATCCATTGATCCTACACGCAAGGTAGTTGGATCGGATATTGGATTTATTAAAGATTGGTTGAAGATTATTAACCTAAATCATCTCACCCATGTCTACATGATCAAACACGTTAACCCTATATGTTCTTGTGAGATGACATCCAATTTTACTTGATTTAAATTTAATTACTTAAACACTTGTCAACCTTGCATTAGATTTGGATTTGACCTTAGGATCATCAAGTCACCTTTTCAAGATCATGGCTTCAAGGTTGTGGCGAGGCACAAAGGCCTTCTTTGATCGGAACAACGACCACTTCATTAGACAAATCCATTTTCAAGAAAATAGAGACTTGACTTACCTAAGACCACTTCCTGGTCTAACTAGTCTAGGATACGGCGAGGTAGCTTCAGTTTGTTCCGCTCGGTCAAGTGCACCAAACTAGATACGCCTTATCTAGCCCAAATACACAAGACTCCGCTTTCCTAGCGTACTATCATCTCACCGCGTCCTGGTACTATGTTATCAAGTATTGACGAGTTATAGTTCTATCTAACCATTCTAAAAAGGAAAATCAAACTAAATAAAAAAACCTAAGCATGCAATTTCTAGGTTAAAACACAAACAAGTTTCGTACTAGCTCCCCCTGGACCGTTGAATCGATTCGGTCTCTCCACATAGTAGATTTGGTCCTTGGGAACCCAGTACTAGTTCGATCCAAAGTTTGAAATTAAGGTGGTCTTAGGGACCCATGCTTGGACATGTTTTTTATGTCGACTTACAATCGACATATACGACTTGTTGGTCGTATTTGAGCTAAACCCTAGCTCGACCTTATTGTACACGGCCCATTGCGATCCAAGTAGGAGGTCAAGTCCTTTGGATCCCAAAGTAAACCTTTCCAACGTATTCCTAAGATCTTCGACTTGACACTTCAAGAGTGAGTTCTCAACTTCGAGTTTTTCAACCCGAGTTGAGTCCTCCTCTTGAACTCGACTAGTCGAAGTGGTTAGGGAGACCTCGTGTTTGAGGAGTTTAACTTCCTCAACCAGGGTCTCGACCTTGGACTCGGACTTAGCTAACTTTCTAGTTAAAAACTTAATTGCACTATAAAGCGTACTGATTAGAGATCGACTTACCTTGAGTGTATCTTTTGAACCGGATGCGTATCCGTGGCTTGTCTTGAATAGCGCTTCGCAGTCCGATTCATCTTCGGTTTCCGATTCATGTTCCGGTTCCAACTTCGTCTCCAATTCAACCAGTTTAGCCATGAGGACTCAATCATCGTCTTCTTCCTCAGACGCTTCTTCCCATGTAGCGTTGAGTGCCTTTTTGTATTTTGGTGCTTTGCTTTTGAGCTTTGGGCATTCGGACTTGATGTGTCCAAACCTGTTGCATTCGTAACTCCTAATATTAGAACTTTTAGGCTTACCTTCGTTGGGTTGAGTGATGGTTCTATTTCGGCCCTTGACTATCCTCCGAACTAGGTTGACTAGTTCAGCCTCCATTTCCGGGTCGACCTCCGAATCGGACTCATCCTCTTCTTCTTTCGGGGGTGGCTTGCTTGTGGTTTTCTTCCTTGAACCTGCAAAAAGTGTTATACCCTTCTCGAGTTCCGATTTAGACTGCTCATGAAGTTCAAAATCAGAAAATAGTTCATCTAACCTATGTTTCGAAAGATCCTTGGAGACCTTGTAGGCATCGACCATGGATGCCCACAAGGTAGTCCTCGGAAAGGAGTTTAGGACATACCTTATAAGGTCGTGTTTTTCGACCTTTTGCCCGATCGTGTGTAGATACTTGACTATGTCTTGGACACGGGCGTGAAGTTGCGTCGCGGACTCGTGTTCCAGCATTTTTAGATTATATAGTTTATTAAATAAAAGATCACGCTTACATACCTTGGATTCATCGGTCCCTTCGTGTAGCTCCACTAGCTTTGTCCAAGGGTCCTTTGCGCTTATGAAGGGGCCGACGCGATTTAGCTCCTCCTTGGACAAGCCGCATTGAAGGATTTGAGTTGGCTTAGCATCGGCTTCGACTTGTCGTTTTGTCGCAATGGTCCATTGGTCATAATCCAAAAATTCACCCACTTCGTTAGTCGGAAGTGTGAATCCCGTTTGGATTATGATCCACATCTCAGTTTGGGTTTTGAGAAAGCATTCCATCCGACCTTTCCACTAACGGAAATCATCTCCGTTGTAAAACGGAGGTCAGACAGTGCTAAACCCCTCGAGATGGGCCATTTGGAAGGGAAACCTTGCACAAAAAATACCAATAAAAACATGAAAAAGTTTCCAAGACTTCACCTTGGATTAGTAATGTAGGAAATGAAAAGAAACAAAAGGAATAAACGATAAATAACCAACTAAAATAAAAGATGAGCACTTACAACCTTCGATATCCTAGAAATGGTACTAAACGATGGTTTTAGGGGATAAAGACAGCTTATTACAAGGGTTTATCCATCTAAGAAGTGTAGATCTCTACGAGAGCTTCGTTTTGGTAGGTAGCCCATGTCGTGGGTCAACTTGTACGAAAAGCTATGCACGTTTGACCGTCGGCTACTCCAAAAGCGAATACTTGCAAAACAAAACCAAACGAAGAGTACCAAGACTTCGTATTGGATTAGTAGTGCGGGAGAAAAATTTAAACAAACGAAAAACAAATCTGTAAAAAATGGTAGATTGGTGGTTTCACCAAATCTAAGCGCCCCCGGCTCTGATACCAATTGTTGGATCGAAGCGAATCGCTAGAGGGGGGGGGGTGAATAGCGATAAAACCTTTTTTTTGTTCATTCATTAAAACTCGAGTAGATAATTAATTTGCAGCAGAAAGATAAGGAATAAATAAAATGAGACAAATATTTTTACTTGGTTCGTAGCCTTCGGCTACTACTATAAGGCCCTAGTGATCCTTGATCACGCACGGAGGGCAATTCACTAAAAACACTCCTCGTTGGAGGTAGGAGTTTGACGATTACAAAAAAAACCTTCGAAAGAAAGGATAGAGAGACAAATCCTCTCTTCTATTAATGTAAAGTGCAACGATAGAAAACCTTGATTAATAAAAGAAATTGAAATATTTAAAGAGACGACAAATTAAAATATCAACAACTAAAGAGTAGAAGCTAAGCTAGGGTTGTTGACAGCACTTCGTCATAGAGACGTCGAAGAATTGCGGAGTTGCAAAGGTTTTTGAGCACTTAGAGATGATGAAAAACCCTAGGAGAAGCCCTCCTTTTATACCCTTTAAGCCCCTCATGGAATGGATCTTCAACCAATAAGAATTGGGCACAAAACTCCTTGAAAAATGGTGATAAATCTTGACTCCTCGAGGATGATTTTTGACCATCGGTTGAACTGATTTCTTGGCCGGTTGAACTGATGGCTCAGCAGTTGAACTGATCCTTGGCCGATTGAACTGATGGCTCAGCAGTTGAATTGATCCTTGGCCGGTTGAACTGATTTCCAGACTCTTCTACTGTAATAAAGAGTTAGCTCGAAATATAAGTGAATTCGACGACCACTTGCCATCCGATCTCAACATAGACCTTCCATGGGAAGTCTTGGTCGGATCGTCGCCTAAGGATGTCCCCGTATGAAGGACTCGACCTTACTTACGCTCACTCACACGAGCTTACCTCAACATTTACCTTTGAATCCTTGCTTTCGGTCTCCACCTGATTTCTTCGGCTCCCTCCGAAGTCCTCCCGATGTCGCCCGACCACTACGGTTCTCTTCGAGTGTCGCTGACCTTCGGCTTAGCTTAGCATTTCTGCATACTTGATTCAGCTCGTGAGATAATGACATGAGCTTAACTTTGTATCGTTTGCTATAATCAAAACTCTGGTTTGACTTAGGTGCCTACCGCACCAACAACTTGTTCGTATTATTTGTCCTAAACCCGAGTTTTGCTTTGTTGTACACCGCTCTTTGATTTCCAAGGAGTCGGTTAAGACCCTTCGATCCCAAAGTGAATTTTTCCAACCTAGCCTCGAGCTCTTGGACTTGCCCTTTCAAGAGAGAATTCTCTTCCACAAGTTTTTTAACTCAACTTGAGTTTCCCTCTTGAACATGACTAGTCGAAGAGGTTAGGGTGGCCTCATGCTTGAGGAGTTTAACCTCCTCAAGTAAAGACACGACCCTAGACTCGGAGTTAACTAACTTCTTATTTAACAAAGTTTCCCTCTTGAATGATTTTTGACTCAAATTCATCCTCGGAGTCGGAGTTGGATTCGTAGTCGACTTCGGACTCGGACTCGGACTCCGTCGGTCTCGCCATGAATGCTAAGTCGTTGTCTTGATCTTCTTGCTCCCAAGTTGCTTTGAAGGCTCTTTTTGATTGTCTCTCATTCCTTTACTTTTTGATCATCCTCCGAACTAGGTTGACTAGTTTGGTCTCCATTTCTTCTTCCGATTGTTAGTCGTTTTCTTTGGGAGGTGGCTTGCTCTTTTCTTTTCATTTTTGTTATGCAAACAATGCTACACCTTTCTCGCCCGGGACCATGTCAGATTGTTTGTGTAATTCAAATTCGGAAAATAATTCGTCTAATCTAATTTTTGATAAATATCTAGATACATTGTAGGCATCAACCATAGATGCACACAAAGTGGTCCTAGGAAATGCATTTAATGTGTACCTTATTATGTCTCGATTCTCTTCCTTTTGTCCGATGGCATGTAGGTCGTTCAGGATATCTTGGATCCATGCATGGAGTTGCATAACGGTCTCGTGATCCTGCATCTTTATATTATACAATTTATTCACTAGTAAGACTCTTTTACATACCTTTGCATCGGATGTCCCTTCGTGTATCTTGATTAACTTGTTCCAAAGGACTTTGGCACTAATGAACGATCCAATTTGGTTGAGCTCCTCCTTGGACAAGCCGCACTATAAAATTTGGGTCACTTTTGCATCGCCTTCGATTTGTCTCTTGGTTTCGTTGGTCCATTTGTTGAAGTCCAATGGCTCCCCTCGATCATTTGTGGGTAGAGAATAGTCAGTTTGGATTATTATCTAAGTCTCGACTTGTATTTTAAAGAAACACTCTCCGACCCTTCCAATAATGGAAGTCATCTCCGTTAAAGAACAGAGGTTGGGTGGTGCTATACCCCTCAAGATGGGCCATTAAAAAATCTTGTAAAATGAAAATACAAACCAAAAGAAATTCCAAGAATTGGTCTTGTATTAGTAATGTAGGAAATAATAAGAAATAAATGAGAAATAAACAACTAAAATATAAAACTAAGCACTTACAACCTTTGATGTCCTTGAATGTGTACTAAAGTCATTTTTTGGGGATGAAAAAAGCTTGTTACAGGAGTAACCCTAGGCAAGAAGCGTAGATCTTTGAGAGAGCTTCAATTTGGTGTGTAGCACATTTTGTGGGTCCACTTGTATGTAAAGTTATGCCCGTTTTACCGTGAGCTACTTCTGAAGTGATTAGTTCGATTAATACTTGCAAATAACAAACAAAAAAACAATGTACCAAGACATGGTCATGAATTAGTAGTATGGGAAAAAACTTAAAACAATAAATACGAAAAGAAAAGTGCCCAATCAATGGGTGCACCGAATCTGAGCACCCCCGCTATTATATCAATTGTTGGATCGAGTGAATCGCTAGAGGAGGGGGTAAATAGCGATCGTAAAAACTTCTTTTCTTTTCGTCTAAAACTCGAGTGGTGCACAGTGGAAAGTAAAATACAAAAATAAATAAACACAATTTCTTTTTTACTTGGTTCGTAACCAAAAGGTTGCTACTCCAAGGCCCCACAATCCTAGACCGCGTACGATGGGGCAATCCACTAAAGATCTCCTCCTCGTTGGAGGTAGGAGACAACGATTACAATAAAAACAAGATGGAGGAAGAGGCAATGATAGAAGCTCGATTTACAAGAAATAAAACAATGCAAATGACAACTTTAAAACGAACTATCGACATAGAAGGTTGAAGCTCGATGTGAAGTCGTCGTAGTGGCGGCGTAGCATTGTCGTCAAAGCTTGGCATTGTTGGAGCACTTTGGTAGCAAGATAGATGATCCAAATGGGTGAACCCCCCCCCCCCCCCCCCTTCTTTTATAGCCTTTCAAACCCTTGCTCTTTAAGATCTTGATCTGGGTCAAAGAGCCTCATCTCCCTAAGATAAGTCGAGATTATCTTGACTTTCTTCGACCTGACCAGTTTGAATATTAGTCGACTGATGGTAGCATTAGTCGACTGCCAGTAGCCAACAGTCGACTGCTAGCATGGTCACTCCTCTGCAACAAAGAGTTAGCACATAATACATAAGTAATGGATATTTCGACGGTTCCTTACTGTCCGATCTCGATGTAGACAATCCCCCAGAAGTCTTAGTTGGATCGCCGCCTAAGTTCATCCCCGTACAAAGGACATAACCTCACCATTACTCTGCACTCATACATACCTCTGGTACTTCTCAACTTGTCGCTTAGCTTTCGGTCTTCCACGTAGGTTCCTCGACTCCACGAGGTTCTCCCGGTGTCGCCCGACCACTACGATTTCTCATCCCGAGATTCTCCAGGTGTCATTGACCTTAAGCTTAGCATAAACACTTCCTACACACTTAACACAACTCATGAGATAACTGTTGGATTTCTCCGGTACCGTGGCGGGTGTGTGTTTGAACATGTTTCGTAAACATGTGCATATCAGAAGAAATAAAAGCAATAAGTCTAATTTATTACAACACACACACCACACACATGCAAGATATATCATGTGTAGACATATTCACAGCTTCAAATTTTGCAATAAAAGGAAATTATGCTAGTTATACCTGACGTATCACATACAGCGGGAATGACATCGACCGGAGCAACTCACGCTAGAATTTCCTCTATCCATATCCACACTGAGTACCATCGGGATAGCTTTGCCAAGCTACGATGCTCGTCTTCGTAGGAGTCACAAGCCTCGTGTCGAAGACGATGTGATCAAGAGAGGATCACAATCTGAATCAAAATTCGGATGCAAAAATTGTTGGAATGTATACTGAAAGTCTAGCTCTTTTTGTATGAACATTTTATTTTGAAATAAGAATCACATGATCATTATTTTCATTTTATATATTCATTATATATATGTGCATATTGTCTAATATTTTACATTGTAAATAACATGGTGCTTGGTGTGGCACAGAAGATCATGTTATCAGTACCTTATAAAATATAAGTAAAGGCTCACAACCAAGATGGTTTTTGATAAACCATTGGCATGGTTGTAGTGTAGCTTGGTATTGTTTTATCTTGAACATAGAGTTACACTAGTACACTTAGGTGTATTGAGTAGGACCGACATAGAGGTGATTCAATTTAGTACTGACTATATGATTGAATCGGACCTCGGATATTATGTTGTACATGCTCTTAATCCCGATATAATAACGGGCACATCTACTTAGTATTTATTTCTTTGATTTACCAGTGGGTGAGATTTAGATGGATTAAATCAATATGCCCGGTAAGTTGGGAAATAATATTATTTACATGGTGTGTCGTTGATTATAGGAGGAAACTGTGTCCTATATATTAGGTTGATGATGTCCCCTTGAGGAGCTCATAAGGTTCATCATGTAAACCCAGCTGGTTGACTTAGTCAACATGATGATAAGGTTGAGTGGTACTACTCAAGGAATTAGATGTTAATTAATTGATGGTCAGTAAATCAATTAATTGACGGACATTCGATATCTTAAACACGGGGAGATTAATGTACAAATAATAAATGGAGCCCATATTAATTTATGGGGGTTGGTGAGGTAGTTCAATGATGATCCTCTAGTGGAATGGAACATCATTGATGGATCAAGTTTGTGTGGTTCCGATCCATCGGGTGGCCAAGACACAACTCCTCCTTATGGTCCCTATCGTAGCCTAATATAATCCTTGTGAAGTCTAGATCCAAGAATGTAAAACAAAACCTAGAACCAACGGTTGGGATTAAATCCCTAGATCCGATGGTTGGATGAAACCCTAGAACCAACGGTTGGGATTAAATCCCTAGATCCGATGGTTAGGATGAAATCCTAGAATCGACGATTGGGATTAAATCCCTAGATCCGACGGTTGGGATAAAACCCTAGATCCGACGGTTGGGATGAAACTTTAGATCCGACGGTTGGGATGAAATCCTAGATCCGACGGTTGGGATTAAACCCTAGATCCGACGGTTGGGATAAAACCCTAGATCCGACGGTGGAGATTAAATCCCTAGATCCGACGGTAGAGATTAAAGGAGGCTTAAGCCCTATTCTATAAATAGATGCTTAGGGTTGGGCAGAAAAAATGGATCAAGGGATCAAGGAATTGGAGTTAGGGTTTGGTTCATCCACAAGTGGGCGGCTAGGGTTCATTGGGCGGCTAGGGTTTTGGAGCAAAGCTTGGGCGGCAAGCTTCTTCCTTCAAGTTGATTGCCGGCGCCCATCCTCCTCTATCATTCCTTGGCCGGCGCCCATCATAGAGCCCTCTACCTTCTTCCTTGGCCGGCGGTTCTCCTCCCATTGGTGGCCGGTTCTCTTCCTCCTCCCCATTCTCCAAAGTGGCCGGCGGCAACACTTCTTCAAGTTGGCCGGCGCATCATCCAATAGTTCCTTGGCCGGTGGTTACACCAAGTTCCATAATTTGGTGGCCGGTTCTAGATAGGAAGGTATTTGTGGTTTCTTCTCTTTGTTCGCAGCGGACAAGGTAGAGAAGAAAGTGATCTAGAAGGCTTCTACTCGTGGAGAATCTTCGTCCACACGTCGTCCACGAGAAGGATAGGACATATGGTAGAAGATCGTAAGGTATAAAGTTATTTTAACTTTATGTACAGATCTGAGCATGTTCTTATTTGTTTTGATTATGCATGTGTGTGTATGAATATATATTGTATAATCATGGACCCCGAAGACAAACACAAAAACCGGCGATCCGTCCGTCGTCTCTTCCGCGGCTAACCAACTAGAAGAGTTGTGTTGCTTGAACAACTAGTTTGTTCAAGCGACCACTCAAGTTGTTAGACGGCGGCGAAAATAAGAAAGCTCATCCCATCCGGATTAATTCTTTCATTAGTGAAAATTTTAATCCGGGGACATGGGAGCCAATGAGCCTCCGAAGCATCCAACCGACAATTGGTATCATAGCCACGGTTTTCGATTTTGTGTGTTTTGGATTCGATTAATTTTTTATGCACTTTTTCATATATTATATGTGCCGGATAATAGAAGGATATGCGTAGTTTAACTCTTTGGTTGGAGGCATAAGATCCGACTATTATGGTCATGTGTGTGTATGTGAATGGATATGTGTAAAAATTTATTATTTGAATCCTCGGGGTTGACGAGGCTAGATTAGTATTTAATTTTTGTAATTAAATACGGCATTGTTTAGCCGTTCATTTTAGTTTACTTTCGATCTAGATGATTTGTACACTCCTTCGTGGAGTATAGGATCGATGGATGTAAATTAAAATGTTTTATCTCGGCTCGGAACTCTTTGGTGACTTGCGCACGGGAAAAGATGGAGCGGACGAGGTGGCGACACGACGGGATGCATATTGGAGGACAATGCTATAATAGTTGGAAAAATTCTGTTTTTTCCATATTTATTGCTTATTTGTTTTATATGCATGATGTGTATGTTTAAAATTCCTCGATTGCAATTTACTAAGTGGGAGAGGGATATTTTAATTAATTTCCGCGGCCTCCATTACAATTTGACGTGTGATGCAACAAACTTGCGCGTTGGCTTTGAGTGCCTTCCTCCCCATCGGATGGGTTTGTTTGCGGATCACTAGGTCAAATAATGGTTATAGGAAATTATTTAGGAGCGTGTGTACTTCCCCATCGGTATGGCACATAATCCGAAATAATTCCCTTAGTATCGTGTAATGGTGCACACTTAGATGCAAATAAAAGTATCCTCCCCATCGGAGTCACTGCTTTTATTTGTAGGGCTAAAGAGGAACCAACTATTACTTTTATTTGTCAAAAAGTAAGGTTGATAAGATAATAAAATTAATGGGTAAAACCTCCTCTTACAAATGTGGAATTCGTATACGTCCACACTATCGTGGCATGCGATATTCTCGGTATTTTGAGGTGTTGGTTGATTTCGGGATTTTATTGTTTTGAGGAATCAATAATATTTGAAATCTAATATTTTTTTTATCATTGTGATTTTTAGGATTTTCAAATGGCTTTCAACCCACTTGCTGTGATTTTAAAAGAAAACAAACTTACTGGTCCAAACTACATTGATTGGAAAAGAAACCTGGATATTGTCTTAACTGCGGAAGAGTACAAATTTGTACTCTTCGAGGTCTGTCCTCCTAAGCCCACCGATGACTCTGATGAAAAGGAGAAAGAACGTTATAAGAAATGGGTTAAGGCAGATGAGATGGCACGGTGTTACATTTTGGCATCTATGTCAAATGTGCTGCAACATTAGCATCAGGCCATAGCCACTACTTATGACATGATGTTCAATCTCAAGGAACTTTTCGGACATCAGAGTAGGGTGGCTAGGCAGGAGGCAATGAGAAACTTGATGACAACCACCATGGTCAAGGGAACACCCATTAGGGATCATGTTCTCAAGATGATGGCTCATCTTAATGAGATGGAAGTCCTCGGAGCTGAGATCGATGGGGAAACCCAGGTCGATATCACTCTCCAGTCTCTGCCTAGGAGTTTTGAGCAGTTCCGCCTCAACTACAACATGAACAAGAGGTTGTATTCGTTGGCGGAGCTTCTGACAGAACTCCAAGCGGCAGAGGGGCTTTTTCGTCAGAGTTCTCAAGCCATGGTCGCTCAGAAGGTTTCTTCCTCTAAACCGAAAGGTAAGAAGAAGAAGAAGTAAGGTGGAGCGAAGAAAGTGGCAGTGGGACCTCAGGCAGGAGTGAAGAAGTCGAAAGACAAGTGCTTCACTTGCAAGCAGACTGGACATTGGAAGGCGGACTGTCCTCGTCGAAAGAACAAAGGTATATCTTCTTGTTTAGTTGTTGAAACATGTTTAGCGGTGTTATCTACCAGTGCTTGGTGAGTAGATACAGCAGCCACTGATCATGTCTGCAATACTTTGCAGGGGTTCCAGGAAACCCGACGACTAGCTGAGGGAGAGATTACCATCTTCATGGGCAATGCATCAAAGGTGGCGGCTATTGCAGTGGGAGACGTTTATTTATCTTTTGATAGGAATAAAGTTTTGGTTTTAAGAAATTGTCTTTATGTACCTACTTTTAGAAAGAATTTAATTTCAGTTTCTAAATTGTTTATGGATGGATATTCTGTTTCTTTTAATGACAAAGTGGTTATAAAAAGGAATAGGGAGATTATCTGTTCTGGTACATTGGTTGACAATTTATATACTCTTGAACCAAAAACTCCCACGATGCAAATAGAAGTAAATAGCTCATCTTCTAAATCTAATAAGAGAAAAGAACCTTCGCAAATGAACCAAACATATCTTTGGCACCTAAGGCTTGGTCATATTAACCTAAGTAGAATTCAAAGGTTGATAGCTGATGGACCTTTGGGTTGATTAGTGGTGGAGGATCTCCCAACCTGCGAATCTTGCTTGGAAGGTAAAATGACCAAGAGGCCTTTCAAGGCCAAGGGGTATAGAGCCAAAGATGTGTTAGAATTGGTTCATTCTGATTTGTGCGGTCCTATGTCTATCCGGGCAAGAGGTGGTTTTGAATATTTCGTCTCTTTTATAGACGATTATTCAAGATATGGATACATTTACTTGATGCGCCACAAGTCTGAATGCTTTGATCGGTTCAAAGAATTCAAGGCTGATGTGGAGAACCGTCAAGGTAAAAGTATCAAGACATTACGATCTGATCGTGGTGGCGAGTACCTCTTGGGAGAGTTTAGGAGTTACTTATCAGAGGCTGGGATTCAATCCCAATTGTCACTTTGGCACACCCAGTGAGAATGGTGTGGCGGAGGCGAAGGAATAGACTCTTATGGAGATGGTCGGATCTGTGATGAGTTATTACGAGTTACGATTAGTTACGGGGTTTGCTCTGGAAGCGGCACACATTACGAACTTGGTTCCATCTAAGTCGATTACCCTCTACTCCAGAGTTGTGGGTGGCGAAAGCCTAGTCTAAGACATATTGGTTGGGGTAGTCCGGCCACATGTCTTTGAAGGGAGATCTTTGGTAAGTTGGAATCTAAATGCGAAGTCGCTTGTTTGTTGGCTACCCTAAGGGAGCGAAGGGTGGTTTATTCTATAGTCCTAGAGATCGAGAAGGTGATCGTGAGTCTGAATGCGATTTCTAGAGGAGGACTATGTGATGAACCACAAGCCCACAGTAGGATTGTTCTTGAGGAGATGGCGGGGAAGTCCGACTTGATACCCACGGTACAAGAGGAGACACCACAAGTCAGCACCGCGTGTCACGAGCATACAGAGGCACCTCGTGTAGTGGGAGGGTTGTTAGACAACCCGGAGATTCATGTTTTTGGGAGAGTCTTTGGACTTAGTCACAGTGAACATGAACGATCCTGGACATATGATGAGGCAATCCAAGATAGAGATGTAGTATCTTGGCCAAAAGCGATGAATTCAGAGATAGAATCTATGGATTCTCATCAGGTCGGGGAGCTAGTAGACCCATCCGATGGTGTAAAAACCATTGGATGCAAGTGGATCTACAAGAGAAAGAGGAGTAGGCGGGAAGGTTGAGACCTTCAAAGCTAGGCTTGTTGAAAGGGTATACTCGGAAAGAGGGTATCGATTATGAGGAGACCTTTTAGCGATATATCTTAAGTCTATCAGATTCTCTTATCTATAGCTGCTCATATGGATTATGAGATTTGGCGGATGGATGTCAAGGCGACTTTCCTTGAAGTCTTGAGAGAACATCTATATCACGGCCTTGAGGAGGATTCATTGCTAAAGGCAAAGAGCATCTTGTATGTAAGCTTAATCGGTCCATTTATGGATTGAAGCAAGCTTCTAGATCTTGGAACATCCGCTTTGATGAGGTAATCCAATCATATGGATTTATTCAAAGTCCGGATGAGCCTTGTGTATACAAGAGATGTGACGGAAACGTAGTGGTATTTCTTGTACTATACGTAGATGACATTTTGTTAGTTGACAACAATATCAAAGTGTTATCAGACGTAAGGGTATAGTTGTCCAAAAAGTTTGACATGAAGGACTTGGGAGAAGTGGGACACATCCTTGGGATCAAAGTTATAAGGGATCGCAAGAAAAGGATGTTGTGCTTATCTCAAGCTTCATACATTGACACTATCCTTGCTCGTTTTAGCATGCAGAACTCCAAGAAAGGTTTTCTACCTTTTAGGCATGGAGTTCCTTTATCTAAAGAGATGTGTCCCAAAACATCAAAGGAGATAGAGGACATGAAGGCGGTTCCTTATTCTTCAGCAGTAGGAAGCCTTATGTATGTTATGCTATGTACGAGACCGGATATTTGCTTTGCCGTGGGCATGGTTAGCAGATATCAGAGTAATCCTGGATAGGGACATTGGACTGTGGTAAAGCATATATTGAAGTACCTGAGAAGGACTAGGGATTATATGCTGGTTTACCGGGCAGATCAATTAGTCCCTGTGGGTTACACGGATTCGGATTTCCAATCAGATAGGGACAAGAGTAAGTCTACCTCGAGGTTTGTGTTTACTTTTGGAGGTGGAGCCATAGTATGGAGGAGTGTCAAGCAGAAATGCATGGCGGACTCTGTGAGTATGTGGCGACCTGAGGCTAAGGAAGTTGTATGGCTCAGGAACTTCTTGATGGACTTGGATGTGATTCCTGGTTTGCCCAGAACTATCATAATTTATTGTGATAACAGTGGTGCAGTTGCAAACTCGAAGGAACCACGAGCCCATAAGGCGAGTAAACACATAGAGCGCAAGTACCACCTCATACGAGAGATCGTAAAGCGAGGAGAAGTTGTTGTCGCAAAGATTACATCAGAGGATAACCTGGCGGATCCATTCACTAAGGCCCTTCCAGCGAAAGCGTTTGATAGGCATGTGGAGGACATGGGGATCAGATGTATGGCAGAGTGATGACAGCATAGTCTTTTAGTATAAGTAGGAGATTGTTGGAATGTATACTGAAAGCCTAGCTCTTTTTGTATGAACATTTTATTTTGAAATAAGAATCACATGATCATTATTTGCATTTTATATATTCATTATATATGTGTGCATATTGTCTAATATTTTACATTGTAGATAACATGGTGCTTGGTGTGGCATAGAAGATCATGTTATCAGTACCTTGTAAAATATAAGTAAAGGCTCACAACCAAGATGGTTTTGGACAAACCATTGGCATGGTTGTAGTGTAGCTTGGTATTGTTTTATCTTGAACATAGAGTTACACTAGTACACTTAGGTGTATTGAGTAGGACCGACATAGAGGTGATTCAATTTAGTACTGACTACATAATTGAATCGGACCTCGGATATTATGTTGTACATGCTCTTAATCCCGATATAATAACGGGCACATGTACTTAGTATTTATTTCTTTGATTTACCAGTGGGTGAGATTTAGATGGATTAAATCAATATGCCCGGTAAGTTGGGAAATAATATTATTTACATGGTGTGCCGTTGATTATAGGAGGAAATCGTGTCCTATATATTAGGTTGATGATGTCCCCTTGAGGAGCTCATAAGGTTCATCATGTAAACCCAGCTGGTTGACTTAGTCAACATGATGATAAGGTTAAGTGGTACTACTCGATGAATTAGATGTTAATTAATTGATGGTCAGTAAATAAATTAATTGACGGAAATTCGATATCTTAAACACGGGGAGATTAATGTACAAATAATAAATGGAGCCCATATTAATTTATGGGGGTTGGTGAGGTAGTTCAATGATGATCCTCTAGTGGAATGGAACATCATTGATGGATCAAGTTTGTGTGGTTCCGATCCATCGGGTGGCCAAGACCCAACTCCTCCTTATGGTCCCTATCGTAGCCTAATATAATCCTTGTGAAGTCTAGATCCAAGAATGTAAAACAAAACCTAGAACCAACGGTTGGGATTAAATCCCTAGATCCGATGGTTGGATGAAACCCTTGAACCAACGGTTGGGATTAAATCCCTAGATCCGATGGTTAGGATTAAATCCTAGAATCGACGGTTGGGATTAAATCCCTAGATTTGACGGTTGGGATAAAACCCTATATCCGACAGTTAGGATGAAACCTTAGATCCGACGGTTGGGATGAAATCCTAGATCCGACGGTTGAGATTAAACCCTAGATCCGACGGTTGGGATAAAACCCTAGATCCGACGGTGGAGATTAAATCCCTAGATCCGACGGTGGAGATTAAAGGAGGCTTAATCCCTATTCTATAAATAGATGCTTAGGGTTGGCCGGCAAAAATGGATCAAGGGATCAAGGAATTGGAGTTAGGGTTTGGTTCATCCACAAGTGGGCGGCTAGGGTTCATTGGGCGGCTAGGGTTTTGGAGCAAAGCTTGGGCGGCAAGCTTCTTCCTTCAAGTTGATTGCCGGCGCCCATCCTCCTCTATCATTCCTTGGTCGGCGCCCATCATAGAGCCCTCTACCTTCTTCCTTGGCCGGCGGTTCTCCTCCCATTGGTGGCCGGTTCTCTTCCTCCTCCCCATTCTCCAAAGTGGCTGCAAACACTTGAAGTTGGTCGGCGCATCATCCAATAGTTCCTTGGCCGGCGGTTACACCAAGTTCCATAATTTGGTGGCCGGTTCTAGATAGGAAGGTATTTGTGGTTTCTTCTCTTTGTTCGCAGCGGACAAGGTAGAGAAGAAAGTGATCTAGAAGGCTTCTACTCGTGGAGGATCTTCGTCCACACGTCGTCCACGAGAAGGATAGGACATACGGTAGAAGATCGTAAGGTATAAAGTTATTTTAACTTTATGTATAGATCTGAGCATGTTCTCATTTGTTTTGATTATGCATGTGTGCGTATGAATATATATTGTATAATCATGGACCCCGAAGACAAACACAAAAACCGGCGATCCGTCCATCGTCTCTTCCGCGGCTAACCAACTAGAAGAGTTGTGTTGCTTGAACAACTAGTTTGTTCAAGCGACCACTCAAGTTGTTAGCACGATGATGAAAAGGTTGTGCTAAGGAAGCTCATCCCATCCGTATTAATTCTTTCATTAGTGAACATTTTAATCCGGGGACATGGGAGCCAATGAGCCTCCAAAGCATCCAACCGACAAAAATGAGTCCCCAAAACTCGCTTCTCTGAAAAAGTATTCATCAACCGATTGACAAATCCTTGGTCCTCCACTCTTGAGGATTACCAGAGATTCAATCCCCAGCATGGAAGTCACTAACGGAGCTCCAAACGCCGTCTAAAAGATGCCCCGACGAGAATGAAACAAGCTGTCCAAAATTGGACAACTTGGTGGAGGACTTGGCGACGACCGAAGGAGGTGGCCGGCTGATCCTTGGTCTCCGATGCCAAGGTGGGTCTGCGGTGAAGGGTTTTTGCCCTGGAAGCTCTCTTACCAATTTAATGGTTTTAGCTTATCGAGTCAATGAGGGGAAACTTCGCTTCCCACTTCACCCCGGTCATTTGATCATGGCGATCCCTTCGATGTTCCCGGATTAAAAATTTAATCCTAGACAAAAGGGATTGCCCAAACAACCAAGTCATCGTCGTGCTATTCGTTTAGAGAGGTCACTTGAACAAACTAGTTGTTCAAGCGACCATCCTCTATTCTACGAGTAGCCGCGGAATAGACGATGTTCGGATCACCGTTTTTGTTAATACTCGGGATCCAAGTATTATTTAGCCATTTACAGATTTATAACATCCTTATAATTGAAAAACAAAAACAAGCAACAAACAAAAGAGAAAAGAGAATAGATATACCTCTTGATCTTCTAATGTATGTCCTTCCTCCTTTTGGACGTCGTGTGGGCGACAATTTACCAAAAGTCGTAGCTCCTAGATCGCAAATCTTCGTTCCTTGCTCTTCCAAAGCAAGAGGAAGAGTAGAAACAAGGTTTTTCTCCTCCCTAAAACCAACCAACAAGGAGCACACAAACTCCTTGCCGGCGGCCAACTAGAAGGAGGAGGAGATGATGGAAAACAATGAAAACACCAAGGAAAGCCCTATATCTTGTTTCCACCACCTAAGGAGAAGGAGAAGGGGTCTTTGGATGCCGACCAAGGGCTGGGAAAGGGCTGTTGGTGCCAGCCACCAAAGGAAAGGAAGAAGAAAGCAAACTACTTCCTTATTTGGTGCCACCCAAGCCTCCTAAACCCTAAGCCTCCAAACCCTAATCCTAGCTCTCCTTATGGCCGGCCATGGAAGTGGGGAAGAAGATTAGGATGAGCACAAGCCAAGGTAGAGGGAAGATGGAAGGAACTAGCCACACCTTAGGAGGAAGAAGAAAAACTCCTCCTTGAGTTGCCGCCCACAAATAGCTACCAAAGCCCTAGCCACCCAAACCTAATCCTAAATCAACTAGGATTCCTAGCCTCCAAAGGAAGCAAACCCTAATCCCCTTAAGCCATGCTCTTCTTGCCGCCCACTTCATGATATTTATAGAGTTGGGCTCAAGCCATGATTTAATCTCCTCCATTGGTTCTAGGGATTTAATCTCAACCGTCGGATCTAGAGATTTAATCTCAATCGTCGGATCTAGAGATTTAATCTCTACCTTTGGATCTAGAGTTTTGTTTTCATCCATTGGATCTAAGCATCATGAGGTGTTAATAGGCTACATTAGAGACCATGAGGAGGAGTTGGATCTTTGCCACCCATGGATCAAGCCGACATAAAGTCCGATCCACTAATGATGATCCAATCCACTAAAGGATCATCATTGATCTACCTCACCAACCCCCATATGATAATATGGGATCCATATATTATTTGTACATTTTCTCCCCATCTTTAAGATCTCAAATGTCCGTCGATTAATTAATTTACTGACCATTAATTAATCAACATCTAACTCCTTGAGTAGTACCACTCAACCTTTTCATCATGCCGGACCAAGTCCACCTGCAGGGTTTACATGATGAACCTTATGAGCTCCTCAAGGGGACATCATCATCCTAATATATATAGGACACGGTTTCCTCCTATAATCAATGGCACACCATATAAATAATATCATCTCCCAACTTACCGAGCCTATCGATTTAATCTATAAATATCGCCCATTGGTAAATCAAAGAGATGACTACTAAGTATATGTTCCCGTTATTATATCGGGATTAAGAGCATGTACTAAATAATATATGAGGTCCAATTCGATCATGTAGTCAGCAATAAATCGAATCACCTCTAAGTCGGTCTTGCTCAATACACACAAAGTGCACTAGTGTTATTCTATGGTCAAGACAAACCAATACCAAATCACACTACAACCATTCCGATGGTTTGTCCAAAGTCATCTCGGTTGTGAGCTTTTACTTATACTTTTCAAGGAGCCGATAACATGTTCTCCCGTGTGACACCACACACCATGTTATCTACAATATAAAGTATTAGACAATATTGCATAACCATAAAAATATGCAAACAATGATCATGTGATTATTATTTCAAATTAAAGATGTTCATACAAAAGATAGAATTTTCACTATACATCCCTACAATCTACCACTTATACTAAAAGACTATGTTGTCCTCATACTGTCATACATCTGATTCCCCTTCCCTCCACATGCCTATCAAAGCTCTCGCTAGAAGGGCCTTAGTGAAAAGGGTCTACCAGGTCATCCTTTGATTCAATCTAGGCGAGAACAACTTCTACCTCCTTTACGATTTCTCGTATCAGGTGGTACTTGCGCTCTATGTGTTTACTCACCTTATGGGCTCGTGGTTTCTTCAAGTTTTCAACTTCACCATTATTATCACAATAAATTGCGATAGTTCTGGGCAAACCAGGAATCACATTCAAGTCCATCAGGAAGTTCCTGAGCCACACAGCTTCTTTGGCCGCCTCAGAGGTTGCCACACACTCAGCTTCCATGGTGGAGTCCGCCACACATTTCTACTGGACACTCCTCCATACAATGGCTCCACCTCCCAAAGTAAACACAAAACCTGAGGTAGACTTACTGTTATCCCTATTTGATTGGAAGTTGCCATTCATGTAACCCACAGGGAGTAATTGATCTGGCCAGTAAACTAGCATATAATCCCTAGACCTTCTCAGGCACTTCAATATATGCTTTACCGTAGTCCAATATCCCTGTCCTGGATTACTCCGATATCTGCTTACCATGCCGACAGCATAGTAGATATCTAGTCTCGTACATAGCATCGCATATATGCGGCTTCCTACCACCGAAGCATAAGGAACCGCCTTCATCTCCTCTATCTCCTCAGATGATCTAGGACACATCTCCTTAGATAAAGGAACTCCATGCCTGAAAGGTAGAAAACCCTTCTTGGAGTTTTGCATGCTAAAACGATCCATAATCGTGTCTATGTATGAAGCTTGGGATAAGCAGAACATCCTTTTCCTGCGATCCCTTATAACCTTGGTCCCAAGGATATGTCCCACTTCTCCCAAGTCCTTCATATCAAACTGTTTGGACAACCATACCCATAAGCCCGATAACACCTTGATATTGTTGCCAATCACCAAAATATCATCTACGTATAGTACAAGAAATACCACTATATTTCCATCATATCTATTGTATACACAAGACTCATCCAAATTTTAATAAATCCATAACACTGATTTACCTCATCAAATCGGATGTTCCAAGACCTTGAAGCTTGCTTCAATCCATAAATGGACCGATTAAGCTTACATATAAGATGCTCTTTGCCCTTAGCAATGAATCCCTCTGGTTGCTTCATATAGATGTTTTCCTCAAGACTTCCATTAAGGAAAGCTGTCTTAACATCCATCTGTCATACCTCATAATCCATATGAGCTGCTATGCATAAGAGAATCCGGATAGACTTAAGCATGGCTACCGGCGAAAAGGTCTCCTCATAATCGATACCCTCTTTCTGAGTATACCCCTTCGCAACATGCCTCGCTTTGAAGGTCTCAACCTTCCCATCTATTCCTCTATTTCTCTTGTAGATCCACTTGCATCCAATGGTTTTTACACCATCGGGTGGTTCTACTAGCTCCCAGACCTGATTTGAATCCATAGATTCAATCTCAACATTCATTGCACTTTGCCAAGATACTGCATCTTTATCTTGGACTGCCTCATCATATGTCCAGGGATCAGGTTCATGTTCACCAGGGACCAAATCAGAAAATTCTCCCAAGAACATAAATCTATCAGGTTGTCTCACAACCCTCCCACTACAACGAGGTATTACCTGTGTATCCTCTATGACACGCGGTGCAGTGACATGTGGTATATCCTCTTGTACCGATGGTACTAAAGAAGTGACTTCCCCTTTTAACTCCTCCAGAACAATTTTACTCTTAGGCTTGTGGCTCATCACATAGTCTTCCTCTAGAAATCTTGCATTAGTGCTAACGATCACCCTCTGATCTCTTAGACTATAAAACAAACCGCCTTTCGTTCCTCTAGGATAGCCAATGAACATTCATACTTTTGTACGAGGTTCTAACTTACCAGCATCTGCCTTCAGCACATGTGCTGGACTACCCATATCCGAATATGTCTTAGACCAGGCTTTCTCCCAGTCCACAATTCTGTGGGAGTAGATGACACTGATTTAGATTGAACCAAGTTCAGAATGTACACTGCTGTATCTAGAGCATATCCCCAGAACGAATCTGGCAAGTTAACATAACTCATCATCGATCTAACCATCACCTTAAGAGTCCTATTCCTTCGCTCTACTACACCATTATGCTGGGGTGTGCCAGGTGCAGTCAATTGGGATTGATTCCCATCCTCTAATAAGTAGTTCCTAAACTCTCCCTAGAGGTACTCACCACCATGATCAGATCGTAGTGTCATCCATATCTTGAATAATCATCTATGAAAGAGATGAAATATTCAAGTCCACCTCTTTCCTGGATAGTCATAGGACCACCCAAATCAGAATGAACCATTTCTAACACATCTTTGGCTCTATACCCCTTGGCCTTAAAAGACCTCTTGGTCATTTTATCCTCCAAGTAAGATTCGCAGGTTGGGAAATCTTCCACCACTAATAAACCCAGAGTTCCATTAGCTATCAACCTTTGTATTCTGCTTAGGTTAATATGACTAAGCCTAAGATGCCAAAGATATGTTTGGATCATATTCGAAGGTTCTTTTCTCTTATTGGAATTAGAAGATGAGTTATAAACTTCAATTTTCATAGTGGGAGGTTTTGGTTCAAGTGTATACAAATTTCCTATCAATGTACCTCAACAGATATTCTCTCTATTCCTTTTTATAACAGTTCTGTCATTAAAAGAAATAGAATATCCATCCATAAACAATTTAGAAACTGAAACTAAGTTCTTTATAAATAAAGGTATATTAATGGAATTTTCCAAAACCTAAGTTTTATTTTTCTCAAGAGATAAATAAAACTTCTCCCACTGCAATAGCCGCCACCTTCATTGCATTGCCCAAGTAAATGGTAATCTCCCCTTTAGCTAGTCGTCGGGTTTCCTTGAACCCCTGCAAAGTATTGCAGACATGATCAGAGGCTCCCGTATCTACACACCAGGTGCCGGTAGATAACACCACTAACCACGTTTAAACGACTAGACCAAAGGATATACCTTTCTTCTATTTCGGATTGGGACAATCCTTCTTCCAATGTCCATCTTGCTTGCAAGTGAAGTACTTGCCTTTCGGCTTCTTCACTCCTCCCTGAGATTCTCCCACCACCTTTGCTCCACCTTGTTTCTCCTTCTTGCCTTTCAGCTTAGAAGTAGAAACCTTTTTGAGCAACCATGGCTTGAGGACACTCTTCGAAGAGTGCATACTTGTACTCTTTAGCAGATAAGACAATATCTAGATTCTTTTCCAATCAACATTATTTGGGTACAGTAAGTTTATTTCCTTTAGTATCATAGTAAGTGGACTGAAAGTCATTTTTGAAAATACTAAGAATCACATAGATCATTATTGTAGATTTCAAAAAATTATTGATTCCTCAAACAATAAAATTTCAAAATCAACCAACACCTCAAAACACCGAGAATATCGTATGCCACGATAGTGTGGACGTATACAAATTCTACATTTGTAAGAGGAGGTTTTACCCATTAATTTTACTATCTTGTCAACCTAACTTTTTGACAAGTAAAATTAATAGTTGGTTTCTCTTCGGCCCTACAAATAAAAGCAGTGACTCCGATGGGGAGGATACTTATATTTGTATCTAAGTGTTCACCATTACTTGGTACCAAGGTAATTATCTCGGGTTATGTGTCTTACGATGGGCAAGTACACACGCTCCTTAATAATTTCCTATAACCATATTCGACCTTGTGATCCGCAAACAAACCCATCCGATGGGGAGGAAGGAACTCAGAGCCGACGTGCAAGTTTGCTTACATCAAATGTCAAATCGTAATGGAGGCCGTGGGAATTTATAAAAATTTCCCTCTCCCACTTAGTAATTTGGAATTGAGGAATTTTCCTAGCCTACGACATGCATATCAAACAAAACGCAATAAATATGAAAAATAAATTATTTTCCAACTATTATGGCTTTAGTCTTCAATATGACTCCCATCGCATCGCCATCTCGTCCGCTCCTCCTACGCCATGTAGGAGCCATTTGGAGATCTGAGCCGAGACTAAAACCTATTTTAATTTACATCCATCGATCCTATACTCCACGAGGGAGTGTACATGAAATCTAGATCGAAAGTAAAATAAAATAAAGAGTGGCTAAACAATGCCATATTTAATTTACAAAAACTAAATACTAGCCTCGTCAACCCCGAGGATTCAACAAAATAAATATTTGCACACATACAATCACATACACACATATGGCCATAATAGTCGGATCTTATGCCTGCAACCAAAGAGTTAAACTACGAATATCCAACTATTATCCGACACATATAATATATGAAAAAGTTCATAAAAATTAACCGAATCCTAAACACACAAAACTAGAAACCTTGGCTCTGATACCAATTGAAGGGTTTTTTCCCCGGAAGCTCTCATACCAATTTAATGGTTTTAGCTTATCGAGTCCATGAGGGGAAACTTCGCTTCCCACTTCACCCCGGTCGTTTGATCATGGCGATCCCTTTGATGTCCCCGGATTAAAATTTTAATCCTAGACAAAAGGGATTGCCCAAACAACCAAGTCATCATCGTGTTATTCGTTTAGAGAGGTCACTTGAACAAACTAGTTGTTCAAGCAACCATCCTCTATTATACGAGTAGCCACGGAATAGACGATGTCCGGATCATCGGTTTTTGTGTTTATACTCGGGATCCAAGTATTATTTAGCCATTTAAAGATTTATAAGATGCTTATAATTGAAAAACAAAAACAAGCAACAAACAAAAGAGAAAAGAGAATAGATATACCTCTTGATCTTCTAATGTATGTCCTTCCTCCTTTTGGACGTCGTGTGGGCGACGATCTACCAAAAGTCGAAGCTCCTAGATCGCAAATCTTCCTTCCTTACTCTTCCAAAGCAAGAGGAAGAGAAGAAACAAGGTTTTTCTCCTCCCTAAAACAAACCAACAAGGAGCAAACAAACTCCTTGCCGCCGGCCAACTAGAAGGAGGAGATGATGATGGAAAACAATCAAGACACCAAGGGAAGCCCTATATCTTGTTTCCACCACCTAAGGAGAAGGAGAAGGGGTCTTTGGATGTCGGCCAAGGGCTGGGAAAGGGCTGTGGGTGCCGGCCACTAAAGGAAAGGAAGAAGAATGCAAACTACTTCCTTATTTGGTGCCACCCAAGCCTCCTAAACCCTAAGCCTCCAAACCCTAATCCTAGCTCTCCTTATTGCCGGCCATGGAAGTGGGGAAGAAGATTAGGATGAGCACAAGCCAAGGTAGAGGGAAGATGAAAGGAACCGGCCACACCTTAGGAGGAAGAAGAAAAACTCCTCCTTGAGTTGCCGCCCAACCATAGCTCCCAAAACCCTAGCCACCCAAACCTAATCCTAAACAAACTAGGATTCCTAGCCTCCAAAGGAAGCAAACCCTAATCCCCTTAAGCCATGCTCTTCTTGCCACCCACTTCATGATCTCTATTTATAGGGTTGGGCTCAAGACATGATTTAATCTCCTCCATTGGTTCTAGGGATTTAATCTCAACCGTCGGATCTAGAGATTTAATCTCAACCATCGAATCTAGAGATTTAATCTCTACCTTTGGATCTAGAGTTTTGTTTTCATCCATTGGATCTATGCTTCATGAGGTGTTAATAGGCTACATTAGGTACCATGAGGAGGAGTTGGATCTTTGCCACCCATGGATCAAGCCCACATAAAGTCCGATCCACTAATGATGATCCAATCCACTAAAGGATCATCATTGATCTACCTCACCAACTCCCATATGATAATATGGGCTCCATATATTATTTGTACATTTTCTCCCCGTGTTTAAGATCTCGAATGTCCGTCGATTAATTAATTTACTGACCATTAATTAATCAACATCTAACTCCTTGAGTAGTACCACTCAACCTTTTCATCATGCCAGACCAAGTCCACCTGTACGTTTTACATGATGAACCTTATGAGCTCCTCAAGGGGACATCATCATCCTAATATATATAGGACACGTTTTTCTCCTATAATCAACGGCACACCATATAAATAATATCATCTCCCAACTTACCGAGCCTATTGATTTAATCTATAAATCTCGCCCATTGATAATCAAAGAGATGACTACTAAGTATATGTGCCCGTTATTATATCGGGATTAAGAGCATGTACTAAATAATATCTGAGGTCCGATTCAATCATGTAGTCAGCAATAAATTGAATGACCTCTAAGTCGGTCCTGCTCAATACACACAAAGTGCACTAGTTTGATTCTATGGTCAAGACAAACCAATACCAAATCACACTACAACCATTCCGATGGTTTGTCCAAAGCCATCTCGGTTGTGAGCCTTTACTTATACTTTTCAAGTAGCCGATAACATGTTCTCCTGTGTGACACCACACACCATGTTATCTACAATGTAAAGTATTAGACAATATTGCATAACCATAAAAATATGCAAACAATGATCATGTGATTCTTATTTCAAAATAAAGATGTTCATACAAAGGATAGACTTTTCAGTATACATCCCTACAACCGGAGGGGTGGCCGGCAACAGCTGGATGCTGACGGCACAGAGGTGGACGGTGGCACAAGAGCTGGGCGTGGATCCCTACGACGACAGCAAGGAGAAGAGACAGAGAGGAGAGGAAGAGAAGTTTCCAAAAATAAAACTTTTGAGCTCTCCAAACCTCGAGCCGCGCTTTTATAGAGCACGTGTTTCATAACCATCAAGAAACCTTCTCCTTAGTGTTATTAATTCCTAACCAAAAACCATTAACCCGCTCCATTAACATAAGTTAAAATAAACCAAATCACATTGGTTTATTTTAAGTTTAAAAGAACCGAACAAACTTTGGTTCATTCGTTTTAAACAAACCAAACCACATTGGTTTATTTTCCACCATTAGATTAAAACCAAACCAATTTGGTTCATTCATCATGTCTTCAAATGACATCGCCCATCCATACTTCCTATGCGACTAAAACCATTTTATACTCGCTCTTTGTTTTGTCCAACCAAACCAAGTCTCTCTCGATATGAGAATCCTATTCTCAAACTCGTTTTAAATCCTTTGGATTACACTCGTTGTGCATGTGACCAATGTTGGGATGTATAATGAAAAGTCTATCTTTTGTATGAGCATCTTTATTTTGAAATAAGAATCACATGATCATTGTTTGCATATTTTTATGGCTATGCATATTGTCTAATACATTACATTGTAGATAACATGGTGTGTGGTGTCACACGGGAAATCATGTTATCGGTTCCTTGTAAAGTATAAGTAAAGGCCCACAACCGAGATGGCTTTGGACAAACCATTGGAATGGTTGTAGTGTGATTTGGGATTGGTTTGTCTTGACCATAGAATCACACTAGTGCACTTCGTGTGTATTGAGCAGGACCGACTTAGAGGTGATTTGATTTATTGCTGACTACATAATCGAATCAGATCTCATATATTATATTGTACATACTCTTAATCCCGATAAAATAATGGGCACATATAATTAGTATTCATCTCTTTGATTTACCAATGGGCGAGATTTATAGAGTAAATCGATGGGCTCGATATGTTGGGAGATGATATTATTTATATGGTGTGTCGTTGTTTATAGGAGGAAATCGTGTCCTATATATTAGGATGATGATGTCCCCTTGAGGAGCTCATAAGGTTCATCATGTAAACCCTGCAGGTGGACTTGGTCCGGCATGATGAAAAGGTTGAGTGGTACTACTCATGGAGTTAGATGTTGATTAATTAATGGTTAGTAAATTAATTAATCGACGGACATTCGAGATCTTAAACACGGGGAGAAAATGTACAAATAATATATGGAGCACATATTAACTTATGGGGGTTGGTGAGGTAGATCAATGATAATCCTTTAGTGGATTGGATTATCATTAATGGTTCGGACTTTATGTGGGCTTGATCCATGGGTGGCCAAGATCCAACTCCTCCTCATGGTCCCTATTGTAGCCTATTAAAACCTCATGAAGCTTATATCCAATGGATAGAAACAAAACTCTAGATCCAAAGGTAGAGATTAAATCTCTTGATCTGACGGTTGAGATTAAATCTCTAGATCCGACGGTAGAGATTAAATCTCTAGAACCAATGGTGGAGATTAAAACAAGGCTTATCCCTAAACTCTATAAAAGGAGGCTTAAGCGTTGGTGTGGAGAGCAATAGGCAATGGGAGAGGCTAGGGTTTTGGGCGGCAAGGAGAATAAGGGGTGGCAGCACCAAATAAGGAAACAATTTCCTTATCTTCTTCTTCCTCTAGCTTGCCGATGCCCATACAGCCCCTTCCAGCCCTTGACCAGCATCCAAAGTAGCTCCTCTCCTTCTAGTTGGCCGGTGGAACCAAGGCTTAGGGACCTCCCTTGAAGCTCTTGGTCGGCAACTATTGTTTTCTCTCTTCTTCCTTCTTGGCCGGCGGCAATCTCCAACCTTGAAGTTTGGTGGTTGGTTGAAAGAAGGAAAAAAGCCTTGTTTCTAGTCTTTTTCTTGCTCAGAAGGAGCAAGGAAGGAAGATTGGTGATCTAGGAGCTTCAACTTTTGGTAGATCGTCGCCCACACGACGTCCGAAAGGAGGAAGGTATTACAATAGAAGATCGAGAGGTATATGTGTGTATGCGATTGTATGTGTATATTTTGTTGAATCCTCGGGGTTGACGAGGCTAGTATTTAATTTTTTGTAAATTAGATACGACATTGTTTAGCCACTCTTTTTATTTTAGTTTACTTTTGATCTAGATTTCATGTACACTCCCTTGTGGAGTATAGGATCGATGGATGTAAATTAAAATAGATTTTAGTCTCGTCTCCGGATGGCTCGTACATGGCGTAGGAGGAGCAGACGAGAAGGCGATGCGACGGGAGACATATTGAAGACAAAAGCCATAATAGTTGGAAAATAATTTATTTTTCATATTTATTGCTTATTGTTTGATATGCATGTCGTAGGCTAGAAAATTACTCATTTTCAAATTACGAAGTGGGAGAGGGAAATTTTTTATAAATTCCCACGCCTCCATTATGATTTGACAAGTGAAGCAAACAAACTTGCGCGTTGGCTCTGAGTGCCTTCCTCTCCATCGGATGAGTTTGTTTGTGGATCACAAGGTCGAATATGGTTATAGGGAATTATTAAGAAGTGTGTGTACTTCCCCATCGGAAGGCACATAACCCGAGATAATTAACTTGGTACCAATTAATGGTGAACACTTAGATACAAATATAAGTATCCTCCCCATCGGAGTCACAACTTTATTTGTAGGGCCAAAGAGGAACCAACTATTAATTTTACTTGTAAAAAAGTTAGGTTTACAAGATAGTAAAATTAATGGGTAACACCTCCTCTTACAAATGTAGAATTCATATACGTCCACACTATCGTGGCATACGATATTCTAGGTGTTTTGAGGTGTTGGTTGATTTTAAAATTTTATTGTTTGAGGAATCAATAATTTTTTGAAATCTAATGTTTTGATCTATGTGATTCTTAGGTTTTCTTTCAAAATGACTTTTAACCCGCTTCCTGTGATATTGAAAGAGAATAAACTTACTGGACCCAACTATGTTGATTGGAAGAGGAATCTAGACACTGTCTTGACTGTTGAGGAATACAAATATGTACTACTCGAAGAGTGCCCTCCTAAGCCTGCAGATGATTCTGGGGAAAAGGAGAGAGAGAGTTATAAGAAGTGGATCAAGGTCGATGAGATGGCGCGGTGTTACATTTTGGCATCTATGTCAAATGTACTGCAACATCAGCATCAAGCCATGCCCACAGCTTATGACATGATGCTCAATCAGGCAAGAAGCCATGAGAAACTTGATGACGACCACCAAGATCGAGGGAACACCCGTAAGGGATCATGTTCTCAAGATGATGGCTCATTTGAATGAGCTGGAGGTCCTTGGAGATGAGATCGATGGGGAAACCCAGGTTGATATCATACTCTAGTCTCTACCTAGGAGTTTTGAGCAATTTTGCCTGAACTACAACATGAACAAGAGGTTGTATTCGTTGGCGGAACTTCTGACAGAACTCCAGGCGGCAGAGGGACTTTTTCGTCAGAGTGCTCAGGCACATGCCATAGTGACCCAAAAGTTTCTACTTCTAAGCCGAAAGGCAAGAAGAAGAAGAAACAAACTGGGGCAAAGGCGATGGGAGGTACTAAGGGAGGAGTGAAGAAGTCGAAAGGAAAGTGCTTCACTTGTAAGTAGACTGGACACTGGAAGAAGGACTGTTCCAACTGCAAGCAGAACAAAGGTATATCTTTTGGTCTAGTCGTTGAAACATATTTAGCATTGTTATCTACCGACACCTGGTGTGTAGATATGGGAGCCACTGATCATGTCTGCAATACTTTGCAGGGGTTCCAGGAAACCAGATGACTGGCTGAGGGGGAGATTACCGTGTACTTGGGCGATGCCACGAAGGTGGCGGCTATTGCAGTGGGAGACGTTCATTTATCTTTTGAGAAAAATGAACTTTTGGTTCCTAAGAATTTCCTTTATGTACCTTTATTTAGAAAGAATTTAATTTCGGTTTCTAAATTGTTTATAGATGGATATTCTATTTTTTTTTAATGACAGAGTTGTTATAAAAAGGAATAGTGACATTATCTGTTCAGGTGCATTGATAGGAAATCTATACACACTTGAACCAAAACCTCCCACGATGTAAATTGAAGTTAATAACTCATCTTCTAATTCCAATAAGAGAAAAGAACCTTCGAAGATGAGCCAAACATATCTTTGGCATCTTAGGCTTGGTCATATTAACCTAAGTAGAATTCAAAGGTTGATAGCTGATGGACCTCTGGGTTCATTTGTGGTGGAGGATTTCCCAACCTATGAATCTTGCTTGGAAGGTAAAATGACCAAGAGGCCTTTTAAGGCCAAGGGGTATAGAGCCAAAGATGTGTTAGAATTGGTTCATTCTGATTTGTGTGGTCCTATGTCTATCCATGCTAGAGGTGGTTTTGAGTATTTCGTCTCTTTTATAGATGATTACTCAAGATATGGATACATTTACTTGATGTGCCACAAGTCTGAATGCTTTGACAAGTTCAAAGAATTCAAGGCTGATGTCGAGAAACGTCAAGGTAAAAGTATCAAGACACTACGATCTGATCGTGGTGGTGAGTACCTCTTGGGAGAGTTTAGGAATTACTTATCAGAGATTGGGATTCAATCCTAATTGACTGCACCTGGCACACCCCAGCAGAATGGTGTAGCAGAGCGAAGGAATAGGACTCTTTTGGAGATGGTTAGATCGATGATGAGTTATTTTGAGTTGCCAGATTCGTTCTGGGGATATGCTCTGGATATGGCGGAGTACATTCTGAACTTAGTTCCATCTAAATCAGTGCCTTCTACTCCCACAGAATTGTGGATTGGGCGAAAGCCTAGTCTAAGACATATTCGGATATGGGAAAGTCCAGCACATGTGCGGAAGGCAGATGTTGGTAAGTTGGAACCTCGTACAGAAGTACACATGTTCGTTGGCTATCCTAGAGGAACGAAAGGTGGTTTGTTTTATAGTCCTAGAGCTCAGAGGGTGATCATTAGCACAAACACCAGATTTCTAGAGGAAGACTATGTGATGAACCACAAACCCAAGAGTAAAATTGTTCTAGAAGAATTAAAAGGGAAAGTCACTTCTTCAGTACCACCGGTACAAGAGGATATACCACAAGTCACTGCACCGCATGTCACAGAGGATACACAGGTGATACCTCGTCGTAGTGGGAGGGTTGTGAGACAGCCTGATAGATTCATGTTCTTGGGAGAATCTTCTGATTTGGTCCCTGGCGAACTTGAACCTGATCCCTGGACATATGAAGAGGCAATCCAAGATAAAGATGCAGTATCATGGCGAAGTGCAATGAAAGCTGAGATTGAATCTATGGATTCAAATCAGGTATGGGAGCTAGTACAACCACCCGATTGTGTAAAAACCATTGGATTTAAGTGGATCTAAAAAAGAAAGAGAGGAATAGATGGGAAGGTTGAGACATTCAAAGCGAGGCTTGTCGTGAAGGGGTATACTCAGAAAGAGAGTATCGATTATGAGGAGACCTTTTCGCCGGTAGCCATGCTTAAGTCTATCTGGATTCTCTTATGCATAGCAGCTCATATGTATTATGAGGTGTGGTAGATGGATGTTAAGACAACATTCCTGAATGGAAGTCTTGAGGAAAACATCTATATGAAGCAACCAGAGGGATTCATTGCGAAGGGCAAAGAGCATCTTGTATGTAAGCTTAATCGGTCCATTTATGGATTGAAGCAAGCTTCGAGGTCTTGGAACATCCGCTTTGATGAGGTAATCCAGTCTTATGGATTTATTCAAAGTTCAGATGAGTCTTGTGTATACAAGAGATGTGACGGAAACGTAGTGGTATTTCTTGTACTATACGTAGATGACATTTTGTTGATTGACAACAATATCAAGGTGTTATCAAACGTAAGGGTATAGTTGTCCAAACAGTTTGATATGAAGGACTTGGGAGAGGTGGGACACATCCTTGGGATCAAGGTTATAAGGGATCGCAGGAAAAGGATGTTGTGCTTATTCATAGACATTACGACATTATTGAACGCTTTTAGCATGCGAACTCCAAGAAGGGTTTTCTACCTTCGCATGGAGTTCCTTTATCTAAGGAGATGTGTCCTAGAACATCTCAGAGATAGAGGAGATTAAGGTTTTAATTACTGTGAAGCGAAGTTTCCTCAAAGGTATGCGATGCTTTTCAAGACCTGGGAAGACCTGTATATCGAGCAAATACGTAACTGAATATCGAGTAATCCAGATGTGGGGACATTGGACTACGGTAAAACATATATTGAAGTACCTGAGAAGGACTAGGGATTATATGCTAGTTTACCCGGAAGACCAATTACTGTCTGTGGGTTACACGTGAAGGGAGTTGCTTCGGAGGCTCAAAACATAAAGTTGTAAAACTTTTATACCTCACGATCTTCTACCGTATGTCCTATCCTCCTCGTGGACGACGTGTGGGCGAAGATCCTCCACGAGTAGAAGCCTTCTAGATCGCGTTCTTCCCTTCCTTGTTCACTACGAACAAAGAGAAGAACCAACAAAACTTCTCCTTTCTAGAACCGACCACCAAGCAAGGGAGTTTGATGTAACCGCCGGCCAAGGAACGAATGGATGAAGCGCCGGCCACCAATGTAAGGGGAACCGCCGGCCACCTTGGAGAGAATGGAGGAGTGAACGGCGGCCAACCTTGAAGAGAGGTTGCCACCGACCAAGGAATGAGAGAGGGACCAAGAGGATGGGCGCCGGCCAAGTCTTGATGGAAGAAGATGGGCGCCGGCCACTTGTCCAAGAGTTGCCGCCCAAGCCAAAACTTCCAAACCCTAGCCACCCAACCTAAAACCCTAACTCCTATTGAACCATTACTTGCCGCCCAACCTAAGCCCTCTATTTATAGAATTGGGTTTATGCCTCCATTAATCTCCACCGTCGGATCTAGGGATTTAATCTCCACCATCGGATCTAGGGTTTTATCCCAACCGTCGGATCTAGGGTTTCATCACAACCGTCGAATCTAGAATTTCATCCCAACCTTCGGATCTAGGGTTTCATCCCAACCGTCGGATCTAGGGTTTTATCCCAATCGTCGGATCTAGGGATTTAATCCCAACCGTCGATTCTAGGGTTTCATCCTAACCATCGGATCTAGGGATTTAATCCCAACCGTTGGTTCTAGGGTTTCATCCCAACCATCGGATCTAGGGATTTAATCCCAACCGTTAGTTCTAGAGTTTTGTTTTACATCCTTGGATCTAGATTTCATGAGGATTATATTAGGTTACGATAGGGACCATAAGGAGGAGTTGGATCTTGGCCACCCGATGGATCGGAACCACACAAACTTGATCCATCAATGATGTTCCATTCCACTAGAGGATCATCATTGAACTACCTCACCAACCCCCATAAATTAATATGGGCTCCATATATTATTTATACATTCATCTCCCTGTGTTTAAGATATCAAATGTCCATCAATTAATTGATTTACTGACCATCAATTAATTAACATCTAACTCCTCGAGTAGTACCACTCAACCTTATCATCATGTTGACTAAGTCAACCAACTGGGTTTACATGATGAACCTTATGAGCTCCTCAAGGGGACATCATCAACCAAATATATAGGACACGGTTTCCTCCTATAATCAACGGCACACCATGTAAATAATATCATTTCCCAACTTACCGGGCATATTGATTTAATCCATCTAAATCTCACCCTCTGGTAAATCAAAGAAATAAATACTAAGTACATGTGCCCATTATTATATCGGGATTAAGAGCATGTACAACATAATATTCGAGGTCCGATTTAATTATGTAGTCAGCAATAAATTGAATCACCTCTATGTCGGTCCTGCTCAATACACCTAAGTGTGCTAGTGTAACTCTATGTTCAAGACAAAACAATACCAAGCTACACTACAACCATGCCAATGGTTTGTCCAAAACCATCTTGGTTGTGAGCCTCTACTTATATTTTACAAGGGACTGATAACATGATCTTCTGTGCCACCCCAAGCACCATGTTATCTACAATGTAAAATATTAGACAATATGCACACACACATATAATAAATATATAAAGTGCAAACAATGATCATGTGATTCTTATTCCAAAATAAAATGTTCATACAAAAAGAGTTAGGCTTTTAGTATACATTCCAACAATCTCCCACTTATACTAAAAGACTATGCCGTCATCACACTGCCATACATGTGATCCCCATGTCCTCTACATGCCTATCAAACGCTTTCGCTGGAAGGGCCTTAGTGAATGGATCCGCCAGGTTATCCTCTGATGCAATATTGGCGACAGCAACTTCTCCTTGCTTTACGATCTCTCGTATAAGGTGGTACTTGTGCTCTATGTGTTTACTCGCCTTGTGGGCTCATGGTTCCTTCGAGTTTGCAACTGCACCACTGTTATCACAATAAATTGTGATAGTTCTGGGCAAACCAGGAATCATATCCAAGTCCATCAAGAAGTTCCTGAGCCATACAGCTTCCTTGGCTGCCTCAGAGCCTGCCACATACTCAGCTTCCATGGTAGAGTCCGCCACGCATTTCTGCTTGACACTCCTCCATACTATGGCTCCACCTCCAAAAGTAAACACAAACCCCGAGGTAGACTTACTCTTGTCCCTATCTGATTGGAAATCCGAATCCGTGTAACCCGCAGGGACTAATTGATCTGCCCGGTAAACCAGCATATAATCCCTAGTCCTTCTCAGGTACTTTAATATATGCTTTACTGCAGTCCAATGTCCCTGTCCAGGATTACTCTGATATCTGCTAACCATGCCCACGGCAAAGTAGATATCTGGTCTCGTACATAGCATAGCATACATGAGGCTTCCTACTGCTGAAGCATAAGGAACCGCCTTCATGTCCTCTATCTCCTTTGATGTTTTGGGGCACATCTCTTTAGATAAAGGAATTCCATGCCTAAAAGGTAGAAAACCTTTCTTAGAGTTCTGCATACTAAAACGAGCAAGGATAGTGTCAATGTATGAAGCTTGAGATAAGCACAACATCCTTTTCTTGCGATCCCTTATTACTTTGATCCCAAGGATGTGTCCCACTTCTCCCAAGTCCTTCATGTCAAACTGTTTGGACAACCATATCCTTACGTCTGATAACACTTTGATATTGTTGCCAACTAACAAAATGTCATCTACGTATAGTACAAGAAATACCACTATGTTTTCGTCACATCTCTTGTATGCACAAGGCTCATCCGGACTTTGAATAAATCAATATGACTGGATTACCTCATCAAAGCAGATGTTCCAAGATCTAGAAGCTTGCTTCAATCCATAAATGGACCGATTAAGCTTACAAACAAGATGCTCTTTGCCTTTAGCAATGAATCCCTCTGGTTGCCGCATATAGATGTTCTCCTCAAGACTTCCGTTAAGGAAAGCTGTCTTGACATCCATCTGTCAAATCTCATAATCCATATGAGCAGCTATAGATAAGAGAATCCGGATAGACTTAAGCATAGCTACCCGCGAAAAGGTCTCCTCATAATCGATACCCTCTTTCTGAGTATACCCTTTCGCAACAAGCTTAGCATTGAAGGTCTCAACCTTCCCGTCTACTCTTCTCTTTCTCTTGTAGATCCACTTGCATCCAATGGCTTTTACACCATCGGGTGGTTCTACTAGCTCCCAGACCTGATTAGAATCCATAGATTCTATCTCTGAATTCATCCCTCTTTGCCAAGATACCACATCTCTGTCTTGGAGTGCCTCGTCATATGTCCAGGGATCAGGTTCATGTTCACCAGGGACTAAGTCCGAAGACTCTCCTAAAAACATGAATCTCTCGGGTTGTTTAACAACCCTCCCACTACGACGAGGTGCCTCCTGTGTATGCTTTGTGACACGCGGTGCAGTGACTTGTGGTAACTCTTCTTGTACCGGTGGTACTGAAGTCGGGACTTCCCCTGTCAACTCCTCAAGAACAATCCTACTCGTGGGCTTGTGGTTCATCACATAGTCCTCCTCTAGAAATCTGGCATTCGTGCTCACGATCACCTTCTGATCTCTAGGACTATAGAATAAACCACCCTTCGTTCCCTTAGGGTAGCCAACAAACAAGCATACTTCTGTACAAGATTCCAACTTACCAGTATCTCCCTTCAGCACATGTGCTGGACTACCCCAAATCCGAATATGTCTTAGACTAGGCTTTCGCCCAGTCCACAACTATGTGGGAGTAGAGGGTACTGACTTAGATGGAACCAAGTTCAGAATGTGTGCTATTGTTTCCAGAGCAAATCCCCAGAACGAATCAGGTAACTCAGAATAACTCATCATAGATCTGACCATCTCCATAAGAGTCCTGTTCCTTCGCTCCGGCACACCATTCTGCTGGGGTGTGTCAGGTGCGGACAATTGGGATTGAATCCCAGACTCTGATAAGTAACTCCTAAACTCTCCCAAGTGTACTCGCTACCACGATCAGATCATAGTGTCTTGATACTTTTACCTTGACGGATCTCCACATCGGCCTTGAATTCTTTGAACCTGTCAAAGCATTCAGACTTGCGGCGCATCAAGTAAATGTATCCATACCTTGAATAATCGTCTATAAAAGAGACGAAGTATTCAAAGCTACCTCTAGCCTGGATAGTCATAGGACCGCACAGATCAGAATGAACCAATTCTAACACATCTTTGGCTCTAGACCCCTTGGCCTTGAAAGGCCTCTTGGTCATTTTACCTTCCAAGAAAGATTCGCAGGTTGGGAGATCCTCCACCACTAATGAACCCAAAGGTCCATCAGCTATCAACCTTTGAATTCTGCTTAGGTTAATATGACCAAGCCTTAGATGCCAAAGATATGTCTGGTTCATTTGCGAAGGTTCTTTTCTCTTATTAGACTTAGAAGATGAGTTATTTACTTCTATATACATCGTGGGAGTTTTCGGTTCTAGAGTATATAAATTGCCAACCAATGTACCAAAACAGATAATCTCCCTATTCCTTTTTATAACCACTTTGTCATTAAAAGAAACACAATATCCATCCATAAACAATTTAGAAACTGAAATTAAATTCTTTCTAAAAGTAGGTACATAATGACAATTTCTCAAAACCAAAACTTTATTCCTATCAAAAGATAAATAAATGTCTCCCACTGCAATAGTCGCCACCTTTGAAGCATTGCATGAAGACTAGAATCTCTCCTCACTAGTCGTGGGTTTCGAACCCTCGCAATGTATTGAGACATGATCGTGGCTCTCAGATTCACACACCGCAATCGTAGATAACACTGCTAAACATGTTTCAACAACTAAACAAGAAGATATACCTTTGTTCTTTCGGCGAGGACAGTCCGCCTTCCAATGTCCAGTCTGCTTGCAAGTGAAGCACTTGCCTTTCGACTTCTTCACTCCTGCCTAAGGTCCCACTGCCACTTTCTTCGCTCCACCTTGCTTCTTCTTCTTCTTACTTTTTGGTTTAGAAGAAGAAACCTTCTGAGCGACCATGGCTTGAGCGCTTTGACTAAAAAGCCCCTCTGCCGCCTGGAGTTCTGTCAGAAGCTCCGCCAACGAATACAACCTCTTGTTCATGTTGTAATTGAGGCGGAACTGCTCAAAACTCCTAGGCAGAGACTGGAGAATGATATCGACCTGGGTTTACCCATCGATCTCAGCTCCGAGGACTTCCATCTCATTAAGATGTGCCATCATCTTGAGAACATGTTTTCTAACGGGTGTTCCCTCGATCATGGTGGTCATCATCAAGTTTCTCATCGCCTCCTGTCTAGCCGCCCTACTCTGATGTGCGAAAAGTTCCTTGAGATTGAACATCATGTCATAAGTTGTGGCCATGGTCTGATGCTGATGTTGTAGCACATTTGACATAGATGCCAAAATGTAACACCGCGCCATCTCATCTGCCTTGATCCATTTCTTATAACGTTCTTTCCCCTTTTCATCAGAGTCATCGGTGGGCTTAGGAGGACAGACCTCGAAGAGTACAAATTTGTACTCCTCCGCAGTTAAGACAATATCCAGATTTCTTTTTCAATAAATATAGTTTGGTCCAGTAAATTTATTTTCTTTTAATATCACAGCAAGTGGGTTGAAAGCCATTCGAAAAACCTAAGAATCACAATGATCAAAATATTAGATTTCAAATATTATTGATTCCTCAAAACAATAAAATTCCGAAATCAACCAACACCTCAAAACACCGAGAATATCGCATGCCATGATAGTGTGGATGTATACGAATTCTACATTTGTAAGAGGAAGTTTTACCCATTAATTTTATTATCTTGTCAACCTTACTTTTTGACAAATAAAATTAATTATTGGTTCCTCTTTAGCCCTACAAATAAAAGCAGTGACTCCGATGGGGAGGATACTTTTATTTACATCTAAGTGTGCACATCCTACTATTATCTGGCATACTCAATATATGATATGTGCATGAAAGTAACCGAATCCAAAACACACAAAACCAGAAACCGTGGCTATGATACCAATTGAAGGGAGTTGCTTCGGAGGCTCATTGGCTCCCATGTCCCCGGATTAAAATTTTCACTAATGAAAGAACTAATCCGGATGGGATGAGTTTCCTTAGTACAACCTATTCGTCGTCGTGCTAACAACTTGAGTGATCGCTTGAACAAACTAGTTGTTCAAGCCACACAACTCTTCTAGTTGGTTAGCCGCGGAAGAGACGACGGACGGATCGCCGGTTTTTGTGTTTGTCTTCGGGGTCCATGATTATACAAAATATATACTTACGCACACTTGTATAATCAACACATAAAAGAACATGCTAAGATCAAAAAATAAAGTTGTAAAACTTTTATACCTCACGATCTTCTACCGTATGTCCTATCCTCCTCGTGGACGATGTGTGGGCGAAGATCCTCCACAAGTAGAAGCCTTCTAGATCGCGTTCTTCCCTTCCTTGTTCACTACGAACAAAGAGAAGAACCAACAAAACTTCTCCTTTCTAGAACCGGCCACCAAGCAAGGGAGTTTGATGTAACCGCCGTCCAAGGAACGAATGGATGAAGCACCGGCCACCAATGTAAGGGGAACCGCCGGCCACCTTGGAGAGAATGGAGGAGTGAACGGCGGCCAACCTTGAAGAGAGGTTGCCACCGGCCAAGGAATGAGAGAGGGACAAAGAGGATGGGCGCCGGCCAAGTCTTGATGGAAGAAGATGGGCGCCGACCACTTGTCCAAGAGTTGCCGCCCAAGCCAAAACTTCCAAACCCTAGCCGCCCAACCTAAAACCCTAACTCCTATTGAACCATTACTTGCCGCCCAACCTAAGCCCTCTATTTATAGAATTGGGCTTAAGCCTCCTTTAATCTCCACCGTCGGATCTAGGGATTTAATCTCCACCCTCGGATCTAGGGTTTTATCCCAACCGTCGGATCTAGGGTTTCATCCCAACCGTCGGATCTAGAATTTCATCCCAACCTTCGGATCGAGGGTTTCATCCCAACCGTCGGATCTAGGGTTTTATCCCAACCGTCGGATCTAGGGATTTAATCCCAACCGTCGATTCTAGGGTTTCATCCTAACCATTGGATCTAGGGATTTAATCCCAACCGATGGTTCTAGGGTTTCATCCCAACCATCGGATCTAGGGATTTAATCCCAACCGTTGGATCTAGAGTTTTGTTTTACATCCTTGGATCTAGATTTCATGAGGATTATATTAGGCTACGATAGGGACCATAAGGAGGAGTTGGATATTGGCCACCCGATGAATCGGAACCACACAAACTTGATCCATCAATGATGTTCCATTCCACTAGAGGATCATCATTGAACTACCTCACCAACCCCCATAAATTAATATGGGCTCTATATATTATTTGTACATTCATCTCCCCTTGTTTAAGATATCGAATATACGTCAATTAATTGATTTACTGACCAACAATTAATTAACGTCTAACTCCTCGAGTAGTACCACTCAACCTTATCATCACATTGACTAAGTCAACCAGCTGGGTTAACATGATGAACCTTATTAGCTCCTCAAGGGGACATCATCAACCTAATATATAGGACACGGTTTCCTCCTATAATCAACTGCACACCATGTAAATAATATCATTTCCCAACTTACCCGGCATATTGATTTAATCCATATAAATCTCACCCTCTGGTAAATCAAAGAAATAAATACTAAGTGCATGTGTCCGTTATTATAACGGGATTAAGAGCATATACAACATAATATCCGAGGTCCGATTCAATTATGTAGTCAGCAATAAATTGAATCACCTCTATGTCGGTCCTGCTCAATACACCTAAGTGTACTTGTGTAACTCTATGTTCAAGACAAAACAATACCAAGCTACACTACAACCATGCCAATGGTTTATCCAAAACCATCTTGGTTGTGAGTCTCTACTTATATTTTACAAGGGACTGATAACATGATCTTTTGTGTCACACCAAGCACCATGTTATCTACAATGTAAAATATTAGACAATATGCACACACATATAATAAATATATAAAGTGCAAACAATGATCATGTGATTCTTATTCCAAAATAAAATGTTCATACAAAAAGAGCTAGGCTTTCAGTATACATTCCAACAATGGATTCTGACTTCCAATCAGATTGGGATAATAGTAAGTCTACCTCAGGTTTTGTGTTTACTTTGGGAGGTGAGGCCATTGTATGGAGGAGTGTCAAGCAAAAATGCGTGGCGGACTCTACCATGGAAGTTGAGTATGTGGCAGCCTCTAAGGCGACTAAAGAAGTTGTGTGGCTCAGAAACTTCCTGATGGACTTGGATGTGATTCCGGGTTTGGCAAGAACTATCACAATTTATTGTGATAATAGTGGTGCAGTTTCAAACTCAAAGGAACCACGTGCCCATAAGGCAAGTAAGCACATAGAGCGCAAGTACCACCTGATACGAGAAATCGTAAAGAGAGGAGAAGTTGTTGTGGCCAAGATTGCATCGGAGGATAACCTGGCAGATCCTTTCACTAAGTCCCTTCCGGCGAGAGCTTTTGATAGGCATGTTGAGGGAATGGGGATCAGATGTATGGCAGTTTGAGGACAGCATAGTCTTTTAGTATAAGTGGGAGATTGTTGGGATGTATACTGAAAAGTCTATCTTTTGTATGATAATCTTTATTTTGAAATAAGAATCACATGATCATTGTTTGCATATTTTTATGGCTATGCATATTGTCTAATACATTACATTGTAGATAACATGGTGTGTGGTGTCACACGGGATATCATGTTATCGGTTCCTTGTAAAGTATAAGTAAAGGCTCACAACCGAGATGGCTTTGGACAAACCATTGGAATGGTTGTAGTGTGATTTGGGATTGGTTTGTCTTGACCATAGAATCACACTAGTGCACTTCGTGTGTATTGAGCAGGACCGACTTAGAGGTGATTCGATTTATTGCTGACTACATAATCGAATTAGACCTCAGGTATTATATTTTACATACTCTTAATCCCGATATAATAACGGGCACATATACTTAGTATTCATCTCTTTGATTTACCAATGGGCGAGATTTATAGATTAAATCGATAGGCTCGATAAGTTGGGAGATGATATTATTTATATGGTGTGTCGTTGATTATAGGAGGAAACCGTGTCCTATATATTAGGATGATGATGTCCCCTTGAGGAGCTCATAAGGTTCATCATGTAAACCCTGCAGGTGGACTTGGTCCGACATGATGAAAAGGTTCAGTGGTACTACTCATGGAGTTAGATGTTGATTAATTAATGGTGAATAAATTAATTAATCGATCAACATTTGAGATCTTAAACACGGGGAGAAAATGTACAAATAATATATGGAACCCATATTAACTTGTGGGGGTTGGTGAGAGAGATCAATGATAATCCTTTAGTGGATTGGATTATCATTAATGGATCGGACTTTATGTGGGTTTGATCCATTGGTGGCCAAGATCCAACTCCTCCTCATGGTCCCTATTGTAACATATTAAAACCTCATGAAGCTTAGATGTTGGGTTGGCACCGCGGCGTGTGTGTGTTCGATCATGTTTCGTAAACATGAACACAGCGGAAGCAATAAAAATAATAAATACTCCTATTTATTACAACACACACAACACACGTATGCATATTACAACAATTGTAGACATAATCGTAAATTTAAATTTGCAATAAAAGAAAATTTATCTACGTTATACCTTTCGTATGACGTGTAGCGGGAACGACATCTACCGGAACGATCCTCGCTAGAATCGTCTCTATCCGTATCCACGCCGAGTTCCTCGGGATGACTTCGCTAAGCCACGAGCTTCGTCTTCGTACGGGTTACTAGTCTCGTGTTGAAGACGACGTGATCGAGAGATGATCACGATCCGAATCCAAATTCGGATCCAAAACGAGTCCTCAAAACTCGCTTCTCCGGAGAGGTATTCGTCAACCGATTGACGAATCCTTCATCCTCCACCTCAGAGGATTACCGGAGATCGAATCCCCGGTAAGTTATCTGCTGTCAGAGCTCTAACCGTCGTCCAAACGACGCTCCGACAAGAGGAGAAGAAGCTGTCCAGAAAACTGGACAGCTTGGTGGAGGAGTAGGCGCCGGCCAAAACAAGGAAGCCAAGTGCTCACCTTTTCACCGAGGCCTAGGAAGATCACCGGAGGGTCGCCGGAATATCACCGGCTGAAGCTTGGACGCCGGCAACAACTTGATCGGCGGCACAATGGGCTGGGCGGCAAAGGAGGTTGGCGCCAACTCAAAGAGAAGATGAGGTGGGCGGCAACTTAATCTAGGGTTTTGGATTAGGTTAGGGCTTAACAATCCCTTAAGCCCTCTTTTATAGAGAACTAATTCTCTTAATGGTTAATGGATCATATCCATAAAGCCCGTTAACCCGCTCCATTAAGATAAGTTAAAATAAACCAAACCTTGATGGTTTATTTTAAGTTAAAACGAACCGAACCAACTTTTGGTTCATTCGTTTAAAATAAACCAAACCCTTTGGTTTATTCTAATCCATTGGATTAGAACCAAACCATTTTGGTTCATCCATTACGTCTTCATAAGACTCGGCCCATCCACGCTTCCATTGCGACTGAAACGATTTCATGCTCGCTTTATGTTTGGTCCAACCAAACCTAGTTTCTCTCGGTCTGAGAATCTCATTCTCAAGCTCGTTTTAAATCCTTTGGATTACGCTGGTGCGTGTGACCAAATAGGTTCTCGGTTTATGTTGGCCGTCTATAATTAACCATTAATTATAGAACGATCATGAGTGGCACCTAGTAGTACATCATGATCCCCAATTAACCGAAAAGATCAACGGTTGATCCAGAACTATTTCTGAAACCCTTCAGTAGCTCGAATGATTCGAGCCCCATTCCCTTCACTCATCTTATACCCACTTGGTTCAGGACATTGTCTATTTTGTCAGTCCCCACTAGGATGACTACGTCACACCTAGCCCAAGTATCATTTCCTCGTCCTACGGATTCTAGTTACTCCACATGTATCGAAGAGTACCTTACTCTAAACATGTAATGCTTTGGCCAAAGACTTTAGTAACAATCCGACGAGAGGCCATGGGTATACATCTCCTCGCAAGGAGTGGTGAATCCTTTATAGGATATTCAAACACCTTCGATCACTTCGACTTATACCCAATCATCCCGGGTCCACATCTCCTTAGAGATGTTTGCTTAAGATGTCAAAGCATAAGTCTCCATGATCAAGATGACTTGAATACCGCAAGTCAAAGGAACATCGCACTTAAGCCACAGTAAGAACTTCATTGACATATCTATATATGCAAAGAACCATATGAAGTCTTACGGCTGGTCACTCCAATGAACTAGTTACCATAACTAGCATCCACGATTAACTCCGGACATCACTATGTCTCCAGCCAGTGAGAATCAGCTGCTTGGATACACTAAGGAGTATACCTCGTGCTAGTCTCAACAGAATTGATGGTGTCCAAATCCATCAATTCATCGACTAGGGATAATTCCGATACATCACAATTACACATGTAGAGATACTCACTAGTTGTGATCCAATCACAAATTCTCTCATGCTGTGAATCGTATCGTGGACATTCAGTAAATGAGTTTAAGATCCAATCAAATACATAAAATATGTATACTCAAATAGTGAATCTTCATTTATCATATAAATGGTTCATACATAAGGCGATTGCCTTAGGACATCTCTCATATATTACTAACAGACTCCCACTTGGCCTAATGCCAATCGCTACGGTATCCAATACCATAAGCTCGAACATGACCCTCAAACTTATTTTGAGGTAATGCCTTAGTCAAGGGATCCGCTAAGTTCCTTTCAGTGGGAATTTTCTCGATTTGTATTTCGTTCCTACTATTGATCTCTCTGATAAGATAATAGCGGCGAAGCACATGTTTGCATCATTGATGAGACCACATCAAGTTCATGGATGAACTACTTGATCCAAACCGCTTCCTTTGCTGCTTCCAAAGCTGCAACGTATTCTGCCTTAGTGGCAGAATCCGCTATAGTGTCAAGCTTGGAGCCTTTCCAACTTATTGCGCCTCCATTCTAGGTGAACACGTATCCAGACTGAGACCTGGAATCATCCTTGTCTGTCTGGAAGCTGGCATCCGTATACCCGCATATCACCATGTCCCCTTCTCCATATATTAGGAACATATCCTTAGTTCTTCTCAAGTACTTAAGGATCGTCTTAATAGCCGCCCAATGATCCATTCCTGGATCGGACTGGTATCTGCTCGTGACACTTAGATCATACGATACATCGGGCCTCGTACATAACATAGCATACATGATAGATCCTATTGCGGATGCATAGGGAATCTAACTCATGCAAATCCTCTCGTCTTCTGTGCGCGGACACATAGACTTCGAAAGGTATATCCCATGCCTGATGGGTAGGAAAACTTTCTTGGATTCCGACATGCTAAACCTCTTTAGCACTCGGTCTATATATGTAGACTGCGAAAGACCAAGCAACCGTTTCGATCTATCTCTATAGATCTTAATCCCGAGGATGTAGGTTGCTTCTCCCAGGTCTTTCATGGAGAATGTCTTGGATAACCAAACCTTCACTGACTGTAAGATTGAAACATCGTTTCCTATAAGTAGTATGTCATCGACATACAATACTAGGAATACGACTGCACTCCCACTAACCTTCTTGTACACACAAGTTTCGTCTGGATTTTGTGAGAAATCAAACCTTTTGATGGTCTCATCAAAATGGATATTCCAGCTCCTGGATGCTTTCTTCAATCCATAAATGGACTGTCGCAATTTGCATACCTTGGTTTTATCAACCGATGTGAAACCCTCAGGCTGTATCATATACACATCCTCGAGCAGGTTTCCATTAAGGAAAGTTGTTTTCACATCCATCTGTCATATCTCATAATCATAATGAGCCGCTATGGCCAGGAGCATCCGAATGGATTTAATCATAGCTACAGGCGAATAGGTTTTGTCATAATCAACACCTTATTATTGACGATATCCTTTCGCCACCAATCTAGCCTTATAGGTAATCACATTACCATCCATGTCGGTTTTCTTCTTGAAAACCCACTTGCACCCTATAGGCTTTATCCCTTCAGGTGGGTCAACCAAGTTCCAAACTTGGTTTTCATACATGGAATCCATTTCCGACTTCATGGCACCAAGCCACTTATCCCTTTCTGAACTTGTCAGTACTTCTTCATAACTGGTAGGCTCCTCCTCATCAATGAGTAACACGTCGTTCGATTTGCTTATGAGAAATCCATATCTCTCAGGAATATTGCATGTTCTACCAGATCTACGAAGATGTGGTGTTACAATAGGTCCAGCCGATTGCTCATCACTATGAGTTGTCGGCTGTTGTGCTTCACCAGGTATCTCATCAATGTCTATTTGAGTCTCTCGAGCCTCCACAAGCTCGACGACACTCCCACTGTTTTCTTGCAAGAGAAACTCTTTCTCTAGAAACACAGCATGCCTTGAAACAAACACCTTTTGTTCCACAGGATGATAGAATTGGTAACCCCTTGTTTCCTTAGGGTATCCAATAAATAGACATTTATCAGACTTAGCATCCAATTTGTCTGATACAGTCCGCTTCTCATAAGCAGGACAACCCCATATCTTCAAGTAAGATACATGAGGTTTCTTACTATTCCAGATCTCATATGGAGTAGTTGAGACTACCTTGGTAGGCATTCTGTTTAACAAGTAAACAGCTGTCTGAAGTGCATAGCCCCAAAAGGACTTGGGAAGAGTTGCATGATTCATCATTGACCTGACCATGTCCAACAAGGTCCGGTTACGCCTCTCAGATACACCATTATGCTGTGGTGTATAGGGCGGAGTCCATTGAGACAATATACCATTGTCTCTTAGATAATCAAGAAACTCTTGACTTAAGTATTCACCACCTCGATCCGATCGAAGTATTTTAATACTCTTGTCATGTTGTTTCTCTACTTCATTTCTGAATTCTTTGAACCTTTCAAAGGCTTCAGACTTGTGTTTCATCAAGAACACATACCCAAACCGTGAGTCATCATCGGTGAAGGTAATGAAGTAGCTATAGCCTCCTAATGCTTGAGTTGACATAGGTCCACATACATCAGTATGTATTAGACCTAGTAACTCTCCCACTCGTTCACCTTTTCCAGTAAAAGGTAACTTAGTCATCTTGCCTTTTAAGCATGATTCGCATGTATCGTATGAATCCAATTCAAACGATTTCAGAATTCCACATCGGTGTAATTCGGACATGCGTTTCTTGCTTATATGGCCAAGACGACAATGCCACATATAGGAGTCTATTTGATTATCCTTTCGAGCACGCGTGTTGCTCGCTTCGATATTGAAAATGTCACTGGATACATCCAACGTATAAACACCATTGCTTAAAGTTCCAGTCCCATAAAGAACTCCATTCAAAGTTATGTAACAACAATTGTTACTAAAAGTCAAATGGTACCCATTTCTATTTAAACAAGAAATAGAAATGATGTTCTTTATCAACGAAGGAACATAAAAGCAATTGTCCAGTTCTAAGACAAGTCCTACAGGGAGTTCCAACAAATAAGTTCCGATGGCGAGTGCAGCAACCGTTGCTCCATTCCCAACACGTAAATTTGACTCTCCCCTTGACGAGTCTTCTTCTATTCCTTAGCCCATGTATGTCATTACATATATGTGAGCCACACCGAGTATCAAATACCCAAGTGTCTGAGGAAATAGACTGACAATCAATAAAGAAGATTTCTGAAGAAGATGGGGCATCCGATGCCTTATCCTTCTTCATGGACTCAAGATAAATCTTGCACTTTCTTCGCAAATGACTCTCCTTGCCATAATGATGGCAAGTTTCCTTTTGTGCTAGTTCTACCTTATTAGCCCTTCTCTTCTTTCCCTTCTGTTGTTCCTTTGACTTCCTCTTAGAACCTTTCTTCGAGGAAACAACTAACAACACCGTCCCCTGTTCATGCTTCTCAGAAGACTCCACAGTCTTCAGCATATTGAGCAGTATCACAGATGAACCTCCTAGCATCTCAGAGGTGAAGAGGAGCTTTGAGACTTCGAACCTTTCGAATCTCACTTGCTCATCAACCAACTCACAAAGATGAAGGACTATGATATGAGCATCCATATGCTCATGCTGCTTTCGTAGCTTGGGTTCCATCGTGGCTAGCATGATGCAACTCATTTGTTCAGAATCACTCACATGTTTCTGATAGGCCAACAATTGGTCCAGAGTTGCATCGTCACTAGGACGGGCGGGAAGAGGCGCTTCGAGGACATTTGCAAGCTTTTCAACCTTGAGAACAATTCTCAAGCTTCTAAGCTAGTCCAAGAAGTTCGGCCCAGTCAATTTATTTGAATCCAAAATGGAACGCAAATTCAAACACATCATGATCAATATATTAACTTAGAAATACAAAACGAGCATATATGAGAAAGATGATTTTAAAATGCATCAATATACATTTATAAATCCCATTCATTTTTCGAATTTCAAAAACCCCAAAATCACTTCGGGAGATCGTAGGTCCATCTCCGAATGGGCTGATATCCATCATAGTTATGAACAACCTTGGAGAGAGTCCAACAAGCCATTCATAAATACGACGGTAGGTATCAACTATACCGATTGCATATCACGTATATGCAACTATCACAATGTGCTATCAACTAATTCAATGTTCACACATACATCGGGTTGTTAACACATTAACAAGTATGCATCATATGCATAGCACCCAACTTCACCTCCCTTTACATCGACCTTGGAGAGAGTCCAACAAGCCGATGCTCCAGGTTAAAGCCAACCCATTAATCGGGACATAGTTTTAATATGGTTAGAGCGCATTCAACCAATTAGCCCAGCTTGGAGAGAGTCCAACAACCAAAGCTAACGATTGACCTCTGACTCTTACCATATTAGTATTAAACTATTCAATGGTTTGAACATATTCGGGTTCGAGCCGGGCTTGGAGAGAGTCCAACAACCCAAACAAGAAATGGAACTCTGGTTCTAACCATATTAATGGAAGGTGTACTCTGGTTCGAGCCGGTGGAAGATCACCGGAGGGTCGCCGGAGGATCACCGGCCGAAGCTTGGACGCCGGAAACAACTTGATCGGCGGCACAATGGGCTGGGCGGCAAAGGAGGTTGGCGCCAACTCAAAGAGAAGATGAGGTGGGCGGCAACTTAATCTAGGGTTTTGGTTCGGTTCGTTTTAACTTAAAATAAACCATCACGGTTTGGTTTATTTTAACTTATCTTAATGGAGCGGGTTAACGGGCTTTATGGATATGATCCATTAACCATTAAGAGAATTAGTTCTCTATAAAAGAGGGCTTAAGGGATTGTTAAGCCCTAACCTAATCCAAAACCCTAGATTAAGTTGCCGCCCACCTCATCTTCTCTTTGAGTTGGCGCCAACCTCCTTTGCCGCCCAGCCCATTGTGCCGCCGATCAAGTTGTTGCCGGCGTCCAAGCTTCGGCCGGTGATCCTCCGGAGACCCTCCGGTGATCTTCCTAGGCCTCGGTGAAAAGGTGAGCACTTGGCTTCCTTGTTTTGGCCGGCGCCTACTCCTCCACCAAGCTGTCCAGTTTTCTGGACAGCTTCTTCTCCTCTCGTCGGAGCGTCGTTTGGATGATGGTTAGAGCTCCGACAGCGGATAACTTACCGGGGATTCGATCTCCAGTAATCCTCTGAGGTGGAGGAAGAAGGATTCGTCAATCGGTTGACGAATACCTCTCCGGAGAAGCGAGTTTTGAGGACTCGTTTTGGATCCGAATTTGGATTCGGATCGTGATCATCTCTCGATCATGTCGTCTTCAACACGAGACTAGTAACCCGTACGAAGACGAAGCTCGTGGCTTAGCAAAGTCATCCCGAGGAACTCGGCGTGGATACGGATAGAGACGATTCTAGCGAGGATCGTTCCGGTTGATGTCGTTCCCGCTACACGTCATACGAAAGGTATAACGTAGATAAATTTCCTTTTATTGCAAATTTAAATTTACGGTTATGTCTACACTTGTTGTAATATGCATGCGTGTGTTGTGTGTGTTGTAATAAATAGGAGTATTTATTATTTTTATTGCTTCCGCTGTGTTCATGTTTACGAAACATGATCGAACACACACACGCCGCGGTGCCGGAAACCCAACAGTGGTATCAGAGCCCAAGTTGTGTTTCGACATAATCGTAAAATGGTTTTGCGATAGTCATAATGTATTTCTAGAAATTTTCTAATTTTGAAAATTTAGAAGTATTTATGGAAATTTTTCAATTTTGGAAAGTCTAGAAGTATTTATGGAAATCTTCCACTTTCGGAAAGTTGGAAGTATTTATGAAAATTGATATTTTCCATAAATAAAATATTTGATTAGATTCTGGAAATTTGTTTCCTAATTTAATCATGATTTGATTTGGGAAATCAAATCTTAAAATATTTTTTTTCCATAAGTAGTTTTAATGATTTAGGAAATTTGTTTCCTAAATAGATTTTCCTTAATCAAATAATTCCATGAATAAAATATGTGATTAGATTTGGAAATTTATTTCCTAATTTAATTATGATTTGATTTGGAGAATCAAATCTTAAACATATTTTATTTCCATAAATAGTTATGACATATAAGGAAATATATACATGACATAATTGTATGCCATGTAATTGCATTAGATGCATAACATTATGCCATGCGTGTCATGACATGTAGATGTATGTCATGTATGTCATGTCATGTAGATAATAGTTATTTGCATGCAAAGAGGATGAGACATAAAAACATGTATACTCAAATAGTGAATCTTCATTTATCATATAAATGGTTCATACATAAGGTGATTGCCTTAGGACATCTCTCATATATTACTAACATTAGATCCAATGGATAGAAACAAAACTCTAGATCCAAAGGTAGAGATTAAATCTCTAGATCCGACAGTTGAGATTAAATCTCTAGATCCGACAGTTGAGATTAAATCTCTAGAACCAATGGTGGAGATTAAAACAAAGTTTATCGCTAAACTCTATAAAAGGAGGCTTAAGGGTTGGCGTTGAGAGCAAGAGGCAAAGGGAGAGGCTAGGGTTTTGGGCGGCAAGGAGAATAAGGGGTGGCGGCACCAAATAAGGAAACAATTTCCTTATCTTCTTCTTCTTCTAGCTTGTCGGCGCCCATACAACCCCTTCCCGCTCTTGGCCGGCGTCCAAAGTAGCTCCTCTCCTTCTAGTTGGCTGATGGAACCAAGGCTTAGGGTGCTCCCTTGAAGCTCTTGGCCGGCAACCATTGTTTTCTCTCTTCTTCCTTCTTGGCCGGCGGCAATCTCCAACCTTGGAGTTTGCTGGTTGGTTGAAAGAAGGAAAAGATCCTTGTTTCTATTCTTCCTCTTGCTCAGAACGAGCAAGGAAGGAAGATTGGTGATTTAGGAACTTCAACTTTTGGTAGATCGTCGCCCACACGACGTCCGAAAGGAGGAAGGTCATACAATAGAAGATCGAGAGATATATCGATTCTCTATTTTTATATGTTACATGTTTGTTTTTGTTTCTCAATTATATGCATGATATATATTCTGTTTTGTGGTTAAATAAACTTGGACCCCGAACATAAACACAATAGTCAGCGATCCGTACAACATCTATTCCGCGGCTATTCGTGGAATAGAGGTTGGTCGCTTGAACAACAAGTTTGTTCAAGTGACTACTCTAAACGAATAGCACGACGATGACATGGTTGCTTGGGCAATCCCTTTTGTCTAGGATTAAATTTTTTTTTAATCTGGGTACATCGATGGGATCGCCTTGAATAAGAGACAGAGTTGAAGTGGGAAGCAAAATTTCCCCTCACGGATCAAACCCTACAACAAAATAGGTTCCCGGTTTATGTTGGCCATCTATAATTAACCGTTAATTATAGAACGATCATGAGTGGAACCTAGTAGTATATCATAATCCCCAATTAACTGGAAAATCAACGGTTGATCCCATAACCATTTCTGAAATCCTTCAGTAGCTACAATGAATCATGCCCCGTTCCCTTCACTCATCTTATACCCACTCAGTTAAGGACATGGTCTATAGTATCAGTCCCACTAGGCTGACTATGTCATACCTAGCCTAAGTATCATTTCATCATCTTACGGATTCTAGTTACTGCACATGTATCCAAGAGTACTTACTCTAAACATCTAATGCTTTGGCCAAAGACTTTAGTAACAATCCGACGAGAGGCTAAGGGTATACATCTCCTCGCAAGGAGTGGTAAATCATTTATAGGCTATTCAAACACCTTTGGGAATTTCGACTTATACCCACTCATCCCGGGTCCACATCTCCTTGGAGATGGTTGCTTAAGATGTCAAAGCATAAGTCTTCATGACCAAGATGTGTTGAATATCGCAAGTCAAAGTAACATCGCACTTAAGCTACAGTAAGAACTTCATTGACATATCCATATATGCAGAGAATCATATGAAGTCTTATAGCTGGTCACTCAAATGAACTAGTTACAATAACTAGCATCCACGATCATCTCTGGACATCCCAATGTCTCCAGTCAATGAGAAACAGTTGCTTGGATAAACCAAAGAGTACACCTCATGCTAGTCTCAATAGAATCGATGGCATTCGAATGCATCAATTCATCGACTAGGGATAATTCCAATACATCACAATTACACATGTACAAATACTCACTAGTTGTGATCCAATCACAAATTCTCTCATGTTATGAATCGTATTGCGGATATTCAGTAAATGAGTTTAAGATCCAATCAAATACATGAAAAATATGTATACTCTGTTGGGTTTCCGGCACCGCGACGAGTGTGTGTTCGAACATGTTTCATAAACATGTGCACAGCGGATGGAATAAAATAATAAATCTAATTTATTACAACAGACACATCACACGGATGCATAGTACAACATGTGTATACATAATTGTAAATTCAAATTTTGCAATAAAAGGAAACTTAAACTACGTATACCTGACGTATCACTTGTAGCGGGAAAAGCATCAACCGGAACGATTCTCGCTAGAATCGTCTCTATCCGTATCCACGGCGAGTATCTTCGGGATGACTTCACTAAGTCACGAACCTTGTCTTTGTACGGGTTACTAGCCTCGTGTTGAAGACGACGTGATCGAGAGAAGATCACGATCCGAATCAAAATTCGGATCCTAAACGAGTCCTCAAAACTCGCTTCTCCGGAGAGGTATTCGTCAACCATTTGACGAATCCTTCGTCCTCCACCTATGAGGATTACCGAAGATCAAATCCCTGGTAAGGAAGGCACTGTCGGAGCTCCAAACGTCGTCTAAACGATGCTCCGACAAGAGGGAAACAAGCTGTCCAGAAAACTGGACAGCTTTGGTGGAGACCTTGCGCCGGCCAAATAAGGAAAGCAATGTGCTCACCTTGTCGCCGGAGCCAAGGATGATCACTAGAACTCCTCTGGCAGCAGCTCGACGCCGGCAAGTGGAGAAGACGGCAGCAGCTGGTCGCCGGTTGGAGGAGGTGGGCGGCGGCAATTGGGTTGGCGCCGACTAGAGGGTGATGGTGGGCGGCCAAAAACTAGGGTTGCCTCAATTAGGGTTTAACAAAAACCCTTAAGCCCAATTTTATAGAGAATAAATTCTCTTAATGGTTATTGGATCATAACCAAAGGCCCGTTAACCCGCTCCATTAATTTAAGTTAAAATAAACCAAACCATGATGGTTTATTTTAAGTTAAAATGAACCGAACCAACTTTGGTTCATTCGTTTAAAACAAACAAAACCCCTTTGGTTTATTCTCCTACGTTGGATTAGAACCAAACCATTTTGGTTCATCCATCATGTCTTCATAAGACACGGCCCATCCACGCTTCCATTCCGACTGAAACGATTTCATGCTCGCTTCTTGTTTGGTCCAACCAAACCTAGTTTCTCTCGGTCTGAGAATCTCATTCTCAAGCTCGTTTTAAATCCTTTGGATTACGCTCGTTGTCCGTGTGACCAAATAGGTTCTCGGTTTATATTGGCCGTCTATAATTAACCATTAATTATAGAATGATCATGAGTGGCACCTAGTAGTACATCATGATCCCTAATTAATCGAAAAGATCAATGGTTGATCCAGAACTATTTCTGAAACCCTTCAGCAGCTCGAATGAATCATGCCCCATTCCCTTCACTCATCTTATACCCACATGGTTCAGGACATGGTCTATAGTATCAGTCCCCACTAGGCTGACTACGTCACACCTAGCCCAAGTATCATTTCCTCGTCCTACGGATTGTAGTTACTGCACATGTATCGAAGAGTACCTTACTCTAAACATGTAATGCTTTGGCCAAAGACTTTAGTAACAATCCGACGAGAGGCATTGGGTATACATCTCCTCGCAAGGAGTGGTGAATCCTTTATAGGCTATTCAAACACCTTCGATCACTTCGACGTATACCCAATCATCCCGGGCCCACATCTCCTCGGAGATGCTTGCTTAAGATGTCAAAGCATAAGTCTTCATGATCATGATGACTTGAATACCGCAAGTCAAAGGAACATCACACTTAAGCTGCAGTAAGAACTTCATTGACATATCTATATATGCAGATATCCATATAAAGTCTTACGGCTGGTCACTCCAATGAACTAGTTACCATAACTAGCATCCACGATTAACTCCGGACATCACAATGTCTCCAGCCAGTGAGAATCAGCTGCTTGGATACACCAAAGAGTATACCTCATGCTAGTCTCAACAGAATCAATGGTGTCCAAATCTAGCAATTCATCATCTAGGGATAATTCCGATACATCACAATTACACATGTAGAGATACTCACTAGTTATGATCCAATCATAAATTCTCTCATGCTGTGAATCGTATCGTGGACATTCAGTAAATGAGTTTATGATCCGATCAAATACATGAAACCATGTATACTCAAATAGTGAATCTTCATTTATCATATAAATGGTTCATACATAAGGCGATTGCCTTAGGACATCTCTCATATATTACTAAGAAACTCCCACTTGGCCTAATGTCAATCGCTACAGTATCCAATACCATAAGCTCTAACATTACCCTCAAACTTACTTTGAGGTAATGCCTTAGTCAAAGGATCCGCTAAGTTCCTTTCAGTGGGGATTTTCTCGATTTGTATTTCCTTCCTACTTATGATCTCTCTGATAAGATGATAGCGGCGAAGCACATGTTTTGATCGTAGATGAGACCTTGGCTCTTTCGCTTGTGTAATTGCTCCATTGTTTTCACAGTAGACTGGTATTGCTTCAACAATGGCTGGAATCACACCAAGTTCATAAATGAACTTCTTGATCCAAACCGCTTCCTTTGCTGCTTCCGAAGCTGCAATGTATTCTGCCTCAGTGGTAGAATCCACTACAGTGTCTTGTTTGGAACTTTTCCAACTCACTGCGCCCCCATTCAAGGTGAACACGTATCCAGACTGAGACCTGGAATCATCCTTGTCTGTCTGGAAGCTGGCATCCGTATACCCGCGTATCACCATGTCCCCTTCTCCAAATATTAGGAACACATCCTTAGTTATTCTTAAGTACTTAAGGATCGTCTTAACAGCCACCCAATGATCCATTCCTGGATCAGACTGGTATCTGCTCGTGACACTCAAAGCATACGATACATCGGGCCTCGTACATAACATAGCATACATGATAGATCCTATTACGGATGCATAGGGAATCTTACTCATGCAAATCCTCTCGTCTTCTGTGCGCGGACACATAGACTTTGAAAGGTGTACCCCATGCCTGATGGGTAGGAAACCTTTCTTGGATTTCGACATGCTAAAACTCTTTAGCACTGGGTCTATATATGTAGACTACGAAAGACCAAGCAACCGTTTCGATCTATCTCTATAGATCTTAATCCTGAAGATATAGGTTGCTTCTCCCAGGTCTTTCATGGAGAATATCTTGGATAACCAAATCTTCACTGACTGTAAGATTGAAACATCGTCTCCTATGAGTAATATGTCATCGACATACAATACTAGGAACACGACTGCACTCCCACTAACCTTCTTGTACACACAAGGTTCGTTTGGATTTTGTGAGAAATCAAACTTTTTGATTGTCTCATCAAAATGGATATTCCAGCTCCTAGATGCTTGCTTCAATCCATATATAGACCGTCGCAACTTGCATACCTTGGTTTTATCAACCGATGTGAAACCCTCAGGTTGTATCATATACACGTCCTCGAGCAGGTTTCCATTAAGGAAAGATGTTTTCACATCCATCTGTCATATCTCATAATCATAATGAGCCGCTATGGCCAGGAGCATCCTAATGGATTTAAGCATAGCTACAGGCGAATAGGTTTCGTCATAATCAACACCTTGTTTTTGACGATATCCTTTCACCACTAATCTAGCCTTATAGGTAATCACATTACCATCCATGTCGGTTTTCTTCTTGAAAACCCACTTGCACCCTATAGGCTTGATGCCTTCAAGTGGGTCAACCAAGTTCCAAACTTGGTTTTCATACAAGGAATCCATTTCCGACTTCATGGCATCAAGCCACTTATCCCTTTCTGAACTTGTCAGCACTTCTTCATAACTGGTAGGCTCCTCATCATCAATGAGTAACACATCGTTCGATTCACTTACGAGAAATCCATATCTCTCAGGAATGTTGCGTGTTCTACCAGATCTACGAAGATGTGGTGTTACAATAGGTCCAGCCGATTGCTCATCACTATAAGTTATCGGTTTTTGTGCTTCACCAGGTATCTCATCAATGTCTATTTGAGTCTCTCGAGCCTCCTCAAGCTCGATGACACTCCCACTATTTTCTTGCAAGAGAAACTCTTTCTCTAGAAACACAGCATGCCTTGAAACAAACACCTTTTGTTCCACAGGATGATAGAATTGGTAACCCCTTGTTTCCTTAGGGTATCCAATAAATAGACATTTATCAGACTTAGCATCCAATTTGTCTGATACAGTCCACTTCACATACGCAAGACAACCCCATATCTTCAAGTAAGATACATAAGGTTTCTTAGTATTCCTTATCTCATATGGAGTAGTAGAGACTACCTTGGTTGGCATTCTGTTTAACAAGTAAACAGTTGTCTGAAGTGTATAACCCCAAAAGGGCTTGGGAAGATTTGCATGATTCATCATTGACCTGACCATGTCCAACAAGGTCCGGTTACGCCTCTCAGATTCACCATTATGCTGTGGTGTATATGGCGGAGTCCATTGAGACAATATACCATTGTCTCTTAGATAATCAAGAAACTCTTGACTAAGTATTCACCACCTTGATCTGATCGAAGTATTTTAATACTCTTGTCATGTTGTTTCTCTACTTCATTTTTGAATTCTTTGAACCTTTAAAAGGCTTCAGACTTGTGTTTCATCAAGAACACACACCCAAACTGTGAGTGATCATCGGTGAAGGTAATGACGTAGCTATAGCCTCCTAAAGCTTGAGTTGACATAGGTCTGCATACATCAGTATGTATTAGACCTAGCAACTCTCCCACTCGTTCACCTTTTCCTGTAAAAGGTAACTTAGTCATCTTGCCTTTTAAGCATGATTCGCATGTATTGTATGAATCCAATTCAAACGATTTCAGAATTCCACATCGGTGTAATTCGGACATGCATTTCTTGCTTACATGGCCAAGATGACAATACCACATGTAGGAGTCTAATTGATTATCCTTTCGAGCACGCTTGTTGCTCGCTTCGATATTGAAAACATCACTGGATACGTCCAACGTATAAATACCATTGCTTAATGTTCTAGTCCCATAAATAACTCCATTCAAAGTTATGTAACAACAATTGTTACTACAAGTCAAATTATACCCATTTCTTTTTAAACAAGAAATAGAAATGATGTTCTTTATCAACGAAGGAACATAAAAGTAATTGTCCAGTTCTAAGACAAGTCCTGCAGGGAGTTTCAACAAATAATGTTCCGATGGCGAGTGCAGCAACATTTGCTCCATTCCCAACACGTAAATTTGACTCTCCCTTGATGAGTCTTCTTCTATTCCTTAGCCCATGTATGTCATTACATATATGTGAGCCACACCTAGTATCAAATATCCAAGTGTCTGAGGAAATAGAATGACAATCAATAACGAAGATATATGAAAAAGATGGGGCATCTTATGCCTTATTCTTCTTCACGGACTCAAGATAAATCTTGTAATTTCTTCGCCAATGGCCCTACTTGCCATAATGATGGCAAGTGCCCTTTTGATCTGGTTCTGCCTTTTTAGCCTTTTTCTTCTTCCCCTTCTATTGTTCCTTTGACTCCCTCTTATAACCTTTCTTCGAGGAATCAACTAACAACGCCGTCCCCTGCTCATGCTTCTCAGAAGGCTCCACATTCTTTAGCATGTTGAGCAGTACCACAGATGAACCTTCTTGCATCTCAGCGGTGAAGAGGAGCTTGGAGACTTCGAACCTTTCGAATCTCACTTGCTTATCAAACAACTCATAAAGATGAAGGACTACGATATGAGCATCCATATCCTCTTGCTGCTTCCGTAGCTTGGGTTCCATCATGGCTAGCATGATGCAACTCATTTGTTCAGAATCACTCACATGTTTCTGATAGGCCAACAATTGGTCCAGAGTTGTATTGTCACTAGGACAGGCGGGAAGAGGCGTTTCGAGGGCATTTGCAAGCTTTTCAACCTTGAGAAAAATTCTCAAGTTTCTAAGCCAGTCCAAGAAGTTCGGCCCAGTCAATTTATTCGAATCCAAAATGGAACGCAAATTCAAAGACATCATGATCAATCTTAGAAATACAAAACGAGCATATATGAGAAAGATGATTTTAAAATGCATCATTATACATTCATAAATCCCATTCATTTTTTCGAATTTCAAAAACCCCAAAATCACTTTGAGTGATCGTAGGTCCATCTCCGAATGGGCTGATATCCATCATAGATATGAACCACCTTGGAGAGAGTCCAACAAGCCATTCATAACTACGATGGTAGGTATCAAATATACCGATTGCATATCACGTATATGCATCTATCACAATGTGCTATCAACTAATTCAATGTTCACACATACATCGGGTTGTTAACACATTAACAAGTACGCATCATATGCATAACACCCAACTTCACCTCCCTTTACATTGACCTTGGAGAGAGTCCAACAAGCCGATGCTCCAGGTTAAAGCAACCCATTAATCGAGAAATAGTTTTAATATGGTTAGAGTGCATTCAACCAATTAGCTCAGCTTGGAGAGAGTCCAACAACCAAAGCTAACGATTGACCTATGACTCTTACCATATTAGTATTAAACTATTCCATGGTTTGAACATGTTCGGGTTCGAGCCGGGCTTGGAGAGAGTCCAACAACCCGAACAAGAAACGGAACTCTGGTTCTAACCATATTAATGGAAGGTGTAGGCTTTAATATTGAGTTAGGGTTTCTATATCTCATCCTCTTTGCATGCAAATAACTATTATCTACATGGCATGACATACATCTACATGTCATGACACACATGGCATAATGATATACATCTAATGAAATTACATGCCATACAATTATGTCATGTACAAAATTTCCTTATATGTCATAACTATTTATGGAAATAAAATATGTTTAAGATTTGATTTTCCAAATCAAATCATGATTAAATTAGGAAACAAATTTCCAAATCTAATCACATATTTTATTTGTAGAAATAGTTGATTAAGGAAAGTCAATTTAGGAAACCAATTTGCTAAATCATCAAAACTACTTATGGAAATAAAATATTTTAAGATTTGATTTCCCAAATCAAATCATGATTAAATTAGGAAACAAATTTCCAAAATCTAATCAAATATTTTATTTATGGAAAATATCAATTTCCATAAATACTTCCAACTTTCCAAAAGTGGAAGATTTCCATAAATACTTCTAGACTTTCCAAAATTGAAAAATTTCCATAAATACTTCTATCTTTCCAAAAGAAAAAAATTTCCAAAAATATCATTATGACTATCGCAAAACAATTTTACGATTATGTCGAATCACAACCTGGGCTCTGATACCACTGTTGGGTTTCCGGCACCGCGGCGAGTGTGTTCGAACATGTTTCGTAAATATGTGCACAGCGGAAGGAATAAAATAATAAATTTAATTTATTACAACACACACATCACACGCATGCATAGTACAACATGAGTAGACATAACCGTAAATTCAAATTTTGCAATAAAAGGAAACTTAAACTATGTATACCTGACGTATCACGTGTAGCGGGAAAGGCATCAACCGGAATAATTCTTGCTAGAATCGTCTCTATACGTATCCACGCCGAGTATCTTCGGGATGACTTTACTAGCCTCATGTTGAAGACGACGTGATCGAGAGAAGATCACGATCCGAATCAAAATTCGGATCCTAAACGAGTCCTCAAAAACTCGCTTCTCCGGAGAGGTATTCGTCAACCGTTTGACGAATCCTTCGTCCTCCACCTATAAGGATTACCGGAGATCGAATCCCTGGTAAGGAAGGCGCTGTCGGAGCTCCAAATGTCATCCAAACGATGCTCCGATAAGAGGGAAATAAGCTGTCCAAAAAACTGGACAGCTTTGGTGGAGACCTTGCGCCGGCCAAATAAGGAGCGCAATGTGCTCACCTTATCGGCGGAGCCAAGGATGATCACCGGAGCTCCTCCGGCAGCAGCTCGACGCCGACAAGTGGAGAAGACGGCAGCAGCTGGTCGCCGGTTGGAGGAGGTGGGCTGCGGCAATTGGGTTGGCGCCGACTAGAGGGTGATGGTGGGCGGCCAAAAACTAGGGTTGCCTCAATTAGGGTTTAACAAAAACCCTTAAGCCCTATTTTATAGAGAACAAATTCTCTTAATATTTATTGGATCATAACCAAAGGCCCGTTAACCAGCTCAATTAATTTAAGTTAAAATAAACCAAACCATGATGGTTTATTTTAAGTTAAAACGAACCGAACCAACTTTGGTTCATTCGTTTAAAACAAACCAAACCCCTTTGGTTTATTCTCCTCCGTTGGATTAGAACCAAACCATTTTGGTTCGTCCATCATGTCTTCATAAGACACGGCCCATCCACGCTTCCATTGCGACTAAAACGATTTCATGCTCACTTCTTGTTTTGTCCAACCAAACCTAGTTTTTCTCGGTCTGAGAATCTCATTCTCAAGCTCGTTTTAAATCCTTCGGATTACGCTCGTTGTGCGTATGACCAAATAGGTTCTCGGTTTATGTTGGCCGTCTATAATTAACCATTAATTATAGAACGATCATGAGTGGCACCTAGTAGTACATCATAATCCCCAATTAACCAAAAAGATCAACGGTTGATCCAGAACTATTTCTGAAACCCTTCAGCAGCTCGAATGAATCATGCCCCATTCCCTTCACTCATCTTATACCCACATGGTTCAGGACATGGTCTATAGTGTCAGTCCCCACTAGGCTGACTACGTCACACCTAGCCCAAGTATTATTTCCTCATCCTACGAATTCTAGTTACTGCACATGTATCGAAGAGTACCTTACTCTAAACATGTAATGTTTTAGCCAAAGACTTTAGTAACAAACCGACGAGAGGTCATGGGTATATATCTCCTCGCAAGGAGTGGTGAATCCTTTATAGGCTATTCAAACACCTTCGATCACTTTGACTTATACCCAATTATCCCGGGTCCACATCTCCTCAGAGATGCTTGCTTAAGATGTCAAAGCATATGTCTTCATGATCATGATGACTTGAATACCGCAAGTCAAAGGAACATCGCACTTAAGCTGCAGTAAGAACTTCATTGACATATCTATATATGCAGAGAACCATATGAAGTCTTACGGCTAGTCACTCCAATGAACTAGTTACCATAACTAGCATCCACGATTAACTCTGGACATCACAATGTCTCCAGCCAGTGAGAATCAGCTGCTTGGATACACCAAAGAGTATACCTCGTGCTAGTCTCGACAGAATTAATGGTGTTCAAATCCATCAATTCATCGACTAGGGATAATTCCGATACATCACAATTACACATGTAGAGATACTCACTAGTTGTGATCCAATCACAAATTCTCTCATGCTGTGAATCGTATCGTGGACATTCAGTAAATGAGTTTAAGATCCGATCAAATACATGAAACCATGTATACTTAAATAGTGAATCTTCATTTATCATATAAATGGTTCATACATAAGGCGATTGCCTTAGGACATCTCTCATATATTACTAACATACTCAAATAGTCAATCTTCATTTATCAAATAAATGGTACAACCATAAGGTGATTGCCTTAGGACACCTCTCATATATTACTAAAAATAACAATAAGAGCATAACTTTGAACCATTGCCATAATCAAAACCCAAGTTCGATTATCTGGTGCCCCTGCACCAACATTATGGTGAACCATTTATATCTAATGAAGAGGTTGGATGAAACATACAAAAGATAGTTAATGGAGATCAAAGATATTATGATCAATTCAATCCATATCAGAGGATGATAGTTGATGCAATGAATCAAAATTTGATTACCAAATCGAACGCTGCATGTTAAAGTTTTCCTCGAACTTTTGAACACATGTGTACCAATTATTCATCATTGCTGGAGGATGTAGAAGTAACAGGTGTTGATAAAAATGTAAACAAAGAACCATATCTTAAATTTCAAGAAGTGTTGAGAGCTGCAGATGAAATTGTATGGTCTGGTTGTGATAATCACACTAAATTATCTCTAACCGTAAGATTGTTGAATGTTAAAGATGAGCATTGTTGGAGTATTGAGAATACAATCAAAGTCCCACATTGGTAAGACATGGAAAATATCATGTGGTTATAAGATGAAAAGATATCTCCATTGGTATGAACCCATTTGGGTAAAGCCCAAAAATAAGACCATGAGGGCTTAGGCCCAAAGTGGATAATATCATGCCATTGTGGAGATATGTGGATCTTATAGACACTAACAATTGGTATCAGAGCCCAGGTTTTGTTTTGACATAATCGTAAAATTATTTTGCGACAGTCATAATGGTATTTATGAAAATTTTCTACTTTTGGAAAGTTAGAAGTATTTATGGAAATTTTAATTTTGGAAAGTCTAGAAGTATTTATGGAAATCTTCTACTTTTTGAAAGTTGGAAGTATTTATGGAAATTGATATTTTCCATAAATAAAATATTTGATTAGATTTGGAAATTTGTTTCCTAATTTAATCATGATTTGATTTGGGAAATCAAATCTTAAAAATATTTTATTTCCATAAGTAGTTTTGATGATTTAGGAAATTTGTTTCCTAAATTGACATTCCTTAATCAACACTTTCCACAAATAAAATATGTGATTAGATTTGGAAATTTGTTTTCTAATTTAATCATGATTTGATTTGGAGAATCAAATCTTAAACATATTTTATTTCCATAAATAGTTATGACATATAAGGAAATTTTGTATATGTCATAATTGTATGTCATGTAATTGCATTAGATGCATATCATTATGTCATGCGTGTTGTGACATGTAGATGTATGTCATGTATGTCATGCCATGTAAATCAGAGCCCAGGTTGTGTTTCGACATAATCGTAAAATTGTTTTGCGACAGTCATAATGGTATTTATGAAAATTTTCTACTTTTGGAAAGTTAGAAGTATTTATGGAAATTTTAATTTTGGAAAGTCTAGAAGTATTTATGGAAATCTTCTACTTTTGGAAAGTTGGAAGTATTTATGGAAATTGATATTTTCCATAAATAAAATATTTGATTAGATTTGGAAATTTGTTTCCTAATTTAATCATGATTTGATTTGGGAAATCAAATCTTAAAAATATTTTATTTCCATAAGTAGTTTTGATGATTTAGGAAATTTGTTTCCTAAATTGACTTTCCTTAATCAACACTTTCCACAAAAAAAATATGTGATTAGATTTGGAAATTTGTTTCCTAATTTAATCATGATTTGATTTGGAGAATGAAATCTTAAACATATTTTATTTCCATAAATAGTTATGACATATAAGGAAATTTTGTACATTTCATAATTGTATGCCATGTAATTGCATTAGATGGATAACATTATGCCATTTGTGTCATGACATGTAGATGTTTGCCATGTATGTCATGCCATGTAGATAATAGTTATTTGCATGCAAAGAGGATGAGACATAAAAACCTTTACTCAATATCAAAGCCTACACCTTCCATTAATATGGTTGGAACCAGAGTTCCGTTTCTTGTTTGGGTTGTTGGACTCTCTCCAAGCCCGGCTCGAACCCGAACATGTTCAAACCATGGAATAGTTTAATACTAATATGGTAAGAGTCAGAGGTCAATCGTTAGCTTTGGTTGTTGGACTCTCTCCAAGCGGGGCTAATTGGTTGAATGTGCTCTAACCATATTAAAACTATTTCTCGATTAATGGGTTGGCTTTAACCTGGAGCATCGACTTGTTGGACTCTCACCAAGGTCGATGTGAAGGGAGGTGAAGTTGGGTGCTATGCATATGATGCATACTTGTTAATGTGTTAACAACCCGATGTATGTGTGAACATTCAATAAGTTGATAGCACGTTGTGATAGTTGCATATATGTGATATGCAATCGGTATATTTGATACCTACCATCGTAGTTATGAATGACTTGTTGGACTCTCTCCAAGGTTGTTCATATCTATGTTGGATATCAACCAATTCGGAGATGGACCTACGATCTCTCGAAGTGATTTTGGGGTTTTTGAAATTCAAAAAATGAATGGGATTTATAAATGTATATTGATGCATTTTAAAATCATCTTTCTCATATATGCTCGTTTGGTATTTCTAAGTTAATCTATTTATCATGATGTCTTTGAATTTGCGTTCCATTTTGGATTCAAATAAATTGACTGGGTCGAGCTTCTTGGACTGGATTAGAAACTTGAGAATTGTTCTCAAGGTTGAAAAGCTTGCGAATGTCCTCGAAGTGCCTCTTCCCGCCAGTCCTAGTGACAATGCAACTCTGGACCAATTGTTGGCCTATCAGAAACATGTGACTGATTCTGAAATAGTGAGTTACATCATGCTAGCCGTGATGGTACTTGAGCTGCGGAAGCAGCATGAGCATATGGATGCTCATACCATAGTTTTCATCTTTATGAGTTTTTTGATAAGCAAGTGAGATTCGAAAGGTTCGAAGTCTCCAAGCTCCTCTTCACCTCTGAGATGCAAGAAGGTTCATCTGTGGTACTGCTCAACATGCTAAAGACTGTGGAGCCTTCTGAGAAGCATGAGCAGGGGACGGTGCTGTGAGTTGATTCCTTGAAGAAAGGTTCTTAGAGGAAGTCAAAGGAATAGCAGAAGGGGAAGAAAAGGCCTAAAAAGGTAGAACCAGCTCAAAACGGCACTTGCCATCATTATGGCAAGGAGGGCCATTGGTGAAGAAATTGCAAGATTTATCTTGAGTTCGTGAAGAAGAATAAGGCATCGGATGCCCCATCTTCTTCAGATATCTTCGTTATTGATTGTCATTCTATTTCCTTAAACACTTGGGTATTGGATACTGGGTGTGGCTCACATATATGTAATGACATACATGGGCTAAGGAATAGAAGAAGACTCATCAAGGGAGAGTCAAATTTACGTGTTGGGAATAGAGCAAAGGTTGCTGCACTCGCCATCAGAACGTATTTGTTGAAACTCCCTATAAGACTTGTCTTAGAACTGGACAATTGCTTTTATGTTTTTTCATTGATAAAGAACATCATTTCTATTTCTTGTTTAAATAGAAATGGGTATCATTTGACTTTTAGTAACAATTGTTGTTATATAACTTTGAATGGCGTTCTTTATGGGACTAGAACTTTAAGCAATGGTATTTATACGTTGGACGTATCCATTGACATTTTCAATATCGAAGCGAGCAACAAGCATGCTCGAAAGGATAATCAATTAGACTCCTACATGTGGCATTGTCGTCTTGGCCATGCAAGCAAGAAACGCATGTCCGAATTACACCGATGTGGAATTCTGGAATCGTTTGAATTGGATTCATACGAAACATGTGAATCATGCTTGAAAGGCAAGATGACTAAGTTACCTTTTACAGGAAAAGGTGGACAAGTGGAAGAGTTGCTAGGTCTAATACATACTGATGTATGTGGACCTATGTCAACTCAAGCTTCAGGAGGCTATAGCTACTTCATTACCTTCACGGATGATAACTCATAGTTTGGGTATGTGTTCTTGATGAAACACAAGTCTGAAGCCTTTGAAAGGTTCAAAGAATTCAGAAATGAAGTAGAGAAACAACATGACAAGAGTATTAAAATACTTCAATCGGATCGAGGTGGTGAATACTTAAGTCATGAGTTTCTTGATTATCTAAGAGACAATGGTATATTGTCTCAATGGACTCCGCCATATACACCACAGCATAATGGTGTATCTGAGAGGCGTAACCGGACCTTGTTGGACATGGTCAAGTCAATGATGAATCATGCGAATCTTCCCAAGTCCTTTTGGGGCTATGCACTTCAGACAGCTGTTTACTTGTTAAATAGAATGCCAACCAAGGTAGTCTCTACTACTCCATATGAGATATGGAATAGTAAGAAACCTCATGTATCTTACTTGAAGATATGGGGTTGTCCTGCTTATGTGAAGCAGACTGTATCAGACAAATTGGATGCTAAGTCTGATAAATATCTATTTATTGGATACCCTAAGGAAACAAGGGGTTACCAATTCTATCATCCTGTGGAACAAAAGGTGTTTGTTTCAAGGCATTATGTGTTTCTAGGGAAAGAGTTTCTCTTGCAAGAAAACAGTGGGAGTGTCATCGAGCTTGAGGAGGCTCGAGAGACTCAAATAGACATTGATGAGATACCTGGTGAAGCACAACAGCCGATAACTCATAGTGATGAGCAATCGGCTGGACCTATTGAAACACCACATCTTCGTATATCTGGTAGAACACGCAATATTCCTGAGAGATATGGATTTCTCGTAAGTGAATCGAACGACATGTTACTCATTGATGATGAGGAGCCTACCAGTTATGAAGAAGTTCTGACAAGTTCAGAAAGGGATAAGTGGCTTAAAGCCATGAAGTCGAAAATGGATTCCATGTATGAAAACCAAGTTTGGAACTTGGTTGACCCACCTGAAGGCATCAAGCCTATAGGGTGCAAGTGGGTTTTCAAGAAGAAAACCGACATGGATGGCAATGTGATTACCTATAAGGCTAGATTAGTGGTGAAAGGATATCGTCAAAAGCAAGGTGTTGATTATGACAAAACCTATTCGCCTGTAGCTATGCTTAAATCCATTTGGATGCTCCTGGCCATAGCAGCTCATTATGATTATGAGATATGACAAATGGATGTGAAAACAACTTTCCTTAATGGAAACCTGCTCGAGGACATGTATATGATACAACCTGAGGGTTTCACATTGGTTGATAAAACCAAGGTATGCAAATTGCGACGGTCCATATATGGATTGAAGCAAGCATCCATGAGCTGGAATATCCATTTTGATGATACAATAAAAAGTTTGACTTCTCACAAAATCCAGACGAACTTTGTGTGTACAAGAAGGTTAGTGGGAGTGCAGTCGTGTTCCTAGTATTGTATGTTGATGACATATTACTTATAGAAAATGATGTTTCAATCTTACATTCAGTTAAGATTTTGTTGTTCAAGACATTCTCCATAAAAGACCTGGGAGAAGCAACCTACATCTTCGGGATTAAGATGTATAGAGATAGATCAAAACAGTTGCTTGGTCTTTCGCAGTCTACATATATAGATCGAGTGCTAAAGAGGTTTAGCATGTCGGAATCCAAGAAAGGTTTCCTACCCATCAGGCATGGGATACACCTTTCGAAGTCTATGTGTCCGCGCACAAAAGACGAGAGGATTTACATAAGTAAGATTCCCTATGCATTCGCAATAGGATCTATCATATATGCTATATTATGTACGAGGCCCGATGTATCGTATGCTCTGAGTGTCACGAGTAGATACCAGTCTGATCTAGGAATCGATCATTGGGCGGCTGTTAAGATAATCCTTAAGTACTTGAGAAGAACTAAGGACGTGTTCCTAATATATGGAGAAGGGGACATGGTGATACGCGAGTATACGGATGCCAGCTTCCAGACAGACAAGGATGATTCCATGTCTCAGTCTGGGTATGTATTCACTTGGAATGGAGGCGCAATAAGTTGGAAAGTTCCAAGCTTGACACTATAGCGGATTTTGCCACTAAGGCAGAATACATTGCAGCTTTAGAAGCAGCAAAGGAAGCGGTTTGGATCAAGAAGTTCATCTCTGAACTTGATGTGGTCTCATCAATGATCCAAACATGTGCTTCGCCGCTATCATTTGATCAGAGAGATCATTAGTAGGAAAGAAATACAAATCGAGAAAATCCCCACTGAAAGGAACTTAGCGAATCATTTGACTATGGAATTACCTCAAAGTAAGTTTGAGGGTCATGTTAGAGCTTATGGTATTGGATACCGTAGCGATTGGCATTAGGCCAAGTGGGAGTTTGTTAGTAATATATGAGAGATGTCCTAAGGCAATCGCCTTATGTTTGAACCATTTATATGATAAATGAAGATTCACTATTTGAGTATACATGTTTTCATGTATTTGATTAGATCTTAAACTCATTTACTTAATGTCCACGATACGATTCACAACATGAGGGAATTTGTGATTGGATCACAACTAGTGAGTATCTCTACATGTGTAATTGTGATGTATCGAAATTATCCCTAGTCGATGAATTGTTGGATTTGGACACCATCGATTCTGTCGAGACTAGAACGAGGTATACTCCTTGGTGTATCCAAGTAGCTGATTCTCACTGGCTGGAGACATTGTGATGTTCAGAGATAATTGTGGATGCTAATTATGGTAACTAGTTCATTGGAGTGACCAGCCGTAAGACCGTAGGGATGTATACTGAAAAGTCTATCTTTTCTATGAACATCTTTATTTTTGAAATAAGAATCACATGATCATTGTTTGCATATTTTTATGGTTATGGAATATTGTCTAATACTTTATATTGTAAATAACATGGTGTGTGGTGTCACACAGTAGACCATGTTATCGGCCCCTTGAAAAGTATAAGTAAAGGCTCACAACCGAGATGACTTTGGACAAACCATCGGAATGGTTGTAGTGTGATTTGGTGTTAGTTTGTCTTGACCATAGAATCACACTAGTGCACTTTGTGTGTATTGAGCAGGACCGACTTAGAGGTGATTCGATTTATTGCTGACTACATAATCGAATCGGACCTCAGATATTATTTAGTACATGCTCTTAATCCTGATATAATAACGGGCACATATACTTAGTACTCATCTCTCTGATTTACCAATGGGCGAGATTTATAGATTAAATCGATAGGCTCGGTAAGTTGGAAGATGATATTATTTATATGGTGTGCCATTTATTATAGGTGGAAATCGTGTCCTATATATTAGGATGATGATGTCCCCTTGAGAAGCTCATAAGGTTCATCATGTAAACCCTGCAGGTGGACTTGGTCTGACATGATGAAAAGGTTGAGTTGTACTACTCAAAGACTTAGATGTTGATTAATTAATGGTCAGTAAATTAATTATTCGACGGACATTCGAGATCTTAAACACGGGGAGAAAATGCACAAATAATATATGGAGCCCATATTATCATATGGGGTTGGTTAGGTAGATCAATGATGAACCTTTAGTGGATTGGATCGTCATTAGTGGATCGGACTTTATGTTGGCTTGATCCATGGGTGGCCAAGACCCAACTCCTCCTCATGGTCCCTAATGTAGCCTATTAACACCTCATGAAGCTTAGATCCAAAGGATAGAAACAAAACTCTATGATCCATTGGTAGAGATTAAATCTCTAAGATCCGACGGTTGAGATTAAATCTCTAGATCCGACGGTTGAGATTAAATCCCTAGAACCAATAGATGAGATTAATTCATGACTTTTCCCTAACTCTATAAAAGGATGGCATGGGAGTTGGCGTGAATGAATTTGAAGGAGATCTAGGGTTTGGGCGGCAAGAAGGAATCCTAGTTGAGATCGGATTAGGATTAGGGTTTGGAGGCAAGGGTGGCACCAAATAAGGAAGGTATTCTTCTCTTCTTCTTCCTCTTTTGGTCGACATCTAGCACCTCTCTAGGCTCTTTTCCAGCCTTGGCCAGCGCCCAAAAGTCCCTTTCTCCTTCTCCTTAGGTGGTGGAAAGAAGATATAGGGCTTCCCTTGGTGTTTTGGTTGTTTTCCACCATCTTATCCTTCACCTAGTTGGCCGACGGCAAGGATAGTTTTAGTTCCTTGTTGGTTGTTTCTAGTGAGGAGAAAAACCTTGTTTCTATTCTTCCTCTTGCTTTGGAAGAGTAAGAAAGGAAGATTTGCGATCTAGGAGCTTCGACTTTTGGTGGATCGTCGCCCACACGACATCCAAAAGGAGGAAGGTCATACATTAGAAGATCGAGAGGTATACCTATTCTACTTTCTTCTTTTGTTTGTTGCTTGTTTTTGTTTTTCAATTATAAGCATGTTATAAATCTGTAAATGGCTAAATAATACTTGGATCCTGAGCATAAACACAAAAATCGATGATCCGGACATCGTCTATTCCGCGGCTACTCGTAGAACAGAGGATGGTCGCTTGAACAACTAGTTTGTTCAAATGACCTCTCTAAATGAATAGCACGATGATTACTTGGTGGTTTGGGCAATCCCTTTTGTCTATGATTATTTTTTTTTTAATCTGGGACATCGAAGGGTTCGCCATGGACAAGCTACCGAGGTGAAGTGGGAAGCGAAGTTTCCCCTCACGGACTCGATAAGTTAAACCCTTCAATTGGTATCAGATCCAAGGTTTCCGATTTTGTGTGTTTAGGATTCGATTAATTTTTTTGCACTTTTTCATATATTATATGTGCCGGATAATAGTAGGATATGCGTAGTTTAACTCTTTGGTTGCAGGCATAAGATCCGACTATTATGACCATATGTGTATATGTGATTCTATGTGTGTAAATATTTATTTTGTTGAATCCTTAGGGTTGACGAGGCTAGTATTTAGTTTTTGTAAATTAAATACGGCATTATTTAGCCACTCTTTATTTTATTTTACTTTCGATCTAGATTTCATGTACACTCCCTCGTGGAGTATAGGATCGATGGATGTAAATTAAAATAGGTTTTAGTCTCGGCTCGGATCTCCGGATGGCTTGTACATGGCGTAGGAGGAGCGGACGAGAAGACGTTGCGATGGGAGACATATTGAAGACAAAAGCCATAATAGTTGGAAAATAATTTTATTTTTCATATTTATTTCTTTTTGTTTGATATGCATGTCGTAGGCTAGGATAATTTTCCAATTTCAAATTACTAAGTGGGAGAGGGAATTTTTAAAATTCCCACGGCCTCCATTACGATTTGACAAGTGATGCAAACAAACTTTCGCGTCGGCTCTGAGTGCCTTCCTCCCCATCAGATGGGTTTGTTTGCGGATCACAAGGTCGAATATGGTTATAGGGAATTATCATGGAGTGTGTGTACTTCCCCATCGTAAGGCACATAACCCGAGATAATTACCTTAGTACCAAGTAATGGTGAACACTTAGATACAAATATAAGTATCCTCCCCATCGGATTCACTGTTTTATTTGTAGAGCCGAAGAGAAACCAACTATTAATTTTACTTATCAAAAAGTTAGGTTGACAAGATAGTAAAATTAATGGGTAAAACCTCCTCTTACAAATGTAGAATTCGTATATGTCCACACTATCGTGGCATACGATATTCTCGGTGTTTTGAGGTGTTGGTTGATTTTAAAATTTTATTGTTTGAGGAATCAATAATTTTTTGAAATCTACAGTAATCATCTATGTGATTCTTAGGATTTTCAAAAATGACTTTCAGTCCACTTACTATGATACTAAAGGAAATTAACTTACTGTACCCAAATAATGTTGATTGGAAAAGAATCTAGATATTGTCTTATCTGCTTAGGAGTAGAAGTATGCACTCTTCGAAGAGTGTTCTCAAGCCATGGTTGCTCAAAAAGGTTTCTACTTCTAAGCCGAAAGGCAAGAAGAAGGAGAAACAAGGTAGAGAAAACGTGGTGGGAGGATCTCAGGGAGGAGTGAAGAACCCGAAAGGCAAGTACTTCACTTATAAGCAGGATGGACATTAGAAGAAGGACTGTCCCAATCTAAAGCAGAACAAAGGTATATCCTTTGGTTTAGTCGTTGAAACATGATTAGCGGTGATATCTACCGGCACCTGGTGTATAGATACGGAAGCCACTAATCATGTCTGCAACACTTTGCAGGGGTTTCAGGAAACCCGACGACTAGCTAAAAGGGAGATTACCATTTACTTAGGCAATGCCATGAATATGGTGACTATTGCAGTGGGAGAAGTTTTATTTATCTCTTGAGAAAAATAAAACTTAGGTTTTGGAAAATTCCCTTTATGTACCTTTATTTAGAAAGAACTTAGTTTCAGTTTCTAAATTTTTTATGGATGGATATTCTATTTCTTTTAATGACAGAGCTGTTATAAAAAGGAATAGGGAGAATATCTGTTCAGGTACATTGATAGGAAATTTGTATACACTTGAACCAAAACCTCCCACGATGCAAATTGAAGTTAATAACTCATCTTCTAATTCCAATAAGAGAAAAGAATCTTCGAAGATGAACCTAACGTATCTTTGGTATCTTAGGCTTGGTCACATTAACCTAAGCAGAATTCAAAGGTTAATAGCTGATGGACCTTTGGGTTCATTAGTGGTGGAGGATCTCCCAACCTGTGAATCTTGCTTGGAAGGTAAAATGACCAAGAGGCCTTTTAAGGCCAAGGGGTATAGAGCCAAAGATGTGTTAGAATTGGTTCATTCTGATTTGTGTGGTCCTATGTCTATCCAGGCTAGAGGTGGTTTTGAGTATTTCATCTCTTTTATAGATGATTACTCAAGATATGGATACATTTACCTGATGCGCCGCAAGTCTGAATGCTTTGACAAGTTCAAAGAATTCAAGACTGATGTGGAGAAACGTCAAGGTAAAAGTATCAAGACACTATGATCTGATCGTGGTGGTGAGTACCTCTTGGGAGAGTTTAGGAACTACTTAACAGAGGCTAGGATTCAATCCCAATTGACTGCACCTGGCATACCCCAGTAGAACGGTGTAGCAGAGCGAAGGAATAGGACTCTTATGGAGATGGTTAGATCGATGATGAGTTATTCTGAGTTGCCAGATTCGTTCTGGAGATATGCTCTAGATACGACAGTTTACATTCTGAACTTGGTTCCATCTAAATCAGTGCCTTCTACTTCCACAGAGTTGTGGACTGGGCGAAAGCCTAGTCAAAAACATATTCGGATATGGGGAGTCCAGCACATGTGCTGAAGGCAGATGCTGGTAAGTTGGAACCTCATACAGAAGTGCGCTTGTTCATTTCCTATCCAAGAGAAATGAAGAGTGGATTATTTTATAGTCCTAGAGATCAGAGGGTGATCATTAGCACGAATGCCAGATTTATAGAGGAAGACTTTGTGATGAACCACAAGCCCAAGAGTAAAATTGTTCTGGAGGAATTAAAAGGGGAAGTCACTTCTTTAGTACCATCGGTACAAGAGGATATACCACATGTTGTTAGTAATATATGAGAGATGTCCTAAGGCAATCGCCTTATGTATGAACCATTTATATGATAAATGAAGATTCACTATTTGAGTATACATATTTTATGTATTTGATTGGATCTTAAACTCATTTACTGAATGTCCACGATACGATTCACAGCATGAGAGAATTTGTGATTGGATCACAACTAGTGAGTATCTCTACATGTGTAATTGTGATGTATCGGAATTATCCCTAGTCAATGAATTGATGGATTTGGACACCATCAATTCTGTCGAGACTAGCACGAGGTATACTCCTTGGTGTATCCAAGCAGCTGATTCTCACTGGCTGGAGACATAGTGATGTCCGGAGTTAATCGTGGATGCTAGTTATGGTAACTAGTTCATTGGAGTGACCAACCGTAAGACTTCATATGGTTTTCTGCATATATAGATATGTCAATGAAGTTCTTACTGTGGCTTAAGTGCGATGTTCCTTTGACTTGCGGTATTCAAGTCATCTTGATCATAGAGACTTATGCTTTGACATCTTAAGCAAACATCTCTAAGGAGATGTGGACCCGGGATGATTGGGTATAAGTCGAAGTGATCGAAGGTGTTTGAATAGCCTATAAAGGATTCACCACTCCTTGCGAGGAGATGTATACCTATGGCCTCTCGTCGGATTGTTACTAAAGTCTTTGGCCAAAGCATTACATGTTTAGAGTAAGGTACTCTTGATACATGTGGAGTAACTAGAATCAGTAGGGACGAGGAAATGATACTTGGGCTAGGTGTGGCGTGAGTCGACCTAGTGGGGGCCCGACACAATAGACCATGTCACGAACCAAGTGGGTATAAGATGAGTGAAGGGAATGGGGCACGATTCATTCAAGCTCTTTGAAGGGTTTTGAGAAATAGTTACGGATCAACGTTGATCTTTTGTTAATTGGGGATCATGATGTACTACTAGGTGCCACTCATGATCGTTCTATAATTAATGGTTAATTATAGGCGGCCAACATAAACCGAGAACCTATTTGGTCACACGCGCTGCGAGTGTAATCCAAAGGATTTAAAGCGAGCTTGAGAATGGGATTCTCGGGAGAGAAACTATGTTTGGTTGGACCAAACATAAGCGAGCATGAAATCGTTTGATGCAATGGAGCGTGGATGGGCTGTGTCTTATGAAGACATAATGGATGGACCAAAATGGTTTGGTCCTAATCCAATGGATGAGAATAAACCAAAGGGTTTGGTTTATATTAAACGAATGAACCAAAGGTTGGTTCGGTTCGTTTTAACTTAAAATAAACCATCATGGTTTGGTTTATTTTAACTAATCTTAATGGAGCGGGTTAACGGGCTTTATGGATATGATCCATTAACCATTAAGAGAATTAGTTCTCTATAAAAGTGGGCTTAAGGGATTGTTAAACCCTAATTAATCAAAACCCTAGCCTCCCCCCTTGTGTTGCCGCCCACCCTTGTTGAAGGATTTCGGCGCCAACCCAAAGAGCAGCCACCGCCCAGCTTGTGTGCAGCCGTCCAAGTCGTTGTCGGCGTCCAAGCTCCAGCCGGTGAACCTCCGGCGACCCTCCTGTGATCCCATATATGTTTGGCATCAAGGTGAGTTTTTCTCTACTTGTTTTGGCCGGCGCCTATCTCCTCCACCAAGCTGTCCAGTTTTCTGGACAGCTTCTTCTCCTCTCGTCGGAGCGTCGTTTGGACGACGGTTAGTGCTCCGACAGCGGCTAACATACCGAGGATTTGATCTCCGGTAATCCTCTGAGGTGGAGGACGAAGGATTCGTCAATCGGTTGACGAATACCTCTCCGGAGAAGCAAGTCTTGAGGACTTGTTTTAGGTCCGAATTTGGATTCGGATCGTGATCATCTCTCGATCACGTCGTCTTCAACACGAGGCTAGTAACCCGTATGAAGACGAAGCTCGTGGCTTGGCGAAGTCATCCCGAGGAGCTCGGCGTGGATACGGATAGAGACGATTCTTACGAGGATCGTTCCGGTTGATGCCGTTCCCGCTACACGTCATACGGAAGGTATAACGTAGTTTAAATTTCCTTTTATTGCAATTTTAATTTACGGTTATGTCTACACTTGTTGTAATAGCATGCGTGTGTTGTGTGTGTTGTAATAAATAGGAGTATTTATTATTTTTATTGCTTCCGCTGTGCTCATGTTTACGAAACATGATCGAACACACACGCCTTGTGACTTGGAAACCCAATGGTATCGAGCCCGAGGTTGTGTTTCGACATAATCGTAAAAATGGTTTTGCGATAGTCATAATGTATTTCTGGAAGTTTTCTAAATTTTGGAAATTTAGAAGTATTTATGGAAATTTTTCAATTTTGGAAAGTCTAGAAGTATTTATGGAAATCTTCCACTTTTGGAAAGTTGGAAGTATTTATGGAAATCAATATTTTCCATAAATAAAATATTTGATTAGATTCTGGAAATTTGTTTCCTAATTTAATCATGATTTGATTTGGGAAATCAAATCTTAAAATATTTTATTTTCATAAGTAGTTTTAAAGATTTAGGAAATTGGTTTCCTAAATAGATTTTCCTTAATCAAATAATTCCATGAATAAAATATGTGATTAGATTTGGAAATTTGTTTCCTAATTTAATTATGATTTGATTTGGAGAATCAAATCTTAAACATATTTTATTTCCATAAATAGTTATGACATATAAGGAAATATATACATGACATAATTGTATGCCATGTAATTGCATTAGATGCATAACATTATGCCATGCGTGTCGTGACATGTAGATGTATGCCATGTATGCCATGCCATGTAGATAATAGTTATTTGCATGCAAAGAGGATGAGACATAAAAACCCTTAATCAATATTAAAGCCTACACCTTCCATTAATATGGTTAGAACCAGAGTTCTGTTTCTTGTTTGGGTTGTTGGACTCTCTCCAAGCCCGGCTCGAACCTGAATATGTTCAAACCATGGAATAGTTTAATACTAATATGGTAAGAGTCAGAGGTCAATCGTTAGCTTTGGTTGTTGGACTCTCTCCAAGCTGGGCTAATTGGTTGAATGCGCTCTAACCATATTAAAACTATGTCCTGATTAATGGGTTGACTTTAACCTGGAGCATCGGTTTGTTGGACTCTCTCCAAGGTCGATGTAAAGGGAGGTGAAGTTGGGTGCTATGCATATGATGCATACTTGTTAATGTGTTAACAACCCGATGTATGTGTGAACATTCAATTAGTTGATAGCACATTGTGATAGTTGCATATACGGGATATGCAATCGGTATAGATGATACCTACCGTCGTAGTTATGAATGGCTTGTTGGACTCTCTCCAAGGTTGTTCATAACTATGATGGATATCAGCCCATTCGGAGATGGACCTACAATCTCTCGAAGTGATTTTGGGGTTTTTGAAGTTCGAAAAATGAATGGGATTTATAAATGTATATTGATGCATTTTAAAAACATCTTTCTCATATATGCTCGTTTTGTATTTCTAAAATTGATCATGTTGTCTTTTAATTTGCGTTCCATTTTGGATTCGAATAAATTGACTGGGTCAAGCTTCATGGACTAGCTTAGAAGCTTGAGAATTGTTCTCAAGGTTGAAAAGCTTGCAAATGTCCTCGAAGCACCTCTTCCCGCCCGTCCTAGTGACGATGCAACTCTGGACCAATTGTTGGCCTATCAGAAACATGTGAGTGATTCTGAACAAATGAGTTGCATCATGCTAGCCACGATGGAACCCAAGCTACGAAAGCAGCATGAGCATATGGATGCTCATATCGTAGTCCTTCATCTTTGTGAGTTGGTTGATGAGCAAGTGAGATTCGAAAGGTTCGAAGTCTCAAAGCTCCTCTTCACCTCTGAGATGCTAGGAGGTTCATCTGTGGTACTGCTTAATATGCTGAAGACTGTGGAGTCTTCTGAGAAGCATGAGCAGGGGACGGTGTTGTTAGTTGATTCCTCGAAGAAAGGTTCTAAGAGGAAGTCAAAGGCAGAAGAAGGAAAGAAGAGAAAGGCTAAGAAGGTAGAACTAGCACAAAAGGAAACTTGCCATCATTATGGCAAGGAGAGACATTTGCGAAGAAAGTGCAAGATTTATCTTAAGTCCATGAAGAAGGATAAGGCATCGGATGCCCCATCTTCTTCAGAAATCTTCTTTATTGATTGTCATTCTATTTCCTTAGACACTTGGGTATTGGATGCTAGGTGTGGCTCACATATATGTAATGACATACATGGGCTAAGGAATAGAAGAAGACTTGTCGGAGAGTCAAATTTACGTGTTGGGAATGAAGCAAAGGTTGCTGCACTCGCCATCGGAACGTATTTGTTGAAACTCCCTGCAGGACTTGTCTTAGAACTGGACAATTGCTTTTATATTCCTTTGTTGATAAAGAACATCATTTCTATTTCTTGTTTAAATAGAAATGGTTTCCATTTGACGTTTAGTAACAATTGTTGTTACATAACTTTGAATGGCGTACTTTATGGAACTGGAACTTTGAGTAATGGCATTTATACGTTGGACGTATCCGGTGACATTTTCAATATCGAAGCGAGCAACACGCGTGCTCGAAAGGATAATCACATAGACTCCTATATGTGGCATTGTCGTCTTGGCCATATAAGCAAGAAACGCATGTCCGAATTACACCGATGTGGAATTCTGGAATCGTTTGAATTGGATTCATACGATACATGCGAATCATGCTTAAAAGGCAAGATGACTAAGTTACCTTTACGGGAAAAGGTGAGCAGTGGGAGAGTTACTAGGTTTAGTACATCTTGATGTATGTGGACCTATGTCAACTCAAGCATTAGGAGGCTATAGCTACTTCATTACCTTCAGATGATCACTCACGGTTTGGGTATGTGTTCTTGATGAAACACAAGTCTGAAGCCTTTGAAAGGTTCAAGAATTCAGAAATGAAGTAGAGAAACAACATGACAAAGTATTAAAATACTTGATCGGATCGAGGTGGTGAATACTTAAGTCAAGAGTTTCTTGATTATCTAAGAGACAATGGCATATTGTCTCAATGGACTCCGCCCTATACACCACGGCATAATGGTGTATCGAGAGGCGTCTTAGGACCTTGTTGGACATGGTGGTCAATGATGAATCATGCAACTCTTCCCAAGTCCTTTTGGGGTTATGCACTTGACATTTGTTTACTTGTTAAGCAGAATGCCTACAGGTAGTCTCAACTACTCCATATGAGATATGGAATGGTAAGAAACCTCATGTATCTTACTTGAAGATATGGGGTTGTCACCTTATGTGAAGCCAATTTGTATGTCGGACAAAGCTGGATGCTAAGTCGATAAATGTCTATTTATTGGATACCCTAAGAAACAAGGGGTTACCAATTCTATCATCTGTGGAACAAAGGTGTTTGTTTCAAGGCATCTTTGTGTTTCTAGAGAAAGAGTTTCTCTTGCAAGAAAGCAGTGGGAGTGTCGTCGAGCTTGAGGAGGCTCGAGAGACTCAAATAGACATTGATGAGATACACGGTGAAGCACAACTGACTCATAGTGATGAGCAATCAATTTGGACCTATTAACAACACCACATCTTCGTAGAACCGCGCCAATATTCTACGAGAGATGTGGTTCTGGATTTCTCGTAAGTGAATCGAGCGACGTGTTACTCATTGATGATGAGAGCCTACGTTATGAAGAAGTCTTGACAAGTTGAGAAAGGGATAAGTGGCTTGGTGCCATGAAGTGAAATGGATTCCATGTATGAAAACCAAGTTTGGAACTTGGTTGACCCACTGAAGGCATAAAGCCTATAGGGTGCAAGTGGGTTTTCAAGAAGAAAACCGACATGGATGGTAATGTGATTACCTATAAGGCTAGATTGGTGGCGAAGGATATCGTCAAAAGCAAGGTGTTGATTATGACGAAACCTATTCAGTAGCTATCTTAAATCCATTCGGATGCTCTGGCCATAGCGGCTCATTATGATTATGAGATATGGCGGATGGATGTGAAAACGGCTTTCCTTAATGGAAACACCTTCGAGGGCGTGTATATGATACTGACTGAGGTTTCACATCGGTTGATAAAACCAAGGTATGCAAATTGCGGACGATCCATTTATGGATTGAAGCAAGCATCGAGCTGGAATATCCGTTTTGATGAGACGATCAAAAGTTTGATTTCTCACAAAATCGAGAACCTTTGTGTGTACAAGAAGGTTAGTGAGTGCGATCGTGTTCCTAGTATTGTATGTCGATGACATATTACTTATAGGAAGCGATGTGTCCATCTTCTGATCGATTAAGGTTTGGTTATCCAAGACATTCTCCATGAAAGACACAGGAGAAGCAACCTACATCCTTGGGATTAAGATCTATAGAGATAGATCGAAGCAGTTGCTTGGTCTTTCGCAGTCTACATATATAGACCGAGTGCTAAAGAGGTTTAGCATGTCGGAATCCAAGAAAGGTTATCTACCCATCAGGCATGGGGTACACCTTTCGAAGTCTATGTGTCCGCGCACAGAAGACGAGAGGATTTGCATGAGTAAGATTCCTATGCATCATGATAGGATCTATCATGTATGCTATGTTATGTCACGAGGCCCGATGTATCGTATGCTCTGAGTGTCACGGCGGATACCGATCCGATCGAGGAATGGATCATTGGCGGTATTAAGAGCGATCCTTAAGTACTTGAGAAGAACTAAGGATGTGTTCTAATATATGGAGAAGGGTACATGGTGATGTGGGTATCACGGATGCGGCTCGATAGACAAGGATGATTCCATGTCTTGATGCAGGTATGTATTCACCTAGAATGGGCGCAATAAGTTGGAAAGGTTCCAAGCTTGACACTATAGCGGATTACGCCACTAAGGCGAGAATACATTGCGGCTTTAGGCGACAAAGAAGCGGTTTGGATCAAGAAGTTCATCTATGAACTTGATGTGGTCTCATCGATGATCCAAACATGTGTTGCTATCATCTTATCGGAGAGATCATAAGTAGGAGCGAAATACAAATCGAAAATTCCCCTTTGAAAGGAACTTAGCGGATCCTTTGACTAAAGCATTACCTCAAAGTAAGTTTGAGGTCATGTTAGAGCTTATGGTATTGGATCTGTAGCGATTGGCATTAGGCCAAGTGGGAGTCTGTTAGTAATATATGAGAGATGTCCTAAGGCAATGCTTATGTATGAACCATTTATATGATAAATGAAGATTCACTATTTGAGTATACATGTTTTATGTATTTGATTGGATCTTAAACTCATTTCTTGAATGTCACGATCGATTCACGGCATGAGAGAATTTGTGATTGGATCACAACTAGTGAGTATCTCTACATGTGTAATTGTGATGTATCGGAATTATCCTAGTCGATGAATTGATGGATTTGGACACCATCGATTACATGAGACAACTCCTTGGTGTATCCAAGCGGTGATTCTCCTTTGGTGGAGACATAGTGATGTCGGAGTTAATCGTGGATGCTAGTTATGGTAACTAGTTCATTGGAGTGACCAGGTAGTAAGACTTCATATGGTTCTCTGCATATATAGATATGTCAATGAAGTTCTTACTGTGGCTTAAGTGCGATGTTCCTTTGACTTGCGGTATTCAAGTCATCTTGATCATAGAGACTTATGCTTTGACATCTTAAGCAAACATCTCTAAGGAGATGTGGACCCGGGATGATTGGGTATAAGTCGTAGTGATCGAAGGTGTTTGAATAGCCTATAAAGGATTCACCACTCCTTGCGAGGAGATGTATACCCATGGCCTCTCGTCGGATTGTTACTAAAGTCTTTGGCCAAAGCATTACATGTTTAGAGTAAGGTACTCTTGATACATGTGGAGTAACTAGAATCCGTAGGGCGAGAAATGATACTTGGGCTAGGTGTGGCGTAGTCGACCTAGTGAGGTGACACTATAGACCATGTCACGAACCAAGTGGGTATAAGATGAGTGAAGGGAATGGGGCACGATTCATTCGAGCTACTGAAGGGTTTCAGAAATAGTTCTGGATCAACCGTTGATCTTTTCGGTTAATTGGGGATCATGATGTACTACTAGGTGCCACTCATGATCGTTCTATAATTAATGGTTAATTATAGACGGCCAACATAAACTGAGAACCTATTTGGTCACACGCACAACGAGTGTAATCCAAAGGATTTAAAACGAGCTTGAGAATGGGATTCTCAGACCGAGAGAAACTATGTTTGGTTGGACCAAACATAAAGCGAGCATGAAATCGTTTCAGTCACAATGGAAGCGTGGATGGGATGTGTCTTATGAAGACATAATGGATGGACCAAAATGGTTTGGTCCTAATCCAATGGATGAGAATAAACCAAATGGTTTGGTTTATATTAAACGAATGAACCAAAGGTTGGTTCGGTTCGTTTTAACTTAAAATAAACCATAATGGTTTGGTTTATTTTAACTTATCTTAATGGAGCGGGTTAACGGGCTTTATGGATATGATCCATTGACCATTAAGAGAATTAGTTCTCTATAAAAGTGGGCTTAAGGGATTGTTAAACCCTAATTAATCAAAACCCTAGCCTCCCCCCTTGTGTTGCCGCCCACCCTTGTTGAAGGATTTCGGCGCCAACCCAAAGAGCAGCCACCGCCCAGCTTGTGTGCAGCCGTCCAAGTCGTTGTCGGCGTCCAAGCTCCAGCCGGTGAACCTCCGGCGACCCTCCGGTGATCCCCTATAGGTTTGGCATCAAGGTGAGTTTTTCTCTCCTTGTTTTGGCCGGCGCCTATCTCCTCCACCAAGCTGTCCAGTTTTCTGGACAGCTTCTTCTCCTCTCGTCGGAGCGTCGTTTGGACGACGGTTAGTGCTCCGACAGCGGCTAACATACCGGGGATTTGATCTCCGGTAATCCTCTGAGGTGGAGGACGAAGGATTCGTCAAACGGTTGACGAATACCTCTCCGGAGAAGCGAGTTTTGAGAACTCGTTTTGGATCCGAATTTGGATTCGGATCGTGATCATCTCTCGATCACGTCGTCTTCAACACGAGGCTAGTAACCCGTACGAAGACGAAGCTCGTGGCTTGGCGAAGTCATCCCGAGGAGCTCGGCGTGGATACGGATAGAGACGATTCTTACGAGGATCGTTCCGGTTGATGCCGTTCCCGCTACACGTCATACGGAAGGTATAACGTAGTTTAAATTTCCTTTTATTGCAATTTTAATTTACGGTTATGTCTACACTTGTTGTAATAGCATGCGTGTGTTGTGTGTGTTGTAATAAATAGGAGTATTTATTATTTTTATTGCTTCCGCTGTGCTCATGTTTACGAAACATGATCGAACACACACACGCCGCGGTGCCGGAAACCCAACAGTGCTATCAGAGCCCAGGTTGTGTTTTGACATAATCGTAAAAATGGTTTTGCGATAGTCATAATGTATTTCTGGAAGTTTTCTAAATTTTGGAAATTTAGAAGTATTTATGGAAATTTTTCAATTTTGGAAAGTCTAGAAGTATTTATGGAAATCTTCCACTTTTGGAAAGTTGGAAGTATTTATGGAAATCAATATTTTCCATAAATAAAATATTTGATTAGATTCTGGAAATTTGTTTCCTAATTTAATCATGATTTGATTTGGGAAATCAAATCTTAAAATATTTTATTTCCATAAGTAGTTTTAATGATTTAGGAAATTGGTTTCCTAAATAGATTTTCCTTAATCAAATAATTCCATGAATAAAATCTGTGATTAGATTTGGAAATTTGTTTCCTAATTTAATTATGATTTGATTTGGAGAATCAAATCTTAAACATATTTTATTTCCATAAATAGTTATGACATATAAGGAAATATATACATGACATAATTGTATGCCATGTAATTGCATTAGATGCATAACATTATGCCATGCGTGTCGTGACATGTAGATGTATGCCATGTATGCCATGCCATGTAGATAATAGTTATTTGCATGCAAAGAGGATGAGACATAAAACCCTTAATCAATATTAAAGCCTACACCTTCCATTAATATGGTTAGAACCCGAGTTACATTTCTTGTTTGGGTTGTTGGACTCTCTCCAAGCCCGGCTCGACGCTGAATATGTTCAAACCATGGAATAGTTTAATACTAATATGGTAAGAGTCAGAGGTCAATCGTTAGCTTTGGTTGTTGGACTCTCTCCAAGCTGGGCTAATTGGTTGAATGCACTCTAACCATATTAAAACTATGTCCTGATTAATGGGTTGACTTTAACCTGGAGCATCGGTTTGTTGGACTCTCTCCAAGGTCGATGTAAAGGGAGGTGAAGTTGGGTGCTATGCATATGATGCATACTTGTTAATGTGTTAACAACCCGATGTATGTGTGAACATTCAATTAGTTGATAGCACATTGTGATAGTTGCATATACGGGATATGCAATCGGTATAGATGATACCTACCGTCGTAGTTATGAATGGCTTGTTGGACTCTCTCCAAGGTTGTTCATAACTATGATGGATATCAGCCCATTCGGAAATGGACCTACAATCTCCCGAAGTGATTTTGGGGTTTTTGAAGTTCAAAAAATGAATGGGATTTATAAATGTATATTGATGCATTTTAAAAACATCTTTCTCATATATGCTCGTTTTGTATTTCTAAAATTGATCATGTTGTCTTTTAATTTGCGTTCCATTTTGGATTCGAATAAATTGACTGGGTCAAGCTTCATGGACTAGCTTAGAAGCTTGAGAATTGTTCTCAAGGTTGAAAAGCTTGCAAATGTCCTCGAAGCACCTCTTCCCGCCCGTCCTAGTGACGATGCAACTCTGGACCAATTGTTGGCCTATCAGAAACATGTGAGTGATTCTGAACAAATGAGTTGCATCATGCTAGCCACGATGGAACCCAAAGCTGGCGGCATGAGCATATGGATGCTCATATAGTCCTTCATCTTTGTGAGTTGGTTGATGAGCAAGTGAGATTGAAGGTTGAAGTCTCAAGCTCCTCTTCACCTCTGAGATGCTAGGAGGTTCATCTGTAGTCTTGCTAATATCTTTGAAGGCGTGGAGTCTTAGAAGCATGAGCGAGGGCGGTGTTGTTAGTTGATTCCTCGAAGAAAGGTTCTAAGAGGAAGTCAAAGGAAGCGAGAAGGAAAGAAGAGAAAGGCTAAGAAGGTAGAACTAGCACAAAGGAAACTTGCCATCATTATGGCAAGGAGGACATTCTTGAAGAAAGTGCAAGATTTATCTTAAGTCCATGAAGAAGGATAAGGCATCGGATGCCCCATCTTCTTCAGAAATCTTCTTTATTGATTGTCATTCTATTTCCTTAGACACTTGGGTATTGGATGCTAGGTGTGGCTCACATATATGTAATGACATACATGGGCTAAGGAATAGAAGAAGACTTGTCAAGGGAGAGTCAAATTTACGTGTTGGGAATGAAGCAAAGGTTGCTGCACTCGCCATCGGAACGTATTTGTTGAAACTCCCTGCAGGACTTGTCTTAGAACTGGACAATTGCTTTTATATTCCTTTGTTGATAAAGAACATCATTTCTATTTCTTGTTTAAATAGAAATGGTTTCCATTTGACGTTTAGTAACAATTGTTGTTACATAACTTTGAATGGCGTACTTTATGGAACTGGAACTTTGAGTAATGGCATTTATACGTTGGACGTATCCAGTGACATCTTCAATATCGAAGCGAGCAACACACGTGCTCGAAAGGATAATCACATAGACTCCTATATGTGGCATTGTCGTCTTGGCCATATAAGCAAGAAACGCATGTCCGAATTACACCGATGTGGAATTCTGGAATCGTTTGAATTGGATTCATACGATACATGCGAATCATGCTTAAAAGGCAAGATGACTAAGTTACCTTTGGAAAGGTGAGCAGTGGGAGAGTTACTAGGTTTAGTACATCTTGTATGTGGACCTATGTCAACTCAAGCATTAGGAGGCTATAGCTACTTCATTACCTTCACCGATGATCACTCACGGTTTGGGTATGTGTTCTTGATGAAACACAAGTCTGAAACCTTTGAAAGGTTCAAAGAATTCAGAAATGAAGTAGAGAAACAACATGACAAGAGTATTAAAATACTTCGATCGGATCGAGGTGGTGAATACTTAAGTCAAGAGTTTCTTGATTATCTAAGAGACAATGGCATATTGTCTCAATGGACTCCGCCCAATACACCATAGCATAATGGTGTATCTGAGAGGCGTAACCGGACCTTGTTGGACATGGTCAGGTCAATGATGAATCATGCAACTCTTCCCAAGTCCTTTTGGGGTTATGCATGAACGGTTTTACTTGTTAAGCAGAATGCCTACCAAGGTAGTCTCAACTACTCCATATGAGATATGGAATGGTAAGAAACCTCATGTATCTTACTTGAAGATATGGGGTTGTCCTGCTTATGTGAAGTGGACTGTATCAGACAAACTGGATGCTAAGTCTGATAAATGTCTATTTATTGGATACCCTAAGGAAACAAGGGGTTACCAATTCTATCATCCTGTGGAACAAAAGGTGTTTGTTTCAAAGCATGCTGTGTTTCTAGAGAAAGAGTTTCTCTTGCAAGAAAACAGTGAGAGTGTCGTCGAGCTTGAGGAGGCTCGAGAGACTCAAATAGACATTAATGAGATAACGGTGAAGCACAGCGGTAGGCAACTCATAGTGATGAGCAATTTTGGACCTATTGTAACACCACATCTTCGTAGATCAGTAGAACCGCAATATTCTGAGAGATATGGATTTCTCGTAAGTGAATCGAGCGACGTGTTACTCATTGATGATGAGAGCCTACAGTTATGAAGAAGTCTTGACAAGTTCGAGAAAGGGATAAGTGGCTTGGTGCCATGAAGTGAAATGGATTCCATATGAAAACCAAGTTTGGAACTTGGTTGACCCACTGAAGGCATAAAGCCTATAGGGTGCAAGTGGGTTTTCAAGAAGAAAACCGACATGGATGGTAATGTGATTACCTATAAGGCTAGATTGGTGGCGAAAGGATATCGTCAAAACAAGGTGTTGATTATGGCGAAACCTATTACTTTGTAGCTATTCTTAAATCCATTCGGATGCTCCTGGCCATAGCGGCTCATTATGATTATGAGATATGGCAGATGGATGTGAAAACAGCTTTCCTTAATGGAAACCTACTCGAGGACGTGTATATGATACAGCCTGAGGGTTTCACATCGGTTGATAAAACCAAGGTATGCAAATTTCGATGGTCCATATATGGACTGAAGCAAACATCTAGGAGCTGGAATATCCATTTTGATGAGACAATCAAAAATTTTGATTTCTCACAAAATCTGGATGAACCTTATGTGTACAAGAAGGTTAGTGGGAGTGCAGTTGTGTTCCTAGTATTGTATATTGATGACATATTACTTATAGGAAACAATGTGTCCATCTTCTGATCGATTAAGGTTTGGTTATCCAAGACATTCTCCATGAAAGACACAGGAGAAGCAACCTACATCCTTGGGATTAAGATCTATAGAGATAGATCGAAGCGTTGTGGTCTTTCGCGATCTACATATATAGGCCGAGTGCTAAAGAGGTTTAGCATGTCGGAATCCAAGAAAGGTTATCTACCCATCGGGCATAGGGTACACCTTTCGAAGTCTATGTGTCGCGCCTGACGAGAAGGCGAGAGATTTGCATGAGTAAGATTCCCTATGCATCGCATAATAGGATCTATCATGTATGCTATGTTATGTCACGAGGCTCGATGTATCGTATGCTCACGAGTGTCACGGCGGATACGATCCGATCGAGGAATGGATCATTGGGCGGTATTAAGGCGATCCTTAAGTACTTGAGAAGAACTAAGGATGTGTTCTAATATATGGAGAAGGGTACATGGTGATACGTGGGTATCACGGATGCGGCTCGAGACGGACAAGGATGATTCCATGTCTCGATGCGGGTATGTATTCACGGAATGGAGGCGCAATAAGTTGGAAAGGTTCCAAGCTTGACACTATAGCGGATTACGCCACTAAGCGAGAATACATTGCGACTTTAGGCGACAAAAAGAGCGGTTTGGATCAAGAAGTTCATCTACGAACTTGATGTGGTCTCATCGTGATCAAACATGTAGCCGCCGCTATCATCTTATCGGAGAGATCATAAGTAGGAGCGAAATACAAATCGAGAAAATTCCCCTTTGAAAGGAACTTAGCGGATCCCTTTGACTAAAGCATTACCTCAAAGCAATAAGTTTGAGGTCATGTTAGAGACTATGGTATTGATCTGTAGCGATTGGCATTAGGCCAAGTGGGAGTCTGTTAGTAATATATGAGAGATGTCCTAAGGCAATGCCTTATGTATGAACCATTTATATGATAAATGAAGATTCACTATTTGAGTATACATGTTTTATGTATTTGATTGGATCTTAAACTCATTTCTTGAATGTCCACGATCGATTCACGGCATGAGAGAATTTGTGATTGGATCACAACTAGTGAGTATCTCTACATGTGTAATTGTGATGTATCGGAATTATCCTAGTCGATGAATTGATGGATTTGGACACCATCGATTACAGCCGAGACTATACGGTATACTCCTTGGTGTATCAAGCGGTGATTCTCCTTTGGTGGAGACATAGTGATGTCGGAGTTAATCGTGGATGCTAGTTATGGTAACTAGTTCATTGGAGTGACCAGTAGTAAGACTTCATATGGTTCTCTGCATATATAGATATGTCAATGAAGTTCTTCTTGTGGCTTAAGTGCGATGTTCCTTTGACTTGCGGTATTCAAGTCATCTTGATCATGGAGACTTATGCTTTGACATCTTAAGCAAACATCTCTAAGGAGATGTGGACCGGGATGATTGGGTATAAGTCGAGTGATCGAAGGTGTTTGAATAGCCTATAAAGTTCACCACTCCTTGCGAGGAGATGTATACCCATGGCCTCTCGTCGGATTGTTACTAAAGTCTTTGGCCAAAGCATTACATGTTTAGAGTAAAGGTACTCTTGATACATGTGGAGTAACTAGAATCCGTAGGGCGAGGAAATGATACTTGGGCTAGGTGTAGCGTAGTGAGACCTAGTGAGGGACACAATAGACCATATCTGAACCAAGTGGGTATAAGATGAGTAGCGGGAATGAGGCACGATTCATTCAAGCTCCAAGGGTTTCGTAAATAGTTCGATCAACCGCTGATCTTTCGGTTAATTGGGGATCATGATGTACTACTAGGTGCCACTCATGATCATTCTATAATTAATGGTTAATTATAGACGGCCAACATAAACCGAGAACCTATTTGGTCACACGCAACGAGTGTAATCCAAAGGATTTAAAACGAGCTTGAGAATGGGATTCTCAGACCGAGAGAAACTATGTTTGGTTGGACCAAACATAAAGCGAGCATGAAATCGTTTCAGTCGCAATGGAAGCGTGGATGGGCTGTGTCTTATGAAGACATAATGGATGGACCAAAATGGTTTGGTCCTAATCCAATGGATGAGAATAAACCAAAGGGTTTGGTTTATATTAAACGAATGAACCAAAGGTTGGTTCGGTTCGTTTTAACTTAAAATAAACCATCATGGTTTGGTTTATTTTAACTTATCTTAATGGAGCGGGTTAACGGGCTTTATGGATATGATCCATTAACCATTAAGAGAATTAGTTCTCTATAAAAGTGGGCTTAAGGGATTGTTAAACCCTAATTAATCAAAACCCTAGCCTCCCCCCTTGTGTTGCCGCCCACCCTTGTTGAAGGATTTCGGCGCCAACCCAAAGAGCAGCCACCGCCCAGCTTGTGTGCAGCCGTCCAAGTCGTTGTCGGCGTCCAAGCTCCAGCCGGTGAACCTCCGGCGACCCTCCGGTGATCCCCTATAGGTTTGGCATCAAGGTGAGTTTTTCTCTCCTTGTTTTGGCCGGCGCCTATCTCCTCCACCAAGCTGTCCAGTTTTCTGGACAGCTTCTTCTCCTCTCGTCGGAGCGTCGTTTGGACGACGGTTAGTGCTCTGACAGCGGCTAACATACCGGGGATTTGATCTCCGGTAATCCTCTGAGGTGGAGGACGAAGGATTCGTCAATCGGTTGACGAATACCTCTCCGGAGAAGCAAGTCTTGAGGACTTGTTTTAGGTCCGAATTTGGATTCGGACCGTGATCATCTCTCGATCACGTCGTCTTCAACACGAGGCTAGTAACCCATACGAAGACGAAGCTCGTGGCTTGGCGAAGTCATCCCGAGGAGCTCGGCGTGGATACGGATAGAGACGATTCTTACGAGAATCGTTCCGGTTGATGCCGTTCCCGCTACACGTCATACGGAAGGTATAACGTAGTTTAAATTTCCTTTTATTGCAATTTTAATTTACGGTTATGTCTACACTTGTTGTAATAGCATGCGTGTGTTGTGTGTGTTGTAATAAATAGGAGTATTTATTATTTTTATTGCTTCCGCTGTGCTCATGTTTACGAAACATGATCGAACACACCTGCAACAAACCTTGATGTATCGAGCCCAGTTGTGTTTCGACATAATCGTAAAAATGGTTTTGCGATAGTCATAATGTATTTCTGGAAGTTTTCTAAATTTTGGAAATTTAGAAGTATTTATGGAAATTTTTCAATTTTGGAAAGTCTAGAAGTATTTATGGAAATCTTCCACTTTTGGAAAGTTGGAAGTATTTATGGAAATCAATATTTTCCATAAATAAAATATTTGATTAGATTCTGGAAATTCGTTTCCTAATTTAATCATGATTTGATTTGGGAAATCAAATCTTAAAATATTTTATTTCCATAAGTAGTTTTAAAGATTTAGGAAATTGGTTTCCTAAATAGATTTTCCTTAATCAAATAATTCCATGAATAAAATATGTGATTAGATTTGGAAATTTGTTTCCTAATTTAATTATGATTTGATTTGGAGAATCAAATCTTAAACATATTTTATTTCCATAAATAGTTATGACATATAAGGAAATATATACATGACATAATTGTATGCCATGTAATTGCATTAGATGCATAACATTATGCCATGCGTGTCGTGACATGTAGATGTATGCCATGTATGCCATGCCATGTAGATAATAGTTATTTGCATGCAAAGAGGATGAGACATAAAAACCCTTAATCAATATTAAAGCCTACACCTTCCATTAATATGGTTAGAACCAGAGTTCTGTTTCTTGTTTGGGTTGTTGGACTCTCTCCAAGCCCGGCTCGAACCTGAATATGTTCAAACCATGGAATAGTTTAATACTAATATGGTAAGAGTCAGAGGTCAATCGTTAGCTTTGGTTGTTGGACTCTCTCCAAGCTGGGCTAATTGGTTGAATGCGCTCTAACCATATTAAAACTATGTCCTGATTAATGGGTTGACTTTAACCTGGAGCATCGGTTTGTTGGACTCTCTCCAAGGTCGATGTAAAGGGAGGTGAAGTTGGGTGCTATGCATATGATGCATACTTGTTAATGTGTTAACAACCCGATGTATGTGTGAACATTCAATTAGTTGATAGCACATTGTGATAGTTGCATATACTGGATATGCAATCGGTATAGATGATACCTACCGTCGTAGTTATGAATGGCTTGTTGGACTCTCTCCAAGGTTGTTCATAACTATGATGGATATCAGCCCATTCGGAGATGGACCTACAATCTCCCGAAGTGATTTTGGGGTTTTTGAAGTTCAAAAAATGAATGGGATTTATAAATGTATATTGATGCATTTTAAAAACATCTTTCTCATATATGCTCGTTTTGTATTTCTAAAATTGATCATGTTGTCTTTTAATTTGCGTTCCATTTTGGATTCGAATAAATTGACTGGGTCAAGCTTCATGGACTAGCTTAGAAGCTTGAGAATTGTTCTCAAGGTTGAAAAGCTTGCAAATGTCCTCGAAGCACCTCTTCCCGTCCTTAGTGATTTATGCAACTCTGACCAATTGTTGGCCTATGTAAACATGTGAGTGATTACGAACAAATGAGTTACATCATGCTAGCCACGATGGAACCCAAGCTCACGAGCGCATGAGCATATGGATGCTCATATCGTAGTCCTTCATCTTTGTGAGTTGGTTGATGAGCAAGTGAGATTGAAGGTTCGAAGTCTCAAAGCTCCTCTTCACCTCTGAGATGCTAGGAGGTTCATCTGTGGTACTGCTTAATATGCTGAAGACTGTGGAGTCTTCTGAGAAGCATGAGCAGGGGACGGTGTTGTTAGTTGATTCCTCGAAGAAAGGTTCTAAGAGGAAGTCAAAGGGCAGAATGAAAGGAAAGAAGAAAGGCTAAGAAGGTAGAACTAGCACAAAAGGAAACTTGCCATCATTATGGCAAGGAGAGACATTTGCGAAGAAAGTGCAAGATTTATCTTAAGTCCATGAAGAAGGATAAGGCATCGGATGCCCCATCTTCTTCAGAAATCTTCTTTATTGATTGTCATTCTATTTCCTTAGACACTTGGGTATTGGATGCTAGGTGTGGCTCACATATATGTAATGACATACATGGGCTAAGGAATAGAAGAAGACTTGTCAAGGGAGAGTCAAATTTACGTGTTGGGAATGAAGCAAAGGTTGCCGTTCTTTCGCCATCGAACGTATTTGTTGAAACTCCTGCAGGACTTGTCTTAGAACTGGACAATTGCTTTTATATTCCTTTGTTGATAAAGAACATCATTTCTATTTCTTGTTTAAATAGAAATGGTTTCCATTTGACGTTTAGTAACAATTGTTGTTACATAACTTTGAATGGCGTACTTTATGGAACTGGAACTTTGAGTAATGGCATTTATACGTTGGACGTATCCAGTGACATCTTCAATATCGAAGCGAGCAACACACGTGCTCGAAAGGATAATCACATAGACTCCTATATGTGGCATTGTCGTCTTGGCCATATAAGCAAGAAACGCATGTCCGAATTACACCGATGTGGAATTCTGGAATCGTTTGAATTGGATTCATACGATACATGCGAATCATGCTTAAAAGGCAAGATGACTAAGTTACCTTTTACTAGAAAAGGTGAACGAGTGGGAGAGTTACTAGGTTTAGTACATACTGATGTATGTGGACCTATGTCAACTCAAGCATTAGGAGGCTATAGCTACTTCATTACCTTCACCGATGATCACTCACGGTTTGGGTATGTGTTCTTGATGAAACACAAGTCTGAAGCCTTTGAAAGGTTCAAAGAATTCAGAAATGAAGTAGAGAAACAACATGACAAGAGTATTAAAATACTTAGATAGGATCGAGGTGGTGAATACTTAAGTCAAGAGTTTCTTGATTATCTAAGAGACAATGGTATATTGTCTCAATGGACTCCAATACACCACAAAGATAATGGTGTATCCGAGAGGCGAATCGGACCTTGTTGGACATGGTCGGTCAATGATGAATCATGCAACTCTTCCCAAGTCCTTTTGGGGTTATGCACTGAGACTTTGTTTACTTGTTAAACAGAATGCCTACCAAGGTAGTCTCAACTACTCCATATGAGATATGGAATGGTAAGAAACCTCATGTATCTTACTTGAAGATATGGGGTTGTCCTGCTTATGTGAAGCGATCAGATCGTATAAACTGGATGCTAAGTCCGATAAATGTCTATTTATTGGATACCCTAAGGAAACAAGGGGTTACCAATTCTATCATCCTGTGGAACAAAAGGTGTTTGTTTCAAGGCATGCTGTGTTTCTAGAGAAAGAGTTTCTCTTGCAAGAAAACACTGGGAGTGTCGTCGAGCTTGAGGAGGCTCGAGAGACTCAAATAGACATTGATGAGATACCTGGTGAAGCACAACAGCCGACAACTCATAGTGATGAGCAATCGGCTGGACCTATTGTAACACCACATCTTCGTAGAACACGCAATATTCCTGAGAGATATGGATTTCTCGTAAGCGAATCGAACGACGTGTTACTCATTGATGATGAGGAGCCTACCAGTTATGAAGAAGTGCTGACAAGTTCAGAAAGGGATAAGTGGCTTGGTGCCATGAAGTCGGAAATGGATTCCATATACGAAAACCAAGTTTGGAACTTGGTTGACCCACCTGAAGGCATAAAGCCTATAGGGTGCAAGTGGGTTTTCAAGAAGAAAACCGACATGGATGGTAATGTGATTACCTATAAGGCTAGATTGGTGGCGAAAGGATATCGTCAAAAGCAAGGTGTTGATTATGACAAAACCTATTCGCCTGTAGCTATGCTTAAATCCATTCGGATGCTCCTGGCCATAGCGGCTCATTATGATTATGAGATATGGCAGATGGATGTGAAAACAGCTTTCCTTAATGGAAACCTGCTCGAGGACGTGTATATGATACAGCCTGAGGGTTTCACATCGGTTGATAAAACCAAGGTATGCAAATTGCGACGATCCATTTATGGATTGAAGCAAGCATCCAGGAGCTGGAATATCCGTTTTGATGAGACGATCAAAAGGTTTGATTTCTCACAAAATCCAGACGAACCTTGTGTGTACAAGAAGGTTAGTGGGAGTGCAGTCGTGTTCCTAGTATTGTATGTCGATGACATATTACTTATAGGAAACGATGTGTCCATCTTACAGTCAGTTAAGGTTTGGTTATCCAAGACATTCTCCATGAAAGACCTGGGAGAAGCAACCTACATCCTTGGGATTAAGATCTATAGAGATAGATCGAAACGGTTGCTTGGTCTTTCGCAGCCATATATATGTAGACCGAAAAGCAAAGAGGTTTAGCATGTCGGAATCCAAGAAAGGTTATCTACCCATCAGGCATGGGGTACACCTTTCGAAGTCTATGTGTCCGCGCACAGAAGACGAGAGGATTTGCATGAGTAAGATTCCCTATGCATCCGCAATAGGATCTATCATGTATGCTATGTTATGTACGAGGCTCGATGTATCGTATGCTCTGAGTGTCACGAGCAGATACCAGTCCGATCCAGGAATGGATCATTGGGCGGCTGTTAAGACGATCCTTAAGTACTTGAGAAGAACTAAGGATGTGTTCCTAATATATGGAGAAGGGTACATGGTGATACGTGGGTATACGGATGCGGCTCCGCATGCACAAGGATGATTCCATGTCTTTGTCTGGGTATGTATTCACCTGGAATGGAGGCGCAATAAGTTGGAAAGGTTCCAAGCTTGACACTATAGCGGATTCTGCCACTAAGGCAGAATACATTGCAGCTTTGGAAGCAGCAAAAAGAAGCGGTTTGGATCAAGAAGTTCATCTCTGAACTTGATGTGGTCTCATCAGCGATCCAAACATGTGCTTCGCCGCTATCATCTTATCAGAGAGATCATAAGTAGGAACGAAATACAAATCGAGAAAATTCCCACTGAAAGGAACTTAGCGGATCCCTTGACTAAAGCATTACCTCAAAGCAAGTTTGAGGGTCATGTTAGAGACTATGGTATTGGATACCGTAGCGATTGGCATTAGGCCAAGTGGGAGTCTGTTAGTAATATATGAGAGATGTCCTAAGGCAATCGCCTTATGTATGAACCATTTATATGATAAATGAAGATTCACTATTTGAGTATACATATTTTATGTATTTGATTGGATCTTAAACTCATTTACTGAATGTCCACGATACGATTCACAGCATGAGAGAATTTGTGATTGGATCACAACTAGTGAGTATCTCTACATGTGTAATTGTGATGTATCGGAATTATCTCTAGTCAATGAATTGATGGATTTGGACACCATCAATTCTGTCGAGACTAGCACGAGGTATACTCCTTGGTGTATCCAAGCAGCTGATTCTCACTGGCTGGAGACATAGTGATGTCCGGAGTTAATCGTGGATGCTAGTTATGGTAACTAGTTCATTGGAGTGACCAACCGTAAGACTTCATATGGTTTTCTGCATATATAGATATGTCAATGAAGTTCTTACTGTGGCTTAAGTGCGATGTTCCTTTGACTTGCGGTATTCAAGTCATCTTGATCATAGAGACTTATGCTTTGACATCTTAAGCAAACATCTCTAAGGATATGTGGACCCGGGATGATTGGGTATAAGTCGAAGTGATCGAAGGTGTTTGAATAGCCTATAAAGGATTCACCACTCCTTGCGAGGAGATGTATACCTATGGCCTCTCGTCGGATTGTTACTAAAGTCTTTGGCCAAAGCATTACATGTTTAGAGTAAGGTACTCTTCGATACATGTGGAGTAACTAGAATCCGTAGGACGAGGAAATGATACTTGGGCTAGGTGTGACGTAGTCACTTAGTGGGGTGACACAATAGACCATGTCACGAACCAAGTGGGTATAAGATGAGTGAAGGGAATGGGGCACGATTCATTCAAGCCATCAAGGGTTTCGTAAATAGTTCGGATCAACCGTTGATCTTTTCGGTTAATTGGGGATCATGATGTACTACTAGGTGCCACTCATGATCGTTCTATAATTAATGGTTAATTATAGACGGCCAACATAAACCGAGAACCTATTTGGTCACACGCACAACGAGTGTAATCCAAAGGATTTAAAACGAGCTTGAGAATGGGATTCTCAGACCGAGAGAAACTATGTTTGGTTGGACCAAACATAAAGCGAGCATGAAATCGTTTCAGTCGCAATGGAAGCGTGGATGGGCTGTGTCTTATGAAGACATAATGGATGGACCAAAATGGTTTGGTCCTAATCCAATGGATGAGAATAAACCAAAGGGTTTGGTTTATATTAAACGAATGAACCAAAGGTTGGTTCGGTTCGTTTTAACTTAAAATAAACCATCATGGTTTGGTTTATTTTAACTTATCTTAATGGAGCGGGTTAACGGGCTTTATGGATATGATCCATTAACCATTAAGAGAATTAGTTCTCTATAAAAGTGGGCTTAAGGGATTGTTAAACCCTAATTAATCAAAACCCTAGCCTCCCCCCTTGTGTTGCCGCCCACCCTTGTTGAAGGATTTCGGCGCCAACCCAAAGAGCAGCACCGGCTTGTGCTAGTCCAAGTCGTTGTCGGCGTCCAAGCTCCAGCCGGTGAACCTCCGGCGACCCTCCGGTGATCCCCTATAGGTTTGGCATCAAGGTGAGTTTTTCTCTCCTTGTTTTGGCCGGCGCCTATCTCCTCCACCAAGCTGTCCAGTTTTCTGGACAGCTTCTTCTCCTCTCGTCGGAGCGTCGTTTGGACGACGGTTAGTGCTCCGACAGCGGCTAACATACCGGGGATTTGATCTCCGGTCATCCTCTGAGGTGGAGGACGAAGGATTCGTCAATCGGTTGACGAATACCTCTCCGGAGAAGCAAGTCTTGAGGACTTGTTTTAGGTCCGAATTTGGATTCGGACCGTGATCATCTCTCGATCACGTCGTCTTCAACACGAGGCTAGTAACCCGTACGAAGACGAAGCTCGTGGCTTGGCGAAGTCATCCCGAGGAGCTCGGCGTGGATACGGATAGAGACGATTCTTACGAGAATCGTTCCGGTTGATGCCGTTCCCGCTACACGTCATACGGAAGGTATAACGTAGTTTAAATTTCCTTTTATTGCAATTTTAATTTACGGTTATGTCTACACTTGTTGTAATAGCATGCGTGTGTTGTGTGTGTTGTAATAAATAGGAGTATTTATTATTTTTATTGCTTCCGCTGTGCTCATGTTTACGAAACATGATCGAACACACACACGCCGCGGTGCCGGAAACCCAACACATGTCACTGCACCGCGTGTCACAGAGGATACCTAGGAGATACCTCGTCGTAGTAGGAGGGTTGTGAGATAGCCTGACAGATTCATGTTCTTGGGAGAATCTTCTGATTTAGTCCCTGGCGAACATGAACCGGATCCCTTAACATATGACGAGGCAATCCAAGATAAAGATGCAGTATCTTGGCAAAGTGCAATGAATGTTGAGATTGAATCTATCGATTCAAATCAGGTATGGGAGCTAGTAGAACAACCCGATGGTGTAAAAACCATTGGATGCAAGTTGATCTACAAGAGAAAGAGAGGATTAGATGGGAAGGTTAAGACCTTCAAAGCGAGGTTTGTTGCGAAGGGGTATACTCAGAAAGAGGGTATCGATTATAAGGAGAGCTTTTCGCCGGTAGTCATGCTTAAGTCTATCCGGATTCTCTTATGCATAGCAGCTCATATGGATTATGAGGTGTGGTAGATGGATGTCAAGACAGCTTTCCTTAATGGAAGTCTTGAGGAAAACATCTACAGGAAGCAACCAGAGGGATTCATTGCTAAAGGCAAAGAGCATCTTGTGTGTAAGCTTAATCGGTCCATTTATGGATTGAAGCAAGCTTCGAGGTCTTAGAACATCCGCTTTGATGAGGTAATCTAGTCTTATGGATTTATTCAAAGTCCGGATGAGTCTTGTGTATACAAGAGATGTGACGGAAACGTAGTGGTATTTCTTGTACTATACGTAGATGACATTTTGTTGATTGACAACAATATCAAGGTGTTATCGGACGTAAGGGTATGGTTGTCCAAAAAGTTTGATATGAAGGACTTGGGGGAGGTAGGGACACATCCTTGGGATCAAGGTAATAAGGGATCGCAGGAAAAGGATGTTGTGTTTATCCTATGCTTCATACATAGACACGATTATAGAGCGTTTTAGCATACAGAACTCCAAGAAGGGTTTTCTACCTTTTAGGCATGGAGTTCCTTTATCTAAGGATATGTGTCCTAGATCATCTGAGGAGATAGAGGAGATGAAGGTGGTTCCTTATGCTTCGGCAGTAGGAAGCCTCATGTATGTGATGCTCTGTACGAGACCAGATATCTGCTTTGCCGAGGGCATGGTCAGTAGATATCAGAGTAATCCAGGACAGGGACATTGGACTGTGGTAAAGCATATATTGAAGTGCCTGAGAAGGACTAGGGATTATATGCTAGTTTACCAGGCAGACAAATTACTCCCTGAGGGTTACATGGATTGCGACTTCCAATCAGATAAAGATAACAGTAAGTCTACCTCAGGTTTTGTGTTTACTTTGGGAGGTGGAGCCATTATATGGAGGTGTGTCCAGTAGAAATGCGTGGCGTACTCCACCATGGAAGGTGAGTATATGGCAGCCTCTGAGGCAGCCAAAGAAGTTGTGTGGCTCAGGAACTTCCTGATGGACTTGGATGTGATTCCTGGTTTGCCCAGAACTATCACAATTTATTTTGATAATAGTGGTGCAGTTGCAAACTCGAAGGAACCACGAGCCCATAAGGCTAGTAAAACACATAGAGCGCAAGTACCACCTGATACGAGAAATTGTAAAGGAGGTAGAAGTTGTTGTCGCCTAGATTGCATCAGAGGATGACCTGGTAGACCCTTTTCACCAAGGCCCTTCTAGCGAGAGCTTTGATAGGCATGTGGAAGGAAGGGGAATCAAATGTATGGCAGTATGAGGACAGCATAGTCTTTTAGTATAAGTCAAAGATTGTAGGGATGTATACTGAAAAGTATATCTTTTCTATGAACATCATCATTTTTGAAATAAGAATCACATGATCATTGTTTGCATATTTTTATGGTTATGCAATATTGTCTAATACTTTACATTGTAGATAACATGGTGTGTGGTGTCACACAGGAGACCATGTTATCGGCCCCTTGAAAAGTATAAGTAAAGGCTCACAACCGAGATGGCTTTGGACAAACCATCGGAATGGTTGTAGTGTGATTTGGTGTTGGTTTGTCTTGACCATAGAATTACACTAGTGCACTTTGTGTGTATTGAGCAGGACCGACTTAGAGGTGATTCAATTTATTGCTGACTACATAATCGAATCGGACCTCAGATATTATTTAGTACATGCTCTTAATCCCGATATAATAACGGGCACATATACTTAGTACTCATCTCTTTGATTTACCAATGGGCGAGAATTATAGATTAAATCGATAGGCTCGGTAAGTTGGGAGAAGATATTATTTATATGGTGTGTCGTTGATTATAGGAAGAAACCGTGTCCTATATAGTAGGATGATGATGTCCACTTGAGGAGCTCATAAGGTTCATCATGTAAACCCTGCAGGTGGACTTGGTCCGACATGATGAAAAGGTTAAGTGGTACTACTCAAGGAGTTAGATGTGGATTAATTAATGGTCAGTAAATTAATTAATCGACGGATATTCGAGATCTTAAACACGGGGAGAAAATGTACAAATAATATATGGAGCCCATATTATCATATGGGGGTTGGTGAGGTATATCAATGATGAACCTTTAGTGGATTGGATCATCATTAGTGGATCGGACTTTATGTGGGCTTGATCCATGGGTGGCCAAGACCCAACTCCTCCTCATGATCCCTAATGTAGCCTATTAACACCTCATGAAGCTTAGATCCAATGGATAGACACAAAACTCTAAGATCCATTGGTAGAGATTAAATCTCTAAGATCCGATGGTTGAGATTAAATCTCTAGATCCAACGGTTGAGATTAAATCCCTAGAACCAATGGATGAGATTAATTCATGACTTATCCCTAACTCTATAAAAGGATGGCATGGGAGTTGGCGTGAATGAATTTGAAGGAGAGCTAGGGTTTGGGCGGCAAGAAGGAATCCTAGTTGAGATAGGATTAGGATTAGGGTTTGGAGGCAAGGGTGGCACCAAATAAGGAAGGTATTCTTCTCTTCTTCTTCCTCTTTTGGCCAACGTCCAGCACCTCTCCAGCCTCTTTTCCAGCCTTGTCCGGCGCCCAAAAGTCCCCTTCTCCTTCTCCTTAGGTGGTGGAAAGAAGATATAGGGCTTCCCTTGGTGTTTTGGTTGTTTTCCACCATCTTCTCCTTCACCTAGTTGGCCGGCGGCAAGGATAGTTTTAGTTCCTTGTTGGTTGTTTCTAGTGAGGAGAAAAACCTTGTTTATATTCTTCCTCTTGCTTTGGAAGAGCAAGGAAGGAAGATTTGTGATCTAGGAGCTTCGACTTTTGGTGGATCGTCGCCCACACGACGTCCAAAAGGAGGAAGGTCATACATTAGAAGATCGAGAGGTATACCTATTCTACTTTCTTCTTTTGTTTCTTGCTTTCTTTTGTTTGTCAATTATAAGTATGTTATAATTCAGTAAATGGATAAATAATACTTGGATCCCGAGTATAAACACAAAAACCGGCGATCCGGACATCGTCTATTCCGTGGCTACTCGTAGAATAGAGGATGGTCGCTTGAACAACTAGTTTGTTCAAGTGACCTCTCTATACAAATAGCACGACGATGACTTGGTGGTTTGGGCAATCCCTTTTTTCTATGATTAATTTTTTTTTAATCCGGGGATATCGAAGCGATCGCCATGGACAAGCTACCGAGGTGAAGTGGGAAGCAAAGTTTCCCCTCACGGACTCGATAAGCAAAACCCTTCAAAGACTTCATATGGTTCTCTGCATATATAGATATGTCAATGAAGTTCTTACTGCAGCTTAAGTGCGATGTTCCTTTGACTTGCGGTATTCAAGTCATCTTGATCATAAAGACTTTTTCTTTGACATCTTAAGCAAGCATCTCTGAGGAGATGTAGACCCGGGATGATTGGTTATAAGTCAAAGTGATCGAAGGTGTTTGAATAGCCTATAAAGGATTCACCACTCCTTGCGAGGAGATGTATACCCATGGCCTCTCGTCAGATTGTTACTAAAGTCTTTGGCTAAAGCATTATATGTTTAGAGTAAGGTACTCTTCGATACATGTGCAGTAACTAGAATCCGTAGGACGAGGAAATAATACTTGGGCAAGGTGTGACGTAGTCAACCTAGTGGGGACTGACATGATAGACCATGTCCTGAACCAAGTGGGTATAAGATGTGTGAAGGGAATGGGGCATGATTCATTGTAGCTACTGAAGGGTTTCAGAAATTGTTCTGGATTAACCGTTGATCTTTTCGGTTAATTGGGGATCATGATGTACTACTAGGTGCCACTCATGATCGTTTTATAATTAATGGTTAATTATAGATGACCAACATAAACCGAGAACCTATTTGGTCACAAGCACAATGAGCGTAATCCGAAGGATTTAAAACGAGCTTGAGAATGAGATTCTCAGACCGAGAGAAACTAGGTTTGGTTGGACCAAACATGGAGCGAGCATGAAATCGTTTCAGTCGCAATGGAAGCGTGGATGGGCCATGTCTTATGAAGACATGATGGATGAACCAATTTGGTTTGGTTCTAATCCAATGGAGGAGAATAAACCAAAGGGGTTTGTTTTGTTTTAAATGAATGAACCAAAGTCGGTTCGGATCGTTTTAACTTAAAATAGACCATCATGGTATGATTTATTTTAACTTAAATTATTGGAGCGGGCTAACGGGATTTTGGTTATGATCTGATAAGCATTAAGAGAATTTGTTCTCTATAAAATAGGGCTTAAGGGTTTTGTTAAGCCCTAATCCAAGAAACCCTAAAGTTGCCGCCCTCCTCTCCTTGGTGTAGCTGGTGCCAAATCCTTGCCGCCGCCCACCACCGCCCAAGCTCCTATTGCCGGCGTCCAACAACTGCCATCCTCCACTCTTGCCAGTGTTTGGCTGTTGTCGGAGGAGCTCCAGTGGTCTTCCTTGGCTCCGGCGACAAGGTGAGCACATAGCTTTCCTTATTTGGCCAGCGCAAGGTCTCCACCAAAGCTGTCCAGTGTTCTGCAAAGCTTGTTTCCTTCTTGTCAGAGCATCTTTTGGACGACGTTCGGAGCTCTGACAGCGGCTTCCTTGCAAGGGATTTGATCTCCGGTAATCGTCATAGGTGGAGGACGAACGATTCGGCAAACGGTTGACGAATACCTCTCCGGAGAAGCGAGTTTTTGAGGACTCGTTTTGGATCCGAATTTTGATTCGGATTGTGATCTTCTCTCGATCACATAGTCTTCAACACGAGGCTAGTAACTCATACGAAGATGAGGCTCGTGACTTTGTGAAGTCATCCTGAAGATACTCAGCGTGGATACGGATAGAGACGATTCTAGCGAGGATCGTTCCGGTTGATGCCTTTCCCGCTACACGTGATACGTAAGGTATACATAGTATAAATTTTCTTTTATTGCAAAATTTGAATTTACGGTTATGTCTACACATGTTGTACTATGCATGCGTGTGGTGTGTGTGTTGTAATAAATTAGATGTATTAATTTTATTTCTTCCGCTGTTCACATGTTTATGAAACATGTTCGAACACACACTTGCCGCGGTGCCGGAAACCCAACAAGCATAATGTGTCTGAAGAATGTTTTAATGATTTCATTCAAGTTATTAGAGAAGTATTGCCACATGATCACATAATGCTCAATGATATTTATAGTATGAAAAAACTTGTGAAAGTTTTAGGTCTTCTGATGAATAGAATTGGTGTTTGCAGAGATGGTTTTATGCTATATTGGGGAGATAATGCAGATGCAGTGATTTGTAAATTCTATAATCAATGTAGGTATAAGCGTGCCATGAGATTGGATCGTAATAAGCAATGTAAATCATACAGACAAATGTTCTATTTGCCTTTAACTCCTAGATTGCAAAGGCTTTCTGCATCGAAGGTCACTGTTGAACACATGACTTGGCAAGTAAATGATGAAACCGAGGAAGGGCTAATGTCTCATCCATCATATGCAAAGGCATAGAAAATTTTTGATAGAACATATCCTGAGTTTACGAATGAGACTCGAAACATTAGGTTAGGTCTCTATACTGATGGATTTGCTCCATTTGGTAAATCAGAAAAAGCTTATTCTTTTTAGCCAATTATCTCAACTCCGTATAATCTTCCACCCAGTATTCATATGAAAACACTGTATATATTTTTAACATTTATTTTTCCTGACACACATAATCCCAATAATTTAATAGATGTTTACATGCAACCATTGAGTGTCGACCTGAAACAACTAAGGGATGTGGGTGTTTCTACATATGATGTTCATAGTAATCAGATGTCTTTAATGAGAGCTACACTTCGTTAGACCGTAAATGATTTTCCTTCTTATGGTATTTTATAGGGATGGAGTACCACTGGGATTTTAGGATGTCCAATATGTATGGAGAGATCAAAGTCATTCAGATTGAAACATGGAAAGAAACCAAGTTATTTTGATTGTCATAGACAACTTTTACCTCCAAATCATAAATTCAGAAGAAATAAAGAAGAATTCACTAAGAATAGAATTGAAAGAACACCTCCACCATTGAGATTAATCGGTGAATACTTATGGCATAGAGTGCATAACTTTCCATTGTTGGGATGTATACTGAAAATTCTATCTTTTGTATAAACATCTTTAATTTTAAAATAAGAATCACATGATCATTGTTTGCATATTTATAGTTATGCATATTGTCTAATACATTACATTGTAGATAACATGGTGTGTAGTGTCACACGGGAGATCATGTTGGTTTTGGACAAACCATTGGTATGGTTGTAGTGTGATTTGGTATTGGTTTGTCTTGACCATAGAATTACACTAGTACACTTTGTGTGCATTGAGCAAGACCGACTTAAAGGTGATTCAATTTATTGCTGACTATATAATTGAATCAAACCTCGGATATTATGGTGTACATGCTCTTAATCCCAAAATAATAATGGGCACATGTACTTAGTATTTATTTCTTTGATTTACCAATGGGCTAGATTTATAGAGTAAATCGATAGGCTCGGTAAGTTGGGAAATGATATTATTTACATGGTGTTCTGTTGATTATAGGAGGAAACCATGTCCTATATATTACGATGATGATGTCCCCTTGACGAGCTCATATGGTTCATCATGTAAACCCTGTAGGTGGACTTGGTCCGACATGATGATAAGGTTGAGTGGTACTAGTCATGGAGTTAGATGTTGATTAATTAATTGTCAATAAATTAATTAATTGATGGACATTCGAGATCTTAAACATGTAGAGATATTTGTACAATTAATATATGGAGCCCATATTTATTTATGGGGTTGGTGAGGTAGATCAATAATAATCCTCTAGTGGAATGAATTATCATTAATGGATCGGACTTTATGTGGGCTTGATCCATTGGGTGGCCAAGATTCAACTCCTCCTCATGGTCCCTATTGTAGCCTATTAAAACCCTCATGAAGCCTAGATCCGATGGTGGAAAATGGAACTCTAGATCCGACGGTGGAGATTAAATCTCTAGATCTGACGGTGGAGATTAAATCTCTAGATTCGACAGTGGAGATTAAATCTCTAGATCCGATGGTTGAGATTAAATCCCTAGATATAATGGTTGAGATTAAATCCCTAGATCCGATGGTTGAGATTAAATCCCTAGATCCGACGGTGGAGATTGAAAGGAGGCTTAAGACAAACTCTATAAATAAGGCTTAAGGGGTGGGTGGCAAGAAAAACTCAAGGAGATTAGGGTTTTGGCTTTGGTGGCTAGGGTTTAGGAATTAGCTATGGCGGCAACAAGTTGGGAGATTTGGGTTTGTTTCCTTCTCTTCCGAAGGAGTAGATGGTGCCCATCTTCTTCCTCTCTACTTTGGCCGGCACCCATCCCTCTTCTTATCTTCCTCTCTTGGCCGGAGCACCCATTCCTCCTCTCCTTTGGTCGGCGGCAACCCTTTCTTCAAGGTCGGTCGGCGCTCCTCTTCCTCTCCTTGGCTAGCAGCAAGGATCAAGCTTGGATCTTGGTAGTCGGTTCTACATAGAAGAAGGAGTTTTGTTTTATTCTTCCTTTTGTTCGGAGCGAGCAAGGAAAGGAAGATCGTGGTCGAGGAAGCTTCAACTCTTGGACGATCGTTGCCCACACAACATCCAAGAGGAGGATAGGACATACGATAGAAGACCTTGAGGTAAACAAGAGGTATAATTCTTGTTTTGCTTTCCTTTTGATTCTTTGTATATTGTATGTATTGTATGTGGCTAATTTACTTGGACCCCAAAGACAAACACAAAAACCGGCAATCCGTACATCGTCTATTCCGTAGCTAATCGAAGAAAAGAGGTTGGTTACTTGAACAACAAGTTTGTTCAAGTGACCATTCTAATCGAATAGCACGACGATGGATCGGTTGCTTGGGTAATCCCTCTTTGTCAAGGATTAATTTTTTTAATCCAGGGACGTAGATGGGATCGCCATGCACAAGCGACCAAGTTGAAGTGGGAAGCGAAGTTTATCCCTTCAAGCGGTATCAGAGCCACAGTTTTCGGTTTTGTGTGTTTTGGATTTGGTTAATTTTATGCACTTATCATATATTGTATGTGCCGGATGATAGTAGGATGTGCATAGGCTAACTTTTTTATTGCAGGCATAAGATCCAACTATTATGGCCATATGTGTGTGTATGTGATTGCATGTGTGTAATATTATTTGAATCCTCGGGGTTGACGAAGCTAGTATTTAATTTTTGTAATTAAGTACGACATTGTTTATCCACTCTTTTATTTTAGTTTACTTTCGATCTATATTTCATGTACACTCCTTTGTAGAGTATAGGATCGATGGATGTAAATTAAAATAATTTTTTTCGGCTCGGATCTCCGGATGGCTTGTACATGGCGTAGGGAGGAACGGACGAGATGGTGATACGATGGGAGGCATATTGGAGAACAAAATCCATAATAGTTGGAAAATATTTTTTTTTCATATTTATTGCTTCTTGTTTGATATACATGTCGTGTGCTAGGAAAATTCCTCAATTTTAAATTACTAAGTGGGAGAGGGATAATTTTATAAATTCCCACGACCTCGATTACTATTTGACATGTGATGCAAACAAACTTGCTCGTCGCCTCTGAGGGCCTTCCTCCCCATCGGATGAGTTTGTTTTGTGGATCACAGGGTCGAATAAGGTTATAGGAAATTATTAAGGAGCGTGTGTACTTCCCCATCAAAAGGCACATAACCCGAGATAATTGCCTTGGAACCAAGTAATGGTGAACACTTAGATGTAAATAAGGGTATCCTCCCCATCAGAGTCACTGCTTTTATTAGTAGGGCCGAAGATGAACCAACTATTAATTTTATTTATCAAAAAGTTAGGTTGACAAGATAGTAAAATTAATGGGTAAAACCTCCTCTTACAAATGAAGAATTCATATACGTCCACGATCGTGGCATACGATATTCTCGGTGTTTTGAGGTGTTGGTTGATTTTAAAATTTTATTGTTTGAGGAATCAATAATTTTTTGAAGTCTAATGTTTTGATATATGTGATTCTTAGGTTTTTCAAAAATGACTTTCAACCCGCTTGCTGTGATACTAAAAGAGAATAAACTTACTAGACCCAATTATGTTGATTGGAAGAGGAATCTTGATATTGTCTTGACTACTGAGGAGTACAAGTATGTACTCTTTGAAGAGTGTCCTTCTAAACCTACGGATGATTCTAGGGAAAAAGAGAAAGAGAGTTATAAGAAGTGGATAAAGGCTGATGAGATGGTGCGGTGTTATATTTTGGCTTCTATGTCAAATGTATTACAACATCAGCATCAAGCCATGCCCACTGCTTATAACACAATGCTCAATCTCAAGTAGCTTTTTGGACACCAGAATCGGGCTGCTAGGTAGGAAGCCTTGAGGAACTTGATGACGACCACCATGATCGAGGGAACACCCGTGAGAGATCATGTTCTCAAGATGATGGCTTATTTGAATGAGTTGGAAGTTCTTTGAGTTGAGATCGATGAGGAAACCCAGGTCGATATCATTCTCTAGTCTCTACCTAGGAGTTTTGAGCAGTTTTGCCTGAACTACAATATGAATAAAAGGTTGTATTCGTTGGCGGAGCTTCTGACAGAACTCCTGGCGATAGAGGGGCTTTTTCGTCAGAGTGCTCAGGCTCAGGCCATGGTTGCCCAAAAGGTTTCTACTTCTAAGCCGAATGGCAAGAAAAAGAAACAAGGTGGGGCAAAGGTGGCAGGAGGATCTCAGGGAGGAGTGAAGAAGCCGAAAGGCAAGTGCTTCACTTGCAAACAGACTGGACATTGGAAGAAGGACTGCCCCAACAGTTCCATAGTCAAATGGAACATTATAGTAAGTAGGCATTACCTTCTTGGACATAGGCTTGTGACCCAAACCTTGTTTCCTAGATGATTCTTGCCTCTTACACCCTAGGTTTTGACTATTACCATTTGAACTAGATTTTTGACCATTTAACCCTTTAATTTGATCTTGTATATTCTTAAGGGTCTCTTCCATTTTCTCAAGTCTTAACCTCAAGACTTGATTTTCCTTTTCTAATATCTCAATTTTTGATTTTTTTATTAACTCTTGAGATATTCTTATTGTTATTAATATATGAGAGATGTCCTAAGGCAATCGCCTTATGTATGAACCATTTATATGATAAATGAAGATTCACTATTTGAGTATACATGTTTAATGTATTTGATTGGATCTTAAACTCATTTACTGAATGTCCACGATACGATTCACAGCATGAGAGAATTTGTGATTGGATCACAACTAGTGAGTATCTCTACATGTGTAATTGTGATGTATCGGAATTATCCCTAGTCGATGAATTGATGGATTTGGACACCATAAATTCTGTCGAGACTAGCACGAGGTATACTCCTTGGTGTATCCAAGCAGCTGATTCTCACTGGCTGGAGACATTGTGATGTCCGGAGTTAATCGTGGATGCTAGTTATGGTAACTAGTTCATCGAGTGACCACCGTAAGACTTCATATGGTTCTCTGCATATATAGATATGTCAATGAAGTTCTTACTGTGGCTTAAGTGCGATGTTCCTTTGACTTGCGGTATTCAAGTCATCTTGATCATGGAGACTTATGCTTTGACATCTTAAGCAAACATCTCCGAGGAGATGTGGACCCGGGATGATTGGGTATAAGTCGTGATCAAGGTGATTGAATAGCCTATAAAGGATTCACCACTCCTTGCGAGGAGATGTATACCCATGGCCTCTCGTCGGATTGTTACTAAAGTCTTTGGCCAAAGCATTACATGTTTAGAGTAAAGTACTCTTCGATACATGTGGAGTAACTAGAATCCGTAGGACGAGGAAATGATACTTGGGCTAGGTGTGACGTAGTCAGCCTAGTGGGGACTGACACAATAGACCATGTCCTCAACCAAGTGGGTATAAGATGAGTGAAGGGAATGGGGCACGATTCATTCGAGCTACTGAAGGGTTTCAGAAATAGTTCTGGATCAACCGTTGATCTTTTCGGTTAATTGGGGATCATGATGTACTACTAGGTGCCACTCATGATCGATCTATAATTAATGGTTAATTATAGACGGCCAACATAAACCGAGAACCTATTTGGTCACACGCACAACGAGTGTAATCCAAAGGATTTAAAACGAGCTTGAGAATGGGATTCTCAGACCGAGAGAAACTATGTTTGGTTGGACCAAACATAAAGCGAGCATGAAATTGTTTCAGTCGCAGAGGAAGCGTGGATGGGCCGTGTCTTATGAAGACATAATGGATGGACCAAAATGGTTTGGTTCTAATCCAATGGATGAGAATAAACCAAAGGGTTTGGTTTATATTAAACGAATGAATCAAAGGTTGGTTCGGTTCGTTTTAACTTAAAATAAACCATCATGGTTTGGTTTATTTTAACTTATCTTAATGGAGCGGGTTAACGGGCTTTATGGATATGATCCATTAATCATTAAGAGAATTAGTTCTCTATAAAATAGGGCTTAAATCCAACCTAGTTGCCGCCACCCTTGTTGGTGATTTCGGCGCCTAACTACAAGTGCCGCCAGCTTTGTGCCGCCCAAGACCCTTGCCGCGCCAAGCTCCAGCCGGTGAACCTCCGCGACTCCGTGATCTCCTATAGGTTCGCATCAAGGTGAGGTTTTCTCCTTGTTTTGGCCGGGCGCCTACTCTTCCACCAAGCTGTCCAGTTTTCTGGACAGCTTCCTCCTTCGCCGGAGCGCCGCTTGGACGACGGTTAGTGCTCCGACAGCGCTAACTTACCGGGATTTGATCTCCGTAATCCTCTGAGGTGGAGGACGGCGATTCTGCCAAACGGTTGACGAATACCTCTCCGGAGAAGCGAGTTTTGAGAACTCGTTTTAGGATCCGAATTTGGATTCGGATCGTGATCATCTCTCGATCACGTCGTCTTCAACACGAGGCTAGTAACCCGTACGAAGACGAAGCTCGTGGCTTGGCGAAGTCATCCCGAGGAGCTCGGCGTGGATACGGATAGAGACGATTCTTACGAGGATCGTTCCGGTTGATGCCGTTCCCGCTACACGTCATACGAAGGGTATAACGTAGTTTAATTTCCTTTTATTACAAATTTTAATTTACGGTTATGTCTACACTTGTTGTAATAGCATGCGTGTGTTGTGTGTGTTGTAATAAATATAGATTTATTATTTTTAATTGCTTCCGCTGTGCTCATGTTTATGAAACATGATCGAACACACACACGCCGCGGTGCCGAAAACCCAACACTTATCTCTAGGCATATGTCTAGTCCATTTAGGATTGATGCCTAGGTGGTTCTCAATTTTCCTATGTTGGGATGTATACTGAAAGACTAGCTCTTTTTGTATGAACATTTTTATTTTGAAATAAGAATCACATGATCATTGTTTTCACTTTATATTTATTATATGTGTGCATATTGTCTAATATTTTACATTGTAGATAACATGGTGTTTGGTGTGGCACAGAAGATCATGTTATCAGTCCCTTGTAGAATATAAGTAGAGGCTCACAACCAAGATGGTTTTGGACAAACCATTGGCAAGGTTGTAGTGTAGCTTTGTATTGGTTTGTCTTGAACATAGAGTTACACTAGTACACTTAGGTGTATTGAGCAGGACCGACATAGAGGTGATTCAATTTATTGCTGACTACATAATTGAATCGGACCTCGGATATTATGTAGTACATGCTTTTAATCCAGATATAATAACGGACACATGTACTTAGTATTTATTTCTTTGATTTACCAAAGGGTGAGATTTAGATGGATTAAATCAATATGCCCAGTATGTTGGAAAATGATATTATTTACATGGTGTGCCGTTGATTATAAGAGGAAATCGTGTCCCATATATTAGGTTGATGATGTCCCCTTGAGGAGCTCATAAGGTTCATCATGTAAACCCTGCAGGTTGACTTAGTCAACATGATAATAAGATTGAGTGGTACTACTCGAGGAGTTAGATGTTGATTGATTGATGGTCAGTAAATCAATTAATTGACGGACATTCGATATCTTAAACACGAGGAGACGGATGTACAAATAATATATGGAGCCCATATTAATTTATGGGGGTTGGTGAGGTAATTCAATGATGATCCTCTAGTGGAATGGAACATCATTGATGGATCAAGTTTGTGTGGTTTTGATCCATCGGGTGGCCAAGATCCAACTCCTCCTCATGGTCCCTATTGTAGCCTAATATAATCCTCATGAAGCCTAGATCCGATGATGAAAAATAAATCTCTAGATCCGATGGTTGAGATTAAATCTCTAGATCCGATGTTTGAGATTAAATCTCTAGAACCGATGGTTGGGATTAAATCCCTAGAACCGACGGTGGAGATTAAATCTCTAGATCCAATGGTTGAGATTAAATCTCTAGATCCGACGGTTGAGATTAAATCTCTAGATCCGACGGTTGAGATTAAATCCCTAGAACCAACAGTGGAGATTAAACCAAGGCTTATCCCTAACTCTATAAAAGGGTGGCTTAGGGTGGGCGGCAAGATAAGAAGGTTGGTTTGGTTTTGGAGATTAGGGTTTTTCCAATCCTAAGGTGGGCGGCAAGAAACCCTAAGGGAGTTAGGGTTTTGCCTATCTTAAGGTGGGCGGCAAGAAATCCAAGGAGGCTAGGTTTTGCTTGGGCGGCTAGGGTTTGGAAGTTGGAGTGGGCAGCAACTATAGGAGAGGATCTCTTCTTCTTCCTTAGGTGTTGCCGGCACCTATCTCCTTTCCCTCTACCTTGGTCGGAGCTCAACCTACTCCTTTTCTCCTCTTCATTCACTCTTGGCCGGCGGCACTAGGAGCAAGGGTTTGTCCCTTGTTTGGTTCTTTGGTTGGCCATCTTGTTCTCTCTATTCTTGGGGCCGGCGGCATCAAGCATTTGTGGCTTGGTGGTTGGCTCAAGCAAGAAGGGAAGGAGAGTTCTTCTTTCTTTTGATTGAAGAAGATCTAGGAAGCTTCCACTTGTGGAGGATCTTCGCCCACACGAAGTCTACAACGAGGTTAGGACATACGATAGAAGATCGAGAGGTATAAAACTTTTACAAGTTTTACTATTGATCTTTGCATGTTCTTATTTATATGTTTGTATGTGTTGATTATACATGTCTACATCCATATGTATTTGTATATTCATGGACCCTGAAGATAAACACAAAACCGGCGATCCGTCCGTCGTCTCTTCTGCGGCTAACCGAATAGAAGAGTTTTGTTGCTCGAACAACTAGTTTGTTCAATCGATCGCTCAAGTCATTAGCACGATGACGAATTGGTTGAGCTTAGGAAACTCATCCCATCCAGATTAGTTTTCATTAGTGAAAATTTTAATCCGGGGACATGGGAGCCAATGAGCCTCCGAGCCATTCCATCAAATGGTATCAGAGCCACGGTTTCCGGTTTTGTGTGTTTTGGATTCGGTTACTTTCACGTACTTATCATATATTGTGTATGTCGGATGATAGTAGGATGTGCGTAGGATAACTTTTTGGTTGCAGGCATAAGATCCAACTATTATGGCTATATATGGGTGTATGTGATTGCATGTGTGATTGTATATTATTTGAATCCTCGGGGTTGACGAGGCTAAATTAGTATTTAATTTTTGTAATTAAATACGGTATTGTTTAGCCACTCATTTTAATTTACTTTCGATCTAGATTATTTGTACACTCCTTCGTAGAGTATAGGATCGATGGATGTAAATTAAAATAGTTTATCTTGGCTCAGATCTCTTTGGTGACTAGCGCACGGGAAAAGATGGAGCAGACAAGGTGGCGACACGACGGGACACATATTGGAGAACAATGCCATAATAGTTGGGAAAATTCTGATTTTTTCCATATTTATTGCTAAATTTGTTTTATATGCATGTTGTGTGTGCTTGAAAATTTTTCATTTTCAATTTACTAAGTGGGAGAGGGATATTTTAATTAATTCTCGCGGCCTCTATTACAATTTAACGTGTGATGCAACAAACTTGCGTGTCGATTGTGAGTGCCTTCCTCCCCAACGGATGGGTTTGTTTGCGGATCACTAGGTCAAATAATGATTATAGGAACTTATTTAGGAGCGTGTGTACTTCCCCATCGGTAAGGCACATAATCCGAGATAATTCCCTTAGTATCGTGTAATGGTGCACACTTAGATGCAAATAAAAAGTATCCTCCCCATCGGAGTCACTGCTTTTATTTGTAGGGACAAAGAGGAACCAACTATTAATTTTATTTGTCAAAAAGTAAGGTTGACAAGATAGTAAAATTAATGGGTAAAACCTCCTCTTACAAATGTAGAATTCGTATACGTCCACACTATCGTGGCATGCTATATTCTCGGTATTTTGAGGTGTTGGTTGATTTCGAAATTTTATTGTTTGAGGAATCAATAATTTTTTTTTGAAATCTACAGTAATAATATGCATGTTATGTGTGCTTGAAAATTCCTCACTGTCAATTTACTAAGTGGGAGAGGGAAATTTTAATTAATTCCCGCGGCCTCCATTACAATTTGACGTGTGATGCAACAAACTTGCGTGTCGGCTCTGAGTGCCTTCCTCCCCATCGAATGAGTTTGTTTGCGAATCACTAGGTCAAATAATGGTTATAAGAAATTATTTAGGAGTGTGTGTACTTCCACATCGGTAAGGCACAAAATCCGAGATAATTCCCTTAGTATCGTGTAATGGTGCACACTTAGATGCAAATAAAAAGTATCCTCCCCATCGGAGTCACTGTTTTTATTTGTAGGGCCAAAGAGGAAGCAACTATTAATTTTATTTGTCAAAAAGTAAGGTTGACAAGATAGTAAAATTAATGGGTAAAACCTCCTCTTACAAATGTAGAATTCGTATACGTCCACACTATCGTGGCATGCGATATCTCGGTGTTTTGAGGTGTTGGTTGATTTTGGAATTTTATTTTTTTGAGGAATCAATAATATTTGAAATATAATATTTTGATCATTGTGATTCTTAGGATTTTCAAAAGTGACTTTCAGTCCACTTATTATGATACTAAAAGAAATAAACTTACTGTACCCAAATAATATTGATTGGAAAAGAATCTAGATATTGTCTTAACTGCTAAGGAGTACAAGTATGCACTCTTCAAAGAGTGTCCTCAAGCCATGGTTGCTCAAAAAGGTTTCTACTTCTAAGCCGAAAGGCAAGAAGAAGAAGAAACAAGGTGAAGTAAAGATGGTGGGAGGATCTCAAGGAGGAGTGAAGAAGCAGAAAGGCAAGTACTTCACTTGCAAGCAGGATGGACATTGGAAGAAGGACTGTCCCATTCCAAAACAGAACAAAGGTATACCCTTTGGACTAGTCGTTGAAACATGATTAGCGATGTTATCTACCAGCACCTGGAGTGTAGATACGGGAGCCACTGATCATGACTGCAATACTTTGCGGGGTTCCAGGAAACCCGATGACAAGGTGAGGGAGAGATTACCATTTACTTGGGCAATACCACTAAGGTGGTGGCTATTGTAGTGGGAGAAGTTTTATTTATCTCTTCAGAAAAATAAAACTTAGGTTCTGGAAAAATTCCCTTTATGTACCTTTATTTAGAAAGAATTTAGTTTCAGTTTATAAATTATTATGGATGGATATTCTATTTCTTTTAATCACAGAGTTATTATAAAAAGGAATAGGGAGAATATCCGTTCAGGTACATTGAAAGGAAATTTGTATACAAATCCTCCCACGATGCAAATTGAAGTTAATAACTCATCTTCTAAGTCCAATGAGAGAAAAGAACCTTCGAAGATGAACCAAACATATCTTTGGCTTCTTAGGCTTGGTCACATGAACCTAAGCAGAATTCAAAGGTTGATAGCTGATGGACCTTTGGGTTCATTAGTGGTGGAGGATCTCCCAACCTACGAATCTTGCTTGGAGGGTAAGATGACCAAGAGGCCTTTTTAAGGCCAAGGGGTATAGAGCCAAAGATGTGTTAGAAATGGTTCATTCTGATTTATGTGGTCCTATGGCTATCCAGGCAAGAGGTGGTCTTGAATATTTCATCTCTTTCATAGACAATTATTCAAGATATGGATGACACTACGATCTGATCGTGGTGGAGAGTACCTCTTGGGAGAGTTTAAGAACTACTTATCAGAGGCTGGGATTCAATCCAAATTGTCTGCACCTGGCACACCCCAGTAGAATGGTGTAGCAGAGCGAAGGAATAGGACTCTTATGGAGATAGTTAGATCGATGATGAGTTATTCTGACTTGCCAGATTCGTTCTGGGGATATGTTCTAGAAACGGCGGTGTACATTCTGAACTTGGTTCCATCTAAATCATTGCCTTCTACTCCCACAGAATTGTGGACTGGGCGAAAGCCTAGTCTAAGACATATTCAGATATGAGAGTCCAAAGACATATCTTTGGCCAAGGCATATCGTAAGTTGGAACCTCATATGTATGCACGCATGTTCGTTGGCTATCCCAGGGGAACGAAGGGTGGATTGTTTTATAGTCCTAGAGATCAGAGGGTGATCGTTAACACGAACGCCAGATTTCTAGAGGAAGACTATGTGATGAGCCACAAGCCCAAGAGTAAAATTGTTCTGGAAGAGTTAAAAGGGGAAGTCACTTCTTTAGTACCACCGGTACAAGAGGATATACCACATGTCACTGCACCGCGTGTCACAGAGGATACACAGGTGATACCTCATCGTAGTGGGAGGGTTGTGAGATAACCTCTTAGATTCATGTTCTTGGGTGAATCTTTTGACTTGGTCCCTGACAAACATGAACCTGATCCCTAGACATACGACGAGGCAATCCAAGATATAGATACAACATCTTGGCAAAGTGCAATGAATACTGAGATTGAATCTATGGATTCAAGTCAGGTCTGGGAGCTCTTATGCATAGCAGCCCATATGGATTATGAGGTGTGGCAGGAGGATGTCAAGACAGCTTTCCTTAATGGAAGTCTTGAGGAAAACATCTATATGAAGCAACCAGAGGGATTCATTGCTAAGGGCAAAGAGTGTATTGTATGTAAGCTTTATCGGTCCATTTATGGATTGAAGCAAGCTTCGAGGTCTTGGAACATCCACTTTGATGAGGTAAATCCAGACTTATGGATTTATTCAAAGTCCGGATGAGTCTTGTGTATACAAGAGATGTGACGGAAACGTAGTGGTATTTCTTATACTATACGTAGATAATATTTTGGTAGTTGGCAACAATGTCAGAGTGTTATCAGACGTAAGGGTATGGTTGTCCAAACAGTTTGATATAAAGGACTTGGGAGAAGTGGGACACATCCTTGGGATCAAGGTTAGTGTGTTAATCCCAAGCTTCATACATAGACACGATAATGGATCATTTTAGCATGCAAAACTCCAAGAAGGGTTTTCTACCTTTCAGGCATGGAGTTCCTTTATCTAAGTAGATGTGTCCTAGATCATCTGAGGAGATAGAGGAGATGAAGGCGGTTCCTCATGCTTCGACAGTAGGAAGCCTCAAGTATACGATGCTATGTACAACACCCGATATCTGCTATGTCGTGGGCATGGTCAGCAGATATCAGAGTAATCCATGATAGGGACATTGGACTACGGTAAAGCATATATTGTAGTGCCTGAGAAGGACTAGAGATTATATGCTAGTTTACCGGGAAGACCAATTACTCCCTATGGGTTACACGGATTCTGATTTCCAATCTGATAGGGATAACAGTAAGTCTACCTCAGGTTTTGTGTTTACTTTGGGAGGTGGAGCCATTGTATGGAGGAGTGTCCAGCAGAAATGCGTGGCGGACTCCACCATGGAAGCTTAGTATGTGGCAGCCTCTTAGGTGGCCAAAGAAGCTGTGTGGCTCAGGAACTTCCTGATGAACTTGGATGTGATTCCTGGTTTGCCCAGAAATATCATAATTTATTGTGATAATAATGGTGCAGTTGCAAACTCGAAGGAACCACGAGCCCATAAGGTAAGTAAATTCATAGAGCGCAAGTACCACCTGATACGAGAAATCGTAAAGGAGGTAGAAGTTGATGTCTCCTAGATTGCATTAGAGGATGACCTGGTAGACTCTTTCACTAAGGCCCTTCTAGCGAGAGCTTTGATAGGCATGTGGAGGGAAGGGGAATCAGATGTATGGCAGTGTGATGACAGCATAGTCTTTTAGTAAAAGTGGGAGATTGTTGTGATGTATACTGAAAGCCTAGCTCTTTTTGTATGAACATTTTTATTTTGAAATAAGAATCACATGATCATTGTTTGACCTTTATATTTATTATATGTGTGCATATTATCTAATATTTTACATTGTAGATAACATGGTGCTTGGTGTGGCACAGAAGATCATGTTATCAGTCCCTTGTAGAATATAAGTAGAGGCTCACAACCAAGATGGTTTTAGACAAACCATTGGCATGGTTGTAGTGTAGCTTGGTATTGGTTTGTCTTGAACATAGAGTTACACTAGTACACTTAGGTGTATTGAGCAGGACCGACATAGAGGTGATTCAATTTATTGCTGACTACATAATTGAATCCGACCTCGGATATTATGTTGTACATGCTCTTAATCCCGATATAATAATGGGCATATGTACTTAGTATTTATTTCTTTGATTTACCAAAGGGTGAGATTTAGATGGATTAAATCAATATGCCCGGTAAGTTGGGAAATGATATTATTTACATGGTGTACCGTTGATTATAGGAGGAAACCGTGTCCTATATATTAGGTTGATGATGTCCCCTTGAGGAGCTCATAAGGTTCATCATGTAAACCCTGCAGATTGACTTAGTCAACATGATGATAAGGTTGAGTGGTACTACTCGAGGAGTTAGATGTTGATTGATTGATGGTTAGTAAATCAATTAATTGACGGACATTCGATATCTTAAACACGGGGAGACGGATGTACAAATAATATATGGAGCCCATATTAATTTATGGGGGTTGGTGAGGTAATTCAATGATGATCCTCTAGTGGAATGGAACATCATTGATGGATCAAGTTTGTGTGGTTCCGATCCATTGGGTGGCCAAGATCCAACTCCTCCTCATGGTCCTTATCGTAGCCTAATATAATCCTCATGAAGCCTAGATCCGATGATGGAAAATAAATCTCTAGATCCGATGGTTGAGATTAAATCTCTAGATCCGACGGTTGAGATTAAATCTCTAGAACCGACGGTTGAGATTAAATCCCTAGAACCGACGGTGGAGATTAAATCTCTAGATCCGATGGTTGAGATTAAATCTCTAGATCCGACGGTTGAGATTAAATCTCTAGATCCGACGGTTGAGATTAAATCCCTAGAACCAACGGTGGAGATTAAACCAAGGCTTATCCCTAACTCTATAAAAGGGTGGCTTAGGGTGGGCAGCAAGATAAGAAGGTTGGTTTTGTTTTGGAGATTAGGGTTTTGCCAATCCTAAGGTGGGCGGCAAGAAACCCTAAGGGAGTTATGGTTTTGCCTATCTTAAGGTGGTCGGCAAGAAATCCAAGGAGGCTAGGTTTTGCTTGGGCGGCTAGGGTTTGGAAGTTGGAGTGGGCGGAAACTATAGGAGAGGATCTCTTCTTATTCCTTAGGTGTTGCTGGCACCTATCTCCTTTCCCTCTACCTTGGTCGGAGCTCAACCTACTCCTCTTCTCCTCTTCATTCACTCTTGGCCGGCGGCACTAGGAGCAAGGGTTTGTCCCTTGTTTGGTTCTTTGGTTGGCCATCTTGTTCTCTCTATTCTTGGGGCCGGCGGCATCAAGCATTTGTGGCTTGGTGGTTGGCTCAAGCAAGAAGGGAAGGAGAGTTCTTCTTTCTTTTGATTGAAGAAGATCTAGGAAGCTTCGACTTGTGGAGAATCTTCGCCCACACGAAGTCTACAAGGAGGTTAGGACATACGATAGAAGATCGAGAGGTATAAAACTTTTACAAGTTTTATTATTGATCTTTGCATGTTCTTATTTATATGTTTGTATGTGTTGATTATTCATGTCTACATCCATATGTCTTTGTATAATCATGGACCCCGAAGATAAACACAAAACCGGCGATCCATCCGTCGTCTCTTCCGCGGCTAACAGACTAGAAGAGTTTTGTTGCTTGAACAACTAGTTTGTTCAAGCGATCACTCAAGTCGTTAGCACGACAATGAATTGGTTGAGCTTAGGAAACTCATCCCATCCAGATTAGTTTTCATTAGTTAAAATTTTAATCCGGGGACATGGGAGCTAATGAGCCTCCGAGCCATTCCATCATCCTAATGGTCTCCCAAGGAAGGATTTTTCTAGGGACATTAGTCCCAAATTTTTTCTTTGGTTGAAATAGGTCTAGAGCCATTATTTCTAGATTTGTCCTTAGACCCAAGGTCAACATGCTTATCCCCTAAGCAACACTTGCTAAAATTATTTCTAGCATGCTTTTGCCTATAATTTAAAGAATGAGCATTATTTAATTTTACCTTAGGGTTTGCCTTAGAGGCTCCCCCTACTTGTGATGCTCTTCCTTCATGAGTCTTCTTCCCTCCCTTTGGACATTGACTCCTATAGTGCCCCTTTTGATGGAACTTGAATCACATCACGTGCTCCTTGCTCTTCTTGGTGGGGACTCCGACTTCATTAGTCTTTTCGTTGACTTTTTGTGTCGGTGGAGCCTTCTTAACTCTTTTTGGACACTTACTCTTGTAGTGTCCTTGCTCCCTACACTCAAAGCATATAATATGAATTTTATTATTTATTGAAATGCTTGAGTTACCTTCGATGGTAGGGGAGTCCCGAGCTTCCACTTCCTCTCAACCGTTGGTAGTTGGTTCTTCTTGTGTTTGCTCCAGATTAGATGATCTAATCTCCTCCCCCTCAATCCTAGAGGTGGAGACTTCTTCTACTTCTACCTCTTCCATTGATTCCGATCCGGATGTTGATTCCCTATCAACTTCTGAATCCTCACTTTCTTGTGAGGAAGAGCTTTCTTCTTCAGCCTCCTCTTCTTGAGTCGGTGATGGGTCTTCATTGAATCTTGCCACTTGGCTCCATAGCTCCTTGGCATCCATGGAGTCCCCTAAACTAGACACAGTATTGTTAGGTATTAAATCAATCAAAAAATTTATTACCTTCTTATTTTTATCAAACCCTTAGAGTTGCTCCTCGATCCATCTCTTCATCTTGAGGAAACCTCCCTTTGGTCCTCTTGGATAGTTAAATCCCTCCATCAAAATGCACCATTCTTCAAAATTCCTCATCATGATGAAGTCTTCAATTCTTCTCTTCCATGAATTGAAGCCTTCTTGACCATAAAGCGTGTACGGGACCGGTGTGTTGATGTCCCATCCTATTTGTTCTTCAAACTCCATCTTCTTCCTCTAGCGGTGCACTTTTGGTTGTTAATCCTTGAAGAGTGGCCTCACTCTGATACCAATTGTTAGGACCTCGGTGGCCACTAGAGGGGGGGTGAAGAGCGTCTCGCTTTGCTTGATGGATTACGATCACGTGCTTGCTACAATTCGGTTAGTGTGCAGTGGAATAATAACAATAAAAATAATAACATGAATACAAGCGCACACACAACACCAAATATAATGTGGTTCGGAACCGAATGGTTCCTACTCTACGGATTGGGCTCATAAGAGCCCTAGCGATGTCAATCACACACCACTACTAAATAACTCCTTCTCAAAACAATCCGGAGATGGAGAAACCTCGTACAAAGATTACACTAAGTAATACAAGAGATACAAGCAACTATGAATATGAAATGCAATACAAGTAAAGGAAAACACTTTACAAAGAGCTTTTGATTGCTTGATCTTTGATTGCCTTGGACTAGCCTTGAAGGACTAGAAAACACCAACTATTCCACTTCAAATCGCCCAAGAGAACCATGGCAAAAACCTCCTCCACGACCTACTTTTACAACCTGAATTTGAGCTGATTTTTTGCCTAGCAATCGACTAATGGAGACCATCAGTCGACTAATCGAGGCTCAACGGGAAAATCAGCCTCTTCTCTATAAAAAGAGGTCATGGGGTGCTTGATGAGGCTAGTGCTTACATTCCAACCATACTCTCGAGCTCCCACATTTTTCCTAAGATTTCTAAGTGTTTTAAATCCTCCTCTTCTCAAATCTTCATCTTCATCAATTGTAAGAAGAGGAGTGTGTTTGTAAAGAAAGCTTACTAGAGGAGATTTGATTGGATTGATCCACCTCAAGGATCACCGTGGAGTAGGAGCTTAATCTCCGAACCATGTAAAAGCCTTCTTGTTAGCGATTTTTGTTTTTAGCTTCTTAATTTTGTTTAGTATTTGTTTTGCTTCCGCTAACCTTTCTTGTAGAAACGAAAAGAGGCTATTCACCCCCCTCTAGCCTTCCAAAGATCCCCAACAAGTATAGGATCTTACAGGAGTTCAGCAATACTATATAGCTTGTTTTTAAGTAGGGGTTCAATTGAGGAAAATTTGTAGTAAGATTTGATGTATTTTAGATTGGGATGTCGGGGAAGGGTAGTTCTCCAAGTGAGGGAGAACTATAGAATGGGATCCAGGGAAAGAAAGAAATATAAGTCTTTCTAGCCTTTATGGGAAGTAGGCATATCAGTGAGGAATTGACAATCTTGGTGTGCCATGAAATAGAAAATGCTAGTATCGACCATCTTGAGTTGATATATGCAGTGGAAGATGTAGGGAATTTGGGGGATGTTGAGGTGTTTAAAGATAATTAGGGTTCCGACGAGAATGTGAATGGAATTGGGAGTCAGTTGGTTAATGGGGAGACCGTAAAATACCAGAATGTCAAAAAAGAGTTTGGGGACAGGAAGACGGAGGTCTCCTTTGATTTGGCCTATAAAGAAGGTGCTGGTGTGGTTGGGGGTTGGTGAGGTCACTGATGAGGAGCAGGGATGATGGCAGAGAAGCTCTCTGGGATGTATTTGGGTTTGTGATGAAAGGAGTGATTGAGAGTTAGTTGGTTGGAGGTGGTTTCATACCAAGGAAGGGCGGTAGAGGAAGAGGCCATTAGAGTAGGATGCGATTGCAGAGGTTGTGAAGGTGTTGGGGACGAAGGGGGTTAGAGTTTCTGAGAAGAGGAGTCGAGTTGCGTTAAGTGAGGAGTGAGGAGGTTCTTTTTAAAGAAAAAAAAGAGAATGAAGTGAAAAAGGATAGATGAAGGGGGAAAAATATTGTTAAGAGGATTTTTGTATTTTTTTTTCTTAATTTTTGTATTTTTCTCAAAAAAATAAGTGAAATTTTCTTAAAGTGTGCTTTTTTTGCAGGAAGTGGGTGATTTTTTTTCAAGTCTTTACACCTAATATAAAGTGTGCTTATTTTGCATGAGGTGGGTGATATTTTCAAGGCTTTATGCTTAATATAACAGTCTAAGGGTTAGGTAATAACATTCCATCTGTGGGACTATAACAGCCCGCTATAGTAGCTATGTAAAAGTTCAAGACTTTATGCCTAATATAACAGCCCAAGGGATAGGTAATTACATTCCCTCTGCGGGACTATAACAACCCGCTATAGTGGTTATGTAAAAGTTCAAGGCTTTACGGCTAATATAATAGCCTAAGGGCTACGTAATTACATTCCCTCTGCGAGACTATAACAGTTCGCTATAGTTACTATGTAAAAGTTCAAGCCTTTATGCCTAATATAACAGTCTAAGAGCTAAGTAATTACACCCCTTCATGGGACTATAACAGCCAGCTATAATGGCAAAGTAAATAGCTAACATAACAGCTTGAGACCTTGCACTTAATATGACAGCTTGAAGACTAAAATAAATTATTCAGCCTCTACACTTAATGATGTGGTGATTGTTTTTGGGGTTCAGTGAAGCCAGGATATCATGTTTGCTTAAGTTCAGTGAAGTATTTTCAGTAGCATTTGCAAAATTACATTCGACATTGCTCTTCAGTTTTACTAAAGAGGGGGAACTTATTATGATGGGTTCAAGAGTTTTTAGCTAAGGTATGATATTGTGTTTGCTTAAGTTCAGTGAAATATTTTTTGTAGTTATTTGCAAAACTTCATTCAACTTTGCTCTTCAATTTTACTAAAGCGGAGAACTTAAGATGGGTTCGGGATTTTTTAGCTAAGGAATGATATTGTGTTTGCTTGAGTTTAATGAAGTATTTTCAGTACTTATTTGCAAAACATCATTCGACTTTGTTCTTCAGTTTTACTAAAGAGGGATAACTTATGATGGGTTCGAGATTTTCAATTGAGGTTTCCTGAGCAGTATGTTGATGCAGAGGAACCAAATAATAGAACTTAGGTTTTGATTATGGCAAAGATCCAAAGTTAAGGTTATATTATTATCTCATGAGCTAAATTAAGTGTGTAGGAAATGGTTAAGCTAAGCCAAAGGTCAGCGACACCTGGAGAATCCTGAGTCACAAAACCATGGTGGTTGAACGACACCGGGAGAACTTCGTGGGAGTCGAAGAACCCAAGTGAAGACCGAAAGTAAAGCGACAGGTCATAAAAGACCAGAGGTAAGCATGAGAGCGAAGAGAGATGGTAAGGTCGTGTCCTCTGTAGGGGGATGACCGTAGGCGACGATCCGACTAAGACTTTCAGTGGAAGGTCTAGGTCGAGATCGGACGGTAAGGAACTGTCATATTTACCATATTCCGTGCTAACCTCTTACTACAGGGAAGTGACTATGCTGGCAATTGACTGTTGCCTATTAGCAGTCAACTGCTGCACATCAGTCGACTAATGGCGATGAATCACCCTTGTGCGCTAGGTCAAAATGGATAACGTTTGACGTCGTCACTTCATGATAAGATAAGGTGTCACCTTGTGATAAGTTCCAAAAGTTGAGGATTTACATCTAGACTTATTCAAGGCACAAATCTATAAAAGGAGGGGAGGACTCCAACCCAAAGATCATCAATCTTATTCTCAAGTGCTCTTACAATGCTAAAGCTCTAATGTCGTCATAACGCCGACGCAACGCCAAGCTTACAACTTCTTCATTAGCAGCAGCAAGTTTGTTTCTATTTAGTTATTGTATTCATGGTTTTAATCATAATGAGGTGAGGTAGAATTGTTGCCTCATCCTCGTTCTTTTGATTTTTGTGATCGTTGTCTCCTACCTCCAACGAGGAGGAGCTAGACTCTATAGTGGATTACCCCTTCGTACACGGTCAAGGATCGCGGGGCCTTAGATTAGAAATCGTTGGGTTATGAACCAAGTAAAAATAAACTTGTGTTATTTATTTTTCCACTGTACATCTCTATGTTTTAATTGAACGAATGAAAAGATAAAAAGATTTTACGCTCGCTATTCACCCCCCCCCCTCTAGCGACGCTTTCGATCCAACAAGTATTGGATTAGTCTAGAGTTGAGTCGTTACTTGAGGAGATTGAAACCCTCAAGAAAGAGGCTACTCTAACCTCTTCAACTAGTAAAGTTCAAGAGAGAAACTCAACTCAAGTTGAAAATTTTGAGGAGGAGAATTCTCTCTTGAAAGGATGAGTTCAAGAGGTCGAGGCTATGTTGGAAAAGTTCACGTTGGGCTCCAAGAATCTTAACCGACTATTTGGAACTCAAAGAGCCGTGTACAACAAAATCGGACTCGGATTTAGGTCAACGACTACAAACAAATCGTACATGTCTATTGTGAATCGTAGTCATCAAATAGTCCAAGCATGGGTCCCAAAAATTTTATTAAATTCATATATAAGGACTAATAAGTATTGGATTCCCCAGGATCAAGTCCACTATGTGGATAGACCAAATTGGTTCAATGGTCCAGGGGGAGCTAGTACTAAAATTGTGTACCCACTCTCTTAGAATATTTGCATGTTTAAATTCTTCTTTTAAATTCTAGAATGGTTAAATAGCACCAATAGTTAGTCAATCTTGATAGCATAGTATCAGGATGCGGCGAGATGATAGTATGTTAGGAAAACAACGTCTCGTGTATTCGAGCTAGATAAGGCGTATCTAGCTTGGTGCACTTGGCTGAGTTGAACTAGCTGAAGCTACCTCGTCGTATCCTAAACTAGTTAGACCAAGAAATAACCCTAAGTGACTTAAGTGATATTTTCTTGAATTTGGCTTTGTCTAAGGAAGTGGTCGTTGTTCCGATCAAAGAAATCCCTTGTGCCTCGCCACAACCTGGAAGTCAGTTTCTCGAAAAGTTACTTAACAATGTAAAGGTTAAATCCGAATGTAACCCAAGGTTGACTATCTTTAATCAAGTTGAAATCATCTCACAAAACATATATGGTGAACACATTCTGAACACATAGAATGGGTGAGATGTTAAGGATAATTGAAAAACACTTAACATAACCTTTTCAAAATGCTACCTATTTTCTCAACTATTGTACTTAACGAAAATTTACAACTCTCTAGGCCAAAGTTTAGTGCCCCCTACATCTCTTATACTTTATATATTTGACTAAGGGGGAGAGCAAACTAACCCTAAGGGTTATATTACAACCCTTTAAATTATTTGTGCAGAGGGACACACCTCGATCCAATCTATCTAACTACTGCTAGATGCATGCTTGGGCTCATACTTGATTTATCTTTAATAATTCTAAACACATGTTGTTTTTAAACCCCTATTTTATATAAAAACCCCGACACCTTTTTTGATTTATGACAAAAGGGGGAGAAGAGCGAAAGTTAAAGGGGAGTAATAAAAATTTAATTTTTAAAAAAATTCAAAGTATCTCTTTCAAAACTCACCTGGGGTTAAGGGAGAGTTTTTGAAAGGACGTTTATCATTTACTCTACTTGTTTTATGCTTTAATTTTTCCCTTAAATTTGTGTCGATTTGCCAAAGATCAAAAAGGGAGAGATTATTAGTGCATGGGCACTAGATAATCGAACCTAGATTTTGATTATGGCAAAGATCCAAAGTTAAGGTCATATTTTTATCTCATGAGCTGAATTAAGTGTGCAAGAAATGGTTAAGCTAAGCCGAAGGTCAGCGACACCCGGAGAATCCTGAGTCAGGAAACCCTGGTGGTTGGGCGACACCGAGAGAACTTCGTGGGAGTCAAAGAACCTAGGTGAAGATCAGAAGCAAATCGACAGGTCATAAAGGACCAGAGGTAAGCACGAGTGTGAAGAGATATGGTAAGGTCGTGTCCTTTGTACAGGGATGATCGTAGGTAGTGATCCGATTAAGACTTTCAGTGGAAGGTCTAGGTCGAGATTGGATGGTAAGGAACCATCATATTTACCATATTCCATGCTAACCTCTTACTGCAGGGAAGTGGCTAGGCTGGCAGTCGACTGTTGCACATCAGTCGACTGATAGCGACGAATCAGCCTTGTGCACTAGGTCAAAACGGATAATGTTTGACGCAGCCACTTCGCGATAAGATAAGGTGTCACATCGTGATAAGTTCCAAAAGTTGAGGATATGCATCTAGACTTATTCCAAGGCACAAATCTATAAAAGGAGGGGAGGGATCCAACCCAAAGATCATCAATCTTATTCTCAAGTTCTCCTACAATGCTAAAGCTCCAACGTCGTCATAACGCCGACGCAATGCCAAGCTTACAACTTCTTCGTCGGCAGCAGTAAATTTTTTTCTATTTAGTTATTGTATTCGTGGTTTTAATCGTAACGAAATGAGGTAGGCTTGTTGGCACATCCTCGTGCTTTCGGTTTTTGTGATCGTTGTCTCCTACCTCCAACGAGGAGGAGACTCTATAGTGGATTGCCCCTTCGTACGTGGTTAAGGATCACAGGGCCTTAGATTAATAACTGTTGCATTGTGAACCAAGTAAAAACAAACTTGTGTTATTTATTTTTTCACTGTGCATCTCTGTGTTTTAATCGAACGAATGAAAAGTTTAAAAAAATGTATGCTTGCTATTCACGCCCCCCCCCTCCTCTAGCGACGCTTTCGATCCAACATAGTATGAATACTTCCGGAGGCATTTATGCATTTTCTTAGGTGTTTATGTATTTCTCGAGCTGGATATGTATTTCTTGAGCTCAGTAGGGATTGTCAGTGTAATTGATCTAGAGCTCTGCTATGTGAAGTGTTAATATTGAGTATTATGTGCAGTTCTCGAATAAGCTTTGTATTTCCCGACCGACATATGCATTTCTTGAGCTCAGTAGGGATGGTCAGTATAGTTGATCCAAAGCTCTGTTATGTGAAGAAATAATATTGAGTATTATGTGTAGTTCTCGAGTAACCTTTGTATTTTTTGATCGACATATGCATTTTCCGAGCTCAGTAGGGATTATCAATGTAGTTGATCCAAAGCTCTACTATGTGAAGTGTTAATATTGAGTAGTATGTGCAGTTCCTGAGTAGCCTATATATTTCCCGATCGACATGTGCTTTTCCCAAGCTCAGTTGGGATGGTCAGTGTAGTTGATCCAGATCTCTACTATTGGATCGAAGTGGATCGCTAGAGGGGGGTGAATAGCTATAAACCTTTTCTTTCGTTCGAATTCGTTTCAAGACAATTATACGCAACGAAAAGATAAATGAAAACTAAAAGAGACAAATAGATTTTTTACTTGGTTCGTAGCCTTCGGCTACTACTCCAAAGCCCTAGTGATCCTTGATCATGAACGGAGGGCAATTCACTAAAAACACTCCTCCTCGTTGGAGGTAGGAGTTTGATGATTACAATAAAAAAACCTTCGAAAGAAAAGATAGAGAGATAACCCATCTCTTCTATTAATGTAAAGTGCAACGATAGAAAACCTCGATTAATAAAACGAATTTGCAATATTAAATAGATGACAAAGTAAAATACCAACAATAAAAGAATAGAAACTAAGCTAGGGTTGTTGACAGCACTTCGTCGTAGAGTCGTCGAAGAATCACAGAGTTGCAAGGGCTTTTGAGCACTTAGAGTTGATGAAAAACCCTAGGAGAGGCCCTCCTTTTAAATCCCTTGAGCCCCTTTTCGAGAGGATCTTCAACCAATAGGAATTGGGCACAAGACTCCTTGAAAAATGGTGATAAAGCTTGACTCCTCGAGGCTGATCATTGACCATCAGTCGACTGATGGCAATCATCAGTCGATTGATGGCAGCATCAGTCGAATGCTGACCGCAGGCAGTTGACTGATGGATTGCAGTCGAGTCCTCCAAGCTAGTAATCGAATTATTCTAGCTGCAAGGCAAAGTTAGCTTAACAAAAACATTATTTCGACGGCCTCCGACCGTCCGATCTCGACCTAGACCATGTATAGGATGTCTTTGGTCGGATCTACGCTTAAGATCATCCCCGTAAAGAGGATACGACCTCACTTACTCTCGTACACACACGATCTTACCTCGATACTTACTGTGTTGCTTTCACTTCCGGCCTTCCACTCGATTCCTTCGGCTCCCTCCGAAGTCACTCGAGTGTCACTCGACCACCGCGGCTTCCTCCGGGTGTCGCTAGCCTTCAGCTCTAGCGTTGGCACTTTTCTGCACACTCGATTTAGCTCGTGAGATAACTAAATAAGCTTAACTTTGTATCATTTTCTATAATCAAAACTCAGGTTCGACTTAGGTGCCTACTGCACCAACAATCTAGCCCTTTTTGATCTATGGCAAACCCGCATACAAAGTTAAGAAGATAATATGCATGAAGAATTAAAATATGCATGAGACACAAGAATAATAAAGATTAGTAGGAGTAGTAAGGATTTTCTTTAAGTACTCCCCCTTGAGGAAACCTCCCCCTTGACCGAGGGTGAGTCTTTGAAAGAAGACCTTAATCCTCCCCCTAGATGGTTGCTATTTAGGAAGAGTTTAAGTAATTAACATTACTTAAAGTTGGCCTTAGAAAAACATTTAAGTTAAGAGGACTTCTTAACATGGCTCTTTCTCCTCCTTTCTTAAGTAAAGCATTAACATTTGGCCATAGTGTTTAAAAATAAATTTAAGTTAAGAATTCTCTTAACTTGGCCTTTACTTCCTTTTTGTTAACAAAAACAAGTTAAGTAAATTTTCAAAACTTAAAGTTAAATAAACATGTACTTAACTTTTGGCCATGTGAATAAATATGAAGTGAGTTAAGTTATCAAAAATTTTGATCCTTTAACTTTGACCTTTTTCTCCCCCTTTTGCCAAATATCAAAAAGAGTGGGGGTGTGTGAAAAACAAATATAGATATTAAATTTAAAGTCCAAGCATGTTCCATATTATTTTGAAAATAATATACTGAAAATAAGTTCATCTATAAAATGTTCGACTCATATTGACTTGATTGATATTAAAGATCAACCAGTCCTAGTCAGAGTCGGTTAATATATATGATTATACTCTGTGGTTCATGGCGATGCACTAGCTCTATATCTAGAACCAGGAGCAAGGTCCTAACATCTCATGCCCATCTACGTGGCTAAGTACACAAACACATTAGTCCTATATATTGTGAGATGTATTGACTCCTTAAATATATAGGTGCATGATATCTAAGGTATGTCCTATGCTAGTTCCATAAAAATGAAAAAGTAAGAAATAGTAGTAAGAAAATATAATTTGCAAGTTCCTATTCTACTACGCACATGCCCAATTTTCATCTTAATAGACTGAATTCGGCTTCGGGTAGGGGTTTAGTAAATAGGTCTACCAAGTTGGACTTCGATTCAACGTATTCGAGTTGTATGGCTCCGTTGGCCACATGTTCTCAAATGAAATGATGTTTTACCTCTATATGTTTGGTCCTAGAATGACATATCGGATTCTTAGTTAGGTTAATTGAGCTAATGTTATCTATGTGGAGTTTAGTGTTTGTAAAATCTAACTTAAAGTCTCGGAGAGTGTTCTTCATCCAAAGAAGCTAAGTAACACACTCACCCATCGCGATGTATTCAGCTTCGGTGGTAGATAAGGCAACACAATGTTGCTTCCTACTGCACCAACTTACTAGACTAGAGCCGAGAAGTTAACAACAACCACTCGTACTCTTTCTATCGAGCTTACTACTGGCATAGTTCGAATCGGAGTAGCCGGTTAGTTCAAACTCGGTAGATCTAAGGTACCAAATACCGACATTAAGTGTACCCTTTAGATATCTAAGGATACGCTTGACTAGAGTTAGGTGAGACTCCTTGGCATAGGTTTGGAACCTCGCGCACATACTTATTGCAAATAAGATATCAGGTCGGCTTGCAGTTAAGTAAAGGAGACTCCCTATTATTCTCCTATAGTATTTTAAATCAATTGAATTTCTGATTACATCTTCTTCTATATTCACATTAGTTGTCATTTGGGTATTAATAATTTTAGCATCTTGCATTACAAAGCGTTTAATTAATTCCCTAGTATATTTGCGTTGATGTAGGTATATTCCATCTTTAGTTTGTTTAATTTGTAGACCTAAGAAGAAACTTAACTCACCTACTAAATTCATTTCAAATTCACTTTCCATAAGTGAAATGAATTCATTTAGTAGGATTCAGTTGGTGGTTCCGAAAATAATATCATCTACATAGATTTGGGCTATGAATATGTCTTTACCTAAGGTTTTTACGAAAAGGGTTGGGTCAACTACACCTTGGTTAAATCCTTTGGACTTAAGATAAACCGAAAGTCTCTCGTACCAAGCTCAAGGAGCTTGTTTAAGTCCATAGAGAGCTTTCTTTAACCTAAGGACATGATCGGGTTTATCTAGGCTTTCGAAACCGAGGGGTTGACTAACATAAACCTCTTCTTTATTGTATCCATTCAAGAATGCTGACTTTACATCCATTTGAAACAACTTAAATCCTCGATGTGCAACATATGCTAATAATATTTGAATGGACTCTTATCTAGCTACTGGGGCATAAGTCTTGTCGTAATCTAAACCTTCGACTTGACTAAACCTTTAGCGACTAATCTAGCTTTATTTCTAACTACTTCACCTTTATCATCAAGTTTATTTCTAAACACCCACCTTGTTCCAATGATTGTTTTACCTTTAGGTGGTGGTACTAATTCCCATACTTCGTTCCTAGTGAATTAAGCCAGCTCTTCTTGCATTGCAATAATCCAATCGGGATTAAGAAGAGCTTGGTCAATAGTTTTGGGTTCAATTTTGGAAATCAAGGAGATTTGACTAAGGTTTCTGTATGAGGCTCTAGTTCGAAGTCCTAGACTTGGATCACCTATCACTTGGTCGATAGGATGATTCATTTGAGTCCTAGTTTGGTTTGGGTTTGGGTCATCTGTTGGTGCAATCGGCCCAGGTTGACTCGAGTTTGACTCGAGTAGTACCTTGATAGTATTTTGATGATAGACAAAACTCATGACATGGGATTGTCATGGGAAAGTCCAACATGGGGTTGGCATGGAAAATTCAAGCATGGAGCTTGGTGTGGAAGTCCAAGGGGGAAGACTTGGCATGGGAAAGTCCAAAGCATTGCGAAGCTGTGCGCTTGGTGCTTGGCATGGGAAATCCAAAGCATTGCGAAGCCGTGCGCTTGGTGCTTGGTGAGAAATGCATTGCGAAGTCGTGCGCTTGGTGCATTTGGGAAGTCTTGAGAACTTGGCAAGTTCACTAGGCTCCGGTCCTTGAGTCAGTGAAGGATGGCATTGCGAAGTCGTGTGCTTGGTGCATCCAAGGGACCGCCGGACGGGGAGCGAATGGAGTGAGCCCAAAGGGAAGCATACTTCTAGGGTATGAGACGCGATGGATGGCGTTGTGAAGCCGTGCGCTTGGCGCATCCGAGGGACGTAGGCTGAGGGAAGAGAGCTTCGGTGGGGAACTCCATGTGGGATAAGGTGGACTTGGCCAAGTGGCTAAGACTGAGTATCGGAGGCTCAAACTTGATGTTTGAGGGTTTACCCGACGGTCAAATGCTCAAACAACTTGGTGTTTGAGGTTTTGCCCGACATCAGTCGACTGGCATAGGTGCTGGTTCGACTAATCCAAGTCGACTAGGGTTCGACTGGTGTAAGGCTAGGGTTTTGTGCTTGGATGATCGCCATGGATCGGCAATGATCGATGTGATAGCAATGCCGCCGAGGTATGGCAATGATCGATGGGAGTGTCGCGAGCATTGAGATCGCTCCGTGGCCGATCGATCGACTACTAGGTCACCAGTCGACTAATGGGCATCATCAGTCGACTGGTAGATGATTCGTTGGAACTTGTCTGACGTGGATCTGACCGTTGTGAGACAACGGCTACAGGGCAAGCGATCGGTGGGGTCTTTATGATCGCTAGGCGTGAATCTGACTCGTCACGGAGTTATAAAAGGAGCTTGAGATGGAGATTTTTGCCATGGTTTTTTTGGAGCTATTGAAGGGGAATTGCTGCTGCATTCCAGTCCTTCAAGAGCCAATCAAAGCAAGCAACAAACAAGTGATCAAAAGCAATCGGTGAAAAGTGTTTCTTTTGTATTGTATTTGTATTCTTGTTTGTATTTGTATATTACTGTTGTAATTGCTTGTGAGAGGTTTCTCCACCTCCGACGTGTAGTCGAGAAGGAGTTTAGTTAGTGTCGTGCGCATAACTAGAGCTCGGTGAGCTCGCCCGTGGAGTAGGAACCATTTGGTTCCGAACCACGTATATCTTGTGTTGTGTGATTGTGTATTGTTGTTAGTTTCATTATTATTGTTATTCCGCTGCGCTAACAACAATCGTAGACAAGCAACGCAACGAGAACGAGCGAATTCCGCCACCAAATGATTGAGGGCTATTCACCCCCCTCTAGCTGGCCGTTTTGATCCCCAACAAGTGGTATCAGAGCCGAGGTCACTCTTCAAGAACTAACCGCCGCGAGAGCACTACAAAATGGCCGGCTTCATCCATCCACCGAAATTCGATGGAGATTTTGCTTGGTGGAGGAAACGGATGGAGGTATATCTCGAAACCAATTTTGATTATATGATTATTGTAGAAAATGATTTTGAGATGCGTTGGGACAAATACAACAAGCAAATTGAAAAGTCAAGGTGGACCCAAGACCAAATTAAGGACTTCAAGATAAATCTCGAGGTAATAAAATTATTTAGTGATTTGTTACCTAACAAAATGTGGTCTAGTTTGGGTGACTATAGGGATGCAAAGGAATTATGGGAGAAGATAATGAAATTTCAAGAAAACTCCCAACCAGCACATGTAGAGGATAATGCCGAAGAAGAAGCACCATCTACTTTTGATGATGTTTATGATTTGGTGGAGACCTCCACCTCTAGCGTTGAGGGGGAGGAAAGGATTTCAATTCCGGAGCAAGATCAAAATGAAGCTTCTACCTCCGAAAGAAGTGAAGAGGCCTTCACCAACTCCCAAGGTAACTCAAGTGTTGTTATTTTAAATAAAAATCACATAATATGCTTTGAGTGTAGGGAGAAAGGGCACTACAAGAGTAAATGCCCTAAATTGGCTAAGGAAAAAGCATCAACACTAAAAGTCAACCCAAAGTCAAAGGATGCCGGTGTTCCCAAAATCAAGAGCAAAGAGCACATTGTGTGCTTTAAATGCAACCAACGGGGACATTACCGAAGCCAATGCCCTAGGAGGAGGAAGAAAGGGCAAGAAGGTGTGACTCATGTAGGGGGAGCTTCTAAAGCTAACCCTAAGGTACAGTTAAATAATGCACCTTCAATTTCTAGAATTAAAAAGCATGCTAAGAATTATTTTAGTTCTCTTGCCATTATTAATGAAAAGCATGCTAGGAGAAACAATAAGGTTTATTGCTTAGGTGCTAAGCATGTTAGTTTCTCTAAGGACAAACCTAGGACTCAAAACACTAGATCTATTTTCCCTAGGGAGTCAATTAGGAGAATTGAAGAAAACTTGGGTGTTAATCCCAAGAAATCTAGGCATATGCCTAAAAAGAAAAACATTTCCCAAAAGATAAATGAAAATTCAAAATTGGGAAAATTAGAGTTAGAAAACCAAGCCTTGAGGTCGAGGCTAGAAAAATTGGAGAAGACCCTAGCAATAATATCAAATTTTGTTAAGGGGTCTAATGTACAAAAGTCAAGACCTAGAAAACAAAAAATGTCTAAGGGCAAGAAGGGTTTGGGTCACAAACTTATATTGTTCCATTTAATTATGGAACAACATCTAGGTCTAGGAAAACCAAGGCTAATAGGGAAGCCATCCCTAAGTCTAGCCATGGTATGTGTTTAGTGGCTAACACCTCAAAGAAATCAAATGTAGCCACTAAGAAGGTCAATGGAGGAGTCACCTCTAGAGTTGACCCAAGTAAGACCCATTTGACTAAGGCTTCAAAGCCAAAAAGGGTCATTAGAAAGGTATCTAGGGAAGTTATCCCTAGGGAATACCTTGTTAACCCAAGGAGCTTCAATAGGTATTGGGTTCCTAAAAGCGTGATTGATTCGCGCTAGATGGGTTAGGGTGTGTCAACCCTAAATGGATGGGTAGTTAACCTAACCATAGTAGAGTTTACACATTAGGATGTGCCAATGTGTTTGAGAAGTTTAGAATGATTTAAATTGGCACAATTAGGTCATAGAGGTCGTGGTGTGCTATTTTGGGTTTTTGGCACACTAGGAAAATGAATGGTTTAAGGCAAAGTGAATTTAATCCCTATAAATGGCAAATTGATTTTAACACTTAGGTATTTTATACCTTAGTATATTTTTCTTTCCATGCTTTATTTGTCTTGCCATGTCATGACATCATTCTCATTTGTATCTCTAAATATGTCATGATAATGTTTAGATTTATTTTTATATGTCATGTATGCTTAAATGTCATTTACATGCCATGACATCATGATTTTGGTATATGCTTTTATCTATATCATATTTATGCCATAATCATATCATGCATTAAATAAAATAAAATTAAGGACTATGGCACAATTTGAAGGGAATCAAATTATGTTGCCTTAGAAATTTGCATGAGAACATAAAGAACAAAAAACCCACATCTCACTAAGATTTTTGACTTGTATGTGTTTTACACATCTAGAGATAAGTGAGATGTTTAAGGAAAAGAAATTAAAGGTTTTGAAAACTTTTTGAAAACATTTTGAAAAACCTTGGTGAAGCCTATCTTTTGATAGCTATCACCATTGAATGAGATGATACAAAGAGGGCTCTTTATTGAAGCTTTTCTTAAATTTTGGGCTTTGTATCAATCTCCTAATTTAATGGGTAAAATAATTTTCCAATATTTTTCACCCATAGTATTTATGATAAGTAATATACATACCAAATTTCAAGAATTTTAAACTTATGTATATTTACTTATGGATTTTGGAAATCCATTTTTGAAATGTCAAAATCAAGAATGTCGATCGCCATGGATCGGCAAATAATCGATGGGGGTGGCATGATCGATTGATTTCAATCGACTGCCCAAGCTGATTTCGGGTAAATCTTGTTGGTTAGGCCCATGTTCAGCTAGGTTAAGGTCCCCTAACCACTCCTAACCCTAGGATATGCTTGGGAGAGCATTAGAGAGGGTGGAAATCCATTGGACATGGATTAGGAGAAGGGTTTTAGGGAGAGTATCAACTTTAAGGTGGAAGAGAGTTCATTGTTGAACTTTGCCTTAATTTTGATTTAGTTAATGTTCCTATTGGCTTAGGGACTCTCCAAGGACATTGTTGGTGCAATGGTCAAGAAGGAGCAAGCCTCTATGGGGAGGTATCCATCATGGGAAGATGGATGTGTATTTCTTCATGGGAGGAAAATTGGGTTGCCTCTCCTTAAGTGATATGGGATCATTAGAAAGATTGTAGGCATGTGTTCCTCCAAGGGAGAGATTGTAAGATCTCATTGGGATATGAGACATTCATACCCTTGGGGAGCACCTTTTTGATGTAATGTCAAAAAGGGGGAGAAGTTACCAAGTTACCAATTAGGGTTCGTTGGAATTCTCATTGGGATATGAGAATTGCCAATATGGGTGAATTGGTAGACTTGAGATGGTAGTTTTGTCAATCATCAAAAAGGGGGAGATTTTTGGTGCATTCGGCCCAGGTTGACTCGATTTTGACTCGAGTAGTACCTTGATAGTATTTTGATGATAGACAAAACTCATGACATGGGATTGTCATGGGAAAGTCCAACATGGGGTTGGCATGGAAAATCCAAGCATGGAGCTTGGTGTGGAAGTCCAAGGGGGAAGCCTTGGCATGGGAAAGTCCAAAGCATTGCGAAGCCGTGCGCTTGGTGCTTGGCATGGGGAATCCAAAGCATTGCGAAGCCGTGTGCTTGGTTCTTGGTGAGAAATACATTGCGAAGCCGTGCGCTTGGTGCATTTGGGAAGTCTTGAGAACTTGGCAAGTTCACTAGGCTCGGGTCCTTGAGTCGGTGAAGGATGACATTGCGAAGTCGTGTGCTTGGTGCATCCGAGGGACCGCCGGATGGGGAGCGAATGGAGTGAGCCCAAAGGGAAGCATACTTCTAGGGTATGAGATGCGAAGGATGGCGTTGTGAAGCCGTGCGCTTGGCGCATCCGAGGGACGTAGGCCGAGGGAAGAGAGCTTCGGTGGGGAACTCCATGAGGGATAAGGTGGACTTGGCCAAGTGGCTAAGACTGAGTGTCGGAGGCTCAAACTTGATGTTTGAGGGTTTACCCGACGGTCGGATGCTCAAACAACTTGGTGTTTGAGGTTTTGCCCGACATCAATCGACTGGCATTGGTGCCGGTTCGACTAATCCAAGTGTAAGGCTAGGTTTTAGCTTGGCATCGCCATGGATCGGCAATGATCGATAGCCGATCAGTCAACTGCCGAGGTATGGCAGTCGACTGATGGGAGTGTCGCGAGCACAAAATGCTCCGTAGCCGACTGGGCAGTCGACTAATAGGTCACCAATCGACTGATGGGCATCATCAGTCGACTGGTAGGTGATCCGTTGGAACTTGTCTGACGTAGATCTGGCTGTTGTGAGACAACGACTACAGGGGCAATCGACTGGGGCCTTTTGGCAGTCGACTACTAGGCGCGAAAATAGCTCGATGCAGGTTATAAAAGGAACTCGAGATGGAGGTTTTTGCCATTGTTTTTGTGGAGCTATTGGAGGGGAATTGCTGCTGCATTCCAGTCCTTCAAGAGCCAATCAAAGCAAGCAACAAACAAGTGATCAAAAGCAATCGGTGAAAAGTGTTTCTTTTGTATTGTATTTGTATTCTTGTTTGTATTTCTATATTACTGTTGTAATTGCTTGTGAGAGGTTTCTCCACCTCCGATGTGTAGTCGAGAAGGAGTTTAGTTAGTGTCGTGCGCATAACTAGAGCTCGGTGAGCTCGTCCGTGGAGTAGGAACCATTTGGTTCCGAACCACGTATATCTTGTGTTGTGTGATTGTGTATTATTGTTAGTTTCATTATTATTGTTATTCCGCTATGCTAACAACAATCGTAGACAAGCAATGCAACGAGAACGAGCGAATTCCACCACCAAACGATTGAGGGCTATTCACCCCCCTCTAGCCGGCCATTTCGATCCCCAACATCATCTACCACATGATTAATAGGATGACTCGTTTGAGTCCTAGTTTGGTTAGAGTCATCTACCACTTGGTCGATAGACTGACATGGTTGACTTTGGTTAGGATTAATACTAGACTTGATCTCCGGATCGGAGTTGAGTCTTGTATGAATCGGCTCGCTAATTGGGGTTGCCGAGGGTTTTGTAGGTTCGTGTCCTTCATCAAACACTACTTTGATAGTCTCCTCGACTCTAAGGGTGTCATGGTTATATACTCTATAAGCTCTACTTGTAGTCGAGTATCCTAGAAAGATTCCAGTCGAGGTTTTGGATGTAAATTTCCCTAGGTAATCCTTAGTGTTTAGGATATGTACCTTACACCCAAATACCCTAAAGTACTTGATGTAAGGTATTTTATCGTGATAAATCTCGTATGAGGTCTTAAGGTGCCTCTTTACCATAAGGATCCTATTTTGGACATAGCATGTCGTACTTACGGCTTCTGCCCAAAACCTATCGGATAGGTTATACTCGTTTAACATTGTCCTAGCTACTTCTTGTAGAGTTCTATTTTTGCGTTCTACTAGGTCATTCTGTTGTGGGGTTCTAGGGCAAGAGAACTCATGGTGGTATCCATTTAGATTACAGAATTCTGTAAACCTGTGGTTCTCGAATTCACCACCATGATCAATCCTAAGTCTTTTGATTTTAAGGTTTTGTTGATTTTCTATTAGTTTAAATAGATTGATTAATTGATCTAGGGTATCACTTTTGTGTTTGATGAACCTAACCCAAGTAAATCTAGAATAGTCATCAATTATGACTAAGCAGAATTTACTCCCATTAAGTGACTTAGCTCCGTGTGATGTGTAATAGCTCAAGAACACTTTTGGTTCGTTCTTGATTAGTTCGTTGATATTGTGTCCAAGATTGTTTACCTTGTTGACATGCATTACATATTTTATTGTTCAAGTTATTGAGGTTAGCCAAACCTCTGACTAAGTCACTCCGACTCATCTTGTGGATGAGTCTTGGGTGTGAGTGACCGAGTTGTCAGTGTCACAACCATGATTCCTCTTGCCGTATCATAAGACACTTGGTTGAGGAGTTAGTTAAATTAATAGTGTAAATAATGTTATTTCTAGTTCCCTTAAGGATTGTTTTAGAAGTTTCATTTGTATTAATTACACATTCATTTTCTAGAAAAATGACCTTATAGTTATTATCACACAATTGGCTTACACTAAGTAAATTATATTAAAAATTTTCTACCAATAAGACATTTTGAATAATAAAGTTAGAGTTGAGTTCAATATCACCTGATCCGATGATTTTGAGCTTGTCGTTGTTTCCGAAGGCTACCGATCCTTGTCGTTTGAATCGAAGCTTCGAAAACTTTAGTTGATCCCTGGTCATGTGTCGGGAGCAACCACTGTCCAACATCCATTGATCCTACACGCAAGGTATTTGGATCGGATATTGGATTTATTAAAAATTGGTTGAAAATTATTAACCTAAATCATCTCACCCATGTCTACATGATCAAACATGTTAACCCTGTATGTTCTTGTGAGATGACTTCTAATTTTACTTGAATTAAATTTAATGATTTGAACACTTGTCAACCTTGCATTAGATTTAGATTTGACCTTAGGCTCATCAAGTCACCTTTTCAAGATCATGGCTTCTAGGTCGTGGCGAGGCACAGAGGCCTTCTTTGATCGGAACAACGACCACTTCCTTAGACAAAGTCATTTTCAAGAAAATAGAGACTTAACTCACCTAAGACCACTTCTTGGTCTAACTAGTCTAGGATACGGTGAGGTAGCTTCAGCTAGTTCCACTCGGTCAAGTGCACCGAACTAGATACGCCTTATCTAGCCCGAATACACAAGACTCCACTTTCCTAGCGCACTATCATCTCGCCGCATCCTGGTACTATATTATCAAGTATTGACGAGTTATAGTCCTATCTATCCATTCTAAAAAGAAGAATCAAACTAAATAAAGAACCTAAGCATGCAATTTCTAAGTTAAAATACAAACAAGTTTTGTACTGGCTCCCCCTGGACCGTTGAATTGGTTCGGTCTCTCCACATAGTGGATTTGGTCCTTGGGAACCCAGTATTGGTTCGATCCTAAGTTTGAAATCAAGGCGGTCTTAGGGACCCATGCTTGGACACATTTTTTATTTCGACTTACAATCGACATATACGACTTGTTGGTCGTATTTGAGCTAAACCCTAGTCCGGCCTTGTTGTACACGACCCTTTGCGATCCAAGTAGGAGGTCAAGTCCTTTGGATCCCAAAGTAAACCTTTCCAACGTGTTCCTAAGATCCTCGACTTGACTCTTCAAGAGTGAGTTCTCAACTTCGAGCTTTTCAACCCGAGTTGTGTCCTCCTCTCGAACTCGACTAGTCGAAGAGGTTAGGGAGACCTCGTGTTTGAGGAGTTTAACTTCCTCAACCAGGGTCTCGACCTTGGACTCGGACTTAGCTAATTTCCTAGTTAAGAACTTAATTGCACTATAAAGCGTACTAATAAGGGATCGACTTACATTGAGTGTATCTTTTGAACCGGATGTGTATCCGTGGCTTGTCTTGAATAGCGCTTCGCAGTCTGACTCATCTTCGGTTTCTGACTCGTGTTCCGGTTCCGACTCCATCTCTGATTCCATCCGTTTGGCCATGAGGACACGATCATCATCTTCTTCCTCGGATGCTTCTTCTCATGTAGCGTTGAGTGCCTTTTTGTGTTTTGGTGTTTTGCTCTTGAGCTTCGAGCATTCGGACTTGATGTGTTCAAACCTGTTGCACTCATAACATCTAATATTGGAACTTTTAGGCTTACCTTCATTGGGTCGAGTGACGGTTCACTTTCGGCCCTAGACTATCCTCCGAACTAGGTTGACTAGTTCGGCCTCCATTTCCGGGTCGACCTTCGAATCGGACTCATCCTCTTCTTCCTTCGGGGGTGGCTTGCTTGTGGTTTTCTTCCTTGAACCTACAAAAAGTGTTATACCCTTCTCGGGTTCCGAGTTAGACTGCTCATGAAGTTCGAAATCGAAAAATAACTCATCTAACCTAAGTTTCGAAAGATCCTTGGAGACCTTGTAGGCATCGACCATGGATGCCCACAAGGTAGTACTCGGAAAAGAGTTAATAAAATACCTTATAAGGTCGTGGTTTTCGACCTTTTGCCCGATCGCGTGTAGGTTATTGACTGTGGCTTGAACGCGAACGTGAAGTTGAGTCGCCATTTCGTGTTCCTGCATTTTTTAGATTATATAATTTATTAAACAAAAGATCGTGCTTACATACCTTGTCTTCATCGGTCCCTTCGTGTAGTTCTACTAGCTTTGTCCAAAGGTCCTTTGCGCTGATGAAGGGGCCGACGCGATTAAGCTCCTCCTTGGACAAGCCGCATTGGAGGATTTGAGTTGCCTTGGCGTCGGCTTCGACTTGTCTTTTTGTCGCATTGGTCCATTGGTCATAATCCAAGGATTCACCCACTTCGTTAGTCAGAAGTGTGAATCCCGTTTGAATTATGATCCACATCTCGATTTGAGTTTTAAGAAAGCACTCCATCCGACCTTTCCAGTAACGGAAATCATCTCCGTTGTAAAACGGAGGTCGGACGGTGCTAAAACCCTCGAGATGGGCCATTTAGAAGGGAAACCTTGAACACAAAATAATAAAAAAAAACACGAAAAAGGTTCCAAGACTTCGCATTGGATTAGTAATGTAGTAAATGAAAAGAAACAAAAGGAATAAACGAGAAATAACCAACTAAAATAAAAGATGAGCACTTACAACCTTCGATGTCCCCGAAATGGTACTAAACAATGGTTTTTGGGGATGAAAACAGCTTGTTATGAGGGTAAACCCTAGTAACAAGTGTAGATCTCTCTGAGAGCTTCGTTTTGGTAGGTATCCCATTTCATGGGTCAACTAGTACGAAAAGTTATGCATGTTTTACCGTCGGCTACTCCAAAAGCGAATACTTGCAAAACAAAACCAAAAGAAGAGTACCAAGACTTCGTCTTGGATTAGTAGTGCGGGAGAAAATTTAAACAAAGGAAAAACAAATCTGTAAAAAGGGCTTGATTGGTGGTTTCACCAAATCTAAGTGCCCCCAGCTCTGATACCAATTGTTGGATCGAAGCGGATCGCTAGAGGGGGGTGAATAGCGATAAACCTTTTCTTTCGTTCGAATTTGTTTCCAGACAATTATACGCAGCGGAAAGATAAATGAAAACTAAAAGAGACAATTGTTGGTGCAGTAGGCACCTAAGTCAAACCTGAGTTTTGATTATAGCAAATGATACAAAGTTAAGCTCATGTCGTTATCTCACAAGCTGAATCGAGTGTGTAGAAGATTGTTATAGCTGGAGCTGAAGGCTAGCGACACCCGGAGGAAGCCGCGGTGGTCAGGCGGCCCTCGAGTGACTTTGGAGGGAGCCGAAGGAATCGAGTGGAAGGCCGGAAGCTAAAGCAACACGTAAGTATCGAGGTAAGCTCGTGTGTGCGAGCGTAAGTGAGGTCGTATCCTCGTTACGGGGATGATCTTAAGCGTAGATCCGACCAAAGACATCCTATAGATGTTCTAGGTCGAGATCGGACGGTCGACGACCGTCGAAATTATGTTTTTGTTGAGCTAATTTTGACTTTTGAGGACTCGATCGCCACAATCACCGATCGCCGGAGAGTCGACTGATGCTGCCATCAGTCGACTAATGATGGCCATCAGTCGACTGATGGTCAATGATCAGATTCGAGGAGTCAAGGCTTATCACCCCATTTCAAGGAGATTGGTGCTCAATTGTGATTGGCTAGGGTTCCTCTCGAAAAGGGGCTCAAAGGCTATAAAAGGAGGGCCAATCCTAGGGTTTCTTCATCAATTCTAAGCTTCCAAAAGCCTCCGCAAAGCTACAACTTCTCCGACAATGAAGTGCTTCTTCTCCGACGTCTAGGTTTATTTGTTTTCATTTTATTACGTCGGTTAGAGTTTTATTTCAGTTTAGTACTTTTATTTTCGGAGCTTTTATCATAACGAGGAGACGGGGAGTGTCCCTCTACCTCAAGCTTTGTGCTTTACTTGTATCGATTAAACTCCTACCTCTAACGGGGAGGAGTTCTTTAGTGTTTTTGCCCTCCGTACGTGGTCGAGGACCGCTAGGGCCTTGGAGTAGTAGCCGAAGGCTACGAACCAAGAAAAACTTCTTTGTCTCTTTTTACTTTACATTTACATTTCCGCTGCAATTATTTATCTACTCGGTTTTTGATACGAACTAGAGAAAAAAAAAAGAGAAAAAGGTTTTATCGCTATTCACCCCCCCCCCCCTCTAGCGATCCGCTTCGATCCAAAAATTGGTATCAGAGCCGGGGGCGCTTAGATTTGGTGAAACCACCAATCTAACATTTTTTTTAAAGATTTATTTTTCGTTCGTTTAAATTTTTCTCCCGCACTACTAATCCAAGACGAAGTCTTGGTACTCTTCGTTTGGTTTTGTTTTTGCAAGTATTCGCTTTTGGAGTAGCTGACGGTCAAACGGGCATAACTTTTCGTACAAGTTGACCCACGACACGGTCTACCTACCAAAACGAAGCTCTCAGAGAGATCTACACTTCTTATTAGGGTAAACCCTTGTAACAAGCTGTCTTCATCCCCAAAAACCATCGTTTGGTACCATTTTCGGGACATCGAAGGTTGTAAGTGCTCATCCTTTATTTTAGTTGGTTATTTCTCTTTTATTCCTTTTGTTTCTTTTCATTTCCTACATTACTAATCCAAGGCGAAGTCTTGGAACCTTTTTTGGTTTTTTTTTGGTATTTTTTTGTGCAAGGTTTGCCTTCTAAATGGCCCATCTCGAGGGTTTTAGCACCGTCCGACCTCCGTTTTACAACGGAGATGATTTTCTTTACTGGAAAGGTCGGATGGAGTGCTTTCTCAAAACCCAAATCGAGATGTGGATCATAATCCAAACGGGTTTCACACTTCCGACTAACGAAGTGGGTGAATCCTTGGGTTATGATCAATGGACCGTTGCAACAAAACGACAAGTCGAAGCCGATGCCAAGGCAACACAAATCCTCCAATGCGGCTTGTCCAAGGAGGAGTTAAATCGCGTCGGCCCCATCATCAGCACAAAGGACCTATGGACAAAGCTAGTGGAGCTACACGAAGTGACCGATGAAGCCAAGGTAGGTAAGCGCGACCTTTTATTCAATAAATTATATAATCTAAAAATGCAGGAACACGAGTCCGCGACGCAACTTCACGCCCGAGTCCAGGACATCATCAACAATCTACACGCAATCGGGCAAAAGGTCGAAAACCGCGACCTTATAAGGTATGTAGTAAACTCCTTTCCGAGGACTACCTTGTGGGCATCCATGGTCGATGCCTACAAGGTCTCCAAGGATCTTTCTAAACTTAGATTAAATGAACATTTTTCTGATTTTGAACTTCATGAGCAGTCTAACTCAGAACCCGAGAAAGGTATAGCATTATTTGCAGGTTCAAAGAAGAAAACCGCTAGCAAGCCACCTCCGAAGGAAGAAGAGGATGAGTCTGATTCGGAGGTTGACTCGGAAATGGAGGCCGAACTAGTCAACCTAGTTCGGAGGATAGTAAAGGGTCGAAAATGAGCCGTCACTCGACCCAACGAAGGTAAGCCTAAGAGTTCAAACATAAGATGTTATGAATGCAACAGGTTTGGACACATTAAGTCCGAATGCCCAAAACTCAAGAGTAAGGCACCAAAACACAAAAAGGCACTTAACGCCACTTGGGAAGAAGCTTCAGAGGAAGAAGATAATGATCGAGCCCTCATGGCTAAACCGGTGGAATCGGAGACGGAGTCGGAACCGAAACTTGAATCGGAAACCGAAGACGAGTCGGACTACGAAGCACTATTCAAGACGAGCCACGGATATGCATTTGGTTCAAAAGATACACTCAAGGTAAGTCGGTCTCTCATTACTACACTTTATAGTGCAATTATATTTTTAAATAGAAAGTTAGCTAAGTCCGAGTCCAAGGTCGAGACCCTGGTTGAGGAAGTTAAACTCCTCAAACACGAGGTCTCCCTAACCTCTTCGACTAGTCGAGTTCAAGAGAAGGACTCAACTCGGGTTGAAAAACTCGAAGTTGAGAACTCACTCTTGAAGAGTCAAGTCGAAGATCTTAGGAATACGTTGGAAAGGTTTACTTTGGGATCCAAAGGACATGACCTCCTACTTGGATCGCAAAGGGCCGTGTACAACAAGGTCGGGCTAGGGGTTAGCTTAAACACGACCAATAAGTCGTATATGTCAATCGTAAGTCGACATAATAAACGTGTCCAAGCATGGGTCCCTAAGACCACCTTGATTTCAAACTTAGGATCAAACCAGTACTGGGTTCCCAAGGACCAAATCCACTCTGTGGAGAGACCGAATCGATTCAACGGTCCAGGGGGAGCTAGTACGAAATTTGTTTGTGTTTTAACTTAGAAATTGCATGCTTAGGTTTTTATTTAGTTTGATTTTACTTCTTAGAATGGTTAGACGGGACTATAACTCGTCAATACTTGATAACATAGTATCAGGACGCGGCGAGATGATAGTACGCTAGGAAAGCGGAGTCTTGTGTATTCGGGCTAGATAAGACGTATCTAGTTCGGTGCACTTGACCGAGCGGAACTAGCTGAAGCTACCTCGCCGTATCCTAGACTAGTTAGACCAGGAAGTGGTCTTAGGTGAGTCAAGTCTCTATTTTCTTGAAAATGGCTTTGTCTAAGGAAGTGGTCGTTGTTCCGATCAAAGAAGGTCTCTGTGCCTCGCCACGACCTGGAAGCCATGATCTTGAAAAGGTGACTTGATGAGCCTAAGGTCAAATCCGAATCTAACGTAAGGTTGACAAGTGTTTAAGTCATTAAATTTAATTCAACTAAAATTGGAAGTCATCTCACAAGAACTTATAGGATTAACATGTTTGATCATGTAGACATGGGTGAGATGATTTAGGTTAATAATTTTCAACCAATTTTTAATAAATCCAATATCCGATCCAACTACCTTGCGTGTAGGATCAATGGATGTTGGACAGTGGTTGCTTCCGACACATGACCGGGGATCAACTCAAGTTTTCGAAGCTTCGATTCAAACGACAAGGATCGGTAGCTTTCGGAAATAACGGCAAGCTCAAAATCATCGGATCAGGTGATATTGAGCTTAACTCAAATTTTGTCATTCAAAACGTTTTATTAGTAGAAAATTTTCAATATAATCTTCTCATTGTAAGCCAATTGTGTGATAATAACTATAAGGTCATATTTCTAGAAAACGAATGCGTAATTAATACAAACGAAACATCTAAAACAATTCTTAAGGGAACTAGAAATAACAACATTTACACTATTAACTTAACTAACTCCTCAACTAAGTGTCTTATGACACGGCAAGAGGAATCATGGTTGTGGCACCGATGACTCGGTCACTCACACCCAAGACTCATCCACAAGATGAGTCAGAGTGACTTAGTTAGAGGTTTGCCTAACCTCAATAACTTGGATAATAAAATATGTAATGCTTGTCAACAAGGTAAACAATCTAGGACACAACATCAACTAACTAGTCAAGAACGAACCAAAAGTGTGCTTGAGCTCCTACACATGGATCTATTTGATTCACACGGAGCTAAGTCACTTAACGGAAGTAAATTCTGCTTAGTCATAATTGATGACTATTCTATATTTACTTGGGTTAGGTTCATCAAACACAAAAGTGATACCCTAGATCAATTAATCAATCTATTTAAGTTAATAGAAAATCAACAAAGCATTAAAATCAAAAGACTTAGGACTGATCATGGTGGTGAATTCGAAAACCATAGGTTTATAGAATTCTGTAACCTAAATGGATACCACCACGAGTTCTCTTGCCCTAGAACTCCACAACAAAATGGCCTAGTAGAACGCAAAAATAGAACCCTACAAAAAGCCGCTAGGACAATGTTAAATGAGTATAACCTACCCGATAGGTTTTGGGCGGAAGCCATGAGTACGGCATGCTATGTCCAAAATAGAATCCTTATGGTAAAAAGGCACCTTAAGACCTCATACGAGATTTATCACGATAAAATACCTAACATCAAGTACTTTAGGGTATTTGGGTGTAAGGTACATATCCTAAACACTAAGGATTACCTAGGGAAATTTACATCCAAAACCACGACCAAAATCTTTCTAGGATACTCTACTACAAGCAGAGCTTATAGAGTATATAACCACGACACCCTTAGAGTCGAGGAGACTATCAATGTAGTATTTTATGAAGGACACGAACCTACAAAACCCCCGGCAATCCCAATTAGCGAGCCTTCTCATACTAGACCTAACTCTGATCCGGAAATCAGGTCTAGTGTTAATCCTAACCTAAGTCAACCAAGTTACTCTATCGACCAAGTGATACATGACTCCAACCAAACTAGAACTCAAACGAGTCATCCTATGGATCAAGTTGTAGACTCAAACCCAAATCCAACTAGGACTCAAACGAATCATCCTATCGACCAAGTGATAGGTGATCCAAGTCTAGGAGTTTGAACTAGAGCCTCATACAAAAAACCTTAGTCAAATATCTTTGATTTCTAAAATTGAACCCAAAACTATTGACCAAGATCTTCTTGATCCCGATTGGATTATTGCAATGCAAGAAGAGTTGGCTCAATTCACTAGGAACGAAGTATGGGAATTAGTACCACCACCTAAAGATAAAACAATCATTGGAACAAGGTGGGTGTTTAGAAATAAAATTGATGATAGAGGTGAAGTAGTTAGAAATAAAGTTAGACTAGTTGCTAAAGGGTTTAGTCAAGTCGAAGGTTTAGATTACGACGAGACTTATGCCCCAGTAGCTAGATTAGAGTCCATTCGAATGCTATTAGCATATGCAGCACATCGAGGATTTAAGTTGTTTCAAATGGATGTGAAATCTGCATTCTTAAATGGATACATTAAATAAGAAGTTTATGTTAGTCAACCCCCCGGTTTCGAAAGTTTAGACAAACCCGATCATGTCCTTAGGTTAAAGAAAGCTCTTTATGAACTTAAACAAGCTCCTCGAGCTTGGTACGAGAGACTTTCGATTTATCTTAAGTCCAAAGGCTTTAACCAAGGTGTAGTTGACCCAACCCTTTTCGTAAAAACCGTAGGTAAAGACATATTCATAGCCCAAATCTACGTAGATGATATTATTTTCGGAACCACCAACTCAATCCTACTAAATGAGTTCATTTCACTTATGGAAAGTGAATTTGAAATGAATTTAGTAGGCGAGTTAAGTTCCTTTTTAGGTCTACAAATTAAACAAACTAAAGATGGAATATACCTACATCAACGCAAATATACTAGGGAATTAATTAAACGCTTTGGAATGCAATACGCTAAAATTATTAATACCCCAATGGCAACTAATGTGAATATAGAAGATGTAATCGGAAATTCAATTGACTTAAAATACTATAGGAGCATAATAGGGAGTCTCCTTTACTTAACTGCAAGCCGACTTGATATCTTATTTGCAGTAAGTATGTGCGCAAGGTTTCAAACCTGTGCCAAGGAGTCTCACCTAACTCTAGTCAAGCGTATCCTTAGATATCTAAAGGGTACACTTAATGTCGGTATTTGGTATCCTAGATCTACCGAGTTCGAACTAACCGGCTACTCCGATTCGGACTATGCCGGTAGTAAGCTCGATAGAAAGAGCACGAGTGGTTGTTGTCAACTTCTCGGCTCGAGTCTAGTGAGTTGGTGCAGTAGCAAGCAACACTGTGTTGCTTTATCTACCACCGAAGCCAAATACATCGCGATGGGTGAGTGTGTCACACAGCTTCTTTGGATGAAGCACACTCTCCGTGACTTTAAGTTAGACTTTACAAATACTAAACTTCACGTAGATAACATTAGTTCAATTAATCTTACAAAGAATACGATATGTCATGTAAGGGATCGATATGGCCGGCTAGAGGGGGGTGAATAGCCCTCGTACGTTGGACGTCGTAAATTGCTCGTCTACAAAACTAATTAGCGCAAGCGGAATATACAAATACAAAGCAAAAGACAAGCAAGATATAAGCAAGCAATACAAACACCGAGATATAACGTGGTTCACGGCTACGCCGCTAATCCACGGTCTGATTCGTCCACGGTGAATCACTCCGCCAAAACCAATCACTATCGGTCTCTCCTTTGCACAATGCTAGGTGGAGGTAACCTTTACAACCAAGATCACTCTTCTTACAATAGGATTGAAGTAAAGACAAGTAAGAAGAGTTTAGAGCTTGTGGGGCACTAGGAAGATTGTTTGGAGTATAAGCATTAGCCTCTCAAAGGCTTACACCCTCTCTTTTTATAGAGAGGGCTAACTTCTTCCCGTTTGCCATCGATCATTGCCGCTTGGCGGTCATCGCCTACAACGGCCTCCGAACACGTCGGATCCCGACCGTTGTAGTCCAACGGAACTCTTGGCGATCATGAATGACCTCATCGATCACGCCTCCGTGAGTCGTACGCCGATCGGCTAAACGGTTCAATGGCCGAACCCTTATCTATCACCGATCCGATGCCTTGTCGATCGATCTTGATCGGCCCGATCGCCTACGTATGGCAAATCATTGCTGGCCAATTCAGATCGATCATCGTATACCGGTCGAACTCACTCGATTCGAGCGATCGCCATGACATGACATAATGATCGGTGTCGGGAAAACCCATCCGACACTTGGCCAAATGGCCAAGTTTCACCTAAGAGCTACCCTTCCCTGGGTTACAATCGCTCACTCTCATTTCTCGGAGTCCCTCGCCTTCGAAGTTCTCTTCGTTCACGGCCACGTCCCTCGGCAGCATCAGGCGCACGGCTCTGCAATGCTCCTTCGCGTCTCTTGCCTCGAAGTCTACTTCCTCCGGCTTCACTCCAAGCTTCTCGTCCGGCGGTCCCTCGGATGCTCCAAGCGCACGGCTTCCGCAAAGCTATCCTTCACCGACTCAAGGCACGAGTCATGAGATGTGAAACTCGCCACGGCTCCATGTGCGAATTACTAAGTCCTGCACGACTTCAACGCACATATCACATCAACATATCAAACTAACTTAAACCCTTTGCCACACCATCAAAACCATATCACGGCAAGAGATTGCCCTAACAATCTCCCCCTTTTTGATGTGTGGCAATCCGTTTAAGTTAGGTAAAAACATTTGATATAAATTCTAAGCTAAGAAAGCATGTAAAGATAAACATGATATAGCAACATGCAACTCCCCCTTAATCCATGAAACTCTCCATGCAAATTTTCTCCCCCTATCATATATTTCTCCCCCTAATATATTTCTCCCCCTAAAGTGATTAACTTAAACATAATTATTTCTCCCCCTTTGACACCATCAAAAAAGATTAACACTAAGTTATAAGCTCATGGCATCAAGTATAATAGAGGAAAAATATGACAAGTTGATTTAAAATTGGGTACCATTTGTTGATGGCATCAAGTATATTTCTACCACTTGTTGGTGGCATCAAGTATATTTCTACCACTTGTAGGAGGTTTACAAACTGAATTCGGCCTTCAATATTCTGATTTACAGGCTACCAGTCGACTGCTATCAGTATGGCAGTCGACTGGCACAAAGGAATCCATATTTCTGATTTTCTGGACGAATTTCAGAAATGCATTATAAATTCCAGAAAATTCTAAAAATCATGAAATTTGGGGAACATATTTCTTTTAAGTATATCTATCAATGAAAAATAGTTTTTCATGAAAAATCATTATATTTTCTTGTTTTTGCCAAAAATCCAAAAGTTCTAAAAACCACTAGGTTTTTGATCATTCTAGTATCAAGTTAGCTACCTAGTTTTGCATCCAATTGTTTCAAAACATGAATACATGTATTTTAGGGTAAGAAATTGTTTTGAAAACATATGAAATATCCAACCATGATCTTTGGGCAATATGTCTATGAATTAAACATAAGTCTTCCCCATGATTGGTCTATTATTGCTATGTTGATACTTTAAATGACCATCTAAATGTCATAGGCATTAGTGGACATTTGTATCATCCTAACATCTCACCCATGCTAAGTTTGCAATCAAGGTAGCCTATAGTGAGTGTGAGATGTATCCTAGGGGGTATTTGTATATACTTAACCCATATATTCATGCAATTCTATCATGGTTAAGTATCAACCTAACATCCTACATGATCATAATGACATATATCAATTAATTCTACATTATGATCATGAAATACATGTTTTCATCAAATAATAGTCATGCATTAGGTATTATACGATGATAATAAACAAATTATCACCTAAAGCATGATTTAAACCTATTTCTAGTGATAACGTGCCAAATTTCAAAATCATAAATCATGATTTAAAACATACATAGCAATTACATCAATCATTATGATTTAAGCATTATTACCTATTTATGGGCACGTTATCATCACCCAACACTATCTAAAAAATGTTGTCCCGTCATCCTAAGTCAACCAAATTATGATATAGGTCAAGTTCATATGGTTGACTACCCTAGGGTTATTCTAACCCTTAAGGATGGATTTTGGAACCCAAAATAAGTTCTTTCCTATTGGGTTCACTAAATATTCCTTGGGGATCCATTTTCTAGCTATTGCTTTCTTTTTATCTTGTCCCCTAGCTATTAGGCATTTATAGGCCTTTTCATTTTTCTTCTCTTTATATCCTAGGCCCTTCTTGTTAAAACTTGCCCTTTGGCTCCCAATTATCATGTTAAGGGTGTTGGAGCCTATAGTGAATTTCTCTAGGGCTTTTGTTAAATAATCTACCTTTTCCCTTAAAGCCCTATTTTCATTTATACATGCATCACTAACATCCAAAGGCATATAATCATGTGAGCATGCATCATCTAAGCTAGAAGAAATATTATCATTTAAGCATGCCTTTTCTAATTTTTGTTCTAATTCCTTAATTTGTTCAAGCATGCATTTATTTTTCTTCTTTGCCCTAAATAAATCCTTAGTTAAACTAGAAATCATAGAAACTATTTTACTAGGCGAAAGATTGGTTACCATAGTTTCCATGTCCTCTTCTTCTTCGGATGATGAGGATGTAGAAGCTCCCCCTTCATTTGAGCTCTCCCCATTTGAGCTTGATTCTTCATTTTCGGATGAAGAGCAATCCAAGTCATCAAAGGCCATCAAGGCCAAATTGGTGACAAAGGCATTCTCCTCATCCGATGATGATGAGGAGGATGAGGAAGGATCATCCCATGTCTTGGCCTTGAATGCTTTGGCCTTCCCCTTTTCTTTTGCCTTCTTTTCTTCTTCCTTTCTCTTGCTCCCCTTCTTCTTCTTCCTCTTCTCTTCTTTCTTTTTCTTCTCTTCTTTGCTTTTGTTAAGGAGGGGACAATACTCACTTATGAGACACTCTCCTTGGCAATTGTAGCATATGACCTTCCCCCTTGGTCTTCTACTCCTATCATTAGATTTATCAAATCTAAAATTCTTAAATGCACGTCTTACCCTCCTTACCATATATGCTTCTTCGGTGCTATCCATGGAGGAGGAGGAAGACGCTTCGTCATCGGAGGAGGAGGGGATTTCCATCTTCTTCTTCCCCTTACTTGCCAATAATGCTACTCCTCTTGAGGGTTGAATTTTAGGCTCTTCTTGTATTCCCTCAAGCCTAGTTTCATGGAGTTCCATTGTTGAGAAGAACTCCTCCAAGGTGCTCACTTCTAAATTCTTTGAGATATAGAATGAGTCCACCATGGAGCTCCACTTTGAGGACCGGGGAAAGGCATCTATGGCCTTCATTACCATATCCCGGTTTGATAGCTTCTCACCTACACTTGTTAGTCCATTTAAAATTTCTTTGAATCTAGAATGCAAAGAAATTACCTTTTCTCCCTTTTCTAATTTGATGTTGGATAGTTGGGAGCGGAGGAGATCTCTCCTTTCTAGCTTTGCCTCGGATGTGCCTTCATGAAGCTCAATTAGCTTCTCCCACATCTCCTTGGCGCTTAGGCATTCTCCTATTCGGTTGATCTCTTGTTGAGGGAGCACATTGTAGAGATGGTGCTTGGCTTTGGAGTTTGCAAGGTGCTCCTCTCTTTGCCTCTTGGTCCACCTAGATTTCTCTATTGGCTTCCCTTCTTCATCCCTAGGCAAAACGAAACCGGATTCCATTGTAATCATTATATCAAAATCCGTTTCGAAAAATACCTCCATTCTCTTCTTCCACCAAGCGAATTCTCCTTCAAACTTCGGAGGATGGATGTTGGAGCTGGCCATTTTTGATGTAGGGCTTGTTGCGGCGGTTAGTCCGGTGACAAGCAACCTCTGCTCTGATACCACTTGTAAGGGATCGATATGGCCGGCTAGAGGGGGGTGAATAGCCCTCGTACGTTGGACGTCGTAAATTGCTCGTCTACAAAACTAATTAGCGCAAGCGGAATATACAAATACAAAGCAAAAGACAAGCAAGATATAAGCAAGCAATACAAACACCGAGATATAACGTGGTTCACGGCTACGCCGCTAATCCACGGTCCTATTCGTCCACGGTGAATCACTCCGCCAAAACCAATCACTATCGGTCTCTCCTTTGCACAAAGCTAGGTGGAGGTAACCTTTACAACCAAGATCACTCTTCTTACAATAGGATTGAAGTAAAGACAAGTAAGAAGAGTTTAGAGCTTGTGGGGCACTAGGAAGATTGTTTGGAGTATAAGCATTAGCCTCTCAAAGGCTTACACCCTCTCTTTTTATAGAGAGGGCTAACTTCTTCCCGTTTGCCGCCATCAGTCGACTGCCGCCCTTGGCAGTCGACTGCCGTCACTACAACGGCCTCCGAACACGTCGGATCCCGACCGTTGTAGTCCAACGGAACTCTTGCGATCGGTGATAGACCTCATCGGCCGATCACGCTCGTAATCGGCCCGATCGACTACGAACGGCTAATGGCGAACCCTTATCTATCGGTCGATCGATGCCTTGATCGATGCCGATGCCTTCGAATGATCGATGCGGTCGGCCGCCCGTCTCTTGATCATTGCGGGCCGATCGCACAATCTAGTCGATCGTATACGGTCGAACTCACTCGACTTAGAAGGCCGCCGCCATGACATGGCAGTCGACTGGTGTCGGGAAAACCCATCCGACACTTGGCCAAATGGCCAAGTTTCACCTAAGAGTTACCCTTCCCTGGGTTACAATCGCTCACTCTCATTTCTCGGAGTCCCTCGCCTTCGAAGTTCTCTTCGTTCACGGCCACGTCCCTCGGCAGCATCAGGCGCATGGCTCTGCAATGCTCCTTCACGTCTCTTGCCTCGAAGTCTACTTCCTCCGGCTTCACTCCAAGCTTCTCGTCCGGCGGTCCCTCGGATGCTCCAAGCGCACGGCTTCCGCAAAGCTATCCTTCACCGACTCAAGGCACGAGTCATGAGATGTGAAACTCGCCACGGCTCCATGTGCGAATTACTAAGTCCTGCACGACTTCAACGCACATATCACATCAACATATCAAACTAACTTAAACCCTTTGCCACACCATCAAAACCATATCACGGCAAGAGATTGCCCTAACATGTCACTCTAGGACCAAACATATAGAGGTCAAACACCATTTCATTTGAGAACATGTGGCCAACGGAGCCATACAACTCGAATACGTCGAATCAAAGTCTAACTTAGCAGACCTATTTACTAAACCCCTACCCGAAGTCAAATTTAGTCTATTAAGATGAAAATTGGGCATGTGCGTAGTAGAATAGGAACTTGCAAATTATATTTTCTTACTACTATATCTTAATTTTCATTTTTTATGGAACTAGTATAGGACATACCTTAGATATCATGCACCTATAGATTTAAGGAGCCAATACATCTCACAACACATAGGACTAATGTGTTTGTGTACTTAGCCACGTAGATGGGCGTGAGATGTTAGGACCTTACTCCTGGTTCCAGATGTAGAGCTAGTGCATCGCTATGAACCACGGAGTATAATCATACACGACTCAGAGTGGTTGATCTTTCATATCAATCAAGCCAAATATGAGTTGAACATTTTATAGATGAACTTATTTTCAGTATATTATTTTCAAAATAATGTGGAACATGCTTGGACTTTAAATTTAACACTTATTTTTGTTTTCCACACACACCCTCACTCTTTTCGATATATGGCAAAAGGGGGAGAAAAAGGCCAAAGTTAAGGGGTCAAATTTTTTTTTTGATAACTTAACTCTTACTCTATATTTAAACCAAAAGTTAACTTTAAGTTTTGAAAACTTATTAAAGGCCAAGTTAAGAGAATTCTTAACTTAAACTTATTTGTGTCGTCAATGTTTTACTTAAGGGGGAGAAAGGGCCAAGTTAAGAAGAACTCTTAACTTAAACGTTTTACTAAGGCCAACTTTAAGTAATGTTAATTACTTAAAGAAACCCTCAAAGGGGAGGATTAAGGTATTTCTTCAAGACTCACCCTCGGTCAAGGGGGAGGTTTTCTCAAGGGGGTGTACTTGAAGAAAATCCTTACTGCTCAAACTTAATCTTCTTTATTTCTTGTTTGTTTCTAATGCACATTATTCTTCATGCTTGCTATTTACTTAACTTTGTATGTGGGTTTGCCATAAATCAAAAAGGGGGAGATTGTTGGTGCAGTAGGCACCTAAGTCGAACCTGAGTTTTGATTATAGCAAACGATACAAAGTTAAGCTCATGTCATTATCTCACGAGCTGAATCGAGTGTGCAGAAGATTGCTATAACTAGAGCTAAAGGCTAGTGACACCCAGAGGAAGCCGCGGTGGTCGGGCGACACTCGAGTGACTTCGGAGGGAGCCGAAGGAATCGAGTGGAAGGTCGGAAGCAAAAGCAACACGTAAGTATCGAGGTAAGCTCATGTGTGCGAGCGTAAGTGAGGTCGTATCCTCGTTACGGGGATGATCTTAAGCGTAGATCCGACCAAATACATCCTATAGATGTTCTAGGTCGAGATCGAACGATCGACGACCGTCGAAATTATGTTTTTGTTGAGCTAACTTTGACTTGCAGCAAGCATCAGTCGACTGCCAACTTGGAGGACTCGACTATCGTCAATCGCCGATCGCCGGAGGTCGACTGATCGATGCTACCATCGATCGTGATGATGGCCATCAGTCGACTGATGGTCAATGATCAGATTCGAGGAGTCAAGGCTTATCACCCCATTTCAAGGAGATTGGTGCTCAATTGTGATTGGCTAGGGTTCCTCTCGAAAAGGGGCTCAAAGGCTATAAAAAGAGGGTCAATCCTAGGGTTTCTTCATCAATTCTAAGCTTCCAAAAGCCTCCGCAAAGCTACAACTTCTCCGACAACGAAGTGCTTTTTCTCCGACGTCTAGGTTTATTTGTTTTCATTTTATTACGTCGGTTAGAGTTTTATTTCAGTTTAGTACTTTCATTTTCGGAGCTTTTATCGTAACGAGGAGAGGGGGAGTGTCCCTCTACCTCAAGCTTTGTGCTTTACTTGTATCGATTAAACTCCTACCTCTAACGGGGAGGAGTTCTTTAGTGTTTTTGCCCTCCGTACGTGGTCGAGGACCGCTAGGGCCTTGGAGTAGTAGCCGAAGGCTACGAACCAAGTAAAACTTCTTTGTCTCTTTTTACTTTACATTTACATTTCCGCTGTAATTAATTATCTACTCGGTTTTTGATACGAACTCGAGAAAAAAAAAAGAGAAAAAGGTTTTATCGCTATTCACCCCCCCCCCTCTAGCGATCTGCTTCGATCCAACAACAAAAAGATATTTTACTTGGTTCGTATCCTTCGGGTACTACTCCAAGGCCTTAGTGATCCTTGATCACGAACGGAGGGCAATTCACTAAAAACACTCCTCCTCGTTGGAGGTAGGAGTTTGACGATTACAAAAAAAACCTTCGAAAGAAAAGATAGAGAGACAAACCCTCTCTTCTATTAATGTAAAGTGCAACGATAGAAAACCTCGATTAATAAAATGAATTTGCAATATTAAAGAGACGACAAAGTAAAATACCAACAACAAAAGAATAGAAACTAAGCTAGGGTTGTTGACAGCACTTCGTCGTAGAGTCGTTGGAGAATCACAGAGTTGCAGAGGCTTTTAAGCACTTAGAGTTGATGAAAAACCCTAGGAGAGGCCCTCCTTTTATAGCCCTTGAGCCTCTTTTCGAGAGGATCTTCAACCAAAAGGAATTGGGCACAAGACTCCTTGAAAAATGGTGATAATGCTTGACTCCTCGAGGATGATCATTGACCATCTGTCGACTGATGGCCATCATCAGTTGACTTATGGCAGCATCAGTCGAATGCTGACCGCAAGCAGTCGACTGATGGACGGCAGTTGAGTCCTCCAAGCTGGCAGTCGACTGATGCTAGCTACAAGGCAAAGTTAGCTTAACAAAAATATTATTTCGACGGCCTCTGACCGTCCGATCTTGACCTAGACCACCTATAGGATGTCTTTGGTCGGATATATGCTTAAGATCATTCCCGTAAAAAGGATACGACCTCACTTACTCTCGCACACACACGAGCTTACCTCAATACTTACTGTGTCTCTTTCGCTTCCGGCCTTCTACTCGATTCCTTCGGCTCCCTCCGAAGTCACTCGAGTGTCGCCCGACCACCATGGCTTCCTCCGGGTGTCGCTAGCCTTCAGCTCCAGCATTAGCACTTTTTTGCACACTCGATTTAGCTCGTGAGATAACAATATAAGCTTAACTTTGTATCGTTTGCTATAATCAAAACTCAGGTTCGACTTAGGTGCCTACTGCACCAACATCTACTATGTAAAGTGTTAATATTGAGTAGTATGTGCAGTTCACGAGTAGTCTATGTATTTCTTGACTGACATATGTATTTTCCAAGCCCAGTAGGGTTGGTTAGTGTAATTGATCCAAAGCTCTACTATGTGAGGTGTTAATATTGAGTAGTATATGTTGTTCCTAAGCAGTCTCTGTATTTCCAGAGCTACTTATGAATTTCTCGAGCTACCTATGCATTGCTCAAGCTCAGTAGGGATGAGCAACGTATTGAGCAATCTAGACATTTACTGAGTGATATATATATTTCCCGAGCAGTATGTATATTTCCTGAGCTATATATATTTCTCGAGCATACCATTTATTTTTAAGATTTTATTTCTTTAATTCGATAAGGTGAATGATGTGGGTATTATGAAATATAATTGGAGATGTTAAGGGGATTTTTGAATAAGAAATATTTTATTGTTTATTTGGAAAATAGTTTATTTTTCAGGTAACTAACAAGGGGGAAGAAGGAGGGACACGTGAAAGGCATGGAAGAAATTATTTTGAAAATAAGTTGAAAATGTAGTTACATTTCAATGGACTAGTAGGGGTATTAAAGTAAATTTATTTGGGAATAAGGTGGTATGAATCTCCTATAAAAGAGGGTGGAGAGGAGGAAGATGGGATGATTATTTCTTCTCTATTCGGTACACAAGGATCTCTTCTCATTTCTTCTTCTTCATTCTACTACTCTATACTTGCGATTCTAACTTGAGCATTGGAGGGGTCATGCCAGTAACGTTGACCCACCTCTAATGTTGTAAAAAATTTATTCGTGGTATTTTACCACCTTTGACGATACCGATCGCATCCTCATCCAGCGATTGATGTCATTCGCCCCGTTCAGTTCACCGGTAGCCATGACTCTATGCATCAATCGTAGACCTTCGTATCGACCTCGAGGCCCAAACCACGACCATCTTTGGCGATCTATCTCCTCTACCCGTCGAGGCTGGATTCATGCGGTTACCAAAGAGGATGCACAGCAAGCCAACGAATCCGTTTTCCATGGTATGATTTCACTTTATGCATTTTCAGCTAATATGCTAATTGATACTGGCAATTTGCATTAATTTATTTCTCATGCATTTATAAGGGAAATTGGTAGACTACCTACTATAAGATCACAGCGACTAACCGTCTTCCTACCGTCCGGTGATACGTTGGACGTTACCCAGGAGGTCCAAGGTTGTCCATTAGATTTCGGTAACATTATACTTGCTGTCGATTTATTGGTGCTAGAAATGGTCGAGTTCGACATTATCCTTGGCATGGATTGGATGTCAGCATATCATGCCACAGTTGATTGCCAGACGAGGGTGGTCACATTCCGACCTCCGAACCAACCCTCGTGGGATTTTACTAGCATGCGGGACAACGACATATCGACCATTTCTGTGATTCAGGCTCAGAAGCTTCTATTACACAGTTGCCAGGGTTTTCTATTATCATTGATCAATGTAGAGGACAGTGGTGACTCTCAGATCTCGAACATTCCTATTGTCCCAAAATATTTGGATGTCTTTCCAGAGGAGTTACCGGGCCTGCCTCCCAACAGGCAAGTGGAGTTCACAATTGAGTTAATTTCGGGGACGTCACCGGCATCGAAAACTCCTTATCGTATGGCCCCGAGAGAGTTGGACAAGTTAAAGGTCCAACTCTAGGAGCTTTTGGACAGAGGTTTTATTCGCCCTAGCATATCTCCCTGGGGTTCTCCGGTTCTCTTCATAAAGAAGAAAGATAGTTCGATGAGATTATGCATCGACTACAGGCAATTGAATGTCGTCACCATCAAGAATAAATATCCCCTACCACGTATTGAGGACTTGTTTGATCAGCACAGAGGTACATCAGTGTATTCTAAGATTGATCTGTGGTCCGGATATCATCAACTAAGGGTTAGAGACTCAGACGCTTAGAAGACAGCATTCCGTACCAAATATGGATACTATGAGTTTTTTGTAATGCCATTTGGGCTTACCAATGCTCCGGCAGTATTCATGGATTTGATGAACCGTTAATTTATGGATTTCTTAGATCGGTTCGTCATTGTCTTTATTGATGATATTCTGGTCTATTCTCGTTCTGAAGACGAATATGCGTAGCATCTTCGCCTTGTTTTAGATAGGCTCTGACAGAAGCGACTATATGCGAAGTTCAGTAAGTGTGCGTTCTGGTTATCCTCAGTCGGTTTTCTGGGACACGTGGTTTCTAGTAGAGGTATTTTAGTTGACCCCCAGAAGATTGAGGTTGTCACCAGTTGGGAGAAGCCGAAATTAGTTCAGGAGGTTCACAGTTTCTTAGGCTTGGCCGGTTATTAGAGATGGTTCGTTGAGAGTTTCTCAAGCATTGATATGTTGTTGACATGCCTTACCAGGAAGGTCGTAAAGTTCACGTGGTCAAAGGCGTGCGAGGCCAGCTTCCAGGAGTTGAAGAAGAGACTGGTGTCAGCACCGATTCTGGTATTGCCATCAGGGGACGACGATTTCATCATTTATACCGATGCGTCTCTCCAGGGTTTAGGCATAGTACTGATGCAGCACAACAGGGTGGTCTCTTATGCTTCTCGCCAGTTGAAGGAGCATGAGAAAAACTACTCAGTACAAGATCTAGAGTTAGCTGCTATTATCTTTGCCTTGAAGATTTGGAGGCATCATCTGTATGGTATTGCATTTGAGATTCTCACTGATCATAAGAGTCTCAAATATCTATTTACGCAGAAGGAACTCAATCTCCGGCATAGGAGATGGATGGAGTTCCTGAAGGATTATGACTGTACCATTAGCTACCACCTAGGGAAAGCCAATGTGGTTGCTAATGCACTTAGCCGGAAGTCCCGAGGGACTTTAGCTTGCTACCGAGTTTTAGTCACGAATTTGATTCATGGTTTCTCCGAGTTGGGTCTTGAGGAGTAGGGACCGACAGAACAGGGCATTCTTGTTACCATGGCTGCTCAGTCATCTATCAGGATTAGAGTCCGAGAGGCTCAAGCCGGTGATCAGCACTTACAGTTCATTGGAAGCCAGATAACCTCAGGACAGCAGACTGAGTTCACCCGAGATGACGAAGGTATTATTTATTTCCGGGGCAGATTATGCGTACCTCAGTCTCACCCAGTCATGGAGGAGTTGCTTTAGGAGGCTCATTGCTCTCGATTTGCAATCCACCCAGGCGGAACCCGCATGTATCAAGATTTAAGGCGTTTGTACTGGTGGAACGGCATGAAGAAAGACATCACAGATTTTGTAGCTAGATGTCTAGTTTATCAATAGGTGAAGGCTGAGCACCAGAGACCAGCCAGACTATTTCAGAGGATTCCTATTCCCGAGTGGAAGTGGGATCACATTACCATGGAATTTATGGTGGGTTTGCCTAGGACACGTCAAGGCCATGACGCGATTTGGGTAGTTATTTACCGACTAACCAAATCCGTGACACTTAGCGATTTGGAAGACACTGGATCGCCGCGAGTTATATTGTCGGAGATCATTGGACATGGTGTTCCTTTGAGCATTATATCATATAGAGATCCCCGGTTCACATCCCGGTTCTGGTAGAGTCTGCAGCAGGCCTTAGGCACACAGCTCCGTTTTAGTACAGCATTCCATCCTCAGACCGATGGACAATCTGAGCGGACCATTCAAACTCTAGAGGACTTGCTGAGGTCCTGTGTTATGGATTTCGGGGGCAACTGGGAGGACAACTTGCCATTAGTGGAATTCGCTTACAACAACAACTATCATTCGGCTATCCAAATGGCCCCATTTGAAGCATTGTATGGTAGACTGTGTCGTACACCCACCCTCTAGGAGGAGGTTGGGGAGGCCCCGTTATTAGGACCCCAGAGAGCTCAGCATGAGGCAGAGTTGGTCCGTACTATCAGACGCAGGATGGCAGAGGCGCAAGATCATCAGAAGAGTTATGTCGATCGGAGACGGACACCTCTAGAGTTCTTTGTTGGTGACCATGTATTCTTGTGAGTCTCACCCACAAAAGGGGTGAAGAGATTTGGCCTCCGTGGTAAGTTAGCTCCAAGGTACATTGGGCCTTTCGAGATTTTGGAGAGGATCGGAGTAGTCGCTTACCACCTAGTGCTACCACCATCTTTGACAAGTATTCATGATGTGTTTCATGTGTCCATGCTAAAGATGTATGTGCCAGAACCTACACCTATTCTGTCGGATGTGTCAGGTTCCATTCAACCTGATGTTACTTATGAAGAGGTTTCGATATGGATTCTGGATCACAAAGAACGACAGTTGCGGAACAAAATTGTGTGACTTGTTAATGTCTAGTGGAGTCACCACACCGATGAGGAGGCTACTTGGGAGCTTGAGGAAAAGATCAGAGCTCAATACCCCCACCTGTTTACTTAAGGTACGTGAAATATACTTTCAGTACTTGTGCAACTTGAGTGTACTATCTCTTACTCAATATACTTTTGAGTGGGAAATTTGGGGACCAAATTTTATTAAGTGGGCGAGAATGTAAAATACCACGAATAAAATTTTTACAATAGGATAATATCTCTGTTATTTATTAATTAGAGAACTTATGGCTAGACTAATTAGGTTAATGATGGATGGCTAGGGATTTATTTAAAACAAACCTAGGGTTAAGGTTTTTGGATTAATTAAAACCTAATCTAGAGTTAGGGTTAATTAATCCAACCGATCTTTAATTAACCTATTCCATTTTATTCGCCGAACCTTGGTTTTATTTTTCCCCGCCGCACCCCATCCAACCTCCCTCGACACCGTTCCTCGCGAGTTTCTCCCTCGCGATCCTCCCCCTCGCGGCGCCCTTCACTCGCGATTTCTTCCTCACCGCACGGGCATTTTCTTCTGTTTCTTTCTTTCCTCCACCGCACACGACACCCGACTCTCATTTCTTCCTCGTGATAACTTCTCCACGCGACCCAATCTCCCACGATCCCCTTCTTCTCCGAACGATCTACCCTTCTCGCTTCTCTCGGTCACTCTTCCGCAAGCGCCAGCAAACTATCGCCATTCCCTTCCTCTCCTCGTTGTTCCTTTATTGCGAGCCTTCCTTCTTGAGACCTCTCTGACCATAGCTGATCCTTTCCTCTGCAAGCGACGCCAACCACAGTGCCCTTTCTCCTATTCATTTCTGACCTCTCTGATCTCTTCCCCCATTCCAGCTCGGCGGCTAGCTTGGGCAAGTGGCAGCGGCTAGGGGCGGCAGTGAGAAGAGCGTCGGAGTGAGGGGTTTTTACGGTCAACTGTGGCCGGAGCAAGGTGAGGCAGTGTTATCTTTTTGCTTTGGATGAGATCTAGGGATTTTCCCTTTGGTTGAGCTTGATGTGTGTTTGGGCAGTGGTCTTCTTCCGGCGAGTAGAAAAAAGGAATAGGGCAGTGGTGTTGGGCAGTGGTCTTTTTCGACAAACCGAGCAAAATTGGGGAAGTCCAAGGAAGGTATATCTCGAACTATCTCCTTTTTGTCGTATGTCGATTGTTTCGGTTCGGTTGGTTGCTGTTGTAGGTGGTGTTCCTTTCGGTGAAGGGGCTGAGTTTATTGTAGTTGAGCTGTGAAATACCGTACGATTGTGGGCAGGAAAATTTATGGTTGTAAACAGCTGTGATGGTTGTGAATGGGTTAGATCCTTAAATTAGTGAAATTGGGAGTTGATTTGGGAAGGAATTATATTTTGTTACGGCAGTGAGTGATCGGTTAAGTGGATAGCTTAATTCATTTGGTTTTGGACTTGATATTAGGGTTGGCAATATAATCTGAGTATATTATGTTTTATGCAGGTTTCGGTTACGAGACAGGTCCACGGGCATGAAGATTGCATTATTTCGAGAATTTTAGCAGGCGAGTACTTTGACTTATCTTTTAGATATTGTCATGTTGATATGCGTAGTTGTTTATAGCTCACAGTAATTTTTATGTCTTATCTGCCCTTGTATGTCACTGTGTCATACCTAATGCATGCATTTCTATCTTAGTCTATATTATCTTGATACTTACCATGTGTACTTATTTTGGGAGTTGTGACATGCACTTGATTAGCTTTTAGATATACTTTCCCTGTATACCTAGGTCATTGATATGTACTCATTTTTTTGTACATATTATTTGGAGACATATTTTGGTTAGTGTTACATGCTTTAGTGTCATGCACCATCTTGCATGATTGCATGCTGGCTGGTCGGCGATTCCTTTGTAGTTGAGTCCGCAACCAGTTACATGATCTGCACACACAACCACTCATGGGTTAGTGGTACATCAGGAGGGTGTGTGCAGTAGCTCTATCAGGCTCCGTTGGTTCGCTCATGGGTAGCGGTGAGACAGCATAGTAGCGGACAGGGATCCCTCCTTTGGTCTATGACACCGGGAGATGAGAGCTTTGCTCCCCAACTCTATTTGGGGTAGGAGGATAAGTGTACTCCGACAACATCCTGTCCACTCGGTCACTCATAAACAGTGATGGTAGAGTGCACAGTTGTCATAGCCCTACCCACTCAGCTTCACCATCGCGTGTGAGGTAGCTGACCGGCGTTAGGGGTGACCATGTCATTTGCATCACATGCATATTGCATGGATGACATTTGTTTGTGTTTGCTGTATTTTGGTTGCTGCCTTGGTTGTTACATATGATTGACATGCATACAAGATACATCATGTATTTGGTCTGACGACCTTACTTCTGCTAGTATGGCTCACACTCCTATATCAGGATAGGAGATTAAGGTAAGTACAGTCTTTCCGCATTTCTTCCTTGCATTTCTTATTATTGATCAGAAGATTGTACTGACATGATTATTATTATTAGATATATCTTACTATGCATGTCAAATTGATACCCGCTGAGTTCGTTTCACTTACTCCGTTGCTTTATATCTATTTCAGGTTGACACTGTCAAGAGAGTCCAACTGCCAATCCCCCTCGTCGTAATGATTTTGTTTTTGGTCTTATGGTTTCGGTTATATTGGCTAGAAGACATGTGTACGACTTGTGTTTTGGGTTTACTCGTGGATGTTTTGATGGTATTTGATATGTCCTTATGGACTTTTATTCGATTCGTTTTGGTTGTGTATTCCTGCTCAGATGGCAGAAGAGGTAAGTCTAGATGCTGTAGACTTTTTATTTACTCTAGTTGTTGGCCTGAGATCCATATATGATATGTATGTGTGGTTTATGTTCCAATTATGTTGACCGATGTATAGTGGATCGTGTGCACCTTGTATTCAAGATTCGGATTGTCACCCGTACAGGGGAGATACTGCCGGATTTTCGTCAGGCGGGGACTCCCTCGGGGCGTGACAAATATTCTCTTTGAGTGACAGATCTAGTGTCTGGTCCAAGGATTCAAGGTGATTAGCAGGGATTCTCAAGAAAGAAGGACATCTGAGTGGGCCGAAGAAGAAGACACCATCGGTGATGATTTAAAGGTTGAAATTGGGGAAAAATAAGATAAAATTAGGGGCTAAGATATTAGAGGATGTTAATTGATAATCTTCTTGAATTAAAGGCATTTATTTTAAAGGGTAATAATAAGAATGAACCAGCATTTTTGTTTGCGTTAAAAACATATTGTTTTTTTAAAAAGTCAAAGCCAGGCACCAATATATATATATTATATTTCTCAAGTTAAAAATAACTTTATTCTATTGATGTTATATATATCAATTGCGGTGTAGCTACTAAAACGTGCTAAAGTAAGGTAGCACAATTTTATAATACATAGAGCAATATATTAAAATATTTTTTTATCATCTTGATCAAAATTATTTAAATTTAATCATAATTACTTTAACTTAATAAAAATCTATTCAAAATTATTATAGCAACTATGTCATACCCGCTACAATTATAATAGCATCTATTATTAATAAATGCTACGTTATTGTAGCAGCTTTGACGTAATTGCTACAATAGTATATATGTTGGTAATTTTCACATCTAATCGAGTTAATTTAAATAAAATAAATGAAAGAAACGAAATACAAAAATAAAATACTTATAGTGAGTTCTCGCTTCTAGAACATTAGAACGACGAATCTGCTTGCCGTCTGAGGACTGATCACTTCGGAAGGGTCCTACTCCTTCACGAGACAAAATCCGACGCACCTTGGTGATCCTATCTCTCGTTCTCTCCGACAGTACTTCGGCATCTCCTCACTCACAGCCCTTCGGCGTTCCTCTCTACTACTAGCAGCCTGCGCTTTGAACGCGAAGTGAACAAACTACACTTCGTGCAGCGCGTGCACACGTTGTCGTTGCAATGTGTGCACGCTGCAGCGATAATGCAGCGGTTACATCTCCTACTCATCCAAAGCATGTCACATAAACAAAATAGTCACATAGACCAATAAGAGGTATTTAGTCACATAGACTAAATAGAGCCGGAGTCATTAGTCTCAAATGACTAATAGAAGTATCTAATCACATAGACCAGAATCGTATCGGAGATTATAATCCCAAAAGACTAGTAGAACAGAGATTAATAGTCACAAAGACCATTATAATAACTAATTCATATTTAGGAAAATGACTCGTGCGACAGCAAGCACACTGAGTAATCCAATGCTATGAAAGTTGTTGCATCTTACATAGTTGCTCATAGAGGGATCAATGCTAAGAAAAGTTGTTACGCCTAACTTAGACGCTCTTCAAATGGTATATAACCATTCTATGAATAACACATAGTCACTCACCTGATGACTCATTGTCATCTTCCAGGTGGCTCACAGTCATTTGCCAGGTGATATAGAACCTTTCTCCTAGTGGTACTTAACCATTTTCCTGGATATAATGTCTTGCTGTTTGTCCAGATTAAATAAACACTATTTACATCAATATGAACATCTCTAATCCCTCATAATGACCATCAAGTCAAGAGCACGTTCCATATTCTCAATATTCACAAATATTTCCATACATAATAGAAATGGGTCGACCAGTGAATAATTCTCAAAGGATGTAGACATATTTAATCTTTCTTTTTTAGTGTGAATTCATTCATTTTAATCAGTCGCTTTCCTAGTCATGTTCCATAGACTGAATCATCCATAGTCAATAGGTTTACATACTAAAGTAGCATACCCTGATTAAAACTTCAAGCAGACACCTAAATAGTCACAAAGGGCAAATGCTGAGATTAACATATAATCTCAAAGAGCTCACATAGTAGAGAAGCAGGGATCCATTCTCCTACTACCCTTATTATCGCCTTAGCACACATGGTATGAATCACATGCTACGATGTTACTCTCTTCATCAATAAAGAGCGCATGTTTACCTCAACATCGTACAGAGTTTGATCCAGACATTCCAAATGTCTAATCATGAATTCAACATATAAATTCTAATCTGGCTCATAAACAGGTATAGTAAATGGTGGGAACATTTACTTCAATCACTTTTCTTAAATGATCTTATCTTGATACACATATCAAGACGACCTCAACTTATAAGTATGTATCCCATACATATAGCTTCCAAAGCTATCCTATAAGCAATAGTCTTACCCCTATTCGTACATAACAAACAGAGATGATTGTCCATGGGAGGGGACTAATCACTACCTGTCAACATGCTCACCGAGATCTTATCAAAATGTAATATCACATACACTGAATAAATTATGGCTAGCATTTAAAACAATCCGATTGTCATTACAAATTTATTACATTCTACGAAGTCCCATAGACTTTACATGCTCATTAAATGACTCTCTAGTCATTGACTTAGTAAAAGGATTTGCAAGCATAGCTCGAGTAGGGATATACTCAAGAATCATCTTCTTCTTAGCAATAATATCTATGATAAAGTTATACTTTATAGCAATATACTTGCCCTTGCTGTGATATTTGGGATCCTTGGAAAAAGCTATAGCAGCTTGACTGTCATAGTAGACAGTCACTGGACTCTCATTGTCTTCAGCAATCATCAGATGCTTCAGGAACCTCCTTAACCAGATAGCTTCTTGGATAGCTGCTGAACATACCACATATTCATCTTCCATGGTTGATAAGGTCACACAGGTCTGTTTCTTGCTATTCCAGGAGATGACACCACTATTCAACAAGAATGCGTAGCCTGATGTTGATTTTCTATCATCTAGATCCCCAGCCCAATTTGCATCTGAATAGCCCTTTAGGCTCATATCTGATCCTTGATAATAGAGACTGTAACCTGTCGCTTTCAGATATCTGAATATCCTTTTCACTGCCTTCCAGTGTCTCGGTCCTGGGTTCGATTGGAAACGGCTGACTAAGCCAATAGCATGGCTGATATCGGGATGAGTACACAACATAGCGTACATTAAACTACCAACAATACTGGCATATGGTTTTTTATTCATCTCGGCTATTTCATTAGGAGTTTTGGGACTCATACTCTTGCTCAGAATAGTACCTTTCACAATAGATGTCTGTTCACTGTTGCAATTAGATATGCTGAAGTTTTGTAATATCTTATTTATATATGACTCTTGAAACAAACCCAAAAGTCTCTTAGATTGATCCATGATGATCTTTACTCCTAAGATGTATTCAACTTCTCCCATATCTATTGTGTCAAATTGTGATGAAAGTCACTTTTTGACTTCTATCACAAAACCTATGTCCTTTCCTACAATCAGCATATCATCAAATATAATGATAAAATGACATACTTTCCTTTATCTTTCTTCAGAAAAATGAAATGATCCTCATTGATCATTTCGAAACCATAAGATAAAGTCACTTTGTTAAATCTTATGTTCTACTGTCTTGATACTTGCTTTAGCCCATATATAGATTTCTTCAATCTACATATTTTATCTTCTTGGCCTTCAGTAACGAAACCTTCTGGTTGAACCATATAGATTTCCTCATCAAGCTCACCGTTAAGGACAGCGGTTTTTATTTCCATCTGATGTCACTCCAAGTCATAATGTGCCACTAAAGCCAAAATAACTCGGATTAACATAAACTTTACTACGGGAGAAAATGTCTCCTCAAAGTCAATACCCTCGAATTGGGTAAATTCTTTTGCAACCAAATGAGCTTTGTATCAGTTAATCGATCCATCAGCTTTCCTCTTTATTTTGAGAATCCATTTATTCCCAATAACCCTTCGGCCAGGAGGAAGATCGACTAACTCTCAAACATGATTCTTAATCAATGACTCTATTTCTTCAACCATTGCAACTTTCCACTTTTCTCCAGCTCTAGAGCTCAGAGCTTCCTTAATTGATTAAGGTTCTTCATCATCAACTGGGAGTGTTATCATTGCCTCATTCTCAATATCAAACTTCTTCTTAGGTTTGATCTTACGAATACTTTTTCATAGGTTGGGCTGATGAGAAGTCACCCCGTGACTAGGCAAAGTACTCCCACTGGGTTGACTAGTTCCATGTATCCCACTAGACACCTGTCCAGTTGACAACGACTCTTCCTCCTCAAATAGAGGAACTGTCTTATCAACTTCACCTCTAGCTGGGAACTCCGTTTCGAGAAAAGTAGCATCTCTTGAATCCAATTCGGAGATTGTTCCATCTTGTTTCTCACCTATGAAAACATAACCTTTTGAAGTATCAAAATATCTTATAAAGATACACTTCTTACCTATGGGATCTAGTTTTCCATACTTGTGAGAACTATCATGAACATATGCAACCGACCCTCAGGGTCTCAGATTTCCCAAATCTGGTTTTCTACCTTTCTAACGTTCATATGGGGTAGATGGAACTGACTTTGAAGACACTTTGTTAAGTATATAGGCTACAGCAAGTAATGCATCTCCCCAATAGGAGATCAGCAAATTACCCTGCGCCATCATAGACCTAACCATTTCAAGAAGGGTCATATTTCTTCTCTCAACAACCCCATTTTGCTGTGGAGTTCCAGGGATTATCAGTTGTCTAATAATCCCCTTATCATTACATATTGTCTTGAACATATCAGACAAATATTCTCTTCTATGATCAGTGCATAAAGTCTTAACCTTACGTTCCGTTTGATTATTGACTTTGTTCATATAACGAATGAAGCAATCCAATGCTTCAGATTTGTGAGAAATCAAATACACATCGCCGAAACGAGAGAAATCATCAATAAATATAATGAAATAGGAAGCTCTATGTCTAGCCCTCACATTCATTGGACCACAAATATCCGAATGAATCAATTGCAATGGTGACTCTGCCCTAATAGCTTTGCCGAATGGTTTCCTAGTTGCTTTTTCAGCAAGACAATGCTCACATACAGACAAGCTAATCTTAGCACGAGAGTCCAATAAGCCCTCTTTAGCTAACCGATTCATGCAATCTTATCCTATATGTCCTAATCTAGCATGTCAAATATCATCAGTTATTTCTGCATCACTAGTAAGAGCAATGTTAGAAAAACAACTATTAATCGCACTATTGACATTTGGTTCCACATCAAGAACCATAAAACTATTCGTTAGAAAACCATAACCGATTGATACTGAGTCAATCTTGAGTTTAACACACTAACTGTAAAAGTTAATACAATACCCTAGATCAAGAAGATAAGTAACAAATACAAGATTCCTACAAATCTAAGGAGCACAAGGCATCATGTAGAAACAAAATTCTTCCACCCCGAAGGTTAAGTTTGCAAGTGTCGACTCCTTTGACTTCGACTCTTGCATTGTTTCTTACATATATCTATTTATTGACAGCTAGTACCCTGTGGTACTCCACATATGTAACTCACTCCCGAGCTACATGGTTGGTTGCTCCCGAATCTATAATTCACAAAGGATAAGAATCAACCAACAATACAGAACTAGCAATAAAATGCTCAGAAGACAGACTTGAAGTTACCTTTTTTGGCTCGGTAAACTCCCGAGCGTAGTGACCCTTTATGTCACAATTAAAGCAAGTCACTTTGCTTTTAGGTTTCTTCCTTGTCTTCTTGTTCTTCTTCTTCTTGATTGGGCATGTACCACCTGCAGCAGCAACTTCTTTCTTCTTTCCCTTCCCTTTCTTAAACCATCTTATTTTCTTGGATCCAGATGATCCAGCAGAACCAGCAGCCAAATAGGCTTGGCCAGAAACTCTTGCGGATTCTACTCTTTTCGCCTCCAGTTCAACGTAGCATGAGATGTCAATGAAAGTCTTAATACTCTCACTGTGAGTAAGAGTCTACTTCATGGTCTCTCAAGAATCTGGAAGGGAACGAATAACTTCCTGAACATGTTGTTCATCGGTTAGCTCATGACCAGCAGTTTTAAGCTTCCGAATCATATTCGACATCTCCCTGAGATGTTGAACCATAGTAACCTTCGGGCGCTTCTTGTAGCTATCGAACTTGATCGTCAACTACCGAAGCTTGCTTAGACTGACTCCGCTGTACTTTTCTTTAACTGCCACCCAGACAGCATGAGCCGAAGTATACAACTCATACTCAAATGTCAGGTCATCTACCATTGAACTGATCAATATGCCCTTAGTAGTCGAGTCATTTTTCTTCCATGCCTTATAGGCATCAAGATCTTGTCTGTTTTGTACAAAGGGACCATCTACAGGTTCTACTAAGACCTGATTTACAACCTCTAAAACTTCCTATTCCTCTAGGACATACTGTATCCTGAGGTGTCATATCTTGTAGTTATCCTCATTTAATTGAGTTGAGCTATGATATTTTTGGTTGTCATAACCTAACATAAATAAACATATTATTTAGTTATTCAGTGTATGCCTTTATGTATGTAATCTATAAATTGATTCAATGTAAATTCGATTTGGTTTACAAAATTAAGTGACAATTAAATTTCCACTCATCATTTGTATGTGTCAATCCAATCGACTTTGATCAATTATTTTACATACATCCCATCTTACATGATACTATTAAATGAACATATCATTTAAATTGTACTCATTATGATCAAATCAAAGAGTAAATAAATATCATGCATCATGTAGAGTTAACAACATAAAATGAACATATCATTAAATTAAACTTGTTGTATATTGTTAACATATAACAAGACTCTACTAAGAATGTTACGCATAACATTCTTCCTACTCATAACTGAAAAATAAAAAACAACTAATAAACTAGATAGATAATCATTACTTCCACTAGGACAAACACTAGCGCAGTAACAATCCAAACATGCCCAATCTTCTTAGGCTGAACTAGGACATCCTTCACTGAGATGCTCTCAAGATGATGGCAGGACGCAGAATCTTCTGAAGGACACCTTTGAAGTGATCCAAAAGGAAAAACCTCTTCAGGGTCCTCATCCAAATCTTCCTCTGGATCTTCACAGTGCACCTCACAGTCCTCATAGTGAAGCAGCTCAGTGCATAACTGGGTATATGAGACGCACCTCTCATAGCGCCCCCAGATCTGATGCGCCATGTCCCTAAGGTGCTATGGCACTGAGCGGACCAGAGCCCAGATCTTGTAATTCTCCAGAATAGGAAACTTTTGCATCTCGAGTCTCCAGAATAGTCTATCCAATCTCCCTATGTACCACCCCACTCTATGTGGTGAGTCATACTCTATCCCGTGGATAGCCTCTCTCAGTCGATTATGCAACACATCGCGTCTGGTCATCGTGGTAATCATCTGTGTCATATGAAAAGAAAATTGAAATTAATTAAGTCAGTACAAAACTGACAAACCATTACACATATCGGCTTAATTCAATTTATATTTCGACATAGAACGAACACATTTAATCAATGATTAATCTCCTTGGTTCTTTGGAGAACAGTCGACTGATATGCTTAGACCAGTCGATTGAAATATTTACCAGTCAACTAACATCTAAGTCCAATCGATCTAATCTATTTTTGACATGACCAATAATGCGAAAACTAAACGCCTTCATTTCTCTCCGAATACCCCAGGCACCCGAGTGAAATGAACAGTTGTTTATTTTCACATCGTTCCTAGCCATCTAACTCTAGTTCTTTTTGATCTATCTATAAGTTGTTTTATTCGAGTCCTAGTTGTTCCAAACAACTACTCATGTTATGAGTCAAGTTGACCATAGTCAACTTTGTCAACCAATGTTGACCAACAGTAGAACTAGCCCTCTGGCCAAGCTCTTACTATGGACCCCGACCAGTTTTAGTGCTTCTTTCTCTAGACTTCCATATTTCCAACCCGAGCCCAAGGAGAACCCAAGCCCTATAATGAAATCCCGAGCACTTGTAATGCTAGCCGACTACTTTTAAATGTTGGCCGAGCATTCTATGCTCCGCCCGAATATTTAGTTTTACTAGCAGAGCACTAAAATCGAAATTCTGACCTGTTTTTCGAAAATCTAAACTACTTTCTAGAATTTCAGATCGGTTTGAATAATTTCAGACCGGTTTGTTGAAATTCCAAACCGGTTTGAACAATTTCAGATCGGTTTTTGGAATTTCCTAAGTTGTTCCGGGAACTGATCTACTGGTCTGCAATTCAGACCGATTTCCAAACCGGTCTGTTTTCCAGACTCATGAAACAAGCTACTTTCTAGGGTAGTTCATGAACTACTCTGCTGGACCGATTCACTTCACGCGGTCAGCGTCGAGACGCCCGATCGGTGATACATTATTTTACATGTCGCAGACCGATTTGATTGCAGGGCAGTTCGGTGAACTACTCTGTTAGACCGATTTCCAGACTGGTTTGATTCCCGCATCGGCGTCGTCGAACGATCCCGGTAGTTGGCCAGATCGTCTCGAACGATCTGAAATCGAATCGATCGATTTGAGGCGATTCTATAAACTCCTCTATCAGACCAATTTCCAGACCAGTTCAATTCCTAGACCGGTCTGACGTCCAAACCAGTCCCAAACTGGTTGATGCTAGACTGGTCTCCGACTAGTCTGAAATCCAGACCGGTCTTGAACCGCTCTAGAAGCATTAAAACCGTTCGACAGTTTCAAACCGTTCATACCGGTTTGAAACTCCCCTGGAAGTGTTGTAACCGCTCAGGAATAGTTTCTCGGCGATTTCACAGAAGATCAAACCGCTCTGCAGCGCGATTTTGCAGAGCGGTTTTGTTCTTTTGCCTAGAAGCGCGATGTGACAAATCATGAATTGCTGCATGCGAGCGATTTTGTTTTCTCCGTCCAGAGCAGTTTGGGCAGACTACTATTCATCTTCTTTTTCGCAACTTCATTTCACGATTTTGCGAAGAACAGTGGATTTACAGAAAGAAAAACTTTAAAACCTCGAACAGATGCTTACAAACGAAAGCTCTGATACGAATTTTGGTAATTTTCACATCTAATCAAGTTAATCTAATCAAAATAAACGAAAGAAACGAAATGCAAAAATAAAATACTTACAGTGAGTTCTCTCTTCTGGGACGTTAGGACAACGAATCTGCTTGCCGTCTGAGGACTGATCACTTCGGAAGGGTCCTACTCCTTCACGAGATAAAATCCGACGCATCTTGGTGATCCTATCTCTCGTTCTCTCTGACAGCACTTCGACATCTCCTCACTCACAGCCCTTCGGCGTTCCTCTCTACTACTAGGAGTTTGTGCTTTGGACGCACACCCCCTTATAAGGGGGGTGTTACCGCTGCATTGCACGAAGTGCACAAACTGCCCTTTGTGCACAATGTAAATATATTAACCAAATTTTGAATAAGTTGAAATTATTTTGATAAAATTTAGATAATTTTGACAAAGTATTTTGATATAACAGTATTATATAGCAATTTTGCCCCCATGTCATAACCACTTTAATATGCTCTACTTTGTAGCTCTTCCAATAACGTCGGAATATATAAGAGCATTTTTGGAATGAAAAATATGCCAAGACACTGCTATAACTTTTTTTTTTAATAAAAAAAGATGCTCTTTCGGTGAAAATGATAATAAGGGACACTTTTTTATTTATGCCCTATCTTTCACATATGTGAAACTTTATTTAATTTATTAGTTATTAATAGAACTTGCATGCATATATACTTTTTTTTGTATATATTTTTGTGAATTTAGGGTGTCAATCAATCTACCAAGCGATACATCTGGCCATTTGTGTTCCATCATACTTAAAAAGATAGACAACAACATGGTGATGATACCTTTGAGTTAAATATTGATGAACAGTACTTGATACATGTGTATGATGTCGATGAACGGTAACAAGTTGTATAAAGAATTAATAAAGTTCAAGCCGTGGAATGACAGCAACTTTGTGCGGTGACTTGCTCAATGAATGCCGAACATGCAGATTAAAAATTAAAGCACAAAAATTCTGTTGATCTCGTGGAGCTCTTGGAAAAGTGCAGCAGCTTTTCTTGCACTCAAATTTTGCCTCCTTAAATGATGTTGTTACCTCTCTCCATAAATCGGATAGGAAGGTTTGCATATAAAATATTATCCGAGCTAAATAATTGATTCGGCGGAGAAAGAAAGGAAGAACGATTCGGACACAAACATCTGAAACCATTGGCACAAGAGAGCCAGTAGAGGCAATTGACACGGCAAAGAGGAGGCGGAGGGCGCTTCGCTAGGAAATAATCGAGAATCGGTTCGGCCAGATAGGCATAGAAGCAGATGGGACGGATAAGAATCAACTCGCCCTAGTCAGTCCGGGGTTAGTTCGGTGGGGAAAAAAGGGGAGTTGGTTCGGCCTGGCGCAGAGCCTGAGGGTTATGCCACACGTGAGCTATAGGTCTAAGTTAGTTTCACCAAAGCAAATGGTTGAGAGAGACAGACTAACCTAGTTCCCTGAAATGTAGAGGGAGAGATGTTATGTAACAGAAGGGGGGTCCCCACACAATATTCTGAGGAGCCTCCGCTCCTCGTATCTGTAACAGAATTGTTCTCCAGGTGGATGTGGTGGCCACGTATACGATGAGGACAACTTGCAAGGTAACGAGGAATCAGAGGAGGAGAATAAAAGGGAGGATGAGGACAGGAGAAAGGGGATCCGCATTATTCCAATCAGGGAGAAACGAAGACGCATTGGAAGAAGGAGAGCTATCACTTTGTTGGAGAAGAAGAGTAATGATCTTCGTCTTTCGTGTACTCTTTCTTGTATTGTGATATGACTGTAAGAGGTTTTCTCCTCCACCTCGGAAGTTTCCTTTCCGTGAAGGAGGACGTTCATAGTGAAGAATGCTTTGGCACTGCATCCGGTGAGAGTGCTCACCTCCGTGGAGTAGGAATTCCGATTCCGAACCACATTACATCTTGTGTCTTAGTTTTGTTGCCTGCGTTGGTTTTGCGTTTCTCATCTTTACTCTTGCATTCTTACTGTTGCGGCTTGTGAGAACCCCCCAAAGCTCCCTTCGTGCTTCATCGCATCGAAAGGAGGTGAACAAATCTTCCTCGCCGCATCAGTTGGCGCCGTCTGTGGGAAACATTTGAGCTAGACATAGAGATGCAACCTGAAGATATACAATACCCAGTTGCCTCTGCAGCGGAGGAAAACCCCATTACCATACTGCCATCACAACTAAGGGCTCTAGTTGACGACGCTATAACTGAGGCCCTCGCTAGAGAAAGAAGAAGGACAGGATACCTTCATCCTCACTCTAGTGAACCTTCTTCTCGAGGCCCACCCCCAGAAGTGCCTCCTCCACTTCGTGCAGCCGTTAACATTGAAGTAGTGCCTAGAGAGGGGCCTGGAGGGCGAGCACATCAGAATACTATACCATTAACCCAGACTCGATGGGAAGAGCAAGGTGAAAGCCGGTCGACCAGGGCCCCAGAAGTTTATAAGCCCAGTCCTTTTACCATGGACATCCTCTCTGAAATCCCCCCATCATACTTCCGGAATCCCCAAGTAGACAAGTACGATGGCTCAACGGATCCCGAAGAACATCTATCGCAATTCGATGGAGCGGCCTCGCTCCACTGCTATACCGACGCCCTCAAGTGCCGAGTCTTCTGGACCACCATAACCGGTTCGACACAAAAATGGTTCAACACCCTGCCCCCAGGGTCTATCACCTGCTTTGCTGATTTTCAGGGGATGTTTCGCCAGGAGTTCGCCAGTTGTAAGGCGTATAAGCATGATGCCTCCATCCTGATGCACATTACGCAAGGGCCCTCAGAATCACTCAGAGGGTATCTTCATCGGTTCACCTCTGCAGCTAGGAGTATCCTTTCCACAAGGTTGGAAGCTTTCAAAGTCGTTGTCCCGCACGGGCTGAAGGAGGGACCCTTCTTCAGTTCTCTTTTGAGGAAGCCTGCTAACAACTACGAGGAGTTGCTAAGTCGTGCGGAGAAATTCATCAACGAGGAAGAAGGACTGAGAGTGCGGAGAGCCGAATGCACTGCCGCCGCAGCCCCAATCGAAAGAAATTGCTCCACCGCCCCTCAAGCACCCCCTCGGTGGGGATATGCGCGACCCCTTCTACTGGAGGCTGCTAGGCCTCGGTTATTGCTACAGGGCGCTCGCCCTACGCAGCCATTACAGATTATGGCCGCTGATGCACTTCCTCCCGCGATGACTTGGAAGGGGCGGGAGATGAAATTCTATGACCAGTAGGGTCTACTACAGCGACCCTTAGGATATAGGGGGGTACCACATAACCCCCCCCCCCCTCGACCCCATTTTTCTGCCAATACCATATGGAGTACGACCACGCCAGTGGTCGATGTTTCAAGCTACAGGAGGAGTTGGAGCGCCTCCGAGCCGCATACCCACAATTGCGGCTTTAGACGGGAGGGCCAGCACGACGAGGGCAACGACCCAATGTGGCTTGCCCCGGACCGTATAACTAACCGCCACAAGTTACTTCCCCCCAAACGCCATCTCAGGAGGTTGTTTCTCAAGGAGACCCATCAGGTGAGGGCCCCTCATCTAATCCAAATAACACTCCCACATGGGGGATTATTCGTGTCATTGCAAGAGGACCCACTAACGGGGACTCTAATCGGGCGCGGAAGTCATAGGCCAGCCTCATGGAAAGTTTGACCATCATCACTGACCAGATTGTCCAAACCGCGCCGCCTATTTCTTTCGAGTCGGAAGATCTCTGAGGTGTCCTGCTGCCCCACATGGACGCCTTAGTTATCCGCATATCCCTGGCCAATTACGAAGTGGCCAGGGTACTGGTTGACTCAGGGAGCTCTGTCAACATCCTCTTTCAGGAGGCCTTTGGACAGATGCAACTGAGAAATTCCCAGCTAGAAGATGTGGTCACACCCCTCTTTGGGTTCGCGGGACATATGGTCCACCCCATAGGGAAGATTTTATTGCCCCTGACTCTAGGCGCAAAGCCCAGCCTAAAAACCAGTATAGTCCCCTTCCTCATCGTGGACGCTCCATCCACTTATAATGTCATTCTTGGTCACCCTTTCCTTGCCATTTTTCAGGTGGTGGCTTCCTCGTACCATCAGAAGGTGAAATTCCAAGTCGGACAGTTGGTGGGAGAAGTCCGAGGTGAACAGAAAGTTGCTAGGAGATGTTATGTGCAGATGGTTCGGGATGATCAGAAGAAGGCCCGAACTGATGATCTCAAAGGAAAGGCCATCGTCATTTATGATGTCTACGTCCTGGAAGAATCTCCTCCCAAAGCAGACAAGATAGAGGAAGGGGAGCTGGTGGAAATAGCTCCGGGAAAGGCCACACGGGTGGCACAGCAGCTGGAGGCCAAGGAGGAGCTGGTGGCCCGCCTGAAGAAGAACAAAGACATCTTCGCAGGAGATGTGCATGATCTCACAGGAATTAACCCTCTTGTTGCTGAACATCATCTCAACATAACCAGGGGAGCCCGACCTGTCCAACAGTAGCGGCGACACTTTGGATCTGAGAAGGACAAAGTCATAGCTGAGGAAGTAGATAAATTGTTAAAAGCGGGTCATGTGAAAAAAATCCAATTTCCCGAGTGGGTCTCCAATGTAGTCTTGGTCCCCAAGCCTTCGGGGGCAATGGAGAATGTGTATCGACTTTCGTGATTTGAATAAAGCGTGTGCCCTAAAGACTGCTACCCCTTGCCTCGTATTGATCAGTTGATTGATTCTACTGTAGGATATGAAGTGGTGTCCTTAATGGATGCATACCAGGGATACCATCAAATACCCTTGGCTAAGGAAGATCAGAAGAGAGTTAGCTTTGTGACGGCAGGAGGGATGTACGCTTATGTGGTAATGCCCTTTGGCCTAAAAAACGAGGGGCCACCTACCAATGGCTTATGGATAAGATCTTCGTGGAGCAAAAAGGAAAAAATGTAGAAGTGTATGTGAACGATATCCTAGTCAAATCAAAAACCACTCGGGATTTGGTTATGGATCTAAACGAAACCTTTGCTACATTGAGACGGTATAATATGAAGTTGAACCCTAAAAAATGCCTATTCGGGGTAAAAAGCGGTAAATTCTTGGGGTATATAGTGACTGATAAAAGGCTGCAGGCTAACCCCGAGAAGGTGCAAGCACTGTGCAATATGAAGTCTCCCACTAATTTGCGAGAGACTCAAAAGTTAGCGGGGAGGATCGTGTCCTTGTCCCGATTCATAGCTAGATCAACAGACAAAGGCTACCTTTCTTCAAGATCTTGTGTAAAGCTACCAAATTTCAATAGGACGATCAATGCGAGCAGGCTTTCCAAGAGTTGAAGAAATATTTAGCCGGACTTCCATTGCTAGAAAAGCCAATGGCAAGAGTGTTAGGGGAATCTCTTGCCATGATATGGTTTTGATGTGTGTGGCAAAGGGTTTAAGTTAGTTTGTTATTGTGATTTGATATGTACGTTGAAGTCATGTAGGACTTAGTAATTCGCACATGGAGCCTTGGCGTGTTCACCACTCATAACCTCGTGCTTGAGTCGGAGAAGGAGCATTGCAGAGTCGTGCGCTTGATGCTGCCGAGGGACCGCCAGACGAGATGACTTGAAGCGAAGTCAAGGAAGCAGACTTCGAAGGCAACAGAAGCGAAAGAGAATTCCAGAGTCGTGCGCCTGATGCTGCCGAGGGACGTGGCAACGAACGAAGAGAGCTTCGGCGAGGGATTCGAGTGAGATGAGAGAATGAGTGAAGTGTAAGTAGCTCATTAGGTGAACTTGGCCGAATGGCTAAGTGTCGGATGAGTTTTTCCGATATCAGTCGACTGCCATGAAATGGCAGTCGACTTCTCTGAGTCGAACACGGTTTGACTGGTATCCGACTGAGTGGATTTTGGCTCGTGATCACGCTATATGGCGGCGATCATTGCCAAGACTCATCGATCCATTCGAAGTGCGATCGGTAGTCAAGAGGGTTTGGGCCACATAACCGCTCGTAGCCGACTGAGCAGTCGACTACGGAGGCAGCAGTCGATTGATGGATCTATCATTCGACTGCCAAGGGATCCGTTGGACTACAACGGTCGTGATCCGATGTGTTCGGAGGCCGTTGAAGTGTAGATAGTTGACTGCCAAGGGTAGCAGTCGACTGGTGGCGGCCAACGGGAAGAAATCATCCCTCTCTATAAAAAGAGAGGGTGTGGGCTTTTGGATGGCTAATTCTTATATTCCAAATCATCATCCAAGAGCTCTACAAGTGATAAACTTCTTCTTCTAGTTTCTTTCACATCTATTGTAAAATAAGGAGTGTTCTTGAGTTGTAAGGGTTACCTCCACCTAGCTTAGTGCAAAGGAGAGACCGATAGTGATTTGGTTTGCAGAGTGATTCACCGAGGACGAATCGGGGACCGTGGATTAGCGGCGTAGCCGTGAACCACGTTACATTTCGGTGTTAGCATTATTTGTATTCATCATTGTTTATTTGCTTGTCTTTATTAGTATTCCGCTTGCACTAACAATTGTGTAGGCGAGCAAATTCCACCATCCAACGAAAGAGGGCTATTCAATCCACTATAGTCGGTCGATCGATCCCTTACAAGTGGTATCAGAGCCAAGGAAAGCTTGTCGAGGACTAACAGCCACAACAAGCACATTCAAGAATGACCGACTCTAATATTCATCCGCCAAAGTTCGAGGGGGAATTCTCTTGGTGGAAAAAGAGAATGGAGGTATTTTTCGAGACCAATTTTGAAATTCTTTTGATTATGGAAAACGATTTCGAAATGCCTAGGGATGAAGAAGGGGAGCCATTGGAAAAATCAAGATGGAGCAAGAGGCAAAGGGTAGAGTATTTGGCAAATTCAAAAGCCAAACATCACCTCTACAATGTCCTCCCCCAACAAGAAGTCAACCGGATAGGAGAGTGTGCTAGCGCCAAGGAAATGTGGGAGAAACTAATAGAGATTCATGAAGGCACATCCGAGGCGAAGCTTGCAAGGAGAGAAGTCCTTCGCTCCCAATTGTCCAATATCAAACTCGAAAAGGGAGAGAAGGTAAAATCTCTACACTCTAAATTTAAGGAAATTCTAACCGGTTTGACAAGTGTAGGTGAAAAGCTCTCCAACCGGGACATGCTCATGAAAGCAATTGATGCTTTTCCCCGGTCATCAAAATGGAGCTCAATGGTGGACTCCTTCGACATGTCAAAGAACTTAGAAGTGAGCACCTTGGAGGAGTTCTTTTCGACAATGGAGCTCCATGAAACATGACTTAAAGGAATAATAGAAGAGCCAAAATTTCAACCTTCAAGAGGAGTAGCACTTTTGGCCAACAAGGGGAAGAAGAAGATGGAGATCCCCTCCTCCTCCGATGAAGCATCCTCCTCCTCCTCCATGGATAGCACGGAAAAAGCCTATATGGTAAGGAGGGTAAGGCGTGCATTAAAAGGTTTTCAATTTAATAAATCTAATGATAGGAGAAGAAGACCAAGGGGGAAGGTGATTTGCTATAATTACCAAGGAGAGGGACATATAAGGGACAATTGTCCCCTCTTGAATAAGAGCAAGGAGGAGAAGAGAAAGAAAGAAGAAAAGAAGAAGAAGGGGAGCAAGAAGAAAAAGGAAGAAGAGAAGAAGGCCAAGGAAAAAGGGAAGGCAAAGGCATTAAAAGCAAGGACATGGGATGACCCCTCCTCATCATCTTCATCATCATCGGAAGAGGAGAATGCCTTTGTCACCAACTTAGCCCTAATGACCTTTGACGACCTAGATTGCTCCTCCTCCGAAAATGAAGGATCAAGCACGAGTGAGGAGAGCTCTAGTGAAGGGGGAGCTTCTTCACCATCCTCATCCGAAGAAGAAGAAGACATGGAAGCTATGATAACAAATCTAACTCCCAAGAAATTAGTTTCCATGGTTTCTAGCTTAACTAGGGATTTATTTAGAGCAAAGAAGAAAAATAAGAGCATGCTAGATCAAATTAAGGACTTAGAAGAAAAATTAGAAAAAGCATGCTTAAATGTAAATGATAATATTTCTTCTAGCTTAAATGATGCATGCTCACATGAATATATGTCTTTTAATGTTAGTGATGCATGTATGGATGAAAATAGGGCTCTAAGGGAAAAGGTAGATTATTTGACCAAGGCCCTAGAAAAATTTACAATAGGCTCCAATACCCTTAACATGATAATTGGGAGCCAAATGGCAAGCTTCAACAAGAAAGGCCTAGGTTATAAGGAAAAGAAAATTGAAAAGGCCTATAAATGTCTAATAGCTAGGGGTCAAGAAAAAATTAAGACAATTGCTAGAAAATGGATTCCCAAGGAATATTTAGGGAACCCCATAGGTAAGAACTTATTTTGGGTTCCTAAATCCATCCTAAAGGGTTAGGAAAACCCTAGGATAGTCATCCATATGGACTTCACCTATATCATATTTTTGCTTGACTTAGGATGGTGGGACAACATTTTTGAAATAGTGTTAGGTGATGATAATGCACCTATAAGTAGATAAATCATGCTTTAGGTTATGTTTATCTTATCATCATGATGTAATACCAAATGCATGATCACAATTTGATGAATTCATTTGTCTCATGATCATAATGTGAAATTAATTCATATACATCTTTATGATCATGTGGAATGATAGGATGATACTTAACCTTGATAGAATTGGATGAAAATAATGGTTAAGTATATACAAATACCTTTAGGATACATCTCACACTCACCATAGGCTTCCTTGATTGAAAACATAGCATGGGTGAGATGGTAGGATGATACAAATGTCCACTAGTGCCTATGGCATTTAGATGGTCATTTAAGGTATCAAAATATCAATAATAGACCAATCATGGGGAAAGCTTATGTTTAATTCATAGACATATTGCCCAAAGATCATGGTTGGATATTTCATATATTTTCAAAACAATTTCTTACTTTAAAATCTGTGTATTCATGTTTTGAAACAATCCAAAGCAAGACTACGTGTTAAAATGGATACTAACATGATCAAAACCTAGTGGTTTTTAAAGCTTTTGGATTTTTGGAAAATCTTTGAAAATATAAGTATTTTTCATGGAAAATTATTTTTCATTGATAAATAACCCAAAAAGAAATGTGTTCCCCAAATTTCACTATTTTTCAAATTTTTTGGAATTTATAGTGCATTTCTGAAATTTGTCCAGAAAATCAGAATTTCAGAATTTATTGTGCCAGTCGACTGCCATACTGATAGCAGTCAACTGCTCACCTAAAAAATAGCCCAGCAATTTTTGATACACAGTTTTAAGGCATGTTTTTGGTTATGATTCTCTCTAGACTTGATGCCATGATATATAAACTTTGTTTAATCTTTTTGATGGTGTCAAAGGGGGAGAAAACTATATGTTTAAGTAAGGGGGAATTTATTTAGGGGGAGTTTCATGTATTAAGGGGGAGAGTTACTAATCATGTTATCCACATGCTTTCCTTTCTTAATATTTTATCAAATGTTTTTACCTAACTTAAACGGATTGCCACACATCAAAAAGGGGGAGATTGTTAGGGCAATCTCTTGCCGTGATATGGTTTTGATGTGTGTGGCAAAGGATTTAGGTTAGTTTGTTATTGTGATTTGATATGTTTGTTGAAGTCATGCAGGACTTAGTAATTCGCACATGGAGCTTTGGCGGGTTCACCACTCACAACCTCGTGCTTGAGTCGGAGAAGGAGCATTGCAGAGTCATGCGCTTGATGCTGCCGAGGGATCGCCAGACGAGATGACTTGAAGCGAAGCCAAGGAAGCAGACTTTGAAGGCAAGAGACGCGAAGGAGCATTGCAGAGTCGTGCGCCTGATGCTGCCGAGGGACGTGGCAGCGAACGAAGAGAGCTTCGGCGAGGGACTTCGAGTGAGATGAGAGAATGAGTGAAGTGTATGTAGCTCATTAGGTGAACTTGGTCGAATGGCTAAGTGTCGGATGAGTTTTTCCGACATCAGTCGATTGCCATGAAATGGCAGTCGCTTCCTACAGTCGAATGCGATTCAACCGGTATCGGCCGAGTGGATTTTGGCCCGTGATCATTGCGGGACCATCGATCGATTGTTGAAGGCAGCGATTGGTAGTCAAGAGGGTTTGACCCACAGAACCACTCGTAGCCGACTGAGCAGTCGACTACGGAAGCGTGATCGTGATGGATCCATCGATCGCCAAGGATCCGTTGGACTACAGCGATCGGGATGCGACATGTTCGAGGGTTGAAGTGGCGCCGATCGGCAAGGCGTGATCGACTAGTGGCGGCCAACTGGAAGAAATCAACCCTCTCTATAAAAAGAGAGGGTGTGGGCTTTTGGATGGCTAATCCTTATATTCCAAATCAACATCCAAGTGCTCTACAAGTGATAAACTCCTTCTAGTTTCTTTCACATCTATTGTAAAAGAAGGAGTGTTCTTGAGTTATAAGGGTTACCTCCACCTAGCTTAGTGCAAAGGAGAGACCGATAGTGATTTAGTTTGCGGAGTGATTCACCGAGGATGAATCGGGGACCGTAGATTAGCGGCGTAGCCGTGAACCACGTTACATTTCGGTGTTAGTATTATTTGTATTCTTCATTTTTTATTTGCTTGTCTTTATTAGTATTCTGCTTGTGCTAACAATTGTGTAGACGAGCAAATTCCACCATCCAACGAAAGAGGGCTATTCACCCCCCTCTAGTCGGCCAATCGATCCCCTACAGTTGATGTATTTGGCCGTCTCGGAGGGAGCCATCAGTTCAGTTTTGCTGAAACAAGAAGGCTCTCATCAACAGTCTATTTATTATACCAGCCATATTCTGAAGCGGGTTGAATTCCTTTATACCGAGCTAGAGAAGCTGGCCTATATTTTAGTCCTAACCGCCCGTAAATTGAGACCGTATTTTCTGGCTCATCCTATCACTATTTTGACTCATAGTGAATTGGGTAAGGTTGTCACTAAACCCAATTTTTTCGGGAGATTGGCTAAATGGGTGGTAGAACTAAGTGAATATGACATTCTTTATCAACCCCGAACCGTTATCAAGGCCCAGGCGCTTGCTGACTTTTTGGCGGAAGTACCTTTTGGTTCGGAAGATGGCTCGTCAACAAAGGAGGGAGGGCCAGATGCATGAAACATATTTGTGGACGGTTCTTCAGGATCTACGAGTAGCGGCGTTGGTGTTTTGTTAATTTTCCCTAATAAAGAGGAGACTCGCATAGCCGTACGCCTGGGGTATCGAGCATCCAATAATGAAGCAGAGTATGAAGCCATTCTAGCGGGATTGCTGGCTGCCAAAGCTGTAGGGGCTTCTTCGATTATAATCCACTCGGACTCCCAGCTGGTGATATCACAGCTTCAAGGTTCTTTTGTGGTTCGGGAAGAAAGGTTGCAAAAGTATTTGAAAGCTTTCGAGAAAGCAAAAGCTCATTTTCAGCAAGTTCTCTTGAAGAAGATTCCTAGAGAGAGCAACGGGAAGGCGGATGAATTGGCTCGGGTGGCTAGTGCTATGGAAGGAGTGAAATCATTAGAAACGGTTTGCGTGGAAATCTCTACTTCCTTAACAATATGCAATGTGGAGGAGGTTGCGCCCAAACTGAATCTGATCCTCGATTGGAGGACTGATGTCATAGCTTACCTCCAGCATGGAAAGGTTCCTGAGGAAAAAGGGGCAGCATCTGCTTTAATGTACAGAGCCAAACGATTCACCCTCTTGAACGGAGACTTATACAAGATATCTTTCGGACGGCCCCTGCTGAAGTGTTTGGGAAGTGAAGATGCTGAATGGGTACTCCGGGAGATTCACGAGGGTTGCTACAGTAATCATCTAGGGGGGAGAGCTTTACAAGGAAGGCCTTGTTAGCAGGATATTTTTGGCCTACCCTCCAACAAGATGTCGCTCGTATAGTGCAAACTTGCCCAGCCTATCAAAAGCATAGCAATCCGTCTGAATGACCGGCTGAATTAATGAAAGTTGTGGTCGCTTCATGCCCTTTTTATCAGTGGGGAATGGACATAGTGGGTCCGATGCCTGTGGCACCTTTGCAGAAAAAATTCCTATTGGTGGCTGTGGATTACTTCTCCAAGTGGGTGGAAGCAGAGTCTCTTGCCAAAATTACTGAGAATGCTGTAATACAATTCTTGTGGAAGAATATTGTTTGTCGATATGGTATTCTCCGAAGGATAGTTAGCGATAATGGACGACAATTCCAGAGCAAGAAGATTAAAGAATGGTGCTAAAGTCTCAATATCCAGCAAGCTTTTACTTCGGTAGCCTACCCTCCAGCTAACGGGCAAGTTGAAGTCATTAATAGAATTCTCATTCAAGGGTTGAGGACTAAATTGGGGGCTCAGAGGGGGAACTGGGTGGAAGAACTGCCTGGGATCTTGTGGGCCTACCGAACGACACCAAAAATCGCAACGGGAGAAACTCCTTTCAGTTTGGTATACGGGATGGAGGTCGTTATTCCGATAGAAGCTCTCTTAAGCAGTGCCCGAATAGAAATGTACGAGCTGGAGCAGAACCAAATTATTCGAAGCACTGAGTTGGACTTGGTGGAAGAAAAAAGGGAGATGGCATGGAGGCAAGCGGAGTTCTACAAGCGGAGAGTGCAGCAAGCCTTTAATAAGAAGGTGACGCCCCGAAGATTTCAAGTGGGGTATTTGGTTCTGCGTAAAGTTAATCCCACTGGAGATCCTGGAAAGTTAGCTCCAAATTGGGAAGGGCCCTATGAAGTCACGCGTCGTGTAGCGGGGTCAGCATATTATCTAAAGGATGATCAGAGCAAGGAATTTCCTCGACCTTGGAACACCATTCATTTGAAACCTTTTCACACTGTATGAGAAGTGATGGATAAAAGAAAAGGAGTTATGGGGCTCCCGAGGGGGTGTACTTCATAATTTGTTGTATTGATTAGATGAGTAGCGAATCCGAGTTTGATTGATGAGTTATTTACAGTAGTGTTATAGTCCTTCTAGTAAACTATGAAAAAGAAAAGAAGATAAAAAGGGAGCCCTGTTCTGAAGCGATACATCAAGTTATAACTTAAATCGATCGAGAGGATAACGCCGGAAGCTGACCTCCCAATTTGAGGAGAAAGTATGATGGTTCACGGGGCGAAGTCCTTGATCAGCATACTGCCGAACCGCCTGATTAAACCCATCTTGATAAGTGGCGCGCAACAGGATGGTTAACCGCTCCTGTCGATTCGGAAGGTCAGGACTCCGGTTCCGATGGAGCCTGTGACATTTCTCTTGTTGCTCCCAGAGGGCTCGGCGCATGTCACTATAACGCCTGGATACTTCCATAATGGCATCTGCCAAGACTGAGATATCATCGGCTTGGGAATTTTGGTCCTGCTGGACAAGGTTCGTCATATCCACCATATTTTGGCGCATTGAAGCTGAAATTCCCTCTACCGCTTCAGTGTAGGATCTGGTGCGGATGAGCTCATTGCCCAGCCTTTGAAGGGAAGTTTCTTGCCTGCGTATACGAGCATGAGCATGCACCCTAGAAGTTATGAGAGAGGAGTTTTCTTGTACCTCTTTGCACAGGCGAGTGAGGAGGTCCCCTATTTTGTCCTCTACTTTCTGGTGCTGAACCCACAGGCGAGCGATGAGGACAGAGTCTCGTTGCTTCTCTTGAAGGAGCTCTGTTACCTGTGCTCGAGGGCTTATTAATTCTGGAGAAGGGGAGGCCTCTTTGTCAAATTGTGCTAGTTGAACATCCCCCCAGAGGGACGTTGACTCAGTGTAAGCTCACTGTTTCTCTTGCCATGCCGCTATAGTCTCAGCATCTTTTCGGTGTTGGTGGCGAGCTTCTGTCAGTTTCTCCTGACATTTCTGCAGTTGTTGCGACAAGAGGCGCTCTTGATTTTGAGCGGCCATCAGATCCTCCCGTTGTTGCTGTTCCAACTTCAGAGATTGAGCTCGATATTGTTGGAGGGAGCGATCCAACTCTTGGTAATTGGTCAAGGCCTGTACGTCGTTTGTTGAAAGGAAATCATTCAGTAAGAAAAGTTAAAGAAGTTGATTAGAGAAATGTATCAATTCCAAAGCATGGCGCAGGCCCTCCATCCGGGGGATCAGTTCTTCTAAATTCAAGATTTGAAGACTTCGGGGAGAAAGGGAAGAAGATGGGACAGACGATATCAAAGGTGGAGGTTCACTTATAATAGGAAGAATAGGGGTAGTAGTGATAGGGTGCGATAGGGGTTCGAAGGGAAAAGAAGAAGGAGCACTGGTCAGGAGGCTCAAAGGGGTAGAAGTCAGGGGTAAAGAATTAGGAGCCTGAGGGGGAAAGTGTACTATGGCTGGCTGCGAGGGGGGCATATTAGAAGTTGCGGAAAGGGATTGGTTTGGCGAGGAATCTGGAGAGAATGATATAGTGAGCATAGGACTGGAGAAACCTTCATTGGGAAGGCGAGAATTAGAAGGACTTAGGCCAGTGCCCATAGGAGGTGAGGGGCTCTCCAGGCGATGGGCAGAAGGGGAGATAGTCAGTGGAGGAATGTCAACTACCATGGGTTCAGGGGCAGTGGAATATTCCGGAGAAAGAGAAGGCGGGGGTACAGAAGCGTTTGTTGTTGGCTGACATGAACGCACTACCTCCCTAGATTCATCTTCAGGTTGTGATGAAAGAGGAGGCGACGCCTGAATGCCCAAGGCAGAGGGGAAGAAAATGGGAGAGTTAGGGGTTGTCAGTAGCATGGGGGAGGAGGATGGGCTGGCTACTCCAGTTTCATATGGGGTGGATGTAACAAGGGTTTCAGACGGAGGCAGAGAAGAAGTTAGAGATGGGGCAGGGGGGACGGTGGTAGACGTGGGTGAGGATGAAGATGAGGCTGGCGGCTGACCCTCGCCCTGTTTGATGTGTGAGTAACGAATCGCTATTTCGCGGTAGAAAGAGGAATGCATCCTGCCTTTTGAAGAAAGAAGAGAAACGTCGAGGGGGGTGACTGAGGTACCGGAGGATGGTGGCGGAAAGGAGAACAGACGGAGAAAAAGGAGACGAAAAGGCAGAAGGAATGACGGTCATAGAAGAAAGGAAGATGAAGCATCCCCAATAAAAATAAGGGGGAATGGGCTTGTAACGGCTATTGGGCCCCTCGTTTATAGAAAACGAGGCCCTAAGCTGAAGGGAAATGATGATTTATTTATCGCATGGCCCGCTATTTGTTAAAACCTTCATTTTCATATGAGGGAATCGATGAAAGCATGCACTTTCAAGATGGAGGAAGGAAGAATAGCGGTTCAGAAGTCGCGCATTCCATATATGAAAAGCTTCAGCATGTTATTTTATCCCCGTGCGGTGGCGGAGGGAAGAGCCAAACTTTCGTTCGATTATATATTTCTATTATCTTTATCCCCGTGAAACGGAAGAGTTGAGCTTATTTCTCAACTGCATGTTATTTTATTCCTGTGCAGTGGCGGAGCGGAAGAACTGAACTTTCGTTCGATTATATATTTCTATTACCTTTAACCCCGTGAAATGGAAGAGTTGAGTTTATTTCTCAACTGCATGTTATTTTATATCCGTGTGGTGGCGGAGCGAAAGAACTGAACTTTCATTCGGTTATATATTTCTATTACCTTTATCCCTGTGAAACGGAAGAGTTGAGCTTATTTCTCAACTGCATGTTATTTTATCCCCGTGCGGTGGTGGAGCGGAAGAACCGAACTTTTGTTTGGTTATATATTTCTATTACCTTTATCCCCGTGAAACGGAAGAGTTGAGCTTATTTCTCAACTGCATGTTATTTTATCCCCGTGCGGTGGCGGAGGGGAAGAACCAAACTTTCGTTCGGTTATATATTTCTATTACCTTTATCCCCGTGAAATGGAAGAGTTGACCTTATTTCTCAACTGCATGTTATTTTATCTCCGTGCGGTGGCGGAGCGGAAGAACCGAACTCTCGTTCGGTTATATATTTCTATTACCTTTATCCCCGTGAAACGGAAGAGTTGAGTTTATTTCTCAACTATATGTTATTTTATCCCCGTGCGGTGGCGGAGCGGAAGAATCGAACTTTCGTTTGGTTATATATCTCCATTACCTTTATCCCCGTGAAACGGAAGAGTTGAGCTTATTTCTCAACTGCATGTTATTTTATCCTCATGCGGTGGCGGAGCAGAAGAACCGAACTTTCGTTCGGTTATATATTTCCATAACCTTTATCCCCGTGAAACGGAAGAGTTGAGCTTATTTCTCAAATGCATGTTATTTTATCCCCGTGCGGTGGCGGAGCGGAAGAACCGAACTTTCGTTCGGTTATATATTTATATTACCTTTATCCCCATGAAACGGAAGAGTTGAGCTTATTTCTCAACTGCATGTTATTTTATCCCCGTGCAGTGACGGAGCGGAAGAACCGAACATTCGTTCGGTTATATATTTATATTACCTTTATACACGTGAAACGGAAGAGTTGAGCTTATTTCTCAACTGCATGTTATTTTATCCCCATGCGGTGGGGAGCGGAAGAATCGAACTTTCGTTCGGTTATATATTTCCATTACCTTTATCCCCGTGAAACGGAAGAGTTGAGCTTATTTCTCAACTGCATGTTATTTTATCCCCGTGTGGTGGCGGAGCGGAAGAACCAAACTTTCGTTCGGTTATATATTTATATTACCTTTATCCCCGTGAAACGGAAGAGTTGAGCTTATTTCTCAACTGCATGTTATTTTATCCCCATGAGGTGGCGGAGCGGAAAAATCGAACTTTCGTTCGGTTATATATTTCCATTATCTTTATCCCCGTGAAACGGAAGAGTTGAGCTTATTTCTCAAATGCATTTTATTTTATCCCCGTGTGGTGGTGCAACAGAAGAACTGAAGTCTCCTCAGTTATCCATCATTTTTATCCCCGTGAAACGGAAGAGTTGAGCCCACTTCTCAACTATACATTATTTTTATCTCTATCCCCGTGCGGTGGTGGAGCAGAACAGTCGAGTCATTCCTCGACTATATATTATTATATTCCCAGTATGGTAAAGAGGCAGAGGAGCCGAAGTATACCCTCAGCTATATGTCATTTTATCTTGGTATGAGGAAGGTATATGCGGGATCCCTGCGCGATGAAGGGGTGAAGGAACGATGTATCCATTTTATTTTCATATGAGGAAGGTAAAATGGGGCACAACTTAAGAAATGTTGGAAGAAGAAGACAAGCGGGAAAAGTAGGGGTGAAGGCTTATATTATAGAAAGTTCATTGTTTCAGAAAAATTACATATTCCAATTCCTTCACAAGGAGAAAATAGCAAAAGAAACCCATATATATAGGGTATTACAGTTTCTTTGTTGTGAGGAACTGATGAAGTTCCTTTGCGCGGCTGGGGTTGGCACAATAGTTGTCGAAGGTAAGATTGTTGTAGGAAGATTTGCTTAGATAGTTCCTTTTGGGACCCGGCTAGTTGCTGGCACAAAGAGTAATTATTGGCAGAAACTTCCCTCAATCGTTGCTGCAAGTATCTCACCTGTTCCTCCAAATTAGCAATATAATGCTGCTCGTCAACCTTTTCTTCAGAAGGAGGGGAACTGCTGCCCTATTCAGACATTTTGTCCATGGTGAGGAGAAGAGAAAGGAGAAGATGGATGTTGTACAGCAACGGTTAGAGGTCTTTATAACGATAAAGGAGGAGGGCGCATTTATTCGCAGAGGAAATAAGGATAATGAATGCTGGTAAAGAAGGGGATGCGTAAAGACAGTAGGTGAAAAGTCGCTGGTATAGTAATTATGAGGAAAAGGGTTCGAATCCCATGGAGATGGTAAGAAAAAGTATGTTCAGGCGAGATTACAGTTTTTCTGATGGCAGAAACTTTACCTCCACAGGAAAACGACAAGAATGGATACAAATTCCTTTCTTCATTTTTATTAACATACTTGAGAATGATTACATCATTTAATCTATGTAGACTTTTTATGGTTACTCTTAACAGGAGAATTGTTAGAAGGGGAGGGGGGAGGTGCCAAGATGACTCTGTAGAGCTCGCCTTGAGCAGAAGGTATTACTGGTGGAGCTTCATCAAAAGGGGGCGGACAGATCCTCGTTGGAGAGAATGGAATGAAAGCTAGGGTTGGTGGAAGTGGAGGAAGTTCAGCAGAGGCCCGGGGATCTCCCACTGTGTATTCCCATGTTAAAGGAGGGTTCCACACCCGATTGCGAAAGGAGGGGAAGGGTGCTCGGAAAGACCTCCCTGCAGAAGGGGATGGAGCTGTGGTGTGAGGTGAAAAAGGAATGGGGTGAAAGGCCGAGGTAGCTATCTAGCGGGTCTCAGAATCTTCGGTGTCTCCAGTAAACCAGTCCCATAGCTCAAAAGATTCAGAATCTGAGGAGATCTCAATAGGGTGTTCCGCCGATGCCATGAGAGTGAGATGGAAGGACGAAGACATGGGGGGTGATAATTTATAGTTGAGGGGAAAGGAACTGCAGTAGTTCTCGGGAAGGAGAAGAAGGTGAAGAGACTAATATCATAAATAGCAGCAGCATAGGTACTTATCAAGGTATCATTTCCGAAGCAGCAAGGTAGAGGAAGAAGATCAAAAGACTGAAGTAATTTAATCTTTAGCCGAGCCAAAATTGGGTCGGACATGAATAAGGTGATCTGGGACCTTCTGAGTGAGCTCCCGAACAAAGGAGGTGATTGCGCCGGGCGACACGGGAAGTGAAACGTAATTGTAAAGAAAAAAAAAAGGCACAAAGTTAATGGAGGATTCCCAACCCACGATAAGGCGTACAAAAAAAACAATAAGAAGCTGTGCCAATAGAAACATTCTTAAACAACAAGAAAAGAGTCATTACAGGGAGTGAGACGTTATGGGTTATAGTTCAAAAAGCTCTGGGGGACACTTAGACAATGCATCTACAGGGTTCAGATAACTAGTGTCCGTGCCAGGAAGCGGATATCCTCGTTCGACATTTAAAGTTGAGGACCCGTCGAAGCCCAGTATAAATAGGTCCACTCCCTTCTTGACATAGCGTCCCTTCAAGTCAGCCTCTTGCTCCTTTAGCTGGGACTGGCAACTGGCTAGTTGAGCTTGACATTCGACCAGTTGTGCCTGACTTTCGGTTAGTTGGACAACCATGGCATCTCTCTCGGTTGTCGCTTTTATTGCTCGTTGACCCAGAGCCGAGAGAGCCTCGGAGTATTCTCGATGCTGTTCCGTTTGCTGCCAAGCCATTGTTGATAGGGCTTGAGGGAGGGTAGCTACCATGGAAGAAAGCTCTTGGCATTTCTGTATACAAGATTGTCGAGTGGATTCCCACGCCTGACGTTCTAGTCGAAGTTGTTGATGTTCTTGCCGAAGCTGCTGAATTGCAGTGGAAGAGTCAGCAGCTTGAATAATGGCGTCTCCAAGCTGTCTCTTATACCCTGTTAATTCATGGGTGAGAATATCCACCTGCTGAAGTTCGCTGGACTTGCTGTTTAAGGTCCTCATTTTTTCGTTGAAGCTCCTCTTTTCACTTTGGACCAAGGCCAACTGTGTCATGACATCTTCACATTGGCCTTTCAGGTTGGATCCCTTTTGTTCTTTCTCGCTTAATTGCCGAGCGAGTTGTTTTTGATGCGCCAAGGAGGCAAAGTGGCGCGCTTCCACACTGGATTGGAATTGGGCTATGTGAGACACCATTTTGCTATGCTTGGCCGAGGCCTGAAGGAAGGAAAATGCCATCATTAGACATTGACCTATAGTGGCATGTACATATATAAATACATTAAAAGTCGGGAGGGGAAAGTAGTTACCTTAGCCAGCAATTTGCCCACTTGGTCGCAAGGGCCTTGTATGCCCGATTGATTGAAGAACTTCACCTCTGAAAGGTGACGGATCTGTAGCTGGGACCCCAATGTAGCCATTGAGGGATTCGGGAGGGGAAGATCTCTTCCCTCAGCAGGTAGAGTGGGACCGACGCGTTGAAGAGGGGAGGGAGAAGTAAGTGCTTCTGAAGGGATAGGGGCAGAAATGGATTCGGTTCGGGAAGGTAAGGGAGAATCATGAGGAAGGGAGGATGAAGCAGGAGAATCGGAAAGGGAATCTCCTCCTTGGGGGGATGAGGATGGGACGGAGAGGGTGGTATCCCTCATCCTCGGTTCATAGACGGTTAAAGATCGGGAGTCATGTTGACCAGAGGAAGAGGGAGGAGGAACTGACGAACTGGGAGCTCCTCCCTTAGTGAGTCGCGGTCTTTTCTGAGTGGAAGAAGGGGCTTCTACAGACTTACCTCTTTTTGTTGAGGTCTTCTTCTTCTTGGTAGTCTCGATCTCTTCTCCCTTTACTAAAGCGTCCTGCATTAGATTATCTGCAAAATGCACTGATAAGAAGGATGGTTGACGCAAATAAGGGATCATATTAAGGGGTAAATGTCATCCTACCTATTGCGGCCGAGGCCGTTGAAGGGAAAGGGGACACCCCGAAGTGTCTTAGGAGAGGAGTTTTCATTAGGTGGTCTGAACAATAGTGGGATTCTCCCAGTGCTTTACAAATCTCCGAGAAAGGACATTGGGTCCTCATTTCGCGGAAAGGAGGCAGTTCAGGGAGTTCTAGCTTCCAGGTGTCCGAGTGGGGTAGAGCTTCAGAAAGTTGAACAAAGAAGTACAATTCTTCCCATCCTTTATGGGAAGTAGGCATATTCACTAAAAATTGGCAGTCCGTGCGACTAGATAGGTAAAAGAGGCTTGCCTTGGAGGATTTTAACTGGAAGAAGCAGTGAAATATTTGAGGGGATAGAGGGAGATTTAGGTGTCGAAATACTATATAGGCCCCCGATAGAATACAAAAAGAATTAGGGGTAAATTGGTTTAGCGGTAGTCTATAAAAATCTAAGATTTCTAGATAAGGGGAGGGCGCAGGTAAAAACAGGCCATTAAGGAACTGTTCGGAAAAGAAGCAAGTCAAACTGGAAGGAGGACGGTGCGGTCGGTGCATCTTGGTCGTGGAACAGCATTTTACGGAAGGATCTATGAACTTATCTTTAAGGTTAAACAAGTAATGGTCGCAGTCTAGTTGCGTTACCGTGCGTTCATACCACGCAGGTGAGGGGGTGGTCTTAGGGACCATAGGTATAAAACATGGTAAAACGCTTACTTGAGGGTTAGAGGAGAAGCATGTAGGAAAGGAAGGGCTGGGTCGCTGAAACGCCGCCGGTGAAAACCGTTGAAGGGAAGAAGTTGAAGGGACGGGATTGTTAGGCACGCTAAGTAATACCTAAAAGGAAATGACGGAGGTTTATATAGGGTTTTTGTGACGGTTCGACTATATAAAATAAAAGGAGAAGCGGGGCCCATAGGCCCATTAGGCCACCTCAAGTATATACGGTGGAGCTGTAAGAGAAGAGTGAATTTGAATTAACGAGCAAAGGATGGAGTAGGGATTTTATATATAGTTGGAAAGTCAAGCTTATAACTTCGCTTGACTATTTTTTGGGGTTGAATAATGATACTGTTGTTACCTCTTCTCTATAAACCGGATAGGAGGGCTTGCATGTAAGACATTATCCGAGCCAAATAATTGGTTCGACGGAGAAAGAAAGGAAGAACAGTTTGGGTGCAAACATCTGAAACCATTGGCACGGGAGAGCCAGTAGAAGCAATTGGCACGGCAAAGAGGAGGCGGAGGGCGCTTTTCTAGGAAATAATCGAGAATCGGTTCGACTAGATAGGCATAGAAGCAGATGGGACGGATAAGAATCGACTCGTCCTAGTCAGTCTGGGGTTAGTTTGGTGGGGAAAAAAGGGGAGTTGGTTCAGCCGGGCGCAGAGCCTGAGGGCTATGCCACACGTGAGCTATAGATCTAAGTTAGTTTCACCAAAGCAAATGGTTGAGAGGGACAGACTAACCTAGTTCCCTGAAATGTAGAGGGAGAGGTGTTATGTAACAGAAGGGGGGTCCCCACACAATATTCCGAGGAGCCTCCGCTCCTCGTATCTGTAACAGAATTATTCTCCAGGTGGATGTGGTGGCCACGTGTACGATGGGGACAGCTTGCAAGGTAACGAGGAATCTGAGGAGGAGAATAAAAGGGAGGAGGAGGACAGGAGAAAGGGGATCCACATTATTCCAACCAAGGAGAAACGAAGACGCATTGGAAGAAGGAGAGCTACTGTTAGGGCAATCTCTTACCGTGATATGGTTTTGATGTGTGTGGCAAAGGGTTTAAGTTACGTTGTTATTATGATTTGATATGTGCGTTGGAGTCTTGCAGGACTTATAATTTGCACATGGAGCCTTGGCGAGTTTCACCTCTCATGACTCGGTCCTTGAGTCGGTGAAGGATGGCTTTGCGGAAGCAGTGCGCTTGGAGCATCCGAGGGACCGCCGGACGAGGAGCTTGGAGTGAAGTCGGAGGAAGTAAACTTCAGGGTGAGACGCAAAGGATGGCGCTGCAGAGCCGTGTGCTTGGCGCATCCGAGGGACGTGGCCGGACGAAGATAACTTCAAAGGCGAGGGACTCCGAGGGATGAGAGTGAGCGAATGTAACCCAGGAAAGGGTAGAACTCCTAGGTGAAACATGGCCATTTGGCTAAGTGTCGGATGAGATTTCCTGACATCAGTCGACTTCCATGGAATGGTAGTCGACTGCTCTGAGTTGAATGGAGTTCGAATCGGTAGCGATCGTGATGTCGGCAATGATCGACCCGAGAGATGGCCGATCGTGATAGCACCGCGAGCACAGAATGGAGTCGAGCTCGCGAGCCTCGATTGATAGTCCATCAGTCGACTGATAGTGTTGTCGTTGGATAGAATCCAACGTGGAAAGCAACGATTATTGGGCAATGGCTACAGGACCAGTCGACTGATAGGGACATTAGTTGACTGCTCCTGTGTCAATGGGAAGAAACCCTCTTCCTCTATAAAGAGGAATGGGATGGGGCTTTGGGGGCCTAATGCTTGAACTCCTAACGGCTCCCAAAGTGCCATAATCATTTTTTCACTCTTCTACTTGTTCTAATCTTCATTCTATTGTAGAAGAGTGATCCTTGTGTAAAAGAGGTTACCTCCACCTAGCTTTGTGCAAAGGAGAGATCTAGTGGATTTGGCAAAGGAGTGATTCACCTTGGACGAATCGGGATCGTGGATTAGCTGCGTAGCCATGAACCACGTTACGACTTGGTGTTAGCATTGGTTTTATTCTTGTTGCTTTGATTTGCTTGTTTTGTTTTGTTTTTTCGTTGTGCTAATATTGTTTGTAGACAAGCGAATTACATCATCGAACGAAAGAGGGCTATTCACCCCCCCTCTAGCCGGCCACATCCACACTTCATCGACCCTATAAGTGGTATCAATGCCAAGGTCGCTTGTCGAGGACTAACCCCTACAACAAGCACTTCATCAAAAATGGCCAGCTCCAATATTTACCCACCAAAGTTTGAAGGAGAATTCTCTTGGTGGAAAAAGAGAATGGAGGTATTTTTCGAAACCAACTTTGAAATTCTTTTAATTATGGAAAACGGTTTCGAATTGCCTACGGATGAAGAAAGGGAGTCATTGGAGAAATCTAGGCGGAGCAAGAGGCAAAGGGAAGAATACTTGGCAAATTCAAAGGCCAAGCATCACCTTTATAATGTACTCCCCCAACAAGAAGTAAACAGGATTGGGGAATGCTCTAGTGCAAAAGAGATGTGGGAGAATCTAGTAGAGCTTCATGAAGGTACCTCGGAGGCCAAACTTGCAAGGAAAGACCTCCTCCGCTCCCAACTATCAAACATCAAATTAGAAAAGGGAGAAAAGGTAACCTCACTACACTCTAGATTTAAAGAGATAATAACCGGTTTATCTAGTGTAGGTGAGAAGCTTTCAAATAGGGACATGCTCATGAAGGCTATAGATGCCTTTCCTCGGTCCTCAAGATGGAGCTCTATGGTGGACTCATTCTACATCTCCAAGAACTTAGAAGTTAGCACCTTGGAGGAATTTTTCTCAACAATGGAGCTCCACGAAACAAGGCTTGAAGGAATAGTTGAAGAGCCTAGAATTCAACCTTCAAGAGGAGTAGCCTTGATGGCCCACAAAGGGAAGAAGAAGATGGAGACTCTCTCTTCCTCCGACGAAGCATCCTCCTCCTCCTCCATGGATAGCACGGAAGAAGCTTATATGGTAAGGAGGGTAAGGCGTGCATTAAAAGGTTTTAAATTCAATAACTCTAATTATAGGAGAAGAAGACCAAGGGGGGAAGATTATTTGCTACAATTTCCAAGGAGAGGGACACATAAGGGACAATTGTCCCCTCTTGAACAAAAACAAGGAGGAGAAGAGAAAGAAGGAAGAAAAGAAGAAGAAGGGGAGAAAGAAGAAAAAGGAAGAAGAAAAGAAGCCAAGGAAAAGGGGAAGACAAAGGCATTAAAAGCAAGGACTTGGGATGATCCTTCTTCCTCCTCATCATCATCATCCGAGGAAGAAAATGCCTCTGTTACAAATTTAGCATTGATGGCCTTTGACGATCTAGACTCTTCCTCCTCCAAAAATGAAGGATCAAGCATAAGTGAGGAAAGCTCTAGTGAAGGGGGAGCTTCTTCACCATCCTCATGCGAAGAAGAAGAAGATATGGAGACTATGGTAACGAATATCTCACTTAGTAAAATAGTTTCCATGATTTCTAGCCTCACTAAGGACTTTGTTTAGGGCAAAGAAGAAAAACAAATGCATGCTAGATCAAATTAAGGACTTAGAAGAAAAATTAGAAAAAGCATGCTTAAATGTAAATGAAAATATTTCTTCTAGTTATGATGATGCATGCTCACATGATCAATATATGTCATTTGATGCTAATGATGCATGCATAGAGGAAAATAGGGCTCTAAGGAAAAAGATAGATTATTTGACCAAGGCTCTAGAAAAGTTTAAAATTGGCTCAAACACTCTTAACATGATCATAGGGAGCCAAAGAGCAAGTTTCAACAAGAAAGGCCTAGGATATAAGGAAAAGAAAAATGAAAAGGCCTATAAATGTTTAATTGCTAGGGGTCAAGACAAAAAGAAGGTAATAGCTAGAAAATGGATCCCTAAGGAATTTTTAGTGAACCCCATAGATAAGTATCTGTATTGGGTTCCAAAATCTATCCTTAAGGGTTAAGAAAACCCTAGAGTAGTCAACCATATACAATTTACCTATATCATATGTTGGTTGACTTAGGATGGCGGGACAACATTTTTGAAATAGTGTTAGGTGATGATAATGCACATATAAATAGATAAATCATGCTTTAGGTGATATTTTCCTTATTATCATGATGTAATACCTAATCCATGATTATTAATTGATGAATACATGTGTTTCATGATTATAATGTGAAATTTATCCATATATGTCTTTATGATCATGTGGGATGTTAGGATAATACTTAACCTTGATAGAATTGTATGAAAATAATGGTTAAGTATATACAAATACCTTTAGGATACATCTCACACTCACCATAGGCTACCTTGATTGAAAACTTAGCATGAGTGGGATGTTAGGATGATACAAATGTCCACTAGTGCCTATAACATTTAAATGGTCATTTAAATTATCAAAATAGCAATAATAGACCAATCATGGGGAAGACTTATGTTTAATTCATAGACATATTGCCCAAAGATCATGGTTGGATATTTTATATATTTTCAAAATAAATTCTTACTTTAAAATCTGTGTGTTCATGTTTTGAAACAATCCAAAGCAAAACTAGGTGTTAAAATGGATATTAACATGATCAAAAACCTAGTGGTTTTTAAAGCTTATCGATTTTTGGCAAATCTCTGAAAATATAATGATTTTTCATGAAAAACTATTTTTCACTAATAAAGTAACTTGAAAGAAATGTGTTTCCCAAACTTCGTGATTTTTTGAATTTTATAGATTTTTTTACACATTTCTGAAATTCGCCCCGGAAAATCAGAAATCCTGAAATCCATGTGCCAATCGACTGGTAGTCTGAACTAGTCGACTGGTCGTCTGATAACATGCCCAATAACCTCTTTTATCCGATTTAAAGGCATGTTTTGGCTTTTGTTTCCCTCTAAACTTGATGTCATGCTTAGATAAACTTTATTTAATATTTTTAATGATGTGAAAGGGGGAGAAATATATTTGTTTAAGTAAAGGGGGAATGTATTTAGGTGGAGTTTCATGTATTAAGGGGGAGAGTTTCTAATCATGTTATTTACATGTTTTCTTTCCTTAATATTTTATCAAATATTTTACCTAACTTAAACGGATTGCCACACATTAAAAAGGGAGAGATTGTTAGGGCAATCTATTGCCGTGATATGATTTTGATGTGTGTGGCAAAGGGTTTAAGTTAGGTTGTTATTATGATTTGATATGTGCGTTGGAGTCTTGCAGGACTTAGTAATTCGCACATGGAGCCTTAGCGAGTTTCACCTCTCATGACTCGGTCCTTGAGTCGGTGAAGGATGGCTTTGCGGAAGTCGTGTGCTTGGAGCATCCGAGGGACCGCCGGACGAGGAGCTTGGAGTGAAGCCGGAGGAAGTAAACTTCAGGGTGAGACACGAAGGATAGCGCTGCAGAGCCGTGCGCTTGGCGCATCCGAGGGACGTGGCCGAACGAAGATAACTTCAAAGGCGAGAGACTCCGAGGGATGAGAGTGAGCGAATGTAACCCGGGAAGGGGTAGAGCTCCTAGGTGAAACTTGGTCATTTGGCTAAGTGTCGGATGAGATTTCTCGACATCAGTCGACTGCCATGGAATGAAAGTCGACTGCTCTGAGTCGAACGGAGTTCGACTGGTATCCGACTGATGGGTTTTGGCCCAGCGATCATGCCATGCGATCGTGATGCATAGCGATCGGCTAGGGATGTGATCGATAGCAATATTCGGGCACAAAATGGAGTCGAGCTCGCGAGCACTCGACTGATAGTCCATCAGTCGACTGATTGTATGATCAGTCGACTGATGGTGTTGTCGTTGGATAGAATCCAACGTGGAAAGCAGCCGTTATTGGGCAACGGCTACAGGACCAGTCGACTGATAGGGACATCAGTCGACTGCTCCTGTGTCAATGGGAAGAAACCCTCTTCCTCTATAAAGGGGAATGAGATGGGACTTTGGGGGCCTAATGCTTGAACTCCTGACAGCTCCCAAAGTGTCATAAATATTTTTCCACTCTTCTACTTGTTCTAATCTTCATTCTATTATAGAAGAGTTATCCTTGTGTAAAAGAGGTTACCTCCACCTAGCTTTGTGCAAAGTAGAGATCTAGTGGATTTGGCAAAGGAGTGATTCACCTTGGACGAATCGGGATCGTGGATTAGCGGCGTAGCCGTGAACCACGTTACGACTTGGTGTTAGCATTGGTTTTATTCTTGTTACTTTGATTTGCTTGTTTAGTTTTGTTTTTCCATTGCGCTAATATTGTTTGTAGACAAGCGAATTACGTCATCGAACGAAAGAGGGCTATTCACCTCCCTCTAGCCGGCCACATCCACACTTCATCGACCCTATAGCTACCACTTTGTCGGAGATGGAGAGTAGTGATCTTCGCCTTTCGTGTACTCTTTCTTATTTTGTGATCTGACTGTAAGAGGTTTTCTCCTCCACCTTCGGAAGTTTCCTTTTCGCGAAAGAGGACGTTCATAGTGAAGCGTACTTTGACACTGCATCCGGTGATAGTGCTCACCTCCGTGAAGTAGGAATCCCGATTCCGAACCACGTTACATCTTGTGTCTTAGTTTTGTTGTTTGCGTTGATTTTGTGTTTCTCTACTTTACTCTTGCATCCTTACTGTTGCGACTTGTGAGAACTCCCAAAGCTCTCTTCGTGTTTCATCGCATCGAAAGGAGATGAATAAATCTTCCTCACTGCATCATTAAACTTTGCTCATTCCTTTCCTATCTTTTAGTAGCTTACTTTATTGAAATCTTCAAGAACACAGTAAGAACTCAGTCAAGTTCAGATTATAATTCAAGTTAATCACCGAACTAGCTGTATATTTTAAGATGGTTGAATCTTGCAACTTATGGTACAGGCAGATCATTGGGAAGGGAGGCTACAATTATATCTCAACATTGATCTGTGCATGAAGCCAGTGACCCACGTGTCCTCCTTTCTGCTCGCCTAAAAGGAAACGCATGCATGCTTTAGGGTTTTAAAAAAGGGCCATTCAGATAGCTTTTCACTAAAGGGGAGAGAGGTGTCAGGAAGTCCCCAAACAAGGACTGTTTCTTGCGCTTTGTCTTCTTGGAATTTGGCCTCTTCCTCTCCGCAGTGTCTCGTTGTTGTTTATACGTGAGATCGGCAGCGGACGGCGCAGTGCTTGACCGCTTCTAATTGTGCGTTTGTGAGAGAGAGAGAGTGCGTGGATTGATTTGTTCTCGAAAACTCTGCTAAAGATGCCGAAAATGACTACTGCACGCCGTTGTCAACTTAAAAAAAAAAAAAATCTCGAGATAAAAAATGATAGATTCATTTCAAATTAAATAAAAAAATAAATCGTGATAATTAATATGACAGAAGAATAGATATTCTAATAAACTTTACAATCTCTAAAAATTGATTGTTGGAATTTGTTAACTTAACGGTTTTTATTAGTCTATTTTCGGACCATCGTAAGGGAGATAAATCATGATAAATCTTTAACCCTCGAGATTAGTAACTAGTGCATGATAAAAAAGAAGGTTAATAAGAGATGGCAGCAGAAGAATTCAGCAGTGATGGGAGGAGAAAGATGTGTTTGAAATTGTGGCAATGTGTTAGATAACAATCTCTGAAGATATCTCGTAGTCTCTCATCTATGCAGTAGCAACAGCAAGTTGATGTTGGAAATTTGAATAAAAAATAAATGATTTGGGTATGAAGGCATCTATTTTACTATCCTAATCCTGTTTTGAGTAATTATTCAGAGCATAACGTACATTTCAAATCGATAATTAATGACATAACAAATAACGCAAGCGAAACAACATACATGAGGCTAACGTTTCAAAATGAAACTTAAATAGTTCGAGCAAAAATGACATATCAAAATCAAACTTTTACTCTATCATTAATCAAAATCAAAATATACAATCTATATAAATAGATTGTAACTTGAAAAGAAAAAAAAAGAAGAGATAATCGTGAGATTTTTTAATTGTCGTTCTATGGTAGTCTTCATGTGTCGGTTCAATTCCCCATGAACAATCTGTGTTTGATTATGTTTAAGATTCTCATCATTGCATCCTATGAAACAGACATCCGACGACCCTTGAAAGCAACAGATGGGGATTAGAGGGGACGAATATGTTTTAAGAAACTATGTAAATCACAGGCCTTGACAACAAACATGAGATTCGACACAAAACAACAAATCCATATTGTTAAATAGGGAAAATTTAAAATACTAAATTAAATGGCCAAAAATAATCCTAGAAATTTTCGGGATTTTTAGGGATGTTTAGGAATTTTTCTAGAATTTTTTTGGAATTAAACGGGGTTTGTACGGGGTATTTACGGGGATAATTAATTTAATGGGGAAGGTTAGGAATTAATTAAAACCTAACCTAGGTTTATTGGGGAAATCCGGTTTATCGCGCTCAGTTTTTTCTTTCTCACGATTCCTCACCGTAGCTGTCTCTCCGTCGATGCCCTCTCCTCTCAGGATGCGCCGACGACCAAGCCACCGCAATCTCTCCGCCAACGCACTCTCCTCTCACGTGGCGCTGCCTCCCTCCGTGCGGGCATCTTCGTCGGCCTTCCATGTGCACGCATCGCGTGCCTTTGACACCACCGCCACCGCAATCGAGCTGCCGCCGTCTTCTCCCCCGCATGCGCGCCTGCTGCCATAACCTGTTTTCCCCCTTTCATTGTCGTCGTCGCAACCCACACCGCAACTTCCCCTCCTCACCGAGCGACCTCACTGTTCTCGTCGTTCTCTCCCTCTCATTACGGCAAACAGCGGCGACCAGATCGTCTCGACGATCCCTGCGGACCAGCAGCAGCAGAGAGTGTGGAGTGGCAGGGGAGTTTGCATCGGCGACGTCCTACACCCTGATCTATTTGGGAGTTGTGAGTTTTGCCAGAACAAGGGGTTTTCTATCGGTTCTATGGATTGCGATGCCTAGTTGGGTTTTCTACAGATCGTCGCCGGAGTTTGGTAAGATCTGATCATCTCTTTACTTTGGACGAAGATCAAAGTTCTAGCAGTGGTGTCCTTCATTTGGTTTAAGTTTGTGATTTTGGGCAGTGGTCTTAAATAGGGGAACAAGGGATTGGGATAAGGAATGGCTACCGGTGGAGTTGGTAAATCTCGTTTGTTTATTTTCTTTAATTGTTGTGTTTGATTTTGGTTGTGGTCGTTCTGAATTGGGTTGTAAAGGGGCGTGAAGAGTAAATCTGGTCTAGGGTGTTATTTGGCTGTGAATAGGGCGACTCTTGACCACGAAGGGGCTGTGAGTGCATTGTGTGAGGTGTTGTGGGTTGTTCCGGTGAACAAAGAAAACTATTATAGATTGATGGGTGGCCGGGTCAGCTGGGAAGGAGCTGTGATGATGGTGGTTGTGGTGGAATTGTGAAGGTGGTTTAAAAAGGTTAGAGAGTTGTGTTGGGTTGTTATGATGAGGAGATGCTCGGGTTTTTTTTCCTTGCATTGGAGCAGAGGGTGATTTTCATAATTGGTTAGAGCCCTAAATGGGTGCATTAAGGTGTTGTACTCATATTTGGTAGATTAAGTGAATACATGTTAGATGTCGTGTGATTGGACTTAATGGTAATTATATTATATGCAGGTTTCAGCTACGAGACAGGTCCACGAGCGTGACGATTGCATTATTACGATCATTATAGCAGGCGGGTATTTTGACTTATCTTTTTGATATAGTCATGTTGATATGTTAGTTAGTATAGCTTACAATAATTTTCATGTTTATCTGTCTTGTATGTTATTGTGCCTACTTGATACATGCATTTGATCATATTATAGTTATACCTTTCCTATTTTACTTGGATCATAGATATGTACTTATTGGTTGTGCATATTATTCAGATATGTATTTTTGTTGGTATTACATGCTTTAGTATCATGCACCATCTTGCATGATTGCATGCTGGCTGGACGGGGTTTCTTTGTAGTGGAGCCCGCAACTAGTTACATGGTCTGCACACGCTGCCACTCATGGGTTAGTGGTACATCGGGAGGGTGTGTGCAGTTGCTCTATCTGGCTCCGCTAGTCCGCTCATGGGTAGTGTTGAGGTAGCGTGGTAGCGGGCAGGGATCCCTCTTATGGTCTACGACATCGGGAGATGAGAGCATTGCTCCCCCACTGTGTTTGGGGGCAGGAGGATAGGTGTACTCTGACAACATCCTGTCCACTCGGTCACTCAGGAGCAGTGATGGCAGAGTGCACAATTGTCATAGCCCTACCCACTCGGCTTCACCATCGCGTGTGAGGCGGCTGACTAGCGTCAGGGGTGACCATGTCATTTGCACCGCATGCATTTTGCATGGATAGCATTTGTATTGTGTTTGCTGCATTTTTATTGCTGCCTTGGATGTTGCATATGATTGCCATGCATACAGGATACATATTTGTATATGGTCTGACGACTTTATTTCTTCTAGTATGACACATGCTCCTATATCAGGGTAGGAGATTCAGGTAAGTACAGTTCTTTTGTATTTCTTTCTTGCATACCCTATATATGAGACTGTATTGGCATGATTGTTATTATTAGCTATATCTTACTTTGCATATAGTCTATATCCGTTGAGTTCTTTGAACTTACCCCGTTGTTCTATATCTATTTCAGGATGAAGCTGTCAGGAGAGTCCAACTCCCAAACCCCCCCCCCCCCCCCCCCGCGTCGTGATAGTTTATTTGTTATTTTATTTATGGTTTCGATTTTTGACTAGGAGATATGTTTAGGACAGGTATTTGATTTATGTACTCTTAGATATTTGGTATGTCCTTATGGACCTATATTCGGATTTTTATTCAGTTGGAATTGGTTGTGTATTCCTGCCTAGATGGCAGAAGGGGTAAGTCTAGATGTGATAGACTTTTGGTTATTTCTTTTGATTGTTGTCCTGAGGCTTATTTATGACCTGCGTGTGTAGTTTGATTCCGGTCGTGTTGACGGATGTATAGTGGTCGTGTAGGCATTGTATGCAGTATTGGTAATGTCACCCGTACAGGGGAGATGCTGTCGGATTTTTGTCTGGAGGGGACTCCCTCGGGGCGTGACAATTTATTTGGTATCAGAGCCTAGGTTTCCGAGTTCCTTAGGGTCTTTGGGTTTTCGGAGTTTGCAACATTTGGCAGGTTAACTGGGGTATTTTCGGAGTTGTACGGATTTCCGACAATTTTTATGTTTCGGAAATTCAAGGTATTATTGACGAGGTCAATTTGGGGATTTGGCGTTGATAGGACATCTCTAGACGGCTAACAGGTGAATAAATTCTAGAAAATTTTCTAGATTTAGTGCATATTTGTATTGGTTATATTGGTTATGCGGGTTACTTAGGTGGTATCATGTTTTGTCTAGTATTGTTTTAACCTTATATCTGTTAGATTGTTAGATTTTTTAGTTTGCTAGTTTATCGTTAGTATATGGTTATTAATTGTTATTACTGCTATACGTAGCTAGTTATCATTATGATATAAATGATTAGATATTATTGGTAGATGTTTACCTCTTACTATTTGGACTAGTATTAGGATATATATAGGCATCTGATGCTTTATTTAGTATTGCCTTAACTTTTTTCTGGCATGACCCTTTAGATATACCCTAAATAAAATTTCAGCCATTGATTGCCATTAGTATGACTATGCTGTTGTTTATTAGACAGCGTGTTATGTGTTTATTTAGCTATGTGTTATTGTGGTGGATACCATGATTGAGACTAGTAGGGATAGAATAACTTAGATGAGGTTATTCCGTGGGAGCGGATCTCAAGAATGAAACATTAGTAAAACCCTAGGTGTTGGAACCCTAGGTGTAATAACCCGGATGTGTTTATTGGTGTATCGTTATCCATTTACTATTTCAGTTGATATGGTGATCAGACTAGTAGAGGTCGTATGATTAGGATGCGATTAATCCTTAGAGGGTATATAACGTTGTTTATATCTATCGACTGCCAACTATATAACCCATTCGTGGTTGAGAAAAGTTTACAATAGAGTTTCCCTATAGGGGCTTTAGTATATTTGAGGTCGAATATGTCTCCCATATATGGTTGAGATAATCTACTGTAAGGTTATACTCTTGCATTATCCGCTCGGAGTTGGTGATAATCGGATTCGTATGACGTTTGTAGCTAGATAGCTACTTTACATCTTAAGTACCCACGAGATCTGTTCGTGGAAGCATGTTGTAGCATGCATGATTAAACTGATAGAAATGATATAATTTAGACTTAACCCTCTTGCCGTGCTTGTTAGTAGATTTGTTGTTCTTATTGGCCTTGATAGGCGTTTCCTATTAGCTGGGATGAAACCCTATGATCAATCGTCTCGATGTATTTATTAGTGGACTTGTGATTTTTATCGACTTTGATAACCGATCATGTTAGAAGGGTTGGAACCCTAGACTTAACCATCTTGAATTATTTATTTATAAGTCGATGATCTTTATCGACTTTGGTAAACATTTCGTATTAGAGGTGTTGAAACTCTCACTTGACTGCCTCAATGAGTTTAATTGTAGATCGATGATCTTTGTTGACGTTGATAGTCGTTCTATGTTGGATGTATTGGATAACCCTAGGCTTAACAACCTAGGATAATCGACTGCCTCGCAATCCATCAGAGGTAGCATGTGGTTGTGAGCAGTCAATAACTAGATATCTATATATGCGGTCTGCCCATGAGACCCATTAGTGGTAGCATGTCATTGCCGCAGACACTGAGTCTTTCTGCTGCCCATCTACCCACGAGTTTCATTCGTGGTAGCATGTAGTTGCACGTAGACAGTGCTTAGCATATTGATTGTCGACCCATGAGTACCATTCACGGTAGCTCATAGACAGTTCCCTTTGTGTGGAGAGCCACGAGGCATTGTCGTGGTATCTGGATGTGCATTGCATGTAGATTACAGTGGTTGTGTATGTTGTAGGTATATTTGTTATACTGCTGACTAGGTTAATTGCAGACTGACATTGGTTCTCTGGGGGTTGGGTTACTCTAGCTTGTTCTCTGTGACTTCCATTATGTGCATTATGATTATGCACTATTGTCTATCCATCCACTGAGTGGTTGTACTTACCCCCTCCTCACTTATCCTCTAGGTTAACTGATGGAGGATGTGTCTTGACCTACCTTTGTGTCGCTCAGAGAGTTCCTTGTCATTCTTGTCTCCCTGCATCTTCGAGATGCCGCTTTATTTACTTTATCGATATTGCATTTTGTTATGCACTTTGGATTTTGTCGCATTTTGATTTGGTGTCATAAAACTATATTACTTTAATTGATATATATTTAGACGTGCATGCATGCAGTTAATAAAATACTAGTATTTCTAGTATTATTTCGAGGTTTTTACCAGATCTGGTCCATGTATTTTGGAATATTGTCACTAAGGGGCTCCTCCATCATTTGGATGACGGATATGCCCCCAGGACGTGACAATTTTATTGGTTTGCTGTTTTGGTTTGTGGGTTTTGTGTTTCGAGGATTTTATTTTCCTTGGATTTTTGGGAGTTCTCAAGTTTTGGGGACCAGGTAAGCTGAAGGATATCTCTGAGCTATAGGAAAAGTATTGTCTTTAGTGGTTACTGTACTTTAGTGGTTAGTAAAACTATTGACTTAGTGAAATTGCCCTTACTCATGGTCAGGGACGAGGTCGAGGACGTAGTGACCTTACGGAACCTAACGATGATTTCAGAAGTACAGACTCTTTAGAGGTGCCGACTGATGTCGAATTAGGAAGCTAGAGATTTGGCCTGCTAGCCACCAATTTGAAGGACAAGGAGTAAACCCTCAGAGAATATCAGTCCCTACTATTAGTGATTTGGTTCTGAATAAGGTGTGTATACCTACACTGGTAAAGACGATGAAAGATCGTTTTACCTTATTATAGGAGGTGTTGGATGGAATATTTATCTGTCCCAGTATTTCTTCTAGAGAAGATTCGGAACTATTTGTTAAAAGAGAGACGAACCTTTGAGGTTATGCATGATTATCGATGATAGAATGCGGTAGTGGTGGAAGGAAATGAATATCCTTCATTCTGGATAGAGGATCTATTTAGATCAGTTATAGGACACCTGTGTATACTCTAGGATTGATTTATGACTGGTGGGTTGATATTGTAGTGACATGGTGTCATACAATTGTCATTGTTGTTGTGATGATTGTTATATCATCAGCCTAGAGTAAAGAGAATGCAGTTGTGTAGTGACGACAATTTCATACTTGGTATGAATTGTATGAGCTTTTGATTATTTTATTAGACTTATTGATGATTTAGTCGTCCAGGGATTTGGGAAGTCATGTATTCTGGACACGAATGAATCAGTTGTGGTCGTTGGAGTTGCGTAACTTGGCCATTGTTGAGGGTGGAAGTTGGAGTTGCGCACTCGGCCGCCGTAAATGGTGGTTTCCTTGTATTGATTTGATTATTACCATAGCTATGGATAGGATGCCCTAGTGGTACTACATCGTTGACTGGTTGGACAAGGATGGTGATGGAATTAACTTGGTCTGAAGCATGTGAAACTAGTTTCAGGGTTCAGACGCTGGTTTACTTTTACACCAGTGTTGATTAATCATTCTGGTGTGGATGGAAGGGTGGTGTACATGGATGCATCATTTCGGGGACTGTAGCGATTCCGATGCTATTGAATAAGACATATCCTAAGCTTACGACAGTTAAAGAAGTGCGAAGTAAGCCATCATATATATGACGTGGACTTAGTAGTTATTATGTTGTTTTTGTAGAGGTGAGGAGAAGGAATGCTTATGGGGTTTGGCTAGCTATTGGATAGCTACTATAGAGTAGCTGGAACATGAGCAGTTGTAACAAGGGAGTTTGGTCGCTATAGCCTCCCATGCACTTACATAGTGTGTGGGGGAGTGGATTTTGGATGGTAGATAGACTTCTCTTGTGAAAAGATAATTCCTCGCCTCTGACTTCGAGGAGGATAGTGGTTTCCAGAGTTACATTAGTTTAAGGAAGAGATGCTTCAGGAAATTCCGATTTCGAAATGGAAGTGGAAGAATATCATTATGGATTTCGGGGGCAACTGGGAGGACCACTTGCCGTTAGTGGAATTCGCCTACAATAACAGCTATCATTCGGCTATCCAAGTGGCCCCATTTGAAATATTGTATGGTAGACAGTATCGTACACCCACCCTCTGGGAGGAGGTTGGGGAGGCCCAATTGCTAGGACCCTAGAGAGCTCAGCATGAGACAGAGTTGGTCCATACTATCAGACGTAGGATGGCTAATGCACAGGATCGTCAGAAGAGTTATGCGGATCAGAGACGGAGACCTCTAGAGTTCTCTATTGGTGACCATGTATCCCTGCGAGTCTCACCCATGAAAGGGGTGAAGAGATTTGGCCTCCGTGGTAAGCTAGCTCATAGGTACATTGTTCCGTTTGAGATTTTGGAGAGGATTAGAGCAGTCGCTTACCGCCTAGCGCTACCACCGTCTTTGGCTGGTATCCACGATGGGTTTCATGTGTCCATGCTAAGGAAGTATGTGCCAGACCCTACACATATTCTATCAGATGTGTCAGGTTCTATTCAACCAGATGCTACTTACAAAGAGGTTCCGGTATGGATTTTTGGATCACAAAGAACGACAATTGCGGAACAAAACTAGGTGACTTGTCAAGGTCGGGTGGAGTCACAACACTAATGAGGAGGCTACTTGGGAGCTTGAAGAAAAGATCAGAGCTCAATACCCCCACCTGTTTACTTAAGGTACGTGAGATATGTTTTTAGTACTTGTGGTAATTTCTTACTCGTTATGCATCTGAGTAGAAAATTTGGGGACCAAATTTTTATTAGTGGGGGAGAATGTTAAATATGGAAAATTTAAAATACTAAATTAAATGACCAAAAATTAAGAAAAATAATCCTAGAAATTTTCGAGATTTTTAGGGGATTTTAGGAATTTTTCTAGAATTTTTTTGGAATAAAACGGGGTTTGTACGAGGTATTTACGGGGATAATTAATTTAATGGGAAAGGTTAGGAATTAATTAAAACCTAACCTAGGTTAATTGGGGAAATCCGATTTATCACGCTCAATTTTTTCTTTCTCGCGATTCCTCATTGTAATTGTCTCTGCGTCGATGCCCTCTCCTCTCACGATGCGCCGATGACCAAGCCACCGCGATATCTCCGCCAACGCCCTCTCCTCTCACGTGGCGCCGCCTCCCTCCGCGCAGGCATCTCCGTCTGCCTTCCACACGCACGCATCACGTGCCTTTGACACCGCCGCCACCGCGATCGAGCTGCCGCCATCTTATCCCCCGCAACTTCCCCTCCTCACCGAGCGACCTCACTGTTCTCATCGTTCTCTCCCTCTCCTCGCGGCAAACAGCAGTGATCGGATCGTCTCGACGATCCTTGCGGACGATCGGCAGGAGAGAGTGTGGAGTGGCAGGGGAGTTTGCATCAGCGACGTACTACACCCTGATCTATTTCGGAGTCGCGAGTTCTATCGGAACAAGGGATTTTCTGTCAGTTCTGTGGATTGCACTGCCTGGTTGGGTTTTCTGCAGATCATCGCCGGAGTTTGGTAAGATCTGATCGTCTCTTTACTTTGGACGAAGATCAAAGTTCTAGCGGTGGTGTCCTTCATTTAGTTTAAGTTTGTGATTTTGGGCAGTGGTCTTGAATAGGGGAACAAGGGATTGGGATAATGAATGGCTACCGGTGGAGTTGGTAAATCTCATTTGTTTATTTTCTTTAATTATTGTGTTTGATTTTGGTTATGGTCGCTATGAATTGGGTTGTAAAGGGGCGTGAAGAGTAGTTCTTGTCTAGGCTGTGATTTGGCTGTGAATAGGGCGGCTCTTGACCATGAAGGGGTTGTGAGTGCATTGTGTGAGGTGTTGTGGGTTGTTCCGGTGAACAGAGAAAACTATTATAGACTGATGGGTGGCCAGGTAAGCGGGGAAGGAGCTGTGATGATGGTGGTCATGGTGGAATTGTGAGGGTGGTTTAAAGAGTTGTGTTGGGTTGTTATGGTGAGGAGATGCTCGGGTTTTTTTGCCTTGCATTGGAGCAGAGGGTTATTTTGATAATTGGTTAGAGCCCTAAATGGGTGTATTGAGGTGTTGTACTCATATTCGGTAGATTAAGTGAATACAGGTTCGATGTAGAATTTATCTAATCGATGTCGTGTGATTACACTTAATGGTAATTATATTATATGCAGGTTTCGGTCACGAGACAGGTCCACGAGCGTGACGATTGCATTATTACGATAATTATAGCAGACGGGTATTTTGACTTATCTTTTTGATATAGTCATGTTGATATGCTAGTTAGTATAGCTTGCAATAATTTTCATGTTTATCTGCCTTATATGTTATTGTGCCTACTTGATACATGCATTTGATCAGATTATAGTTATACCTTTCCTGTTTTACTTTGATCATAGATATGTACTTATTGGTTGTGCATATTATTCAGATATGTATTTTTCTTGGTATTACATGCTTTAGTATCATGCACCATCTTGCATGATTGCATGCTAGCTAGACAGGATTCCTTTGTAGTTGAGCCCACAGCCAGTTACATGGTCTGCACACGCTGCCACTCATGGGTTAGTGGTATATTAGGAGGGTGTGTGTAGTTGCTCTGTCAGGCTCCGCTGGTCCGCTCATGGGTAGCGTTGAGGCAGCGTGGTAGTGGGCAATGATCCCTCCTCTGGTCTACGACACCGGGAGATGAGAGCATTGCTCCCCCACTCTGTTTGGGGCAGGAGGATAGGTGCACTCCGATAGCATCCTATCCACTCGATCACTCAGGAGCAGTGATGGCAGAGTGCATAGTTGTCATAGCCCTACCCACTCGGCTTCACCATCGCGTGTGAGGCGGCTGACTGGCGATAGGGGTGATCATGTCATTTGCACCGCATGCATTTTGCATAGATAGCATTTGTATTGTGTTTGCTACATTTTTATTGCTCCCTTGGATGTTTCATATCATTGCCATGCGTACAGGATATATATTTGTATATGGTTTGACGACTTTATTTCTTCTAGTATGGCACATGCTCCTATATTAGGGTAGGAGATTCAGGTAAGTACAGTTCTTTTGTATTTCGTTCTTGCATACCTTATATAGGATACTGTATTTGCATGATTGTTATTATTAGTTATATCTTACTTTGCATATCAACTATATCCGCTGAGTTCTTTGAACTTACCCCGTTGTTCTATATCTATTTCATAATGAAGCTGTCAGGAGAGTCCAGCTGCCATCCCCCCCGTCGTGATAGTTTATTTGTTATTTTATTTATGGTTTGGATTTTTGACTAGGAGATATGTTTAGGATAGGTATTTGATTTATGTACTCTTGGATATTTGGTATGTCCTTATGGACCTATATTCGGATTTTTATTCAGTTGGATTTGGTTGTGTATTCCTGTCCAGATGGCAGAAGGGGTAAGTCTAGATGTGATAGACTTTTGGTTATTTCTTTTGATTGTTGGCCTGAGGCCTATTTATGACCTGCGTGTGTAGTTTGATTCAGGTTGTGTTGACCGATGTATAGTGGCCATGTAGGCCTTGTATGCAGGATTGGTAATGTCACCCGTATAGGGGAGATGTTGCCGGATTTTTTTCTGGCGGGGACTCCCTCGGGGCATGACACATATACTCTTCAACAAATAGTGTTGCTGAAAGAAAGAATCATACTTTAAAAGAGATGATGAATATTCTTGATTAAGTTCTAGATTGCTAGATAATCTATTGGGGGAGTTGTGCCAATGACTATTTACCTTTTAAATAAGATGCTCCAAAAAAATATGGAGGAGAGCCCTTATGAGTTATGGAATGCTAGAAAGTTATCCTATAAATATTTGCGAGTGTAGGGTGGTTTTATAAATGTTTTGGTTCATAATTTGAAAAGGATTAAAATAGGATCAATGATAGTTGATTCCATATTTATTGGATATACACATAAAAATAGCGTTTATAGGTTCCTTGTAAATGATTTTCAAATTCTAGAGATACACAAAAAACTCGATTATTGAATTGAGAAATGTCTAATTCTTCGAGCATATGTTTTTGTATGACCCGAGAGGATGCTAGCTCCTCAAAATGGGCATATGAAACACAAAAAAAAAAAAAAAGAAAATGATTAACTAATTGAGAGTGAGCTCAAGATGAAGTAAGAGAGCTCAGGTGGAGAAATATTTTGAATTAGATTTTATCACTTTCATATTGGAAAGTGATCCTTAAAGTTACTTAGAAGTCGTAAGCTTGTCTGAGGAACCTTAATGAAAGGAAGCAATTACATCTGAGATTATTTAAATCTTGCAAAATCATACATGAATGCTAGTGGATCTTCCTCCAGGAAGAAAGCCATTAGACTGCAAGTGAATTTTCAAAAGAAAAATGAAATCAGATGGCACCATAGAAAAATACAAAGGCTTGGTTGGTAATTAAGGGTTACTGACAATATGAAGGCTTGGATAATTTTGATACAAATTCTCCGGTATAAAAAATAACCTCTCTTGAGCATTACTAGCGATTGCAACTCTTTAGAGTCTGAAAGTACATCACACTATAAAAAAACATCAAATTGACGACGAAATATGTCAACGAAAAAAAATTATTGAAAGTCTGCAACAAAAATTATGACAAATTTTAAATTTAATCGAAAATTAGTAATGAAATTTCCAACAAAATTTTTTTTATTGCAAAATTATTTAAATTTCCAACATTTAATTTTCGTCGCAAAATTCTTTGCAAATTGGCGACAAAAATGATTTTTAGTTCCCCAATTTGCAACAAAAATTATTTTAGATTACAAATGTTTGCACGAAAATTTAATTGCTGAGAATCTGCAAATTTTGAATTCGTTGCATATTTTGCAACAAATTTTGAATTTGTTACAAACATTTGCAAATAATTCAAAATTCATTGCAGAATTCTACAACGAATTCAAAATTCTCTATAGATTCTGCAACGAATTAAATTTTCGTTGCAAATATTTGCAATGATTTCATAAATTCGTTGCAAATTTTACAACGAATTTTTTTTGTTGCAAATTAGCAACAAATCTAAAATATCGTCGTAAAATTGGTGATGAAAAATAAATTCGTTCCCAATTTGGAGACGAATAATAAATTTCATCGGCAAATTGGGGACGAATCTTATATTCGTCGCCAAATTGGCAACGAATTTAGCAACGAAATAGGATTCGTCGCCAATTTCTCCCTAATTATTCTGTACTTCCTTTCCCCAATCGAATCACGCGACTATCCCTCCGTGGGCCAATCCCGATACGCCCTCCCTCTTCTTCTTCTTCCGTCGCCATCGCCGAAGTAGCGACGGCGATGCCGCGCGATCTTGCGACTGTTGCCGCGTGCCCTCATTGCCTCACGGTAGCTGCCGCGTGCAGCCGCACCTAGTGGTTGTTGTCGCCAGGCCACGCCACGTGGCCTCCCGACAGCTGCCACGAATGGTTGTACCTCGCGGCTGCTGCCGCTGGGCCACGTCGCGCGGCAGTTGCCACGCCGTGCGCGTGTCCTCGTGGCAGTTGTCATGTGCCCTCGTGAATTTCTACTATCGCGAGGTCGATCAGGGCATCGGTCGCTGTCGCACTTTGCGGGCAGCTGCCACACTTTGCGAGCAGTTGCCACGAGATCGGGGCGTCCGCTGTCGCACTTTGTGGGAAGCTGCCACACTTTACAAGCAGCTGCCGCATAGTTTGACATGGGGCGCAGTTTGGGTGGTTAATTTTCATCCCAATTGGTCGTTTATTGCCATAAAAATAGGCTTAAAATTTAAATGTTATTCAAATTATATAAATCAGTATAATGTGTAATCTAAATACTAAATTATTTTTCATAGGTTTGTCGTACTTTGTCATTAAGGTGTTCAGTGTGTTCGTGAAGTCTTCAGCTATCTGTGATCTCATCCGTTGTTTCCATCAGGACAGGTATGTATAAATATTGTATATTTATAAAATTATAGTATTATTATTTTATATTAATTATAATTAATATTTAATTTTAAGTAATTTTATTACTGTAAATATATAATATTTGTTTGAAATGATATTATAGTTTGCAATTAAATATTACACAAAATCATATTTAGTACTAGAAGAATTTATTTTGAGTATAAATTTATTGTTAGATTGATATATATGGATGAAATTTGGAAAAAATTAAAATTAATCCTTGATATAATTTTGAAAATAGGATAAATGGAGAGAGAACGAAGTTGGATGTACTTTAGTGGTTAGTAAGACTATTGACTTAGTGAAATTGCCCTTACTCATGGTCAGGGACGAGGTCGAGGACGTAGTGACCTTACGGAACCTAACGATGATTTCAGAAGTACAGACTCTTTAGAGGTGCCGACTGATGTCGAATTAGGAAGCTAGAGATTTGGCCTGCTAGCCACCAATTTGAAGGACAAGGAGTAAACCCTCAGAGAATATCAGTCCCTACTATTAGTGATTTGGTTCTGAATAAGGTGTGTATACCTACACTGGTAAAGACGATGAAAGATCGTTTTACCTTATTATAGGAGGTGTTGGATGGAATATTTATCTGTCCCAGTATTTCTTCTAGAGAAGATTCGGAACTATTTGTTAAAAGAGAGACGAACCTTTGAGGTTATGCATGATTATCGATGATAGAATGCGGTAGTGGTGGAAGGAAATGAATATCCTTCATTCTGGATAGAGGATCTATTTAGATCAGTTATAGGACACCTGTGTATACTCTAGGATTGATTTATGACTGGTGGGTTGATATTGTAGTGACATGGTGTCATACAATTGTCATTGTTGTTGTGATGATTGTTATATCATCAGCCTAGAGTAAAGAGAATGCAGTTGTGTAGTGACGACAATTTCATACTTGGTATGAATTGTATGAGCTTTTGATTATTTTATTAGACTTATTGATGACTTAGTCGTCCAGGGATTTGGGAAGTCATGTATTCTGGACACGAATGAATCAGTTGTGGTCGTTGGAGTTGCGTAACTTGGCCACTGTTGAGGGTGGTAGTTGGAGTTGCGCACTCGGCCGCCGTAGATGGTGGTTTCCTTGTATTGATTTGATTATTACCATAGCTATGGATAGGATGCCCTAGTGGTACTACATCGTTGACTGGTTGGACAAGGATGGTGATGGAATTAACTTGGTCTGAAGCATGTGAAACTAGTTTCAGGGTTCAGACGCTGGTTTACTTTTACACCAGTGTTGATTAATCATTCTGGTGTGGATGGAAGGGTGGTGTACATGGATGCATCATTTCGGGGACCGTAGCGATTCCGATGCTATTGAATAAGACATATCCTAAGCTTACGACAGTTAAAGAACTGCGAAGTAAGCCATCATATATATGACGTGGACTTAGTAGTTATTATGTTGTTTTTGTAGAGGTGAGGAGAAGGAATGCTTATGGGGTTTGGCTAGCTATTGGATAGCTACTATAGAGTAGCTGGAACATGAGCAGTTGTAACAAGGGAGTTTGGTCGCTATAGCCTCCCATGAACTTACAGAGTGTGTGGGGGAGTGGATTTTGGATGGTAGATAGACTTCTCTTGTGAAAAGATAATTCCTCGCCTCTGACTTCGAGGAGGATAGTGGTTTCCAGAGTTGCATTAGTTTAAGGAAGAGATGCTTCAGGAAATTCCGATTTCGAAATGGAAGTGGAAGAATATCATTATGGATTTCGGGGGCAACTGGGAGGACCACTTGCCGTTAGTGGAATTTGCCTACAATAACAGCTATCATTCGGCTATCCAAGTGGCCCCATTTGAAGTATTGTATGGTAGACAGTGTCGTACACCCACCCTCTGGGAGGAGGTTGGGGAGGCCCAATTGCTAGGACCCCAGAGAGCTCAGCATGAGACAGAGTTGGTCCATACTATCAGACGTAGGATGGCTAATGCACAGGATCGTCAGAAGAGTTATGCGGATCAGAGACGGAGACCTCTAGAGTTCTCTATTGGTGACCATGTATCCCTGCGAGTCTCACCCATGAAAGGGGTGAAGAGATTTGGCCTCCGTGGTAAGCTAGCTCATAGGTACATTGTTCCGTTTGAGATTTTGGAGAGGATTAGAGCAGTCGCTTACCGCCTAGCACTACCACCGTCTTTGGCTGGAATCCACGATGGGTTTCATGTGTCCATGCTGAGGAAGTATGTGCCAGACCCTACACATATTCTATCAGATGTGTCAGGTTCCAATCAACCAGATGCTACTTACAAAGAGGTTCCAGTATGGATTTTTGGATCACAAAGAACGACAATTGCGGAACAAAACTGGGTGACTTGTCAAGGTCGGGTGGAGTCACAACACCGATGAGGAGGCTACTTGGGAGCTTGAAGAAAAGATCAGAGCTCAATACCCCCACCTGTTTACTTAAGGTACGTGAGATATGTTTTTAGTACTTGTGGTAATTTCTTACTCGTTATGCATCTGAGTAGAAAATTTGGGGACCAAATTTTTATTAGTGGGGGAGAATGTTAAATACAGAAAATTTAAAATACTAAATTAAATGACCAAAAATTAAGAAAAATAATCCTAGAAATTTTCGAGATTTTTAGGGGATTTTAGGAATTTTTCTAGAATTTTTTTGGAATAAAATGGGGTTTGTACGAGGTATTTACGGGGATAATTAATTTAATGGGAAAGGTTAGGAATTAATTAAAACCTAACCTAGGTTAATTGGGGAAATCCGATTTATCACGCTCAGTTTTTTCTTTCTCGCGATTCCTCATCGTAATTGTCTCTCCGTCGATGCCCTCTCCTCTCACGATGCGTCGATGACCAAGCCACCGCGATATCTCTGCCAACGCCCTCTCCCCTCACGTGGCGCCGCCTCCCTCTGTGCAGGCATCTCCGTCTGCCTTCCACACGCACGCATCACGTGCCTTTGACACCGCCGCCACCGCGATCGAGCTGTCGCCATCTTCTCCCCCGCAACTTCCCCTCCTCACCGAGCGACCTCACTGTTCTCATCGTTCTCTCCCTCTCCTCGCGGCAAACAGCAATGATCGGATCGTCTCGATGATCCTTGCGGACGAGCGGCAGCAGAGAGTGTTGAGTGGCAGGGGAGTTTGCATCAGCGACGTACTACACCCTGATCTATTTCGGAGTCGCGAGTTCTATCGGAACAAGGGATTTTCTGTCAGTTCTGTGGATTGCACTGCCTGGTTGGGTTTTCTGCAGATCTTCGCTGGAGTTTGGTAAGATCTGATCATCTCTTTACTTTGGACGAAGATCAAAGTTCTAGCGGTGGTGTCCTTCATTTAGTTTAAGTTTGTGATTTTGGGCAGTGGTCTTGAATAGGGGAACAAGGGATTGGGATAATGAAAGGCTACCGGTGGAGTTGGTAAATCTCATTTGTTTATTTTCTTTAATTATTGTGTTTGATTTTGGTTATGGTCGCTATGAATTGGGTTGTAAAGGGGCGTGAAGAGTAGTTCTTGTCTAGGCTGTGATTTGGCTGTGAATAGGGCGGCTCTTGACCATGAAGGGGTTGTGAGTGCGTTGTGTGAGGTGTTGTGGGTTGTTCCGGTGAACAGAGAAAACTATTATAGACTGATGGGTGGCCAGGTAAGCGGGGAAGGAGCTGTGATGATGGTGGTCATGGTGGAATTGTGAGGGTGGTTTAAAGAGTTGTGTTGGGTTGTTATGGTGAGGAGATGCTCGGGTTTTTTTGCCTTGCATTGGAGCAGAGGGTTATTTTGATAATTGGTTAGAGCCCTAAATGGGTGTATTGAGGTGTTGTACTCATATTCGGTAGATTAAGTGAATACAGGTTCGATGTAGAATTTATCTAATCGATGTCGTGTGATTACACTTAATGGTAATTATATTATATGCAGGTTTCGGTCACGAGACAGGTCCACGAGCGTGACGATTGCATTATTACGATCATTATAGCAGACGAGTATTTTGACTTATCTTTTTGATATAGTCATGTTGATATGCTAGTTAGTATAGCTTGCAATAATTTTCATGTTTATCTGCCTTGTATGTTATTGTGCCTACTTGATACATGCATTTGATCAGATTATAGTTATACCTTTCCTGTTTTACTTTGATCATAGATATGTACTTATTGGTTGTGCATATTATTCAGATATGTATTTTTGTTGGTATTACATGCTTTAATATCATGCACCATCTTGCATGATTGCATGCTAGCTAGACAGGATTCCTTTGTAGTTGAGCCCGCAGCTAGTTACATGGTCTGCACACGCTGCCACTCATGGGTTAGTGGTATATTAGGAGGGTGTGTGTAGTTGCTCTGTCAGGCTCCGCTGGTCCGCTCATGGGTAGCGTTGAGGCAGCGTGGTAGTGGGCAAGGATCCCTCCTCTGGTCTACGACACCGGGAGATGAGAGCATTGCTCCCCCACTCTGTTTGAGGCAGGAGGATAGGTGCACTCCGATAGCATCCTATCCACTCGATCACTCAGGAGCAGTGATGGCAGAGTGCATAGTTGTCATAGCCCTACCCACTCGGCTTCACCATCGCGTGTGAGGCGGCTGACTGGCGATAGGGGTGATCATGTCATTTGCACCGCATGCATTTTGCATAGATAGCATTTGTATTGTGTTTGCTACATTTTTATTGCTCCCTTGGATGTTTCATATCATTGCCATGCATACAGGATATATATTTGTATATGGTTTTCTTCTAGTATGGCACATGCTCCTATATTAGGGTAGGAGATTCAGGTAAGTACAGTTCTTTTGTATTTCGTTCTTGCATACCTTATATAGGAGACTGTATTGGCATGATTGTTATTATTAGTTATATCTTACTTTGCATATCAACTATATCCGCTGAGTTCTTTGAACTTACCCCGTTGTTCTATATCTATTTCATAATGAAGTTGTCAAGAGAGTCCAGCTGCCAACCCCCCCGTCGTGATAGTTTATTTGTTATTTTATTTATGGTTTGGATTTTTGACTAGGAGATATGTTTAGGATAGGTATTTGATTTATGTACTCTTGGATATTTGGTATGTCCTTATGGACCTATATTCGGATTTTTATTCAGTTGGATTTGGTTGTGTATTCTGTCGGATGGCGAGAAGGGTAAGTCTAGATGTGATAGACTTTTGGTTATTTCTTTTGATTGTTGGCACGAGGCCTATTTATGACCTCGTGTGTAGTTTGATTCAGGTTGTGTTGACCGATGTATAGTGGCCATGTAGGCCTTGTATGCAGGATTGGTAATGTCACCCGTATAGGGGAGATGTTGCCGGATTTTTTTCTGGCGGGGACTCCCTCGGGGCATGACACATATACTCTTCAACAAATAGTGTTGCTGAAAGAAAGAATCATACTTTAAAAGAGATGATGAATATTCTTGATTAAGTTCTAGATTGCTAGATAATCTATTGGGGGAGTTGTGCCAATGACTATTTACCTTTTAAATAAGATGCTCCAAAAAAATATGGAGGAGAGCCCTTATGAGTTATGGAATGCTAGAAAGTTATCCTATAAATATTTGCGAGTGTAGGGTGGTTTTATAAATGTTTTGGTTCATAATTTGAAAAGGATTAAAATAGGATCAATGATAGTTGATTCCATATTTATTGGATATACACATAAAAATAGCGTTTATAGGTTCCTTGTAAATGATTTTCAAATTCTAGAGATACACAAAAAACTCGATTATTGAATTGAGAAATGTCTAATTCTTCGAGCATATGTTTTTGTATGACCCGAGAGGATGCTAGCTCCTCAAAATGGGCATATGAAACACAAAAAAAAAAAAAAAAAAAATGATTAACTAATTGAGAGTGAGCTCAAGATGAAGTAAGAGAGCTCAGGTGGAGAAATATTTTGAATTAGATTTTATCACTTTCATATTGGAAAGTGATCCTTAAAGTTACTTAGAAGTCGTAAGCTTGTCTGAGGAACCTTAATGAAAGGAAGCAATTACATCTGAGATTATTTAAATCTTGCAAAATCATACATGAATGCTAGTGGATCTTCCTCCAGGAAGAAAGCCATTAGACTGCAAGTGAATTTTCAAAAGAAAAATGAAATCAGATGGCACCATAGAAAAATACAAAGGCTTGGTTGGTAATTAAGGGTTACTGACAATATGAAGGCTTGGATAATTTTGATACAAATTCTCCGGTATAAAAAATAACCTCTCTTGAGCATTACTAGCGATTGCAACTCTTTAGAGTCTGAAAGTACATCACACTATAAAAAAACATCAAATTGACGACGAAATATGTCAACGAAAAAAAATTATTGAAAGTCTGCAACAAAAATTATGACAAATTTTAAATTTAATCGAAAATTAGTAATGAAATTTCCAACAAAATTTTTTTTATTGCAAAATTATTTAAATTTCCAACATTTAATTTTCGTCGCAAAATTCTTTGCAAATTGGCGACAAAAATGATTTTTCGTCCCCAATTTGCAACAAAAAATTATTTTCGTTACAAATGTTTGCAACGAAAATTTAATTCGTTGCAGAATCTGCAACGAATTTTGAATTCGTTGCATATTTTGCAACAAATTTTGAATTTGTTACAAACATTTGCAAATAATTCAAAATTCATTGCAGAATTCTACAACGAATTCAAAATTCTCTATAGATTCTGCAACGAATTAAATTTTCGTTGCAAATATTTGCAATGATTTCATAAATTCGTTGCAAATTTTACAACGAATTTTTTTTGTTGCAAATTAGCAACAAATCTAAAATATCGTCGTAAAATTGGTGATGAAAAATAAATTCGTTCCCAATTTGGAGACGAATAATAAATTTCATCGGCAAATTGGGGACGAATCTTATATTCGTCGCCAAATTGGCAACGAATTTAGCAACGAAATAGGATTCGTCGCCAATTTCTCCCTAATTATTCTGTACTTCCTTTCCCCAATCGAATCACGCGACTATCCCTCCGTGGGCCAATCCCGATACGCCCTCCCTCTTCTTCTTCTTCCGTCGCCATCGCCGAAGTAGCGACGGCGATGCCGCGCGATCTTGCGACTGTTGCCGCGTGCCCTCATTGCCTCACGGTAGCTGCCGCGTGCAGCCGCACCTAGTGGTTGTTGTCGCCAGGCCACGCCACGTGGCCTCCCGACAGCTGCCACGAATGGTTGTACCTCGAGTGCTGCCATTGGGCCACGCCTTGGCGGTTGCCCACGCCGTGCGCGTGTCCTCGTGGCAGTTGTCATGTGCCCTCGTGAATTTCTACTATCGCGAGGTCGATCAGGGCATCGGTCGCTGTCGCACTGCGGCGGTGCCACACTTTATGCGGCGATTGCCACGAGATCGGGCGCGTCATTATCGCACTTTGTGGGAAGCTGCCACACTTTACAAGCAGCTGCCGCATAGTTTGACATGGGGCGCAGTTTGGGTGGTTAATTTTCATCCCAATTGGTCGTTTATTGCCATAAAAATAGGCTTAAAATTTAAATGTTATTCAAATTATATAAATCAGTATAATGTGTAATCTAAATACTAAATTATTTTTCATAGGTTTGTCGTACTTTGTCATTAAGGTGTTCAGTGTGTTCGTGAAGTCTTCAGCTATCTGTGATCTCATCCGTTGTTTCCATCAGGACAGGTATGTATAAATATTGTATATTTATAAAATTATAGTATTATTATTTTATATTAATTATAATTAATATTTAATTTTAAGTAATTTTATTACTGTAAATATATAATATTTGTTTGAAATGATATTATAGTTTGCAATTAAATATTACACAAAATCATATTTAGTACTAGAAGAATTTATTTTGAGTATAAATTTATTGTTAGATTGATATATATGGATGAAATTTGGAAAAAATTAAAATTAATCCTTGATATAATTTTGAAAATAGGATAAATGGAGAGAGAACGAAGTTGGATGTATAAAAAGAATTTTCCAGAACGTCGTGGTTTAACCGATGAATTTATTATTGGGTTGGAACAATTTTTGACATTTGCTAATAGCAATGTTTATTTTATGGATAGGAATAAATTAAGGTGTCCATGCAAAAAATGTCATAATGATAAATTTTACCAATGTGATAATGTTCGAGAATATCTTTGTAGATTTGGTTTTACGCCAAATTATTATTATTGGACTTGTCATGGTGAACCGTTTATATCTGACGAAGAGGTTGGACGAAACATACAAAGGACATTTAGTGAAGAGCAAATATATTACGATCAATGCAATTCATACCAGAGGATGATAGTTGATGCAGTTGGTCATAATTTGAATAACGAACTAAATGCTGCAAGTTCTAGTTTTCCTCAAACATTTGAACACATGTATACTAATATTCAACGTCGTTGGAGGAGGTAGAAGTAACTGGTGTTCATGAAAATGTGTACAATGAGCCATATCTCAAATTTCAAGAAGTGTTGAGAGCTGCAGATGAACCCGTGTGGGCTGTTGTGACAGTCACACTAAATTATCTCTCACCGCAAGATTATTGAATGTTAAAGCTGAGCATAATGTATTTGAAGATTTTTTTAATGATTTTGTTCAAGTTATTAGAGAAGTATTGCCGCGTGATCACATAATGCTGAACAATTTTTACAGTATGAAAAAACTTGTGAAAGATTTAGGTCTTCCGGTGCAAAGAATTGATGTTTGTAGAGATGGTTGTATGCTAAATTCGGGAGATAATGCAAATTTAGAGACTTGTAATTCTGTAGTCACTGTAGGTACAAGAGTACCACGAGATCAAATCGTAATAAGTGATTAAAATCATTCAGACAAATGTTCTATTTGCCTTTAACTCCTATATTGCAATGGCTTTATCCATCAAAGGTCACTGCTGAACACATGACTTGGCATGCAAATCATGAAATAGAGGATGGGCTAATGTGTCATCTATCAGATGCAGAGGCGTGGAAAAATTTTAATAGAACATATCCTGAGTTTGCGAATGAGACTCAAAACATCAGGTTGGGTCTATGAGCTGATGGATTTGCTCCATTTGGCAAATCAGGAAGAACTTATTCTTGCTGGCCAATTATTGCAACTCCGTATAATCTTCCACCCGGTATATGTATGAAAATATCTTATATGTTTTTAACATTGATTGTGCCTGATCCTCATAATCCGAAGAAGTTAATAGATGTTTGCATGCAATTGTTGATTGTTGAGTTGATCCAACTATGGGACAAGGGTGTTTCAACGTATGATGTTCATACTAATCAGATGTTCACAATGAGAGTTGCGCTTCTTTGGACCATAAATGATTTTCTTACTTATGGGATGTTATCGGGCTGGAGTACCGTGGGGATTTTAGGATGTCCAATATGTATGGAGAGATCAAAGTCATTCAGATTTAAACACGGAAAGAAACCGAGTTATTTTGATTGTCATAGATAATTTTTACCACTAAATCATAAATTCTGAAGAAATAAAGAAGAATTCACTAAGAATAGAATTGAAAGAACACCTCCACCATTGAGATTCACCGATCAAATTTTATGGCAAAGAGTTCTTAACTTTCCATCTGTTATTGAAGAACCAAATGTTACAACATATGATTATGGAATTATGCATAAATGGACTAAACGAAGTATATTTTGGGATTTACCGTATTGGCAGAGTAATTTGATTCATCACAATCTTGATTTAATGCATTTTGAGAAGAATGTTTTTGATAATATGATAAATACGGTGATGGATATTACCGAAAAAACAAAAGACAATTTGAATGCAAGAAAAGATTTGCGTCTCATCTGTAAACAACCCGCCCTTGATGTTGATGAAAATAGTAGGGGACCAAAATCGAAAGAAGTCTATACATTGAATAAGGATCAGAGATGGATTGTCTGTGAATGGTTGAAATCATTAAGATTTCCTGATGGTTGTGTCTCTATTCTTGGCAGATGCATTGATTTGAAGGAATGCAAATTTATTGGTTTGAAAAGTCATGACTGTCATATATTCATCGACAGACTAATTCCTATTGGTTTGAAGGTGTTAGTGAAAGTCCTAGAGCCAATCATGTGATGATTGTTGTATGGACTTTATTGTATCATATTCCTATTTATAAAGGCATGGTTATTATATTTACTTGTATTGGTGCCAAATAACTAAATATAATAATGTCCTTGAGTAGTAGGTTCTTATCTATATCAATCGATTGGTTGAATCGATAATGAGATGATATAGAGAACACTACTCTTAATCATTCCTAGTCGAGTATTAACATTCAGGGACAATGTTAATGTGTAGAGACTAGCATGTAGGTCAACAAGATGACTTGATCTCACAAGTCATGGATATAAGATATCAAGATGACACATGGGTATGCATTGGAGAATGTATACTGAATGACCCGCCATGAGAAAGTATCATGGATCGTTATATGAGTGTCATATACTTTCTCATGTGGCTATTAGTATGTGTTGGATCGAAAGTGTCGCTAGAGGGGGGGGGTGAATAGCGATACGGTGTCGTTAAAAAAAACTTTTGCAATAAGTAAAAAGCAAGTAGAGAGTGCACAGCGGAAATATAAAGTAGACAAGATATTTTTACGTGGTTCACAATCTTTCGATTGCTAATCCACGGCCCTAGTGATCCTTGATCACGTACGGAGGGCAATTCACTAAAACCACTCCTCCTCGTTGGAAGTAGGAGCAACGATCACAAAAAGAAATCAAGGCAAAGGGACACTCCCCCTTTCCTTGTTACGATTAAAGCACAAAGAAAATTTAAAGAAGTAGAACTTAAATAAATATACCGACAACTCTTATAAGTAGAAGATGTAGCTTTCGTTGTCGGCGGCACTTCGTCGTAGCAAATGTGAGTAGTAGTAGCGGCGTTACGACGGCGTGTTGAGAGCTCTTGATTTCTTATGTTTTTTGCTTGGCGTGAACATGTCTATTTATGGATATTGATCTATGAATTTAGACATAGGTAGTGTCCAAGGTGAGGTTCTTATCCCCCAAGTCTTGCTCATCCACATCCTTTGCGCCAACTCAAGGATGAGGTGCTTCATCCAACCACCTTGTGCCACAACTCAAGGATGAGGTGCTCATCCAACCACCTTGTGCCACCTCAAGGAGGCCTTCACGCCAACTTGTTGGAGCCATCCAACTTGTGCCACATCATGGGAGCCAACCATCTTGTGCCAACTCTCCTCATTTTGGGCGTCCACCTTGATGCCACATCACCTAATTTTGGGGGTCCAAGCTTGGTGATGGTTTGGATGTCCACCTTGATGCCACATCACCCTTTGTACCAAAACACGAGTCAAGTCCAAATTCACCCCTTGAAATTCGAGCTCTTCTCGAGGTGAACTAGACCAGCAGCTGATGTAGTAGGCATCGTCAAAGGGTTTTGACTGCGATACAAGTTAGCTTAAAATATAAAGTCGATGGTTCTAACCAAATCTCGACCTAGACCTTCCATTGGAGGTATTGGGTCGGATCTACGCTCAACGCCCTTGCCGCTTTCACACGAGCTTACCTTGTAGCCTCGCTTCCGGTCTTCACCCGAGTACCTCGGCTTCCTCCGAAATCCCTCTGGCGTTGCCCGACCACCTCGGTTCCCACCGGGTGTCGCAGACCTTCCGCTCAACTTTAGCATTTCTGCACACTTAATTGAGCTCGTAAGATAACAAATATACCCTTAACTATTGAGCCTTTTGCCATAATCAAAATACCGGTTCGACTTTGGTGCCCACTGCACCAACAATCTCCCCCTTTTTGATTCATGGCAAACCGACACAAAAGTTAAGGAAAAATTAAGCTAGCATAATGATTAAGCATGAATGAGCTAGCATAAAGATTAAATATGAATGAGCTAGCATAATGATTAAATATGAATGAGAAATATTATTATTTTTCAAGTTCTCCCCTTTGAGGTAACCTCCCCCTTGACCGAAGGTGAGTTCTTGAAAAATAATTTTTACTCCCCCTTAATAGTTGCTTAAGTAATCGGAATTACTTAATATAAAAGGTAATAATTTTGTTTACTTTCTTCCCCTTTAATTTTGGTTAATTTTGGTTACTTTTGTGACTTTCTCCCCCTTTTGCCTTAACTCAAAAAGTTTGTAAATATATTTTAGGGTTTGTAAGTCCAAGCAAGTTCCCAATATATATATATATATATATATATATATTTTTAAAAAAAAATAATAATAAGCTTGAAAATATGTTCATCTAAAATGTACAACTCCGGTTGGACTTGATTGATATAGAATGATCAATAAGTCTTGAAGGAGTTGATTAATTTTAAATAATTATACTCCATGGTTCATATCGATGCACTGAATCTACATCTGGAACCAGGAGTAAGGTCCTAACATCTCACGCCCGTCTCACGCTAAGTACACAAACACATTAGTCCTATGTGTTGTGAGATGTGTTGGCTCCTTAAATCTATAGGTATATGATTTCTAAGGTAAGACTTAGGCTAATTTCATAAAAAGAAGCAAAAATAGAGTCCATATATAGAAAAATTTAAATCCTACTCTATTACGCACAGACCTAACTTTCGTCTTAATAAACTAAAGTCGGCTTCGGGTAGTGGTTTGGTGAAGATGTCCGCTAGGTTTGATTTGGACTCAACATACTCTAGTTGTATAGTTCCATTAGTTACATGTTCCCTAATGAAGTGGTGTTTAACTTCTATATGTTTTGTCCTAGAATGACATATTGGATTTTTAGTTAAGTTAATTGAACTGATGTTATCTATGTAGGTTTTAATGTTGTTAAAGATTAAGCTAAAGTCTTGGAGAGTGTGCTTCATCCACAGGAGCTGAGAGACACACTCACCCATCGCAACGTATTCTCGGTGGTAGATAAGGCAACGCAATCTTTGCTTCCATCGCACCAACTCACTAGACTCGAGCCGAGGATTTGACAACAACCACTCGTGCTCTTTCTATCGAGTTTACTACCGGCATAGTCGGAGTCGGAGTAGCCGATTAGATTAAACTCGGTAGATCTAGGGTACCAAATACCTACGTTTAGCGTGCCCTTTAGATATCTAAGGATACGCTTGACTAGGGTTAGGTGAGACTCCTTGGCACAGGTTTGTAATCTTGCGCACATACTTACCGCGAATAAAATGTCGGGTCGGCTCGCGGTTAAGTATAGGAGACTTCCTATTGCGCTCCTATAGTATTTTAGGTCAACGGGTTTTCCTTCTACATCTTCGTTTATATTAACATTAGTTGCTATAGGTGTATTAATTATTTTAGCATCTTGCATTCCAAATCGATTTATTAAGTCCTTAGTATATTTTTGTTGATGTAAATATATTCCATCTTTAGTTTGTTTAATTTGTAAACCTAAGAAGAAACTTAACTCTCCTACTAAATTCATTTCAAATTCACTTTCCATAAGTGAGATGAATTAGTTTAGCGAGGATCGAGTTGGTAGTTCCAAAAATTATATCATCTACATAGATTTGGGCTATAAAGATTTCTTTTCCTACGGTTTTTCTGAATAAGGTTGACTAAACCTTGGTTGAATCCTTTGGACTTAAGATAGCTCGAAAGCCTTTCGCATCAAGCTCTTGGGGCTTGTTTGAGTCCATATAGGGCTTTCTTAAGTCTAAGGACATGGTCAGTTTATCTAGATTTTGAATCCGGAGGTTGGTAGCGTAAACTTCTTCCTTAATGTATCCATTCAAAAATGCTGACTTGACATCCATTTGAAACAATTTAAAACCTCGATGTGCGATATGCTAACAACATTCGGATGGACTCTAGTCTTGCTCACGGCGTAGGTCTCATCGTAATCTAAACCTTCGACTTGACTAAACCCTTTTGCGACTAACCTAGCTTTATTTCTAACTACTTCACCTTTATCATCAAGTTTATTTGAAATACCCACCTTGTTCCAATAATTGATTTTTCTTTAGGTGGTGGTACTAATTCCCGGACTTCATTTCTAGTGAATTGAGCTAGCTCTTCTTGCATAGCAATAATCCAGTCGGGATCAAGAAGTGCTTGTTCAATAGTTTTGGGTTCGATTTTGGAAATTACTTGAGATTTGACTAATGTTTGATATGAAGCTCTAGTTCGAACCCCTAAATTTGGATCACCTATAACTTGATTGATAGGATTACTTGGGTTAGGGTCATCTATCACTTGGTCGATAGGATGACTTGGGTTAGGACGAGATTCAAGTTCAAGATCAGAGTCGGGTTTGCTATAAGTTGATTTGCTAGTTGGTTTTGTTAAGGATTGAGCGGGTTCATGTCCTTAAATCGAAAACTATATTAATGGTTTCTTCGACTCTAAGAGTGTCGTGATTGTATACCCTATAAGCTCTCGGTGGTTGAGTATCCTAGAAAGGTTCGATGGGGTTTTGGATTTGAATTTCCTAGGTAATCCTTAGTGTTTAAGATATGTACCTTGCATCCAAATACCTAAAGTATTTGATGTTGGTATTTTATCGTGATAAATCTCGTACGAGGACTTTTGGTGCCTCTTTACCATAAGAATCCTATTTTGGACATAGCAAGCCGTACTAACGGCCTCTGCCCAAAATCTATCGGGTAGGTTATACTCGTTTAACATTGTCCTAGCGGCTTCTTGTAGGGTTCTATTTTTCCGTTCGACTAACCCATTTTGTTGTGGGGTTCTAGGACATGAAAACTCATGGTGGTATCCGTTTAGGTTCTGAAATCAGTAAACTGTGGTTTTTCGAATTCACCACCATGATCGCTTCTAAGTCTTTTAATCTTAAGGTTCTTTTGATTTTCGATTAACCTACAAAGATTGATTAGTTGGTCTAGGGTATCATTTTTATGTTTGATAAACCTAACCCAAGTAAATCTAGAATAGTCGTCAATTATGACTAAGCAAAATTGACTACCATTGAGTGACTTAGCTCCATGTGAATCAAATAGATCCATGTGTAGGAGCTCAAGAACACTTTTGGTTCGTTCTTGATTAGTTAATTGATGTTGTGTCCTAGATTGTTTACCTTGTTGACAAGCATTACATATTTTATTATCCAAGTTGTTTAGTTTAGGCAAACCTATAACCAAGCCACTCGACTCATCTTGTGGGCCGAGTCTTGGAGTGCAGTGTCAGTCTTGATTGCCATAACCAAGATTCCTCTTCTTTGTGTCATAAGACACTTGGTTGAGGAGTTAGGTAAATTTATTGTGTAGATGTTGCTATTCCTAGTTCCTTTAAGTATTATTTTAGATGTTGCATTTATCTTGATTACGCATTCATTTTCTAGAAATATGACCTTATAATTGTTATCACACAATTGGCTTACACTAAGTAAATTATATTGAAAGTTTTCTACTAATAAGACATTTTGAATTGTAAAGTTAGAGTTGAGCTCAATATCACGATCCGATGATTTTGAGCTTGCCGTTATTTCCAAAGGCTACCGATCCTTGTCGTTTGAATCGTAACCGAAAATCTGAGTTGATCCCGGTCATGTGTCGAGCAACCAGCATCCAACATCCATTGATCCTACATATAAGGTAGTTGGATCGGATATTGGAATTACTAAAGGGTTGTTTGTAAGTTTTAAACCTAAATCATCTCACCAATATCTACATGATCAAAACATGTTATTCCTATGTGTTATTGTGAGATGACTTTCAATTTTACTTGATTAATTTTAATGAATTTAAATTAACCAACATTAGGTTAGATTCGGATTTAGTCTAAGCTCATCAAGTAATCTTTTCAAGAGATTAGCTTCAGTCGTGGCGAGGCACAGAGGCCTTCTTTGATCGGAACAACGACCACTTCCTTAGACAAAGCTAATTTCAAGAAATTGATAACTCGACTTACTTGAGACTACATCTTGGTCTAACTAGTTATTTTTGAAAAGAGGCTCCCGAGGCTCAATCTTTTAAATAGGATTTTAGTTGATTATGAGTCCTATCTAACCATTCTAAAAATAAAGGAAAAACTAAGCATGCAATTTCTAAGACTTAACAAAAATACATTTTGTATTGGCTCCCCCTGGACCATTGAATCGAGTGGGTCTATTCACATAGTGAATTTGGTCCTTGGGAACCCAATACATGTTAGATCCTAAAGTTGAAATCAAAGTGATCTTAGGGACCCATGCTTGGACATTTTTCTTATGTTGGTTTACTATAGACATATATGACTTATTGGTTGTATTTGAGTTAAACCCGAGTCCGGCCTTGTTGTACACGGCCCTTTGTGATCAAGTAAGAGGTCAAGTCCTTGGATCCCAAAGTGAACCTTTCAACGTGTTCCTAAGGTCTTCGACTTGTGTTTTCAAAAGCGAGTTCTCAACTTCAAGCTTTTCAACTTGAGTTGAGTCCTCCTCTTGAATACGAGTAGTCGAAGAGGTTAGGGAGACCTCATGTTTGAGGGGGTTAACCTCCTCAATTAGGGTCTCGACCTTGGACTCGGACTTAGCTAGTTTCTTATTTAAAAATTTAATTGCACCATACAAAGTATTAAGTAACGACCGACTTACCCTTAATGATTCTTTTGAACCGGATACGGATCCGTGGCTTGTCTTGAATGGAAGCTCATCGCCATCGGATTCGGACTCGGACTCTTCTTGATTTGAGTCGTGCTCGTCGGCTTAGCCATTAGAGCTTGGATATCGTCTTCTTCCTCGACAACTCCTCCCAAGTAGCGTTTAGCGCTTTCTTGGTCTTTGATGCGTTATTCTTTAGCTTTGGGCACTCGGACTTGATGTGACCGAACTCATTGCACTCATAGCATCTAAAATTAGAAGTATTTGAATTAGGTTTAGGCTTACCTTGAGTTGTTGGTCGTTTTCGTCTCTTGATCAACTTCAGAACTAGATTGACTAGTTCGGATTCTATTCGAGTCTACTTCCGATTCGGACTAAATCTTCTTCCTTGGGGTGGCTTGCTTGCGGGCTTCTTCTTCTTGGAACACGCAACTAACGCAATACTCTTCTCGGCTGGACCACGTTAGTTTGCTCATGTAATTCAAGGTTCGAAAACAATTCGTCTAACCTAATTTTAGAAAGGTCCTTGGAGACCTTGTAGGCATCGACCATGGATGCCCACAAGGTGGTCCTAGGAAACGAGTTAAGAGAATACCTGAAAAGGTCGCGATTCTCGACCTTTTGTCCGATGGCATGGAGTGGGTTGACGATGTCTTGGATACGAGCATGTAGTTGAGTTGCGGTCTCGTTTTCCTGCATTTTCAAGTTATACAATTTATTTAAAAGTAAATCTCTTTTACATACCTTCGTGTCGTCGGTGCCTTCGTGTAGTTCCACTAGCTTGGTCCATAAGTCCTTTGCACTAATGAAGGGGCCGACGCGGTTGAGCTCTTCCTTGGACAACCCACATTGCAAGATTTGAGTTGCCTTGGCATCGGCTTCTACTTGTTTTTTCATGGAATTTGACCATTGATCGTAACCCAAAGATTCACCATCTTCATTAATAGGAAGTGTGAAACCGGTTTGTATTACGATCCACATCTCGATTTGGGTTTTAAGAAAGCATTCCATCCGACCCTTCCAATAACGAAAGTCATTACCGTTGTAAAAGCGGGGTCAAGTGCTAAACCCTTCGAGATGGGCCATTTAAAAACAAGAAGAACGACGAAAAGAATCTTGCAAAACACACACGAAAAGAATATTCCAAGACTTTCGTCTTGGATTAGTAGTGCAGGAAGTAAAAAAAATATATATAAAATGTAACTTGCAAAAAGAAATAAACAATCAAATGCGAATGTCGTTGAAGTTCCGGAGGACAACCTTACTCGGGATCTAACCCGAAGGACAACCTTATCCGGATCCTAAAGCCTCTAATGCAATTCTATATGTAGGAGAAGATAAGCAAGTGAAATAATTATACGAAAACAGAAATAAATAAATAAAAAATCTGTGAAAAAAAAGAAAAACAAAGCTAGATTGGTGGTTTCACCGAATCTTAGCGCCCCCGGCTCTGATACCAATTGTTGGATCGAAAGTGTCGCTAGAGGGGGGGGTGAATAGCGATACGGTGTCGTTAAAAAAAACTTTTGCAATAAGTAAAAAGCAAGTAGAGAGTGCACAACGGAAATATAAAGTAGACAAGATATTTTTACGTGGTTCACAATCTTTCGATTGCTAATCCACGGCCCTAGTGATCCTTGATCACGTACGGAGGGCAATTCACTAAAACCACTCCTCCTCGTTGGAAGTAGGAGCAACGATCACACAAAGAAATCAAGGCAAAGGGACACTCCCCCTTTCCTTGTTACGATTAAAGCACAAAGACAATTTAAAGAAGTAGAACTTAAATAAATATACCGACAACTCTTATAAGTAGAAGATGTAGCTTTCGTTGTCGGCGGCACTTCGTCGTAGCAAATGTGAGTAGTAGTAGCGGCGTTACGACGGCGTGTTGAGAGCTCTTGATTTCTTATGTTTTTTGCTTGGCGTGAACATGTCTATTTATGGATATTGATCTATGAATTTAGACATAGGTAGTGTCCAAGGTGAGGTTCTTATCCCCCAAGTCTTGCTCATCCACATCCTTTGCGCCAACTCAAGGATGAGGTGCTTCATCCAACCACCTTGTGCCACAACTCAAGGATGAGGTGCTCATCCAACCACCTTGTGCCACCTCAAGGAGGCCTTCACGCCAACTTGTTGGAGCCATCCAACTTGTGCCACATCATGGGAGCCAACCATCTTGTGCCAACTCTCCTCATTTTGGGCGTCCACCTTGATGCCACATCACCTAATTTTGGGGGTCCAAGCTTGGTGATGGTTTGGATGTCCACCTTGATGCCACATCACCCTTTGTACCAAAACACGAGTCAAGTCCAAATTCACCCCCTTGAAATTCGAGCTCTTCTCGAGGCTGGAACTAGACCAGCAGTTGACTGTAGACGATCGTCAAAGGGTTTTGGACTGCAGTACAAGTTAGCTTAAAATATAAAGTACGATGGTTCTAACCAACTGATCTCGACCTAGACCTTCCATTGGAGGTATTGGGTCGGATCTACGCTTAACGTCCTTGCTTCGCTTTCACACGAGCTTACCTTGTAGCCTCGCTTCCGGTCTTCACCCGAGTACCTCGGCTTCCTCCGAAATCCCTCTGGCGTTGCCCGACCACCTCGGTTCCCACCGGGTGTTGCAGACCTTCCGCTCAACTTTAGCATTTCTGCACACTTAATTGAGCTCGTAAGATAACAAATATACCCTTAACTATTGAGCCTTTTGCCATAATCAAAATACCGGTTCGACTTTGGTGCCCACTGCACCAACAGTATGACTATTAGTCCTTAGACCTGAAGTCACCATGGTTCCCTACATAAGGAGTTGCATACTTTAGCTTCGTCAAACGTCACCCGTAAATGGGTGGACTATAAAGGCGATTACTGGGTATGTAACAAATTATGTGGAGGGATGTGAGTGATGTAGATGGGATCTATCCCTCCTATATAACGGGGGTGACATCGATATTCTTGATAGAGTAAGACCACGAAGTGCATGGCCATGCCCAAATGAGTCAATATGAGATATTGAGCTCATTTGATTAGAGTGAGTCTACTTGGAGTTCACGATTTAGATTGTACCGAGGATGACACGGTCTATGCCTCGATTGGTCAATCTAGATGTCAAGGATAGAGGGACATTGTCACATATTGTGAGAGTCACAATTAGTAGTCACAAAGGTGATGTTGGAGCTCAACATTCTTGTAACTTGGGTAGCAATGATGTGTTGCTAGATATCTCTCATTGCTTATGTTCCTAAATCGGGTTAGGGACATTGCCAACGTTACAAGAACCTATAGGGTCACACACATAAGAGCAATTAGATGGAGATTAGGTTCATATGATGAACCATGAGGATTAGGTTCATGGGATGAACCAAATTGGATTAAGAGTAATCCAAATTAGACTAATTGAGTTAGACTCAAGTTGATTCAAGTGTTGAATGAGTCTAATTTAGATTTGATTCATCAAATCAATTTAAATTAAATGAATATAGATTCATTAAATTAAATTGACTTGAGTCAAGTGGTTAGATTTGATCAACTATGGGAGATTAGAGGTCAAGTTTGACTTGACTTGAGAGGGAAGATGAAAGGTCAAGTTTGACTTGACCAAATGCCATGTCATGATGATGACTTGGCATGGCCGGCCAATGATGATGCTCCACATCATCATTGACTTTGTCAATTGGTGCCACATCATGAGGAAGACCAAGAGGCATGGGAGTTACATGCATGCATGTAACCTCCCAAGCCATAATGTGGCCGGCCAACACTTTAGGGGTTTCAAAGTGGGAATTCATTTTGTGAGTTACTCATTCCATCATCTTCAACCTTGGATCATCTTCCTCTCAAGCTCTCTACCTCTCCCAACCTCATCTTGCCGAGATCTTCTAGGAGTGCTAGCACACTCAAGTTTGTTTCTTTCTCCACCTATTGCTTGTGTGGATACAATAGAGGAGTGTGCACTTGACACTCTCGAGTTCCGACGAACTTTTGGACGAGCGGGATAAGCGAAGGGCATCGCTACGAGGGTAATGTTCTAACCTCTTAGATCTAAGGTAGATCTAGGGTTTTTGTAAGTAAATACATGTTTTTATATTTTTATACTTCGCACGGATCCGTGGCCGGGGCTTCTGAGGTTTCCGCAATGCAAAAAGCGATTTTTGCGGCTCGAAAAAACCCAACAGTGGTATTAGAGCCATGTGCGAAGCATGTATGTGTTTCATCTTTGTAATTTTTGTATTAGATATAAAAAAAATTACAGATTTATATGTTTTTATAAATTTCCTAATTTTATAGAATTTTTGAGTATTTTTCTCAAAGAGTCGAAGCAACAAGTGTTGGGACACTTGTAGCTTCAACCGTCGAGAAAAACTCTCCGAAACGACGAGTTCTCGCTTTAGGTTTTTGGGAAAGTGACTTAAGTCACTGTAGGATCATAGTAGGGACACTCGCAAAGTTAATTTTGCGAGTATGGGCGCTGCCCTATCCCCGAAAGGGGCTTTGTCCCGCGATCGCGCCCGGAAACCGCTTAGCGGGACCGTTACGGAGAGGTGACTCATTAATTTGAAAAAAAAATTAGGAAAAATTATATAAATTTCTGTAAAAATACATAATTTAGAATTATATATAATTCTGTGATTTTCATGGCCCAATGACCCCAATTTGATTGCATTATGTGTGTTGTAATTCATAATACGACCTGCGTGCCGTTTTGTGGTTGTGCGTGTTGTATAGTGTATGCGACCTGCGCGTCGTACCTCTTCTTTTGATATTCTAGTTGTAATTAGTTTTTAGACTCGAATGTAACTCGAGTTTCATATTTGTAATGTACAAAATGGAGCGGTGGAAAGTCCACTCGAAGACGAGATTATGAGAAGGGTGACAACGACACATGGCGGTCAAAGGAAGCGCTTGGAGAAGCCGCTAGCCTTAGGTTGACCGTCCGATCTTCTCATTGGCTTGAGAAGATCGTAGTAGGGCCATGACTATATCACATTTAATTATATATATATATGTTGATATATATATATATATATTTAATTGATTTTGCTTGTATGTATGTGATGCATGCTAGTAGAATAATGCTTGTATGTATATGATGCATGCTAGGATAATTTTCTTGTATGTATATGATGCATGCTAGAATAATGAATGTATGTATATGATGCATGCTAATATAGGATAATAAAGGCCTAAATGCGTATAAGATACACATTACGATTAGATTAGATCATAATCGAATCAACTCGAAAATGCCTACCGAGCCTTGATACCCATCACTACCTCGATCATTTGTTGTTGTTGAATCTGCCAAAGCAGAGCAACGCATATTATCTTGGTAGGGTGCGGAGGGACAATCTTGGTCCCGCCTATCACGCTTGGGTTAGAGTAAGCTCAATTAGATTGAGCAAAACTAGTTAAACTCAATTGGATCGAGTAGAACTATAGGCATATTCCAATCATTGGAACGATAGGTCAAGATCGCATTTACACTAAATCTTAAGCGATTTAGCCAAAGCTAACTCAAGGTCTTTTGTAAATGTGGGTCTTGATCCTATAAACAAGAGTTGCATAGAGATGTAATCGGTAATGTGTTACCCACCGATCATACTAAGTCTTGGGCGATTTAGCCAAAGCTAACTCAAGGCTTAGTATGATGTGGATCTTGTCCCGCAAGAATTATAGCTAGTTTGTATGAATCTAGTAATGTGGTTTGACTACATCCATAACTCGATTCTACAAAAATTCCTATAATTCAGTGGGAGCATCATTTGATTAAAGGCCTAATTAAATGATAAAAGGAATATGATATTAATTCTCTGCATTGTATGTTGTAGATAACTATGTCGACAAACACGAACACTCTCTCTCTGTGTTCTGTCCTTGAGAAGGACAAGCTCAATGGAGCGAATTTCCTGGACTGGTACAGGAACCTGAGAATTGTTCTCACCCAAGAAAGGAAGCTGTATGTCCTGGAGCAGCCCATTCCGGAGGCACCTCCTGCCAGTGCCTCGTGAGCTGACAAAGATGCTTACAAGAAGCATCAAGATGATGCATTAGATGTGTCATGTCTAATGCTCGCGACCATGAACTCTGAGCTTCAGAAGCAACATGAGTTCATGAATGCTTATGATATGGTTGGACATCTTCGTCAACTATATCAAGGACAAGCTAGGCATGAGAGATATGAAGTCTCTAAGACATTATTTGGGTCCAAAATGCAAGAAGGGACTCCCGTAGGTACATATGTACTCAAGATGATTGGGTATGTAGAAAACCTACAAAGGCTGGGATTCCCACTTGGCCAAGAGATGGCCACTGACCTGATCTTGCAATCTTTGCCACAAGCCTTCAATCAATTTTTCATGAATTATAACATGAATGAAATTGATAAACCATTGCCTGAAATGCTCAGCATGTTGAGAACTGCTGAGCTTAACCTTAAGAAGGGTAAATCTGACACCATTTTGATGGTGCAGAAGAAGAAAGGCAAGGGCAAGCCTAAAGGTAAGGGAAAGTCCCAAGGCCAAGGGTAAAGGCAAAGAACTTAAACCCAAAGGAGGGGTAGCCAAGGAAGGGGCTTGCTTCTACTGCAAGGAAGCAGGACACTGGAAGCGTAACTGCAAGGCATACCTGGAAGATCTTAAGAAGAAGAGAAGTGAGACTTCTACTTCAGGTATAAATGTTATAGAAGTTAATCTATCTATTTCTTCATCATGGGTATTAGATACCGGATGTGCATCTCACATTTGTACCAATGTGCAGGGGCTGAGAAATAGAAGGGCATTGATAAAGGGTGAGGTGGACCTATGAGTAGGCAATGGAGCAAGGGTTGCTGCTGTTGCTGTAGGAACTTATGATCTATCTCTGCCCTCTGGGCTTGTACTAGAATTAGATGAATGTTGTTATGTGCCTGCCTTAACTAAGAACATCATTTCAGTTTCTTGTTTGGACAAGAAAGGTTTTTCATTTATAATAAAGAACAAATGTTGTTCAGTTTATTTAAATGATATGTTCTATTGTAGTGCACCTCTAATGAACGGACTCTACTTTCTAGACTTAGAGAGCCCTATCTATAACATAAGTACCAAGAGGTTCAAGTCAAATGAGTTGAACCAAACCTATCTCTGGCATTGTCGCTTAGGTCACATAAATGAGAGTCGTTTATCTCAGCTCCATAAGGATGGGCTGCTAGACTCATTTGATTTTGAATCATATGAGACATGCGAGTCTTGCCTTTTAGGCAAGATGACCAAGACTCCCTTTAGTGGACACAGCGAAAGAGCAACAGATTTGTTAGGACTTATACATAGTGATGTATGTGGTCCTTTCAATGTTCTTTCACTACAGTGGTTAGTGTACTTCATTACATTTACTGATGACTTCAGTAGATATGGTTATGTGTATCTTATGACACATAAATCAGAATCCTTTGAAAAGTTCAAAGAATTCAAGAATAAAGTACAAAACCAGCTTGGCAAGAGTATTAAGATACTTCGATCAGATCGAGGTGGAGAATACCTTAGCCATGAGTTTCGTGACTATCTAGCTGAGTGTGGGATTCTATCCCAACTCACTCCTCCTGGAACACCACAGTGGAATGGTGTATCCGAAAGGAGGAATCGTACCCTATTAGATATGATACAATCTATGATGAGTCACAGATCTTCCTATATCCTTTTGGGGATATGCTCTGAACACGACCTTTACCCTTAACCGTGTACCATCCAAGGCTGTGATAAAGACACCATATACGATATGGACAGGGAGAAATCCCATGATGTCTTTTATGAGGATTTGGGATTGTGAGACTTACGTTCGACGGCAAGTCTCAGACAAACTGGGACCCAAATCCGATAGGTGCTATTTTGTTGGATATCCCAAGGATACAAAGGGATATTACTTCTACATTCCCAGTCAGCACAAAGTGTTTGTGGCAAAGACTGGAGTTTTTCTAGAAAGGGATTTTGTTTCTAGAAAAACTAGTGGGAGTACCTTCGATCTTGAAGAAATTCAAGATAAGGACCATAGCACTGATGCCTTGATGGAGGTTGAACAGGAACCACAAAGTGTTGTGGGTGATGAGGTTATTGCACAAAGAGTTGTGGAACAACCACTTGTTCATGTAGACCTACCTCTTCGCAGATATGATAGGGTATGTCGTCAGCCTGAGAGATATTCATTTCTCTTGTCTGACCATGATGCTCATTGAGAATGAGCCTACCTCCTATCAGGATGCTGTGATGAGCCCAGATTCTGAGAAATGGCTAGAGGCCATGAGATCCGAGATGGAATCCATGTACACCAACCAAGTATGGACTTTGGTTGATCCACCTGAAGGGGTCAAACCCATTGGGTGTAAGTGGGTCTTTAGGAGAAAGACTGACATGGATGGACTTACGCATACCTATAAGGGCCGATTGGTGGCTAAAGGTTTCAAGCAAATTCATGGTATTGACTATGATGAAACCTTTTCTCCAGTGGCGATGTTTAAGTCCATTCGGATCTTGCTTGCTATTGCAGCATACCACGATTATGAGATCTAACAGATGGATGTCAAAACCGCGTTTCTGAATATAAACTTGCTTGAGGATGTGTACATGACACAACCTGAGGGTTTTGTAGATCCACAGCATACTGGGAAGGTATGCAAGCTGCAAAGGTCCATTTATGGGCTAAAGCAAGCTTCTCGGAGCTGGAATCTTCGATTTGATGATGCGATCAAACAGTTTGGTTTCATCAAGAATGAAGATGAACCCTGTGTCTACAAGAGGGTTGATGGGAACACAGTTGTCTTCCTTGTATTGTATGTGGATGACATACTGCTCATTGGGAATGACATCCCTTCGCTACAGTCTGTGAAGACTTGGCTCGGGACGTGCTTCTCAATGAAAGACTTAGGTGAAGCAGCCTGTATTCTAGGCATCAAGATCTATAGAGATAGATCTAAGAGATTGCTTGGCCTAAGTCAGAGTACATACATTGACACGGTATTACTTCAGTTTGCCATGCAGAATTCCAAGAAAGGACTTCTGCCAATGTCACATGGTGTGAGTCTTTCGAAGACTCAAAGTCCCTCTTCTAGAGAGGAGAGAGACCGCATGGATAAGATCCCTTACGCATCTGCTATAGGATCTATCATGTACGCCATGTCGTACTGTCTCGATGTCTCGTATGCTTTGAGCATGACGAGTAGATACCAATGATTCGTGTGGCGTCCATGGATCTTAAGTACTTGAGAAGGACTAAAGAATATTTCTTGATATTTGGAGGCGATGAGGAGCTAGCTGTAAAGGGTTACAGCGATGCCAGCTTCCAAACTGACCAGGATGATTATAGATCGCAGTCAGGGTTCGTGTTTTACTTTAATAGTGGCGCTGTGAACTGGAATAATTCTAGGCAGGACACAGTTGCTGATTCTACAACAGAGGCCGAATATATCGGTGCTTCCATCTCATTCGAGAGATTATCGATAGAGGAGATGTGAATATTTGCAGAGTACCCACAGAGGCTAACATCGCAGATCCCTTGACCAAGGCTTGGCACAGAAAAAGCATGATGGTCACACTAGGTCATTGGGTATTAGATACTACGGTGATTGGCACTAGTGCTAGTGGGAGATTGTTAGTGAAAGCCCTAGAGCCAATCATGTGATGATTGTTGTATGGACTTTATTGTATCATATTCCTATTTATAAAGGCATGGTTATTATATTTACTTGTATTGGTGCCAAATAACTAAATATAATAATGTCCTTGAGTAGTAGGTTCTTATCTATATCAATCGATTGGTTGAATCGATAATGAGATGATATAGAGAACACTATTCTTAATCATTCCTAGTGAGTATTAACATTCAGGGACAATGTTAATGCGTAGAGACTAGCTTGTAGGTCAACAAGATGACTTGATCTCACAAGTCATGGATATAAGATATCAAGTTGACACATGGGTATGCATTGGAGAATGTATACTGAATGACCTGCCATGAGAAATTATCATGGATCGTTATATGAGTGTCATATACTTTCTCATGTGGCTATTAGTATGACTATTAGTCCTTAGACCTGAAGTCACCATGGTTCCCTACATAAGGAGTTGCATACTTTGGCTCCGTCAAACGTCACCCGTAAATGGGTGGACTATAAAGGCGATTACTGGGTATGTAACAAATTATGCGGAGGGATGTGAGTGATGTAGATGAGATCTATCCCTCCTATATGACGGGGGTGACATCGATATTCTTGATAGAGTAAGACCACGAAGTGCATGGCTATGCCCAAATGAGTCAATATGAGATATTGAGCTCATTTGATTAGAGTGAGTCTACTTGGAGTTCAAGATTTAGATTGTACCGAGGATGACACGGTCTATGCCTCGATTGGTCAATCTAGATGTCAAGGATAGAGGGACATTGTCACATATTGTGAGAGTCACAATTAGTAGTCACAAAGGTAATGTTGGAGCTCAACATTCTTGTAACTTGGGTAGCAATGATGTGTTGCTAGATACCGCTCATTGCTTATGTTCCTAAATCGGTTTAGGGACATTGCCAACGTTACAAGAACCGATAGGGTCACACACATAAGAGCAATTAGATGGAGATTAGGTTCATATGATGAACCATGAGGATTAGGTTCATGGGATGAACCAAATTGGATTAAGAGTAATCCAAATTAGACTAATTGAGTTAGACTCAAGTTGATTCAAGTGTTGAATGAGTCTAATTTAGATTTGATTCATCAAATCAATTTAAATTAAATGAATAGAGATTCATTAAATTAAATTGACTTGAGTCAAGTGGTTAGATTTGATCAACCATGGGAGATTAGAGGTCAAGTTTGACTTGACTTGAGAGGGAAGATGAAAGGTCAAGTTTGACTTGACCAAATGCCATGTCATGATGATGACTTGGCATGGCCGGCCAATGATGATGCTCCACATCATCATTGACTTTGTCAATTGGTGCCACATCATGAGGAAGACCAAGATGCATGGGAGTTACATGCATGCATGTAACCTCCCAAGCCATAATGTGGCCGACCAACACTTTAGGGGTTTCAAAGTGGGAATTCATTTTGTGAGTTACTCATTCCATCATCTTCAACCTTGGATCATCTTCCTCTCAAGCTCTCTACCTCTCCCAACCTCATCTTGTCGAGATCTTCTAGGAGTGCTAGCACACTCAAGTTTGTCTCTTTCTCCACCTATTGCTTGTGTGGATACCATAGAGGAGTGTGCACTTGACACTCTCGAGTTCCGGCGAACTTTTGGACGAGCGGGATAAGTGAAGGGCATCGCTACGAGGGTAATGTTCTAACCTCTTAGATCTAAGGTAGATCTAGGGTTTTTGTAAGCACATACATGTTTTTATATTTTTATACTTCGCACGGATCCATGGCCGGGGCTTCCGAGATTTCCGCAACGCAAAAAGCAGTTTTTGCGGCTCTGAAAAACCCAACAGAAGGAACTTTTACCAAATTTTGTCTGGGGTGCAATTACCGAATTAAGAATTTTCTTTCATGATATCTGCTCGATAGTATTGAGTCATTCACACATGGAGACATTAGAGAGAGACATTCCGATCATTTTGTGTAACTTAGAAAGGATATTTCCACCGACGTTTTTTGATTCCATGGAACATCTTTTGGTTCACTTGCCATATGAGGCTAAAGTTGGAGGTCCTGTTCAATTTCGATGGATGTATCCATTTGAAAGGTGAATTTTTTGATTTTTTTTTATCATTGTTATTTCATTTGATCAAATTTAGTATAATTTATTTTCTAATAAATTTTATTGTATTACTCTTAGATTCCTCTATCACTTGAAAAAAAAAGTGAAAAATAAGGCTCATGTTGAAGCTTCTATTGTTAATGCATATATTATGGAGGAAGTTACAACTTTTGCATCATATTATTTTGAACCTCACATTCAATGCACGAGTCGGAAAGTAGGAAGAAATGATGAGGGTCCCGTTGATCCAAATTTGAGGGCATTCTCAATGTTTAACTACCTTGGTCGACCAAGTGGATCTTGTACAAGTACTTAACTGGTCAGGAGTAGTGAGCAACCCACACATATATTTTATTGAACTGTCCAGAAGTAATGTTGTATTTCGAGTGAGTATATAAATGTTATATTATACATTTCATATATCATAAATTATTGTTCATGTTATATTTAATTTTATGGTAGGATTTTCCAAACTCTATATTCTGAGCTTCTGGGGCATGAGTTATTTTTTCTGTGATGAAGAATTTGCACAATGGTTCAAAAAATATGTAAGTAGTCTATGATAATAAATTTGATAAATCTTGACTTTAACACATATTTATTTGACTTTAGGTTCTTGATAGTCACACTCACATTGAGCAAGACCTAATAAAACATCTGTCATGGGGTCCAAACTCATTGGTGAAAACTTGGCCGACATATTTCATACTCAAGATTATGGAATTGGGAAAACTACAATAAATAGCGGAGTTTGTGTTCAGTCATCTAATGATGGGGGTGCAAGGAATGAATTTTACGACTTGCTAGATGAAAATTTAGAGGTAGCGTACCCAGGCTCGAATTTGCGAGTTATTTTATTTATGTGTCGTTGGTTTGACCCTATCAAAGGCATGAGGGTGCATCCACAGTTTAATTTGGTTCAAATTAATTACAAAAATATATACAAGAGGTATGAACCATTTGTGTTAGCACAACAAGCGATTCAAGTATTTTATACTTCATATCCTAGTCTGAGACAAGAAAAAAGTGATTGGTGGACTGTTTGTAAAACAAAAGCATGTAATAAAATTGAGGAACATTGGGAAGATATAGCATATCAACAAGATGAAGTTGTCAATACATTTCATATCGAAGAATATAATATTTCAATGTTACAAAATCCCAGCGGCGTAGTAGTAGTCGTTGATGCAAGTGAACTGAATGAGGATGAAGATGAGGATTTTAATTATGAGGATGAGGGTGTTGCTGAGGATGAGGATGAGGATGAGGATGAGGATTTTAATAGACGCATGACCAGGATGAAAATTGTAATGCAGATTTCGATTTCTAATTGCGGGTAATTTTTTATTAAATACTAATTATGCTTTAATTACTGTCTAATTCGAAATTTTATATATTTGATATACTAATGAACCGTTTTTTTAAGTCATCCAGTTGCTATGAATATGGTAATTTTTTCATATTGCTCCTATTATAAATTTGATATGCAAATGATTTTTTTTTACTGTCATATTCTTCTAATAATTATGATTGTTAGTTTCGACGTAGTAGTCATAGACGGAGTAGTGATGGAAGATCACAATCTTCCTCTGCTTCATCCCCTGCACATTCTGATTCTCTTGCAAGAAATGTGCCCTTCACCTCTTCTCCAGTTACAGGATCTTCTTCTTCTCAACAGATACTTGCTAATGTATCTTCCCCGGTACAATAATCACTCATGGAGAGGAAAGATACGAGAGAGTTTATATCTCCGTGCGAAGATTTGTAAGTATTCGAGTTTTAGATTATCTATGTTTATTTTTTAATACGATATGTATTTTTATATGTATATAACGAGGTTTGTTTTTATTTTATGTTATATTTACAAATTTTGTACATGTTATTCATGAGGTGAATAAAATAGTGAATAACCATTGGGGCAGAGCTTCTATGACTTATACGAGCACGCCGGAAGAAATAAAAGTTCTATGGTGGAATGAGTTCAAGGTAACTTATTTAAATCATTTTGTATATAAAATTGCAGTTAATATAATCAATTTATTTTTTCTCTACTACAACGGGTATTTACTTGGGAGGAGAGTCAAACACTAGAGATTAGAAGGATTTTTATGAAAAAGTGTGGCGATCATATGAGAAACATACTCAATCATGCGAAAACTAGAAATAAGAAACCACACTGTATAACCATGGAGAATTGGAATTAAATTGTTGCACATTGGGGATCTGAGGATAGCAAATGGAGGAGTGAGCAGAATAAGCAAAATCAGCATTGTAATTCTGGCGTTATGTCTTCCACATATGCGGGAGGATCAATATGAAGGGTGTGGAACCGAAGCTTCGCTTCCCACCTCGGTCGCTAGTGCATGGCAATCCCATCTACGTCCCCGAATTAAAAAAAAATAATCCTTAACAAAGAGAGATTTCCCAAGCAACTGATCCATCATTGTGCTATTTGATTAGAGTGGTCTCTTGAACAAACTTGTTGTTCAAGCAGCCTAACTCTTTTCCTCGAATAGCCGCGGAATAGATGATGTACGGTTCGCCGATTTTTGTGTTTATCTTCGGGGTCCAAGTAAATTAGTCACATGCAATTAATTACATCATACAAAGAAACAAAAGGAAACCAAAACAAGAATTATACATCTTGTTTAGCTCAAAGTCTTCTATTGTATGTCCTATTCTCCTCTTAGACATTGTGTGGGCAACGATCCTCCAAGAGATGAAGCCTCCTAGATCACGATTCTTCCTTTCCTTGTTCGCTCCGAACAAAGGAAGATAATAAGCTCCCTTCTTCTCCTTTCTACTTCCGGACACAATCCCTTTGGAGAAAGATCAAGCAACCTTCTCCTCTTTGTTGTTGCCGTCAGCCACCAAGGAGAGGGAGATGGAATTGCCGGCTAAGATTGATATCTTGCCGCCGACCAAAGGAGAGGAGTAGGAGGAGATTTGGGCACCAGCCAAAGCAAGGAGGAAGAAGATCGGCACCGGCTACCAATTAGGAAGAGAAGGAAGCAAACCCTAATCCTTCCAAAGAGTTGCCGCCCAAGCCTAATTCCCAACCCTAGCCGCCCAAGCCAAAACCCTAATCTCACAAAGATATCTTGCCACCCACTCCTAAGCCCTTATTTATAGAGTTAGGCTTAAGCCTCCTTTTAATCTCCATCGTTGGATCTAGAGATTTAATCTTAACCGTCAGATCTAGAGATTTAATCTCCACCGTCGGATCTAGAAATTTAACCTCCACCATCGGATCTAGACATCCATTTTCCACCATTGGATATAGGCTCCATGAGGGTTTTAATAGGCTACAATAGGGACCATGAGGAGGAGTTGGATCTTGGCCACCCAATCGATCTGACCCACATAAAATCCGATCCATTAATGATAATCCATTCCACTAGAGGATTATCATTGATCTACCTCACCAATCCCCATAAATAAATATGTGCTCCATATATTAATTGTACAAATATCTCTCCGTGTTTAAGATCTCGAATGTTCATCAATTAATTAATTTACTAACAATTAATTAATCAACATCTAACTCCATGAGTAGTACCACTCAACCTTATCATCATGCCGACCCAAGTCTACCTGCAGGGTTTACATGATGAACCTTATGAGCTCCTCAAGGGGACATCATCATCCTAATATATAGGACAACATTTTCTCCTATAATCAACGACACACCATATAAATAATATCATTTTCCAACTTACCGAGCCTATCGATTTACTCTATAAATCTCACCCATTGGTAAATCAAAGAAATAAATTCTAAGTACATATGCCCGTTATTATATCGGGATTAAGAGAATGTACACCATAATATCCGAGGTCTGATTCAATTATGTAGTCAGTAATAAATCGAATCACCTCTAAGTCGGTCCTGCTTAATACACACAAAGTGTACTAATGTAATTCTATGGTCAAGACAAGCCAATACCAAATCACACTACAACCATACCAATGGTTTGTACAAAACCATCTCGGTTGTGAGCATTTACTTATACTCTACAAGGAATTGATAACATGTTCTCCCGTGTGACACTACACACCATGTTATCTAAAATGTAATGTATTAGACAATATGCATAACCATAAATATGCAAACAATGATCATGTGATTCTTATTTCAAAAATAAAGATGTTCATACAAAAGATAGACTTTTCAGTATACATCCCAATACAATAAATATCGATGAACATAGACATCGATTGATGATTGTTTTCCAATTATAATTTTCTAATCTAATACTCACTAATTTATAAATTTTAACTGTTTGTTTAGGCCAAGGAGACGGGGACTGAGCCATTATTTATAGACACTTTCACCCGTATATTTCAAAAGAAAGATAAGACGTGGAGTGGGGAAAGAGCTAGAATAATGAAGGTTTGTATTTTTAAAAATTTAATTTCTTATGTTAATATTTAATTTTTTTTCTTTCACAACAGGAGAAATATGATGAACTTTCACAGAGAAATTTGAGTGCAAGCGATGATGCAGTCGAATTTGAGCCTTCTGTTAGAAATATAAATTTATGGCTCGAAGCAACTGGAGGGACGAAAAGTGGAAGAATAATTGGACTCGGTTCTCTGAGACGATCCTATAGAGTCCCTGGTACTTCTTCTTCATCCTCCCCTGCATCAAAAACATAAGTAATTCAATTAACCGAAGAGGTTAATCATTTGAGGGAGTTACTAGTGCAGAAGGAAACTGAATCGAGAGAAAATGCTCATAAAGTACAAGACTTAAATGAAAAGATGAACGAATTTCAAAGGCAACAAATGTTCATTATGCAACATCTTCAATTAACGTCTAGTTTAAGTCAACTTCCTCCTTCTGGATCTGCTCCTCCTCCTGATCTCTGTCATGGAGACAATAATGATGATGGTGGTTACCTTTGAATGTATTTGTTGTATTTAAATGTTACTTGGCTTATGAAATAAGATATTTATGTATTTGTTAGTTGGTTTAGGTTTGTTATATATATATTATTTCCGTATTAAAGTTTGATGTTTAAATTTGTTAATATTGTTGTGAATGTTTGTTGTAAAACAGGGAAAAAGGATAATTTATAATTTTTTTTTTCTAGATTTGCAACGAAAATACTATTTTCTTTGCAAAAATAGATGCATCAGTCGATTGATACATGAAAAACGGTGGCTTCAAAATGGATTTTCAACATCAGTCGACTGATAGTATTGTAGAAGCTTACAGAACGTTTCGTAGTCGACCGAGCAGTCGACTACTCACTTGGCAATCGACTAATGAAAATGACCAATCGACTGCCATTACTGTAGCATGTCACAGAACCTTTGGTAGCCGACCGATCAGTCAAACTGGTCGTATATTCAGTCGACTGATGTATTTGTCAGTTGACTGATCTTGAAAAATTTGGCGACGAATCTTGATTTTCGACGCCAAATTTGCGACGAAAAATAAATTTGTCGCCAAATTTAATTTTATTTGTGGAAATATGTTTATTAGATTTTTGGCGATGAATTTATTTTTTGTTGCATATTTAGCGACGAAAAGCAAGATTCATCGCCAAATTTACGACGAAAAATGTATTCATTGCCAAATCTGGCGACGAATTTTGCAACGAAAATATTATTCGTTGCAATTTGGCGATGTATTTTTATTTTTCGTTGTAGAATTTGGCGGCGAATTATTTGCAACGAAATTTTTTCTTTGCAAATTTTGTTGTAAAAAATTTTTGCAACGAATTTTTTTTTCTCCAAAATTCATTGCAAAATTCATTGCCAAATTTACTTATTTTTGTAGTGTCAATTGGATGTAAAGACTATTATTCTAAATAGGGATTTAGAAGATAAAATCTACATGGAGCAACTTGAAAGGTTTTATACTTTAGGACAGGAAAACAAGGTATGTAGATTGATCAAGTCATTGTATGGGTTGAAACAAGATCCAAAGCAATGACATGACAAATTCGATATTGTCGTGAAGGATAGTGAATTTAAAATTAATGAGAGTGATAAATGTATCTATAGTAAAGGCATATAAGATGACTTAGTCATCTTGTGTCTTTATGTAGATGATATACTTACCATTGGAAACAATGATAAGATAATTAAATGCACTAAAAGAATATTGAATTCAAGATTCAATATGAAAGTCATGGGGATTGCTAATGTAATACTATCAATTAAAATTCTTAGAACATCAGAATGACTTATTTTATGTCAGTCCCATTATATGGACAAGATTCTTGAAAGATTTAACAAAGGAGATATTGCATTGACTTGAACCCCAATAAATGCAAGTCAACATCTATTGAAAAATCGAAGAGTGGGTATCTCTCAGGTAGTGTTCTACAGAGTAATTAGAAGTCTGATGTATTTGATGAGTTACACACGACCAAACTTAGCCTATGTAGTAAGTTGAGTAGATTCATGAGTAATCCTGGTGTTGAACATCAGAAAAGGATAACTAGAGTGTTGGTACAATCGACCCAGGTCACGATTAACCAGACTCGAGTAGGGTTTTAATATTTAATGGATGTGACAATGGAATTATCAATGTGTTTATCAATATGGTTTGACCATATGACAAGTAAATGTTTGGGATATCAAAGGTCATATGAGGGAGATGTTAAGAGGCGATTGTTGGAGCAGTCAGTCTCAGGTCAAGGTTGACCTAGCTCGAGTGAGACACGAGTAGAAGTCCAAACTAGGATACTTGGCAAGGGAAAGGCAAGTATGAATACTTGGAAAAGGAAAAGTCCAATGTGTTGGAGCAATCGACCTAGGTCACGATTGACCGGGCTTGAGTTTGACTCGAGCAGTATTGTCACGCCCCAAGAGCATACCGAGCCGAAAATCAAACAGACGACACCTCCCCTGTATATGGCAATATTTCGGGTTAATACAAGGCCCGTAGGCCCACAATAACAACAATATATATATAACAATACAACAACTACACAAAAACACAGCGGAAACATACCACAACAATACAACAATCCCACACATGCATACAAGTATGACTAACACACCACAACAACACGAAACCTCGACAAAATCTGAATATACAACATATACATCATGAAAAGTCCAAAATACAATGCACAATGAACGGAAAGCCCAAAACACACGGGAGCCTCGAAGGTGAGATGAGACGATGTCAGCCGGCGGTGCTCCAAGCCATCACGAAGTCTTCTACCCATTACCTGGGCGACAGAAAACCCAGGGTCCGTGGGGGGTGGTGAGTAAAACTCAGCAGGTAATAGAAAAACATGTATATATGTCATATCACATGTATTTTCAACAACATACTCTAGAGGTACAACAGGTATATCAGCATAGTATATAAATACAAGCATATACCGACTAACCAAATAAACAACATAAAAATGCAGACATACCTGAAGTCTGCTACGCTACTCTGATCCAACCTGAACATATATCCAACATATATATATATATATAACAGGAAGAGTAGATCAACTCAAAATATACTCTAGCTACAGGTCAAGGTATCTAATGGTCTGTCCAACACATACCAATATCCGACACAATCGTATAACAAATGCAAGAGACATGCATGAATATGATGTACACCCAAATGCAGCAAGCATAGTACAATCAAATGCAACATCACAATAATCATATATATATAGACTGTATCCATATATATATTAATCTCAACCATCCATATATATATATACATGCATATATGTATATAAATATGGTAATATGCAAAGTGCCATCAGATACGACAATGCAACATGCATGGTCATGCCTGGTCACCCCTACTCGCTACCACGACCCCAGTGTGGCCTAGGTGGCACGACATGACAACTGTCCCAACTCACACCAACCACTGCTATAGAGTGGCCGAGTGGGCAGTATGATCAAGTAGCATATGAGCGTAAAGAGCTCGCTACACAACGGGGATCCCTGCTGCTGGCCACTCCGACTAACACTACCAATGAGTGATCGAGTACCACGCACCTAGGACAACTGCACGCAACTCAAACTACCACTGTCTATAGTGGTAGAGTGTGGCACAACAAATGCTCTGCCCTCACACCAGTTACTCCTCGGGGAGTGCTCTGGGAGGCAAGATGACTGACGACTCTCTCAACCCCCAAGGGAGACTATGTCGTCAGAATGCATGCAAATGACATGAGTATGCTGTCACACGTACAACCATCTACCACAGACTCTCTGTTCAGCAAAGAGTCATACCCATCTAATCAATACTCTCTATCCTGTAGAGAGTTGTACTCAACAGATTGACGGACTCTCTATCCTGTAGAGAGTCGTACTCAACTGATTAACGCACTCTCTATCCTATAGAGAGTCGTACTCGACTGATCATAACTCTCTCTCCAATAGAGAGTCGTACTCGACTGATCATAACTCTCTGTCCAATAGAGAGTCGTACTCGACTGATCGACGCACTCTCTATCCGATAGAGAGTCATACTCGACTAATCATATCAAGCTGGGACTACCGGTCTGTAGCGACACTCTAATCACCCTTCACTTAACCATTACACAACTCATGGTTGGTAACAGAATGCAACATACGGGTATTGGAAATAAATCCTATATTTAGGGCATTACCTACCCATATATGACATTTTTTCCAATTTATAAATTGGGTCATCCCCCATACTAACATTTACACCCTACTAAACATCTAGGTCGATTTACATCACATCTATAACTCCTAAATCATGATAGGGTATATGTGATATCAACAATTGAGCATAAATAAATCCAACGATAATATCAAGCATACGATAATAAGAGTAGGGTCAAGGTAATATGAACACCTAACATGCTCATATCTATGACTAAATCTGAATGCAATACATCTACCCGGACCAGGTAGGAAATTACCCACCTGCTGTCAATGCTCGTAGTAATAAACTCCTCACGGCCGCGGACCCGTCTCGTATCCACGTCCTACAAATATCATCAATTATCATTCAGTGAAAGCATACAACAATAGTATGATTAGCTACTACGTTATCCACATATCCGTATCCCTTATCGAATATGATTTAGAAACCCCAATTAGCCACACTTGACCATTTATTAACATAATTAACCAAGTTCACAAATCCACTCGCAACATAAATAGGGCTCCACCCAACGTACTATACAGATATAAAATCTGACAACCCTACATGATCAAACCTCAACTCGCAGCCGATCATAGCCTATGAACATCTACATTGACACCCATAAACCCATTTACGGCTCACTCACAGTCGGTCAAAACATAACCTCACAGATCCATTTTCTAACAACCATATACACCGAGAAATATGTAATTAACACCAGCACATATTTTCTATTCCACTCGTAGCCGTGCAGCCAGAACCACAGGGCACTGCTGCGACACAGGAGTAATTGAATCAAGGCTGCTAAGAGCGATTCCATATCTTGATCGGTGACAATCCTCCCCAAATCCTCAGCTTAGTCCACTTCTCCGATCAAGTTGTTCACCGGGCAGTCCAACATGAAACAAAACGTCGTTGCCCTATCACCACTCCGACAAAGGCACACCTTCATAGGCGGCACTCTCCTTGATCACAATCGCACAACCGACAATTTCCCCTGCTCATAGCCGTCCACCCTCCAACTCACAGCCCCCCCCAAATCCACCTCACACGGCAATTAACCGAACCCAAACAACATCTTATGTAAAAAAAGAAGATAGTTCGAGATATACCTATGATTGGAATCTCCCATCTTGCTCAGTTCATCGGAACCGCTCCTCCAGCCGGGAACGACTACCCGCAGTGATGTCGTTGGGTTATTTGCGTGAAAAAAACCCATAACCTGAGATGGAAAGGATCAACTAGAAACCAACCAAGAAGCATGCCCTAACCTTACTTCGGCGACCACCATGTGACCTACGGCGGCAGCTCTGTCACAGCGATCATGCCATCGATTGGCTCCCGCAAAGGTGTTGTCGAGAGCCGGGGGAAAAGGGATCTCCCATCGAGAGAAGGAGCTCAGCCACTGGTCGATTCGGACACAAAGAGGGAGGTGATCGGCTGCAACGCGCGACGATTGGGCTGAATCGACACCGACGGCAGCGGCTGATCCAACTCGCGATGGCAGCGACGTGGGGATGGCGACCGGCGACAGTGAGAGCACGAGCGACGACGAGTGAGCCACGACAACTGGCTTGTCGGCGGCGGTGAGCACGGAGAGGAGTCGCGATCGGGAGAGGGAGAGAGCCTGCGATGAAGCGATGAAATCGCAACTGGGAAAGTAAAAGAAAAGTCGGGATTTAAGTAACGTCGGCTGAACGTTACACGAGTGAAATGGTCGGACCCAATTAAAACGGATCGGGTCCAACGGATCGGGTCGGGTCCAATCCTATATGCCTATTAAATCTTTCTCCAAAAATATTTTAGCAAATTTCCATTAAAGTCCAGGAAAATTTCTAAAAAAATCTGGAAAATTCAGCAGGGTATTTTCCTAATTAACAAGCATTATTTTATTATTATTATTTTTTTTTTGGTATTTTACATTCTCCCCCCCTAATAAAAAATTTGGTCCCCAAATTTCGTACTAACATACGAGAACTAACTCAAGAGATTTCTTGACCTACTACCTGCTTTAAGTGAACAAATGAGGATATCGAGCTCGGATAGTATCTTCCAGCTCCCATATAGCCTCCTCATCAGTCGGATACTGTCATCAAACCTTTACGAGTCGGATGGTCTTGTTTCGCTACTGTCGCTCCTTGCGACCCAAATCGTTTCACCCCTTTCTAAGGTGAAACACGCAGAAATACTTATTCCTCAACTGATAATTTCTAAAGGCCTTCGCCTCCGGTCTGCATAACTCTTCTGTCGATCATGTGCCTCGGATAACCATCATCCGATGATATGCACCAACTCTGCATCATGTTGGATACTCTGTGGCCCCCAATAGCTATCATTCCCTGACTTCCTCCCACCACACAGGGGAATCTACAGGGTCTACCGTATAGGGCCTCAGAAGGAGTCATCTGAATGGAGGAGTGATAACTGTTCTTACAGTCAAATTCCACTAAAGTAATGTGATTCTCCCAACTACCTCCATAATTCATGACACAAGATCTTAATAGATCCTCCAATGTCTGAATTGTACGCTCAGACAGCCCATCAGTCCGCAGATGAAATGTTGTACTAAGCCGAAGCTCTGTGCCCATAGTCTGATGCAGACTCTGTCAAAATCGCAAGGTAAAACGTGGGTCTCTATCAGATATAATACTAAAAAGTACCCCACGCAATCCGATAATCTTCCGACAATACAACTCTGTCGGATGATTCAACGAGTATGACCCATGAATAGGAAGGAAGTGAGTTGATTCGGTTAGTCAATCCACGATCACCCAAATCGCATCATGTCCTTTATGGTTCTAGGCAATCCCATAACGCAATCAATCGTGATATGCTCCCACTTCCATTCCAGAATCGAAATTTTCTAGAGCAATCCAGCGAGTTCCTGATGTTCAGCCTTCACCTACTGGCATACTAACCATCGAGCAGTAAAATATGCTATAACTCTCTTTATACCATTCCACCAGTATAAACGTTTCAACTCTCGATACATCTGAGTACCATCAGGGTGAATAGCAAATCTCCAATGATATGCTTCTTGTAGCGACCCTTCCTTGACTGGACGCATGTCCGGAACACACTATCCTTCTCAGAGACGGGGAATTATCTTCTCAAAAGAGAAATTCATCAACCATCCAAGATACACTTCACCACACACTTTGTAAGTGCATGGGAGACTATAACGACGAATCTCACTCATTGCAATTGTTGCAACTGTTCGCGCTCTAGCAACTCCATTGTAGCTACCCCGTAGTTTGTAAATTCAATGAGCACTTCTGCTCCATACATCTATAAATCCAGATAATAACTACTAAAGCCACGTCATGTATATAACAGCCTATCTCGTAGTTTTTTAACTGTCGTAAGCATAAGGTACGCCTCATTCAACTACATCGGAATCGCTCCGATCCCTGAAACGATGCATCCGCGTACAACCTCCTTTTTATCCACTCCAGAAGGATTAACTAATACTTGCGTAAAAGTTAACCGCTATCTAGGTCCTATAAACTGGTTTCACCAGCTTCCGACTAAATGATTTCCAACATCACCTTTGTCAAACAAGTCTGTGGTATAGTAATGCTAAGACATTCTATCCACATCTACAGTACTAACCAAAACATACAAGGAAAACCACCATCTACGGTGGTCGAGTGCGCAACTCTAACTACCACAATCAACAGTGGCCAAGTTACGCAACTCTAACAACTACAAAAGGATCCTATCGTGTTCAGGATATACGATTCTCCAATCCAGTGACGACTAAATCATTAATTAGTCTAGCAACTTAATCACAACTCATAACAATTTATACCAAGTATGAAATTGTCGTCTTTACACACCTGCATTCTCTTTACTCTACACTGATGATATATTTTAATCATCACGACACTGATAATTGTATGACACCATGTCAATGCTCCAGTCACAAATCAACCTTAGAGTTTACACAGGTGTCCTTTATTGATCTAAACAGATCATCTATCCTCAACAGAGGATATTCATCACGACAACTACTGTATTCCATCATCGATAATCGATGCATAATTTCAAAGGTCCATCTCTCTTTCAACAAAGAGTTCCGGATCTTCTCAAGGAGGAATACTGGGATAGATAAATATCCCCTCCAACATCTCCTATAATCGAAACTCACGTTATTCCAATTCTTTTATAGTGTTTAACAACACTGATAACAACAAAATTATCACTCGGTCTGTGATCTTCGATATCAGAATTATTTCCACAATCATTACGATCGCTTACTCCACTTGCCTATGCAACAACAAGGCTAGGAGTTCATCTGAAACTACATCTGATTGCTCTCGGATTATACGCACATCTGAGAGACATAATCATACTATAATCTCAACAACTTGACCATCCGGAAGGATATGTCTTCTGTAAAGATATGTCTATCCGAGTCTAAGGGCATCCCTTGACTTCTTAATTGTTGATCCACATCTCACCAGACGGTAGAGATACCACCGACCCACAAGTCGATGTAAAGGACCCTTCTAATCCAACTAAGAATGTTCTAGACAAAGATACCTATAAACTACAAGTATCTCTCAATATATTAATCCAGAGGGTAAAACTAGAGTAATACCCTGAACGATCAAATATCTGTTGATCCGATCCAAAAGGCTCCATGCAGGTCTCGACCTTTCTCCGAAGAGAACCAGATCAGATCCAACAGTTCGCGACAAAGCGGTCACATTTCTGCGACGAATGCCGCGGGGATTTTTCCTAGACCATCTGATCTCATCACTTAATCAGAATCTTGAATAAATACGACCATCGTCGTATACTCTCTCTTCTGCACTAAGCAAAACACATCTGGATGTAACTGCTTGTTGTTGTCTGCTGAGTCTTCTAAAATGTCTTATGCTGATGCTGCTTCTGTGCTGATCTCTGCTGAAGGAGAGTATCAAAGAACTCCAACCACGCCTGAGGTAGTAGGTTGATGCTGATAAGATAACCCAATCCTCTATCTCTGATTTACATTGTCAGACTGCATCTTCCTCCCGGAACACCATCGATAGTCTTCAACTGAATCTTCAAGGTACACCTCCTCCACTGTACTAGTTGCTCAACAATAGCAACCGCTGAACTGCTCCAATAGATAATCTGGCTTAACGTGTCTTCGTGATCTACACTGCACGCACACAATCCCTTCGGAGTCTTTGTTCTGATTTTGCTGATATCTACAAGAACCTTCTGATGATCTGCGATTGGTCTTCTATAATCGGAAAATAGCTCAAAACCTATAACTCCGATCTTGCTCCTTTTATCCAACAGTCGGAAACTTCTGGCTCTATTAAGTTGACCTGCAATATTGCTTATCGGTCTCCAACTCTTAAACCCTTGTACGGAGTCATTTCTAAACTCCTGTCTCAATCCAACGTCTTCCGACAAGATCTGGTAGAAGATCCCGTCATCTTAACCCAACAGTAAGCCAACAACCGTAGGTGGCTTAAAATATCCATTCATCTTCTTGAGCTATTAGGTGGTCGTAACCTCTGCAAGTCTCACGACTCTGCACAGTACACTATTACTGACCGATCACCCTTTCTTGAAGCTCAATAATTACTTACAATGCGTCACTAAAAGTGACACAGGGAAATACTCTCTTTCAACATCACTAAACCATGATCAAGTGATATATTATTTCCCGAAGATTATTTTCTGCATTTACCATAAAATACCGGCTTGACCCCGATAATGGTATGCAAATAACTCTACTTTCTCGGTATAACATGAGTTAAGTACTTAAAAGTACCCTCAAGGTTATACAACTCAGTACGAACAACTCAGGGATAAAATCCCTATGAAATACCGTAACCTAACCTTCCACTATCTGCATCAACAATAGACAATTTGTCTTGTCCATTACCCAATAGGTAATGATCTGACTAATACTGTTAGTGGAAATCTCTAAGACTGTAGTCTCTAATTTCCATAATAAATGTGATGACTTGACCCCTATTTTTTGACTCGGTATCAGTCGGCTCTCAAAGGTAAATTACCTTCTCGACACAGGTTCAAGACTCACAGACTCAACAGGTCGATCCCGTGGTCAACCCATACCATGGTTCCGAACAATAACCAACACACTACAGGTTACTCCCTGGTATAAGCATCTAAATGCATAGCCAACATAACCGGGAGTATAAACCCTAAAGGTCACTCCGGTTGGTCGCCTCGGTGGACGACCCCTACTACAAGTCTGCACAGGTGTCATAACTATATTGTATACACCTACTAATCGAGTTTAGATAAATATCTACTAAACCATAAGTTTTTTTTTTCAGGAATTCTTACCTCGTGCTGCTTGGAGCTCAGTCCGCTGTCCATCTCATCTCGAACAACCAAAACCGAATAAATCGACTCTCGAGAATCCAAGACTCGACACAAAAACAACATTGTATGGCATCGCAGAACCTTGGGCTCTGATACCACTAAAGTTGTCACACCCCAAGAGCATACCGAGCTGAAAATCAAATGGACGGCACCTCCCCTGTACGAGGCAACATTTCGGGTTAATACAAGGCCCATAGGCCCACAATAACAACAATATATATATATAACAATACAACAACTACACAAAAACACAGCGGAAACAGACCACAACAATACAACAATCCCACACATGCATACCGGTATGACTAACACACCACAACAACACGAAACCTCGACAAAATCTGAATATACAACATATATATCACGAAAACTCCAAAATACAAGGCACAACGAACGGAAAGCCCAAAACACACGGGAGCCTTGGAGGTGAGATGAGATGATGTCAACCGGCGGTGCTCCAAGCCGTCACGAAGTCTTCTACCTGTTACCTGGGCGATAGAAAACCCAGGGTCCATGGGGGGTGGTGAGTAAAACTCAGCAGGTAATAGAAAAACATGTATATATGTCATATCACATGTATTTACAACAACATACTCTAGAGGTACAACAGGTATATCAGCATAGTATATAAATACAAGCATATACCGACTAACCAAATAAACAACATAAAAATGCAGACATACCTGAAGTCTGCTACGCTACTCTGATCCAACCTGAACATGTATCCAACATATATATATATATAACAAGAAGAGTAGATCAACTCAAAATATACTCTAGCTACAGGTCAAGGTATCTAATGGTCTGTCCAACATATACCAATATCCGACACAATCGTATAACAAATGCAAGAGACATGCATGAATATGATGTACACCCAAATGCAACAAGCATAGTACAATCAAATGCAACATCACAATAATCATATATATATAGACTGTAACCATATATATATTAATCTCAACCATCCATATATATATATGTTGGGGATCGATTTGCCGGCTAGAGGGGGGTGAATAGCCCTCGTTCATTGGATGTCGTAATTCATTCGTTTGCGTTGCGTGCTCGTCTACAATTCTTGTTAGCGCAGCGGAATAACAATAATAATACTAACAAGAAACACAAATACACACAAGCACATGCAATACACAAAGATATACGTGGTTCGGAACCGAATGGTTCCTACTCCACGGGCGAGCTCCTCAAGCTCTAGTTATGCGCACGACACAAACTATAACACTCCTTTTCGACTACACGTCGGAGGTGGAGAAACCTCTCACAAGCAATTACACTAAGTAATGAAATACAAGCAATACAAAGACAAATACGAAATACACGTAAAGAACACTTTACAACGCTTGCTTTGAACCCTTGCTTGTTGCTTGCTTTAGATGGCTCTTGAAGGTCTGGAATGCAGCAGCAATTCCCCTCCAATAGCTTCAGTCTTTACAAATCCTCCAACTCGAGCTCCATTTATAACTGCGCATCAAGTTTTACCCATCCGATCGACTGATCGTGACCATCAGTCGACTGGTATCGTAGCCGTTGTCTCACAACGGCCGGATCCACGTTGGTTAAGTTCCAACGGATCACACATTAGTCGACTGATGGCACCCATCAGTCGACTGATCATCCATCACCGAGTGCCGGGCGAAGCCGACTCCATTCTGCGTCTGCAGTGTGTCATCACGCCGATCGCATCCTCGGCAATGATCGATGTTCCCAACACGATCGCTCTCCTGATCGATCACCAGACTTGATTCAATGAACACCGGGTCGAACCCATACGACCTAGAGCAGTCGACTGGCACCTATGCCAGTCGACTGATGTCGGCTAAAACCTTAAACATAACGATGTTTGAGCCTCCGACACTCAGTCTTAGCCACTTGGCCAAGTCCACCTTATCCCTCATGGAGTTCCCCACCGAAGCTCTCTTCCCTCGGCCTACGTTTCTCGGATGCGCCAAGCGCACGGCTTCGCAACGCCATCCTTCGCGTCTCATGCCCTAGAAGTATGCTTCCCTTTTGGCTCACTCCATTCGCTCCCCGTCCGGCGGTCCCTCGGATGCACCAAGCGCACGACTTCGCAATGTCATCCTTCACCGACTCAAGGACCCCGAGCCTAGTGAACTTACCAAGTCCTCAAGACTTCCCAAATGCACCAAGCGCACGGCTTTGCAATGCATTTCTCACCAAGCACCAAGCGCACGGCTTCGCAATTCTTTGGATTTTCCATGCCAAGCACCAAGCGCACGGCTTCGCAATGCTTTGGACTTTCCCATGCCAAGCACCAAGCGCACGGCTTCGCAATGCTTTGGACTTTCCCATGACAATCCCATGTCATGAGTTTTGTCTATCATCAAAATATCATCAGGGTATTGCTCGAGTCAAACTCAAGTCAACCTGAGACGATTGCACCAACAATCTCCCAACAATCTCCCCCTTTTTGATGATTGACAAAACTACCATCTCAAGTCTACCAATTCTCCCATATTGGCAATTCTCATATCCCAATGAGAATTCCAACGAACCCTAATTGGTAACTTGGTAACTTCTCCCCCTTTTTGACATTACATCAAAAAGGTCCTCCCCAAGGGTATGAATGTCTCTTATCCCAATGAGATCTTACAATCTCTCCCTTGGAGGAACACATGCCTACCATCTTTCTAGTGATCCCATATCACTTAAAGAGAGGCAACCCAATTTTCCTCCTATGAGGAAATACACATCCATCTTCCCATGATGGATACCTCCCCCTAGAGGCTTGCTCCCCCTTGACCATTGCACCAACAATGTCCTTGGAGAGTCCCTAAGCCAATAGGACATTAACCAAATCAAAATTAAGGCAAAGTTCAACAATGAACTCTCTTCCACCTTAAAATTGATACTCACCCTCAACCCAACTCCTAATCCATATCCAATGGATTTCCACCCTCTCTAATGCTCTCCTAAGCATATCCTAGGGTTAGGAGTGGTTAGGGGACCAAAACACAGCTGAACATGGGCCTAACCATCAGATACTGATCGATTTACATCACGATCGCCATTATAGTAATCGATCGATAATCAGATTCTGCAGTTTTCACTTTCTGAAAGTGGATTTTAGAAATCCATAAGTAAATATACATAAGTTTAAAAATCGTGAAAATTCATATGCATATTACTTATCCTAAACACTATGGGTGAAAAATGTTGTAAAATTATTTTACCCATTAAATTAGGAGATTGATACAAAGTTCAAAATTTTAGAAAAGCTTCAATAAAGAGCCATCTTTGTATCATCCCATTCAATGGTGATAGCTATCAAAAGATAGGCTTCACTAAGGTTTTTCAAAATGTTTTCAAAATGTTTTTCAAACCTTTATTTTCTTTTTCCTAAACATCTCACCAATATCTAGATGTGTAAAACACACTCAAGGCAATTAATCTAGTGAGATGTGGGTTTTTGTTCTTTTAAATTCTCATGCATATTTCTAAGGCAATATTATTTGATTCCCATCAAATTATGCCATAGTCCTTAATTTCATTTTAATTTATGCATGATGATGATTATGACATAATTATGATATAGATAAAGGCATATGCCAAAATCATGATGTCATGGCATGTGAATGAAAATTAAGCATACATGACATACAAACATAAATCTAAACATGATCTTGACATTTTTATAATTAAAAATGAAAATGACGTCATGACATGGCAAGGCAAACAAATCATGGCAAGTAAAGTGGACTAAGGTATAAAATACCTAAGTGTTAGAATCAACTTGCCATTTCTAGAGATTAATTCAATTTTGCCTTAATGCCATTCATTTTCCTAGTGTGCCAAAAACCCAAAATGGCACACCAATACCTCTAAGACCTAATTGTGCCAATTTAAATCATTTTAAACTTCTCAAGCATATTGGCACATCCTAATGTGTCAACTCTTCTATGGTTAGGTTAACTACCCATCCATTTAGGGTTGACACACCCTAACCCATTTAGCGTGAATCGATCACGCTTTTAGGAACCCAATACCTATTGGAGCTCCTTGGGTTAACAAGGTATTCCCTAGGGATAACTTCCCTAGATACCTTTCTAATGACCCTTTTTGGCTTTAAAGCCATAGTCTTTTGGGTCTTACTTGGATCAACTCTAGAGGTGACTCCTCCATTGACCTTCCTAGTGGCCTTCTTGGTTTTTCTTAAGTCCTTGGCCACTAAACATACACCATGGCTAGACTTAGGGATGGCTTCCCCATTAGCCTTGGTTTTTCTAGACCTAGATGTTGTCCCATAATTAAATGGAACATTATGGTAGGACATAGGTTTGTGACCCAAACCCTTCTTGCCCTTAGATAATTCTTGTTTTCTAGGCCTTGATTTTTGTGTATTAGACCCCTTAACCGAGTTTGATATTATTGCTAGGGTCTTCTCCAATTTTTCTAGCTGTGACCTCAAGGCTTGGTTCTCCACCTCTAATTTCCTCAATTTTGAATTTTCATTTGGTTTAGGGGAAATGTTCTTCTTCTTAGGCATATGCCTAGATTTCTTGGGATTAACACCCAAGTTTTCTTCAATTCTCCTAATTGACTCCCTAGGTAAAATAGATCTAGTGTTTTAAGTCCTAGGTTTGTCCTTAGTTATATGAACATGCTTGGCACCTAGACAATACACCTTATTATTTCTCTTAGCATGCTTTTCATTTATAATAGCAAGTGAACTAAAATAGTTTTTAGCATGCTTTTTAACTTTAGGAATTAAAGGTGCATTAAGTAAATTTACCTTAGGGTTAGCTTTAGGAGCTCCCCCTACATGAATTTCACCTTCTTGCCCTTTCTTCCTCCCCCTAGGGCATTGGTTTCGGTAGTGCCCCTTTTGATTGCATTTGAAACACACAATGTGCTCTTTGCTCTTGATTTTGGGAACACCGGCATCGTTTGACTTTGGGTTGACTTTTGGTCTTGATGCCTTTTCCTTAGCCAATTTAGGGCATTTGCTCTTATAATGCACTTTCTCCCTACACTCAAAGCATATTATATGATTTTTATTTAAAATAATAACACTTGAGTTACCTAGGGAGGTGGTGGAGACCTCTTCACTTCTTCTGGAGGTAGAAGCTTCATCTTGATCTTTCTCCGGAGTAGAAGTTCTTTCCTCCCCCTCAATGCTAGAGGTGGAGGTCTCCACCAAATCATCCACATTTTCAAAAATGGATGGTGATTCTTCTTCGGCATCTTCCTCTACTTGTGCCAATTGGGAGTTTTCTTGAAATTTAATTAACTTCTCCCATAATTCCTTGGCATCCCTAAAATTACCCAATCTAGACCAAATAGTGTTAGGTAATAAATCACTAAGTAATTTTATTACCTCAAGATTTGTCTTGAAGTCCTTAATTTGGTCTTGGGTCCACCTTGACTTCTCAATTTGCTTGTTGTTTTTATCCCTAGGCATCTCAAAACCATTTTCTACAATAATCATATAATCAAAATTGGTTTCGAGATATACCTCCATCCGTTTCCTCCACCAAGAAAAATCTCCATCGAATTTCGGTGGATGGATGAAGCCGGCCATCTTGTAGTGCTCTCGCGGCGGTTAGTCCTTGAAGAGCGACCTCGGCTCTGATACCACTTGTTGGGGATCGATTTGCTGGCTAGAGGGGGGTGAATAGCCCTCGTTCGTTTGCGTTGCGTGCTCGTCTACAATTCTTGTTAGCGCAGCGGAATAACAATAATAATACTAACAAGAAACACAAATACACACAAGCACACGCAATACACAAAGATATACGTGGTTCGGAACCGAATGGTTCCTACTCCACGGGCGAGCTCCTCGAGCTCTAGTTATGCGCACGACACTAACTATAACACTCCTTTTCGACTACACGTCGGAGGTGGAGAAACCTCTCACAAGCAATTACACTAAGTAATGAAATACAAGCAATACAAAGACAAATACGAAATACACGTAAAGAACACTTTACAACGCTTGCTTTGAACCCTTGCTTGTTGCTTGCTTTAGATGGCTCTTGAAGGTCTGGAATGCAGCAGCAATTCCCCTCCAATAGCTTCACAAAAGTCTAAATCCTCCAACTCGAGCTCCAGAGTCCGTTGTCTCACAACGCCGATCCACGCTGTTAAGTTCCAACGGATCACATCACCGATCGATGGCACCCATCACCGATCGTGACCTAGTAGTCCATCACGAAAGGTCGCGAAGCTCGACCCATTCTCGTGCTCACGACATTCCATCACGATCGCCATCCTCGGCACAATCCGATCGATCCCATCAATGATCGCTCCCTTCACATAGCCCGACCGCTATCACAAACCCTATCAATGAACACCGCCGAACCCAAGTCGACTTGACTACCAAACGACGATGCTACCGCCACGCCGGCAAAACCTCAAACACCAAGTTGTTTGAGCATCCGATGTCGGGTAAACCTCAAACATCATGTTTGAGCCTCCGACACTCAGTCTTAGCCACTTGGCCAAGTCCACCTTATCCCTCATGGAGTTCCCCACCGAAGCTCTCTTCCCTCAGCCTACGTCCCTCGGATGCGCCAAGCGCACGGCTTCGCAACGCCATCCTTCGCGTCTCATGCCCTAGAAGTATGCTTCCCTTTGGGCTCACTCCATTCGCTCCCCGTCCGGGCTGTCCTCTGATGCACTAAGCGCACGGCTCGAATGCCATCCTTCACCGACTCAAGGACCCCGAGCCTAGTGAACTTACCAAGTCCTCAAGACTTCCCAAATGGCACGGCTTTGCAATGCATTTCTCACAAGCACCAAGTGCCCGCAATGCTTTGGATTTTCCATGCCAAGCACCAAGCGCACGGCTTCGCAATGCTTTGGACTTTCCCATGCACACCAAGCTCCATGCATTTTCGCAATGCTTTGGACTTTCCCATGACAATCCCATGTCATGAGTTTTGTCTATCATCAAAATATCATCAGGGTACTGCTCGAGTCAAACTCAAGTCAACCTGGGATGATTGCACCAACAATCTCCCCCTTTTTGATGATTGACAAAACTACCATCTCAAGTCTACCAATTCTCCCATATTGGCAATTCTCATATCCCAATGAGAATTCCAACGAACCCTAATTGGTAACTTGGTAACTTCTCCCCCTTTTTGACATTACATCAAAAAGGTCCTCCCCAAGGGTATGAATGTCTCTTATCCCAATGAGATCTTACAATCTCTCCCTTGGAGGAACACATGCCTACCATCTTTCTAGTGATCCCATATCACTTAAAGAGAGGCAACCCAATTTTCCTCCTATGAGGAAATACACATCCATCTTCCCATGATGGATACCTCCCCCTAGAGGCTTGCTCCCCCTTGACCATTGCACCAACAATGTCCTTGGAGAGTCCCTAAGCCAATAGGACATTAACCAAATCAAAATTAAGGCAAAGTTCAACAATGAACTCTCTTCCACCTTAAAATTGATACTCACCCTCAACCCATTCCTAATCCATATCCATTGGATTTCCACCCTCTCTAATGCTCTCCTAAGCATATCCTAGGGTTAGGAGTGGTTAGGGGACCAAAACACAGCTGAACATGGGCCTAACCATCAAGTTTACCCGAAATCGGCTGTGCGATCGACTCTCGGATACGGTCATTGGACTTACCATCGATCATTGCCATTACAGTGATCGGTAATCTTGATATCTATGATTTTCACTTTCAGAAAGTGGATTTTAGAAATCCATAAGTAAATATACATAAGTTTAAAAATCGTGAAATTTCATATGCATATTAATTATCCTAAACACTATGGGTGAAAATTGTTGGAAAATTATTTTACCCATTAAATTAGGAGATTGATACAAAGTTCAAAATTTTAGAAAAGCTTCAATAAAGAGCCATCTTTGTATCATCCCATTCAATGGTGATAGCTATCAAAAGATAGGCTTCACTAAGGTTTTTCAAAATGTTTTCAAAATGTTTTTCAAACCTTTATTTTCTTTTTCCTAAACATCTCACTAATATCTAGATGTGTAAAACACATTCAAGGCAATTAATCTAGTGAGATGTGGGTTTTTGTTCTTTTAAATTTTCATGCATATTTCTAAGGCAATATTATTTGATTCCCATCAAATTATGCCATAGTCCTTAATTTCATTTTAATTTATGCATGATGATGATTATGGCATAATTATGATATAGATAAAGGCATATGCCAAAATCATGATGTCATGGCATGTGAATGAAAATTAAGCATACATGACATACAAACATAAATCTAAACATGATCATGACATTTTTATAATTAAAAATGAAAATGACGTCATGACATGGCAAGGCAAACAAATCATGGCAAGTAAAGTGGACTAAGGTATAAAATACCTAAGTGTTAGAATCAATTTACCATTTCTAGAGATTAATTCAATTTTGCCTTAATGCCATTCATTTTCCTAGTGTGCCAAAAACCCAAAATGGCACACCAATACCTCTAAGACCTAATTGTGCCAATTTAAATCATTTTAAACTTCTCAAGCATATTGGCACATCCTAATGTGTCAACTCTTCTATGGCTAGGTTAACTACCCATCCATTTAGGGTTGACACACCCTAACCCATTTAGCGTGAATCGATCACGCTTTTAGGAACCCAATACCTATTGGAGCTCCTTGGGTTAACAAGGTATTCCCTAGGGATAACTTCCCTAGATACCTTTCAAATGACCCTTTTTGGCTTTAAAGCCATAGTCTTTTGGGTCTTACTTGGATCAACTCTAGAGGTGACTCCTCCATTGACCTTCCTAGTGGCCTTCTTGGTTTTTCTTAAGTCCTTGGCCACTAAACATACACCATGGCTAGACTTAGGGATGGCTTCCTGTTAGTAATATATGAGAGATGTCCTAAGGCAATCGCCTTATGTATGAACCATTTATATGATAAATGAAGATTCACTATTTGAGTATACATGTTTTATGTATTTGATTGGATCTTAAACTCATTTACTGAATGTCCACAATACGATTCACAGCATGAGAGAATTTATGATTGGATCACAACTAGTGAGTATCTCTACATGTGTAATTGTGATATATCGGAATTATCCCTAGTCGATGAATTGATGGATTTGGACACCATCAATTCTGTCGAGACTAGCACGAGGTATACTCCTTGGTGTATCCAAGCAGCTGATTCTCACTGGCTGGAGACATTGTGATGTCCAGAGTTAATCGTGGATGCTAGTTATGGTAACTAGTTCATTGGAGTGACCAGCCGTAAGACTTCATATGGTTCTCTGCATATATAGATATGTCAATGAAGTTCTTACTGTGGCTTAAGTGCGATGTTCCTTTGACTTGTGGTATTCAAGTCATCTTGATCATGGAGACTTATGCTTTGACATCTTAAGCAAACATCTCTAAGGAGATGTGGACCCGGGATGATTGGGTATAAGTCGAAGTGATCGAAGGTGTTTGAATAGCCTATAAAGGATTCACCACTCCTTGCGAGGAGATGTATATCCATGGCCTCTTGTCGGATTGTTACTAAAGTCTTTGGCCAAAGCATTACATGTTTAGAGTAAGGTACTCTTCGATACATGTGGAGTAACTAGAATCCGTAGGACGAGGAAATGATACTTGGGCTAGGTGTGACGTAGTCAACCTAGTGGGGACTGACACAATAGACCATGTCTTGAACCAAGTGGGTATAAGATGAGTGAAGGGAATGGGGCACGATTCATTCGAGCTACTGAAGGGTTTCAGAAATAGTTCTGGATCAACCGTTGATCTTTTCGGTTAATTGGGGATCATGATGTACTACTAGGTGCCACTCATGATCGTTCTATAATTAATGGTTAATTATAGACGGCCAACATAAACCGAGAACCTATTTGGTCACACGCACAACGAGTGTAATCCAAAGGATTTAAAACGAGCTTGAGAATGGGATTCTCAGACCGAGAGAAACTATGTTTGGTTGGACCAAACATAAAGCGAGCATGAAATTGTTTCAGTCGCAATGGAAGCGTGGATGGGCAGTGTCTAATGAAGACATAATGGATGGACCAAAATGGTTTGGTTCTAATCCAATGGATGAGAATAAACCAAAGGGTTTGGTTTATATTAAACGAATGAACCAAAGGTTGGTTCGGTTCGTTTTAACTTAAAATAAACCATCATGGTTTGGTTTATTTTAACTTATCCTAATGGAGCGGGTTAATGGGCTTTATGGATATGATCCATTAACCATTAAGAGAATTAGTTCTCTATAAAAGAGGGCTTAAGGGATTGTTAAACTCTAATCATCCAAAACCCTAAACCTAGTTGCCGCCCAACATATAGTTGCCGCCCAGCTTGTGGTGCCACCGTCCAGCTCCTTGCTGGCGACCAAGCTTCAGCCGGTGAACCTTCGGCGACCCTCCGGTGATCTCCTCTAGGTTCGGTGATAAGGTGAGCTTCCATCTCTCCTTTGCCGGCCTCTATTCCTCCACCAAAAGCTGTCCAGTTTTTCTGGACAGCTTGTTTCTTTGTTGTCGGAGCGTCGTTTGGACGACGGTTAGTGCTCCGATAGCGCCTAACTTACCGGGGATTTGATCTCCGGTAATCCTCTGAGGTGGAGGACGAAGGATTCGTCAATTGGTTGATGAATACCTCTCCGGAGAAGCGAGTTTTGAGAACTCGTTTTAGGATCCGAATTTGGATTCGGATCGTGATCATCTCTCGATCACATCGTCTTCAACACGAGGCTAGTAACCCGTACGAAGACGAAGCTCGTGACTTAGCGAAGTCATCCCGAGGAGCTCGGCGTGGATACGGATAGAGACGATTCTTACGAGGATCGTTCCGGTTGATGCCGTTCCCGCTACACGTCATACGAAAGGTATAACGTAGATAATTTCTTTTATTGCAAATTTTAATTTACGGTTATGTCTACACTTGTTGTAATAGCATGCGTGTGTTGTGTGTGTTGTAATAAATATAGATTTATTATTTTTAATTGCTTCCGCTGTGCTCATGTTTACGAAACATGATCGAACACACACACGCCGCGGTGCCGGAAACCCAACACTTCCCCATTAGCCTTGGTTTTTCTAGACCTAGATGTTGTCCCATAATTAAATGGAACATTATGGTAGGACATAGGTTTGTGACCCAAACCCTTCTTGCCCTTAGATAATTCTTGTTTTCTAGGCCTTGATTTTTGTGCATTAGACCCCTTAACCGAGTTTGATATTATTGCTAGGGTCTTCTCCAATTTTTCTAGCTGTGACCTCAAGGCTTGGTTCTCCACCTCTAATTTCCTCAATTTTGAATTTTCATTTGGTTTAGGGGAAATGTTCTTCTTCTTAGGCATATGCCTAAATTTCTTGGGATTAACACCCAAGTTTTCTTCAATTCTCCTAATTGACTCCCTAGGTAAAATAGATCTAGTGTTTTGAGTCCTAGGTTTGTCCTTAGTTATATGAACATGCTTGGCACCTAGACAATACACCTTATTATTTCTCTTAGCATGCTTTTCATTTATAATAGCAAGTGAACTAAAATAGTTTTTAGCATGCTTTTTAACTTTAGGAATTAAAGGTGCATTAAGTAAATTTACCTTAGGGTTAGCTTTAGGAGCTCCCCCTACATGAATTTCACCTTCTTGCCCTTTCTTCCTCCCCCTAGGGCATTGGCTTCGGTAGTGTCCCTTTTGATTGCATTTGAAACACACAATGTGCTCTTTGCTCTTGATTTTGGGAACACCGGCATCGTTTGACTTTGGGTTGACTTTTGGTCTTGATGCCTTTTCCTTAGCCAATTTAGGGCATTTGCTCTTATAATGCCCTTTCTCCCTACACTCAAAGCATATTATATGATTTTTATTTAAAATAATAACACTTGAGTTACCTATGGAGGTGGTGGAGACCTCTTCACTTCTTCTGGAGGTAGAAGCTTCATCTTGATCTTTCTCCGGAGTAGAAGCTCTTTCCTCCCCCTCAATGCTAGAGGTGGGGGTCTCCACCAAATCATCCACATTTTCAAAAATGGATGGTGATTCTTCTTCGGCATCTTCCTCTACTTGTGCCAATTGGGAGTTTTCTTGAAATTTAATTAACTTCTCCCATAATTCCTTGGCATCCCTAAAATTACCCAATCTAGACCAAATAGTGTTAGGTAATAAATCACTATGTAATTTTATTACCTCAAGATTTGTCTTGAAGTCCTTAATTTGGTCTTGGGTCCACCTTGACTTCTCAATTTGCTTGTGGTTTTTATCCCTAGGCATCTCAAAACCATTTTCTACAATAATCATATAATCAAAATTGGTTTCGAGATATACCTCCATCCGTTTCCTCCACCAAGAAAAATCTCAATCGAATTTCGGTGGATGGATGAAGCCGGCCATCTTGTAGTGCTCTCGCGGCGGTTAGTCCTTGAAGAGCGACCTCGGCTCTGATACCACTTGTTGGGGATCGATTTGCCGGCTAGAGGGGGGTGAATAGCCCTCGTTCGTTGGATGTCGTAATTCGTTCGTTTGCGTTGCATGCTCGTCTACAATTCTTGTTAGCGCAGCGAAATAACAATAATAATACTAACAAGAAACACAAATACACACAAGCACATGCAATACACAAAGATATACGTGGTTCGGAACCGAATGGTTCCTACTCCACGGGCGAGCTCCTCGAGCTCTAGTTATGCGCACGGCACTAACTATAACACTCCTTTTCGACTACACGTCGGAGGTGGAGAAACCTCTCACAAGCCATTACACTAAGTAATGAAATACAAGCAATACAAAGACAAATACGAAATACACGTAAAGAACACTTTACAACGCTTGCTTTGAACCCTTGCTTGTTGCTTGCTTTAGATGGCTCTTGAAGGTCTGGAATGTAGCAGCAATTCCCCTCCAATAGCTTCACAAAAGTCTTTGCGAAATCCTCCAACTCGAGCTCCATTTATAACTTGCATCAAGCTATTTTCACGCCCATCAGTCGACTGATCATGACCATCAGTCGACTGGTATCGTAGCCGTTGTCTCACAACGGCCGGATCCATGTTGGTTAAGTTCCAACGGATCACACATCAGTCGACTGATGGCACCCATCACCGATCGTGATCATCCATCGACCGAGGTCTTTGGCGAGCTTGACTCCATTCGTGCTCGTGCAGTCATCGACCGGCCGATCGTCCCTTGGCAGTCGACTGATGCTCCCAATAGTCGACTGCCCTCCCTCGGCAGTCGACTGATCAACCAGACTTGATTCAGTCGAACACTGATCGAACCCATACGACCTAGAGCAGTCGACTGGAACCTATGCCAGTCGACTGATGTCGGCTAAAACCTCAAACATAACGATGTTTGAGCCTCCGACACTCAGTCTTAGCCACTTGGCCAAGTCCACCTTATCCCTCATGGAGTTCCCTACCGAAGCTCTCTTCCCTCGGCCTACGTCCCTCGGATGCGCCAAGCGCACGGCTTCGCAACGCCATCCTTCGTGTCTCATGCCCTAGAAGTATGCTTCCCTTTTGGCTCACTCCATTCGCTCCCCGTCCGGCGGTCCCTCGGATGCACCAAGCGCATGTCTTCGCAATGCCATCCTTCACCGACTCAAGGACCCCGAGCCTAGTGAACTTACCAAGTCCTCAAGACTTCCCAAATGCACCAAGTGCACGACTTTGCAATGCATTTCTCACCAAGCACCAAGCGCACGGCTTCGCAATGCTTTGGATTTTCCATGCCAAGCACCAAGCGCACGGCTTCGCAATGCTTTGGACTTTCCCATGCCAAGCACCAAGCGCACGGCTTCGCAATGCTTTGGACTTTCCCATGACAATCCCATGTCATGAGTTTTGTCTATCATCAAAATATCATCAGGGTACTGCTCGAGTCAAACTCGAGTCAACCTGGGACGATTGCACCAACAATCTCCCAACAATATATATTTGCATATATGTATATATATATGGTAATATGCAAAGTGCCATCAGATACGGCAATGCATCATGCATGGTCATGCCTGGTCACCCCTACTCGTTACCACGACCCCAGTGTGACCTAGGTGACACGACATGACAACTGTCCCAACTCACACCAACCACTGCTATAGAGTGGCCGAGTGGGCAGTATGATCAAGTAGCATATGAGCGTAAAGAGCTCGCTACACAACGGGGGTCCTTGCTGCTTGCCACTCCCACTAACACTACCAATGAGTGGTCGAGTACCACGCACCCAGGACAACTGCACGCAACTCCAACTACCACCATCTATAGTGGTAGAGTGCGGGACAACAAATGCTCTGCCCTCACACCAGTTACTACTCGGGGAGTGCTCTGGGAGGCAAGATGACTGACGACTCTCTCAACCCCCAAGGGAGACTATGTCGTCAGAATGCATGCAAATGACATGAGTATGCTGTCACACGTACAACCATCTACCACAGACTCTCTGTTCAGCAAAGAGTCATACCCATCTAATCAATACTCTCTATCCTGTAGAGAGTTGGACTCAACAGATTGACGGACTCTCTATCCTGTAGAGAGCCGTACTCAACTGATCAACGCACTCTCTATCCTGTAGAGATTCATACTCGACTGATCATAACTCTCTCTCCAATAGACAGTCGTACTCGACTGATCGATGCACTCTCTATCCGATAGAGAGTCGTACTCGACTAATCATATCAAGCTGGGACCACCGGTCCGCAGCGACACTCTAATCACCCTTCACTTAACCATTACACAACTCATGGTTGGTAACAGAATGCAACATACGGGTATTGGAAATAAATCCTACATTTAGGGCATTACCTACCCATAGATGACCTTTTTTCCAATTTATAAATTGGGTCATCCCCCGTACTAACATTTAAACCCTACTAAACATCTAGGTCAATTTACATCACATCTATAACTCCTAAATCATGATAGGGTATATGTGATATCAACAATTGAGCATAAATAAATCCAACGATAATATCAAGCATACGAAAATAAGAGCAGGGTCAAGGTAATATGAACACCAAACATGCTCTTATCTATGACTAAATCTGAATGCAATACATCTACTCGGACAAGGTAGGAAATTACCCACCTGCTGTCAATGCTCGTAGTAATAAACTCCTCATGGCCGCGGACCCGTCTCATATCCACGTCCTGCAAATATGATCAATTATCATTCAGTGAAAGCATACAACAATAGTATGATTAGCTACTACGTTATCCACATATTCGTACCCCTTATCGAATACGATTTAGAAACCCCAATTAGCCAGACTTGACCATTTATTAACATAATTAACCGAGTTCACAAATCCACTCACAACATAAATAGGGCTTCACCCCAACGCACTTTACAGATATAAAATCTGACAACCCTACATGATCAAACCTCAACTCGCAGCCGATCATAGCCTATGAACATCTACATTGACACCCATAGACCCATTTACGGCTCACTCACAGTCGGTCAAAACATAACCTCACAGATCCATTTGCTAACAACCATATACACCGAGAAATATGTAATTAACACCAGCACATATTTTCTATTCCACCCGTAGCCGTGCAGCCAGAACCACAGGGCACTGCTGTGACACAGGAGTAATTGAATCAAGGATGCTAAGAGCAATTCCACAGCTTGATCGGTGACAATCCTCCCCAAATCCTCAGCTTAGTCCACTTCTCCAATCAAGTTGTTCACCGGGTAGTCCAACATGAAATAAAACGTCGCTGCCCTATCACCACTCCGACAAAGCCACACCTTCATAGGCGGCACTCTCCTTAATCACAATCGCACATCCGACAATTTCCCCTGCTCACAGCCATCCACCCTCCAACTCACAGCCTCCCCAAATCCACCTCACACGGCAATTAACCGAACCCAAACAACATCTTATGAAAAAAAAGAAGATAGTTTGAGATATACCTGTGATTGGCATTCTCATCTTGCTCAGTTCATCGGAACCGCTCCTCCGGCCGGGAACGACCACCCGCAGTGACGTCGTTGGGTTATTCGCGTGAAAAACACCCATAACCTGAGATGGAAAGGATCAACTGGAAACCAACCAAGAAGCGTGCCCTATCCTTACTCAGGCGACCACCGTGTGACCTGCGGTGGAAGCTCTATCACAGCGATCACGCCGTCGATCGGCTCTCGCAAAGGTGTTGTCGAGAGCCGTGGGAAAAGGGATCGGCATGCCCTCCAACCGAATCTCCCACCGAGAGAAGGAGCTCAGCCACTGGTCGATTCGGAGACAAAGAGGGAGGAGATCGGCTGCAACGCGCGACGATTGGGCTGGATCGACACCGATGGTAGCGACTGACCCAACTCGCGGTGGCAGCGACGTGGGGACAGCGACAGTGAGAGCACGAGCGACGACGAGTGAGGCACGACAGCTGGCTTGTCGGCGGCGGTGAGCACGGAGAGGAGTCACGATCGGGAGAAGGAGAGAGCCCGCGGTGAAGCGATGAAATCGCGACTGGGAAAGAAAAATAAAAGTCGGGATTTAAGTAACGTCGATTGAGCATTACATGAGTGAAATGGTCGGACCCAATTAAAACGGATCGGGTCGGGTCCAATCCTATACGCCTATTAAATCTTTCTCCAAAAATATTTTAGAAAGTTCCATTGAAGTCCAGGAAAATTTCTAAAAAAATCTGGAAAATTCCATAGTGTATTTTCCTAATTAACAAGCATTATTTTATTATTATTATATTTTTTGTATTTTACAAGTATTTTGATGTTCGACAAAATGTATGACAATGTGATTATCATAGAAAGTTCAAGTCTTGAGTACTTGGGATTGAAAGTGTTGGATCGAAAAAGAGCGCTAAAGGGGGGGGGGGGGTGAATAGCACACATGAATTCTTTTCGTTCGTTTGATATAAAACAACTATAAGAGTAAAAATGCAGCGAAAATATAAAAGACACGAATTGGTTTTACTTGGTTCACAGCCTACCGACTGCTAATCCAAGGCCCTAGTGGTCCGAGACCACGTACGAAGGGAAATTCACTAAAATGTCTCCTCCTCGTTGGAGGTAGGAGATGACGATTACAAAACCTTGAAAAGCTCGAGGTAGAGAGGCAAACCCCCTCTCCTCGTTATTATAAAAGCTCGATAAACAAAATGAAGTACAATGTTAAATAAGATGACCCACTAAAGTTATACCGATGACTAGGGAAATGGAGGTTGAGCTCGTGTCGTCAGCATTTCAGCAATGCTTCATCATCGTAGAGTCGTCGTAAAAGAGTAGCATTGCAGAGGCATTTGGAGAGTTTGATTGATGACCTAAAGGGGTGAACCCCCCCCTTTTTAATAACCTTCCAACCTAGTGGACGTTGAGCTCAAGTTTCATCCAAAATGGCCACCTCACCCTAAGATAAGGGGATGAAGTTTGACTCTCCTCGAAGCTAGAATTTGAATGGCTATCGACTGTTTACCCTTAATCAGTCGACTGATGAATCATTAGTGGACTGATAGCACCAGCATTCGACTGTTAGCTATGGTATCCCACTGCATCAAGGAGTTATCTTGAAATCAAAATAATAAGAGTGAATTCGATGGCCACTAACCGTCCGATCTCGACCTAGACCTTCCATGGGAAGTCTTGATCGGATCACTGCCTAAGGATGTCTCCGTACGGAGGACCTGTCCTTACTTTCAGTCACTTACACGAACTTACCTTAAGTCCTTTTGTGACTTGCAGCTTTGCTTCAGATCTCCACCTGAGATCTTCGGCTCCCTTCGAAGTTCTTCCAGTGTCGCCTGACTACCACGGTTTCCCGACTCGGGATTCTTCGGATGTCGTTGACCTTCAGCTCAGCTTAACTATTCTTGCACACTTGGTTCAGCTCGTTAGACAACAATATGACCTTAGCTTTGAGTCTATGCCATAATCAAAACTTAGGTTCGATTATTTGGTGCCTACTGCACCAACATTCTCCCCCTTTTTGATCTATGACAAATCGACACAAAGTTAAGGGTAACACTTAAGGCATTAAGTAAATGAAATGAATATGAAGCATAAATCAAATGAATATTGAATATGCATAACTTAATAAGTTTGTGTGAGTAACTTGGTAAGTTAGCTTCAGTTGGAGTAAGAGTAAAACTCTTTTTCAAGTCCTCCCCCATGACCTTAGGTGAGTACTTATGAAAGGATCTTAGTTCTCCTCCTTAATGATTAAGTATAAGCCTAAAATTTTAAATTAAGTTTTAAGTTAGGATATCAAAAGTTAACTTTTGATCTCTTAACTTTGGCCTTTTCCTCCCCCTTTTACCATTAAAAAGATTGACCATAAAAAAGTTAAGTTAAGTAAACAAGCTTTACTTAACTTGGGTCGATGTTTTTAAGTTAGATGCAAGTTATGTGATCAAAAATTAAAATTAATTTTTGATCCCTTAACTTTGACCTTTTCTCCCCCTTTCGCCATAAATCGAAAAGAGCGGGGGGTTTTGGAAAACATATTTTTAGAATTTTTTCATAAATGAAGTTTAAGTCCAAGCATATTCCAAATAGATTTTGAAAATAATAGTTTAAATATAAGCTCATCTAAAAGTATGTTCAACTCCATTTGACTTGATTGATATAAAATGATCAATAAGTCCTGATTAGAGTTGATTAATTTAGATAATTATACTCCATGGTTCATGTCGATGCACTAGATCTACATCTAGAACCAGGAGTGAGGTACTAACATCTCACGCCCATCTACGTGGCTAAGTACACAAACACATTGATCCTATGTGTTGTGAGATGTTTTGGCTCCTTAAATCTATAGGTGCATGCTTTCTAGGATAAGCCCTAGGCTAGTTCCATTTGCATTAAAAATAAAAAATAGAGTATAAAGAAAACTATAAGTTTTTAAGTTCTACTCTATTACACACATACCTAATTTACGTCTAAGTAGGCTAAACTCTGGTTTGGGTAAAGGTTTGGTAAACAAGTCTGCTAGGTTTGATTTGGACTCCATGTATTCGAGTTGTATGGTCCCGTTAGCTACATGTTCTCGAATGAAGTGGTGTTTGACCTCTATATGTTTAGTCCTAGAGTGGCATATTGGATTTTTGGTTAAATTAATTGAACTAATGTTATCGATGTAAATTTTAGTATTGTTAAAATTTAGGTGAAAGACTTGGAGAGGTTGCTTCATCCAAAGAAGCTGAGCTACACACTCACCCATCGCGACGTATTCAGCCTCGGTGGTAGATAAAGCAACACAGTGTTGCTTTCTACTGCACCAACTCACTAGACTCGAGCCGAGGAGTTGACAACAACCACTCGTGCTCTTTCTATCGAGTTTACTTCTGGCATAATCCGAGTTGGAGTAGCTGATTAGTTCGAACTCGATAGATCTAGGGTACCAAATCCCTAAGTTTAGTGTACCCTTTAGGTATCTAAGGATACGCTTAACTAATGTTAGGTGCAACTCCTTTGCATAAGTTTGGAACCTTGCACACATACTCACTGCGAATAATATATCGGGCCGACTTGCAGTTAAGTAGAGGAGACTACCTATTGCGCTCCTATAGTATTTAAGGTCTATTGGTTTGCCTTCTAATTCTTCTCCTATATTAACATTTGTATTCATCGGTGTATCTATTACCTTAGCATTTTGCATTCTGAATCGATTAATTAATTCCTTAGCGTATTTATATTTGTGTAAATAAATTCCCTCTTTAGTTTGTTTAATTTGTAATCCTAGGAAAAATTTTAACTCTCCTACTAAGTTCATTTCAAATTCACTTTCCATTAGTGAAATGAACTCGTTTAGTAGGATTGAGTTGGTTGTTCGAAAAATTATGTCGTCAATGTAAATTTGAGCAATAAAGATTTCTTTGCTATGGATTTTACGAAGAGGGTTGGATTGACTAAGCCTTGACTAAGCCCTTTAGACTTGAGATAAATAGAAAGCCTTTCATACCAAGATCTAAGAACTTGTTTTAGTCCATATAAGGCTTTCTTAAGTTTAAAAACATAGTCAGGTTTGTCTAAGTGTTCGAATCCTGGGAGTTGGCTAATATAAACTTCTGCCTTGATAATTCCATTTAAGAATGCTGATTTAACATCCATTTGAAATAGTTTAAATCCTCGATGTGCAGTGTAGGTTAATAACATTCTGATCGATTCTAGTCTAGCTATGGGGGCATAGGTTTTGTCATAATCTAACCCCTCTACTTGACTAAATCCTTTTGCGACCAATCTCTCTTTATTTCTAACTACTTCACCTTTGCCATCGAGTTTGTTCCGGAATACCCACCTTGTTCCAATAATCGATTTATCTTTAGGTGGTGATACTAATTCCCAAACTTCATTCCTAGTGAATTGAGCTAGCTCTTCTTGCATAGCAATAATCCAATCGGGATCAAGAAGAGCTTGTTCAATTGATTTGGGTTTGATTCTCGAGATTAAAAATATTTGATTAAGATTTTTGTATGATTCTCTAGTTCGAACCCCTATGTTGGGATAACCTATCACTTGATCAATAGGATGATTCGATTGTAACCTAGACTGACTCGAGTTAGGATTTGCACTAGACTTGATTTCATGGTTAGATTCGGGTCTAGTATGAATTGGTTCACCAATTGGTTCTACTACGGGTTTTGTGGTTTTATCTCCTTCATCGAATACTACATTAACGATTTCTTTGATTTTTAGGGTTTTATTATTGTAGACTCTATAGGCTCTACTTGTGGTTGAGTATCCTAGGAATATTCTGGTTTTTGTTTTAGAGGTTAATTTGCCTTAGTAGTCTTTAGTATTTAGGATATGTACCCTAAATCCAAATACCCTAAAGTATTTAATGTTAGGTACTTTATCATGATAGATTTCGTATGAGGTCTTAAGATGCCTCTTGACTAGTAGGATTCTATTTTGAACATAACAAGCCGTATTAACAACTTCTGTCCAAAACCTATCGGGTAGGCTGTACTCGTTTAACATGGTTCTAGCGGCTTCTTGTAGGGTTCTATTTGTTCGCTTGAGTAGACCATTTTGTTGTGGGGTTCTAGGACAAGAGAACTCATGGTGGTATCCGTTTAGGTTACAGAAGTCGGTGAACCTATGATTTTCGAATTCACCACCATGATCGCTTTTAAGTCTTTTAATCTTAAGGTTCTTTTCATTTTCTATTAACTTACATAGATTGGTAAGTTGGTCTAAGGTATCACTTTTGTGTTTAAGGAACCTAACCCAGGTGCACCTAGAGTTGTCATCAATTATGTCTAAGTAAAATTGACTTCCGTTTAGTGACTTGGTTCCATGAGAATCGAATAGATCCAAGTGTAGGAGCTCAAGCACACTTTTGGTTCGTTCTTGGTTAGTTAGTTGATGTTGTGTCCTAGTTTGTTTACCTTGTTTGACAAGCATTACAGATTTTATTATCTAAGTTATTAGAGTTGGGCAAGCCTCTGACTAAACCACTCTGACTCACCTTGTGAATGAGTCTTGGGTGTGAGTGACCGAGTCGTCGGTGTCACAACCAAGATTCCTCTTGCTGTGTCATTAGACACTTGGATGAGGAGTTGGGTAAATTAATTGTGTAGATATTGCTATTCCTAATTCCTTTAAGTATGGTTTTAGAGGTTTCATTAGTTTTAATTAAGAATTCATTTTCTAAGAATATAACCTTATAGTTGTTGTCACACAATTGGCTTACACTGAGTAAATTATACTCAAAATTTTCGACTAATAAAACATTTTGAATTGTAAAGTTTGAGTTTAGCTCAATATCACTTGATCTGATGATTTTGAGCTTGCCATTATTTTCGAAAGCTACCGATCCTTGACTTTTGAATCTAAGCATCGAAAATTTCAGTCAGTCTCTGGTCATGTGTCAGGAGCACCCACTGTCCAACATCCATTGATCCTACACATATAGTAGTTGGATAGGATATTGGAATTTTAAAGGTTGGTTGAAGTTTATTAAACCTAGGAATCATCTCACCCTTTCTACATGATCAAACATGTTATCCTTATGTGTTCTGTGAGATGACTTCAATTTTACTTGTTTAGATTTATTGAATTGAAACTAATCAACCTTGGATTAGATTCAAATTTAGCCCTAAGCTTGTCAAGTAACTTTTTCGAGAAGTTGGCTTCTAGGTCGTGGCGAGGCATAGAGACCTTCTTTGATCGGAACAACGACCACTTCCTTAGACAATGCCAAATTCAAGAAATCGATTATTTGAGTCACTTAAGATTACTTCCTTGTCTAACTAGTTAAGGATACGGTGAGGTAGCTTCAACTAGTTCAAATTAGTCGAGTGCACCAAGCTAGATATGCCTTATTTAGTTCGGACGCACAAGACTTTGTTTCCCTAACGTATTATCATCTCGACGCGTCCTAGTACTATGTTGTCAAGATTGACAAGTTATTGACCCTATCTAGCCGTTCTAAAAATTAAAACAAAAACTAAGCATCCAAGTCTAATTTTATGTAATAGAGCACACAAATTTAGTACTAGCTCCCCCTGGACCATTGAATCAATTTGGTCTATCCACATAGTGGATTTGGTCATTGGGAATCCAGTACTTATTAGATCCTAGTTGTGAAATTAAGGTGGTCTTAGGGTCCCATGCTTGGACTTATTTTTTATTATGATTTACAATTGACATATATGACTTGTTGGTTGTATTTGATCTAAACCCTAGTCTGGCCTTGTTGTACATGACCCATTGCGATCCAAGTAATAGGTCAAGTCCCTTGGATCCCTAAGTAAACCTTTCCAACGTTTGCCTAAGATCTTTGACTTGTCCTTTCAAGAGTGAGTTCTCAACTTCGAGTTTGTCAACTTGAGTTGAGTCTGCCTCTTGAACTTGACTAGTCGAAGAGGTTAAGGAGACCTCATGTTTAAGGAGTTTAACCTCCTCAACTAAGGTCTCGACCTTGGACTTGGACTTATAAAACTTTCTAGTTAAAAACTTAATTGCATTATATAATGTATCAATTAAAGACCGACTTACCTTGAGTGAACCTTTTGAATCAGATACGGATCCGTGCCTTGTCTTGAATAAAGACTCATCGTCGGATCTGGAGTCGGACTCTTCCTTGGGTTTGGTCAGCTTGGCCATGAAGACGAGGTTGTTGAGCTCGTCTTTGTTGGATCGATTAGAGCGCTAGAGGGGGGCGGGGGTTAATAGCGCAAGATAAAATTTGTTCGTTCGATATAAAATGCAAGTGAAAGTAAATGCAGCGGAAAGGAAAAAGTACTCATTTGTTTTTACTTGGTTCACAACCTTTGGCTACTAGTCCAAGGCCCTAATGGTCCTAGACCGCGTACGGAGGGCAAAACACTAAAAACACTCCTCCTCGTTAGAGGTAGGAGTAAGAGAATACAATCGATGAAAAAGATCAAGGTAGAGGGACACTCCCTCTCTCCTTATTACGATTTATAGACGACAATAAAAGAGAAAACCAAGAACTAAATAAAGTAAGAAAGTTAGGCACTTGTCGTCGGAGATGCGGTAGCACTTTGTCGTCGTAAGGTCATCGTAGAAGAGTATCGTAGCGGAGGCTTTTTGGAGAGCTTTTGATGATGGAAATGGGGTGAAGAACCCCTACTTTTATAGCCTTGGAAACCCTAGACGTTCACATATTCAACCAATGAGAGCAAGCCTCCTATCCCTTGAAAAATGGAGATAAGCTTTTACTCTCCTCGAAGCTGATCCATGACCAACAGTCGACTGCTACCCTTACTAGTCAACTGCTGATGAATCAGTCGACTGATACAAGCCCTCAGTCGACTGATGGCAGGTTTTCCAACTGCAATGAAGAGTTAGCTCAAAAATATAGTTAATACAAATAAATTAAATGACCATATACCATACGATCTCGACTTAGACCTTTCATGGGAGGCCTTGGTCGGATCATCACCTAAGAACGTCCCCATACAGAGAACATGACCTTCCTTGAGGTCACTCACACGAGCTTACCTCAACATTTACCTTGTAGCTTCTGCTTCTGGTCTTCCACCTGATTCCTTTGGCTCCCTCCGAAGTCATTCCGATGTCGCCCGACCACCATGGCTCCCTCCAGGTGTCGCTGACCTTCAGCTCTAGCTTTAGCACTTTTCTGCACACTTGATTTAGCTCGTGAGATAACAAAATGAGCTTAACTTTGTATCGTTTGCTATAATCAAAACTCAGATTTGACTTAGGTGCCTACTGCACCAACAATCTCCCCCTTTTTGATCTATGACAAACCCATACAAAGTTAAGGAAATAATATGAATGAAGAATTAAAACTTAAGTAGGAGTAATAGAGACTTTCTTTCAAGTACTCCCCCTTGAGGAAACCTCCCCCTTGACCGAGGGTGAGTCTTGAAAGAAGGTCTTAATCCCCCCCCTTGTTGTTTGCTATTTTTAAGTAATTAACAATTACTTAAAGTTGGCCTTAGTATTAACAAATAAGTGTAAGTTAAGAAGATTTCTTAACTTGGCCTTTCTCCCCCTTTCTCAACTAATAAATTTGCAAACATTACGTTAAGTAAAACATTAACGTTTGGCCCTAAGAATATAGAATTAAGTTACTAAGTTTAGTTATAAAAAAAAAATGATCCCTTGATCCCTTAACTTTGGCCTTTTCTCCCCCTCTTGCCATAAATCGGAAAGAGTGGGTTTTGAAAAATATAAGTATTAAGTTTAAGTTCCAACTCCAAGCATGTTTCATATTATTTTGAAAATAATATACTAAAAATAAGTCATCTATTGAATGTTCAACTCTTATTTGACTTGATTGATATGAAAGATCAACAAGTCCTGGTCAGAGTCGGTTAATATATATGATTATACTTCGTGGTTCATGGCGATGCACTAGCTCTACATCTGGAACCAGGAGTAAGGTCCTAACATCTCACGCCCATCTACATGGCTAAGTACACAAACACATTAGTCCTATGTGTTGTGAGATGTATTGTCTCCTTAAATCTATAGGTGCATGATATCTAGGGTAAGCCCTAAGCTAGTTCCATTAACATGAAAAGAGAAGTAAATACTAGAGTATATAAAAATAATGTAAGTCCTACTCTATTACGCACATGCCTAATTTTCATCTTAGTAGACTAAATTCGGCTTCGGGTAGTGACTTGGTAAAAAGATCAGCTAGGTTTGACTTGGATTCCACATATTCGAGTTTAATGGTTCCGTTAGCTACATGTTCTCGAACAAAGTGGTGTTTAACTTCTATATGTTTGGTCCTAGAATGGCAAATAGGATTTTTGGTTATGTTGATGGAGCTAATATTATCTATGTGAGTTTTAATATTGTTGAAGTTTAAGTTAAAGCCTTGGAGAGTGTGCTTCATCCAAAGAAGCTGAGCTACACACTCACCCATCGCGACGTATTCGACTTCAATGGTAGATAATGCAACACAATGGTGCTTCCTACTACACCAACTTACTAGACTAGAGCCGAGAAGTTGACAACAGCCACTCGTGCTCTTCCTATCGAGTTTATTACCGGCATAGTCCGAGTTAGACTAGCCGATTAGTTCGAACTCAGTAGATCTAGGGTACCAAATACTGACGCTTAGCGTGCCCTTTAGATACCTAAGGATATGCTTAACTAATGTTAGGTGAGACTCCTTAGAATAGGTTTGGAACCTTGTGCACATACTTACTGCGAATAATATGTCGGGTCGACTCATAGTTAAGTATAAAAGACTCCCTATCGCACTCCTATAGTATTTTAGGTCGATGGACTTTCCTTCTAAGTCCTCTCCTATATTGACAGTAGTTTCCATAGGTGTATTGACGATTTTTGCATCTTGCATTCCAAAAAGTTTAATTAATTCCCTAGTATATTTTTGTTGATGTAAATATATTACATCCTTAGTTTGTTTAATTTGTAGTCCTAGAAAGAAACTCAATTCACCTACTAAATTCATTTCAAATTCACTTTCCATAAGTGAAATGAATTCGTTTAGTAGGATCGAATTGGTTGTTCCGAAAATGATATCGTCTACGTAGATTTGGGCTATAAAGATTTCATTACCTACAGTTTTTACAAAGAGGGTTGGATCGACTAGGCCTTGGTTAAACCCTTTTGACTTAAGATAAATTGAAAGTCTCTCGTACCAAGCTCGAGGAACTTGTTTGAGTCCATAAAGAGCTTTCTTTAGTTTAAGGACATGGTCGGGTTTATCTAGGCTTTCGAATCCTAGGGGTTGGCTAACATATACCTCTTCTTTAATAAGTCCATTTAAAAACGCTGACTTGACATCCATTTGAAATAACTTAAATCCTCGATGTGCAACGTAGGCTAATAACATTCGAATGGATTCTAGTCTAGCTACGGGAGCATAGGTTTCATCATAATCTAATCCTTCTACTTGACTAACACCTTTGGCGACTAATCTTGCTTTATTTCTAACTACTTCTCCTTTGTCATCAAGTTTGTTTTGGAAGACCCACCTTGTTCCAATAACTGATTTATCTTTAGGTGGTGGTACTAATTCTCAAACCTCATTCCTAGTAAATTGAGCTAGCTCTTCTTGCATTGCAATAATCCCATCGGGATCAAGAAGAGCTTGTTTAATGGTTTTGGATTTGATTTTTGAAATCAAGGAGATTTGACTAAGGTTTCTGTAAGATGATCTAGTTCGAACCCCTGAGCTAGGATCACCTATCACTTGGCCGATAGGATGATTCGTTTGAATCCTAATTTGACTTGGGTTAGGGTCACCTATCACTTGGTCGATCGGATGACTTGTTGGACTTGGGTTAGGATTGATACTAGACTCGATCTCAGGGTCGGAGTTGAGTCTGGTATGAGTCGGTTTGATAGTTGGTGTTGCTATGGGTTTTGTAGGTTCGTGTCCTTCATTGAACACTACATTAATAGTCTCTTCAACTCTAAGGGTGTCATGATTGTATACCCTATAGGCTCTGCTTGTAATCGAGTATCCTAAGAAGATTTTGGTAGAGGTTTTGGAGGTGAACTCTCCTAGGTAATCCTTAGTGCTCAGAATATGTACCTTACATTCAAATACCCTAAAGTACTTGATGTTAGGTACTTTGTCGTGATAGATTTTGTACGAGGTCTTAAGGTGCCTCTTTACCAAATGGATCCTATTTTGGACATAGCAAGCTGTACTCACGGGTTCTGCTCAAAACCTGTCAGGTAGGTTATACTCGTTTAGCATTGTCCTAGTAGCTTCTTGTAGGGTTTTATTTTTACGTTCCACTAGAACGTTTTGTTGTGGGGTTCTAGGACATGAGAATTCATGGTGATATCCGTTTAGGTTATAGAAATCTATAAACTTGTGGTTTTTGAATTCACCACCATGGTCACTCCTAAGCCTTTTAATTTTAAGATTCTTTTGATTTTTGATTAGTTTAAACAAGTTGATGAGTTGATCTAGGGTATCACTTTTATGTTTGATGAACCTAACCCAGGTAAACCTAGAATAGTCATCAATTATGACTAAGCATAATTGACTACCATTAAGTGACTTAGCTCCATGTGAATCGAATATATCCATATGTAGGAGCTTAAGAACACTTTTGGTACATTCTTGATTAGTTAGTTGATGTTGTATCCTAGATTGTTTACCTTGTTGACAAGCATTACAAATTTTATTATCTAAGTTGTTAAGGTTGGGAAAACCTCTGACTAAGTCACTCTGACTCATCTTGTTGACGAGTCTTGGGTGCCAGTGACCGAGTTATCAGTGCCACAACCAAGATTCCTCTTGCTGTGTCATAAGATACTTGGTTGAGGAGTTAGGTAGATTAATAGTATAGTTGTTGCTATTCCTAGTTCCTTTAAGGATTGTTTTAGATGTTTCATTTGTTTTAATTACGCATCCATTTTCTAGAAATATGACCTTATAGTTATTATCACACAATTGACTTGCACTAAGTAAATTATATTTGAAATTTTCAACTAGTAAAACATTTTGAATGATAAAGTTTGAGTTGGGCTCAATATCACCTGATCCGATGATTTTGAGCTTGTCGTTGTTTCAAAAGGCTACCGATCCTTGTCGTTTGAATCAAAGCTTTGAAAACTTAAGTTGATCCCCGGTCATGTGTCGGGAGCAACCACTATCCAACATCCATTGATCCTACATGCAAGGTAGTTGGATCGTATATTGGAATTTTTAAAATTTGGTTGTAAATTATTAGACCTAGATCATCTCACCCATTTCTACATGATCAAACATGTTATCCTTATATGTTCTTGTGAGATGACTTCAATTTTACTTGATTAATTTTAATGAATCGAAACTAGTCAACCTTGCATTAGATTCGGATTTGACTCTAAGCTCATCAAGTCACTTTTTCAAGATCTTGGCTTCCAGGTCGTGGCGAGGCACAGGGGCCTTTTTCGATAGGAAAAATGACCACTTCCTTAGACAAACCCAATTTCGAGAAAATAGTATCTTGATTCACTTAAGACCACTTCCTAGTCTAACTAGTCTAGGATACGGCGATGTAGCTTCCGCTAGTTCCACTTGGTCAAATGAACTGAACTAGATATGCCTTATCTAGCTCGAGTACCCAAGACTTCGCTTTCCTAGTGTACTATCCTCTCGTTGTAGCCTGGTACTATGTTATCAAGTATTGACGAGTTATAGTCCTTATCTAACCATTCTAAAAAGAAAAGGAAAAAAAATGAAGCATGCAATTTCTAAGTAATAGCACGAACAAGTTTTGTACTAGCTCCCCCTGGACCGTCGATCTTTCCACATAGTGGATTTGGTCCTTGGGAACCCAGTACTGGTTAGATTCTAATTGAGAAATCAAAGTGGTCTTATGGACCCATGCTTGGACATGTATTCTATTTTGACTTACGATTGACATATATGACTTGTTAGTCGCATTTGAGCTAAACCCAAGCCCGACCTTGTTGTACATGACCCTTTGCGATCCAAGTAAGAGGTCAAGTCCCTTGGATCCCAAAGTGAACCTTTCCAATGTGTTCCTAAGATCTTTGACTTGACTTTTCAAGAGTGAGTTCTCAACTTCGAGCTTTTCAACTCGAGTTGGTTCCTCCTCTTGACCTTGACTAGTCGAAGAGGTTAGGGAGACCTCGTGTTTAAGGAGTTTAACCTCCTCGAACAGGATCTTGACCTTGGACTCGGACTAAGCTAACTTCCTAGTTAGAAACTTAATTGCATTGTATAAAGTACTAATGAGGTACCAACTTACCTTGAGAGTATCTCTTGAACCAGATGCATATCCGTAACTTGTCTTGAATTGAGATTCGTAGTCCGACTAATCCTCGGGTTCAGATTCAGATTCAGACTTTGACTCCGATTCGGTTGGTTTAGCCATGAAGACAAGGTCATCATCTTCTTCCTCTGATGCCTCTTCCCACATAGCATTGAGCGCATTTTTGAACTTTGGTGTTTTTTTTTTAGCTTCAGACATTCCGACTTGACATGTCCAAACCTGTTGCATTCATAACACCTAACATTAGAACTACTTTTAGATTTACCTTCGTTGGGTTGAGTGATGGGTCATCTTCGGCTCTTGATCATCCTCTGAACTATGTTGACTAGTTCGGTCTCCATCTCCGGATCGACCTCCGACTCGTACTCGTCTTCTTCTTCCTTCGGGGGTGGTTTACTTATGGCCTTCTTCTTTTGACCTGCAATAAGAGCTATACCTTTCTTTGGTACCGAATTAGACTGTTCATGGAGTTCAAATTCTTAAAATAATTCATCTAACCTAATTTTTGATAAGTCCTTAGAAATCTTGTAGGCATCGACCATGGATGCCCACAAAGTAGTCCTAAGAAATGAATTCAAGTCATACCTTATTAGGTCGCGGTTTTTGACCTTTTGTCTGATGGCGTGCAAGTTGTTGACGATGTCTTGTACCCGGGAATGTAGTTGAGTCGCGATCTCATGTTACTGCATTTTTAAATTATATAATTTATTAAAAAGAAGGTCCTGTTTGCATACCTTTGCTTCGTCGGTTCCTTCGTGCAATTCCAGTAATTTGGTCCACAAGTCCTTTGCACTGATGAAGGGGCTGACGCGATTAAGCACCTCCTTGGACAAGCCATATTGGAGGATTTAGTCGCCTTGGCATAAGCTTCAACTTGTCTTTTTGTAGCATTGGTCCATTGGTCATAATCTAAAGATTCACCCACTTCGTTAGTCGAAAGTGTGAATCCCGTTTGGATTATGATCCACATCTCGATTTGGGTCTTAAGGAAGCACTCCATCCGACCTTTCCAATAATGGAAGTCATCTCCGTTGTAAAATGGAGATCAGACGGTGCTAAAACCCTCGAGATGGGCCATTGATACAAAAAAAGATCAAGAAAAATGAAGAAGAAACCTAGCAACGACAAAAGCAAGCGGAATGTACCAAGACTCGGGTCTTGAATTAGTAGTGCGGGAGAAAATCTAAACTAATGAAAGATCTTGTAAAAAATTCGAAATAAACAGAAATAAAAATGAAAATAAATCTGTAAAAAAAACTAGATTAGTGGTTTCACCAAATCTTAGCACCCCCGGCTCTGATACGAATTGTTGGATCGATTAGAGCGCTAGAGGGGGGGATGAATAGTGCAAGACAAAGTTCGTTCGTTCGATATAAAATGTGAGTGAGAGTAAATGCAGCGGAAAGGAAAGAGTACTCATTTGTTTTTACTTGGTTCATAGCCTTCGGCTGCTAGTCCAAGGCCCTAACGGTCCTAGACCACGTACAGAGGGCAAAACACTAAAAACACTCCTCCTCGTTAGAGGTAGGTGTAGGGAGTCGCTTCGGAGGCTCATTGGCTCCCATATCCCCGGATTAAAATTTTCACTAATGAAAGAACTAATCCGGATGGGATGAGTTTCATTAGCACAACCAATTCGTCGTCGTGCTAACAACTTGAGTGATCGCTTGAACAAACTAGTTGTTCAAGCAACACAACTCTTCTAGGTGGTTAGCCGCGGAAAAGACGACGGACGGATCGCCGGTTTTTGTGTTTGTCTTCGGGGTCCATGATTATACAAAATATATACATATGCACACTTGTATAATCAACACATAAAAGAACATGGTAAGATCAGAAAATAAAGTTGGATCTTGGCCACCCAATGGATCGGAACCACACAAACTTGATCCATCAATGATGTTCCATTCCACTAGAGGATCATCATTAAACTACCTCACCAACCCCCATAAAATCAATATGGGCTCCATATATTATTTGTACATCCATCTCCCCGTGTTTAAGATATCAAATGTCCGTCAATTAATTTATTTACTGACCATCAATTAATTAACATCTAACTCTTCGAGTAGTACCACTCAACCTTATCATCATGTTGACTAAGTCAACCAGCTGGGTTTACATGATGAACCTTATGAGCTCTTCAAGGGGACATCATCAACCTAATATATAGGACATGGTTTCCTCCTATAATCAACGGCACACTATGTAAATAATATCATTTTCCAACTTACCGAGCATATTGATTTAATCCATCTAAATCTCACCCTCTGGTAAATCAAAGAAATAAATACTAAGTACATGTGCTCGTTATTATATCGGGATTAAGAGCATGTACAACATAATATCCGAGGTCCGATTCAATTATGTAGTCAGCAATAAATTGAATCACCTCTATGTCGGTCCTGCTCAATACACCTAAGTGTACTAGTGTAACTCTATGTTCAAGACAAAACAATACCAAGCTACACTACAACCATGCCAATGGTTTGTCCAAAACCATCTTGGTTGTGAGCCTCTACTTATATTCTACAAGATGCTGATAACATGATCTTCTGTGCCACACCAAGCACCATGTTATCTACAATGTAAAATATTAGACAATATGCACACATATAATAAATATATAAAGTGCAAACAATGATCATGTGATTCTTATTTCAAAATAAAAATGTTCATACAAAAAGAGCTAGGCTTTTAGTATACATTCCAACAATCTCCCACTTATACTAAAAGACTATGCTGTCATCACACTGCCATACATCTGATCCCCATGTCCTCCACATGCCTATCAAACGCTTTCACTGGAAGGGCCTTAGTGAATGGATCCGCCAGGTTATCCTCTGATACAATCTTGGAGACAGCTACTTCTCCTCGCTTTACGATCTCTCGTATCAGGTGGTACTTGTGCTCTATGTGTTTACTCGCCTTATGGGCTCGTGGTTCCTTCGAGTTTGCAACTGCACCACTGTTATCACAATAAATTGTGATAGTTCTGGGTAAACCAGGAATCACATCCAAGTCCATCAAGAAGTTCCTGAGCCATACAGCTTCCTAGGCTGCCTCAGAGGCTGCCACATACTCAGCTTCCATGGTAGAGTCCGCCATGCATTTCTGCTTGACACTCCTCCATACTATGGCTCCACCTCCAAAAGTAAACACAAAACCCAAGGTAGACTTACTGTTATCCCTATCTGATTGGAAATCAGAATCCATGTATCCCACAGGGACTAATTGATATGCCCGGTAGACCAACATATAATCTCTAGTCCTTCTCAGGTACTTCAATATATGCTTTACCGCAGTCCAATGTCCCTGTCTAGGATTACTATGATATCTGCTAACCATGCCCACGGCAAAGCAGATATCTAGTCTCGTACATAGCATAGCATACATGAGGCTTCCTACTGCCGAAGCATAAGGAACCGCCTTCATGTCCTCTATCTCCTTTGATGTTTTAGGACACATCTCTTTAGATAAAAGAACTCCATGCCTAAAAGGTAGAAACCCTTTCTTGGAGTTCTGCATGCTAAAACGAGCAAGGATAGTGTCAATGTATGAAGCTTGAGATAAGCACAACATTCTTTTCTTGCGATCCCTTATAACTTTGATCCCAAGGATGTGTCCCACTTCTCCCAAGTCCTTTATCTCAAATTGTTTGGACAACCATACCCTTACGTCTGATAACACTTTGATATTATTGCCAACTAACAAAATGTCATCTACGTATAGTGCAAGAAACACCACTACGTTTTCGTCACATCTCTTGTATACACAAGGCTCATCCGGACTTTGAATAAATTCATATGACTGGATTACCTCATCAAAGCGGATGTTCCAAGATCTAGAAGCTTGTTTCAATCCATAAATGGACCGATTAAGATTAGATACAAGATGCTCTTTGCCTTTAGCAATGAATCCCTTTGGTTGCCGCATATAGATGTTCTCCTCAAGACTTCCGTTAAGGAAAGCTGTCTTGACATCTATCTGACAAATCTCATAATCCATATGAGCAGCTATAGATAAGAGAATCCGGATAGACTTAAGCATAGCTACCGATGAAAAGGTCTCCTCATAATCGATACCCTCTTTCTGAGTATACCCTTTCGCAACAAGCCTAGCTTTGAAGGTTTCAACCTTCCCGTCTACCCCTCTCTTTCTCTTGTAGATCCACTTGCATCCAATGGCTTTTACACCATCAGGTGGCTCTACTAGCTCTCAGACCTGATTAGAATCCATATATTCTATCTCTGAATTCATCGGTCTTTGCCAAGATACCGCATCTCTATCTTGGAGTGCCACGTCATATGTCCAGGGATCAGGTTCATGTTCACCAGGGACTAAGTCCGAAGACTCTCCCAAAAACATGAATCTCTCGGGTTGTCTAACAACCCTCCCACTACGATGAGGTGCCTCCTGTGTATGCTCTGTGACATGCGGTGCAGTGACTTCTGGTATCTCCTCTTGTACCGGTGGTACTAAAGTCGGGACTTTCCCTGTCAACTCCTCAAGAACAATCCTACTCTTGGGGTTATGGTTCATTACATAATCCTCCTCTAGAAATCTGGCGTTCGTGCTAACGATCACCCTTTGATCTCTAAGATTATAAAACAAACCACCTTTCGTTCCCTTAGGGTAGCCAAGAAACATGCACACTTCTGTACGAGGTTCCAACTTACCATCATCAGCCTTCAGCACATGTGCTCGACTCCCCCATATCCGAATATGTCTCAGACTAGGCTTTCGCCCAGTCCACAATTCTACAGGGGTAGAAAGTACTGATTTGGATGGAACCAAGTTCAGAGTATACATTGTCGTATCCAGCGCATACCCCCAGAACGAAACAGGTAACTCAGAATAACTCATCATCGATTTGACCATCTCCATAAGAGTCCTATTCCTTCGCTCCGCTACACCATTCTGCTGGGGTGTGCCAGGTGCAGACAATTGGGATTGAATCCCAGCCTCTGATAAGTAATTCCTAAACTCTCCCAAGAGGTACTCGCCACCACGATCAGATCGTAATGTCTTGATACTTTTACCTTGACGGTTCTCCACATCATCCTTGAATTCTTTGAACCTGTCAAAGCATTCAGACTTGCGGCGCATCAAGTAAATGTATCCATATCTTGAATAATCGTCTATAAAAGAGACGAAATATTCAAAACCACCTCTTTCCTGGATAGACATAGGACCGCACAAATCAGAATGAACCAATTCTAACACATCTTTGGCTCTATACCCCTTGGCCTTGAAAGGCCTCTTGGTCATTTTACCTTCCAAGCAAGATTCGCAGGTTGGGAGATCCTCCACCACTAATGAACCCAAAGGTCCATCAGTTATCAACCTTTGAATTCTGCTTAGGTTAATATGACCAAGCCTTAGATGCCAAAGATATGTTTGGTTCATTTTCGAAGGTTCTTTTCTCTTATTAGACTTAGAAGATGAGTTGTTGATTTCTATATGCATCGTGGGAGTTTTCGGTTCAAGAGTAAATAAATTGCCAACCAATGTACCAAAACAGATAATCTCCCTATTCCTTTTTATAACCACTTTATCATTAAAAGAAATAGAATATCCATCCATAAATAATTTAGAAATTGAAATTAAATTCTTTCTAAAAGTAGGTACAAAAAGACAATTTCTCAAAACCAAAACTTTATTCCTATCAAAAGATAAATAAACGTCTCCCACTGCAATAGCCGCCACCTTTGAAGCATTGCCCATGAAGACGGTAATCTCTCCCTCAGCTAGTCGTCGGGTTTCCTGGAACCCCTACAAAGTATTGCAGACATGATCAGTGGCTCCTGTATCTACACACCGCTAAACATGTTTCAACAACTAAACAAGAAGATATACCTTTGTTCTTTCGGCGAGGACAGTCCGCCTTCCAATGTCCAGTCTGCTTGCAAGTGAAGCACTTGCCTTTCGGCTTCTTCACTCCTGCCTGAGGTCCCACTGCCACTTTCTTCGCTCCACCTTGCTTCTTCTTCTTCTTACCTTTCGGTTTAGAGGAAGAAACCTTCTGAGCGACCATGGCTTGAGCACTTTGACGAAAAAACCCCTCTGCCGCCTGGAGTTTTGTCAGAAGCTCTGCCAGCGAATACAACCTTTTGTTCATGTTGTAGTTGAGGTGGAACTGCTTAAAACTCCTAGGCAGAGACTGGAGAATGATATCGACCTGGGTTTCGCCATCGATCTCAGCTCCGAGGACTTCCATCTCATTAAGATAAGCCATCATCTTGAGAACATGATCCCTAACGGGTGTTCCCTTGATCATGGTGGTCGTCATCAATTTTCTCATTGCCTCCTGTGTAGCCGCCCTACTCTGATGTCCGAAAAGTTCCTTGAGATTGGACATCATGTCATAAGCTGTGGCCATGGCCTGATGCTGATGTTGCAGCACATTTAACATAGATGCCAAAATGTAACACCGCGCCATCTCATCTTCCTTGATCCATTTCTCATAACTTTCTTTCTCCTTTTCATCAGAGTCATCGGTGGGCTTAGGAGGACAGACCTCAAAGAGTACAAATTTGTACTCCTCCGCAGTTAAGACAATATCTAAATTTCTTTTCCAATCAATATAGTTTGTTCCAGTAAGTTTATTTTCTTTTAATATGACAGCAAGTGGGTTGAAAGCCATTTGAAAATCCTAAAAATCACAATGATCAAAATATTAGATTTCAAATATTATTGATTCCTCAAAATAATAAAATTCCGAAATCAACCAACACCTCAAATCACCGAGAATATCGCATGCCACGCTGTGTGGACGTATACGAATTCTACATTTGTAAGAGGAGGTTTTACCCATTAATTTTATTATCTTGTCAACCTTACTTTTTGACAAATAAAATTAATAGTTGGTTCCTCTTTGGCCCTACAAATAAAAGCAGTGACTCCGATGGGGAGAATACTTTTATTTGCATCTAAGTGTGCACCATTACACGATACTAAGAGAATTATTTCGGATTATGTGCCTTACCGCTGTGGAAGTACACATGCTCATAGATAATTTCCTATAACCATTATTTGACCTAGTGATCCGCAAACAAACCCGTCCGCAGGGAGGAAGGCACTCAGAGCCGACACACAAGTTTGTTGCATCACATGTCAAATTGTAATGGAGGCAGCGGGAATTAATTAAAATATCCCTCTCCCACTTAGTAAATTGAAACTGAGGAATTTTAAAGCATACACAACATGCATATAAAACAAATAAGCAATAAATATGGAAAAAAATAGAATTTTTCCAACTATTATGGCATTGTTCTCCAATACGCATCCCGTCATGTCGCCACCTCGTCCGCTCCATCTTTTCCCGTGCGCAAGTCACCAAAGAGATCTGAGTCGAGATATATCATTTTAATTTACATCCATCGATCCTATACTCCACGAAGGAGTGTAGAAATATTCTTGATCGAAAGTAAACTAAAATGAGCGTCTAAACAATGCCGTATTTAATTACAAAAATTAAATACTAATCTAACCTCGTCAACCCCGAGGATTCAAATAATATACATACAATCACACACAAAACAATCACATACAACCAAATAGCCATAATAGTCGGATCTTATGCCTGCAACCAAAAAGTTAGCCTACGCACATCCTACTATTATCCGGCATACTCAATATATGATATGTGCATGAAAGTAACCGAATCCAAAATACACAAAACCGGAAACCGTGGCTCTGATACCACTTGTAGGGAGTCACTTCGGAGGCCCATTGGCTCCCATATCCCCGGATTAAAATTTTCACTAATGAAAGAACTAATCCGGATGGGATGAGTTTCCTTAGCACAACCAATTCGTCGTCGTGCTAACAACTTGAGTGATCGCTTGAACAAACTAGTTGTTCAAGCAACACAACTCTTCTAGTTGGTTAGCCGCGAAAAAGACGACGGACGGATCGCCGGTTTTTGTGTTTGTCTTCAGGGTCCATGATTATACAAAATATATACATATGCACACTTGTATAATCAACACATAAAAGAACATGCTAAGATCAGAAAATAAAGTTGTAAAACTTTTATACCTCACGATCTTCTACCGTATGTCCTATCCTCCACGCAGACGACGTGTGGGCGAAGATCCTCCATGAGTAGAAGCCTTCTAGATCGCGTTCTTCACTTCCTTGTTCGCTGTGAACAAAGAGAAGAACCAACAAAACTTTTCCTTTCTAGAACCGGCCACCAAGCAAGGGAGTTTGATGCAACCGCCAGCTAAGGAATGAATGGATGAAGCGCTGGCCACCAATGTATGGAGAACCGCCGGCCACCTTGGAGAGAAAGGAGGAATGAACGCCGGCCAACTTTGAAGAGAGGTTGCCGCCGGCCAAGGAATGAGAGAGGGAACAAAGAGGATGGGCGCCGACCACAACTTGATGGAAGAAGATGGGCGCCGACCACACTTTGTTGGAAGAAGATGGGCGCCGACTTCTTGTCCAAGAGTTGCCGCCCAAGCCAAAGCTTCCAAACCCTAGCCGCCCAACCTAAAACCCTAACTCCAATTGAACCATCCTTGCCGCCCAACCTAAGCCCTCTATTTATAGAATTGGGCTTAAGCCTCCTTTAATCTCCACCGTCGGATCTAGGGATTTAATCTCCACCGTCGGATCTAAGGTTTTATCCCAACCGTCGGATCTAGGGTTTCATCCCAACCATCGGATCTATAATTTCATCCCAACCGTCGGATCTAGGGTTTCATCCCAACCGTCGGTTCTAGGGTTTCATCCCAACCATCGATTCTAGGGTTTCATCCCAACCATCGGATCTAGGGTTTCATTCCAACCATCGGATCTAGGGATTTAATCCCAACCGTTGGTTCTAGAGTTTCGTTTTACATCCTTGGATCTAGACTTCTTGAGGATTATATTAGGCTACGATAGGGACCATAAGGAGGAGTTGGATCTTGGCCACCCGATGGATCGGAACCACACAAACTTGATCCATCAATGATGTTCCATTCCACTAGAGGATCATCATTGAACTACCTCACCAACCCCCATAAATCAATATGGGCTCCATATATTATTTGTACATCCATCTCTCCGTGTTTAAGATATCTAATGACCGTCAATTAATTGATTTACTGACCATCAATTAATTAACATCTAACTCCTCGAGTAGTACCACTCAACCTTATCATCATGTTGACTAAGTCAACCAGCTGGGTTTACATGATGAACCGTATGAGCTCCTCAAGGGGACATCATCAACCTAATATATAGGACACAGTTTCCTCCTATAATCAATGGCACACCATGTAAATAATATCATTTCCCAACTTACCGGGCATATTGATTTAATCCATCTAAATCTCACCCTCTGGTAAATCAAAGAAATAAATACTAAGTACATGTGCCCGTTATTATATCGGGATTAAGAGCATGTACAACATAATATCCGAGGTCCGATTCAATTATGTAGTCAGCAATAAATTGAATCACCTCTATGTCGGTCCTGCTCAATACACCTAAGTGTACTAGTGTAACTCTATGTTCAAGACAAAACAATACCAAGCTACACTACAACAATGCCAATGGTTTGTCCAAAACCATCTTGGTTGTGAGCCTCTACTTATATTCTACAAGATACTGATAACATGATCTTCTGTGCCACACCAAGCACCATGTTATCTACAATGTAAAATATTAGACAATATGCACACATATAATAAATATATAAAGTGCAAACAATGATCATGTGATTCTTATTTCAAAATAAAAATGTTCATACAAAAAGAGCTAGGCTTTCAGTATACATTCCAACAGTAGGAGAAAGCGAATACAATCGATGAAAAAGCTCAAGGTAGAGGGACACTCTCCCTCTCCTTGTTACGATTAAAACACGATAAATAAAAATTTATAGACGACAATAAAAGAGAAAACCAACGACTAAATAAAGTAAGAAAGTTAGGCACTTATCGTCGGAGATGCGGTAGCACTTCATCGTCGTAAGGTTGTCGTAGAAGAGTATCATAGCGGAGGCTTTTTGGAGAGCTTATGACCATGGAAATGGGGTGGAGAACCCCTACTTTTATAGCCTTGGAAACCCTAGACGTTCACATCTTCAACCAATGAGAGCAAGCCTCCTATCCCTTCAAAAATGGAGATAAACTTTGACTCTCCTCAATCGATCTTGACCAACGATGATTGCTACCCTTACCCGATCACGATGGATCGATCCAATTGATACATGCCCTCAATCGACTAATGGCAGGTTTTCCAGCTGCAATGAAGAGTTAGCTCGAAAATACAGTTAATACAAATAAATTAAATGGCCATATACCATCCGATCTCGACTTAGACCTTCCATGGGATGTCTTGGTCGGATCGTTGCCTAAGAACGTCCTCTTACAGAGGACACGACCTTCCTTGCGCTCACTCACACGAGCTTACCTCAACATTTACCTTGTAGCTTCTGCTTTCGGTCTTCCACCTCATTCCTTCGGCTCCCTCTGAAGTCATCCCGGTGTCGCCCAACTACCACGGCTCCCTCCGGGTGTCACTGAACTTCAACTCTAGCTTTAGCACTTTTTTGCACACTTGATTTAGCTTGTGAGATAACAAAATGAGCTTAACTTTGTATCGTTTGCTATAATCAAAACTCAGGTTCAACTTAGGTGCCTACTGCACCAACAGTCTTCCTCCTCCGACAATTCTTCCCATGTAGCGTTGAGCGCTTTCTTGGACTTTTGTGCCTTGTTCTTGAGCTTTGGACATTCATACTTGATGTGGGCCAAACTGTTACACTCATAGCATCTATAGTTGGAATTTAATTTAGACTTATCTTCCTTGATGTGTCATTTTCGTCTTTTGATCATCTTCCAAACTAGATTTACTAGTTGGGTATCCATGTTATCATCTATCTCCGACTCATCCTCATCTTCTTCTTCCTCCGGAGGTGGTTTGCTCTTGGGCTTCTTCTTCGGACCTGCAAATAAAGCGATACTTTTCTCGGTGGGGGCCAAATTAGACTGCTCATGTAATTCAAATTCGAAAAACAATTTGTCTAACCTAATTTTTGAAAGGCCCTTAGAAACCTTGTAGGCATCAACCATGGATTCCCATAAGGTAGTCCTAGGGAATGCATTAAGCGCATACCTAATGATGTCCCAGTTTTTGACCTTTTGTCCAATCGAGTGTAGCCCATTCATAATATCTTGAATTTGGGCATGAAGCTGAGTGGTTGACTCATGTTCCTGTATTTTTAAGTTAAACAATTTATTTAAAAGTAAGTCACGCTTACATACCTTCGTATAAGTGGTTCCTTCGTGAAGCTCAATGAACTTATTCCACAAGTCCTTCACGCTTATGAACGGGCCGACGTGGTTGAGCTCTTCTTTAGACAAGCTGCATTGTAGGATTTGCATAGCCTTGGCATTGACTTCCACTTGGCGTTTCTTGGTATTTGTCCATTGATCACAATCCAATGATTCACCATTTCCATTGGTAGGAAGTGTGAACCCAGTTTGGATTACGATCTACATCTCTACTTGGGTTTTTTAAATAGCATTCTATCCGACCTTTCCAATAATGCAAGTCATCTCCGTTGTAAAATGGGGGTCGGGCGGTGCTAAACCCTTCGAGATGGGCCATTTAGAAGAAAAAGAAAACCTCGCAAACACAAAAACAAAAAGAAGGTACCAAGACTCTCGACTTGGATTAATAGTGCGAGAGGAGGAAATTTAATCGAAACAAAAAATTTAACTTTCGAATAGAAAAACCAAGAACAAAAAGAAAACCTTAAAACCGAGTGCTAGATTGGTGGTAGCACCAAATTGTAGCGCCCTCGCTATGATACCAATTGTTGGATTGAAAAAGAGCGCTAGAGGGAGGGGGGTGAATAGCACACGTGAATTCTTTTTGTTTGTTCGATATAAATAAACTATAAGAGTAAAAATGAAGTTGAAATATAAAAGACACGAATTGGTTTTACTTGGTTCACAGCCTACCGGCTACTAATCCAAGGCCTTATGGTCCGAGACCGCGTACAAAGCGTAATTCACTAAAATGTCTCCTCCTCGTTGGAGGTAGGAGACGACGATTACAAAACCTTGAAAAGCTCGAGGCAAAGAGACAAACCCCCTCTCCTCATTATGATAAAAGCTCGATAAACAAAATGAAGTACAATGTTAAAGAAGATGACAAACTAAAGTTATACCAATGACTAGGGAAATGGAGGTTGAGCTCGTGTCGTCGACGTTTGTGTAGCGCTTCATCATCGTAGAGTATTCGTAGAAGAGTAGCATTGCAGAGGCATTTGGAGAGCTTGAATGATGACCTAAAGGGGTGAAACCCCCCTTCTTTTATAGCCTTTCAACCTAGTGGATGTTGAGCTCAAGTTTCATCCAAAATGACCACCTCACTCTAAGATAAGGGGATGAAGTTTGAGTCTCCTCGAAGCTAGAATTTGAATGACAGTCAACTATTTTCCCTTAATCAGTCGACTGATGAATCATCCATTGACTGATAACACCAGCAGTCTACTGTTAGCTAGGGTATCTAGCTGCATCAAGGAGTTAGCTCAAAATCAAAATAATAAGAGTGAATTCGACGGCCACTAACGTCCGATCTCGACCTAGACCTTCCATGGGAAGTCTTGATCGGATAGTCGCCTCAGGATGTCCCCATACAGAGGACCCGTCCATACTTTCACTCACTCACACGAGTTTACCTTAGGTCCTTTTATGACTTACAACTTTGCTTCAGGTCTCCACCTGAGTTCTTCAGCTCCCTTCGAAGTTCTCCCGGTGTCGCTCGACTACCACGGTTTCCTGACTCGGGATTCTCTGGGTGTCGCTGACCTTCAGCTCAGCTTAACTATTCCTGCACACTTGGTTCAGCTCATTAGACAATAATATGACCTTAGCTTTGAGTCTTTTCCATAATCAAAACTTAGGTTCGATTATCTGGTGCCTACTACACCATCAGAAAGTCCAAGAATGGGTCTTGGTAATGGTAAAGTCCAAGTCATGAGTACTTGGCATGGAAAGTCTAAGCATGAGTCTTGATAATGGTAAAGTCCAAGTCATGGGTACTTGAAAATTGAAAGTCCAAGCATGGTTCTTTGCAATTGGAAAGTCCAACATGGAGTTGGTGAGGGAATTCCAAGGGTGTGATATTGGCGATGTAAAGTCGAAGCGTATGTCTTGGCAGCGTAAGTTCAAATGTACCTTGGCAAAGTAGACCCGGTTAGCATGACAATAGCCATTGGAAGCACCTAAAGGTTAGCATATGGATGAACAAGTCATGGATGATATGGTGGGATCCGATAGGCATGAGGTTGATTGAGGTGACTAGAAGGTTTAGTTCTAGGCTAAGGGTGGTCTATCAAGTATGAAGGGATCATATATGAGTGTACTAGTCGACTGGGGTTATGGATTAGTCAACTAGCCAAGTGTTTCATACTTGTAGCCTAATCAACTTGGATCAGTTGACTGGGATTATGACTAGTCAACTGGTCGGAAGTCGACTGATGCTCGAGTGCTATTATGTGGTCTAGCAGTCGACTTCTAGGGTTTAACAATCGACTGGTCCACAACAGTCGATTGCCATGAAGGGCAATCGACTGATTTAAGTGGACACGAGCACATAAGGTTTAGTAGTCAACTGTCAGGCCATCAGTTGACTGCTGGTAAGAGCAGTCGACTGTTAGTGTATTTGTTGTAGTTTTTCTTGTGTGGATTGAGCCGTTGTGAGACAACAACTATAGGGGCAGTCGACTGGTACCATATGGCAGTTGACTGCTAGGTGAAAATCAGTCTGAGTTGCAGTTTTATAAGGAGCACGAAGAGGAGGATTTTGGCTAGTGTTTCTTGAGGAATTTGAAGGGGAATTGCTACTACATTCTAGACCTTTAAGGCATTTCAAAAGAAACCAAAGATCAAGCATTCAAAACTCACATTTGTAAAGTATTTTTCTTTACTTGTATTCATTTGCTCAGTGTAATTGCTTGTATCTTGTTCTTATTGTTCTATTACTTTTGTAATCACTTGTAAGAGGTTTCTCCACCTCCGTATTATTCCAAGAAGTAGTTTATTAGTGGTGGTGTGCATCACTATAGCTGACTTGAGCTCGACCCATGGAGTAGGAACCCTAGGTTCCAAACTACGTTATATCCTTGCATTTGTGTATTGCATTTGTGTTTATTGTATTTTGTTATTTCTATTTTATATTCCGCTGCGCTAACAAGTATTGTAGACAAGAACACAAGCGATCGAATTCCAAACGATGCAAAATCGCTATTCACCCCCTTTCTAACATGTCATCAATGCTCCTACAATTGGTATCAGACCTAGGAGCTCTTTTACGGACTAACCACTAAGAGAGCACAAGTGCTAGAGGATGGAGTTGCCCAACGATGGATTTGGATGGGACATCAACGCTACAATTCCATATACATTCTATCGACGAGAAGGGTTCAATTAATGGAAGGCACAAATGGGGAATTTCTTCATGATGAACTTCGAAGATTGGGTCATCCTAATGAAGGGATTTGAATTTCCAAGGGGTCTAAAAGGTGGATACCTTAAGAAGAAGAGATGGACCGAAGAGCAAGTCCAAGCCTTCGAAATAAATGAAACGGTAACAAATGTTTTAGTTATTGTAATCCCTAATGACATCTTGTGTAGATTAGGTGATTATGAGGATGCCAAGAAGCTTTAGAGCAAATTAGCAAAATATCATGAAGATCCATCATCGGCTCAATTGGACAAGGAAATTGAAGAAGCAAGCTCATCCTATCAAGAGAGTGAGAATTCGAAGGTCGAAAGGTGTTCGACATCCGAGGAGGAAGAAGAGGTGGAAGAATTGGAGGAAGCCTCCACTTCCAGAATTGAGGGGGAGGAGAGACCATCCTCAATGCCGGAGCAAGAAGATGAGCTATCCACCTTTGGGAGAGAAGAAGACCAAGTTCAAAAATTTCATTTCCGACCTAGGTAACTAAAATGATTTGATTAAAATTAAAAATCATATTGTATGTTTTGAGTGTAGGGAAATTAGGCATTACAAGAGTAAGTGCCCAAAAAGAGTCAAGAAAACTCAACCGATGCCAAACGCTCATGTAAAGTCAAATGATGTCGAAGCCCCAATAATTAAGAGCAAGGAGCATATAGTATGCTTCAAATGCCATCAAAAGGGGTACTATAGGACTCAATGCCCTAGGGGGAGGAAGCAAACCAAGGGCAAGGAAGGAGATACACATGTAGAGGGAGCTAAGGCAAACCCTAAGGTAACTTTTAATTATGCTTCTTTTTTAATTAAAAGTCAAAAGCATGCAAGGAATTTTATTGCAATTGCTCATGATCATAAAAAGCATGCAAGTAACAATAAATTTAATTGCTTAAGCGCTAAATCATATGAAATTAGGACTAAGGATAGTTCTAGAACCACTACCCCTAAGACTACTCTACCTAAGGAAACTATTAGGAAGGTAGAGAACTATTTAGGAATTAACTCTAAGATGTTGGTGCAATGGGCCCATGCCATGATTGATCCGACTCGAGTTTAACTTCAGTAGTGTTTTGATGTTTGACAATGTTTTGGGGAGATTATTGGTACAATCGGCCCGGGTCATATTTGACTGGACTCGAGTTTGACTAGAGGGGTATTTTGATGTTTAACGATGGTTTGACCATTGTTTGACTATATGGTTGACATGAGATTGACCATATGAAGGAAAGTCCAAGCATGGGTCTTGGCAAGGGAAAGTCCAAGCTCGAGTCTTGGTAAATGGAAAGTCCAACATGGGTGGCAAGGAAAGTCCAAGCATGGGTCTTGGCAAGGGAAAGTCCAAGCTTGAGTCTTGGCAAATAGAAAGTCTAACATGGGTTGGCAAGGGAAGTCCAAGGGGTGATATTGGCGGCGTAAAGTCCAAGGGTGGAGTCTTGGCAGCATAAGTCCAATGGTTGGCGAAGTAAAGTCCAAGCGGTGTCTTGGCAGCGTAAGCCCAATGTGCCTTGGTGGTATAGACCAGCTTAGCATGACAATAGCCGATGGAAGCACCTGAAGGCTAGCGTGTAGATGAACAAGTCATGGATGACTTGGAGGGATCCGATAGGCGTGAGGCTGACGGAGGTGACTAGAAGGCTTAGATCTAGGCTAAGGGTGGTCTAGCAAGTATAAGGACATCATACTTAGTGTTAAACCTCATGGATGAGATTATCAGTCGACTGACATTATTATCAGTTGACTGTTGTGAGTCAATTGGAGTTCGACTGTAGGAGATGGCCTGATGGTTGAGTTTTCAGAAACAGAAAGTTTCCCAGTCGACTGTTAGGGTTTGACTATCGAGTGATGTCTCGATCAGTCGATTGATGGGTATGATCAGTCGACTAATGGTCTATCCATTGGAACTTATCCAATGTGTCTCGGGCCGTTGTGAGACAACGGCTACAGGAGAAGTCGATTGATGGTCTCAATCAATCGACTGCTAGGTAGAATCTAGCCCGAGGAGAAGCTTTAAAAGGAGCTCATGGAGGAGGATTTGGCTAAGGTTTCTTGAAGTTATTTGGAGGGGATTTGTTGCTGCAATCCTGACCTTTAAGGCTACTCTCAAGCAACCAAAAGAAAACAATCAAAGATCTCTTGTAAAGTATTTTTCTTTACTTGTATTGTATTTCATACTTGTATTTGCTTGCATTTATTATATTACTTTGTGTAATCGATTGTACGAGATTTCTCCACCTCCGACATGTTGTCGAGGAGTATTATTGATTAGTAGTGTTGATTGCATCATTAGAGCTCATTTGAGCTCAATCCGTGGAGTAGGAACCTTTAGATTCCGAACCACGTTATATCTCATGTACTTGTGCTTGTGTTGTGTACTTGTTTGTATCTTTATTATTTTCGTTGCGTATACTAACATTTTGTAGCAAGCACAAATGAGTTCCATCAACATACGAAAATGCTATTCACCCCCTCTAGCGACGATCAATTCCCCAACATAAGAGGGGTAGACAGATGCCTAAAAGAAATAACAATGCCCAAAGAATGAATGAAAATTCAAAAATTAGGCAATTAAAGTTGGAAAATCAAGCTTTGTGGTCATATCTTGAGAAAATGGAAAAGACCCTTAAGAAGATGGAAAATATGATTTTAAGGTCTAATGGACAAAATCTAGGGGTTAATAGGCAAGTCTCATCTATGGGCAAGAAAAGCATGAGTCACAAGCCTAGATCCAAGGGAGATAAGCCTGCCTATCACAATATTCCATTTGATTATGGAACCAAGTTTAGGTCTAGGAAAGTCAAGGTCACAAGGGAGGTCATCCCTAGAGTTGACCATGATGTGTGTCTAGTGACTAAGGTTTTAAAGAAACCTAGGAAAGTCACTAAGAAGGTTACAAGGGGAGTTACCCCTAAGGTTAACCTTGACAAGACCTAAATGACCAAGGCTTTCAAGCCTAAGAGGGTCATTAGGATGGTACTAAGGGAGGATATCCCTAGTGAGTACCTAGTAAACCCACGGAACTCAAATAGATTTTGGGTTCCTATGAGCGTAATTCCCTCATGCAAGATGGATTAGGGGGTGTCAACTTGAATTGATGGGTAGTTAACCTAACCAAAGTAAAGTTGGCACTTTAGGGCATTTTCAAAGTTCTGTGATACTTTGGAAATGAAATTGAAACTTAATCCTAAAGTATTTTAGGATGTTCCAATAAATTTGAGAAGTATGGAAAATTGATCAAAATTGCCACAATTAGGTTTAGAGATCATGGTGTATCATTTTGAATTTTTGGCACACTTGGGAAAATTGGGTTTAAGGCAAAAATTATTTTAATTTTATAAAATGGAAATTTGGTCTAACACTTAGGTATTATATACCTTTGTATGTCATACACTTGCATTGCTTCATATGCCATATCATATGTTTGCATGAAAGATTTGTTTATGATGTATTGCATCTCACAAGAATATATAGTTCACCTTGATTGTGTATTTCAACATCTAGAAAGGGTGAGATGCTAGCAATAAAATCCTTGGATATTAATGCTTGTAAAAATAGAATAAAAATATCAAAACACATTAATAAATACACAAACACAAGCATAATACTGATATAATCAATACACATGCAATAAACACACCAAATGAAACAAAATTAGGTGTACAAATCAAATCCACATAAATTCTAGCAAAATAATCAGAGATGAGTCGACTGCTTTAGTTGAGTAGTCGACTATCATTACTGTAGCTCGACACAGAGAGTTGAGCAGTCGACTGTCGGACCCTAGCAGTCGACTGCTAGTGTTGTGACCTGGTCATAAAACGTAGTCGACTGCTTTGGCACAATAGTCGACTGATCGCCGCAATTTTATAAGCTCGAACCCTAGCGATTCAGCTTCTTCACGCGTACTTCTTCTTCCCGTTGCTCTCGTTCATCCCTATCCGACTGCTCGTCGGCGTTCTTAACCTTTAGTAAGCCCTAGATTTTGAACCCTAACATTTTTCCATTTATCCTTTCTCTTCATCATGCTAATGAAACCCTATTTCCTTCTCTATTTTTGTCGATTCAGCCTAAGTTAGGGTTTTAGGCGCAAGAGACCATTTCCGACATTCTCCTCCAGCATTCGCGTATTCCGGCTTACTCCTACAACTTCAACTCCAAATAGCACCTATGTAACATCTCTAATGTTAAATAATGAAATTTAAAACACTAAATTAAATGGCCAAGGAATTAAGGAAATAAGCCTGGAAATTTTTCGGGATTTTTAGGGAATTTTAGGAATTTTTCTAGATTTTAAACGGACTCCGTACGAGACTTTTACGGGGATAAAATAAATATGCTTTAGAGGGGTCTATTTAAAGGGGATAAATACACAGATAACCTAATTTCTATTTTCCTTCGGCAGTTTCTTCCGTCGGCGCCCCTTTCCTCATTGCGATCGGCAGCCCACCGCCGCCCGACGCGAGCCACTTCCGCCGGCGCCCTCTGCTTCGCCGGCGACTCCCTTCTTCCTCGAACCCGACGCCACCGCGCTCGACGCCGCCGCGCCTGACAACCGCCGCAGCCGCCCCAGAGCGAGCTTCCCTTCGCCGCCCAACGTCGCTCCCTCCGACGGTTCTCTTGCGCGACCACCATTTCTCCGCTGGCACCCTTTTCTTTGCCGACGACCAGGCCAGTCTCTACTTCTCCCGACAACCACCGCCTTCGCCCCGGCACGTGCTCCCCTTCGCTGTCCTTCGCATCTCCGACCGCAGCAGCCGATGAGAGGCGCCGAGTTCTTTTCCCTTTCGTGCGCGTCGGCCGTCGGAGTCACTGCAACCATCAGCCGAGCCCCTTTGCATCGCCGGTGATCATGAAATCTAGGTCAAAATATGGGGATTTCTGCCAGTGATGTTTCCAACGGCTGGTAAGCTGATCAAACTTTCCTTTTTCTTGTGGTTGATTTCTGATTTCCTGTAATCGTGTCAAGGTGGAGCCTTTGCTTCTACCGCGGAGGAGTGACGAGGTGTTGTGATGGTCGTATGGCGTGTCCGTGTGGGAGCCGGAAAGGAGTTCGAGGTTCCTCTGTTCATGACTGTAAGAGCTGTAAATAGTTGTGAGTCGGAGTTATGATCAGTGTTTGGAGGTTACTGTCGAGGGAGTCGGTTGTGGAGTTCTCGACCCGTAGTGGGCTGCGAGTTGGGGGTATCGGCTGTCGATGGAATTCCTAGGACGGGTGAGCTTGATTGGTCGATTTGGGCTGATTCGGGTGTTATTCGGTTGATTTGTATGATATTTGGAGGATTAGGAATTAATTGGGTTATGAAGGAAATCGATTAATTATTCGATTTGTCGTTGAATTGTATATTTTGTGCTTGACTATAATTACGCTATATTCAGGTTTCGGTCATGAGGCAGGTTCCCAATCGTGACGATTTGGTTCTTATTCTTGCAGATATATATTCAGGCGGGTATTTTGACTTATCTTTTAGATATAGTCAAGTTGATATGATAGTTAGGATAGCTTTCAATAATTTTCATGCTTATATGCCAAGTATGCTTTTGTGCCTATTGATACATGCATTGGATAGGATATGATTTCTATCTTCCCTGATTTATTTGGATCATTGTTCCTTGGATCATAGATACGCACTTATTGACTGTGCGTATTATTCGGATAGATATATTTGGTAGGATTTACATACTTTAGTATCATGCACCATTTTTGCATGATTGCATGCTGGCTGGACGGGGTTCCATTATTGTTGAGCCCGCAGCCAGTTACATGGCCTGCACACACTACCACTCATGGGTTAGTGGTACATCAGGAGGGTGTGTGCAGTTGCTCTGTCAGGCTCCGCTGGTCCGCTCATGGGTAGCGATGAGGCAGCGTGGTAGCGGGCAGGGATCCCTCCTCTGGTCTATGACACCGGGAGATGAGAGCTTAGCTCCCCCACTCTGTTTGGGGCAGGAGGATAGGTGTACTCCGACAGCATCCTGTCCACTCGGTCACTCAGGAGCAGTGATGGCAGAGTGCACAGTTGTCATAGCCCTACCCACTCGGCTTCACCATCGCGTGTGAGGTGGCTGACTGGCGTCAGGGGTGACCATGTCATTTGCACGGCATGCACTTTCCACGGATTGCATTTGTATTGTGTTTGCTGCATTATTGTATTGATGCCTTGGATGTTGCATATGATTGCCATGCATACAGGATACATGTTTGTATATGGTGATGACTCTTATTGTAGGGCACTTGCTCCTATATCAGGGTAGGAGATTCAGGTGAGTACAGTCCTTTTGCATTTATTTCATGCTTACCATATATATGAGACTGTACTGGCATGATTAGTATTGTTAGCTATATCTTGCTATTCATATCGACTAATATCCGCTATGTTCTTTGAACTTACCCCGTGGTTTTATTTTTATTTCAGGATGAAGCTGTCAGGAGAGTCCAGTTGCCATATCCCCCCCTCGTAGTGACAGTTTCTTAGTTGTTTGAGTTATGATTTGAATTTTGTATAGAAGATATGTTTAGGCTTGAAAATGGATTTATGTACTCATGGATTTTTTTGGGGTTCTTGTGGACCATTGGTCGGATCTTATTTTGATTGGTTTGGTTGGGTATTCCTGCTCAGATGGCAGAAGGGGTATGTCTAGTTAGTGTAGACTTTTGTTTACCTAGATTTGTTGGCCTGAGGCCTTATTATTATCTGCGTGTGTTGTTTGGATTCCGTTCGTGTTGACCGATGTATAGTGGCCATGTAGCCCTTATATTAAAAATTGGTATTGTCACCCGTACAGGGGAGATGCTGCCGGATTTTCGTCTGGCGTAGACTCCCTCGGGGTGTGACAATTTATTTGGTATTAGAGCGTAGGTTCCGAGTTCCTTAGGGTCTTTGGGTTTTGGTGAGTTTGCCACGTTTGGCAGGTTAACTGGGTATTTTCGGAGTTGTACGGATTTTCGACGATTTTTATGTTTCAGAAATTCGAGGTATTATTGACGAGGTCAATTTGGGGGATTTGGCGACAACAGGACATCTCCAGACAGCTAACAGGTAAATACATTCTAGAAAATTTTCTAGATTTAGTACATATTTATATTGGTTATGTGGTGATATCATGTTTTGTCTGGTATTGTTTTAACTTGATATCTATTGGACAATTAGATTTTTAGGTTGCTGGTTTATAGATAGCATTTGGTTATTCATTGATATTACTGCTATACGTAGCTAGTTATCATTGTGATATAAATGATAAGATATTATTGGTAGATGTTTACCTCTTAGGATTTGACTAGTATTAGGATTATTAGACTAGTTGAATAATATGACTAAGATGGATAAATTTGTAGAAGGCATGATGACATGATTACATTGCTTATATAGTTTAGGGTATATATAGGCATCTGTTGCTTTATTTATATATTGCCTTGACTTTGTTCTGGCATGACCCTTTAGTTATTCCCTAATTAATTTCAGCCATGGATTTCCATTGGTATGACTATGCTATCGTTTATTAGACAGCATGTTATATATTTATGGTTATGAGTTTTTGCGGTGGATACCATGATTAAGACTAGTAGAAATAGAATAACTTAGATGAAGTTATTCTGTAGGAGCGGATCTCAGGAATGAAATAACATTAGTAGAACCCTAGGTGTGGAAACCCTAGGCGTAATAATCCGGATGTGCTTAATGATATATGTTTAGCCATTTACTGTTTCAGTGATATGGTGATCGGACTAGTAGAGTTCGTATGGTTAGGATGCGATTAATCCTTACTATATCTCTCATTCTTGATTGAGAGAGAGAGTCTGCAGTAGAGTCTCTCTATAGGTTGGTGCTTTATATACATGTGGTCAATCATGCCTCCCAATCATGGTTGAGATGACCTACAGTAAGGTTATATTCTTACGTTATTCGTTCGGAGTTGGTAATAATCGGATTCGTATGATGCTGGTAGCTAGATAGCTACTTTAAGTCTTAAGTACCCACCAGATATGTTCGTGGTAGCAGGTTGGGGTATGCATGATTAAACTGGTAGGACGATATAATTTAGGCTTAACCCTCTTGAAGGGCTTGATAGTAGATTTGTGGTCTTTATTGGCCTTGAAAGGCGTTTCCTGTTAGTTGGGATGAAACCCTATGATTGCTCGTCTCGACGAGTTTATTAGTGGACATATGACTTTTATCGACATTGATAACCGTTTATATTAGAAGGGTTAGAACCTTAGACTAACCATCTGGAGGAATTTATTTATTAGTCGATGATCTTTACCGACTTTGGTAAACATTTCGTTTTAGAGGTGTTGCAACCCTCGCTTAACCGCCTCAATGGGTTTAATTGTAGATCGATGATCTTTGTCGACGTTGAAAGCCGATTTATGCGGGATGTATTGGATAACCCTAGGCTTTGCAACCTAGGATAATCGACTGCTCACGCGACCTATTGGTGGTAGTACGCCAGAGCGTGCAGTCAATAGTTAGATATTTATATACAGCCTGTCTATCCATGAGTCTCATTCGTGGTAGCATATAGTTGCGCGTAGACCGTGCTATTGATTGTCGACCCATGGGTTACGTTCGCAGTAGCTCATAGATAGTTTTCTTTTTGTGCGAGAGCCACAAGACTTTGTCGTGGTATCCGGATGTACACTACTTGTTGCAGTGGTTGTGTATGTTGCGGGTATATTTGTTATACCGCCGACCAGGATAGTAGTAGACTGATATTGGTACTCTGAGGGTTGGGTTACACTAGCTTGTTCCCTGTGGCTTCCATTATATGCATTATGATTATGCACTATTGTCTATACATCCACAGAGTGGTTGTACTCACTCCCTCCTCACTTATCCTCTAGGTTAACTGATGGAGGACGTGTCATGTTGACCTACATTTGTGTTGCTCAGAGAGTTCCTTGTCGTGCTTATCTCCTGCATCATCGGGATGCTGCTTTGTTTACTTTATACTTTATCGGTATTGCATTTTGGTTATGCACTTTGGATTTTATCGCAGTTTGATTTGGTGTCATAAAACTATTTTACTTTAATGGATATATGTTTAGTCGTGCATGCATGCAGTTATTAAAATACTAGTATTTCTATAATTATTTTGGGGTTTTTACCAGATTTGGTCTATGTATTTCAGAATATTGTCACTAAGGGGCTCCTCTGTTATTTGGATGACGGATATGCCCCCAGGACATGACAATTTATTGGTTTATGGTTTTGGTTTATGGTTTCAGTGTTTCGAGGATTTTATTTTCCTTGGATTTTTGGGAGAGCTCGTGTTTTAGGACCAAGCAATCTGAAGGATATCTCTGAGCTATAGGAAAAGTATTGTCTTTAGTAGTTATGGTACTTTTGTGGCTAGGAAAACTATTGACTTAGTGAAATTGCCCCTACTCATGGTGGGCCGAGTTCGACGACGTATTGATCTTGAGTAATCTAATGATGATTTGATGCAGTTCTTTAGAGGTGTCGTGATGTCGAATTAGGAAGCTAGGAATATGGCACTGCTAGTCATCCATTTGAAGGTCAAGGAGTAAACCTCGTAAAATATCGATCCCTACTATTAGTGATTTGGTTATGGATAAGGCGTGTATGCGTACCTTTGGTTAAGACGATGAAAGATCGTTTTACCTTATTATAGGAGGTATTGGAGCGGACATTTATACATCCCGAGAATTTCTTCCAGAAAAGATCTGGAACTCTTTGTTAAAAGAGAGATGGACCTTTGAGGTTATGCATCGATTATCGATGATAGAATGCGGTAGTTGTGGAAGGAAAGGAATATCCTTCATTGTGGATATATATGATCTATTTAGATCAGCTATAGGATACCTATATATACTCTAGGATTGATTGGTGATTGGTGTGATGATATTGTAGTGACATGGTGTCCTACAATTATCATTGTCGTTGTGATGATTTTTATATCATCAGCTTAGAGTAAAGAGAATACATGTGTGTAACGATGACAATTTCATACTTGGTATGAATTGTTTGAGCTTTTGATTATCTTATTAGACTTATTGACGACTTAGTCATCTAGGGATTTGGGAAGTCGTGTATTCTGGACACGATTGGATTAGTTGTGGTCGTTAGAGTTGCGTAACTTGGCCACTGTTGATGGTGATAGTAGGAGTTGCGCACTCGGCCACCGTAGATGGTGGTTTTTCTGGTATTGATTTGATTATTACCATAGATATGGATAGGATGCTCTAGCGGTACTACATCGCTGACTGGTTGGATCAGGAAGGTGATGGTATTTATTTGGTCTAAAGCTTGTGAAACTAATTTCAGGGCTCAGATGATGGTTGACTTTTACGCCAGTGTTGATTAATTATTCTGGTGTGGATGGAAGGGTAGTGTATATGGATGCATCATTTCGGGGATCGGAGTGATTCCGATGCTGTTGAATAGGACGTGTCCTAACCTTACGACAGTTAAAGCACTGCGAGATAAGCCATCATATATATGACGTGGACTTAGCAGGGATTATGTTGTTTTGTAGAGGAGAGGAGCATAAATGCTCATGGAGTTTTGGCTAGCTACTGGACAACTACTATGGAGTAGCTGGAACACAAACGGTTGTAACAAGGTAGTTTGGTCGCGATAGCCTCCCATGCACTTACAGAGTGTGTGGTGGAGTGGATTTAGGATGATAGATGGACTACCGTCTCTAACACCGAGGAGGATAATGGTTTCCGAAGTTGCTTTAGTTTAAGGAATAGATGCTTCAGGAAATTCCGATTCCGAAATAGAAGTGGAAGGATATTATTATGAATTTTGTGGTGGGTTTGCTTAGGACATGTCAAGGCCATGACGCGATTTGGGTAGTCGTAGATCGACTAACCAAATCAGTGTACTTCTTATCGATTCGGAAGACCGACTCTCTGGATCGGTTGACGGAGCTATATTGTCGGGAGATCATCAGATTGCATGGTGTTTTTTTTAGCATTATATCAGATAGAGATCCCCGTTTCACGTCTAGGTTACGAGTCTGCGGCAGCTTTAGGCACACAACCCGGTTTAAGTCGCATTCCATCCGCAGACCGATGGACAGTCTGAGCAAACCATTCAGACATTAGAGGATTTGCTGAGGTCCTGTGTTATAGATTTCGGAGGCAACTGGGAGGATCATTTGCCGTTAGTGGAATTTGCCTACAATAACAGTTATCATTCGACTATCCAAATGACCCCGTATGAGGCATTGTATGGTAGGCAGTGTCGTACATCCACCCTTTGGGAGGAGGTTGGGGAGTCCCAGTTGCTAGGACCCATAGAGCTCAGTATGAGACAGAGTTGGTCCGTACTATTAGACATAGGATTGCAGAGGCGCAGGATCATCAGAAGAGTTATGCAGATCGGAGATGGAGACCTCTGGAGTTCTCTATTGGTGATCATGTATTCCTGCGAGTCTCACCCACGAAAGGGGTGAAGAGATTTGGCCACCGTGGTAAGTTAGCTCCAAGATACATTGGTCCGTTTGAGATTTTGGAGAGGATCGGGCGTTAAACCGCCTAGCGCTACCACCGTCCTTGGTTGGTATCCATGATGTGTTTCAGGTGTCCATGCTAAGGAAGTATGTGTCATACCCTACACATATTCTGTCAGATATGTCAGGTTTCATTCAACCTGATGCTACTTATGCAGAGGTTTCGGTACGGATTTTAGATCACAAGGAACGACAGTTGCCAAATAAGATTTTGCGACTTGTCAAGGTCGGGTGGAGTCACCACACCGACGAAGAGGCTATTTGGGAGCTTGAGGAAAAGATCAAAGCTCAATATCCCCACATGTTTACTTAAGGTACGTGAAATATATTTTTCAGTACTTGTGGTATTTCTTACTCGTTATGCATCTGAGTAAGAAATTTGGGGACCAAATTTTTATTAGTGAGAGAGAATGTTAAATACAGAAATTTAAAACACTAAATTAAATGGCCAAGGAATTAAGGAAATAAGCCTGGAAATTTTTCGGGATTTTTAGGGATTTTTAGGAATTTATTCGTAATTTTTTTGGATTTAAATGGACTCCGTACGAGACTTTTACGGGGATAAAATAAATAGGCTTTAGAGGGGTCTATTTAAAGCGGATAAATACACGGAAAACCTAATTTCTATTTTCCTTTTTCTTTTTCCCCGCCGCGACTTCGTTCCTTCGGCAGTTTCTTCCGCCGGCGCCCCTTTCCTCATTGCGGTCGGCAACCCACCACCGCCCGACGCGAGCCACTTCCGCCGGTGCCCTCTGCTTCGCCGGCGACTCCCTTCTTCCTCAAGCCCGACGCCGCCGCGCCCGACAACCGCCGCCGCCGCCCCGGAGCGAGCTTCCCTTCGCCGCCCGACGCCGCTCCCTCCGACGGTTCTCTTGCGCGACCACCGTTTCTCCGCCGGCACCCTTTTCTTCGCCGACGACCAGGCCGGTCTCTGCTTCTCCCGACAACCGCCGCCGCCGCCCCGGCGCGTGCTCCCCTTCGCTGTCCTCCGCATCTCCGACCGCAGCAGCCGACGAGAGGCGCCGAGTTCTTTTCCCTTTCGCGCGCGCCGGCCGTCGGAGTCACTGCAACCATCAGCCGAGCCCCTTTGCATCGCCGGTGATCATGGAATCTAGGTCAAAATTTGGGGATTTCTGCCGGTGATGTTTCCAACGGCTGGTAAGCTGATCAAACTTTCCTTTTTCTTGTGGTTGATTTCTGATTTCCTATAATCTTGGTTGGGTGGAGTTTGTTCGGCTGTGGAGGAGTGACGAGGTGTTGTGATGGCTATGCGTGTCTATGTGGGAGCTGGAAAGGAGTTTGGATTGTTCTGTTCACGACTGTAAGGGCTGTAAATAGTTGTGAGTTGAAGTTATGATCAGTGTTTGGAGGTTACTGTCGAGGAAGTCGGTTGTGGAGTTCTCGACCCGTAGTGTCTGAGTTAGAGTATCGTATCGATGGAATTCCTAGGGCGGGTGAGCTTGATTGGTCGATTTGGGCTGATTCGGGTGTTATTCGGTTGATTGGTATGATATTTAGAGGATTAGGAATTAATTGGGTTATGAAGGAAATCGATTAATTATTCGATTTGTCGTTGAATTGTATATTTTGTGCTTGACTATAATTATGCTATATGCAGGTTTCGGTCACGAGGCAGGTTCCCAGTCGTGATGATTTGGTTCTTATTCTTGCGGATATATATTCAGGCGGGTATTTTGACTTATCTTTTAGATATAGTCAAGTTGATATGATAGTTAGGATAACTTTCAATAATTTTCATGCTTATATGCCTGGTATGTTTTTGTGCCTATTGATACATGCATTGGATAGGATATGATTTCTATCTTCCCTGATTTATTTGGATCATTGTTCCTTGGATCATAGATACGCACTTATTGACTGTGCGTATTATTCGGATAGATATATTTGGTAGGATTTACATGCTTTAGTATCATGCACCATTTTTGCATGATTGCATGCTGGCTGGACGGGGTTCCATTATTGTTGAGCCTGCAGCCAGTTACATGGCATGCACACACTGCCACTCATGGATTAGTGGTACATCAGGTGGGTGTGTGCAGTTGCTCTGTCAGGCTCCGCTGGTCCGCTCATGGGTAGCGATGAGGCAGCGTGGTAGCGGGCAGGGATCCCTCCTCTGGTATATGACACCGGGAGATGAGAGTTTAGCTCCCCCACTCTGTTTGGGGCAGGTGGATAGGTGTACTCCGACAGCATCCTGTCCACTCGGTCACTCAGGAGTAGTGATGGTAGAGTGCACAGTTGTCATAGCCCTACCCACTCGGCTTCACCATCGCGTGTGAGGTGGCTGACTGGCGTCAGGGGTGACCATGTCATTTGCATGGCATGCACTTTCCACGGATTGCATTTGTATTGTGTTTGTTGCATTATTGTATTGATGCCTTGGATGTTGCATATGATTGCCATGCATACAGGATACATGTTTGTATATGGTGATGACTCTTATTGTAGGGCACTTGCTCCTATATCAGGGTAGGAGATTCAGGTGAGTAAAGTCCTTTTGCATTTATTTCATGCTTACCATATATATGAGACTGTACTGGCATGATTAGTATTGTTAGCTATATCTTGCCATTCATATCGACTAATATCCGCTATGTTCTTTGAACTTACCCCGTGGTTTTATTTTTATTTCAGGATGAAGCTGTCAGGAGAGTCCAGTTGCCATATCCCCCCCTCGTAGTGACAGTTTCTTAGTTGTTTGAGTTATGGTTTGAATTTTGTATAGAAGATATGTTTAGGCTTTGAAATGGATTTATGTACTCGAGGATTTTTTTGGGGTTCTTGTGGACCATTGGTCGGATCTTATTTTGATTGGTTTGGTTGGGTATTCCTGCTCAGATGGCAGAAGGGGTAAGTCTAGTTAGTGTAGACTTTTGTTTACCTAGATTTGTTGGCCTGAGGCCTTATTATTATCTGCGTGTGTTGTTTGGATTCCGGTCGTGTTGACCGATGTATAGTAGCCATGTAGGCCTTGTATTAAAAATTTGTATTGTCACCCGTACAGGGGAGATGCTGCCGGATTTTCGTCTGGCGGAGACTCCCTCAGGGCGTGACATCTAACCCTAAACCCTAACCATTTTTCTTATAAAATGCCTTGATATAATCAAGTTTCTGGTCATTGCATTCAATACATTGATGTAGACAAAAACGTAGGGCAGAGCCTGGTGAAGGATCCCAGGCTCCATCCTGAACGTATCATCCCATGGTTATACGTTATTTAGATGAGCAATTCTTTCGGTCCTATTGTTGAGATGTCATTCAAATCATAATGCATTATCAATTAGTGAAACTAGTTTTTTGCACGCATCATGTTAATATTGACCTTCTCACGGAGTTTTACTCCAATCTTAGGAGAATCGGGGATGGTTCGACGTATCCGACTTGCGTTTCAAAACACAATCTGGACTATACTCTGGAGATCCTATGGGAATTTCTGAAGTATCGACCATCGGAAGACGCTATTGTGTTTTATCCTACCCTAGATCCAACTCCCCCTGCACCTTTTGATCATATGCATCAACATTTCTTTCACCGTCCGCGTCGTTTAGGTTAAAACTTATTTTCCATCAATGACCTATCAGCTCTAGATAATGTTCTCTATAAGGTCATTGTTGCATGCATCTTACCTATAGTGACTAGGGGTCAAGCCATGGTTCAACCTCCTCATTTATTTTTTATGTATGAGATGTGTAACCTATTAGATGTCAATGTGCCATTAAATATTTTTCATTGCATTGTCCATTTTGTGTCCCCTGCCCAAGGGAAGGTCTATATGCCTTTTGGCCATATCATCATTGTATGGTTAGCATCTAGAGGCATAAACATCTCCTGGGGGACCTTGAGGTCACTTTCTGACTCCTACGATCGCATCACCCTAAGCAACTTCGTATTAGCTAGGATGCGAATGGGCTATGGATGGATGGAGTGGTCGGCGGAGCTGCTTCATCCAGCTGAGGAGCATGGAGAGGGAGCTGCAGAGTAGGATGTCCTTGTGCTACCAGACGTACTTGATGAGAGTCTCTCGATGCGCTTTACATGATTGGAGTCCATATTTTATGACTTTCATGAGGAGGTCGACACCCGGTTAGAGGAGATCAGCTTAGAGAAGTCTTCCATTTCTTACCAGGTGTCCTCGGTGGCTCAGCAACTGAGTTAGATGGAGCATCGTCAGCTCGAGATGTACGAGATGATGCAGAGTTGGACTCTGAGTCAGTAACCTCCACCTCCGACCGATGATTCTAGTAGATGGTAGTTAGGACTACGTTTATGTATTATTCTTTTATTTTCGTAGTGAGGTTGAGGGTCTGGACATCTGTCTTTCACTTGTAGGAATGATTTTAAGATAAATAAAATATTTTATTTTGTAAAATTGTGTGTCATTTATCTTCTATTATTTGGTTGTGATTTTGTGTGATGTGTGCTTATTACATGTGTTGATGTGTATGTTCATGTATTCCTATAATGCCATGTCATGACATCATATTTCATTTAATCATTTTAAATGTCATGATAATGTGTAGGGTTGATTTTAATATCATGACATCATTATTATTGATACATGCTTTATTTATGCTATCTTATATGCCATAATCATCTTTCATGCATTTTTGCTTAATCAAATTGATTCAAGGCCAATGGCATGATTTGAAGTCCCAGGTATAAGGGAATCAAATAGAGTTGCCTAGAAAATGCATGAAACCCTAAGAATCTAAACCCACATCTCACAATAATATTAAATTGAATTGTGTGTGTTTTCATACACCTTAGATACATGTGAGATGATAGAAAATGAGTTAAGTTCATGTGCTTATTTAGTACATCATATTGAACTTAGAACTCATTAAATGATAATGATGAATCATAAGGAAAGCTAATGTATAAGTCATGTACATCTAGCCCATAGTCCATGGTTCAAAATAGGTTTTTAAAAATGTTTTAAAATCATTTTATAAACCTTGGTGAAGTCTATCTTTTGATAGCAATCGCCATTGAAGAAGTTGATACAAAGTAGGTCAAAAACATTGAAAGTTTCAATAGTTTTGAACTTTATATCAATATCTCATTTTAATGGGTATTTTATTTTAAAACTATTTTTCACTCATTGTATTTCATGTAAGTAATGTAGATATGAGTTTTCATGATTTTTCGAATTACGTATTTTTACTTATGCATTTTCAAAATTTATTTCTGAAAATCTGATTGCTGAAAATCAGAGGGCAATCGACTGTTTCAGTCTAGCAGTCGACTGCTTGCTGATCAAGTCGATTGCTAGGCTGATTTCGTTTAAACAACATTTGTTTAGTCCATTTTCAAACATCTCTAGGTATTCTAATGTCTCCTAACCCTAGGATATGCTTTGGAAATATTGGAAGGGTGAAATTTCATTGGAAATGAAATAGGGGAGGTGTTTAGGGTGAAAATCGAATTTTAAGGGAAGTGAGAGTTCAATGTTGAATCTTTACCCTTAATTTTGATGGTTTAAGTTTCCTCTTGGCTTAGGAACCCTCCAAGGAAATTGTTGGTGCAATAGTCAAGGGAGAGGTTATCCATCATGGGATGATGAATGAATTTTTCATCATAGGGGGAGAATTGGAGAATGAGGATTGCCTATCATTTAGTTATATGGGACTTATCACTAGGATGAGTGAAGACATCTTAAATGTTTTTGGACCAAGGGAGAGATTATAAGATCTCATTAGGATATGAGACATTGATACCCTTGGGGAGAGCCTTTTTGATATAAGTCAAAAAGGGGGAGAATTGATAAATTGATGGTGTGAGTTACGTGGCCTAACTCAAAAGTTTTGTTAAACATCAAAATGGGGGAGATTGTTGGTGTAATCAACCCAGGTCATGATTGACTGAACACGAGTTTGACTCGAGCAGTATTTTGATGTTCGATAAAATGTATGAAAATGTGATTGTCATGGAAAGTCCAAGTCTTGAGTACTTGGAATGGAATGTCCAAGCAAGAGTCTTGGCAATGGTAAATCAAAGTCATGAGTACTTGGCATGGAAAGTCCAAGTCATGGGTACTTGGCAATTGGAAAGTCCAAGCATGAGTCTTGGCGATTGGAAAGTCCAACATGGAGTTGGCAAGTGAAGTCCAAGGGTGTGATATTGGCGGTGTAAAGTTCAAGTTCTAGTCTTGGCGGCATAATTCCAATGTTTGGCGGTGTAAAGTCCAAGCGTATGTCTTAGCAACGTAAGTCCAAATGTCCCTTGGCAAAGTAGATCCGGTTAGCATGACAATAGCTGATGGAAGCACCTAAAGGCTAGCATATGAATGTGTTAGTATTAGCCCTAAGTGCCAATTATCAGATGATTGGTAAGGGAACTTTTGTATTATATTTCATAATAAAGGCAAAGTTTATGGTTATTGTATTTACTTCATTGATGTGTCATTTGAATAAATATAATAATATCCTAGGGTAGTTGGTTCTAGTCTACAACATATCAAGTTGGTGACTTTATAGTGGGATAATGTAGATATATATAGAACACTACTCGTAACTGTTTCTAGTCTAGTATTAATATACAAGGATAATATTAATACACTGAGACTAGCATGTAGGTCAACTAATGAATTAATCTCATGAGTCATGGATATAGGATATCAAGTTAACACATGAGTATATATTAGAGAATATGTACTGAACTGACCTGCTATGAGAATGTTTCATAGATTGTCATATGAGTGCCATAAACATTTTTATAGTGGCTATTGGTATGAATAGTGTTGGTGCAATTGGCCCAGGTCACGATTGACCAGGACTCGAGTTTAACTCGAGAGATGTTTTGATGTTCGACAAAAACATATGACAATATGATTGTCAAGGGAAAGTCCATGTCAGGGGTACTTGGCATGGAAAGTCCAAGTGGGACACTTGGCATTTGGGAAAGTCCAAGCATGGGTCTTGGCATGGAAAGTCCAACATGGGTTGGCAAGGGAAGGTCCAAGCTTGAGTCTTGGCATTTGAGAAGTCCAAGGGGTTTGATATTGGCGGCGTAAAGTCCAAACGGGAGTCTTGGTAGCATAAGTCCAATGGTTGCCGGCATAAAGTCCAAGTGGGAGTCTTGATAGCATAAGTCCAATGGTTGCCGGCGTAAAGTCCAAGCGGAGTCTTGGCGGCGTAAGTCCAATGTGCCTTGGCGGTGTAGACACTGTTAGCATGACATAGCCGATGGAAGCACCTGAAGGCTAGCACGATGGATGAACAAGTCATGGATGACTTGGAGGGATCCGAGAGGCATGATGTAAAATATCGAAAAAAAATAAAATAAAAATAAAAATATAATATACCCACGTTAATTAAGAAATTATCTTATAGAATTTTCAGGAATTTTTAGAAATTTTTCTGGATTTAAACGGAAGTTTAAAGATATTTCATGGGGATAAAGTAAACAGGCTTTTGTAAAGCCTGTTTAGACTATCTTCAATGGCTTAATTAAGTCGATTCCTTTTCGCGACTTCTCATTCCCGTCGGTTTCTTTCTTTTCGCGACTTCTCTTCTTCTTTTTCCGATTGCACGTCGATTTGCTTCTCTTCTCCCCCGCGCACCGCCCACGCTCGAGTTCACCCCATCGTCACTGCTTCGCTAGATCTTCGCTCTTTCTCAGTCTTCTCTCTCTGCCTCCCACCGCGCTCTCCCTCTCCTCTGCCAACGGCGGCAGACCCACCCCGACGCGATAGGAGGCGTGTGCCGGCGGTGAGCGTGCACGTGGACAGAGGAGGGTAGGTCAGCGGAGCCAGTAATGTGTGCTAATTTGGGGCTCAGATGTCTATCGGAGCAGTCGGTGGCCTGGCAGTGACTGGGCAGCAATAGGGAGTAGAGCGCCGATTTGAGGGTTCTACGGTCGGTGGTCGTTGGAGCTAGGTAAGGATTAGTTTTCATTCTTGCTTCAGACTAGATTTGAGTTCTTGATGTGGTTTCCTTCGTCGAGCTTGATCCATTGATTTAGGGAAGCGGTGATTGAGCGCCGATTTTCTCCGGTGAACTGAGCAACTTGGGGAGGAGAATTGTCGAGAGGGATGTTCCAATCCCAGGTAATCTTGATCTAACATGTGCTTTCATCTGTAAATTTTTGTATGTGATCTTTATGGTGGATGTGGCTTTTCTGTCGATGGATATATCGGTTAGAGGCTGCTGTTGGAGAGGTGGGCTAAGCTGGAGGTTTGTTAGGCTGTGGATGAGTTGTGCGATTCGCTTCGGGTTGGTCAGACCTCCAATTTGGTGTAGCGGTGGCTGTGAAGCGCTCCCGTGTGATTGTGGGTGCTACTTTATGAGTTCAAGAGGGGAGGTGGTGGTATGGATCGAAGTGTTGATTGATCTTGAGGTGAGATGTGTATTGACCTATGTTTCGACTGTGTTGTTAGGCTGAACAGTGTGGATGTTGTGGTGAGGTTGATGTAGTAAATGAGTACCATATGGATACTCTGTTTGTGCCCATGGTAGGGTCTATGAATAGGGTTTGGTTTGAGGTTCGTTAGGTCCCTAAATTAGTGTGAAATGTCAGTTGTTGATCGAGTTGTGTGATGCTATGATCTCGGCTACAAATGGGGCTATGGATAAATCTATTCTGTAGTTTTGTATGGAGTGGAAAGTTGTACGTTAGCATATTCGCTAATTAGAAATGGTGGATTAATTATGGTGTTAACTATACAAGCTGAGGGATTAATGTGAAGGTTTGATTTGGTTAATTGGATAACTAGATCAATCTAGTTGATCAGGATACAAAGTCGATGTAGGATTCGATTCGATTATTCGTCGTATACTTGCACTTAATCATAATGTTTGATATGTGCAAGACATGGATACGAGGCAGGCTCGCGGATGCAAATACAATCAGCACGATCTACATATCAGGTGGGTAATTTTCTACCCTGGTCAGGTAGATGTAATTACATTCAGATTTAGTCGTAGATATGAGCATGTTAGGTGTTCATATTATCTTGACCCTGCTCTTATTTATCTTATGCTTGATACTTGTCGTTGGCTATATTTACTCAAAGGTTGATATCACATTTCCTTTATTATGATTTAGGGTTGTAGATGTGATGTAAATAGGCCTAAATGTTTAGCAGGGTGTAGATGTTGGAGTATGGATGATAACCAGATTTGTAAATTGGGTAAAGGTTCATCCGTGGGTAGGTACTGCCCTAAAGGTAGGATTTATTCCAATACCCGTATGTTGCATACTTATTACCAACTATGTGTTGTGTAATGGTTAAGTGAAGGGTGATTAGTGTGTCGCTACAGACCGGTGGTCCCAGCTTGATATGATTAGTCGAGTACCACTCTCTACTAGATAGAGAGTGCATCGATCAGTTGAGTACGACTCTCTATAGGATAGAGAGTTATGATCAGTTGAGTACGACTCTCTACAGGATAGAGAGTTCGTCGATCAGTTGAGTATGACTCTCTATAGGATAGAGAGTTATGATCAATTGAGTACGACTCTCTACAGGATAGAGAGTCTGTCGATCAATTGAGTATGACTCTCTTCAGGATAGAGAGTGTATTGATCAGATGGGTACGACTCTCTGTTGAACAGAGATTCTGTGGTAGATGGCTATACATGTGACAACACATTCATGTCATTTGCATGCATTCTGACGACATAGTCTCCCTTGGGGTTAAGAGAGTCGTCAGTCATCTTGTCTCCCAGGTTACTCCCCGAGGAGTAACTGGTGTGAGGGTAGAGAATTTGTTGTGCTGCACTCTACCACTATAGACGATGGTAGTTGGAGTTGCGTGAAGTTGTCCTGGGTGCATGGTACTCGACCACTCATTGGTAGTGTCAGTCGGAGTGGCCAGTAGCAGGGACCCCCGTTGTGTAGCGAGCTCTTTATGCTCATATGCTACTTGATCATACTACCCACTCGGCCACTCTAGAGCGGTGGTTGGTGTTGAGTGTTGGGTTTCCGGCACCGCGGCGTGTGTGTGTTCGATCATGTTTCGTAAACATGAGCACAGCGGAAGCAATAAAAATAATAAATACTCCTATTTATTACAACACACACAACACACGCATGCTATTACAACAAGTGTAGACATAACCGTAAATTAAAATTGCAATAAAAGGAAATAAAACTACGTTATACCTTCCGTATGACGTGTAGCGGGAACGGCATCAACCGGAACGATCCTCGTAAGAATCGTCTCTATCCGTATCCACGCCGAGCTCCTCGGGATGACTTCGCTAAGTCACGAGCTTCGTCTTCGTACGGGTTACTAGCCTCGTGTTGAAGATGACGTGATCGAGAGATGATCACGATCCGAATCCAAATTCGGATCCAAAACGAGTTCTCAAAACTCGCTTCTCCGGAGAGGTATTCGTCAACCGTTTGACGAATCCTTCGTCCTCCACCTCAGAGGATTACCGGAGATCAAATCCCCGGTATGTTAGCCGCTGTCGGAGCCCTAACCGTCGTCTAAACGACGCTCCGACGAGAGGAGAAGAAGCTGTCCAGAAAACTGGACAGCTTGGTGGAGGAGTAGGCGCCGGCCAAAACCAAGGAAGCAAAGTGCTCACCTTGATGCCAAACCTAAGGAGGATGACCGGAACTCTTCCGGCAGCAGCAGGAGGAAGGAAGCAACCTTCTGGACGCCGGTTGGAGGACCTTTGGGCTGGGCGGCGGCAGCTTGGAGTTGGGCGCCGAATAGGAGAGGGAGGGGTTGGGCGGCCAAGTTTGATTAGGTTTAGGGTTAGGGTTTAATCCCTATTTTATAGAGAACTAATTCTCTTAGTGGTTAATGGATCATATCCATAAAGCCCGTTAACCCGCTTCATTAAGATAAGTTAAAATAAACCAAACCATGATGGTTTATTTTAAGTTAAAACGAACCGAACCAACCTTTGGTTCATTCGTTTAATATAAACCAAACCCTTTGGTTTATTCTCATCCATTGGATTAGGACCAAACCATTTTGGTCCATCCATTATGTCTTCATAAGACACGGCCCTTCCACGCTTCCATTGCGACTGAAACAATTTCATGCTCGCTTTATGTTTGGTCCAACCAAACATAGTTTCTCTCGGTCTGAGAATCCCATTCTCAAGCTCGTTTTAAATCCTTTGGATTACACTCCAGCGTGTGACCAAATAGGTTCTCGGTTTATGTTGGCCGCCTATAATTAACCATTAATTATAGAACGATCATGAGTGGCACCTAGTAGTACATCATGATCCCCAATTAACCAAAAGATCAACTGATCCGAACTATTTCAAACCCTTCAAGAGCTCGAATGAATCGTGCCCCATTCCCTTCACTCATCTTATACCCACTTGGTTCAGGACATGGTCTATTGTGTCGGGCCTCACTAGGTGACACGCCACACCTAGCCAATTATCATTTCCTCGTCCCTACGGATTCTAGTTACTCCACATGTATCAAGAGTACCTTACTCTAAACATGTAATGCTTTGGCCAAAGACTTTAGTAACAATCCGACGAGGCCATGGGTATACATCTCCTCGCAAGGAGTGGTGAATCCTTTATAGGCTATTCAAACACCTTCGATCACGACTTATACCCAATCATCCCGTCCACATCTCCTTAGAGATGTTTGCTTAAGATGTCAAAGCATAAGTCTCCATGATCAAGATGACTTGAATACCGCAAGTCAAAGGAACATCGCACTTAAGCCACAAGAAGAACTTCATTGACATATCTATATATGCAGAGAACCATATGAAGTCTTACTACCGGGTCACTCCAATGAACTAGTTACCATAACTAGCATCCACGATTAACTCCGACATCACTATGTCTCCACCAAGGAGAATCAAATGCTTGATACACCAAGGAGTATACCTCGTGCTAGTCTCAGTAATTGATGGTGTCCAAATCCATCAATTCATCGACTAGGATAATTCCGATACATCACAATTACACATGTAGAGATACTCACTAGTTGTGATCCAATCACAAATTCTCTCATGCCGTGAATCGTATCGTGGACATTCAAGAAATGAGTTTAAGATCCAATCAAATACATAAAACATGTATACTCAAATAGTGAATCTTCATTTATCATATAAATGGTTCATACATAAGGCGATTGCCTTAGGACATCTCTCATATATTACTAACAGACTCCCACTTGGCCTAATGCCAATCGCTACGGTATCCAATACCATAAGCACCAACATGACCTCAAACTTACTTTGAGGTAATGCTTTAGTCAAAGGATCCGCTAAGTTCCTTTCAAAGGGGAATTTTCTCGATTTGTATTTCGTTCCTACTTATGATCTCTCTGATAAGATGATAGCGGCAAGCACATGTTTGGATCATTGATGAGACCACATCAAGTTCAGAGATGAACTTCTTGATCCAAACCGCTTCCTTGCTTCCAAAGCTGCAATGTATTCTGCCTTAGTGGCAGAATCCGCTATAGTGTCAAGCTTGGAACCTTTCCAACTTATTGCGCCCATTCTAGGTGAATACATTCCCGCACAAGACATGGAATCATCCTTGTCTCGAGTCGCATCCGTGATGCCCACGTATCACCATGTACCCTTCTCCATATATTAGGAACACATCCTTAGTTCTTCTTAAGTACTTAAGGATCGCCTTAATACGCCCAATGATCCATTCCTCGATCGATGGTATCCGCCGTGACACTCAGAGCATACGATACATCGGGCCTTGTATATAACATAGCATACATGATAGATCCTATTGCGGATGCATAGGGAATCTTACTCATGCAAATCCTCTCGTCTTCTGTGCGCGGACACATAGACTTCGAAAGGTGTACCCCATGCCTGATGGGTAAGAAACCTTTCTTGGATTCCGACATGCTAAACCTCTTTAGCACTCGGTCTATATATGTAGACTGCGAAAGACCAAGCAACCGTTTCGATCTATCTCTATAGATCTTAATCCCAAGGATGTAGGTTGCTTCTCCTGTGTCTTTCATGGAGAATGTCTTGGATAACCAAACCTTAATCGATCAGAAGATGGACACATCGTTTCCTATAAGTAATATGTCATCGACATACAATACTAGGAACACGACTGCACTCCCACTAACCTTCTTGTACACACAAGGTTCGTCTGGATTTTGTGAGAAATCAAACTTTTTGATCGTCTCATCAAAACGGATATTCCAGCTCCTGGATGCTTGCTTCAATCCATAAATGGATCGTCGCAACTTGCATACCTTGGTTTTATCAACCGATGTGAAACCCTCAGGCTGTATCATATACACGTCCTCGAGCAAGTTTCCATTAAGGAAAGCGTTTTCACATCCATCCGCCATATCTCATAATCATAATGAGCCGCTATGGCCGGAGCATCCGAATGGATTTAAGATAGCTAAAGTAATAGGTTTCGGCCATAATCAACACCTTGCTTTTTGACGATATCCTTCGCCACCAATCTAGCCTTATAGGTAATCACATTACCATCCATGTCGGTTTTCTTCTTGAAAACCCACTTGCACCCTATAGGCTTTATGCCTTCAGTGGGTCAACCAAGTTCCAAACTTGGTTTTCATGGAATCCATTTCACTTCATGGCACCAAGCCACTTATCCCTTTCTCAACTTGTCAAGACTTCTTCATAATTAGGCTCTCATCATCAATGAGTAACACGTGCTCGATTCACTTACGAGAAATCCATATCTCTCGTGAATATTGCGTGTTCTACCAGATCTACGAAGATGTGGTGTTACAATAGGTCCAGCCGATTGCTCATCACTATGAGTTGTCGGCTGTTGTGCTTCACCAGGTATCTCATCAATGTCTATTTGAGTCTCTCGAGCCTCCTCAAGCTCAACGAAACTCCCACTGTTTTCTTGCAAGAGAAACTCTTTCTCTAGAAACACAGCATGCCTTGAAACAAACACCTTTTGTTCCACAGGATGATAGAATTGGTAACCCCTTGTTTCCTTAGGGTATCCAATAAATAGACATTTATCAGACTTAGCATCCAATTTGTCCGATACAGTCCGCTTCACATAAGCAGGACAACCCCATATCTTCAAGTAAGATACATGAGGTTTCTTACCATTCCATATCTCATATGGAGTAGTTGAGACTACCTTGGTAGGCATTCTGTTTAACAAGTAAACAGCTGTCTGAAGTGCCTAACCCCAAAAGGACTTGGGAAGAGTTGCATGATTCATCATTGACCTGACCATGTCCAACAAGGTCCGGTTACGCCTCTCAGATACACCATTATGTTGTGGTGTATAGGGCGGAGTCCATTGAGACAATATGCCATTGTCTCTTAGATAATCAAGAAACTCTTGACTTAAGTATTCACCATCTCGATCCGATCGAAGTATTTTAATACTTTTGTCATGTTGTTTCTCTACTTCATTTCTGAATTCTTTGAACCTTTCAAAGGCTTCAGACTTGTGTTTCATCAAGAACACATACCCAAACCGTGAGTGATCATCGGTGAAGGTAATGAAGTAGCTATAGCCTCCTAATGCTTGAGTTGACATAGGTCCACATACATCAGTATGTACTAAACCTAGTAACTCTCCCACTCGTTCACCTTTTCCAGTAAAAGGTAACTTAGTCATCTTGCCTTTTAAGCATGATTCGCATGTATCGTATGAATCCAATTCAAACGATTCCAGAATTCCACATCGGTGTAATTCGGACATGCGTTTCTGGCTTACATGGCCAAGACGACAATACCACATGTAGGAGTCTATGTGATTATCCTTTCGAGCACGCTTGTTGCTCGCTTCGATATTGAAATCGTCCTTTGGATACGCCCAACGATAAAACACCATTGCTTAAAGTTCCCCATAAAGAACCCCATTCAAAGTTATGTAACAACAATTGTTACTAAACGTCAATGGAAACCAATTTCTATTTAAACAAGAAATAGAAATGATGTTCTTTATCAACGAAGGAATATAAAAGCAATTGTCGTTCTAAGACAAGTCCCTAGGAGTTTCAACAAATACGCTGATGGCGAGTGCAACAACCTTTGCTCCATTCCCAACACGCAAATTTGACTCTCCTCGAAAGTCTTCTTCTATTCCTTAGCCCATGTATGTCATTACATATATGTGAGCCACACCCAGTATCCAATACCCAAGTGTCTAAGGAAATAGAATGACAATCAATAAAGAAGATTTCTGAAGAAGATGGGGCATCCGATGCCTTATCCTTCTTCACGGACTCAAGATAAATCTTGCACTTTCTTCACAAATGGCTCTCCTTGCCATAATGATGGCAAGTTTCCTTTTGTGCTAGTTCTACCTTCTTAGCCCTTCTTCTTTCCCTTCTGCTGTTCCTTTGACTTCCTCTTAGAACCTTTCTTCGAGGAATCAACTAACAGCACTGTCCCCTGCTCATGCTTCTCAGAAGACTCCACAGTCTTCAGCATATTGAGCAGTACCACAGATGAACCTCCTAGCATCTCAGAGGTGAAGAGGAGCTTTGAGACTTCGAACCTTTCGAATCTCACTTGCTCATCAACCAACTCACAAAGATGAAGGACTACGATATGAGCATCCATATGCTCATGCTGCTTTCGTAGCTTGGGTTCCATCGTGGCTAGCATGATGCAACTCATTTGTTGTAATCACTCACATGTTTCGATAGGCCAACAATTGGTCGAGTTGCATCGTCACTAGACGGCGCGGAAGAGGCGCTCGAGGACATTTGCAAGCTTTTCAACCTTGAGAACAATTCTCAAGCTTCTAAGCCAGTCCATGAAGCTCGGCCCAGTCAATTTATTCGAATCCAAAATGGAACGCAAATTCAAACACATCATGATCAATCTTAGAAATACAAAATGAGCATATATGAGAAAGATGATTTTAAAATGCATCAATATACATTTATAAATCCCATTCATTTTTCGAATTTCAAAAACCCCAAAATCACTTCGGGAGATTGTAGGTCCATCTCCGAATGGGCTGATATCCATCATAGTTATGAACAACCTTGGAGAGAGTCCAACAAGCCATTCATAACTACGACGGTAGGTATCAACTATACCGATTGCATATCACGTATATGCAACTATCACAATGTGCTATCAACTAATTGAATGTTCACACATACATCGGGTTGTTAACACATTAACAAGTATGCATCATATGCATAGCACCCAACTTCACCTCCCTTTACATCGACCTTGGAGAGAGTCCAACAAGCCGATGCTCCAGGTTAAAGCCAACCCATTAATCGGGACATAGTTTTAATATGGTTAGAGCGCATTCAACCAATTAGCCCAGCTTGGAGAGAGTCCAACAACCAAAGCTAACGATTGACCTCTGACTCTTACCATATTAGTATTAAACTATTCCATGGTTTGAACATGTTCGGGTTCGAGCCGGGCTTGGAGAGAGTCCAACAACCCAAACAAGAAACAGAACTCTGGTTCTAACCATATTAATGGAAGGTGTAGGCTTTAATATTGATTAAGGGTTTTTATGTCTCATCCTCTTTGCATGCAAATAACTATTATCTACATGGCATGGCATACATGGCATACATCTACATGTCACGACACGCATGGCATAATGTTATGCATCTAATGCAATTACATGGCATACAATTATGTCATGTATATAATTTCCTTATATGTCATAACTATTTATGGAAATAAAATATGTTTAAGATTTGATTCTCCAAATCAAATCATAATTAAATTAGGAAACAAATTTCCAAATCTAATCACATATTTTATTCATGGAATTATTTGATTAAGGAAAATCTATTTAGGAAACCAATTTCCTAAATCATTAAAACTACTTTTGGAAATAAAATATTTTAAGATTTGATTTCCCAAATCAAATCAAGATTAAATTAGGAAACAAATTTCCAGAATCTAATCAAATATTTTATTTATGGAAAATATCAATTTCCATAAATACTTCCAACTTTCAAAAGTGGAAGATTTCCATAAATACTTCTAGACTTTCCAAAATTAAAAAATTTCCATAAATACTTCTAAATTTCCAAAATTTAGAAAATTTCCAGAAATACATTATGACTATCGCAAAACCAATTTTACGATTATGTCGAAATACAACCTGGGCTCTGATACCACTGTTGGGTTTCCGGCACCGCGGCGTGTGTGTGTTCGATCATGTTTCGTAAACATGAGCACAGCGGAAGCAATAAAAATAATAAATACTCCTATTTATTACAACACACACAACACACGCATGCTATTACAACAAGTGTAGACATAACCGTAAATTAAAATTGCAATAAAAGGAAATAAAACTACGTTATACCTTCCGTATGACGTGTAGCGGGAACGGCATCAACCGGAACGATCCTCGTAAGAATCGTCTCTATCCGTATCCACGCCGAGCTCCTCGGGATGACTTCGCTAAGTCACGAGCTTCGTCTTCGTACGGGTTACTAGCCTCGTGTTGAAGATGACGTGATCGAGAGATGATCACGATCCGAATCCAAATTCGGATCCAAAACGAGTTCTCAAAACTCGCTTCTCCGGAGAGGTATTCGTCAACCGTTTGACGAATCCTTCGTCCTCCACCTCAGAGGATTACCGGAGATCAAATCCCCGGTATGTTAGCCGCTGTCGGAGCACTAACCGCCGCCCTAAACGACGCCCGACGAGAGAAGAAGCTGTCCAGAAAACTGGACAGCTTGGTGGAGGAGTAGGCGCCGCCAAAACCAAGGAAGCAAAGTGCTCACCTTGATGCCAAACCTAAGGAGGATGACCGAACTCTTCCGCAGCAGCTCGACGAGAGGAAGGAAGCAACCTTCTGACGCCGGTTGGAGGACCTTGGGTTGGGCGGCGCACTGGAGTTGGGCGCCCAATAGAGAGGGAGGGTTGGGCGCCAAGTTTGATTAGGTTTAGGGTTAGGGTTTAATCCCTATTTTATAGAGAACTAATTCTCTTAATGGTTAATGGATCATATCCATAAAGCCCGTTAACCCGCTCCATTAAGATAAGTTAAAATAAACCAAACCATGATGGTTTATTTTAAGTTAAAACGAACCAACCAACCTTTGGTTCATTCGCTTAATATAAACCAAACCCTTTGGTTTATTCTCATCCATTGGATTAGAACCAAACCATTTTGGTCCATCCATTATGTCTTCATAAGACACGCCCATCCACGCTTCCATTGCGACTGAAACAATTTCATGCTCGCTTTATGTTTGGTCCAACCAAACATAGTTTCTCTCGGTCTGAGAATCCCATTCTCAAGCTCGTTTTAAATCCTTTGGATTACACTCGCAGTGCGTGTGACCAAATAGGTTCTCGGTTTATGTTGGCCGCCTATAATTAACCATTAATTATAGAACGATCATGAGTGGCACCTAGTAGTACATCATGATCCCCAATTAACCTAAAAGATCAACGGTGATCCGTAACTATTTCAAACCCTTCAAGAGCTCGAATGAATCGTGCCCCATTCCCTTCACTCATCTTATACCCACTTGGTCTGTGACATGGTCTATTGTGTCACCCCACTAGGTCGACTCACGCCACACCTAGCCCAAGTATCATTTCCTCGTCCCACGGATTCTAGTTACTCCACATGTATCAAGAGTACCTTACTCTAAACATGTAATGCTTTGGCCAAAGACTTTAGTAACAATCCGACGAGAGGCCATGGGTATACATCTCCTCGCAAGGAGTGGTGAATCTTTATAGGCTATTCAAACACCTTTCGATCACTTCACTTATACCTAATCATCTCGGGTCCACATCTCCCAGAGAAGATGTTTGCTTAAGATGTCAAAGCATAAGTCTCCATGATCAAGATGACTTGAATACCGCAAGTCAAAGGAACATCGCACTTAAGCCACAAGAAGAACTTCATTGACATATCTATATATGCAGAGAACCATATGAAGTCTTACTACTGGTCACTCCAATGAACTAGTTACCATAACTAGCATCCACGATTAACTCGGACATCACTATGTCTCCGGCCCGGTGAGAATCATGCTTGGATACACCAAGGAGTATACCTCGTGCTAGTCTCAGCAGAATTGATGGTGTCAGATTCATCAATTCATCGACTAGGGATAATTCCGATACATCACAATTACACATGTAGAGATACTCACTAGTTGTGATCCAATCACAAATTCTCTCATGCTGTGAATCGTATCGTGGACATTCAATAAATGAGTTTAAGATCCAATCAAATACATAAAACATGTATACTCAAATAGTGAATCTTCATTTATCATATAAATGGTTCATACATAAGGCGATTGCCTTAGGACATCTCTCATATATTACTAACATTGAGTTGGGACAGTTGTCATGTCTTGCCACCTAGGCCACACTGGGGTCGTGGTAGCGAGTAGGGGAGAGTAGGCATGACCATGCATGCTGCATTGCCGTATCTTATGGCGCTTTGCATATGACCATATATATACATATATGCATGTATATATATATGTGGATGGTTTTAATTAATATATATATAGATGTAGTCTATATATATATGCTTATTGTGATATTGCATTTGATTGTACTATGCTTGCTGCATTTGGGTGTACATCATATTCATGTATGCTTCTTGCATTTGTTATACGGTTGTGTCGGATACTTGTATATGTGTTGGACAGACCATTAGATACCTTGACTTGTAGCATGAGTATATTGTGAGTTGGTATTACTCTTCCTGTTATATATATGTTGGATATATGCTCAGGTTGGATTAGAGTAGCGTAGCAGACTTTAAGGTATATTTGCATTTTACGTTGTTCATTTGGTTAGATAGTATATGCTTGTATTTATATACTATGCTGATATACCTATTGTACCTCTAGATTATGTTGTTGAATTACATGTGATATTTGATATATACATATTTTTCTATTACCTGCTGAGTTTTACTCACCACCACGGACCCTGGGTTTTTCTGTCGCCCAGGTAACAGGTAGAAGTCTTCGTGACGGCTTGGAGCACCATTGGCTGACATCTCATCTCATCTCCGAGACTCTGGTGGTCGTTTTGGGCTTTCCGCATGGGTGTAGTGTATTTGGAGTTTTCGTGATGTACTATTGTTGTTGTATCTTTCTTTCTGGTTTTGTTATGGTGGTTCTTAGTTTTGGTATTAGTTATACCGGTATGCATGTGTGTGGGATTGTATTGTTGTTGTGTTGTTTTCGCTGTGTATTTGTTGTAGTTAGTTTGTTATGTTGTTGTGGTTTGGTTATATTTTTATGTGATGTTGTTATTGTGGGCCTACGGGCCATGTATTAACCCGAAATATTGCCACGTACAGGGGAGATGTTGTCCGTTTGCTTTTCGGCACGGCATGCTCTCGGGGCGTGTCACATGAGGCTGATGGAGGTGGCTAAAAGGCTTAGGTCTCGGCTAAGGGTGGTCTACAAGTATGGGGGAACCATACTTGGGCTAAAACCTCATGTTTGAGGTGTGCCAGTCGACTGGTGCCATATGGCAGTGGACTGGTGAGAGTCAACTAGGGTTTGACTGCGGGAAGTGTCATAACAGTTGACTGCTAGAGGAGGGCAGTCGACTGATCGTGTGATCAGTCGACTGGTGCTCGGGTTTTGGAGCACAGAATGGAGTCTCACTCGACCGCTGTGGTCAGCAGTCGAGTGATGGCTTGATCAGTCGACTGATGGTCATAATCAGTCGACTGATGATGGATCCGTTGGATTTTTCCAGCGTGGATCTAGCTGTTGTCTCACGACAATAGTGGCATCAATCGACTGATGGTCCCGAGCAGTCGACTGATCGACATTTTCTAGCACAGGTTGAAGCTTTAAATCGAGCTCATGAAGGAGGAAAAAGCCATGGTTCTTTGAGGTGTTTTGGGGCAAGTTGCTGTTGCAATTCAGGGTCTCCAAGTGCTACTCGATCAACCAAGTAATCAAGCAATCCAAAGGCATTTGTAAAGTTGTTTTCTTTACTTGTAGTGCATTGTATTATTGTATCTTGCTTGTTTAAGTTTCTTACTGTTGTAAGATAATTGATACGAGGTTTCTCCACCTCTGGATTGTTCCGAGAAGGAGTTATTTGTGATTAGTGGTTGCGTGTGCATCACTAGAGCTCTTTAGAGCTCGATCCGTGAAGTAGGAATCGTTCGGTTTCGAACCACGTTACATGGTTGTGTTTGCGTGTTTGTTTATTGTGATTGTTGTATTATTTCTATATTCTACTGCATACTAAGAATCATAGGAAAGCAAATGCGAACAAATTCCATCGACGCATAGCACGACACTATTTACCCCCCTCTAGCGTTCCAACAATCCCCAACAAGTGGTATCGGAGTGAGGCCGCTCTTCAAAGTTTAACAACTAAGGGAGCACGCTAGAGGGTCAAGATGGAATTCCAAGACAAGCTTGGATGGGACATCAACACTCCACCACCATACGACCAAGAAGATTTTCTGGCGTGGAGAGCAAGAATGAAGACATTCTTGATGATGGACATAGAGGATTGGTTCATCCTCGTATAAGGCTTTGAACCTCATAGGGATAAGAAGGGACAAGTCCTCAAGTTGAAGAAACGGACCCAAGAGCAACGACAAAAATTCAAGACCGAACCCAAGGTAACAAAACTTTTAGAAGATTTGATACCTAATGATGTTTTGTCTAGGCTAGGTGAATATTTTGACGCCAAGGAGCTATGAGACAAATTGGCCAAGTTTCATGAGAAGCCTCACTTGGCACAAGTAGAAGAAGAAGAATCTTCATCGGCTCAAGAAGAGGAAGAAGCCGAGGAAGAATCATCATCATCCTCACAAGCGAGTGAGGACTCGGAAGTTGAGAAGGAATCAACTTCTGGATCGGTGGAAGAGGAGGAGACCTCCACCTCTAGGATTGAGGGGGAAGAGATTAGAGCATCCTCAACACCGGAGCAACAAGAAGAACCATCTATATCCGGTAGAGAGGAAGAGCATGCTCAAGAGAACCTCACCACCGCCCTAGGTAACTCAAGCAATGTAATTTTAAATAAAAATCATATTATATGCTTTTAGTGTAGGGAAGTCGGGCATTACAAGAGCAAATACCCAAAGAGAGTAACAAAAGCTCCTCCGACATCGAAAAGTCAACCAAAGGTCAAGGATGCCGGTGCCCAAAGTCAAAAGAGCAAGGAGCATGTCATATGTTTCAAGTGCAATTCAAAAGGGCATTACCAAAGTCAATGCCCAAAGGGGGAGAAAAAGAGAGCATCACAAGTAGGGGGAGCCTTTAAGGCAAACCCTAAGGTATATCTAAATAATGCTCTTTCTTTTAATTATGGGCAAAAACATGCTAGAAATAATTTTAGCAATCTTGATATTTATCAAAAGGAGCATTCTATAAATAGAGAATATTGCATAGGAGCTAAGAAAGTCAACCTTAGGAATAAGGAAAAATTTGGGACTAATGTCCCTAAAAACAATTTATCTAAGGACAAACCTAGGTCAAATACCTCTAGACAAATTCTACCTAGGGAGACAATTAGAAAGGTGCAAGAGCATATAGATTTTAATCCCAAATGACTAGGCATATGCCTAGGAAGAACATTGCTCAAAGACCAAATCAAAATTATAAAATTGGGCAATTAGAGATTGAGAACCAAGCCTTGAGGTCAAGGCTTGAGAAACTTGAAAAGACCCTTAGAATTATGCAAAATCAAGTAAAATGGTCAAATGGTCAAATTCAAGAGTCTAGGACCAAGAGTCATCACTTAGGACCTAAGAAACAAAAGTCAACCAAGGGCAAGAAAGGTTTGGGTCACAAACCTAAGCCTAAGGTAGCTTATCATAGTGTTCCATTTGATTATGGAACACAAACTAGGTCTAAGAAGACCAAGGTCACAAGCGAAGTCATCCCTAGAGTTGACCAAGGTATGTGCCTAGTGGCTAGGATTTCAAGAAAACCTAGGGTAGCCACTAAAAAGATTGCAAGGGGAGTTACCCCTACAGTCAACCTAGGTAAGACCACAATGACCAAGGCTAACAAGCCTAGAAGGGTTATTAGGAGGGTATCTAGGGAGGTTATCCCTAAGGAATACCTAGTTAACCCTAGGAGCTCAAATAGGTTTTGGGTTTGGGTTCCTAAGAGCGAGATTGATTCATGCTAGATTGGTTTAGGGTGTGCCTGTAGGTTGGTTTGATCCGTGAGAGGAAACTTCGCTTCCCACTTCAACTCGGTCGCTTGTTCATGGTAATCCCATCGATGTCCCCGTATTAAAAAAATTTAATCCTAGACAAAAGGGATTGCCCAAGCAACCTTGTCATCGTCGTGCTATTCGTTTAGAGAGGTCACTTGAACAAACTTGTTGTTAAAGCGACAAACCCCTATTCTACGAGTAGCCATGGAATAGACGATGTATGGATTGCCGACTTTTGTGTTTATGTTCGGGATCCAAGTATTATTTAGCCACAAACAGAATATATCATGCTCATAATTGAAAAAAAAAATAAACATGTAACATATGAAAATAGAGAATCGATATACCTCTCGATCTTCTATTGTATGACCTTTCTCCTTTCGGACGTCATGTGGGCAACGATCTACCAAAAGTTGAAGCTCCTAGATCACCAATATTCCTTCCTTACTTGTTCCGAGCAAGAGGGAGAATAGAAACAAGGCTCTTTTCCTTCTTTCAACCAACCACCAACCTCCAAGGATGGAGCTTGCCACCGGCCAAGAAGGAGGAGGAGATTATGATGGAAACTAGCCAAGACACCAAGGGAAAGCCCTAAATCTTGTTACCACCAGCCAAGGAGAAGGAGGAGGGAAGCTTTGGCTGCTGGCCAAGGTGAGGAAGGAGCTGTTTGGGCGCCGGCAAGCTTGAGGAAGAAGGAGATAAGGAAATAGATTCCTTATTTAGTACCACCAACCCCTATTCCTCTTGCCGCCCAAAACCCTAGTCCTTTCTCTATTGGAATTCTATTTCATGCCAACCCCTTGTTCTCCTTTTATAGAGTTAGGGATAAACCTCCTTTTAATCTCCACCATTGGTTCTAGGGATTTAATCTCAACCGTCGGATCTAGAGATTTAATCTCAACCGTCAGATCTAGAGATTTAATCTCTACCTTTGGATCTAGAGTTTTGTTTCTATCCATTGGATCTAAGCTTCATGAGGTGTTAATAGGTTACAATAGGGACCATGAGGAGGAGTCGGATCTTGGCCACCCAATGGATCAAGCCCACATAAAGTCCGATCCATTAATGATTATTCATTCCACTAGAGGATTATCATTGATCTACCTCACCAACCCCCATAAGTTAATATGGGCTCCATATATTATTTGTACATTTTCTCCCCGTATTTATAATATCGAATGTCCGTCGATTAATTAATTTACTGACCATTAATTAATCAACATTTAACTCCATGAGTAGTACCACTCAACCTTTTCATCATGTCGGACCAAGTCCACCTGTAGGGTTTACATGATGAACCTTATGAGCTGCTCAAAGGGACATCATCATCCTAATATATAGAACACGGTTTCCTCCTATAATCAAGGACATACCATATAAATTATATCATCTCCCAACTTACCAAGCTTATCGATTTAATCTATAAATCATGTCCATTGGTAAATCAAAGAGATGAATACTAAGTATATGTGTTCGTTTATTATATCGGGATTAAGAGTATGTACAATATAATATCTGAGGTCTGATTCAATTATGTAATCAGCAATAAATCGAATCACCTCTAAGTCGGTCCTTCTCAATACACACAAAGTGCACTGGTGTGATTCTATGGTCAAGACAAACCAATACCAAATCACACTACAACCATTCTAATGGTTTGTCTAAAGCCATCTCGGTTGTGAGCCTTTACTTATACTTTACAAGGAGCCGATAACTTGATCTCCCGTGTGACACCACACACCATGTTATCTACAATGTAATATATTAGACAATATGCATAACCATAAAAATATCCAAACAATGATCATGTGATTCTTATTTCAAAATAAAGATGTTCATACAAAAGGTAGAATTTTCAATATACATCTCAACAATCTCCCACTTATACTAAAAGACTATGCTATCCTCAAACTGCCATACATCTGATCCCCATTCCCTCCACATGCCTATCAAAAGCTCTCGCCGGAAGGGCCTTAGTGAAAGGATCTGTCAGGTTATTCTGTGATAGAATCTTGGCCACAACAACTTCTCCTCTCTTTACGATTTCTCGTATCAGGTGGTACTTGTGCTCTATGTGTTTACTAGCCTTATGGGCTCGTGGTTCCTTCGAGTTTGCAACTGCACCACTATTATCACAATAAATTGTAATAGTTCTGGGAAAACCAGGAATCACATCCAAGTCCATCAGGAAGTTCCTAAGCCACACAACTTCTTTGGCCACCTCAGAGGCTGCCATATACTCAGCTTCCATGGTGGAGTCTGCCACGTATTTTTGCTTGACACTCCTCCATACAATGGCTCCACCTCCCAAAGTAAACACAAAACCTGAGGTAGACTTACTATTATCACTATCAGATTGGAAGTCGGAATCCGTATAACCCACAGGGAGTAACTGGTCTACCTGGTAGACTACCATATAATCCCTATTCCTTCTCCGCTACTTCAATATATGCTTTACCGTAGTCCAATGTCCCTATCCTAGATTACTCTGATATCTGCTGACCATGTCCACGACAAAGTAGATATCTGGTCTCGTACATAACATCACATACATGAGGCTTCCTACTGCCGAAGCATAAGGAACCGCCTTCATCTCCTCTATCTCCTCATATATTCTAGGACACATCTCCTTAGATAAAGGAACTCCATGCCTGAAAGGTAGAAAACCCTTCTTGGAGTTCTGCATGCTAAAACGATCCATAATCGTGTCTATGTATGAAGCTTGGGATAAGAACAACATCCTTTTCCTACGATCCCTTATAACCTTGATCCCAAGGATGTGTCCCACCTCTCCCAAGTCCTTCATATCAAACTGTTTGGACAACCATATCCTTACGTCCAATAACACCTTGATATTGTTGCCAATCAACAAAATATCATCTACGTATAGTACAAGAAATACCACTACGTTTTCGTCACATCTCTTGTATACACAAGACTCATCCGGACTTTGAATAAATCCATAAGACTGGATTAACTCATCAAAGGGGATGTTCCAAGATCTTGAAGCTTGCTTCAATCCATAAATGGACCGATTAAGCTTACATACAAGATGCTCTTTGCCCTTAACAATGAATCCCTCTAGTTGCTTCATATAGATGTTTTCCTCAAGTCTTCTATTAAGGAAAGTTGTCTTGACATCCATCTTCCACACCTCATAATCCATATGAGCTGCTATGCATAAGAGAATCTGGATAGACTTAAGCATGGCTACCGACGAAAAGGTTTCCTCATAATCGATACCCTCTTTCTGAGTATACCCCTTCGCAACAAGCCTCGCTTTGAAGGTCTCATCCTTCCCATCTATTCCTCTCTTTCTTTTTTAGATCCACTTGCATCCAATGGTTTTAACACCATCGGGTGGTTCTACTAGCTCTCAGACCTGATTTGAATCCATAGATTTAATCTCAATATTCATTTCACTTCGCCAAGATACTGCATCTTTATCTTGGATTGCCTCGTCCTATGTCCAGGGATCAGGTTCATGTTCTCCAGGGACCAAATCAGAAGATTCTCTCAAGAACATGAATCTATCAGGCTGTCTCACAACCCTCCCACTACGATGAGGTATCTCCTGTGTATCCTCTGTGACATGTGGTGCAGTGACTTGTGGTATATCCTCTTATACCGGTGGTACTGAAGAAGTGACTTCCCCTTTTAATTCTTCCAGAATGATTTTACTCTTGGGCTTGTGGCTCATCACATAGTCTTCCTCTAGAAATCTGGCGTTCGTGCTAACGATCACCCTCTGATCTCTAGGACTATAAAACAAACCACCCTTCGTTCCTCATGGATAGCCAACGAACATTCGTACTTCTGTACGAGGTTCCAACTTACCAGCATCTGCCTTCAGCACATGTGCTGGACCCCCTATATCTGAATATGTCTTAGACTAGGCTTTCGCCCAGTCCACAATTCTGTGGGAGTAGAAGGCACTGATTTAGATGGAACCAAGTTCAGAATGTACACTGCCGTATCTAGAACATATCCCCACAACGAATCTGGCAACTCAGAATAACTCATCATCGATCTAACCATCTCCCTAAGAGTCCTATTCCTTCGCTCTGCTACACCATTCTGCTGGGGTGTGCCAGGTGCAGACAATTGGGATTTAATCCCATCCTCTGATAAGTATTTCCTAAACTCTCCCAAGAGGTACTCACACCACCACGATCAGATCGTAATGTCTTGATACTTTTACCTTGACATTTCTCCACATCAACCTTGAATTCTTTGAACTTGTCAAAGAATTCAGACTTGCGGCGCATCAAGTAAATGTATCCATATCTCGAATAATCGTCTATAAAAGAGACGAAATACTCAAAACAACCTCTAGCCTGGATAGACATAGGACCACACAAATCAGAATGAACCAATTCTAACACATCTTTGGCTCTATACCCGTTGGCCTTAAAAGACCTCTTGGTCATTTTACCCTCTAAGCAGGATTCGCAGGTTGGGAAATCCTCCACCACTAATGAACCCAGAGGTCCATCAGCTATCAACCTTTGAATTCTGCTTAGGTTAATATGACCAAGCCTAAGATTCCAAAGATATGTTTGGTTCATCTTCAAAGGTTCTTTTCTCTTATTGGAATTAGAAGATGAGTTATTAATTTCAATTTGCATCGTGGGAGCTTTTGGTTCAAGTGTAGACAAATTTCCTATCAATGTACCAGAATAGACAATGTCTCTATTCCTTTTTATAACAACTCTGTCATTGAAAGAAATAGAATATCCATCAATAAACAATTTAGAAACTGAAATTAAATTCTTTCAAAATAAGGGTACATAAAGGCTATTCTTAAGAACCAAAAATTTATTTTTCTCAAAAGATAAATGAACGTCTCCCACTGCAACTGTCGCCACCTTCCTGGCATCGCCCAAGTACACGGTAATCTCCCCTTCAGCCAATCATCTGGTTTCCTGGAACGCCTGCAAAGTATTGCAGACATGATCAGTGGCTCCCGTATCTACACACCATGTGCCGGTAGATAACACCGCTAAAAATGTTTCAACGACTAGACCAAAAGATGTACCTTTGTTCTGCTTGCGGTTGGGCCAGTCCTTCTTCCAGTGTCCAGTCTACTTACAAGTGAAGAACTTGCCTTTCGGCTTCTTCACTCCTCCCTGAATTCCTCCCACCGCCTTCGCCCCAGTTTGTTTCATCTTCTTCTTTCCTTTCGGCTTAGAAGTAGAAACCTTTTGGGTCACCATGGCATGTACCTGAGCACTCTGACGAAATAGCCCCTCTGCCGCCTGGTGTTCTGTCAAAAGTTCTGCCAACGAATACAACCTCTTGTTCATGTTGTAGTTCAGGCAATACTGCTCAAAACTCCTAGGTAGAGACTGGAGTATGATATCGACTTGGGTTTCCCCATCGATCTCAGCTCCAAGGACCTCCAGCTCATTCAAATGAGCCATCATCTTGAGAACATGATCCCTCATGGGTGTTCCCTCGATCATGGTGGTCGTCATCAAGTTCCTCATGGCTTCCTGCCTCGCAGCCCGATTCTGGTGTTCGAAAAGCTCTTTGAGATTGAGCATCATGTCATAAGAAGTGGGCATGGCTTGATGCTGAAGTTGCAGTACATTTGACATAGATGCCAAAATGTAACACCGCGCCATCTCATCGGCCTTGATCCACTTCTTATAACTCTCTCTCCTTTTTCCCATAATCATCTGCAGGCTTAGGAGGGCACTCTTCGAGGAGTACATATTTGTATTCCTCAACAGTCAAGACAATATCTAGATTCCTCTTCCAATCAACATAGTTGGGTCCAAGAAGTTTATTCTCTTTCAGTATCACAGCAAGTGGGTTGAAAGTCATTTTGAAAGAAAACCTAAGAATCACACAGATCAAAACATTAGATTTTAAAAAATTATTGATTCCACAAACAATAAAATTTTAAAATCAACTAACACCTCAAAACACCAAGAATTGTTGGCAACCGTGCTATTTCTCGGAATGCTCATAGGCTCCCATGTCCCCGGATTAAAATTTTCACTAATGAAAACTAATCCGGATGGGATGAGTTTCCTAAGCACAACCAATTCGTCGTCGTGCTAACGACTCGAGCGATCGCTTGAACAAACTAGTTGTTCAAGCAACCAAACTCTTCTAGTCGATTAGCCGCGGAAGAGACGATGGGCGGATTGCCGGTTTTTGTGTTACTTATTCGGGGTCCATGATTATACAAATACATGCAAATGTAAACTAGTATAATCAACATATACTAACATAAAGAACATAAGCTAGCATATCAAATAAGAACATGCAAAGAACAATAATAAAAGTTATAAAACTTTTATACCTCTTGATCTTCTATCGTATGTCCTAACCTCCTTGTAGACTTCGTGTGGGCGAAGATCCTCCACAAGTTGAAGCATCCTAGATCTTCTTCAATCCAAAGAAAGAAGAACTCTCTTTCCCTTCTTGCTTGAGCCAACCACCAATCCACAAAGGATTGATGCCGCCGGCCCCAACAATAGAGAGAACAAAATGGAAACAAAACTCATCTCTTATCTAGGACCAACCATCAAGCTCCAAGCATGATGTTTGCCACCGGTCCAAAGAGAAGATGGAATGGAGTATGGAAGCCAACCGAAAGAGAAACACCAAGGTTATGGGCGCCGGCCAACACTTGGAGAAAGGAAAGGAAAACAATCCTCCTCCTTGTTGCTGCCCAAACCCTAGACAAAGCTTTCTTAATTTCCATCCAAGGATGAAGGAAAGGAGAATAGGTTGAGCTCCGGCCAAGGTATAGGGAACATGGATAGTGGCAGGCCAACACTTAGAAGGAAGAAGAAGATCTTCATCTCCATGTTGCCACCGAACCTAATCCCAAAACCCTAACCCTAGCCGCCCAACCCCATCAACTAAACCCTAACCCTAGCCGCCCAACCCCATCAACCAAACCCTAACCCTAATCCATCTCTCTTTTTTCCGCCCAAGCCTAAGCCCCTATTTATAGAACTTAGGAGAAAGTTGGTTATTGATGAGGTAGCCAAAAATATAGGAACTAATTCCCAATTTTCTTGCCGCCCAAGGGTAGCAAGGAATTAGTAAAATTTTTTTTCTTCCTATAATCTTGCCGCCCAAGGTGGCATAGGAAAATTTTTTTTCACCAATTCTAATCTTAAAATTTTTTTTTTAACTAATTCTAATCTTGCCGCCCAAGGTGGCATAGAATTAGAAAAAAAAATTTATCAATCTTTTAAACTTGCCGCCCACCTTATCCAACCTTTCCTCTCCCTTTTATATAGAGTTAGGTTTAGGCCTTGGTTTAATCTCCACCGTCGGTTCTAGGGTTTTAATCTCAACCGTCGAATTTAGAGATTTAATCTCAACCGTCGGTTCTAGGGTTTTAATCCCAACCGACGGATCTAGAGATTTAATCTCAACCATCGGTTCTAGGGATTTAATCCTAACCGTCGGATCTAGAGATTTGTTTTCCATCATTTGATCTAGACTTCATGAGGTTTATATTAGGCTACGATAGGGACCATGAGGAGGAGTTGGATCTTGGCCACCCGATGGATCGGAACCACACAAACTTGATCCATCAATGATGTTCCATTCCACTAGAGGATCATCATCGAACTACCTCACCAACCCCCATAAATTAATATGGGCTCCATATATTATTTGTACATTCATCTCCTCGTGTTTAAGATATCGAATGTCCATCAATTAATTGATTTACTGACCATCAATTAATCAACATCTAACTCCTCGAGTAGTACCACTCAACCTTATCATCATGTTGACTAAGTCAACCTGCAGGGTTTATATAATGAACCTTATGAGCTCCTCAAGGGGACATCATCAACCTAATACATAGGAGACGGATTCCTCCTATAATCAACGACACACCATGTAAATAATATCATTTCCCAACTTACCGGGCATATTGATTTAATCCAAAGAAATCTCACCCTCTGGTAAATCAAAGAAATAAATACTAAGTACATGTGTCCATTATTATATTGGGATTAAGAGCTTGTACAACATAATATCCGAGGTCCGATTCAATTATGTAGTTAACAACAAATTGAATCACCTCTATGTCAGTCCTGCTCAATACACCTAAGTGTACTAGTGTACCTTTATGTTCAAGACAAAACAATACCAAGCTACACTACAGCCATGCCAATGGTTTTTCCAAAACCATCTTGGTTGTGAGCCTCTACTTATAATCTACAAGGAACTGATAACATGATCTTCTGTGCCACACCAAACACCATGTTATCTACAATGTAAAATATTAGACAATTTTGCATAATCATAAAAATATGCAAACAATGATCATGTGATTCTTATTTCAAAATAAAGATGTTCATACAAAAGAGCTAGGCTTTCAGTATACATCCCAACAATCTCCCACTTATACTAAAAGACTATGCTGTCATCATACTGGCATACATCTGATTCCCCTTCCCTCCACATGCCTTTCAAAGCTCTCGGTAGAAGGGCCTTAGTGAAAGGGTCTACCAGGTCATCCTCTAATGCAATCTAGGCGACAACAACTTCTACCTCCTTTACGATTTCTCGTATCAGGTGGTACTTGCACTCTATGTGTTTACTAGCCTTATGGGCTCATGGTTCCTTCGAGTTTGCAACTGCACCATTATTATCACAATTAATTGTGATAGTTCTGGGCAAACCAAGAATCACATCCAAGTCAATCAGGAAGTTCCTGAGCCACACAGCTTCTTTGGCTGCCTCATAGGCTGCAACATACTCAGCTTCCATGGTGGAGTCCGCAACGCATTTCTGCTGGGCACTCCTCCAAACAATGGCTCCACCTCCTAAAGTAAACACAAAACCTGAGGTAGACATACTATTATCCCTATCAGATTTGAAATTAGAATCCGTGTAACCCACAGGGAGTAATTGGTCTGCCCGGTAAACTAGCATATAATCCCTAGTCCTTCTCAGGCACTACAATATATGCTTTACCACAGTTCAATGTCCCTGTCCTGGATTACTCTGATATCTACTGACCATGCTTACGGCAAAGCATATATCTGGTCTCGTACATAGCATACATTAGGCTTCCTACCGCCGAAGCATAAGGAACTGCCTATATCTCCTCTATCTCCTCAGATGATCTAGGACACATCTGCTTAGATAAAGGAACTCCATGCCTGAAGGGTAGAAAACCCTTCTTGGAGTTTTGTATGCTAAAACGATCCAAAACCATGTCTATGTATGAAGCTTGGGATAAGCACAACAACCTTGATCCCCAAGGTTGTGACCCACTTCTCCCAAGTCCTTCATATCATACTGTTTGGACGACCATACCCTTACATCTGATAACACTTCGATGTTGTCGCCAACCACCAAAATGTTATCTACGTATAGTACAAAAATACCACTACGTTTTCGTCACATCTCTGATATACACAAGACCCATCCGAACTTTGAATAAATCCATAAGACTGGATTTACTTCCTCAAAGCGGATGTCCCAAGACTTCAAAGCTTGCTTCAGTCCATTAATGGACCGATTAAGCTTATATACAATATGCTCTTTGCCCTTAGCAATGAATCCCTCTGGTCGCTTCATGTAGATGGATTCCTCAAGACTTCCACTAAGGAATGCTGTCTTGACATCCATCTGAGTTGCTATGCATAAGAGCTCCCATACCTGTCTTGAATCCATAGATTCAATCTCAATATTCATTGCACTTTGGAAAGATGCTATATTTATATCTTGGATTGCCTCGTCGTATGTCTAGGGATCAGGTTCATGTTTGCTAGGGACCAAATCAGAAGATTTGTCCAAAAACATGAATCTGAGAGGCTGTCTCACAACCCTCCAACTATGACGAGGTATCATCTGTGTATCCTCTGTGACACGCAGTGCAGTGACATGTGGTATATCCTCTTGTACTGGTGGTACTAAAGAAGTGACTTCCCTTTTACCTCCTCCAGAACAATTTTATTCTTGGGCTTGTGGCTTATCACATAGTCTTCCTCTAGAAATCTGGCATTCGTGTCAACGATCACCCTCTGATCTCTAGGACTACAAAACAAGTCAGAATAACTCATCATCGATCTAACCATCTCCATAAGAGTCCTATTCCTTCGTACTGCTACACTGTTTTGCTGGGGTGTGCCAAGTGCAGTCAATTGGGATTGAATCCCAACCTCTGATAAGTAGTTCCTAAACTCTCCCAAGGGGTTGTCACCACCACGATCAGATCGTAGTATCATCCATATCTTGAATAATCGTCTATGAAAGAGATGAAATATTCAAGATTACCTCTTGCCTAGATAGTCATAGGACCTCACAAATCAGAATGAACCATTTCTAACAAATCTTTGGCTCTATAACCCTTGGCCTTAAAAAGGCCTCTTGGTCATCTTACCCTCCAAGCAAGATTCGTAGGTTGGGAGATCCTCCACCACTAATGAACCCAAAGGTCCATCAGCTATCAACCTTTGAATTCTGCTTAGGTTAATGTGACCAAGCCTAAGAAGCCAAAGATATGTTTGGTTCATCTTCGAAGGTTCTTTTCTCTTATTGGAATTAGAAGATGAGTTATTAACTTCTATTTGCATCGTGGGAGCTTGTGGTTCAAGTTATAAATTTCCTATCTATGTACCTGAATAGATAATGTCCCTATTCCTTTTATAACAAATCTGTCATGAAAAGAAATAGATTATCCATCCAAAAACTATTTAGAAACCGAAATCAATTCTTTCTAAATAAGGGTACATAAAGGAAATTCTTAAGAACCAAAACCTTTATTTTTCTCAAAAGATAAATAAAACATCTCCCACTGCAATAGCCGCCATCTTCATGGCATTGCCCAAGTAAATGGTAATATCCCCTTTAGCTAGTCATCGGGTTTCCTGGAACCCCTGCAAATTGTTGCAGACATGATTAGTGGCTCCCGTATCTACTTACCAGGTGCCGGTAGATATCACCGCTAATCATGTTTCAATGACTAGTCCAAAAGATATACCTTTGTTCTGTTTTGAATTGGGACAGTCCTCCTTCCAATGTCCATCCTGCTTGTAAGTGAAGTACTTGCCTTTCGGCTTCTTCACTCTTCCCTGAGATCCTCCCACCATCTTTGCTTCACCTTGTTTCTTCTTCTTCTTGCCTTTCGGCTTAGAAGTAGAAACCTTTTGAGCAACCATGGCTTGAGGACACTCTTTGAAGAGTGCATACTTGTACACCTTAGCAGATAAGACAATATCTAGAATCTTTTCCAATCAACATTATTTGGATACAGTAAGTTTATTTCCTTTAGTATCATAGTAAGTGGACTGAAAGTCATTTTTGAAAATCCTAAGAATCACATAGATCATTACTTTAGATTTCAAAAAATTATTGATTCCTCAAACAATAAAATTTTGAAATCAACCAACACCTCAAAACATCGAGAATATCGCATGCCACGATCGTGTGGGACGATATCTGAATTCTACATTTGTAAGAGGAGGTTTTACCCATTAATTTTATTATCTTGTCAACCTTACTTTTTGACAAATAAAATTAATAGTTGGTTCCCCTTTGGCCCTACAAATAAAAGCAGTGACTCCGATGGGGAGGATACTTTTTATTTGCATCTAAGTGTGCACCATTACACGGTACTAAGGGAATTATTTCGGATTATGTGCCTTACCGCTGTGGAAGTACACACGCTCCTAGATAATTTCCTATAACCATTATTTGACCTAGTGATCCGCAAACAAACTCATCCGATGGGGAGGAAGGCACTCAGAGCCGATGCGCAAGTTTGTTGCATCACATGTCAAATTGTAATGGAGGCCGCGGGAATTAATTAAAATATCCCTCTCCCACTTAGTAAATTGATAATGAGGAATTTTTAAGCACACATAACATGCATATAAAACAAATCAGCAATAAATATGGAAAAATCAGAATTTTCCCAACTATTATGACATTGTTCTCCAATATGCGTCCCGTCATGTCGCCACCTCGTCCGCTCCTCCTACGCCATGTACGAGCCATCCGGAGATCCGAGCCGAGAATAAAACCTATTATATTTTACATCCATCGATCCTATACTCCACGAGGGAGTGTACATGAAATCTAGATCGAAAGTAAAATAAAATAAAGAGTGGCTAAACAATGTCATATTTAATTACAAAAATTAAATACTAATCTAGCCTCGTCAACCCCGAGGATTCAAATAATATACAATCACACACACATGCAATCACATACACACATATATAGCCATAATAGTTGGATCTTATGCCTGCAACCAAAAAGTTAGCCTGCGCACATCCTACTATTATCCAGCATACACAATATATGATAAGTGCGTGAAAGTAACCGAATCCAAAACACACAAAACCAGAAACCGTGGCTCTGATACCAATTGTTGGCGACGTGCTATACCTCGGAAGGCTCATCGGCTCCCATGTCCCCGGATTAAAATTTTCACTAATGAAAACTAATCCGGATGGGATGAGTTTCCTTAGTACAACCAATTCGTCATCGTGCTAACGACTCGAGCGATCGCTTGAACAAACTAGTTGTTCAAGCAACCAAACTCTTCTAGTCGATTAGCCGCGGAAGAGACGACGGACGGATTGTCGGTTTTTGTGTTACTTATTCGGGGTCCATGATTATACAAATACATGCAAATGTAAACTAGTATAATCAACATATACTAACATAAAGAACATAAGCTAGCATATCAAATAAGAACATGCAAAGAACAATAATAAAAGTTATAAAACTTTTATACCTCTTGATCTTCTATCGTATGTCCTAACCTCCTTGTAGACTTCGTGTGGGCGAAGATCCTCCACAAGTTGAAGCATCCTAGATCTTCTTCAATCCAAAGAAAGAAGAACTCTCTTTCCCTTCTTGCTTGAGCCAACCACCAATCCACAAAGGATTGATGCCGCCGGCCCCAAGAATAGAGAGAACAAAATGGAAACAAAACTCATTTCTTATCTAGGACCAACCATCAAGCTCCAAGGATGATGTTTGCCGCCGGTCCAAAGAGAAGATGGAATGGAGTATGGAAGCCAACCGAAAGAGAAACACCAAGGGTATGGGCGCCGACCAACACTTGGAGAAAGGAAAGGAAAACAATCCTCCTCCTTGTTGCCGCCCAAACCCTAGACAAAGCTTTCCTAATTTCCAGCCAAGGATGAAGGGAAGGAGAATAGGTTGAGCTCCAGCCAAGGTATAGGGAACATGGATAGTAACCGACCAACACTTAGAAGGAAGAAGAAGAAGATCTTCATCTCCATGTTGCCGCCCAACCTAATCCCAAAACCCTAACCCTAGCCGCCCAACCCCATCAACCAAACCCTAACCCTAATCCATCTCTCTTTTTTTCGCCCAAGTCTAAGCCCCTATTTATAGAACTTAGGAGAAAGTTGGTTATTGATGAGGTAGCCAAAAATATAGGAACTAATTCCCAATTTTCTTGCTGCCCAAGGGTAGCAAGGAATTAGTAAATTTTTTTTTCTTCCTATAATCTTGCCGCCCAAGGAGGCATAGGAAATTTTTTTTTCACCAATTCTAATCTTAATTTTTTTTTTAACTAATTCTAATCTTACCGCCCAAGGTGGCATAGAATTAGAAAAAAATTTTTATCAATCTTTTAAACTTGCCGCCCACCTTATCCAACCTTTCCTCTCCCTTTTATATAGAGTTAGGTTTAGGCCATGGTTTAATCTCCACCGTCGGTTCTAGGGTTTTAATCTCAACCGTCGAATTTAGAGATTTAATCTTAACCGTTGGTTCTAGGGTTTTAATCCCAACCGTCGATTCTAGAGATTTAATCTCAACCGTCGGTTCTAGGGATTTAATCGTAACCGTCGGATCTAGAGATTTGTTTTCCATCATTTGATCTAGACTTCATGAGGTTTATATTAGGCTACGATAGGGACCATGAGGAGGAGTTGGGTCTTGGCCACCCGATGGATCGAAACCACACAAACTTGATCCATCAATGATGTTCCATTCCACTAGAGGATCATCATCGAACTACCTCACCAACCCCCATAAATTAATATGGGCTCCATATATTATTTGTACATTCATCTCCCTGTGTTTAAGATATCGAATGTCCGTCAAATAATCAACATCTAACTCCTCGAGTAGTACCACTCAACCTTATCATCATGTTGACTAAGTCAACCTGCAGGGTTTACATGATGAACCTTATGAGCTCCTCAAGGGGACATCATCAACCTAATACATAGGACACGGATTCCTCCTATAATCAACGGCACACCATGTAAATAATATCATTTCCCAACTTACCGGGCATATTGATTTAATCCATAGAAATCTCACCCTCTGGTAAATCAAAGAAATAAATACTAAGTACATGTGTCCGTTATTATATCGGGATTAAGAGCTTGTACAACATAATATCCGAGGTCCGATTCAATTATGTAGTCAGCAACAAATTGAATCACCTCTATGTCGGTCCTGCTCAATACACCTAAGTGTACTAGTGTAACTTTATGTTCAAGACAAAACAATACCAAGCTACACTACAACCATGCCAATGGTTTTTCCAAAACCATCTTGGTTGTGAGCCTCTACTTATATTTTACAAGGAACTGATAACATGATCTTCTGTGCCACACCAAGCACCATGTTATCTACAATGTAAAATATTAGACAATTTTGCATAATCATAAAAATATGCAAACAATGATCATGTGATTCTTATTTTAAAATAAAGATGTTCATACAAAAGAGCTAGGCTTTCAGTATACATCCCAACAAGAATATCGTATGCCACGATAGTGTGGACGTATACGAATTCTACATTTGTAATTGGAGGTTTTATCCATTAATTTTACTATCTTGTCAACCTAACTTTTTGACAAGTAAAATTAATAGTTGGTTCCTCTTTGGCCCTACAAATAAAAGCAGTGACTTCGATGGGGAGGATACTTATATTTGTATCTAAGTGTTAACCATTACTCGGTACCAAGGTAATTATCTCGGGTTATGTGCCTTCCGATGGGGAAGTGCACACGCTCCTTAATAATTCCCTATAACCATATTTGACCTTGTGATCCGCAAACAAACTCATCCAATGGGGAGGAAGGCACTCAGAGCTGACGCGCAAGTTTGTTTGCATCACATGTCAAATTGTAATGGAGGCCGTGGGAATTTATAAAAATATCCCTCTCCCACTTAGTAATTTGAAATTGAGAAATTTTCTAGCCTACGACATGCATATCAAACAATAAGCAATAAATATGAAAAATAAATTATTTTCCAACTATTATTGTTTTTTTCTTCAATATGTCTCCCGTCGCATCACCTTCTCGTCCGCTCCTCCTACGCCATGTACGAGCCATCCGGAGATCCGAGCCGAGACTAAAATCTATTTTAATTTACATCCATCAATCCTATACTCCACGAGGGAGTGTACATGAAATCTAGATCGAAAGTAAACTAAAATAAAAAGAGTGGCTAAACAATGCCATATCTAATTTATAAAAAATTAAATACTAGCCTCGTCAACCCCGAGGATTCAACAAAATATACACAACATACACACATATGACCATAATAGTCGGATCTTATGCCTGCAACAAAAGAGTTAACCTACACATATCCTACTATTATTTGGCACATATAATATATGAAAAAATGCATAAGAGTAACCGAATCCTTAAACACACAAAACCGGAAACCTTTGCTCTGATACCAATTGTAGGTTGGTTTGATCCGTGAGGGGAAACTTCACTTCCCACTTCAACTCGGTCGCTTGTTCATGGCAATTCCATCGATGTCCCCGGATTAAAAAAATTTAATCCTAGACAAAAGGGATTGCCCAAGAAACCTTGTCATCGTCGTGCTATTCGTTTAGAGAGGTCACTTGAACAAACTTGTTGTTCAAGCGACCAACCTCTATTCTACGAGTAGCCGTGGAATAGATTGTTGGGTTTCCGGCACTGCGGCGAGTGTGTGTTCGAACATGTTTCGCAAACATGTGCACAGCGGAAGAAATAAAAATAATAAATCTACATTTATTACAACACACACATCACACGCATGCATAGTACAACATGTGTAGACATAACCGTAAATTTAAATTTTGCAATAAAGGAAATTTAACTACGTATACCTTTCGTATCACGTGTAGCGGGAACGACATCAACCGGAACGATCCTCGCTAGAATCGTCTCTATCCGTATCCACGCCGAGTATCCTTAGGATGACTTCGCTAAGCCACGAGCTTCATCTTCGTATGGGTTACTAGCCTCGTGTTGAAGACGACATGATCGAGAGATGATCACGATCCGAATCCAAATTCAGATCCAAAGACGAGTCCTCAAAACTCGCTTCTCCGGAGAGGTATTCGTCAACCGTTTGACGAATCCTTCATCCTCCACCTCAGAGGATTACCGGAGATCAAATCCCCGGCAAGTTAGGCACTGTCGGAGCTCCAACCGTCGTTCAAACGATGCTCCGACGAGAAGAAAACAAGTTGTCCAGAAAACTGGACAGCTTTGGTGGAGGAGTAAGGGCCGGCCAAAAGAAAGGTGGAAGCTCACCTTCTTACCGAACCCAAGGAAGATCACCGGAGCACCAACCGGCAGTAGCTCGACGCCGGCGAGGGGGAAGGAAGGCTTCTTCTGGACGCCGGTTGGAGGAGGTGGGCGGTGGCAATGAAGTTGGCGCCGAGAGTCTCCAAAGGAAGGAGGTGGGCGGCAACTTAGGGCTAGGGTTTTGGATTAGGGTTTAAGCCCTCTTTTATAGAGAACTAATTCTCTTAATGGTTATTGGATCATAACCATAAGGCCCGCTAACCAGCTCCATTAATATAAGTTAAAATAAACCAAACCATGATGGTTTGTTTTAAGTTAAAACGAACCGAACAAACTTTTGGTTCATTCGTTTAAAATAAACCAAACCCTTTGGTTTATTCTCCTCCATTAGATTAGAACCAAACCATTTTGGTTCATCCATTATGTCTTCATAAGACACGGCCCATCCACGCTTCCATTGCAACTGAAACGATTTCATGTTCGCTTCTTGTTTGGTCCAACCAAACCTAGTTTCTCTCGGTCTGAGAATCTCATTCTCAAGCTCATTTTAAATCCTTCAAATTACGCTCGTTGTGCGTGTGACCAAATAGGTTCTCGGTTTATGTTGGCCGTCTATAATTAACCATTAATTATAGAACGATCATGAGTGGCACCTAGTAGTACATCATGATCCCCAATTAATCGAAAAGATCAACGGTTGATCCAGAACTATTTCTGAAACCCTTCAGCAGCTCAAATGAATCATGCCCCATTCCCTTCATTCATCTTATACCCACTTGGTTCATGACATGGTCTATAGTGTCAGTCCCCACTAGGCTGACTACGTCACACCTAGCCCAAGTATCATTTCCTCGTCCTACGGATTCTAGTTACTGCACATGTATCGAAGAGTACCTTACTCTAAACATGTAATGCTTTGGCCAAAGACTTTAGTAACAATCCAACGAGAGGCCATGGGTATACATCTCCTCGCAAGGAGTAGTGAATCCTTTATAGGCTATTCAAACACCTTCGTTCACTTCGACTTATACCCAATCATCCCGGGTCAACATCTACTTAGAGATACTTGCTTAAGATGTCAAAGCATAAGTCTCCATGATCAAGATGACTTGAATACCGCAAGTCAAAGGAACATCGCACTTAAGCTACAGTAAGAACTTCATTGACATATCTATATATGCAGAGAACCATATGAAGTCTTACAGCTGGTCACTCAAATGAACTAGTTACCATAACTAGCATCCACGATCAACTCCGGACATCACAATGTCTCCAACCAGTGAGAATCTGTTGCTTGGATACACCAAGGAGTATACCTCGTGCTAGTCTCGACATAATTGATGGTGTCCAAATCCATCAATTCATCGACTAGGAATAATTCCGATACATCACAATTACACATGTAGAGATACTCACTAGTTGTGATCCAATCACAAATTCTCTCATGCTGTGAATCGTATCATGGACATTCAGTAAATGAGTTTAAGATCCAATCAAATACATGAAACATGTATACTCAAATAGTGAATCTTCATTTATCATATAAATGGTTTATACATAAGGCGATTGCCTTAGGACATCTCTCATATATTACTAACAGACTCCCACTTGGCCTAATGCCAATCGCTACCGTATCCAATACCATATGCACTAACATGACCCACAAACTTACTTTAAGGTAATTCTTTAGTCAAAGGATCCGCTAAGTTCCTTTTAGTGGGAATTTTCTCGATTTGTATTTCGTTCCTACTGATGATCTCTCTGATAATATGATAGTGACGAATCACATGTTTGGATCGTTGATGAGACCTTGGCTCTTTCGCCTGTGCAATTGCTCCATTGTTGTCGCAGTAGACCGGTATTGCTTCAACAATGGCAGGAATCACACCAAGTTCATAAATGATCTTCTTGATCCAAACCGCTTCCTTTGCTGCTTCCGAAGCTGCAATGTATTCCGCCTCAGTGGTAGAATCCGCTACAGTGTCTTGTTTGGAACTTTTCCAACTCACTGCGCCCCCATTCATGGTGAACACGATCCGCATCGAGACTCGAATCATCCTTGTCCTGTCGAAGCCGCATCCGTGATACATATCACCATGTCCCCTTCTCCATATATTAGGAACACATCCTTAATTCTTCTTAAGTACTTAAGGATCGTCTTAACAGCCACCCAATGATCCATTTCTGGATCAGACTGGTATCTCCTCGTGACACTTAGAGCATACGATACATCGGGTCTCGTACATAACATAGCATACATGATAGGTCCTATTGCGGATGCATAGGGAATCTTACTCATGCAAATCCTCTCGTCTTCTGTGCGCGGACACATAGACTTCGAAAGGTGTATCCCATGCCTGATGGGTAAGTAACCTTTCTTGGATTCCGACATGCTAAGCCTCTTTAGCACTCGGTCTATATATGTACACTGCGAAAGACCAAGCAACCGTTTCGATCTATCTCTATAGATCTTAATCCCGAGGATGTAGGTTGCTTCTCCCAGGTCTTTCATGGAGAATGTCTTGGATAACCAAACCTTAACTGACCGTAAGATTGAAACATCGTTTCCTATAAGTAATATGTGATCGACATACAATACTAGGAACACGACTGCACTCTCACTATCCTTCTTGTACACACAAGGTTCGTCTGGATTTTGTGAGAAATCAAACTTTTGATCGTCTCATCAAAACGGATATTCCAGCTCCGGGATGCTTGCTTCAATCCATATATGGACCGTCGCAATTTGCATACCTTGGTTTTATCAACCGATGTGAAACCCTCAGGTTGTATCATATACACGTCCTCGAGCAGGTTTCTATTAAGGAAAGTTGTTTTCACATCCATCTGCCATATCTCAAAATCATAATGAGCCGCTATGGCTAGGAGCATCCGAATGGATTTAAGCATAGCTGCAGGCGAATAGGTTTCGTCATAATCAACACCTTGCTTTTGACGATATCCTTTCGCCACCAATCTAGCCTTATAGGTAATCACATTACCATCCATGTCGGTTTTCTTCTTGAAAACCCACTTGCACCCTATAGGCTTTATGCCTTCAGGTGGGTCAACCAAGTTCCAAACTTGGTTTTCATACATGGAATCCATTTCCGACTTCATGGCACCAAGCCACTTATCCCTTTCTGAACTTGTCAGCACTTCTTCATAACTGGTAGGCTCCTCATCATCAATAAGTAACATGTCGTTCGATTCACTTACGAGAAATCCATATCTCTCAGGAATATTGCGTGTTCTACCAGATCTACGAAGATGTGGAGTTACAATAGGTCCAGCCGATTGCTCATCACTATGAGTTATCGGCTGTTGTGCTTCACCAGGTATCTCATCAATGTCTATTTGAGTCTCTCGAGCCTCCTCAAGCTCGACGACATTCCCACTGTTTTCTTGCAAGAGAAACTCTTTCTCTAGAAACACAGCATGCCTTAAAACAAACATCTTTTGTTCCATAGGATGATAGAATTGGTAACCCCTTGTTTCCTTAGGGTATCCAATAAATAGACATTTATCAGACTTAGCATCCAATTTGTCTGATACTGTCTACTTCACATAAGCAAGACAACCTCATATCTTCAAGTAAGATACATGAGGTTTCTTACCATTCCATATCTCATATGGAGTAGTAGAGACTACCTTGGTTGGCATTCTGTTTAACAAGTAAACAGCTGTCTGAAGTGCATAGCCCCAAAAGGACTTGGGACGATTCGCGTGATTCATCATTGACCTGACCATGTCCAACAAAGTCCGGTTATGCCTCTCAGATACACCATTATGCTGTGGTGTATATGGCGGAGTCCATTGAGACAATATGTCATTGTCTCTTAGATAATCAAGAAACTCTTGACTTAAGTATTCCCCACCTCGATCTGATCGAAGTATTTTAATACTCTTGTCATGTTGTTTCTCTACTTCATTTCTGAATTCTTTGAACCTTTCAAAGGCTTCAGACTTGTGTTTCATCAAGAACACATACCCAAACCGTGAGTGATCATCGGTGAAGGTAATGAAGTAGCTATAGCCTCCTAAAGCTTGAGTTGACATAGGTCCACATAGATCACTATGTATTAGGCCTAGCAACTCTCCCACTCGTTCACCTTTTCCTGTAAAAGGTAACTTAGTCATCTTGCCTTTTAAGCATGATTCGCATGTATCGTATGAATCCAATTCAAACGATTCCAGAATTCCACATCGGTATAATTCGGACATGCGTTTCTTGCTTACATGGCCAAGACGACAATGCCACATATAGGAGTCTAATTGATTACCCTTTCGAGCATGCATGTTGCTCGCTTCGATATTGAAAATGTCACTGGATATGTCCAACGTATAAATGTCATTACTCAAAGTTCCAGTTCCATAAAGTACGCCATTCAAAGTTATATAACAACAATTGTTACTAAACGTCAAATGGAAACCATTTCTATTTAAACAGGAAATAGAAACAATGTTCTTAATTAAAGAAGGAACATAATAGCAATTGTCCAGTTCCAAGACTAGTCCACTAGGGAGCTTCAGCAAATAAGTTCCGATGGCCACCGCAGCAACCTTTGCTCCATTGTCAACTCGCAAATTTGACTCCCCTCTGACGAGTCTTCTTCTATTCCTTAGCCCCTGTATGTCATTACATATATGTGAGCTACACCCAGTATCCAATACCCAAGTGTCTAAGGAAATAGAATGACAATCAATAACGAATATACCTGAAGAGGATGGGGCATCGGATGCCTTCTTCTTCTTCATGGACTCAAGATAAATCTTGCAGTTTCTTTGCCAGTGGCCTTCCTTGCCACAATGATGGCAAGTGCCCTTTTGTGCTGGTTCTGCCTTCTTTGCCTTTTTGTTCTTCCCTTTCTTCTGTTCTTTTGTCTTCCTCTTAGAACCTTTCTTTGAGGAATCAACTAATAGAACCGCCTTCTCCTCATGCTTCACAGAAGGCTCCACAGTCTTCAGCATATTGAGGAGCTCAGGAATAGTGGATTCCAATTTGTTCATCCAATAGTTCATCACGAATTGTGAGAAACACTTGGGCAAACAATGCAGAATTAAGTCAATACTTAATTCGTGATCCATCACAAACCCGAGGGTAGCTAGCCGCTCGATGTACCCGTTCATCTTTAGCACAAACTGCATTACAGACGAGCCTTCTTGCATCTTCGTGGTGAAGAGGAGCCTAGAGACCTCGAACCTTTCGGATCTCGCTTGCTCATCGAACAACTCATGAAGATGGAAGACCATAGTATTAGCATCCATATGCTCATGCTGCTTTTGTAGCTCATGTACCATCGCCACTAGCATGATGCAACTCGCCAGCTCAGAATCTGCCACATGCTTCTGATAGACCAACATTTGGTCTGGAGTTGCATCATCCTTAGGACGGTTGGGAAGAGGCTCTTCGAGGACATATGCTAGCTTTTCCGCCTTGAGAACAATTCTCAGGTTTCTAATCCAGTCCAGGAAGTTAGGCCCAGTTAGTTTGTTTGAATCCAAAATAGTGCGCAAATTCAAAGACGTAATGATCAATTTATTCACCTAGAAATACAAAACGAGCATATATGAGAAAATGATTTTAAAATGCATCAATATACACTTATAAATCCCATTCATTTTTCGAATTTCAAAAACCCAAAAATCACTTCGGAAGATCGTAGGTCCATCTCCGAATGGGCTGATATCCTCCATAGATATGAACAACCTTGGAGAGAGTCCAACAAGCCATTCATAACTACGACGGTAGGTATCAACTATACCGATTGCATATCACGTATATGCAACTATCACAATGTGCTATCAACTAATTGAATGTTCACACATACATCGGGTTGTTAACACATTAACAAGTATGCATCATATGCATAGCACCCAACTTCACCTCCCTTTACATCGACCTTGGAGAGAGTCCAACAAGCCGATGCTCTAGGTTAAATCCAACCCATTAATCGAGAAATAGTTTTAATATGGTTAGAGCGCATTCAACCAATTAGCCCGGCTTGGAGAGAGTCCAACAACCAAAGCTAACGATTGACCTCTGACTCTTACCATATTAGTATTAAACTATTCCATGGTTTGAACATGTTCGGGTTCGAGCCGGGCTTGGAGAGAGTCCAACAACCCAAACAAGAAACGGAACTCTGGTTCTAACCATATTAATGGAAGGTGTAGGCTTTAATATTGAGTAAGAGTTTTTATGTCTCATCCTCTTTGCATGCAAATAACTATTATCTACATGACATGGCATACATGGCATACATCTACATGTCACGACACGCATGGCATAATGATATGCATCTAATGCAATTACATGACATACAATTATGTCATGTATATAATTTCCTTATATGTCATAACTATTTATGGAAATAAAATATGTTTAAGATTTGATTCTTCAAATCAAATCATGATTAAATTAGGAAACAAATTTCCAAATCTAATCACATATTTTATTTATGGAAATAGTTGATTAAGGAAAGTCAATTTAGGAAATCAATTTCCTAAATCATCAAAACTACTTATGAAAATAAAATATTTTAAGATTTGATTTCCCTAATCAAATCATGATTAAATTAGGAAACAAATTTCCAAAATCTAATCAAATATTTTATTTATGGAAAATATCAAATTCCATAAATACTTACAACTTTCCAAAAGTGGATGATTTTCATAAATACTTCTAGACTTTCAAAATTTAAAAATTTCCATAAATACTTCTAACTTTCCAAAAGTAAAAAATTTCCAAAAAAATCATTATGACTATCGCAAAACCATTTTATGATTATGTCGAAACACAACCTGGGCTCTGATACCACTGTTGGGTTTCCGGCACCGCGGCGAGTGTGTGTTCGAACATGTTTCACAAATATGTGCACAGCGGAAGAAATAAAAATAATAAATCTACATTTATTACAACACACACTGTAAGGTTTTGCCCGGAAGCTCTGATACCAATTGAAGGGATTTCCCTTGTCGAGTCCGTGAGGGGAAACTTCGCTTCCCCTTCACCTCGGTTGCTTGACCATGGTGATCCCTTCGATGTCCCCGGATTAAAAAATTTAATCCTAGACAAAAGGGATTCCCAAAGCAACCAAGTCATCGTCGTGCTATTCGTTTAGAGAGGTCACTTGAACAAACTAGTTGTTCAAGCGACCATTCTCTATTCTACGAGTAGCCGCGGAATAGACGATGTCCGGATCGCCGGTTTTTGTGTTTATACTCGGGATCCAAGTATTATTTAGCCTATTTACAGAAATATAACATGGTTATATTTTGAAAAACAAACACAAGCAATGAATAAAAGAGATAGAAGAATAGTTATACCTCTTGGTCTTCTAATGTATGACCCTCCTCCTTTTGGACGTTGTGTGGGCGACGATCCACCAAAAGTCAAAGCTCCTAGATCGCAAAACTTCCTTCCTTGCTTTTCCCAAGCAAGAGGAAGAAGAGAAACAATGTTTTTCTCCTTCAAAAACTCAACCAACAAAGAACTATAGAAGTTCTTGCCGCCGGCCAACTAGAAGGAGAAGAAGATGATGGAAAAATACCAAGAAACCAAGGGAAACCCTATATCTTGTTTCCACCACCTAAGGAGAAGAGAGGGGAGTGTTTTGGCCGCCGGCCAAGGGCTGGGAAGGGCTGGAATAGCTGCTGGACATTGGCCACAAGGTAAGGAAGAAGAAGGAAAACTTGCCTTATTTGGTGCCACCCTTGCTTCCAAACCCTAACCCTAATTCCAATCCTATCTCAACTAGGATTGCCCTATTCTTGCCGCCCAAGCCTTGCTCCCTCTCTATCATTCATGTAATCCACGACCACTCCCCATGCCCTCCTTTTATAGAGTTAGGGATAAGTCATGAATTAATCTCCTCCATTGGTTCTAGGGATTTAATCTCAACCGTCTGTTGGGTTTCCGGCACCGCGGCGTGTGTGTGTTCGATCATGTTTCGTAAACATGAGCACAGCGGAAGCAATTAAAAATAATAAATCTATATTTATTACAACACACACAACACACGCATGCATATTACAACAAGTGTAGACATAACCGTAAATTATAATTTGCAATAAAAGGAAATTAAATTACGTTATACCTTCCGTATGACGTGTAGCGGGAACGGCATCAACCGGAACGATCCTCGTAAGAATCGTCTCTATCCGTATCCACGCCGAGCTCCTCGGGATGACTTCGCTAAGTCACGAGCTTCATCTTCGTACGGGTTACTAGCCTCGTGTTGAAGACGACGTGATCGAGAGATGATCACGATCCGAATCCAAATTCGGATCCAAAACGAGTTCTCAAAACTCGCTTCTCCGGAGAGGTGTTCGTCAACCGTTTGACGAATCCTTCGTCCTCCACCTCAGAGGATTACCGGAGATCAAATCCCCGGTAAGTTAGCCGCTGTCGGAGCACTAACCGTCGTCCAAACGACGCTCCGACGAGAGGAGAACAAGCTGTCCAGAAAACTGGACAGCTTTGGTGGAGACCTTGCGCCGGCCAAATAAGGAAAGCGACTTGCTCACCTTGTCGCCGGAGCCAAGGAAGATCACCGGAGCTCCTCCGGCAGCAGCTCGTCGCCGGCAAGAGGAGGAAACGGCAGCAGCTGGTCGCCGGTTGGAAGAGATATGGGCTGGGCGGCAAGAAAAGTTGGCGCCAACTCAAAAGGGGAGATAAGGTGGGCGGCCAAACTAGGGTTGCCTCTTCATTAGGGCTTAACAAACCCTAATGCCCTCTTTTATAGAGAACTAATTCTCTTAATGGTTAATGGATCATATCCATAAAGCCCGTTAACCCGCTCCATTAAGATAAGTTAAAATAAACCAAACCATGATGGTTTATTTTAAGTTAAAACGAACCGAACCAACCTTTGGTTCATTCGTTTAATATAAACCAAACCCTTTGGTTTATTCTCATCCATTGGATTAGAACCAAACCATTTTGGTCCATCCATTATGTCTTCATAAGACACGGCCCATCCACGCTTCCATTGCGATCAAACAATTTCATGCTCGCTTTATGTTTGGTCCAACCAAACATAGTTTCTCTCGGCCGAGAATCCCATTCTCAAGCTCGCTTTAAATCCTTTGGATTACACTCGTTGTGCGTGTGACCAAATAGGTTCTCGGTTTATGTTGGCCGCCTATAATTAACCATTAATTATAGAACGATCATGAGTGGCACCTAGTAGTACATCATGATCCCCAATTAACCAAAAGATCAACGTTGATCCGTAACTATTTTCAAACCCTTCAAAGAAATCGAATGAATCGTGCCCCATTCCCTTCACTCATCTTATACCCACTTGGTTCAGGACATGGTCTATTGTGTCACCTCACTAGGTCGACTACGCCACACCTAGCCCTATCATTTCCTCGTCCCACGGATTCTAGTTACTCCACATGTATCAAGAGTACTTTACTCTAAACATGTAATGCTTTGGCCAAAGACTTTAGTAACAATCCGACGAGAGGCCATGGGTATACATCTCCTCGCAAGGAGTGGTGAATCTTTATAGGCTATTCAAACACCTTCGATCACTCGACTTATACCCAATCATCCGTCCACATCTCCTTAGAGATGTTTGCTTAAGATGTCAAAGCATAAGTCTCCATGATCAAGATGACTTGAATACCGCAAGTCAAAGGAACATCGCACTTAAGCCACAAGAAGAACTTCATTGACATATCTATATATGCAGAGAACCATATGAAGTCTTACGGCTGGTCACTCCAATGAACTAGTTACCATAACTAGCATCCACGATTAACTCCGGACATCACAATGTCTCCAGCCAGTGAGAATCAGCTGCTTGGATCCACCAAGGAGTATACCTCGTGCTAGTCTCGACAGAATTGATGGTGTCCAAATCCATCAATTCATCGACTAGGGATAATTCCGATACATCACAATTACACATGTAGAGATACTCACTAGTTGTGATCCAATCACAAATTCTCTCATGCTGTGAATCGTATCGTGGACATTCAGTAAATGAGTTTAAGATCCAATCAAATACATAAGACATGTATACTCAAATAGTGAATCTTCATTTATCACATAAATGGTTCATACATAAGGCGATTGCCTTAGGACATCTCTCATATATTACTAACACCGTCGGATCTAGAGATTTAATCTCAACCGTCGGATCTTAGAGATTTAATCTCTACCAATGGATCTTTGTGTTTTGTTTCTATCCATTGGATCTAAGCATCTTGAGGTGTTAATGGGCTACATTAGGGACCATGAGGAGGAGTTGGGTCTTGGCCACCCATGGATCAAGCCCACATAAAGTCCGATCCACTAATGATGATCCAATCCACTAAAGGTCCATCATTGATCTACCTCACCAACCCCCATATGATAATATGGGCTCCATATATTATTTGTACATTTTCTCCCCGTGTTTAAGATCTCGAATGTCCGTCGATTAATTAATTTACTGACCATTAATTAATCAACATCTAACTCCTTGAGTAGTACCACTCAACCTTTTCATCATGCCGGACCTAGTCCACCTGCAGGGTTTACATGATGAACCTTATGAGCTCCTCAAGGGGACATCATCATCCTAATATATAGGACACGGTTTCCTCCTATAATCAACGGCACACCATATAAATAATATCATCTCCCAACTTACCGAGTCTATCGATTTAATCTATAAATCTCGCCCATTGGTAAATCAAAGAGATGAGTACCAAGTATATGTGCCCATTATTATATCGGGATTAAGAGCATGTACTAAATAATATCTGAGGTCCGATTCGATTATGTAGTCAATAAATCGAATCACCTCTATATCGGTCCTGCTCAATACACACAAAGTGCACTAGTGTGATTCTATGGTCAAGACAAACCAATACTAAATCACACTACAACCATTCCGATGGTTTGTCCAAAGCCATCTCGGTTGTGAGCCTTTACTTATACTTTACAAGGAGCCGATAACATGATCTCCCGTGTGACACCACACACCATGTTATCTACAATGTAACGTATTAGACAATATGCATAAATATATGCAAACAATGATCATGTGATTCTTATTTCAAAATAAAGATGTTCATACAAAAGATAGACTTTTCAGTATACATCCCTACAATCTCACACTTATACTAAAAGACTATGCTGTGCTCTTACTGCCATACATCTGATTCCCCTTCCCTCCACATGCCTATCAAAGCTATCGCTAGAAGGGCCTTAGTGAAAGGGTCTACTAGGTCATCCTCTGATGCAATCTAGGCGACAACAACTTCTACCTCCTTTACGATTTCTCGTATCAGGTGGTACTTGCACTCTATGTGTTTACTAGCCTTATGGGCTCATGGTTCCTTCGAGTTTGCAACTACACCATTATTATCACAATAAATTGTGATAGTTCTAGGCAAACCAGGAATCACATCCAAGTCCATCAGGAAGTTCCTGAGCCATACAACTTCTTTGGCCGCCACAGGGGCTACCAGATACTCAGCTTCCATGGTGGAGTCCGCCACGCATTTCTGCTGGGCACTCCTCCATACAATGGCTCCACCTCCTAAAGTAAACACAAAACCTGAGGTAGTTATCTATCCCTATCCGATTGGAAATCGCAATCCATGCAACCCACAGGAGTAATTGGTATGCCGCAGAAACTAGCATATAATCCCTAGTCCTTCTCAGGCACTTCAATATATGCTTTACCGCACCCAATGTTCCCGCCCGATTACTCGATATTCCGCTAACCATGCCCACGCAAAGTAGATATCTTGTCTCGCATATAGCATACATGAGGTTTCCTATCGCCAAGCATAAGGAACGCCTCATCTCCTTTATCACCTCAGATGATCTAGGACACATCTCCTTAGATAAAGTAACTCCATACCTGAAAGGTAGAAAACCCTTCTTGGAGTTCTGCATGCTAAAACGATCCAAAATCATGTCTATGTATGAAGCTTGGGATAAGCACAACAACCTTGATCCCAAGGTTGTGACCCACTTCTCTCAAGTCATTCAAAACTGTTTGGACAACCATACCCTTACGTCTGATAACACTCTGATATTGTTGCCAACTACCAAAATGTTATCTACGTATAGTACAAGAAATACCACTACGTTTCCGTCACATCTATTGTATACACAAGACTCATCCGGACTTTGAATAAATCCATAAGTCTGGATTTACCTCATCAAAGCGGATGTTCCAAGACCTCAAAGCTTGCTTCAGTCCATCAGCGGACCGATTAAGCTTACATACAATACGCTCTTTGCCTTTAGCAATGAATCCCTCTGGTTGCTTCATGTAGATGTTTTCCTCAAGACTTCCATTAAGGAATGCTGTCTTGATATCCATCTGTCACACCTCATAATCCATATGAGTTGCTATGCATAAGAGCTCCCAGACCTGTCTTGAATCCATAGATTCAATCTCAGTATTCATTGCACTTTGCAAAGATGTTGTACTTATATCTTGGATTGCCTTGTCATATGTCTAGGGATCAGGTTCATGTTTGCTAGGGACCAAATCAGAAGATTTGTCCAAAAACATGAATCTAAGAGGTTGTCTAACAACCCTCCCACTACGACGAGGTATCTTCTGTGTATCCTCTGTGACACGCGTGCTGACATGTGGTATGTCCTCTTGTACAAAGGTACTAAAGAAGTGACTTCCCTTTAACTCCTCCGTAACAATTTTACCTTTGGGCTTGTGGCTTATCACATAGTCTTCCTCTAGAAATCGCATCTGTGTTAACGATCACCCTCCGATCTCTAGGACTATAAAACAAGTCGAATAACTCATCATCGATCTAACCATCTCCATAAGAGTCCTATTCCTTCGCTCGCTACACGCTCACTGGGTGTGCCAGTACCAATTGGGATTGAATCCCAACCTCTGATAAGTAGTTCCTAAACTCTCCCAAGAGGTTGTCACCACCACGATCAGATCGTAGTGTCATCCATATCTTGAATAATCGTCTATAAAAGAGACGAAATATTCAAGATTACCTCTTGCCTAGATAGTCATAGGACCTCACAAATCAGAATGAACCATTTCTAACACATCTTTGGCTCTATACCCCTTGGCCTTGAAAGGCCTCTTGGTCATCTTACCCTCCAAGCAAGATTCGTAGGTTGGGATATCCTCCACCACTAATGAACCCAAAGGTCCATCAGCTATCAACCTTTGAATTCTGCTTAGGTTAATGTGACCAAGCCTAAGAAGCCAAAGATATGTTTGGTTCATCTTCGAAGGTTCTTTTCTCTTATTGGAATTAAAAGATGAGTTATTAACTTCTATTTGCATCGTGGGAGCTTGTGGTTCAAGTTATAAATTTCCTATCTATGTACCTGAATAGATAATGTCCGTATTCCTTTTATAACAAATCTGTCATGAAAAGAAATAGATTATCCATCCAAAAACTATTTAGAAACCAAAATCAATTCTTTCTAAATTAGGGTACATAAAGGAAATTCTTAAGAACCAAAAACCTTTATTTTTCTCAAAAGATAAATAAAACATCTCCCACTGCAATAGCCGCCATCTTCATGGCATTGCCCAAGTAAATAGTAATCTCCCCTTCAACTAGTCATCGGGTTTCCTGGAACCCCTGCAAATTGTTGCAGACATGATTAGTGGCTCCCGTATCTACTCACCAGGTGCCGGTAGATATCACCGCTAATCATGTTTCAATGACTAGTCCAAAAGATATACCTATGTTCTATTTTGGATTGGGACAGTCCTTCTTCCAATGTCCATCCTGCTTGCAAGTGAAGTACTTTCCTTTCGGCTTCTTCACTCTTCCCTGAGATCCTCGCACCATCTTTGTTTCACCTTGTTTCTTCTTCTTCTTGCCTTTCGGCCTAGAAGTAGAAACTCTTTTGAGCAATGATGGCTTGAGGACACTCTTCGAAGATTGCATACTAGCAGATAAGACAATATTTGGATTCATTTCAAATCAATATAATTTGGGTACAATAAGTTATTTCCTTTAGTATCAAAATAAGTGGACTGAAAGTCAATTTTGAAAATCCTAAGAATCACATAGATCATTACTTTAGATTTCAAAAAATTATTGATTCCTCAAACAATAAAATTTCGAAATCAACCAACACCTCAAATCACCTAGAATATCGCATGCCACGATAGTGTGGACGTATACGAATTCTACATTTGTAAGAGGAGGTTTTACCCATTAATTTTATTATCTTGTCAACCTTACTTTTTGACAAATAAAATTAATAGTTGGTTCCTCTTTGGCTCTACAAATAAAAGCAGTGACTCCGATGGGGAGGATACTTTTTATTTGCATCTAAGTGTGCACCATTACACGGTACTAAGGGAATTATTTCGGATTATGTGCCTTACCGATGGGGAAGTACACACGCTCCTAAATAATTTCCTATAACCATTATTTGACCTAGTGATCCGCAAACAAACTCATCCGATGGGGAGGAAGGCACTCAGAGCTGACGTGCAAGTTTGTTGCATCACATGTCAAATTGTAATGGAGGCCGCGGGAATTCATTAAAATATCCCTCTCCCACTTAGTAAATTGAAAATGAGGAATTTTCAAGCACACACAACATGCTTATTATTACTGTAGATTTCAATAAAAATTATTGATTCCTCAAACAATAAAATTTTGAAATCAACCAACACCTCAAACACCGAGAATATCGCATGCCACGATAGTGTGGACGTATACGAATTCTACATTTGTAAGAGGAGGTTTTACCCATTAATTTTATTATCTTGTCAACCTAACTTTTGACAAGTAAAATTAATAGTTGGTTTCTCTTCGACCCTACAAATAAAAGCAGTGACTCCGATGGGGAGGATACTTATATTTGTATCTAAGTGTTCACCATTACTCGGTACCAAGGTAATTATCTCGGGTTATGTGCCTTGCGATGGGCAAGTACACACGCTCCTTGATAATTTCCTATAACCATATTCGACCTTGTGATCCGCAAACAAACTCATCCGATGGGGAGGAAGGCACTCAGAGCCGACGCACAAGTTTGTTTGCATCACTTGTCAAATCGTAATGGAGGCCGTGGAATTTATAAAATATCCTCTCCCACTTAGTAATTTGAAATTGAGGAATTTTCCTAGCCTACGACATGCATATCAAACAAAAGCAATAAATATAAAAATAAATTATTTTCCAACTATTATGGCTTTTGTCTTCAATATGACTCCTGTCAGATCGCTTATCTCGGCCCGCTCCTCCTACGCCATGTACGAGCCATCCGGAGATCCGAGCCGTGACTAAATCCTATTTTAATTTACATCCATCGATCCTATACTCCACGAGGGAGTGTACATGAAATCTAGATCGAAAGTAAAATAAAATAAAGAGCGGCTAAACAATGCCGTATTTAATTTACAAAAACTAAATACTAGCCTCGTCAACCCCGAGGATTCAACAAAATAAACATTTACACACATACAATCACATACACACACATGCCATAATAGTCGAATCTTATGCCTGCAACCAAAGAGTTAAACTACGCATATCCTACTATTATCCGACACATATAATATATGAAAAAGTGTATAAAAATTAACCGAATCCTAAACACACAAAACCGGAAACCATGGCTCTGATACCATTTTGTAAGGTTTTGCCCGAAAGCTCTGATACCAATTGAAGGGATTTCCCTTGTAGAGTCCGTGAGGGGAAACTTCGCTTCCCCTTTACCTCGGTTGCTTGACCATGGTGATCCCTTCGATGTCCCCGGATTAAAAAATTTAATCCTAGACAAAAGAGATTCCCAAAGCAACCAAGTCATCATCGTGCTATTTGTTTAGAGAGGTCACTTGAACAAACTAGTTGTTCAAGCGACCATTCTCTATTCTACGAGTAGCCGCGGAATAGACGATGTCCGGATCGCCGGTTTTTGTGTTTATACTCGGGATCCAAGTATTATTTAGCCTATTTACAGAAATATAACATGCTTATATTTTGAAAAACAAACACAAGCAATGAATAAAAGAGATAGAAGAATAGTTATACCTCTTGGTCTTCTAATGTATGACCCTCCTCCTTTTGGACGTCGTGTGGGTGACGATCCACCAAAAGTCAAAGCTCCTAGATCGCAAAACTTCCTTCCTTGCTTTTCCCAAGAAAGAGGAAGAAGAGAAACAATGTTTTTCTCCTTCAAAAACTCAACCAACAAAGAACTATAGAAGTTCTTGCCGCCGGCCAACTAGAAGGAGAAGAAGATGATGGAAAAATACCAAGACACCAAGGGAAACCCTATATCTTGTTTCCACCACCTAAGGAGAAGAGAGGGGAGTGTTTTGGGCGCCGGCCAAGGGCTGGGAAGGGCTGGAATAGCTTCTTGACATTGGCCACAAGGCAAGGAAGAAGAAGGAAAACTTGCCTTATTTGGTGCCACCCTTGCTTCAAAACCCTAACCCTAATTCCAATCCTATCTCAACTAGGATTGCCCTATTCTTGCCGCCCAAGCCTTGCTCCCTCTCTATCATTCATGTAATCCACGACCACTCCCCATGCCCTCCTTTTATAGAGTTAGGGATAAGTCATGAATTAATCTCCTCCATTAGTTCTAGGGATTTAATCTCAACCGTCGGATCTAGAGATTTAATCTCAACCGTCGGATCTTAGAGATTTAATCTCTACCAATGGATCTTAGTGTTTTGTTTCTATCCATTGGATCTAAGCATCTTGAGGTGTTAATGGGCTACATTAGGGACCATGAGGAGGAGTTGGGTCTTGGCCACCCATGGATCAAGCCCACATAAAGTCCGATCCACTAATGATGATCCAATCCACTAAAGGTCCATCATTGATCTACCTCACCAACCCCCATATGATAATATAGGCTCCATATATTATTTGTACATTTTCTCCCCGTGTTTAAGATCTCGAATGTCCGTCGATTAATTAATTTACTGACCATTAATTAATCAACATCTAACTCCTTGAGTAGTACCACTCAACCTTTTCATCATGCCGGACCAAGTCCACCTGCAGGGTTTACATGATGAACCTTATGAGCTCCTCAAGGGGACATCATCATCCTAATATATAGGACACGGTTTCCTCCTATAATCAACGGCACACCATATAAATAATATCATCTCCCAACTTACCGAGTCTATCGATTTAATCTATAAATCTCGCCCATTGGTAAATCAAAGAGATGAGTACCAAGTATATGTGCCCATTATTATATCGGGATTAAGAGCATGTACTAAATAATATCTGAGGTCCGATTCGATTATGTAGTCAGCAATAAATCGAATCACCTCTGTGTCGGTCCTGCTCAATACACACAAAGTGCACTAGTGTGATTCTATGGTCAAGACAAACCAATACCAAATCACACTACAACCATTCCGATGGTTTGTCCAAAGCCATCTCGGTTGTGAGCCTTTACTTATACTTTACAAGGAGCCGATAACATGATCTCCCGTGTGACACCACACACCATGTTATATACAATGTAACGTATTAGACAATATGCATAAATATATGCAAACAATGATCATGTGATTCTTATTTCAAAATAAAGATGTTCATACAAAAGATAGACTTTTCAGTATACATCCCTACACACACATCACACGCATGCATAGTACAACATTTGTAGACATAACCGTAAATTTAAATTTTGCAATAAAGGAAATTTAACTACGTATACCTTTCGTATCACGTGTAGCGGGAACGACATCAACCGGAACGATCCTCGCTAGAATCGTCTCTATCCGTATCCACGCCGAGTATCCTTAGGATGACTTCGCTAAGCCACGAGCTTCATCTTCGTACGGGTTACTAGCCTCGTGTTGAAGATGACGTGATCGAGAGATGATCACAATCCGAATCCAAATTCGGATCCAAAGACGAGTCCTCAAAACTCGCTTCTCCGGAGAGGTATTCGTCAGTCGTTTGACGAATCCTTCGTCCTTCACCTCAGAGGATTATCGGAGATCAAATCCCCGGAAAGTTAGGCGCTGTCGGAGCTCCAACCGTCGTTCAAACGACGCTCCGACGAGAAGAAAACAAGCTGTCCAGAAAACTGGACAGCTTTGGTGGAGGAGTAAGGGCCGGCCAAAAGAAAGGTGGAAGCTCACCTTCTTACCAAACCCAAGGAAGATCACCAGAGCACCAACCGGCAGTAGCTCGACGCCGGCGAGTGGGAAGGAAGGCTCCTTCTGGACGCCGGTTGGCGGAGGTGGGCGGCGGCAATGAAGTTGGCGCCGAGAGTCTCCAAAGGAAGGAGGTGGGCGGAAACTTAGGGCTAGGGTTTTGGATTAGGGTTTAAGCCCTCTTTTATAGAGAACTAATTCTTTTAATGGTTATTGGATCATAACCATAAGGCCCGCTAACCTGCTCCATTAATATAAGTTAAAATAAACCAAACCATGATGGTTTGTTTTAAGTTAAAACGAACCGAACGAACTTTTGGTTCATTCGTTTAAAATAAACCAAACCCTTTGGTTTATTCTCCTCCATTAGATTAGAACCAAACCATTTTGGTTCATCCATTATGTCTTCATAAGACACGGCCCATCCACGCTTCCATTGCGAGTGAAACGATTTCATATTCGCTTCTTGTTTGGTCCAACCAAACCTAGTTTCTCTCGGTCTGAGAATCTCATTCTCAAGCTCGTTTTAAATCCTTCAGATTACGCTCGTTGTGCGTGTGACCAAATAGGTTCTCAGTTTATGTTGGCCGTCTATAATTAACCATTAATTATAGAACGATCATGAGTGGCACCTAGTAGTACATCATGATCCCCAATTAACCGAAAAGATCAACGGTTGATCCAGAACTATTTCTGAAACCCTTCAGCAGCTCGAATGAATCGTGCCTCATTCTCTTCACTCATCTTATACCCACTTGGTTCATGACATGGTCTATAGTGTCAGTCCCCACTAGGCTGACTACGTCACACCTAGCCCAAGTATCATTTCCTCATCCTACGGATTCTAGTTACTGCACATGTATCGAAGAGTACCTTACTCTAAACATGTAATGCTTTGGCCAAAGACTTTAGTGACAATCCGACGAGAGGCCATGGGTATACATCTCCTCGCAAGGAGTGGTGAATCCTTTATAGGCTATTCAAACACCTTCAATCACTTCGACTTATACCCAATCATCCCGGGTCCACATCTACTTAGAGATGCTTGCTTAAGATGTCAAAGCATAAGTCTCCATGATCAAGATGACTTGAATACCGTATGTCAAAGGAACATCACACTTAAGCTACAGTAAGAACTTCGTTGACATATCTATATATGCAGAGAACCATATGAAGTCTTACGGCTGGTCACTCCAATGAACTAGTTACCATAACTAGCATCCACGATCAACTCCGGACATCACAATGTCTCTAGCCAGTGAGAATCTGTTGCTTGGATACACCAAGGAGTATACCTCGTGCTAGTCTCGACATAATTGATGGTGTCCAAATCCATCAATTCATCGACTAGGAATAATTCTGATACATCACAATTACACATGTAGAGATACTCACTAGTTGTGATCCAATCACAAATTCTCTCATTTTGTGAATCGTATCGTGGACATTCAGTAAATGAGTTTAAGATCCAATCAAATACATGAAACATGTATACTCAAATAGTGAATCTTCATTTATCATATAAATGGTTAATACATAAGGCGATTGCCTTAGGACATCTCTCATATATTACTAACATAGACGATGTACGGATCGCCGACTTTTGTGTTTATGTTCGGAATCCAATTATTATTTAGCCACAAACAAAATATATCATGCTCATAATTGAAAAACAAAACTAAACATGTAACATATGAAAATAAAGAATCGATATACCTCTCGATCTTCTATTGTATGACCTTCCTCCTTTCGGACGTCGTGTGGGTGATGATCTACCAAAAGTTGAAGCTCCTAGATCGCCAATCTTCTTTCCTTACTCGTTCCGAGCAAGAGGGAGAATAGAAACAAGGCTCTTTTCTTTCTTTCAACCAACCACCAACCTCCAAGGATGGAGCTTGCCATCGGCCAAGAAGGAAGAGGAGATTATGATGGAAACCAGCCAAAACACCAAGGGAAAGCCCTAAATCTTGTTACCACCGGCCAAGGAGAAGGAGAAGGGAAGCTTTGGCCGCTGGCCAAGGTGAGGAAGGAGTTGTTTGGGCGCCGGCAAGCTTTAGGAAGAAGGAGATAAGAAAATAGATTCCTTATTTGGTGTCACCAACCCCTATTCTTCTTGCCGCCCAAAACCCTAGTCGTTTCTCTATTGGAATTCTACTTCTCGCCAACCCCTTGTTCTCCTTTTATAGAGTTAGGGATAAGCCTCCTTTTAATCTCCACTATTGGTTCTAGGGATTTAATCTCAACCGTCGGATCTAGAGATTTAATCTCAACCGTCGGATCTAGAGATTTAATCTCTACCGTTGAATCTAGAGTTTTGTTTCTACTCATTGGATCTAAGCTTCATGAGGGGTTAATAGGCTACAATAGGAACCATGAGGAGGAGTTGGATCTTGGTCACCCAATGGATCAAGCCCACATAAAGTCCGATCCATTAATGATTATCCATTCCACTAGAGGATTATCATTGATCTACCTCACAAACCCCCATAAGTTAATATGGGCTCCATATATTATTTGTACATTTTCTCTCCGTATTTAAGATCTCGAATGTCTGTCGATTAATTAATTTACTGACCATTAATTAATCAACATCTAACTCCATGAGTAGTATCACTCAACCTTTTTATCATGCCGGACCAAGTCCACTTGCAGGGTTTACATGATGAACCTTATGAGCTCCTCAAGGGGACATCATCATCCTAATATATAGGACACGGTTTTCTCCTATAATCAACAACACACCATATAAATAATATCATCTCCCAACTTACCGAGCCTATCGATTTAATGTATAAATCTCGCCCATTGGTAAATCAAAGAGATGAATACTAAGTATATGTGCCCGTTTATTATATCGGGATTAAGAGTATGTACAATATAATATCTGAGGTCCGATTCGATTATGTAGTTAGCAATAAATCGAATCACCTCTAAGTCGGTCCTGCTCAATACACACAAAGTGCACTGGTGTGATTCTATGGTCAAGACAAACCAATACCAAATCACACTACAACCATTCCAATGGTTTGTCCAAAGTCATCTCGGTTGTGAGCCTTTACTTATACTTTACAAGGAGCCGATAACATGATCTCCCGTGTGACACCACACACCATGTTATCTATAATGTAATGTATTAGACAATATGTATAACCATAAAAATATGCAAACAATGATCATGTGATTCTTATTTCAAAATAAAGATGTTCATTCAAAAGGTAGACTTTTCAGTATACATCCCAATAGTGCCAACCTTAATTTGATGGGTAGTTAACTCAACCATGGTAAAGGTGGCACTTTAGAAAATTTTCAAGGTTATGGGTACCTTTGAAATAGATTTGATTTATGATTCTAAAAGATTTTAGGATGTGCCAATATATTTTTGGAATTATAAAAAAAAATCAATTAAATTGGCACAAATTAGGTTTAGAGGTGTAGTGTGCCATTTTGGGTTTTTGGCACACTAGGGAGAAAAGTGATAATATGGCAAAATATATTTAATCATATCAAATGACAATTAATATTAAAATTTAGGTATTATTATACCTATACATTTTATATGTCATGCTTGATTTGCCATATAACATGTCATGACATTATATATTTTTTTTATCATTTATATGTCATGATTATGTGTAGGATTAAGGTTTAAATGTCATGTGTTTTTAGATTTCATCTTATGCCATGACATCATGATTATGAGCATGTGTTTATTTATATCATCATTAATGTCATAATCATTCATGCATTTAAATTTGATTAAAATTGATTTAAGGACTTTGGCATGACTTGGAGTCCCATTTATAAGGGAATCAAGTAGTGTTGCCTTAGAAAAATGCATGAAACCCTAGATTAGGAGAACAAAACCCACATCTCACATCATATTGACATGTATGTGTATTTATACACCCTAGATACATGTGAGATGATAGGATATGAGTTAAGTTCAAGGTGCATAGTTGTTGCATCTAGATGAACTAAAACTCATATAATTTCATTGGTGGATCAATGGGAAAGCTTGTGTACTAGTCATGTACATTGAGCCCAAGGAATATGATCCAAAATAAGGTTTTGAAAACATTTTAAAATCCTTTCGAAAAACCTTGGTGAAGTCTATCTTTTGATAACAATCACCATTGATGAGATTGATACAAAGTGAGCTAAAACTTTGAAGTTTTTATTCACTTTTGGATTTTGTATCAATTTTGATATTTTATGGGTAAAATAATTTTCAAATATTTTTCACCCATTGTATTGACTATAAGTAATATACGTATGAATTTTCACGATTTTTCGATATATGTAGAATTACTTATGATTTTCTAAATTTCATTTTTGATAACTGAAATTTTGATATTTCAGTTATCAGTCGACTGCCCTGGGTGGAAGTCGACTAATGAGGGTGTCAGTCGACTGGTAGTTGAGAGAGTCGACTTCCAATGCTGAATTCGGAAAAACAAGGTTTGTTAGCCCATTTTCAGCTATGGAAAAGGTCCCTAACCACTCCTAACCCTAGGATATGCTTTGGGAAGCATTATAAAGGGGGAAAATCCATTGGATTGGATTAGGAGAGGTGTTAGGGTGATGTATCAAATTTAAGGTGTGGAGAGTTCATGTTTGAACTTTGAATCTTATTTTGATGGTTTAGAGTTCCTATTGGCTTAGGGACTTCCCAAGGACATTGTTGGTGCAATGGTCAAGGGGGAGCAAGCCATTAGGGGGAGGTATCCATCATGGGATGATAGATGATATTTTTCCTCATGGGAAGGAAAAATGGGATTTTAAGATACCCAATTTGGAAATTGGGAGAGTGTATAGGATTGCCTCTCTTGAGTGATATGAGACTTATCACTAGGAAGATGGTAGGCATCCTAGGTATCCTTGGACTAAGGGGGAGATTGTAAAATCTCATTGGGAGATGAGATATTGACCCCCTTGGAGAGAACCTTTTGATGTATGTCAAAAAGGGGGAGAAGTTAGAATTACCAATTTGGGATAATTAGTAAGGGATTTGAGTTAGTGTTCTAACTCAATGGTTTGTTTGGTTTTTATCAAACATCAAAAAGGGGGAGATTGTTGGTGCAATCGTCCCAGGTCACGATTAACCAGGACTCGAGTTTGACTCGAGAGAAGTTTTGATGTTCGACAAAAACATATGACAATGTGATTGTCATGGGAATGTCGAAATCATGGGTACTTGGCATGGAAAGTCCAAGTGGGACACTTGGCATTTGGGAAAGTCCAAGCATGGGTCTTGGCAATGGAAAGTCCAAGCATGGGTCTTGGCATGGAAAGTCCAACATGGGTTGGAAAGGGAAAGTCCAAGCTTGAGTCTTGGCATTTGAGAAGTCCAAGGGGTTTGATATTGGTGGCGTATAGTCCAAGCGGAAGTCTTGGTAGCATAAGTCCAATGGTTGGCGGCGTAAAGTCCAAGCGGAGTCTTGGCAGCGTAAGTCCAATGTGCCTTGGCAGTGTAGACATCGTTAGCATGACATAGCTGATGGAAGCACCTGAAGGCTAGCGAGATGGATGAACAAGTCATGGATGACTTGGAGGGATCTGAGAGGCGTGAGGCTGATGGAGGTGGCTAGAAGACTTAGGTCTAGGCTAAGGGTGGTCTAGCAAGTATGGGGGAACCATACATGGGCTAAAACCTCATGTTTGAGGTGTGCTAATCGACTGGTGCCATATGACAGTCGACTGGTGAGAGTCAACTAGGGTTTGACCGCGAGAAGTGCCATAGCATTCGACTTCCAGAGGAGGGCAGTTGACTGATTGGTCGAGCAGTCGACTGATCGTGTGATCAGTCGACTGGTGCTCGGGTTTTAGAGCACAGAATGGAGTCTCACTCGACCGCTGAGGTCAACAGTCGAGTGATGGCTTGATCAGTCGACTGATGGTCATAATCACTCGACTGATGATGGATCCGTTGATTTTTTCCAGCGTGGATCTAGTTGTTGTCTCACGACAACAGTGGCATCAGTCGACTGATGGTCCTGAGCAGTCGACTGATCTGTGTTTTCCAGCACAGGTTGAAGCTTTAAATGGAGCTCATGAAGGAGGAAAAAGCCATGGTTCTTGAGGTGTTTTGGGGCGAGTTGCTGTTGCAATTCAGGGTCTCCAACTGCTACTCGATCAACCAAGTAATCAAGCAATCCAAAGGCATTTGTAAAGTTGTTTTCTTTACTTTTAGTGCATTGTATTATTGTATCTTGCTTTTTTTAGTTTCTTACTTTTGTAAGATAATTTGTATGAGGTTTCTCCACCTCAGGATTGTTCCGAGGAGTTATTTGTGATTAGTGGTTGCGTGTGCATCACTAGAGCTCTTTAGAGCTCGATCCATGGAGTAGGAACCGTTCGGTTCCGAACCATGTTACATAGTTGTGTTTGCATGTTTGTTTATTGTGATTGTTGTATTATTTCTATATTCCGCTGCGTACTAACAATCATAGGCAAGCAAACGCGAACGAATTCCATCGATGCATAGCACGACACTATTCACCCCCCCTCTAGCGTTCCAACGATCCCCAACAAATAGTCCTTAGATTGGAAATCACAATGGTTTCCTACATAAGGAGTTTTATACTTTGGTATCGACAAACGTCAACTATAACAAGGTGGAAATAAAGTCGATCACTGGGTATGCAATGAATTATGCGGAGGGATGTGAGTGATAGAGATGGGATTTATCCCTTCTATATGACGGAAGTGATATCTATGGATCCCTTGATAAAGTAAGACTACAAAAATGCATGGCCATGCTCAAATAAGTCAATATGAGATATTGAGCTCATTTGATTGGGGGTAGTCTACTTAGAGATCGAGAAACAAAATGATTGATAAGAGTATGACATGGTTTATGCCTCATTGATCAATCTAGATATCAAGGATAGAAGAATTGAGTCATTCAAGATAATAGTCACAGACAAGTTATGTCGGATCTCAACATTCTCGTCACTTGGGTAGCAATGATACATTGCTAGATGCCACTCATTGTTTATGTTTCTAAAAGGGGTTTTAGAGACATTGCCAACATTATGAAAACTTATTGCGTCACACAAAAAGAACATGTTATTTTGGAGATGGGTTCATTTTAGTTTGACTAAATGAACCATTAGGCTATTGAATTGGAATCATTGAGTTAGACTCATTGAAAGGGCTAGATTTGAGTTAGACTCAAATATGATTGGCCAAATTTGAGTTAGATTCAAATTGATTTAATTTGAGTTGGACTCAAATTAATTTGAAGAAGATGAATGATATGGGTTCATCATGAATTCATCATGCATTAATCTGAATTAATCATCCATGGAAGAGGGAAAACCAAAGGTTGAAAGAAACCTCTTTTCATGCATGATTAATATGGATTAATCATGCATTGAAGAAAGAATACAAAAGGATCCAAAACCTTTCATATTCATAGGATGAATATAAAAAGGGGGCTTTAGATCATGATGCTTAGTAGAGATTGCCTTTTGTTCTTCTCATCTTCTTGGTCGAAACTCCTTCTTAACCTAGACACCTTGTGTGGTGTTGCTAGAATAACTTTGATTCTTCAAAGTGTGTGTTCGTGTGGATACCATAGAGGCGTGACCATCTTGATCGCACTGAGATCCTTCGAAGAAAAGTTATTGCTGGGATTGCGAAGGGCTACACGTCAAGGGTAATCTCTCAACTAGATATAGTTGTAAGAACGATTTGTTTTATGTATACACATGGATCTTTGGAGGGATTAAATTTTTTCATTGCATTTTGCGATTGTTTTTCGCACAAGATCCCTATAGGATGAACAAGTCATGGATGACTTGAAGAGATCCAATAGGCGTGAGGGTGATGGAGGTGGCTAGACGTCTTAGATCTAGGCTAAGGGTGATCTATCAAGTATGAAGGGATCATACTTGAGTGTATCAGTCGACGGGAATTATGGATCAGTTAACATAGCAACTGTTTGACACTTGCCAGCCTAGTCAACTTGGATCAGTCGATTAGGATTATGACCAGTCGACTGGTCAGGAGTCAACTGATGCTCGACTGCTTTTCTGTGGTTTTGTAGTTGACTACTAGGGTTTAGCAGTCGACTGGTCCACAACAATCGACTACCATGAAGGGAAGTCGACTGATTTAAATGGACATAAGTACAAAAGCTTAGGTAGTCGACTGATCAGTCGATTGTCAGACCATCAGTCGACTACTGGTAAGGGTAGTCGATTGCTAGTGTATCCGTTGGAGTTTTTCTAGCGTGGTTTGAGCCGTTATGAGACAATGACTATAGGGGCATTCAACTGGTGGCTTATGGTAGTTGATTGCTAGGCAAAAATCAGCCCGATTTGTAGCTTTATAAGGAGCATGAAGAGGATGATTTTGGCCAATGTTTCTTGAGGAATTTGAAGGGGAATTGCTCCTGCATTCCAGACCTTCAAGGCATTCAAAAAGCAACCAAAGATCAAGCATTCAAAGCTCACATTTTTAAAGTATTTTTCTTTACTTATATTCATTTACTTAATTTAATTGCTTGTATCTTGTTCTGTAATCACTTGTAAGAGGTTTCTCTACCTCCAGATTGTTCTAGGACGAAGTTTATTAGTGGTGGTGTGCATGACTAGAGCTCACTTGAGCTCGACCCATGGAGTTGGAACCCTAGGTTTCGAACCATGTTATATCCTTATGTTTTTTTATTGCATTTGTGTTTGTTGTATTTTGTTATTGCTATTCTATATTCCACTGCACTAACTAGTATTGTAGACAAGCACGCAATCGATCGAATTCCAAACCATTCAAGTCCACTATTTATGCCCCCTCTAGCGCTTCATCAACGTTCCTACACAATGGTGTAGTCTTGATCATGTAAATCAAAGTGTGTAGTGTTGGCGGTGAAAGTCCAAATATAGATATTTGACAAAAGAAAAGTCTAAGGGTGTGGTCATGGTCATATAAGTCCAAATGTGTAGTCTTAGCGGTGAAAGTTCAAGCATTGAGGCTTAGCAATGGAGAAGTCCCAGAGGCGCAGCCTCTTGGCAAAGGTACCCGATGGCATGACATAGCTGATTGAAGCATCTAAAAAGCTAGCGTGAAAGGTGAACGAGTCGTGGAGGTCTCGGATTGACCTTGAGGGCGTGAGGCTGATGAAGATGGCTTGAAGGTTTTGGTGTAGGCCTAGGGTGAGTATCAAGTACGAAGGGATCATACATGAGTTAAACTTTATGTTTGAGGTGTACCAGTCAATTGATGGCATTAGCTAGTCGATTGGTCGAGTGCTCGGCACTAGGGAGCTCAGTTTGGCTTGGACAGTCGACTAGGGTTATGACCAGTCGACATGTGGTATAGTCAACTAAGGCTCGACTGTGGACTGTGTGTAAAATATGGAAAAAAAAATAAAAATTATATGGATTAACCCTTTAATTAATTGGATTTAATTGGTGGGTTAATTGAGTTTAATTAGTGGATTAAATTGGGCTAAATAAGTGGGTTAATTGGATTTAATTAGTAATGGGGTTTGAAATTGGGCTAAAACCTGTTGGGCCGAATCCATTGGGCTGGAATTGGGCTAGAATTGGATTGGGTCAAAGCAGATTGGGTTGAACTTGGGTTGGTTTAACTGAATCGCTCTAACAGCGTCTAAAAACAGGGTCGAAAACTCGCGATCAACATTACTCCTTCCGCGATCTCTCCGTTTCTCTCCTCCCCGTCTCTTTTCTTTTCGCTGCGCGATCATTTCGTTCCTCCTCATCTCGTCGACGTCTCGGTGAGAGTAGTCAACGGCGCCACCACCATGGCTGATCTCCGGGCGAAGATCAGTGGGACTCTCTTAGGGGATCTCGGCGATACCTTCGGCGGACGGATGGTGCTGTCGCCGCAGCAACGAGCTGCCGATCGAGGTTTTTCGTTTTGTCTAGAGTTAGGATTCATCGTTGATTTCCCCTGAGTTCTAGCTATGGGTTCTCGTCTAAGGTTGATCTATGGTTTGGGAAGTGTTTTGGAAATGGGATTTTTTCTCCGGTGAACAGAGGTTAAAGAAAGGGGGATTGCCGGTGGAGAGCTAAGCCCGGTAAGCTTCAAGTTCTCTTTGTTTTCCTATAGAAATTGTTGTATTGTTTGTGGTTTTTGTCCGATGGTGATCTGCTCGGTTATCATCGCTTGAGTAGTTTGTTGATCGGGCAATTTTCTTTATCGCTGATTGGTTAGATCAGTGTTGTGGTCATGTTGGTTGTCTTCATTTTCCTTTGATCACGAGCTGCTGCTATTTTGGATTCCGACGACAGTCATTTTCGCACCATCAGATCAAATGAGGGAGGAGCTCGGTTTCACCTTCTATTGACCTTGATGTGCAAGTGGCAATGGTGGTGTTAGCGATGTTTTAGCTGGTGGATCCATAGCAAGAGCGAAGGGAAAACACAAATTCGACACAGTCCATTTGGGGTGGAGGTATGTGAAGCCACTAATAAATTCCTTATGATTTAATTATCAGATGTCTATTATTGTGAATTTGGTGGTTGTCTTTAGTTCATTTGGATTGAGCAAGTTAGATTTGTTGGAGGGAATTAAGAAGTTGTGGTTGATTGCAATGGGTAAAGGTAAGCCCTGAATTGTATGTTATACATTGAATGTGTGATTAGAGTAACTAACTCTTGAAAGAGAATGCACAATTGTGTTGCTAGAATTATTGATCAGTGTGTAAATCATGAGTAGATTTTGGTTAATGTCATGGGATTTACTTGCAGTTAATAGTTGGGCAGATCAGATTCCATCAAGTGGATTAAGAGGCTATTGATGATCGAAGCGGAGATTAGTTTTAGGACTTTGATCTAGTGATGGTATAGTTGGAGAACAATCATGTTTTATTCGTGATCATTAGATATGTGATGGTACTTAATTGTATCCTATTGTTACAGGACTTTGATGGTGATGGATACATGAACGTGGAGATGGATAGCATGGATTATGTATCAGGTGGGTAATATCTACTTGACCCGGTAGTTTTGATCAAATTCTAGTGCATGATCTTGGATTTATGTTTATACTTGTTTACCTTAAATCCACTCTTATTTAATCATATGCTTGTACTGCCTTGACCTTTGAGATATATACTTTGGTACTTTATTGATTATCTAGCTCGGATAGAAACTATAAACCCTATTATGTGTTAGCTGATGGATGTTCAGTAAGTACAGGTGGTTAGGGTTATATTTGTGACCTCAGATTGGGTTACTGTGTTACATCACTAGGGTTAGGTGATGAATTGGGTTATGGAGTCGATCGTTGTATCGTACACATATTAGTTGTGCATCTATGGTGGATTTAGTTGTCTGTGCATATATAAATGTGTGTGGTTGTCAGTATGTGGTTACGAACTAGAGGTCCTAGCATGATTGTATTTCTATTATGGACCGTATATCTGTGTATAGTTATATGGATGGTCGATAGTATCTCGCTACTGACTAGAGGTCTTAGCGTGGTTGACTATCAGATGAGTATGACTCTTTATACGGTAGAGAGAGTCTTGTGGATTGTAGTCCTTGCATAGTTGACTTTTGGTTTACTAGGACTCCCCGTGAGATAGGGAGTGTTGCGAGGATACTTGTGTGGATCTATGCATCATTACATTTGCATGCATCTTGTCGATCTCCCTTATGGATGAGACGGGTCGTCAGTCATCCTGCCTCCCCGGCCACTCGGGGTAGTGGTAGCAGGGTTGAGGGCAGAGCATTGGATGTGCCGCGCTCGGCGACTATGGATGGTGGTAGCTGGAGATACGCACCTGGCCACTGTGCAGAGTGGTGTTAGCACTCGCCCACTATAGACAGTGGTTGTGTGACTTGCAGTTGTCCTGTGTGTGGCGTTTGTCTACTCATGGGTAGGGATAGCGTGGCTTGCAGCAGGGGCCCCTAGGAGTAGTTAGCTTTTTACGCTTATACGCTACTCAGTCATACTACCCAACTCGGCCACTCGAGAGTAGTGGTAGCTGGAGTCGGGCTAGTTGTCATTTGTCATGCCACCCTGGCCACTCTGGGGTCGTGGTTGGACGGGTCCGCAGACAGTGACCATGCATATGCATTGCTGATATATATGTACGCATGTATTTGATATATGTTTTACATATGCCTGTGAGATGCTGCATTTGATTGAGCTATGATTGTTGCACATGCTTGTACATCATGATACATGCCATTTGCATTTTATTTACTGCTATGTGTTGAGCATGATACATGCGTTGATTCAGACTGTTATATGTATTTGATTAACATCATGTCATTGTGTAGTACGGACTGGGTTGTTATTACAGGTGATCATATATTTTTCATATGTTGGAGTATTGGTCAGGTATGAGATTGACTTGGTATGTTATATGAGTTATGTTATTGTAAATCTTTTCAGGATGATCTAGCATATGGTGTTACAGACCGTTAGGTACGTTGGTACATTACTTAATGTTCAGTTGATCAGTTTAGTATATACATTGAGTATGACTTTATTGTAGTTACTTGTTATTAGATTTGGATATGACTGTATGTCTATTGGACTCATGTTGTATACCTATAGATCTTCACATGTATACTTGTAGATCTATCCTTATATGTTGTTCATGCACTTTCTATATATTACCCCTGAGTTTATACTCACCACCCCGGGACCCTGGGCTTCCTGTCGCCCAGATAACAGGTAGAAGATTCCTTAGACGTTCGGAGCTCCGCCAGCTGATCCCATCTCACACTGGACGGATGGATATTTAATCCGTAATTGTGGTATTTGTGTGGATTGTTGTTTTGTGGTTTTTGCCGTATTGTTTCCCTATCTGTGATATACGGACGTGTTGTATATATTTGGCTTTCGATGTGGCTTCTATTATGTTTTTTGTTGTGTCAAGTCACTCCGGAGTGCACAGTTGGGTCATTGTATATTGTTTTATCTGTTGTATGTTTCCGCTGTGTTTGATATATTGATATCTTTATGTTATATTGTTGTTGTGGGCCTACGAGCCTTGTATTAACCCGATATGTTGCCACGTATAAGGGAGATGTCGTCCGTTTTCTTTTCGGCACGGCATACTCTCGGGGCGTGACAATTTTATTGGTATCAGAGCCCTAGGTTGCGAAGTCCATTTTCAGATTTTATTTCGTTCAGACATCGAGTTTTGCTTTACTCAATTTTTGTTTTGTGAGTTCTGGGATCTGGCTATTGCGGACATCTCCGAGCTACAAGGTTTAAGGTATGTTAATTGTTATTACATATCCTTCTGTTGGTTATGTATTTAGTTGCTTATAACATGGATGACTTGTAGGATATTGGTTAGTATTCGTAACCGTTGTTTGAGTTTGACCACGGGAACGATATGTTGAGGTTATTAGATATGTACCTGCTATCGAAAAGGTAATTACCTTTGAGAGCCGACTAATACTGAGTCGGAAAGCAGGGATTAGGTAGTCACATCTCTTGTGAAGATCAAGGATTACAGTCTTAAGACTTTCACTAATTATGTTAGTCAGATCATTACCCATGGGGTAATGGACAAGCGAGTATACTATTGCTGATGCAGATAGTAGAGGATTATTTTGGTGATATTCATAGGTATTTTAATCCCTGAATTGGTCGTTCTAGGTTGTATAACGTTGAGGGTACTTGTTGTTGGGATGTATACTGAAAGCCTAGCTCTTTTCTATGAACATCTTTATTTTGAAATAAGAATCACATGATCATTGTTTGCATATTTTTATGGTTATGCAATATTGTCTAATACGTTACATTGTAGATAACATGGTGTGTGGTGTCACACGGGAGATCTTGTTATCGGCTCCTTGTAAAGTATAAGTAAAGGCTCACAACCGAGATGACTTTGGACAAACCATCGGAATGGTTGTAGTGTGATTTGGTATTGGTTTGTCTTGACCATAGAATCACACTAGTGCACTTTGTGTGTATTGAGCAGGACCGACATAGAGGTGATTCGATTTATTGCTGACTACATAATCGAATCGGACCTCAGATATTATTTAGTACATGCTCTTAATCCCGATATAATAATGGGCACATATACTTGGTACTCATCTCTTTGATTTACCAATGGGCGAGATTTATAGATTAAATCGATAGACTCGGTAAGTTGGGAGATGATATTATTTATATGGTGTGCCGTTGATTATAGGAGGAAACTGTGTCCTATATATTAGGATGATGATGTCCCCTTGAGGAGCTCATAAGGTTCATCATGTAACCCCTGCAGGTGGACTTGGTCCGGCATGACGAAAAGGTTGAGTGGTACTACTCAAGGAGTTAGATGTTGATTAATTAATGGTTAGTAAATTAATTAATCGACGGACATTCGAGATCTTAAACACGGGGAGAAAATATACAAATAATATATGGAGCCCATATTGTCATATGGGGGTTGGTGAGGTAGATCAATGATGGACCTTTAGTGGATTGGATCATAATTAGTGGATCAGACTTTATGTGGGCTTGATCCATGGGTGGCCAAGACCCAACTCCTCCTCATGGTCCCTAATGTAGCCCATTAACACCTCAAGATGCTTAGATCCAATGGATAGAAACAAAATACTAAGATCCATTGGTAGAGATTAAATCTCTAAGATCCGACGGTTGAGATTAAATCTCTAGATCCGACGGTTGAGATTAAATCCCTAGAACCAATGGAGGAGATTAATTCATGGCTTATCCCCAAACTCTATAAAAGGTGGCATGGGGTTGGTGTGAAGATCATGATAGAGAGGGAGCAAGGCTTGGGCGGCAAGAATAGGGTAATCCTAGTTGAGATAGGATTGGAATTAGGGTTAGGGTTTGGAAGCAAGGGTGGCACCAAATAAGGCAAGTTTTCCTTCTTCTTCATTGACTTGGTGACAACGTCCAGCAGCCTTTTCCATCTCTTTTCCAGCTTTGGCCGGTGCCCAAGGTCCCCTTCTTCTTCTCCATAGGTGGTGGAAACAAGATATAGGGTTTCCCTTGGTGTCTTGATAGTTTTCCACCATCTCCTTCTCCTTCTAGTTGGCCGGCGGCAAGAGCTTTGATAGCTCCTTGTTGGTTGAGTTTTGGAAGGAGAAAAACATTGTTTCTCTTCTTCCTCTTGCTTGGGAAAAGCAAGGAAGGAAGTTTTGCGATCTAGGAGCTTCGACTTTTGGTGGATCGTCGCCCACACGACGTCCAAAAGGAGGAGGGTCATACATTAGAAGACCAAGAGGTATAACTATTCTTCTATCTCTTTTATTCATTGCTTGTGTTTGTTTTTCAAAATATAAGCATGTTATATTTCTGTAAATAGGCTAAATAATACTTGGATCCCGAGTATAAACACAAAAACCGGCGATCCGGACATCGTCTATTCCGCGGCTACTCGTAGAATAGAGAATGGTCGCTTGAACAACTAGTTTGTTCAAGTGACCTCTTTAAACGAATAGCACGACGATGACTTGGTTGCTTTGGGAATCCCTTTTGTCTAGGATTAAATTTTTAATCCGGGGACATCGAAGGGATCACCATGGTCAAGCAACCGAGGCGAAGGGGAAGCGAAGTTTCCCTTCACGGACTCGACAAGGGAAATCCCTTCAATTGGTATCAGTGCTTCCGGGCAAAACCTACAATTGGTATCAGAGACAAGGTTTCTGGTTTTGTGTGTTTAGGATTCGGTTAATTTTATGCACTTTTTCATATATTAAATGTGTCAGATAATAGTAGGATATGCGTAGTTTAACTCTTTGGTTGCAGGCATAAGATCCGACTATTATGGCATGTGTGTGTTTGTGATTGTATGTGTGTAAATGTTTATTTTGTTGAATCCTCGGGGTTGATTTAGGCCAGTATTTAGTTTTGTATATTAAATACGACATTGTTTAGCCGCTCTTTATTTTATTTTACTTTTGATCTAGATTTCATGTACACTCCCTCGTGGAGTATAGGATCGATGGATGTAAATTAAAATAGGATTTAGTCTCGGCTCAGATCTCCGGATGGCTCTTACATGGCGTAGGAGGAGCGGACGAGATGGCGATGCGACAGGAGTCATATTGAAGACAAAAGCCATAATAGTTGGAAAATAATTTATTTTTCATATTTATTGTTTTTTGTTTGATATGCATGTCGCAGGCTAGGAAAATTCCTCAATTTCAAATTACTTAGTGGGAGAGGGATATTTTTATAAATTCCCGCGACCTCCATTACAATTTGACAAGTGATGCAAACAAACTTCTTGCTGTCGGCCTCGAAAGTGCCTTCCTCCCCATCGGATGGGTTTGTTTGCGGATCACAAGGTCGAATATGGTTATAGGAAATTATCAAGGAGCATGTGTACTTGCCCATCGTAAGGCACATAACCCAAGATAATTACCTTGGTACCGAGTAATGGTGAACACTTAGACACAAATATAAGTATCCTCCCCATTGGAGTCACTGCTTTTATTTGTAGGGCCAAAGAGGAACCAACTATTAATTTTACTTGTCAAAAAGTTAGGTTGACAAGATAGTAAAATTAATGGCTAAAACCTCCTCTTACAAATGTAGAATTCGTATACGTCTACACTATTGTGGCATACGATATTCTCGATGTTTTGAGGTGTTGGTTGATTTTAAAAATTTTATTGTTTGAGGAATCAATAATTTTTTGAAATCTAATGTTTTGATTTATGTGATTCTTAGGTTTTCTTTCAAAATGACTTTCAACCCACTTGCTGTGATACTGAAAGAGAACAAACTTATTGGACCCAACTATGTAGATTGGAAGAGGAATCTAGATATTGTCTTGACTGCTGAGGAATACAAATATGTACTCCTCGAAGAGTGCCCTCCCAAGCCTGCAGATGATTCTGGGGAAAAGGAGAGAGAGAGATATAGGAAGTGGAACAAGGCCGATGAGATGGCACGATGTTACATTTTGGCATCTATGTCAAATGTACTCCAACTTCAGCATCAAGCCGTGCCCACTACCTATGATATGATGCTCAATCTCAAGGACACTGACACCGTAATCGCATGAGGCAAGAGGCCATGAGAAACTTGATGACGACCACCATGATCGAGGGAACACCGTGAGGATCATGTTCTCAAGATGATGGCTTATTTGAATGAGTGGAGGTCCTAGGAGCCGAGATCGATGGGGAAACCTGTGTCGATATCATACTCAGCTCTGCCTAGGAGTTTTGAGCGCTACCAACTACAACATGAACAAGAGGTTGTATTCATCATGGCGGAACTTCCGATGTAACTCTAGGCGCAAAGGGACTATTTCGCAGAGTGCTCAAAGATGCCGTGATGACCCGTAAGGTTTCGCTTCTGCCAAAGGCAAGAAGAAGAAGAAACAAACCGGGCAAAGGCGATGGGAGGTACTCAGGAGGAGTGAAGAAGTAAAGGCAAGTGCTTCACTTGCAAGGTGATGGACATCGAAGGACTCCCCAATCCAAAACAAAACAAAAGTATATCCTTTGGTCTAGTCGTTGAAACATGGTTAGCGGTGTTATCTACGACACACGGTGTGTAGATACGAGAGGCACTAATCATGTCTGCAATAGTTTGGGGTTCCAGTGAAACCCACGACTAGCTAAAGGGAATATTACCATTTACTTGGGCAATGCCATGAAGGTGGCGGCTATTGCGTGGGAGAAGTTTTATTTATCTCTTGAAAATAATAAAACTTTGGTTCTGGAAAATTCCCTTTATGTACCTTTATTTAGAAAGAATTTAGTTTCAGTTTCTAAATTATTATGGATGGATATTCTATTTCTTTTAATGACAGAGTTGTTATAAAAAGGAAGAGGGAGAATATCTATTCAGGTACAGTGAAAGGAAATTTGAACCAAAACCTCCCACGATGCAAATTGAAGTTAATAACTCATCTTCTAATTCCAATAAGAGAAAATAACCTTCAAAAATGAACCAAACATATGGTATCTTAGGCTTGGTCACATTAACCTAAGCGTAATTCAAAGGTTGATAGCTGATGGACCTTTGGGTTCATTAGTGGTGGAGGATCTCCCAACCTGTGAATCTTGCTTGGAGGGTAAGATGACCAAGAGGCCTTTTAAGGCCAAGGGGTATAGAGCCAAAGATGTGTTAGAATTGGTTCATTCTGATTTATGTGGTCCTATGTCTATCCAGGCTAGAGGTGGTTTTGAGTATTTCGTCTCTTTTATAGATGATTACTCAAGATATGGATACATTTACCTGATGCGCCGCAAGTCTGAATGCTTTGACAAGTTCAAAGAATTCAAGGCTGATGTGGAGAAACGTCAAGGTAAAAGTATCAAAACACTACAATCTGATCGTGGTGGTGAGTACCTCTTGGGAGAGTTTAGGAACTACTTATCAGAGGTCGATTCAATCCCAATTGATCGCACTGCATACCCCAGCAGAATGGTGTAGCAGAGCGAAGGAATAGGACTCTTATGGAGATGGTTAGATCGATGATGAGTTATTCTGACTTGCCAGATTCGTTCTGGGGATATGCTCTAGATACGGCGGTATACATTCTGAACTTGGTTCCATCTAAATCAGTGCCTTCTACTCCCACAGAGTTGTGGACTGGGCGAAAGCCTAGTCTAAGACATATTCGGATATGGGGGAGTCCAGCACATGTGCTGAAGGCAGATGCTGGTAAGTTGGAACCTCGTACAGAAGTACGATTGTTCGTTGGCTATCCCAGAGGAACGAAGGGTGGATTTTTTTATAGTCATAGAGATCAGAGGGTGATCGTTAGCACGAATGCCAGATTTCTAGAGGAAGACTATGTTATGAGCCACAAGCCCAAGAGTAAAATTGTTCTGGAGGAGTTAAAAGGGGAAGTCACTTCTTTAGTACCACCGATACAAGAGGATATATGTCACCGCTGCGTGTCACAGAGGATACACAGGTGATACCTCGTCGTAGTGGGAGGGTTGTGAGACATCCTGATAGATTCATGTTCTTGGGAGAATCTTCTGATTTGGTCCCTGGCGAACATGAACCTGATCCCTGGACATATGATGAGACAATCCAAGATAAAGATGCAGTATCTTGGCAGAGTGCAATGAATGCTGAGATTGAATCTATGGATTTAAATCAGGTCTGGGAGCTAGTAGAACCACCCAATGGTGTAAAAACCATTGGATGGAAGTGGATCTACAAGAGAAAAAGAGGATTAGATGGGAAGGTTGAGACCTTCAAAGCGAGGCTTGTTGCGAAGGGGTATACTCAGAAAGAGGGTATTGATTATGAGGAGACCTTTTCGCCGGTAGCCATGCTTAAATCTATCCGGATTCTCTTATGCATAGCAGCTCATATGGATTATGAGGTGTGGCAGATGGATGTCAAGACAGCTTTCCTTAATGGAAGTCTTGAGGAAAACATCTACATGAAGCAACCAGAGGGATTCATTGCTAAGGGGAAAGAGCATCTTGTATGTAAGCTTAATCGGTCCATTTATGGATTGAAGCAAGCTTCGAGATCTTGGAACATCCGGTTTGATGAAGTGATCCAGTCTTATGGATTTATTCAAAGTTCGGATGGGTCTTGTGTATATCAGAGATGTGACGGAAATGTAGTGGTATTTTTGTACTATACGTAGATGACATTTTGGTGGTTGGCGACAACATCGAAGTGTTATCAGACGTAAGGGTATGGTCGTCCAAACAGTATGATATGAAGGACTTGGGAGAAGTGGGTCACAACCTTGGGATCAAAGTTGTTGTGCTTATCCTAAGCTTCATACATAGACATGGTTTTGGATCGTTTTAGCATACAAAACTCCAAGAAGGGTTTTCTACCCTTCAGGCATGGAGTTCCTTTATCTAAGCAGATGTGTCCTAGATCATCTGAAGAGATAGAGGAGATATAGGCAGTTCCTTATGCTTCGGCGGTAGGAAGCCTAATGTATGCTATGTACGAGACCAGATATCTGCTTTGTCGTAGGCATGGTCAGCAGATATCAGAGTAATCCAGGACAGGGACATTGAACTGGGGTAAAGCATATATTGTAGTGCCTGAGAAGGACTAGGGATTATATGCTAGTTTATCGGGCAGACCAATTACTCCCTGTGGGTTACACGGATTCTGATTTCCAATCTGATAGGGATAATAGTAAGTCTACCTCAGGGTTTGTGTTTACTTTGGGAGGTGGAGCCATTGTATGGAGGAGTGCCCAGCAGAATGTGGCGCAAGTGCACTCCACCATGGAAGCTGAGTATGTGGCAGCCTATGAGGTAGCCAAAGAAGCTGTGTGGCTCAGGAACTTCCTGATGGACTTGGATGTGATTCCTGGTTTGCCAAGAACTATCACAATTAATTGTGATAATAATGGTGCAGTTGCAAACTCGAAGGAACCACGAGCCCATAAGGCTAGTAAACACATAGAGTGCAAGTACCACCTAATACGAGAAATCGTAAAGGAGGTAGAAGTTGCTGTCGCCTAGATTGCATCAGAGGATGACCTGGTAGACCCTTTCACTAAGGCACTTCTAGCGAGAGCTTTGATAGGCATGTGGAGGGAAGGGGAATCAGATGTATGGCAGTATAAGGACAGCATCGTCTTTTAGTATAAGTGGGAGATTATTGGGATGTATACTGAAAGCCTAGCTCTTTTGTATGAACATCTTTATTTTGAAATAAGAATCACATGATCATTGTTTGCATATTTTTATGGTTATGCAATATTGTCTAATACGTTACATTGTAGATAACATGGTGTGTGGTGTCACACGGGAGATCTTGTTATCGGCTCCTTGTAAAGTATAAGTAAAGGCTCACAACCGAGATAACTTTGGACAAACCATTGGAATGGTTGTAGTGTGATTTGGTATTGGTTTGTCTTGACCATAGAATCACACTAGTGCACTTTGTGTGTATTGAGCAGGACCGACATAGAGGTGATTCGATTTATTGCTAACTACATAATCGAATCGGACCTCAGATATTATTTAGTACATGCTCTTAATCCCGATATAATAACGGGCACATATACTTGGTACTCATCTCTTTGATTTACCAATGGGCGAGATTTATAGATTAAATCGATAGACTCGGTAAGTTGGGAGATGATATTATTTATATGGTGTGCCGTTGATTATAGGAGGAAACTGTGTCCTATATATTAGGATGATGATGTCCCCTTGAGGAGCTCATAAGGTTCATCATGTAAACCCTGCAGGTGGACTTGGTCCGGCATGATGAAAAGGTTGAGTGGTACTACTCAAGGAGTTAGATGTTGATTAATTAATGGTTAGTAAATTAATTAATCGACGGACATTCGAGATCTTAAACACGGGGAGAAAATGTACAAATAATATATGGAGCCCATATTGTCATATGGGGGTTGGTGAGGTAGATCAATGATGGACCTTTAGTGGATTGGATCATCATTAGTGGATCAGACTTTATGTGGGCTTGATCCATGGGTGGCCAAGCCCCAACTCCTCCTCATGGTCCCTAATGTATCCCATTAACACCTCAAGATGCTTAGATCCAATGGATAGAAACAAAACACTAAGATCCATTGGTAGAGATTAAATCTCTAAGATCCGACGGTTGAGATTAAATCTCTAGATCCGACGGTTGAGATTAAATCCCTAGAACCAATGGAGGAGATTAATTCATGGCTTATCCCCAAACTCTATAAAAGGTGGCATGGGGTTGGCGTGAAGATCATGATAGAGAGGGAGCAAGGCTTGGGCGGCAAGAATAGGGCAATCCTAGTTGAGATAGGATTGGAATTAGGGTTAGGGTTTGGAAGCAAGGGTGGCACCAAATAAGGCAAGTTTTCCTTCTTCTTCCTTGCCTTGGTGCCAACGTCCAGCAGCCTTTTCCATCTCTTTTCCAGCTTTGGCCGGCGCCCAAGGTCCCCTTCTTCTTCTCCATAGGTGGTGGAAACAAGATATAGGGTTTCCCTTGGTGTGTTGATAGTTTTCCACCATCTCCTTCTCCTTCTAGTTGGCCGGCGGCAAGAGCTTTGATAGCTCCTTGTTGGTTGAGTTTTGGAAGGAGAAAAACATTGTTTCTCTTCTTCCTCTTGCTTGGGAAAAGCAAGGAAGGAAGTTTTGCGATCTAGGAGCTTCGACTTTTTGTGGATCGTCGCCCACACGACGTCCAAAAGGAGGAGGGTCATACATTAGAAGACCAAGAGGTATAACTATTCTTCTATCTCTTTTATTCATTGCTTGTGTTTGTTTTTCAAAATATAAGCATGTTATATTTCTGTAAATAGGCTAAATAATACTTGATCCCGAGTATAAACACAAAAACCGCGATCCGACATCGCCTATTCCGCGTTACTCAGAGAATAGAGAATCTTGAACAACTAGTTTGTTCAAGTGACCTCTCTAAACGAATAGCACGACGATGACTTGGTTGTTTTGGGAATCCCTTTTGTCTAGGATTAAATTTTTAATCCGGGGACATCGAAGGGATCACCATGGTCAAGCAACCGAGGCGAAGGGGAAGCGAGTTTCTTCACGACTCGACAAGGGAAATCCCTTCAATTGGTATCAGTGCTTCCGGGCAAAACCTACAATTGGTATCAGAGACAAGGTTTCTGGTTTTGTGTGTTTAGGATTCGGTTAATTTTATGCACTTTTTCATATATTAAATGTGTCAGATAATAGTAGGATATGCGTAGTTTAACTCTTTGGTTTGCGTTGCATAAGATCCGACTATTATGGCATGTGTGTGTTTGTGATTGTATGTGTGTAAATGTTTATTTTGTTGAATCCTCGGGGTTGACGAGGCTAGTATTTAGTTTTTGTAAATTAAATACGACATTGTTTAGCCGCTCTTTATTTTATTTTACTTTTGATCTAGATTTCATGTACACTCCCTCGTGGAGTATAGGATCGATGGATGTAAATTAAAATAGGATTTAGTCTCGGCTCAGATCTCCGGATGGCTCTTACATGGCGTAGGAGGAGCGGACGAGATGGCGATGCGACAGGAGTCATATTGAAGACAAAAGCCATAATAGTTGGAAAATAATTTATTTTTCATATTTATTGTTTTTTGTTTGATATGCATGTCGCAGGCTAGGAAAATTCCTCAATTTCAAATTACTTAGTGGGAGAGGGATATTTTTATAAATTCCCGCGACCTCCATTACAATTTGACAAGTGATGCAAACAAACTTGCGCGTCGGCTCTGAGTGCCTTCCTCCCCATCGGATGGGTTTGTTTGCGGATCACAAGGTCGAATATGGTTATAGGAAATTATCAAGGAGCATGTGTACTTGCCCATCGTAAGGCACATAACCCAAGATAATTACCTTGGTACCGAGTAATGGTGAACACTTAGACACAAATATAAGTATCCTCCCCATTGGAGTCACTGCTTTTATTTGTAGGGCCAAAGAGGAACCAACTATTAATTTTACTTGTCAAAAAGTTAGGTTGACAAGATAGTAAAATTAATGGCTAAAACCTCCTCTTACAAATGTAGAATTCGTATACGTCTACACTATTGTGGCATACGATATTCTCGATGTTTTGAGGTGTTGGTTGATTTTAAAAATTTTATTGTTTGAGGAATCAATAATTTTTTGAAATCTAATGTTTTGATTTATGTGATTCTTAGGTTTTCTTTCAAAATGACTTTCAACCCACTTTGTGATAATTGAAAAGAGAACAAACTTATTGGACCCAACTATGTAGATTGGAAGAGGAATCTAGATATTGTCTTGATCACGAGGAATACAAATATGTACTCCTCGAAGAGTGCCCTCCCAAGCCTGCAGATGATTCTGGGGAAAAGGAGAGAGAGAGATATAGGAAGTGGAACAAGGCCGATGAGATGGCACGATGTTACATTTTGGCATCTATGTCAAATGTACTCCAACTTCAGCATCAAGCCGTGCCCACTACCTATGATATGATGCTCAATCTCAAGGAGCTTTTGACACCGTGAATCGGGTCATGCGAGGCAAGAGGCCATGAGAAACTTGATGACGACCACCATGATCGAGGGAACACCCGTGAGGGATCATGTTCTCAAGATGATGGCTTATTTGAATGAGCTGGAGGTCCTAGGAGCTGAGATCGATGGGGAAACCCAGGTCGATATCATACTCCAGTCTCTGCCTAGGAGTTTTGAGCAGTTTCGCCTCAACTACAACATGAACAAGAGGTTGTATTCATTGGCGGAACTTCTGACAGAACTCTAGGCGGCAAAGGGACTATTTCGTCAGAGTGCTCAGGCGCATGCTGTGATGACCCAGAAGGTTTCTGCTTCTAAGCCGAAAGGCAAGAAGAAGAAGAAACAAACCGGGGCAAAGGCGATGGGAGGTACTCAGGGAGGAGTGAAGAAGCTGAAAGGCAAGTGCTTCACTTGCAAGCAGGATGGACATTGGAAGGACTGTCCCAATCCAAAACAAAACAAAAGTATATCCTTTGGTCTAGTCGTTGAAACATGGTTAGCGGTGTTATCTACCGACACCTGGTGTGTAGATACGAGAGGCACTAATCATGTCTGCAATAGTTTGCAGGGGTTCCAGGAAACCCGACGACTAGCTAAAGGGAATATTACCATTTACTTGGGCAATGCCATGAAGGTGGCAGCTATTGCAGTGGGAGAAGTTTTATTTATCTCTTGAAAATAATAAAACTTTGGTTCTAGAAAATTCCCTTTATGTACCTTTATTTAGAAAGAATTTAGTTTCAGTTTCTAAATTATTATGGATGGATATTCTATTTCTTTTAATGACAGAGTTGTTATAAAAAGGAATAGGGAGAATATCTATTCAGGTACATTGAAAGGAAATTTGAACCAAAACCTCCCACGATGCAAATTGAAGTTAATAACTCATCTTCTAATTCCAATAAGAGAAAATAACCTTCGAAAATGAACCAAACATATCTTTGGCATCTTAGGCTTGGTCACATTAACCTAAGCAGAATTCAAAGGTTGATAGCTGATGGACCTTTGGGTTCATTAGTGGTGGAGGATCTCCCAACCTGTGAATCTTGCTTGGAGGGTAAGATGACCAAGAGGCCTTTTAAGGCCAAGGGGTATAGAGCCAAAGATGTGTTAGAATTGGTTCATTCTGATTTATGTGGTCCTATGTCTATCCAGGCTAGAGGTGGTTTTGAGTATTTCGTCTCTTTTATAGATGATTACTCAAGATATGGATACATTTACCGATGCCACAAGAAGTCCAATGCTTTGACAAGTTCAAAGAATTCAAGGCTGATGTGGAGAAACGTCAAGGTAAAAGTATCAAAACACTACAATCTGATCGTGGTGGTGAGTACCTCTTGGGAGAGTTTAGGAACTACTTATCAGAGGCTGGGATTCAATCCCAATTGACTGCACCTGGCATACCCCAGCAGAATGGTGTAGCAGAGCGAAGGAATAGGACTCTTATGGAGATGGTTAGATCGATGATGAGTTATTCTGACTTGCCAGATTCGTTCTGGGGATATGCTCTAGATACGGCGGTATACATTCTGAACTTGGTTCCATCTAAATCAGTGCCTTCTACTCCCACAGAGTTGTGGACTGGGCGAAAGCCTAGTCTAAGACATATTCGGATATGGGGAGTCCAAAGACATGTGTCAAGGCGATGTCGGTAAGTTGGAACCTCGCATGTATACGATTGTTCGTTGGCTATCCCAGAGGAACGAAGGGTGGATTTTTTTATAGTCATAGAGATCAGAGGGTGATCGTTAGCACGAATGCCAGATTTCTAGAGGAAGACTATGTTATGAGCCACAAGCCCAAGAGTAAAATTGTTCTGGAGGAGTTAAAAGGGGAAGTCACTTCTTTAGTACCACCGATACAAGAGGATATACCACATGTCACTGCACCGCGTGTCACAGAGGATACACAGGTGATACCTCGTCGTAGTGGGAGGGTTGTGAGACATCCTGATAGATTCATGTTCTTGGGAGAATCTTCTGATTTGGTCCCTGGCGAACATGAACCTGATCCCTGGACATATGATGAGACAATCCAAGATAAAGATGCAGTATCTTGGCAGAGTGCAATGAATGCTGAGATTGAATCTATGGATTCAAATCAGGTCTGGGAGCTAGTAGAACCACCCGATGGTGTAAAAACCATTGGATGCAAGTGGATCTACAAGAGAAAAAGATGAATAGATGGGAAGGTTGAGACCTTCAAAGCGAGGCTTGTTGCGAAGGGGTATACTTAGAAAGAGGGTATCGATTATGAGGAGACCTTTTCACGCAGAGCTATGCTTAAATCTATCCTGATTCTCTTATGCATAGCAACTCATATGGATTATGAGGTGTGGCAGATGGATGTCAAGACAGCTTTCCTTAATGGAAGTCTTGAGGAAAACATCTACATGAAGCAACCAGAGGGATTCATTGCTAAGGGCAAAGAGCATCTTGTATGTAAGCTTAATCGGTCCATTTATGGATCAAGCAAGCTCGAGATCTTGGAACATCCGGTTTGATGAAGTGATCCAGTCTTATGGATTTATTCAAAGTTCGGATGGGTCTTGTGTATATCAGAGATGTGACGGAAATGTAGTGGTATTTTTGTACTATACGTAGATGACATTTTGGTGGTTGGCGACAACATCGAAGTGTTATCAGACGTAAGGGTATGGTCGTCCAAACAGTATGATATGAAGGACTTGGGAGAAGTGGGTCACAACCTTGGGATCAAAGTTGTTGTGCTTATCCTAAGCTTCATACATAGACATGGTTTTGGATCGTTTTAGCATACAAAACTCCAAGAAGGGTTTTCTACCCTTCAGGCATGGAGTTCCTTTATCTAAGGAGATGTGTCCTAGATCATCCAAGAGATAGAGGAGATATAGGCAGCCCTTATGCTTCGCCAGAGGAAGCCTAATGTATGCTATGTACGAGACCGATATATCCGCTTGTCGTAGGCATGGTCACAGACATCGAGTAATCCAGATGTGACATTGAACTGGGGTAAAGCATATATTGTAGTGCCTGAGAAGGACTAGGGATTATATGCTAGTTTACCGGGCAGACCAATTACTCCCTGTGGGTTACACGGATTCTGATTTCCAATCTGATAGGGATAATAGTAAGTCTACCTCAGGGTTTGTGTTTACTTTGGGAGGTGGAGCCATTGTATGGAGGAGTGCCCAGCAGAAATGCGTGGCAGACTCCACCATGGAAGCTGAGTATGTGGCAGCCTATGAGGTAGCCAAAGAAGCTGTGTGGCTCAGGAACTTCCTGATGGACTTGGATGTGATTCCTGGTTTGCCAAGAACTATCACAATTAATTGTGATAATAATGGTGCAGTTGCAAACTCGAAGGAACCACGAGCCCATAAGGCTAGTAAACACATAGAGTGCAAGTACCACCTAATACGAGAAATCGTAAAGGAGGTAGAAGTTGCTGTCGCCTAGATTGCATCAGAGGATGACCTGGTAGACCCTTTCACTAAGGCACTTCTAGCGAGAGCTTTGATAGGCATGTGGAGGGAAGGGGAATCAGATGTATGGCAGTATAAGGACAGCATCGTCTTTTAGTATAAGTGGGAGATTATTGGGATGTATACTGAAAGCCTAGCTCTTTTGTATGAACATCTTTATTTTGAAATAAGAATCACATGATCATTGTTTGCATATTTTTATGGTTATGCAATATTGTCTAATACATTACATTGTAGATAACATGGTGTGTGGTGTCACACGGGAGATCTTGTTATCGGCTCCTTGTAAAGTATAAGTAAAGGCTCACAACCGAGATAACTTTGGACAAACCATTGGAATGGTTGTAGTGTGATTTGGTATTGGTTTGTCTTGACCATAGAATCACACTAGTGCACTTTGTGTGTATTGAGCAGGACCGACATAGAGGTGATTCGATTTATTGCTAACTACATAATCGAATCGGACCTCAGATATTATTTAGTACATGCTCTTAATCCCGATATAATAACGGGCACATATACTTGGTACTCATCTCTTTGATTTACCAATGGGCGAGATTTATAGATTAAATCGATAGACTCGGTAAGTTGGGAGATGATATTATTTATATGGTGTGCCGTTGATTATAGGAGGAAACTGTGTCCTATATATTAGGATGATGATGTCCCCTTGAGGAGCTCATAAGGTTCATCATGTAAACCCTGCAGGTGGACTTGGTCCGGCATGATGAAAAGGTTGAGTGGTACTACTCAAGGAGTTAGATGTTGATTAATTAATGGTTAGTAAATTAATTAATCGACGGACATTCGAGATCTTAAACACGGGGAGAAAATGTACAAATAATATATGGAGCCCATATTGTCATATGGGGGTTGGTGAGGTAGATCAATGATGGACCTTTAGTGGATTGGATCATCATTAGTGGATCAGACTTTATGTGGGCTTGATCCATGGGTGGCCAAGCCCCAACTCCTCCTCATGGTCCCTAATGTATCCCATTAACACCTCAAGATGCTTAGATCCAATGGATAGAAACAAAACACTAAGATCCATTGGTAGAGATTAAATCTCTAAGATCCGACGGTTGAGATTAAATCTCTAGATCCGACGGTTGAGATTAAATCCCTAGAACCAATGGAGGAGATTAATTCATGGCTTATCCCCAAACTCTATAAAAGGTGGCATGGGGTTGGCGTGAAGATCATGATAGAGAGGGAGCAAGGCTTGGGCGGCAAGAATAGGGCAATCCTAGTTGAGATAGGATTGGAATTAGGGTTAGGGTTTGGAAGCAAGGGTGGCACCAAATAAGGCAAGTTTTCCTTCTTCTTCCTTGCCTTGGTGCCAACGTCCAGCAGCCTTTTCCATCTCTTTTCCAGCTTTGGCCGGCGCCCAAGGTCCCCTTCTTCTTCTCCATAGGTGGTGGAAACAAGATATAGGGTTTCCCTTGGTGTGTTGATAGTTTTCCACCATCTCCTTCTCCTTCTAGTTGGCCGGCGGCAAGAGCTTTGATAGCTCCTTGTTGGTTGAGTTTTGGAAGGAGAAAAACATTGTTTCTCTTCTTCCTCTTGCTTGGGAAAAGCAAGGAAGGAAGTTTTGCGATCTAGGAGCTTCGACTTTTTGTGGATCGTCGCCCACACGACGTCCAAAAGGAGGAGGGTCATACATTAGAAGACCAAGAGGTATAACTATTCTTCTATCTCTTTTATTCATTGCTTGTGTTTGTTTTTCAAAATATAAGCATGTTATATTTCTGTAAATAGGCTAAATAATACTTGGATCCTGAGTATAAACACAAAAACCGGCGATCCGGACATCGTCTATTCCGCGGTTACTCGTAGAATAGAGAATCTTGAACAACTAGTTTGTTCAAGTGACCTCTCTAAACGAATAGCACGACGATGACTTGGTTGTTTTGGGAATCCCTTTTGTCTAGGATTAAATTTTTAATCCGGGGACATCGAAGGGATCACCATGGTCAAGCAACCGAGGCGAAGGGGAAGCGAAGTTTCCCTTCACGGACTCGACAAGGGAAATCCCTTCAATTGGTATCAGTGCTTCCGGGCAAAACCTACAATTGGTATCAGAGACAAGGTTTCTGGTTTTGTGTGTTTAGGATTCGGTTAATTTTATGCACTTTTTCATATATTAAATGTGTCAGATAATAGTAGGATATGCGTAGTTTAACTCTTTGGTTGCAGGCATAAGATCCGACTATTATGGCATGTGTGTGTTTGTGATTGTATGTGTGTAAATGTTTATTTTGTTGAATCCTCGGGGTTGACGAGGCTAGTATTTAGTTTTTGTAAATTAAATACGACATTGTTTAGCCGCTCTTTATTTTATTTTACTTTTGATCTAGATTTCATGTACACTCCCTCGTGGAGTATAGGATCGATGGATGTAAATTAAAATAGGATTTAGTCTCGGCTCAGATCTCCGGATGGCTCTTACATGGCGTAGGAGGAGCGGACGAGATGCGATGGCGATGACAGAGTCATATTGAAGACAAAAGCCATAATAGTTGGAAAATAATTTATTTTTCATATTTATTGTTTTTTGTTTGATATGCATGTCGCAGGCTAGGAAAATTCCTCAATTTCAAATTACTTAGTGGGAGAGGGATATTTTTATAAATTCCCGCGACCTCCATTACAATTTGACAAGTGATGCAAACAAACTTGGCTGGCTCTGAAAGTGCCTTCCTCCCCATCGGATGGGTTTGTTTGCGGATCACAAGGTCGAATATATGGTTATAGGAAATTATCAAGGAGCATGTGTACTTGCCCATCGAAGGCACATAACCCAAGATAATTACCTTGTACCGAGTAATGGTGAACACTTAGACACAAATATAAGTATCCTCCCATTGGAGTCACTGCTTTTATTTGTAGGGCCAAAGAGGAACCAACTATTAATTTTACTTGTCAAAAAGTTAGGTTGACAAGATAGTAAAATTAATGGCTAAAACCTCCTCTTACAAATGTAGAATTCGTATACGTCTACACTATTGTGGCATACGATATTCTCGATGTTTTGAGGTGTTGGTTGATTTTAAAAATTTTATTGTTTGAGGAATCAATAATTTTTTGAAATCTAATGTTTTGATTTATGTGATTCTTAGGTTTTCTTTCAAAATGACTTTCAACCCACTTGCTGTGATACTGAAAGAGAACAAACTTATTGGACCCAACTATGTAGATTGGAAGAGGAATCTAGATATTGTCTTGACTGCTGAGGAATACAAATATGTACTCCTCGAAGAGTGCCCTCCCAAGCCTGCAGATGATTCTGGGGAAAAGGAGAGAGAGAGATATAGGAAGTGGAACAAGGCCGATGAGATGGCACGATGTTACATTTTGGCATCTATGTCAAATGTACTCCAACTTCAGCATCAAGCCGTGCCCACTACCTATGATATGATGCTCAATCTCAAGGAGCTTTTCGGACACCAGAATCGGGCTGCGAGGCAAGAGGCCATGAGAAACTTGATGACGACCACCATGATCGAGGGAACACCCGTGAGGGATCATGTTCTCAAGATGATGGCTTATTTGAATGAGCTGGAGGTCCTAGGAGCTGAGATCGATGGGGAAACCCAGGTCGATATCATACTCCAGTCTCTGCCTAGGAGTTTTGAGCAGTTTCGCCTCAACTACAACATGAACAAGAGGTTGTATTCAACTTCCGGCGTAACTCTAGGCAAAGGGACTATTTAAATCGAGTGCTCGGCGCATCTTGTGATGACCCGAAGGTTTACGCATAAGCCGAAAGGCAAGAAGAAGAAGAAACAAACCGGGGCAAAGGCGATGGGAGGTACTCAGGGAGGAGTGAAGAAGCTGAAAGGCAAGTGCTTCACTTGCAAGCAGGATGGACATTGGAAGGACTGTCCCAATCCAAAACAAAACAAAAGTATATCCTTTGGTCTAGTCGTTGAAACATGGTTAGCGGTGTTATCTACCGACACCTGGTGTGTAGATACGAGAGGCACTAATCATGTCTGCAATAGTTTGCAGGGGTTCCAGGAAACCCGACGACTAGCTAAAGGGAATATTACCATTTACTTGGGCAATGCCATGAAGGTGGCAGCTATTGCAGTGGGAGAAGTTTTATTTATCTCTTGAAAATAATAAAACTTTGGTTCTAGAAAATTCCCTTTATGTACCTTTATTTAGAAAGAATTTAGTTTCAGTTTCTAAATTATTATGGATGGATATTCTATTTCTTTTAATGACAGAGTTGTTATAAAAAGGAATAGGGAGAATATCTATTCAGGTACATTGAAAGGAAATTTGAACCAAAACCTCCCACGATGCAAATTGAAGTTAATAACTCATCTTCTAATTCCAATAAGAGAAAATAACCTTCGAAAATGAACCAAACATATCTTTGGCATCTTAGGCTTGGTCACATTAACCTAAGCAGAATTCAAAGGTTGATAGCTGATGGACCTTTGGGTTCATTAGTGGTGGAGGATCTCCCAACCTGTGAATCTTGCTTGGAGGGTAAGATGACCAAGAGGCCTTTTAAGGCCAAGGGGTATAGAGCCAAAGATGTGTTAGAATTGGTTCATTCTGATTTATGTGGTCCTATGTCTATCCAGGCTAGAGGTGGTTTTGAGTATTTCGTCTCTTTTATAGATGATTACTCAAGATATGGATACATTTACCTGATGCGCCGCAAGTCTGAATGCTTTGACAAGTTCAAAGAATTCAAGGCTGATGTGGAGAAACGTCAAGGTAAAAGTATCAAAACACTACAATCTGATCGTGGTGGTGAGTACCTCTTGGGAGAGTTTAGGAACTACTTATCAGAGGTCGATTCAATCCCAATTGATCGCACCGCATACCCCACAGAATGGTGTAGCAGAGCGGGCGAATAGGACTCTTATGGAGATGGTTAGATCGATGATGAGTTATTCGACTTGCCGATTCGCTACGGGATATGCTCTAGATACGGGTATACATTCAACTTGGTTCCATCTAAATCGGTGCCTTCTACTCCACAGAGTTGTGGATCGAAAGCCTAGTCTAAGACATATTCGGATATGGGGAGTCCAAAGACATGTCTCAAGGCGGATCTTTCGGTAAGTTGGAACCTCGCATGTAATACGATTGTTCGTTGGCTATCCCAGAGGAACGAAGGGTGGATTTTTTTATAGTCATAGAGATCAGAGGGTGATCGTTAGCACGAATGCGGAAGACTATGTTATGAGCCACAAGCCCAAGAGTAAAATTGTTCTGGAGGAGTTAAAAGGGGAAGTCACTTCTTTAGTACCACCGATACAAGAGGATATACCACATGTCACTGCACCGCGTGTCACAGAGGATACACAGGTGATACCTCGTCGTAGTGGGAGGGTTGTGAGACATCCTGATAGATTCATGTTCTTGGGAGAATCTTCTGATTTGGTCCCTGGCGAACATGAACCTGATCCCTGGACATATGATGAGACAATCCAAGATAAAGATGCAGTATCTTGGCAGAGTGCAATGAATGCTGAGATTGAATCTATGGATTTAAATCAGGTCTGGGAGCTAGTAGAACCACCCAATGGTGTAAAAACCATTGGATGGAAGTGGATCTACAAGAGAAAAAGAGGATTAGATGGGAAGGTTGAGACCTTCAAAGCGAGGCTTGTTGCGAAGGGGTATACTCAGAAAGAGGGTATTGATTATGAGGAGACCTTTTCGCCGGTAGCCATGCTTAAATCTATCCGGATTCTCTTATGCATAGCAGCTCATATGGATTATGAGGTGTGGCAGATGGATGTCAAGACAGCTTTCCTTAATGGAAGTCTTGAGGAAAACATCTACATGAAGCAACCAGAGGGATTCATTGCTAAGGGGAAAGAGCATCTTGTATGTAAGCTTAATCGGTCCATTTATGGATTGAAGCAAGCTTCGAGATCTTGGAACATCCGGTTTGATGAAGTGATCCAGTCTTATGGATTTATTCAAAGTTCGGATGGGTCTTGTGTATATCAGAGATGTGACAGAAACGTAGTGGTATTTTTGTACTATACGTAGATGACATTTTGGTGGTTGGCGACAACATCGAAGTGTTATCAGACGTAAGGGTATGGTCGTCCAAACAGTATGATATGAAGGACTTGGGAGAAGTGGGTCACAACCTTGGGATCAAAGTTGTTGTGCTTATCCTAAGCTTCATACATAGACATGGTTTTGGATCGTTTTAGCATACAAAACTCCAAGAAGGGTTTTCTACCCTTCAGGCATGGAGTTCCTTTATCTAAGCAGATGTGTCCTAGATCATCTGAAGAGATAGAGGAGATATAGGCAGTTCCTTATGCTTCGGTAGGAAGCCTAATGTATGCTATGTGGAGACCCGGATATCCGCTTGTCAGTAGGCATGGTCTCAGAGATATCGTGAGTAATCCAGATGTGACATTGAACTGGGTAAAGCATATATTGTAGTGCCTGAGAAGGACTAGGGATTATATGCTAGTTTATCTGCACCAATTACTCTCGTGGGTTACACGGATTCTGATTTCCAATCTGATAGGGATAATAGTAAGTCTACCTCAGGGTTTGTGTTTACTTTGGGAGGTGGAGCCATTGTATGGAGGAGTGCCCAGCAGAAATGCGTGGCAGACTCCACCATGGAAGCTGAGTATGTGGCAGCCTATGAGGTAGCCAAAGAAGCTGTGTGGCTCAGGAACTTCCTGATGGACTTGGATGTGATTCCTGGTTTGCCAAGAACTATCACAATTAATTGTGATAATAATGGTGCAGTTGCAAACTCGAAGGAACCACGAGCCCATAAGGCTAGTAAACACATAGAGTGCAAGTACCACCTAATACGAGAAATCGTAAAGGAGGTAGAAGTTGCTGTCGCCTAGATTGCATCAGAGGATGACCTGGTAGACCCTTTCACTAAGGCACTTCTAGCGAGAGCTTTGATAGGCATGTGGAGGGAAGGGGAATCAGATGTATGGCAGTATAAGGACAGCATCGTCTTTTAGTATAAGTGGGAGATTATTGGGATGTATACTGAAAGCCTAGCTCTTTTGTATGAACATCTTTATTTTGAAATAAGAATCACATGATCATTGTTTGCATATTTTTATGGTTATGCAATATTGTCTAATACGTTACATTGTAGATAACATGGTGTGTGGTGTCACACGGGAGATCTTGTTATCGGCTCCTTGTAAAGTATAAGTAAAGGCTCACAACCGAGATAACTTTGGACAAACCATTGGAATGGTTGTAGTGTGATTTGGTATTGGTTTGTCTTGACCATAGAATCACACTAGTGCACTTTGTGTGTATTGAGCAGGACCGACATAGAGGTGATTCGATTTATTGCTAACTACATAATCGAATCGGACCTCAGATATTATTTAGTACATGCTCTTAATCCCGATATAATAACGGGCACATATACTTGGTACTCATCTCTTTGATTTACCAATGGGCGAGATTTATAGATTAAATCGATAGACTCAGTAAGTTGGGAGATGATATTATTTATATGGTGTGCCGTTGATTATAGGAGGAAACCGTGTCCTATATATTAGGATGATGATGTCCCCTTGAGGAGCTCATAAGGTTCATCATGTAAACCCTGCAGGTGGACCTGGTCCGGCATGATGAAATGGTTGAGTGGTACTACTCAAGGAGTTAGATGTTGATTAATTAATGGTTAGTAAATTAATTAATCGACGGACATTCGAGATCTTAAACACGGGGAGAAAATGTACAAATAATATATGGAGCCCATATTGTCATATGGGGGTTGGTGAGGTAGATCAATGATGGACCTTTAGTGGATTGGATCATCATTAGTGGATCAGACTTTATGTGGGCTTGATCCATGGGTGGCCAAGCCCCAACTCCTCCTCATGGTCCCTAATGTATCCCATTAACACCTCAAGATGCTTAGATCCAATGGATAGAAACAAAACACTAAGATCCATTGGTAGAGATTAAATCTCTAAGATCCGACGGTTGAGATTAAATCTCTAGATCCGACGGTTGAGATTAAATCCCTAGAACCAATGGAGGAGATTAATTCATGGCTTATCCCCAAACTCTATAAAAGGTGGCATGGGGTTGGCGTGAAGATCATGATTGAGAGGAGCAAGGCTTGGTCGGCAAGAATAGGGCAATCCTAGTTGAGATAGGATTGGAATTAGGGTTAGGGTTTGGAAGCAAGGGTGGCACCAAATAAGGCAAGTTTTCCTTCTTCTTCCTTGCCTTGGTGCCAACGTCCAGCAGCCTTTTCCATCTCTTTTCCAGCTTTGGCGGCCCAAGGTCCCCTTCTTCTCCATAGGTGGTGGAAACAAGATATAGGGTTTCCCTTGGTGTGTTGATAGTTTTCCACCATCTCCTTCTCCTTCTAGTTGGCCGGCGGCAAGAGCTTTGATAGCTCCTTGTTGGTTGAGTTTTGGAAGGAGAAAAACATTGTTTCTCTTCTTCCTCTTGCTTGGGAAAAGCAAGGAAGGAAGTTTTGCGATCTAGGAGCTTCGACTTTTTGTGGATCGTCGCCCACACGACGTCCAAAAGGAGGAGGGTCATACATTAGAAGACCAAGAGGTATAACTATTCTTCTATCTCTTTTATTCATTGCTTGTGTTTGTTTTTCAAAATATAAGCATGTTATATTTCTGTAAATAGGCTAAATAATACTTGGATCCTGAGTATAAACACAAAAACCGGCGATCCGGACATCGTCTATTCCGCGGTTACTCGTAGAATAGAGAATCTTGAACAACTAGTTTGTTCAAGTGACCTCTCTAAACGAATAGCACGACGATGACTTGGTTGTTTTGGGAATCCCTTTTGTCTAGGATTAAATTTTTAATCCGGGGACATCGAAGGGATCACCATGGTCAAGCAACCGAGGCGAAGGGGAAGCGAAGTTTCCCCTCACGGACTCGACAAGGGAAATCCCTTAAATTAGTATCAGAGCTTCCGGGCAAAACCTACACTTTTGAGTACTTAACTCGTGTTATACAGAGGAAGCTAAGTTAGCTACATACCATTATCCGGATCTAACCGGTACTTGGTTGAAGATATAGGAAATAACCTATGAGAAATGATGTATCACTTGGTCACAGTTCAGTGATGTTGTGAGATAGTATTTCCCCACATCATTTTTGACTCATTGTCAGAAAATTCTTGGGCATCGAGTAGGGTGATCGTTTGGTAATGAGAGTGCCATGAAGAGTCATTAGACTTGCGAAGGTTACGACCACCTAATAACTCGAGAATGTGATCGATATGTCTTAAGCCACCTATGGTTTACCGGTTGACATCTTGATCAGAATGTTTGGATCTCCTACCAGATTCTACCGGAAGTGCATAGACTGAGTCATGTGTATAGAAATGACTCCGTAGCAAGTGTTTTAAGAGTTGGAGATTTGATAAGCATATATTGCAAGTCAAATTATTGGAATTAGAAGTCTCCGAATGTTGGATAAAAGGAGCAAGATTAAAGTCATGAGTCAAGAGCGACTATTGAAGAGTTTTTCGATCATAGAAGACCGATTGCAGATTGTCAGTAGCTTCTCATGTTTATCAGTGAACTCAGAGGAAAGACTCCGAAGGGAGTTTATGTGTGTGCAGTGCGGGTCACGACGACACCAGAGTCAGATTATTCGATGGACCATTGTATCTGTTTCTACTATAAGCAGCCGGTATCTACGAGGAGAGTATGTACTTTGAAGACTCAGTGGAAGACTATGGATGATGCTTTCGAGCGGATGATTCACAACCTCAGAAGTTGAGATCATGACATAAGAATGGATTATCATCAGCAGCGATCTACTACCTCAGATATAGTTGGAGCTCTTTGATACTTTCATCCGGAAGAAGTAAGTTATTCAGCAGTATCAGCAGAAGACATCTCAGAAGATTCAGACAATAACTGTTACCTTCCCAGACGTGGTTATGCTTTATACAGAGGAGAGATTTTACGATAATAGTCGTATCTATGCAGTATTCTCCAGTGGCAGCTATACCTTTCACAGAGATGGAGCGTGCTTTGATGTTGACAGTTCTTCAGTATTTTTCAGCCGGATGTGTACCCTTTGCTAGTACAACAGTGTTTACCATCTCCATTGCGGTTGTTTCAGTTTGTATCTTAGTTCAGCAGTTGACTTCAGTTCTCCATGATAGTCTTTGCATCTACATGAGCTCAGCCATCCAGAACAGATGTCGGACAAGTTTACATGATTACTCGAGAAGAAGTATAGAAGACCGAAGGATCGGTCCTTCGGGGTATTACTTTAGGTTATCCTATTTGCGGATATATCGAGAGATACTGGTAGTTTACAGGTATCTTTGTCTAGAACATTCTTGGATAGGGTTCGAAGGGTTCCTATCGACTTGTGGGTTGGTGACTTTCTCTACCGTCAGGTGAGATGTTGATCAACAACCAAGAAGTCAAGGGATACCCTTAGCCTTTGCTAGACATACCTCCACTATAGACATATCCTTACGGATAGTTGGATTGTTGGAGCGTTGGTATACTAGGACTCTCGGATGTACGTATAATCCGAGAGTATTCGGATGTAGTTACGGATGAACTCTCGGGCTGGTCACTGCATGGGCAAGTGGAATATGCGATTGAGGTGATTTCGGGAATAGTCCTGATATTGGGGACCTCATACCGGGAGATGATTTTATTGGTATCAGTTTTGCTAAACACTGTGGTTAATAGAAGAACGTAAGTTGTGATTATAGGAGGTGTTGGATGGGATATTTATCCATTTCAGTATTCCTTCTAGAGAAGTTCCGGAACTCTTCGTTAAAAGAGAGATAGACCTTTGAGGTTATGCATCGATTATCGATGATTGGAATGTAGTAGTTGAGAATGAATATCCTTTGTTAGGGATAGATGATTTGTTTAGATCAGCTAAATGACACCTGTGTATACCCTAGGGTTGATCTATGATTGGAGGGTTGATATTGTAGTGACTTAGTGTCATACAATTATCATTATCGGTGTGATGATTGAGCTATCATTAGTGTAGGGTAAAAGGATTCAGATGTATAGAGATGATTGATGATGTTGTTAGACTTATCGACGATTTAGTCGTCCATGGATTTGAGGAATCAAGTACTCTTGGAGTATTTGAGATCGATTGTCATCATATCTGTGGAAGATATATTTATGGATATATTCCCAATCTTGAGGGAAGTTGTTGTTTCTTTAGATTGATTTGGTATTTACCATAGATGAGGATAGGATGTTCTAGCGATACTATATCGCCGACTTGTTGGACCAAGAAGGTGATGGAAATCAGTTGGTCGGAAGTTTGGGAAGCTAGGTTTCAAGGCCTAGAAGGTGACTGACTTTTGTGTCTGTGTTAGTTAATCCGTCCGATATGGATGGAAGGGTATTGTACATAGATGCAATATTTCAGGGATTAGGAGCAATCCCGATGCAGTTGAATGAGACGTGTATTATGTGTATGCTAGTTGAGAAACTAACAAGATTAGTCATTATAGTCTTCCAGTTACTTTTAGTTCTGTGTGACAGAGTGAATTTTTGGACATTGGATTAATTTCTCTTGTGAGAATAAATCTCCGTCTCTGGGAAGGATAGTGGTTCCTAGAGTCGCATTCGATTTAGGAAGAGTTGTTTCAGGAGACTCTTCATTCAGGAGTGGTGATTTATTCGGAGTGTATCCGAAAATAGTGAGTATTGGGACGTTCCTGTTGGTGGAACGATATATGGGACATGATTGATTTCGTAGTTTGATGTTGGGTATTGCCAACAAGCAAAGGTGGAATATTAGTGACCAGTAGGGTTACGTACCATGATGGAAGTGGGAGCCTAGTACGTTAGACTGTGATGGGAGATTATCTAGAATTCGGAAAGGACTTGATAGGATTTGGGTAGTCGATGATCGATTAGCTAGGTCCGCTCATTTTCTTCCGAGTCATAAAATGGATTTCGTTGGATCGCTTGATGGAATTATATCCATGGAGTATCCTTGAATATCATTTCTGATAGTGATTCATGATTCACCTTACGATTCTGGCAAAGTTTCCCATCGGTTACGGGTATAGAGCTTCACTCTGGTACAGTAATTGACCTCCTAATAGGTTGGCTGAGAGCGTATAAGAGCTGGAATATAATATTCAAGCTCAGTACTCCACTTAGTCACTTGAGGTGTGACTTTGCTCCGGATACTTGAGATGGTTGTTGTGACATCTCGTACTCGTACGTGAGTCAGAAATTTGGGGACCAAATTTTTATAAGTGGGGGAGAATGTAAAATACGGGAAAAAAAATTATATGGATTAACCCTTTAATTAATTGGATTTAATTAGTGGTTTAATTGAGTTTAATTAGTGGATTAAATTGGGCTTAATAAGTGGGTTAATTGGATTTAATTAGTAATGGGGTTTGAAATTGGGCAAAAACCTGTTGGGCCGAATCCATTGGGCTGGAATTGGGCTTGAATTGGATTGGGTCAAAGCAGATTGGGTTGAACTTGGGTTGGTTTAACCGAATCACTCGAACAACGTCTAAAAACAGGGTCGGAAACTCGCGATCAGCATTACTCCTTCCGCGATCTCTCCGTTTCTCTCCTCCGCGTCTCTTTTCTTTTTGCCGCGCGATCATTTCGTTCCTCCTCAGCTCATCGGCGTCTCGGTGAGAGTAGTCAACGGTGCCACCACCATGGCTGATCTCCAGCCGAAGATTAGTGGGACTCGCTTAGGGGATCTCCGCGATACCTTCGACGGACGGATGGTGCTGTCGCCGCAGCAGCGAGCTGTCGATTGAGGTTTTTCATTTTGTCTAGGGTTAGGATTCATCGTTGATTTCCCCTGAGTTCTAGCTATGGGTTCTCGTCTAAGGTTGATCTATGGTTTGGGAAGTGTTTTGGAAATGGGATTTTTTCTCCGGTGAACAGAGGTTAAAGGAAGGGGGATTGCCGGTGGAGAGCTAAGCCCGGTAAGCTTCAAGTTCTCTTTGTTTTCCTATAGCAATTGTTGTATTGTTTGTGGTTTTTGTCCGATGGTGATCTGCTCGGTTATCATCGCCGGAGTAGTTTGTTGATCGGGCAATTTTCTTTATCGCTGATTGGTTAGATCCGTGTTGTGGTCATGTTGGTTGTCTTCGTTTTCCTTTGATCACGAGCTGCTATTATTTTGGATTCCGACGACAGTCATTTTCGCACCATCAGATCAAATGAGGGAGGAGCTCGGTTTCACCTTCTATTGACCTTGATGTGCAAGTGGCAACGCTGGTGTTAGCGATGTTTTAGCCGGTGGATCCATAGCAAGAGCGAAGGGAAAACACAAATTTGAAACAGTCCATTTGGGGTGGAGGTATGTGAAGCCACTAATAAATTCCTTATGATTTAATTATCATATGTCTGTTATTGTGAATTTGGTGGTTATCTTCAGTTCATTTGGATTGAGCAAGTTAGATTCGTTGGAGGGAATTAAGAAGTTGTGGTTGATTGCAATGGGTAAAGGTAAGTCTTGAATTGTATGTTATACATTGAATGTGTGATTAGAGTAACTAACTCTTGAAAGAGAATGCACAATTGTGTTGCTAGAATTATTGATCACTGTGTAAATCATGAGTAGATTTTGGATAATGTCATGGGATTTACTTGCAGTTAATAGTTGGGCAGATCAGATTCCATCAAGTGGATTAAGAGGCTATTGATGATCGAAGCGGAGATTAGTTTCAGGACTTTGATCTAGTGATGGTATAGTTGGAGAACAATCATGTTTTATTCGTGATCATTAGATATGTGATGGTACTTAATTGTATCCTATTGTTACAGGACTTTGATGGTGATGGATACATGAACGTGGAGATGGATAGCACGGATTATGTATCAGGTGGGTAATATCTACCTGGTTCGGTAGTTTTGATCAAATTCTAGTGCATGATCTTGGATTTATGTTTATACCTGTTTACCTTAAATCCACTCTTATTTAATCATATGCTTGTACTGCCTTGAACTTTGAGATATATACTCTGGTACTTCATTGATTATCAAGCTCGGATAGGAATTATAAACCCTATTATGTATTAGCTGATGGATGTTCAGTAAGTAGAGGTGGTTAGGGTTATATTTGTGACCTCAGATTGGGTTACTGTGTTACATCACTAGGGTTTGGTGATGAATTGGGTTATGGAGTCGATCGTTGTATCGTACACATATTAGTTGTGCATCTATGGTGGATTTAGTTGTCTGTGCATAGATAAATGTGTGTGGTTGTCAGTATGTGGTTACGGACTAGAGGTCCTAGCATGATTGTATTTCCATTATGGATCGTATATCTATATATAGTTATATGGATGGTCATAGTATCTCGCTACTGACTAGAGGTCTTAGCATGGTTGACTGTCAGATGAGTACGACTCTTTGTACGGTAGAGAGAGTCTTGTGGATTGTAGTCCATGCATGCTGACGACTGGGTCTCCCTTATGGATGAGACGGGTCGTCAGTCATCCTGCCTCCCCGGCCACTCGGGGTAGTGGTAGCAGGGTTGAGGGCAGAGCTTTGGATGTGCCATGCTCGGCCACTATGGATGGTGGTAGCTGGAGATGCGCACCTGGCCACTGTGCAGAGTGGTGTTAGCACTCGCCCACTATAGACGGTGGTTGTGTGACGTGCAGTTGTCCTGTGTGCGGCGTTTGTCTACTCATGGGTAGGGACAGCGTGGCTTGCAGCAGGGGCCCCTAGGAGTAGTTAACTTTTTATGCTTATACGCTACTCAGTCATACTACCTAACTCGGCCACTCGAGAGTAGTGGTGCTGGAGTCTGGCTAGTTGTCATTTGTCGTGCCACCCTGGCCACTCTGGGGTCGTGGTTGGATGGGTCCGCAGACAGTGACCATGCATATGCATTGCTGATATATATGTATGCATGTATTTGATATATGTTTTACATATGCCTGTGAGATGCTGCATTTGATTGAGCTATGATTGTTGCACATGCTTGTACATCATGATACATGTCATTTGCATTTTATTTATTGCTATGTGTTGAGAATGATACATGCGTTGATTCAGACTGTTATATGCATTTGATTAGCATCATGTCATTGTGTGGTACGGACCGGGTTATTATTACAGGTGATCATATATTGTTCATATGTTGGAGTATTGGTCAGGTATGGGATTGACATGGTACATTATATGAGTTATGTTATTGTAAATCTGTTCAGGATGATCTAGCATATGGTGTTACAGACCGTCAGGTACGTTGGTACATTACTTCATGTTCAGTTGATCAGTTTAGTATATACATTGAGTATGACTTTATTGTAGTTACTTGTTATTAGATTTGGATATGACTGTATGTCTATTGGACTCATGTTGTATACCTATAGATCTTCACATGTATACTTGTAGATCTATCCTTATATGTTGTTCATGCACTTCCTATATATTACCCCCGAGTTTATACTCACCACCCCGGAACCCTGGGCTTCCTGTCACCCAGATAACAGGTAGAAGATTCCTTGGACGTTCGGAGCTCCGCCAGCTGATCCCATCTCTCACTGGACGGATGGATATTTAATCCGCAATTGTGGTATTTGTGTGGATTGTCGTTTTGTGGTTTTAGTCGTATTGTTTCCGTATCTGTGATATATGGACGTGTTGTATATATTTGGCCTTTGATGTGGCTTCTATTATGTTTCTTGTTGTGTCAAGTCACTCCGGAGTGCACAGTTGGGTCATTGTATATTGTTTTATCTGTTGTATGTTTCCGCTGTGTTTGATATATTGATATCTTTATGTTATATTGTTGTTGTGGGCCTACGGGCCTTGTATTAACCCGATATATTGCCACGTACAGGGGAGATGTCATCCATTTGCTTTTCGGCACGGCATACTCTCGGGGCGTGACACTGTGGCTCTGACAATCAATTGTTAGGGTTGAGTAGTCGACTGGAATTAAGTGAACAGGGCACAAAATGTTTGATAGTTGACCGCTAGAGCAGGGTAGTCGACTAGTCATGAATTTTTTATGTGGATTAGTCCATTATGAGACAATGCATTGGTGAGCAGTCGATTGGTGGGTAAGACTAGTTGACTGGAAGGCAAAAAATCAGCCAGATACGTGACTTAAAAGGTGCTCTACAGGAAGGAAGAAAGAAGCGGTCCTTTGGGGGATTTGAAGAGGAGTGCATGTGCAATTACAGATCTTCAAAGCATTCCACTGCAACTAAAAAGCAAAACCATCAAACTTTATTTGTGTAAAGTGTTTTTACTTGTATTTGGTTATTGTATTCTGTTTGGACCAATTTGATGTGTTGAGGGGGTTAAATAGTGTCGCTTCGATTTTGTTCATGTTCGTCTACAAAACTTGTTATGCGCAACAAAAATAATAAAGAATAAACTAAAAAAAAGACCTCATGACACAAGATTTAACATTCTTTGGAGAATAAGCTCTTACTTCATGACGATCCTTAAGGTGGATCACTCCTCTTCGAAGATTCCATTAGCTTCCTGCTTTAGGTATGTAGCAAGGTGGAGCAAACCTCTTTACAACTTGAGCTTTACAACAAAATACAACAAGTATACAATGTAATAAGTAAAATATAAGTAAAGAAAACTTTACTCAACAAACCTTTGCTTGTGCATTCTTTGGTTGCTTTGAAAGGCTTTTGAAGACGTCGAATGCAACAGTAATTTCTCTCCAAAAGCTCCCAATAATAGCTACCGAAATTCCCCATCTCGAGTTCCATTTAAAGTTGTGTCTGGCTAGTTTTGCACCAAGCAGTCGACTGCCAAAAGGCATCAGTTGACTGCTCGCCTATCCGTTGTCTCATAATGGACTAATCCACGTTTGATTCTTTCCAAAATATACCTGAGCAGTCGACTTCCCTTACCAACAGTTGACTGCCAAGCCCAATCGACTACAAGACCTTTTGTGCTTTGGACACTCATTACCAGTTGATCGCTATACCCTACCAGTCGACTACTCAAGACTAGTCGACTGTCAAACCTAGTAGTTAATTGTCAAAGTCACAGTCAGCAGTCAAACCTAAGTCGACTAGTTGACCAATAGACTAGGTCATAATCCCAGTCAACTACTCGAGTCAAACTAGGCTCTCGAGTGTTGTGTACTCGACCAATCGACTAGCCAAAAACATCAATCAACTGGTAAAGCTCAAACATGAGGTTTAACCAAAGTATGATTCCCTCATACTTGATCTACCACCCTTAGTCTAGACTTAAGACTTCTAGTCACCTCCATTAGTGTCATGGCCTTAGGGACCATCCGAGTCCTCCACGACTCACTCACTCTTCGCACTAGCCTTTAGGTGCTTCCATTTTCTATGTCATGCCTTCAGGTACCCTTAGCCTAGACCTAAACCTTCTAGTCACCTCCATCAGTCTCACGCCCTCAGGGTCCAACTGAGTCCAACATGACTCATTCACCATTCGCGTTAGTCTTTAGGTGCTTCCATTGGCTATGTCATGCTAGCTGATGCACGCAAGTACGACCCCAAATCTCTGACCGAGATCGCCAAGGACTTGAAGTGCGCACTTGCGTTCAACGCCTGTAAGTCCACGGTTATCGTCAAGTAATAAATTATGTATCAATCCCGTAGGGATTGTGATTCGAGTACTGTGTATCCTGTGAACATTGATGACAGTATCTTGTGAGTCAAAAGTGTGGTCGATAACAGTATTGACTCAAGTACGATGTCATTTGAAGAAAGTAAAGGGGGACTTAAGGTTGATTAAAGGATTTTTGGATTTTGGTTTCACTTATGCGTTGTTGAATATGCTATCAATTTAATGCTCGTGGATCTCTAGTTATGATTCCAATGAACTTTTGCTTCTATCGGAAACTACCTATTCTTAGCCAAGTTTCCCTTTCGCATCATTAGATCTCAGGGGGTTGCTATCTTGAGAAGCCCCCTGTCTTTGGGCCTCTACAACCCTTCTAGAGTTGATTTCTCTTACTTTGGGCATTATGCTAAAATAACTTCATGGGGTTCTATGATGTCATATGGATCCCTATGAGTAGGTGGATCATATTTCATATCCTACTCTTTTAAAACTTACTTCCTACGGTTATGGGAGGGAGGATGACCGTACAGTTACACCTTGGTTCTCGTAGATTTCGATAGAAAGGCTTTCCACCCTTATATCGACTACGCACGGTAGAAATAGAATCAAGACAACTTTCATTGATCTAAACAACATAAATTGCAAATATAACTCAAAAGAAATGAATTAGATATTTTAACTAGCATGTCCAACTTGCACAAGTTACTCCCTAATTCTAGAATCAAAGTATCTACTCCATGAATAAGGAAAAGCAAATGCAAGACATCTTTTTATAAATCATTACAATCCAAATAGAGTTTAAAAGAGAAAGAATATGCCCTGTTGGATCCAATGCGAGGTCTTGGTCACCCTTCAAGGTGTTGGAGCATCGATTCGTGTCTTTGAGTCGCTTCCTTCTTCCCCGTTGTGAGCCTCTGGTGCATTTTAGGGCACCTTCTTTCCGTCCCAGCCGTCAACCCTCCCCCTTAGGTTTAGACGTGCCTTCTCTTTTATAGGAGTAAAATCATCTTTCCTTATTTGCCCATGAAACCAGATCTGTATGAATCGCGCTGTCGCCACACGACCGTGTGGAATCCACATGCTCAGTCGTGTGAAAATTTTGAAGTTGCGACTTGAAATATACTTTTGGCCAAAGGCACGATCATGAGAGATTCACACGGTCGACCGTGTCTTTCTTTGGAACTTTGTAATGATGTCATTTTTCATCCATAGCACACCTGTGTATTGAGAACACGACCAGAGTACACTTGCTTTCCTTGAGCTCCATTTATTTAGTCATTTCGCCTTAAAAATGGCTCCCTGCACACAAAAGTAGTAAAAGAAGATCCCCGAACTAGAAAGTAGTAAACAAGTGCAAAATAAAGGAAATAAGCATAAACCAAGAATGAAATGTCATGAGATGTGTGGTAAAACTACTCCTAAATTTTTATATGATTTACACACATCAAAACCCCTCAGGCTTATATCTTTACTTGTCCTCAAGCAAACCTTAGTGCCGTGGATTTTAAAAGTATTGTTCTAATACTTAGCATGTTTACTAAAACCTATCAAGTGGTACTTTCAATCAAAGCAAATAAATAAGTTCTAAAAGTTCACTAGGTTAGCTTTTCGTGGATGTGCCAAGAAAATTTCCTATGGGATTCACATTCCATGTTGTGTTAGGTCGTCATCCTATAGCATTCCTAAGGTTTCTGGCTTTTAGGCACTTACCTGCCCTAAGCGAGGGTTGTTCCCTAGAGTTAGCATAAAGTCTCAAAGGCGTGCTCAGTATCGAGAGAAATCGGTAGGCGTTTCCCTAGTAACCTAATTCGGTCTCAAAGGGGCACCTAACCATTTCCACCCACAACAACTATTTCTTTAACTCTCATTTTTTTTCCACTCATTTTTTTTTATATTTTTTTCTTTCTTTCTCTATTTTTTTTACTATTATCCTCACTAGAATTTTGATTTTTCTGAATGAGCATACACAATCCAAGCATCTCCAGTAACTAAAATGATAATCTAGAGTCACCTATGGATTCCAAAGTCCTAGACTATTGAGATGAATCATAATGAGGTATGTACTAGATTCTCCCTTTCAGAATATTCGGTGAGTGTAAGTGAGAAAAAAAGCTAACAAGTGAAAATTTAGAACATCCATCAAAGCATCTCAAAATATAGTACCAAGACATAAAAGAAATTAGACTACCTATGGTATGGAAGCATATCGTGGAGATTTTTGAAAACATCATTGAGGTAGCTTATAGTGACTAACAACTAAGTGCTGAAAGAAACCTAAATACTACATGCATGAGACAATAAATACAAATAATCTAGTAGAGCAAATGAAAACTAAACCTAGATGTCATAAACTAAAACTAGCAGAAGAACATAGCGAAATGTAAGTCTCCCCTAGACTTAAATAAAGTTGTACCTCTAGCGCGGCAGTCTAGGCAAGAAGTCTGGCAGTATCGGCATATCAGGCTCGTGAGTGAATCACGTGCTTAGCCACTGGTGCCACCTATACATGTGGTTCATCTGGAAACTAGTGGACTCAGCGGTTGGTCTATGCTCCTCCTCATTCTTGCTTCTTCAAGACTTCTTGGAGGTTGGAGAGGGTCCTTGGAGGTTGGAGAACGAAGGTTCCACATGAGCTAGGGCAAGAAATTGAAAGTCACGGTCGATTTGGGACAAACTCCACGACCTTCACCCTTTTAATGGGGCGCGACATGGCCGTGTGGGATTCACACGACCCGCTGTGTGTGGCTCTGCCTTGGTCACTCAAGAAAAATTCGAAAATAAGCACACCGGTGTGAGATTCACACGGTCGATCGTGTGCGGCTCTGGAATTCTCTTGGAGTGCCACACGATCTGAGATTTTCCCCATGCCCTGCCGTGTGATCTTCTTTCAATTGGACACGACCTTGTGAAATTCACATGATCGCCTGTGCTTTCCTCTGGGTGCTGAAAAAAATTCCTCTTCTGCCTGCCAAATTTTATACTAAACAAAACACTCATAATGATAGTAGTGGACAAAATTTAAAACCTAAAATAACATTCATGAATGTAGAAAACTTAATGACAAATAAATTTCAACATGGGTTACCTCCCAAGAAGTACTTGTTTAAGGTTACATCTCAATAAATTTAAATGGACCATACAGAGCCTCACACGACCGTGCCTAATTTGGTAAGGGTCATGCCTGGCTATGGCCAAAAGAATGACTGAACTGGGCTATGCCCAGAAGGACAAACAACCAGGCCATGTGTCCTGACACAACCGTGCCTTTTGGCACGGCCGAGCCATGTCAATCGACACGGTCGTGTCACGGTTTCATCGATTTTGGAGATTTCTCTTTATAGAAATTTCCTATGTTGTTCTTACCTTAATTATGGGATAATTATGGTAAGATATGTTCTGTTTATGCCTCATAAGATGACCCGATCAGGAGATCTATAAATAGATCCCTTGATAAATCTTTGGCAGAGAGTGTTTTAGGTTTTCCCTTGGTAGTCGTCTTTCCTCTCTCTTCTTCTCTTATCTCTGCTGGTTGGCTAGCACCAATCAGAGACAAAGGCTTGCTACTATGGGAGTTGTATTAGGTGATCTTGACGTGAATACTGATAAAGGTAAGGCCTGTTGGTCTTGCTTGTTGTTTCGACGGATTCAAAAGAATCTCAAAGGTATAACTTCTCCTTCTCCTCATGTGTTTTCATATGATTATGTCAAAGTAAGTTTTCCTGACCCCCAGGAGATGTCTGAGATGGAATAAAAATAGTTTTATTTGCTTTATTCCCCTGTGCATGATCCCGGAATCTCCAACAAGTGGTATTAGAGTCACCTTGTTCGTTTTGCATAGATTGAATGTTGTAGGAGAATATTTAAAGCTTGTTTGATGTTTTAGTATACCTATGCATGTTTATCTATATGATAGATTAGAGTATGCTTGATTTTACATATAGGATATGTTTGTAACATGTAAGGAAATACCAAGGATTCTCCTAGAAACACCGAAGGTGTTGGCCACATCGTTAGAGCCTAAGCATAGACTCACGTTCACATCGGAAAATTTATTTCCTAATGTGACATTGGTTTTTCCATATTTAGGTTTATTTCCTTTTATACATGAGACCATAATAACCTGAAATACCTCGTGCAAATATTAGGGCTAAAATGTTCCATTAATATGGTTGAACCGGAGTTCTTTTTCGTGTTTGGATTGTTGGACTCTCTCCAAGCCTGGCATGACATCGAGCATGTTCAATTCATATGAGATTCGATGTTTGTTTTAAATGGTAAGGACCAGAGGTTAATTTCAAGTTTGGGTTGTTGGACTCTCTCCAAGCCTGACTTGTAAATTGGATGTGTTCAAATCATTTAAATTTAATCTCACGATTAATGGGCTAGCCCTAACTGAAAGCATTGATTTGTTGGACTCTTTCTAAGGCCAATGTGGACAGAGGTGCAATTAGGTGATATGCATTGGATGCATATATGTTAATGAGTTAACAACCTAATGTATATGTGAACAATCAATTAGTTGATAGCATAAAGTGATAGTTATATATTTGATATATAATGGGTACTATTGATACCTAAGATTATGACTATGAATGACTTGTTGGACTCTCTCCAAGGTTGTTCTTAGTAATAATGGATATAAACCCACTAAGAGATCACCTACAATCTCTCGAATTCAAAGTGAGGGCTATTGAATTTGATAAAAATAGTGAGAGTTTCTTGTTAAAGTAAATTGTTTACATTACTATAAATTCATCTCTCTAATACACCTCTATTTGTATGTCTAGGTACTAATTAGAACAACATGTCAACCTCCATTAATTTACGTTCGATTTTGGACAATGACAAATTGACTGGGCTAAACTTTTTGGACTGGCTTCGCAACCTGAGAATTATTCTAAAGGCTGAAAAGCTAGCTCATGTCCAACAAGGACATGAGAATGCAAGTCTTCCAAAACCCTTTTGGAGTTACGCACTCGAGACCGCTGTTCACATGTTAAATAGAGTCCCAACTAAGGCAATCTCTACTACTCCATATGAGATGTGGAATAGTAGAAAACCTCATTTATCTTATTTGAAGATATGGGGTTGTCCTGCTTATGTGAAGGGGACAATATCAGACAAGCTGGAGGCTAAGTCTGATAAGTGTCTATTTATTGGTTACCCTACGGAAATGAGGGATTATCAATTCTATCATCCCTTGGAAAAAAATGTGTTTGTTTCAAGGCATGTTGTATTCCTAGAGAAGGAGTTTCTCTTACAGGAAAATAGTGGGAGTGAGGTTGAACTAAGTATAGTTTAAGAGGCTCTGGTAGACATAGAAGAGATGCCTAGTCATAAACCATAGCTGATTACTCATTCAGATGAGGTAATAGTTGAACCTCATAATACACCACCTCCTTGTAGATCTAGTAGGACACGTAGGATTCATGAGAGATATGGATTTCTCATAAATGAATCTAATGACATGTTGCTCATAGATGATGAGGAACCTACTAGTTACGATGAGGCACTGAATAGTTCAGACTGGGATAGATGGCTAATAGATGTGAAATCAGAAATAGATTCCATGAAAATCAGGTTTGGAACTTGGTAGACCCACCCGAAGGCATAATGCCTATAAAGTGCAAGTGGGTTTTCAAGAAGAAACTGACATGGATGGTAATATTATTACCTATAAAGCTTGATTAGTGGCAATAGGCTATCATCAAAGACAAGGTGTTGACTATGATGAAACTTTTTAGCCAATAGCTATGCTTAAATCCATTTGGATACTCCTAGCTATGACGACTCATTTTGATTATGATATATGGAAGATGGATGTGAAAATAGATTTCCTTAATGGAAACCTGTCTGAAGATGTATATATGATACAACCTGAGGGTTTCACATCCATTGACAAGAACAAAGTATGCAAGCTTCAATGTTCCATTTATGGATTGAAGCAAGCAACCAGGAGTTGGAATATCTGTTTTGATGAGGCAATCAAATAGTTTGATTTCTCACAAAATCCTGAGGAGCCCTATGTGCATAAGAAGGTAAGTGGGATTGCGGTTGTATTCCTAGTATTGTTTGTTGATGACATATTAATTATAGAAAATGATATTCCTATTTTGCAAACAGTCAAGGTCTGGTTGTCCAAAATTTTCTCCATGAAAGACTTAGGAGAAGCAACCTATATTTTGGGGATTAAGATTTATAGAGAAAGATCGAAACGGTTTCTTGGTCTTTCACAGTCTATATACATAGATAAAATGCTAAAATGGTTTAGCATGGAAGAATCCAAGAAAGGTTTTATTCCCATGAACCATGGGATTCACCTCTCGAAGTCTATGTGTCGGCGCACTGAAGACGAGAAGATTTGCATGAGTCAGATCCCATATGCATCAACTACATGATCAATCATGTATATTATGTTATGTACGAGGCCCGATGTATCATACACTTTGAGCGTTACGAGTAGATACCAGTCGAATCCTGGTATGGACCATTGGGTGGTTGTCAAGACAATCCTTAAGTACTTGAGAAAGACTAAGTATTTGTTCTTGGTATATGGAGGAGGTGATATGGTAGTAAGCGGGTATATTGATGGCAGCTTCTAGACAAATAAGGATGATTCCAAATCTTAGTCTCGATACATATTGATCTTTAATGGAGGTGCGGTAAGTTGGAAGGGTTCCAAGTAAGATACCATTGCTGATTCTACTACGAAGGCAGAGTACATTGTAGCTTCTAAAGAAGCAAAAGAGGCGATCTAGATCAAGAAGTTCATTACTGAACTTGGAGTAATTCTAAGCATTGTTGAAGAATTACCAGTGTACTGCGATAACAATGACGCGATTGCACAGGTGAAGCAACCACGGTCTCATTAACGATCCAAGTATGTACTACGCCATTACCATTTGATCAGAGAGATCATTGGTAGAAGAGATGTACAAATAGAGAAAGTTCCCACCGATAGAAATCTAGTAGATCCCATGATAAAGCCTCTTCCCCAAGAAAAGTTCGAGAGGCATACATAAGCCTATGGTATTAGATATCAAGGCGATTGGCTATAGGCCAAGTGGGAGTTTGATGTAATTGAGAGATCTCCTAAGGCAATCACCTTAGAAGTTATTAATAAAATTCACTATTTGAGTATACATTATCTATGTATTTGATTGGATCTTAAACTCATGTACTGAAGTTCACAATACGATGCATAGCAAGAGAGAAATTGTGATTGGATCACAATTAGTGGGTATCTCATCATTTGTAAATATGCAAGTATTGAAATTATCCCTAGTTGATGAATTGATGAGATTAGACATCATCAATTCAGTGAGACTAGCACATGTTATGCTTCTTGATTTATCCAAGCATTCGGTAATTATTGAATGGAAGCATAGGGATGCTGAGAGTGAATATGTGGATGCTAGTTATGTTAACTAGTTCATTGGAGTGGCCTGCTATGAGATTTCATATGGTTCTATATGTCATTGAAGATCTCATTGCAGCTTGAGTGCGAGCTTCCTTAGACTTGAGATATTCAAGTCACCTTGATCATGACACCTTGTACTTTGTCTTCTTCGCAACCATCTGCATAGTAGGTGTAACTCTGGGATGATTGGGTATAAGCCGAAGTGATTGAAGGTGTTTGAATAGCCCACAGAGGATTCACCACTCCTGATAAAGGAGATGTATACCCTAGGCCTCTTGTCAGGATTGTTGCTCAGAAGTCTCTAGCAAGAGCAAGCATGTTAAGAAGATGGTCTTCTTGGGAACATGTAGGAGTAACTTGAATCCACAGGATAAGGAAATTAACTTGGGTTAGGTGTGACGTAGCCAGCCTAGTGGGGATGAACGCAAAGACGATGTCCTGAACCAAGTGGGTATAGGATGAGTGAAAGGAACATGACACGAACAACTGAAGCTGCTGAAGGGTTCAGAAATTGTTCTGAAGTCGATTTAGACTTTCCGATCAATTGGTGGTCATGATGTACTGCTAGGTGTCACTCATGTTCTATTCATAATTAAGGGGTTAATTATGAATGACCAACATAACTGGGAACCTATTGGGTCACACACACTATGGGTGATCTCGAGATGTAAAACAAGTCTAAGAATGAGATTCTCGTTGAGAGAGGTTATATCTGGTTAGACCAAACCAAAGGGGGCGCAAAATAGAGGCTATGGAACCTCCTATGGCTTTGTTGGACATGACACAACCATATCACACTTAAACGAAGTTAAACAGAACATACAGAGGCTCACACGATCGTGCCTAACTTTGCAAGGGATGTGACTAGATTTGGCCAGAAAAACACTGAACTGGGCTGTGCCCAGAAGGACACACGGCCAAGCCGTGTGTCCTGGCACGACCGGGCCGTGTGAATCCACATAGCCATGTTGCGGTTCCACCGATTTTAGAGATTTTTTTTATAGAAATTTTATGGGTTGTTCTTACCTTAATTATGGGATAATTATGGTAAGATATGTTCCATTTAAGCCTCATAAGATGACATGATCAAGAGATCTATAAATAGATCCCTTGATAATCTTTGGCAGAAAGTGTTTTAGGTTTTCCCTTAGTAGCCATCTTTCCTCTCTTTTCTTCTCTTGTCTCCGCCGGTTGGCTAGCACCAATCGGAGACAAAGGCTTGCTGCTCTAGGAGTTGTCTCAAGTGATCCCAACATGGATACTGATAGAGGCAAGGCCCGTTGGTCTTGCTTGTGGTTTCGAAGGATTCAAACGAATGTCGAAGGTATAACTTCTTCTTCTCCTTGTGTTTTTTCATGTGATTATTCCAAAGCAAGTTTTCTTGGTCCCAGGGGATGTCTGGGATGGAATAAAAATTGTTTATTAGCTTTATTTATATTGTGCATGATCCCGGAATCTCCAACAAAACCGCACGACCCTCGCCCTTTTAATGGGGCATGACATGGTCGTGTGGGATTCACACGATCGGTTGTGTGTGGCTCTGCCTTGGTCGTTCAGAAAAAATTCAAAAATAAGCACAGCGGTGTGAGATTCACACGGTCGATCATGTGCGACTTTTGAATTCTCTTGGAGTGCCACACGGTCCGAGATTTTCCACATGCCCTGTCTTGTGCTCTTCTGCCCATTGGGCACGACCTTGTGAAATTCACATGGCCGCCCGTGCTTTCCTCTGGGTGCTAAAAAAAATGTCCTCTTCTGCCTGCCAAATTTTATACTAAAATAAACACTCATAATGAAAGTAGTGGACAAAATTTAAAACCTAAAATAGAATGAATGAATGTAAAAAACTTAACAACAAATAAATTTAAACTTGGGTTACCTCCCAAGAAGTACTTGTTTAAGGTCTTTAGCTTGACCATACACCTGTATTTCAACTTGGCTCCGGTGGCTCTGTAAACCTCCACTCATCGACATTGGAATCTTGATACTCCCCTAGATAGTTCTTTAATCTTTGTCAATTTATCTTAAACTCCCTTGATTCTTTACTCCATATATCCACAGCCCAGTATGGATATACTTTTTAATTCGAAATGGTCCTGACCATCTTGACTTCAACTTTCTTGGAAAAAGTTTTAATCTTGAGTTATATAGGAGAACTAAGTCCCCTTCCTTAAACTCTCTTCTCAGGATATGCTGGTCATGCCATTTTTTAGTTCGCTCTTTATATACCTTCGCATATTCATATGCATCTCGTCTAGCTCACTTAACTACAATTTCCTTTTCTCCCCTGCTGCATGTAAATATATGTTTAGTTTCCCGATAGCCCAATAAGCTTTGTGCTCTAATTTGAATGGAAGGTGGCATGACTTCCCATAAACCAAGCTAAATGGGGTCATACCGATAGGAGTCTCATAAGCTATTCGATAAGCCCAAAGAGCATCATCAACTTTTTTTGATTAGTCTCTTCAAGATGCCATGACTGTTTTCTCCAAAATACTTTTAATCTCCCTATTTGAAATCTCCACCTACTCGCTCGTTTGAGGATGGTAAGCTATCGAGACCTTATGGATTACCCCATACTTGTGCATCAACTTTTCAAATTGCTTCTTAATGAAGTGAGATCCCCCATCACTAATTACAGCCCAGGGATCTCCAAATTTCGGAAAGATAGTCCTATTAAGCATCCTGATGACCATTTTAGCATCGTAGTAGAGTGATACTATAACTTATACCCACTTAGAGACATAATCTATGTGTTGGTGCAGTAGGCACCTAAGTCGAACCTACATTTTGATTATAGCAAAAGACACAAAGTTAAGCCCATATTGTTATCTCACGAGCTGAATCAAGTGTGCAGGAATGCTAAGTTAAGATGAAGGTCAATGACACCCGGAGGGAACCATGGTGGTCTGGAGACACCGGGAGGACTTCAGAGGGAGCTGAAGTCCTCAAGTGGAGACCAGAGGTGAAGCTACAATCACAAAGGTAAGCTCAAGGTAAGCTTGTGTGTGCGAGCATAAGTAAGGTCGTGTCCTCCATACGGGGATGTCCTTGTAATGCCCATAAAATTCCTAGCAATTTTACAAGAATTTTTGGCTTGATGATCATGGGCTTTATGTGGGCCTTTTTCCAAAATAAAAGAAAATAAGCCAAAAATGGATGCAAGACCTAGGAATTGAACTCCAAACCTCTAGAGATAGCCAAACCCTATAGATGCACCCACTAACCAGAAGCCCAATAGGATTACATCATTAGAGGAAGGGGGGGGGATTATAGATAAGTGTGATAAAGGTAAATGAAGAGGCATGGAGAAAGAGAAGAGAAACTTCTCTTCCTCCCTTTATAAAGAAGAGGGAAGGTTCTAATTTGCCACTTCCTCTCTTCTTCTTCTTCTTCTCACCGAATTCTAGCTCCCTCTCCACCTTTGGCCGAACCCCATCCAAGCAAGAGAAGGCTAGGTTTTGGTCTTCCTTAGGTCACTCAAAGCAAAGCGAAGGATGTAAGTATTCCTCACCTGCATACGGGTAGCTTCGATTGCTATTTTGTAAAAGAAACTCATATGATATATTCGGCCAAAATGAAGTTTTGGGTGTTTTATTTAAATTCTATGTCATGTTTGTAAGAAGAAGATGTCGTTAGGAAGTAGATGATGATGTTAGGATGGAAAAAGGGTTTAGGTTAAAAGCTAACCCTAATAACCACTAAGGTTAATTCGGCCAAGCTATGATTTAGGGTTTCCATGAAGTTATATGCTATGTTTTAGTAACTATATGATGATGTTAGGATTTAAAATGAATTAGGACAAAAGCTAACCCTATTAGCCACTAAGGTTCATTCGGCCAACCTAGGTTTTGGGTGAATAAATGAAGTTTTAATCCATGTTTTATATGCAAATGAAGTTGTTGTTATAAGAAATGAATTAGGTTAAAGGTTAACCCTAAAAACCCTACTTGGACCATTCGTCCAACCTAGGTTTTGGGTGAATAAATGAAGTTTTAATCCATGTGTTATATGCAAATGAAGTTGTTGTTATATGAAATAAATTAGGTTAAAGGTTAACCCTAAAAACCCTACTTGGACCATTCGGCCAACCAAGGTTTTGGGTGAATAAATGAAGTTTTAATCCATGTTTTATATGCAAATGAAGTTGTTGTTATATGAAATGAATTAGGTTGTTGTTATATGAAATGAATTAGGTTAAAGGTTAACCCTAAAAACCCTACTTGGACCATTCGGCCAACCTAGGTTTTGGGTGAATAAATGAAGTTTTAATCCATGTTTTATATGCAAATGAAGTTGTTGTTATATGAAATGAATTAGGTTGTTGTTATATGGAATGAATTAGGTTAAAGGTTAACCCTAAAAACCCTACTTGGACCATTCGGCCAACCTAGGTTTTGGGTGAATAAATGAAGTTTTAATCCATGTTTTATATGCAAATGAAGTTGTTGTTATATGAAATGAATTAGGTTGTTGTTATATGAAATGAATTAGGTTAAAGGTTAACCCTAAAAACCCTACTTGGACCATTCGGCCAACCTAGGTTTTGGGTGAATAAATGAAGTTTTAATCCATGTTTTATATGCAAATGAAGTTGTTGTTATATGAAATGAATTAGGTGTTAGTGCTTATAAGCTCCACATATCTCCACAATGGCATGATATTGTCCACTTTGGGTCTAAGCCCTCATGGTTTTATTTTTGGGCTTTACCCAAATGGCCTCATACCAATGGAGATATCTTTTTTCTTATAAGCACATGATCTTTTCCATGTCTTACCAATGTGGGACTTTGATTGTATTCCCCATACTCCCAACAATCCCCCCCTCAAACGAAGGACCACATTGGGCCCCCCTCAAGCCTATCCCTCCTCGAAGGATTTTCTCTTCTTGATGTCCGATCTTCAACCCACCAGGACTTCCTGTCAGTTGTTCGGTCCCCCCGACCCAACTAGACTTCCTTCCTGATGTCTGGTTCTCTTGATCCGGACGTGGGAGCTCAACTTCCTTCGTTCGAGGTTCATGGCTTGACATGGACCACGGCTCTGATACCAATTGTTAGTGCTTATAAGCTCCACATATCTCCACAATGGCATGATATTGTCCACTTTGGGTCTAAGCCCTCATGGTTTTATTTTTGGGCTTTACCCAAAAGGCCTCATACCAATGGATATATCTTTTTTCTTATAAGCACATGATCTTTTCCATGTCTTACCAATGTGGGACTTTGATTGTATTCCCCATACTCCCAACATTAGGTTAAAAGATAACCCTAGAAGACCCTATGGACCATTTGGCCACCATGAATTATGGGTGATTAAATGATGTCTAATTCATGTTCTATGTGCAAATGAAGTTGTGGTTGTGTTAAATGAATTAGGATGAAGGATAACCCTAGAAACCCCTATGGACCGTACGACCATCAGGTATTTTTGGGAATTAAATGAAGTTTTAATTTAAGTCTTATGTACATATGAAGTTGTTGTTAAGTTAAATGAATAGGTTAACATGTGTTTTATGTTGGGTGAATTCATGTTGATTTGTGATACTAAATAATGCTAGATGAAGATGACATGCCTTAGGTTAGTGTTTACTTACTTTTGCCTTATGCCATGTCTATGAGTATGCGATATTTGAAATATGTTATGAAATGGAAAAAGATAAGATTATGAAATGAAAACGAAACGATATGTTCACTACATAAATATGACATGATGATGAAATGAAGAATGATATGTTATGAAATGAAGAATGGTATGGTTATGAAATGAAAGATGATATGCTCATGAAGTGAAGCATGAAATGTTATGAAATGAAGTATGCTATGTTGCAAGATGAAATAAGCTATGTTATAAAATAAGCATATAAGTATTTTACCTTCTGCATGGCTTGTACCAAGACCTTAACAAGGTCCAAGAAGGGATGGGCTCCTATGATGCCCTAGGTCGATGGAATAAGACTCGGGCCTAGGATGGGCTTCTATGTATGATTGCCCCTAGGTCGATGGAATAAGACTCGGGCCTAGTACGGATGGGTTCCAAGATGCCTTAGGTCGATGGAGTAAGACTCGGGCCTAGGATGGGCTTCTACGCTATGACGATTGCCCTAGGTCGACGGACTAAGATCGGGCCTAGTAACCTATTAGGTTCGAGACTTGCTACCTCGGGCCTATTTAGGGATGCGCGCAATGATAATGAAGAAGTGGTACAATGTCGGGCCCAAATATGTTGACATTTATATTTACGTACCTATAATATATGTTTTCAAAAGCATCTTGCATATGTTACATAGTTAGATTGTTATGTTCACATGCCATGTTGATATGTTACATATGAAGTATGTTATGTCTGATATGCCATGTTATGTCACTATGTTACATATGATGTATGTTACGTTTGATATTCCATGTTATGTCACTATGTTACACTTGATGTATGTTATGTTTGATAGGTCATACATATATGTTGTATGTTATGTTGATTTGCTACGTTACGTATGTTATATGTTATGTTTAATTAAGTCCCAAAGGTACATGATATGATGCTATGTTATAGATGATACATGTTATGCTGCCATGCTATGGATGAGACATGTTATGTTTACCCACGTTACTTATGCTACATGTTAAGTTGATTACGCCATGTATGTTACATGTTATATGGCTTATATGTTATGAATGTTACATGCTTATATGTTATGAATGTTACATGCCATGATTAATGTCGATACATGGTTTTTGTGAGTAGGACTGGATCTTACTAAGCCTATGTGCTTATAGTTTATCTTTCCCTCGTACTGCAGATAAGGGTAAGGGATGGATAAACTAAAGGGAGCAGCAGGAGGGGCCAAATGTGTGTGGTAGTGGCATGGTGGAGAAGATCCGTTAGGTCTATATATATGTGTTTACCTATGATGATGATGTCTATGGATGTCCTTATTATGTCTGCTTATGATGGTGATGTTTAAGAACTTGAACATAGCACTAAGTATCTATCTAAGTTATAATGCATGCTCTATGTTAATAGGAAGAAGTAAAGAAGAAGTAAGAAGAAGTATCTATATATGTTATGATGCATGCTTTATGTGAAGAAGAAGAAGTATATATATATATGTCAATGCATGTTTATGTTTTAAAAGAAAAAAAAATGTCTAAAGTCTTCCGCTGTAAGAAGTATGAAATATGTATAAAGTCTTCCGCTGTATGTATGTATGTATGTATGTATGGTCGCGTCACGCGCCGCCCCTCCAGATTCTGGGTCCGAAAAGGGCGGGCGTGACAGGTGGTATCAGAGCGGATCTGCCTTTCCACTACACACACATCAAGCTCCAAATCCTACCGCTCCAAGTAAGAATTCTATGTCTACTCTAATTTTGTTAATTTTGTTCATGAATGATAAGAAATGTTTTTTTTAGCTTAAATATGCATGAATATAGGTATGATAGTCTTATGCTTGTGTATGATAAGGAATGCTTTTAGTGAAAATATGCATGAAAATATGTATGATACCCTTATGCTTGTTCATATATGATATAAAATACCTTAAGCTTAAACTATGCATGAGAGCATGAATGATGCCTTAAGCTTAAAATGATTTTATGTTAGCTTTAGTCTAAGTATGCGTAGGTCAACGAACGAAAACTTATACTAGCTTCACAAGAAACACTTGTGATTGGCCAAAGGGGTCAAAGGTAGACAAGTTAGGTAAATCAAAATTGATCAAAAAAAAAAAAATTATTATGAGGAGTTGATTTTCGTAATTAATTGGGTGAGGTCTATGCTCATATAAATTGAATTAAGCCAGCCAAGACCGTTAGTCGGTTTCTTGATCGACTTCACTTATTTCAATGACAGACGATGACTACAATGACCCGTCGTGATGTGTTACGAAACAAATTGAGGGAAGCTATTGAAGAGATAGTTTATAAACCTAATGGTGGGGTCATCGGACACATAAAAAGGCTCGATGGTCTTTTTAGGAAACTCGAGCAACAGGAGTTTCCGTTACTAGACAATTATCGGATATGGGCCTTGGTACGCTCTCTTCCAAATGATTTCATGGTATTTGCGCATCACGTATGGGGCCGCTATGAAGGGCGGATAACATATGCCGAGTTGTCTTTGGGAACTCTTGAGCACAAGGTTCAAGAGAATCTCGTGGTAGCCGGCCTCAAAGAATGAAGAGGGTTCTACAAACAATAACTTATTGGCCTGAGACTACCCTAATGAGGCCAAGGGAGATAGGACTAAAAGTAATTACACTAGGGTTTGTCCTAGTGGGAGTCGTAATAAACTATCTTCTCAAGTAGTCTTGTTTCGATTAGAAATAAGGAATGTTATATATTAACATTATTCTTTTGACGTATGAATAAGAAATGATGAGCCTCGCTTCCTATGAGCCTCGTTTCCTTTGAAATTAGTGATTAGTTTATTGCATGGGATGTATGTTGTATAGTTGATCAATGTTAGATTGGGACATACGAATGATGAGTGGAAAGCGAAGTTGCCGCTTCATGTTGTAAACCAATTCAAATTGACATTAGTGAGTCAATGGGCTGCATGTGACCTATCGGTCCCGTGAAGCCGTGAAGAGATTGACCCGACTCACATGCCTATACCCGAGTTGGTCGGCCGCGGAAGAGAAAGGGGAAGACTCATCTTTGAAGATGCTCACCGAAATAGCTCGAATGTGGCCGGAGCTCATAGACGCCCATGAGGAACCGAAGGCTGATGAGTGCCCTGATTACCAAGCATTACGTGAACATGAGACAGCGCAGATGGCTCGAGCTCGTCAAGGATTATGACTGCGAGATTCTCTACCATCCGGGGAAAGCTAACAAGGTGGCTGATGCACTCAGTAGGAAGTCATGCGCCACCCTGATGTCTCTATTAGTGTTATCTCGGCCCTTAGAAAAAGATTATGCGTTACGGGTTGAAATCATCTCGGACAGCTCTCGACCATGGCGATAGCTGATGATATCTTGGAAAAACAAGTGACCCAAGCCTTCAGAGGATCAAGCAAGAGGTCTTAGAAGGAAAGGGCGATGGGTTTGGATCTCGATAGTGGAGTACTCTACCTCGAGGATCGCTTGTGTATTCCGACGATCGAGAATTACGGAAGGAGATATTTGAGAAGCTCACGGAACTCCTTATGCGATGCATCCTGGAACCACCAAGATGTACCAAGACCTAAAAGCGAAAGTTACGGTGGTTGGAATGAAAAGAGATGTGGCTCGATATGTCGATACTGCACGACAGAGGTTAAAGCGAGAACACGAGACACGGAGGAACAACTGCGGTAGATCCAGATTCGAGAATGGAAATGGGAGGACATTTCTATGGATTTCATCTCGGGATTGCCCAAGGCGACAAGCGGTTATGATGCTATATGGGTAATTGTGGGAGTTTGGCCGAAGTCCGCCCATTTCTTAGCAATCAAGATGACCTATTCGGCCAGACAATGGCTCGATTATATGCTAGAAATTATCGGACTACATGGAATTCCTAAGACCATCATTTCGCGAGATGGTCGCTTTATTTCCCATTTACGGGAATGTGTTGAAGGCCCTAGGCACGAAGCTATTGTTCGATCTTGCCTTCCATCCCAGACAGACAGACGGAGAAAGAGTAAATCAAAATCTTGGAGGATATGTTACGAGCTGCGCCTACTGGATTTCAAAGGTAGGTTGCGATACTTATGTTTGGCGAATTAGCCTACAATAATAGCTACCAAGGCTACTATTGGAATGGCACCCTCGAGGCTCTATCACGGGAGGAAATGTAGATCTCCCATATCTTTGATGCGAGGTGGTGAAAAGAAGAGGATGGGACTCGAGCCGGACTTCATCGACAACACCACCGAGCTATCACGGAACATCCATCGGAGAATTGAAGCGCAGAGCCGACAAAAAGAGCTATGCGGATATGCGGCGAGACCGTTAGAATTCAAGTTGGGGACCTAGTATTCTCAAAGTAGCTCCTATGAAAGGAGTGATGAGATTCAGAAGGAAGGGTAACTGAGTCCACGCTACGTGGGACCATATCCGATATTGCAGAGGATTGGCAAGGTAGCTTACAAGCTAGAGCTGCCTCAAGAGATGTCGGCTATTCACAACGTGTTCCATGTCTCACAAGAAATGCATTTCTAGTGCGGACCAAGTGATCGAGCCACAAACAGTATGAGTTCAAGAGGACCTGAGTATTGAAAGTCGGCCTATCCAGATACTAGACCGAGAAATCAAGAGGCTAAGGAACAAAGAGGTGCCCTTAGTAAAGGTCCTGTAGCGTAAATCAGCGAGGAAGCTACCCGGGAACGCGAGGAGGACATGAAGCGAAATACCAGATTGTTCTAAGTTTCGAGGACGAAACTTTTAAAAGGTATGAAGGATTGTAACGCCCGTAAAATTCCTAGCAATTTTACAAGAATTTTTGGCTTGATGATCATGGGCTTTATGTGGGCCTTTTTCCAAAATAAAAGAAAATAAGCCAAAAATGGATGCAAGACCTAGGAATTGAACTCCAAACCTCTAGAGATAGCCAAACCCTATAGATGCACCCACTAACCAGAAGCCCAATAGGATTACATCATTAGAGGAAGGGGGGGGGGATTATAGATAAGTGTGATAAAGGTAAATGAAGAGGCATGGAGAAAGAGAAGAGAAACTTCTCTTCCTCCCTTTATAAAGAAGAGGGAAGGTTCTAATTTGCCACTTCCTCTCTTCTTCTTCTTCTTCTCACCGAATTCTAGCTCCCTCTCCACCTTTGGCCGAACCCCATCCAAGCAAGAGAAGGCTAGGTTTTGGTCTTCCTTAGGTCACCCAAAGCAAAGCGAAGGATGTAAGTATCCCTCACCTGCATACGGGTAGCTTCGATTGCTATTTTGTAAAAGAAACTCATATGATATATTCGGCCAAAATGAAGTTTTGGGTGTTTTATTGAAATTCTATGTCATGTTCGTAAGAAGAAGATGTTGTTAGGAAGTAGATGATGATGTTAGGATGGAAAAAGGGTTTAGGTTAAAAGCTAACCCTAATAACCACTAAGGTTAATTCGGCCAAGCTATGATTTAGGGTTTCCATGAAGTTATATGCTATGTTTTAGTAACTATATGATGATATTAGGATTTAAAATGAATTAGGACAAAAGCTAACCCTATTAGCCACTAAGGTTCATTCGGCCAACCTAGGTTTTGGGTGAATAAATGAAGTTTTAATCCATGTTTTATATGCAAATGAAGTTGTTGTTATATGAAATGAATTAGGTTAAAGGTTAACCCTAAAAACCCTACTTGGACCATTCGGCCAACCTAGGTTTTGGGTGAATAAATGAAGTTTTAATCCATGTGTTATATGCAAATGAAGTTGTTGTTATACGAAATGAATTAGGTTAAAGGTTAACCCTAAAAACCCTACTTGGACCATTCGGCCAACCAAGGTTTTGGGTGAATAAATGAAGTTTTAATCCATGTTTTATATGCAAATGAAGTTGTTGTTATATGAAATGAATTAGGTTGTTGTTATATGAAATGAATTAGGTTAAAGGTTAACCCTAAAAACCCTACTTGGACCATTCGGCCAACCTAGGTTTTGGGTGAATAAATGAAGTTTTAATCTATGTTTTATATGCAAATGAAGTTGTTGTTATATGAAATGAATTAGGTTAAAAGATAACCCTAGAAGACCCTATGGACCATTCGGCCACCATGAATTATGGGTGATTAAATGAAGTCTAATTCATGTTCTATGTACAAATGAAGTTGTGGTTGTGTTAAATGAATTAGGATGAAGGATAACCCTAGAAACCCCTATGGACCGTACGGCCATCAGGTATTTTTGGGAATTAAATGAAGTTTTAATTTAAGTCTTATGTACATATGAAGTTGTTGTTAAGTTAAATGAATAGGTTAACATGTGTTTTATGTTGGGTGAATTCATGTTGATTTGTGATACTAAATAATGCTAGATGAAGATGACATGCCTTAGGTTAGTGTTTACTTACTTTTGCCTTATGCCATGTCTATGAGTATGCGATATTTGAAATATGTTATGAAATGGAAAAAGATAAGATTATGAAATGAAAACGAAACGATATGTTCACTACATAAATATGACATGATGATGAAATGAAGAATGATATGTTATGAAATGAAGAATGGTATGGTTATGAAATGAAAGATGATATGCTCATGAAGTGAAGCATGAAATGTTATGAAATGAAGTATGCTATGTTGCAAGATGAAATAAGCTATGTTATAAAATAAGCATATAAGTATTTTACCTTCTGCATGGCTTGTACCAAGACCTTAACAAGGTCCAAGAAGGGATGGGATCCTATGATGCCCTTGGTCGATGGAATAAGACTCGGGCCTAGGATGGGCTTCTATGTATGATTGTCCCTAGGTCGATGAAATAAGACTCGAGCCTAGTACGGGATGGGCTCCAAGATGCCTTAGGTCGATGGAGTAAGACTCGGGCCTAGGATGGGCTTCTACGCTATGACGATTGCCCTAGGTCGACGGACTAAGATCGGGCCTAGTAACCTATTAGGTTCGAGACTTGCTACCTCGGGCCTATTTAGGGATGCGCGCTATGATAATGAAGAAGTGGTACAATGCCGGGCCCAAATATGTTGAGATTTATATTTACGTACCTATAATATATGTTTTCAAAAGCATCTTGCATATGTTACATAGTTAGATTGTTATGTTCACATGCCATGTTGATATGTTACATATGAAGTATGTTATGTCTGATATGCCATGTTATGTCACTATGTTACATATGATGTATGTTACGTTTGATATGCCATGTTATGTCACTATGTTACACCTGATGTATGTTATGTTTGATAGGTCATACATATATGTTGTATGTTATGTTGATTTGCTACGTTACGTATGTTATATGTTATGTTTAATTAAGTCCCAAAGGTACATGATATGATGCTATGTTATAGATGATACATGTTATGCTGCCATGCTATGGATGAGACATGTTATGTTTACCCACGTTACTTATGCTACATGTTAAGTTGATTACGCCATGTATGTTACATGTTATATGGCTTATATGTTATGAATGTTACATGCTTATATGTTATGAATGTTACATGCCATGATTAATGTCGATACATGGTTTTTGTGATTAGGACTGGATCTTACTAAGCCTATGTGCTTATAGTTTATCTTTCCCTCGTACTGCAGATAAGGGTAAGGGATGGATAAACTAAAGGGAGCAGCAGGAGGGGCCAAATGTGTGTGGTAGTGGCATGGTGGAGAAGATCCGTTAGGTCTATATATATGTGTTTACCTATGATGATGATGTCTATGGATGTCCTTATTATGTCTGCTTATGATGGTGATGTTTAAGAACTTGAACTAAGTACTAAGTATCTATCTAAGTTATAATGCATGCTCTATGTTAATAGGAAGAAGTAAAGAAGAAGTAAGAAGAAGTATCTATATATGTTATGATGCATGTGTTGGGTTTCCGGCACCGCGGTGTGTGTGTGTTCGATCATGTTTCGTAAACATGAGCACAGCGAAAGCAATAAAAATAATAAATACTCCTATTTATTACAACACACACAACACACGCATGCTATTACAACAAGTGTAGACATAACCGTAAATTAAAATTGCAATAAAAGGAAATTAAACTACATTATACCTTCCGTATGACGTGTAGCGGGAACGGCATCAACCGGAACGATCCTCGTAAGAATCGTCTCTATCCGTATCCACGCCGAGCTCATCGGGATGACTTCGCTAAGTCACGAGCTTCGTCTTCGTACGGGTTACTAGCCTCGTGTTGAAGACGACGTGATCGAGAGATGATCACGATCCGAATCCAAATTCGGATCCAAAACGAGTTCTCAAAACTCGCTTCTCCGGAGAGGTATTCGTCAACCGTTTGACGAATCCTTCGTCCTCCACCTCAGAGGATTACCGGAGATCAAATCCCCGGTATGTTAGCCGCTGTCGGAGCACTAACCGTCATCCAAACGACGCTCCGACGAGAGGAGGAGAAGCTGTCCAGAAAACTGGAGAGCTTGGTGGAGGAGTAGGCGCCGGCCAAAACAAGGAGAGAAAAGCCTCACCTTGATGCCAAACCTATAGGAGATCACCGGAGGGTCGCCGGAGGTTCACCGGCTGAAGCTTGGTCGCCGGCAAGGAGCTAGACGCAGCACAATCAGCTGGGCGGCAAGAAGGAGGTTGGGCGGCACAAAGTTGGGCAACTCCTTGGAGGCTAGGGTTTTGATTTTGGATTAGGGCTTAACAATCCCTTAAGCCCTTTTTTATAGAGAACTAATTCTCTTAATGGTTAATGGATCATATCCATAAAGCCCGTTAACCCGCTCCATTAAGATAAGTTAAAATAAACCAAACCATGATGGTTTATTTTAAGTTAAAACGAACCGAACCAACCTTTGGTTCATTCGTTTAAAATAAACCAAACCCTTTGGTTTATTCTTATCCATTGGATTAGAACCAAACCATTTTGGTCCATCCATTATGTCTTCATAAGACACGGCCCATCCACGCTTCCATTGCATCAAACAATTTCATGCTCGCTTTATGTTTGGTCCAACCAAACCTAGTTTCTCTCCCGAGAATCCCATTCTCAAGCTCGCTTTAAATCCTTTGGATTACGCTGCAGCGTGTGACCAAATAGGTTCTCGCTTTATGTTGGCCGCCTATAATTAACCATTAATTATAGAACCATCATGAGTGGCACCTAGTAGTACATCATGATCCCCACCAACCAAAAGATCAACGGTTGATTCGTAACTATTTCAAATCCTTCAAGAGCTCGAATGAATCGTGCCCCATTCCCTTCACTCATCTTATACCCACTTGGTTCAGGACATGGTCTATTGTGTCAGTCCCCACTAGGCTGACTACGTCACACCTAGCCCAAGTATCATTTCCTCGTCCCACGGATTCTAGTTACTCCACATGTATCGAAGAGTACCTTACTCTAAACATGTAATGCTTTGGCCAAAGACTTTAGTAACAATCCGACGAGAGGCCATGGGTATACATCTCCTCGCAAGGAGTGGTGAATCCTTTATAGGCTATTCAAACACCTTCGATCACTACGACTTATACCCAATCATCCCGGGTCCACATCTCCTTAGAGATGTTTGCTTAAGATGTCAAAGCATAAGTCTCCATGATCAAGATGACTTGAATACCGCAAGTCAAAGGAACATCGCACTTAAGCCACAAGAAGAACTTCATTGACATATCTATATATGCAGAGAACCATATGAAGTCTTACTACCGTCACTCCAATGAACTAGTTACCATAACTAGCATCCACGATTAACTCGACATCACTATGTCTCCCGGAGAATCACCGCTTGGATACACCAAGGAGTATACCTGTGCTAGTCTCATGTAATTGATGGTGTCCAGATTCATCAATTCATCGACTAGGGATAATTCCGATACATCACAATTACACATGTAGAGATACTCACTAGTTGTGATCCAATCACAAATTCTCTCATGCTGTGAATCGTATCATGGACATTCAGTAAATGAGTTTAAGATCCAATCAAATACATAAAACATGTATACTCAAATAGTGAATCTTCATTTATCATATAAATGGTTCATACATAAGGCGATTGCCTTAGGACATCTCTCATATATTACTAACAGACTCCCACTTGGCCTAATGCCAATCGCTACGGTATCCAATACCATAAGCACCAACATGACCCTCAAACTTACTTTGAGGTAATGCTTTAGTCAAAGGATCCGCTATGTTCCTTTCAGTGGGAATTTTCTCGATTTGTATTTCGTTCCTACTTATGATCTCTCTGATAAGATGATAGCGGCGAAGCACATGTTTGGATCGTTGATGAGACCTTGGCTCTTTCGCAGGTAATTGCTCCATTGTTGTCGCATGAGACCGGTATTGCTTCAACAATGGCCGAATCACACCAAGTTCATGAACGAACTTCGATCCAAACCGCCTTCCGCTTCCGGCCGCAATATATTCTCGCCTCGCTGGTAGAATCCGCTACGCCTCTTGTTTGGAACTTTTCCAACTCATCGCGCCCCATTCAAGGTGAACACGATCCGCATCGAGACTGAATCATCCTTGTCCGTCTCGGAAGCCGCATCCGTATACCCGCAGATCACCATGTCCCCTTCTCCATATATTAGGAACACATCCTTAGTTCTTCTCAAGTACTTAAGGATCGCCTTAATACCGCCAATGATCCATTCCTCGATCGATCGTATCCGCCGTGACACTCGTGAGCATACCATACATCGGGCCTCGTGACATAACATAGCATACATGATAGATCCTATTACGGATGCATAGGAATCTTACTCATGCAAATCCTCTCGCCTTCGGCGCGGACACATAGACTTCGAAAGGTGTACCCCATGCCCGATGGGTAGGATAACCTTTCTTGGATTCGACATGCTAAACCTCTTTAGCACTCGGCCTATATATGTAGATGCGAAAGACCAAGCAACCGCTTCGATCTATCTCTATAGATCTTAATCCCAAGGATGTAGGTTGCTTCTCCTGTGTCTTTCATGGAGAATGTCTTGGATAACCAAACCTTAATCGATCAGAAGATTGACACATCGCTTCCTATAAGTAATATGTCATCGACATACAATACTAGGAACACGATCGCACTCCCACTAACCTTCTTGTACACACAAGGTTCGCTCGATTTTGTGAGAAATCAAACTTTTGATCGTCTCATCAAAACGGATATTCCACTCGATGCTTGCTTCAATCCATAAATGGATCGCCGCAATTTGCATACCTTGGTTTTATCAACCGATGTGAAACCCTCAGTCAGTATCATATACACGCCCTCGAGCAAGTTTCCATTAAGGAAAGCTGTTTTCACATCCATCCGCCATATCTCATAATCATAATGAGCCGCTATGGCCAGAGCATCCGAATGGATTTAAGATAGCTACAAAGTAATAGGTTTCGCCATAATCAACACCTTGTTTTCGACGCATATCCTTTCGCCACCAATCTAGCCTTATAGGTAATCACATTACCATCCATGTCGGTTTTCTTCTTGAAAACCCACTTGCACCCTATAGGCTTTATGCCTTCAGGTGGGTCAACCAAGTTCCAAACTTGGTTTTCGTACATGGAATCCATTTCCGACTTCATGGCACCAAGCCACTTATCCCTTCTGAACTTGTCGACTTCTTCATAACTGGTAGGCTCCTCATCATCAATGAGTAACACGCCGTCGATTCACTTACGAGAATCCATATCTCTCAGAATATTGCGTGTTCTACCGGATCTACGAAGATGTGGTGTTACAATAGGTCCAAATTGATTGCTCATCACTATGAGTTGCCGTTGTGTGCTCACCGTATCTCATCAATGTCTATTTGAGTCTCGAGCCTCCTCAAGCTCGACGACACTCCCATCGCTTTCTTGCAAGAGAAACTCTTTCTCTAGAAACACAGATGCCTTGAAACAAACACCTTTTGTTCCACAGATGATAGAATTGGTAACCTTGTTTCCTTAGGGTATCCAATAAATAGACATTTATCGACTTAGCATCCAATTTGTCCGATACACGCTTCACATAAGCAGACAACCCCATATCTTCAAGTAAGATACATGAGGTTTCTTACTAGCCCATATCTCATATGGAGTAGTAGAGACTACCTTGGTAGGCATTCTGCTTAACAAGTAAACGGTATCTCAAGTGCATAACCCCAAAAGGACTTGGGAAGAGTCGCATGATTCATCATTGACCATGTCCAACAAGGTGATTACGCCTCTCGGATACACCATTATCTTTGTGGTGTATAGGGCGTGAGTCCATTGAGACAATATGCCATTGTCTCTTAGATAATCAAGAAACTCTTGACTTAAGTATTCACCACCTCGATCCGATCAAGTATTTTAATACTCTTGTCATGTTGTTTCTCTACTTCATTTCTGAATTCTTTGAACCTTTCAAAGGCTTCAGACTTGTGTTTCATCAAGAACACATACCCAAACCGTGAGTGATCATCGGTGAAGGTAATGAAGTAGCTATAGCCTCCTAATGCTTGAGTTGACATAGGTCCACATACATATGTACTAGACCTAGTAACTCTCCCACTGCGTTCACCTTTTCCAAGAAAGGTAACTTAGTCATCTTGCCTTTTAAGCATGATTCACATGTATCGTATGAATCCAATTCAAACGATTCCAGAATTCCACATCGGTGTAATTCGGACATGCGTTTCTTGCTTATATGGCCAAGACGACAATGCCACATATAGGAGTCCATTTGATTATCCTTTCGAGCACGCGTGTTGCTCGCTTCGATATTGAAGATGTCACTGGATACGTCCAACGTATAAATGCCATTACTCAAAGTTCCAGTTCCATAAAGTACGCCATTCAAAGTTATATAACAACAATTGTTACTAAACGTTAAATGGAAACCATTTCTATTTAAGCAGGAAATAGAAACAATGTTCTTTATTAGAGAAGGAACATAATAGCAATTGTCCAGTTCCAAGACTAGTCCACTAGGGAGCTTCAGCAAATAAGTTCCGATGGCGACCGCAGCAACCTTTGCTCCATTGTCAACTCGCAAATTTGACTCCCCTCTGACAAGTCTTCTTTTATTCCTTAGCCCCAGTATGTCATTACATATATGTGAGCTACACCCAGTATCCAATACCCAAGTGTCTAAGGAAATAGAATGACAATCAATAACGAAGATACCTGAAGAGGATGGGGCATCGGATGCCTTCTTCTTCTTCATGGACTCAAGATAAGTCTTGCAGTTTCTTCGCCAGTGGCCTTTTTTGCCACAGTGATGGCAAGTGCCCTTTTGCGCTGGTTCCGCCTTCTTTGCCTTTTTCTTTCCTTTCTTCTGTTCTTTTGCCTTCCTCTTAGAATCTTTCTTTGAGGAATCAACTAACAGAACCGCCTTCTCCTCATGCTTCACAGAAGGCTCCACAGTCTTCAGCATATTGAGGAGCTCGGGAATGGTGGATTCCAATTTGTTCATCCGATAGTTCATCACAAATTGCGAGAAACTCTTTGGCAAACAATGCAGAATTAAGTCAATACTTAACTCATGATCCATCACAAAACCGAGGGTAGCTAACCGCTCGATGTACCCGTTCATCTTTAGCACAAACTGTACTACAGACGAACCTTCTTGCATCTTCGTGGTGAAGAGGAGCCTAGAGACCTCGAACCTTTCGGATCTCGCTTGCTCATCGAACAACTCATGAAGATGGAAGACCATAGTGTTAGCATCCCCGCCATGTTTACGATAGACCAACATTTGATCTGAGTTGCATCAACTTAGACGATCGAGAAGAAGAGGCTCTTCAAGGACATATGCAAGCTTTTCCGCCTTGAGAACAATTCTCGGGTTTCTAATCCACCGAAGTTAGGCCCAAATACTTTGTTCGAATCCAAAATAGTGCGCAAATTCAAAGACGTCATGATCAATTTATTGACCTAGAAATACAAAACGAGTATATATGAGAAAGATGATTTTAAAATGCATCAATATACATTTATAAATCCCATTCATTTTTCGAATTCAAAAACCCCAAAATCACTTCGGGAGATCGTAGGTCCATCTCCGAATGGGCTGATATCCATCATAGATAAGAACAACCTTGGAGTGAGTCCAACAAGCCATTCTTAGCTATGATGGTGGGTATCAAGTATACCGATTACATATCATGTATATGTAACTATCACAATGTGCTATCAACTAATTGAATGTTTACACAAACATTGGGTTGTTAACACATTAACAAGTATGCATCATATGCATAGCACCCAACTGCACCTCCCTTCACATCGACCTTGGAGTGAGTCCAACAAATCGATGCTCCAAGTTAAAGCCGACCCATTAATCGCGAAATAGTTTTAATATGGTTAGAGCGCATTCAACCAATTAGCCAGGCTTGGAGTGAGTCCAACAACCCAAACTAACGATTGACCTCTGACTCTTACCATATTAGAGTTAAACTATTCCAATGATTTGAACATGTTCAGGTTCGAGCCGGGCTTGGAGTGAGTCCAACAACCCAAACAAGAAACAGAACTGTGGTTCTAACCATATTAATGGAAGGTGTAGGCTTTAATATTGAGTTAGGGTTTTATGTCTCATCCTCTTTGCATGCAAATAACTATTATCTACATGGCATGACATACATGGCATACATCTACATGTCACGACACGCATGGCATAATGTTATGCATCTAATGCAATTACATGGCATATAATTATGTCATGTATATATTTCCTTATATGTCATAACTATTTATGGAAATAAAATATGTTTAAGATTTGATTCTCCAAATCAAATCATAATTAAATTAGGAAACAAATTTCCAAATCTAATCACATATTTTATTCATGGAATTATTTGATTAAGGAAAATCTATTTAGGAAACCAATTTCCTAAATCATTAAACTACTTATGGAAATAAAATATTTTAAGATTTGATTTCCCAAATCAAATCATGATTAAATTAGGAAACAAATTTCCAGAATCTAATCAAATATTTTATTTATGGAAAATATCAATTTCCATAAATACTTCCAACTTTCCAAAAGTGGAAGATTTCCATAAATACTTCTCGACTTTCCAAAATTGAAAAATTTCCATAAATACTTCTAAATTTCCAAAATTTAGAAAACTTCCAGAAATACATTATGACTATCGCAAAACCATTTTTACGATTATGTCGAAACACAACCTGGGCTCTGATACCACTGTTGGGTTTCCGGCACCGCGGTGTGTGTGTGTTCGATCATGTTTCGTAAACATGAGCACAGCGGAAGCAATAAAAATAATAAATACTCCTATTTATTACAACACACACAACACACGCATGCTATTACAACAAGTGTAGACATAACCGTAAATTAAAATTGCAATAAAAGGAAATTAAACTACGTTATACCTTCCGTATGACGTGTAGCGGGAACGACATCAACCGGAACGATCCTCGTAAGAATCGTCTCTATCCGTATCCACGCCGAGCTCCTCGGGATGACTTCGCTAAGTCACGAGCTTCGTCTTCGTACGGGTTACTAGCCTCGTGTTGAAGACGACGTGCTCGAGAGATGATCACGATCCGAATCCAAATTCGGATCCAAAACGAGTTCTCAAAACTCGCTTCTCCGGAGAGGTATTCGTCAACCGTTTGACGAATCCTTCGTCCTCCACCTCAGAGGATTACCGGAGATCAAAGCCCCGGTATGTTAGCCGCTGTCGGAGCACTAACCGTCGTCCAAACGACGCTCCGACGAGAGGAGGAGAAGCTGTCCAGAAAACTGGACAGCTTGGTGGAGGAGTAGGCGCCGGCCAAAACAAGGAGAGAAAAGCCTCACCTTGATGCCAAACCTATAGGAGATCACCGGAGGGTCACCGGAGGTTCACCGGCTGAAGCTTGGTCGCCGGCAAGGAGCTAGACGGCAGCACAATCAAGCTGGGCGGCAAGGAGGTTGGGCGGCACAACCAGGTTGGGCGGCAACTCCTTGGAGGCTAGGGTTTTGATTTTGGATTAGGGCTTAACAATCCCTTAAGCCCTTTTTTATAGAGAACTAATTCTCTTAATGGTTAATGGATCATATCCATAAAGCCCGTTAACCCGCTCCATTAAGATAAGTTAAAATAAACCAAACCATGATGGTTTATTTTAAGTTAAAACGAATCGAACCAACCTTTGGTTCATTCGTTTAATATAAACCAAACCCTTTGGTTTATTCTTATCCATTGGATTAGAACCAAACCATTTTGGTCCATCCATTATGTCTTCATAAGACACGGCCCATCCACGCTTCCATTGCGACTGAAACAATTTCATGCTCGCTTTATGTTTGGTCCAACCAAACCTAGTTTCTCTCGGTCTGAGAATCCCATTCTCAAGCTCGTTTTAAATACTTTGGATTACGCTCGTTGTGCGTGTGACCAAATAGGTCACGCGCCGCCCCTCCGGATTCTGGGTCCGAAAAGGGCGGGCGTGACAGTCCTTAGGCGACGATCTGATCAAGACTTCCCATGGAAGGTCTAAGTCGAGATCGGATGGTAAATGACAATCAAATTTACTTATATTAACTGCATTTTTGAGATAACTCTTCATTACAGCTGGAAACCCTAGCAACAGTGGATTGTCGACCGTTAGTAGTCGACTGCTTACTCTATCAGTCAACTAATAGGGTGATCAATTGACTGATGTTCAAATTCCAGCCTCGAGGAGAGTCAAAACCTCACCCCCTTATCTTAGGGTGAGGTGGCTTTTGAAGATAAGGCTTCATCTCAACGATTAGGGTTTCTCAAGGCTATAAAAGAAGGGGTTCTCCACACCATTTTTATCATTCTAAGAGCCTCCAAGTGCTTATGATATGCTATAACTCTCCAACACTTTTACGACGATGAAGCGCTGCTGAAACATGTTAGTAATAAATGAGAGATGTCATAAGGCAATCGCCTTATGTATGAACCATTTATATGATAAATAAAGATTCACTATTTTAGTATACATGTTTCATCTATTTGATTGGATCTTAAACTCATTTACTGAATGTCCACGATGTGATTCACAGCATGAGAGATTTTGTGATTGGATCACAACTAGTGAGTATCTCTACATGTGTAATTGTGATGTATCGGAATTATCCCTAGTCGATGAATTGATGGATTTGGACACCATCAATTCTGTCGAGACTAGCACGAGATATACTCCTTGGTGTATCCAAGCAGCTGATTCTCACTGGCTGGAGACATTGTGATGTCCGGAGTTGATCGTGGATGCTAGTTATGGTAACTAGTTCATTGGAGTGACTAGGACTTCATATGATTCTCTGCATATATAGATATGTCAATGAAGTTCTTACTGTAGCTTAAGTGCGATGTTCCTTTGACTTGTGGTATTCAAGTCATCTTGATGATGGAGACTTATGCTTTGACATCTTAAGCAAACATCTCTAAGGAGATGTGGACCCGGGATGATTGGGTATAAGTCGAAGTGATCAAAGGTGTTTGAATAGCCTATAAAGGATTCACCACTCCTTGCGAGGAGATGTATACCTATGGCCTCTCGTCGGATTGTTACTAAATTCTTTGGCCAAAACATTACATGTTTAGAGTAAGGTACTCTTCGATACATGTGGAGTAACTAGAATCCGTAGGACGAGGAAATGATACTTGGGCTAGGTGTGACGTAGTCAGCCTAGTGGGGACTGACACTATAGACCATGTCCTGAACCAAGTTGGTATAAGATGAGTGAAGGGAATGGGGCACGAATCATTCGAGCTGCTGAAGGGTTTCAGAAATAGTTCTGGATCAACCGTTGATCTTTTCGGTTAATTGAGGATCATGATGTACTACTAGGTGCCACTCATGATCGTTCTATAATTAATGGTTAATTATAGACGGCCAACATAAACCGAGAACCTATTTGGTCACACGCACAACGAGCGTAATCCAAAGGATTTAAAACGAGCTTGAGAATGGGATTCTCAGACTGAGAGAAACTAGGTTTGGTTGGACCAAACATAAAGCGAGCATGAAATCGTTTCAGTCTCAATGGAAGCGTGGATGGGCCGTGTCTTATGAAGACATAATGGATGAACCAAAATGGTTTGGTTCTAATCCAATGGAGAAGAATAAACCAAAGGGTTTGGTTTATTTTAAACGAATGAACCAAAAGTTGGTTCGGTTCGTTTTAACTTAAAATAAACCATCATGGTTTGGTTTATTTTAACTTATCTTAATGGAGCGGGTTAACGGGCCTAATTGTTATGATCCAATAACCATTAAGAGAATTAGTTCTCTATAAAAGAGGGCTTAATGGATAATTAAGCCCTAATCCAAGCCTTAGCAAGGAGTTGCCGCCCAACCCTCATTGCCGCCCAACTCCATTGCCGCACAGCTTCTTATGCCGCCATCCAAGTCCTTGCCGGCGTCCAAGCTTCAGCCGGTGATCCTCCGGCAACCCTCCGGTGATCTTCCTAGGCCTCGGTGAAAAGGTGAGCACTTGGCTTCCTTGTTTTGGCCGGTACCTACTCCTCCACCAAGCTGTCCAGTTTTCTGGACAGCTTCTTCTCCTCTCGTCAGAGCGTCGTTTGGACGACGGTTTGAGCTCCGACAGCGGCTAAACTACCGGGGATTCGATCTCCGATAATCCTCTGAGGTGGAGGACGAAGGATTCGTCAATTTGTTGACCAATACCTCTCCGGAGAAGCGAGTTTTGATAACTCGTATAAGGATCCGAATTTGGATTCGGATCGTGATCATCTCTCGATCACGTCGTCTTCAACACGAGGCTAGTAACCCGTACGAAGACGAAGCTCGTGGCTTAGCGAAGTCATCCCGAGGAACTCGGCGTGGATACGGATAGAGACGATTCTAGCGAGGATCGTTCCGGTTGATGTCGTTCCCGCTACACGTCATACGAAAGGTATAACGTAAATAAATTTCCTTTTATTGCAAATTTAAATTTACGGTTATGTCTACACTTGTTGTAATATGCATGCGTGCATTGTGTGTGTTGTAATAAATGTAGATTTATTATTTTTATTGCTTCCGCTGTGTTCATGTTTACGAAACGTGATCGAACACACACACGCCGCGGTGCCGGAAACCCAACAGTGGTATCAGAGCCCAGGTTGTGTTTCGACATAATCGTAAAATGGTTTTGCGATAGTCATAATGTATTTCTGGAAATTTTCTAATTTTGGAAATTTAGAAGTATTTATGGAAATTTTTCAATTTTGGAAAGTCTAGAAGTATTTATGGAAATCTTCCACTTTTGGAAAGTTGGAAGTATTTATGGAAATTGATATTTTCCATAAATAAAATATTTGATTAGATTCTGGAAATTTGTTTCCTAATTTAATCATGATTTTATTTGAGAAATCAAATCTTAAAATATTTTATTTCCATAAGTAGTTTTAATGATTTAGGAAATTGGTTTCCTAAATAGATTTTCCTTAATCAAATAATTCCATGAATAAAATATGTGATTAGATTTGGAAATTTATTTCCTAATTTAATTATGATTTGATTTGGAGAATCAAATCTTAAACATATTTTATTTCCATAAATAGTTATGACATATAAGGAAATTATATACATGACATAATTGTATGCCATGTAATTGCATTAGATGCATAACATTATGTCATGCGTGTCGTGACATGTAGATGTATGCCATGTATGCCATGCCATGTAGATAATAGTTATTTGCATGCAAAGAGGATGAGACATAAAACCCTTAAACAATATTAAAGCCTACACCTTCCATTAATATGGTTAGAACCAGAGTTCCGTTTCTTGTTTGGGTTGTTGGACTCTCTCCAAGCCCGGCTCGAACCCGAACATGTTCAAACCATGGAATAGTTTAATACTAATATGGTAAGAGTCGAGGTCAATCGTTAGCTTTGGTTGTTGGACTCTCTCCAAGCCGGGCTAATTGGTTGAATGCGCCTAACCATATTAAAACTATTTCCGATTAATGGGTTGGCTTTAACCCGAGCATCGACTTGTTGGACTCTCCAAGGTCGATGTAAAGGAGGTGAAGTTGGGTGCTATGCATATGATGCATACTTGTTAATGTGTTAACAACCCGATGTATGTGTGAACATTCAATTAGTTGATAGCACATTGTGATAGTTGCATATACGTGATATGCAATCGGTATAGTTGATACCTACCGTTGTAGTTATGAATGGCTTGTTGGACTCTCTCCAAGGTTGTTCATAACTATGATGGATATCAGCCCATTCGGAGATGGACCTACGATCTCCCGAAGTGATTTTGGGGTTTTTGAAATTCGAAAAATGAATGGGATTTATAAATGTATATTGATGCATTTTAAAATCATCTTTCTCATATATGCTAGTTTTGTATTTCTAAGATTGATCATGATGTCTTTAAATTTGCGCACTATTTTGGATTCAAACAAACTGACTGGGCCTAACTTTTTGGACTGGCTTAGAAACCTGAGAATTGTTCTCAAGGTGAAAAGCATGCGTATGTCCTTGAAGCGCCTCTTCCCGCCCATCCTAGTGACGATGCAACTCCGGACCAATTGTTGGTTTATCAGAAACATGTGACTGATTCTGAACTGACAAGTTGCATCATGCTAGCCGCGATGGAACCCAAGCTATGAAAGCAGCATGAGCATATGGATGCTCATATCGTAGTCCTTCATCTTTGTGAGTTGGTTGATGAGCAAGTGAGATTCGAAAGGTTCGAAATCTCAAAGCTCCTCTTCACCTCTGAGATGCTAGAAGGTTCATCTATGGTACTGCTCAATATGCTGAAGACTGTGGAGTCTTCTGAGAAGCATGAGCAGGGGACGGTGCTGTTAGTTGATTCCTCGAAGAAAGGTTCTAAGAGGAAGTCAAAGGAACATCAGAAGGGAAAGAAGAGAAGGGCTAAGAAGGTAGAACTAGCACAAAAGGAAACTTGCCATTATTATGGCAAGGAGATCCATTTGCGAAGAAAGTGCAAGATTTATCTTGAGTCCGTGAAGAAGGATAAGACATCGGATGCCCCATCTTCTTCAGAAATCTTCTTTATTGATTGTCATTCTATTTCCTCAGACACTTGGGTATTGGATACTGGGTGTGGCTCACATATATGTAATGACATACATGGACTAAGGAATAGAAGAAGACTCGTCAAGGGAGAGTCAAATTTGCGTGTTGGGAATGGAGCAAAGGTTGCTGCAGTCGCCATTGGAACGCATTTGTTGAAACTCCCTACAGGACTTATCTTAGAACTGGACAATTGCTTTTATGTTCATTCGTCGATAAAGAACATCATTTCTATTTCATGTTTAAATAGAAATGGGTACCATTTGACTTTTAGTAACAATTGTTGTTACATAACTTTGAATGGAGTTCTTTAAGGGACAGGAACTTTAAGCAATGGTGTTTATACGTTGGACGTATCCAGTGATATTTTCAATATCGAAGCGAGCAACAAGTGTGTTCGAAAGGATAATCAAATAGACTCCTATATGTGGCATTGTCGTCTTGGCCATGTAAGCAAGAAACGCATGTCCGAATTACACCGATGTGGAATTCTGGAATCGTTTGAATTGGATTAATACGATACATGCGAATCATGCTTAAAAGGCAAGATGACTAAGTTACCTTTTACTGGAAAAGGTGAACGAGTGGGAGAGTTATTAGGTCTAATACATACTGATGTATGTGGACCTATGTCAACTCAAGCTTTAGGAGGCTATAACTACTTCATTACCTTCACCGATGATCACTCACGGTTTGGGTATGTGTTCTTGATGAAACACAAGTCTGAAGCCTTTGAAAGGTTCAAAGAATTCAGAAATGAAGTAGAGAAACAACATGACAAGAGTATTAAAATACTTCGATCGGATCGAGGTGGTGAATACTTAAGTCAAGAGTTTCTTGATTATCTAAGAGACAATGGCATATTATCTCAATGGACTCCGCTCTATACACCACAGCATAATGGTGTATCTGAGAGGCGTAACCGGACCTTGTTGGACATGGTCAGGTCAATGATGAATCATGCAACTCTTCCCAAGTCCTTTTGGGGCTATGACTTCGCATACTTTTACTTGTTAAATGTAATGCCTACTACGGTAGTCTCAACTACTCCATATGAGATATGGAATAGTAAGAAACCTCATGTATCTTACTTGAAGATATGAGGTTGTCCTGCTTATGTGAAGCGGACTGTATCAGACAAATTGGATGCTAAGTCTGATAAATGTCTATTTGTTGGATACCCTAAGGAAACAAGGGGTTACCAATTCTATCATCCTGTGGAACAAAAGGTGTTTGTTTCAAGGCATGCTGTGTTTCTAGAGAAAGAGTTTCTCTTGCACGAAAATAGTGGGAGTGTCGTCGAGCTTGAGGAGGCTCGAGAGACTCAAATAGACATTGATGAGATACCTGGTGAAGCACAACAGCCGACAACTCATAGTGATGAGCAATCGGCTGGACCTATTGTAACACCACATCTTCGTAGATCTGGTAGAACACTCAATATTCCTGAGAGATATGGATTTCTCGTAAGTGAATCGAACGACGTGTTACTCATTGATGATGAGGAGCCTACCAGTTATGAAGAAGTGCTGACAAGTTCAGAAAGGGATAAGTGGCTTGGTGCCATGAAGTCGGAAATGGATTCCATGTATGAAAACCAAGTTTGGAACTTGGTTGACCCACCTGAAGGCATAAAGCCTATAGGGTGCAGTGGGTTTTCAAGAAGAAAAGCGACATGGATGGTAATGTGATTACCTATAAGGCTAGATTGGTGGCGAAAGGATATCGTCAAAAGCAAGGTGTTGATTATGACGAAACCTATTCGCTTATTGCTATGCTTAAATCCATTCGGATGCTCCTGGCCATAGTGGCTCATTATGATTATGAGATATGGCAGATGGATGTGAAAATAGCTTTCCTTAATGGAAACTTGCTCGAGGATGTGTATATGATATAGCCTGAGGGTTTCACATCGGTTGATAAAACCAAGGTATGCAATTTGCGACAGTCCATTTATGGATTGAAGCAAGCATCCAGGAGCTGGAATATCCATTTTGATGAGACAATCAAAAGTTTGAAAATCCAGACGAACCTTGTGTGTACAAGAAGGTTAGTGGGAGTGTAGTCGTGTTCCTAGTATTGTATGTCGATGACATACTACTTATAGGAAATGATGTTTCAATCTTACAGTCAGTGAAGGTTTCGTTATCCAAGACATTCTCCATGAAAGACCTGGGAGAAGCAACCTACATCCTCGGGATTAAGATCTATAGTGATAGATCGAAACGGTTGCTTGGTCTTTCGCAGTCTACATATATAGACCGAGTGCTAAAGAGGTTTAGCATGTCAGAATCCAAGAAAGGTTTTCTACCCATCAGGCATGGGATACACCTTTCGAAGTCTATGTGTCCGCGCACAGAAGACGAGAGGATTTGCATGAGTAAGATTCCCTATGCATCCACAATAGGATCTATCATGTATGCTATGTTATGTACGAGGCCCGATGTATCGTATGCTCTGAGTGTCACGAGCAGATACCAGTCTGATCCAGGAATGGATCATTGGGTGACTGTTAAGACGATCCTTAAGTACTTGAGAAGAACTAAGGAGGCGTTCCTAATATATGGAGAAGGGTACATGGCGATACGTGGGTATACGGATGCCAGCTCCAGAGAGACAAAGATGATTCCATGTCTTTGTCTGGATATGTATTCACCTGGAATGGAGGCGCAATTAGTTGGAAAGGTTCCAAGCTTGACACTATAGCGGATTCTGCCACTAAGGCAGAATACATTGCATCTTTGGAAGCAGCAAAGGAAGCGGTTTGGATCAAGAAGTTCATCTCTGAACTTGATGTGGTCTCATCAATGATCCAAACATGTGCTTCACCGCTACCATCTTATCAGAGAGATCATCAGTAGGAACGAAATACAAATCGAGAAAATTCCCACTGAAAGGAACTTAGCGGATCCCTTGACTAAGGCATTACCTCAAAATAAGTTTGAGGGTCATGTTCGAGCTTATGGTATTGGATAGCGTAGCGATTGGCATTAGGCCAAGTGGGAGTCTGTTAGTAATATATGAGAGATGTCCTAAGGCAATCGCCTTATGTATGAACCATTTATATGATAAATGAAGATTCACTATTTGAGTATACATGTTTCATATATTTGATTGGATCTTAAACTCATTTACTGAATGTCCACGATGCGATTCACAGCATGAGAGAATTTGTGATTGAATCACAACTAGTGAGTATCTCTACATGTGTAATTGTGATGTATCGGAATTATCCCTAGTCGATGAATTGATGGATTTGGACACCATCAATTCTGTCGAGACTAGCACGAGGTATACTCCTTGGTGTATCCAAGCAGCTGATTCTCACTGGCTGGAGACATTGTGATGTCCAAAGTTGATCGTGGATGCTAGTTATGGTAACTAGTTCATTGGAGTGACCAGCCGTAAGACTTCATATGGTTCTCTGCATATATAGATATGTCAATGAAGTTCTTACTGTAGCTTAAGTGCGATGTTCCTTTGACTTGCAGTATTCAAGTCATCTTGATGATGGAGACTTATGCTTTGACATCTTAAGCAAACATCTCTAAGGAGATGTGGACCCGGGATGATTGGGTATAAGTCGAAGTGATCGAAGGTGTTTGAATAGCCTATAAAGGATTCACCGCTCCTTGCGAGGAGATGTATACCCATTACCTCTCGTCGGATTGTTACTAAAGTCTTTGGCCAAAGCATTACATGTTTAGAGTAAGGTACTCTTCGATACATGTGGAGTAACTAGAATCCGTAGGACGAGGAAATGATACTTGGGCTAGGTGTGACGTAGTCACCTAGTGGGACCGGCTACTATAGACCATGTCCTCGAACCAAGTGGGTATAAGATGAGTGAAGGGAATGGGGCACTAATCATTCGTGTCAAGGGTTTCGTAAATAGTTCGGATCAACCGCTGATCTTTTCGCTAATTGGGGATCATGATGTACTACTAGGTGCCACTCATGATCGCTCTATAATTAATGGTTAATTATAGACGGCCAACATAAACCGAGAACCTATTTGGTCACGACAACGAGCGTAATCCAAAGGATTTAAAACGAGCTTGAGAATGGGATTCTCAGACCGAGAGAAACTAGGTTTGGTTGGACCAAACATAAAGCGAGCATGAAATCGTTTCAGTCGCAATGGAAGCGTGGATGGGCTGTGTCTTATGAAGACATAATGGATGAACCAAAATGGTTAGGTTCTAATCCAATGGAGGAGAATAAACCAAAGGGTTTGGTTTATTTTAAACGAATGAACCAAAAGTTTGTTCGGTTCGTTTTAACTTAAAATAAACCATCATGGTTTGGTTTATTTTAACTTATCTTAATGGAGCGGGTTAACGGGCCTAATGGTTATGATCCAATAACCATTAAGAGAATTAGTTCTCTATAAAAGAGGGCTTAATGGATAATTAAGCCCTAATCCAAGCCCTAGCAAGGAGTTGCCACCCAACCCTCATTGCCGCCCAACTCCATTGCCGCCCAGCTTCTTGTGCCGGCGTCCAAGTCCTTGCCGGCGTCCAAGCTTCAGCCGGTGATCCTCCGGCGACCCTCCAGTGATCTTCCTAGGCCTCGGTGAAAAGGTGAGCACTTGGCTTCCTTGTTTTGGCCGGTACCTACTCCTCCACCAAGCTGTCCAGTTTTCTGGACAGCTTCTTCTCCTCTCGTCGGAGCGTCGTTTGGATGACAGTTTGAGCTCCGACAGTGGCTAAACTACCGGGGATTCGATCTCCGGTAATCCTCTGAGGTGGAGGACGAAGGATTCGTCAATTTGTTGACGAATACCTCTCCGGAGAAGCGAGTTTTGAGAACTCATATTAGGATCCGAATTTGGATTCGGATCGTGATCATCTCTCGATCACGTCGTCTTCAACACGAGGCTAGTAACCCGTACGAAGACGAAGCTCGTGGCTTAGCGAAGTCATCCCGAGGAACTCGGCGTGGATACGGATAGAGACGATTCTAGCGAGGATTGTTCCGGTTGATGCCGTTCCCGCTACACGTCATACGAAAGGTATAACATAGATAAATTTCCTTTTATTGCAAATTTAAATTTACGGTTATGTCTACACTTGTTGTACTATGCATGCGAGTGTTGTGTGTGTTGTAATAAATGTAGATTTATTATTTTTATTGCTTCTGCTGTGTTCATGTTTAAGAAACGTGATCGAACACACACACGCCGCGGTGCCGGAAACCCAACAAAACAAAGACGACAAGAGCTCGATCTTCTCATCTGTAAAAGTCTTCTTAGAATTCAATAATTCCTTGTAATTCTTGATTTTATTATCGTTCTTTTATAATCATCTACTCAATCTTTTTCGTGCTTTTGTAATCGTCCACTCCTACCTCCAACGAGGAGTACTTTAGTGATTTTCCCTCCGTATGTGGTCTAGGAACACTAGGGCTTTGGATTAGCAGCCGGAATGTTGTGAACTAAGTAAAAAATTATTTGCATACTTTACATTCCGCTGCATATTACTCTTATCGCTTATTGAATCGACAAACGAACTAAGAATTTGATTTGCGCTATTCACCCCCCTGTAGCATTCATATCGATCCAACAAGTGGTATCAGAGACGGGGGAGCTACGATTTGGTGAAACCACCAATCTAGCAATTTTTACAGATTTTTTGTTTATTTTTGGTTTTATGACTTTTTCATTTCGTTTGATTTCTTTCTCCTGCACTACTAATCGAAGACGAAAAGTCTTGGTACATTTGGTTGTTTTTGTTTTTGTGAGGTATTATTTTTTGTCTAAATGACCCATCTCAAAGGGTTTAGCACCGTCCGACCTCCATTTTACAACGGAGATGACTTCCATTACTAGAAGGGTCGGATGGAGTGCTTCCTAAAGACCCAAATCGAGATGTGGATCGCAATACAAACTGGATTCATGCTTCCTACTAATGAAGTGGGTGAATCATTGGATTACTATCAATGGACGAATGCCATGAAAAGACAAGTGGAAGCCGATGCCAAGGCGACCCAAATCCTTCAATGTGGCTTGTCCAAAGAGGAGCTAAACCGTGTCGGCCCCTTCATAAGTGCGAAAGATCTATATGGAACAAACTCGTAGAACTACATGAAGGAACCGACAATGCGAAGGTGTGTAAACGAGATCTTTTATTTAATAAATTATATAACCTTAAAATGGAGGAACACGAGATGACAACTCAACTACACGACCGTATTCAAGACATTGTAAATAGCCTGCACTCCATCGGACAAAAGGTCGAAAACCGAGACCTTATAAGGTACGCTTTAAATGCTTTTCCTAGGACTACCTTGTGGGCATCCATAGTCGATGCCGACAAGGTTTCTAAGGACCTCATTCAGATTAGACTAGATGAATTATTATCTAAATTTGAACTTCATGAACAGTCTAATTCGGCTCCCAAGAAAGGTATTGCTTTACTTGCAGGTTCGAAGAAGAAGGCCACAAACAAACCACTCCCCAAATAAGAGGACGAGTACGAATCGAAAGTAGACCCCGAGATGGAAACCAAACTAGTGAATCTAGTTCGGAAGATGATCAAGAGCTGAAGACGACCCGTCAATCAAGGTAAATCAAAATCAAATACTAATTTTAGATGTTTTGAATGTAACAGGTTCGGACACATCAAGTAGGAGTGTCCAAAACTAAAGAACAAAGCACTCATGTCCAAGAAAGCGCTTAACGCTACTTGGGAAGAATCCTCGGAGGAGGAAGATGACGACCTCATCTTCATGGCCAAGCCGAGCGAGCCCGAACAAGAGTCCGAACCCGAGGAAGAGTCCGAGTCCAGATCTGATAAGATCGCCATGAATCGGTTCGCCTTGAAATTTTGTTTGGGAAGGATATTAACGCCACACTCAAGAAAGACAAGAAGGTGAGTTATAAGTCATGGGTGTTTTGATCGCCACAAGTTGCCTTGATAAGATCAGATTTAGTTCTTTGCCTAAGAACTCAAGGAAGCTCTCACAATAGAGAAAACTCAGATTTCATTCCACCAAAAGAAAATTTCCTTTAACCATACAAGAGTTTTCCTATATATACACTTAGTGGAAGTTGAAACATTAACCTCTACTACACTTCCCACTAAGCACTAATTATGCACTATTATCATGCATGCATGAATGCTTGGCATTTATTTTCCACTAATGCAACGACTAATTCCTAATACTAGATTAGGAACTCTAAAAAAAAGGCACTAAAACCCACCAAAGGACTTTAAAAGTCACTCTAGAAAAATTCCCCAAAAATACATACGAAAATGGTTCTCATGTTGGCTCAATTTCATTTTAGTTGAAGGAATGTGATCCATTTAGTTATTGCCTCCATTGTGCATTGATCCTCCTTTTCATTTAGCTCCATTATTAATCCTTCCAAGGCTTGCTTCATTTTTTTAGTCTTGGACCTTATCATGGGTCCTCCAATTCCCTTCAATGCCTCTTCATCCTCGGCTTTGTCTTGTAAGCTTGAAACCCCTCCTTGGCTTTCATCATTGTTAGAGTATTGGGAATACAATCAAAGTCCCACATTGGTAAGACATAGAAAAGATCATGTACTTATAAGATGAAAAAGATATCTCCATTGGTATGAGGCCTTTTGGGTAAAGCTCAAAAACAAAAACAAAAACCATGAGGGCTTAGGCCAGAAGTGGATAATATCATACCATTGTGGAGATATGTGGATCTTAAAGGCACTAACAATTGGTATCAGAGCAGGGGGTGCTTAGATTTGGTGAAACCACTAATCTAGCCTTTTTTATAGATTTGCTTTTCGTTCGTTTAAATTTTCTCCCGCGCTACTAATCCAATACGAAGTCTTGGTACTCTTCTTTTGGTTTTGTTTTGCAAGTATTCACTTTTGGACTAACCGACGGTAAAACGGGCATAACTTTTCGTACAACTTGACCCACGAAACTGGATACCTACCAAAACGAAGCTTTTTGAGAGATCTACACTTCTTATGAAGGTTTACCCTCATAACAATTGGTTTTCATCCCCAAAAATCAACATTTAGTACCATTTTGGGGACATTGAAGGTTGTAAGTGCTCGTCTTTTATTTTAGTTGGTTATTTCTCATTTATTCCTTTTGTTTCTTTTCATTTCCTACATTACTAATCCAAGGCAAAGTCTTGGAACCTTTTTCGTATTTTTTTTTATTATTTTGTGTGCAAGGTTTCCTTTCCAAATGGCCCATCTCGAGGGTTTTAGCACCGTCCGACCTCCGTTTTACAACGGAGATGATTTCCGTTACTGGAAAGGTCGGATGGAGTGCTTTCTTAAAACCCAAATCGAGATGTGGATCATACTCCAAACGGGATTCACACTTCCGACTAATGAAGTGAGTGAATCCTTGGATTATGACCAATGGACTAATGCGACAAAAAGACAAGTCAAAGTCGATGCCAAGGCAACTCAAATCCTCCAATACGGCTTGTCCAAGGAGGAGCTTAATCGCGTTGGCCCCTTCATCAGCGCAAAGGACCTTTAGACAAAGCTAGTAGAGCTACACGAAGGGACCGATGAAGCCAAGGTATGTAAGCACAATCTTTTGTTTAATAAGTCATATAATCTAAAACTGCAGGAACACAAAACGACGACACAACTTCACGCTCGCTTTCAAGACATAGTCAATAACCTACACGCGATCGGGCAAAAGGTCAAAAATCATGATCTTATTAGGTATGTTCTTAACTCATTTCCTAGGACTACCTTGTGGGCATCCATTGTCGATGCTTACAAGGTTTCCAAGGATGTTTCAAAACTTAGGTTAGATGAGTTATTTTCCGATTTCGAACTTCATGAGCAGTCTAACTCGGAACCCGAGAAGGGTATAGCACTTTTTGCAGGTTCAAGGAAGAAAACAGCAAGCAAGCCACCCACGAAGGAAGAAGAAGATGAGTCCGATTCGAAGGTCGACCCGAAAATGGAGGCCGAACTAGTCAACCTAGTTTGGAGGATAGTCAAGGGTCGAAAGTGAACCATCACTCGACCCAATGAAGGTAAGCCTAAAAGATCTAATATTAGGTGTTACGAATGCAACAGGTTTGGACACATCAAGTCCGAATGCCCAAAACTCAAAAGCAAAGCAACAAAATACAAAAAGGCACTCAACGCTACATGGGAAGAAGCGTCCGAGGAAGAAGATAATGATCGAGTCCTCATGGCTAAACCGTTGAAGACGAATCGAATCAAGACGAAGCCTGAGTCGCAAGCTGGCGTTATTCAAGACAAGCCACGGATACACATCCAGTTCAAAAGATACACTCAACGTAAGTTAATCTCTCATTAGTACACTTTATAGTGCAATTAAATTTTTAACTAGGAAATTATCTAAGTCCGAGTCCAAGGTCGAGACCCTGGTTGAGGAAGTTAAACTCCTCAAACACGAGGTCTCCCTAACCTCTTTGACTAGTCGAGTTCGAGAGGAGGACTCAACTCAGGTTGAAAAGCTCAAAGTTGAGAACTCACTCTTGAAGAGTCATGTCAAAGATCTTAGGAATACGTTGGAAAGGTTTACTTTGAGATCCAAAGGACTTGACCTCCTACTTGGATCGTAAAGGGCCGTGTACAACAAGGCCGGACTAGGGTTTAGCTCAAATACAACCAACAAGTTGTATATGTCGATTGTAAGTCGACATAAAAAACATGTCCAAGCATGGGTCCCTAAGACCGCCTTGATTTCAAACTTAGGATCGAACTAGTACTGGGTTCCCAAGGACCAAATCCACTATGTGGAGAGACCGAACCGATTCAACGGTCCAGGGGGAGCTAGTACAAAACTTGTTTGTATTTTAACTTAGAAGTTGCATGCTTAGGGTATTTATTTAGTTTGATTCTTCTTTATAGAATGGCTAGATAGGACTATAACTTGTCAATACTGTTGGTGCAATCGGCCCAGGTTGACTCGAGTTTGACTCGAGCAGTACCTTGATAGTATTTTGATGATAGACAAAACTCATGACATGGGAAAGTCCAACATGGGGTTGGCATGGAAAATCCAAGCATGGAGCTTGGTGTGGAAGTCCAAGGGGGAAGCCTTGGCATGGGAAAGCTCAAAGCATTGCGAAGCCGTGCGCTTGGTGCTTGGAATGGGAAATCCAAAGCATTGCGAAGCCGTGTGCTTGGTGCTTGGTGCTTGGTGAGAAATGCATTGCGAAGCCGTGTGCTTGGTGCATTTGGGAAGTCTTGAGAACTTGGCAAGTTCACTAGGCTCGGGTCCTTGAGTCGGTGAAGGATGGCATTGCGAAGCCGTGCGCTTGGTACATCCGAGGGACCGCCGGATGGGGAGCGAATGGATTGAGCCCAAAGGGAAGCATACTTCTAGGGCATGAGACGCGAAGGATGGCGTTGCAAAGCCGTGCGCTTGGCGCATCCGAGGGACGTAGGCCGAGGGAAGAGAGTTTCGGTTGGGAACTCTATGAGGGATAAGGTGGACTTGGCCATATTAAGAAGATGGGGGATGTCTCCTCGAGAATCAAGGTTCAAGCAATACGTAACTGGAAAACCGACCGCATAGGTGCCGACCGCCTAGGTCGTATGGGTTTGACCAATGTTTGACTGAACCAAGTCTGGCTGATCAGTCGACTGCCGAGGGAGGGCAGTCGACTGTTGGGAGAATTAGTCGACTGCCGAGGGATGGCAGTCGACTAATGACACTGTGCACAGGCATAGAATAGAGTCGAGCTCGCCAGCACTCGATTGATGGATGATCAGTCGACTGATGGGTGCCATCAGTCGACTGATGTGTGATCCGTTGGAACTTAACCAACGTGGATCTTGTCATTGTGAGACAATGGCTACGGGACCAGTCGGCTGATGGTCACGATCAGTCCACTGATGGGCGCGAAAATAGCTTGATGCAGGTTATAAAAAGAGCTCGAGTTGGAGGATTTCGCAATGGTTTTTGTGAAGCTATTGGAGGGGAATTACTGCTGCATTCCAGACCTTCAAGAGCCATCTAAAGCAAGCAACAAGAAAGCGATCAAAGCAATTGTGTAAAAGTTCTCTTTTGTATTGTCTTTGTATTTCTTCTTGTATTTCATATTACTTGTTGTAATAACTTGTGAGAGGTTTCTTCACCTCTGACGTGTAGTCGATAAGGAGTGTTGTTAGTGCCATGCGCATAACACGAGCTCGTTGAGCTCACCCCGTGGAGTAGGAACCATTCGGTTCTGAACCACGTATATGCTTGTGTATTGATTGTGCTTGTATTGTTGTTATTTCTATTGTTATTCCGCTGCGTATATTAACGACAATTGTAGACAAGCACACGAGAACGAACGAATTACGACATCCAACGATTGAGGGATATTCACCCCCCTGTAGCTGACTGTTTCGATCCCCCATCAAGTGGTATCAGAGCCAGGTTGCTCTTCAAGGACTAACCGTCGTGAGAGCACTACAAGATGGCCGACTACAACCTCCAACCACCAAAATTCGAAGGAGATTTACTATGGTGGAGAAGAAAAATGGAGGTATACCTAGAAACCGATTTTGATTTTATGCTAATCTTAGAAAACGGTTTCGAATTTCCTAGGGATGAAAGAAATAGGCAAATTGAGAAGTCAAGGTGGTCCCAAGACCAAATCAAAGACTTTGAGACAAATCACAAGGTAATCGAATTGCTTAGTGATTTGATTCCTAACAACATTTGGTCTAGGTTGGGAAATTTTAGGGATGCAAAAGAATTATGGGATAAAGTAATGAAATTCCAAGAAAATTCCCAATCGGCACAAGTAGAGGAAGATGTCGTGGAAGAAAGACCATCCACTTTCGAAGATGTGGATGACTTGGTGGAGACCTCCACCTCTAGCATTGAGGGGGAGGAGAGGCAATCTTCCATCCAGGAGCAAGAACAAGAAGCATCCACATCCGGGATAAGTGAAGATCAAGAAGAAGCCTCCACCACCTCCCTAGGTAACTCAAGTGTTATTATTTTAAATAAAAATCACATAATATGCTTTGAGTGTAGGGAGAAAGGGCATTACAAGAGCAAATGCCCTAAATTGGCTAAGAAGAAGGCATCGACACTAAAAGTCAACCCAAAGTCAAACGATGTCGGTGTTCCCTCAATTAAGAGCAAAGAGCACATTGTGTGCTTCAAGTGCAACCAACGGGGACACTACCGAAGCCAATGCCCTAGGGGGAGGAAGAAAGGGCAAGAAGGTGCAACTCATGTAGGGGGAGCTCCTAAAGCTAACCCTAAGGTACATTTAGTTAATGCACCTTTAATTCCTAAAGTCAAAAAGCATGCTAAAAATTATTTTAGTTCTCTTGCTATTATCAATGAAAAGCATGCTAGGAGAAACAATAAGGTTTATTGCTTAGGTGCTAAGCATGATAGTTTCTCTAAGGACAAACCTAGGACTCAAAACACTAGATCTATTTTACCTAGGGAGTCAATTAGAAGAATTGAAGAAAACTTGGGTATTAATCCCAAGAAATCTAGGCATATGCCTAAAAAGAAAAACATTTCCCAAAAGATAAATGGAAATTCAAAATTGGGAAAATTAGAGTTAGAAAACCAAGCCTTAAGGTCAAGGCTAGAAAAATTGGAGAAGACCCTAGCAATAATATCAAATTCGGTTAAGGGGTCTAATGTACAAAAGTCAAGACCTAGAAAACAAGAAATGTCTAAGGGAAAGAAGGGTTTGGGTCACAAACCTATATCCTACCATAATGTTCCATTTAATTATGGAACCACATCTAGGTCTAGGAAAACCAAGGCTAATAGGGAAGTCATCCCTAAGTCTAGCCATGGTATGTGTTTAGTGGCTAACACCTCAAAGAAATCAAATGTAGCCACTAAGAAGGTCAATGGAGGAGCCACCTCTAGAGTTGACCCAAGTAAGACCCATTTGACTAAGGCTTCAAAGCCAAAAAGGGTCATTAGGAAGGTATCTAGGGAAGTTATCACTAGGGAATACCTTGTTAACCCAAGGAGCTCCAATAGGTATTGGGTTCCTAGAAGCGTGATCGATTCACGCTAGATGGGTTAGGGTGTGTCAACCCTAAGTGGATGGGTGGTTAACCTAGTCATTGTGAGTTGACACATTAGGGTGTGCCAATGTGTTTGAAAAGTTTAAAATCATTTAAATTGGCACAATTAGGTCATAGAAGTATTGGTGTGCCATTTTGGGTTTTTGGCACACTAGGGAAATGAATGGCATTGAGGCAAAATTGGTTTAATCTCTAGAAATGGCAAATTGTTTTTAACACTTAGGTATTCTATACCTTAGTATATTTTAGTTGCCACGATTTGTTTGCCTTGCCATGTCATGACATCATTTTCATTCTTATCTATAAAAATGTCATGATCATGTTTAGATTTATATTTAGATGTCATGTATGCCTAGATCTCATTCACATGCCATGACATCATGATTTTGGCATATGCTTTTATTTATATCATATTTATGCCATAATCATATCATGCATAGTTTAAGATGGAGTTAAGGACTATGGCACAATTTGAAGGGAATCAAAATAATGTTGCCTAGAAATATGCATGAGAACATAAACAAAACAAAACCCACATCTCACAAAAATTTGACTTGTATGTGTTTTACACATCTAGATATTGGTGAGATGTTTAGGAAAAAGAAAATAAAGGTTTGAAAAACATTTTGAAAAACCTTGATGAAGCCTATCTTTTGATAGCTATCACCATTGAATGGGATGATACAAAGATGACTCTTTATTGAAGCTTTTCTTAAATTTTGAACTTTGTATCAATCTCCTAATTTAATGGGTAAAATAAATTTCTAATATTTTTCACCCATAGTGTTTAACATAAGTATTATACGTATGCATTTTCAAGATTTTTAAAATTACATATATTTACTTATGAATTTCAAAAATCCATTTCTGAAATTAAAAAACTGAATCGATTATCACGATCGCATGTAATGTCTCGATTGATGGTAAGTCCAATGATCGATCCGATTGTATGAGTCGAGCAAGGTCGATTTCGGGTAAACATGATAGTTAGGCCCATGTTTAGCCATGTTTTGGTCCCCTAACCACTCCTAACCCTAGGATATGCTTGGGAGAGCATTCAAGAGGGTGGAAATCCATTGGATATGGATTAGAAGTTGGGTTGAGGGTGAGTATCAATTTTAAGGTGGATGAGAGTTCATTGTTGAACTTTGCCTTAATTTTGTTTGGTTTAATGTTCCTATTAGCTTAGGAACTCTCCAAGGACATTGTTGGTGCAATGGTCAAGGGGGAGAAAGCCTCTAGGGGGAGGTATCCATCATGGGAAGATGGATGTGTATTTCCTCAAGGGAGGAAAATTGGGTTGCCTCTCTTTAAGTGATATGGGATCACTAGAAAGATTGTAGGCATGTGTTCCTCCAAGGGAGAGATTGTAAGATCTCATTGGGATATGAGACATTCATACCCGTGGGGAGGACCTTTTTGATTTAATGTCAAAAAGGGGGAGAAGTTACCAAGTTACCAATTAGGGTTCGTTGGAATTCTCATTGGGATATGAGAATTGCCAATATGGGAGAATTGGTAGACTTGAGATGGTAGTTTTGTCAATCATCAAAAAGGGGAAGATTGTTGGTGCAATCAGCCCAGGTTGACTCGAGTTTGACTCGAGCAGTACCTTGATAGTATTTTGATGATAGACAAAACTCATGACATGGGAAAGTCCAACATGGGGTTGGCATGGAAAATCCAAGCATGGAGCTTGGTGTGGAAGTCCAAGGGGGAAGCCTTGGCATGGGAAAGTCTAAAGCATTGCGAAGCCGTGCGCTTGGTGCTTGGCATGGGAAATCCAAAGCATTGCGAAGCTGTGCCATTGGTGCTTAGTGAGAAATGCATTGCGAAGCCGTGCACTTGGTGCATTTGGGAAGTCTTGAGAACTTAGCAAGTTGACTAGGCTCGGGTCCTTGAGTCGGTGAAGGATGGCATTGCGAAGCCGTGCGCTTGGTGCATCCGAGGGACCGTCGGACGGGAAGCGAATGGAGTGAGCCCAAAGGGAAGCATACTTCTAGGGCATGAGATGCGAAGGATGGCGTTGCGAATCCGTGCGCTTGGCGCATCCGAGAGACGTAGGCCGAGGGAAGAGAGCTTCGGTTGGGAACTCCATGAGGGATAAGGTGGACTTGGCCAAGTGGCTAAGACTGAGTGTCGGACGCTCAAACAACTTTGTGTTTGAGGTTTTAGCCGACATCAGTCCACTGGCATAGGTGCCAGTCAACTGCTCTAGGTCGTATGGGTTCGACCAGTATTCGACTGAACCAAGTTCGGCCGATCGATCGTCGAGGGAGGCGATTGTTGGGAGAATCGATCGCCGAGGGATGGCGGTCGATGATGACATGTGCATGCATGGGCACGAGAATGGAGTCGAGCTTCGCCAAAGACTCGGTGATGGATTATTAGTCGACTGATGTGTGATCCGTTGGAACTTAACCAACGTGGATCTGGCCATTGTGAGACAACGGCCACGGGACCAGTCGACTGATGGTCATGATCAGTCGACTGATAGGCGTGAAAATAGCTTGATGCAGGTTATAAAAGGAGCTCGAGTTGGAGGATTTCGCAATGGTTTTTGTGAAGCTATTGGAGGGGAATTGCTGTTGCATTCCAGACCTTCAGGAGCCATCTAAAGCAAGCAACAAGAAAGCGATTAAAGCAATTGTGTAAAAGTTCTCTTTTGTATTGTCTTTGTATTTCGTCTTGTATTTCATATTACTTGTTGTAATAGCTTGTGAGAGGTTTCTCCACCTCCGACGTGTAGTCGATAAGGAGTGTTGTTAGTGTCGTGCGCATAACACGAGCTCGTTGAGCTCACCCCGTGGAGTAGGAACCATTCGGTTCCGAACCACTTATATGCTTGTGTATTGATTGTGCTTGTATTGTTGTTATTTCTATTGTTATTCCGTTGTGTATACTAACGACAATTGTAGACAAGCACACGAGAACGAATGAATTACGACATCCAGCGATTGAGGGCTATTCACCCCCTTCTAGCCAGCCATTTCGTTCCCAAGGACCAAATCCGCTATGTGGAGAGACCGAACCAATTCAACGGTCCAGGGGGAGCTAGTACAAAACTTGTTTGTATGTTAACTTAGAAATTGCATGCTTAGGGTCTTTATTTAGTTTGATTCTTCTTTTTAGAATGGCTAGATAGACTATTACTTGTCAATACTTGATAACATAGTACCAGGACACGGCGAGATGATAGTACGCTAGGAAAGCGGAGTCTTGTGTATTCGGGCTAGATAAGGCATATCTAGTTCGGTGCACTTGACCGAGTGGAACTAGCTGAAGCTACCTCGCCGTATCCTAGACTAGTTAGACCAGGAAGTGGTCTTAGGTGAGTCAAGTCTCTATTTTCTTGAAAATGGCTTTGTCTAAGGAAGTGGTCGTTGTTCCGATCAAAGAAGGCCTCTGTGCCTCGCCACGACCTGAAAGCCATGATCTTGAAAAGGTGACTTGATGAGCCTAAGGTCAAATCCGAATCTAACGCATGGTTGACAAGTGTTTAAATCATTAAATTAAAATCAAGTAAAATTAGAAGTCATCTCACAAGAACATATAGGGTTAACGTGTTTGATCATGTAGACATGGGTGAGTGATTTAGGTTAATAATCTTCAACCAATCTTTAATAAATCTAATATCCGATCCACGACCGGGATCAACTCAAGTTTTTGAAGCTTCGATTTAAACGACAAGGATCGGTAGCCTTCGGAAACAACGTCAAGCTCAAAATCATCGGATCAGGTGATATTGAGCTCAACTCAACTTTATTATTCAAAATGTCTTATTGGTAGAAAATTTTCAATATAATTTACTTAGTGTAAGCCAATTGTGTGATAATAACTATAAGGTCATATTTCTAGAAAATGAATGCATAATTAATACAAATGAAACTTCTAAAACAATCCTTAAGGGAACTAGAAATAGCAATATTTACACTATTAATTTAACTAACTCCTCAACCAAGTGTCTTATGACACAGCAAGAGGAATCATGGTTGTGGCACCGATAACTCGGTCACTCACACCCAAGACTCATCCACAAGATGAGTCAGAGTAACTTAGTCAGAGGTTTGCCTAACCTCAATAACTTGAACAATAAAATATGTAATGCTTGTCAACAAGGTAAACAATCTAGGACACAACATCAACTAACTAATCAAGAACGAACCAAAAGTGTTCTTGAGCTCCTACACATGGATCTATTTGATTCACACGGAGCTAAGTCACTTAATGGGAGTAAATTCTGCTTAGTCATAATTGATGACTATTCTAGATTTACTTGGGTTAGGTTCATCAAACACAAAAGTGATACCCTAGATCAATTAATCAATCTATTTAAACTAATAGAAAATCAACAAAACCTTAAAATCAAAAGACTTAGGACTGATCATGGTGGTGAATTCGAGAACCACGGGTTTACAGAATTCTGTAACCTAAATGGATACCACCATGAGTTCTCTTGCCCTAGAACCCCACAACAGAATGGCCTAGTAGAACGTAAAAATAGAACCCTACAAGAAGCAGCTAGGACAATGTTAAACGGGTATAACCTATCCGATAGGTTTTGGGCGGAAGCCGTAAGTACGACATGCTATGTCCAAAATAGGATACTTTTGGTAAAGAGGAACCTTAAGACCTCATACGAGATTTATCACGATAAAATACCTAACATTAAGTACTTTAGGGTAATTGGGTGTAAGGTACATATCCTAAACACTAAGGATTACCTAGGAAAATTTACATCCAAAACCTCGATCAGAATCTTTCTAGGATACTCGACTACAAGTAGAGCTTATAGAGTATATAACCATGACACCCTTAGAGTCGAGGAGACTATCAATGTAGTATTTGATGAAGGACACGAACCTACAAAACCCTCGGCAACCCCAATTAGCGAGCCAATTCATACCAGACTCCACTCCGATCCGAAGATCAAGTCTAGTATTAATCCCAACCTAAGTCAACCAAGTCATTCTATTGACCAAGTGGTAGATGACTCAAACCAAACTAGGACTCAATCGAGTCATCCTATTGATCAAGTGGTAGATGACCCAAACCCAAACCAAACTAGGACTCAAACGAATCATCTTATCGACCAATTGAAAGGTGATCCAAGTCTAGGAGTTCAAACTAGAGCCTCATACAGAAATCTTAGTCAAATCTCCTTAATTTCCAAAATTGAACCCAAAACTATTGACCAAGCTCTTCTTGATCTCGATTGGATTATTGCAATGCAAGAAGAGCTGGCTCAATTCACTAGGAACGAAGTATGGGAATTAGTACCACCACCTAAAGATAAAACAATCATTGGAACAAGGTGGGTGTTTAAGAATAAACTTGATGATAAAGGTGAAGTAGTTAGAAATATAGCTAGATTAGTCGCTAAAGGGTTTAGTCAAATCGAAGGTTTAGATTACGACGAGACCTATGCCCCAGTAGCTAGATTAGAGTCCATTCAAATGTTATTAGCATATGCTGCACATCAAGGATTTAAGTTGTTTTAAATGGATGTAAAGTCAGCATTCTTGAATGGATACATTAAAGAAGAGGTTTATGTTAGTCAACCCCCTGGTTTCGAAAGCCTAGATAAACCTGATCATGTTCTTAGGTTAAAGAAAGCTCTCTATGGACTTAAACAAGCTCCTCGAGGTTGGTACGAGAGACTTTCAGTTTATCTTAAGTCCAAAGGATTTAACCAAGGTGTAGTTTATCCAACCCTTTTCATAAAAACTGTAGGCAAAGACATATTCATAGCCCAAATCTACGTAGATGATATTATTTTCGGAACCACCAAATCGATCCTACTAAATGAATTCATTTCACTTATGGAAAGTGAATTTGAAATGAATTTAGTAGGAGAGTTGAGTTTCTTCTTAGGTCTACAAATTAAACAAACTAAAGATGGAATATACCTACATCAATGCAAATATACTAGGGAATTAATTAAACGCTTTGGAATGCAAGACGCTAAAATTATTAATACCCCAATGACAACGAATGTAAATATAGAAGAAGATGTAATCGGAAATTCAATTGATTTAAAATACTATAGGAGCATAATAGGGAGTCTCCTTTACTTAACTGCAAGCTGACCTGATATCTTATTTGGAGTAAGTATGTGCCCAAGGTTCCAAACCTGTGCCAAGGAGTCTCACCTAACTCTAGTCAAGCGTATCCTTAGATATCTAAAGGGTACACTTAATGTCGGTATTTGGTACCCTAGATCTACCGAGTTCGAACTAACCGGCTACTCCGATTCGGACTATGCCGGTAGTAAGCTCGATAGAAAGAGTACGAGTGGTTGTTGTCAACTTCTCGGCTCGAGTCTAGTGAGTTGGTGTAGTAGGAAGCAACAATGTGTTTCCTTATCTACCACCGAAGCCGAATACATTGCGATGGGTGAGTGTGTCACTCAGCTTCTTTGGATGAAGCACACTCTCCGCGACTTTAAGTTAGACTTTACGAACACTAAACTACACATAGATAACATTAGCACAATTAACCTAACTAAGAATCCGATATGTCATTCTAGGACCAAACATATAGAGGTCAAACATTATTTCATTCGAGAACATGTGGCCAACAGAGCCATACAACTCGAATACGTCGAATCGAAGACCAACATGGCAGACCTATTTACTAAACTCCTACCCGAAGCCGAATTCAGTCTATTAAGATGAAAATTGGGCATGTGCGTAGTAGAATAGGAACTTGCAAATTATATTTTCTTACTACTATTTCTTACTTTTTATTTTTCATGGAACTAGCATAGGACATACCTTAGATATCATGCACCTATAGATTTGAAGAGCCAATACATCTCACAACACATAGGACTAATGTGTTTGTGTACTTAGCCACATAGATGGGCGTGAGATGTTAGGACCTTACTCGAGGTTCCAGATGTAGAGCTAGTGCTTCGCCATGAACCATGGAGTATAATCATATATTTTAACCACTCTGTCTAGGACTGGTTGATCTTTCATATCAATCAAGTCAATATGAGTCGAACATTTTATAGATGAGCTTATTTTCAGTATATTATTTTCAAAATAATATGAAACATGCTTAGACTTTAAATTTAATATCTATATTTGTTTTTCACACACCCCCACTCTTTTTGATATTTGGCAAAAGGGGGAGAAAAAGGCCAAAGTTAAGGGATCAAAATTTTTGATAACTTAACTAATCAAAATTTTTGATAACTTAACTCACTTCATATTTATTCACATGGCCAAAAGTTAAGTACATGTTTATTTAACTTTAAGTTTTGAAAATTTACTTAACTTATTTTTGTTAACAAAAAGGAAGTAAAGGCCAAGTTAAGAGAATTTTTAACTTAAACATATTTTTAAACAGTATGGCCAAACGTTAATGCTTTACTTAAGAAAGGGGGAGAAAGGGCCAAGTTAAGAAGTCCTCTTAACTTAAATGTTTTACTAAGGCCAACTTTAAGTAATGTTAATTACTTAAACTCTTCCTAAATAGCAACCATCTAGGGGGAGGATTAAGGTCTTCTTTCAAAGATTCACCCTCGGTCAAGGGGGGAGGTTTCCTCAAGGGGGAGTACTTGAAGAAAATCCTTACTACTCCTACTAATCTTTATTATTCTTGTGTCTCATGCATATTTTAATTCTTCATGCATATTATCTTCTTAACTTCGTATGTAGGTTTGCCATAGATCAAAAAGGGGGAGATAGTTGGTTCAGTAGGCACCTAAGTCGAACCTGAGTTTTGATTATAGCAAATGATACAAAGTTAAGCTTAAATTGTTATCTCACGAGCTAAATCGAGTGTGCAAAAAAGTGTAAATGCTGGAGCTGATGGCTAGCGACACCCGGAGGAAGCCGCGGTGGTCGAGCTACACTCGAGTTACTTCGGAGGGAGCCGAAGGAATCGAGTGGAAGGCCGGAAGTGAAAGCGACATAGTAAGTATCGAGGTAAGCTCGTGTGTATGTAAGAGTAAGTGAGGTCGTATCCTTTTTACGGGGATGATCTTAAGCATAGATCCGACCAAAGACATCCTATAGGTGGTCTAGGTTGAGATCGAACGGTCGGAGGTCGTCAAAATAATGTTTTTGTTAAGCAAACTTTGCCTTGCAGCTAGCATCAATCGACTGCCAGCTTGGAGGACTCGACTTTCGTCCATCAGTCGACTACCTGCGGTCAGCATTCGACTGATGCTTCCATGAGTCGACTGATGATGGCCATCAGTCGACTGATGGTCAATGATCAGCCTTGAGGAGTCAAGCTTTATCACCATTGTTGGATCGAGAAGCGTCGCTAGAGGGGGGGGTGAATAGCGATCGTAAATCTTTCGTTCGAATTCATTCGTTGAGACATAAGTAAACGAGTAAGCACAACAGAAAATAAAGTGACACATTTATTTTACTTGGTTCACAACCCAGCGATTGCTACTCCAAGGTCTTATCGGTCCTAGACCGCGTACGGAGGGCAAAGCACTATAATGTCTCCTCCTCGTTCGAGGTAGGAGACAACGATCATAAAATCCGAAATATGAGGATGAGGCAACAAGCCTACCTCACCTCATTATGAATAAAAACAACGAATACAATATTAAAATATATTACTAGATGTTGCTACCGACGAAGAAGATCTGAGCTTGTTGTCGCGTCGACGTTATGACGGTTTTGGAGCATTGGCGTTGTAGGAGCACTTGATGAATAAACTTGATGATGTTTGGAGTTGGAATACTCCCCTCCTTTTATAGATTTTGGCCTCTGAATTTGTCTCCTTTTTTTTTTGAACAGATCACGAAGTTGTCCAAATTTTATCACGAAGTGGCCGCGTCAAACGTTATCCATTTTGACCTAGCGCAAAGATCGATTCGTCAGAATCGACCGATGCCTCCATCACCGATCGATGAGCATCGACCGATCGGCCTAACGCCTAGCGATCACGCCTGGCCACTTCCTGCGAAGAGGTTAGCTCAGAAAATGAAAAATGCGACGGTTTCTAACCGTCCGATCTCGACCTAGACCTTCCACAGGAAGTCTTAGTCGGATCGTCGCCTACGGTCATCCCCGTAAAGAGGGCACGACCTTACAATCACTCACTCACATGAGCTTTCCTCGATACTTACCGTGTAGATCTCGCTTCTACCCTTCCACTTGATTCCTTCGGCTCCCTCCGAAGTCACTCGAGTGTCGCCCGACCACCGCGGCTTCCTCCGGGTGTCGCTAGCCTTCAACTCCAACTTTAGTACTTTTCTGCACACTCGATTTAGCTCGTGAGATAACGATGTAAACTTAACTTTGTGTCTTTGCCATAATCAAAACACAGGTTTGATTATCTAGTGCCCCTGCACCAACAATCTCCTCCTTTTTGATCTATGTCAAACCAACACAAAGTTAAGGAAATTAAAGCATAAAACAAGTATAGTAGATGATGAATGTCATTCCCAAAAGTTCCCCCTTAACCAAAACTCCCCCTTAACCCTAGGTGAGTTTTGAAAGAGATACTTTAGTTTTCAAAATCAAATTTTGTGTTACTACCCCTTAACTTTCGCTCTTCTCCCCCTTTTGCCATAAATAAAAAAAAATTGGGATTTTTGTATAAAATAGGTTTTTTTTAAAAAACAATGTCATATATGCATGCATCTAGATAAATCAAATATGAGTCCAAGCATGCGTCTAGCAGTAGTTAGATAGATTAGTTCGAGGTGTGTCCCTCTGCACCAATAATCTAAAGGTTTATAATATAACCCTTAAGGTTAGTTTTCTCTCCCCCTTAGTCAAATATATGAAGTATAAGAGATGTAGGGGGCGCTAAACTTTGGCCTAAGAGTTGTTAAGTACAACAGTTGAGAAAATAAGTAGTATCTTGAAGAGATTGCTTTAAGTATATTTCAATTATCCTTAACATCTCACCCATTCTATGTGTCTCATAATTTGTTCACCTTATATGTTTTGTGAGATGATTTTAAATTGATTAAAGATAGTCAACCTTGGGTTAGATTCGGATTTAACCTTTAGATCGTTAAGTAACTTTTCGAGAAACTGGCTTCCAGGTCATGGCGAGGCACAGGGGCCTTCTTTGATCGGAACAACGACCACTTCCTTAGACAAAGCTAAATTCAAGAAAATATCACTTAAGTCACTTAGGGTTACTTCCTAGTCTAACTAGTTTAGGATATGGCGAGGTAGCTTCAGCTAGTTCCACTCGATCAAGTGCACCAAGCTAGTTACGCCTTATCTAGCTCGAATACACGCGACTTTGTTTCCCTAACGTACTATCATCTCGTCGCGTCCTGATACTATGTTGTCAAGAGTTGACTAACTATTTTCCCTATCTAGCCGTTCTATAAATTAAAGAAAAATATTCAATAGTTTTGCTAAGTAAGCGGGTATACTATTTTAGTGTTAGCTCCCCCCTGGACCATTGAACCAATATGGTCTATTCAAATAATGAATTTGATCCTGGGGAATCCAAAACTTATTAGTCCTTATATGTGAATTCAATAAAACCTTTGGGACCCATGCTTGGACTCTTTGATGACTACGATTTACGATAAACATATAAGACCTATTCGTAGTCTTTGACTTAAATTCGAGTCCGGCTTTGTTGTAGATGACTCTTTGGGTTCCAAGTAGTTGATTAAGGTTCTTAGATCCCAAAGTGAACTTTTCCAACCTAGCCTCAACCTCTTGAACTCGGTCTTTCAAGAGAGAATTCTCCTCCTCAAGTTTTTCAATTTGGGTTGAGTTTCCCTCTTGAACTTGACTAGTTGAAGAGGTTAGAGTAGCTTCTTGCTTGAGGGTTTCAACCTCCTCAAGTAACGACTCAACCCTAGACTCGGACTTAGTTAATTTCCTATTAAGCATTTTAATTGTATTGTAAAGCATATGAATTAGTGAGCGGCTAACCTTAATTTTCTCTTTTGATCCGGCTTTGAGTTGCTTCTCGAAGTAGTCTTCGAGTTCGGAGTCGGTGTTGTAATTGGATTCGGATTCGGACTCTGACTCAGACTCTTCGGGTCTTGCCATGCATGCTATGCCGCCACCTTCTTCGTTGTCCCATGTTGAATGAAAAGCCTTTTTTTGATTTGATTTGAATTGTGCCCTCTTTTGATTCTTTAGTAGCCTCCTTTCCCTCCGAACGATCTTCCGCACTACGTTCACTATTGCTTCCACCTTTTCGGATTCAGACTCTAATTCGTCGTCGGGTTCGAGTCCATCTTCTTGCCTGGTAGGTGGCTTGCTTCTTTGTCCTGAAAGTAGAGCAATACCTCTCTCGCTCCGGACAACGTTAGTTTGCTCGTGAAGTTCAAACTCGGAAAATAATTCATCTAACCTAAGCTTCGAAAGGTCCTTAGAGACCTTGTAGGCATCGACCATGGATGCCCACAAGGTAGTCCTAGGAAATGAATTAAGAACGTACCTTAGTAGGTCACGGTTTTCGACCTTGTGTCCGATGGTGTGCAGGCCGTTGACAATGTCCTGGATGCGGGCATGTAGTTGCGTCGCCATCTCGTGTTCCTGCATCTTAAGGTTATACAACTTATTGAAAAGAAGGTCACGTTTACATACCTTAGCATCGGACGTTCCTTCGTGTAGCTCGATTAATTTGTTCCATAGGTCCTTGGCACTAATGAATGGTCCGATGCAGTTGAGTTCCTCCTTGGACAACCCGCATTGCAATATTTGAGTTGCTCTTGCATCGGCTTCAATTTGCCTCTTGGTTGCGTTAGTCCACTTGTTGAAATCCAAGGGCTCTCCTTGATCATTGGTGGGTAGAGCAAAGTAGGTTTGGATTATTATCCAAGTCTCGACTTGTGTTTTCAAGAAATACTCTATCCCTCCTTTCCAATAACGGAAAACATCTCCGTTAAAGAACGGAGGTCGGGTGGTGCTATACCCCTCATTGTGAGCCATTAAGTATCTTGCAAAACACGAATAAAAACCAAAGGGAATTCCAAGACTTGGTCTTGGATTAGTAATGCGGGAAATAAATAGGAAATAAACAGAATTAAATGAGAAAAAAAAGAAACTAACAAAAACTAACAACTTACGACCTTTGATGTCCCTGAAAGGGTACTAGATGTTGGATTTTGGTGCTGGAAACAGCTTGTTACAAGGGTAAACCCTAGTAAGAAATGTATATCTTTCAGAGAGCTTCGATTCGGTAGGTAGATCGTTATGTGAGTCCACTTGTGCGAAAAGTTATGGTCGTTTTACCGTCGGCTACTCCAAGAGAGAAAACTTGCAAGCACACAACCAAAAGAAACGTACCAAGATTTCGTCTTGGATTAGTAGTGTGGGAGGAAAAAGACCAAAAAAAAATGAATCGAAAAATACGAACAGAAAACCAAAATGTGCTAGATCGGTGGTTTCACCAAATCTTAGCGCCCCCGCTCAGATACCAATTGTTGGATCGAGAAGCGTCGCTAGAGGGGGGGTGAATAGCGATCGTAAATCATTCGTTCAAATTCGTTCGTTGACACACAAGTAAATGAGTAAGCACAGCGGAAAATAAAGTGACACATTTATTTTACTTGGTTCACAACCCAGCGGTTGCTACTCCAAGGGCCTATCGGTCCTAGACCGCGTACGGAGAGCAAAGCACTATAACGTCTCCTCCTCGTTGGAGGTAGGAGACAACGATCACAAAATTCGGAAGTACGAGGATGAGGCAACATGCCTACCTCACCTCATTATGAATAAAAACAACGAATACAATATTAAAATATATTACTAGATGCTGCTGCCGACGAAGAAGATCTGAGCTTGTTGTCGCGTCGGCGTTATGACGGTGTTGGAGCTTTGGCGTTGTAGGATCATTTGATGAATAAACTTGATGATGTTTGGAGTTGGAATCCTCCCCTCCTTTTATAGATTTTGGCCTCTGAATTTGTCTCCTTTTTTTTTTGGAACAGATCACGAAGTTGTCCAAATTTTATCGCGAAGTAGCCGCGTTAAACGTTATCCGTTTTGACCTAGCGCAAAGGCTGATTCGCCATCGATCGCCAATGCCCAATGTCCGGTGATCATTGCCGCTAACCACTTCCTCGGTAAGAAGAGGTTAGCTCGGAAAATGAAAAATGCGACGGTTTCTAACCGTCCAATCTCGACCTAGACCTTCCACAGGAAGTCTTAGTCGGATCGCCGCCTACGGTCATCCCCGTAAAGAGGACACGACCTTACAATCTCTCACTCACACGAGCTTTCCTCGATACTTACCTTGTAGCTCTCGCTTCTTCCCTTCCACTGGATTCCTTCGGCTCCCTCCGAAGTCACTCGAGTGTAGCCCGACCACCGCGGCTTCCTCTGGGTGTCGCTAGCCTTCAGCTCCATCTTTAGTACTTTTCTGCACACTCGATTTAGCTCGTGAGATAACGATGTAAACTTAACTTTGTGTCTTTGCCATAATCAAAATACAGGTTCGATTATCTAGTGCCCCAGCACCAACAACCATTTTCCAAGGAGTCTTGTGCCCAATTCCTATTGGTTGAAGATCCTCTCGAAAAGGAGCTCAAAGGCTATAAAAGGAGGGCCTCTCCTAGGGTTTTTCATCATCTCTAAGTGCTCTAAAGCCTCCACAATGCTACGACTCTCCGACGACTCTATAACGACGAAGTGCTGCCAACAACCCTAGCTTAATTTATATTTCCTAGTTGTTGGTATAATCTTATTTTGTCATCTCTTTAATACTGCAATTCTTCTTTATCGAGGTTTTCTATCGTTGCATTTTACATTAATGGAAGAGACGGTTTGTCTCTCTATCTTTTGCTTTTGGAGGTTTTTGTAATCGGCTAACTCCTACCTCCAACAAGGAGGAGTGTTTTGGTGAATTGCCTTCCGTACATGGTCTAGGACTGTTAGGGCCTTGGAGTAGTAGCCGAAGGCTACAAACCAAGTAAAAAACCATTTGTCTCCTTTTATTTATCATTTATCATTCCGCTGCAAATAATTGTCTACTCGGGTTTTAACGAATGAAATGAAAGAAAAGTTTTTATCGCTATTCACCTCGCTCTAGCGATCCGCTTCGATCCAACAATTAGTATCAGAGCCATGGTCCATGTCAAGCCATGAACCTCAAACGAAGGAAGTTGAGCTCCCATGTTCGGATCAAAAGAACCAGACACCAGGCAGGAAGTCCAATTGGGTCGGGAGGACCGAACAACGGGCAGAAAGTCCAGTTGGGCAAGAAGGACTGGACAACTGGCAGGAAGTCTAGCTGGGTTAGGAGGACCAGACAGTTAGCATGAAGACATGGTGGGTTGAGGATCGAACATCAAGCAGAGGATGTCCTTCGAGGAAGGATAGGCTTGAGAGGGGGTCAATGTGATCCTTCGTTTGAGGGGGAATTGTTGGAGTATTGGGAATACAATCAAAGTCCCACATTGGTAAGACATGGAAAAGATCATATGCTTATAAGATGAAAAAGATATCTCCATTGGTATGAGGCCTTTTGGGTAAAGCCCAAAAACAAAAACCATGAGGGCATTGGCCCAAAGTGGACAATATCATACCATTTTGGAGATATGTGAATCTTATAGGCACTAACAATCATTCCCTCCTTCTTTAGATGAATTATTCCTCGAATTTAGGTCTTTATCACCTACATCAACAGGATGCAAATCAACCACATTGAATGTTGCACTATCATCCTACTTACCGAGCAAGTCAATCTTGTAAGCATTGTCATTAATTCTTTCCAATACTTGGAATGGTCCATCTCCTCTTGGCTAAAGTTGTGATTTCCTTTGGGAAGGAAACCTTTCCTTCCTCATATTAACCCACACCCAATCACCTAGTTCAAGGATAACTCTTTTTGTCCCTTTATTGGCTCTATTTCCATATTGCTCCATTTTCTTCTCAATTTTAGCTTTAACTTGCTCATGAAGCTTCTTCACATATTCCGCCTTTGTTTTTCCATCCTTGTGAACTAAAGAAGAAGTGTTAGGTAAAGGAAGCAAATCAAGAGGTGTTGGTGGATTGAACCCATAAACAATCTCAAAAGGAGAAAATTGAGTAGTAGAATGGACAACCCTATTGTAAGAAAATTAAACATGGGGTAAACATTCTTCCCAAGACTTAATGTTCTTCTTAATAATTGCTCTAAGAAGAGTAGAAAGAGTCCTATTTACCACCTCAGTTTGGCCATCAGTTTGAAGGTGGCATGTGGCGGAGAAAAGAAGCTCTGTTTGCTGGTGTAGGGGCACTAGATAATCGAACCTAGGATTTAATTATGACAAAGATCCAAAGTTAAGGTCATATTGTTATCTCATGAGTTGAATTAAGTGTGCAGGGAATGGTTAAGTTAAGCTGAAGGTCAGCGACACTCGGAAAATCCCGAGTCGGGAAACCATGGTGGTCGGGCGACACCGAGAGAACTTCGTGGGAGTTGAAGAACCTAGGTGGAAGACTGAAAGCAAAGTGATAGGTCATAAAGGACCAGAGGTAAGCTCATGTGAGTGAGAGATGGTAAGGTTGTGTCCTCGGTATGGGGACGACCGTAGGCCGCAATCCGACTTAGACTTCCTGTGGAAGGTCTAGCTCGAGATCGGACGATAAGAAACCGTCGCATTTACCATTTTCCATGATAATCTCTTACTGTAGGGAAGTGGCCAGGCTGACAGTTGACTGTTGTCCATTGGGAAGCCTACTGATCCACATCAGTCAATTGATGGAAGGCATCATTCAAATGATGGCGATAAATCATCCTTTTGCACTAGGTCAAAATGAATAATGTTTGACGTGACCACTTCGTGATAAAATATGGTACCACCTCATGATCAGTTCCAAAATATGAGGAGACTTATTCCGAGGCAAAACTCTATTAAAGGAGGGGAGGACTCCAACCCAAAGATTAATTAAGATTATTCCTAAGTGCTTCTACAACGCCAAAGTTCCAACACCGTCATAACGCTGATGCGACGTCAAGCTTTCATCTTCTTCGTCGGCAACAACAGTAAGTAATATTTTTGTTTACTGTATTCTTTGTTTTAATCGTAACGAGGTGAGGTAGGCTTGTTGCCTCATCCTCATACTTTCGGTTTTGTGTTCGTTGTCTCCTACCTCCAACGAGGAGGAGACCTTATAGTGGATTGCCCCTTCGTACATGGTCAATGATCGTGGGGCCTTGGAGTAGCAACCGTTGGGTTGTGAACCAAGTAAAAATAAACTTGTCCTTTTTATTTTCCCACTGTGCTGGCTCGTATATCGAACGAACAAAAAGAAAAGTTTTACGCTCACAATTCACCCCTCCTCTAGCGATGCTTCTCGATCCAACAATTGGTATCAGAGCGGGGGCACTAAGATTTGGTGAAACTACCAATCTAGCACCTTTTGGCTTTCTTTTCGTATTTTTTGATTCATGTTTTTTTTAGGGTTTTTTTTCTCCCGCACTACTAATCCAAGACGAAGTCTTGGTACTTTTCTATTGGTTGTGTGTTTGCAAGTATTCTCTTTTGGAGTAGATGATGGTAAAACGACCATAACCTTTCGCACAAGTGGACCCATGAAACGATATGCCTACCAAATCGAAGCTCTCTGAGAGATCTACAATTCTTATAGGGTTTATCCTCATAACAAGCTATCTTTATCCCCAAAAACTGACATTTAGTACCCTTTCGGGGATATCGAAGGTCGTAAGTTTCTAGTTTTTGTTAGATTCTTATTCTTCTTATTTATTTCTTTTTATTTCTTATTATTTCCCACATTACTAATCCAAGACCAGCTCTTGGAATTCTTTTTGGTTTTTATTCGTGTTTTGCAAGATATTTAATGGCTCACATTGAGGGGTATAGCACCACCCAACCTCCGTTCTTTAACAGAGATGATTTCCGTTATTGGAAAGGTCGGATGGAGTGTTTTCTAAAAACACAAGTCGAGACTTGGATAATCATCCAAATCGGCTTTGCTCTACCCACCAATGATCAAGGCTAGCCCTTGGACTTCGACAAGTGGACCAATGCAACCAAGAAGCAAATCGAAGCCTATGCAAAGGCGATATTGAATCCAAGGCAAGTTGAATCGGACCCTTCATCAGCGCAAAGGACTTGTGGAATAAATTAATTGAGCTACACGAAGGAACGCCTGATGCTAAGGGATGTAAAAGGGATTTGTTTTTAAATAAACTATACAATCTAAAGATGTAGGATCGTGAGACCACCACCCAACTACATGCGCGGATCCAAGACATCGTTAACGGCCTTCACTCGATCGGGCAAGTCGTAGAGAACTGAGACCTTATAAGGTATACTTTAAATGCTTTCCCTAGGACTACCTTGTGGGCATCCATGGTCGATGCCTATAAGGCTTATAAGGACATTTCTAAACTTAGATTAGATGAATTATTTTCTGAATTTGCTCCATGAACAGTCTAATTTGGCTCCCGAGAAAGGTATTGCCTTATTTGCAGGTTCGAAGAAGAAGGATGCAAACAAACAACCCCCCAAGGAAGAGGACGAATCTGAATCCGAAGAGGAGGCCACAATAGTCAACATGGTGCGGAGAATAGTTTGACAAGAAAGAAGACAATTGAAGAACGAGAACAAAGAGCAATTCAAGTCAAGGAGGCGGCCAAACCAAAAGGGAGCAAGGAAAGCCTTCCATGCAACTTGGGACAACGGAGAAGAAGGCGTCGACATAGCTTACATGGAAAGATCGGAAGAGTCCGAGTTAGAATCGGAAGCTGAGTCCAACTACAACTCCGACTCTGACCCGGAAGACAACTTCAAGAGAAAACTCAAAGTCGGACCAAAAGGGAAAGTCAAGGTTAGCCGCTCTTTACTTTACTTTACAATTAAAATGCTTACTAAGAAATTAACTAAGTCCGAGTCTAGGGTTGAGTCGTTACTTGAGCAGGTTGAAGCTCTCAAGCAAGAGGCTACTCTAACCTCTTCAACTAGTCAAGTTCAAGAGGGAAACTCAACCCAAGTTGAAAAACTTGAGGAGGAGAATTCTCTCTTGAAAGACCGAGTTCAAGAGGTCGAGGCTAGGTTGAAAAGGTTCACCTTGGGGTCTAAGAATCTTAACCGATTACTTGGAACCCAAAGAGCCGTGTACAACAAAGTCGGACTCGGATTTAGGTCAACGACTACAAATAGATCTTACATGTCTATTGTGAATCGTAGTCATCAAAGAGTCCAAGCATGGGTCCCAAAGGTTTTATTGAACTCACATATAAGGACTAATAAGTATTAGATTTCCCATGATAAAGTTCATTATTTGAATAGACCATATTGATTCAATGGTCCAGGGGGATCTAACACTAAAATAGTATACCCGCTTCATTAGCAAAACTATTTCATGATTAGTTATTTTATTTTTTTTAGAACGACTAGATAGGAAATATAGATTGTCAACTGTTGACAACTTAGTATCAGGATGCGGCGAGATGATAGTATGTTAGGGAAACAAAGTCTTGTGTATTCGAGCAAGATAAGGCATATCTAGCTTGGTGCACTTGACCGAGTGGAACTAGATGAAGCTACCTCGCCGTATCCTAAAATAGTTAGACCAGGAAGAAACCCTAAGTGACATAAGTGATATTTTCTTGGATCTGTCTTTGTCTAAGGAAGTGGTCGTTGTTCCGATCAAAGAAGGCCCCTGTGCCTCACCATGACCTAGAAGATAGTTTCTCGAAAAGTTACTTAACGATCTAAAGGTTAAATCTGAATCTAACCCAAGGTTGACTATCTTTAATCAATTCAAATCATCTCACAAAATATATAAGGTGAAAAAATTCTGAGACACATAGAATGGGTGAGATGTTAAGGATAATTGAAATATAACCTTTTCAAAATGCTACTTATTTTATCAACTATTGTACTTAACGACTATTTAGAACTCTCTAGGCCAAAGTTTAGTGCCCCCTACATCTCTTATATTTCATATATTTGACTAAGGGGGAGAGCAAAGTAACCATAAGGGTTATATTACAAACCTTTAGATTATTGGTGCAGAGGGGCGCACCTCGAACCAATCTATCTAACTACTGCTAGATGCATGCTTGGACTCATAGTTGATTTATCTAGATACATGCATATACAATGTTGTTTTTAAACCCCTATTTTATATAAAAAACCCCAACATTTTTTTTATTTATGGCAAAAGGGGGAGAAGAGTGCAAGTTATGGGGGAGTAACACAAAATTAAATTTTAAATTATATCTTTTAAAACTCACCTAGGGTTAAGGGGGAGTTTTTGAAAATGATATCATTTACTCTACTTGTTTTATGCTTTAATTTTTCCCTTAACTTTGTATTGGTTTGTCATAGATCAAAAAGGGAGAGATTGTTGGTGCAGAGGCACTAGATAATCGAACCTAGGTTTTAATTATAACAAAGATTAAAAGTTAAGGTCATATTGTTATCTCATGAGATGAATTAAGTGTGCAGGAAATGGTTAAGCTAAGCCGAAGGTCAGTGATACCCGAAGAATCCCGAGTCGGGAAACTGTGGTAGTCGGGCGACACTGAGGGAACTTCGTGGGAGTCGAAGAACCTAGGTGGAAGACCGGAAGCAAAGCGACAGGTCATAAAGGACTAGAGGTAAGCTCGTGTGAGTGAGAGATGGTAAGTTCATGTCCTCTGTACAAGGATGACCGTAGGTTGCTATCCAAATTAGACTTCTTGTGGAAGGTCTAGGTTGAGAACGGACAGTAAGAAACCTTCGCATTTACCATTTTCCATGCCAATCTCTTACTGCAGGGAAGTGGCCAGGTTGGCAGTTGATTGCTGTCCATTGAGCAGTCGACTGATGCACATCAGTCGACTGATGGAAGGCATCTGTCGACTGATGGCGACGAATCAGCCTTTTGCACTAGGTCAAAACAGATAATATTTGACACGTCCATTTCACGATAAAATATGGTACCACCTCATGATTAGTCCCAAAAGATGGGGATACTTATTCCAAGGTAAAACTCTATAAAAGGAGGGGAGGACTCTAACCCAAAGATTAATCAAGAATATTCTTAAGTGCTCCTACAATGCCAAAGCTCCAACACCTTCATAACGCTGATGCGACGTCAAGCTTTCATCTTCTTCGTCGGCAACAACAACAAGTAATATTTTTGTTTACTGTATTCCTTGTTTTAATCATAATGAGGTGAGGTAGGCTTGTTGCCTCATCCTCGTACTTTCAGTTTTGTGTTTGTTGTCTCTTACCTCCAACGAGGAGGAAACCTTATAGTGGATTTCCCCTTTGTACGCGGTCAAGGATTGCGGGGCCTTGGAGTAGCAACCGCTGGGTTGTGAACCAAGTAAAAATAAACTTTTTCTTTTTATTTTCCTGCTATGCTTGCTTGTATATCTTGGTGTCACAATCTGAAACAATGCTCCTAGGCATGCCATGAAGTCTTACCACCTCTTTGAAAAACAAATCTGCCACATGAGTTGCATCATCCACTTTGTGGCAAGGTATGAAGTGTGCCATCTTAGAAAATCTATCAACAACCACAAAAATGGAGTCCTTACCTTTTTGAGTGTGTGGTAGCCCTAAAACAAAATCCATAGACAAGTCAGTGCAGGGGAAATCAGGAATAGGCAAAGAAGTGTAAAGTCCATGAGGTGATATCTTAGATTTTGCTTTTCTACACACAATGCAACTTTCAAAAAATTTCTGCACATCATGCTTCATGTGTGGCTAATAAAAATGTTCATGCAACATTTCTAAGGTCTTTTGAACCCCAAAGTGTCCCATTAAACCCCCTTCATGTGCTTCCCTAACTAGCAATTCACGCATGGATCCTCTAGGCACACAAAGTCTATTATTCTTAAACAAGTAGTTATCATGCCTAACAAACCCATTTTGTGATTTCTTTTCACACACAGCATATAATTGGGAAAATTCATTATCATGTACATATAATTCTGTAATATGTTCAAAGCCAAGCAATTTAGTTTCAAGTGTAGCAAGCAAATTATTCCTTCTTGAAAGTTCATCTGCTACAACATTTTCCCTTCCTTGCTTGTGCTTAATCACATAAGGAAATTGTTCAAGAATTCAACCCACTTGGCATGCCTTTTGTTGAGATTTCGTTGCCCTTTCAAATACTTCAAAGATTCATGATCACTATGAATGACAAATTCTTTAGGCAAAAGATAATGGTACCATGTTTGCAAAGCTCTAACAAGTGCATACAAATCTATATCATAAGTGGAATAGTTGAGAGTGGCGCCACCTAACATCTCACTAAAATCTGCAGTGGGATGACCATCTTGAAGTAAAACAGCCCCAATACCCACATGAGATGCATCACATTCAATTTTAAATGATTTAGAAAAATCAGGCAAAACAAGAATAGGTGCGTGTGTGAGTTTGTCCTTAAGTTCCTGAAATGTATTTTCTTGATTCTCCCCCCATTTAAAACCTATATTTTTCCTGACAATTTCATTTAGATGTGCTACCAATGTGCTAAAATCCTTCACAAACCTTCTATAGAAACTTGCCAACCCATGGAAGCTCCTAATCTCACTCATAGTTTTAGGAGTTGGCCAATCTCTAATGGCCTTAACCTTCCCTTCATCAATGTGCACTCCTTTAGAACTTATGACAAAACCAAGAAAACCCACATGATCAATGCAAAAAGAACACTTTTCTAAGTTAGCATATAGTTTCTCCTTTCTAAGGACATGCAAGATAGATTGGAGATGTGCAATATGCTCAACAAAACTCTTGGAATATACCAAAAGGTCATGAAAGTATACTACCACAAATTTTCCAAGAAATTCTCGTAAAACATGGTTCATAAGCCTCATAAAAGTGCTTGCTGCATTAGTTAACCCAAAAGGCATTACCAACCATTCATACAATCTATATTTAGTTTTGAAAGCAATTTTCCATTCATCCCCTTCCCTTATCCTAATTTGATGGTACCCACTTTTAAAATCAATTTTAGAAAAGAAGCAAGCACCATGCAATTCATCAAGCAAATCATCAAGTCTAGGGATAGGATGTCTATACCAAATTGTGATGTTGTTGATTGCTCTACAGTCAGTGCACATCCTCCATGATCCATCCTTTTTAGGTACCAAAATTATGAGTACAACACAAGGACTTAAGCTCTCCCTAACCCATCCTTTTTGCAATAACTCCTCCACTTGATTTTGTATCTCCTTTGTTTCTTGAGGGTTGCTCCTAAAAGTTGGCCTATTGGGTAGAGAAGTGCCAGGAATAAGGTCTATTTAGTGTTCTATCCTCCTCATTGGTGGCAACCATGAGGTACTTCCTTGGGAAACACATCCTCAAAATCCTGCAAAATAACAACAAGATCACTAGGCAAGGAGTTAGTGTTAGATTCCAAGTAAGTTTCATTGCACAAAAGAAGAAATATAGTCTGCCTTGTCAAATAAGCTCTCTTCACCTCACTTCCTCTTGTAAACAAATTTTCTATTTTTCTTTCTTTATTTTCCTCATTCTCTCTTTTATTTTAAATTTTGTACTCAAAATCAATTATTTTCTTTTTCACACTCTCTTTCTCTTTCTTAAGCTCTCGCTCTTCTTTTTCTCTTTTCTCTCTCACTTTTATTTGATCCTCACAAACCTCCCTTGGTGATAATGGTACAAGTGTGACTTTGCGAGAATTGTGAACGAGAGAGAATTTGTTGGAGAATCCATCATGGTGAACTCGCCTATCAAACTGCAAAGGTCTTCCAAGAAGAATGTGGCTTGCCTCCATAGGTACAATATCACATAGAACTTGATCTTCATATTTGCCAATGGAGAAATTAATCAACACTTGCTGATTCACTACCAATTCACCACTATTACTCAGCCATTGGAGTTTATATGGCCTTGCATGTGGTGTAGTCTTTAGGTTGAGTTTGGTGACCAACCTAGTGCTTGCCACATTGGTGCAACTCCCACCATCAATGATCATAGAGCATGTTTTACCTTGAATAAGGCAACGGGTATGAAAAATATTTTCTCTTTGGTCCTCCTCATGCTCCTTGGCTTGACTCCCCAATAACCTCCTAACCACCAAGAGATCTCCATCTTGTGCATAGGCTGCTCCAACATTTTCCCCATCGCTTGAGGAAGAGGAATGAGAAGAAATTTCTTCACTAGAGATACTCCCATTATCCCTCACCACCATAGTCTTCTTATTCGGCCATTTGGATGCAATATGTCCTTTTCCCAAACACCTAAAGCACTTGATATCCCTACTCTTAGAAGTAGAAGAAGAATTAGTAGGAATAGGCTTCTTAGTGCTTGTTACCTTTTTAGAATTAGAAGAAGAACCCTCCTTCTTTGGCTTGTCCTTCCAACTTGAAGAGTAGTTTGAAAAAGATGATTTCTTCACAATGCCCTTTCTCTTTAATTGTTGCTCCACTTTCATTGCTTGATGAACTAAGTCTTCAACCTCCACATAATGTTGTAACTCCACAATGTCTCCAATATCTCGGTTTAGTCCATGGAGAAACCGGGCCATGGTTGCTTCCCTCTCCTCCATAATATTTGCCCTAATCAAAGCCACCTCCATCTCCTTCTAATACTCATCCACACTCCTACTCCCTTGGGTGAGTCTTTGCAATTTGTTGTGCAAATCCCTATGGTAGTGGGAAGGCACAAATCTCCTTCTCATCAAAGTCTTAATTTCATCCCAAGTGTCTATAGGATGCTCTTCATACCTTCTTCTATATTTTTGCACTTGATCCCACCAAGTTATGGCATAATCAGTGAACTCAAGGGCAACCGCCTTCACCTTCTTTGCATCATTGTAATTGTAGCAGGAGAAGATTTGTTCTATTTTCATCTCCCACTCAAGATACGTTTCGGGGTGATTCCTCCCTTGGAAGGAAGGTACCTTGACATTCACATCTCTTAGATAATCTTCACGTCTATGGTCTCTACCTCCTCTTTCACGTCTTCTTCCCCCTTCATGCCTCCTTCCTTCTCTTGGAGAACCGTAGAATAGGTCAATTGCTTGATGAGATTCTTCATGATTAGAATTGCCCCCACGGTTGGAAACTCTTCCTCCTTCAAGTCGGGCCATCCTTTCATGTAATCCTTCAAGTTGTCTTTGAAGCATCCTATCAAAGTGTTGAGTAAGTGCCTCCATTTGAAGCCTATCAGGATCTCACCTAGGGAAATTAGGTGTTCTTTCCCCACTCATGCTTGAAACAAAAATAAGATGACAAGGAAAATTACAAAAGAAATGTTAGAAGTACCTCACCACTCAACTTCCTTTATAAGCTCTTAAGATAGGAACCTTGTCAATGATTTTTCTTTCAAGACAGTAAGTAGACAATCAAGTGAGCAAGAAACCAACAAGAAAATATGAGTAGAACAAGAGAAATAAATGGATAGAACAAGAAATTCAACAACGATCAAGAGCAATGAGAGGAATATTCAGTCCTTTTAATTCACAAATGCCCTTTTTTCGATTTTTTTTTTCTCTTTTGTTTTTTTTTTCAACTATAAAAACAATGACTCTAGTAGCACCTCTTTTTTTTTTTTTTAAGTTTAGGACCCAAATAGCGAATAGAAATTGGCGACAAATAGAGATGGAAAATGAAAAGATACCAATGGAATACTATGGATGAGAGATCAACGAAGATGAACAAGAACAAAAAGATTTTTTTTTTAATTGACAAACAAAACACAAACCTGAAAATCAAGGAACTAGGCTCTCATACCAAATGATAAGGTCACCTTGAATCGGCTTGCCTTGAAATTCAGTTTGGGAAGGATATTGATGCCACACTCAAGAAAGACAAGAAGGTGAGTGATAAGTCATGGGTGTTTTGATCACCACAAGTTGCCTTGATAAGATCAGATTTAGTTCTTTGTCTAAAAACTCAAGGAGGCTCTCACAATAGAGAAAACTAAGATTTCATTCCACCAAAAGAAAATTTCCTTTAACCATACAAGAGTTTTCCTATATATAGACTTAGTGGAAGTTGAAACATTAACCTCTACTACACTTCCCACTAAGCACTAATTATGCGCTATTATCATGCATGCATGAATGCATGACATTTATTTTCCACTAATACAACCACTAATTCCTAATACTAGCTTAGGAACTCTAAAAAAAGGCACTAAAATCCACCAAAGGACTTCAAAAGTCACTCTAGAAAAATCCCCCAAAAATACATACGAAAATGGTTCTCATGTTGGCTCAATTTCATTTTAGTTGAAGGAATGTGATCCATTTAGTTGTTGCCTTCATTGTGCATTGATCCTCCTTTTCCTTGAGCTCCATTATTAAGGCTTCCAAGGCTTGCTTCATTTTTTTAGTCTTGGACCTTGTCATGGGTCCTCCAATTCCCTTCAATGTCTCTTCATCCTCAGCTTTGTCTTGTAAGCTTGAAAACCCTCCTTGGCTTTCATCAGGATCCGACGACGAGTCACTCTTCAAGACAAGCCACGGATTCGTATCCGGTTCAAAAGGGTCACTTAAGGTAAGTTGATATTTACTTAGCACATTATATAATGCAATTAAATTCTTAACTAGAAAATTACCTAAGTCGGAGTCCAAGGTCGAGACCTTAGTTGAGGAGGTTAAACTCCTTAAACATGAGGTCTCCCTAACCTCTTCGACTAGTCAATTTAAAGAGGAGGACTCAACTAGAGTTGAAAAGCTCGAAGTTGAAAAATCACGTTTGAAAAGTCAAGTCGAAGACCTTAGGCATATGTTGGAAAGGTTAACTTTGGGATTCAAGGGACTTGACCTTCTACTTGGATCGCAAAGGACCGTGTACAGCAAGGTCGGGCTTGGGTTTAGCTTAAATACGACTAACAAGTCGTATATGTCGATTGTAAGTCGAAACAAAAAACATGTCCAAGCATGGGTCCCTAAGATCGTTTTGATTTCTAAATTAGGATCTAACAAGTACTGGGTTCCTAAGGACCAAATCCACTATGTGAAAAGACCGAACCGATTCAATGGTACAGGGGGAACTAGTACAAAATTTGTTTGTGCTATTAATTAGATTTTGCATGCTTAGGTATTTTTCTTTTTATTGTTTTTAGAATGGTTAGATAGGACCTATAACTAGCCAATTCTTGACAACATAGTACTAGGAACGAAGTTTGGGAATTAGTACCACCACCTAAAGATAAATGAATTATTGAAACAAGGTGGGTCTTCCGAAACAAACTTGATGACAAAAGTGAAGTAGTTAGAAACAAAGCGAGATTAGTCACAAAAGGGTTTAGTCAAGTAGAAGGGTTAGATTACTATGAAACCTATGCGCCCGTAGCTAGATTAGAATCCATCTGAATGTTGTTGGCATACGCTGCATATCGAGGATTCAAGTTATTTCAAATGGATGTCAAGTCAGCGTTTCTGAATGGACTTATTAATGAAGAAGTATAAGTTAGCCAACCCCAAGGATTCGAAAGCCTAGACAAACCCAACCATGTCTTTAAACTCAAGAAAGCTTTATATGGACTAAAACAGGCTCCTAGAACTTGGTATGAGAGGCTTTTTGTGTACCTTAAGTCTAAGGGGTTTAGCTAAGGCTTAGTTGACCTGACCCTTTTCGTAAAAATCGTAGGCAAAGAAATTTTTATAGCCCAAATCTACGTAGATGACATAATCTTTGGAACCACTAACTCAATCCTACTAAACTAGTTTATTTCACTCATGGAAAGTGAATTTGAAATGAACTTAGTAGGAGAATTAAATTTCTTTCTAGGATTACAAATTAAACAAACTAAGGAAGGAATCTATTTACATCAACAAAAATATGCTAAGGAATTAATTAACCGATTCGGAATGAAAAATGCTAAAATCATTAATACACCCATGGCAACAAATGTTAATATAGGAGAAGAATTAGACGAAAAACCTATTGACCTAAAATAGTATAGGAGCACCATAGGGAGTCTCCTTTACTTAATTGCGAGTCGACCCAACATACTATTCGCAGTAAGTATGTGCGCAAGGTTCCAAACCTGTGCCAAGGAGTCTCACCTTATATTTGTTAAGCATATCCTTATGTATCTAAAGGGCATACTAAGTGTAGGTATTTTGTACCCTAGATCTACCGAGTTCGAACTAATCGGCTACTCTGACTCAGACTATGCTAGTAGTAAACTCGATAGAAAGAGCACGAGTGGTTGCTGTCAACTTCTTAGCTTGAGTCTAGTGAGTTGGTGCAGTAGGAAGCAACACTATGTTGCCTTATCTACCACCGAAGCCGAATACGTCGCAAATGGGTGAGTGTGTGGCTCAGCTTCTTTGGATGAAGCACACTCTCCAGGACTTTAACTTGAACTTTAATAATATTAAAACTCACATAGATAATATTAGCTCAATCAACTTGACCAAGAACCCTATATGACACTGTAGGACCAAACATATAAAGGTTAAACACCACTTCATTCGAGAACATGTAGCTAACGGAACAATACAACTCGAATACATGGAATCCAAGTCGAATATAGCCGATTTCTTTACCAAACCACTATCCGAAGCTGAATTTAGTCTACTAAGATGAAAATTGGGCATGCGCGTAATAGAGTAGGATTTACAATTTATATATTTTTTATATATACTCTATTATTTACTTTTCATGTTAATCGAACTAGCTTAGGGTTTACCCTAGATATCATATACCTATAGATTTAAGGAGCCAACACATCTCACAACACATAGGACTAATGTGTTTCTATACTTAGCCACGTAAATGGGCGTGAGATGTTAGGCCTTACTCCTGATTCTAGATGTAGATTTAGTGCATCGACATGAACGACGGAGTATAATTATCTAAATTAACCAAATGTAATCAGGATTTGTTGATTATTACATATCAATCAAGTCAAATAGAGTTGAACATACAAATAGATGAGCTTATACTTAAACTACTATTTTCAAAATTTATTTGGAACATGCTTGGACTTAAAACTAAATTCAAAAACTATGTTTTTTAAAAAACCCCCACTCTTTCCGATTTATGGAAAAAGGGGGAGAAAGCCCAAAGTTAAGGGATCATTTTTCAATTTTTCATAACATAACTTAGTACATATCTTATATCTTTTAATGGATACACTAAGACCAATATTAAGTAATTTTGATGACTTAAACTCAAACATCAAGGGGTAGGGTTAAGACATCTTTTTCAAGTCCTCACCCTTGGTCAAGCGGGAGGATTCCTCAAGTGGGAGCACTTGAAAAAGAGTTTTTTTTTTCATACTCAACTTATGAAGTCAAGTATACTCTTTAAGATTTTATATTCATACTTCATAATAGTCATTTCACTTAATACATACAATTTATTTCCTTAACTTTGTGTGGATTTGCCATAGATCAAAAAGGGGGAGATTGTTGGTGCAGTAGGCACCTAAGTCGAACCTAAGTTTTGATTATAGCAAAAGACACAAAGTTTAGCTCATATTGTTATCTCACGAGCTAAATCAAGTATGCAGGAATGCTAAGTTAAGCTGAAGGTTAGGGACACCTAGAGGGAACTGTGGTGGTCGGGCGACACCGGGAGGACTTCGGAGGGAGCTGAAGTCCTCAGATGGAGACCGGAGGTGAAGCTACAATCACAAAGGTATGCTCAAGGTAAGCTCATGTGTGCAAGCATAAGTAAGGTCGTGTCCTTTGTATGGGGATGTTCTTAGGCCATGATCTGACCAAGACTTCCCATGGAAGGTCAAAGTCAAGATCGGATGGTAAATGGCCATCAAATTTACATATATTAACTGCATTTTCGAGCTAACTCTTCATTGAAGTTGGAAACCCTAGCAACAGTTGTCTGTCGACTGTTGGCAGTCGGCTGCTGCCTCTATCAGTCGATTGATGTACAAATTCCAGCCTCGAGGAGAGTCAAAACCTCACCCCCTTATCTTAGGGTGAGGTGGCTATTGAAGATAAGGCTTCATCTCAACAATTAGGTTTTCTCAAGGCTATAAAAGAAGGGGTTCTCCACACCAATTTTATCATTGTAAGAGCCTCCAAGTGCTTCTGATACGTTGCGATTCTCCGACACTCCTATGACAATGAAGCGCTTCCGAAACAACGATGACAAGAGCTCAATCTTCTCATCTACAAGTCGTCGGTAAAAGTCTTCTTAGAGTTCAATCATTCCTTATAATTCTTGGTTTTATTATCGTGCTTTTATCATAACGATGAGAAGGGGAGTGTTTCTCTACCTCAATCTTTTTCGTGCTTTTGTAATCGTCTACTCCTACCTCCAACGAGGAGGATTACTTTAGTGATTTGCCCTCCGTACATGGTCTATGACCACTAGGGCCTTGGATTAACAGCCGGAAGGCTGTGAACCAAGTAAAAAATGATTTGCGTCCTTTACATTTCGCTGCATTTTACTCTTATGGCTTATCGAATCGACAAACGAACGAAGATTTTATTTTGCGCAATTCCCCCCCTCTAGCGCTCATATCAATGCAACACTACAACTACCTGAATATATCTATTCATTCTTGAGGTGGGAAAAGGTCCCATGAAGTCTCCTTCCCATACGTCTAAGAGCTCTACTTCAAGGATGATACTCGATGGAATTTCATGTCTCCTACCTATATTACTTGTTCGTTGACACCGATCACAGGAGACCGCATAGTTATGTGTATCTTTAAACAAACTGGGCCAGTGGAACCCTGCCTGGAGCACCTTCGCGACTATTTTTGAGACTCCTCCGTGCCCCCATATGCGGAGGAATGACAATGAAAAAGAATACTACCAACTTCCTCTTCCGGTACGCATCTTTTATATACGTTATCCGCGTATCTTCTAAACAAAAAGGATTGTACTAGACATATTTCTTTACATCTGCAAAGAATCATTTCCTTTGTTGGGTCGTGAATTCTGGTGGAATTATTCTCCCTTCTAAAAAGTTCACCAGATCTGCGTACAAAGGGGCGGTAACTTTACTAACAACCATGAGTGTATCATCATGTAGTGTGTCATTTATTTGTGCATTATCTTTCTCATCTAACTACTTATCTAGGGGCATACGTGATAAATTGTCTGTAACAACATTCTATGAACCCTTATTATCCCTAATTTCTATATCAAATTATTGCAACAGAAAGATCAAGTGAATGAGGTGAGGTTTAGCCTTTTTTTACTAAGTAACGAACTACTGCATGATCAGTGTAAACCATGACCATTGACCCCATGAGATATGATCTGAACTTATCAAAAGAAAACACCCCTGCTAGTAATTCTTTTTCTATCATGGCATAATTAATTTGTGCTTCGTCTAGTGTCTTGCGGTCAGTGGATCACATGCAGTTTCTTGTCCGTCCACTGCCCAAATACTGCTCCTACTACTTAATTACTAGCGTCGCTCATCATCTCAAATGGTAATATCCAATCAGGGGGTTGTATTATTGGGGTGGTCACTAGAGCCTTTTTAATTTTTTCAAATGCTTTCAAATGCTTTAAAACATTACAGGTCGAAAATAAAGTCTGCATCCTTAGCTAGAAGGTTTGTCAAGGGATTTGTTATTTGAGAGAAATTTTTTATGGACCTCAGGTAAAAACCTGCAGGACCAAGGAAACTCCTTATGCCCTTAACATTCCTAGGTGGTGGTAATTTCTCAACAACTTCAATCTTTTCTCTATCTACTTCAATACCTTTTCCCGTTATCTTATGGCCTAACACTATTCCTTCGGTAACCATGAAGTGACATTTTTCCCAATTCAAGACCAAGTTATTTTCCTCACACCTCTGCAAGACCCTCGACAAGTTTTTTAGACAGGAATCGAAACTTGTTCCATAAATTGAAAAGTCATCCATGTATACTTCCATGGATTTTTCAATCAGGTCCGAGAAAATGGTTGTCATATATTGCTAAAAGGTGGCCGGAGCATTGCATAGTCCAAAAGGCATCCTTCTATATGCAAAAGTCTCATAGGGGCAAGTGAAGGTAGTCTTCTCCTGATCATTAGAATGAATAGGGATTTGGAAGAATCCGGAGTACCCGTCAAGGTAGAAAAAAATGAGAGTGCTTAGCTAGACGTTCTAGCATTTGATCAATAAAGGGGAGTGGGAAGTGATCTTTCCTTGTTGCTTTGTTTAGCTTATGATAATTTATACACATTCTCCATATCGTTACCGTTCGGGTAGGAATCAACTCATTCTCTTTGTTTTTGACTAACTTAGTCCCGCCCTTTTTTGGGACTACATATACCGGACTTTCCCATTCACTATCTGAAATAGGGTAAGTTATTCCTGCTTCTAATAGCTTTAGCACTTATTTCTTCACAACCTCTTGTAGGTCCGGGTTAAGTCTTCTTTGACACTCCACAGTTGGCTTATACCTGTCCTCGAGTACTATTCTATGCATATAGAGGGATGGGTTTATTCCCTTAATGTCATCGATGGTATATCCCAGTACCTTCCTATATGTTTTCAGTACCTCCAATAACTTCCCTATCTCAGCTTCTTTCAAACTGGCATTTATAATCAATGGATAGATCGAGTCTAACCCCAGGAATTCATATATTCATCTCGAGTCTAGAGTGTTTTTTTATTACCTCCAGCTCTTAATCATTTCCTTTTTCTGGCTTCAAGAAATATGAAACTCCTTCTTTGCATATCTTTCTCCCTTCATTTTCATCTTGTATCTTGCATGCTACCTCTAATTCATCAGTTTCCTTCTTGAGGAGAGACTTTTGAAACTCCTGCTCACTATCCGACCATATTTGGAGGGTTAAGACCTTTGTCTCTATGATGCGATAGGCCTCGTCCACGCTTCACTTCATCAATACTACCCTACGATTGTGTCTAAGAGTTCTTTAGCTGAGTTGGAAATTCCAGAATAAAAAATGTGATTAAGCAACCAATCTTGTAATTCATGATGCAAACATCTAAGTATCATCTCCTGGAACTTCCCCCATGCCTCAGCCAATGCCTCTCTGTGGTCTTGCTTAAAGGCAAGGATTTTTTCACTTAAGTTGTTTTTCTTGGCGGGAAGTATTTGCCTAGAAATAGACGTCCCAACTGTTCCCATGTTGTTATACTTCTTTTTGTAAGGTTTGTATCCATTGTCTGGCCTCTCCTTTTAGAGAGAATGGGAAAGGAATGATCCTAATGGCATCAGTTGGAACCTCTTCATACTGCACTATGCCATAGTATGCTAGGAACTCCTCAAGGAGTTGGTAGGGTTCCTCTATCAAATGATTCTTTTGAATTAGGGAAATTAATGCAGGGTTTATCTCCTAGCTTGTAGGTTTGATTTGGGGAATAACTATACTGGAATTCCATAGCTTGAGATCAGGTGTCGCAAAATCTTTCAATGGTCGAGCGTGTTGTACTAACATGACAATGCTACTTACAGAAAAGAAACTAAGTAAAATGAAAGTAACAAACTAACTAAAAAAAAATTAAAACTAAATTAAATTGGAAACCAACTATGACTAATGAAATAAATCTAGAAAGCAAATCTAAAGAAGACTAGAAAAGAATAATAAAAATTGAAAACCAAATAAATTGAAATAAAAAATCAAAACTAGAAAAGCAAATCTAAAACTAGGTTCGTTACAATCTGTTCACTTTCGATTCAATATCGAATCTACAGTCCCCATCAACGATACCAAAAACTGGATGCATGCGAGCACGATCCTAAATCTCTGACCGAGATCGCCAAGGACTTGAAGTGCACGCTCACGATCAATGCCTGCAAGTGCATGATTGTCATCAAATAATAAATTATGTATTGATCCAACAGGAATTATGATTCGAGTATTGTATGTCCAGTGAATGTTGATTATTCAGAGTTAATCTCTTGTGAGTCAGAAGTGTGGTCAACAATGGTCTTCACTCAAGTACGGTGTCACTTAGAGAAAGCCAAGGGGAACTCAAGGTTGATTAAAGGATTCCAGGAACTCAGTTTCACTTATACATTGTTGAACATGCTATCAATTTAATGCTCCTAGGATCTCTAGTTATGATCTTGTGGGAGGATCATCATGTATAATTTCAATGAACTTTTGTTTCTATCAGGAACTATCTATTCCTAACCAAGTTTCCCTTTCGGATCATCAGAGCTCAAGAGGTTGCTATCTTGGGAAGTCCCCTGTCACTGGGGCCCCACAACCCTTGTAGAGTTGATTTCTCCTACTTTGGGCCTTCTGCTAGAATATGTTCTTGGGGTTCTAGGATGTCCTAGGATTCCTATGAATAGGTGGATCATATTTTATATCCTACTCTTTCACAACCTACTTCCTACGGTTATGGGAGGGAGAATGACATTACGATTCCTCTTTGGTTCTCCAAGATTTCGACACAAAGGATTTCCATCCTTATATCGACTATGTATAGCAGAAATAGAATCAAGACATAACTTTCATTGATCTGAACAACAAAAATTTCAAATATAACTCAAAAGCAATGAATTAGAAATTTGTACTAGCATGTCCAACTTGCACAAGTTACTCCCTAATCCAAGAATTAAAGTATTTACTCCATGAATAAGGAAAAACAAACACCATACTTCTTTTTATAAATCATTACAATCTAAATAGAGTTAAAAAGAGAAAGAATATGCCCTATTGGATCCAATGTGAGGTCTTGGTCGCCCTTCAAGGGGTTGGAGTGTCGATTCAGGTCTTCCTTCCTCCCAGTTGCGAGCCTCTGGTGCTTTTTAGGGCACCTTCTTGTCGTCCCAACCATCGAGCCTCCCCCTTAGGTTTAGATATGCCTTCCCTTTTATAACAGTGAAATTGACTTTCCTTATTTACCTGCAAACCCAGATCTGCATAAGTCGCGCTGTCACTACACGATCGGCCGTGTAAAAATCTGAAAGTTGCGACCTGAAATATGCTTTCGGCAAAAGGCACGATAGTGTGAGATTCACATGTCTAGTCGTGTCTTTATTTGGAACTGTGTACTGATGTCGTCTTTTCATCCATAGCACGTCCGTGTCTTGGGAACTTGGCCAAAGCACGCTTGTTTTCTTTGAGCTCCATTTATTTAGCTGTTTCGCCTAAAAAATGGTTCCCTACACGCAAAAGTAACAAAAGCAGATCCTTGAACTAGAAAGTAGTAAACAAGTGCAAAATAACGAAATAAGCATAAAACAAGTATAAAATGTCATGAGATGTGTGCTAAAACTACTCCTAAAACTCTATATGAATTGCACACATTACTAGTTGGGTCTCATTTGCTAAGAGATCGCACCTCCGAGACTTGTCTATAACCAAGCCTCAATTCTTGGACTTTATACTGCCAAGATTACACACGTGGACTTACATGGTCAAGACTACACTCTTGGATTTTCCTTTGTCAAATATCCATATTTGGACTTTCACCGCCAAGACTACACACTTGGACTTATGTGGCCAAGACTACGCCCTTGGACTTTTCCTTGCCAAGTATCCATATTTGGACTTCTCCATTTCCAAGAATCAATCTTAGACTATTTCTTGCCAAGTTTCCATATTTGAACTTATCCATTGCCAAGAATCAAATCTTGGACTTTTTCTTGCCAAGTCTCCAAACTTTAACTTCCACTTGAGTCTCATTCGAGCTAGGTCAACCTTGACCTGAGGTCGATTCCTCCAACAATCATCTCCTAACATTATTCCCCATATGACCTTGGATATGAAAGCATCCACTTATTATATGGGCAACATATGGTCAAACCTATATTGTCAAACAATGGTCAAATCCATTGTCAACCCATTGTTAAACATTAAAACCCTACTTGAGCCCCACTCCGGTCTGGTTATTTGTGACCTGGGTCGATTACACCAACAATCTCCCCCTTTTTGGTGTTTGACAATACGTTTAAGTTAGGCTATCCCAAAATCCCAACTTGACTCTTCTTATGCCAAAGCATAATGAAGGTTTACTTAACTTAAACCCTGACTTCTCTCCCTTTGACATACATCAAAAAGCCTACCAAGGTTTTTAATGTCTCATCTCCAAATGAGATCGTACATCCTCCCCCTTGGTTCAAAACCATCTCGGATGCCTTCACTCTTCTTAGTGATACAGCCCTTATCACTAAATGAGAGACCATCATCATTCTCTCTCATAAAAAAAATCCATGATACTAAAACTCCCTCTAAAGGCTTACTCCCCCTTAACCATTGCACTAACAATGTCCTTGGAGAGTTCCTAAGCCTATAGGAACACTAACCAATTGAAAATAAGAGTAAAAGTTCAAACTTGAATTTTAACCTCCCTTAAAATTCAATACATTACCCTAATTATCTCTCCAATTCATTTTTAATGAATATTTCACCTTTCCAATGCTTCTCTAACCATATCATAGGGTTTGGAGTGATTAGGGTCCTTAGGGGTGCTGATAAATTGTTAAGCAAACCTTGTTTAGCTAATATCAGACATGACAGTCAACAGAAATCAGAAATCAATCAACTGAACCACCACCAATTGACTTCTCCAAGCAGTAGTCGACTGGTTTTTACAGATTGCAAAAATCAAGTTTTAGAATTGAGATTTAAAAAATCATAAGTAATTATATGATATTCTAAAAAACTTGAAATTTCATAAATAGAATACTTATGTCAAACATTATGGGTAAAAAAAAATTTAAATTAAAATACCCATTATTTTAAAAGATTGATACTAAGTTCAAAAGCATTGAAACCTTTCAATGTTTTGTCTAACTTTGTGTCAACATTATCAATGATGATTTCTATCAAAAGATAGACTTCACTAAGGTTTTCCAAAATGATTTTAAAACTTTATATTGAACCATGGTCTATGGGATCAATGCACATAATTTGTACATTATCTTTTCTCATGATTCATCATTATCATTTAATGAGTTCTAAGTTCATATTGATGTACCATTACAAGCACATGAACTTAACACATATTCCTAACATCTCACATGTGTCTAGGGTGTATCAATACACACACATGTCTTCTTATAATCTTTGTGAGATGTGGATTTAGGTTTTCCCTAAATCTAAGGGATCATGCATTATATTGAGATTCCAATTTGATTCCTTTATCTAGGACATAAAATCATGTCATTGTCCTGAATTTCAATTGATTAACTTTAATGCATGAATATGACCATGACATATATTGATTTGCATAATTAAAAGCATTTACCAATGATGCATGATGTCATAGCATAATATAATTACACTAACCATTATCATGACATTTTAAATGATCATATTAAGCACAATTTCATGACATGGTAAAGATAATCAAAGCATAAGCATGGAATACATGATGAACAACAAAACATATTATGAATAATAGAGAACACAATTCTACAATCAAATAGTGGAAAGTAATTGACACACAATTTGGTCATTGAAAAAGAGATCATTTCAAGAACCATCCATACAAGTGATAGACAAAACATTTTAACGCTCAACCTCGCCAATAAATAAAAGAAAATACATGAACATAGTCCTAGCTACCATCCACTAGTGTCGTCGGTCAGAGGTGGTGGAGGAGGTGGAGGCTGCTAACTCAGAGTCCAACTCCGCATCACCTCGTACATCTCGAGCTGATGCTACTCGATCTGAGTCAACTTGTGATCCATAGAGGAATGCTCTAGGCTGAGCTCCTCGAAGGTGTGTCCATGGACTCATGGAGATCCTCCAATCTAGACTCTAGGCATGCAAGTCCACTAGAGTGAGTATGAGCGGAAATTTCCTCTCCCCTCTGAATCCTGTAATGCCTCCATGGGTGGTTGATCCTACCCTGGCCACTCCATCTGTCTGTAGCCTTTAACCATCCCTGCCAGTGCGAAGTGCCCCAGGATAATGTGGTCATATGTGTTGGAAAAATGCTTCACATTACCCTTTAGTGATATTAATGATTACCGATGCTAGCCATGTAGTGATGATGTGGCCTAAGGGCATATGGAGCTTACCTTGGACAGGGGAGACAAAATGGACTATGAAATGAAAGATGTTTAATACAATGTTTATATCTCACAAACTACTCATGACAAGGTGAGGTGGTCACATCATAGCTTGACTCCCATGTGACTATAGGTAAAAGAAATCCAACAATGAATTTGTAAAGGACATTGTCGGGAGTTGATAAGCCATTAATGGAAAATAGATTTTGACCTAAGTGACGAGGTCAGTGAAAGAAATGCTCATGCATATGGTCTATCGTGATATGATCAAAAGGTATGGGGGGGTGACTCATCTAAAGTAGGATAAAACACAAAAGTGTCATCAGATGGTCGACACCCCAAAAATTCTCATAGGATCTCCAGAGTAATTTCCATATCACGTTTGGCAATGCGGGTCTAATACGTCGGACCATCTCCGACTTTCCTATAGTTTATGTAAAATTTGGATAGAAGATCTACATTTATGGGATAAGTACAAAAGACTAACTTTTCTAAATCATAATGTCTGTTGATCTGAATGACATCCCCACAATAATTTCTAAAGAACGGCTCATTTAGGTAATGAACCAGTATAAGTTGGAATGTTCAAGACTGATGACAATTATCACTCAGAGCCATAGCATCTGAGTATCCTCTATTCTTAGAGGTTCCTTCATCCGCCTCTAACCTACATATTTGTCTAAAATGAATGCATATGAATGTCATGATCATGAATGTGTTGGATCGAAAAGCGCGCTAGAGGGGGGGGGGGTTAATACCGAGCTATAAATTTTCTTTTCGTACGATTCGATTAAGACAAAAGTAGCACAGTGGAAAAGTAAATGACACAAGTTTATTTTTACTCGGTTCACAACCAAACACTTGCTAATCGAAGGCCCTTGCGATCCTAGACCGTATACGGAGGGCAAAGCACTAACTAAGTCTCCTCATTGGAGGAAGGAGATGACGATTACAAACCAAAGAAAACTCGAGGTAGAGGGACAATCCCACCTCTCCTCATTACGATCAAAAGCTCGATAAAGACAACTTTAATATAATGAACTGAAATTCAACAACTAAACAATACTGACGACTAATAGAAGTTGAGGTTGAGGTCGTGTCATCGGCGTTGCAGTAGTGTTTTGGCATCATAGCGTTGTCATAGACCTTCGGCATTGTGGGATCATTTTGTAAGGATTTGAGATGACCTAAAGGGGTGAAACCCCCCTTCGTTTATAACCTTTGAAGCTCCCCAATGTTCAGTTCCAGCTCATGGTCAAAGAACCTCATCTCCCAAAGATAAGTTGAGCTTATCTTGATTCTCCTCGAGGTGGGTCGTTTGACTGGCAGTCGACTGATGACCTCCATCAGTCGACTGATGCCAACAACAGTCGACTGTCAATAGCTAGCAGTTGATTGGTGGCTAGGGTATCCAGCTGCTACAACAAGTTAGCTCGAAATGAAAGTAATGAAGGTAAATTTGACGACCACTTATCGTTCGATCTCGACCTAGACCTTCCATGGGAAGTCTTAGTCGAATCACTGCCTAAGGACGTCCCCGTAAGGAGGACCCAACCTTACCTTCACTCACACACACACGATCTTACCTTAGGTCCTTTGTGACTTGTAGCTTTGCTTCCAGTCTCCACCTGGGTTTTTCGGCTCCCTCCGAAGATCTCCCGGTGTCACCCGACCACCACGGTTTCCCGACTCGGGATTCTCCAGGTGTCGCCGACCTTCAGCTCAGCTTAACCATTCCTAAAAACTTGGTTCAACTCGTTAGACAACAATATGACATTAGCTTTGGGTCTTTGCCATAATTAAAACCTAAGTTCGATTATCTGGTGCCTACTGCACCAACAGAATGCACAAACGATTTGGTTAGAAAATGAAAATGTAAGAATGAATTGGAGGGAGATGGTGGAGGATTATTACTTTGGTGCCATTTCTAGTGTGGGGTTATAGAAGACAACCGGAGGAAGGTGCCAGAGGAACGTCGGAAAAAGATGGCCGGAGCTAAATCCCTAAGTTAGAGGAATGGATGGTTGTAGTGGAAGTCCGAGCCTGAGTGCAGTTAACCAAATGGATATAGAGAGGGAGACTTGGATTAGATTAAGAAGGGTTTAGAACAATCGAAACAACCTAGAAGTTGAGGTTTTAGGGCTTACCAAGGAGAGAACTCACTGGAAACACCAAAGGCGGTAGGTTTCGGAGAGAACAGACCACATGAATAAGTCAAGCGTTTAGGGCTCGCCTTTTAAAAATCACGCCCATCAATCAATTTCCGAGTTTCAGCATTTGACTGGTGACCTTTCTGTGATCATGTACAACACTATCGGTCGACTGATGGGTTTTCATCAATCAACTGCTAGATTTTTTATACATTGCTACAATAACTTCAGTTAACTTCTTGCCTAATGCAGTCGATTAAGAACTGAATATTGAGTTAAATTTCTAAAGATCGATTTTTTCAACTCAATTTTGATACATTTTGTGTGTTTGTCGCATGTGTACTGATTATGCCATTATTATGCTTATGTTTGTATACTAATTAATGTGTTTTGACATTTTATTCTATTTTCAGAAGAATTAGTAGCCAAAAATTTTATTCCTAGCATCTCACTCTATATAGATGATGAAATGCACAATCAGATAATTCATATGATTTTGTGAGATGCGATACATCAAAACACACTTTTTATGAAAACATACGATATGACATATGAACCATGGCAAGTGTATGGAGTATAATAAGATTGTCTAAGTCATAATTCTAATTGTCATTATCTAAGATTATGCCAAATATCAAATTTGACATAATTACAATTTAACCCCTTGAGTATGCAAAACTCCCAAATTTTGGCACACCATATATTTAACCTAATTGAACCAATTTTGATCAATTTTTCATCTTCTATTAAATCCATTGGCACATTCTAAAATCCTTTAGGATTAATTTCTAAACTCATTTCTAAGATATCACATAACCTGGAAAATGTCCTAAAGTGTCAACTCTACCATGGTTAGGTTAACTACCCATCCATTTAAGGTTGACACATCTTAAACCCATCTAGCATGAAGGAATCACACTTCTAGAAACCCGAAACCTATTGGAGCTCCTTTGGTTTACAAGGTACTTATTAGGGATATCTTCCCTTAATACCTTCCTAATGACCCTTCTAGTCTTGGAAGCCTTGGTCATTGTGGTCTTTTCAAGGTTAATTCTAGGGATAACTTCCATTGTAACCTTGTTAGTGGATTTCTTAGGTTTTTTAGAAACCTTGGCCATTAGACACTTACCATGGTTAACTCTAGGGATGACATCCTTTGCGACCTTGGTATTCCTAGACCTAGGAGTGGTCCCATAATCAAATGAAACACTATGATAAGATGACAATACCTTCTTGGACATAGGTTTGTGACTCAAACCCTTCTTGTCCTTATGTAGGTCTCGCCTCTTAAACCCTAAATTTTGACCATTAAACCCTTTAATTGAATTTTCCATCTTTTGAAGGGTCTTTTCTAATTTCTCAAGTTTTAACCTCAAAACTTGATTTTTTTTTTTCAATCTCCTAATTTTTGAATTTTCATTCACTTTTTTGGCATTTTTCTTTCTCCTAGGCATATGACTATCCTTCTTAAGATTATTGCCTAGGTTGTTATCCTTATGTGCGATAGATCTAGAGTTAATTATTCTAGAATTGTCCTTAGGCCAAAATTCATACGATTTTGCCCCTAAACAATAAAATTTATTATTAGCATCCTTTTCGTGATAAACAATAGCAATAAAAATCTTAGTATTCTTTTTTATTATTACACAAAGAAAGAGCATTATTAGAATTTACCTTAGGGTTTACCTTAGCTCCCCTCTACATTTGAGCTCTCCCCTTTGCCCTCCTTAGGCTGCCTCCCCCTAGGACATTGGGTCCGATAATATTCTCTTTATTGGCACTTGAAGCACACAATGTGCTCCTTGCTCTTTCTTATCATGGCTTCGACCTCCTTCGACTTTTCTTTTTTCCTTTGGCACTTGAATTGTATTCTTGACTCTCTTTGGGCATTTTCTCTTGTAATGCTCTACTTCCCTACACTCAAACATGTTATGTGATTTTTATTTTTAATACCTATGCTTGAGTTACCTATAGGGGTGGTAGAAGAATCTTGAATTTGTTCTTGGTTTGCTCCGGAGGTAGATGGTTCCTCTTCTTGCTCTAACTCTGGTGTTGAAGATTGTCTCTCCTCCCTCTCAATCCTAGAGGTGGAGGTTTCTTCAACCTCTTCTTCTTCCTCGGATGTTGAGCATCTCTCAACTTCCGAGACTTCAAGCTCTTGAGATGATGAACTTGCTTTCTTGGATTTTTCTTCACTTGAGGCCAGCGAGGGGCTCTTGTGGAGCTCGATTAACATGCTCCACAATTCCTTAGCAATCCTAAAGTCTCCTAACTTTGACAAAATATCGTTAGGTAACAAATTTACTAACATCCTTGCTATCTTGTAGTTGGTCTCGAATTTTTGGACTTGCTCCTCCGTCCATTACTTTTTCTTGAGGATTTTTCCATTCTTGTCCGTTGGAGCTTCAAATCCTACTTCAACACTTATTCAATTTTCAAATTCACACATAAGAAAATACATCCTCCTTCCATTCCAATATCCAAAATTTTCGTGGTTGAAGATGTTGGGTTTCCGGCACCGCAGCAAGGTGTGTTCGAACATGTTTCGTAAACATGTACACAGCGGAAGAAATAAAAATAATAAATCTAATTTATTACAACACACACACCACACGTAAGCATAGTACAACATGTGTACACATAACCGTAGTTTCAAATTTTGTAATAAAAGGAAATTTATTCTATGTATACCAAACGTATCACGTGTAGCGGGAAAGACATCAACCGGAGCGATCCTCGCTAGAATCGCCTCAATCTTATCCACGTCGAGTATCTTCGGGATGACTTCACAAAGTCACGAGCCTCATCTTCGTATGAGTCACTAGCCTCGTGTCGAAGATGATGTGATCAAGAGAAGATCACAATCCGAATCAAAATTCGGATTCAAAACGAGTCCTCAAAAACTCGCTTCTCCGGAGAGGTATTCGTCAACTGTTTGATGAATACTTCATCCTCCACCTATGAGGATTATCGGAGATCGAATCCTCGGAAAAGTAGCCACTGTCGGAGCTCCAAACATCGTCCAAATGATGCACAGACACGAAGGAAACAAGCTGTCCAGAAAACTGGACAGCATGGTGGAGGAGTTAGCGCCGGCCAAAGGAAAGAGGGCCAGCTAGTCCTTGGTCACCGGAGCCAAGGAGGATCACCGGATGGTCTCCCGAGGATCTCCGGCTGAAGCTCGGACACCGGCAACAACTTGGATGGCAGCACAAGGGTGGGCGGTGGCTAGGGTTGGGCGCCGACCACTAGAGGAGAGGAGGGGTGGGCGGCAACTTGTGGATTTCTTGGATTAGGTTTTCACAAAACCCTTAAGCCCTATTTTATAGAGAACAAATTCTTTTAATGGTTATCGGATCATAACCAAAAGCCCGTTAACCCGCTCCATTATTTTAAGTTAAAATAAACCAAACTGATTTGGTCTATTTTAAGTTAAAATGAACCGAACCAACTTCGGTGCATTCGTTTAAAACAAACAAAACCCCTTTGGTTTATTCTCCACCATTGGATTAGAACCAAACCAATTTGGTTAATCCATCATGTCTTCATAAGACACGGCGCATCCATGGTTCCATTGTGACTGAAACGATTTCATGCTCGCTCCTTGTTTGGTCCAACCAAACCTTGTTTCTCTCGGTCAGAGAATCTCATTCTCAAGCTTGTTTTAAATCCTTTGGATTACGCTCGTTGTGCGTGTGACCAAATCGGTTCTCGGTTTATGTTGGCTATCTATAATTAACCATTAATTATAGAACGATCATGAGTGGCACCTAGTAGTACATCATGATCCCCAATTAACCGAAAAGATCAACGGTTGATCCATAACTATTTTTGAAAATCCTTCAGCAGCTATAATGAATCGTGCCCCATTCCTTTCACTCATCTTATACCCACTTGGTTCAAGACATGGTTTATATTGTCAGTCCCCACTATGTTGACTACGTCACACCTAGCCCAAGTATCATTTCCTCGTCCTATGGATTCTAGTTACTGCACATGTATCGACGAGTACCTTACTCTAAACATGTAATACTTTGGCCAAAGACTTTAGTAACAATCCGACGAGAGGCCATGGGTATACATCTCCTCGCAGGGAGTGAGAATCCTTTATAGGCTATTCAAACACCTTCGATCACTTCGATTTATACCCAATCATCCCGGGTCCACATCTCCTCAGAGATGCTTGCTTAAGATGTCAAAGCATAAGTCTTTATGATCAAGATGACTTGAATACCGCAAGTCAAAGGAACATTGCACTTAAGTTGCAGTAAGAACTTCATTGACATATCTATATATGCAGAGAACCATATGAAGTCTTACGGCTGGTCACTCCAATGAACTAGTTACCATAACTAGCATCCACGATTAACTCCGGACATCACAATGTCTCAAGCCAGTGAGAATCAGCTGCTTGGATACACCAAGAAGTATACCTCGTGCTAGTCTCGACAGAATCAATGGTGTCCAAATCCATCAATTCATCGACTAGGCATAATTTCGATATGTCACAATTACACATGTAGAGATACTCACTAGTTGTAATCCAATCACAAATTCTCTCATGCTGTGAATCGTATCGTGGACATTCAGTAAATGAGTTTAAGATCTAATCAAATACATGAAAACATGTATACTCAAATAGTGAATCTTCATTTATCATATAAATGGTTTAAACATAAGGCGATTGCCTTAGGACATCTCTCATATATTATTAACAAACTCTCACTTGGCCTAATGTCAATCGCTACGGTATCCAATACCATAAGCTCTAACATGACCCTCAAACTTACTTTGAGGTAATGCCTTTGTCAAAGGATCCGCTAAGTTCCTTGTAGTGGGGATTTTCTCGATTTGTATTTCCTTCCTACTAATGATCTCTCTGATAAGATGATAGCGGTGAAGCACATGTTGGGATCGTTGATGAGACCTTGGCTCTTTCGCCTGTGCAATTGCTCCATTGTTGTCGCAGTAGACCGGTATTACTTCAACAATGGCTGGAACCACACCAAGTTCATAAATGAACTTCTTGATCCAAACCGCTTCCTTTGCTGCTTTCGAAGCTGCAATGTATTCTGCCTCAGTGGTAGAATCCGCTATAGTGTCTTGTTTGGAACTTTTCCAACTCACTACACCTCCATTCAAGGTGAACACGTATCCAGACTGAGACCTGGAATCATCCTTGTCTGTCTGGAAGCTGGCATCCCTATATCCGTGTATCACCATGTCCCCTTCTTCATATATTAGGAACACATGCTTAGTTCTTCTCAAGTACTTAAGGATCGTCTTAACAGCCGCCCAATGATCCATTCCTGGATCAGACTGGTATCTACTCGTGACACTCAGAGCATACGATACATCGGGCCTCGTACATAACATAGCAGATAGATCCTATTGCGGATGCATAGGGAATCTTACTCATGCAAATCCTCTCATCTTCTGTGCGCGGACACATAGACTTCGAATGGTGTATCCCATGCCTGATGGGTAGGAAACCTTTCTTGGATTCCGACATGCTAAACCTCTTTAGCACTCGGTCTATATATGTATACTGCGAAAGACCAGGCAACCGTTTCGATCTATTTCTATAGATCTTAATCCCGAGTATGTAGGTTGCTTCTCCCAGGTCTTTCATGGAGAATGTCTTGGACAACCAAATCTTAACTGCCTGTAAGACTGAAACATCATTTCCTATGAGTAATATGTCATCGACATACAATACTAGGAACACGACTGCACTCCCACTAACCTTCTTGTACACACAAGGTTCGTCTGGATTTTGTGAGAAATCAAACCTTTTGATTGTCTCATCAAAATGTATATTCCAGCTGATGGATGCTTGTTTCAATCCATATATGGACCGTCGCAATTTGCATACCTTGGTTTTATCAACCGATGTGAAACCCTCAGGCTGTATCATATATACATCCTCGAGCAGGTTTCCATTATGGAAAGCTATTTTCTCATCTATCTGCCATATCTCATAATCATAATGAGCCACTATGACCAGGAGCATCCGAATGGATTTAAGCATAGCTATAGGCAAATTGGTTTCGTCATAATCAACACCTTGCTTTTGACGATATCCTTTCACCACCAATCTAGCCTTATAGGTAATGACATTACCATCCATGTCAGTTTTCTTCTTGAAAACCCACTTGCACCCTATAGGCTTTATGCCTTCAGGTGGGTCAACCAAGTTCCAAACTTGGTTTTCAAACATGGAATCCATTTCCGACTTCATGGCTTCAAGCCACTTATCCATTTCTGAACTTGTCAGAACTTCTTCATAACTGGTAGGCTCCTCATCATCAATGAGTAACACGTCATTCGATTCACTTATGAGAAATCCATATCTCTCAGGAATATTATGTGTTCTACCAGATCTACGAAGATGTGGTGTTTCAATAAGTCCAGCCGATTGCTCATCACTGAGTTATCGGCTGTTGTGCTTCACCAGGTATCTCATCAATGTCTATTTGAGTCTCTCGAGCCTCCTCAAGCTCGATGACACTCCCACTGTTTTCTTGCAAGAGAAACTCTTTCTCTAGAAGCACAACATGCCTTGAAATAAACACCTTTTGTTCCACAGGATGATAGAATTGGTAACCCCTTGTTTCCTTAGGGTATCCAATAAATAGACATTTATCAGACTTAACATCCAATTTGTCTGATACAGTCCACTTCACATAAGCAGGATAACCCCATATCTTCAAGTAAGATACATGAGGTTTCTTACTATTCCATATCTCATATGGAGTAGTAGAGACTACCTTGGTTGAGATTCTGTTTAACAAGTAAACAACTGTCTGAAGTGCATAGCCCCAAAAGGACTTGGGAAGATTCGCATGATTCATCATTGACCTGACCATGTCCAACAAGGTCCGATTACCCCTCTCAGATACACCATTATGCTGTGGTGTATATGGCGGAGTCCATTGAGACAATATACCATTGTCTCTTAGATAATCAAGAAACTCTTGACTTAAGTATTCACCACCTCGATCCGATTGAAGTATTTTAATACTCTTATCATGTTGTTTCTCTACTTCATTTCTGAATTCTTTGAACCTTTCAAAGGCTTCAGACTTGTGTTTCATCAAGAACACATATCCAAACTGTGAGTGATCATCGGTGAAGGTAATGAAGTAGCTATAGCCTCCTAAAGCTTGAGTTGACATAGGTCCACATACATCAGTATGTATTAGACCTAGCAACTCTCCCACTCGTTCACCTTTTCCTATAAAAGGTAACTTAGTCATCTTGCCTTTTAAGCATGATTTGCATGTATCGTATGAATCCAATTCAAATGATTCCAGAATTCCACATCGGTGTAATTCGGACATGTGTTTCTTGCTTACATGGCCAAGACGAAAATGCCACATGTAATAGTCTAATTGATTATCCTTTCGAGCACGCTTGTTGCTCACTTCGATATTGAAAATGTCACTGGATACGTTCAACGTATAAATACCATTGCTCAAAGTTCCAGTTCCATAAAGTATGCCATTCAAAGTTATATAACAACAATTGTTATTAAATGTCAAATGGTAACCATTTCTATTTAAGAAGGAAATAGAAACAATGTTCTTTATTAGAGAAGGAACACAATAGCAATTGTCCAGTTCCAAGACTAGTCCACTTGGGAGCTTCAGCAAATAAGTTCCGATGGCGACTGCAGCAACCTTTGCTCCATTGCCAACTCGCAAATTTGACTCCCCTCTGACGAGTCTTCTTCTATTTTTTAGCCCCTGTATGTCATTACATATATGTGCGCCACACCCAGTATCCAATACCCAAGTGTCTAAGGAAATATAATGACAATCAATAACGAAGATACCTGAAGAGGATGGGGCATCGTATGCCTTCTTCTTCTTCACGGACTCAAGATAAATCTTGCAGTTTCTTCGCCAGTAGCCTTCCTTACCACAATGATGGCAAGTGCCCTTTTGTGTTGGTTCTACCTTCTTAGCCTTCTTGTTCTTCCCTTGTTCCTTTGCCTTCCTCTTAGAACCTTTCTTTGAGGAATCAACTAACAGAACCGCCTTCTCCTCATGCTTCACAGAAGGCTCTACAGTCTTTAGCATATTGAGGAGCTAAGGAATAGTGAATTCTAATTTGTTCATCCTATAGTTCATCACAAATTGTGAGAAACTCTTAGGCAAACAATGAAGAATTAAGTCAATACTTAATTCATGATCCATCACAAACCCGAGGGTGGCCAGCTGCTAGATGTACCCATTCATCTTTAGCACAAACTGCACTACAGATGAACCTTCTTGCATCTTAGAGGTGAAGAGGATCCTGGAGACTTCGAACCTTTCGGATCTCGCTTGCTCATCAAACAACTCATGAAGATGGAAGACTATGGTATTAGCATCCATATGCTCATGCTGCTTTTGCAGCTCAGGTACCATCGCAGCTTGCATAATGCAACTCGCCAGTTCAGAATCTACCACATGTTTCTGATAGGCCAACATTTGGTCTGGAGTTGCATCGTCCCTAGGACGGTTGGGAAGAGACTCTTCAAGGACATATGCTAGCTTTTCCGCCTTGAGAACAATTCTTATGTTTCTAAGCCAGACCAAAAAGTTAGGCCCAGTCAATTTGTTTAAATCCAAAATAGTGCACAAATTTAAAGACATCATGATCAATCGATTAACCTAGAAATAAAAAACGAGCATATATGAGAAAATGATTTTAAAATGCATCAACATACATTTATAAATCCCATTCATTTTTTGAATTTCAAAAACCCCAAAATCACTTCGGGAGATCGTAGGTCCATCTCCGAATGGGATGATATCCATCATAGATATGAACAACCTTGGAGAGAGTCCAACAAGCCATTCATAGCTACGATGGTAGGTATCAAATATACCAATTGCATATCACATATATGCAACTATCACAATGTGCTATCAACTAATTGAATGTTCACACATACATCAGGTTGTTAACTCATTAACAAGTATGCATCATATGCATTGCACCCAACTTCACCTCCCTTCACATCAACCTTGGAGAGAGTCCAACAAGCCGATGCTCCAGGTTAAAGCCAACCCATTAATCAAGACATAGTTTTAATATGGTTAGAGTGCATTCAACTAATTAACCCGGCTTGGAGAGAGTCCAACAACCAAAGCTAACGATTGACCTCTGACTCTTACCATATTAATATTAAACTATTCCATGGTTTGAACATGTTCGGGTTCGAGCCGGGCTTGGAGAGAGTCGAACAACCCAAACAAGAAACGGAACTCTGGTTCTACCATATTAATGGAAGGTGTAGGCTTTAATATTGAGTAAGGGTTTTTATGTCTCATCCTCTTTGCATGCAAATAACTATTATCTACATGGCATGACATACATGACATACATCTACATGTCACGACACGCATGACATAATTATATGCATCTAATGCAATTACATGGCATACAATTATGACATGTAAAAAATTTCCTTATATGTCATAACTATTTATGGAAATAAAATATGTTTGATATTTGATTCTCCAAATCAAATCATGATTAAATTAGGAAACAAATTTCCAAATCTTATCACATATTTTATTTGTGGAAAGTGTTGATTAAGGAAAGTCAATTTAGGAAACAAATTTCCTAAATCATCAAAACTACTTAGGGAAATAAAATATTTTAAGATTTGATTTCCCAAATCAAATCATGATTAAATTAGGAAACAAATTTCCAAATCTAATCAAATATTTTATTTATGGAAAATATTAATTTTCATAAATACTTCTAACTTTCAAAAAGTAGAAGATTTCCATAAATACTTATAGACTTTCAAAAATTAAAAAATTTTCATAAATACTTCTAACTTTCCAAAAGTAGAAAATTTCCATAAATACCATTACGACTATCGCAAAATAATTTTACGATTATGTCGAAACACAACCTATGCTCTGATACCATTGTTGGGTTTCCGACACCACGGCGAGTGTGTTTTTCGAACATGTTTCGTAAACATGTACACAGCGGAAGAAATAAAAATAATAAATCTAATTTATTACAACACACACACCACACACATGCATTGTACAACATGTGTAGACATAACCGTAGTTTCAAATTTTGCAATAAAAGGAAATTTATTCTACGTATACCTGACGTATCACGTGTAGCGCGAAAGACATTAACCGGAGCGATCCTCGCTAGAATCGCCTCTATCCGTATCCACGCCGAGTATCTTCGGGATGACTTCACAAAGTCACGAGCCTCATCTTCGTATTAGTCACTATCCTCGTGTCGAAGACGATGTGATCGAGAGAAGATCACAATCCGAATAAAAATTCGGATTCAAAATGAGTCCTCAAAAACTCGCTTCACCGGAGAGGTATTCGTCAACCGTTTGATGAATACTTCGTCCTCCACCTATGAGAATTACCGGAGATCGAATCCCCGGCAAAGTAGCCGTTGTCGGAGCTCCAAACGTCATCCAAACGATGCTCCGACACGAAGGAAACAAGCTGTCTAGAAAACTTGACAGCTTGGTGGAGGAGTTAGCGCAGGCCAAAAGGAAGAGGGCCAGCTAGTCCTTGGTCACCGGAGCAAAGGAGGATCACCGGATGGTCGCCGGAGGATCGCAGGCTGAAGCTTGGATGTCGGAAACAACTTGGATTGCGGCGCAAGGGTGGGCGGCGGCTAGGGTTGGGCGCCGACCACTAGAAGAGAGGAGGGGTGGGCGGCAACTTGTGGATTGCTTGAATTAGGTTTTAACAAAACCCTTGAGGCCTATTTTATAGAGAACAAATTCTCCTAATGGTTATCGGATCATAACCAAAAGCTCGTTAACCCACTCCATTAATTTAAGTTAAAATAAACCAAACCGATTTGGTCTATTTTAAGTTAAAACGAACCGAACCAACTTTGGTTCATTCGTTTAAAATAAACCAAACCCCTTTGGTTTATTCTCCACCATTGGATTAGAACCAAACAAATTTGGTTCATCCATTATGTCTTCATAAGACACGGCCCATCTATGGTTCCATTGCAACTGAAACGATTTCTTACTCGCTCCTTGTTTGGTCCAACAAAATCTAGTTTCTCTTGGTCTGAGAATCTCATTCTCAAGCTCGTTTTAAATCCTTCGGATTACGCTAGTTGTGCGTGTGACCAAATAGATTCTCAGTTTATGTTGGCCGTCTATAATTAATCATTAATTATAGAACGATCATGAGTGGCACCTAGTAGTACGTCATGATCTCCAATTAATCGAAAATATCAACGGTTGATCCAGAACTATTTCTGAAAACCCTTCAACAACTACAATGAATCGTGCCCCATTCCTTTCACTCATCTTATACCCACTTGGTTTAGGACATGGTCTATAGTGTCAATCCCCACTAGTTGACTACGTCACACCTAGCCCAAGTATCATTTCCTCGTCCTACGGATTCTAGTTATTGCACATGTATCGGAGAGTACCTTACTCTAAACATGTAATGTTTTGGCCAAAGACTTTAGTAACAATCCGATGAGAGGCCATGGGTATACATCTCCTCACAAGGAGTGGTGAATCCTTTATAGGCTATTCAAACACTTTCGATCACTTCGACTTATACCCAATCATCCCGGATCCACATCTCCTCAGAGATGTTTGCTTAAGATGTCAAAGCATAAGTCTTTATGATCAAGATGACTTGAATACCGCAAGTCAAAGGAAAATTGCACTTAAGTTGCATTAAGAACTTCATTGACATATCTATATATGCAGAGAACCATATGAAGTCTTACGGCTGGTCATTCCAATGAACTAGTTACCATAACTAGCATCCACGATTAACTCCGGACATCACAATGTCTCCAGCTAGTGAGAATCAGCTGCTTGGATACACCAAGGAGTGTACCTCATGCTAGTCTCGACAAAATCGATGGTGTCCAAATCCATCAATTCATAGACTAGGGATAATTTCGATAGATCACAATTACACATGTAGAGATACTCACTAGTTGTGATCCAATCACAATTTCTCTCATGCTGTGAATCGTATCGTGGACATTCAGTAAATGAGTTTAAGATCTAATCAAATACATGAAAACATATATACTCAAATAGTGAATCTTCATTTATCATATAAATTGTTCAAACATAAGGTGATTGCCTTAGGACATCTCTCATATATTACTAACAGAAGATAGGTGAAATATTAATGTCGTAGCCCAATCCATCATCGAACATTCCTTGAAGAGTGACCTCGCTATACCACTTGATGAAATATTCCGAGTGAGCCTGGCTCTGATACCAATTGTTGGGACGACTTTGATGCACTAGAAGAAGGGGGTGAATAGCGTCGCTTCGATTTCGTTCGTGTTCGTCTACAAAACTTGTTATGTGCAATGGAAATAATAAAGCATAAACTAAAAACAAAGATAAACACTCACGACATAAGATTTAACGTGGTTCGGAGATAAAACTTCTACTCCACGATGATCCTTAAGGTGGTTCACTCCTCTTCCAAGCTTCCACTAGCTTCCTCATTTAGGTAAGCACCAAGGTGGAGTAAACATCTTTACAACCTGAGATTTACAACAAGTATATAATGTAATAAGAAAAATAAAGTAAAGAAAACTTTACACAACAAAACTTTGCTTGAGCGCTCTTTGTTTGCTTTGAAAGGCTTTTGAAGACTTGGAATGCAACAACAATTACTCTTCAATAATAATTCCCAAAATTCTCCATCTCGAGCTCCATTTCAAGCTACATTTGGCTAGTTTCCCTCCAAGCAATCGACTCCCAAAAGGCATCAGTCGGTTGCTCGCCTATCCATTGTCTCACAATGGACTAATCAATGTTGTATTCTACCCAATGTATACATGAGCAGTCAACTGTATTTACTAGCAGTCGACTGCCAAGCCAGTAATCGACTTCCCAATCGACTACAAGACCTTCTGTGCTATGGACACTTATTACCAGTCGACTGCTATACCCTAGCAGACGACTGCTCAAGGTCACTCGACTATAAAACTCTAGCAGTCAACTGCCAAAGCCACAGTTGGCAGTCAAGCCTCAGTCAACTAGTCAACCAGTCAACTGCTTGAGTTAAACTAGGCTCCGAGTGCTATGTACTTGACCAGTCGACTGAAAAAAAGCTTCACTCGACTGGTAAACCTCAAACATGATGTTTAACCCAAGTATGATCCCTTCATAATTGATTAACCACCCTTGGCTTATATGTAAGCCTTCAAGTCACCTCCATCCGCCTCACGCCCTTAGGATCCATCTGAGTCATCCATGCCTCATTCACCCTTCGTGCTAGCTTTCAGGTGATTCCATCGGCTAAGTCATGCCTTTGGGTACCCTTAGCCTAGACCTAAGCCTTTTAGTCATCACAATTAGCCTCACACCCTCAGGGTCCATATGAATCCTCCACGACTCTTTGACTCATCGCATTAGCCTTCAGGAGCCTCCATCATCTATGTCATGCTAACTTGGTCTCCTTTTCTAAGAGGTCATTCTTCCGGGAGTCCTCTATTGATAAGCCTCAATGCTTGGACTTTTCAATGGCATGACTACACACTTAGACTTACGTGGCCAAGAATACATCCTTGGACTTTCCTTTGCCAAATATCTATATTTGAACTTTCACTGCCATGACTACACATTTGGACTTACGTGACCAAGACTATACCCTTGAACTTTTCCTTGCCAAGTATCCATACTTCGACTTCTCAATTACCAAGAATCCAACTTGGATTTTTCCCTGCCAAGTCTCCAAACTTAGACTCCACTCGAGTGTCACTCGAGATAGCTCAACCTTAACCTGAGGTCGATTGCTCCAACAATCGCCTCCTAACATTCTTCCCCATATGACCTTGGTTATTTCAAACATCCACTTCACTACAAAAAGCTATGTTTTGGCGACTAATTTTACAATGAATTTTGAATAAAAATTCATTGCAAAAATTTTTTGCAACAAATTTGCAATGAAATATTTTTCGTTGTATATATTTTGCCGTAAAATTTTGCAATGAAAAATAAAAAATCATCGCAAAAATTGCAACGAATAAAATTTTCGTTGCAAAATTAATTGCTAATTTGCGATAAAAATGGCAAGAAAAATAACTCATCACCAAATTTAGCGACGAAAATAATTATTTATTGCACATATTTAGAGACGAAAAAAATTATTCATCGCCAAATTTTGTGACAAAAATAATTATTCGTTGCCAAATTTTTTGATGAAATAAATTTCATTGCAAAATTTTATGATGAAAAATTATTTTCGTCCCCAAATATGCGACGAAAACTTAGTTTGTCATAAAAGACTAATAAATTTATTTACCATAATTTCAAGAAACTTTTGCAGCGAAAATAAATTTCATCATAAAATTTACCACGAATGAAATTTTCGTTGAAAATATTCAAGGTCAGTTGATTGAAGAAGGCTATCAGCCGACTGATACTTGACCAGTCGACTAAAAAAGTTTATGTAAGGTGCTACAGTAAATCAGTTGACTGATCAATTGGGCAGTCTACTAAAAATGTTTCTGTAAGGTGCTATCATAAATCAGTCGATTGATAGTGGATAATTTGCGTAAAAAATATTTCGTCACACCCGTGCATTCATCAGTCGACTGGTGTCACGCCGCGAGAGTATGTCGAGACGAAAATCAAATGGACGACATCTCCCCTGTACGTGATAACATATCCTATTAATACAAGGCCCTTGGGCCCACAACAAACATAACATATAAATGTAAATACAACAAATACACAAAACACAACGGAACTAACACATATACTATACAAACCACACACCATGCATATCGGTATCACTAACACCAAACTAAGAAACACCGTAACAAAACCAGAAAAGAAAGGTACAACATCAACAGCGTCCAACACTACAAAACATCGCATAAAACCATGTACATATCGAGAAGTACACAGAATACTCAAAAAGTCGGGATCCTCGGGGTTGAGATGAGATGATGTCAGCCAACGGTGCTCCAAGTCCATCACGAAGTCGGCTACCTATTACCTGGGCGATAGAAAAACCTAGGGTCCGTGGTGGTGAGTATAACTCAGCGGTAATATGAGTGAACATGTATATATCAAATATCACATGTAATTCAACAGTATAACCTAGAGGTACAACAAGTATACCAGTATAATAAACATATACATGCATATAACGTCTAACCAAATAAACAATGTAAAATGTAGACATACCTGAAAGTCCGCTACGCTACTCTGATACAACCTGAGCATATATCCACAATATATAACATGAAGAGTAATATTAACTCTCACAATAATCATGGTACAGGTCAAAGGTATCTAATGGTCTGACCAACAAGTATACAGGTATCCGACACAACCGTATAAAAAATGCGACTAGCATGTATGTAGATGATGTACAACCTGTTGGTGCAGTAGGCACCTACGTCGAACCTGAGTTTTGATTATAGCAAATGATACAAAGTTAACCTCATGTCGTTATCTCACGAGCTAAATCGAGTGTACAGAAAATTGCTATAGCTGGAGCTGAAGGCTAGCGACACCCGGAGGAAGCCGCGGTGGTCGGGCGACACTCAAGTGACTTCGGAGAGAGCCGAAGGAATCAAGTGGAAGGCCAGAAGCAAAAGCGACATAGTAAGTATCGAGGTAAGCTCGAGTGAGTAAAGTGAAGTGAGGTTGTGTCCTTTGTACAGGGGCATCCTTAGGCGACGATCTGACCCAAAACTTCCCATGGAAGGTCTATGTTGAGATCGGACGACAAGTGGCCGTCGATTCACTTATATTTTGAGCTAAATCTTTATTGTAGTCAAAAATTCTGGCCATCAGTTCAACTAGCCAGTTCAACCGGGCCAGTTCAAACGACCAGTTCAAACGGCCAGTTCAATTGGCCAGTTCAACCGATGGTCAAAAATCAGCCTCGAGGAGTCAAGCTTTATCACCATTTCTCAAGGAGTTTTGTGCCCAATTCCTATTGGTTGAAGACCCATTCCATGAGGAGCTTAAAGGCTATAAAAGGAGGGCTTCTCCTAGGGTTTTTTATCATCTCTAAGTTCTCACAAACCTCCACAACTCTGCGATTTTCCGACGACTCTACGACGAAGTGCTGTCAACAACTCTAGTTTACTTTCTACTCTTTTAGTTGTTGATATTGTTATTTTGTCGTCTCTTTAAATATTGCAATTCCTTTTATTAATCAAGGTTTTCTATCGTTGCACTTTACATTAATAGAAGAGAGGGTTTGTCTCTCTATCTTTTCTTTCGAAGTTTTTTTTTGTAATCGTCAAACTCCTACCTCCAACGAGGAGGAGTGTTTTTAGTGAATTTCCCTCTGTGCGTGATCAAAGATCACTAGGGTCTTGGAGTAGTAGCCGAAGGCTACGAACCAAGTAAAAAAACATTTGTCTCATTTATTTATAGTTTATCTTTTCGCTGCAATTAACTGTCTACTTGAGTTTTAACGAACGAATTAAAAAAAAAGGTTTATCGCTATTCACCCCCCCCCTCTAGCGATCCGCTTCGATCCAACACAACCAAATGCAACAAACATAGTACAATCAAAGGCAACATCACAATAAACACACACACACATATATATATATATATACTGCATCTATATATATACTAATCACAATCATCCATATATATATATATATATACATGTATATATGTATATATATGGTAATATGCAAAATACCATATGATACAACAATGCAGCATGCATGGTCATGCTTGCGCACCCCTACTCGCTACCACGACCCAGTTGAGGAAATGTTGACCTTTAGAGGGGGGGTGAATAGCGTTGATTCGTTGCGTGATGGATTTCAATTGCATGCTTGTCTACAATTCGTGTTAGCGTAGCAGAAATAAAACAAACACAAATACAAACACACAATTACACAATCATATAACATGGTTCGCAACCGAATGGTTCTTTCTCCACGGATCGAGATCTAAAGAGCTCTAGTGATGCCAATCACACACCACTAATAAACACTCCTTCTCGACACAAGTCGGAGGCGGAGAAACCTCGTACAAGTGATCTTACAATAACTTGGAGACCCTGATTTGCAGCAGCAAATCGGCCCAAAACACCTCAAGAAACGCTGTTGATTTCCTCCTCCACAAGCTCCATTTAAAGCTTCTACCTGGGCTGGAAATCGCCAATCAGTCAAGTGCTCGGGACCATCAGTCAACTGATTACACTGTTGCTGTGAGACAACGGTGTAATCCATGCTGAAAAAATCCAACGGATACGAAATCAGTCAACTGATCTTGACCATCAGTTGACTGATCGAGCCTCACTCGACTACTAACCCCACCAGTTGAGTCAGACTCCATTCTATGCCCGAAAAACTAAGCACCAGTCGACTGATCACACGAGTAGTCGACTGTTTGCTCCAACAGTCGACTGGCCACCTCTGGCAGTCGACTGCTAGGACACTTCCCGCAGTCAAACCCTAGTTGATTAAGACGAGTAGACTGCCATAAGGCACCAGTCGACTGGCACACCTCAAACATGAAATTTTAACCTCAAACATGAGGTTTAACCAAAATATGGTGGCCCTATACTTGCTAGACCACCTGTAGCTTATACCTAATCCGTCTAGCTGTAGGGGGTCGCTTCGGAGGCTCATTGGCTCCCATGTCCTCGGATTAAAATTTTCACTAATGAAAGAATTAATCCGGATGAGATGAGCTTCCTTAGCACAACCATTTCGTCGTTGTGCTAACAACTTGAGTGGTCGCTTGAACAAACTAGTTGTTCAAGCAACACAACTCTTCTAGTTAGTTAGCCGCGGAAGAGACGACGGACGGATCGCCGGTTTTTGTGTTTGTCTTCGGGGTCCATGATTATACAATATATTTACTAATTCACACATGCATAATCAAAACATAAAAGAACATGCTCAGATCTGTAAATAGAGTTAAAATAACTTTATACCTCACGATCTTCTACTGTATGTCCTATCCTTCTCGTGGACGACGTGTGGACGAAGATCCTCCACGAGTAGAAGCCTTCTAGATCGCTTTCTTCTCTACCTTGTCCGCTGTGAACAAAGAGAAGAAACAACAAATACCTTCCTATCTAGAACCGACCACCAAATTAGGGAATGTGGTGCAACCGCTGGCCAAGGAACAATTGGATGATGCGCCGGCCAACTTCAAGAAGTGTTGCCGCCGGCCACTCTAGGATGAAGGGAGGAAGATGAATGCCGGCCACCTATTGAAGGAGAACCGCCGGCCAAGGAAGAGGGGAGAGGCCTCTAGGATGGGCGCCGGCCAAGTGTTGATGGAGGAGGATGGGCGCCGGCAACCACTTCAACTAGAAGGAAGAGTTTCCGCCCACTTCTTTTGCTCCAAAACCCTAGCCACCCAAAAACCCTAGTCGCCCACTTTTGGATGAGCCAAAACCTTAATTCCTCAATCAATTTCCTTTTTGCCGCCCAACCCTAAGCTTTCCTTTTATAGAGTTAGGCTTAGGACTCCTTTAATCTCCACCGTCGGATCTAGGGATTTAACCTCCACCGTCGGATCTAGGGTTTTATCCCAACCGTCGGACCTAGGGTTTCATCCCAACCGTCGGATCTAGGATTTCATCCCAACTGTCGGATCTAGGGTTTTATCCCAACTGTCAGATCTAGGGATTTAATCTCAACCGTCCATTCTAGGGTTTCATCCTAACCATCGGATCTAGGAATTTAATCCCAACCGTTGGTTCTAGTGTTTCATCCTAACCATCGGATCTAGGTATTTAATCCCAACCGTTGGTTCTAGGTTTTGTTTTACATTCTTGGATGTAGACTTCACAAGGATTATATTAGGCTACGATAGGGACCATAAGGAGGAGTTGGGTCTTGGCCACCCGATGGATCGGAACCACACAAACTTGATTCATCAATGATGTTCCATTCCACTAGAGGATCATCATTGAACTACCTCACCAACCCCCATAAATCAATATGGGCTCCATATATTATTTGTACATTAATCTCCCCGTGTTTATGATATCGAATGTCCATCAATTAATTGATTTACTGACCATCAATTAATTAACATCTAATTCCTCGAGTAGTATCACTCAACCTTATCATCATGTTGACTAAGTCAACCAGCTGGGTTTACATGATGAACCTTATGAGCTCCTCAAGGGGACATCATCAACCTAATATATAGGACACGGTTTCCTCCTATAATCAACGACACATCATGTAAATAATATTATTTCCCAACTTACCGGGCATATTGATTTAATCCATCTAAATCTCACCCTCTGGTAAATCAAAGAAATAAATACTAAGTACATGTGCCCGTTATTATATCGGGATTAAGAGCATGCACAACATAATATTCGAGGTCCGATTCAATATGTAGTCAGTACTAAATTGAATCACCTCTATATCGGTCCTGCTCAATACACCTAAGTCTACTAGTGTAACTCTATGTTCAAGACAAAACAATACCAAGCTACACTACAACCATGCCAATGGTTTGTCCAAAACCATCTTGGTATGAGCCTCTACTTATATTCTACAAGGAACTGATAATATGATCTTCTGTGTCACACCAAGCACCATGTTATCTACATTGTAAAATATTAGACAATATGCACATATATATTGTCTATGGTACATATATATATAGTCAGCTTCCATGGTAGAGTCCGCCATGCATTTCTGCTTGACACTCCTTCATACTATGGCTCCACCTCCAAAAGTAAACACAAACCCCGAGGTAGACTTACTCTTGTCCCTATCTGATTGGAAATTTGAATCCGTGTAACCCACAGGGACTAATTGATCTGCCCGGTAAACCAGCATATAATCCCTAGTCCTTCTCAGGTACTTCAATATATGCTTTACCACAGTCCAATGTCCCTGTCCAGGATTACTCTGATATTTGCTAACCATGCCCACGGTAAAGCAAATATCCGGTCTCGTACATAGCATAGCATACATAAGGCTTCCTACTGCCGAAGCATAAGGAACCGCCTTCATGTCCTCTATGTCCTTTGATGTTTTGGGACACATCTCTTTAGATAAAGGAACTCCATGCCTAAAAGGCAGAAAACCATTCTTGGAGTTCTGCATGCTAAAACGAGCAAGGATAGTGTCAATGTATGAAGCTTGAGACAAGCACAACATCCTTTTCTTGCGATCCCTTATAACTTTGATCCCAAGGATGTGTCCCACTTCTCCCAAGTCCTTCATATCAAACTGTTTGGACAACCATACCCTTACATCTGATAACACTTTGATATTGTTGCCAACTAACAAAATGTCATCTACGTATAGTACAAGAAACAACACTACGTTTCCGTCACATCTCTTGTATACACAAGGCTCATCCGGACTTTGAATAAATCCATATGACTGGATTACCTCATCAAAGCGGATGTTCCAAGATCTAGAAGCTTGCTTCAATCCATAAATGGACCGATTAAGCTTACATACAAGATGTTCTTTGCCTTTAGCAATGAATCCCTCTGGTTGCCGCATATAGATGTTCTCCTCAAGACTTCAAGTTAAGAAAGTCGCCTTTACATCCATCTGCCAAATCTCATAATCCATATGAGCAGCTATAGATAAGAGAATCCGGATAGACTTAAGCATAGCTACCGGCAAAAAGGTCTCCTCATAATCGATACCCTCTTTCTGAGTATACCCTTTCGCAATAAGCCTAGCTTTGAAGGTCTCAACCTTCCCGTCTACTCCTCTCTTTCTCTTGTAGATCCACTTGCATTAAATGGTTTTTACACCATCGGGTGGCTCTACTAGCTCCCAGACCTGATTAGAATCCATAGATTCTATCTCTGAATTCATCGCTCTTTGCCAAGATACCGCATCTCTGTCTTGGATTGCCTCGTCATATGTCCAGGGATCAGGTTCATGTTCACCAGGGACTAAGTCCGAAGACTCCCCCAAAAACATGAATCTATCGGGTTGTCTAACAACCCTCCCACTACGACGAGGTGCCTCCTGTGTATGCTCTGTGACATGCGGTGCAGTGACTTGTGGTGTCTCCTCTTGTACCGGTGGTACTGAAGTCGGGACTTCCCCTGTCAACTCCTCAAGAACAATCCTACTCTTGGGCTTGTGGTTCATTACATAATCCTCCTCTAGAAATCTGGCGTTCGTGCTAACGATCACCCTCTGATCTCTAGGATTATAAAACAAACCAGCTTTCGTTCCCTTAGGGTAGCCAACAAACATGCACATTTCTGTACGAGCTTCCAACTTACCAACATCAGCTTTCAGCACATGTGCTGGACTCTCCCATATCTGAATATGTCTTAGACTAGGCTTTCGCCCAGTCCACAATTCTACAAGGGTAGAAGGTACTGATTTAGATGGAACCAAGTTCAGAGTGTACATTGTCGTATCCAGTGCATACCCCCAGAATGAAACAGGTAACTCAGAATAACTCATCATCGATCTGACCATCTCCATAAGAGTCCTATTCCTTCGCTCCGCTACATCATTCTGTTGGGGTGTGCCAGGTGCAGACAATTGGGATTGAATCCCAGCCTCTGATAAGTAATTCCTAAACTCTCCCAAGAGGTACTCGCCACCACGATCAGATCGTAATGTCTTGATACTTTTACCTTGACGATTCTCCACATCAGCCTTGAATTCTTTGAACCTTTCAAAGCATTCAGACTTGTGGGGCATCAAGTAAATGTATCCATACCTTGAAAAATCGTCTATAAAAAAGACGAAGTATTCAAAGCCACCTCTTTCCTGGATAGACATAGGACCGCACAAATCAGAATGAACCAATTCTAGCACATCTTTGGCTCTATACCCCTTGGCCTTAAAAGGCCTCTTGGTCATTTTACCTTCCAAGCAAGATTCGCAGGTTGGGAGATCCTCCACCACTAATGAACCCAAAGGTCCATCAGCTATCAACCTTTGAATTCTTCTTAGGTTAATATGACCAAGCCTTAGATGCCAAAGATATGTTTGGTTCATTTGCGAAGGTTCTTTTATCTTATTAGACTTAGAAGATGAGTTATTGATTTCTATATGCATCGTGGGAGTTTTTGGTTCAAGAGTATATAAATTGCCAACCAATGTACCAGAACAGATAATCTCCCTGTTCCTTTTTATAACCACTTTGTCATTAAAAGAAACAGAATACCCATCCAAAAACAATTTAGAAACTGAAATTATATTCTTTCTAAAAGTAGGTACATAAAGACAATTTCTCAAAACCAAAACTTTATTCCTATCAAAAGATAAATAAATGTCTCCCACTGCAATAGCCGCCACCTTTGAAGCATTGCCCATGAAGACGGTAATCTCTCCCTCAGCTAGTCGTCGGGTTTCCTGGAACCCCTGCAAAGTATTGCAGACATGATCAGTGGCTGTTGTATCTACACACCAGGCACTGGTAGATAACACCGCTAAACATGTTTCAACAACTAAACAAGAAGATATACCTTTGTTCTTTCGGCGAGGACAGTCCGCCTTCCAATGTCCAGTCTGCTTGCAAGTGAAGCACTTGCCTTTCGGCTTCTTCACTCTTACCTGAGGTCCCACTGCCACTTTCTTCGCTCCACCTTGTTTCTTCTTCTTCTTACTTTTCGGTTTAGAGGAAGAAACCTTCTGAGCAACCATGGATTGAGCACTCTGACGAAAAAGCCCCCCTGCCGCTTGGAGTTCTGTCAGAAGCTCCGCCAATGAATACAACCTTTTGTTCATGTTGTAGTTGAGGCGGAACTGCTCAAAACTCCTAGGCAGAGACTAGAGAATGATATCGACCTGGGTTTCCCCATCGATCTCAGCTCCTAGGACTTCCATCTCATTAAGATGAGCCATCATCTTGATAACATGATCCCTAACGGGTGTTCCCTCGATCATGGAGGTCGTCATCAAGTTTCTCATTGCCTCCTGCCTAGCCGCCTTACTCTGATGTCCGAAAAGTTCCTTGAGATTGAACATCATGTCATAAGCTGTGGCTATGGCCTGATGCTGATGTTGTAGCACATTTGACATAGATGCCAAAATGTAACACCGCGCCATCTCATCTGCCTTGACCCATTTCTTATAACGTTCTTTCTCCTTTTCATCAGAGTCATCGATGGGCTTAGGAGGACATACCTCGAAGAGTGCAAATTTGTACTCCTCTGCAGTTAAGACAATATCCAGGTTTCTTTTCCAATCAATGTAGTTTGGACCAGTAAGTTTGTTTTCTTTTAAAATCACAGCAAGTGGGTTGAAAGCCATTTGAAAATCCTAAAAATCACAATGATCAAAATATTAGATTTCAAATATTATTGATTCCTCAAAACAATAAAATTCCGAAATCAACCAACACCTCAAAACACCGAGAATTTCGTATGCCACTCTGTGTGGACGTATACGAATTCTACATTTGTAAGAGGAGGTTTTACCCATTAATTTTATTATCTTGGCAACCTTACTTTTTGACAAATAAAATTAATAGTTGGTTCCTCTTTGGCCCTACAAATAAAAGCAGTGACTCCTATGGGGAGGATACTTTTATTTGCATCTAAGTGTGCACCATTACACGATACTAAGGGAATTATTTTGGATTATGTGCCTTACCTTTGTGGAAGTACACATGCTCCTAGATAATTTCCTATAACCATTATTTGACCTAGTGATCCGCAAACAAACCCGTCCTCAGGGAGGAAGGCACTCAGAGCCGACACACAAGTTTGTTGCATCACATGTCAAATTGTAATGGAGGCCACGGGAATTAATTAAAATGTCCCTCTCCCACTTAGTAAATTAAAAATGAGGAATTTTAAATCATACACAACATGCATATAAAACAAATAAGTAATAAATATGGAAAAAACAGAATTTTTTCCAACTATTATGGCATTGTCCTCCAATATGCATCCCGTCGTGTCGTCACCTCGTCCGCTCCATCTTTTCCCGTGCGCAAGTCACCAAAGAGTTCCGAGCCGAGATAAATCATTTTATTTACATCCATCGATCCTATACTCCACGAAAGAGTGTAAAAATAATCTAGATTGAAAGTAAACTAAAATGATCGGCTAAACAATGCCGTATTTAATTACAAAAATTAAATACTAATCTAGCCTCGTTAACCCCGAGGATTCAAATAATAAATTTTTACACACATCCATTCACATACACACACATGGCCATAAAAGTCGGATCTTATGCCCGCAACCAAAGAGTTAAACTACGCATATCCTACTATTATCCGACACATATAATATATGAAAAATGCATAAAAAATTAACCGAATCCTAAACACACAAAACCGGAAACCGTGGCTCTGATACCAGTTGTAGGGGGTCACTTCGGAGGCTCATTGGCTCCCATGTCCCCTGATTAAAATTTTCACTAATGAAAGAATTAATCCGGATGGGATGAGCTTCCTTAGCAAAACCATTTCATCGTCGTGCTAACAACTTGAGTGGTCGCATGAACAAACTAGTTGTTCAAGCAACACAACTCTTCTAGTTGGTTAGCCGCGGAAGAGACGACGGACGGATCGCCGGTTTTTGTGTTTGTCTTTGGGGTCCATGATTATACAATATATTTACTAATTCACACATGCATAATCAAAACATAAAAGAACATGCTCAGATCTGTAAATAAAGTTAAAATAACTTTATACCTCACGATCTTCTACTGTATGTCCTATCCTTCTCGTGGACGATGTGTGGACGAAGATCGTCCACGAGTAGAAGCCTTCTAGATCGCTTTCTTCTCTACCTTGTCCGCTGCGAACAAAGAGAAGAAACAACAAATACCTTCCTATCTAGAACCGGCCACCAAATTAGGGAATTTGGTGCAACTGTCGGCCAAGGAACAATTGGATGATGCGCCGGCCAACTTCAAGAAGTGTTGCCGCCGCTCACTCTAGGATGAAGGGAGGAAGATGAATGCCGGCCACCTATGGAAGGAGAACCGCCGGCCAAGGAAGAGGGGAGAGGCCTCTAGGATGGGCGCCGGCCAAGTGTTGATGGAGGAGGATGGGCACCGGCAACCACTTCAACTAGAAGGAAGAGTTGCCGCCCACTTCTTTTGCTCCAAAACCCTAGCCGCCCACTTTTGGATGAGCCAAAACCCTAATTTCTCAATCAATTTCCTTTTTGCCGCCCAACCCTAAGCTTTCCTTTTATAGAGTTAGGCTTAGGACTCCTTTAATCTCCACCGTCGGATCTAGGGATTTAACCTCCACCGTCGGATCTAGGGTTTTATCCCAACCGTCGGATCTAGAGTTTCATCCCAACCGTCGGATCTAGGATTTCATCCCAACCTTCGGATCTAGGGTTTTATCCCAACCGTTGGATCTAGGGATTTAATCTCAACCGACGATTCTAGGGTTTCATCCTAACCATCGGATCTAGGTATTTAATCCCAATCGTTGGTTCTAGTGTTTCATCCTAACCATCGGATCTAGGGATTTAATCCCAACCGTTGGTTCTAGGTTTTGTTTTACATTCTTGGATCTAGACTTCACAAGGATTATATTAGGCTACGATAGGGACCATAAGGAGGAGTTGGGTCTTGGCCACCCGATGGATCGGAACCACACAAACTTGATCCATCAATGATGTTCCATTCCACTAGAGGATCATCATTGAACTACCTCACCAACCCCCATAAATCAATATGAGCTCCATATATTATTTGTACATTAATCTCCCCGTGTTTAAGATATCGAATGTCCGTCAATTAATTGATTTACTGACCATCAATTAATTAACATCTAATTCCTTGAGTAGTACCACTCAACCTTATCATCATGTTGACTAAGTCAACCAGCTGGGTTTACATGATGAACCTTATGAGCTCCTCAAGGGGACATCATCAACCTAATATATAGGACACGGTTTCCTCCTATAATCAACGGCACACCATGTAAATAATATTATTTCCCAACTGACCGGGCATATTGATTTAATCCATCTAAATCTCACCCACTGGTAAATCAAAGAAATAAATACTAAGTACATGTGCCAGTTATTATATCGGGATTAAGAGCATGTACAACATAATATCCGAGGTCCGATTCAATTATGTAGTCAGTACTAAATTGAATCACCTCTATGTCGGTCCTGCTCAATACACCTAAGTGTACTAGTGTAACTTTATGTTCAAGACAAAATAATACTAAGCTACACTACAACCATGCCAATGGTTTGTCCAAAACCATCTTGGCTGTGAGCCTCTACTTATATTCTACAAGGAACTGATAACATGATCTTCTGTGCCACACCAAACACCATGTTATCTACATTGTAAAATATTAGACAATATGCACACATATAATAAATATATAAAGTGCAAACAATGATCATGTGATTCTTATTTCAAAATAAAATGTTCATACAAAAAGAGCTAGGCTTTCAGTATACATTCCAACACTAGCCAACTCCGTCAGCCTCACGTCTCTCGGATCCTTCCAAGTCATCCATTACTTATTCATCCATTGCACGAGCCTTCAGGTGCTTCCATCAGCTATGTCATGCTAATGGTGTGTACACCACCAAGGCATATTGGACTTACGCCGCAAAGACTCCGCTTGGACTTTTGGCCGCCAACCATTGGACTTATGCTGCCAAGACTGAAGGTAGGAAACTTTGCTTCCCACTTCAACTCGGTCGCTTGTTCATTGCAATCCCTTCTACATCCCCAGATAAAAAAATTTATCCTTGATAAGAGGGATTGCCCAAGCAACATTGTCATCGTCATGCTATTCGATTAGAGAAGTCACTTGAACAAACTTGTTGTTCAAGCGACCAACCTCTATTCTATGAATAGCCGCGGAATAGACGATGTACGGATCGCTGACTTTTGTGTTTATGTTCGAGGTCCAAGTATATTTAGCCACAAAAAAGAATATATAATGCATATATAATTGAAAAACAATTACAAACATGTATATGTTCGAGGTCCAAGTATATTTAGCCACAAAAAAGAATATATAATGCATATATAATTGAAAAACAATTACAAACATGTAACATATGAAGATAGATAAGTGTTATACCTCTCGATCTTCTATTGTATGGGCGATGATCTTCAAAAAGTTGAAGCTCCTAGATCACCAATCTTCCTTCCTTGCTCGTGCCGAGCAAGAGGAAGAATAGAAACAAGACACTTCTCCATCCTTTAGCCAACCAATAAGCAACAAGCAAGTTGCTTGCCGTCGACCAACAAGGAGAAGGGAGAAAAGGATGGTTGTCGACAAAGAGCTCCAAGGGAGGACCCTAAGCCTTGGTTCCACTGGCCAAGGAGAAGGAGAAGGGATGCTTTGGATGCCGGCCAAGGTGAGGAAGGGGTTGTATGGGCACTGGCCACCTTGAGGAAGAAGAAGATAAGGAAAAATAGTCATTATTTGGTGTCGCCAACCCCAATCCTTCTTGCCACCCAAAACCCTAGCCTCTCCCCTTTATTGTTTTCCTCCACGCCAACCCTAAAGGCTCGTTTTATAGAGTTTAGGGATAAGCCTTGTTTTAATATCCACCATTGGTTCTAGGGATTTAATCTCAACCGTCGGATATAGAGATTTAATCTCAACCGTCAGATCAAGAGATTTAATCTCTACCTTGGAGCTAGAGTTTTGTTTCCATCCATTGGATCTAGGCTTCATGAGGTATTAATAGGATACAATAGGGACCATGAGGAGGAGTTGGATCTTGGCCACCTAATGGATCAAACACACATAAAGTCCGATCCATTAATGATAATCCAATCCACTAAAAAATTATCATTGATCTACCTCACCAACCCCCATAAGTTAATATGAGATCCATATATTATATGTACATTTTCTTCGCGTGTTTAAGATCTCGAATGTCTATCCCTTAATTAATTTACCGACCATTAATTAATTAACATCTATCTCCATGAGTAGTACCACTCAACTTTTTCATCATGTCGGACCAAGTCCACCTGCAGGGTTTACATGATGAACCTTATGAGCTCCTCAAGGGGACATCATCACCCTAATATATAGGACACGGTTTCCTCCTATAATCAATGACATACCATATAAATAATATCATTTCCCAACTTACCGACCCTATCGATTTAATCTATAAATCTCGCCCATTGGTAAATAAAAGAAATGAATACTAAGTATATGTGCCCGTTATTTTATCGGGATTAAGAGTATGAAAAAAATAATATCTGAGGTCTGATTCGATTATGTAGTAAGCAATAAATCGAATCACCTCTAAGTCGGTCCTACTCAATACACACAAAGTGTACTAGTGTGATTCTATGGTCAAGACAAACCAATACCAAATCACACTACAACTATACCAATGGTTTGTCCAAAGCCATCTCGGTTGTGAGCCTTTAGTTACACTTTACAAGGAGCCGATAACATGATCTCCCGTGTGACACCACACACCATATTATCTACAATGTAATGTATTAGACAATATGCATAACCATAAAAATATACAAACCATGATCATGTGATTCTCATTTCAAAATAAAGATGTTCATACAAAAGATAAACTTTTCAGTATACATCCCAACAATCTCCCACTTATACTAAAAGACTATGCTGTCCTCAAACTTCCATACATCTGATTCCCATTCCCTTCACATGCCTATCAAAAGCATTCGCCGCAAGGGCCTTAGTGAATAGATCTGCCAGGTTATCCTCCGATGCAATCTTGGCCACAACAACTTTTCCTCTCTTTACGATTTCTCGTATCAGGTGGTACTTGCGCTCTATGTGTTTACTTGCCTTATGGGCTCGTGGTTCCTTCGAGTTTGCAACAGCACCACTATTATCACAATAAATTGTGATAGTTTTCTGCAAACCAGGAATTACATCCAAGTCCATCAGGAAGTTCCTGAGCCACACAGCTTCTTTGGCCGCCTAAGAGGCTGCCATATACTCAGCTTCCATGGTGGAGTCCGCCACGCATTTCTCCTTGACACTCCTCCATACAATGGCTCCACCTCCAAAAGTAAACACAAAACCTTAGGTAGACTTACTGTTATCCCTATCTGATTGGAAGTCGAAATCTGTGTAACCCACAGGGAGTAATTGATCTGCCTCGTAAACTGGCATATAATCCCTAGTCCTTCTCAGGTACTTCAATATATGCTTTACCGCAGTCCAATGTCCTTGTCCTGGATTACTCTGATATCTATTGACCATGCCCACGGCAAAGCAGATATCTGGTCTCGTACATAGCATCGCATACATGAGGCTTCCTACTGCCGAGGAATAAGGAACCGTCTTCATCTCCTCTATCTCCTTAGATGTTCTAGGACACATCTCCTTAGATAAAGGAACTCCATGCCTGAAAGGTAGAAAACCCTTCTTAGAGTTCTTCATGCTAAAATGATCCATAATCGTGTCTATGTATGAAGCTTGGGATAATCACAACATCCTTTTTCTGCGATCCCTTATAGCCTTGATCCCAAGGATGTGTCCCACTTCTCCCAAGTCCTTCATATCAAACTGTTTGGACAACCATACCCTTACGTCCGATAACACCTTGATATTGTTTCCAATCAACAAAATGTCATCTACGTATAGTACAATAAATACCACTATGTTTCTGTCACATCTCTTGTATACACAAGACTCATCCGAACTTTGAATAAATCCATAAGACTGAATTACCTCATCAAAGCGGATGTTCCAAGACCTCGAAGCTTGCTTCAATCCATAAATGGACCGATTAAGCTTACATACAAGATGCTCTTTTCCCTTCGCAATGAATCCCTCTGGTTGCTTCATATAGATATTTTCCACAAGACTTCCATTAAGGAAAGCTGTCTTGACATCCATCTGCCACACCTCATAATCCATATGAGCTGCAATGCATAAGAGGATCCGGATAGACATAAGCATGGCTACCGACGAAAAGGTCTCCTCATAATCGATACCCTCTTTCTGAGTATACCCTTTCGCAACAAGCCTTGCTTAGAAGGTCTCAACCTTCCTGTCTATTCCTCTCTTTCTTTTGTAAATCCACTTGCATCCAATGGTTTTTACACCATCGGGTGGTTCTACTAGCTCCCAGACCTGATTTGAATCCATAGATTCAATCTCAGCATTCATTGCACTTTACCAAAATACTGCATCTTTATCTTGGATTGCCTCGTCATATGTCCAGGGGTCAAGTTCATGTTCGCCAGAGACCAAATCATAAGATTCTCCCAAGAACATGAATCTATCAGGCTCTCTAACAACCCTCCCACTACGATGAGGTATCACCTGTGTATCCTCTGTGACACAAGGTGCAATGACTTATGGTATATCGTCTTGTACCGGTGGTACTGAAGAAGTGACTTTCCCTTTTATTTCCTCCATAACAATCTTACTCATGGGCTTGTGGTTCATCACATAGTCTTCCTCTAGAAAGATGGCGTTCGTGCTAACGATCACCCTCTGATCTCTAGGACTATAAAATAAACCACCTTTCGTTCCTCTAGGATAGCCAACGATCATGCGTACTTCTGTACGAGGTTCCAACTTACCAGCATCCGCCTTCAGCACATGTGCTGAACTCCCCCAAATCGGAATATGTCTTAGACTAGGCTTTTGCCCAGTCCACAATTCTGTGGGAGTAGAAGGCACTGATTTAGATGAAACCAAGTTCAGAATGTACACCGCCATATCTAGAGCATATCCCCAGAACGAATCTGGCAACTCAGAATAACTCATCATCGATCTAACCATCTCCATAAGAGTCATATTCCTTCACTCTGCTACACCATTCTGCTGGGGTGTGCCAGGTGTTGACAATTGGGATTGAATCCTAGCCTCTGATAAGTAGTTCCTACACTCTCCCAAGAGGTACTCACCACCACGATCAGATCGTAGTGTCTTGATACTTTTACCTTGACGTTTCTCCACATCAGCCTTAAATTCTTTGAACTTGTCAAAGCATTCAGACTTGCGACGCATTAAGTAAATGTATCCATATCTCGAATAATCGTCTATAAAAGAGACGAAATACTCAAAACCACCTCTAGCCTAGATAGACATAGGACCACACAAATCAGAATAAACCAATTCTAACACATCTTTGGCTCTATACCCCATGGCCTTAAAAGGCCTCTTGGTCATTTTACCCTCCAAGCAAGATTCGCAGGTTGGGAAAATTTCCACCACTAATGAACCCAGAGGTCCATAAGCTATCAACCTTTGAATTATGCTTAGGTTAATATGACCAAGCCTAAGATGCCAAAGATATGTTTGGTTCATCTTCGAAGGTTCTTTTCTCTTATTGGAATTAGAAGATGAGTTATTAACTTATTTTTGCATCGTGGGAGATTTTGGTTCAAGTGTGTATAAATTTCCTATCAATGCACCCGAACAGATAATGCCCCTATTCCTTTTTATAACAACTCTGTCATTAAAAGAAATAGAATAACCATACATAAATAATTTAGAAACCGAAATTAAATTCTTTCTAAATAAAGGTACATAAAGGCAATTCTTAAGAACCAAATCTTTATTTTTCTCAAAATATAAATAAATGTCTCCCACTGTAATTGCCGCCACCTTCGTGGCATCGCCCAAGTACACGATAATCTCCCCCTCAGCCAGTCGTCTGGTTTCCTAGAACCCCTGCAAAGTATTGTAGAGATGATCAGTGGCTCCCGTATCTACACACTAGGTGCTGGAAGATAACACCGCTTAACATGTTTCAACGACTAGACCAAAAGATATACCTTTGTTCTGCTTGCGGTTGGGGCAGTCCTACTTCCAGTGTGCAGTCTGCTTACAAGTGAAGCACTTGCCTTTCGACTTCTTCACTCCTCCCTGAGTTCCTCCCACCGCCTTTGTCTCAGTTTGTTTCTTCTTCTTCTTGCCTTTTGGCTTAGAAGTAGAAACCTTTTGGGTCACCATGGCATGTGCCTGAGCACTCTGATGAAATAGCCCCTCTGCCACCTGGAGTTCTGTCAGAAGCTCCCCCAACGAATACAACCTCTTGTTCATGTTGTAGTTCTGGCGAAACTGCTCAAAACAACTAGGTAGAGACTGGAGAATAATATCGACCTGGGTTTCCCCATCGATCTCAGCTCCGAGGACTTCCAGCTCATTCAAATGAGTCATCATCTTGAGAACATGATCCCTCACGGGTGTTCCATCGATCATGGTGGTCATCATCAGGTTCCTCATGGATTCCTGCCTTGCAGCCCGATTCTGGTGTCCGAAAAGCTCTTTGAGATTGATCATCATGTCATAAGTAGTGGGCATGGCTTGATGGTGATGTTGCAGTACATTTGACATAGATGCCAAAATGTAACACCGCACCATCTCATCTGCCTTGATCCACTTCTTATAACTCTCCTTCTCCTTTTCCCTACAATTATCTGTAGGCTTAGCAGAGCACTCTTCAAGGAGTACATATTTGTATTCCTCAGCAGTCAAGACAATGTCAATATTCCTCTTCCAATCAACATAGTTGGGTCCAGTAAGTTTATTCTCTTTCAGTATCATAGCAAGCGAGTTGAAAGTCATTTTGAAAGAAAACCTAAGAATCACATAGATCAAAACATTAGATTTCAAAAAATTATTGATTCCTCAAACAATAATATTTTAAAATCACCCAACACTTCAAAACACCGAGAATATCGTATGCCACGATAGTGTGGACGTAAACTAATTCTACATTTATAAGAGGAGGTTTTACCCATTAAATTTACTATCTTATCAACCTAACTTTTTGACAAGTAAAATTAATAGTTGGTTCCTCTTTGGCCCTACAAATAAAAGCAGTGATTTCGATAGGGAGGATACTTATATTTGTATCTAAATGTTCACCATTTCTCGGTACCAAGGTAATTATCTTGGGTTATGTGCCTTCCGATTGGGAAGTACACACACTCCTTAATAATTTCCTATAACCATATTCGACCTTGTGATCCGCAAACAAACTCATCCGATGGGGAGGAAGACACTCACAGCCGACGCGCAAGTTTGTTTGCATCACATGTCAAATTGTAATGGAGGCCGTGGGAATTTATAAAAAATTTCCGTTTCCCATTTAGTAATTTAAAATTGAGGAATTTTCTAGCCTACGACATGCATATCAAACAATAAGCAATAAATATGAAAAATAAAAATTTTCCAACTATTATGACTATTTTCTTCAATATGTCCCCCGTCATATCGCCATCTTGTCCGCTCCTCCAACGCCATGTACGAGCCATCCCGAGATCCAAGCCGAGAAAAAATATTTTAATTTACATCCATCGATCCTATACTCCACGAGGGAGTGTACATGAAATCTAGATCGAAAGTAAACTAAAATAAAAATAGTGGATAAACAAAGTCATATCTAATTTACAAAAAATTAAATACTAGCATCGTCAACCCCAGGGATTCAACAAAATATACATTTACATACATACAAACACATACACACATATTGCCATAATAGTTGGATCCTATGCCTCCAACCAAATGTAGGGATGTATACTGAAAAGTCTATCTTTTGTATGAACATCTTTATTTTGAAATAAGAATCACATGATCATTGTTTGCATATTTTTATTGTTATGCAATATTGTCTAATACTTTACATTGTAGATAACATGGTGTGTGGTGTCACACAAGAGATCATGTTATCGGCCCCTTGAAAAGTATAAGTAAAGGCTCACAACCGAGATGGATTTGGACAAACCATCGGAATGGTGGTAGTGTGATTTGGTATTGGTTTGTCTTGACCATAGACTCACACTAGTGCACTTTGTGTGTATTGAGCAAGACCGACTTAGAGGTGATTCGATTTATTGCTGACTACATAATCGAATCGAACATCAAATATTATTTAGTACATGCTCTTAATCCTGATATAATAACGGGCACATTTACTTAGTACTCATCTCTTTGATTTACCAATGGACGAGATTTATAGATTGAATCGATAGGCTCGGTAAGTTGGGAGATGACATTATTTATATGGTGTGTCATTGAATATAGGAGGAAACCGTGTCCTATATATTAGGATGATGATGTCGGAGCTTCGACTTTTGGTAGATTGTTGCCCACACCAAGTACAAAAAAAGGAAGGACATACACTAGAAGATCAAGAGATATATCTATTATCTTTTCTCTTTTGTTTGATGCTTGTTTTTGTTTTTCATTTATAAGCATGTTATAAATCTATAATGGCTAAATAATACTTGGATCCCGAGCATAAACACAATAACCGGCGATCCGGACATCGTCTATTCCGCGGCTACTTGTAGAATAGAGAATGGTCGCTTGAACAACTAGTTTGTTCAACTAACCTCTCTAAACGAATAGCATGACGATGACTTGGTGGTTTGGGCAATCCTTTTTGTCTAGGATTAAATTTTTTTAATCCGGGGACATCGAAGGGATCGCCATGGACAAGCTACCGAGGTGATGTGGGAAGCGAAGTTTCCCCTCACGGACTCCAAAAGCAAAACCCTTCACCAAAGAGTTAACCTACGCATATCCTACTATTATCTGACACATATAATATATGAAAAGTGAATAAAAGTAACTGAATCCAAAACACACAAAATCGGAAATCGTGGCTCTGATACCACTTGAATGTAGCAAACTTCGCTTCCTAATTCAACTCGGTCGCTTGTTCATTGCAATCCCTTCTACGTCCCCGGATAAAAAAATTTATCCTTGACAAGAGGGATTGCCCAAGCAACCTTTTCATTGTCGTGCTATTCGATTAGAGTAGTCACTTGAACAAACTTATTGTTCAAGCGACCAATCTCTATTCTACGAATAGCCATGGAATAGACGATGTACGGATCGTCGGCTTTGTGTTTATGTTTGGGGTCCAAGTATATTTAGCCACAAAATAGAATATATCATGCATATATAATTGAAAAACAATTACAAACATGTAACATATGAAGATAGATAAGTGTTATATCTCTCGATCTTCTATTGTATGACCTTCCTCCTTTCGGACATCATGTAGGCGACGATCTACCAAAAGTTGAAGCTCCTAGATCACCAATATTCCTTCCTTGCTCATTCCGAGCAAGAGGAAGAATAGAAACAAGTCTCTTCTCCTTCCTTTAGCCAACCAACAAGCAACAAGCAAGTTGCTTGCCGCCGGCCAACAAGGAGAAGGGAGAAAAGGATTGTTACCGGCCAAGAGCACCAAGGGAGGACCGTAAGCCTTGGTTCCACAGGCCAAGGAGAAGAAGAAGGGATACTTTGGATGCCGACCAAGGTGTGGAAGGGGATGTATGGGCGCCGGCCACCTTGAGGAAGAAGAAGATAAGGAAAAATATTCCTTATTTGGTGCCGCCAACACCAATCCTTCTTGCCGCCAAAAACCCTAGCCTCTCCCCTTTATTGTTTTCCTCCACGCCAACCCTAAAGGCTCCTTTTATATAGTTTAGGGATAATCCTTTTTTTAATCTCCACCATTAGTTCTAGGGATTTAATCTCAACGGTCAGATCTAGAGATTTAATCTCAACGGTCGGATCTAGAGATTTAATCTCTACCTTTGGATCTAGAGTTTTGTTTCCATCCATTGGATATAGGCTTCATGAGGTATTAATAGGCTACAATAGGGACCATGAGGAGCAGTTGGATCTTGGCCACCCAATGGATCAAGCCCACATGAAGTCCGATCCATTAATGATAATCCAATCCACTAAAGGATTATCATTGATCTACCTCACCAACCCCCATAAGTTAATATGGGCTTCATATATTATATGTACATTTTCTCCCCGTGTTTAAGATCTCGAATGTCCGTCGATTATTTAATTTACTGATCATTAATTAATCAACATCTATCTCCATGAGTAGTACCACTCAACCTTTTCATCATGCCGAACCAAGTCCATCTACAGGGTTTACATGATGAACCTTATGAGCTCCTCAAGGGGACATCATCAACCTAATATATAGGACACAGTTTCCTCCTATAATCAACGACACACCATATAAATAATATCATTTCTCAACTTACCGAGTCTATCGATTTAATCTATAAATCTCGCCCATTGGTAAATCAAAGAAATGAATACTAAGTATATGTGCCCGTTATTATATCGGGATTAAGAGTTTGTACAATATAATATCTGAGTTCTGATTCGATTATGTAGTCAGCAATAAATCGAATCACCTCTAAATCGGTCCTGCTCAATACACACAAAGTGTACTAGTGTGATTCTATGGTCAAGACAAACCAATACCAAATTGTTGGTGCAATCGGCCCAGCAGTTCCTTGATGGTATTTTGATGATAGACAAAACTCATGACATGAGATTGTCATGGGAAAGTCCAACATGGTGTTGGCATGGAAAATCCAAGAATGGAGCTTGGTGTGGGAAAGTCCAACATGGGGTTGGCATGGGAAATCCAAAGCATTGCGAAGCCGTGCGCTTGGTGCTTGGTGAGAAATGCATTGCGAAGTCGTGCGCTTGGTACATATGGGAAGTCTTAAGGACTTGGTAAGTTCACTAGGCTCGGGGTCCGTGAGTCGGTGAAGGATGGCATTGCGAAGCCGTGAGCTTGGTGCATCCGAGGGACCGCCGGACGGGGAGCGAATGGAGTGAGCCCAAAGGGAAGCATACTTCTAGGGTATGAGACGCGAAGGATGGCGTTGCGAAGCCGTGTGCTTGGCGCATCCGAGGGACGTAGGCCGAGGGAAGAGAGCTTCGGTGGGGAACTCCATGAGGGATAAGGTGGACTTGGCCAAGTGGCTATGACTGAGTGTCGGAGGCTCAAACTTGATGTTTGAGGGTTTACCCGACAGTCGGATGCTCAAACAACTTGGTGTATGAGGTTTTTGCCCGATGTCAGTCGACTAGCATAGGTGTCGGTTCGACTGGTCCAAGTCGACTAGGGTTCGACTGGTGTAAGGCTAGGGTTTTGTGCTGGGCAGTCGACAGTAGTCGACTGCCGAGGGATGGCAGTCAACTAATGTGAGTGTCGCAAGCACAGAGTGCTCCGTAGCTGACTGGGCAGTCGACTACTAGGTCACCAGTCAACTGATGGGCATCATCAGTCGACTGGTAGGTGATCCGTTGGAACTTGTCCGACGTTGATCTGGCCGTTGTGAGACAACGACTTCAGGGGCAGTCGACTGGGGCCTTTTGGCAGTCGACTGCTAGGCGCGAAAATAGCTCGATGTAGGTTATAAAAGGAGCTCGAGATGGAGGTTTTTGCCATGGTTTTTGTGGAGCTATTGGAGGGGAATTGCTGCTGCATTCCAGTCCTTCAAGAGCCAATCAAAGCAAGCAACAAGCAAAGCGATCAAAGCAATCGGTGAAAGTTTTCTTGTATATTGTATTTGTGTATTTGCTTGTATTTATATATTACATTGTAATTGCTTGTGAGAGGTTTCTCCACCTCCGACGTGTTGTCGAGAAGGAGTGTTATAGTTAGTGTCGTGCGCATAACTAGAGCTCGGTGAGCTCGCCCGTGGAGTAGGAACCATTCGGTTCCGAACCACGTATATCTTGTGTTGTGTGATTGTGTATTGTTGTTAGTTTCATTATTATTGTTATTCTGCTGCGTATATTAATGACAATTGTAGACAAGCACACGAGAACGAACGAATTCTGACATCCATCGTAAGAGGGCTATTCACCCCCCTCTAGCCGGCTGTTCGATCCCCTACAAGTGGTATCAGAGCCGAGGTTGCTCTTCGAGGACTAACCGCCACGAGAGCACTACAAATGGCCGGCTTCATCCATCCACCGAAATACAATGGAGATTTTTCTTGGTAGAGGAAACGGGTGGAGGTATACCTAGAAATCGATTTTGATTTTATGATTATTATAGAAAACAGTTTTGAAATGCCTAGGGATAAAAACAACAAGCAAATTGAGATGTCAAGGTGGACCCAAGACCAAATTAAGGACTTCAAGACAAATCTTGAGGTAATAAAATTACTTAGTGATTTATTACCTAACACTATTTGGTCTAGGTTGGGTAATTTTAGGGATGCAAGGGAATTATGGAATAAGATAAAGAAATTCCAAGAAAATTCCCAACCGGCACAAGTAGAAGAAAATGTCGAAGAAGAAGCACTCACAACATTAGAAGATGTTGATGAATTGGTGGAGACCTCCACCTCTAGCATTGAGGGGGAGGAAAGGCAATCTTCCATCCCGAAGCAAGAACAAGAAGCATCCACATCCGGGAGAAGTGAAGATCATGAAGAGGCCTCCACCACCTCCCTAGGTAACTCAAGTGTCATTATTTTAAATAAAAATCACATAATATGCTTTAAGTGTAGGGAGAAAGGGCATTACAAGAGCAAATGCTCAAAATTTGCTAAGGAAAAGGCATCCGCACCAAAAGTCAACCCAAAGTCAAAGGATGCCGGTGTTCCCAAAATCAAGAGCAAAGAGTACATTATGTGCTTCAAATGCAATCAAAAGGGACACTACCGAAGCCAATGCCCTAGGGGGAGGAAGAAAGGGCAAGAAGGTGCAAGTCATGGAGGGGGAGCTCCTAAAGCCAACCCTAAGGTACATTTAGTTAATGCACCTTCAATTCCTAAAGTCAAAAAGCATGCCAAAAATTATTTTAGTTCTCTTGCAATTATAAATAAAAAGCATGCTAAGAGAAACAATAAGGTTTATTGCTTAGGTTCCAAGCATGTTCATATAACTAAGGATAAACCTAGGACTCATAATTCTAGATCTATTTTACCTAGGGAGTCAATTAGGAGAGTAGAAGAAAATTTGGGTATTAATCCCAAAAAGTCTAGGCACATGCCTAAGAAGAAGAGGCCTTCCCAAAAACCTAATTCAAAAATGGGAAAATTAGAGCTAGAGAACCAAGTCTTGAGGTCAAGACTTGAAAGAATGGAGAAAGCCCTTAGAATCATAGAAAATTCAATTCTAGGGTCAAATGCCCAAAAGTCAAGACCTAAGGGTCAAAAACAGTCTAAGGGCAAGGAAGGTTTGGGTCACAAACCTAAGCCCAAGAAGACTTATCATAATGTTCCATTTAATTATGGAACTATTTCTAGGTCTAGGAAAACCAAGGCTAATAGGGAAGTCATCCCTAAGTCTAGCCATGGTATGTGTTTAGTGGCTAACACCTCAAAGAAATCAAATGTAGCCACTAAGAAGGTCAATGGAGGAGTCACCTCTAGAGTTGACCCAAGTAAGACCCATTTGACTAAGGCTTCAAAGGCAAAAAGGGTCATTAGAAATGTATCTAGGGAAGTTATCCCTAGGCAATACCTTGTTAATCCAAGGAGCTCCAATAGGTATTGGGTTCCCAAAAGAGTGATTGATTCACGCTAAATGGGTTAGGATGTGTCAACCCTAAGTGGATGGGTGGTTAACCTAACCATAGTAGAGTTGACACATTAGGATGTGCCAATGTGTTTGAAAAGTCTAAAAATGATTAAATTGGCACAATTAGGTCTTAGAGGTATTGGTGTTCCATTTTGGGTTTTTGGCACACTAGGGAAATGAATGGCATTAAGGCAAAATGAATTTAATTCCTAGAAATGGAAAATTAATTTTAACACTTAGGTATTTTATACCTTAGTATATTTTACTTGTCATGCTTTATTTGCCTTGCCATGTCATGACATCATTCTTACTTTCATCTATAAAAATGTCATGATCATGTTTAGATTTATGTTTAGATGTCATGTATGCTTAAGTTTCATTCACATGCCATGACATCATGATATTGGCATATGTTTTTATCTATATCATATCTATGCCATAATCATATCATGCATGAATTAAGATGGAGTTAAGGACTATGGCATATTTTGAAAGGAATCAAATAATATTGCCTTAGAAATATGCATGAGAACATAAAGAAAACAAAACCCACATCTCACTAAAAACTTGACTTGTATATGTTTTACACATCTAGATATTGGTGAGATGTTTAGGAAAAAGAGATTAAAGGTTTTGAAAACTTTTTGAAAACTTTTTGAAAAATCTTGGTGAAGCCTATCTTTTGATAGCTATCACCATTGAATGGGATGATACAAAGACGGCTCTTTATTGAAGCTTTTCTTAAACTTTGGACTTTGTATCAATATTCTAATTTAATGGGTAAAACAATTTTCCAATATTTTCCACCCATAGTGTCTATGATAAGTAATATACATACCAAATTTCAAGAATTTTAATCTTATGTATATTTACTTATGGATTTCGGAAATCCATTTCTGAAATGCTGAAAACTGCAAATGCAGTTATCAGTCGACTGAAGAAGAAGAAGAAGAAGAGAGGAAGTGGCAAATTAGAACCTTCCCTCTTCTTTATAAAGGGAGGAAGAGAAGTTTCTCTTCTCTTCTTCCATGCCTCTTCATTTGCCTTTATCACACTTATCTATAATCCCCCCCTTCCTGTTAGTAATATATGAGAGATGTCCTAAGGCAATCGCCTTATGTATGAACCATTTATATGATAAATGAAGATTCACTATTTGAGTATACATGTTTTAAGTATTTGATTGGATCTTAAACTCATTTACTGAATGTCCACGATACGATTCACAGCATGAGAGAATTTGTGATTGGATCACAACTAGTGAGTATCTCTACAAGTGTAATTGTGATGTATCGGAATTATCCCTAGTCGATGAATTGATGGATTTGGACACCATCAATTCTGTCGAGACTAGCACGAGGTATACTCCTTGGTGTATCCAAGCAGCTGATTCTCACTGGCTGGAGACATAGTGATGTCAGGAGTTAATCGTGGATGCTAGTTATGGTAACTAGTTCATTGGAGTGACCAGCCGTAAGACTTCATATGGTTCTCTCGATATATAGATATGTCAATGAAGTTCTTATGTGGCTTAAGTGCGATGTTCCTTTGACTTGCGGTATTCAAGTCATCTTGATCATGGAGACTTATGCTTTGACATCTTAAGCAAACATCTCTAAGGAGATGTGGACCCGGGATGATTGGGTATAAGTCGAAGTGATCGAAGGTGTTTGAATAGCCTATAAAAAATTCACCACTCCTTACGAGGAGATGTATACCCATGGCCTCTCGTCGGATTGTTACTAAAGTCTTTGGCCAAACCATTACATGTTTAGAGTAAAGTACTCTTCGATACATGTGCAGTAACTAGAATCCGTAGGACGAGGAAATGATACTTGGGCTAGGTGTGACGTAGTCAGCCTAGTGGGGACTGACACTATAGACCATGTCCTGAACCAAGTGGGTATAAGATGAGTGAAGGGAATGGGGCACGATTCATTCGAAGCATCAAGGGTTTCGTAAATAGTTCTGGATCAACCGTTGATCTTTTCGGTTAATTGGGGATCATGATGTACTACTAGGTGCCACTCATGATCGTTCTATAATTAATGGTTAATTATAGACGGCCAACATAAACCGAGAACCTATTTGGTCACACACACAACTAGTGTAATCCAAAGGATTTAAAACGAGCTTGAGAATGAGATTCTCAGACCGAGAGAAACTATGTTTGGTTGGACCAAACATAAAGCGAGCATGAAATTGTTTCAGTCGCAATGGAAGCGTGGATGGGCCGTGTCTTATGAAGACATAATGGATGGACCAAAATGGTTTGGTTCTAATCCAATGGATGAGAATAAACCAAAGGGTTTGGTTTATTTTAAACGAATGAACCAAAAGTTGGTTCGGTTCATTTTAACTTAAAATAAACCATCATGGTTTGGTTTATTTTAACTTATCTTAATGGAGCGGGTTAACGGGCTTTATGGATATGATCCATTAACCATTAAGAGAATTAGTTCTCTATAAAATAGGGCTTAAACCCTAATCCAAAACCCTAGATTAAGTTGCCTCCCACCTCATCTTCTCTTTGAGTTGGCGCCAACCTCCTTTGCCGCCCAGCCCATTGTTCCGCTGATCAAGTTGTTGCCGGCGTCCAAGCTTCGGCCGGTGATCCTCCGGCGACCCTCCGGTGATCTTCCTAGGCCTCGGTGAAAAGGTGAGCACTTGGCTTCCTTGTTTTGGCCGGCGCCTACTCCTCCACCAAGCTGTCCAGTTTTCTGGACAGCTTCTTATCCTCTCGTCGGAGTGTCATTTGGACGACGGTTAGAGCTCCGACAGCGGCTAACTTACCGGGGATTCGATCTCCGGTAATCCTCTGAGGTGGAGGATGAAAGATTCGTCAATCGGTTGACGAATACCTCTCCGGAGAAGCGAGTTTTGAGGACTCGTTTTGGATCCGAATTTGGATTCGGATCGTGATCATCTCTCGATCACGTCATCTTCAACACGAGGCTAGTAACCCGTACGAAGACGAAGCTTGTGGCTTAGCGAAGTCATCCCGAGGAACTCGGCGTGGATACGGATAGAGACGATTCTAGCGAGGATCGTTCCGGTTGATGTCGTTCCCGCTACACGTCATACGAAAGGTATAACATATATAAATTTCCTTTTATTGCAAATTTAAATTTACGGTTATGTCTACACTTGTTGTAATATGCATGCGTGTGTTGTGTGTGTTGTAATAAATAGAAGTATTTATTATTTTTTATTGCTTCCGCTGTGCTCATGTTTGCGAAACATGATCGAACACACACACGCCGCGGTGCCGGAAACCCAACAGTGGTATCAGAGCCCAGGTTGTGTTTCGACATAATCGTAAAAATGGTTTTGCGATAGTCATAATGTATTTCTAGAAATTTTCTAATTTTGGAAATTTAGAAGTATTTATGGAAATTTTTCAATTTTGGAAAGTCTAGAAGTATTTATGGAAATCTTCCACTTTTGGAAAGTTGGAAGTATTTATGGAAATTGATATTTTCCATAAATAAAATATTTGATTAGATTCTGGAAATTTGTTTCATAATTTAATCATGATTTGATTTGGGAAATCAAATCTTAAAATATTTTATTTCCATAAGTAGTTTTAATGATTTAGAAAATTGGTTTCCTAAATAGATTTTCCTTAATCAAATAATTCCATGAATAAAATATGTGATTAGATTTGGAAAATTGTTTCCTAATTTAATTATGATTTGATTTGGAGAATCAAATCTTAAACATATTTTATTTCCATAAATAGTTATGACATATAAGGAAACATATACATGACATAATTGTATGCCATGTAATTGCATTAGATGCATAACATAATGCCATGCGTGTCGTGACATGTAGATGTATGCCATGTATGCCATGCCATGTAGATAATAGTTATTTGCATGCAAAGAGGATGAGACATAAAACCCTTAAACAATATTAAAGCATACACCTTCCATTAATATGGTTAGAACCAGAGTTCCGTTTCTTGTTTGGGTTGTTGGACTCTCTCCAAGCCCGGCTCAAACCCGAACATGTTCAAACCATGGAATAGTTTAATACTAATATGGTAAGAGTCAGAGGTCAATTGTTAGCTTTGGTTGTTGGACTCTCTCCAAGCTGGGCTAATTGGTTGAATGCGCTCTAACCATATTAAAACTATGTCCCGATTAATGGGTTGGCTTTAACCTGGAGCATCGGCTTGTTGGACTCTCTCCAAGGTCGATGTAAAGGGAGGTGAAGTTGGGTGCTATGCATATGATGCATACTTGTTAATGTGTTAACAACCCGATGTATGTGTGAACATTCAATTAGTTGATAGCACTTTGTGATAGTTGCATATACGTGATATGCAATCAGTATAGTTGATACCTACCATCGTAGGTATGAATGGCTTGTTGGACTCTCTCCAAGGTTGTTCATAACTATGATGGATATCAGCCCATTCGGAGATGGACCTACGATCTCCCGAAGTGATTTTGGGGTTTTTGAAATTCGAAAAATGAATGGGATTTATAAATGTATATTGATGCATTTTAAAATCATCTTTATCATATATGCTCGTTTAGTATTTCTAAGATTGATCATGATGTCTTTGAATAGCGTTCCATTTTGGATTCAAATAAATTGACTGGGCCGAGCTTCTTGGACTGGCTTAGAAGCTTGAGAATTGTTCTCAAGGTTGAAAAGCTTGCAAATGTCCTCGAAGCGCCTCTTCCCGCCCGTCCTAGTGACAATGCAACTCTGGACCAATTGTTGGCCTATCAGAAACATGTGAGTGATTCTGAACAAATGAGTTGCATCATGCTAGCCGAGATGGAACCCAAGCTACGAAAGCAGCATGAGCATATGGATGCTCATATCGTAGTCTTTCATCTTTGTGAGTTGGTTGATGAGCAAGTGAGATTCGAAAGGTTCGAAGTCTCAAAGCTCCTCTTCACCTCTGAGATGCTAGAAGGTTCATCTGTGGTACTGCTCAATATGCTGATGACTGTGGAGTCTTCTGAGAAGCATGAGCAGGGGACGGTGCTATTAGTTGATTCCTCGAAGAAAGGTTCTAAGAGGAAGTCAAAGGAACAACAGAAGGGAAAGAAGAGAAAGGCTAAGAATGTAGAACTAGCACAAAAGGAAACTTGCCATCATTATGGCAAGGAGAGCCATTTGCGAAGAAAGTGCAAGATTTATCTTGAGTCTGTGAAGAAGGATAAGGCATCGGATGCCCCATCTTCTTCAGAAATCTTCTTTATTGATTGTCACTCTATTTCCTCAGACACTTGGGTATTTGATACTGGGTGTGGCTCACATATATGTAATGACATACATGGGCTAAGGAATAGAAGAAGACTCGTCAAGGGAGAGTCAAATTTACGTGTTGGGAATGGAGCAACGGTTGCTGCACTCGCCATCGGAACGTATTTGTTGAAACTCCCTGTAGGACTTGTCTTAGAACTGGACAATTGCTTTTATGTTCCTTCGTTGATAAAGAACATCATTTCTATTTCTTGTTTAAATAGAAATGGGTACCATTTGACTTTTAGTAACAATTGTTGTTACATAACTTTGAATGGAGTTCTTTAAGGGACTGGAACTTTAAGCAATGGTGTTTATACGTTGGACGTATCCAGTGATATTTTCAATATCGAAGCGAGCAACAAGCGTGCTAGAAAGGATAATCAAATAGACTCCTATATGTGGCATTGTCGTCTTGGCCATAAAAGCAAGAAACGCATGTCCGAATTACACCGATGTGGAATTCTGGAATCGTTTGAATTGGATTCATACGATACATGCGAATCATGCTTAAAAGGCAAGATGACTAAGTTACCTTTTACTGGAAAAGGTGAACGAGTGGGAGAGTTACTAGGTCTAGTACATACTGATGTATGTGGACCTATGTCAACTCAAGTTTAGGAGGCTATAGCTACTTCATTACCTTCACCGATGATCACTCACGGTTTGGGTATGTGTTCCTGATGAAACACAAGTCTGAAGCCTTTGAAAGGTTCAAAGAATTCAGAAATGAAGTAGAGAAACAACATGACAAAAGTATTAAAATACTTCGATCGGATCGAGGTGGTGAATACTTAAGTCAAGAGTTTCTTGATTATCTAAGAGACAATGGCATATTGTCTCAATGGACTCCGCCCTATACACCACAGCATAATGGTGTATCTGAGAGGCGAATCGACCTTGTTGGACATGGTCGGTCAATGATGAATCATGCGACTCTTCCCAAGTCCTTTTGGGGTTATGCACTTGCATGACTATTTACTTATTAAATGTAATGCCTACCAAGGTAGTCTCAACTACTCCATATGAGATATGGAATGGTAAGAAACCTCATGTATCTTACTTGAAGATATGGGGTTGTCCTGCTTATGTGAAGCGGACTGTATCAGACAAACTGGATGCTAAGTCTGATAAATGTCTATTTATTGGATACCCTAAGGAAACAAGGGGTTACCAATTCTATCATCCTGTGGAACAAAAGGTATTTGTTTCAAGGCATGCTGTGTTTCTAGAGAAAGAGTTTCTCTTGCAAGAAAACAGTGGGAGTGTCGTCGAGCTTGAGGAGGCTCGAGAGACTCAAATAGACTGAAGCACAACAGCCGACAACTCATAGTGATGAGCAATCGGCTGGACCTATTGTAACACCACATCTTCGTAGATCTGGTAGAACACGCAATATTCCTGAGAGATATGGATTTCTCGTAAGTGAATCGAACGACGTGTTACTCATTGATGATGAGGAGCCTACTAGTTATGAAGAAGTGCTGACAAGTTCAGAAAGGGATAAGTGGCTTGGTGCCATGAAGTTGGAAATGGATTCCATGTACGAAAACCAAGTTTGGAACTTGGTTGACCCACCTGAAGGCATAAAGCCTATAGGGTGCAAGTGGGTTTTCAAGAAGAAAACCGACATGGATGGTAATGTGATTACCTATAAGGCTAGATTGGTGGCGAAAGGATATCATCAAAAGCAAGGTGTTGATTATGACGAAACCTATTCGCCTGTAGCTATGCTTAAATCTATTCGGATGCTCCTGGCCATAGCGGCTCATTATGATTATGAGATATGGCAGATGGATGTGAAAATAACTTTCCTTAATGGAAACCTGCTCGAGGACGTGTATATGATACAGCCTGAGGGTTTCACATCGGTTGATAAAACCAAGGTATGCAAATTGCGACGGTCCATTTATGGATTAAAGAAAGCATCCAGGAGATGGAATATCTGTTTTGATGAGACGATCAAAAAGTTTGATTTCTCGCAAAATCCAGACGAACCTTGTGTGTACAAGAAGGTTAGTGGGAGTGCAGTCATGTTCCTAGTATTGTATGTCGATGACATATTACTTATAGGAAACGATGTGTCAATCTTACAGTCAGTTAAGGTTTGGTTATCCAAGACATTCTCCATGAAAGACCTGGGAGAAGCAACCTACATCCTTGGGATTAAGATCTATAGAGATAGATCAAACTTGCTTGGTCTTCGTAGTCTATATATAGACCGAAAAGCAAAGAGGTTTAGCATGTCGGAATCCAAGAAAGGTTATCTCGCCCATCGTGCATGGGGTACACCTTCAAGTCTATGTGTCCGCGCACGTTTAAAATGAGAGGATTTGCATGAGTAAGATTCCTATGCATCCGCAATAGGATCTATCATGTATGCTATGTTATGCACGATGTATCGTATGCCCCGAGTGTCATGAGCAGATACGATCGATCGAGAATGGATCATTGCATTAAGACGATCCTTAAGTACTTGAGAAGAACTAAGGATGTGTTCCTAATATATGGAGAAGGGGACATGGTGATATACGGATATACGAATGCCAGCTTCCAGACAGACAAGGATGATTCCAGGTCTCAGTTTGGATACGTGTTCACCTTGAATGGGGGCGCAGTGAGTTGGAAAAGTTCCAAACAAGAAATCAGAGCGGATTCTACCATCGAGGAATACATTGCGCCGGGCAAGCAAAGGAAGCGGTTTGGATCAAGAAGTTCGCTCATGAACTTGGTGTGATTCCGCCATTGTTGAAGCAATACCGGTCCTACTACGACAACAATGGAGCAATTGCAGCGAAAGAGCCAAGGTCTCATCAACGATCCAAACATGTGCTTCACGCTATCATCTTATCGAGAGATCATCGTGAGGGAACGAAATACAAATCGAGAAAATTCCACTGAAAGGAACTTAGCGGATCCTTTGACTAAAGCATTACCTCAAAGTAAGTTTGAGGGTCATGTTAGAGCTTATGGTATTGGATACCGTAGCGATTGGCATTAGGCCAAGTGGGAGTCCGTTAGTAATATATGAGAGATGTCCTAAGGCAATCGCCTTATGTATGAACCATTTATATGATAAATGAAGATTCACTATTTGAGTATACATGTTTTATGTATTTGATTGGATCTTAAACTCATTTATCGATGTCCACGATACGATTCTACATGAGAGAATTTGTGATTGGATCACAACTAGTGAGTATCTCTACATGTGTAATTGTGATGTATCGAATTATCCCTAGTCGATGAATTGATGGATTTGGACACCATCAATTCGCTCGAGACTAGCATGAGGTATACTCCTTGGTGTATCCAAGCCCGATTCTCACCGGGCCGAGACATTGTGATGTCCGAGTTAATCGTGGATGCTAGTTATGGTAACTAGTTCATTGGAGTGACCAGCCGTAAGACTTCATATGGTTCTCTGCATATATAGATATGTCAATGAAGTTCTTACTGTGGCTTAAGTGCGATGTTGCTTTGACTTGCGGTATTCAAGTCATCTTGATCATGGAGACTTATGCTTTGACATCTTAAGCAAACATCTCTAAGGAGATGTGGACCCAGGATGATTGGGTATAAGTCGAAGTGATCGAAGGTGTTTGAATAGCCTATAAAGGATTCACCACTCCTTGCGAGGAGATGTATACCCATGGCCTCTCGTCGGATTGTTACTAAAGTCTTTGGCCAAAGCATTACATGTTTAGAGTAAGGTACTCTTCGATACATGTGCAGTAACTAGAATCCGTAGGACGAGGAAATGATACTTGGGCTAGGTGTGACGTAGTCAGCCTAGTGGGGACTGACACAATAGACCATGTCCCTAACCAAGTGGGTATAAGATGAGTGAAGGGAATGGGGCACGATTCATTCGAGCTACTGAAGGGTTTCAGAAATAGTTCTGGATCAACCGTTGATCTTTTCGGTTAATTGGGGATCATGATGTACTACTAGGTGCCACTCATGATCGTTCTATAATTAATGGTTAATTATAGACGACCAACATAAACCGAGAACCTATTTGGTCACACGCACAACGAGCGTAATCCAAAGGATTTAAAACAAGCTTGAGAATGGGATTCTCAGACCGAGAGAAACTATGTTTGGTTGGACCAAACATAAAGCGAGCATGAAATTGTTTCAGTCGCAATGGAAGCGTGGATGGGTCGTGTCTTATGAAGACATAATGGATGGACCAAAATGGTTTGGTTCTAATCCAATGGATGAGAATAAACCAAAGGGTTTGGTTTATTTTAAACGAATGAACCAAAAGTTGGTTAGGTTCGTTTTTACTTAAAATAAACCATCATGGTTTGGTTTATTTTAACTTATCTTAATGGAGAGGGTTAACGGGCTTTATGGATATGATCCATTAACCATTAAGAGAATTAGTTCTCTATAAAATAGGGCTTAAACCCTAATCCAAAACCCTAGATTAAGTTGCCGCCCACCTCATCTTCTCTTTGAGTTGGCGCCAACCTCCTTTGCCGCCCAGCCCATTGTGCCGCCGATCAAGTTGTTTCCGGCGTCCAAGCTTCGGCCGGTGATCCTCCGGCGACCCTCCGGTGATCTTCCTAGGCCTCGGTGAAAAGGTGAGCACTTGGCTTCCTTGTTTTGGCCGGCGCCTACTCCTCCACCAAGCTGTCCAGTTTTCTGGACAGCTTCTTATCCTCTCGTCGGAGCATCGTTTGGACGACGGTTAGAGCTCCGACAGCGGCTAACTTACCGGGGATTCGATCTCCGGTAATCCTCTGAGGTGGAGGACGAAGGATTCGTCAATCGGTTGACGAATACCTCTCCGGAGAAGCGAGTTTTGAGGACTCATTTTGGATCCGAATTTGGATTCGGATCGTGATCATCTCTCGATCACATCTTCTTCAACACGAGGCTAGTAACCCGTACGAAGACGAAGCTCGTGGCTTAGCGAAGTCATCCCGAGGAACTCGGCGTGGATACGGATAGAGACGATTCTAGCGAGGATCGTTCCGGTTGATGTCGTTCCCGCTACACGTCATACGAAAGGTATAACGTATATAAATTTCCTTTTATTGCAAATTTAAATTTACGGTTATATCTACACTTGTTGTAATATGCATGCGTGTGTTGTGTGTGTTGTAATAAATAGGAGTATTTATTATTTTTTATTGCTTCCGGTGTGCTCATGTTTGCGAAACATGATCGAACACACACACGCCGCGGTGCCGGAAACCCAACAGTTCCTGAGCCATATAGCTTCTTTGGCCGCCTCAGAGGCCGCCACATACTCAGCATCCATGGTAGAGTCTGCCACGCATTTCTGCTTGACACTCCTCCATACAATGGCTCCACCTCCTAAAGTAAACACAAAACCTGATGTAGACTTACTGTTATCCCTATCTGATCCGAAGTCGAAATCTGTGTAACCCACAGGGAGTAATTGGTCTGCCTGGTAAACAAGCATATAATCCTTAGTCCTTCTCGGGTACTTCAATATATGCTTTACCGTAGTCCAATGTCCCTGTCCTGGATTACTCTGATATCTACTGACCATGCCCTCGGAAAAAATAGATATCTCTTCTCGTACATAGCATCGCATACATGAGGCTTCCTACTGCCGAAGCATAAGGAACCACCTTCATCTCCTCTATTTCCTCAGATGTTCTAGGACACATCTCCTTAGATAAAGGAACTCCATGCTTGAAAGGTAGAAAACCCTTCTTGGAGTTCTTCATGCTAAAATGATCCATAATGGTGTCTATGTATGAAGCTTGAGATACCACAACATCCTTTTCCTGCGATCCCTTATAAACTTGATCCCAAGGATGTGTCCCACTTCTCCCAAGTCCTTCATATCAAACTGTTTGGACAACCATACCCTTACGTCGGATAATACCTTGACATTGTTGCCAATTAACAAAATGTCATCCACGTATAGTAAAAGAAATACCACTACATTTACGTCACATCTCTTGTATACACAAGACTCATTCGGGCTTTGAATAAATCCATAAGACTGGATTACCTCATCAAAGCGGATGTTCCAAGATCTCAAAGCTTGCTTCAATCAATAAATCGACCGATTAAGCTTGCACACAAGATGCTCTTTGTCCTTTGTAATGAATCCCTCTGGTTGCTTCATATAGATGTTTTCATCAAGACTTCCATTAAGGAAAGCTGTCTTGACATCCATCTTCCATACCTCATAATCCATATGAGCAGCAATACATAATAGAATCTGGATAGACTTATGCATGGCTATCGATGAAATGGTCTCCTCATAATCGATGCCCTCTTTCTGAGTATACCCCTTCGCAACAAGCCTCGCTTTAAAGGTCTCAACCTTCCCGTATATTCCTCTCTTTCTTTTGTAGATCCACTTGCATCCAAAGGTTTTTACACGATTGGGTGGTTCTACTATGTAACGCCCGCCCTTATCTGCTCTCAGGGTGACGCTACTTTTTTTTTTCCTTATAACATAACATATATGAATCATTTCTCCTTCGACTTACTTAAACATGTTATCATGGCTTAAACCTTCTTTTATACATGCATCACATATCATATTCATAATTAGCATGTTATCTCATCTTATCTCATTTTATAACATGCATAACATCAAGATTCATCCATGAGTTCTAACATACCAAACTTTCATAAGTAATTGAACAGTAACATAACTAAGCAACATTCAATCATGGTACTAATAAATCATAGGTCTTATAAGCGGAAGCACATGTCTTAAGGTGTTCACTGAGCATATAAATATAAGCAGATAGTAATAGGGTATCTTTCCACCATGCCACTATCACACACACTTGGCCCCTCCTGCTACTTCCTCTTAGTTCATGTTTCCTTTATCTGCAGTATATGGACAACATAAACTATAAGCATATAGCTTAGTAAGATTCTTGCCTACTCACAAAAGCCACAAACTTCATCAAACAATTAGAAAACAGGAGCATACTAGCAAAATAGCATAAGTATTTCATAGCAACACTATTCATCAACATACCAACGTAATGAAAACATAAGCATGGCATACAATTTACATAAGCATGCTAAACATAATTAACTCTAAGCAAGGCATAAATTAAACATAAGCATTCATAATTGCATAAATCCTAAGCATGCATCAAAGACATAATCATAAGCATTCTTAAACTTGAATATACGCATTCATAATTCCTTAAATCCTAAACATGCATCAAAGACATAATCATAAGCATTCTTAAACTTGAATATAAGCATTCATAATTCCTTAAATCCTAAACATGCATCAAAGACATAATCATAAGCATTCTTAAACTTGAATATAAGCATTCATAATTCCTTAAATCCTAAACATGCATCAAAGACATAATCATAAGCATTCTTAAACTTGAATATAAGCATTCATAATTCCTTAAATTCTAAACATGCATCAAAGACATAATCATAAGCATTCTTAAACTTGAATATAAGAATTCATAATTCCTTAAATCCTACACATGCATCAAAGACATAATCATAAGCATTCTTAAACTTGAATATAAGCATTCATAATTCCTTAAATCCTAAACATGCATCAAAGACATAATCATAAGCATTCATAATTCCTTAAATCCTAAACATGCATCAAAGACATAATCATAAGCATTCTTAAACTTGAATATAAGCATTCATAATTCCTTAAATCCTAAACATGCATCAAAGACATAATCATAAGCATTCTTAAACTTGAATATAAGCATTCATAATTCCTTAAATCCTACACATGCATCAAAGACATAATCATGGTCTTTTCTTTTCAAAACATATACATATAGATACTTCAACATAATCATAACTTGCATGGGGGGCCCCAGGTTAAGTACCACATAATGCGCATTCCCTAATAGGCTGGGGTAGCGAGCCACCAGACCTACTAGAGCAAGACCTCTTACGTCTTACCAGGGCAAGACCTCTTACGTCTTCTTATGTCCCTATGGATTTGATTAACGACCACCTGACGGGTCGGGTACTTAACCTCTTATAAAGTAAAATACTTAATTCCTTTCTTTCTTGTCTTATCATAAGGAGAGCTCTTAATCCCTACTTGAAAGGGAAGCATCTCCATCTTATCTTATCATAAGGAGAGCTCTGAATCCCTACATGAAAGGGAAGCATCTCCATCTTAGACATTTCATAGCATACATGCATTCATAACATAAGAGTACCCTAAAGGGGTCCTAAAGCATAAACATGTTTATCACATAAGCATAATTCATAGACATATTCATGGCATATTAAATCATAAAACATGTTCATAATATAGGCATATTTCATGGCATATTACATCATAAACATGTTCATCATATAGGCATATTTCATAAACATATTTCTTGGCATATTAAATCATAAAACATGTACATCACCTAGGCATATTTCATGGCATATTATATCATAAACATGTTCATCACATAGGCATATTTCATAAACATATTTCTTGGCATATTGAATCATAAAACATGTTCATCACCTAGGCATATTTCATGGCATATTACATCATAAACATGTTCATCACATAGGCATATTTCATAAACATATTTCTTGGCATATTAAATCATAAAACATGTTCATCACATAGGCATATAAAGTCATCCACCTAACATAACTTCCTAAGGGGGGGTGTTTTCATGAAACCCTAACCCTAAACCCAAGGTTGGCCGAAACATATAGGGGCACAAAGCATGGATTTGGTCACCTAAATTTATTCATGTAGGCATATATCATAACATAACTTCATAAGGGGTATTTTCATGAAACCCTAACCCTAAAACCATTCGTGGCCGAAACATATAGGGGCACAAAGCTTGGATTTTTGTCACCTAAATTCATTCATGTAGGCATATATCCTAACATAACTTCATAAGGGGTATTTTCATGAAACCCTAACCCTAAAACCATTGGTGGCCGAAACATATAGGGCCATTATCTTGGATTGTTGACACCTAAAAATCCTACTTGAAGCATACCATCTATGAACATAACCTTAGAATCAAGTTCATGCAACCCTAACCCCAAAAGCTTTGGTTGGCCGAAACATATAGGGGCACAAGGCTTGGATTTTTGTCACCTAAATTTATTCATGTAGGCATATATCATAGCATAACTTCATAAGGGGTATTTTCATGAAACCCTAACCCTAAAACCATTGATGGCCGAAACATATAGGGGCACAAAGCTTGGATTTTTGTCACCTAAATTCATTCATGTAGGCATATATCCAAACATAACTTCATAAGGGGTATTTTCATGAAACCCTAACCCTAAAACCATTGGTGGCCGAAACATATAGGGCCATTATCTTGGATTGTTGACACCTAAAAATCCTACTTGAAGCATACCATCAATGAACATAACCTTAGAATCAAGTTCATGCAACCCTAACCCCAAAAGCTTGGGTTGGCCGAAACATGTAGGGCTATAATCTTTGGACTTTTGACACCTAAAGATTCCTACTTGAAGCATACAACCTATAAAAATTTCCCTAGTAGCATTTTCATGAATCCTAGCCCATAAACTTAGTTGGCCAAAACATATAGGGCTACAAACTTCATATTTCTTTCATGTAACCTATCCTACAAAACTAATATACTGCAGGTAAGGGAATCTTACATCCTTCGCTTGCTTTTAGTGGGTAGTTGACCTTATGGAAGCCAAGAACTAGCTTCTCCTTGCTTGGATGGGGTTCGGCCAAAGGTGAAAATGGAGAGGGGGAGAGATGGTTTTCGGTGAGGAAGAAAAAGGAAGAAGAAGTGGCCAAGTGGAAACTTCCTTCTTCTTTATAAAGGGAGGAAGAGAAGTTTCTCTTCTCTTTTCCATGCCCCTTCATTTACCCTCATCACACTTATCTACAATTTCCCCTCTTCTTCTATTGATATAATCCTATTGGGCTTCTGGTTAGTGGGTGCATCTATAGGGCTTGGCTATCTCTAGAGGTTTGGGGTTCAATTCCTAGGCCTTGCATCTCTTTTTTGGCTATTTTCTTTTATTTTTCGAAAAAAGCCCACATCAAGCCCATTATTGTAAAGCCAAAACTCTCGAAATTGCTAGAAATTTTATGGGCGCATAATCCTCATACCTTGTAAAAGTTTCATCCTCAAACTTAAAACAATTCGGGTATTTCGCTTCATGTCCTCCTCTCGCTCCTGTAGCTTCTCGTATCGTTGATTCGCCACAGACCTTTACTAAGGGCACCTCTTGTTCCTTAGCCTCTTGACCTCTCGGTCCAAGATCCGGATAGGCCGACTTTCCATACTCAGTCCTCTGCTTGTGGCTCAATCACTGGGTCCGTGACTGGATATGCATTTCTTGAGCACAGAGACATGGAACACGCTGTGTATAGTCGACATCTCTTGAGGCACTCCACTTGTAAGCTACCTTGCCAACCCTCCGCAATATCGGATACGGTCCCACGAGCGTGGACTCGCTTTACCCTTCCTTCCGAATCTCATCACTCCCTTTAATAGGGGCAACTTTGAGGAATATCGTGTCCCCGACTTCAATTCTAACGGTTCACGCCGATATCCAAGATAGCTCTTTGTCGCTCGAAAGCGCTTTGATTCTCGACGGATATTCTATATAGCTGTGGTATCACAATAATATCTATCAAGCCCCATTTCCTCCTTTCACAACCCTCGCATCAACAGATAGGAGACTCGTGATCTTCTCCCGTGATAGAGCTTCATAGGGTGCCATTCCAATAGTAGCTCGTAACTCATTGTTGTAAGCAAATTCGCCAAGCACAAATATCGACACCACTCCTTAAAGTCTAGAGCACAAGCTCAACATATCTTCCAAAGACTGTCACTCTTTCATCGACCATCGGTCTAAGGATGAAACGCAGTGCTGAATCTCAACTTAGTGCCAAGAGCCTTCTAAACACATTCCCAGAAATGGGAGGTAAAATGACCATCACGATCAGAAATGATAGCCTTAGGCACTCCATGTAATCTGATAATTTCCTTGACATATAATTGAGCTAGCTGCTCAACCGGATAGGTCATCTTAATTGCCAGGAAATGGGCAGACTTTGTTAACCGGTCTATGATTACCCATATAGTATCATAACCATTTGTTGTTTTGGGTAATCCCATGATGAAATCCATAGAAATTTCTTCCCATTTCCACTCTGGAATCTGTAGTCCCCTGTGCTCGTGTTCGCCTTAACCTCCGGGCAGTCGACAGGGCCGACGTCATCGAGCCACATCCCTTTTCATGCCAGACCACCAAAATTTATCTCGTAAGTCCTGATACATTTTTTGTAGATCAAGGATGCATGGTATAAGGTGTTCCATGGGATTCCTCGAGTATCTTCTTCCATAATTCCGGATCGTTCGGAATACATAGGCGGTCCCGGAAGTATAATAATCCGCCGTCGGCGATGCGGAATCCATTATCCCTTCCTTCCCGAACTTCCTGTTTGATTTTCTGGATATCTGAATCACCATCTTGCTTTCCCAATATATCGTCGAACAACATCGGCGCTATAGACATGGTGGAAAGTTGTCCAGAAATAATCTCTATTCCGTAATTCATTATTTCCCTTTTCAGGGGCTGCGATAGCATTGATAAGGACATCAAAGCGGCACTGGACTTTCTGCTCAGTGCATCTGCCACTTTGTCGGCCTTTACGGGATGATAGAATATCTCACAATCATAATCTTTGACTAGCTCGACCCATCGGCGTTGCCTCATATTTAGGTCTTTCTGAGTGAAGAAATATCTCGGACTACGGTGGTAGATATAAATCTCATCGAGCTCCGTATAAGTAGTGCCTCCATATTTTGAGAGCGAACACCATGGTCGCTAGTTCTAAGTCATGGGTAGGATAATTTCTTCGTGCTCCTTGAGTGTCTAAAGCGTAGCAAATAAGCTTGCCATTTTGCATAAATGACTCGAGCCCCAGTTTAGAAGCGTCACTATACATATCGAAGCTTTCATTATCTTCAGGGAGAGTCAGAATGGGAGCGTTGGTTAGTCTCCTCTTCAGTTCCGTAAAACTCCTCTCACAGTCCTCAGTCCATTTGTATTGCTGGTCCTTTCGGGTGAGGGTTGTCATAGGGGCTGCAATTCTAGAGAAGTCCTCTATAATTTTCTGTAATAGCCTGCTAGCCCGAGAAAACTTCTGATTTCACTCGCATTCCTTGGCCTATTCCAGTTCCTCACAGCTTTAATCTTTATTGGGTCTACCATGATTCCTTCTTCAGAGATGACATGACCCAAGAACGACACTTGATTGAGCCAGAACTCTTATTTGGAGAATTTCGCATATAGTTGCTCTTTCTGAAGAATCTGTAGTACGGTCTTCAGATGTTCAGCATGCTCTTCTCGGTCTCTCGAGTAGATAAGAATATCGTCGATGAAAACGATTACAAATTTGTCGAGGAAGGCCGAGAATACTCGATTCATCAGGTCCATGAACATCGCAGGAGCATTGGTTACCCTGAAGGGCATAACTACGAACTCATAAGTAATTTCAAAAGAACCGAACTTATCATCTCTTATTCATACTTTCATACCTTCATACCAGAAGGAAAAATGTTAACATATAACATTTCTTATTTCTAATCTAAACAAAAACTACTTGAGAAGATAGTTCATTACGACTCCCACTAGGACAAACCCTAGTGCAGTTGTAATTATTTTTAGTCCTATCTTCCTTGGCCTCACTAGGGTAGTCTCAGGCTGGCCAATAAGTTGACTTTTTATAGAACTCTCTTCATTCTTCTCGAGGCCAGCTACCACCAGATTCTCTACCACGGGCATCTCTTGAACCTGGTACTCCAGTAGTTCCCAACACAACTCAGCATATGTTATCCGGCTTTCATAGCGGCCCCATACGTGATGTGCAACTACCATGAGATCATTTGGCAGAGAGCGTACCAAGGCCCATATCCTATAATTGTCCAGTAACGGAAACTCCTGCTGCAAAGCATAAGCATACAATTTACATAAGCATGCTAAACATAATTAACTCTAAGCAAGGCATAAATTAAACATAAGCATTCATAATTGCATAAATCCTAAACATGCATCAAAGACATAATCATAAGCATTCTTAAACTTGAATATAAGCATTCATAATTCCTTAAATCCTAAACATGCATCTAAGACATAATCATAAGCATTCATAATTCCTTAAATCCTAAACATGCATCAAAGACATAATCATAAGCATTCTTAAACTTGAATATAAGCATTCATAATTCCTTAAATCCTAAACATGCATCAAAGACATAATCATAAGCATTCTTAAACTTGAATATAAGCATTCATAATTCCTTAAATTCTAAACATGCATCAAAGACATAATCATAAGCATTCTTAAACTTGAATATAAGCATTCATAATTCCTTAAATCCTACACATGCATCAAAGACATAATCATAAGCATTCTTAAACTTGAATATAAGCATTCATAATTTCTTAAATCCTAAACATGCATCAAAGACATAATCATAAGCATTCTTATACTTGAATATAAGCATTCATAATTCCTTAAATCCTAAACATGCATCAAAGACATAATCATAAGCATTCTTAAACTTGAATATAAGCATTCATAATTCCTTAAATCCTACACATGCATCAAAGACATAATCATAAGCATTCTTAAACTTAAATCTAACATTCATAATTCCTTAAATCCTAAACATGCATCAAAGACATAATCATAAGCATTCTTAAACTTGAATATAAGCATTCATAATTCCTTAAAGGTCTTTTCTTTTCAAAACATATACATATAGATACTTCAACATAATCATAACTTGCATGGGGGGCCCCAGATTAAGTACCACATAATGTGCGTTCCCTAATAGGCTGGGGTAGCGAGCCACCAGACCTACTAGAGCAAGACCTCTTACGTCTTACCTGGGCAAGACCTCTTACGTCTTCTTATGTCCCTATGGATTTGATTAACAACCACCTGACGGGTCGGGTACTTAACCTCTTACAAAGTAAAATACTTAATTCCTTTCTTTCTTGTCTTATGATAAGGAGAGCTCTTAATCCCTACTTGAAAGGGAAGCATCTCCATCTTATCTTATCATAAGGAGAGCTCTTAATCCCTACTTGAAAGGGAAACTTCTCCATCTTATCTTATCATAAGAAGAGCTCTTAATCCCTACTTGAAAGGGAAACATCTTCATCTTAGACATTTCATAGCATACATGCATTCATAACATAAGAGTACCCTAAAGGGGTCCTAAAGCATAAACATGTTTATCACATAAGCATAATTCATAGACATATTCATGGCATATTAAATCATAAAACATGTTCATCATATAGGCATATTTCATGGCATATTACATCATAAACATGTTCATCATATAGGTATATTTCATAAACATATTTCTTGGCATATTAAATCATAAAACATGTTCATCACCTCGGCATATTTCATGGCATATTACATCATAAATATGTTCATCACATAGGCATATTTCATAAACATATTTCTTGGCATATTGAATCATAAAACATGTTCATCACCTAGGCATATTTCATGGCATATTACATCATAAACATGTTCATCACATAGGCATATTTCATAAACATATTTCTTGGCATATTAAATCATAAAACATGTTCATCACATAGGCATATAAAGTCATCCACCTAACATAACTTCCAAAGGGGGGGGTGTTTTCATGAAACCCTAACCCTAAACCCAAGGTTGGCCGAAACATATAGGGGCACAAATCTTGGATTTTGTCACCTAAATTTATTCATGTAGGCATATATCATAACATAACTTCATAAGGGGTATTTTCATGAAACCCTAACCCTAAAACCATTGGGGGCCGAAACATATAGGGGCAGAAGGCTTGGATTTTTGTCACCTAAATTTATTCATGTAGGCATATATCATAGCATAACTTCATAAGGGGTATTTTCATGAAACCCTAACCCTAAAACCATTGGTGGCCGAAACATATAGGGGCACAAAGCTTGGATTTTTGTCACCTAAATTCATTCATGTAGGCATATATCCAAACATAACTTCATAAGGGGTATTTTCATGAAACCCTAACCCTAAAATCATTGGTGGCCGAAACATATAGGGCCATTATCTTGGATTGTTGACACCTAAAAATCCTACTTGAACCATACCATCAATGAACATAACCTTAGAATCAAGTTCATGCAACCCTAACCCCAAAAGCTTGGGTTGGCCGAAACATGTAGGGCTATAATCTTTGGACTTTTGACACCTAAAGATTCCTACTTGAAGCATACAACCTATAAAAATTTCCCTAGTAGCATTTTCATGAATCCTAGCTCATAAACTTAGTTGGCCGAAACATATAGGGCTACAAACTTCATATTTCTTTCATGTAACCTATCCTACAAAACTAATATACTGCAGGTGAGGGAATCTTACATCCTTCTCTTGCTTTTAGTGGGTAGTTGACCTTATGGAAGCCAAGAACTAGCTTCTCCTTGCTTGGATGGGGTTCGGCCAAAGGTGAAAATGGAGAGGGGGAGAGATGGTTTTCGGTGAGGAAGAAGAAGGGAAGAAGAAGTGGCCAAGTGGAAACTTCCTTCTTCTTTATAAAGGGAGGAAGTGAAGTTTCTCTTCTCTTTTCCATGCCCCTTCATTTACCCTCATCACACTTATCTACAATTTCCCCTCTTCTTCTAATGATATAATCCTATTGGGCTTCTGGTTAGTGGGTGCATCTATAGGGCTTGGCTATCTCTAGAGGTTTGGGGTTCAATTCCTAGGCCTTTCATCTCTTTTTTGGCTATTTTCTTTTATTTTTCGAAAAAAACCCACATCAAGCCCATTATTGTAAAGCCAAAAACTCTCGTAAAATTGCTAGAAATTTTACGGGCGTTACATACTAGCTCCCAGACCTGATTTGAATCCATAGATTCAATCTCAACATTCTTTGCACTTTGCTAAAATACCGTATCTTTATCTTGGATTGCCTCGTCATATGTCCAGGGATCAGGTTCATGTTCGCCAGAGATCAAATCAGAAGATTCTCGCAAGAACATGAATCTATCAGGCTGTCTCACAACCCTCCCACTACGATGAGGGATCACCTATGTATCCTCTGTGACACGCGGTGCAGTGACTTGTGGTATATCCTCTTGTACCGATGGTACTGAAGTAGTGACTTCCCCTTTCAATTCCTCTAGAACAATCTTACTCATGGGCTTGTGGTTCATCGCATAGTCTTCCTCAAGAAATCTGGTGTTCGTGCTAACGATCACCCCCTGATCTCTAGGACTATAAAAAAACCACCTTTCATTCCTCTAGGATAGCCAACAAACATGCGCACTTCTATACGAGGTTCCAACATACCAGCATCTGCCTTCAACACATGTGCTGGACTCTCCCAAATCCGAATATGTCTCAGACTAGGCTTTCGCCCAGTCCACAATTCTATGGGAGTAGAAGGTACTGATTTAGATGGAACCAAGTTCAGAATATACACTGCCATATCTAGAGAATATCCTTAGAACGAATTTGGAAACTCAGAATAACTTATCATCGATCTAACCATCTCCATAAGAGTCCTATTTTTTCGCTCTGCTACACCATTCTGCTGGGGTGTGCTAGGTGCAGACAATTGGGATTGAATCCCAGCCTCTGATAAGTAATTCCTAAACTCTCTCAAGAGGTACTCACCACCACGATCAGATCGTAGTGTCTTGATACTTTTACCTTGATGTTTCTCCACATCAGCCTTGAATTCTTTGAACTTGTCAAAGCATTCAGACTTGCAGCGCATCAAGTAAATGTATCCATACCTTGAATAATGGTCTAAAAAAGAGACAAAATATTCAAAGCCACCTCTTGCCTGGATAGACATAGGACCACACAAATCAGAATGAACCAATTCCAACACATCTTTGGCTCTATACCCCTTGGCCTTGAAAGGCATCTTGGTCATTTTAACTTCCAAGCAAGATTCACGGGTTGGGAAATCTTCCACCACTAATGAACCCAGAGGTCCATCAGCTATCAACCTTTGAATTCTTCTTAGGTTAATATGACCTATCCTTAGATACCAAAGATATGTTTGGTTCATCTTCAAAGGTTCTTTTCTCTTATTGAAATTAGAAGATTAGTTATTCACTTATATTTGCATCGTGGGAGCTTTTGGTTCGAGTGTATACAAATTTCTTCTCAATGCGCCAGAACAGATAATCTCCCTATTCCTTTTATAACAACTCTGTCATTAAAAGAAATACAATATCCATCCATAAAAAATTTAGAAATTGAAATCAAGTTCTTTCTAACTAAAGGTACATAAAGGCAATTTTTAAGAACCAAAACTTTATTCCTCTAAAATGACAAATAAACATCTCCCACTGCAACAGCCGCCACCTTTGTGGCATCGCCCAAGTATACAGTAATCTCCCCCTCAATCAGTCGTCTGGTTTCCTGGAACCCCTATAAAGTATTGCAGACATGATCAGTGGCTCCCGTATCTATACACCAGGTGCCGGTAGATGACACCGCTAAACATGTTTCAACGACTAGGCCAAAAGATATACCTTTGTTCTGCTTCTGGTTGTGGCAGTCCTTCTTCCTGTGTCCAGTATGCTTGTAAGTGAAGCACTTGCCTTTCGGCTTCTTCACTCCTCCCTGAGTTCCTCCTGCCACCTTTGCCCCAACTTGTTTCTTCTTCTTCTTGCCTTTCGGCTTAGAAGTAGAAACCTTTTGGGAAACCATGGCCTGCACCTGAGCACTCTGACAAAATAGCCCATCTGTCACCTGAAGTTCTATCAGAAGCTCCGCCAACGAATAAAACCTCTTGTTCATGTTGTAGTTCAGGCGAAACTGCTCAAAACTCCTAGGGAGAGACTGGAGAATGATATCGACCTGGGTTTCCCCATCAATCTCAGCTCCGAGGAATTCCAACTCATTCAAATCAGCCATTATCTTGAGAACATGATCCCTCATGGGTGTTCCCTCGATCATGGTGGTCGTCATCAAGTTCCTCATGGCTTCTTGCCTAGCAGCCTGATTCTGGTGTCCGAAAAGTTCTTTGAGATTGAGGATCATGTCATAAGCAGTGGGCATGGCTTGATGCTAATGTTACAGTACATTTGACATAGATGCCAAAATGTAACATCGCGCCATCTCATCAGCCTTAATCCACTTCTTATAACTCTCCTTCTCCTTTTCCCTAGAATCATCCGCAGGCTTAGGAGGGCACTCTTCGAGGAGTACATATTTGTTTTCCTCAGCAGTCAAGACAATGTCAAGATTCCTCTTCCAATCAACATAATTGGGTCCAGTAAATTTATTTTCTTTCAGTATCACAGCAAGTGGGTTGAAAGTCATTTTGAAAAAACCTAATAATCACATAGATCAAAACATTAGATTTCAAAAAATTATTGATTCCTCAAACAATAAAATTTTAAAATCAACCAACACCTCAAAACACCGAGAATATCGTATGCCATGATGGTGTGGACGTATACGAATTCTACATTTGTAAGAGGAGGTTTTACCCATTAATTTTACTATCTTGTCAACCTAACTTTTTGACAAATAAAAGTAATAGTTGGTTCCTCTTCGGCCCTACAAATAAAAGCAGTGACTCTGATGGGGAGGATACTTATATTTGTATCTAAGTGTTCACCATTACTTGGTACTAAGGTAATTATCTCGGGTTATGTGCCTTCCGATGGAGAAGTACACACGCTCCTTAATAATTTTCTATAACCATATTCGACCTTGTGATCCGCAAACAAACTCATCCGATGTGGAGGAAGGCACTCAGAGCCGACGCGAAAGTTTGTTTGCATTACATGTCAAATCGTAATGGAAGCTGTGGGAATTTATAAAAATATCCCTCTCCCACTTAGTAATTTAAAATTGATGAATTTTCTAGCCTACGACATGCATATCAAACAATAAGCAATAAATATGAAAAAGAAATTTTTTTCAACTATTATGGCTTTTGTCTCCAATATGCTTCCCGTCGTATTGCCATCTCGTCTTCTCCTCCCTATGCCATGTATGAGCCATCCGGAGATCCAAGCCGAGACTAACTATTTTAATTTACATCCATCGATCCTATACTCCACAAAGGAGTGTACATGAAATCTAGATCGAAAGTAAACTAAAATAAAAAGAGTGGCTAAACAATGCCGTATCTAATTACAAAATTTAAATACTAGCCTCGTCAACCCCAAGGATTCAAATAATATACAATTATACACATACAATCACATACACACATATCGCCATAATAGTTGGATTCTATGCCTGCAACCAAAAAGTTAACCTACGCACATCCTACTATTATCCGACACATAATATATGATAAGTGCATAAAATAACCGAATTCTAAACACACAAAAACGGAAACTGTGGCTCTGATACCACTTGAAGGGTTTTGTCGGAACCGAAGCTCTGATACCACTTGAAGGGAGGAAACTTCGCTTCCCACTTCAACTCGGATGCTTGTTCATGGCAATCCCTTCTACGTCCCCGGATAAAAAAAATTTATCCTTGACAAGGAGGTATTATCCAAGCTACTGTTTTATCATCGTGCTATTCGATTAGAGTAGTCACTTGAATAAACTTATTGTTCAAGCAACCTACCTCTATTCTCTGAATAGCCGCGGAAGAGACGATGTACGGATCACCGGTTTTTGTGTTTGTATTCGGGGTCCAAGTAAATTAGCCACATAACTAAACATACAACATGCATACAATTGAAACCAATTATAGACATGATACAAAAAAATATAAACAAGCATTATACCTCTCGATCTTCTATTGTATGTCCTTTCCTCCTTTTGGACGTCGTGTGGGCGACGATCTTCCAAAAGTCGAAGCCTCCTAGATCACGATCTTCCTTTCCTTGCTCGCTCCGAACAAGAGGAAGTATAGAAACAAAACTCTTCTCCTTCCTTTAACCGACCACCAAGCACCAACCTTGATGCCTGTCGCCGGCCAAAAAGAGAATAGAAGAGGAAGGGGGCGCCGGCCAAGAGCTCCAAGGAATTGTAGGGATGTATAATGAAAAGTCTATCTTTTCTATGAACATCTTTATTTTTGAAAAAAGAATCACATGATCATTGTTTAAATATTTTTATGCATATTGTCTAATACATTACATTGTAGATAACATGGTGTGTGGTGTTACACGGGAGATCATGTTATCGGCTCCTTGTAAAGTATAAGTAAAGGCTCACAACCGAGATGGCTTTGGACAAACCATCGGAAAGGTTGTAGTGTGATTTGGTGTTGGTTTGTCTTGACCATAGAATCACACTAGTGCACTTTGTGTGTATTGAGCAGGACCGACTTAGAGATGATTCGATTTATTGTTGACTACATAATCGAATCGGACCTCAGATATTATTTAGTACATGCTCTTAATCCTGATATAATAACGGGCACATATACTTAGTACTCATCTCTTTGATTTACCAATGGGAGAGATTTATAGATTATATCGATAGGCTTGGTAAGTTGGGAGATGATATTATTTATATGGTGTATCATTGATTATAGGATAAAACCGTGTCCTATATATTAGGATGATGATGTCCCCTTGAGGAGCTCATAAAGTTCATCATGTAAACCCTGCAGGTGAACTTGGTCTGACATGATGAAAAGGTTGAGTGGTACTACTCAAGGAGTTAGATGTTGATTAATTAATGGTCAGTCAATTAATTAATCGATGGACATTCGAGATCTTAAATATGAGGAGAAAATTTACAAATAATATATGGAGCCCATATTATCATATGGGGGTTGGTGAGGTAGATCAATGATGAACCTTTAGTGGATTGGATCATCATTAGTGGATCGGACTTTATGTGGGCTTGATCCATGGGTGGCCAAGACCCAACTCCTCCTCATGGTCCTTAATGTATCCTATTAACACCTCATCATGCTTAGATCCAATGGATAGAAACAAAAGTCTAAGATCCATTGGTAAAGATTAAATCTCTATGATCCGACGGTTGAGATTAAATCTCTAGATCCGACGGTTGAGATTAAATCCCTAGAACCAATGGAGGAGATTAATTCATGACTTATCCCTAACTCTATAAAAGGGTGTCAAAGGGTTGGCGTGAACTAAGATTGAAGAAAGCAAGGCTTGGGCGGCAAGAGAAGGGAATCCTATCTGAGATAGGATTAGGATTTGGGTTAGGGTTTGGAGGCTAGGGCAGCACCAAATAAGGCAAGGTTTCCTTTCTTCTTCCTTGTCTTGTGGCCAACGTCCAGCAGGTTTCCAGGCCCTTCCCAGCCCTTGGCCGGTGCCCAAAAGCTCCCTTCTCCCTCTCCTTAGGTGGTGGAAACAAGATATAGGGCTTCCCTTGGTGTCTTGGTTGTTTTCCACCATCTTCTTCTTCATCTAGTTGGCCGGCGGCAAGGAAAACTTTGGTTCCTTGTTGGTTGTTTCTAGTGAGGAGAAAAACATTATTTCTATTCTTCCTCTTGCTTTGGAAGAGCAAGGAAGGAAGATTTATGATCTAGGAGCTTCGACTTTTGGTGGATCATCGCCCACACGACGTCCAAAAGAAGGAAGGTCATACATTAGATGATCGAGAGGTATACCTATTCTACTTTCTTCTTTTGTTTGTCTCTTGTTTTTGTTTTTCAATTATCAGCATGTTATAAATCTGTAAATGGCTAAATAATACTTGGATTCCGAGCATAAACATAAAAATCGGCGATCCGGACATCGTCTATTCCGCAGTTACTCGTAGAATAGAGGATGGTCGCTTGAACAACTAGTTTGTTCAAGTGACCTCTCTAAATGAATAGAACGGCGATGGCTTGGTTGCTTTGGCAATCCCTTTTGTCTAGGATTAAATTTATAATCCGGGGATATAGAAGGGATCGCCATGAAGGAAGCTACCGAGGTGAAGTGAGAAGCGAAGCTTCCCCTCACGGACTCGATAAGCTAAACCTTTAAATTGGTGTGAGAGCTTCTGGAGCAAAACCCTTCAATTGGTATCAGAGCCAAGGTTTCCGGTTTTGTGTGTTTACGATTCGGTTAATTTTTATGCACTTTTTCATATATTATATGTGTCAGATAATAGTAGGATATGCGTAGTTTAACTCTTTGGTTGTAGGCATAAGATCCGACTATTATGGCCATATGTGTGTATGTGATTGTATGTGTGTAAATATTTATTTTGTTGAATCCTCGGGGTTGACGAGGCTAGTATTTAGTTTTTGGTAAATTAAATAAGGCATTGTTTAGCCGCTCTTTATTTTATTTTACTTTCGATCTAGATTTCAATGTACACTCCCTAGTGGAGTATAGGATCGATGGATGTAAATTAAAATAGGTTTTAGTCTCGGCTCGGATCTCCGAATGGCTTGTACATGGCATAGGAGGAGCGGACGAGAAGGCGTTGCGACTGGAGACATATTGAAGACAAAAGCCATAATAGTTGGAAAATAATTTATTTTTCATATTTATTGCTTATTGTTTGATATGCATGTCGTAGCATACAAAATTCCTCATTTTCAAATTGCTAAGTGGGAGAGGGATATTTTTATAAATTTCCACGGCCTCCATTATGATTTGACAAGTGATGCAAACAAACCTGTGCGTCGGCTCTGAGTGCCTTCCTCCCCATCGGATGTATTTTTTTGTGGATCACAAGGTCGATTATGGTTATAGGAAATTATTAAGGAGCGTGTGTACTTCCCCATCGTAAGGCACATAACCCGAGATAATTACCTTGGTACCAAGTAATGGTGAACACTTAGATACAAATATAAGTATCCTCCCCATCGGAGTCACTGCTTTTATTTGTAAGGCCGAAGAGAAACCAACTATTAATTTTACTTGTCAAAACGTTAGGTTGACAAGATAGTAAAATTAATGGGTAAAACCTCCTCTTACAAATGTAGAATTCGTATACGTCCACACTATCGTGGCATACGATATTCTCGGTGTTTTGAGGTGTTGGTTGATTTTAAAATTTTATTGTTTGAGGAATCAATCATTTTTTGAAAACTACAGTAATGATCTATGTGATTCTTAGGATTTTAAAAAATGACTTTCAGTCCACTTACTATGATACTAAAGGAAATAAACTTAATGTACCCAAACAATGTTGATTGGAAAAGAATCTAGATATTATCTTATCTGCTATATAGTACAAATATGCACTCTTCAAAGAGTGTCCTCAAGCCATGGTTGCTCAAATAGGTTTCTACTTCTAAGCCGAAAGGCAAGAAGATGGAGAAACAAGGTAGAGCAAAGGTGGTGGGAGGATCTCAGGGAGGAGTGAAGAAGTTGAAAGGCAAGTACATCACTTACAAGCTGGATGGACATTGGAAGAAGGATTGTCGCAATCCAAAGAAGAACAAAGATATATCCTTTGGACTAGTCATTGATACATGATTAGCGGTGTTATCTACCGGCACTTGATGTGTAGATACAAGAGCCACTAATCGTGTCTGCAACACTTTGCAGGGGTTCCAGGAAACTCGACGACTAGCTAAAGGGGAGATTACCATTTACTTGTGCAATGCCATGAAGGTGGCGGCTATTGCAGTGGGAAAAGTTTTATTTATCTCTTGAGAAAAATAAAACTTACGTTCTCGAGAATTTCCTTTATATACCCTTATTTAGAAAGAACTTAGTTTCAGTTTCTAAATTGTTTATGAATGGATATTCTATTTCTATTAATGACAGAGCTGTTATAAAAAGGAATAGGGAGAATATCTGTTCAGGTACATTGATAGGAAATTTGTATACACTTGAACCAAAAACTCCCATGATGCAAATTGAAGTTAATAACTTATCTTCTAATTTCAATAAGAGAAAAGAACCTTCGAAGATGAACCAAACATATCTTTGGCATCCTAGGCTTGGTCACATTAACCTAAGCAGACTTCAAAGGTTGATAGCTGATGGACCTTTGGGTTCATTAGTGGTGGAGGATCTCCCAACCTGTGAATCATGCTTGGAGGATAAAATGACCAAGAGGCCTTTTAAGGCCAAGGGGTATAGAGCCAAAGATGTGTTAGTTATGGTTCATTCTGATTTGTATGGTCCTATGACTATCCAGGCAAGAGGTGGTCTTGAATATTTCGTCTCTTTCATAGAAGATTATTCAAGATATGGATGACACTACGATCTGATCGTGGTGGTGAGTACCTCTTGAGAGAGTTTAGGAACTACTTATCAGAGGTTGGGATTCAATCCCAATTGATTGCACCTAGCACACCCCAGCAGAACAGTGTAGCAGAGCGAAGGAATAGGACTCTTATGGAGATGGTTAGATCGATGATGAGTTATTCTGACTTGCCAGATTTTTTTTGGGGATATACTCTAGATACGACGGTGTACATTCTGAACTTGGTTCCATCTAAATTAGTGCCTTCTACTCCCACAGAGTTGTGGACTGGGCGGAAGCCTAGTCTAAGACATATTCGGATATGGGGGAGTCCAGCACATGTGCTGAAGGCAGATGCTGGTAAGTTGGAACCTCGTACAGAAGTACGCATGTTTGTTGGCTATCCCAGGTGAATGAAGGGTGGATTGTTTTATAGTCCTAGAGATCATAGGGTGATCGTTAGCACGAACGCTATATTTCTAGAGGAAGACTAAGTGATGAGCCACAAGCCCAAGAGTAAAATTGTTCTGGAGGAGTTAAAAGGGGAAGTCACTTATTTAGTACCACCGGTACAAGAGGATATACCACATGTCACTACACTGCGTGTCACAGAGGATACACATGTGATACCTCGTCGTAGTGGGAGGGTTGTGAGGCAGCCTGATAAATTCATGTTCTTGGGAGAATCTTCTGATTTGATCCCTACCGAACATGAACTTGATCCCTGGACATATGATGAAGAAATCCAAGATAAAGATGCAGTATCATGGCAAAGTGCAATGAATGCTGAGAATAAATCTATGGATTCAAATCAGGTCTGGGAGCTAGTAGAACCACCCGATGGTGTAAAAACCATTTGATGCAAGTGGATCTACAAGAGAAAGAGAGGAATAGATGGGAAGGTTGAGACCTTCAAAGCGAGGCTTATTGCGAAGGGGTATACTCAGAAAGAGGGTATCGATTATGAGGAGACCTTTTCTCCAGTAGCCATGCTTAAGTCTATCCGGATTCTCTTATGCATAGCAACTCATATGGATTATGAGGTGTGGCAGATGGATGTCAAGAGAGCTTTCCTTAATGGAAGTCTTGAGGAAAACATCTACATGAAGCAACCAGAGGGATTTATTGCTAAGGGAAAAGAGGATCTTGTATGTAAGCTTAATCGGTCCATTTATGGATTGAAGCAAGCTTCGAGGTCTTGGAACATCTGGTTTGATGAGGTGATCTAGTCTTATGGATTTATTCAAAGTCTAGATGAGTCTTGTGTATACAAGAGATGTGACGAAAACATAGTGGTATTTCTTGTACTATATGTAGATGACATTTTGTTGATTGGCAACAAAATCAAGGTGTTATCGGACGTAAGGGTATGGTTGTCCAAACAGTTTGATATGAAGGAATTGGGAGAGGTGGGACACATCCTTGGTATCAAGGTTATAAGGGATCGCAGGAAAAGGATGTTGTGCTTATCCCAAGCTTCATATATAGACACGATTATGGAGCATTTTAGCATGCAGAACTCTAAGAAGGGTTTTCTACCTTTCAGGCATGAAGTTACTTTATCTAAGGAGATGTGTCCTAGATCATCTGAGGAGATAGAGGAGATGAAGGCGGTTCCTTATGCTTCGGCAGTAGGAAGCCTCATGTATGCGATGCTCTGTACGAGACCAGATATCTTCTTTGCCATGGGCATGGTCAGCAGATATCAGAGTAATCCAGAACAGGGACATTGGACTGCGGTAAAGCATATATTGAAGTACCTGAGTAGGACTAGGGATTATATGCTGGTTTACCGGGCAGACCAATTACTCCCTGTGGGTTACACAGATTCCGACTTTCAATCTGATAGGCATAACAGTATGTCTACCTCAGGTTTTGTGTTTACTTTGGGAGGTGGAGCCAATGTATGGTGGAGTGTCAAGCAGAAATGCATGACAGACTCCACCATGGAAGCTGAGTATGTGGCGGCCTCTGAGGCGGCCAAAGAAGCTGTATGGCTTAGTAACTTCCTGATGGACTTGGATGTGATTCCTGGTTTCCCCAGAACTACCACAATTTATTGTGATAATAGTGGTACAGTTGCAAACTCGAAGGAACCACGAGCCCATAAGGCTAGTAAACAAATAGAGCGCAAGTACCACCTGATACGAGAAATCGTAAAGAGAGGAGAAGTTGTTGTGGCCAAGATTGCATCGGAGGATAACCTGGCAGATCCTTTCACTAAGGCCCTTCCGACGAGAGCTTTTGATAGGAATGTGGAGGGAATGGGGATCAGATGCATGGCACTTTGAGAACAGCATAGTCTTTTAGTATAAGTGGGAGATTGTAGGGATGTATACTGAAAAGTCTATCTTTTCTATGAACATCTTTATTTTTGAAATAAGAATCATATGATCATTGTTTGCATATTTTTATGCATATTGTCTAATACATTACATTGTAGATAACATGGTGTGTGGTGTCACACGGGAGATCATGTTATCGGCTCCTTGAAAAGTATAAGTAAAGGCTCACAACCGAGATGACTTTGGACAAACCATCGGAATGGTTGTAGTGTGATTTGGTGTTGGTTTGTCTTGACCATAGAATCACACTAGTGCACTTTGTGTGTATTGAGCAGGACCGACTTAGAGATGATTCGATTTATTGTTGACTACATAATCGAATCGGACCTCAGATATTATTTAGTACATGCTCTTAATCCCGATATAATAATGGGCACATATACTTAGTACTCATCTTTTTGATTTACCAATGGGCGAGATTTATAGATTAAATCAATAGTCTTGGTAAGTTGGGAGATGATATTATTTATATGGTGTGTCGTTGATTATAGGAGGAAACCGTGTCCTATATATAAGGATGATGATGTCCCCTTGAGGAGCTCATAAAGTTCATCATGTAAACCCTGCTGGTGGACTTGGTCCGGCATTATGAAAAGGTTGAGTGATACTACTCAAGGAGTTAGATGTTGATTAATTAATGGTCATTAAATTAATTAATCGACGGACATTCGAAATCTTAAACACGGGGAGAAAATGTACAAATAATATATGCAGCCCATATTATCATATGGGGGTTGGTGAGGTAGATCAATGATGAACCTTTAGTGGATTGGATCATCATTAGTGGATCGGACTTTATGTGGGCTTGATCCATGGGTGGCCAAGACCCAACTCCTCCTCATGGTCCCTAATATAGCCTATTAACACCTCATGATGCTTAGATCCAATGGATAGAAACAAAAGTCTATGATCCATTGGTAGAGATTAAATCTCTAAGATCCGACGGTTGAGATTAAATCTCTAGATCCGACGGTTGAGATTAAATGCCTATAACCAATGGAGGAGATTAATTCATGACTTATCCCTAACTCTATAAATGGGTGTCAAAGGGTCGGCGTGAACTAAGATTGAAAAGAGCAAGGCTTGGGCGTAAGAGAAGGGAATCCTATTTGAGATAGGATTAGGATTAGGGTTAGGGTTTGGAGGCTAGGGCGACACCAAATAAGGCAAGGTTTCCTTTCTTCTTCCTTGTCTTGTGGCCAACGTCCAGCAGGTTTCCAGGCCCTTCCCAGCCCTTGGATGGCACCCAAAAGCTCCCTTCTCCCTCTCCTTAGGTGGTGGAAACAAGATATAGGGCTTCCCTTAGGTGGCTTTGTTGTTTTCCACCATCTTCTTCTTCATCTAGTTGGCCGGCGGCAAGGAAAGCTTTGGTTCCTTGTTGGTTTTTTATAGTGAGGAGAAAAACCTTGTTTCTATTCTTCCTCATGCTTTGGAAGAGCAAGAAAGGAAGATTTGCTATCTAGGAGCTTCGACTTTTGGTGAATCGTCGCCCACAAGACGTCCAAAAGAAGGAAGGTCATACATTAAAAGATCGAGAGGTATACCTATTCTACTTTCTTCTTTTGTTTGTTGCTTGTTTTTATTTTTCAATTATAAGCATGTTATAAATCTATAAATGGCTAAATAATACTTGGATCCCGAGCATAAACACAAAAACCGGCGATTCGGATATCGTCTATTCCGCGGCTACTCGTAGAATAGAGGATGGTCGCTTGAACAACTAGTTTGTTCAAGTGACCTCTCTAAATGAATAGCACGGCGATGGCTTGGTTGCTTTGGCAATCCCTTTTGTCTAGGATTAAATTTTTAATCCGGGGACATAGAAGGGATCGCCATGAAGGAAGCTACCGAGGTGAAGTGGGAAGCGAAGCTTCCCCTCACGGACTCGATAAGCTAAACCTTTAAATTGGTGTGAGAGCTTCAGGAGCAAAACCCTTCAGGAATCACCCTAACCCTTGTTTCCACCAGCCAAGGAGAAGAGGATGAAGAGGTTGGACACCGGCCAAGGAAAAGGAGAAGCAAGTTGGGCACCGGCCATGAAGAAAGAAAGGAAAAACTTTCCTAAAGATTGGCTGCCCAAGCCTCCAAGCCCTAGCCGCCCAAATCCTAATCCTCTCTTCAATTGCTCTTGCCGCCCACCCCTTGTCTCCTTTTATAGAGTTAGGCCTAAGCCTCCTTTAATCTTCACCGTCGGTTCTAGGGATTTAATCTCAACCGTCGGATCTAGAGATTTAATCTCAACCGTCGGATCTAGAGATTTAATCTCCACCGTTGGATCTAGAGTTTTGTTTTCCACCATCGGATCTAGGCTCCATTAGGTTTTAATAGGCTACAATAGGGACCATGAAGAGGAGTTGGATCTTGGCCACCCAATGGATCAAGCCCACTTAAAGTCCAATCCATTAATGATAATCCATTCCAGTAGAGGATTATCATTGATCTACCTCACCAACCCCCATAAATTATTATGGGCTCCATATATTATCTGTATATTTATCTCCCCATGTTTAAGATCTCGAATGTCTGTCAATTAATTATTTTACTGATAATTAATTAATCAACATCTAACTCCATGAGTAGTACCACTCAACCTTATCATCATGCCGGACCAAGTCCACCTAAAGGGTTTACATGATGAACCTTATGAGCTCCTCAAGGGGACATCATTATCCTAATTTATAGGACACAGTTTCCTCCTATAATCAACGGCATACCATATAAATAATATCATTTCCCAACTTACCGGGCCTATCAATTTACTCTATAATTCTTGCCCATTGGTAAATCAAAGAATTGAATACTAAGTATATGTGCCCGTTATTATATTGGGATTAAGTGCATTCACAATATAATATCTGAGGTCTGATTCGATTATGTAGTCAGCAATAAATCGAATCACCTCTAAGTCGGTCTTGCTCTATACACACAAAGTGTACTAGTATAATTCTATGGTCAAGACAAACCAGTACAAAATTACACTACAACCATACCAATGGTTTGTCCATAACCAACTCGGTTGTGAGCCTTTACTTATACTTTACAAGGGACTGATAACATGATCTCCCGTGTGACACTACACACCACGTTATCTACAATGTAATGTATTAGACAATATGAATAACCATAAATAACCATAAATATGAAAACAATGATCATTTGATTCTTATTTCAAAACTAAAGATGTTTATACAAAAGATAGACTTTTCAGTATACATCCCAACAACAATTACACAATCATATAACGTGGTTCGGAACCAAACAGTTCCTACTCCACGGATCGAGTTCTAAAGAGCTCTAGCAATGCCAATCACACACCACTTATAAACACTCCTTCTTGATACAAGTCGGAGGCGGAGAAACCTCATACAAGTGATCTTACAACAGTAAGAAATAAATACAAGCAATATACAAATGAAATACATAACAAGTAAAGAAAAAAACTCTTTACAATTGCCCTTTGATTGCTTGCTTTGTGGTTGCTTGAATTGCACTTGGAGACTTTGATTTGCAGCAGCAAATCACCCCAAAACACCTCAAGAAACGCTATTGATTTCCTCCTCCACGAGCTCCATTTAAAGCTTCTGCTTGGGCTGGAAATCACCGATCAGTCGATTGCTCGGGACCATCAGTCGACAGATGACAATGTTGCTGTGAGACAACAGTGTAATCCACGCTGAAAAAATCCAATAAATAGGACATCAATTGACTTATCATGAGCACCAGTCAACTGATCGAGCCTCCACTCGACTACTAACCCTAGCAGTCGATTCAGACTCCATTCGGTGCCCGAAAAACCGAGCACCAGTCGACTGATCACACAAGCAGTGGACCGCTTGCTCCAGCTGTCGACTGCCCACCTCTGGCAGTCGATTGTTGGAACACTTCCCGAAGTCAAACCCTAGTTGACTCACACCAGTCGACTGCCATATGACACCAGTCGACTAGCACACCTCAAACATGAGGTTTAAACCAAGTATGGTGCCCCCATATTTGCTAGACCACCCGTAGCCTAGACCTAAGCCTTCTAGCCACCTCTGTCAGCCTCACGCCTCTCGAATCCTTCCTAGTCATCCATGACTTGTTCGTCCATTGCTCTAGCCTTCAGGTGCTTCAATCGTCTATGTCATGCTAATGGTGTCTACACCGCCAAGGCACATTGGACTTACGCCGCCAAGACTCCGCTTGGACTTTACACCGCCAACCATTGGACTTATGCTGCCTAGACTCCCGCTTGGACTTTACGCCACCAATATCAAACCCCTTGGACTTTCCAAATTCCATGACTCAAGCTTGGACTTTCCCTTGCCAACCCATGTTGGACATTCCATGCCAAGACCCATGCTTGGACTTTACATGCCAAGTACTCAAGACTTGGACTTTCCATGACATGGTCAACTCCAGTCAACCATCAAAATCTCCCTCGAGTCAAACTCGAGTCCGGTCAATCATGACCCGAGTCGATTGTATCAACAATCTCCCCAAAACATTATCAGATATCAATGTCAAACATCAATGTCAAACTTCCATGTCAAACATCAAAACATCACTCGAGTCAAACTCGAGTCCGGTCAATCATGACCTGGGCCGATTGCACCAACAGACCCCAGTGTGGCCTAAGTGGCACGACATGACAATTGTCCCAACTCAACACCAACCACTGCTCTATAGTGCCCGAGTGGCTAGTATGATCGAGTAGCATATGAGCGTAAAGAGCTCACTACACAATGGGGGTCCCTGTTGCTGGCCACTCCGACTGACACTACCTATGAGTGGTCGAGTGCCACGCACCCAAGACAACTACATGCAACTCCAACTACCACTGTCTATAGTGGTAGAGTGTGACACAACAAATGCTCTGCTCTCACACCAGTTACTCCTCCATGAGTAACCTAGGAGGCAGGATGACTGACGACCCTCTCAACCACAAGGGAGACTATGTCGTTAGTATGCATGCAAATGATATGAATGCACAGTCACGCATACAGACATCCACCACAGACTCTCTATTCTACAGAGAGTCATACCAATTTGATCAAGGCACTCTCTATCCTGAAGAGAGTCATACTCAACTAATCATAACACTCTCTATCCTATAGAGAGTTGTACTCAACTGATCGACACACTCTCTATCTTGTAGAGGGTCGTACTTAACTGATCATAACACTCTCTATCCTATAGAGAGTCATACTCAACTGATCGACGCACTCTCTCTATCCTATATAGAGTCATACTCAACTCATCATAACAAGCTAGGACCACTGGTCTGTAGCGACACACTAATCACAATTCACCTGACCATTACACAATACATGATCGGTAGTAAACAAGCAATATAAGGGTATTGATATCAACCCTACATTCAGGACATTACCTACTTACGGATGACCTTTTTACCCAATTTACAAATCAGGTCATCATCCGTATTCCACTATTTACACATAACTAAACATTTAAGAGTTTACTTACATCACATCTGTAACTCCTATTCATGATGAGGTAAAATGTGATAACAACAACAAAGCATATAAAGCCAATGATAAAGTATCAAGCACAAGAAATAATAAGAGTGGAGTCAAGGTAATATGATCATATAATATGATCATACATCTGAATCTGTACGCAACAATAACTACCTGACCAGGATAGGAAATTACCCACCAGTTATATTGCTCGTAATAACAATATCTTCATGGTCATGGTCCTGTCTCATATCTACATCCTGCACATATCAAACATTATGATTAAGTGCAAGTATACGACGAATAATCGAATCAAATCCTACATCTGTAGGGATGTATACTGAAAAGCCTATCTTTTCTATGAACATCTTTATTTTCTGAAATAAGAATCACATGATCATTGTTTGCATATTTTTATGGTTATGCAATATTGTCTAATACTTTACATTGTAGATAACAAGGTGTGTGGTGTCACACAGGAGATCATGTTATCGACCCCTTGAAAAGTATAAGTAAAGGCTCACAACCGAGATGGCTTTGGACAAACCATCAGAATGGTTGTAGTGTGATTTGTTGTTGGATTGTCTTGACAATAGAATAACACTAGTGCATTTTGTGTGTATTGAGCAAGACCAACTTAGAGGTGATTCGATTTATTGTTGACTACATAATCGAATCGGACCTCAGATATTATTTAGTACATGCTCTTAATCCCGATATAATAACACACACATATACTTAGTACTCATCTCTTTGATTTACCAATGGGCAAGATTTATAGATTAAATCGATAGGCTCGGTAAGTTGAGAGATGATATTATTTATATGGTGTGCCATTGATTATAGGAGGAAACTGTGTACTATATATTAGGATGATGATGTCCCCTTGAGGAGCTCATAAGGTTTATCATGTAAACCCTGTAGGTGGACTTGGTCTAGCATGATGAAAAGGATGAGTGGTACTACTCAAGGAGTTAGATGTTGATTAATTAATGGTCAGTAAATTAATTAATCGACGGACATTCGAGATCTTAAACACGGGGAGAAAATGTACAAATAATATATGGAGCCCATATTATCATATGGGGGTTGGTGAGGTAGATCAATGATGAACCTTTAGTGGATTGGATCATCATTAGTGGATCGGACTTTATGTGGGCTTGATCAATGGGTGGCCAAGACTCAACTCCTCCTCATGGTCCCTAATGTAGCCTATTAACACCTCATGATGCTTAGATTCAATGGATAGAAACAAAACTCTAAGATCCATTGGTAGAGATTAAATCTCTAAGATCCGACGGTTGAGATTAAATCTCTAGATCCGACGGTTGAGATTAAATCCCTAGAACCATTGGATGAGATTAAATCATGGCTTGAACCCAACTCTATAAATAGAGCCATGAATTGGACGGCAAGAACAAGGATGGATGAGGGGATTAGCTTGGGCGGCAACCAATCCTAATTGGATTAGGATTGGGAGTGGTTGCTAGGGTTAGGGTTTTGGGAGCTAGGGGTGGGCGGCAACTCAAGGAGGTGTCCCTTCTTCTTCCAAAGGTTTTCCGACCCCTATTCTTCTCCTCTCTACCTTGGCATGAGCTCATCCTATTCTTCTTCCCCTCTTCCATGGCCGGCCATAAGGAAAGCTAGGATTAGGGTTTGGAGGCTTAGGGTTTAGGAGGTTTGGGTGGCACCAAATAAGGAAAGTTTTGTTTCTTCTTCCTCCTTTGGTGGTCGGCACCCACAGCCCTATCCCAGCCCTTGGGCAGCATCCAAAGACCTCTTTTCCTTTTCCTTAGGTGGTGGAAACAAGATATAAGGCTTTCCCTTGGTGTCTTGATCGGTTTCCACCATTATCTCCTTCTCCTTGTTGGCCGGCGGCAAGCATTTCTTTTGTTGCATGTTGGTTGGCCATAGGAAGGAGAAGAGCCTTGTTTCTATTCTTTCTCTTGCTTTGGAAGAGCAAGGAAGGAAGATTTGCGATCTAGGAGCTTCGACTTTTGGTGGATCGTCGCCCACACGACGTCCAAAAGGAGGAAGGTCATACATTAGAAGATCGCGAGGTATACCTATTCTACTTTCTTCTTTTGTTTTTCAATTATAATCATGTTATAAATCTGTAAATGGATAAATAATACTTGGATCCCGAGCATAAACACAAAAACCGGCGATCCGGACATCGTCTATTCCGCGGCTAGTCGTAGAATAGAGGTTGGTCGCTTGAACAACTAGTTTGTTCAAGTGACCTCTCTAAACGAATAGCACGACGATGACTTGGTTTCTTTGGCAATCCCTTTTGTCTAGGATTTTTTTTTTTAATCAGGGGACATCGAAGGGATTGCCATGGATAAGCTACGGAGGTGAAGTGGGAAGCGAAGTTTCCCCTCACAGACTCGATAAGCAAAACCTTTCATTTGTTATCAGAGCCATGGTTTCTGGTTTTGTGTGTTTAGGATTTGGTTAATTTTCATGCACTTTTTCATATATTATATGTGCCGGATAATAGTAGGATATGCATAATTTAACTCTTTGGTTGCAGACATAAGATCTGACTATTATGACCATATGTGTGTATGTGATTGTATGTGTGTAAATATTTATTTTGTTGAATCCTCGGGGTTGACGAGGCTAGTATTTAATTTTTATAAATTATATACGACATTGTTTAGCCACTCTTTATTTTAGTTTACTTTCAATCTAGTTTTCATGTACACTCCCTCGTGGAGTATAGGATCGATGGATGTAAATTAAAATAGTTTTTAGTCTCGGCTCGGATCTCCGGATGGCTCGTACATGGCGTAGGAGGAGCAGACGAGATGGCGATGCGACGGGAGTCATATTGAAGACAAAAGCCATAATAGTTGGAAAATTATTTATTTTTCATATTTATTGCTTTTTGTTTTATATGCATGTCGTAAGCTAGGAAAATTCCTCATTTTCAAATTACTAAGTGGGAGAGGGATATTTTTATAAATTCCCACGGCCTCCATTACGATTTGACATGTGATGCAAACAAACTTGCACGTCGGCTCTGAGTGCCTTCCTCCCCATCGGATGAGTTTGTTTGTGGATCACAAGGTCGAATATGGTTATAGGAAATTAATAAGGAGCGTGTGTACTTGACCATCGTAAGACACATAACCCGAGATAATTACCTTGGTACCAAGTAATGGTGAATACTTTGATACAAATATAAGTATCCTCCCATCGGAGTCACTGCTTTTATTTGTAGGGCCGAAGAGAAACCAACTATTAATTTTACTTGTCAAAAAGTTAGGTTGACAAGATAGTAAAATTAATGGGTAAAACCTCCTCTTACAAATGTAGAATTCGTATACGTCTACACTGTCATGGCATACGATATTCTCGGTGTTTTGAGGTGTTGGTTGATTTTGAAATTTTATTGTTTGAGGAATCAATAATTTTTTGAAATCTACAGTAATGATCTATGTGATTCTTAGGATTTTTAAGAATGACTTTCAGTCCACTTATTATGATACTAAAGGAAACAAACTTACTGTACCCAAATAATGTTGATTGGAAAAGAATCTAGATTTTGTCTTATCTGCTAAGGAGTACAAGTATGAACTCTTTGAAGTGTGTCCTCAAGGCATGGTTGCTCAAAAAGGTTTCTACTTCTAAGCCGAAAGGCAAGAAGAAGGAGAAACAAGGTCGAGAAAAGGTGGTGGGAGGATCTCAGGGAGGAGTGAAGAAACCGAAAGGCAAGTACTTCACTTATATGTAGGATGGAAATTAGAAGAAGGAATGTCCCAATCCAAAGTAGAACAAAGATATATCCTTTGGACTAGTCATTGAAACATGATTAACGGTATTATCTACCGGCACCAGGTGTGTAGATACGAGAGCCACTAATCATGTCTGCAAGACTTTGTAGGGGTTCCAGGAAACCCAACGACTAGCTAAAGGGGAGATTACAATTTAATTGGGCAATGCCATGAAGGTGGTGGCTATTACAGTGGGAGAAGTTTTATTTATCTCTTGAGAAAAATAAAACATAGGTTCTGGAAAATTCCATTTATGTACCTTTATTTAGAAAGAACTTAGTTTCAGTTTCTAAATTATTTATGGATGGATGTTCTATTTATTTTAATGACAGAGTTGTTATAAAAAAGGAATAGGGAGAATATCTGTTCAGGTACATTGATAGGAAATTTGTATACACTTGAACAAAAACCTCCCACGATGCAAATTGAAGTTTATAACTCATATTCTAATTCCAATAAGAGAAAAGAACCTTCGAAGATGAATCAAACATATCTTTGGCATCTTAGGCTTGGTCACATTAACCTAATAAGAATTCAAAGGTTGATAGTTGATGGACCTTTGGGTTCATTAGTGGTGGAGGATCTCCCAACCTGTGAATCTTCCTTGGAGGGTAAGATGACAAAGAGGCCTTTTAAGGCCAAAGGGTATGGAGCCAAAGATGTGTTAGAATTGGTTAATTCTGATTTATGTGGTCCTATGTCTATCCAGGCAAAAGGTAGTCTTGAATATTTCGTCTCTTTCATAGACGATTATTCATGATATGGATGACACTATAATCTGATCATGGTGGAGAGTACCTCTTGGGAGAGTTTAGGAACTACTTATCAGAGGCTGGGATTCAATCCCAATTGACTGCACCTGGCACACCCCAGCAGAACGGTGTAGCAGAGCGAAGGAATAGAACTCTTATGAAGATGGTTAGATTGATGATGAGTTATTTTGACTTGCCAGATTCGTTCTGGGGATATGCTCTAGATACGGAGGTGTACATTCTAAACTTGGTTCCATCTAAATCAGTGCCTTCTAATCTCACAGAGTTGTGGACTGGGTGAAAGCCTAGTCTAAGACATATTCGGATATGGGGGAATCCAGCACATGTGCTGAAGGCAGATGCTGGTAAGTTGGAACCTCGTACAGAAGTATGCTTATTTGTTGGCTATCCTAGAGGAATGAATGGTGGCTTGTTTTATAGTACTAGAGATCAGAGGGTGATCGTTAGCACGAATGTCAGATTTCTAGAGGAAGATTATGTGATGAGCCACAAGCCCAAGAGTAAAATTTTTCTGGAGGAGTTAAAAGAGGAAGTCACTTCTTTAGTACCGCCAGTACAAGAGGATATACCACATGTCACTGCACCGCATGTCACAGAGCATACACAGGAGATACCTCGTCATAGTGGGAGGGTTGTGAGACATCCTAATAGATTCATGTTCTTGGGAGAATCTTCTGATTTGGTCCCTGGCGAACATGAACCTAATCCCTGGACATATGATGAGGCAATCCAAGATAATGATGCAGTATCTTGGCAAAGTGCAATGAATGCTGAGATTGAATTTATGGATTCAAATCAGGTATGGTAGCTAGTAGAACCACCCGATGGTGTAAAAACCATTGGATGCAAGTGGATCTGCAAGAGAAAGAGAGGAATAGATGGGAAGGTTGAGACCTTCAAAGCGAGGCTTGTTGCGAAGGGGTATACTCAGAAAGAGGGTATCGATTATGAGGAGACCTTTTCGCCGGTAGCCATGCTTAAGTCTATCTTGATTCTCTTATGCATTGCAGCTTATATGGATTATGAGGTGTGGCAGATGGATGTCAAGACAGCTTTCCTTAATGGAAGTCTTGAGGAAAACATCTATATGTAGCAACTAGAGGGATTCATTTCTAAGGGCAAAGAGCATCTTGTATGTAAGCTTAATCGGTCAATTTATGGATTGAAGCAAGCTTCGACGTCTTGGAACATCCACTTTGATGAGGTGATCCAGTCTTACGGAGTTATTCAAAGTCCGGATGAGTCTTGTGTATACAAGAGATGTGACGGAAACATAGTGATATTTCTTGTGCTATACGTAGATGATATTTTGGTGATTGGCAACAATATCAAGGTGTTATCGGGCGTAAGGGTATGGTTGTCCAAATAGTTTGATATGAAGGACTTGGGTGAAGTGGGACACATCCTTGGGATCAAGGTTATAAGGGATCACAGGAAAAGGATGTTGTGCTTATCCCAAGCTTCATACATAGAGAAGATTATGGATCGTTTTAGCATGCAAAACTCCAAGAAGGGTTTTCTACCTTTCAGGCATGGAGTTCCTTTATCTAAGGAGATGTGTCCTAGATCATCTGAGGAGATAGAGGAGATGAAGGCGGTTCCTTATGCTTCGGTAGTAGGAAGCCTCATGTATGCGATGCTATGTACAAGACCAGATATCTGCTTTGCCGTGGGCATAGTCAGCAGATATCAGAGTAATCCAGGACAGGGACATTGGACTGCGGTAAAGCATATATTGAAGTGCCTGAGAAGAACTAGGGAATATATGCTAGTTTACCGAGCAGACCAATTACTCCGTGTGGATTACACAGATTCTGACTTCCAATCAGATAGGCAAAACAGTAAGTCTACCTCAGGTTTTGTGTTTACTTTGGGAGGTGGAGCCATTATATGGAGGAGTGTCCAGCAGAAATGCGTGGCAGACTCCACCATGGAAGCTGAGTATATGGCAGCCAAAGAAGTTGTGTGTCTCAGGAACTTCATGATGGACTTGGATGTGATTCCTGGTTTGCCCAGAACTATAGCAATTTATTGTGATAATAATGGTGCAATTACAAACTCGAAGGAACCACGAGCCCATAAGGTGAGTAAACACATAGAGCGCAAGTACCACCTGATACGAGAAATCGTAAAGGAGGTAGAAGTTACGGTCACCTTGATTGCATCAAAGGATGACCTGGTAGACCCTTTCACTAAGGCCCTTCTAGCGAGAGCTTTGATAGGCATGTGGAGGGAAGGGGAATCAGATGTATGGCAGTATGAGGACAGCATAGTCTTTTAGTATAAGTGGGAGATTGTAGGGATGTATACTGAAAAGTCTATCTTTTCTATGAACATCATTATTTTTTGAAATAAGAATCACATGATCATTGTTTGCATATTTTTATGGTTATGCAATATTGTCTAATACTTTACATTTTAGATAATATGGTGTGTTGTGTCACACAGGAGATCATGTTATCGGCCCCTTGAGAAGTATAAGTAAAGGCTCACAACTGAGATGACTTTGGACAAACCATCGGAATGGTTGTAGTGTGATTTGGTGTTGGTTTGTCTTTACCATAGAATCACACTAGTGCACTTTGTGTGTATTGAGAAGGACCGACTTAGAGGTGATTCGATTTATTGCTGACTACATAATCGAATCGGACCTCAGATATTATTTAGTACATGCTCTTAATCCCGATATAATAATGGGCACATATACTTAGTACTCATCTCTTTGATTTACCAATTGGCGAGATTTATAAATTAAATCGATAGGCTCGGTAAGTTGGGAGATGATATTATTTATATGGTGTGTCGTTGATTATAGGAGGAAACCGTGTCCTATATATATAGGATGATGATGTCCCCTTGAGGAGCTCATAAGGTTCATCATGTAAACCCTGCTGGTGGACTTGGTCCGGCATGATGAAAAGGTTGAGTGGTACTACTCAAGGAGTTAGATGTTGATTAATTAATGGTCAGTAAATTAATTAATCGACGGACATTCGAGATCTTAAACACGGGGAGAAAATGTAGAAATAATATATGGAGCCCATATTATCATATGGGGGTTGGTGAGGTAGATCAATGATGAACCTTTAGTGGATTGGATCATCATTAGTTGATCGGACTTTATGTGGGCTTGATCCATGGGGGGCCAAGACCCAACTCCTAATAGTCCCTAATGTAGCCTATTAAAACCTCATGATGCTTAGATCCAATGGATAGAAACAAAACTCTAAGATCTATTGGTAGAGATTAAATCTCTAAGATCCGACGGTTGAGATTAAATCTCTAGATCCGACGGTTGAGATTAAATCTCTAGAACCAATGGATAAGATTAAATCATGGCTTGAGCCCAACTCTATAAATAGAGCCATGAAGTGGGTGTTAGGGCAATCTCTTGCCATGATTAGGTTTTGATGTGTGTGGAAAAGGGTTTAAGTTAGTTTGTTATGTTGATTTGATATGTGCGTTGAAGTCGTGCAAGACTTAGTAATTCGCACATGGAGCCATGGCGAGTTTCACATCTCATGACTTGGTCCTTGAGTCGGTGAAGGATTTCTTTGCGGAAGCGTGCGCTTGGAGCATCTGAGGGACCGCCGGACGAGAAGCTTGGAGTGAAGCCGGAGGAAGTAGACTTCGAGGCAAGAGACGCGAAGGAGCATTGCAGAGTCATGCGCCTGATGCTACCGAGGGGCGTGGCCGAGAACGAAGAGAACTTCGAAGGTGAGGGACTCCGAGGGATGAGAGTGAGCGAATGTAACCCGGGAAGGGGTAGCTCTTAGGTGAAACTTGGTCATTTGGCTAAGTGTCGGATGGCATTTCCCGACACCAGTCGATTGCCATGGAATGACAGTCGACTGCTCTGAGTCGATGGTTCGATCGACTGGTCTAATGTGGCTGGATCAAGTTGATCATTCGACTGCCGGCAATGGTCGATCGGTGATGGCGATCGATCGGCCTACTAATGGGGAGCCGTGGATGGCACTGCGAGTACGCGGAGTCAACCTCGTTGAGGACTCGACTGATCGAGCACCAGTCGACTGATGGTAATATCAGTTGACTGATGCCAGTACTGTTGGATGAAATCCAACGTGGAAAGCGGTCGTTATTGGGCAACGACTACAGGACCAGTCGACTGATTGAGGGCATCAGTCGACTGCTCCTGTGTAAACGGGAAGAAACCCTCTTCCTCTATAAAAAGGAAGAGGATGGGGCTTTGGGAGGCTAATGCTTATGCTCTAATACTCTCCCAAAGTTCCCTAAAGCTTTCCATCCTCTTACTTGAGTTTATTTCCATTATATTTGTAAGAGGAGTTTTTTTGTGTAAAGAGGTTACCTCCACCTAGCTTTGTGCAAAGGAGAGATCTAGTGGATAGATTGCGGAGTGATTCACCGTGGACGAATCGGACCGTGGATTAGCGGCGTAGCCATGAACCATGTTACATCTCGGTGTTTGTATTGTTTGTTTATCTTTTGCTTTGTCTTTGTTTATATTTGCATATTCTGCTTGTGCAAACGTTTTGTAGACGAGCAAAATACGACATCCAATGATTGAGGGCTATTCACCCGCCTCTAGCCGACCGTTTCGATCCCCAACAGTGGGCGGCAAGAACAAGGATGGATGAGGGGATTAGCTTGGGCGGCAACCAATCCTAATTGGATTAGGATTGGGAGTGGTGGCTAGGGTTAGGGTTTTAGGAGCTAGGGGTGGGCGGCAACTAAAGGAGGTGTTCCTTCTTCTTCCAAAGGATGGCCAGCCCTTATTCTTCTCCTCTCTACCTTGGGATGAGCTCATCCTATTCTTATTCCCCTCTTCCATGGTCGGCCATAAGGAAAGCTAGGATTAGGGTTTGGAGGCTTAGGGTTTAGGAGGTTTGGGTGGCACCAAATAAGGAATGTTTTGTTTCTTCTTCCTCCTTTGGTGGCCGGCGCCCACAACCCTATCCCAGCCCTTGGGCAGCATCCAAAGACCTCTTTTCCTTCTCCTTAGGTGATGGAAACAAGATATAGGGCTTTCCCTTGGTGTCTTGATCGGTTTCCACCATTATCTCCTCCTTGTTGGCCGGCGGCAAGCATTTCTTTTGTTGCATGTTGGTTGGCCATAGGAAGGAGAAGAGCCTTGTTTCTATTCTTTCTCTTGCTTTGGAAGAGCAAGGAAGGAAGATTTGTGATCTAGGAGCTTCGAATTTTGGTGGATCGTCGCCCACACGACGTCCAAAAGGAGGAATGTCATACATTAGAAGATCGAGAGGTATACCTATTCTACTTTTTTCTTTTGTTTGTTGCTTGTTTTTTTTTCAATTATAAGCATGCTATAAATCTATAAATGGCTAAATAATACTTGGATCCTGAGCATAAACACAAAAATCGGTGATCCAGACATCGTCTATTCCGCGGCTAGTCGGAGAATAGAGGTTGGTCACTTGAACAACTAGTTTGTTCATGTGACCTCTCTAAACAAATAGCACGACGATGACTTGGTTGGTTTGGAAATCCCTTTTGTCTAAGATTAAATTTTTTTAATCCGGGGACATCGAAGGGATCGCCATGGACAAGCTACCGAGGTTAAGTGGGAAACGAAGTTTCCCCTCACGGACTCGATAAGCAAAACCCTTCAACATCGACTTCGTATTCAAATCCATTATCCAAATACTAATTAAAGTCTCGATTACACACTCCACGTAAACCTGACTATATCATTAACATCGACAAGATTAAAAGGGAAATTCCAACCCTTAAATTAAATTCACCCATATTATCCATATGGCCAATTCACACCTATTGAGCTCTCGCTATTGAACCCACAGCTAATCCACAACGGATCCACATTCATGCAACTACTCCAATCCGTAACTACATTGCTCCTATAATAATAGACAAGATTCCGATTGCATAACCTTAATGCATCCAAATACACTTACCTCACTCAGCCACAACTAAGCAAACCTTCCATTCATTGTCGACAACACCCTTGTCCACAACCATTTCAACGACACAAATCTATAATGTAAGAAACAACATGATGGCTAAGCAATACCATAGATGTGAGAGTAGATCATCGGCCACAATTGATGCTATCCATGGAGTAGGGCGTCGAACACCGAACGGTGGTGCTAAAATCTGAAATGGGCGGCAGTGAGAGCGCATGCGTGGCCACTACATCGACTAGAGGAGCCGATGGTGGTGGCTGAGGAAAAAGGCAAGCTACGGCGATGGAGAGAGGAGAGTCGACTGCGACGACAACCGAGGGTCGTGGAAAAAACTAGATATGTCGGCTGCAGCTGGTTCTTGCGGCGAACAACGAGGATAAATGGGCAATCGGAAGGCTCATGATCGGAATAAAAAGAAAGGAAGAGAAATCACAGCGATCGACGTTGTCTATCCAACGGTGAAGATGCAGCCCTAGAAGTCGAGACCAAAGAAATCGACAGCAAGGAAATCGGGAAGAAGAGTCAACGACGGATCGAAATCGATGACTCTATCGCGTTGCCAATACTGGACTCGTGGTGGTAGCGGTGTGGCAGTGGCGACCCGCGTGGCGGACTGGCTTAGGGCGCGACGATCGAAGAGTAGGGGAGAGCTTGTGGCATGGATGAGGAGAAGGAGAAAAGTTCGGTCGGGGAAAAATGGAAGGATCGAGAAAAATAAATGTTTAGCATTTATAGGTTAATTAAACCTATTAATTTCTACTAAGCAGATGACCCAAACAGGCTTTGTCAGAGACTATTAAATCTTTCCCCGCAACAGCCATAGAAATTTCCATTTATGTCCTGGAAAATTTCTAAAACTTCTTGAAAAATTCCATAGGATATTTTCCTAATTAACAAGCATTATTTTTTTTATTATTATTTTTCCCTGTATTTTACAACTGGTATTGGAGAAGTAGGTCATAGAATGTTTTTTAGTCAACTGCCCCGTCGATTGATAGTATACCAATCGACTGTTCGCATGAGGAAGTTGACTGATGCTTCTTTTTTGCAACGATTTTTTTTTGTTTCCAATACTGCGATGAAAATGATTTTTTATCGCAAATCTGTGATGAAATTTATTTTCGTTGCTAATCTAAGGAAATAAAAAAATATAATGCTAAAATCTACTATTTTGACCTATTTTACAACAAACGCATCTAACAATATAAACTAATTCACATATCAAACTTCATAATCATCTAATAAATGAAAATAATTTAATACCAAATCAATATTTACATAAAAAACATAAACATAACTTATAATACATGGATATCGAATGTGATAAGTCAAGTAATATTTATATACAACAAATTCAAACAAAACCACCATCGTCACCATCATCATAAAAAAAATACATCGTCATTGTCATTCTTACAGGCATCAGTAGGAGGACCAGATTCAGGAGGAGGAAGTTGACATGAACTAGACGATAATTGAAGATGCTTCATAATTAACATTTGTTGCCTCCGAAATTTGTTCATCTGTTCATTTAATTCCATTACTTCATGATCTCTTTGTCTTGATTAATTTTCCTTTTGCGCTAGCAACTCCTTCAAATGACTAACCTCTTAGGTCAATTGATTTATTTCTACTCTTACTATTGGTGAGAATGAAGAAGAAGCATTAGAGACTTTATAGGTTCAACTCAAAGAATCGAGTCCAATTATTCCTCCACCTTTCGCCCCTCTAGTTGGTTCGAGCCATAAATTCATATTGCCAACAGAAGGCTTAGATTTGACTGCATCATCACTTGCACCAGAATTTATCTGTGCAAGTTCATCGTATTTCGTATGTTTTGAAAAAAAAGTTAAATAATAACAAAATATTGTAAAACTTTTAAAATTACAAACCTGTTGGTGCAATCGGCCCAGGTTGACTCGAGTTTGACTCGAGTAGTACTTTGATAGTATTTTAATGATAGACAAAACTCATGACATGGGATTATCATGGGAAAGTCCAACATGGGGTTGGCATGGAAAATCCAAGCATGGAGCTTGGTGTGGAAAAGTCCAACATGGTGTTGGCATGGAAAATCCAAGCAAGGAGCTTGGTGTGGGAAAAGTCAAAAGCATTGCAAAGCCGTCCGCTTGGTGTTTGGTGAGAAATGCATTGCGAAGCCATGCGCTTGGTGCATGTGGGAAGTCTTGAGGACTTGGTATGTTCACTAGGCTCGGGGTCCTTGAGTCGGTGAAGGATGGCATTGTGAAGTCGTGCGCTTGGTTCATCCGAGGGACCACCGGACGGGGAGCGAATGGAGTGAGACCAAAGGGAAGCATACTTTGAGGGCATGAGACGCGAAGGATGGCATTGCGAAGCCATGCGTTTGGCGCATCCGAGGGACGTAGGTCGAGGGAAGAGAGCTTCGGTGGGAAACTCCATGAGGAATAAGGTGGACTTGGCCAAGTGGCTAAGACTGAGTGTCGGAGGCTCAAACATGATGTTTGAGGGTTTACCCGATGGTCAGATGCTCAAACAACTTGGTGTTTGAGGTTTTGCCTGATAGCAGTCGACTGGCATAGGTGTCGGTTCGACTGATCCAAGTCGACTAGGGTTCGACTAGTGTTAGACTTGCGGTTTTATGCTTGGCGATCATTGCCATGGGTAGATCGGCCCGATGGATCGGTAATGATCGGCATGGGATGGCTGAAAGAATGCTCGTGTGATGGCAATGATCGGGTCACTAGTCGACTAATGGGCATCATCAGTCAACTGGTAGGTGATTCGTTGGAACGTGTCAAACGTGGATCTGGCCGTTGTGAGACAACGGCTACAGGGGCAGTCGACTGGGACCTTTTGGTAGTCGACTGATGGGCACAAAAATAGTTTGATGCAGGTTATTGTTAGTAATATATGAGAGATGTCCTAAGGCAATCGCCTTATGTATGAACCATTTATATGATAAATGAAGATTCACTATTTGAGTATACATGTTTTATGTATTTGATTGGATCTTAAACTCATTTACTGAATGTCCACGATACGATTCACAGCATGAGAGAATTTGTGATTGGATCACAACTAGTGAGTATCTCTACATGTGTAATTGTGATGTATCGGAATTATCCCTAGTCGATGAATTGATGGATTTGGACACCATCAATTCTGTCGAGACTAGCACGAGGTATACTCCTTGGTGTATCCAAGCAGTTGATTCTCACTGGCTGGAGACATAGTGATGTCCGGAGTTAATCGTGGATGCTAGTTATGGTAACTAGTTCATTGGAGTGACCAGCCGTAAGACTTCATATGGTTCTCCGCATATATAGATATGTCAATGAAGTTCTTACTGTGGCTTAAGTGCGATGTTCCTTTGACTTGCGGTATTCAAGTCATCTTGATCATGGAGACTTATGCTTTGACATCTTAAGCAAACATCTCCGAGGAGATGTGGACCCGGGATGATTGAGTATAAGTCGAAGTGATGGAAGGTGTTTGAATAGACTATAAAGGATTCATCACTCCTTGCGAGGAGATGTATACCCATGGCCTCTCGTCGGATTGTTACTAAAGTCTTTGGCCAAAGCATTACATGTTTAGAGTAAGGTACTCTTCGATACATGTGGAGTAAGTAGAATTCGTTGGACGAGAAAATGATACTTGGGCTAGGTGTGACATAGTCAGCCTAGTGGGGACTGACACAACAGACCATGTCCTGAACCAAGTGGGTATAAGATGAGTGAAGGGAATGGGGCACGATTCATTCGAGCTACTGAAGGGTTTCAGAAATAGTTCTGGATCAACCGTTGATCTTTTCGGTTAATTGGGGATCATGATGTACTACTAGGTGCCACTCATGATCGTTCTATAATTAATGGTTAATTATAGACGGCCAACATAAACCGAGAACCTATTTGGTCACACGCACAATGAGTGTAATCCAAAGGATTTAAAACGAGCTTGAGAATGGGATTCTCAGACCGAGAGAAACTATGTTTGGTTGGACCAAACATAAAGCGAGCATGAAATTGTTTCAGTCGCAATGGAAGCGTGGATGGGCCGTGTCTTATGAAGACATAATGGATGGACCAAAATGGTTTGGTTCTAATCCAATGGATGAGAATAAACCAAAGGGTTTGGTTTATTTTAAACGAATGAACCAAAAGTTGGTTCGGTTCGTTTTAACTTAAAATAAACCATCATGGTTTGGTTTATTTTAACTTATCCTAATGGAGCGGGTTAACGGGCCTAATGGTTATGATCCAATAACCATTAAGAGAAGTAGTTCTCTATAAAAGAGGGCTTAAGGGATAATTAAGCCCTAATCAAAACCCTAGCCCCCTTGAGTTGCCGCCCACCTCCACCTTGGAGTTAATTGGCGCCAACCCTAAAGCTGCCGCCGCCCAGCTTGTGTGCTGCCGTCCAAGTCTTTGCCGGCGTCCAAGCTTCAGCCGGAGAACCTCCGGCGACCCTCCGGCGATCTCCTTTGGGTTCGGTGATAAGGTGAGCTTCCATCTTTCCTTAGCCGGCCTCTATTCCTCCACCAAAAGCTGTCCAGTTTTTCTGGACAGCTTGTTTCTTTGTTGTCGGAGTGTCGTTTGGACGACGGTTAGTGCTCCGACAGCGGCTAACTTACCGGGGATTTGATCTCCGCTAATCCTCTGAGGTGGGGGATGAAGGATTCGTCAAACGGTTGACGAATACCTCTCCGGAGAAGCGAGTTTTGAGAACTCGTTTTAGGATCCGAATTTGGATTCGGATCGTGATCATCTCTCGATCACGTCGTCTTCAACACGAGGCTAGTAACCCGTACGAAGACGAAGCTCGTGACTTAGCGAAGTCATCCCGAGGAGCTCGGTGTGGATACGGATAGAGACGATTCTTACGAGGATCGTTCCGGTTGATGCCGTTCCCGCTACACGTCATACGAAAGGTATAACGTAGATAAATTTCTTTTATTGCAAATTTTAATTTACGGTTATGTCTACACTTGTTGTAATATACATGCGTGTGTTGTGTGTGTTGTAATAAATATAGATTTATTATTTTTAATTGCTTCCGTTGTGCTCATGTTTACGAAACATGATCGAACACACACACGCCGCGGTGCCGGAAACCCAACAGTGGTATCAGAGCCCAGGTTGTGTTTCGACATAATCGTAAAAATGGTTTTGTGATAGTCATAATGTATTTCTGGAAATTTTCTAAATTTTGGAAATTTAGAAGTATTTATGGAAATTTTTCAATTTTGGAAAGTCTAGAAGTATTTATGAAAATCTTCCACTTTTGGAAAGTTGGAAGTATTTATGGAGATTGATATTTTCGATAAATAAAATATTTGATTAGATTCTGGAAATTTGTTTCCTAATTTAATCATGATTTGATTTGGGAAATCAAATCTTAAAAATATTTTATTTCCATAAGTAGTTTTAATGATTTAGGAAATTGGTTTCCTAAATAGATTTTCCTTAATCAAATAATTCCATGAATAAAATATGTGATTAGATTTGGAAATTTGTTTCCTAATTTAATTTTGATTTGATTTGGAGAATCAAATCTTAAACATATTTTATTTCCATAAATAGTTATGACATATAAGGAAATTATATACATGACATAATTGTATGTCATGTAATTGCATTAGATGCATAACATTATGCCATGCGTGTCGTGACATGTAGATGTATGCCATGTATGCCATGCCATGTAGATAATAGTTATTTGCATGCAAAGAGGATGAGACATAAAAACCCTTAATCAATATTAAAGCCTACACCTTCCATTAATATGGTTAGAACAAGAGTTCTGTTTCTTGTTTGTGTTGTTGGACTCTCTCCAAGCCCGGCTCGAACCTGAATATGTTCAAACCATGGAATAGTTTAATACTAATATGGTAAGAGTCAGAGGTCAATCGTTAGCTTTGGTTGTTGGACTCTCTCCAAGCTAGGCTAATTGGTTGGATGCGCTCTAACCATATTAAAACTATGTCCTGATTAATGGGTTGGCTTTAACCTGGAGCATCGGCTTGTTGGACTCTCTCCAAGGTCGATGTAAAGGGAGGTGAAGTTGGGTGCTATGCATATGATGCATACTTGTTAATGTGTTAACAACCCGATGTATGTGTGAACATTCAAATAGTTGATAGCACATTGTGATAGTTGCATATACGTGATATGCAATCGGTATAGATGATACCTACCGTCGTAGTTATGAATGGCTTGTTGGACTCTCTCCAAGTTTGTTCATAACTATGATGGATATCAGCCCATTCGGAGATGGACCTACGATCTCCCGAAGTGATTTTGGGGTTTTTGAAATTCGAAAAATGAATGGGATTTATAAATGTATATTGATGCATTTTTAAAATCATATTTCTCATATATGCTCGTTTTGTATTTCTAAGTTAATATATTGATCATGATGTGTTTGAATTTGCGTTCCATTTTGGATTCAAATAAATTGACTGGGTCGAACTTCTTGGACTGGCTTAGAAACTTGAGAATTGTTCTCAAGGTGAAAAGCTTGTGTATGTCCTCGAAGCGCCTCTTCCCGCCCGTCCTAGTGACGATGCAACTTTGGACCAATTGTTGGCCTATCAGAAACATGTAAGTGATTCTGAACAAATGAGTTGCATCATGCTAGCCGCGATGGAACCCAAGCTACGAAAGCAGCATGAGCATATGGATGCTCATATCGTAGTCCTTCATCTCTGTGAGTTGGTTGATGAGCAAGTGAGATTGAAGGTTTGAAGTCTCAAGCTCCTCTTCACCTCTGAGATGCAAGGAGGTTCATTTGTAGTCTTGCTCAACATCTTTGAAGACTGGAGCCTTCTGAGAAGCATGAGTAGGGGACAGTGTTGTTAGTTGATTCCTTGAAGAAAGGTTCTAAGAGGGAGTCAAAGGAACAGCAGAAGGGGAAGAAGAAAAAGGCTAAAAGGCAGAACCAGCTCAAAAGGGCACTTGCCATCATTATGGCAAGGAGGGTCATTGCCGAAGAAATTGCAAGGTTTATCAAGAGTCCGTGAAGAAGGATAAGGCATCGGATGCCCCATCTTCTTCAGAAATCTTCTTTATTGATTGTCATTCTATTTCCTTAGACACTTGGGTATTGGATACTGGGTGTGGCTCACATATATGTAATGACATACATGGGCTAAGGAATAGAAGAAGACTCGTCAAGGGAGAGTCAAATTTACGTGTTGGGAATGAAGCAAAGGTTGCTGCACTCGCCATCGGAACATATTTGTTGAAACTCCCTGCAGGACTTGTCTTAGAACTGGACAATTGCTTTTATATTCCTTTGTTGATAAAGAACATCATTTCTATTTCTTGTTTAAATAGAAATGGTTTCCATTTGACGTTTAGTAACAATTGTTGTTACATAACTTTGAATGGGGTTCTTTATGGGACTGGAACTTTAAGCAATGGTGTTTATACGTTGGACGTATCCAGTGACATTTGCAATATTGAAGCGAGCAACAAGCATGCTCGAAAGGATAATTCAATAGACTCCTATATGTGGCATTGTCGTCTTGGCCATATAAGCAAGACACGCATGTCCGAATTACACCGATGTGGAATTCTGGAATCGTTTGAATTGGATTCATACGATACATGCGAATCATGCTTAAAAGGCAAGATGACTAAGTTACCTTTTACTGGAAAAGGTGAACGAGTAGGAGAGTTACTAGGTCTAATACATACTGATGTATGTGGACCTATGTCAACTCAAGCATTAGGAGGCTATAGTTACTTCATTACCTTCACCGATGATCACTCACGGTTTGGGTATGTGTTCTTGATGAAACACAAGTCTGAAGCCTTTGAAAGGTTCAAAGAATTTAGAAATGAAGTAGAGAAACAACATGACAAGAGTATTAAAATACTTCGATCGGATCGAGGTGGTGAATACTTAAGTCAAGAGTTTCTTAATTATCTAAGAGACAATGGCATATTGTCTCAATGGACTCCGCCCTATACACCACAGCATAATGGTGTATCTGAGAGGCATAACCGGACCTTGTTGGACATGGTCAGGTCAATGATGAATCATACAACTCTTCCCATGTCCTTTTAGGGCTATGCACTTCAGACAGCTGTTTACTTGTTAAACAGAATGCCTACCAAGGTAGTCTCAACTACTCCATATGAGATATGGAATAGTAAGAAACATCATGTATCTTACTTGAAGATATGGGGTTGTCCTGCTTATGTGAAGCGGACTGTATCAGACAAATTGGATGCTAAGTCTGATAAATACTTATTTATTGGATACCCTAAGGAAACTAGGGTTTACCAATTCTATCATCCTGTGGAACAAAAGGTGTTTGTTTCAAGGCATGCTGTGTTTCTAGAGAAAGAGTTTCTCTTGCAAGAAAATAGCGGGAGTGTCGTCGAGCTTGAGGAGGCTCGAGAGACTCAAATAGACATTGATGAGATACCTGGTGAAGCACAATAGCCGACAACTCATAGTGATGAGCAATCGGCTGGACCTATTGTAACACCACATCTTCGTAGATCTGGTAGAACACGCAATATTCCTGAGAGATATGGATTTCTCGTAAGTGAATCGAATGACGTGTTACTCATTGATGATGAGGAGCCTACCAGTTATGAAGAAGTGCTGACAAGTTCAGAAAGCGATAAATGGCTTGGTGCCATGAAGTCGGAAATGGATTCCATGTATGGAAACCAAGTTTGGAACTTGGTTGACCCACCTGAAGGCATAAAGCCTATAGGGTGCAAGTGGGTTTTCAAGAAGAAAACTGACATGGATGGTAATGTGATTACCTATAAGGCTAGATTTGTCGCGAAAGGATATCGTCAAAAGCAAGGTGTTGATTATGACGAAACCTATTCGCCTGTAGCTATGCTTAAATCCATTCGGATGCTCCTGGCCATAGCGGCTCATTATGATTATGAGATATGGAAGATGGATGTGAAAACAGCTTTCCTTAATGGAAACCTGCTCGAGGATGTGTATATGATACAGCCTGAGGGTTTCACATCGGTTGATAAAACCAAGGTATGCAAATTGCGACAGTCCATTTATGGATTGAAGCAAGCATCCAGGAGTTGGAATATTCGTTTTGATGAGACAATCAAAAGGTTTGATTTCTCACAAAATCCAGACGAACCTTGTGTGTACAAGAAGGTTAGTGGGAGTGCAGTCGTGTTCCTAGTATTGTATATCGATGACATACTACTTATAGGAAACGATGTTTCAATCTTACAGTCAGTGAAGGTTTGGTTATCCAAGACATTCTCCATGAAAGACCTGGGAGAAGCAACCTACATCCTTGGGATTAAGATCTATAGAGATAGATCGAAACGGTTGCTTGGTCTTTCGCAGTCTACATATATAGACCGAGTGCTAAAGAGGTTTAGCATGTCGGAATCCAAGAAAGGTTTCCTACCCATCAGGCATGGGATACACCTTTCGAAGTCTATGTGTCCGCGCACAGAAGACGAGAGGATTTGCATGAGTAAGATTCCCTATGCATCCGCAATAGGATCTATCATGTATGCTATGTTATGTACGAGGCCCGATGTATCGTATGCTCTGAGTGTCACGAGCAGATACCAGTCTGATCCAAGAATGAATCATTGGGTGGCTGTCAAGACGATCCTTAACTACTTAAGAAGAACTAAGGATGTGTTCCTAATATATGGAGAAGGGTACATGGTGATACGTGGGTATACGGATGCCAGCTCCAGACAGACAAGGATGATTCCATGTCTTAGTCTGGGTATGTATTCACCTGGAATGGAGGCGCAATAAGTTGGAAAGGTTCCAAGCTTGACACTATAGCGGATTCTGCCACTAAGCCAGAATACATTGCAGCTTTAGAAGCAGCAAAGGAAGCGGTTTGGATCAAGAAGTTCATCTCTAAACTTGATGTGGTCTCATCAATGATCCAAACATGTGCTTCGCCGCTATCATCTTATCAGAGAGATCATCAGTAGGAACGAAATACAAATCGAGAAAATTCCCACTGAAAGGAACTTAGTGGATCCCTTGACTAAGGCATTACCTCAAAATAAGTTTGAGGGTCATGTTCGAGCTTATGGTATTGGATACCGTAGCGATTGGCATTAGGCCAAGTGGGAGTCTGTTAGTAATATATGAGAGATGTCCTAAGGCAATCGCCTTATGTATGAACCATTTATATGATAAATGAAGATTCACTATTTGAGTATACATGTTTTATGTATTTGATTGGATCTTAAACTCATTTACTGAATGTCCACGATACGATTCACAGCATGAGAGAATTTGTGATTGGATCACAACTAGTGAGTATCTCTACATGTGTAATTATGATGTATCAGAATTATCCCTAGTCGATGAATTGATGGATTTGGACACCATCAATTCTGTCGAGACTAGCACGAGGTATACTCCTTGGTGTATCCAAGCAGCTGATTCTCACTGGCTGGAGACATAGTGATGTCCGGAGTTAATCGTGGATGCTAGTTATGGTAACTAGTTCATTGGAGTGACCAGCCGTAAGACTTCATATGGTTCTCTGCATATATAGATATGTCAATGAAGTTCTTACTGTGGATTAAGTGCGATGTTCCTTTGACTTGCGGTATTCAAGTCATCTTGATCATGGAGACTTATGCTTTGACATCTTAAGCAAACATCTCCGAGGAGATGTGGACCCGGGATGATTGGGAATAAGTCGAAGTGATCGAAGGTGTTTGAATAGCCTATAAAGGATTCACCACTCCTTGCGAGGAGATGTATACCCATGGCCTCTCGTCGGATTGTTACTAAAGTCTTTGTCCAAAGCATTACATGTTTAGAGTAAGGTAATCTTCGATACATGTGGAGTAACTAGAATCCGTAGGACGAGGAAATGATACTTGGGCTAGGTGTGACGTAGTCAGCCTAGTGGGGACTGACACAATAGACCATGTCCTGAACCAAGTGGGTATAAGATGAGTGAAGGGAATGGGGCACGAATCATTCGAGCTACTGAAGGGTTTCAGAAATAGTTCTGGATCAACCGTTGATCTTTTCGGTTAATTGGGGATCATGATGTACTACTAGGTGCCACTCATGATTGTTCTATAATTAATGGTTAATTATAGACGGCCAACATAAACCGAGAACCTATTTGGTCACACGCACAACGAGTGTAATCCAAAGGATTTAAAACGAGCTTGAGAATGGGATTCTCAGACCGAGACAAACTATGTTTGGTTGGACCAAACATAAAGCGAGCATGAAATTGTTTCAGTCGCAATGGAAGCGTGGATGGGACGTGTCTTATGAAGACATAATGGATGGACCAAAATGGTTTGGTTCTAATCCAATGGATGAGAATAAACCAAAGGGTTTGGTTTATTTTAAACGAATGAACCAAAAGTTGGTTCGGTTCGTTTTAACTTAAAATAAACCATCATGGTTTGGTTTATTTTAACTTATCCTAATGGACCGGGTTAACGGGCCTAATGGTTATGATCCAATAACCATTAAGAGAAGTAGTTCTCTATAAAAGAGGGCTTAAGGGATAATTAAGCCCTAATCAAAACCCTAGCCCCCTTGAGTTGCCGCCCACCTCCACCTTGGAGCTAATTGGCGCCAACCCTAAAGCTGCCGCCGCCCAGCTTGTGTGCTGCCGTCCAAGTCTTTGCCGGCGTCCAAGCTTCAGCCGGAGAACCTCCGGCGACCCTCCGGCGATCTCCTTTGGGTTCGGTGATAAGGTGAGCTTCCATCTTTTCTTAGCCGGCCTCTATTCCTCCACCAAAAGCTGTCCAGTTTTTCTGGACAGCTTGTTTCTTTGTTGTCGGAGCGTCGTTTGGACGACGGTTAGTGCTCCGACAGCGGCTAACATACCGGGGATTTGATCTCCGGTAATCCTCTGAGGTGGGGGACGAAGGATTCGTCAAACGGTTGACGAATACCTCTCCGGAGAAGTGAGTTTTGAGAACTCGTTTTAGGATCCGAATTTGGATTCGGATCGTGATCATCTCTCGATCACGTCGTCTTCAACACGAGGCTAGTAACCCGTACGAAGACGAAGCTCGTGACTTAGCGAAGTCATCCCGAGGAGCTCGGCGTGGATACGGATAGAGACGATTCTTACGAGGATCGTTCCGGTTGATGCCGTTCCCGCTACACGTCATACGAAAGGTATAACGTAGATAAATTTCTTTTATTGCAAATTTTAATTTACGGTTATGTCTACACTTGTTGTAATATGCATGCGTGTGTTGTGTGTGTTGTAATAAATATAGATTTATTATTTTTAATTGCTTCCGCTGTGCTCATGTTTACGAAACATGATCGAACACACACACGCCGCTGTGCCGGAAACCCAACAGTTATAAATGGACCTCAAGTGGGAGGATTTCTCCAAGACATTATGGGAGCTATTGGAGGGGAATTGTTGCTGCATTCCAGTCCTTCAAGAGCCATCCAAAGCAAGCAACAAGAAAGGGTTCAAAGCAAAGAGTTGTAAAGCGTTCTTTACTTATATTTCTTAGTGTCTTTGTATTTCTTGTAGTATTATTGTTGTAATAGCTTGTGAGAGGTTTCTCCAGCTCCGACGTGTAGTCGAGAAGGAGTTTAGTTAGTGTCATGTGCATAACTAGAGCTCGGTGAGCTCGCCCGTGGGGTAGGAACCATTTGGTTCCAAACCACGTATATCGTGGTGTCTTTTGTGTGATTGTATTTGTTGTTAGTATTCATATTTGTATTTGTATTCCTCTGCGCTAATGACAATTGTAGACGAGCATGCAACGAGAACGATTGTATTCCACCGTACGACGAAAGAGGGCTATTCACCCCCCTCTAGTCGGCCAACCACATGTTAGGGTAATCTCTTGCAATGATAAGGTTTTGATGGGTGTGGCAAAGGGTTTATGTTAGGTTTGTATTGTTATTTGATATGTGAGTTGGAGTCTTGCAGGACTTAGTAATTCGCACATGGAGCCTTGGCGGGTTCACCCTCACAACCTCGGTCCTTGAGTTGGTGAAGGATGACTTTGTGGAAGTTGTGCGCTTGGAGCATCCGAGGGACCGCCGGACGAGATGACTTGAAGTGAAGCCAAAGAAGCATACTTCGGAGGCAAGAGACGCGAAGGAGCATTCCAGAGCCGTGTGTCTGATGCTGCCGAGGGACGTGGCCGCGAACGAAGAGAGCTTCGGCGAGGGACTTTGAGTGAGATGAGAGAATGAGTGAAATGTAAGTAGCTCATTATGTGAACTTGGTCGAATGGCTGAGTGTCGGAGACTTGACCACAAGGGTTAAGGTTTACCCGACCGCCGGAAGCTCAAACTTATGATAAGTTTGAGTTTCACACGGCACCAGTCGACTGCCATGTAATGGCAGTCGACTGATCTGAGTCGAGTGTGTTTGACTGGTATCCGACTGATGGGTTAATGCCCGTGATCGGAATCAGAATCGATCATTGCCGAGGATGTCGCGAACGTAACCGCCAGCCGTGGCCGTCGGCATCGACTACGGAGGCGCATTCGACCGTGAGGTCCATCGGTCGAATGCCAAGTGTTTCGTTGGACTACTGCGGTCGGGATTCGCGTGTTCGGAGGCCGTTGTAGTGGACGACATCGCCAAGCGGCGATCATGAGTGGCGGCCAACGGGAAAAAATCAACCCTCTCTATAAAAATAGAGGGTGTGAGCCTTTGAGAGGCTAATGCTTATGCTCTAAGTGATCTTCCTAGTGCCCCACAAGCTTTAAACTCTTCTTACTTATCTTTACTTCAATCTTATTGTAAGAAGAGTGATCTTGGTTGTAAAGGTTACCTCCACCTAGCTTGGTGCAAAGGAGAGACCATTAGTGGATTGGTTTTGGCGGAGTGATTCACCGAGGACGAATCGGGGACCATGGATTAGTGACGTAGCCATGAACCACGTTACACCATCTTGTTAGCGTTTGATTTCTTGTATTTCTATTTGCTTGTCTTGCTTTATTGTTTCCGTTGCGCTAATCTCTTTGTAGAAGAGCAAATACCGACATCCAACGTTCGAGGGCTATTCACCCCCCTCTAGTCGGCCGTTTGATCCCCTACAAGTGGTATCAGAGCCAAGGAAAGCTTGTCGAGGACTAACCGCCATAACAAGAAACATTCAAAATGGCCGGCTCCAACATCCACCCACCGAAGTTCGACGGCGAATTCTCTTGGTGGAAAAAGAGAATGGAGGTATATTTCGAAACGGATTTTGATATTATGATTACAATGGAATCCGGTTTCGTTTTGCCTAGGGATGAAGAAGGAAAGCCAATAGAGAAATCTAGGTGGACTAAAAAGCAAAGGGAAGAGCACCTTGCAAACTCAAAAGTCAAGCATCATCTTTTCAATGTGCTTCCCCAACAAGAGATCAACCGAATTGGAGAATGCCTAAGTGCCAAGGAGATGTGGGAGAAGTCAATTGAGCTTCATGAAGGCACATCCGAGGCGAAGCTAGCAAGGAGAGACCTCCTCCGCTCCCAACTCAACAACATTAAACTAGAAAAGGGAGAAAAGGTAATTTCCTTACATTCTCGTTTCAAGGAAATTATAACCGGTTTGTCAAGTGTAGGTGAGAAGCTATCAAATCGGGATATGGTTATGAAGGCTATAGATGCCTTTCCGTGATCCTCAAAGTGGAGCTCCATGGTGGACTCCTTCTATATCTCCAAGAATTTAGAAGTGAGCACCTTGGAGGAGTTCTTCTCAACAATGGAGCTCCACGAAACAAGGCTTGAAGGAATACAAGAAGAGCCAAAAATCCAACCTTCAAGAGGAGTAGCTTTGATGGCAAACAAGGGGAAGAAGAAGATAGAGATCCCCTCCTCCTCCGATGATGAAGCATCCTCCTCCTCCTCCATGGATAGCATGGAAGAAGCATATATGGTAAGGAGGGTAAGGCGTGCTTTAAAGGGTTTTCATTTTAATGAATCTAATGATAGGAATAGAAGACCAAGGGGGAAGATCATATGCTACAATTGCCAAGGAGAGGGACATATAAGGGATAATTGTCCCCTCCTAAATAAAAGCAAGGAGGAGAAGAGAAAGAAAGAAGAAAAGAAGAAGAAAAAGGGGAGCAAGAAGAAAAAGGAAGAGGAGAAGAAGGCAAAGGAAAAGGGGAAGGCCAAGGCATTTAAAGCAAAGACATGGGATGACCCTTCCTCTTCCTCTTCATCATCATCGGAAGAGGAGAACGCTTTCATCACCAACCTTTCTCTAATGTCATTTGATGACTTGGATTGCTCCTCCTCCTCAAATGAAGAATCAAGCTCAAGTGGAGAGAGCTCAAGTGAAGGGGGAGCCTCTACATCCTCCTCATCCAAAGAAGAAGAAGAGGACATGGAAACTATGGTAACGAATGCCTCTCCTAAGAAAATAGTTTCCATAATTTATAGTTTAACTAAGGACTTATTTGGAATGAAAAAGAAAAATAAAAGCATGCTTGATCAAATTAAGGCATTGGAAAATAAGCTAGAAAATGCATGCCTAAATGATAATGATAATATTTCTTCTAGCTTAAATGATGCATGCTCACATGAATATATGCCATTTAATGTTAGTGATGCATGCATGGATGAAAATAGGGCTCTAAGGGAAAAGGTAGATTACTTGACAAAAGCCCTAAAAAAATTCACTATAGGCTCCAACACCTTGAACATGATCATAGGGAGCCAAAGAGCTAGCTTTAATAAGAATGGCCTAGGATACAAAGAAAAGAAAAATGAAAAGGGGTATAAATGCCTAATTGCTAGGGGACAAGATAAAAAAAAAGTAATAGCTAGGAAATGGATCCCCAAGGAGTATCTTGTGAACCCCATAGGAAAGAATTTGTATTGGGTTCCAAAATCCATCCTTAAGGGTTAGAAAACCCCTAGGGTAGTCAACCATATGGACGTGACCTATATCATATCTTTGGTTGACTTAGGATGGTGGGACAACATTTTTAAATAGTGTTAGGTGATGATAACGTGCCTATAAATAGTTAATAATACTTAAATCATGATGATTAATGTAATTCCTATGTATGTTTGCAATCATGATTTATGATTTTGAAAATTGCCACATCATCATGAGAAATAGGGTCTAAATCATGCTTTAGGTGATACTTTGTTTATTATCATGACATAATACCTAATGCATGATAACAATTCAATGAATACATGTATTTCATGATCATAATATGAATTTAGTTCATATATGTCATTATGATCATGTTGAGTGTTAGGATGATACTTAACCTTGATAGAATTGTATGAATATAATGGTTAAGTATATACAAATACCCTCTAGGATGCATCTTACACTCACCATAGGCTACTTTGATTGAAAACTTAGCATGAGTGAGATGTTAGGATGATACAAATGTCCACTAATGCCTATGGCATTTAGATGATCATTTAAAGTATCAAAATAGCAATAATAGACCAATCATGGGGAAGGCTTATGTTTAATTCATAGACATATTGCCCAAAGATCATGGTTGGATATTTCATATGTTTTCAAAACAATTTCTTACTTTAAAATCTATGTATTCATGTTTTGAAACAATTGGATGCAAAACTAGGTGTTAAAATTGATACTAGCATGATCAAAAACCTAGTGGTTTTTAAAACTTTTAGATTTTTGTCAAATCTCTGGAAATATAATGCTTTTTCATGAAAAACTAATTTTCACTGATAAAGAATCTTACAAGAAATATGTTCCCCAAAATTTCATGATTTTTTTAATTTTCTAGAATTTTTAATGCATTTCTGAAATTCACCCAGAAAATCAGAATTTCGGAAACCATTGTGCGATCATGCCATCGATGCGATCATTGCTCACTGAAAAATAGTCTAATATTTTCTGATTTCAGATTTTAAACATGTTTTTGGTATTTTCCTTCTATTAAACATGATGCCATGGGTTTATAACTTAGTATTAATCTTTTTGATGGTGTCAAAGGGGGAGAAATAATTGTGTTTAAGTAAATTATGATAGGGGGAGAAGTTGTAGAGAGAGTTTCATGGATTAAGGGGGAGTTGCATGTTGCTATATCATGTTTATGTTTACATGCTTTCTTACCTTAGAAATTTCTATCAAATGTTTTTTACCTAACTTAAACGGATTGCCACACATCAAAAAGGGGGAGATTGTTAGGGCAATCTCTTGCCATGATAAGGTTTTGATGTGTGTGGCAAAGGGTTTAAGTTAGGTTTGTATTGTTATTTGATATGTTCGTTGGAGTCTTGCAGGACTTAGTAATTCGCACATGGAGCCTTGGCGGGTTCACCCTCACAACCACGGTCCTTGAGTCGATGAATGATGAATTTGCGGAAGCCGTATGCTTGGAGCATCCGAGGGACCGCCGGACGAGATGACTTGAAGTGAAGCCAAGGAAGCAGACTTCGGAGGCAAGAGACGCTAAGGAGCATTGCAAAGTCGTGCGCCTGATGCTGCCAAGGGACGTGGCTGCGAACGAAGAGAGCTTCGACGAGGGACTTCAAGTGAGATGAGAGAATGAGTGAAATGTAAGTAGCTCATTAGGTAAACTTGGCCGAATGGCTGAGTGTCAAAGACTTGACCGCAAGGGTTAAGGTTTACTCGACCGTCGAAAGCTCAAACTTATGTTAAGTTTGAGTTTCACACGGCACACCGATCGCCATGTAATGGCGATCGACCGTCGAATCGAGTGTGTTCGATCGTATCCGTGATGGGTTTATGCCCGGTGATCGCCATGGAATGACGATCATTGCTAGAGGATGTCGCGAGCGAACGCAGAGCACGTTAAAGCCGTGGGTAGTCGACTACGGAGGCTGATCGGTGAGGTCCATCAGTCCACTGCCAAGTGTTCCGTTGGACTACAACGGTCGGGATCCGACGTGTTCGGAGGCCGTTGTAGTGACGGCAGTCGACTGCCAAGGGCAGCAGTCGACTGATGGCGGCCAATGGGAAGAAATCAGCCCTCTCTATAAAAATAGAGGGTGTGAGCCTTTGAGAGGCTAATGCTTATGCATTAAGTGATCTTCCTAGTGCCCCACAAGCTTTAAACTCTTCTTACATATCTTAACTTTAATCTTATTGTAAGAAGAGTGATCTTGGTTGTAAAGGTTACCTCCACCTAGCTTGGTGCAAAGGAGAGACCATTAGTGGATTGGTTTTGGCGGAGTGATTCACCGAGGATGAATCAGGGACCATGGATTGTGTAGCCGTGAACCACGTTACACCATCTTGTTAGCGTTTGATTTCTTGTATTTCTATTTGCTTGTCTTGCTTTATTTTTTCCGTTGCGCTAATCTCTTTCTAGACGAGCAAATACCGACATCCAATGTTCGAGGGCTATTCACCCCCCTCTAGCCGGCCGTTTGATCCCCTACACCACATCCACATATCGATCCCCTACAAGTGGTATCAGAGCCAAAGAGCTTGTCAAGGACTAACCGCCGACACAAGCACTACAAGATGGCCGACTACAACATCCATCCACTGAAATTTGATGGAGATTTTCCTTGGTGGAAGAAACTGATGGAGGTATATTTCGAAACCGATTTCGATTTCATGTTAATCATTGAAAATGGTTTTGAAGTGCCTAGGGACAAAGAAAATAAGCCAATAGAAAAATCAAGGTGGACCCAAGACCAAATCAAGGATTTCAAGACAAATCTCGAGGTAATCAAATTGCTTAGTGATTTTATTCCTAACCATATTTGGTCTAGACTAGGTGATTTTAGGGATGCAAAGGATTTGTGGAATAAGGTGGTTGAATTCCACAAGAATCCCCAACCAGCACAAGTAGTGGAGAATGCCGAAGAAGTAGCACCCACAACATTTGAAGATGTTGATGATTTAGTGGAGACCTCCACCTCTAGCTTTGAGGGGGAGGAAAGGGTTTCTATTCTGGAGCAAAGTCAAAACGAAGCATCTACCTCCGAAAGATGTGATCAAGAAGAATCCTCCACCTCCCTAGGTAACTCAAGTGTTATTATTTTAAATAAAAATCACATAATATGCTTTGAGTGTAGGGAGAAAGGGCATTACAAGAGCAAATGCCCTAAATTGGCTAAGGAAAAAGCATCGACACCAAAAGTCAACTCAAAGTCAAGGGATGCCGGAGTCCCCTCAATTAAGAGCAAAGAGCACATTGTGTGCTTCAAATGCAACCAAAGGGGACACTATCGAAGCCAATGCCCTAGGGGGAGGAAGAAAGGGCAAGAAGGTGTATCTCATGTAGGGGGAGCTTCCCAAGATAACCCTAAGGTAAATTTAAATTATGCATCTTCAATTCATAAAGTCAAAAAGCATGCTAAAAATTATTTTAGTTCTCTTGCAATTATTAATTAAAAGCATGCTAGTAGAAAGAAATATGTTTGTCAAGGTGCCAAGCATGTTAGTTTCTCTAAAAACAAACCTAGGACTCAAAACACTAGACCTATTTTACCTAAAGAGTCCATTAGGAGAGTTGAAAACCATCTAGGCATTAACCCTAAGAAGGGTAGACACATGCCTAAGAAGAACAACACTTCCCAAAAGATAAATGAAAATTCAAAATTGGGAAAATTAGAGCTAGAAAACCAAGCCTTGAGGTCAAGGCTAGAAAAATTGGAAAAGACCCTAGCAATCATCTCAAATTCGGTTAAGGGGTCAAATGTACAAAAGTCAAGACCTAGGAAACAAGAAATGTCTAAGGGCAAGAAAGGTTTGGGTCACAAACCTATGTCCTACCATAATGTTCCATTTAATTATGAAACCACATCTAGGTCTAGAAAAACCAAGGCTAATAGGGAAGTTATCCCTAAGACTAGCCATGGTGTGTGCTTAGTGGCTAAGGACTTAAGGAAAACCAAGAAAGTCACTAAGAAGGTCAAAGGGGGTGTTACCCCTAGAGTTGACTTAGCTAAGACCCAAAAGACTAATGTGTCAAAACCTAAAAGGGTCATTAGGAAGGTATCTAGGGAGGTTATCCCTAGTGAATACCTTGTTAACCAAAAGAGCTCCAATAGGTATTGGGTTCCTAGGAGCGTGATTGATTCACGCTAGATGGGTTAGGGTGTGTCAACCCTAAGTGGATGGGTAGTTAACCTAGCCATAGTGAGTTGACACATTAGGATGTGCCAATATGCTTGAGAGGTTGAAACATGATTAAATTGGCACAATTAGGTCTTAGAGATATTGGTGTGCCATTTTGGGTTTTTGGCACACTATTGGGATAAATGGCTTAAAGGCAAAATGGACTTAACCCTAGAAATGACAATTTGGATTCAAGACTTAGGTATTCTATACCTTAGCACATTTTTCTTTCCATGATTTATTTGCCTTGCCATGTCATGACATCATTCTTATTTTTATCTATAAAAATGTCATGATCATGTTTAGAATTAGATTTAGATGTCATGTATGCTTAGATTTCATTCACATGCCATGACATCATGATTTTGGCATATGTTTTTATCTATATCATATCTATGCCATAATCATATCATGCATAAACTAAAATGGATTTAAGGACTATGGCATAATTTGAAGGGAATCAAATAATATTGCCTAGAAATGTGCATGAGACCATTTAACGAACGAAAACCCACATCTCACTAGATTAATTGCCTTGTACGTGTTTTACACATCTAGATACAAGTGAGATGTCTAGGAAAAATGAATTAAAGGTTTCAAAAACATTTTGAAAACATTTTGAAAAACCTTGGTGAAGTCTATCTTTTGATAGCTATCACCATTGAATGGGATGATACAAAGAGGGCTCAATATTGAAGCTTTTCTTAACTTTTGGACTTTGTATCAATCTCTTAATTTAGTGGGTAAAATAATTTTTAAATATTTTTCACCCATAATGATTGTGATAAGTAATATACATACCAAATTTCAAGATTTTTAAGCTTATGTATATTTACTTATGAATTTCAAAAAGTCATTTCTGAAATTCAGAAAATTGCAAATGCGGTTATCAGATGACTGTCATGGTGGCAAGTCGACTCATAGGGGTGGCAGCCGACTAATTTCTGATTTCAATCGACTGCCCAAGCAGATTTCGGGTAAATCTTGGTTGTTAGGCCCATGTTCAGCTAGGTTAAGGTCCCCTAACCACTCATAACCCTAGGATATGCTTGGGAGAGCATAAGAAAGGGTGGAAATCCATTGGACATGGATTAGTAGAAGAGTTTAGGGAGAGTATCAATTTTAAGGTGGATGAGAGTTCATTGTTGAACTTTGCCTTAATTTTGATTGGTTAAATGTTCCTATTGGCTTAGGGACTCTCCAAGGACATTGTTGGTGCAATGGTCAAGGGGGAGCAAGCCTCTAGGGGGAGGTATCCATCATGGGAAGATGGATATGTATTTCCTCATGGGAGAAAAATTGGGTTGCCTCTCTTAAGTGATATGGGATCACTAGAAAGATTGAGGGCATGCAAAGGGGAAGATTGTAAGATCTTATTGGGATATGAGACATCGAAACCCTTGAGGACCTTTTTGATGTAATGTCAAAAAGGGGGAGAAGTTACCAAGTTATTGAAGGGTTTTGCTTATCGAGTCTTTGAGGGGAAACATCGCTTCCCACTACACCTCGGTAGCTTGTCCATGGCGATCCCTTCGATGTCCCCGGATTAAAAAAATTAAATCCTAGACAAAAGGGATTTCCCAAACCACCAAGTCATCATTATGCTATTCGTTTAGAGAGGTCACTTGAACAAACTAGTTGTTCAAGCGACCATTCTCTATTCTACGAGTAGCCGCGGAATAGACGATGTCCAGATCGCCAGTTTTTGTGTTTATGCTCGGGATCCAAGTATTATTTATCCATTTAGAGATTTATAACATGCTTATAATTGAAAAACAAAAACAAGAAACAAACAAAAGAAGAAAGTAGAATAGGTATACCTCGCGATCTTCTAATGTATGACCTTCCTCCTTTTGGACGTCGTGTGGGCGACGATCTACCAAAAGTCGAAGCTTCTAGATCACAAATCCTCCTTCCTTGCTCTTCCAAAGCAAGAGGAAGAGTAGAAACAAGCTTTTTCTCCTCCCTAAAAACAACCAACATGTAGCACACAATCTCCATGCCGCCGGCCAACTAGAAGGTAGAGAAGATGATGGAAAAAAATCAAGACACCAAGGGAAACCCTATATCTTGTTTCCACCACCTACGGAGAGGGAGAAGGGAGCTTTTGGGTTTCGGCCAAGGCTGGGAAGGGCTGGAAACAAACTGGATGCCAGCCACAAGACAAGGAAGAAGAAAGGAAACCTTGCCATATTTGGTGCCGCCGTAGCCTCCAAACCCTAACCCTAATCCTATCTCAACTAGGATTCACCTTCTTGCCACCCAAACCCTAGCTCTCTTTAATATTATCCATGCCAACTCCCCATGCCCTCCTTTTATAGAGTTAGGGATAAGTCATGAATTAATCTCCTCCATTGGTTCTAGGGATTTAATCTCAACTGTCGGATCAAGAGATTTAATTTCAACCGTCGGATCTTAGAGATTTAATCTCTACCAATGGGTCTTAGAGTTTTGTGTCTATCCATTCAATCTAAGAATCATGTGATGTTAATAGGCTACATTAGGGACAATGAGGAGGAGTTGAGTCTTGGCCACCCATGGATTAAGCCCACATAAAGTCCGATCCACTAATGATGATCCAATCCACTAAAGGTTCATCATTGATCTACCTCACCAACCCCCATATGATAATATGGGCTCCATATATTATTTGTACATTTTCTCCCCGTTTTTAAGATCTCGATTGTTTGTCGATTAATTAATTTATTGACCATTAATTAATCAACATCTAACTCTTTGAGTAGTACCACTCAACCTTTTCATCATGCCGGACCAAGTCCACCTGCAGGGTTTACATGATGAACCTTATGAGCTCCTCAAGGGGACATCATCATCCTAATATATAAAACACGGTTTCCTCCTATAATCAACGGCACACCATATATATAATATCATCTCTCAACTTACCGAGCTTATTGATTTAATCTATAAATCTCGCCCATTTGTAAATCAAAGAGATAAGTACTAAGTATATGTGCCCGTTATTATATCGGGATTAAGAGCATGTACTAAATAATATCTGAGGTCCGATTCAATTATGTAGTCAGTAATAAATTGAATCACCTCTAAGTCAGTCCTGCTCAATACACACAAAGTGCACTAGTGTGATTCTATGGTCAAGACAAACCAATACCAAATCACACTACAACCATTCCGATTGTTTGTCCAAAGCCATCTCGGTTGTGAGCCTTTACTTATACTTTTCAAGGGGTCGATAACATGATCTCCTGTGTGACACCACACACCATGTTATCTACAATGTAAAGTATTAGACAATATTGAATAACCATAAAAATATGCAAACAATGATCATGTCATTCTTATTCCAAAATAAAGATGTTCATATAAAAGATAGACTTTTCAGTATACATCCCTACAGTTATCAATTAGGGTTCGTTGGAATTCTCATTGGGATATGAGAACTGCCAATATGGGAGAATTGGTAGACTTGAGATGGTAGTTTTGTCAATCATAAAAAAGGGGGAGATTGTTGGTGCAATCGGCCTAGGTTGACTCGAGTTTGACTCGGGCAGTACTCTGATAGTATTTTGATGATAGACAAAACTCATGACATGGGATTGTCATGGGAAAGTCCAACATGGGGTTGGCATGGAAAATCCAAGCTGGAGCTTGGTGTGGAAAAGTCCAACATGGTGTTGGCATGGAAAATCCAAGCATGGAGTTCGGTGAGGGAATAGTCCAAAGTATTGCGAAGCCATGCGCTTGGTGTTTGGTGATAAATGCATTGCGAAGTCGTGTGCTTGGTGCATGTGGGAAGTCTGAGGACTTGGTAAGTTCACTAGGCTCGGGGTCATTGAGTTGGTGAAGGATGGCATTGCAAAGTCGTGCCCTTGGTGCATCCGAGGGACCGCCGGATGGGGAGCGAATGGAGTGAGACCAAAGGGAAGCATACTTCGAGGGCATAAGACGCGAAGGATAGCATTGCGAAGTCGTGCACTTGGCGCATCCGAGGGACGTAGGCCAAGGGAAGAGAGCTTCGGTGGGAAACTCAATGAGGGATAAGGTGCACTTGGACAAATGGCTAAGACTGAGTGTGGGAGGCTCAAACTTGATGTTTGAGGGTTTACCCGACGGTCGGATGCTCAAACAACTTAGTGTTTGAGGTTTTGCCCGATAGTAGTCGACAGGCACAGGTGTTGGTTCGACTGATCCAAGTCGACTAGGGTTCGACTGGTGTTAGATTTGCGGTTTTATGCTTGGAAGTCGACTGTCATGGACTAGCAGTCGACTGATGTCGACAGCAGTCGACTGCCGAGGGATGGCAGTCGACTGATGGGAATGTCGTGAGCACAGAACGCTCCGTAGCTGACTTAGCAGTTGACTACTAGGTCACCAGTCGACTGATGGGCATCATCAGTCGATTGGTAGGTGATCCGTTGGAACTTGTCCAACATGGATCTGGCTGTTGTGAGACAACGGCTACAGGGGCAGTCGACTGATGGGCATGAAAACAACTTGATGTAGGTTATAAATGGAGCTCAAGTCGGAGGATTTGGCTAAGACTTTAAGGGAGCTATTAGAGGAGAATTGTTGCTGCATTCCAGTTCTTCAAGAGCCATCCAAAGCAAGCAACAAGAAAGGATTCAAAGCAAAGAGTTGTAAAGCATTCTTTACTTGTATTTCTTAGTGTCTTTATATTTCTTGTAGTATTACTGTTGTAATAGCTTATGAGAGGTTTCTCCACCTCCGACGTGTAGTCGAGAAGGAGTTTAGTTAGTATCGTGTGCATAACTAGAGCTTGGTGAGCTCGCCCGTGGAGTAGGAACCATTCGGTTCCGAACCATGTATATCATGGTGTCTTTTGTGTGATTTTATTTGTTGTTAGTATTCATATTTGTATTAGTATTCTGCTGCGCTAATGACAATTTTAGACGAGCACGCAACGAGAATGATCGTATTCCACCGTACGATGAAAGAGGGTTATTCACCCCCCTCTAGCCGACCAACCACATCCACATATCGATCCCCTACAAAAACTTCATTATTCTAGCTCTCTCTCCACTCCACATCTTATCTTTCTTTTAAAATGTACGGGTGAAAGTGTCTATGAATAATGACGTAGTCTATGTTTTCTATGCCTAAACAAATATCATTATAAATAATAAATTAGTGAGTATTAGATTACAAAATTAGTTTTTGAAAAAACTAACCAATCGATGTCTATGTTCTTCGATATTGATTGAGCCTCCCGCATACATGGCAGACATAGTGCCAGAATTACAATTTTGATTTTTCTTATTTTGTTCACTCCTTCGTTTTCTATCCTTAGATGGCCAATATGCAACATTCTTATTCCAATTATCCTCGGTTATGCAGTGTGGCTTTTTACTTCTGGTTTTCGCATGACTTAGTATATTTCTGATATGATCGCCACACTTTTTCTAGAAAATCCTCCTTATCTCTAGTGTTTCACTCTCCTCCTAAGTAAATACCCGCTGCATTAGAGAAAAAAATGAATTGATTATATTATTTGTAATTTTATATACAAAATGATTTAAATAACTTGCCTTGAACTCATTCAACCATAAAATTTTTATTTCTTCCGGTTTGCTCGTATAAGTCATAGAAGTTCCGCCCCAATGGTTATTCACTATTTTATTCACCTTGTGAATACATGTACAGAATTTTTAAATATATCATAAATTAAAAACATTAAAAATTTAAAACTAGAATACATATGAATCTTCGCATCGGGATATCAACAAGTGATTGTTGTACTTCCCTCTCAACAAGTGATTGTTGTACTAGGGAAGATACATTAGCAGGAGAACCAGAAGATCCTAAAACTGGAGAATGGGTCGTAGACACATTTCCTGCAAGAGAATTAGACTATGGAGGAGCAGAGGCAGAGGAAGAGTGTGATCTTCCAACACTACTCCGTCTATGACCGCCACATCGAAACTATAAATAATAATTATTATTAGAATAATTTAGTAAAAAAAGATTGCATCTTCACATTGGATGTATAATATTGACAATATGAAAAAAAATACCATATTTGCAACAACTAGATAACCTATAGAAAAAAGACAATTCATTAATAGATCATATATATGAAATTTAGAATAAGATAGTAAATAGAAACATAATTGATACCAAATAAAAGTTACCGATATCCATAAATCGAAGTCCTCATTGTGATTTTCATTATCATCATACGTCTCTTCAATTTCATCATTCTCATCGTCGTCGTCATCGTCATCCTGAGCTTCATCGTCATCCTCATCTTCATCCTCTAAATTAAATTCCTCATCTTCCTCTTCATTTATTTCACTTACATCAACATCTATTACTATGCTGTTGGGGTCTCGTAATGTTGAAATATTATATTCTTCTATTTTAAATCTATTAACAACTTCATCTTGCTGATATGCTATGACTTCCCAACGTTCCTCGATTTTGTTCTGTGCTTTTGTTTTACAAACAACCCACTAATCAATTTTGTCACGTCTCAAACTAGGATATGAAGCATAAAATACTTGAACCGCTTGTTGTGCTAACAAAAATGGTTCATACCTAGTGTATAATTTTTTATGATTTATTTCAACCAAATTAAATTGTGAATGCACCTTCATGCCTTTGATAAAATCAAACTAGCGACACATAAATAAAACAACGTGCAAATCTAAGCTAGGGTACTCTACCTTTAAAATTTCATCCAGCAAACCATAAAAATCATTCGTTGCACCTCCATCATTGGATGAATGAACACAAACCCCACTATTCACTGTATTTTTTCCTATCCCATAATCTTGAGTATGAAAATTATATCCGTTTATAAAATATACCGACCAAGTTTTCACCATTGATTTGGGACCCCATGATTGATGGTTTATCAATTCTTGATCAATGTGAGCTTGATTATCATGAACCTAAAGTCAAATAAATATGTGTTAAAGTCAATATTTAATCAATTGATTATTATAGCATACTGACATATTTTTTGAACCATGGTACAATTCGTCATCGCATAAACGATCGAACTGATGCTCCGAGTGCTCCGAATATTGGGTTTGAAAATTTCTACCATAAAAATAAATATAACACAAAATTTTTTTTATGATATATTAAATACAAAATATTATATATATATATATATATATATATATATATGGCGTTACTTCTGGACAGTTCAGTAAAATATATGTGTCGGCTGCTCGCCATTCTTGACCAGTTAAGTTTCTATGTCTACAAGATCCACACGGCCGACCAAGATAGTTAAAAATTCAGAATGAATTCAAATTCGGATCAATAGGACCCTAATCATTTCTTCCTGCTCTCCGCCATTTGCATTGAATGTGAGGTTAAAAATAATATGATGCAAAAGTTATAACGTTCTCCACAATATTTGCATTAACAATAGAAGCCTCAACATGTGCCTTATTTTTCACCTTTTTCTTCAAGTGATATAGGAATCTAATAGTAATAAAACAAAAAATATTAGAAATTAACTTATACTAAAAAATTCAAATGCATTAACAATGATCAAAGAAAATGAAAAATTCACCTTTCAAATGGATACATCCATCGAAATTGAACATGACCTCCAACTTTGGACTCGTATTGGAAGTGAACAAAAAGATGTTCCATGGAATAGAAAAATGACAGTGGAAATATTCTTTATAAGTTACATAAAATTATTGGAATATCTCTCTCTAATGTCTCTATGTGTGAATGCCTCAATACTGTCGTGAAATATCATGAAAAAAAATGCTTAATTCTGTAATTGCACCCTATACAAAATTTGGAAAAATTTCCTTAAATACAGTAGGAATTATTCTTTCCATGAATATATGACAGTCATGACTTTTCAAACCAATCAATTTGCATTCCTTCAAATCGACACATTTTCCAAGATTAGAGACATAACCATCAGGAAATCTTAATGATTTCAACCATTCACAAATAATCCGTCTCTAATCCTTACTCAATGTATAAACTGTTTTTGACTTTGGTCCCCTAAAATTTTGATCGACATCGAGAGTGGGTCATTTACAGATGAGATGCATATCTTTTCTTACATTCAAATTGTCTTTTATTTTTCCAATAATATCTATCACTGTATTTATCATATTATCAAAAATATTCTTCTCAATATGCATTACATTGAGATTATGATGAATCAAATTACTCTGCCAATACGGTAAATCCCAAAAAATACTCCATTTAGTCCATTTATGCATACTTCCATAGCTATATATTATAACATCTGGTTCTTCAACAACCGAGGGAATGTTAAGCACTCTATGCCATAAACATTCACCGTTTAATCTCAATGGTGGAAGTGTTCTTTCAATTATATTATTAGTGAATTCTTCTTTGTTTCTTCTGGATTTATGATTTAGTGGTAAAAATTGTCTATGACAATCAAAATAACTCGACTTCTTTCCATGTTTCAATCTGAATGACTTTGATCTCACCATACATATTAGACATCCTAAAATCCCAATGGTACTCCATCCCAATAACATACTATAAGTCAAAAAATCATTTATGGTCCAAAGAAGTGCAACTCTCATTATGAGCATCTGATTTGTATGGATATTATATGTAGAAACATCCTCATCCCATAGTTGTTTCATCTCCGCAATTAGTGGTTTCATGTAAACATCTATTAACTTCTTGGGATTATGAGGGCTAGGAACAATCAATATTAGAAACATATATAGTTATTTCATACACATACCGGGTGGAAGATTATATGGAGTTAAGATAATTGGTCAACAAGAATAAGTTCTTCTTGATTTGCCAAATAGAGCAAATCCATCTGCACATATACCTAATCTAATGTTTCGAGTCTTATTCGTAAACTCAAGATATTTTCTATCAAAATTTTTCCACGCCTGTGCATCTGATGGATGACACATTAGCCCTACCTCTGTTTCATGATTTGCATGCCAAGTCATGTGTTCAGCAGTGACCTTTGATGCATAAAGCTTTTACAATCTAGGAGTTAAAGGCAAATAGAATATTTATCTGTATGATTTACGTTGCTTATTATGGTTCAATCTCATGGTACTCTTCTACCTACATTGATTACAAAATTTACAAATCTCTTCATCTGCATTATCTCCCCAATATAATATACAACCATCTCTGCAAACAACAATTCTTTCCACCGGAAGACCTAATTCTTTCACAAGTTTTTTCATATTGTAAAAATCATTAGGTATTATTTTATCACGTGACAATACTTCTTGTGGTTATCTTGAAGGAAAGCATTAAAATAATATTCAGACACATTATGCTTATCTTTAACATTCAACAATCTTGTGGTTAAAGATAATTTAGTATGACTGTCACAACCAGACCATACAGGTTCATCTGCAGCTCTCAACACTTCTTGAAATTTGAGATATGGTTCATTGTATACATTTTCATGAATATTGTTTACTTCTACCTCCTCCAACTACGATGAATAACTAGTATACATGTGTTCAAATGTTTGAGGATAACTAGAACTTGCAGCATTCAATTCAGTATTCAAATTATGATCAACTGCATCAACTATCATCCTCTAATATGGATTGAATTGATCATAATATCTTTGATCTCCACTAATTGTATTGTGTATGTTTCGTCCAACCTCTTCATTAGATATGATAGGTTCACCATGACATGTTCAATTATAATAATTTAGGGTAAAACCAAATCTACAAAGATGTTCTCGAACTTTATCACACTGAAAAAATTTACCATTATGACACTTTTTGTACGGACACCTTAATTTATTCCCATCCATAAACCCAACATTACTACCAGCAAAATTCAAAAATTGTTCCAGCCCAATAATAAATGCATCGCTTAAACCCCAACATTCTAGTAAATTCTTTTTATACATCCAACTTCTTTCCCTCTCCATTTGCCATGTTTCAAAATTTATATCAAGAAATAATTATATTATCATCATTTTTCATCAATATTAATTAAACAATCAATTTTTAGTTAAAAAAAATGCTTCTAGTACTTAGTTATTTTGTGTATGATATTGATTTATAAACTAGATCATATCAAACTAATATTAAATTTTTATAGTAAAAGATACATAAAATCACACATAATATATATTATAGAATGATAAAGGTAAACATTTTGAAATATAAATTATACCTTCCCTGGTAGAAGCAATGGATGAGCTGACAACAGAAGACTTTACGAAAATGCGAATCACCTAAAGTACGAATATTTGTACGACAAACCTAATAAAAATAAATTATTAAATTTGCGTTTTATTACACATTACAAATTTTATTAAAATAACATATTAATCTGACATATCATGTTAATTAGCCATCTGACTTATGCAACTCGGCTGCCAATGTCAACATACACTATAGGGGGTCACGCCCTTGCAAGCAACAATCGTGAAGTCTGTATAGGCGAATTAAAACTCATGAGATGTGTTAGCATAGGGGCCTAATTAAATTGTGTAGACTGAGCTATCGCAAGCAACGATCGCGATGTACGCACGCGACAAGGGCGACACCCCTACTGCGTCATGCCCTTGTCGCGTGCTCCCAGTGGCAATAGCCGCGAGCACGCGTGTGCATGGTGCTCGGGGTGGCAAGAGCCGTGAGCATGCCAGCAGTGCTCACGATGGCATCTGCCACGAGCATGATGCGTGCTTGCGACAGCATGCAGCGACAATTGCCACGAGCTCGATACAGAACACCACAACTGTCGTGAGCTGCCATGAGTTGCCACGAGTTCACGATATCAGAGGAGCTGCTCGCTGCCGTGAGCAGCTGGCATGTGCGGTGATGCTAGATGTGCTTCGGTGGTGAAAGAGGAGAGGGAGATGACGTACCGGATGTTAGGACCTATGCGCCCGCTAGAGGGTGGTGAATAGCGATTCCATGCGTTGATAGAATTGATCGCGTTTAATCATCTACAATCTTGCTAGCACAGCGGAATATACAAAAACAAAGACAAATAACAAGATACGCAATCACAACACCAAATATAACGTGGTTTGGAAACTCAAGGTTCCTACTCCACGGATTGGGCTCGAAAGAGCCCTAGCAATGCAAACACACACCACTAATCACAAATACTCCTTCTCGACAACAAGTCAGAGGCAGAGAAACCTCTTACAATGATTATAACAGTAATGCAAAGTAAAACAAGCAATTAGAAATGAAATATAACAAAAGAATGCAAAGAAAAATTTACAAACGATCTTTTGGAAGCTTGCTTGTTTGGTTACTTGAGTTGCACTTGGAGACCCTAAATTGCATCAGAAAATCCCCCCAAATCTTCTCAAAGAATCATAGCCAAATCCCTCTCCACGAGCTACTTTTATAACCTGCATTCGAGCTAGATTTCACCTAGCTGTCGACTGATCGAGACCATCAGTCGATTGCTCCTGTAGCCGTTGTCTCACAACTGCTCGAGCCATGTTGGATAAGATCCAACGGATAGGCCATCAGTCGACTGATCATATCCATCAGTCGATTGATAGAGCCATCACTCGACTGCCAAACCATAGTAGTTGACGAAACTCGACCCGATCGTGATTTCAGATCGGTCGATTGCCCTAATCCTAGGATCGATTGCGGGCCATTTCGATTGATTACCAGTCGACTCACATCAATCGATTGATCATAGTCCCAGTCGACTAATACACCTCAAACATGAGGTTTTACCCCAAGTATGATGCCCTCATACTTGCTAGACCACCCTTAGCCTAGAACAAATCCTTCTAGCCACCTCCATCAGCCTCACACCTATAAGATCCCTCCATGTCATCCATGACTTGTTCATCCATACGCTAGCCTTTAGGTGATTCCTGTTGGATCGAGCGGATCGTTAAATGGGGGTGAATAGGAATAGAAGCTTTTCGTTCGAATTCGTTTCAAGACACAAGTAAACACAGCGGAAAAACACAATGTAGAAATAAAGACACGAAGGTTTTTACTTGGTTCGTAGCCTATGGCTACTACTCCAAGGCCCTAGTGGTCCTTGACCACGCACGGAGGGCAAAGCACTAATGAACTCCTCCTCGTCGGAGGTAGGAGTTAATCGAATACAAAAAACCACAAAAGCTTGAGGTAGAGGGACACTCTCCCTCTCCTCGTTACGATAAAAAGCTCCGAGACAATAATATGAAAGAGACAAGCTAAATTAAACTCATACCGACGAATAAGAAATGAAAACTGGTGCTTAGATCGTCAGAGTAGTAGCACTTCATCGTCGGAGAGTCGTAGCGTTGCGGAGGCTTTTTGGAACTTAGAATTGATGAGAAAATCCTAGGAGAGGTCCTCCTTTTATAGCCTTTGAGTCCCTTCTCGAGAGGATCTTCAGCCAATTAGATGTGGGAACCAATCTCCTTGAAATGAGGTGATAAGGCTTGACTCCTCGAAGTTGATCCTTGACCATTAGTCGACTGATGGCCATCATCGATGTGATAACTTTATCGATCGATCTTGTCGTAATCGATCGATGGACGTAGAGTGCTCCAAGCTGGTAGTCAACTAATGCTACCTGAAATCAAAAGTTAGCTTAACAAAAATATTATTTCGACAGCCACCGACCATCCAATCTCGACCTAGAGCATCCATGGGATGTCTTTGGTCGGATATATGCTTAAGACCATCCCCGTAAAGAGGATACGACCTCACTTATGCTCACACACACGAGCTTACCTCGATACTTACTTTGTATCTCTTGCTTCCGGCCATCCACTCGATTCCTTCGGCTCCCTCCGAAGTCACTCGAGTGTCGCCCGACCACCACGACTTCCTCCGAGTGTCGCTAGCTTTCATCTCGTACTTTAGCACTTTTCTGCACACTCGATTAAGCTCGTGAGATAACGATGTAATCTTAACTTTGCATCTTTTGCCATTATCAAAACACAGGTTCGATCATCTGGTGCCCCTGCACCAACAATCTTCCCCTTTTTGATCTATGGCAAACTTATACAAAGTTAAGGAAAAATATAATGTGGAAAAAGAGTAAATGTAAACGATGCACTCATTATAATCAATTCCCCCTTAGAAAGAAGTTAAAAAGAAGTTATCTTAAAAATTTTAAATTTTTGTTCTCCCCCTTAACTTGTGCTCTTCTCCCCCTTTTGCCATAAATCAAAAAAGATTTGGGGTTGTATATAAAACATATGGGGTTTTAACAAAAAAAGTAGCTTGCATAAAGATTATCTAACATGAGTCCAAGCATGTGTCTTGATTTACTTTGGTTCGAGGTATAACCCTCTGAACCAACACTTCCATCGGCTATTGTCATGCTAACAGTGTCTACATCGCTAAGACACATTGGACTTACGCTGCCAAGACTCCGCTTGGACTTTACGCCACCAACAATTGGACTTATGCTGCCAAGACTCCACCCTTGGACTTTACGCTGCCAATATCAACCCTTGGAAATCCCAAATGGCAAGTACCCATGACTTGGACTTTCACCACCAAGACTACACCCTTGGATTACATGGCCAATACTGCACCCTTGGACTTTCCATGCCAGCCCAATGTTGGATTTTCCAAATACCAAGACTCAAGCTTGGACTTTCCCTTGCCAAGACCCATGCTTCGACTTTCCATGCCAAGTACCCATGACGTGGACTTCTCCATCATATGGTCAACCCCAAGTCAACCATATAGTCAAACAATGGTCAAACCATCATCAAACATTAAATCATGACCTAACTCAATTGCACCAACAATCTCCCCAACACATTGTCAAACATCAATGTCAAACATCAAAACACTACTCGAGTCAAACTTGAGTCCGGTCAATCATGACCTGGGCCGATTGCACCAACAATCTCCCCCTTTTTGATGTTTGACAAAACCACATACCTTTGAGTTAGAACACTAAATCAATCCAATTATCCCAATTGTCAAAATTGAGAATCATAACTTCTCCCCCTTTTTGACATACATCAAAAAGGTTCTCCCCAAGGAGATCAATGTCTCATATCCCAATGAGATCTTACAATCTCCCCCTTGGTCCAAAAACACCTAGGATGCCTTCACTCTTCCTAGTGATAAGTCCCATATCACTTAAGAGAGGCTTCCTATAAACTCTCCCAATTTCCAAATTGGGAATCTCACATTTCCAGTTCTCCCCCTCATGAGGAAGAACACATCCATCATCCCATGATGGATACCTCCCCCTAAAAGCTTGCTCCCCCTTGACCATTGCACTAACAATGTGCTAGGGAAGTCCCTAAGCCTATATGAGCTCTAAACCATCAAAATTATGGTTAAAAGTTCAAACTTGAACTTTCACTCACCTTAAAATTGATACACACCCTAAACAACACTTCTAATCCATATCCAATGGATTTTCACCCATTCTAATGCTTTCCAAAGAATATCCTAGGGTTAGGAGTGGTTAGGAAACCTTACCATAGCTGAAATCAAGCCAAACAAACCTTGTTTATCCGAAATAAGACCTGACAGTCGACTCTTGACAGTTATCAGTCGACTGACATTAAGCGACAGTCGACTTATAACCGAAACTATCAAATTTCAACTTCAGAAATCGAGTTTGGATAAAACATAAGTAATTCTATGTATTTTGAAAAATCATGAAAATTTATATGTATAATACTTATAATCAATAAAATGGGTGAAAAATATTTAAAAATTAATTTACTCAAAAATAGTGAAATTGATATAAAGTTCAAAAGTGAGAAAAACTTCATTGTTTGAGCTCACATTGTATCAACATCATCTATGGTGATTGCTATCAAAAGATAGACTTCACCAAGATTTTTCAAAATGATTTTGAAATAGTTTTAAAACCTTATATTGAACCATGGACTATGGGCTTGATGCACATGATTAATTTATATTTCCCATAAAATAGTAAAATTTATACAAAGTTCAAAACCATTGAAATTTTAAATGTTTTGGCCCTACTTTGTATCAACTTCATCAATGGTGATTGCTATCAAAAGATAGACTTAACCAAGGTTTTCTAAAAGGATTTTAAAATGTTTTTGAAAACCTATATTGGATCATATTCCTTGGGCTCAATGTACATGACTTGTACATAAGCTTTCCCATTGATCCACAAATGATTTTAGATGAGTTTGAGTTCATCTAGATGCAAAAACTATGCACCTTGAACTTAACTCATTTCCTAGCATCTCACATGTGTCTAGGTTGTTTGGAAACACACACATGTCAATTTGATGTGAGATGTGGGTTTTGTTCATCCTAAACTAGGGTCACATGTATTTTTCTAAGGCAACACTACTTGATTCCCTTATACATGAGACTTCAAGTCATGCCAATTGTCCTTAAATTAATTTTCATAAATGCATGAATGATCATGACAAAAAAGATAACATAAATAAGCATAGCCAATGATCATGATGTCATGTCATATGATTTAATCTAAACATACATGACATTAAAAGATAAACCCTAAGCATAATCATGAAATTTATATGATTTAAATGAATATTATATCATGACATGGTATATGGCAATCAAGACATGGAAAATAAAATATAAAGTTATATAATCCCTAAATTTTAATATTAGTTTCCATTTGTTATTATTAAACCCATTTTGCCATATTACTACTAATCCCCCAAGTGTGCCAAAAACCCAAAATAACACACTATGACTGTAAGACCTAAATTGTGTCAATTTGATCAATTTATCAAACTTCTTAAATAATATTGACACATCCTAAAAAATTTTAGGATTAAGTTCCAACCACATTTCCAAGCTACCCATAACCTTGAAAATGACCTAAGGTGCCACCTTTACCATGGCTAGGTTAACTACCCATCCATTTAAAGTTGGCACACCCTAACCCATTTAGCGTGAATCGATCACACTCCTAGGAACCCAATACCTATTGGAGCACCTTGGGTTTACTAGGTATTCCTTAGGGATGACCTCCCTTGATACCCTCCTAATGACCCTTCTAGGCTTGGTAGCCTTAGTCATTTGGGTCTTACCTAGGTTAACTCTAGGGGTAACTCCCCTTGTAACCTTCTTACTGGCTTCCCTAGATTTCCTTGAAACCTTAGCCACTAATCACCTACCTTGGTCAACCTTAGGGATGACTTCCCTATTGACCTTGGTTTTCTTCGACCTAGATTGCATTCTATAATTTAATGGAACATTGTAATAGGTCTTTTTGGGCTTAAGCTTGCCCTTGGATGGTTCTTGTTTCCTAGGCCTTTGACTTTGACTCCTAGAACTAGATTTTTGATCACTTGACCCTTGAAATTGATTTTGCATTTTCTTAAGGGTCTTCTCCAATTTCTCAAGTCTTGACCTCAAGACTTGATTTTTTAGCTCTAATTGCCTAATTTTTGAATTTTTGTTTAATCTTTGGGCATTACCATTCCTTCTAGGCATATGCCTAGTCCATTTAGGGTTGATACTTAGGTGATTCTCTATTTTCCTAATGGTCTCCCTAGGTAGCATAGGTCTAGTATTATTGTTTCTAGATTTGCCCTTAGACCTAAAATTACAAGATTTGGCACCTAAACAAAGGATTTTGTTATTTCTATTCCTAACATGCTTTTCATGAACAATAGCAAGATTGCTAAAATTATTTCTAGCATGCTTTTGCCAATAACTTAAAGGATGAACATTATTTAAATATACCATAGGGTTTGCCTTAGAGGCTCCCCCTACTTGTGATGCTCCTTCGCTGCCTTTTCTTTCCTTCTTCTTAGGGCATTGACCCCTATAATGGGTCTTTTGGTTGCATTTGAAGCACACCACGTGCTCCTTGCTTTTAATTGTCGGGGCTCCGACTTCCTTTGACTTTTCTTAGAATTTTGGTGTATATTGACTTTTCTTGATTTTCTTAGGGCACTTACTCTTGTAATGCCCGACTTCTTTACACTCAAAGAAAATTATATGATTTTTAATTTTAATTGAATTACCTTCCATGGTAGGGGAGTCCCGAGCTTTCTCTTCCTCTTGACCGGAGGTAGATGGTTCTTCTTGTTGCTCCGGTATTGAGGATGCCCTAATCTCCTCCCCCTCAATCCTAGAAGTGGAGGCTTCCTCCAATTCAACCTCCTCTACCGATTCGAATGTCGACTCCTTCTTAACTTTCGACTCCTCACTTTCTTGTGAGGATGAACTTGTTTCTTTGGCCTCCTCCGATTGAGCCGATGAACATTCCTCTTCTTCTTCATCTTCTTAGACCGGTTGAGGGTTCTCATGGAATCTTGACACTTGGCTCCATAGCTCCTTGGCATCCATATAATTACCTAACCTACACACAATGTCATTAGGAATCAAATCGACCAAGAATTTTATTACCTTTGTGTTTTTCTCGAATTCTTGAATTTGTTCCTTGGTCCACTTCTTCATCTTAAGGAATCCTCCCTTTGGCCCTCTTGGATATTGGAATCCTTCCATCAATACAGCCCATTCCTCAAGGTCCCTCATCATCAAGAAGTCTTCAATTCTTGCCTTCCATTGGTTGAAGCCTTCTCGTCCATAGAAATTATATGGAATTGGGGTGTTGACGTCCCATCCCATTTTTTCTTCAAACTCCATCTTTTTCTTCTAGATGTGCTCTCTTAGTTGTTAATCCTTGAAGAGTGGCCTCGCTCTAATACCACTTGTTAGGACCTATGCGCCTGCTAGAGGGGGGGGGGGTGATTAGCGTTTCGATGTGTCAATGGAATTGATCGCATTTGATCATCTACAATCTTGTTAGCACAGCGGAATATACAAAAACAAAGAAAAAACAAGATACACAATCACAACACCAAATATAACGTGGTTCAGAACCTCAAGGTTCCTACTCCACGGATTGGGCTCGAAAGAGCCCTAGCGATGAAAACACACACCACGAATCACAAATACTCTTTCTCGACAACAAGTCGAAGGCGGAGAAACCTCTTACAATGATTACAATAGTAATACAAAGTAAAACAAGCAATTACAAATGAAATAGAATAAAAGAATGCAAAGAAAACTTTACAAATGATCTTTTGGAAGCTTGCTTGTTTGGTCGCTTGAGTTGCACTTGGAGACCCTGAATTGCACTAGCAAATCCCCGAAAATCTTTTCAAATAACCATAGCCAAATCCATCTCCATGAGATGCTTTTATAACCTACATTCGAGTTAGATTTTACCTAGCAGTAGACTGATCGAGACCATCAGTCGACTGCTCTTGTAGTCGTTGTCTCACTACGGCCCAAGCCACGTTGGATAAGTTTCAACGGATAGACCATCAGTCGACTGATCATACCCATCAGTTTACTGATAGAGTCATCACTCAATTTCCAAACCCTAGCAGTCGACTTGGGAACCTTCTGTGCCCGAAAACTCGACCAACAGTCGACTGATATCAAGATCAATCGACTACTATGACCATTAGTTGACTTCCCAATGTTGGAAGTCGATTGTCAGGCCATTTCCTATAGTCGATTACCAGTCGACTCACTTCAGTCGACTGATCATAGTCCCAATCGACTAATACACCTTAAACATGAGGTTTTACCCCAAGTATGATGCCCTCATACTTGCTAGACCACCCTTAGCCGAGTCCTAAGCCTTATAGCCACCTCTATCAACCTCATGCCTATCAGATCCCTCCAAGTCATCCATGACTTGTTCATCTATACTCTAGCCTTCAGGTGCTTCCATCGGCTATTGTCATGCTAACGGTGTGTACAACTCCAAGGCACATTGGGCTTACGTTGTCAAGACTCCGCTTGGACTTTACACCTCCAACCATTGGAGTTATGCTTCTAAGACTCCACCCTTGGACTTTACGCCACCAATATCAACCCTTGGACTTCCCAAATGCCAAGTACCCATGACTTGAACTTTCACTGCCAAGACTACACCCTTGGACTTTCCATGCCAACCTAATGCTTGACTTTCTAAATGCCAAGGCTCAAGCTTGGACTTTCCCTTGTCAAGACCCATGCTTGGACTTTCCATGCCATGTACCCATGACTTGGACTTCTCCATCATAAGGTCAATCCGAAGATAACCATATAGTCAAGCAATATTCAAACCATCGTCAAACATTAAATCATGACCTAGGTCTATTGCACCAACAATCTCCCCAACACATTGTCAAACATCAATGTCAAACATCAAAACACTACTCCAGTCAAACTCGAGTTCGGTCAATCATGACTTGGGCCGATTGTACCAATACCATAGAGGGACGATTGGAGCGAATGAGAAGGGGAAAGGGAGGTGGAGGAAGTTAATTAGGGGGAAATTGGCGATGATTTATAATTCGTTGCAAAATTCATGGCAAATCGGCGATGAATATTATATTCATTGCCAATTCTACGTCGAATAAATATTCATCGCACATTGGCGATGAATATTCTATTATTCGTCAATTCTACGATGAATAAAATATTCGTCATAATATTTGAAGACGATAATTCAAATTTTTGCAAATTCTATGATGAAAGATAAATTCTTTGCAAAATTTATCTCATTTTTTATCCAAATAAATTAAAAAATCCTACAAAATTTTTTCTTCGCAAAATTTATAATTAATTATTAAATTGTTGCAAATTCTATGATCAATTCTTATTTCATTACAAAATTCTACGATAAATTTGATTTTTCATCTTAAATTTGATGATGAAAAATAAATTCGTTGCAAAATTAGTGACAAATATTAAATTCAATGTAAATTTTCTAATTCCCGTTGATTTTTTTGCCAAATATTTGAAAATGTCTGATGAAAATATTTTATCACAAAACTTGTAAGAATTTTGCAACGAAAATAGAATTCATCATAGAGTTTGCATCGAATCCAAATTTCATTGCAAATTCTGTGATGAATTTATATTTCATTGCAATATTTTGCAAGGAAATTTATTTTTCATCACAAATTTTCGACGAAAAATTAAATTCGTTGCAAAACAACCACTAAATTTTTGATGAAATTTAATTTGTTACAAATGTTCTTATCTTTGCAACAAAAATATTTTTGTTGGAAATTTTGTTACTAATTTGTGATGATTTAACAATTTGTCACAAATTTTGTTTCTATTAGCAACAATTTTTGTTGCTAAATTTCATCGCTATTTTGATGTATTTTTGTGATCCTTATAATATTGTCAATATATGGTCAAACCTATATTGTCAAACTATGGTCAAAGTCATTGTCAATCATTAAAACCCTACTCAAGTCCCACTCGAGTTTGGTCAATCGTGACCTAGGGCGATTGCACCAACATATTCTTTTTGGAAGCTTTTGTAAGAGGTTTCTCCACCTCCCGTGTCATACCGAGAAGGATAATTTCATAGTGAGAGTTGATCACTAGAGTGCCACCGTGGAGTATGAATCATAGGTTTTAAATAATGTAAAAATACTTGTGTCATGATTGTGCTTTCTTGTTTTGTGTATTTATTTATTTGTATTCATATTTCACTATGCACACTAACATTGTTGTAGACAAGCAAACGAATGCAATCGAGAAAATTGACAAAATGCTATTCAGCCCCTCTCCCCAAGCGCATCCAAAGTTCCCCAACTAGTATCAGAGAGAGGTCGCTTTTTAAGGACTAATCTCTATGGGAGCACACCCTAGAGGAGTAGAAAATCTATCGTGAGCATCAAGAACAATGGAGTTGTCAAACGATGGATTGAGCTACAACACACAAGTTCTACCTATCTTTGATGACAAAAATTTCTCTTATTGGAAAGACAGAATGGAATATTTTTTAGTATTGTAGATGATTATGATCCCCCTTGAGGACAAGAAAGGAAGAGCTCTCAAGAAGAAGAAGTGGACCGAGGAGCAAAATCGAAAATTCAAAATAAATAAAAAGGTAATGTTAATGTTAGCTACTTCAATACCTAAGGATTTAGTGTGTAATCTCGGAGAATGCTACGATGCTAAAGAATTATGGAGAAAATTGATCGAGCATTATGAGAAGTCTTCAACGACCCAAGACAATATGGAAGAATCCAAGGAAGAAAAATCAAGCTCATCATCTCAAGAGCTTGAAGCTTCGAAAGTTGAGAGGTGCTCAACATCCAAAGTCGAGGAAGTTGAAGAACCCTCCACCTCTAGGATTGAGGGGGAGGAGAGACAACCAACACCGGAGCTAGAGCAAGAGGAGGAACCCTCTACTTCCAAGCGCAATGAAGAATCCAACCAAGCTTTCCCTACCATTCAAGGTAACTCAAGCATAGTAATTAAAAATAAAGATCACATTATATGTTTTGAGTATAGGGAAGCATGATATTATAAGAGCAAATGCCCAAAAAGAGTCAAAAAAGCTCAACTGTCACCTAAGGCCAAGGAGAAGGTAAAGGAGGTCGGAGCCCCAATAAGAAAAGGCAAGGAGAATATAGTATGCTTCAAATGTCAACAAAAGGGCCATTATAGGAGCCAATGTCTGAGGGGGAGACACCCTAGCAAGGACAAAGGAGAGGCCTCATATGTAGGGGGAGCACCCAAGCCAAAGCCTAAGGTATATCTTAATAATGCTTTTCCTTTATGTAATGATAAAAAAGCATGCTTTTAATTCACTGGCAATTGTTCATAATCATAAGAAGCATGCTAGAAAAAATACTTTTGTTTAGGGGACAAGTATTGTAATATTAGGGTTAAGGACAAGTCAACACCTAAGGAGAACCCTAGAAATTACCATGATACGAACAACCTAGGTAATAATTCTAAGAAATCTAGACATATGCCTAGGGAGAGAAACAATGCTCAAAAATATAATGAAAAATCAAAAATAGGGAAATTGGAGTAAGAAAATTAAGTTTTGAGGTTAAAACTAGAAAAATTGGAAAATCTCCTAAAAATAATGGAAAATATGATTCAAGGGTCAAATGGACAAGGTCTAGGTTTAAAGGTCAATAGGCACGGTGTATCTATGGAAAGAATGGTTTGGGTCACAAACCTAAGTCCAAGGTGTTGGAGATTCTAGGATCATGCATAGTGGAATAAAGCGAATAATATTTTTTTTATTACATCCCAGTCATACCCTGGGGGCTAGGGAAACTTGCTTTGGCATAATCGCATGAAAAACACATAAGGTGAAGGAGAAGTTATACTTTCGGGATTCTTTTGAATCCGTCGAAACCACAAGCAAGACCAACATGCCTTGCCTATACTAGTATCCACGCCGGGATCACTTGAGACAACTCCTAGAGCAGCAAGTCTTTGTCTCCGATTGGTGCTAGCTAACCGACGGAGACAATAGAAGAGGAGAGAGGAAGGAGCAAAAGTGACTACCAAGGGAGAAACCTAAAACAAAAAACCTTAGCCAAAGATTATCAAGGGATCCTTTTATAGATCTCTTGATTAGGTCATCTTATGAGGCTTAAATGGGACATATCTTACCATAATTCTCCCATAATTAAGGTAAGAACAACCCAGGAAATTTCGATAAGATAAAATCTCCAAAATCAACAAAGATGCGGCATGACTGTGTGGATTCACATGGATTGGCCGTGTGGATTCACATGGTCTGGCCGTGTGTCTCTCTTGACGCTGCCCATACTTTGCCAATTTGCGGCTAGTGTTAAGCACGACCCGTGCCAAGTTATGCACGATCGTGTGAGGCTTTGTATGGTCCGTTTGACTTCGTTTAAGTGTGATATAGCCGTGCTAAGTCCGACAAGGCCATAAGAGGTTCCATAGCCTCCGTTTCGTACCCCCTTGGTCTAGTCCAACCAGACATATCCTCTCTCAATGAGAATCTCATTCCCATACTTGTTTTACATCTCGAGATCACCCATAGTGTGTGTGACACAATAGGTTCCCGGTTATGTTGTCCATTCATAATTAACGCCTTAATTATGAATAGATCATGAGTGGAACCTAACAGTACATCATGACTCCCAATTGACCGGAAAGTCTAAATCGACTTCAAAACATTTTTCTGAACCCTTCAGCAGCTTCCGTTGTTTGTGCCTTGTTCCTTTCACTCATCTTATACCCACTTGGTTGAGGACATGGTCTCTGTGTTCATCCCCACTAGGCTTACTATGTCACACCTAGCCCAAGTTATTTTCCTTGTCCTGTGGATTCAAGTTACTCCTACATGTTCCCAAAAAGACCATCTTCTTAACATGCTTTCTCTGGCCAGAGACTTTTGAGTAATAATCTTGACAAGAGGCCTAGGGTATACATCTCCTTTATCAAGAGTGGTGAATCCTTTGTAGGCTATTAAAACACCGTCGATCACTTTGGCTTATACTCAATCATTTCGGAGTTACACCAACTATGTAGATGGCTGCGAAGAAGTCAAAGTACAAGGCACCATCATCAAGGTGACTTGAATAACTCAAGTCTAAGGAAGCTCGCACTCAAGCTACAATGAGATCTTCAATGACATATAGACCCATATGAAGTCTCATAGCAGGTCACTCAAATGAACTAGTTACCATAACTATCATCCACATGTTCACTCTCAACATCCCTATGCTTCCATTCAGTGAGTATCAAATGGTTGGATAAACCAAGCAGCATAACATGTTCTAGTCTCACAGAATTGATGATGTCCAATCTCATCAATTCATCGACTAGGGATAGTTTCAATACTTGCATATTTACACATAATGAGATACCCACTAATTGTGATCCAATCACAATTTCTCTCATGCTATGCATCGTATTGTGGACTTCAGTATATGGGTTTAAGATCCAATCAAATACATAGATAATGTATACTCAAATAGTGAATTTTATTAATAACTTCTAAGGCGATTGTCTTAGAGCACCTCTCAATTACATCAAACTCCCACTTGGCCTACAGCCAATCGCCTTAGTATCTAATACCATAGGCCTCTATATGCCTCTCAAACTTTTATTGGAGAAGAGGTTTTGTCAAGGGATCTGCTAGATTCCTATCAGTGGAAACTTTCTCTATTTGTACGTCTCTTCTACCAATGATCTCTCTGATCAAATGGTAATGATGTAGTACGTGTTTGGATCACTGATGAGACCGTGGTTTCTTCGCCTGTGCTATGGTGTCATTGTTGTCGTAGTAAACCGATAATGCTTCAACAATGCTCAGAACTACTCCAAGTTCAGTAATCAACTTCTTGATCCAGACCGCCTCCTTTGCTGGTTCAGAAGCTGCAATGTACTGTGCCTCTGTAGTAGAATCAACAACGATATCTTACTTTGAACTCTTCCAACTCACCGCACCTCCATTCAAGATGAATATGTATCAAGACTGAGATTTGGAATCATCTTTATCTATTTGGAAGTTGGCATTAGTATACCCACTTACTACCATATCACCTCCTCTATATACCAAGAACAAATCCTTAGTCCTTCTTAAGTACTTAAGGATTGTCTTGACATCCACTCAATGGTCCATACCAGGATTTGACCGGTATCTACTCGTAATGCTCAAAATGTACGATACATCAGGCACCGTACATAACATAATATACATGATCGATCCTATAGCTGATACATATGGGATCTGACCCATGCAAATCCTCTCATCTTCAGTGCGCGGGCATATAGACTTTGAAAGGTGAATCCCATGTCTCATGGGAATAAAACCTTTCTTAGATTTTTCCATGCTAAATCGTTTTAGCACTTTGTCTATGTATGCAGAGTGTGAAGGCCAAGCAACCGATTCGATCTGTCTTTATAAATTTTAATCCCCAAAATATAGGTTACTTCTCCCATATATTTCATGGAGAACATTTTGGAAAACTAGACTTTGACGGTTTAGAAAATAGGAATATCATTTCCTATAATTAATATGTCATCGACATACAATACAAGGAACATGACTACACTCCCACTTGAAGGTAGGAAACTTTGCTTCCCACTTCAACTCATGTTGGGTTTCCGGCACCGCGGCGAGTGTGTGTTCGAAAATGTTTCATAAACATGTGCACAGCGGAAGAAATAAAAATAATAAATCTAATTTATTACAACACACACACCACACGCATGCATAGTACAACATGTGTAGACATAATCATAGTTTCAAATTTTGCAATAAAAGGAAATTTATTCTACGTATACCTGACATATCACGTGTAGTAGGAAAAACATCAAATGGAGCTATCCTCGCTAGAATCGCCTCTATCCGTATCCACGCCGATTATCTTCGGGATGACTTCACAAAGTCACGAGCCTCATCTTCGTACGAGTCACTAGCCTCAAGTCGAAGATGATGTGATCGAGAGAAGATCACAATCCGAATCAAAATTCGGATTCAAAACGAGCCCTCAAAAACTCGCTTCTCCGGAGAGGTATTTGCCAATTGTTTGACGAATTCTTCATCCTCTACCTTTGAGGATTACTGGAGATCAAATCCCTGGCAAGTAAGCCGCTGTCGGAGCTCCAAACGTCGTCCAAATGATGCTCCGACACGAAGGAACACAAGTTGTCCAGAAAAGTGGAAGAGTTTGCGCCGGCCAAACAGAAAAGGGCCAGCAATTCCTTGGTCACCGGAGCCAAGGAGGGTCACAGGAGGGTCACCGGCTTAAGCTTGGACGCCGACAACAAGCTTGGACCGTGGCACAAGGGTGGGCGGCAGGTAGGGTTGGGCGCCGACCACAAGAGGAGAAGGAGAGGGTGGGCGGCAACTAGGGGTTGCTTGGATTAGGTTTTCACAAAACCCTTAAGCCCTATTTTATAGAGAACAAATTCTCCTAATGGTTATCGGATCATAACCAAAATCCCGTTAACCCGCTCCATTAATTTAAGTTAAAATAAACAAAACTGATTTGGTCTATTTTAAGTTAAAACGAACCGAACCAACTTTGGTTCATTCGTTTAAAACAAACAAAACCCCTTTGGTTTATTCTCCACCATTGGATTAGAACCAAACCAATTTGGTTCATCCATCATGTCTTCATAAGACACGACCCATCCACTCTTCCATTGCGACTGAAATGATTTCATGCTTGCTCCTTGTTTGGTCCAATAAAACCTAGTTTCTCTCGGTCTGAGAATCTCATTCTCAAGCTCGTTTTAAATCCTTCAGATTACGCTCGTTGTGCGTGTGACCAAATAGGTTCTCGGTTTGTGTTGGTTGTCTATAATTAATCATTAATTATAGAACGATCATGAGTGGCACCTAGTAGTACATCATGATCCCCAATTAACTGAAAAGATCAACGGTTGATCCAGAACTATTTCTGAAACCCTTCAGCAGCTACAATGAATCGTGCCCCATTCCCTTCACTCATCTTATACCCACTTGGTTCAGGACATGATCTATTGTGTCAATCTCCACTAGGTTGACTATGTCACACCAAGCCCAAGTATCATTTCCTCGTCCTACAAAATCTAGTTACTGCACATGTGTCCAAGAGTGCATTACTCTAAACATGTAATGCTTTGGCCAAAGACTTTAGTAACAATCCGACGAGAGGCCATGGGTATATATCTCCTCGCAAGGAGTGGTGAATCCTTTATAGGCTATTCAAACGCCTTCGATCATTTCGACTTATACCCAATCATCCCGGGTCCACATCTCCTTGGAGATTGTTGCTTAAGATGTCAAAGCATAAGTCTTCATGACCAAGATGACTTGAATACCGTAACTCAAAGGAACATCGCATTTAAGCTGCATTAAGAACTTCATTGACATATCTATACATGCAGAGAACCATATGAAGTCTTACGGCTGGTCACTCCAATGAACTAGTTACCATAACTAGCAACCACGATTAACTCCGGACATCACAATGTCTCCAGCCAGTGAGAATCAGTTGCTTGGATACACCAAGGAGTATACCTCGTGCTTGTCTCGACAGATTTGATGGTGTCCTAATCCATCAATTCATCGACTAGGGATAATTCCAATACATCACAATTACACATGTAGAGATACTCACTAGTTGTGATCCAATCACAAATTCTCTCATGCTGTGAATCGTATCATGGACATGTAGGGATGTATACTGAAAAGTCTATCTTTTCTATGAATATCTTTATTTTTGAAATAAGAATCACATGATCATTGTTTGCATATTTTTATGCATATTGTCTAATACATTACATTGTAGATAACATGGTGTGTGGTGTCACACGGGAGATAATGTTATCGGCTCATTGTAAAGTATAAGTAAAGGCTCACAACCGAGATGGCTTTGGACAAACCATCGGAATGGTTGTAGTGTGATTTGGTGATGGTTTGTCTTGACTATAGAATCACACTAGTGCACTTTGTGTGTATTGAGCAGGACCGACATAGAGGTGATTTGATTTATTGCTGACTACATAATCGAATTGGACCTCAGATATTATTTTGTACATGCTCTTAATCCCGATATAATAATGGACACATACACTTAGTAGTCATCTCTTTGATTTACCAATGGGCTAGATTTATAGATTAAATCGATAGGCTCGGTAAGTTGGGAGATGATATTATTTATATGGTGTGTCGTTGATTATAGGAGGAAATCGTGTCCTATATATTAGGATGATGATGTCTTCTTGAGGAGCTCATAAGGTTCGTCATGTAAACCCTGCAGGTGGACTTGGTCCGGCATGATGAAAAGGTTGAGTGGTACTACTTAAGGAGTTAGATGTTGATTAATTAATGGTCAGTAAATTAATTAATCGACGAACATTCGAGATCTTAAACACGGAGATAAAATGTACAAATAATATATGGAGCCCATATTATTATATGGGGGTTGGTGAGGTAGATCAATGATGAACCTTTAGTGGATTGGATCATCATTAGTGGATTGGACTTTATGTGGGCTTGATCCATGGGTGGCCAAGACCCAACTCCTCCTCATGGTCCCTAATGTAGCCTATTAATACCTCATAATGCTTAGATCCAATGGATAGAAACAAAACTCTAAGATCCATTGGTAGAGATTAAATCTCTAAGATCCGACGGTTGAGATTAAATCTCTAGATCCGACGGTTGAGATTAAATCCCTAGAACCAATGGATGAGATTAATTCATGACTTATCCCTAACTCTATAAAAGGATGGCATGGGAGTTGGCGTGAAATACATTGAAGGAGAGCTAGGGTTTGGGTGGCAAGAAGGAATCCTAGTTGATATAGGATTAGGATTAGGGTTTGGAGGCAAGGGTGGCACCAAATATGGAAGGTATTCTTCTCTTCTTCTTCCTCTTTTGGCCAACGTCCAGCACCTCTCTAGCCTCTTTTGCTGCCTTGGCCGACACCCAAAAGCCCCCTTCTTCTTCTCCTTAGGTGGTGGAAATAAGATATAGGGCTTCCCTTGGTGTCTTGGTTGTTTTCCGCCATCTTATCCTTCACCTAGTTGGCCGGAGGCAAGGATAGTTTTAGTTCCTTGTTGGTTGTTTCTAGTGAGGAGAAAAACCTTGTTTCTATTCTTCCTCTTGCTTTGGAAGATCAAGGAAGGAAGATTTGCGATCTAGGAACTTTGACTTTTGGTAAATCGTCACCCACACGACGTCCAAAAGGAGGAAGGTCATACATTATAAGATCGAGAGGTATACCTATTCTACTTTCTTCTTTTGTTTGTTGCTTTTTTTTGTTTTTCAATTATAAGCATGTTATAAATCTATAAATGGCTAAATAATACTTGGATCCCGAGTATAAACACGAAAACCGGCGATCCGGACATCGTCTATTCCGCGGCTACTCGTAGAATAGAGGATGGTCGCTTGAACAACTAGTTTGTTCAAGTGACCTCTCTAAACGAATAGCACGACGATGGCTTGGTGGTTTGGGAAATCCCTTTTGTCTAGGATTATTTTTTTTTAATCTGGGGACATCGAAGGGATCGCCATGGACAAGCTTCCGAGGTGAAGTGGGAAGCGAAGTTTCCCCTCACGGACTCGATAAGCAAAACCCTTCAGGACATTCAGTAAATGAGTTTAAGATCTAATCAAATACATGAGAACATGTATACTCAAATAGTGAATCTTCATTTATCATATAAATGGTTCAAACATAAGGCGATTGCCTTATGCCATCTCTCACATATTACTAACAAACTCCCACTTGGCCTAATGCCAATCGCTACAGTATCCAATACCATAGGCTCTAACATGACCCTCAAACTTACTTTGAGGTAATGCCTTAGTCAAAGGATCCGCTAAGTTCCTTTCAGTGAGGATTTTCTCGATTTGTATTTCCTTCCTATTAATGATCTCTCTGATCAGATGATAGCGGCGAAGCATATGTTTGGATCGTTAATGAGACCTTGTCTCTTTCGCCTATGCAATTGCTCCATTGTTGTCACAGTAGACCGGTATTGCTTCAACAATGGCTGGAACCACACCATGTTCATAAATGAACTTCTTGATCAAAACCACTTCCTTTACTGCTTCCAAAGCTGCAATGTATTCTGCCTTAGTGGCAGAATCCGCTATAGTGTCAAGCTTGGAACCTTTCCAACTTATTGCACCTCCATTCCAGGTAAATACATACCCACACTGAGACATGGAATCATCCTTGTCTATCTGGAGCTGGCATCCATATACCCACGTATCACCATGTACCCTTCTCCATATATTAGGAACGTATCCTTAGTTCTTCTTGAGTACTTAAGGATTGTCTTAATAGTCACCCAATGATCCATTCCTGGATCAGACTGGTATCTGCTCGTGACACTCAGAGCATACAATACATTGGGCCTCGTACATAACATAGCATACATGATAGATCCTATTGCGGATGCATAGGGAATCTTACTCATGCAAATCCTCTCGTCTTCTGTGCGCGGACACATAGACTTCGAAAGGTGTTTCCCATGTCTGATGGGTAAGAAACCTTTCTTGGATTTCGACATGGTAAACCTCTTTAGTACTCGGTCTATATATGTAGACTACGAAAGACCAAGCAACCGTTTCGATCTATCTCTATAGATCTTAATCCCGAGGATATAGGTTGCTTCTCCCAGGTCTTTCATGGAGAATGTCTTGGATAACTAAATCATAACTGACTGTAGGACTAGAATATCATTTCCTATAAGTAATATGTCATCGACATACAATACAAGGAACACGACTGCACTCCCACTAACCTTCTTGTACACACAAGGTTCATCTGGATTTTGTGAGAAATCAAACCTTTTGATTATCTCATCAAAACAGATATTCCAGCTCCTAGATGCTTGCTTCAATCCATATATGGACCATCGCAATTTGCATACCTTGGTTTTATCAACCGATGTGAAACCCTCAGGCTATAAACTTATACACGTCCTCGAGTAGGTTTCCATTAAGGAAAGTTATTTTCACATCCATCTTCCATATCTCATAATCATAATGAGCCGCTATGTCCAGGAGCATCCGAATGGATTTAAGCATAGAAACAGGCGAATAGGTTTCATCATAATCAACACCTTGCTTTTGATGATATCCTTTCGCCACCAATCTAGCCTTATAGCTAATCACATTACCATCCATGTCAATTTTCTTCTTGAAAACCCACTTGCACCCTATAGGTTTTATGCCTTCAGGTGGGTTAACCAAGTTCCAAACTTGGTTTTCATACATGGAATCCATTTCCGACTTCATGGCTTCAAGCCACTTATCCCTTTCTGAACTTGTCAGGACTTCTTCATAACTGGTAGACTCCTCATCATCAATGAGTAACATGTTCTTCGATTCACTTAGGAGAAATTCATATTGTTGGTGCAATCAGCCCAGGTTGACTCGAGTTTGATTCGAGCAGTACCTTGATAGTATTTTGATGATAGACAAAACTCATGACATGGGATTGTCATGGGAAAGTCCAACATGGGGTTGGCATGGAAAATCCAAGCATGGAGCTTGGTGTGGAAGTCCAAGGGGGAAGCCTTGGCATGGGAAAGTCCAAAGCATTGCGAAGCCATGCGCTTGGTGCTTGGCATGGGAAATCCAAAGCATTGCGAAGCCGTGCGCTTGGTGCTTTGTGAGAAATACATTGCGAAGTCGTGCGCTTGGTGCATTTGGGAAGTCTTGAGAACTTGGCAAGTTCACTAGGCTCGGGTCCTTGAGTCGGTGAAGGATGGCATTGCGAAGCCATGCGCTTGGTGCATCCGAGGGACCGCCGGATGGGGAGAGAATGGAGTGAGCCTAAAGGGAAGCATACTTCTAGGGCATGAGACGCGAAGGATGGCGTTGCGAAGTCGTGCGCTTAGTGCATCCGAGAGACGTAGGCCGAGGGAAGAGAGCTTCGGTGGGGAACTCCATGAGGGATAAGGTGGACTTGGCTAAGTGGGTAAGACTGAGTGTCGGAGGCTCAAACATCATTATGTTTGAGGTTTTAGCTGACATCAGTCGACTGGCATAGGTGCCAGTCGATTGCTCTAGGTCATATAGGTTCGACCAGTGTTCGACTGAACCAAGTTTGGCTGATCAGTCGACTGCCGAGGGAGGGCAGTCGACTGTTGGGAGGATCAGTCGACTGTCGAGGGATGGCAGTCGACTGATGACACTGTGCACGGGCACAGAATGGAGTCGAGCTCACCAGCACTCGACTGATGGATGATCAGTCGACTGATGGGTGCCATTAGTCGACTGATGTGTGATCCTTTGGAACTTAACCAATGTGGATCTGGCCGTTGTGAGACAACGGCTCGGGACCAGTCGACTGACTGTCACGATCAGTCGACTGATGGGCAAGAAAATAGCTTGATGCAGGTTATAAATGGAGCTCGAGTTGGAGGATTTCACTAAGGCTTTTGAGGTGACTTTGGAGGGGAATTGCTGTTGCATTCTAGACCTTCAAGAGCAAGCAAAAGCAAGCAACAAGAAAGCGATCAAAACAATTGTGTAAAAGTTCTCTTTTGTATTGTCTTTGTATTTCTTGTTGTATTTCATATTACTTGTTGTAATAGCTTGTGAGGGGTTTCTCCACCTCCGACGTGTAGTCAATAAGGAGTGTTGTTAGTGTCGTGCGCATAACACGAGCTCGTTGAGCTCACCCCGTGGAGTAGGAACCATTCGGTTCCGAACCACGTATATGCTTGTGTATTGATTGTGCTTGTGTTGTTGTTATTTCTATTGTTATTCCACTGCGTATATTAACGACAATTGTAGACGAGCACACGAGAACGAACAAATTCCACCATCCAACGATTGAGGGCTATTCACCCCCCTCTAGCCGGCCGTTTCGATCCCCAACAAGTGGTATCAGAGCCGAGGTCGCTCTTCAAGGACTAACCGCCGCGAGAGCACTACAAATGGCCGGCTTTATCCATCCACCGAAATTCGATGGAGATTTTGCTTGGTAGAGAAAATGGGTGGAGGTATATCTCGAAACCGATTTTGATTATATGATTATTATAGAAAATGGTTTTGAGATGCCTAGGGACAAACACAACAAGCCCATTGAAAAATCAAAGTGGACCCAAGACCAAATCAAGAACTTCAAGACAAATCTCGAGGTAATTAAATTGATTAGTGATTTGTTACCTAACACTATTTGGTCTAGATTGGGTGATTATAGCGATGCAAGGGAACTATAGAATAAGATAATAAATTTCCAAGAAAATTCCCAACCTGCACAAGTAGAAGAAAATGCCGAGGAAGAAGAACCCACAACATTTGAAGATGTTGATGACTTGGTAGAGACCTCCACCTCTAGCATTGAGGGGGAGGAGAGGCAATCTTCCATCCCGGAGCAAGAACAAGAAGCATCCACATCCGGGAGAAGTGAAGATCGGGAAGAGGCCTCCACCACCTCCCTAGGTAACTCAAGTGTTATTATTTTAAATAAAAATAACATAATATGCTTTGAGTGTAGGGAGAAAGGGCATTACAAGAGCAAATGCCCTAAATTGGCTAAGAAGAAGGCATCGACACCAAAAGTCAACCCAAAGTCAAACGATGCCGGTGTTCCCAAAATCAAGAGCAAAGAGCACATTGTGTGCTTCAAATGCAATCAAAAGGGACACTACCGAAGTCAATGCCCTAGGGGGAGGAAGAAAGGGCAAGAAGGTGTAACTCATGTAGGGGGAGCTCCTAAAGCTAACCCTAAGGTACATTTAGTTAATGCACCTTTAATTCCTAAAGTCAAAAAGCATGCTAAAAATTATTTTAGTTCTCTTTCTATTATCAATGAAAAGCATGCTAAGAGAAATAATAAGGTGTATTGTCTAGGTGCAGAGCATGTTCATATAACTAAGGACAAACCTAGGACTCAAAACACTAGATCTATTTTACCTAGTGAGTCAATTAGGAGAATTGAAGAAAACTTGGGTGTTAATCCCAAGAAATCTAGGCATATGCCTAAAAAGAAAAACATTTCCCAAAAGATAAATGAAAATTCAAAATTGGGAAAATTAGAGTTAGAAAACCAAGCCTTGAGGTCAAGGCTAGAAAAATTGGAGAAGACCCTAGAAATAATATCAAATTCGGTTAAGGGGTCTAATGTACAAAAGTCAAGACCTAGAAAACAAGAAATGTCTAAGGGCAAGAAGGGTTTGGGTCACAAACCTATGTCCTACCATAATGTTGCATTTAATTATGGAACCACATCTAGGTCTAGGAAAACCAAGGCTAATAGGGAAGCTATCCCTAAGTCTAGCCATGGTGTTTGTTTAGTGGCTAAGGACCTAAGGAAAACCAAGAAGGCCACTAAGAAGGTCATTAGGGGAGTCACCTCTAGAGTTGACCCAAGTAAGACCCATTTGACTAAGGCTTCAAAGCCAAAAAGGGTCATTAGGAAGGTATCTAGGGAAGTTATCCCTAGGGAATACCATGTTAACCAAAGGAGCTCCAATAGATATTGGGTTCCTAAGAGCGTGATTGATTCACGCTAAATGGGTTAGGGTGTGTCAACCCTAAGTGGATGGGTGGTTAACCTAGCCATTGTGAGTTGACACATTAGGTTGTGCTAATATGATTTGAGAAGTTTAAAATGATTTAAATTGACACAATTAGGTCATAGAAGTCATGGTGTGCCATTTTGGGTTTTTGGCACACTAGGGAGATGAATGGCATTAAGGCAAAATGTATTTAATCCCTAAAAATGGCAAATTGATTTTCACACTTAGGTATTTTATTCCTTAGTATATTTTACTTGTCATGAGTTGTTTGCCTTACCTTGTCATCATTTTCATTTTTATCTAAAAAATGTCATGATCATGTTTAGAATTATTTTTAGATGTCATGTATGCTTAGTTCTCATTCACATGCCATGACATCATGATATTGGCTTATGTTTTTATCTAAATCATGTTTATGCCATAATCATATCATGCATAGTTTCAAATGGAGTTAAGGACTATGACACAATTTGAAGGGAATCAAATTAATGTTGCCCAGAAATATGCATGAGAACATAAACAAAACCCACATCTCACAAAAATTTGACTTGTATGTGTTTTACACACCTAGATATTGGTGAGATGTTTAGGAAAAAGAAAATAAAGGTTTGAAAAATATTTTGAAAACATTTTGAAAAACCTTGGTGAAGCCTATCTTTTGATAGCTATCACCATTGAATGAGATGATACAAAGATGGCTCTTTTTGAAGCTTTTCTTAAATTTTGAACTTTGTATCAATATCCTAATTTAATGGGTAAAATAAATTTCCAATATTTTTTACCCATAGTGTTTAGGATAAGTATTATACGTATGCATTTTCAAGATTTTTAAAATTACGTATATTTACTTATGGATTTCGAAAATCCAATTTTAAATCGAAAGCTACGAGAATGTAGTTATCGATCGATTACTGTAATGGCGATCGTGATAGTAATCGATCGTATCATTGGATCGGAGTCGATTTCAAGTAAACTTGATAGTTAAGCCCATGTTTAGCCATGTTTTGGTCCCCTAACCACTCCTAACCCTAGGATATGCTTGGGAGAGCATTAGAGAGGCTCGAAATCCATTGGATATGGATTAGGAGTTGGGTTGAGGGTGAGTATCAATTTTATGGTGGAAGAGAGTTCATTGTTGAACTTTGCCTTAATTTTGATTTGGTTAATGTTCCTATTGGCTTAGGGACTCTCCAAGGACATTGTTGGTGCAATGGTCAAGGGGGAGCAAGCCTCTAGGGGGAGGTATCCATCTTGGGAAGATGGATGTGTATTTCCTCATGGGAGGAAAATTGGGTTGCCTCTCTTTAAGTGATATGGGATCACTAGAAAGATTGTAGGCATGTGTTCTTCCAAGGGAGAGATTGTAAGATCTCATTGGGATATGAGACATTCATACCCTTGGGGAGGACCTTTTTGATGTAATGTCAAAAAGGGGGAGAGGTTACCAAGTTACCAATTAGGGTTCGTTGGAATTATCATTGGGATATGAGAATTGCCAATATGGGAGAATTGGTAGACTTGAGATGGTAGTTTTGTCAATCATCAAAAAGGGGGAGATTGTTGGTGCAATCGGCCCAGGTTGACTCGAGTTTGACTCGAGCAGTACCTTGATAGTATTTTGATGATAGACAAAACTCATGACATGGGATTGTCATGGGAAAGTCCAACATGGGGTTGGCATGGAAATTCCAAGCATGGAGCCTGGTGTGGAATTCCAAGGGGGAAGCCTTGGCATGGGAAAGTCCAAAGCATTGCGAAGCCGTGCGCTTGGTGCTTGGCATGGGAAATCCAAAGCATTGCGAAGCCGTGCGCTTGGTGCTTGGTGAGAAATGCATTGCGAAGCCGTGCGCTTGGTGCATTTGGGAAGTCTTGAGAACTTGGCATGTTCATTAGGCTCGGGTCCTTGAGTCGGTGAAGGATGGCATTGCGAAGTCGTGCGCTTGGTGCATCCGTGGAATCGCCGGACGGGGAGCGAATGGAGTGAGCCCAAAGGGAAGCATACTTCTAGGGCATGAGACGCGAAGGATGGCGTTGCGAAGCCGTGCGCTTGGCGCATCCGAGGGACGTAGACCGAGGGAAGAGAGCTTCGGTGGGGAACTCCATGAGGGATAAGCTGGACTTGGCCAAGTGGCTAATACTGAGTGTCGGAGGCTCAAACATCATTATGTTTGAGGTTTTAGCTGACATCAGTCGACTGACATAGGTACCAGTCGACTACTCTAGGTCATATGGGTTCGACCAGTGTTTGACTGAACCAAGTCTGGTTGATCAGCCGACTGCTGAGGGAGGGCAGTCGACTGTTGGGATGATCAGTCGACTGTCGAGGGATGGCAGTCGACTGATGACACTGTGCACGGGCACAGAATGTAGTCGAGCTCACCAGCACTCGACTAATGGATGATCAGTCAACTGATGGGTGCCATCAGTCGACTGATGTGTGATCCGTTGGAACTTAACAATGTGGATCTGGCCATGGTGAGACAACGGCTACGGGACCAATCGACTGATGGTCACGATTAGTCTACTGATGGGCGTGAAAACAACTTGATGCAGGTTATAAATGGAGCTCGAGTTGGAGAATTTCGCCAAGGCTTTTGAGGTGAATTTAGAGGGGAATTGTTGTTGCATTCCAGACCTTCAAGAGCAAGCAAAAGCAAGCAACAAGAAAGCGATCAAAATAATTGTGTAAAAGTTCTTTTTTGTATTGTCTTTGTATTTCTTGTTGTATTTCATATTACTTGTTGTAATAGCTTGTGAGGGGTTTCTCCACCTCCGACGTGTAGTCGATAAGTAGTGTTGTTAGTGTCGTGCGCATAACACGAGCTCGTTGAGCTCACCCCGTGGAATAGGAACCATTCGGTTCCGAACCACGTATATGCTTGTGTATTGATTGTGCTTGTGTTGTTGTTATTTCTATTGTTATTCCACTGCGTATATTAACGACAATTGTAGACGAGCACAAGAGAACGAAAAAATTCCACCATCCTACAATCGAAGGCTATTCACCCCCCTCTAGCCAGCCGTTTCGATCCCCAACACATATCTCTCAGGAATATTGCATGTTCTACCAGATCTACGAAGATGTTGTGTTTTAATAGGTCCAGCCGATTGCTCATCACTATGAGTTATCAGCTGTTTTGCTTCACCAGGTATCTCATCAATGTCTATTTGAGTCTCTCGAGCCTCATCAAGCTCGACGACACTCCCACTGTTTTCTTGCAAGAGAAACTCTTTCTCTAGAAACACAACATGTCTTGAAACAAACAGCTTTTGGTCCACAGGATTATAGAATTGGTAACCCCTTGTTTCCATAGGGTATCCAATAAATAGACATTTATCAGACATAGCATTCAATTTGTCTGATACAGTCCGCTTCACATAAGCAGGACAACCCCATATCTTCAAGTAAGATACATGAGGTTTCTTACTATTCCATATCTCATATGGAGTAGTGGAGACTACCTTTGTTGGCATTCTGTTTAACAAGTAAACAGCTGTCTGAAGTGCATAGCCCCAAAAGGACTTAGAAAGATTCGCATGATTCATCATTGACCTGACCATGTCCAACAAGGTTTGGTTACGTCTCTCAGATACACCATTATGCTGTGGTGTATATGGAGGAGTCCATTGAGACAATATATCATTGTCTCTTAGATAATCTAGAAACTCTTGACTTAAGTATTCGCCACCTCGATCCAATCGAAGTATTTTAATACTCTTGTCATGTTGTTTCTCTACTTCATTTTTGAATTCTTTAAACCTTTCAAAGGCTTTAGACTTGTGTTTCATCAAGAACACATACCCAAACCGTGAGTGATCATCGGTGAAGGTAATGAACTAACTATAGCCTCTGATGGCTTGGGTTGACATAGGTCCACATACATCAATATGTATTAGACCTAGCAACTCTCCCACTCGTTCACCTTTTCCTATAAAAGGTAACTTGGTCATCTTGCCTTTTAAGCATGATTATCATGTATCATATGAATCTAATTCAAAAGATTCCAGAATTCCACATCGGTGTAATTCGGACAAGCGTTTCTTGCTCACATGGCCAAGACGACAATGCCACATGTAGGAGTCTAATTGATTATCTTTTCGAGCATGTTTGTTGCTCGCTTCGATATTGAAAATGTCACTGGATACGTCCAACGTATAAATACTATTGCTTAAAGTTCTAGTCCCATTAAGAACGCCATTCAAAGTTATGTAACAACGATTGTTACCAAAAGTTAAATGGTATCCATTTCTATTTAAACAAGAAATAGAAATGATGTTCTTTATCAACGAAGGAATATAAAAGCAGTTGTCCAGTTCTAAGACAAGTCATGTAGGGAGTTTCAATAAATACGTTCCGATGGCGAGTGCAGCAACCTTTGCTCCATTCCCAACACGTAAATTTGACTCTCCCTTGACGAGTCTTCTTCTATTCCTTTGCCCATGTATGTCATTACATAAATGTGAGTCACACCCAGTATCCAATACCCAAGTGTGTGAGGAAATAGAATGACAATCAATAACAAAGATATCTGAAGAAGATGGGGCATCTGATGTCTTATTCTTCTTCACGGACTCAAGATAAATCTTGCAGTTTCTTCGCCAATGGCCCTCCTTGCCATAATGATGGCAAGAGGTCTTTTGAGCTGGTTCTGTCCTTTTTAGCCTTTTTCTTCTTCCCCTTCTGATGTTCCTTTGACTCCCTCTTAGAACCTTTCTTTGAGGAATCAACTAACAACACCGTCCCCTACTCATGCTTCTCAAAAGGCTCCATAGTCTTCAGCATGTTGAGAAGTACCACAGATGAACCTTCTTGCATCTCAAAGGTGAAGAGGAGCTTGGAGACTTCGAACCATTCGAATCTCACTTGCTCATCAACAACTCATAAAGATGAAAGACTATGGTATGAGCATCCATATGCTCATGTTGCTTCCAAAGCTCGGGTACCATCACGGCTAGCATGATGCAACTCACTAGTTCAGAATCAATCACATGTTTCTGATAGGCCAACAATTGGTCCGGAGTTGCATCGTTACTAGGACGGGAGGGAAGAGGCGCTTCGAGGACATTCATAAGCTTTTCCGCCTTGAGAACAATTCTCAAGCTTCTAAGCCAGTCCAAGAAGATCGACCTAGTTAATTTATTTGAATTCAAAATAGAGTGCAAATTCAAAGACATTACGATCAATCGATTAACTTAGAAATACAAATCGAGCATATATGAGAAAGATGATTTAAAATGCATCAATATACATTCATAAATCCCATTCATTTTTTGAATTTCAAAAACCCCAAAATCACTTCGGGAGATCGTAGGTCCATCTCCGAATGGGCTGATATCCAACATAGATATGAACAACCTTGGAGAGAGTCTAACAAGCCATTCATAGCTACAATGGTAGGTATCAAATATACTGATTGCATATCACATATATGCAACTATCACAATGTGCTATCAACTAATTGAATATTCACACATACATCGGATTGTTAACTCATTAACAAGTATACATCATATGCATAGCAACCAACTTCACCTCCCTTCACATCGACCTTGGAGAGAGTCCAACAAGCCAATGCTCCAGGTTTATGCCAACCCATTAATCAAGACATAGTTTTAATATGGTTAGAGCGCATTCGACAAATTAGCCCGGCTTGGAGAGAGTCCAACAACCAAAGATAATGATTGACCTCTGACTCTTACCATATTAGTATTAAACTATTTCATAGTTTGAACATGTTCGGGTTCGAGCCGGGCTTGGAGAGTGTCCAACAACCCAAACAAGAAACGGAACTCTGGTTCTAACCATATTAATGGAAGGTGTAGGCTTTAATATTGAGTAAAGGTTTTTATGTCTCATCCTCTTTGCATGCAAATAACTATTATCTACATGACATGACATACATGACATACATCTACATGTCACGACACGCATGACATAATGATATGCATCTAATGCAATTACATGACATACAATTATGACATGTACAAAATTTCCTTATATGTCATAAATATTTATGGAAATAAAATATGTTTAAGATTTGATTCTCCAAATCAAATCATGATTAAATTAATAAACAAATTTCCAAATCTAATCACATATTTTTTTTGTGCAAAGTGTTGATTAAGAAAAGTCAATTTAGGAAACCAATTTCCTAAATCATCAAAACTACTTATGGAAATGAAATATTTTTAAGATTTGATTTCCTAAATCAAATCATGATTAAATTAGGAAACAAATTTCCAAATCTAATCAAATATTTTATTTATGAAAAATATCAATTTCCATAAATACTTTTAACTTTCCAAAAGTAGAAGATTTCTATAAATACTTCTAGACTTTCCAAAATTAAAAAATTCCATGAATACTTATAACTTTTCAAAATTATAAAATTTTCATAAATACCATTACGACTATCTCAAAATAATTTTACGATTATGTCGAAACACAACCTGCGCTCTGATACCACTGTTGGGTTTCTAGCACCGCGGCGAGTGTGTGTTCGAACATGTTTCGTAAACATGTGCACAACGGAAGAAATAAAAATAATAAATATAATTTATTACAACACACACACCACACGCATGCATAGTACAATATGTGTAGACATAATCATAGTTTCAAATTTTGCAAGAAAAAAAAATTTATTCTACATATACCTGACGTATCACGTGTAGCTGGAAAGACATCAACCGGAGCGATCCTCGCTAGAATCGCCTCTATCTGTATCCATGTCGTGTATCTTCGGAATGAATTCACAAAGTCACGAGCCTCGTCTTCGTATGAGTCACTAGCCTCGTGTCGAAGATGATGTGATCGAGAGAAGATCACAATCCGAATCAAAATTTGGATTCAAAATGAGTCCTCAAAAACTCGCTTCTCCAGAGAGGTATTAGCCAACCGTTTGACGAATCCTTCATCCTCCACCTATGAGGATTACCGGAGATCAAATCCCCAGCATGTAAGCCGCTGTCAGAGCTCCAAACATCATCCAAACGATGCTCCGACATGAACGAAAACAAGCTGTCCAAAAAACTGGACAGCTTGGTGGAGGAGTTTGCGCCGGCCAAAGAGAAGAGGGCCAGCAATTCCTTGGTCACCGGAGCCAAGGAGGATCACCGGAGAGTCGCCGGCTGAAGCATGGACGCCGGCAACAAGCTTGGATGGCGGCACAAGGGTGGGCGGAGGCTAGGGTTTGGCGCCGACCACAAGAGGAGAAGGAGAGGGTGGGCGGCAACTAGGGGTTGCTTGGATTTGGTTTTCACAAAACCCTTAAGCCCTATTTTATAGAGAACAAATTCTCCTAATGGTTGTCGGATCATAACCAAAAACCCGTTAACCCGCTCCATTCATTTAAGTTAAAATAAACCAAACCAATTTGGTCTATTTTAAGTTAAAACGAACCGAACCAACTTTTGTTCATTCGTTTAAAACAAACCAAACCCCTTTGGTTTATTCTCCACCATTGGATTAGAACTAAACAAATTTGGTTCATCCATCATGTCTTCATAAGGCATGGCCCATCCACGCTTCCATTACGACTGAAATGATTTCATACTCGCTCCTTGTTTGGTCCAACCAAACCTAGTTTCTCTCGGTCTGAGAATCTCATTCTCAAGCTCGTTATAAATCCTTTGGATTACGCTCGTTGTGCGTGTGACCAAATAGGTTCTCGGTTTATGTTGGTCATCTATAATTAACCATTAATTATAGAACGATCATGAGTGGCACCTAGTAGTACGTCATAATCCCCAATTAACCGAAAAGATCAACGGTTGATCCAGAACTATTTCTGAAACCCTTCAGTAGCTACAATGAATCGTGCCCCATTCCCTTCACTCATCTTATACCCACTTGGTTCAGGACATGGTCTATTGTGTCAATCCCTACTAGGTTGACTATGTCACACCTAGCCCAAGTATCATTTCCTCGTCCTACGGATTCTAGTTACTACACATGTATCCAAGAGTACCTTACTCTAAACATGTAATGCTTTGGCCAAAGACTTTAGTAAAAATCCGACGAGAGGCCATGGGTATACATCTCCTCTCAAGGAGTGGTGAATCCTTTATAGGCTATTCAAACACCTTCGATCATTTCGACTTATACCCAATCATCCCGGGTCCACATCTCCTTGGAGATGCATGCTTAAGATTTCAAAGCATAAGTCTTCATGACCAAGATGACTTGAATACCGCAAGTCAAAGGAACATCGCACTTAAGCTGCAGTAAGAACTTCATTGACATATCTATACATGCAGAGAACCATATGAAGTCTTTACGGCTGGTCACTCCAATGAACTAGTTACCATAAGTAGCATCCACGATTAACTCCGAACATCACAATGTCTCCAGCCAGTGAGAATCTGTTGGATCGAGAAGCGTCGCTAGAGGGGGGGGGTGGGGGTGAATAGCAATCGTAAATCTTTTCGACGTTTCATTCGAGTAGATAATTAAATGAGTAAGAGCAGCGAAAAATAAAGAGACACATTTATTTTTACTTGGTTCATAACCCAACGGTTGCTACTCCAAGGCCCTACCGGTCCTAGACCGCGTACCGAGGGAAAAGCACTATAACGTCTCCTCCTCGTTGGAGGTAGGAGACAACGATCACAAAACCGACTGTACGAGGATGAGGCAACAAGCCTACCTCACCTCGTTACGAATAAAAACAATGAATACAATATCAAAATATATTACTAGATGCTGCTGCCGACGAAGAAGATCTGAACTTGTTGTTGCGTCGGCGTTATGACGGTGTTAGAGCGTTGCCGTTGTAGGATCACTTGATGAATAAACTTGATGATGTTTGGAGTTGGAATCCACCCCTCCTTTTATAGATTTTGCCCTCTTAATATGTCTCCTCTTTTTTCGAAACAGATCATGAAGTTGTATAATTTTTATCGCGAAGTGGCAGCGTCAAACCTTATCCGTTTTGACCTAGCGCAAAGGCTGATTCGTCGCCATCAGTCGACTGATGAGCATCATTCGACTGCCCAATGTCCAACAGTCGACTGTCAGCCTGGCCACTTCCCTACAGTGAGAGGTTAGCTCGAAAAATGATAAATATGACGGTTTCTAACCGTCCGATCTCGACCTAGACCTTCCACAAGAAGTCTTAGTCGGATCGCCGCCAACAGTCATCCCCGTATAGAGGACACGACCTTACCATCTCTCACTCACACGAGCTTACCTCGATACTTACTGTGTCTCTTTTGCTTCCGGCCTTCCACTCGATTCCTTCAGCTCCCTCCGAAGTCACTCGAGTGTCGACCGACCACTGCGGCTTCCTCCGGGTGTCGCTAGCCTTCAGCTCTAGCTTTAGTACTTTTCTGCATACTCAATTTAGCTCGTGAGAAAATGATGTAAACTTAACTTTGTGTCTTTGCCATAATCAAAACACAGGTTCGATTATCTGGTGCCCCTACACCAACAGAATCAGCTACTTGGATACACCAAGGAGTATACCTCGTGCTAGTCTCGACAGATTTGATGGTATCCTAATCTATCAATTCATCGACTTGGGATAATTCCGATACATCACAATTACATATGTAGAGATACTCACTAGTTGTGATCCAATCACAAATTTTCTCATGCTGTGAATCGTATTGTGGACATTCAGTAAATGAGTTTAAGATCTAAGCAAATACATGAGAACATGTATACTCAAATAGTGAATCTTCATTTATCATATAAATGGTTCAAACATAAGACAATTGTCTTAGGACATCTCTCACATATTACTAACAACTCAATCGATTGTTCATGGCGATCCCATCGACGTCCCTAGATTAAAAAAAAAATTAATCCTAGACAAAAGGGATCACCCAAGCAACTGTTTCATCGTCGTGCTATTCGATTAGTGTAGTCACTTGAACAAACTTGTTGTTCAAGCCACCAACCTTTATTCTACGAATAGCCGCGGAATAGACGATTTACAGATCGCCGGTTTTTGTGTTTGTATTCGGGGTCGAAATAAATTTAGCCACATACATAAAGTAAACAACCACATACAACATGCATATAATTGAAAAACAATTATAGACATAATACAAAAGAACACTAATAAAAAAAAACAAGATTATACCTCTTGTTATACCTCTTGATCTTCTATTGTATGTCCTTCCTCCTTTTGGACGACGTGTGGGCGACGATCTTCCAAAAGTCGAAGCCTCCTAGATCACCAATCTTCCTTTCCTTGTTCACTCCGAACAAAGGAAGATCATAAAACAAAACTCTTCTTCCTATCTAGAACTGGCCACCAAGTCAATGGACTTGATGTTGCCATCGGTCAAGGAAGAGAATATGGAAAATGGGAACCGACCAAAGGAGAATCAAGGAGAGTGATGGGCTCCGGCTAACTCTTGGGGAAGCGTCGGCTAACTCTTGGAGAAGAGAAAGGGAACCAACCCTTCACCTTGTAGCCGCCCAAAACCCTAACCCTAGCTCTCCTAGTTACCGCTGGCCAAAGAAGAGGGGAAGAGGAATAGGTTGAGCACCGGCAAAAGTAGAGGGAAGAAGGATAGGTGCCGACAACACCTTAAGAAGAAGAAGAAGGGAACCTCTCCTCTTGTTGCCGCCCACTCCACCTCCCAAACCCTAGCCGCCCAACTCAATCCTAACCCTACTAGGATTCCTTGCCGCCCAAGCTAAAGGGAAGCAAACCCTAATCTCATAAGCCTTGCCTTTCCGCCCACCTTAATCCTCTATTTATAGAGTTGGGCTTAAGCCTTGTTTTAATCTCCACCATTGGTTCTAGGGATTAAATCTCAATCGTCGGATTTAGAGATTTAATCTCAACCGTCAGATCTACAGATTTAATCTCAACCGTCGGATCTAGAGATTTAATCTTTACCGTTGGATCTAGAGTTTTGTTTTCATCCATTGGATCTAGAGTTTTATTTTCATCCATTGGATCTTGGCTTCATGAGGTTTTAATAGGCTACAATAGGGACCATGAGGAGGAGTTGTATCTTGGCCACACAATGGATCAAGCCCACATAAAGTCCGATCCATTAAAGATAATCCAATCAACTAAAGGATTATCATTGATCTACCTCACCAACAACCATAAGTTAATATGGGCTCCATATTTTATTTGTACATTTTTCTCCCCGTGTTTAAGATCTCGAATGTCCGTCGATTAATTAATTTAGTGACCATTAATTAATCAACTCTAACTCCATGAGTAGTACCACTCAACCTTTTCATCATTCCGGACCAAGTCCGCTTGCAGAGTTTAAATGATGAACCTGTTGGTGCAATCGACCCAGGTCACGATTGACCAGGACTCGAGTTTGACTTGAGTGATGTTTTGATGTTCGACAAAAACATATGGCAATGTAATTGTCATGGGAAAGTCCAAGTCTTGAGTACTTGGCATGGAAAGTCCAAGTGGGACACTTGGCATTTGGGAAAGTCCAAGCATGGGTCTTAGCAATGGAAAGCCCAACATGAGTTGGCAAGGGAAGTCCAAGTAGGACACTTGGCATTTGGGAAATTCCAAGTCTTGAGTACTTGGAACATGGAAAGTCCAAGCATGGGTCTAGGCAATGTAAAAGTCTAACATGGGTTGGCAAGGGAAAGTCCAAGCATGGTCTTGGCATTTGAGAAGTCCAAGGGGATATTGACGGCGTAAAGTCCAAGCGGAGTCTTGGCGGCGTAAGTCCAATGTGCCTTGGCGATGGAAGCACCTGGAGGCTAGCGCGATGGATGAACAAGTCATGGAAGACTTAGAGGGATCCGAGAGGCGTGAGTCTGATGGAGGTGTCTAGAAGGCTTAGGTCTAGGCTAAGGGTGGTCTAGCAAGTATGGGGGAACCATACTTGGGCTAAAAATCTCATGTTTGAGGTGTGCCGACCGGGTGCCATGTGGCGATCGACCGCCCGAGTCAACTAGGGTTTGATCGAGGAAGTGGCTCAGCAATGATCGCCGCAGGTGGTGGCTGATTGATGAGCTCGAGCGCGATCGGACTGATCATGTGATCGGTCGACTGGTGTTCGAGAAATTGGCCACAGAATGGAGTCGAGACTCGACTGGTCGAGTGAGGGCTCCATCATTCGACTGATGGTCATGATCAGTCGACTGATGATGGATCCGTTGAACTTATCCAGCGTGGATCTAGCCGTTGTCTCACGACAACAGTGGCATCAGTCGACTGATGGTCCCGATCAGTCGACTGATCAACTTTTTCCAGCACAGGTTGAAGCTATATAAGGAGCTCGTGATGGAGGAAAAAGCACAGGTTGCTGCAAATTAGGGCCTTCATGTGCTAGTCCAAGGCAATCAATAAGGAAGCTTCCAAAGAGTTTTTGTAAAGTGTTCTTTACTTCTCTTGTTGTATTTCATATTGTATTTGCTTGTTGTGTTTCGATTATTGTTGTAATCATATTGTAAGGGTTTCTCCGCCTCCGACTTGTGTCGAGAAGGAGTGTTTATCATAGTGGTGTGTGATTGGCATCGCTAGGGTTCGTACGAACCCAATCCTTTGAGTAGGAACCATTCAGTTTCGAACCACGTTATATCCGTGTGTTTGCGTTGTTGTTTTATTTCGTTATTGCTTTCATTACTATTCCATTGCGCGCTAACTAAATTTGTAGAGACGACACGCGAATGAATTCCATCACGCTTAGCACGACGCTATTCACCCACCCCCCCCTCTAGCGGCCTCAAATCTCCTACAATTGGTATCAGAGCCCGGGGCTCTTCTACGGACTAACCGCCAAGAGCTAAGACAAAAGGCTAGAGGGTGAAGATGGAAGAACAATTGGGATGGGATATCAACACCTCAATTCCTTATTCCTTCTATGGACAAGAAGGTTTTAGACAATAGAAGGCAAGGATCGAAGACTTCCAATTGATTAGGGACTTCGAAGAATGGTCAATTTTAATGGAGGGATATAGCTATCCGATAGGACCAAATGGAGGGTTCCTTAAGAAGAAGAGATTGCCAAAGAGCAAGGCTAAAACTTCGAGAAAAATGATAAGGTATTGATGTTTTTAATCGATTTAATACCTAATAATATCTTGTGCATGTTAGGAAATTATGTAGATGTCAGGGAGCTATGGAGCCAAGTGGCAAAGCTCCATGAAAGTCCATCACCGGTCCAAGAGGAAGTGACCAAAGAGGCAAACACATCATCCTCACATGGAAGTGAGGACTTGGAGGTTGAGAGACCATCAACTTCCAAGGAGGAGGTAGAAGTGGAAGAAGCCTCCACCTCTAGGATTGAGGGGGAGGAGAGAGCATCCTCAACATCGGAGCAACAAGAAGAACCATCTACATCCGGTCGAGAGGAAGAACAAGCTCAAGAGACCCTCACCACCGAACTAGGTAACTCAAGCAATTTGGTTTTAAACAAAAATCATATTATATGCTTTGAGTCTAGGGAGCAAGGACACTACAAGAGTAAGTGTCCGAAAAGGATCAAGAAAGCTTCATCGACATCAAAAGTCAAGGACGCCGGTTCCCCAACACCTAAAGGCAAGGAGCACATCATATGCTTCAAGTGCAATTCAAAAGGACATTATAGGAATCAATGTCCTTAGGGGAGCAAAAAGACCCAAGAAGGAGCATCAGAAGTAGGGGGGACAACTAACGCAAACCCTAAGGTATATCATCTCAATAATGCTCATTCTTCTAGGTTCAATGTCAAAAAGCATGCTAGGAATTACAATTCACTTGCTATTTATCATGAAAAGCATGCTAGGAGCAATATATTTTTGCCTAGGAGCTAAAACTATCCACGTAGATAATAAGAAAATATTTGGGACTAATGTCCCTAAGAACAATTTATCTAAGGACAAACATAGGTCAATTAACTCAAGATTAATTCTGCCTAGTGAGATAATTGGAAAGGTGCAAGAGCACCTAGGCTTTAATCCGAAATGGACTAGGTACATGCCTAGGATGAATCATGCCCAAGGAATAAATAAAAATTCTAAAATTGGGCAATTAGAATTAGAGAACCAAGCCTTGAGGTCAAGGCTTGAAAAACTTGAAAAGACCCTCAAAAAGATGCAAAATCAATTTCTGGGGTTTAAATATCAAAAGTCTAATTCCAAAAGTCAAAGTCAACACCTAGGACCTAAGAGTCAAAAGTCAACAAAGGGCAAGCAAGGTTTGGGTCACAAACCTAACCCTAAGGTGGCTTATCATAGTGTTCCATTTGACTATGGAACACAAACTAGGTCTAGCAAGACCAAGGTCAATAGGGAAGTCATCCCTAAGGTTTACCAAAGGTTGTACCTAGTGGCTAGGGTTTCTAGGAAACCTAGGGTGGCCACTAAGAAGGTTGCAAGGGGAGTTACCCCTAAGGTCAACCTAGGTAAGACCACAATGACCAAGGCTAACAAGCCTAGGAGGGTCATTAGGAAGATATCTAGGGAGGTTATCCCTAAGGAATACCTAATTAACCCTAGGAGCTCAAATAGATTTTGGGTTCCTAAGAGCGTGATTGATTCACGCTAGGTGGGTTTAGGGTGTGCCAATGTTGATTGGATGCGTAGTTAACTCAACCATGGTAAAGGTGGCACTTTAGGATATTTTCAAGGTTATGGTTACCTTGGAAATACATTTGAGCTTTAATCCTAAAAGATTTTAGGATGTGCCAATATTTTTTGAGAAGTTTAATAAAATGATCAATTTGGCATAATTTAGGTTTAGGGGTTAGTGTGGCATTTTGGGTTTTTGGCACACTTGGAAGAAAAGTAGAAACATGGAAAAATATAATTAATTATATCAAATGGCAATTGATATTAAAATTTAGGTGTTGTTATACCTATATATTTTATATGTCTTGTTTTGTTTGCCATATGCCATGACATGACATCATGTTCATTTTTCATTTAAATGTCATGTTCATGCTTAGGATTAAGGATTTAAATGGCATGTGCTTTAGTTTTATATCATATGCCATGCCATCATAATCATTGGCCATATTTTATTTTTGGTATTATTATGCCATGATCTTACATTCATGCATTAACTTGATTGAAAATTGATTTAAGGACTATGGCATGACTTGAATTCCCATTTATACGGGAATTAAGTAGTGTTCCTTTAGAAAATGCATGAAACCCTAGATTAAGGTAACCAAAACCCACATCTCACTTCAAATTGACATGTATGTGTATTTATACACCCTAGATACATGTGAGATGCTAGGATATGAGTTGAGGTCAAGGTGCATAGTTTTTGCATCTAGTTGAACCAAAACTCATCTTAATTCAAATGTGGATCATTGGAAAAGCTTGTGTATAAGTCATGTACATTGAGCCTAAGGAATATGATCCAAAATAAGGTTTTGAAAATATTTTATAATCATTATGAAAAACCTTGGTGAAGTCTATCTTTTGATAGCAATCACCATTGATGAAGTTGACACAAAATAGGGCCAAAACATTGAAAATTTCAATGGTTTTGAACTTTGTTCCAATTTCACTATATTATGGGTAAAGTATTTTTCAAACTTTTTTCAGCCATTGTATTGGTCATAGGTATTATACGTACCAAATTTCATGATTTTTTGATATACGTATAATTATTTATGATTTTCTAAAATTCGTTTCTGATAACTGAAAATTGAGATTTTCAGTTATCAGTCGACTGGCCCTGGGCGACAGTCGACTGATGAGGGTGCCAGTCGACTGATATCTGAATTACTCGACTGATTGTCTGATTTCGGAAAAACTGGATTTGTTTAGCCCGTATTCAGCTACGGTTAAGGTCCCTAACCACTCCTAACCCTAGGATATGCTTTGGGAAGCATTATAAAGGGTGAAAATCCATCAGATATGGTTTGGAAGAGTTGTTTAGGGTTTGTATCAACTTTAAGGTGTTGGAAAGTTCATTGTTGAAATTCTAACTTTAATTTTGATGGATTAAAGTTCCTATTGGCTTAGGGACTTCCCAAGGACATTGTTGGTGCAATGGTCAAGGGGGAGCAAGCCTTTAGGGGGAGTTATCCATCTTGGGATGATGGATGTGTTTTTCTCCTTGAAGAGGAGAAGTTATGGGAAGAATGTCATCAATTTGGAAAATTGATGGGTTTTTTGAGAGACCAAATTTGGAAATTGGGAGAGTGAATAGGATTGCCTCTCTTGAGTGATATGGGACTTATCACTAGGAAGATGGTAGGCATCCTAGGTATGTTTGGATGAAGGGGGAGATTGTAAGATCTCATTGGGACATGAGACATTTACCTCCTTTGAGAGATAACCTTTTTGATGTTAGTCAAAAAAGGGGGAGAATTTTTGGGGAAGAATGTTTGGAGAGTAATTACCAATTTGGGATAATTGGTAAGAGATTTGAGTTAGTGTTCTAAGTCAATGTTTTTGTTTGGTTTTTGTCAAACATCAAAAAGGGGGAGATTGTGGGTGCAATCGGCCCAAGTCACGATTGACCAGGACTCGAGTTTGACTCGAGTGATGTTTTGATGTTCGACAAAAACTAATGACAATGTAATTATCATGGGAAAGTCCATGTCTTGAGTACTTGGCATGGAAAGTTCAAGTGGGACACTTGGCATTTGGGAAAGTCCATGCATGGGTCTTGGCAATGGAAAGTCTAACATGAGTTGGCAAGGGGAGTCAAAGTAGGACACTTGGCATTTGGGAAAGTCCAAGTCTTGAGTACTTGTCACATGGAAAGTCCAAGCATGGGTCTTGGCAATGTAAAAGTCCAACATGGGTTGGAAAGGGAAAGACTAAGCATGGTCTTGGCATTTGAGAAGTCAAAGGAGATATTGACGGCGTAAAGTCCAAGCGGAGTCTTGGCGGCGTAAATCCAATGTGCTTTGATGGTGTAGACACCGTTAGCATGACATAGGCGATAGAAGCACCTGGAGGCTAGCGCGATGGATGAAAAAGTCATGGATGACTTGGAGGGATCCGAGAGGCGTGAGGCTGATGGAGGTGACTAGAAGGCTTAGGTCTAGGCTAAGGGTGGTCTAGCAAGTATAGGGGAACAATACTTGGGCTAAAAACCTCATGTTTGAGGTGTGGTAGTCGACTGGGGCCATGTGGCAGTCGACTGGCCTGAGTCAACTAGGGTTTGACTGCGGGAAGTGGCCTAGCAGTCGACTGCCAGAGGTGGGCAGTCGACTGATGGCTCGAGCAGTGGACTGATCGTGTGATCAGTCGACTGGTGCTCGAAAAATTGTCCACAGAATGGAGTCGAGACTCGACTGGTCGAGTGAGGGCTCCATCAATCGACTGATGGGCATGATCAGTCCACTGATGATGGATCTATTGGACTTATCCAGCATGGATCTAGCCATTGTCTCATGACAACAGTGGTATCAGTCGACTGATGGTTCCGATCAGTCAACTGATTGACTTTTTCTAGCACAGGTTGAAGCAATATAAGGAGCTCTTGATGGAGGAAAAAGCATTGGTTTTCTTGGACGTTTTGAAGTGATTTGCTGCCGCAAATCAGGGCCTTCATGTGCTAGTCCAAGGCAATCAACAAGTAAGCTTCCAAAGAGTTTTTGTAAAGTGTTCTTTACTTCTCTTGTTGTATTTCATATTGTATTTGCTTGTTGTGTTTAGATTATTGTTGTAATCATATTGTAAGGGGTTTCTCCGCCTCCGACTTGTGTGGAGGAGTGTTTATCATAGTGGTGTGTGATTGGCATCGCTAGGGTTCGTACGAACCCAATCCGTGGAGTAGGAACCGTTCGGTTCCGAACCACGTTATATCCGTGTGTTTGCGTTGTTGTTTTATTTCGTTATTGCTTTCATTACTATTCCGCTGCGCGCTAACGAAATTTGTAGAGACGACATGCGAACGAATTCCATCACACTTAGCACGACGCTATTCACCCCCCTCTAGCGGCCTCAAATCTCCTACAATTAGTATCAGAGCTCGGGGCTCTTCTACGGACTAACCGCCGAGAGCTAAGACAAAAGGCTAGAGGGTGAAGATGGAAGAACAATTGGGATGGGATATAAACACCCCAATTCCTTATTCCTTCTATGGACAAGAAGGTTTTAGACAATGGAAGGCAAGGATCGAAGACTTCCTAATGATGAGGGACTTCGAAAAATGGTCAATTTTAATTGAGGGATATAGCTATCCGATAGGACCAAAGGCAGGGTTCCTTAAGAAGAAGAGATGGACCGAAGAGCAAGGCCAAACCTTCGAGAAAAATGATAAGGTTTTGTAGTTTTTAATCGATTTAATACCTAACAATATCTTGTGCATGTTAGGAAATTATGTAGATGCCATGAAGCTATGGAGCCAAGTGTCAAAGCTCCATGAAAGTCCATCACCGGTCCAAGAGGAAGGGACCGAAGAGGCAAACACATCATCCTCACATGGAAGTTAGGACTTGGAGGTTGAGAGACCATCAACTTCCAAGGAGGAGGTAGAAGTGGAAGAAGCCTCCACCTCTAGGATTGAGGGGGAGGAGAGAGCATCCTCAACATCAGAGCAAAAAGAAGAACCATCTACATCCGGTCGAGAGGAAGAACAAGCTCAAGAGACCCTCACCACCGAACTAGGTAACTCAAGCAATTTGGTTTTAAACAAAAATCATATTATATGCTTTGAGTGTAGGGAGCAAGGACACTACAAGAGTAAGTATCCTAAAAGAATCAAGAAAGCTCCACCGGCATCAAAAGTCAAGGACGCCGGTTCCCCAACACCTAAAGGCAAGGAGCACATCATATGCTTCAAGTGCAATTCAAAAGGACATTATAGGAATCAATGTCCTAAGGGGAGCAAAAAGACCCAAGAAGGAGCATCACAAGTTGGGGGAGCTACTAAGGCAAACCCTAAGGTATATCATCTCAATAATGCTCATTCTTCTAGGTTCAATGTCAAAAAGCATGCTAGGAATTTCAATTCACTTTCTATTTATCATGAAAAGCATGCTAGGAGCAATAAATATTTTTGACTAGGAGCTAAAAATATCCACGTATATAATAAGAAGAAATTTGGGACTAATGTCCCTAAGAACAATTTATCTAAGGACAAACCTTGGTCAAATAACTCAAGATTAATTCTACCTAGGGAGACAATTAGAAAGGTACAAGAGCACCAAAGCTTTAATCCCAAATGGACTAGGTACATACCTAGGAAGAATCATGCCCAAGGATTAAATAAAAATTCTAAAATTGGGCAATTAGAATTAGAGAACCAAGCCTTGAGGTCAAGGCTTGAAAAACTTGAAAAGAACCTCAAAAAGATGCAAAATCAATTTCAGGGGTCTAATTATCAAAAGTCTAGGTCCAAAAGTCAAAGTCAAAACCTAGGACCTAAGAGTCAAAAGTCAACAAAGGGAAAGCAAGGTTTGGGTCACAAACCTAAGCCTAAGGTGGCTTATCATAGTGTTCCATTTGACTATGGAACACAAACTAGGTCTAGGAAGACCAAGGTCAATAGGGAAGTCATCCCTAAGGTTGATCAAAGGTTGTGCCTAGTGGCTAGGGTTTCTTGAAAACCTAGGGTGGCCACTAAGAAGGTTGCAAGGGGAGTTACCCCTAGAGTCAACCTAGGTAAGACTACAATGACCAAGGCTAAAAAGCCTAGGAGGGTCATTAGGAAGGTATCTAGGGAGGTTATTCCTAAGGAATACCTAATTAACCCTAGGAGCTCAAATAGATTTTGGGTTCCTAAGAGCGTGATTGATTCACGCTAGGTGGGTTTAGGGTGTGCCAACGTTGATTGGATGGGTAGTTAACTCAACCATGGTAAAGGTGGCACTTTAGGATATTTTCAAGGTTATGGTTACCTTGGAAATACATTTGAGCTTTAATCCTAAAAGATTTTAGGATGTGCCAATATTATTTGAGAAGTTTAATAAAATGATCAATTTGGCACAATTTAGGTTTAGAGGTTAGTGTGCAATTTTAGGTTTTTGGCACACTTGAAAGAAAAGTAGAAACATGGAAAAATATAATTAATTATATCAAATGGCAATTGATATTAAAATTTAGGTGTTGTTATACCTATATATTTTATATGTCATGTTTTGTTTGCCATATGCCATGACATGACAACATGTTCATTTTTCATTTAAATGTCATGTTCATGCTTAGGATTAAGGATTTAAATGTCATGTGCTTTAGTTTTATATCATATGCCATGACATCATAATCATTGGACATATTTTATTTTTCGTATTATTATGCCATGATCATACATTCATGCATTAACTTGATTGAAAATTGATTTAAGGACTATGGCATAACTTGAAGTCCCATTTATAAGGGAATCAAGTAGCGTTCCTTTAGAAAATGCATGAAACCCTAGATTAAGGTAACCAAAACTAACATCTCACATCAAATTGACATGTATGTGTATTTATACACCCTAGATACATGTGAGATGCTAGGATATGAGTTGAGGTCAAGGTGCATAGTTTTTGCATCTAGTTGAACCAAAATTCATCTTAATTCAAATGTGGATTATTGGGAAAGCTTGTGTACAAGTCATGTACATTGAGCCCAAGGAATATGATCCAAAATAAGGTTTTGAAAATATTTTATAATCATTTTGAAAAACCTTGGTGAAGTCTATCTTTTGATAGCAATCACCATTGATGAAGTTGACACAAAATAGGGCCAAAACATTGTAATTTTCAATGGTTTTGAACTTTGTGCCAATTTCACTATTTTATGGGTAAAATATTTTTCAAACATTTTTCACCCATTGTATTGATCATATGTATTATACGTACCAAATTTTGTGATTTTTCGATATATGTATAATTATTTATGATTTTCCAAAATTCATTTCTGATAACCAAAAATCGAGATTTTCAGTTATCAGTTGACTGGCCCTGGGTGGCAGTCGACTGATGAGGGTGCCAGTCGACATATATCTGAATCACTCAACTGATTGTCTGATTTCAAGAAAAATGGATTTGTTTAGCCGGTATTCAGCTGCGGTTAAGGTCCCTAACCACTCTTAACCCTAGTATATGCTTTGGGAAGCATTATAAAGGGTGAAAATCCATCAAATATGGATTAGAAGAGTTGTTTAGGGTTTGTATCAACTTTAAGGTGTTGGAAAGTTCAATGTTGAAATTCTAACCTTAATTTTGATGGTTTAAAGTTCCTATTAGCTTAGTGACTTCCCAAGGACATTATTGGTGCAAAGGTCAAGGGGGAGCAAGCCTTTAGGGGGAGTTATCCATCTTGGGATGATGGATGTGTTTTTCTCCTTGAAGAGGAGAAGTTATGGGAACAATGTCATCAATTGGGAAAATAGATGGGTTTTTTGAGAGACCTAATTTGGAAATTGGGAGAGTGAATCGGATTGCCTCTCTTAAGTGATATGGGACTTATCACTATGAAGATGGTAGACATCCTAGGTATGTTTGGACAAAGGAAGAGATTGTAAGATCTCATTGGGACATGAGACATTGACCTCCTTTGAGAGATAACCTTTTTTATGTTATTCATAAAAGGGGGAGAATGTTTGGGGAAGAATATTTGGAGAGTGATTACCAATTTGGGATAATTGGTAAGAGATTTGAGTTAGTGTTCTAACTCAATGTTTTTGTTTGGTTTTTGTCAAACATCAAATAGGGGGAGATTTTTGGTGCAATCGGCCCAGGTCACGATTGACCAGGACTCGAGTTTGACTCGAGTGATGTTTTGATGTTCGACAAAAATATATGAAAATGTATTTGTCATGGGAAAGTCCAAGTCTTGAGTACATGGCATGGAAAGTTCAAGTGGGACATTTGGCATTTGGGAAAGTCCAAGCATGGGTCTTGGCCAACATGAGTTTGCAAGTGAAGTCCAAGTAGGACACTTGGCATTTTGAAAAGTCCAAGTCTTGAGTATTTGGCACATAGAAAGTCCAAGCATGGGTCTTGGCAATGTAAAAGTCAAACATGGTTTGGCAAGGGAAAGTCCAAGCATGGTCTTGGCATTTGAGAAGTCCAAGGGGATATTGACGACGTAAAGTCCAAGCGGAGTCTTGGCAGCGTAAGTCCAATGTGCCTTGACGGTGTAGACACCGTTAGCATGACATATCCGATGGAAGCACCTGGAGGCTAGCGCGATGGATGAACAAGTCATGGATGACTTGGAGGAATCCGAGAGGCGTGAGGCTGATGGAGGTGGCTAGAAGGCTTAGGTCTAGGCTAAGGGTGGTCAAGCAAGTATGGGGGAACGATACTTGGGCTAAAAACCTCATGTTTGAGGTGTGGCAGTCGACTAGTCACATGTGGTAGTCGACTGGCCTGAGTCAACAAGGGTTTGACTGCGGGAAGTGGCCTAGCAGTCGACTGCCAGGGGTGGGCAGTCGACTGATCGTGTGATCAGTCGACTGGTGCTCGAGAAATTGGTCACAGAATGGAGTCGAGACTCGACTGGTCGAGTGAGGGCTCCATCAGTCGACTGATGGTCATGATCATTACACTGATGATGGATCCGTTGGACTTATCCAGCGTGTATCTAGCCGTTGTCTCACAACAACATTGGCATTAGTCGACTTACGGTCTCGATCAGTCGACTGATTGACATTTTCCAGCACAGGTTGAAGCTATATAATGAGTTCGTGATGGAGGAAAAAGCATCGGTTTTCTTGGACGTTTTGAAGTGATTTGCTGCTACAAATCAGGGCCATCATGTGCTAGTCCAAGGCAATCAACAAGCAAGCTTCCAAAGAGTTTTTGTAAAGTGTTCTTTACTTCTCTTGTTGTATTTCATATTGTATTTGCTTGTTGTGTTTAGATTATTGTTGTAATCATATTGTAAGGGGTTTCTTCGCCTTCGACTTGTGTCGAGAAGGAATGTTTATCATAGTGGTGTGTGATTGGCATCTCTAGGGTTCGTACGAACCCAATCCGTGGAGTAGGAACCGTTCGGTTCCGAACCACGTTATATCCGTGTGTTTGCATTGTTGTTTTATTTCGTTATTGCTTTCATTACTATTCCGCTGCGCGCTAACAAAATTTGTAGAGACGACACGCGAACGAATTCCATCATGCTTAGCACGACGCTATTCCCCCCCCCCCCCCTCTAGCGGCCTCAAATCTCCTACAGAACCTTATGAGCTCTTCAAGGGGACATCATCATCCTAATATATAGGACACAGTTTCCTTCTATAATCAACGACACACCATATAAATAATATCATTTCTCAACTTATAGAGCCTATCGATTTAATTTATAAATCTCGGCCACAGGTAAATCAAAGAAATGAATACTAAGTATATGTGCCCGATATTATATTGGGATTAAGATTATGTACGATATAATATCTGAGGTCCGATTCGATTATGTAGTCAGCAATAAATCGAATCACCTCTATGTCTGTCCTGCTCAATATATACAAAGTGTACTAGTGCAATTCTATGGTTAACACAAACCAATACCAAATCACACTACAACCATACCAATGGTTTGTCCAAAGCCATCTAGGTTATGAGCCTTTACTTATACTTTACAAGGAACCGATAACATGATCTCCTGTGTGCCACTACACACCATGTTATCTACAATGTAATCTATTAGACAATATTGCATAACCATAAATATGCATACAATGGTCATGTGATTCTTATTTCAATAATAAATATGTTCATACAAAAGATAGACTTTTCAGTATACATCCCAACAATCTCCCACTTATACTAAAAGACTATGTTGTCCTCATATTGCCATACATCTGATTCTCATTCCCTCTACATGCCTATCAAAGCTCTCGCTAGAAGGCCCTTAGTGAAAGGGTCTACTAGGGTATCCTCTGATGCAATCTAGGCAACAACACCTTCTACGTCCTTTTTGATTTCTCGTATCAGGTGATACTTGCGCTCTATATGTTTACTTGCCTTATGGGTTAGTGGTTCCTTCGAGTTTGCAACTGCAACACTATTATCACAATAAACTGTGATAGTTCTAGGCAAACCAGGAATCACATCCAAGTCGATCAAGAAGTTCCTGAGCCACATAGCTTCTTTGGCCGCCTCAAAGGCCGCCACATACTCAGCTTCCATGGTAGAGTCTGCCACGCTTTTCTGCTTGACACTCCTCCATACAATGGGTCCACCCCCCAAAGTAAACACAAAACCTGAGATAGATTTACTGTTATCCCTATCTGATTGGAAGTCGGAATCTGTATAACCCACAGGGAGTATTTGGTCAGCCTAGTAAACTAGCATATAATCCCTACTCCTTCTCAGGTACTTCAATATATGCTTTACCACAGTCCAATATCCCTGTCCTGGATTACTCTGATGTCTGCTGACCAAACCCACGACAAAGCAGATATCTGGTCTCGTACATAGCATCATATACATGAGGCTACCTACTGCAAAAGCATAAGGAATCGCCTTCATCTCCTCTATCTCCTCAGATGTTCTAGGACACATCTCCTTAGATAAAGGAACTCCATGCCTGAAAGGTAGAAAACCTTTCTTGGAGTTCTGCATACTAAAACGATCCATAATGGTGTCTATGTATGAAGCTTGAGATAAGTACAACATCCTTTTCTTGCGATCCCTTATAACCTTGATCCCAAGGATGTGTCCCACTTCTCCGAAGTCCTTCATATCAAATTGTTTGGACAACCATACCCTTATGTCCAATAACACCTTGACATTGTTGTCAATTAACAAAATGTCATCTACGTATAGTATAAGAAATACCACTATGTTTCCATCACATCTCTTGTATACACAAGACTCATCCGGACTTTGAATAAATCCACAAGACTGGATTACCTCATCAAAGCGAATGTTCCAAGACATCGAAGCTTGCTTCAATCCATAAATGGACCGATTAAGCTTACACACAAGATGCTCTTTGTCCTTTTCAATGAATCCCTCTGGTTGCTTCATATAGATGTTTTGCTCAAGACTTCAATTAAGGAAAGCTATCTTGACATACATCTGTCACACCTCATAATTCATATGACCTGTAATGCATAAAAGAATCCGGATAGACTTAAACATGGCTACCGGCGAAAATGTCTCCTCATAATCGATACCCTCTTTCTGAGTATACCCCTTCGCAACAAGCCTCGCTATGAAGGTCTCAACCTTCCCGTCTATCCCTCTCTTTCTTTTTAGATCCACTTGCATCCAATGGATTTTACATCATCGGGTGGTTGTACTAGCTCCCAGACCTGATTTAAATCCATAGATTCAATCTCAACATTCATTGCACTTTGCCAAGATACTGCATCTTTATCTTGGATTGCCTTGTAATATGTCCAGGGATCAGGTTCATGTTCACCAGGGACAAAATTAGAAGATTCTACCAAGAACATGAATCTATCGGGCTGTCTAACAACCCTCCCACTACAATGACGTATCACCTGTGTATCCTCTGTGACACGTGGTGCAGTGACTCGTGGTATATCCTCTTGTACCGGTGGTACTGAAGAAGTGACTTCCCCTTACAATTCCTCCATAAGAGTCTTACTCATGGACTTATGGTTCATCACATAGTCTTCCTCTAGAAATCTGGCGTTCGTGCTAACGATCACCTTCTGATCTTTAGGACTATAAAATAATCCACCTTTCGTTCCTCTAGGATTGCCAACGAACATGCGCACTTCTGTACGAGGTTCCAACTTACCAGCATCTATTTTCAGCACATGTGCTGGACTCCCCAAATCCGAATATGTCTTAGACTAGGCTTTTGCCTAGTCCACAATTTTGTGGGAGTAGAAGACACTGATTTAGATGGGACCAAGTTCATAATATACACTGCCTTATCTAGATCATATCCCCAGAACGAATGTGGCAACTTAGAATAACTCATCATCGATCTAACCATCTCCATAAGTGTCCTATTCCTTCGCTTCTCCCCGCTAAGGGCAAGTATTTACCGCTAGAGCAATACGTAAATCAACCTCTGATAAGTAATTCCTAAACTCTCCCAAAAGGTAACCACCACGATCAGATCATAGTGTTTTGATACTTTTACCTTGACATTTCTCCGCATCAGCCTTGAATTCTTTGAACTTGTCAAAACATTCATACTTGCGGCGCATCAAGTAAATGTATCCATATTTCGAATAATCATCTATAAAAGAGACGAAATACTCAAAACCACCTCTAGATTGGATAGACATAGGACCACACAAATCAGAATCAACCAATTCTAATACATCTTTGGCTCTATACACCTTGGCCTTAAAAGGCCTCTTGGTCATTTTACCCTCCAAGCAAGATTCGCTGGTTAGCGAATCTTCCACCACTAATGAAACCAGAGGTCCATCAGCTATCAACCTTTGAATTCTGCTTAGGTTAATATGACCAAGCCTAAGATGCCAAAGATATGTTTGGTTCATCTTCGAAGATTATTTTCTCTTATTGGAATTAGAAGATGAGTTATTAACTTCTATTTTCATCGTGGGAGCTTTTGGTTCAAGTGTATATAAATTTCCTATCAATGCACTAGAACAGATAATCTCCCTATTTCTCTTTATAACAAGTCTGTCATTAAAAGAAATAGAATATCCATCCATAAACAATTTAGAAACTGAAATCAAATTCTTTCTAAATAAAGGTACATAAAGGCAATTCTAAAGAACCAAAGTTTTATTCCTATCAAAATATAAATAAACATCTCCCACTACAATAGTTGCCACCTTCGTGGCATTGCCCAAGTAAATGGTAATCTCTCCTTTAGCTAGTCGTCAGGATTCCTGGAACCCCTACAAAGTATTGCAGACATGATCAGTGGCTCCCGTACCTACACACCAGGTGTCAGTAGATAACACCGCTAACCATGTTTCAATGACTAGACCAAAGGATATACCTTTGTTCTCCTTCCGATTGGGACAATCCTTCTTCCAATGTCCATCCTTCTTGAAAGTGAAGCACTTGCCTTTCGGCTTCTTCACTCCTCCCTGAGATCCTCCCACCAGCTTTGCTCCACCTTGTTTCTTCTTCTTCTTGCCTTTCGGCTTAGAAGTAGAAACCTTCTGAGTAACCATAGCCTGAGCCTGAGCAAGCCTTTCTGTCGACTGGAGAATGATATCGATCTGGGTTTCCCCATTGATCTCAGCTCCAAGGACTTCGAGCTCATTCGCAGGCATAGGAGGACACTCTTTGAAGAGTGCATACTTGTACTCCTCAACAGTTAAGACAATGTCAAGATTCCTTTTTCCAATCATAATTATGTACAGTAAATTTATTTTCATTTAGTATCATAGCAAGTGGACTGAAAGTCATTTTTGAAAAACCTAAGAATCACATAGATCAAAACTTTAGATTTCAAAAAATTATTGATTCCTCAAACAAAAGAATTTGAAAATCAACCAACACCTCAAAACACCGAGAATATCGTATGCCACGATAGTGTGGACGTATACAAATTCTAGATTTGTAAGAGGAGGTTTTACCTATTAATTTTATTATCTTGTCAACCAAACTTTTTGACAAATAAAATTAATCGTTGTTTCCTCTTCGGCCCTACAAATAAAAGCAGTGACTCCGATGGGGAGGATACTTATATTTGTATCTAAGTGTTCACCATTACTCAATACCAAGGGAATTATCTCGGGTTATGTGCCTTCCGATGGAGAAGTACACACGCTCCTTAATAATTTCCTATAACCATATTCGACCTTGTGATCCGCAAACAAACTCATCCGATGGGGAGGAAGGCACTCAGAGCCGACGCGCAAGTTTGTTTACATCATATGTCAAATCGTAATGGAGGCAGTGGGAATTTATATAAATATCCCTCTCCCACTTAGTAATTTAAAATTGAGGAATTTTCTAGCCTACGACATGCATATCAAACAATAATCAATAAATATGAAAAATAATATATTTTCCAACTATTATGCCTTTTGTCTTCAATATGTCTCCCGTCGTATCGCCATCTCGTCCGCTCCTCCCTACGCCATATACAAGACATCCAAAGATCCGAGCCAAGAAAAAATATTTTAATTTACATCCATCGATCCTATACTCCACGAGAGAGTGTACATGAAATCTAGATCGAAAGTAAACTAAAATAAAAAGAGTGGCTAAATAATGTTGTATCTAATTACAAAAATTAAATACTAGCCTCATCAACCCTGAGGATTCAACAAAATATACAATTACACACATACAATCACATACACACATATGACCATAATAGTTGGATCCTATGCTTGCAACCAAAGACTTAACCTACGCATATCCTACTATTATCCGTCACATATAATATATGAAAAGTGCATAAAACTAACCGAATCCTAAACACACAAAATTGGAAACCGTGGCTCTGATAGCACTTGAAGGTAGGAAACTTCACTTCCCACTTCAACTCAGTCGCTTGTTCTTGGTGATCCCATCGACGTCCCCGGATTAAAAAAAAATTAATCCTAGACAAAAGGGATCACCCAAGCAACCATTTCATCATAGTGCTATTTGATTAGAGTAGTCCCTTGAACAAACTTGTTGTTCAAGCCACCAACCTCTATTCTATGAATAGCCACGGAATAGACGATGTACAGATCGCCGGTTTTTGTGTTTGTATTCGGGGTCCAAATAAATTTAGTCACATACATAAAGTAAACAACCACATACAACATGCATATAATTGAAAAACAATTATAGACATAATACAAAAGAACACTAATCAAAATAAACAAGATTATACCACATGTTATACCTCTTGATCTTCTATTGTATGTCCTTCCTCCTTTTGGACGTTGTGTGGGCGACGATATTCCAAAAGTAGAAGCCTCCTAGATAACCATTCTTACTTTTCTTGTTCACTCCGAACAAAGGAAGATCATAAAACAAAACTCTTCTTCCTATCTAGAACCGGGCACCAAGTCAATGGACTTGATGTTGCCGTCGGCCAAGGAAGAGAATATGGAATATGGGAACCGGCCAAAGGAGAATCAAGGAGGGTGATGGGCGTCGGTCAACTCTTGGAGAAGAGAAAGAAAACAAACCCTTCACCTTGTAGCGACCCAAAACCCTAACCCTCGCTCTCCTAGTTGCCGCCGACCAAAGAAGAGGGGAAGAGGAATAGGTTGAGCACCGGCAAAAGTAGAGGGAAGAAGGATAGGTATCGGCAACACCTTAAAAAGAAGAAGAAGGGAACCTCTGCTCTTGTTGCCGCCCACTCCACCTCCCAAACCCTAGCCGCCCAACTCAATCCTAACCCTACTAGGATTCCTTGCCACCCAAGCTAAAGGGAAGCAAACCCTAATCTCCTAAGCCATGCCTTGCCACCCACCTTAATCCTCTATTTATAGAGTTGGGCTTAAGCCTTGTTTTAATCTCGACCATTGGTTCTAGGGATTTAATCAAACCGTCGGATCTAGAGATTTAATCTCAACCGTCGGATCTAGAGATTTAATCTCTACCGTTGGATCTAGAGTTTTGTTTTCATCCATTGGATCTAGAGTTTTGTTTTCATCCATTGGATCTAGGCTTCAAGAGGTTTTAATAGGCCACAATAGGAACCATGAGGAGGAGTTGGATCTTGGCCACCCAATGGATCAAGCCCACATAAAGTCCGATCCATTAATGATAATTCAATCCACTAAAGGATTATCATTGATCTACCTCACCAACCCCCATAAGTTAATATGTGCTCCATATATTATTTGTATATTTTCTCCCCGTTTTTAAGATCTTGAATGTCCGTCGATTAATTAATTTACTGACCATTAATTAATCAACATCTAACTCCATGAGTAGTACCACTCATCCTTTTCATCATGCCGGACCAAGTCCACCTGCAGGGTTTACATCATTTCTCAACTATAGGACACGGTTTCCTTCTATAATCAATGACACACCATATAAATAATATCATTTCTCAATTTACCGAACCTATCGATTTAATCTATAAATCTCGCCCATTGGTAAATCAAATAAATGAATACTAAGTATATGTGCCCGTTATTATATCGGGATTAAGAGTTTGTATAATATAATATCTGAGGTATGATTCGATTATTTAGTCAGCAATAAATCGAATCACCTCTATGTCGGTCCTGCTCAATACACATAAAGTGTACTAGTGTTATTCTATGGTCAAGACAAACCAATTGTAACGCCCGCCCTTATCTGCTCTCAGGGCGGCGCTACTTTACTATTTTTTTTTAACATGTTATTATAACTTAAACCTTCTTTTGCACATGCATCACATATCATATTCATAATCAGCATGTTGACATATCTTGTCTCATTTCTAATATGCATAACATAAAGAGTCATTCATGAGTTCTTAAGTAATTGAACAGTAACATAAATAAGCATCATTCAACATGATACTAATGATTCATAAGTCTTATAAGCGGAAGAAAAGTCTTAAGTGGTTCATTGTGCATGTAATATAAGCAGATAATAACAGGGTCTTTCTCCACCATGCCACTATCACACACACTTGGCCATTCCTGCTACTTTCTCTAGTTCAGGTTTCCTTTATCTGTAGTATATGGACAACATAAACTATAAGCATATAGCTTAGTAAGATTCTTGCCTACTCACAAAAGCCACAAACTTCATCGAGCAATTAGAAACATGAGCATACTAGCATAAATAGCCTAAGTGTTTCATAGCAACACTAATCAACAACATACCCATGTAATAAAACCTAAGCATGGCATAGAGTTTACATTAGCATGCTAAGCATAATTAAATCTAAGCAGGGCATAATTTAACATAAGAATTCATGACATAAGCATTCCACATGCATAAAGTACATAATCACAAATATTCTTAACTCAACTATAAGCATCATAACTTCATAAAATCTAACATGCATAAAGGACATAATCATAAGCATTTTTAAACTTAACCATAAGCATTCATAACATAAGTATCCGTAACATCATAAATCTGAAACATGCATAAAGTGCATAGTCACAAATATTCTTAACTCAACTATAAGCATCATAACTTCATAAAATCTAACATGCATAAAGGACATAATCATAAGCATTTTTAAACTTAACCATAAGCATTCATAACATAAGTATCCGTAACATCATAAATCTGAAACATGCATAAAGTACATAGTCACAAATATTCTTAAACTTATCTATAAGCATCATAACTTCATAAAATCTAACATGCATAAAGGGCATAATCATAAACATTTTTTTTTAACTTAACCATAAGCATTCATAACATAAGTATCCGTAACATCATAAATCTTAAACATGCATAAAGGACAAGTTCCTAAGAATTCATAAACTTTAACATAAGCATGCACAATTTCATAAAAGTCCTTTCTTTTCAAAACATATACATATAGATACTTCAACATAATCATAACTTGCATGGGGATCCCCAGGTTAAGTACCACATAATGCAAGTTCCCTAATAGGCTGGGGTAGAGAGCCACCAGACCTACTAGAGCAAGACCTCTTACGTCTTACCAGGGCAAGACCTCTTACGTCTTCTTATGTCCCTTTGGATTTGATTAACGACCACCTGACGGGTCGGGTACTTAACCTCTTACAAAGTAAAATACTTAATTCCTTTCTTTCTTGTCATATCATAAAGAATGCTCTTAATCCCCAACATAAAAAGGGAAGCATCTCAATCTTATCTTATCATAAGGAGAGCTCTTAATCCCTACTTGAAAGGTAAGCATCTCCATCTTATCTTATCATAAGGAGAGCTCTTAATCCCTACTTGAAAGGGAAGCATCTCCATCTCAGACATTTCATAGCATACATGCATTCATAACATAAGAGTGCCCTAAAGGGGTCCTAAAGCTTAAACATGTTCATCGCATAAGCATATTTCATAGGCATATTAATGGTATATTAAATCATAATACATGTTCATCACATAGGCATGTTTCATGGCATATTACCTCATAAACATATTCATCACATAGGCATAATTTCATGGCATACTACATCTTAAACATGTTCATCACATAAGCATATTTCATAGCATATTGAATCATGAACATTTTTATCACATAGGCATAATTCATGACATATTAAAATCATACACATAGCATAACTACATAAGGGGGTGTTTTCATGAAACCCTAACCCTAACACCAAGGTTGGCCGAAACAAGTAAGGTATCAAGCTTGGATGTTTGTTACCTAAAATTCCTTCATGAAGCTTATAACTTATCATGGTATCATTAGAAGCATTTTCATGCAACCCTAGCCCTAAATACTTTGGTTGGCCGAAACATGTAAGGTATCAAGCTTGGATGTTTGTTACCAAAAATTCCTTCATGAAGCTTATAACTTATCATGGTATCATTAGAAGCATTTTCATGCAACCCTAGCCCTAAATACTTTGGTTGGCCGAAACATGTAAGGGCTCAAGCTTGGGTTTTTTTGTTACCTAAAATTCCTTCATGAAGCTTATAACTTATCATGGTATCATTAGAAGCATTTTCATGTAACCCTAGCCCTAAATACTTTTGTTGGCCGAAACATGTAAGGGCTCAAGCTTGGGTTTTTATTACCTAAAATTCCTTCAAGAAGCTTATAACTTATCATAGTATCATTAGAAGCATGTTCATGCAACCCTAGCCCTAAATACTTTGGTTGGCCGAAACATGTAAGGGCTCAAGCTTGGGTTTTTTTGTTACCTAAAATTCCTTCATGAAGCTTATAACTTATCATAGTATCATTAGAAGCATGTTCATGCAACCCTAGCCCTAAATACTTTGGTTGGCCGAAACATGTAAGGGCTCAAGCTTGGGTTTTTTTGTTACCTAAAATTTCTACATGAAGCATATAACATCTCCTACTTCCCTTAGAAGCCTTTTCATGCAACCCTTGCCCTCAAGACCTTGGTTGGCCGAAACATATAGGGCTATGAACTCCATCTTTCTTTCATGTACATGACCTACAAAGCTCTACAAAGCTAATATACTGCAGGTGAGGGAATCTTACTTCCTTCGCTTTGCTTGGAAGATGACCTAATGGAAGCCACCTAGCTTTCTCCTTGCTTGAATGGGGGTTTCGGCCAAAGGATGAAGAGGGAGCTTGGTGAGGAAGAAGAAGAGAAGAGGGAAGAAGAAGAAGTGGCCAAATGGGACTTTCACTCTTCTTTATAAAGGGAGGAAGAGAAGTTTCTCTTCTCTTTTCCATGCCTCTTCATTTACCCTCATCACACTTATATACAATTTCCCCTCTTCCCCTAATGATATAATCTTATTGGGCTTCTGGTTAGTGGGTGCATCTATAGGGCTTGGCTATCTCTAGAGGTTTGGGGTTCAATTCCTAGGCCTTTCATCTCTTTTTTGGCTATTTTCTTTTATTTTCGGAAAAACCCACATAAAGCCTATTATTGTAAAGCCAAAAATTCTCGTAAAATGGCTAGAAATTTTTATGGGCGTTACACCAATACCAAATCACACTACAACCATACCAATGGTTTTTCCAAAGTCATCTAGTTTGTGAGCCTTTACTTATACTTTACAAGGAACCGATAACATAATCTCCCGTGTGACACTACACACCATGTTATCTACAATGTAATGTATTAGACAATATTTCATAACCATAAATATGCAAACAATGATCATTTGATTCTTATTTCAAAAATAAAGATGTTCATACAAAAGATAGACTTTTCAGTATACATCCCAACACCACTAATCTTCTTTTACACACAGGGCTCCTCAGGATTTTGTGAGAAATCAAACTGTTTGATTGCCTCATCAAAACAGATATTCCAACTCCTGGATGCTCGCTTCAATCCATAAATGGAACGTTGAAGCTTCCATACTTTATTCTTCTCAATGGATGTGAAACCCTCAGGTTGTATCATATATACATCCTCAGATAGGTTTCTATTAAGGAAAGTTGTTTTCACATCCATCTGCCATATCTCATAATCAAAATGAGCAGCCATAGCTAGGAGTATCTGAATGGATTTAAGCATAGCTACTAATCTAGCTTTGTAGGTAATAATATTACGATTCATGTCAGTTTTCTTCTTTAAAATCCACTTGTACCCTATAGGCATTATGCCTTCGGGTGGGTCTAGCAAGTTCCAAACCTGGTTTTCATACATGGAATCCATGTCCGATTTCATGGCTATTAGTCATCTATCCTTGTCTGAACTATTCAGTGTCTCTTAGTAACTAGTAGGTTCCTCATCATCTATTACCAACACTTCATTAGATTCACTTATGAAAAATCTATATCTCTCAGGAACCCTACTTGTCCTACTAGATCTACGAGGAGGTGGTGTATTATTGGGTTCAGCTATTACCTCATCTGAATGAGTAATCAACTGTGGTTCTTGACTAGGCATCTCTTCTGTGTTTACCGGAGCCTCTTGAACTACACTTAGTTCATCCTCACTCCCACTATTTTCCTGTAAGAGAAACTCCTTTTCTAGGAATACAACATGCCTTGAAACAAACACCTTTTGTTCCAAGGAATGATAGAATTGGTAACCCCTCATTTTCTTAAAGTAACCAATAAATAGACACTTATCAAACTTAGTCTCAAGCTTGTCTGATACTGTCCTCTTCACGTAAGCAGGACAATCCCATATCTTCAAATAAGATAATTGATGTTTTCTACTTTTCCACATCTCATATGGAGTAGTAGAGATTGTCTTAGTCGAGACTCAATTTAACAAGTAAACGACGGTCTCGAGTGTGTAACTCCAAAAGATTTTTAGAAGACTTGCATGCTGCATCAATGACCTAACCATGTCCAATAATGTTCGATTTCACCTTTCAGCCACACCATTATGTTGTGGCGTGTAAGGTGGAGTCCTTTGGGACAAGATGGCATTGTCCCTTAGATAATCTTGAAACTCTTGTCTTAAGTATTCACCACCTCGATCAGATCGAAGTACTTTAATACTTTTACCAAGTTGTTTCTCTACTTCCTTTCTAAAATCTTTAAACCTTTCAAAGACTTCAGACTTGTATCTTAACAGATACAAATTGCCATATCATGAATAATCATGGATAAAGGTAATGAAGTAGTTATAACCTCCTATGGCATGAGTTGACATTTGTCTGCATACATCGATATGTATAAGGCCCAATACCTCAATTGCTCGTTCACCCTTTCCTCTAAAAGGTAGTTTAGTTATCTTTCCTTTTAAGTATGAAACACATGTGTCTAATGAATCTGATTCATAAGACGCCAAAATTCCAAGCATTTATAGTTTGGACATGCGTTAATTGCTTATGTGGCCATGATGACAATGCCATAGTTGCGATGTTAATTGATTATCTAACTTAGCACGTTTGCTATTTGATTCGATATTGAATATCTCCTTGGATGTATCTAACGTGTAGATTCCATTAATATCTTAGTAGCATAAAGAACACCATTTAACGTAATGTAACAATAATTATTACTAAATGTCAAATGATAACCTTTCTTATTAAAACATGAAATAGAAACAATGTTCTTTATCAATGCACCAATATAAAAACAATCATCCAACTCTAAGACTAGTCCTGTAGGAAGTCTCAACATATAAGTTGTTGGTGTAGGGGCACTATATAATCGAACATGTGCTTTGATCATGGTAAAGACACAAATTTAAGTTTATATCGTTATCTCACGAGCTAAATCGAGTGTGCAGAAAAGTACTAAACCTGGAGCTATAGGTTAGCGACACCCGAAGGAAGTTGCGGTGGTCGGGCGACACTCGAGTGACTTCGGAGGGAGACGAAGGAATCGAGTGGAAGGCCGAAAGCGAGAGCTACAAGGTAAGTATCGAGGAAAGCTCGTGTGAGTGAGAGATTGTAAGGTCGTTTCCTCTTTACGGGGATGACCGTAGATGGCGATCCGACTAAGACTTCCTGTGGAAGGTCTAGGTTGAGATCAGACGGTTAGAAACTGTCACATTTATCATTTTACGAGCTAACCTCTTACTGCAGGGAAGTGGCCAGGCTGGCAATGATCGGACATTGGGCCGATCGATGCTCATTAGTCGATCGATGGGAATCATCACCAATCGATGGGAGATCATCGGTGATGGCGACGAATCAACCTTTGTGCTAGGTCAAAATGGATAAGGTTTGACGTGACCACTTCGCGAGAAAAATTATACAACTTCGTGAGCTGTTCCAAAAAAAGACGAGACATATTCAAAGGCCAAAATCTATAAAAGGAGGGGAGGATTCCAACTCCAAATTACATCAAGTTTATTCTCAAGTGCTCCTACAATGCCAACGCTCCAACGCCGTCATAATGCCGACGCAACGACAAGTTCAAATCTCCTTTGTCGGCAGCAGTAGCAAGTAATTGTTTTTATTGTATTCTTTGTTTTAATCGTAATGAGGTGAGGTAGGCTTGTTGCCTCATCCTCGTACCTTCGGTTTTATGATCGTTGTCTCCTACCTCTAATGAGGAGGAGACGTTATAGTGCTTTGCCCTCCGTACGCGGTCTAGGACCGATAGGGCCTTGGAGTAGCAACCACTGGGTTGTGAACCAAGAAAAAATAAATGTGTCTCTTTATTTTCCGCTTCTCTTACTCATTTAATTATCTACTCAAACGAAACGTCGAAAAGATTTACGATCGCTATTCACCCCCTCCTCTAGCGATGCTTCTTGATCCAACATAAGTACCCTTGGCTACTGCAACAACTTTTGCTCCATTGCCAACCCTTAGATCTACTTTTCTCTTAACCAGTTTTCTTCTGTTCCAAAGCCCCTGTATGTCATTAAATATATGTAATCCCCACCCAGTATCCAATACCCAAGTGCAAGAAGAAACAATATGACATTCAATAACAAATATACGTGAAGTAGATTGGCCATTAGATGCCTTTTTCTGCTTCAGTGACTCCAGATACTGCTTGCAGTTTCTCTTCCAATGCACATCCTTGCCACAATGATGGTAGGTGCCCTTGGGAGTTATTTCTTCCTTCTTTGTCTTCTTCTTCCCTTTAGCTTTGGGGTTTGACTTCCTCTTAGAACCTTTCTTTGAGGAGTCAATCAACATCATCGTCTTCTGTTCTTTCACAATAGATTACTCCACTGTTTTGAGCATATTGATCAATTCAGGAATTGTTGACTCAATCTTATTCATCTAATAGTTCATCACAAATTATGAATGGCTACCAGTCAGATTGTGAAGAATTAAGTCAATACTTAATTCATGGTCCATGAAAAACCCTAATGATCCCAATCGCTCAATATAGCTATTCATCTTTAGTGCAAATTGCACTGCAGATGAACCCACCTGCATCTTCGAGCGAAAGGGAAGTTGGGTGACCTCGAAACTTTCAGATCGCGCTTGCTCATCGAACAATTCTCGAAGATGAAAGACAATCGTATTAGCTTTCATATGCTCATGTTGCTTCTGTAACTTAGGAGACATCAACGCTAGAATAATGCAACTCGCCATCTCAGAGTCAGCAACATGTTTCTGGTAAGCCAACTTTTGGTCACTAGATGCATTATCTGCAGAAGGTTTGGTAAGAACCTCTTCAAGGACATAAGCTAGCTTTTCATCCTTGAGAATAATTCTCAAGTTGCGAAGCCAGTCCAAGAAGTTTGGCCCAGTCAATTTGTTGTTGTCCAGAATTGAACGTAAATTAATAGAGGTTCACATGTTGTTCTAATTAGTACCTAGACATACAAAAGGAGGTGTATAAGAGAGATGCATTTATAGTAATGTAAACAATTTACATTAATAAGAAACTCCCACTATTTAATCAAATTCAATAGCCCTCACATTTAATTCTAGAGATGGTAGGTGATCTCTTAGTGGGTTGATATCCATTATGATTAAGAACAACCTTGGAGAGAGTCCAACATATCATTCATAGTCATAATATTAGGTATCAACAGTACCCATTATATATCAAATATATAACTATCACTTTATGCTATCAACTAATTGAATATTCACATATACATTAGGTCGTTAACTCATTAACATATATACATCCAATCCATGTCATCTAATTGCACCTCTGTCCATATTGACCTTGGAGAGAGTCCAACAAATCAATGGTTTCAGTTAGGGCTGACCCATTAATCGTGAGATCGAATTTAAATGATTTGAACACATCCAACTTACAAGCCATGCTTGGAGCGAGTCCAACAACCCAAACTTGAAATTGACCTCTGGTCCTTACCATTTAAAATAAATATTGAATCTCATATGAATTGAACATGCTCGATGTCATGTCAGGCTTCGAGAGAGTCCAACAACCCAAACACGAAAAAGAACTCTGGGTCAACCATATTAATCGAAGGTGTTAGCCCTAATATTTGCATGAGGGATTTCAGGTTATTATGGATCTTATCTATAAAAGGAAATAAACCTAAATATGGTAAAACCAAGGTCACATTAAGAAACAAATTTCCCCATGTGAACGTGAGTCTATGCTTAGGCTCTAACAATGCGGCCAACACCTTCAGTGTTTCTAGGCGCATCCTCAGTATTTCCTTTTTAGGTTACAAACATATCCTATAGGTAAAACAAGCATACTCTAAACTATCATATAGATAAACATGGCATAGGTATATTAAAACATCAAACATGCTTTAAATATTCTCCTTCAACATGCAATCTATGCCAAACGAACAAGGTGGCTCTGATACCACTTGTTGGAGATTTCGGAATCATGCGCAGTAGAATAAAGCGAATAAAAACAATTTTTATTACATCCCAGAAGTCCCCTCGGGGCCAAAAAAACTTGCTTTGGCATAATAGCATGAAAAACACATAAGGGGAAGGAGAAGTTATACCTTCGGGATTCTTTTGAATCCATCGAAACCATAAGCAAGTCCAACGATCCTTGCCTCTACCAGTATCCACGTCGGGATCACTTAAGACAACTCCTAGAGCAGCAAGTCTTTGTCTCCAATTGGTACAAGCTAATTGACGGAGACAATAGAAGATGAGAGAGAAAGGAGCAAAAGTTGCTACCAAGGGAGAAACCTAAAACAAAAAACCTTTGCCAAAGATTATCAAGGGTTCCTTTAATAGATCTCTTGATTATCCCATAATTAAGTTAAGAATAACATAGGAAATTTCCATAATAGAAAATCTCCAAAATCGGCGGAGACGCGATACGACCGTGTGGATTCACATGGTCATGTGGATTCACATGGCCTGGCTGTGTGTCTCTCTGGGCGCTACCCAGACTTTGCCAATTTGTGGACAGAGCTAGGCATGGCCCATGCCAAGTTAGGCATGGTCGTGTGAGGCTCTGTATGGTCTATTTGACTTCGTTTTAGTGCGATATAGTCGTGTTAAGTCCGACAATGCCATAGGAGGTTCCATAGCCTCCATTTCGCACCCCTTGGTCTAGTCCAACCAGACATATCCTATCTCAACCAGAATCTCATTCTCAGACTTGTTTTACATCTCGAGATCACCCGTAGTGCGTGTGACCAAATAGGTTCCCGGTTATGTTAGCCATTCATTATTAACGCCTTAATTATGAATAGATCATGAGTGGCACCTAGCAGTACATCATGACCCATAATTGATCGGAAAGTCTAAATTGACTTCATAACATTTTTTGAACCCTTCAGAAAATTCAGTTTTTCATGCCTTGTTCCTTTCACTCATCCTATATCCACTTGGTTTAGGACATGGTCTTTGTGTTCATCCCGACTAGGCTGACTACGTCACACCTAGCCCAAGTTATTTTCCTTGTCCTGCGGATTCAAGTTACTCCTACATGTCCCCAAGAAGACCATCTTCTTAACATGCTTGCTCTGGCCAGAGACTTCTGAGTAACAATCCTGATAAGAGGCCTAGTGTATACATCTCCTTTATCAAGAGTGGTGAATCCTCCGTTGGGTATTCAAACACGTTCAATCACTTTGTCTTATACCCAATCATCCTGGTGTTACACTTACTATGTAGATGGCTGCGAAGATGTCAAAGTTCAAGGCGCCATGTTCAAGGTGACTCGAATACCTGATGTCTAAGGAATCTCGCACTCAAGCTGCAATGAGATCTTCAACGACATATAGAACCATATGAAGTCTCATTGGTGGTCACTCCAATGAACTAGTTACCATAACTAGCATCCACATGTTCACTCTAAGCATCCCTATGTTTCCATTCAGTGAGTACTGAATGCTTGGATTAACGAAGGAGCATAACATGTGCTAGTCTCACAGAATTGATGATGTCCAATCTCATCAATTCATCAGCTAGGGATAGATTCAATACTTGCATATTTATACATGATGAGATACCACTAATTGTGATCCAATCATAATTTCTCTCATGCTATGCATCGTATTGTATAATTCAGTATATGAGTTTAAGATCCAATCAAATACATAGATAATGTATACTCAAATAGTGAATTTTATTATTAACTTCTAAGGCGATTTCCTTAGGACACCTCTCAATTACATCACAAGGTAGATAAGCCTACCTACCATAGTGTTCCATATAGTTATAGAACTAACACTGGGTCTAAGAGTGTCATGGTCACAAGGGAAGCCATCCCTAAGGTTTACTGTGATAGGTGTCTAATGGCTAAGGTTTCAAAGAAACCTAGAAAAGTCACTAAAAAGGATACAAGGAAAGTCATCCGTAGAGTTTACATGACAAGACCACAATGACCAAGGCTTCTAAGCCAAGGAGGATCATTACAAAGGTACTAAGGGAATTTATCTCTAGTGAGTATTGGTGCAGAGAGCACCACTCCTTAGTTTTGATATATGAATCATAGTTAAAGTTAGAAATTACTTGTGGTTTGATATATGTGTTAAGTGTGCAGGCTTAACAGGAAGTCATAGTAGGTCAGGCAGACAAAAACTAGGCAGAGTATGGAAAGTCCGAGTAGGTCGTGTTGAGCAGATACTAGGCAGAAGACTTGACAGATCAGGAGGACCAGACATCTGACAGGAAGTCTAAGTGGGTCAAGAGACCGGACATCAGGCATGAAGACCTTGAAGGTAGGAAACTTCACTTCCCACTTCAACTCGGTCACTTGTTCATGGCGATCTCTTCTATGTCCCCGGATAAAAAAAAATTATCCTTGACAAGGAGGGATTACCCAAGCTACCGTTTCATTATTGTGCTATTCGATTAGAGTGGTCACTTGAACAAACTTATTGTTCAAGCAACCAACCTCTATTCTATGAGTAGCCACGGAATAGACGATGTACAGATCGCCGATTTTTTCGTTTGTATTTGGGTCCAAGTAAATTTAACCACATGACATTCATACAATATACAAAGAAACAAAAAGGAAAGCAAAACAAGATTTATACCTCTTGTTTACCTGTAGGTCTTCTATCGTATGTCCTATCTTTTTTTGGACGTCGTGTGGGCGACGATCTTCCAAAAGTCGAAGTCTCCTAGATCATCAATCTTCCTTTCCTTGCTCGCTTTGAACAAGAGGAAATATAGAAACAAAACTCTTCACCTTCCTTTAATCGACCATCAAGCTCCAAGCTTGATGCTTGCCGCCGGCCAAAGAGAGAAATAAAGAGGAGGGGCGCTGGCCAAAAGCTTCAAGGGAAGACCATAGCTCCTGCTAAGAATGAAGGGAAGAAGGTTGGACACAGACAAAAACAAGGAGAGAAGAGGAGAGGATGGGCGCCGACCACCTAAGGAAGAAGAAGGAAAAAAAACTTTCCAAGTTTGTGGCCGCCCAAGCCTCACAAGCCCCTTTGCGGCCCAAAAACCCTAATCATCTTCTTGCCTCTTTTCTCTTGCCGCCCACCTTAAGCCTCCTTTTATAGAGTTAGGCTTAAGCCTTGTTTTAATCTACACCGAAGGTTCTAGGGATTTAATCTCAACCGTCGGATCAAGAGATTTAATCTCTAACATCTGATCTAGAGTTGTATTTTCCATCATCGGATCTAGGCTCCATGAGGATTTAATAGGCTACAATATGCACCATGAGGAGGAGTTGGATCTGGGCCACCCAATGGATCAAGCCCACTTAATGTGCGATCCATTAATGATAATCCATTCCACTAGAGGATTATCATTGATCTACCTCACCAACCCCCATAAGTTAATATGAGCTCCATATATTATTTGTACATTTATCTCCCCGTATTTAAGATCTCGAATGTCCGTCAATTAATTAATTTACTGACAATTAATCAATCAACATCTAACTCCATGAGTAGTACCACTCAACCTTATAATCATGTCGGACCACGTCCACCTGCAGGGTTTACATGATGAACCTTATGAGCTCCTCAAGGGGACATCATTATCCTAATATATTGGACAGCTTCCTCCTATAATCAACGACACACCATATAAATAATATCATTTCCCAACTTACCGAGCCTTTCGATTTACTCTATAAATCTCGTTCATTGGTAAATCAAAGAAATGAATACTAAGTATATGTGCCCGTTATTATATCGGGATTAAGAGCATGTACAATATAATATCTGAGGTCCGATTCGATTATGTAGTCAGCAATAAATCGAATCACCTCTAAGTCGGTCCTGCTCAATACACACAAAGTGTACTAATGCGATTCTATGGTCAAGACAAACCAATACCAAATCACACTACAACCATACCAATGGTTTGTCCAAAGCCATCTCGGTTGTGAGCCTTTACTTATCCTCTACAAGGAGCTGATAACATGATCTACCGTGTGACACTACACACCATGTTATCTGCAATGTAATGTATGAGACAATATGCATAACCATCAATATGCAAACAATGATCATGTGATTCTTATTTCAAAAATAAAGATGTTCATACAAAAGAGAGACTTTTCACTATACATCCCAACAATCTACCACTTATACTAAAAGACTATGTTGTCCTCAAACTGACATACATCTGATTCCCATTCCCTCCACATGCCTATCAAAATCTCTCGCCGGAAGGGCCTTTGTGAAAGGATCTGCAAGGTTATCCTCTGATGCAATCTTGGCCACAACAACTTCTTCTCTCTTTACGATTTCTCGTATCAGGTGGTACTTGCGGTCTATGTGTTTACTTGCCTTATGGGCTCGTGGTTCCTTCGAGTTTGCAACTGCACCACTATAATCACAATAAATTGTGATAGTTCTGGGCAAACCAGGAATCACATCCAAGTCCATCAAGAAGTTCCTGAGCCACACAACTTCTTTGGCCACCTCAGAGGCTGCCACATACTCAGCTTCCATGGTGGAGTCTGCCACGTATTTCTGCTTGACACTCCTCCATACAATGGCTCCACCTCCCAAAGTAAACACAAAACTTGAGGTTGACTTACTGTTATCCTTGTCTGATTGGAAGTCAGAATCTGTGTAACCCACAGGGAGTAATTGGTCTACCTGGTAAACTAGCATATAATCCCTAGTTCTTCTTGGGTACTTCAATATATGCTTTACTGCAGTCCAATGTCCCTGTCCTGGATTACTCTGATATCTGCTGACCAAGCCCACGGCAAAGTAGATACCTGGTCTCGTACATAGCATCGCATACATGAGGCTTCCTACTGCCGTAGCATAAGGAACTGCCTTCATCTCCTCTATCTCTTCAGATGTTCTAGGACACATCTCCTTAGATAAAGGAACTGCATGCCTAAAAGGTAGAAAACCTTTCTTGGAGTTCAGCATGCTAAAATGATCCATAATTGTGTCTATGTAGGAAGCTTGAGATAAGCACAATATCCTTTTCTTGCGATCCCTTATAACCTTGATCCCAAGGAGGTGTCCCACTTCTCCCAAGTCCTTCATATCAAACTTTTTGGATAACCATACCCTTACGTCCGTTAACACCTTGATATTGTTGCCAATTAACAAAATGTCATCTACGTATAGTACAAGAAAAACCACTATGTTTCCGTCACATCTCTTGTATACAAAAGACTCATTCGGGCCTTGAATAAATCCATAAGACTAGATTACCTCATCAAAGCGGATGTTCCAAGACCTCGAAGCTTGCTTCAATCCATAAATGGACCGATTAAGCTTACACACAAGATGCTCTTTGCCCTTTGTAATGAATCCCTCTAGTTGCTTCATATAGATGTTTTCCTCAAGACTTCCATTAAGGAAAGCTGTCTTGACATCCATCTACCATACCTCATAATCCATATGAGCAGCAATACATAGGAGAATCCGGATAGACTTAAGCATGGCTACCGGCGAAAAGGTCTCCTCATAATCGATTCCCTCTTTCTGAGTATACCCCTTCGCAACAAGCCTCACTTTTAAGGTATCAACCTTCCCGTCTATTCCTCTCTTTCTTTTGTAGATCCACTTGCATCCAATGGTTTTTACACCATCGGGTGGTTCTACTAGCTTCCAGACCTAATTTGAATCCATAGATTCAATCTCAGCATTCATTGCACTTTTCCAAGATACCGCATCGTTATCTTGGATTGACTCGTCATATGTCCAGAGATCAGGTTCATGTTTTCCAAGGACAAAATCAGAAGATTCTTCAAAGAACATGAATCTATCAGGCTGTCTAACAACCCTCCCACTACGATGAGGTATCACGTGTGTATCCTCTGTGACACACGGTGTAGTGATTTGTGGTATATCCTCTTGTATCGGTGGTACTGAAGTAGTGACTTCCCCTTTCAATTTCTCTAGAACAATCCTACTCATGGCCTTGTTGTTCATCACATAGTCTTCCTCTAAAAATCTGGCATTCGTGCTAACGATCACCTTCTGATCTCTAGGACTATAAAACAAACCACCTTTCATTTCTCAAGGATAGCCAACAAACATGCGCACTTCTGTACGAGGTTCCAACTTACCAGTATCTGCCTTCAGCACATGTGTTGGACTCCCCCAAATTCGAATATGTCTTAGACTAGGCTTTGCCCAGTCCACAATTCTATCAGAGTAGAAGGCACTAATTTAGATGGTACCAAGTTCATAATATACACTGCCGTATCTAGAGCATATACCTAGAATGAATCTGGCAACTAAGAATAACTCATCATCGATCTAACCATCTCCATAAGAGTTATATTCCTTCGCTATGCTACACAATTCTGCTGGGGTGTGCCAGATGCAGACAATTGGGATTGAATCCTAGCCTCTGATAAGTAATTCCTAAACTCTCCCAAGAGGTACTCACCATCACAATCAGATCGTAGTGTCTTGATACTTTTACCTTGATATTTCTCCACATCAGCCTAGATTTCTTTGAACTTGTCAAAGCATTCAGACTTGAGGCGCATCAAGTAAATGTATCCATATATTGAATAATCGTCTATGAAAGAGACGAAATACTCAAAACCACCTCTAGCCTGGATAGACATAGGACCACACAAATCAGAATGAACCAATTCCAACACATCTTTGGCCTATACCCCTTGGCCTTAAAATGCCTCTTGGTCATTTTACCTTCCAAGCAGGACTCGCAGGTTGGGAAGTCTTCCACCACTAATGAACTCAGAGGTCCATCGACTATCAACCTTTGAATTTTGCTTAGGTCAATATGACCAAGCCTTAGATGCCAAAGATATGTTTGGTTCATCTTCGAAGGTTCTTTTCTCTTATTGGAATTAGAAGATGAGTTATTCACTTCAATTTGCATCGTGGGAGCTTTTTGTTCGAGTGTATACAAATTTCTTATCAATGCACCAGAACAGATAATCTCCCTATTCCTTTTTATAACAACTCTGTCATTAAAAGAAAGAGAATATCCATCCATAAACAATTTAAAAACCGAAATCTAATTCTTTCTAAATAAAGAAACATAAAGGTAATTTTTAAGAACCAAAACTTTATTCCTCTCAAAAGACAAATAAACATCTCCCACTACAATAGGCGCCACCTTCGTAGCATCGCCCAAGTAGATGGTAATCTCCCCTTCAGCCAGTCGTCTGGTTTCCTGGAACCCTTATAAAGTATTGCAGACATGATCAGTGGCTCCCGTATCTACACACCAGGTGCCGGTAGATAACATCGCTAAACATGTTTCAACGACTAGACCAAAAGATATACCTTTGTTCTGCTTCCGGTTGGGGAAGTCCTTCTTCCAGTGTCTAGTCTGCTTATAAGTGAAGCACTTGCCTTTCGTCTTCTTCACTCCTCCCTAGCCTTTGCCCCAGCTTGTTTCTTCTTCTTCTTGCCTTTCATCTTAGAAGTAGAAACCTTTTGGCAACCATGGCTTGCACCTGAGCACTCTGACGAAAAAGCCCCTCTGCGTCTGGAGTTCTTTCAAAAGCTCTGCCAATGAATACAACCTCTTGTTCATGTTGTAGTTCAGGCAAAACTGCTCAAAACTCCTAAGTAGAGACTGGAGAATGATATCGACCTGGGTTTCCCATCGATCTCAGCTCCGAGGACTTCCAGCTCATTCAAATGAACCATCATCTTGAGAACATGATCCCTCACGGGTGTTCCCTAGATCATGGTGGTCGTCATCAAGTTCCTCATGGCTTCCTGCCTAGTAGCCCGATTCTGGTGTCCGAAAAGCTCTTTGAGATTAAGCATCATGTCATAAGCAGTGAGCATGGCTTGATGCTGATGTTGCAGTACATTTTACATAGATACCAAAATGTAACACCGCACCATCTCATCGGCCTTAATCCACTTCTTATAACTCTCCTCCTCCTTTTCCCTAGAATCATCCACTGGCTTAGGAGGGCACTCTTCGAGGAGTACATATTTGTATTCCTCAATAGTCAAGACAATGTCAAGATTCCTCTTCCAATCAACATAGTTGGGTCCAGTAAGTTAATTTTCTTTTAGTATCATATCAAGCGGGTTAAAAGTCATTTTGAAAAAAAAACTTAAGAATAACATAGATCAAAACATTAGATTTCAAAAAAATATTGATTCCTCAAACAATAAAATTTTAAAATCAACCAACACCTCAAAACACCGAGAATATCATATGCCACGATAGTGTGGACGTATACGAATTCTACATTTGTAAGAGGAAGTTTTACCTATTAATTTTATTATCTTGTCAACCTACCTTTTTGACAAATAAAATTAATAGTTGGTTCCTCTTCATCCCTACAAATAAAAGCAGTGACTCCGATGGGGAGGATATTTATATATGTATCAAACTGTTCACCATTACTCGGTACAAAGATAATTATCTCGGGTTATGTGCCTTCCGATGGGGAAGTACACATGCTCCTTAATAATTTTCTATAACCATATTCGACCATGTGATCCGCAAACAAACTCATCCGATGAGGAGGAAGGCACTCAGAGACAACGCGTAAGTTTGTTTGCATCACATGTCAAATTGTAATGGAGGTCGTGAGAATTTATAAATATATCCCTCTCTCACTTAGTAATTTAAAATTAAGGAATTTTCTAGCCTACGACATGCATATCAAAAAATAGGCAATAAATATGAAAAAAAATATTTTCCAACTATTATGGCTTTTGTCTTCAATATGCCTCGAATCGTATCGCCATCTCGTCCGCTCCCCCCTACGCGATGTACAAGCCATTCGGAGATCCGAGCCAAAAAAAAAACTATTTTAATTTACATCCATCGATCCTATACTCTACGAGGGAGTGTACATGAAATCTAGATTAAAAGTAAACTAAAATAAAAAGAGTGGCTAAACAATGCCGTATCTAATTACAAAAATTAAATTCTAGCCTCGTCAACCCCGAGGATTCAACAAAATATACAATTACAAGAATACACACATATGGCCATAATAGTTGGATCCTATGTCTACAACCAAAAAGATAAACTATGCATATCCTACTATTATCCGACACATATAATATATGAAAAGTGCATAAAAGTAACCGAATCCTAAACACACAAAATTTGAAACCGTGGCTCTAATACCACTTGAAGGTAGGAAACTTCGCTTCCCACTTCAACTCAGTCGCTTGTTATTGGCGATCCCTTCTATTTCCCTGGATAAAAAAAATTATCCTTGACAAGGAGGGATTACCCAAGCTACCATTTCATCATCGTGCTATTCGATTAGAGTGGTCACTTGAACAAACTTGTTGTTCAAGCAACCAACCACTATTCTACGAGTAGCCGCGGAATAGACGATGTACGGATCGTCAGTTTTTGCATTTGTATTCGGGGTCCAAGTAAATTTAACCACATGCTATTCATACAATATACAAAGAAACAAAAAGGAAAGCAAAACAAGATTTATACCTCTTGTTTACCTGTAGGTCTTCTATCTTATGTCCTATCTCCTTTTGGACGTCATGTGGGCGACGATCTTCCAAAAGTCGAAGTCTCCTAGATCACCAATCTTCCTTTCCTTGCTCGCTCTGAATAAGAGGAAATATAGAAACAAAACTCTTCACCTTCCTTTAACCGACCATCAAGCTCCAAGCTTGATGCTTGCCGCCGGCTAAAGAGAGAAATAAGGAGGAAGGGTGCTGGCCAAAAGCTTCAAGGGAAGACCCTAGCTCTGGCAAAGGATGAAGGGAAGAAGGTTGGACGCCAGCAAAAACAAGGAGAGAAGAGGAGAGGATGGGCGCTGACCACCTAAGGAAGGAGAGGGAAAAAAACTTTCCAAGATTGTGGCCGCCCAAGCCTCTCAAGGCCCTTTGCCGCCCAAAAACCCTAATCCTCTTCTTGCCTCTCTTCTCTTGTCGCCCACCTTAAGCCTCCTTTTATAGAATTAGGCTTAAGCCTTGTTTTAATCTCCACCATCGATTCTAGCGATTTAATCTCAATCATCGGATCTAGAGATTTAATCTCTACCTTCGGATCTAGAGTTTTATTTTCCATCATCGGATCTAGGCTCCATGAGGTTTTCATAGGCTACAATAGGGACCAAGAGGATGTTGGGAACTCATGCTTCTCGGGAGGCTCATCGGCTCCCATATCCCTGGATTAAAATTTTCACTAATGAAAACTAATCCGGATGGGATGATTTTCCTAAGCACAACCAATTCGTCGTCGTGCTAACGACTTGAGCGATTGCTTGAACAAACTAGTTGTTCAAGCAACCAAACTCTTCTAGTCGGTTAGCCACGGAAGAGACGACGGATGGATCGCCGGTTTTTGTATTTATCTTCGGGGTCAATGATTATACAAATACATACAAATGTAAACTAATATAATCAACACATACTAACATAAAGAACATAAGCTAGCATATTAATAAGAACATGCAAAGATCAATAATAAAAGTTGTAAAACATTTATACCTCTCGATCTTCTATCGTATGTCCTAACCTCCTTGTAGACTTCGTGTGTGCGAAGATCCTCCACAAGTTGAAGCCTCCTAGATCACGATCTTCTTTCCTTGCTCGCTCCGAACAAGAAGAAGTATGGAAACAAAACTCATCTCTTATCTAGGACCAACCATCAAGCTCCAAGCATGATGTTTGCCGCCGGCCCAAAGAGAATAAAAGGATTACCGACCAACCTTGAAGACGGTTGCCGCCGGCCAACCTTGATAGAGAAAAGGAGAGGATGCTCCAGCCAAGAGAGGAAGACAAGAAGCTAATCTCTTACCTTTCTTGCCACCGGCCACACCTCATGGATAATGGGCGCCGCCCAAACATTAGGGTTCTAAACCCTAATGTTGCCGCCCAAGCATTAGGGTTCTAAACCCTAATCTTGCCGCCCAAAAACTCTCCCTAAACCCTAATCTTCTTAGCATTAGGTTGCCGCCCAAGCCTTAGCCCTCTATTTATAGAGTTGGGCTTAAGACTCCTTTAATTTCCACCGTCGGATCTAGGGATTTAATCTCCACCATCGAATCTAGGGATTTAATCTCCACCGTCGGATCTAGGGTTTCATCTCATCCGTTGGATCTAGAGATTTAATCTCAACCGTCAGATCTAGAGATTTAATCTCAACCGTCGGATCTAGATATTTAATCTCAACCGTCGGATCTAGAGATTTAATCTCAACCGTCGGATCTAGAGTTTTATGTTCCATCATTGGATCTAGGCTCCATGAGGTTAATGTTAGGCTACGATAAGGACCATGAGGAGGAGTTGGAGCTTGGCCACCCGATAGATCAGAACCACACAAACTTGATCCATCAATGATCTTCCATTCCACTAGAGGATCATCATTGAATTACCTCACCAACCCCCATAAATTAATATGGGCTCCATATATTATTTGTACATCCATCTCCCCGTGTTTAAGATATCGAATGTCCGTCAATTAATTGATTTACTGATCATCAATCAATTAACATCTAACTCCTCGAGTAGTACCACTCAACCTTATCATCATGTTGACTAAGTCAACCTGCAGGGTTTACATGATGAACCTTATGAGCTCCTAAAGGGGACATCATCAACCTAATATATAGGACACGGTTTCCTCCTATAATCAACGACACACCATGTAAATAATATCATTTCCCAACTTATCGGGCATATTGATTTAATCCATAGAAATATCACCCTTTGGTAAATCAAAGAAATAAATACTAAGTACATGTGCCCGTTATTATATCGGGATTAAGAGCATGTATAACATAATATCCGAGGTCCGATTCAATTATTTAGTAAGCAATAAATTGAATAACCTCTATGTCGGTCCTGCTCAATACACCTAAGTGTACTAGTGTAACTCTATGGTCAAGACAAACCAATACCAAGCAACACTACAACCATGCCAATGGTTTGTCCAAAACCATCTTGGTTGTGAGCCTCTACTTATATTCTACAAGGGACTGACAACATGATCTTCTGTGCCACACCCAGCACCATGTTATCTACAATGTAGAGTATTAGATAATATGCACACATATAATAAATATAAAGTGCAAACAATGATCATGTGATTCTTATTTCAAAATAAAATGTTCATACAAAAAGAGCTAGGCTTTCAGTATACATCCCAACAAAGGAGGAGTTGGATCTTGGCCACCCAATGGATCAAGCCCACATAAAGTCCGATCCATTAATGATAATCCATTCCACAAGAGGATTATCATTGATCTACCTCACCAACCCCCATATGTTAATATGGGATCCATATATTATTTGTACATTTTCTCCCCGTGTTTAAGATCTCGAATGTCCGTCGATTAATTAATTTACTGACAATTAATCAATCCACATCTAACTCCATGAGTAGTACCACTCAACCTTATCATCATGTCGGACCAAGTTGACCTGCAGGATTTACATGATGAACCTTATGAGCTCCTCAAGGGGACATCATCATTCTAATATATAGGACACAGTTTCCTCCTATAATCAACGACACACCATATAAATAATACAATTTCCCAACTTACCGAGCCTATCGATTTACTCTATAAATCTCTCCCATTGGTAAATCAAAGAAATGAATACTAAGTATATATGTCCGTTATTATATTGGGATTAAGAGCATGTACAATATAATATATGAGGTCCGATTTGATTATGTAGTCATCAATAAATCAAATCACCTCTAAGTCGGTCTTGCTCAATACACATAAAGTGTACTAGTGATATTCTATGGTCAAAACAAACCAATACCAAATCACACTAAAACCATACTAATGGTTTGTCCAAAGCCATCTCGGTTGTGAGCTTTTACTTATACTCTACAAGGAGCTGATAACATGATCTACTGTGTGACACTACACACCATGTTATCTACAGTGTAATGTATGAGACAATATGCATAACCATCAATATGCAAACAATGATCATGTGATTCTTATTTCAAAATTAAAGATGTTCATACAAAAGATAGACTTTTCAGTATACATCCCAACATACCAGTTGGGTCAGGAGACCGGAACACCAGCATGAAGTCTAGCTGGGTCAGGGTGACTGGACAGTTGGCGGTAAGCCCTGGTGGGTCAGATTAGATGTCAAGTATGGTAAGTCTGGTCGGACAGCCGACAGGTAAGCCTCGAGTGAAGAGGTGAGATCGAGTCCTCTATAGGGGGACAAAACTAGGTGTTGATATGATGGATAGTCCCTGTGAGACTAAGAAGTCGAGATCGAACAGTATTACTACTGCTTTTGTGTTTTATATTGTTTTTTTTATAATCTCATTTTGCAAGGAATAGTCGACTGAGTATGGTCCAGTTGACTGGATACCCAGTTGGCAAGATTAGCTGGTGATCATTTGAAAATCTGGCATCCCAGATGGAAAGAGTTTCAGTTGACTGGGGAGGTCCAGTTGACTAGAACGGCAAACTTCTTAAACCGGAGGTAGGTGACGTGGAGTCGACTGGAACATGTCCAGTCGACTAGAAATGTCAAAGTACCATATCGATGGGCTGATGTGGAGTTGACTGGAGGACATTCTAGTCGACTAGAAATGGCTTATAAAAGTACTCGACTAGCTCTGAATTCAACTGATCTACGACAATTGTTGTTTTGAGTGTTCTTCATCCATAGTGAATTCATTTCATTAGAATGCCACAACTCCGACACGCCGTACCCTACTTCCAAATCTTATAAGTGTCAGTATATTTAATTGATTGTGTTTTCTCTTTATGTTCTTCAATTTATACAAAGGTAGCTTGTTATCTTTCTTACAATCTTTTGGGAAAAGTGAATCCCTCCGAAGTCGAGAGTTCTCGAATTGGAGGGCTATTTAGTGTTTTGCCCACGAGGTAGCTCACGGAGAGCTATGAACCTTGGTGTAGCAACCCGACTTGGGTTGTGAACCAAGTAAAACACTTGTCTACTTATTTCATTTAATTTCCACTGTAATAATTCTTAATATTTTAAAAGATAAAATAAAGTTTTTTAAAAGAAAACTTATAACTTTCGAGATTCACCTCCCTCTCTCGGAACATTATGATCCTACAATTTCTATCAGAGCCATGTATTCGTCTTTAGTTGTGGAAAGAGCAACACAATGTTGCTTCATATTGAACTAGCTTACTAAGCATGATCCTAAGAGTTGACATCCTCCACTAGTACTTTTTCTATCTAGTTTTCTATCTCATTTACATTATCTTAACATAATTTTGGACCAAATATTAAAAATTATTAAAATCTTGGCTTTCATTTGAATTTTTTGTTGAGGGGGGAGTTTCAAAAGTTTTGAAAATTAAAATTTCGAAAATATTTTATTGAGGGGGAGTTTTGAAAATATTGAGAACTTTGAAAATTTAAAAAATATGTTTATTGAGAGAGTTTTCAAAGTTTTAAAAACCTTGACTTTTGGATATTTTCATAAATTCGTTCAAATTTTTAAAATGTTAAAAGATTTTGATTTAAAAATTTTAAAGGTTAAGTACTTTTGAAAAATTTGAAACCCATAGATAAAGGGGGAGAGTGTATTTTTTAAAGAAAATTTTTATTGCATGAATTTATGGGGAGTATTGATAAAATAGAGTTTTCTGAAACATTGAATCAAGAAGAGAAAATTTTATAAGTTTTGTTGCAAAAATTAGTCTTTGAAAGATTAAGTACTTTGAAAAGCTTAAGAATTTTTGAAATACTTATGAAGCTTGTGAAGTAAGTATTATGATCTTTAGTCATTATGCTTTTAAACCTCATCTTTAAAATGTGGCATTTGGTGTTTAATAATACTTTAGATGTATGCCAAAGGGGGAGAGACAAGGTTTAAAGTTAGAAAATTTTAAAGTAAAGAAAGTTTTTAATGCATATGAGCATCTCATGCATCTAAATGTTATACATTTTTAGCTCAATGCATTCCTGATATATGTTAAACTTGAATATTGCAAATGAATTCTTCTAACTTTAACTGATGTGTTGTCATGCATCAAAATGGGGGAGATTCTTGGTGCAAAGAGCACTACTCCTTAGTTTTGATGTATGAACCATAGTTAAAATTAGGAATTACTTATGGTTTGATATATGTGTTAAGTGTGCAGGCTTAATATGAAGTCCTAGTAAGGCAAACCAAATACTAGACAGAGTATGGAAAGTCCTAATAGGTCGTGTTGACTAGATACTAGGAAGAATACTTGATAGATCAGGAGGACCAAACATCAGGCAAGAAGTCCAGGTGGGTCAGGAGACTAGACATCTGGCATAAAGACTAATTGTGTTAGGAGATCAGATAATTGACATGAATCCAGATAGGTCAGGGAGACTAGACAATTGGCGGGAAGCCCTGGTGGGTCAGTTCGAATGTCAAGTATGGTAAGTCTGGCAGGATAGTCGGTAGGTAAGCTTCGAGTGAAGTGGTGACATCGAGTCCTCTGTAGGGGGACAATGCTAGGTATCGATCTGACGGATAGTCCGTGTGGGACTAAGAAGTAGAGATCGAGTAGTATTATTACTGCTTTTTGTTGGGATATATACTGAAAAGTCTATCTTTTGTATGAACATATTTATTTTTGAAATAAGAATCACATGATTATTGTTTGCATATTTATGGTTATGCATATTGTCTAATACATTACATTGTAGACAACATTGTGTGTAGTGTCACATGGGAGATCATGTTATCAGTTCCTTGTAAAGTATAAGTAAAGGCTCACAACCTAGATGGTTATGGACAAACCATTGGAATGGTTGTAGTGTGATTTGGTATTGATTTGTGTTGACCATTGAATTACACTAGTCCACTTTGTGTGTATTGAGCAGGACCAACTTAGAGGTGATTCGATTTATTGCTGACTACATAATTGAATCGAACCTCGGATATTATGTTGTACATGCTCTTAATCCCGATATAATAATGGGCACATATACTTAGTATTTATTTCTTTGATTTACCAATGGGCAAGATTTATAGAGTAAATCGATAGGCTCGATATGTTGTGAAATAATATTATTTATATGGTGTGTCATTGATTATAAGAGGAAACCATGTCCTATATATTAGGATGATGATGTCCCCATGAGGAGCTCATAAGGTTCATCATGTAAACCCGGTAGGTGGACTTGGTCCGGCATGATGTTAAGGTTGAGTGGTACTACTCTTGGAGTTAGATGTTAATTAATTAATTGCCAGTAAATTAATTAATTGACGGACATTCGAGATCTTAAACACGGGGAGATATATGTACAAATAATATATGGTGCCCATATTAACTTATGTGGGTTGGTGAGGTAGATCAATAATAATCCTCTAGTGGAATGGATTATCATTAATGGATCGGACTTTATCTGAGCTTGATCCATTGGGTGGCCAAGATCCAACTCCTCCTCTTGGTCCCTATTGTAGCCTATTAAAACCCTCATGAAGCCTAGATCCAATGATGGAAAATGAAACTCTAGATCTGAGGGTGGAGATTAAATCTATAGATCTGACGGTTGAGATTAAATCTCTAGATATGACGGTTGAGATTAAATTCCTAGATCCGATGGTGGAGATTAAAAGTAGGCTTAAGCCTAACTTTATAAAAGGGTGGCCAATGCTTGGGCGTGTATAGACTTTTGGAGATTAGGGTTTTTGTTTCCCTTGGCTTGGGCAGCAAGAAACCTTGGAGGGCTAGGGTTTAGGTTAAGGGGTGGGCGACAACATTGGTTGGCTTCTCCTTTAGGGCCGGCGGAAACTCAAGAAAAGGACTAGGTTTTCCTCTTCTCCTTTCATCTTGGTCGGCTACTCCTTTCCCTAGAGCAGCTCCTTCTTCTTCCATTGGAGCTCTTGGTCGGTGTTCATCCAATGAAGTTGGCTGGCGCTCAAACATCTCCCTCTCCTTAGGGCCGGCGGACACCAAGGAGCTTGTCCTTGGTGGTTGGCACAAGTAAGGAGAAGAAGGGTGCTTTTCTTCTTCCTTTTGTTCGGAGCGAGCAAGAAAAGGAAGATCGTGATCTAGGAGGCTTTATCTCTTGGAGGGTCATTGCCCACACAACGTCTAAGAGGAGGACAGGACATATGATAGAAGATCAACAGGTATAATTCTTGTTTATGAATCTTTTCTTATTCTATGGATGTTGTGTAGTTTGTATGTGGCTAATTTACTTGGACCCCGAATACAAACACAAAAACTGGCGATCCGTACATCATCTATTCCTCGGCTAATCGAAGAATAGAGGTTGGTTGCTTGAACAACAAGTTTGTTCAAGTGACCACTCTAATCGAATAGCAGGATGATAGAACGGTTGCTTGGGTAATCCCTATTTGTCAAGGATTATTTTTTTTAATCCACGGACGAAGATGGGATCGCCATGAACAAGCGACCGAGTTGAAGTAGGAAGTGAAGTTTCCTTCCTTCACTTTTGTATTTAATCAATGGTTTCCAGTTTTATGTGTTTAGGATTCGATTAATTTTATGCACTTAATATATATTGTATGTGTCAGATAATAGTAGGATGTTCGTAGGTTAACTTTTTGGTTGTAGGCATAGGATCCAACTATTATGGCCATATGTGTGTATGTGATTGTATGTGTGTAATTGTATATTATTTGAATCCTCGAGGTTGACGAGGCTAGTATTTAATTTTTGTAATTAAGTACGGTATTATTTAGTCACTCTTTTTTTTAGTTTACTTTCGATCTAGATTTTATGTACACTTTTTCATGGAGTATAGGATCGATGGATGTAAATTAAAATAGTTTTTCTCGGCTCGGATCTCCGGATGGCTTGTACATGACATAAGGAGGAGCGGACAAGATGACGATATGACGGGAGGCATATTGGAGAACAAAAGCCATAATAGTTGAAAAATATTTCTTTTTCATATTTATTGCTTATTGTTTGATATGCATGTCGTGTGCTAGGAAAATTCCTCAATTTTAAATTACTAAGTGGGAGAGGGATATTTTTATAAATTCCCATGGCCTCCATTACGATTTGACATGTGATGCAAATAAACTTACACGACGGCTCTAAGTGCCTTTCTCCATATCTGATGAGTTTGTTTGCGGATCACAGGGTCGAATATGGTTATGGTAAATTATTAAGGAGCATGTGTACTTCCACATCGGAAGGCACATAACCCGAGATAATTTCCATGGTACCGAGTAATGGTGAACACTTAGATGCAAATAGGAGTATCCTCCCCATCGGAGTCACTGCTTTTATTTGTAGGGCCGAAGAGGAACCAACTATTAATTTTATTTGTCAAAAAGTTAGGTTGACAAGATAGTAAAATTAATGGGTAAAACCTCCTCTTACAAATGTAGAATTCGTATACGTCCACACTATTGTGGCATATGATATTCTCGATGTTTTGAGGTGTTGGTTGATTTTCAAATTTTATTGTTTGAGGAATCGATAATTTTTTGAAATCTAATGTTTTGATCTATGGGATTCTTAGGTTTTTCAAAATGACTTTCAACCCGCTTGCTGTGATACTGAAAGAAAATAAACTTACTGGACCCAATTATGTTGATTGGAAGAGGAATCTTGACATTGTCTTGACTGCTGAGGAGTACAAATATGTGCTCTTCGAAGAGTGTCCTCCTAAGCCTGAGGATGATTCTGGGGAAAAGGAGAAGGAGAGTTATAAGAAGTGGATTAAGGCTGATGAGATGGCGCGGTATTACATTTTAGCTTCTATGTAAAATGTATTACAACATCAGCATCAAGCCATTCCCACCGCTTATGACATGATGCTCAATCTTAAAGATCTTTTCGGACACTAGAATCAGGCTGCAAGGCAGGAAGCCATGAGGAACTTGATGACGACCACCATGATCGAGGGAACACCCGTGAGGGATCATGTTCTCAAGATGATGGCTCATTTGAATGGTGGAAGTCCTGAGCTGAGATCGATGAAACCGGTCGATATCATTCTCAGTCTCTACCTAGGAGTTTTGAGTAGTTTACTGAACTACAACATGAATAAAGGTTGTATTCATTGGCGGAGCTTAGAACTCGAGCGTGAGAGGGCTTTTGTCAGTGCTCGAGCTCAGCCATGGTTGCCCAAAGGTTTCTACTTCTAAGCCGAAGGCAGAAGAAGAAACAAGGTGAGCAAAGGTGGTGGGAGGATCTCGGGAGAGTGAAGAAGCCAGAAGGCAAGTGCTTCACTTGCAAGCTGGACATTGGAAGAAGGTGCTAGAAGCGAGAACAAAGGTATATCTTTTGGTCTAGTCATTGAAACATGTTTAGCGGTGTTATCTGGCACTAGGTGTGTAGATATGAGAGCCAGCGATCATGTCTGCAATACTTTGCGAGGGTTCGAAACAGACGGTAGGTGGAGGAGATTACCATCTACTTGGGCGATGCTACGAAGGTGGTATTTGCGATGGGAGATGTTTACTTGTCTTTTGATAGGAATAAAGTTTTGGTTCTGAAAAATTGCCTTTATGTACCTTTATTTAGAAAGAATTTGATTTCAATTTCTAAATTATTTATGGATGGATATTCTATTTCTTTTAATGACAGAGTTGTTATAAAAAGAAATAGGGAGATTATCTATTCTGGTGCATTGATACAAAATTTATATACACTTGAACCAAAAGCTCCCACGATGCAAATAAAAGTAAATAATTCATCTTCTAATTTCAATAAGAGAAAAGAACCTTCGAAGATGAACCAAACATATCTTTGGCATCTAAGGCTAGATCATATTAACCTAAGCAGAATTCAAAGGTTGATAGTTGATGGACCTCTGAGTTCATTAGTGGTGGAAGATTTACCAACTTGCGAATCTATCTTGGAAGGTAAAATAACCAAGAGGCCTTTTAAGGCCAAGGGGTATAGAGCCAAATATGTGTTGGAGTTGGTTCATTTTGATTTGTGTGGACCTATGTCTATCCAGGCAAGAGGTGGTTTGAATATTTAGTCTCGTTTATAGACGATTATTCAAGATATGGATATATTTACTTGATGCGCCGCAAGTCTGAATGCTTTGACAGGTTCAAAGAATTCAAAGCTGATGAGGAGAAACGTCAAGGTAAAAGTATCAAGACACTACGATCTGATTGTGGTGGCGAGTACCTCTTGGGAGAGTTTAGGAATTACTTATCAAAGGCTGGGATTCAATCCGAATTGTCTGCACCTGGCACACCTCAGTAGAATGGTGTAGGAGAGCGAAGGAATAGGACTCTTATGGAGATGGTTAGATCGATGATGAGTTATTCTGAGTTGTCAAATTCGTTCTGGGTATATTCTCTAGATACGACAGTGTATATTCTGAACTTGGTACCATCTAAATCAGTGCCTTCTACTCCTACTGAATTGTAGACTGGGCAAAAGCCTAGTCTGAGACATATTCGGATTTGGGAGAGTCCAACACAAGTGTTGAAGGCCGATGCTGGTAAGGTGGAACCTCGTACAGAAGTGTGCATGTTCGTTGCCTATCCTAGAGGAACGAAAGGTGGTTTGTTTTATAGTCCTAGAGATCAAAGGGTAATAGTTAGCACAAATGCTAGATTTCTAGAGGAAGACTATGTGATGAACCACAGGGCCATGAGTAAGATTGTTCTGGAGGAATTGAGAGGGGAAGTCACTACTTCATTACCACCGGTAGAAGAGGATATACCACAAGTCACTGCACCGCGTTTCACAGAGGAAACATAGGTGATACCTCGTCATAGTGGGAGGGTTATTAGATAGACAGATAGATTCATGTTCTTAGGAGAATCTTCTGATTTGATCCATGGCGAACATGAACCTGATCCCTGGACATATGATGAGGCGATCCAAGATAAAGATGTGGTATCTTGGCAAAGTGTGATAAATTCTGAGATAGAATCTATGGATTCAAATCAGATCTGGGAGCTAGTAGAAACACCCAATGGTGCAAAAGCCATTGGATGCAAGTGGATCTACAGAAGAAAAAGAGGAATAGACGGGAAGGTTGAGACCTTCAAAGCGAGGCTTGTTGCGAAGGGGTATACTCAGAAAGAGGGTATCGATTATCAGGAGACCTATTCGCCGATAGTCATGATTAAGTCTATCCGGATTCTCTTATGTATTGCTGCTCATATGGATTATGAGGTATGGAAGATGGATGTCAAGATAGCTTTCCTTAATGGAAGTCTTGAGGAGAACATCTATATGAAGCAACCAGAGGGATTCATTGTAAAGGGCAAAGAGCATCTTGTGTGTAAGCTTAATCGGTCCATTTATGGATTGAAGCAATCTTCGAGATCTTAGAACATCCGCTTTGATGAGGTAATCCAGTCTTATGGATTTATTTAAAGTCCGGATGAGTCTTGTGTATACAAGAGATGTTATGGAAACGTAGTGTTAATTCTTGTACTATACGTAGATGACATTTTGTTAATTGACAACAATATCAAGATGTTATCAGACGTAAGGGTATGGTTGTCCAAACAGTTTGATATGAAGGACTTGGGAGAAGTGGGACACATCCTTGGGATCAAGGTTATAAGGGTTCGCAGGAAAAGGATGTTGTGCTTATCTCAAGCTTCATACATAGACACCATTATGGATCGTTTTAGGATGCAAAACTCCAAGAAAGGTTTTCTACCTTTCAGGCATGGAGTTCCTTTATCTAAGGAGATGTGTCCTAGAACATCTAAGGAGATAGAGGAGATGAAGGCGGTTCCTTATGCTTCGGTAGTAGGAAGCCTCATTTATGCCATGTTATGTACGAGACCAGATATCTGCTTTGCCGTGGGCATGGTCAGCAGATATCAGAGTAATCCAGGATAGGGACATTGGACTACGGTAAAGCATATATTGAAGTACCTGAGAAGGACTAGGGATAATATCCTGGTCTACTAGGCAAATCGATTACTCCCTGTGGGTTACACAGATTTCGACTTCCAATCAGATAGGGATAACAGTAAGTCTACCTCAGGTTTTGTGTTTACTTTGGGAGGTGGAGCCATTGTTTGGAGAAGTGTCAAGAAGAAATGTGTGGTGGACTCTACCATGGAAGCTGAGTATGTGGCAGCCTCTAAGGCGGCCAAAGAAGTTGTATGTCTTAGGAACTTCTTGATAGACTTAGATGTTATTCCTGGTTTGTCCAGAACCATCACAATTTACTGTGATAATAGTGGTGCAGTTGCAAACTCAAAGGAACCATGAGCCCATAAGGCAAGTAAACACATAAAGCGTAAGTACCACCTTATACGAGAAAACGTAAAGCGAGGAGAAGTTGTTATGGCCAAGATTGCATCAGAGGATAACCTGGCAGATCCATTCACTAAGGCCCTTCCAGTGAAAGCTTTTGATAGGCATGTAGAGAGAATGGGAATCAGATGTATGGCAGTATGAGGACAGCATAGTCTTTTAATATAAGTGGAAGATTGTTGGTGTTGGAATGTATATTGAAAGCCTAGCCCTTTTTGTATGAACATTTTTATTTTGAAATAAGAATCACATGATCATTGTTTGCACTTTATATTAATTATATGTGTGCATATTGTCTAATATTTTACATTGTAGATAACATGGTGCTTGGTGTGGCACAGAAGATCATGTTATCAGTCCCTTGTAGAATATAAGTAGAGGCTCACAACCAAGATGGTTTTGGACAAACCATTGGCATGGTTGTAGTGTAGCTTGGTATTGGTTTGTCTTGACCATAGAGTTACACTAGTACACTTAGGTGTATTGAGCAGGACCGACATAGAGGTGATTCAATTTATTGCTGACTACATAATTGAATCGACCTCGGATATTATGTTGTAGATGCTCTTAATCCCGATATAATAACGGGCACATGTACTTAGTATTTATTTCTTTGATTTACCAAAGGGTGAGATTTAGATGGATTAAATCAATATGCCCGGTAAGTTGGGAAATGATATTATTTACATGGTGTGGCGTTGATTATAGGAGGAAATCGTGTCCTATATATAGGTTGATGATGTCCCCTTGAGGAGCTCATAAGGTTCATCATGTAAACCCTGCAGGTTGACTTAGTCAATATGATGATAAGGTTTAGTGGTACTACTCGAGGAGTTAGATGTTAATTAATTGATGGTCAGTAAATCAATTAATTGACGGACATTCGATATCTTAAACACGGGGAGATGGATGTACAAATAATATATGGATCCCATATTATCATATGGGGGTTGGTGAGGTAATTCAATGATGATCCTCTAGTGGAATGGAAGATCATTGATGGATCAAGTTTGTGTAGTTCCGATCCATCGGGTGGCCAAGATACAACTCCTCCTCAAGGTCCCTATTGTAGCCTATTAACACCTCATGAAGCCTAGATCTAATGATGGAAAACAAAACTCTAGATCCGACGGTTGGGATTAAATCCCTAGATCCGACGGTTGGGATGAAACCCTAGATCCGATGGTTGGGATGAAACCCTAGATTCGACAGTTGGGATGAAACCCTAGATCCAACGGTTGGGTTGAAACCCTAGATCCGACGGTTGAGATTAAATCCCTAGAACCAATGGAGGAGATTAAACCAAGGCCTAAACCAAACTCTATATATATGGGCTTAGGCTTGGGCGGCAAAAAAGAATGAAAAAAAAAAAAGAGAAAAACCTAATTGAGATAAGGTGGCTTGGGCGGCAAGAAAGGAGGAGGCTTGGGTTAGGGTTTGGTTCATGGTGTTGGGCGGCAACAAGGAAAAGGGAGCCTCTTCTTCTTCTTCCCAATGGTGGTCGGCACCCTTCTTCCTCCTTCCTCTTTGGTTTGGTCAGCGCCCAAGCTTCTCCCCTTGATCTATGGCTTGTGGTGGATGAGATGAGGGTTGCTTCCCATGGGCGGCAAGAAATAGGAGGAGGCTAGGGTTAGGGTTTGGTTGTTGGTGTTGGGCAGCAACAAGGAGAGGGAGATTCTTCTTCATTTTCCTTTGATGGACGGCCCCTCTACCTTCTTCCCTCTACCTTGGCCAAAGCTCAATCTATTCTACTTCCCTTCATCCTTATCCAGAAATTAAGGGGAGCCTAGTTTAGGGTTTGGGCGACAACAAGGAGAAGGGGTGTTTTCTTTCTTCTTCTCCAAGTGTTGGTCGGCGCCCATGCCCTTGTTGTTTCTCCTTTGGTTGGTTTCCATACTCCATTTTATCTTCCTTGGCCGGCGGCAACATCGAGTTTATTGACTTGGTGGCCAATTCTAGAAAGGAAGATGAGTTTTGTTTTAGGATCTTCCTTTGTTCCTAGTGAACAAAGAAAGAAAGATCAGTGATCTAGAAGGCTTCAACTTTTGGTGGATCGTCGCCCACACGACGTCCAAAAGGAGAGAGGACATACAATAGAAGATCAAGAGGTATAACAAGAGGTATAATCTTGTCTATTTTGATTAATGTTTTTTTGTATTATGTTTATAATTGCTTTTCAATTATATGCATGTATTATGTGGATGTTTACTTTATGTATGTGTTGATTATACATGTCTATATTCATATGTATTTGTATAATCATGGACCCGAAAGATAAACACAAGAACCGGCGATCCGTCCGTCGTCTCTTCCGCGGCTAATCGACTAAAAGAGTTTTGTTGCTTGAACTACTAGTTTGTTCAAGCGATCGCTCAAGTCGTTAGCACGACGACGAATTGGTTGTGCTTAGGAAACTCATCCCATCCGGATTAGTTTTTCATTAGTGACAATTTTAATCCGGGGACATGGGAGCCGATGAGCCTCCGAAGCCGATTCCCAACATTAAGTATCAGAGCCACGGTTTCTGGTTTTGTGTGTTTTGGATTCGGTTACTTTCATGCACATATCACATATTGAGTATGCCAGTTAATAGTAGGATGTGTGTAGGCTAACTTTTTTGGTTGCAGGCATAAGATTCGACTATTATGTCTATATGTGTGTATGTGATTGTTTGTGTGTGATTGTATGTATATCATTTGAATCCTTGGGGTTGACGAGGCTAGATTAGTATTTAATTTTTGTAATTGAATACGGCATTGTTTAGCCGATCATTTTAGTTTACTTTCGATCTAGATCGTTTGTACACTCCTTCGTGGAGTATAGGATCGATGGATGTAAATTAAAATGATATATCTAAATTAAAATGATATATCTCGGCTCGGATCTCTTTGGTGACTTGCGCGCGGGAAAAGATGGAGCGGACGAGGTGGCGACACGACGGGACGCATATTGGAGAACAAAGCCATAATAGTTGGAAAAATTCTGTTTTTTCCATATTTATTGCTGATTTGTTTTATATGAATGTTGTGTGTGCTTGAAAATTCCTCATTTTCAATTTACTAAGTGGGAGAGGGATATTTTAATTAATTCTCGCGGCCTCCATTACAATTTGACGTGTGATGCAACAAACTTGCGTGTCAGCTCTGAGTGCCTTCCTCCCTGCGGATGAGTTTGTTTGCAGATCACTAGGTCAAATAATGGTTATAGGAAATTATCTTGGAGCATGTGTACTTCCACAGAGGTAAGGCACATAATCCAAAATAATTCCCTTAGTATTGTGTAATGGTGCACACTTAGATGCAAATAAACGTATCCTCCCGATCGGAGTCACTACTTTTATTTGTAGGGCCAAAGAGGAACCAACTATTAATTTTATTTGTCAAAAAGTAAGGTTGACAAGATAATAAAATTAATGGGTAAAACCTCCTCTTACAAATGTAGAATTCGTATACGTCCACACAGCGTGGCATGCGATATTCTTGGTGTTTTGAGGTGTTGGTTGATTTCGAAATTTTATTGTTTTGAGGAATCAATAATATTTAAAATCTAAAGTAATGATCTATGTGATTCTTAGGATTTTCAAAAATGACTTTCAGTCCACTTACTATGATACTAAAGAAAATAAACTTACTGTACCCAAATAATGTTGATTGGAAAAGAATCTAGATATTGGCTTATCTGCTAAGAAGTACAAGTATGCACTCTTCAAAGAGTGTCCTCAAGCCATGGTTGCTCAAAAAGGTTTCTACTTCTAAGCCGAAAGGCAAGAAGAAGGAGAAACAAGGTGGAGCAAATGTGGTGGGAGGATCTCAGGGAGGAGGAGGGAAGAAGCCGAAAGGCAAGTACTTCACTTACTAGCAGGATGGACATTGGAAGAAAGACTGTCCCTGTAACGCCTGTAAAATTCCCAACAATTTTCCAAGATTTTTTGGCTTGATGATAATGAGCTTTATGTGGGCCTTTTCAAAAATAAAAAAAAATAAGCCAAAAAGAGGTGCAAGGCCTAGGAATTGAACCCCAAACCTCTAGAGATAGCCAAGCCCTATAGATGAACCCACTAACCAGAAGCCCAATAGGATTATATCATTAGAGGAATAAGGGAGATTATGGTTAAGTGTAAGGGAGATTAAGGGACTTTTTAAGTGAATAAATAGGGGGGGATGAGGAGGCATGAGTGAGCAACTTCACTTTCTCCTCTTCTCTTCTTCTTCTCACCGAAATCCTAAAGCTCTCCCTCTCCATTTCCACCCCTTGGCCGAAACTCATCCAAGCAAGAAGCTAGGGCTAGGTTTTGTGTTCCTTAGGTTATCTTCACACTACAAGCAAAGCGAAGGATGTAAGTATCCCTCACCTGCATACGAGTAGCTTCGATTGATGTTTGTAAAAGAAATCTATATGTTATATCCAGCCAAGCTATGTTTTAGTTTATCAATGAAGTTGTATGCTATGTCTAGGAAGTAGATGATGATGTTAACATGGAAAAAGGGATTAGGTTAAAAGCTAACCCTAATATCCACTAAAGCCTATTCGGCCAAGCCATGATTTTAGGTTTCAATGAGTTCCATGCTATGTTTTTTTGTAACTATATGATGATGCTAGGATTTAAAATGGATTAGGTTAAAGGTTAACCCTAAAGCCCTACATGGACCATTCGGCCACCCCTAGATCTTGATGATTCCATGAAGTTTAATCCATGTTTTTGTGGGATTATGATGTTGTTGTTATGTTAAATGAATTAGGTTAAAGGTTAACCCTAAAAACCCTACATGGACCATTTGGCCAACCTATGTTTTGGGTGACTAAATGAAATTTTAATCCATGTTCTATATGCAAATGAAGTTGTTGTTATGTTAAATGAATTAGGTTAAAGGATAACACTAGAAAACCCTATGGATCATTCGGCCACCATGAATTTTGGGTGATTAAATGAAGTCTAATTCATGTTCTATGTGCAAATGAAGTTGTGGTTGTGTTAAATGAATTAGGATGATAGATAACCCTAGAAACCCCTATGGACCATTCGGCCATCATGTATTTTTGGGGATTAGATGAAGTTTTAATTCAAGTCTTATGTGCATATGAAGTTGTTGTTAAGTTAAATGAATAGGCTAACATGTGTTTTATGTTGGGTGAAAGCATGTTGACTTGTGATATTAATTAATGCTAGATGAAGATAACATGCCTTAGGTTAATTCAAGTCTTATGTGCATATGAAGTTGTTGTTAAGTTAAATGAATAGGCTAACATGTGTTTTATGTTGGGTGAATGCATGTTGACTTGTGATATTAATTAATGCTAGATGAAGATAACATGCCTTAGGTTAATTCAAGTCTTATGTGCATATGAAGTTGTTGTTAGGTTAAATGAATAGGCTAAGATGTGTTTTATGTTGGGTGAATGCATGTTGACTTGTGATATTAATTAATGCTAGAGGAAGATATCATGCCTTAGGTTAATTCAAGTCTTATGTGCATATGAAGTTGTTGTTAAGTTAAATGAATAGGCTAACATGTGTTTTAGGTTGGGTAAATGCATGCCATGCCTTATGCCATGTCTATGTGTATGCGATGTTTAAAATATGTTATGAAATGGAAAAAGATAAGATTATGAAATGAAACAAAATGATATGTTCACGACATGAATATGACATGATGATGAAATGAAGAATGATATGTTATGAAATGAAGAATGGTATGTTTATTTAAATGAAAGATGATATGTTCATGAAGGGGTCATATATCGAGAATTCAAGAATATCAGCCAATTCGCCATTTAGCCTTTCTTGGCCCTCATAGTAGTAAGCAAATATGTAACTGAACGAAGTACACTCCAAGACCCTAACAAGGTCCAAGAAGGGATGGGCTCCTAAGATGCCCTAGGTCGATGGAATAAGACTCGGGCCTAGGATGGGCTTCTATGTATGATTGCCCCTAGGTCGATGGAATAAGACTCGGGCCTAGTATGGGATGGGCTCCAAGATGCCTTAGGTCGATGGAGTAAGACTCGGGCCTAGGATGGGCTTCTACGCTATGACGATTGCCCTAGGTCGACGGACTAAGATCGGGCCTAGTAACCTATTAGGTTCGAGACTTGCTACCTCGGGCCTATTTAGGGATGCGCGCTATGATAATGAAGAAGTGGTACAATGCCGGGCCCAAATGTGTTGAGAATTATGTTTACGTACCTATAATATATGTTTTCAAAAGCATCTTGCATATGTTACATGATTAGATTGTTATGTTACATGCTATGTTGATATGTTACATATGAAGTATGTTATGTTTGATATGCCATGTTTATGCCACTATGTTACATATGATGTAGGTTATGTTTGATATGCCATGTTTATGCCACCATGTTACATATGATGTATGTTATGTTTGATATGCCATGTTATGCCACTATGTTACATATGATGTATGTTAGGTTTGATATGTCATACATATATGTTGTATGTTATGATGATTTGCTATGTTACGTATGTTATATGTTATGTTTAATTAAGTCATATAATTGCATGATATGCTGCTATGTTATAGATAATACATGTTATGCTGCCATGTTATGGATGATACATGTTATGTTTACTCATGTTACTTATGCTACATGTTAAGTTGATTACGCCATGTATGTTACATGTTATATTGCTTATATGTTATGAATGTTACATGCCATGATTAATTTCGATATATGGATTTTGTGAGTAGGATTGGATCTTACTAAGCCTATGTGCTTATAGTTTATCTTTCCCTCGTACTGCAGATAAGGGTAAGGGATGGATAAACTAAAGGGAGCAGCATGAGGGGCCAAATGTGTGTGGTAGTGGCATGGTGGAGAGGATCCGTTAGGTCTATCTATATATGTTTACCTATGATGATGATGTCTATGGATGTCCTTACTTATGTCTCTTTATGACGATGATGTTTATGAACCTGAACTAAGCACTAAGTATCTATATATATGATGCATGCTCTATGTTGATAAGAAGAAGTAAAGAAGAAGTAAGAAGAAGTATCTATACATGTTATGAAGCATACTCTACGTTAAAAAAAAGAAGTATATATATATATATGTATATATATATGTCAATGCATGTTTACGTTTTAAAAGAAAAAAAAATAGGTCTAAAGTCTTCCGCTGTATGAATTAAGAAGTATGTATAAAGTCTTCCGCTGTATGTAATGTATGTATGTACGGTCGCATCACGCGCCGCCCCTTCCGGATTCTGGGTCCGAAAAGGGTGGGCGTGACAGGTGGTATCAGAGCGGATCTGCCTTTCCACTACACACACATCAAGCTCCAAATCCTGTCGCTCCAAGTAAGAATTCTATGTCTACTCTAATTTTGTTAATTTTGTTAATGTATGATATAAAATGCCTTTAGCTTATTTTGTTCGCGTATGATATAAAATGCCTTAGCTTATTTTGTTCATGTATGATATAAAATGTCTTAGCTTATTTTGTTCATGTATGATATGAAAAACCTTTAGCTTAAATATGCATGAAAACATGAATGATAACTTTATACTAGCTTTAGTCTAATTATGCGTAGATGAACGAACGAAAAACTTATACTAGCTTTACTTTAATACATGAAGATAAGTGTATGATAAGGAATGTTTTTAGTCTAAATATGCATGAATATATATATGATAATCTTATTCTAGCCTAGCCTTTAGTTTAAGTAATGCATGAATATACAAATGATAGCTTTATGCTAGCTTTAGTTTAATTACGCGTAGAGAAACGAACCCAAAAAAAAAAAAAAACTTATACTAGCTTCACAAGAAATACTTGTGATTTGGTCAAAGGTAGACAAATTAGGTAAATCAAAATTGATCAGCGAAGAAATTTGACGATGGTCAATTTAAATAATAACCCAAGTGTCGAATAGTTGTTAGTACAACTTGAATTCGGAATTAAAAAAAAACTAGGGGAGTCGATTGTTCAGTTGAACTCATCAACCAAAAATAAAAAAACTCCTAAAATTATGAAGAATTGATTTTCATAATTAATTGTGTGAGGTCTATGCTCATATAAATTAAATTAAGCCAGTTTCGCACTGGTTAGTCGGTTTCGTACTGACTTCATTTATTTCAATTTCAGATGGCACGAACGATGACTACAATGACCTGTCGTGATGTGTTACGAAATAAATTGAGGGAAGCTATTGAAGAGATAGTTTATAAACCTAATGGTGGGGTCATCGGACACATAAAATGGCTCGATGGTCTCTTTAGGAGACTCGAGCAGCAGGAGTTTCCGTTACTGGACAATTATCGGATATGGGCCTTGGTACGCTCTCTTCCAAATGATTTCATGGTAGTTGTGCATCACGTATGGGGCCGCTATGAAGGGCGGATAACATATGATGAGTTGTGCTGGGAACTACTGGAGCACAAGGTTCAAGAGAATCCTGTGGTAGCTGGCCTCGAAAAGAATGAAGAGAGTTCTACAAACAGTCAACTTATTGGCCAGCCTGAGACTACCCTAATGAGGCCAAGAAAGATAGGACTAAAAGTAATTACAACTGCACTAGGGTTTGTCCTAGTGGGAGTCATAATAAACTATCTTCTCAAATAGTCTTGTTCCGATTAGAAATAAGGAATGTTATATATTAACATTTTTCTTTTCTGAACATATGAATAAGAAATGATGAGCTCGTTTCCTATGAGCTCGTTTCCTTTGAAATTAGTGATTAGTTTATTGCATGGGATGTATGTGGTATAGTTGATTAGATTGGGGACATATGAATGATGAGTGGAAACGAAGTTGCCGCTTGATGCTGTAAACCAATTCAAATTGACATTGAGTCAATCAGAGACTGCATGTGACCTATCGGTCAGCGAAGCAATGAAGAGATTCAACCGACTCGCATGCCTATACCCAGAGTTGGTCAGCACGGAAAGAGAAAGGGGCAGACTCATGCTGAAGATGCTTCGACCAGAAATAACTCGGAATGTGGCCGGCGGAGCTCATAGACCGCAGACCGCAGAGGAGTTGTTCAGTAGTGCCCTGATTACCGAGCATTACCTGAACATGAGACAGCACAGATGGCTCGAGCTCGTCAAGGATTATGACTGCGAGATTCTCTACCATCCGGGGAAAGCTAACAAGGTGGCTGATGCACTCAGCAGGATGTCCTGCGCCACCTTGATGTCTCTATTAGTGTTATCTCGACCCTTAGAAAAGAGATTATGCGTTATGGGGTTGAAATCATCTCCGGACAGCTCTCGACCATGACGATAACACCGACGTTGTTCGATGATATACTGGAAAAGCAAGCCCGTGACCGAAGCCTTCAGAGGATCAAGTAAGAGGTCTTAAAAGGAAAGGACGACGGGTTTCAGATCTCTGATAGTGGAGTACTCTACCTCAGGGATCGCTTGTGTATTCCCGACGATCCAGAATTACGGAAGGAGATATTTGAGGAAGCTCACGGAACTCCTTATGCGATGCATCCTGGAACCACCAAGATGTACCAAGACCTAAAACAAAAGTTCTGGTGGTTCGGAATGAAAAGAGATGTGGCTCAGTATGTCAAGACACTGCACGACTGCCAGAGGGTTAAGGCAGAACACCAGAGACCTGGAGGAACACTGCAGCCGATCCAGATTTCAGAATGGAAATGGGAGGACATCTCTATGGATTTCATCTCAGGATTGCCCAAGACGACAAACGGTTATGATGCTATATGGGTAATTGTGGACAGATTGACGAAGTCCTCCCATTTCTTAGCAATCAAGATGACCTATTCAACGGAGCAACTAGCTCAGTTATATGGTAGGGAAATTATCAGACTACATGGAATTCCTAAGACCATCATTTCTGACAGAGATGGTCGCTTTATTTCCCATTTCTGGGAATGTGTTCAGAAGGCCCTAGGCACGAAGCTATTGTTCAGTACTGCCTTCCATCCCCAAATGGACGGACAGACCGAAAGAGTAAATCAAGTATTGGAGGATATGTTACGAGCCTGTGCCCTGGATTTCAAAGGTAGCTGGTGCCGATACTTATGTTTGGCAGAATTCGCCTACAATAATAGCTACCAAGCTACTATCGGAATGGCACCCTACGAGGCTCTATACGGGAGGAAATGTAGATCTCTCATATGCTGGTACGAGGGTGGTGAAAAGAAGAGGATGGGACTCCAGACGGAAATCATCGACGACACCACCCGAGCTATATGGAACATCCGTCAGAGAATTGAAACTGCTCAGAGCCGACAAAAGAGCTATGCGGATATGTGGCGTAGACCGTTAGAATTCGAAGTTGGGGAACTAGTATTCATCAAAGTGGCTCCTATGAAGGGAGTGATGATATTCGGAAGGAAGGGTAAACTGAGTCCACGCTATGTGGGACCGTATCCGATATTGCAGAGGATTGGCAAGGTAGCTTACAAGCTAGAGCTACCTCAAGAGATGTCGGCTATTCACAACGTGTTCCATGTCTCTGTGCTCAAGAAATGCATTTCCAGTACGGACCAAGTGATCGAGCCACAAACAGTACAAGTTCAAGAGGACCTGAGTATTGAAAGTCGTCCTATCCAGATACTAGACCGAGAAATCAAGAGGCTAAGGAACAAAGAGGTGCCCTTAGTAAAGGTCCTGTGGCAGAATCAACGGTACGAGGAAGCTACCTGGGAACGCGAGGAGGACATGAAGCAGAAGTACCCACAATTGTTCTAAGTTTCGAGGACGAAACTTTTAAAAAGTATGAAGGATTGTAACGCCCGTAAAATTCCCAGCAATTTTACAAGATTTTTTGGCTTGATGATAATGGGCTTTATGTGGGCCTTTTAAAAAATAAAAGAAAATAAGCCAAAAAGGGGTGCAAGGCCTAGGAATTGAACCCCAAACCTCTAGAGATAGCCAAGCCCTATAAGTGAACCCACTAACCAGAAGCCCAATAGGATTATATCATTAGAGGAATAAGGGAGATTATGGTTAAGTGTAAGGGAGATTAAGGGACTTTTTAGGTGAATAAATAGGGGGGGATGAGGAGGCATGAGTGAGCAACTTCACTTTCTCCTCTTCTCTTCTTCTTCTCACCGAAATCGTAAAGCTCTCCCTCTCCATTTCCACCCCTTGGCCGAAACTCATCCAAGCAAGAAGCTAGGGCTAGGTTTTGTGTTCCTTAGGTTATCTTCACACTACAAGCAAAGCGAAGGATGTAAGTATCCCTCACCTGCATACGAGTAGCTTCGATTGATGTTTGTAAAAGAAATCTATATGTTATATCCGGCCAAGCTATGTTTTAGTTTATCAATGAAGTTGTATGCTATGTCTAGGAAGTAGATGATGATGTTAACATGGAAAAAGGGATTAGGTTAAAAGCTAACCCTAATAGCCACTAAAGCCTATTCGGCCAAGCCATGATTTTAGGTTTCAATGAGTTCCATGCTATGTTTTTTTGTAACTATATGATGATGCTAGGATTTAAAATGGATTAGGTTAAAGGTTAACCCTAAAGACCTACATGGACCATTCGGCCACCCCTAGATCTTGATGATTCCATGAAGTTTAATCCATGTTTTTGTGGGATTATGATGTTGTTGTTATGTTAAATGAATTAGGTTAAAGGTTAACCCTAAAAACCCTACATGGACCATTCGGCCAACCTATGTTTTGGGTGACTAAATGAAATTTTAATCCATGTTCTATATGCAAATGAAGTTGTTGTTATGTTAAATGAATTAGGTTAAAGGATAACACTAGAAAACCCTATGGATCATTCGGCCACCATGAATTTTGGGTGATTAAATGAAGTCTAATTCATGTTTTATGTGCAAATGAAGTTGTGGTTGTGTTAAATGAATTAGGATGAAGGATAACCCTAGAAACCCCTATGGACCATTCGGCCATCATGTATTTTTGGGGATTAGATGAAGTTTTAATTCAAGTCTTATGTGCATATGAAGTTGTTGTTAAGTTAAATGAATAGGCTAACATGTGTTTTATGTTGGGTGAATGCATGTTGACTTGTGATATTAATTAATGCTAGATGAAGATAACATGCCTTAGGTTAATTCAAGTCTTATGTGCATATGAAGTTGTTGTTAAGTTAAATGAATAGGCTAACATGTGTTTTATGTTGGGTGAATGCATGTTGACTTGTGATATTAATTAATGCTAGATGAAGATAACATGCCTTAGGTTAATTCAAGTCTTATGTGCATATGAAGTTGTTGTTAGGTTAAATGAATAGGCTAAGATGTGTTTTATGTTGGGTGAATGCATGTTGACTTGTGATATTAATTAATGCTAGAGGAAGATAACATGCCTTAGGTTAATTCAAGTCTTATGTGCATATGAAGTTGTTGTTAAGTTAAATGAATAGGCTAACATGTGTTTTAGGTTGGGTAAATGCATGCCATGCCTTATGCCATGTCTATGTGTATGCGATGTTTAAAATATGTTATGAAATGGAAAAAGATAAGATTATGAAATTAAACAAAACGATATGTTCACGACATGAATATGACATGATGATGAAATGAAGAATGATATGTTATGAAATGAAGAATGGTATGTTTACGAAATGAAAGATGATATGTTCATGAAGGGGAAGCATGATGTGTTATGAAATGAAGTATGCTATGTTTGCAAAATGAAATAAGCTATGTTATAAAAATAAGCATATAAGTATTTTACCTTCTGCATGGCTTGTACCAAGACCCTAACAAGGTCCAAGAAGGGATGGGCTCCTAAGATGCCCTAGGTCGATGGAATAAGACTCGGGCCTAGGATGGGCTTCTATGTATGATTGCCCCTAGGTCGATGGAATAAGACTCGGGCCTAGTACGGGATGGGCTCCAAGATGCCTTTGGTCGATGGAGTAAGACTCGGGCCTAGGATGGGCTTCTACGCTATGACGATTGCCCTAGGTCGACGGACTAAGATCGGGCCTAGTAACCTATTAGGTTCGAGACTTGCTACCTCGGGCCTATTTAGGGATGCGCGCTATGATAATGAAGAAGTGGTACAATGCCGGGCTCAAATGTGTTGAGAATTATGTTTACGTACCTATAATATATGTTTTCAAAAGCATCTTGCATATGTTACATGATTAGATTGTTATGTTACATGCTATGTTGATATGTTACATATGAAGTATGTTATGTTTGATATGCCATGTTTATGCCACTATGTTACATATGATGTAGGTTATGTTTGATATGCCATGTTTATGCCACCATGTTACATATGATGTATGTTATGTTTGATATGCCATGTTATGCCACTATGTTACATATGATGTATGTTAGGTTTGATATGTCATACATATATGTTGTATGTTATGATGATTTGCTATGTTACGTATGTTATATGTTATGTTTAATTAAGTCATATAATTGCATGATATGCTGCTATGTTATAGATGATACATGTTATGCTGCCATGTTATGGATGATACATGTTATGTTTACTCACGTTACTTATGCTACATGTTAAGTTGATTACGCCATGTATGTTACATGTTATATTGCTTATATGTTATGAATGTTACATGCCATGATTAATGTCGATATATGGATTTTGTGAGTAGGACTGGATCTTACTAAGCCTTTGTGCTTATAGTTTATCTTTCTCTCGTACTGCAGATAAGGGTAAGGGATGGATAAACTAAAGGGAGCAGCAGGAGGGGCCAAATGTGTGTGGTAGTGGCATGGTGGAGAGGATCCGTTAGGTCTATCTATATATGTTTACCTATGATGATGATGTCTATGGATGTCCTTACTTATGTCTCCTTATGACGATGATGTTTATGAACCTGAACTAAGCACTAAGTATCTATATATATGATGCATGCTCTATGTTGATAAGAAGAAGTAAAGAAAAAATAAGAAGAAGTATCTATACATGTTATGAAGCATACTCTATGTTAAAAAGAAGAAGTATATATATATGTCAATGCATGTTTACGTTTTAAAAGAAAAAAAAAAGGTCTAAAGTCTTCCGCTGTATGAATTAAGAAGTATGTATAAAGTCTTCCGCTGTATGTAATGTATGTATGTACGGTCGCGTCACGTGCCGCCCCTTCCGGATTCTAGGTCCGGAAAGGGCGAGCGTGACAGTCCCAATCCAAAGAAGAACAAAGATATATTCTTTGAACTAGTCGTTGAAACATGATTAGCGGTCTTATCTACCGGCACCTGGTGAGTAGATATGAGAGCCACTAATCATGTCTGTAACACTTTGCAGGAGTTTCAGGAAACCCGACGACTAGCTAAAGGGGATATTACCATTTACTTGGGCAATGCCATGAAGATGGCGGCTATTGCAGTTGGAGATGTTTTATTTATCCTTTGAGAAAAATAAAGTTTTTGATTCTTAAGAATTTTCTTTATGTACCTTTATTTAGAAAGAATTGCTTTCGGTTTCTAAATTATGGTTGGATAATCTATTCCTTTTAATGACAAATTTGTTATAAAAGGAATAGGGACATTATCTATTCAGGTACATAGATAGGAAATTTATAACTTGAACCACAAGCTCCCACGATGTAAATTGAAGCTTATAACTCATCTTCTAATTCTAATAAGAGAAAAGAACCTTCGAAGATGAACCAAACATATCTTTGGCATCTAAGGCTTGGTCATATTAACCTGAGTAGAATTCAAAGGTTGATAGCTGATGGACCTTTGGGTTCATTAGTGGTGGAGGATCTCCCAACCTGCGAATCTTGCTTGGAAGGTAAAATGACTGAGAGGCCTTTTTAGGCCAAGGGGTATAGAGCCAAAGATGTGTTAGGAATGGTTCATTCTGATTTGTGTGGTCCTATGACTATCTAGGCAAGAGGGAGTCTCGAATATTTCGTCTCTTTCATAGATGAATATTCAAGATATGGATGACACCACTATCTGATCGTGGTGGTAAGTACCTCTTGGGAGAGTTTAGGAACTACTTATCAGAGGTTGGGATTCAATCCCAATTGTCTACACCTGGCACACCCCAGCAGAACGGTGTAGCAGAGCGAAGGAATAAGACTCTTATGGAGATGGTTAGATCGATGATGAGTTATTCTTACTTTCCAGATTCGTTCTGGGGATATGCTCTAGATGCGGCGGTGTACATTCTGAACTTGGTTCCATCTAAATCAGTGCCTTCTACTCCCACAGAGTTGTGGACTGGGCGAAAGCCTAGTCTAAGACATATTCGGATATGGGGGAGTCCAGCACATGTGCTGAAGACTGATGCTGGTATGTTGGAACCTCGTACAGAAGTGCGCTTGTCTGTTGGCTATCCTAGGGGAACGAAGGGTGGTTTGTTTTATAGTTCTAGAGATCAGAGGGTGATCGTTAGTACGAATGCCAGATTTTTAGAGGAGGACTATGTGATGAACCACAAGCCCATGAGTAGGATTGTTCTTGAGGAGTTGACAGGGGAAGTCCCGACTTCAGTACCACCGGTACAAGAGGATATACCACATGTCACTGCACCGCGTGTCACAGAGGATACACATGTGATACCTCATCATAGTGGGAGGGGTTGTGAGACAGCCTGATAGATTCATGTTCTTGGGAGAATCTTCCGATTTGGTCCCTTGCAAACATGAACCTGATCCCTGGACATATGATGAGGCAATCCAAGATAAAGATGCAGCATCTTTGCAAAGTGCAATGAATACTGAGATTGAATCTATGGATTCAAATCAGGTCTGGGAGCTCTTATGCATAGCAGCTCTTATGGATTATGAGGTGTGGCAGATGGATGTCAAGACAGCTTTCCTTAATGGAAGTCTTGAGGAGAACATCTATATGAAGCAACCAGAGGGATTCATTGCTAAGGGCAAAGAGCATCTTGTATGTAAGCTTAATCGGTCCATTTATGGATTGAAACAAGCTTCGAGGTCTTGGAACATCCGCTTTGATGAGGTAAATCCAAACTTATAGATTTATTCAAAGTCCGGATGAGTCTTGTGTATACAAGAGATGTGACGGAAACGTAGTGGTATTTCTTGTACTATACGTAGATAATATTTTGGTAGTTGGCAACAATATCAGAGTTTTATCAGACGTAAGGGTATGGTTGACCAAACAGTTTTGAAGGACTTGGGAGAAGTGGGAAACATCCTTGGGATCAAGGTTAGTGTGCTAATCCCAAGCTTCATACATAGACACGATTATGGATCGTTTTAGCATGCAAAACTCCAAGAAAGGTTTTCTACCTTTCAGGCATGGAGTTCCTTTATCTAAGGAAATGTGTCCTAGATCATCTGAGGAGATAGAGGAGATGAAGGCGGTTCTTTATGCTTCGGCAGTAGGAAGCCTCGTGTATACGATGCTATGTATGAGACCCGATATCTGCTATGCCATGGGCATGGTCAGCAGATATTAGAGTAATCTAGGACAGGGACATTGGACTGCGGTAAAGCATATATTGTAGTGCCTGAGAAGGACTAGGGATTATATGCTAGTTTACCGGGCATACCAATTACTCCCTGTGGGTTACACGGATTCCGATTTCCAATCTGATATGGATAACAGTAAGTCTACCTCACGTTTTGTATTTACTTTGAGAGGTGGAGCCTTTGTATGGAGGAGTGTCCAGCAGAAATGCGTGGCAGACTCCACTATGGAAGCTGAGTATGTGGCATCCTCTAAGGCGGGCAAAGTATCTGAGTGGCTCAGGAACTTCCTGATGGACTTGGATGTGATTCCTGGTTTGCCCAGAAATATCACAATTTATTGTGATAATAATGGTGCAGTTGCAAACTCGAAGGAACCACGAGCCCATAAGGTAACACTACAAAAAAACTATTTTTTGGCGACAAATTTTGGCAACGAAAATAATTCGTTGCAAATCCGCAACAAATTTTGTGACGACTTTAATATTTCATCACAAATTTGTAACGATATTTCCGACGAAAAATAATTAGTTGTAAAAATTATAAAATTTCCAACATTTAAATTTCGTTGCAAAATTCGTCTCAAATTGGGGACGAAAATTTTTTTCGTCGCCAATTAGCGACGAAAAAAAAATTTCGTCATAGTTTTTTGCAACGAATTAAAAATTCTTTGCAAAAATCTATGACGAATTTATGTTTCGTCGCTAATTTAGTGACGAATACATAATTCGTCGCAGATTTTAAATTTTATTATATATAAAAAATTTTACAACGAATCCGTCGATTCGTTGCAAATTTGCAAATTTGCAACAAATCAACGGATTCGTTGCAAAAGCTGTTTTTTTAGAAAAAAAATATTAAAAATTCTTCGAAGCTGGTTAAGTGACTTAGAGAGTTCGGAATGAGATTAAACAAGTTCCAATGTGTTCGTCTAGTTCCCTTGATTATATATATATTTTTAAAAATCAATTTTACCGAAAATATTGCGATACGTGATTTTTTGAACGTGAATTAGATTTCTCAGATAGGCCGATATTCAAAAATGCCCGGATTAAAAATTTTTGATGATGTTTATATAATGAGGAGACGAACATATTGGCATTAAATTTATCTCATTCGGATAGCTGTAAGTTAGTTTACGAGTTTAAAGTATTTTATTTATTTTAAAATAAAAAAATATTTGCAACGAATATGTGGATTCGTTTCTAATTTTGCAACGAATCCATAGATTCGTTGCAAACTCTTAATTTTATAAAAAAAATTAAAAAATTCACTTAACGATTTTAAAGTTTTTTAATTTTATTTTTTAAAAATATTTGCAACGAATCTGCAAATTCGTTGCAAATATTTTGCAATGAATATGAAATTCGTTGCAAAATTTCAACGAATCTGGGATTCGTTGTAAATATTTTGCAACGAATCTGAAATTCGTTGCAAATTTGCAACGAATCTGAGATTCGTTGCAAACTTTTAAATTAAAAAAAAATATTTAAAAAATCAGTTAATGTTTTCAAATTTTTTTTTTTTTTTTTAAAAATATTTGCAACGAATTTGTCATTCGTTGCAAATTTGCAACGAATCTACAAATTCGTTGCAAATTTGCAACGAATCTAAAAATTCGTTGCAAATTTGGAACGAATTACTAATTCGTTGCAAACTTTTAAATTAAAAAAAAATATTTAAAAAATCAGTTAACGTTTTCAATTTTTTTTTATTTTTATTTTAAAAATATTTGTAACGAATTTGTGATTCGTTAGAAATTTGCAACGAATCTACAAATTCGTTGCAAATTTGCAACAAATCACTGATTCGTTGCAAACATTTAAATTTATAAAAAATAAAATTTTAAAAAAAGTCAGTTAATGTTTTTAAATGTTTTACTTTTTTTTTAAATATTTGCAACGAATCCAAAGATTCGTTGCAAAATTTCCACTTTTTTTTCGCCGCCGATGCCCTAATCCCACAACTCCTTGCGCAGAGCCTCCGCCGCCGCCCTTTCACCGTCCGTGCCCGACATCATCGGAGCGGGCTATCCGCGAGCACACCGTCCGACCACGAACCGACATTCGGCCATGAGCCCGCCAGCGTGCCCGTCCGGCCACGAACCGGCGTCCGGCCACGAGCCCGCCGTCCGGCCACGAACAAGCGTCCGACCACGAACCTTGTACCCTGACGCTGCCCTACACGTTCCGGGGCCTCGGATGGGGTCTCGGATTTGCGTCGCTGATGGTCGTCGGCGCCGTCACATTCTATGCGTACGTTCTCATGTCCAGGGTCCTCGACCACTGCGAGAAGCAGGGCCGGAGGCACATCCGATTCCGAGAGCTCGCCGCCGACGTCTTGGGTAGATTACAGTCATTGTTTACACTGTCTTTTCATTTTAATTAACTGTTAATTTACTTGATCTTACTTATCTCTTTGCTTATCTATTTTCCCCCTTTTTGGGTGCGATAGGGTTCGGCTGGATGTTCTACCTTGTAGTATTCTTTCAGGCGGCCATCAACACTGGAATAAGCATCGGATGCATCTTGCTTTCAGGGGAATGCCTCAAGGTAGATTCGCTTAGCTACCCTGTTCCTTTTGCTTCTCTTGGCGATAGAACTTCTCGGGTTCATCTCTTTTTGTCTCTATCTTTTTCGTTGTATTTGAATGTTCTTCGTGATAAACTAGGAGCTTCTTTTTCTTTTTTTTTAGACGACGGTCATTGAATTAAACCTCATAGTTTATACATGGATGTCAATATTTTAATGACCTTCTATCTTGTTCTTATTCAATATGAAATTTACTTGAATTGATACGTCATTACTTAATTGGCATTAAAGTTCAAAGCCTTTTGCTTAGGGATACTCGAGCAAGAACATTTATACTCGCCTGCTCAACCATTATGCTTAAAGCATTCAACAAATTTGCCTTTGTTTGTAATAATCATATTGTGGAAGCCACTGATTAGGAGTTTGAGAAAGAAAAATTTACTGGTTATGTTACTTGTCGAGTTAACATTTTTCCTCTACTAACATCTTTCGCTATTTTGTCCTTCGTGGAACTCGGCTAAATTTGTTGGAGTGAGAAGATCATGTATTCCAGTCTATCTCCTAATGGTTCCTTTAGGCTGTATCTCTTTATCATCATGGTGACGGTGGTGCTGATACTTCTTTCTCAGCTGCCATCTTTCCATTCCCTTCGGCATTTCAACCTAGCCTCACTGATTTTAAGCTTGGCATACAGTGCTCTTGTCACAGGGGGTTGTATTTATGCAGGTTATTTTCACCATGAATCATCCTTGGCTTTTAATTTCTTGCCTGGTCTTGCTACTGAATGCTCTACCTCAGATTATGCAATCTTGTTCTTCCATAAGAACATATATACTTGTCATCAGATGCAAATAATATGTTTTTCCCCCTATTTGCAACCAGATTGATATTTAAAGAATTTGAAGTGGAACTGAAAGGTTTTTGCACGAGAATTGGACGTGATGGTTCTCAACCAAGTAGTGTTTCAAACAAGAAAAGAAAACCACATGTTTCAGTTTAAGGAGAGGTGGTGGTTAAACACAGACACAATCCAGAATTGTTTATGTTTAGTAAGGATAATTCATAGAGCTGTCCTCCCATTATGAGGACAGTGTTAAAGATGTCTGTCTCACCATTGTACAAGGAACTCAACTTTAAGCAAGCAAGCATAAACACAAAAACGGTTAATGCTTACCAATTTCTATTCGGCAACTTCTTGAAGCATGTAAGATTTCCTTTTTCTTTTCCATTACATGTGCACTGCCACATGATAGCATGACTAAAATTAAGGTGGCCCTGGCAGATTTTAAATTGAATGGTCCTAAACCTTGATCAATTTTAGCTACCGGAATTAACTTCTAAAGTATTAGTCAATAGTGAAGAAAGGATTTAAGTGGGTCATAACACTAGTTCATGCCAGATTATGTTAAAGTATCCTATGACATGGTTAGCATGTTTGGCTACCAATGATCAGAGATAATGTTCGAATTTTAGTTATGAGAGGCTTTCCAAATGATGTCGATATTGCTCAACCTTTGTTCAATAACTTCCAAAACCAAATAACTGCATCTTTTTGTCTAATTACTCTGTTTTTTTTATCAGTTACTCTAAAAATGCTCCTGCAAAGGACTATTCATTGGACTCGTCAAGTATACATCGTACCTATAATGCCTTCACATCCATCTCTATTTTGGCTTCTCTTTATGGAAATGGAATATTACGAAATTCGTATGTTGTGAAGCATGGGTATTCAAAGATAACTATCAAGCTATTACATGCTTTCAAGATAGATTTCATCGAACCTGATATGATCCATGAACTTTGTACATCAAGAAATTTTATCCATTCAAAGACTTGGATGCAAATTGATCTTGGTGCTTCCTTACGAGTTACAATTGCTTGTTTGAATGGATAATTCCTGTGATATGTTGCCCTCTCATTCTCTTGGTTTCTAATTGAGATTTTTTTCCCTCTTCATTGAACAAACCACAAAACATGGGATCAAAAACGCTGAATAAATAGGAAGAGAGTGTATTTTATCTTTTCAATCGCTTTTGGGACTTGTAATTTGGGATTTTTGTTAGGAGTTTACAGTTTTTAACTGCCATATGAAGTTAAATATCAGTGGATATATTTATAACATTACCTTGGCAAAATGTGCTTAAATAAGAGAAAGAGTAATGCTCAAGTTTTCATTTTCAATTTTTGAAAGTATCATTTTTTATAGCAGCTATTTGCTAAATGACTGAAATTCACCAATGATAGAATTTGAATGTAAATGTTATTTCCCAATTCGTTTAATAGAAATACACTGTAGTTGATCATCAATGCCTACTGATCCTCTTTGTAGCCCTTTAACATTCATTACTGTTTCTCTCTGATGGGTAAGCTAGCAAGCCTTATTTGCAAGCTACCTTGGCACCACCAGCCACTGGGAAGATGGTGAAAGGCCTTACGTTGTGTTACACGGTGGCCGTCTTAAAATTCTACTCAGCTGCGGTGTCTGGTTACTAGGCATTCGGAAGCAAAGTAAGCTCCAACGTTCTTAACAGCTTATTGCCAGACTCAGGACCTTCCTTGGCCCCTATATGGCTACTCGGCGTCGGGGTTGTCTTTTTGCTCCTGCAGTTATTTGCTATCGGCTTGGTAAGAGCTTATAAACTACCTGTTCTTTTTTGTAAGCTCTTTGATTCTTCAGTGCCAATCATCTGTTCAAACTTTAGGAGGTTAGCAATTTGAAGGGCATAATACATGAAAGAGATCAGCAAATTCTAGAAATACAACAACAAAACTCACAAAGGGATCAAGAAATGATAGAAATGCGACGACAACAAGCCTTTCTTATGCAACAGTTTCAGCAATTTAGTTCTGGTCCAAGTCATATTCCTCCGAGTCATGACGATGATGGTGGCGACGATGATGATATTGTATGCATGTTTTTAATTAGTACTTTTAAAATTTTTTAGTTTATTGACTTTGTTTATTTTGCTTTAAACAGGAATGATAGATGAAGTTAATCCATATGGCGGTTGAATATGCACATCATTGTAAGTCTTTGCATATTTATTTTCGTGTTATTATATAGTTTTTCTTTAATGTATGATACTTTTTGTTTGTTTCTTTTCTAATGCAGGTAGAAAAATGTCGGCGATTGCTTACCAGATTCTCTTTTCTTTTTTCTTTCCCATGTGTTTAGATCTTTTGTAGACATTGTTATTTGGATATCAGAACTATGTTGATGTTTGAAATGTTGTAGGATATAACTTTTTATTTGGAATGTTGTATTGTTCTTAACTGATTGTGTTGCTTTGTATTTATTTGGATATGATTGAATATTATTTTGTTGTACTGAATGTGTGTGTGTTTTATTTGTATTGAATGTATTTATTTGGATATTAGAACTTATTGTGTTTTGTTGTGTGTGTGTGAAAATTTATATATACGATAGAATATCGAAACGGATGAAATCTGTTAAAAAAATTTTTATTTAGCGACAAATTTAGCGACAAAAATACAAATTCATTGCTAAATTCTGAGAAATCTGCGACAAATTTTGCGATGAATTAAATTTTCGTCACAAATTAGCGACGAATTTAGCAACGAATCCAACCTACGACAAATTTTGCAACGAATTTTGCGACGAAATTTGCGACGAAAATTAAATTCGTCGCAAATTTTTGCAACGAAAAAAGAACTCATCGCAAAAAATTGAACTTTGCGACGAATTTAGCGACGAAATTTGCGATGAATTTCTATCAGTCGCAAATTTACCAACGAATTTCTTATTTCATCGCAAAAATTACCAACGAAAAAATTAATTCGTCGCAAAATATGGTTTTTTGCGATTTAATTTTACAAATTTGTATCGATCAATTTACCAAATTTCTTATTTTGTCGCAAAAATTACAAACGAAAAAAATAATTCGTCACAAATTTGCGACGAATTTTTAATTCGTCCCAAAAAATTGCGACGAATTTTTGAAATCTTGGTAACTTCTGCAACAAAATTAGCGACGAATTTTTAAATTCATCCCTAATTTTCGTTGCAAAAATTCGTCGCAAATTTTGTCGCTATTATTTGCGACGTTTTATTCTCAACAAAAATATTTTTGTCGCAAAATTTGTCGCTAATTTATTTTCCAACGAATTTTTTTTAAAATTCGTCGCTAATGACTGTTTTTTTTGTAGTGTAAGTAAATGCATAGATCGCAAGTACCACCTGATACGAGAAATCATAAAGGAGGTAGAAGTTGTTGTCACCAAGATTGCATCAGAGGATGACCTGGTAGACCCTTTTACTAAGGCCCTTCTAGCAAGAGCTTTGATAGGCATGTGGAGGGAAGGGGAATCAGATGTATGGCAGTGTGATGACAGCATAGTCTTTTAGTATAAGTGGGAGATTGTTGGAATGTATACTGAAAGCCTAGCACTTTTTGTATGAACATTTTTATTTTGAAATAAGAATCACATGATCATTGTTTGCACTTTATATTTATTATATGTGTGCATATTGTCTAATATTTTACATTGTAGATAACATGGTGCTTGGTGTGGCACAGAAGATCATGTTATCAGTCCCTTGTAGAATATAAGTAGAGGCTCACAACCAAGATGGTTTTGGACAAACCATTGGCATGGTTGTAGTGTAGCTTGGTATTGGTTTGTCTTGACCATAGAGTTACACTAGTACACTTAGGTGTATTGAGCAGGACCGACATAGAGGTGATTCAATTTATTGCTGACTACATAATTGAATCGGACCTCGGATATTATGTTGTACATGCTCTTAATCCTGATATAATAACGGGCACATGTACATAGTATTTATTTCTTTGATTTACCAAAGGGTGAGATTTAGATGGATTAAATCAATATGCCCGGTAAGTTGGGAAATGATATTATTTACATGGTGTGCCGTTGATTATAGGAGGAAACTGTGTCCTATATACAGGTTGATGATGTCCCCTTGAGGAGCTCATAAGGTTCATCATTTAAACCCTGCTGGTTGACTTAGTCAACATGATGATAAGGTTGAGTGGTACTACTCGAGGAGTTAGATGTTAATTAATTGATGGTCAGTAATGTTAGTAATATATGAGAGATGTCCTAAGGCAATCGCCTTATATATGAACCATTTATATGATAAATGAAGATTCACTATTTGAGTATACATGTTTCATGTATTTGATTGGATCTTAAACTCATTTACTGAATGTCCACGATACGATTCACAGCATGAGAGAATTTGTGATTGGATCACAACTAGTGAGTATCTCTACATGTGTAATTGTGATGTATCGAAATTATCCCTAGTCGATGAATTGATGGATTTGGACACCATCAGTTCTGTCGAGACTAGCACGAGGTATACTCCTTGGTGTATCCAAGTAGCTGATTCTCACTGGCTGGAGACATTGTGATGTCCGGAGATAATCGTTGATGCTAGTTATGGTAACTAGTTCATTGGAGTGACCAACCGTAAGACTTCATATGGTACTCTGCATATATAGATATGTCAATGAAGTTCTTACTGTGGCTTAAGTGCGATGTTCCTTTGACTTGCGGTATTCAAGTCATCTTGATCATGGAGACTTATGCTTTGACATCTTAAGCAAACATCTCCGAGGAGATGTGGACCCGGGATGATTGGGTATAAGTCGAAATGATCGAAGGTGTTTGAATAGCCTATAAAGGATTCACCACTCCTTGCGAGGAGATGTATACCCATGGCCTCTCGTCGGATTGTTACTAAAGTCTTTGGCCAAAGCATTACATGTTTAGAGTAAAGTACTCTTCGATACATGTGCAGTAACTAGAATCCGTAGGACGAGGAAATGATACTTGGGCTAGGTGTGACGTAGTCAGCCTAGTGGGGACTGACACAATAGACCATGTCCTGAACCAAGTGGGTATAAGATGAGTGAAGGGAATGTGGCACGATTCATTCGAGCTACTGAAGGGTTTCAGAAATAGTTCTGGATCAACCGTTGATCTTTTCGGTTAATTGGGGATCATGATGTACTACTAGGTGCCACTCATGATCGTTCTATAATTAATGGTTAATTATAGACGGCCAACATAAACCGAGAACCTATTTGGTCACACGCACAACGAGTGTAATCCAAAGGATTTAAAACGAGCTTGAGAATGGGATTCTCAGACCGAGAGAAACTATGTTTGGTTGGACCAAACATAAAGCGAGCATGAAATTATTTCAGTCGTAATGGAAGCGTGGATGGGCCGTGTCTTATGAAGACATAATGGATGAACCAAAATGGTTTGGTTCTAATCCAATGGATGAGAATAAACCAAAGGGTTTGGTTTATTTTAAACGAATGAACCAAAAGTTGGTTCGGTTCGTTTTAACTTAAAATAAACCATCATGGTTTGGTTTATTTTAACTTATCCTAATGGAGCGGGTTAACGGGCTTTATGGATATGATCCATTAACCATTAAGAGAATTAGTTCTCTATAAAAGAGGGCTTAAGGGATTGTTAAACCCTAACTAATCCAAACCCTAGCCCCCTTGAGTTGCCGCCCACCTCCACCTTGGAGTTAATTGGCGCCAACCCTAAAGCTGCCGCCACCCAGCTTGTGTGCAGCCGTCCAAGACTTTGCCGGCGTCCAAGCTTCAGCCGGAGAACCTCCGGCGACTCTCCGGCGATCTCCTTTGGGTTCGGTGATAAGGTGAGCTTCCATCTTTCCTTAGCCGGCCTCTATTCCTCCACCAAAAGCTGTCCAGTTTTTCTGGACAGCTTGTTTCTTTGTTGTCGGAGCGTCGTTTGGACGATGGTTAGTGCTCCGACAGTGGCTAACTTACCGGGGATTTGATCTCCGGTAATCCTCTGAGGTGGGGGACGAAGGATTTGTCAAACGGTTGACGAATACCTCTCCGGAGAAGCGAGTTTTGAGAACTCGTTTTAGGATCCGAATTTGGATTCGGATCGTGATCATCTCTCGATCACGTCGTCTTCAACACGAGGCTAGTAACCCGTACGAAGACGAAGCTCGTGACTTAGCGAAGTCATCCCGAGGAGCTCGGCGTGGATACGGATAGAGACGATTCTTACGAGGATCGTTCCGGTTGATGTCGTTCCCGCTACACGTCATACGAAAGGTATAACGTAGATAAATTTCTTTTATTGCAAATTTTAATTTACGGTTATGTCTACACTTGTTGTAATATGCATGCGTGTGTTGTGTGTGTTGTAATAAATATAGATTTATTATTTTTAATAGCTTCCGCTGTGCTCATGTTTACGAAACATGATCGAACACACACACGCCGTGGTGCAGGAAAACCAACAGTGGTATCAGAGCCCAGGTTGTGTTTCGACATAATCGTAAAATGGTTTTGTGATAGTCATAATGTATTTCTGGAAATTTTCTAATTTTGCAAATTTAGAAGTATTTATGGAAATTTTTCAATTTTGGAAAGTCTAGAAGTATTTATGGAAATCTTCCACTTTTGGAAAGTTGGAAGTATTTATGGAAATTGATATTTTCCATAAATAAAATATTTGATTAGATTCTGGAAATTTGTTTCCTAATTTAATCATGATTTGATTTGGGAAATCAAATCTTAAAATATTTTATTTCCATAAGTAGTTTTAATGATTTAGGAAATTGGTTTCCTAAATAGATTTTCCTTAATCAAATAATTCCATGAATAAAATATGTGATTAGATTTGGAAATTTGTTTACTAATTTAATTATGATTTGATTTGGAGAATCAAATCTTAAACATATTTTATTTCCATAAATAGTTATGACATATAATGAAATATATACATGACATAATTGTATGCCATGTAATTGCATTAGATGCATAACATTATGCCATGCGTGTCGTGACATGTAGATGTATGCCATGTATGCCATGCCATGTAGATAATAGTTATTTGAATGCAAAGAGGATGAGACATAAAAACCCTTAATCAATATTAAAGCCTACACCATCCATTAATATGGTTAGAACCAGAGTTCTGTTTCTTGTTTGGGTTGTTGGACTCTCTCCAAGCCCGACTCGAACCTGAATATGTTCAAACCATGGAATAGTTTAATACTAATATGGTAAGAGTCAGAGGTCAATCGTTAGCTTTGGTTGTTGGACTCTCTCCAAGCTGGGCTAATTGGTTGAATGCGCTCTAACCATATTAAAACTATGTCCTGATTAATGGGTTGGCTTTAACCTGGACCATCGGCTTGTTGGACTCTCTCCAAGGTCGATGTAAAGGGAGGTGAAGTTGGGTGCTATGCATATGATGCATACTTGTTAATGTGTTAACAACCCGATGTATGTGTGAACATTCAATTAGTTGATAGCACATTGTGATAGTTGCATATATGGGATATGCAATCGGTATAGATGATACCTACCGTCGTAGTTATGAATGGCTTGTTGGACTCTCTCCAAGGTTGTTCATAACTATGATGGATATCAGCCCATTCGGAGATGGACCTACAATCTCCCGAAGTGATTTTGGGGTTTTTGAAATTCGAAAAATGAATAGGATTTATAAATGTATATTGATGCATTTTTAAAATCATTTTCTCATATATGCTCGTTTTGTATTTCTAAGATTGATCATGATGTCTTTGAATTTGCGTTCCATTTTGGATTCGAATAAATTGACTGGGCCAAGCTTCATGGACTGGCTTAGAAGCTTGAGAATTGTTCTCAAGGTTGAAAAGCTTGCAAATGTCCTCGAAGCGCCTCTTCCCGCCCGTCCTAGTGACGATGCAACTCTGGACCAATTGTTGGCCTATCAGAAACATGTGAGTGATTCTGAACAAATGAGTTGCATCATGCTAGCCACGATGGAACCCAAGCTACGAAAGAAGCATGAGCATATGGATGCTCATATCGTAGTCCTTCATCTTTGTGAGTTGGTTGATGAGCAAGTGAGATTCGAAAGGTTCGAAGTCTCAAAGCTCCTCTTCACCTCTGAGATGCTAGGAGGTTCATCTGTGGTACTGCTCAATATGCTGAAGACTGTGGAGTCTTCTGAGAAGCATGAGCAGGGGACGGTGCTGTTAGTTGATTCCTCGAAGAAAGGTTCTAAGAGGAAGTCAAAGGAACAGCAGAAGGGAAAGAAGAGAAGGGCTAAGAAGGTAGAACTAGCACAAAAGGAAACTTGCCATCATTATGGCAAGGAGAGCCATTTGCGAAGAAAGTGCAAGATTTATCTTGAGTCCGTGAAGAAGGATAAGGCATCGGATGCCCCATCTTCTTCAGAAATCTTCTTTATTGATTGTCATTCTATTTCCTCAGACACTTGGGTATTCGATACTGGGTGTGACTCACATATATGTAATGACATACATGGGCTAAGGAATAGAAGAAGACTCGTCAAGGGGAGAGTCAAATTTACGTGTTGGGAATGGAGCAACGGTTGCTGCACTCGCCATCGGAACGTATTTGTTGGAACTCCCTGTAGGACTTGTCTTAGAACTGGACAATTGCTTTTATGTTCCTTCGTTGATAAAGAACATCATTTCTATTTCTTGTCTAAATAGAAATGGGTTCCATTTGACTTTTAGTAACAATTGTTGTTACATAACTTTGAATGGAGTTCTTTATGGGATTGGAACTTTAAGCAATGGTGTTTATACGTTGGGCGTATCCAGTGACGATTTCAATATCGAAGCGAACAACACGCGTGCTCGAAAGGATAATCAAATAGACTCCTATATGTGGCATTGTCGTCTTGGCCATATAAGCAAGAAATGCATGTCCAAATTACACCGATGTGGAATTCTGGAATCGTTTGAATTGGATTCATACGATACATGCGAATCATGCTTAAAAAGCAAGATGACTAAGTTACCTTTTACTGGAAAAGGTGAACGAGTGGGAGAGTTACAAGGACTAATACATACTGATGTATGTGGACCTATGTCAACTCAAGCATTAGGAGGCTATAGCTACTTCATTACCTTCACCAATGATCACTCACGGTTTGGGTATGTGTTCTTGATGAAACACAAGTCTGAAGCATTTGAAAGGTTCAAAGAGTTCAGAAATGAAGTAGAGAAACAACATGACAAGAGTATTAAAATACTTCGATCGGATCGAGGTGGTAAATACTTAAGTCAAGAGTTTCTTGATTATCTAAGAGACAATGGCATATTGTCTCAATGGACTCCGCCCTATACACCACAGCATAATGGTGTATCTGAGAGGCGTAACCGGACCTTGTTGGACATGGTCAGGTCAATGATGAATCATGCAACTCTTCCCAAGTCCTTTTGGGGCTATGCACTTGAATTTGTTTACTTGTTAAGCAGAATGCCTACAGGTAGTCTCAACTACTCCATATGAGATATGGAATAGTAAGAAACCTCATGTATCTTACTTGAAGATATGGGGTTGTCCTGCTTATGTGAAGCGGATGTATCAGACAAATTGGATGCTAAGTCTGATAAATGTCTATTTATTGGATACCCTAAGGAAACAAGGGGTTACCAATTCTATCATCCTGTGGAACAAAAGGTGTTTGTTTCAAGGCATCTTTGTGTTTCTAGAAAGAGTTTCTCTTGCAAGAAAAGCGATGGGAGTGTTCGAGCTTGAGGAGGCTCGAGAGACTCAAATAGACATTGATGAGATACGGTGAAGCACAGCAGGACAACTCATAGTGATGAGCAATCAATTTGGACCTATTGTAACACCACATCTTCGTAGATCTGGTAGAACACAATATTCACGAGAGATATGGATTTCTCTAAGTAAGTGAATCGAGCGATGTGTTACTCATTGATGATGAGAGCCTACAGTTATGAAGAAGTCTTGACAAGTTGAGAAAGGGATAAGTGGCTTGGTGCCGTGAATCGGAAATGGATTCCATGTATGAAAACCAAGTTTGGAACTTGGTTGACCCACCAAGGATAAAGCCTATAGGGTGCAAGTGGGTTTTCAAGAAGAAAACCGACATGGATGGTAATGTGATTACCTATAAGGCTAGATTGGTGGCGAAAGGATATCGTCAAAAACAAGGTGTTGATTATGACGAAACTTATTCGCCTGTAGCTATGCTTAAATCCATTCGGATGCTCCTAGCCATAGCGGCTCATTATGATTATGAGATATGGCAGATGGATGTGAAAACAGCTTTCCTTAATGGAAACCTGCTCGAGGACGTGTATATGATACAGCTTGAGTGTTTCACATCGGTTGATAAAACCAAGGTATGCAAATTGCGACGATCTATTTATGGATTGAAGCAAGCATCCAGGAGCTGGAATATCCGTTTTGATGAGACAATCAAAAAGTTTGATTTCTCACAAAATCCAGACGAACCTTGTGTGTACAAGAAGGTTAGTGGGAGTGCAGTCGTATTCCTAGTATTGTATGTCGATGACATACTACTTATAGGAAACAATGTTTCAATCTTACAGTCAGTGAAGGTTTGGTTATCCAAGACATTCTCCATGAAAGACCTGGGAGAAGCAACCTACATCCTTGGGATTATGATCTATAGAGATAGATCGAAATGGTTGCTTGGTCTTTCGCAGTCTACATATATAGACCGATTGCTAAAGAGGTTTAGCATGTCGAAATCCAAGAAAGGTTTCCTACCCATCAGGCATGGGATACACCTTTCGAAGTTTATGTGTCCGCGCACAGAAGACGAGAGGATTTGCATGAGTAAGATTCCCTATGCATCCGCAATAGGATCTATCATGTATGCTATGTTATGTACGAGGCCCGATGTATCGTATGCTCTAAGTGTCACGAGCAGATACTAGTTTAATCCAGGAATGGATCATTGGGTGACTGTTAAGATTATCCTTAAGTACTTAATAAGAACTAAGGAGGCGTTCCTAATATATGGAGAAGGGTACATGGTGATACATGGGTATACGGATGCCAGATCCAGACAGACAAGGATGATTCCATGTCTTAGTCTGGGTATGTATTCACCTGGAATGGAGGCGCAATAAGTTGGAAAGGTTCCAAACTTGACACTATAGCGGATTCTACCAATAAGGCAGAATACATTGCAGCTTTGGAAGCAGCAAAGGAAGCGGTTTGGATCAAGAAGTTCGTTCATGAACTTGGTGTGATTCCGGCCATTGTTGAAGTAATACCGGTCTACTGCGACAACAATGGAGCAATTGCACAGGCGAAAGAGCCAAGGTCTCATCAACGATCCAAACATGTGCTTCGCCGCTATCATCTTATCAGAGAGATCATCAGTAGGAACGAAATACAAATCGAGAAAATTCCCACTGAAAGGAACTTAGCGGATCCCTTGACTAAGGCATTACCTCAAAATAAGTTTGAGGGTCATGTTCGAGCTTATGGTATTGGATATGTGAGCGATTGGCATTAGGCCAAGTGGAGTCTGTTAGTAATATATGAGAGATGTCCTAAGGCAATCGCCTTATGTATGAACCATTTATATGATAAATGAAGATTCACTATTTGAGTATACATGTTTCATGTATTTGATTGGATCTTAAACTCATTTACTGAATGTCCACGATACGATTCACAGCATGAGAGAATTTGTGATTGGATCACAACTAGTGAGTATCTCTACATGTGTAATTGTGATGTATCGGAATTATCCCTAGTCGATGCATTGATGAATTTGGACACCATCAGTTCTGTCGAGACTAGCACGAGGTATACTCCTTGGTGTATCCAAGCAGCTGATTCTCACTGGCTGGAGACATTGTGATGTCCGGAGTTAATCGTGGATGCTAGTTATGGTAACTAGTTCATTGGAGTGACCAGCCGTAAGACTTCATATGGTACTCTGCATATATAGATATGTCAATGAAGTTCTTACTGTGGCTTAAGTGCGATGTTCCTTTGACTTGCGGTATTCAAGTCATCTTGATCATGGAGACTTATGCTTTGACATCTTAAGCAAACATCTCCGAGGAGATGTGGACCCGGGATGATTGGGTATAAGTCGAAATGATCGAAGGTGTTTGAATAGCCTATAAAGGATTCACCACTCCTTGCGAGGAGATGTATACCCATGGCCTCTCGTCGGATTTTTACTAAAGTCTTTGGCCAAAGCATTACATGTTTAGAGTAAAGTACTCTTCGATACATGTGCAGTAACTAGAATCCGTAGGACGAGGAAATGATACTTGGGCTAGGTGTGACGTAGTCAGCCTAGTGGGGACACAATAGACCATGTTCAAGACCAAGTGGGTATAAGATGAGTGAAGGGAATGGGGCACGATTCATTCGAGCTCAAGGGTTTCAGAAATAGTTCTGGATCAACCGTTGATCTTTTCGGTTAATTGGGGATCATGATGTACTACTAGGTGCCACTCATGATCGTTCTATAATTAATGGTTAATTATAGACGGCCAACATAAATCGAGAACCTATTTGGTCACACGCACAATGAGTGTAATCCAAAGGATTTAAAACGAGCTTGAGAATGGGATTCTCAGACCGAGAGAAACTAGTTTGGTTGGACCAAATATAAAGCGAGCATGAAATTGTTTCAGTCGCAATGGAAGCGTGGATGGGCCGTGTCTTATGAAGACATAATGGATGAACCAAAATGGTTTGGTTCTAATCCAATGGATGAGAATAAACCAAAGGGTTTGGTTTATTTTAAACGAATGAACCAAAAGTTGGTTCGGTTCGTTTTAACTTAAAATAAACCATCTTGGTTTGGTTTATTTTAACTTATCCTAATGGAGCGGGTTAACGGGCTTTATGGATATGATCCATTAACCATTAAGAGAATTAGTTCTCTATAAAAGAGGGCTTAAGGGATTGTTAAACCCTAACTAATCCAAACCCTAGCCCCCTTGAGTTGCCGCCCACCTCCACCTTGGAGTTAATTGGCGCCAACCCTAATGCTGCCGCCGCCCAGCTTGTGTGCAGCCGTCCAAGACTTTGCCGGCGTCCAAGCTTCAGCCGGAGAACCTCCGGCGACCCTCCGGCGATCTCCTTTGGGTTCGGTGAAAAGGTGAGCTTCCATCTTTCCTTAGCCGGCCTCTATTCCTCCACCAAAAGCTGTCCAGTTTTTCTGGACAGCTTGTTTCTTTGTTGTCAGAGCGTCGTTTGGACGACGGTTAGTGCTCCGACAGCGGCTAACTTACCGGGGATTTGATCTCCGGTAATCCTCTGAGGTGGGGGACGAAGGATTTGTCAAACGGTTGACGAATACCTCTCCGGAGAAGCGAGTTTTGAGAACTCGTTTTAGGATCCGAATTTGGATTCGGATCGTGATCATCTCTCGATCACGTCGTCTTCAACACGAGGCTAGTAACCCGTACGAAGACGAAGCTCGTGACTTAGCGAAGTCATCCCAAGGAGCTCGGCGTGGATACGGAAAGAGACGATTCTTACGAGGATCGTTCCGGTTGATGCCGTTCCCGCTACACGTCATACGAAAGGTATAACGTAGATAAATTTCTTTTATTGCAAATTTTAATTTACGGTTATGTCTACACTTGTTGTAATATGCATGCGTGTGTTGTGTGTGTTGTAATAAATATAAATTTATTATTTTTAATTGCTTCCGCTGTGCTCATGTTTACGAAACATGATCGAACACACACACGCCGCGGTGCAGGAAAACCAACAAGTAAATCATTTAATTGACAGACATTCGATATCTTAAACATGGGGAGATGGATGTACAAATAATATATGGAGCCCATATTATCATATGGGAGTTGGTGAGGTAATTCAATGATGATCCTCGAGTGGAATGGCACATCATTGATGGATCAAGTTTGTGTGGTTCCGATCCATCGGGTGGCCAAGATCCAACTCCTCCTCATGGTCCCTATTGTAGCCTATTAACACCTCATGAAGCCTAGATCCAATGATGGAAAATAAAACTCTAGATCTGACGGTTGGGATTAAATCCCTAGATCCAACGGTTGGGATAAAACCCTAGATCCGACGGTTGGGATGAAACCCTTGATCCGACGGTTTGGATGAATCCCTAGATCCGACGGTTGGGATGAAATCCTTGATCCGACGGTTGGGTTGAAACCCTAGATCTGATAGTTGAGATTAAATCCCTAGAACCAATGGAGGAGATTAAACCAAGGCCTAAACCTAACTCTATATATATGTGCTTAGGCTTGGGAGGCGAAAAAGAATGAAAAAAAAAAGAGAAAAACCTAATTGAGATAAGGTGGCTTGGGCGGCAAGAAAGGAGGAGGCTAGGGTTAGGGTTTAGTTCATGGTGTTGGGCGGCAAAAAGGAAAAGGGAGCTTCTTCTTCTTCTTCCCAATGGTGCCCGGCACCCTTCTTCCTCCTTCCTCTTTGGTTTGGCCAGCGCCCAAGCTTCTCCCCTTTATCTATGGCTTGTGGTGGATGAGATGAGGGTTGCTTCCCATTGGCGGCAAGAAATAGGAGGAGGTTAGGGTTAGGGTTTGGTTGTTGGTGTTGGGCGGCAACAAGGAGAGGGAGATTCTTATTCATTTTCCTTTGATGGCCGGCCCCTCTACCTTCTTCCCTCTACCTTGGCCAAAGCTCAATCTATTCTACTTCCCTTCATCCTTAGCCGGAAATTAAGGGGAGCCTAGTTTAGGGTTTGGGTGGCAACAAGGAGAAGGGGTGTTTTCTTTCTTCTTCTCCAAGTGTTGGCCGGCACCCATGCCCTTGTTGTTTCTCCTTTGGTTGGTTTCCATACTCCATTTTATTTTCCTTGGCCGGCGGCAACATCGAGTTTATTGACTTGGTGGCCGGTTCTAGAAAGGAAGATGAGTTTTGTTTTAGGATCTTCTTTTGTTCCTAGTGAACAAGGAAAGGAAGATCGGTGATCTAGAAGGATTCAACTTTTGGTAGATCATCGCCCACACGACGTCCAAAAGGAGGGAGGACATACAATAGAAGATCAAGAGGTATAACAAGAGGTATAATCTTGTTTATTTTGATTAATGTTCTTTTGTATTATGTTTATAATTGCTTTTCAATTATATGCATGTATTATGTGGATGTTTACTTTATGTATGTGTTGATTATACATGTCTATATTCATATGTATTTGTATAATCATGGACCCCAAAGATAAACACAAGAACCGGCGATCCGTCCGTCGTCTCTTCCGCGGCTAACCGACTAGAAGAGTTTTGTTGCTTGAACAACTAGTTTGTTCAAGCGATCGCTCAAGTCGTTAGCACGACGACGAATTGGTTGTGCTTAGGAAACTCATCTCATCCGGATTAGTTTATCATTAGTGAAAATTTTAATCCGGGGACATGGGAGCCGATGAGCCTCTGAAGTCGATTCCCAACAGTTGGGATGTATACTGAAAGTCTATCTTTTGTATGAACATATTTATTTTTGAAATAAGAAACACATGATCATAGTTAGCATATTTATGGTTATGCATATTGTCTAATACATTACATTGTAGACAACATTGTGTGTAGTGTCATACGGGAGATCATGTTATTAGTTCCTTGTAAAGTATAAGTAAAGGCTCACAACCTAGATGGTTATGGACAAACCATTAGAATGGTTGTAGTTTGATTTGGTATTGGTTTGTCTTGACCATTGAATTACACTAGTACACTTTGTGTATATTGACCAGGACCGACTTAGAGGTGATTCGATTTATTGCTGACTACATAATGTAATTGAACCTCGGATATTATGTTGTACATGCTCTTAATCTCGATATAATAACGGGCACATATACTTAGTAATTATTTCTTTGATTTACCAATGGGCGAGATTTATAGATTAAATTGATAGGCTCGGTAAGATGGGAAATGATATTATTTATATGGTGTGTCGTTGATTATTGGAGGAAACCGTGTTCTATATATTAGGATGATGATGTCCCCTTGAGGAGCTCATAAGGTTCATCATGTAAACCCTGCAGGTGGACTTGGTTCGGCATGATGATAAGGTTGTGTGGTACTACTCATGGAGTTAGATGTTCATTAATTAATTGTTAGTAAATTAATTAATTAACGGACATTCGAGATCTTAAACACAGGGAGATATATGTAAAAATAATATATGGAGCCCATATTAACTTATGGGGGTTGGTGAGATAGATCAATAATAATCCTCTAGTAGAATGAATTATCATTAATGGATCGGACTTTATGTGGGCTTGATCCATTGGTTGGCCAAGATCCAACTCCTCCTCATGGTCCCTATTGTAGCCTATTAAAACCCTCATGAAGCCTAGATCCAATGATGGAAAATGGAACTCTAGATCTGACGGTGAAGATTAAATCTCTAGATCCGACGGTTGAGATTAAATCTCTAGATCCAATGGTTGAGATTAAATCCCTAGATCCGACGGTGGAGATTAAAAGAAGGCTTAAGCCTAACTCTATAAAAGGGTGGCCAAGGCTTGGGCGTGTATAGACTTTGGGAGATTAGGGTTTTTGTTTCCCATGGCTTGGGCGGCAAGAAACCTTGGAGAGCTAGGGTTTAGGTTAAGCCGTGGACGACAACATTGGTTGGCTTCTCCTTTAGGGTCGGTGGCAACTCAAGAGAAGGACTAGGGTTTCCTCTTCTCCTTTCATCTTGGCCAGCTACTCCTTTCCCTAGAGCAGCTCCTTCTTCTTCCATTGGAGCTCTTGGCCGATGTTCATCCATTGAAGTTGGCCGGCGCTAAAACCTCTCCCTCTCCTTAGGGCCGCCAGACACCTAGGAGCTTGTCCTTGGTGGTTGGCGCAAGTAAGGAGAAGAAGGGTGCTTTTCTTCTTCCTTTTGTTCGAAGCAAGCAAGGAAAGGAAGATCGTGATCTAGGAGGCTTTATCTCTTGAAGGGTCGTTGCCCACACAACGTCCAAGAGGAGGACAGGACATACGTTAGAAGATCAAGAGGTATAATTCTTGTTTATGAATCTTTTCTTATTCTATGCATGTTGTGTAGTTTGTATGTGGCTAATTTACTTGGACCCCGAATACAAACACAAAAACCGGTGATGCGTACATCGTCTATTCCCCAGCTAATCGAAGAATAGAGGTTGGTTGCTTGAACAACAAGTTTATTCAAGTGACCACTCTAATCGAATAGTACGACGATGGAACGGTTGCTTGTGTAATCCCTATTTTTCAAGGATTAATTTTTTTTTAATCTGGGGACAAAGACGGGATCGCCAAGAACAAGCGACCGAGTTGAAGTGGGAAGCGAAATTTCCTCCCTTCACTTTTGTATTTTATATTATTTATTTTTTCTAATCTTATTTTGCTAGGAATAGTCGACTAAGTATGGTCCAGTCGACTGGATACCCAGTTTGCCAGATTAGCTGGTGATCGATCGAAGATCTGGCAACCTAGATGGAAAGAGTTTCATTCGACTAGGGAGGTCCCGTCGATTGGAAAGCCAAACTTATCGATGCGGAGCTAGGTGACCTGGAGTCGACTGGAACTTGTCCTGTCTACTGTAAAGGCCAAAGTAGCATATCGATGGGCTGATGTAGTGTAGACTAGAGGGCATTCCAGTTGACTAGATATGACTTATAAAAGAAGTACTCGACCAGCTCTGAATTCAACTGATCTACGATGTCCAATAGTTGTTTTGAGTGTTCTTCATCTGTAGAGAATTCATTTCATTGCAACGCCACAACTCTAACAAGTCGTGCCCTACTTCTAAATCTTCTAAGTGTCAGTATATTTAATTGATTGTCTTTTTGCTTTATGTACTTCAATTTAAAGATAGGTAGTTTGTTATATTTCTTACAATCTTTGGAAAAAGTGAATCCCTCCGAAGTCGAGAGTTCTCGAATCAGAGGGCTATTTAGTGCATTGCCCACGAGGTAGCTCACGGAGAGCTACGGGCCTTGGAGGAGCAGACTCGGGTTGTGAACCAAGTAAAAGTCTTGTCTACTTATTTCATTTAATTTCCGCTGCAATAATTCTTAATATTTTAAAAGATAAAATAAAGTTTTTTAAAAGAAAATTTATAACTTCCGAGATTCTTCCCATGTCTCGGAACATTATGATTCTACAGTGAGTACCTAGTAAACCCAAGGAGCTCAAATAGGTTTTGGGTTCCTAGAAGTGTGATCCCTTCATGCTAGATGGGTTTTGGGTGCGTCAACATTGAATGGATGGGGAGTTAACTAAACCATGCTAGAGTACACTTTAGGACATTTTCAAGGTTTTGTGATACCTTTGAAATGAAATAAGTAATTAATTCTAAAGGAGCTTAGGTTGTGCCAATAGAAATTATGAAGTTTAAAAAATTAATTATAATTGGCACAAATTAGGTTAGAATCAAAAGTGTGTCATTTTGGACGTTGGCACACTCATAGGAGTTAGTTGAGTCATTATGGAAAATTGGGTCTAATCCTAGAAAATCACAATTAAGTTTAAATTTTAGGTATTTCTATACCTTTACCTTATAATATTTGTTATTCTTTGTTTTCCATATGCTATATCATGACATCATGCTCATATTATTATTTAAAATGTCATGATAATGCTTAGGTTAATTTATATCATGCTATGATATCATGCATCATTGGCAATTATGCTTAAATTATGCAAATCATTTATGCCATGATCATAATTCATGCATTAAGACCATTAAAATTGAAGTTAAGGACAAATGACATTATTTGATGTCCTAGATAATGAAATCAAATGGATATCCCTAAGTATAATGTAAAATACAAAAAAAAAAAAAAAAAAAAAAAAAAAAAATCTATGAATTAACTCTTTAATTAATTGAGGTTAATGAGTAGATTAATTGGGCTTAATTAGTGGGCTAATTGGGTGGATTAGCTTATTGGGCTGAGCCCATTGGGTTGTATTGGGCTTGGGCTTGGGCCTGGGTTGTATTGGGCTTGACTGGATTGAGTCAAAGTAGATTGGGGTTAAACCTAGATTTGGTTTAAGTTTAACCTGTGCTAGCCCAACTGAACTAGTTGGCCCTTAAAGAACCCAAACCCGATTTGTGTGATTTCTCTTCGCGATTGAGCTTTCCTCGATTCCGCGCCGCGATCCCCAATCTCGATCTCGCGATTTCGCTTCATCGCTACTGCCGGCGATCTCCTCCTCCACTCCTGCGGCGATTTCGACTCCTCTTCTTCCTTCGCGAGCCGACGACTGCTGCTGCCGACGGTGGAGGATCCGATCGCCGCCTTCTCCGTTGCAAGCAACGGCTTCGCTGCCGCCACTTGGTCGTCATAGGTCGCCGGAGGTCGCCTCGGCGTAAGACCATCAATTGTTGACCACCGTGAGCTAGAGTCGCTATCCGGCGCCGCGCGAGCTCACCGCCTATCGTCATCTCGGTTGATTTCTTCCTCCGTCCGCTCGCTGCCGCTCTGACAAGATACCTCCATTCCTTGGAGTCGCTGCCAATGAGGTTGACCCACGAGCTCAACTTGGCAAGATCTGTGCGTCGCCGCTTGCTCCGCCGATCCAAGCACCGAGCGCCGATGACCCCGATTCGGTGAGCCACTCCTTTAAGCTTTGTTATCCTTATTAATGTCATCCGTGGTATTCGCTTGATTTGGGATTAGATCTGTTTTGGTGGTGCGCCTTACGGTTGGCGGCTTGAATCGTGTTAGGGTTGAACAGAAGTCACGAGATGTTCAGTTAGGTGATCGAGCTCTATTCGGGTGGTGGCCGATGTGAGTGTATAAGACGAGAAGGTGAGTCAAAACTATAATACTATTTTAGATGTTGTTTGGATGCATTATAGTGAAATTGGGCAGTGAATCGTTGAGGAAATGTGGATCAACGAAGCGATGGAAGCGAGGCTTTGATGGGTTCTGTTAATGGGTCTCTATTTCTTCCATTTATTTCGATTGTGGTTGATTATTGATGTCGATCGGATTGGTTGTGGCGTTGTGTATTTGTATAGCCATAGATATGCAGTTAATCGGCATTGATGGGTTGGGCAGAAGCTGGATCTAAATTGGATTAGTGAGGTAGGTGAATTTGGATTTGATATGGATGAATGGGGTAGATTGATTGATATATGAGTTCATTCATCTTATAGCAACAGATTGTTGATGCAGCCTATATGTTATTGAATTTTTGGTAAATTGTGTATGATAGGTCGTGAGCTCCAGAGTTCAGATTGGTTATGATGGATTGGATTGGGATAGTTGAGTTTTAACACGTATTCGGGAAAGAATGCGAATTATAGAACGAATTGGTATTTTTGTTGTATGATTATTAGAGACTTGTACTTAATCGTAATTTGTTACTATTGTGCAGGTTTGGGATACGAAGCAGGTCTGCGGCAGTGATGATTATTCGAGCTTCGTATCAGGTGGGTAATATCTACCTGGTCCGGTAGTTTTGATCAATTCCAGTGCATGATCTTGGATGTATGTATATACCTGTTTACCTTAGATCCACTCATATTTAATCATATGCTTGTACTGCCTTGACCTTTGAGATATATATACTCTATTACTCATTGATTATCTAGCATGGATAGGAACTATAAACCCTATTATGTATTAACTGATAGATGTTCAGTAAGTACATGTGGTTAGGGTTATTTTTGTGACTTCAGATTGGGTTACTGTATTACATCACTAGGGTTAGGTGATGGTTTGGATTATGGAGTCGATTGTTATATCGTATCCGTATTAGTAGTGCATTTATGATGGATCTAGTTGTCTGTGTATAGATAATTGTATGGTTGCTCGTATGTGACCAGGGACTAGAAGTCCTAGTGTGATGGTATATCCATAGGGATTGTATGCCTGTGTATGGTTATATGGATGGTCGATTGTATATCGCTACTGACTAGAGGTCTTAGCGTGGTTGTCTATCAGATGAGTATGACTCTTTATGCGATAGAGAGAGTCTTATGGATTGTAGTCCTTGCATAGTTGACTTTTAGTTGACCAAGACTCCCCGTGGGATGGGGAGTGTCGCGAGGATACATGTATGGAGCTATGCATCATCACATTGCATGCATGCTGTTGACTGGGTCTCCCTTGTGGATTGAGACAAGTCGTCAGTCATCCTGCCTCCCCGGCCACTCGGGGTAGTGGTAGCAGGGTTGAGGGCAGAGCATTGGATGTGCCGCGCTCGGCCACTATGGATGGTGGTAGCTGGAGATGCGCACCACCGTGGCAGTGGTGTGCTAGACACTCGCCCACTATAGACGGTGGTTGTGTGAGGCGTTGTCCTGTGTCGCGCGCTTGTCTACTCATGGGTAGGGACGGCGTGGCTTGCGTGAGGGCCCCTAGGAGTAGTTAGCTTTTACGCTTATACACTACTCGATCATACTACCCAACTCGGCCACTCGAGAGTGGTGGCATCCGAGTCGGGCTAGTTATCATGTGTCGTGCCACCCGCCACTGGGTCGTGGTTGGGCCGGTCATGACGATGACCATGCATATGCATTGCTGATATATATGTATGCATGTATTTGATATATGTTTTACATATGCCTGTGAGATGCTGCATTTGATTGAGCTATGACTGTTGCACATGCTTGTACATCATGATACATGCCATTTGCATTTTATTTACTGCTATGGGTTGAGCATGATACATGCGTTGATTCAGACTGTTATATGCATTTGATTAGCATCATGTCATTGGGTGGTACGGACTGGGTTATTATACAGGTGATCATATACGCTCATATGTGGAGTATTGGTCCGTATGGGATTGACTGCACGTTATATGGTTATGTTATTGTATACCGCTCGTGATGATCTAGCATATGACATTAGGCATCGTGCACGTTGGTACATTACTTTATGTTCAGTTGATCAGTTTAGTATATACCTTGAGTATGACTTTACTGTAGTTACTTGTTATTAGATTGGGATATGACTGTATGTCTATCGGACTCATGTTGTAAACCTGTAGATCTTCACATGTATACTTGTAGATCTATCCTTATAAGTTGTTCATGCACATTCTATAACTTACCCCTGAGTTTAAACTCACCACCCGGACTCGGGCTTCCTCGCCTGTAATGGTAGAAGATTCCTTGACGCTCGAGCTCGCCACCGATCCCATCTCACACCGGGACGGATGGATATTTAATCCGTGACCGCTTGTATTTGTGTGGATTGTCGCTTTGTGGTTTTAGCTTGTATTGTTTCCAGATCCGTGATATAGGACGTGTTGTATGTATTTGGCTTTCGGCGTGGCTTCTATGATGTTTCTTGTTGTGTCAAGTCACCCGGAGTGCACAGTTGAGTCATTGTATATTGTGTTATCTGTTGTATGTTTCCGCTGTGTTTAGTGTGTTTTGATATGTTGATATCTGCGTATATCATATTATTGTTGTGGGCCTACGGGCCTTGTATTAACCCGATATGTTGCCACGTACAGGGGAGATGCCGCCCGCTTGCTTTTCGACTGCGGCATACCTCGGGCGTGACAATTTTATTGGTATCGAGCCCTAGGTCAAAGTCCATTTTCGGATTTGATTTCGTTCGGACATCGAGTTTTGCTTTACTCGGTCTTGGTTTTGTGAGTTCTGGGATCTGGCTGTTGCAGACATCTCCGAGCTACAAGGATTAAGGTATGTTAACTGTTATTACATATCCTTCTGTTGGCTATGCATTTAGTTGCTTATAACAAAGGCATGACTTGTAGTATGTCAATCAGTATTCGTAACCGTGGTTTGAGATTACCACGGGAACGATATGTTGAGGTTATTAGACATGTACCTGCTATCGAAAAGGTAATTACCTTTGAGAGCCGACTGATACCGAGTCGGAAAGCAGATTAGGTAGTCACATCTATTGTGGAGATTAAGGATTTCGATCCTAAGATTTTCACTAATTATGTTAGTCGATCATTACCTATGGTGTAATGACTGCAGTATACACTATTGCCGATGCGATAGTAGAGAGGATTATTTTGGTGATATTCATAGGATTTTGATCCTGTGTTGGTCGCTTTTAGGTTGTATAACATTGGGAGTACTTTTGGAGTACTTGACTCGTGTTATACAAAGGAAGTAAGTTAGTGATACCATTATCCGGATTTAGCAGATGCCGTATAAGATATAGGAAATAACCTATGGGAAATCACACATCACTTGGTCACGTTGGTGATGTTGTGAGATAGTATTTCCCACGTCATCTTCTTTGACTTATTGTCAAGGAATTCTTGGGCTTTAGGTCGAGTGATCGCTTGGTAATGGAAGTACCATGCGAGTCGTTAGACTTGCGTAAAGTTACGACCATTTAATAGCCCAAGAAGGTGATTGGGTTGGTTTTGGCCACCCACGGGTTATCGGTTGACATCTTTGATTAGAATGGTTGGATCTCCTACGGATCTTACCTGGAAGTCCTTAGACCGAGTCATGTGTATAGAAATGACTCCATAGTAAGTGTTTTAAAGAAATGGAGATTTGATAAGCGGATATTGCAAGTCAAATTGGAATTGGAAGTCTCAATGTTTGACAAAGGAGCAAGATTAAAGTCGTGAGTCACGGCGACTATTGAGAGTTTTTCAATCATAGAAGACCGATTGCAGTTGTCGTGACTTCTCGGGTTTATCAAGAACTCGGAGGAAAGACTCAGAAAGGAGATTATGTGCAATGCGATGCGGGTTCTGACGAGACAGAGTCAGATTATTCGATGGACCATTGTATCTGTTTCTACTATAAGCAGCCGATATCTACGAGGAGAGTATGTATTTTGAAGACTCAGTTGAAGACTATGGATGATGCTTTCGAGCGGATGATCCACAACCTCGAAAGCCGAGATTATTACAGAAGATTAGGTTATCACATCAGCAGCGATCTACTACCCCAGATATAGTTGGAGCTCTTTGATACTTTCATCCGGAAGAAGTAAGTTACTCAGCAGTATCAGACGAAGACATCTCAGAAGATTCAGACATTCAGACAACAACTGTTACCTTCCCAGGCGTGGTTATGCTTTATACAGAAGAGAGAGAGTATACGACAATGGTCGTGTCTATTCTGCATCCTTCAGACGCAGCTATACCTTTTACAGAGATGGAGCGTGCTATAATGTAGGCGATTCTTGATATTTTACGGTAGGAGGTGTATCTTTTGCGATCTGATGGTTATCATCTCGATGCGATTGTTTTGATTTGTATCTCGATTCAGTGATTGATTTGATTCCTCCATGGCAGTCTTGAACCTACATGAGCTCGGTAGTCGAGCGGATGTCGGACAAGTTTACATGATTACTCGAAGTATAGAAGACCGAAGGATCGGTCCTTGAGAATTCGTAGGTTATCCTATTTGCGGATATATCGAAAGATACTGGTAGTTTACAGGTATCTTTATCTAGAATATTCTTGGACAGGGTTCGAAGGGTTCCTATCGACTTGTGGGTTGGTGATTTTTCTCTACCGTCCGGGGAAATGTTGATCAACAACCAAGAAGTCAAGGGATACCCTTAGCCTTTCCTAGACATACCTCCACTATAGATATATCCATACGGATAGTTGGATTGTTGGAGCGTTGGTATACTAGGACTCTCGGATGTACGTATAATCCGAGAGTATGCGGATGTAGTTACGGATGAACTCTTGAGCTTGCCACTGCATGGGCAAGTAGAGTAAGCGATTGAGGTGATTTCGAGAATAGTCCTGATATTGAGGACCTCATACTGGGAGATGATTTTACGGGTATCAGTGTTGCTAAACACTATGGGAGATTTATCTGCCTCAGTGTTTCTTCTTGAGAAGACTTGTAACTCTTTGTTAAAAGAGAGACAGACCTTTGAGGTTATGCATCGATTATCGATGATTGGAACGCAGTAGTTGTGAATGAATATCCTTCGTTGTGGATAGATGATTTGTTTAGATCAGCTAAATGACACCTGTGTATATCCTAGGGTTGGCCTACGATTGGAGGTTGATATTGTAGTGACTTAGTGTCATACAATTATCATTGTCGGTGTGATGTTTGAGCTATCATTAGCATGGAGTAAAAGGATGCAGGTGTATAGAGCTGATTGATAATGTTGTTAGACTTATCGACGATTTAGTCGTTTATGGATTTGAGGAATCAAGTACTCTGGGAGTATTTGAGATCGATTGTCATCATATCTGTGGAGGATATATTTATGGATATATTCCCAATCTTGAGGGAAGTTGTGGTTTCCCTAGATTGATTTGGGATTCACCATAAATGTGGATAGGATGTTCTAGCGATACTATACCGTCGACTTGTTGGACCAAGAAGGTGATGGAAATCACCTGGTCGAAAGTTTGTGAAGCTAGGTTTCAGGGCCTAGACGGTGACTGACTCTCGTGTCAGTGTTAGTTAATCCGTCCGATATGGATGGAAGGGTATTGTACGTAGATGCATCATTTCAGGGATTAGGAGCGATCCTGATGCAGTTGAATGAGACGTATATTATGTGTATGCTGGTTGAGAAATCAGCGAGATTAGTCATTATAGTCTTCCAGTTACTTTCAGTCCTGTGTGACAGAATGAATTTTGGACATTATATTAATTTCTCTTGAGAGAATAAATCTCTGTCTCGAGGAAGGATAATGGTTCACAGAGTTGCATTCGCTTTAGGAAGAGTTGTTTTAGGAGACTCTTCATTCGAGTAATGATTTATTCGTGTATCCGAAAATAGTGAGTATTGAGATGTTCGGTTGGTGGAACGATATGTGGGACATGGATGATTCCGTAGTTTGATGTTGGGTATGCCCACAAGCAAAGGTGGAATATTGTGATCGGTAGGGTTACGTACCGTGATGAAGTGGGAGCCTAGTACGTTAGACTGTGTTGGGAGATTATCTAGAATTCGGAAAGGACTTGATAGGATTTGGGTAATCAATGATCGATTAGCTAGGTTCGCTCATTTTCTTCCGAGCCGTAAGATGGACTCCGTTGGATCGCTTGATGGAATTATATCCATGGAGTATCCTTGGGTGTCATTTCTGATAGTGATTCATGATTCACCTTACGATTCTGGCAAAGTCTCCCATCGGTTACGGGTATAGAGATCCACTTTGGTACAGTTATTTACCTTTTAATAGGTTGATTGAGAGTGTATATATGAGCTAGAATATAATATTCGAGCTCGGTACCCCACTTAGTCACTTGAGGTGTAACTTTGCACCAGATACTTGAGATGATTATTGTGACATCTCGTACTCGTATATGAGTCGGAAATTTGGGGACCAAATTTTTATAAGTGGGGGAGAATGTAAAATACAAAAAAAAAAAAAAAAAAAAATCTATGAATTAACTCTTTAATTAATTGAGGTTAATGAGTAGATTAATTGGGCTTAATTAGTGGGCTAATTGGGTGGATTAGCTTATTGGGCTGAGCCCATTGGGTTGTATTGGGCTTGGGCTTGGGCCTGGGTTGTATTGGGCTTGACTGGATTGAGTCAAAGTAGATTGGGGTTAAACCTAGATTTGGTTTAAGTTTAACCTGTGCTAGCCCAACTGAACTAGTTGGCCCTTAAAGAACCCAAACCCGATTTGTGTGATTTCTCTTCGCGATTGAGCTTTCCTCGATTCCGCGCCGCGATCCCCAATCTCGATCTCGCGATTTCGCTTCATCGCTACTGCCGGCGATCTCCTCCTCCACTCCTGCGGCGATTTCGACTCCTCTTCTTCCTTCGCGAGCCGACGACTGCTGCTGCCGACGGTGGAGGATCCGATCGCCGCCTTCTCCGTTGCAAGCAACGGCTTCGCTGCCGCCACTTGGTCGTCATAGGTCGCCGGAGGTCGCCTCGAGCAGAAGACCATCAATTGTTGACCACCGTGAGCTAGAGCTGCTACCGTCGGCGCCGTCGCGAGCTCAGCTGCTTCCGACTGTCATCTCGGTTGATTTCTTCCTCCGTCGCTGCCTCTGCTCTGCCCTTGACAGCATACCTCCATTCCTTGGAGTCGCCGGCCAATGACTGGGTTGACCCCACGAGCTCAACTTGGCAAGATCTGTGTCGTCGCCTTGCTCCGCCGATCCAAGCACCAGCAGGCGCCGATGACCCCGATTCGGTGAGCCACTCCCTTTAAGCTTTGTTATCCTTATTAATGTCATCTGTGGTATTCGTTGATTTGGGATTAGATCTGTTTTGGTGGTGCGTCTTACGGTTGGCAGCTTGAATCGTGTTAGGGTTGAACAGGGGGTGCTGCCGGAGATGTTCGGTTAGGTGATCGAGCTCTATTCAGGTGGTGGCCGACGTGAGTGTATAAGACGAGAAGGTGAGTCAAAAACTGTAATATTGTTTTAGATGTTGTTTGGATGCATTATAGTGAAATTGGGCAGTGAATCGTTGAGGAAATGTGGATCAACGAAGCGATGAAAGCGAGGCTTGGATGGGTTCTGTTAATGGGTCTCTGTTTCTTACATTTATTTCGATTGTGGTTGATTATTGATGTCGATCGGATTGGTTGTGACGTTGTGTATTTGTATAGCCATAGATATGCAGTTAATCGGCATTGATGGGTTGGGCAGAAGCTGGATCTAAATTGGATTAGTGAGGTAGGTGAATTTGGATTTGATATGGATGAATGGGGTAGATTGATTGATATATGAGTTCATTCATCTTATAGCAACATGCATTGTTGATGCACTATATGTTATTGAATTTTTGGTAAATTGTGTATGATAGGTCGTGAGCTCCAGAGTTCAGATTGGTTATGATGGATTGGATTGGGATAGTTGAGTTTTAACACGTATTCGGGAAAGAATGCGAATTATAGAACGAATTGGTATTTTTGTTGTATGATTATTAGAGACTTGTACTTAATCGTAATTTGTTACTATTGTGCAGGTTTGGGATACGAAGCAGGTCTGCGGCAGTGACGATTATTCGAGCTTCGTATCAGGTGGGTAATATCTACCTGGTCCGGTAGTTTTGATCAATTCCAGTGCATGATCTTGGATGTATGTATATACCTGTTTACCTTAGATCCACTCATATTTAATCATATGCTTGTACTGCCTTGACCTTTGAGATATATATACTCTATTACTCATTGATTATCTAGCATGGATAGGAACTATAAACCCTATTATGTATTAACTGATAGATGTTCAGTAAGTACATGTGGTTAGGGTTATTTTTGTGACTTGATTAGTTCTTGTATTACATCACTAGGGTTAGGTGATGGATTGGATTATGGAGTCGATTGTTAAATAGTATCCGTATTAGTAGTGCATTTATTAAGGATCTAGTTATGCTGTATAGATAATTGTATGGTTGCTCGTATGTGACCAGGACTAGAAGTCCTAGTGTGATGGTATATCCATAGGGATTGTATGCACATGGTTATATGGATGGTCGATTGTATATCGCCATCGACTAGAGGTCTTAGCGTGGTTATGCATGTCACGATGAGTATGACTCTTTATGCGATAGAGAGAGTCTTATGGATTGTAGTCCTTGCATAGTTGACTTTTAGTTGACCAAGACTCCCCGTGGGATGGGGAGTGTCGCGAGGATACATGTATGGAGCTATGCATCATCACATTGCATGCATCTTTGTTGGAGTCTCCCTTGTGGATTGAGACAAGTCGTCAGTCATCCCTGCCTCCCGCCACTCGGGGTAGTGGTAGCAGGTTGAGGGCGAGCATTGGATGTGCCGCCTCCACTATGGATGGTGGTAGCCGGAGATCCGCCACTGCGAGTGGTGTTAGCACTCGCCCACTATAGACGGTGGTTGTGTGAGAGTCTTTGTTGTCTGTGTGTGGCGTTTGTCTACTCATGGGTAGGGAAACCGTGGCTTGCAGTAGGGGCCCCTAGGAGTAGTTAGCATTTTAAGCGTATACAATACACACTCATACTAACCAAATCCGCCACACGAGAGTGGTGGCGGTGAGTCGGGCTAGTTATCATGTGTCGTACCACCCGCCACTCTGGGTCGTGGTTGGGGGTCCGCATGACCATGCATATGCATTGCTGATATATATGTATGCATGTATTTGATATATGTTTTACATATGCCTGTGAGATGCTGCATTTGATTGAGCTATGACTGTTGCACATGCTTGTACATCATGATACATGCCATTTGCATTTTATTTACTGCTATGGGTTGAGCATGATACATGCGTTGATTGATATTATATGCATTTGATTAGCATCATGTCATTGGGTGGTATGCGGGTTATTATACGGTGATCATATATCGCTCATATGTGAGTATTGGTCGTATATGGGATTGACTGACGTTATATGGTTATGTTATTGTATACCATTCAGATGATCTAGCATATGACATTCTGACTTGATACGTTGGTACATTACTTTATGTTCAGTTGATCAGTTTAGTATATACCTTGAGTATGACTTTACTGTAGTTACTTGTTATTAGATTGGGATATGACTGTATGTCTATCGGACTCATGTTGTAAACCTGTAGATCTTCACATGTATACTTGTAGATCTATCCTTATATGTTGTTCATGCACTTTCTATATATTACCCCTGAGTTTATACTCACCACCGGGACCACAGGCTTCCTTCGCCTGTAATGTAGAAGATTCCTTGGACGTTGAGCTCGCGGTGATCCCATCTCACACCGGACGGATGGATATTTAATCCGCACTGTTGTATTTGTGTGGATTGTCGTTTTGTGGTTTTAGCTTGTATTGTTTCCGTATCTGTGATATACGGACGTGTTGTATGTATTTGGCTTTCGATGTGGCTTCTATGATGTTTCTTGTTGTGTCAAGTCACTCCGGAGTGCACAGTTGAGTCATTGTATATTGTGTTATCTGTTGTATGTTTCCGCTGTGTTTAGTGTGTTTTGATATGTTGATATCTGCGTATATCATATTATTGTTGTGGGCCTACGGGCCTTGTATTAACCCGATATGTTGCCACGTACAGGGGAGATGCCGTCCGTTTGCTTTTCGACACGGCATACTCTCGGGGCGTGACATATAATGCATGAACCCTTAGATTTAGGTTAGAACACATCCACATCTCACAAAACCCATATGAAGACATGTGTGTGTATTGATACACCCTAAACACATGTGAGATGTTAGGAAATTGAGTTGAGTTCAATGTGGTTACATGGTATATCAACATGAACTTAGAACTCATTAAATTATAAGGATGAATCATGAGGAACACTAATATACAAGTCATGTACATCTAGCCCATAGACCATGATTGAAATTAAGGTTTGAAAACAATTGTAAAACCATTTTGAAAAACCTTGGTTAAATCTATCTTTTGATAACAATAACCATTGATATGATTGGCACAAAGTTATGCAAAAAATTGAAGTTTTCATTGCTTTTGAACTTTGTATTAATTTTTCAAAATAATGAGTATTTTAATTTAAATTTATTTTTCACCCATTGTATGCGACTTAAGTAATGTGCGTATGCAATTTCAAGATTTTTCAAAAAAAACATACATTTACTTATGATTTTTTTTCAAAATATGACTGAAAAAGCTTTGATTTATGAAAAATTAGAGTCCAGTCAACTGTCGGTCTACTGGACTAGTGGCACTCGATTGGTCTATAACTAAGTCAACTATTAGTGTTGATTTCGACTGAATAAGGTTTGTTTAGCCATCTATCAATAACCCTAGGTACCCTAACTACTCCTAACCCTTTGAAATGCTTAGATAAGCATTGGAAGGGAGAAATTATCATTGAAAATGATTAGTGGAGTTAGTTAGGGTGGAGTATCGAATTTTAAAGGAGGTTAAAGTTCAAGTTTGAACTTTTAATCTTATGTTTTTTTTTGTTTAGGTTTCCTATGGGCTTAGGAACTCTCCAAAGACATTGTTGGTGAAATAGTCAAGGGGGAGCAAGCCTTTAGGAGGAGTTTATCCATCAAGGGATAATGGATGTTTTTAAAGGCGGAGAATGAAGGATTGGCTCTCATTTAGTGATAAGGGTTGTATCACTAAAAAGATTGAAGGAATCCAAGACAATTTTCGATCAAGGGGGCGAATATAGGATCTCATTGGAAGATAAGACATTGAAACCCTTGGTAGGCTTTTTGATGTATGACAAAGCAGGAGAAATGAGGGTTTAAGTTAGGTAAACTTTCATTATGCTTTAGCATAAGAAAAGGCATAGTTGGCCTTATGGGATAGCATAATTTTAAAGTGTTGACAAACATTAAAAAGTGGAAGATTGTTGGTGCAATCAGTCCAGGTCTCGATTGAATTGACTCCAATGGGACTCGAGTAGGATTTTGATATTTGAAAATGGGATTTCCAATGTGTTTATCAATATGGTTTGACCATATGTTGATAATATTACAAGTGGATGTTTGGGATATCCAAGGTCATATGAGGGTGATATTAGGAGGAGATTATTAGAGCAATTGACCTTCGATCAAGGTTGACCTAGCCTGAGTGACACTCGAGTGGAAGTCCAAGTTTGAATACTTGGAAAGGGAAAGTCGAAATATGGATACTTCACAAAGGAAAAGTCCAAGGGTGTAGTCTTGGCCACGTAAGTCCAAGTGTGCAGTCTTGGCGGTGAAAGTCCAAGCATTGAGGCTTGGCAATGGAGAAGTCCCGGAGGCATGACCTCTTAGCAAAGGTACCCAATGGCATTACATAGTTGATGGAAGCACCTGTAGGCTAGCACGAAAGGTAAATGAGTTGTGGAGGACTCAGATGGACGCTAAGGGCATGATGATAGTGAAGGTGGCTTGAAGGCTTAGGTCTAGGTCTAGGGTGAGTATCAAGTATGAGGGGATTATACTTGGGTTAAACCTCATGTTTGAGGTGTACCAGTCGACTGATGGAATTGGTCAGTTGACTAGCAGAGTGCATGACACTCGGGAGCTCAATTTAGCTCAGGCAGTCGACTAGGGTTATGATCAGTCAACTAATCGTGTAGTCGACTGAGGCTCGACTGCGGATTGTGGCTCTAGCAGTCGATTGGACACTAGCAGTCGACTTCTAGGGTTGAGCAGTCAACTGAAATTAAGTGGCCATAGCATAAATTATTTAGCAGTCGACTCCTGGCTTATAACAGTTGACTGGTGACTATGGCAGTCGAATGTTGGGTTAGGGTAGTCGACTGGTCTAGAATTTTGTAACATGGATTAGTCCATTGTGAGAAAATGGATAGGTGAGCAATCGATTTGTGGGTAAGGTCAGTTGATTCGAAGGCAGAAAATCAACCCGACGCATGACTTAAATGGTGCTCAACGGGAAGAAGGAAGGCAGTGGTTCTTTGGGAGATTTGAAGGGGAAGTGTATGTGCAATTCTAGTTCTTTAAAGCATTCCACAGTAACCAAAAAGCAAACCGATCAAACTTCTCTTATGTAAAGTGTTCTTTACTTGTATTTGCTTTTGTATTTGGTTTTTGTTATTGTATTCTTTTTTGTAAGCCCTTGCAAGAGGTTTCTCCACCTTTAGTGTCATACCGAGAAGCAGAAGTTCATAGTAAGGGTAGATCAGTCGAGCGTCGTTGTGGAGTTGTAACCGTAGGTTCCGAACCACATAAAAATACTTGTGTTGTGATTGTGCTTTCTTGTTTTGTGTGTTTATTTCTTTGTATTCATATTCCACTGTGCGCACTAACATTATTGTAGACAAGCAAATGAACACAATCGAGAAAATCAATGTAATGCTATTCACACCCTCTCTAGCGCATCTAAAGGTCCCCAACATAGAGTATTGAGATATCTACTTTATACTCATAATCATGGATTTCCCTATATAAGATATCCAATTGTGATCAAAAGATACAACGATACTCATTAGATATTCGAAGTGAAAGATTCGAAGTCTACAAATGGATATTGATTCACTTTAGGACATGCAACAATATCATGGAAATCTTCTAAGCAAACCATAATTACGAGATGCACAATGAAGTTTGAGTTTTAGTTCTTGACAAATGCGACGAAGAGGTTGAATGACTACGTCAATTCCTAAAAGATATTCTAAGATGGCCTAAACATGTGCCAATAATCTGCATACATTATGGAAGTCAGTCAACAATTGGATGGGTATAGAGCCATCTTTATAATGATAAGTCTAGACATATGTGTCATATACATAACACTATTTAACAACTACTCTCAATGGGAATTATCGCTGATGCGATGCAGATTGTTCTTCCTTGATCTTAAGCCACCGAGGATGGGTTCTCTCTGACCGCAGCAGTAAATCTTTTGCCTCGCTCTTGTTAAAGTTAACACAGGTCAGACGACAGTCGATTTCCTGGTTACGACCTTTGAATTCTTAAGTTAGAGCTTGTTTCAGGAAAGAGGAAGAAGCGGTAATGGAAGTAGTGCATGTAGTATTAATGAACAATAGTTGTAAGAATGATCTAATCTCCTCTTTTTCTCCTATGCTTCCTGTTTATATATCTCCTCCACTCCTTCCCATGACTCCTCCCTGACGCTTTAGGGCAAGGTATTTCATAGCAAACTGTAAGGGTGATCATACACATCGAAAGCCACGCCAGTCGATGTGATGATGTTGTTAGGTCGTTAGAGAATTACTCATGCGAGGAATCTTTTTGGTGGGCCCATGAGGCATCTTTAATCTGTTACTAAAGATGGTGATGTGTATGAATAAACTCTAACCAACCATCAAGGGAATATTTTGTGAGGTCCCACGTTAACTAACTTATTGTTCCTTTCTCTAATTTGGCTCTCTGCTAGCTTCCCGAGTCAACCCTTCTCTGATTCAGCACCCTATTTGTTTCCTAAATCATTTCTTCATTCACTCATCTCTCTGCCACCTTTTCGAGTGATCTCCATCCCAACTCAGCACTCTGCCTACTTCCAGAGTAACCTTCTTTTCTGCCCCGACACTTGATGTGTGAAAATCATATAGGGTGTTAGGTGTAGTTTTAGCACACATATTATTGCATTTTGTTGTTGTTTTATGCATATTTCTGTTACTTTGCACTTATTTGCTATTTTCTAGTTCGGAGATCTACTTTTGTTACTTTTATGTGCAGGATGGAGTTTTTGGAGATAAATGGCATGCCAAACGAAGTAAAAGGAAAGAATAGCGTGCTCTGGCCATGGTCCCGAGACACGGGCATGCTTTAAGATGAAAATACGACATCCATACGACCCTCCATAGGAAGACACGGTCGCCGTTTAAGATCTACACTGTCCTGCCTTTTCTCAAATCCTGTGTTTAGGTCATGATTTCTAGCCTTCCACACTGTTGGTTGAGTGGAATCCACATGGTCATGTGGCAGTGAAGCAAAATAGGGAAATCCAGTTACACAGGCAAATAAGGAAAGCTAGGTTCACTCCTATATAAGGGAAGGCATGCATAACCCTAAAGGAGGAGGCGAGGCAATTGGGACAGCATGGGGGGCTCTAAAAAGCACCGAAGGCTCGCAAACAGTGAAAAGGAAGGTAACTCTAGGCCAGCGACAACGCTCCAATCCACCAAAAGGTTGCCAAGATGACTCTACAAAGCAAACACGGTGTATATTCTTGCTTTCTATTATTTTTTGGATTGTAATTATTGATAATACAATGTCTTGTGTTTGTCTATCCATATTTATGGAGTAGAAACTTTGATTCTTGGATTAGGGAGTAGCTTGTGCATGTTGAACATGTAGAACAAATATATTTTCATGCCTTTTGAATTATATTTATGATTTGTGTTATTTAGTTCGATGATAATTGTGTCTTGGTTCTATTGCTAGTGAAAGCCCTAGAGCCAATCATATGATTATTGTTGTATGAACTTGTTGTATCATAATCCTATATATATTAATAAAGCCATTTCTTTATGGTTATTATACTTACTTGTATTGGTGCCAAATAACTAAGTATAATAACGTCCTTGAGTAGAAGGTTCTTATCTATATCAATTGATTGGTTGAATCGATAATGAGATGATATAGAGAATACTACTCTTAATCATTCCTAGTCAAGTATTAACATTCAGGGACAATGTTAATGTGAAGAAACTAGCATGTAGGTCAACTCGATGACTTGATTTCACAAGTCATGGATATGAGATATCAAGTTGACACATGGGTATACATTGGAGAATGTATACTGAATGACCCGCCATGAGAAAGTATCATGGATCATTATATGAGTGTCATATACTTTCTCATGTGACTATTAGTATGACTATTAGTCCTTGGACCTAAAGTCACCATGGTTCCCTACATAAGGAGTTGCATACTTTGGCTTCGTCAAACGTCATCCGTAAATGGGTGGACTATAAAGGCAATTACTGGGTATGTAACAAATTATGCAGAGGGATGTGAGTGATGTGGATGGGATCTATCCCTCATATATGATAGGAGTGATATAATGATTCTTGATAGAGTAAGACCACGAAGTGCATGGCCATGCCCAAATGATTAAATATGAGATATTGAGCTCATTTGATTAGAGTGAGTCTACTTGGAGTTCAAGATATAGATTGTACAAAAGATGACATGGTCTATGCCTCAATTGAACAATCTAGATGTCAAGGATAGAGGGACATTGTCACATATTGTGAGAGTCACAATTAGTAGTCACAAAGTTGATGTTGGATCTCAACATTCTTGTAACTTGGGTAGCAATGATGTGTTGCTAGATACCGCTCATTGCTTATGCTTCTAAATCGCTTTAGGAGCATTGCCAATGTTACAAGAACTTATAGGGTCACACACAAAGGGCAATTAGATGGAGATTAGGTTCATATGATGGACCAAGAGGATTAGGTTAATGTGACGAACCAAATTGGATTAAGAGTAATCCAAATTAGACAAATTGAGTTGGACTCAATTTGATTCAAGTGTTGATTGAGTTAAATTTAGATTTGATTCATTGAGTCAATTTAAACTAATGAACAAAGATTCATTAAATTAAATTGACTTGAATCAAATGGTTGGATTTGATCAACCATGGGAGATAAGAGGTCAAGTTTGACTTGACTTGAGAGGGAAGATGAAAGGTCAAGTTTGACTTGACCAAATGCCACTTCATGATGACTTGGCAAAGGGGCCGACCAATGATGATATTCCACATCATCATGGAAACATCATGGTGTGCCACCTCATTAGGGAGACCAAGATCCATGACTCTTGGTATTACATGGAGGTTTTTAATCCCCATTATGTGGCCAACCAAACTAATGAAGGGGCAAGTGGTGAATTGAAGTGAATGAACTTCATCTTCTTCCTCCTCTCCTCTCTTGCTCTCTCCCTCATCCTCCTTGGCGAGACCTTCTTGAGTGCTAGTATACTCTACGTGGTCTTCTCCACCTTTTGTCTGTGTGGATACGTCTAGAGGAGTGTACACTTGACACTCTATGAGATCCAGCAAACCGTTTGGACGAGCGGGATAAGCGAAGGGCATCGCTATAAAAGTAACGTTCTTACCCTGTAGATCTAGTGTTTCTAAACATGTACATGTATTATATTTTTAATTTATCTTCGCACGGATCCGTGGCCGACTTCCGAGGTTTCTGCAATGCAAAAAGCAGTTTTTGTTGCTTAGAAAGTCCAAAAGTGGTGTCAGAGCCACGTGTGAAGCATGTACGTGTTTGTTTTATAATTTTTGTATTAGATACGAAAAATTACAGATCTGTATGTTTCTGTAATTTTCTTAATTTTATAGAATTTTGTGAGTATTTTCTCATAGAGTCGAAGCAACAAGTGTTTGGACACTTGTAGGCTTCAACCACCGAGAAAAACTCTTCGAAACGGCAAAGTCTCGCTTTAGTCTTTTGGGATAGAGACTTAAGACATTGTAAGATCAAGATGGGATACTGATGAGATTCATTTTGCGAGAAGAGCCATTGTCCCGTGATCGCGCCCGAAAATTGCTTAGTAGGACCGTTGCGGAGATGTGACTCATAAAATTGAAAAAAAAAATAAATTTATAGAAATTTATGTAAAATACATAATTTTGAATTATGTATGATACTGTGATGGTCATGGCCCAAGAACCCCAATGTGATTGGATAAAATTATGTTGTAATTCATAATACGGCTTGCGTGCCATTTTTGTGTTGTGCATGTTGCATATGATATGCAACCTGCACGTCGTGCCTCTCTTTTTATATTCCTATTGTAAATAGATTTTAGACTCAAATGTAACTCGAGTTTCATGTTTGTAATGTACAAAATGATGCGGTGGAAGGTCCACTAGTAGACGGAGTTACGAGGAGGGTGCCGATGACACATGGCGGTCAAAGGAGGCGCTTGGTGAAGCCGCTAACCCTAGGTTGACCATCTGATCTTGTCATTGGCTTGAGAAGATCGTAGTAGGGCCATTACTTCATCACACATTAATTAATTAGTATATATATATATATATTAGTATATATATTGTTTTTGCTTGTATGTATGTGATGCATGCTAGTATAGGGTAATTAATGCCTTAATGAGTATATGATGCACATTCACGATTAGATTAGATCTTAATCAAGTCAACTCGAAATGCCTACCAAGTTTTGATACCCATCACTACCTCGATCATTTGTTGTTGTTGAATCTGCCAAAGCAGAGCAACGCATATTATCTTGGTAGGGTGCGAAGGGACAATCTTGGTCCCGCCTATCAAAGCTTGGGTGAGAATAAGCTCAATTAGACTGAGTGAAACTAGTTAACTCAATTGGATCGGGTAAAACTATAGGCATATTCCAAAAGTTGGAAAGATAGGATAAGATCACATTTACACTAAATCTTGGGCTATTTAGCCAAAGCTAACTCAAGTTCTTTTGTAAATATGGATCTTGATCCTATAAACAAGAGTTGCATAGAGATGTAATTGGTAATTTGTTACCTACCGATCATACTAAGTCTTGGGCGATTTAGCCAAAGCTAACTCAAGGCATAGTATGATATGGATCTTAACCCGCGAGAATTATAGTTAGTTTGTATAAATCTAGTAATGTGGTTTGTCCACATCCGTGACTCGATTCTACAAAAGTTCTTTAATTCAGTGGGAGCATCATTTAATTAAAGGCTTAATTAAATGATAAATGGAATATGATATTTACTTTCTGCATTATTTATGTTATAGATTGTCATGTCGTCAAACACGAACACTCTCTCCCTGCGTTCTATCCTTGAGAAGGACAATCTAAATGGAGTTAATTTCCTAGACTGGTACAGGAATCTGAGAATCGTTCTCACACAAGAAAGAAAATTGTACGTCCCGGAGCAACCCATTAAGGAAGCACATCCTTCCACTGCCTCGCGAGCTGACCGAGATGCTTACAAGAAGCATCAAGATGATGCATTAGATGTGTCATGCCTCATGCTCACAACCATGAACTCTGAGCTTCAGACGCAACACGAGTTCATGAATGCTTTTGATATGGTTGAACATCTTCGTCAACTGTATCAAGGACAAGCAAGGCACGAGAGATACGAAATCTCTAAGGCACTGTTTCAGTCCAAGATGCAAGATGAGACTCCCGTAGGTCCATATGTACTCAAGATGATTGGGTACATAGAAAACCTACAGAGGTTGGGATTCCCACTTGGCCGAGAACTAGCCACTGACTTGATCTTGCAATCCTTGCCAGAAAGTTACAATCAATTTGTCATGAATTACAACATGAATGAAATTGATAAGCCACTGCCTGAGATGCTTAGCATGTTGAGAACTGCTGAGCTCAACCTTAAGAAGGCAAAGCCAGACTCCATTTTGATGGTGCAAAAGAAGAAAGGCAAGGGCAAGCCTAAAGGTAAGGGAAAGTCCCAATCCAAGGGCAAAGGCAAGGCACTGAAACCTAAAGGAGGGGTGGCCAAGGAAGGGGCTTGCTTCCACTGTAAGGAAGCTGGACACTGGAAGCGAAACTGCAAAGCATACCTAGAAGATCTTAAGAAGAAGAGAAGTTAGACTTCTACTTCAGCTATATATGTTATAGAAGTTAATCTATCTATTTCTTCATCGTGGGTATTTGATACCGGATGTGCATCTCACATTTGTACTATTGTGCAGGCATTGAGAAATAGCAGGGCATTAACGAAGGGCGAGGTAGACCTATGAGTAGGCAATGGAGCAAGGGTTGCTGCTGTTGCTGTAGGAACTTATTTTCTATCTCTTCCCTTTGGACTTGTACTATAATTACATGAATGTTGTTATGTGGCTGCTCTTACGAAGAACATAATTTCAGTTTCTTGTTTAGACAATAAAGGTTTTTCATTTATAATAAAGAACAAATGTTGTTCAATTTATTTAAATGATATGTTCTATTGTAGTGCACCTCTGATGAACAAACTCTACATTCTAGACATAGAGAACCCCATCTATAACATAAGTACCAAAAGGTTGAAGTTAAATGAGTTGAACCAAGCCTATCTCTGGCATTGTCGCTTAGGTCACATAAATGAGAGTCACTTATCCCAGCTCCATAAGGATGGGTTGCTAGACTCATTTGATTTTGAATCATATAAGACATGCGAGTCTTGCCTTCTAGGCAAGATGGCCAAGACTCCCTTTAGTGAACATAACGAAAGAGCAATAGACTTGTTAGGACTTATACATAGTGATGTATGTGGCCCTTTCAATGTTGCTGCTAGAGGTGGTTATAGGTACTTCATTACATTTATTGATGACTTCAGTATATATGGTTATGTGTATCTGATGACACATAAGTTAGAATCCTTTGAAAAGTTCAAAAAATTCAAGAATGAAGTACAAAACTAGCTTGGCAAGAGTATTAAGATACTTCGATCAGTTCGAGGTGGTGAATACCTTAGCCATGAGTTTCGTGACTATCTAGCTAAGTGTGGGATTCTATCACAACTCACTCCTCCTGGAACACCACAGTGGAATGGTGTATCCGAAAGGAGGAATCATACCCTATTAGATATGGTATCATCTATGATGAGTCATACAGATCCTCCTAAATCCTTTTGGGGATATGCTCTAGACACAGCAGCCTTCACAATTAACCATGTTCCATCCAAAGCTGTGATAAAGACACCATATATGATATGGATAGGGAAAAATCCCAAGATGTCTTTCATGAGGATTTGGGGTTGTGAGGCTTACGTTCGACGTCAAGTCTCAAACAAACTAGGACCCAAATCCAATAAGTGCTATTTTGTTGGATATCAAAAGGAGATGAAGGGATATTACTTCTACATTCCCAGTCAGCAGAAAGTGTTTGTGGCAAAGACTGGGGTATTTCTAGAAAGGGACTTTGTTTCTAGAAAATATATTGGGAGTACGTTCGATCTTGAATAAATTCAAGATATGGACCATAACACTGAGGCCGTGATGGAGGTTGAACAGGAACCACAAAGTGTTGTGGATGATGAGATTGTTGCACATAGAGTTGTGGAATAACAACCTATTAAGGTAGACCTACCTCTTTACAGGTCTGATAGGGTACGTCGTCAGCCTGAGAGATACTCATTTCTCTTGTATGACCATGATGAAATTATGCTCATTAAGAATGAGCCTACCTCCTATCAGGAAGGTGTGATGAGCCCAGATTCTGAGAAATGGCTAGAGGCCATGAGATCCGAGATGGAATCCATGTACACCAACCAAGAATGGACTTTGGTTGATCCACCTGAAGGCTTCAAATCCATTGGGTGTAAGTGGGTCTTTAAGAGAAAGACTGACATGGATGGACTTATGCATACCTATAAGGACTGATTGGTGGCTAAAGGTTTCAAGCAAATTCATGGCATTGACTATGATGAATCCTTTTCTCCAGTTGTGATGTTTAAGTTCATTCGGATCATGCTTGCTATTGCAACATACCACGATTATGAGATCTGGCAGATGGATGTTAAAACTGCATTTCTGAATGGAAACTTGCTAGAGGATGTGTACATGATACAACCTGAGTGTTTTGTAGATGCAGAACTTACTGGCAAAGTATGCAAGCTGCAAAGATCCATTTATGGGCAAAAGCAAGCTTCCCGGAGCTGGAATTTTCGATTCGATGATGCAATCAAACAGTTTGGTTTCATCAAGAATGATGATGAACCCTGTGTCTACAAGAGGGATAATGGGAACACGGTTGTCTTCCTTGTATTGTATGTGGATGACATACTACTCATTGGGAATGACATCCCTTCACTACAGTCTGTAAAGACTAGGCTGGGGAAGTGTTTCTGAATGAAGGACTTAGGTGAAGTAGCCTGTATTCTAGGCATCAAGATCTATAGAGATATATCTAAGAGATTGCTTAGCCTAAATCAGAGTACATATATTGACACGATATTACTACAGTTTACCATGCAAAATTCCAAGAAGAGACTTCTGCTGATGTCACATGGTGTGAGTCTTTCGAAGACTCAAAGTCCCTCTTCTAGAGAGGAGAGAGATCGCATGGATAAGATCCCTTATCATCTGCCATAGGATCTATCATGTACGCCATGTGTAGGGAATTTCTTTCCACTTCATTCGCTTGTGCATGGCGATCCTATCTATGTCCCCGGATTAAAAAAATTAATCCTTGACGAAGATGGATTACCTAAGCAACCGATCCATCATCGTGTTATTCGATTTGAGTGGTCTTTTGAATAAACTTGTTGTTCAAGCAACCTTACTCTTTTCCTCGATTAGCCACGGAATAGATGATGTACGAATCGCCAATTTTTGTATTTATCTTCGGGGTCCAAGTAAATTAGCCACATACATAATATACAAAAGAACTAAATCAAAACAAACAAGATCATACCTCTTGTTTACCTCTTGATCTTTTATTGTATTTCCTATCCTCCTCTTGGACATTTTGTGGGCAATGATCTTCCAAGAGTCGAAGCTTCATAGATCACGTTCTTCCCTTCCTTGCTCGCTCCAAACAAAGGGAAGAAAACTTGAACCCTTCTTCTCCTATCTAGTGCCGACCACCAAGCTCCAAGCTAGGTGGTTGCCGCCGGCCACGGAGAGTAAGAAGGAGATGGTGCCGGCCCTTTCCAATGGAGAAGGAACCGCTGACCACTTGGGGAGAAAGAAGAACCATCGGCCTTTCCATCAAGGAAGGATCACCGACAACCAAGGGAAGGAGAAGTTGCACCGTCCAAACCTTAGGAAGATAGGTAGAAGAACCCTAAGACCTCCTCCACTTCTTGCCGCCGCCCAAACCAATCTCCAAACCCTAATTCTCCTAGTGCTTCTTGCCACCCAAGCCAAGGAGAGCATTTTAGGGCAATCTCTTGCCGTAATATGGTTTTGATGGTGTGGCAAAGGGTTTAAGTTAGTTTGATATGTTGATGTGATATGTGCGTTGAAGTCGTGCAGGACTTAGTAATTCGCACATGGAGCCGTGGCGAGTTTCACATCTCATGACTCGTGCCTTGAGTCAGTGAAGGATAGCTTTGCGGAAGCCGTTCGCTTGGAGCATCGGAGGGACCGCCGGACGAGAAGCTTGGAGTGAAGCCGGAGCAAGTAGACTTCGAGGCAAGAGACGCGAAGGAGCATTGCAGAGCCATGCGCCTGATGCTGCCGAGGGACGTGGCCAAGAATGAAGAGAACTTCGAAGGTGAGAGACTCCGAGAGATGAGAGTGAGCGATTGTAACCCGGGGAAGGGTAGCTCTTAGGTGAAACTTGGCCATTTGGCCAAGTGTCGGATGGGTTTTCCCGACACGATCATCCGCCATGTCATAGCGATGGCCCGCTCAATCGAGTGTAGTTCGACCGGTATACGATCTGGATTGTGTCCGGTGATCGGCGCCATCGTGGGCAATCGATCGCCAAGACCATCGATCATCGAAAGCCGATCGTAGTCAATAGGTTTTCGGCCGCGAGCCGTTCCGTAGCCAGGCGATCGACTACGGAGGCGTGATCGTGATGAGGTCCATTAGTCGACTGCCAAGAGTTCCATTAGACTACAACGGTCGGGATCCGACGTGTTCGAAGGCCATTGTAGTGACGGCAGTCGACTGCCAAGGGCGGCAGTCGACTGATGGCGGCCAAGGGGAAGAAATCAGCCCTCTCTATAAAAAGAGAGGGTGTAAGCCTTTGAGAGGCTAATGCTCATGATCCAAGTGATCTTCCTAGTGCCCCACAAGCTCTAAACTCTTCTTACTTGCTTTTACTCCATTCTATTTGTAAGAAGAGTGATCTTGATTGTAAAGGTTACCTCCACCTAGCTTGGTGCAAAGGAGAGACCATTTAGTGGATTGGTTAAGCGGAGTGATTCACCGAGGATGAATCGGGGACCATGGATTAGCGGCATAGCCGTGAACCACGTTACATTCTTTGTTATCTTTTGTTTTCTCGTATTTCATTTATTGCTTTGTCTTTATTGTTTATGCTTCCGCTTGCGCTAACGATTGTGTAGACGAGCAAACGAACGAGAGAATTCCGACATCCATAGTAAGAGGGCTATTCACCCCCCTCTAGCCGGTCGTACCAATCGATCCTACAAGTGGTATCAGAGCCAAGGAAAGCTTGTCGAGGACTAACCGCCACAACAAGCAACATTCAAAATGGCCGGCTCAAACATCCACCCACCGAAGTTCGACGGCGAATTCTCTTGGTGGAAAAAGAGAATGGAGGTATTCTTCGAGACCGATTTTGATATTATGCTAATAATGGAAAATGGGTTCGAGTTGCCTAGGGATGAAAAGGGTGAACAAATCAAGAAATCACGATGGACTAAGAAGCAAAGAGAGGAGCACCTTGCGAACTCAAAGGCAAAACATCATCTTTTCAATGTGCTCCCCCAACAAGAGATCAACCGGATCGGAGAATGTGCTAGCGCCAAAGAGATGTGGGAGAAGCTTAAAGAACTCCATGAAGGCACATCCGAGGCCAAGCTAGCAAGGAGAGACCTCCTCCGCTCCCAACTATCCAATATAAAACTAGAAAAGGGAGAAAAGGTAACCTCACTACACTCTAGGTTTAAAGAAATTTTAATTGGGCTAACAAGTGTAGGTGAGAAGCTATCAAACTGGGACATGCTCATGAAGGCTATAGATGTCTTTCCCCGGTCCTCAAAGTGGAGCTCCATGGTGGATTTGTTCTACATCTCCAAGAACTTGGAAGTAAGTACCTTGGAGGAATTTTTCTCAACAATGGAGCTTCACGAAACTAGGCTTGAAGGAATACAAGAGGAGCCTAGAATTCAACCCTCAAGAGGAGTAGCCTTGATGGCAAACAAAGGGAAGAAGAAGATCGAAGTCCCCTCCTCCTCCGATGATGAAGCCTCTACCTCCTCCATGGATAGCACGGAAGAAGCCTACATGGTAAGGAAGGTAAGGCGTGCATTTAAGAACTTTAGATTTGATAAATCTCATGATAGGAATAGAAGACCAAGGGGGAAGGTCATATGCTATAATTGCCAAGGAGAGGGACATATAAGGGATAATTGTCCCCTCCTAAACAAGAGCAAGGAAGAGAAGAAAAAGAAAGAAGAAAAGAGGAAGAATAAGGGGAGCAAGAAAAAGGAAGAAGAAAAGAAGGCAAAAGGAAAAGGGAAGGCCATGGCACTCAAAGCCAAGACATGGGATGACGTTGCTTCCGCCTCCTCATCCGAAGAAGAAGAGCATGTCTACTCCAACCTAGCACTAATGGATCTTCATGACTCGGATTGCTCCTCCTCCACCGAAAATGAAGGATCAAGCTCAAGTGGAGAGAGCTCAAATGAAGGGGGAGCTTCTACATCCTCATCATCCGAAGAAGAAGAAGAAGATATGGAAACTATGGTAACGAAAGCTTCTCCTAAGAAAATAGTTTACATAATTTCTAGTTTAACTAAGGACTTATTTGGAATGAAAAAGAAAAATAAAAGCATGCTTAATCAAATTAAGGATTTAGAACAAAAGCTAGAAAATGCATGCTTAAATGATAATATTTCTTCTAGCTTAAATGATGATGCATGCTCACATGACTATATGCCTTTGGATGTTAATGATGCATGCATAGAGGAAAATAGGGCATTAAGGGAAAAGGTAGATTATTTAACCAAAGCCCTAGAGAAATTCACAATTGGCTCCAACACATTAAATATGATCATAGGGAGCCAAAGAGCAAGTTTTAACAAAAAAGGCCTAGGATATAAGGAAAAGAGAAATGAAAAGGCCTATAAATGCCTAATTGCTAGGGGACAAGATAAAAAGAAAGTAATAGCTAGAAAATTGATCCCCAAGGAATATTTAGTGAACCCAATAGGAAAGAATTTATTTTGGGTTCCAAAATCCATCCTTAAGGGTTAGAAAACCCCTAGGGTAGTCAACCCTATGAACTTGACCTATATCATATTTTGGTTGACTTAGGATGACGGGACAACATTTTTTAGATAGTGTTGGGTGATGATAACGTACCCATAAATAGATAATAATGCTTAAATCATGATGATTAATGCAATTGCTATGTATGTTTGAAATCATGATTTATGATTTTGATATTTGGCACGTTATCATGAGAAATAGGTTTAAATCATGCTTTAGGTGATAATTTGTTTATTATCATCACATAATACCTAATGCATGGTTATAATTTAATGAAAACATGCATTTCATGATCATAATGTAGAATTCATTCATATATGTCATTATGATCATGTTAATTGTTAGGTTGATACTTAACCATAATAGAATTGCATGAAAATATTGGTTAAGCATATACAAATACCCTCTAGGATGCATCTCACACTCACTATAGGCTAATTTGATTGCAAACTTAGCATGGGTGAGATGTTAGGATGATACAAATGTCCACTAATGCCTATGGCATTTAGATGGTCATTTAAAGTATCAACATAGCAATAATAGACCAATCATGGGGAAGGCTTATGTTTAATTCATAGACATATTGCCCAAAGATCATGGTTGGATATTTCATATGTTTTCAAAACAATTTCTTACTTTAAAATACATGTATTCATGTTTTGGAACAATACAAAGCAAGACTAGGTGTTAAAATGGATACTAACATGCTCAAAAACTAGTGGTTTTTCAAGTGTTTGAACATTTGGAAAATCTCGGAAAATATAATGATTTTTCATGAAAAACTATTTTTCCTTGATAGATATACTTAATAGAAATATGCTACTCAAATTTCATGTTTTTTCGAATTTTCTAGAATTTTTAATGCATTTCTGAAATTCGCCCAGAAAATCAGAATTTCGGAATCAATTGTGCGCTTGATCGCATACCGATAGAATGATCGCTCACCTGAAAATCAGCCTGCAATTTTCTGATTTCAGATTTTATTCATGTTTTTGGTATTTTCCCTCCATTATACTTGATGCCATGAGTTTATAACTTCGTGTTAATCTTTTTGATGGTGTCAAAGGGGGAGAAATAATTATGTTTAAGTTAATTATTTTAGGGGGAGAAATATATGATAGGGGGAGAAAATTTGCAATATAGAGTTTCATGGATTAAGGGGGAGTGGCATGTTGCTATATCATGTTTATCTTTACATGCTTTCTTACGTTAGAATTTATATCAAATGTTTTTACCTAACTTAAACGGATTGCCACACATCAAAAAGGGGGAGATTGTTAGGGCAATCTCTTGCCGTAATATGGTTTTGATGGTGTGGCAAAGGGTTTAAGTTAGTTTGATATGTTGATGTGATATGTGCGTTGAAGTCGTGCAGGACTTAGTAATTCGCACATGGAACCGTGGCGAGTTTCACATCTCATGACTCGTGCCTTGAGTCAGTGAAGGATAGCTTTGCGGAAGCCGTGCGCTTGGAGCATCCGAGGGACCGCCGGACGAGAAGCTTGGAGTGAAGCTGGAGGAAGTAGACTTCGAGGCAAGAGACGCGAAGGAGCATTGCAGAGCCGTGCGCCTGATGCTGCCGAGGGACGTGACCGAGAACGAAGAGAACTTCGAAGGCGAGGGACTCCGAGAGATGAGAGTGAGCGATTGTAACCCGGGGAAGGGTAGCTCTTAAGTGAAACTTGGCCATTTGGCCAAGTGTCGGATGGGTTTTCCCGACACCAGTCGACTCCCATGTCATGGCAGTCGACTGCTCTGAGTCGAGTGTAGTTCGACTGGTATACGATCGATGGATTGGGCCAGCAATGATCGCCATCGTGGCCGATCAAGAAGACCATCGATCAAGGCGCGATCGGCTGATCGGGTCAATAGGGTTTCGACCATAGAACCGTTCATAGCCGACTAGCCGATCGACTACGGAGCAGGAGACCGATGAGGTCCATCATCGCGCCAAGAGTTCCGCTTGGACTACAACGGTCAGATCCGACGTGTTCGGAGGCTGAGTCGCTGGGATCGCCTGACGCCAAGGGCGTGACCGTGATGGCGCTAACGGAAGAAATCAGCCCTCTCTATAAAAAGAAAGGGTGTAAGCCTTTGAGAGGCTAATGCTCATGATCCAAGTGATCTTCCTTGTGCCCCACAAGCTCTAAACTCTTCTTACTTGCTTTTACTCCATTCTATTTGTAAGAAGAGTGATCTTGATTGTAAAGGTTACCTCCACCTAGCTTGGTGCAAAGGAGAGACCATTTAGTGGATTAGTTAAGCGGAGTGATTCACCGAGGACGAATTGGGGACCGTGGATTAGTGGCGTAGCCGTGAACCACGTTACATTCTTTGTTAGCGTTTATTTTCTCGTATTTCATTTATTGCTTTGTCTTTATTGTTTATGCTTCCTCTTGCGCTAACGATTGTGTAGACGAGCAAACGAACGAGAGAATTCCGACATCCATAGTAAGAGGGCTATTCACCCCCCTCTAGCCGACCGTACCAATCGATCCTACAGAGCACACCATAAAATCCAATTGCTTAGCCTTGACGCCCAAGCCTTAGTTCCTCTTTATAGATTTCTCCCAAGCCTCCTTTTAATCGTGCCCGTCAGATCTAGGCTTCATGAGGTTTTTAATAGGCTACAATAGGGACCATGACGAGGATTTGGAGCTTGGCTACCCAGTGGATTCGACCCACATAAAATCCGATCCATTAATGATAATTCATTCCACTAGAGGATTTTCATTGATCTACCTCACAAACCCCCATAAATAAATATGGGCTCCATATATTAATTGTACAAATATCGCTCCGTGTTTAAGATATCGGATATCCATTAATTAATTATTGTTGGATCGTGAAGCGTCGCTAGAGGGGGGGTGAATAGGGAGAGTAAGCCTTTTCTTTTTCGTTCGTTCGATACACGAGTAAGAGCAGCGGAAAATAAAGAGACACGTTTATTTTTACTTGGTTCACAACTCAGCGGTTGTTACTCTAAGGCCCTAACGGTCCTAGATCACGTACGGAGGGCAAAACACTATAACGTCTCCTCCTCATTGGAGGTTGGAGACAACGATCACAAAACCAGAAGTACGAGGATGAGGCAACAAGCCTACCTCACCTCATTACGATTAAAACAAAGAATACAATAAAAACAATTACTTTCTACTGCTGCCGACGAAGGAGATTTGAACTTGTCATCGCGTCGGCGTTGTGACAACATTGGAGCGTTGGCATTGTAGGGGCACTTGAGAATAAACTTGATGTTGTATGGAGTTGGAATCCTCCCCTCCTTTTATAGATTTTGGCCTTTGAATATTTCTCCTCTTTTTACGGAACAGATCACGAAGTTGTACAAATTTTATCGCGAAGTGGTCGCGTCAAACCTTTGTTGGAATGTATACTGAAAGCCTAGCGCTTTTTGTATGAACATTTTATTTTGAAATAAGAATCACATGATCATTGTTTGAACTTTATATATTTATTATATGTGTGCATATTGTCTAAAATTTTACATTGTAGATAACATGGTGCTTGGTGTGGCATAGAAGATTATGTTATCAGTCCCTTGTAAAATATAAGTAGAGGCTCATAACCAAGATGGTTTTGGACAACCCATTGGCATGGTTGTAGTGTAGCTTGGTATTGTTTTGTCTTGAACATAGAGTTACACTAGTACACTTTGGTGTATTGAGTAGGACCGACATAGAGGTGATTCAATTAATTGCTGACTACATAATTGAATCGGACCTCGGATATTATGTTGTACATGCTTTTAATCCCGATAAAATAACGGGCACATGTACTTAGTATTTATTTCTTTGATTTACCAGAGGGTGAGATTTAGATGGATTAAATCAATATGCCCGGTAAGTTGGGAAATGATATTATTTACATGGTGTGCCATTGATTATAGGAGGAAACCGTGTCCTATATACTAGGTTGATGATGTCCCCTTGAGGAGCTCATAAGGTTCATCATGTAAACCCAGCTGGTTGACTTAGTCAACATGATGATAAGGTTGAGTGGTACTACTCGAGGAATTAGATGTTAATTAATTGATGGTCAGTAAATCAATTAATTGACGTACATTTGATATCTTAAACACGGGGAGATGGATGTACAAATAATATATGGAGCCCATATTGATTTATGGGGGTTGGTGAGGTAGTTCAATGATGATCCTCTAGTGAAATGGAACATCATTGATGGATCAAGTTTGTGTGGTTCCGATCCATCGGGTGGCAAAGATCCAACTCCTCCTTATGGTCCCTATCGTAGCCTAATATAATCCTCGTGAAGTCTAGATCCAAGGATGTAAAACAAAACGGTTGGGATTAAATCCCTAGATCCGATGGTTGGGATGAAACCCTAGAACCAACGGTTGGGATTAAATCCCTATATCCGATGGTTAGGATAAAACCCTAAAATCAACGGTTGGGATTAAATCCCTAGATTTGACGATTGGGATAAAACCCTAGATCCGACGGTTGGGATGAAACCCTAGATCCGACGGTTGGGATGAAACCCTAGATCCAACGGTTGGGATAAAACCCTAGATCCAACGGTGGAGATTAAATCCCTAAATCCGACGGTGGAGATTAAATGAGGCTTAGGCCCAACTCTATATATAGATGGCTAAGGCTTGGGCGGCAAGATAGAAATAGGAAACTAGGGTTTGGCTCATCTCAAAGTGGGCGGCAACAAACCCTAAAGGAGCTAGGGTTTTGGGCGGCTAGAAGTGGGCGGCAACATCATTGTTCTCCCTAGGGTTTTGGCCGGCGCCCATCATCCTATTCTCATCCATTGCCGGGTGCTCCTCTCTTCCTCCTCCTTTGCTCATTGGTGGACGACAGTTCTCCAACTCCTTGGTGGCCGGCACTTCTCCAACCTCTAGGTGGCCGGCGGCAACATTGCAAAAAGTTGGCCAGCGCTCATCCACTCGTTCCTTGGCCGGCGGTTGCATCAAACTCCCTTGCTTGGTGGCCGGTTCTAGAAAGAAAAGGTTTTGTTGGTTCTTCTCTTTGTTCGCAGTGGACAAGGAAGGGAAGAACGCGATCTAGAAGGCTTCTACTCGTGGAGGATCTTCGCCCACACGTCGTCCATGAGGAGGATAGGACATACGGTAGAAGATCGTAAGGTATAAAGTTTTACAACTTTATTTTATGATCTTAGCATGTTATTTTATATGTTGATTATACAAGTGTGTGTTTGTATATAGTTTGTATAATCATAGACCCCGAAGACAAACACAAAAACCGGCGATCCGTCCATCGTCTCTTCCGCGGCTAACCAACTAGAAGAGTTGTGTTGCTTGAACAACTAGTTTGATCAAGTGACCACTCAAGTTGTTAGCACGACGATGAATTGGTTGTGCTAAGGAAACTCATCCCATCCGGATTAATTATTTCATTAGTGAAAATTTTAATCCGGGGACATGGGAACCAATGATCCTCCGATGCAACTACCAACAAGTGGTATCAGAGCCACGGTTTCCGATTTTATATGTTTTGGATTCGGTTACTTTCATGCACATATCATATATTGAGTATGCCAGATAATAGTAGGATGTGCATAGGCTAACTTTTTGGTTGCAGGCATAAGATCCGACTATTATGGCTATTTGGTTGTAGTGATTGTTTTGTGTGTGATTGTATGTATATTATTTGAATCCTCGGGGTTGACGAGGCTAGATTAGTATTTAATTTTTGTAATTAAATACTGCATTGTTTAGCCGCTCATTTTAGTTTACTTTCGATCTAGATTATTTGTACACTCCTTCGTGGAGTATAGGATCGATGGATGTAAATTAAAATAGTTTAATCTCGGCTCGGATCTCTTTGGTGACTTGCCCACGGGAAAAGATGGAGCGGACGAGGTGGCGACACGACGGGATGCATATTGGAGGACAATGCCATAATAGTTGGAAAAATTCTGTTTTTTCCATATTTATTGCTTATTTGTTTTATATGCATGTTGTGTATGATTTAAAATTCCTCATTTTCAATTTACTAAGTGGGAGAGGGACATTTTAATTAATTCCCGAGGCCTCCATTACAATTTGACGTGTGATGCAACAAACTTGCGCGTTGGCTCTGAGTGCCTTCCTCCCCATCGGATGGGTTTGTTTGTGGATCACTAGGTCAAATAATGGTTATAGGAAATTATTTAGGATCGTTTGTACTTCCCCATCGGTAAGGCACATAATCCGAAATAATTCCCTTAGTATCGTGTAATGGTGCACACTTAGATGCAAATAAAAAGTATCCTCCCCATCGGAGTCACTGCTTTTATTTGTAGGGCTAAAGAGAAACCAACTATTAATTTTATTTGTCAAAAAGTAAGGTTGACAAGATAATAAAATTAAAGGATAAAACCTCCTCTTACAAATGTAGAATTCGTATAAGTCCACACTATCGTGGCATGCGATATTCTCAGTGTTTTGAGGAATCAATAATATTTGAAATCTAATATTTTGATCATTGTGATTTTTAGGATTTTCAAATGGCTTTCAACCCACTTGCTGTGATTTTAAAAGAAAATAAGCTTACTGGACCAAACTATATTGATTGGAAAAGAAATCTGGATATTGTCTTAACTGCGGAGGAGTACAAATTTGTACTATTCGAGGTCTGTCCTCCTAAGCCCACCGATGACTCTGATGAAAAGGAGAAAGAACGTTATAAGAAATGGATCAAGGCAGATGAGATGGCGCGGTGTTACATTTTGGCATCTATGTCAAATGTGCTGCAACATCAACATCAGGCCATGGCCACAGCTTATGACATGATGTTCAATCTCAAGGAACTTTTCGGACATCAGAGTAGGGCGGCTAGGCAGGAGGCGATGAGAAACTTGATGACGACTACCATGATCGAGGAACACCCGTTCGGGATCATGTTCTCAAGATGATGGCTCATCTTAATGAGATGGAAGTCCTCGGAGCTGAGATCGATGGGGAAACCCAGGTCGATATCATTCTCCAGTCTCTGCCTAGGAGTTTTGAGCAGTTCCGCCTCAACTACAACATGAACAAGAGGTTGTATTTGTTGGCGGAGCTTCTGACAGAACTCCAGGCGGCAGAGGAGCTTTTTCGTCAAAGTGCTCAAGCCATGGTCACTCAGAAGGTTTCTTCCTCTAAACCGAAAGGTAAGAATAAGAAGAAGCAAGGTGGAGCAATAAAAGTGGCAATGGGACCTCAGGCAGGAGTGAAGAAGCCGAAAGGCAAGTGCTTCACTTGCAACCAGACTGGACATTGGAAGGCGAACTATCCTTGCCGAAAGAACAAAGGTATATCTTCTTGTTTAGTTGTTGAAACATGTTTAGCGGTGTTATCTACCAGTGCCAGGTGTGTAGATACAGGAGCCACTGATTATGTCTGCAATACTTTGCAGGGGTTCCAGGAAGCCCGACGACTAGCTGAGGGAGAGATTACCGTCTTCATGGGCAATGCTTCAAAGGTAGCGGCTATTGCAGTGAGAGACGTTTATTTATCTTTTGATAATAATAATGTTTTGGTTTTGAGAAATTGTCTTTATGTACCTACTTTTAAAAAGAATTTAATTTCAGTTTCTAAATTGTTTATGGATGGATATTCTGTTTCTTTTAATGACAAAGTGGTTATAAAAAGGAATAGGGAGATTATCTGTTCTGGTACATTGGTTGGACATTTATATACTCTTGAATTGAAAACTCCCACGATTCATATAGAAATTAAAAACTCATCTTCTAAGTCTAATAAGAGAAAAGAACCTTCACAAATAAACTAAACATATCTTTGGCATCTAAGGCTTGGTCATATTAACCTAAGGAGAATTCAAAGGATGATAGATGATGGACCTTTGGGTTCATTAGTGGTGGAGGATCTCCCAACCTGCGAATCTTGCTTGGAAGGTAAAATAACCAAGAGGCCTTTCAAGGCCAAGGGGTATAGAGCCAAAGATTTGTTAGAATTGGTTCATTCTGATTTGTGCGGTCCTATGTCTATCCAGGCAAGAGGTGGTATTGAATATTTCGTCTCTTTTATAGACGATTATTCAAGATATGGATACATTTACTTGATGCGCCACAAGTCTGAATGCTTTGACAGGTTCAAAGAATTCAAGGCTGATGTGGAGAACCGTCAAGGTAAAAGTATCAAGACATTACGATCTGATCGTGGTGGCGAGTACCTCTTGGAAAAGTTTAGGAGTTACTTATCAGAGGCTGGGATTCAATCCCAATTGACTGCACCTGGCACACCCCAACAGAATGGTGTGGCGGAGCGAAGGAATAGGACTCTTATGGAGATGGTAAGATCGATGATGAGTTATTCTGAGTTACTTGATTCGTTCTTGGGGTATGCTCTGGAAACAGCAGCACACATTCTGAACTTGGTTCCATCAAAGTCAGTACCCTCTACTCCCACAGAGTTGTGGACTGGGCAAAAGCCTAGTCTAAGACATATTCGGATTTGGGGTAGTCCAGCACATGTGCTGAAGGGAGATGCTGGTAAGTTGGAATCTCGTACAGAAGTACGCTTGTTTGTTGGCTACCCTAAGGGAACAAAGGGTGGTTTATTCTATAGTCCTAGAGATCAGAAGGTGATCGTGAGTACGAATGCCAGATTTCTAGAGGTGGACTATGTGATGAACCACAAGCCCACGAGTAGGATTGTTCTTGAGGAGTTGACAGGGGAAGTCCCGACTTCAGTACCACCGGTACAAGAGGAGACACCACAAGTCACTGCACCGCGTGTCACAGTGCATACACAGGAGGCACCTCGTCGTAGTGGGAGGGTTGTTAGACAACCCGAGAGATTCATGTTTTTGGGAGAGTCTTTGGACTTAGTCCCTGGTGAACATGAACCTGATTCCTGGACATATGATGAGGCACTCCAAGATAGAGATTCGGTATCTTGGCAAAAAGCGATGAATTCAGAGATAGAATATATGGATTCTAATCAAGTCTGGGAGCTAGTAGAGCCACCCGATGGTGTAAAAGCCATTGGATGCAAGTGGATCTACAAGAGAAAGAGAGGAGTAGACGGGAAGGTTGAGACCTTCAAAGCTAGGCTTGTTGCGAAAGGGTATACTCAGAAAGAGGGTATCGATTATGAGGAGACATTTTCGCCGATAGCTATGCTTAAGTCTATCCGGATTCTCTTATCTATAGCTGCTCATATGGATTATGAGATTTGGCAGATGGATGTCAAGACAGCTTTCCTTAAGGGAAATCTTGAGGAGAACATCTATATGCGGCAACCAGAGGAATTCATTGCTAAAGGCAAAGAGCATCTTGTATGTAAGCTTAATCGGTCCATTTATGAATTGAAGCAAGCTTCTAGATCTTGGAACATCCGCTTTGATGAGGTAATCCAGTCATTCAAAGTCCGGATGAGCCTTGTGTATACAAGATATGTGATGGAAACATAGTGGTGTTTCTTGTACTATACGTAGATGACATTTTGTTAGTTGGCAACAATATCAAAGTGTTATCAGACGTAAGAGTATGGTTGTCAAAACATTTTAATATGAAGGACTTGGGAGAAGTGGGACACATCCTTGGGATCAAAGTTATAAGGGATCGCAAGAAAAGGATGTTGTGCTTGTCTCAAGCTTCATACATTGACACTATCCTTGCTCGTTTTAGCATGCAGAACTCCAAGAAAGGTTTTCTACCTTTTAGGCATGGATTTCCTTTATCTAAAGAGATGTGGCTCAAAACATCAAAGGAGATAAAGGACATGAAGGCGGTTCCTTATGCTTCGGCAGTAGGAAGCCTCATGTATGCTATGCTATGTACGAGACCAGATATCTGCTTTGCCATGGGCACGGTTAGCAGATATCAGAGTAATCCTAGACAGGGACATTGGACTGCGGTAAAACATATATTGAAGTACCTGAGAAGGACTAGGGATTATATGCTGGTTTACCGGGCAGATCAATTAGTGCTTGTGGGTTACACGGATTCGGATTTCCAATCAGATAAGGACAAGAGTAAGTCTACCTCGGGGTTTGTGTTTACTTTTGGAGGTGGAGCCATAGTATGGAGGAGTGTCAAGTAGAAATGCGTGGCAGACTCTACCATGGAAGCTGAGTATGTGGCGACCTAAGGCGCAAGGAAGTCAGATGGCTCAGAACTTCTTGATGGACTTGGATGTGATTCTGGTTTGCCCGTAACTATCACAATTTATTGTGATAATAGCAGTGCAATTGCAAACTCAAGGAACCACGAGCCCATAAGGCAGTAAACACATAGAGCGCAAGTACCACCTTATACGAGAGATCGAAAGCGAGGAGAAGTTGTTGTCGCCAAGATTGCATCAGAGGATAACCGCGGATCCATTCACTAAGGCCCTTCCAAATGAAAGCGCTTGATAGGCATGTGGAGGACATGGGATCATGTATGGCAGAGTGATGACGGCATAGTCTTTAGTATAAGTGGGAGATTGTTGGAATGTATACTGAAAGCCTAGCTCTTTTTGTATGAACATTTTATTTTGAAATAAGAATCACATGATCATTGTTTGCACTTTATATATTATTATATGTGTGCATATTGTCTAATATTTTACATTGTAGATAACATGGTGCTTGGTGTGGCAATGAAGATCATGTTATCACCCTTGTAAAATATAAGTAGAGGCTCACAACCAAGATGGTTTCTGGACAAACCATTGGCATGGTTGTAGTGTAGCTTGGTATTGTTTTGTCTTGAACATAGAGTTACACTAGTACACTTAGGTGTATGAGCAGATCGACATAGAGGTGATTCAATTTAGTATCGACTACATAATCAATCGACTCGGATATTATGTTGTACATGCTCTTAATCCCGATATAATAACGGGCACATGTACTTAGTATTTATTTCTTTGATTTACCAGAGGATGAGATTTAGATGGATTAAATCAATATGCCCGGTAAGTTGAGAAATGGTATTATTTACATGGTGTGTCGTTGATTATAGAAGGAAACCGTGTCCTATATACTAGGTTGATGATGTCCCCTTGAGGAGCTCATAAGGTTCATCATGTAAACCCAGCTGGTTGACTTAGTCAACATGATGATAAGGTTGAGTGGTACTACTCGAGGAATTAGATGTTAATTAATTGATGGTCAGTAAATCAATTAATTAACGTACATTCGATATCTTAAACATGGGGAGATCGATGTAAAAATAATATATGGAGCCCATATTGATTTATGGGGGTTGGTGAGGTAGTTCAATGATGATCCTCTAGTGGAATGGAACATCATTGATGGATCAAGTTTGTGTGGTTCCGATCCATCGGGTGGCCAAGATCCAACTCCTCCTTATGATCCCTATCGTAGCCTAATATAATCCTCGTGAAGTCTAGATCCAAGGATGTAAAACAAAACGGTTGGGATTAAATCCCTAGATCCGATGGTTGGGATGAAACCCTAGAACCAACGGTTGGGATTAAATCCCTAGATCCGATGGATAGGATAAAACCCTAGAATCGACGGTTGGGATTAAATCCCTAGATCCGCTAGTTGGGATAAAACCCTAGATCCGACAGTTGGGATGAAACCCTAGATACGACGGTTGGGATGAAACCCTAGATCCAACGGTTGGGATAAAACCCTAGATCCGACGGTTGGGATAAAACCCTAGATCCGACGGTGGAGATTAAATCCCTAGATCCGACGGTGGAGATTAAAGGATACTTAGGCCCAGCTCTATATATAGATGGCTAAGGCTTGGGCGGCAAGATAGAAATAGGAAACTAGGGTTTGGCTCATCTCAAAGTGGGTGGCAACAAACCCTAAAGGTGCTAGGGTTTTGGGCGGCTAGAAGTGGGCGGCAACATCATTGTTCTCCCTAGGGTTTTGGCCGGCACCCATAATCCTATTATCATCCATTGTCGTGTGCTCCTCTTTTCCTCCTCCTTTGCTCATTGGTGGCCGGCGGTTCTCCAACTCCTTGGTGGTCGGCACTTCTCCAACCTCAAGGTGGCCGGCGGCAACATTGCAACAAGTTGGCCGGCGCTCATCCACTCGTTCCTTGGGCGGTGGTTGCATCAAACTCCCTTGCGGTGGCCGGTTCTAGAAAGGAAAGGTTTTGTTGGTTCTTCTCTTTGTTCGCAGCAGACAAGGAAATGAAGAACGCGATCTAGAAGGCTTCTACTCGTGGAGGATCTTCGCCCACACGTCGTCCACGAGGAGGATAGGACATATGGTAGAAGATCGTAAGGTATAAAGTTTTACAACTTTATTTTATGATCTTAGCATGTTATTTTATATGTTGATTATACAAGTGTGCATATATATATAGTTTGTATAATCATGGACCCCGAAGACAGACATAAAAATCGGCGATCCGTCCGTCGTCTCTTCCGCGGCTAACCAACTAGAAGAGTTGTGTTGCTTGAACAACTAGTTTGTTCAAGTGACCACTCAAGTTGTTAGCACGACGACGAATTGGTTGTGCTAAGGAAACTCATCCCATCTGGATTAATTCTTTCATTAGTGAAAATTTAAATCCGGGGACATGGGAACCAATGAGCCTCTGAAGCAACTCCCAACAACCTTATCCATTTTGACCTAGTGCAAAGGCTGATTCGTCGCCATCAGTCGACTGATGCCCCCCATCTGTCGACTGATGAGCATCAGTCGACTTCCCAGTGTCCAGAAGTCGACTGCCAGCCTGGCCACTCCCCTACAGTAAGAGATTAGCTCGAAAAATGATAAATGCGACGGTTTCTAACCATCCGATCTCGACCTAGACCTTCCACAGGAAGTCTTAGTCGGATCGCCGCCTACGGTCATCCCCGTAAAGAGGACACGACCTTACAATCTCTCACTCACACGAGCTTTCCTTGATACTTACCTTGTAGCTCTCGCTTCCGGCCTTCCACTCGATTCCTTCGGCTCCCTCCGAAGCCACTCGAGTTTCTCCCGACCAATGCGGCTTCCTCCGGGTGTCGCTATCCTTCAGCTCCATATTTAGTACTTTTTTGCACACTCGATTTAACTCGTGAGATAATGATGTAAACTTAACTTTGTGTCTTTGCCATAATCAAAACACAGGTTCGATTATCTAGTGCCCCTGCACCAACAATCTCCCCCTTTTTGATCTATGGCAAACCAACACAAAGTTAAGGGAAAATAAAGCATAAAACAAGTATAGTAGATGATGAATGCTACTTTCAAACACTCCCCCTTAACCAAAAACTCCCCCATAACCCTAGGTGAGTTTTGAAAGAGAAAATTCAAAATTAAATTTTGTGTTACTCCCCTTTAACTTTCGCTCTTCTCCCCCTTTTTCCATAAATAAAAAAAAATTGGGGTTTTTGTATAAAATAGGGGTTTAAAAACAATATCGTATATGCATGCATCTAGATAAATCAACTATGAGTCCAAGCATGCATCTAGCAGTAGTTAGATAGATTGGTTCGAAGTGTGTCCCTCTGCACCAATAATCTAAAGGTTTATAATATAACCCTTAGAGTTAGTTTGCTCTCCCCCTTAGTCAAATATATGAAGTATAAGAGATGTAGGGGGCGCTAAACTTGGGCCTAAGAGTTGTTAAGTACAATAGTTGAGAAAATAAGTAGTATTTTGAAGAGGTTGTTTTAAGTATATTTTAATTATCCTTAACATCTCACCCATTATATGTGTCTCAGAATTTGTTTACCTTATATGTTTTGTTTTGTGAGATGATATTAAATTGATTAAAGATAGTCAACCTTGGGTTAGATTCAGATTTAACCTTTAGATCATTAAGTAACTTTTCGAGAAACTAGCTTCCAGGTCGTGGCGAGGCACAGGGGCCTTCTCTGATCGGAACAACGACCACTTTCTTAGCCAAATCCAAATTCAAGAAAATATCACTTAAGTCACTTAGGGTTACTTCCTGGTCTAACTAGTTTAGGATACGGTGAGGTAGCTTCAGCTAGTTCCACTCGGTCAAGTGCACCAAGCTAGATATGCCTTATCTAGTTCGAATACACAAGACTTTGTTTCCCTAACGTACTATCATCTCGTCGCGTCCTGATACTATGTTGTCAAGAGTTGACTAACTATCTTTCCTATCTAGCCCTTCTAAAAATTTAAGTAAAATATTCAATGGTTTTGCTAAGTAAGCGGGTATACTATTTTAGTTTTAGCTCCCCCTGGACCATTGAACCAATATGGTCTATTCAAATAATGAACTTGATCCTGGGGAATCCAATACTTATTAGTCCTTATATGTGAGTTTAATAAAACCTTTGGGACCCATGCTTGGACTCTTTGATGACTACGATTTACGATAGACATATAAGACCTATTCATAGTCTTTGACTTAAATCCGAGTCCGACTTTGTTGTACACGTCTCTTTGGGTTCCAAGTAGTCGATTAAGGTTCTTAGATCCCAACATGAACCTTTCCAACCTAGCCTCAACCTCTTGAACTCGGTCTTTCAAAAGAGAATTCTCCTCCTTAAGTTTTTCAATTTTAGTTGAGTTTCCCTTTTGAACTTGACTAGTTGAAGAGGTTAGAGTAGCCTCTTGCCTGAGGGTTTCAACCTCCTTAAGTAATGAGTCAACCCTAGACTCGGACTTAGTCAATTTCCTAGTAAGCATTTTAATTGTACTGTAAAGTGTACTAATTAAAGAGCGATTAACCTTGACTTTCCCTTTTGGTTCGGCTTTGAGTTTCCTCTCGAAGTAGTCCTCGAGTTCAGAGTCGGTGTTGTAATTGGACTCGGCTTCGGATTCTGACTCGGACTCCTCCGGTCTTGTCATGTAAGCTATGTCTTCTTTGTTGTCCCAAGATGCATGGAAAGCCTTCTTTTGATTTGATTTTAATTGTTCCCTCTTTTGGTTCTTTAATAGGCTCCTTTCCCTCCGAACGATCTTCCGCACCACATTCACTATTGCCTCCACCTCTTCGGATTCGGACTCTGATTCGTCTTCGGCTTCAAGTCCATCTTCTTGCCTAGTAGGTGGCTTGCTTCTTTGTCCTGCAAGTAGAGCAATACCTCTCTCGGCCCGGACCATGTTAGTTTGCTCATGAAGTTCAAACTAGGAAAATAATTCGTCTAACCTAAGCTTTGAAAGGTCCTTAGAGACCTTGTAGACATCGACCATGGATGCCCGCAAGGTAGTCCTAGGGAAAGCATTTAAGGCGTACCTTATAAGGTCCCGGTTCTCTATGGATTGCCCGATCGAGTGAAGACCATTGATGATGTCTTGGATCTGCGCATGTAATTGGGTGGCGGTCTCGTGATCCTGTATCTTTAGATTGTACAGTTTATTTAAAAGTAAATCTCTTTTACATAACTTAGCATCGGGCATCCCTTCGTATAGATCAATCAATTTGTTCCAGAGGTCTTTGGCGCTAATGAATGGTCCGATGCGGTTGAGTTCCTCCTTGGACAAGCTGCATTGCAATATTTGGGTTGCTCTTGCATCTACTTCGATTTGCCTCTTGGTTGCATTTGTCCATTTGTTAAACCCCAAGGGCTCCCCTTGATCATTGGTGGGTAGAGCAAAACTGGTTTGGATTATTATCCAAGTATCGACTTGTGTTTTCAAGAAACACTCCATCCGACCTTTCCAATAACCGAAATCATTTCCGTTAAAGAATGGAGGTCGGGTGGTGCTATACCCCTCAATGTGAGCCATTAAGTATCTTGTAAAACACGAACAAAAACCAAAGAGAATTCCAAGACTCGGTCTTGGATTAGTAGTGCGGGAAATAATAGGAAATAAACAGAAATAAAAAAGAAGAATAAGAAACAAACAAAAACTAGAAACTTACAATCTTCGATGTCCCCGAAAGGGTACTAAACGTTGGATTTGGGGGCTGGAAATAGCTTGTTATGAGGATACCTCCTAAGAAATGTAGATCTCTCAGAGAGCTTTGATTTGGTAGCTAGATCGTTTTGAGAGTTCTCTTGTACGAAAAGATATGACCGTTTTACCGTCGACTACTCAAAAATAGAATACTAGGCTTTCACCCAGTCCACAATTCTGTGGGAGTAGAAGGCACTGATTTAGATGGAACCAAGTTCAAAATGTACACCGCCGTATCTAGAGCATATCCCCAGAACGAATCTGGTAACTTAGAATAACTCATCATCGATCTAACCATCTCCATAAGAGTCATATTCCTTCGCTCTGCTACACCATTCTGCTGGGGTGTGCCAGGTGAAGACATTTGGGATTGAATCCCAGCCCCTGATAAGTAATTCCTAAACTATCCCAAGATGTACTCACCACCACGATCAGATCGTAGTGTCATGCATTTCTTGAATAATTGTCTATGAAAGAGACGAAATATTCAAGACCACCTCTTGCCTAGATTGATATAGGACTATACAAATCAGAATGAACCAATTCCAACACATCTTTGGATCTTATACCCCTTGGCCTTAAAAGGCCTCTTGGTCATTTTACCCTCCAATCAAGATTCGCAGGTTGGGAAATCCTCCACCACTAATGAACCCAGAGGTCCATCAGATATCAACCTTAGAATTCTGCTTAGGTTAATATGACCAAGCCTAAGATGCCAAAGATATGTTTGGTTCATCTTCGAAGGTTCTTTTCCCTTATTGGAATTAGAAGATGAGTTATTAACTTCTATTTGCATCGTGGGAGCTTTTAGTTCAAGTGTATTCAAATTTCCTATCAATGCACCAGAACAGATAATCTCCCTATTTGTCTTTATAACAACTCTGTCATTAAAAGAAAATAGAATATCCATCCATAAACAATTTATAAACCAAAATTAAATTCTTTCTAAACAAAGGTACATAAAGGAAATTCTTAAGAAGAAAAACATTATTTTTCTCAAAAGATAAATGAACGTCTCCCATTGCAATAGCCGCCACCTTCGTGGCATTGCCCAAGTAAACAGTAATCTCTCCCTCAGCTTGTCATCGTGTTTCCTGGAACCCCTGCAAAGTATTGCAGACATGATTAGAGGCTCCTGTATCTAGACACCAGGTGCTGGTAGATAACACCGCTAACCATGTCTTAACGACTAGACCAAAGGATATACCTTTGTTCTGCTTCGGATTGGGATAGTCCTTCTTCCAATGTCCATCCTGCTTATAAGTGAAGTACTTGCCTTTCGGCTTCTTCACTCGTCCCTGAGTTCCTCCCACCACCTTTGCTCCATCTTATTTCTTCTTCTTCTTGCCTTTCGGCTTAGAAGTAGAAACCTTTTGGGCAACCATGGCCTGAGTCTGAGCAAGCCTTTCTATCGGCTAGAGAATGATATCGACCTAGGTTTCCCCTTCGATCTCAGTTCCAAGGACTTCAAGCTCATTCACAGGCTTAGGAGGATACTCTTCGAAAAGTACATATTTGTACTCCTCAGCAGTTAAGACAATATCTAGATTCTTTTCCAATCAACATAATTTGGGTATAGTAAGCTTATTTTCCTTTAGTATCACAACAAGTGAACTGAAAGTCATTTTTGAAAATCCTGAGAATCACATAGATCATTACTTTATATTTTAAAAAATTATTGATTCCTCAAACAATAAAATTTTAAAATCAACCAACACCTCAAAACACCGAGAATATCGTATGCCACGATCATGTGGACGTATAGGCATTCTACATTTGTAAGAGGAGGTTTTACCCATTAATTTTACTATCTTGTCAACCAAACTTTTTGACAAATAAAATGAATAGTTAGTTTCTCTTCGGCCCTACAAATAAAAGCAGTGACTCCGATGGGGAGGATACTCCTATTTGCATCTAAGTGTTCACCATTACTTGATACCAAGCAAATTATCTCGGGTTATGTGCCTTCCAATGGAGAAGTACACACGCTCCTAAATAATTTCCTATAACCATATCCGACCCTGTGATCCACAAACAAACTCATCCGATGGGGAGGAAGGCACTCAGAGCCGACGCGCAAGTTTGCTTGCATCACATGTCAAATCGTAATGGAGGTCGTGGGAATTTATAAAAATATCCCTCTCCCACTTAGTAATTTGAAAATGAGAAATTTTCTAGGCTACGACATGCATATCAAACAATAAGCAATAAATATGAAAAATAAATTATTTTCTAACTATTATGGCTTTTGTCTTCAATATGTCTCCAATCGCATCGCCTTCTCTTCCACTCCTCCTACACCATGTACGAGCCATCCGGAGATCCAAGCCGAGACTAAAATCTATTTTTAATTTACATCCATCGATCCTATACTCCACGAGGGAGTGTACATGAAATCTAGATCGAAAGTAAACTAAAATAAAAAGAGTGGATAAATAATGTCGTATCTAATTTACAAAAAATCAAATATTAGCCTCGTCAACCCCGAGGATTCCACAAAATATACACATACAATCACATACACAAATATGGAAAAATAGTCGGATCTTATGCCTGCAACCAAAGAGTTAACTTACGCATATCCTACTATTATCCGGCATATATAATATATGAAAAATGCATAAGAGTAATCGAATCCATAAAAACACAAAACTGAAAACCATGGCTCTGATACCAATTGTAGGGTTGGTTTCATTGATCCGTGAGGGGAAACTTCGCTTCCCACTTCAACTCGGTCGCTTGTTCATGGCGATCCCATCGACGTCCCCGGATTAAAAAAATTTAATCCTAGACAAAAGGGATTGCCAAACCAACCAAGTCATCGTCGTGCTATTCGTTTAGAGAGGTCACTTGAACAAACTCGTTGTTACAGCGACCAACCTCTATTCTACGAGTAGCCACGGAATAGACGATGTACGGATCACCGGCTTTTGTATTTATGTTCGGGATCCAAGTATTATTTAGCCACAAACAGAGTATATCATGCTCATAATTGAAATTTTTTTTAAAAATAATACAAAAGAACACTAATCAAAATAAACAAGATTATACCTCTTGTTATACTTCTTGATCTTCTATTGTATGTCTTTCCTCCTTTTGGACGTCGTGTGGGCGACGATCTTCCAAAAGTCGAAGCTCCTAGATCGCAAATCTTCCTTCCTTGTTCACTCCGAACAAAGGAAGATCATAAAACAAAACTCTTCTTCCTATCTAGAACCGGCCACCAAGTCAATAGACTCGATGTTACCGCTGGCCAAGGAAGAGAACATGGAATATGGGAACCGGCCAAACGGGAATCAATAAGAGCATGGGCGCCGGCCAACACTTGGAGAAGACAAAGGAAACCAACCCTTCTCCTTGTTGCCACCCAAAACCCTAAACCTAGCTCTCCTAACTGCCGACCAAGGAAGAGGGGAAGAATGATAGGATGAGCACCGGCCAAGGTAGAGGGAAGAAGGATAGGAACTTGCCAAACCTTAGGAAGAAGAAGAAGAGTCCTCCTCCACTTGTTTCCGCCCACAACCAACCCCCAAACCCTAACCCTAGCCGCCCACTCCTAACCCTAACCAAACTAGGATTACTTGCCGCCCAAGGGTAGCAAACCCTAATCCTCATCCATCAAGTTGACGGCCACCCCTAATCCATCCTTTTATAGAGTTAGGGATAAGCCTTGTTTTAATCTCCACTATTGGTTCTAGGGATTTAATCTCAAACATCGGATCTAGAGATTTAATCTCAACCGTCGGATCTTAGAGATTTAATCTTTACCTTTGGATCTAGAGTTTTGTTTCTATCCATTGGATCTAAGCTTAATGAGGTTTTAATAGGCTACAATAGGGACCATTAGGAGGAGTTGGATCTTGGCCACCCATGGATCAAGCCCACATAAAGTCCGATCCATTAATGATAATCCATCCACTAAAGGATTATCATTGATCTACCTCACCAACCCCCATAAGTTAATATTGGCTCCATATATTATTTGTACATTTTCTCCCCATGTTTAAGATCTCGAATGTCCGTCGATTAATTAATTTACTGACCATTAATTAATCAACATATAACTCCATGAGTAATACCACTCAACCATATCATCATGTCGGACCAAGTTCACCTGCAGGGTTTACATGATGAACCTTATGAGCTCCTCAAGGGGACATCATCATCCTAATATATAGGACACAGTTTCCTCCTATAATCAATGACACACCATATAAATAATATCATCTCACAACTTACAGAGCCTATCGATTTAATCTATAAATCTCGCTCATTGATAAATCAAAGAGATGAATACTAAGTATATGTGCCTGTTATTATATCAGGATTAAGAGTATGTACAATATAATATATGAGGTCTGATTCGATTATGTAGTCTCGGAACTAACAAAAGCTAGAAACTTACGATCTTCGTTGTCCCGGAAATGGCAGTAAACGTTGGATTTTGGGGTTGGAAACTGTAACGCCCGTAAAATTCCTAGCAATTTTATAAGAATTTTTGCATGATTATAATGGGCTTTATGTGGGCTCTTTCAAAAAATAAAAGAAAAGGAGCCAAAAAGGGATGCAAGGCCTAGGAATTGAACCCAAAACCACTAGTAGATAGCTAAGCCCTAAAGATGCATCCAATAAATGTCCTCTCCATGAAAATCCATGCTAAAACTTGTGTTAATATGAAGATGATAGATGTCTAGATGAGTTTGGTTAAGTGGTTGATGTTGGGTTTCCGGCACCGCTGTGAGTCTGTGTTCGAACATATTTCGTAAACATGTGCACAGCGGAAGGAATAAAATAATAAATCTAATTTATTACAATACACACATCACACGCATGCATAGTACAACATGTGTAGACATAATCGTAAATTCAAATTTTGCAATAAAAGGAAACTTATACTACGTATACCTTACGTATCACGTGTAGCGGGAAAGGCATCAACCGGAACAATTCTCGCTAGAATCGTCTCTATCTGTATCCACGCCGAGTATCTTCGGGATGACTTCACAAAGTCACGAGCCTCGTCTTCGTATGGGTTACTAGCCACGTGTTGAAGACGATGGGATCGAGAGAAGATCACGATCCGAATCAAAATTCGGATCCAAAACGAGTCCTCAAAAACTCGCTTCTCCGGAGAGGTATTCGTCAACCGTTTGACGAATCCTTCATCCTCCACCTATGAGGATTACCGGAGATCGAATCCCCAGTAAGGCTACCACTGTCGGAGCTCCAAACGTCGTCCAAATGATGCTCCGACAAGAAGGAAACAAGCTGTCCAGAAAACTGGACAGCTTTGGTGGAGGAATAGGGGCTGGCCAAATAAGGAAGGTTGAGGCTCACCTTGTCGCCGAACCCAAAGGAGATCACCGGAGCTCCTCCGACAGCAGCTCGACGCCGGCAAGAGGGAAGGACAACACCTTCTGGATGCCGGCAAGGGAGCTGGGTGGTGGGTGGTGGTTGGCGGCGGCAAGGTGGGGTTGGCGCCGACTACACCAAGGAGAGGAGTTTTAAAATCCCACGGCCTCAATTACGATTTGACATGTGATGCAAGCAAACTTGCGCGTCGGCTCTGAGTGCCTTCCTCCCCATCGGATGAGTTTGTTTGTGGATCACACGGTCAGATATGGTTATAGGAAATTATCTACCGACACCTGGTGTGTAGATACGGGAGCCTCTAATCATGTCTGCAATACTTTGCTGGGGTTCCAAGAAACCCGACGACAAGCTGAGGGAGAGATTACCATTTACTTGGGCAATACCATGAAGGCGGCGGCTATTGTAGTGGGAGACGTTAATTTATCTTTTGAGAAAAATAAAGTTTTGGTTCTTAAGAATTGCCTTTATGTACCTTTGTTTAGAAAGAATTTAATTTAGGTTTATAAATTGTTTATGGATGGATATTCTATTTCTTTTAATGACAGAGTTGTTATAAAAAGAAATAGGGAGATTATCTATTCTGGTGCATTGATAGAAAATTTGAATACACTAGAACCAAAAGCTCCCACGATGCAAATAGAAGTTAATAACTCATCTTCTAATTCCAATAAGGGAAAAGAACCTTCGAAGATGAACCAAACATATCTTTGGCATCTTAGGCTTGGTCATATTAAACTAAGCAGAATTAAAAGGTTGATAGTTGATGGACCTCTGGGTTCATTAGTGGTGGAGGATTTCCCAACCTGCGAATCTTGCTTGGAGGGTAAAATGACCAAGAGGCCTTTTAAGGCCAAGGGGTATAAGATCCAAAGATGTGGTGGAATTGGTTCATTCTGATTTGTATAGTCCTATGTCTATCTAGGCAAGAGGTGGTCTTGAATATTTTGTCTCTTTCATACACGATTATTCATGATATGCATGACACTACGATCTGATCGTGGTGGTGAGTACATCTTTGGATAGTTTAAGAATTACTTATCAGAGGCTGGGATTCAATCCCAAATGTCTGCACCTGGCACACCCCAGTATAATGGTGTAGCAGAGCGAATGAATAGGACTCTTATGGAGATGGTTAGATCGATGATGAGTTATTCTAAGTTGCCAGATTCGTTCTGGGGATATGCTCTAGATACGGCGGTGTACATTTTGAACTTGGTTCCATCTAAATCAGTGTCTTCAACTCCCATAGAATTGTTGACTGGACGAAATCCTAGACATATTCGGATATGGGGAGTCCAGCACATGTGCTGAAGGTAGATGCTGATAAGTTGGAACCTCGTAAGAAGTACAAATGTTCATTGGCTATCCTAGAGGAACGAAGGGTGGTTTGTTTTATAGTCCTAGAGATCAGAGGGTGATCGTAAACACGAACGCCAAATTTATAGACGAAGACTATGTGATGAACCACAAGCTCATGAGTAAGATTGTTCTAGAGAAAATAAAAAGGGGAAGTCACTTCTTCAGTACCACCGGTACAAGAGGATATACCACAAGTCACTGCACCGTGTGTCACAGAGGATACACAGGAGATACCTCATCGTAGTGGGAGGGTTGTGAGACAACCTGATAGATTCATGTTCTTGGGAGAATCTTCTGATTTGGTCCCTTGCGAACATGAACCTGACCCCTGGACATATGATGAGGCAATCCAAGATAAAGATGCAGCATCTTGGCAAAATGCAATGAATACTGAGATAGAATCTATGGATTCAAATCTAGTCTGGGAGCTAGTAGAACCACCCGATGGTGTAAAAACCATTGGATGCAAGTGGATCTACAAAAGAAAGAGAGGAATAGATGGGAAGGTTGAGAACTTCAAAGCGAGGCTTGTTGCGAAGGGGTATACTCAAAAAGAGAGTATCGATTATGAGGAGACCTTTTCGCCGGTAGCCATGCTTAAGTCTATCCGAATTCTCTTATGCATAGCAGCTCATATGGATTATGAGGTGTGGCAGATGGATGTCAAGACAACTTTCTTTATTGGAAGTCTTGAGGAAAACATCTATATGAAGCAACCAGAGGGATTCATTGCGAAGGGCAAAGAGCATCTTGTATGTAAGCTTAATCGGTCCATTTATGGATTGAAGCAAGCTTCGAGTTCTTGGAACATCCGCTTTGATGAGGTAATCCAGTTTTATGGATTTATTTAAAGTCCGGATGAGTCTTGTGTATACAAGAGATGTGACGGAAACGTAGTGGTATTTCTTGTATTATACGTAGATGACATTTTGTTGATTGGTAACAATATCAAGGTGTTATCGGACTAAGGGTATGGTTGTCAAAACAGTTTGATATGAAGGACTTGGGAGAACTGGGACACATCCTTGGGATCAAGGTTATAAGGGATAGCAGGAAAAAAATGTTGTGCTTATCCCAAGCTTCATACATAGACACGATTATGGATCGTTTTAGCATGCAGAACTCCAAGAAGGGTTTTCTACCTTTCAGGCATGGAGTTCATTTATCTAAGGAGATAGTGGAGAAGAAGGTGGTTCCTTATGCCTCGGCGGTATGAAGCCTCATGTATGTGATGCTATGTACGAGACCAGATATCTGCTATGCCGTGGGCATGGTCAGCAAATATCAGATTAATCCAGGACAAGGACATTGGACTGTAGTAAAGCATATATTGAAGTACCTAAGAAGGACTAGGGATTATATGCTATTTTACCAGGCAGACCAATTACTCCCTGTGGGTTACACGGATTCTGACTTCCAATCAGATAGGGATAACAGTAAGTCTACATCAGGTTTCGTGTTTACTTTGGGAGGTGGAGCAATTTTATGGAGGAGTGTCAAGAAGAAATGCGTGGCAGACCCTACCATGGAAGCTGAGTATGTGGCAGCCTCTGAGGCGGCCAAAGAAGTTGTGTGGCTTAGGAACTTCCTGATGGACATGAATGTGATTCCTGGTTTGCCCAGAACTATCACAATTTATTGTGATAATAATGGTGCAGTTGTAAACTTCAAGGAACCACGAGCCCATAAGGTAAGTAAATACATAGAGCGCAAGTAGCACCTGATACGAGAAATCGTAAAGGATGTAGAAGTTGTTGTCGCCTAGATTGCATCAGAGGATGACCTGGTAGACCGTTTCACTAAGGCCCTTCTAGCGAGAGTTTTGATAGGCATGTGGAGGGAAGGGGAATCAGATGTATGGCTCTATGAGGACAGCATAGTCTTTTATTATAAGTGGGAGATTGTTGGGATGTATACTGAAAAGTCTATCTTTTGTATGAACATCTTTATTTTTGAAATAAGAATCACATGATCATTGTTTGCATATTTTTATGGCTATGCATATTGTCTAATACATTACATTGTAGATAACATGGTGTGTGGTGTCACATGGGATATCATGTTATCGGTTCCTTGTAAAGTATAAGTAAAGGCTCACAACCGAGATGGCTTTGGACAAACCATTGGAATGGTTGTAATGTGATTTGGGATTGGTTTGTCTTGACCATAGAATTACACTAGTGCACTGTGTGTGTATTGAGCAAGACTGACTTAGAGGTGATTCGATTTATTGCTGACTACATAATCGAATCAGACCTCAGATATTATATTTTACATACTCTTAATCCCTATATAATAACGGGCACATATACTTAGTATTCATCTCTTTTATTTACCAATGGACGAGATTTATAGATTAAATCGATAGGCTCGGTAAGTTGGGAGATGATATTATTTATATGGTGTGACGTTAATTATAGGAGGAAACCATGTCATATATATTAGGATGATGATGTCCCCTTGAGGAGCTCATAAGGTTCATCATGTAAACACTGCAGGTGGACTTGGTCCGACATGATGATAAGGTTGAGTGGTACTACTCATGGAGTTAGATGTTGATTAATTAATGGTCAGTAAATTAATTAATCGACGGACATTCGAGATCTTAAACACGAGGAGAAAATGTACAAATAATATATGGAGCCCATATTAACTTATGAAAGTTGGTGAGGTAGATCAATGATAATCCTTTAGTGGATTGGATTCTCATTAATGGATCGGACTTTATGTGGGCTTGATCCATGGGTGGCCAAGATCCAACTCCTCCTAATGGTCCCTATTGTAGCCTATTAAAACCTAATGAAGCTTAGATCCAATGGATAGAAACAAAACTCTAGATTCAAAGGTAGAGATTAAATCTCTAAGATCCTACGATTGAGATTAAATCTCTAGATCCGACGGTTGATATTAATTCCCTAGAACCAATGGGGAAGATTAAAACAAGGCTTATCCCTAACTCTATAAAAGGATGGATTAGGGGTGGACGGAAACTTGATGGATGAGGATTAGGGTTTGCTTCCCTTGGCCGGCAAGTAATCCTAGTTTGGTTAGGATTAGGAGTGGGCGGCTAGGGTTAGGGTTTGGGGGTTGGTTGTGGGTGGCAACAAGTGGAGGAGGACTCTTCTTCTTCTTCCTAAGGTTTGGCCGGTTCCTATCCTTCTTCCCTCTACCTTAGTCGGTGCACATCCTATCATTGTTCCCCTCTTCCTTGGCCGGTAGTTAGGAGAGCTAGGTTTAGGGTTTTGGGCAGCAACAAGGAGAAGGGTTGGTTTCCTTTCTCTTCGCCAAGTGTTGGCCGGCACCCATGCTCTTATTGATTCCCCTTTGGCCGGTTCCCATACTCCGTGTTCTCTTCCTTGGCCGGCGGTAACATCGAGTCTATTAACTAGGTGGCCAGTTCTAGATAGGAAGAAGAGTTTTGTTTTATGATCTTCCTTTGTTCGTAGTGAACAAGGAAGGAGGATTGGCGATCTAGGAGCTTCGACTTTTGAAAGATCGTCACCCACACGACGTTCAAAAGGAGGAAGGACATACAATAGAAGATCAAGAGGTATAATCTTGTTTATTTTGTTTAGTGTTCTTTTGTATTATGTTTATAATTATTTTTCAATTATGAGCATGATATATTCTGTTTGTGGCTAAATAATACTTAGTTCCCGAACATAAATACAAAAGTCGGCGATCCGTACATCGTCTATTCCGCGGCTACTCGTAGAATAGAGGTTGGTCGCTTGAACAACGAGTTTGTTCAAGTGACCTCTATAAACGAATAGCACGACGATGACTTGGTTGCTTGGGCAATCTCTTTTGTCTAGGATTAAATTTTTTTAATCCGGGGACATCGATGGGATCGCCATGAACAAGGAATCGAGTTGAAGTGGGAAGCGAAGTTTCCCCTGACGGATCAATGAAACCAACCATACAGGATGTGCATAGGCTAACTTTTTTGTTGCAGGCATATGTTCCAACTATTATGGTCATATGTGTGTGTATGTGATTGGATGTGTGTAATTGTAATATTATTTCAATCCTCGGGGTTGACGAGGCTTGTAGCGCCCACCCTTATCTGCTCTCAGGGCGGCGCTACTTGGGTCTATATATATATTTTTTTATTTGCATACTACATATGGATCCGTTCAAAGTCTACATGCTTAAACAGGTTATCATAACTGAAACCTTCTTTGGCACATGCATCACCTATCTTATTCATCATTAGCATGACCACATATCTTATCTCATTTCATAACATGCATAACGAAAGGATTCGTTCATGAGTTCTAACATATCGAACCTCTTAAATAAAGGGATACTCATTAAACACAAGTCTTATAAGCGGAAGCAATGTCTTAAATTGTTCTTAGAGCATATAAATATAAGCAGATAGTGAAGGGTCTTCTTCCACCATGCCACTATCACACACACACATGGCCCCTCCTGCCACTTCCTCTAGTGCAGACTTCCTTTATCTGCAGTATATGGACAACATAAACTATAAGCATATAGCTTAGTAAGATCCTTGCCTACTCACAAAAGCCACGATTTCATCAAACTATTAGAACATGAGCATGCGGCATAGAAAATGACCTAAGCATTTCATAGCAACACTAATCAACAACATATCCGGTAATAGTACAAAAAGAACTAAGCATGGCATAGAATTGTTCATAAGGAGTTAAGCATAATTAATCTAAGCGGGGCATACTTTGAACATGAGCGTTATAAGCGCATAAACTAAGCATGCATGAAAGAACGTAATCATAAGCATTTGGTTAACTTGAACATAAACATTTGTAATAACATAAACCCTAATCATGCAGAAGGAACATAGTCGCAAGTATTCTTAACCTTACCCTTAACCTTCACCACATCATAAATCCTAAACTAGCATAAAGTACATAGTCACCACATACTTAGACTTAACTCTAAACATCATAACTTCATAACATCTAGCATGCATAAAGAACCTAGTTCGTAAGCATTCAGAGCATTTAACATAAGCATACACAATATCATAAAAGTCTTTTCTTTTCAAAACATATACTTATAAATACTTCAATATCATCATAACTTCATAACATCTAGCATGCATAAAGAACCTAGTTGTAAGCATTGTGGCCTTTAACATAAGCATACACAATATCATAAAAGTCTTTTCTTTTCAAAACATACACTTATAAATACTTCAATATCATCATAACTTCATAACATCTAGCATGCATAAAGAACCTAGTTCGTAAGCATTCAGAGCATTTAACATAAGCATACACAATATCATAAAAGTCTTTTCTTTTCAAAACATATACTTATAAATACTTCAATATCATCATAACTTCATAACATCTAGCATGCATAAAGAACCTAATTCGTAAGCATTCAGAGCATTTAACATAAGCATACACAATATCATAAAAGTCTTTTCTTTTCAAAACATATACTTATAAATAATTCAATATCATCATAACTTGTTTGGGGGGCCCCAGGTTAAGTACCACATAATGCGCGTTCCCTAATAGGCTGGGGTAGCGAGCCACCAGTCCTACTAGAGCAAGACCTCTTACGTCTTACCAGGGCAAGACCTCTTACGTCTTCTTGTGTCCCTATGGATTTGATTAACGACCACCTGACGGGTCGGGTACTTAACCTCTTGCAAAGTAAAATACTTAATTCTTTCCTTTTTATTGTCATAATATAAAGAATGCTCTTGATCCCCAACACAAAAAGGGAAGCATCTTGATTTTATCTTGTCATAAAGAGAGCTCTTGATCCCTACTTGAAAGGGAAGCATCTCCATCTTATCATATCATAAGGAGAGCTCTTGATCCCTACTTGAAAGGGAAGCATCTCCATCTTATCTTGTCATAAGGAGAGCTCTTGATCCCTACTTGAAAGGGAAGCATCTCCATCTTATCTTATCATAAGGACACAAGCATTCATAACGTAAGAGTACCCTAAAGGGGTCCTAAAGCATAAACGTGTTCATCACATAAGCATGTTTCATTGCATCGTAAACATGAAGCATATTTCCTAAGCATATTCATGACATATTAAATCACAAAACATGTTCTTCACCTAGGCAAATCACAATATTCATGGCACATTACATCATAAACATGTAGCACATTTCCTAGGCATATTCATGGCATATTGAATCATAAAACATGTTCATCACATGGCCTAATTTCATGGCATACTAATTCATAAACTTGAAGCATATTCCCTAAACATATACATGGCATATTAATTCACACAACATGTTCATCACCTAAGCATGTTTCATGGCACATTACATCATAACATGAAGCTTATTTCCTAGGCCTATTCAAGGCATATTAAATCATCAAACATGTTCATCACATAGCCTAATTTCATGTTGCATTGAATCATAACATATTCATCACACAAACATAGTTCATGTCATATTAAAAAAAAACATACCCATAGCACAACTACATATAGGGGTGTTTTCATGAAACCCTAACCCTAAAATCATTGGTTGGCCGAATCTTGTAAGGGGCTCAAGCTTAGGTTTTGTCCCCTAAAATTCATTCATAAAGCATTATAACCTAGCATAGCCTCATTAGGGATATTTTCATGCAACCCTAACCCTAGTTACCTAGGGTGGCCGAAACCTATAAGGGCTCAACTAGGGTTCTTGTCACCTAATATTCATTCATGAGCACTACACCCTAGCATAGCATCTTTAGGGATATTTTCATGCAACCCTAACCCTAGTTACCTAGGGTGGCCGAAACCTATAAGGGCTCAACTAGGTTTCTTGTCACCTAACCTTCATTCATGAGCATTATAACCTAGCATAGCACCATTAGGGATATTTTCATGCAACCCTAACCCTAGTTACCTTGGGTGGCCGAAACCTATAAGGGCTCAACTAGGGTTCTTGTCACCTAACCTTCATTCATGAGCATTATAACCTAGCATAGCATCATTAGGGATATTTTCATGCAACCCTAACCCTAGTTACCTAGGGTGGCCAAAACCTATAAGGGCATCATCTTGGATGGTGGTTACTTAAAGGTCTTACTTGAAACATACCATCTAAGAACATAACTTTAGAATCAAGTTCATGCAACCCTAACCCTAAAATCTTGGGGTTGGACGAACCATATAGGGTCATCCCCTTGGACTTTGGACTCCTAAAGGTATCTACTTGAAACATACCACCCATACAAACCTCCCTTAGTAGCATTTTCATGAATCCTAGCCCACCAACTTAGTTGGCCGAAACTTATAAGGCTACAATTTCATATTTCTTTCAAGCAACCTAACCTATCAAACTAATACACTGCATGTGAGGGAAAACTTACTTCCTTCGCTTTGCTTGAGGAGATGACCTAATGGAAGTCACCTAGCTCTCCTAGCTTGCAAGGGCTCTCGGCCAAAGGAAGAAGAAGAAGGGCTTAGGTTTGGTGAGAATGAAGAGAAGAGGAAGAAGGAAAGAAGAAGTGGCCAAGTGGAACTTCTCTCTTCTTTATAAAGGGAGGAAGAGAAGTTTCTCTTCTCTTTGTCAAGCCTCTTCATTTACCCTCCTCCCATTTATCTATAGGTTCCCCTTTTCCTCTAATGATATGATTCTATTGGGCTCATGGTTAGTGGGTGCATCTATAAGGCTTGGCTATCTCTAGAGGTGGGGGGTTCAATTCCTAGGCTTTGCATCTGTTTTTGGCTTATTTTCTTTTATTTCTCCAAAAAGGCCTACATAAAGCCTATCATCATAAAGCCAAAAATTCTCGTAAAATTGCTAGAATTTCACGGGCGTTACAATCCCTCCTACCTTGGAAAAGTTTCGTCCTCGAAACTGACAACAATTCCGGGGACTTCGGCCTCAGGTCCGCCTCGCGTTCCCAAGTAGCCTCGTAATTCTGCCACAGGACCTTCACTAAGGGCACCTCTTTGTTCCTTAGTCTCTTGACATCTCGGTCTAGTATATGGATAGGCCGACTTTCGATACTCAGGTCCTCTTGAACGTGTACAATTTGTGGCTCGATCACTTGGTCCGCTCTGGATATGCATTTCTTGAGCATAGAGACATGGAACACGTTGTTTATAGCCGACATCTCTTGGGGCAGTTCCAGCTTGTACGCCACCTTGCCCACTCTCTGTGATATCGGATAGGGTCCCACGTAACGTGGATTGATTTACCCTTCCTTCCGAATCTCATCACTCCCTTCATAGGGGTCACTCTGAGGAATACCAGGTCCCCGACTTCGAATTCTAACGGTCTACGCCGCATATCCGCATAGCTCTTTTGTCGGCTCTGAGCAGTTTTGATTCTCTGACGGATATTCTGTATAGCGCGGGTGGTATTGTCAATAATATAGGCCTGAAGACCCATTTCCCTCCTTTCACCACCCTCGTACCAACAGATAGGAGACCTGCATCTTCTCCCGTATAGAGCTTCATAGGGTGCCATTCGGTAGGTTGTTGTAAGCAAATTACGCAGCACAAATATCGACACCGGCTCCCTTAAAGTCTAGAGCACAGCCCGCGCACATATCTTCCAGACTGGTTCACTCTTTCCGTCGGCCAGTCGATTACGAGGATGAAACGATCTTGAATCCCAACTTAGTGCCAAGAGCCTTCTGAACACATTCCCAGAGATGGGAGGTAAAACGGCCATCCCGGTCAGAAATAATAGCCTTAGGCACTCCATGTAATTTGATAATTTCCTTGACATATAATTGAGCTAGTTGCTCAACCGAATAGGTCATCTTGATTGCCAGGAAATGGGCAGACTTTGTCAACCGGTCTATGATTACCCATATAGCATCGTAACCATTTGTCGTTCTGGGTAATCCCGAGATGAAATCCATGGAAATTTCTTCCCATTTCCACTCGGGAATCTGTATTGGCTGCAGTAATCCCCCAGGTTTCTGGTGTTCTGCCTTCACCTTCTGGCAGGTCAGACAGGTGTTGACGTACTGAGCCACATCCCTTTTCATGCCAGACCACCAAAATTTATCCCTTAAGTCCTGATACATTTTATTAGATCCAGGATGCATGGTATAAGGTGTTCCATGGGATTCCTCGAGTATCTTCTGCCGTAACTCCGGATCGTTCGGAATGCATAGGCGATCCCGGAAGTATAATAATCCGCCGTCGGTGATGCGGAATCCATTATCCCTTCCTTCCAGTACTTCTTGTTTGAACTTCTGGATGTCTGAATCACCATCTTGCTTTCCCTTTATATCGTCGAACAGCGTCGGCGTTATAGTCATGGTGGAAAGTTGTCAGAAATGATTTCTATTCCGTAATTCATTACTTCCCTTTTCAGGGGTTGAGATAGCATCGATAAGGACATCAAAGCGGCACCGGACTTTGTTTCCACTCATTATTCGTATGTTCCAGTCTAACCGACATTGATCAATTATACCATACACTTCCCATGCAACGAACTCATCTTTAATTTCAAAAGAACGACTCATCATCTTTTATTCATATTTTGGACGGAAGGAATAATGTTAACATATAACATTCTTTATTCCTAATTGGAACAATGAAACTACTTAAGAAGATAGTTCATTATGACTCCCACTAGGACAAACCCTAGTGCGGTTGTAACTATTTTTAGTCCTATCTTCCTGGCCTCACTAGGGTAGTCTCCTACCGCCACTAAGTTGTGCTTACGAACCCTCTTCCTTCCTCTTGAGGCCACCTACCACCGGATTCTCTACCACACAGCTTCTCTTGAACCTTGTGCTCCGAGCTCTCAAAGACAACTCCGCATATGTTATCCGCCCTTCATAGTGGCCCCATACGTGATGCGCGACTACCATGAAATCGTTTGGTGGAGCGTTAAGGCCCATATCCGATAATTATCCAAAGATCGAAACTCCTCACGCTCGAGTCTCCTAAAGAGACCATCGAGTCTCGTCGGCGACCCCACCATCGTTTATAAACTATCTCTTCAATAGCTTCCCTCAATCGGTTTCGGGACACATCACGACGGGTCATGGTAGTCATCGTCCGTGCCATCTGAAATTGAAAAATGAAGTCAGCACAAGACCGACTAACCCGTACTAAACCGGCTTATTTCAATTCATATGAGCATAGACCCGACACCGATAATTATGAAAATCAGACCTTCGAAATTTTTGGAATGGTAGGTGGTTAAAGACATGTTTCCATCATATAAAGCATGGTAAGGTATTGTTGCTATCTCAATCACAAGTACGGTTCCATTATACTAAACATAACGAGGTATTATTTCTATCTAAGTCGCAAGTGTGATTCCAATCTACTAAAATATGATAAGGTATTATTTCTATCTAGATCACAAGCGTGATTCCAATCTACTAAAACATGATGAGGTATTATTTCTATCTAGTTCACAAGTGTGATTCCAATCTACTAAAACATGATGAGGTATTATTTCTATCTAAATAGGAGTCATTCTTCATTATAAAAGAAACTCAAGTATGCATAAAGTTACTTACTTGGAAATAGCGGGATGGAGGCTTGATGTGTGATAGTGGAAAGGTGAACCGCTCTGATACCGTAGCGCCTTCTTATCTCTGCTCGGGCGCTACTTGGGTCTATATATTTTTTTATTTGCATACTACATATGGATCCGTTAAAAGTCTAAATGCTTAAAAAGGTTATAATAAAGGAAACCTTCTTTGGCACATGCATCACCTATCTTATTCATCATTAGCATGACCACATATCTTATCTCATTTCATAACATGCATAACGAAAGGATTCGTTCATGAGTTCTAACATATCGAACCTCTTAAATAAAGGGATACTCATTAAACACAAGTCTTATAAGCGGAAGCAATGTCTTAAATTGTTCTTAGAGCATATAAATATAAGCAGATAGTGAAGGGTCTTCTTCCACCATACCACTATCACACACGCACATGGCCCCTCCTGCCACTTCCTCTAGTGCAGACTTCCTTTATCTGCAGTATATGGACAACATAAACTATAAGCATATAGCTTAGTAAGATCCTTGCCTACTCACAAAAGCCACGATTTCATCAAACTATTAGAACATGAGCATGCTGGCATAGAAAATGACCTAAGCATTTCATAGCAACACTAATCAACAACATATCCAGGTAATAGTACAAAAAGAACTAAGCATGGCATAGAATTGTTCATAAGCAGGTTAAGCATAATTAATCTAAGCAGGGCATACTTTGAACATGAGCGTTATAACTGCATAAACTAAGCATGCATGAAAGAACGTAATCATAAGCATTTGGTTAACTTGAACATAAACATTTGTAATAACATAAACCCTAATCATGCAGAAGGAACATAGTCGCAAGTATTCTTAACCTTACCCTTAATCTTCACCACATCATAAATCCTAAACTAGCATAAAGTACATAGTCACCACATACTTAGACTTAACTCTAAACATCATAACTTCATAACATCTAGCATGCATAAAGAACCTAGTTCGTAAGCATTTAGAGCATTTAACATAAGCATACACAATATCATAAAAGTCTTTTCTTTTCAAAACATATACTTATAAATACTTCAATATCATCATAACTTCATAACATCTAGCATGCATAAAGAACCTAGTTCGTAAGCATTCAGGTCCTTTAACATAAGCATACACAATATCATAAAAGTCTTTTCTTTTCAAAACATACACTTATAAATACTTCAATATCATCATAACTTCATAACATCTAGCATGCATAAAGAACCTAGTTCGTAAGCATTCAGAGCATTTAACATAAGCATACACAATATCATAAAAGTCTTTTCTTTTCAAAACATATACTTATAAATACTTCAATATCATCATAACTTCATAACATCTAGCATGCATAAAGAACCTAGTTCGTAAGTATTCAGAGCATTTAACATAAGCATACACAATATCATAAAAGTCTTTTCTTTTCAAAACATATACTTATAAATACTTCAATATCATCATAACTTGTTTGGGGGCCCTGTGTTAAGTACCACATAATGCGCGTTCCTAATAGGTCAGGGTAGCGAGCCACCAGTCCTACTAGAGCAAGACCTCTTACGTCCTTACGAGGCAAGACCTCTTACGTCTTCTTGTGTCCCTATGGATTTGATTAACCACCACCAGATTGGGTACTTAACCTCTTGCAAAGTAAAATACTTAATTCTTTCCTTTTTATTGTCATAATATAAAGAATGCTCTTGATCCCCAACACAAAAAGGGAAGCATCTTGATTTTATCTTGTCATAAAGAGAGCTCTTGATCCCTACTTGAAAGGGAAGTATCTCCATCTTATCATATCATAAGGAGAGCTCTTGATCCCTACTTGAAAGGGAAGCATCTCCATCTTATCTTGTCATAAGGAGAGCTCTTGATCCCTACTTGAAAGGGAAGCATCTCCATCTTATCTTATCATAAGGACACATGCATTCATAACGTAAGAGTACCCTAAAGGGTCCTAAAGCATAAACGTGTTCATCACATAAGCATGTTTCATTGCATCGTAAACATGAAGCATATTTCCTAAGCATATTCATGACATATTAAATCACAAAACATGTTCTTCACCTAGGCAAATCACAATATTCATGGCACATTACATCATAAACATGTAGCACATTTCCTAGGCATATTCATGGCATATTGAATCATAAAACATGTTCATCACATGGCCTAATTTCATGGCATACTAATTCATAAACTTGAAGCATATTCCCTAAACATATACATGGCATATTAATTCACACAACATGTTCATCACCTAAGCATGTTTCATGGCACATTACATCATAACATGAAGCTTATTTCCTAGGCCTATTCAAGGCATATTAAATCATCAAACATGTTCATCACATAGCCTAATTTCATGTTGCATTGAATCATAACATATTCATCACACAAGCATAGTTCATGTCATATTAAAAAAAACATACCCATAGCACAACTACATATAGGGGTGTTTTCATGAAACCCTAACCCTAAAATCATTGGTTGGCTGAATCTTGTAAGGGGCTCAAGCTTAGGTTTTGTCCCTAAAATTCATTCATAAAGCATTATAACCTAGCATAGCCTCATTAGGGATATTTTCATGCAACCCTAACCCTAGTTACCTAGGGTGGCCGAAACCTATAAGGGCTCAACTAGGGTTCTTGTCACCTAATATTCATTCATGAGCACTACACCCTAGCATAGCATCTTTAGGGATATTTTCATGCAACCCTAACCCTAGTTACCTAGGGTGGCCGAAACCTATAAGGGCTCAACCAGGGTTCTTGTCACCTAACCTTCATTCATGAGCATTATAACCTAGCATAGCACCATTAGGGATATTTTCATGCAACCCTAACCCTAGTTACCTAGGGTGGCCGAAACCTATAAGGGCTCAACTAGGGTTCTTGTCACCTAACCTTCATTCATGAGCATTATAACCTAGCATAGCATCATTAGGTATATTTTCATGCAACCCTAACCCTAGTTACCTAGGGTGGCCGAAACCTATAAGGGCATCATCTTGGATGGTGGTTACTTAAAGGTCTTACTTGAAACATACCATCTAAGAACATAACTTTAGAATCAAGTTCATGCAACCCTAACCCTAAAATCTTGGGGTTGAACCATATAGGGTCATCCCCTTTGGACTTTGGACTCCTAAAGGTATCTACTTGAAACATACCACCCATACAAACCTCCCTTAGTAGCATTTTCATGAATCCTAGCCCACCAACTTAGTTGGCCGAAACTTATAAGGCTACAATTTCATATTTCTTTCAAGCAACCTAAACTATCAAACTAATACACTGCGGTGAGGAAAACTTACTTCCTTCGCTTTGCTTGAGGAGATGACCTAATGGAAGTCACCTAGCTCTCTCCTAGCTTGCAAGGGGCTCTCGGCCAAAGGAAGAAGAAGAAGGGCTTAGGTTTCGGTGAGAATGAAGAGAAGAGGAAGAAGGAAAGAAGAAGTGGCCAAGTGGAACTTCTCTCTTCTTTATAAAGGGGAGGAAGAGAAGTTTCTCTTCTCTTTCTCAAGCCTCTTCATTTACCCTCCTCCCATTTATCTATAGGTTCCCCTTTTCCTCTAATGATATGATTCTATTGGGCTCATGGTTAGTGGGTGCATCTATAAGGCTTGGCTATCTCTAGAGGTGGGGGGTTCAATTCCTAGGCTTTGCATCTCTTTTTGGCTTATTTTCTTTTATTTCTCCAAAAAGGCCTACATAAAGCCTATCATCATAAAGCCAAAAATTCTCGTAAAATTGCTAGAATTTCACGGGCGTTACAAGGCTAGTATTTAATTTTAGTAATTAAGTACGACATTGTTTAGCTAATCTTTTATTTTAGTTTACTTTCGATCTAGATTTCATGTACACTCCTTTGTGGAGTATAGGATCAATGGATGCAAATTAAAATAATTTGTCTTGGCTCAGATCTCCGCATGACTTGTACATGGCGTAGGGAGGAGCGGACGAGATGGCAACACGATGGGAGGCATATTGGAAAACAAAAGGCATAATAGTTGAAAAATATTTTTTCATATTTATTGCTTCTTGTTTGATATGCATGTTGTGTGCTAGGAAAATTCCTCATTTTAAATTACTAAGTGGGAGTGGGATATTTTTTAAAAAAAATTCCCATGACCTCCATTATGATTTGACATGTGATGCAAACAAACTTGCGTGTCGGCTCTGAGTGCCTTTCTCCCCATCAGATGAGTTTGTTTTGCGGATCACAGGGTCAAATATGGTTATAGGAAATTATTTATGAGTGTGTGTACTTCTCCATCGGAAGGGACATAATCCGAGATAATTGCCTTGGTATCGAGTAATGGTGAACACTTAGATGCAAATACGAGTATCCTCCCCATCGGAGTCACTGCTTTTATTTATAGGGCCGAAGAGGAACCAACCATTAATATTATTTGTCAAAAAGTAAGGTTGACAGGATAATAAAGTTAATGGGTAAATCCTCCTCTTACAAATGTAGAATTCGTATATGTCCACACTATTGTGGCATATGATATTCTCGGTGTTTTGAGGTGTTGGTTGATTTTAAAATTTTATTGTTTGAGGAATCAATAAATTTTTGAAATCTAATGTTTTGATCTATGTGATTCTTAGGTTTTTCAAAAATGACTTTCAACCCACTTCCTGTGATACTAAAGGAAAATAAACTTACTAGACCCAATTATATTGATTGGAAAAGGAATCTAGATATTGTCTTGACTGCTGAGGAGTACAAGTATGAACTCTTCGAAGATTGCCCTCCTAAGCATGTGCATGATTATGGGGAAATGGAGAAAGAGAGTTATAAAAAGTGGATAAAGGCTGATGAGATGGTGCGGTGTTACATTTTGGCTTCTATGTGAAATGTATTGCAACATCAGCAACAAGTCATGCCTACTGCTTATGAAATGATCCTCAATCTCAAGGAACTTTTCGAACACATGAATCGGGTTGCTAGGCAGGAAGCCATGAGGAAATTGATGACGACCACCATGGTTGAGGGAACACCCGTGAGGGATCATGTTCTCAAGATGATGACTCATTTGAATGAGTCGGAAGTCCTTAGAGATGAGATCGATGGGGAAACCCAGGTCGATATCATTCTCCAATCTCTACATAGGAGTTTTGAGCAGTTTCGCCAGAATTACAACATGAATAAGAGGTTGTATTCGTTTGCGGAGCTTTTGACATAACTCCAAGTGGCAGAGGGTCTTTTTCGTCAGAGTGCTCAGGCTCAGGCCATGGTTGCTCAGAAGGTTTCAACTTCTAAGCCAAAAGGCAAGAAGAAGAAGAAACAAGGTGGAGCAAAGGTGGAGGGAGGATCTCAAGGAGGAGTGAAGAAGACGAAAGGCATGTGCTTCACTTGCAAGCAGACTGGACATTGGAAAAAGGTCTTCCTCAACCAGAAGAAGAACAAAGGTATATCTTTTGGTCTAGTCGTTGAAACATGTTTAACGGTGTTACCTACCGACACCTGGTGTGTAGATACGGGAGCCACTGATCATGTCTGCAATACTTTGCAGGGGTTCCAGGAAACCCGATGACAAGCTGAGGGAGAGATTACCGTTTACATGGGCAATGCCATGAAGGTGGCGATTGCAGTGGGAGATGTTTGTTTGTCTTTTGAGAAAAATAATGTTTTGGTTCTTAAGAATTGCCTTTATGTACCTTTATTTAGAAAGAATTTAATTTCAGTTTCTAAATTGTTTTTGGATGGATATTATATTTCTTTTAATGACAGAGTTGTTATAAAAAGGAATAGGGAGATTATCTGTTCTAGTGCATTGATACGAAATTTATATACCCTTGAGCCAAAAGCTCCCACGATGTAAATAGAAGTAAATAACTCATCTTCTAAATCTAATAAGAGAAAAGAACCTTCGAAAATGAACCAAACATATCTTTGACATCTAAGGTTAAGTCATATTAACCTAAGAAGAATTCAAAGGTTGATAGCTGATGGACCTTTGGGTTCATTAGTGGTGGAAGATTTCCCAACCTGCGAATCTTGCTTAGAAGGTAAAATGACCAAGAGGCCTTTTAAGGCCAAGGGGTATAGAGCCAAAGATGTGTTGGAATTTGTTCATTCTGATTTGTGTGGTCCTATGTCTATCCAGGCTAGAGGTGATTTTAAATATTTCATCTCTTTTATAGATGATTATTCAAGATATGGATACATTTACTTGATGCGCCGCAAGTCTGAATGCTTTGACAGGTTCAAAGAATTCAAGGCTGATGTTCAAAAATGTCAAGATAAAAGTATCAAGGCACTACGATCTGATCGTGGTGGTGAATACCTCTTGGGAGAATTTAGGAATTACTTATCATAGGCTGGGATTCAATCCCAATTGTTTGTACCTGGCACACCCCAGCAGAATGGTGTAGCAGAGCGAAGGAATAGGACTCTTATGAAGATGGTTAGATCGATGATGAATTATTCTGAGTTACCAGATTCGTTCTGGGGGTATGCTCTGGATACGATAGTGTATATTCTGAACTTGATACCATCTAAATCAGTGCCTTCTACTCCCACAGAATTGTGGACTGGGCGAAAGCCTAGTCTAAGACATATTCGGATTTGGGGGAGTCTAACACATGTGCTGAAGCAGATACTAGTAAGTTGGAACCTCGTACAAAAGTGCGCATGTTCGTAGGCTATCCTAGAGGAACGAAAGGTGGTTTGTTCTATAGTCCTTGAGATCAGAGGGTGATCGTTAGCATAAACGTCATATTTTTTTAGGAAGACTATGTGATAAACCACAAGCCCATGAGTAAGATTGTTCTGGAGGAAATGAGAGGGGAAGTCACTACTTCATTACCACCGGTACAAGAGGATATACTACAAGTGACTGCACCGCGTGTCACAGAGGATACACAGGTGATACATTATCGTAGTGGGAGGGTTGTTAAACAACCTGATAGATTTATGTTTTGGAGAGAATCTTTTGATTTGGTCTATGGCGAACATGAACCTGATCCCTGGACATATGACGAGGAAATTCAAGATAAAGATGCGGTATCTTGGCAAAGTGCAATGAACTCTGAGATAGAATCTATGGATTTAAATTAGGTCTGGGAGCTAGTAGAAAGACCTAATGATGTAAAAACCATTAGATGCAAGTGGATCTACAAAAGAAAGAGAGGAATAGTCAGGAAGGTTGAGACCTTCAAAGCAAGGCTTGTTGCGAAAGGGTATACTAAGAAGAGTGTATCGATTATGAGGAGACCTTTTCACCGGTAGCCATGCTTATGTCTATCCGAATTCTCTTATATATTTCTGCTCATATGGATTATGAGGTGTGGCAGATGGATGTCAAGACAGCTTTCCTTAATGGAAGTCTTGAGGAAAACATATATATGGAGCAACTAGAGGGATTCATTGTAAAGGGCAAAGAGAATCTAGTGTGCAAGCTTAATCGGTCCATTTATGGATTGAAGCAAGCTTCGAGATCTTGGAACATCTGCATTGATGAGGTAATCCCATCTTATGGATTTATTCAAAGTCCGGATGAGTCTTGTGTATACAAGAGATGGGACGAAAACGTAGTGGTATTTCATGTACTATACGTAGATGACATTTTATTAATTGGAAATAATGTCAAGGTGTTATCAGACATAAGGGTATGGTTGTCCAAATAGTTTGATATGAAGGACTTGGGAGAAGGGGGACACATTCTTGGGATCAATGTTATAAGGGATTGCATGAAAAGGATGTTGTGCTTATCTCAAGCTTCATACATAGACACTATTTTGGCTCGTTTTAGCATGCAAAACTCCAAGAAAGGTTTTCTACCTTTTAGGCATGGAGGTCCTTTATCTAAAGAGATGTGTCCTAGAACATCAAAGGAGATAGAGGAGATGAAGGTGGTTCCTTATTCTTCGGCGGTAGAAAGCCTCATGTATGCTATGTTATGTACGAGGCCGGATATCTGCTTTGTCGTGGGCATGGTTAGCAGATATCGGAGTAATCCAGGACAGGGACATTAAACTGCGTTAAAGCATATATTGAAGTACCTAAGAAGGACTAGGGATTATATGCTGGTATGCCAGGTAGATGAATTACTCACTATGGGTTACACAGATTTCGACTTTCAATTAGATAGGGATAACAGTAAGTCTACCTCGGGATTTGTGTTTACTTTGGGAGGTGGGGCCATTGTATGGAGGAGTGTCAAGCAGAAATCCATGGCGGACTCCACCATGGAAGCTGAGTATGTGGCAGCCTATGAGGCAGCTAAAGAAGCTGTATGGCTCATGAACTTCTTGATGGACATTGATGTGATTCCTGGTTTGCCCAGAACTATCACTATTTATTGTGATAACAGTGGTGTAGCTGCAAACTCGAAGGAACCACGAGCCCATAAGGCAAGTAAACACATAGAGCGTAAGTACCACCTGATACAAAAGATCATAAAGAGGGTAGAAGTTGTTGTAGCCAAGATTACATCAGAGGATAACCTAGCAGATCCTTTCACTAAGGCCATTCCAGCGAGAGCTTTTGATAGTCATGTGGAGGGAATGGGAATCAGATGTATGACAGTACGAAGATAGCATAGTCTTTTAGTATAAGTGGGAGAATGTTGGTATGTATAATGAAAAGTCTATCTTTTGTATGAACATCTTTATTTTTGAAATAAGAATCACATGATCATTGTTTGCATATTTATGGTTATGCATATTTTCTGATACATTACATTGTAGATAACATGGTGTGTGGTGTCACATGGAAGATCATGTTATCAGTTCCTTATAGAGTATAAGTAGAGGCTCACAACCGAGAGAGTTTTGGGCAAACCATTGGTATGGTTGTAGTGTAATTTGGTATTGGTTGTCTTGACCATAGAATTACACTAGTACATTTTGTGTGTATTGAGAAGGACCAACTTAGACGTGATTCAATTTATTGCTGACTACATAATTGAATCGGAGCTCGGATAATATGGTGTATATGCTCTTAATCCTGATATAATAATGGGCACATGTACTTAGTATTTATTTCTTTGATTTACCAATGGACGAGATTTATAGATTAAATCAATAGGCTTGGTAAGTTGAGAAATGATATTATTTACATGGTGTGTCGTTGATTATTGGAGAAAACCGTGTCCTATATATCAGGATGTTGATGTTCCCATGAGGAGCTCATAAGGATCATCATGTAAACCCTGCAGGTGGACTTGGTCCGACATGATGATAAGGTTGAGTGGTACTACTCATGGAGTTAGATGTTGATTAATTAATTGTCAGTAAATTAATTGTTGGTGCAGGGTCACTAGATAATCGAACCTGTGTTTTGATTATGGCAAAGACACAAAGTTATGTTTACATCGTTATCTCACGAGCTAAATCGAGTGTGCAGAAAAGTACTAAAGCTGGAGTTAAAGGCTAGCGACACCCGGAGGAAGTCGCGGTGGTCGGGCGAAACTTGAGTGACTTCGGAGGGAGCCGAAGGAATCGAGTGGAAGGCCGGAAGCGAGAGCTACAAGGTAAGTATCAAGGAAATCTCGTGTGAGTGAGAGATTGTAAGGTCGTGCCCTCTTTACGGGGACGACCGTAGGCGGCGATCCGACTAAGACTTCCTGTGGAAGGTCTAGGTCGAGATCGAACGGTTAGAAACCGTCGCATATATCATTTTTCGAGCTAATATTTTACTGCAGGGAAGTGGCCAGGCTAGCAGTCGACTGCTGGACACTGGGCATTCGACTGATGCTTATCAGTCGACTGATGGGAGGCATCAGTCGACTGATGGCGACGAATCAGCCATTGCGCTAGGTCAAAACGGATAAGGTTTGACGCAGCCACTTCGCGATAAAATTTGTACAACTTCATGATATGTTCCATAAAAAGAGGAGACATATTCAGAGGCCAAAATCTATAAAAGGAGGGGAGGATTTCAACTCCAAACAACATCAAGCTTATTCTCAAGTGCTCCTACAACGCCAACGCTCCAACGCCGACGTGACGACAAGTTCAAATCTCCATCATCGGCAGCAGTAGCAAGTAATTGTTTTTATTGTATTCTTTGTTTTAATCGTAATGAGGTGAGGTAGGCTTGTTGCATCATCCTCGTACTTCCGGTTTTGTGATCGTTGTCTCCTACCTCCAACGAGGAGGAGACGTTATAGTGTTTTGCCCTCCGTACGCGGTCTAGGACCGTTAGGGCCTTGGAGTAGCAACCGCTGGGTCGTGAACCAAGTTAAAATAAACGTGTCTCTTTATTTTCCTTCTGCTCTTACTCGTGTATCGAACGAATGAAAAAGAAAAGGTTTACGCTCGCTATTCACCACCCTCTAGCGACGCTTCACGATCCAACAATTGGTATCAGAGCGGGGGTGTAAGATTTGGTGATACCACCAATCTAGAACTTTTTGGTTTTCTTTTCGTATTTTTTGAGTCGTATTTTTTAGGTTTTTTTCCTACCACACTACTAATCCAAGATGAAGTCTTGGTACGCTTCTTTTGGTTGTGTGTTTGCAAGTATTCTATTTTGGAGTAGTCGACGGTAAAACGGTCATATCTTTTCGCACAAGAGGACTCTCAAAATGATCTACCTACCAAATAGAAGCTCTCTGAGAGATCTACATTTCTTACTAGGGTTTACCCTCAAAACAAGCTGTTTTTCTTATGCCCGCCCTTTCCAAGGGTCCGGAGGGGCGGCGCGTGACGCGATCGTACATACATACATTACAGCGGAAGACTACATATACTTCTTACAGTGGAAGACTTTAGACTATTTTTTTTCTTTTAAACATAAACATGCATCATCATTTCATAGATACTTCTTCTTAAACATAGAGCATGCATCATTATTTCATAAGTACTTAGTGCTTAGTTCAAGTCCATAAAGAGAATCGTCTTAAGGCAAAAACATGCATATGGAAACATAACAGATCTCCTCCACCATGCCACTACCACACACACTTTGCCCCTCCTGGTACTCCCTTTAGTTTAGCTACCCTTTACCTATATCTACAGTATAAGGGAACCTAAACTATAATAACATAGGCTTAGTAAGATCCTGTCCTACTCACAAAACCATACGTCAAGCATTAAACATAGAGTAGTGACATGATCATATAACACATATAAGCATAATCTTCACATAAACATACAAAGACCTATAATCAAACATAACATGCATATAACATACTGGAACATAAGCATAGCATTCGTATAAACATAGAAGATCATAAGCAAGCATAACATGTAAACATACAAGAACATAATCAGGCATAACATGAATATAACAAGAACATAAGCAGGCATAACATAAATATATAACATCATAGAGCATAAGCAGGCATAACATGAATATAACAAGAACATAAGCAGGCGTAACATAAACATATAACATCATAGAGCATAAGTAGACATAACATAAATATAACAAGAACATAAGCAGGCATAACATAAAAATATATTTGCAGGATGCTCTTTGAAAACATATCTTATAGGTATTTCAACATAAATCTCAACATATTGGGCCCGACTTTATACCACATCATCATCATCATAGCGCGCATCCCTAAATAGACCCGAGGTAGCTAATCTCGAACCTATTAGGTTACTAGGCCGTACTATGTCCGTCGACCTAGGGGCCATCATTATAACATAGAAGCCCATCCTAGGCCTGTACTTATGACCGTCGGCCTAGGGCATCTGGGAGCCCAACCCGTACTAGGTCCGTACTATGACCGTCGACCTAGGGGCAATCATAACATAGAAGCCCATCCTAGGCCCGTACTAAGTCCGTCGGCCAAGGGCATCTTAGGAGCCCATCCCTTTGGACCTTGTTAGGGTCCTGGTACAAGGCATGCAGAAAGTAAAATACATACATGCTTCTTATCATAACATATCATATTTCATTTCATAAACATATCATGTTCCTTATCATGGCATATCATATTTTTCTTCTTCATATCATAACATATTTCTTCTTCATAACATATCATATGGCTTTCATAACATATTTCTTCTTCATATCATATCATGTTTCTTTTCATGCACATCATGTTCCTTCCTTATAACACATCATACATTCATATAATCACAAGGTAATGAGCATAACATGATCACAAGATCACACACATATAAGCATGGCATAAGGCATAAACATCATGAACAAGCATACATGGAATGACCTAAACTTCATGGAGTTCTATCAAAGTTTTAAACACCAAACAACTTATATATGGTCTAACTAACCACATGTTAATTCTGTTGGATCGAAGCGGATCGCTAGAGGGGGGGGGTGAATAGCGATAAACCCTTTTTTTAATTCGTTCGTTAAAACTCAAGTAGACAGTTAATTGCAGTGGAAAGATAAACTATAAATAAATGAGACAAATGTTTTTTTTACTTTGTTCGTAGCCTTCGGCTACTACTCCAAGACCCTAGGGATCCTTGATCACGCACGGAGGGCAATTCACTAAAAACACTCCTCCTAGTTGGAGGTAGGAGTTTGACGATTACAAAAAAAACATCGAAAGAAAAGATAGAGAGACAAACCCCTCTTCTATTAATGTAAAGTGCAACGATAGAAAACCTTGATTAATAAAAGGAATTGCAATATTTAAAGAGAAGACAAAATAAGAATATCAACAACTAAAAGAGTAGAAAGTAAACTAGGGTTGTTGGCAGCACTTCGTCGTAGAGTCGTCGGAAAATCGCAGAGTTGTGGAGGTTTCTGAGCACTTAGAGATGATGAAAAACCCTAGGAGAAGCCCTCCTTTTATAGCCTTTAAGCCCCTCATCGAATGGGTCTTCAACCAATAGGAATTGGGCACAAAACTCCATGAAAAATGGTGATAAAGCTTGACTCCTCGAGGTTGATTTTTGACCATTGGTTGAACTGGCCGGTTGAACTGGCCCGGTTGAACTGGCCGGTTGAACTGATGGCCTGGATTTTTGACTACAATAAAGAGTTAGCTCAAAATATAAGTGAATTCGATGGCCACTTGCCGTCCGATCTCAACATAGACCTTCCATGGGAAGTCTTGGGTCGGATCGTCGCATAAGGACGTCCCCGTAAAAAGGACACGACCTCACTTCACTTTACTCACTCGAGCTTACCTCGATACTTATTATGTCGCATTTGCTTCTGGCCTTCCACTTGATTCCTTCGGCTCCCTCCGAAGTCACTCGAGTGTCGCCCGACCACCGCGGCTTCCTCCGGGTGTTGCTAGCCTTCAACTCCAACTATAGCAATTTTCTGTACACTCGATTCAGCTCGTGAGATAACGACATGAGCTTAATTTTGTATTGTTTGCTATAATCAAAACTCAGGTTCGACATAGGTGCCTACTGCACTAACAATCTCCCCCTTTTTGATTTATGTCAAACCCACATACAAAGTTAAGAAAAATAAATTAAGTGCATTAAGCAAAATGTGCAAGAGATATGCATGAATGAGCAGGAGTATAAAAAAGCATGAATGAGCAGGAGTATATAAAAACTTTTTTTTTTCAAGTTCTCCCCCTTGAGGAATCCTCCCCCTTGACCGAGGGTGAGTACTTGAGAAAGAGTTTTAACTCTCCCCCTTGATGTTTGCTACTAAACAAAAGAATTAAGTAACCGCAATTACTTAATATTGGCCATAGTGTTTAAAATAAGTTTTAAGTTAATAAATAAAAAAACTGATTTCTTAACCTTGGCCTTTACTTCCGTTTTGTTAACAAGTTAACTAAGCCTTGGCCATAAAAAAAATTATCCCTTAACTTTGGCCTTTTTCTCCCCCTTTTGCCATATATCGAAAAGAGTGAGGGTGTGTGTGGAATTAAAAATAAGTATTAATTTGAAAATGTTCCACATTATTTTGAAAATAATATACTGAAAATAAGTTCATCTATAAAATGTTCGACTCATATTTGGCTTGATTGATATGAAAGATCAACTAGTCCTGGTCAGAGTCGGTTAGTATGTATGATTATACTCCGTGGTTCATAGCGATGCACTAGCTCTATATCTGGAACCAGGAGTAAGATCCTAACATCTCACGCCCATCTACGTGGCTAAGTACACAAACACATTAGTCCTATGTGTTGTGAGATGTACTGGTTCCTTAAATCTATAGGTGCATGATATCTAAGGTATGTCCTATGCTAGCTCCATAAAAATGAAAATTAAGCAATAGTAGTAAGAAAATATAATTTGCAAGTTCCTATTCTGCTATGCACATGCCCAATTTTCATCTTAATAGACTAAATTCGGCTTTGGGTAGGGGTTTAGTAAATAGGTCTGCTAAGTTAGACTTCGATTCGACGTATTCGAGTTCTATGGGTCTGTTGGCCACATGTTCTCGAATGAAATGGTGTTTGACCTCTATATGTTTGGTCCTAGAGTGACATATCGGATTCTTGGTAAGATTAATTGAACTAATGTTATCTACGTGGAGTTTCATGTTCGTAAAGTCTAACTTAAAGTTGCGGAGAGTGTGCTTCATCCAAAGAAGCTGAGTGACACACTCACCCATCGTGATGTATTTGGCTTTGGTGGTAGATAAGGCAACACAGTGTTGCTTCCTACTGCACCAACTCACTAGACTCGAGCCGAGAAGTTGACAACAACCACTCGTACTCTTTCTATCGAGCTTACTACCGACATAGTCCAAATCGGAGTAGCCGGTTAGTTCGAACTCGGTAGATCTAAGATACCAAATACTGACATTAAGTGTACCCTTTAGATATCTAAAGATACGCTTGACTAGAGTTAGGTGAGACTCCTTGGCACAGGTTTGAAACCTTGCGCACAATCTTACTGCAAATAAGATATTAGGTCAGCTTGCAGTTAAGTAAAGGAGACTCCCTATTATGCTCCTATAGTATTTTAAATCAATTGGGTTTCCAATTACATCTTCTTCTATATTAACATTAGTTGCCATTGGGGTATTAATAATTTTAGCGTCTTGCATTCCAAAGCATTTAATTAATTCTCTAGTATATTTGCGTTGATGTAGGTATATTCCATCTTTAGTTTGTTTAATTTGTAGACCTAAGAAGAAACTTAACTCGCTTACTAAATTCATTTCAAATTCACTTTCCATAAGTGAAATGAACTCATTTAGTAGGATTGAGTTAGTGGTTCCGAAAATAATATCATCTACATAGATTTGGGCTATGAATATGTATTTACCTAAGGTTTTTACAAAAAGAGTTGGGTCAACTACACCTTGGTTAAAACCTTTAGACTTAAGATAAATCGAAAGTCTCTCGTACCAAGCTTGAGGAGCTTGTTTAAGTCTATAAAGAGCTTTCTTTAACCTACGGACATGATCGGGTTTGTCTAAACTTTCAAAACTGGGGGGTTGACTAACATAAACTTCTTCTTTAATGTATCCATTTAAGAATGCAGATTTCACATCCATTTGAAACAACTTAAATCCTCGATGTGCTGCATATGCTAATAGCATTCGTATGGACTCTAATCTAGCTACTGGGGCATAGGTCTCGTCGTAATCTAAACCTTCAACTTGACTAAACCCTTTAGCAACTAGTCTAGCTTTATTTCTAACTACTTCACCTTTATCATCAATTTTATTTCTAAACACCCACCTTGTTCCAATGATTGTTTTATCTTTAGGTGGTGGTACTAATTCCCATACTTCGTTCCTAGTGAAATGAGCCAACTCTTCTTGCATTGCAATAATCCAATCGGGATCAAGAAGAGCTTGGTCAATAGTTTTGGGTTCAATTTTAGAAATCAAAGATATTTGACTAAAGTTTCTGTATGAGGCTCTAGTTTGAACTCCTAGACTTGGATCACCTATCACTTGATCAATAGGATGATTCGTTTGAGTCCTATTTGGATTTGGGTTTGAGTCTACAACTTGATCCATAGGATGACTCGTTTGAGTTCTAGTTTGGTTGGAGTCATCTATCACTTGGTCGATAGAGTGACTTGGTTGACTTAGGTTAGGATTAACACTAGACCTGATCTCCGGATCAGAGTTAGGACTAGTATGAGTCAGCTCGCTAATTGGGGTTGCCGGGGGTTTTGTAGGTTGGTGTCCTTCATCAAATACTACATTGATAGTCTCCTCGACTCTAAGGGTGTCGTGGTTATATACTCTATAAGCTCTGCTTGTAGTCGAGTATCCTAGAAAGATTCTGGTCATGGTTTTGGATGTAAATTTCCCTAGGTAATCCTTAGTGTTTAGGATATGTACCTTACACCCAAATACCCTAAAGTACTTGATGTTAGGTATTTTATCGTGATAAATCTCGTATGAGGTCTTAAGGTGCCTCTTTACCATAAGGATCTTATTTTGGACATAGCATGCCGTACTCACGGCTTCCGCCCAAAACCTATCGGGTAGGTTATACTCATTTAATATTGTCCTAGCGGCTTCTTGTAGGGTTCTATTTTTGCGTTCTACTAGGACATTTTGTTGTGGAGTTCTAGGGCAAGAGAACTCATGGTGGTATCCATTTAGGTTACAGAATTCTGTAAACCTATGGTTTTCGAATTCACCACCATGATCAGTCCTAAGTCTTTTGATTTTAATATTTTGTTGATTTTCTATTAACTTAAATAGGTTGATTAATTGATCTAGGGTATCACTTTTGTGTTTGATGAACCTAACCCAAGTAAATCTAGAGTAGTCATCAATAATGACTAAACATAATTTACTTCCATTAAGTGACTTTGCTCCGTGTGAATCAAATAGATCCATGTGTAGGAGCTCAAGCACACATTTGGTTCATTCTTGATTAGTTAGTTGATGTTGTGTCCTAGATTGTTTACCTTGTTGACAAGCATTACATATTTTATTATCCAAGTTATTGAGGTTAGGCAAACCTCTAACTAAGTCACTCTGACTCATCTTGTGGATAAGTCTTGGGTGTGAGTGACCGAGTCGTCGGTGCCACAACCATGATTCCTCTTGCCGTGTCATAAGACACTTAGTTGAGGAGTTAGTTAAGTTAATAGTGTAAATGTTGTTATTTCTAGTTCCCTTAAGAATTGTTTTAGAGGTTTCATTTGTATTAATTACGCATTCATTTTCTAGAAATATGACCTTATAGTTATTATCACACAATTGGCTTACACTAAGTAGATTATATTGAAAATTTTCTACTAATAAAACGTTTTGAATAACAAAATTTGAGTTAAGCTCAATATCACATGATCCGATGATTTTGAGCTTGTCGTTATTTCCGAAGGCTACCGATCCTTGTCGTTTGAATCGAAGCTTCGAAAACTTGAGTTGTTCCCCGGTCATGTGTCGGGAGCAACCACTGTCCAACATCCATTGATCCTACATGCAAGGTAGTTGGATCGGATATTGGGTTTATTAAAGATTGGTTGAAAATTATTAACCTAAATCATCTCACCCATGTCTACATGATCAAACACGTTAACCCTATATGTTCTTGTGAGATGACTTCCAATTTTACTTGATTTAAATTTAATGACTTAAACACTTGTCAACCTTGCATTAGATTCGGATTTGACCTTAGGCTTATCAAGTCACCTTTTCAAGATCATGGCTTCCAGGTCGTGGCGAGGCACAGAGGCCTTCTTTGATCGAAACAACGACCACTTCCTTAGACAAAGCCATTTTCAAGAAAATAGTAACTTGACTCACCTAAGACCACTTCCTGGTCTAACTAGTCTAGGATACGGCGTGGTAGCTTCATCTAGTTCCACTCGGTCAAGTGAACCGAACTAGATACGCCTTATCTAGCTCGAATACACGAGACTCCATTTTCCTAGCGAACTATCATCTCGCCGCATCCTGGTACTATGTTATCAAGTGTTGACGAGTTATAGTCCTATCTAACCATTCTAAAAAGAAAAATACAACTAAATAAAAATGTAAGCATGCAATTTCTAAGTTAAAACATAAACAAGTTTCGTACTAGCTCCCCCTGAACCATTCAATCGATTCGGTCTCTCCACATAGTGGATTTGGTCCTTGGGAACCCAGTACTGGTTTGATCCTAAGTTTGAAATCAAGGTGGTCTTAGGGACCCATGCTTGGACACATTTTTTATGTCGACTTACAATCGACATATACGACTTATTGGTCGTGTTTGAGCTAAACCCTAGTCTGACCTTGTTGTACCCGGCCCTTTGCGATCCAAGTAGGAGGTCAAGTCCTTTGGATCCCAAAGTAAACCTTTCCAACATATTCCTAAGATCTTCGACTTGACTCTTCAAGAGTGAGTTCTCAACTTCGAGTTTTTCAATCCGAGTTGAGTCCTTCTCTTGAACACGACTAGTCGAAGAGGTTAGGGAGACCTCGTGTTTGAGGAGTTTAACTTCCTCAACCAGGGTCTCGACCTTGGACTCGGACTTAGCTAACTTTCTATTTAAAAACTTAATTGCACTATAAAGTGTAGTAATGAGAGACCGACTTACCTTGAGTGTATCTTTTGAACCGGATGCGTATCCGTGGCTTGTCTTGAATAGTGTTTCGCAGTCTGACTCGTCTTCGATTTCCGATTCAAGTACTAGTTCCAACTCCATCTCCGATTCCACCGGTTTAGCCATGAGGACTCGATCATTGTCTTCTTCCTCGGAAGCTTCTTCCCATGTATCGTTGAGTGCTTTTTTGTATTTTGGTGCCTTGCTCTTGAGTTTTGGGCATTCGGACTTGATATGTCCAAACCTGTTGCATTCATAACATCTAATATTTGAACTTTTAGGCTTACCTTAGTTGGGTCGAGTGACGGTTCATTTTCGGCCCTTGACTATCCTCTGAACTAGGTTGACTAGTTCGGCCTCCATTTCTGGGTCGACCTCCGAATCGGACTCATCCTCTTCTTCCTTCGGGGGTGGCTTGCTAGCGGTTTTCTTCTTTGAACCTGCAAATAGTGCTATACCCTTCTCGGGTTCCGAGTTAGACTGCTCATGAAGTTCGAAATCAGAAAAAAGTTCATTTAACCTAAGTTTAGAAAGATCCTTGGAGACCTTGTAGGCATCGACCATGGATGCCCACAAGGTAGTCCTCGGAAAGGAGTTTAGGACATACCTTATAAGGTCACGGTTTTCGACCTTTTGCCCGATCGCGTGTAGATTGTTAACTATGTCTTGGACGCGGGCATGAAGTTGCGTCGCGGACTCGTGTTCCTACATTTTTAGATTATATAATTTATTAAATAAAAGGTCGCGCTTACATACCTTGGCTTCATCGGTCCCTTCGTGTAGCTCCACTAGCTTTGTCCAAAGGTCCTTTGCGCTTATGAAGGGTCCGACACAATTTAACTCCTCCTCTCTCAGAGAGCTTCGTTTTGGTAGGTAGACCATTTCGTGGGTCAACTTGTACGAAAAGTTATGCCCATTTTACCGTCGGCTACTCCAAAAGCGAATACTTGCAAAACAAAATCAAATGAAGAGTACCAAGACTTCCTCTTGGATTAGTAGTGCGGGAAAAAATTTAAACGAACGAAAAACAAATCTGTAAGAAAATGTTAGATTGGTGGTTTCACCAAATCTAAGCGCCCCCGGCTTTGATACCAATTGTTGGATCGAAGTGGATCGCTAGAGGGGGGGTGAATAGCGATAAACCCTTTTTTTAATTCGTTCATTAAAACTCAAGTAGACAGTTAATTGCAGCGGAAAGATAAACTATAAATAAATGAGACAAATGTTTTTTTTACTTAGTTCGTAGCCTTCGGCTACTACTCCAAGACCCTAGTGATCCTTGATCACGCACGGAGGGTAATTCACTAAAAACACTCCTCCTCGTTGAGGTAGGAGTTTGACGATTACAAAAAAAACATCGAAAGAAAAGATAGAGAGACAAACCCTCTCTTCTATTAATGTAAAGTGAAATGATAGAAAACATCGATTAATAAAAGAAATTGCAATATTTAAAGACATGACAAAATAAGAATATCAACAGTTAAAAAGAGTAGAAAGTAAACTAGGGTTGTTGACAGCACTTCGTCATAGAGTCGTCGGAAAATCGCAGAGTTGTGGAGGTTTGTGAGCACTTAGAGATGATTAAAAACCCTAGGAGAAGCCCTCCTTTTATAGCCTTTAAGCCCCTCATCGAATGGGTCTTCAACCAATAGGAATTGGGCACAAAACTCCTTAAAAAATGGTGATAAAGCTTGACTCCTCGAGGTTGATTTTTGACTATTGGTTGAACTGGCCGGTTGAACTGATGGCGAGGATTTTTGACTACAATAAAGAGTTAGCTCAAAATATAAGTGAATTTGACGGCCACTTGCCATCCGATCTCAACATAGACCTTCCATGGGAAGTCTTGGGTCAGATCGTCGCCTAAGGACGTCCCCGTACAAATGACACGACCTCACTTCACTTTACTCACTCGAGCTTACCTTGATACTTACTATGTCGCTTTTTCTTCCGGCCTTCCACTTGATTCCTTCAGCTCCTTCCGAAGTCACTCGAGTGTCGCCCAACCACCGCGGCTTCCTACGGGTGTCGCTAGCCTTCAACTCCAACTATAGCAATTTTCTGTACACTCGATTCAGCTCGTGAGATAACGACATGAGCTTAACTTTGTATCGTTTGCTATAATCAAAACTCAGGTTCGACTTAGGTGCCTACTGCACCAACAAATTCTTTAACATATAAAGCATGGCATGGGAGGGCACTTAGGGTTTTAAATAAACCTTGGCCGAGAGTTACAAGACAACCTAAGATCCATTTCTTGAATCTAGCTTAGCTTTCACATGTTACCTATATCTACATTCAAAACATAACATGGTAATTTATAGATCATAGCAATTTAGGCTTAAATGGGTCTTGGGCGAATGGGTTTAAAGGACATAAGGCTCAACCACTTAACTCTAGGTTAGGCAACAACATGTTATCTTCATCTAACATCAAAAGTTATCATGAACTTATCTAAACATGACATAGAAACACCCATAGGGGTCTTGGCCGAATGGTTTAAAAGGGCTTTAAGGATCAACACTTAAATCTATGTTAGCCAACAACATGTTATCTTCATCTACCATCAAAACATAGCATGAACTTGTCTATAACATAGCATAGAACATGTTATCTTCTTCTAACATCAAACATGTCATGAACTCATTTAAAACTAGCATAGAGCATGTTATCTTCATCTAACACCAAAAGTCATCATGAACTCATCCAAAACATAGCATAGAAAAAAGCCTTAGGGGTCTAGATGGACTTGGTTGAATGGTTCAAGGGGCCTAAAGGTTCATCCACTTAAATCTAGGTTAACCAAACAACATGTTATCTTCATTTACCATCAAAACATAGCATGAACTTATCTATAGCATGGCATATAACATGTTATCTTCTTTTAAAACCTAACATGGCATGAACTCATTTATAACCTAGCATAGAACATGTTATCTTCATCTAGCATCAAAACATAGCATAAGCTCATCAAAAACATGTCATAGAAAATCACCTTAGGGGTCTAGATGGACTTGGCCGAGAGTTTTAGGGGAGGTTGAGGATCAACTGTTAGTAATATATGAGAGATGTCCTAAGGCAATCGCCTTATGTTTGAACCATTTATATGATAAATGAAGATTCACTATTTGAGTATACATGTTTTCATGTATTTGATTAGATCTTAAACTCATTTACTGAATGTCCACGATACGATTCACAGTATGAGAGAATTTGTGATTGGATCATAACTAGTGAGTATCTCTACATGTGTAATTGTGATGTATCGAAATTATCCCTAGTCGATGAATTGATGGATTTGGACACCATTGATTCTGTCGAGACTAGCACGAGGTATACTCCTTGGTGTATCCAAGCAGCTGATTCTCACTAGCTGGAGACATTGTGATGTCCGGAGTTAATTGTGGATACTAGTTATGGTAACTAGTTCATTGGAGTGACTAGCCATAAGACTTTATATGGTTCTCTGCATATAAAGATATGTCAATGAAGTTCTTACTGCAGCTTGGCGATGTTCCTTTGACTTGCAGTATTCAAGTCATCTTGATAATAAAGACTTATGCTTTGACATCTTAAGCAAACATCTCTGAGGAGATGTGGACCCGGGATGATTGGGTATAAGTCGAAGTGATTGAAGGTGTTTGAATAGCCTATAAAGGATTCACCACTCCTTTCGAGGAGATGTATACCCATGGCCTCTCGTCGGATTGTTACTAAAGTCTTTGGCCAAAGCATTACATGTTTAGAGTAAGGTACTCTTCGATACATGTGCAGTTACTAGAATCCGTAGGACGAGGAAATGATACTTGGGCTAGGTGTGACGTAGTAAGCCTAGTGGGGACTGACACTATAGACCATGTCCGGAACCAAGTGGGTATAAGATGAGTGAAGTGAATGGGGCATGATTCATTCGAGCTGCTGAAGGGTTTCAGAAGTAGTTCTTGATCAACCGTTGATCTTTTCGGTTAATTGGGGATCATGATGTACTACTAGGTGCCACTCATGATCATTCTATAATTAATGGTTTGGATGGGCCATGTCTTATGAGGACATGATGGATGAACCAAATTGGTTTGGTTCTAATCCAATGGAGGAGAATAAACCAAAGTGTTTGGTTTGTTTTAAACGAATGTACCAAAGTTGGTACGGTTCGTTTTAACTTAAAATAAACCATCATGGTTTGGTTTATTTTAACTTAAATTAATGGAGAAGCTTAACGGGCTTTTAGTTATGATCCGATAACCATTAAGAGAATTTGTTCTCTATAAAATAGAGTTTAAGGGTTTTGTTAAGCCCTAATCCAAGTCCTTGCAACCCTAAGTTGCCGCCCCCTCCTCTCCTTGGTGTAGTCAGCACCAACCCCACCTTGCCGCCGCCCACCACCACCCAGCTCCCTTTCCGGCATCCAGAAGGTGTTGTCCTTCCCTCTTGCCGGCGTCTAGCAGCTGTCGGAGGATCTCCGGTGATCTCCTTTGGGTCCGGCGACAAGGTGAGCCTCAACCTTCCTTATTTGGTCGGCCCCTATTCCTCCACCAAAGTTGTCCAGTTTTCTGGACAGCTTGTTTCCTTCTTGTCGGAGCGTTGTTTGGACGACGTTTGGAGCTCTGATAGAGGTAGCCTTGCCGGAGATTCGATCTCCTGTAATCCTCATAGGTGGAGGACGAAGGATTCGTCAAACGGTTGACGAATACCTCTCCGGAGAAGCGAGTTTTTGAGGACTCGTTTTGGATCCGAATTTTGATTCGGATCGTGATCTTCTCTCGATCACATCGTCTTCAACACGAGGCTAGTAACCCGTATAAAGATGAGTCTCGTGACTTTGTGAAGTCATCCCGAAGATACTCGGCGTGGATACGGATAGAGACGATTCTAGCGAGAATCGTTCCGGTTGATGTCTTTCCCGCTACACGTGATACGTAAGATATACGTAGTATAAGTTTCCTTTTATTGCAAAATTTGAATTTACGGTTATGTCTACACATGTTGTACTATGCATGCGTGTGATGTGTGTGTTGTAATAAATTAGATTTATTATTTTATTCCTTCTGCTGTGCACATGTTTACGAAACATGTTCGAACATACACTCGCCGCGGTGCCGAAAACCCAACAGTGGTATCAGAGGCCAGGTTGTGTTTCGACATATTCATAAAATTATTTTGCGATAGTCATAATGATATTTCTGGAAATTTTCTACTTTTGGAAAGTTAGAAGTATTTATGGAAATTTTTTAATTTTGGAAAGTCTAGAAGTATTAATGGAAATCTTCTACTTTTGGAAAGTTGGAAGTATTTATGGAAATTGATATTTTCCATAAATAAAATATTTGATTATATTTTGGAAATTTGTTTTCTAATTTAATATTGATTTTATTTGGGAAATCAAATCTTAAAATATTTGATTTCCATAAGTAGTTTTGATGATTTAGGAAATTAGTTTTCTAAATTGACTTTCTTTAATCAACTATTTCCACAAATAAAATATGTGATTAGATTTGGAAATTTGTTTCCTAATTTAATCATGATTTGATTTGGAGAATCAAATCTTAAACATATTTTATTTCCATAAATAGTTATGACATATAAGGAAATTTTGTACATGACATAATTGTATGCCATGTAATTGCATTAGATGCATATCATTATGCCATGAGTGTCGTGACATATAGATGTATGTCATGTATGTCATGCCATGTAGATAATAGTTATTTGCATGCAAAGAGGATGAGACATAAAAACCCCAACTCAATATTAAAGCCTACACCTTCCATTAATATGGTTAGAACCAGAGTTCCATTTCTTGTTCGGGTTGTTGGACTCTCTCCAAGCCCGGCTCAAACCCGAACATGTTCAAACCATGGAATAGTTTAATACTAATATGGTAAGAGTCAGAGGTTAATCGTTAGCTTTGTTTTTTGGACTCTCTCCAAGCCGGGCTAATTGGTTGAATGCGCTTTAACCATATTAAAACTATTTCTTGATTAATGGGTTGGCTTTAACCTGGAGCATCAGCTTGTTGGACTCTCTCCAAGGTCGATGTAAAGGGAGGTGAAGTTGGGTGCTATGCATATGATGCATACTTGTTAATGTGTTAACAACCCGATGTATGTGTGAACATTCAATTAGTTGATAGCACATTGTGATAGTTGCATATACGTGATATGTAATCGGTATAGTTGATACCTACCATCGTAGTTATGAATGGCTTGTTGGACTCTCTCCAAGGTTGTTCATATCTATGATGGATATCAACCCATTCGGAGATGGACCTACGATCTCCTGAAGTGATTTTGGGGTTTTTGAAATTCGAAAAATGAATGGGATTTATGAATGTATATTGATGCATTTTAAAATCATTTTCTCATATATGCTCGTTTTGTATTTCTAAGTTAATTGATTGATCATGACGTCTTTGAATTTGTGCACTATTTTGGATTCAAACAAATTGACTGGGCCTAACTTCGTGGACTGGCTTAGAAACTTGACAATTGTTCTAAATGTTGAAAAGCTTGCGAATGTCCTCGAAGCGCCTCTTCCCACACGTCCTAGTGACAATGCAACTCTGGACCAATTATTGGCCTATCAGAAACTTGTGATTGATTCTGAAATGGCGAGTTGCATCATGCTAGCCATGATGATACCTGAGCTGTGGAAGCAGCATGAGCATATGGATGCTCATACCATAATCTTTCATTTTTATGAGTTGTTTGATGAGCAAGTGAGATTCGTAAGCTTTGAAGTCTCCAAGCTCCTCTTCACCTCCGAGATGCAAGAAGGTTCATCTGTGGTACTGCTTAACATGCTGAAGACTGTGGAGTCTTCTGAGAAGTATGAGCAGGGGACGGTGTTGTTAGTTGATTCCTCGAAGAAAGGTTCTAAGAGGGAGTCAAGGGAACAGTAGAAGGGGAAGAACAAGAAGGCAAAGAAGGCAGAAACAGCACAAAAGGGCACTTGCCATCATTGTGGCAAGGAAGGCCACTGGTGAAGAAACTGCAAGATTTATCTTGATTTCATGAAGAAGAAGAAGGCATCTGATGCCCCAGACTCTTCAGGTATCTTCGTTATTGATTGTCATTCTATTTCCTTAGACACTTGGGTATTGGATACTGGGTGTGACTCACATATATGTAATGACATACAAGGGCTAAGGAATAGAAGAAGACTCGTCAGAGGGGATTCAAATTTGCGAGTTGGCAATGGAGCAAAGGTTGCTGCGGTCGCCATCGGAACTTATTTGCTGAGGCTCCCTAGTGGACTAGTCTTGGAACTGGACAATTTCTATTGTGTTCCTTCTCTAATAAAAAACATTGTTTCTATTTCCTGCTTAAATAGAAATGGTTACCATTTGACGTTTAGTAACAATTGTTGTTATATAACTTTGAATGGCGTACTTTATGGAACTGGAACATTGAGCAATGGAATTTATACGTTGGACGTATCTAATGACATTTTCAATATCGAAGAGAGAAACAAGCGTGCTCGAAATGATAATCAAATAGACTCCTACATGTGGCATTGTCGTCTTGGCCATGTAAGCAAGAAACGCATGTTCGAATTACACCGATGTGGAATTCTGGAATCGTTTGAATTGGATTCATACAATACATGTGAATCATGCTTAAAAGGCAAGATGACTAAGTTACCTTTTATAGGAAAAGGTGAACGAGTGGGAGAGTTGCTAGGTCTAATACATACTGATGTATGCGGACCTATGTCAACTCAAGCTTTAGGAGGCTATAGCTACTTCATTACCTTCACCGATAATCACTCACGGTTTGGGTATGTGTTCTTGATGAAACACAAGTCTGATGCCTTTGAAAGGTTCAAAGAATTCAGAAATGAAGTAGAGAAACAACATGATAAGAGTATTAAAATACTTCTATCGGATCAAGGTCGTGAATACTTAAGTCAAGATTTTCTTGATTATCTAAGAGACAATGATATATTGTCTCAATGGACTCCGCCATATACACCACAGCATAATGGTGTATCTGAGAGGCGTAACTGGACCTTGTTGGACATGGTCAGGTCAATGATGAATCATGCGAATCTTCCCAAGTCCTTTTGGGGCTATGCACTTCAGACAGCTGTTTACTTGTTAAACAGAATGCCAACCAAGGTAGTCTCTACTACTCCATATGAGATATGGAATAGTAAGAAACCTCATGTATCTTACTTGAAGATATGGGGTTGTCTTGCTTATGTGAAGCGGACTGTATCAGACAAATTGGATGCTAAGTCTGATAAATGTCTATTTATTGGATACCCTAAGGAAACAAGGGGTTACCAATTCTATCATCCTGTGGAACAAAAGGTGTTTGTTTCAAGGCATGCTGTGTTTCTAGAGAAAGAGTTTCTCTTGCAAGAAAATAGTGGGAGTGTCGTTGAGCTTGAGGAGCCTCGAGAGAATCAAATATACATTGATGAGATACCTGGTGAAGCACAACAGCCGATAACTCATAGTGATGAGCAATCGGCTGGACCTATTGAAACACCACATCTTCGTTGATCTGGTAAAACACGCAACATTCCTGAGAGATATGGATTTCTCGTAAGTGAATCGAATGATGTGTTACTCATTGATGATGAGGAGCCTACCAGTTATGAAGAAGTGCTGACAAGTTCAGAAAGGGATAAGTGGCTTGATGCCATGAAGTCGGAAATGGATTCCATGTATGAAAACCAAGTTTGGAACTTGGTTGACCGACCTGAAGGCATCAAGCTTATAGGGTGCAAGTGGGTTTTCAAGAAGAAAACCGACATGGATGGTAATGTGATTACCTATAAGGCTAGATTAGTGGCAAAGCATATCGTCAAAAAAAACAAGGTGTTGATTATGACGAAACCTATTCACCTGTAGCTATGCTTAAATCCATTCGGATGCTCCTGGCCATAGCGGCTCATTATGATTATGAGATATGCCAGATGGATGTGAAAATAGCTTTCCTTAATGTAAACCTGCTCGAGGACGTGTGTATGATACAGCCTGAGGGTTTCACATCGGTTGATAAAACCAAGGTATGCAAATTGCGACGGTCCATATATGGATTGAAGCAAGCATCCAGGAGCTGGAATATCCATTTTGATGAGACAATCAAAATGTTTGATTTCTCACAAAATCCAGACGAACCTTGTGTGTACAAGAAGGTTAGTGGGAGTGCAGTCGTGTTTCTAGTATTGTATGTCGATGACATATTACTTATAGGAGACGATGTTTCAGTCTTACAATGTGTTAAGATTTAGTTATCCAAGACATTCTCCATGAAAGACCTGGGAGAAGCAACCTACATCCTCAGGATTAAGATCTATAGAGATAGATCAAAATGGTTGCTTGGTCTTTCGCAGTATACATATATAGACCGAGTGCTAAAGAGGTTTAGCATGTCGAAATCCAAGAAAGGTTTCCTGCCCATCAGGCATGGGATACACCTTTCGAAGTCTATGTGTCAGCGCACAAAAGATGAGAGGATTTGCATGAGTAAGATTCCCTATGCATCCGCAATAGGATCTATCATGTATACTATGTTATGTACGAGACCCGATGTATCGTATGCTCTGAGTGTCACGTGTTGGGTTTTTCCGAGCCGCAAAAACCGCTTTTTGCATTGCGGAAACCTCGGAAGCCCCGACCACGGATCCGTGCGAAGTATAAAAAATTATAAAACATGTATGTGCTTACTAAAAACCCTAGATCTACCTTAGATCTAAGAGGTGAGATCATTACCCTCGATGCGATGCCCTTCGCAAATCTCGCTCGTCCAAAAGGTTGCCGGAACTCGAGAGTGTCAAGTGCACACTCCTCTATTGGTATCCACACAAGCAATAGGTGGAGAAAAATGCCTTAGAGTGTGCTAGCACTCCTTTAGGAATTTCGGCCAAGGAGGTTGGGAGAGGGAGAGAGCTTGAGAGGAAGATGATCCAAGGTTAAAGATGATGGAATGAGTAACTCACAAAATGAATTCCCACTTTGAAACCCCTAAAGTGGCCGGCCACTTCAAGGAAGGGGGTTACATGTATGCATGTAACTCCCATGACCCTTGGTCTCCCTCATGATGTGGCACCAATTGACAAAGTCAATGATGATGTGGAGCATCATCATTGGCCGGCCATGCCAAGTCATCATCATGACATGGCATTTGGTCAAGTCAAACTTGACCTTTCATCTTCCCTCTCAAGTCAAGTTAAACTTGACCTCTAATCTCCCATGGTTGATCAAATCTAACCACTTGACTCAAGTCAATTTAATTTAATGAATCTCTATTCATTTAATTTAAATTGATTTGATGAATCAAATCTAAATTAGACTCATTCAACACTTGAATCAACTTGAGTCTAACTCAATTAGTTTAATTTGGATTACTCTTAATCCAATTTGGTTCATCCCATGAACCTAATCCTCATGGTTCATCATATGAACCTAATCTCCATCTAATTGCTCTTATGTGTGTGACCCTATAGGTTCTTGTAACGTTGGCAATGTCCCTAAACCAATTTAGGAACATAAGCAATGAGCGGTATCTAGCAACACATCATTGCTACCCAAGTTACAAGAATGTTGAGCTCCAACATCACCTTTGTGACTACTAATTGTGACTCTCACAATATGTGACAATGTCCCTCTATCCTTGACATCTAGATTGACCAATCGAGGCATAGACCGTGTCATCCTCGGTACATTCTAAATCTTGAACTCCAAGTAGACTCACTCTAATCAAATGAGCTCAATATCTCATATTGACTCATTTGGGCATGGCCATGCACTTCGTGGTCTCACTCTATCAAGAATATCGATGTCACCCCCGTCATATAGGAGGGATAGATCCCATCTACATCACTCACATCCCTCCACATAATTTGTTACATACCCAGTAATCGCCTTTATAGTCCACCCATTTACGGGTGACGTTTGACGAAGTCAAAGTATGCAACTCCTTATGTAGGGAACCATGGTGACTTCAGGTCTAAGGACTAATAGTCATACTAATAGCCACATGAGAAAGTATATGACACTCATATAACGATCCATGATACTTTCTCATGGCGGGTCATTCAGTATACATTCTCCAATGCATACCCATGTGTGAACTTGATATCTCATATCCATGACTTGTGAGATCAAGTCATCTTGTTGACCTACATGCTAGTCTCTACGCATTAACATTGTCCCTGAATGTTAATACTCGACTAGGAATCATTAAGAGTAGTGTTCTCTATATCATCTCATTATCGATTCAACCAATCGATTGATATAGATAAGAACCTACTACTCAAGGACATTATTATATTTAGTTATTTGGCACCAATATAAGTAAATATAATAACCATGCCTTTATAAATAGGAATATGATACAATAAAGTTCATACAACAATCATCACATGATTGTCTCTAGGGCTTTCACTAACATCACGAGTAAATACCAGTCTGATCCAGGAATGGATCATTGGGTGGTTGTTAAGACGATCCTTAAGTACTTAAGAAGAACTAAGGATGTGTTCCTAATATATGGAGAAGGGGACATGGTGATACGCAGGTATACGGATGCCAGCTTCTAGACAAACAAGGATGATTCCATGTCTCAGTCTAGATACGTGTTGACCTTGAATGGGGGCGTAGTGAGTTGGAAAAGTTCCAAACAAGACACTGTAGCGGATTCTACCACTGAGGCAGAATACATTGCAGCTTCAGAAGTAGCAAAGGAAGTGGTTTGGATCAAGAAGTTCATTTATGAACTTGGTGTGATTCCAGCCATTGTTGAAGCAATACTGGTATACTGCGACAATAATGGAGCAATTGCACAGGCGAAAGAGCCAAGGTCTCATCAACAATCCAAACATGTGCTTCGCCGCTATCATCTTATCAGAGAGATCATGAGTAGGTAGGAAATACAAATCGAGAAAATCTCCACTGAAAGGAACTTAACGGATCCTTTGACTAAGGCATTACCTCAAAGTAAGTTTGAGGGTCATGTTAGAGCTTATGGTATTGGATACCGTAGCGATTGGCATTAGGCCAAGTGGGAGTTTGTTAGTAATATATGAGAGATGTCCCAAGGCAATCGCCATATGTTTGAACCATTTATATGATATATGAAGATTCACTATTTGAGTATACATGTTTTCATGTATTTGATTAGACCTTAAACTCATTTACTGAATGTCCACGATACGATTCATAGCATGAGAGAATTTGTGATTTGATCACAACTAGTGAGTATCTCTACATGTGTAATTGTGATGTATCGGAATTATCCATAGTCGATGAATTGATGGATTTGGACACCATTGATTCTGTCGAGACTTGCACGAAGTATACTCTATGGTGTATCCAAGCAGCTGATTCTCACTAGCTAGAGACATTGTGATGTCCGGAGTTAATCGTTGATGCTAGTTATGGTAACTAGTTAATTGGAGTGACTAGCCGTAAGACTTCATATGGTTCTCTTCATATAAAGATATGTCAATGAAGTTCTTACTGCAGCTTAAGTGTGATGTTACTTCGGCTTGCGCTATTCAAGTAATCTTGATCATAAAGGCTTATGCTTTGACATCTTAAGAAAGCATCTCTGAGGAGATGTGGACCCAGGATGATTGGGTATAAGTCGAAGTGATCGAAGGTGTTTGAATAGTCTATAAAGGATTCACCACTCCTTTCGAGGAGATGTATACCAATGGCCTATCGTCGGATTGTTACTAAAGTCTTTGGCCAAAGCATTACATGTTTAGAGTAAGGTACTCTTCGATACATGTGAAGTAACTAGAATCCGTAAGACGAGAAAATGATACTTGAGCTAGGTGTGATGTAGTCAGCCTAGTGGGGACTGACACTATAGACCATGTCCTGAACCAAGTGGGTTAAGATGAGTGAAGGAAATGGGGCATGATTCATTCAAGCTGCTGAAGGGTTTCAGAAGAGTTCTGGATCAACCGTTGATCTTTTCGGTTAATTGGGGATCATGATGTACTACTAGGTGCCACTCATGATCATTCTATAATTAATAGTTAATTATATACGACCAACATAAACTGAGAACCTATTTGGTCACACGCACAACGAGCGTAATTCGAAGGATTTAAAACGAGCTTGAGAATGAGATTCTCTGACAGAGAGAAACGAGGTTTGGTTGGACCAAACATGGAGCGAGCATGAAATCGTTTCAGTCGCAATGGAAGCGTGGATGGGCCGTGTCTTATGAGAACATGATGGATGAACCAAATTGGTTTGGTTCTAATCCAATGGAGGAGAATAAACCAAAGGGTTTGGTTTGTTTTAAACGAATGAACCAAAGTTGGTTCGGTTCATTTTAACTTAAAATAAACTATTATGGTTTGGTTTATTTTAACTTAAATTAATGGAGCGGGTTAACGGGCTTTTGGTTATGATGCGATAACCATTAAGAGAATTTGTTTCTATAAAATAGAGTTTAAGGGTTTTGTTAAGCCCTAATCCAAGTCCTTGCAACCCTAAGTTGAACTTAACTTATATCCTAGCATCTCACATATATCTAAGGTGTATGAAAACACATACAAGTCAAATTAGATGTGAGATGTGGGTTTTGGTTATCCTAATCTAAGCACTCATATATTTTCTAAGGCAACACTACTTGATTCCCTTATAAATGGGACTCCAAGTCATGCCAAAGTCCTTAACTCAATTTTCATTAATTTAAAAGCATAAATGATCATGGCATAAATAGTAGCATAAGTAAACATGGCCAATGATCATGATATCATGACATATGAAACCATTTAAGCATATACGACATTTAACCTAACCCTAAACATGATCATGACATTTTAAATTATTAAAATAAACATGATGTCATGGATTGTGTCACGCCCCGAAGGAGACTCCGCTAGACGAAAATCCGACTGCATCTCCCCTATACGGGTGACAATGCCAATTTACATACAAGGCCTACACGACCACTATACATCGGTCAACACGACCGGAATCCAAACACACACGCAGGTAATAAAATAGGCCTCTGGCCATCAACCAAAATAAATGAGTAACATCTATCACAACTAGACTTACCCCTTCTACCATCTGGGCAAGAATACTCAACCAAAACTAATCCAAACAAAACCGAATAAAGGTCCATAAGGACACCAAAAATCCACGAATACAAATATCAATCTCTAAACCTAAACATGTCCTCTAATCAAAATGTCCAAACTGTTGGAATGTTTACTGAAAGCCTAGCTCTTTTTGCATGAACATTTTATTTTGGAATAAGAATCACATGATCATTGGTTGCACTTTATATATTTTTTATATATGTGTGTGCATATTGTCTAATATTTTACATTGTAGATAATATGGTGCTTGGTGTGGCACAGAAGATCATGTTATCAGTCCCTTGTAAAATATAAGTAGAGGCTCACAAACAAGATGGTTTTGGACAAACCATTGGCATGGTTGTAGTGTAGCTTGGTATTGTTTTGTCTTGAACATAAAGATACACTAGTACACTTAGGTGTATTGAGCAGGACCGACATAGAGGTGATTCAATTAATTGTTGACTACATAATTGAATCGAACCTCGGATATTATGTTGTACATGCTCTTAATCCCGATATAATAACGGGCACATGTACTTAGTATTTATTTCTTTGATTTACCAGAGGGTGAGATTTAGATGGATTAAATCAATATGCCCGGTAAGTTGGGAAATGATATTATTTACATGGTGTGCCGTTGATTATAGGAGAAAACCGTGTCCTATATATTAGGTTGATGATGTCCCCTTGAGGAGCTCATAAGGTTCAACATGTAAACCCAGCTGGTTGACTTAGTCAACATGATGATAAGGTTGAGTGGTACTACTCGAGGAATTAGATGTTAATTAATTGATGGTTAGTAAATCAATTAATTGACGGGCATTCGATATCTTATACACGGGGGGATGAATTTACAAATAATATATGGAGCCCATATTAATTTATGGGGGTTGGTGAGGTAGTTCAATGATGATCCTCTAGTGGAATGGAACATCATTGATGGATCAAGTTTGTGTGGATCCGATCCATCAGGTGGCCAAGATCCAACTCCTCCTGATGGTCCCTATCGTAGCCTAATATAATCCTCATGAAATCTAGATCCAAGAATATAAAACAAAACTCTAGAACTAACGGTTGGGATTAAATCCCTAGATCCGATGGTTGGGATAAAACCCTAGAACCAACGGTTGAGATTAAATCCCTATATCCGATGGTTAGGATGAAACCCTAGATTCGACAGTTGGGATGAAACCATAGATCCGAAGGTTGGGATGAAATCCTAGATCCGACGGTTGGGATGAAACCCTAGATCCGACGGTTGGGATAAAACCCTAGATCCGACGGTGGAGAATAAATCCGTAGATCCGACGGTGGAGATTAAAGGCGGCTTAAGCCCAATTCTATAAATAGAGGGCTTAGGTTGGGCGGCAAGAGAATAATTGGTTCAATTGGAAATTAGGGTTTTGCTCATCTCAAAGTGGGCGGCAACAAACCCTAGAGGAGCTAGGGTTTTGGGCGGCTAGAAGTGGGAGGCAAGCTTGGTTCTCCCAAGGGTTTTGCCCGGCGCCCCTCATCCTCTTCTCATCCGTTGCCGGTGCTCCTCTCTTCCTCCTCTTTTACTCCTAGGTGGCCGGCAGTTCTCCAACTCCTTGGTGGCCGGCGTTTCTCCAACCTCTAGGTGGCCGGCGGCAACATTGCAATAAGTTGGCCGGCGCTCATCCATTCACTCCTTGGTCGGCGGTTACATCGAGTTCTTTTGATTGGTGGCCGGTTCTAGAAAGGAGGAGTTTTTTGTTTTGTTTTTCTCTTTGTTCGCAGCGAACAAGGAAGGGAAGAACGCGATCTAGAAGGCTTCTACTCGTGGAGGATCTTTGCCCACACGTCGTCCACGAGGAGGATAGGACATACGGTAGAAGATTGTAAGGTATAAAAGTTTTAAAACTTTATATTCTGATCTTAGCATGTTCTTTTATGTGTTGATTATACAAGTGTGCGTTAGTATACATTTTGTATAATCATGGACCCCAAAGACAAACACAAAAACCGGCGATCCATCCGTTGTCTCTTCCGCGGCTAACCAACTAGAAGAGTTGTGTTGCTTGAACAACTAGTTTGTTCAAGCGACCACTCAAGTTGTTAGCACGACGACGAATTGGTTGTGCCATGGAAACTCATCCCATCTGGATTAATTCTTTCATTAGTGAAAATTTTAATCCGGGGACATGGGAGCCAATGAGCCTCCAAAGCAACTCCCTACAAGTGGTATCAGAGCCACGGTTTCCAGTTTTGGATTGGGTTACTTTCATGCACATATCATATATTGAGTATGCCGGATAATAGTAGGATGTGCGTAGGCTAACTTTTTGGTTGCAGGCATAAGATCCGACTATTATGGCTATTGGGTTGTATGTGATTGTTTTGTGTGTGATTGTATGTATATTATTTGAATCCTCGGGGTTGACGAGGCTAGATTAGTATTTAATTTTTGTAATTAAATACGGCATTGTTTAGCCGTTCATTTTAGTTTACTTTCGATCTAGATTATTTGTACACTCCTTCGTGGAGTAAAAGATCGATGGATGTAAATTAAAATGATTTATCTCGGCTCGGATATCTTTGGTGACTTGTGCACGGGAAAAGGTGGAGCGGATGAGGTGGCGACACGACGGGATGCGTATTGGAGGACAATGCCATAATAGTTGGAAAAATTCTGTTTTTTCCATATTTATTGCTTATTTGTTTTATATGCATGTTGTGTATGCTTTAAAATTCCTCAATTTCAATTTACTAAGTGGGAGAGGGATATTTTAATTAATTCCCGCGGCCTCCATTACAATTTGACGTGTGATGCAACAAACTTGCGCGTTGGCTCTTAGTGCCTTCCTCCCCATCGGATGGGTTTGTTTGCAGATCACTAGGTCAAATAATGGTTATAGAAAATTATTCAGGAGCGTGTGTACTTCCCCATCGGTAAGGCACATAATCCGAAATAATTCCCTTAGTATCATGTAATGGTGCACACTTAGATGCAAATAAAAGTATCCTCCCCATCAGAGTCACTGCTTTTATTTGTAGGGCTAAATAGGAACCTACTATTAATTTTATTTGTCAAAAAGTAAGGTTGACAAGATAATAAAATTAATGGGTAAAACCTCCTCTTACAAATGTAGAATTAGTATACGTCCACACTATCGTGGCATGCGATATTCTCGGTGTTTTTAGGTGTTGGTTGATTTCAGAATTTTATTGTTTTGAGGAATCAATAATATTTGAAATCTAATATTTTGATCATTGTGATTCTTAGGTTTTTCAAATGACTTTCAACCCACTTGCTGTGATTTTAAAAGAAAATAAGCTTACTGGACCAAACTATATTGATTGGAAAAGAAATATGGATATTGTCTTAACTGTGGAGGAGTACAAATTTGTACTCTTCGAGGTCTATCCTCCTAAGCCTACCGATGACTCTGATGAAAAGGAGAAAGAACGTTATAAGAAATGGGTCAAGGCAGATGAGATGGTGCGGTGTTACATTTTGGCATCTATGTCAAATGTGCTGCAACATCAGCATCAGGCCATGGCCACAGCTTATGACATGATGTTCAATCTCAAGGAACTTTTCGGACATTAGAGTAGGGCGGCTAGACAGGAGGCGATGAGAAACTTGATGACGACCACCATGATCGAGGGAACACCCATTAGGGATCATGTTCTCAAGATGATGGCTCATCTTAATGAGATGGAAGTCCTCGGAGCTGAGATCGATGGGGAAACTCAGGTTGATATCATTCTCCAGTCTCTGCCTAGGAGTTTTGAGCAGTTCCGCCTCAATTAAAACATGAACAAGAGGTTGTATTCGTTGGCGGAGCTTCTGACAGAACTCCAGGCGGCAGAGGGGCTTTTTCATCAAAGTGCTCAAGCCATGGTCGCTCAGAAGGTTTCTTCCTCTAAATCGAAAGGTAAGAAGAAGAAGAAGCAAGGTAGAGCGAAGAAAGTGGCAGTGGGACCTCAGGCAGGAGTGAAGAAGCCGAAAGGCAAGTGCTTCACTTGCAAGCAGACTGGACATTGGAAGGCGGACTGTCCTCGCCCAAAGAACAAAGGTATATCTTCTTGTTTAGTTGTTGAAACATGTTTAGCGGTGTTATCTACCAGTGCCTGGTGTGTAGATATAGGAGCCACTGATCATGTCTGCAATACTTTGCAGGGGTTCCAGGAAACCCGACGACTAGCTGAGGGAGAAATTACCATCTTCATGGGCAATGCTTCAAAGGTGGCGGCTATTGCAGTGGGAGACATTTATTTATCTTTTGATAGGAATAGAGTTTTGGTTTTGAGAAATTGTCTTTATGTACCTACTTTTAGAAAGAATTTAATTTCAATTTCTAAATTATTTATGGATGGATATTCTGTTTCTTTTAATGACAAAGTGGTTATAAAAAAGAATAGGGAGATTATCTGTTCTGGTACATTGGTTGGCAATTTATATACTCTTGAACCGAAAACTCCCACGATGCATATAGAAGTCAATAACTCATCTTCTAAGTCTAATAAGAGAAAAGAACCTTCGCAAATAAACCAGACATATCTTTGGCATCTAAGGCTTGGTCATATTAACCTAAGCAGAATTCAAAGGTTGATAGCTGATGGACCTTTGGGTTCATTAGTGGTGGAGGATCTCCCAACCTGCAAATCTTGCTTGGAAGGTAAAATGACCAAGAGGCCTTTCAAGGCCAAGGGGTATAGAGCCCAAAATGTGTTAGAATTGGTTCATTCTGAATTGTGCGGTCCTATGTCTATCCAGGCAAGAGGTGGTTTTGAATATTCAATCTCATTTATAGACGATTATTCAAGATATGGATACATTTACTTGATGCACCGCAAGTCTGAATGCTTTGACAGGTTCAAAGAATTCAAGGCTGATGTGGAGAACCGTCAAGGTAAAAGTATCAAGACATTACGATCTGATCATGGTGGCGAGTACCTCTTGAGAGAGTTTAGGAATTACTTATCAGAGGCTGGGATTCAATCCCAATTGTCTACACCTGGCACACCCCAGCAGAATGGTGTAGCGGAGCGAAGGAATTGGACTCTTATGGAGATGGTCAGATCGATGATGAGTTATTCTGAGTTACCTGATTCGTTCTAGGGATTTGCTCTGGAAACAGCAGCACACATTCTGAACTTGGTTCCATCTAAGTCAGTACCCTCTACTCCCACAGAGTTGTGGACTGGGCGAAAGCCTAGTCTAAGACATATTCGGATTTTGGGTAGTCCAGCACATGTGCTGAACGGAGATGCTGGTAAGTTGGAATCTCGTACAGAAGTACGCTTATTTGTTGGCTACCCTAAGGGAACGAAGGGTGGTTTATTCTATAGTCCTAGAGATCAGAAGGTGATAGTGAGTATGAATGTCAGATTTCTAGAGGAGGACTATGTGATGAACCACAAGCCCACGAGTAGGATTGTTCTTGAGGAGTTGACAGGGGAAGTCCCGACTTCAGTACCATCGGTACAAGAGGAGATACCACAAGTCACTGCACCGCGTGTCACAGAGCATACACAGGAGGCACCTCGTCGTAGTGGGAGGGTAGTTAGACAACCCGACAGATTCATGTTTTTGGGAGAGTCTTCGGACTTAGTCCCTGGTGAACATGAACCTGATCCCTGGACATATGACGAGGCACTCCAAGATAGAGATGCAGTATCTTGGCAAGGAGCAATGAATTCAGAGATAGAATCTATGGATTCTAATCAGGTTTGGGAGCTAGTATAACCACCCGATGGTGTAAAAGCCATTTGATGCAAGTGGATCTACAAGAGAAAGAGAGGAGTAGATGGGAAGGTTGTGACCTTCAAAGCTAGGCTTGTTGCGAAAGGGTATACTCAGAAAGAGGGTATCGATTATGAGGAGACCTTTTCGCCGGTAGCTATGCTTAAGTCTATCCAGATTCTCTTATCTATAGCTGCTCATATGGATTATGAGATTTGGCAGATGGATGTCAAGACAGCTTTCCTTAACGGAAGTCTTGAGGAGAACATCTATATGCGGCAACCAGAGGGATTCATTGCTAAAGGCAAAGAGCATCTTGTATGTAAGCTTAATCGGTTCATTTATGGATTGAAGCAAGCTTCTAGATCTTGGAACATCCGCTTTGATGAGGTAATCCAGTCATATGGATTTATTCAAAGTCTGGATGAGCCTTGTGTATACAAGAGGTGTGACGGAAACGTAGTGGTATTTCTTGTACTATACGTAGATGACATTTTGTTAGTTGGCAACAATATCAAAGTGTTATCAGACGTAAGGGTATGGTTGTCCAAGCAGTTTGACATGAAGGACTTGGGAGAAGTGGGACACATTCTTGGGATCAAAGTAATAAGGGATCGCAAGAAAAGGATGTTGTGCTTATCTCAAGCTTCATACATTGACACTATCCTTGCTTGTTTTAGCATGGAGAACTCCAAGAAAGGCTTTCTACCTTTTAGGCATGGAGTTCCTTTATCTAAAGAGATGTGTCCCAAAACATCAAAGGAGATAGAGGAGATGAAGGCGGTTCCTTATGCTTCGGCAGTAGGAAGCCTCATGTATGCTATGCTATGTACGAGACCAGATATCTGCTTTGCCGTGGGCATGGTTTGCAGATATCAGAGTAATCCTGGACAGGGACATTGGACTGCGGTAAAGCATATATTGAAGTACCCGAGAAGGACTAGGGATTATATGCTGGTTTACCGGGCAGATCAATTAGTCCCTGTGGGTTACACGGATTCGGATTTCCAATCAGATAGGGACAAGAGTAAGTCTACCTCGGGGTTTGTGTTTACTTTTGGAGGTGGAGCCATAGTATGGAGGAGTGTCAAGCAGAAATGCATGGCGGACTCTACCATGGAAGTTGAGTATGTGGCAGCCTCTGAGGCAGCCAAGGAAGTTGTATGGCTCAGGAACTTCTTGATGAACTTGGATGTGATTCCTGGTTTGCCCAGAACTATCACAATTTATTGTGATAACAGTGGTGCAGTTGAAAACTCGAAGGAACCACGAGCCCATAAGGCGAGTAAACACATAGAGCGCAAGTACCACCTTATACGAGATATCATAAAGCGAGGAGAAGTAGTTGTCGCCAAGATTGCATCAGAGGATAACCTGGCAGATCCATTCACTAAGGCCCTTCCAACGAAAGCGTTTGATAGGCATGTGGAGGACATGGGGATAAGATGTATGGCAGTGTGATGACGGCATAGTCTTTTAGTATAAGTGGGAGATTGTTGGAATGTATACTGAAAGCCTAGCTCTTTTTGTATGAACATTTTATTTTGGAATAAGAATCACATGATCATTGGTTGCACTTTATATATTTATTATATATGTGTGTGCATATTGTCTAATATTTTACATTATAGATAACATGGTGCTTGGTGTGGCACAGAAGATCATGTTATCAGTCCCTTGTAAAATATAAGTAGAGGCTCACAACTAAGATGGTTTTGGACAAACCATTGGCATGGTTGTAGTGTAGCTTGGTATTGTTTTGTCTTGAACATAAAGTTACACTAGTACACTTAAGTGTATTGAGCAGGACCGACATAGAGGTGATTCAATTAATTGTTGACTACATAATTGAATCGGACCTCGGATATTATGTTGTACATGCTCTTAATCCCGATATAATAACGGGCACATGTACTTAGTATTTATTTCTTTGATTTACCAGAGGGTGGGATTTAGATGGATTAAATCAATATGTCCGGTAAGTTGGGAAATGATATTATTTACATGGTGTGTCGTTGATTATAGGAGGAAACCGTGTCCTATATATTAGGTTGATGATGTCCCCTTGAGGAGCTCATAAGGTTCATCATGTAAACCCAGCTGGTTGACTTAGTCAACATGATGATAAGGTTGAGTGGTAGTACTCGAGGAATTATATGTTAATTAATTGATGGTCAGTAAATCAATTAATTGACGGACATTCGATATCTTAAACACGGGGAGATGAATGTACAAATAATATATGGAGCCCATATTAATTTATGGGGGTTGGTGAGGTAGTTCAATGATGATCCTCTAGTGGAATGGAACATCATTGATGGATCAAGTTTGTGTGGTTCCGATCCATCGGGTGGCCAAGATCCAACTCCTTCTGATTACCCCTATCGTAGCCTAATATAATCCTCATGAAATATAGATCCAAGAATGTAAAACAAAACTCTAGAACCAACGGTTGGGATTAAATCCCTAGATCCGATGGTTGGGATGAAACCCTAGAACCAACGGTTGGGATTAAATCCCTAGATCCTATGGTTAGGATGAAACCCTAGATTCGACAGTTGGGATGAAACCCTAGATTCGAAGGTTGGGATTAAATCCTTGATCTGACGGTTGGAATGAAACCCTAGATCCGACGGTTGGGATAAAACCCTAGATCCGATGGTGGAGATTAAATCCCTAGATCCGACGGTGGAGATTAAAGGAGGCTTAAGCCCAATTCTCTAAATAGAGGGCTTAGGTTGGGTGGCAAGAGAATAATTGGTTCAATTGGAAATTAGGGTTTTTCTCATCTCAAAGTGGGCGGCAACAAACCCTAGAGGAGCTAGGGTTTTGGGCGGCTAGAAGTGGGCGGCAAGCTTGGTTCTCCCAAGGGTTTTGGCCGGCGCCCCTCATCCTCTTCTCATCCGTTACCGGTGCTCCTCTCTTCCTCCCCTTTTGCTCCTAGGTGGCCAGCTGTTCTCCAACTCCTTGGTGGTCAGCGCTTCTCCAACCTCTAGGTGGCCGGCGGCAACATTGCAACAAGTTGGCCGGCGCTCATCCATTCACTCCTTGGCTGGCGGTTACATCGAGTTCTTTTGATTGGTGGCCGGTTCTAGAAAGGAGGAGTTTTTTGTTTTGTTCTTCTCTTTGTTCGCAGTGAACAAGGAAGGGAAGAACGCGATCTAGAAGGCTTCTACTCATGGAGGATCTTCGCCCACACGTCGTCCACGAGGAGGATAGGACATACGGTAGAAGATCGTAAGATATAAAAGTGTTACAACTTTATATTCTGATCTTAGCATGTTCTTTTATGTGTTGATTATACAAGTGTGCGTTAGTATATATTTTGTATAATCATGGACCCCGAAAACAAACACAAAAACTGGCGATCCGTCCGTCGTCTCTTCCGCGGCTAACCAACTAGAAGAGTTGTGTTGCTTGAACAACTAGTTTGTTCAAGCGACCACTCAAGTTGTTAGCACGACGACAAATTTTTTGTGCCAAGGAAACTCATCCCATCCGGATTAATTCTTTCATTAGTTAAAATTTTAATCCGGGGACATGGGAGCCAATGAGCCTCCGAAGCAACTCCCTTCACAAGCCATAGAAACAAATAACAAATAAAAACTTTCACGAGTGGGGTTTGGCAGTTTCACTCTCTTGACAGCTTCATCCTGAAATAGATATAAATACACGGGGTAAGTTCAAAGAACTCAGCAGGTATAGTCGATATGCAAAATAAGAAATAGCTAACAATAAAAATCATGCCAATACAGTCTCACATATAGGGTAAGCAAGAAATAAATGCAAAAGGACTGTACTCACCTGAATCTCCTACCCTGATATAGGAGCATGTGCCCTACTATAAGAGATAAAGTTATCACCATATACGAATATGAATCCTGTATGCATGGCAATCATATCCAGCATCCAAGGCATCAATACAATAATGCAGCAAACACAATACAAATGTGATCCGTGCAAAGTGCATGCCGTGCAAATGACATGGTCACCCCTGACGCCAGTCAGTCGCCTCACACGCGATGGTGAAGCCGAGTGGGTAGGGCTATGACAACTGTGCACTCTGCCATCACTGCTCCTGAGTGACCGAGTGGACAGGATGCTCGGAGTACACCTATCCTCCTGCCCCAAACAGAGTGGGGGAGCTAAGCTCTCCTCTCCCGGTGTCATAGACCAGAGGAGGGATCCCTGCCCGCTACCACGCTGCCTCATCGCTACCCATGAAAGGACCAGCAGAGCATAATAGAGCAAGTGCACACACCCTCCTGATGTACCACTAACCCATGAGTGGCAGTGTGTGCAGGCCATGTAACTGGCTGAGGGCTCAACTATAAAGGAACCCCGTCCAGCCAGCATACAATCATGCAAAAATGGTGCATGATACTAAAGCATGTAAATCCTACTCAAAATACCTATCCAAATAATATGTACAATCAATATGTACATATCTATAATCCAAGTAACTATGATCCAAATAAAACAGGGAAGATATAATCATAACCTATCACATGCATGTATCAAGTAGGCACCAACAATATACTTGGCATATAAACATGAAAATTATTGCATGCTATCCTAACTAGCATATCAACAATGACTATATCTAAAAGATAAGTCAAAATACCCGCCTGAATATAAATATCTGCATGAATGAAAACGTCACGTCCCGAGACCTACCTCATGACCGAAATCTGCATATAGCAGAACTATTGTTAAGCACAAAAATGCAATTCACCGACAAATCGAACACTTAATCGATTTCCTTCATAACCCAATTAACCCAAACTATTTCCAATTTTCACTAATTTTTCAACCATCTTATTAGTCTTTTCCTACCACAAATATCCATACAATTAATTTAGCCCACTAAATCAATTTATATAAATTTTGATTAATTAATGATAAGCTAATTAATCAATTAAACCTGGATTAACCCGCATTTTAACAACCTAAGAAAAATAAATAAAACTTAATGGCTTTTAATTTATCCAATAATTGTACCAATCAATTTACCCAATTAATTCCTAATCAATTAACCTAATTCATCAACTAACCGGGACCTCATAGCTTTGATTCACCCTACCGACACAACCCCTCTAATTTACAGAATCAAATTGGACCGAATGGAAACAAGGAAGTCAAAAACATATACCAACAATAGAAGCTACGCCGGTGCCACTTCCTTATTCCCTGTTCACCGGCAGAACGGGCGGCTACTTGCAGAGGCGGCGACCGGTGTTGTGGGTGGCGATGCGTCGTCGGCGTAGTGCAAAAAGAGGCTTGGGCGGTCCTGTGGCCGCAGAGACCGGCGCTCGTCATCTAGAGCAGAGGAGGCCGACGCGAGGAAGAGCGAGGCTCGCGGCGACTCAGAGGTGAGGAGTCAACGGCCTGGGCATTGGGAAGGCGGCGGTCAGAGGCAAGGAATCGGCGAGAACCGTCTGCCGGCGCGATCTTGTCGCCGCGGTTGTGGTCGGCGAAGGGGAGCACGCGCCGAGGCGGCGACGGAAGTTGTCGGGAGAAGCGGTGGTCGTGCTAGAGAAGAGAACGAGGAAGAAGGAATGGCTTCGGCGCGTGAAGGAACTGTCGAAGGAGGTCGGGGCGGAGAAAATAGAAAAAGAAAAGAAATTTTAGATTTAGGTTTTCGGTTAAGGTTACCCTCTATTAACCCCTTAAATAGACTTCACAAAAGCCTATTTATTTTATCCCCGTAAAAATATCGTACGGACTCCGTTTAAATCCAGAAAAAATCTAGAAAAATTCCTAAAATTCCCTAACAATCCCAAAAAATTTCCAAGATTATTTCCTTAATTCTTTGGCCATTTAATTTAATATTTTAAATTTTCAATATTTAACATTCTCCCCCACTAATAAAAATTTGGTCCCCAAATTTCCTACTCAGATGCACAACGAATAAGAAATACCACAAGTACTGAAAATATACCTCACGTACCTTAAGTAAACAAGTGGGGGTATTGAGCTCGGATCTTTTCCTCGAGATCCCAAGTAGCCTCCTCGTCGGTGTGGTGACTCCACCCGACCTTGACGAGTCGCACAACCTTGTTCCGCAACTGTCGTTCCTTGTCATCCAAAATCCATACCGAAACCTCTGCGTAAGTAGCATCAGGTTGAATGGAACCTGACACATCTGACAGAATATGTGTAGAGTCTGGCACATACTTCCTCAGCATAAACACATGGAACACATCATGTATACTCGTCAAAGAAGGTGGTAGCGCTAGACGATAAGTCATTGCTCCGATCCTCTCCAAAATCTCAAACGGACCAATATATCTAGGAGCTAGCTTACCACGAAGGCCAAATCTCTTCACCCCTTTCGTGGGTGAAACTCGCAGGAATACATGATCACCAACAAAGAACTCCAAAGGTCTCCGTCAACGATCTGCATAACTCTTCTGGCGATCCTGCACCTCTGCCATCCTACGTCTGATAGTACGGACCAACTCTGCCTCATGCTAAGCTCTCTGGGGTCCTAGCAACTGGGCCTCCCCAACCTCCTCCCAGAGGGTGGGTGTACGACATTGTCTACCATACAATGCCTCATACGGGGCCATTTGGATAGCCGAATGATAACTGTTATTGTAGGTGAATTCCACTAACGACAAATGATCCTCCCAGTTGCCTCCGAAATCTATAATACAGGACCTCAGCAAATCCTCTAGTGTCTGAATGGTCCGCTCAGACTGTCCATCTGTCTACGGATGGAAGGCAGTACTAAACCAAAGTTGTGTGCCTAAAGCCTGCTGCAGACTCTGCCAGAACCTAGACATGAAATGGGGATCTCTATCTAATATAATGCTCAAAGGAACACCATGCAATCTTATGATCTCCCGACAATATAGCTCTACCAAACGGTCCAGAGAGTCGGTCTTCCTAATCGATAAGAAGTGTGCGGATTTGGTTAGTCGGTCTACGACTACCCAAATCGCGTCATGGCCTTGACGTGTCCTAGGCAAACCCATCACAAAATCCATAGTAATATTATCCCACTTCCACTCAGGAATAGGAATCCTCTGAAGTAATCCAGCTGGTCTCTGGTGCTCAGCCTTTACCTGCTGACAATTCAGACATCTAGCTACAAAATCCGCGATGTCTTTCTTCATACCGTTCCACCAATACAAACGCTTTAAATCTTGATACATGCGGTTTCCGCCTGGGTGGATTGCAAATCGAGAGCGATGAGCCTCCTGTAGTAACTCCTCCATAACCGGGTGAGGCTGAGGTACACATAATCTACCTCGAAAATATATAATACCCTCATCATCTCGGGTGAACTCAGTCAGCTGTTCATAAGTTATCTGACTACCAATGAACTGTAAATGCTGATCACTGTCCTGAGCCTCTAGGACTCTCATCCGGATAGACGACTGAGCAACCATGGTAACCAAAATGCCCTGCTCTGTCGGTCCCTGCTCCTCAAGGCTCAACTCAGAGAAACCCTGAATCAAATCCGTGACCAAAACTCGGAAGGAAGCTAAAGTCCCTCGAGACTTTCGGCTAAGTGCATCGGCAACCACATTGGCTTTCCCTGGGTGGTAGATGATGGTACAGTCATAATCTTTGAGGAACTCCATCCATCTCCTCTGTCGGAGATTGAGTTCCTTCTGTGTAAATAGATATTTGAGACTCTTATGATCAGTAAAAATCTCAAACGTAATACCATATAAATGATGCCTCCAAATCTTCAAGGCGAAGATAATAGCGGCTAACTCTAAATCATGAACTCGGTAGTTTTTCTCATGATCCTTCAACTGGCGAGAAGCATAAGAGACTACTCTGCCGTGCTGCATCAATACTGTGCCTAAACCCTATAGAGACGCATCTGTATAAAGAATGAAACCATCGTCTTCTGATGGAAATACCAGGATCGGTGCTGACACCAATCTCCTCTTCAACACCTGAAAACTAGTCTCGCACGCCTCTGCCCACGTGAACTTCATGCCCTTCCTGGTAATGCGTGTCAATGGCATAGCAATGCTCGAGAAACCCTCAACGAACCGTCTATAATAATCGGCCAAGCCTAGGAAATTGCGAACCTCCTGAACTGATTTGGGCTACTTTCAACTAGTGACAGCCTCGATCTTCTGGGGGTCAACTGAAATACCTCTACTCGAAACCACATGTCCCAGAAAACCGACTAAGTGTAACCAAAATGTGCATTAATTGAACTTCGCATATAGTCGCTTCTGTCGGAGCCTATCTAGAACAAGACGAAGATGCTGCGCGTGTTCCTCCTCGGAATGAAAATAGACCAGAATGTCATCGATAAAAACAATGACGAACAGATCTAGGAAATCCATAAATTCACGGTTCATCATATCCATGAATATCGCTGGAGCATTGGTAAGGCCAAATGGCATTACCAATAACTCATAGTGTCCATATCTGGTACGGAACGCTGTCTTCTGAATGTCAGAATCTCTAACCCTTAATTGATGATATGCGGACCGCAGATAAATCTTAGAATAGACTGATGTACCTCTGAGATGATCAAACAAGTCCTCAATACGTGGCAGGGGATATTTATTCTTGATAGTGACAGCGTTCAACTACCTGTAGTCGATGCACAGTCTCATTGAACCATCTTTCTTCTTCACGAAGAGAACCGGAGAACCCCAGGGTGATACACTAGGGCGAATAAAACCTCTGTCCAAAAGTTCCTGGAGCTGAACCTTTAACTCGTCCAACTCTCTCGGGGCCATACGATAAGGAGCTTTCGATGTCGGCGACGTCCCAGGTATTAACTCAATCATGAACTCCACTTGTCTTCTGGGAGGCAGACCCGGTAACTCCTCTGGAAAGACATCTGAATATTCTCGGACAATAGGAATGTCCACTATCTTAGAGTCACCACTATCTTCTACATTGATCATAGATAATAGAAAACCCTGGCAACTGTGCAATAAAAGCTTCTGAGCCTGAATCGCAGAAATGGTCGCTATGCCGTCGTCCCGGATGCCAGTGAAATCCCATGAGGGTTCGTTCGGAGGTCGAAATGTGACTACCCTCGTCTGACAATCCACTGTGGCATGATATGTTGATAGCCAATCCATGCCAAGGATAATGTCGAACTCGACCATGTCCAGTACCAATAAATCTACTGTAAGAATGATGTTACCGAAATCTAAGGGACAACCTCGGACCTCCTGGGTAACGTCCAATGTATCACTAGATGGTAGGGAGACGACTAATCTCTGTGATATACTAGTAGGTAATCTACCAATCTCTCTCATAAAAGTACGAGAAATAAACGAATGTGAACTACCTGTATCAACTAGCATAATAGCTAAAAATGCATAAAGTGAAACCGTACCGCGAAATATGGATTCGTTGGCTCGCTGCGCATCCTCTCTAGTAATCGCATGATCCGCCCAGTCTCCGGTGGAGGTGGAGGTGGTATCACTGCAAGAGGTGGCTATGTCTAGACCTACGACTGATATGAAGGTTGGTACGGCAGGATAGGAAGGCCGGTATAACTACCGCGATCGTAATGTACCGGCCAGGCCTGATCCGTAACTAGTGGCGAAGGTTGCACCGGACATCAGACGCGATGCCGCTGCCGAATGGTACTTACTGGCTGGGATCGACCGTTATCGCGTCCTAAAATCGAACCTCGTGACACAAGACGCATCGTGTACTCCTCGTCTGAATGCCATAGCGATTCTGAAGGGGAGCTATCCTCTCGCGGGCGTTAAGGTCCGCCGTTTGCCCCCTCTTCGAGTCCTGACGCGGACACAACGGTCCTCCCTGAATAGAAACCCCGGAAGCAACATGCTGAGCCTTCAACGAACAATCTTGGCTCAGGTGTCCAGGAAGTTTGCAATAATAGCAAACTGACTGTCCCAAGGTGCAGGCTGAGATGATATGCTCTCTCGATCCACAACGAGTAAAGTGGGTGTCACTAGTGGGCGGCCTCCAGCTCTGCTGAGAAGACCGGGAGGGCCCAACTGAAGATCGTCCTGATTTTTGAGGCCATCTAGATTCCCCAGAATGACTCTGACCATTATTGTGGCCACTCTGTCATCCGGTGATCTGTGTCTTGAGTCGACTTGTGGTTCTTTCAGTCTGTTTCCTCTTCCTGTCAGTATTGACCCTCTGTTGAGCTGACTCGATCAACAAAGCTCTGTCCATTGCCTCTCGGTAGGAAGAACTACCAAATCCTGCCATCTTGACCTGTAGATTCCCATCTAGTCCCTGAACAAACTGCATCATCCATGACCTATCCTCAGCAACTAATTCTGGACAAAACCTGGCTAACCGATTAAATTCTGTATTACACTCCATCACTGAGAGATTATTCTGTCGTAGACTCATAAATTCCTGATGTCGCATCATCTGATATGCCCGTGGGAAATACTGACTCTCAAAAGCCTCTCTAAATATCGCCCAGGTAACCTGCTGCTCGCCGATAATCGAGCGATGCATATCCCACCAGATCTCGGCCTCGCCTCGTAAATGGAAGGCCGCCAACTCTGCCTTCTCCCACTCGGAGCAGACCATATAGTAGAAGGTACGCTCCATCATCTCGATCCAAGACTGAGCCATGATCGAATCAGTCTCTCCGCTGAATAAAGTGAACCGACTTTTCATTTACTTTGCTAATCCTAGAATCCGAGCTCGTGCCGCAGTTACATCAGTAGGATAAGTAGGGGTCGTCGCAGCAGCTGGCGAAAAAACTGTAGAAGGTGTCGCTGCCTGAGCAGGGGAAAATACCAAGTGAGGGCCGACCGGCTCCCCTGATGGGCCTATCGGGTCTGTAGTAGCAGGTCCTAATGGTGGGGGATTCTGATGTGTAGTAGCAGGGTCTCCCGCTGGTACATCGGATACCCCAGCAGTGGGTATCTCGGGAGGAGGATCCATCGAGGACTGCGGATCCATAACTCCCGCAGCACCCTATAGAATCTGACCCTGATCAATAAGCTCGTCCTCAGTAGATCTTCCTGGCAACTCTGTCGCTAAAGATCTCAGGGTCCTCTGGCGTGGCCGTCCCACACCACGTCTCGGCGCAGAAGCATGCCCACCTCGTCTCATATCTGTTAAATGAATACAGATATTACCACAAATAAAAACATATCAAATTAATCATCAAACATGTTTCACCGTCAGGAGAGGTCCCGTAGCCGCCAAAACCCCATATTGATCTCGTCAAAAATCCTCGAATTTTCGAAACATAAACATCATCGAAAATCCATACCAAATCCAAAATTTCCAGATTGCCTCGCAAAACCTGCCAAAACATGGCGAACTCCGAAAAATCCAAAACCCCTAGGAACTTGAAAACCTAGGCGCTCTGATACCAAATAAATTGTCACGCCCCGAAGGAGACCCCGCCAGACGAAAATCCGACAGCATCTCCCCTATACGGGTGACAATGCCAATTTACATACAAGGCCTACACGGCCACTATACATCGGTCAACACGACCGAAATCCAAACACACACGCAGGTAATAAAATAGGCCTCTGGCCATCAACCAAAATAAATGAGTAACATCTATCACAACTAGACTTACCCCTTCTACCATCTGGGCAGGAATACTCAACCAAAACTAATCCAAACAAAACCGAATAAAGGTCCATAAGGACACCAAAAATCGACGAATACAAATATCAATCTCCAAACCTAAACATGTCCTCTAATCAAAATGTCCAAACCATAGAAACAAATAACAAATAAAAACTTTCACGAGTGGGGTTTGGCAGCTGCACTCTCCTGACAGCTTCATTCTGAAATAGATATAAATCCACGGGGTAAGTTCAAAGAACTCAGCGGGTATAGTCGATATGCAAAATAAGATATAGCTAAAAATAAAAATCATGCCAGTACAGTCTCACATATAGGGTAAGGAAGAAATAAATGCAAAAGGACTGTACTCACCTAAATCTCCTACCCTGATATAGGAGCATGTGCCCTACTATAAGAGATAAAGGCATCACCATATACGAATATGAATCTTGTATGCATGGCAATCATATGCAGCATCCAAGGCATCAATACAATAATGCAACAAACACAATACAAATGCGATTCATGCAAAGTGCATGCCGTGCAAATGACATGGTCACCCCTGACGCCAGTCAGCTGCCTCACACACGAAGGTGAAGCCGAGTGGGTAGGGCTATAACAACTGTGCACTCTGCCATCACTACTCCTGAGTGACCGAGTGGACAGGATGCTGTCAGAGTACACCTATCCTCCTGCCTCAAACAGAGTGGGGGAGCTAAGCTCTCATCTCCCGGTGTCATAGACCAGAGGAGGGATCCCTGTCCGCTACCACGCTGCCTCATCGCTACCCATGAGAGGACCAGTGGAGCCTGACAGAGCAACTGCACACACCCTCCTGATGTACCACTAACCCATGAGTGGTAGTGTGTGCAGGCCATGTAATTGGTTGCGGGCTCAACTATAAAGGAACCCCGTCCAACCAGCACACAATCATCCAAAAATGGTGCATGATACTAAAGCATGTAAATCCTACTCAAAATACCTATCCGAATAATATGTACAATCAATATGTAGATATCCATAATCCAAGTAACTATGATCCAAATAAAACAAGGAAGACATAATCATAACCTATCACATGCATGTATCAAGTAGGCACCAACAATATACTAGGCATATAAACATGAAAATTATTGCATGCTATCCTAACTAGCATATCAACAATGACTATATCTAAAAGATAAGTCAAAATACCCACCTGAATATAAATATCCGCAAGATTGAAAACGTCACGACCGGAGACCTGCCTCGTGACCGAAATCTACATATAGCAGAACTATAGTTAAGCACAAAAATGCAATTCGCCGACAAATCGAATTCTTAATCGATTTCCTTCATAACTCAATTAACCCAAACTATTTCCAATTTTCACTAATTTTCCAACCATCTTATTAGTCTTTTCCTACCACAAATATCTATACAATTAATTTTGCCCACTAAATCAATTGATATAAATTTTGATTAATTAATGATAAGCTAATTAATCAATTAAACCTCGATTAACCCGCATTTTAACAACCTAAGCCAAATAAAAAAAACTTAATGGCTTTTAATTTATCCAATAATTGTACCAATCAATTTACCCAATTAATTCCTAATCAATCAAACTAATTCATCAACTAACTAGGACCTCATAGCTTTGATTCACCCTACCGACACAACCCTTCTAATTTACAGAATCAAATTGGACCGAATGGAAACAAGGAAGTCAAAAACATATACCAACAATAGAAGCTACGCCGGTGCCACTTCCTTATTCCCCTTTGGGCGAAGCGCTACTTGCGGCGGCGACCGATCTGTATGTGGCGTCGTCGTCGGCGTAGTGCAAAAGAGGCTTGGCGGTCCTGGGGCAGACCGGCCGCTTGTCATCTAAAGGCGAGGAGGCTCGGCGCGAGGAAGAGCGAGGCTCACGCGACTCGAGGTGAGGAGTCGGCTGGCACAGGCACCGAGGCGAAGGCGACGGTCGAGAGAGAGGAACCGGCGAGAACCGTTTGCGGCGATCCTCGGCTACCATGGCCGTGGTCAGAAGGGAGCATCTTGCCGGCGGTGGCGGCAGTTGTCGGGAGAAGCGATGGTCGCGCGAGAGAAGAGAACGAGGAAGAAGGAATGACTTCGGCGTGTGAAGGAACTGCCGAAGGAGGTCGGGGCGGAGAAAATAGAAAATGAAAAAAAAATTTAGATTTAGGTTTTCGGTTTAGGTTACCCTCTATTAACCCCTTAAATAAACTTCACAAAAGCCTATTTATTTTATCCCCGTAAAAATATCATACGGACTCCGTTTAAATCCAGAAAAATTCCTAAAATTCCCTAAAAATCCCGAAAAATTTCCAGGATTATTTCCTTAATTCTTTGGCCACATAATTTAATATTTTAAATTTTCAATATTTAACAGATTGTTATTTGGCAAACAAAGCATGGCATATAAGAGATATAGGTATAATAATACCTAAATTTTAATATTAATTGTCATTTGATATAACTAAGTATATTTTGCCATATTATCACTTTTCTCCCTAGTGTTCCAAAAACCCAAAATGACACACTATGACCTCTAAATCTAAATTGTGTCAATTTAATTGATTTTTCATAATTCAAAAAATATATTGGCACATCCTAAAATCTTTTAGGATTAAAATATCAAATCTGTTTCCAAGGTATCCATAACCTTGAAAATTATCTAAAGTGTCACCTTTACCATGGTTGAGTTAACTACCCATCCAATCAAGGTTAGCACACCCAAACTCATCTAGCGTGAATCAATCACGCTCTTAGGAACCCAAAACCTATTTGAGCTCCTAGGGTTATTAGGTATTCCTTAGGGATAACCTCCCTAGATACCTTCCTAATGACCCTTCTAGGCTTGTTAGCCTTGGTCATTTGGTCTTTGCCATGGTTAACTCTAGGGGTAACTCCCCTTGTAACCTTCTTAGTGGCTTCCCTAGGTTTCCTTGAAACCCTAGCCACTAGGCACATTCCATGGTTACCCTTAGGGATGACTTCCCTAGTAACCTTGGTGTTTCTAGACCTAGGTTTAGTTCCATAATCAAATGGAACACTATGATAAGTCATCTTAGGCTTAGGTTTGTGACCCAAACCTTGCCTCCTAGATGGCTCTTGCCTCTTACACCCTAGGTTTTGACCATTTGACCCCTTAAATGAATTTGTCATTTTTGCAAGGATCTTTTCCAACTTCTCAAGCCTTGACCTCAAGGCTTGGTTTTTCAACTCTAATTTTTCAATTTTGGTGGGCCCATTATTTCTTTGACTTGATTTGTTCATTCTAGGCATATGTCTAGATTTCTTTGAAGTAAAGCCTAGATGATCTTCAATTTTTCTAATACTTGCCTTAGGTAGAATATTTTTAGGGACATTAGTCCCAATTTTCTCCTAATTCCTAAGGTTGACGCTCTTATCACCTAAGCAAAAGTATTTATTTCTAATAGCATACTCCTTATGAACAATAGAAAGATTGTTAATATTATTCCTAGCATGCTTTTTAACATAAATTGAAGGTGCATTATTAAAATATACCTTAGGGTTAGCCTTAGCTCCCCCTACATGTGATGCTCCTTCCTTATCCTTGATTTCCTTCTTCCTAGGGCATTGACTTCTATAGTCCCCCTTTTGATGACACTTGAAACATACTACAAGCTCCTTGCCCTTCCTAATTGAGGCACCGGCATCCTTTGACTTTTCTTGACTTTTAGGTGCCGGTGGAGCTTTCCTTACTCTTTTCGGACACTTACTCTTGTAGTGTCCGGATTCCCTACACTCAAAGCATATTATATAATTTTTATTTACAATTGACATGCTTGCATTATCTATGGTGGTGGTAGGTTCCGGAGTTGGAGCTTCTTCATCTTGATCGGATGTGGAAGCTTCTTCTTGTTGCTCCGGAGTGTAAATTCTTTCCTCCCCCTCAATCCTAGAGGTGGAAGTTTCTTCTACTTCTTCCACCTCCTCTTCCACCGATCTAGAAGTTGACTCCTCTTCAACTTTCGATTCCTCACTTGCTCATGAGGATGATGAACTCTCATCAACTTCGGTCTCCTCCGCTTGAGCCGATGAGCACTCTTCTTCTTGGACCGGTGATGGGTTTTCATAATGTTTCGCCAATTTGCTCCATAGCTCCTTGGCGTCTTTAAAATTCCCTAACTTGATCAAAATGTCATTAGCAATTACATTAAGCAAAATACCTATTACCTTATTATTGATATTGTAATATCATAGTTGGTCTTGGCTCCAATTCTTCTTCTTGTTTTTTTTTTCCTTCGTCATCTTTTGGAGTGTCAAAGCCTACTAAGACACTAATCCAATTGTCAAAGTCACACATTAAAAAGTGCATCATTCTACCTTTCCAATATGCGAAATCTTCACGGTCGAAGGACGGTGGAATGTTGACGTCGTCACCCAATCTTTCTTGGAAATCCATCTTCTTCCTCTAGCGTGCTCCCTTAGTTGTTAAACTTGAAGAGCGGCCTCGCTCTGATACCACTTGTTGGGGATCCTTGGAATGCTAGAGAGGGATGAATAGCGTCGTAGGAATGCGTAGATGGAATTCGTTTGTGTTCGTCTCTACAAAACTTGTTATGCGCAGCAGAATATAGATAATAGCAATAACAAGAAACAAGACAAACACGAACACAAGAATATAATGTGGTTCGGAACCGAATGGTTCCTACTCCACGGATCGAGCTCTAAAGAGCTCTAGTGGTGCACACACAACCACTAATCACAAATAACTCCTTCTCAATACAATCCGGAGGTGGAGAAACCTCGTACAATGATTACACTAAGTAATACAAAAGATACAAGCTAATACAAGTATGAAATATGATGCAAGTAAAGAAAAACAACTTTACAAGAGCACTTTGATTGCTTGATCTTTTATTCCCTTGGACTACCCTTAAAAGACTAGAAAGCACCAACTATCCCTTTCAATTTGCCTAAGAAAAATCGCTGCAAAAACCCTCCATCCAAGTTGCCATTATATCCTTCGTCGAGCTAGATTTTCGCCGATCAGTTGACTGTCATAAGACACCAGTCGATTGATGCCACTGTTGTCGTGAGACAACGACTCGATCCATGCTGGAAAAACTCCAATGGATCTCTTGGCAGTCGACTGCCAACACCCGTAGCTGACTGCCGAGTCAGCTACAGAGCGTTTTGTGCTCGCGGCTAAACCATCAATCGACTGTCATCCATGGCAGTTGACTGATAAGCCCATCAGTCGACTGCTACTAATGAGTAGTCGACTGCTAGAGCATTTTCAGCTCTTAATTGGCAATCGAGCTCTAGTCGACTAATGGCAGTCGAACCGACCATAATGCCAGTTGACTGCCAACCTCAACCATGAGGTTTTAACCCAAGTATGGTGTCCCCATACTTGCTAGACCACCCTTAGCCTAGACCTAAACCTTCTAGCCACCTACGTCAGCCTCATGCCTATCGGATCTCTCTAACTCATCCATGACTTGTTCATCCATACGGTAGCCTTCAGATGCTTCCGTCGGCTATTGTCATGCTAAGTCAGTCTATACTAGCAAGGCACATTGGACTTACACTGCCAAGTCTCTGCTTGGACTTTACGCCGCCAACCATTGGACTTTGCTGCCAAGACTCCCGCTTGGACTTTACGCCGCCAATATTAAACCCCTTGGACTTCTCAAATGCCAAGACTCAAGCTTGGACTTTACCTTGCCAACTCATGTTGGACTTTCCATGCCAAGACCCATGCTTGGACTTTTCCTTGTCAAGACCCATGCTTGGACTTTACATTGCCAAGACCCATGCTTGGACTTTCCCTTGCCAACCCATGTTGGACTTTCCATTGCCAAGACCCATGCTTGGACTTTCCCAAATGCCAAGTGTCCCACTTGGACTTTCCATGCCAAGTATCCAAGACTTGGACTTTTCCATGACAATCACATTGTCATATATTTTTGTCGAACATCAAAACATCTCTCGAGACAAGCTCGAGTCCTGGTCAATCGTGACCTGGGCTGATTGCACCAACACTATGCCCATATTATGGCCATATCAGGTAGCGCATGGAAAAAGGGTATTATGATTGGTGCCGAAGTTATTGATTATGACTATAGAGGGGAAGTACACATTCTAGTTTTTAATATGACCTTTGAAGATTTAAATTTGAAGCAAGGAGAAGCTATTGCGCAACTAATTCTTGAAAGAATCTCTACACCTCCCTTGACAATGGTGCCATGTCTAGAAAGCACTACAAGAGGAATGCATGATTTGGGTCTACATCCACATCCTCAAGAGCTATACAAATGAATACTCAAGAATGGGGCAAGCTTATGAACATCCTTGTGCCACCAGAAGATCATTCAAAACTAGCACCTTCAAAATCAGCACTAACAACACCTTCCAGTCCAGATTATTATGATACATTGTAGAAAAATTGGATTGGCTGGGAACATATTATGACACTGCAAGACACTCTAGAATAGACCAATCCATTCGCGAAAGATGGTGGAAGTGATGAATATTTATCTGCTGACTCTGCTTTTTGTGATGAACAGGTCGCTCATATTAATGAAGGTGATTATGCTTTAGACTACCCTCTACAGAAGAGTGGGTGAATTCTTGCCTCATCGGTAGTTTCTTCATCCTTCAACCCACAAGAGGATAATATGATGGGACCACCTCAATATGGTCCAACAGATGAAAGGCCTTCCACATCCAATCCATATACAAATATAGATTTCATGGGTGCAAAAATTGGGAAACTCAGAAAAGCTTACAATAATGAGCAGTGGACACTTCCCTCGACCCAACAAACAACAGGTGCAATGTTAGTTTTGTTAGTTAAAGCCCTAGAACCAATCATGTGATGGTTGAATAGGGAACATTTTGTATCATATTCTATAAAGGCAAAGGATTGGTTATTATATTTACATCTTGCTTGTGCCAGCTAATTTAAATATAATAATGCCCTAGAAAAGTAGGTTCTTATCTACAACACATCAATTGGCAGAATTGATTATGAGAGGTTGTAGAGAACACTTTCCTAAATGTTCCTAGTCGAGTATTAATATGCAAGGGCAATATTAATACATAAAGACTAGCATGTAGGTCAATTGATGACTTGATCTCACAAGTCATGGATATATGATATCAAGTTGACACATGGGTATATATTGGAGAATATATACTGAACTGACCCGCCATGAGAAAGTTTCATGGATCGTTATATGAGTGTCATAAACTTTCTCATGTGACTATTGGTATAAATAGTCCTTAGACCTGAAGTCACTATGGTTCCCTACATAAGGAGTTATGTACTTTGGTATCGTCAAACGTCACCCGTAACAGGGTGGACCATAAAGGCGATTACTGGGTATGTAACAAATTATGCGGAGGGATGTGAGTGATGTAGATGGGATCTATCCCTTCCATATGACGGGAGTGATATCGGTGGGCCCCTTGATTGAGTAGAACTACTAAAACGCATGGCCATGCTCGAATGAGTCAATATGAGATATTGAGCTCATTTGTTTGAGTTAGTTTACTCAGGGATCAAGAAACACATAGATTGATCGAGGATGACACGGTCTATGCCTCATTGATCAATCTGATATCAAGGATAGAAGGACACGGTCATATATTATAGTAGTCACGGAAAGGTTAGTCGGATCTTGACTTATCTCGTAACTTGGGTAGCGATGATGTATTGCTAGATGCCGCTCATTGCTTGTGTATCTAAAAGAGTTTAGGTCCACTGCCAACGTTATGAGAGCCTATAGGGTCACACACAAAGAGCATGATAATTAGAGGAATTAGAGTATTCTACTTTGACTAGAATAATATGGGAATAAGCTTAAGTACAAAATGGTTTTTGGACTTTAAGCTTAATGAGAATTTTAGCTAATTGATTTAATGAGATTAATTCAATATGTTACCTTATTGATTTAATAAGATTAATTCAATATGATAACATAAGCTTAATTGAATTAATAAGATTAATTCAACATGCATGAATGCCACATAAGAATGCCACATAAGCATGCCACATAAGCATGCCACCTAAGCATCCACCTAAGCTAGTTAAGGTGGAAGGAAACAAAATGGTTTTGTCTCCTTAAGTGGCCGGCCAAACAAGGAAGCCAAATCCTTTTTGAGTGTGTCTCAATGCAATGGTTTGCATTGAATGTGAAGGAGGTGGAAGGGTTTTTCCAACCCTATAAAAGGCTCCATGGAGTGGCCGGCCATAGTGAGTTTTTGGTGTTGTGGTTGTGAGAAAGCTTGGTGGAAGCTTTAGTTGTGTGGGTTTGTGAGTGTAGGCTAGCAAGAAGAGGAGTCTTCTTCTTCCTTTCTCCTTTTCCCTCTCTTCCTCTCCTTTAGGGACTTCTCTAGCAAGAAGTAAAGGAGAGCTCTTCTAGTTTTCCTTTTGTGAGACAAGAGCGTGCTCGTGTGGATACGTATAGAGGCACGGACACTTGAACGTGCTAAAGATCCAACAAACCGAAAGGAAAAGCGGGATTAACAAGGGCACGCAACAAAGGTAATCCTCTCCTATAAGATAGGTTTGGTTTAGAGAAATTTATTTTATACGAGTTTGCTTTCGCATGGATCACTTGGAAGGGATCCTATTTTCCGTTGCGCATATGCCATTTGACATACGAGATTTCCCTACAGTGGTATCAGAGCCACTTGAGAAAGATCGTATAAAAATAGGTTTTCTCTATTTTATATGTGATATAGAAGTAGGATAAATTTTATTATGAGTTGATAATTGCATTAGCAAATTTTCAAACATAATAAAATATCCAATGTCTTTTAAAAGTTAAAATGACATGGTGCATGGTTATGGCCTAGTCCCAAAAGTTTGTGATTGTGTGTTGTAATTCTTAATACGGCCTGCGTGTCGTGCCTTTCTCCTAATATTCTTGTTGTAAAATTAGTTTTAGACTCGAATGTAACTCGAGTATTTCTCCTTTTGTAATGTACAAAACAAGGATGGAGGGTCCATTGGAAGATGAGGTTACAAGGAGGAAGTCAACACACAAGACAACCAAAAGGAAGCACTTAGGAGAAGATGCTATCCCTAGGTTGACCAATCAATCTTTTCATTGAGAAGATTGTAGAATAAGGGCCATAACCATGACACGTTAGTTTAATATGTATGTGATGCATGTTAGTTTAGCTTGTATGTGATGCATGATTAGTTTAGCTTATATGTGATGTATGCTAATATGTATATGATACATGTTTATTTCTTAATAAGTCTAAACTATATGCCTACCAAAGTTGGTACTCACTACTTCCTCGATCATTTGTTATTGGGTTTGCCAAAGCAAAGCAATGCATTTTATCTTGGAGGGGTGCGAGTGGACAATCGTGATGTCCCGCTATCAGTCTTGGTTAAGACTTAATTAAGTGTTTTCTTAATTGGTTAAGAAAGTAGAGGCATATATTAGCTTTGAACATAAGTGTTAACATTAGTTTTGTGTGATTTCCGAACATCAGCTTTGTCTTAGAAGTGGTCGTTGCTCCGATATCCAAGAAGGCCCCTGTGCCTCGCCACAGCCTGGAAGCTGGTTTAGGAATAAACACTAAACTAATCTAAAACTTAACCAAAGATATTAAAGAGTTACATCAGATGTAATTGGCAAAAGATTGCCTACCTAATTATACTACGTCTTGGGCGATTAGCCAAAGCTAACTCAAGACGAATTATGATGTGGATCTTTATCCCATATAAATTTATACCTAAATAGTAGCTATGAGAATTTAGTGGGAGCCTCATTTAATTAAAGGCCTAATTAAATGATTTAGGTATGATACTTAACTTTGCATTTTAATGTTGTAGATCACCATGTCATCTAACACGACACACCCCCTCAACTTGCGATCCGTCCTTGAGAAGGACAAGCTCAATGGAGCAAACTTTCTTGACTGGTATAGGAACTTGAGGATTATCCTCAAGCAAGAACGCAAACTATATGTCCTAGAGCACTACCTCAAATACCCGCCTACTACGGCCACTGTAAAAAAGGATGCTTATAAGAAGCATCAAGATGACGATTAGATGTGTCATGCCTTATGCTTGCCACCATGAACTCGAGCTCGTACAACATGAGAACATGGATGCCTATGATATGGTTGAGCATTTGAAACAACTATATCAAGGACAAGCTAGGCACGAGCGCTTTGAAGTGTCTAAGGCTCTTTTGCATGCAAGATGCAAGAAGGAACACTGTAGGAACTCACGTGACTAAAATGATCGCATACGTTGAGAACCTTGAAAGACTAGGTTTTCCACTAAGCCAAGAATTGGCAATCGATGTTATCCGCAATCGTTGCGGAAGCATACAATCAATTCGCCATGAATTATAACATGAATGAAATTGATAAACCTTTGCTGAGATTCTCGGCATGTTGAGAAGCTAAGAACCACTCAAGAAGAAAGTTAGTAATGTACTAATGGTCAAGAAGGACAAAGGTAAGCGCAAAGGCAAGGGTAAGACCAAGCCAAAAGCAAGGCCAATTCATCCACTTCAAAGGGTAAAGGTAAAGTACCTAAGGAAGGGACCGCTTCCATTCATGTAAGATCGACACCGGAAGCTAATCGCAAAGTCTACCTTGAGGAAGTAAAGAACAAGAGAAGTGGGACTTACGCGTATACATGTTATAGAGGTTAATCTATCTATTTCTTCTACATGGGTATTAGATCGGATGTGCATCTCACATTTGTACTAATGTGCGAGGATCGAGAAATAGTAGAATAATGGCAAAGGGCGAAGTGGACGCTACGAGTAGGCAATGGCACAAAAGTTCTTTGTGTAGGAACATATTCTTTGTCTTTGCCTGGGCTTATCTTAGAACTAGAGGAGTGCTTTTATGTACTGCATTGACAAAGAACATAATCTCGTATCTTGTTTAGACAAGAAAAACTTTTCTTTTATAATAAAGGACAAATGTTGTTCCATTTATTTAAATGAAATGTTCTATTGTAATGCACCACTTATGAATGGTCTCTATGTTCTAGATTTAGAAAACCCAATTTATAACGTAAATACCAAGCGGTTCAAATCGAATGATTTGAACGGACATATATCTTCGCACTCGCCTAGGTCACATAAATGAAAACGCATATCCCAACTCCATAAAGATGGATTATTGGACTCATTTGATTTTGAATCATATGAGGTATGCGAGTCTTGTCTTTAGGAAAGATGACTAAAACTCCATTTAGTGGACATGGCGAGAGGCGGACGGACTTGTTAGGACTCATACATCGATGTATGTGGCCCTTTCAATGTCGAAGCCAGGAGGCTATAAGTACTTTATTACTTTCATGATATGAGTAGATTTGGCTACTTATATTTGATGAGACATAAGTCGAATCCTTTGAAAAGTTCAAAGAATTCAAGAATGAAGTACAAAACCAACTTGGTAAGTGTATTAAGCTACTTGATCGGATCGAGGTGGTGAATACCTTAGTCAAGAGTTTCGTGATCACTGGTGAGTGTGGGATAATATCCCAACTCACTCCAGAACACCACAATGGAATGGTGTATCTGAGAGGAGAAATCGTACTCTATTAGATATGGTACGATCAATGATGAGCCAGACTGATCTACCTACTTCCTTTTGGGGTTTAGCTCTAGAGACAGCCGCTTTCACACTTAATCGCGTTCCATCAAAAGCCGTAGAAAAGACACCATATACGATATGGACCGGGACGAGTCCCAAAATGTCTTTTATAAAGATTTGGGGTTGTGAAGCTTACGTTAGACGTCAAGTCTCAGATAAACTAGGACCCAAATCAGATAAGTGTTATTTTGTAGGATATCCCAAGGAAACTAAGGGATATTACTTTTACAATCCCACACTTGGCAAGGTGTTTGTTGCCAGAAATGCTGTCTTTCTAGAAAGAGAATTTATTTCTAGAAATACTAGTGGGAGTAAAATTCATCTTGAAGAAGTTCAAGATGATGATAACACTAAGGCTTCGATGGAAAATGAACAGGCACCACAAAGTGTTGTGGATGAGGAATTTGTTGCCCAAAGAGTTGTGGAGCAAACACCTGTTCAAGTAGACCAACCTCTTCGTAGATCTAATAGGATCCGTCGTCAACCCGAGAGATATTCTTTTCTCTTGACTGACAACGGTGAAGTATTGCTTGTCGATCTTGACGAGCCTACATCCTATCAAGAAGCTATGATGAGCCCAGATTCCGAGAAATGGCTAGAGGCCATGAGATCGAAATGGAATCCATGTACACTAACCAAGTATGGACTTTGGTTGATCCACGAAGGGTAAAACCCATTAGGTGTAAGTGGGTCTTTAAAGTAAAGACCATGGATGGTAATAAGCATACCTATAAAGGTAGATTGGTGGCTAAAGATTCAAACAAATTCATGGTATTGACTATGAAGAAACCTTTTCACGATTGCGATGCTTAAATCCATTCGGATCATACTTGCTATTGCGACCTACCATGATTATGAGATCTGGCGGATGGATGTCAAAACCGCTTTTACAATGGAAAGCTACTCGAGGATGTGTACATGACACAACCCGAGGGTTTTGAAGATCCAAAGCATCTGGAAAGGTATCAAACTACAAAGGTCCATTTATGGACTAAAGCAAGCCTCTCGGTGGAATCTTGATTCGATGATGCAATCAAAGAGTTTGGTTTCATCAAGAATGAAGATGAGCCTTGTGTCTACAAGAGAAATAGTAGAACCTGATTGTATTTCTTGTCTTGTATGTAGATGACATACTTCTCATCGGAAATGATATTCCCTCACTCCGATCTGTGAAGATGTGGTTAGGGAATTGTTTCTCGATGAAGGACTTAGGTGAAAGCTGCCTATATTCTAGGCATCAAGATTTATAGAGATAGATCTAGAAGATTACTTGGCCTAAGTCAGTACATACATTGATAAAGTGCTAGATCGTTTTGCTATGCAAAATTCTAAGAAAGGGTTTCGCCTTTATCACATGGTGTGAGTCTTTCGAAGACTCAATGTCCCTCTTCTAAGGAGAGAGAGATCGCATGGATAAGATCCCTTATGCATCGCCTATAGGGTCTATCATGTCGCCATGCTTTACTACTCGGCGTCTCGTATGCTTTGAGCATGGCGAGTAGATACGATCGGATCAGTGAAAGTCATGGATAGCGATCAAAATATTCTTAAGTACTTACGAAGAGCGAAAGAATATTTCCCGATATTTAGAGCAATGAGGAGCTAGCGTAAAGGGTTACGATGATGCAAGCTTCCAAGCGGACAAGGATGACTATAGATTGCAATCGAGTATGTGTTTTGCACGAATGGTGGAGGTGTGGTGGAAGAGTTCGGCGAGGACACGATTCTTGATTCTACAACGAAGCGAGTATATTGCGGCATCGATGCGTGAAGGAGGTTGTTTGGCTCCGCAAGTTCATCGATGAACTTGGGGTAGTTCCTAGCATTGCAGATCAATAGACCTCTATTGTGACAACAATGGGGCTATTGCGAGCTAAGGAACCTCGATCACATCGTGGACCAAACACATCTTGCGGCGCTTCCATCTCATTCGAGAGATCATCGATAGAGGAGATGTGAGGATATGCAGTATCGAAGCTAACATCGCAGATCCATTGACCAAGGCTTTGTACAGAGGAAGCATGATGGTCACACTAGGTCACTAGGTATTAGATATCATAGTGATTGGTACTAGTGCTAGTGGGAGATTGTTAGTTAAAGCCCTAGAACCAATCATGTGATGGTTGAATAGGGAACATTTTGTATCATATTCTATAAAGGCAAAGTTGGTTATTATATTTACATCTTGCTTGTGCCCTAATTAAATATAATAATGCCTAGAAGTAGGTTCTTATCTGCAAAGACATCAATCAAGTATGATTATGAGAGGTCAGAGAGAACACTTTCCTAAATGTTCCTAGTCGAGTATTAATATGCAAGGGCAATATTAATACATAAAGACTAGCATGTAGGTCAATTGATGACTTGATCTCACAAGTCATGGATATATGATATCAAGTTGACACATGGGTATATATTAGAGAATATATACGAATCGACCGCCATGAGAAAGTTTCATGGATCGTTATATGAGTGTCATAAACTTTCTCATGTGACTATTGGTATGAATAGTCCTTAGACTCAAGTCACTATGGTTCCCTACATAAGGAGTTATGTACTTTGGTATCACAAACAGGGTGGACCATAAAGGCGATTACTGGGTATGTAACAAATTATGCGGAGGGATGTGAGTGATGTAGATGGGATCTATCCCTTCCATATGACGGGAGTGATATCGGTGGGCCCCTTGATTGAGTAGAACTACTAAAACGCATGGCCATGCTCGAATGAGTCAATATGAGATATTGAGCTCATTTGTTAGTTTACTCAGGGATCAAGAAACACATAGATTGATCGAGGATGACACGGTCTATGCCTCATTGATCAATCTGATATCAAGGATAGAAGGACACGGTCATATATTATAGTAGACACGGAAAGGTTAGTCGGATCTTGACTTATCTCAGAATTGGGTAGCAATGATGTATTGCTAGATGCCGCTCATTGCTTGTGTATCTAAAAGAGTTTAGATCCACTGCCAACGTTATGAGAGCCTATAGGGTCACACACAAAGAGCATGATAATTAGAGGACTTAGAGTATTCTAGTTTGACTAGAATAATATGGGAATAAGCTTAAGTACAAAATGGTTTTTTAAGCTTAATGAGAATTTTAGCTAATTGATTTAATGAGATTAATTCAATATGTTACCTTATTGATTTAATAAGATTAATTCAATATGATAACATAAGCTTAATTGAATTAATAAGATTAATTCAACATGCATGAATGCCACATAAGAATGCCACATAAGCATGCCACATAAGCATGCCACCTAAGCATCCACCTAAGCTAGTTAAGGTGGAAGGAAACAAAATGGTTTTGTCTCCTTAAGTGGCCGGCCAAACAAGGAAGCCAAATCCTTTTTGAGTGTGTCTCAATGCAATGGATTGCATTGAATGTGAAGGAGGTGGAAGGGTTTTTCCAACCCTATAAAAGGCTCCATGGAGTGGCCGGCCATAGTGAGTTTTTGGTGTTGTGGTTGTGAGAAAGCTTGGTGGAAGCTTTAGTTGTGTGGGTTTGTGAGTGTAGGCTAGCAAGAAGAGGAGTCTTCTTCTTCCTTTCTCCTTTTCCCTCTCTTCCTCTCCTTTAGGGACTTCTCTAGCAAGAAGTAAAGGAGAGCTCTTCTAGTTTTCCTTTTGTGAGATAAGAGCGTGCTCGTGTGGATACGTATAGAGGCACGGACACTTGAACGTGCTAAAGATCCAACAAACCGAAAGGAAAAGTGGGATTAACAAGGGCACGCAACAAAGGTAATCCTCTCCTATAAGATAGGTTTGGTTTAGAGAAATTTATTTTATACGAGTTTGCTTTCGCATGGATCACTTGGAAGGGATCCTATTTTCCGTTGCGCATATGCCATTTGGCATACGAGATTTCCCTACAAGTTTTACCTAATAACATTGGACTTTACAATGATGTTATATCTAGGTGGGAATCCATCACTACCAATGTGGTGGACTCAAAAATCTGGCCGGATAAAAGAACCAAGGTCTAGTTCGTTTAAAATCTACTGGGCGAGATAGAAAAGAAGAGATTCATTCAATGGCGGTTGATGTACCCGGACCAGTATGACAAACTAATCAATGCAGCAGATTAGACTCAGAACATCCTGTCACAAATCCAACAAATAATTACCTTGGAAGATCAAGCCTCAGGAACTACTGTAGAACAAAATCAAGCTTACCTTGACCTGGAAATGTTAGTATGCCATGGTACTAAAGATTTAGTTAATTACATGAATCTTTACAAAGACCTAGCTGCAAGTACTGGGCGGATGTTTTTAAATGAAGAATTATCTAGTAAGTTCTACTAGAAAATGCCATCACTTATAGGAAGCCATCTGGAAGCAAAGTTCAAGGAGAAGTTCAGGGGAAACACTATTGGTGTTCTACCTCATATACATCATGCATATCAAGAGCTCACGGAAATGTGTAAGCAAGCAACCTTGCAAAGGAGCCTGAAGGACCTTCAATTTTGTTCTCAAATCCCTATACCTAATTATTATCATGGTGAGAAAATGAAGTACGGGCTCAGGAAATCCAATACCTACAAAGGAAAACCTCATAAATCACATGCAAGGGTGATAAAGAAGAAATATCAGAATGACCGAACAAGAGTAAAGAAGTGCAAGTGCTTTATTTGTGGGGAGGAAGGACATTTTGCCAGGGAATGTCGCAACAAAATCGGTAAAAAGAAACGTGTTTCCATGCTTAATGAATTAGATTTGCCAGAAGATTTTGATATAGTATTAATAGATGATGATGAAAGTAGTAGTGATGCAATCTACAGCATGTCAGAAGGAGAAAATGCAACAGAGCAGCATTGCACTGCGACCACTAGTATACTCTCAACTAATGAAATGATGTTTGTTTTGATAGGAGAACCACAAGGATGGCAAGTGCAAGTGGATTTACCAGAAGAGCAATTTCGTTGCCAACAGAGATGGTAGGTAAACCAAGAAGTTAATACTTTGTTTATCAAATGCAACTTCTGTGGTGCAGTGACTACTCAGAGAGCTAGAAGGCATTGCGTTGATTGCAAGCTCACAGCCTGTACCTTGTGCTCAAACTATTACCTGAAGATAGAAACACAGACCATGTCTCCACTTCCATACAAATATGAAGAAAAAAATTTAATTTCTGGATTAATAGGCTACATAGACTATTTACAGGCAGAAATTCGAAGACTACAAGTAGAGTTGGAAAGGGTCTTAAGAAGAAACTAGGAGCCTGAGACAGCATTAACAGAGGAACTAGCTGAGGAATTACAGCAATTAACTCTTCAAGATCTCCAGAAGGGAAAAGAGTAGTTAAGCTTCTTAGAGGAAGTTTCTATTTTTAAGGCAATAAGCAGTCAGTACCATCCGAAAAGGACTCTTAACCAGTTATATAACATGACAGTTAAGTTGGAGATACCAAACATTCCACCATTTCAAGTAAATGTTATCCTAGATATCGGTGCCACGACTTGTTGTATTGAAAAAATATCTACACCAACTCAAGCATTGGAGCAGAATTCTTATACTATCATCATCAATGGAGTCAATTCCAAGCAGATAGCTAATTGGAAGCTAAAAGGTGGACAGATGAGGATAGGTGAAAATAAATTTAGAATTCCATTTACTAATTCATTTGAAATGACTCTGGGTGAAGGAATTCAAATGGTCTTGGGTGGAAACTTCATCAGAGGAATGCAAGGAGGGTTACAAATAGAAGGAAATATTGTTACCTTCTATAAGAACATTACTACTATTGCCACAAATCAAACAGCTGCAGCGGCAATAGAAGAACTGCAGTTGGAGGAGTTGGAATACCTAGAAATTCAAGAAAAGGTATTCTTTATTGCAACCCCCTCAAATGCTTTTGTATTACAAAAACATGACCCATTGCTAAAACAGTTGAAAGAGCAAGGATTCATCGGGGATAATCCGCTACAACACTGGTCAAAAAATGGCATCCTTTGTAAAATAGACATTATTAATCCTGACATCACTATTCAAGATAAGCCATTATCTCATGTCACTCCTACTATGAAGACATCATTTTAGAAGCATGTGGATATACTCTTGGGACTAAAAGTTTTTCGTCCTAGCAAAAGTCGGCACAAGACAATGGCCATGATCATTCAATCTGGAACCAACATTGATCCTGTCACAGGAAAGGAGATAAAAGGAAAGGAACATATGGTATTCAACTACCGAACGCTTAATGACAATACTTATAAGGATTAATATAGTTTGCCAGGAATAAATACCATCTTTAAGAAGGTAGGCAACTCAAAAAATTATTCCAAGTTTGACTTGAAATCGGGATTTCACCAAGTTGCCATGGACCCTGCATCAATTGAATGGATGACATTACTGAAAGATTTCTCAATCCTTAAGTAATCCTTTCCGTAACCTAAGCAACTTCTTGATTAAAATGCCTCCTTTGGCTCCTAATGTCATGCATATGTTGAGTATGTGCAAATTTCTACGCCTTTGTAGGCATATAAACCGATCGCTGAAACTTTAGTTTTAGAGAGCCTAAAACATAGCAATACGTAACCGGAACGAAGTGATTGGTTCTATCTCCTACTAAATGCAAATTGGCAGTCTCAAAAATTGAATTTTTAAGAGCATAAATAGGAGAAGGCAAATAGAAATTGCAGCCTCATATAATCAAGAAGGTAGCAGAATTCAAAGAAGAAAATTTGAATTAAAAGAAGGGTTTGAGGTCCAGGTTGGGTATTCTAAATTATGCTAGGACCTATATTCCAAACTTAAGTTCTAAATTGGGTCCGCTTTATGAGAAGACTTCCATTCATGGAGACAAGTGAATGAAACCCTCTGACTGGGCCTTAGTCAAAGAAATTAAAGCCCAAATCCAATAGCTACCATATTTGGAACTCCCACCAGAACAGGCCTATATTATACTTGAAACTGATGGTTGTATGATAGGTTGGGGTGGAGTTTGTAAATGGAAGAAGGCCATGTACGACCCAAGAAGCACAGATAAGGTTTGCGCTTATGCTCACGGCAAGTTCCCATCCGTAAAGTCAGTAAAAGATGCAAAAATATTTACTACCATGGAAACTATGAACGCTTTAAAAATCCATTATTTCAATAAAGAGGAAATTACTCTTAGAACCGACTGCCAGGTGATAATCAGTTTTTATAACAAGTTGGTTAGAAACAAACCATCTCGAGTTAGATGGATCGCCTTCACTGACTTTATTATTAGTTCGAGTATCAGAGTTAACTTTGAACATATTGATGCCAAATTAAATGTCTTTGCAGATTCATTATGAAGGTTGATTACTGGCAAAGAAATAATTTCCGTAATCACGGATAAAGGGAAGGAAAAGATGGATGAGGCAACAAGAGGAAAAAGAACTGAGGATGGGGTAAAATATCTCAATAATGTAGAAGAAGCCGCTAAAGAGTTAGCAACAGCTCAATGCCACTTATTATTGACGTAGTATTAGGAAGTGCAATGAGATATGGGAAAACACATTCTAACCCCGGAAGAGCATCAAAAGAGAAGATTGCTGGATGATATAGAAGAGAAGACGATACAAAATCTGTACCATTCACTCAAAGAACTAGAGATGATCCAACAAATGAAGGAGGCTGATTTCACAAGCTGACGCTACATAGAAGGAGGGTATCAAAACTACTTTCTTACATCACTACCAACGTTAAAGGAAACAAGAAAGGAGTTGTGGCGAATAACTAAAGCTTTAAATCCCGTCTTGGGAAAAATTAAAGTAACCCCCTACTAAAACACCGGTGAGCCCATAAAATCCAAACAACTTTTCATAAGAATTCGAATAAGTTTGAAGAAAGATTGAGCCCCGGGGAGACGTCTTGTCTTCAAGGACAATAATGCAGTAAAGCACCAGATGCTGCAAAGCTGTAAAAAAGTTTGGTCTTAGTTGAGTCTTTTCAGTATGAGTTGTAAAGCCAAATGGAAGGACAATAATGCAACAAAGCACCAGATGTTGCAAAGCTATAAATAAGTCTGGTCTTAGTTAAGTCTTTTTAGTAGGAGTTGTAAAGTCATATGGGAGAATGATGGGTGTCATATTGAAGGACGATGGGGCTAATAAACAAGCACGCACTTCAATTATTGATACAATCACATTATTCTATAAAACGCTAAGAGTTGAGAAGGTTTGAGCAAACTTGAGCAACACCAAGTTTACCATTCCTTTAGTGTGTCTTCCCTTCGGTGTGTCTTTCCGCAAGAGTGTTAAAATCTTGCTAAAGAAGTAAAACTCCGGGCATCGTCCCCGGTTTTAATTTCAAAATTCAGGAAGTCGATGTTGGGATGTATACTGAAAGCCTAGCTCTTTTTATATAAACATTATTTATTTTGAAATAAGAATCACATGATCATTGTTTGCACTTTATATTTATTATATATGTGCATATTGTCTAATACTTTACATTGTAGATAACATGGTGCTTGGGTGTGGCACAGAAGATCATGTTATCAGTCCCTTGTAGAGTATAAGAAGAGGCTCACAACCAAGATGGTTTTTGACAAACCATTGGCATGGTTGTAGTGTAGCTTGGTATTGGTTTGTCTTGACCATAGAGTTACACTAGTGCACTTAGGTGTATTGAGCAGGACCGACATAGAGGTGATTCAATTTATTGCTAACTACATAATTGAATCGGACCTCGGATATTATTTTGTACATGCTCTTAATTCCGATATAATAACGGGAACATGTACTTAGTATTTATTTCTTTGATTTACCAAAGGGTGAGATTTCTATGGATTAAATCAATATGCCCGGTAAGTTGGAAAATGATATTATTTACATGGTGTGCCGTTGATTATAGGAGGAAACCGTGTCCTATATATTAGGTTGATGATGTCCCCTTGAGGATCTCATAAGGTTCATCATGTAAACCCTGCAGGTTGACTTAGTCAACATGATGATAAGGTTGAGTGGTACTACTCGAGGAGTTAGATGTTAATTGATTGATGGTCAGTAAATCAATCAATTGACGGACATTCGATATCTTAAACACGGGGAGATGGATGTACAAATAAATATATGGAGCCCATATTAGTTTATGGGGGTTGGTGAGGTAATTCAATGGATGATCCTCTAGTGGAATGGAACATCATTGATGAATCAAGTTTGTGTGGTTCCGATCCATCGGGTGGCCAAGATCCAACTCCTCCTCATGGTCCCTATCGTAGCCTAATATAAACCTCATGAAGTCTAGATCAAATGATGGAAAACAAATCTCTAGATCCGACGGTTGAGATTAAATCTCTAGATTCGATTGTTGAGATTAAATCTCTAGATTCGACGGTTGAGATTAAATCTCTAGAACCAATGGAGGAGATTAAACCTAGGCCTAAACCTAACTCTATATATATGGGAGAATGGGTTGGGCGGCAACCAAGATTTGGATGATGGAGATTAGGGTTTAGCCTCTCATTGCTTGGGCGGCAAGAAACCCTAAGGAGGAAACCCTAATTGGATTAGGGTTTGGCTCTTTGGTTGGGCGGCAAGGTTTGGAAGGAAGAGTGGGCGGCAACTTGTGGAAGATTTCTTCTTCTTCCTAGAAGGTGGCCGGCTCCTAGATCTCTTCCCTCCACCTTGGTTGGGCGCCAAGAAACCATAAGGAAGAAACCCTAATTAGATTAGGGTTTGGCTCTTATGGTTGGGCGTCTAGGGCTTGCAAGAAGGTGGGCAGCAACTATAGGAGAGGAGTTCTTCTTCTTCCTAGGGTGTGGTCGATTCCTTCCTCTATTCCCTTCACCTTGGCCGGTGCCCAACATATTCCCTTTCTCCTCTTCACTCCATCTTGGCCTGCGACACTAGGAGCTAGGGTTTGTCCCTAGTTCAGTTCCTTGGTTGTTTCCATTTTGTTCTCTCTATTCTTGGGGCCAGCGGCATCAATCCTTTGAGGATTGGTGGTTGACTCAAGCAAGAAGGGAAAGAGAGTTCTTCTTTCTTTGGATCGAAGAAGATCTAGGAAGCTTCAACTTGTGGAGGATCTTCGCCCACACGAAGTCTACAAGGAGGTTTGGACATACGATAGAAGATCGAGAGGTATAAAAGTTTTACAACTTTTATTATTGATCTTTGCATGTTCTTATTGTTATGCTAGCTTATGTTCTTTATGCTAGTATGTGTTGATTATACTAGTTTACATTCGTATGTATTTGTATAATCATGGACCCCGAAAACAAAAACATAAAACCGGCGATCTGTCCATCGTCTCTTCCGCGGCTAACCGACTAGAAGAGTTTATTGCTTGAACAACAAGTTTATTCAAGCAATTGCTCGAGTCATTAGCACGACGACGAATTGGTTGTGCTCAGGAAACTCATCCCATCTGGATTAGTTTTCATTAGTGAAAATTTTAATCCGGGGACATGGGAGCCGATGAGCATCCGAGGAATAACACATTGCCAACAAATGGTATCAGAGCCACGGTTTCCGGTTTTGTGTGTTTTAGATTTGGTTACTTTCACGCACTTATCATATATTGTGTATGCCGGATAATAGTAGGATGTGCGTAGGCTAACTTTTTGGTTGCAGGCATAAGATCCAACTATTATGGCTATATATGTGTGTATGTGATTGCATGTGTGTGTGATTGTATATTATTTGAATCCTCGGGGTTGACGAGGCTAAATTACTATTTAATTTTTGTAATTGAATACGGCATTGTTTAGCCACTCTTCATTTTATTTTACTTTCGATCTAGATTTCGTGTACACTCCCTCGTGGAGTATAGGATCGATGGATGTAAAATAAAATAGGTTCTATTCTCGGCTCAGATCTCCGGATGGCTCGTATATGGCGTAGGAGGAGCGGACGAGGTGGCGACACGACGGGACGCATATTGGAGAACAATGCCATAATAGTTGGAAAAAATTCTATTTTTTCATATTTATTGCTGATTTGTTTTATATGCATGTTGTGTGTGCTTGAAAATTCCTCATTTTCAATTTACTAAGTGGGAGAGGGACATTTTAATTAATTCCCGCAACCTCCATTACAATTTGACAAGTGATGCAACAAACTTGCGCATCGGCTCTGAGTGCCTTCCTCCCCATCGAATGAATTTGTTTGCGGATCACTAGGTCAAATAATGGTTATAGGAAATTATCTAGGAGCGTGTGTACTTCCACAGCGGTAAGGCACATAATCCGAAATAATTCCCTTAGTACCGTGTAATGGTGCACACTTAGATGCAAATGAAAAGTAGTTTTATTTGTAGGGCCGAAGAGAAACCAACTATTAATTTTATTTGTCAAAAAGTAAGGTTGACAAGATAATAAAATTAATGGGTTAAACCTCCTCTTACAAATGTAGAATTTGTATAAGTCCACACTATCGTGGCATGAGATATTCTCGGTGTTTGAGGTGTTGGTTGATTTCGAAATTTTATTGTTTGAGGAATCAATAATTTTTATTGAAATCTACAGTAATAATAAGCATGTTGTGTGTGCTTGAAAATTCCTCATTTTCAATTTACTAAGTGGGAGAGGGACATTTTAATTAATTCCCGTGGCCTCCATTACAATTTGACATGTGATGCAACAAACTTACACGTCGGCTCTGAGTGCCTTCCTCCCCATCGGATGAGTTTGTTTGCGGATCACTAGGTCAAATAATGGTTATAGGAAATTATCTAGGAGTGTGTGTACTTCCACAGCGGTAAGGCACATAATCTGAAATAATTCCCTTAGTACCGTGTAATGGTGCATACTTAGATGCAAATAAAAAGTATCCTCCCCATCGGAGTCACTGCTTTTATTTGTAGGGCCAAAGAGGAACCAACTATTAATTTTATTTGTCAAAAAGTAAGGTTGACAAGATAATAAAATTAATGGGTAAAACCTCCTCTTACAAATGTAAAATTCGTATACGTCCACACTATCGTGGCATGCGATATTCTCGGTGTTTTGAGGTGTTGGTTGATTTCGAAATTTTATTGTTTGAGGAATCAATAATTTTTTGAAATCTAAAGTGATGATCTATGTGATTCTTAGGATTTTCAAAATTGACTTTTCAGTCCACTTACTATGATACTAAAGGAAATAAACTTACTGTACCCAAATAATGTTGATTGGAAAAGATTCTAGATATTGTCTTATCTGCTAAGGAGTACAAGTATGAACTCTTCAAAGAGTGTCCTCAATCTATCATTGCTCAAAAAGGTTTCTACTTCTAAGCCAAAAGGCAAGAAGAAGAAGAAACATGGTGAAGCAAAGATGGTGGGAGGATCTCAAGGAAGAGTGAAGAAGCCGAAAGGCAAGTACTTCACTTACAAATAGAATGGACATTGGAAGAAGGATTGTCCCAATCCAAAATAGAACAAAGGTATATCTTTTGGATTAGTCATTGAAACATGATTAGCGATGATATCTATCGGCACCTGGTGAGTAGATACGGGAGCCACTAATCATGTCTGCAACACTTTGCAAGGGTTCCAGGAAACCCGATGACTAGCTAAAGGGGAGATTACCATTTACTTGGGAAATGCCATGATGGTGGCGGCTATTGCAGTGGGAGAAGTTTTATTTATCTCTTGAGAATAATAAAACTTTGGTTCTGGAAAATTCCCTTTATGTACCTTTATTTAGAAAGATTTTAGTTTCAGTTTCTAAATTATTATGGATGGATATTCTATTTCTTTTAATGACAGAGTTGTTATAAAAGGAATATGGAGAATATCTATTCAGGTACATTGAAAGTAAATTTGAACCAAAACCTTCCACGATGCAAATTAAAGTTAATAACTCATCTTCTAATTCCAATAAGAGAAAAGAACCTTCGAAGATGAACCAAACATATCTTTGGCTTCTTAGGCTTGGTCACATTAACCTAAGCAGAATTCAAAGGTTGATAACTGATGGACCTTTGGGTTCATTAGTGGTGGAGGACCTCCCAACCTACGAATCTTGCTTGGAGGGTAAGATGACCAAGAGGCCTTTTTAAGGCCAAGGGGTATAGAGCCAAAGATGTGTTAGAAATGGTTCATTCTGATTTGTGAGGTCCTATGACTATCTAGGCAAGAGGTAATCTTGAATATTTCATCTCTTTTATAGACGATTATTCAAGATATGGATGACACTACGATCTGATCGTGGTGGTGACAACCTCTTGGGAGAGTTTAGGAACTACTTATCAGAGGTTGGGATTCAATCCCAATTGACTGCACCTGGCACACCCCAGCAGAACGGTGTAGCAGTACGAAGGAATAGGACTCTTATGGAGATGGTTAGATCGATGATGAGTTATTCTGACTTATTTTGTAGTCCTAGATATCAGAGGGTGATCGTTAACACGAATGCCAGATTTCTACAGGAAGACTATGTGATAAACCACAAGCCCAAGAGTAAAATTGTTCTGGAGGAGTTAAAAGGGGAAGTCACTTCTTTAGTACCACCGGTACAAGAGGATATACCACATGTCACTGCACCGCGTATCACAAAGGATACACAGATGATACCTCATCGTAGTGAGAGGATTGTTAGACAGCCTCTTAGATTCATGTTTTTGGACGAATCTTCTGATTTGGTCCCTAGCAAACATGAACCTGATCCCTAGACATACGACGAGGGAATCCAAGATAAAGATACAACATCTTGGCAAACTGCAATGAATACTGAGATTGAATCTATGGATTCAAGTCAGGTCTGGGAGCTCTTATGCATAGTAGCTCATATGGATTATGAAGTATGGCAGATGGATGTCAAGACAACTTTCCTTAATGGAAGTCTTGAGGAAAACATCTATATGGAGCAAGTAGAGGGATTCATTGCTAAGGCCAAAGAGCGTATTGTATGTAAGCTTAATCGGTCCGTTTATGGATTGAAGCAAGCTTCGAGATCTTGGAACATCCGCTTTGATGAGGTAAATCCAGACTTATGGATTTATTCAAAGTCTGGATGAGTCTTGGGTATACAAGAGATGTGACGGAAACGTAGTGGTATTTCTTGTACTATACGTAGATGACATTTTGAGAGTTGGCGACAATATCGGAGTGTTATCAGACGTAAGGGTATGGTTGTCCAAACAGTTTTGAAGGACTTGGGAAAAGTGGGATACATCCTTGGGATCAAGGTTAGTGTGGCCAAGCTTCATACATAGACACAATCTTGATCGTTTTAGCATGCAAAACTCCAAGAAAGGTTTTCTACCTTTTTGGCATGGAGTACCTTTATCTAAAGAGATGTGTCCCAACATCAAAGGAGATAGAGGAGATGAAGGCGGTTCCTTATGCTTCGGCAGTAGAAAGCCTCATGTATGCAATGCTCTATACGAGGCCAGATATCTGCTTTACCGTGGGCATGGTCAGCAGATATCAGAGTAATCCAGGACAGGGACATTGGACTGCAGTAAAGCATATATTGTAGTGCCTGAGAAGGACTATGATTATATGCTAGTTTACCGGGCAGACCAATTACTCCCTGTCAGTTGCATGGATTGCGACTTCCAATCAGATAGGGATAATAGTGAGTCTACCTCAGGTTTTGTGTTTACTTTAGGAGGTGGAGCCATTGTATGGAGGAGTGCCCAGCAGAAATGCGTGGCGGACTCCACCATGGAAGCTGAGTATGTGGCAGCCTATGAGGCGGCCAAAGAAGCTGTGTGGTTCAGGAACTTCCTGATGGACTTGGATGTGATTCCTGGTTTACCCAGAACTATCACAATTTATTGTGATAATAATGGTGTAGTTGCAAACTCGAAGGAACCACGAGCCCATAAGGCTAGTAAACACATAGACCGCAAGTACCACCAGATACGAGAAATCATAAAGGAGGTAGAAGTTGTTGTCGCCTAGATTGCATCAGAGGATGACCTGGTAGACTCTTTCACTAAGGCCCTTCTGGCGAGAGCTTTGATAGGCATGCGGAGGGAAGGGGAATCAGATGTATGGCAGTATGATGACAACATAGTCTTTTAGTATAAGTGGGAGATTGTTGGGATGTATACTGAAAGCCAAGCTCTTTTTGTATGAACATTATTTATTTTGAAATAAGAATCACATGATCATTGTTTGCACTTTATATTTATTATATATGTGCATATTGTCTAATACTTTACATTGTAGATAACATGGTGCTTGGGTGTGGCACAGAAGATCATGTTATCAGTCCCTTGTAGAGTATAAGTAGAGGCTCACAACCAAGATGGTTTTTGACAAACCATTGGCATGGTTGTAGTGTAGCTTGGTATTGGTTTGTCTTGACCATAGAGTTACACTAGTGCACTTAGGTGTGGTTGAGTGGTACTACTCGAGGAGTTAGATGTTAATTGATTGATGGTCAGTAAATCAATCAATTGACGGACATTCGATATCTTAAACACGGGGAGATGGATGTACAAATAAATATATGGAGCCCATATTAGTTTATGGGGGTTGGTGAGGTAATTCAATGATGATCCTCTAGTGGAATGGAACATCATTGATGGATCAAGTTTGTGTGGTTCTGATCCATCGGGTGGCCAAGATCCAACTCCTCCTCATGGTCCCTATCGTAGCCTAATATAAACCTCATGAAGTCTAGATCAAATGATGGAAAACAAATCTCTAGATCCGACGGTTGAGATTAAATCTCTAGATCCGACGGTTGAGATTAAATCTCTAGAACCAATTGAGGAGATTAAACCTAGGCCTAAACCTAACTCTATATATATGGAAGAATGGGTTGGGCGACAACCAAGATTTGGATGATGGAGATTAGGGTTTAGCCTCTCATTGCTTGGGCGGCAAGAAACCCTAAGGAGGAAACCCTAATTGGATTAGGGTTTGGCTCTTTAGTTGGGCGGCAAGGTTTGGAAGGAAGATTGGGCAGCAACTTGTGGAAGATCTCTTCTTCTTCCTAGAAGGTGGCCGGCTCCTAGATCTCTTCCCTCCACCTTGGTTGGGCGGCAAGAAACCATAAGGAAGAAACCCTAATTAGATTAGGGTTTGGCTCTTATGGTTGGGTGGCTAGGGCTTGCAAGGAGGTGGGCGGCAACTATAGGAGAGGAGTTCTTCTTCTTCCTAGGGTGTGGCTGATTCCTTCCTCTATTCCCTCTACCTTGGCCGGCGCCCAACATATTCCCTTTCTCTTCTTCACTCTATCTTGGCCGGCGGCACTAGGAGCTAGGGTTTTTCCCTAGTTCGGTTCCTTGGTTGTTTCCATTTTGTTCTCTCTATTCTTGGGGCCGGCGGCATCAATCCTTTAAGGATTGGTGGTTGGCTCAAGCAAGAAGGGAAAGAGAGTTCTTCTTTCTTTGGATTGAAGAAGATCTAGGAAGCTTCAACTTGTGGAGGATCTTCGCCCACACGAAGTCTACAAGGAGGTTAGGACATACGATATAAGATCGAGAGGTATAAAAGTTTTACAACTTTTATTATTGATCTTTGCATGTTGTTATTGTTATGCTAGCTTATGTTCTTTATGTTAGTATGTGTTGATTATACTAGTTTACATTCGTATGTATTTGTATAATCATGGACCTTGAAAACAATAACATAAAACCGGCGATCCATCCGTCGTCTCTTCCGCGGCTAACCGACTAGAAGAGTTTATTGCTTGAACAACAAGTTTGTTCGAGCAATTGCTCGAGTCATTAGCATGACGACGAATTGGTTGTGCTTAGGAAACTCATCCCATCTAGATTAGTTTTCATTAGTGAAAATTTTAATCCGGGGAGATGGGAGCCGATGAGCATCCGAGGAATAGCACATTGCCAACAGTCGATCCATATTTTGGTATCAGAGCTTGAGAAGTATGCAAGCCATGCAAGGCTAAACTTTTCCATTATAGGAATAAGGTAAGGGTCCTCATACGACTACTCTTCGTCTGAACAATTATTTCTTTAAGTTGCTATTTTGAAAATTTTATTCTTGGAAATTAACCACAAAGGTGAAAGGTGGAGACTCGACATGCATCCTTGGTCTGGTTTTTCTGCAAGGCTAGTAAGTGTGTAAGACGGTAAGCCTGAAGTCTTTAATTTTGCGGATATTTCCAAATAAATCTTAGCAAAAGAAGCAATTTAGAAGATGGGAAGTTATTAGTTCTAGTTTTGTGATAAGGCGACCAAACCTATTAATTGATACCATTGTTCTAGTTGTGGTACAAAATTGGGCGCACTGTAAAAACTATTATTTACAACGTGCTACAATTGTTCACTGTTGATAACGTGCTGCGAAAGTCATATTTGTTGTAGTGAACCTTAGTGAGACTACAATGACCAAGGCTTCCAAGCCTAAGAGGGTCACTAGGAAGGTACTTAGTGAGTACCTAGTAAATCCAAGGAGCTCCAATAGGTATTGGATTCCTAGGAGCGTGATTCCATCATACTAGATGGGTTTAAGGTATGCTAACCTTGAATGCATAGGCAGTTAATCTAATCATGATAAAGGTGACACTTTAGGGCATTTTTGAGGTTGTGTAATATCTTAAAAATGAATTCAGATTTTATCCTAAAAGATTTCAGGATGTCCAATAAAATTTGAGATGTTTGAAAAATCAATCATAATTGACACAATTAAGTTCCAGAGTCAATGGTGTGCCATTTTAGATTTTTGGCACACTTGGGAAATTGACCATTTAGTAAATGGAAATTAGACTTGAAATCTAGATATTCTTATACCTTTATTTTTTTTTGTCATGCTTTGTTTGTCATATGCCATGTCATGACATCATATTTCATTTAATCATATAAAATGTCATGAAAATGTTATGTTAATATATGTCATGTTTGTATTTAGGTCTATCTTTATTCCATGACATCATGATTATTGAAAAATATTTTAATTTATGCTTTTATTTATGCCATGATCAACATTCATGCATTTAAGATAATTAAAATGAAATTAAGGACAATGACATGATCTGAAGTCCCATGATAAGGGAATCAAATAGAGTTGCCTAAATAAAATGCATGAGACCTTAGATAAGGAAGAACAAAAACTCACATCTCACAAAAACATTAAATTTCCATGTGTATGTATTGATACACCCTATACACATGTGAGATGTTAGGAAAATGAGTTGTTCAAGGTGCATAGTTCTTGCATCTAGATGAACTCAAACTCATAATATGACATTGATAAATCATGAGGAAAGCTAATGTCAAGTCATGTACATTTAACCCATAGACTATGGTTCAAAATAAGGTTTAAAATTATTTTAGAAAACCTTGGCGAAGTCTATCTTTTGATAGAAATCGCAATTTAACAAGTTGACACAAAGATACACAAAAATATTCAAGTTTTTAATGGTTTTGAACATTGTATAAATTTTGGAATTTAATGGGTATTTTAATTTAAAAATATTTTTCACCCATTGTATTTGATGTAAGTAATATACCTATGAAGTTTCATAATTTTTCAAAATGCATATATTTAATTATGATTTATCAAATCAAATTTCTGAAATTGATTTCTACTTTTTTGCAAAAATCAGTCGACTGCTGCTTGGAGCAGTCGACTGGTGGTAAGTCAGTCGACTATTTTTTTATTTCAGGTGATTGATGCTAATTTCAATTGAACAAGGTTTATTTAGCCATGTATAAACTATTTTATGATACCCTAATGTCTCATAACTCTAGGATATACTTTGGAAAGCATTGAAAGGGTGAAATAATCATTGAAAATGATTAGGAGAGTTATTTAGGGTGGAGTGTCAAATTTTAAGGGAGGGTAAAGTTCAAGTTTGAACATTTACCCTTATTTTTGTTTGTTTATGTTTACTATAGGCTTAGGATCTCTCAAAGGACATTGTTGGTGCAATGATCAAAGGGGAGAAAGCTTTTAGAGGGGAGTGTGTCCATCCAGGGGTGATGAATGCAATTTTGATCAATGGGGAGGAAATGAAGGTTGGGTAAACCTTCATTATGGATTGCCTCTCATTTAGTGATATGAGAATTATTACTAGGAAGAGTGAAGGCATCGAAGATGTTTTTGAACCAAGGGGGAGAATGTAGAATTTCTTTAAGAGATGAGACATTGAAAACCTTAATAGTCATTTTGATGTATGCCAAAGGGGGAAAAGTGAGGTTTAAGTTACGTATGTTAGTATTAGCCATAAGTGTCGATTATCAGATGATTGGTAAAGGGACTTTTGTATCATATTTCACAAAAAAAGGCAAAGTTTATGGTTATTGTATTTACTTCATTGATGTGTCATTTGAATAAATATAATAATATCCTAGGGTAGTTGGTTCTAGTCTACAACATAATAAGTTGATGACTTGATAGTGGGATACTGTAGATATATATAGAACACTACTCATAACTGTTCCTAGTCAAGTATTAATATACAAAGATAATATTAATACACTGAGACTAGTATGTCGGTCAACTGATGACTTAATCTCACAAGTCATGGATATAAGATATAAAGTTGACACATGGATATATATTAGAGAATATGTACTGAACAGACCCTCCATGAGAATGTTTCATAGATTATCATATGAGTGTCACAAACATTCTCATAGTAGCTATTAGTATGAATAGTACTTAGACCTGAAATCACTACGGTTCCCTATATTGGAGTTGTATACTTTGGTATCAACAAACGTCACCTGTAACAAGGTGGACTATAAAGTCGATCACTGGGTATGCAATGAATTATGCAGAGGGATGTAAGTGATAGAGATTTGATGCATCCCTTCTATTAGTAATATATGAGAGGTGTCCTAAGGCAATCTCCTTATGTTTAAACCATTTATATGATAAATGTAGATTCACTATTTGAGTATATATGTTTTGATGTATTTGATTAGATCTTAAACTCATTTACTGAATGTCCACAATATGATTCATAGCATGAGACAATTTGTACTTGGATCACAACTAGTGAGTATCTCTACATGTATAATTGTGATGTATTTGAATTATCCCTAATCGATGAATTGATGGATTTGGACACCATCAATTTTGTCGAGACTAGTACGAGGTATACTCTTTGGTGTATCCAATCAGCTGATTTTCACTGGTTGGAGACATTGTGATGTCTGGAGTTAATAGTGGATGCTAGTTATGGTAACTAGTTTATTGGAGTGACAAGCTGTAAGACTTCATATGTTTTTCTACATATATAGATATGTCAATGAAGTTCTTAATGCAGCTTAAGTGCGATGTTCCTTTGACTTGTGGTATTCAAGTCTTCTTAGTCATAGGACTTATGCTTTGACATCTTAAGCAAGCATCTCCAAGGAGAAGTGGACCCGGAATGATTGGGTATAAGTCAAAATGTCCGAAGGTGTTTGAATAGCCTATAAAGGATTTACCACTCCTTGCGAGGAGATGTATACCCATCGTCTCTCGTCGGATTGTTACTAAAGTCTTTATCCAAAGCATTACATGTTTAGAGTAAGGTACTCTTAGATACATGTGCAGTAATAGGATTCCGTATGACGAGAAAACGATACTTGGGTTAGGTGTGACATAGTCAGCCTAGTGGGGACTGACATTATATACCATGTCCTGAACAAAGAGGTTATAAGATGAGTGAATGGAATGGGGCACGATTCATTGTAGCTGCTGAAGGGTTTCAGAAATGGTTCTAGATCAACTGTTGACTTTTCGATTAATTGAGGATCATGATGTACTACTAGATGCCACTCATGATTGTTCTATAATTAATAGTTTATTATAGACGTCCAACATAAACCGAGAACCTATTTGGTCATATGCACAACGAGCGTAATCTGAAGGATTTAAAAAGAGTTTAAGAATGAAATTCTTAGATCGAGAGAAACTAGGTTTGGTTGAACCAAATAAGGAGCGAGCATGAAATTATTTCAGTCGCAATGGAAGCATGGATTGTTGGGTTTCCGGTACTGCGGCGTGTGTGTATTCGATCATGTTTCGTAAACATGAGCACAACGGAAGCAATAAAAATAATAAATCTACATTTATTACAACACACACAACACACGCATGCATATTACAACAAGTGTAGACATAACCGTAAATTAAAATTTCCAATAAAAGAAAATTATCTACGTTATACCTTTCGTATGACGTGTAGCGGGAACGGCATCAACCGGAACGATCCTCGTAAGAATCGTCTCTATCCGTATCCACGCCGAGCTCCTCGGGATGACTTCGCTAAGCCACGAGCTTCGTCTTCGTATGGGTTACTAGCCTCGTGTTGAAGACAACGTGATCGAGAGATGATCACGATCCGAATCCAAATTCGGATCCAAAACCGAGTCCTCAAAACTCGATTCTCCAAAGAGGTATTTGTCAACCGTTTGACGAATCCTTCATCCCCCACCTCAGAGGATTACCGGAGATCAAATCCCCGGTAAGTTAGCCGCTGTCGGAGCACTAACCGTCGTCCAAATGACGCTCCGACGAGAGGAGGAGAAGCTGTCCAGAAAACTGGACAGCTTGGTGGAGGATATAGGCGCCGGCTAACCAAGGAAAGAAAAGGCTCACCTTGATGCCAAACCTATAGGGGATCACCGGAGGATCGCCAGAGGGTTCACCGGCTGTAGCTTGGTCGCCGGAAAGGACTTGGACGGCGGCACAAAAGCTGGGCGGCGGCAATGAAGGTGTTGGCGCCGAATAGGAGAAGGAGGGGGTTTGGGCGGCCAAAACTTGATTAGCTTTAGGGTTAGGGTTTAAGCCCTATTTTATAGAGAACTAATTCTCTTAATGGTTAATGGATCATATCCATAAAGCCCGTTAACCCGTTCCATTAAGATAAGTTAAAATAAACCAAACCATGATAGTTTATTTTAAGTTAAAACGAACCGAACCAACTTTTGGTTCATTCGTTTAAAATAAACCAAACCCTTTGGTTTATTCTCATCCATTGGATTAGAACCAAACCATTTTGGTCCATCCATTATGTCTTCATAAGACACGGCCCATCCACGCTTCCATTGTGACTGAAACAATTTCATGCTGCTTTATGTTTGGTCCAACCAAACATAGTTTCTCTCGGTCTGAGAATCCCATTCTCAAGCTCGTTTTAAATCCTTTGGATTACACTCGTTGTGCGTGTGACCAAATAGGTTCTCAGTTTATGTTGGCCGTCTATAATTAACCATTAATTATAGAACGATCATGAGTGGCACCTAGTAGTACATCATGATCCCCAATTAACCGAAAAGATCAACGGTTGATCCAGAACTATTTCTGAAACCCTTCAGTAGCTCGAATGAATCGTGCCCCATTCCCTTCACTCATCTTATACCCACTTGGTTCAGGACATGGTCTATTGTGTCAGTCCCCACTAGGCTGACTACGTCACAACTAGCCCAAGTATCATTTCCTCGTCCTACGAATTCCAGTTACTCCACATGTATCGAAGAGTACCTTACTCTAAACATGTAATGCTTTGGCCAAAGACTTTAGTAACAATCCAACGAGAGGCCATGGGTATACATCTCCTCGCAAGGAGTGGTGAATCCTTTATAGGCTATTCAAACACCTTCGATCACTTCGACTTATACCCAATCATCCCGGGTCCACATCTCCTTAGAGATGTTTGCTTAAGATGTCAAAGCATAAGTCTCCATGATCAAGATGACTTGAATACCGCAAGTCAAAGGAACATCGCACTTAAGCCATAGTAAGAACTTCATTGACATATCTATATATGAGAGAACCATATGAAGTCTTACGGCTGGTCACTCCAATGAACTAGTAACCATAACTAGCATCCACGATTAACTCCGGACATCACTATGTCTCCAGCCAGTGAGAATCAGCTGCTTGGATACACCAAGGAGTATACCTCGTGCTAGTCTCGACAGAATTGATGGTGTCCAAATCCATCAATTCATCGACTAGGGATAATTCCGATACATCACAATTACACATGTAGAGATACTCACTAGTTGTGATCCAATCACAAATTCTCTCATGCTGTGAATCGTATCGTGGACATTAAGTAAATGAGTTTAAGATCCAATCAAATACATAAAACATGTATACTCAAATAGTGAATCTTCATTTATCATATAAATGGTTCATACATAAGGCGATTGCCTTAGGACATCTCTCATATATTACTAACAGACTCCCACTTGGCCTAATGCCAATCGCTACGGTATCCAATACCATAAGCTCGAACATGACCCTCAAACTTATTTTGAGTTAATGCCTTAGTCAAGGGATCTGCTAAGTTCCTTTCAGTGGGAATTTTCTCGATTTGTATTTCGTTCCTACTGATGATCTCTCTGATAAAATGATAGCGGCGAAGCACATGTTTGGATCATTGATGAGACCACATCAAGTTCATAGATGAACTTATTGATCCAAACCGCTTCCTTTGCTGCTTCCAAAGCTGCAACGTATTCTGCCTTAGTGTTAGAATCCGCTATAGTGTCAAGCTTGGAACCTTTCCAACTTATTGCGCCTCCATTTTAGGTGAATGCATACCCAGACTGAGACATGGAATCATCCTTGTCTGTCTGGAGCTGGCATCCGTATACCCATGTATCACCATGTACCCTTCTCCATATATTAGGAACGCATCCTTAGTTCTTATCAAGCACTTAAGGATCGTCTTAACAGCCACCCAATGATCCATTCCTCGATCAGACTGGTATCTGCTCGTGACACTCAGAGCATACGATACATCGGGCCTTGTACATAACATAGCATACATGCTAGATCCTATTGCGGATGCATAGGGAATCTTACTCATGCAAATCCTCTCGTCTTCTGTGCGCGGACACATAGACTTCGAAAGGTGTACCCCATGCCTGATGGGTAGGAAACCTTTCTTGGATTCCGACATGCTAAACCTCTTTAGCACTCGGTCTATATATGTAGACTGCGAAAGACCAAGAAACCGTTTCGATCTATCTCTATAGATCTTAATCCCGAGGATGTAGGTTGCTTCTCCCAGGTCTTTCATGTTAGGGCAATCTCTTGCCGTGATATGGTTTTGATGGTGTGGCAAAGGGTTTAAGTTAGTGTGTTATGTTTATTTGATATGTGCGTTGAATTCATGCAGGACTTAGTAATTCGCACATGGAGCCATGGCGAGTTTCACATCTCATGACTCGTGCCTTGAGTCGGTGAAGGATAGCTTTGCGGAAGCCGTGCGCTTGGAGCATCCGAGGGACCGCCGGACGAGAAGCTTGGAGTGAAGCCGGAGGAAGTAGACTTCGAGGCAAGAGACGCCGAAGGAGCATTGCGCAGCCGCCGCGATCGCCGGGGACGTGGCGAGAACGAAGAGAACTTCAAGGCGAGGACTCAGAAATGAGAGTGAGCGATTGTAACCCGGAAGGGTAGCTCTTAGGTGAAACTTGGCCATTTGGCCAAGTGTCGGATGGGTTTTCCGACACACGATCGCGCCATGTCATGGCGGCCGATCGCTCGAGTCGAGTGTAGCTCGACCGTATACGATCGATCGGTTTGTGGCGCGATGATCGCTATACGTTGGGCGATCAAGAAGATGATCGGCGAAGGCGCAATGATCGTCAATAGGGTTTTGCCATAGAACGCCGTAGCCGATCGGGCGATCGACGGGGTTAGCAATGATCGGTGAGGTCCAGCGATCATCGCAAGAGTTCCGTTGGACAACAACCGGCATCCGACGTGTTCGAGGCCGTTGTAGTAAAATCGATCGCCATGGGCGCAATGATCGATGGCGGCCAACGGAAGAGTTAGCCTCTCTATAAAAAGAGAGGGTGTGAGCCTTTGAGAGGCTAATGCTTAAGTTCCAAACAATCTTCCTAGTGCCCCACAAGCTCTAAACTCTTCTTACTCGCTTTTACTCCATTCCATTTGTAAGAAGAGTGATCTTGGTTGTAAAGGTTACCTCCACCTAGCTTTGTGCAAAGGAGAGACCGATAGTGATTGGTTTTGGCGGAGTGATTCACCGTGGACGAATCGGACCGTGGATTAGCGGCGTAGCCGTGAACCACGTTATATCTTGGTGTTTGTATTGCTTGTTTCTATTTTGCTTGTCTCTATTCATATTTGTATATTCCGCTTGCGCTAACGTTTTGTAGACGAGCAAAATACCGCCATCCAAACGAAAAGGGCTATTCACCCCCCCTCTAGCCGGCCATCCGATCCCTTACAAGTGGTATCAGAGCCGAGGTTGCTTGTCACCGGACTAACCGCCGCAACAAGTCCTACATCAAAAATGGCCGGCTCCAACATCCATCCTCCGAAGTTTGAAGGAGAATTCGCTTGGTGGAAGAAGCGAATGGAGGTATTTTTCGAAACGGATTTTGATATAATGATTACAATGGAATCCGGTTTCATTTTGCCTAGGGATGAAGAGGGGAAGCCAATAGAGAAATCTAGGTGGACCAAGAAGCAAAGAGAGGAGCACCTTGCAAACTCCAAAGCCAAGCACCATCTCTACAATGTGCTTCCTCAACAAGAAATCAACCGAATAGGAGAATGCCTAAGCGCCAAGGAGATGTGGGAGAAACTAATTGAGCTCCATGAAGGCACATCCGAGGCGAAGCTAGCTAGGAGAGATCTCCTCCGCTCTCAACTATCCAACATTAAATTAGAAAAGGGGGAAAAGGTAATCTCTCTACACTCTAGGTTTAAGGAAATTTTAATTGGGCTAACAAGTGTAGGTGAGAAGCTATCGAACCGGGACATGCTCATGAAGGCTATAGATGCCTTTCCCCGGTCCTCAAAGTGGAGCTCCATGGTGGACTCCTTCTACATGTCCAAGAACCTAGAAGTGAGTACCTTGGAGGAGTTCTTCTCAACGATGGAACTCCACGAAACGAGGCTTGAAGGAATTCAAGAAGAGCCAAAAATTCAACCCTCAAGAGGAGTTGCATTGTTGGCAAACAAGGGGAAGAAGAAGATGGAAGTCCCCTCCTCCTCCGATGATGAAGCCTCCTCCTCCTCCATGGATAGCACCGAGGAAGCCTACATGGTAAGGAAGGTGAGGCGTGTATTTAAGAATTTTAGATTTGATAAATCAAATGATAGGAATAGAAGACCAAGGGGGAAGGTGATATGCTACAATTGCCAAGGAGAGAGGGACACATAAGGGACAATTGTCCTCCTAAACAAAAGCAAGGAAGAGAAGAAAAAGAAAGAAGAAAAGAAGAAGAAAAAGGGGAGCAAGAAAAAGAAGGAAGAGGAGAAGAAGGCAAAAGAAAAAGGGAAGGCCAAAGCATTCAAGGCCAAGACATGGGATGATCCTTCCTCATCCTCCTCCTCATCATCGGATGAGGAGAATGCCTTTGTCGCCAATTTGGCCTTGATGGCCTTTGATGATTTGGATTCCTCCTCCTCCGAAAATGAAGGATCAAGCTCAAGAGGAGAGAGCTCAAGTGAAGGGGGAGCCTCCTCCACATCATCATCCTCCTCATCATCCGAAGAAGAAGAAGAGGACATGGAAACTATGGTAACGAAAGCCTCTCCTAGTAAAATAGTTTCTATGATTTCTAGTTTAACTAGGGATTTGTTTAGAGTAAAGAAGAAAAATAAAAGCATGCTTAATCAAATTAAAGACTTAGAAAATAAGTTAGAAAATGCATGCTTAAATAATAATGATACTTCTTCTTGCCATGATGATGCATGCTCACATGATAATTATGTGCCTTTAGATGTTAGTGATGCATGCATAGAGGAAAATAGGGCATTAAGGGAAAAGGTAGATTATTTAACCAAAGCCCTAGGAAAATTCACAATTGGCTCCAATACCCTTAATATGATCATTGGGAGCCAAAGGGCTAGCTTCAACAAAAAGGGCCTAGGATATAAAGAGAAGAAAAATGAGAAGGCCTATAGATGCCTAATAGCTAGGGGACAAGACAAAAACAAAGTAATAGCTAAGAAATGGATCCCCAAGGAATTTCTAGTGAACCCCATAGGTAAAAATCTATTTTGGGTTCCAAAATCCATCCTTAAGGGTTAGAAAACCCCTAGGGTAGTCAACCATATGAACCTAATCTATATCATATTTTGGTTGACTTAGGATGACGGACAACATTTTTAGATAGTGTTGGGTGATGATAACGTGCCCATAAATAGGTAATAATGCTTAAATCATGATGATTAATGTAATTTCTATGCATATGTGTAATTATGATTTTGATTTTGGGCACATCATAGAAATAGGATTAAATCATGCTTTAGGTGATAACTTATTTATTATCATCATATAATGCCTAATGCATGGTTATAATTTAATGAAAACATGTATTTCATGGTCATAATGTGAAATTAAATCATATATATCATTATGATCATGTAGGTTGTTAGATTGATACTTAACCATGATAGAATTGCATGAATATATTGGTTAAGTATATACAAATACTAGGATGCATCTCACACTCACTATAGGCTAACTTGATTGCAAACTTAGCATGGGTGAGATGTTAGGATGATACAAATGTCCACTAATGCCTATGGCATTTAGATGGTCATTTAAAGTATCAAAATATCAATAATAGACCAATCATGGGAAGGCTTATGTTTAATTAATAGACATATTGCCCAAAGATCATGGTTGGATATTTCTAATGTTTTCAAAACAATTTCTTACCTTAAAATACATGTATTCATGTTTTGAAACAATTGGATGCAAAACTAGGTAGCTAACTTGATACTAACATGCTCAAAAACTAGTGGTTTTTCAAGTGTTTGGATTTTTAGCAAATCTTGTAAAATATAATGATTTTTCATGAAAAACTATTTTTCCTTGATAGATATACTTAAGAGAAATATGTTCCTCGAATTTCATGATTTTTAGAATTTTCTGAATTTTTAATGCATTTAAATTTTGTCCAAAATCGAAATTTGGATTCTTTTGCCGATCATTGCCATCTTGATAGCGATTGGTAGCTATAAATCAGAATATTGAAGGCGAATTCAGTTTGTAAACCTCCTACTAGTGGTAGAAAGCTACGTGATGCCATCAACAAATGGTACCCAATGTTTAAATCAACTTGACTAATTTTTCCCTCCAGTCTACTTGTTGACATGAGCTTATAACTTATAGATAATCTTTTTTATGGTGTCAAAGGGTGAGAAATAAGTATGTTTAAGTTAATCACTTTAGGGGGAGAAATATATTTTAGGGGGAGAAATATATTGTAGGGGGAGAAATATATGATAGGGGGAGAAAATTTGCATAGAGAATTTCATGGATTAAGGGGGAATTGCATGTTGTTATATCATGTTTATCTTTACATGCCTTCTTACCTTAGAATTTATATCAAATGTTTTTACCTAACTTAAACGGATTGCCACACATCAAAAAGGGGGAGATTGTTAGGGCAATCTCTTGCCGTGATATGGTTTTGATGGTGTGGCAAAGGGTTTAAGTTAGTGTGTTATGTTTATTTGATATGTGCGTTGAAGTCGTGCAGGACTTAGTAATTCGCACATGGAGCCATGGCGAGTTTCACATCTCATGACTCGTGCCTTGAGTCGGTGAAGGTTAGCTTTGCGGAAGCCGTGCGCTTGGAGCATCCGAGGGACCGCCGGACGAGAAGCTTGGAGTGAAGCCGGAGGAAGTAGACTTCGAGGCAAGAGACGCGAAGGAGCATTGCGGCAGCCTTCGCGATGTCTTAGGGGACGTGGCGAGAACGAAGAGAACTCAAGGCGAGGACTCGAGAAATGAGTGAGCGATTGTAACCCGAGGAAGGGTAGTTTAGGTGAAACTTGGCCATTTGGCCAAGTGTCGGATGGGTTTTCGACACCCGATCATTGCCATGTCATGGCCGATCGCTTCTCGAGTGTAGCTCGGCGGTATCTGATCGATCAGTTTGTGCGTTAGCCGATCGTTACGCCATCGTTAGCGATCGCGCCAAGACATCGATCATGAAGGCGTGATCGGTAGTCAATAGGGTTTTGGCCGACGCTCGTATGGCGATCGACTACGGGGTTAGCGATCGTGAGGTCCGATCGCTAAGAGTTCCGTTGGACAACAACGGCCGCATCCGACGTGTTCGAGGCCGTTAGTGATCGCCATGGGCGATCGATGGCGGCCAACGGGAAGAAGTTAGCCCTCTCTATAAAAAGAGAGGGTGTGAGCCTTTGAGAGGCTAATGCTTAAGTTCCAAACAATCTTCCTAGTGCCCCACAAGCTCTAAACTCTTCTTACTCGCTTTTACTCCATTCCATTTGTAAGAAGAGTGATCTTGGTTGTAAAGGTTACCTCCACCTAGCTTTGTGCAAAGGAGAGACCGATAGTGATTGGTTTTGGCGGAGTGATTCACCGTGGATTTAATCGGATGTTTGTATTGCTTGTTTCTATTTTGCTTGTCTCTATTCATATTTGTATATTCCGCTTGCGCTAACGTTTTGTAGACGAGCAAAATACCGCCATCCAAACGAAAAGGGCTATTCACCCCCCCTCTAGCCGGCCATCCGATCCCTTACATTTCATGGAGAATGTCTTGGATAACCAAACCTTCACTGACTGTAAGATTGAAACATCGTTTCCTATAAGTAGTATGTCATCGACATACAATACTAGGAATACGACTGCACTCCCACTAACCTTCTTGTACACACAAGGTTCGTCTGGATTTTGTGAGAAATCAAACTTTTTGATTCTCTCATCAAAACGGATATTCCAGCTCCTGGATGCTTGCTTCAATCCATAAATGGATCGTCGCAATTTGCATACCTTGGTTTTATCAACCGATGTGAAACCCTCAGGCTGTATCATATACACGTCCTCGAGCAGGTTTCTATTAAGGAAAGCTGTTTTCACATCCATCTGCCATATCTCATAATCATAATGAGCCGCTATGGCCAGGAGCATCCGAATGGATTTAAGCATAGCTACAGGCGAATAGGTTTCGTCATAATCAACACCTTGCTTTTGACGATATCCTTTCGCCACCAATCTAGCCTTATAGGTAATCACATTACCATCCATTCGGTTTTCTTCTTGAAAACCCACTTGCACCCTATAGGCATTATGCCTTCAGGTGGGTCAACCAAGTTCCAAACTTGGTTTTCGTACATGGAATCCATTTCCGACTTCATGGCACCAAGCCACTTATCCCTTTCTGAACTTGTCAGCACTTCTTCATAACTGGTAGGCTCCTCATCATCAATGAGTAACACGTCGTTCGATTCGCTTACGAGAAATCCATATCTCTCAGGAATATTGCGTGTTCTACCAGATCTATGAAGATGTGGTGTTACAATAGGTCCAGCCGATTGCTCATCACTATGAGTTGTCGGCTGTTGTGCTTTACCAGGTATCTCATTAATGTCTATTTGAGTCTCTCGAGCCTCCTCAAGCTCGACGACACTCCCACTGTTTTCTTGCAAGAGAAACTCTTTCTCTAGAAATACAGCATGCCTTGAAACAAACACCTTTTGTTCCACAGGATGATAGAATTGGTAACCCCTTGTTTCCTTAGGGTATCCAACAAATAGACATTTATCAGACTTAGGATCCAATTTGTCTGATACAGTCCGCTTCACATAAGCAGGACAACCCCATATCTTCAAGTAAGATACATGAGGTTTCTTACCATTCCATATCTCATATGGAGTAGTTGAGACTACCTTGTTAGGCATTCTGTTTAACAAGTAAATAGCTGTCTGAAGTGCATAGCCCAAAAAGGACTTGGGAAGAGTCGCATGATTCATCATTGACCTGACCATGTCCAACAAGGTCCGGTTACGCCTCTCAGATACACCATTATATTGTGGTGTATATGGCGGAGTCCATTGAGACAATATACCATTGTCTCTTAGATAATCAAGAAACTCTTGACTTAAGTATTCACCACCTCGATCCGATCGAAGTATTTTAATACTCTTGTCATGTTGTTTCTCTACTTCATTTCTGAATTCTTTTAACCTTTCAAAGGCTTTAGACTTGTGTTTCATCAAGAACACATACCCAAACCGTGAGTGATCATCGGTGAAGGTAATGAAGTAGCTATAGCCTCCTAATGCTTGAGTTGACATAGGTCCACATACATCAGTATGTATTAGTCCTAGTAACTCTCCCACTCGTTCACCTTTTCCAGTAAAAGGTAACTTAGTCATCTTGCCTTTTAAGCATGATTCGCATGTATCGTATGAATCCAATTCAAACGATTCCAGAATTCCACATCGATGTAATTCGGACATGCGTTTCTTGCTTATATGGCCATGACAACAATGCCACATATAGGAGTCTATTTGATTATCCTTTCGAGCACGCGTGTTGCTCGCTTCGATATTGAAATCGTCACTAGATACGTCCAACGTATAAACACCATTGTGTTAGTGCTTATAAGCTCCACATATCTCCACAATGGCATGATATTGTCCACTTTGGGTCTAAGCCCTCATGGTTTTTATTTTTGGGCTTTACCCAAAAGGCCTCATACCAATGGAGATATCTTTTTTCTTATAAGCACATGATCTTTTCCATGTCTTACCAATGTGGGACTTTGATTGTATTCCCCATACTCCCAACAATCCCCCCCTCAAACGAAGGACCACATTGGGCCCCCCCTCAAGCCTATCCCTCCTCGAAGGATTTTCTCTGCTTGATGTCCGATCTTCAACCCACCAGGACTTCCTGCCAGTTGTTCGGTCCCCCCGACCCAACTAGACTTCCTTCCTGATGTCTGGTTCTCTTGATCCGGACGTGGGAGCTCAACTTCCTTCGTTCGAGGTTCATGGCTTGACATGGACCATGGCTCTGATACCAATTGTTAGTGCTTATAAGCTCCACATATCTCCACAATGGCATGATATTGTCCACTTTGGGTCTAAGCCCTCATGGTTTTTATTTTTGGGCTTTACCCAAAAGGCCTCATACCAATGGAGATATCTTTTTTCTTATAAGCACATGATCTTTTCCATGTCTTACCAATGTGGGACTTTGATTGTATTCCCCATACTCCCAACACATTGCTTAAAGTTCCAATCCCATAAAGAACTCCATTCAAAGTTATGTAACAACAATTGTTACTAAAAGTCAAATGGAACCCATTTCTATTTAGACAAGAAATAGAAATGATGTTCTTTATTAACGAAGGAACATAAAAGCAATTGTCCAGTTCTAAGACAAGTCCTACAGGGAGTTCCAACAAATACGTTCCGATGGCGAGTGCAGCAACCGTTGCTCCATTCCCAACACGTAAATTTGACTCTCCCCTTGACGAGTCTTCTTCTATTCCTTAGCCCATGTATGTCATTACATATATGTGAGCCACACCCAGTATCAAATACCCAAGTGTCCAAGGAAATAGAATGACAATCAATAAAGAAGATTTCTGAAGAAGATGGGGCATCCGGTGCCTTATCCTTCTTCACGGACTGAAGATAAATCTTGCACTTTCTTCGCAAATGGCTCTCCTTGCCATAATGATGGCAAGTTTCCTTTTGTGCTAGTTCTACCTTCTTAGCCCTTCTCTTCTTTCCCTTCTGTTGTTCCTTTGACTTCCTCTTAGAACCTTTCTTCGAGGAATCAACTAACAGCACCGTCCCCTGCTCATGCTTCTCAGAAGACTCCACAGTCTTCAGCATATTGAGCAGTACCACAGATGAACCTCCTAGCATCTCAGAGGTGAAGAGGAGATTTGAGACTTCGAACCTTTCGAATCTCACTTGCTCATCAACCAACTCACAAAGATGAAGGACTACGATATGAGCATCCATATGCTCATGCTGCTTTCGTAGCTTGGGTTCCATCGTGGCTAGCATGATGCAACTCATTTGTTCAGAATCACTCACATGTTTCTGATAGGCCAACAATTGGTCCAGAGTTGCATCGTCACTAGGACGGGCGAGAAGAGGCGCTTCGAGGACATTCGCAAGCTTTTCCACCATGAGAACAATTCTCAAGTTTCTAAGTCAGTACAAGAAGTTCGGCCCAGTCAATTTATTCGAATCCAAAATGGAACGCAATTCAAAGACATCATGATCAATCTTAGAAATACAAAACGAGCATATATGAGAAAGATGATTTTAAAATGCATCAATATACATTTATAAATCTCATTCATTTTTTGAATTTCAAAAACCCCAAAATCACTTCGGGAGATCGTAGGTCCATCTCCGAATGGGCTGATATCCATCATAGTTATGAACAACCTTGGAGAGAGTCCAACAAGTCATTCATAACTACGACGGTATGTATCAACTATACTGATTGCATATCACGTATATGCAACTATCACAATGTGCTATCAACTATTTGAATGTTCACACATACATCGGGTTGTTAACACATTAACAAGTATGCATCATATGCATAGCACCCAAGTTCACCTCCCTTTACATCGACCTTGGAGAGAGTCCAACAAGCCGATGCTCCAGGTTAAAGTCAACCCATTGATCAAGACATAGTTTTAATATGGTTAGAGCGCATTCAACCAATTAGCCCAGCTTGGAGATAGTCCAACAACCAAAGCTAACGATTGACCTCTGACTCTTACCATATTAGTATTAAACTATTCCATGGTTTGAACATATTCAGGTTCGAGCCGGGCTTGGAGAGAGTCCAACAACCCAAACAAGAAACAGAACTCTAGTTCTAACCATATTAATGGAAGGTGTAGGCTTTAATATTGATTAAGGGTTTTTATGTCTCATCCTCTTTGCATGTAAATAACTATTATCTACATGGCATGGCATACATGGCATACATCTACATGTCATGACACGCATGGCATAATGTTATGCATCTAATGCAATTACATGGCACACAATTATGTCATGTATATATTTCCTTATATGTCATAACTATTTATGGAAATAAAATATGTTTAAGATTTGATTCTCCAAATCAAATCATAATTAAATTAGGAAACAAATTTCCAAATCTAATCACATATTTTATTCATGGAACTATTTGATTAAGGAAAATCTATTTAGGAAACCAATTTCCTAAATCATTAAAACTACTTATGGAAATAAAATATTTTAAGATTTGATTTCCCAAATCAGATCATGATTAAATTAGGAAACAAATTTCCAGAATCTAATCAAATATTTTATTTATGGAAAATATCAATTTCCATAAATACTTCCAACTTTCCAAAAGTGGAAGATTTCCATAAATACTTCTAGACTTTCCAAAATTGAAAAATTTCCATAAATACTTCTAAATTTCCAAAATTTAGAAAATTTCCAGAAATACATTATGACTATCGCAAAACCATTTTTACGATTATGTCGAAACACAACCTGGGCTCTGATACCACTGTTGGGTTTCCGGCACCGTGGCGTGTGTGTGTTCGATCATGTTTCGTAAACATGAGCACAGCGGAAGCAATAAAAATAATAAATCTATATTTATTACAACACACACAACACACACATGCATATTACAACAAGTGTAGACATAACCGTAAATTAAAATTTCCAATAAAAGAAAATTATCTACGTTATACCTTTCGTATGACGTGTAGCGGGAACGGCATCAACCGGAACGATCCTCGTAAGAATCGTCTCTATCCGTATCCACGCCAAGCTCCTCGGGATGACTTCGCTAAGCCACGAGCTTCGTCTTCGTACGGGTTACTAGCCTCGTGTTGAAGACAACGTGATCGAGAGATGATCACGATCCGAATCCAAATTCGGATCCAAAACTGAGTCCTCAAAACTCGATTCTCCGGAGAGGTATTCGTCAACCGTTTGACGAATCCTTCGTCCCCCACCTCAGAGGATTACCGGAGATCAAATCCCCGGTAAGTTAGCCGCTGTTGGAGCACTAACCGTCGTCCAAACGACGCTCCGACGAGAGGAGGAGAAGCTGTCCAGAAAACTGGACAGCTTGGTGGAGGATATAGGCGCCGGCCAACCAAGGAAAGAAAAGGCTCACCTTGATGCCAAACCTATAGGGGATCGCCGGAGGGTTCACCGGTTGTAGCTTGGTCGCCGGCAAAGACTTGGACGGCGGCACAAAAGCTGGGCGGCGGCAATGAAGGTGTTGGCGCCGAATAGGAGAAGGAGGGGGTTTGGGCGGCCAAAACTTGATTAGCTTTACCTATTTTATAGAGAACTAATTCTCTTAATGGTTAATGGATCATATCCATAAAGCCCATTAACCCGCTCCATTAAGATAAGTTAAAATAAATCAAACCATGATGGTTTATTTTAAGTTAAAACGAACCGAACCAACTTTTGGTTCATTCGTTTAAAATAAACCAAACCCTTTGGTTTATTCTCATCCATTGGATTAGAACCAAACCATTTTGGTCCATCCATTATGTCTTCATAAGACACGGCCCATCCACGCTTCCATTGCATGAAACAATTTCATGCTCGCTTTATGTTTGGTCCAACCAAACATAGTTTCTCTCGATGCGAGAATCCCATTCTCAAGCTCGTTTTAAATCCTTTGGATTACACTCGTTGTCGTGTGACCAAATAGGTTCTCGGTTTATGTTGGCGTCTATAATTAACCATTAATTATAGAGCGATCATGAGTGGCACCTAGTAGTACATCATGATCCCCAATTAGCGAAAAGATCAGCGGTTGATCGAACTATTTACGAAACCCTTGATGGCTCGAATGAATCGTGCCCCATTCCCTTCACTCATCTTATACCCACTTGGTTCGGACATGGTCTATTGTGCCGATCCCACTAAGTGACTCGTCACACCTAGCCCAAGTATCATTTCCTCGTCCTCACAGTTCTAGTTACTCCACATGTATCGAAGAGTACCTTACTCTAAACATGTAATGCTTTGGCCAAAGACTTTAGTAACAATCGACGAGAGGCCATGGGTATACATCTCCTGCAAGGAGTGGTGAATCCTTTATAGGCTATTCAAACACCTTGATCACTTGACTTATACCCAATCATCCGGGTCCACATCTCCTTAGAGATGTTTGCTTAAGATGTCAAGCATAAGTCTCCATGATCAAGATGACTTGAATACCGCAAGTCAAAGGAACATCGCACTTAAGCCACAGTAAGAACTTCATTGACATATCTATATATGCAGAGAACCATATGAAGTCTTACGGCTGGTCACTCCAATAACTAGTTACCATAACTAGCATCCACGATTAACTCCGGACATCACTATGTCTCCAGCCAGTGAGAATCAACTGCTTGGAGACACCAAGGAGTATACCTCGTGCTAGTCTCGACAGAATTGATGGTGTTCAAATCCATCAATTCATCGACTAGGGATAATTCCGATACATCACAATTACACATGTAGAGATACTCACTAGTTGTGATCCAATCACAAATTCTCTCATGCTGTGAATCGTATCGTGGACATTCAGTAAATGAGTTTAAGATCCAATCAAATACATAAAACATGTATACTCAAATAGTGAATCTTCATTTATCATATAAATGGTTCATACATAAGGCGATTGCCTTAGGACATCTCTCATATATTACTAACATGGATGGGTCGAGTCTTGTGAAGACATGATAGATAAACCAAATTGGTTTGGTTCTAATCCAATGGTGGAGAATAAACAAAAGGGGTTTGGTTTGTTTTAAACGAATGAACCAAAGTTGGTTCGGTTCGTTTTAACTTAAAATAGACCAACTCGGTTAGGTTTATTTTAACTTAAATTATTGGAGCAGGTTAATGTAGGGTCGATGGTTGCCGGCTAGAGGGGGATGAATAGCCCTCAAAAGTCGTACGGTGGAATTCGATCATTCTTTTTTCGTCGCTTGTCTACGATTATCGTTAGTGCAACGGAATAACAATAATAATGAAAATACTAACAACACATACAAGCATACACAAGATATACGCGGTTTGGAATCGAATGGTTCCTACTCCATAGACGAGCTCACCGAGCTCTAGTTATGCGCACAACACTAACTAAACTCCTTCTCGACTATACGTCGGAGGTGGAGAAACCCCGTACAAGCTATTACAACAAGTAATATGAAATACAAGAAGAAATACAAAGACAATACAAAAGAGAACTTTTACACAATTACTTTGATCACTTTCTTGTTGCTTGCTTTAGATGACTCTTGAAGGTCTGGAATGCAGCAGTAATTCCCCTTCAATAGCTTCACAAAAGTCTTGGCGAATTCCCCATCTTGAGATCCATTTATAACCTACATCAAGCTGATTTCGCACGTATCAGTCGACTAATCGTGCCCATCAATCGACTGGTCCTGTAGTTGTTCTCTCACAATGGCCAGATCCACGTTGGTAAAGTTCCAACAGATCACACATCAGTCGACTAATGGTACCCATCAGTCAAGTGTTGGCGAGCTCGACTAGCTTCGCGGTTCGCAGATAGGCGATCAATGATCGCTTCCTTCAATGATCGATGTCAACTTGATCCAGGCAAAATACCAGTCGAACACTGATCGGACCCATACGATCTAGAGCAGTCGACTGGCACCTATGCCAGTCCATTGATGTCGGGTAAAACCTCAAACACAAGTTGTTTGAGCCTCCGACACTCAGTCTTAGCCACATGGCCAAGTCCACCTTATCCCTCATGGAGTTCCCCACCGAAGCTCTGTTCCCTCGGCTTACATCCCTCGGATGCGTCAAGCGCATGACTTCGCAATGCCATCCTTCGCATCTCATGCCCTCGAAGTATGCTTCCCTTTATGCTCACTCCATTCGCTCCCCGTCCGGCGGTCCCTCAGATGCACCAAGAGCACGGCTTCGCAATGCCATCCTTCACCGACTCAAGGACCCCGAGCCTAGTGAAATTACCAAGTCCTCAAGACTTCTCATATGCACCAAGCACACGACTTTGCAATGCATTGCTCACCAAGCACCAAGCGCACGACTTCGCAATGCTTTGGACTTTTCCACACTAAGCTCCATGCTTGGATTTTCCATGTCAACTCCATGTTGGACTGTCCTATGACAATCCCATGTCATAAGTTTTGTCTATCATCAAAATACTGCTCGAGTCAACCTGGGCCGATTGCACCAACAATCTCCCCCTTTTTGATGATTGACAAAACTACCATCTCAAGTCTACCAATTCTCCCACATTGGCAATTGTCATATCCCAATGAGAATTCCAACGAACCCTAATTGGTAACTTGGTAACTTCTCCCCCTTTTTGACATTACATCAAAAAGGCCCTCCCCAAGGGTATGAATGTCTCATATTCCAATGAGATCTTACAATCTCTCCCTTGGAGGAAACACATGCCTACAATCTTTCTAGTGATCCCATATCACTTAAGAGAAGCAACCCAATTTTCCTCCCATGAGGAAAAATACACATCCATCTTCCCATGATGGATACCTCCCCCTAAAGGCTTGCTCCCCCTTGACCATTGCACCAACTATGTCCTTGGAGAGTCCCTAAGCCAATAGGAACATTAACCAAATCAAAATTAAGGCAAAGTTCAACAATGAACTCTCATCCACCTTAAAATTGATACTCTCCCTAAACACTTCTCCTAATCCATGTCCAATGGATTTCAACCCTTTCTAATGCTCTCCCAAGCATGTCCTAGGGTTAGGAGTAGTTAGGGGACCAAAACACAGCTGAACATGGGCCTAACCACCAAGGTTTACCCAAAATTATCGACCACACTACTACCATCGACTCCTTCCAACATCACGATCGCCGCCTGGTACGATCGATAATCGATAGTAGCTTTTTAAATTTCAGAAATGAATTTCTAAAATTCGTAAGTAAATATATATACGTTGATAAATCATGAAATTTTGTACGTATATTACTTATCACAATTATTATGGATGAAAAATATTTGAAAATTATTTTACCACAAATTAGTGAGATTGATACAAAGTCCAAAAGTTAATAAAAGCTTCAATATTGAGCCCTCTTTGTATCATCTCATTCAATGGTGAGAGCTATCAACAGATAGACTTCACCAAGGTTTTTCAAAAATGTTTTCAAAATGTTTTCAAAATCTTTAATTCCTTTTTCCTAAACATCTCACTTGTATCTAGATGTGTAAAACACATACAAGTCAATTAATCTAGTGAGATGTGGGTTTTTGGTTCTTTAATGGTCTCATGCATATTCTAAGGCAATATTATTTGATTCCTATCAAATCATGTCATAGTCCTTAATTTCATTTTATTTTATGCATGATATGATTATGACATATATATGATATAAATGAAAGCATATGCCAAAATCATGATGTCATGGCAAGTGAATGAGAACTAAGCATACATGACATCTAAAAATAAGTCTAAACATGATCATGACATTTTTAGAGATAAAAATGAAAATGATGTAATGACATGGCAAGGCAAATAAATCATGGCAAGTAAAATATACTAAGGTATAAAATACCTAAGTGTTAAATCCAAATTGTCATTTCTAGGAATTCATTCTAATTTGCCTTAATACCATTATCTCCCAAGTGTACCATAAACCCAAAATGACACACCAATACTTCTAGGACCTAATTGTGCCAATTTAATCATTTTTCAACTTCTCAAGCACATTGGCACATCCTAATGTGTCAACTCACAATGGCTAGGTTAACTACCCATCCACTTAGGGTTGACACAACCTAACCCATCTAGTGTGAATCGATCACGCTTCTAGGAACCCAATACCTATTGGAGCTCCTTGGGTTAACAAGGTATTCACTAGGGATAACCTCCCTAGATACCTTTCTAATGACCCTTTTAGGCTTTGAAGCCATAGTCTTTTGGGTCTTTCCAAGGTCAACTCTAGAGGTAACTCCTCCAATGACCTTCTTAGTGGCCTTCTTGGTTTTTCTTAATTCCTTAGCCACTAAACACATACCATGGCTAGACTTAGGGATGGCTTCCCTATTAGCCTTGGTTTTTCTAGACTTAGATGTCGTTCCATAATTAAATGAAACATTATGATAGGACATAGGTTTGTCACCCAAACCCTTCTTGCCCTTAGACCATTCTTGAACCCTAGGTCTTGACTTTTGGACATTAGACCGCTTAACTGAATTTTTAATTATTTTGAGGGTATTCTCAAGTTTTTCTAGCCTTGACCTCAAGGCTTGGTTTTCTAATTCTAATTTTCCAAATTTTGATTTTTTATTAATCTTTTGGGAAGGACTCTTTCTAGGCATGTGCCTAGACTTTTTGGGATTAATACCAAAATTTTCTTCTATTCTCTTAATGTTCTCCCTAGGCAAGATAGGTCTAGTGTTATTGGTCATAAGTTTGTCCTTAGATATATGAACATGCTTGGCACCTAGACAAACATATTTCTTCCTACTAGCATGCTTTTCATTAATAATTGCAAGAGAGCTAAAATAATTCTTAGCATGCTTTTTAACTTTAGGAATTGAGGGTGCATAATTTAAATATACCTTAGGGTTAGCTTTGGAAGCTCCCCCTACATGAGATACACCTTCTTGCCCTTTCTTTCTCCCCCTAGGGCATTGGTTTCGGTAATGTCCCCTTTGATTGCATTTAAAGCACACAATGTGCTCTTTACTTCTAGTTGTGGGAACTCCAACATCCTTTGACTTTGGGTTGACTTTTGGTGTCGGTGTCTTCTTCTTAGCCAATTTTGGGCATTTACTCTTGTAATGCTCTTTCTCCCTACACTCAAAGCATATTATGTGATCTTTATTTAAAATCATTATGCTTGAGTTTCCTAGAGAAGTGGAGGACTCTTGGTCACTTCTTCTGGAGGTAGATGCCTCGCTTTGATCTTGCTCCGGAGTGGAAGATTGCCTCTCCTCCCTCACAATGCTAGAGGTGGAGGTCTCCACCAAATCATCAACATCATCAAATGTGGATGGTGATTCTTCCTCGGCATTCTCCTCTACTTGTTCTAGTTGGGAATTTTCTTGGAATTTCATTACTTTATCCCATAATTCCTTTGCATCCCTAAAATTACCCAACCTAGACCAAATGTTGTTAGGAATCAAATCACTAAGTAATTCGATTACCTTGAGATTTGTCTCGAGATCCTTGATTTTGTCTCGGGTCCACCTTGACTTCTCAATTTGCCTATTTCTATCATCCCTAGGCAATTTGAAACCATTTTCTAAGATTAGCATGAAATCAAAATCAGTTTCTAGATATACCTCCATCCTTTTCTTCCACCAAGAAAAGTCTCCATTGAATTTTGGTGGATGGATGTTGTAGCTGGCTATCTTGTAGTGCTTGTGTCGGCAGTTAGTCCTCGACAAGCTCCTTTGCTCTGATACCACTTGTAGGGTTGATGGTGGCCGGCTAGAGGGGGGTTGAATAGCGCTCAAACATTGTACGGTGGAATTCGATAGTTCTTCTTGCGTCGCTTGTCTACAATTGTCGTTAGCACAGCGGAATAACAATAATAATGAAAATACTAACAACACATACAAGCATACACAAGATATACGTGGTTCGGAACCGAATGGTTCCTACTCCACGGGCAAGCTCACCGAGCTCTAGTTATGCGTACGACACTAACTAAACTCCTTCTCGACTACACGTCGGAGGTGGAGAAACCTCGTACAAGCTATTACAACAAGTAATATAAAATAAAAGAAGAAATACAAAGACAATACAAAAGAGAACTTTTACACAATTGCTTTGATCACTTTCTTGTTGCTTGCTTTAGATGGCTTTTGAAGGTCTGGAATGCAACATCAATTCTCCACCAATAGTGTAAAATACCGAAAGAAAAAAAATAAAATAAAATAAAAATAAAAATAATGCTTGTTAATTAGAAAAATACCCTATGGAATTTTTCCAGGAATTTTAAAATTTTTTTTGGACTTAATGGAAATTTCTAAGGTATTTTTGGAGAAAGATTTAATAGGCGTATAGGATTGGACCCGATCCGATTCGTTGAACCCGACCCATTTTAATTGGATCCGACCATTTCACTTGTGTAACACTCAGTTGACGTTGCCTTAAATCCCGACTTTTCTTTTTCTTTCCCAGTCACGATTTCATCGCTTCACCACGAGCTCTCTCCCTCTCCGAAAGGCACGGCGGTCGAGCGATCTTCCCTTCCTCGCGGCGAGCAGCGGCGGCTGGACCATGCATGCTACATTGCTGTATCTTATGGCCCTTTGCATATTACCATATATATATACATATATGCATGTATATATATATATATATGGATGGTTGTGATTAATATATATATAGATGCAGTCTATATATATATGCTTATTGTGATGTTGCATTTGGTTGTATATTATATTCATGTATGCTTCATGCATTTGTTATATGGTTGTATCGGATACTTGTATATGTGTTGGACAGAACATTAGATACCTTGACTTGTAGTATGAGTATATTGTAAGTTGGTATTACTCTTCCTGTTATATATATGTTGGATATATGCTCAGGTTGGATCAGAGTAGCGTAGTAGACTTTCAGGTATGTCTGCATTTTACGTTGATCATTTGGTTAGATGGTATATGCTTGTATTTATGTACTATGCTGATATACCTGTTGTACCTCTAGATCATGTTGTTGAATTACATGTGATATTTGATATATACATGTGTTTTGTATTACCTGCTGAGTTTTACTCAGCACCACGGACCCTGAGTTTTTCTGTAACCTAGGTAACAGGTAGAAGTCTTCGTGATGGCTTGGAGCACCGCTGGATAACATCTCATCTCATCTCCGAGACTCTGGTGGTTGTTTTGGGCTTTCCGCATGGGTGTAGTGTATTTGGAGTTTTCGTGATGTACTATTGTTGTTGTATCTTTCTTTCTGGTTTTGTTACGGTGGTTCTTAGTTTTGGTATTAGTCATACCAGTATGCATGTGTGTGGGATTGTATTGTTGTTGTGTTGTTTCCGCTGTGTATTTGTTGTAGTTAGTTTGTTATGTTGTGGTTTGGTTATATTTTTATATGTGTTGTTGTTATTGTGGGCCTACGGGCCTTGTATTAACCTGTAATGTTGCCATGTACAGCGGAGATGTCGTCCGTTTGCTTTTCGACATGGCATATTCTCGAGGTGTGACAACTTTAGTGGTATCAGATCCCTAGGTTCTGCGATGCCAAACAATGTTGTTTTGTGTCGAGTCTTGGATTCTCGGGACTCAATTTGTTTCGGTTTTGGTTTTATGAGATGAGATGGACAGCGGCCTGAGCTCCAAGCAGCACGAGGTAAGAATTCCTGATAACAAGTAGTTGGTAGATATTTATCTAAATTTTCTTAACAGGTGTATATAGTTAGATTTATGACACCTGTACAGACTCATAGTATAAGTCGCCCAATGTGGCGACAAATTGGAGTTACCTTGGTGTTTATACTCCCGATTTTGTTGGTTATGTATTTAGTGTATATAATAGGGAATAACCTGCAGTGTGTTGGTTATTGTTCATAACCATGGTATGAGTTGACCACGGGAATGACCTGTTGAGTCTATGAGTCTTGAACCTGTGTCGAAAAGGTGATTTACCTTTGAGAGCCGACTGATACCGAGTCAGAAAATAGGGGTCAAGTCGTCACATTTCTTGTGAAAAATCAAAGACTATAGTCTTAGGGATTTTCACTAACGGTACTAGTCAGATCATTACCTGATGGGTAATGATAAGATAAGTAGGCTATTGTTGATGCAGATAGCAGAAGGCTAGTTTACGGTGTTCATAGGGATTTTTATCCCTGAGTTGTACATACTGGGTTGTATAACTTTGAAGGTACTTTTGAGTACTTAACTCGGGTTATACAGAGAAGGTAGAGTTGTGGGCATACCATTATCGGGATCAAACCGGTATTTGGTGATAAATGCAGAAAATAATCTTCGGGAAATAATATATCACTTGATCATGGTTTAGTGATGTTGAAAGAGAGTAATTCCCCATGTTACTTTTAGTGACTCATTGTAGGGAATTCTTGAGCTTCAAGAAACGATGATCGGTTAGTAATAGTGTACTGTGCAGAGTCATGAGAGTTGCAGAGGTTACGCCACCTAATAGCACAAGAAGATGAATGGATGATTTAAGCCACCCAGAGTTATTGGCTTATAGTTGGAGTAGGATTCTAAGAACTTCTATCAGATCTTGCTGGAAGATGTTGGATTGAGACAAGAGTTTAGAAATGACTCCGTACAAGGGTTTAAGAGTTGGAGATCGATAAGCAAATATTGCAGGTCAACTTAATAGAGTTAGAAGTCTCCGACTATTAGATAAAAGGAGCAAGATCGGAGTCATATGCTTTGAGCTATTTTTCAATTATAGAAGACCAATCGTAGATCATCAGGATGTTCTCATGCATATCAGAAAAATTAGAACAAAGACTCCGAAGGGATTATGTGCGTGGAGTACAGATCACGAAGACACGTGAAGTCAGATTATCTGTTGGATCAGTTCATCTGTTGCTATTGTAAGCAACCAGTACATTTGAGGAGCTTACTTTGAAGACTCAGTTGAAGACTATCAATGGTGTTCCGAGAGGATGATGCACCATTTCAACAGCAGATATCAGCACAGAAGATTGGGTTATTTCATCAGCAACGACCTACTACCTCAGGCGTGGTTAGAGTTCTGAGATACTTCCCTTCAAGGGAAGTGATTTATTCAGCAGTATCAGCAGAAGACATCATAGAAGACTCATGCAGACAACAATAACAGTTACCCCCAGATGTGGATTGGCTTGATACAGAGGAGAGAGGATACGACGATGGTCGTATTTATTTTGTATCCTACAGTTGCAGCTCATAGGATTTAGGGATGGGATCAGATCATCCAGAAAAAATCCCTGAGGCATTCGTCACGGAAATGCGACCAGTTTATCCCGGATGGTTGTATCCGATCTTTGTCTCTTCGGAGAAAGGTCAAGACCTGCGTAGAGCCTTTGGATCGGATCGACAGATAATCGATCATTAAGGGTATTACTTTAGTTACCCTCTGGGTTAATATATTGGGAGATACTTGTAGTTTACAGGTATCTTTGTCTAGAACATCCTTAGTTTGATTAGAAGGGTCCTTTACATCGACTTGTGGGTCGGTGGTATCTCTACCGTCAGCTGAGATGGAGATGAACAATTAAGAAGTCAAGGGATGCCATTAGACTTTAATAGACATACTTTCGCTGTAGACATATCCTTACAGATGATAAATTGTTGGAAGTATGGTACGATATGTCTCTCGGATGTGCGTATAATTTTAGAGTATTCAGATGAGGTTTTGGATGAACTCCAAGGCTTGTCGTTGCATAGGCAAGTGGAGTAGGCGATCGAAATGATTGGGGAAATAGTTCTGATATCGAAGATCACAGACCGGGTGATAGTTTTGTTGGAATTAGTGTTGCTAAACACTACAGAAATTGGAAGAACGTGAGTTTCTATTATAGGAAATGTGGGAAGAGATATTTATCTATCCCAGTATTTCTCCATGAGAAGGATCCAGAACTCTTTGTTAAAAGAGAGATGGACCTTTGAAATTTTGCATCGATTATCGACGATGGAATGCGATAGTTGTTGAAAGTAAATATACTTCGTTGTGGATAGATGATATGTCTAGATCAGCTAAGGACACCTGTGCATAGTCTAGGATCGATCTACGACTGGAGCGTTGATATTGTAGTGACATGGTGTCATACAATTATCGGTGTCATTGTGATGATTAATATATATCATCAGCTTAGAGTAAAGGGGATGTAGGTGTGTAGAGATGACAATTTCATGCTTAGTATGAATTTTATGAGTTTTTATTAAGTTGTGAGACTAATTAACGATTTAGTCGCCACTGGATTTGAGAATCGTGTATCTTGGACACGATTGGATCAGTTTGTGGTAGTTGGAGTTGCACACTCGACCACCGTAGATGGTGGTTTTCCTTGTATGTTTTGGTTAATTCCGTAGATGTGGATAGAATGCTTGGCATTACAATACCACGGACTTGTTTGACAAAGGTGATGATGGAAATCATTTAGTCGGAAGCTGGTGAAACCAGTTTATAGGACCTATATGTGGTTAACTTTTATGTGAGTATTAGTTAATCTTTCCAATGAGGATGGAAGGATGTTGTACGCAGATGCATCGTTCCAAGGAATGGAGTGATCCCGATGCAATTGAATGAGGTGTATCTTGAGCTTACGACAGTTGAGGAACTACGAGACAAGCTGTCATATACATGACGTGGACTTAGTGGATTTTTGACGGTAGATGAACTTCTCTTGTGAGAAGATAATGTCCCATCTCTAATATGGATATGTGTTCTGGACACGTATCCACTTAAATTTGCTACAGGAGGCACATCATTTCGGATTTTCTATGCATCCTGATGGTACTTGGATGTACCGATATTTGAGATGGTTATACTGATGAGAACGGTACGAAGAGAGATACCGCAGACTTTGTTGCTAGATATTTAGTATACCGACAAGTGAAAGTTGAACATCAGAAACTCGCTGGATTGCTCCAGGAAATTCTGATTTCAGAATGGAAGTGGGAGTGTATCACTATGGATTTCATTACGGGATTGCCTAGGACCCGTAAAGGACATGGTGCGATTTGGGTGATTGTGGAGCAACTGACCAAATCAGCTCATTTCCTTCCTATTCGTGGGTCATACTCGTTGGACCATGCAGCAGAGTGTATTACCGAAAGATTATCATATTGCGTGGGGTACTTTTAAGTACCATATCTGATAGAGATTCGCGATTTACCTCGCGATTGAAGGGTTTGACCCCGGAAGCCCTCATACCAATTTAATGGTTTTAGCTTATCGAGTTCGTGATGGGAAACTTCGCTTCCCACTTAACCTTGGTTGTTTGTTCATGGCGATCCCCTCGATGTCCCCGGATTAAAAAAATTTAATCCTAGACAAAAAGGATTGCCCAAACAACCAAGTCATCATCGTGCTATTTGTTTAGAGAGGTCACTTGAACAAACTAGTTATTCAAGCGACCATCCTCTATTCTACGAGTAGCCGCGGAATAGACGATGTTCGGATCACCAGTTTTTGTGTTTATGCTCGGGATCCAAGTATTATTTAGCCATATACAGATTTATATCATGCTCATAGTTGAAAAACAAATACAAGCAAGTAACCATCCACACAATACATGCATATAACTGAAAAGCAATTATAAACATAATACAAAAGAACACTAATCAAAATAAACAAGATTATACCTCTTGTTATACCTCTTGATCTTCTATTGTATGTCCTTCCTCCTTTCGGACATCGTGTGGGCGACGATCTACCAAAAGTTGAAGCCTCTTAGATCACCAATCTTCCTTTCCTTGTTCACTCCGAACAAGGGAAGATTCTTAAAAAAAACTCATCTTCCTATCTAGAAGAGGCCACCAAGTCAATAAACTCAATGTTGCCGCCGGCCATGGAAGAGAACATGGAGTATGGAAACCAACCAAAGGAGAAACAACAAGGGCATGGGCGCCGACCAACACTTGGAGAAGAGAATGGAAAACACTCCTTCTCCTTGTTGCCGCCCAAACCCTAAACTAAGCTCTCCTAATTTCCGGCCAAGGATGAAAGGGAGAAGAATAGATTGAGCTTTTGTCAAGGTAGAGGGAAGAAGGAAGAGGGGTCGTCCAACCTTAGGAAGAAGAAGAAAGGATCTCTCCTCCCCTTATTGCCGCCCAACATCAACACCCAAACCCTAACCCTAGCCCCACTCCTATTCCTATCCCAACTAGAATTGGTTGCCGCCCAAGGGAAGCAACCCTAAACTCATCCTCCATAAGCCATAGAGCAAGGGGAGAAGCTTGGGCGCCGGCCAAACCAAGGAGAGAAGAAGGAGCAAGGGTTTCAACCACCAAAGGAAGAAGAAAGAAACTTTCCTTAATTGTGGCCACCCAAAACCCTAACCTCCTTTACTCTTGCCGCCCAAACCCTAGCCCCCTTTCCTCTCCATCATCTTGCCGCCCACCCCTAGTCCACCCTTTTATAGAGTTAGGGATGAGCCTTGGTTTAATCTCCACCATTGGTTCTAGGGATTTAATCTCAACCGTCGAATCTAGAGATTTAATCTCAACCGTCAGATCTTAGAGATTTAATCTCTACCTTTGGATCTAGAGTTTTGTTTATATCCATTAGATCTATACATCATGAGGTGTTAATAGGCTACAATAGGGACCATGAGGAGATGTTGGATCTTGGCCACCCATGGATCAATCCCACATAAATTCCGATCCACTAATGATAATCCAATCCACTAAAGGATCATCATCGATCTACCTCACCAACCCCCATATGATAATATAGGCTCCATATATTATTTGTACATTTTCTCCCCGTGTTTAAGATCTCCAATGTCCATCGATTAATTAATTTACTGACCATTAATTAATCAACATCTAACTTCTTGAGTAGTATCACTCAACCTTTTCATCATACCGGACCAAGTCCACCTGCAGGGTTTACATGATGAACCTTATGAGCTCCTCAAGGGGACATCATCATCTTAATGTATAGGACACCGTTTTCTCCTATAATTAACGGCACACCATATAAATAATATCATCTCCCAACTTACCGAGCCTATCGATTTAATCTATAAATCTCTCCCATTGGTAATTCAAAGAGATGAATACTAAGTATATGTGTCCGTTATTATATCGGGATTAAGAGCATGTACATAATAATATCTTAGGTCCGATTTGATTATGTAGTTGGATATAAATCGAATCACCTCTAAGTCAGTCCTTCTCAATACACACAAAGTGCACTAGTGTGATTCTATGGTCAAGACAAACCAATACCAAATCACACTACAACCATTCCGATGGTTTGTCCAAAGCCATCTCGGTTGTGAGCCTTTACTTATACTTTACAAGGAGCCGATAACATCATCTCCCGTGTGACACCACACACCATGTTATCTACAATTTAATGTATTAGACAATATTTCATAACCATATAAATGCAAACAATGATCATATGATTCTTATTTCAAAATAAAGATGTTCATACAAAAGATAGACTTTTCAGTATACATCCCAACAATCTCCCACTTATACTAAAAGACTATGCTTTCTTCATACTGCCATACATTTGATTCCTCTTCCCTCCACATGCCTATCAAAGCTCTCGATAGAAAGGCCTTAGTGAAAAGGGTCTACCAGGTCATCCTCTGATGTAATCTAGGCGACAGCAACTTCTACCTCTTTTAGTATTTCTCGTATCAGGTGATACTTGCGTTCTATGTGTTTACTTGCCTTATGGGCTCGTGGTTCCTTTGAGTTTGCAACTACACCATTATTATCACAATAAATTGTGAAAGTTCTAGGCAAACCAGGAATCACATCCAAGTCCATCAGGAAGTTCCTGAGCCACACATCTTCTTTGGGCGCCTCAGAGGCTGCCACATACTCAGCTTCCATGGTGGAGTCCGCCACGCATTTATGCTGGACACTCCTACATACAATGGCTCCACCTCCCAAAGTAAACACAAAACCTGAGGTAGACTTAATGTTATCCCTATCTGATTTGAAGTCGCAATCCATGTAACCCATAGGGAGTAATTGGTCTGCCCGGTAAACTAGCATAAAATCCCTAGTCCTTCTCAGGCACTTCAATATATGCTTTACCGCGGTCCAATGTCCCTGTCCTGGATTACTCTGATATCTGTTGACCATGCCCATGACATAGTAGATATCTGGTCTCATACATATCATCGCATACATGAGGCTTCCTACTACCGAAGTATAAGGAACCGCCTTCATCTCCTCTATCTCCTCAGATGTTCTTGGACACATCTCCTTAGATAAAGGAACTCCATGCCTGAAAGGTAGAAAACCCTTCTTGGAGTTCTGTATGCTAAAATGATTCATAATCATGTCTATGTATGAAGCTTGGGATAAGCACAACATCCTTTTACTGCGATCCCTTATAACCTTGATCCCAAGGATGTGTCCTATCTCTCCCAAGTCCTTCATATCAAATTGTTTGGACAATCCATACCCTTACGTCTGATAACACTTTGATATTGTTGCCAATCACCAAAATATTTTCTACGTATAGTACAAGAAATACCACTATGTTTCCGTCACATCTCTTGTATACACAAGACTCATCCGGACTTTGAATAAATCCATAAGACTGGATTACCTTATCAAAGCGGATCTTCCAAGACCTCGAAGCTTGCTTCAATCCATAAATGGAATGATTAAGCTTACATACAAGATACTCTTTGCTAAGATACTGTATCTTTATCTTGGATTGCCTCGTCATATGTCCAGGGATCAGGTTCATGTTTGCCAGGAATCAAATCAGAAGATTCTCCCAAGAACATGAATCTATTAGGCTATCTCACAACCCTCCCACTACGACGAGGTATCACCTGTGTATCCTCTGTGACACGCGGTGCTGTGACTTGTGGTATATCCTCTTGTACCGGTGGTACTGAAGAAGTGACTTCCCCTTTTAATTCCTCCAGAACTATTTTACTCTTGGGCTTGTGGTTCATCACATAGTCTTCTTCTAGAAATCTGGCATTCGTGCTAACGATCAGCCTCTGATCTCTAGGACAATAAACCACCTTTCGTTCCTCTAGGATAGTCAACGAACATGCATACTTCTGTACGAGGTTCCAACTTACCAGCATTTGCCTTCAGCACTTGTGCTGGACTCCCCATATCTGAATATGTCTTAGACTAGGCTTTCGCCCAGTCCACAATTCTGTGGGAGTAGAAGGCACTGATTTAGATGGAACCAAGTTCATAATGTACACTGTCGTATCTAGAGCATATCCCCAGAACTAATCTGGCATCTCAGAATAACTCATCATCTATCTATCCATCTCCATAAGAGTCCTATTCCTTCGCTCTGCTACACCATTCTGCTGGGGTGTGCCAGGTGTAGTCAATTGGGATTGAATCTCAGCCTCTGATAAGTAATTTTTAAACTATACCAAGAGGTACTCACTACCACGATCAGATCGTAGTGTCATCCATATCTTGAATAATTATCTATGAAAAATACGAAATATTTAAGACTACCTCTTGCCTGGATAGACATAGGATCATACAAATCAGAATGAACCAATTCTAACACATCTTTGCATCTATACCCCATGGCCTTGAAAAGGCCTCTTGATCATTTTACCCTCTAAGAAAGATTCGCAGGTTAGGAAATCTTCCACCACTAATGAACCCAAAGGTCCATCAGCTATCAACCTTTGAATTCTGCTTAGGTTAATATGACCAAGCCTAAGATGCCAAAGATATGTTCGGTTCATCTTCGAAGGTTCTTTTCTCTTATTGGAATTAGAAGATGAGTTATTGACTTCTATTTGCATCGTGAGAGCTTTTGGTTCGAGTGAATACAAATTTCCTATCAATGTACCTGAACATATATTCTCCCTATTCTTTTTTATAACAACTCTGTCATTAAAAGAAATAGAATATCCATCCATAAACAATTTAGAAACTGAAAATAAATTATTTCTAAATAAAGGTACATAAAGGGAATTTTCCAGAACAAAAGTTTTTATTTTTCTCAAAAGATAAATAAAACATCTCCCACTGCAATAGCCGCCACCTTAGTGGCATTGCCCAAGTAAACGGTAATCTCTCCCTCAGCTCATCGTCGGGTTTCCTAGAACCCCTGTAAAGTATTGCTGACATGATCAGAGGCTCCCGTATATACACACCAGGTGCTGGTATATAACACCGCTAATCATGTTTCAACGACTAGTCCAAAGGATATATCTTTGTTCTTCTTTGGATTGGGACAATCCTTCTTCCAATGTCCATCCTGCTTGTATGTGAAGTACTTGCCTTACGACTTCTTCACTCCTCCCTGAGATCCTCCCACCATCTTTGCTCCACCTTGTTTCTTCTTCTTCTTGCCTTTCGGCTTAGAAGTAGAAACCTTCTGAGCAACCATGGCCTGAGCCTGAGCAAGCCTTTCTGTCGACTGGAGAATGATATCGACCTGGGTTTTCCCATCGATCTCAGCTCCAAAGACTTCCAGCTTATTTGCAGGCTTAGGAGGACACTTTTCGAAGAGTACATATTTGTACTCCTTAGCAGTTAAGACAATATCTAAATTCTTTTCCAATCAACATTATTTGGGTACAATAAATTTATTTTCCTTTAGTATCATAGCAAGTGCACTGAAAGTCATTTTTGAAAATCCTAAGAATCACATAGATCATTACTTAACATTTCAAAAAATTATTTATTCCTCAAACAATAAAATTTTAAAATCAACCAACACCTCTAAACACCGAGAATATCTCATGCCGCGATCGTGGGGACGTATAAGAATTCTACATTTGTAAGAGGAGGTTTTACCCATTAATTTTACTATCTTGTCAACCTAACTTTTTGACAAATAAAATTAATAGTTGGTTTCTCTTCGGCCCTACAAATAAAAGTAGTGACTCCGATGGGGAGGATACTTATATTTATATCTAAGTGTTCACCATTACTCAGTACCAAGGTAATTATCTTGGGTTATGTGCCTTCCGATGGGGAAGTACACACGCTCCTTAATAATTTCTCTAACCATATTCGACCTTGTGATCTGCAAACAAACTCATCCGATGGGGAGGAAGGCACTCAGAGCCGACGCGCAAGTTTACTTGCATCACATGTCAAATCATAATTGAGGCCGTGGGAATTTATAAAAATATCCCTCTCCTACTTAGTAATTTGAAAATGAGGAATTTTCTAGCCTACGACATGCATATCAAACAAAAAGCAATAAATATGAAAAAAAAATTATTTTCCAACTATTATGGCTTTTGGCTTCAATATGACTCCCGTCGCATCGCCATCTCGTCCGCTCCTCCTACGCCATGTACGAGCCATCTGGAGATCCGAGCCAAGACTAAAACCTATTTTAATTTACATCCATCGATCCTATACTTCACGAGGGAGTGTACATGAAATCTAAATCGAAAGTAAAATAAAATAAAGAGTGGCTAAACAATGCCGTATCTAATTTACAAAAACAAATACTAGCTTCATCAACCCCGAGGATTCAACAAAATACACACATACAATCACATACACGCATATAGCGATAATAGTCGGATCTTGTGCCAGCAACCAAAAAGTTAAACTACGCATATCCTACTATTATCCGACACATATAATATATGAAAAGTGCATAAAAATTAACTGAATCCTAAACACACAAAACCGAAATCCTTGGCTCTAATACCAATTGAAGGGTTTGACCCCGGAAGCCCTCATACCAATTTAATTGTTTTAACTTATCGAGTCTATGAGGGGAAACTTTGCTTCCCACTTCACCTTGGTCGTTTGTTCATGGTGATCCCCTCGATGTCCCCGGATTAAAAAAATTTAATCCTAGACAAAAAGGATTGCCCAAACAACCAAGTCATTGTTTTGCTATTCATTTAGAGAGGTCACTTGAACAAACTAGTTGTTCAAGCGACCATCCTCTATTCTACAAGTAGTCGCGGAATAGATGATGTCCGGATCGCTGGTTTTTGTGTTTATGCTCAGGATCCAAGTATTATTTAGCCATATACAGATTTATATCATGCTCATAGTTGAAAATCAAATACAAGCAAGTAACCATCCACACAATACATGCATATAACTGAAAAGCAATTATAAACATAATACAAAAGAACACTAATCAAAATAAATAAGATTATACCTCTTGTTATACCTCTTGATCTTCTATTGTATGTCCTTCCTCCTTTCGGACGTCGTGTGGGCGACGATCTACCAAAAGTTGAAGCCTCCTAGATCACCAATCTTCCTTTCCTTGTTCACTCTGAACAAAGGAAGATTCTTAAACAAAACTCATCTTCCTATCTAGAACCAGCCACCAGGTCAATAAACTCGATGTTGCTGCCGGCCAAGGAAGAGAACATGGAGTATGGAAACCAACCAAAGGAGAAACAACAAGGGCATGGGCTCCGGCCAACACTTGGTGAAGAGAATGGAAAACACTCCTCCTTGTTGCCGCCCAAACCCTAAACTAAGCTCTCCTAATTTCCGACCAAGGATGAAGGGGAGAAGAATAGATTGAGCTTTGGTCAAGGTAGAGGGAAGAAGGAAGAGGGGCCGGCCAACCTTAGGAAGAAGAAGAAAGGATCTCTCCTCCCCTTATTGCCGCCCAACACCAACACCCAAACCCTAACCCTAGCCCCACTCCTATTCCTATCCCAACTAGGATTGGTTGCCGCCTATGGGAAGCAACCCTAAACTCATCCTCCATAAGCCATAGAGCAAGGGGAGAAGCTTGGGCGCTGGCTAAACCAAGGAGAGAAGAAGGAGCAAGGGTTTCGGCCACCAAAGGAAGAAGAAAGAAACTTTCCTTAATTGTGGCCACCCAAAACCCTAACCTCCTTTGCTCTTGCCACCCAAATCCTAGCCCCCTTTCCTCTCGATCATCTTGCCGCCCACCCCTAGTCCACCCTTTTATAGAGTTAGGGATAAGCCTTGGTTTAATCTCTACCATTAGTTCTAGGGATTTAATCTCAACCATCGGATCTTGAGATTTAATCTCAACCGTCGGATCTTAGAGATTTAATCTCTACCTTTGGATCTAGAGTTTTGTTTATATCCATTAGATCTAAGATTCATGAGGTGTTAATAGGATACAATAGGGACCATGAGGAGGAGTTGGATCTTGGCCACCCATGGATAAAGCCCACATAAAGTCCGATCCACTAATGATAATCCAATCCACTAAAGGATCATCATCGATCTACCTCACCAACCCCCATATGATAATATGGGCTCCATATATTATTTGAACATTTTCTCCCTGTGTTTAAGATCTCGAATGTCCGTCGGTTAATTAATTTACTAACCTATAATTAATCAACATCTAACTCCTTGAGTAGTACCACTCAACCTTTTCATCATGACGGACCAAGTCCACCTGCAGGGTTTACATGATGAACCTTATGAGCTCCTCAAGAGGACATCATCATCCTAATGTATAGAACACGGTTTTCTCCTATAATTAACGGCACACCATATAAATAATATCATCTGCCAACTTACCGAGCCTATCGATTTAATCTATAAATCTCGCCCATTGGTAAATCAAAGAGATTAATACTAAGTATATGTGCCCGTTATTATATCAGGATTAAGAGCGTGTACATAATAATATCTGAGGTCTGATTTGATTATGTAGTCAGCAATAAATCGAATCACCTCTAAGTCGGTCCTGCTCAATACACACAAAGTGCACTAGTGTGATTCTATGGTCAAGACAAACCAATACCAAATCACACTACAACCATTCCGATGGTTTTTTCAAAGCCATCTCGGTTGTGAGCCTTTACTTATACTTTACAAGGAGCCGATAAATGATCTCCCGTGTGACACCACACACCATGTTATCTACAATGTAATGTATTAGACAATATTGCATAACCATATAAATGCAAACAATGATCATGTGATTCTTATTTCAAAATAAATATGTTCATACAAAAGATAGACTTTTCAGTATACATCCCTACAGCGATTTTGGCAGAGTCTGCACCAGACTATGGGCACAGAGCTTCGGTTTAGTGCAACGTTTCATCCGCAGATAGATGGATAGTTTGAGCATAACATTCATACTCTGGAGGGTCTATTAAGATCTTGTGTCATGGATTATGGAGGTAGTTGGGAGAATCACATTACATTAGTGGAATTTGACTATAAGAACATTTATCACTCCTCCATCTAGATGACTCCTTTTAAGGCCCTATACGGTAGACCATGTAGATCTCCCGTGTTATGGGAGGAAGTCAGGGAACAACAACTATTGGGGTCACCGAGTATCTAACATGATGTAGAGTTGGTGTGTGTCATCAGATGATGGTTATTAGAGGTACAAGATTGACAAAAGAGTTACGCAGACCGGAGGCGAACACCTTTGGAATTCTCAGTTGGGGAATAAGTATTTCTGTGTGTTTCACCCACGAAAGGGCTGAAATAATTTAGGTTGAAAGGAAAAGTTAGCTCCACACTATATTGATCCATTTGAGATATTAGAGCGGATTGGGGGTGTAGCATACCAGTTGGCATTACCTCGGACACTTGCGGGTGTTCACAACGTATTTCCTATTTCTATACTGGGGAAATACGTGTCACATATTTATCATGTTCTGAAAGAGGTTCCGAATTCTACCTCAGTCTAATGCAACTTACGAGAAGATTTCAGGGTGGATCCTGGGTCGCAAGGAGCGACAGTAGTGGGACAAACTCATCCGACTCATAAAGGTTGGATGACAGTATCATACCGATGAGGAGGCTATGTGGGAGCTGGAAGATACTATCCGAGCTCGATATCCTCATCTGTTCACATGAGGAATATATGTGATCCTTTCAGAAACTTACTTGAAGTAATTTTTGCATGTAAGTACGAAATTTGGGGACCAAATTTTTGTTAGTGGGGGAGAATGTAAAATACCGAAAGAAAAAAAAATAAAAATAAAAATAAAAATAATGCTTGTTAATTAGAAAAATACCCTATGGAATTTTTCTAGGAATTTTAAAAAAATTTCTGGACTTAATGGAAATTTCTAAGGTATTTTTGGGGAAAGATTTAATAGGGGTATAGGATTGGACCCGACCCGATCCTTTGGACCCGGCCCATTTTAATTGGATCCGACCATTTCACTCATGTAACGCTCAGCCGACATCGCCTTAAATCCTGACTTTTCTTTTTCTTTCCCAGTCATGATTTTATCGCTTCACCGCGAGCTCTCTCCCTCTCCGAAAGGCACGGCAGTAAAGCGATCTTCCCTTCCTCACGGCGAGTGGCGGCGGCTGGACCATAAATGCTGCATTGTCGTATCTTATGGCCCTTTGCATATTACCATATATATATACATATATGCATGTATATATATATAGATGGTTGTGATTAATATGTATATATATATGTAGTCTATATATATATGCTTATTGTGATGTTGCATTTGATTGTACTATGTTTGCTGCATTTGGTTGTACATTATATTCATTCATGCTTCTTGCATTTGTTATACGGTTGTGTTGGATACTTGTATATGTGTTGGACAGACCATTAGATACCTTGACCTGTAGCATGAGTATATTGTGAGTTAGTATTACTCTTCCTGTTATATATATGTTGGATATATGGTCAAGTTGGATCAGAGTAGCGTAGCAGACTTTCAGGTATGTCTGTATTTTACATTGTTCATTTGGTTAGACAGTATATGCTTGTATTTATATACTATGCTGATATACCTGTTGTACCTCTAGATCATGTTGTTGAATTACATGTGATATTTGATATATACATGTTTTTCTATTACCTGTTGAGTTTTACTCACCACCATGGACCCTGGGTTTTTCTGTCGCCCAGTTAACAAGTAGAAGTCTTTGTGACGGCTTGGAGCACCGCTAGCTGACATCCCATCTTGTCTCCAAGACTCTGGTGGTCGTTTTGGGCTTTCCGCATGGGTGTAGTGTATTTAGAGTTTTCATGATGTACTATTTTTGTTGTATCTTTCTTTCTGGTTTGCTTACAGTGGTTCTTAGTTTTGGTGTTAGTCATATCGGTATGCATGCGTGTGGGATTGTATTGTTGTTGTGTTGTTTCCGCTGTGTATTTGTTGTAGTTAGTTTGTTATGTTGTGGTTTGGTTACATTTTTATATGTGTTGTTATTGTGGGCCTACGGGCCTTGTATTAACCCGAAATATTGCCACGTACAGGGGAGATGTCATCCTTTGCTTTTCGGCATGGCATGCTCTCAGGGCATGACAAATAGCTTCACAAATGTCTTGGCGAATCCCCCATCTTGAGCTCCATTTATAACCTGCATCAAGCTGATTTCGTGCGCATCAGTCGACTGATTGTGACCATCAGTCGACTGGTCCTGTAATCGTTGTCTCACAACGGCCAGATCCACGTTGGTCAAGTTCCAACGGATCACACATCAGTCGAATGATGGTACCCATCGCCGATCGATAACCCATCGATCGATCTTTGGCGAAGCTCGACTAGTTTCGTGTCTGCACACGCGATAAGTCGATCGCTTCTTAAGCGATCGATGTCGACTTGATTTAGCCAAAACACCAGTCGAACACTGGTCGGACCCATACGACCTAGAGCAGTTGATTGGCACCTATGCCAGTCGACTGATGTTGGGTAAAATCTCAAATACAAGTTGTTTGAGCCTCCGACACTCAGTCTTAGCCACTTGGCCAAGTCCACCTTATCCCTCATGGAGTTCCTGTTAGTAATATATGAGAGATGTCCTAAGGCAATCACCTTATGTATGAACCATTTATATGATAAATGAAGATTCACTATTTGAGTATACATGTTTAATGTATTTGATTGGATCTTAAACTCATTTACTGAATGTCCACGATACGATTCACAGCATGAGAGAATTTGTGATTGGATCACAACTAGTGAGTATCTCTACATGTGTAATTGTGATGTATCGGAATTATCCCTAGTTGATGAATTGATGGATTTAGACACCATCAATTCTGTCGAGACTAGAACGAGGTATACTCCTTGGTGTATCCAAGCAGCTGATTCTCACTGGCTGGAGACATTGTGATGTCCGGAGTTAATCGTGGATGCTAGTTATGGTAACTAGTTCATTGGAGTGACCAGCCGTAAGACTTCATATGGTTCTCTGCATATATAGATATGTCAATGAAGTTCTTACTGTGGCTTAAGTGCGATGTTCCTTTGACTTGCGGTATTCAAGTCATCTTGATCATGGAGACTTATGCTTTGACATCTTAAGCAAACATCTCCGAGGAGATGTGGACCCGGGATGATTGGGTATAAGTCAAAGTGATCGAAGGTGTTTGAATAGCCTATAAACGATTCACCACTCCTTGCGAGGAGATGTATACCCATGGCCTCTCGTCGGATTGTTACTAAAGTCTTTGGCCAAAGCATTACATGTTTTGAGTAAAGTACTCTTCGATACATGTGGAGTAACTAGAATCCGTAGGACGAGGAAATGATACTTGGGCTAGGTGTGACGTAGTCAGCCTAGTGGGGACTGACACAATAGACCATGTCCTGAACCAAGTGGGTATAAGATGAGTGAAGGGAATGGGGCACGATTCATTCGAGCTACTGAAGGGTTTCAGAAATAGTTCTTGATCAACCGTTGATCTTTTCGGTTAATTGGGGATCATGATGTACTATTAGGTGCCACTCATGATCATTCTATAATTAATGGTTAATTATAGACGGCCAACATAAACCGAGAACCTATTTGGTCACACGCACAACGAGTGTAATCCAAAGGATTTAAAACGAGCTTGAGAATGAGATTCTCAGACCGAGAGAAACTATGTTTGGTTGGACCAAACATAAAGCGAGCATGAAATTGTTTCAGTCGCAATGGAAGCATGGATGGGCAGTGTCTTATGAAGACATAATGGATGGACAAAAATGGTTTGGTTCTAATCCAATGGATGAGAATAAACCAAAGGGTTTGGTTTATTTTAAACGAATGAACCAAAAGTTGGTTCGGTTCGTTTTAACTTAAAATAAACCATCATGGTTTGGTTTATTTTAACTTATCTTAATGGAGCGGGTTAACGGGCTTTATGGATATGATCCATTAACCATTAAGAGAATTAGTTCTCTATAAAATAGGGCTTAAACCCTAACCGTAAACCCTAATGAAGTTGTTGCCGCCCAACAAGTTGTTGCCGCCCAACAAGTTGTTGCCGCCCAACAAGTTGTTGCCGCCCAGCTTGTGGTGCCGCTGTCCAGCTCCTTGCCGGCGACCATGCTTCCGCCGGTGAACCTCCGGCGACCCTCCGGTGATCCCCTATAGGTTTGGCATCAAGGTGAGGCTTTTCTTTCCTTGGTTGGCCGGCGCCTATATCCTCCACCAAGCTGTCCAGTTTTCTGGACAGCTTGTTCTCCTCTCGTCGGAACGTCGTTTGGACGACGGTTAGTGCTCCGACAGCGGCTAACTTACCGGGGATTTGATCTCCGGTAATCCTCTGAGGTGGAGGACGAAGGATTCGTCAAACGGTTGACGAATACCTCTACGGAGAAGCGAGTTTTGAGAACTCATTTTAGGATCCGAATTTGGATTCGGATCGTGATCATCTCTCGATCACGTCGTCTTCAACACGAGGCTAGTAACCCGTACGAAGACGAAGCTCATGACTTAGCGAAGTCATCCCGAGGAGCTCGGCGTGGATACGGATAGAGACGATTCTTACAAGGATCGTTCCGGTTGATGCCGTTCCCGCTACACGTCATACGGAAGGTATAACGTAGTTTAATTTCCTTTTATTGCAAATTTTTATTTACGGTTATGTCTACACTTGTTGTAATAGCATGCGTGTGTTGTGTGTGTTGTAATAAATATAGATTTATTAATTTTAATTGCTTCCGCTGTGCTCATGTTTACGAAACATGATCGAACACACACACGCCGCGGTGCCGGAAACCCAACAGTTCCCCACCGAAGCTCTCTTCCCTTGGCCTACGTCCCTCGGATGCGTCAAGCGCACGACATCGCAATGCCATCTTTCGCGTCTCATACCCTCGAAGTATGCTTCCCTTTGGACTCACTCCATTCGCTCCTCGTCCGACGGTCCCTCAGATGCACCAAGCATATGGCTTCGCAATGTCATCCTTCACTGACTCAAGGACCTCGAGCCTAGTGAACTTACCAAGTCCTCAAGACTTCCCATATGCACCAAGCGCATGACTTCGCAATGCATTTCTCACGAAGCACCAAGCACACGGCTTCGTAATGCTTTGGACTTTTCCACACCATGCTCCATGCTTGGATTTTCCATGCCAACTCCATGTTGGACTTTCCTATGACAATCCCATGTCATAAGTTTTGTCTATCATTAAAATACTACTCGAGTCAACCTGGGCCGATTGCACCAATAGTTAACGGGTTTTGGTTATGAACCAATAACTCTGAGGAGAAGGTTTCTTAATGGTTAAGAAACACGTGCTCTATAAAAGCGCGGCTAGAGGTTTGGAGAGATTTAAGTTTATTTATGGAAATACTCTTCCTCTCCTATCTTTGCCACCGCCCAAGGAGTCCACGCCGCCCAGCCCTTTTGTGATGCCGTCTGTTGGATCAAGAAGCGTCGCTAGAGGGGGGAGGGTGAATTGCCAGCGTAAAACTTTCTTTCGTTCGTTCGATAAGAGCAAGCACAGAGGAAAAATAAATAACACAATTTATTTTTACTTGGTTCACATCCCACCGGCTGCTAATCCAAGTCCCCGCGATCCTTGACCGCGTACGAAGGGGTAATCCACTATAAAGTCTTCTCCTTGATAGAGGTAGGTGTTAGTGAAAGCCCTAGAGCCAATCATGTGATGATTGTTGTATGGACTTTATTGTATCATATTTCTATTTATAAAGGCATGGTTATTATATTTACTTGTATTGGTGCCAAATAACTAAATATAATAATGTCCTTGAGTAGTAGGTTCTTATTTATATCAATCGATTGGTTGAATCGATAATGAGATGATATAGAGAACACTACTCTTAATCATTCCTAGTCGAGTATTAACATTCAGGGACAATGTTAATGCGTAGAGACTAGCATGTAGGTCAACAAGATGACTTGATCTCACAAGTCATGGATATAAGATATCAAGTTGACACATGGGTATGCATTGGAGAATGTATACTGAATGACCCGCAATGAGAAAGTATCATGGATCGTTATATGAGTGTCATATACTTTCTCATGTGGCTATTAGTATGACTATTAGTCCTTAGACCTGAAGTCACCATGGTTCCCTACATAAGGAGTTGCATACTTTGGCTTCGTCAAACGTCACCCGTAAATGGGTGGACTATAAAGGCGATTACTGGGTATGTAACAAATTATGCGGAGGGATGTGAGTGATGTAGATGGGATCTATCCCTCCTATATGACGGGGGTGACATCGATATTCTTGATAGAGTGAGACCACGAAGTGCATGGCCATGCCCAAATGAGTCAATATGAGATATTGAGCTCATTTGATTAGAGTGAGTCTACTTGGGGTTCAAGATTTAGATTGTACCGAGGATGACACGGTCTATGCCTCGATTGGTCAATCTAGATGTCAAGGATAGAGGGACATTGTCACATATTGTGAGAGTCACAATTAGTAGTCACAAAGGTAATGTTGGAGCTCAACATTCTTGTAACTTGGGTAGCAATGATGTGTTGCTAGATACCGCTCATTGCTTATGTTCCTAAATCGGTTTAGGGACATTGCCAACGTTACAAGAACCTATAGGGTCACACACATAAGAGCAATTAGATGGAGATTAGGTTCATATGATGAACCATGAGGATTAGGTTCATGGGATGAACCAAATTAGATTAAGAGTAATCCAAATTAGACTAATTGAGTTAGACTCAAGTTGATTCAAGTATTGAATGAGTCTAATTTTGATTTGATTCATCAAATCAATTTAAATTAATGAATAAAGATTCATTAAATTAAATTGACTTGAGTCAAGTGGTTATATTTAATCAACCATGTGAGATTAGAGGTCAAATTTGACTTGACTTGAGAGGGAAGATGAAAGGTCAAGTTTGACTTGACCAAATGCCATGTCATGATGATGACATGGCATGGCCGACCAATGATGATGCTCCACATCATCATTGACTTTGTCAATAGGTGCCACATCATGAGGGAGACCAAGGGTCATGGGAGTTACATGCATGCATGTAACCTCCTCTCCATGAAGTGGCCGGCCACTCCATTAGATGGGGTAATTGATTTTTGGTGGCTTAATAACTTCATCTTCAACCTTGGTGCTCTTTCTCTCAAGCTCTACCTCTCCCAACCTCTCCTTGGCCGAAATTCCTAAAGGAGTGCTAACACACTCTAAGGCATTTTTCTCCACCTATTGCTTGTGTGGATACCAATAGAGGAGTGTGCACTTGACACTCTCGAGTTCCGGCGAACTTTTGGACGAGCGGGATAAGCGAAGGGCATCGCTACGAGGGTAATGTTCTAACCTCTTAGATCTAAGGTAGATCTAGGGCTTTTGTAAGCACATACATGTTTTTATATTTTTTTTTTATACTTCGCACGGATCCGTGGCCGGGGCTTCCGAGGTTTCCGCAATGCAAAAAGTGGTTTTTGCGGCTCGGAAAAACCCAACAGTGGTATCAGAGCCACGTGCGAAGCATGTATGTGTTTCATTTTTGTAATTTTTGTATTAGATATAAAAATTACATATTTATATGTTTCTGTAAATTTCCTAATTTTATAGAATTTTTCGGTATTTTTCTCAAAGAGTTGAAGCAACAAGTGTTGGGACACTTGTAGGCTTCAACCATCGAGAAAAACTCTCTGAAACGGCGAGTTCTCGCTTTAGGTATTTGGGACAGCGACTTAAGTCACTGTAGGATCGTAGTAGGGACACTCGCAAAGTTAATTTTGTGAGTATGGGCTCTGCCCTATCCCCGAAAGGGGCTTTGTCCCGCGATCGCGCCCGGAAACCGCTTAGCGGGACCGTTACGGAGAGGTTACTCATTAATTTGAAAAAAAAATTAGGAAAAATTATAGAAATTTCTGTAAAAAATACATAATTTATAATTATGTATTATTCTGTGATTTTCATGGCCCAATGACCCCAATTTGATTGGATTATGTGTGTTGTAATTCATAATAAGGCCTGCGTGCCGTTTTGTGGTTGTGCGTGTTGTATAGTGTATGCGACCTGCGCGTCGTACCTCTTCTTTTGATATTCTAGTTGTAATTAGTTTTTAGACTTGAATGTAACTTGAGTTTCATATTTTTAATGTACAAAATGGAGCGGTGGAAAGTCCACTTGAAGACGAGCTTACGAGAAGGGTGACGAGTGGGTATAAGATGAGTGAAGGGAATGGGGCACGATTCATTCGAGCTACTGAAGGGTTTCAGAAATAGTTCTGGATCAACCGTTGATCTTTTCGGTTAATTGGGGATCATGATGTACTACTAGGTGCCACTCATGATCAATCTATAATTAATGGTTAATTATAGACGGCCAACATAAACCGAGAACCTATTTGGTCACACGCACAACGAGTGTAATCCAAAGGATTTAAAACGAGCTTGAGAATGGGATTCTCAGACCGAGAGAAACTATGTTTGGTTGGACCAAACATAAAGTGAGCATGAAATTGTTTCCGTCGCAGAGGAAGCGTGGATGGGCCGTGTCTTATGAAGACATAATGGATGGACCAAAATGGTTTGGTTCTAATCCAATGGATGAGAATAAACCAAAGGGTTTGGTTTATATTAAACGAATGAACCAAAGGTTGGTTCGGTTCGTTTTAACTTAAAATAAACCATCATGGTTTGGTTTATTTTAACTTATCTTAATGGAGCGGGTTAACGGGCTTTATGGATATGATCCATTAACCATTAAGAGAATTAGTTCTCTATAAAATAGGGCTTAAACCCTAATCCAAAAACCTAATCTATTTTGGCCGCCCAACCTAGTTGCCGCCCACCCCTTGTTGGTGATTTCGGCGCCCAACTACAAGCTGCCGCCCCCCAGCTTTGTGCCGCCGTCCAAGACCTTTGCCGGCGTCCAAGCTCCAGCCGGTGAACCTCCGGCGACCCTCCGGTGATCTCCTATAGGTTCGGCATCAAGGTGAGTCTTTTCTCTCCTTGTTTTGGCCGGCGCCTACTCCTCCACCAAGCTGTCCAGTTTTCTGGACAGCTTCTTCTCCTCTCGTCGGAGCATCGTTTGGACGACGGTTAGTGATCCGACAGCGGCTAACATACCGGGGATTTGATATCCGGTAATCCTCTGAGGTGGAGGACGAAGGATTCGTCAATCGGTTGACGAATACCTCTCCGGAGAAGCGAGTCTTGAGGATTTGTTTTAGATCCGAATTTGGATTCGGATCGTGATCATCTCTCGATCACGTCGTCTTCAACACGAGGCTAGTAACCCGTACGAAGACGAAGCTCGTGGCTTGGCGAAGTCATCCCGAGGAGCTCGGCGTGGATATGGATAGAGACGATTCTTACGAGGATCGTTCCGGTTGATGCCGTTCCCGCTACACGTCATACGAAAGGTATAACGTAGTTTAATTTCCTTTTATTGCAAATTATAATTTACGGTTATGTCTACACTTGTTGTAATATGCATGCGTGTGTTGTGTGTGTTGTAATAAATATAGATTTATTATTTTTAATTGCTTCCGCTGTGCTCATGTTTACGAAACATGATCGAACACACACACGCCGCGGTGCCGGAAACCCAACAGTGGTATCAGAGCCCAGGTTGTGTTTCGACATAATCGTAAAATGGTTTTGCGATAGTCATAATGTATTTCTGGAAATTTTCTAATTTTGGAAATTTAGAAGTATTTATGGAAAATTTTCAATTTTGGAAAGTCTAGAAGTATTTATGGAAATCTTCCACTTTTGGAAAGTTGGAAGTATTTATGGAAATTGATATTTTCCATAAATAAAATATTTGATTAGATTTTGGAAATTTGTTTCCTAATTTAATCAAGATTTGATTTGGGAAATCAAATCTTAAAAATATTTTATTTCCATAAGTAGTTTTAATGATTTAGGAAATTGGTTTCCTAAATAGATTTTCCTTAATCAAATAATTCCATGAATAAAATATGTGATTAGATTTGGAAATTTGTTTCCTAATTTAATTATTATTTGATTTGGAGAATCAAATCTTAAACATATTTTATTTCCATAAATAGTTATGACATATAAGGAAATTATATACATGACATAATTGTATGCCATGTAATTGCATTAGATGCATAACATTATGCCATGCATGTCGTGACATGTAGATGTATGCCATGTATGCCATGCCATGTAGATAATAGTTATTTGCATGCAAAGAGGATGAGACATAAAACCCTAACTCAATATTAAAGACTACACCTTCCATTAATATGGTTAGAACCAGAGTTCTGTTTCTTGTTTGGGTTGTTGGACTCACTCCAAGCCCGGCTCGAACCTGAACATGTTCAAATCATTGGAATAGTTTAACTCTAATATGGTAAGAGTCAGAGGTCAATCGTTAGTTTGGGTTGTTGGACTCACTCCAAGCCTGGCTAATTGGTTGAATGCGCTCTAACCATATTAAAACTATTTCGCGATTAATGGGTCGGCTTTAACTTGGAGCATCGATTTGTTGGACTCACTCCAAGGTCGATGTGAAGAGAGGTGAAGTTGGGTGCTATGCATATGATGCATACTTGTTAATGTGTTAACAACCCAATGTATGTGTAAACATTCAATTAGTTGATAGCACATTGTGATAGTTACATATACATGATATGTAATCGGTATACTTGATACCCACCATCATAGCTAAGAATGGCTTGTTGGACTCACTCCAAGGTTGTTCTTATCTATGATGGATATCAGCCCATTCGGAGATGGACCTACGATCTCACGAAGTGATTTTAAGGGTTTTTAAAATTCGAAAAATGAATGGGATTTATAAATGTATATTGATGCATTTTAAAATCATTTTCTCATATATGCTCGTTTTGTATTTCTAGGTCAATAAATTGATCATGACGTCTTTGAATTTGCGCACTATTTTGGATTCAAATAAACTGACTGGGCCTAACTTCCTGGACTGGCTTAGAAACCTGAGAATTGTTCTCAAGGCGGAAAAGCTTGCATATGTCCTTGAAGAGCCTCTTCCTGACCGTCCTAAGGACGATGCAACTCCAGACCAAATGTTGGTCTATCAGAAACATGTGGCAGATTCTGAGCTGGCGAGTTGCATCATGCTAGCGGCGATGGTACCTGAGCTGCAAAAGCAGCATGAGCATATGGATGCTAATACTATGGTCTTCCATCTTCATGAGTTGTTCGATGAGCAAGCGAGATCCGAAAGGTTCGAGGTCTCTAGGCTCCTCTTCACTACGAAGATGCAAGAAGGTTCGTCTGTAGTGCAGTTTGTGCTAAAGATGAACGGGTACATCGAGCGGCTAGCTACATTCGGTTTTGTGATGGATCATGAGTTAAGTATTGACTTAATTCTGCATTGTTTGCCCAAGAGTTTCTCGCAATTTGTGATGAACTATCGGATGAACAAATTGGAATCCACCATTCCCGAGCTCCTTAATATGTCTTTGAAGACCGTGGAGCCTTCAGAAGCATGAGGAGAAGGCGGTTCTGTTAGTTGATTCCTCAAAGAAAGGTTCTAAGAGGAAGGCAAAAGAACAGAAGAAAGGAAAGAAAAAGGCAAAGAAGGCGGAACCAGCGCAAAAGGGCACTTGCCATCACTGTGGCAAGGAAGGCCACTGGCGAAGAAACTGCAAGACTTATCTTGAGTCCATGAAGAAGAAGAAGGCATCCGATGCCCCATCCTCTTCAGGTATCTTCGTTATTGATTGTCATTCTATTTCCTTAGACACTTGGGTATTGGATACTGGGTGTAGCTCACATATATGTAATGACATATAGGGGCTAAGGAATAGAAGAAGACTTGTCAGAGGGGAGTCAAATTTGCGAGTTGGCAATGGAGCAAAGGTTGCTGCGGTCGCCATCGGAACTTATTTACTGAAGCTCCCTAGTGGACTAGTCTTGGAACTGGACAATTGCTATTATGTTCCTTCTCTAATAAAGAACATTGTTTCTATTTCCTGCTTAAATAGAAATGGTTTCCATTTAACATTTAGTAACAATTGTTGTTATATAACTTTGAATGGCGTACTTTATGGAACTGGAACTTTGAGTAATGGCATTTATACGTTGGACGTATCCAGTGACATTTTCAATATCGAAGCGAGCAACACGCGTGCTCAAAAGGATAATCACATAGACTCCTATATGTGGCATTGTCGTCTTGGCCATATAAGCAAGAAACGCATGTCCGAATTACACCGATGTGGAATTCTGGAATCGTTTGAATTGGATTCATACGATACATGCGAATCATGCTTAAAAGGCAAGATGACTAAGTTACCTTTTACTAGAAAAGGTGAACGAGTGGGAGAGTTACTAGGTCTAGTACATACTGATGTATGTGGACCTATGTCAACTCAAGCTTTAGGAGGCTATAACTACTTCATTACCTTCACCGATGATCACTCACGGTTTGGGTTTGTGTTCTTGATGAAACACAAGTCTGAAGCCTTTGAAAGGTTCAAAGAATTCAGAAATGAAGTAGAGAAACAACATGACAAAAGTATTAAAATACTTCAATCGGATCGAGGTGGTGAATACTTAAGTCAAGAGTTTCTTGATTATCTAAGAGACAATGGCATATTGTCTCAATGGACTCCGCCCTATACACCACAGCATAATGGTGTATCTGAGAGGCGTAACCGGACCTTGTTGGACATGGTCAGGTCAATGATGAATCATGCGACTCTTCCCAAGTCCTTTTGGGGTTATGCACTCGCATAAATTGTTTACTTGTTAAACAGAATGCCTACCAAGGTAGTCTCTACTACTCCATATGAGATATGGGCTAGTAAGAAACCTCATGTATCTTACTTGAAGATATGGGGTTGTCCTGCTTATGTGAAGCGGACTGTATCAGACAAACCGGATGCTAAGTCTGATAAATGTCTATTTATTGGATACCCTAAGGAAACAAGGGGTTACCAATTCTATCATCCTGTGGAACAAAAGGTGTTTGTTTCAAGGCATGCTGTGTTTCTAGAGAAAGAGTTTCTCTTGCAAGAAAACAGTGGGAGTGTCGTCGAGCTTGAGGAGGCTCGAGAGACTCAAATAGACATTGATGAGATACCTGGTGAAGCACAACAGCCGACAACTCATAGTGATGAGCAATCGGCTGGACCTATTGTAACACCAGATCTTCGTAGATCTGGTAGAACACGCAATATTCCTGAGAGATATGGATTTCTCGTAAGTGAATCGAACGACGTGTTACTCATTGATGATGAGGAGCCTACCAGTTATGAAGAAGTGCTGACAAGTTCAGAAAGGGATAAGTGGCTTGGTGCCATGAAGTCGGAAATGGATTCCATGTACGAAAACCAAGTTTGGAACTTGGTTGACCCACCTGAAGGCATAAAGCCTATAGGGTGCAAGTGGGTTTTCAAGAAGAAAACCGACATGGATGGTAATGTGATTACCTATAAGGCTAGATTGGTGGCGAAAGGATATCGTCAAAAACAAGGTGTTGATTATGACGAAACCTATTCGTCTGTAGCTATGCTTAAATCCATTCGGATGCTCCTGGCCATAGCGGCTCATTATGATTATGAGATATGGCAGATGGATGTGAAAACAGCTTTCCTTAATGGAAACCTGCTCGAGGACGTGTATATGATACAGCCTGAGGGTTTCACATCTATTGATAAAACCAAGGTATGCAAATTGCGACGATCCATTTATGGATTGAAGCAAGCATCCAGAGTCGGAATATCCGCTTTGATGAGACAATCAAAAAGTTTGATTTCTCACAAAATCCGCATTTAACCTTGTGTGTACAAGAAGGTTAGTGGGAGGCAAATGTGTTCCTAGTATTGTATGTCGATGACATATTACTTATAGGAAACGATGTGTCAATCTTACACGCTTAAGGTTTGGTTATCCAAGACATTCTCCATGAAAGACTGGGAGAAGCAACCTACATCCTTGGGATTAAGATCTATAGAGATAGATCAAACGGCTTGCTTGGTCTTCAGCCTACATATATAGACCGAAAAGCAAAGAGGTTTAGCATGTCAATCCAAGAAAGGTTATCACCCATCGTGCATGGGGTACACCTTTCAAGTCTATGTGTCCGCGCATTTAAGGCGAGAGGATTTGCATGAGTAAGATTCCTATGCATCCATAGGATCTATCATGTATGTTATGTTATGTACGAGGCCCGATGTATAAATGCGCTCACGAGTGTCGCGGCGGATACTGCCAATCGATCCGAGGAATGGATCATTGGGTATTAAGGCGATCCTTAAGTACTTGAGAAGAACTAAGGATGTGTTCCTAATATATGGAGAAGGGGACATGGTGATACGGGTATCACGGATGCGGCTTCGAGACGGACAAGGATGATTCAGTCTCGATGCGGATCGTGATCACCTTGATATGAGTGCGATGAGTTGGAAAAGTTCCAAACAAGAGGCATAGCGGATTCTACCTGCGAGGCGAGAATATATTGCGCGGCGGCGAAAGGAAGCGGTTTGGATCAAAGTTCGTTCATGAACTTGGTGTGATTCCGGCCATTGTTGAAGCAATACCGGTCTCTGCGACAACAATGGAGCAATTGCGACGAAAGAGCCAAGGTATCATCAGCGATCCAAACATGTGCCGCCGCTATCATCTTCTCGGAGAGATCATAAGTAGGAGCGAAATACAAATCGAGAAAATTCCCCTTTGAAAGGAACTTAGCGGATCCTTTGACTAAAGCATTACCTCAAAGTAAGTTTGAGGGTCATGTTAGAGCTTATGGTATTGGATCTAGTAGCGATTGGCATTAGGCCAAGTGGGAGTCTGTTAGTAATATATGAGAGATGTCCTAAGGCAATGCCTTATGTATGAACCATTTATATGATAAATGAAGATTCACTATTTGAGTATACATGTTTAATGTATTTGATTGGATCTTAAACTCATTTCTTGAATGTCCACGTCGATTCACGGCATGAGAGAATTTGTGATTGGATCACAACTAGTGAGTATCTCTACATGTGTAATTGTGATGTATCGGAATTATCCTAGTCGATGAATTGATGGATTTGGACACCATCGATTACATCGAGACTACAGTATACTCCTTGGTGTATCCAAGCGGTGATTCTCCTTTGGTGGAGACATTGTGATATCGGAGTTAATCGTGGATGCTAGTTATGGTAACTAGTTCATTGGAGTGACCGGTAGTAAGACTTCATATGGTTCTCTGCATATATAGATATGTCGATGAAGTTCTTCTTGTGGCTTAAGTGCGATGTTCCTTTGACTTGCGGTATTCAAGTCATCTTGATCATGGAGACTTATGCTTTGACATCTTAAGCAAACATCTCCGAGGAGATGTGGACCCGGGATGATTGGGTATAAGTCGAAGTGATCGAAGGTGTTTGAATATCCTATAAAGGATTCACCACTCCTTGCGAGGAGATGTATACCCATGGCCTCTCGTCGGATTGTTACTAAAGTCTTTGGCCAAAGCATTATATGTTTAGAGTAAAGTACTCTTCGATACATGTGGAGTAACTAGAATCCGTAGGACGAGGAAATGATACTTGGGCTAGGTTTGACGTAGTCAGCCTAGTGGGGACTGACACAATAGACCATGTCCTGAACCAAGTGGGTATAAGATGAGTGAAGGGAATGGGGCACGATTCATTCGAGCTACTGAAGGGTTTCAGAAATAGTTCTGGATCAACCGTTGATCTTTTCGGTTAATTGGGGATCATGATGTACTACTAGGTGCCACTCATGATCGATCTATAATTAATGGTTAATTATAGACGGCCAACATAAACTGAGAACCTATTTGGTCACACGCACAACGAGTGTAATCCAAAGGATTTAAAACGATCTTGAGAATGGGATTCTCAGACCAAGAGAAACTATGTTTGGTTGGACCAAACATAAAGCGAGCATGAAATTGTTTCAGTCGCAGAGGAAGCGTGGATGGGCCGTGTCTTATGAAGACATAATGGATGGACCAAAATGGTTTGGTTCTAATCCAATGGATGAGAATAAAGCAAAGGGTTTGGTTTATATTAAACGAATGAACCAAAGGTTGGTTCGGTTCGTTTTAACTTAAAATAAACCATCATGGTTTGGTTTATTTTAACTTATCTTAATTGAGCGGGTTAACGGGCTTTATGGATATGATCAATTAACCATTAAGAGAATTAGTTCTCTATAAAATAGGGCTTAAACCCTAATCCAAAACCCTAATCTATTTTGGCCGCCCAACCTAGTTGCCGCCCACCCCTTGTTGGTGATTTCGGCGCCCAACTACAAGCTGCCGCCCCCCAGCTTTGTGCCGCCGTCCAAGACCCTTGCCGGCGTCCAAGCTCCAGCCGGTGAACCTCCGGCGACCCTCCGGTGATCTCCTATAGGTTCGGCATCAAGGTGAGCCTTTTCTCTCCTTGTTTTGGCCGGCGCCTACTCCTCCACCAAGCTGTCCAGTTTTCTGGACAGCTTCTTCTCCTCTCATCGGAGCGTCGTTTGGACGACGGTTAGTGATTCGACAGCGGCTAACATACCGGGGATTTGATCTCCGGTAATCCTCTGAGGTGGAGGACAAAGGATTCGTCAATCGGTTGACGAATACCTCTCCGGAGAAGCGAGTCTTGAGGACTTGTTTTAGATCCGAATTTGGATTCGGATCGTGATCATCTCTCGATCACGTCGTCTTCAACACGAGGCTAGTAACCCGTACGAAGACGAAGCTCGTGGCTTGGCGAAGTCATCCCGAGGAGCTCGGCGTGGATACGGATAGAGACGATTCTTACGAGGATCGTTCCGGTTGATGCCGTTCCCGCTACACGTCATACGAAAGGTATAACGTAGTTTAATTTCCTTTTATTGCAAATTATAATTTACGATTATGTCTACACTTGTTGTAATATGCATGCGTGTGTTGTGTGTGTTGTAATAAATATAGATTTATTATTTTTAATTGCTTCCGCTGTGCTCATGTTTACGAAACATGATCGAACACACACACGCCGCAGTGCCGGAAACCCAAAAGCATCAAGATGATGCATTAGATGTGTCATGTCTTATGCTCGCGACCATGAACTCTAAGCTTCAGAAGCAACACGAGTTCATGAATGCTTATGATATGGTTGGATATCTTCGTCAACTATATCAAGGACAAGCTAGGCATGAGAGATATGAAGTCTCTAAGGCATTATTTGGGTCCAAGATGCAAGAAGGGACTCCCGTAGGTACATATGTACTCAAGATGATTGGGTACGTAGAAAACCTACCAAGGCTGGGATTCCCACATGGCCAAGAGCTGGCCACTGACCTGATCTTGCAATCTTTGCCACAAGCCTTCAATCAATTTATCATGAATTATAACATGAATGAAATTGATAAGTCATTGCCTGAAATGCTCAGCATGTTGAGAACTGCTGAGCTTAACCTTAAGAAGGGTAAATCTGACACCATTTTGATGGTGCAGAAGAAGAAAGGCAAGGGCAAGCCTAAAGGTAAGGGAAAGTCCCAAGCCAAGGGCAAAGGCAAAGAACTTAAACCCAAAGGAGGGGTAGCCAAGGAAGGGGCTTGCTTCCACTGCAAGGAAGCAGGACACTGGAAGCGTAACTGCAAGGCATACTTGGAAGATCTTAAGAAGAAGAGAAGTGAGACTTCTACTTCAGGTATAAATGTTATAGAAGTCAATCTATCTATTTCTTCATCATGGGTATTAGATACCGGATGTGCATCTCACATTAAAATTGAAATAGGGCATTGACAAAGGGCGAGGTGGACCTACGAGTAGGCAATGGAGCAAGGGTTGCTGCTGTTGCTGTAGGAACTTATGATCTATCTCTACCCTCTGGGCTTGTACTAGAATTAGATGAATGTTGTTATGTGCCTGCCTTAACTAAGAACATCATTTCAGTTTCTTGTTTGGACAAGAAAGGTTTTTCATTTATAATAAAGAACAAATGTTGTTCAGTTTATTTAAATGATATGTTCTATTGTAGTGCACCTCTAATGAACGGACTCTATTTTCTAGACTTAGAGAGCCCTATCTATAACATAAGTACCAAGAGGTTCAAGTCAAATGAGTTGAACCAAACCTATCTCTGGCATTGTCGCTTAGGTCACATAAATGAGAGTCGCTTATCTCAGCTCCATAAGGATGGGCTGCTAGACTCATTTGATTTTGAATCATATGAGACATGCGAGTCTTGCCTTTTAGGCAAGATGACCAAGACTCCCTTTAGTGGACATAGCGAAAGAGCAACAGATTTGTTAGGACTTATACATAGTGATGTATGTGGTCCTTTCAATGTTGCTGCTAGAGGTGGTTACAGGTACTTCATTACATTTACTGATGACTTCAGTAGATATGGTTATGTGTATCTTATGACACAAAAATCAGAATCCTTTGAAAAGTTCAAAGAATTCAAGAATGAAGTACAAAACCAGCTTGGTAAGAGTATTAAGATACTTCGATCAGATCGAGGTGGAGAATACCTTAGCCATGAGTTTCGTGACTATCTAGCTGAGTGTGGGATTCTATCCCAACTTACTCCTCCTGGAACACCACAGTGGAATAGTGTATCCGAAAGGAGGAATCATACCCTATTAGATATGGTACGATCTATGATGAGTCACACAGATCTTCCTATATCCTTTTGGGGATATGCTCTAGACACAGCAGCCTTTACCCTTAACCGTGTACCATCCAAGGCTGTGATAAAGACACCATATACGATATGGACAGGGAGAAATCCCATGATGTCTTTTATGAGGATTTGGGGTTGTGAGGCTTACGTTCGACGTCAAGTCTCAGACAAACTGGGACCCAAATCCGATAGGTGCTATTTTGTTGTGTTGGGATTGATCCGTGGGGGGAAACTTCGCTTCCCCTTCACCTCGGTTGCTTGACCATGGTGATCCCTTCAATGTCCCCGGATTAAAAATTTAATCCTAGAAAAAAGGGATTCCCAAAGCAACCAAGTCATCGTCGTGCTATTCGTTTAGAGAGGTCACTTGAACAAACTAGTTGTTCAAGCGACCATTCTCTATTCTACGAGTAGCCGCGGAATAGACGATGTCCGGATCGCCGGTTTTTGTGTTTATGCTCGGGATCCAAATATTATTTAGCCATTCACAGAAATATATCATGCTCATAAATGAAAAACAAATATAAACATGTAACATATAAAATTAGAGAATCGATATACCTCTCGATCTTCTAATGTATGTCCTTCCTCCTTTCGGACGTCATGTGGGCGACGCTCTACCAAAAGTCGAAGCTCCTAGATCACACATCTTCCTTCTTTGCTCATCCAAAGCAAGAGGAAGAATAGAAACAAGGCTCATCTCCTTCCTATGGCCAACCAACAAGCAACAAAAGAAATGCTTGCCGTCGGCCAACAAGGAGAAGGAGATAATGGTGGAAACCGACCAAGACATCAAGGGAAACCCCTTAGTCTTGTTTCCACCACCCAAGGAGAGGGAGAAGGGGTCTTTAGATGCTGTCCAAGGGTTGGAGAAGGTGATATGGGTGCCGGCCACCAAACCATGAAGAAGAAAGGAAGAAACTTTCCTTATTTGGTGCCACCCAAACCTCCTAAACCCTAAGCTTCCAAACCCTAATCCAAGCTCACCTTGTGGCCAGCCATGGAAGTGAGGAAAAAGATTAGGATGAGCTCAAGCCAAGGTAAAGAGGAGAACCATAGTGGCCGGCCAACCCTTAGGAAGAAGAAGAACATCTCCTATAGTTGCCGCCCACCCTTTTCTCCCAAAAACCTAGCCACCCAAACCCTAATCCTAACTTACCTTATATCCGGCCATGGAAGAGGGGAAGAAGAATAGGATAAGTTCAAGCTAAGGTAGATAGGAGCAGCATAGTGGCCGGCCAACCCAAGGAAGAAGAAGAACAACCTCCATTAGTTGCCGCCCACCCTTGCTCCAAAACCCTAGCCACCAAACCCAATCCTAAACCAACTAGGATTCCTAGCCACCAAAGGAAGCAAACCCTGTTGGTGCAGTGGGCACCAAAGTCGAACCGGTATTTTGATTATGGCAAAAGGCTCAATAGTTAAGGGTATATTTGTTATCTTACGAGCTCAATTAAGTGTGCAGAAATGCTAAAGTTGAGCGGAAGGTCTGCGACACCCGGTGGGAACCGAGGTGGTCGGGCAACGCCAGAGGGATTTCGGAGGAAGCCGAGGTACTCGGGTGAAGACCGGAAGCGAGGCTACAAGGTAAGCTCGTGTGAAAGCGAAGCAAGGACGTTAAGCGTAGATCCGACCCAATACCTCCAATGGAAGGTCTAGGTCGAGATCAGTTGGTTAGAACCATCGTACTTTATATTTTAAGCTAACTTGTACTGCAGTCCAAAACCCTTTGACTACTGTTCATACTACATCCAATGCTGGTCTAGTTCCAAATCGAGAAGAGCTCAATTTCAAGGGGTGAATTTGGACTTGACTCGTGTTTTGGTACAAAGGGTGATGTGGCATCAAGGTGGACATCCAAACCATCACCAAGCTTGGACCCCAAAATTAGGTGATGTGGCATCAAGGTGGACATCCAAACCATCATCAAGTTGGACGCCCAAAATGAGGTGAGTTGGCACAAGATGGTTGGCAAACCACCATCAAGCTTGACGCCCAAAATGAGGAGAGTTGGCACAAGATGGTTGGCTCCCATGATGTGGCACAAGTTGGATGGCTCCAACAAGTTGGCGTGAAGGCCTCCTTGAGGTGGCACAAGGTGGTTGGATGAGCACCTCATCCTTGAGTTGTGGCACAAGGTGGTTGGATGAAGCACCTCATCCTTGAGTTGGCGCAAAGGATGTGGATGAGCAAGACTTGGGGATAAGAACCTCACCTTGGACACTACCTATGTCTAAATTCATAGATCAATATCCATAAATAGACATGTTCACGCCAAGCAAATAATATAAGAAATCAAGAGCTCTCAACACGTAACGCCGCTACTACTACTCACATTTAGTGCCGACAACGAAAGCTACATCTTCTACTTATAAGAGTTGTCGGTATATTTATTTAAGTTCTACTTCTTTAAATTGTCTTTGTGCTTTAATCGTAACAAGGAAAGGGGAGTGTCCTTTGCCTTGATTTCTTTTGTGATCGTTGCTACTTCCAACGAGGAGGAGTGGTTTTAGTGAATTGCCTCCGTGACGTGATCAAGGATCACTAGGGCCGTGGATTAGCAATCGAAAGATTGTGAACCACGAAAAATATCTTGTCTACTTTATATTTCCTGCACTCTCTACTTGCTTTTACTTATTGCAAAAGTTTTTTTAACGACAATCAGACGCTATTCACCCCCTCTAGCGACACTTTCGATCCAACAATTGGTATCAGAGTCGGGCGCTAAGATTCGTGAAACCACCAATCTAGCTTTGTTTTTCTTTTTTTCACAGATTTTTATTTATTTATTTCTGTTTCGTGATAATTATTTCACTTGCTTATCTTCTCCTACATATAGAATTGCATTAGAGGCTTTAGGATCCGGATAAGGTTGTCCTTCGGGTTAGATCCCGAGTAAGGTTGTCCTCCGAACTTCAACGACATTCGCATTTGATTGTTTATTTCTTTTGCAAGTTACATTTTATATATATTTTTTACTTCTCACTACTAATCCAAGACGAAAGTCTTGGAATATTCTTTCGTGTGTGTTTGCAAGATTCTTTTCGTCGCTTTCTTCTTGTTTTTAAATGGCCCATCTCGAAGGGTTTAGCATCACCGACCCCCGCTTTACAACGGTAATGACTTTCGTTATTGGAAGGGTCGGATGGAATGCTTTCTTAAAACCCAAATCGAGATGTGGATCGTAATCAAACCGTTTCACACTTCCTATTAATGAAGATGGTGAATCTTTGGGTTACGATCAATGGTCAAATTCCATGAAAAACAAGTAGAAGCCGATGCCAAGGCAACTCAAATCTTGCAATGTGGGTTGTCCAAGGAAGAGCTCAACCGGCCGACCCTTCATTAGTGCAAAGGACTTATGGACCAAGCTAGTGGAACTACACGAAGGCACCGACGACACGAAGGTATGTAAAAGAGATTTACTTTTAAATAAATTGTATAACTTGAAAATGCAGGAAAACGAGACCGCAACTCAACTACATGCTCGTATCCAAGACATCGCCAACCAACTCCATGCCATCGACAAAAGGTCGAGAATCGCGACCTTATCGTATTCTCTTAACTCGCTTTCCTAGGACCACCTTGTGGCATCCATGGTCGATGCCTACAAGGTCTCCAAGGACCTTTCTAAAATTAGGTTAGACGAATTGTTTTCGAACTTGAATTACATGAGCAAACTAACGTGGTCGCCGAGAAGAGTATTCGTTAGTTGCGTGTTCCAAGAAGAAGAAGCCCGCAAGCAAGCCACCCCGAAGGAAGAAGACGAGTCCGAATCGGAAGTAGACTCGAATAGAATCCGAACTAGTCAATCTAGTTCGGAAGATGATCAAGAGACGAAACGACCAACAACTCAAGGTAAGCCTAAACCTAATTCAAATACTTCTAATTTTAGATGCTATGAGTGCAACGAGTTCTGGCCACATCAAGTCCGAGTGCCCAAAGCTAAAGAATAACGCATCAAAGACCAAGAAAGCGCTAAACGCTACTTGGGAGGAGTTGTCGGAGGAAGAAGACGATATCCAAGCTCTAATGGCCAAGCCGATCGAGCACGACTTCAAACCAAGAAGAGTCCGAGTCCGAATCCGATGATGAGCTTCCATTAAAGACAATCCACGTATCCGTATCCTGTTCAAAATAATCATTAAGGGTAAGTCTGTCGTTACTTAATACTTTTTATGGTGCAATTAAATTTTTAAATTAGAAACTAGCTTAGTACGAGTCCAAGGTCGAGACCTAATTGAGGAGGTTAACCTCCTCAAACATGAGGTCTCCCTAACCTCTTCGACTACTCAGATTCAAGAGGAGGACTCAACCTGCTGAAAAGCTTGAAGTTGAGAACTCGCTTTTGAAAACACAAGTCAAGACCTTAGGAACACGTTGGAAAGGTTCACTTTGGGATCCAAGGGACTTGACCTCTTACTTGATCACAAAGGGCCGTGGTACAACAAGGCCTGACTCTGGGTTTAACTCAAATACAACCAATAAGTCATATATGTCTATAGTAAACCAACATAAGAAAAATGTCCAAGCATGGGTCCCTAAGATCACTTTGATTTCAACTTTAGGATCTAACATGTATTGGGTTCCCAAGGACCAAATTCACTATGTGAATAGACCCACTCGATTCAATGGTCCAGGGGGAGCCAATACAAAATGTATTTTTGTTAAGTCTTAGAAATTGCATGCTTAGTTTTTCCTTTATTTTTAGAATGGTTAGATAGGACTCATAATCAACTAAAATCCTTTAAAAGATTGAGCCTCGGGGAGCCTCTTTTCAAAAATAACTAGTTAGACCAAGATGTAGTCTCAAGTAAGTCGAGTTATCAATTTCTTGAAATTAGCTTTGTCTAAGGAAGTGGTCGTTGTTCCGATCAAAGAAGGCCTCTGTGCCTCGCCACTACCTGGAAGCTAATCTCTTGAAAAGATTACTTGATGAGCTTAGACTAAATCCGAATCTAACCTAATGTTGGTTAATTTAAATTCATTAAAATTAATCAAGTAAAATTGAAAGTCATCTCACAATAACACATAGGAATAACATGTTTTGATCATGTAGATATTGGTGAGATGATTTAGGTTTAAAAACTTACAAACAACCCTTTAGTAATTCCAATATCCGATCCAACTACCTTATATGTAGGATCAATGGATGTTGGACAGTGGTTGCTCCCGACACATGACCGGGGATCAACTCAGATTTTCGAAGTTACGATTCAAACGACAAGGATCGGTAGCCTTCGGAAATAACGGCAAGCTCAAAATCATCGGATCAGGTGATATTGAGCTCAACTCTAACTTTACGATTCAAAATGTCTTATTAGTAGAAAACTTTCAATATAATTTACTTAGTGTAAGCCAATTGTGTGATAACAATTATAAGGTCATATTTCTAGAAAATGAATGCGTAATCAAGATAAATGCAACATCTAAAATAATACTTAAAGGAACTAGGAATAGCAACATCTACACAATAAATTTACCCAACTCCTCAACCAAGTGTCTTATGACACAGCAAGAGGAATCTTGGTTATGGCACCAAGACTCGACACTGCACCCCCAAGACTCGGCCCACAAGATGAGTCGAGTGGCTTGCTATAGGTTTGCCTAAACTAAACAACTTGGATAATAAAATATGTAATGCTTGTCAACAAGGTAAACAATCTAGGACACAACATCAATTAACTAATCAAGAACGAACCAAAAGTGTTCTTGAGCTCCTACACATGGATCTATTTGATTCACATGGAGCTAAGTCACTCAATGGTAGTCAATTTTGCTTAGTCATAATTGACACTATTCTAGATTTACTTGGGTTAGGTTTATCAAACATAAAAATGATACCCTAGACCAACTAATCAATCTTTGTAGGTTAATCGAAAATCAAAAGAACCTTAAGATTAAAAGACTTAGAAGTTTATCATGGTGGTGAATTCAAAACCACAGTTTTACAGATTGTAACCTAAACGGATACCACCATGAGTTTTCATTTCCTATAACCCCACAACAAAATGGGTTTGTCGAACGGAATATTATATCCCTACAAGAAGCCTCTAGGACAATGTTAAACGAGTATAACCATCCCTTTAGATTTTGGGCAGTTGCCGTTAGTAGGGCTTGCTATGTCCAAAATAGGATCCTTATGGTAAAGAGGCACCAAAAGTCCTCAGACGAGATTTATCACGATAAAATACCAACATCAAATACTTTAGGTATTTGGATGCAAGGTACATATCTTAAACACTAAGGATTACCTAGGGAAATTCAAATCCAAAACCTCCATCGAACCTTTCTAGGATACTCAACCACCAAGAGAGCTTATAGGGTATACAATCACGACACTCTTAGAGTCGAAGAAACCATTAATATAGTTTTCGACGAAGGACACGAACCCGTTCAATCCTTAACAAAACAAACTAGCAAATCAACTTATAGCGAACCCGACTCTGATCTTGAACTTGAATCTCGTCCTAACCCAAGTCATCCTATCGACCAAGTGATAGATGAACCTAACCCGAGTCACACTAAGACTCAAACAAATCATCCTATCAATCAAGTTATAGGTGATCCAAATTTAGGGGTTCGAACTAGAGCTTCATATCGAAACCTTAGTCAAATCTCGTTAATTTCCAAAATCGAACCCAAAACTATTGAACAATCACTTCTTGATCCCGACTGGATTATTGCTATGCAAGAAGAGCTAGCTCAATTCACTAGAAATGAAGTCTGGGAATTAGTACCACCACCTAAAGAAAAATCAATTATTGGAACAAGGTGGGTATTTCGAAATAAACTTGATGATAAAGGTGAAGTAGTTAGAAATAAAGCTAGGTTAGTCGCAAAAGGGTTTAGTCAAGTCGAAGGTTTAGATTACGATGAGACCTACGCCCGCGTAGCAAGACTAGAGTCCATCCGAATGTTGTTAGCATATGCTGCACATCGAGGTTTTAAATTGTTTCAAATGGATGTCAAGTCAGCATTTTTGAATGGATACATTAAGGAAGAAGTTTACGTCAATCAACCTCCCGGATTCGAAAATCTAGATAAACCTGACCATGTCCTTAGACTTAAGAAAGCCCTATATGGACTCAAACAAGCCCCAAGAGCTTGGTACGAAAGGCTTTCGATCTATCTTAAGTCCAAAGGATTCAACCAAGGTTTAGTCGACCCAACCTTATTCGTAAAAACCGTAGGAAAAGAAATCTTTATAGCCCAAATCTATGTAGATGATATAATTTTTGGAACTACCAACTCGATCCTGCTAAACGAATTCATCTCACTTATGGAAAGTGAATTTGAAATGAATTTAGTAGGAGAGTTAAGTTTCTTCTTAGGTTTACAAATTAAACAAACTAAAGATGGAATATATTTACATCAACAAAAATATACTAAGGACTTAATAAATCGATTTGGAATGCAAGATGCTAAAATAATTAATACACCTATAGCAACTAATGTTAATATAAACGAAGATGTAGAAGGAAAACCCGTTGACCTAAAATACTATAGGAGCGCAATAGGAAGTCTCCTATACTTAACCGCGAGCCGACCCGACATTTTATTCGCGGTAAGTATGTGCGCAAGGTTACAAACCTGTGCCAAGGAGTCTCACCTAACCCTAGTCAAGCGTATCCTTAGATATCTAAAGGGCACGCTAAACGTAGGTATTTGGTACCCTAGATCTACCGAGTTTAATCTAATCGGCTACTCCGACTCCGACTATGCCGGTAGTAAACTCGATAGAAAGAGCACGAGTGGTTGTTGTCAAATCCTCGACTCGAGTCTAGTGAGTTGGTGCAGTAGGAAGCAGCATTGCGTTGCCTTATCTACCACCGAAGCCGAATACGTTGCGATGGGTGAGTGTGTCTCTCAGCTCCTGTGGATGAAGCACACTCTCCAAGACTTTAGCTTAATCTTTAACAACATTAAAAACTACATAGATAACATTAGTTCAATTAACTTAACTAAAAATCCAATATGTCATTCTAGGACAAAACATATAGAAGTTAAACACCACTTCATTAGGGAACATGTAACTAATGGAACTATACAACTAGAGTATGTTGAGTCCAAATCAAACCTAGCGGACATCTTCACCAAACCACTACCCGAAGCCGAATTTAGTTTATTAAGACGAAAGTTAGGTATGTGCGTAATAGAGTAGGATTTAAATTTTTCTATATATGTACTCTATTTTTGCTTCTTTTTATGAAATTAGCCTAAGTCTTACCTTAGAAATCATATACCTATAGATTTAAGGAGCCAACACATCTCACAACACATAGGACTAATGTGTTTGTGTACTTAGCCACGTGAGCGAGGCGTGAGATGTTAGGACCTTACTCACGGTTCCGGATGTAGAGTCAGTGCATCGATATGACCCATGGAGTATAATTATTTAAAATTAATCAACTCCTTCAAGACTTATTGATCATTCTATATCAATCAAGTCCAACCGGAGTTGTACATTTTAGATGAACATATTTTCAAGCTTATTATTATTTAAAAAATATATATATATATATATATATATTGGGAACTTGCTTGGACTTACAAACCCTAAAATATATTTACAAACTTTTTGAGTTAAGGCAAAAGGGGGAGAAAGTCACAAAAGTAACCAAAATTAACCAAAATTAAAGGGGAAGAAAGTAAACAAAATTATTACCTTTTATATTAAGTAATTCCGATTACTTAAGCAACTATTAAGGGGAGTAAAATTATTTTTCAAGAACTCACCTTCGGTCAAGGGGTAGGTTACCTCAAAGGGGAGAACAAGAAACAATAATATTTCTCATTCATATTTAATCATTATGCTAGCTCATTCATATTTAATCTTTATGCTAGCTCATTCATGCTTAATCATTATGCTAGCTTAATTTTTCCTTAACTTTTGTGTCGGTTTGCCATGAATCAAAAAGGGGGAGATTGTTGGTGCAGTGGGCACCAAAGTCGAACCGGTATTTTGATTATGGCAAAAGGCTCAATAGTTAAGGGTATATTTGTTATCTTACGAGCTCGATTAAGTGTGCGAGAAATGCTAAAGTTGAGCGGAAGGTCTGCGACACCGGTGGGAACCGAGGTGGTCGAACGCCGCCGAGGGATTTCGGAGGCCGAGGTACTCGGGTGAAGACCAAGCGAGGCTACAAGGTAAGCTCGTGTGAAAGCGAAGCAAGGGCGTTAAGCGTAGATCCGACCCAATACCTCCAATGGAAGGTCTAGGTCGAGATCGGTTGGTTAGAACCATCGTACTTTATATTTTAAGCTAACTTGTCTGCGGTCCAAAACCCTTTGACGATGCGTACTACTACGATCATTCTTGGTCTAGTTCGACCTCGAAGAGCTCGAATTTCAAGGGGTGAATTTGGACTTGACTCGTGTTTTGGTACAAAGGGTGATGTGGCATCAAGGTGGACATCCAAACCATCACCAAGCTTGGACCCCAAAATTAGGTGATGTGGCATCAAGGTGGACATCCAAACCATCATCAAGTTGGGCGCCCAAAATGAGGTGAGTTGGCACAAGATGGTTGGCAAACCACCATCAAGCTTGACGCCCAAAATGAGGAGAGTTGGCACAAGATGGTTGGCTCCCATGATGTGGCACAAGTTGGATGGCTCCAACAAGTTGGCGTGAAGGCCTCCTTGAGGTGGCACAAGGTGGTTGGATGAGCACCTCATCCTTGAGTTGTGGCACAAGGTGGTTGGATGAAGCACCTCATCCTTGAGTTGGCAAAGGATGTGGATGAGCAAGACTTGGGGATAAGAACCTCACCTTGGACACTACCTATGTCTAAATTCATAGATCAATATCCATAAATAGACATGTTCACGCCAAGCAAATAATATAAGAAATCAAGAGCTCTCAACACGCCGTCGTAACGCCGCTACTACTACTCACATTTGCTACGACGAAGTGCCGCCGACAACGAAAGCTACATCTTCTACTTATAAGAGTTGTCGGTATATTTATTTAAGTTCTACTTCTTTAAATTGTCTTTGTGCTTTAATCGTAACAAGGAAAGGGGGAGTGTCCCTTTGCCTTGATTTCTTTTTGTGATCGTTGCTCCTACTTCCAACGAGGAGGAGTGGTTTTAGTGAATTGCCCTCCGTACGTGATCAAGGATCACTAGGGCCGTGGATTAGCAATCGAAAGATTGTGAACCACGTAAAAATATCTTGTCTACTTTATATTTCCGCTGTGCACTCTCTACTTGCTTTTTACTTATTGCAAAAGTTTTTTTTTAACGACACCGTATCGCTATTCACCCCCCCCTCTAGCGACACTTTCGATCCAACAAACCCTAATCCCCTCATCCCTTGTGTTCTCCACGCCAACAATCCCTAAGCCACCATTATATAGAGTTTAGGGATAAGTCTTGGTTTAATCTCCACCATTGGTTCAAGGGATTTAATCTCAACCGTCGGATCTAGAGATTTAATCTCAACCGTCGGATCTTAGAGATTTAATCTCTACCAATGGATCTTAGAGTTTTGTTTCTATCCATTGGATCTAAGCATCATGAGGTGTTAATAGGCTACATTAGGGACCATGAGGAGGAGTTGAGTCTTGGCCACCCATGGATCAAGCCCACATAAAGTCCGATCCACTAATGATGATCCAATCCACTAAAGGTCCATCATTGATCTACCTCACCAACCCCCATATGATAATATGGGCTCCATATATTATTTGTACATTTTCTCTCCGTGTTTAAGATCTCGAATGTCCGTCGATTAATTAATTTACTAAGCATTAATTAATCAACATCTAACTCCATGAGTAGTACCACTCAACCTTTTCATCATGCCGGACCAAGTCCACCTGCAGGGTTTACATGATGAACCTTATGAGCTCCTCAAGGGGACATCATCATCCTAATATATAGGACACGGTTTCCTCCTATAATCAACGGCACACCATATAAATAATATCATCTCCCAACTTACCGAGTCTATCGATTTAATCTATAAATCTCGCCCATTGGTAAATCAAAGAGATGAGTACCAAGTATATGTGCCCGTTATTATATCGGGATTAAGAGCATGTACTAAATAATATCTGAGGTCCAATTTGATTATGTAGTCAGCAATAAATCGAATCACCTCTGTGTCGGTCCTGCTCAATACACACAAAGTGCACTAGTGTGATTCTATGGTCAAGACAAACCAATACCAAATCACACTACAACTATTCCGATGGTTTGTCCAAAGCCATCTCGGTTGTGAGCCTTTACTTATACTTTACAAGGAGCCGATAACATGATCTCCCGTGTGACACCACACACCATGTTATCTACAATGTAAAGTATTAGACAATATTGCATAACCATAAAAATATGCAAACAATGATCATGTGATTCTTATTTCAAAATAAAGATGTTCATACAAAAGAGCTAGGCTTTCAGTATACATCCCAACATGTTGGATATCCCAAGGATACAAAGGGATATTACTTCTACATTCCCAGTCAGCACAAAGTGTTTGTGGCAAAGACTGGAGTTTTTCTAGAAAGGGATTTTGTTTCTAGAAAAACTAGTGGGAGTACCTTCGATCTTGAAGAAATTCAAGATAAGGACCATAGCACTGAGGCCTTGATGGAGGTTGAACAAGAACCACAAAGTGTTGTGGGTGATGAGGTTATTGCACAAAGAGTTGTGGAACAACCACATTCATATAGGACCTACCTCTTGGAGATCGATTGGTGCATTAATCTGTCGTCGGCCTGAGAGATATTCATTTCTCTTTTAAACCATGTATTGGCAAGATGTGCTCATTGAGAATGAGCCTACCTCTATCGGAGCCTGATGAGCCCAGATTCTGAGAAATGGCTAGAGGCCATGAGATCCGAGATGGAATCCATGTACACCAACCAAGTATGGACTTTGGTTTATCCACCTGAAGGGGTCAAACCTATTGGGTGTAAGTGGGTCTTTAGGAGAAAGACTGACATGGATAGACTTACGCATACCTATAAGGGTCGATTGGTGGCTAAAGGTTTCAAGCAAATTCATGGTATTGACTATGATGAAACCTTTTTTCCAGTGGCGATGTTTAAGTCCATTCGGATCTTGCTTGCTATTGCAGCATACCACGATTATGAGATCTGGCAGATGGATATCAAAACCGCGTTTCTGAATGGAAACTTGCTCGAGGATGTGTACATGACACAACCTGAGGGTTTTGTAGATCCACAACATACTGGGAAGGTATGCAAGCTGCAAAGGTCCATTTATGGGCTAAAGCAAGCTTCTCGAAGCTGGAATCTTCGATTCGATGATGCGATCAAACAGTTTGGTCTCATCAAGAATGAAGATGAACCCTGTGTCTACAAAAGGGTTAATGGGAACACAGTTGTCTTCCTTGTATTGTATGTGGATGACATACTGCTCATTGGGAATGATATCCCTTCGCTACAGTCTGTGAAGACTTGGCTTGGGACGTGCTTCTCAATGAAAGACTTAGGTGAAGCAGCCTGTATTCTAGGCATCAAGATCTATAGAGATAGATCTAAGAGATTGCTTGGCCTAAGTCAGAGTACATACATTGACACGGTATTACTTCGGTTTGCCATGCAGAATTCCAAGAAAGGACTTCTGCTGATGTCACATGGTGTGAGTCTTTCGAAGACTCAAAGTCCCTCTTCTAGACAGGAGAGGGACCGCATGGATAAGATCCCTTACGCATCTGCTATAGGATCTATTATGTACGCCATGCTATGTACTCATCCTATGTCTCGTATGCTTTGAGCATGACGAGTAGATACCAGTCAGATCCAGGTGAGCGTCATTGGATAGTAGTCAAGAATATTCTTAAGTACTTGAGAAGGACTAAAGAATATTTCTTGATAATTAGAGGCGATGAGGAGCTAGCTGTAAAGGGTTACAGCGATGCCAGCTTCCAAACTGACCAGGATGATTATAGATCATAGTCAGGGTTCGTATTTTGCTTTAATAGTGGCGCTGTGAGCTGGAATAGTTCCAAGCAGGACACAGTTGCTGATTCTACAACAGAGGCCGAATATATCGGTGCTTCCATCTCATTCGAGAGATTATCGATAGAAGAGATGTGAATATTTGCAAAGTAGCCATAGAGGCTAACATCGCAGATCCCTTGACCAAGGCTTTGGCACAGAAAAAGCATGATGGTCACACTAGGTCATTGGGTATTAGATACTACGGTGATTGGCACTAGTGCTAGTGGGAGATTGTTAGTGAAAGCCCTAGAGTCAATCATGTGATGATTGTTGTATGGACTTTATTGTATCATATTTCTATTTATAAAGGCATGGTTATTATATTTACTTGTATTGGTGCCAAATAACTAAATATAATAATGTCCTTGAGTAGTAGGTTCTTATTTATATCAATCGATTGGTTGAATCGATAATGAGATGATATAGAGAACACTACTCTTAATCATTCCTAGTCGAGTATTAACATTCAGGGACAATGTTAATGCGTAGAGACTAGCATGTAGGTCAACAAGATGACTTGATCTCACAAGTCATGGATATAAGATATCAAGTTGACACATGGGTATGCATTGGAGAATGTATACTGAATGACCCGCCATGAGAAAGTATCATGGATCGTTATATGAGTGTCATATACTTTCTCATGTGGCTATTAGTATGACTATTAGTCCTTAGACCTTAAGTCACCTTGGTTCCCTAAATAAGGATTTGCTTGATTGGGTTTCTAAAAACGTCACCCGTAAATGGGTGGACTATAAAGGCGATTACTGGGTATGTAACAAATTATGTGGAGGGATGTGAGTGATGTAGATGGGATCTATCCCTCCTATATGACGGGGGTGACATCGATATTCTTGATAGAGTGAGACCACGAAGTGCATGGCCATGCCCAAATGAGTCAATATGAGATATTGAGCTCATTTGATTAGAGTGAGTCTACTTGGGGTTCAAGATTTAGATTGTACCGAGGATGACACGGTCTATGCCTCGATTGGTCAATCTAGATGTCAAGGATAGAGGGACATTGTCACATATTGTGAGAGTCACAATTAGTAGTCACAAAGGTGATGTTGGAGCTCAACATTCTTGTAACTTGGGTAGCAATGATGTGTTGCTAGATACCGCTCATTGCTTATGTTCCTAAATCGGTTTAGGGACATTGCCAACGTTACAAGAACCTATAGGGTCACACACATAAGAGCAATTAGATGGAGATTAGGTTAATATGATGAACCATGAGGATTAGGTTCATGGGATGAACCAAATTGGATTAAGAGTAATCCAAATTAGACTAATTGAGTTAGACTTAAGTTAATTCAAGTATTGAATGAGTCTAATTTTGATTTGATTCATCAAATCAATTTAAATTAATGAATAAAGATTCATTAAATTAAATCGACTTGAGTCAAGTGGTTAGATTTAATCAACCATGGGAGATTAGAGGTCAAGTTTGACTTGACTTGAGAGGGAAGATGAAAGGTCAAGTTTGACTTGACCAAATGCCATGTCATGATGATGACTTGGCATGGCCGGCCAATGATGATGCTCCACATCATCATTGACTTTGTCAATAGGTGCCACATCATGAGGGAGACCAAGGGTCATGGGAGTTACATGCATGCATGTAACCTCCTCTCCATGAAGTGGCCGGCCACTCCATTAGATGGGGTAATTGATTTTTGGTGGCTTAATAACTTCATCTTCAACCTTGGTGCTCTTTCTCTCAAGCTCTACCTCTCCCAACCTCTCCTTGGCCTAAATTCCTAAAGGAGTGCTAGCACACTCTAAGGCATTTTTCTCCACCTATTGCTTGTGTGGATACCAATAGAGGAGTGTGCACTTGACACTCTCGAGTTCCGGCGAACTTTTAGACTAGCGGGATAAGCGAAGGGCATCGCTACGAGGGTAATGTTCTAACCTCTTAGATCTAAGGTAGATCTAGGGTTTTTGTAAGCACATACATGTTTTTATATTTTTTTTATACTTCGCACGGATCCGTGGCCAGGGCTTCCAAGGTTTCCGCAATGCAAAAAGCGGTTTTTGCGGCTCGGAAAAACCCAACAGTAGGAGACAATGATCACAAAACCGAAAGAATAAGGATGAGACAACAAGCCTACCTCACCTTGTTATGATTAAAACGACGATTGAATACAGTAAATAAAAATAATACTTGCAGCCAACGAATAGATTCTAAACTTGGCATTGCATCGGCGTTATGACATTGCAGCTTTGGCATTGCGGGAGCACTTTGAGAGCAAGATGATTGATATTTGGGTTGGAGTCCTCCCCTCCTTTTATAGATTTTTGCCTTGGAATAAGTCTTGATAAAAATCCTCAACTTTTGTAACTGATCACAAGGTGACACATTATCTTATCGCGAAGTGGCTGCGTCAAACATTATCTATTTTGACCTAGCGCAAAAGGCTGATTCGTCGCCATCACCGATCGATGTGTATCATCGATCGCCTAATGACCAGAATGATCAGACTACTTAGAAAATGGAAAATATAATGATTCCTTACTGTCCGATCTCGACCTAGACCTTCCACTGGAAATCTTAGTCGGATCGCCACCTACGGTCATCCCCGTACAGAGGAAAAGACCTTACCATCTCTCTTCGCACTTGTGCTTACCTCTGGTTCTTTATGACCTATCGCTTTGCTTCTGGTCTTCCACCTGGGTTCTTTGACTCCCATGAAGTTCCTCCGGTGTCGCCCGACCACCACGATTTCCCGACTCGGGATTCTTCGGGTGTCGCTGACCTTCGGCTTAGCTTAACCATTTCCTGCACACTTAATTCAGCTCATGAGATAACAATATGACTTTAACTTTAGATCTTTGCCATAATCAAAACCATGGTTTGATTATCTAGTTCCCCTACACAAACACCGTCCACCCTAGCTGTTGGCGTCCAGCTGCTACCAGCCACTCGTCCAGTGACCCTTCGGCGACCCACCTTAGTTTCGACAACCAAGGATTAGCCGGTCATCTCCTTTGGCCGGTGCCAAGTCCTCCACCAAGCCATCCAGTTTTTGGACAGCTTGTTTCCATCTTGTCGGAGCATTATTTGGACGGCGTTTGGAGCTCTAACAGCGACTTTATTGCCGGGGATTAGATCTCCGATAATCCTCATAGGTGGAGGACCAAGGATTCGTCAATCGGTTGACGAATACCTTTGCGGAGAAGCGAGTTTTGGGGACTCATTTTCGAATCTGAATTTTGATTCAGATTGTGATCTTCTCTCGATTAAGTGTCTTCGACACGAGGCTAGTGACTCCTATGAAGACGAGGCTCGTAGCTTGGCGAAGCTATCCCGACGGTACTCGGTGTGGATACCGATAGAGGCAATTCTAGGAAGAGTTGCTCCGGTTGATGTCATTCCCGCTGCACGTGATACGTCAGGTATAACTAGCGTAATTACCTTTGATTATAAAATTTGAAACTGCAAATATGTCTACACATGTTGTACTTTGTATGCGTGTTTGTGTTTATTGTAATAAATTAGATTTATTGATTTTTAATTCTTCCGCTGTGCACATGCTTATGAAACATGTTGGAACACACACTCGCCGCAGTGCCGAAAACCCAATAGTGATATCAGAGCCCAGGTTGTGTTTCCACATAATCGTAAAATTGTTTTGCGATAGTAATAATTGTATTTATGGAAATTTTTTACTTTTGGAAAGTTTAGAAGTATTTATGGAAATTTTCTATTTTTGGAAAGTTTAGAAGTATTTATGGAAATCTTCTACTTTTGGAAAGTTTAGAAGTATTTATGGAAATTAACACTTTTCATAAATAAAATATGTGAATAGATTTTGAAATTTGTTTCCTAATTTAATCATGATTTGATTTGGGCAATCAAATCTAAAACATATTTTATTTCCATAAATAATTTTGACAATTTAGAAAATTTATTTCCTAAATTAAATTTGACTTTCTTTAATTAACACTTTCCATAAATAAAATATGTGATTAGATTTGAAAATTTGTTTCCTAATTTAATCATGATTTGATTTGGGGAATCAAATCTCAAACATATTTTATTTCCATAAATAGTTATGACATATAAGGAAATTTTTGTACATGCCATAATTGTATGACATGTAATTGCATTAGATGCATATCATTATGTCATGTGTGTCGTGACATGTAGATGTATGCCATGTATGTCATGTCATATAGATAATAGTTATTTGCATGCAAAGAGGATGAGACATTAAAACTCTTACACAATATTAAAACCTACACCTTCCATTAATATGGTTAGAATCGGAGTTCTGTTTCTTGTTTGGGTTGTTGGACTCTCTCCAAGCCCAACTCGAACCTGAAAATGTTCAAACCATGGAATAGTTTAATAGTAATATGGTAAGATTCAGAGGTTAATCGTTAGCTTTGGTTGTTGGACTCTCTCCAAGCCAAGCTAATTGGTTGAATGCTCTCTAATCATATTAAAGCTATTTCTTGATTAATGGGTTGGCTTTAACCTAGAGCATCGGCTTGTTGGACTCTCTCCAAGGTCGATGTGAAGGGAGGTGAACTTGGGTGCTATGCATATGATGCATACTTGTTAATGAGTTAACAACCCGATGTATGTGTGAACATTCAATTAGTTGATAGCACATTGTGATAGTTGCATATATGTGATATGCAATCGGTATACTTGATACCTACCATTATAGCTATGAATGGCTTGGTGGACTCTTTCCAAGGTTGTTCATATCTATGTTAGATATTAGCCCATTCGGAGATGGACCTATGATCTCCCGAAGTGATTTTGGGGTTTTAAAATTTGAAAAATGAATGGGATTTGTAAATGTATGTTGATGCATTTTTCATCTTTCTCATATATGCTCGACTTTGTATTTCTAGGTTAATCGATTGATCATGACGTGTTTGAATTTGTGCACTATTTTGGATTCAAATAAATTGACTAGGCCTAACTTCTTGGACTGACTTAGAAATTTGAGAATTGTTCTCAAGGCAGAAAATCTCGTGTATGTCCTCGAAGAGCCTCTTCCCAATCGTCCTAAGGACGATGCAACTTCATACCAATTGTTGGCCTATCAGAAACATGTGGCTGATTCTGAATTTGCGAGTCACATCATGCTAGCCGCGATGCTACCCGAACTGCAAAAGCAGCATGAGCATATGGATGCTAATACTATAGTCTTCCATCTTCATGAGTTGTTTGATGAGCAAACGAGATCCGAAAGGTTCGAAGTCTTCAGGCTCCTCTTCACCTCTAAGATGCAAGAAGGGTCATCTGTAGTGCAGTTTGTGCTAAAGATGAATGGGTACATCGAGCGGCTAACTACCCTCGGGTTTGTGATGGATCATGAATTAAGTATTGACTTAATTCTGCATTGTTTTCCCAAGAGTTTCTCACAATTTGTGATGAACTACCGGATGAACAAACTCGAATCCACTATTCCTGAGCTCCTCATTATGCTGAAGACTGTGGAGCCTTCTATGAAGCAAGAGGAGAAGGCGGTTCTGTTAATTGATTCCTCAAAGAAAGGTTTTAAGAGGAAGTCAAAGGAACATACCAAAGGGAAGAAGAAAAATGCTAAGAATGCAGAACCAACACAAAAGGGCACTTGCCATCATTGTGGCAAGGAGGGCCACTGGGGAAGAAACTGCAAGATTTATCTTGAGTCTGTGAAGAAGAAGAAGGCATCCGATGCCCCATCCTCTTCAAGTATCTTCATTATTGATTGTCATTCTATTTCCTTAGACACTTGGGTATTGGATACTGGGTGTGGCTCACATATATGTAATGATATACAGGGGCTAAGGAATAGAAGAAGACTCGTCAGAGGGGAGTCAAATTTGCTAACCTACTCATCCAACTCCATTTCCACTTATCAAAGTCAATCTCATGAAGATTTAATCTTTTTACACTTAATTTGATGTAATAGGATCACTAACAAATTAAGTATAAATCTAACCCATATTCACACCGATGCACATCTCTATTCGTAGCCCAAAACAAAGATACTACTTCACAACCGTTCACACCAACAAATTCACAGTCGGTAGCGCCTCTATTCACCGTTGTCCACAAATCCATCCTCTAAAACATCTATCTTCACCTCATAGTCATCTCATCCCCTTCATGGCCAAAGAAAACCCTATTTACAACTATACACAACCCATTTCTCCATTCCCAGCTCCAACACAAAATATAACAGCCACAATCACGAAAGGTGAAGGGATCGGTACGGCCAGCTAGAGGGGGGTGAATAGCCCTCGTACGATGGATGTCGTAATTCGTTCGTTCTTCTTGCGTTGTTTGTCTACGATTGTCGTTAGCGCAGTGGAATAATAATAATAATGAAACTAACAACAATACACAATCACACAACACAAGATATACGTGGTTCGGAACCGAATGGTTCCTACTCCACGGGCGAGCTCACCGAGCTCTAGTTATGCGCACGGCACTAACTATAACACTCCTTCTCGACAACACGTCGGAGATGGAGAAACTTCTCACAAGCAATTACAATGTAATATAGAAATACAAGCAAATACACAAATACAATACAAAAGAAAACTTTCACCGATTGCTTTGATCGCTTTGCTTGTTGCTTGCTTTGATTGGCTCTTGAAGGACTGGAATGCAGCAGGAATTCCCCTCCAATAGCTCCACAAAAACCATGGCAAAAACCTCCATCTCGAGCTCCTTTTATAACCTGCATCGAGTTGTTTTTCGCCCTAGCGATCCGCCAAAAGGCCCGATCATTGCCCCTGTAGCCGTTGTCTCACAACGGCCAGATCCACGTCGGACAAGTTCCAACGGATCACCTACCAGTCGACTGATGATGCCCATCTCGGCCCGATGTCCAAGTCGATCGCCCAATCGGCTCTGAGTGTTCTGCTCGCGACACTCCCATCGATCGCCATCCTCGGCATCTCTGCGGACTTGATCATTGCCGATCCATGGCGATGAATGCCAAGCACACAAAACCCTAGCCTTACACCAGTCGAACCCTAGTCGACTTGGACCAGTCGAACCGGCACCTATGCCAGTCGACTGACGTCGGGCAAAACCTCAAACACCAAGTTGTTTGAGCATCCGACCGTCGGGTAAACCCTCAAACATCAAGTTTGAGCCTCCGACACTCAGTCTTAGCCACTTGGCCAAGTCCACCTTATCCCTCATGGAGTTCCCCACCAAAGCTCTCTTCCCTCGGCCTACGTCCCTCGGATGCGCCAAGCGCACGGCTTCGCAACGCCATCCTTCGCGTCTCATGCCCTAGAAGTATGCTTCCCTTTGGGCTCACTCCATTCGCTCCCCGTCCGGCGGTCCCTCGGATGCACCAAGCGCACGGCTTCGCAATGTCATCCTTCACCGACTCAAGGACCCCGAGCCTAGTGAACTTACCAAGTCCTTAAGACTTCCCATATGCACCAAGCGCACGGCTTCGCAATGCATTTCTCACCAAGCACCAAGCGCACGGCTTCGCAATGCTTTGGACTTTACCATGCCAAGGCTTTCCCCCTTGGACTTCCACACCAAGCTCCATGCTTGGATTTTCCATGCCAACCCCATGTTTGACTTTCCCACACCAAGCTCCATGCTTGGATTTTCCATGCCAACACCATGTTGGACTTTCCCATGACAATCCCATGTCATGAGTTTTGTCTATCATCAAAATACCATCAGGGTACTGCTGGGCCGATTGCACCAACAATCTCCCCCTTTTTGATGATTGAAAAAACTACCATCTCAAGTCTACCAATTCTCCCATATTAGCAATTCTCATATCCCAATGAGAATTCCAACGAACCCTAATTGGTAACTTGGTAACTTCTCCCCCATTTTGACATTACATCAAAAAGGTCCTCCCCAAGGGTATGAATGTCTCATATCCCAATGAGATCTTACAATCTCTCCCTTGGAGGAACACATGCCTACAATCTTTCTAGTGATCCCATATCACTTAAAGAGAGGCAACCCAATTTTCCTCCCATGAGGAAATACACATCCATCTTCCCATGATGGATACCTCCCCCTAGAGGCTTGCTCCCCCTTGACCATTGCACCACCAATGTCCTTGGAGAGTCCCTAAGCCAATAGGAACATTAAACCAAACAAAATTAAGGCAAAGTTCAACAATGAACTCACATCCACCTTAAAATTGATACTCACCCTCAACCCAACTCCTAATCCATATCCAATGGATTTCCACCCTCTCTAATGCTCTCCCAAGCATATCCTAGGATTAGGAGTGGTTAGGGGACCTTAACCTAGCTGAACATGGGCCTAACTATCAAGTTTACGAAATCGGCTTAGGCGGTCATTGAAATCAAAATCGATCGGTCTGCCACCCCATCGATCATTGCCATTCCATGGCGGTCATTGATCTTGTTTTTGATTTTGACATTTCAATGGATTTTCAGAAATCCATAAGTAAATATCGTAATTTTAAAAATCTTGAAAATGCATCATTATAATGCCAATCCCAAACACTATGGGTGAAAAATATTGGAAAATTATTTTACCCACTAAATTAGGAGATTGATACAAAGTTCAAAAGTTTAGAAAAGCTTCAATAAAGAGCCCTCTTTGTATCATCCCATTCAATGGTGATAGCTATCAAAAGATAGGCTTCACCAAGGTTTTTCAAAATGTTTTCAAAAAGTTTTCAAAACCTTTAATTTCTTTTCCTTAAACATCTCACTTATATCTAGATGTGTAAAAACACATTCAAGGCAATTAATCTAGTGAGATGTGAGTTTTTGTTCTTTAAAATGGTCTCATGCATATTTCTAGGCAATATTATTTGATTCCCATCAAATCATGTCATAGTCCTTAACTCCATTTTAATTCATGCATGATATGATTATGGCATAGATATGATATAGATAAAAACATATGTCAATATCATGATGTCATGGCATGTGAATGAAAATTAAGCATACATGACATACAAACATAAGTCTAAACATTATCATGACATTTTTATAATTAAAAAATGAGAATGATGTCATGACATGGCAAGGCAAATAAAGCATGGCAAGTAAAATATACTAAGGTATAGAATACCTAAGTGTTAAAATTAAATTGCCATTTCTAGGAATTAAGTTCATTTTGCCTTAATGCCATTCATTTCCCTAGTGTGCCAAAAACCCAAAATGGCACACCAATACCTCTAAGACCTAAATGTGCCAATTTAAATCATTTTTAACTTCTCAAGCACATTGGCACACCCTAATGTGTCAACTCTACTATGGTTAGGTTAACTACCCATTCACTTAGGGTTGACACACCCTAACCCATTTATCGTGAATCGATCACGCTTTTAGGAACCCAATACCTATTGGAGCTCCTTGGGTTAACAAGGTATTCCCTAGGGATAACTTCCCTAGATACCTTTCTAATGACCCTTTTTGGTTTTAAAACCATAGTCTTTTGGGTCTTACTTGGGTCAACTCTAGAGGTGACTCCTCCATTGACCTTCTTAGTGGCCTTCTTGGTTTTTCTTAAGTCCTTGGCCACTAAACATACAACATGGCTAGACTTAGGGATAACTTCCCTATTAGCCTTGGTTTTTCTAGACCTAGATGTGGTTCCATAATTAAATGGAACATTATGGTAGGACATAGGCTTGTGACCCAAACCTTTCTTTCCCTTAGACAATTCTTGTTTCCTAGGTCTTGACTTTTGGGAATTTGACCCCTTAACCGAATTTGATATTATTTCTAGGGTCTTCTCCAATTTTTCTAGCCTTAACCTCAAGGCTTGGTTTTCTAGCTCTAATTTCCTCAATTTTGAATTTTCATTAGATTTTTGAGGAATGATTTTCTTTTTAGGCATGTGCCTAAATTTCTTGGGATTAACACCCAAGTTTTCTTCAATTCTCCTAATTGACTCCCTAGGTAACATAGATCTAGTGTTTTGAGTCCTAGGTTTTTCCTTAGTTATATGAATATGCTTGGCACCTAGACAATACACCTTATTATTTCTCTTAGCATGTTTTTCATTAATAATGGCAAGAGAACTAAAATAATTCTTAGCATGCTTTTTGACTTTAGGAATTAAAGGTGCATTTAGTAAATTTACCTTAGGGTTAGCTTTAGGAGCTCCCCCTACATGAGTTGCACCTTCTTGCCCTTTCTTCCTCCCCCTAGGGCATTGACTTCGGTAGTGTCCCTTTTGATTGCATTTGAAGCACACAATGTGCTCTTTGCTCTTGATTTTGGGAACACCGGCATCCTTTGACTTTGGGTTGACTTTTGGTGTCGATGCCTTCTTCTTAGCCAATTTAGGGCATTTGCTCTTGTAATGCCCTTTCTCCCTACACTCAAAAAATATTATGTGATTTTTATTTAAAATAATAACGTTTGAGTTACCTAGGGAGGTGGTGGAGGCCTCTTCACTTCTTCCGGAGGTAGAAGCTTCATCTTGATCTTTCTCCGGAGTAGAAACCCTTTCCTCCCCCTCAATGCTAGAGGTGGAGGTCTCCACCAAATCATCCACATCTTCGAATGTGGGTGTCAATTCTTCCACGGCATTTTCCTCTACTTGTGCCGGTTGGGAGTTTTCTTGAAATTTCATTATCTTCTCCCATAATTCCTTTGCATCCCTAAAATTACCCAACCTAGACCAAATGTTGTTAGGAATCAAATCACTAAGTAATTTGATTACCTTGCGATTTGTCTCGAAGTCCTTGATTTGGTCTTGGGTCCACCTTGACTTTTCAATGGGCTTATTTTCTTTGTCCCTAGGCATCTTAAAACCATTTTCTACGATTAACATAGAATCAAAATCGGTTTCAAGATATACCTCCATCCGTTTCCTCCACCAAGCAAAATCTCCATCAAATTTAGGTGGATGGATGAAGCCGGCCATTGTAGTGCTCTCGCGGCGGTTAGTCCTTGAAGAGCGACCTCGGCTCTGATACCACTTGTAGGGGATCGGTACGACCGGCTAGAGGGGGGTGAATAGCCCTCGTACGATGGATGTCGTAATTCGTTCGTTCTTCCTGCGGTGCTTGTCTACGATTGTCGTTAGCGCAGCGGAATAACAATAATAATGAAACTAACAACAATACACAATCACACAACACAAGATATACGTGGTTCAGAACCGAATGGTTCCTACTCCACGGGCGAGCTCACCAGCTCTAGTTATGCGCACGACACTAACTATAACACTCCTTCTCGACAACACGTCGGAGGTAGAGAAACCTCTCACAAGCAATTACAATGTAATATAGAAATACAAGCAAATACACAAATACAATACAAAAGAAAACTATCACGGATTGCTTTGATCGCTTTGCTTGTTGCTTGCTTTGATTGGCTCTTGAAGGACTAGAATGCAGTAGCAATTCCCCTCCAATAGCTCCACAAAAACCATGACAAAAACCTCCATCTCGAGCTCCTTTTATAACCTGCATCGAGCTATTTTCGCGCCTAGCAGTCGACTGCCAAAAGGCCCCAGTCGACTGCCCCTGTAGCCATTGTCTCACAACGGCCAGATCCACGTCGGACAAGTTTCAACGAATCACCTACCAGTCGACTGATGATGCCCATCATTCGACTGATGACCCAGTAGTCGACTGCCCAGTTGGCAACGGAGCGTTCTATGCTCACGACACTGCCATCGATCATTGCCATCCTCGGCGATCGACTACGCCGACTTTCAGCCGATCCATGGCAGTCGATTGCCAAGCACACAAAACCCTAGCCTTACACCAGTCGAACCCTAGTCGACTTGGACCAGTCGAACCGGCACCTATGCGAGTCGACTGACGTCGGGCAAAACCTCAAACACCAAGTTGTTTGAGCATCCGACCGTCGGGTAAACCCTCAAACATCAAGTTTGAGCCTCCGACACTCAGTCTTAGCCACTTGGCCAAGTCCACCTTATCCCTCATGGAGTTCCCCACCAAAGCTCTCTTCCCTCGGCCTACGTCCCTCGGATGCGCCAAGCGCACGGCTTCGCTGTTGGGTTTCCGGCACCGCGGCGTGTGTGTGTTCGATCATGTTTCGTAAACATGAGCACAGCGGAAGCAATTAAAAAATAATAAATCTATATTTATTACAACACACACAACACACGCATGCTATTACAACAAGTGTAGACATAACTGTAAATTAAAATTTGCAATATAAGGAAATTAAACTACGTTATACCTTCCGTATGACGTGTAGCGGGAACGGCATCAACCGGAACGATCCTCATAAGAATCGTCTCTATCCGTATCCACGCCGAGCTCCTCGGGATGACTTCGCTAAGTCACGAGCTTCGTCTTCGTACGGGTTACTAGCCTCGTGTTGAAGACGACGTGATCGAGAGATGATCACAATCCGAATCCAAATTCGGACCTAAAAACAAGTCCTCAAGACTTGCTTCTCCGGAGAGGTATTCGTCAACCGATTGACGAATCCTTCGTCCTCCACCTCAGAGGATTACCGGAGATCAAATCCCCGGTATGTTAGCCGCTGTCGGAGCACTAACCGTCGTCCAAACGACGCTCCCGACGAGAAGGAGAAGAAGCTGTCCAGAAAACTGGACAGCTTGGTGGAGGATATAGGCGCCGCTAAAGAGGAGATGGAGGCTCACCTTTACACCGAACCCAAGGGAGATCACGGAGGGTCGCCGAGGTCCACCGGCCAAGCTTGGACGCCGACAAAGAGATGGCAGCAGCTCAATGAGGTTAGGCTGCTCTTGTTGTTGACGCCAACAACAAGAGGGAGAGGGGTGGGCGGCCAATTAGGGTTGCCTCAAAAATTAGGTTTTTACAAAAACCCTTAAGCCCTATTTTATAGAGAACCAATTCTCTTAATGGTTATTAAATCATAACCATTAGGCCCGTTAACCCGCTCCATTAAGATAAGTTAAAATAAACCAAACCAAGATGGTTTATTTTAAGTTAAAACAAACCGAACCAACTTTTGGTTCATTCGTTTAAAATAAACCAAACCCTTTGGTTTATTCTTATCCATTGGATTAGAACCAAACCATTTTGGTCCATCCATTATGTCTTCATAAGACACTGCCCATCCACGCTTCCATTGCGACTGAAACAATTTCAAGCTCGCTTTATGTTTGGTCCAACCAAACATAGTTTCTCTCGATCTGAGAATCCCATTCTCAAGCTCGTTTTAAATCCTTTGGATTACACTCGTTGTGCGTGTGACCAAATAGGTTCTCGGTTTATGTTGGCCGTCTATAATTAACCATTAATTATAGAACGATCATGAGTGGCACCTAGTAGTACATCATGATCCCCAATTAATCGAAAAGATCAACGGTTGATCCCGAACTATTTCTGAAACCCTTCAGTAGCTTGAATGATTCGTGCCCCATTCCCTTCACTCATCTTATACCCACTTGGTTCAGGACATGGTCTATTGTGTCAGTCCCCACTAGGCTGACTACGTCACACCTAGCCCAAGTATCATTTCCTCGTCCTACGGATTCTAGTTACTCCACATGTATCGAAGAGTACCTTACTCTAAACATGTATTGCTTTGGCCAAAGACTTTAGTAACAATCCGACGAGAGGCCATGGGTATACATCTCCTCGCAAGGAGTGGTGAATCCTTTATAGGCTATTCAAACACCTTCGATCACTTCGACTTATACCCAATCATCCCGGGTCCACATCTCCTTAGAGATGTTTGCTTAAGATGTCAAAGCATAAGTCTCCATGATCAAGATGACTTGAATACCGCAAGTCAAAGGAACATCGCACTTAAGCCACAGTAAGAACTTCATTGACATATCTATATATGCAGAGAACCATATGAAGTCTTACGGCTGGTCACTCCAATGAACTAGTTACCATAACTAGCATCCACGATTAACTCCGGATATCACTATGTCTCCAGCCAGTGAGAATCAGCTGCTTGGATACACCAAGGAGTATACCTCGTGCTAGTCTCAACAGAATTGATGGTGTCCAGATCCATCAATTCATCGACTAGGGATAATTCCGATACATCACAATTACACATGTAGAGATACTCACTAGTTGTGATCCAATCACAAATTCTCTCATGCTGTGAATCGTATCGTGGACATTCAGTAAATGAGTTTAAGATCCAATCAAATACATAAAAACATGTATACTCAAATAGTGAATCTTCATTTATCATATAAATGGTTCATACATAAGGCGATTGCCTTAGGACATCTCTCATATATTACTAACAGACTCCCACTTGGCCTAATGCCAATCGCTACGGTATCCAATACCATAAGCACCAACATGACCCTCAAACTTACTTTGAGGTAATGCTTTAGTCAAAGGATCCGCTAAGTTCCTTTCAGTGGGAATTTTCTCGATTTGTATTTCGTTCCTACTGATGATCTCTGTGATAAGATGATAGCGGCGAAGCACATGTTTGGATCGTTGATGAGACCTTGGCTCTTTCGCCTGTGCAATTGCTCCATTGTTGTCGCAGTAGACCGGTATTGCTTCAACAATGGCCGGAATCACACCAAGTTCATGAACGAACTTCTTGATCCAAACCGCTTCCTTTGCTGCCCGGCCGCAATATATTCGCCTCGATGGTAGAATCCACTCTGATCTCTTGTTTGGAACTTTTCCAACTCACTGCGCCCCCATTCAAGGTGAACACGTATCCAGACTGAGACCTGGAATCATCCTTGTCTGTCTGGAAGCTGGCATCTGTATACCCGCGTATCACCATGTCCCCTTCTCCATATATTAGGAACACATCCTTAGTTCTTCTCAAGTACTTAAGGATCGTCTTAACAGCCGCCCAATGATCCATTCCTGGATCAGACTGGTATCTGCTCGTGACACTCAGAGCATACGATACATCGGGCCTCGTACATAACATAGCATACATGATAGATCCTATTGCGGATGCATAGGGAATCTTACTCATGCAAATCCTCTCGTCTTCTGTGCGCGGACACATAGACTTCGAAAGGTGTACCCCATGCCTGATGGGCAGATAACCTTTCTTGGATTCCGACATGCTAAACCTCTTTAGCACTCGGTCTATATATGTAGACTGCGAAAGACCAAGCAACCGTTTCAATCTATCTCTATAGATCTTAATCCCAAGGATGTAGGTTGCTTCTCCCAGGTCTTTCATGGAGAATGTCTTGGATAACCAAACCTTAATTGACTGTAAGATGGACACATCGTTTCCTATAAGTAATATGTCATCGACATACAATACTAGGAACACGACTGCACTCCCACTAACCTTCTTGTACACACAAGGTTCGTCTGGATTTTGTGAGAAATCAAACTTTTTGATCGTCTCATCAAAACGGATATTCCAGCTCCTGGATGCTTGCTTTAATCCATAAATGCATCGTCGCAATTTGCATACCTTGGTTTTATCAACCGATGTGAAACCCTCAGGCTGTATCATATACACGTCCTCGAGCAGGTTTCCATTAAGGAAAGCTGTTTTCACATCCATCTGCCATATCTCATAATCATAATGAGCTGCTATGGCCAGGAGCATCCGAATGGATTTAAGCATAGCTACAGGCGAATAGGTTTCGTCATAATCAACACCTTGTTTTTGACGATATCCTTTCGCCACCAATCTAGCCTTATAGGTAATCACATTACCATCCATGTAGGTTTTCTTCTTGAAAACCCACTTGCACCCTATAGGCTTTATGCCTTCAGGTGGGTCAACCAAGTTCCAAACTTGGTTTTCGTACATGGAATCCATTTCCGACTTCATGGCATCAAGCCATTTATCCCTTTCTGAACTTGTCAGCACTTCTTCATAACTGGTAGGCTCCTCATCATCAATGAGTAACACGTCGTTCGATTCACTTATGAGAAATCCATATCTCTCAGGAATGTTGCGTGTTCTACCAGATCTACGAAGATGTGGTGTTCTGAGGTCCAATGATTGCTCATCACTATGAGTTATCTCATTGTGCTTCACCGGTATCTCATCAATGTCTATTTGAGTATCTCGAGTTTCCTCAAGCTCGACGACACTCCCACTGTTTTTTTGCAAGAGAAACTCTTTCTCTAGAAACACAGCATGCCTTGAAACAAACACCTTTTGTTCCACAGGATGATAGAATTGGTAACCCCTTGTTTCCTTAGGGTATCCAATAAATAGACATTTATCAGACTTAGCATCCAGTTTGTCTGATACAGTCCGCTTCACATAAGCAGGACAACCCCATATCTTCAAGTAAGATACATGAGGTTTCTTACCATTCCATATCTCATATGGAGTAGTTGAGACTACCTTAGTAGGCATTCTGTTTAACAAGTAAACAGCTGTCTGAAGTGCATAACCCCAAAAGGACTTGGGAAGAGTCGCATGATTCATCATTGACCTGACCATGTCCAACAAGGTCCGGTTACGCCTCTCAGATACACCATTATGCTGTGGTGTATAGGGCGGAGTCCATTGAGACAATATGTCATTGTCTCTTAGATAATCAAGAAACTCTTGACTTAAGTATTCACCACCTCGATCCGATCGAAGTATTTTAATACTTTTGTCATGTTGTTTCTCTACTTCATTTTTGAATTCTTTGAACCTTTCAAAGGCTTCAGACTTGTGTTTCATCAAGAACACATACCCAAACCGTGAGTGATCATCGGTGAAGGTAATGAAGTAGCTATAGCCTCCTAATGCTTGAGTTGACATAGGTCCACATACATCAGTATGTACTAAACGTAGTAACTCTCCCACTCGTTCACCTTTTCCAGTAAAAGGTAACTTAGTCATCTTGCCTTTTAAGCATGATTCGCATGTATCGTATGAATCTAATTCAAACGATTCCAGAATTCCACATCGGTGTAATTCGGACATGCGTTTCTTGCTTATATGGCCAAGACGACAATGCCACATATAGGAGTCTATGTGATTATCCTTTCGAGCACGCGTGTTGCTCGCTTCGATATTGAAGATGTCACTGGATACGTCCAACGTATAAATGCCATTACTCAAAGTTCCAGTTCCATAAAGTACGCCATTCAAAGTTATATAACAACAATTGTTACTAAACGTTAAATGGAAACCATTTCTATTTAAGCAAGAAATAGAAACAATGTTCTTTATTAGAGAAGGAACATAATAGCAATTGTCCAGTTCCAAGACTAGTCCACTAGGGAGCTTCAGCAAATAAGTTCCGATGGCGACCGCAGCAACCTTTGCTCCATTGCCAACTCGCAAATTTGACTCCCCTCTGACAAGTCTTCTTCTATTCCTTAGCCCCTGTATGTCATTACATATATGTGAGCCACACCCAGTATCCAATACCCAAGTGTCTAAGGAAATAGAATGACAATCAATAACGAAGATACCTGAAGAGGATGGGGCATCGGATGCCTTCTTCTTCTTCATGGACTCAAGATAAATCTTGCAGTTTCTTCGCCATGGCCTTCCTTGCCACAAATGATGGCAAGTGCCCTTTCTTAGTTCCTTCTTTGCCTTTTTCTTTCCTTTCTTCGTTCTTTGCCTTCCTCTTAGAACCTTTCTTTGAGGAATCAACTAATGAACCGCCTTCTCCTCATGCTTCACGAAGGCTCCACAGCTTCAAAGATATTGAGGAGCTCGGAATGGTGGATTCCAATTTGTTCATCCGATAGTTCATCACAAATTGCGAGAAACTCTTGGGAAAACAATGCGAATTAAGTCAATACTTAACTCATGATCCATCACAAAACCGAGGGTAGCTAGTCGATGTACCTGCTCATCTTTAGCACAAACTCTGAGGCATTACGGCATCTTCGTGGTGAAGAGGAGCCTAGAGACCTCGAACCTTTCGGATCTCGCTTGCTCATCGAACAACTCATGAAGATGGAAGACCATAGTGTTAGCATCCATATGCTCATGCTGCTTCTGCAGCTCAGGTACCATCGCCGCTAGCATGATGCAACTCGCCCGACCGCACATGCTTACGATAGACCAACATTTGTGCAGGTTGCATTGTCCTCAGGACGGTCAGGAAGAGGCTCTTCAAGGACATATGCAAGCTTTTCCACCTTGAGAACAATTCTCAGGTTTCTAAGCCAGTCCAGGAAGTTAGGCCCAGTCAGTTTGTTCGAATCCAAAATAGTGCGCAAATTCAAAGACGTCATGATCAATTTATTGACCTAGAAATACAAAACGAGCATATATGAGAAAATGATTTTAAAATGCATCAATATACATTTATAAATCCCATTCATTTTTAGAATTTCAAAACCCCAAAATCACTTGGAGATTGTAGGTCCATCTCCGAATGGGTGATATCCATCATAGTTATGAACAACCTTGAGAGAGTCCAACAAGCCATTCATAACTACGATCAGAGGTATCATCTATACCGATTGCATATCCCGTATATGCAACTATCACAATGTGCTATCAACTAATTGAATGTTCACACATACATCGGGTTGTTAACACATTAACAAGTATGCATCATATGCATAGCACCCAACTTCACCTCCCTTTACATCGACCTTGAGAGAGTCCAACAAACCGATGCTCCAGTTAAAGCCAACCCATTAATCAGACATAGTTTTAATATGGTTAGAGCGCATTCAACCAATTAGCCCAGCTTGGAGAGAGTCCAACAACCAAAGCTAACGATTGACCTCGACTCTTACCATATTAGTATTAAACTATTCCATGGTTTGAACATATTCAGTTCGAGCCGGGCTTGAGAGAGTCCAACAACCCAAACAAGAAAGAACTCGTTCTAACCATATTAATGGAAGGTGTAGGCTTTAATATTGATTAAGGGTTTTTATGTCTCATCCTCTTTGCATGCAAATAACTATTATCTACATGGCATGGCATACATGGCATACATCTTACATGTCACGACACGCATGGCATAATGTTATGCATCTAATGCAATTACATGGCATAAAATTATGTCATGTATATAATTTCCTTATATGTCATAACTATTTATAGAAATAAAATATGTTTAAGATTTGATTCTCCAAATCAAATCATAATTAAATTAGGAAATAAATTTCCAAATCTAATCACATATTTTATTCATGGAATTATTTGATTAAGGAAAATCTATTTAGGAAACCAATTTCCTAAATCTTTAAAACTACTTATGGAAATAAAATATTTTAAGATTTGATTTCCCAAATCAAATCATGATTAAATTAGGAAACAAATTTCCAGAATCTAATCAAATATTTTATTTATGGAAAATATAAATTTCCATAAATACTTCTAACTTTCCAAAAGTGGAAGATTTCCATAAATACTTCTAGACTTTCCAAAATTGAAAAATTTCCATAAATACTTCTAAATTTCCAAAATTTAGAAAATTTCCAGAAATACATTATGACTATCGCAAAACCAATTTTACGATTATGTCGAAACACAACCTGGGCTCTGATACCACTGTTGGGTTTCCGGCACCGCGGCGTGTGTGTGTTCGATCATGTTTCGTAAACATGAGCACAGCGGAAGCAATTAAAAATAATAAATCTATATTTATTACAACACACACAACACACGCATGCTATTACAACAAGTGTAGACATAACCGTAAATTAAAATTTGCAATATAAGGAAATTAAACTACGTTATACCTTCCGTATGACGTGTAGCGGGAACGGCATCAACCGGAACGATCCTCGTAAGAATCGTCTCTATCCGTATCCACGCCGAGCTCCTCGGGATGAATTCGCTAAGTCACGAGCTTCGTCTTCGTACGGGTTACTAGCCTCGTGTTGAAGACGACGTGATCGAGAGATGATCACAATCCGAATCCAAATTCGGACCTAAAAACAAGTCCTCAAGACTTGCTTCTCCGGAGAGGTATTCGTCAACCGATTGACGAATCCTTCATCCTCCACCTCAGAGGATTACCGGAGATCAAATCCCCGGTATGTTAGCCGCTGTCGGAGCACTAACCGTCGTCCAAACGACGCTCCGACGAGAGGAGAAGAAGCTGTCCAGAAAACTGGACAGCTTGGTGGAGGATATAGGCGCCGGCTAAAGAGGAGATGGAGGCTCACCTTTACACCGAACCCAAGGGAGATCACCGGAGGGTCGCCGGAGGTCCACCGGCCGAAGCTTGGACGCCGGCAAAGAGATGGCAGCAGCTCAATGAGGTTGGGCGGCTGCTCTTGTTGTTGACGCCAACAACAAGAGGGAGAGAGGGTGGCGCCAATTAGGGTTGCCTCAAATTAGGTTTTAAAAAACCCTTAAGCCCTATTTTATAGAGAACCAATTCTCTTAATGGTTATTAAATCATAACCATTAGGCCCGTTAACCCGCTCCATTAAGATAAGTTAAAATAAACCAAACCAAGATGGTTTATTTTAAGTTAAAACAAACCGAACCAACTTTTGGTTCATTCGTTTAAAATAAACCAAACCCTTTGGTTTATTCTTATCCATTGGATTAGAACCAAACCATTTTGGTCCATCCATTATGTCTTCATAAGACACTGCCCATCCACGCTTCCATTGCGACTGAAACAATTTCAAGCTCGCTTTATGTTTGGTCCAACCAAACATAGTTTCTCTCGGTCTGAGAATCCCATTCTCAAGCTCGTTTTAAATCCTTTGGATTACACTCGTTGTGCGTGTGACCAAATAGGTTCTCGGTTTATGTTGGCCGTCTATAATTAACCATTAATTATAGAACGATCATGAGTGGCACCTAGTAGTACATCATGATCCCCAATTAATCGAAAAGATCAACGGTTGATCCCGAACTATTTCTGAAACCCTTCAGTAGCTTGAATGATTCGTGCCCCATTCCCTTCACTCATCTTATACCCACTTGGTTCAGGACATGGTCTATAGTGTCAGTCCCCACTAGGCTGACTACGTCACACCTAGCCCAAGTATCATTTCCTCGTCCTACGGATTCTAGTTACTCCACATGTATCGAAGAGTACCTTACTCTAAACATGTATTGCTTTGGCCAAAGACTTTAGTAACAATCCGACGAGAGGCCATGGGTATACATCTCCTCGCAAGGAGTGGTGAATCCTTTATAGGCTATTCATACACCTTCGATCACTTCGACTTATACCCAATCATCCCGGGTCCACATCTCCTTAGAGATGTTTGCTTAAGATGTCAAAGCATAAGTCTCCATGATCAAGATGACTTGAATACCGCAAGTCAAAGGAACATCGCACTTAAGCCACAGTAAGAACTTCATTGACATATCTATATATGCAGAGAACCATATGAAGTCTTACGGTTGGTCACTCCAATGAACTAGTTACCATAACTAGCATCCACGATTAACTCCGGACATCACTATGTCTCCAGCCAGTGAGAATCAGCTGCTTGGATACACCAAGGAGTATACCTCGTGCTAGTCTCAACAGAATTGATGGTGTCCAGATTCATCAATTCATCGACTAGGGATAATTCCGATACATCACAATTACACATGTAGAGATACTCACTAGTTGTGATCCAATCACAAATTCTCTCATGCTGTGAATCGTATCATGGATATTCAGTAAATGAGTTTAAGATCCAATCAAATACATAAAAACATGTATACTCAAATAGTGAATCTTCATTTATCATATAAATGGTTCATACATAAGGCGATTGCCTTAGGACATCTCTCATATATTACTAACAGACTCCCACTTGGCCTAATGCCAATCGCTACGGTATGATCCAAGCACCAACATGACCCTCAAACTTACTTTGAGGTAATGCTTTAGTCAAAGGATCCGCTAAGTTCCTTTCAGTGGGAATTTTCTCGATTTGTATTTCGTTCCTACTTATGATCTCTCTGATAAGATGATAGCGGCGAAGCACATGTTTGGATCGTTGATGAGACCTTGGCTCTTTCGCCTGTGCAATTGCTCCATTGTTGTCGCAGTAGACCGGTATTGCTTCAACAATGGCTGGAATCACACCAAGTTCATGAACGAACTTCTTGATCCAAACCGCTTCCTTCTTTGCTGCCCGCAATATATTCTGCCTCAGTGGTAGAATCCGCTACAGTCTCTAGTTTTCAACTTTAACAACTCACTGCGCCCCCATTAAAGGTGAACAATTATACATACTGAGACCTGGAATCATACTTGTCTGGAAGCTGGCATCCGTATACCCGCGTATCACCATGTCCCCTTCTCCATATATTAGGAACACATCCTTAGTTCTTCTCAAGTACTTAAGGATCGTCTTAACAGCCGCCCAATGATCCATTCCTGGATCAGACTGGTATCTGCTCGTGACACTCAGAGCATACGATACATCGGTCCTCGTACATAACATAGCATACATGATAGATCCTATTGCGGATGCATAGGGAATCTTACTCATGCAAATCCTCTCGTCTTCTGTGCGCGGACACATAGACTTCGAAAGGTGTACCCCATGCCTGATGGGCAGATAACCTTTCTTGGATTCCGACATGCTAAACCTCTTTAGCACTCGGTCTATATATGTAGACTGCGAAAGACCAAGCAACCGTTTCAATCTATCTCTATAGATCTTAATCCCAAGGATGTAGGTTGCTTCTCCCAGGTCTTTCATGGAGAATGTCTTGGATAACCAAACCTTAACTGACTGTAAGATGGACACATCGTTTCCTATAAGTAATATGTCATCGACATACAATACTAGGAACACGACTGCACTCCCACTAACCTTCTTGTACACACAAGGTTCGTCTGGATTTTGTGAGAAATCAAACTTTTTGATCGTCTCATCAAAACGGATATTCCAGCTCCTGGATGCTTGCTTTAATCCATAAATGGATCGTCGCAATTTGCATACCTTGGTTTTATCAACCGATGTGAAACCCTCAGGCTGTATCATATACACGTCCTCGAGCAGGTTTCCATTAAGGAAAGCTGTTTTCACATCCATCTGCCATATCTCATAATCATAATGAGCCGCTATGGCCAGGAGCATCCGAATGGATTTAAGCATAGCTACAGGCGAATAGGTTTCGTCATAATCAACACCTTGTTTTTGACGATATCCTTTCGCCACCAATCTAGCCTTATAGGTAATCACATTACCATCCATGTCGGTTTTCTTCTTGAAAACCCACTTGCACCCTATAGGCTTTATGCCTTCAGGTGGGTCAACCAAGTTCCAAACTTGGTTTTCGTACATGGAATCCATTTCATGGCATCAAGCCATTTATCCCTTTCTGAACTTGTCAGCACTTCTTCATAACTGGTAGGCTCCTCATCATCAATGAGTAACACGTCGTTCGATTCACTTATGAGAAATCCATATCTCTCAGGAATGTTGCGTGTTCTACCAGATCTACGAAGATGTGGTGTTATGAGGTCCAAAGATTGCTCATCACTATGAGTTATCGGCTGTTGTGCTTCACCAGGTATCTCATCAATGTCTATTTGAGTATCTCGAGTTTCCTCAAGCTCGACGACACTCCCACTATTTTCTTGCAAGAGAAACTCTTTCTCTAGAAACACAGCATGCCTTGAAACAAACACCTTTTGTTCCACAGGATGATAGAATTGGTAACCCCTTGTTTCCTTAGGGTATCCAATAAATAGACATTTATCAGACTTAGCATCCAGTTTGTCTGATACAGTCCCCTTCACATAAGCAGGACAACCCCATATCTTCAAGTAAGATACATGAGGTTTCTTACCATTCCATATCTCATATGGAGTAGTTGAGACTACCTTGGTAGGCATTCTGTTTAACAAGTAAACAGCTGTCTGAAGTGCATAACCCCAAAAGGACTTGGGAAGAGTCGCATGATTCATCATTGACCTGACCATGTCCAACAAGGTCCGGTTACGCCTCTCAGATACACCATTATGCTGTGGTGTATAGGGCGGAGTCCATTGAGACAATATGCCATTGTCTCTTAGATAATCAAGAAACTCTTGACTTAAGTATTCACCACCTCGATCTAATCGAAGTATTTTAATACTTTTGTCATGTTGTTTCTCTACTTCATTTCTGAATTCTTTGAACCTTTCAAAGGCTTCAGACTTGTGTTTCATCAAGAACACATACCCAAACCGTGAGTGATCATCGGTGAAGGTAATGAAGTAGCTATAGCCTCCTAATGCTTGAGTTGACATAGGTCCACATACATCAGTATGTACTAAACCTAGTAACTCTCCCACTCGTTCACCTTTTCCAGTAAAAGGTAACTTAGTCATCTTGCCTTTTAAGCATGATTCGCATGTATCGTATGAATCTAATTCAAACGATTCCAGAATTCCACATCGGTGTAATTCGGACATGCGTTTCTTGCTTATATGGCCAAGACGACAATGCCACATATAGGAGTCTATGTGATTATCCTTTCGAGCACGCGTGTTGCTCGCTTCGATATTGAAGATGTCACCGATACGCCCAACGATAAATGCCATTACTCAAAGTTCTAGTTCCATAAAGTACGCCATTCAAAGTTATATAACAACAATTGTTACTAAAGCGTTAAATGGAAACCATTTCTATTTAAGCAGAAATAGAAACAATGTTCTTTATTAGAGAAGGAACATAATAGCAATTGTCCGTTCAAGACTAGTCCACTAGGAGCTTCAAAGAAATAAGTTCCGATGGGCATCAAGAACAACCTTTGCTCCATTGCCAACTCGCAAATTTGACTCTCCTCGACAAGTCTTCTTCTATTCCTTAGCCCTGTATGTCATTACATATATGTGAGCCACACCCGATCCAATACCCAAGTGTCTAAGGAAATAGAATGACAATCAATAACGAAGATACTCAAGAGGATGGGGCATCGGATGCCTTCTTCTTCTTCATGGACTCAAGATAAATCTTGCGCTTTCTTCGCGATGGCCTTCCTTGCCAGTGATGGCAAGTGCCCTTTGCGGTTCCGCCTTCTTTGCCTTTTTCTTTCCTTTCTTCTGTTCTTTTGCCTTCCTCTTAGAACCTTTCTTTGAGGAATCAACTTCATGAACCGCCTTCTACTCATGCTTCACGAGAAGGCTCCACGATCTTGACATATTGAGGAGCTCGGGAATGGTGGATTCCAATTTGTTCATCCGATAGTTCATCACAAATTCATGCGAGAAACTCTTGGGCAAACAATGCAGAATTAAGTCAATACTTAACTCATGATCCATCACAAAACCGAGGGTAGCTAGCCAGCTCGATGTACCCGTTCATCTTTAGCACAAAGCGTACTCTGAGGCGAACCTTCTTGCATCTTCGTGGTGAAGAGGAGCCTAGAGACCTCGAACCTTTCGGATCTCGCTTGCTCATCGAACAACTCATGAAGATGGAAGACCATAGTGTTAGCATCCATATGCTCATGCCGCCGCGGCTCGCACTGTACCATCGCGCTAGCATGATGCAACTCGCCACCGAGACCGCCATGCTTCGATAGACCAACATTTGGTCTGAGTTGCATTGTCCTTAGGAGCCGAAGAGGCCCTTCAAGGACATATGCAAGCTTTTCCGCCTTGAGAACAATTCTCGGGTTTCTAAGCCCGATCCGGAAGTTAGGCCCGATCGGTTTGTTCAATCCAAAATAGTGCGCAAATTCAAAGACGTCATGATCAATTTATTGACCTAGAAATACAAAAGCGAGCATATATGAGAAAATGATTTTAAAATGCATCAATATACATTTATAAATCCCATTCATTTTTCAATTTCAAAACCCCAAAATCACTTCGGGAGATTGTAGGTCCATCTCCGAATGGGCTGATATCCATCATAGTTATGAACAACCTTGGAGAGAGTCCAACAAGCCATTCATAACTACGACGGTAGGTATCATCTATACCGATTGCATATCCCGTATATGCAACTATCACAATGTGCTATCAACTAATTGAATGTTCACACATACATCGGGTTGTTAACACATTAACAAGTATGCATCATATGCATAGCACCCAACTTCACCTCCCTTTACATCGACCTTGGAGAGAGTCCAACAAACCGATGCTCCAGGTTAAAGCCAACCCATTAATCAGGACATAGTTTTAATATGGTTAGAGCGCATTCAACCAATTAGCCCAGCTTGGAGAGAGTCCAACAACCAAAGCTAACGATTGACCTCTGACTCTTACCATATTAGTATTAAACTATTCTATGGTTTGAACATATTCAGGTTCGAGCCGGGCTTGGAGAGAGTCCAACAACCCAAACAAGAAACAGAACTCTGGTTCTAACCATATTAATGGAAGGTGTAGGCTTTAATATTGATTAAGGGTTTTTATGTCTCATCCTCTTTGCATGCAAATAACTATTATCTACATGGCATGGCATACATGGCATACATCTTACATGTCACGACACGCATGGCATAATGTTATGCATCTAATGCAATTACATGGCATACAATTATGTCATGTATATAATTTCCTTATATGTCATAACTATTTATAGAAATAAAATATGTTTAAGATTTGATTCTCCAAATCAAATCATAATTAAATTAGGAAACAAATTTCCAAATCTAATCACATATTTTATTCATGGAATTATTTGATTAAGGAAAATCTATTTAGGAAACCAATTTCCTAAATCTTTAAAACTACTTATGGAAATAAAATATTTTAAGATTTGATTTCCCAAATATAATCATGATTAAATTAGGAAACAAATTTCCAGAATCTAATCAAATATTTTATTTATGGAAAATATAAATTTCCATAAATACTTCCAACTTTCCAAAAGTGGAAGATTTCCATAAATACTTCTAGACTTTCCAAAATTGAAAAATTTCCATAAATACTTCTAAATTTCCAAAATTTAGAAAATTTCCAGAAATACATTATGACTATCACAAAACCAATTTTACGATTATGTCGAAACACAACCTGGGCTCTGATACCACTGTTGGGTTTCCGGCACCGCGGCGTGTGTGTGTTCGATCATGTTTCGTAAACATGAGCACAGCGGAAGCAATTAAAAATAATAAATCTATATTTATTACAACACACACAACACACGCATGCTATTACAACAAGTGTAGACATAACCGTAAATTAAAATTTGCAATATAAGGAAATTAAACTACGTTATACCTTCCGTATGACGTGTAGCGGGAACGGCATCAACCGGAACGATCCTCGTAAGAATCGTCTCTATCCGTATCCACGCCGAGCTCCTCGGGATGACTTCGCCAAGCCACGAGCTTCGTCTTCGTACGGGTTACTAGCCTCGTGTTGAAGACGGCGTGATCGAGAGATGATCACAATCCGAATCCAAATTCGGACCTAAAAACAAGTCCTCAAGACTTGCTTCTCCGGAGAGGTATTCGTCAACCGATTGACGAATCCTTCGTCCTCCACCTCAGAGGATTACCGGAGATCAAATCCCCGGTATGTTAGCCGCTGTCGGAGCACTAACCGTCGTCCAAACGACGCTCCGACGAGAGGAGAAGAAGCTGTCCAGAAAACTGGACAGCTTGGTGGAGGATCTAGGCGCCGGCTAAAGAGGAGATGGAGGCTCACCTTTACACGAACCCAAGGGAGATCACCGGAGGGTCGCCGAGGTCCACCGCCAAGCTTGAGCGGCAAAGAGATGGCAGCAGCTCAATGAGGTTAAGGGCTGATCTTGTTGTTGACGCCAACAACAAGAGGGAGAGAGGGGTGCGGCCAATTAGGGTTGCCTCAAAATTAGGTTTTTACAAAAACCCTTAAGCCCTATTTTATAGAGAACCAATTCTCTTAATGGTTATTAAATCATAACCATTAGGCCCGTTAACCCGCTCCATTAAGATAAGTTAAAATAAACCAAACCAAGATGGTTTATTTTAAGTTAAAACAAACCGAACCAACTTTTGGTTCATTCGTTTAAAATAAACCAAACCCTTTGGTTTATTCTTATCCATTGGATTAGAACCAAACCATTTTGGTCCATCCATTATGTCTTCATAAGACACTGCCCATCCACGCTTCCATTGCGACTGAAACAATTTCAAGCTCGCTTTATGTTTGGTCCAACCAAACATAGTTTCTCTCGGTCTGAGAATCTCATTCTCAAGCTCGTTTTAAATCCTTTGGATTACACTCGTTGTGCGTGTGACCAAATAGGTTCTCGGTTTATGTTGGCCGTCTATAATTAACCATTAATTATAGAACGATCATGAGTGGCACCTAGTAGTACATCATGATCCCCAATTAATCGAAAAGATCAACGGTTGATCCCGAACTATTTCTGAAACCCTTCAGTAGCTTGAATGATTCGTGCCCCATTCCCTTCACTCATCTTATACCCACTTGGTTCAGGACATGGTCTATAGTGTCAGTCCCCACTAGGCTGACTACGTCACACCTAGCCCAAGTATCATTTCCTCGTCCTACAGATTCTAGTTACTCCACATGTATCGAAGAGTACCTTACTCTAAACATGTATTGCTTTGGCCAAAGACTTTAGTAACAATCCGACGAGAGGCCATGGGTATACATCTCCTCGTAAGGAGTGGTGAATCCTTTATAGGCTATTCAAACACCTTCGATCACTTCGACTTATACCCAATCATCCCGGGTCCACATCTCCTTAGAGATGTTTGCTTAAGATGTCAAAGCATAAGTCTCCATGATCAAGATGACTTGAATACCGCAAGTCAAAGGAACATCGCACTTAAGCCACGGTAAGAACTTCATTGACATATCTATATATGCAGAGAACCATATGAAGTCTTACGGCTGGTCACTCCAATGAACTAGTTACCATAACTAGCATCCACGATTAACTCCGGACATCACTATGTCTCCAGCCAGTGAGAATCAGCTGCTTGGATACACCAAGGAGTATACCTCGTGCTAGTCTCAACAGAATTGATGGTGTCCAGATTCATCAATTCATCGACTAGGGATAATTCCGATACATCACAATTACACATGTAGAGATACTCACTAGTTGTGATCCAATCACAAATTCTCTCATGCTGTGAATCGTATCGTGGACATTCAGTAAATGAGTTTAAGATCCAATCAAATACATAAAAACATGTATACTCAAATAGTGAATCTTCATTTATCATATAAATGGTTCATACATAAGGCGATTGCCTTAGGACATCTCTCATATATTACTAACATTCGCAACACCATCCTTCGCGTCTCATGCCCCAGAAGTATGCTTCCCTTTGGGCTCACTCCATTCGCTCCCCATCTGGCGGTCCCTCGGATGCACCAAGCGCACGGCTTCGCAATGCCATCCTTCACCGACTCAAGGACCTCGAGCCTGTTGGTTGTTCGCTTCGGAGGCTCATTGGCTCCCATGTCCCCGGATTAAAATTTTCACTAATGAAAGGATTAATCCGGATGGGATGAGCTTCCTTAGCAATACCATTTTGTCGTCGTGCTAACAACTTGAGTGGTCGCTCGAACAAACTAGTTGTTCAAGCAACTCTACTCTTCTAGTTGCTTAGCCGCGGAAGAGACGACGGACGGATCGCCTGTTTTTGTGTTTGTCTTCGGGGTCCATGATTATACAATATATTTGCACACACACACATGCATAATCAAAACAAATAAGAACATGCTCAGATCTGTACATAAAGTTAAAATAACTTTATACCTCACGATCTTCTACCGTATGTCTTATCCTTCTCGTGGACGACGTGTGGACGAAGATCCTCCACGAGTTGAAGCCTTCTAGATCGAGTTCTCCTCTCCCTTGTCCGCTGTGAACAAAGAAAAAAACGAACAAAACCTTTTCCTTTCTAGAACCGGCCACCAAGTAAAGAAGTTTGATGTAACCGCCGGCCAAGGAATGAATGAATGAACTCCGGCCAACATTGAAACAAAGTTGCCGCCGGCCACCAATGGATGAGCGCCGACCACCAAGAAGCTTGGAACCACCGGCCACCAAGGATTAAAGGAGAAGAATGAGGGCCGGCCAAGGAAGAAAGGAGAGGTCTATAAGATGGACGCCGGCCAAGCCTTGATGGAGAAGAATGTGCGCCGGCAACAATCAAGAAGGAGAAAGGTTGCCGCCCAAGCTCTATCTCCAAACCCTAGCCGCCCACCTTGATAAGAGCCAAAACCCTAACTTCAATTCGAACCAACTCCTATGTCTCTTTTCCGCCCAACCCTAAGCCATATATTTATAGAATTTAGGAGAAAGTTGGTTAGCCTAAAATATAGGAACTAACTCCTATATTCTTGCCGCCCAACCCCTAACTCCTCTAGGGTTTGTTGCCGCCCAACCTATGGATGAGCCAAACCCTAATTCTAGAATTTAGGCTTAAGCCTCCTCTAATCTCCACCGTCGGATCTAGGGATTTAATCTCCACCGTCGGATCTAGGATTTAATCTCCACCGTCGGATCTAGGATTTTATCTCCACCGTCGGATCTAAGATTTTATCCCAACCGTCGGATCTAGGATTTCATCCCAACCGTCGATTCTAGGTTTTGTTTTACATTCTTCGATCTAGACTTCAAAAGGATTATAATAGGCTACGATAGGGACCATAAGGAGGAGTTGGGTCTTGGCCATCCGATGAATCGGAACCACACAATCTTGATCCATCAATGATGTTCCATTCCACTAGAGGATCATCATTGAACTACCTCACCAACCCCCATAAATTAATATGGGCTCCATATATTATTTGTACATTAATCTCCCCGTGTTTAAGATATCGAATGTCCGTCAATTAATTGAGTTACTGACCATCAATTAATTAACATCTAACTCCTCGAGTAGTACCACTCAACCTTATCATCATGTTGACTAAGTCAACCCACTGGGTTTACATGATGAACCTTATGAGCTCCTCAAGGGGACATCATCAACCTAATATATAGGACACGGTTTCCTCCTATAATCAACGGCACACCATGTAAATAATATTATTTCCCAACTTACCGGGCATATTGATTTAATCCATCTAAATCTCACCCATTGGTAAATCAAAGAAATAAATACTAAGTACATGTGCCCGTTATTATATCGGGATTAAGAGCATGTACAACATAATATCCGAGGTCCGATTCAATTATGTAGTCAGCACTAAATTGAATCACCTCTATCTCGGTCCTGCTCAATACACTTAAGTGTACTAGTGTAACTCTATGTTCAAGATAAAACAATACCAAGCTACACTACAACCATGCCATTGGTTTGTCCAAAACCATCTTGGTTGTGAGCCTCTACTTATATTTTACAAGGTACTGATAACATGATCTTTTGTGCCACACCAAGCACCATGTTATCTACAATGTAAAATATTAGACAATATGCACACATATATAATGAATATATAAAATGCAAACAATGATCATGTGATTCTTTTTTCAAAATAAAATGTTCATACAAAAAGAGCTAGACTTTCAGTATACATTCTAACAATCTCCCACTTATACTAAAAGACTATGTCGTCATCTCTCTGCCATACATCTGATCCCCATGTCCTCCACATGCCTATCAAACGCTTTCGCTGGAAGGGCCTTAGTGAATGGATCTGCCAGGTTATCCTCTGATGCAATCTTGGCGACAGCAACTTCCCCTCGCTTTACGATCTCTCGTATAAGGTGGTACTTGCGCTCTATGTGTTTACTCGCCTTATGGGCTCGTGGTTCCTTCGAGTTTGCAACTGCACCACTATTATCACAATAAATTGTGATAGTTCTGGGCAAACCAGGAATCACATCCAAGTCCATCAAGAAGTTCCTGAGCCATACTGACTTCCCTTGGTGCCTCGAGGTGCCACATACTCAGCTTCCATGGTAGAGTCTGCCACGCATTTCTTCTTGACACTCCTCCATACTATGGCTCCACCTCCAAAAGTAAACACAAACCCCGAGGTTGACTTACTCTTGTCCCTATCTGATTGGAAATCCGAATCAAGTAACCCACAGGACTAATTGATCTGCCCGATAAACCGAGATATAATCCCTAGTCCTTCTCGTACTTCAATATATGCTTTACCGCACCCAATGTCCACGTCAGATTACTCGATATCGCTAACCATGCCCACGGCAGCGGATATCCGGTCTCATAGCATCGCATACATAAGGCTTCCTACTGCCGAAGCATAAGGAACCGCCTTCATCTCCTCTATCTCCTTTGATGTTTTGGGACACATCTCTTTAGATAAAGGAACTCCATGCCTAAAAGGTAGAAAACCTTTCTTGGAGTTCTGCATGCTAAAACGAGCAAGGATAGTGTCAACATATGAAGCTTGAGATAAGCACAACATCCTTTTCTTGCGATCCCTTATAACTTTGATCCCAAGGATGTGTTCCACTTCTCCCAAGTCCTTCATGTCAAACTGTTTGGACAACCATACCCTTACGTCTGATAACACTTTGATATTGTTGCCAACTAACAAAATGTCATCTACGTATAGTACAAGAAACACCACTACGTTTCTGTCACATCTCTTGTATACACAAGGCTCATCCGGACTTTGAATAAATCCATATGACTGGATTACCTCATCAAAGCGGATGTTCCAAGATCTAGAAGCTTGCTTCAATCCATAAATGGACCGATTAAGCTTACATACAAGATGCTCTTTGCCTTTAGCAATGAATCCCTCTGGTTGCCGCATATAGATGTTCTCCTCAAGACTTCCGTTAAGGAAAGCTGTCTTGACATCCATCTGCCAAATCTCATAATCCATATGAGAAGCTATAGATAAGAGAATCCGGATAGACTTAAGCATAGCTACCGGCGAAAAAGTCTCCTCATAATCGATGCCCTATTTCTGAGTATACCCTTTCGCAACAAGCCTAGCTTTGAAGGTCTCAACCTTCCCGTCTACTCCTCTCTTTCTCTTGTAGATCCACTTGCATCCAATGGTTTTTACACCATCGGGTGGGTCTACTAACTCCCAGACCTGATTAGAATCCATAGATTCTATCTCTGAATTCATCGCACTTTGCCAAGATACCGCATCTCTTTCTTGGAGTGCCTCATCATATGTCCATGAATCAGGTTCATGTTCACCAGGGATTAAGTCCGAAGACTCTCCCAAAAACATGAATCTGTCGGGTTGTCTAACAACCCTCCCACTACGACGAGGTGCCTCCTGTGTATGCTCTGTGACACGCGGTGCAGTGACTTGTGGTGTCTCCTCTTGTACCGGTATCAAGTCGACTTAGAACAATCCTACTCGTGGGCTTGTGGTTCATCACATAGTCCTCCTCTAGAAATCTGGCATTCGTACTCACGATCACCTTCTGATCTCTAGGACTATAGAATAAACCACCCTTCGTTCCCTTAGGGTAGCCAACAAACAAGCGCACTTCTGTACGAGATTCCAACTTACCAGCATCTCCCTTCAGCACATGTGCTATACTACCCCAAATCCGAATATGTCTTAGACTAGGCTTTCGCCCAGTCCACAACTCTGTGGGAGTAGAGGGTACTGACTTAGATGGAACCAAGTTCAGAATGTGTGCTGTTGTTTCCAGAGCAAACCCCCAGAATGAATCAGGTAACTCAGAATAACTCATCATCGATCTAACCATCTCCATAAGAGTCCTATTCCTTCGCTCCGCTACACCATTCTGCTGGGGTGTGCCAGGTGCAGATAATTGGGATTGAATCCCAGCCTCTGATAAGTAACTCCTAAACTCTCCCAAGAGGTATTCGCCACCACGATCAGATCGTAATGTCTTGATACTTTTACCTTGACGGTTCTCCACATCAGCCTTGAATTCTTTGAACCTGTTAAAGCATTCAGACTTGCGGCGCATCAAGTAAATGTATCCATATCTTGAATAATCGTCTATAAAAGAGACGAAATATTCAAAACCACCTCTTGCCTGGATAGACATAGGACCGCACAAATCAGAATGAACCAGTTCTAACACATCTTTGGCTCTATACCCCTTGGCCTTAAAAGGCCTCTTGGTCATTTTACCTTCCAAGCATGATTCGCAGGTTGGGAGATCCTCCACCACTAATGAACCCAAAGGTCCATCAGCTATCAACCTTTGAATTCTACTTAGGTTAATATGACCAAGCCTCAGATGCCAGAGATATGTTTGGTTCATTTGCGAAGGTTCTTTTCTCTTATTAGATTTAGAAGATGAGCTATTTATTTCTATTTGCATCGTGGGAGTTTTTAGTTCAAGAGTATATAAATTGCCAACCAATGTACCAGAACAGATAATCTCCCTATTCCTTTTTATAACAACTCTGTCATTAAAAGAAACAGAATACCCATCCAAAAACAATTTAGAAACTGAAATTAAATTCTTTCTAAAAGTAGGTACATAAAGACAATTTCTTAAAACCAAAACTTTATTCCTATCAAAAGATAAATAAACGTCTCCCACTGCAATAGCCGCCACCTTTGAAGCATTGCCCATGTAGATGGTAACCTCTCCCTTAGCTAGTCGTCGGGTTTCCTGGAACCCCTGCAAAGTATTGCAGACATGATCAGTGGCTCCTGTATCTACACACCAGGTACTGGTAGATAACACCGCTAAACATGTTTCAACAACTAAACAAGAAGATATACCTTTGTTCTTTCGGCGAGGACAGTCCGCCTTCCAATGTCCAGTCTGCTTCCAAGTGAATCACTTGCCTTTCGGCTTCTTCACTCCTGCCTGGGGTCCCACTTCCACTTTCTTCGCTCTACCTTGCTTCTTCTTCTTCTTACCTTTCGGTTTAGAGGAAGAAACCTTCTGAGTGACCATGGCTTGAGAACTTTGATGAAAAAGCCCCTCTGCCGCCTGGAGTTCTGTCAGAAGCTCCGCCAATGAATACAACCTCTTGTTCATGTTGTAGTTGAGGCGGAACTGCTCAAAACTCCTAGGCAGAGACTGGAGAATGATATCGACCTAGGTTTCCCCATCGATCTCAGCTCCGAGGACTTCCATCTCATTAAGATGAGCCATCATCTTGAGAACATGGTCCCTAACGGGTGTTCCCTCGACCATGGTGGTCGTCATCAAGTTTCTCATTGCCTCCTGCCTAGCCGCCCTACTCTGATGTCCGAAAAGTTCCTTGAGATTGAACATCATGTCATAAGCTGTGGCTATGGCCTGATGCTGATGTTGCAGCACATTTGACATAGATGCCAAAATGTAACACCGCGCCATCTCATCTGCCTTAACCCATTTCTTATAATGTTCTTTCTCCTTTTCATCAGAGTCATCGGTGGGCTTAGGAGGACAGACCTCGAAGAGTACAAATTTGTACTCCTCCACAGTTAAGACAATATCCAGGTTTCTTTTCCAATCAATGTAGTTTGGACCAGTAAGTTTGTTTTCTTTTAAAATCACAGCAAGTGGGTTGAAAGCCATTTGAAAATCCTAAAAATCACAATGATCAAAAAAATATCAGATTTCAAATAATATTGATTCCTCAAAACAATAAAATCCCGAAATCAACCAACACCTCAAAACACCGAGAATATCGCATGCCACGATAGTGTGGACGTATACGAATTCTACATTTGTAAGAGGAGGTTTTACCCATTAATTTTATTATCTTGTCAACCTTACTTTTTGACAAATAAAATTAATAGTTGGTTCCTCTTTAGCCCTACAAATAAAAGCAGTGACTCCGATGGGGAGGATACTTTTATTTGCATCTAAGTGTGCACCATTACACGATACTAAGGGAATTATTTCGGATTATGTGCCTTACCGATGGGGAAGTACACACGCTCCTAAATAATTTCCTATAACCATTATTTGACCTAGTGATCCGCAAACAAACCCATCCGATGGGGAGGAAGGCACTCAGAGCCAACGCGTAAGTTTGTTGCTTCACACGTCAAATTGTAATGGAGGTCGTGGGAATTAATTAAAATGTCCCTCTCCCACTTAGTAAATTGCAATCGAGGAATTTTAAAACAAACACAACATGCATATAAAACAAATAAGCAATAAATATGGAAAAATCAGAATTTTTCCAACTATTATGGCATTGTTCTCCAATACGCATCCCGTCGTGTCGCCACCTCGTCTGCTCCATCTTTTCCCCGCGCAAGCCGGCGATAAATCATATTAATTTACATCCATCGATCATATACTCCACGAAGGAGTGTACAAATAATCTAGATCAAAAGTAAACTAAAATGAGCGGCTAAACAATGCCGTATTTAATTACAAAAATTAAATACTAATCTAGCCTCGTCAACCCCGAGGATTCAAATAATAAATTTTTACACACATCCATTCACATACACACACATGGCCATAATAGTCGGATCTTATGCCTGCAACCAAAGAGTTAAACTACGCATATCCTACTATTATCCGGCACATATAATATATGAAAAATGCATAAAAATTAACCGAATCCAAAACACACAAAACCAGAAACCGTGGCTCTGATACCAATTGTTGGTTGTTCGCTTCGGAGGCTCATTGGCCCCATGTCCCCGGATTAAAATTTTCACTAATGAAAGGATTAATCCGGATGGGATGAGCTTCCTTAGCAACACCATTTCGTCGTCGTGCTAACAACTTGAGTGGTCGCTCGAACAAACTAGTTGTTCAAGCAACTCTACTCTTCTAGTTGCTTAGCCGCGGAAGAGACGACGGACGGATCGCCGGTTTTTGTGTTTGTCTTCGGGGTCCATGATTATACAATATATTTGCACACACACACATGCATAATCAAAACAAATAAGAACATGCTCAGATCTGTACATAAAGTTAAAATAACTTTATACCTCACGATCTTCTACCGTATGTCCTATCCTTCTCGTGGACGACGTGTGGACGAAGATCCTCCACGAGTTGAAGCCTTCTAGATCGAGTTCTCCTCTCCCTTGTCCGCTGTGAACAAAGAGAAAAATGAACAAAACCTTTTCCTTTCTAGAACCGGCCACCAAGTAAAGAAGTTTGATGTAACCGCCGGCCAAGGAACGAATGAATGAACTCCGGCCAACTTTGAAACAAAGTTGCCGCCGGCCACCAATGGATGAGCGCCGGCCACCAAGAAGCTTGGAACCACCGGCCACCAAGGATTAAAGGAGAAGAATGAGGGCCGGCCAAGGAAGAAAGGAGAGGTCTATAAGATGGACGCCGGCCAAGCCTTGATGGAGAAGAATGGGCGCCGGCAACAATCAAGAAGGAGAAAGGTTGCCGCCCAAGCTCTATCTCCAAACCCTAGCCGCCCACCTTGATAAGAGCCAAAACCCTAACTTCAATTCGAACCAACTCCTATGTCTCTTTTCCACCCAACCCTAAGCCATATATTTATAGAATTTAGGAGAAAGTTGGTTAGCCTAAAATATAGGAACTAACTCCTATATTCTTGCCGCCCAACCCCTAACTCCTCTAGGGTTTGTTGCCGCCCAACCTATGGATGAGCCAAACCCTAATTCTAGAATTTAGGCTTAATCCTCCTCTAATCTCCACCGTCGGATCTAGGGATTTAATCTCCACCGTCGGATCTAGGATTTAATCTCCACCGTCGGATCTAGGATTTTATCTCCACCGTCGGATCTAGGATTTTTTCCCAACCGTCGGATCTAGGATTTCATCCCAACCGTCGATTCTAGGTTTTGTTTTACATTCTTCGATCTAGACTTCACAAGGATTATAATAGGCTACGATAGGGACCATAAGGAGGAGTTGGGTCTTGGCCATCCGATGGATCGGAACCACACAATCTTGATCCATCAATGATGTTCCATTCCACTAGAGGATCATCATTGAACTACCTCACCAACCCCCATAAATTAATATGGGCTCCATATATTATTTGTACATTAATCTCCCCGTGTTTAAGATATCGAATGTCCGTCAATTAATTGATTTACTGACCATCAATTAATTAACATCTAACTCCTCGAGTAGTACCACTCAACCTTATCATCATGTTGACTAAGTCAACCAGCTGGGTTTACATGATGAACCTTATGAGCTCCTCAAGGGGACATCATCAACCTAATATATAGGACACGGTTTCCTCCTATAATCAACGGCACACCATGTAAATAATATTATTTCCCAACTTACCGGGCATATTGATTTAATCCATCTAAATCTACCCACTGGTAAATCAAAGAAATAAATACTAAGTACATGTGCCCGTTATTATATCGGGATTAAGAGCATGTACAACATAATATCCGAGGTCCGATTCAATTATGTAGTCAGCACTAAATTGAATCACCTCTATCTCGGTCCTGGTCAATACACTTAAGTGTACTAGTGTAACTCTATGTTCAAGATAAAACAATACCAAGCTACACTACAACCATGCCATTGGTTTGTCCAAAACCATCTTGGTTGTGAGCCTCTACTTATATTTTACAAGGTACTGATAACATGATCTTCTGTGCCACACCAAGCACCATGTTATCTACAATGTAAAATATTAGACAATATGCACACATATATAATGAATATATAAAATGCAAACAATGATCATGTGATTCTTTTTTCAAAATAAAATGTTCATACAAAAAGAGCTAGGCTTTCAGTATACATTCTAACAGAGCCTAGTGAACTTACCAAGTCCTTAAGACTTCCCATATGCACCAAGCGCACGGCTTCGCAATGCATTTCTCACAAAGCACCAAGTGCACGGCTTCGCAATGCTTTGGATTTCCCATGCCAAGCACCAAGCGCACGGTTTCGCAATGCTTTGGACTTTACCATGCCAAGGCTTCCCCCTTGGACTTCCACACCAAGCTCCATGCTTGGATTTTCCATGCCAACCCCATGTTGGACTTTCCCACACCAAGCTCCATGCTTGGATTTTCCATGCCAACACCATGTTGGACTTTCCCATGACAATCCCATGTCATGAGTTTTGTCTATCATCAAAATACCATCAAGGTACTGCTGGGCCGATTGCACCAACAAAAGCAACCTCACCCCCGGATCCCTCAACCTTGACAACACCCAACATTTAGAAATTACAGATATGAGGTAGAGTAAATTGAACTTACTAGTCATTGAAACATCCACCGGTAGCTAGGTCCCCGAAACCTGGAAGCCCCCGTTCACCACTCTAGCTACTACCCAAAACCTAATCAATACCTCATTAAGCTCTCAACTTCCTATCCATCCAATGAATCGAGCTGGATTGATAGAACAAAAAGGGAATTGACCTTGCTTACGAGAAATTGAAGCTTCACCGGCAATTAGAATCTCTCTGGCAGTAACTTCCCATAACCTGGCAGCCTAGTTTACCCGTCAACTACTACCCAAAATCACTCCCACAACATCAGAAACTATCACAAAACACCAATCAGTGATGAAGGAAGGCCTCGACTTACCTAACTCTGGCGGCGATCCTCTGTTCACCGATGAAATCAACGCCCACGAAGCACTGCCCTAGATCCCGCTGGAACCCTTGGCTCCGGCAGCCATTCACTGTTTTCCCTACCCGAGCACAGTGCCATCGTCGCCGCCTAAGCCCCCAAATCACGAGCCCCCCCCTCTGGTCTATCCGTGAGCATCATCCAGTTGCGTAGAGGAGCCAACGAACTCCAGGCCACAGGAGTCGAAGAGGTTGCGCGGAGGAGAAGGAGAGAATGCGACAGAGAGATCTGTTCGTGCAAAGGGGAGAAGTTGATCGGTGTTGTGGTCGCGGAGAAGATAAGGGAGTAAGATCGTGATCAAGACACGCTTGGCGAGAAATTAAAGTCGACGGTGCAGAACGGCTCCGTTAATGAAACAGGTCAGGTCGGAAAATAAATGGGTCGAATTTTCAGACCCGTTAAGCCCTTTAACTCCTTCTACGCAAATAGGGTCTTAGAAATCTCCATTCGAGTCCAGAAAAATTCCATAGGGTATTCTCCTAATTATTCAACATTTATTTTATTTTATTTTATTTCATGGTATTTTATAGCAGTACTCTTGGTCGTTCTATTTGGCGTTGGAGCACAAATTTCGGTCCTTGATCCGCTTCCTTTCCCCCCGTTGCGAGCCTCCGGTGCTTGTTAGGGCACCTTCTTCATGTCCTAGCTGTCGGGCCTCCCCCCTAGGGTTTGGGCATGCCTTCCTATTTATAGATGTGAAGCTGACTTTCTCTAAATCCCCACAAAACCCTAGTTGCATCAAGTTTACCTTGCTCCACATGGCCGTGTGGAATCCACACAGTCGGGCATGTGGGGTGCTAGAATTTCTATCATATTTTGGCTTCGGGGGTTGGACAAGGCCATATGGGATTCACACGACCAGGCCATGTCCACCTTTGAACTATCTGGTGAATGCCTTATTTTGCTCCTGAGCATGCCCGTATTTTGGGAGAAACACTACCAGAGCTTGCTCGCCTTCCTTTGTCTCTAAAAGTGTGTCATTTTACCTCTAAAATGGCATCCTATACATTAAAACAACAAGAACAAATCTCCAAACTAGAAATATGAAATGCATGCAACACATGGAAGAATATGCTTGAAACAACTACAAAATAGAATGAGATGTGTGCCAAAACTACTTCTAAAACCTTATATGTTTTACACACATCATCGAGGAGTCGACTGAGGCTCAACTACTCGGCTATTGTTGTGGCAGTCGACTACCATATATGGGCAGTTGACTAGCCTTGAGAAATTGATTGCCATGGATGGCAGTCAACTGATCATAAGTGGCCAGAGTATAGAAGCTCTAGTAGTCGATCGGGCAGTCGACTGGTGATGCAATAGTCGATTGTTTGTCAATGCAGTCGACTGCTGAGGTATCCGTTGGGTGAATCCAAGGTAGATTAAGTCCGTTGTGAGATAACAGATAGACTAGCGGTCGATTGGTGTCTTTTGGCAGTCGACTACTAGGTGCCAAATCAGCCAACTATAGGTTATAAATGGAGAATCTCATGGAGGATTTTGGCCAAAATTTTTGGATTTTAAAGGGCAAGTGTTGTTGCATTTTAGACCTTCAAGAGCAATCGAAAGCAACAAACTAGCAAGAAATCAAAAGCCCGTTGTGTAAGTTTTCTTTACTTATATTTGCTTATTGCTCAGTATACTTATTGTATTTTGTTGTATTTCATGTATTACTATTGTAATCCTATTGTAAGAGATTTCTCCACCTCCGAAGTGTTTTTCGAGAAGGAGGAAGAGTATAGTGGGTGTGGATCACTAGCTCGTCATGGAGTTGGAATCGTAGGTTCCAAACCACCTAAATCTTGTGTATTGCATGTGGTTTATCTTTATTTCTCTTTGTATTGTATTCCTCTATGTATAATGTATTTGTAGACAAGCATGCCACAATCGCGATAGATGAAATTGTTAAAAATGCTATTCACCCCCACTTTAGTGTAACACTGATTCCTCTAAAATTGGTATCAAAGCAAGATTGCTCTTTAAGGATTAACAACCGAGAGATCACGCACTAGAAGAAATGGAGTTTCAAGAAAGATTGAAGGATGACATCGCAGTTCCACCGTCCTTTGATCGCAAAAATTTCGCATATTGGAAAGGTAGAATGATGTATTTTCTTATGTGTGATTTTGATAATTGGATTAGCCAAAGGATGAGAAGGGGAATATACTCAAGAAGAAGAAGTGGACCAAGGAGCATATTTGATATTTTGAAATAAATAATAAGGAAATGAAAATGTTAGTTAATTTGTTACCTAACGATATTTTGGCAAAGTTAGGTGTGTTTAGGGATGTTAAGGAATTATGGAGTAAGCTATCCAAGCTCCGTGAAGAATCCTTACCGGCTCAAGTAGAGGAGGAATCCAAAGAGTCGAGCTCATCCTCTCAAGCTCAAGAAGAAAGCAGATCCCAAGAGTTTGAGGATTCGAAAGTTGAGAGATGCTTAACATCTAGGTCAATTGAAAAAATTGAGGAAGCTTCCACCTCCAGGATTGATGGGGAGGAGATTAAGACTTAAATACCAAAGCAAGAAGATGAACCCTCTACCTCTGGAAGAAATGAAGAACTAGACAATAATTCACCTACCACTGAGCTAGGTAACTCAAGCATTTGTCATAAAAATAAAAAACATATCATATGCTTTGAGTGTAGGGAACAAGGACACTACAAGAGCAAGTATCCAAAAAGAGTCAAAAAGATGACTCAAGTGTCCAAGGGGAAGGAGAAGGCCAAGGAGGCCGGTGCCTCGATCTGCAAGAGCAAGGAGCATATTGTATGATTCAAGTGCAACCAAAGAGAGCATTACTGAAGTGAATGTTCGAGGGGGAGTCGCCGTAGGAAGAATAAGGGAGAGAGCTCAAAAGTAGTGGGAGCTTCTAAGGCTAAGGTAACGGTTAATACTGCACTTTCAAATTCTAAGGTTAAGAAGCATGCTAAAGATGTATCATGTGTTAATTCACTTGCAATTGTTCATGATCATAAGAAGTGTGCTAGAGATAAATATTTTTGTTTAAGGCAAAATCTTGTGAATTTAGGAGTAAGGATAACCCTAACACTACTATACCTAATGATAAGAAGAACCTAGGCACTAATCTAATGAAATCTAGACATATGCCTAAAAGAAAGAACAAATCCCAAAAGATGAATGAAAATTCAAAAATTAGGAAATTAGAAAATCAAGCTTTAAGGTTTAAGCTTGATAAGTTAGAAAAGACCCTTAAGAAGATGCAAAATTCAATTAAAAAGTCGAGTAGTCAAACTCTAGGTGTTAGAGGCAAGATTTACCTAAGGAAAAGAAAGGTTTGGGTCTTATATGCTATCCGCAGTGCGCATCACATGCTTCACAATGCTAAGGTGTTGAAAGTCATAAGCATTCACAACGCGCGGTTGTCCGCTGCGGTTAAGTGCATTCGCAGTGCGCGATCGTCTTGATTAAGTTATGCATTCGCGGTCTTGCGATCCGCTACTGATTAAGTGCATTAAGTCTATCTTTTGTATGAACATCTTTATTTTGGAATAAGAATCACATGATCATTGTTTACATATTTTTATGGTTATGTAATATTGTTTAATACTTTACATTGTAGATAACATGGTGTGTGGTGTCACATAGGAGATCATGTTATCGGCCCCTTGAAAAGTATAAGTAAAGGCTCACAACTGAGATGGCTTTGGACAAACCATCAGAATGGTTGTAGTATAATTTGGTATTGGTTTGTCTTGACCATAGAATAACACTAGTACACTTTGTGTGTATTGAGTAGGAACGACTTAGAGGTGATTCGATTTATTGCTGACTACATAATCGAATCAGACCTCAGATATTATTTAGTGCATGCTCTTAATCCCGATATAATAATGGGCACATATACTTAGTACTCATCTCTTTGATTTACCAATGGGCAAGATTTATAGATTAAATCGATAGGCTCGGTAAGTTGGGAGATGATATTATTTATATGGTGTGCCGTTGATTATAGGAGGACACCGTGTCCTATATATTAGGATGATGATGTCCCCTTGAGGAGCTCATAAGGTTCATCATGTAAACTCTGCAGATGGACTTAGTTCGGCATGATGAAAAGGTTGAGTGGTACTACTCAAGGAGTTAGATGTTGATTAATTAATGGTCAATAAATTAATTAATCGACAGACATTAAAGATCTTAAATGCGGGGAGAAAATGTACAAATAATATATGGAGCCCGTATTATCATATGGGGGTTGGTGAGGTAGTTCAATGATGATCCTTTAGTGGATTGGATCATCATTAGTGGATCGAACTTTATGTGGGCTTAATCCATGGGTGGCCAAGATCCAACTCCTCCTCATGGTCCCTAATGTAGCCTATTAACACATCATGAAGCTTAGATCCAATGGATAGAAACAAAACTCTAAGATCCATAGGTAGAGATTAAATCTCTAAGATCCGACGGTTGAGATTAAATCTCTAGATCCGACAGTTGAGATTAAATCCCTAGAACCAATGGAGGAGATTAATTCATGACTTATCCCTAACTCTATAAAAGGAGGGCATGGGAGTTGGCGTTAACTATCATCAAGAGAGCTAGGGTTTGGGCGGCAAGAGAAGGAATCCTAGTTGAGATAGGATTAGGGTTAGGGTTTGGAGGCTTGGGCGGCACCAAATAAGGAAGGTTCTTCTTCCTTTTTCTTGCTTCATTGGCCGACATCCAGCAGCTCTCCCATCCCTCTTCCAACCTTGGCTGGCAGCCAAAGCTTCTCTTCTCTCTCTCCTTAGGTGTTGGAAACAAGATATAGGGCTTCCCTTGGTGTCTTGGTTGTTTTCCATCATCATCTTCTTCTCTTTTGTGGCCGGCTGCAAGGATTTTGTTTGCTCCTTGTTGGTTGGTTTTAGGGAGGAGAAGAACCTTGTTTCTATTCTTCCTCTTGCTTTGGAAAAGCAATGAAGGAAGATTTGCGATCTTGAAGCTTTAACTTTTGGTAGATCGTCGCCCACACGACGTCCAAAAGGAGGAAGGACATACATTAGAAGATCAAGAGGTATATCTATTATCTTTTCTCTTTTGTTTGTTGCTTGTTTTTGTTTTTCAATTATAAGCATGTTATAAATCTGTAAATGGCTAAATAATACTTGGATCCCGAGCATAAACACAAAAACCGGCGATTCGGACATCGTCTATTCCGCGGCTACTCATAGAATAGAGGATGGTCGCTTGAACAACTAGTTTGTTTAAGTGACCTCTCTAAACGAATAGCACGACGATGACTTGGTGGTTTGGGCAATCCCTTTTGTCTAGGATTAAATTTTTTTTAATCCGGCGACATCGAAGGGATCGCCATGAACAAACGACCGAGGTGAAGTGGAAAACGAAGTTTCCCCTCACGGACTCGATAAGCAAAACCCTACAATTGGTATCAGAGCCAAGGTTTCCGGTTTTGTGTGTTTAGGATTCGGTTAATTTTTATGCACTTTTTCATATATTATATATGTCGGATAATAGTAGGATATGCGTAGTTTAACTCTTTGGTTGCAGGCATAAGATCCGACTATTATGGCCATATGTGTGTATGTGATTGTATGTGTGTAAATATTTATTTTATTGAATCCTTGGGGTTGACGAGGCTAGTATTTAGTTTTTATATATTAAATACGGCATTGTTTAGCCACTCTTTTTTTTATTTTACTTTCGATCTAGATTTCATGTACACTCCCTTGTGGAGTATAGGTTCGATGGATGTAAATTAAAATAGGTTTTAGTCTCGGCTTGGATCTTCGGATGGCTCGTACATGGTGTAGGAGGAGCAGACGAGATGGCGATGCGACGAGAGTCATATCGAAGACAAAAGCCATAATAGTTGGAAAATAATTTATTTTTCATATTTATTGCTTTTTGTTTGATATGCATGTCGTAAGCTAGGAAAATTCCTCAATTTCAAATTACTAAGTGGGAGAGGGAATTTTTAAAATTCCCACGGCCTCCATTACGATTTGACAAGTGATGCAAACAAACTTGCGCGTCGGCTCTGAGTGCCTTCCTCCCCATCAGATGAGTTTGTTTGCGGATCACAAGGTCGAATATGGTTATAGGAAATTATTAAAGAGCGTGTGTACTTGCCCATCGTAAGGCACATAACCCGAGATAATTACCTTGGTACCAAGTTATGGTGAACACTTAGATACAAATATAAGTATCCTCCCCATCGGAGTCACTGCTTTTATTTGTAGGGCCGAAGAGAAACCAACTATTAATTTTACTTGTCAAAAAGTTATGTTGACAAGATAGTAAAATTAATGGGTAAAACCTCCTCTTACAAATGCAGAATTCGTATACGTCCACACTATCGTGGCATACGATATTCTCAGTGTTTTGAGGTGTTGGTTGATTTTGAAATTTTATTGTTTGAGGAATCAATAATTTTTTGAAATCTACAGTAATGATCTATGTGATTCTTTGGATTTTCAAAAATGACTTTCAGTCCACTTACTATGATACTAAAGGAAATAAACTTATTGTACCCAAATAATGTTAATTGGAAAAGAATCTAGATATTGTCTTATCTGCTAAGGATTACAAGTATGCACTCTTCAAAGAATGTCCTCAAGCCATAGTTGCTCAAAAGGTTTCTACTTCTAAGCCGAAAAGCAAGAAGAAGAAGAAACAAGGTGAAGCAAAGATGGTGGGAGGATCTCTAGGAGGAGTGAAGAAGTCGAAAGGCAAGTACTTCACTTGCAAGCAGGATGGATATTGGAAGAAGGACTGTCCCAGTCCGAAATAGAACAAACGTATATCCATTGGTCTAGTCATTGAAACATGGTTAGCGGTGTTATCTACCAGCACCTGGTGTTTAGATATAGGAGCCTCTGATCATGTCTACAATACTTTACAGGGGTTCCAAGAAACCCGACGACGAGCTAAAAGGGAGATTACCATTTACTTGGGCAATGTCATGAAGATGGCGGCTATTGCAGTGGGAGAAGTTTTATTTATCTCTTGAGAATAATAAAACTTAGGTTCTGGAAAATTCCCTTTATGTACCTTTATTTAGAAAGAATTTAATTTCAGTTTCTAAATTATTTATGGATGGATATTCTATTTCTTTTAATGACAGAGTTGTTATAAAAAGGAATAGGGAGAATATCTGTTCAGGTACATCGATAGAAAATTTGTATACACTTGAACCAAAACCTCCCACGATGCAAATTGAAGTTCATAACTCATCTTCTAATTCCAATAAGAGAAAAGAACCTTCGAAGATGAACCAAACATATTTTTGGCATCTTAGGCTTAGTCATTTTAACCTAAGCAGAATTCAAAGGTTGATAGCTGATGGACCTCTGGGTTCATTAGTGGTGAAAGATTTCCCAACCTGCGAATCTTGCTTGGAAGGTAAAATGACCAAGAGGCCTTTTAAGGCCAAGGGGTATAGAGTCGAAGATGTGTTAGAATTGGTTCATTCTGATTTGTGTGGTCCTATGACTATCCAGGCAAGAGGTGGTTTTGAATATTTCATCTTTTTCATAGACGATTATTCAAGATATGGATACATTTACCTGATGCGCCGCAAGTCTGAATGCTTTGACAAGTTCAAAGAATTCAAGGCTGATGTGGAGAAACGTTAAGGTAAAAGTATCAAGACACTACGATCTAATCGTGGCGGTGAGTACCTCTTGGGAGAGTTTAGGAACTACTTATCAGAGGTTGGGATTCAATCCCAATTGACTGCACCTGGCACACCCCAGCAGAACGGTGTAGTAGAGCGAAGGAATAGGACTCTTATGGAGATGGTTAGATCGATGATGAGTTATTCTGACTTGCCAGATTCGTTCTGGGGATATGCTTTAGATACGGCAGTGTACATTCTGAACTTGGTTCCATCTAAATAAGTGCCTTCTACTCCCATAGAGTTGTGGACTGGGCGAAAGCCTAGTCTAAGACATATTCAGATATGGGGGAGTCCTGCACATGTGCTGAAGGTAGATGCTGGTAAGTTAGAACCTCGTACAGAAGTACGCTTGTTCGTTGGCTATCCTAGAGGAACGAAGGGTAGCTTGTTTTATAGTCCTAGAGATCAGAGGGTGATCGTTAGAATGAACGCCAGATTTCTAGAGGAAGACTATGTGTTGAGCCACAAGCCCAAGAGTAAAATTGTTCTGGAGGAGTTAAAAGGGGAAGTCACTTGTTTAGTACCGCCGGTACAAGAGGATATACCACATGTCACTGCACTGCGTGTCACAGAGGATACACAGGTGATACCTCGCCGTAGTGAGAAGGGTTGTGAGATAGCCTGATAGATTCATGTTCTTGGGAGAATCTTCTGATTTGGTCCCTGGCGAACAAGAACCTGATCCCTAGACATATGACGAGGCAATCCAAGATAAAGATGCAGTATCTTGGAAAAGTGCAATGAATGATGAGATTGAATCTATGGATTCAAATCAGGTTTGGGAGCTAGTAGAACGGCCCGATGGTGTAAAAACCATTGGATGCAAGTGGATCTACAAGAGAAAGAGAGGAATAGATGGGAAGGTTGAGATCGTCAAAGCGAGGCTTGTTGCGAAGGGGTATACTCAGAAAGAGGGTATCGATTATGAGGACCTTTTCGTCGGTAGTCATGCTTAAGTCTATCCGGATTCGCTTATGCATAGCAGCTCATATGGATTATGAGGTGTGGCAGATGGATGTCAAGACAGCTTTCCTTAATGGAAGTCTTGAGGAAAACATCTACATGAAGCAACCAGAGGGATTCATTGCTAAAGGCAAAGAGCATCTTGTATGTGTTAGTAATATAAGAGAGATGTCCTAAGGCAATCGCCTTATGTATGAACCATTTATATGATAAATGAAGATTCACTATTTGAGTATACATGTTTTATGTATTTGATTGGATCTTAAACTCATTTACTGAATGTCCACGATATGATTCACAGCATGAGAGAATTTGTGATTGGATCACAACTAGTGAGTATCTCTACATGTGCAATTGTGATGTATCGGAATTATCCCTAGTCGATGAATTGATGGATTTGGACACCATCAATTCTGTCGAGACTAGCACGAGGTATACTCCTTGGTGTATCCAAGCAGCTGATTCTCACTGGCTGGAGACATAGTGATGTCCGGAGTTAATCGTGGATGCTAGTTATGGTAACTTGTTCATTGGAGTGACCAGCCGTAAGACTTCATATGGTTCTCTGCATATATAGATATGTCAATGAAGTTCTTACTATGGCTTAAGTGCGATGTTCCTTTGACTTGCGGTATTCAAGTCATCTTGATCATGGAGACTTATGCTTTGACATCTTAAGCAAACATCTCTAAGGAGATGTGGACCAGGGATGATTGGGTATAAGTCGAAGTGATCGAAGGTGTTTGAATAGCCTATAAAGGATTCACCACTCCTTGCGAGGAGATGTATACCCATGGCCTCTCGTCGGATTGTTACTAAAGTCTTTGGCCAAAGCATTACATGTTTAGAGTAAAGTACTCTTCGATACATGTGCAGTAACTAGAATCCGAAGGACGAGGAAATGATACTTGGGCTAGGTGTGACGTAGTCAGCCTAGTGGGGACAGACACTATAGACCATGTCCTGAACCAAGTGGGTATAAGATGAGTGAAGGGAATGGGGCACGAATCATTCGAGCTGCTGAAGGGTTTCAGAAATAGTTCTGGATCAACCATTGATCTTTTCGGTTAATTGGGGATCATGATGTACTACTAGGTGCCACTCATGATCGTTCTATAATTAATGGTTAATTATAGACGGCCAACATAAACCGAGAACCTCTTTGGTCACACGCACAATGAGCGTAATCCAAAGGATTTAAAACGAGCTTGAGAATGGGATTCTCAGAACGAGAGAAACTAGGTTTGGTGGGACCAAACATAAAGCGAGCATGAAATCGTTTCAGTCGCAATGGAAGCGTGGATGGGCCGAGTCTTATGAAGATGTAATGGATGAACCAAAATGGTTTGGTTCTAATCCAATGGAGGAGAATAAACCAAAGGGTTTGGTTTATTTTAAACGAATGAACCAAAAGTTGGTTCGGTTCGTTTTAACTTAAAATAAACCATTATGGTTTGGTTTATTTTAACTTATCTTAATGGAGCGGGTTAACGGGCCTAATGGTTATGATCCAATAACCATTAAGAGAAGTAGTTCTCTATAAAAGAGGGCTTAAGGGATAATTAAGCCCTAATCCAAAACCCTTGCCCTAAGGTTGCCGCCCACCTCATCCTTGGAGATTTCGGCGCCAACCCTAGGTGTGCCGCCCAGCTTGTTGTGCCGCCATCCATCTCCTTGCCAGTGTCCAAGCTTCAGCTGGTGAACCCTCCGGCGACCCTTCGGTGATCTTCCTAGGCCTTGGTGAAAAGGTGAGCACTTGGCTTCCTTGTTTTGGCCGGCGCCTACTCCTCCACCAAGCTGTCCAGTTTTCTGGACAGCTTCTTCTCCTCTCGTCGGAGCATTGTTTGGACGACGGTTAGAGCTCCGACAGCGGCTAACTTACCGGGGATTCGATCTCCGGTAATCCTCTGAGGTGGAGGACGAAGGATTCGTCAATTGGTTGACGAATACCTCTCCGAAGAAGCGAGTTTTGAGGACTCGTATTAGGATCCGAATTTGGATTCGGATCGTTATCATCTCTCGATCACGTCATCTTCAACACAAGGCTAGTAACCCGTACGAAGACGAAGCTCGTGGCTTAGCGAAGTCATCCCGAGGAATTCGGCGTGGATATGGATAGAGACAATTCTAGCGAGGATCGTTCCGGTTGATACCGTTCCCGCTACACGTCATACGAAAGGTATAACGTAGATAAATTTCCTTTTATTGCAAATTTAAATTTACGGTTATGTCTACACTTATTGTACTATGCATGCGTGTGTTGTGTGTGTTGTAATAAATGTAGATTTATTATTTTTATTGCTTCCGCTGTGTTCATGTTTACGAAACGTGATCGAACACACACACGCCGCGGTGCCAGAAACCCAACAGTAGTATCAGAGCCCAGGTTGTGTTTCGACATAATCGTAAAATGGTTTTGCGATAGTCATAATGTTATTTCTGGAAATTTTCTAATTTTGGAAATTTAGAAGTATTTATGGAAATTTTTCAATTTTGGAAAGTCTTGAAGTATTTATGGAAATCTTCCACTTTTGGAAAGTTGGAAGTATTTATGGAAATTGATATTTTCCATAAATAAAATATTTGATTAGATTCTGGAAATTTGTTTCCTAATTTAATCATGATTTGATTTGGGAAATCAAATCTTAAAATATTTTATTTCCATAAGTAGTTTTAATGATTTAGGAAATTGGTTTCCTAAATAGATTTTCCTTAATCAAATAATTCCATAAATAAAATATGTGATTAGATTTGGAAATTTGTTTCCTAATTTAATTATGATTTGATTTGGAGAATCAAATCTTAAACATATTTTATTTCCATAAATAGTTATGACATATAAGGAAATTATATACATGACATAATTGTATGCCATGTAATTGCATTAGATGCATAACATTATGTCATGCGTGTCGTGACATGTAGATGTATGTCATGTATGTCATGCCATGTAGATAATAGTTATTTGCATGCAAAGAGGATGAGACATAAAACCCTTAAACAATATTAAAGCCTACACCTTCCATTAATATGGTTAGAACCAGAGTTCCGTTTCTTGTTTGGGTTGTTGGACTCTCTCAAGCCCAGCTCGAACGAACATGTTTCAAACCATGGAATAGTTTAATACTAATATGGTAAATTGGAGGTCAATCGTTAGCTTTGGTTGTTGGACTCTCCAAGCTGGGCTAATTGGTTGAATGCGCCTAACCATATTAAAACTATTTCCGATTAATGGGTTGGCTTTAACCCGAGCATCGGCTTGTTGGACTCTCTCCAAGGTCGATGTAAAGGAGGTGAAGTTGGGTGCTATGCATATGATGCATACTTGTTAATGTGTTAACAACCCGATGTATGTGAACATTCAATTAGTTGATAGCACATTGTGATAGTTGCATATACGTGATATGCAATCGTATAGTTGATACTCACCGTCGTAGTTATGCGAATGGCTTGTTGACTCTCTCCAAGGTTGTTCATAACTATGATGGATATCAGCCCATTCGGAGATGGACCTACGATCTCCAAGTGATTTTGGGGTTTTTGAAATTCGAAAAATGAATGGGATTTATAAATGTATATTGATGCATTTTAAAATCATTTTCTCATATATGCTCGTTTTGTATTTCTAGGTCAATAAATTGATCATGACGTCTTTGAATTTGCGCAATATTTTGGATTCGAACAAACTGACTAGTCCTAACTTCCTGGACTGGCTTAGAAACCTGAGAATTGTTCTCAAGGTGGAAAAGCTTGCATATGTCCTTGAAGAGCCTCTTCCGATCATTCTAAGGACGATGCAACCTGCACTAAATAAGTTGGTCTAATGGCTACGCCGCGACTGCGAGTTGCATCATGCTAGCGGCGATGGTACCTGAGCTGTAAAAGCAGCATGAGCATATGGATGCTAATACTATGGTCTTCCATCTTCATGAGTTGTTCGATGAGCAAGCGAGATCCGAAAGGTTCGAGGTCTCTAGGCTCCTCTTCACCACGAAGATGCAAGAAGGTTCGTCTGTAGTGCAGTTTGTGCTAAAGATGAACGGGTACATCGAGCGGCTAGCTACCCTCAGTTTTTTGATGGATCATGAGTTAAGTATTGACTTAATTCTGCATTGTTTGCCCAAGAGTTTCTCGCAATTTGTGATGAACTATCGAATGAACAAATTGGAATCCACCATTCCCGAGCTCCTCAATATGCTGAAGACTGTGGAGCCTTCTGTGAAGCATGAGGAGAAGGCGGTTCTGTTAGTTGATTCCTCAAAGAAAGGTTCTAAGAGGAAGGCAAAAGAACAGAAGAAAGGAAAGAACAAAAAGGCAAAGAAGGCGGAACCAGCGCAAAAGGGAACTTGCCATCACTATGGCAAGGAAGGCCACTGGCGAAGAAACTGCAAGATTTATCTTGAGTCCATGAAGAAGAAGAAGGCATCCGATGCCCCATCCTCTTTAGGTATCTTCGTTATTGATTGTCATTCTATTTCCTTAGACACTTGGGTATTGGATACTGGGTGTGGCTCACATATATGTAATGACATACAGGGGCTAAGGAATAGAAGAAGACTTGTCAGAGGGGAGTCAAATTTGCGAGTTGGCAATGGAGCAAAGGTTGCTGCGGTCGCCATCGGAACTTATTTGCTGAAGCTCCCTAGTGGACTAGTCTTAGAACTAGACAATTGCTATTATGTTCCTTCTCTAATAATGAACATTGTTTCTATTTCCTGTTTAAATAGAAATGGTTTCCATTTGATGTTTAGTAACAATTGTTGTTATATAACTTTGAATGGCGTACTTTATGGAACTGGAACCTTGAGTAATGGCATTTATACGTTGAACGTATCCAGTGACATTTTCAATATCGAAGCGAGCAACACGCGTGCTCGAAAGGATAATCAAATAGACTCCTATATGTGGCATTGTCGTCTTGGCCATATAAGAAAGAAACGCATGTCCGAATTACACCGATGTGGAATTCTGGAATCGTTTGAATTGGATTCATACGATACATGCGAATCATGCTTAAAAGGCAAGATGACTAAGTTACCTTTTACTGGAAAAGGTGAATGAGTGGGAGAGTTACTAGGTCTAATACATACTGATGTATGTGGACCTATGTCAACTCAAGCATTAGGAGGCTATAGCTACTTCATTACCTTCACCGATGATCACTCACGGTTTGGGTATGTGTTCTTGATAAAACACAAGTCTGAAGCCTTTGAAAGGTTCAAAGAGTTCAGAAATGAAGTAGAGAAACAACATGACAAGAGTATTAAAATACTTCGATCGGATCGAGGTGGTGAATACTTGAGTCAGGAGTTTCTTGATTACCTAAGAGACAATGGTATATTGTCTCAATGGACTCCGCCCTATACACCACAGCATAATGGTATATCTGAGAGGCATAACCGGACCTTGTTGGACATGGTCAGGTCAATGATGAATCATGCGACTCTTCCCAAGTCCTTTTGGGGTTATGCACTTCAGACAGCTGTTTACTTGTTAAACAGAATGCCTACCAAGGTAGTCTCAACTACTCCATATGAGATATGGAATGGTAAGAAACCTTATGTATCTTACTTGAAGATATGGGGTTGTCCTGCTTATGTGAAGCGGACTGTATCAAAAAAATTGGATGTTAAGTCTGATAAATGTCTATTTGTTGGATACCCTAAGGAAACAAGGGGTTACCAATTCTTTCATCCTATGGAACAAAAGGTATTTGTTTCAAGGCATGTTGTGTTCCTAGAGAAAGAGTTTCTCTTGCAAGAAAACAGTGGGAGTGTCGTCGAGCTTGAGGAGGCTCGAGAGACTCAAATAGACATTGATGAGATACCTGGTGAAGCACAACAGCCGACAACTCATAGTGATGAGCAATCGGCTGGACCTATTGTAACACCACATCTTCGTAGATCTGGTAGAACACGCAATATTCCCGAGAGATATGGATTTCTCGTAAGTGAATCGAACGACGTGTTACTCATTGATGATGAGGAGCCTACCAGTTATGAAGAAGTGCTGACAAGTTCAGAAAGGGATAAGTGGCTTGGTGTCATGAAGTCAGAAATGGATTCCATGTACGAAAACCAAGTTTGGAACTTGGTTGACCCACCTGAAGGCATAAAGCCTATAGGGTGCAAGTGGGTTTTCAAGAAGAAAACCGACATGGATGGTAATGTGATTACCTATAAGGCTAGATTGGTGGCAAAAGGATATCGTCAAAAGCAAGGTGTTGATTATGACGAAACCTATTCGCCTGTAGCTTTGCTTAAATCCATTCGGATGCTCCTGGCCATAACGGCTCATTATGATTATGAGATATGGCAGATGGATGTGGAAACAGCTTTCCTTAATGGAAACCTTCTCGAGGACGTGTATATGATATAGCCTGAGGGTTTCACATCGGTTGATAAAACCAAGGTATGCAAATTGTGACGGTCCATTTATGGATTGAAGCAAGCATCCAGGAGCTGGAATATTCGTTTTGATGAGACAATCAAAAAGTTTGATTTCTCACAAAATCCAGACGAACCTTGTGTGTACAAGAATGTTAGTGGGAGTGCAGTCGTGTTCCTAGTATTGTATGTCGATGACATATTACTTATAGGAAACGATATCTCAATCTTACAGTCAGTGAAGGTTTGGTTATCCAAGACATTCTCCATGAAAGACCTGGGAGAAGCAACCTACATCCTCGAGATTAAGATCTATAGAGATAGATCGAAACGGTTGCTTGGTCTTTCGCAGTCTACATATATAGACCGAGTGCTAAAGAGGTTTAGCATGTCGGAATCCAAGAAAGGTTTTCTTACCCATCAGGCATGGGGTACACCTTTCGAAGTCTATGTGTCCGCGCACAGAAGACGAGAGGATTTGCATGAGTAAGATTCCCTATGCATCCGCAATAGGATCTATCATGTATGCTATGTTATGTACGAGGCCCGATGTATCGTATGCTCTGAGTGTCACGAGCAAATACCAGTCTGATCCAGGAATGGATCATTGGGTGGTTGTTAAGACAATCCTTAAGTACTTGAGAAGAACTAAGGATGTGTTCCTAATATATGGAGAAGGGGACATGGTGATACGCGGGTATACGGATGCCAGCTTCCAGACAGACAAGGATGATTCCAGGTCTCAGTCTGGATACGTGTTCACCTTGAATTGGGGCGCAGTGAGTTGGAAAAGTTCCAAACAAGAGACTGTAGCGGATTCTACCACTGAGGCAGAATACATTGCAGCTTCGGAAGCAGCAAAGGAAGCAGTTTGGATCAAGAAGTTCGTTCATGAACTTGGTGTGATTCCGGCCATTGTTGAAGCAATACCGGTCTACTGCGACAACAATGGAGCAATTGCACAGGCGAAAGAGCCAAGGTCTCATCAACGATCCAAACATGTGCTTCGCCTCTATCATCTTATCAGAGAGATCATCAGTAGGAACAAAATACAAATGGAGAAAATTCCCACTGAAAGGAACTTAGCGGATCCCTTGACTAAGGCATTACCTCAAAATAAGTTTGAGGGTCATGTTCGAGCTTATGGTATTGGATACCGTAGCGATTGGCATTAGGCCAAGTGGGAGTCTGTTAGTAATATATGAGAGATGTCCTAAGGCAATCGCCTTATGTATGAACCATTTATATGATAAATGAAGATTCACTATTTGAGTATACATGTTTTATGTATTTGATTGGATCTTAAACTCATTTACTGAATGTCCACGATACGATTCACAGCATGAGAGAATTTGTGATTGGATCACAACTAGTGAGTATCTCTACATGTGTAATTGTGATGTATCGGAATTATCCCTAGTCGATGAATTGATGGATTTGGACACCATCAAATCTGTCGAGACTAGCACGAGGTATACTCCTTGGTGTATCCAAGCAGCTGATTCTCACTGGCTGGAGACATAGTGATGTCCGGAGTTAATCGTGGATAATAGTTATGGTAACTAGTTCATTGGAGTGACCAGCCGTAAGACTTCATATGGTTCTCTGCATATATAGATATGTCAATGAAGTTCTTACTGTGGCTTAAGTGCGATGTTCCTTTGACTTGCGGTATTCAAGTCATCTTGATCATGGAGACTTATGCTTTGACATCTTAAGCAAACATCTCTAAGGAGATGTGGACCCGGGATGATTGGGTATAAGTCGAAGTGATCGAAGGTGTTTGAATAGACTATAAAGGATTCACCACTCCTTGCGAGGAGATGTATACCCATGGCCTCTCGTCGGATTGTTACTAAAGTCTTTGGCCAAAGCATTACATGTTTAGAGTAAAGTACTCTTCGATACATGTGCAGTAACTAGAATCCGTAGGACGAGGAAATGATACTTGGGCTAGGTGTGACGTAGTCAGCCTAGTGTGGACTGACACTATAGACCATGTCCTGAACCAAGTGGGTATAAGATGAGTGAAGGGAATGGGGCACGAATCATTCGAGCTGCTGAAGGGTTTCAGAAATAGTTCTGGATCAACCGTTGATCTTTTCAGTTAATTGGGGATCATGATGTACTACTAGGTGCCACTCATGATCGTTCTATAATTAATGGTTAATTATAGACGGCCAACATAAACTGAGAACCTATTTGGTCACACGCACAACGAGCGTAATCCAAAGGATTTAAAACGAGCTTGAGAATGGGATTCTCATACCGAGAGAAACTAGGTTTGGTGGGACCAAACATAAAGCAAGTATGAAATCGTTTCAGTCGCAATGGAAGCGTGGATGGGCCGAGTCTTATGAAGACGTAATGGATGAACCAAAATGGTTTGGTTCTAATCCAATGGAGGAGAATAAACCGAAGGGTTTGGTTTATTTTAAACAAATGAACCAAAAGTTGGTTCAGTTCGTTTTAACTTAAAATAAACTATTATGGTTTGGTTTATTTTAAATTATCTTAATGGAGCGGGTTAACGGGCCTAATGGTTATGATCCAATAACCATTAAGAGAAGTAGTTCTCTATAAAAGAGGGCTTAAGGGATAATTAAGCCCTAATCCAAAACCCTTGCCCTAAGGTTGCCGCCCACCTCATCCTTGGATATTTCGGCGCCAACCCTAGGTGTGCCGCCCAGCTTGTAGTGCCGCCGTCCATCTCCTTGCCGGCATCCAAGCATCAGCCGGTGAACCCTCCGACGACCCTCCGGTGATCTTCCTAGGCCTCGGTGAAAAGGTGAGCACTTGGCTTCCTTGTTTTGGCCGGCGCCTACTCCTCCACCAAGCTGTCCAGTTTTCTGGACAGCTTCTTCTCCTCTCGTGGGAGCGTCGTTTGGACGATGGTTATAGCTCCGACAGCGGCTAACTTACCGGGGATTTGATCTCCGATAATCCTCTGAGGTGGAGGACGAAGGATTCGTCAATTGGTTGACAAATACCTCTCCGGAGAAGCGAGTTTTGAGGACTCGTATTAGGATCCGAATTTGGATTCGGATCGTGATCATCTCTCGATCACGTCGTCTTGACACGAGGCTAGTAACCCGTACGAAGACGAAGCTCGTGGCTTAGCGAAGTCATCCCGAGGAACTCGGCGTGGATACGGATAGAGACGATTCTAGCGAGGATCGTTCCGGTTGATACCGTTCCCGCTACACGTCATACGAAAGGTATAACGTAGATAAATTCCCTTTTATTGCAAATTTAAATTTACGGTTATGTCTACACTTATTGTACTATGCATGCGTGTGTTGTGTGTGTTGTGTGTGTTATAATAAATGTAGATTTATTATTTTTATTGCTTCCGCTGTGTTCATGTTTACGAAACGTGATCGAACACACACACGCCGCGGTGTCGGAAACCCAACAGTATGTAAGCTTAATCGTTCCATTTATTGATTGAAACAAGCTTCAAGGTCTTGGAACATCCGCTTTGATGAGGTGATCCAGTCTTATGGATTTATTCAAAGTCCGGATGAGTCTTGTGTATACAAGAAATGTGACGGAAACGTAGTGGTATTTCTTGTACTATACGTAAATGACATTTTGTTGATTGACAACAATATCAAGGTGTTATCGGACGAAAGGGTATGGTTGCCCAAATAGTTTGATATGAAGGACTTGGGAGAGGTGGGACACATCCTTGGGATTAAGGTTATAAGGGATCGCAGGAAAAGGATGTTGTGCTTATCCCAAGCTTCATACATAGACACGAATATGGAGCATTTTAGCATGCAGAACTCTAAGAAGGGTTTTCTACCTTTCAGGCATGGAGTTCCATTATCTAAGGAGATGTGTCCTAGATCATCTGAGGAGATAGTGGAGATGAAGGCGGTTCCTTATGCTTCGGCAGTAGGAAGCCTCATGTATGCGATGCTCTGTACGAGACCAGATATCTGCTTTGTCGTGGGCATGGTCAGCAGATATCAGAGTAATCCATGATAGGGGCATTGGACTGTGGTAAATCATATATTGAAGTACCTGAGAAGGACTAGGGATTATATGCTGGTTTACCGGGCAGACCAATTACTCCCTGTGGGTTACACGGATTCTGACTTCCAATCAGATAGGGATAACAGTAAGTCTAGCTCAGGATTTGTGTTTACTTTGGGAGGTGGAGCCATTGTATGGAGGAGGGTCAAGCAGAAGTGCGTGGCGGACTCCACCATGAAAGTTGAGTATGTGGCAGCCTCTGAGGCGGTCAAAGAAGTTGTTTGGCTCAGGAACTTCCTGATGGACTTGGATGTGATTCTTGGTTTGCCCAGAACTATCATAATTTATTGTGATAATAGTGGTGCAGTTGCAAACTCGAAGGAACCACGAGCTCATAAGTCTAGTAAACACATAGAGATCAAGTACCACCTGATACGAGAAATCGTAAAGAGCGGAGAAGTTGTTGTGGCCAAGATTGCATCGGAGGATAACCTGGCAAATCCTTTCACTAAGGCCCTTCCGGTGAGAGCTTTTGATAGGCATGTGGAGGGAATGGGGATCAGATGTATGACACTTTAAGGACAGCATAGTCTTTTAGTATAAGTGGGAGATTGTAGGGATGTATACTGAAAAGACTATCTTTTGTATGAACATCTTTATTTTTGAATAAGAATCACATGATCATTGTTTGCATATTTTTATGGATATACAATTTTGTCTAATACTTTACATTGTAGATAACATGGTGTGTGGTGTCACACAGGAGATCATGTTATCGGCCCCTTGAAAAGTATAAGTAAAGTCTCACAACCGAGATGACTTTGGACAAACCATCGGAATGGTTGTAGTGTGATTTGGTATTGGTTTGTCTTGACCATAGAATCACACTAATGCACTTTGTGTGTATTGAGCAAGACCGACTTAGAGGTGATTCGATTTATTGCTGACTACATAATCGAATCGGACATCAGATATTATTTAGTACATGCTCTTAATCCCGATATAATAATGGGCACATATACTTAGTACTCATCTCTTTGATTTACCAATGGGCGAGATTTATAGATTAAATCGATAGGCTCGGTAAGTTGGGAGATGATATTATTAATATGGTGTGCCGTTGATTATAGGAGTACACCGTGTCCTATATATTAGGATGATGATGTCCCCTTGAGGAGGGCATAAGGTTCATCATGTAAACCCTACAGGTGGACTTGGTCCGACATGATGAAAAGGTTTAGTGGTACTACTCAAGGAGTTAGATGTTGATTAATTAATGGTCAATAAATTAATTAATCGACAGACATTAGAGATCTTAAACGCGGGGAGAAAATGTACAAATAATATATGGAGCCCATATTATCATATGAGGGTTGGTGAGGTAGTTCAATGATGATCATTTAGTGGATTGGATCATCATTAGTGGATCGGACTTTATGTGGCCTTGATCAATGGGTGGCCAAGATCCAACTACTCCTCATGGTCCCTAATGTAGTCTATTAACACTCATGAAGCTTTGATCCAATGGATAGAAACAAAACTCTAAGATCCATAGCTAGAGATTAAATCTTTAAGATCCGACGGTTGAGATTAAATCTCTAGATCCGACGATTGAGATTAAATCCCTAGAACCAAAGGAGTGTTAGGATCTTTGTAACGGCTAGAGGGGGGTGAATAGCTATTAACCGTTCGTAGATGGAATTTGCTCTCGTTTGTTTCTACAATTTCATTAGCGCAGCCGAAATAGAAAAGTAATAACGATAACGAAATGCACAACACGCTAACACAAGGATATAACGTGGTTCGGAACCGTACGATTCCTACTCCACCGATCGAGCTCTACGAGCTCTAGTGATGCGCACACAACCACTATTAAACACTCCTTCATGGAATAATCCGGAGGCGGAGAAACATCGTACAATAATGATTACAACAATAATCAAATGAATACAAGAAAATACAATGAAATACAAATGCAAGTAAAGGAAAAATACTTTACAAGAGCTTTGGATTGCTTGATCTTTGATTGCCTTGAACTAGCTTTGAAGGATTGGAAAACACCAACTTCCCCCTCCAATTTCGCTCAAGAAAATCACTATCTTTTCCTCTATCACGAGCTCCTTTTATAGCTTCAACCTGTGCTGGAAAAGGTTGATCAGTCGACTGCTTGGGACCATCAGTCGACTGATAACACTGTTGTTGTAAGACAACGATGTAATCCACGCTAGAAAAATCCAATGGCTAGAACATCAGTCGACTGATCATGAGCATCAGTCGACTGATGAGTCATCACTCGACTGCTCATCGCAGTGGTCGAGTGAGACTCCATTCTGTCGATTTCAGCATCATCGATCGATGCACAACATCGCCGATCGCTGAGCCGAGTCGACGCCCACCTCCGCAATGATCGCTAGGCCACTTCCTGCAGTCAAACCCTAGTTGACTACCACCAATCGACTGCCACATGGCACCAGTCGACTGGCACACCTCAATCATGAGGTTTTAGCCCAAGTATGGTTCCCCTATACTTGCTAGACCACCCTTAGCCTAGACCTAAGCTTTCTATCCACCACCATCAGCCTCACACCTCTCGGATCCCGCCAAGTCATCCTTGACTTGTTCATCAATTGCGCTAACCTTCAGGTGCTTCCATCAACTATGTCATGCTAACGGTGTCTACACTGCCAAGGCACATTGGACTTACGCCACCAAGACTCCGCTTGGACTTTATGCTGCCAACCATTGGACTTATGCTGCCAAGACTACCGCTTGGACTTTACGCCGCCAATATCAAACCCCTTGGACTTCAAATGCCAAGACTCAAGCTTGGACTTTCCCTTGCCAACCCATGTTGGACTTTCCATTCCAAGACCATGCTTGGACTTTCCTTGCCAACCCATGTTGGACTTTCCATTTGCCAAGACCCATGCTTGGACTTTCCATTTGCCAAGACCCATGCTTGGACTTTCCTTGCCAACCCATGTTGGACTTTCCATTTGCCAAGTACCCAAGACTTGGACTTTTCCCATGACAATCACATTGTCATACGTTTTTGTCAAATATCAAAACATCACTCGAGTCAAACTCGAGTCTGGTCAATCGTGACCTGGGCCGATTGCACCAACAATCTCGCCCTTTTTTATGTTTGACAAAAACCAAACTTTGAGTTAAGCCCCTAACTCAAATCCCTTACCAAAATTACCAAATTGGTAATTTTATCTTTATCCCCCTTTTTGACATACATCAAAAAGGTTATCTCTCCAAGGAGGTCAATGTCTCATGTCCCAATGAGATCTTACAATCTCCCCCTTGATCCAAAAATACCTAGGAGACCTACGATCTTCCTAGTGATAAGTCACATATCACTCAAGAGAGACAATCCTATACACTCTCCCAATTTCCAAATTGGGTTTCTAAAAATCCATCAATTTTCCAAATTGATAACATTTTCTCCTTGGATACCTCCCCCTAAACGTTTGCTCCCCCTTGACCATTGCACCAACAATGTCCTTGGGAAGTCACTAAGCCAATAGGAACTCTAAATCATCAAAGTTAAGGTTAGAAGTTCAACATTGAACTTTCTAACACCTTAAAATTGATACAAACCCTAAACACCTCTCCTAATCCATATCTAATGGATTTTCACCCTTCATCATGCTTCCTAAAGCATATCCTAGGGTTAGGAGTGGGTAGGGACCTTAACCGCAGCTAAAATCGGGTTAAGCAACTTTGGTTACCCCGAAATCAGGCTATCAGTCGACTCATCCTACAATGACGATGTGTCCATCGATCGACCGCACGGCAACAATGAGTGATACTCACCGCAATGAGTCCAACGCGCTTCATCACCGATCGATCAGAGAGGCAATGATCGATAATTGAAAACCTGATTTTCAGAAATCAGACTCGACTTTTGGAAATTCATAAGTAATTCTACGTAAATCAAAAAATCACGAAACTTGATACGTATATTACTTATCACACATACAATCAGTGAAAAATTTTGAAAAAATATTTTTACCATTGAAATAGGAGATTGGTACAAAATTCAAAACTATTAAAAACTTTAAAGTTTTTGATCCACTGTGTATCAACTTCTACAATGATGATGGCTATCAAAAGATAGATTTCACCAAGGTTTTCTAAATTGATTTTAAAATGGTTTTGAAAACCTATTTTGAACCATAATTTATTGGCTAAATATACATAATTTGTATATTAGCTTTCCTTATGATTCTTGGTGATAATTAAAATAAGTTTGAGTTCATCTAGATGCACTACTTATGCACCTTGAACCTAACTTATTATCCTAGCATCTCACATGTATCTAGGGTATATAAATACACATACATGTCAATGTGATGTGAGATGTGGGTTTTGATTCATTTTATCTAGGGTTTCATGCATTTCCTAGGCAACCCTACTTGATTCCCTTATAATTGAGACTTCAAGTCATGCCATTTTTCTTAAATCAATGTTCAATCAAATTAATGCATGAAATGATCATGGCATAGTGATAGCAAAATAAAAACATGACCAATGATCATGATGTCATGGCATATGATGAAATTTAAGAACACATGACATCTAAAATAATCCTAAACAATAACATGACATGTTATATGATAAGATGCATTTTCACGTCATGATATAACAACTTTCATAAGCCAACACAATAATACAAATACTCATTCAAACACACAAGATTGTCACAAATAGGAATTTCATTTAATCTAAGATATTTCAGTCTTTTACATTCAAAATGGAGATTGGATATCCTCAATCTCACTACAAAAACTGAAAACCAAAGAAAATCTAACATCCTCTATATCTAGTCGTCTGCAGGAGGTGGCGGTGGAGGAGGCTGCTGACTCAACGTCCAGGCCCGCATCATCTCAAACATATCGAGCTGACGCTGCTCGATGCGGCTCTAGGACTCCTCCATCCGATCAAGACGTGCACCGAAAGATGCTTGGCCTGCTAAGATCTCTGACAGCCTAGAGTCAATAGTCTGCTGATAGTCCTAGAATCTGGACTCCAGCTGGCCACGACGATCTGATGGACCCGCCGCTGATGCATCTGGTGGCAGCTGATCCTCCTCATCAGCGGCGTCTACATCCTCATTGTCCTCTGCCGCATCTCTGGGTACCGGAGGAGGCTCTCTGCGTGCCCTGGGTGGTGGTCGAGGCACCAACTCCATCTGTCCAGGCCCCATCCGCAGCTTCGCTAACGAGAAGTTACGAATCGATATGCAGTCATACACCTCAGAGAGCGCTCTCAGAGAACCCCTGTGAATGTTAATGCCTACGGACTCTAGCCATGCTGTGATAAGGTGACCATATGGCATATGCACTTTCCCTTGTACAGTGGAATTGAAATGCACTATGCAATAAAACATATTTAATGCAAAGTTTATGTCTAACCTATTACTCATGACATATAGTAGAAAGAGATGGGGAGGCCGAATCTTGGCCAGACCCCGAGTGACGATAGGAAGAAAACACCCAACAATGACCTTGTAGAGTACATTGTCAGGTGCAGACAACTCACTAATAGGGAATAAGTTCTGGGCCGGTGGACGAGTATGACCAAAAATATGCTCATGCATGGATTCTAAAGAAATATGGTCAAATGGCTCGGGTAAAGGAGCATCAAAGGTGGGGTAAAAGATGAAGGTGTCATCCGATGGCTTACACTCGAGAAACTTCTGCAGTATCGCAGGAGTGAACTCTAAATCGCATTTTACAACGCGAGTAGTGTAGGTAGGGCCATCGTCTACCTTCTTTAGGTTCTGATAAAATTCCTTAAGAAGGTCATCGTTAATAGGATGGGTGCATAAGACAATTTTCATGAGATGATAGTATGCAAATAAGTCCATGATATCACAAGAGTAGCGATTGAAAAAGTCCCTATCGATGTACCTAACCAACATAGGTTGGTACAATCGAGATTCACCCTCTGGTGGATCATGCCTACGGGCTCTCCTATTATGAATGCAATGTAATGATATGACATGCAAGGACAACAATACATGATTAGATAGAACTAAATTACAATAGGAAGGAAAATTAGGGTTTTGGGTAAGAAGAGTTTTACTTATGTGCCATTTGGAGGTGTGACGATGGGATGCTCAGATATCGCTAAGGGGGTCGCCGGAAAGTTCGCCGGAGGACTCAAACGCCGAAACCCTAATCGGAAACAGGGAAAAAACCCTAGAACGAGTGAACTAAGGCTTGAAATAAGTGAAAAAATGCAAGAGAAGGGGCTTATCTATCAAACCTAAAAGCTTGGGCGGCTGGCACATCCAGAACGGTTGGTCGGAGAAGGGGATGGCGATTGGAGAGGAAAGAAAAATCGAAGGCGCATCGCGTGAATACGCCGAACCCTAGTAGTTTGGCGTTATAAAATCGCGATGCGATCGTGACGATGTGCATCGATCGACTTATCGCTTTATTAAGCGGGTTTCTGGCCGGCGCGTGATCGCTGCTCGCCGATCGATGGGCTATTGAACCTTATTAGTCGACTAGTGTTGTCACCACTCGACTGATGCGCGAGCACTGGACTGATGCCCATCAGCCTCGATGAACATTACCATCGGATCGATGTTCAAGCGATCGAGTCTCGCGCCAAAGACTCATTCGGGACACATCGTATCGCTACACTGATATGATCGGTCAATCGAATCAGATTTCGATCATTGATAAAATCTCGATTTATTCATCTAAATTATTCCATTTTATCATGTTTAATCTTGTATATCGAACATATTGATGTTACACTTATATTCATGTATTCGTTAATGTATTTTAATGTTTTTATTCCATTTTGGCAAACATTAACATCCAATGATTTCCAAATCCTAACATTTCACCCTTTCTAAGCGTTGAAATACACAATCAAGGTAAAAGGCTTGTTTTGTGAGATGCAATCCATCCTAGACATTCCTTCCATTCAAACACATGGTGAAATATATGAAACATGGTAAGTACAAGACATCAAGTTGTGTGACACTTGAGTATCACTCTAGATGTTACTTTTACATCTTAAACACACTTTTCTTGATACATGAACTTCTAAAGTGTGCCAACAATCAAAGTTACACACTATGACCTCTAAATCTAGATTGTGCCAATTTTATTGATTTTCATGTTTTCAAGAAATATATTGACACATCCTAAAATCCTTTAGGATTAAGGCTCAAATGTATTTCCAAGGTGACCATAACCTTGAAAATAACCTAAAGTGCCACCTTTACCATGGTTGAGTTAACTACTCATCCAATCATGGTTGGCACATTCTAATCCATTTAACGTGAATCAATCACGATCTTTGGAACCCAAAATCTATTTGAGCTCATTGAATTAATTAGGTATTCCTTAGGGATAACATCCCTAGATACCTTCCTAATGACCCTCCTAGGCTTGTTAGCCTTGGTCATTGTGGTCTTACCTAGGTTGACTCTAGAGGTAACTCCCCTTGCAACCTTGGTCTTCCTAGACCTAGTTTGTGTTCCATAGTCAAATGGAACACAATGATAAGCTACCTTAGGCTTAGGTTTGTGACCCAAAACTTTCTTGCCCTTGGTTGACTTTTGTTCCTTAGGTCTTAAGTGTTGACTTTGAGTTTTTGACCTAGGAGTTTGATCATTTGACCCTTGAAATTGATTTTGTATATTCCTAAGGGTCTTTTCTAGTTTTTCAAGCCTTGACCTCAAGGCTTGATTTTCAACCTCTAATTGCCCAATTGATTTTTGATTAATTTTTTGGGCATTACCATTTTCTCTAGGCATATGTCTATCCTTCTTAGGGTTAATGCCTAAGTGGTTTTCTATTTTCCTAATGCTTTCCTTAGGAAGAGTTTTTCTAGGGACATTAGTCCCAAATTTCTCCTTATTTCCTAAGGGGACATTTTTAGCACCTAAACAAATATGTCTATTACTTCTAGCATGCTTTTCATGTACAATAGCAAGAGAATTAAAATCCTTAGCATGCTCTTGCCTATTAACTAAAGAAGGTGCATTATTTAAATGATATACCTTAGGGTTTGCCTTAGTGGCTCCCCCTACTTGTGAAGCTCCCTTTTGCCCCTTCTTCTCCCCCTTCAGGCATTTACTCCGGTAATGTCCCGGTTGTCAGCATTTGAAGCAAATCACTTGCTCCTTGCTCTTTTGTGTTGAGGCATTGGTTTCCTTGACTTTTGGCGCCGGTGGAGCTTTCTTGACCTTCTTTGGGCACTTTCTCTTGTAGTGCCCAGTTTCCCTACACTCAAAGCAAATTATATGTTTTTTATTTAAAACCAAATTGCTTGAGTTACCTAGTTCTGTGGTAGAGACCGGAATTGGACTTTGGGCTTCTTCATCTTGACCGGATGTCGAAGCTTCTTCTTGATGTTCCGGTTTGGAGGTTCTCTCCTCCCCCTCAATCCTTGAGGTGGATGCTTCTTCCACTTCCTCCACCTCTTCCGATCCGGAAGTTGACTCCTCACTTTCTTGTGAGGATGATGATGATTCTTCTTCGGTCTCCTCCTCTTCCAAGTCTTCTTGGACCGATTCGGGATTGTCGTGGAACTTGATCAACTTGTTCCACAACTCCTTGGCATCCCTATAGCTTCCTAATCTAGACAAAATGTCGTTAGGTATCAAGTTAATCAACATTTTTGTTACCTTAATGGTTGTCTTGAATTTTTCCCGTTGCTCCTCGGTCCATCGCTTCATTTTGAGGATCTCGCCGTTCTCCCCTCTCGGAGCATCAAAACCTATAGTCACGGCAAACCAATTTTCGATATTTGTCATTAGAAAATATTCCATCCTACCTTTCCAATACACGAAATGTTCACGGTTGAAGGAAGGTGGAATGTTGACATCATCACCCAATTTTTCTTGGAAATCCATATTCTTCCCTCTAGCTTCTTGACTCCAGGTTGTTAATCCGTAGAAGAGCCCCGGGCTCTGATACCACTTGTTAGGATCTTTGTAATGGCTAGAGGGGGTGAATAGCTGTTAACCGTTCGTAGATGGAATTTGCTCTCATTTGTTTCTACAATTTCGTTAGCGTAGCGGAAATAGAAAAGTAATAACGATAACGAAATGCACAACACGCTAACACAAGGATATAACGTGGTTTGGAACCGCACGGTTCCTACTTCACGGATCGAGCTCTACGAGCTCTAGTGATGCGCACGCAACCACTAATAAACACTCCTTCTCGGAACAATCCGGAGGCGGAGAAACCTCATACAATAATGATTACAATAATAATCTAATGAATACAAGCAAATTCAATGGAATACAAATGCAAGTAAAGGAAAAACACTTTACAAGAGCTTTGGATTGCTTGATCTTTGATTGCCTTGAACTAGCTTTGAAGGATTAGAAAGCACCAACTTCCCCCGCCAATTTCGCTCAAGAAAATCGCTATCTTTTCCTCCATCACGAGCTCCTTTTATAGCTTCAACCTGTGCTAGAAAAGGTCGATCAGTCGATTGCTCGGGACCATCAGTCGACTGATAACACTGTTATTGTGAGACAACGGTGTAATCCACGCTGGAAAAATCCAACGGCTAGAACATCAGTCGACTGATCATGAGCATCAGTCGACTGATGAGCCATCACTCAACTGCTCGTCGCAGCGGTCGAGTGAGACTCCATTCTGTGGTTGATTTCTCGAGCATCAGTCGACTGATGCACAACATCAGTCGACTGCTCGAGCCAGTAGTCGACTGCCCACCTCTGGCAGTCGACTGCTAGGCCACTTCCCGCAATCAAACCCTAGTTGACTACCACCAGTCGACTGCCACATGGCACCAGTCGACTGGCACACCTCAATCATGAGGTTTTAGCACAGGTATGGTTCCCCCATACTTGCTAGACCACCCTTAGCCTAGACCTAAGCTTTCTAGCCACCTCCATCAGCCTCACGCCTCTCGGATCCCTCCAAGTCATCCATGACTTGTTCATTTATTGCGCTAGCCTTCAGGTGCTTCCATCAGCTATGTCATGCTAACTGTGTCTACACCACCAAGGCACATTGGACTTACGCCACCAAGACTCCGCTTGGACTTTATGCCGCCAACCATTGGACTTATGCTGCCAAGACTACCGCTTGGACTTTACGCCGCCAATATCAAACCCCTTGGACTTCAAATGCCAAGACTCAAGCTTGGACTTTCCCTTGCCAACCCATGTTGGACTTTCCATGCCAAGACCATGCTTGGACTTTCCTTGCCAACCCATGTTGGACTTTCCATTTGCCAAGACCCATGCTTGGACTTTCCATTTGCCAAGACCCATGCTTGGACTTTCCTTGCCAACCCATGTTGGACTTTCCATTTGCCAAGTACCCAAGACTTGGACTTTTCCCATGACAATCACATTGTCATACGTTTTTGTCGAATATCAAAACATCACTCGAGTCAAACTCGAGTCTGGTCAATCGTGACCTGGGCCGATTGCACCAACAAGAAGGAGATTAATTCTTGACTTATCCCTAACTCTATAAAAGGAGGGCATGGGATTTGGTGTGAACTATCATCAAGTGAGCTAAGGTTTGGGTGGAAAGAGAAGGAATCCTAGTTGAGATAGGATTAGGGTTAGGGTTTGGAGGCTTGGGCGGCACCAAATAAGGAAGGTTCTTCATCCTTTTTCTTGCTTCATTGGCCGGCGTCCAGCAGCTCTCCCAGCCCTCTTCCAACCTTGGCTGGCGACCAAAGCTTCTCTTCTCCCTCTCCTTAGGTGGTGGAAACAAGATATAGGGCTTCCCTTGGTGTCTTGGTTGTTTTCCATCATCATCTTCTTCTCTTTTGTGGGCGGCGGCAAGGATTTTGTTTGCTCCTTGTTGGTTGGTTTTAGGGAAGAGAAGAACCTTGTTTCTATTCTTCCTCTTTCTTTGGAATAGCAAGGAAGTGAGATTTGCGATCTTGAAGCTTCGACTTTTGGTAGATCGTCACCCACATGACGTCCAAAAGGAGGAAAGACATATATTAGAAGATCAAGAGGTATATCGATTCTCTTTTCTCTTTTGTTTGTTGCTTGTTTTTGTTTTTCAATTATAAGCATGTTAAAATTTGTAAATGACTAAATAATACTTGGATCCCGAGCATAAACATAAAAACCGGCGATTCGGACATCGTCTATTCCGCGGCTACTCGTAGAATAGAGGATGGTCGCTTGAACAACTAGTTTGTTCAAGTGACCTCTCTAAACGAATAACACGATGATGACTTGGTGGTTTGGGCAATCCCTTTTGTCTAGGATTAAATTTTTTTTAATCCGGGGACATCGAAGGGATCGCCATGAACAAACGACCGAGGTGAAGTGGGAAGCGAAGTTTCCCCTCATGGACTCGATAAGCAAAACCCTACATTAAGTGCATTCACAGCGCGCGATCACGCGTTGTGGTTAAGTGCATTCGCAGCATGCGATCGCGCGCAAGAACATTCACAGTGCGCGATCACGCCCTGCGGTTAAGTGCATTCGCAGCGCGTGGTCGCGTGCTGTTGTTAAGTGCATTCGTAGCGCACGATTGCATGCTGCAATTAAGTGCATTCGCAACACGCAATTGCGTGCTATGGTTTACTGCATTCGCAGTGCACAATCACATGCTACGGTTAAGCGCATTCGCAGCACACAATTGCACACTGTGGTTAAGTACATTTACAACGCGCAATCGTACGTTGCGGTTAAGTACATTCACAGCACGCTAATGCGAGCTGCAATTAAGTGCATTCGCAGTATTGTAATATCAAAACTCAAATAATTATAATCCAACCCTCAAATACCACACAATTATAATATCACATACAAATACTATACCCATTTTTAACATCACATACATACGATTATAAAATCAAAACTAAAACAATTATATTACCATAAATAATCATCACCACCACACTTAAATAGCTAGTGTACTAATTATTCACTTAGTCACAGAAAATAATTCAAACCCTAAACCCTAAACCCACCACACTTGCACATTTATTTGACTTTTTACCGTGCACAATTATATATAAACAAAGTGCGCTTGATTGACACGCTGTGAATAGTTTATTTTTTTATAATAAAATTTTTAACGGCGTGCAAATTGTACACTGTTATTATTTCATATTAACAAACATTGTAATATCTGCAGCGTACTTGATTGGCGCGCTGCGAAAAATTTAATTTTTATAGGGAGACTTTTAACAACATATAAAATGCACGTTGTTAATATTATCTGCAACACACATTATTGGCGCACTGTGAAAAATTTAATTTTTATAGGGAGACTTTTAACAACATATAAAATGCACGTTGTTAATATTATCTGCAACACACATTATTGGCGCACTGTGAAAAATTTAATTTTTTATAATAAAATTTTTAACAGCGTGCAAAATGCACGTCATTATTATTTAATATTAACAAACATTGTAATATCCGCAGCGCACTTGATTTGCGCACTGCGAAAAATTTAATTTTTTATAGGGAGACTTTTAACAAGGTGCAAAATGCACGTTGTTAAAATTATATGTAGTTCACATGATTGGTGCACTATGAAAAATTTAATTTTTTATAATAAAATTTTTAACAGCGTGTAAAATACACGCTGTTATTATTTTATATTAAAAAACATTGTAATATCCGCAGCGCACTTGATTGGCGCGCTGCGAAAAATTTAATTTTTTATAGGGAGCCTTTTAACAACGTGCAAAATGCACACTGTTAATATTATCTACAACACACATGATTAGCGCACTGTGAAAAATTTAATTTTTTATAATAAAATTTATAACAGCGTGCAAAATGTACGATGTTTTTATTTCATATAACAAATATTGTAATATCCACAGTGCACTTGATTGGCGCACTGTGAAAAATTTAATTTTTTATAGGGAGACTTTTTACAATGTGCAAAATACACACTGTTAATATTATCTATAGCACACATTATTGGCGCACTGTGAAAAATTTAATTTTTTGTAATAAAATTTTTAACAGCACGCAAAATGCACGCTGTTATTATTTAATATTAACAGAATGTATTGTACACTGTTAAAACGAGTATTGACAGCGTATTATTTTTGTATGTTGTTGTTTACAAAAATATAATATTATCCGAAGCGTACAAAATTAGGCGCGCTTTAAAAACTATTATTAACAGCTTGCTATAATTGTGCATTGTTGATAAAGTGTTGCGAAAAGTTATATTTGTTGTAGTGTCATAAATAATCATCACCACCACACTTAAATAGCTAGTGTACTAAGTATTCATTTAGTCACAAAAAACAATTCAAATCAATAACATAAATTCACTTACATGATTTCTTTCCTATAAAATAAATATTCACTTAGTCACATAAACAATTCAACCAGTAACACAAAATTTATATAAGTCACACAAAACTATACACTTAGAGAACCAAGCGACTGTACTTCCTATTCCATCCTCAAGAAAATACATTTCATCATTGGGTCGAATTAGATCCACCTTCTCCAGCAAAACTCTATCAATCCAAACTTTCCAACAAGATCCACCAAGAGGAATGTGATGCACTTTTACTTTTGGATCTATGGATGCAATTTGACCTTCTGCAGCAACTCCATCACCAGACCAATGAAGCAACTTATATTTAGTATTAACACTGACATCTCCACAATTCACGTTCTTCAATTTTCCCTGTATAACAATAAAAAATTATTAATGTTCCCAAGTATATTTTTATAATAAAACAGGTTATTAGTAATAAGAGAGAGATTCTATGATATAAAAGAAATCACAATATTTCTCATATCAATATGATTACCTGAGTTACAATATTGTCATTCTTTTTTGCTCCATTGACATCACTACCGCCACTAACATAATTCCTAATATCGTCATCAATGCAACCACTAGCAACCTAATTTTTTAAATAAATATTGTCAAATAATATTATCATAATTGCACATTCACTAACAAGAACATAAAAAAAAAAATAGGGACATATAAAAAAATGTTAACTTTTCTATAAACAATTCACATTGTTCAAGATAAGGATGCTGATAAACGAAATGACAACTCAATCAATTCACTATGGAACCTACAACCACATCAAGCATGTTGATAATACCAGTTTCTTCTTATCAATATTGCCAATTGCCAAACATGAGACGTGCATGCCTTTTTTATGACAAGCTAGCTCCTCGGACAATAAAACTAGCATTTTTGTAAATAATTTTTTACGAAACAATTATGAAAATTAACAATCTATTGCACTATTTAGATCATAGTTTATGTAAAATACGTCTAAACCTTCACTCGAAGCACAGGATATAGGAAGATAAGTTTGTTCCCTTGCTCTTCCAAGCTAAGCGGTATTTTTGCTGCTGCTGATTATCTACACCAAGATCACAAAGAAACAAATAAATGATTATCTAGAGGTAACAATGCATGGTGATATTCAATTTATAGGTTTAGTTTCTCCACTCCCTTCCAATCACAGCGTGAGTGATTTTCTATTGTCATTTGTTTTATAACACACTAGCCATGATTTTGAGACCAAGAAAATTAAGATTCTAAAGTTTGGATTTCAGAATAAATTTTGAGTACTCTTGGACGATTTGTTATGATGGTATGGTTATTTGTTCTGATGGTCATAACATCAAGCTACACTGCAAGTTTAACTTCATTGCTTACTATCCAACAACTTACATCTCCAATAAAAGGAATCGAGAGTCTAATTGCTGGCAATGAACCTATTGGTTATCAAGAAGGATCTTTTGCTCGAAGCTATCTTGTAGATGCACTCAACGTACACCCATCAAGGCTTGTTTCACTTGGCTCTCCTGAAGCTTACAAAGAATCACTAGAACTTGGGCCAAATAATGGAGGAGCAGCAGCAATTGTAGATGAGCTTCCATATGTTGAATTATTTCTAGCCAAAACCAGTGGATTTGGCATTGTTGGGCAGGCCTTAACAAAGAGTGGATGGGGATTTGTAAGTAAACTCTTTTAAATTCCACTAACATGCACCGTATATATTTGTAAACAGCAATAGAAGTCAATCCAACAATGCAGCAATTGTAAACTGCATTGTTGGATTGAGCCTAGAAATTTGATGCTTAGAAGCAGAATACAAAAACTGCAATAGAAGTCATTTTTGATACAGGAAGTAAAACATCAATGATCTTTTGCTGCCTTGGATCCTTAACGTCTGAATTGCTATTCTTATATTCTTTTTTTGATAACCTCGAGCTTTATTTTTCACCAAATAGAAAACATGAGAGAGATCTAGGTTATGACGTAACCTGTCCCCGCGGGGATGGCGCGATGGTAAGGCAGTGTAGCTGCTTAGCATATGGGCTGGGGTCGATTCCGGAGAGGGGTCTAAAATCCCCCTGGCTTCAGAGGACCCCCCACTGCCTTGCCACCGTATCCGGGACATAGTCTCCCCCGTGATTTACCCTCCCTCTCGTCAATAGCCCTGGGACGGATGACAGGGGGCTGCTAGTTGGACAGATTCCTAACTTTTAGCATAGGTTATGACGTAACCTAGGTCTTCTCAAAATCAGCCAAGGTGTTCGACTCGGTGATCTAGGTGGGTATAGTTGGAAAAAATGGTTCATTTGTTAAACCATTTCACTGCAGTCTAAAAATAATAAAGTGAGAAGAGTCTTTAGCATAATTTGTTCTATTCATCAGAAGCAGGAGTAGGAACTAGCATGAATGTCATGGAGTAAGAATCTTTTAATATTTGTAAGAAGTTGGGCAGGCAAGGAGTAAATATGTCTATAGCACTTTTTGTAGGAAGGATGCACAAGCAGGAGATACGGTCATTGTGAGTCATAGCATTTTGAAGAAGTGAGATAGGTGTATAGGAGCCATGTGGTATATATATACATACGAATGGAGGATATATACATGCTGGCAAGTTAATTATAATTCAAAATAGTAATATCCCTTTTCACTTTTAAAGAAATTATTCTTTGATCAGTCTTTCATTTTATCAAGAAGAAATGCATATAATTAGGAGCAATGGAGTATGTAATATTTGAAGCAATTGCATAGGCAATCATGTAATCCCGTGGAAGGCACAAATTATACTAAAGACATGCACATTATTGATCAAACAAATAAGCTCATGTGATAACACAGAAGATAAACTACATGCACAGTATATATTTGTAAAGAAGAATCTAATTACTTATTCAAAGACTCAATTTTTTCAAAGAGAGCATTCATTCACGGTTAAATACGAAAAATTTAAATACTAAATTTAATGGCCAAAAATTTAAGAAAATAATCCTGGAAATTTTTTCGGATTTTTAGTGAATTTTAGGAATTTTTTCGGAATTTTTCTGGATTTAAACGGAGTCTGTACGAGATAATTACGGGAATAGGGAAAACATGCTTTTAAAGGACCTGTTTAGATAAGTAAATAGGATAAATTTAACCTAGGTTATTAATATAGATTTTTCTATTTTCTATTTCTTTTTTTTTCTTTCCCCTCGCCGCGCCCGACGCCGCGATCTTGTGGTTGCTCTCTCTCGCGGAAGTCCTTCTTCCCATCGCAACCGGCAGCCGGCAGCAAACACCGCCCTCCTCGCCGTTGACCGCCGTCCTTCCCGGTGCCCAGGTCGCCGGTTCCCCTTCCACGCGTCGTAGCCACCGCAAGCTGCAGCAGCGATTTGCAGTCGTCGCAGTTCGTCGTCCGACGTCGAGGGCGCCGCTGCTTGCCGTCCGACACCGAGGTCGTGTCGTCGTCGCTGCTCATGCGACGGTTTCTTCTTCCCTTCGCTGCCCGACGCCAAGGTCGCGCTGTGCTTCCCTTTGCCGGTGCCGCCCCTCTCGCATCTGACCGCCGCCCCGATGGCCCTCTGTGTGTTCGCCGACGAGTGCCCTCTGCTAGCATCAGCCGTTCTCCGGCCAGTCTCCGCCGCCGTGATCGGCCCGCACCGAGGAGATACCGCCGAGGGGAGCTTCCAAAGTTTCGGTATATATCTTGTTTTTCTTTTCTTTAGTCTGTTCAGGTGGATTGTTGCTGTGGATCTATTTTGGGTGAGGTAGAACGGAGGGACAGAGATGGGGTTGGCTGTGAGGTTCCATTTAGGATGGAAACGGCTGTAAATGGGCTAATTTTGGAGTTGTTGCTCGGTTGTGAAAGAGGGGAGTGATTATAGAAGGTATTTTGGGTGGTTCATAGGTTGTAAAAGGCTGTGGACCAGATTTATGGTCGATTTGGGATGATTATAGAGTTTGAGCCGGCTGTGCCTGGCTGTCCCGACTATGCACGACTAGGTGTTTGGAGGTTAGTTAGGCTGTGGATGTTTGTAATGAGATTGATGCTTGAGGTTTGATGTGTTGTGATGAGATTTCAATTAGGGTTGGTTAGAGCCCTAAATCGGTGTAATTATGGGTTGTTAATAGTTGTAAATGGATTGTGGGTGCCAAGTTGTGGGATCCAAGTGTTGGATAGTGTTTGAGGTAAGGATTGATTGAGTTGTGTGTATGTCACCTAGGGTTAGGTTGGATTCATAATTATGATCGGTTCTGTAATTCAGTATGGAGGATTGATTAGGTTGAATAGGATAATTAAATCAATCTAGTGGATCGGATATGAGGTCGATGTAGGATTCGATTCGATCATTTGTTGTGAGATGGATAATATTTTCATATGATGAGTATTGATCATGGTGAGATTAATTGCAAGGATATGTTCTTGGATTGAGGAGTTAATAACAATTTATGACCTACGGGTTGAGGGTCTACTTGGAGATACATAGTAGTATTTTGTACGTTGTCGTGTGCTTGGATTTGATGGATTTACTTTGGATTAATTGGTTATGGAAGGAATCGATTAAGTATTCTTGGTTATGGAAGGAATCGATTTAGTATTTGATTTGTCGGTGAATGGTATTTTGTGCTTAACAATAGTTATGCATTATGCAGGTTTTGGTAACGAGGCAGGTCCCCGGTCGTGACGATCTGGTTCTTTTGCGGATATATTGACAGGCGAGTATTTTGACTTATCTTTTAGATATAGTCATTGTTGATATGCTAGTTAGGATAGCCTGCAATAATTTTCATGTTTATATGCCTAGTATATTGTTGGTGCCTACTTGATACATGCATGTGATAGGTTATGATTATATCTTCCTTGTTTTATTTGGATAATAGTTACTTGGATTATGGATATGTACATATTGGTTGTACATATTATTCGGATAGGTATTTTCAGTAGGATTTACATGCTTTAGTATCATGCACCATTTTTGCATGATTGCATGCTAGCTGGACGGGATTCCATTATTGTTGAGCCCGCAGCCAGTTACATGACATGCACACACTGCCACTCATGGGTTAGTGGTACATCAGGAGGGTGTGTGAAGTTGCTCTGTCAGGCTCCGCTGGTCCGCTCATGGATAGCGATGAGGCAGCGTGGTAGCAGGCAGGGATCCCTCCTCTTTGTCATAGCCCTACCCACTCGGCTTCACCATCGCGTGTGAGGCGGCTGACTGGCATCAGGGGTGACCATGTCATTGGCACAACATGCATTTTGCATGGATAGCATTTGTATTGTGTTTGCTGTATTTTTATTGCTGCCTTGGATGCGCATATGATTGTCATGCATACATGATACATATTTATATATATATGGTGAGGACTTTATTACTTCTAGTCAGGCACATGCTCCTATATCAGGGTAGGAGATTCAGGTTAGTACAGTCCTGTTGTATTTATTTCTTGCATACCCTATATGTGAGACTGTACTAGCATGATTTTTTATTGTTAGCTATATCTTACTTGCATATCGACTATACCCGCTAAGTTCTTTGAACTTACCCCGTTGATTTATATCTATTTCAGGATGAAGCTGTCAGGAGAGTCCTGTTGCCAAACCCCTTCGTCGTGGAAGTTTTTATTTGGTTATTTATTTTACGGATTTGGATTTTTATTAGAAGATATGTTTAGGACTGGAGTTGGATTATGTACTAATCTTTAGTACCATGGCATATTAATCTTTACAAAGACCTAGCTGCAAGAACTGGGCAGATGTTTTTAAATGAAGAATTATCTAGTAAGTTCTACCAGAAAATGCCACCACTTATAGGAAGCCATCAGGAAGCAAAGTTCCAGGAGAAGTTCAGGGGAAACACTATTGGTGTTCTACCTCGTATACATCATTGATATCAAGAGCTCACGAAAATGTGTAAGCAAGCAACCTTGCAAAGGAGCCTGAAGGACCTTCAATTTTGTTCTCAAATCCCTATACCTAGTTATTATCATGGTGAGAAAAAGAAGTACAGGCTCAAGAAATCCAATACCAACAAAGGAAAACCTCATAAATCACATGTAAGGGTGATAAAGAAGAAATATCTGAATGACCGAACAAGAGTAAAGAAATGCAAGTACTTTATTTGTGGGGAGGAAGGACATTTCGCCATGGAATGTCGCAACAAAATCAACAATAAAGAAAGAGTTGCCATGCTTAATGAATTAGATTTGCCAGAAGATTTTGATATTGTATGAGTAGATGCTGATGAAAGTAGTAGTGATGCAATCTGCAGCATGTCAGAAAGAGAAAATGCAACGGAGCAGCATTGCACTGCGGCCACCAGTATACTCCGAACTAATGAAATGATGTTTGTTTTGATAAAAGAACCACAAGGATGGCAAGTGCAAGTGTATTTGCTAGAAGAGCAATTTCGTTGCCAACACAGATGGCAAGTAAACCAAGAAGTTAATACTTTGTTTATCAAATGCAACTTCTGTAGTACAGTGACAACTCAGAGAGCTAGAAGGCATTACGTTTATTGCAAGCTCACAACCTGTATGTTGTACTCAGGCTATTACCTGAAGATAGAAAATAAAATGGAAGGACAATAATGCAGCAAAGCACCAGATGCTACAAAGCTATAAAGAAGTCTGGTCTTAGTTAAGTCTTTTCAGTATGAGTTGTAAAGCCATATGGGGGAATCATGGGTGTCATATTGAAGGATGATGGGGCTAATAAACAAGCACCCGCTTCAATTATTGATACAACCACATTCTTCTATGAAAGGCTAAGAGTTCAATAGGTTTGAGCAGACTTGAGCAACACCAAGTTTACCATTCCTTTAGTGTGTCTTTCCTTCAGTGTGTCTTTCTGCAAGAGTGTTAAAATCTTTCTGAAGAAGTAAAACTGCGGGCATCGTCCTAGGGTTTAATTTCAAAATTTAGGAAATCGATCCATATTTTGGTATCAGATCTTGAGAAGTATGCAAGCCATGCAAGTCTAACTTTTCCATTCTAGGAATAAGGTGAGGGTCCTCATGCTACTACTCTTCGTCTGAATAATTATATCTTTAAGTTGCTATTTTGAAAAAATTATTCTTGGAAATTAACCACAAAGATGAAAGGTGGAGACTCGACATGCATCCTTGGTCTATTTTTTTCGCAAGGCTAGTAAGTGCGTAAGACGATAAGCCTGAAGTGTTTAATTTTAGGGATATTTCAAAATAAATCTTAGCAAAAGAAACAATTTAAAAGATGGGAAGTTATTAGTTATTGTTTTGTGATAAGGCAACCAAACCTATTAATTGATTGCAAAAGACTGCAGTACTTATAAGTCTCTTAAGGAGCCAAGTCCGTCAGGTGAGCATGAAAATTTTATGGGTTTCTAAGCTATAAGCAAAATTTAGGATTAATAAAAGTTCTTAATGAGTGAAAATTTTTAACAGAACATAAGAGAATGACATGAGAAAATAGGAACCCCAAACCTAGAATATCTTAACCTTGCAGAAAATTCAAAACCATCAACCAGCGATTTAGCCAATAATCTAGAAATTGTCCACAACAAAATCTCTCTTCTTTCAAAAGTAGCACTAAAACAATTCTACTTCTTAAAGGAGGAAAATCAGGTGTTAAGTAAAGAAGTAGCTCAACTAAGGGAATATGTAAGATCTTTAGAAAAAGAAATTTTGTCAAATCAACCATTGACCAAAAGGCAAGTAAGAATAATTATCCCTGAAGCTGTAAATCAACCTAAAATAATTTAAAAAGAGGTCATAAAGGTAGAAGATGATTTAAAGAAAAAGGTCAAAGAGGTTTAGGAAATTCTACAGGAAGTAAAGAATTTAATTGGCGGATGAGTGAAGGTTGGGATAAATAGTCAGAAAATTCAGCTTATATTAAGGCATTAAAAGCTACTGAGAATATTGAAGCACCTGCTCAAGAATTCTCTGTACCATCCCAATCAAAATCAACCTTTGACTTCCAAAAGGTGTTAATAAAGCAAAATAACACCTTACTATCTCTTATAATTGAACTTCATAACCAGTTGTAGGATGTCCAGAATCAGGTGAAAAGTCTCAAACAAACTCCAAGTTCATCTACCTCTACACCAAATGAACTTGAGGGTGTTATTGACGACTTAACAAAAAGAATTTCTGGTCTGAATTTGGGAATTGAGTCACAAATCCCAAGAAGAAGGGTTCTATTTTAATCTTTAGAAATCGCTCGGATATACTTCAAAAAGAGGAGGAAAAGTGATGGCGCTAACAAGGGCAAGAACCTCCACAAGCACCAGGCCACCGACAGTTACCACTCCTATAGCTCTTCAAGTACCCAGTACTGAGGACCAGATCAGAGACTACAGAATTGGTCAAAGGTGAATGTATAATCCACAAAGAAGAATTTTTCCTAGCCAGAGGAGGTTCCGAAGAACAATTGAGAGCCAAGTAAACCATGAGGAGCAGCTAGAAATTTCTAGATCCAGAAGAGCCAACATGGTACCCACTAAGGTGCTGTATTCTGCTGGTTTTCAACCCACACAGCACCGAGTATACCAGCACTATTCTGAAGAGGATGTTTTATACGTTGAGGAAGGACAAGTTGATTTACCACTGGTCACAGAGCAAAGCCATCAAAGTTTAAGAGAATTGGGGTTCTTCCATATCCATATGGGTCTTGTCATGATTAGAATCTACACCTTGCACAGAAGAAATACATGTGTTGTGGTATTAGTGGTTCTAAGGGACACCAGATGGCGAGGAGCAACCCCCCACTAAAGCATTGGTGAGCCCATAAAATCCAAACAACTTTTCACAAGAATCTGAATAACTTTGAAGAAAGATTGAGCCCCGGGGAGCCCGTCTTGTCTTCCAGGACAATAATGCAGCAAAGCACCAGATGCTGCAAAGATGTAAAGAAGTCTGGTCTTAGTTGAGTCTTTTTAGTATGAGTTGTAAAGGCAAATGGAAGGACAATAAAGTAGCAAAGCACCAGATGCAGCAAAGCTGTAAAGAAGTCTTTTCTTAGTTAAGTCTTTTCAGTATGAGTTGTAAAGCCAGATGAGAGAATCATGGGTGTCATATTGAAGGACGATGGGGCTAATAAATAAGCACCCGCTTCAATTATTGATATAACCACATTCTTCTATAAAAGGCTAAGAGTTTAGAATGTTTGAGCAGACTTGAGCAACACCAAGTTTACCATTCCTTTAGTGTGTCTTTCCGCAAGAGTGTTAAAGTGTTTCTGAAGAAGTAAAACTCCTGGCATCATCCCAGGTTTTAATTTCAAAATTTAGGAAGTCGATCCATATTTTGGTATAAGAACTTGAGAAGTATGCAAGACATACAAGGCTAAACTTTTCCATTCTAGGAATAAGATGAAAGGTGGAGACTCGACATGCATCCTTGGTCTGGTTTTTCCGCATGGCTAGTAAGTGCGTAAGACGGTAAACCTGAAGTCTTTAATTTTGGAGATATTTCAAAATAAATCTTAACAAAAGAAGAAATTTAGAAGATGGGAATTTATTAGTTCTAGTTTTGTGATTAGGCGACCAAACATATTAATTGATTGCAAAAGACTGCAGTACTTATAAGTCTCTTAAGGAGCCAAGTCTATCAAGTGAGCATGAAAATTTTATGGGTTTCTAAGCTGTAAGCAAAATTTAGGATTAATAAAAGTTCTTAATGAGTGAAAAATTTGAACAGAACAAAAGAGAATGGTATGAGAAAACCCGAACCCCAAACCTAGAATATCTTAACCTTGCTGAAAATTCAAAACCATCAACCAGTGATTTAGCTAACGATCTAGATATTGTCCACAAAGAAATCTCTCTTCTTTCAAAAGTAGCACTAAAACACATCTACTCTTTAAAGGAGGAAAACAAGGTGTTAAGGAAAGAAGTAGCTCAACTAAGGGTATGAATAAGATCTTTAGAAAATGAAATTTTGTCAAATCAACCGTTGACCAAAAGGGAAGTAAGAACAATTATCTCTGAAGTCATAAATCAACCTAAAATAATTGAAAAAGAGGTCCTAAAGGTAGCAGATGATTTAAAGAAAAAGGTCAAAGAGGTTGAGGAAATTCTACAGGAAGTAAAGAATTTAATTTGCGGATGAGTGAAGGTTGGGATAAACAGTCCAAAAATTCAGCTTATATTAATGACCGAACAAGAGTAAAGAAGTGCAAGTGCTTTATTTTTGGGGAGGAAGGACATTTCGCCAGGGAATGTCGCAACAAAATCGACAATAACGAAAGAGTAGCCATGCTTAATGAATTAGATTTCCCAGAAGATTTTTATATTGTATCAGTAGATGCTGATGAAAGTAGTAGTGATCCAATCTGCAGCATGTCAGAAGGAGAAAATGCAACGGAGAAGCATTGCACTGTGGCTACCAGTATACTCCCAACTAATGAAATGATGTTTGTTTTGATATGAGAACCACAAGGATGGCAAGTGCAAGTGGATTTTCCAGAAGGGCAATTTCGTTGCCTACACAGATGGTAGGTAAACCATGAAGTTAATACTTTGTTTATCAAATGCAACTTCTGTGGTGTAGTGACAACTCAGAGTGCTAGAAGGCATTGCGTTGATTGCAAGCTCACAGCCTGTACCTTGTGCTCAGACTATTACCTGAAGATAGAAACACAGACCATGACTCCACTTCCATACAAGTATGAAGAAAACAATTTAATTTCTGAATTAATAGGCTACTTAGACTATTTGCAGGCAGAAATTCGAAGACTACTAGTAGAGTTGGAAAGGGTCTTAAGAAGAAACCAGGAGCCTGAGACAGCATTAACAGAGGAATTTGCTGAGGAATTACAACTATTAACTCTCAAAGATCTCCAGAAGGGAGAAGAGCCGTTAAGCTTCTTAGAGGAAGTTTCTATTTTTTAGGCAACAAGTAGTCAGTACCATCCGAAAAGGACTCTTAATCGGTTATATAACATGACAGTTGAGTTGGAGATACCAAACATTCCTCCATTTCAAGTAAATTCTATCCTAGATACCGGTGCCACAACTTGTTGTATTGACAAAAGATCTGCACCACCTCAAGCATTGGAGCAGAATTCTTATACTGTCATCATCAATAGAGTCAATTCCAAGCAGACAGCTTATTGGAAGCTAAAAGGTGGACAGATGAGGATAGGTGAAAATAAATTTTGAATTCCATTTACTTATTCATTTGAAATGACCTTGGGTGAAGGAATTCAAATGGTCTTGGGTGGAAACTTCATCAAAGGAATGCAAGGAGGGGTACAAATAGAAGGAAATACTGTTACCTTCTATAAGAACATTACTACTTTTGCCACAAATCAAACAGCTACAGCGACAATAGAAGAACTGCAGTTGGAGGAGTTTGAATACCTAGAAATTCAAGAAAAGGTATTCTTTGCTGCAACCCCCTCAAATGCTTTTGTATTACAAAAACATGGCCCATTGCTAAACAAGTTGAAAGAGCAAGGATTCATCGGGGATAATCCGCTACAACACTTGTCAAAAAATGACATCCTTTGTAAAATAGACATTATTATTCCTGACATCACTATTCAGGATAAGCCATTATCTCATGTCACTCCTGCAATGAAGACAACATTTCAGAAGCATGTGGATATACTCTTGGGACTAAAAGTTATTCGTCCTAGCAAATGTCGACACAGGACAATGGCCATGATCGTTCAGTCTGGCACCAGCATTGATCATGTCACAGGAAAGGAGATAAAAGAAAAGGAGCGTAAGGTATTGAACTACCGAACGCTTAATGATATTACTTACAAGGATCAATATAGTTTTCCAAGAATAAATACCATCGTTAAGAAGGTAGGTAACTCAAAAATTTATTCCAAGTTTGACTTGAAATCGAGATTTCACCAAGTTGCCATGGACCCTGCATCAATTGAATGGATGACATTCATATTCCATTTCGGTCTTTATGAATGGTTGGCAATGCCATTCGGATTAAAAAATGCTCTAGTTATTTTTCAACGAAAGATAGATCAGTGCTTCAAAGGTACGGAAAATTTCATTTCCGTCTATATTGATGATATTCTTGTTTTCTCCAATTCAGAAAGGGAGAATATTAAGCATTTGGAAATAATGCTAAATATCTATGAGAAGCATGGATTGGTTCTATCTCCTATTAAATGTAAATTGGCAGTCTCAAAAATTGAATTTTTAGGAGCAGAAATAGGAGAAGGCAAATTGAAATTGCAGCCTCATATAATCAAGAAGGTTGTAGAATTCAAAGAAGAAAATTTGAAAGGATAGAAGGGTTTGAGGTCCTGGTTGGGTATTCTAAATTATGCTAGGACCTATATTTCAAAATTTAGGTTCTAAATTGGGAACGCTTTATGAGAAGACTTCCATTCATGGAGACAAGCGAATGAAACCCTCCGATTGGACCTTAGTTAAATAAATTAAAGCCCAAATCCAGCAGCTACAAGATTTGGAACTCCCACCAGAACATGCCTATATTATACTTGAAACTGATGGTTGTATGACAGGTTGGGGTGGATTTTGTAAATGGAATAAGGCCAAGTACGACCCAAGAAGCACAGAGAAGGTTTGCGCTTATGCCCACGGCAAGTTCCCATCCGTAAAGTCAGTAAAAGATGCAGAAATATTTGCTGCCATGGAAACTATGAATGCTTTAAAAATCCATTATTTGGATAAAGAGGAAATTCCTCTTAGAACCGACTACCAGGCGATAATCAGTTTTTATAACAAGGTGGTTAGAAACAAACCATCTCGAGTCAGATGGATCGCCTTCACTGACTTCATTACCGGTTCAAGTATCAGAGTTAACTTTGAACATATTGATGCCAAATTAAATGTCTTTGCAGATTCATTATCAAGGTTGATTACTGGCAAAGAAATAATTTCCGTAATCATGTATAAAGGGAAGGAAAAGATAGATGAGGCAACAAGAGGAAAAAGAATTGAGGATGGGATAAAATATGTCAATAAAGAAGAAGAAGATGCTACAGAGTTAGCAGCAGTTGAACATAATTTATTATTGACGCAGTATGAGGAAGTGCTACGAGATATGGGAAACACATTCTAACCCCGGAAGAGCATCAAAAGAGAAGTTTTCTGGATGATATAGAAGAGCACGCGGTACAAAATCTATACCATTCACTCAAAGAACTAGAGATGATCCAACAAATGAAGGAGGTTGATTATACAAGCCAGCGCTACATAGAAGGAGGGTATCAAAATTACTTTCTTACATCACTACCAACGCTAAAGGAAACAAGAAAGGAGTTGTGGCAAATAAATAATGCTTTAAATCCCGTCTTGGGAAAAATTAAAGCAACCCCCCACTAAATCACTGGTGAGCCCATAAAATCAAAACAACTTTTTACAAGAATCCGAATAACTTTGAAGAAAGATTGAGCCCCGGGGAGTCGTCTTGTCTTCAAGGACAATAATGCAGCAAAGCACCAAATGTTGCAAAGCTGTAAAGAAGTCTGGTCTTAGATGAGTCTTTTCAGTATGAGTTGTAAAGCCAAATGGAAGGACAATAATGCAGAAAAGCACCAGATGCTGCAAAGCTATAAAGAAGTCTGGTCTTAGTTAATTCTTTTCAGGTTGAGTTGTAAAGCCAGATGGAAGAATCATGGGTGCCATATTGAAGGACGATGGGGTTAATAAACAAGCACCCACTTCAATTATTGATACAACCACATTATTCTATAAAAGGCTAAGAGTTTAGAAGGTTTGAGCAGACTTGAGCAACACCAAGTTTACCATTCCTTTAGTGTGTCTTTCCTTCAGTGTGTCTTTCCGCATGAGTGTTAAAATCTTTCTGAAGAAGTAAAACTCCGGGCATTGTCCCAGGTTTTAATTTCAAAATTCAGGAAGTCAATCCATATTTTTCCAAATAAATCTTAGCAAAAGAAGAAATTTAGAAGATGGGAAGTTATTAGTTCTAGTTTTGTGATAAGGCGACCAAACCTATTAATTGATTGCAAAAGACTGCAGTACTTATAAGTCTCTTAAGGAGCCAAGTCCGTCAGGTAAGCATGAAAATTTTATGGGTTTCTAAGCTGTAAGCAAAATTTAGGATTAATAAAAGTTCTTTGTGAGTAAAAAATTTTAACATAACATAAGAGAATGGTATGAGAAAACCCGAACCCCAAACCTAGAATATCTTAACCTTACTAAAAATTCAAAACCATCAACCAGTGATTTAGCCAACAATCTAGAAATTGTCCGCAACAAAATCTCTCTTCTTTCAAAAGTAGTACTAAAACACTTCTATTCCTTAAAGGAGGAAAATGAGGTGTTAAGGAAACAAGTAGATCAGTTAAGGGTATCAGTAAGATCTTTAGAAAAAGAAATTTTGTCAAATCAACTATTGACCAAAAGGGAAGTAAGAACAATTATCTCTAAAGTCGTAAATCAACCTAAAATAATTGAAAAAGAGGTCCTAAAGGTAGCAGATGATTTAAAGAAAAAGGTCAAAGAGGTTGAGGAAATTCTACAAGAAGTAAAGAATTTAATTGGCAGATGAGTGAAGGTTGGGATAAATAGTTCGAAAATTCAGCTTATAATAAGGCATTAAAAGCTACTGAGAATATTGAAGCACCTGCTCAAGGATTCTCTGTACCATCCCAATCAAAATCATCCTTTGACTTCCAAAAGGTATTAATAAAGCAAAGCAACACCTTACTATCTCTTATAATTGAACTTCATAACCAGTTGCAGGATCTCTAAAATCATGTGAAAAGTCTCAAACAATCTCCAAGTTAATCTACCTCTACACCAAAAGAACTTGAGGGTGTTATTGATGACTTAACAAAAATAATTTCTGGTCTGAATTTGGGGACTGAGGCACAAATCTCAAAGAAGAAGGGTTCTATTTTAATCTTTAGAAAATCCTCTGATATACTTCAAAAAGAGAAAAATATGTAATGGCGCTAACAAGGGGAAGAACTTTCACAAGCACCAGGCCACCGGCAGTTACCACTCCTTCAAGTACCCAGTACTGAGGACCATATCAGAGACTACAAAATTGGTCAATGATGAATCTATAATCTATACAGAAGAATTCTGCCTAGCCAGAGGAGGTTCCAAAGAACAATTGAGAGCCAAGTAAACCCTGAGGAGCAGCTAGAAATTTCTAGATCCAGAAGAGCCAACATCGTACCCGCTGAGGTGCTATATTCTATTGGTTTTCAACCCACACAACACCGAGTATACCAGCACTATTTTGAAGAGGATGTTTCATGCATTGAGGAAGGACAAGTTGATTTACCATTGGTCACAGAGCAAAGCCATCAAAGTTTAAGAGAATCAGGGTTCTTCCATATCCATATGGGTCTTGTCATGATTAGAATCTACACCTTGCACAGAAGAAATACATGTGTTGTGGTATTAGTGGTTCTAAGGGACATCAGATGGCGAGGAGATAGATCTATTATTGCTACAATGCAAATGGATCTGACAAGGGGAACACAGATGGTTTATGTGATTTCGGATCTGATGATGAGTCTTGAAGATTTTGCCAATCATATTGAGATATCAGTTCAAACTCATGGGTATTAGGATTGGCAGGGAGCCTCTAGTAATCTTTTGATTACTAGAATGATGGTTGGTAGATTAACTAATACTAGCTTTACTAATTTTACCTATAATATCCAAAATGTTGTAGATTACCTTGCCAGTAGAGGTGTTACCGCATTACCTAGAACAAGGTTTACCACAGATGAGCTGCAATAGTAACGCTGGATATTACAACCAACACAACGATGAAACCCTATGACTCCAACTAGGGTTGATATGAGGACGCTATTAGATGGAAGTGTTTCTTTACAATTCCAAGGTTAAAAACCTATAATAGAACCCAGAGCAATCATAGCAAATAGTGAGGACGTTGAGGCATGCTCACTGGAGAATGAAATATTAGCAGTCCTAATTACAGAAGAACCAGTCTTTGAAGTGATGAGGATGCACCCAGAAGAAATCACCCCTATCAAGAGAACACCTGGAGCTGCTGGGTATGATTTACACATTTGTCATAATTATATAATTGGACCAGGTGACAGAGCCCTACTATCCACAGGATTAGCATTTGCTATTCCTGAAGGACACTATGGTCGTATTGCGGGCAGATCAGGTAGCGTATGGAAAAAGGGTATTATGATTGGTGCCAGAGTTATTGATTTTGACTATAGAGGGGAAGTACAAATTCTAGTTTTTAATATGACCTTTGAAGATTTAAATTTTAAGCAAGGAGAAGCTATTGCTCAACTAATTCTTGAAAGAATCTCTACACCTCCCTTGACAATGGTGCCATGTCTAGAAAGTACTACAAGAGGAATGCATGGATTTGGGTCTACATCCACATCCTCAAGAGCTATACAAATGAATACTCCAGAATGGGGCAAGCTTATGAACATCCTTGTGCCACCAGAAGATCATTCAAAACCAACATCTTCAAAATCAGCACTAACAGCACCTTCCAGTCCAGATTATTATAATACATTGTGGAAAAATTGGATCGGCTGGGAACATATTATGACACTACAAGACACTCTAGAATGGACCAATCCATTTGCGGAAGATGGTGGAAGTGATGAATATTTATCTGCTGACTCTGCTTTTTTTGTAATGAACATGTTGCTCATATTAATTAAGGTGATTATGCTTTAGACTACCCTCTGCAGAAGAGTGGGCAAATTTTGGCCTCATCGGTAGTTTGTTCATCCTTCAACCCACAAGAGGATACAATGATGGGACCACCTCAATATGGTCCAGCGGATGAAAGGCCTTCCACATCCAATCCATATAAAAATATAGATTTCATGGGTGTGAAAATTGGGAAACTCAGAAAAGCTTACAATAATGAGCAGTGGACACTTCCCTCGCCCCAACAAACAACAGGTGCAATGTTAGTTTTACCTGATAACATTGGACTTTACAATGATGTTATATCTAGGTGGGAATCCATCACTACCAATGTGGTGGACTCAAAAATCTGGCCGGATAAAAGAACCAAGGTCCAATTCGTTGAAAATCTACTGGGCGAGATAGAAAAGAAGACATTCATTTAATGGCGGATGATGTACCCGGACCAGTATGACAAACTAATCAATGCGGCAGATGAGACTCATAACATCCTGTCACAAATTCAATGAATAATTACCTTGGAAGATCAAGCCTCAGGAACTACTGCAGAACAAAATCAAGCTTACCTTGACCTGGAAAGGTTAGTATGCCATGGTACTAAAGATTTAGTTAATTACATGAATCTTTACAAAGACCTTGCTGCAAGAACAGGGCGGATGTTTTTAAATGAAGAATTATCTAGTAAGTTCTACCGGAAAATGCCACCACTTATAGGAAGCCATTTGGAATCAATGTTTTAGGAGAAGTTCAGGGGAAACACTATTGGTGTTCTACCTCGTATACATCATGCATATCAAAAGCTCATGGAAATGTGTAAGCAAGAAACCTTGCAAAGGAGCTTGAAGGACCTTCAATTTTGTTCTCAAATCCCTATACCAAATTATTATCATGGTGAGAAAATGAAGTATGGGCTTAGGAAATCCAATACCTACAAAGGATAACCTCATAAATCACATGTAAGGGTGATAAAGAAGAAATATTAGAATGACCGAACAAGAGTAAAGAAGTGCAAGTGCTTTATTTGTGGGGAGGAAGGACATTTTGCCAGGGAATGTCACAACAAAATCAACAATAAGGAAAGAGTTTCCATGCTTAATGAATTATATTTGCCAGAAGATTTTGATATTGTATCAGTAGATGTTGATGAAAGTAGTAGTGATTCAATCTGCAGCATGTCAGAAGGAGAAAATGCAACGGAGAAGCATTGCACTGTGGCCACTAGTATAATCCCAACTAATGAAATGATGTTTGTTTTGATAGGAGAACCACAAGGATGGCAAGTTCAAGTGGATTTGCCAGAAGAGCAATTTTGTTGCCAACACAGATGGTAGGTAAACCAAGAAGTTAATACTTTGTTTATCAAATGCAACTTCTGTGGTGCAGTGACAACTCAGAGAGCTAGAAGGCATTGCGTTGATTGCAAGCTCACAACCTGTATCTTATGCTCAGGCTATTACCTGAAGATAGAAACACAGACCATGCCTCCACTTCCATACAAGTATGAAGAAGACAATTTAATTTCTAGATTAATAGGCTACGTAGACTATTTGTAGGCAGAAATTTGAACACTACAAGTAGAGTTGGAAAGGGTCTTAAGAAGAAACTAGGAGCCTGAGACAGCATTAACACAGGAATTAGCTAAGGAATTACAGTAATTAACTATTCAAGATCTCCAGAAGGGAAAAGAGGAGTTAAGCTTCGTAGAGGAAGTTTCTATTTTTAAAATAAGAAGCAGTTAGTACCATCCAAAAAGGACTCTTAACCGGTTATATAACATGACAGTCGAGTTGGAGATACCAAACATTTCACCATTTCAAGTAAATGCTATCCTAGATATCGATGCCACAACTTGTTCTATTGACAAAAGATCTGAACCAACTCAAGAATTGGAGCAGAATTCTTATACTGTCATCATCAATGGAGTCAATTCCAAGCAGACAGCTAATTGGAAGGTAAAAGGTGGACAGATGAGGATAGGTGAAAATAAATTTAGAATTCCATTTACTTATTCATTTGAAATGACTCTGGGTGAAGGAATTCAAATGGTCTTGGGTTGAAACTTCATCAGAGGAATGCAAGGAGGGTTACAAATAGAAGGAAATATTGTTACCTTCTATAAGAACATTACTACTATTGCCACAAATCAAACAGCTGCAGTGGCAATAGAAGAACTGCAGTTGGAGGAGTTGGAATACCTAGAAATTCAAGAAAAGGTATTCTTTACTTCAACCCCCTCAGATGATTTTGTATTACAAAAACATGACCCATTGCTAAAATGGTTGAAAGAGCAAGGATTCATCGAGGATAATCCGCTATAACACTGGTCAAAAAATGGCATACTTTGTAAAATAGACATTATTAATCCTGACATCACTATTCAGGATAAGCAATTATCTCATGTCACTCCTGCTATGAAGACATCATTTTAGAAGAATGTGGATATACTCTTGGGACTAAAAGTTTTTCGTCCTAGCAAAAGTCGGCACAAGACAATGGACATGATCATTCAGTCTGGAACCAGCATTGATCCTGTCACAGGAAAAGAGATAAAAGGAAAGGAACATATGGTATTCAACTACCGAATGCTTAATGACAATACTTATAAGGATTAATATAGTTTGCCAGGAATAAATACCATCTTTAAGAAGGTAGGCAACTCAAAAAATTATTCCAAGTTTGACTTGAAATCGGGATTTCACCAAGTTGCCAAGGACCCTGCATCAATTTAATGGACGACATTCATATGCCCTTTCGGTCTTTATGAATGGCTGGCAATGCCATTCGGATTAAAAAATGCTCCAACCATTTTTCAATGAAAGATGGTTCAGTGCTTCAAAGGTACGAAAAATTTCATTTCCGTTTATATTTATGATATTCTTGTTTTCTCCAATTCAAAAAAGGAGCATATTAAGCATTTGGAAATATTGCTGAATATTTGTGAGAAGCATGGATTTTTTCTATCTCCTACTAAATGCAAATTGGCAGTCTCAAAAATTGAATTTTAGGATCAAAAATAGGAGAAGGCAAATTGAAATTGCAACCTCATATAATCAAGAAGGTAGCAGAATTCAAAGAAGAAAATTTGAAAGAAAAGAATGGTTTGAGGTCCTGGTTGGGTATTCTAAATAATGCTAGGACCTATATTCCAAACTTAAGGTCTAAATTGGGACCACTTTATGAGAAGACTTCCATTCATGGAGACAAGCAAATGAAACCCTCCGACTGGGCCCTTTTCAAAGAAATTAAAGCTCAAATCTAGCAGCTACTAGATTTGGAACTCCCACCAGAACATGCCTATATTATACTTGAAACTGATGGTTGTATGACAGGTTGGGGTGGAGTTATAAATGGAAGAAGGCCAAGTACGACCCAAGAAGAACAGAGAAGGTTTGCGCTTATGCCCATGGCAAGTTCCCATCCGTAAAGTCAGTAATAGATGCAGAAATATTTGATGCTATGGAAACTATGAACGCTTTAAAAATCCATTATTTGGATAAAAAGGAAATTACTCTTAGAATCGACTGCCTGGCGATAATCAGTTTTTATAACAAGGTGGTTAGAAACAAACCATCTCGAGTCAGATGGATCGCCTTCACTGACTTCATTACCGATTCAGGTATTAGAGTTAACTTTGAACATATTGATGCCAAATTAAATGTCTTTGCAGATTCATTATCAAGGTTGATTACAGGCAAAGAAATAATTTCCGTAATCACGGATAAAGGGAAGGAAAATATTGATGAGACAACAAGAGGAAAAAGAACTGAAGATGGGATAAAATATCTCAATAAATAAGAAGAAGCCGCTAAAAAGTTAGCAGCAGCTCAACGCCACTTATTATTGATGCGGTATGAGGAAGTACTACAAGATATGGGAAAACACATTCTAACCCCGGAAGAGCATCAAAAGAGAAGATTGTTGGATGATATAGAAGTGCAAGCGGTCCAAAATTTGTACCATTCACTCAAAGAAATAGAGATGATCCAACAAATGAAGGAGGCTAATTTCACAAGCCGGCGCTACATAGAAGGAGGGTATCAAAACTACTTTCTTACAGCACTACCAACGCTAAAGGAAACAAGAAAGGAGTTGTGGCAAATAACTAATGCTTTAAATCCTGTCTTGGGAAAAATTAAAGCAACCCCCCACTAAAGCACTGGTGAGCCCATAAAATCCAAACAACTTTTCACAAGAATCCAAATAACTTTGAAGAAAGATTGAGCCCCGAGGAGCCATCTTGTCTTCAAGGACAATAATGTAGCAAAGCACCAGATGCTACAAAGCTGTAAAGAAGTCTGGTCTTAGTTGAGTCTTTTCAATATGAGTAGTAAAGCCAAATGGAAGGACAATAATGCAGCAATGCACTAGATGCTGCAAAGCTGTAAAGAAGTCTGGTCTTAGTTAAGTCTTTTCAGTATGAGTTGTAAAGCCAGATGGGAGAATCATGGGCATCATATTGAAGGATGATGGGGCTAATAAACAAGCACCCGCTTCAATTATTGATACAACCACATTCTTCTATAAAAGGCTAAGAGTTCAGAAGGTTTGAGCAGACTTGAGCAACACCAAGTTTACCATTCCTTTAGTGTGTCTTTTCTTCAGTGTGTCTTTCTACAAGAGTGTTAAAATCTTTCTGAAGAAGTAAAACTCCTGGCATCATCCCAGGTTTTAATTTCAAAATTCAGGAAGTTGATCCATATTTTGGTATCAGAGCTTGAGAAGTATGCAAGCTATGCAAGGCTAAACTTTTCCATTCTAGGAATAAGGTGAGGGCCCTCATGTTACTACTCTTTGTCTGAACAATTATTTCTTTAAGTTGCTATTTTGAAAAAATTATTCTTGGAAATTAACCACAAAGATGAAAGGTGTGAAGGTTTTACGGAACTGAAGCTCTGATACCACTTGAAGGTAGGAAACTTTGCTTCCCACTTCAACTCGGTTGCTTGTTCATGGCGATCCCGTCTTCGTCCCCGGATAAAAAAAAATTAATCCAAGACAATTAGGGATTATCCAAGCTACCATTTCATCGTCGTGCTATACGATTAGAGTAGTCACTTGAACAAACTTGTTGTTCAAGCAACCAACCTCTATTCTACGATTAGCCACGGAATATACGATGTACGGATCGCCGGTTTTTGTGTTTGTATTTGGGGTCCAAGTAATTTAGCCACATATAATTGAAAACAATTATAAACATAATACAAAAGAACACTAATCAAAGTAAACAAGCTTATACCTCTTGATCTTCTATTGTATGCCCTTCTTCCTATTGGACGTCGTGTGGGCGACGATCTCCCAAAAGTCGAAGCCTCTTAGATCATGCTCTTCCCTTCCTTGCTCACTCCGAACAAAGGGAAGAATGAAAACAAAACTCTTCATCTATCTAGAACAAACCATCAAGCTCCAAGCTAGATGTTTACCGCCGGCCCAAAGAGAATAAGAGAGGGATTGGGCGCCGGCCAAGAGCTCCAAGGAAAAACCCTAACCCTTGTTTCCACCGACCATGGAGAAGAAAAAGAAGATTGGACGCCGACCAAGGAGAGGAATAGAGAAGATGGCCACCGGCCAAAACCCTAGGAAGAAGGAAGAATTTCCCCTTGTGTTGCCGCCCAATGCCTCCTCCAAAACCCTAGCCGCCCAATCCAAAACCCTAGCCTCCCTTGTGTTGCCGCCCAAGCAAATGGAAGCACAAACCTAATCTCCCAAAAGATGATCCACGCCCAAGCCTTGGCCACCCTTTTATAGAGTTAGGCTTAAGCCTCCTTTAAATCTCTACTGTCGGATCTAGGGATTTAATCTCAACCGTCGGATCTAGAGATTTAATCTCAACCGTCGGATCTAGAGATTTAATCTCCACCGTCGGATCTAAAGTTTCATTTTAAATCTTTGGATCTAAAGCTCCATGAGGGTTTTAATAGGCTACAATAGGGACCATGAGGAGGAGTTGGATCTTGGTCACCCAATGGATCAAGCCCACATAAAGTCCGATCCATTAATGATAATCCATTCCACTAGAGGATTATCATTGATCTATCTCACCAACCCCTATAAGTTAATATGGGCTCTATTTATTATTTGTACATTTATCTCCCCGTGTTTAAGATCTCGAATGTCCGTCGATTAATTAATTTACTAATAATTAATTAATAAACATCTAACTCCATGAGAAGTGCCACTCAACCTTATCATCATGTCGGACCAAGTCTACCTACAGGGTTTACATGATGAACCTTATGAGCTCCTCAAGGGGACATCATCATCCTAATATATAGGACACGGATTCCTCCTATAATCAACGGCACACCATATAAATAATATCATTTCCCAACTTACCAAACCTATTGATTTAATCTATAAATCTCACCCATTGGTAAATCAAAGAAATAAATACTAAGTACATGTACCCATTATGATATCGGGATTAAGAGCATGTACACCATAATATTCGAGGTCCGATACAATTATGTAGTCAGTAATAAATCGAATCACCTCTAAGTCGGTCCTGCTCAATACACACAAAGTATACTAGTGTAATTCTATGGTCAAGACAAACCAATACCAAGTCACACTACAACCATACAAATGGTTTGTCCAAAACCATCTTTGTTCTGAGCCTTTACTTATACTTTACAAGGAACTGATAACATGATCTCCCGTGTGACACTACACACCATGTTATCTACAATGTAATGTATTAGAAAATATGCATAACCATAAATATGCAAACAATGATCATGTGATTCTGATTTAAAAAACAAAGATGTTCATACAAAAGATAGACTTTTAAGTATACATCTCAACAATCTCCCACTTATACTAAAAGACTATTCTGTCCTCATACTGCCATACATCTGATTGACATTCCCTCCACATGTCTATCAAATGCTCTCGCTAGAAGGGCCTTAGAGAAAGGATCTATCAGGTCATCCTCTGATGTAATCTAGGAAACAACAACTTCTACCCACTTTACGATCTATCGTATCAGGTGGTACTTGCGCTCTATGTGTTAACTTGCCTTATGGGCTCGTGGTTCCTTCGAGTTTGAAAACTGCATCACTATTATCACAATAAATTATGATAGTTTTGGGCAAACCAGGAATCTCATCCAAGTCCATCAAGAAGTTCCTGAGTCACACAGCTTCTTTGGCCGCCTCAGAGGCTGCCACATAGTCAGCTTCCATGGTAGAGTCCGCCACTCATTTCTGCTTGACACTCCTCCATACAATAGCTCCACCTCCCAAAGTAAACACAAAACTTGAGGTAGACTTATTGTTATCCCTATCTGATTGGAAGTTGAAATCTGTGTAACCCACAGGGAGTAATTGATCTGCCTGGTATACCATCATATAATCCCTAGTCCTTCTCAAATACTTTAATATATGATTTACCGCAGTCCAATGTCCCTGTCCTGGATTACTCTGATATCTGCTAACCATGCCCACAACAAAGCAGATATTCGGCCTCGTACATAACATAGCATACACGAGACTTCCTACTGCCGAAGCATAAGGAACCGCCTTCATCTCCTCGATCTCCTTGATGTTCTAGGACACATCTCTTTAGATAAAGGAACTCCATGCCTGAAAGGTAGAAAACCTTTCTTGGAGTTTTGCATGCTAAAACGAGCTAAAATGGTGTCTATGTATGAAGCTTGAGATAAGCACAACATCCTTTTCCTGCGATCCCTTATAACCTTGATCCCAAGGATGTGTCCCACTTCTCCCAAGTCCTTCATATCAAACTGTTTGGACAACCATACCCTTACGTCCGATAACACCTTGCCATTGTTGCCAATTAATAAAATATCATCTACGTATAGTACAAGAAATACCACTACGTTTTCGTCACATCTCTTGTATACACAAGACTCATACAAACTTTGAATAAATCCATAAGACTGGATTACTCATCAAAGTGGATGTTCCAAGATCTCGAAGCTTGCTTCAATCCATAAATGGACCGATTAAGCTTGCACACAAGATGCTCTTTGCCCTTTGTGATGAATCCCTCTCCTTGCTTCATATAAATGTTTTTCTCAAGACTTACATTAAGGAAAGCTGTCTTGACATCCATCTGCCTTACCTCATAATCCATATGAGCAGCAATACAAAAGAGAATCTGGATAGACAAGCATGGCTATCGGCGAAAAGGTCTCCTCATAATCGATGCCCTCTTTCTGAGTATACCCCTTCGCAAGAAGCCTCGCTTTGAAGGTCTTGACCTTCCCGTCTATTCCTCTCTTTCTTTTGTAGATCTACTTGCATCCAATGGTTTTTACACCATTGGGTGGTTCTACAAGCTCCCAGACTTGATTTGAATCCATAGATTCTATCTCAGAATTCATTGCACTTTGCCAAGATACTACATCTTTATCTTGGATTGCCTCGTCATATGTCCAGGGATCATGTTCATGTTCGCCAGGGACCAAATCAGAAGATTCTCCAAAGAACATGAATCTATCAGGCTGTCTAACAACCCTCCCACTACGATGAGGTATCACTTGTGTATCCTCTATGACACGCGGTGCAGTGACTTGTGGTATATCCTCTTGTACCGGTGGTACTGAAGCAGTGACTTCCCCTCTCAATTCCTCCAGAACAATCTTACTCATGGGTTTGTGGTTCATCACATAGTCTTCCTCTAGAAATCTGGCGTTCGCGTAGTCCACAATTCTATGGGAGTAGGTGGTACTAATTTAGATGGTACCAAGTTCAGAATATACACTATTGTATCTAGAGCATACCCCCATAATGAATCTGGCAACTCAAAATAACTCATCATCGATCTAACCATCTCTATAAGAGTCCTATTCCTTCACTCTGCTACACCATTCTGCTGGGGTGTGCCAGGTGCAGACAATTGGGATTGAATCCCAGCCTCTGATAAGTAATTCCTAAACTCTCCCAAGAGGTACTCACCACCATGATCAGATCGTAGTGTCTTGATACTTTTACCTTGATGTTTCTCCACATCAGCCTTGAATTCTTTGAACTTGTCAAAGCATTCAGACTTGCGGCACATCAAGTAAATGTATCCATATCTTGAATAATCGTCTATAAAAGAGACGAAATATTCAAAACCACCTCTTGTCTGGATAGACATAGGACCACACAAATTAGAATGAACCAATTCTAACACATCTTTGGCTCTATACCCCTTGGCCTTAAAAGGCCTCTTGGTCATTTTACCTTCCAAGCAAGATTCGCAGGTTGGGAAGTCTTCCACCACTAATGAACTCAATGGTCCATCAGCTATCAACCTTTGAATTCTTCTTAGGTTAATATGACCAAGCCTTAGATGCCAAAGATATGTTTGGTTCATCTTCGAAGGTTCTTTTCTCTTATTGGAGTTAGAAGATGAGTTATTCACTTCTATTTGCATCGTGGGAGCTTTTGGTTTAAGTGTATATAAATTTCCTATTAATGCACCAGAACAGATAATCTCCCTATTCCTTTTTATAACAACTTTGTCATTAAATGAAATAGAATATTGATCCATAAAAAATTTAGAAACCGAAATTAAATTCTTTCTAAATAAAGGTACATAAAGGCAATTCTTAAGAACCAAAACTTTATTCCTCTCAAAAGACAAATAAACATCTTCCACTGCAACAACCGCCACCTTGGTGGCATCGCCCAAGTAAACGGTAATCTCCCCCTCAGCTAGTAGTCTAGTTTCCTAGAGCCCCTGCAAAGTATTGCAGACATGATCAGTGGCTCCCGTATCTACACACCAGGTGCTGGTAGATAACACCGCTAAACATGTTTCAATGACTAGACCAAAAGATATACCTTTGTTATGCTTCCGGTTGGGACAGTCTTTCTTCCAATGTCCAGTCTACTTGTAAGTGAAGCACTTGCCTTTCGGCTTCTTCACTCCTCTCTGAGTTCCTCCCGCCACCTTTTCCCAGCTTGTTTCTTCTTCTTCTTGCCTTTCGGCTTAGAAGTAGAAACCTTTTGGGAAACCATGGCCTGCGCCTGAGCACTCTGATAAAAAAACCCCTCTGCCACCTGGAGTTCTGTCAGAAGCTCCGCCAACGAATACAACCTCTTGTTCATATTGTAGTTCAGGCGAAACTACTCAAAACTCCTAGGTAGAGACTGGAGAATGATATCCACCTGAGTTTCCCCATCGATCTCAGCTCCGAGGACTTCCAGCTCATTTGCCGGCTTAAGAGGATACTCTTCGAAGAGTACATACTCCTCAGCAGTTAAGACAATATCTAGATTCCTTTTCCAATCAACATAATTGGGTATAGTAAGTTTATTTTTCCTTTAGTATCATAGCAAGTGGGTTGAAAGTCATTTTTAAAAAACCTAAGAATCACATAGATCAAAACTTTAGATTTCAAAAAATTATTGATTCCTCAAACAATAAAATTTTAAAATCAACCAACACCTCAAAACACCGAGAATATCGTATGCCGCGATTGTGTGGACGTATATGAATTCTACATTTGTAAGAGGAGCTTTTTCCCATTAATTTTACTATCTTGTCAACTTAACTTTTTGACAAATAAAATTAATAGTTGGTTCCACTTCAGCCCGACAAATAAAAGCAGTGACTCCGATGGGGAGGATACTCCTATTTGCATCTAAGTGTTCACCGTTACTCGGTACCAAGGCAATTATCTCGGGTTATGTGCCTTCCGATGGGGAAGTACACATGATCCTTAATAATTTCCTATAACCATATTCGACCCTGTGATCCACAAAACAAACTCATCCGATGGGGAGGAAGGCACTCAGAGCCGATTTACAAGTTTGTTTGCATCACATGTCAAATCGTAATGGAGGCCGTGAGAATTTATAAAAATATCTCTCTCCCACTTAGTAATTTAAAATTGAGGAATTTTCTAGCCTACGACATGCATATCAAAAAAATAAGCAATAAATATGAAAAAGAAATATTTTCCAACTATTATGGCTTTTGTCTCCAATATTCCTCCCGTCGTATCGCCATCTCGTCTGCTCCTCCCTACGCCATGTACGAGCCATCCGGAGATCCGAGCCGAGACTAACTATTTTAATTTATATCCATCGATCCTATACTCCACGAAGGAGTGTACATGAAATCTAGATCGAAAGTAAACTAAAATAAAAGAGTGGCTAAACAATGCCGTACTTAATTACAAAAATTAAATACTAGCCTCGTCAACCACGAGGATTCAAATAATATTACACACATGCAATCACATACACACATATGGCCATAATAGTTGGATCTTATGCCTGCAACCAAAAAGTTAGCCTACACATCCTACTATCATCCGACACATACAATATATGAAAAGTACATAAAATTAATCGAATCCTAAACACACAAAATCGAAAACGGTCGCTCTGATACCACTTGAAGGTTTTGCGGAACCGAAGCCCTGATACCACTTGAAGGTAGGAAACTTCGCTTTCCACTTCAACTCGGTTGCTTGTTCATGGTGATCCCGTCTTCGTCCCCGGATTAAAAAATATTAATCCAAGATAATTAGGGATTACCCAAGCTAACGTTTCATCGTCGTGCTATACGATTATAGTAGTCACTTGAACAAACTTGTTGTTCAAGCAACCAACATCTATTCTATGATTAGCCGCGGAATATACGATGTACGGATCGCCGATTTTTGTGTTTGTATTCGGGGTCCAAGTAAATTAGCCACATATAATTGAAAACAATTATAAACATAATACAAAAGAACACTAATCAAAGTAAACAAGCTTATACCTCTTCTTATACCTCTTGATGTTCTATTGTATGTACTTCCTCCTTTTGGACGTCGTGTGGGCGACGATCTTCCAAAAGTCGAAGCCTCCTAAATCACGCTCTTCCCTTCCTTGCTCACTCCGAACAAAGGGAAGAATGAAAAAAAAACTCTTCTCCTATCTAGGACCAACCATCAAGCTCCAAGCTTGATGTTTTCCACCGGCCCAAAGAGAATAAGAGAGGGAGTGGGCGCCGACCAAGAGCTCCAAGGAAAAACCCTAACCCTTGTTTCCACCGACCATGGAGAAGAGGAAGAAGATTGGACGCCGACCAAGGAGAGGAATAGAGAAGATGGACGCCAGCCAAAACCCTAGGAAGAAGGAAGAACTTCCCCTTGTGTTGCCGCACAATGCCTCCTCCAAAACCCAAGCTGCCCAATCCAAAACCCTAGCCTCCCTTGTGTTGCCGCCCAAGCCAAAGAAAGCAAAACCTTAATCTCCCAAAGGATGATCCACGCCCAAGACTTGGGCACCTTTTATAGAGTTAGGCATAATCCTCCTTTTAATCTCTACCGTCGGATCTAGGGATTTAATCTCAATCGTCGGATCTAGAGATTTAATCTCAACCGTCGGATCTAGAGATTTAATCTCCACCGTCGGATCTAAAGTTTCATTTTCCATCATTGGATCTAAAAATCCAAGAGGGTTTTAATAGGCTACAATAGGGACCATGAGGAGGAGTTGGATCTTGGCCACCCAATGGATCAAGCCCACATAAAGTCCGATCCATTAATGATAATCCATTCCACTAGAGGATTATCAATGATCTACCTCACCAACCCATATAAGTTAATATGGGCTCCATATATTATTTGTACATTTATCTCCCCGTGTTTAAGATCTCGAATGTCCATCAATTAATTAATTTACTGACAATTAATTAATCAACATCTAACTCCATTAGTAGTACCACTCAACCTTATCATCATGGCGGACCATGTCCACCTGCAGGGTTTACATGATGAACCTTATGAGATCCTGAAGGGGACATCATCATCCTAATATATAGGACACGGTTTCCTCCTATAATCAACAACATGCCATGTAAATAATATCATTTCCTAACTTACTGCGCTTATCGATTTAATCTATAAATCTCGCCCATTGGTAAATCAAAGAAATAAATACTAAGTACATGTGCCCGTTATGATATCGGGATTAAGAGCATGTACACCATAATATCCGAGGTCCGATTCGATTATGTAGTCAGCAATAAATCGAATTACCTCTAAGTCGGTCCTACTCAATACACACAAAGTGTACTAGTGTAATTCTATGGTCAAGACATACCAATACCAAATCACACTACAACCATACCAATGGTTTGTCCAAAACCATCTCAGTTGTGAGCCTTTACTTATACTTTACAAGGAACTGATAACATGATCTCCCGTGTGACACTACACATCATGTTATCTACAATGTAATGTACTAGACAATATGCATAACCATAAATATACAAACAATGATCATGTGATTCTTATTTCAAAAACAAAGATGTTCATACAAAAGATAGACTTTTTAGTATTCATCCCAACAAGGTGGAGACTCGACATGCATCCTTGGTATGGTTTTTTCGCAAGGCTAGTAAGTGCACAAGACGGTAAGCCTGAAGTCTTTAATTTTGGGGATATTTCCAAATAAATCATAGCAAAAGAAGCAATTTAGAAGATGGGAAGTTATTAGTTCTAGTTTTGTCTTAAGGCGACCAAACCTTTTAATTGATACCATTGTTCTAGTTGTGGTACAAAATTGGGCCCGGTGTAAAAACTATTATTAACAGCGTGCTACAATTGTGCGCAGTTGATAATGTGCTACAGAAAGTCATATTTGTTGTAGTGAACCTTAGTGAGACCACAATAACCAAGACTTCTAAGCCTAAGAGGGTCATTAGGAAGGTACTTTGTGAGTACCTAGTAAATCCAAGGAGCTCCATTAGGTATTGGATTCCTAGGAGCGTGATTCCATCATACTAGGTGGGTTTAGGGTGTGCTAACCTTGAATGCATAGGCAGTTAACCTAATCATGATAAAGGTGACACTTTAGGGCATTTTTTAGGTTGTGTAATATCTTAAAAATGAATTTAGATTTTATCCTAAAAGATTTCAAGATGTCCAATAAAATTTGAGAGGTTTGAAAAATCAATCATAATTGACACAATTAGGTTCCAAAGTTAATGGTGTGCCATTTTGAATTTTTGGCACACTTGGGAAATTGGCCATTTAGTAAATGGCAATTAGACTTGAAATCTAGATATTCTTATACCTTTATTTTATTTTGTCATGCTTTGTTTGTCATATGCCATGTCATGACATCATATTTCATTTAATCATATAAAATGTAATGAAAATGTTATGTTAATATGTCATGTTTGTATTTAGGTCTATCTTTATGCCATGACATCATGATTATTGAAAAATATTTTAATTTATGCTATTATTTATGTCATGATCATCATTCATGAATTTAAGATAATTAAAATGAAATTAAGGACAATGACATGATCTGAAGTCCCATGATAAGGGAATCAAATAGAGTTGCCTAAATAAAATGCATGAGACCTTAGATAAGGAAGAACAAAAACTCACATCTCACAAAAATATTAAATTTCCATGTGTATGTATTGATACACCCTATACACATGTGAGATGTTAGGAAAATGAGTTAAGTTCAAGGTGCATAGTTCTTGCATCTAGATGAACTCAAACTCATAATATGGCATTGATAAATCATGAGGAAAGCTAATGTCAAGTCATGTACATTTAACCCATAGACTATGGTTCAAAATAAGGTTTAAAATTATTTTAGAAAACCTTGGTGAAGTCTATCTTTTGATAGAAATCGCCATTGAACAAGTTGACACAAAGATAGACAAAAATATTCAAGTTTTTAATGGTTTTGAACATTGTATAAATTTAGGAATTTAATGGGTATTTTAATTTAAAAATATTTTTCACCCATTTTATTTGATGTAAGTAATATACCTATGAAGTTTCATAATTTTTCAAAATGCATATATTTAATTATGATTTATCAAATCAAATTTCTGAAATTGATTTATGCTTTTTTGCAAAAACCAGTCGACTGGTGGTAAGTCAGTCGACTATTTTTTTATTTCATGTGATTGATGCTAATTTCAATTGAACAAGGTTTATTTAGCAATGTATCAACTATTTTATGATACCCTAATATCTCCTAACTCTATGATTTACTTTGGAAAGCATTGAAAGGGTGAAATAATCATTGAAATTGATTAGGAGAGTTATTTAGGGAGGAGTGTCAAATTTTAAGGGAGGGTAAAGTTCAAGTTTGAACATTTACGCTTATTTTTGTTTGTTTATGTTTACTATAGGCTTAATATCTCTCAAAGGATATTGTTGGTGCAATGATCAAGGGAGAGAAAGCATTTAGGGGGAGTGTGTGTAGGGTTTGATCCGTGAGGGGAAACTTCGCTTCCCACTTCAACTCGGTCGCTTGTTCATGGAGATCCCATCGACGTCCCTGGATTAAAAATTTAATCCTAGACAAAAGGGAACACCCAAGCAACCTTGTCATCATCGTTCTATTCATTTAGAGTAGTCACATGAACAAACTTATTGTTCAAGTGACCAACCTTTATTCCACGAATAGCCGCGGAATAGACGATCTACGGATCATCCATTTTTGTGTTTATGTTTGGGATCCAAGTATTATTTAGCCACAAACAGAATATATCATGCTCATAATTGGAAAACAAATATAAACATGTAAAAAATGAAAATAGAGAATCGATATACCTCTCAATCTTCTATTGTATGACCTTCCTCCTTTCGGACGTCGTGTGGTCGACGATCTACCAAAAGTTGAAGCTCCTAGATCACCAATCTTCCTTCCTTGCTCGTTTTGAGCAAGAGGAAGAATAAAAACAAGGCTCTTTTCCTTCTTTCAACCAACCACCAAACTCCAAGGTTGGAGATTCCTGCCGACCAAGAAGGAAGAAGAGAGAAAACAATGGTTGCCGACCAAGAGCTTCAAGGGAGGACCCTAAGCCATGGTTCCACTGGACAAGGAGAAGGAGAAGAGCTCCTTTGGACACTGACCAAGGGCTGGAAAGGCTTCTATGGGCGCCGGCCACCAAAGGATAAGAAGAAGACAAGGAAAGTCTTTCCATATTTGGTGCCGCCAAGCCCAAACCCTAGCTCCAACTCCTTGCCGCCAACTCCAAGCCTCCCCTTGCTTCTTAATTTCCTCCACGCCAACCCTTAAGCATTCTTTTTATAGAGTTTAGGGATAAGCCTTGTTTTAATATCCACCATTGGTTCAAGGGATTTAATCTCAACAGTCGGATCTAGAGATTTAATCTCAACCGTCGGATCTAGAGATTTAATCTCTACCTTTGGATCTAGAGTTTTGTTTCTATCCATTAGATCTAAGCCTCATGAGGTTTTAATAGGCTACAATAGAGAACGATGAGGAGGAGTTGGATCTTGGGCACCCATGGATCAAGCCCACATAAAGTTCGATCCATTAATGATAATCCAATCCACTAAAGGATTATCATTGATCTACCTCACCAATCCCCATAAGTTAATATGGGCTCCATATATTATTTGTACATTTTCTCCCCGTGTTTAAGATCTCGAATACCCGTCGATTAATTAATTTACTGACGATTAATTAATAAACATCTAACTCCATGACTAGTACCACTCAACCTTTTCATCATGCCGGACTAAGTCCACCTGTAGGGTTTACATGATGAACCTTATGAGCTCCTCAAGGGGACATCATTATCCTAATATATAGGATACAATTTCCTCCTATAATCAACGACACACTAAATAAATAATATCATCTCCCAAGTTACCGAGCCTATCGATTTAATCAATAAATCTCGCCCATTGGTAAATCAAAGAGAAGAATACTAAGTACATGTGCCCGTTATTATATCGGGATTAAGAGCATGTACTAAATAATATCTGAGGTCCTATTCAATTATGTAGTCAGCAATAAATCGAATCACCTCTAAGTCGGTCCTGCTCAGTACACACAAAGTGCACTAGTGTGGTTCTATGGTCAAGACAAACCAATACCAAATCACACTACAACCATTCCGATGGTTTGTCCAAAGCCATCTTGGTTGTGAGCCTTTACTTATACTTTACAAGGAACCGATAACATGATCTCCCGTGTGACACCACACACCATGTTATCTACAATGTAATGTATTAGACAATATTGCATTACCATAAAAATGCAAAAATTGATCATGTGATTCTTATTTCAAATAAAGATGTTCATATAAAAGATAGACTTTTCAGTATACATCCCTACATCACCCACTTATGATAAAAGACTATGTTGTCCTTAAACTGCCATACATCTGATCCCCATTCCCTCCACATGCCTATGACATGCATATCAAACAATAAGCAATAAATATGAAAAATAAATTATTTTCCAACTATTATGGCTTTTGTCTTTAATATGTCTCCCGTCGCATCACCTTCTCGTCCGCTCCTCCTACGCCATGTACAAGCCATCCGGAGATCCGAGCCGAGACTAAAATCTATTTTAATTTACATCCATCGATCCTATACTCCACAAGGGAGTGTACATGAAATCTAGATCGAAAGTAAACTAAAATAAAAAGAGTGGCTAAACAATGTCGTATTTAATTTACAAAAAATTAAATACTAGCCTCGTCAACCCCGAGGATTCAACAAAATATACACATACAATCACATACACACATATGGCCATAATAGTCGGATCTTATTGCTGCAACCAAAGAGTTAACCTACGCATATCCTACTATTATCCGACACATATTATATATGAAAAATGCATAAGAGTAACCGAATCCTAAACACACAAAACCGGAAACTTTGGCTCTGATACCAATTGTAGGGTTTGATCCATGAGGGGAAACTTCGCATCCCACTTCAACTCGGTCGCTTGTTCATGGCGATCCCATCGACGTCCTAGATTAACAATTTAATCCTAGACAAAAGGGAACACCCAAGCAACCTTGTCATCATCGTGTTATTCGTTTAGAGTAGTCACTTGAACAAACTTGTTGTTCAAGTGACCAACCACTATTCCACGAATAGCCGCGGAATAGACGATGTACGGATCGTTGGTTTTTGTGTTTATGTTCGGGATCCAAGTATTATTTAGCCACAAATAGAATATATCATGCTCATAATTGAAAAAAAAATATAAACATGTAACAAATGAAAATAGATAATCGATATACCTCTCGATCTTCTATTGTATGACCTTCCTCCTTTCATACGTCGTGTTGTCGACGATCTACCAAAAGTTGAAGCTCCTAGATCACCAATCTTCCTTCATTGCTCGTTTTGAGCAAGAGGAAGAATAGAAACAAGGCTCTTTTCCTTCTTTCAACCAACCACCAAACTCCAAGGTTGGAGATTGCCGTCGGCCAAGAAGGAAGAAGAGAGAAAACAATGGTTGCCGGCCAAGAGCTTCAAGGGAGGACCCTAAGCCTTGGTTCCACCGGTTAAGGAGAAGAAGAGGAGCTCCTTTGGACACCGACCAAGGGCTGGAAAGGCTTCTATGGGCGCTAGCCACCAATGGAGAAGAAGAATACAAGGAAAGTCTTTCCTTATTTGGTGCCGCCAAGCCCAAACCCTTGCTCCAACTCCTTGCCGCCAACTCCAAGCCTCCCCTTGCTTCTGAATTTCCTCCATGCCAACCCTTAAGCATACTTTTATAGAGTTTAGGGATAATCCTTGTTTTAATCTTCACCATTGGTTCTAGGGATTTAATCTCAACCGTCGGATCTAGAGATTTAATCTCTACCTTTGGATCTAGAGTTTTGTTTCTATCCATTGGATCTAAGATTCATGAGGTTTTAATAGGCTACAATAGGGACCATGAGGAGGAGTTGGATCTTGGCCACCCATGGATCAAGCCCACATAAAGTCCGATCCATTAATGATAATCCAATCTACTAAAGGATTATCATTGATCTACCTCACCAACCCCCATAAGTTAATATGAGCTCTATATATTATTTGTACATTTTCTCCCCATGTTTAAGATCTCGAATGTCCATCGATTAATTAATTTACTGACCATTAATTAATAAACATCTAACTCCATGAGTAGTACCACTCAACCTTTTCATCATGCCGGACCAAGTCCACCTGCAGGTTTTATATGATGAACCTTATGAGCTCCTCAAGGGGACATCATCATCCTAATATATAGGACACGGTTTCCTCCTATAATCAACGACACACCATATAAATAATATCATCTCCCAACTTACCGAGCCTATCGATTTAATCTATAAATCTTGCCCATTGGTAAATCAAAGAGAAGAATACTAAGTACATGTGTCCGTTATTATATTGGGATTAAGAGTATGTACAATATAATATCTGAGGTCAGATTCGATTATGTAGTCAGCAATAAATCGAATCACCTCTAAGTCGGTCCTGCTCAATACACACGAAGTGCACTAGTGTGATTCTATGTTCAAGACAAACCAATCTCAAATCACACTACAACCATTCCAATGGTTTGTCCAAAGCAATCTCGGTTGTGAGCCTTTACTTATAATTTACATGGAACTGATAACATGATCTTTCGTGTGACACCACACACCATGTTATCTACAATGTAATGTATTAGACAATATTCATAGCCATAAAAATATGCAAACAATGATCATGTGATTCTTATTTCAAAATAAAGATGTTCATACAAAAGGTGGACTTTTCAGTATACATCCCAACAGTGTGTCCATCAAGGGGTGATGAATGCAATTTTGATCAATAGGGAAGAAATGAAGGTTGGGTAAACCTTCATTATGGATTGCCTCTCATTTAGTGATATGGGACTTATCACTAGGAAGAGTGAAGGCATCGAAGATGTTTTTTAACCAAGGGGGAGAATGTAGAATCTTTTTAAGAGATGAGACATTGAAAACCTTAATAGTCTTTTTGATGTATGCTAAAGGGGGGAAAGTGAGGTTTAAGTTATGTATGTTAGTATTATCCCTAAGTGTCGATTATGAGATGATTGGTAAAGAGACTTTTGTATCATATTTCACAAAAAAAGGCAAAGTTTATTGTTAATGTATTTACTTCATTGATGTGCCATTTGAATAAATATAATAATATCCTAGGGTAGTTGGTTCTAGTCTACAGCATAACAAGTTGATGACTTGATAGTGGGATACTGTAGATATATATAGAACACTACTTGTAACTGTTCCTAGTCAAGTATTAATATACAAGGATAATATTAATACACTGAGACTAGCATGTCGGTCAACTGATGACTTAATCTCACAAGTCATGGATATAAGATATAAAGTTGACACATGGATATATTAGAGAATATATATTGAACTGACCCTCCATGAGAATGTTTCATAAATTGTTATATGAGTGTCACAAATATTCTCATATTAGATATTAGTATGAATAGTACTTAGACCTAAAATCACTACGGTTCCCTACATAGGAGTTGTATACTTTGGTATCGACAAACGTGACCTGTAACAAGGTGGACTCTAAAGTCGATTACTGGGTATGCAATGAATTATGCATAGGGATGTAAGTGATAGAGATTTGATCTATCCCTTCTGTTAGTAATATATGAGAGGTGTCCTAAGGCAATCTCCTTATGTTTAAACCATTTATATGATAAATGTAGATTCACTATTTGAGTATACATGTTTTCATGTATTTGATTAAATCTTAAACTCATTTACTGAATGTCCACAATACGATTCATAACATGAGAGAATTTGTGATTGGATCACAACTAGTGAGTATCTCTACATGTATAATCGTGATGTATTGAAATTATCCCTAATCGATGAATTGATGGATTTAGACACCATCAATTCTGTCGAGACTAGCACAAGGTATACTCTTTGGTGTATCCAAGCAGCTAATTTTCACAGGCTGGAGACATTGTGATGTTCGGAGTTAATCGTGGATGCTAGTTATGGTAACTAGTTCATTGGAGTGACAAGCTATAAGACTTCATATGGTTTTCTGCATATATGGATATGTCAATGAAGTTCTAACTGTAGCTTAAGTGCGATGTTCCTTTGACTTGTGGTATTCAAGTCTTTTTGGTCATAGAGACTTATGCTTTGACATCTTAAGCAAGCATCTCCAAGGAGATGTGGACCCGGGATGATTGGGTATAAGTCAAAATGTTCGAAGGTGTTTGAATAGCCTATAAAGGATTCACCACTCCTTGCAAGGAGATGTTTACCCATGGCCTCTTGTCGAATTATTACTAAAGTCTTTGGCCAAAGCATTACATGTTTAGAGTAAGGTACTCTTCGATACATGTGGAGTAACTAGAATCCGTAGGACGAGGAAATGATACTTGGGCTAGGTGTGACGTAGTCAGCCTAGTGGGGACTGACACAATAGACCATGTCCTGAACCAAGTGGGTATAAGATGAGTGAAGGGAATGGGGCACGAATCATTCGAGCTGCTGAAGGGTTTCAGAAATAGTTCTGGATAACCGTTGATCTTTTCGGTTAATTGGGGATCATGATGTACTACTAGGTGCCACTCATGATCATTCTATAATTAATGGTTAATTAAAGACGGCCAACATAAACCGAGAACCTATTTGGTCACACGCACAACGAGCGTAATCCAAAGGATTTAAAACGAGCTTGAGAATGGGATTCTCAGACCGAGAGAAACTAGGTTTGGTTGGACCAAACATAAAGCGAGCATGAAATCGTTTCAGTCGCAATGGAAGAGTGGATGGGCCGTGTCTTATGAAGACATAATGGACGAACCAAAATGGTTTGGTTCTAATCCAATGGAGGATAATAAACCAAAGGGTTTGGTTTATTTTAAACGAATGAACCAAAAGTTGGTTCGGTTCGTTTTAACTTAAAATAGACCAACTCGGTTTGTTTATTTTAACTCAAGTTATTGGAGCGGGTTAACGGGTTTTGGTTATGAACCAATAACTCTAAGGAGAAGGTTTCTTAATAGTTAAGAAACACGTGCTCTATAAAAGCACAACTAGAGGTTTGGAGAGCCCTAAGTTTATTTTTGGAAATACTCTTCCTCTCCTCTCTTTCTCGCCACCCAAGGAGTCCATGCCACCTAACCCTTTTATGCTGTCGTCTGTTGGATCGAGAAGTATCGCTAGAGGGGGGGGGTGAATAGCGAGCGTAAAACTTTCTTTCGTTCGTTCGATAAGAGCAAGCACAACGAAAAAATAAATAACACAATTTATTTTTACTTGGTTCACAGCCCACCGACTACTAATCCAAGGACACGCGATCCTTGACCACGTACGAAGGGGCAATCCACTATAAAGTCTCCTCCTCGATAGAGGTAGGAGACAACGATCACAAAATCGAAAGAATAAGGATGAGACCAAAAGCCTACCTCACCTCGTTATGATTAAAATGACGATTGAATACAGTAAATAAAAATAATACTTGCTGTAGACGAATAGATTCGGAACTTGGCGTTGCATCGGTGTTACGACGTTGGAGCTTTGGCATTACGGGAGCACTTTGAGAGCAAGATGATTGATATTTGGGTTGGAGTCCTCCCCTCCTTTTATAGATTTTTTCCTTGGAATAAGTCTTGATAAAAATCCTCAACTTTTGGAACTGATCACAAGGTGACACATTATCTTATCGCGAAGTGGCTACGTCAAACATTATCCGTTTTGACCTAGCGTAAAAGGATGATTCATCGCCATCAGTCGACTGATGCCTTCCATCAGTCGATTGATGTGCATCTGTCGACTGCCCAATGACCAGCAGTCGACTATCAGCCTGGCCACTTCCCTGCAGTAAGAGATTTGCACGGAAAATGGTAAATATGACGGTTCCTTACTGTCCGATCTCAACCTAGACCTTCCACTGGAAGTATTAGTCGGATCGCCACCTACGGTCGTCCTCGTACAGAGGACACGACCTTACCATCTCTCTTCGCACTTGTGCTTACCTATGGTCCTTTATGACCTATCGCTTTTCTTTCGGTCTTCCACCTGGGTTCTTCGACTCCCACGAAGTTCCCCCGGTGTCGCCCGACCACCATGGTTTCCCGACTCAGGATTCTCCAGATGTCGCTGACCTTCGGCTTAGCTTAACCATTTCCTGCACACTTAATTCAGCTCATGAGATAACAATATGACCTTAACTTTAGATCTTTGTCATAATCAAAACCTAGGTTTGATTATCTAGTGCCCCTGCACAAACACCGTCTACCCTAGCTGTCGGCATCCAGCTGCTGCTCCGGTGACCCACCTTGGTTCCGATGACCCACCTTGGTTCCGGCGACCAAGGATTAGCTGGTCATCTCCTTTGGTCGGTGCCAAGTCCTCCACCAAGCCATCCAATTTTTGGACAACTTGTTTCCTTCTTGTCGGAGCATCGTTTGGACGACATTTAGAGCTCTGACAGTGACTTTATTGTCAAGGATTGGATCTCTGGTAATGCTCATAGGTGGAGGACCAAGGATTCGTCAATCGGTTGATGAATACCTCTCCGGAGAAGCGAGTTTTGGGGACTCGTTTTCGAATCCGAATTTTGATTCAGATTGTGATCTTCTCTCTATTAAGTGTCTTCGACACGAGGCTAGTGACTCCTACGAAGACGAGGCTCATAACTTGGCAAAGCTATCCCGACTGTACTCGGCGTGGATATGGATAGAGGCAATTCTAGCAAGAGTTGCTCTGGTTGATGTCATTCCCGCTGCACATGATACGTCAAGTATAACTAGCGAAATTTCCTTTTATTGCAAAATTTGAAACTACGATTATGTCTACACATATTGTACTTTGCATGCATGTGTGTGTATGTTGTAATAAATTAGATTTCTTACTTTTTAATTGTTCCGCTATGCACATGTTTATGAAACATTTTCGAACACACACTCACCGCAGTGCCGGAAACCCAACAGTGGTATCAGAGCCCAGGTTGTGTTTCGACATAATTGTAAAATTGTTTTGCGATAGTAATAATTGTATTTATGGAAATATTTTACTTTTGGAAAGTTTAGAAGTATTTATGGAAATTTTCTATTTTTAAAAAGTTTAGAAGTATTTATGGAAATCTTCAACTTTTCGAGAGTTTAGAAGTATTTATGTGAATTAACACTTTCCATAAATAAAATATGTGAATAGATTTTGAAATTTGTTTTCTAATTTAATCATGATTTGATTTGGGGAATCAAATCTAAAACATATTTTATTTCCATAAATAGTTTTGACAATTTAGAAAATTTATTTCCTAAATTAAATTTGACTTTCCTTAATTAACACTTTCCCTAAATAAAATATGTGATTAGATTTGAAATTTTTTTTCCTAATTTAATCATGATTTGATTTGGGGAATCAAATATCAAACATATTTTATTTCCATAAATAGTTATGACATATAAGGAAATTTTTGTACATGCCATAATTGTACGACATGTAATTGCATTAGATGCATATCATTATGTCATGCGTGTCGTGACATGTAGATGTATGCCATGTATGCCATGCCTTGTAGATAATAGTTATTTGCATGCAAAAAGGATGAGACATTAAAACCCTTACACAATATTAAAACCTATACCTTCCATTAATATGGTTAGAATCGGAGTTCTGTTTCTTGTTTGGGTTGTTGGACTCTCTCCAAGCCCGGCTCGAACCTGAAAATGTTCAAACCATGGAATAGTTTAATACTAATATGGTAAGATTCAGAGGTCAATTGTTAGCTTTGGTTGTTGGACTCTCTCCAAGCCGAGCTAATTGGTTGAATGCGCTCTAATCATATTAAAGCTATTTCTCGATTAATGGGTTGGCTTTAACCTAGAGCATCGGCTTGTTGGACTCTCTCCAAGGTCGATGTGAAGGTAGGTGAAGTTGAGTGCTATGCATATGATGCATACTTGTTAATGAGTTAACAACCTGATGTATGTGTGAGCATTCAATTAGTTGATAGCACATTGTGATAGTTGCATATATGTGATATGCAATCGATATACTTGATATCTACCATTGTAGCTATGAATGGCTTGGTGGACTCTCTCCAAGGTTGTTCATATCTATGTTGGATATCAGCCCATTCGAAGATGGGCCACGATCTCTTGAAGTGATTTTGGGGTTTTAAAATTCGAAAAATGAATGAGATTTGTAAATGTATGTTGATGCATTTTTCATCTTTCTCATATATGCTCGACTTTGTATTTCTAAGTTAATCGATTGATCATGACGTCTTTGAATTTGCGCACTATTTTGGATTCAAATAAATTGACTGGGCCTAACTTCTTGGACTGACTTAGAAACTTGAAAATTGTTTTCAAGACAGAAAAGCTCGTGTATGTCCTCGAAGAGCCTCTTCCCAACCGTCCTAAGGATGATGCAACTCCATACCAATTGTTGGCCTATCAGAAACATGTGGCTGATTCTGAATTGCCGAGTTGCATCATGCTAGCCGCGATGGTACCCGAACTGCAAAAGCAGCATGAACATATGGATGCTAATACTATAGTCTTCCATCTTCATGAGTTGTTTGATGAGAAAGCAACATCCGAAAGGTTCGAAGTCTTCAGGCTCCTCTTCACTTCTAAGATGCAAGAAGGGTCATCTGTAGTGCAGTTTGTGCTAAAGATGAATGGGTACATCGAGCGACTAACTACCCTCGGGTTTGTGATGGATCATGAATTAAGTATTGACTTAATTCTGCATTGTTTGCCCAAGAGTTTCTCAAAATTTGTGATGAACTACCGGATGAACAAACTCGAATCCAATATTCCTGAGCTCCTCAATATGCTGAAGACTGTGGAGCCTTCTGTGAAGCATGAGGAGAAGGCAGTTATGTTAGTTGATTCCTCAAAGAAAGGTTTTAAGAGGAAGTCAAAAGAACAGACCAAAAGGAAGAAGAAAAAGGCTAAGAAGGCAGAACCAACACTAAAGGGCACTTGCCATCATTGTGGTAAGGAGGGCCACTAGCGAAGAAACTACAAGATTTATCTTGAGTCCGTGAAGAAGAAGAAGGCATATGATGCCCCATCCTCTTCAGGTATCTTTGTTATTGATTGTCATTCTATTTCCTTAGACACTTGGGTATTGGAAACTGGGTGTGGCTCACATATATGTAATGATTGTTGGAATGTATAGTGAAAGCCGAGCTCTTTTGTATGAACATTTTTATTTTGAAATAAGAATCACATGATCATTGTTTGCAATTTTTATATTTATTATATGTGTGCATATTGTCTAATAATTTACATTATAGATAACATGGTGCTTGGTGTGGCATAGAAGATCATGTTATCAGTCGCTTGTAGAATATAAGTAGAGGCTCACAACCAAGAAGGTTTTGGACAAACCATTGGCATGGTTGTAGTGTGGCTTGATATTGTTTTGTCTTGAACATAGAGTTACACGAGTACACTTAGGTGTATTGAGCAGGACCGACATAGAGGTGATTCAATTTATTGCTGACTACATAATTGAATCGGACCTCGGACATTATGTTGTACATGCTCTTAATCCCGATATAATAACGGGCACATGTACTTAGTAATTATTTCTTTGATTTACCAAAGGGTGAGATTTATATGGATTAAATCAATATGCCCGGTAAGTTGGGAAATGATATTATTTACATGGTGTGCCGTTAATTATAGGAGGAAACCATGTCATACATATTAGGTTGATGATGTCTCCTTGAGGAGCTCATAAGGTTCATCATGTAAACCCTGCAGGTTGACTTAGTCAACATGATGATAAGGTTGAGTGGTACTTCTCGAGGAGTTAGATGTTAATTGATTGATGGTCAGTAAATCAATTAATTGATGGACATTCGATATCTTAAAAATGGAGAGATGGATGTACAAATAATGTATGGAGCCCATATTAATTTATGGGGGTTGGTAAGGTAATTCAATGATGATCCTCTAGTGGAATGGAACATCATTGATGGATCAAGTTTGTGTGGTTCCGATCCATCGGGTGGCCAAGATGCAACTCCTCCTCATGGTCCCTATCGTAGCCTAATATAATCCTCATGAACCCTAGATCCAATGATGGAAAACAAAACTCTAGATACGACAGTGGAGATTAAATCTCTAGATCCGACGGTTGAGATTAAATCTCTAGATCTGACGGTTGAGATTAAATCTCTAGATCCAATGGTAGAGATTAAATCTCTAGATCCAACGGTTGAGATTAAATCTCTAGATCAGACGGTTGAAATTAAATCCCTAGATCCGACGGTGGAGATTAAATCTCTAGTTCCGACGGTTGAGATTAAATCTCTAGATCCGACGATTGAGATTAAAACCCTAGAACCGACGGTGGAGATTAAAACAAGGCTTAAGCCCAACACTGTAAAAGGGGGCTTAAGGTGGGCGGCAAGAGTGGTTGTTGTTGTTGGTTGGTTTTGGAGATTAGGGTTTTGCCTATCATAAGCAGTGACAAGAAACCTAAGGAGATTAGGGTTTTGAAGGTAAGGTGGGCGGCAACTATAGGAGAGGTTCTCTTCTTCTTCCTAGGGTGTTGCCGACACCTATCTCTTTTCCCTCTACCTTGGTCGGCGCTCAACCGATTCTTCTTCTTTTCCTCTTGGCCGGTGACACAAAGGAGCTAGGGATTGTTCCCTTGTTCGGTTCCTTGGTTGGCCATCTTGTTCTATCTTTTCTTGGGGCCGGCGGCATCAAGCCTTTGTGGCTTGGTGGTTGGCTCAAGCAAGAAGGGAAGAAGAGTTCTTTTTTCTTTCGATTGAAGAAGATCTAGCAAGCTTCAACTTGTGGAGGATCTTCGCCAACACGAAGTCTACAAGGAGGTTATGACATACGATAGAAGATCGAGAGGTATAAATGTTTTACAAGTTTTATTATTGATCTTTGCATGTTCTTATTAATATGATTGTATGTTTTGATTATACATGTCTACATCCATATGTATTTGTATAATCATGGACCCCGAAGATAAACACAAAAACCGACGATCCGTCTGTCCTCTCTTCCGCGGCTAATCGACTAGAAGAGTTTGGTTGCTTGAACAACTAGTTTGGTCAAGCGATCGCTCAAGTCGTTAGCACGATGACGAATTGGTTGATCTTAGGAAACTCATCCCATCTGGATTAGTTTTCATTAGTGAAAATTTTAATATGGGGACATGGGAGCCAACGAGCCTCCGAGCAATGCCATCAATTTGGTATCAGAGCCAAGGTTTCCGGTTTTGTGTGTTTTGGATTCGGTTACTTTCATTCACTTATCATATATTGTATATGCCGGATGATAGTAGGATGCACGTAGGATAACTTTTTGGTTGCAAGCATAAGTTCCAACTATTATGGCTATATATGTGTGTTTGTGATTGCATGTGTGTGTGATTGTATATTATTTGAATCCTCGGGGTTGACGAGGCTAAATTAGTATTTAATTTTTGTAATTAAATACGACATTGTTTAGCCACTCATTTTAGTTTATTTTCGATCTAGTTTATTTGTACACTCCTTCGTGGAGTATAGGATCGTTGGATGTAAATAAAAATAGTTTGTCTTGGCTTGGATCTCTTTGGTGACTTGCACACGGAAAAAGGTGGAGCGGATGAGGTGAAGACACGACGGGACGCATATTGGAGAACAATGCCATAATAGTTGGGAAAATTCTGATTTTTTCCACATTTATTGCTGATTTATTTTTTATGCATGTTGTGTGTGCTTGAAAATTCCTCATTGTCAATTTACTAAGTGGGAGAGGGAAATTTTAATTAATTCCCGCGACCTCCATTACAATTTGACGTGTGATGCAACAAACTTGCGCGTCGGCTCTGAGTGCCTTCCTCCCCATCGGATAAGTTTGTTTGCGGATCACTGGGTCAAATAATGGTTATAGGAAATTATTTAGGAGCTTGTGTACTTCCCCATCGGTAAGGCACATAATCCGAGATAATTCCCTTAGTATCGTCTAATGGTGCACACTTAGATGCAAATAAAAAGTATCCTCCCCATCGGAGTCACTGCTTTTATTTGTAGGGCCAAAGAGGAACCAACTATTAATTTTATTTGTCAAAAAGTAAGGTTGACAAGATAATAAAATTAATGGGTTAAACCTCCTCTTACAAATGTAGAATTCGTATAGGTCCACACAATCGTGGCATGCGATATTCTCAGTGTTTTGAGGTATTGGTTGATTTCGAAATTTTATTGTTTGAGGAATCAATGATATTTGAAATCTAATATTTTGATCATTGTGATTCTTAGGTTTTTTCAAATGACTTTCAACCCACTTGCTGTGATATTAAAAGAAAATAAACTTACTGGAACAAATTATATTGATTGGAAAAGAAATTTGGATATTGTCTTAACTGCAGACGAGTACAAATTTGTACTCTTCGAGGTCTGTCCTCCTAAGCCCACCGATGACTCTTATGAAAAGGAGAAAGAAAGTTATAAGAAATTGGATCAAGGAAGATGAGATGGTGCAGTGTTACATTTTGGCATCTATGTCAAATGTGCTGCAACATCAGCATCAGGCAATGGCCAAGGCTTATGACATGATGCTCAATCTCAAAGAACTTTTCGGACATCAAAGTAGGGCGGCCAGACAGGAGTCTATGAGAAACTTGATGACGACCACCATGATCGAGGGAACACCCGTCAGGGACCATCTTCTCAAGATGATGGCTTATCTGAATGAGATGGAAGTCCTCGGAGCTGAGATCGATGGGGAAACATAGGTCGATATCATACTCCAGTATCTGCCAAGGAGTTTTGAGCAGTTCCGCCTCAACTACAACATGAACAAGAGGTTGTATTCGTTGGTGGTGCTTCTGACAGAACTCCAGGCGGCAGAGGTGATTTTTCATCAAAGAGCTCAAGCCATGGTTGCTCAGAAGGTTTCTACTTCTAAACCGAAAGGGAAGAATAAGAAGAAGCAAGGTGGAGCAAAGAAAGTGGCAGTAGGACCTCAGGCAGGAGTGAAGAAGCCAAAAGGCAAATGCTTCACTTGCAAGCAGACTGGACATTGGAAGACGGACTGTCCTCGCCGAAAGAACAAAGGTATATCTTCTTGTTTAGTTGTTGAAACATGTTTAGCGGTGTTATCTACCAGTACCTGGTGTGTAGATACAGGAGCCACTGATCATGTCTGCAATACTTTGTAGGGGTTCTAGGAAACCCGACGACTAGCTGAGGGAGGGATTACCGTCTTCATGGGCAATGCTTCAAAGGTGGCTGCTATTGCAGTGGGAGACGTTTATTTATCTTTTGATAGGAATAAAGTTTTGGTTTTGAGAAATTGTCTTTATGTACCTACTTTTAGAAAGAATCTAATTTCAGTTTCTAAATTATTTCTGGATGGATATTCTGTTTCTTTTAATGACAAAGTTGTTATAAAAAGGAATAGGGAGATTATCTGTTCTGGTACATTGGTTGGCAATTTGTACACTCTTGAACTGAAAACTCCCTCGATGCATATAGAAGTGAACAACTCATCTTCTAAGTCTAATAAGAGAAAAGAACCTTCGAAAATGAACCAAACATATCTTTGGCACCTAAGACTTGGTCATATTAACCTAAGTAGAATTCAAAGGTTGATAGTTGATGGATCGTTGGGTTTATTAGAGGTGGAAAATCTCCCAACCTGCGAGTCTTGCTTGGAAGGTAAGATGACCAAGAGGCCTTTTAAGGCTAAGGGGTATAGAGCCAAAGATGTATTGGAATTTGTTCATTCTGATTTGTGCGGTCCTATGACTATCCAGGCTAGAGGTGGCTTTGAATACTTTGTCTCTTTTATAGACGATTATTCAAGGTATGGATACATTTACTTGATGCGCTGCAAGTCTTAATGCTTTGACAGGTTCAAAGAATTCAAGGCTGATGTGGAGAACCGTCAAGGTAAAAGTATCAAGATACTATGATCTGATCATGGTGGTGAGTACCTCTTGGGAGAGTTTAAGAACTACTTATCATAGGCTGGGATTCAATCCCAATTGACTCCTCCTGGCACACCTCAGCATAATGGTGTAGCAGAGCAAATGATGAGTTATTCTGACATGCCAAATTCGTTCTTGGGATATGCTCTAGATACGACGGTGTATATTCTGAACTTGGTACCATCTAAATCAGTGACTTCTACTCCCACAGAATTGTGGACTGGGCGAAAGCCTAGTCTAAGACATATTCGGATATGGGGAGTCCAACACATGTGCTGAAGGCAGATGGTGGTAAGTTGGAACCTCGTACAGATGTACGCATGTTCATTAGCTATCCTAGAGGAACGAAAGGTGGTTTGTTTTATAGTCCTAGAAATCAGAGGGTGATCGTTAGCATGAACACCAGATTTCTAGAGGAAGACTATGTGATGAGCCACAGGCCCAAGAGTAAAATTGTTCTGGAGGAGTTAAAAGGGGAAGTCACTTCTTCAGTACCACCGATAAAAAAGGAAATACCACAAGTCACTGCACAGCGTGTCACATAGCATACACAGGAGGCACCTCGTTGTAGTGGGAGGGTTGTTAGACAACCAGAGAGATTCATGTTCTTGGAAGAGTCTTCAGACTTAGTCCCTGGTAAACATGAACCTGATACCTGGACATATGACGAGGCACTCCAAGATAGAGATGCGGTATCTTGGCAAAGAGCGATGAATTCAGAGATAGAATCTATGGATTCTAATCATGTCTGGGAGCTAGTAGAACCACCCGATGGTGTGAAAGCCATTGGATGCAAGTGGATCTACAAGAGAAATAGAGGAGTAGATGGGAAGGTTGAGACCTTCAAAGTTAGGCTTGTTGCGAAAGGGTATACTCAGAAAGAGGGTATCGATTATGAGGAGTTCTTTTCACCGGTATCCATGCTTAAGTCTATCCGGATTCTCTTATGCATAGCAGCTCATATGGATTATTAGGTGTGGCAAATGGATGTCAAGACAGCTTTCCTTAATGGAAGTCTTGAGGAAAACATCTACATGAAGCAACCAGAGGGATTCATTGCTAAAGGCAAAGAGCATCTTGTGTGTAAGCTTAATCGGTCCATTTATGGATTGAAGCAAGCTTCGAGGTCTTGGAACATCCGCTTTGATGAGATAATCTAGTCTTATGGATTTATTCAAAGTCAGGATGAGTCTTGTGTATACAAGAGATGTGACGGAAACGTAGTGGTATTTCTTGTACTATACGTAGATAACATTTTGGTGATTGGCAACAATATCAAAGTGTTATCGGGCGTAAGGGTATGGTTGTCCAAACAATTTGATATGAAGGACTTGGGACAGGTGGGACACATCCTTGGGATCAAGGTTGTAAGGGATCGCAGGAAAAGGATGTTGTGCTTATCCCAAGCTTCATACATAGACACGATTATGGATCATTTTAGCATGCAGAACTCCAAGAAGGGTTTTCTACCTTTTAGGCATGGTGTTCCTTTATCTAAGGAGATGTGTACTAGATCATCTGAGGAGATAAAGGAGATAAAGGCAGTTCCTTATGCTTCGACAGTAGGAAGCCTCATGTATGCTATGCTATGTACGAGACCAGATATCTGCTTTGCCATGGGCATGGTTAGCAGATATCAGAGTAATCCTGGACAGGGACATTGGACTGCGGTAAAGCATATATTGAAGTACCTGAGAAAGACTAGGGATTATATGCTGGTTTACTGTGCAGATCAATTAGTCCCTGTGGGTTACACGGATTCGGATTTCCAATCAGATAGGGACAAGAGTAAGTCTACCTCGGGGTTTGTGTTTACTTTTGGAGGTGGAGCCATAGTATGGAGGAGTGTCCAACAGAAATCCGTGGCGGACTCTACCATGGAAGCTAAGTATATGGAAGCCTCTGAGGCAGCTAAAGAAGCTGTGTCGCTCAGGAACTTCTTGATGGACTTGGATGTGATTTCTGGTTTGCTCAGAACTATCACAATTTATTGTGATAATAATGGTGCAGTTGCAAACTCGAAGGAACCACGAGCCCATAAGGTGAGTAAACACATAGAGCGCAAGTACCACCTCATACGAGAAATCGTAAAGGAGGTAGAAGTAGCTGTCGCCAAGATTGCATCAGAGGATAACCTGGCGGATCTATTCACTAAGGCCCTTCCAGCGAAAGCGTTTGATAGGCATGTGGAGGACATGGGGATCAGATGTATGGCAATGTGATGATAGCATAGTCTTTTAGTATAAGTGGGAGATTGTTAGAATGTATACTGAAAGCCTAGCTTTTTTTTATGAAAATTTTTATTTTGAAATAAGAATCACATGATCATTGTTTGCACTTTATATTTATTATATTTGTGCATATTGTCTAATACTTTACATTGTAGATAACATGGTGCTTTGTGTGGCACAGAATATCATGTTATCAGTCCCTTGTAGAATATAAGTAGAGGCTCACAACCAAGATGTTTTTGGACAAACCATTGGCATAGTTGTAGTGTTTCTTGGTATTGTTTTTTCTTAAACATAGATTTACACTAGTACACTTAGGTGTATTGAGCAGGACCGACAAGTTGGTGCAGTAGGAAGTAACACTGTATTGCCTTATCTACCACCGAAGCCGAATACATCGCGATGGGTGAGTGTGTCACTCAACTTCTTTGGATGAAGCACACTCTCCGCGACTTTAAGTTAGACTTTACGAATACTAAACTTCACGTAGATAACATTAGTTCAATTAATCTTACTAAGAACCGACTCTGACCTGGACTTGTTGATCTTTCATATCAATCAAGCCAAATATGAGTCGAACATTTTATAGATGAACTTATTTTCAGAATAATGTGGAACGTTTTCAAATTAATACTTATATTTTATTCCACACACACCCTCACTCTTTTCGATATATGGCAAAAGGGGGAGAAAAAGTCCAAAGTTAAGGGATAATTTTTTTATGGCCAAGGCTTAGTTAACTTGTTCGTGTTAACAAAACGGAAAGGTTTACTTAACTTTAAGTTAACTTGTTAACAAAACGGAAGTAAAGGCCAAGGTTAAGAAATCAGTTTTTTGATTTCTTAACTTAAAATTTATTTTAAACACTAAGGCCAATATTAAGTAATTACGGTTACTTAATTCTTTTGTTTAGTAGCAAACATCAAGGGGGAGAGTTAAAACTCTTTCTCAAGTACTCACCCTCGGTCAAGGGGGAGGATTCCTCAAGGGGGAGCACTTGAAAAAAAGTTTTTATATACTCCTGCTCATTCATGCTTTTTTATACTCCTGCTCATTCATGCATATCTCTTGCTCATTTTGTTTAATGCACTTAATTTATTTTTCTTAACTTTGTATGTGGGTTTGCCATAAATCAAAAAGGGGGAGATTGTTGGGCCAATAGACACCTAAGTCGAACCTGAGTTTTGATTATAGCAAATGATACAAAGTTAAGCTCATGTCGTTATCTCACGAGCTGAATCGAGTGTGCAGAAAATTGCTATAGCTGGAGCTGAAGGCTAGCGACACCCGAAGGAAGCCGCGGTGGTCGGGCGACACTCGAGTGACTTCGGAGGAAGCTGAAGGAATCAAGTGGAAGGCCGGAAGCAAAAGTGACATAGTAAGTATCGAGGTAAGCTCGAGTGAGTAAAGTGAAGTGAGATCGTGTCCTTTGTACGGGGACGTCCTTAGGCGACGATCCGACCCAAGACTTCCCATGGAAGGTCTATGTTTGGATCGGACGGCAAGTGGCCGTCGAATTCACTTATATTTTGAGCTAACTCTTTATTGTAGTCAAAAATCCTAGCCATCAGTTCAACCAGCCAGTTCAACCGGCCAGTTCAACCGGGCCAGTTAAACCGATGGTCAAAAATCATCCTCGAGGAGTCAAGCTTTATCACCATTTTTCAAGGAGTTTTGTGCCCAATTCCTATTGGTTGAAGAACCATTCGATGAGGGGCTTAAAGGCTATAAAAGGAGGGCTTCTCCTAGGGTTTTTCATCATCTCTAAGTGCTCACAAACCTCGACATCTCTGCGATTTTCCGACGACTCTACGACGAAGTGCTACCAACAACCCTAGTTTACTTTCTACTATTTTAGTTGTTGATATTCTTATTTTGTCGTCTCTTTAAATATTGCAATTCCTTTTATTAATCGAGGTTTTCTATCGTTGTACTTTACATTAATAGAAGAGAGGGTTTGTCTCTCTATCTTTTCTTTCGAAGTTTTTTTTGTAATCGTCAAACTCCTACCTCTAACGAGGAGGAGTGTTTTTCGTGAATTTCCCTCTGTGCGTGATCAAGGATCACTAGGGTCTTGGAGTAGTAGTCGAAGGCTACAAACCAAGTAAAAAAACATTTGTCTCATTTATTTATAGTTTATCTTTCCGCTGCAATTAACTGTCTACTCGAGTTTTAACGAACGAATTAAAAAAAAGGTTTATCTCTGTTCACCCGCGCTCTAGCTATCCGCTTCGATCCAACACAACATAGAGGTGATTCAATTTATTACTGACTACATAATTGAATTGGACCTCGGACATTATGTTGTACATGTCCTTAATCCCGATATAATAATGGGCACATGTATTTTGTATTTATTTCTTTGATTTACCAAAGGGTGAGATTTATATGGATTAAATCAATATGCCTGGTAAGTTGGGAAATGATATTATTTACATGGTGCGCCGTTAATTATAGGAGGAAACCGTGTCCTACATATTATGTTGATGATGTCCCCTTGAGGAGCTCATAAGGTTCATCATGTAAACCCTGCAGGTTGACTTAGTCAACATGATGATAAGGTTGAGTGGTACTACTCGAGGAGTTAGATGTTAATTGATTGATGGTCAGTAAATCAATTAATTGACGGACATTCGATATCTTAAACACGGGGAGATGGATGTACAAATAATGTATGAAGCCCATATTAATTTATGGGGGTTGGTAAGGTAATTCAATGATGATCCTCTAGTGGAATGGAACATCATTGATGGATCAAGTTTGTGTGGTTCCGATCCATCGGGTGGCCAAGATCCAACTCCTCCTCATGGTCTCTATCGTAGCCTAATATAATCCTCATGAAGCCTAGATCCAATGATGGAAAACAAAACTCTAGATCCGATGGTGGAGATTAAATCTCTAGATCCGACGGTTGAGATTAAATCTCTAGATACGACGGTTGAGATTAAATCCATAGATCCGATGGTGGAGATTAAATCCCTAGATCCAATGGTTGAGATTAAATCTCTAGATCCGACGGTAGAGATTAAATCCCTAGATTCGATGGTGGAGATTAAATCTTTAGTTCCGACGGTTGAGATTAAATCTCTAGATCCGACGGTTGAGATTAAAACCCTAGAACCGATGGTGGAGATTATAATAAGGCTTAAGCCCAACTCTATAAAAGGGGGCTTAAGGTGGGCGGCAAGAGTGGTTGTTGTTGTTGGTTGGTTTTGGAGATTAGGGATTTGCCTATCATAAGCTTGGGCGGCAAGAAACCCTAAGGAGATTAGGGTTTGGTGGGCGGCTAGGGTTTGGAAGGTAAGGTGGGCGGCACCTATAGGAGAGGTGCTCTTCTTCTTCCTAGGGTGTTGCCGACACCTATCTCTTTTCCCTCTTCCTTGGTCGGCGCTCAACCTATTCCTCTTCTCCTCTTCTTTTCCTCTTGGCCGGCGGCACAAAGGAGCTAGGGATTGTTCCCTTGTTCGGTTCTTTGGTTGGCCATCTTGTTCTATCTTTTCTTGGGGTCGGCGGCATCAAGCCTTTGTGGCTTGGTGGTTGGCTCAAGCAATAAGGGAAGGAGAGTTCTTTTTTTCTTTTGATTGAAGAAGATCTAGGAAGCTTCAACTTGTGGAGGATCTTCGCTCACACGAAGTCTACAAGGAGGTTAGGACATACGATAGAAGATCGAGAGGTATAAAAGTTTTACAAGTTTTATTATTGATCTTTGCATGTTCTTATTAATATGATTGTATGTTTTGATTATACATGTATACATCAATATGTATTTGTATAATCATGGACCCCGAAGATAAACACAAAAACCGGCGATCCGTCCGTCGTCTCTTCCCGGCAAACCGCACCTGGCACACCTCAGCAGAATGGTGTAGCAGAGCGAAGGAATATGACTCTTATGGAGATGGTTAGATCGATAATGAGTTATTCTGACATGCTAAATTCGTTCTAAGGATATGCTCTAGATACGGCGGTGTACATTCTTAACTTGGTACCATCTAAATCAGTGCCTTCTACTCCCACAGAATTGTGGACTGAGCGAAAGCCTAGTCTAAGACATATTCGGATATGGGGAGTCCAACACATGTGCTGAAGGCAGATGGTGGTAAGTTGGAACCTCGTACAGAAGTACGAATGTTCATTAGCTATCCTAGAGGAACGAAAGGTGGTTTGTTTTATATTCCTAGAAATCAGAGGGTGATCGTTAGCATGAACACCAGATTTCTAGAGGAAGACTATGTGATGAGCCACAAGCCCAAGAGTAAAATTGTTCTGGAGGAGTTAAAAGGGGAAGTCACTTCTTCAGTACCACCGGTACAAGAGGAAATACCACAATTCAGCTCATGAGATAACAATATGACCCTAACATTAGATCTTTGCCATAATCAAAACCTAGGTTTGATTATCTAGTGCCCCTGCACAAACACCGTCTACCCTAGCTGTCGGCATCCAGCTGCTGCTCCGGTGACCTACCTTGGTTCTGGCGACCAAGGATTAGCTGGTCATCTCCTTTGGTCGGTGCCATGTCCTCCACCAAGCCATCCAATTTTTGGAAAACTTGTTTCCTTCTTGTCGGAGCATCATTTGGATGACATTTGGAGCTCTGACAATGACTTTATTGTCGAGGATTGGATCTCTAGTAATGCTCATAGGTGGAGGACCAAGGATTCGTCAATCGGTTGATGAATACCTATCGTAGGGACCATGAGGAGTTGGATCTTGGCCACCCGATGGATCTGACGGTGGAGATTAAATCTCTAGATCCAACGGTTGAGATTAAATCCCTAGATTCGACGGTGGAGATTAAATCTTTAGTTCCGACGGTTGAGATTAAATCTCTAGATCCGACGGTTGAGATTAAAACCCTAGAACCGACGGTGGAGATTAAAACAAGGCTTAAGCCCAACTCTATAAAAGGGGGCTTAAGGTGGGCGGCAAGAGTGGTTGTTGTTGTTGGTTGGTTTTGGAGATTAGGGTTTTGCCTATCATAAGCTTGGGCGGCAAGAAACCCTAAGGAGATTAGGGTTTGGTGCGCGGCTAGGGTTTGGAAGGTAAGGTGGGCGGCAACTATAGGAGAGGTGCTCTTCTTCTTCCTAGGGTGTTGCCGGCACCTATCTCTTTTCCCTCTTCCTTGGTCGGCGCTCAACCTATTCCTCTTCTCCTCTTCTTTTCCTCTTGGCCGGCGGCATAAAGGAGCTAGGGATTGTTCCCTTGTTCGGTTCCTTGGTTGGCCATCTTGTTCTATCTTTTCTTGGGGTCGGCGGCATCAAGCCTTTGTGGCTTGGTGGTTGGCTCAAGCAAGAAGGGAAGGAGAGTTCTTTTTTCTTTTGATTAAAGAAGATCTAGGAAGCTTCAACTTGTGGAGGATCTTCGCTCACACGAAGTCTACAAGGAGGTTAGGACATACGATAGAAGATCGAGAGGTATAAAAGTTTTACAAGTTTTATTATTGATCTTTGCATGTTCTTATTAATATGATTGTATGTTTTGATTATACATGTATACATCAATATGTATTTTTATAATCAGGACCCCGAAGATAAACACAAAAACCGGCGATCCGTCCGTCGTCTCTTCCCGGCAAACAGACTAGAAGAGTTTGGTTGCTTGAATAACTAGTTTGTTCAAGCCATCGCTCAAGTCAATAGCACGACGACGAATTGGTTGAGCTTAGGAAACTCATCCCATCCGGATTAGTTTTCATTAGTGAAAATTTTAATCCGGGGACATGGGATCCAACGAGCCTCCGAGCAATGCCATCAATTTGGCATCAGAGCCATGGTTTCCGGTTTTGTGTGTTTTGGATTCGGTTACTTTCAAGCACTTATTATATATTGTATATGCCAGATGATAGTAGGATGTGCGTAGGATAACTTTTTGGTTGCAGGCATAAGTTCCAACTATTATGGCTATATATGTGTGTATGTGATTGCATGTGTGTGTGATTGTATATTATTTGAATCCTCGGGGTTGACGAGGCTAAATTAGTATTTAATTTTTGTAATTAAATACGGCATTGTTTAGCCACTCATTTTAGTTTACTTTCGATCTAGATTATTTGTACACTCCTTCGTGGATTATAGGATCGATGGATGTAAATTAAAATAGTTTGCCTTGGCTCGGATCTCTTTGGTGACTTGCGCACGAAAAAAGGTGGAGCGGACGAGGTGGCGACACGACGGGATGCATATTGGAGAACAATGGCATAATAGTTGGGAAAATTCTGATTTTTTACACATTTATTGTTGATTTGTTTTATATGCATGTTGTGTGTGCTGGAAAATTCCTCACTGTCAATTTACTAAGTGGGAGAGGGACATTTTAATTAATTCCCGCGACCTCCATTACAATTTGACGTGTGATGCAACGAACTTGCGCGTCGGCTTTGAGTGCCTTCCTCCCCATCGGATGAGTTTGTTTGCGGATCACTAGGTCAAATAATGGTCATAGGAAATTATTTAGGAGCGTGTGACTTCCCTATCGGTAAGGCACATAATCCGAGATAATTCCCTTAGTATCGTGTAATGGTGCACACTTAGATGCAAATAAAAAGTATCCTCTCCATCGGAGTCACTGCTTTTATTTGTAGGGCAAAAGAGGAACCAACTATTAATTTTATTTGTCAAAAAGTATGGTTGACAAGATAATAAAATTAATGGGTTAAACCTCCTCTTACAAATGTAGAATTCATATAGGTCCACAATATCGTGGCATGCGATATTTTCGGTGTTTTGAGGTGTTGGTTGATTTCAAAATTTTATTGTTTGAGGCATCAATGATATTTGAAATCTAATATTTTGATCATTGTGATTCTTAGGTTTTTTCAAATGACTTTCAACCCACTTGCTGTGATATTAAAAGAAAATAAACTTATTGGAACAAATTATATTGATTGGAAAAGAAATTTGGATATTGTCTTAACTGCAGAGGAGTACAAATTTGTACTCTTCGAGGTCTGTCCTCCTAGGCCCACCGATGACTCTGATGAAAAGGAGAAAGAAAGTTATAAGAAATGGATCAAGGCAGATGAGATGGTGCGGTGTTACATTTTGGCATCTATGTCATATGTGCTGCAACATTAGCATCAGGCCATGGCCACGGCTTATCACATGATGCTCAATCTCAAGGAACTTTTCGGACATCAGAGCAGGGCGGCCAGACAGGAGACTATGAGGAACTTGATAACGACCACCATGATTGAGGGAACACCCGTCAGGGACCATGTTCTCAAGATGATGGCTCATCTGAATGAGATGGAAGTCCTCGGAGCTGAGATTGATGGGAAAACCCAGGTCGATATCATTCTCCAGTCTTTGCCTAGGAGTTTTGAGCAGTTCTGCCTCAACTACAACATGAACAAGAGGTTGTATTCGTTGGCGGAGCTTTTGACAGAACTCCAGGCGACAGAGGTTCTTTTTCGTCAAAGCGCTCAAGCCATGGTTGCTCAGAAGGTTTCTACTTCTAAACCGAAAGGGAAGAATAAGAAGAAGCAAGGTGGAGCAAAGAAAGTGGCAGTAGGACCTCAGGCAGGAGTGAAGAAGCCAAAAGGCAAATGCTTCACTTGCAAGCAGACTGGACATTGGAAGACGGACTGTCCTCACCGAAAGAACAAAGGTATATCTTCTTGTTTAGTTGTTGAAACATGTTTAGCGGTGTTATCTACCAGTACCTGGTGTGTAGATACAGGAGCCACTGATCATGTCTGTAATACTTTGCAGGGGTTCCAGGAAACCCGACGACTAGCTGAGGGAGGGATTACCGTCTTCATGGGCAATGCTTCAAAGGTGGCGGCTATTGTAGTGGGAGACGTTTATTTATCTTTTGATAGGAATAAAGTTTTGGTTTTGAGAAATTGTCTTTATGTACCTACTTTTAGAAAGAATCTAATTTCAGTTTCTAAATTGTTTTTGGATGGATATTCTGTTTCTTTTAATGATAAAGTTGTTATAAAAAGGAATAGAGAGATTATCTGTTTTGGTAAATTGGTTGGCAATTTGTACACTCTTGAACCGAAAACACCCACGATGCATATAGAAGTGAATAACTCATCTTCTAAGTCTAATAAGAGAGAAGAACCTTCAAAAATGAACCAAACATATCTTTGGCACCTAAGACTTGGTCATATTAACCTGAGTAGAATTCAAAGGTTGATAGCTGATGGACACTTGGGTTTATTAGTGGTGGAAGATCTCCCAACCAGCGAGACTTGCTTGGAAGGTAAAATGACCAAGAGGCCTTTTAAGGCTAAGGGGTATAGAGACAAAGATGTATTGGAATTGGTTCATTCTGATTTGTGCGGTCCTATGTCTATCCAGGCTAGAGGTGGCTTTGAATACTTTGTCTCTTTTATTGACGATTATTCAAGGTATGGATACATTTACTTGATGCACCACAAGTCTGAATGCTTTGACAGGTTCAAAGAATTCAAGGCTGATGTGGAGAACCGTCAAGGTAATAGTATCAAGACACTACGATCTGATCATGGTGGTGAGTACCACTTGGGAGAGTTTAAGAACTACTTATCATAGGCTGGGATTCAATCTCAATTGACCGCACCTGGCACACCCCAGCAGAATGGTGTAGCAGAGTGAAGGAATATGACTCTTATGGAGATGGTTAGATCGATGATGAGTTATTCTGACATGCCAAATTCGTTCTGGGGATATGCTCTAGATACGGCGGTGTACATTCTTAACTTGGTACCATCTAAATCAGTGCCTTCTACTCCCACAGAATTGTGGACTGAGCGAAAGCCTAGTCTAAGACATATTCGGATATGAGGAGTCCAGCACATGTGCTGAAGGTAGATGGTGGTAAGTTGGAACCTCGTACAGAAGTACGCATGTTCATTAGATATCCTAGAGGAACAAAAGGTGGTTTGTTTTATATTCCTAGAAATCAGAGGGTGATCTTTAGCACGAACACCAGATTTCTAGAGGAAGACTATGTGATGAGCCACAAGCCCAAGAGTAAAATTGTTCTGGAGGAGTTAAAAGGGGAAGTCACTTCTTCAGTACCACCGGTACAAGAGGAAATACCACAAGTCACTACACCGCGTGTCACAGAGCATACACAGGAGGCACCTCGTCGTAGTGGGAGGGTTGTTAGACAACCAGAGTGATTCATGTTCTTGGGAGAGTCTTCGGACTTAGTCCCTGGTAAACATGAACCTGATCCCTGGACATATGACGAGACACTCCAAGATAGAGATGCGGTATCTTGGCAAAGAGCGATGAATTCAAAGAAAGAATCTATGGATTCTAATCATGTCTGGGAGCTAGTAGAACCACTCGATGATGTGAAAGCCATTGGATGCATGTGGATCTACAAGAGAAAGAGAGGAGTAGACGGGAAGGTTGAGACCTTCAAAGTTAGGCTTGTTGCGAAAGGGTATACTCAGAAAGAGGGTATCGATTATGAGGAGACCTTTTCGCCGGTAACCATGCTTAAGTCTAGCCGGATTCTCTTATGCATAGTAGCTCATATGGATTATGAGGTATGGCAGATGGATGTCAAGACAACTTTCCTTAATGGAAGTCTTGAGGAAAACATCTACATGAAGCAACCAGAGGGATTCATTGCTAAAGGAAAAGAGCATCTTGTGTGAAAGCTTAATCGGTCCATTTATGGATTGAAGCAAGCTTCGAGGTCTTGGAACATCTGCTTTGATGAGGTAATCGAGTCTTAAGGATTTATTCAAAGTCAGGATGAGTCTTGTGTATACAAGAGATGTAACGGAAACATAGTGGTATTTCTTGTACTATACGTAGATAACATTTTGGTGATTGGCAACAATATCAAAGTGTTATCGGGCGTAAGGGTATGGTTGTCCAAACAGTTTGATATGAAGGACTTGGGAGAGGTGGGACACATCCTTGGGTTCAAGGTTGTAAGGGATCGCAGGAAAAGGATGTTGTGTTATCCCAAGCTTCATACATAGACACGATTATGGATCGTTTTAGCATGCATAACTTCAAGAAGGGTTTTCTACCTTTCAGGCATATAGTTCCTTTATCTAAGGAGATGTGTCCTAGATCATCTGAGGAGATAGAGGAGATAAAGGCAGTTCCTTATGCTTCGGCAGTAGGAAGCCTCATGTATGCTATGCTATGTACGAGACCAGATATCTGCTTTGTCATGGGCACGGTTAGCAAATATTAGAGTAATCCTGGACAGGGACATTGGACTGCGATAAAGCATATATTGAAGTACCTGAGAAGGACTAGGGATTATATGCTAGTTTGCCGAGCAGATCAATTAGTCCCTGTGGGTTACACGGATTCTGATTTCCAATCAAATAGGGACAACAGTAAGTCTACCTCGGGGTTTGTGTTTACTTTTGGAGGTGGAGTCATAGTATGGAGGAGTGTCAAGCAGAAATGCATGGCAGACTCTACCATGGAAGCTGAGTATATGGTAGCCTCTGAGGCAGCCAAAGAAGCTGTGTGACTCAGGAGCTTCCTGATGGACTTGGATGTGATTCCTGTTTTGCCCAGAACTATCGCAATTTATTGTGATAATAATGGTGCAGTTGCAAACTCGAAGGAACCATGAGCCCATAAGGTGAGTAAACACAGAGAGCGCAAGTACCACCTGATACGAGAAATCGTAAAGGAGGTAGAAGTAGCTGTCGCCAAGATTGCATCAGAGGATAACCTGGCGGATCCATTCACTAAGGCCCTTCCAGCGAAAGTGTTTGATAGGCATGTGGAGGACATGGGGAACAGATGTATGGCAGTGTGATGACAACATAGTCTTTTAGTATAAGTGGGAGATTGTTGGAATGTATACTGAAAGCCTAGCTCTTTTGTATGAACATTTTTATTTTGAAATAAGAATCACATGATCATTGTTTGCACTTTATATTTATTATATGTGTGCATATTTTCTAATACTTTACATTGTAGATAACATGGTACTTGGTGTGGCACAGAAGATCATGTTATCAGTCCCTTGAATCGGACCTCGGACATTTTGTTGTACATGCTCTTAATCCCGATATAATAACAGCCACATGTACTTAGTATTTATTTCTTTGATTTACCAAAGGGTGAGATTTATATGGATTAAATCAATATGCCCGGTAAGTTGGGAAATGATATTATATACATGGTGTGCCGTTAATTATAGGAGGAAACCGTGTCCTACATATTAGGTTGATGATGTTTCCTTGAGGAGCTCATAAGGTTCATCATGTAAACCCTGCAGGTTGACTTAGTCAACATGATGATAAAGTTGAGTGGTACTACTCAAGGAGTTAGATGTTAATTGATTGATGGTCAGTAAATCAATTAATTGACGGAGATTCGATATCTTAAACACGGGGAGATGGATGTACAAATAATGTATGGAGCCCATATTAATTTATGGGGGTTGGTGAGGTAATTCAATGATGATCCTCTAGTGGAATGGAACATCATTGATGGATCAAGTTTGTGTGGTTCCGATCCATCGGGTGGCCAAGATCCAACTCCTCCTCATGGTCCCTATCGTAGCCTAATATAATCCTCATGAAGCCTAGATCCAATGATGGAAAATAAAACTCTAGATCCGACGGTGGAGATTAAATCTCTAGATCCGACGGTTGAGATTAAATCTCTAGATCCGACGGTTGAGATTAAATCCCTAGATCCGATGGTCGAGATTAAATCTCTAGATCCAACGGTTGAGATTAAATCTCTAGATTCGACAGTTGAGATTAAATCCCTAGATCCGATGGTGGAGTTTAAATCTCTAGTTCCGACGGTTGAGATTAAATCTCTAAATCCGACGGTTGAGATTAAAACCCTAGAACCGACGGTGGAGATTAAAACAAGGCTTAAGCCCAACTCTATAAAAGGGGGCTTAAGGTGGGCGGCAAGAGTGGTTGTTTTTGTTGGTTGGTTTTGGAGATTAGGGTTTTGCCTATCATAAGCTTGGGCGGCAAGAAACCCTAAGGAGGAAACCCTAAGGAGATTAGGGTTTGGTTGGGAGGCTAGGGTTTGGTAGGTAAGGTGGGCGGCAACTATAGGAGAGGTGCTCGTCTTCTTCCTAGGGTGTTGCCAGCACCTATCTCTTTTCCCTCTACCTTGGTTGGCGCTCAACCTATTCCTCTTCTCCTCTTCTTTTCCTCTTGGTCAGCGGCACAAAGGAGCTAGGGATTGTTCCCTTGTTTGGTTCCTTGGTTGGCCATCTTGTTCTATCTTTTCTTGGGCCCGGCGGCATTAAGCCTTTGTGGCTTGGTGGTTGGCTCAAGCAAGAAGGGAAGGAGAGTTCTTTTTTATTTTGATTGAAGAAGATCTAGGAAGCTTCAACTTGTGGAGGATCTTCGCCCACACGAAGTCTACATGGAGGTTAGGACATACGATAGAAGATCGAGAGGTATAAAAGTTTTACATGTTTTATTATTAATCTTTGTATGTTCTTATTAATATGATTGTATGTGTTGATTATACATGTCTACATCCATATGTATTTGTATAATCATGGACCCCGAAGATAAACACAAAAACCGGCGATCCGTCCGTCATCTCTTCCGTGGCTAACCGACTAGAAGAGTTTGGTTGCTTGAACAAGTAGTTTGTTCAAGCGATCGCTCAAGTCGTTAGCACGACGATGAATTGGTTGAGCTTAGGAAACTCATCCCATCCGGATTAGTTTTAATTAGTGAAAATTTTAATCCAGGGACATGGGAGCCAACGAGCCTCCGAGCAATGGCATCAATGATATACAGAGGCTAAGGAATAGAAGAAGACTCGTCAGAGGAAAGTTAAATTTGTGAGTTGGCAATGGAGCTAAGGTTGCTGCGGTCACCATCGAAACTTATTTGCTGAAGCTCCCTAGTGGACTAGTCCTAGAACTGAACAATTGCTATTATGTTCCTTTTCTAATAAAGAACATTGTTTCTATTTCCTGCTTAATTAGAATTGGTCACCATTTGAAATTTAGTTACAATTATTGTTATATAACTTTGAATGGAGTACTTTATGGGATTGGAACTTTAAAAAATGGTATTTATACGTTGGACGTATCCAGTGACATTTTCAATATCGAAGCGAACAACAAGTATGCTCGAAAGGATAATCAATTAGACTCTTATATGTTGCATTATCGTCTTGGCCATGCAAGTAAGAAACGCATGTCTGAATTACACCGATGTTGAATTCTGGAATCGTTTGAATTAGATTCATACGATACATGCGAATCATGCTTAAAAGACAAGATGACTAAGTTACCTTTTACGGGAAAAGGTGAACCGGTGGGAGAGTTTCTTGGTCTAATACATACTGATGTATGTGGACCTATGTCAACTCAAGCTCTAGGAGGCTATAATCACTTCATTACCTTCACCGATGATCACTCACAATTTGGGTATGTGTTCTTGATGAAACACAAGTCTAAAGCCTTTGAAAGGTTTAAAGAATTCAGAAATGAAGTAGAGAAACAACATGACAAGAGTATTAAAATACTTCGATCGGATTGAGGTGGTGAATACTTGAGTCAAGAGTTTCTAGATTATCTAAGGGAAAATGGTATATGTCTCAATGGACTCCGCCATATACACCACAATATAATGGTGTATCTGAGAGGTGTTACCGGACCTTGTTGGACATGGTCAGGTCGATGATGAATCATGCGAATCTTCCTAAGTCCTTTTGGGGCTATGCACTTCAGACAGTTGTTTACTTGCTAAATAGAATGCCAACCAAGGTAGTCTCAACTACTCCATATGAGATATTGAATAGTAAGAAACCTCATTTATCTTACTTGAAGATATGGGGTTGTCCTGCTTATGTGAAGCGGACTGTATCAGAAAAATTGGATACTAAGTCTGATAAATGTCTATTTATTGGATATCCTAAGGAAACGAGGGGTTACCAATTCTATTATCCTGTGGAACAAAAGGTGTTTGTTTCAAGGCATATTGTGTTTCTAGATAAAGAGTTTCTCTTGCAAGAAAACAGTGGGAGTGTCATTGAGCTTGAGGAGGCTCAAGAGACTCCAATAGACATTGATGAGACACCTGGTGAAGCACCACAACTGATAACTCATAGTGATGATCCATCGACTGGACCTATTGTGACACCACATCTTCGTAGATTTGGTAGAACACGCAACATTCCTGTGAGATATAGATTTCTCGTAAGTGAATCGAACAATGTGTTACTCATTGATGATGAGGAGCCTACCAGTTATGAAGAAGTTCTGAAAAGTTCAGAAAGGAATAAATGGCTTAACACCTTGAAGTCGGAAATGAATTCCATGTATGAAAAACAAGTTTGGAACATCGTTGACCCACCTGAAGGCATAAAGCCTATAGGGTGCAAGTGGGTTTTAAAGAAGAAAATCGACATGGATGGTAATGTGATTACATATAAGGCTAGATTAGTGGCGAAAGGGTATCGTCAGAAGCAAGGTGTTGATTATGACAATACCTATTCACCTGTTGCTATGCTTAAATTCATTCGGATGCTCCTGGCCATAGTGGCTCATTATGATTATAATATATGGAAGATAGATGTGAAAACGACTTTCCTTAATGGAAACCTACTCAAGGACATGTATATGATATAATCTGAGGGTTTCACATCGGTTGATAAAACCAAGGTATGCATACTACGACGGTCCATATATGGAATGAAGCAATCATCCAGGAGCTGAAATATCCATTTTGATGAGACAATCAAAAAGTTTAATTTCTCAACAAAATCCAGATGAACCTTGTGTATATAAGAAGGTTAGAGGGAGTGCAGTCGTGTTCCTAGTATTATATGTCGATGACATATTACTTATCGGAAACGATGTTTCTATCTTATAGTCAGTTAAAATTTGGTTGTCCAAGACGTTCTCCATGAAAGACCTGGGAGAAGCAACCTACATCCTCGAGATTAAGATCTATAGGGATAGTTTGAATCGATTGCTTGGTCTTTCGCAGTCTACATATATAGACCGAGTGCTAAAGAGGTTTAGCATATCAGAGTCCAAGAAAGGTTTCCTTCCCATCAAGCATGGGATACACCTTTTGAAGTCTATGTGTCCACGGATAGAAGACGAGATGATTTGCATGAGTAAGATTCCCTATGCATCCACAATAGGATCTATTATGTATGCTATGTTATGTACGAGGCTCGATGTATTGTATGCTCTGAGTGTCACAAGTCGATACCAGTCTAATCTAGGAATGGATCATTGGGAGACTGTTAAGATGATCCTTAAGTACTTAAGAAGAACTAAGGATGTGTTCCTAATATATGGAGAAGGGGACATGGTGATACGTGGGTATATGGATGCCAGCTTCTAGACAGATAAGGATGATTCCAGGTCTCTGTCTGGGTACGTGTTCACCTTGAATGGGGGTGCAGTGAGTTGGAAAAGTTTAAAACAAGATACTATAGCGGATTCTACCACAGAGGTAGAATACATTGCAGCTTCGGAAGCAGCAAAGGAAACATTTTGGATCAAGAAGTTCATTTATGAAGTTGGTGTGGTTCCAACCATTGTTGAAGCAATACTAATTTACTGCGACAACAATGGAGCAATTGCACAGGCAAAAGAGCCAAGGTCTCATTAATGATCCAAACATGTGCTTCGCCACTATCATTTGATCAGAGAGATCATAAGTAGGAAGGAAATATAAATCGAGAAGATTCCCACAGAAAAGAACTTAGCGGATCCTTTAACTAAGGCCTTACCTCAAACTAAGTTTGAGGGCCATGTTAGGGCTTATGGTATTGGATACCGTGGTGATTGACATTAGGCTAAGTGGGAGTTTTTAGTAATATATGAGAGATTTCCTAAGGCAATCGCCTTATGTTTAAACCATTTATTTGATAAATGTAAATTCACTATTTGAGTATACATGTTTTCATGTATTTGATTAGATCTTAAACTCATTTACTGAATGTCCACAATATGATTCACAGTATGAGAGAATTTGTGATTGGATAACAACTAGTGAGTATCTCTACATTTATAATTGTGATGTATAATTGAATAACCTATAAAGGATTCACCACTCCTTGCAAGGAGATGTTTACCCATGGCCTCTTGTCGAATTGTTACTAAAGTCTTTGGCCAAAGCATTACATGTTTAGAGTAAGGTACTCTTAGATACATGTGCAATAATAGGATTCCGTATGACGAGGAAATGATACTTGGGTTAGGTGTGAAATAGTCAGTCTAGTGGGGATTGATACTATAGACCATGTCTTGAACCAAGAGGGTATAAGATGAGTGAAGGGAATGAGGCACGATTCATTGTAGCTGCTGAAGGGTTTCAGAAATGGTTCTGGATCAACCGTTGACTTTTCGATTAATTGGGGTTCATGATGTACTACCAGGTGCCACTCATGATCGTTCTATAATTAATGGTTAATTATAGATGACCAACATAAATCGAGAACCTATTTGGTCACATGAACAAAGAGCGTAATCTGAAGGATTTAAAACTAGCTTGAGAATGAGATTCTCAGATCGAGAGAAACTAGGTTTGGTTTGACCAAACAATGAGCAAGCATGAAATTGTTTCAGTCGCAATGGAAGCATGGATGGGTCGAGTCTTAAGAAGACATGATAGATAAACCAAATTTGTTTGGTTCTAATCCAATGGTGGAGAATAAACCAAAGGGGTTTGGTTGGTTTTAAACGAATGAATCAAAGTTGGTTCGGTTCGTTTTAACTTAAAATAGACCAACTCGGTTTGTTTATTTTAACTCAAGTTATTGGAGCGGGTTAACGGGTTTTGGTTATGAACCAATAACTCTAAGGAGAAGGTTTCTTAATAGTTAAGAAACACGTGCTCTATAAAAGCACAACTAGAGGTTTGGAGAGCCCTAAGTTTATTTTTGGAAATACTCTTCCTCTCCTCTCTTTCTCGCCACCCAAGGAGTCCATGCCACCTAACCCTTTTATGCTGTCGTCTGTTGGATCGAGAAGTATCGCTAGAGGGGGGGGGTGAATAGCGAGCGTAAAACTTTCTTTCGTTCGTTCGATAAGAGCAAGCACAACGAAAAAATAAATAACACAATTTATTTTTACTTGGTTCACAGCCCACCGACTACTAATCCAAGGACCCGCGATCCTTGACCACGTACGAAGGGGCAATCCACTATAAAGTCTCCTCCTCGATAGAGGTAGGAGACAATGATCACAAAATCGAAAGAATAAGGATGAGACAAAAAGCATACCTCACCTCGTTATTATTAAAATGACGATTGAATACAGTAAATAAAAATAATACTTGCTGTAGACGAATAGATTCGGAACTTGGCGTTGCATCGGTGTTACGACGTTGGAGCTTTGGCATTTAGTTAGAACTTTGAGAGCAAGATGATTGATATTTGGGTTGGAGTCCTCCCCTCCTTTTATAGATTTTTGCCTTGGAATAAGTCTTGATAAAAATCCTCAACTTTTGGAACTGATCACAAGGTGACACATTATCTTATCGCGAAGTGGCTACGTCAAACATTATCCGTTTTGACCTAGCGTAAAAGGATGATTCATCGCCATCAGTCGACTGATGCCTTCCAACAGTCGATTGATGTGCATCTGACCGCCAATGAGATCGACTATCACCGCCACTTCCCTGCAGTAAGAGATTTGCACGGAAAATGGTAAATATGATGGTTCCTTACTGTCCGATCTCAACCTAGACCTTCCACTGGAAGTATTAGTCGGATCGCCACCTACGGTCGTCCTCGTACAGAGGACACGACCTTACCATCTCTCTTCGCACTTGTGCTTACCTATGGTCCTTTATGACCTATCGCTTTTCTTTCGGTCTTCCACCTGGGTTCTTCGACTCCCACGAAGTTCCCCTGGTGTCGCCCGACCACCACGGTTTCCCGACTCAGAATTCTCCAGATGTCGCTGACCTTCGGCTTAGCTTAACCATTTACTGCACACTTAATTCAGCTCATGAGATAACAATATGACCTTACCTTTAGATCTTTGTCATAATCAAAACCTAGGTTTGATTATCTAGTGCCCCTGCACAAACACCGTCTACCCTAGCTGTCGGCATCCAGCTGCTGCTCCGGTGACCCACCTTGGTTCCGGTGACCCACCTTGGTTCCGGCGACCAAGGATTAGCTGGTCATCTCCTTTGGTCGGTGCCAAGTCCTCCACCAAGCCATCCAATTTTTGGACAACTTGTTTCCTTCTTGTCGGAGCATCGTTTGGACGACATTTGGAGCTCTGACAGTGACTTTATTGTCAAGGATTGGATCTCTGGTAATGCTCATAGGTGGAGGACCAAGGATTCGTCAATCGATTGATGAATACCTCTCCGGAGAAGCGAGTTTTGGGGACTCGTTTTCGAATCCGAATTTTGATTCAGATTGTGATCTTCTCTCTATTAAGTGTCTTCGACACGAGGCTAGTGACTCCTACGAAGACGAGGCTCATAACTTGGCAAAGCTATCCCGACTGTACTCGGCGTGGATATGGATAGAGGCAATTCTAGCAAGAGTTGCTCTGGTTGATGTCATTCCCGCTGCACGTGATACGTCAAGTATAACTAGCGAAATTTCCTTTTATTGCAAAATTTGAAACTACGATTATGTCTACACATATTGTACTTTGCATGCATGTGTGTGTATGTTGTAATAAATTAGATTTCTTACTTTTTAATTCTTCCGCTATGCACATGTTTATGAAACATTTTCGAACACACACTCACCGCAGTGCCGGAAACCCAACAGTGGTATCAGAGCCCAGGTTGTGTTTCGACATAATTGTAAAATTGTTTTGCGATAGTAATAATTGTATTTATGGAAATATTTTACTTTTGGAAAGTTTAGAAGTATTTATGAAAATTTTCTATTTTTAAAAAGTTTAGAAGTATTTATGGAAATCTTCAACTTTTCGAGAGTTTAGAAGTATTTATGGAAATTAACACTTTCCATAAATAAAATATGTGAATAGATTTGGAAATTTGTTTTCTAATTTAATCATGATTTGATTTGGGGAATCAAATCTAAAACATATTTTATTTCCATAAATAGTTTTGACAATTTAGAAAATTTATTTCCTAAATTAAATTTGACTTTCCTTAATTAACACTTTCCCTAAATAAAATATGTGATTAGATTTGAAATTTTTTTTCCTAATTTAATCATGATTTGATTTGGGCAATCAAATATCAAACATATTTTATTTCCATAAATAGTTATGACATATAAGGAAATTTTTGTACATGCCATAATTGTACGACATGTAATTGCATTAGATGCATATCATTATGTCATGCGTGTCGTGACATGTAGATGTATGCCATGTATGCCATGCCTTGTAGATAATAGTTATTTGCATGCAAAAAGGATGAGACATTAAAACCCTTACACAATATTAAAACCTATACCTTCCATTAATATGGTTAGAATCGGAGTTCTGTTTCTTGTTTGGGTTGTTGGACTCTCTCCAAGCCCGGCTCGAACCTGAAAATGTTCAAACCATGGAATAGTTTAATACTAATATGGTAAGATTCAGAGGTCAATCGTTAGCTTTGGTTGTTGGACTCTCTCCAAGCCGAGCTAATTGGTTGAATGCGCTCTAATCATATTAAAGCTATTTCTCGATTAATGGGTTGGCTTTAACCTAGAGCATCGGCTTGTTGGACTCTCTCCAAGGTCGATGTGAAGGTAGGTGAAGTTGAGTGCTATGCATATGATGCATACTTGTTAATGAGTTAACAACCTGATGTATGTGTGAGCATTCAATTAGTTGATAGCACATTGTGATAGTTGCATATATGTGATATGCAATCGATATACTTGATATCTACCATTGTAGCTATGAATGGCTTGGTGGACTCTCTCCAAGGTTGTTCATATCTATGTTGGATATCAGCCCATTCGAAGATGGGCCATGATCTCCTGAAGTGATTTTGGGGTTTTAAAATTCGAAAAATGAATGAGATTTGTAAATGTATGTTGATGCATTTTTCATCTTTCTCATATATGCTCGACTTTGTATTTCTAAGTTAATCGATTGATCATGACGTCTTTGAATTTGCGCACTATTTTGGATTCAAATAAATTGACTGGGCCTAACTTCTTGGACTGACTTAGAAACTTGAAAATTGTTCTCAAGACAGAAAAGCTCGTGTATGTCCTCGAAGAGCCTCTTCCCAACCGTCCTAAGTATGATGCAACTCCATACCAATTGTTGGCCTATCAGAAACATGTGGCTGATTCTGAATTGCCGAGTTGCATCATGCTAGCCGCGATGGTACCCGAACTGCAAAAGCAGCATGAACATATGGATGCTAATACTATAGTCTTCCATCTTCATGAGTTGTTTGATGAGAAAGCAACATCCGAAAGGTTCGAAGTCTTCAGGCTCCTCTTCACCTCTAAGATGCAAGAAGGGTCATCTGTAGTGCAGTTTGTGCTAAAGATGAATGGGTACATCGAGCGACTAACTACCCTCATGTTTGTGATGGATCATGAATTAAGTATTGACTTAATTCTGCATTGTTTGCCCAAGAGTTTCTCAAAATTTTTGATGAACTACCGGATGAACAAACTCGAATCCAATATTCCTGAGCTCCTCAATATGCTGAACACTGTGGATCCTTCTGTGAAGCATGAGGAGAAGGCAGTTATGTTAGTTGATTCCTCAAAGAAAGGTTTTAAGAGGAAGTCAAAAGAACAGACCAAAAGGAAGAAGAAAAAGGCTAAGAAGGCATAACCAACACTAAAGGGCACTTGCCATCATTGTGGTAAGGAGGGCCACTGGCGAAGAAACTACAAGATTTATCTTGAGTCCGTGAAGAAGAAGAAGGCATATGATGCCCCATCCTCTTCAGGTATCTTTGTTATTGATTGTCATTCTATTTCCTTAGACACTTGGGTATTGGAAACTGGGTGTGGCTCACATATATGTAATGATTGTTGGAATGTATACTGAAAGCCGAGCTCTTTTGTATGAACATTTTTATTTTGAAATAAGAATCACATGATCATTGTTTGCAATTTTTATATTTATTATATGTGTGCATATTGTCTAATAATTTACATTATAGATAACATGGTGCTTGGTGTGGCATAGAAGATCATGTTATCAGTCCCTTGTAGAATATAAGTAGAGGCTCACAACCAAGAAGGTTTTGGACAAACCATTGGCATGGTTGTAGTGTGGGTTGATATTGTTTTGTCTTGAACATAGAGTTACACGAGTACACTTAGGTGTATTGAGCAGGACCGACATAGAGGTGATTCAATTTATTGCTGACTACATAATTGAATCGGACCTCGGACATTATGTTGTACATGCTCTTAATCCCGATATAATAACGGGCACATGTACTTAGTAATTATTTCTTTGATTTACCAAAGGGTGAGATTTATATGGATTAAATCAATGATGGAAAACAAAACTCTAGATACGACAGTGGAGATTAAATCTCTAGATCCGACGGTTGAGATTAAATCTCTAGATCTGACGGTTGAGATTAAATCCCTAGATCCAACGGTGGAGATTAAATCTCTAGATCCAACGGTTGAGATTAAATCTCTAGATACGACGGTTGAGATTAAATCCCTAGATCCGACGGTGGAGATTAAATCTCTAGTTCCGACGGTTGAGATTAAATCTCTAGATCCGACGATTGAGATTAAAACCCTAGAACCGACGGTGGAGATTAAAACAAGGCTTAAGCCCAACACTATAAAAGGGGGCTTAAGGCAGGCGGCAAGAGTGGTTGTTGTTGTTGGTTGGTTTTGGAGATTAGGGTTTTGCCTATCATAAGCTTGGGCGGCAAGAAACCCTAAGGAGGAAACCCTAAGGAGATTAGGGTTTTGAAGGTAATGTGGGCGGCAACTATAGGAGAGGTTCTCTTCTTCTTCCTAGGGTGTTGTCGACACCTATCTCTTTTCCCTCTACCTTGGTCGGCGCTCAACCGATTCTTCTTCTTTTCCTCTTGGCCGGCGACACAAAGGAGCTAGGGATTGTTCCCTTGTTCGGTTCCTTGGTTGGCCATCTTGTTCTATCTTTTCTTGGGGCCGGCGGCCTCAAGCCTTTGTGGCTTGGTGGTTGGCTCAAGCAAGAAGAGAAGGAGAGTTCTTTTTTCTTTCGATTGAAGAAGATCTAGCAAGCTTCAACTTGTGGAGGATCTTCGCCAACACGAAGTCTACAAGGAGGTTATGACATACGATAGAAGATCGAGAGGTATAAATGTTTTACAAGTTTTATTATTGATCTTTGCATGTTCTTATTAATATGATTGTATGTGTTGATTATACATGTCTACATCCATATGTATTTGTATAATCATGGACCCCGAAGATAAACACAAAAACCGACGATCCGTCCGTCGTCTCTTCCGCGGCTAATCGACTAGAAGAGTTTGGTTGCTTGAACAACTAGTTTGGTCAAGCGATCGCTCAAGTCGTTAGCACGACGACGAATTGGTTGATCTTAGGAAACTCATCCCATCCGGATTAGTTTTCATTAGTGAAAATTTTAATCTGGGGACATGGGAGCCAACGAGCCTCCGAGCAATGCCATCAATTTGGTATCAGAGCCACGGTTTCCGGTTTTGTGTGTTTTGGATTCGGTTACTTTCATTCACTTATCATATATTGTATATGCCGGATGATAGTAGGATGCACGTAGGATAACTTTTTGGTTGCAAGCATAAGTTCCAACTATTATGGCTATATATGTGTGTTTGTGATTGCATGTGTGTGTGATTGTATATTATTTGAATCCTCGGGGTTGACGAGGCTAAATTAGTATTTAATTTTTGTAATTAAATACGACATTGTTTAGCCACTCATTTTAGTTTACTTTCGATCTAGTTTATTTGTACACTCCTTCGTGGAGTATAGGATCGTTGGATGTAAATTAAAATAGTTTGTCTTGGCTTGGATCTCTTTGGTGACTTGCGCACGGAAAAAGGTGGAGCGGATGAGGTGAAGACACGACGAGACGCATATTGGAGAACAATGCCATAATAGTTGGGAAAATTCTGATTTTTTCCACATTTATTGCTGATTTGTTTTATATGCATGTTGTGTGTGCTTGAAAATTCCTCATTGTCAATTTACTAAGTGGGAGAGGGAAATTTTAATTAATTCCAGTGACCTCCATTACAATTTGACGTGTGATGCAACAAACTTACGCGTCGGCTCTGAGTGCCTTCCTCCCCATCGAATAAGTTTGTTTGCGGATTACTAGGTCAAATAATGGTTATAGGAAATTATTTAGGAGCGTGTGTACTTCCCCATCGGTAAGGCACATAATCCGAGATAATTCCCTTAGTATCGTGTAATGGTGCACACTTTGATGCAAATAAAAAGTATCCTCCCCATCGGAGTCACTGCTTTTATTTGTAGGGCCAAAGAGGAACCAACTATTAATTTTATTTGTCAAAAAGTAAGGTTGACAAGATAATAAAATTAATGGGTTAAACCTCCTCTTACAAATGTAGAATTCGTATACGTCCACACTATCGTGGCATGCGATATTCTCGGTGTTTTGAGGTGTTGGTTGATTTCGAAATTTTATTGTTTGAGGAATCAATGATATTTGAAATCTAATATTTTGATCATTGTGATTCTTAGGTTTTTCAAATGGCTTTCAACCCACTTGCTGTGATATTAAAAGAAAATAAACTTACTGGAACAAATTATATTGATTGGAAAAGAAATTTGGATATTGTCTTAACTGCAGAGGAGTACAAATTTGTACTCTTCGAGGTCTGTCCTCCTAAGCCCACCGATGACTCTGATGAAAAGGAGAAAGAAAGTTATAAGAAATGGATCAAGGCAGATGAGATGGCGCGGTGTTACATTTTGGCATCTATGTCAAATGTGCTGCAACATCAGCATCAGGCCATGGCCACGGCTTATGACATGATGCTCAATCTCAAGGAACTTTTCGGACATCAGAGTAGGGCGGCCAGACAGGAGGCTATGAGGAACTTGATGACGACCACCATGATCGAGGGAACACCCGTCAGGGACCATGTTCTCAAGATGATGGCTCATCTGAATGAGATGGAAGTCCTCGGAGCTGAGATCGATGGGGAAACCCAGGTCGATATCATTCTCCAGTCTCTGCCTAGGAGTTTTGAGCAGTTCCGCCTCAACTACAACATGAACAAGAGGTTGTATTCGTTGGTGGGAGCTTCCGATGTAACTCCAGGCAGTAGGGTGCTTTTTCGTCAAAGCGCTCAAGTCATGGTTGCTCAGAAGGTTTCTACTTCTAAACCGAAAGGGAAGAAGAAGAAGAAGCAAGGTGGAGCAAAGAAAGCGGCAGCAGAACCTCAGGCAGGAGTGAAGAAGCCAAAAGGCAAGTACTTCACTTGCAAGCAGACTGGACATTGGAAGGCGGACTGTCCTCGCTGAAAGAACAAAGGTATATCTTCTTGTTTAGTTGTTGAAACATGTTTAGCGGTGTTATCTACGATGACGGTGTGTAGATACAGGAGCCACTGATCATGTCTGCAATACTTTGCAGGGGTTCCAGGAAACCCGACGACTAGCTGAGGGAGGGATTACCGTCTTCATGGGCAATGCTTCAAAGGTGGCGGCTATTGCAATGGGAGACGTTTATTTATCTTTTGATAGGAATAAAGTTTTGGTTTTGAGAAATTGTCTTTATGTACCTACTTTTAGAAAGAATCTAATTTCAGTTTCTAAATTATTTCTGGATGGATATTCTGTTTCTTTTAATGACAAAGTTGTTATAAAAAGGAATAGGGAGATTATCTGTTCTGGTACATTGGTTGGCAATTTGTATACTCTTGAATTGAAAACTCCCTCGATGCATATAGAAGTGAACAACTCATCTTCTAAGTCTAATAAGAGAAAAGAACTTTCGAAAATGAACCAAACATATCTTTGACACCTAAGACTTGGTCATATTAACCTAAGTAGAATTCAAAGGTTGATAGTTGATGGATCGTTGGGTTTATTAGAGGTGGAAAATCTCCCAACCTGCGAGTCTTGCTTGGAAGGTAAGATGACCAAGAGGCCTTTTAAGGCTAAGGGGTATAGAGCCAAAGATGTATTGGAATTTTTTCATTCTGATTTGTGCGGTCCTATGTCTATCCAGGCTAGAGGTGGCTTTGAATACCTTGTCTCTTTTATAGACGATTATTCAAGGTATGGATACATTTACTTGATGCGCTGCAAGTCTTAATGCTTTGACAGGTTCAAAGAATTCAAGGCTGATGTGGAGAACCATCAAGGTAAAAGTATCAAGATACTATGATCTGATCATGGTGGTGAGTACCTCTTGGGAGAGTTTAAGAACTACTTATCATAGGCTGGGATTCAATCCCAATTGACTCCTCCTGGCACACCTCAGCATAATGGTGTAGCAGAGCGAATGATGAGTTATTCTGACATGCCAAATTCGTTCTGGGGATATGCTCTAGATACGACGGTGTATATTCTGAACTTGGTACCATCTAAATCAGTGACTTCTACTCCCACAGAATTGTGGACTGGGCGAAAGCCTAGTCTAAGACATATTCGGATATGGGGAGTCCAACACATGTGCTGAAGGCAGATGGTGGTAAGTTAGAACCTCGTACAGAAGTACGCATGTTCATTAGCTATCCTAGAGGAACGAAAGGTGGTTTGTTTTATAGTCCTAGAAATCAGAGGGTGATCGTTAGCATGAACACCAGATTTATAGAGGAAGACTATGTGATGAGCCACAGGCCCAAGAGTAAAATTGTTCTGGAGGAGTTAAAAGGGGAAGTCACTTCTTCAGTACCACCGGTAAAAAAGGAAATACCACAAGTCACTGCACAGCGTGTCACATAGCATACACAGGAGGCACCTCGTCGTAGTGGGAGGGTTGTTAGACAACCAGAGAGATTCATGTTCTTGGGAGAGTCTTCAAACTTAGTCCCTGGTAAACATGAACCTGATACCTGGACATATGACGAGGCACTCCAAGATAGAGATGTGGTATCTTGGCAAAGAGCGATGAATTCAGAGATAGAATCTATGGATTCTAATCATGTCTGGGAGCAAGTAGAACCACCCGATGGTGTGAAAGCCATTGGATGCAAGTGGATCTACAAGAGAAAGAGAGGAGTAGACGGGAAGGTTGAGACCTTCAAAGTTAGGCTTGTTGCGAAAGGGTATACTCAGAAAGAGAGTATCGATTATGAGGAGTTCTTTTCACCGGTAGCCATGCTTAAGTCTATCCGGATTCTCTTATGCATAGCAGCTCATATGGATTATTAGGTGTGGCAAATGGATGTCAAGACAGCTTTCCTTAATGGAAGTCTTGAGGAAAACATCTACATGAAGCAACCAGAGGGATTCATTGCTAAAGGCAAAGAGCATCTTATGTGTAAGCTTAATCGGTCCATTTATGGATTGAAGCAAGCTTCGAGGTCTTGGAACATCCGCTTTGATGAGATAATCTAGTCTTATGGATTTATTCAAAGTCAGGATGAGTCTTGTGTATACAAGAGATGTGACGGAAACGTAGTGGTATTTCTTGTACTATACGTAGATAACATTTTGGTGATTGGCAACAATATCAAAGTGTTATCGGGCGTAAGGGTATGGTTGTCCAAACAATTTGATATGAAGGACTTGGGACAGGTGGGACACATCCTTGGGATCAAGGTTGTAAGGGATCGCAGGAAAAGGATGTTGTGCTTATCCCAAGCTTCATACATAGACACGATTATGGATCATTTTAGCATGCAGAACTCCAAGAAGGGTTTTCTACCTTTTAGGCATGGTGTTCCTTTATCTAAGGAGATGTGTCCTAGATCATCTGAGGAGATAAAGGAGATAAAGGCAGTTCCTTATGCTTCGGCAGTAGGAAGCCTCATGTATGCTATGCTATGAGACAGATATCCGCTTGTCCGTGGCATGGTTAGCGATATCGAGTAATCTGACAGGGGACATTGACCGCGTAAAGCATATATTGAAGTACCTGAGAAGGACTAGGGATTATATGCTGGTTTACTGTGCAGATCAATTAGTCCCTGTGGGTTACATGGATTCTGATTTCCAATCAGATAGGGACAACAGTAAGTCTACCTCGGGGTTTGTGTTTACTTTTGGAGGTAGAGCCATAGTATGGAGGAGTGTCCAAGAGAAATCCGTGGCGGACTCTACCATGGAAGCTAAGTATATGGAAGCCTCTGAGGCAGCTAAAGAAGCTATGTCACTCAGGAACTTTTTGATGGACTTGGATGTGATTTCTGGTTTGCTCAGAACTATCACAATTTATTGTGATAATAATGGTGCAGTTGCAAACTCGAAGGAACCACGAGCCCATAAGGTGAGTAAACACATAGAGCGCAAGTACCACCTCATACGAGAAATCGTAAAGGAGGTAGAAGTAGCTGTCGCCAAGATTGCATCAGAGGATAACCTGGCAGATCCATCCACTAAGGCCCTTCCAGCGAAAGCGTTTGATAGGCATGTGGAGGACATGGGGATCAGATGTATGGCAATGTGATGATAGCATAGTCTTTTAGTATAAGTGGGAGATTGTTAGAATGTATACTGAAAGCCTAGTTTTTTTTTATGAACATTTTTATTTTGAAATAAGAATCACATGATCATTGTTTGCACTTTATATTTATTATATTTGTGCATATTGTCTAATACTTTACATTGTAGATAACATGGTGCTTTGTGTGGCACAGAAGATCATGTTATCAGTCTCTTGTAGAATATAAGTAGAGGCTCACAACCAAGATGTTTTTGGACAATCCATTGGCATAGTTGTAGTGTTTCTTGGTATTGTTTTTTCTTAAACATAGATTTACACTAGTACACTTAGGTGTATTGAGCAGGACCGACAAGTTGGTGCAGTAGGAAGTAACACTGTATTGCCTTATCTACCATCGAAGCCGAATACATCGCGATGGGTGAGTGTGTCACTCAACTTCTTTGGATGAAGCACACTCTCCGCGACTTTAAGTTAGACTTTACGAATACTAAACTTCACGTAGATAACATTAGTTCAATTAATCTTACTAAGAACCGACTCGTACCTGGACTTGTTGATCTTTCATATCAATCAAGCCAAATATGAGTCGAACATTTTATAGATGAACTTATTTTCAGAATAATGTGGAACGTTTTCAAATTAATACTTATATTTTATTCCACACACACCCTCACTCTTTTCGATATATGGCAAAAGGGGGAGAAAAAGTCCAAAGTTAAGGGATAATTTTTTTATGGCCAAGGCTTAGTTAACTTGTTCGTGTTAACAAAATGGAAAGGTTTACTTAACTTTAAGTTAACTTGTTAACAAAACGGAAGTAAAGGCCAAGGTTAAGAAATCAGTTTTTTGATTTCTTAACTTAAAATTTATTTTAAACACTAAGGCCAATATTAAGTAATTACGGTTACTTAATTCTTTTGTTTAGTAGCAAACATCAAGGGGGAGAGTTAAAACTCTTTCTCAAGTACTCACCCTCGGTCAAGGGGGAGGATTCCTCAAGGGGGAGCACTTGAAAAAAAAAGTTTTTATATATTCCTGCTCATTCATGCTTTTTTATACTCCTGCTCATTCATGCATATCTCTTGCTCATTTTGTTTAATGCACTTAATTTATTTTTCTTAACTTTGTATGTGGGTTTACCATAAATCAAAAAGGGGGAGATTGTTGGGCCAGTAGACACCTAAGTCGAACCTGAGTTTTGATTATAGCAAATGATACAAAGTTAAGCTCATGTCGTTATCTCACGAGCTGAATCGAGTGTGCAGAAAATTGCTATAGCTGGAGCTGAAGGCTAGCGACACCCGGAGGAAGCCGCGGTGGTCGGGCGACACTCGAGTGACTTCGGAGGAAGCTGAAGGAATCAAGTGGAAGGCCGGAAGTAAAAGTGACATAGTAAGTATCGAGGTAAGCTCGAGTGAGTAAAGTGAAGTGAGGTCGTGTCCTTTGTACGGGGACGTCCTTAGGCGACGATCCGACCCAAGACTTCCCATGGAAGGTCTATGTTTAGATCGAACGACAAGTGGCCGTCGAATTCACTTATATTTTGAGCTAACTCTTTATTGTAGTCAAAAATCCTAGCCATCAGTTCAACCGGCCAGTTCAACCGGGCCAGTTCAACCGGCCAGTTCAACCGGGCCAGTTCAACCGATGGTCAAAAATCAGCCTCGAGGAGTCAAGCTTTATCACCATTTTTCAAGGAGTTTTGTGCCCAATTCCTATTGGTTGAAGACCCATTCGATGAGGGGCTTAAAGGCTATAAAAGGAGGGCTTCTCCTAGGGTTTTTCATCATCTCTAAGTGCTCACAAACCTCGACATCTCTGCGATTTTCCGACGACTCTACGACGAAGTGCTACCAACAACCCTAGTTTACTTTCTACTATTTTAGTTGTTGATATTCTTATTTTGTCATCTCTTTAAATATTGCAATTCCTTTTATTAATCGAGGTTTTCTATCGTTGTACTTTACATTAATAGAAGAGAGGGTTTGTCTCTCTATCTTTTCTTTCGAAGTTTTTTTTGTAATCGTCAAACTCCTACCTCTAACGAGGAGGAGTGTTTTTTGTGAATTTCCCTCTGTGCGTGATCAAGGATCACTAGGGTCTTGGAGTAGTAGTCGAAGGCTACAAACCAAGTAAAAAAACATTTGTCTCATTTATTTATAGTTTATCTTTCCGCTGCAATTAACTGTCTACTCGAGTTTTAACGAACGAATTAAAAAAAAAGTTTATCTCTATTCCCCCCCCCCCCCCCCCCCCGCGCTCTAGCTATCCGCTTCGATCCAACACAACATAGAGGTGATTCAATTTATTGCTGACTACATAATTGAATCGGACCTCGGACATTATGTTGTACATGTCCTTAATCCCGATATAATAATGGGCACATGTATTTTGTATTTATTTCTTTGATTTACCAAAGGGTGAGATTTATATGGATTAAATCAATATGCCTGGTAAGTTGGGAAATGATATTATTTACATGGTGCGCCGTTAATTATAGGAGGAAACCGTGTCCTACATATTATGTTGATGATGTCCCCTTGAGGAGCTCATAAGGTTCATCATGGAAACCCTGTAGGTTGACTTAGTCAACATGATGATAAGGTTGAGTGGTACTACTCGAGGAGTTAGATGTTAATTGATTGATGGTCAGTAAATCAATTAATTGACGGACATTCGATATCTTAAACACGGGGAGATGGATGTACAAATAATGTATGGAGCCCATATTAATTTATGGGGGTTGGTAAGGTAATTCAATGATGATCCTCTAGTGGAATGGAACATCATTGATGGATCAAGTTTGTGTGGTTCCGATCCATCGGGTGGCCAAGATCCAACTCCTCCTCATGGTCTCTATCGTAGCCTAATATAATCCTCATGAAGCCTAGATCCAATGATGGAAAACAAAACTCTAGATCCGATGGCGGAGATTAAATCTCTAGATCCGACGGTTGAGATTAAATCTCTAGATCCGACGGTTGAGATTAAATCCATAGATCCGATGGTGGAGATTAAATCCCTAGATCCAACGGTTGAGATTAAATCTCTAGATCCGACGGTAGAGATTAAATCCCTAGATTCGATGGTGGAGATTAAATCTTTAGTTCCGACGGTTGAGATTAAATCTCTAGATCCGACGGTTGAGATTAAAACCCTAGAACCGATGGTGGAGATTAAAACAAGGCTTAAGCCCAACTCTATAAAAGGGGGCTTAAGGTGGGCGGCAAGAGTGGTTGTTGTTGTTGGTTGGTTTTGGAGATTAGGGATTTGCCTATCATAAGCTTGGGCGGCAAGAAACCCTAAGGAGATTAGGGTTTGGTGGGCGGCTAGGGTTTGGAAGGTAAGGTGGGCGGCAACTATAGGAGAGGTGCTCTTCTTCTTCCTAGGGTGTTGTCGGCACCTATCTCTTTTCCCTCTTCCTTGGTCGGCGCTCAACCTATTCCTCTTCTCCTCTTCTTTTCCTCTTGGCCGGCGGCACAAAGGAGCTAGGGATTGTTCCCTTGTTCGGTTCTTTGGTTGGCCATCTTGTTCTATCTTTTCTTGGGGTCGGCGGCATCAAGCCTTTATGGCTTGGTGGTTGGCTCAAGCAATAAGGGAAGGAGAGTTCTTTTTTCTTTTGATTGAAGAAGATCTAGGAAGCTTCAACTTGTGGAGGATCTTCGCTCACACGAAGTCTACAAGGAGGTTAGGACATACGATAGAAGATCGAGAGGTATAAAAGTTTTACAAGTTTTATTATTGATCTTTGCATGTTCTTATTAATATGATTGTATGTTTTGATTATACATGTATACATCAATATGTATTTGTATAATCATGGACCCCGAAGATAAACACAAAAACCGGTGATCCGTCCGTCGTCTCTTCCCGGCAAACCGACTAGAAGAGTTTGGTTGCTTGAATAACTAGTTTGTTCAAGCCATCGCTCAAGTCATTAGCACGATGACGAATTGGTTGAGCTTAGGAAACTCATCCCATCCGGATTAGTTTTCATTAGTGAAAATTTTAATCCTGGGACATGGGATCCAACGAGCCTCTGAACAATGCCATCAATTTGGTATCAGAGCCACGGTTTCCGGTTTTGTGTGTTTTGGATTCGGTTACTTTCATGCACTTATTATATATTGTATATGCCGGATGATAGTAGGATGTGCGCAGGATAACTTTTTGGTTGCAGGTATAAGTTCCAACTATTATGGCTATATATGTGTGTATGTCATTGCATGTGTATGTGAATGTATATTATTTGAATCCTTGGGGTTGACGAGGCTAAATTAGTATTTAATTTTTGTAATTAAATACGACATTGTTTAGCCACTCATTTTAGTTTACTTTCGATCTAGATTATTTGTACACTCCTTCGTGGAGTATAGGATCGATGGATGTAAATTAAAATAGTTTGCCTTGGCTCGGATCTCTTTGGTGACTTGCGCACGGAAAAAGGTGGAGCGGACGAGGTGGCGACACGACGGGACGAATATTGGAGAACAATGCCATAATAGTTGGGAAAATTCTGATTTTTTACACATTTATTGTTGATTTGTTTTATATGCATGTTGTGTGTGCTGGAAAATTCCTCACTGTCAATTTACTAAGTGGGAGAGGGACATTTTAATTAATTCCCGCGACCTCCATTACAATTTGACGTGTGATGCAACGAACTTGCGCGTCGGCTCTGAGTGCCTTCCTCCCCATCAGATGAGTTTGTTTGCGGATCACTAGATCAAATAATGGTCATAGGAAATTATTTAGGAGCGTGTGTACTTCCCTATCGGTAAGGCACATAATCCGAGATAATTCCCTTAGTATCGTGTAATGGTGCACACTTAGATGCAAATAAAAAGTATCCTCTCCATCGGAGTCACTGCTTTTATTTGTAGGGCCAAAGAGGAACCAACTATTAATTTTATTTGTCAAAAAGTATGGTTGACAAGATAATAAAATTAATGGGTTAAACCTCCTCTTACAAATGTAGAATTCGTATAGGTCCACACTATCGTGGCATGCGATATTCTCGGTGTTTTGAGGTGTTGTTTGATTTCAAAATTTTATTGTTTGAGGAATCAATGATATTTGAAATCTAATATTTTGATCATTGTGATTCTTAGGTTTTTTCAAATGACTTTCAACCCACTTGCTGTGATATTAAAAGAAAATAAACTTACTGGAACAAATTATATTGTTTGGAAAAAATTTGGATATTGTCTTAACTGCAGAGGAGTACAAATTTGTACTCTTCGAGGTATGTCCTCCTAAGCCCACCGATGAGTCTAATGAAAAGGAGAAAGAAAGTTATAACAAATGGATCAAGGCAGATGAGATGGCGCGGTGTTACATTTTGGCATCTATGTCATGTGCTGCAACATCCGCATCAGGCCATGGCCATGGCTTATCTCATGATGCTCAATCTCAAGAAAATTTTCGGACATCAGAGTAGGGCGGCCAGACAGGAGACTATGAGGAACTTGATGACGACCACCATGATCGAGGGAACACCCGTCAGGGACCATGTTCTCAAGATGATGGTTCATCTGAATGAGATGGAAGTCCTCGGAGCTGAGATCGATGGGAAAACCCAGGTCGATCATTCTCCAGTCTTTGCCTAGGAGTTTTGAGCAGTTCCGCTTCAACTACAACATGAACAAGAGGTTGTATTCGTTGGCGGAGCTTCTGACAGAAATTCAGGCGGTAGTGGTGCTTTTTCATCAAAGCGCTCAAGCCATGGTTGCTCAGAAGGATTCTACTTCTAAACCGAAAGGGAAGAATAAGAAGAAGCAAGGTGGAGCAAAGAAAGTGGAAGTAGGACCTCAGGCATGAGTGAAGAAGCCAAAAGGCAAATTCTTCACTTGCAAGCAGACTGGACATTGGAAGGCGGACTGTCCTCGCCGAAAGAAATAGGTATATCTTCTTGTTTAGTTGTCGAAACATGTTTAGCGGTGTTATCTACCAGTACCTGGTGTGTAGATACACGAGCCACTGATCATGTCTGCAATACTTTGCAGGGGTTCCAGGAAACCCGATGACTAGTTGAGGGAGAGATTACCGTCTTCATGGGCAATGCTTCAAAGGTGGCGGCTATTGCAGTGGGAGACGTTTATTTATCTTTTGATAGGAATAAAGTTTTGGTTTTGAGAAATTGTCTTTATGTACCTACTTTTAGAAAGAATCTAATTTCAGTTTCTAAATTGTTTTTGGATGGATATTCTGTTTCTTTTAATGACAAAGTTGTTATAAAAAGGAATAGAGAGATTATCTGTTTTGGTAAATTGGTTGGTAATTTGTACACTCTTGAACCGAAAACTCCCACGATGCATATAGAAGTGAATAACTCATCTTCTTAGTCTAATAAGAGAAAAGAACCTTCGAAAATGAACCAAACATATCTTTGGCACCTAAGACTTGGTCATATTAACCTGAGTAGAATTCAAAGGTTGATAGCTGATGGACACTTGGGTTTACTAGTGGTGGAAGATCTCCCAACCTGCGAGACTTGCTTGGAAGGTAAATTGACCAAGAGGCCTTTTAAGGCTAAGGGGTATAGAGCCAAAGATGTATTGGAATTGGTTCATTCTGATTTGTGCGGTCCTATGTCTATCCAGGTTAGAGGTGGCTTTGAATACTTTGTCTCTTTTTTAGATGATTATTCAAGGTATGGATACATTTACTTGATGCACTGCAAGTCTGAATGCTTTGACAGGTTCAAAGAATTCAAGGCTGATGTGGAGAACCGTCAAGGTAATAGTATCAAGACACTATGATCTGATCGTGGTGGTGAGTACCACTTGGGAGAGTTTAAGAACTACTTATCATAGGTTGGGATTCAATCTCAATTGACCGCACCTGGCACACCTCAGCAGAATGGTGTAGCAGAGCAAAGGAATATGACTCTTATGGAGATGGTTAGATCGATGATGAGTTATTCTGACATGCAAAATTCGTTCTAAGGATATGCTCTAGATACGGCGGTGTACATTCTTAACTTGGTACCATCTAAATCAGTGCCTTCTACTCCCACAGAATTGTGGACTGAGCGAAAGCCTAGTCTAAGACATATTCGGATATGGGGAGTCCAACACATGTGCTGAAGGCAGATGGTGGTAAGTTGGAACCTCGTACAAAAGTACGCATGTTCATTAGCTATCCTAGAGGAATGAAAGGTGGTTTGTTTTATATTCCTAGAAATCAGAGGGTGATCGTTAGCATGAACACCAGATTTCTAGAGGAAGACTATGTGATGAGCCACAAGCCCAAGAGTAAAATTGTTCTGGAGGAGTTAAAAGGGGAAGTCACTTCTTCAGTACCACCGGTACAAGAGGAAATACCACAATTCAGCTCATGAGATAACAATATGACCCTAACTTTAGATCTTTGCCATAATCAAAACCTAGGTTTGATTATCTAGTGCCCCTGCACAAACACCGTCTACCCTAGCTGTCGGCATCCAGCTGCTGCTCCGGTGACCCACCTTGGTTTTGGCGACCAAGGATTAGCTGGTCATCTCCTTTGGTCGGTGCCAAGTCCTCCACCAAGCCATCCAATTTTTGGAAAACTTGTTTCCTTCTTGTCGGAGCATCGTTTGGACGACATTTGGAGCTCTGATAGTGACTTTACTGTCGAGGATTGGATCTCTGGTAATGCTCATAGGTGGAGGACCAAGGATTCGTCAATCGGTTGATGAATACCTATCGTAGGGACCATGAGGAGTTGGATCTTGGCCACCCGATGGATCTGACGGTGGAGATTAAATCTCTAGATCCAACGGTTGAGATTAAATCCCTAGATTCGACGGTGGATATTAAATCTTTAGTTCCGACGGTTGAGATTAAATCTCTAGATCCGACGGTTGAGATTAAAACCCTAGAACCGACGGTGGAGATTAAAACAAGGGTTAAGCCCAACTCTATAAAAGGGGGCTTAAGGTGGGCGGCAAGAGTGGTTGTTGTTGTTGGTTGGTTTTGGAGATTAGGGTTTTGCCTATCATAAGCTTGGGCGGCAAGAAACCCTAAGGAGATTAGGGTTTGGTCTTGTGACTAGGGTTTGGAAGGTAAGGTGGGCGGCAACTATAGGAGAGGTGCTCTTCTTCTTCCTAGGGTGTTGTCGGCACCTATCTCTTTTCCCTCTTCCTTGGTCGGCGCTCAACCTATTCCTCTTCTCCTCTTCTTTTCCTCTTGGTCGGCGGCACAAAGGAGCTAGGGATTGTTCCCTTGTTCGGTTCCTTGGTTGGCCATCTTGTTCTATCTTTTCTTGGGGTCGGCGGCATCAAGCCTTTGTGGCTTGGTGGTTGGCTCAAGCAAGAAGGGAAGGAGAGTTCTTTTTTCTTTTGAATAAAGAAGATCTAGGAAGCTTCAACTTGTGGAGGATCTTCGCTCACACGAAGTCTACAAGGAGGTTAGGACATACGATAGAAGATCGAGAGGTATAAAAGTTTTACAAGTTTTATTATTGATCATTGCATGTTCTTATTAATATGATTGTATGTTTTGATTATACATGTATACATCAATATGTATTTTTATAATCAGGACCCCGAAGATAAACACAAAAACCGGCAATCCGTCCGTCGTCTCTTCCCGGCAAACAGACTAGAAGAGTTTGGTTGCTTGAATAACTAGTTTGTTCAAGCCATCGCTCAAGTCATTAGCACGACGACGAATTGGTTGAGCTTAGGAAACTCATCCCATCCGTATTAGTTTTCATTAGTGAAAATTTTAATCCGGGGACATGGGATCCAACGAGCCTCCGAGCAATGCCATCAATTTGGTATCAGAGCCACGGTTTCCGGTTTTGTGTGTTTTGGATTCGGTTACTTTCAAGCACTTATTATATATTGTATATGCCAGATGATAGTAGGTTGTGCGTAGGATAACTTTTTGGTTGCAGGCATAAGTTCCAACTATTATGGCTATATATGTGTGTATGTGATTGCATGTGTGTGTGATTGTATATTATTTGAATCCTCGGGGTTGACGAGGCTAAATTAGTATTTAATTTTTGTAATTAAATACGGCATTGTTTAGCCACTCATTTTAGTTTACTTTCGATCTAGATTATTTGTACACTCCTTCGTGGATTATAGGATCGATGGATGTAAATTAAAATAGTTTGCCTTGGCTCGGATCTCTTTGGTGACTTGCGCACGGAAAAAGGTGGAGCGGACGAGGTGGCGACACGACGGGACGCATATTGGAGAACAATGCCATAATAGTTGGGAAAATTCTGATTTTTTACACATTTATTGTTGATTTGTTTTATATGCATGTTGTGTGTGCTGGAAAATTCCTCACTGTCAATTTACTAAGTGGGAGAGGGACATTTTAATTAATTCCCGCGACCTCCATTACAATTTGACGTGTGATGCAACGAACTTGCGCGTCGGCTCTGAGTGCCTTCCTCCCCATCGGATGAGTTTGTTTGCGGATCACTAGGTCAAATAATGGTCATAGGAAATTATTTAGGAGCGTGTGACTTCCCTATCGGTAAGGCACATAATCCGAGATAATTCCCTTAGTATCGTGTAATGGTGCACACTTAGATGCAAATAAAAAGTATCCTCTCCATCGGAGTCACTGCTTTTATTTGTAGGGCAAAAGAGGAACCAACTATTAATTTTTTTTGTCAAAAAGTATGGTTGACAAGATAATAATATTAATGGGTTAAACCTCCTCTTACAAATGTAGAATTCATATAGGTCCACACTATCGTGGCATGCGATATTCTCAGTGTTTTGAGGTGTTGGTTGATTTCAAAATTTTATTGTTTGAGGCATCAATGATATTTGAAATCTAATATTTTGATCATTGTGATTCTTAGGTTTTTTCAAATGACTTTCAACCCACTTGCTGTGATATTAAAAGAAAATAAACTTACTGGAACAAATTATATTGATTGGAAAAAAATTTGGATATTGTCTTAACTGCAGAGGAGTACAAATTTATACTCTTCGAGGTCTGTCCTCCTAAGCCCACCGATGACTCTGATGAAAAGGAGAAAGAAAGTTATAAGAAATGGATCAAGGCAGATGAGATGGTGCGGTGTTACATTTTGGCATCTATGTCATATGTGTTGCAACATCAGCATCAGGCCATGGCCACGGCTTATCACATGATGCTCAATCTCAAGGAACTTTTCGGACATCAGAGTAGGGCGGCCAGACAGGAGACTATGAGGAACTTGATAACGACCACCATGATTGAGGGAACACCCGTCAGGGACCATGTTCTCAAGATGATGGCTCATCTGAATGAGATGGAAGTCCTCGGAGCTGAGATTGATGGGAAAACCCAGGTCGATATCATTCTCCAGTCTTTGCCTAGGAGTTTTGAGCAGTTCTGCCTCAACTACAACATGAACAAGAGGTTGTATTCGTTGGCGGAGCTTTTGACAGAACTCCAGGCGACAGAGGTTCTTTTTCGTCAAAGCGCTCAAGCCATGGTTGCTCAGAAGGTTTCTACTTTAAACCAAAAGGGAAGAATAAGAAGAAGCAAGGTGGAGCAAAGAAAGTGGCAGTAGGACCTCAGGCAGGAGTGAAGAAGCCAAAAGGCAAATTCTTCACTTACAAGCAGACTAGACATTGGAAGGCGGACTGTCCTCGCCGAAAGAACAAAGGTATATCTTCTTGTTTAGTTGTTGAAACATGTTTAGCGGTGTTATCTACGATTACGGTGTGTAGATCTGAGAGCCACTGATCATGTCTGCAATACTTTGTAGGGGTTCCAGGAAACCCGACGACTAGCTGAGGGAGAGATTACCATCTTCATGGGCAATGCTTCAAAGGTGGCGGCTATTGTAGTGGGAGACGTTTATTTATCTTTTGATAGGAATAAAGTTTTGGTTTTGAGAAATTGTCTTTATGTACCTACTTTTAGAAAGAATCTAATTTCAGTTTCTAAATTGTTTTTGGATGGATATTCTGTTTCTTTTAATGATAAAGTTGTTATAAAAAGGAATAGAGAGATTATCTGTTTTGGTAAATTGGTTGGCAATTTGTACACTCTTGAACCGAAAACTCCCACGATGCATATAGAAGTGAATAACTCATCTTCTAAGTCTAATAAGAGAGAAGAACCTTCGAAAATGAACCAAACATATCTTTGGCACCTAAGACTTGGTCATATTAACCTGAGTAGAATTCAAAGGTTGATAGCTGATGGACACTTGGGTTTATTAGTGGTGGAAGATCTCCCAACCTGCGAGACTTGCTTGGAAGGTAAAATGACCAAGAGGCCTTTTAAGGCTAAGGGGTATAGAGCCAAAGATGTATTGGAATTGGTTCATTCTGATTTGTGCGGTCCTATGTCTATCCAGGCTAGAGGTGGCTTTGAATACTTTGTCTCTTTTATTGACGATTATTCAAGGTATGGATACATTTACTTGATGCACCACAAGTCTGAATGCTTTGACAGGTTCAAAGAATTCAAGGCTGATGTGGAGAACCGTCAAGGTAAAAGTATCAAGACACTACGATCTGATCGTGGTGGTGAGTACCACTTGGGAGAGTTTAAGAACTACTTATCATAGGCTGGGATTCAATCTCAATTGACCGCACCTGGCACACCCCAGCAGAATTGTGTAGCAGAGCGAAGGAATATGACTCTTATGGAGATGGTTAGATCGATGATGAGTTATTCTGACATGCCAAATTCGTTCTGGGGATATGCTCTAGATACGGCGGTGTACATTCTTAACTTGGTACCATCTAAATCAGTGCCTTCTACTTCCACAGAATTGTGGACTGAGCGAAAGCCTAGTCTAAGACATATTCGGATATGAGGAGTCCAGCACATGTGCTGAAGGCAGATGGTGGTAAGTTGGAACCTCGTACAGAAGTACGCATGTTCATTAGCTATCCTAGAGGAACAAAAGGTGGTTTGTTTTATATTCCTAGAAATCAGAGGGTGATCTTTAGCACGAACACCAAATTTCTAGAGGAAGACTATGTGATCAGTCACAAGCCCAAGAGTTAAATTGTTCTGGAGGAGTTAAAAGGGGAAGTCACTTCTTCAGTACCACCGGTACAAGAGGAAATACCACAAGTCACTACACCGCGTGTCACAGAGCATACACAGGAGGCACCTCGTCGTAGTGGGAGGGTTGATAGACAACCAGAGTGATTCATGTTCTTGGGAGAGTCTTCGGACTTAGTCCCTGGTAAACATGAACCTGATCCCTGGACATATGACGAGACACTCCAAGATAGAGATGCGGTATCTTGGCAAAGAGCGATGAATTCAAAGATTGAATCTATTGATTCTAATCATGTCTGGGAGCTAGTAGAACCACTCGATGGTGTGAAAGCCATTGGATGCAAGTGGATCTACAAGAGAAAGAGAGGAGTAGACGGGAAGGTTGAGACCTTCAAAGTTAGGCTTGTTGCGAAAGGGTATACTCAGAAAGAGGGTATCGATTATGAGGAGACCTTTTCGCCGGTAGCCATGCTTAAGTCTAGCCAAATTCTCTTATGCATAGCAGCTCATATGGATTATGAGGTGTGGCAGATGGATGTCAAGATAACTTTCCTTAATAGAAGTCTTGAGGAAAACATCTACATGAAGCAACCAGAGGGATTCATTGCTAAAGGAAAAGAGCATCTTGTGTGAAAGCTTAATCGGTCCATTTATGGATTGAAGCAAGCTTCGAGGTCTTGGAACATCCGCTTTGATGAGGTAATCCAGTCTTAAGGATTTATTCAAAGTCAGGATGAGTCTTGTGTATACAAGAGATGTAACGGAAACATAGTGGTATTTCTTGTACTATACGTAGATAACATTTTGGTGATTGACAACAATATCAAAGTGTTATCGGGCGTAAGGGTATGGTTGTCCAAACAGTTTGATATGAAGGACTTGGGAGAGGTGGGACACATCCTTGGGTTCAAGGTTGTAAGGGATCGCAGGAAAAGGATGTTGTGTTATCCCAAGCTTCATACATAGACACGATTATGGATCGTTTTAGCATGCATAACTCCAAGAAGGGTTTTCTACCTTTCAGGCATATAGTTCCTTTATCTAAGGAGATGTGTCCTAGATCATCTGAGGAGATAGAGGAGATAAAGGCAGTTCCTTATGCTTCGGCAGTAGGAAGCCTCATGTATGCTATGCTATGTACGAGACCAGATATCTGCTTTGTCATGGGCACGGTTAGCAAATATCAGAGTAATCCTGGACAGGGACATTGGACTGCGATAAAGCATATATTGAAGTACCTGAGAAGGACTAGGGATTATATGCTGGTTTGCCGAGCAGATCAATTAGTCCCTGGGTTACAGTTCGATTTCCAATCAGATAGGGACAACAGTAAGTCTACCTCGGGGTTTGTGTTTACTTTTGGAGGTGGAGCCATAGTATGGAGGAGTGTCAAGCAGAAATGCATGACAGACTCTACCATGGAAGCTGAGTATATGGTAGCCTCTGAGGCAGCCAAAGAAGCTGTGTGACTCAGGAGCTTCCTGATGGACTTTGATGTGATTCCTGTTTTGCCCAAAACTATCGCAATTTATTGTGATAATAATGGTGCAGTTGCAAACTCGAAGGAACCATGAGCCCATAAAGTGAGTAAACACAGAGAGCGGAAGTACCACCTGATACGAGAAATCGTAAAGGAGGTAGAAGTAGCTGTCGCCAAGATTGCATCAGAGGATAACCTGGCGGATCCATTCACTAAGGCCCTTCCAGCGAAAGTGTTTGATAGGCATGTGGAGGACATGGGGAACAGATGTATGGCAGTGTGATAACAACATAGTCTTTTAGTATAAGTGGGAGATTGTTGGAATGTATACTGAAAGCCTAGCTCTTTTGTATGAACATTTTTATTTTGAAATAAGAATCACATGATCATTGTTTGCACTTTATATTTATTATATGTGTGCATATTTTCTAATACTTTACATTGTAGATAACATGGTACTTGGTGTGGCACAGAAGATCATGTTATCAGTCCCTTGAATCGGACCTCGGACATTTTGTTGTACATGCTCTTAATCCCGATATAATAACAGCCACATGTACTTAGTATTTATTTCTTTGATTTACCAAAGGGTGAGATTTATATGGATTAAATCAATATGCCCGGTAAGTTGGGAAATGATATTATATACATGGTGTGCCGTTAATTATAGGAGGAAACCGTGTCCTACATATTAGGTTGATGATGTCCCCTTGAGGAGCTCATAAGGTTCATCATGTAAACCCTGCAGGTTGACTTAGTCAACATGATGATAAAGTTGAGTGGTACTACTCAAGGAGTTAGATGTTAATTGATTGATGGTCAGTAAATCAATTAATTGACGGAGATTCGATATCTTAAACACGGGGAGATGGATGTACAAATAATGTATGGAGCCCATATTAATTTATGGGGGTTGGTGAGGTAATTCAATGATGATCCTCTAGTGGAATGGAACATCATTGATGGATCAAGTTTGTGTGGTTCCGATCCATCGGGTGGCCAAGATCCAACTCCTCCTCATGGTCCCTATCGTAGCCTAATATAATCCTCATGAAGCCTAGATCCAATGATGGAAAATAAAACTCTAGATCCGACGGTGGAGATTAAATCTCTAGATCCGACGGTTGAGATTAAATCTCTAGATCCGACGGTTGAGATTAAATCCCTAGATCCGATGGTCGAGATTAAATCTCTAGATCCAACGGTTGAGATTAAATCTCTAGATTCGACAGTTGAGATTAAATCCCTTGATCCGATGGTGGAGTTTAAATCTCTAGTTCCGACGGTTGAGATTAAATCTCTAAATCCGACGGTTGAGATTAAAACCCTAGAACCGACGGTGGAGATTAAAACAAGGCTTAAGCCCAACTCTATAAAAGGGGGCTTAATGTGGGCGGCAAGAGTGGTTGTTTTTGTTGGTTGGTTTTGGAGATTAGGGTTTTGCCTATCATAAGCTTGGGCGGCAAGAAACCCTAAGGAGGAAACCCTAAGGAGATTAGGGTTTGGTTGGGAGGCTAGGGTTTGGTAGGTAAGGTGGGCGGCAACTATAGGAGAGGTGCTCTTCCTAGGGTGTTGCCAGCACCTATCTCTTTTCCCTCTACCTTGGTTGGCGCTCAACCTATTCCTCTTCTCCTCTTCTTTTCCTCTTGGTCAGCGGCACAAAGGAGCTAGGGATTGTTCCCTTGTTCGGTTCCTTGGTTGGCCATCTTGTTCTATCTTTTCTTGGGGCCGGCGGCATTAAGCCTTTGTGGCTTGGTGGTTGGCTCAAGCAAGAAGGGAAGGAGAGTTCTTTTTTCTTTTGATTGAAGAAGATCTAGGAAGCTTCAACTTGTGGAGGATCTTCGCCCACACGAAGTCTACATGGAGGTTAGGACATACGATAGAAGATCGAGAGGTATAAAAGTTTTACATGTTTTATTATTAATCTTTGTATGTTCTTATTAATATGATTGTATGTGTTGATTATACATGTCTACATCCATATGTATTTGTATAATCATGGACCCCGAAGATAAACACAAAAACCGGCGATCCGTCCGTCATCTCTTCCGTGGCTAACCTATAAGGGCCGATTGGTGGCTAAAGGTTTCAAGCAAATTCATGGTATTGACTATGATGAAACCTTTTCTCCAGTGGCGATGTTTAAGTCCATTCAGATCATGCTTGCTATTGCAGCATACCACGATTATGAGATCTGGAAGATGGATGTAAAAATCGCATTTCTGAATGGAAACTTGCTCGAGGATGTGTACATGACACAACCTGAGGGTTTTGTAGATCCACAGCATACTGGGAAAGTATGCAAGCTGCAAAGGTCCATTTATGGGCTAAATCAAGCTTCTCGGAGCTAGAATCTTCGATTCAATGATGCGATTAAACATTATGGTTTCATTAAGAATGAAGATGAACCCTGTGTCTACAAGAGGTTTAATGGAAACACAGTTGTCTTCCTTGTATTATATGTGGATGACATACTACTCATTAGGAATGACATCCATTCGCTACATTCTGTGAAGACTTGGCTGGGGACGTGCTTCTCAATAAAGGACTTAGGTGAAGTAGCCTGTATTCTAGGCATCAAGATCTATAGAGATAGATCTAAGAGATTGCTTGGCCTAAGTTAGAATACATATATTGACACGGTATTACTATGGTTTACCATACTAGATTCCAAGAAGGGACTTTTGCTGATGTCACATGGTGTGAGTCTTTCGAAGACTCAAAGTCCCTCTTTTAGAGAGGAGAGAGACCGCATGGATAAGATCCCTTATGCATCTGCTATAGGATCTATCATGTACGCTATACTATGTACTCGTCCTGATGTCTCATATGTTTTGAGCATGACGAGTAGATACCAGTCAGATCCAGGTGAGCGTCACTGGATAGCAGTCAAGAATATTCTTAAGTACTTAAGAAGGACTAAAGAATATTTCTTGATATTTGGAGGCGATGAGGAGCTAGCTGTAAAGGGTTACAATGATGCCAGTTTCCAAACTGACCAGGATGATTATAGATCACAGTCAGGGTTCGTGTTTTGCTTGAATGGTGGCGCTATGAGCTGGAAGAGTTCGAAGTAGGACAAAGTTGTTGATTCTACAACAAAGGACGAGTATATTGTTGCATTAGAGACAACAAAGGAGGCAGTTTGGATCTGCAAGTTCATTACTGAGCTTAGGGTGGTTCCTAGCATAGCAGATCCCATAGAGATCTATTGTGACAAAAATGGAGCTATTGCGCAGGCTAAGGAACCTCGCTCACACCATCGGACCAAACACATACTACGATTCTTCCATCTCATTCGAGAGATTATCGATAGAGGAGATGTGAAGATTTGCAGAGTACCCACAGAGGCTAACATCGCAGATCCCTTGACCAAGGCTTTGGCACAGAGAAAGCATGATGGTCACACTAGGTCATTGGGTATTAGATACTACGATGTTTGGCACTAGTGCTAGTGGGAGATTGTTAGTGAAAACCCTAGAGCCAATCATGTGATGATTATTGTATGGACTTTGTTGTATCATATTCCTATTTATAAAGGCATGGTTATTATATTAACTTGTATTGGTTTCAAATAACTAAATGTAATAACGTCCTTGAGTAGAAGGTTCTTATCTATATCAATCGATTGGTTGAATCGATAATGAGATGATATAGAGAACACTACTCTTAATCATTCCTAGTCAAGTATTAACATTCAGGGACAATGTTAATGCGTAGAGACTAGCATGTAGGTCAACTCGATGACTTGATCTCACAAGTCATGGATATGAGATATCAAGTTGACACATGGGTATGCATTAGAGAATGTATACTGAATGACCCACAATGAGAAAGTATCATGGATCGTTATATGAATGTCATATACTTTCTCAAGTGACTATTAGTCCTTAGATCTGAAGTCAACATGGCTCCCTACATAAGGAGTTACATACTTTAGCTTCGTCAAACGTCACCAGTAAATGGGTGGACTATAAAAGTGATTACTGGGTATGTAACAAATTATGCGGAGGGATGTGAGTGATGTAGATGGGATCTATCCCTCTTATATGATGGGAGTGACATCGTTATTCTTGATAGAGTGAGACTACGAAGTGCATGGCCATGCACAAATGAGTCAATATGAGATATTGAGCTCATTTGATTAGAGAGAGTCTACTTGGATTTAAAGATATAGATTGTATCGAGGATGACACGGTCTATGCCTCAATTGGTCAATCTAGATGTCAAGGATAGAGGGATATTGTCACATATTGTAAGAGTCACAATTAGTAGTCACAAAGGTGATGTTGGATCTCAACATTCCTGTAACTTGGGTAGCAATGATGTATTGCTAGATACCGCTCATTGCTTATGTTCCTAAATCGGTTTAGGTGCATTGCCAACATTACAAGAACATATAGGGTCACACACAAAGGGTAATTAGATGGAGATTAGGTTTATATGATGGACCATGAGGATTAGGTTAATGGGATTAACCAAATTGGATTAAGAGTAATCCAAATTAGACTAATTGAGTTAGACTCATTTTGATTCAAGTGTTGAATGAGTCTAATTTAGATTTGATTCATTGAGTCAATTTAAATTAATGAATAGATATTTATTAAATCAAATTGATTTGAATCAAGTGGTTAGATTTGATCAACCATGGGAGATAAGAGGTCAAGTTTGACTTGACTTGAGAGGGAAGATGAATGGTCAATTTTGACTTGACTAATTGCCAGGTCATGGTGACTTGGCATGGGGGCCGGCCAATGATGTTGTTCCACATCTTCATGGACTTATCATGGGGTGCCTCATGAGGGAGACCAAGAGCCATTGACTCTTGGAGTTACATGCATGCATGTAACCCCCCAAAAGGAAGTAGCCGACCAGTTTAGTCTTGGCATTAGTGTGTGAAGTTAATTTGGTGTAACTTCATCATCTTGTTCCTTGCTCCCCTCAAGCTCTCTCCCTCATCCTCGTTTTGTCGAGATTCCTCAAGGGTGCTAGAACACTCAAAGGTGTCTTCTCGACCATTTGTCCGTGTGGATACTTGTAGAAGAGTGTACACTTGACACTCTTCGAGATCCAGCAAAGCGTTTGGATGAGTGGGATAAGCGAAGGGTGTCGCTACGAGGGTAACGCTCTCATCATGTAGATCTAAGGTAGATCTAGGTTTCCATAACACATACATGAATTTTTTTTTATATATCTTCGCACGAATCCGTGGTTGGCCTTCCGAGGTTTCCGCAACGGAAAAAGCGATTTTTGTGGCTCAGAAAGTCCAACAGACTCAAATTAATTTGAAGAAGATGAATGATATGGATTCATCATGAATTCATCATGCATGATTAATGTGAATTAATCATGCATAGAAGAGGGAAAACCAAAGGTTGGAACAAACCTCTTATCATACATGCTTAATGTGGATTAATCATGCATTGAAGAGGGAATACAAAAGGATGCAAAACCTTTTATATTCATAGGATGAATATAAAAAGGAGGCTTTGGATCATGATTATTGGTAGAGATTGCCATTGTTCTTCTTCTTCATCTTCTTGGTTGAAGCTCCTTCTTGGCATAGACCCCTTTTGTGGTGTTGCTAGAACAACTTTGATTCTCCAAAGTGTGTATTCGTGTGGATATATAGCATAGAGACACGACCATCCTTATCGTGCAAAGATCCTTCGAAGAAAAGTTGCTATCGGGATTGCGAAGGGCTACACATCAAGGGTAATCTCTCAACTAGATGTAGTTGTAAGAACAATTAATGTATACACATGGATCTCTGAAGGAATCCATTTTTTCTGCTGCTTTTGTGATTGTTTTTCGCACCAGATCTCAACAACGTAAACATTCATTATGCTTTGGAATTGGAAGAGTTAAGTAAACCTTCACTATGCTTTTGCATTGGAAGGGTTAAGTTGGGTTAGTGTTAGCCTAACTTAAATGTATTGTCAAACATCAAAAAGGGAGAGATTGTTGGTGCAACAAGCCTCAAATCAATGTTAACCAAACATGAGTGGGACTTGAGTAGTATTTTGATGTTTGACAATGGGTTTGACAATATGGTTTGACCATATGTTGATCATATGACTAGTGGATGATTGGGATATCCAATGTCTTATCGGGAAGATTGTTGTAGTAATCAACCTCGAAAGTCCAAGTTTGGATACTTGTCATGGAAAGTCCAAGCATGGCCTTGGCATGGAAAGTCCAAGAATGGCCTTGGCATGGAAATGTTCATGCATGGTCATGGTAATTGGAAATTCCAAGAATGGTCTTGGAAAGGAAAGTCCAAGTCATGGGTACTTGGCAATATTAAAGTCCAAAGGTATAGTCTTGGCGGCATAAGTCCAAGTATGTAGTATTGGTAGCGTAAAGTCCAAGTGAACTTTGACAATTGGGAAGTCCAAGAGTAAGTTTGGTAGAGTAAAGTCCAAGCATGGGTTTTAGTTGCGTAAGTCCAAATGGATCATGGCAATGTGAAAGTCCAAGGGTGTATGTTTGGCGGTGTAGAGTCCAAGCATGAGTCTTGGCGATATAAGTCCAAATAAATCTTGGCAAAGAAGTCAAATGGTGAGATTTTTACAGTGTAAAGTCCAAGCATGTGGTCTCCGCAACATAAATCCAAATGAACCTTGTCAAAGGACCCAGTTAGCATGACATAACCAATGGAAGCACCTAAAGGCTAACACAAAGGACGAAGAGTCACAGACTCGAGAGATCCGAAAGGCATGAGGTTGATAGAGGTGGCTAGAAAGCTTAGGTCTAGGCTATGGGTTGTCAATCAAGTATGATGGAATCATACTTGGGTTAAACCTCATGGTTGAGGTTTATCAGTCGACTGAGACTTTGGGTCAGTCGATTGGCCAAGTGTTTGATATTCGGGAGCTGATAAGCGGCGATGATAAATCGCTACTATCAATTTAATTTCCAACCCCTCTCTATGCCAGAATAGCATAGGGAACAACCAAGATCGTCTCCCATGGAAGGCAAAGGTGAAAGTCGACTCTAGAGTAAAGGTTTTTTCTTAATATGATGGGGGTTTGGATTTGAGGATTATGCAACTACACACGATAACAAGAATTAAAGAAATAAACTATAACAATGTAGGTAAATTTTGCAACTAACAATTCAATGTACTTGAAGTAAAGGCCATTCTAATAAGCAATTCATCAAACACATTGAATTCAAAATAACTAAACAACTACACAACTCAAAATTCATCCAATTTCAAATGTAAAGGAATTGACAACTATAAAGTAAGTGTAACAAACAAAAAATGAAGTAAATGATCATCCCACTAATATTTGCTCGAATAATGGACAGAATACTTCAACTACTTTCGACGGAGCTCGATCGAGTCTCCGAAGCAAAATGAATGGAATAGATGATGCAAACTCCCAAAATCTGGAAGCTTGGTCATGACTCCTTGCTCTTCCAAATCCGGTGAAGCTTAGATGATGTAGTCAAGGTGGAACTCCTCTATGAATCCACAAGAGGAGATGATAGTCAGCTGGAAGGTGGAGAAGGTCATCGGATTATTCTGATGGAGTGGTTCTTCATTGAATCTGATGAAGAAAGGGCGGTGGAGAATTGTGACTGTTGGATCGAAGCGAATCGCTAGAGGGGGGGGGTGAATAGCGATAAACTCTTTTTTTTTCGAATTCGTTTCAAAACACTTATATGCAGCGGAAAGGTAAATGTAAAGTAAATGAGAGAAGCAAGTTTTACTTGGTTCGTAGCCTTCGGCTACTACTCCAAGGCCCTAGTGGTCCTTGACCACGTACAGAGGGCAAAAACACTAAAGAACTCCTCGTTAGAGGTAGGAGTTAATTGATACAAATAAAACACAAAGTTTGAGGTAGAGGGACACTCTACCTCTCCTCGTTACGATAAAAGCTCCGAGAATGTAAAGTAATGAACTGAAATAAAAACTTAAACCGACATAACAAAATGAAAGCAATTAAAACCTAGACGTCGGAGAAGAAGTACTTCGTTGTCGGAAAGTTGTAGCTTTGCGGAGGCTTTTGGAAGCTTAGAATTGATGATGAAACCCTAGGATAGGTCCTCCTTTTATAGCTTTTGAGCTCCTCATTGAATGGGTCTTCAACACATAGGAATTGGGCACAAGACTCCTTGAAAAATGGTGATAAAGCTTGACTCCTCGAGGTTTATCATTGACCATCAGTCGACTGATGGCCATCATCAGTCGACGGATGGCAGCATCAGTCGAGTGCTGACCATAGATAGTCGACTGATTTACAGCAGTCGACTGATGCTAGCTGAAATGACAAGTTAGATGAATAATAACATTATTTTGACAGCCTCCAACCGTCCGATCTCGACCTAGACCACCGATGGGATGTCTTGGGTCGGATCTATGCTTAAGTCTATCCCCGTAAAGAGGATACGACCTCACTTATACTGGCACACACACGAGCTTACCTCGATACTTACTATGTCACTTTCGCTTCCGACCTTCCACTCGATTCCTTCAGTTCCCTCTAAAGTCACTCGAGTGTCGCGGGACCACCGCGGCTTCCTTTTCGGTGTCGCTATCCTTTAGCTCCAGCTATAGCAATTTTCTGCACACTCGATTCAGCTTGTGAGATAACGAATTGAGCTTAACTTTGTATCATTTGCTATAATCAAAACTCAGGTTCGACTTAGGTGCCTACTGCACCAACAATCTCCCCCTTTTTGATTTATGGTAAACCCACATACAAAGTTAAGAAAATAGTATGCATGAAGAATAATAATGTGTAAGAGAAACAAAAATGAAGATTAAGTTGGAGTGGTAAGGATTTTCTTCAAGTACTCCCCCTTGAGGAAACCTCCCCCTTGACCGAGGGTGAGTCTTGAAAGAAGACCTTACTCCTCCCCCTTGAGGGTTGCTATTTAGAAAGAGTTTAAGTAATTGACATTACTTAAAATTGGCCTTAGTGAAATGTTTTAAGTTAAGAAGACTTCTTAACTTGTCCCTTTCTCCCTCTTCAGTAAAACATTAACGTTTTTGTTAAGAATAAGTTTTTAAGTTAAGAATTCTCTTAACATAGCCTTTACTTCTTTTTGTTAAAAAGTTAAGTAAGTTTTCAAAAATTTAAGTTAACTTTTGGTCATGTAAATAAATATGAAGTAAGAGTTAAGTTATCAAAAATTAAAAAATTTTAACCCCTTAACTTTGACCTTTTTCTCCCCCTTTTGCCATATATCGAAAAGTGTAAGGGTGTGTGGAAAAAAACAAAAAATAAGTATTCAATTTAAAGTCCAAGCATGTTCCACATTATTTTGAAAATAATATACTGAAAATAAGCTCATCTATAAAATGTTCGACTCATATTTGGCTTGATTGATATGAAAGATCAACCAGTCTTGGTCAGAGTCGGTTAGTATGCATGATTATACTCCGTGGTTCATGGCGATGCACTAGCTCTACATCTGGAACCAGGAGTAAGGTCCTAACATCTCACGCCCATCTACGTGGCTAAGTACACAAACACATTAGTCCTATGTGTTGTGAGATGTATTGGCTCCTTAAATCTATAGGTGCATGATATCTAAGGTATGTCCTATGCTAGTTCCATGAAAAATGAAAAGTAAGAAATAGTAGTAAGAAAATATAATTTTCAAGTTCCTATTCTACTATGCACATGCCCAATTTTCATCTTAATAGACTGAATTCGGCTTCGGGTAGGGGTTTAGTAAATCAGTCTGCCAAGTTGGACTTCGATTCGACGTATTCGAGTTGTATGGCTCCGTTGGCCACATGTTCTCGAATGAAATGGTGTTTGACCTCTATTTGTTTGGTCCTAGAATGACATATCGGATTCTTAGTTAGGTTAATTGAGCTAATGTTTAAAGTCGCGGAGAGTGTGCTTCATCCAAAGAAGCTGAGTGACACACTCACCCATCGCGATGTATTCGGCTTCGGTGGTAGATAAGGCAACACAGTGTTGCTTCCTACTGTACCAACTTACTAGACTCGAGCCGATAAGTTGACAACAACCACTCGTACTCTTTTTATCGAGCTTACTACCGGCATAGTCCGAATCGGAGTAGCCGGTTAGTTCGAACTCGGTAGATCTAGGGTACCAAATACCGACATTAAGTGTACCCTTTAGATATCTAAGGATACACTTGACTAGAGTTAGGTGAGACTCCTTGGCACAGGTTTGGAACCTTGCGCACATACTTACTGCAAATAAGATATCAGGTCGGCTTGCAGTTATGTAAAGGAGACTCCCTATTACGCTCCTATAGTATTTTAAATCAATTGAATTTCCGATTACATCTTCTTCTATATTTACATTCATTGTCATTGGGGTATTAATAATTTTAGTGTCTTGCATTCCAAAGCGTTTAATTAATTCCCTAGTATATTTGCATTGATGTAGATATATTCCATCTTTAGTTTGTTTAATTTGTAGCCCTAAGAAGAAATTCAACTCTCCTACTAAATTCATTTCAAATTCACTTTCCATAAGTGAAATGAATTCCTTTAGTAGAATTGAGTTGGTGGTTCCGAAAATAATATCATCTACGTAGATTTGGGCTATGAATATGTCTTTACCTAAGGTTTTTACGAAAAGGGTTGGGTCAACTACACCTTGGTTAAATCCTTTGGACTTAAGATAAATCGAAAGTCTCTCGTACCAAGCTCGAGGAGCTTGTTTAAGTCCATAGAGAGCTTTCTTTAATCTAAGGACATGGTCGGGTTTATCTAAACTTTCGAAACAGGGGGGGTTGACTAACATAAACCTCTTCTTTAATGTATCCATTTAAGAATGTTGATTTCACATCCATTTGAAACAACTTAAATCCTCGATGTGCAGCATATGCTAATAGCATTCGAATGGACTCTAATCTAGCTACTAGGGCATAGGTCTCGTCGTAATCTAAACCATTGACTTGACTAAACCCTTTAGCGACTAGTCTAGCTTTATTTCTAACTACTTCACCTTTATCATCAAGTTTATTCCTAAACACCCACCTTGTTCCAATGATTGTTTTATCTTTAGGTGGTGGTACTAATTCCCATACTTCGTTCCTAGTGAATTGAGCCAGATCTTCTTGCATTGGAATAATCCAATCGGGATCAAGAAGAGCTTGGTCAATAGTCTTGGGTTCAATTTTGGAAATAAAGGAGATTTGACTAAGGTTTCTATATGAGGCTCTAGTTCGAACTCCTAGACTTGGATCACCTATCACTTGGTCGATAGGATGATTCATTTGAGTCCTAGTTGGGTTTGGGTTTGAGTCAACTACTTGGTCAATAGGATAACTCGTTTGAGTTCTAGTTTGGTTTGGGTCATCTACCACTTGGTCAATAGAATGACTTGGTTGACTTAGGTTGGGATTAATACTAGACTTGATCTCCGGATCGGAGTTGAGTCTGGTATGAATCGGCTCGCTAATTGGGGTTGCCGAGGGTTTTGTAGGTTCGTGTCCTTGATCAAATACTACATTGATAGTCTCCTCGACTCTAAGGGTGTCATGGTTATATACTCTGTAAGCTCTACTTGTAGTCGAGTATCCTAGAAAGATTCCGGTTGAGGTTTTGGATGTAAATTTCCCTAGGTAATCCTTAGTGTTTAGGATATGTACCTTACACGCAAATACCCTAAATTACTTGATGTTAGGTATTTTATCGTGATAAATCTCGTATGAGGTCTTAAGGTGCCTCTTTACCATAATGATCCTATTTTGGACATAGCATGCCGTATTCATGGCTTCCGCCCAAAACCTATCGGGTAGGTTATACTCGTTTAACATTGTCCTAGCGGCTTCTTATAGGGTTCTATTTTTGCGTTCTACTAGGCCATTTTGTTGTGGAGTTCTAGGGCAAGAGAACTCATGATGGTATCCATTTAAGTTACAAAATTTTGTAAACCTATGGTTCTCGAATTCATCACCATGATCAGTCCTAAGACTCTTGATTTTAATGCTTTATTGATTTTCTATTAACTTAAATAGGTTGATTAATTGATCTAGGGTATCACTTTTGTGTTTGATGAACCTAACCCAAGTAAATCTAAAATATTCATCAATTATGACTAAGCAGAATTTACTCCCATTAAGTGACTTAGCTCCATGTGAATCAAATAGATCCATGTGTAGGAGCTCAAGAACACTTTTGGTCCGTTCTTGATTAGTTAGTTGATGTTGTGTCCTAGATTGTTTACCTTGTTGACAAGCATTACATATTTTATTATACAAGTTATTGAGGTTAAGCAAACCTCTGACTAAGTCACTCTGACTCATCTTGTGGATGAGTCTTGGGTGTGAGTGACCGAGTCGTCGGTGCCACAACCATGATTCCTCTTGCCGTGTCATAAGACACTTAGTTGAGGAGTTAGTTAAGTTAATAGTGTAAATATTGTTATTTCTAGTTCCCTTAAGGATTGTTTTAGAAGTTTCATTTGTATTAATTACGCATTTATTCTCTAAAAATATAACCTTATAGTTATTATCACATAATTGGCTTACACTAAGTAAATTATATTGAAAATTTTCTACTAATAAGACATTTTGAATAATAAAGTTAGAGTTGAGCTCAATATCACCTGATCCGATGATTTTGAGCTTGTCGTTGTTTCTGAAGGCTACCGATCCTTGTCGTTTGAATCGAAGCTTCGAAAACTTGAGTTGATCCCCGGTTATATGTCGGGAGCAACCACTGTCCAACATCTATTGATCCTACATGCAAGGTAGTTGGATCGGATATTGGATTTATTAAAGATTGGTTGAAGATTATTAACCTAAATCATCTCACCCATGTCTACATGATCAAACATGTTAACCCTATATGTTCTTGTGAGATGACTTCCAATTTTACTTGATTTAAATTTAATGACTTGAACACTTGTCAACCTTGCATTAGATTCAGATTTGACCTTAGGCTCATCAAGTCACCTTTTCAAGATCATGGCTTCCAGGTCGTGGCGAGGCACAGAGGCCTTCTTTGATCGGAACAATGACCACTTCTTTAGACAAAGCAATGTTCAAGAAAATAGAGACTTGACATACCTAAGACCACTTCCTAGTCTAACTAATCTAGGATACGGCGAGGTAGCTTCAGCTAGTTTCGCTCGATCAAGTGCACCGAACTAGATATGCCTTATCTAGCCCGAATACACAAGACTCCGCTTTCCTAGCGTATTATCATCTCGTTGCATCCTGGTACTATGTTATCAAGTATTGACGAGTTATAGTCCTATCTAACCATTCTAAGAAAAATCAAACTAAATAACAACCTAAGTATGCAATTTCTAAGTTAAAATACAAACAAGTTTTGTACTAGCTCCCCCTGGACCATTGAATCGGTTCGGTCTCTCCACATAGTGGATTTAGTCCTTGGGAACCCAGTACTGGTTCGATCCTATATTTGAAATCAAGGTGGTCTTAGGGACCCATGCTTGGACACATTTTTTTATGTCGACTTACAATCGACATATACGACGTGTTGGTTGTATTTGAGCTAAACCCTAGCCCGACCTTGTTGTACACGGCCCTTTGCGATCCAAGTAGGAGGTCAAGTCCTTTGGATCCCAAAGTAAACCTTTCCAACGTGCTCCTAAGATCTTCGACTTGACTCTTCAAGAGTGAGTTCTCAACTTCGAGCTTTTCAACCCGAGTTGAGTCCTCCTCTCGAGATCGACTAGTCGAAGAGGTTAAGGAGACCTCATGTTTGAGGAGTTTAACTTCCTCAACCAGGGTCTCGACCTTGGACTCAGACTTAGCTAATTTTCTAGTTAAAAACTTAATTGCACTATAAAGTGTACTAATGAGGGATCGACTTACCTTGAGTGTATCTTTTGAACCGGATATGTATCCGTGGCTTGTCTTGAATAGTGCTTCGTACTCTAACTCGTCTTCGGTTTTTGATTCATGTTTCGGTTCCGACTCTGTCTCTGATTCCACCGGTTTACCCATGAGAACACGCTCATTATCTTCTTCCTCGGATGCTTCTTCCCAAGTAGCGTTGAGTGCCTTTTTGTGTTTTGGGGCTTTGCTCTTGAGTTTTGGGCATTTGGACTTGATGTGTCCAAACTTGTTGCATTTGTAATATCTAATATTTGAACTTTTAGGCTTACCTTTGTTGGGTTGAGCGACGATTCATTTTCGGCCCTTGACTATCCTCCGAACTAGATTGACTAGTTCAGCCTCCATTTCCGAGTCGACCTCCGAATCAGACTAATCCTCTTCTTCCTTCGGGGGTGGCTTGCTTGCGGTTTTCTTCCTCGAACCTGCAAAAAGTGCTATACCCTTCTCGATTTCTAAGTTAGACTGCTCATGAAGTTCAAAATCGAAAAATAATTCATCTAACATAAGTTTTGAAAGATCCTTGGAGACCTTGTAGGAATCGACCATGGATGCCCACAAGGTAGTCCTCGGAAAGGAGTTAAGAACATACCTTATAAGGTCGTGGTTTTCGACCTTTTGCCCGATCGCGTGTAGATTGTTGACTATGTCTTGAACGCGGGCGTGAAGTTGAGTCGCCGTTTTGTGTTCCTGCATTTTTAGATTATACAATTTTTTAAACAAAAGATCGCCCTTACATACCTTGGCTTCATCGGTCCCTTCGTGTAGCTCCACTAGCTTTGTCCAAAGGTCCTTTGCGCTGATGAAGGGGCCGACGCAATTAAGCTCCTCCTTAGAGAAGCCGCATTGGAGGATTTGAGTTGCCTTGGCATCGGCTTCGACTTATTGTTTTGTCGCAATGGTCCATTGGTTATAATCCAAGGATTCACCCACTTCATTAGTCGGAAGTGTGAAACTCGTTTGGATTATGATCCACATCTCGATTTGAGTTTTAAGAAAGCATTCCATCCGACCCTTCCAATAATGGAAGTCATCTCTATTGTAAAACAGAGGTTGGACGGTGCTAAAACCCTCGAGATGAGCCATTGATACAAAATAAACAAGGAGATGAAGACGAGAAACCTAGCAACGATAAAAACACAAGAAATGTACCAAGACTTGCGTCTTGGATTAGTAGTGAGGGAAAAAAGGCTAACCAAATGAATATAGTCAAAAATAAATAGAAAAAAAGGAAAGAAAATCTTGGAAAATCTAGATCGGTGGTTTCACCAAAGCTTAGCACCCCCGGCTCTGATACCAATTGTTGGATCGAAGCGAATCGCCAGAGGGGGGGGGTGAATAGCGATAAACATTTTTTTTTTCGAATTCATTTCAAAACACTTATACGCAGCAGAAAGGTAAATGTAAAGTAAATGAGACAAGCAAATTTTACTTGGTTCGTAGCCTTCGGCTACTACTCCAAGGCCCTAGTGGTCCTTGACCACGTATGGAGGGCAAAAACACTAAAGAACTCCTCCTCGTTAGAGGTAGGAGTTAATCGATACAAATAAAACACAAAGTTTGAGGTAGAGGGACACCCCCCCTCTCCTCGTTACGATAAAATCTCTGAGAATGTAAAGTAATGAACTGAAATAAAAACTTAAACCGACATAACAAAATGAAAGTAATTAAAACCTAGACATCGGAGAAGAAGCACTTCATTGTCGGAAAGTTGTAGCTTGGCAGAGGCTTTTGGAAGCTTAGAATTGATGATGAAACCCTAGGATTGGTCCTCCTTTTATAGCCTTTGAGCCCCTCATCGAATGGGTCTTCAACCAATAGGAATTGGCCACAAGACTCCTTGAAAAATGATGATAAAGCTTGACTCCTTGAGGTTGATCATTGACCATCAGTCAACTGATGGCTATCATCAGTCAACTGATGGTAGTATCAGTCAAGTGCTGACCGTAGATAGTCGACTGATTGACAACAGTCGAGTCCTCCAAGCTGGCAGTCGACTGATGCTAGCTGAAATGACAAGTTAGCTGAATAATAACATTATTTTGACGGCCTCCAACCGTCCGATATCGACCTAAACCACCGATGGGATATCTTGGGTCGGATCTACGCTTAAGTCTATCCCTGTAAAGAGGATATGACCTCACTTACACTCGCATACACACGATCTTACCTCAATACTTACTGTGTGGCTTTCGCTTCCGGCCTTCCACTCGATTCCTTCGGCTCTCTCCGAAGTCACTCGAGTGTTGCCCGACCACTGCGGCTTCCTCCGGGTGTCGCTAGCCTTTAGCTCCAGCTATAGCAATTTTCTGCACACTCGATTCAACTTGTGAGATAACGACATGAGCTTAACTTTGTATCTTTTGCTATAATCAAAACTCAGGTTCGACTTAGGTGCCTACTGCACTAATAGTGACGTCGTGTGCTAGGCTCAAAAGTGGAGAAGATGCCATAAAAACCCTTGAAAATCCATTTTATAGCCGCCCAAAATAAAGGTTTTTCATCGCGACTCCGTCGTGCCAAAAAGACACGGGGCGACCATGTTGCATTCTGTGAAAAAAAAATTCTGCTACTATAGTAAATTCAGTAATTTCACTATAGCTACAATGATTTTTACTGTGGCTACAATGATTTTACTATAGATGGGTGGTCGTGCTTGATTCTGATTTTTTTTTCGTATTGCTAAAGAAATTTCACTATAGCTACAGTACGCTGCTACCGTATATGCTACAGTACCGTTGCTATAGTTTTTTCTATGATTTTCACTCAAATGCCCTACAAAATAAAAGTATGCAACAATTAGTGTCAAGGACATTAAGTTAGCATATATTTGCATTAAAGCGCTAAAATGATCCACATTAATAAAACATGATAAAATACGAAAATTTAAGCATATAAGTGGATTAAAATGTTAAGGAATGAATCAAAATAATGCATCAAAATATGAGTTATCAGAAGCCTAGTCAACTCGGAGTAGTCGTTTGAGATTATGACTAGTCGACTGGTCGAGGAGTCGATTGAGGCTCGACTACTCGGGTAAGGATATGACAGTCAACTTCCATGTATGGATAGTCTACTATCATGGATGGCAGTCGACTGATCATAAGTGGTAAGAGCACAGAAACTCTAGTAGTCAACTGGGTAGTCGACTGGTGATGCAGCAGTCGACTGTTGGTAAGGGAAGTCGACTGCTGAGGTATCCGTTGGGTGAATCCAATATGGATTAAGTCCGTTATAAGAGAACACATAGGATAGGCTAGCAGTCGATTGGTGTCTTTTGGTAGTCAATTGCCATGCGTGAAATCAACCAACTGTAGGTTATAAAAGGAGTAGCTCATGGAGGATTTTGGCCAAGAGTTTTAGGGTAATTTTGAAGGGGAAGTGTTGTTGCATTCCAGACCTTCATGAGCAATCCAAAGCAACCAACTAGAAATAAATCAAAAACTCTTTGTATAAAGTTTTCTTTACTTGTATTTGCTTATTACTTAGTATACTTGTTGTATTTGGTTGTATTTCATGTATTACGGTTGTAATATTATTGTAAGAGGTTTCTCTACCTCTGGATTATTTTAAGAGAAGGAGGAAGAGTATAGTGGGTGTGGATCACTAGCTTGTCGTAGAGTAGGAACCATAGGTTCCAAAACACATAAATCTTTTGTATTGCATGTGTTTTGTCTTTATTTCTATTTGTATTGTATTCCATTACATATAACATTTTTTGTAGACAAGAATGACACGATTGCGATCGACGAAATCATAAAAAATGCTATTCACCCCCTCTAGTGCGACACTGATTCCTCTAGAACACATGATCGATCGTGTGAATTTCACACGGGCGTGTCGCATCCCTTTAAAGGGGCATGGGTCATGTGTTTTGCCCCAAATCAGCCATGCCTTTCAGATTTTCTGCCCTAGCCAACGCCTACCTTCTTTTTCAACTTCCAAGGATCCCTTCCTTGACCTCCATCTGCACTAAGAAGCCTTATAGAAGTGAAGATGATGAGGACTAAGCACATCACCACAAAATCGGTTCCTTCAAGGCCGAGATCTAGGGGGAGAGGAAACTATCAAGCTTCGAAGGATTGTAACACCCTTCTTGGTATTATATTTCATAATGATTCCCATAGAACTAGGTTTGATATGCTTTTTACCTTCAGAATAGTCTCTACTAGATATATTGATGAGCCACACTTAGAAACCCTAGGGTTAAGCAATGATGTGCAATGGTTGTCACATAATGTAGGTTGGGAAGAGTTAATGGGAATTAGGAGCCCAACCTATCCTAGGATTGTACTCGAATTCTTGAGCTCGGTGGATGCAGAGATCCAATTGGGAATGGATAGTTGAGAGGGGAAATAACATTTAGGTTATTTAATATCAAACACGAATGGACCCTTCATCAATGGAATAGGTGTTTTGGATTGCCTAGTGGGGGAGAGAAGAGAACACTTCTAGAGTTTAATGCAAGATCATTTTTGTTTGACCTAACAGGAGAAAACGTCTATGATCCCTCTTGATCCAAAGCATCTAGACTCCAAAACCCTATTTTCGGAAAACGTCCATCATTTCATGGCTAGCACAATTTTTGGTAGAGGAGAGATCGATGGGGTAGTTAGAGCTAGCGAGTTACTGTGTTTATGGGACATGTTACAAGATAATAAAATTGGTTGATGTAGGATCACATTTTATTTGATATTTGGTTAAGGTGGGTAAGACACCCAAGGGAAATATAATTTTAGGGGGTTTGTTAACCCATATTTGTGATAGCATGGGTTACGATTGTGAGGGATTAGATAGAGTAGAAGGGGGCCCTAGCCTAGACCTAGGGGTATGCATGGCTTTGAAGATGATTTGAAGGGAAGGAAACTATTTTTGTTTTGTAAAGAAGAACATGACACTCCTTAGGCTCCCCAACCCAGATTGTACTACTATCACTAACCATGGCAACTGGTGGTTTGATAGGATAGTTGAGTCCCCATCATAAGAGGGACCCTCTACCCATGCACCCCCTTCACCACCTGCCCATTCACCCATAGAAACACCCATACATAAGAGCCCTCCTAGTCCACGACCTAAGCTTGCACCACATTCTTTTGCCTCTTTTGAGCATGATGTAGGTCATTCTTCTTTTGATTTTTTGGAGTTTCGGTCATGCCTCGATGACATTTACACAGAGCAGCAGACACATGGTCAGGTATGAGAGGAGCAGAGGACCTTCACTGAGGTTGAGTTTAACAATATGCGAGGCCATTTCCAAAGGGTGGAGCAATTTTACGGCCATGCACAATATTATTTCTAAAAGGGGGCCGCCTACCGCCAAGAGTTGCAGCAGTTCATGCGGGATTTTCACTCACAGTGGGCTAGAGAAGAAGACCATAGAGTCATCGTTGTGTCCACCAGCTCACAGGTTGACCACATGTATATGAGGCACTAGCAATTGATCTCACAACTCTCTCATGAGCCAGAGATGCCAAGACTTCCAGAATTTTTACCTAGGCCACCACGCTAGAGGTAGAGTCTCTTCTAAGTATGGGGGCTAACTGCACGCAAGCACACAACCTCAAATCTCTGTCCAAGATTACCAAGGACTTTAAGTGCGTGCTCACACTCAAGGCCCGCAAGTGCACGGTTGTCAAGTAATAAATTATGTATCAATCCCACAGAGACTGTGATTTCGAGTATTGGATGTCCAGTGAATGTATGTTGTTCGGAGTGAATCGCTTTTTGAGTTAAGGTGGTTGGTTGTGAGCTGGCTCTAGTACTGTGTCACTTGGAGAAAGAATTATGGGGTTTACTCAAGGGTTGGTCAAGGGATTCCAAGATTTTGATTTCACTTGTTCGTTGTTAAACATGCTATTAAGTAAATGCTCCTAGGTTCTCTAATTGTGATCTTGTAGGAGGATCATTGTACGTAATCCCGATGAACTTTTGCTTCTAACGGAAATTGCCTATTCCTAACCAAGTTTCCCTTTTAGATCGTCAGAGCTCAGGGGTTTCTATCCTTGGGAAGCCCCCTATCACTGAGGTCCCACAACCCTTCTAGATTTGATTTCTCCTACTTTGGGCCTTCTACTAGAATAGGTTAGTAGAGTTCGATGATGTTCTATGTTTCCCCATGAATAGGTGAACCATATTTCATGTCCTACTCTTTCACGACCTATTTCTTACGATTTTGGGAGGGAGGATGACCGGGAGGTTCCTCCTTGATTCTCCTAGGTTTCAATATAGAGGCTTTCACCCTCTATATCAACTAAGCACAGTAGGAATAAAACCAAGATGCAATTATCATTAAACTTATATATCATAAAATGCAAATACAATCAAGGAAAGTAGATATATATTTGAACTATCTGTCAAACTTGCACAAGTTACTCCCTAATCCTAGAATCGAGAGATCTACTCCACAAATATGAAAACACATGTACAAGACATTGTATCCTTAAGAATTAAAATTCAAATAGAAAGTAAACAATAAAATATAAAATGCTTTCTGGAGATGTCTTGGTTGCCTTCCTACGTGTTGGAGTGCAATCCCGCCCTTGAGCCGCTTTTCCTTCTCCCCGTTGTGAGCCTCCTATGCTTTTTTAGGCACCTCTTTTTCGTCCTAGCCATCGGGCCTCCCCTTTTAGATTTAGACATGCCTTCCCTTTTATAGGGATGAAATCATCTTTTCTTAATTGCCCATGGAAACGAATCTTCATAAGTTGCGATGGTGCCACATGACCGTGTGGATTCCACACGGTTAGTCGTGTGGGAGTATGGAAATCACACCCTAGGCCATGCATTTGGAAAAGGCATGGTCGTGTGAAATTCACATGGCCGATTTTTTCTTCCTTTGGAACTTTGGGCAGGTGCCATCTTTTCATCCAAAGCAATGAGAAATATGCATAAAACAAGTATGAAATGCAATGAGATGTGTGCTAAAACTACTCCTAAAATCCAATATGATTTGGACACATTAAACTCCCCCAAACATAGATCTTTACTTGTCCTCAAGTAATCCTCAGTTCCATGGATTTTTAAAAGTGTAATTCTCATGCCTAACATGTTCACTAAAACTTATCAAGTGGTACTTACATTTAATGCAAAAAGATATGTTCTATAAGTTCACTAAGTTAGCTTTTCATTCATGTGCGAAGAAGTTTCCTAAGGGGTTCACATTCCATGTTAAGGTAAGTCGTCATCCTATAGCTTTCCTAAGGTTTTTGGCTTTTAGGCACTTACCTACCTTAAGAGAGGATCATTCCCTAGAGTTAGCATAATGTCTCAAAGGCGTTCTTGGTATTGAGAGAAATTGATAGGTGTTTCCCCAGTAACCTAACTTGGTCACAAAGGGGAACCTAACCATTTCCACCCATGACAACTGTTTCTAGTTTCTATATTTTTTTATCCTTTTTTTTTCTTTTTTTTTTCCAAATGAGTTTACATGATATGAGAATCTCCAGTAACTAAAATACTAATCTAGAGTCACCTGTGGATTGCTAAGTACTCGACTATTGGGATGAATTGTTGGTGCAATCGGCCCAGGTCACGATTGACCAGACTCGAGTAGTGTTTTGATGTTTGACAATGTTTCGGGGAGATTGTTGGTGCAATTGACCCGGGTCATGATTGACTGGACTCGAGTTTGACTTTAGGGGTATTTTGATGTTTGACGATGGTTTGACCATTGTTTGACTATATGGTTGACATGGGGTTGACCATATGACGGAGAGTCCAAGTCATGGCTACCTGGCATGGAAAGTCCAAGTGGGACACTTGGCAAGGAAAGTCCAAGCATGTGTCTTGGCAAGGGAATGTCCATGCTTGAGTCTTGCCAAATGGAAAGTCCAACAAGGGTTGGCAAGGAAAAGTCCAAGGTGTGATATTGGCGGTGTAAAGTCTAAGGGTGGAGTCTTGCCAGCATAAGTCCAATTGTTGACGGCGTAAAGTCCAAGCGGAGTCTTGGCAGCGTAATCCCAATGTGGCTTGGCGGTATAGACTAGCTTAGCATGACAATAGCCGATGAATGCACCTGATGGCTAGTATATGGATAAACAAGTCATGGATGACTTGGAAGGATCCGATAGGCGTGAGGCTAATAGAGGTGGCTAGAAGGCTTAGGTCTAGGCTAGGGTGGTCTAGCATGTATTAGGGCATCATACTTGGTGTTAAAACCTGATGGATGAGGTTATCAGTCGACTAATATTATGCTCAGTTGACTGATGGGAGTCGACTGGAGTTCAACTATAGGAAATGGCCTGGCAGTCGACTTCCAACATTGGGCAGTCAACTGATGGTCGATGTTGTGATCATAGAAGGTTCCAAAGTCGACTATTAGAGTTTGATAGTCAAGTGATGTGTCGATAACTCAACTGATGGGTATGATCTGTCGAGTGATGGTCTATTCATTGGAACTTATCCAATGTGGCTCGGGCCGTTGGGAGACAATGGCTAAAGGAGCAGTCCACTTGTGGTCTTGATCAGTCGGCTGCTAGGTAAAATCTAGCCCAATGCAAGTTATAAAAGCAACTCATTGAGGAGGTTTTTGCCATCGATTTCTAGAGCAATTTGGGCCAATTTACTAGTGTAATTTAGGGTCTCCAAGTGCAGCTCAAGCAACCAAACAAGCAAGCATCCAAAAGTGCATTTGTAAAGTTTTCTTTACGTGTTTTTGTGTATTGTAGTTGTATTTGCTTGTTGTACTTTCGTTTATTGTTGTAAACACTTGTACGAGGTTTCTCCACCTCCGACTTATTGCCGAGAAGGAGTGTTTGATTGTTAGTAGTGTTTGGCATCGCTAGGGCACATTCGAGCCCAATCTGTGGAGTAGGAACCCTAAGGTTCCGAACCACATTATATCGCTTGCGTATTTTGTGTGATTGTATATTTGCCTTCATAGTTGTATTGTATTTCATATTTATGCTACGCTAACAAGTTTTGTAGAGACGAACATGATCGAATTCCATCTACGAATGAAAACTCTATTCACCTCCCCTTTAGCGGTCACCAATGTTCCTACAATTGGTATCAGAGCGAGGCTGCTCTTCAAGGTTTAACAACTAAGGGAGCATCGCTAGAGGGTGAAGAAGAAGTTTGAGTTTGAAGAAAAATTAGGATGGGACATCAACACACCTCCACTATATGACCAAGAAGATTTTTCGACATGGAGAGAAAGAATGGAGACATTCTTGATGATGGACATAGAAGATTGGTTCATCATCATGGAAGGTTTTGAACCCCCTAGGGATAAGAAGGGAGATGTCCTAAAATTTAAGGAATGAACCCAAGAGCAATGCCTGAAGTTCAAGACCGAAGTTAAGGTAACAAAACTTTTAGAAGATTTGATACCTAATGATATTTTGTCTAGACTAGGTGAATATCAAGATGCCAAGGAGATTTGGAGCAAATTGGCAAATTTCCATGAAGGACAATCACCAGCTTCAAGTGAAGAACAATCACAAGAAGCCAAAGAATGTTCATCGGCTGAAGAAGAGGAGGCGGCCAAAGAAACAAGCTCTTCCTCACAAGAAAGTGAGGATTCAGAAGTTGATAGAGAATCAACATCCAGATCGGGATCAGTGGAAGAAGAGGTAGAAGTCTCCACCTCTAGGATTGAGGGGGAGGATATTAGATCACTGAAGCAAGGGCAAGAGCAAGAAGAGACATCTACCTCCGGGAGAGATGAAGAACTCACTCCGGCCACCACCATTGACCTAGGCAACTCAAACACTTTAATTAATAATAAAAACCATATTATGTATTTTGAGTGTAGGGAATATGGGCACTATAAGAGAAAGTGCCTTAAGAAGATCAAGAAGACTCCGCCAGCACCAAAAGTCAACAAAAAGTCAAAAGATTCCGGAGTCCCCACTAGTAAGAACAAGGAGTATATGGTGTGCTTCAAGTGCCAACAAAGAGGGCAAAATAGAAGCCAATGCCCTAAGGGGAGGAAGCCTAGCAAGGGTCAAGAAGGAGCATCACAAGTAGGGGGAGCTTCTAAAGCAAACCCTAAGGAAAATTTAAATATTGCTCATTCTTTAAGTAATAGGAAAAAGCATGCTAGAAGTAATCTGGTTATTGTTCATAAAGAGCATGCTAAAAATAATAAATTTTATTGTTTAGGTGCTAAGAGTTACAACTTTAGAAATAAGGAGAAATTTGAGACTAATGTACCTAGAAAAATCCTACCTAGTGAAACCATTAAGAAGGTAGAGGACCATTTAGGCATTAACCCTAAGAAGGGTAGGCATGTGCCTAAAAAATGGAACAATGCCCAAAGACTAAATGACAATTCAAAGATTGGGAAATTAGAATTGGAAAATCAAGTTTTGAGGTCAAAACTTGAGAAACGGAGAAGACCCTTAAAAAGATGCAAAATCAAATTAAAGTGTCAAATTGTCAAGAGTTAGGATCTAGGAGTCAAAACCTAGGGTCTAGAAAGCAAGGTTCATCCAAGTACTAGAAAGGTTTTGTTGGTGAAATTGGTCGAGGTCACGATTGACCAGACTCGAGTTTGACTCGAGTAGTGTTTTGATGTTTGACATTGATGTCTGACATGTGTTAGTGACATTGGCGTAATCGACCCAAGTTAGTATTTGATAGTTGACGATGGTTTGACCATTGTCATGAAAAGTCCAAGTGGGACACTTGGCATTGGGAAAGTCCAAGTCTTGAGTACTTAGCATGTAAAGTACAAGCTTGGGTCTTGGCAAGGGAGTGTCCAACATGGGTTGGCAAAGGAAAGTCTAAGCATGGGTCATGGCATGGAATGTCCAACATGGGTTGGCAAGGGAAAGTCCAAGCTTGAGTCATGGCATTTGGAAAGTCCAAGGGGAATATTGGCGACGTAAAGTCCAAGGGTGGAGTCTTGGCAGCATAAGTCAAATGGTTGAAGGCGTAAAGTCCAAGCGGGAGTCTTGGCAGCGTAAGTCCAATGTGCCTTGGTGGTATAGATGAACTTAGCATGACATAGTCAATGGAAGCACCTGAAGGCTAGTATATGGATGAATAAGTCATGGATGACTTGGAGGGATCCGATAGGCGTGAGGCTGATGGGGGTGGCTAGAAAGCTTAAGTCTAGGCAAAGGGTGGTCTAGCAAGTATGGGGGCACCATACTCGAATATATTGAGTTAGTCAGGGGGAGTTTTGCAAATGTTTTGAAAATCTTGAAAATTTTATTTTTTTCAAATGATTCTTGATTAAGTATTATAATAACTCTCCAATATCATTGAATTAACTCTTATTTTGATGTATGCCAAAGGGGGGAGAGAAGTGATATAAATAATAAACCTATAAAGAAATATAAACTTTAGAGGATTCAAAAATTTGATAAGGAACTATGCATTTCATACATAGTTAAATTTATGCATGACAAAAGCTGTCAGTTTATTTCTTATACATTTCAATATATGGAGATTGGTATTTAATTCTCCTAACTTTAACTGATGTGTTGTCATACATCAAAAAGGGGGAGTTTGTTGATGCAGTGAGCATCACTCCAAACTTTTGATGTATGAACCTCAGTTAAAAGTTACGATTCACTTGTAGTCTAATATAAGTGTTAAGTGTGGAGGCTTAACAGGAAGTCCTAGTAGGTCGTGTTGACCTGATACTAGGCACGTATCTTGACAGATCAGGAGGACCGGACAAAAGGCAAAAAGTCCAGTTGGGTCAGGCAGACCGGACAGCTGGTGGAAGCCCTGGTGGGTCAGATCGGATATCAAGAATGGTAAGTCCGACATGTAGTCGGCAGGTAAGCCTCGAGTGAAGAGGTAAGGCCAAATCCTCGGTAGGGGGACAAAGCTAAGTGTCGATCCGACGAAAAGTCCGCGTTGAACTTAGTAGTCGAGTTCGAGAAGTATTACTACTGCTATCATAATTCACACTATCTATTTTGTGCTAATCCTATTTTGCAGGGACCAGTCGACTGAATGGATTCGAGTCGACTGAAGTCTAGTCGACTGAAGATGTATTAGTCGACTGGATACCTATTTGGCAGGATCAACTTGTGATCGATTAGAGATCGTGCGACGCAAATGGAAAGAGCTTTGAGTCGACTGATGAGAAGAATTTCCTGATGCGGAGCCGAGTGACGTGGAGTCGACTGAAGGGGATTCAGTCGACTGGAAGACCATGACTTCCATATCGACGGGCTGATGTAGAGTCGACTGGAAGGCATTCCAGTCGACTGGAAAGAGTTTATAAAAGTAGTGTTCGATCAGATCCATTCATCAATCTTCAATTAACATCGAAGTACTACCAAAATACTTGCTTGTCCACTACACTTTGACTCCACGACAAGACCTTCCTCCGACACTCTGTGACTACCTCTATGATTATTAAGTGTCGCTATAAAGTCTTGTAATGTCTTTAATTTATTATTTCGCTTGTTTACTTAATTCTCTGAGTGGGTGGTTTGTCACCTAACTCTATCATTTGTAAAAGTGAAACCCTCCGAAGTCGAGAGCACTCGAGTCAGAGGGTATTTAGTGAATTTCCCATCGAGGTAGCTCGTGGTAGAGCTACGGGCCTTGGAGTAGCAACCCAGTCCGAGTTATGAAACAAGTAAAATTGCTTGTGTTGTTAATTGTTTTTATATTCCGCTGCGTACGTTTATTAGTTTAAAATTATAAAATACCGAGATTCATCCCATCTCTCGGTTCACTCGATCCTACAAACCTTTCTTCGAGGAATCAACTAACAGCATCGTCCCCTGCTCATGCTACTCAGAAGGCTCCACAGTCTTCAGCATGTTGAGCAGTACCATAGATGAATCTTCTTGCATCTGAGTGGTAAAGAGGAGCTTGGAGACTTCGAACCTTTCGAATCTCACTTGCTCATCAAACAACTCATAAAGATGAAAGACTATGGTATGAGCATCCATATGCTCATGCTGCTTCCGTAGCTTGGGTACCATCACGGCTTGCATGATGCAACTCACTAGTTCAGAATCACTCACATGTTTCTGATAGGCCAACAATTGGTCCAGAGTTGCGTCATCACTAGGACGGGCGGGAAGAGGCTCTTCGAGGACATACGCAAGCTTTTCCACCTTGAGAACAATTCTCAAGTTTCTATGCCAGTCCAAGAAGTTCGGCCTAGTCATTTATTCGAATTCAAAATAGAGCACAAATTCAAAGACATCATGATCAAGCGATTAATCTAGAAATACAAAATCGAGCATATATAAGGAAGATGATTTAAAATACATCAACATACATTTATAAATCCCATTCATTTTACGAATTTCAAAAACCCCCAAAATCACTTCGGAAGATCATAGGTCCATCTCCGAATGAGCTGATATCCAACATAGATATGAACAGCCTTGGAGAGAGTCCAACAAGCCATTCATAGCTACAATGGTAGGTTTTAAGTATACTGATTGCATATTACATATATGCAACTATCACAATGTGCTATCAACTAATTGAATGTTCACGCATACATCGGGTTGTTAACTCATTAACAAGTATGCATCATATGCATAGCACCCAACTTCACCTCCCTTCACATCGACCTTAGAGAGAGTCCAACAAGCCGATGCTCCAGGTTAAAGCAAACCCATTAATCGAGAAAATAGTTTTAATATGGTTAGAGCGCATTCAACCAATTAGCCCAGCTTGGAGAGAGTCCAACAACCAAAGCTAACGATTGACCTCTGACTCTTACCATATTAGTATTAAATTATTTCATGGTTTGAACATGTTCAGGTTCGAGTCGGGCTTAGAGAGAGTCCAACAACCCAAACAGGAAACAAAACTCTAGTTCTAACCATATTAATGGAAGGTGTAGGCTTTAATATTGAGTAAGGGTTTTTATGTCTCATCCTCTTTGCATGCAAATAACTATTATCTACATGACATACATCTACATGTCACGACACACATGGCATAATGATATGCATCTAATGCAATTACATGATATACAATAATGACATGTACAAAATTTCCTTATATGTCATAACTATTTATGGAAATAAAATATGTTTAAGATTTGATTCCCAAAATCAAATCATGATTAAATTAGGAAAAAAATTTCCAAATCTAATCACATATTTTATTTATAGAAGGTCTCAATTATGGAAAGTCAAATTTAATTTAGGAAATAAATTTCCTAAATTGTCAAAACTATTTATGGAAATAAAATATATTTTAGATTTGATTTCTCAAATCAAATCATGATTAAATTAGGAAACAAATTTCCAAATCTAATCAAATATTTTATTTATGGAATGTGTTAATTTCCATAAATACTTCTAATTTTCCAAAAGTAGAAGATTTCCATAAATACTTCTAAATTTATAAAAGTAGAAAATTTCCATAAATACAATTACGACTATCGCAAAATAATTTTACGATTATGTTGAAACACAACCGGGGCTCTGATACCACTGTTGGGTTTTCGGCACTGCGGTGATTGTGTGTTCGAACATCTTTCGTAAACATGTGCACAACGAAAGAATTAAAAAGAAATAAATCTAATTTATTATATCACACACACCACACACATGCATAGTACAACATGTGTAGACATAATCGTAGTTTCAAATTTTGCAATAAAAGGAAATTATTCTATGTATACCTGACGTATCACGTGTAGCGGGAAAGGCATCAACCAGAGCGACTATCGCTAGAATCATCTCTATCCATATCCACGCCGAGTATCATCGGGATGACTTCACAAAGCCACAAGCCTCGTCTTCGTACGAGTCACTAGGTTCGTGTCGAAGACGATGTGATCGAGAGAAGATCACAATCCGAACCTAAATTCGGATTCAAAACTGAATCCCCTAAACTCGGTTCTCCAGAGAAGTATTCATCAACCGTTTGATGAATCCTTCGTCCTCCACCTTTGAGGATTACCAGAGATCGAATCCCCGGCAAGGTAGCCACTATGGGAGCTCCAAACGTCATCCAAACGACGCTCCGACAAGAAGGAAGTAAGCTGTCCAGAAAACTGGACAACTTTGGTGGAGAACTTGCGCCGGCCAAATAAGGAAAGCAGGCCGCTCCATGGTCACCTGAGCCAAGGGAAGTCACCGGAGGATCGCCGGCAGGAGCTTGGATGCCGACAACAGCTTGGACAGAGGCACAAGGGCTGGGCGGCAACAAGGTTGGGCGGCAACCTAGTTGGGCGGCTGCACAAGAAGAAGAGAGGGAGGGGCGGCACAAAAAATAGGATTAGGTTTTCACAAAACCCTTAGCCCATGTTTTTATAGAGAACATATTCTCCTAATGGTTATTGGTTCATAACCAAAAACCAGGTAACCCTCTCCATTAACTTAAGATAAAATAAACCAAACCGAGTTAGTCTATTTTAAGTTAAAATGAACCAAATCAACTTTGGTTCATTCGTTTAAAACAAACCAAACCCCTTTGGTTTATTCTTCACCATTGGATTAGAACCAAACCAATTTGGTTCATCCATCATGTCTTCATAAGACAAGACCCATTCACGCTTCCATTTCGACTAAAACAATTTCATGCTCGCTCCTTGTTTGGTCCAACCAAACCAAACCTTGTTTCTCTCGGTCTGAGAATCTCATTCTCAAGCTCGTTTTAAATCCTTCGGATTATGCTCATTGTGCATGTGACAAAATAGGTTGTCGGTTTATGTTGGTCGTCTATAATTAACCATTAATTATAGAATGATCATGAGCGGCACCTAGTAGTACATTATGATCCCCAATTAACCGAAAGATCATCGGTTGATCCAGAACTTTTTATGAAACCCTTCAGCAGCTACAATGAATTATGCCCCATTCCCTTGATGCATCTTATACCCACTTGGTTCAGGACATGGTCTATAGTGTCAGTCTCCACTAGGTTGACTACGTCACACCTAGCCCAAGTATCATTTCCTAATCCTGTGGATTCTAGTTACTGCACATATATCCAAGAGTACCTTACTCTAAACATGTAATGCTTTGGCCAAAGACTTTAGTAACAATCCGACGAGAGGCCATAGTTATACATCTCCTCGCAAGGAGTAGTGAATCCTTTATAGGCTATTCAAACACCTTCGATCACTTCAACTTATGCCCAATCATCCCGGGTCCACATATCCTCAGAGATGCTTGCTTAAGATGTCAAAGCATAAGTCTTCATAACCAAGATGACTTGAATACCGCAAGTCAAAGGAACATCGCACTTAAGTTGTAGTAAGAACTTCATTGACATATCTATATATGCAGAGAACCATATGAAGTTTTACAGCTTGCCACTCCAATGAACTAGTTACCATAACTAGCATCCACGATTAACTCCGGACATCACAATGTCACCAGCCAGTGAGAATCAGCTGATTGGATACACCAAGGAGTATACCTCGTGTTAGTCTCGACAGAATTGATGGTGTCCAAATCCATCAATTCATCGATTAGGGATAATTCCGATACATCAGAATTACACATGTAGAGATAATCACTAGTTGTGATCCAATCATAAATTCTCTCATGCTGTGAATCATATCGTGGGCATTCAGTAAATGAGTTTAAGATCTAATCAAATACATGAAAACATATATACTCAAATAGTGAATCTTCATTTATCATATAAATGGTTCAAACATCGTTAGATGACCAAGGTAGATGCCTAGTGGCTAGGGTTTCAAGGAAACCTAGGGAAGCCACTAAGAAGGTTACAAGGGGAGTCACCCCTAGAACTAACCTAGGCAAGACCCAAATGACCAAGGCTTCTAAGCCAAGGAGGGTCATTAGGAGGGTATCTAGGGAAGTTATCCCTAGCGAATACCTAGTAAACCCAAGGAGCTCCAATAGGTATTGGGTTCCTAGGAACTTGATCGATTCACACTAAATGGGTTTAGGTGTGCCAACTTTAAATGGATGAGTAGTTAACCTAACCAAGGTAAAGGTGGCACTTTAGGTCATTTCCAAGGTAATGGGGTACTTTGGAAATAAGATTGATTATAATCCTAAAGGTTCTTAGGATGTGCCAATGCAATTTATGAAAGTGAAAAATCAATCAAATAGGCACAATTTTGGTTTAGAGGTTGAGGTGTGCCATTTTGAGTTTTTAGAACACTTGGAATAAGCTAGTAATATGGCTAAATGGGTTTAATTCTAACAAATGGCAAAAAATATTAAAATTTAGGTATTATATACCTTTACATTTTATTTGTCATGCTTGATTTGCCATATAAAATGTCATGACATTATATCTACTTTTAATTATATAATATGTCATGATCATGCTTAGGATTAAGGTTAAATGTAATGTATGCTTAGATTCTATTTTATGCCATGACATCATGATTATGAGCACATGATTATTTATATCATCATTAATGCCATAATCATTCATGCATTAAAAATAAAAATGAGTTAGGGACATATGGCATGACTTGAAGTCCCATGTATAAAGGAATCAAGTAGTGTTGCCCTAGAAAATGCATGAAACCCTAGATTAGGATGATCAAAACCCACATCTCACATTATATTGACATGTATGTGTATTGATACACCCTAGATACATGTGAGATGCTAGGATATGAGTTGAGTTCATGGTGCATAGTTTTTGCATCTAGATGAACTAAAACACATTTATATTATTGTTGGATCATTGGGAAAGCATATGTTCAAGTCATGTACATTGAGCCCAAAGAACATGATCCAATATAAGGTTTTAAAACTATTTCAAAATCATTTAGAAAAACCTTGGTGAAACCTATCTTTTGATAACAATCACCATAGATGATGTTGATACAAAGAGGGCTTAAATATTGAAATTTTTTTGCACTTTTGAACTTTGTATCAATTTCACTATTTTATGGGTAAATTATTTTTCACCCATTGTATTGCTTATAAGTAATGTACGTATGAATTTTCATGATTTTTCAAAATATGTAGAATTACTTATGAATTTTCAAAACTCGTTTCTAATAATTGAAATTCAGAAATTTCAGTTATCAGTGGACTGTCGCTTGATGGCAGTCGACTGATATTTGGGGCAGTCGATTGATTACTGTAAGAGTTGATTGCTAAAGCTGATTTCGTGTAAACAAGGATGTTTAGCCCTTGTTTCAACTATGTTAGGGTTCCCTAACCACTCCTAACCCTATGATATGCTTTGGAAAACATTAGAAATGGTGAAAATCCATTGGATATAGATTAGGAGAATTGGTTTAGGGTGTGTATCAATTTAAGTTGTGGGAAAGTTCAATGTTGAACTTTTAACCATAATTTTGATGGTTTAGAGTGCCTATAGGTTTAGGGATTTCCCAAGGACATTGTTGATACAATGGTCAAGGGGGAGCAAGCCTTTAGGGGGAGGTATCCATCATGGGATGATGGATGTATATTCTTCCTTGTAAGGGGGAGAATGTGAAGAATTTTGGAGAAGTTAGGATTACCTCTCTTAAGTGATATTTGATTTATCACTTGGAAGATTGTAGGCATTCTAGATGTTTTTGGACCAAGGGGGAGATTGTAAGATCTCATTGGGATATGAGACATTGACCTCCTTGGGAGAACTTTTTTGATGTATGTCAAAAAGGGGAAGAATGTATGAAATTACCAATTTGGGAAAATTGGTAAGGGAATTTGAGTTAGCGGCCTAACTCTGAGGTGTTTGGTTTTTGTCAAACTTCAAAAAGGGAGAGATTGTTGGTGAAATCGGCCAAATTCATGATTGACCAGACTCGAGTTGGACTCGAGTAGTATTTTGATGTTTGACATTGATGTATGACATTGATGTCTGACAAGTGTTGGGGAGATTGTTGGTGCAATCGACCTAGGTCATATTTGATGTTTGACGATGGTTTGACCATTGTCATGAGAGATGTCCAAGTCTTGTGTACTTGGCATGGAAAGTCCAAGATGAGTTGGCAAGGAAAGTCCAAGCATGGGTCTTGGTAATGAAAGTCCAACATGGGTTGGCAAGGGAAAGTCCAAGCATGGGTCGTGGCATGGAAAGTCCAACATGAGTTGGCAAGGAAAGTCCAAGCTTTAGTCTTGGCATTTGAGAAGTCGAAGGGGAATATTGGTGGCGTAAAGTGCAAAGTGTTAATAATATATGAGAGGTGTCCTAAGGCAATCGCCTTATGTTTAAACCATTTATATGATAAATAAATATTCACTATTTGAGTATACATGTTTTCATGTATTTGATTAGATCTTAAACTCATTTACTGAATGTCCACAATACGATTCACAGCATGCGAGAATTTTTGATTGGATCACAACTAGTGAGTATCTCTACATGTGTAATTGTGATGTATTGGAATTATCCCTAGTCGATGAATTGATGGATTTGGACACCATCAATTCTGTCGAGACTAGCACGAGGTATACTCTTTGGTGTATTCAAGCAGCTGATTCTCACTGGCTGGAGACATTGTGATGTCCGGAGTTAATCGTGGATGCTAGTTATGGTAACTAGTTCATTGGAGTGACCAATTGTAAGACTTCATATGGTACTTTGCATATATGGAAATGTCAATGAAGATCTTACTGTAGCATAAGTGCGATGTTCCTTCGACTTACAGTATTCAAGTCATCTTGGTTATGAAGACTTATGCTTTGACAACTTAAGCAAGAATCTCCTAGGAGTTGTGGACCCGAGAAGATTGGGTATAAGTCGAAGTGCTCGAAGGTGTTTGAATATCTTATAAAGGATTCACCACTCCTTACGAGGAGATGTATACCCATGGCCTCTTGTCTGATTGTTACTAAAGTCTTTGGCCAAAGCATTACATGTTTAGAGTAAGGTACTCTTAGATACATGTGCAGTAACTAGAATCCGTAGGGCGAGGAAATGATACTTGGGCTAGGTGTGACGTAGTCGACCTAGTAGGGACTGACACTATAGACCATGTCCTGAACCAAGTGGGTATAAGATGCATGAAGGGAATGGGGCACGATTCATTGTAGCTGCTGAAGGGTTTCAGAAATGGTTCGAGAATCAACCATTGATTTTCAGGTTAATTGGGGATCATGATGTACTACTAGGTGCCACTCATAATCGTTCTATAATTAATGGTTAATTATAGATGACCAACATAAATCAGGAACCTATTTGGTCACACACACAACGAGCGTAATCCGAAGGATTTAAAATGAGCTTGAAAATTAGATTCTCATATCGAGAGAAACTAGGTTTGGTTGGACCAAACAAGGAGCGAGCATGAAATCGTTTAAGTCACAACGGAAGCATGGATGGGCCGAGTCTTATGAAGACATGATGGATGAATCAAATTGGTTTGGTTCTAATCCAATTGTGGAAAATAAACCAAAGTGGTTTGGTTTGTTTTAAACGAATGAACCAAAGTTGGTTCAGTTTGTTTTAACTTAAAATAGACCAATACGGTTTGGTTTATTTTAACTTAAGTTATTGGAGAATATGTTCTCTATAAAAGCATGGCTTAAGGATTTTTCGTGGACAACTTGCGTGTTGGAAACCCTAGCCACCCAAGCCCTTCTCCTCTCCTTGCCGCCCAACAAGGTTGCCACCCAACCTTGCTGCCGCCCTCCATGCTGGGCGCCGCCACCAGCTGCCACCGGCCTCCAACTGCTGCCAGCCATCCTTCAGCGACCCTCCTTGTCTCCGGTGACGAAGGACCAGCCAACCCTCTCCCTTTGGCTGGCGCCAAGTCCTCCACCAAGCTATCCAATTTTTGGATAGCTTGTTTTCTTCATGTTAGAGTGTCATTTGGATAGCGTTTGAAGCTCTGACAGGGACATTATTGTTGGGTATTGGATCTCCAATAATCCTCATAGGTGGAGGACCAAGGATTCGTCAATCGGTTGATGAACATCTCCGGAGAAGGGCATTTTGGGGACTCATTTTCAAATCCGAATTTGATTTGGATTGTGATCTTCTCTCGATCACATCGTCTTCGACACGAGGCTAGTGACTCCTACGAAGACGAGGCTCTTAGCTTGGCGAACCAATCCCGACGGTACTCGGCGTGGATACGGATAGAGGCAATTCTAGTGAGAGTTTCTCCTATTGATGTCATTCCTGCTGCACGTGATATGTCAGGTATAACTAGTGAAAATTTGAAACTGCGATTATGTCTACACATGTTCTACTATGCATGCGTGTGATGTGTGTGTTGTAATAAATTAGATTTATTGATTTTTAATTCTTCCGTAGTGCACATGTTTACGAAACATGTTCGAATACACACTCGTCGCGGTGCCGGAAATCCAACAGTGGTATCAGAGACCAGGTTGTGTTTCGACATAATCATAAAATTATTTTACGATAATCATAATTGTATTTATGGAAATTTTCTACTTTTGAAGTGTTTAAAAGTATTTATGAAAATTTTCTAATTTTGGGAAGTTTAGAAGTATTTATGTAAATCTTCTACTTTTGGAAAGTTTAGAAGTATTTATGGAAATTAAGACTTTCCATAAATAAAATATGTGATTAGATTTGAAAATTTATTTTCTAATTTAATCATGATTTGATTTGGGGAATCAAATCTAAAATATATTTTATTTCCATAAATAGTTTTGAGAATTTAGAAAATTTGTTTCCTAAATTAAATTTGACTTTCCTTAATTGAGACCTTCCATAAATAAAATATGTGATTAGATTTGGAAATTTGTTTCCTAATTTAATCATTATTTGATTTTGGGAATCAAATCTCAAACATATTTTATTTCCATAAATAGTTATGACATATAAGGAAATTTTGTACATGCCAAAATTGTATGTCATGTAATTACATTAGATGCATATCATTATGCCATGCGTGTCATGACATGTAGATGTATGCCATGTATGCCATGCCATGTAGATATTAGTTATTTGCATGCTAAGAGGATGAGACATTAAACCCTTACACAATATTAAAGCCTACAGCTTCAATTAATATGGTTGGAACTAGAGTTATATTTCTTGTTTGTGTTGTTGGACTCTCTCCAAGCCCGGCTCGAACCCGAACATGTTCAAACCATGGAATAGTTTAATACTAATATGGTAAGAGTCAGAGGTCAATTGTTAGCTTTGGTTGTTGGACTCTCTCCAAGTCAGGCTAATTGGTTGAATGCGCTCTAACCATATTAAAACTATTTCTTGATTAATGGGTTGGCTTTAACCTAGAGCATCGGCTTGTTAAACTCTATCCAAGGTCGATGTGAAGGGAGGTGAAGTTGTTGTAGGGGATCGATATGGCCGGCTAGAGGGGGGTGAATAGCCCTCGTATGTTGGACGTCGTAATTTGTTCGTCTAGAAAAGATTAGCGCAAGCGGAATATACAAATACAAAGCAAAAGACAAACAATAAAACAAACGCTAACACGATGGTATAACGTGGTTCATGGCTACGCCGCTAATCCACGGTCCGATTCGTCTACTGTGAATCACTCCGCCAAAACCAATCACTATCGGTCTCTCCTTTGCACAAAGCTAGGTGGAGGTAACCTTTACAACCAAGATCACTCTTCTTACAATAGGATTGAAGTAAAGACAAGTAAGAAGAGTTTAGAGTTTGTGGGGCACTAGGAAGATCGTTTTGAGTATGAGCATTAGCCTCTCAAAGGCTTACACCCTCTCTTTTTATAGAGAGGGCTAACTTCTTCCCATTTGCCGCCATCACCGATCGCCCTTGGCCGATCGTCACTACAACGGCGCCTCGAACACGCCGATCCCGACGTTGTAGTCCAATCGGAACTCTTGGCTCGATGATGGACCTCATCGGGCCGATCACGCTCCGTAGTCGATCGCCTCATGCTACGAACGGCTCGCGGGTCGAAACCCATTGACTACCGATCACGCGCCGCAGCCCATCGATGGTCTTGGCTCGGCCCGATCGTATGGCGCCGATCACGCCACAATCCGATCGTATACCGGTCGAACTTACTCGACTTGAGGCCGACCGCCATGACATGGCAATGACCGTGTCGGAAAACCATCCGACACTTGGCCAAATGGGCCAAGTTTCACCTAAGAGCTACCCTTCCCGGTTACAATCACTCACTCTCATTTCTGAGTCCCTCTCCTTGAAGTTCTCTTCGTTCTCGCCACGTCCCCAGCGATCAGCGCACGACTGCGCAATGCTCCTTCGCGTCTCTTGCCTAGAAGTCTACTTCCTCCGGCTTCACTCCAAGCTTCTCGTCCGGCGGTCCCTCGGATGCTCCAAGCGCACGGCTTCCGCAAAGCTATCCTTCACCGACTCAAGGCACGAGTCATGAGATGTGAAACTTGCCACGGCTCCATGTGCGAATTACTAAGTCCTGCACGACTTCAACGCACATATCACATCAACATATCAAACTAACTTAAACCCTTTGCCACACCATCAAAACCATATCACGGCAAGAGATTGCCCTAACAATCTCCCCCTTTTTGATGTGTGGCAATCCGTTTAAGTTAGGTAAAAACATTTGATATAAATTCTAAGGTAAGAAAGCATGTAAAGATAAACATGATATAGCAACATGCAACTCCCCCTTAATCCATGAAACTCTCTATGCAAAATTTTCTCCCCCTATCATATATTTCTCCCCCTACAATATATTTCTCCCCCTAAAGTGATTAACTTAAACATACTTATTTCTCCCCCTTTGACACCATCAAAAAGATTAACACTAAGTTATAAGCTCATGGAATCAAGTATAGTGGAGGGAAAAATATGACAAGTTGATTTAAAATTGGGTACCACTTGTTGATGGCATCAAGTATATTTCTACAACTTGTTGTAGGTTTACAAACTGAATTCAGCCTTCAATGTTCTGATTTTCAGGCCACCCGATCATTGCTATCATGGCAAATGATCGTAGCACAAATGAATCCAAATTTCTGATTTTCTGGACGAATTTCAGAAATGCATTATAAATTCCAGAAAATTTGAAAAATCATGAAATTTGGGGAACATATTTCTATTAAGTATATCTATCAAGGTAAAATAGATTTTCATGAAAACTCATTATATTTTCTTGTTTTTGCCAAAAATCCAAAAGTTCTAAAACCACTAGGTTTTTGATCATTCTAGTATCAAGTTAGCTACCTAGTTTTGCATCCAATTGTTTCAAAACATGAATACATGTATTTTAAGGTAAGAAATTGTTTTGAAAACATATGAAATATCCAACCATGATCTTTGGGCAATATGTCTATGAATTAAACATAAGCCTTCCCCATGATTGGTCTATTATTGCTATTTTGATACTTTAAATGACCATCTAAATGCCATAGGCATTAGTGGACATTTGTATCATCCTAATATCTCACCCATGCTAAGTTTGCAATCAAGTTAGCCTATAGTGAGTGTGAGATGCATCCTAGGGGGTATTTGTATATACTTAACCCATATATTCATGCAATTCTATCATGGTTAAGTATCAACCTAACAATTAACATGATCATAATGACATATATGAATTAATTCTACATTATGATCATGAAATACATGTTTTCATCAATTTTATAACCATGCATTAGGTAATATGTGATGATAATAAACAAGTTATCACCTAAAGCATGATTTAACCCTATTTCTCATGATAACATGCCAAATATCAAAATCATAAATCATGATTTAAGACATACATAGGAATTACATCAATCATCATGATTTAAGCCTTATTACCTATTTATGGGCACGTTATCATCACCCAACACTATCTAAAAAATGTTGTCCCGTCATCCTTAGTCAACCAAAATATGATATAGGTCAAGTTCATATGGTTGACTACCCTAGGGTTATTCTAACCCTTAAGGATGGATTTTGGAACCCAAAATAAATTCTTTCCTATTGGGTTCACTAAATACTCCTTGGGGATCCATTTCCTAGCAATTACCTTCTTCTTATCTTGTCCCCTAGCTATTAGGCATTTATAGGCCTTTTCATTTTTCTTTTCTTTGTATCCTAGGCCTTTCTTGTTGAAACTAGCTCTTTGGCTCCCTAAGATCATATTTAAAGTGTTGGAGCCTATAGTGAATTTCTCTAGGGCTTTGGTTAAATAATCTACCTTTTCCCTTAATGCCCTATTTTCCTCTATGCATGCATCATTAACATCCAAAGGCATATAATCATGTGAGCATGCATCATCTAAGCTAGAAGAAATATTTTCATTTTCATTTAAGCATGCTTTTTCTAATTTTTGTTCTAAGTCCTTAATTTGATCTAGCATGCTTTTGTTCTTCTTCTTAGCCCTAAATAAATCCTTAGTTAAACTAGAAATCATAGAAACTATTTTACTAGGTGAGAGATTGGTTACCATAGTTTCCATGTCCTCTTCTTCTTCGGATGATGAGGATGTGGAAGCTCCCCCTTCATTTGAGCTCTCCCCATTTGAGCTTGATCCTTCATTTTCGGATGAAGAGCAATCCAAGTCATCAAAGGCCATCAAGGCCAAATTGGTGACAAAGGCATTCTCCTCATCCGATGATGAGGAGGAGGATGAGGATGGATCATCCCAAGTCTTTGCCTTGAGAGCCTTAGCCTTTCCCTTCTCCTTTGTTTTCTTCTCCTCTTCCTTTCTCTTGCTCCCCTTCTTCTTCTTCCTCTTCTCTTCTTTCTTTTTCTTCTCTTCCTTGCTCTTGTTTAGGAGGGGACAATTGTCCCTTCCTTGGCAGTTATAGCATATGACCTTCCCCCTTGGTCTTCTATTCCTATCATTAGATTTATCAAATCTAAAATTCTTAAATGCACGTTTTACCCTCCTTACCATATAGGCTTCTTCGGTGCTATCCATGGAGGAGGAGGAAGACGCTTCGTCATCAGAGGAGGAGGGGATTTCCATTTTCTTCTTCCCCTTATTTGCCAACAATGCTACTCCTCTTAAAGGTTGAATTCTAGGCTCCTCTTGTATTCCCTCAAGCCTAGTTTCGTGGAGTTCCATTGTTGAGAAGAACTCCTCCAAGGTGCTCACTTCTAAATTCTTTGAGATATAGAATGAGTCCACCATGGAGCTCCACTTTGAGGACCGGGGAAAGGCATCTATGGCCTTCATTACCATATCCCGGTTTGATAGCTTCTCACCTACACTTGTTAGCCCAATTAAAATTTCTTTAAACCTAGAGTGTAGTGAGGTTACCTTTTCTCCCTTTTCTAGTTTTATATTGGATAGTTGGGAGCGGAGGAGGTCTCTCCTTGCTAGCTTGGCCTCGGATGTGCCTTCATGGAGTTCTATAAGCTTCTCCCACATCTCTTTGGCGCTAGCACATTCTCCGATCCGGTTGATCTCTTGTTGAGGGAGCACATTGTAGAGATGGTGCTTGGCTTTGGAGTTTGCAAGGTGCTCCTCTCTTTGCCTCTTGGTCCACCTAGATTTCTCTATTGGCTTCCCCTCTTCATCCCTAGGCAAAACGAAACCGGATTCCATTGTAATCATTATATCAAAATCCGTTTCGAAAAATACCTCCATTCGCTTCTTCCACCAAGCGAATTCTCCTTCAAACTTCGGAGGATGGATGTTGGAGCCGGCCATTTTTGATGTAGGGCTTGTTGCGGCGGTTAGTCCGGTGACAAGCAACCTCGGCTCTGATACCACTTGTAGGGGATCGATATGGCCGGCTAGAGGGGGGTGAATAGCCCTCGTACGTTGGACGTCGTAATTTGTTCGTCTACAAAAGATTAGCGCAAGCGGAATATACAAATACAAAGCAAAAGACAAACAATAAAACAAACGCTAACACGATGGTATAACGTGGTTCACGGCTACGCCGCTAATCCACGGTCCGATTCGTCCACGGTGAATCACTCCGCCAAAACCAATCACTCTCGGTCTCTCCTTTGCACAAAGCTAGGTGGAGGTAACCTTTACAACCAAGATCACTCTTCTTACAATAAAATTGAAGTAAAGACAAGTAAGAAGAGTTTAGAGTTTGTGGGGCACTAGGAAGATCATTTTGAGTATGAGCATTAGCCTCTCAAAGGCTTACACCCTCTCTTTTTATAGAGACGGCTAACTTCTTCCCGTTTGCCGCCATCAGTCGACTGCCGCCCTTGGTAGTCGACTGCTGTCACTACAACGACCTCCGAACACGTCGGATCCCGACCGTTGTAGTCCAACGGAACTCTTGGCAATGCGATGGACCTCATCACGATCACGCCTCGTCGATCGCCTACCGGCCAACGGTTCTGCGGGCCGAAACCCCATTGACCAATTGATCGCGCTTCGGCCGATCGATGGTCTTGGCGGGCCGACGCCCATATGGCGATCGATCGCCGCAATCCCCGATCGATCGATACCAATCGAACTTACGATTGAGCGATGATCGCATGACATGGCGGTCGATCGTGTCGAAAAACCCATCCGACACTTGGCCAAATGGCCAAGTTTCACCTAAGAGCTACCCTTCCCCGGGTTACAATCGCTCACTCTCATTTCTCGGAGTCCCTCGCCTTCGAAGTTCTCTTCGTTCTCGGCAACATCCCTCGACAGCATCAGGCGCACGACTCTGCAATGCTCCTTCGCGTCTCTTGCCTCGAAGTCTACTTCCTCCGACTTCACTCCAAGCTTCTCGTCCGACGGTCCCTCGGATGCTCCAAGCGCACGGCTTCCGCAAAGCTATCCTTCACCGACTCAAGGCACGAGTCATGAGATGTGAAACTTGCCACGGCTCCATGTGGGAATTACTAAGTCCTGCACGACTTCAACGCACATATCACATCAACATATCAAACTAACTTAAACCCTTTGCCACACCATCAAAACCATATCACGGCAAGAGATTGCCCTAACAGTTGTAACGCCCATAAAATTCTTAACTATTCAAAGTAATTATATGGGTTTTAACGCCCATAAAAAGTTTAAAATAAAATAAAAGATGGTTATAGGTAGGATTTGAACCATGAACCTCCTAATAGGGAGGTAGCCTTGACACCACTAGACCATTGGATGATTCATGGATAAGATATATAAAGAATATTCAAAGAATATAGATGGGAAGATGAGGAGTTGGTTCATCTCCCCCATGAAAGGATGAAGAGTGTTCATTCCCTAGGTATTAAAGAGGAGAATTAAGAGAAGAGAGGAAGAAAAACCCCACTTTCCTTCTTCATTCTCCTTCTTCCTCATCCTTGGCCGAAATTCCTCATTCTCCTTCCTCCCTTTTTCATCCCAAGCTCTAGGGCTTCTTGCGTAGGGATTCTCAAGAGGGGTTTTCCAAGATGAGTTCCTCACAAGTCTTAGTAATGCTAGAAGATCCAACTCCACCGAAATTTTTCCTCCTCCTTCCTCCAACTCCATCCGAAACCCTAAAGCCTTGTTTGGTGTTCTTGAGAGGGTTTCAAGGGGGATACAAAGGATTAGTATATGCTAGAGGATCACTCCTAAGGCTAAGGAACAAGGGAAGGTCTTCATCTCATAAAAACCCTAGCGGTATACTAGTACGATAGCGAGAGGATGTAAGTAATCCCCTCACCTGCAGTACAAGTTGTTTCGAGTGTTTGATTTCTTAAAACATCCCTTAGAGGTTTCAGCCATGTCCAAGAACTAGGGTTAGGAAGAAATTCCAAGCCCCTCTATGGTTGCTAAAAATCCCCCATGTTAGGTAGTATGTGATGGTATTGGTTACCATCCTTAAAACATGCTTATGCTTACTAATGATCTTCCATGCCATGATATATATATATATATATATATATATATATATATGATGTTGACATGATGATAGTTAGACTTTGTGTTAGTATGTTTGAGTGTTTGATTTCTTAAAACCTCCCTTAGAAGTTTCGGCCATGTCCAAGAACTAGGGTTAGGAAGAAATTCCTAGCCCTTCTATGGTTGCTAAAAATCCCTCATGTTAGATAGTATGTGATGGTATTGGATACCATCCTTAAAGCATGCTTATGTTTACTAATGATCTTCCATGCCATGCTATATATATACATGACGTTGACATGATGATAGTTAGACTTTATGATAGCATGATTTGTTTATGCCACTACCTTATGTCCATGTTAATTGTACTAATGTATGCATATGTTATTCTCATTGCGTCATGATGTACACGCTTATATTTCATGTCCACTAGGGCACACCTACATTATGCATGGCTTAAGTATGTATGATGAAATGCCTAAGAGACGCTCCCCTATGAATGGGGACTAAGAGCACTCTTTATGTTATGACAAGGAACATGATATACTATTTTACTTTTGTATGGCTTGTACCAAACCCTAGCAAGGTCCATGGGATGGGCTCCTACGTGGCCTTAGGTCGACGGTCATAGTACGAACCTAGTACGGGATGGGCTCCTAAGAGTCCCTAGGTCGACGGTCGTAGTACATGCCTAGTACCCTAGTAGGTTCGGGATTAGCTACCTCGGATCTATTTAGGGATGCGTGCAAAATGATGTATGTGGTACAATGTCGGGCCCTCATGTTGAGATTTATGTTTAAGTACCTATAAAATATATATTTTCAAAGAACATCTTGCATATACCCATTTCATGTCTATGTGATTATCATATTTTTTATGAATTCTAGTCCTATGTTCCTAAATGACCATGTCATGACTTTTATATGAATGCTATGCCTATATGTTGTCTAGATGAACATGTCACTATTTTCATGAATTCTAATCCTATGTTCCTAAATGATCATGACATGACTTTTATATGAATGTTATGCCTATATGTTGTCTAGATGAACATGTCGCTACTCTATGTCTAATCCCTGATGTATGGCTTTTGTGAGTAGGAAAGGATCTTACTAAGCCTATGTGCTTATAGTTTCATGTTTCTCTTGTACTGCAGAAAAGGGTAAAGAATGACTAAACTAAAGGGAGTAGTAAGAGGGATAAAGTGTGTGTGGCAGTGGCATGGTGGAAGAGATCTGTTTTATGTTCCAAGACTTATGCATGTTTTAAAGTTTTGCATGTTAGTTGTTAAGAGTTGACCACTACTTGATGTTTTGATGATTGATACTTGGTGTTAATTTATACTTGGTTTGAAGGTTTATACTTGATGTGAAACTATACTCGTTTTGTTTTATGAAACCTTGGCATGTTAAGTACTTGATTTAGTTAAAGAATTGCTAAGAACCTTATTATTCTGATTGAATTGTTAGGTGATAGAGATCTATGTACTTAGATGATACTTTAAATTCCTCAATGATGCCCATGTACTCTATACTTGTATTTAGGCTCCTAAAACTCCATTATGTTGATTATCACGGACTTGAACCAAGTAGTGCCCTTTATGAAATGATTATGCATGCTTAGTAGTCCACCTCCTACTTATAGTATACTATAAGTTGAAGTTAAAAGAACATGTAAAGTTTGGCAGAAAGAAAAGCTTTAACAAATTATACCCATGCATGTTAAGCACACTCCCCTGAGGTAAATGTTCACCTGTTACATAGTTAAGAATGTAGAGATATTTGCATGGTTGAAGGTAAATGCAAGTTCCATTTTTTTAAGTTTAAAATTCTTCCGCTGTATATGCACGCATGTATGTTCGTGTCGTGCCGCCCTTCCTCCCCCTCTCGATTACAAGAAGGGCAGCTTGACAGAAGTTGGGTGCTATGCATATGATGCATACTTGTTAATGAGTTAACAACCCGATGTATGTGTGAACATTCAATTAGTTGATAGCACATTGTGATAGTTGCATATATGTGATATGCAATCGGTATACATGATACCTACCATTGTAGCTATGAATGGCTTGTTGGACTCTCTCCAAGGTTGTTCATATCTATGTTGGATATTAGCCCATTCGGAGATGGACCTACGATCTTCCGAAGTGATTTTGAGGTTTTTGAAATTCGAAAAAATGAATGGGATTTATGAATGTATGTTGATGCATTTTAAATCATCTTCTTCATCTATGCTAGTTTTGTATTTCTTGGTTAATCGATTGATCATGACATCTTTGAATTTGCGCACTATTTTTGATTCAAACAAATTGACGGGGCCTAACTTCTTGGACTAGCTTAGAAACTTGAGAATTGTTCTCAAGGCAAAAAAAGCTCGCGTATGACGTTTTAGAGCCTCTTCCCAACCGTCCTATGGACGATGCAACTCTAGTCCAATTGTTGGCCTATTAGAAACATGTGGTTGATTTTAAACTGGCGAGTTGCATCATGCTAGCCGCGATGGTACCTAAGCTGTAAAATTAGCATGAGCATATGGATGCTAATACCTCTAGGGATGTATAATGAAAAGTCTACCTTTTGTATGAACATCTTTATTTTGAAATAAGAATCACATGATCATTGTTTGCATTTTTATGGTTATGCAATATTGTCTAATACATTACATTGTAGAAAACATGGTTTGTGGTATCACACGGGAGATCATGTTATTGGCTCCTTGTAAAGTATAAGTAAAGGCTCACAACCGAGATGACTTTGGACAAAACCATCGGAATGGTTGTAGTGTGATTTGGTATTGGTTTGTCTTGACCATAGAATCACACTAGTGCACTTTGTGTGTATTGAGTAGGACCGACTTAGAGGTGATTCGATTTATTGCTGACTACATAATCGAATCGGACCTCAGATATTATTTAGTACATGCTCTTAATCCCGATATAATAACGGGCACATATACTTAGTATTCATCTCTTTGATTTACCAATGGGCGAGATTTATAGATTAAATCGATAGGCTCGGTAAGTTGGCAGATGATATTATTTATATGGTGTGCCATTGATTATAGGGGGAAACTGTGTCCTATATATTAGGATGATGATGTCCCCTTGAGGAGCTCATAAGGTTCATCATGTAAACCCTGTAGGTGGACTTGGTCCGACATGATGAAAAGGTTGATTGGTACTACTCATGGAGTTAGATGTTGATTAATTAATGGTCAGTAAATTAATTAATCGACGGACATTCAAGATCTTAAACACGAGGAGAAAATGTACATATAATATATGAAGCCCATATTATCTTATTGGGGTTGGTGAGGTAGATCAATGATAATCCTTTAGTGGATTGGATTATTATTTATGCATCGGACTTTATGTGGGCTTGATCCATGGGTGGCCAAGATCCAACTCCTCCTCATGGTCCCTAATGTAGCCTATTAACACCTCATGAAGCTTAGATCCAATGGATAGAAACAAAACTCTAGATCCATAGGTAGAGATTAAATCTCTAAGATCCGACGGTTGAGATTAAATCTCTAGATCCGACGGTTGAGATTAAATCCCTAGAACCAATGGTAGAGATTAAAAGGAGGCTTATCCCTAACTCTATAAAAGGAACTTGAGGGGATGGCGTGCAAGAATAATCAAGAGAGGCTTTGGTTTTGGAGTTGGCGGCAAAGCTAGGGTTAGGGTTTTGGAGGAGGTGGCGGCACCAAATAAGGAAGGTGATCCCTTTATTCTTCTTCCTTCAAGGTGGCCGGCGTCCAGCTTGTTATCCTAGCCATTTTCTAGCCATTGGACGGTGGCAAAAGAGTCTCCTCTCTTCTCCTTGAGTGGTGGAAACTAGACTTAGGGGTCTCCCTTGGTGTCTTGGTTGTTTTCCATCATCATCTCCTTCTCCTAGTTGGCCGGCGGTAAGGATTCCTTTTGTTCCTTGTTGGTTGGTTTTAGGAAGGAGAAGAACCTTGTTTCTATTCTTCCTCTTGCTTTGGAAGAGCAAGGAAGGAAGATTTGAGATCTTGGATCTTCGACATTTGGTAGATCGTCTCCCACACGATGTCCGAAAGGAGGAAGGTCATACATTAGAAGATCGAGAGGTATATCTATTCTTCATTCTCTTTTGTAACATATTTGTTTTTGTTTTCCAATTATGAGCATGTAATATTCTATTTGTGGCTAAATAATATTTGGATCCCGATCATAAATACAAAAACCGGTGATCCGTACATCGTCTATTCCGCGACTACTCGTAGAATAGAGGATGGTCGCCTGAACAATGAGTTTGTTCAAGTGACCTCTCTAAACGAATAGCAACACGATGACTTGGTTGTTTTGGCAATCCCTTTTTTCTAGGATTAAAGTTTTTAATCCGGGGACATAGAAGGGATCACCATGATCAAGCAATCGAGGTGAAGTGGGAAGCGAAGTTTCCCTTCACGGACTCGATAAGCAAAACCCTTCATTTGGTATCAGAGCCAATGTTTCCGATTTTGTGTGTTTAGGATTCGGTTAATTTTTATGCACTTTTCATATATTATATGTGCCGGATAATAGTAGGATATGTGTAGTTTAACTCTTTGTTTGCAGGCATAAGATCCGACTATTATGGTCATATGTGTGTATGTGATTGTATGTGTATATTTTGTTGAATCCTCGGGGTTGACGAGGCTAGTATTTGATTTTTTGTAAATTAGATATGACATTGTTTAGCCACTCTTTATTTTATTTTACTTTCGATCTAGATTTCATGTACACTCCCTCGTGGAGTATAGGATCGATGGATGTAAATTAAAATAGGTTTTAGTCTCGGCTCGGATCTCCGGATGGCTTGTACATGACATAGGAGGAGCGGACGAGAAGGCGATGCGACGGGAGACGTATTAAAGACAAAAGCCATAATAGTTTGAAAATAATTTTTTTTTCATATTTATTGCTTATTGTTTGATATGCATGTCGTAGGCTAGGAAAATTCCTCAATTTCAAATTACTAAGTGGGAGAGGGAATTTTTTTTTTTTAAAAAATTTCCCACGGCCTCCATTACGATTTGACAAGTGATGCAAACAAACTTGTGCGTCAGCTCTGAGTGCCTTCCTCCCCATCAGATGAGTGTGTTTGTGGATCAAAAGGTCAAATATAGTTATAGGGAATTATCAAGGAGCGTGTGCACTTCCCCATCGGAAGGCACATAACCCGAGATAATTACCTTGGTACCGAGTAATGGTGAGCACTTAGATATAAATATAAGTATCCTCCCCATCGGAGTCACTGCTTTTATTTTTAGGGACAAAGAGGAACCAAGTATTAATTTTACTTGTCAAAAAGTTAGGTTGACAAGATAGTAAAATTAATGGGTAAAACCTCCTCAAACAAATGTAGAATTCGTATACGTCCATACTATCGTGGCATATGATATTCTTGGTGTTTTGAGTATTGGTTGATTTTAAAATGTTATTGTTTGAGGAATCAATAATTTTTTGAAATCTAATGTTTTGATTTATGTGATTCTTAGGTTTTCTTTCAAAATGACTTTCAACCCACTTGCTGTGATACTGAAAGAGAACAAACTTACTGGACCCAACTATGTTGATTGGAAGAGGAATCTAGACATTATTTTGACTGCTGAGGAATACAAATATGTACTCCTCGAAGAGTGCCCTCTCTAGCCTGCAGATGATTCTGGGGAAAATGAGAGAGAGAGTTATAAGAAGTGGATCAAGGCCGATGAGATGGCGCGTGTGGGTTTCCGGCACCGCGGCGTGTGTGTGTTCGATCATGTTTCGTAAACATGAGCACAGTGGAAGCAATTAGAAATAATAAATCTATATTTATTTAAACACACACAACACACGCATGCATATTACAACAAGTGTAGACATAACCGTAAATTAAAATTTGCAATAAAAGGAAATTAAACTACGTTATACCTTCCGTATGACGTGTAGCGGGAACGACATCAACCGGAACGATCCTCGTAAGAATCGTCTCTATCCGTATCCACGCCGAGCTCCTCGGGATGACTTCGCTAAGTCACGAGCTTCGTCTTCGTACGGGTTACTAGCCTCGTGTTGAAGACGACGTGATCGAGAGATGATCACGATCCGAATCCAAATTCGGATCCTAAAACGAGTTCTCAAAACTCGCTTCTCCGGAGAGGTATTCGTCAACCGTTTGACGAATCCTTCGTCCTCCACCTCAGAGGATTACCGGAGATCAAATCCCCGGTAAGTTATCCGCTGTCGGAGCACTAACCGTCGTCCAAACGACGCTCCGACGAGAGGAGGAGAAGCTGTCCAGAAAACTGGACAGCTTGGTGGAGGAGTAGGCGCCGGCCAAAACAAGGAGAGAAAAGGCTCACCTTGATGCCGAACCTATAGGAGATCACCGGAGGGTCGCCGGAGGTTCACCGGCTGGAGCTTGGACGCCGGCAAGGAGCTGGACGGCGCCACCATAAGCTGGGCGGCAACAACATGTTGGGCGGCTAGGGTTTGGATTAGTTTTAGGGTTAAGCCCTATTTTTTAGAGAACTAATTCTCTTAATGGTTAATGGATCATATCCATAAAGCCCGTTAACCCGCTCCATTAAGATAAGTTAAAATAAACCAAACCATGATGGTTTATTTTAAGTTAAAACGAACCGAACCAACCTTTGGTTCATTCGTTTAATATAAACCAAACCCTTTGGTTTATTCTCATCCATTGGATTAGAACCAAACCATTTTGGTCCATCCATTATGTCTTCATAAGACACGGCCCATCCAAGCTTCCTCTGCGACTGAAACAATTTCATGCTCGCTTTATGTTTGGTCCAACCAAACATAGTTTCTCTCGGTCTGAGAATCCTATTCTCTAGCTCGTTTTAAATCCTTTGGATTACACTCGTTGTGCGTGTGACCAAATAGGTTCTCGGTTTATGTTGGCCGTCTATAATTAACCATTAATTATAGATCGATCATGAGTGGCACCTAGTAGTACATCATGATCCCCAATTAACCGAAAAGATCAACGGTTGATCCAGAACTATTTCTGAAACCCTTCAGTAGCTCGAATGATTCGTGCCCCATTCCCTTCACTCATCTTATACCCACTTGGTTCAGGACATGGTCTATTGTGTCAGTCCCCACTAGGCTGACTACGTCACACCTAGCCCAAGTATCATTTCCTCGCCCTACGGATTCTAGTTACTCCACATGTATCGAAGAGTACTTTACTCTAAACATGTAATGCTTTGGCCAAAGACTTTAGTAACAATCCGACGAGAGGCCATGGGTATACATCTCCTCGCAAGGAGTGGTGAATCCTTTATAGGCTATTCAAACACCTTCGATCACTTCGACTTATACCCAATCATCCCGGGTCCACATCTCCTCGGAGATGTTTGCTTAAGATGTCAAAGCATAAGTCTCCATGATCAAGATGACTTGAATACCGCAAGTCAAAGGAACATCGCACTTAAGCCACAGTAAGAACTTCATTGACATATCTATATATGCAGAGAACCATATGAAGTCTTACTACCGGTCACTCCAATGAACTAGTTACCATAACTAGCATCCACGATTAACTCCGACATCACTATGTCTCCAGGAGAATCACCGCTTGGATACACCAAGGAGTATACTGTGTAGTCTCGGTAATTGATGGTGTCCAAATCCATCAATTCATCGACTAGGGATAATTCCGATACATCATAATTACACATGTAGAGATACTCACTAGTTGTGATCCAATCACAAATTCTCTCATGCTGTGAATCGTATCGTGGACATTCAGTAAATGAGTTTAAGATCCAATCAAATACATAAAACATGTATACTCAAATAGTGAATCTTCATTTATCATATAAATGGTTCATACATAAGGCGATTGCCTTAGGACATCTCTCATATATTACTAACAGACTCCCACTTGGCCTAATGCCAATCGCTACGGTATCCAATACCATAAGCTCTAACATGACCCTCAAACTTATTTTGAGGTAATGCTTTAGTCAAAGGATCCGCTAAGTTTCTTTCAGTGGGAATTTTCTCGATTTGTATTTCGTTCCTACTTATGATCTCTCTGATAAGATGATAGCGGCGAAGCACATGTTTGGATCGTTGGTGAGACCTTGGCTCTTTCGCCTGTGCAATTGCTCCATTGTTGTCGCAGTAGACCGGTATTGCTTCAACAATGGCCGGAATCACACCAAGTTCATGAACGAACTTCTTGATCCAAACCGCTTCCTTTGCTGCTTCCGAAGCTGCAATATATTCTGCCTCAGTGGTAGAATCCGCTACAGTCTCTTGTTTGGAACTTTTCCAACTCACTGCGCCCCCATTCAAGGTGAACACGTATCCAGACTGAGACCTTGAATCATCCTTGTCTGTTTGGAAGCTGGCATCCGTATACCCTCGTATCATCATGTCCCCTTCTCCATATATTAAGAACACATCCTTAGTTCTTCTCAAGTACTTAAGGATTGTCTTAACAGCCGCCCAATGATCCATCCCTGGATCGGATTGGTATCTGCTCGTGACACTCAGAGCGTACAATACATCGGGCCTCGTACATAACATAGCATACATGATAGATCCTATTGCGGATGCATAGGGAATCTTACTCATGCAAATCATCTCATCTTCTGTGCGCGGACACATAGACTTCGAAAGGTGTACCCCATGCCTGATGGGCAGATAACCTTTCTTGGATTCCGACATGCTAAACCTCTTTAACACTCGGTCTATATATGTAGACTGCGAAAGACCAAGCAACCGTTTCGATCTATCTCTATAGATCTTAATCCCAAGGATGTAGGTTGCTTCTCCCAGGTCTTTCATGGAGAATGTCTTGGATAACCAAACCTTAATCGATCAGAAGATTGACACATCGCTTCTATAAGTAATATGTCATCGACATACAATACTAGAACACGATCGCACTCTACTAACCTTCTTGTACACACAAGGTTCGTTCGATTTTGTGAGAAATCAAACTTTTGATCGTCTCATCAAAACGGATATTCCACTCGGATGCTTGCTTCAATCCATAAATGGATCGTCGCAACTTGCATACCTTGGTTTTATCAACCGATGTGAAACCTCGTGCTATATCATATACACGCCCTCGAGCAAGTTTCCATTAAGGAAAGCCGTTTCACATCCATCCGCCATATCTCATAATCATAATGAGTCCGCTATGGCGAGCATCCGAATGGATTTAAGCATAGCTACAGTAATAGGTTTCGTCATAATCAACACCTTGCTTTTGACGATATCCTTTCGCCACCAATCTAGCCTTATAGGTAATCACATTACCATCCATGTCGGTTTTCTTCTTGAAAACCCACTTGAACCCTATAGGCTTTATGCCTTCAGGTGGGTCAACCAAGTTCCAAACTTGGTTTTCGTACATGGAATCCATTTCCGACTTCATGGCACCAAGCCACTTATCCCTTCGAACATGTCAAGACTTCTTCATAACCGTAGGCTCTCATCATCAATGAGTAACACGCTGCTCGATTCACTTACGAGAATCCATATCTCTCGTGAATATTGCGTGTTCTACCGTGATCTACGAAGATGTGGTGTTACATAGGTCCAAACCGATTGCTCATCACTATGAGTTGTCGTCAGGCTTCACCGTGTATCTCATTAATGTCTATTTGAGTCTCTCGAGCCTCCTCAAGCTCAACGACACTCCCACTATTTTCTTGCAAGAGAAACTCTTTCTCTAGAAACACAAAGATGCCTTGAAACAAACACCTTTTGTTCCACAGATGATAGAATTGGTAACCCCTTGTTTCCTTAGGGTATCCAATAAATAGACATTTATCGACTTAGCATCCAGCTTTGTCCGATATTCGCTTCACATAAGCAGACAACCCCATATCTTCAAGTAAGATACATGAGGTTTCTTACTAGCCCATATCTCATATGGAGTAGTAGAGACTACTGTAGGCATTCTGCTTAACAAGTAAACAAATGGTTCAAGTGCATAACCCCAAAAGGACTTGGGAAGAGTCGCATGATTCATCATCGACCGACCATGTCCAACAAGGTCCTACATTTCCTCGATACACCATTATGTCAGGGTGTATAGGGCGGAGTCCATTGAGACAATATGCCATTGTCTCTTAGATAATCAAGAAACTCTTGACTTAAGTATTCACCACCTCGATCCGATCAAAGTATTTTAATACTCTTGTCATGTTGTTTCTCTACTTCATTTCTGAATTCTTTGAACCTTTCAAAGGCTTCAGACTTGTGTTTCATCAAGAACACATACCCAAACCGTGAGTGATCATCGGTGAAAGTAATGAAGTAGCTATAGCCTCCTAAAGCTTGAGTTGACATAGGTCCACATACATCGGTATGTATTAGACCTAGTAACTCTCCCACTCGTTCACCTTTTCCCATAAAAGGTAACTTAGTCATCTTGCCTTTTAGGCATGATTCGCATGTATCGCATGAATCCAATTCAAACGATTCCAGAATTCCACATCGGTGTAATTCGGACATGCGTTTCTTGCTTACATGGCCAAGATGACAATGCCACATGTAGGAGTCTATTTGATTATCCTTTCGAGCACTCTTGTTGCTCACTTCGATATTGCAAATGTCACTGGATACGTCCAACGTATAAACACCATTGCTTAAAGTTCCAGTCCCATAAAGAACCCCATTCAAAGTTATGTAACAACAATTGTTACTAAACGTCAAATGGAAACCATTTCTATTTAAACAAGAAATAGAAATGATGTTCTTTATCAACAAAGGAATATAAAAGCAATTGTCCAGTTCTAAGACAAGTCCTGCAGGGAGTTTCAACAAATACGTCTGATGGCGAGTAAAAGAACCTTTGCTTCATTCCCAACACGTAAATTTGACTCTCCTTGACAAGTCTTCTTCTATTCCTTAGCCCATGTATGTCATTACATATATGTGAGCCACACCCAGATCCAATACCCAAGTGTCTAAGGAAATAGAATGACAATCAATAAAGAAGATTTCGAAGAAGATGGGGCATCCGATGCCTTATCCTTCTTCATGGACTCAAGATAAATCTTGCACTTTCTTCAAGAATGTCTCTCCTTGCCATAATGATGGCAAGTTTCCTTTGTGCTAGTTCTACCTTCTTAGCCCTTCTCTTCTTTCCTTCTCACTGTTCCTTTGACTTCCTCTTAGAACCTTTCTTTGAGGAATCAACTAACAAAGATCCCTCGCCATGCTTCTCGTAAGACTCCACAGTCTTCATATTGAGCGACTACGCAGATGAACCTCCTAGCATCTCGAGGTGAAGAGGAGCTTTGAGACTTGAACCTTCAATCTCACTTGCTCATCAACCAACTCACAAAGATGAAGGACTACGATATGAGCATCCATATGCTCATATTATCGTAGCTTGGGTTCCATCATGGCTAGCATGATGCAACTCATTTGTTCAGAATCACTCACATGTTTCTGATAGGCCAACAATTGGTCCAAAGTTGCATCGTCACTAGGACGGGCGGGAAGAGGCGCTTCGAGGACATACACAAGCTTTTCCACCTTGAGAACAATTCTCAAGTTTCTAAGCTAGTCCAAGAAGTTCGACCCAGTCAATTTATTTGAATCCAAAATGGAACGCAAATTCAAACACATCATGATCAATATATTAACTTAGAAATACAAAACGAGCATATATGAGAAAGATGATTTTAAAATGCATCAATATACATTTATAAATCCCATTCATTTTTCGAATTTCAAAAACCCCAAAATCACTTCGGGAGATCGTAGGTCCATCTCCGAATGGGCTGATATCCATCATAGTTATGAACAACCTTGGAGAGAGTCCAACAAGCCATTCATAACTACGACGGTAGGTATCAACTATACCGATTGCATATCACGTATATGCAACTATCACAATGTGCTATCAACTAATTGAATGTTCACACATACATCGGGTTGTTAACACATTAACAAGTATGCATCATATGCATAGCACCCAACTTCACCTCCCTTTACATCGACCTTGGAGAGAGTCCAACAAGCCGATGCTCCAGGTTAAAGCCAACCCATTAATCGGGACATAGTTTTAATATGGTTAGAGCGCATTCAACCAATTAGCCCAGCTTGGAGAGAGTCCAACAACCAAAGCTAACGATTGACCTCTGACTCTTACCCTATTAGTATTAAACTATTCCATGGTTTGAACATATTCGGGTTCGAGCCGGGCTTGGAGAGAGTCCAACAACCCAAACAAGAAACAGAACTCTGGTTCTAACCATATTAATGGAAGGTGTAGGCTTTAATATTGATTAAGGGTTTTTATGTCTCATCCTCTTTGCATGCAAATAACTATTATCTACATGGCATGACATACATGGCATACATCTACATGTCACGACACGCATGACATAATGTTATGCATCTAATGCAATTACATGGCATACAATTATGTCATGTATATAATTTCCTTATATGTCATAACTATTTATGGAAATAAAATATGTTTAAGATTTGATTCTCTAAATCAAATCATAATTAAATTAGGAAACAAATTTCCAAATCTAATCACATATTTTATTCATGGAATTATTTGATTAAGGAAAATCTATTTAGGAAAACAATTTCCTAAATCATTAAAACTACTTATGGAAATAAAATATTTTAAGATTTGATTTCCCAAATCAAATCATGAATAAATTAGGAAACAAATTTCCAGAATCTAATCAAATATTTTATTTATAAAAAATATCAATTTCCATAAATACTTCCAACTTTCCAAAAGTGGAAGATTTCCATAAATACTTCTAGACTTTCCAAAATTAAAAAATTTCCATAAATACTTCTAAATTTCCAAAATTAGAAAATTTCCAGAAATACATTATGACTTTCGCAAAACTATTTTACGATTATGTCGAAACACAACCTGGGCTCTGATACCACTTGTGGGTTTCCGGCACCGCGGCGTGTGTGTGTTCGATCATGTTTCGTAAACATGAGCACAGCGGAAGCAATTAGAAATAATAAATCTATATTTATTACAACACACACAACACACGCATGCATATTACAACAAGTGTAGACATAACCGTAAATTAAAATTTGCAATAAAAGGAAATTAAACTACGTTATACCTTCCGTATGACGTGTAGCGGGAACGGCATCAACCGGAACGATCCTCGTAAGAATCGTCTCTATCCGTATCCACGCCGAGCTCCTCGGGATGACTTCGCTAAGTCACGAGCTTCGTCTTCGTACGGGTTACTAGCCTCGTGTTGAAGACGACGTGATCGAGAGATGATCACGATCCGAATCCAAATTCGGATCCTAAAACGAGTTCTCAAAACTCGCTTCTCCGGAGAGGTATTCGTCAACCGTTTGACGAATCCTTCGTCCTCCACCTCAGAGGATTACCGGAGATCAAATCCCCGGTAAGTTAGCCGCTGTCGGAGCACTAACCGTCATCCAAACGACGCTCCGACGAGAGGAGGAGAAGCTGTCCAGAAAACTGGACAGCTTGGTGGAGGAGTAGGCGCCGGCCAAAACAAGGAGAGAAAAGGCTCACCTTGATGCCGAACCTATAGGAGATCACCGGAGGGTCGCCGGAGGTTCACCGGCTGGAGCTTGGACGCCGGCAAGGAGCTGGACGGCGCCACCATAAGCTGGGCGGCAACAATGTGTTGGGCGGCAACAACATGTTGGGCGGCTAGGGTTTGGATTAGTTTTAGGGTTAAGCCCTATTTTATAGAGAACTAATTCTCTTAATGGTTAATGGATCATATCCATAAAGCCCGTTAACCCGCTCCATTACGATAAGTTAAAATAAACCAAACCATGATGGTTTATTTTAAGTTAAAACGAACCGAACCAACCTTTGGTTCATTCGTTTAATATAAACCAAACCCTTTGGTTTATTCTCATCCATTGGATTAGAACCAAACCATTTTGGTCCATCCATTATGTCTTCATAAGACACGGCCCATCCAAGCTTCCTCTGCGACTGAAACAATTTCATGCTCGCTTTATGTTTGGTCCAACCAAACATAGTTTCTCTCGGTCTGAGAATCCTATTCTCTAGCTCGTTTTAAATCCTTTGGATTACACTCGTTGTGCGTGTGACCAAATAGGTTCTCGGTTTATGTTGGCCATCTATAATTAACCATTAATTATAGATCGATCATGAGTGGCACCTAGTAGTACATCATGATCCCCAATTAACCGAAAAGATCAACGGTTGATCCAGAACTATTTCTGAAACCCTTCAGTAGCTTGAATGAATCGTGCCCCATTCCTTTCACTCATCTTATACCCACTTGGTTCAGGACATGGTCTATTGTGTCAGTCCCCACTAGGCTGACTACGTCACACCTAGCCCAAGTATCATTTCCTCGTCCTACGGATTCTAGTTACTCCACATGTATCGAAGAGTACTTTACTCTAAACATGTAATGCTTTGGCCAAAGACTTTAGTAACAATCCGACGAGAGGCCATGGGTATACATCTCCTCGCAAGGAGTGGTGAATCCTTTATAGGCTATTCAAACACCTTCGATCACTTCGACTTATACCCAATCATCCCGGGTCCACATCTCCTCGGATATGTTTGCTTAAGATGTCAAAGCATAAGTCTCCATGATCAAGATGACTTGAATACCGCAAGTCAAAGGAACATCGCACTTAAGCCACAGTAAGAACTTCATTGACATATCTATATATGCAGAGAACCATATGAAGTCTTACTACTGGTCACTCCAATGAACTAGTTACCATAACTAGCATCCACGATTAACTCCGGACATCACTATGTCTCCAGCCAGTGAGAATCAGCTGCTTGGATACACCAAGGAGTATACCTCGTGCTAGTCTCGACAGAATTGATGGTGTCCAAATCCATCAATTCATCGACTAGGGATAATTCCGATACATCATAATTACACATGTAGAGATACTCACTAGTTGTGATCCAATCACAAATTCTCTCATGCTGTGAATCGTATCGTGGACATTCAGTAAATGAGTTTAAGATCCAATCAAATACATAAAACATGTATACTCAAATAGTGAATCTTCATTTATCATATAAATGGTTCATACATAAGGCGATTGCCTTAGGACATCTCTCATATATTACTAACAGCGCGGTGTTACATTTTGGCATCTATGTCAAATGTACTGCAACATCAGCATCAAACCATGTCCACTGCTTATGATATGATGCTCAATCTCAAGGAGCTTTTCGGACACCAGAATCGGGCTGCGAGGTAAGAAGCCATGAGAAACTCGATGACGACCACCATGATCGAGGGAACACCCGTGAGGGATCATGTTCTCAAGATGATGACTCATTTGAATGAGCTGGAGGTCCTAGGAGCTAAGATCGATGGGGAAACCAAGGTCGACATCATACTCCAGTCTCTACGTAAGAGTTTTGAGCAGTTTCGCCTGAACTACAACATGAACAAGAGGTTGTATTCGTTGGCGGAACTTCTGACAGAACTCCAGGCGATAGAGGGACTATTTCGTCAGAGTGCTCAGGCGCATGCCGTGGTTACCCAAAAGGTTTCTACTTCTAAGCCGAAAGGCAAGAAGAAGAAGAAACAAACTGGGGTAAAGGCGGTGGGAGGTACTCAGGGAGGATTGAAGAAGCCGAAAGGCAAGTGCTTCACTTGTAAGCAGACTGGACACTGGAAGAAGGACTGCCCCAACTGCAAGAACAAAGGTATATCTTTTTGTCTAGTCGTTGAAACATGTTTAGCGGTGTTATCTACCGACACCTAGTGTGTAGATATGAGAGCCATTGATCATGTCTGCAATACTTTCTGGTTCCAGAAACAGACGACTAGTCGAGGAGATTCTGCATGTACTTAGGCGATGCCACGAAGGTGGCGGTATTCTGATGGGGAGATGTTCATTTATCTTTTGAGAAAAATAAACTTTTGGTTCATAAGAATTGCCTTTATGTACCCTTGTTTAGAAAGAATTTAATTTCGGTTTCTAAATTATTTATGGATGGATATTCTATTTCTTTTAATGACAGAGTTGTTATAAGAAGGAATAGGGACATTATTTGTTCGGGTGCATTGATAGGAAATTTGTACACACTTGAACCAAAACCTCCCATGATGCAAATTGAAGTTAATAACTCATCTTCTAATTCCAATAAGAGAAAAGAACCTTCGAAGATGAACCAAACATATCTTTGGCATCTTAGGCTTGGTCACAGTAACCTAAGCAGAATTCAAAGGTTGATAGCTGATGGACCTTTGGGTTCATTAGTGGTGGAGGATCTCCTAACATGTGAATCTTGCTTGGAGGGTAAGATGACCAAGAGGCCTTTTAAGGCCAAGGGGTATAGAGAAAAAGATGTGTTAGAATTGGTTCATTCTGATTTGTGTGGTCCTATGTCTATCCAGGCTAGAGGTCGTTTTGAGTATTTTGTCTCTTTTATAAATGATTACTCAAGATATGAATACATTTACCTGATGTGCCGCAAGTCTGAATGCTTTGAGAAGTTCAAAGAATTCAAGGCTGATGTGGAGAAACGTCAAGGTAAAAGTATCAAGATACTATGATCTGATCTTGGTGGCGAGTACCTCTTGGGAGAGTTTAGGGATTACCTATCAGAGGCTAGGATTCAATCCCAATTGACTGCACCTGACACACCCCAACAGAATGGTGTAAGAGAGCGAAGGAATAGGACTCTTATAGAGATGGTTAGATCAATGATGAGTTATTCTGACTTGATAGATTTGTTCTGGGGATATGCTCCAGATATGGCGGTGTACATTCTGAACTTGGCTCCATCTAAATCAGTGCCTTCTACTCCCAAAGAATTGTGAACTGGGCGAAAGCCTAGTCTAAGACATATTCGAATATGGGGGAGTCCAACACATGTACTGAAGGCAGATGCTGGTAAGTTTGAACCTCGTATAGAAGTACGCTTGTTTGTTGGCTATCCTAGACTAATGAAGGGTGGTTTGTTTTATAGTCCTAGAGATCAGTGGGTGATCATTAGCACGAACGCCAGATGTCTACATGAAGACTATATGATGAGCCACAAGCCCAAGAGTAAAATTATTCTGGAGGAATTAAAAGGGGAAGTCACTTCTTTAGTACCACCGGTACAAGAGGATATACCACATGTCACTGCACCACGTGTCACAGAGGATACACAGGTGATACCTCGTCGTAGTGGGAGGGTTGTGAGATAGCCTAATAGATTCATGTTCTTGGGAGAATCTTCTGATTTGGTCCCTGGTAAACATGAACCTGATCCCTGGACATATGACGAGGCAATCCAAGATAAAGATGCAACATCTTGGAAAAGTGCAATGAATGCTGAGATTGAATCTATTGATTCAAATCAGGTCTGGGAGCTAGTAGAGCCACCCGATGGTGTGAAAAACATTAGATGCAAGTGGATCTACAAGAGAAAGAGAGGAATAGATTGGAAGGTTGAGACCTTTAAAGCGAGGCTTGTTGCGAAGGGGTATACTTAGAAAGAGGGTATCGATTATGAGGAGACTTTTCGCCGGTAGCCATGCTTAAGTCTATCCGGATTCTCTTATTCATAGCAGCTCATATGGATTATGAGGTGTGGCAGATGGATGTCAAGACAGCTTTCCTTAATGGAAGTCTTGAGGAAAACATCTATATGAAGCAACCAAAGGGATTAATTGCTAAGGGGAAAGAGCATCTTGTATGTAAGCTTAATCGGTCCATTTATGGATTGAAGCAAGCTTCGAGGTCTTGGAACATCCGCTTTGATGTGGTTATCTAGTCTTATGGATTTATTCAAAGTCTGGATGAGTCTTGTGTATACAAGAGATGTGACGGGAACGTAGTGGTATTTCTTGTACTATACGTAGATGACATTTTGTTGATTGGCCACAATATTAAGGTGTTATTGGACATAAGGGTATGGTTGTCAAAATAGTTTGATATGAAGGACTTGGGAGAAGTGGGACACATCCTTGTGATCAAGGTTATAAGGGATCGCAGGAAAAGGATGATGTGATTATCTCAAGCTTCATACATAGACACGATTATGGATTATTTTAGCATGCAGAACTCCAAGAAGGGTTTTCTACCCTTCAACCATGGAGTTCCTTTATCTAAGGAGATGTGTCCTAGATCATCTGAGGAGATAAAGGAGATGAAGGCGGTTCCTTATGCTTCAACAGTAGGAAGCCCCATGTATGGGATGCTATGTACGATACCAGATATCTTCTTTGTCATGGGCATGGTCAGCAGATATCTGAGTAATCCAGGGCAGGGACATTGGACTGCGGTAAAGCATATATTGAAGTACCTGAGAAGGACTAGGGATTATATGCTGGTTTACCGGGCAGACCAATTACTCCCTGTGGGTTACACGGATTTCGACTTCCAATCTTATAGGGATAACAGTAAGTCTACCTAAGGTTTTGTGTTTACTTTGGGAGGTGGAGCCATTGTATGGAGGAGTGTCAAGCAGAAATGTGTGGTGGACTCCACCATGGAAGCTGAGTATGTGGAAGTCTCTGAGGCGGCCAAAGAAGCTGTGTGGCTCAGGAACTGTTAGTGCATATAAGATCCACATATCTCCATAATGGTATGATATTGTCCACTTTGGGCCCAAGCCCTCATGGTTTTGTTTTTGGGCTTTACCCAAAAGGCCTCATACCAATGGAGATATCTTTTTTCTTATAAGCACATGATCTTTTCCATGTCTTACCAATGTGGGACTTTGATTGTATTCCCCATACTCCCAACAATCCCCCCCTCAAACGAAGGACCACATTGGGCCCCCCCTCAAGCCTATCCCTCCTCGAAGGATTTTCTCTGCTTGATGTCCGATCTTCAACCCACCAGGACTTCCTGCCAGTTGTTCGGTCCCCCCGACCCAACTAGACTTCCTTCCTGATGTCTGGTTCTCTTGATCCGGACGTGGGAGCTCAACTTCCTTCGTTCGAGGTTCATGGCTTGACATGGACCATGGCTCTGATACCAATTGTTAGTGCATATAAGATCCACATATCTCCACAATGGTATGATATTGTCCACTTTGGGCCCAAGCCCTCATGGTTTTGTTTTTGGGTTTTACCCAAAAGGCCTCATGCCAATGGAGATATCTTTTTTCTTATAAGCACATGATCTTTTCCATGTTTTACCAATGTGGGACTTTGATTGTATTCCCCATACTCCCAACAGGAACTTCCTGATGGACTTGGATGTGATTCCTGGTTTGCCCAAAACTATCACAATTTATTGTGATAATAGTGGTTCAGTTGTAAATGTTGGTGCAATCGGCAGGTCACGATTGACCAGACTCGAGTTTGACTCGAGTGATGTTTTGATGTTTGACAAAGTGGTTTGACATTGATGTTTGACATTGATGTCAGTTAGTGTGTTGGGGAGATTGTTTATACAATCAATCCAGGTTATAATTGACTTTGATGGTTGACCAATGTTGACCATGTGATTGTGGGAAAGTCCAATCATGGGTCTTGGCAAGTTAAAGTCCACGTCATGGGTACTTGGCATGGAAAGTCCAAGTCATGGGTACTTGGAATTTGGGAAAGTCCAAGTCTTGAGTACTTGGCATGAGAAGTCCAAGCATGGGTCTTGGCAAATGGAAAGTCCAAGCATGGGTCTTGGCATGGAAAGTCCAACATGGGTTGGCAAGGGAAAGTCCAAGCTTGAGTCTTGGCATTTGGGAAGTCCAAGGGGATTGATATTGGCAGCGTAAAGTCCAAGCGGATTCTTAGCGGCGTAAGTCCAATGTGCCTTGGCGGTGTAGACACCGTTAGCATGTCATAGCCGAGGGAAGCACCTGGAGGCTAGCGCGATGGATGAACAAGTCATGGATGACTTGGAGGGATCCGAGAGGCGTGAGGCTGATGGAGGTGGCTAGAAGGCTTAGGTCTAGGCTAAGGGTGGTCTAGCAAGTATGGGGTCACCATACTTGGGTTAAAACCTCATGTTTGAGGTTGGCAGTCGACTGGCAATATGGCCGGTTCGACTGCCGTGAGTCGACTTGAGTTCGACTACCAATTTAGAGCTGGAATTGCTCTGGCAGTCGACTGCTCATTGGAGAAGTCGACTGCCAAGGGTCGCCGATCGCTAGTTCTGGTCGAGCACAGACGCCAGCCGACCCGGCGATCGACTACGGGCGTTAGCGGGCCGATCGCCAATGTTGGCCGTCGACTGCTAAGAGTCCCGTTGGAACGTGTCCAACGTGGATTGAGCCGTCTTTGCGGGCAATGATCGGGTACTTAGCGGCCGATCGCTAGGTAGAAATCTAGCCCGATGGAGGATAAAAGTAGCTGTTCGTGGAAGGCTCAAGTATCAGTTCTTTTGGGGCTTTGGTGAGGCAATTTGAAGGCGATTTGTAGGTGCATTTCAGGGTCCTTCAAGCTCATCCAAGTAACCGACAAGCAAGCGCTCAAAACCCTAGTTTGTAAAGTGTTCTTTACATTTTCACTTGTATTTGCTTGTTTACTTTGTATTACTTGTTGTAATTCATTGTACGAGGTTTCTCCACCTCCGACTTGTTGTCGAGAAGGAGCTTTATTGCTTAGTGGTGTTTGTGGCATCTCTAGGGTTCGTACGAACCCAATCCGTGGAGTAGGAATCGTTACGGTTCCGAACCACGTTATATCGAGCGTGTTGTGATTGTATCTTGTGTTTCGTTATTGTTATTATATATATATTCCGCTGTGCTAACGAAACTTGTAGACACGATCTCGAACGATTTCCATCAAGATTAACACGACGGTATTCACCCCCTCCTCTAGCGGCGTCAAATCTCCAACAAGTGGTATCAGAGCCTGGGGCTCTTCTACGGACTAATCGCCGGGAGCTAGGACAAAGAAGCTAGAGGGTGAAGATAGAAGAACAATTGGGATGGAATATTAACACACCGATACCTTACTCTTTCTATGGACAAGAAGGATTTAGACAATGGAAGGCGAGAATTGAGGACTTCCTAATGATGAGGGATTTCGAAGAATGGTCCATCTTAATGGAAGGATATAACTATCCAAGAGGACCAAAAGGTGGATTCCTCAAGAAAAAGAGATGGACCGAAGAGCAAGTCCAAGCCTTCGAAAAGAATGAGAAGGTAATGAAGTTGTTAATTGATTTAATACCTAACAATATCTTGTGTATGTTAGGTAATTATGTAGATGCAAACGAGCTATGGAGCCAAGTGGCCAAGCTCCATGAAAGCCCATCAATGGTCCAAGAGGAAGAGACCGAAAAGGCTAATGCATCATCCTCACAAGAAAGTGAGGACTTGGAGGTTGAGAGATCATCAACATCCAAAGAGGAAGAGGAAGTAGAATCGGAAGTTGATAGGGAGTCAATTTCCGGGTTGGTGGAGGAAGTGGAAGAAGCATCCACTTCTAGGATTGAGGAGGAGATTAGAGTTTCCTCAACACCGGAGCATCAAGAAGAAGCTTCTACATCCGGTCAAGATGAAGAAGTGTCAATTCCGACTCCACCACTAACCTAGGTAACTCAAACACTCTAATTTCAAATAAAAATAATATTATGTGTTTTGAGTGTAGGGAATTTGGGCACTATAAGAGCAAGTGCCCAAAGAAGATTAGGAAAGCTCCACCGGCACCAAAAGTCAAGGATGTCGGTTCCCCAACACCTAAAGGCAAGGAGCACATCATATGCTTCAAGTGCAATTCAAAGGGGCATTATCGGAGTCAATGCCCTAGGGGGAAGAAGAAGGGGCAAGGAGGAGCATCACAAGTAGGGGGAGCTTTTATAGCTAACCCTAAGGTATATTTTAATAATGCACCTTCAAAATTTAAAAGTCAAAAGCATGCTAGAAATTTTAATTCTCTTGCAATTCAACATGAAAAGCATGCTAGAGATAAATATATTTGTTTAGGAGCTAAAAGCGTTAACTTCAAAAGTAAGGAGAAATTTGGGACTAATGTCCCTAAAAATAATTTATCTAAGGATAAACCTAGGTCAAATAACTCTAGAAAAATTTTACCTAGGGAGACCATTAGAAAGGTGCAAGAGCACTTAGGTTTCAATCCTAAATGGACTAGGCATATGCCTAAGAAGTCAAATGCCCAAAAACTTAATCAAAAATCAATTGGGCAATTAGAGGTTGAAAATCAAGCTTTGAGGTCAAGGCTTGAAAAACTAGAAAAGACCCTTAGGAATATACAAAACCAATTTAAAGGGTCTAATAGTCAAAGTCAAAGGTCCAAAAGTCAAAGTCAACACCAAGGACCAAAGAGTCAAAAGTCAACCAAAGGCAAGCAAGGTTTGGGTCACAAACCTAAGCCTATGGTAGCTTATCATAGTGTTCCATTTGATTATGAGACACAAACTAGGTCTAGGAAGATCAAGGTCAATAGAGAAGTCATCCCTAAGGTTGACCAAAGGTTGTGCCTAGTGGCTAGGGTTTCTAGGAAACCTAGGGTGGCCGCTAAGAAGGTTGCAAGGGGAGTTACCCCTAGAGTCAACCTAGGTAAGACCCAAATGACCAAGGCTAACAAGCCTAGGAGGGTCATTAGGAAGGTATATAGGGAGGCTATCCCTAAGGAATACCTAATTAACCCTAGGAGCTCAAATCGGTTTTGGGTCCTAAGAGCGTGATTGATTCACGCTAGATGGGTTTAGGGTGTGCCAACCTTGATTGGATGGGTAGTTAACTCAACCATGATAAAGGTGGCGTTTTAGGTCTTTTTCAAGGTTATGGTTACCTTGGGAATGTGGTTTGATTTGAATCCTAAAGGTTTTTAGGATGTGTCAATATTAATTAAGAAGTTTGATAATTTGATCAATTTGGCACAATTTAGTTTTAGAGGTTTTAATGTGTCAATTTGGGTTTTTGGCACACTAGGGAGATTAATGATAATATGGCAAAATATATCTAACTACATCAAATGGCAATTAATATTAAAATTTAGGTATTACTATACCTATATATTTTATATGCCATGCTTTGATTGCCATATGCCATGTCATGAAATCATGCCTATTTCTATGATTTTATATGTCATGTTCATGTTTAGGATTAAGATTTCAAATGTAATGTGTTTTTAGATTTCATCTTATGCCATGACATCATGATTATGAGCATATGCTTTTTTATAACATTTCTAATGCCATAATCATTCATGCATTTAAGACAATTTGGTTGAAATTGAATTAAGGACTATGGCATGACTTGAAGTCCCATTTATAAGGGAATCAAGTAGGGTTGCCTTAGAGAATGCATGAAACCCTAGATTAGGATGAACAAAACCCATATCTCACATTAAATTGACATGTATGTGTATTTATATACCCTAGATACATGTGAGATGCTAGGATATGAGTTAAGTTCAAGGTGCATAGTTTTTGCATTTAGATGAACTAAAACTCATCTAATTTCAATTTGTGGATCATTGGGAGAGCATGTGTACAAGTCATGTACATAGATCCCAAGGAATATGATCCAAAATAAGGTTTTGAAAACATTTTAAAATAATTTTGAAAAACCTTGGTGAAGTCTATCTTTTGATAGCAATCACCATTGATAGAGTTGATACAAAATAGGGCCAAAACATTGAAAATTTCAATGGTTTTGAGTTTTGTATCAAACTCACTAGTTTATGTGTAAAATAATTTTCGAATATTTTTCACCCATTGTATTGACTATAAGTAATATACGTATCAAATTTTAAGATTTTTTAAATTGCGTAGAATTACTTATGCTTTTCCAAATCTCGATTCTGATAGTTGAAATTCAGAAATTTCAGCTATCAGTCGATTGCTACGGTGTGATCGTGATGTAGTGTGATCGGTGATTACTATCGAGTCGTATCGGAGTCTGATTTCGGGTTAACAAGGTTGGTTTAGCTCATTTTCAACCATGGTAAAGGTACCTAACCACTTCTAACCCTAGGATATGCTTTGGGAAGCATTATAAAGGGTGAAAATCCATTGGATATGGATTAGGAGAGGTGTTAGGTCAAAGTATCAAATTTAGGGTGTGGAAAGTTCAGGTTTTGAACTTTGAACCTTATTTTTGATGATTTAGAGTTTCTATTGGCTTAGGGACTTCCCAAGGACATTGTTGGTGCAATGGTCAAGGGGGAGCAAGCCTTTAGGGGGAGTTATCCATCTTGGGATGATGGATGTGTGTCTCTTCTTGAAAGGGGGAGAAGTTATTGGGAGAGTATCATCAATTGGGAAAATTGATGGGATTTTGAGAAACTCAATTTGGAAATTGGGAGAGAGTATAGGAGTGCCTCTCTTGAGTGATAAGGGACTTATCACTAGGAAGATGATAGACATCCTAGGTATTTTTGGATCAAGGGGGAGATTGTAAGATCTCATTGGGACAATGAGACATTGACCTCCTTGGAGAGATAACCTTTTTGATGTTAGTCAAAAAGGGGGAGAAGTTTTGGGAGAGTATTTGGGATTACCAATTAGGGATAATTGGTAAGGAAATTTGAGTTAGTGACCTAACTCAAGGTGTGTTTTGTCAAACATCAAAAAGGGGGAGATTGTTGGTGCAATCGGCAGGTCACGATTGACCAGACTCGAGTTTGACTCGAGTAATGTTTTGATGTTTGACAAAGTGGTTTGACAAAGTGGTTGGAAAGATTGTTTATACAATCGATCCAGGTTATAATTGACTTTGATGGTTGACCAGGGTTGACCATGTGATTGTGGGAAAGTCCAAGCATGGGTCTTGGCAAGGTAAAGTCCAAGTCATGGGTACTTGGCATGGAAAGTCCAAGTCATGGGTACTTGGCATTTGGGAAAGTCCAAGTCTTGAGTACTTGGCATGAGAAGTCCAAGCATGGGTCTTGGCAAATGAGAAGTTCAAGCATGGGTCTTGGCAAATGGAAAGTCCAAGCATGGGTCTTGGCATGGAAAGTCCAACATGGGTTGGCAAGGGAAAGTCCAAGCTTGAGTCTTGGCATTTGGGAAGTCCAAGGGGATTGATATTGGCAGCGTAAAGTCCAAGCGGAGTCTTGGCGGCGTAAGTCCAATGTGCCTTGGCGGTGTAGACACCGTTAGCATGACATAGCCGAGGGAAGCACCTGGAGGCTAGCGCGATGGATGAACAAGTCATGGATGACTTGGAGGGATCCGAGAGGCGTGAGGCTGATGGAGGTGGCTAGAAGGCTTAGGTCTAGGCTAAGGGTGGTCTAGCAAGTATGGGGGCACCATACTTGGGTTAAAACCTCATGTTTGAGGTTGGCAGTCGACTGGCAATATGGCCGGTTCGACTGTCGTGAGTCGACTTGAGTTCGACTGCCAATTTAGAGCTGGAATTGCTCTGGCAGTCGACTGATGTCTACGCCGATCGCCAAGGGTCGATGGCCGATCGCTAGTTACTGTCGAGCACAGAACGCTTCGTAGCCGACTGGCCATTCGACTACGGGCATTGGCAGTTGACTGCCAAGAGTCCCGTTGGAACTTGTCCAACGTGGATTGAGCCGTTGTCTCACAGCTACAGTGCTGGCAGTCGACTGGGGACTTATGACAGTCGTCTGCTAGGCGGAAATCCAGCTCAATGGAGAATAAAAGCAGTTGTTCGTGGAAGGCTCAAGTATCAGTTCTTTGGGGGCTTTGGTGAGGCGATTTGAAGGCGATTTGCAGGTGCATTTCAGGGTCCTTCAAGCTCATCCAAGCAACCGACAAGCAAGCGCTCAAAACCCTAGTTTGTAAAGGTATCTTTACATTTTCACTTGTATTTGCTTGTTTACTTTGTATTACTTGTTGTAATTCATTGTACGAGGTTTCTCCACCTCCGACTTGTTGTCGAGAAGGAGCTTTATTGCTTAGTGGTGTTTGTGGCATCGCTAGGGTTCGTACAAACCCAATCCGTGGAGTAGGAACTGTTACGGTTCCGAACCACGTTATATCATCCGTGTTGTGATTGTATCTTATGTTTCGTTATTGTTATTATATATATATTCCGCTGTCCTAACGAAACTTATAGACACGATCTCAAACGATTTCCATCAAGCTTAACACGACGCTATTCACCCCCCCCTCTAGCGGCGTCAAATCTCCAACAGTAAACTCGAAGGAACCACTAGCCCATAAGGCTAGTAAACACATAGAGCGCATGTACCACCTGATACGAGAAATCACAAAGAGAGGAGAAGTTGTTGTGGCCAAGATTGCATCGGAGGATAACCTGGCAGATCCTTTCACTAAGGCCCTTCCGGTGAGAGTTTTTGATAGGCATGTAGAGGGAATGGGGATCAGATGTATGGAAGTTTGAGGACAGCATAGTCTTTTAGTATAAGTGGGAGATTGTAAGGATGTATACTGAAAAGTCTATCTTTTGTATAAACATCTTTATTTTGAAATAAGAATCACATGATCATTGTTTGCATTTTTATGGTTATGCAATATTGTCTAATACATTACATTGTAGATAACATGGTGTGTGGTGTCACATGGGAGATCATGTTATCGGCTCCTTGTAAAGTATAAGTAAAGGCTCACAACCGAGATGGCTTTGGACAAAACCATCGGAATGGTTGTAGTGTGATTTGGTATTGGTTTGTCTTGACCATAAAATCACACTAGTGCACTTTGTGTGTATTGAGCAGGACCGACTTAGAGGTGATTCGATTTATTGCTGACTACATAATCGAATCAGACCTCATATATTATTTATTACATGCCCTTAATCCTGATATAATAACAGACACATATACTTAGTATTCATCTCTTTGATTTACCAATGGGCGAGATTTATAGATTAAATCGATAGGCTCGGTAAGTTGGGAGATGATATTATTTATATGGTGTGCCGTTGATTATAGGAGGAAACCGTGTCCTATATATTAGGATGATGATGCCCCCTTGAGGAGCTCTTAAGGTTCATCATGTAAACCCTACAGGTGGACTTGGTCCGACATGATGAAAAGGTTGAGTGGTACTACTCATGGAGTTAGATGTGGATTAATTAATGGTCAGTAAATTAATTAATCGATGGACATTCGAGATCTTAAACACGGGGAGAAAATGTACATATAATATATGGAGCACATATTATCTTGTGAGGGTTGGTGAGGTAGATCAATGATAATCCTTTAGTGGATTGGATTATCATTTATGGATCGGACTTTATGTGGGCTTGATCCATGAGTGGCCTAGATCCAACTCCTCCTCATGGTCCCTAATGTAGCCTATTAACACCTCATGAAACTTAGATCCAATGGATAGAAACAAAACTCTAGATCCATAGGTAGAGATTAAATCTCTAAGATCCGATGGTTGATATTAAATCTCTAGATCCGACGGTTGAGATTAAATCCCTAGAACAAATGGTAGAGATTAAAAGGAGGCTTATCCCTAACTCTATAAAAGGAGCTTGAGGGGTTGGCGTGGAAGAATAATCAAGTGAGGCTTAGGTTTTGGAGGAGGTGGCGGCACCAAATGAGGAAGGTTGTCCCTTTCTTCTTCTTCCTTCATGGTGGCCGGTGTCCAGCTTGTTCTCCCAACCCTTTTCCAGCCATTGGCCAATGGAAAAAGAGTCTCCTCTCTTCTCCTTGAGTGGTGGAAACAAGACTTAGGGGTCTCCCTTGGTGTCTTGGTTGTTTTCCATCATCATCTTTTTCTCCTAGTTGGCCGGCGACAAGGATTCCTTTTGTTCCTTGTTGGTTGGTTTTAGGAAGGAGAAGAACCTTGTTTCTATTCTTTATCTTGATTTGGAAGAGCAAGGAAGGATGATTTGAGATCTTGGAGCTTCAACTTTTTGTAGATCGTCGCCCACACGACGTCCGAAAGGAGGAAGGTCATACATTAGAAGATCGAGAGGTATATCTATTCTTCATTCTCTTTTGTAACATGTTTGTTTTTGTTTTTCAATTTTGAGCATGTAATATTCTGTTTGTGGCTAAATAATACTTGGATCCTGATTATAAATACAAAAATCGGCGATCTGTACATCGTCTATTCCGCGACTACTCGTAGAATAGAGTATGGTCGGCTGAACAACGAGTTTGTTCAAGTGACCTCTCTAAACGAATAGCACGACAATGACTTGGTTGTTTTGGCAATCCCTTTTGTCTAGGATTAAATTTTTTAATCCGGGGACATAGAAGGGATCACCATGATCAAGCAACCAAGGTGAAGTGGGAAGTGAAGTTTCCCCTCACGGACTTGATAAGCAAAACCCTTCAATACCATAGTCTTCCATCTTTATGAGTTGTTTAATGAGCAAGCGAGATCCAAAAGGTTCGAAGTTTCCAGGCTCCTATAACTCCATTATGTTGATAATCACGGACTTGAACCAAGTAGTGCCCTTTATGAAATGATTATGCATGCTTAGTAGTCCACCTCTTACTCATAGTATACTATAAGTTGCAGTTAAAAGAACATGTAAAGTATGGCAGAAAGAAAAGCTTTAACAAATTATACCCATGCATGTTAAGCACACTCCCCTGAGGTAATTGTTCACCTGTTACATAGTTAAGAATGTAGAGATATTTGCATGGTTAAAGGTAAATGCATGTTCCATTTTTTTAAGTTTAAAATTCTTCCGCTGTATATGCACGCATGTATGTTCGCATCGCGTCGCCCTTCCTCCCCCTCTAGATTACGAGAAGGGCGGGCATGACAGAAGTTGGGTGCTATGTGTTAGGGCAATCTCTTGCCATGATAAGGTTTTGATGTGTCTGGAAAAGGGTTTAAGTTAGTGTGTTATGTTGAGTTGATATGTGCGTTGAAGTCGTGCAAGACTTAGTAATTCGCACATGGAGCCGTGGTGAGTTCCACATCTCATGACTCGTGCCTTGAGTCGGTGAAGGATAGCTTTGCGGAAGCCGTGCGCTTGGAGCATCCCAGGGACCACCGGATGAGAAGCTTGGAGTGAAGCTGGAGGAAGTAGACTTCGAGGCAAGAGACGCGAAAGAGCATTGCAGAGCCGTGCGCCTGATGCTGCCGAGGGACATGGGCGAGAACGAAGAGAACTTCGAAGGCGAGGGACTCCGAGAGATGAGAGTGAGCGAATGTTACCCGGGAAGGGGTAGCTCTTAGGTGAAACTTGGCCATTTGGCCAAGTGTCGGATGGGTTTTCCCGACACCAGTCGACTGTCAGGGAATGGCAGTCGACTGATCTGAGTCGATGGGTCGATCGACTGGTATAATACCAGTTTAATGTTTGGCAGTCGACTGCCATGGACTGGCAGTCGACTGATGTCGACAACAGTCGACTGCCAGGGAATGGCAGTCGACTGATGGCACTGTGCACGGGCACAAAATGGAGTCGACTTAGTTGAGCACTCGACTGATCGAGCATCAGTCGACTGATGGTAGGATCACCGATCGATGCCGCATCATGGATGGTATCCAACGTGTTATTGGGCAACAACTACGAGGACCGGTCGGTGATCGAGGCATCGATCGTGATCCTGTGTCAACGGGAAGAAACCCTCTTCCTCTATAAAAAGGAAGGGGATGGGGCTTTGGGAGGTTAATGCTTGAACGGCCAACTACTCCCAAAGTGCCTTAACGATTTCCCACTCTTCTACTTGCTCTAATCTTCATTCCATTGTAGAAGAGTGATCTTTGTGTAAAAGAGGTTACCTCCACCTAGCTTTGTGCAAAGGAGAGATCTAGTTGATAGATTACGGAGTGATTCACCGTGGATGAATCGGACCGTGGATTAGCGGCGTAGCCGTGAACCACATTACATCTCGTGTTTGTATTGCTTGTCTATCTTTTGTGTTGTCTTTATTTGTATTTGTATGTTCCGCTTGCGCTAACGTTTTGTAGACGAATAAAATACGACATCAAACGAACGAGGGCTATTCACCCCCCCTCTAGCCGGCCAATTGATCTCCAACAAGTGGTATTAGAGCAAGGAAAGCTTGTTACCGGACTAACCCCCGCAACAAGCTCTACATCAAAATGGCCGGCTCAAACATCCACCCACCGATGTTCGACGATGAATTCTCTTGGTGGAAAAAGAGAATGGAGGTATTCTTCGAAACCGACTTTGAAATATTATTAATTATGGAAAACGGTTTCGAGTTGCCTAGGAATGAAGATGGGGAGCCATTGGAAAAATCGAGATGGAGCAAAAGACAAAGAGAGGAGTATTTGGCAAATTCAAAGGCCAAGCACCACCTCTACAATGTGCTCCCTCAACAAGAAGTCAATAGGATATGGGAGTGTGCTAGAGCCAAGGAAATGTCGGAGAAATTAGTTGAACTTCATGAAGGCACTTCGGAAGCCAAGCTAGCAAGAAGGGATCTCCTCCGCTCCCAACTATCAAATATTAAGCTTGAAAAGGGAGAAAAGGTAACTTCCCTACATTCTAGATTTAAAGAAATATTAATTGGGCTAACAAGTGTAGGAGAAAAGCTCTCCAACCGGGATATGGTAATGAAGGCCATAGATGCCTTTCCCCGGTCCTCAAGATGGAGCTCCATGGTGGATTCGTTTTACATCTCCAAGAACTTGGAAGTAAGTACCTTGGAGGAATTTTTCTCAACAATGGAGCTCCACGAAACTAGGATTGAAGGAATACAAGAAGAGCCAAGAATTCAACCCTCAAGAGGAGTAGCCTTGATGGCAAATAAGGGGAAGAAGAAGATAGAGATCCACTCCTCCTCCGATGATGAAGTCTCTACCTCTTCCATGGATAGTACGGAAGAAGCCTACATGGTAAGGAAGGTAAGGCGTGCATTTAAGAATTTTAGATTTGATAAATCTCATGATAGGAATAGAAGACCAAGGGGGAAGATCATTTGTTACAATTGTCAAGGGGAGGGACACATAAGGGACAATTGTCCCCTCCTAAACAAGAGCAAAGTGGAAAGGAAAAAGAAGGAAGAAAAGAAGAAGAAGAAGGGGAGCAAGAAGAAAAAGGAAGAAGAAAAGAAGGCCAAGGAAAGAGGAAAAGCCATGGCTCTCAAAGCAAAGACATGGGATGACCTTGCTTCCTCATCCTCATCCGAAGAAGAAGAGCATGTCTATTCCAACCTAGCACTAATGGCTCTTCATGACTCGGATTGCTCCTCCTCCTCCTCAAATGAAGAATCAAGCTCAAGTGGAGAGAGCTCAAGTGAAGGGGGAGCTTCTACATCCTCCTCGTCCGAAGAAGAAGACATGGAAACTATGGTAACGAATGCCTCTCCTAAGAAAATAGTGTTCATAATTTCTAGTTTAACTAGGGACTTATTTGGAATGAAAAAGAAAAATAAAAGCATGCTTGATCAAATTAAGGCATTAGAAAATAAGCTAGAAAATGCATGCTTAAATAATAATGATATTTCTTCTAGCTTAAATGATGCATGTTCACATGACTATATGCCTTTGGATGTTAATGATGCATGCATAGAGGAAAATAGGGCTTTAAGGGAAAAGGTAGACTATTTGACAAAAGCCCTAGAGAAATTCACTATTGGCTCCAACACATTGAACATGATTATAGGGAGCCAAAGGGCAAGTTTCAACAAAAAGGGCCTAGGATACAAAGAAAAGAAAAATGAAAAGGCCTATAAATGCCTAATTGCTAGGGGACAAGATAAGAAGAAAGTAATAGCTAGGAAATGGATCCCCAAGGAATACTTAGTGAACCCAATAGGAAAGAACTTATTTTGGGTTCCAAAATCCATCCTTAAGGGTTAGGAAAACCCTAGGGTAGTCAACCATATGGAATTGACCTATATCATATTTTGGTTGACTTAGGATGGCGGGACAACATTTTTAGAATAGTGTTGGGTGATGATAACGTGCCCATAAATAGATAATAATGCTTAAATCATGATGATTAATGTAATTGCTATGTATGTTTGAAATCATGATTTATGATTTTAATATTATGCACGTAATCATGAGAAATAGGGTTGAATCATGTTTTAGGTGATACTTTGTTTATTATCATCATATAATACCTAATGCATGATTATTATTTAATGAATACATGTATTTCATGATCATAATGTGAAATTAATTCATATATGTCATTATGATCATGTAGGTTGTTGGGTTGATACTTAACCATGATAGAATTGCATGAATACAAGGGTTAAGTATATACAAATACCCCCTAGGATGCATCTCACACTCACTATAGGCTAACTTGATTGCAAACTTAGCATGGGTGAGATGTTAGGATGATACAAATGTCCACTAGTGCCTATAGCATTTAGATGGTCATTTAAAGTATCAAAATAGCAATAATAGACTAATCATGGGGAAGGCTTATGTTTAATTCATAGACATATTGTCCAAAGATCATGGTTGGATATTTCATATGTTTTCAAAACAATTTCTTAATCTAAAATCTATGTATTCATATTTTGAAACAATTCAAAGCAAGACTAGGTGTTAAAATGGATACTCTTATGATCAAAAACCTAGTAGTTTTTAAAGCTTATGGATTTTTGGCAAATACGTGGAAATATAATGATTTTTCATGAAAACCTATTTTTCACTGATAGATATACTTAAATGAAATGTGTTCCCCAAATTTCATGATTTTTTCGAATTTTCTAGAATTTTTAACGCATTTCTGAAATTCGGTCCAGAAATCAGAAATCCCGAGAACAGCGTGCCAGTCGACTGGTAGTCTGAACTAGTCGACTGATGACCTGAATATCAGACCAGTAAAGGCTGAATTCCAATTTTAAATCAACTTGTGGTATTTTCTTTCTATTAGACTTGATGCCAGGTGTTTTTAACTTAGTGTTAATCTTTTTGATGGTGTCAAAGGGGGAGAAATAATTATGTTTAAGTAAATTGTAATAGGGGAGAAAATTTGTATGAGGAGTTTCATGGGTTAAGGGGGAGTTGCATGTTGCTATATCATGTTTATGTTTACATGCTTTCTTTCCTTTAAAATTTATATCAAATATTTTTATCTAACTTAAACGGATTGCCACACATCAAAAAGGGGGAGATTGTTAGGGCAATCTCTTGCCATGAAAAGGTTTTGATGTGTGTGGCAAAGGGTTTAAGTTAGTGTGTTATGTTGAGTTGATATGTGCGTTGAAGTCGTGCAGGACTTAGTAATTCGCACATGGAGCCGTGGCGAGTTTCACATCTCATGACTAATGCCTTGAGTCGGTGAAGGATAGCTTTGCAGAAGTCGTGCGCTTGGAGCATCTGAGGGACTGCCGGACGAGAAGCTTGGAGTGAAGCCGGAGGAAGTAGACTTCGAGGCAAGAGACGCGAAGGAGCATTGCAGAGCCTTGCACCTGATGCTGCCGAGGGACGTGACCGAGAATGAAGAGAACTTCGAAGGCGAGGGACTCCGAGAGATGAGAGTGAACGAATGTTACCCGGGAAGGGGTAGCTCTTAGGTGAAACTTGGCCATTTGGCCAAGTGTCGGATGGGTTTTCCCAACACCCCGATCGCCAGGAATGACAATGATCGATCCGAGTCGATGGATCGATCGATCGGTATAATACCGATTTAGTGCTTAGCGGCCGATCGCCATGGATCGGCAATGATCGACAACGATCCCGATCGCTGAATGAATGGCGATCGATGGCACGCGCAGACGCGTAATGGAGTCGACTTCGATTGAGCACTCGATCGATCGAGCATCCCGATCGATGGAAGGATCACCGATCGATGCGCATGGATGGTATCCAACGTGGAAAGCGACCGTTATTGGGCAACGACTACAGGACCAGTCGACTGATCGAGGGCATCAGTCGATTGATCCTGTGTCAATGGGAAGAAACCCTCTTCCTCTATAAAAAGGAAGGGGATGGGGCTTTGGGAGGTTAATGCTTGAACGCCCAACTACTCCCAAAGTGCCCTAAATGATTTCCCACTCTTCTACTTGCTCTAATTATCATTCCATTGTAGAAGAGTCATCTTTGTGTAAAAGAGGTTACCTCCACCTAGCTTTGTGCAAAGGAGAGATCTAGTGGATAGATTGTGGAGTGATTCACCATGGACGAAACCAGACCGTGGATTAGCGGCGTAGCCGTGAACCACGTTACATCTCGTGTTTGTATTGCTTGTCTATCTTTTGTGTTGTCTTTATTTGTATTTGTATATTCCGCTTGCGTTAACGTTTTGTAGAAGAATAAAATACGACATCAAACGAACGAGGGCTATTCACCCCCCTCTAGCCGGCCAATCGATCTCCAACACTATGCATATGATGCATGCTTGTTAATGAGTTAACAACCTGATGTATGTGTGAACATTCAATTAGTTGATAGCACATTGTGATAGTTGCATATATGTGATATGCAATCGGTATACATGATACCTACCATTGTAGCTATGAATGGCTTGTTGGACTCTCTCCAAGGTTGTTCATATCTATGTTGGATATTATCCCATTCGGAGATGGACCTACAATCTTACGAAGTGATTTTGAGGTTTTTGAAATTCGAAAAAATGAATGGGATTTATGAATGTATGTTGATCCATTTTAAATCATCTTCCTCATCTATGCTAGTTTTGTATTTCTAGGTTAATCGATTGATCATGACATCTTTGAATTTGCGCACTATTTTGGATTCAAACAAATTGACTGGGCCTAACTTCTTGTACTAGCTTAGAAACTTGAGAATTGTTCTCAAGGAAAAAAAAGCTTGCGTATGTCCTTTTAGAGCCTCTTCCCAACCGTCCTAAGGACGATACAACTCCAGTCCAATTGTTGGCCTATCAGAAACATGTGGTTGATTTTGAACTGGCGAGTTGCATCATGCTAGCCGCAATGGTACCTGAGCTATAAAATTAGCATGAGCATATGGATGCTAATACCATAGTCTTCCATCTTCATGAGTTGTTTGATGAGCAAGCGAGATCCAAATGGTTCGAAGTCCCCAGGCTCCTATAACTCAATTATGTTGATTATCACGGACTTGAACCAAGTAGTGCCCTTTATGAAATGATTATGCATGCTTAGTAGTCCACCTCCTACTCATAGTATAATATAAGTTGCAGTTAAAAGAACATGTAAAGTATGGCAGAAAGAAAAACTTTAACCAATTATACCCATGTATGTTAAGCACACTCCCCTGAGGTAAATGTTCACCTGTTACATAGTTAAGAATGTAGAGATATTTGCATGGTTGAAGGTAAATGCATGTTCCAATTTTTTAAGTTTAACATTCTTCCACTATATATGCACGCATGTATGTTCGCGTCGCGCCGCCCTTCCTCCCCCTCTAGATTACGAGAAGGGCGGGTATGATAGAAGTTGGGTGCTATGCATATGATGCATACTTGTTAATGAGTTAACAACCCGATGTATGTGTGAACATTCAATTAGTTGATAGCACATTGTGATAGTTGCATATATGTGATATGCAATCGGTATATATGATACCTACCATTGTAGCTATGAATGGCTTGTTGGACTCTCTCCAAGGTTGTTCATATCTATGTTGGATATTAGTCTATTCGAAGATCGACCTACGATCTTCCGAAGTGATTTTGAGGTTTTTGAAATTCGAAAAAATGAATGGGATTTATGAATGTATGTTGATGCATTTTAAATCATCTTCCTCATCTATGCTAGTTTTGTATTTCTAGGTTAATCAATTGATCATGACATCTTTGAATTTGCGCACTATTTTGGATTCAAACCAATTGACTGAGCCTAACTTCTTGGACTGGCTTAGAAACTTGAGAATTATTCTCAAGGCAGAAAAGCTCGCATATGTCCTTTTTGAGTCTCTTCCCAACCGTCCTAAGGACGATGCAACTCCAGTCCATTTGTTGGCCTATCAGAAACATGTGGTTGATTTTGAACTGGCGAGTTGCATCATGCTAGCCGCGATAGTAGGTGAGCTGTAAAATCAGCATGAGCTTATGGATGCTAATACTATAGTCTTCCATCTTCATGAGTTGTTTGATGAGCAAGCGAGATCCAATAGGTTCGAAGTCTCCAGGCTCCTCTTCACCTATAAGATGCAAGAAGGTTCATCTGTAATACAATTTGTGCTAAAGATGAATGGGTACATCGAGCGACTGGCTACACTCGGGTTTGTGATGGATCATGAATTAAGTATTGACTTAATTTTGCATTGTTTGCCCAAGAGTTTCTCACAATTTGTGATGAACTATCAGATGAACAAACTTGAATCCACTATTCTTGAGCTTATTGTTGGGATGTATACTGAAAAGTCTATCTTTGGTATGAGCATCTTTATTTTTGAAATAAGAATCACATGATCATTGTTTGCATATTTATGGTTATGCATATTGTCTAATACATTACATTGTAGATAACATGGTGTGTAGTATCACACGGGAGATCATGTTATTAGTTCCTTGTAAAATATAAATAAAGGCTCACAACCGAGATGGTTTTGGACAAACCATTGGTATGGTTGTAGTATAATTTGGTATTGGTTTGTCTTGACCATAGAATTAAACTAGTACACTTTGTGTGTATTGAGCATGACCGACTTAGAGGTGATTCAATTTATTACTGACTATATAACTGAATCAGACCTCGAATATTATGGTGTACATGCTCTTAATCCCGATATAATAACGGACAGATGTACTTAGTATTTATTTCTTTGATTTACCAATTAGAGAGATTTATAGCGTAAATCGAAATGCTCGGTAAGTTGTGAAATGATATTATTTACATGGTGTGTCGTTGATTATAGGAGGAAACCGTGTCCTATATATTAGGATGATGATGTCCCCTTGAGGAGCTCATAAGGATCATCATGTAAACCCTGCAAGTGGATTTGCTCAGGCATGATGATAAGGTTGAGTGGTACTACTCATGGAGTTAGATGTTGATTAATTAATTGTCAGTAAATTAATTAATTGACGGACATTCGAGATCTTAAACACAGGGAGATATTTGTACAATTAATATATGGAGGCCATATTTATTTATGGGGGTTGGAGAGGTAGATCAATGATAATCCTTTAGTGGAATGAATTATCATTAATGGATCGGACTTTGTGGGCTTGATCCATTGGGTGGCCAAGATCCAACTCCTCCTCATGGTCCCTATTGTAGCCTATTAAAACCCTCATGGAGCCTAGATCCAATGATGGAAAATGAAACTCTAGATCCGACGGTGGAGATTAAATCTCTATATCCAACTGTGGAGATTAAATATTTAGATCCGACGGTGGAGATTAAATCTCTAGATCCGACGGTTGAGATTAAATCCTTAGATCTGACGGTTGAGATTAAAGGAGGCTTAAGCCTAACTCGATAAGGGGTGGGCAGCAAGGAGAACTTAGGAGGCTATGGTTTTGGATTGGGCGGCTAGGGTTTTGGAGAAGGCTTGGGCGACAACACAAGTGGAAGGTTTTCCTATCTTCCTAGGGTTTTTGTTGGCGCCCCTCTTCTCCTTTCTTTTCTTGGCAGGCGTCCCAATCTTCTTCCTCTCCTCCTTGGTCGGCGGCAAGAGTCAAGATATCTTCTCTTGGAGCTTTTGACCGACGACTATACTCCCTTTTCCTCTCCTTGGCCGGCTGCAACATCAAGCTTGGAGCTTGGTGGCCCATTCTAGATAAAAGAAAGAGTTTCATTTCATTCTTCCCTTTGTTTGGAGCGAGCAAGGAAGGGAAGAACGTGTTCTTAGAGGCTTCGATTTTTGGAAGATCGTCGCCCACATGACGTCCAAAAGGAGGAAGGACATACAATAGAAGATCAAGAGGTATAACAAGAGGTATAAATCTTGTTTATGAATTTTTTTCTTATTCTATGCATGTTGTATATTTTCTATGTGGCTAATTTACTTTGACCTCGAAGACAAACACAAAAACCGGTGATCCGTACATCGTCTATTCCGCGGCTAATCGAAGAATAGAGGTAGGTTGCTTGAACAACAAGTTTGTTCAAGTGACCACTCTAATGGAATAACACGACGATGGAACAATTGCTTGGGTAATACCTATTTCTCATGGATTATTTTTTTTTAATCCGGGGACGTAGACGGGATCGCCATGAACAAGCAGCCGAGTTGAAGTAGGAAGCGAAGCTTCATCCCTTCAAGTGGTATCAGAGCTTCGGTTCCAAAACCTTCAAGTGGTATCAAAGCCACGGTTTCCGGTTTTGTGTGTTCTGGGTTCGATTAATTTTATGCATTTATCATATATTGTATGTTCCGGATGATAGTAGGATGTCCGTAGGCTAACTTTTTGATTGCAGGCATAAGATCCAACTATTATGGCCATATGTGTGTGTATGTGATTGCATGTGTGTAATATTATTTGAATCCTCGGGGTTGACGAGACTAGTATTTAATTTTTATAATTAAGTACGACATTGTTTAGCCATTTCTTCTATTTTAGTTTACTTTCGATCTAGATTTCATGTACACTCCTTTGTGGAGTATGTCACGCCCGCACTTTCCTAGGGTCCGGAGGGGCGGCGCGTGACACGACCGTATATACATACATCGTAATACTTACAGCGGAAGACTTTAGACATATTTTTTTTTCTTTTAAACATAACATGCATCGTCATTTATAGATACTTCTTCTTAACATAGAGCATGCATCATTATTCCATAAGTACTTAGTGCTTAGTCAAGTCCATAGACATCATCATCATAAGGAAACATTTATAAGGACATAACAGATCTCCTCCACCATGCGACTACCACACACACTTGGCCGCTCCTGTTGCTCCCTTTAGTTTATCCATCCCTTACCCTTATCTGCAGTACAAGGGAAAAATAAACTATAAGCACATAGGCTTAGTAAGATCCTGTCCTACTCACAAAAACCACACATCGACATTAAGCATGGCATTTAACATTCATAACATATAAGCAACATAACATGTAACATATATGACGTAAGCAAACATAACATGTAGCATAAGTAACATGAGCAAACATAACATGTAACATATATAACATAGCAACATATCATGTACATAATCAAACATAACATACAACATATGTAACATAGCAACATATCATGCACATATATGACATAATCAAACATAACATACAACATGTGTAACATAACAACATATATATGACATGCAACATATATAACATAGCAACATATATATGACATATCAAACATAACATACAACATATGTAACATAGCAACATAGCATGACATGCAACATATATAACATAGCAACATATATATGACATATCAAACATAACATACAACATATGTAACATAGCAACATAGCATGTAAACATAACAATCATAACATGTGAACAAAACAATCATATTATGTAAACATATGCAGGATGCTCTTTGAAAACATATATTACAGGTACGTAAACATAAATCTCAACATATTTGGGCCCGGCATTGTACCACATCATCAGCATCATAGCGTGCATCCCTAAATAGACCCGAGGTAGCAAGTCTCGAACCTACTAGGTTACTAGGCCCGATCTTAGTTCGTCGACCTAGGGGCCATCGTCATAGCGTAGAAGCCCATCCTAGGCCCGATCTTAGTCCATCAACAGAGGGCATCTTGGAGCCCATCCCGTACTAGGCCCGATCTTAGTCCGTCGACCTAGGGGACAACATACATAGAAGCCCATCCTAGGCCCGATCTTAGTCCGTCGGCCTAGGGCATCTTAGGAGCCCATCCCTTTTGACCTTGTTAGGGTCCTGGTACAAGCCATGCAGAAGGTAAAATACTTATATGCTTTTTTTTATCATAACATATCTTATTTCATTTTGCAAACATATCATACTTCATTTCATAACATATCATATTTCACTTCATGACATATCATATTTCATTTCATAAACACATCATACTTCATTTCATAACATATCATAATTCACTTAATGACATATCATATTTCATTTCATAATCACATCATACTTCATTTCATAACATATCATGTTTCACTTCATGAACATATCATATTTCATTTCATAAACATATCATTTTTCATTTCATAATCATATCATATTCATTTCCTAACATATCTTAATATCACAGACATATAAGGCATGGCATAAGGTATAAACATCAAGAGGAAGTAAACACTAACCTAGGGCATGTTATCATCATCTAGCATCATTTAATATTACAAGTTAACATGAATTCATCTAAGCATAAAACACATGTTAACCTAACCTAGAGCATGTTATCTTCATCTAGCATCATTTAATATCACAAGTCAACATGAATTCACCTAAACATAAAACACATGTTTAACCTAACCTAGAGCATGTTATCTTCATCTAGCATCTTAACATCATCATATACATACAAAATATGGTATAGAATTTCATTGAAACCTCAAAAACAATGTTTGGCTGAATGGTTCATGGGGGCTTTTAGGGTTAAACTTTTAACCTAATCCATTTAACATCCAAACATCATCATATGCATATAAAATAGGGTATAGAACTTCATTGAAACATCAAAATCAAAGGTTGGCCGAATGGTTCATGGAGGCTTTTGGGGTTGAACTTTTAACCTAATCCATTTAACATCCTAACATCATCATATGCATATAAAATAGGGTATAGAACTTCATTGAAACATCAAAATCAAAGGTTGGCCGAATGGTTCATGGAGGCTTTTGGGGATGAACTTTTAACCTAATCCATTTAACATCCTAACATCATCATATGCATACAAAATAGGGTATAGAACTTCATTGAAATATCAAAATCAAAGGTTGACCGAATGGTTCATGGAGGCTTTTAGGGTTGAACTTTTAACCTAATCCACTTAACATCCTAACATCATCATATGCATATAAAATAGGGTATAGAACTTCATTGAAACATCAAAAGCAAAGGTTGGCCGAATGGTTCATGGGGGGTTTGATACAAAACTTCAATCGGAAAGCTACTTGTATGTAGGTGAGGGGATACTTATATCATTCGCTTTGCTTTTTGGTTGGAAGATGACCTAAGGGAAGCAACCTAGCCTTTCTTCTTGCTTGGATGGCTTTTGGACAAGGGATTAGAAGGAGGAGGAGAAGTGGATCTCGGTGAGGAAGAGGATGAGAGGAGAGAAAATCAACTTGATAACTCATGTCTCTTCATTCCCCCCCTATTTATTCATTTGAAGAGTCCCTTAGTCTCCCTTACCCCTAACTATAATTTCCCATATTCCTCTAATAATACATTCTTGTTGGGCTTCTGGTTAGTGGATGCATCTATAGGGCTTGGCTATCTAGAGGTTTGGGGTTCAATTCCTAGGCCTTGCATCCTTTTTGTCTTATTTTCTTTTATTTATGAAAGAGCCCACATAAAGCCCATTATCATCAAGCCAAAAATTCTTGTAAAATTGCTAGAGATTTTATGGGCGTTACAGAGTATAGGATCGATGGATGTAAATTAAAATAGTTATTCTCGGCTCGGATTTCCGGATGGCTTTTACATGGCGTAGGGAGGAGCGGACGAGATGACGATACGACAGGAGGCATATTAGAGAACAAAAGCCATAAAGTTGGAAAATATTTTTTTCATATTTATTGCTTCTTGTTTGATATGCATGCTGTATGCTATGAAAATTCGTCAATTTTAAATTACTAAGTGGGAGAGGGATATTTTTATAAATTCCCACGGCCTCTATTACAATTTGACATGTGATGCAAACAAACTTGCGCGTCGGCTCTGAGTGCCTTCTTCCCTATCGGGTGAGTTTGTTTTGTGGATCATAGGGTCGAATATGGTTATAGGAAATTATTTAGGAGTGTGTGTACTTCCCCATCGAAAGGCACATAACCCGAGATAATTCCCTTGGTATCGAGTAATGGTGAACACTTAGATGCAAATAGGAGTATCCTCCCCATCGGAGTCACTGCTTTTATTTGTAGGGCCAAAGAGGAACCAACTATTAATTTTATTTGTCAAAAAGTTAGGTTGACAAGATAGTAAAATTAATGGGTAAAACCTCCTCTTACAAATGTAGAATTTGTATATGTCCACACGAACGTGGCATACGATATTCTCGGTGTTTTGAGGTGTTGGTTGATTTTAAAATTTTATTGTTTGAGGAATTAATAATTTTTTGAAATCTAAAGTTTTGATCTATGTGATTCTTAAGTTTTTTTTTTTCAAAATTTACTTTCAATCCACTTGTTGTGATACTAAAAGAGAATAAACTTACTAGACCCAATTATGTTGATTGGAAAAGGAATCTTGATATTATCTTGACTACTGAGGAGTACAAGTATGTACTCTTCAAAGAGTGTCCTCCTAAGCCTGCGAATGAGATGGAAGTCCTTGGAGCTGAGATCGATGGGGAAACCCAGGTCGATATCATTCTCCAGTCTCTACCTAGGAGTTTTGTGCAGTTTCGCCTGAATTACAACATGAATAATAGGTTGCATTCGTTGGCGGAGCTTCTAACAGAACTCCAAGAAGGAGAAGGGCTTTCTCAGGCTTAGGCTATGGTTGCTCAGAAGGTTTCTACTTCTAAGCCGAAATGCAAGAAGAAGAAGAAACAAGGTGGAGCAAAGGCGGTGGGAGGATCTCATGGATGAGTGAAGAAGCCGAAAGGCAAGTGTTTCACTTGCACGCAGACTGGACATTGTAAGAAAGACTGTCCCAACCGGAAGCAGAACAAAGGTATATCCTTTGGTCTAGTCGTTGAAACATGTTTAGCGGTGTTATCTACCGACACCTGGTGTGTAGATACGGGAGCCACTGATCATGTCTGCAATACTTTGCAGGGGTTCCAGGATACCAGATGACTAGTTAATGTTGGGTTTCCGGCACCGCGGCGAGTGTGTGTTCGAACATGTTTCGCAAACATGTGCACAGCGGAAGGAATAAAATAATAAATCTAATTTATTACAATACACACATCGCATGCATGCATAGTACAACATGTGTAGACATAACCGTAAATTTTAATTTTCCAATAAAAAGAAATTTAACTACGTATACCTTACGTATCACGTGTAGCGGGAAAGGCATCAACCGGAACGATCCTCGCTAGAATCATCTCTATCCGTATCCACGCTGAGTATCTTCGGGATGTCTTCACCAAGTCACGAGCCTCATGTTGAAGATGATGTGATCGAGAGAAGATCACGATCTGAATCCAAATTCTGATCCAAAAATGAGTTCTAAAAAACTCGCTTCTCCGGAGAGGTATTCGTCAACCGTTTGACAAATCCTTCGTCCTCCACCTATGAGGATTACCGGAGATCGAATCCCCGATAAGTAAGGCATTGTCAGAGCTCCAAACGTCGTCCAAATGATGCTCCGACAAGAAGGAAACAAGCTGTCCAGAAAACTGGACAACTTTGGTGGAGGAGTAGGGGCCGGCCAAAGGAAAGGTGGGAGCTCAACTTATTACCGAACCCAAGGGAGATCACCGGAGCTCCTCCGACAGAAGCTCGACGCTGGAAAGAGGGAAGGACAACTCCTTCTGGACACTGACAAGGGAGCTTGGTGGTGGGCGGCGGCAAGGGGAGGTGTTGGCGCCGAATTCACCAAGGAGAGGAGGGGTGGCAGCTTTTAGGTCAAGGGATTTGGATTAGGGCTTAACAAACCCTTAAGCCCTCTTTTATAGAGAACTAATTCTCTTAATGGTTTTCGGATCATAACCATAAGGCCCGGTAACCCGCTCCATTAATATAAGTTAAAATAAATCATGGTTTATTTTAAGTTAAAACGAACCGAACCAACTTTGGTTCATTCGTTTAAAACAAACCAAACCCTTTGGTTTATTCTCCTCCATTGGATTACAACCAAACCAATTTGGTTCGTCCATCATGTCTTTATAAGACACGGGCCATCCACGCTTCAATTGCGACTGAAATGATTTCATGCTCGCTCCATGTTTGGTCCAACCAAACCCAGTTTCTCTCTGTCTGAGAATCTCATTCTCAAGCTCGTTTTAAATCCTTCGTATTATGCTCGTTATGCGTGTGACCAAATAGGTTCCCGGTTTATGTTGGCCATCTATAATTAACCATTAATTATAGAATGATCATGAGTGGCACCTAGTAGTACATCATGATCCCAAATTAATCGAAAAGATCAACGGTTGATCCAGAACTATTTATGAAACCCTTCAGCAGCTCGAATGAATCGTGCCCCATTCCCTTCACTCATCTTATACCCACTTGGTTCAGGACATGGTATATAGTGTCAGTCCCCACTAGGCTGACTACGTCACACCTAGCCCAAGTATCATTTCCTCGTCCTACGGATTCTAGTTCCTGCACATGTATCGAAGAGTACCTTACTCTAAACATGTAATGCTTTAGCCAAAGACTTTAGTAACAATCCGACGAGAGGTCATGGGTATACATCTCCTCACAAGGAGTGGTGAATCCTTTATAGGCTATTCAAACACCTTCGATCACTTCGACTTATACCCAATCATCCCGGGTCCACATCTCCTCAGAGATGCTTGCGTAAGATGTCAAGGCATAAGTCTTTATGATCAAGATGACTTGAATACCGCAAGTCAAAAGAACATCGCACTTAAGCTATAGTAAGAACTTCATTGACATATCTATATATGCAGAGAACCATATGAAGTCTTACGATTGGTCACTTCAATGAACTAGTTACCATAACTAGCATCCACGATTAACTCCGGACATCACAATGTCTCCAGCCAGTGAGAATCAGCTGCTTGGATACACCAAGGAGTATACCTCGTGCTAGTCTCGACATAATTGATGGTGTCCAAATCCATCAATTCATCAAATAGGGATAATTCCGATACATCACAATTACACATGTAGAGATACTCACTAGTTGTGATCCAATCACAAATTCTCTCATGCTGTGAGTCGTATCACGGACATTCTGTAAATGAGTTTAAGATCCAATCAAATACATGAAACCATGTATACTCAAATAGTGAATCTTCATTTATCATATAAATGGTTCATACATAAGGAGATTGCCTTAGGACATCTCTCATATATTACTAACAGACTCCCACTTGACCTAATGCCAATCGCTACGGTATCCAATACCATAGGCTCTAACATGACCCTCAAACTTATTTAGAGGTAATGCCTTAGTCAAAGGATCCGCTAAGTTCCTTTCAGTGGGGATTTTCTCGATTTGTATTTCCTTCCTACTAATGATCTCTCTGATCAGATGAAAGCGGCGAAGCACATGTTTGGATCATTGATAAGACCACATCAAGTTTAGAGATGAACTTCTTGATCCAAACCGCTTCCTTTGCTGCTTCCAAAGCTGCAATGTAATCTGCCTTAGTGGAAGAATCTGCTATCGTGTCAATCTTGGAATCTTTCCAACTTATTGCGCCTCCATTCTAGGTGAATACATACCCAGACTGAGACATGGTATCATCCTTGTCTGTCTGGAGCTGGTATCCATATACCCACGTATCACCATGTCCCCTTCTCCATATATTAGGAACACATCCTTAGTTCTTCTTAAGTACTTAAGGATTGTCTTAACAGCCACCCAATGATCCATTCCTGGATCAGACTGGTATCTGCTCATGACACTCAGAGCATACGATACATTGGGCCTTGTACATCACATAGCATACATGATAGATCCTATTGCGGATGCATAGGGAATCTTACTCATGCAAATCCTCTCGTCTTTTGTGCGTGGACACATAGACTTCGAAAGGTGTACCCCATGCCTGATGGGTAGGAAACCTTTCTTGGATTCCGACATGCTAAACCTCTTTAGCACTCAGTCTATATATGTAGACTGCGAAAGACCAAGCAACTGTTTCGATCTATCTCTATAGATCTTAATCCCGAGGATGTAGGTTGCTCCTCCCAGGTCTTTCATGGAGAATATCTTGGATAACCAAACCTTAACTGAATGTAAGATTGAAACATCGTTTCCTGTAAGTAATATGTCATCGACATACAATACTAGGAACACGACTGTACTCCCACTAACCTTCTTGTACACACAAGGTTCATCTGGATTTTGTGAGAAATCAAACTTTTTGATTGTCTCATCAAAATGGATATTCCATCTCCTGGATGCTTGCTTCAATCCATATATGGACCGTCGCAATTTGCATACCTTGGTTTTATCAACCGATGTGAATCCCTCAGCCTGTATCATGTACACGTCCTCGAGCAGGTTTCCATTAAGGAAAGATGTTTTCACATACATTTGCCATATCTCATAATCATAATGAGCGCTATGGCCATGAGCATCCGAATGGATTTAAGCATAGCTACAGGCGAATAGGTTTCATCATATTCAACACCTTGTTTTTGAAGATATCCTTTCTCCACTAATCTAGCTTTATAGGTAATCACATTACCATCCATGTCGGTTTTCTTCTTGAAAACCCACTTGCACCCTATAGGCTTGATGCCTTGAGGTGGGTCAACCAAGTTCCAAACTTGGTTTTCATACATGGAATCCATTTCCGACTTCATGGCATCAAGCCATTTATCCCTTTCTGAACTTGTCAGCACTTATTCATAACTGGTAGGCTCCTCATCATCAATGAGTAACACATCGTTCGATTCACTTACGAGAAATCCATATCTCTCAGGAATGTTACGTGTTCTACCAGATCTATGAAGATGTGGTGTTACAATGGGTCTAGCCGATTGCTCATCACTATGAGTTGTCGGCTGTTGTGCTTCACCAGGTATCTCATCAATGTCTATTTGAGTCTCTCGAGCCTCCTCAAGCTCGACGACACTCCCACTGTTTTCTTGCAAGAGAAACTCTTTCTCTAGAAACACAGCATGCCTTGAAATAAACACCTTTTGTTCCACAGGATGATATAACTGGTATCCCCTTATTTCCTTAAGGTATCCAATAAATAGTTATTTATCAGACTTAACATCCAATTTGTCTGATACAGTCCGCTTCACATAAGCAGGACAACCCCATATCTTCAAGTAAGATACATGAGGTTTCTTACCATTCCATATCTCATATGGAGTAGTAGAGACTACCTTGGTTGTCATTCTGTTTAACAAGTAAACAACTGTCTGAAGTGCATAGCCCCAAAAGGACTTGGGAAGATTCGCATGATTCATCATTGACATGACCATGTCTAACAAGGTCCGGTTACGCCTCTCAGATACACCATTATGCTGTGGTGTATATGGCGGTGTCCATTGAGACAATATACCATTGTCTCTTAGATAATCAAGAAACTCTTGACTTAAGTATTCACCACCTCGATCCGATCGAAGCATTTTAATACTCTTGTCATGTTTTTTCTCTACTTCATTTCTGAATTCTTTGAACCTTTCAAAGGCTTCAGACTTGTGTTTCATCAAGAACACATACCCAAACCCTGAGTGATCATCGGTGAAGGTAATGAAGTAGCTATAGCCTCCTAAAGCTTGAGTTGACATAGGTCCACATACATCAGTATGTATTAGACCTAGTAACTCTCCCACTGCTCACCTTTCCAAAGGTAACTTAGTCATCTTGCCTTTAAGCATGATTCACATGTATCGTATGAATCCAATTCAAACGATTCCGTAATTCCACATCGTGTAATTCGACATGCTTTTGCTTATACATGGCCAAGACGACAATGCCACATGTAGGAGTCTATTGATTATCCTTCGAGCACGCTTGTTGCTCGCTCGATATTGAAAATGTCACCGGATACGCCCAGCGTATAAATACCATTGCTTAAAGTTCGATCCATAATGTACGCCATTCAAAGTTATATAACAACAATTGTTACAAAACGTCAAATGGTAACCATTTCTATTTAAATAGGAAATAGAAACAATGTTCTTTATTAGAGAAGGAAGATAATAGCAATTGTCCAGTTCCAAGACTAGTCCACTAGGGAGCTTCAACAAATAAGTTCCGATGGCGACCACAACAACCTTTGCTCCATTGCCAACTCGCAAATTTGACTCCCCTTTTGACGAGTCTTCTTCTATTCCTTAGCCCCTGTATGTCATTACACATATGTGAGCCACACCCAGTATCCAATACCCAAGTGTCTAAGGAAATAGAATGACAATCAATAACGAAGATACCTGAAAAGGATGGGGCATCGGATGCCTTCTTCTTCTTCATGGACTCAAGATAAATCTTGCAGTTTCATCGCTAGTGGCCTTCCTTGCCACAATGATGGCAAGTGCCCTTTTGTGCTGGTTCTGCCTTCTTTGCCTTCTTGTTCTTCCCTTTCTTCTGTTCTTTTACTTTCCTCTTAGAACCTTTCTTTGAGGAATCAACTAACAGAACCGCCTTCTCCTCATGCTTCACAGAAGGCTCCACAGTCTTCAGCATATTGAGGAGCTCAGGAATAGTGGATTCTAATTTGTTCATTCGATAGTTCATCACAAATTGTGAGAAACTCTTGGGAAAATAATGCAGAATTAAGTCAATACTTAATTCATGATCCATCACAAACCTGAGGGTGGCTAGCCACTCGATGTACCCATTCATCTTTAGCACAAACTGCACTACAGACGAACCTTCTTGCATCTTCATGGTGAAGAGGAGCCTGGAGACTTCGAACCTTTCGAATCTCGCTTGCTCATCAAACAACTCATGAAGATGGAAGACCATGGTATTAACATCCATATGCTCATGCTGCTTATGTAGCTCAGCTACCATCGCAGCTAGCATGATGCAACTCGCCAGTTCAGAATCTGCCACAAGCTTCTCATAGACCAACATTTGGTCTGGAGTTGCATCGTCCTTAGGACGGTTGGGAAGAGGCTCTTCAAGGACATATGCTAGCTTTTCCGCCTTGAGAACAATTCTCAGGTTTCTAAGCCAGTCTAGGAAGTTAGGCCCAGTCATTTTGTTTGAATCCAAAATAGTGCGCAAATTCAAAGACGTCATGATCAATCGATTGACCTAGAAATACAAAACGAGCATATATGAGAAAATGATTTTAAAATGCATCAATATACATTTATAAATCCCATTCATTTTTCGAATTTCAAAAACCCCAAAATCACTTCGAGAGATCATAGGTCCATCTCCGAATGGGCTGATATCCATCATAGACATGAACAACCTTGGAGAGAGTCTAACAAGTCATTCATAACTACGACGGTAGGTAACAACTAAATCGATTGCATATCACGTATATGCAACTATCACAATGTGCTATCAACTAATTGAATGTTCACACATACATCGGGTTGTTAACACATTAACAAGTATGCATCATATGCATAGCACCCAACTTCACCTCCCTTTACATCGACCATGGAGAGAGTCCAACAAGCCGATGCTTCAGGTTAAAGCCAACCCATTAATCAAGAAATAGTTTTAATATGGTTAGAGCGCATTGAACCGATTAGCCCGGCTTGGAGAGAGTCCAACAACCAAAGCTAACGATTGACCTCTGACTCTTACCATATTAGTATTAAACTATTCCATGGTTTGAACATGTTCGGGTTCGAGCAGGGCTTGGAGAGTGTCCAACAACCCAAACAAGAAACAGAACTCTGGTTCTAACCATGTTAATAGAAGGTGTAGGCTTTAATATTGAGTTAGGTTTTTTATGTCTCATCCTCTTTGCATGCAAATAACTATTATCTACATGGCATGACATACATGACATTCATCTACATGTCACGACACGCATGGCATAATGATATGCATCTAATGCAATTACATGACATACAATTATGTCTTGTACAAAATTTCCTTATATGTCATAACTATTTATGGAAATAAAATATGCTTAAGATTTGATTCTCCAAATCAAATCATGATTAATTTAGGAAACAAATTTCCAAATCTAATCACATATTTTATTTGTGGAAATAGTTGATTAAGGAAAGTCAATTTAGGAAACCAATTTCCTAAATAATCAAAACTACTTATGGAAATAAAAATATTTTAAGATTTGATTTCCCAAATCAAATCAAGATTAAATTAGGAAACAAATTTTCAAAATCTAATCTAATATTTTATTTATGAAAATATTAATTTCCATAAATACTTCCAACTTTCCAAAAGTGGAAGATTTCCATAAATACTTCTAGACTTTCCAAAATTGAAAAATTTTCATAAATACTTCTAACTTTCCAAAAGTAGAAAATTTCCAAAAATATCATTATGACTATCGCAAAACCATTTTATGATTATGTCGAAACACAACCTGGCTCTGATACCACTGTTGGGTTTTCGGCACCGTGGCGAGTGTGTGTTCGAAAATGTTTCGCAAACATGTGCACAGCGGAAGGAATAAAATAATAAATCTAATTTATTACAATACACACATCGCACGCATGCATAGTACAACATGTTTAGACATAACCGTAAATTTAAATTTTGCAATAAAAGGAAATTTAACTACGTATACCTTAAGTATCACGTGTAGTGGGAAAGGCATCAACCGGAACGATCCTCGCTAGAATCGTCTCTATCCGTATCCACGCCGAGTATCTTCGGGATGACTTCACCAAGTCACGAGCCTCATCTTCGTACGGGTTACTTGCCTCGTGTTCAAGACGATGTGATCGAGAGAAGATCACTATCCGAATCCAAATTCGGATCCAAAAATGAGTCCTCAAAAACTCGCTTCTCCAGAGAGGTATTCGTCAACCGTTTGACGAATCCTTTGTCCTCCACCTATGAGGATTAACGGAGATCGAATCCCCGGTAAGTAAGGCACTGTCGGAGCTCCAAACGTCACCTAAATGACACTCTGACAAGAAGGAAACAAGCTGTCCAGAAAACTGGACAGCTTTGGTGGAGGAGTAGGGACCGGCCAAAGGAAAGGTGGGAGCTCACCTTATTACCGAACCCAAGGGAGATAACCGGAGCTCCTCCAGCAGCAGCTCGACGCCGGCAAGAGGGAAGGACAGCTCCTTCTGGACGCCGGCAAGGGAGCTTGGTGGTGGGCGGTGGCAAGGGGAGGTGTTGGCGTCGAATTCACCAAGGAGAGGAGGGGCGGCAACTTTTAGGTCAAGGGATTTGGATTAGGGCTTAACAAACCCTTAAGCCCTCTTTTATAGAGAACTAATTCTCTTAATGGTTATCGGATCATAACCATAAGGCCTGTTAACCCGCTCCTTTAATATAAGTTAAAATAAACCAAACCATTATGGTTTATTTTAAGTTAAAACGAACCGAACCAACTTTGGGTCCTTCGTTTAAAACAAACCAAACCCTTTGGTTTATTCTCCTCCATTGGATTAGAACCAAACCAATTTGGTTCGTTCATCATGTCTTCATAAGACACGGCCAATCCACGCTTCCATTGCGACTAAAACGATTTCATGCTCGCTCCATGTTTGGTCCAACCAAACCTAGTTTCTCTCGGTCTGAGAATCTCATTCTCAAGCTCATTTTAAATCCTTCGGATTACGCTCGTTGTGCGTGTGACAAATTAGGTTCTCGGTTTATGTTGGCCGTCTATAATTAACCATTAATTATAGAATGATCATGAGTGGCACCTAGTAGTACATCATGATCCCCAATTAACCGAAAAGATCAACGGTTGATCAAGAACTATTTCTGAAACCCTTCAGCAGCTCGAATGAATCATACCCCATTCCCTTCACTCATCTTATACCCACCTGGTTCAGGACATGGTCTATAGTGTCAGTCCCCACTAGGCTGACTATGTCACACCTAGCCCAAGTATCATTTCCTCGTCCTACGGATTCTAGTTACTGCACATGTATCGAAGAGTACCTTACTCTAAACATGTAATGCTTTGGCCAAAGACTTTAGTAACAATCCGACGAGAGGCCATGGGTATACATCTCCTCGCAAGGAGTGGTGAATCCTTTATAGCCTATTCAAACACTTTCAATCTCTTCGACTTATACCCAATGATCCCGGGTCCACATCTCCTCAAAGATGCTTGCTTAAGATGTCAAAGCATAAGTCTTTTTGATCAAGATGACTAGAATACCGCAAGTCAAAGGAACATCGCACTTAAGCTACATTAAAAACTTCATTGACATATCTATATATGCAGAGAACCATATGAAGTCTTACGATTAGTCACTCCAATGAACTAGTTACCATAACTAGCATCCATGATTAACTCCGGATATCACAATGTCTCAAGCCAGTGAGAATCATCTGCTTGGATACACCAAGGAGTATACCTCATGCTAGTCTAGACAGAATTGATGGTGTCCAAATCCATCAATTCATCGACTAGGGATAATTCCGATACATCACAATTACACATGTAGAGATACTCACTAGTTGTGATCCAATCACAAATTCTCTCATTCTATGAGTCGTATCACGGACATTCAGTAAATGAGTTTAAGATCTAATCAAATACATGAAACCATGTATACTAAAATAGTGAATCTTCATTTATCATATAAATGGTTCATACATAAGGAGATTGCCTTAAGACATCTCTCATATATTACTAACAGTTAAGGGGGAGATTACTGTTTACTTAGGCAATGCCATTAAGGTGGCGACTATTGCAGTGGGAGATGTTTATTTATCTTTTATGAGGTATAAATCTATGGTTCTGAAAAATTGCCTTTATGTACCTTTATTTAAAAAGAATTTGATTTTGGTTTCTAAATTATTTATGGATGGATATTTTATTTATTTTAATAACAGAATTGTTATAAAAAGGAATAGAGAGATTATCTGTTCTGGTGCATTGATAGGAAATTTATATACCCTTGAACAAAAGCTCCCACGATGCAAATAGAAGTAAATAACTCATCGTCTAATTCTAATAAGAGTAAAGAACCTTCGAAAATGAACCAAACATATCTTTGGCATCTAAGGCTAGGTCATATTAACCTAAGAAGAATTCAAAGGTTGATAGCTGATGGACCTTTGAGTTCATTAGTGGTGGAAGATTTCCCAACCTACGAATCATGCTTGGAAGGTAAAATGACCAAGAGGCCTTTTTAAGGCAAAGGGGTATAGAGCCAAAGATGTGTTGGAATTAGTTCATTCTGATTTGTGTGGTCCTATGTCTATCCAGGCAACAGGTGGTTTTGAATATTTCATCTCTTTTATAGATGATTATTCAAGATATGGATACATTTACTTGATGCACAATAAGTCTGAATGCGTTGACAAGTTTAATGAATTCAAGGCTAATGTGGAGAAACATCAGGTTAAAGTATCAAGACACTACGATCTGATGGTGGTGGTGAGTACCTTTTAGGAGAGTTTAGGAATTACTTATCAGAGGCTAGGATTCAATTTCAATTGTTTGCACCTGGCATACCCCAGCAGAATGGTGTAGCGGAGCGAAGGAATAGGACTCTTATGGAGATGGTTAGATCGATGAAGAGTTATTCTGAGTTGCTAGATTCGTTCTGGGGATATTCTCTAGATACGACAGTGTATATTCTGAACTAGGTACATTCTATATCAGTGCCTTCTACTCCCACAAAATTTTTGACTGGGCGAAAGCCTAGTCTAAGACATATTCAGATTTGGGGGAGTCTAGCACATGTGTTGAAGGCAGATGCTGGTAAGTTAGAAACTCATACAGAAGTGCGCATGTTTGTTGGCTATCCTAAAGGAATGAAAGGTGGTTTGTTTTATAGTCCTAGAGATTAGAGGGTTATCATTAGCACGAATGCCAGATTTCTAGAGGAAGACTATGTGATGAACCATAAGCCCATGAGTAAGATTGTTGAGGAGGAATTGAGAGGGGAAGTCACTACTTTAGTACCACCGGTACAAGAGGATATACCACATGTGACTGCACTGTGTGTCACAGAGGATACACACGTGATACCTCGTCATAGTGGGAGGGTTGTTAGACAACCTGATAGATTCATATTCTTGGGAGAATCTTCTGATTTGGTCCCTGGCGAACATGAACTTGATCCCTGGACATATGACGAGGCAATCCAAGATACAGATGCGATATCTTGGCAAAGTGCAATGAATTCTGAGATAGAATCTATGGATTCAAATCAAGTCTAGGAGCTAGTAGAACCACCCAATGGTGTAAAAGCCATTGGATGCAAGTGGATCTACAAAAGAAAGAGAGGAATAGACCGGAAGGTTGAAACCTTAAAAGCGAGGCTTGTTGCGAAGGGGTATACTCAGAAAGAGGGTATCAATTATAAGGAGACCTTTTCGTCGATAGCCATGCTTAAGTCTATCTGGATTCTCTTATGTATTGCTTCTTATATGGATTATGAGGTATGACAAATGGATGTCAAGATAGCTTTCCTTAATGAAAGTCTTGAAGAAAACATCTATATGAAGCAACCAGAAGGATTCATTGCAAAGGGCAAAGAACATCTTGTGTGCAAGCTTAATCGGTCCATTTATGGATTGAAGCAAGCTTCGAGATCTTGGAACATCTGCTTTAATGAGATAATCCAGTCTTATGGATTTATTCAAAGTCCGGATGAGTCTTGTGTATACAACAGATGTGACGGAAACGTAGTGGTATTTCTTGTACTATACTTTGATGACATTTTGTTAATTAGCAACAATGTCAAGGTGTTATCGGACGTCAGGGTATGGTTGTCCAAACAATTTGATATGAAGGACTTGGAAGAAGTGGGACACATCCTTGGGATCATGGTTATAATGGATCACAGGAAAAGGATGTTGTGCTTATCTCAAGCTTCATACATTGACACAATTGTGGATCGTTTTAGCATGCATAACTCCAAGAAAGGTTTTCTACCTTTTAGGCATGGAGTTCCTTTATCAAAGGAGATGTGTCCTAGAACATTTAAGGAGATAGAAGAGATGAAGGCAGTTCCTTATGCTTCGGCAGTAGGAAGTCTGATGTATGCTATGCTATGTATGAGATCGGATATCTGCTTTGTTGTGGGAATGGTAAGCAGATATCAAAGTAATCCAGGACAGGGACATTGGACTGCGGTAAAGCATATATTAAAGTACCTGAGAAGGACTAGGGATTTTATGCTAGTTTACTAGGAAGATCAATTACTCCTTGTGGGTTACACTTATTTCGACTTCCAATCAGGTAGGGATAACAATAAGTCTACCTTAGGTTTTGTGTTTACTTTGGGAGGTGGAGCCATTGTATGGAGGAGTGTCAAGAAGAAATGCGTGGCAGACTCTTCCATGGAAGCTGAGTATGTGGCAGCCTCTAAGGCGGCCAAAGAAGCTGTATGACTCAGGAACTTGTTGATGGACTTGGATGTGATTCCTGGTTTTCCCAAAACTATCATGATTTATTGTGATAACAGTGGTGCAGTTACAAACTCGAAGGAACCACGAGCCCATAAGGCAAGTAAACACATAGAGTGCAAGTACCACCTGATACGACAGATCATAAAGGTGGTAGAAGTTTCTATCACCTTGATTGCATCAGAGGATGACCAGGTAGATCCTTTCACTAAGGCCCTTCAAGCGAGAGCTTTTGATAGGCATGTGGAGGGAATGAGAATCAGATGTATAGCACTATGAGGGCAGCAAAGTCTTTTAGTATAAGCAGGAGATTGTTGGGATCTATACTGAAAAGTTTATCTTTTGTATGAGCATCTTAATTTTTGAAATAATAATCACATGATAATTGTTTGCATATTTATGGTTATGCATATTATCTAATACATTACATTGTAGATAACATGATGTGTAGTGTCACACGGGAGATCATGTTATCAGTTCCTTGTAAAGTATAAGTAAAGGCTCACAACCGAGATCGTTTTGGACAAACCATTGGTATGGTTATAGTGTAATTTGGTATTAGTTTATCTTGACCATAGAATTACACTAGTACACTTGTGTGTATTGAGCAGGACCGACTTAGAGGTGATTCAATTTATTGCTGACTACATAATTGAATCGAACCTCGGATATTATTGTGTACATGCTCTTAATCCCAATATAATAACATGCACATGTACTTAGTATTTATTTCATTGATTTATCAATGGGCGAGATTTATAGAGTAAATCGATAGGCTCGGTAAGTTGAGAAATTATATTATTTACATTGTGTGCCGTTGATTATTGGAGGAAACCGTGTTTTATATATTTGTTGGGATGTATAATGAAAAGTCTATCTTTTGTATTAACATCTTTATTTTTGAAATAGGAATCACATGATCATTGTTTTCATATTTATGGTTATGCATATTGTCTAATACATTACATTGTAGACAACATAGTGTGTAGTGTCATACGGGAGATCATGTTATTAGTTCCTTGTAAAGTAAAGGCTCACAACCAAGATGGTTATGGAAAAACCATTGGAATGGTTGTAGTGTGATTTGGTATTGGTTTGTCTTGACCATAGAATTACACTAGTACACTTTGTGTGTATTGAGCAGGACCGACTTAGAGGTGATTCGATTTATTGCTGACTACATAATTGAATTGGACCTCAGATATTATGTTGTACATACTCTTAATCCCGATATATTAATGGACACATATACTTAGTATTCATTTCTTTGATTTACCAATGGGCGAGATTTATACACCGTCTGCCTTGCAACCCATTACAAGGGGGACTTAAATAGAGATAGAAAAGGTCAATCATCACATGTCAGGTGCACATTGGGCCCCATCATCACATGCGGAGATTCTTTTCTTCTCCACTAAGTCAATATGAGTGGCGTGACAGCACCACTGATGACTCATAAACAATGAGCTCAAAACCATGAGCACCCGTGGTTTTCACAAAACAAGGAATCCAAGTGAACCCCTTTGAACAATATGGCACATGGGCGGCCACCTTTGGGTGTTTATCAAGCACACTGTTCGACACGACAAAAAGAAATGACACTCGTGGTTGACTCGCACATTACGCATCACTAACAGAGGCCGACATCGCCACACGAGGATGTCTGAAACTGGTCCTCCACGCTCTTTATTGACTCGATAATGTATGACCTTTGGGCTGGCTATCTGAGTCACATCGGTTCTTGTCTAACGGACTAGCAACTCCATCACCAATCTTAACGATATCTGTTGCTGTCACTCTCTATTTCCTCTGCTGCATGGAATACCAACGAAAGTGCAGTCTACTCGGCCTCCTCTTTCTTTGGGTTGTGCTTGGGCATTCTCTCCGGGCCGCGATTGGATTTGCAGGTGCTGAGATGGCTTTTGGAATAGTACAAGGCCCACGGGCCCGCTTCTGCTCGGTCACCTTTCCTTTCTCCGGACGTCGCCCTACGCCGGAGTTGTTCATCTTCTCTGGGCGCCTATGGTACGGATGAAAAATCTATTTTTGCAAAGGCACTCTCTGAAGACACAAGGAAGGCGAAAGTTGTACTAGGCTACCACTCTCCCCACTACCTTCCGAAAAAGGATGGGACGTCCTTTTATTTGCCGGCGAACAGTGGGAATCTTCTGGTGGTTCGTCTTCCCATCTCGGTAGATCTTCATCTTCAGCCAATCGACAGCGTAGGCATGCTGCCGAGGTTGCTCCACAGGAGCAGGTCCTGGCTGTCTCCTATAAAGATTCTGACTCCTCAGTGGTTGCAGTCTCCCATTCGGATGTAGATGTCTCAGGGGAAGTCCTGCAAGAGTTAGAGCAGTCAGTGGAGCCAGAGCAAGGTTTACCTGATGCATCGCTGGCCACTGAGCTATCGCCATCGTCCATTTCCCAATCGGACGAGGTGCGACTATCGTCGGATTCAGAGCACTGGGAATCATCGCCTGATCCGGATGCTGAAGCGTGTTGGCACGGACAATTGCCTCGAAAAAGAATACCATTTCTTTTATTTATAGGTATTCTTCTTCTTCCAGGTCCAGCTCCTCTATTTCCACTGCGGTATTTACTGTAGGCAACGTTTGAATAGTTGTAACATTCTTATATATTGTCACAGTGTTACCTTCTATTCGGATACTGCCTTGCATAGTCCTGATGAAATTTGCTCCAATGATCATTTGGATGTCATCCCCTAACATCATGGGGAAGCTGTAGGTGTATGGGATACGGAAGGTGTTGGTTTCTATCAACATCTTTCCAGGCTTCAGTTTCATTTTAGCCATTTGCCTGGAGTTTATGCCAGTGAAATGGACTTCGTAGGTCATCTCCTCTAAAGCTGCTTTTGGGACAGACCTTAAATCTATGCAACACGTAGTTGTGCCTGTGTCCAATATGGCTTTCAGGGGAAACCTCGGGACTCCTTGTATGTCAATTTCTACTTTGAGGTTGTATTGCATATTTTTTACTATCCTTGGACCTTTTGTCTGCTACGGTTTTTCCTTTGGAACTTCTTGGGTGACCGCATTGATCAGGACGTTTAGTGTGTCTTCCTAATCGTCGGTTCCTCCCCCGTTCAGGCCGAGATTTTGGAAGTCTCGAGTCAGGTCTTTCTCTAGAGCCATATCCTTATAGAAAGCCACTTCCTTCTTTAGTCGCTAGATTTCATCGAGACACCAGGCGATATAGTAGTTCTGTTGTTCAATCAGCTGGTTCGGGAAGAATCGAGCTGGGGGTGCTGGGGCTACGGGGACCTGCTTGTTGAAGTAGTATGGTCCATATAATTTACAAGCAATCGTACGACATTGCTCATAGAGTATTCTGGCTCTTTGGAGGGTCTGCCTCTTGCAGCACATACAGGTGTTTGGCTGAGGCCACAGAATAACCTCGTTGACCTTCCAATCGTGGCTGCAATTCAGGGTTTCATCGGATACTCGGATTTGAGGTCTGTATCCTCCATCAATCTAGCCTAGCATAAATAGGGATTCATCTATTCGGATGGTCTGAATGGACCTGTGAAGGTCCTCATCATCTTCTCCTTCAGAGATGCTGAAGATAGAATCACTCTGGTCTTCTCCTTCTTGGACTGATAAAATGTCGCAATCGTCAGAGAGTTGGAGTTACTCGAACAGAGCCACCCTCTTGATATTGTGATTGTCGTTGGGGCATTCTCGAGCAAAGTGGCCCTCTTGGCCACAGAGATAACACCAACACTTCTTGCTTCTGATTAGGTTCTTTCGTTTCTCAATTCATGCATGGGAATCATGGGGCTTCCCTTTGTATGTGCACGATTTTCTCACTCCCAATTTCTTTTTCATATTCTGGTAGTACCCCGGTATTGGTATCTGGCTGCAGAATGATAAATTCTTTAGTGACCTTTGGAAAGCAGCGTCTTTGCATTCTTGCTCCAGATATTTATAGGAGAAAAGAATTCTGGGAAATACTCATACTGTGAGGTCGGGAAATTTCGTGTCAAATGCTGCTTTGATTCTATTGCCCAAATCTCTGGGCATCTTCATCCATAGCTTCTCAGAGAGTTCTGGTCCAATGTATAATCTTCCTATTTTTACTGCCAGCCTCATATAGTTGTTCATATATTTGACAAGGTCCTTCACATTGTCGTAAGATAGTCATTCCAAATCTTTATAGGCAACGTCTTGAATTGCAGTCGAGCCCTGGGCAGGGTCTTCAGATGAAAAAACCCCTCCTCATCTGAGATAGGATATTCTGTGTTCCTTCTCTACCTTCCGTAATACTTAGGACCGCATCATATTCCGTCGGGTAGCTCATCCTCCATTTGATCCAGGCGAGCTTTTCAAGTTCCCCTAGTAGATTTTTCATGTATTCCACCTTGTCTAACAAGCACCATAGACAGTCACTACATCGGGGAAGTAAAAATTTCTGTCTATAATCAGACTGACCTACCAATGTGTGATTATCAAGGTCAGATCATTGCTCAGCTAGTGACTATAGGGTTTTGCTTATTGAGTCCGTGAAGGGAAACCTCGCTTCCCACTTCACCTCGGTAGCTTATCCATGGCGATGCATTCGATGTCCCCAGATAAAAAAAATTTAATCCTAGACAAAAGGGATTGCACAAACCACCAAGTCATCGTCGTGCTATGTTAGTTATAGCCCTAGAACCAATCATGTGATGGTTGAATAGGGAACATTTTGTATCATATTCTATAAAGGCAAAGGATTGGTTATTATATATTTACGTCTTGCTTGTGCCAGCTAAATTAAATATATAATAATGCCCTAGAAAAGTAGGTTCTTATCTACAGCACATCAATTGGCAGAATTGATTATGAGAGGCTGTAGAGAACACTTTCCTAAATGTTCCTAGTCAAGTATTAATATGCAAGGGCAATATTAATACATAAAGACTAGCATGTAGGTCAATTGATGACTTGATCTCACAAGTCATGGATATATGATATCAAGTTGACACATGGGTATATATTAGAGAATATATACTGAACTGACCCGCTATGAGAAAGTTTCATGGATCGTCATATGAGTGTCATAAACTTTCTTATGTGACTATTGGTATGAATAGTCCTCAAACCTGAAGTCACTACGGTTCCCTACATAAGGAGTTATGTACTTTGGTATCGTCAAACGTCACCCGTAACAGGGTGGACCATAATGGTGATTACTGGGTATATAACAAATTATGCGGAGGGATGTGAGTGATGTAGATGGGATCTATCCCTCCCATATGACGGGAGTGATATCTGTGGGCCCCTTGATTGAGTAGAACTACTAAAACGCATGGCCATGCTCGAATGAGTCAATATGAGATATTGAGCTCATTTGTTTGAGTTAGTATACTCAGGGATCAAGAAACACATAGATTGATCGAGGATGACACAGTCTAAGCCTCATTGGTCTATCTGATATCAAGGATAGAAGGACACGGTCATACATTATAGTAGTCACGGAAAGGTTAGTCGGATCTTAACTTATTTCGTAACTTGGGTAGCAATGATGTATTGCTAGATGCCGCTCATTGCTTGTGTATCTAAAAGAGTTTAGATCCACTGCCAACATTATGAGAGCCTATAGGGTCACACACAAAGAGCATGATGATTAGAAGAATTAGTGCATTCGAGTTTGACTAGAATAATTTGGGAATAAGCTTAAGTACAAAATGGTTTTTGGACTTTAAGCTTAATTAGAATTTTAGCTTATTGATTTAATGAGATTAATTCAATATGCTAAGCTTAATTGATTTAATAAGATTAACTCAATAAGTTACCTTATTGATTTAATGAGATTAATTCAATATGATAACATAAGCTTATTGAATTAATAAGATTAATTCAACATCCATGAATGCCACATAAGCATGCCACCTAAGCATGCCACATAAGCATGCCACCTAAGCTTGATGAGGTGGAAGGAGACAAAGGGTTTTGACCTTTGGATTTCCCCCACATGTGGTCGGCCAAACAAATAGTGTAACTCCTTATTTGATTATATTTCAATGCAATTGATTGCATTGAATGTGATAGGAGGTGAAAGGTTTTTTAATCCTATAAAACACCCCATGGGGTGGCCGGCCAAGCTTGGTGGATTGGTTGAAGCTTGAGGCTTGGAGAGAGCTTGGTGGTGAGAGCATTTGGTTGTGTGGCTTTTGTGAGTGTAGCAAGAAGAGTAGTCTTCTTCTTCCTTTCTCTTTTTCCCTACTTTCCTCTCCTTTAGGGACTTCTCTAGCAAGAAGTAAAGGAGAGCTCTTCTAGTTTCTTTTGTGAGACAAGAGCTTGCTCGTGTGGATACATATAGAGGCACGGACATTTGAACGTGCTAAAAGATCCAACAAACCCAAGGAGAAGCGGGATTACAAAGGGCACGCAACAAAGGTAATATTCTCCTGTAAGATAGGTTTTGAGAAATTTATTTTTGTACGAGGTTTTCTTTCGCAAGGATCACTTGGAAGGGATCCTATTTTTTCGTTGCGCATATGCTATTTTGCATACGAGATCCCTACAGTGGTATCAGAGCCACTTACGAAAGATCGTATAAAAAAATAGGTTTTCTCTATTTTATATATGATATAGAAGTAGGATAAATTTTATTATGAGTTGATAATTGCATTAGCAATTTTTCAAACATAATAAAATATCCGATGTCTTTTAAAAGTTAAAATTGACATGGTGCATGGTTATGGCCTAGTCCCAAAAAGTTTGTGAATGTGTGTGTTGTAATTCTTAATACAGAGTGCGTGTCGTGCCTTTCTCCTAAAATTCTTGTTGTAAAATTAGTTTTTAGACTCGAATGTAACTCGAGTATTTCTCCTTTTGTAATATACACAACAAAGATGGAGGGTCCATTGGAAGATGATGTTACAAGGAGGAAGTCAACAACACAAGACAACCAAAAGGAAGCACTTGGGAGAAGATGATATCCCTAGGTTGACCAATCAATCTTTTCATTGGCTTGAGAAGATTGTAGAATAAGGGCCATAACCATGACACGCTTAGTTTAATATGTATGTGATGCATGTTAATTTAGCTTGTATGTGATGCATGTTAATTTAGCTTATATGTGATGTATGCTAATATGTATGTGATGCATGTTTAAGTTTATATCTTAATAAGTCAAAAACGATATGCCTACCAAAGTTTGGTACTCACTACTTCCTCGATCATTTGTTGTTGGGTTTGCCAAAGCAAAGCAATGCATTTTATCTTGGAAGAGTGCGAGTGGACAATCGTGATGTCTCGCTATCAAACTTGGTTAAGACTTAATTAAGAAAGTAGAGGCATATATTAGCTTTGAACATAAGTTTTAAAAATTAGTTTTGTATGATTTCCGAACATCAGCTTTGTCTTAGAAGTGGTCGTTGCTCCGATATCAAAGAAAACCTCTATGCCTCGCCACGACTTGGAAGCTGGTTTAGGAATAAGCACTAAACTAATCTAAACTTAACCAAAGCTATTAAAGAGTTACATCAGATGTAATTGGCAAAAGATTGCCTACCTAATCATACTACGTCTTGGACGATTAGCCAAAGCTAACTCAAGACGAAATATGATGTGGATCTTTATCCCATATAAATTTATAGCTAAATAAAAGCTAATGATGTAAGCAAAATGTGTTTGCCTACATCAATAATTAGCTCATATCAAAGCTATGAGAATTTAGTGGGAGCCTCATTTAATTAAAGGCCTAATTAAATGACTTAGATATGATACTTAATTTTAATGTTGTAGATCACCATGTCATCTAACACGACACACCCCCTCAACATGCGATCTGTCCTTGAGAAAGACAAGCTCAATGGAGCTAACTTTCTAGACTGGTATAGGAACTTGAGGATTATCCTCAAGCAAGAACGTAAATTGTATGTCCTAGAGCAGTCTATCCCTGAAACACGCCTGCCACTGTATTTGAAAAGGATGCTTATAAGAAGCATCAAGATGACGCATTAGATGTGTCATGTCTTATGCTTGCCACCATGAACTCTGAGCTTCAGAAGCAACATGAGAACATGGATGCCTATGATATGGTTGAGCATTTGAAACAACTATATCAAGGACAAGCTAGGCACGAGCGTTTTGAAGTGTCTAAGGCTCTTTTTGCATGCAAGATGCAAGAAGGAACACCTGTAGGAACTCACGACTTAAAATGATTTGGGTACGCTGAGAACCTTGAAAGACTAGGTTTTCCATCGAGCCAAGAATTGCAACCGATGTTATCCTCGCAATCATTGCCGAAGCATATAATCAATTCATCATGAATTATAACATGAATGAAATTGATAAATTTGCTCGAGATTCTCAAAGATGTTAAGAATCACGAACCAATCTCAAAAAGAAAGTTAGTAATGTACTAATGGTCAAGAAGGGCAAAGGTAAGCGCAAAGGCAAGGGTAAGACCCAAGCCAAAGGCAAGGCCAATTCATCCACTTCAAAGGGTAAAGGTAAAGTACCTAAGGAAGGGGATTGTTTCCATTGCGGTGAGACTGGACACTGGAAGCGGAACTGCAAAGTCTACCTTGAGGAAGTAAAGAATAAAAGAAGTGGGACTTCTGCCTCAGGTATACACGTTATAGAAGTTAATCTATCTATTTCTTCTACATGGGTATTAGATACCGGATGTGCATCTCACATTTGTACTAATGTGCAGGGATTGAGAAATAGTAGACTAATGGCAAAGGGCGAAGTGGACCTACGAGTAGGCAATGGCGCAAAAGTTGCTGCTGTAGCTGTAGGAACATATTCTTTGTCTTTGCCCACTGGGCTTATCTTAGAACTAGAGGAGTGCTTTTATGCACCTGCATTAACGAAGAACATAATTTCTGTATCTTGTTTAGACAAGAAAAACTTTTCTTTTATAATAAAGGACAAATATTGTTCCATTTATTTAAATGAAATGTTCTATTGTAATGCACCACTTATGAATGGTCTCTATGTTCTAGATTTAGAAAACCCAATTTATAACGTAAATACCAAATGGTTCAAATCGAATGATTTGAACCAAACATATCTCTGGCACTGTCGCCTAGGTCACATAAATGAAAAACGCAAATCCCAACTCCATAAAGATGGATTATTGGACTCATTTGATTTTGAATCATATGAGGTATGTGAATCTTGTCTTTTAGGAAAGATGACTAATACTCCATTTAGTGGACATGGCGAGAGAGCGACAGACTTGTTAGGACTCATACATACTGATGTATGTGGCCCTTTCAATGTCGAAGCCAGAGGAGGCTATAAGTACTTTATTACTTTCACTGATGATATGAGTAGATTTGGCTACTTATATTTGATGAGACATAAGTCGTAATCCTTTGAAAAGTTCAAAGAATTCAAGAATGAAGTACAAAACCAACTTGGTAAGCGATTAAGCTACTTCGATCCGACGAGGTGGTGAATACCTTAGTCAAGAGTTTCGTGATCACTGGCCGAGTGTGGGATAATATCCCAACTCACTCCACCGAACACCACAATGGAATGGTGTATCCGAGAGGAGAAATCAGACTTTATTAGATATGGTACGATCAATGATGAGCCGATCGATCTACCTACTTCCTTTGGGGTTTAGCTCTAGAGACACTTACACTTAATCGCTGTCCCATCAAAAGCCGTAGAAAAGACACCATATACGCATATGGATCGAAGAGTCCCAAAATGTCTTTTATAAAGATTTGGGGTTGTGAAGCTTATGTGAGACGTCAAGTCTCAGATAAACTAGGACCCAAATCAGATAAGTGTTATTTTGTAGGATATCCCAAGGAAACTAAGGGATATTACTTTTACAATCCCACACTTGGCAAGGTGTTTGTTGTCAGAAATGTTGTCTTTCTAGAAAGAGAATTTATTTCTAGACAAACTAGTGGGAGTAAAATTCATCTTGAAGAAATTCAAGATGAAGATAACACTAAGGCTTCGATGGAAAATGAACTGGCACCACAAAGTGTTGTGGATGAGGAAATTGTTGCCCAAAGAGTTGTGGAGCAAACACCTGTTCAAGTAGACCAACCTCTTCGTAGATCTGATAGGATCCGTCATCAACCCGAGAGATATTCTTTTCTCTTGACTGACAACGGTGAAGTATTGCTTGTCGATCTTGATGAGCCTAAATCCTATCAAGAAGCTATGATGAGCCCAGATTCCGAGAAATGGCTAGAGGCCATGAGATCCAAAATGGAATCCATGTACACTAACCAAGTATGGACTTTGGCTGATCCACCTGAAGGGGTAAAACCTATTGGGTGTAAGTGGGTCTTTAAAGTAAAGACTGACATGGATGGTAATAAGCATATCTATACAGGTAGATTGGTGGCTAAAGGATTCAAACAAATTCATGGTATTGACTATGATGAAACCTTTTCACCAGTTGCGATGCTTAAATCCATTCGGATCATACTTGCTATTGCAGCTTACCACGATTATGAGATCTGGCATATGGATGTCAAAACCTCTTTTCTGAATGGAAAGCTACTCAAGGATGTGTACATGACACAGCCTGAGGGTTTTGAAGATCCAAAGCATCCTGGAAAGGTATGCAAACTGCAAAGGTCCATTTATGGACTAAAGCAAGCCTCTCGAAGCTGGAATCTTCGATTCGATAATGCAATCAAGGAGTTTGGTTTCATCAAGAATGAAGATGAACCTTGTGTCTACAAGAGAAATCGTGGGAGCACAGGTGTATTTCTTATCTTGTATGTAGATGACATACTTCTCATCGGAAATGATATTCCCTCACTCAAATCTGTGAAGATGTGGTTAGGGAATTCTTTCTCGATGAAAGACTTAGGTGAAGCTGCCTATATTTTAGGCATCAAGATCTATAGAGATAGATCTAAGAGATTACTTGGCCTAAGTCAGAGTATATACATTGATAAAGTGCTAGATCATTTTGCTATGCAAAATTCCAAGAAAGGATTTCTACCTTTATCACATGGTGTGAGTCTTTCGAAGACTCAATGTCCCTCTTCTAAGGAGGAGAGAGATCGCATGGATAAGATCCCTTATGCATCTGCTATAGGGTCTATCATGTACGCCATGCTTTACTGTGCTTTGAGCATGACGAGTAGATACGGTCGGATCGGTGAAAGTCACGGATAGCGTAAAAATATTCTTAAATACTTACGAAGAAGCGAAAGAATATTTCGATATTTGGAGGCAATGAGGAGCTAATCAGAAGGGTTACGGTGATGCAAGCTTCCAAGCAGACAAGGATGACTATAGATCGCAATCGAGTACGTGTTTTGCTGAATGGTGGACTGTAGTGGAAGAGTTCGGCGAGACATTCTTGATTCTACAAGAGCCGAGTATATTGCTGCATCTGATGCAACAAAGGAGGATGTTTGGCTCCGCAAGTTCATCAGTGAACTTGGGGTAGTTCCTAGCATTGCAGATCCAATAGACCTCTATTGTGACAACAATGGGGCTATTGCATAGGCTAAGGAACCTCGATCACATCAGCGGACCAAACACATACTGCGGTGCTTCCATCTCATTCGAGAGATCATCGATAGAGGAGATGTGAGGATATGCAGAGTAGCGATAGAAGCTAACATCGCAGATCCATTGACCAAGGCTTTGGCACCGAGGAAGCATGATGGTCGCACTAGGTCACTAGGTATTAGATATCATAGTGATTGGTACTAGTGCTAGTGGGAGATTGTTAGTTATAGCCCTAGAACCAATCATGTGATGGTTGAATAGGGAACATTTTGTATCATATTCTATAAAGGAAAAGGATTGGTTATTATATATTTACGTCTTGCTTGTGCCAGCTAAATTAAATATATAATAATGCCCTAGAAAAGTAGGTTCTTATCTTCAGCACATCAATTGGCAGAATTAATTATGAGAGGCTGTAGAGAACACTTTCCTAAATGTTCCTAGTCAAGTATTAATATGCAAGGGCAATATTAATACATAAAGACTAGCATGTAGGTCAATTGATGACTTGATCTCACAAGTCATGGATATATGATATCAAGTTGACACATGGGTATATATTAGAGAATATATACTGAACTGACCCGCTATGAGAAAGTTTCATGGATCGTCATATGAGTGTCATAAACTTTCTCATGTGACTATTGGTATGAATAGTCCTCAAACCTGAAGTCACTATGGTTGCCTACATAAGGAGTTATGTACTTTGGTATCGTCAAACGTCACCCGTAACAGGGTGGACCATAAAGGCGATTACTGGGTATATAACAAATTATGCGGAGGGATGTGAGTGATGTAGATGGGATCTATCCCTCCCATATGACGGGAGTGATATCTGTGGGCCCCTTGATTGAGTAGAACTACTAAAATGCATGACCATGCTTGAATGAGTCAATATGAGATATTGAGCTCATTTGTTTGAGTTAGTTTACTCAGGGATCAAGAAACACATAGATTGATCGAGGATGACACGGTCTATGCCTCATTAGTCAATCTGATATCAAGGATAGAAGGACACGGTCATACATTATAGTAGTCACGGAAAGGTTAGTCAGATCTTGACTTATTTCGTAACTTGGGTAGCAATGATGTATTGCTAGATGCCGCTCATTGCTTGTGTATCTAAAAGTGTTTAGATCCACTGCCAACGTTATGAGAGCCTATAGGGTCACACACAAAGAGCATGATGATTAGAAGAATTAGTGCATTCTAGTTTGACTAGAATAATTTGGGAATAAGCTTAAGTACAAAATGGTTTTTGGACTTTAAGCTTAATGAGAATTTTAGCTTATTGATTTAATGAGATTAATTCAATATGCTAAGCTTAATTGATTTAATAAGATTAACTCAATATGTTACCTTATTGATTTAATGAAATTAATTCAATATGATAACATAAGCTTATTGAATTAATAAGATTAATTCAACATCCATGAATGCCACATAAGCATGCCACCTAAGCATGCCACATAAGCTTGATGAGGTGGAAGGAGACAAAGGGTTTTGACCTTCGGATTTCCCCCACATGTGGCCGGCCATATTTCAATGCAATTGATTGCATTGAATGTGATAGGAGGTGAAAGGTTTTTCAATCCTATAAAACACTTCATGGGGTGGCCGGCCAAGCTTGGTGGATTGGTTGAAGCTTGAGGCTTGGAGAGAGCTTGGTGGTGAGAGCATTTGGTTGTGTGGCTTTTGTGAGTGTAGCAAGAAGAGTAGTCTTCTTCTTCCTTTCTCTTTTTCCCTACTTTCCTCTCCTTTAGGGACTTCTCTAGCTAGAAGTAAAGGAGAGCTCTTCTAGTTTCTTTTGTGAGACAAGAGCTTGCTCGTGTGGATACATATAGAGGCACGGACATTTGAACGTGCTAAAAGATCCAACAAACCCAAGGAGAAGCGGGATTACAAAGGGCATGCAACAAAGATAATATTCTCCTATAAGATAGGTTTTGTGAAATTTATTTTTGTACGAGGTTTTCTTTCGCAAGGATCACTTGGAAGGGATCCTATTTTTCCGTTGCGCATATGCTATTTTGCATACGAGATCCCTACATGCTATTCTTTTAGAGAGGTCACGTGAACAAACTAGTTGTTCAAGCGACCATCCTCTATTCTACGAGTAGCCGCGGAATAGACGATGTCCGGATCGCCGGTTTTTGTGTTTATGCTCAGGATCCAAGTATTATTTATCCATTTACATATTTATAACATCCTTATAATTGAAAAACAAAAACAAACAACAAACAAAAGAAGAAAGTAGAATAGGTATACCTCTCGATCTTCTAATGTATGACCTTCTTCCTTTTGGACGTCGTGTGGGCGACGATCCACCAAAGGTCAAAGCTCCTAGATGCCAAATCATCCTTCCTTTCTCTTCCAAAGTAAGAGGAAGAATAGAAACAAGGTTTTTCTCCTCACTAGAAACAACCAACAAGGAACCAAACTTATCCTTGCCGCCGGCCAACGAGATAAAGGAGAAGATGGTGGAAAATAACCAAGACACCAAGGGAAGCCCTATATCTTGTTTCCACCACCTAAGGAGAGGGAAAAGGAAGCTTTTGGGCACTGGCCATGGCTGGAAAAAAGATGGGAAGGGTGCTGGACGTTGGCCAAAAGAGGAAGAAGAAGAGAGAAAGAACCTTCCTTATTTGGTGCCACCCTTGCCTCCAAACCCTAATCCTAATCCTATCTCAAATTGGATTCCTTCTTGCCGCTCAAACCCTAGCTCTCCTATCATGTAGTTCACGCCAAATCCCTTTGCCATCCTTTTATAGAGTTAGGGATAAGTCATGAATTAATCTCCTCCATTGGTTCTAGGGATTTAATCTCAACCGTCGGATCTAGAGATTTAATCTCAACCGTCAGTTCTTAGAGATTTAATCTCTACCAATGGATCTTTGAGTTTTGTTTCTATCCTTTGGATCTAAGCATCATGAGGTGTTAATAGGCTACATTAGGGACCATGAGGAGGAGTTGGGTCTTGACCACCCATGGGTCAAGCCCACATAAAGTCCGATCCACTAATGATGATCCAATCCACTAAAGGTTCATCATTGATCTACCTTACCAACCCCCATATGATAATATGGGCTCTATATATTATTTGTTCATTTTCTCCCCGTGTTTAAGAACTCGAATGCCCATCGATTAATTAATTTACCGATCATTAATTAATCAACATCTAACTCCTTGAGTAGTACCACTCAACCTTTTCATCATGCCGGACAAAGTCCACCAGCAGGGTTTACATGATGAACCTTATGAGCTCCTCAAGGGGGCATCATCATCCTAATATATAGGACACAGTTTCCTCCTATAATCAACGGCACACCATATAAATAATATCATCTCCCAACTTACCGAGCCTATCGATTTAATCTATAAATCTCGCCCATTGGTAAATCAAAGAGATGAGTACTAAGTATATGTGCCCGTTATTATATCGGGATTAAGAGCATGTACTAAATAATATCTGAGGTCCGATTCGATTATGTAGTCAACAATAAATCGAATCACCTCTAAGTCGGTCCTGCTCAATACACATAAAGTGCACTAGTGTGATTCTATGGTCAAGACAAACCAATACCAAACCACACTACAACCATTCCGATGGTTTGTCCAAAGACATCTCAGTTGTGAGCCTTTGCTTATACTTTTCAAGGGGCCGATAACATGGTCTCCTGTGTGACACCACACACCATGTTATCTACAATGAAAAGTATTAGACAATATTGCATAACCATAAAAATATGCAAATAATGATTATGTGATTCTTATTCCAAAATAAAGATGTTCATATAAAAGATAGACTTTTCAGTATACATCCCTACATTCTCCCACTTATACTAAAAGACTATGATGTCCTAAAAGTGTCATACATCTTATCCTCATTCCCTCCACATGCCTATCAAAAGCTCTCGCCGGAAGGGCCTTAGTGAAAGGATCTGCCAGGTTATCCTCCGATGCAATCTTGGCCACAACAACTTCTCCTCTCTTTACGATTTCTCATATCAGGTGGCACTTGCGCTCTATGTGTTTACTAGCCTTATGGGCTCTTGGTTCCTTCGAGTTTGCAACTACACCACTATTATCACAATAAATTGTGATAGTTCTGGGCAAACCAGGAATCACATCCAAGTCCATCAGGAAGTTCCTGAGCCATACAACTTCTTTGGCCGCCTCAGAGGCCGCCACATACTCAGCTTCCATGGTGGAGTCCGCCACGCACTTCTACTTGACACTCCTCCATACAATGACTCCACCTCCCAAAGTAAACACAAAACCTGAGGTAGACTTACTGTTATCCCTATCAGATTGGAAGTCGGAATCCGTGTAACCCACAGGGAGTAATTGGTCAGCCCGGTAAACCAGCATATAATCCCTAGTCCTTCTCAGGTACTTCAATATATGCTTTACCGCAGTCCAATGTCCCTGTCCTGGATTACTCTGATATCTGCTGACCATGCCCACAACAAAGAAGATATCTGGTCTTGTATAGTGCATCGCATACATGAGGCTTCCTACTGCCGAAGCATAAGGAACCACCTTCATCTCTTCTATCTCCTCAGATGATCTAGGAAACATCTCCTTAGATAAAGGAACTCTATGCCTGAAAGGTAGAAAACCCTTCTTGGAGTTCTGCATGCTAAAACGCTCCATAATCGTGTCTATGTATGAAGCTTGGGATAAGCACAACTTCCTTTTCCTGCGATCCCTTATAACCTTGATCCCAAGGATGTGTCCTACCTCTCCCAAGTCCTTCATATCAAACTGTTTGGACAACCATACCCTTACATCCGATAACACTTTGATATTGTTTCCAATCAACAAAATGTCATCTACGTATAGTACAAGAAATACCACTACGTTTCCGTCACATCTCTTTTATACACAAGACTCATCCGGACTTTGAATAAATCCATAAGACTGGATCACCTCATCAAATCAGATGTTCCAAGACCTTGAAGCTTGTTTCAATCCATAAATGGATCGATTAAGCTTACATACAAGATGCTCTTTGCCCTTAGCAATTAATCCCTTTGGTTGCTTCATATAGATGTTTTCCTCAAGACTTCCATTAAGGAAAGCAGTCTTGACATCCATCTGCCACACCTCATAATCCATATGAGCTGCTATGCACTGTTAGGGCAATCCCTTGCCATGATAAGGTTTTGATGTGTGTGGCAAAAGGGTTTAAGTTAGGATGATATTGTTATTTGATATGTGCGTTGGAGTCTTGCAGGACTTAGTAATTCGCACATGGAGCCTTGGCGGGTTCACCCTCACAACCTCGGTCCTTGAGTCAGTGAAGGATGACTTTGCCGAAGCCGTGCGCTTGGAGCATCCGAGGGACCGCTGGACGAGATGACTTGAAGTGAAGCCAAGGAAGCAGACTTCGGAGGCAAGAGACGCGAAGGAGCATTGCAGAGCCATGCGCCTGATGCTGCCGAGGGACGTGGCTGCGAACGAAGAGAGCTTCGGCGAGGGTCTTCGAGTGAGATGAGAGAATGAGTGAAATGTAAGTAGCTCATTAGGTGAACTTGGCCGAATGGCTGAGTGTCGGAGACTTGACCGCAAGGGTTAAGGTTTACCCGACCGCCGGAAGCTCAAACTTATGTTAAGTTTGAATTTCACACGGCACCAGTCGACTGCCATGTAATGGCAGTCGACTACTCTGAGTTGAGTGGGTTCGGCTGGTATCCGACTGATGGGTTTATGCCCAACAGTCGACTGCCATGGAATGTCGCGGGCACAGAACCGCTCGTAGCCGACTACGGAGGCAGCAGTCGACTAGTGAGGTCCATCAGTCGACTGCCAAGAGTTTCGTTGGACTACAACGGTCGGGATCCGACATGTTCGGAGGCCGTTGTAGTGACGACAGTCGACTGCCAAGGGCAGCAGTCGACTGGTGGCGGCCAACGGGAAGAAATCAGCCCTCTCTATAAAAAGAGAGGGTGTGAGCCTTTGAGAGGTTAATGCTCATGCTCTAAGTGATCTTCTTAGTGCCCCACAAGCTCTAAACTCTTCTTACTTATTTTTACTCCATTCTTATTGTAAGAAGAGTGATCTTGATTGTAAAGGTTACCTCCACCAAGCTTAGTGCAAAGGAGAGACCAATAGTGATTGGCTTTGGAGGAGTGATTCACCTCGGACAAATCGGGATCGTAGATTAGCGGCGTAGCCGTGAACCACGTTACATCTTCTTTGTTAGCGTTTGTATTTTCATTTATTGCTTTGTCTTTATTGTTTATGCTTCCGCTTGCGCTAACGATTGTGTAGACGAGCAAACGAACGAGAGAATTCCGACATCCATCGTAAGAGGGATATTCACCCCCCTCTAGCCGGCCGTTCGATCCCCTACAAGTGGTATCATAGCCAAGGAAAGCTTGTCGAGGACTAATCGCCACAACAAGCAACTTTCAAAATGGCCGGCTCCAACATCCATCCTCCGAAGTTTGAAGGAGAATTCGCTTGGTGGAAGAAGCGAATGGAGGTATTTTTTGAAACGGATTTTGATATTATGATTACAATGGAATCCAGTTTTGTTTTGCCTAGGGATGAAGAAGGGAAGCCAATAGAGAAATCTAGGTGGACCAAAAGGCAAAGGGAAGAGCACCTTGCAAATTCAAAAGCCAAGCATCATCTTTTCAATGTGCTCCCCCAACAAGAAATCAACCGAATAGGAGAATGCCTAAGTGCCAAGGAGATGTGGGAGAAGCTAATTGGGCTTCATGAAGGCACATCCGAGGCGAAGCTAGCAAGGAGAGATCTCCTCCGCTCCCAACTATCCAACATTAAATTAGAAAAGGGAGAAAAGGTAACTTTTTTGCATTCTAGATTCAAAGAAATTTTAATTGGACTAACAAGTGTAGGAGAAAGGCTCTCCAATCACGATATGATAATGAAGGCCATAGATGCTTTCCCCCGATCATCCAAGTGGAGTTCAATGGTGGACTCATTTTACATTTCAAAGAATCTAGAGGTAAGTACTCTAGATGAATTTTTCTCCACTATGGAATTACATGAATCTAGGCTTGAAGGAATACAAGAAGAACCAAAAATACAACCTTGAAAAGGAGTAGCATTGTTGGCAAATAAGGGGAAGAAGAAGATAGAGATCTCCTCCTCCTCCGATGATGAAGCGTCTTCCTCCTCCTCCATGGATAGCACCGAAGAAGTCTATATGGTAAGGAGGGTAAGACGTGCTTTAAAAGGTTTTCATTTTCATAAATCAAATGATAGGAATAGAAGACCAAGGGGGAAGGTCATATGCTACAATTGCCAAGGAGAGGGGCACATAAGGGATAATTGTCCCCTCCTAATCAAGAGCAAGGAAGAGAAGAAAAAGAAAGAAGAAAAGAAGAAGAAAAAGGGGAGCAAGAAAAAGAAGGAAGAGGAGAAGAAGACAAAAGAAAAGGGGAAGACCAAAGCTCTAAAGGCAAGGACTTGGGATGACCCATCCTCATCCTCCTCATCATCATCGGATGAGGAGAATGCCTTTGTCACCAATTTGGCCTTGATGGCCTTTGATGACTTGGATTGCTCTTCCTCCGAAAATGAAGGATCAAGCTCAAGAGGAGAGAGCTCAAGTGAAGGGGGAGCTTCTACATCCTCCTCATCCAAAGAAGAAGAAGAGGATATGGAAACTAAGGTAACGAATGCCTCTCCTAAGAAAATAGTTTCCATAATTTCTAGTTTAACTAAGGACTTATTTGGAATGAAAAAGAAAAATAAAAGCATGCTTAATCAAATTAAGGCATTGGAAAATAAGCTAGAAAATGCATGCTTAAATGATAATATTTCTTCTAGCTTAAATGATGCATGCTCACATGATCTTTATGTGCCATTAGATGTTAGTGATGCATGTATAAATGAAAATAAGGCCTTAAGGGAAAAGGTAGACTATTTAACAAAAGCCCTAAAAAAATTCACAATTGGCTCCAACACATTGAACATGATCTTAGGGAGCCAAAGAGCTAGCTTCAACAAAAAGGCCTAGGTTATAAAGAAAAGAAAAATGAAAAGTCCTACAAATGCCTAATTGCTAGGGGACAAGATAAGAAGAAAGTAATTGCTAGGAAATGGATCCCCAAGGAGTATCTAGTGAACCCAATAGGCAAGAACTTATTTTGGGTTCCAAAATTCATCCTTAAGGGTTAGAAAACCCCTAGGGTAGTCAACCATATGCAATTGACCTATATCATATTTTGGTTGACTTAGGATGGCGGGACAACATTTTTAAATAGTATTAGGTGATGATAACGTGCCTATAAATAGTTAATAATGCTTAAATCATGATAATTAATGTAATTGCTATGTATGTTGCAATCATGATTTATGATTTTGAAATTTGGCATGTCATCATGAGAAATAGGGTTAAATCATGCTTTAGGTGATAATTTGTTTATTATCATAACATAATATCTAATGCATGATAACAATTCAATGAATACATGTGTTTCATGATAATAATGTGAAATTAAGTCATATATATCTTTATGATCATGAGGATTGTTAGGTTGATACTTAACCTTGATAGAATTGTATGAATATGATGGTTAAGTATATACAAATACCCCCTAGGATGCATCTCACACTCACCATAGGCTACTTTGATTGAAAACTTAGCATGGGTGAGATGTTAGGATGATACAAATGTCCACTAATGCCTATGGCATTTAGATGGTCACTTAAGGTATCAAAATAGCAATATTAGACCAATCATGGGGAAGACTTATGTTTAATTCATAGACATATTGCCCAAATATCATGGTTGGATATTTCATATATTTTCAAAACAATTTCTTACTTTAAAATCCATGTATTCATGTTTTGAAACAATCCTAAGCAATACTAGGTGTTAAAATGGATACTAACATGCTCAAAAACTAGTGGTTTTTAAAGCCTTTGGATTTTTGGTAAATCTCGGAAAATATAATGATTTTTCTTGGAAAACTATTTTTCTTTAATAGATATACTTAAAAGAAATATGTTCCCCAAATTTCATGATTTTTCGAATTTTTTGGAATTAATAATGCATTTCTGAAATTCATCCAAAAAATCATAAATTCGGATTCCTTTGTGCGATCATTGATCTGCCATACCGATAGCGGTCAATCGATGGATCTAATTTTTAATGTATGTTTCTCTTTATACTTGATGTCATGAGTTTATAACTTAGTATTAATATTTTTGATGGTGTCAAAGGGGGAGACATGATTATGTTTAAGTTAATTGTGATAGGGGGAGAAACATATGGGGGGAGTTTTATGGATTCAAAGGGGAGTTGCATGTTGCTATATCATGTTTATGTTTACATGCTTTCTTACCTTAGAATTTTCATCAAATGTTTTTCCCTAACTTAAACGGATTGCCACACATCAAAAAGGGGGAGATTGTTAGGGCAATCTCTTGCCATGATAAGGTTTTGATGTGTGTGGCAAAGAGTTTAAGTTAGGATGATATTGTTATTTGATATGTGCGTTGGAGTCTTGTAGGTCTTAGTAATTCGCACATGGAGCCTTGGCGGGTTCACCCTCAACCTCGGTCCTTGAGTCGGTGAAGGATGACTTTGCGGAAGCCGTGCGCTTGGAGCATCCGAGGGACCGCCGGACGAGATGACTTGAAGTGAAGCCAAGGAAGCAGACTTCGGAGGCAAGAGACGCGAAGGAGCATTGTAGAGCCGTGTGCGATCTTTGCGGGAGGGCGCGTGAGCGAAGAGCTTGGCGAGACTTCGAGTGAGATGAGAGAATGAGTGAAATGTAAGTAGCTCATTAGGTGAACTTGGCCGAATGGCTGAGTGTCGGAGACTTGACCGCAAGGGTTAAGGTTTACCCGACCGCCGGAAGCTCAAACTTATGTTAAGTTTGAGTTTCACACGGCACCAGTCGACTGCCATGTAATGGAAGTCGACTTCTCTGAGTCGAGTGGGTTCGACTGGTATTCGACTGATGGGTTTATGCCCGATGATCGCCATGGAATTCGTCATTGCCGAGGATGTCGTGGGCAAACCGCCGTAGTCGATTAGGCGACGAGGCGCAGCGTGATCGGTGAGGTCCATTAGTCGACTGCCAAGAGTTCCGTTGGACTACAACAGTCGGGATCCGATGTGTTCGGATGTCATTGTAGTGACGACAGTCAACTGCCAAGGGCAGCAGTCGACTGGTGGCGGCCAACGGGAAGAAATCAGCCCTCTCTATAAAAAGAGAGGGTGTGAGCCTTTGAGAGGTTAATGCACATGCTATAAGTGATCTTCCTAGTGCCCCACAAGCTCTAAACTCTTCTTACTTGTTTTTACTCCATTCTTATTGTAAGAAAAGTGATCTTGATTGTAAAGGTTACCTCCACCTAGCTTGGTGCAAAGGAGAGACCAATAGTGATTGGCTTTGGAGGAGTGATTCACCTCTGACGAATCGGGATCGTGGATTAGTGGCGTAGCCGTGAACCACGTTACATCTTCTTTGTTAGCGTTTGTATTTTCGTTTATTGCTTTGTGTTTATTGTTTATGCTTCCGCTTGCGCTAACGATTGTGTAGACGAGCAAATGAACGAGAGAATTCCGACATCCATTGTAAGAGGGCTATTCACCCCCCTCTAGCCGGCCGTTCAATCCCCTACATGCATAAGAGAATTCGGATAGACTTAAGCATGGCTACCGGCGAAAAGGTCTCCTCATAATCGATACCCTCTTTCTGAGTATACCCCTTCACAACAAGCCTCGATTTAAAGGTCTCAACCTTCCCATCTATTCCTCTCTTTCTCTTGTAGATCCACTTGCATCCAATGGTTTTTATACCATCGTGTGGTTCTACTAGCTCCCAGACCTGATTTGAATCCATAGATTCAATCTCAGCATTCATTGCACTTTGCCAAGATACTGCATCTTTATCTTGGATTGCCTCGTCATATGTCAAGGGATCAGGTTCATGTTCGCAAGGGACCAAATCAGAAGATTCTCCCAAGAACATGAATCTATCAGGCTTTCTCACAACCCTCGCACTACAACAAGGTATCACCTGTGTATCCTCTGTGACACGCGGTGCAGTGACATGTGGTATATCCTCTTGTACCGGTGGTACTAAAGAAGTGACTTCCCCTTTTAACTCCTCCAAAACAATTTTACTCTTGGGCTTGTGGCTCATCACATAGTCTTCCTCTAAAAATCTGTCGTTCGTGCTAACGATCACCCTCTGATCTCTAGGACTATAAAACAATCCACCCTTCGTTCCCCTGGGATAGCCAACGAACAAGTGTACTTCTGTACGAGGTTCCAACTTACCAGCATCTGCCTTCAGCACATTTGCTAGACTCCCCCATATCCGAATATGTCTTAGACTAGCCTTTCACCCAGTCCACAACTCTATGGGAGTAGAAGACACTGATTTAGATGGTACCAAGTTCAGAATATACACCGCCGTATCTAGAGCATATCCCCAGAACGAATCTGGCTAGTTAGAATAACTCATCATCGATCTAACCATCTCCATAATGTAGGGGATCGAACGGTCGGGCTAGAGGGGGGTGAATAGCCCTCTTTCGTTGGATGGTGGAATTTGCTCGTCTACAAAAGATTAGCGCAACAGAAACAACAAGACAAGCAAATAAACAATATAGAAGAATACAAACAATGCTAACAAGATAGTATAATGTGGTTCACGGCTATGCCGCTAATCCACGGTCCTTGATTCATCCTCGGTGAATCACTCTGCCAAAACCAATCCACTAATGGTCTCTCCTTTGCACCAAGCTAGGTGGAGGTAACCTTTACAATCAAGATCACTCTTCTTACAATAAGAATGAAGTAAAAGCAAGTAAGAAGAGTTTAAAGCTTGTGGGGCACTTGGAAGATCACTTAGAGCATAAGCATTAGCCCCTCAAAGTTCCACACCCTCTCTTTTTATATAGAGGAAGCTTTTCTTCCCGTTGGCCGCCACCAGTCTACTGCTGCCCTTGGCAGTCGACTTCTGCCACTACAACGGCCTCCGAACACGTCGGATCTCGACCGTTGTAGTCCAACGGAATACTTGGCAGTCGACTGATTTAACCCATCAGTCGACTGCTGCCTCCGTAGTCGACTGGCCAGTTGGCTACGAGTGGTTCTGTGGCCAAACCCTTTCTACTATCAGCTTTGCGCCGCCGATCGATGGTCTTGGTAATCAATCAGCGCCTACATATGGCGGCATTGCTGGTCCAAAAACAACCCGATCGAATACCGGTTGAACTACGTTCGACTTCGGAAGCGATCATTGCCATTCCATGGCGATGTCGTGTCGGGAAATCCCATCCGACACTTAGCCAAATGGTCAAGTTTCACCTAAGAGCTACTACCCCTTCCGGGTTACATTCGCTCACTCTCATCTCTCGGAGTCCCTCGCCTTCGAAGTTATCTTCGTCCGGCCACGTCCCTCGGATGCGCCAAGCGCATGGGTCTGCAGCACCATCCTTCGCGTCTTACCGTGAAGTCTACTTCCTCCAGCTTCACTCCAAGCTCCCTGTCCGGCAATCCCTTGGATCCTCCAAGCACACGGCTTCCGCAAAGCTATCCTTCACCGACTCAAGGACCGAGTCATGAGATGTGAAACTCGCCTATGCTCCATGTGTGAATTACTAAGTCCTGCAAGACTCCAACGCACATATCAAATCACACTAACAACCTAACTTAAACCCTTTGCCACATCAAAACCATATCACGGCAAGAGATTGCCCTAACAATCTCCCGCTTTTTGATGTGTGGCAATCCGTTTAAGTTAGGTAAAAACATTTGATATAAATTTATAAGGTAAGAAACCATGTAAACATAAACATGATATAACAACATGTAACTCCCCCTTAATCCATGAAACTCCTATACATATTTCTCCCCCTATCATAATTTACTTAAACACAATTATTTCTCCCCCTTTGACACCATCAAAAAGATTAACACTAAGTTGTAAACTCATGGCATCAAGTCTAATAGAAGGAAAGTACCAAAAATTGGTTTAAAATCTGAATTCAGCCTTTACTTTTCTGATTTTCAGGGCACCAGTCGACAGCTATCAGAATGGCAGTCGACTGGCACAAAGAAATCCAAAATTCTGATTTTCTGGGTGAATATCAAAAATGCATTAAAAATTCCAAAAAATTCAAAAAATCACGAAATTTGGAGAACATATTTCTTTTAAGCATATCTATTACTGAAAAATAGCTTTTCATGAAAATCATTAGATTTTCTTGTTTTTGACAAAAATCCAAAAGCTTTAAAAACCACTAGGTTTTTGATCATTCTAGTATCAAGTTTACTACCTAGTTTTGCATCCAATTGTTTCAAAACATGAATACATAGATTTTAGGGTAAGAAATTGTTTTGAAAACATATGAAATATCCAACCATGATCTTTGGGCAATATGTCTATGAATTAAACATAAGCCTTCCCCATGATTGGTCTATTATTGCTATTTTGATACCTTAAATGACCATCTAAATGCCATAGGCACTAGTGGGCATTTGTATCATCCTAACATCTCACTCATGCTATGTTTTCAATCAAAGGTAGTCTATTGTGAGTGTGAGATGCATCCTAGAGGTATTTGTATATACTTAACCATTATATTCATACAATTCTATCAAGGTTAAGTATCAACCTAACAATCTACATGATCATAAAGACATATATGACTTAATTTCACATTATGATCATGAAACAAATGTGTTCATCAATTTATAATCATGCATTAGGTATTACATCATGATAATAAGCAAATATCACCTAAAGCATGATTTATACCCTTAAAGCCCATGACTATGTGCCAAAAGTCAAGATCATAAATCATGATTGCAAACATACATGACAATTTTATTAACTATCATGACTTAAGCATTATTATCTATTAATAGGCACATTATCATCACCTAACACTATTTCAAAAATGTTGTCCCGCCATCCTAAGTCAACCATCATATGATATAGGTCAAGTCCATATGGTTGACTACCCTAGGGTTTTCCTAACCCTTAAGGATGGATTTTGGAACCCAATACAAATTCTTGCCTATGGGGTTCACTAGAAATCCCTTAGGAATCCATTTCCTAGCAATTACTTTCTTCTTATCTTGTCCTCTAGCAATTAGGCATTTATAGGCCTTTTCATTTTTCATTTCTTTATAACCTAGGCCTTTTTTGTTGAAGCTAGCTCTTTGGCTCCCTATGATCATGTTCAAAGTGTTTGAGCCAATAGAGAATTTTTCTAGGGCTTTTGTCAAATAATCTACCTTTTCCCTTAAGGCCCTATTTTCTTCTATGCATACATCACTAACATCAAATGGCATATATTCATGTGAGCATGCATCATCATGACAAGAAGAAATATTTTCACTTTCATTTAAGCATTCTTTTTCTAATTTTCCTTCTAGATCCTTAATTTGATCTATCATGCTCTTATTTTTCTTCTTTGCTCTAAATAAATCCCTAGTTAAGCTAGAAATCATAGAAACCATTTTACTAGGTGAAAGATTAGTTACCATAGTTTCCATGTCCTCTTCTTCTTCTTCGGATGAGGATGTAGAGGAGGCTCCCCCTTCACTTGAGCTCTCTCCACTTGAGCTTGATTCTTCATTTTCGGTGGAGGAGCAATCCAAGTCGTCAAAGGCCATCAATGCAAGGTTGGTGACAAATGCATTCTCTTCTTCCGATGATGATGAAGAGGATGAGGAGGGATCATCCCAAGTCCTTGCCTTGAGAGCTTTGGTCTTCCCCTTTTCCTTTTCCTTCTTTCCTTCTTCCTTTTTCTTCTTGCTCCCCTTTTTCTTCTTCTTTTCTTCCTTCTTTCTCTTCTCCTCCTTGCTTTTGTTCAAGAGGGAACAATTGTCCCTTATGTGTCCCTCTCCTTGGAAATTGTAACAAATGATCTTCCCCCTTGGTCTTCTACTCCTATCATTTGATTTGTTAAATCTAAAACCTTTTAATGCACGCCTTACCCTTCTTACCATATAGGCTTCTTCCGTGCTATCCATGGAGGAGGAGGAGGATGCTTCATCATCATCAGAGGAGGGGATCTCTATCTTCTTCTTCCCCTTGTTTGCCAAAAGTGCTACTCCTCTTGAAGGTTGAATTCTTTGATCTTCTATTATTCCTTCAAGCCTAGATTGATGCAATTCCATAGTGGAGAAAAATTCATCTAGAGTACTTACCTCTAGATTCTTTGAAATATATAATGAGTCCACCATTGAACTCCACTTGGATGATCGGGGAAAAGCATCTATGGCCTTCATTACCATATCCCGGTTGGAGAGCATTTCTCCTACACTTGTTAGCCCAATTAAAATCTCTTTAAACCTAGAATGCAATGAAGTTACCTTTTCTCCCTTTTCTAATTTTATGTTGGATAGTTGGGAGTGGAGGAGATCTCTTCTTGCAAGTTTAGCCTCCGAGGTACTGTCATGAAGCTCTATAAGCTTCTCCCACATCTCCTTGGCACTTAGGCATTCTCCAATTCTATTTATTTCTTGTTGAGGAAGCACATTGTATAGATGGTGCTTGGCTTTTGAGTTTGCAAGGTGCTCCTCTCTTTGCCTCTTGGTCCACCTTGACTTCTCTATTGGCTTCCCTTCTTCATCTCTAGGCAAAACGAAACCGGATTCCATTGTAATCATAATATCAAAATCCATTTCAAAAAATACCTCCATTCGCTTCTTCCACCAAGCGAATTGTCGTTCAAATTTCGGTGGGTAAATATTGAAGCCGACCATCTTTTGAATATGCTTGTTGTGGAGGTTAGTCCTCGACAAGCTTTCCTTGGCTTTGATACCACTTGTAGGGGATCGAACGATAGGCTAAAGGGGGGGTGAATAGCCCTCTTTCGTTGGATGGTGGAATTTGCTCATCTACAAAAGATTAGCCCAATGGAAACAACAAGACAAGCAAATAAACAATATAGAAGAATACAAACAATGCTAACAAGATAGTATCACATGGTTCACGACTACGCTGCTAATCCACAGTCCCTGATTCGTGCTCGGTGAATCACTCCACCAAAACCAATCCACTAATGGTCTCTCCTTTGCACCAAGCTAGGTGGAGGTAACCTTTACAATCAAAATCACTCTTCTTACAATAATAATGAAGTAAAAGCAAGTAAGAAGAGTTTAAAGCTTGTAGGGCACTTGGAAGATCACTTAGAGCATAAGCATTAGCCCCTCAAAGCTCCACACCCTCTCTTTTTATAGAGAGGAAGCTTTTCTTCCCGTTGGCCGCCACCAGTCGACTGCTGCCACTACAACGACCTCCGAACACGTTGGATTCCGACCGTTGTAGTACAACGAAACACTTGGCAGTCGACGGATGGAACCATCGATCGATCTGCCTCTCGTAGTCGACCGCTTCTGGCGGTTCGTGGCCAAACCCCTTCTACCGATCAAGCTGCGCCGAATGATCGATGGTCTTGGCGATCCGCACACATATGGCAATCGACCATCCCCAAAACAACGATCGAATACCGGTCGAACTACGTTCGACTTCGGATATGATCGCCATTCCATGGCGATCGGCGGTGTCGAAATCCCCATCGACTTAGCCAAATGGCTAAGTTTCACCTAAGAGCTACTGCCCCTTCCCGGGTTACATTCGCTCACTCTCATCTCTCGGAGTCCCTCGCCTTTGAAGTTATCTTCGTCCGGCCACGTCCCTCGGATGCGCCAAGTGCACAGCTCTGCAGCGCCATCCTTCGCGTCTCGCCATGAAGTCTACTTCCTCCATCTTCACTCCAAGATCCTCATCCGACAGTCCCTCGTGTTGGATCGAAGCGGATCGCTAGAGGGGGGGGGTGAATAGCGATAAAAACTTTTCTTTTAAATCGTTCGATAGACAATTAAACGCAGCGGAAATGTAAATAAAAACTAAATGAGACAAATAGTTTTTTTACTTGGTTCGTAGCCTTCGGCTACTACTCCAAGGCCCTAACGGTCCTAGACCGTTTACGGAGGGCAATTCACTAAAACACTCCTCCTCATTGGAGGTAGGAGTTTTACGATTACAAAAGCCTTCGAAGCAAAAAGATAGAGAGACAAACCCTCTCTTCTATTAAAGTAAAATGCAACGAAAAGCCTCGATTAAAAAGAATTGCAATATTGAAAGAAATAACAAATTAAGATTATACCAACAACTAAACAAAAGAAACTTTAAGCTAGGGTTGTTGGTAGCACTTCGTTGTTGTAGAGTCGTCGGAGAGTTGAAGCGTAACGGAGACTTTTGAGCACTTAGAATTGAGGGTGAAACCCTAGGTTTGGCCCTCCTTTTATAACCTTTAAGCCCCTCAATGAATGGGTCTTCAACCAATCACAAATGGGCACAAAACTCCTTGAAAAATGGTCATAAAGCTTGACTCCTTGAGGCTAATTTTTGACCACCGGTTGAACTGGCCGGTTGAACTGGCGCCGGTTGAACTGGCTAGTTGAACTGATGGCCAGGATTTTTTACTACAATAAAGAGTTAGCTCAAAATATAAGCGGATTCGATGACCACATGCCGTCCGATCTCAACATAGACCTTCCATGGGAAGTCTTGGGTCGGATCGTCGCCTAAGATCATCCCAGTAAAGAGGATACGACCTCACTTACACTCGTACACACGAGCTTACCTCGATACTTACGTGTCACTTTTGCTTCCGGCCTTCCACTCGATTCCTTCGGCTCCCTCCGAAGTAACTCGAGTGTCGCTAGCCTTCAGCTCCAGCATGAGACTTTTCTGCACACTTGATTTAGCTCATGAGATAACAATATAAGCTTAACTTTATATCGTTTGCTATAATCAAAACTTAGGTTCGACTTAGGTGCCCACTGCACCAACAATCTCCCCCTTTTTGATTTATGGCAAACCCACATACAAAGTTAAGACAAAAATAAGTATGAGATTATGCATGAATGAGTAGGAGTATATAAAAATTCTTTTTCAAGTGCTCCCCCTTGAGGAATCCTGCCCCTTGACCGAGGGTGAGTACTTGAGAAAGGGTTTTAACTCTCCCCCTTGATATTTGCTACTAAGAAAAAGAATTAAGTAACCGAAATTACTTAATATTGGCCATATTGTTTAAAATAAGTTTAAAGTTAAGAAACCAAATGATTTCTTAACCTTGGCCTTTTGTTAAAAGTTAAATAAGTTTTCAAAACATAAAGTTAACTTTTGGTTTAATTATGAAGTAAGAGTTAAGTTATCAAAAAAATTTTTTTTTACCCCTTAACTTTTGTCCTTTTTCTCCTTTTTCTTCCCCTTTTGTCGTATATCGAAAAGAGTAAGGGGTGTGTGGAAAACAAAATAAATGTTAAATTTAAAGTCCAAGCATGTTCCACATTTTTTTTAAAAAAATAATATACTGAAAATAAGTCCATCTATAAAATGTTCGACTCATATTTGGCTTGATTGATATGAAGGATCAACAAGTCCTGATGTCGTTAGTATGATTATACTCATGGTTCATAGCGATGCACTAGCTCTACATCTGGAACCAGGAGTAAGGTCCTAACATCTCACGCCCATCTACGTGGCTAAGTACACAAACACATTAGTCCTATGTGTTGTGAGATGTATTGGCTCCTTAAATCTATAGGTGCATGATATCTAAGGTATGTCCTATGCTAGTTCCATGAAAAAAAGTAAGAAATAGTAGTAAGAAAATATAATTTGCAAGTTCCTATTCTATTACGCACATGCCTAATCTTCATCTCAAGAGACTAAATTCGGCTTCGGGTAGTGGTTTAGTAAATATGTCTGCTAGGTTAGACTTCGAGTCAACATATTCGAGTTGTATGGAGCCGTTGGCTACATGTTCTCGAATGGAATGGTGTTTTACCTCTATATGCTTTGTCCTTGAATGGCATATAGGGTTCTTAGTTAGATTTATCGAACTTATGTTGTCTACAAAAATTTTAGTTTTGGTGAAGTCCAACCTAAAGTCTCGGAGAGTGTGCTTCATCCAAAGAAGTTGAGTTCCACACTCACCCATCGCAACGTATTCGGCTTCGGTGGTAGATAAGGCAACACAATGTTGCTTCCTACTGCACCAACTCACTAGACTTGAGCCGAGTAGTTGACAACAACCACTCGTGCTCTTTCTATCGAGTTTACTACCGGCATAATCCGAATCGGAGTAGCTAATTAGTTCGAACTCCGTAGATCTAGGGTACCAAATACCAACGTTAAGTGTACCCTTAAGATATCTAAGGATACGCATAACTAGGGTTAGGTGAGACTCCTTGGCACAGGTTTGAAACCTGGCGCACATACTTACTGCGAATAGGATGTCGGGTCGACTCGCAGTTAAGTATAGGAGAATTCCTATTTCGCTCCTATAGTACTTTAAGTCAATGGAATTACTTTCTAGGTCTTCTCATAAGTTAACATTAATCGCCATTGGGGTGTTTATTATCTTAGCGTCTTGCATTCCAAATCTTTTAATTAACTCCTTAGTGTATTTTTGTTGATATAGCTATATACCATCCTTAGTTTGTTTAATTTGTAGACCTAAAAAGAAACTTAACTCGCCTACCAAGTTCATTTCAAACTCACTTTCCATGAGTGAAACGAACTCGTTTAGTAAGGCTGAGTTAGAGGTTCCAAAAATTATATCGTCTACGTAAATTTGAGCTATGAATATTTCTTTACCTAAGGTTTTTACGAAGAGAGTTGGGTCAACTAAGCCTTGGTTAAACCCTTTTGACTTAAGATGGATTGAAAGTCTCTCGTACCAAGCTCGAGGAGCTTGTTTAAGTCCATAGAGAGCTTTCTTAAGTTTTAGAACATGGTCGGGTTTATCTAGATTTTCGAATCCGGGGGGTTGGCTAACATAAACTTCTTCTTTAATGTATCCATTTAGGAATGCCGACTTAACATCCATTTGAAACAGCTTAAATCCTCGATGTGCGGCATAAGCTAGCAACATTCGAATGGATTCGAGTCTAGCTACTGGGGCATAGGTTTCGTCGTAATCTAAGCCTTCGACTTGACTAAACCCTTTGGCGACTAACCTAGCCTTGTTTCTAACTACTTCACCTTTATCATCAAGCTTATTTCGAAACACCCACCTTGTTCCAATTATCGTTTTGTCTTTAGGTGGTGGTACTAATTCCCACACTTCATTCCTAGTAAATTGAGCTAGCTCTTCTTGCATTGCAATAATCCAATCGGGATCAAGAAGAGCTTGTTCAATTGATTTGGGTTCTATCTTTGAAATTAAGGAAATTTGACTAAGGTTCCTATAGGATGCTCTAGTTCGAACTCCTAGATTAGGATCTCCTATCACTTGATCGATAGGGTGGTTAGTCTGAATCCTAGATTGGGTTGGGTTTGTGTCACCTAATGCTTGATCAATGGGGTGACTTGGTTGAACACTAGTTTGGTTGGAGTCATCTATCACTTGATCGATAGAGTGACTTGGTTGAATTAGGTTAGGATTAACACTAGACTGATCTCGGATCGAGTTAGGTCTAGTATGAATCGGCTCGCTAATTGGGGTTCTTGGGGTTTTGTAGGTTCATGTCCTTCATCAAATACTACATTGATAGTCTCCTCGACTCTAAAGAATTATCGTTATATACTCTATAAGCTCGACTTGTAGTCGAGTATCCTAGAAAGATTCCGGTCGTGGTCTTGGATGTAAATTTCCCTAGGTAATCCTTAGTGTTTAGGATATGTACCTTACACCCAAATACCCTAAGGTACTTGATGTTAGGTATTTTATCGTGATAAATCTCGTATGAGGTCTTAAGGTGCCTCTTTACCATAAGGATTCTATTTTGGACATAGCATGCCGTATCACGACTTCTGCCCAAAACCTATCGGGTAGGTCATATTCGTTCAACATGGTCCTAATGGCTTCTTGTAGAGTTCGGTTTTTCCGCTCCACTAGGCCATTTTGTTGAGGGGTCCTAGGGCAAGAGAATTCATGGTGGTATCCGTTTAGGTTACAGAAGTCGGTGAACCTTTGATTTTCGAATTCACCACCATGATCGCTTCTAATTCTTTTAACCTTAAGGATTTTTTGATTCTCGATTAATTTGAATAAATTGATTAATTGATCTACGGTATCATTTTTATGTTTGATGAACCTAACCCAGGTAAACCTAGAGTAGTCGTCAATTATGACTAAGCAATATTGACTTTTATTGAGTGACTTGGCTCCATGTGAATCGAATAGATCCATATGTAGGAGCTCAAGTACACTTGAGGTTCGTTCATGGTTAGTTAACTTGTGTTGTGTCCTAGGTTGTTTTCCTTGTTGACAAGCATTACAGATTTTATTAACCAAATTGTTAAGGTTGGGTAAGCCTCTGACTAGGCCACTCTGACTCATCTTGTGGACGAGTGACCGAGTCGTCGGTGCCACAACCATGATTCCTCTTCCTGTGTCATAAGACATTTGGCTGAGGATTTGATTAAGTTAATTGTATAAATGTTATTTGTCCTAGTTCCTTTGAGTATTGTTTTAGCTGTTTCATTTGTTTTAATTACACATTCATTTTCTAAAAATATGACCTTATAATTATTGTCACATAATTGGCTTACGCTAAGCAGGTTATATTCAAAATTCTCTACAAGTAATACATTTTTAATAACAAAATTCGAGTTAAGCTCGATATCACCTGATCCGATGATTTTGAGCTTGCCGTTATACCCAAAGGCTACCGATCCTTGTCGTTTGAATCGAAGCTTTGTGAATTTGAGTTGATCCCCGGTCATGTGTCGGGAGCAACCGCTGTCTAACATCCATTGATCCTACCCACAAGGTGGTTGGATTGGATGATAGATTATTATATTTTTTTTAAAAAAAAATTGGTTGTAAGTTGTTAAACCTAGGTCATCTCACCGGAGTCTATATGATCAAGCATGTTATACTTATGTGTTATTTGTGTGATGACTTCCAATTAAGTTGATTAAGTTCATTTATGTTTAAGTAATGTTAGATTTGGATTTGACCCTAGGCTTGTCAAGTTTACCTTTTCAAGATCATGGCTTCCAGGTCGTGGCGAGGCACAGGGGCCTTCTTTTATCGGATCATCGACCACTTCCTTAGACAAAGCCATTTTCAAGAAAATGATGACTTGACTCACCTAAAATTATTTCCTCGTCTAACTAGTTATTTTTGAAAAGAGGCTCCCCGAGGCTCAATCTTTTCGAAGGATTTTAGTTGATTATTTGAAAAGAGGCTCCCCGAGGCTCAATCTTTTCGAAGGATTTTAGTTGATTATTTGAAAAGAGGCTCCCCGAGGCTCAATCTTTGCGAAGGATTTTAGTTGGTTATTTGAAAAGAGGCTCCCTGAGGCTTAATCTTTTCGAAGGATTTTAGTTTGTTATTTACGTGTTCTAAGTGAGTTCACGAAAGAAAAAAAAAATCTAAGCATGCAATTTCTAAGTTAAAACACAAACATATTTTGTACTGGCTCCCCCTAGACCGTTGAATCGGTTCGGTCTATCCACATAGTGGATTTGGTCCTTGGGAACCCAGTACGAGTTGGATCCTAGAGTTGAAATCAAAGTGGTCTTAGGGACCCATGCTTGGAGACATTTTTTATGTCTACTTACGATTGACATATACGACTTATTGGTCGTGTTTGAGCTAAACCCTAGTCCGGCCTTGTTGTACACGGCCCTTTGCGATCCAAGTAGGAGGTCAAGTCCTTTGGATCCCAAAGTAAACCTTTCCAACGTATTCCTAAGATCTTCGACTTGACTTTTCAAAAGTGAGTTCTCAACTTCGAGTTTTTCAACCCGAGTTGAGTCCTTCTCTTGAACTCGACTAGTCGAAGAGGTTAGGGAGACCTCGTGTTTGAGAATTTTAAGTTCCTCAACCAGGGTCTCGACCTTGGACTCGGACTTAGCTAACTTCCTAGACAAAAACCTAACCGTATTATGTAAAGTATTAAATAAGGTTCGACTCACCTTAAGGGTATCTTTTGAACCGGATGCGTATCCGTGGCTTGACTTGAAGGTAGCTTCATAGTCCGAGTCATCCTCAGGTTCTGACTCAAGTTCAGGTTCGGTCTCCATGTCGGACTCAATCGATTTCGCCATGAAGACGTGGTCTTCGTCTTCTTCGGATGACGCTTCTTCCCATGTCGCATTGAGGGCCTTCTTGTGCTTAGGTGCTTGGTGGTTGAGCTTGGGGCACTCGGACTTTATATATCCAAACCTGTTACACTCATAACACCTAATATTAGAACTTTTAGGCTTACCTTGGTTGGGTCGAGTTGTGGTTCGCTTTCGTCCCTTGGCTATCCTTCGAGCTAGGTTCAATTCTGGGTCAACTTCTTCTTCGGATTCATCTTCCTCCTCGGTTGGTGGTGGCTTGCTTGCGATTTTCTTCTTCTTTGAACCTGGAAACAAGGCTATACCCCTCTCGGGTTCCGAGTTGGACTGCTCATGTAATTCAAAATCCAAAAAGAGTTCATCTAATCTAAGTTTAGAAAGGTCCTTGGAGACCTTGTAGGCATCGACCAATGATGCCCACAAGGTAGTCGTCGGAAAAGAGTTTAGAACATACCTTATAAGGTCGCGGTTTTTGACCTTTTGCCCGATTGCGTGTAGGTTGTTGACTATGTCTTGGACACGGGCGTGGAGTTGCATCGCGGACTCGTGTTCCTACATTTTTAGTGTGTACAATTTATTGAACAACAAATCATGTTTGCAAACCTTAGCTTGATCCGATCCTTCGTGTAACTCGATCAGCTTTGTCCAAAGGTCCTTTGCGCTAATGAAGGGGCCGACGCGATTTAACTCCTCCTTGGACAAGCCGCATTGCCGTCCGATCTCAACATAGACCTTCCATGGGAAGTCTTGGGTCAGATCGTCGCCTAAGATCATCCCCGTAAAGAGGATACGACCTCACTTACGCTCGCACACACGAGCTTACCTCGATACTTATGTGTCACTTTTGCTTCCGGTCTTCCACTCGATTCCTTCGGCTCCCTCCGAAGTAACTCGAGTGTCGCCCGACCACCGCGGCTTCCTCCGGGTGTCACTAGCCTTCAGCTCCAGCATGAGACTTTTCTGCACACTTGATTTAGCTCGTGAGATAACAATATAAGCTTAACTTTATATCGTTTGCTATAATCAAAACTTAGGTTCGACTTAGGTGCCCACTGCACCACCACCTCGGATGCTCCAAGCACATGGCTTCCGCAAAGCTATCCTTCACCGACTCAAGGACCGAGTCATGAGATGTGAAACTCGCCTAGGCTCCATGTGCGAATTACTAAGTATTGCAAGACTCCAATGCACATATCAAATCACACTAACAACCTAACATAAACCCTTTTCCACATCAAAACCATATCACAACATGACATTGCCCTAACACATAAGAGTCCTATTCCTTCGTTCTGCTACACCGTTCTGCTGGGGTTTGCCAGGTGCAGTAAATTGGGATTGAATCCTAGCCTCTGATAAGTAGTTCCTAAACTCTCCCAAGAGGTACTCACCTCCACGATCAGATCATAGTGTCTTGATACTTTTACCTTGACATTTCTCCATATCAGCCTTGAATTCTTTGAACTTGTCAAAGCATTCAGACTTGCGGTGCATTAGGTAAATGTATCCATATCTTGAGTAATCGTCTATAAAAGAGACGAAATACTCAAAACCGCCTCTAGCCTGGATAGACATAGGACCACACAAATCAGAATAAACCAATTCTAACACATCTTTGGCTCAATACCCCTTGGCCTTAAAAGGCCTCTTAGTCATCTTACTCTCCAAGCAAGATTCACAGGTTGGTAGATCCTCTACCACTAATGAACCCAAAGGTCCATCAGCTATCAACCTTTGAATTCTGCTTAGGTTAATGTGACCAAGCCTAAGATGCCAAAGATATGTTTGGTTCATCTTCGAAGATTCTTTTCTCTTATTGGAATTAAAAGATGAGTTATTAACTTCAATTTGCATCGTGGGAGATATGGATTTCTCGTGTTCTACCTATTGTAACACCACAAAATCCATATCTCTCAAAAATATTGCGTGTTCTACCAGATCTACGAAGATGTGGTGTTACAATAGGTTCAGCCGATTGCTCATTATAATGAGTTGTCGGTTGTTGTGCTTCACCAGGTATCTCATCAATGTCTATTTGAGTCTCTCGAGCCTCATCAAGCTCGACGACACTCCCACTGTTTTCTTGCAAGAGAAACTCTTTCTCTAGAAACACAGCATGCCTTGAAACAAACACCTTTTGTTCCACAGGATGATAGAATTGGTAACCCCTTGTTTCCTTAGGGTATCCAATAAATAGACATTTATCAGACTTAGCATCCAATTTGTCTGATACAGTCCGCTTCACATAAGCAAGACAACCCCGTATCTTCAAGTAAGATACATGAGGTTTCTTACCATTCCATATCTCATATGGAGTAGTTGAGACTACCTTGGTAGGCATTCTGTTTAACAAGTAAACAGCTGTCTGAAGTGCATAACCCCAAAAGGACTTGGGAAGAGTCGCATGATTCATCATTGACCTGACCATGTCCAACAAGGTCCGGTTACGCCTCTCAGATACACCATTATGCTGTGGTGTATAGGGCGGAGTCCATTGAGACAATATGTCATTGTCTCTTAGATAATCAAGAAACTCTTGACTTAAGTATTCACCACCTCGATCCGATTGAAGTATTTTAATACTCTTATCATGTTGTTTCTCTACTTCATTTATGAATTCTTTGAACTTTTCAAAGGCTTCAGACTTGTGTTTCATCAGGAACACATACCCAAACCGTGAGTGATCATCGGTGAAGGTAATGAAGTAGCTATAGCCTCCTAATGCTTGAGTTGACATAGGTCCACATACATCAGTATGTACTAGACCTAGTAACTCTCCCACTCGTTCACCTTTTCCAGTAAAAGGTAACTTAGTCATCTTGCCTTTTAAGCATGATTCGCATGTATCGTATGAATCCAATTCAAACGATTCCAGAATTCCACATCGGTGTAATTCGAACATGCGTTTCTTGCTTATATGGCCAAGACGACAATGCCACATATAGGAGTCTATGTGATTATCCTTTCGAGCACGCGTGTTGCTCGCTTCGATATTGAAAATGTCACTGGATACGTCCAATGTATAAATGCCATTACTCAAAGTTCCAGTTCCATAAAGAACTCCATTCAAAGTTATGTAACAATAATTGTTACTAAAAGTCAAATGGAAACCATTTCTATTTAAACAAGAAATAGAAATGATGTTCTTTATCAACAAAGGAATATAAAAGCAATTGTCCAGTTCTAAGACAAGTCCTGCAAGGAGTTCCAACAAATACGTTTCGATGGCGAGTGCAGCAACCTTTGCTTCATTCCCAACACGTAAATTTGACTCTCCCTTGACGAGTCTTCTTCTATTCCTTAGCCCATGTATGTCATTACATATATGTGAGCCACACCCAGTATCCAATACCCAAGTGTCTAAGGAAGTAGAATGACAATCAATAAAGAAGATTTCTGAAGAAGATGGGGCATCCGATGCCTTATCCTTCTTCACGGACTCTTGATGAACCTTGCAATTTCTTCGCCAATGGCTCTCCTTGCCATAATGATGGCAAGTGCCCTTTTGAGCTAGTTCTGCCTTTTAGCCTTTTTCTTCTTCCCCTTCTGCTGTTCCTTTGACTTCCTCTTAGAACCTTTCTTCGAGGAATCAACTAACAACACTGTCCCCTACTCATGCTTCTCAGAAGACTCCACAGTCTTCAGCATGTTGAGCAGTACCACAGATGAACCTCCTAGCATCTCAGAGGTGAAGAGGAGCTTTGAGACTTCGAACCTTTCGAATCTCACTTGCTCATCAACCAACTCACAAAGATGAAGGACTATGATATGAGCATCCATATGCTCATGCTGCTTTCGTAGCTTGGGTTCCATCGTGGCTAGCATGATGCAACTCATTTGTTCAGAATCACTCACATGTTTCTGATAGGCCAACAATTGGTCCAAAGTTGCATCGTCACTAGGACGGGCGGGAAGAGGCGCTTCGAGGACATTTACAAGCTTTTCACCTTGAGAACAATTCTCAAGTTTCTAAGCCAGTCCAAGAAGTTTGGCCCAGTCAATTTATTTGAATCCAAAATGGAACGCAAATTCAAACACATCATGATCAATATATTAACTTAGAAATACAAAACGAGCATATATGGGAAAGATGATTTTAAAAATGCATCAATATACATTTATAAATCCCATTCAATTTTCGAATTTCAAAAACCCCAAAATCACTTCGGGAGATTGTAGGTCCATCTCCGAATGGGCTGATATCCATCATAGTTATGAACAACCTTGGAGAGAGTCCAACAAGCCATTCATAACTACGACGGTAGGTATCATCTATACCGATTGCATATCACGTATATGCAACTATCACAATGTGCTATCAACTATTTGAATGTTCACACATACATCGGGTTGTTAACACATTAACAAGTATGCATCATATGCATAGCACCCAACTTCACCTCCCTTTACATCGACCTTGGAGAGAGTCCAACAAGTCGATGCTCTAGGTTAAAGCCAACCCATTAATCAGGACATAGTTTTAATATGGTTAGAGCGCATTCAACCAATTAGCCCAGCTTGGAGAGAGTCCAACAACCAAAGCTAACGATTGACCTCTGACTCTTACCATATTAGTATTAAACTATTCCATGGTTTGAACATATTCAGGTTCGAGCCGGGCTTGGAGAGAGTCCAACAACCAAAACAAGAAACAGAACTCTGGTTCTAACCATATTAATGGAAGGTGTAGGCTTTAATATTGATTAAGGGTTTTTATGTCTCATCCTCTTTGCATGCAAATAACTATTATCTACATGACATGGCATACATGGCATACATCTACATGTCACGACACGCATGGCATAATGTTATGCATCTAATGCAATTACATGGCATACAATTATGTCATGTATATAATTTCCTTATATGTCATAACTATTTATGGAAATAAAGTATGTTTAAGATTTGATTCTCCAAATCAAATTATAATTAAATTAGGAAACAAATTTCCAAATCTAATCACATATTTTATTCATGGAATTATTTGATTAAGGAAAGTCTATTTAGGAAACCAATTTCCTAAATCATTGAAACTACTTATGGAAATAAAATATTTTTAAGATTTGATTTCCCAAATCAAATCATGATTAAATTAGGAAACAAATTTACAGAATCTAATCAAATATTTTATTTATGGAAAATATCAATTTCCATAAATACTTCCAACTTTCCAAAAGTGGAAGATTTCCATAAATACTTCTAGACTTTCAAAAATTGAAAAATTTCCATAAATACTTCTAAATTTCCAAAATTTAGAAAATTTCCAGAAATACATTATGACTATCGCAAAACCATTTTTACGATTATGTCGAAACACAACCTGGGCTCTGATACCACTGTTGGGTTTCCGGCACCGCGGCGTGTGTGTTCGATCATGTTTCGTAAACATGAACACAGCGGAAGCAATAAAAATAATAAATACTCCTATTTATTACAACACACACAACACACGCATGCATATTACAACAAGTGTAGACATAACCGTAAATTAAAATTTGCAATAAAAGAAATTTATCTACGTTATACCTTTCGTATGACGTGTAGCGGGAACGGCATCAACCGGAACGATCCTCGTAAGAATCGTCTCTATCCGTATCCACGCCGTGCTCCTCGGGATGACTTCGCTAAGTCACGAGCTTCGTCTTCGTACGGGTTACTAGCCTCGTGTTGAAGATGACGTGATCGAGAGATGATCACGATCCGAATCCAAATTCGGATCCTAAAACGAGTTTTCAAAACTCGCATCTCCGGAGAGGTATTCGTCAACCGTTTGACGAATCCTTCGTCCTCCACCTCAGAGGATTACCGGAGATTAAATCCCCGGTAAGTTAGCCGCTATCGGAGCACTAACCGTCGTCCAAACGATGCTCCGACAACAAAGAAACAAGCTGTCCAGAAAAACTGGACAGCTTTTGGTGGAGGAATAGAGGCTGGCCAAAGGAGATGTGGAGCTCACCTTATCACCGAACACACAAGAGATCACCGGAGGGTCGCCGGAGCATCGCCGGCTGAAGCTTGGACGCCGGCGGCAAGAAGGTGGCAGCAGCTCCATGAAGTTGGCGGCAACACCATGTTGGGCGGCAACAACAAAAGGAGGCTAGGGTTGGGCGGCCAAAACTTCATTAGCCTTAGGGTTAGGGTTTAAGCCCTATTTTATAGAGAACTAATTCTCTTAATGGTTAATGGATCATATCCATAAAGCCCGTTAACCCGCTCCATTAAGATAAGTTAAAATAAACCAAACCATGATGGTTTATTTTAAGTTAAAACGACCCGAACCAACTTTTGGTTCATTCGCTTAAAATAAACCAAACCCCTTTGGTTTATTCTCATCCATTGGATTAGAACCAAACCATTTTGGTCCATCCATTATGTCTTCATAAGACACGGCCCATCCACGCTTCCATTGCGACTGAAACAATTTCATGCTCGCTTTATGTTTGGTCCAACAAAACATAGTTTCTCTCGGTCTGAGAATCCCATTCTCAAGATCGTTTTAAATCCTTTGGATTACACTCATTGTGCGTGTGACCAAATAGGTTCTCGGTTTATGTTGGCCGTCTATAATTAACCATTAATTATAGAACGATCATGAGTGGCACCTAGTAGTACATCATGATCCCCAATTAACCGAAAAGATCAACGGTTGATCCAGAACTATTTCTGAAACCCTTCAGTAGCTCGAATGAATCATGCCCCATTCCCTTCAGTCATCTTATACCCACTTGGTTCAGGACATGGTCTATTGAGTCAGTCCCCACTAGGCTGTCAACGTCATACCTAGCCCAAGTATTATTTCCTCGTCTTATGGATTCTAGTTACTCCACATGTATCGAAGAGTACCTTACTCTAAACATGTAATGCTTTGGCCAAAGACTTTAGTAACAATCCGACGAGAGGCCATGGGTATACATCTCCTCGCAAGGAGTGGTGAATCCTTTATAGGCTATTCAAACACCTTCGATCACTTCGACTTATACCCAATCATCCCGGGTCCACATCTCCTCGGAGATGTTTGCTTAAGATGTCAAAGCATAAGTCTCCATGATCAAGATGACTTGAATACCGCAAGTCAAAGGAACATCGCACTTAAGCCACAGTAAGAACTTCATTGACATATCTATATATGCAGAGAACCATATGAAGTCTTACGGCTGGTCACTCCAATGAACTAGTTACCATAACTATCATCCACGATTAACTCCGGACATCACTATGTCTCCAGCCAGTGAGAATCAGCTGCTTGGATACACCAAGGAGTATACCTCGTGCTAGTCTCGACAGAATTGATGGTGTCCAAATCCATCAATTCATCGACTAGGGATAATTCCGATACATCACAATTACACATGTAGAGATACTCACTAGTTGTGATCCAATCACAAATTCTCTCATGCTGTGAATCGTATCGTGGACATTCAGTAAATGAGTTTAAAATCCAATCAAATACATAAAACATGTATACTCAAATAGTGAATCTTCATTTATCATATAAATGGTTCATACATAAGGCGATTGCCTTAGGACATCTCTCATATATTACTAACATAGACATGATCAGTGGCTCCCGTATCTACACACCAGGTGCCGGTAGATAACACCGCTAAACATGTTTCAACGACTAGAATAAATGATATACCTTTGTTCTTGCGGTTGGGGCAGTCCTTCTTCTAGTGTCTAGTCTGCTTACAAGTGAAGCACTTGCCTTTCGGCTTCTTCACTCCTCCCTGAGTACCTCCCACCGCCTTCGCCCCGGTTTGTTTCATCTTCTTCTTTCCTTTCGGCTTAGAAGTAGAAACCTTCTGGGTAACCACGACATGTGCCTGAGCACTCTGACGAAATAGTCCCTCTGCCGCGTGGAGTTCTGTCAGGAGTTCCGCCAAAGAATACAACCTCTTGTTCATGTTGTAGTTGAGGCAAAACTGCTCAAAACTCCTAGGCAGAGATTGGAGTATGATATCGACTTGGGTTTCCCCATCGTTCTCAACTCCTAGGACCTCTAACTCATTCAAATGAGCCATCATCTTGAGAACATGATCCCTCACGGGTGTTCCCTCGACCATGGTGGTCGTCATCAAGTTTCTCATGGCCTCTTGCCTCGCAGCCCGATTCTGGTGTTCGAAAAGCTCCTTGAGATTGTGCATCATATCATAAGCAGTGGACATGGCTTGATGCTGATGTTGCAGTACATTTGACATAGATGCCAAAATGTAACACCGCAGCATCTCATCGGCCTTGATCCACTTCTTATAGCTCTCTCTCTCCTTTTCCCCAGAATTATCTGCAGGCTTGGGAGGGCACTCTTCGAGGAGTACATATTTGTATTCCTCAGGAGTCAAGACAATGTCTAGATTTCTCTTCCAATCTACATAGATGGGTCGAGTAAATTTGTTCTCTTTCAGTATCACAGCAAGTTGGTTGAAAGTCATTTTGAAAGAAAACCTAAGAATCACATAAATAAAAACATTAGATTTCAAAAAATTATTGATTCCTCAAACAATAAAATTTTAAAATCAACCAACACCTCAAACCACCGAGAATATCGTATGCCACGATAGTGTGGACATATTAGAATTCTACATTTGTAAGAAGAGGTTTTACCCATTAATTTTACTATCTTGTCAACCTAACTTTTTGACAAGTAAAATTAATAGTTGGTTCCACTTTGGCCCTACACATAAAAGCAATGACTCCGATGGGGAGGATACTTATATTTGTATCTAAGTGTTCACCATTACTCGGTACTAAGTTAATTATCTCGGGTTATGTGCCTTACGATGGGCAAGTACACATGCTCCTTAATAATTTCCTATAACCATATTCGACCTTGTGATCCGCAAACAAACCCATCCGATGGGGAGGAAGGCACTCAGAGCCGACGCGCAAGTTTGTTTGCATCACTTGTCAAATCGTAATAGAGGCTGCGGTAATTTATAAAAATATCCCTCTCCCACTTACTAATTTGAAATTGAGGAATTTTCCTAGCCTACGACATGCATATCAAACAAAAAGCAATAAATATGAAAAATAAATTATTTTCCAACTATTATGGCTTTTGTCTTCAATATGACTCACGTCACATCGCCATCTCGTCCGCTCCTCCTACGCCATGTACGAGCCATCCGGAGATCCAAGCTGAGACTAAAACCTATTTTAATTTACATCCATCGATCCTATACTCCACGAGGGAGTGTACGTGAAATCTAGATCGAAAGTAAAATAAAATAAAGAGCAGCTAAACAATGCCGTATTTAATTTACCAAAAACTAAATACTAGCCTCGTCAACCCCGAGGATTCAACAAAATAAATATTTACACACATACAATCACATATACACATATGGCCATAATAGTCGGATCTTATGCTTGCAACAAAAGAGTTAAACTACGCATATCCTACTATTATGCGGCACATATAATATATGAAAAAGTGTATAAAAAATAACCGAATCCAAAACACATAAAACCGTAAACCTTGGCTCTGATACCAATTGTAGGTTTTTGCTTATCGAGTCCGTGAGGGGAAACTTTGCTTCCCACTTCACCTCGATAGCTTGTCCATGGCGATCCCTTCGATGTCCCCGGATAAAAAAAATTTAATCCTAGACAAAAGGGATTTCACAAACCACCAAGTCATCGTCGTGCTATTCGTTTAGAGAGGTCACTTGAACAAACTAGTTGTTCAAGCGACCATCCTCTATTCTACGAGTAGCCGCGGAATAGACGATGTCCGGATCGCCGGTTTTTGTGTTTATGCTCGGGATCCAAGTATTATTTAGCCATTTACAGATTTATAACATGCTTATAATTGAAAAACATAAACAAAAGAAGAAAGTATAATAGGTATACCTCTCGATCTTCTAATGTATGACCTTCCTCCTTTTGGATGTCATGTGGGCGACGATCCACCAAAAGTCGAAGCTCCTAGATGCCAAATCTTCCTTCCTTGCTCTTCCAAAGAAAGAGGAAATTCTCCTCACTAGAAACAACCAACAAGGAACCAAGATTATCCTTGCCGCCGCCCAACTAGATGAAGGAGAAGATGGTGGAAAACAACCAAGACACCAAGGGAAGCCCTATATCTTGTTTCCACCACCTAAGGAGAGGGAAAAGGAAGCTTTTGGGTGCCGGCCAAGGCTGGAAAAAAGCTGGGAAGGGTGCTGGACATTGGCCAAAAGAGGAAGAAGAAGAGAGAAAGAACCTTCCTTATTTGGTTCCACCCTTGCCTCCAAACCCTAATCCTAATCCTATCTCAAATAGGATTCCTTCTTGCCACCCAAATGTGGGCAATGTGCTGTCTTGGAGGCTCATCGGCTCCCATGTCCCCGGATTAAAATTTTCACTAATGAAATCTAATCCGGATGGGATGAGTTTCCTAAGCACAACCAATTCGTCATCGTGCTAACGACTTGAGCGATTGATTGAACAAACTAGTTGTTCAAGCAACCAAACTCTTCTAGTCGGTTAGCCGCGGAAGAGACGACGGACGAATCGCCAATTTTTGTGTTTATCTTCGGGGTCCATGATTATACAAATACATACAAATGAAAACTAGTATAATCAACACATACTAACATAAACATAAGAACATGCAAAGATCAATAATAAAACTTGTAAAAGTTTTATACCTCTTGATCTTCTATCGTATGACCTAACCTCCTTGTAGACTTCGTGTGGGCGAAGATCCTCCACAAGTTGAAGCTTCCTAGATCTTCTTCAATCCGAAGAAAGAATAACTATCCTTCCCTTCTTGCTTGAGCCAACCACCAATCCACAAAGGATTGATGCCGCCGGCCCCAAGAATAGAGAGAACTAAATGGAAACCACCAAGGAACCAAACTAAGGACAAACCCTAGCTTCTAGTGTCTCCAGCCAAGATGGAGTGAAGAGGAGAAAGGGAATATGTTGGGCGCCGGTCAAGGTGGAGGGAATAGAGGAAGGAGCCGACCACACCCTAGGAAGAAAAAGAGATCTTCTCCTATAGTTGCCGCCCACCTTCTTGCAAACCCTTGCCGACCAACCATAAGAGCCAAACCCTAATCTAATTAGGGTTTCCTCCTTAGGCTTTCTTGCCGCCCAACCAAGGTGGAGGGAAGAGATCTAGGAGCTGGCCACCTTCTAGGAAGAAGAAGAGATCCTCCACAAGTTGCCGCCCACTCTTCCTTCCAAACCTTGCCGCCCAACCAAAGAGCCAAACCCTAATTCAATTAGGGTTTCCTCCTTAGACTTTCTTGCCGCCCAAGCAATGAGTGTAGGGATGTATACTGAAAAGTCTATCTTTTGTATGAACATCTTTATTTTGAAATAAAAATCACATGATCATTGTTTGCATATTTTTATGGTTATGCAATATTGTCTAATACGTTACATTGTAGATAACATGGTGTGTGGTGTCACACGGGAGATCTTGTTATCGGCTCCTTTTAAAGTATAAGTAAAGGCTCACAACCGAGATGACTTTGGACAAACCATCGGAATGGTTGTAGTGTGATTTGGTATTGGTTTGTCTTGACCATAGAATCACACTAGTGCACTTTGTGTGTATTGAGCAGGACCGACACACAGGTGATTCAATTTATTGCTGACTACATAATCGAATCGGACCTCAGATATTATTTAGTACATGCTCTTAATCCCGATATAATAACGGGCACATATACTTGGTACTCATCTCTTTGATTTACCAATGGGAGAGATTTGTAGATTAAATCGATAGACTCGGTAAGTTGGGAGATGATATTATTTATATGGTGTGTCGTTGATTATAGGAGGAAACCGTGTCCTATATATTAGGATGATGATGTCCCCTTGAGGAGCTCATAAGGTTCATAAACGTGACTTGGTCCCAAGATGATGAAAAGGTTGAGTGGTACTACTCAAGGAGTTAGATGTTGATTAATTAATGGTTAGTAAATTAATTAATCGACGGACATTCGAGATCTTAAACACGGGGAGAAAATTTACAAATAATATATGGAGCCCATATTGTCATATGGGGGTTGGTGAGGTAGATCAATGATGGACCTTTAGTGGATTGGATCATCATTAGTGGATCAGACTTTATGTGGGCTTGATCCATGGGTGGCCAAGACCCAACTCCTCCTCATGGTCCCTAATGTAGCCCATTAACACCTCAAGATGCTTAGATCCAATGGATAGAAACAAAACTCTAAGATCCATTGGTAGAGATCAAATCTCTAAGATCCGACGGTTGAGATTAAATCTCTAGATCCGACGGTTGAGATTATATCCCTAGAACCAATGGAGGAGATTAATTCATGACTTATCCCTAACTCTATAAAAGGAGGGCATGGGGAGTGGTCGTGGATTACATGATGATCAAGAGGAGAGCTAGGGTTTGGGCGGCAAGGAGCAATCCTATTTGAGATAGGATTGGGATTAGGGTTTTGAGGCTAGGGTGGCACCAAATAAGGAAGGTTCTTTCTCTCTTCTTCTTCCTCTTTGTGCCAACGTCCAGCAGCCTTTTCCATCTCTTTTCAAGCTTTGGCCGGCACCCAAGGTCCCCTTCTTCTTCTCCATAGGTGGTGGAAACAAGATATAGGGTTTCCCTTGGTGTCTTGATAGTTTTCCACCATCTCCTTCTCCTTCTAGTTGGCCGGCGGCAAGAGCTTTGATAGCTCCTTGTTGGTTGAGTTTTGGAAGGAGAAAAACATTGTTTCTCTTCTTCCTCTTGCTTGAGAAAAGCAAGTAAGGAAGTTTTGCGATCTAGGAGCTTTGACTTTTGGTGGATCGTCGCCCACACGACGTCCAAAAGGAGGAGGGTCATACATTAGAAGACCAAGAGGTATAACTATTCTTCTATCTCTTTTATTCATTGCTTGTGTTTTTTTTTCAAAATATAAGCATGTTATATTTCTGTAAATAGGCTAAATAATACTTGGATCCCAAGTATAAACACAAAAACTGGCGATCCGGACATCGTCTATTCCGCGGCTACTCGTAGAATAGAGAATGGTCGCTTGAGCAACTAGTTTGTTCAAGTGACCTCTCTAAACGAATAGCACGACGATGACTTGGTTGCTTTGGGAATCCCTTTTGCCTAGGATTAAATTTTTAATCCAGGGACATCGAAGGGATCACCATGGTCAAGCAACCGAGGCGAAGGGGAAGCGAAGTTTCCCCTCACGGACTCGACAAGGGAAATCCCTTCAATTGGTATCAGAGCTTCCGGGCAAAACCTTCAATTGGTATCAGAGCCAAGGTTTCCGGTTTTGTGTGTTTAGGATTCGGTTAATTTTTATGTACTTTTTCATATATTATATGTGTTGGATAATAGTAGGATATGCGTAGTTTAACTCTTTGGTTGCAGGCATAAGATCCCACTATTATGGCCAAATGTGTGTATGTGATTGTATGTGTGTAAATGTTTATTTTGTTGAATCCTCGGGGTTGACGAGGCTAGTATTTAGTTTTTGTAAATTAAATACGACATTGTTTAGCCGCTCTTTATTTTATTTTACTTTCGATCTAGATTTCATGTACACGCCCTCCTAGAGTATAGGATCGATGGATGTAAATTAAAATAGGATTTAGTCTCGGCTCGGATCTCCAGATGGCTCGTACATGGCGTAGGAGGAGCGGACGAGATGGCGATGCGACAGGAGTCATATTGAAGACAAAAGTCATAATAGTTGGAAAAGAATTTATTTTTCATATTTATTGCTTTTTGTTTGATATGCATGTCGTAGGCTAAGAAAATTCCTCAATTTCAAATTACTAAGTGGGAGAGGGATATTTTTATTAATTCCCGCGGCCTCCATTACAATTTGACGTGTGATGCAACAAACTTGCGCGTCGGCTCTGAGTGCCTTCCTCCCCATCGGATGAGTTTGTTTGCGGATCACTAGGTCAAATAATGGTTATAGGAAATTATTTAGGGGCGTGTGTACTTCCACATCGGTAAGGCACATAATCCGAGATAATTCCCTTAGTATCGTGTAATGGTGAACACTTAGATGCAAATATAAGTATCCTCCCCATCGGAGTCACTGCTTTTATTTGTAGGGCCGAAGAGAAACCAACTATTAATTTTATTTGTCAAAAAGTAAGGTTGACAAGATAATAAAATTAATGGGTTAAACCTCCTCTTACAAATGTAGAATTCGTATACGTCCACACTATCGTGGCATGCGATATTCTCGGTGTTTGAGGTGTTGATTGATTTCAAAAATTTTTTATTTGAGGAATCAATAATTTTTATTGAAATCTACAGTAATAATAAGCATGTTGTGTGTGCTTGAAAATTCCTCATTTTCAATTTACTAAGTGGGAGAGGGATATTTTAATTAATTCCCGCGGCCTCCATTACAATTTGACATGTGATGCAACAAACTTGCGCGTCGGCTCTGAGTGCCTTCCTCCCCATCGGATGAGTTTGTTTGCGGATCACTAGGTCAAATAATGGTTATAGGAAATTATTTAGGAGCGTGTGTACTTCCCCATCGGTAAGGCACATAATCCGAAATAATTCCCTTAGTACCGTGTAATGGTGCACACTTAGATGCAAATAAAAAGTATCCTCCCCATCGGAGTCACTGCTTTTATTTGTAGCTCATTATAACTACAGTCACCCATTAATATGGATACCAAACCCAGAGGGAAGAGAAGAATACCAGAAGGATCCCGTGCCTAATACACACGACCCCAACTGCTATGGATGCACCATGTGCTACAATGGATGTAGCATCAGAGGAAGCAACCCCAGCACATACGGCGACAGCCCCAGCTAGGATGAAGGGTCACCCAACCACAACTTTTACCACAAAGGATCATGAGCAACCACTGGAATCCCAGGAATTGATTACAGCGAAGGATCATCGTCACTCATCGACGTCCCTGTAATATTTGCCCAATTGATGCCCTGGGAGAAAAACCAGGCTCATGACCCACAACTAGGGGTAGCACCACCACTACAATGACCGGGCTATAAGACGCTACAGGACCTAATGGAAAGACATCTTTCCATCCATACATTCGTGGAAACCACAGGACCATCTTCTTCTCTGGAGAATCAGGGGGGCTACCTTGCAGGAGCTACGAGCCCAGGGGCCACTGTACTCCAGCCCATGGTTAGTAACCCTGAGGATCCAGATCAGGATGATGAGTACCTAAATCAAATCTGGTACCTGGTGAATTTAGCAAACCCGGCAGTTCCCGAAACCATATGGGATGACTTCTCAGATGATGATGACTGGCACAACCCTTTTGCAAGCACCAGTCAAGAGGAGGTACTGGCGGTAGGAGTAGAATCCAGTATGGAGTACCCCGGTCTTCGACACCTATTCAATGCTCAACGGGGTGAACAAAATATGGAGCAGCTCAGACAAATTCACCCAGCCTTAATAGAAGTCCAAGATAGACCAGATCCCAAGATATAGAAACAGCTCGAGGAAGCAATCAACCACTTAACCGATAATATGAAGAAGTGTTCTAGCATGGGGACCACCGTTCAATTAGCCAGCAGTATGAGGCCTTACTTCAATTTAGAAGAAGGAGAATCCGAGGAGGAGGGTTTAGAGTGGAGGAGGATCAAATCATGAGAAACCAACTCCATCAACTCCAGAAGAAAGCGGCCGACGCCATAGTCCAAGCACTTGGACAACTCTGGTCGCTACATGCGCTAAAATTATAGGAGTGTACTAGGTTTAGCACCCCAGACAACTGGTGCCAAAATTGGTACCCCACTACAAAGATGGTGGATACACAGCTGGAGGAAGCAATAGTGTTAATCAAGGAACACATGCAAACTATGTCTCATTTCCAGTTGTAGATTCCTTTCGGCGTGCTGTCAAGGGTTGCAATTAGTGTGCCTTGTCACCTTTACCTTCTTTTTCGTACATTAGATGTGATGTCAATAGTGGAAATCGATGTGCCCTGTCACATTCTCCCATCGATCAAGTTTCTGCTCGTGATCTCCATTGGTCGTAGTGCATTGGTGGCCTGTGCTGGCTGTATAATCCAGTTGAGACCCTGTAACATAGATGAAGACTACCTTCTTCCCTGAAGTGCCCTTATGCCATGGCTTACCAGATAGTCAACAACCCCCTGGATCTCATAGAGGAAACCCACATTGGGGCTATTGGATAGTCGGCCTATTAATCCCCTTGTGATCAGGAGGTTGGCCTCACCATTCTGCCATTGTTCATAACCCCTCGTGAGTATAGATACCTGTATGCTTCTGTAGAAGTCTCCTATTGTAAGCATAAGGTCGAGAATCACATACACCATCTGGGATCCATGTGATAGGTCCACCTCCATGGCTGCTATAATGGCTCGGTCTCCATGCCATCGATTGAGACGTGAGGCTCTCAACTCCACCGAGCTCACCTCTATAAAAGGATCCTTCCCATACCATTGCAGGGCATTCAAGCAACTACTACTTGAGACTTACTTTGGTTTCTGAAATTGGAGTCTCTGAAGTTTTTCAAAAAGCCTATTTAAATTTCTTTTCTCAATAAACAAGAACTTGTGAGTTTTAATTATGTCTCATTGTTTGCTTATTTCATTACGCGTCGCAAGATAGTCGTTCCAGATCTTTGTAGGCAGCATCTTGAATTATAGTCGAGCCCTGGGAAGGGTCTTTAGATGAGAAAACCCTCCTCATCTGAGATAGGATATTCTGTGTTCCTTCTCTACCTTCTGCAGTACTTAGGAGCTCATCATATTCAATCAGGTAGTTCATCCTTCATTGTATCCAGGCGAGCTTTTCAATTTCCCTTAGTACATTTTCCATGTATTCCGCCTTGTCTCTGGCATCAGTGAATCCTTGGCACGATACATGGTTCTTTGTGATTGATTCCCATCGGACAAATACGTCATCAAAGAGCCCTAATTGTGTAGGGACGATGAATAATGCTCCTACCTTCTATTGCGCAGAAGGCAATGTCCATAGCTCATTGTTCTCGTCTCTTCTAAAGCGGGCATTGTATGGCCTCTGGGTTACGGGGGTTGCGGACAGACCTGGGTCAGTTTCCGCTCTCGGTGGTGAGTACCCTGGTGGTCCCATAGCTGCTTCATATATAGGTGGTATATAGGGGGATGCTACTGTGCTTGATGAGTAAATATGTTGTTAATCCCATTGAGCATTGATTAAGCGTCGGAGAGTGGGGTACTCCATACTGGATTCTACTCCTACCACCTGTACCTCCTCTTGACTGGTGCTTGCAAAAGGGTTGTGCCAGTCATCATTATCTGAGAAGTCATCCCATAAGGTTTCGGGAACTATTGGGTTTGCTAAATTTGCCAGGTACTTGATTTGATTTAGGTACTCATCATCCTGATCTAGATCCTCAGGGTTACTAACCATGGGCTGCAGTACAGTGGCCCCAGGGCTTGTAGCACCTGCATGGTAGCCCCCCTGATTCTCGAGAGAAGAAGATGGTCCTGTGGTTTCCACGAAGGTTTGGATGGCAAGATGTCTTTCCATTAGGTCCTGTAGCGTCTTATAGCCCAGTCGTTGTAGTAATGGCGCTACCCCTGGTTGTGGGTCCTAAGCCTAGTTTTTCTCTGAAGGCGTGGGGTGAATATTCTTTGGGGCGTCGGCGATTGTCGATGATCGCCATCGTAATCAATTCTTTGGGATGCTAGCGATTCTTGATGATCCTTCGTCGTAAAAGTTGTGGTTGGGTGACCCTTCATCCCAGAGGGGGTTGTAGCCGTATGCGCTGGGGTTGCTTCCTCTGATGTTGCATCCATCGTAGCACATGGTGCATCCATAGCAGTTGGGGTTGTGTGTACAAGGGTCGGGATCCTCCTGGTATTCTGCTCTTCCCTCTGGGTCTGGTATCCATATTAAGGGGTGACTATAGCTATAATGAGTCACCAGCAGAGCAATGATCTGACCCTGATAAACATACATTGGTAGGTCAGTCAGATTATAGAAAGAAATTTTTACTTCCCCAACATAGTGACTGTCTATGGTGCTTGTTTCGATGCTTAAAGGGTTGTCTCTGTAAGATAGAGACCTGGCAGTTATCTGCCCATACATCCCTTCCGGTAGCTCGATACTCAGTCTTGTTGAGATCTGCTTCTTCGTGTATGTGGTAATTTCACAATCTTCATCCGCCATCCGTGCATATCCTGCTGCTCCGCTATAGTATTTGTTAGTAATATATGAGAGATGTCCTAAGGCAATCGCCTTATGTATGAACCATTTATATGATAAATGAAGATTCACTATTTGAGTATACATGTTTAATGTATTTGATTGGATCTTAAACTCATTTACTGAATGTCCACGATACGATTCACAGCATGAGAGAATTTGTGATTGGATCACAACTAGTGAGTATCTCTACATGTGTAATTGTGATGTATCGGAATTATCCCTAGTTGATGAATTGATGGATTTGGACACCATCAATTCTGTTGAGACTAGCACGAGGTATACTCCTTGGTGTATCCAAGCAGCTGATTCTCACTGGCTGGAGACATTGTGATGTCCGGAGTTAATCGTGGATGCTAGTTATGGTAACTAGTTCATTGGAGTGACCAGCCGTAAGACTTCATATGGTTCTCTGCATATATAGATATGTCAATGAAGTTCTTACTGTGGCTTAAGTACGATGTTCCTTTGACTTGCGGTATTCAAGTCATCTTGATCATGGAGACTTATGCTTTGACATCTTAAGCAAACATCTCCGAGGAGATGTGGACCCGGGATGATTGGGTATAAGTCGAAGTAATCGAAGGTGTTTGAATAGCCTATAAAGGATTCACCACTCCTTGCGAGGAGATGTATACCCATGGCCTCTCGTCGGATTGTTACTAAAGTCTTTGGCCAAAGCATTACATGTTTAGAGTAAAGTACTCTTCGATACATGTGGAGTAACTAGAATCCGTAGGACGAGGAAATGATACTTGGGCTAGGTGTGACGTAGTCAGCCTAGTGGGGACTGACACAATAGACCATGTCCTGAACCAAGTGGGTATAAGATGAGTGAAGGGAATGGGGCACGATTCATTCGAGCTACTGACGGGTTTCAGAAATAGTTCTGGATCAACCGTTGATCTTTTCGGTTAATTGGGGATCATGATGTACTACTAGGTGCCACTCATGATCGTTCTATAATTAATGGTTAATTATAGACGGCCAACATAAACCGAGAACCTATTTGGTCACACGCACAACGAGTGTAATCCAAAGGATTTAAAACGAGCTTGAGAATGGGATTCTCAGACCGAGAGAAACTATGTTTGGTTGGACCAAACATAAAGCGAGCATGAAATTGTTTCAGTCGCAATGGAAGCATGGATGGGCAGTGTCTTATGAAGACATAATGGATGGACCAAAATGGTTTGGTTCTAATCCAATGGATGAGAATAAACCAAAGGGTTTGGTTTATATTAAACGAATGAACCAAAGGTTGGTTCGGTTCGTTTTAACTTAAAATAAACCATCATGGTTTGGTTTATTTTAACTTATCCTAATGGAGCGGGTTAACGGGCTTTATGGATATGATCCATTAACCATTAAGAGAATTAGTTCTCTATAAAAGAGGGCTTAAGGGATTGTTAAACCCTAATCATCCAAAACCCTAAACCTAGTTGCCGCCCAACATATAGTTGCCGCCCAACATATTGTTGCCGCCCAACATATTGTTGCCGCCCAGCTTGTGGTGCCGCCGTCCAGCTCCTTGCCGGCGACCAACCTTCAGTCGGTGAACCTCCGGTGACCCTCCGGTGATCTCCTCTAGGTTCGGTGATAAGGTGAGCTTCCATCTCTCCTTTGCCGGCCTCTATTCCTCCACCAAAAGCTGTCCAGTTTTTCTAGACAGCTTGTTTCTTTGTTGTCGGAGCGTCGTTTGGACGATGGTTAGTGCTCCGATAGCGTCTAACTTACCGGGGATTTGATCTCCGGTAATCCTCTGAGGTGGAGGACGAAGGATTCGTCAATTGGATGACGAATACCTCTCCGGAGAAGCGAGTTTTGAGAACTCGTTTTAGGATCCGAATTTGGATTCGGATCGTGATCATCTCTCGATCACGTCGTCTTCAACACGAGGCTAGTAACCCGTACGAAGACGAAGCTCGTGACTTAGCGAAGTCATCCCGAGGAGCTCTGCGTGGATACGGATAGAGACGATTCTTACGAGGATCGTTCCGGTTGATGCCGTTCTCGCTACACGTCATACGAAAGGTATAACGTAGATAATTTTCTTTATTGCAAATTTTAATTTACGGTTATGTCTACACTTGTTGTAATAGCATGCGTGTGTTGTGTGTGTTGTAATAAATATAGATTTATTATTTTTAATTGCTTCCGCTGTGCTCATGTTTACGAAACATGATCTAACACACACACGCCGCGGTGCCGGAAACCCAACAGTGGTATCAGAGCCAGGTTGTGTTTCGACATAATCGTAAAATTGGTTTTGCGATAGTCATAATGTATTTCTGGAAATTTTCTAAATTTTGGAAATTTAGAAGTATTTATGGAAATTTTTCAATTTTGGAAAGTCTAGAAGTATTTATGGAAATCTTCCACTTTTGGAAAGTTGGAAGTATTTATGGATATTGATATTTTCCATAAATAAAATATTTGATTAGATTCTGGAAATTTGTTTCCTAATTTAATCATGATTTGATTTGGGAAATCAAATCTTAAAATATTTTTATTTCCATAAGTAGTTTTAATGATTTAGGAAATTGGTTTCCTAAATAGATTTTCCTTAATCAAATAATTCCATGAATAAAATATGTGATTAGATTTGGAAATTTGTTTCCTAATTTAATTATGATTTGATTTGGAGAATCAAATCTTAAACATATTTTATTTCCATAAATAGTTATGACATATAAGGAAATATATACATGACATAATTGTATGCCATGTAATTGCATTAGATGCATAACATTATGCCATGCGTGTCGTGACATGTAGATGTATGCCATGTATGCCATGCCATGTAGATAATAGTTATTTGCATGCAAAGAGGATGAGACATAAAAACCCTAACTCAATATTAAAGCCTACACCTTCCATTAATATGGTTAGAACTAGAGTTCTGTTTCTTGTTTGGGTTGTTGGACTCACTCCAAGCCCGGCTCGAACCTGAACATGTTCAAATCATTGGAATAGTTTAACTCTAATATGGCAAGAGTCAGAGGTCAATCGTTAGTTTGGGTTGTTGGACTCACTCCAAGCCTGGCTAATTGGTTGAATGCGCTCTAACCATATTAAAACTATTTCGCGATTAATGGGTCGGCTTTAACTTGGAGCATCGATTTGTTGGACTCACTCCAAGGTCGATGTGAAGAGAGGTGAAGTTGGGTGCTATGCATATGATGCATACTTGTTAATGTGTTAACAACCCAATGTATGTGTAAACATTCAATTAGTTGATAGCACATTGTGATAGTTACATATACATGATATGTAACGGTATACTTGATACCCACCATCATAGCTAAGAATGGCTTGTTGGACTCACTCCAAGGTTGTTCTTATCTATGATGGATATCAGCCCATTCGGAGATGGACCTACGATCTCCCGAAGTGATTTTGAGCGTTTTTGAAATTCGAAAAATGAATGGGATTAATAAATGTATATTGATGCATTTTAAAATCATTTTCTCATATATGCTCGTTTTGTATTTCTAGGTCAATAAATTGATCATGACGTCTTTGAATTTGCGCACTATTTTGGATTCGAACAAACTGACTGGGCCTAACTTCCTGGACTGGCTTAGAAACCTGAGAATTGTTCTCAAGGCGGAAAAGCTTGCATATGTCCTTGAAGAGCCTCTTCCTGACCGTCCTAAGGACGATGCAACTCCAGACCAAATGTTGGTCTATCAGAAACATGTGGCAGATTCTGAGCTGGCGAGTTGCATCATGCTAGCGGCGATGGTACCTGAGCTGCAAAAGCAGCATGAGCATATGGATGCTAATACTATGGTCTTCCATCTTCATGAGTTGTTCGATGAGCAAGCGAGATCCGAAAGGTTCGAGGTCTCTAGGCTCCTCTTCACTACGAAGATGCAAGAAGGTTCGTCTGTAGTGCAGTTTGTGCTAAAGATGAACGGGTACATCGAGCGGCTAGCTACCCTCGGTTTTGTGATGGATCATGAGTTAAGTATTGACTTAATTCTGCATTGTTTGCCCAAGAGCTTCTCGCAATTTGTGATGAACTATCGGATGAACAAATTGGAATCCACCATTCCCGAGCTCCTTAATATCTTTGAAGAGTGGAGCCTTACACGTAAAGCATGAGGAGAAGGCGGTTACATTAGTTGATTCCTCAAAGAAAGGTTCTAAGAGGAAGGCAAAAGAATGAAGAAAGGAAAGAAAAAGGCAAAGAAGGCGGAACCCGCAAAGGGCACTTGCCATCATCATGGTGGCAAGGAAGGCCATCGCGAAGAAACTGCAAGACTTATCTTGAGTCCATGAAGAAGAAGAAGGCATCCGATGCCCCATCCTCTTCAGGTATCTTCGTTATTGATTTTCATTCTATTTCCTTATACACTTGGGTATTGGATACTGGGTGTAGCTCACATATATGTAATGACATACAGGGGCTAAGGAATAGAAGAAGACTTGTCAGAGGGGAGTCAAATTTGCAAGTTGGCAATGGAGCAAAGGTTGCTGCGGTCGCCATCGGAACTTATTTGCTGAAGCTCCCTAGTGGACTAGTCTTGGAACTGGACAATTGCTATTATGTTCCTTCTCTAATAAAGAACATTGTTTCTATTTCCTGCTTAAATAGAAATGGTTTCCATTTAACGTTTAGTAACAATTGTTGTTATATAACTTTGAATGGCGTACTTTATGGAACTGGAACTTTGAGTAATGGCATTTATACGTTGGACGTATCCAGTGACATCTTCAATATCGAGGCGAGCAACACGCGTGCTCGAAAGGATAATCAAATAGACTCCTATATGTGGCATTGTCGTCTTGGCCATATAAGCAAGAAACGCATGTCCGAATTACACCGATGTGGAATTCTGGAATCGTTTGAATTGGATTCATACGATACATGCGAATCATGCTTAAAAGGCAAGATGACTAAGTTACCTTTTACTGGAAAAGGTGAACGAGTGGGAGAGTTACTAGGTCTAGTACATACTGATGTATGTGGACCTATGTCAACTCAAGCTTTAGGAGGCTATAACTACTTCATTACCTTCACCGATGATCACTCACGGTTTGGGTATGTGTTCTTGATGAAACACAAGTCCAAGCCTTTGAAAGGTTCAAAGAATTCAGAAATGAAGTAGAGAAACAACATGACAAAAGTATTAAAATACTGATCGGATCGAGGTGGTGAATACTTAAGTCAAGAGTTTCTTGATTATCTAAGAGACAATGGCATATTGTCTCAATGGACTCCGCCCTATACACCACAGCATAATGGTGTATCTGAGAGGCGTAACCGGACCTTGTTGGACATGGTCAGGTCAATGATGAATCATGCGACTCTTCCCAAGTCCTTTGGGGGTTATGCACTTAGAAATTGTTTACTTGTTAAGCAGAATGCCTACCAAGGTAGTCTCTACTACTCCATATGAGATATGGGCTAGTAAGAAACCTCATGTATCTTACTTGAAGATATGGGGTTGTCTCGCTTATGTGAAGCGGGATCAGATCGACAAACCGGATGCTAAGTCCGATAAATGTCTATTTATTGGATACCCTAAGGAAACAAGGGGTTACCAATTCTATCATCCTGTGGAACAAAAGGTGTTTGTTTCAAGGCATGCTGTGTTTCTAGAGAAAGAGTTTCTCTTGCAAGAAAATAGTGGGAGTGTCGTCGAGCTTGAGGAGGCTCAAGAGACTCAAATAGACATTGATGAGATACCTGGTGAAGCACAACAGCCGACAACTCATAGTGATGAGCAATCGGCTGGACCTATTGTAACACCACATCTTCGTAGATCTGGTAGAACACGCAATATTCCTGAGAGATATGGATTTCTCGTAAGCGAATCGAACGACGTGTTACTCATTGATGATGAGGAGCCTACCAGTTATGAAGAAGTGCTGACAAGTTCAGAAAGGGATAAGTGGCTTGGTGCCATGAAGTCGAAAATGGATTCCATGTACGAAAACCAAGTTTGGAACTTGGTTGACCCACCTGAAGGCATAAAGCCTATAGGGTGCAAGTGGGTTTTCAAGAAGAAAACCAACATGGATGGTAATGTGATTACCTATAAGGCTAGATTGGTGGCGAAAGGATATCGTCAAAAGCAAGGTGTTGATTATGACGAAACCTATTCGCCTGTAGCTATGCTTAAATTCATTCGGATGCTCCTGGCCATAGCGGCTCATTATGATTATGAGATTTGGCAGATGGATGTGAAAACAGCTTTCCTTAATGGAAACCTACTCGAGGACGTGTATATGATACAGCCTGAGGGTTTCACATCGGTTGACAAAACCAAGGTATGCAAATTGCGACGATCCATTTATGGATTGAAGCAAGCATCCAGGAGCTGGAATATCCGTTTTGATGAGACAATCAAAAAGTTTGATTTCTCACAAAATCCAGACGAACCTTGTGTGTACAAGAAGGTTAGTGGGAGTGCAGTCGTGTTCCTAGTATTGTATGTCGATGACATATTACTTATAGGAAACGATGTGTCAATCTTACAGTCAGTTAAGGTTTGGTTATCCAAGACATTCTCCATGAAAGACCTGGGAGAAGCAACCTACATCCTTGGGATTAAGATCTATAGAGATAGATCGAAACGGTTGCTTGGTCTTTCGCAGTCTACATATATAGACCGAGTGCTAAAGAGGTTTAGCATGTCGGAATCCAAGAAAGGTTATCTACCCATCAGGCATGGGGAACACCTTTCGAAGTCTATGTGTCCGCGCATAGAAGACGAGAGGATTTGCATGAGTAAGATTCCCTATGCATCCGCAATAGGATCTATCATGTATGCTATGTTATGTACGAGGCCCGATGTATCGTACGCTCTGAGTGTCACGAGCAGATACCAATCCGATCCAGGAATGGATCATTGGGCAGCTGTTAAGACGATCCTTAAGTACTTGAGAAGAACTAAGGATGTGTTCCTAATATATGGAGAAGGGGACATGGTGATACGCGGGTATACGGATGCCAGCTTCCAGACAGACAAGGATGATTCCAGGTCTCAGTCTGGATACGTGTTCACCTTGAATGGGGGCGCAGTGAGTTGGAAAAGTTCCAAACAAGAGACTGTAGCGGATTCTACCACTGAGGAAGAATATATTGCAGCTTCGGAAGCAGCAAAGGAAGCGGTTTGGATCAAGAAGTTCGTTCATGAACTTGGTGTGATTCCGGCCATTGTTGAAGCAATACCGGTCTACTGCGACAACAATGGAGCAATTGCACAGGCGAAAGAGCCAAGGTCTCATCAACGATCCAAACATGTGCTTCTCCGCTATCATCTTATCAGAGAGATCATCAGTAGGAACGAAATACAAATCGAGAAAATTCCCACTGAAAGGAACATAGCGGATCCTTTGACTAAAGCATTACCTCAAAGTAAGTTTGAGGGTCATGTTAGAGCTTATGGTATTGGATACCGTAGCGATTGCCATTTGGCCAAGTGGGAGTCTGTTAGTAATATATGAGAGATGTCCTAAGGCAATCGCCTTATGTATGAACCATTTATATGATAAATGAAGATTCACTATTTGAGTATACATGTTTAATGTATTTGATTGGATCTTAAACTCATTTACTGAATGTCCACGATACGATTCACAGCATGAGAGAATTTGTGATTGGATCACAACTAGTGAGTATCTCTACATGTGTAATTGTGATGTATCAGAATTATCCCTAGTCGATGAATTGATGGATTTGGACACCATCAATTCTGTCGAGACTAGCACGAGGTATACTCCTTGGTGTATCCAAGCAGCTGATTCTCACTGGCTGGAGACATTGTGATGTCCGGAGTTAATCGTGGATGCTAGTTATGGTAACTAGTTCATTGGAGTGACCAGCCGTAAGACTTCATATGGTTCTCTGCATATATAGATATGTCAATGAAGTTCTTACTGTGGCTTAAGTGCGATATTCCTTTGACTTGCGGTATTCTAGTCATCTTGATCATGGAGACTTATGCTTTGACATCTTAAGCAAACATCTCCGAGGAGATGTGGACCCGGGATGATTGGGTATAAGTCAAAGTAATCGAAGGTGTTTGAATAGCCTATAAAGGATTCACCACTCCTTGCGAGGAGATGTATACCCATGGCCTCTCGTCGGATTGTTACTAAAGTCTTTGGCCAAAGCATTACATGTTTAGAGTAAAGTACTCTTCGATACATGTGGAGTAACTAGAATCCGTAGGACGAGGAAATGATACTTGGGCTAGGTGTGACGTAGTCAGCCTAGTGGGGACTGACACAATAGACCATGTCCTGAACCAAGTGGGTATAAGATGAGTGAAGGGAATGGGGCACGATTCATTCGATCCATCAAGGGTTTCGTAAATAGTTCGGATCAACTGCTGATCTTTTCGGTTAATTGGGGATCATGATGTACTACTAGGTGCCACTCATGATCGTTCTATAATTAATGGTTAATTATAGACGGCCAACATAAACCGAGAACCTATTTGGTCACACGCACAACGAGTGTAATCCATAGGATTTAAAACGAGCATGAGAATGGGATTCTCAGACCGAGAGAAACTATGTTTGGTTTGTCCAAACATAAAGCGAGCATGAAATTGTTTCAGTCACAATGGAAGCATGGATGGGCAGTGTCTTATGAAGACATAATGGATGGACCAAAATGGTTTGGTTCTAATCCAATGGATGAGAATAAACCAAAGGGTTTGGTTTATATTAAACGAATGAACCAAAGGTTGGTTCGGTTCGTTTTAACTTAAAATAAACCATCATGGTTTGGTTTATTTTAACTTATCCTAATGGAGCGGGTTAACGGGCTTTATGGATATGATCCATTAACCATTAAGAGAATTAGTTCTCTATAAAAGAGGGCTTAAGGGATTGTTAAACCCTAATCATCCAAAACCCTAAACCTAGTTGCCGCCCAACATATTGTTGCCGCCCAGCTTGTGGTGCCGCCGTCCAGCTCCTTGCCGGCGACCAACCTTCAGCCGGTGAACCTCCGGTGACCCTCCGGTGATCTCCTCTAGGTTCGGTGATAAGGTGAGCTTCCATCTCTCCTTTGCCGGCCTCTATTCCTCCACCAAAAGCTGTCCAGTTTTTCTGGACAGCTTGTTTCTTTGTTGTCGGAGCGTCGTTTGGACGACGGTTAGTGCTCCGATAGCGTCTAACTTACCGGGGATTTGATCTCCGGTAATCCTCTGAGGTGGAGGACGAAGGATTCGTCAATTGGTTGACGAATACCTCTCCGGAGAAGCGAGTTTTGAGAACTAGTTTTAGGATCCGAATTTGGATTCGGATCGTGATCATCTCTCGATCACGTCATCTTCAACACGAGGCTAGTAACCCGTACGAAGACGAAGCTCGTGACTTAGCGAAGTCATCCCGAGGAGCTCGGCGTGGATACGGATAGAGACGATTCTTACGAGGATCGTTCCGGTTGATGCCGTTCTCGCTACACGTCATACGAAAGGTATAACGTAGATAATTTTCTTTATTGCAAATTTTAATTTACGGTTATGTCTACACTTGTTGTAATAGCATGCGTGTGTTGTGTGTGTTGTAATAAATATAGATTTATTTTTTTTAATTGCTTCCGCTGTGCTCATGTTTACAAAACATGATCGAACACACACACGCCGCGGTGCCGGAAACCCAACAGTATTGTTTGGGCATGCGGGCTGTGGAGGATAGCAGTCTTATCAGGATACCTGGTTCACCTTGCTCCGGGACATATGATGCATCACCATCTATTAGGACTGCAAGAGAATGCATCCTCAGTTCTTCTTCGTCGCTTTATATTTCTTTGTCCCTCGCGTTGTAGCATGGCCTTCCGGAGATAGATGGGGTCGTATATTTATCGAAAGAGACAGACATTCTCCCATCGATCAAGTTTCTGCTCGTGATCTTCATTGGTCGTAGTGCATTGGTGGCCTGTGTAGGCTGTATAATCCAGCTGAGACCCTATAACATAGATGAAGAGTACCTTCTTCCTTGAAGTGCCCTTACGCCATGGCTAACCAGATAATAAACAACCCCCTGGACCTCATAGAGGAAACCCACGTTGGGGGTGTTGGATAGTCAGCCTATTAATCCCCTTGTGATCAGAAGGTTGGCCTCGCCATTCCGCCAATGTTCATAACCCCTCGTGAGTATAGATACCTATATGCTTCTATAGAAGTCTCCTATTGCAAGCATAAGGTCGGGAATGACATACACCATCTGGGATCCATGTGATAGGTCCACCTCCATGGCTGCTATAATGGCTCGGTCTCCATGCCATCGATTGTCCCTGAACAGGACGAGTGCCATGGTGCCTTCTTCTTGTCAATGGAGCATCTGGATTCTGACTTGTAGGACTCCCAAGTGGATAAACCTCATCCGGCTTCTTTACAAATATTGATAGCTTCTTTCTCAGAAATTTCTGGCTCAGTTATTCTATGATAGCAAGGCTTTAGCAATACATGTAACTGGAACTGTATACTCTATGATGGGCATCATCCCTCCTGGAATGATATAACACCTTCGCTGGCACTATTGAGGCCCTCTCCTGCATTGACATTTGTAGTTGTACCTGAGGTGTGAGCCACAATGATGCGTCGCCCATCCTTCCCGATATCTTGTTGGCATAACAGAGCATTATGAACAAATGTATCTTCCTATTATCTCACATGTTGTCTAGGTGGCTTCAATGGATCCACTTCATACACCACAAGACAAAAATGTATGGTTTCAAGTATTTTGTGAGGCGACCGACTTGTTGGACATGGTCAGTCAATGATGAATCCCAACTCTTCCCAAGTCCTATTTCTATAAGCAATACGTATCAAGTTTTGAAGCTTTGAAACAAGGGCTTCAGGCAATGCTTCAGAGCTAGATGGCCGCTTGGAGATGTTTTTCAACTCCTTTATATCTTTCAAGGTCTCGCAGATTTGTACAAGCAGTTGTATCTGAGTGTTGTTTTGCTTAATGATGGCTGTTGTACTGAAGATTGCGCCAGGATGATAACTTGGCTTGGTGATTCCCACAGAGGGCGGGTCAATATTTTCTGTCGCCTGCAAGGCTGATTGGTAAGACTCAGTGCCCTTGGTGTGTATGTAATCACCCCTACTCATGCGGAGGTCCACTTCTGGATGTTACTGAGAAGCTACTCAACCTAGGTTAGCTTGGCTGTGAGCTCTTCTGTTGTCTTCAGGATGGCTTCTTCGGAATGTTTTGGTCTTTCGGAGGGTTCCTCAATGGGTCTTTGGGGTTTTGACTCTCTTAGGAACAGATGGGTTAGGATCTTGGTATTTTCTTCTAAGGCAATTATCCTTGACTCTGTTGGGATGTATACTGAAAAGTCTATCTTTTGTATGAACATCTTTATTTTGAAATAAGAATCACATGATCATTGTTTGCATATTTATGGTTATGCATATTGTCTAATACATTACATTGTAGATAACATGGTGTGTGGTGTCACACAGAAGATCATTTTATCGGCTCCTTGTAAAGTATAAGTATAGGCTCACAATCGCTTTGGACAAACCATTGGTATGGTTGTAGTGTGATTTGATATTGGTTTGTCTTTACCATAGAATCACACTAGTACACTTTGTGTGTATTGAGCAGGACCGACTTAGAGGTAATTCGATTTATTGTTGACTACATAATTGAATCAGACCTCAGATATTATATTGTACATGCTCTTAATCCCGATATAATAACGGGCACATATACTTAGTATTCATTTCTTTGATTTACCAATGGGTGATATTTATAGATTAAATCGATAGGCTCGGTATGTTGGGAAATGATATTATTTATATGGTGTGTCGTTGATTATAGGAGAAAACAGTGTCCTATATATTAGAATGATGATGTCCCTTTGAGGAGCTCATAAGGTTCATCATGTAAACCCTGCAGGTCGACTTGGTCTGGCATGATGAAAAGGTTGAGTGGTACTACTCATGGAGTTAGATGTTGATTAATTAATGGTCAGTAAATTAATTAATTGACAGACATTTGAGATCTTAAATACGGGGAGAAAATGTACATATAATATATGGAGCCCATATTAACTTATGAGGGTTGGTGAGGTAGATCAATGATAATCTTTTAGTGGATTGAATTATCATTAATGGATCAGACTTTATGTGAGCTTGATCGATTGGGTGGCCAAGATCCAACTCCTCCTCATGGTCTCTGTTGTAGCCTTTTAATACCTCATGAAGCCTAGATCAAATGAATAGAAACAAAACTCTAGATCCAAAGGTAGAGATTAAATCTCTAGATCTGACAGTTGAGATTAAATCTCTAGATCTGATGGTTGAGATTAAATCCCTAGAACTAATGGTGGAGATTAAAACAAGGCTTATACCTAAATCTATAAAAAGGGGCTTAAGGGTTGGGGTGGAGAATTAATGAGAAGCAAGGGAGATTTGGAGTTAGCGACACCTAATAAGGAAACTTTTTCCTTATCTTCTTCTTCTTCTTTGGTAGCCGGCGTCCATACAACCCCTCTCTTCCCTTGGTCGGCGTCCAAACCAAGCTCTTCTCTTCTCTTTGGCTGGTGGAAACATAGCTTAAGGTCTTCCCTTGGAGCTTTTGGACGGAATCCATCTTTCTCCTTCTCCTTATTTGTCGGCGGCAAGCAATTTGCTTGTTGCTTGTTGGTTGGCTAAAGGAAGGAGAAGGGTCTTGTTTCTATTCTTCCTCTTGCTCAAAACGAGCAAGGAAGGAAGATTGGTGATCTAGGAGCTTCGACTTTTGGTAGATCGTCGCCCACACGACGTCTGAAAGGAGGAAGGTCATACATTAGAAGATTGAGTGGTATAACACTTATCTATCTTCATATGTAACATGTTTGCAATTGTTTTTCAATTATATATGCATGATATATTCTGTTTTGTGGCTAAATATACTTGGATTCCAAACATAAACACAAAAGTCGGCGATCGTCTATTCCGCGGCTATTCGTAGAATAGAGGTTGGTCGCTTTAACGACAAGTTTGTTCAAGCGACTACTCTAATCGAATAGCACGACGATGACACGGTTGCTTGGGCAATCCCTCTTGTCAAGGCTAAATTTTTTTTATCTGGGGACGTAGAAGGGATCGCCATGAACAAGCGACCAAGTTGAAGTGGGAAGCGAAGTTTCCTACCTTCAAGTGGTATCAGAGTTGCGGTTTTCGATTTTGTGTGTTTAGGATTCGGTTACTTTTATGCACTTTTCATATATTATATGTGCCGGATAATAGTAGGATATGCGTAGGTTAACTCTTTGGTTGCAGGCATAGGATCCAACTATTATGGTCATATGTGTGTATGTGATTGTATGTGTGTAAATGTATATTTTGTTTAATCCTCGGGGTTGACGAGGCTAGTATTTAATTTTTGTGAATTAGATATTGCATTGTTTAGCCATTCTTTCTATTTTAGTTTACTTTCGATCTAGATGTCATGTACACTCCCTCGAGGAGTATAGGATCGATTGATGTAAATTAAAATAGTTTTTAGTATCGGCTCGGATCTCCGGATGGCTCGTACATGGCGTAGGGAGGAGCGGATGAGATGACAATACGATGGGAGACATATTGAAGACAAAAGCCATAATAGTTGGAAAATAATTATTTTTCTGATTTATTGCTTATTGTTTGATATGCATGTCGTAGGCTAGAAAATTCCTCAATGTCAAATTACTAAGTGGGAGATGGAAATTTTTATAAATTCCCACACCGTCCATTACGATTTGACAAGTGATGCAAACAAACTTGCGCGTTGCCTCTTAGTGCCTTCCTCCCTATCGGATGAGTTTTTTTGCAGATCACAAGGTCGAATATGGTTATAGGAAATTATTAAGGAGCGTGTGTACTTCCCCATCGGAAGGCACATAACGCGAGATAATTACCTTGGTACCGAGTAATGGTGAACACTTAGATACAAATATAAGTATTCTCCCCATTGGAGTCACTGCTTTTATTTGTAGGGCCAAAGAGGAACCAACTATTATTTTTACTTGTCAAAAAGTCAGGTAAACAAGATAGTAAAATTAATGGGTAAAACCTCCTCTTAGAAATGTAGATTTCGTATACATCCACACTATCGTGGCATACGATATTCTCGGTGTTTTGAGGTGTTGGATGATTTTAAAATATTATTATTTGAGGAATCAATAATTTTTTGAAATCTAAAGTAATGATCTATGTGATTCTTAGGATTTTCAAAAATGACTTTCAGTCCACTTGTTGTGATACTAAAGGAAAATAAACTTACTGTACATAATTATGTTGATTGAAAAAAGGATTCTGGATATTGTCTTAACTGTTGAGGAGTACAAGTATGTATTCTTCGAAGAGTATACTCCTAAGCCTGCGAATGAGTTGGAAGTCCTCGGAGCTGAGATCGATGGGAAAACCCAGGTCGATATCATTCTCCAGGCGACAGAAGGGCTTGCTCGGGCTCAGGCCATGATTGCTCAAAAGGTTTCTAATTCTAAGCCGAAAGGCAAGAAGAAGATGAAACAAGTTAGGGAATAGGTGATGGGAGGATCTCAATGATGAGTGAAGAAGCCAAAAGGCAAGTGCTTCACTTGCTAGCAGGATGGACATTGGAAAAAGGAATGTCCCAATCCGAAGAAGAACAAAGGTATATCCTTTGAACTTGTTGTTAAAACATGGTCAGTGATATTATTTACCGACACCTGGTGTGTAGATACGGAATCCACTAATCATGTCTGCAAAACTTTGCAGGGGTTCCAAGAAACCCGACGACTAGCTAAGGGGGAGATTATCGTATACCTGGGCGATGCCACGAAGGTGGCGGCTGTTGCAGTGGGAGATGTTTATTTATCTTTTGAGAAAAATAAAGTTTTGGTTCTTAAGAATATCCTTTATGTACCTTTATTTAGAAAGAATTTAATTTCGGTTTCTAAATTGTTTATGGATGGATATTCTATTTCTTTTAATGACAGAGTTGTTATAAAAAAGAATAGGGACATTATCTGTTCGGGTGCATTGATAGGAAATCTATACACACTTGAACCAAAAGCACCCACGATGCAAATAGAAGTTAATAACTCATCTTCTAATTCCAATAAGAGAAAAGAACCTTCGAAGATGAACTAAACATATCTTTGGCATCTTAGGCTTGGTGATATTAACCTAAGCAGAATTCAAAGGTTGATAGCTGATGGACCTCTGGGTTGATTAGTGGTGGAAGATTTCCCAACCTGTGAATCTTGCTTGGAGGGTAAAATGACCAAGAGGCCTTTTAAGGCCAAGGGGTATAGAGCCAAAGATGTGTTAGAATTGGTTCATTTTGATTTTTGTGATCCTATGTCTTTCCATACTATAGGTGGTTTTGAGTATTTCGTCTCATTTATAGACGATTATTCGAGATATGGATACATTTACTTGATGCGTCGCAAGTCTGAATGCTTTGACAAGTTCAAAGAATTTAAGGCTGATGTGGAGAAATGTCAAGGTAAAAGTATCAAGACACTGCGATCTGATCGTGGTGGTGAGTACCTCTTGGGAGAGTTTAGGAATTACTTATCAGAGGATGGGATTCAATCCCAATTGTCTGCACCTGGCACACCCAAGCAGAATGGTGTAGTAGTGCGAAGGAATAGGACTCTTATGGAGATGGTTAGATCGATGATGAGTTATTCTGAGTTGCCAGATTCATTCTGGGGATATGCTCTAGATACAGCGGTGTATATTATGAACTTGGTTCCATCTAAATCAGTGCCTTCTACTCTCACAGAATTGTGGACTAGGCGAAAGCCAAGTCTAAGACATATTCAGATTTGGGGGAGTCCAGCACATGACGCATGTTCGTTGGCTATCCTAGAGGAACGAAAGGTGGTTTGTTTTATAGTCCTAGAGATCAAAGGGTGATCGTTAGCACAAACGCCAGATTTCTAGAGGAAGACTATGTGATGAACCACAAGCCCATCAGTAAAATTATTCTGGAAGAATTAAAAAGGGGAAGTCACTTCTTCAGTACCACAGGTACAAGAGGATATACCACTAGTCACTGCACCGCGTGTCACAGAGGATACATAGGTGATACCTCGTCATAGTGGGATGGTTGTGAGACTGCCTGATAGATTGATGTTCTTGGGAGAATCTTCTGATTTTGTCCCTGACGAACATGAACCTGATCCCTAGACATATGACGAGGCAATCCAAGATAAAGATGCAGTATCTTGACAAATTGTATTGAATACTGAGATTGAATCTATGGATTCAAATTAGGTCTGGGAGCTAGTGGAACCACCCGATGGTGTAAAAACCATTGGATGCAAGTGGATCTACAAAAGAAAGAGAGGAATTGACGGGAAGGTTGAGACCTTCAAAGCGAGGCTTGTTGCGAAGGGGTATACTCAGAAAGAGGGTATTGATTATGAGGAGACCTTTTCGCCGATGTCCATGCTTAAGTCGATCCGGATTCTCTTATGCATTACAACTCATATGGATTATGAGGTGTGGCAGATAAATGTCAAGACAACTTTCTTTAATGGAAGTCTTGAGGAAAACATCTATATGAAGCAACCAGAGGGATTCATTGCGAAGGGCAAAGAGCATCTTGTATGTAAGCTTAATCCGTCCATTTATGGATTGAAGCAAGCTTCGAGGTCTTGGAACATCCGCTTTAATGAGGTTATCCAGTCTTATGGATTTATTCAAAGTCCAGATGAGTCTTGTGTATACAAGAGATGTGACAGAAATATAGTGTTATTTCTTGTACTATACGTAGATGACATTTTGTTAATTGGCAACATTGTCAAGGTGTTATCGAACGTAAGGGTATGGTTGTCCAAACAGTTTGATATGAAGGCCTTGGGAGAAGCGGGACACATCCTTGGGATCAAGGTTATAAGGGATCGTAGGAAAAGGATGTTGTGCTTATCCCAAGCTTCATACACAAACACAATTATGGATCGTTTTAGCATGCAAAACTCCAAGAAAGTTTTTCTACCTTTCAGGCATGGAGTTCCTCTATCTTAGGAGATGTGTCCTAGAACATCTAAGAAGATAGAGGAGATGAAGGCAGTTCCTTATGCTTCGGCGGTAGGAAGCCTCATGTATGCGATGCTATGTACGAGACCAGATATCTGTTTTGTCGTATGCATAGTTAGCAGATATCAGAGTAATCCAGCACAGGGACATTGGACTGCGGTAAAGCATATATTGAAGTACCTGAGAAGGATTAGGGATTATATGCTAGTTTACCAGGCAGATTAATTACTCTCTATGGGTTACACAAATTCCGACTTCCAATCAGATAGGTATAATAGTATGTCTACCTCAGGTTTTGTGTTTACTTTGGGAGGTGGAGCCATTGTATGGAGGAGTGTCAAGCAGAAATGCGTGGTGGACTCTACCATGGAAGTTGAGTATGTGGCAGCCTCTGAGGCGGCCAAAGAAGATATGTGGCTCAGGAACTTCCTGATGGACTTGGATGTGATTCCTGGTTTGCCCAGAACTATCACAATTTATTGTGATAATAATGGTACAGTTGCAAAATCGAAGGAACCACGAGCCCATAAGGCAAGTAAATACATAGAGCCCAAGTACCACCTTATACGAGAAATCGTAAAAGAGGTAGAAGGTCTTTGTCGGCATCAGAAGATACCCTAGTAGATCCTTTCACTAAGACCCTTTTAGCGAGAGCTTTTCATAGGCATATGGAGGGAATTGGAATCAGATGAATGGCCATATGAGGACAACATAGTCTATTAGTATAAGTGGGAGATTGTTGGGATGTATACTAAAAAGTCTATCTTTTGTATGAACATCTTTATTTCGAAATAAGAATCACATGATCATTGTTTGCATATTTATGGTTATGCATATTATCTAATACATTATATTGTATATAACATGGTGTGTGGTGTCACATGGGAGATCATGTTATCGGCTCCTTGTAAAGTATAAGTATAGGCTCACAACCGAGATGACTTTGGACAAACCATTTGTATGGTTGTAGTGTGATTTGGTATTGGTTTGTCTTGACCATAGAATCACACTAGTACACTTTGTGTGTATTGAGCATAACCGACTTAGAGGTGATTCAATTTATTGCTGACTACATAATCGAATCATACCTCAGATATTATATTTTACATGCTCTTAATCCCGATATAATAATGAGCACATATACTTAGTATTCATTTCTTTGATTTACCAATGGGCGAGTTTTATAGATTAAATCGATAGGCTCGGTAAGTTGTGAAATAATATTATTTATATAGTGTGACGTTGATTATAGAAGGAAACCGTGTCCTATATATTAGGATGATGATGTCCCCTTGAGGAGCTCATAAGGTTCATCATGTAAACCCTGTAGGTGGACTTGGTCAGGCATGATGAAAAGGTTGAGTGGTATTACTCATGGAGTTAGATGTTGATTAATTAATGGTCAGTAAATTAATTAATCGATGGACATTTGAGATCTTAAACACGGGAAGAAAATATACATATAATATATAGAGCCCATATTAACTTATGGGGGTTGGTGAGGTAGATCAATGATAATCCTTTAGTGGATTGGATTATCATTAATGGATCGAACTTTATGTGGGCTTGATCCATTGGGTGGACAAGATCCAACTTCTCCTCATGGTCCCTATTGTAGCCTATTAATACCTCATGAAGTCTAGATCCAATGGATAGAAACAAAACTTTAGATCCAAAGGTAGAGATTAAATCTCTAGATCCGACGATTGAGATTAAATCTCTAGATCCGACGGTTGAGATTAAATTCATAGAACCAATGGTGGAGATTAAAACAAGACTTATCCCAAAACCTTTAAAAAGGGGCTTAACGGTTGGTGTGGAGAATTAACGAGAAGCAAGAGAGATTTGGAGTTGGCGGCAAGAGGCTTGGAGCTAGGGTTTGGAGTTGGAGGCACCTAATAAGGAAACTTTTTCCTTATCTTTTTCTTCTTCTTTGGTGCCCGGCGTCCACACAACCCCTCTCTTCCCTTGGCCAGCATCCAAACCAAGCTCTTCTCTTCTCTTTGGTCGGTGGAAACATAGCTTAATGTCTTCCCTTGGAGCTTTTGGCCGGAATCCATCTTTCTCCTTCTCCTTGTTGGCCGACGGCAAGCAATTTGCTTGTTGCTTGTTGGTTGGCTAAAGGAAGGAGAAGGGTCTTGTTTCTATTCTTCCTCTTGCTCGGAACGAGCAAGGAAGGAAGATTGGTGATCTAGGAGCTTCGACTTTTGATAGATCGTCGCCCACATGACATCCGAAAGGAGGAAGGTCAAACAATAGAATATCGAGAGGTATAACACTTAACTATCTTCATATGTAACATGTTTGTAATTGTTTTTCAATTATATGTGCATGATATATTATGTTTTGTGGCTAAATATACTTGGATCCTGAACATAAATACAAAAGCCGGCGATCCGTACATTGTCTATTCCGCGGCTATTCCTAGAATAGAGGTTGGTCGCTTGAACAACAAGTTTGTTCATATGACTACTCTAATCGAATAGCACGACGATGACACGGTTGCTTGGGCAATCCCTCTTGTCAAGGATAGATTTTTTTTATCTGGGGACGTATAAGGGATCTCCATGAACAAGCGACCGAGTTGAAGTGGGAAGCGAAGTTTCCTACCTTCAGACTCAAGCCGACTAATAGCCTCAAGGATCAGCTTGAAGTGCTTTAGATGGACTTTTGAGGCAAGAAAAATACGATCGTAAACAAGAGCTAAGTTGTTAGCAAGCTGTGAGGTGGATACTTTGGTAGTTGAGGATTGGTCAAGGTATCACAATTGCGTGGTTCGGGATGTATTGTACCACTCTAGGATGGCTTCTTCCCACCTATCAGACATTCGCTTGAAGCTAACAATGCTGAGATTTTGTTCATGCAGGTTTGCCCTTAGAGTGGAAGCCTCTTGCTTATACCAAGTTAGGACCTACCCTTTTGCAATTTCACAACAAAAATTAGATTAAGCAGATGCCAGTGAGATGTTAGTAAATTTCTGCCCTGACTTGCATTGCTTTACCTCGACCAAGTATGTGTTTAAGCTACATTATTTTTGCTAGTTCTGATTCCAAAAAGGAAGTGTAATGAAATAAGCGAACAAGGAGAAATAATGAAAACTCACAAGTTCTTGTTTATTGAGAAAAGAAATTGAAACAGGCATTCTGAAAAACTTCAAAGACTCCAACTTCAAAAACCAAAGTAAGGCTCAAGTAGTAGTTGCTTGAATGCCCTGCAATGGTATGGGAAGGATCCTTTTATAGAGGTGAGCTCGGTGGAGCTGAGAGACTCACGTCTTTAAAGGTAGATTCCCCCTAGATTTGCTTTTCTGAAAGCAAGATTTGCTTTCTTTAAAGCTATGTACTACCTCCTACTTTATAGCACACTTGTGTACAAAAAATAAGGTAAAGGTAACAGGGCACACTGATTGCCACCTTTGACATCACACCTAATGTATGAAAAAGAAGGTAAAGGTGATAGGGCACACTGATTGCAACCTTTGACAGCACACCTAATGTACGAAAAGAAGGTGAGGGTGACAAGGCACACTAATTTCCTCCCTTGACAGCACGCCGAAAGGAATCTACAGTTGGAAATGAGACATAGTTCGCATGTGTTCCTTGATAAACACTATTGCTTCCTCTAGCTGTGAATCCACCATCTTTGTAGTGGGGTTCCAATCATGGCACCAGTTGTCTGGGGTGCTAAGCCTGGTACACTCCTGTAATTTTAGTGCGTGTAGCGACCGAAGTTGTCCAAGTGCTTGGACTGCGGCGTCGGTTGCTTGCTTATGGAGTTGATGGAGTTGGTTTCTGATGATTTGATCCTCCTCACCTCTGAACCCTCCTCCTCAGATTCTCCGTCTTCTGAATTGAAGTAAGGCCTCATACTGCTGGCTAATTGAATGGTGGTCCCCATGCAAGAACACTTCTTCATACTGTCGGTTACGTGGTTGATTTGTTCCTCGAGTTATTTCTACATCTTGGGATATGGTTTGTCTTGGACTTCTATTAGGGTTTGGTGAATTTGTCCAAGCTGCCCGATATGCCCTTCCTGATATTCTTGGGCCTTTTGTCTGCTGCGGTTTTTCCTAATGTATGAAAAGAAGGTGAGGGTGACAAGGCACACTAATTGCCACCCTTGACAGCACGCCGAAAGGAATCTACAGCTGGAAATGAGACATAGTTCGCATGTGTTCCTTGATTAACACTATTGCTTCTTCCAGCTGTGTATCCACCATCTTTGTAGTGGGGTTCCAGTCATGGCACCAGTTGTCTTTGGTGCTAAGCCTGGTACACTCCTATAATTTTAGCTTGTGTAGTGACCGGAGTTGTCCAAGTGCTTGGACTGTGGCGTCGCCTGCTTGCTTATGGAGTTGATGGAGTTGGTTTCTGATGATTTGATCCTCCTCACCTCTGAACCCTCCTCCTCGGATTCTCCTTCTTCCGAATTGAAGTAAAGCCTCATACTGCTGGCTAATTGAACGGTGGTCCCCATGCCAGAACACTTCTTCATACTGTCGGTTACGTGGTTTATTGCTTCCTCGAGTTGTTTCTACATCTTGGGATCTGGTCTGTCTTGGACTTCTATTAGGGCTGGGTGAATTTGTCCAAGCTTCCCCATATGACCTTCCTACCATTCTTGGGCCTTTTGTCTGCTGCGGTTTTTCATTTGGAACTTCTTGGGTGACCGCATTGATCAGGATGTTTAGTGTGTCTTCTTCATCGTCTGTTCCTCCCCCGTTCAGGCCGAGATTTTGGAAGTCTCGAGTCAGGTCTTTCTCTAGAGCCATATCCTTTTAGAAAGCCACTTCCTTCTTTAGTCGCTCGATTTCGCCGAGACACCAGGCGATATAGTAGTTTTGTTGTTCAATCAGTTGGTTCGGGAAGAATCAAGCTGAGGGTGTTGGGGCTACGGGGACCTGCTTGTTGAAGTAGATGAGCTACCCGACGGAATATAATGCGCTCCTAAGTACTGCAGAAGGTAGAGAAGGAACACAGAATATCCTATCTTAGATTAGGAGGGTTTTATCATCTGAAGACCCTGCCCAGGGCTCGACTGCAATTCAAGATGCAGCCTACAAAGCTCAGTGGCCAGCGATGCATAAGGTAAACCTTACTCTGGCTCCACTGATCGCTCTGACTCTTGTAGGACTTCCCCTGAGACATCTGCATCTGAGTGGGAGACTGCAACCACTGACGAGTCAGAATCTTCATGGGAGACAACCACGACCTACTCCTGTGGAGCAGCCTCGGTAGCATGCCTACGCTGTCGATTGGCTGAAGATGAAGATCTACTGAGATGGGACGATGAACCGCCGGAAGATTCCCACTGTTCGTCGGCAAATAAAAGGATGTCCCATCCTTTTTCGAAAGGTGGTGGGGAGAGTAGTAGCCTAGTGCCACTTCTGCCTTCCTTGCATCTTTAGAGAGCGCCACTGTAAAAAGGGATTTTTCGTCCGTACCATAGGCGCCCGAAGAAGATTAACAGCTCCGACGTAGGGCGACGTCTGGAGAAAGGAAAGGTGACCGAGCAGAAGTGGGCCCGTGGGTCTTGTACTTTTCCAAAAGGCATCTCGACACCTGTAAATCCAATCGCGGCCCGGAGAGGAAACCCAATCCCAACACAAAGAAAGAAGAGGCCGAGTAGACTGCGCTTCTGTTGGTATTCCATGCAGCAGAGGAAACGGAGATTGACAGCAACAAATGTCATGAAGATTGGTGACGGAGTTGTGCCGTCCGCCGTGCAAGAACCGTGATGGCTCAAATGAACATTATCAAAGTCAATAATGGAGCGTGGAGGACCCAGTTTTCCAGCATATCCTCGTGTCGGCAGTGTCGGCCACTGTTGGCCCAGTCTGCAACGTGGCTCAGTCAGCCACGAGTGTCGTTTCTTTTGGTCGTGTCGAACAGTGTGCCTGATAAGCACCCAAAGGTGGCTGCCCATGTGTCATACTGTTCAACGGGGTCTACTTGGATTCCTAGTTTTGTGAAAACCACGGGCGCTCATGGTTTTGAGTCATCAGTGGCGCTGTCCCGCCACTCGTCTTGACTTAGTAGAGAAGAAAAGAATCTTCGCGTGTGACGATGGGGCCCAATGAGAACCCGACATGTGATGATTGACCTTTTCTATCTCTATTTATGTCCCCCTTGTAATGGTTTGCAAGGCAGACAGTGATCCCGATCACCTTACTTCCCTCTGTTTTAATAGAGACTCATTTTGGTGTTCCTCTCTGTCTCTCTGTTACATCTTCTCTCGTTGTTCTTGGCCCTAGGTACTGGCTCCATCCTGCAGCCTCGAACTGAGAAGTCGATCCTTAAACACATACTTGGTCGAGGTAAAGCAATGCCATTCAGGGCAGAAATTAAGGAACATCTCGCCGGCATCTGCTTGATCTAATTTTTGTTGTGAAATTGCAAAAGGGTAGGTCCTAACTTGGTATAAGCAAGAGGCTTCCATTCCAAGGGCACACTTGCATGAGAAAATTCTCAGCATTGTTAGCTTCAAGTGAATGTCTCATAGGTGGGAAGAAGCCATCCTAGAGTGGTACAATACATCCCGAACCGCGCAATTGTGATACCTTGACCTATCCTCAACTACCAAAGTATCCACCTCACAACTTGCTAACAACTTAGCTCTTGTCTACGAACGTACTTGCCTTGCCTCAAAAGTCCATCTAAAGCACTTCAAGCTGATCCTTGAGGATATTAGCCGGCTTGAGTCAAGGATCACTTCCTTAGAAGAAAATACCAAGATCCTAACCCATATGTTCCAAAGGGAGTCAAAACCCTAAAGACCCACGGAGGAAACCTCCGAAAGACCAAACTTTTCGAAGAAGCCATCCAGAAGACAACAGAAGAGCTCATAGCCAAGCTAACCCAGGTTGAGAAGCTTCTCAGGAACATCTAAAAGTGGACCTCCGCATGAGTAGGGGCAATTACATACACACCAAGGGCACTGAGTCTTACCAATCAGCCTTACAGGTGACATAAAATAATGACCCACCCTCTGTCGGAATCACCAAGCCAAGTGATCATCCAGGCGCAATCTCCAATACAACAACCATCATTAAGCAAAACAACACTCAGATACAACTGCTCGTACAAATCTGCGAGACCTTGAATGATATAAAGGAGGAGTTGCAAAACATCTCCAAGTGGCCATCTAGTTCTGGAGCATTGTCTGAAGCCCTTGTTTCAAAGCTTCAAAACTTGAACTTAGGCCCGGCAGAAAAGCCTAAAGAAGCCTGAGGAAAACTCAGGGTCTTCAAAGACCCATACAGTATATTAAAGGAGGAGAAAGCTATGTTAAAGAAACAATGGCAGCCATAACCGTAACACAGGAGGTTACTCAAGAAGCCCATCCTCTATTTGAAAATCAGATAAATGAATACAGAAGGCATCAACGACGACTATATAATGCCCAACAAGCTATCAGAAGGATGGGCAGACGCATCATTGGCAAAAGCTCCCCTCACACGCTGGAACAATAGCTTGACCCTCAGGTACAACTACAAATGTCAATGCAGGAGAGGGCCTCAATAGTGCCAGCGGAGGTGTTATATAAATCCAGGAGGGATGATGCCCATCATAGGGTATACATGCAGAGATCCGAAAAAGCCTTGTTGTGCATAGACAGTCAGCAGCAAGATCGGGATTTCATACAAGAAAGAATCTATCAATAGTTGCAGAGAAGTCGGATGAGGTTTATCCACTTGGGAATCCTACAAGTCAGAATCCAGATGCTCCATCGACAAGAAGAAGGCACCATGGAACTCATCCTATTCAGCGACAATCGATGGCATGGAGACCGAGCCATTATAGCAGCCAAGGAGGTGGACCAATCACATTGATCCCATATGGTGTATATTATTCCCAACCTTATGCTTACAATAGGAGACTTCTACAGAAGCATACCGGTATCTATACTCACGAGGGGTTATGAACAATGGTGGAATGGCTAGGCTAACCTCCTGATCACAAGGGGATTAATAGGCCGACTATCCAACACCCCAAACGTGGGTTTCCTCTATGAGGTCCAGGGGGTTGATGACTATCTGGTAAGCCATGACGTAAGGGCACTTCAGGGAAGAAGGTACTCTTCATCTATGTTACAGGGTCTCAGCTAGATTATACAGCTAGCACAGGCCACCAACGTATTACGACCAATGGAGATCACAAGAAGAAACTTGAACGATGGGAGAATGTCTATCTCTTTCGATAGATATACGACCCCATCTGTCACTGGAAGACCATGCTACAACGCGAGGGACGAAGAAATACAAAGCGACGAAGAAGAACTGAGGATGCATTCTCTTGCAGTCCTTATAGAAGGCGACGCAGCATACGTCCCGGAGCAAGGTGAACTAGGTATCTTGATAAGACTACTGTCCTCCATAACCCGCATGCCCAAGCAATACCATAGCGGAGCAGCAGGATATGCACTGATGGCGGATGAAGATTGTGAAATTACCCCATACATGAAGAAGCAGATCTCAACAGGACTGAGTATCGAGCTACCGGAAGGGAAGTATGGGCAAATAGCTACCAGGTCTCTGTCTTACAGAGACAACCCTTTAAGCATCGAAACAAGCACATTAGATAGTCACTACATCGGGGAAGTAAAAATCTCTATCTATAATATGACTGACCTACCAATGTATGTTTATCAAGGTCAGATCATTGCTCAGCTGGTGACTCATTATAGCTACAGTCACCCCTTAATATGGATACCAGACCCAGAGGGAAGAGCAGAATACCAGGAGGATCCCAACCCTAGTACACACGACCCCAACTGCTACGGATGCACAATTTGCTACGATGGATGCAGCATCAGAGGAAGCAATCCCAGTACATACGACGATAGCCCCCGCTGGGATGAAGGGTCACCCAACCGCAACTTTTACGATGAAGGATCATCAGCAATCGCTAGCATCCCAGTAATTGATTACGGCGAAGGATCATCGACAATCATCGACGTCCCAACAATATTCACGCAGTTGCTGCCCCGGGAGAAAAACTAGGCTCAAGACCCACAACCAGGGGTAGCACCACCACTACAACGACCTGGCTATAAGACGCTACAGGACCTCATGGAAAGACATCTTACCATCCATACCTTCGTGGAAACCACAGGACCATCTTCTTCTCTGGAGAATCAGGGGGGCTACCATGAAGGAGCTACAAGCCCAGGGGCCACTGTACTCTAGCCCATGGTTAGTAACCCTGAGGATCTAGATCAGGATGATGAGTACCTAAATCAAATCAGGTACCTGGCGAATTTAGCAAACCCAATAGTTCCCAAAACCATATGGGATGACTTCTCAAATGATGATGACTGGCACAACCCTTTTGCAAGCACCAGTCAAGAGGAGGTACTAGCGGTAGGAGTAGAATCCAGTATGGAGTACCCCGCTCTCCGATGCCTAATCAATGCTCAACGGGATGAACAACATATTTACTCATCAAGCACAGTAGCATCCCCCTATAAACCACCTGTACATGAAGCAGTTATGGGACCACCAGGGTACCCACCAGTGAGAGCAGAACCCACCCAGTCCGTCTCAGAACTCAGAACCCGGAGGCCATACAATGCCTCAGAACAATGAGCTATGGACATTGCCTTCTGCGCAACAGAAGGTAGGGGCATTATTCGTCATCCCTACACAATTAGGGCTCTTTGATGTCGTATTTGCCCGATGGGAATCAATCACAAAGAACCATGTATCATGCCAAGGATTCACTGATGCCAGAGACAAGGCGGAATACATGGAAAATGTATTAGGGGAAATTGAAAAGCTCGCCTGGATCCAATGGAGGATGAGCTACCTGACGGAATATGATGCACTCCTAAGTACTGCGAAAGGTAGAGAAGGAACACAGAATATCCTATCTCAGATGAGGAGGGTTTTCTCATCTGAAGACCCTGCCCAGGGCTCAACTGCAATTCAAGAAGCTGTCTACAAAGATCTGAAATGACTATCTTGCGACAATGTGAAGGACCTTGTCAAATATATGAATGACTATTTGAGGTTGGCATCAAAAATAGGAAGATTATACACTGGACCAGAACTCTCTGAGAAGCTATGGATGAAGATGCCCAAAGATTTGGGCAATAGAATCAAAGCGATATTTGACAAGAAATTTCCCGGCCTCACAGTAGGAGTATTTCCCATCATTCTTTTCTCCTACAAATATCTAGAGCAAGAATGCAAAGATGGTACTTTCCAAAGGTCACTAAAGAATTTATCATTCTGTAGCCAGTACCAATACCGGGGTACTACCAGAACGAGAAAAAGAAATTGGGAGTGAGAAAATCACACACATATAAAGGGAAGCCCCATGATTCCCATTCTCGAATTGAGAAACGAAAGCACCTAATCAGAAGCAAGAAATGTAGGTGCTATCTCTGTGGCAAGGAGGGTCACTTTGCTTGAGAATGCCCAAGCAACCACCTTCCATATCCCATAGACCTATAGCTTCCCCATAATGCTAGGGGATGACATCCAAATGATCATTGGAGAAAATTTCATCAAGGCTATGCAAGGCGGTATCAAAATAGAAGGTAACACTATGACAATATATAAGAATGTTACAACTATTCAAACATTGCCTACAATAAATCCCGCAGCGGCAATAGAGGAGCTGGACCTGGAAGATGACTACAAATAAAGGAAATGGTATATTACGTGGGAGGACCAACAGGGCTCAACGAATTCAGACCACTAATCAAGGAGCCCAAGGAGCAAGGATATATTGGGGAAAATCCCCTTCAGCATTGGTCCAAAAACAAAATCACTTGTAAACTGGACATCAAGAACCCCGACTTCACCATTGAAGATTGACCACTGAAACAGCTCACTCCAGCCCAAAAGGCAACCTTCACTAAACATGTAAAGGCCCAGTTGGAAATTGGGGTTATCAGGCCAAGCTTCAGCCTTCACAGAACGACGACTATAATTGTCAACTTCGGAATGATAATTGACCCCAAGACAGGGAAGGAGACCAAAGGAAAGGAAAGGATGGTCTTCAACTTCAAAAGACTAAATGATTTAATAAATAAAGACTAGTGCAGCCTGCCCCGCATCAACACCATTCTGTGAAAGGTCAGTAACCACAAGATTTATTCTAAAGTTAACCTGAAGAGTGGATTTCATTAGGTGGCAATGCACCCGGATTCCATAGAATGGACAACATTTTGGGTGCCTAATCGCCTTTATGAGTGGCTAGCAATGCCTTTCGGGCTTAAAAACACACCCGCCATCTTCCAGAGGAAGTTGGACAATTATTTTAAGGGGACTCAGGATTTCATTACTGTTAGGGCAATCTCTTGCCGTGATATGGTTTTGATGCTGTGGCAAAGGGTTTAAGTTAGGTTGGTATTGTTAATTTGATATGTGCGTTGAAGTCGTGCAGGACTTAGTAATTCGCACATGGAGCCATGGCGAGTTTCACATCTCATGACTCGTGCCTTGAGTCGGTGAAGGATAGCTTTGCGGAAGCCGTGCGCTTGGAGCATCCGAGGGACCGCCGGACGAGAAGCTTGGAGTGAAGCCGGAGGAAGTAGACTTCGAGGCAAGAGACGCGAAGGAGCTTTGCAGAGCTGTGCACCTGATGCTGCTGAGGGACGTGGCCGAGAACGAAGAGAACTTCAAAGGCGAGGGACTCCGAGAGATGAGAGTGAGCGATTGTAACCCAGGAAGGGTAGCTCTTAGGTGAAACTTGGCCATTTGGCCAAGTGTCGGATGAGTTTTCCCGACACCAGTCGACTGCCATGTCATGGCAGTTGACTTCTCTGAGTCGATGGGTTGATCGACTGGTATAAGACCGGTTTAGGGCTTGGCGATCGCCATGGAATCGCCAATGATCGATATCGATGAGTCGATTGCCGGGAAGACAATGATCGATGTAACTGCAGCACGCACAGAATGGAGTCGACTCGACTGAGCACTCGACTGATCAAGCATCAGTCGACTGATGGTCCCATCAGTCGACTGATGCCTATACCGTTGGATGGAATCCAACGTGGAAAGCGGCCGTTATTGGGCAACGACTACGGGATCAATCGATTAATCGAGGGCATCAGTCGACTGCTCCTATGTCAACGGGAAGAAACCCTCTTCCTCTATAAAAAGGAAGGGGGTAAGGGTTTGAAAAAAAAATGCTTATGCTCTAATACTCTCCCAAAGTTCCCTAAAGCTTTCCATCCTCTTACTCAAGCTTATTTCCATTCTATTTGTAAGAGGAGTGTTTGTAAAGGTTACCTCCACCTAGCTTGGTGCAAAGGAGAGACCAATAGTGATTGGGTTTCGGAGTGATTCACCGTGGACGAATCGGACCGTGGATTAGCGGCGCAGCCGTGAACCACGTTACATCTCGGTGTTTGTATTGCTTTCTTATATTTTGTTTGTCTTTGTTTGTATTTGTATATTCCGCTTGCGCTAACGTTTTGTAGACGAACAAAATACGACATCCAACAAACGAGGGCTATTCACCCCCCTCTAGCCGACCAATCGATCCCCAACAATTACAGTCTACATCGACAACATCCTGGTGTTCTCCGAAGATAGGGCATCTCATACAAAACATGTGAAGGCGATGCTAGATATATGCAAAGAAAATGGGTTGGTGCTCATCCTAACCAAGATTAAGATTGCAGTTCCAGAAATTGAGTTTGTTGGTGCAATCGGCCCAGGTCACGATTGACCAAGACTCGAGTTTGACTCGAGTGATGTTTTGATGTTTCGACAAAAACATATGACAATGTAATTGTCATTTGGTAAAGTCCAAGTCTTGAGTACTTGGCATGGAAAGTCCAAGTGGGACACTTGGCATTGGGAAAAGTCCAAGCATGGGTCTTGGCAATGTAAAGTCCCACATGGGTTGGCAAGGAAAGTCCAAGCATGGTCTTGGCATGAAAAGTCCAACATGGGTTGGCAAGGAAAGTCCAAGCATGGTCTTGGCATGGAAAGTCCAACATGGGATGGCAAGGGAAAGTCCAAGCTTGAGTCTTGGCATTTGAGAACTCCAAGGGTTTGATATTGGCGGCGTAAAGTCCAAGTGGGAGTCTTGGCAGCATAAGTCCAATGGTTGGCGGCGTAAAGTCCAAGCGGAGTCTTGGCGGCGTAAGTCCAAAGTGCCTTGGCGGTGTAGACACCGTTAGCATGACATAGCCGATGGAAGCACCTGAAGGCTAGCGTGATGGATGAACAAGTCATGGATGACTTGGAGGGATCCGCGAGGCGTGAGGCTGATGGAGGTGGCTAGAAGGCTTAGGTCTAGGCTAAGCGTGGTCTAGCAAGTATGGGGGAACCATACTTGGGTTAAAACCACATGTTTGAGGTGTGCCAGTCGACTGGTGCCATGTGGCAGTCGACTGGACCGAGTCAACTAGGGTTTGACTATGGATTATGGCCTAGTAGTCAACTGCCAGAGGTGGGCAGTCGACTGATGGCTCGAGCAGTCGACTGATCGTGTGATCAGTCGACTGGTGCTCGAGAAATCAGCCACAGAATGGATTCGAGACTCGACTGGTCGAGTGAGGACTCCATCAGTCGACTGATGAAGGTTCCGTTGGACTTATCCAGCGTGGATCTAGCCGTTGTCTCACGACAACAGTGGCATCAGTCGACTGATGGTCCCGATCAGTCGACTGATCGACTTTTTCCAGCACAGGTTGAAGCTATATATGGAGCTCGTGATGGAGGAAAAACAAAGGTTTCTTTGAGGCGATTTGGGGTGAGTTGCTGCTGCAATTCAGGGTCTCCAAGTGCTACTCGATCAACATAGCGATCAAGCATTCAAGAGCATTTGTAAAGTGTTTTTCTTTACTAGTTTTGCTTTGTATTTCATTGTATTCGCTTGTACCTTTTGATTATTGTTGTAATCATCTTGTACGAGGTTTCTCCGCCTTCGGATTGTTCCGAGAAGGAGTGTTTATTAGTGTTTGCGTGTGCATCACTAGAGCTCGTAGAGCTCGATCCGTGGAGTAGGAACCTTGAGGTTCCGAACCACGTTATATCATCGTGTTCATGTGTGATTGTATATTTCGTTATTGCTTTCATTATCTATATTCCGCTGCGCTAACGAAATTGTAGACACGAACGCCAAAGAATTCCATTGACTCTATTCACCCCCCCTCTAGCCATTCCAAACGATCCCTAACAAGTGGTATCAGAGCTCGGGGCTCTTCTACAGATTAACAACCCGGAGTCAAGAAGCTAGAGGGAAGAATATGGAATTTGAGGAAAGATTGGGTGACGACGTCAACATCCCACCTTCCTTCAATCGTGAACATTTTGCGTATTGGAAAGGTAGGATGGAATATTTTCTAATGACGAATATAGAAAATTGGTTTGCCGTGACAATAGGTTTTGATGCTCCGAGAGGAGAAAACGGCGAAATCCTCAAGCTGAATAGATGGACCGAGGAGCAACGGGAAAAATTCAAGACAACCGTTAAGGTAACAAAAATGTTGATTGATTTGATACCTAACGATATTTTGTCCAGATTACGAAGCTATAGGGATGCCAAGGAGTTGTGGAATAAGTTGATCAAGTTCCATGACAATCCTGAATTGGTCCAAAAAGACTTGGAAGAGGAGGAGACCGAAGAAGAATCATCATCATCCTCACAAGAAAGTGAGGAGTCAATTTCCGGGTCGGAGGAAGTGGAGGAAGTGGAAGAAGCATCCACCTCAAGGATTGAGGGGGAGGAGAGAACCTTCATACCGGAACATCGAGAAGAAGAAGCTTCGACATCCGGTCAATATGAAGAATCCCAAAGTCCAATTCCGGTCTCCACCACCATCGGTAACTCAAACACCTCAATTCAAAATAAAAATAACATTATGTGTTTTGAGTGTAGGAAATTTGGGCATTATAAGAGTAAGTGCCCAAATAAAGTCAAGAAAGCTCCTCCGCCGCCTAAGAGTCAACAAAAGTCAACAGACGCCGGTTCCCAAAATATTAAGAGCAAGGAGCACATCATATGCTTCAAATGCAATGCAAAAGGACATTATAGGAATCAATGTCCTAGGGGGAAGAAGAAGACCCAAGAGGGAGCCACACATGTAGGGGGAGCTTCCAAAGCTAACCCTAAGGTATATTTTAATAATGCATCCTTTTTAGTTAATAGGCAAAAGCATGCTAGGAATAATTTTAATAGTCTTGCTATTGTGCATGAAAAGCATGCTAGAAATAATAGATATATTTGCCTAGGAGCTAAGCGTGTTCACTTAGGAAATAAGAAGAAATTTGGGACTAATGTCCCTAAAAATATATTACCTAAGGAAAGCATTAAGAAAATAGGAGAACATCTAGGCTTTAATGCTAAGAAATATAGACATATGCCTAGAAATAAAAATATCTCAAGAGAAAATGAAAAATCAAAAATTGAGATATTAGAAAAGGAAAATCAAGCCTTGAGATCAAGGCTTGAAAAACTTGAAAAGACCCTTAAGGTTATGCAAAATCAAATGCAAGGGTCAATTAGTCAAACTTCTAGGTCCAAAAGTCAAAGTCAACACCTAGGACCTAAGAGTCAAAAGTCAACCAAGGGCAAACAAGGTTTGGGTCACAAACCTAAGCCTAAGGTGGCTTACCATAGTGTTCCATTTGATTATGGAACACAAACTAGGTCTAGGAAGACTAAGGTCAATAGGGAAGTCATCCCTAGAGTTGACCAAGGGTTGTGCCTAGTGGCTAAGGTTTCTAGGAAACCTAGGGTGGCCACAAAGAAGGTTGCAAGGGGAGTTACCCCTAGAGTCAACCTAGGTAAGACCCAAATGACCAAGGCTAATAAGCCTAGGAGGGTCATTAGGAAGGTATCTAGGGAGGTTATCCCTAAGGAATACCTAATTAACCCTAGGAGCTCAAATCGATTTTGGGTTCCTAAGAGCGTGATTGATTCACGCTAGATGGGTTAGGGTGTGTCAACCTTAAATGGATGGGTAGTTAACTCAACCATGGAAAAGGTGGCACTTTAGGTTATTTTCAAGGTTATGGATACCTTGGAAATAGATTTGAATTATCATCCTAAAAGATTTTAGGGTGTGCCAATATTATTTGAGAAGCTTGATAAAATGGTCAAATTGGCACAATTTAGGTTTAGAGGTCGTAGTGTGCCATTTTGGGTTTTTGGCACATTTGGGAAAATTTAGGTTAATATGGCAAAATATACTTAATTATATCAAATGGCAATTAATATTAAAATTTAGGTATTACCATACGTATATATTTTATTTGCCATGCCTTGATTGCCATATGCCATGACATCATATTTCTTTTTAATCATTCTATATGTCATGTACATGTTTAGGATTAAGGATTAAATGTCATGTGTTTTTAGATTTCATATTATGCCATGCCATCGTGATTATGAGCATGTGTTTATCTATATCATCTCTAATGTCATAATCACTCATGCATTTAAGATAATTTGATTGAAATTGATTTAAGGACAATGGCATGACTTGGAGTCCCATTTATAAGGGAATCAAGTAGGGTTGCCTTAGAAAAATGCATGAAACCCTAGATTAAATGAACCAAAACACACATCTCACATCCAATTGACATGTATGTGTATTTATACACCATAGATACATGTGAGATGCTAGGATATGAGTTAAGTTCAAGGTGCATAGATTTTGCATCTAGATGAACTAAAACTCATCCAATTTTATTTGTGGATCATTGGGAAAGCTTGTGTACAAGTCATGTGCATAGAGCCCAAGGAATATGATCCAAAATAAGGTTTTGAAAACATTTTAAAATCATTTTGAAAAACCTTGGTGAAGTCTATCTTTTGATAGCAATCACCATTGATGAAGTTGATACAAAATAGGGCCAAAACATTGAAAATTTCAATGGTTTTGAGTTTTGTATCAAATTCACTATGTTATGGGTAAAATAATTTTAAAATATTTTTCACTCATTGTATGTGTCATAAATATTATACGTATGAACTTTCAGGATTTGTCGATAAACATATAAATTTTTATGAATTTCCAAAATTCAACTCTGATAATCAAATTCAAAATTTGATTATCAGATGAGCCTGAGTGGCGATCGATGAGTGTGACAATCGACTAGTAGCTAACAGAGTCGACTGCCAAGGCTGATTTCGGGAAAACTAGGTTTGGTTAGCCCGTGTTCAGCCATGGTAATGGTCCCTAATCACTCCTAACCCTAGGATATGCTTTGGGAAGTATTATGAAGGGTGAAAATCCATTGGATATGGATTAGGAGAAGTATTTAGGGTTTGTATCAATTTTAAGGTGTTGGAAAGTTCAATGTTGATTTTCTAACCTTAATTTTGATGGTTTAGAGTTCCTATTGGCTTAGGGACTTCCCAAGGACATTGTTGGTGCAATGGTCAAGGGGGAGCAAGCCTTTAGGAAGAGGTATCCATCTTGGGATGATGGATGTGTTTTTCTCCATGAAAAGGATAAGTTATTGGGAGAATATGACATCAATTGGGAAATTGATGGGACTTTTGAGAGACCCAATTTGGAAATTGGGAGAGTAAATGGGATTGTCTCTCTTGAGTGATATTGGACTTATCACTAGGAAGATGGTATGCATCCTAAGTATTTTTGGACCAAGGGGGAGATTGTAAGATCTCATTGGGACATGAGACATTGACCCTCTTGGGGAGAAAACCTTATTGATGTTAGTCAAAAAGGGGGAGAATGTTTGGGGGAGAACATTTGGAGAGAATTTACCAATTTGGGATAATTGGTAAATGATTTGAGTTAGTGTTCTAACTCAATAATTTGTTTGGTTTTTGTCAAACATCAAAAAGGGGGAGATTGTTGGTGCAATCGACCCAGGTCAGGTTGACCAGGACTCGAATTTGACTCGAGTGATATTTTGATGTTTCGACAAAAACATATGACAATGTAATTGTCATTTGGTAAAGTCTAAGTCTTGAGTACTTGGCATGGAAAGTCCAAGTGGGACACTTGGCATTGGGAAAAGTCTAAGCTTGGGTCTTGGCAATGTAAAGTCCAACATGGGTTGGCAAGGAAAGTCCAAGCATGGTCTTGGCATGAAAAGTCCAACATGGGTTGGCAAGGAAAGTCCAAGCATGGTCTTGGCATGGAAAGTCCAACATGGGTTGGCAAGGGAAAGTCCAAGCTTAAGTGTTGGCATTTGAGAAGTCCAAGGGTTTCATATTGGCGGCGTAAAGTCCAAGCGGGAGTCTTGGCAGCATAAGTCCAATGGTTGGCGGCGTAAAGTCCAAGCGGAGTCTTGGCGGTGTAGACACCGTTAGCATGACATAGCCGATGGAAGCACCTGAAGGCTAGCGCGATGGATGAACAAGTCATGGATGACTTGGAGGGATCCGAGAGGCGTGAGGCTGATGGAGGTGGCTAGAAGGCTTAGGTCTAGGCTAAGGGTGGTCTAGCAAGTATGGGGGAACCATACTTGGGTTAAAACATCATGTTTGAGGTGTGCCCGGTCGGTGTGCCATGTGGCGATCGGGACCGATCAACTAGGGTTTGATTGCGGGTTATGGCACGACGATCGCATTGCGAGGTGGGCGATCGGTGATGGCTCAGCGATGGGCGTCGTGTGATCGGATCGGTGGTGCTCGAGAAATCGGCCACAGAATGGAGTCGAGACTCGACTGGTCGAGTGAGGACTCCATCAGTCGACTGATGGTCATGATCAGTCGACTGATTAAGGTTCTGTTGGACTTATCCAGCGTGGATCTAGCCGTTGTCTGACGACAACAGTGGTATCAGTCGACTGATGGTCCCGATTAGTCGGCTGATCGACTTTTTCCAGCACAGGTTGAAGATATATATGGAGCTCGTGATGGAGGAAAAACAAACGTTTGTTTGAGGCGATTTGGGGTGAGTTGCTGCTGCAATTCAGGGTTTCCAAGTGCTACTCGATCAACCTAGCGATCAAGCATTCAAGAGCATTTGTAAAGTGTTTTTCTTTACTAGTTTTGCTTTGTATTTCATTGTATTCGCTTGTAGCTTTTGATTATTGTTGTAATCATCCTGTACGAGATTTCTCCACCTCCGGATTGTTCCGAGAAGGAGTGTTTATTAGTGTTTGCGTGTGCATCACTAGAGATCGTAGAGCTCGATCCGTGGAGTAGGAACCTTGAGGTTCCGAACCACGTTATATCATCGTGTTCGTGTGTGATTGTATATTTCGTTATTGCTTTCATTATCTATATTCCGCTGCGCTAACGAAATTGTAGACACGAACGCCAAAGAATTCCATCGACGCTATTCACCCCCCCTCTATTCATTCCAAACGATCCCTAACAGAGTTCCTTGGGGCAATATTAGGAAATAAAAAAATACGGCTTTAGCCTCACATAATCTCAAAAATCTCAGATTTTGAAGAAAAGGAACTCCTCAACAAAAGGGGACTCAGGTCTTGGCTCGGGCTTCTTAACTACGCCATGAACTACATTCCCAACTTGGGAAAATTGCTTAGCCCCCTATTTGCAAACACCAGCCCGACAGGAGATAAAAGAATGAATGACAACGACTGGGCACTAGTCTGCCAGATCAAGCACCTAGTGAGAAATCTACCAGACCTAGAGGTACCACCAGAAGAATGCTACATAGTCCTAGAAAAGGACAGGTGCATGACTGGTTGGAAAAGGACGAGGGCATCTATAAATGGAAAATCAAAAAGCATGAGCCTAAAGCCACTGAAAAAATTTGTGCCTATGCAAGTGGAAAGTTCAGCCCTCCGAAATCTATAATTGATGCGGAGATTTACGCGGTGATGAACACTCTGGAGGCACTAAAAATCTACTTCCTGGACAAGCCTGAAATCACCATTAGAATAGATTGCTAGGCTATTATCAATTTCTTTAATAAAACCTTCGGCAACAAGCCTTCCCAAGTGCGATGGCTAGCCTTCACGGACTACATTACTGGCACAGGAGTCACCGTCGTCTTTGAACACATCAGTGGCCAAGACAACCAGTTGGCTGATAGTTTGTCTCGTTTAATCAATTATTTAATTTGAGCAGAATGGCAAGAAGGGCATATGGAGCAGCTTGGACAAATTCACCCACCCCTAATAGAAGTCCAAGATAGACCAGATTCCAAGATGCATAAATAGCTTGAGGAAGCAATCAACCACTTAATCGACAGTATGAAGAAGTGTTCTGGAATGGGGACCACCATTCAATTAGCCAGCAGTATGAGGCCTTACTTCAATTCAGAAGATGGAGAATCCGAGGAGGAGGGTTCAGAGTGGAGGAGGATCAAATCATCAGAAACCAACTCCATCAACTCTAGAAGCAAGCGACCGATGCCATAGTCCAAGCACTTGGACAACTCTGGTTAACTACACGCGCTAAAATTACAGGAGTGTACCAGGACTAGCACCCCAGACAACTGGTGCCATGACTGGTACCCCACTACAAAGATGGTGGATACATAACTGGAGAAAGCAATAGTGTTAATCAAGGAACACATGCAAACTATGTCTCATTTCTAGCTGTAGATTCCTTTCGGCGTGCCATCAAGGGTGGCAATTAGTGTGCCTTGTCACCCCCACCTTCTTTTCGTACATTAGGTGTGCTATCAAAGGTGGCAATCAGTGTGCCCTGTCACCTTTACCTTTTTTTTTGTACATTAGGTGTGATGTCAAAGGTGGAAATCAGTGTGCCCTGTCACCTTTACCTTCTTTTTCGTACACAAGTGTGTTGTAAAGTAGGAGGTAGTACATAGCTTTAAAGAAAGAAAATCTTGCTTTCAGAAAAGCAAATCTAGGGGGAATATGCCTTTAAAGACGTGAGGCTCTCAACTCCACCAAGCTCACCTCTATAAAAGGATCCTTCCCATACCATTGCAGGGCATTCAAGCAACTACTACTTGAGCCTTACTTTCATTTCTGAAGTTGGAGTCTCAGAAGTTTTTTAAAAAGGCTATTTCAATTTTTTTTCTCAATAAACAAGAACTTCTTAGTTTTCATTATTTCTCCTTGTTCGCTTATTTCATTACACTTCCTTTTTGTATAGCCTTCGAGCAGCTGGCTGTACGGAGTCGTCGCTGGTTCTTGCCTGACGGACCAGCAACTCCGTCACCAATCTTCACGGTGTCTATTGTTGTCACTCTCCGTTTCCTCTGCTGAACGGAATACCAACGGAAGCGGAGTCTACTCAACCTCCTCTTTCTTTGGGTCGGGCTTGGGCTTTCTCTCCGGGCCGCGATTGGATTTGCAGGTGCCGAGATGGCTTTTGGAACAGTACAAGGCCCATGAGCCCACTTCTGCTCGGTCACCTTTGCTTTATCCGGATGTCACCCTACGCCGGTGCTGTTCATCTTCACCGGGCGCCTATGGTACGGACGAAAAATCCATTTTTGTAGTGGCACTCTCTGAAGACGCAAGGAAGGCGAAAGTGGCACTAGGCTACCACTCTCCCCACCACCTTCCAAAAAAGGATGGGACATCCATTTATTTGTCGGTGAACAGTGGGAATCTTCCGGCGGTTCGTAGTCCCATCTCGGTAGATCTTCATCTTCAGCCAATCGACAGCAAAGGCATGCTGCCGAGGCTGCTCCACAAGAGCAGGTCGTGGCTGTCTCCCTTGAAGATTCTGACTCCTCAGTGGTTATAGTCTCCCATTCGGATGCAGATGTCTAAGGGGAAGTCCTGCAAGAGTCAGAGCGGTCTGTGGAGCAAGAGCATGGTTTACCTGATGCATTGCTGGCCACGGAGCTATCGTTGTCGTCCATTTCCTAATCGAATGAGGTGCGACTGTCGTCGGATTCAGAGCACTGGGAATCATCGCCTGATCCGGATGCTGAAGCATGTTTCCACAGACAATAGGGTTCTAATTGTCCGTCTTCAAATGAGTAAGATGCTTCCCGGGGACAACAACCCCAGACTGGTTGCTGTGGAGACAAGTGATCGTAAGGATAGTCGTTGTAATCCACACTTCCTGCTTCATCATAGTCTGGGTCGCTCCAGACCTTGATATTCACTGGGTCCTCGTAGAAGTCTTCTGTGTATTCATAGAAACCATGTTGCTCACCATCCGAGTAGTAGGATCCTTCCATCCTTGCTTTTTGATGGTCTTAAACAAAGGGCGAGCTTAATAAGATTGTGCTTGTTGCGGCTGCCGATGTCAAAGGCGGTGGCTACTTCCTATCACCATAACCTCAAGAACTCAACTTATCCCTCAACTGTCCCTTACGGAGGTTACATCTTTTGCCTCTTGGATTCTATCGGCAGGTAGTAGACTTCGCACACAGACACCTTCTTCGCAAGCAGAGTACACCTAACATAGTGCCTTGCATAGCTCCAGACACCTTGGAGATGTTTTTCAACTCCTTTATATCTTTCAAGGTCTCACGGATTTGTACGAGCAGTTGTATCTGAGTGTTGTTTTGCTTAATGATGGCTGTTGTACTGGAGATTGCGCCAGGATGATAACTTGGCTTGGTGATTCCCACAGAGGGCGGGTCAATATTTTCTGTCGCCTGCAAGGCTGATTGGTAAGACTCAGTGCCCTTGGTGTGTATGTAATCACCCCTACTCATGCGGAGGTCCACTTCTGGATGTTACTGAGAAGCTACTCAACCTAGGTTAGCTTGGCTGTGAGCTCTTCTGTTGTCTTCAGGATGGCTTCTTCGGAAAGTTTTGGTCTTTCAGAGGGTTCCTCAATGGGTCTTTGGGGTTTTGACTCTCTTAGGAACAGATGGGTTAGGATCTTGGTATTTTCTTCTAAGGCAATTATCCTTGACTCTGTTGGGATGTATACTGAAAAGTCTATCTTTTGTATGAACATCTTTATTTTGAAATAAGAATCACATGATCATTGTTTGCATATTTATGGTTATGCATATTGTCTAATACATTACATTGTAGATAACATGGTGTGTGGTGTCACACAGAAGATCATTTTATCGGCTCCTTGTAAAGTATAAGTATAGGCTCACAATCGCTTTGGACAAACCATTGGTATGGTTGTAGTGTGATTTGATATTGGTTTGTCTTGACCATAGAATCACACTAGTACACTTTGTGTGTATTGAGTAGGACCGACTTAGAGGTGATTCGATTTATTGTTGACTACATAATTGAATCAGACCTCAGATATTATATTGTACATGCTCTTAATCCCGATATAATAACGGACACATATACTTAGTATTCATTTCTTTGATTTACCAATGGGTGAGATTTATAGATTAAATCGATAGGCTCGGTAAGTTGGGAAATGATATTATTTATATGGTGTGTCGTTGATTATAGGAGAAAACAGTGTCCTATATATTAGAATGATGATGTCCCCTTGAGGAGCTCATAAGGTTCATCATGTAAACCCTGCAGGTCGACTTGGTCTGGCATGATGAAAAGGTTGAGTGGTACTACTCATGGAGTTAGATGTTGATTAATTAATGGTCAGTAAATTAATTAATCGACAGACATTTGAGATCTTAAATACGGGGAGAAAATGTACATATAATATATGGAGCCCATATTAACTTATGGGGGTTGGTGAGGTAGATCAATGATAATCTTTTAGTGGATTGAATTATCATTAATGGATCAGACTTTATGTGAGCTTGATCGATTGGGTGGCCAAGATCCAACTCCTCCTCATGGTCTCTGTTATAGCCTATTAATACCTCATGAAGCCTAGATCAAATGAATAGAAACAAAACTCTAGATCCAAAGGTAGAGATTAAATCTCTAGATCTGACAGTTGAGATTAAATCTCTAGATCTGACGGTTGAGATTAAATCCCTAGAACCAATGGTGGAGATTAAAACAAGGCTTATACCTAAATCTATAAAAAGGGGCTTAAATGTTGGGGTGGAGAATTAATGAGAAGCAAGGGAGATTTGGAGTTAGCGACACCTAATAAGGAAACTTTTTCCTTATCTTCTTCTTCTTCTTTGGTAGCCGGCGTCCATACAACCCCTCTCTTCCCTTGGTCGGCATCCAAACCAAGCTCTTCTCTTCTCTTTGGCTGGTGGAAACATAGCTTAAGGTCTTCCCTTGGAGCTTTTGGACGGAATCCATCTTTCTCCTTCTCCTTATTGGCCGGGGGCAAGCAATTTGCTTGTTGCTTGTTGGTTGGCTAAAGGAAGGAGAAGGGTCTTGTTTCTATTCTTCCTCTTGCTCAAAACGAGCAAGGAAGGAAGATTGGTGATCTAGGAGCTTCGACTTTTGGTAGATCGTCGCCCACACGACGTCTGAAAAAAGGAAGGTCATACATTAGAAGATTGAGAGGTATAACACTTATCTATCTTTATATGTAACATGTTTGCAATTGTTTTTCAATTATATATGCCTGATATATTCTGTTTTGTGGCTAAATATACTTGGATTCCGAACATAAACACAAAAGTCGGCGATCGTCTATTCCGCGGCTATTCGTAGAATAGAGGTTGGTCGCTTTAACGACAAGTTTGTTCAAGTGACTACTCTAATCGAATAGCACGACGATGACACGGTTGCTTGGGCAATCCCTCTTGTCAAGGCTAAATTTTTTTTATCCGGGGACGTAGAAGGGATCGCCATGAACAAGCGACCAAGTTGAAGTGGGAAGCGAAGTTTCCTACCTTCAAGTGCTATCAGAGTCGCGGTTTTCGATTTTGTGTGTTTAGGATTCGGTTACTTTTATGCACTTTTCATATATTATATGTGCCGGATAATAGTAGGATATGCGTAGGTTAACTCTTTGGTTGCAGGCATAGGATCCAACTATTATGGTCATATGTGTGTATGTGATTGTATGTGTGTAAATGTATATTTTGTTTAATCCTCGGGGTTGACGAGGCTAGTATTTAATTTTTGTGAATTAGATATTGCATTGTTTAGCCATTCTTTCTATTTTAGTTTACTTTCGATCTAGATGTCATGTACACTCCCTCGAGGAGTATAGGATCGATTGATGTAAATTAAAATAGTTTTTAGTATCGGCTCGGATCTCCGGATGGCTCGTACATGGTGTAGGGAGGAGCGAATGAGATGACAATACGATGGGAGACATATTGAAGACAAAAGCCATAATAGTTGGAAAATAATTATTTTTTTGATTTATTGCTTATTGTTTGATATGCATGTCGTAGGCTAGAAAATTCCTCAATGTCAAATTACTAAGTGGGAGATGGAAATTTTTATAAATTCCCACACCGTCCATTACGATTTGACAAGTGATGCAAACAAACTTGCGCGTTGCCTCTTAGTGCCTTCCTCCCTATCGGATGAGTTTTTTTGCAGATCACAAGGTCGAATATGGTTATAGGAAATTATTAAGGAGCGTGTGTACTTCCCCATCGGAAGGCACATAACGCGAGATAATTACCTTGGTACCGAGTAATGGTGAACACTTAGATACAAATATAAGTATCCTCCCCATTGGAGTCACTGCTTTTATTTGTAGGGCCAAAGAGGAACCAACTATTATTTTTACTTGTCAAAAAGTCAGGTAAACAAGATAGTAAAATTAATGGGTAAAACCTCCTCTTAGAAATGTAGATTTCGTATACATCCACACTATCGTGGCATACAATATTCTCGGTGTTTTGAGGTGTTGGATGATTTTAAAATATTATTATTTGAGGAATCAATAATTTTTTGAAATCTAAAGTAATGATCTATGTGATTCTTAGGATTTTCAAAAATGACTTTCAGTCCACTTGTTGTGATACTAAAGGAAAATAAACTTACTGTACATAATTATGTTGATTGAAAAAAGGATTCTGGATATTGTCTTAACTGCTGAGGAGTACAAGTATGTATTCTTCGAAGAGTATACTCCTAAGCCTGCGAATGAGTTGGAAGTCCTCGGAGCTGAGATCGATGGGGAAACCCAGGTCGATATCATTCTCCAGGCGACAGAAGGGCTTGCTCAGGCTCAAGCCATGATTGCTCAAAAGGTTTCTAATTCTATGCCGAAAGGCAAGAAGAAGATGAAACAAGCTAGGGCATAGGTGATGGGAGGATCTCAATGATGAGTGAAGAAGCCAAAAGGCAAGTGCTTCACTTGCTAGCAGGATGGACATTGGAAAAAGGAATGTCCCAATCCGAAGCAGAACAAAGGTATATCCTTTGAAGTAGTTGTTAAAACATGGTCAGTGATATTATTTACCGACACCTGGTGTGTAGATACGGAATCCACTAATCATGTCTGCAAAACTTTGCAGGGGTTCCAAGAAACCCGACGACTAGCTAAGGGGGAGATTATCGTATACCTGGGCGATGCCACGAAGGTGGCGGCTGTTGCAGTGGGAGATGTTTATTTATCTTTTGAGAAAAATAAAGTTTTGGTTCTTAAGAATATCCTTTATGTACCTTTATTTAGAAAGAATTTAATTTCGGTTTCTAAATTGTTTATGGATGGATATTCTATTTCTTTTAATGACAGAGTTGTTATAAAAAGGAATAGGGACATTATCTGTTCGGGTGCATTGATAGGAAATCTATACACACTTGAACCAAAAGCTCCCACGATGCAAATAGAAGTTAATAACTCATCTTCTAATTCCAATAAGAGAAAAGAACCTTCAAAGATGAACTAAACATATCTTTGGCATCTTAGGCTTGGTGATATTAACCTAAGCAGAATTCAAAGGTTGATAGCTGATGGACCTCTGGGTTCATTAGTGGTGGAAGATTTCCCAACCTGTGAATCTTGCTTGGAGGGTAAAATGACCAAGAGGCCTTTTAAGGCCAAGGGGTATAGAGCCAAAGATGTGTTAGAATTGGTTCATTTTGATTTGTGTGATCCTATGTCTTTCCAGACTATAGGTGGTTTTGAGTATTTCGTCTCATTTATAGACGATTATTCGAGATATGGATACATTTACTTGATGCGTCGCAAGTCTGAATGCTTTGACAAGTTCAAAGAATTTAAGGCTGATGTGGAGAAACGTCAAGGTAAAAGTATCAAGACACTGCGATCTGATCGTGGTGGTGAGTACCTCTTGGGAGAGTTTAGGAAATACTTATCAGAGGATGGGATTCAATCCCAATTGTCTGCACCTGGCACACCCAAGCAGAATGGTGTAGTAGTGTGAAGGAATAAGACTCTTATGGAGATGGTTAGATCGATGATGAGTTATTCTGAGTTGCCAGATTCATTCTGGGGATATGCTCTAGATACAGCGGTGTATATTATGAACTTGGTTCCATCTAAATCAGTGCCTTCTACTCTCACAGAATTGTGGACTGGGCGAAAGCCAAGTCTAAGACATATTCAGATTTGGGGGAGTCCAGCACATGACGCATGTTCGTTGGCTATCCTAGAGGAACGAAAGGTGGTTTGTTTTATAGTCCTAGAGATCAAAGGGTGATCATTGACACAAACACCAGATTTCTAGAGGAAGACTATGTGATGAACCACAAGCCCATCAGTAAGATTATTCTGGAAGAATTAAAAAGGGGAAGTCACTTCTTCAGTACCACAGGTACAAGAGGATATACCACAAGTCACTGCACCGCGTGTCACAGAGGATACACAGGTGATACCTCGTCGTAGTGGGATGGTTGTGAGACTGCCTGATAGATTGATGTTCTTGGGAGAATCTTCTGATTTTGTCCCTGACGAACATGAACCTGATCCCTAGACATATGACGAGGCAATCCAAGATAAAGATGCAGTATCTTGACAAACTGTATTGAATACTGAGATTGAATCTATGGATTCAAATCAGGTCTGGGAGCTAGTGAAACCACCCGATGGTGTAAAAACCATTGGATGCAAGTGGATCTACAAAAGAAAGAGAGGAATTGACGGGAAGGTTGAGACCTTCAAAGCGAGGCTTGTTGCGAAGGGGTATACTCAGAAAGAGGGTATTGATTATGAGGAGACCTTTTCGCCGATGTCCATGCTTAAGTCGATCCGGATTCTCTTATGCATTACAACTCATATGGATTATGAGGTGTGGCAGATAAATGTCAAGACAACTTTCTTTAATGGAAGTCTTGAGGAAAACATCTATATGAAGCAACCAGAGGGATTCATTGCGAAGGACAAAGAGCATCTTGTATGTAAGCTTAATCCATCCATTTATGGATTGAAGCAAGCTTCGAGGTCTTGGAACATCCGCTTTAATGAGGTTATCCAGTCTTATGGATTTATTCAAAGTCCAGATTGTTAGTAATATATGAGAGATGTCCTAAGGCAATCGCTTTATGTATGAACCATTTATATGATAAATGAAGATTCACTATTTGAGTATACATGTTTTATGTATTTGATTGGATCTTAAACTCATTTACTGAATGTCCACGATATGATTCACAGCATGAGAGAATTTGTGATTGGATCACAACTAGTGAGTATCTCTACATGTGTAATTGTGATGTATCGGAATTATCCCTAGTCGATGAATTGATGGATCTGGACACCATCATTACATCGAGACTCGCGAGGTATACTCCTTGGTGTATCCAAGCAGCTGATTCTCACTGGCTGGAGACATAGTGATGTCAGGAGTTAATCGTGGATGCTAGTTATGGTAACTAGTTCATTGGAGTGACGGTAGTAAGACTTCATATGGTTCTCTGCATATATAGATATGTCAATGAAGTTCTTACTGTGGCTTAAGTGCGATGTTCCTTTGACTTGGGTATTCAAGTCATCTTGATCATGGAGACTTATGCTTTGACATCTTAAGCAAACATCTCTAAGGAGATGTGGACCGGGATGATTGGGTATAAGTCGAAGTGATCGAAGGTGTTTGAATAGCCTATAAAGTTCAACCACTCCTTGCGAGGAGATGTATACCCATGGCCTCGTCGGATTATTTACTAAAGTCTTTGGCCAAAGCATTACATGTTTAGAGTAAAATTGCTCTTGATACATGTGGAGTAACTAGAATCCGTAGGGCGAGGAAATGATACTTGGGCTAGGTGTGACGTAGTCGACCTAGTGGGTGACACAATAGACCATGTCCCTGAACCAAGTGGGTATAAGATGAGTGAAGGGAATGGGGCACGCCAAAGGGTTTCGTAAATAGTTCGGATCAACCGCTTGATCTTTTCGGTTAATTGGGGATCATGATGTACTACTAGGTGCCACTCATGATCGCTTTTATAATTAATGGTTAATTATAGACGGCCAACATAAACCGAGAACCTATTTGGTCACACGCACAACGAGTGTAATCCAAAGGATTTAAAACGAGCTTGAGAATGGGATTCTCAGACCGAGAGAAACTATGTTTGGTTGGACCAAACATAAAGCGAGCATGAAATTGTTTCAGTCGCAATGGAAGCGTGGATGGGCTGCGTCTTATGAAGACGTAATGGATGGACCAAAATGGTTTGGTTCTAATCCAATGGATAAGAATAAACCAAAGGGTTTGGTTTATTTTAAACGAATGAACCAAAAGTTGGTTCGGTTCGTTTTAACTTAAAATAAACCATCATGGTTTGGTTTATTTTAACTTATCTTAATGGAGCGGGGTAACGGGCTTTATGGATATGATCCATTAACCATTAAGAGAATTAGTTCTCTATAAAAGTGGGCTTAAGGGATTGTTAAACCCTAACTAATCCAATCATCCAAACCCTAGCCGCCCAACACAAAGTTGCCGCCCAGCTTGTGTTGCCGCCCAGCCCATAGCTCCTCCAACCGGCGTCCAGAAGGCGGCTTCCTTCCTCCTCGCCGGCGTCGAGCTGCTGCCGGAAGAGTTCCGGCGATCCTCCTTAGGTTTGGCATCAAGGTAAGCACTTGGCTTCCTTTGTTGGCCGGCGCCTATCTCCTCCACCAAGCTGTCCAGTTGTCTGGACAGCTTCTTCTCCTCTCGTCGGAGCGTCGTTTGGACGACGGTTAGTGCTCTGACAGCGGCTAACATACCGGGGATTTGATCTCCGGTAATCCTCTGAGGTGGAGGACGAAGGATTCGTCAAACGGTTGACGAATACTCTCCGGAGAAGCGAGTTTTGAGAACTCGTTTTGGATCCGAATTTGGATTCGGATCGTGATCATCTCTCGATCACGTCGTCTTCAACACGAGGCTAGTAACCCGTACGAAGACGAAGCTCGTGACTTAGCGAAGTCATCCCGAGGAGCTCGGCGTGGATACGGATAGAGACGATTCTTACGAGGATCGTTCCGGTTGATGCCGTTCCCGCTACACGTCATACGGAAGGTATAACGTAGTTTAATTTCCTTTTATCGCAATTTTAATTTACGGTTATGTCTACACTTGTTGTAATAGCATGCGTGTGTTGTGTGTGTTGTAATAAATAGGAGTATTTATTATTTTTATTGCTTCCGCTGTGCTCATGTTTACGAAACATGATCGAACACACACACGTCGCGGTGCCGGAAACCCAACAGTGGTATCAGAGCTCAGGTTGTGTTTCGACATAATCGTAAAATGGTTTTGCGATAGTCATAATGTATTTCTGGAAATTTTCTAATTTTGGAAATTTAGAAGTATTTATGGAAATTTTTCAATTTTGGAAAGTCTAGAAGTATTTATGGAAATCTTCCACTTTTGGAAAGTTGGAAGTATTTATGGAAATTGATATTTTCCATAAATAAAATATTTGATTAGATTCTGGAAATTTGTTTCCTAATTTAATCATGATTTGATTTGGGAATTCAAATCTTAAAATATTTTATTTCCATAAGTAGTTTTAATGATTTAGGAAATTGGTTTCCTAAATAGATTTTTCTTAATCAAATAATTCCATGAATAAAATATGTGATTAGATTTGGAAATTTGTTTCCTAATTTAATTATGATTTGATTTGGAGAATCAAATCTTAAACATATTTTATTTCCATAAATAGTTATGACATATAAGGAAATATAGACATGACATAATTGTATGCCATGTAATTGCATTAGATGCATAACATTATGCCATGCGTGTCGTGACATGTAGATGTATGCCATGTATGCCATGCCATGTAGATAATAGTTATTTGCATGCAAAGAGGATGAGACATAAAAAAAAACCCTTAATCAATATTAAAGCCTACACCTTCCATTAATATGGTTAGAACCAGAGTTCTGTTTCTTGTTTGGGTTGTTGGACTCTCTCCAAGCCCGGCTCGAACCTGAATATGTTCAAACCATGGAATAGTTTAATACTAATATGGTAAGAGTCAGAGGTCAATCGTTAGCTTTGGTTGTTGGACTCTCTCCAAGCTGGGCTAATTGGTTGAATGCGCTCTAACCATATTAAAACTATGTCCCGATTAATGGGTTGGCTTTAACCTGGAGCATCGGCTTGTTGGACTCTCTCCAAGGTCGATGTAAAGGGAGGTGAAGTTGGGTGCTATGCATATGATGCATACTTGTTAATGTGTTAACAACCCGATGTATGTGTGAACATTCAATTAGTTGATAGCACATTGTGATAGTTGCATATACGTGATATGAAATCGGTATAGATGATACCTACCGTCGTAGTTATGAATGGCTTGTTGGACTCTCTCCAAGGTTGTTCATAACTATGATGGATATCAGCCCATTCGGAGATGGACCTACAATCTCCCGAAGTGATTTTGGGGTTTTTGAAATTCGAAAAATGAATGGGATTTATAAATGTATATTGATGCATTTTTAAAATCATCTTTCTCATATATGCTCGTTTTGTATTTCTAAGTTAATATATTGATCATGATGTGTTTGAATTTGCATTCCATTTTGGATTCAAATAAATTGACTGGGCCGAGTTTCATGGACTGGCTTAGAAGCTTGAGAATTGTTCTCAAGGTTGAAAAGCTTGCAAATGTCCTAGAAGCACCTCTTCCCGCCCGTCCTGGTGACGATGCAACTCTGGACCAATTGTTGGCCTATCAGAAACATGTGAGTGATTCTGAACAAATGAGTTGCATCATGCTAGCCACGATGGAACCCAAGCTACGAAAGCAGCATGAGCATATGGATGCTCATATCGTAGTCCTTCATCTTTGTGAGTTGGTTGATGAGCAAGTGAGATTCGAAAGGTTTGAAGTCTCAAAGCTCCTCTTCACCTCTGAGATGCTAGAAGGTTCATCTGTGGTACTGCTCAATATGCTGAAGACTGTGGAGTCTTCTGAGAAGCATGAGCAGGGGACGGTGCTATTAGTTGATTCCTCGAAGAAAGGTTCTAAGAGGAAGTCAAAGGAGCAGCAGAAGGGAAAGAAGAGAAAGGCTAAGAAAGTAGAACTAGCACAAAAGGAAACTTGCCATCATTATGGCAAGGAGAGCCATTTGCGAAGAAAGTGCAAGATTTATCTTGAGTCCGTGAAGAAGGATAAGGCATCGGATGCCCCATCTTCTTCAGAAATCTTCTTTATTGATTGTCATTCTATTTCCTCAGACACTTGGGTATTTGATATTGGGTGTGGCTCACATATATGTAATGACATACATGGGCTAAGGAATAGAAGAAGACTCGTCAAGGGGAGAGTCAAATTTACGTGTTGGGAATGGAGCAACGGTTGCTGCACTCGCCATCGGAACGTATTTCTTGGAACTCCCTGTAGGACTTGTCTTAGAACTGGACAATTGCTTTTATGTTCCTTCGTTGATAAAGAACATCATTTCTATTTCTTGTCTAAATAGAAATGGGTTCCATTTGACTTTTAGTAACAATTGTTGTTACATAACTTTGAATGGAGTTCTTTATGGGATTGGAACTTTAAGCAATGGTGTTTATACGTTGGACGTATCCAGTGACGATTTCAATATCGAAGCGAGCAACACGCGTGCTCGAAAGGATAATCAAATAGACTCCTATATGTGGCATTGTCGTCTTGGCCATATAAGCAAGAAACGCATGTCCGAATTACACCGATGTGGAATTCTGGAATCGTTTGAATTTGATTCATACGATACATGCGAATCATGCTTAAAAGGCAAGATGACTAAGTTACCTTTTACTGGAAAAGGTGAACGAGTGGGAGAGTTACTAGGTCTAATACATACTGATGTATGTGGACCTCTGTCAACTCAAGCTTTAGGAGGCTATAGCTACTTCATTACCTTCACCGATGATCACTCACGGTTTGGGTATGTGTTCTTGATGAAACACAAGTCTGAAGCCTTTGAAAGGTTCAAAGAATTCAGAAATGAAGTAGAGAAACAACATGACAAGAGTATTAAAATACTTCGATCGGATCGAGGTGGTGAATACTTAAGTCAAGAGTTTCTAGATTATCTAAGAGACAATAGTATATTGTCTCAATGGACTCCGCCCTATACACCACAGCATAATGGTGTATCTGAGAGGCGTAACCGGACCTTGTTGGACATGGTCAGGTCAATGATGAATCATGCGACTCTTCCCAAGTCCTTTTGGGGTTATGCACTTCAGACAGCTGTTTACTTGTTAAACAGAATGCCTACCAAGGTAGTCTCAACTACTCCATATGAGATATGGAATGGTAAGAAACCTCATGTATCTTACTTGAAGATATGGGGTTGTCCTGCTTATGTGAAGCGGTGTATCAGAATAAAGCTGGATGCTAAGTCCGATAAATGTCTATTTATTGGATACCCTAAGGAAACAAGGGGTTACCAATTCTATCATCCTGTGGAACAAAAGGTGTTTGTTTCAAGGCATGCTGTGTTTCTAGAGAAAGAGTTTCTCTTGCAAGAAAAAAGTGGGAGTGTCGTCGAGCTTGAGGAGGCTCGAGAGACTCAAATAGACATTGATGAGATACCTGGTGAAGCACAACAGCCGACAACTCATAGTGATGAGCAATCGGCTGAACCTATTGTAACACCACATCTTCGTAGATCTGGTAGAACACGCAATATTCCTGAGAGATATGGATTTCTCGTAAGTGAATCGAACGACGTGTTACTCATTGATGATGAGGAGCCTACCAGTTATGAAGAAGTGCTGACAAGTTCGAGAAGGGATAAGTGGCTTGGTGCCATGAAGTCGGAAATGGATTCCATGTACGAAAAACCAAGTTTGGAACTTGGTTGACCCACCTGAAGGCATAAAGCCTATAGGGTGCAAGTGGGTTTTCAAGAAGAAAACCGACATGGATGGTAATGTGATTACCTATAAGGCTAGATTGGTGGCGAAAGGATATCATCAAAAACAAGGTGTTGATTATGACGAAACCTATTCGCCTGTAGCTATGCTTAAATCCATTCGGATGCTCCTGGCCATAGCGGCTCATTATGATTATGAGATATGGCAGATGGATGTGAAAACAGCTTTCCTTAATGGAAACACCGCCGAGGACGTGTATATGATACTGACTGAGGGTTTCACATCGGTTGATAAAACCAAGGTATGCAAATTATGCGACGATCCATTTATGGATTGAAGCAAGCATCCAGAGTCGGAATATCCGCTTTGATGAGACGATCAAAAGTTTGATTTCTCACAAAATCCAGACGAACCTTGTGTGTACAAGAAGGTTAGTGGGAGTGCAGTCGTGTTCCTAGTATTGTATGTCGATGACATATTACTTATAGGAAACGATGTGTCAATCTTACAGTCAGTTAAGGTTTGGTTATCCAAGACATTCTCCATGAAAGACTTGGGAGAAGCAACCTACATCCTTGGGATTAAGATCTATAGAGATAGATCGAAACGGTTGCTTGGTCTTTCACAGTCTACATATATAGACCGAGTGCTAAAGAGGTTTAGCATGTCGGAATCCAAGAAAGGTTTCTTACCCATCAGGCATGGGGTACACCTTTCGAAGTCTATGTGTCCGCGCACAGAAGACGAGAGGATTTGCATGAGTAAGATTCCCTATGCATCCGCAATAGGATCTATCATGTATGCTATGTTATGTACAAGGCCCGATGTATCGTATGCTCTGAGTGTCACGAGCAGATACCAGTCTGATCCAGGAATGGATCATTGGGTGGCTGTTAAGATGATCCTTAAGTGCTTGAGAAGAACTAAGGATGCGTTCCTAATATATGGAGAAGGGTACATGGTGATACGTGGGTATACGGATGCCAGCTCCAGACAGACAAGGATGATTCCATGTCTCAGTCTGGGTATGTATTCACCTAAAATGGAGGCGCAATAAGTTGGAAAGGTTCCAAACTTGACACTATAGCGGACTCTGCCACTAAGGCAGAATATGTTGCAGCTTTGGAAGCAGCAAAGGAAGCGGTTTGGATCAAGAAGTTCATCTCTGAACTTGATGTGGTCTCATCAATGATTCAAACATGTGCTTCGCCGCTATCATCTTATCAGAGAGATCATCAGTAGGAACGAAATACAAATCGAGAAAATTCCCACTGAAAGGAACTTAGCGGATCCTTTAACTAAGGCATTACCTCAAAATAAGTTTGAGGGTCATGTTAGAGCTTATGGTATAGGATACCATAGCGATTGGCATTAGGCCAAGTGGGAGTCTGTTAGTAATATATGAGAGATGTCCTAAGGCAATCGCTTTATGTATGAACCATTTATATGATAAATGAAGATTCACTATTTGAGTATACATGTTTTGTGTATTTGATTGGATCTTAAACTCATTTACTGAATGTCCACGATACGATTCACAGCATGAGAGAATTTGTGATTGGATCACAACTAGTGAGTATCTCTACATGTGTAATTGTGATGTATCGGAATTATCCCTAGTCGATGAATTGATGGATCCGGACACCATCAAACATTGAGACTTACGAGGTATACTCCTTGGTGTATCCAAGCTGATTCGATTTGGAGACATAGTGATGTCCGGAGTTAATCGTGGATGCTAGTTATGGTAACTAGTTCATTGGAGTGACCAGCCGTAAGACTTCATATGGTTCTCTGCATATATAGATATGTCAATGAAGTTATTACTGTGGCTTAAGTGCGATGTTCCTTTGACTTGCGGTATTCAAGTCATCTTGATCATGGAGACTTATGCTTTGACATCTTAAGCAAACATCTCCGAGGAGATGTGGACCCGGGATGATTGGGTATAAGTCGAAGTGATCGAAGGTGTTTGAATAGCCTATAAAGGATTCACCACTCCTTGCGAGGAGATGTTTACCCATGGCCTCTCGTCGGATTGTTACTAAAGTCTTTGGCCAAAGCATTACATGTTTAGAGTAAGGTACTCTTCGATACATGTGGAGTAACTAGAATCCGTAGGACGAGGAAATGATACTTGGGCTAGGTGTGACGTAGTCAGCCTAGTGGGGACTGACACAATAGACCATGTCCTGAACCAAGTGGGTATAAGATGAGTGAAGGGAATGGGGCACGATTCATTCGAGCTACTGAAGGGTTTCAGAAATAGTTCTGGATCAACTGTTGATCTTTTCGGTTAATTGGGGATCATGATGTACTACTAGGTGCCACTCATGATCGTTCTATAATTAATGGTTAATTATAGACGGCCAACATAAACCGAGAACCTATTTGGTCACACGCATAACGAGTGTAATCCAAAGGATTTAAAACGAGCTTGAGAATGGGATTCTCAGACCGAGAGAAACTAGGTTTGGTTGGACCAAACATAAAGCGAGCATGAAATCGTTTCAGTCGCAATGGAAGCGTGGATGGGCTGCGTCTTATGAAGACGTAATGGATGGACCAAAATGGTTTGGTTCTAATCCAATGGATAAGAATAAACCAAAGGGTTTGGTTTATTTTAAACGAATGAACCAAAAGTTGGTTCGGTTCGTTTTAACTTAAAATAAACCATCATGGTTTGGTTTATTTTAACTTATCTTAATGGAGCGGGTTAACGGGCTTTATGGATATGATCCATTAACCATTAAGAGAATTAGTTCTCTATAAAAGTGGGCTTAAGGGATTGTTAAACCCTAACTAAACCAATCATCCAAACCCTAGCCGCCCAACACAAAGTTGCCGCCCAGCTTGTGTTGCCGCCCAGCCCATAGCTCCTCCAACCGGCGTCCAGAAGGCGGCTTCCTTCCTCCTCGCCGGCGTCGAGCTGCTGCCGGAAGAGTTCCGGCGATCCTCCTTAGGTTTGGCATCAAGGTAAGCACTTGGCTTCCTTTGTTGGCCGGCGCCTATCTCCTCCACCAAGCTGTCCAGTTTTCTGGACAGCTTCTTCTCCTCTCGTCGGAGCGTCGTTTGGACGACGGTTAGTGCTCCGACAGCGGCTAACATACCGGGGATTTGATCTCCGGTAATCCTCTGAGGTGGAGGACGAAGGATTCGTCAAACGGTTGACGAATACCTCTCCGGAGAAGCGAGTTTTGAGAACTCGTTTTGGATCCGAATTTGGATTCGGATCGTGATCATCTCTCGATCACGTCGTCTTCAACACGAGGCTAGTAACCCGTACGAAGACGAAGCTCGTGACTTAGCGAAGTCATCCCGAGGAGCTCGGCGTGGATACGGATAGAGACGATTCTTACGAGGATCGTTCCGGTTGATCCCGTTCCCGCTACACGTCATACGGAAGGTATAACGTAGTTTAATTTCCTTTTATCGCAATTTTAATTTACGGTTATGTCTACACTTGTTGTAATAGCATGCGTATGTTGTGTGTGTTGTAATAAATAGGAGTATTTATTATTTTTATTGCTTCCGCTGTGCTCATGTTTACGAAACATGATCGAACACACACACGCCGCGGTGCCGGAAACCCAACACAGATGAGTCTTGTGTATACAAGAGATGTGACAGAAATGTAGTGTTATTTCTTGTACTATACGTAGATGACATTTTGTTAATTGGCAACATTGTTAAGGTGTTATCGAACGTAAGGGTATGGTTGTCCAAACAGTTTGATATGAAGGCCTTGGGAGAAGCGGGACACATCCTTGGGATCAAGGTTATAAGGGATCGTAGGAAAAGGATGTTGTGCTTATCCCAAGCTTCATACACAGACACAATTATGGATCGTTTTAGCATGCAAAACTCCAAGAAAGTTTTTCTACCTTTCAGGCAGGGAGTTCCTTTATCTTAGGAGATGTTTCCTAGAACATTTGAGAAGATAGAGGAGATGAAGGCAGTTCCTTATGCTTCGGCGGTAGGAAGCCTCATGTATGCGATGCTATGTATGAGACCAGATATCTGTTTTGCCGTATGCATAGTCAGCAGATATCAGAGTAATCCAGGACAGGGACATTGGACTGCGGTAAAGCATATATTGAAGTACCTGAGAAGGATTAGGGATTATATGCTAGTTTACCAGGCAGATTAATTACTCTCTATGGGTTACACAAATTCCGACTTCCAATCAGATAGGTATAATAGTATGTCTACCTCAGGTTTTGTGTTTACTTTGGGAGGTGGAGCCATTGTATGGAGGAGTGTCAAGCAGAAATGCGTGGTGGACTCTACCATGGAAGTTGAGTATGTGGCAGCCTCTGAGGCGGCCAAAGAAGATATGTGGCTCAGGAACTTCCTGATGGACTTGGATGTGATTCCTGGTTTGCCCAGAACTATGACAATTTATTGTGATAATAATGGTACAGTTGCAAAATCGAAGGAACCACGAGCCCATAAGGCAAGTAAATACATAGAGCCCAAGTACCACCTTATACGAGAAATCGTAAAGGAGGTAGAAGGTGCTGTCGCCTAGATTGCATCAGAAGATACCCTAGTAGATCCTTTCACTAAGACCCTTTTAGCGAGAGCTTTTCATAGGCATATGGAGGGAATTGGAATCAGATGAATGGCAATATGAGGACAACATAGTCTATTAGTATAAGTGGGAGATTGTTGGGATGTATACTAAAAAGTCTATCTTTTGTATGAACATCTTTATTTCGAAATAAGAATCACATGATCATTGTTTGCATATTTATGGTTATGCATATTATCTAATACATTATATTGTATATAACATGGTGTGTGGTGTCACACGGGAGATCATGTTATCGGCTCCTTGTAAAGTATAAGTATAGGCTCACAACCGAGATGACTTTGGACAAACCATTTGTATGGTTGTAGTGTGATTTGGTATTGGTTTGTCTTGACCATAGAATCACACTAGTACACTTTGTGTGTATTGAGCAGAACCGACTTAGAGGTGATTCAATTTATTGCTGACTACATAATCGAATCATACCTCAGATATTATATTTTACATGCTCTTAATCCTGATATAATAATGGACACATATACTTAGTATTCATTTCTTTGATTTACCAATGGGCGAGTTTTATAGATTAAATCGATAGGCTCGGTAAGTTGTGAAATAATATTATTTATATAGTGTGACGTTGATTATAGAAGGAAACCGTGTCCTATATATTAGGATGATGATGTCCCCTTGAGGAGCTCATAAGGTTCATCATGTAAACCCTGTAGGTGGACTTGGTCCGGCATGATGAAAAGGTTGAGTGGTACTACTCATGGAGTTAGATGTTGATTAATTAATGGTCTGTAAATTAATTAATCGATGGACATTTGAGATCATAAACACGGGGAGAAAATATACATATAATATATAGAGCCCATATTAACTTATGGGGGTTGGTGAGGTAGATCAATGATAATCCTTTAGTGGATTGGATTATCATTAATGGATCGAACTTTATGTGGGCTTGATCCATTGGGTGGACAAGATCCAAATCCTCCTCATGGTCCCTATTGTAGCCTATTAATACCTCATGAAGTCTAGATCCAATGGATAGAAACAAAACTTTAGATCCAAAGGTAGAGATTAAATCTCTAGATCCGACGATTGAGATTAAATCTCTAGATCCGACGGTTGAGATTAAATTCATAGAACCAATGGTGGAGATTAAAACAAGGCTTATCCCTAAACCTTTAAAAAGGGGCTTAAGGGTTGGTGTGGAGAATTAACGAGAAGCAAGAGAGATTTGGAGTTGGCGGCAAGAGGCTTTGAGCTAGGGTTTGGAGTTGGAGGCACCTAATAAGGAAACTTTTTCCTTATCTTTTTCTTCTTCTTTGGTGCCCGGCGTCCATACAACCCCTCCCTTCCCTTGGCCAGCATCCAAACCAAGCTCTTCTCTTCTCTTTGGTCGGTGGAAACATAGCTTAATGTCTTCCCTGTTGGGAGTATGAGGAATACAATCAAAGTCCCACATTGGTAAGACATGGAAAAGATCATGTGCTTATAAGAAAAAAGATATCTCCATTGGTATGAGGCCTTTTGGGTAAAGCCCAAAAATAAAACCATGAGGGCTTAGACCCAAAGTGGACAATATCATGCCATTGTTGAGATATGTGGAGCTTATAAGCACTAACAATTGGTATCAGAGCCATGGTCCATGTCAAGCCATGAACCTCGAACGAAGGAAGTTGAGCTCCCACGTCCGGATCAAGAGAACCAGACATCAGGAAGGAAGTCTAGTTGGGTCGGGGGGACCGAACAACTGGCAGGAAGTCCTGGTGGGTTGAAGATCGGACATCAAGCAGAGAAAATCCTTCGAGGAGGGATAGGCTTGAGGGGGGGCCCAATGTGGTCCTTCGTTTGAGGGGGGGATTGTTGGGAGTATGAGGAATACAATCAAAGTCCCACATTGGTAAGACATGGAAAAGATCATGTGCTTATAAGAAAAAAGATATCTCCATTGGTATGAGGCCTTTTGGGTAAAGCCCAAAAATAAAACCATGAGGGCTTAGACCCAAAGTGGACAATATCATGCCATTGTGGAGATATGTGGAGCTTATAAGCACTAACATTCCCTTGGAGCTTTTGGCCGGAATCCATCTTTCTCCTTCTCCTTGTTGGCCGACGGCAAGCAATTTGCTTGTTGCTTGTTGGTTGGCTAAAGGAAGGAGAAGGGTCTTGTTTCTATTCTTCCTCTTGCTCGGAACGAGCAAGGAGGGAAGATTGGTGATCTAGGAGCTTCGACTTTTGATAGATCGTCGCCCACATGACATCCGAAAGGAGGAAGGTCAAACAATAGAATATCGAGAGGTATAACACTTAACTATCTTCATATGTAACATGTTTGTAATTGTTTTTCAATTATATGTGCATGATATATTCTGTTTTGTGGCTAAATATACTTGGATCCTGAACATAAATACAAAAGCCGGCGATCCGTACATTGTCTATTCCGCGGCTATTCCTAGAATAGAGGTTGGTCGCTTGAACAACAAGTTTGTTCATATGACTACTCTAATCGAATAGCACGACGATGACACGGTTGCTTGGGCAATCCCTCTTGTCAAGGATAAATTTTTTTTATCTGGGGACGTATAAGGGATCTCCATGAACAAGCGACCGAGTTGAAGTGGGAAGCGAAGTTTCCTACCTTCAGACTCAAGCCGACTAATAGCCTCAAGGATCAGCTTGAAGTGCTTTAGATGGACTTTTGAGGCAAGAAAAATACGATCGTAAACAAGAGCTAAGTTGTTAGCAAGCTGTGAGGTGGATACTTTGGTAGTTGAGGATAGGTCAAGGTATCACAATTGCGTGGTTCGGGATGTATTGTACCACTCTAGGATGGCTTCTTCCCACCTATCAGACATTCGCTTGAAGCTAACAATGCTGAGATTTTGTTCATGCAGGTGTGCCCTTAGAGTGGAAGCCTCTTGCTTATACCAAGTTAGGACCTACCCTTTTGCAATTTCACAACAAAAATTAGATTAAGCAGATGCCAGTGAGATGTTAGTAAATTTCTGCCCTGACTTGCATTGCTTTACCTTGACCAAGTATGTGTTTAAGCTACATTATTTTTGCTAGTTCTGATTCCAAAAAGGAAGTGTAATGAAATAAGCGAACAAGGAGAAATAATGAAAACTCACAAGTTCTTGTTTATTGAGAAAAGAAATTGAAACAGGCTTTCTGAAAAACTTCAAAGACTCCAACTTCAAAAACCAAAGTAAGGCTCAAGTAGTAGTTGCTTGAATGCCCTGCAATGGTATGGGAAGGATCCTTTTATAGAGGTGAGCTCGGTGGAGCTGAGAGACTCACGTCTTTAAAGGTAGATTCCCCCTAGATTTGCTTTTCTGAAAGCAAGATTTGCTTTCTTTAAAGCTATGTACTACCTCCTACTTTATAGCACACTTGTGTACAAAAAATAAGGTAAAGGTAACAGGGCACACTGATTGCCACCTTTGACATCACACCTAATGTATGAAAAAGAAGGTAAAGGTGATAGGGCACACTGATTGCCACCTTTGACAGCACACCTAATGTACGAAAAGAAGGTGAGGGTGACAAGCCACACTAATTTCCTCCCTTGACAGCACGCCGAAAGGAATCTACAGCTGGAAATGAGACATAGTTCGCATGTGTTCCTTGATAAACACTATTGCTTCCTCCAGCTGTGAATCCACCATCTTTGTAGTGGGGTTCCAATCATGGCACCAGTTGTCTGGGGTGCTAAGCCTGGTACACTCCTGTAATTTTAGTGCGTGTAGCGACCGGAGTTGTCCAAGTGCTTGGACTGCGACGTCGGTTGCTTGCTTATGGAGTTGATGGAGCTGGTTTCTGATGATTTGATCCTCCTCACCTCTGAACCCTCCTCCTCGGATTCTCCGTCTTCTGAATTGAAGTAAGGCCTCATACTGCTGGCTAATTGAATGGTGGTCCCCATGCAAGAACACTTCTTCATACTGTCGGTTACGTGGTTGATTTGTTCCTCGAGTTGTTTCTACATCTTGGGATATGGTTTGTCTTGGACTTCTATTAGGGTTTGGTGAATTTGTCCAAGCTGCCCGATATGCCCTTCCTGCCATTCTTGGGCCTTTTGTCTGCTGCGGTTTGTCCTAATGTATGAAAAGAAGGTGAGGGTGACAAGGCACACTAATTGCCACCCTTGACAGCACGCCGAAAGGAATCTAGAGCTGGAAATGAGACATAGTTCACGTGTGTTCCTTGATTAACACTATTGCTTCTTCCAGCTGTGTATCCACCATCTTTGTAGTGGGGTTCCAGTCATGGCACTAGTTGACTTGGGTGCTTAGCCTGGTACACTCCTATAATTTTAGCTTGTGTAGCGACCGGAGTTGTCCAAGTGCTTGGACTGTGGCGTCGGCCGCTTGCTTATGGAGTTGATGGAGTTGGTTTCTGATGATTTGATCCTCCTCACCTCTGAACCCTCCTCCTCGGATTCTCCTTCTTCCGAATTGAAGTAAAGCCTCATACTGCTGGCTAATTGAACGGTGGTCCCCATGCCAGAACACTTCTTCATACTGTCGGTTACGTGGTTTATTGCTTCCTCGAGTTGTTTCTACATCTTGGGATCTGGTCTGTCTTGGACTTCTATTAGAAATTTGGTGAATTTGTCCAAGCTTCCCCATATGACCTTCCTACCATTCTTGGGCCTTTTGTCTGCTGCGGTTTTTCATTTGGAACTTCTTGGGTGACCGCATTGATCAGGATGTTTAGTGTGTCTTCCTCATCGTCTGTTCCTCCCCCGTTCAGGCCGAGATTTTGGAAGTCTCGAGTCAGGTCTTTCTTTAGAGCCATATCCTTTTAGAAAGCCACTTCCTTCTTTAGTCGCTCGATTTCGCCGAGACACCAGGCGATATAGTAGTTTTGTTGTTCAATCAGTTGGTTCGGGAAGAATCAAGCTGAGGGTGTTGGGGCTACGGGGACCTGCTTGTTGAAGTAGATGAGCTACCCGACGGAATATAATGCGCTCCTAAGTACTGCAGAAGGTAGAGAAGGAACACAGAATATCCTATCTTAGATTAGGAGGGTTTTATCATCTGAAGACCCTGCCCAGGGCTCGACTGCAATTCAAGATGCTGCCTACAAAGCTCAGTGGCCAGCGATGCATAAGGTAAACCTTACTCTGGCTCCACTGATCGCTCTGACTCTTGCAGGACTTCCCCTGAGACATCTGCATCTGAGTGGGAGACTGCAACCACTGAGGAGTCAGAATCTTCATGGGAGACAACCACGACCTACTCCTGTGGAGCAGCCTCGGTAGCATGCCTACGTTATCTATTGGCTGAAGATGAAGATCTACTGAGATGGGACGATGAACCGCCGGAAGATTCCCACTGTTCGTCGGCAAATAAAAGGATGTCCCATCCTTTTTCGAAAGGTGGTGGGGAGAGTGGTAGCCTAGTGCCACTTCTGCCTTCCTTGCATCTTCAGAGAGCGCCACTGTAAAAAGGGATTTTTCGTCCGTACCATAGGCGCCCGAAGAAGATTAACAGCTCCGGCGTAGGGCGACGTCTGGAGAAAGGAAAGGTGACCGAGCAGAAGCGGGCCCATGGGTCTTGTACTGTTCCAAAAGGCATCTCGACACCTGCAAATCCAATCGCGGCCCGGAGAGGAAACCCAATCCCAACACAAAGAAAGAGGAGGCCGAGTAGACTACGCTTCCGTTGGTATTCCATGCAGCAGAGGAAACGGAGATTGACAGCAACAAACGTCGTGAAGATTGGTGACAGAGTTGCTGGTCTGTCAGGCAAGAACCACCGACGGCTCCATACAGCCAGCTGCCCGAAGGCTGTACATTATCAAAGTCAATAATGGAGCGCTGTTAGGACCCATCTGCAGCGTGTTTGGTCGACCACGAGTGCCGTTTCTTTTTGTCGTGTCGAACAGTGTTCCTTATAAGCACCCAAAGGTGGCTGCCCATGTGTCATACTGTTCAACGGGGTCTACTTGGATTCCTAGTTTTGTGAAAACCACGGGCGCTCATGGTTTTGAGTCATCAGTGGCACTGTCCCGCCACTCGTCTTGACTTAGTAGAGAAGAAAAGAATCTTCGCGTGTGACGATGGGGCCCAATGAGCACCCGACATGTGATGATTGACCTTTTCTATCTCTATTTATGTCCCCCTTATAATGGGTTGCAAGGCAGACAGTGATCCCGATCACCTTACTTCCCTCTGTTTTAATAGAGACTCATTTTGGTGTTCCTCTCTATCTCTCTGTTGCATCTTCTCTCGTTGTTCTTGGCCCTAGGTACTGGCTCCATCCTGCAGCCTCGAACTGAGAAGTCGATCCTTAAACACATACTTGGTCGAGGTAAAGCAATGCCATTCAGGGCAGAAATTAAGGAACATCTCGCCGGCATCTGCTTGATCTAATTTTTGTTGTGAAATTGCAAAAGGGTAGGTCCTAACTTGGTATAAGCAAGAGGCTTCCACTCCAAGGGCACACTTGCATGAGAAAATTCTCAGCATTGTTAGCTTCAAGTGAATGTCTCATAGGTGGGAAGAAGCAATCCTAGAGTGGTACAATACATCCCGAACCGCGCAATTGTGATACCTTGACCTATCCTCAACTACCAAAGTATCCACCTCACAACTTGCTAACAACTTAGCTCTTGTCTACGAACGTACTTGCCTTGCCTCAAAAGTCCATCTAAAGCACTTCAAGCTGATCCTTGAGGATATTAGCCGGCTTGAGTCAAGGATCACTTCCTTAGAAGAAAATACCAAGATCCTAACCCATATGTTCCAAAGGGAGTCAAAACCCTAAAGACCCACGGAGGAAACCTCCGAAAGACCAAACTTTTCGAAGAAGCCATCCAGAAGACAACAGAAGAGCTCATAGCCAAACTAACCCAGGTTGAGAAGCTTCTCAGGAACATCTAAAAGTGGACCTCCGCATGAGTAGGGGCAATTACATACACACCAAGGGCACTGAGTCTTACCAATCAGCCTTACAGGTGACAGAAAATAATGACCCACCCTCTGTGGGAATCACCAAGCCAAGTGATCATCCAGGCGCAATCTCCAATACAACAGTCATCATTAAGCAAAACAACACTCAGATACAACTGCTCATACAAATCTGTTAGACCTTGAATGATATAAAGGAGGAGTTGCAAAACATCTCCAAGTGGCCATCTAGCTCTGGAGCATTGTCTGAAGCCCTTGTTTCAAAGCTTCAAAACTTGAACTTAGGCCCGGCAGAAAGGCCTAAAGAAGCCTGAGGAAGACTCAGGGTCTTCAAAGACCCATACAGTATATTAAAGGAGGAGAAAGCTATGTTAAAGAAACAATGGCAGCCATAACCGTAACACAGGAGGTTACTCAAGAAGCCCATCCTCTGTTTGAAAATCAGATAAATGAATACAGAAGGCATCAATGACGACTATATAATGCCCAACAAGCTATCAGAAGGATGGGCAGACGCATCATTGGCAGAAGCTCCCCTCACACGCTGGAACAGCAACTCGACCCTCAGGTACAACTACAAATGTCAATGCAGGAGAGGGCCTCAATAGTGCCAGCGAAGGTGTTATATCATTCCAGGAGGGATGATGCCCATCATAGGGTATACATGCAGAGATCCGAAAAAGCCTTGTTGTGCATAGACAGTCAGCAGCAAGATCGGGATTTCATACAAGAAAGAATCTATCAATAGTTGCAGAGAAGTCGGATGAGGTTTATCCACTTGGGCATCCTACAAGTTAGAATCCAGATGCTCCATCGACAAGAAGAAGGCACCATGGAACTCGTCCTATTCAGCGACAATCGATGGCATGGAGACCGAGCCATTATAGCAGCCAAGGAGGTGGACCAATCACATTGATCCCATATGGTGTATATTATTCCCAACCTTATGCTTACAATAGGAGACTTCTACAGAAGCATACCGGTATCTATACTCACGAGGGGTTATGAACAATGGCGGAATGGCTAGGCTAACCTCCTGATCACAAGGGGATTAATAGGCCGACTATCCAACACCCCAAACGTGGGTTTCCTCTATGACGTCCAGGGGGTTGATGACTATCTGGTAAGCCATGGCGTAAGGGCACTTCAGGGAAGAAGGTACTCTTCATCTATGTTACAGGGTCTCAACTAGATTATACAGCTAGCACAGGCCACCAACGCATTACGACCAATGGAGATCACAAGCAGAAACTTGAACGATGGGAGAATGTCTATCTCTTTCGATAGATATACGGCCCCATCTGTCACTGGAAGACCATGCTACAACGCGAGGGACGAAGAAATACAAAGCGACGAAGAAGAACTGAGGATGCATTCTCTTGCAGTCCTAATAGAAGGCGACGCAGCATACGTCCCGGAGCAAGGTGAACTAGGTATCTTGATAAGACTACTGTCCTCCATAACCCGCATGCCCAAGCAATACCATAGCGGAGCAGCAGGATATGCACTGATGGCGGATGAAGATTGTGAAATTACCCCATACATGAAGAAGCAGATCTCAACAGGACTGAGTATCGAGCTACCGGAAGGGAAGTATGGGCAAATAGCTACCAGGTCTCTGTCTTACAGAGACAACCCTTTAAGCATCGAAACAAGCACCATAGATAGTCACTACATCGGGGAAGTAAAAATCTCTATCTATAATATGACTGACCTACCAATGTATGTTTATCAAGGTCAGATCATTGCTCAGCTAGTGACTCATTATAGCTACAGTCACCCCTTAATATGGATACCAGACCCAGAGGGAAGAGCAGAATACCAGGAGGATCCCAACCCTAGTACACACGACCCCAACTGCTACGGATGCACAATTTGCTACGATGGATGCAGCATCAGAGGAAGCAACCCCAGTATATACGGCGATAGCCCCCGCTGGGATGAAGGGTCACCCAACCACAACTTTTACGATGAAGGATCATCAGCAATCGCTAGCATCCCAGTAATTGATTACGGCGAAGGATCATCGACAATCATCGACGTCCCAACAATATTCACGCAGTTGCTGCCCCGGGAGAAAAACCAGGCTCAAGACCCACAACCAGGGGTAGCGCCACCACTACAACGACCTGGCTATAAGACGCTACAGGACCTCATGGAAAGACATCTTACCATCCATACCTTCGTGGAAACCACAGGACCATCTTCTTCTCTGGAGAATCAGGGGGGCTACTATGAAGGAGCTACAAGCCCAGGGGCCATTGTACTCTAGCCCATGGTTAGTAACCCTGAGGATCTAGATCAGGATGATGAGTACCTAAATCAAATCAGGTACCTGGCGAATTTAGCAAACCCAATAGTTCCCAAAACCATATGGGATGACTTCTCAGATGATGATGACTGGCACAACCCTTTTGCAAGCACCAGTCAAGAGGAGGTACTAGCGGTAGGAGTAGAATCCAGTATGGAGTACCCCGCTCTCCGATGCCTAATCAATGCTCAACGGGATGAACAACATATTTACTCATCAAGCACAGTAGCATCCCCCTATAAACCACCTGTACATGAAGCAGTTATGGGACCACCAGGGTACCCACCAGTGAGAGCAGAAACTGACCCAGGTCCGTCCGTAACCCCTGTAACCCAGAGGCCATACAATGCCTACTTTAGAAGAGACAAGAACAATGAGCAATGGACATTGCCTTCTGCGCAACAGAAGGCAGGGGCATTATTCGTCATCCCTACACAATTAGGGCTCTTTGATGACGTATTTGCCCGATGGGAATCAATCACAAAGAACCATGTATCATGCCAAGGATTCACTGATGCCAGAGACAAGGCGGAATACATGGAAAATGTATTAGGGGAAATTGAAAAGCTCGCCTGGATCCAATGGAGGATGAGCTACCTGATGGAATATGATGCGCTCCTAAGTAGTGCGGAAGGTAGAGAAGGAACACAGAATATCCTATCTCAGATGAGGAGGGTTTTCTCATCTGAAGACCCTGCCCAGGGCTCAACTGCAATTCAAGACGCTGTCTACAAAGATCTGAAATGACTATCTTGCGACAATGTGAAGGACCTTGTCAAATATATGAATGACTATATGAGGTTGGCATCAAAAATAGGAAGATTATACACTGGACCAGAACTCTCTGAGAAGCTATGGATGAAGATGCCCAAAGATTTGGGCAATAGAATCAAAGCGATATTTGACAAGAAATTTCCCGGCCTCACAGTAGGAGTATTTCCCATCATTCTTTTCCCCTACAAATATCTAGAGCAAGAATGCAAAGATGGTACTTTCCAAAGGTCACTAAAGAATTTATCATTCTGTAGCCAGTACCAATACCGGGGTACTACCAGAACGAGAAAAAGAAATTGGGAGTGAGAAAATCGCACACATATAAAGGGAAGCCCCATGATTCCCATGCTCGAATTGACAAACGAAAGCACCTAATCAGAAGCAAGAAGTGTAGGTGCTATCTCTGTGGCCAGGAGGGTCACTTTGCTTGAGAATGCCCAAGCAACCACCTTCCATATCCCATACACCTATAGCTTCCTCATAATGCTAGGGGATGACATCCAAATGATCATTGGAGAAAATTTCATCAAGGCTATGCAAGGCGGTATCAAAATAGAAGGTAACACTATGACAATATATAAGAATGTTACAACTATTCAAACATTGCCTACAATAAATCCCGCAGCGGCAATAGAGGAGCTGGACCTGGAAGATGACTACAAATAAAGGAAATGGTATATTACGTGGGAGGACCAACAGGGCTCAACGAATTCAGACCACTAATCAAGGAGCTCAAGGAGCAAGGATACATTGGGGAAAATCCCCTTCAGCATTGGTCAAAAAACAAAATCACTTGTAAACTGGACATCAAGAACCCCGACTTCACCATTGAAGATTGACCACTGAAACAGCTCACTCCAACCCAAAAGGCAACCTTCACTAAACATGTAAAGGCTCAGTTGGAAATTGGGGTTATCAGGCCAAGCTTCAGCCTTCACAGAACGACGACTATAATTGTCAACTTCGGAATGATAATTGACCCCAAGACAGGGAAGGAGACCAAAGGAAAGGAAAGGATGGTCTTCAACTTCAAGAGACTAAATGATTTAATAAATAAAGACTAGTGCAGCCTGCCCCGCATCAACACCATTCTGCGAAAGGTCAGTAACCACAAGATTTATTCTAAAGTTAACCTGAAGAGTGGATTTCATTAGGTGGCAATGCACCCGGATTCCATAGAATGGACAACATTTTTGGTGCCTAATCGCCTTTATGAGTGGCTAGCAATGCCTTTCGGGCTTTAAAACACGCCCGCCATCTTCCAGAGGAAGTTGGACAATTGTTTTAAGGGGACTCAGGATTTCATTACAGTCTACATCGACAACATCCTGGTGTTCTCCGAAGATAGGGCATCTCATACAAAACATGTGAAGGCGATGCTAGATATATGCAAAGAAAATGGGTTGGTGCTCAGCCTAACAAAGATTAAGATTGCAGTTCCAGAAATTGAGTTTGTTGGTGCAATCGGCCCAGGTCACGATTGACCAAGACTCGAGTTTGACTCGAGTGATGTTTTGATGTTTCGACAAAAATATATGACAATGTAATTGTCATTTGGTAAAGTCCAAGTCTTGAGTACTTGGCATGGAAAGTCCAAGTGGGACACTTAGCATTGGGAAAAGTCCAAGCATGGGTCTTGGCAATGTAAAGTCCCACATGGGTTGGCAAGGAAAGTCCAAGCATGGTCTTGGCATGAAAAGTCCAACATGGGTTGGCAAGGAAAGTCCAAGCATGGTCTTGGCATGGAAAGTCCAACATGGGATGGCAAGGGAAAGTCCAAGCTTGAGTCTTGGCATTTGAGAAGTCCAAGGGTTTGATATTGGCGGCGTAAAGTCCAAGCGGGAGTCTTGGCAGCATAAGTCCAATGGTTGGCGGCATAAAGTCCAAGCGGAGTCTTGGCGGCGTAAGTCCAAAGTGCCTTGGCGGTGTAGACACCGTTAGCATGACATAGCCGATGGAAGCACCTGAAGGCTAGCGTGATGGATGAACAAGTCATGGATGACTTGGAGGGATCCGAGAGGCGTGAGGCTGATGGAGGTGGCTAGAAGGCTTAGGTCTAGGCTAAGGGTGGTCTAGCAAGTATGGGGGAACCATACTTGGGTTAAAACCTCATGTTTGAGGTGTGCCAGTCGACTGGTGCCATGTGGCAGTCGACTGGACCGAGTCAACTAGGGTTTGACTACGGATTATGGCCTAGCAGTTGACTGCCAGAGGTGGGCAGTCGACTCATGGCTCGAGCAGTCGACTGATCGTGTGATCAGTCGACTGGTACTCGAGAAATCGGCCACAGAATGGATTCGAGACTCGACTGGTCGAGTGAGGACTCCATCAGTCGACTGATGGTCATGATCAGTCGACTGATGAAGGTTCCGTTAGACTTATCCAGCGTGGATCTAGCCGTTGTCTCACGACAACAGTGGCATCAGTCGACTGATGGTCCCGATCAGTCGACTGATCGACTTTTTCCAGCACAGGTTGAAGCTATATATGGAGCTCGTGATGGAGGAAAAACAAAGGTTTCTTTGAGGCGATTTGGGGCGTGTTGCTGCTGCAATTCAGGGTCTCCAAGTGCTACTCGATCAACCTAACGATCAAGCATTCAAGAGCATTTGTAAAGTGTTTTTCTTTACTAGTTTTGCTTTGTATTTCATTGTATTCGCTTGTAGCTTTTGATTATTGTTGTAATCATCCTGTATGAGGTTTCTCCGCCATCGGATTGTTCCGAGAAGGAGTGTTTATTAGTGTTTGCGTGTGCATCACTAGAGCTCGTAGAGCTCGATCCGTGGAGTAGGAACCTTGAGGTTCCGAAGCACGTTATATCATCGTGTTCATGTGTGATTGTATATTTCGTTATTGCTTTCATTATCTATATTCCGCTGCGCTAACGAAATTGTAGACATGAACGCCAAAGAATTCCATTGACGCTATTCACCCCCCCTCTAGCCATTCCAAACGATCCCTAACAAGTGGTATCAGAGCCCGGGGCTCTTCTACGAATTGACAACCCGGAGTCAAGAAGCTAGAGGGAAGAATATGGAATTTGAGGAAAGATTGGGTGACGACGTCAACATCCCACCTTCCTTCAACCGTGAACATTTTGCGTATTGGAAAGGTAGGATGGAATATTTTCTAATGACGAATATAGAAAATTGGTTTGCCGTGACTATAGGTTTTGATGCTCCGAGAGGAGAAAACGGCGAAATCCTCAAGCTGAAGAGATGGACCGAGGAGCAACGGGAAAAATTCAAGACAACCGTTAAGGTAACAAAAATGTTGATTGATTTGATACCTAACGATATTTTGCCCAGATTACGAAGCTATAGGGATGCCAAGGAGTTGTGGAATAAGTTGATCAAGTTCCATGAAAATCCTGAATTGGTTCAAGAAGACTTGGAAGAGGAGGAGACCGAAGAAGAATCATCATCATCCTCACAAGAAAGTGAGGAGTCAACTTCCGGGTCGGAGGAAGTGGAGGAAGTGGAAGAAGCATCCACCTCAAGGATTGAGGGGGAGGAGAGAACCTTCATACCGGAACATCGAGAAGAAGAAGCTTCGACATCCGGTCAAGATGAAGAAGCCCAAAGTCCAATTCCGGTCTCCACCACCATCGGTAACTCAAACACCTCAATTCAAAATAAAAATAACATTATGTGTTTTGAGTGTAGGAAATTTGGGCATTATAAGAGTAAGTGCCCAAATAAAGTCAAGAAAGCTCCTCCGGCGCCTAAGAGTCAACAAAAGTCAACAGACGCCGGTTCCCAAAATATCAAGAGCAAGGAGCACATCATATGCTTCAAATGCAATGCAGAAGGACATTATAGGAATCAATGTCCTAGGGGGAAGAAGAAGACCCAAGAGGGAGCCACACATGTAGGGGGAGCTTCCAAAGCTAACCCTAAGGTATATTTTAATAATGCATCCTTTTTAGTTAATAGGCAAAAGCATGCTAGGAATAATTTTAATAGTCTTGCTATTGTGCATGAAAAGCATGCTAGAAATAATAGATATATTTGCCTAGGAGCTAAGAGTGTTCACATAGGAAATAAGAAGAAATTTGGGACTAATGTCCCTAAAAATATATTACCTAAGGAAAGCATTAAGAAAATAGGAGAACATCTAGGCTTTAATGCTAAGAAATCTAGACATATGCCTAGAAATAAAAATATCTCAAGAGAAAATGAAAAATCAAAAATTGAGATATTAGAAAAGGAAAATCAAGCCTTGAGATCAAGGCTTGAAAAACTTGAAAAGACCCTTAAGGTTATGCAAAATCAAATGCAAGGGTCAATTAGTCAAACTTCTAGGTCCAAAAGTCTAAGTCAACACCTAGGACCTAAGAGTCAAAAGTCAACCAAGGGCAAGCAAGGTTTGGGTCACAAACCTAAGCCTAAGGTGGCTTACCATAGTGTTCCATTTGATTATGGAACACAAACTAGGTCTAGGAAGACTAAGGTCAATAGGGAAGTCATCCCTAGAGTTGACCAAGGGTTGTGCCTAGTGGCTAAGGTTTCTAGGAAACCTCGGGTGGCCACAAAGAAGGTTGCAAGGGGAGTTACCCCTAGAGTCAACCTAGGTAAGACCCAAATGACCAAGCGTAATAAGCCTAGGAGGGTCATTAGGAAGGTATCTAGGGAGGTTATCCCTAAGGAATACCTAATTAACCCTAGGAGCTCAAATCGGTTTTGGGTTCCTAAGAGCGTGATTAATTCACGCTAGATGGGTTAGGGTGTGCCAACCTTAAATGGATGGGTAGTTAACTCAACCATGGAAAAGGTGACACTTTAGGTTATTTTCAAGGTTATGGATACCTTGGAAATAGATTTGATTTATCATCCTAAAAGATTTTAGGGTGTGCCAATATTATTTGAGAAGCTTGATAAAATGGTCAAATTGGCACAATTTAGGTTTAGAGGTTGTAGTGTGCCATTTTGGGTTTTTGGGACATTTGGGAAAATTTTGGTTAATATGGCAAAATATACTTAATTATATCAAATGACAATTAATATTAAAATTTAGGTATTACCATACCTATATATTTTATTTGCCATGCCTTGATTGCCATATGCCATGACATCATATTTCTTTTTAATCATTCTATATGTCATGTACATGTTTAGGATTAAGGATTAAATGTCATGTGTTTTTAGATTTCATATTATGCCATGCCATCATGATTATGACCATGTATTTATCTATATCATCTCTAATGTCATAATCACTCATGCATTTAAGATAATTTGATTGAAATTGATTTAAGGACAATGGCATGACTTGGAGTCCCATTTATAAGGGAATCAAGTAGGGTTGCCTTAGAAAAATGCATGAAACCCTAGATTAAATGAACCAAAACCCACATCTCACATCCAATTGACATGTATGTGTATTTATACACCATAGATACATGTGAGATGCTAGGATATGAGTTAAGTTCAAGGTGCATAGATTTTGCATCTAGATGAACTAAAACTCATCCAATTTTATTTGTGGATCATTGGGAAAGCTTGTGTACAAGTCATGTGCATAGAGCCCAAGGAATATGATCCAAAATAAGGTTTTGAAAACATTTTAAAATCATTTTGAAAAACCTTGGTGAAGTCTTTCTTTTGATAGCAATCACCATTGATGAAGTTGATACAAAATAGGGCCAAAACATTTAAAATTTCAATGGTTTTGAGTTTTGTATCAAATTCACTATGTTATGGGTAAAATAATTTTAAAATATTTTTCACTCATTGTATGTGTCATAAATATTATACGTATGAACTTTCAGGATTTGTCGATAAACATATAAATTTTTATGAATTTCCAAAATTCAACTCTGATAACTGAAATTCAAAAATTTGATTATCGATCGGCCTTACTAGAGTGGCGGTGATCGATGAGTGTGGCAATCGACTAGTAGCTAACAGAGTCGACTGCCAAGGCTGATTTCGGGAAAACTAGGTTTGGTTAGCCCGTGTTCAGCCATGGTAATGGTCCCTAATCACTCCTAACCCTAGGATATGCTTTGGGAAGCATTATGAAGGGTGAAAATCCATTGGATATGGATTAGGAGAAGTATTTAGGGTTTGTATCAATTTTAAGGTGTTGGAAAGTTCAATGTTGAATTTCTAACCTTAATTTTGATGGTTTAGAATTCCTATTGGCTTAGGGACTTCCCAAGGACATTGTTTGTGCAATGGTCAAGGGGGAGCAAGCCTTTAGGAAGAGGTATCCATCTTGGGATGATGGATGTGTTTTTCTCCTTGAAAAGGATAAGTTATTGGGAGAATATGACATCAATTGGGAAATTGATGGGACTTTTGAGAGACCCAATTTGGAAATTGGGAGAGTAAATGGGATTGTCTCTCTTGAGTGATATTGGACTTATCACTAGGAAGATGGTAGGCATCCTAAGTATTTTTGCACCAAGGGGGAGATTGTAAGATCTCATTGGGACATGAGACATTGACCCTCTTGGGGAGAAAACCTTTTTGATGTTAGTCAAAAAGGGGGAGAATGTTTGGGGGAGAACATTTGGAGAGAATTTACCAATTTGGGATAATTGGTAAATGATTTGAGTTAGTGTTCTAACTCAATAATTTGTTTGGTTTTTGTCAAACATCAAAAAGGGGGAGATTGTTGGTTCAATCGGCCCAGGTCAGGTTGACCAGGACTCGAGTTTGACTCGAGTGATGTTTTGATGTTTCGACAAAAACATATGACAATGTAATTATCATTTGGTAAAGTCTAAGTCTTGAGTACTTGGCATGGAAAGTCCAAGTGGGACACTTGGCATTTGGGAAAAGTCCAAGCATGGGTCTTGGCAATGTAAAGTCCAACATGGGTTGGCAAGGAAAGTCCAAGCATGGTCTTGGCATGAAAAGTCCAACATGGGTTGGCAAGGAAAGTCCAAGCATGGTCTTGGCATGGAAAGTCCAACATGGGATGGCAAGGGAAAGTCCAAGCTTGAGTCTTGGCATTTGAGAAGTCCAAGGGTTTGATATTGGCGGCGTAAAGTCCAAGCGGGAGTCTTGGCAGCATAAGTCCAATGGTTGGCGGCGTAAAGTCCAAGCGGAGTCTTGGCGGCGTAAGTCCAAAGTGCCTTGGCGGTGTAGACACCGTTAGCATGACATAGCCGATGGAACACCTGAAGGCTAGCATGATGGATGAACAAGTCATGGATGACTTGGAGGGATCCGAGAGGCGTGAGGCTGATGGAGGTGGCTAGAAGGCTTAGGTCTAGGCTAAGGGTGGTCTAGCAAGTATGGGGGAACCATACTTGGGTTAAAACCTCATGTTTGAGGTGTGCCAGTCGACTGGTGCCATGTGGCAGTCGACTGGACCGAGTCAACTAGGGTTTGACTACGGATTATGGCCTAGCAGTCGACTGCCAGAGGTGGGCAGTCGACTTATGGCTCGAGCAGTCGACTGATCGTGTGATCAGTCGACTGGTGCTCGAGAAATTGGCCATAGAATGGATTCGAGACTCGACTGGTCGAGTGAGGACTCCATCAGTCGACTGATGGTCATGATCAGTCGACTGATGAAGGTTCCGTTGGACTTATCCAGCGTGGATCTAGCCGTTGTCTCACGACAACAGTGGCATCAGTCGACTGATGGTCCCGATCAGTCGACTGATCGACTTTTTCCAGCACAGGTTGAAGATATATATGGAGCTCGTGATGGAGGAAAAACAAAGGTTTCTTTGGCGATTCTTTGCTGCAATTCAGGGTCTCCAAGTGCTACTCGATCAACCTAGCGATCAAGCATTCAAGAGCATTTGTAAAGTGTTTTTCTTTACTAGTTTTGCTTTGTATTTCATTGTATTCGCTTGTAGCTTTTGATTATTGTTGTAATCATCTTGTACGAGGTTTCTCCGCCTTCGGATTGTTCTGAGAAGGAGTGTTTATTAGTGTTTGCGTGTGCATCACTAGAGCTCGTAGAGCTCGATCCGTGGAGTAGGAACCTTGAGGTTCCGAACCACATTATATCATCGTGTTCATGTGTGATTGTATATTTCGTTATTGCTTTCATTATCTATATTCCGCTGCGCTAACGAAATTGTAGACATGAACACCAAAGAATTCCATTGACGCTATTCACCCCCCTCTAGCCATTCCAAACGATCCCTAACAAGTGGTATCAGAGCCCGGGGCTCTTCTACGAATTAACAACCCGGAGTCAAGAAGCTAGAGGGAAGAATATGGAATTTGAGGAAAGATTGGGTGACGACGTCAACATCCCACCTTCCTTCAACCGTGAACATTTTGCGTATTGGAAAGTTAGGATGGAATATTTTCTAATGACGAATATAGAAAATTGGTTTGCCATGACTATAGGTTTTGATGCTCCGAGAGGAGAAAACGGCGAAATCCTCAAGCTGAAGAGATGGACCGAGGAGCAACGGGAAAAATTCAAGACAACCGTTAAGGTAACAAAAATGTTGATTGATTTGATACCTAACGATATTTTGTCCAGATTATGAAGCTATAGGGATGCCAAGGAGTTGTGGAATAAGTTGATCAAGTTCCATGACAATCCTGAATTGGTCCAAGAAGACTTGGAAGAGGAGGAGACTGAAGAAGAATCATCATCATCCTCACAAGAAAGTGAGGAGTCAACTTCCGGGTCGGAGGAAGTGGAGGAAGTGGAAGAAGCATCCACCTCAAGAATTGAGGGGGAGGAGAGAACCTTCATACCGGAACATCGAGAAGAAGAAGCTTCGACATCCGGTCAAGATGAAGAAGCCCAAAGTCCAATTCCGGTCTCCACCACCATCGGTAACTCAAACACTTCAATTCAAAATAAAAATAACATTATGTGTTTTGAGAGTAGGAAATTTGGGCATTATAAGAGTAAGTGCCCAAATAAAGTCAAGAAACTCCTCCGGTGCCTAAGAGTCAACAAAAGTCAACAGACGCCGGTTCCCAAAATATCAAGAGCAAGGAGCACATCATATGCTTCAAATGCAATGCAAAAGGACATTATAGGAATCAATGTCCTAGGGGGAAGAAGAAGACCCAAGAGGGAGCCACACATGTAGGGGGAGCTTCCAAAGCTAACCCTAAGGTATATTTTAATAATGCATCCTTTTTAGTTAATAGGCAAAAGCATGCTAGGAATAATTTTAATAGTCTTGCTATTGTGCATGAAAAGCATGCTAGAAATAATAGATATATTTTCCTAGGAGCTAAGAGTGTTCACTTAGGAAATAAGAAGAAATTTGGGACTAATGTCCCTAAAAATATATTACCTAAGGAAAGTATTAAGAAAATAGGAGAACATCTAGGCTTTAATGCTAAGAAATCTAGACATATGCCTAGAAATAAAAATATCTCAAGAGAAAATGAAAAATCAAAAATTGAGATATTAGAAAAGGAAAATCAAGCCTTGAGATCAAGGCTTAAAAAACTTGAAAAGACCCTTAAGGTTATGCAAAATCAAATGCAAGGGTCAATTAGTCAAACTTCTAGGTCCAAAAGTCAAAGTCAACACCTAGGACCTAAGAGTCAAAAGTCAACCAAGGGCAAGCAAGGTTTGGGTCACAAACCTAAGCCTAAGGTGGCTTACCATAGTGTTCCATTTGATTATGGAACACAAACTAGGTCTAGGAAGACTAAGGTCAATAGGGAAGTCATCCCTAGAGTTGACCAAGGGTTGTGCCTAGTGGCTAAGGTTTCTAGGAAACCTAGGGTGCCCACAAAGAAGGTTGCAAGGGGAGTTACCCCTAGAGTCAACCTAGGTAAGACCCAAATGACCAAGGCTAATAAGCCTAGGAGGGTCATTAGGAAGGTATCTAGGGAGGTTATCCCTAAGGAATACCTAATTAACCCTAGGAGCTCAAATCGGGTTCCTAAGAGCGTGATTGATTCACGCTAGATGGGTTAGGGTGTGCCAACCTTAAATGGATGGGTAGTTAACTCAACCATGGAAAAGGTGGAACTTTAGGTTATTTTCAAGGTTATGGATACCTTGGAAATAGATTTGAATTATCATCCTAAAAGATTTTAGGGTGTGCCAATATTATTTGAGAAGCTTGATAAAATGGTCAAATTGGCACAATTTAGGTTTAGAGGTCGTAGTGTGCCATTTTGGGTTTTTGGCACATTTGGGAAAATTTAGGTTAATATGGCAAAATATACTTAATTATATCAAATGACAATTAATATTAAAATTTAGGTATTACCATACCTATATATTTTATTTGCCATGCCTTGATTGCCATATGCCATGACATCATATTTCTTTTTAATCATTCTATATGTCATGTACATGTTTAGGATTAAGGATTAAATGTCATGTGTTTTTAGATTTCATATTATGCCATGCCATCATGATTATGAGCATGTGTTTATCTATATCATCTCTAATGCCATAATCACTCATGCATTTAAGATAATTTGATTGAAATTGATTTAAGGACAATGGCATGACTTGGAGTCTCATTTATAAGGGAATCAAGTAGGGTTGCCTTAGAAAAATGCATGAAACCCTAGATTAAATGAACCAAAACCCACATCTCACATCCAATTGACATGTATGTGTATTTATACACCATAGATACATGTGAGATGCTAGGATATGAGTTAAGTTCAAGGTGCATAGATTTTGCATCTAGATGAACTAAAACTCATCCAATTTTATTTGTGGATCATTGGGAAAGCTTGTGTACAAGTCATGTGCATAGAGCCCAAGGAATATGATCCAAAATAAGGTTTTGAAAACATTTTAAAATCATTTTGAAAAACCTTGGTGAAGTCTATCTTTTGATAGCAATCACCATTGATGAAGTTGATACAAAATAGGGCCAAAACATTGAAAATTTCAATGGTTTTGAGTTTTGTATCAAATTCACTATGTTATGGGTAAAATAATTTTAAAATATTTTTCACTCATTGTATGTGTCATAAATATTATACGTATGAACTTTCAGGATTTGTCGATAAACATATAAATTTTTATGAATTTCCAAAATTCAACTCTGATAACTGAAATTCAAAAATTTCAGTTATCAGTCGACTGCCCTGAGTGGCAGTCGACTGATGAGTGTGGCAATCGACTAGTAGCTAACAGAGTCAACTGCCAAGGCTGATTTCGGGAAAACTAGGTTTGGTTAGCGCGTGTTCAGCCATGGTAATGGTCCCTAATCACTCCAAACCCTAGGATATGCTTTGGGAAGCATTATGAAGGGTGAAAATCCATTGGATATGGATTAGGAGAAGTATTTAGGGTTTGTATCAATTTTAAGGTGTTGGAAAGTTCAATGTTGAATTTCTAACCTTAATTTTGATGGTTTAGAGTTCCTATTGGCTTAGGGACTTCCCAAGGACATTGTTGGTGCAATGGTCAAGGGGGAGCAAGCCTTTAGGAAGAAGTATCCATCTTGGGATGATGGATGTGTTTTTCTCCTTGAAAAGGATAAGTTATTGGGAGAATATGACATCAATTGGGAAATTGATGGGACTTTTGAGAGACCCAATTTGGAAATTTGGAGAGTAAATGAGATTGTCTCTCTTGAGTGATATTGGACTTATCACTAGGAAGATGGTAGGCATCCTAAGTATTTTTGGACCAAGGGGGAGATTGTAAGATCTCATTGGGACATGAGACATTGACCCTCTTGGGGAGAAAACCTTTTTGATGTTAGTCAAAAAGGGGGAGAATGTTTGGGGGAGAACATTTGGAGAGAATTTACCAATTTGGGATAATTGGTAAATGATTTGAGTTAGTGTTCTAACTCAATAATTTGTTTGGTTTTTGTCAAACATCAAAAAGGGGGAGATTGTTGGTCCAATCGGCCTAGGTCAGGTTGACCAGGACTCGAGTTTGACTCGAGTGATGTTTTGATGTTTCGACAATAACATATGACAATGTAATTGTCATTTGGTAAAGTCTAAGTCTTGAGTACTTGATATGGAAAGTCCAAGTGGGACACTTGGCATTGGGAAAAGTCCAAGCATGGGTCTTGGCAATGTAAAGTCCAACATGGGTTGGCAAGGAAAGTCCAAGCATGGTCTTGGCATGAAAAGTCCAACATGGGTTGGCAAGGAAAGTCCAAGCATGGTCTTGGCATGGAAAGTCCAACATGGGTTGGCAAGGGAAAGTCCAAGCTTGAGTCTTGGCATTTGAGAAGTCCAAGGGTTTCATATTGGCGGCGTAAAGTCCAAGCGGGAGTCTTGGCAGCATAAGTCCAATGGTTGGCGGCGTAAAGTCCAAGCGGAGTCTTGGCGGTGTAGACACCGTTAGCATGACATAGCCGATGGAAGCACCTGAAGGATAGCGCGATGGATGAACAAGTCATGGATGACTTGGAGGGATCCGAGAGGCGTGAGGCTGATGGAGGTGGCTAGAAGGCTTAGGTCTAGGCTAAGGGTGGTCTAGCAAGTATGGGGGAACCATACTTGGGTTAAAACATCATGTTTGAGGTGTGCCAGTCGACTGGTGCCATGTGGCAGTCGACTGGACCGAGTCAACTAGGGTTTGACTGCGGGTTATGGCCTAACAGTCGACTGCCAGAGGTGGGCAGTCGACTGATGGCTCGAGAAGTTGACTGATCGTGTGATCAGTCGACTGGTGCTCGAGAAATCGGCCACAGAATAGAGTCGAGACTCGACTGGTCGAGTGAGGACTCCATCAGTCGACTAATGGTCATGATCAGTCGACTGATGAAGGTTCTGTTGGACTTATCCAGCGTGGATCTAGCCGTTGTCTGACGACAAAAGTGGCATCAGTCGACTGATGGTCCCGATCAGTCGGTTGATCGACTTTTTCCAGCACAGGTTGAAGATATATATGGAGCTCGTGATGGAGGAAAAATAAAGGTTTTTTTGAGGCAATTTGGGGTGAGTTGCTGCTGCAATTCAGGGTCTCCAAGTGCTACTCGATCAACCTAGCGATCAAGCATTCAAGAGCATTTTTAAAGTGTTTTTCTTTACTAGTTTTGCTTTGTATTTCATTGTATTCGCTTGTAGCTTTTGATTATTGTTGTAATCATCCTGTACGAGGTTTCTCCGCCTCCGGATTGTTCCGAGAAGGAGTGTTTATTAGTGTTTGCGTGTGCATCACTAGAGATCGTAGAGCTCGATCCGTGGAGTAGGAACCTTGAGGTTCCGAAGCACGTTATATCATCGTGTTCGTGTGTGATTGTATATTTCGTTATTGCTTTCATTATCTATATTCTGCTGCGCTAACGAAATTGTAGACACGAACGCCAAAGAATTTCATTGACGCTATTCACCCCCCCTCTAGCCATTCCAAACGATCCCTAACAGAGTTCCTTGGGGCAATATTAGGAAATAAAAAAATACGACTTTAGCCTCACATAATCTCAAAAATCTCAGATTTTGAAGAAAAGGAACTCCTCAATAAAAGGGGACTCAGGTCTTGGCTCGGGCTTCTTAACTACGCCATGAACTACATTCCCAACTTGGGAAAATTGCTTAGCCCCCTATTTGCAAACACTAGCCCGACAGGAGATAAAAGAATGAATGACAACGACTGGGCACTAGTCCGCCAGATCAAGCACCTAGTGAGAAATCTACCAGACCTAGAGGTACCACCAGAAGAATGCTACATAGTCCTAGAAAAGGACAGGTGCATGACTGGTTGGAAAAGGAAGAGGGCATCTGTAAATGGAAAATCAAAAAGCATGAGCCTAAAGCCACTGAAAAAATTTGTGCCTATGCAAGTGGCAAGTTCAGCCCTCCGAAATCTATAATTGATGCGGAGATTTACGCGGTGATGAACACTCTGGAGGCACTAAAAATCTACTTCCTGGACAAGCCTGAAATCACCATTAGAATAGATTGCTAGGCTATTATCAGTTTCTTTAATAAAACCTTCGGCAACAAGCCTTCCCAAGTGCGATGGCTAGCCTTCACGGACTACATTACTGGCACAGGAGTCACCGTCGTCTTTGAACACATCAGTGGCCAAGACAACCAGTTGGCTGATAGTTTGTCTCGTTTAATCAATTATTTAATTTGAGCAGAATGGCAAGAAGGGCATATGGAGTAGCTTGGACAAATTCACCCACCCCTAATAGAAGTCCAAGATAGACCAGATCCCAAGATGCAAAAATAGCTTGAGGAAGCAATCAACCACTTAATCGACAGTATGAAGAAGTGTTCTGGAATGGGGACCACCGTTCAATTAGCCAGCAGTATGAGGCCTTACTTCAATTCAGAAGATGGAGAATCCGAGGAGGAGGGTTCAGAGTGGAGGAGGATCAAATCATCAGAAACCAACTCCATCAACTCTAGAAGCAAGCGACCGATGCCATAGTCCAAGCACTTGGACAACTCTGGTTAACTACACGCGCTAAAATTATAGGAGTGTACCAGGACTAGCACCCCAGACAACTGGTGCCATGACTGGTACCCCACTACAAAGATGGTGGATACATAACTGGAGAAAGCAATAGTGTTAATCAAGGAACACATGCAAACTATGTCTCATTTCTAGCTGTAGATTCCTTTCGGCGTGCCGTCAAGGGTGGCAATTAGTGTGCCTTGTCACCCCCACCTTCTTTTCGTACATTAGGTGTGCTATCAAAGGTGGCAATCAGTGTGCCCTGTCACCTTTACCTTTTTTTTTGTACATTAGGTGTGATGTCAAAGGTGGAAATCAGTGTGCCCTGTCACCTTTACCTTCTTTTTCATACACAAGTGTGTTGTAAAGTAGGAGGTAGTACATAGCTTTAAAGAAAATAAAATCTTGCTTTCAGAAAAGCAAATCTAGGGGGAATATGCCTTTAAAGACGTGAGGCTCTCAACTCCACCGAGCTCACCTCTATAAAAGGATCCTTCCCATACCATTGCAGGGCATTCAAGCAACTACTACTTGAGCCTTACTTTCGTTTCTGAAGTTGGAGTCTCAGAAGTTTTTTAAAAAGCCTATTTCAATTTTTTTTCTCAATAAACAAGAACTTCTTAGTTTTCATTATTTCTCCTTGTTCGCTTATTTCATTACACTTCCTTTTTGTATAGCCTTCGAGCAGCTGGCTGTACGGAGTCGTCGCTGGTTCTTGCCTGACGGACCAGCAACTCCGTCACCAATCTTCACGGCGTCTATTGTTGTCACTCTCCGTTTCCTCTGCTGAACGGAATACCAACGGAAGCGGAGTCTACTCAGCCTCCTCTTTCTTTGGGCCAGGCTTGGGCTTTCTCTCTGGGCCGCGATTGGATTTGCAGGTGCCGAGATGGCTTTTGGAACAGTACAAGGCCCACGAGCCCACTTCTGCTCGGTCACCTTTCCTTTTTCTGGATGTCACCCTACGCCGGTGCTGTTCATCTTCACCGGGCGCCTATGGTACGGACGAAAAATCCATTTTTGCAGTGGCGCTCTCTGAAGACGCAAGGAAGCCGAAAGTGGCACTAGGCTACCACTCTCCCCACCACCTTCCAAAAAAGGATGGGACATCCATTTATTTGTCGGTGAACAGTGGGAATCTTCCGGCGGTTCGTAGTCCCATCTCGGTAGATCTTCATCTTGACCAATTCGGCAAAGGCATGCCGAGGCTGCTCCACAAGAGCAGGTCGTGGCTGTCTCCCTTGAAGATTCTGACTCCTCAGTGGTTATAGTCTCCCATTCGGATGTAGATATCTAAGGGGAAGTCCTGCAAGAGTCAGAGCGGTCTGTGGAGCTAGAGCATGGTTTACCTGATGCATCGCTGGCCACGGAGCTATCGTTGTCGTCAATTTCCTAATCGAATGAGGTGCGACTGTCGTCGGATTCAGAGCACTGGGAATCATCGCCTGATCCGGATGCTGAAGCATGTTGCCACAGACAATAGGGTTCTAATTGTCCGTCTTCAAATGAGTAAGATGCTTCGCGGGGACAACAAACCCAGACTGGTTGCTGTGGAGACAAGTGATAGTAAGGATAGTCACTGTAATCCACACTTCCTGCTTCATCATAGTCTGGGTCGCTCCAGACCTTGATATTCGCTGGGTCCTCGTAGAAGTCTTCTGTGTATTCATAGAAACCATGTTGCTCACCATCCGAGTAGTAGGATCCTTCCATCCTTGCTTTTTGATGGTCTTAAACAAAGGGCGAGCTTAATAATATTGTGCTTGTTGCGGCTGCCGATGTCAAAGGCGGTGGCTACTTCCTATCACCATAACCTCAAGAACTCAACTTATCCCTCAACTGTCCCTCTTGCGTCTTACGGAGGTTACATCTTTTGCCTCTTGGATTCGATCGGCAGGTAGTAGACTTCGCACACAGACACCTTCTTCGCAAGCAGAGTACACCTAACATAGTGCCTTGCATAGCTCCAGACACCTTTCAAGCTCTGATACCAGAAAGATTTAAGGACTGACTTCTCAGTTCGAGGCCGCAGGATGGAGCCGGGACCTAGGGCAAAGAACAATGAGAGAAGATGCAACAGAGAGACAGAGAGGAACACCAAAATGAGTGTATATTAAATCAGAGGGAAGTAAGGAGATCGGGATCGTCGTCTGCCTTGCAACCCATTGTTTAGGTATTACCATACCTATATATTTTATTTGCCATGCCTTGATTGCCATATGCCATGACATCATATTTCTTTTTAATCATTCTATATGTCATGTACATGTTTAGGATTAAGGATTAAATGTCATGTGTTTTTAGATTTCATATTATGCCATGCCATCATGATTATGACCATGTATTTATCTATATCATCTCTAATGTCATAATCACTCATGCATTTAAGATAATTTGATTGAAATTGATTTAAGGACAATGGCATGACTTGGAGTCCCATTTATAAGGGAATCAAGTAGGGTTGCCTTAGAAAAATGCATGAAACCCTAGATTAAATGAACCAAAACCCACATCTCACATCCAATTGACATGTATGTGTATTTATACACCATAGATACATGTGAGATGCTAGGATATGAGTTAAGTTCAAGGTGCATAGATTTTGCATCTAGATGAACTAAAACTCATCCAATTTTATTTGTGGATCATTGGGAAAGCTTGTGTACAAGTCATGTGCATAGAGCCCAAGGAATATGATCCAAAATAAGGTTTTGAAAACATTTTAAAATCATTTTGAAAAACCTTGGTGAAGTCTTTCTTTTGATAGCAATCACCATTGATGAAGTTGATACAAAATAGGGCCAAAACATTTAAAATTTCAATGGTTTTGAGTTTTGTATCAAATTCACTATGTTATGGGTAAAATAATTTTAAAATATTTTTCACTCATTGTATGTGTCATAAATATTATACGTATGAACTTTCAGGATTTGTCGATAAACATATAAATTTTACTCGATAATTCAAATTCAAAATTTGATTATCGATCGATATACTGAGTGGCCGATCGATGAGTGTGGCAATCGACTAGTAGCTAACAGAGTCGACTGCCAAGGCTGATTTCGGGAAAACTAGGTTTGGTTAGCCCGTGTTCAGCCATGGTAATGGTCCCTAATCACTCCTAACCCTAGGATATGCTTTGGGAAGCATTATGAAGGGTGAAAATCCATTGGATATGGATTAGGAGAAGTATTTAGGGTTTGTATCAATTTTAAGGTGTTGGAAAGTTCAATGTTGAATTTCTAACCTTAATTTTGATGGTTTAGAATTCCTATTGGCTTAGGGACTTCCCAAGGACATTGTTTGTGCAATGGTCAAGGGGGAGCAAGCCTTTAGGAAGAGGTATCCATCTTGGGATGATGGATGTGTTTTTCTCCTTGAAAAGGATAAGTTATTGGGAGAATATGACATCAATTGGGAAATTGATGGGACTTTTGAGAGACCCAATTTGGAAATTGGGAGAGTAAATGGGATTGTCTCTCTTGAGTGATATTGGACTTATCACTAGGAAGATGGTAGGCATCCTAAGTATTTTTGCACCAAGGGGGAGATTGTAAGATCTCATTGGGACATGAGACATTGACCCTCTTGGGGAGAAAACCTTTGATGTTAGTCAAGGGGAGAATGTTTGGGGGAGAACATTTGGAGAGAATTTACCAATTTGGGATAATTGGTAAATGATTTGAGTTAGTGTTCTAACTCAATAATTTGTTTGGTTTTTGTCAAACATCAAAAAGGGGGAGATTGTTGGTTCAATCGGCCCAGGTCAGGTTGACCAGGAGTCGAGTTTGACTCGAGTGATGTTTTGATGTTTCGACAAAAACATATGACAATGTAATTGTCATTTGGTAAAGTCCAAGTCTTGAATACTTGGCATGGAAAGTCCAAGTGGGACACTTGGCTTTGGGAAAAGTCCAAGCATGGGTCTTGGTAATGTAAAGTCCAACATGGGTTGGCAAGGAAAGTCCAAGCATGGGTCTTGGCAATGTAAAGTCCAACATGGGTTGGCAAGGAAAGTCCAAGCATGGTCTTGGCATGGAAAGTCCAACATGGGTTGGCAAGGGAAAGTCCAAGCTTGAGTCTTGGCATTTGAGAAGTCCAAGGGTTTGATATTGGCGGCGTAAAGTCCAAGCGGGAGTCTTGGCAGCATAAGTCCAATGTGCCTTGGCGGTGTAGACACCGTTAGCATGACATAGCCGATGGAACACCTGAAGGCTAGCATGATGGATGAACAAGTCATGGATGACTTGGAGGGATCCGAGAGGCGTGAGGCTGATGGAGGTGGCTAGAAGGCTTAGGTCTAGGCTAAGGGTGGTCTAGCAAGTATGGGGGAACCATACTTGGGTTAAAACCTCATGTTTGAGGTGTGCCAGTCGACTGGTGCCATGTGGCAGTCGACTGGACCGAGTCAACTAGGGTTTGACTACGGATTATGGCCTAGCAGTCGACTGCCAGAGGTGGGCAGTCGACTTATGGCTCGAGCAGTCGACTGATCGTGTGATCAGTCGACTGGTGCTCGAGAAATTGGCCATAGAATGGATTCGAGACTCGACTGGTCGAGTGAGGACTCCATCAGTCGACTGATGGTCATGATCAGTCGACTGATGAAGGTTCCGTTGGACTTATCCAGCGTGGATCTAGCCGTTGTCTCACGACAAGCGATGGCATCGATCGATGGTCCCGATCTGATCGATCGACTTTCCAAAGACAGGTTGAAGATATATATGGAGCTCGTGATGGAGGAAAAACAAAGGTTTCTTTGAGCCGATTTGGGGCGAGTTGCTGCTGCAATTCAGGGTCTCCAAGTGCTACTCGATCAACCTAGCGATCAAGCATTCAAGAGCATTTGTAAAGTGTTTTTCTTTACTAGTTTTGCTTTGTATTTCATTGTATTCGCTTGTAGCTTTTGATTATTGTTGTAATCATCTTGTACGAGGTTTCTCCGCCTTCGGATTGTTCTGAGATGGAGTGTTTATTAGTGTTTGCGTGTGCATCACTAGAGCTCGTAGAGCTCGATCCGTGGAGTAGGAACCTTGAGGTTCCGAACCACATTATATCATCGTGTTCATGTGTGATTGTATATTTCGTTATTGCTTTCATTATCTATATTCCGCTGCGCTAACGAAATTGTAGACATGAACACCAAAGAATTCCATTGACGCTATTCACCCCCCTCTAGCCATTCCAAACGATCCCTAACAAGTGGTATCAGAGCCCGGGGCTCTTCTACGAATTAACAACCCGGAGTCAAGAAGCTAGAGGGAAGAATATGGAATTTGAGGAAAGATTGGGTGACGACGTCAACATCCCACCTTCCTTCAACCGTGAACATTTTGCGTATTGGAAAGGTAGGATGGAATATTTTCTAATGACGAATATAGAAAATTGGTTTGCCATGACTATAGGTTTTGATGCTCCGAGAGGAGAAAACGGCGAAATCCTCAAGCTGAAGAGATGGACCGAGGAGCAACGGGAAAAATTCAAGACAACCGTTAAGGTAACAAAAATGTTGATTGATTTGATACCTAACGATATTTTGTCCAGATTATGAAGCTATAGGGATGCCAAGGAGTTGTGGAATAAGTTGATCAAGTTCCATGACAATCCTGAATTGGTCCAAGAAGACTTGGAAGAGGAGGAGACTGAAGAAGAATCATCATCATCCTCACAAGAAAGTGAGGAGTCAACTTCCGGGTCGGAGGAAGTGGAGGAAGTGGAAGAAGCATCCACCTCAAGAATTGAGGGGGAGGAGAGAACCTTCATACCGGAACATCGAGAAGAAGAAGCTTCGACATCCGGTCAAGATGAAGAATCCCAAAGTCCAATTCCGGTCTCCACCACCATCGGTAACTCAAACACTTCAATTCAAAATAAAAATAACATTATGTGTTTTGAGAGTAAGAAATTTGGGCATTATAAGAGTAAGTGCCCAAATAAAGTCAAGAAACTCCTCCGGTGCCTAAGAGTCAACAAAAGTCAACAGACGCCGGTTCCCAAAATATCAAGAGCAAGGAGCACATCATATGCTTCAAATGCAATGCAAAAGGACATTATAGGAATCAATGTCCTAGGGGGAAGAAGAAGACCCAAGAGGGAGCCACACATGTAGGGGGAGCTTCCAAAGCTAACCCTAAGGTATATTTTAATAATGCATCCTTTTTAGTTAACAAAAGCATGCTAGGAATAATTTTAATAGTCTTGCTATTGTGCATGAAAAGCATGCTAGAAATAATAGATATATTTGCCTAGGAGCTAAGAGTGTTCACTTAGGAAATAAGAAGAAATTTGGGACTAATGTCCCTAAAAATATATTACCTAAGGAAAGTATTAAGAAAATAGGAGAACATCTAGGCTTTAATGCTAAGAAATCTAGACATATGCCTAGAAATAAAAATATCTCAAGAGAAAATGAAAAATCAAAAATTGAGATATTAGAAAAGGAAAATCAAGCCTTGAGATCAAGGCTTAAAAAACTTGAAAAGACCCTTAAGGTTATGCAAAATCAAATGCAAGGGTCAATTAGTCAAACTTCTAGGTCCAAAAGTCAAAGTCAACACCTAGGACCTAAGAGTCAAAAGTCAACCAAGGGCAAGCAAGGTTTGGGTCACAAACCTAAGCCTAAGGTGGCTTACCATAGTGTTCCATTTGATTATGGAACACAAACTAGGTCTAGGAAGACTAAGGTCAATAGGGAAGTCATCCCTAGAGTTGACCAAGGGTTGTGCCTAGTGGCTAAGGTTTCTAGGAAACCTAGGGTGCCCACAAAGAAGGTTGCAAGGGGAGTTACCCCTAGAGTCAACCTAGGTAAGACCCAAATGACCAAGGCTAATAAGCCTAGGAGGGTCATTAGGAAGGTATCTAGGGAGGTTATCCCTAAGGAATACCTAATTAACCCTAGGAGCTCAAATCGGTTTTGGGTTCCTAAGAGCGTGATTGATTCACGCTAGATGGGTTAGGGTGTGCCAACCTTAAATGGATGGGTAGTTAACTCAACCATGGAAAAGGTGGAACTTTAGGTTATTTTCAAGGTTATGGATACCTTGGAAATAGATTTGAATTATCATCCTAAAAGATTTTAGGGTGTGCCAATATTATTTGAGAAGCTTGATAAAATGGTCAAATTGGCACAATTTAGGTTTAGAGGTCGTAGTGTGCCATTTTGGGTTTTTGGCACATTTGGGAAAATTTAGGTTAATATGGCAAAATATACTTAATTATATCAAATGACAATTAATATTAAAATTTAGGTATTACCATACCTATATATTTTATTTGCCATGCCTTGATTGCCATATGCCATGACATCATATTTCTTTTTAATCATTCTATATGTCATGTACATGTTTAGGATTAAGGATTAAATGTCATGTGTTTTTAGATTTCATATTATGCCATGCCATCATGATTATGAGCATGTGTTTATCTATATCATCTCTAATGCCATAATCACTCATGCATTTAAGATAATTTGATTGAAATTGATTTAAGGACAATGGCATGACTTGGAGTCTCATTTATAAGGGAATCAAGTAGGGTTGCCTTAGAAAAATGCATGAAACCCTAGATTAAATGAACCAAAACCCACATCTCACATCCAATTGACATGTATGTGTATTTATACACCATAGATACATGTGAGATGCTAGGATATGAGTTAAGTTCAAGGTGCATAGATTTTGCATCTAGATGAACTAAAACTCATCCAATTTTATTTGTGGATCATTGGGAAAGCTTGTGTACAAGTCATGTGCATAGAGCCCAAGGAATATGATCCAAAATAAGGTTTTGAAAACATTTTAAAATCATTTTGAAAAACCTTGGTGAAGTCTATCTTTTGATAGCAATCACCATTGATGAAGTTGATACAAAATAGGGCCAAAACATTGAAAATTTCAATGGTTTTGAGTTTTGTATCAAATTCACTATGTTATGGGTAAAATAATTTTAAAATATTTTTCACTCATTGTATGTGTCATAAATATTATACGTATGAACTTTCATGATTTGTCGATAAACATATAAATTTTATGAATTTCCAAAATTCTCGATAATGAAATTCAAAATTTGATTATCGATCGCTACTGAAGTGGCGTGATCGATGAGTGTGGCAATCGACTAGTAGCTAACAGAGTCAACTGCCAAGGCTGATTTCGGGAAAACTAGGTTTGGTTAGCGCGTGTTCAGCCATGGTAATGGTCCCTAATCACTCCAAACCCTAGGATATGCTTTGGGAAGCATTATGAAGGGTGAAAATCCATTGGATATGGATTAGGAGAAGTATTTAGGGTTTGTATCAATTTTAAGGTGTTGGAAAGTTCAATGTTGAATTTCTAACCTTAATTTTGATGGTTTAGAGTTCCTATTGGCTTAGGGACTTCCCAAGGACATTGTTGGTGCAATGGTCAAGGGGGAGCAAGCCTTTAGGAAGAAGTATCCATCTTGGGATGATGGATGTGTTTTTCTCCTTGAAAAGGATAAGTTATTGGGAGAATATGACATCAATTGGGAAATTGATGGGACTTTTGAGAGACCCAATTTGGAAATTTGGAGAGTAAATGAGATTGTCTCTCTTGAGTGATATTGGACTTATCACTAGGAAGATGGTAGGCATCCTAAGTATTTTTGGACCAAGGGGGAGATTGTAAGATCTCATTGGGACATGAGACATTGACCCTCTTGGGGAGAAAACCTTTTTGATGTTAGTCAAAAAGGGGGAGAATGTTTGGGGGAGAACATTTGGAGAGAATTTACCAATTTGGGATAATTGGTAAATGATTTGAGTTAGTGTTCTAACTCAATAATTTGTTTGGTTTTTGTCAAACATCAAAAAGGGGGAGATTGTTGGTCCAATCGGCCCAGGTCAGGTTGACCAGGACTCGAGTTTGACTCGAGTGATGTTTTGATGTTTCGACAAAAACATATGACAATGTAATTGTCATTTGGTAAAGTCTAAGTCTTGAGTACTTGATATGGAAAGTCCAAGTGGGACACTTGGCATTGGGAAAAGTCCAAGCATGGGTCTTGGCAATGTAAAGTCCAACATGGGTTGGCAAGGAAAGTCCAAGCATGGTCTTGGCATGAAAAGTCCAACATGGGTTGGCAAGGAAAGTCCAAGCATGGTCTTGGCATGGAAAGTCCAACATGGGTTGGCAAGGGAAAGTCCAAGCTTGAGTCTTGGCATTTGAGAAGTCCAAGGGTTTCATATTGGCGGCGTAAAGTCCAAGCGGGAGTCTTGGCAGCATAAGTCCAATGGTTGGCGGCGTAAAGTCCAAGCGGAGTCTTGGCGGTGTAGACACCGTTAGCATGACATAGCCGATGGAAGCACCTGAAGGATAGCGCGATGGATGAACAAGTCATGGATGACTTGGAGGGATCCGAGAGGCGAGAGGCTGATGGAGGTGGCTAGAAGGCTTAGGTCTAGGCTAAGGGTGGTCTAGCAAGTATGGGGGAACCATACTTGGGTTAAAACATCATGTTTACCGAGTCAACTAGGGTTTGATCTGCGGGTTATGGCCTAACATTTGCCGCCAGAGGTGGGCGGTCGATGATGGCTCGAGAAGTTATTGATCGTGTGATCCGATCGGTGCTCGAGAATCGGCCGCAGAATAGAGTCGAGACTCGATCGTCGAGTGAGGACTCCATCACGACTAATGGTCATGATCACGATCGATGAAGGTTCTATTGGACTTATCGGCGTGGATCTAGCCGTTGTCCGACGACAGCGGTGGCATCGATCGATGGTCCCGATCAGTTGATCGACTTTTTCCAAAGACAGGTTGAAGATATATATGGAGCTCGTGATGGAGGAAAAATAAAGGTTTTTTTGAGGCAATTTGGGGTGAGTTGCTGCTGCAATTCAGGGTCTCCAAGTGCTACTCGATCAACCTAGCGATCAAGCATTCAAGAGCATTTTTAAAGTGTTTTTCTTTACTAGTTTTGCTTTGTATTTCATTGTATTCGCTTGTAGCTTTTGATTATTGTTGTAATCATCCAGTACGAGGTTTCTCCGCCTCCGGATTGTTCCGAGAAGGAGTGTTTATTAGTGTTTGCGTGTGCATCACTAGAGATCGTAGAGCTCGATCCGTGGAGTAGGAACCTTGAGGTTCCAAAGCACGTTATATCATCGTGTTCGTGTGTGATTGTATATTTCGTTATTGCTTTCATTATCTATATTCTGCTGCGCTAACGAAATTGTAGACACAAACGCCAAAGAATTTCATTGACGCTATTCACCCCCCCTCTAGCCATTCCAAACGATCCCTAACAGAGTTCCTTGGGGCAATATTAGGAAATAAAAAAATACGACTTTAGCCTCACATAATCTCAAAAATCTCAGATTTTGAAGAAAAGGAACTCCTCAATAAAAGGGGACTCAGGTCTTGGCTCGGGCTTCTTAACTACGCCATGAACTACATTCCCAACTTGGGAAAATTGCTTAGCCCCCTATTTGCAAACACCAGCCCGACAGGAGATAAAAGAATGAATGACAACGACTGGGCACTAGTTCGCCAGATCAAGCACCTAGTGAGAAATCTACCAGACCTAGAGGTACCACCAGAAGAATGCTACATAGTCGTAGAAAAGGACAGGTGCATGACTGGTTGGAAAAGGAAGAGGGCATCTGTAAATGGAAAATCAAAAAGCATGAGCCTAAAGCCACTGAAAAAATTTGTGCCTATGCAAGTGGCAAGTTCAGCCCTCCGAAATCTATAATTGATGCGGAGATTTACGCGGTGATGAACACTCTGGAGGCACTAAAAATCTACTTCCTGGACAAGCCTGAAATCACCATTAGAATAGATTGCTAGGCTATTATCAGTTTCTTTAATAAAACCTTCGGCAACAAGCCTTCCCAAGTGCGATGGCTAGCCTTCACGACTACATTATCGCACAGAGTCACCGCTGCTGAACACATCAAGGCCAAGACAACCGCTATCGATAGTTTGTCTCGTTTAATCAATTATTTAATTTGAGCAGAATGGCAAGAAGGGCATATGGAGCAGCTTGGACAAATTCACCCAGCCTTAATAGAAGTCCAAGATAGACCAGATCCCAAGATATAGAAACAGCTCGAGGAAGCAATCAACCACTTAACCGATAATATGAAGAAGTGTTCTAGCATGGGGACCACCGTTCAATTAGCCAGCAACATGAGGCCTTACTTCAATTCAAGATGGAGAATCCGAGGAGGAGGGTTCAGGAGGAGGATCAAATCATCAGAAACCAACTCCATCAACTCTAGAAGCAAGCGACCGATGACATAGTCCAAGCACTTGGACAACTCTGGTTAACTACACGCGCTAAAATTATAGGAGTGTACCAGGACTAGCACCCCAGACAACTGGTGCCATGACTGGTACCCCACTACAAAGATGGTGGATACATAACTGGAGAAAGCAATAGTGTTAATCAAGGAACACATGCAAACTATGTCTCATTTCTAGCTGTAGATTCCTTTCGGCGTGCCGTCAAGGGTGGCAATTAGTGTGCCTTGTCACATCAAAGGTGGCAATTGTGCCTATCACCTTTACCTTTTTTTTTGTACATTAGGTGTGATGTCAAAGGTGGAAATCAGTGTGCCCTGTCACCTTTACCTTCTTTTTCGTACACAAGTGTGTTGTAAAGTAGGAGGTAGTACATAGCTTTAAAGAAAGAAAATCTTGCTTTCAGAAAAGCAAATCTAGGGGGAATATGCCTTTAAAGACGTGAGGCTCTCAACTCCACCGAGCTCACCTCTATAAAAGGATCCTTCCCATACCATTGCAGGGCATTCAAGCAACTACTACTTGAGCCTTACTTTCGTTTCTGAAGTTGGAGTCTCAGAAGTTTTTTAAAAAGCCTATTTCAATTTTTTTTCTCAATAAACAAGAACTTCTTAGTTTTCATTATTTCTCCTTGTTCGCTTATTTCATTACACTTCCTTTTTGTATAGCCTTGAGCGGTGTTTGTCTGTGACGGTCGCTTGGTTCTTGCCGACGGACCACACCAATCTTCATTGTCACTCTCCGTTTCCTCTGCTGAACGGAATACCAACGGAAGCGGAGTCTACTCAGCCTCCTCTTTCTTTGGGCCGGGCTTGGGCTTTCTCTCCGGGCCGCGATTGGATTTGCAGGTGCCGAGATGGCTTTTGGAACAGTACAAGGCCCACGAGCCCACTTCTGCTCGGTCACCTTTCCTTTTTCCGGATGTCACCCCTGCCGGTCTTTGTTCATCTTCACCGGGCGCCTATGGTACGGACGAAAAATCCATTTTTGCAGTGGCGCTCTCTGAAGACGCAAGGAAGCCGAAAGTGGCACTAGGCTACCACTCTCCCCACCACCTTCCAAAAAAGGATGGGACATCCATTTATTTGTCGGTGAACAGTGGGAATCTTCCGGCGGTTCGTAGTCCCATCTCGGTAGATCTTCATCTTCAGCCAATCGACAGCAAAGGCATGCTGCCGAGGCTGCTCCACAAGAGCAGGTCGTGGCTGTCTCCCTTGAAGATTCTGACGCCTCAGTGGTTATAGTCTCCCATTCGGATGTAGATATCTAAGGGGAAGTCCTGCAAGAGTCAGAGCGGTCTGTGGAGCTAGAGCATGGTTTACCTGATGCATCGCTGGCCACGGAGCTATCGTTGTCGTCAATTTCCTAATCGAATGAGGTGCGACTGTCGTCGGATTCAGAGCACTGGGAATCATCGCCTGATCCGGATGCTGAAGCATGTTGCCACAGACAATAGGGTTCTAATTGTCCGTCTTCAAATGAGTAAGATGCTTCGCGGGGACAACAAACCCAGACTGGTTGCTGTGGAGACAAGTGATCGTAAGGATAGTCACTGTAATCCACACTTCCTGCTTCATCATAGTCTGGGTCGCTCCAGACCTTGATATTCGCTGGGTCCTCGTAGAAGTCTTCTGTGTATTCATAGAAACCATGTTGCTCACCATCCGAGTAGTAGGATCCTTCCATCCTTGCTTTTTGATGGTCTTAAACAAAGGGCGAGCTTAATAATATTGTGCTTGTTGCGGCTGCCGATGTCAAAGGCGGTGGCTACTTCCTATCACCATAACCTCAAGAACTCAACTTATCCCTCAACTGTCCCTCTTGCGTCTTACGGAGGTTACATCTTTTGCCTCTTGGATTCGATCGGCAGGTAGTAGACTTCGCACACAGACACCTTCTTCGCAAGCAGAGTACACCTAACATAGTGCCTTGCATAGCTCCAGACACCTTTCAAGCTCTGATACCAGAAAGATTTAAGGACTGACTTCTCAGTTCGAGGCCGCAGGATGGAGCCGGGACCTAGGGCAAAGAACAATGAGAGAAGATGCAACAGAGAGACAGAGAGGAACACCAAAATGAGTGTATATTAAATCAGAGGGAAGTAAGGAGATCGGGATCGTCGTCTGCCTTGCAACCCATTACAAGGGGGACTTAAATAGAGATAGAAAAGGTCAATCATCACATGTCGGGTGCTCATTGGGCCCCATTGTCACAAGCGGAGATTCTTTTCTTCTCCACTAAGTCAAGATGAGCGGTGGGACAGCGCCACTGATGACTTGCAAACCACGAGCTCAAAACCATGAGCAACCGTGATTTTCATAAAACCAAGAATCCAAGTGGAACCTGTTGAACAATATGGTAGATGTGCGGCAACCTTGGCCAACAGAGGGCGACACTGCCGACACGAGGATGTGCTGGGAAACTAGGTCCTCCACGCTCAATTATTGACTATGATAATGTACAGCCTTCGGGCAGCTGGCTGTACGGAGCCGTCGCTGGTTCTTGCCTTACCGACCAGTAACTCCATCACCAATCTTCACGGTGTCTTTTGCTGTCACTCTCTGTTTCCTCTGCTGCATGGAATACAAACGGAAGCGCAGTCTACTCGACCTCCTTTTTCTTTGGGCTGAGCTTGGGCTTTCTCTCCGGGTCACGATTGGATTTGCAGGTGTCGAGATGGCTTTTGTAGCAGTACAAGGCCCACGGGCCCACTTCTGCTGGGTCACCTTTCCTTTCTTCGGACATTGGCCTACATCAGAGCTGTTCATCTTCTCCGGGCGCCTATGGTATGGATGAAAAATCCATTTTTGCAGTGGCGCTCTCTAAAGACGCAAGGAAGGCGGAAGTGGCACTAGGCTACCAGTCTCCCCACAACCTTGCAAAAAAAGATGGGACATCCTTTTATTTTACGGTGAATAGTTGGAATCTTTTGGCGGTTCGTCATCCCATCTCGGTAGATCTTCATCTTCAGCCAATCGAGACCGTTGGTATTCTGCCGAGGCTGCTCCACAGGAGGAGGTCATGGCTATCTCCTATGAAGATTTTGATTCCTCAGTGGATGCAGTCTCCCATTTGGATGTAAATGTCTCAGGGGAAGTCCTGCAAGAGTCAGAGTGGTCAGTGGAGCAGAAAGATTTAAGGATCGACTTCTCAGTTCGAGGCTGCAGGATGGAGCCGGTACCTAGGGCCAAAAACAATGAGAGAAGATGAAACAGAGTGACAGAGAAAAACACCAAAACGAGTCTCTAATAAAATAGAGAGAAGTAAGGAGATTGGGATCGTCTTCTACCTTGCAACCCATTACAAGGGGCACTTAAATAGAGATAGAAAAGGTCAATCATCACATGTTGGGTGCTCATTAGGCCCCATCGTCACATGCGGAGATTATTTTCTTCTCCACTAAGTCAAGACGAGTGACGGGACAGCGCCACTGATGACTCGCAAACCACGATCTCAAAACCATGAGCGCCCATGGATTTCTCAAAACCAGGAATCCAAGTGGACCCCGTTGAACAATATGGCACATGGGTGGCGACATTTGGGTGCTTATCAGGCAGATTATTCGACACGGCAAAAATAAACGACACTCGTGGCTGACTCAGCCACGTTACAGACTGGGCCAACAGAGGCCGACACTACCGACACGAGGATGTGCTGGGAAACCAGGTCCTCCACACTCCATTATTGACTCTGACAATGTACAACCTTCAGGCAACTGACTGTACTGAGCCATCGCTGGTTCTTGCCTGACAGACCAACAACTCCGTCACCAATCTTCATGGCATTTGTTGTTGTCGCTCTCCGTTTCCTCTACTGCACGGAATACCAATGGAAGTGCAGTCTACTCGGCCTCCTCTTTCTTTGGGCCGGGCTTGGGCTTTCTCTCTGGGCCGCGATTGGATTTGCAGGTGCCGAGATGGATTTTGGAACAGTACAAGGCCCACACGCCCACTTCTGCTAGGTCACCTTTCCTTTCTCTGGACGTCGGCCTACGCCGGAGCTGTTCATCTTCTCCGGCCGCCTATGGTATGGATGAAAAATCTATTTTTGCAATGGCACTCTTTGAAGACGCAAGGAAGGCGAAAGTGTCACTAGGCTACCACTCTCCCTACCACCTTCCGAAAAACGATGGGACGTCCTTTTATTTGCCAGCGAACAGTGGGAATCTTCTGGCGGTTCGTCATCCCATCTCGGTAGATTTTCATCTTCAGCCAATCGACAGCGTAGGCATGCTGCCGAGGCTGCTCCACAGGAGCATGTCATGGTTGTCTCCCATGAAGATTCTGACTCCTCAGTGGTTGCAGTCTCCCATTCGGATGCAGATGTCTTAGGGGAAGTCCTACAAGAGTCAGAGCGGTCAGGGGAGCCAGAGCAAGGTTTACCTGTTGCATCGTTGGCCACTGAGCTATTGTCGTCGTCCATTTCCCAATCGGACGAGATGCGACTGTCGTGGAATTCAGAGCATTGGGAATCATTGCCTTATCCGTATACTGAAGTGTGTTGGCACGAACAATAGGGTTGTAATTGTCCATCTTCAGATGAGTAAGACACTTCGCGGGCACAACAACCCCAGACTGGTTGCTGTGGAGACAAGCGATCGTAAGGATAGTCGCTGTAATCCGCACTTCCTCCCTCATCGTAGTCTGGGTCGCTCTAGACCTCGATATTTGTTGTGTCCTCGTAGAAGTCTCCTGTGTATTCATAGAAATCATGTTGCTCACCATCCGAGTAGAAGGATCCATCCATCCTTGCTTTTTGATGGTCTTGAACAAAGGCTGAGCTGAACGGAATTGTGCTTGTTGTGGCTGGCGACGTCAAAGGCGGTGGCTACTTCCTATCACCGTAACCTCAGGAACTCAACTTATCCCTGAACTGCGCCACATGCATCTTACGGAGGTTACGTCTTTTGTCTCCTGAATTCGATCAGCGGTCAGTAGACTTACCACACAGACACCTTCTTCGCGGGCAGAGTACAGCTAACACAACACCTTCCACAGCTCAAGACTCCTTTAAAGCTATAATACCAGAAAGATTTAAGGATTGACTTCTCAGTTCGAGGCCACAGGATGGAGCCGGTACCTAGGGCCAAGAACAACGAGAGAAGATGCAACAGAGAGAAAGAGAGGAATGCCTAAATGAGTCTCTATTAAAACAGAGAGAAGTAAGGAGATCGGGATCGTCGTCGCCTTGCAGCCCATTACAAGGGAGACTTAAAAAGAGATAGAAAAGGTCAATCATCACATGTCGGGTGCTCATTGGGCCCCATCGTCATATGCGAAGATTCTTTTCTTCTGCACTAATTCAAGACGAGTGGTGGGACAGCGCCACTGATGACTCGCAAACCACGAGCTCAAAACCTTGAGCGCCCATGGTTTTCACAAAACCAGGAATCCAAGTGGACCCCGTTTATTAGTATGGCACATGGGCGACCACCTTTGGGTGCTTATCAGGCACACTGTTCGACACGACAAAAAGAAATGACACTCGTTACTGACTCAGCCACGTTACAAACTGGGCCAACAGAGGCCGACACTGCCGACACGAGGATGTGCTGGGAAACCGGGTCCTACATGCTCCATTATTGACTCTGATAATGTACAGCCTTCCGGCAGCTGGCTGTAAAGAGCCGTCGCTGGTTCTTGCCTGACGGACCAGCAACTCCGTAACCAATCTTCACATCGTCTATTATTGTCAGTCTCCGTTTCCTCTACTGCAAGGAATACAAATGGAAGTGCAGTCTACTCGACCTTCTTTTTCTTTGGGCCGTGATTGGATATGCAGGTGCCGAGATGGCTTTTGGAACAGTACAAGGCCCACGAGCTCAATTCTACTCGGTCACCTTTCCTTTCTTTGGACGTCGCCCTACGCCGGAGCTGTTCATCTTCTCCGGGCGCCTATGGTACGGATGAAAAATCCATTTTTGCAGTGGCGCTCTCTAAAGATGCACGGAAGGTGGAAGTGGCACTAGGCTACCACTCTCCCAACAACTTTCCGAAAAAGGATGGGACATCCTTTTATTTGTCGACAAATAGTGGGAATCTTCCGGCGGTTCGTCGTCCCATCTCGGTAGATCTTCATCTTTAGCCAATCAACGACGTAGGCATGTTGCCGAGGCTGCTCCACAGGAGAAGGTCGTGGCTATCTCCCATGAAGATTCTGACTCCTCAGTGGTTGTAGGCTCCCATTCGAATGTAGATGTCTCACGGAAAGTCCTGTAAGAGTCAGAGCGGTCAGTGGAGCCATAGCAAGGTTTACCTGATGCATCACTGGCCACTGAGCTATCGTCGTCGTTCGTTTCCCAATCGGATGAGAAGCAACTATCATCGGATTCAGAGCACTGACAATCATCGCCTGTTTCGGATGCTGAAGCGTGTTGGCATGGTGTTAATAGAGACTCGTTTTGGTGTTCCTCTCTATCTCTCTGTTGCATCTTCTCTTGTTGTTCTTTGCCCTAGGTACCGACTCCATCCTGCGACCTCGAACTGAGAAGTTGATCCTTAAATCTTTATGGTATTAGAGCTAGCAAAAATAATGCTAGCTTAAACACATACTTGGTCGAGGTTAATCAATGCCAGTCTGGGCAGAAATTATCGAACATCTCACCGACATCTTCTTGATCTAATTTTTGTTGTGAAATTGCAAAAGGGCAGGGCCTAACTTGGTATGAGCAAGAGGCTTCCACTCCAAGGGCACACCTGCATGAGCAAAATCTCAACATTGTTTGCTTCAAGAGAATGTCTGATAGGTTGGACGAAGGCATCCTAGAGTGGTACAATACATCCCAAACCGCACAATTGCGATACCTTGACCTATCCTCAACTACCAAAGTATCCACCTCACAGCTTGCTAACAACATAGCTCTTGTCTATGACCGTACTTGCCTTGCCTCAAAAGTCCATCTAAAGCACTTCAAGCTGATCCTTGAGGCTATTAGCCGCCTCGAGTCAAGGATCACTGCCTTAGAAGAAAATACCAAGATCCTAACCAATCTATTCCTAAGGGAGTCAAAACCCCAAAGACCCACGGAGGAAACATCCGAAAGACCAAAACTTTCCAAAGAAGCCATCCTGAAGATAACATAAGAGCTGACAACCAAGCTAACCTAGGTTGAGGAGCTTCTTAGGAACATCCAGAAGTGGACCTCCGCATGAGTAGGGATGATTACATACACACCAAGAGCACTGAGTCTTTCCAATCAGCCTTGCAAGTGACAGAAAATATTGACCCGCCCTCTGTGAGAATCACCAAGCCAAGTGATCATCCAGGTGCAATCTCCAGTACAACAGCCATCATTAAGCAAACAACACTCAGATACAACTACTCGTACAAATCTGCGAGACCTTGAAAGATATAAAGGAGGAGTTGCAAAACATCTCCAAGCGGCCATCTAGATCTGGAGCATTGCCTAAAGCCCTTGATTCAAAGCTTCAAAACTTGAACTTAGGCTCGGCAGAAAGGCCTAAAGAAGCCAGAGAAAGACTCAGGGTCTTAAAAGACCCATATAGTATATTAAAGGAGGAGCAAGCTAAGTTGAAGAAACAATGGCAGCCAGAACCGTAACACAGGAGGTTTCTCAAGAAGCCCTGCCTCTGTTTGAAGATCAAATAAATGAATATAGAAGGCATCAACGATGAATGTATTGAAAGGTTTTGCCCGGAAGCTCTGATACCAATTGAAGGGATTTCCCTTGTCGAGTCCGTGAGAGGAAACTTCGCTTCCCCTTCACCTCGGTTGCTTAACCATGGTGATACCTTCGATGTCCCCGGATTAAAAATGTAATCCTAGACAAAAGGGATTCCCAAGACAACCAAGTCATCGTCGTGCTATTCTTTTAGAGAGGTCACTTGAACAAACTAGTTGTTCAAGCGACCATCCTCTATTCTACGAGTAGCCGCGGAATAGACGATGTCTGGATCGCCGGTTTTTGTGTTTATACTCGGGATCCCAGTATTATTTAGCCTATTTACAGAAATATAACATGCTTATATTTTGAAAAACAAACACAAGCAATGAATAAAAGAGATAGAAGAATAGTTATACCTCTTGGTCTTCTAATGTATGACCCTCCTCCTTTTGGACGTCGTGTGGGAGACGATCCACCAAAAGTCAAAGATCCTAGATCGCAAAACTTCCTTCCTTGCTTTACCCAAGCAAGAGGAAGAAGAGAAACAATGTTTTTCTCCTTCAAAAACTCAACCAACAAAGAACTATAGAAGTTCTTGCCGCCGGCCAACTAGAAGGAGAAGAAGATGATGGAAAACTACCAAGACACCAAGGGAAACCCTATATCTTGTTTCCACCACCTAAGGAGAAAAGAGGGGAGTGTTTTGGGCGCCGGCCAAGGGCTGGGAAGGGCAGGAATAGCTGCTGGACGTTGGCCACAAGGCAAGGAAGAAGAAGGAAAACTTGCCTTATTTGGTGCCACCCTTACTTCCAAACCCTAACCCTAATTCCAATCCTATCTCAACTAGGATTGCCCTATTCTTGCCGCCCAAGCCTTGCTCCCTCTATATCATCATGTAATCCACGACCACTCCCCATGCCCTCCTTTTATAGAGTTAGGGATAAGTCATGAATTAATCTCCTCCATTGGTTCTAGGGATTTAATCTCAACCGTCGGATCTAGAGATTTAATCACAACCGTCGGATCTTAGAGATTTGATCTCTACCAATGGATCTTAGAGTTTTGTTTCTATCCATTGGATCTAAGCTTCTTGAGGTGTTAATGGGATACATTAGGGACCATGAGGAGGAGTTGGGTCTTGGCCACCCATGGATCAAGCCCACATAAAGTCGGATCCACTAATGATGATCCAATCCACTAAAGGTCCATCATTGATCTACCTCACCAACCCCCATATGACAATATGGGCTCCATATATTATTTGTACATTTTCTCCCCGTGTTTAAGATCTCGAATGTCCGTCGATTAATTAATTTACTAACCATTAATTAATCAACATCTAACTCCTTGAGTAGTACCACTCAACCTTTTCATCATGCCGGACCAAGTCCACCTGCAGGGTTTACATGATGAACCTTATGAGCTCCTCAAGGGGACATCATCATCCTAATATATAGGACACAGTTTCCTCCTATAATCAACGGCACACCATATAAATAATATCATCTCCCAACTTACCGAGTCTATCGATTTAATCTATAAATCTCGCCCATTGGTAAATCAAAGAGATGAGTACCAAGTATATGTGCCCGTTATTATATCGGGATTAAGAGCATGTACTAAATAATATCTGAGGTCCGATTCGATTATGTAGTCAGCAATAAATCGAATCACCTCTATGTCGATCCTGCTCAATACACACAAAGTGCACTAGTGTGATTCTATGGTCAAGACAAACCAATACCAAATCACACTACAACCATTCCGATGGTTTGTCCAAAGTCATCTCGGTTGTGAGCCTTTACTTATACTTTACAAGGAGCCGATAACAAGATCTCCCGTGTGACACCACACACCATGTTATCTACAATGTAACGTATTAGACAATATTGCATAACCATAAAAATATGCAAACAATGATCATGTGATTCTTATATCAAAATAAAGATGTTCATACAAAAGATAGACTTTTCAGTATACATCCCTACAATCTCCCACTTATACTAAAAGACTATGTTGTTCTCAAAGTGTCATACATCTGATCCCCATTCCCTCCACATGCCAATCAAAAGCTCTCGCCGGAAGGGCCTTAGTGAAAGGATCTGCCAGGTTATCCTCCAATGCAATCTTGGCTACAACAACTTCTCCTCTCTTTACGATTTCTCGTATTAGTTGGTACTTGCGCTCTATGTGTTTACTAGCCTTATGGGCTCGTGGTTCCTTCGAGTTTGCAACTGCACCACTATTATCACAAAAAATTGTGATAGTTCTGGGCAAACCAGGAATCACATCCATGTCCATCAGGAAGTTCCTGAGTCATACATCTTCTTTGGCCGCCACAGAGGCCGCCACATACTCAGCTTCCATGGTGGAGTCCGCCATGCACTTTTGCTTGACATTCCTCCATACAATGGCTCCACCTTCCAAAGTAAACACAAAACCTGAGGTAGACTTACTGTTATCCCTATCAGATTGGAAGTCGAAATCCGTATAACCCACAGGGAGTAATTGGTCTGCTCGGTAAACCAGCATATAATCCCTAGTCCTTCTCAGGTACTTCAATATATGCTTTACCGCAGTCCAATGTCCCTGTCCTGGATTACTCTGATATCTGCTGACCATGCCCACGGCAAAGAAGATATCTGGTCTCGTACAGAGCATCGCATACATGAGGCTTCCTACTGCCGAAGCATAAGGAACCGCCTTCATCTCCTCTATCTCCTCAGATGATCTAGGACACATCTCCTTAGATAAAGGAACTCCATTCCTGAAAGGTAGAAAACCCTTCTTGGATTTCTGCATGCTAAAATGCTCCATAATCGTGTCTATGTATGAAGCTTGGGATAAGCACAACATCCTTTTCCTGCGATCCCTTATAACCTTGATCCCAAGGATGTGTCCCACCTCTCCTAAGTCCTTCATATCAAACTGTTTGGACAACCATACCCTTACGTCCGATAACACCTTGATATTGTTGCCAATCAACAAAATGTCATCTACGTATAGTACAAGAAATACCACTACGTTTCCGTCACATCTCTTGTATACACAAGACTCATCCAGACTTTGAATAAATCCATAAGACTGGATCACTTCATCAAACCAGATGTTCCAAGATCTCGAAGCTTGCTTCAATCCATAAATGGACCGATTAAGCTTACATACAAGATGCTCTTTGCCCTTAGCAATGAATCCCTCTGATTGCTTCATGTAGATGTTTTCCTCAAGACTTCCATTAAGGAAAGCTGTCTTGACATCCATCTGCCACACCTCATAATCCATATGAGCTGCTATGCATAAGAGAATCCGGATAGATTTAAGCATGGCTACCGGCGAAAAGGTCTCCTCATAATCGATACCCTCTTTCTGAGTATACCCCTTCGCAACAAGCCTCGCTTTGAAGGTCTCAACCTTTCCATCTATTCCTCTTTTTCTCTTGTAGATCCACTTGCATCCAATGGTTTTTACACCATCGGGTGGTTCTACTAGCTCCCAAACCTGATTTGAATCCATAGATTCATTCTCAACATTCATTGCACTCTGCCAAGATACTGCATCTTTATCTTGGATTGCCTCATCATATGTCCAGGGATCAAGTTCATGTTCGCCAGGGACCAAATCAGAAGATTCTCCCAAGAACATGAATCTATCAGGCTGTCTCACAACCCTCCCACTACGACGAGGTATCACCTGTGTATCCTCTGTGACACGCGGTGCAGTGACATGTGGTATATCCTCTTGTATCGGTGGTACTAAAGAAGTGACTTCCCCTTTTAACTCCTCCAGAACAATTTTACTCTTGGGCTTGTGGCTCATCACATAGTCTTCCTCTAGAAATCTGGCGTTCGTGCTAACGATCACCCTCTGATCTCTAGGACTATAAAACAATCCACCCTTAGTTCCTCTGGGATAGCCAACGAACAATCGTACTTCTGTACGAGGTTCCAACTTACCAGCATCTGCCTTCAGCACATGTGCTGGACTCCCCCATATCCGAATATGTCTTAGACTAGGCTTTCGCCCAGTCCACAACTCTGTGGGAGTAGAAGGCACTTATTTAGATGGAACCAAGTTCAGAATGTATACCGCCGTATCTAGAGCATATCCCCAGAACGAATCTGGCAAGTCAGAATAACTCATCATCGATCTAACCATCTCCATAAGAGTCCTATTCCTTCGCTCTGCTACACCATTCTGCTGGGGTGTGCCAGGTGCAGTCAATTGGGATTGAATCCCAGCCTCTGATAAGTAGTTCCTAAACTCTCCCAAGAGGTACTCACCACCACGATCAGATCGTAGTGTTTTGATACTTTTACCTTGACGTTTCTCCACATCAACCTTGAATTCTTTGAACTTGTTAAAGCATTCAGACTTGTGGCGCATCAGGTAAATGTATCCATATCTTGAGTAATCGTCTATAAAAGAGACGAAATACTCAAAACCACCTCTAGCCTGGACAGACATAGGACCACACAAATCAGAATGAACCAATTCTAATACATCTTTGGCTCTATACCCCTTGGCCTTAAAAGGCCTCTTGGTCATCTTACCCTCCACCACTAAAGAACCCAAAGATCCATCAGCTATCAACCTTTAAATTCTGCTTAGGTTAATGTGACCAAGCCTAAGATGCCAAAGATATGTTTGGTTCATCTTCGAAGGTTCTTTTCTCTTATTGGAATTAGAAGATGAGTTATTAACTTCAATTTGCATCGTGGGAGGTTTTGGTTCAAGTGTATACAAATTTCCTATCAATGTACCTGAACAAATATTCTCCCTATTCCTTTTATAACAACTCTGTCATTAAAGGAAATAGAATATCCACCCATAAACAATTTAGAAACTGAAACTAAATTCTTTCTAAATGAAGGTACATAAAGGGAATTTTCCAGAACCAAAGTTTTATTATTCTCAATAGATAAATAAAACTTCTCCCACTATAATATCCGCCACCTTCATGGCATTGCCCAAGTAAATGGTAATCTCCCCTTTAGCTAGTCATCGGGTTTCCTGGAACCCCTGCAAAGTGTTGCGTGGCTCCGTATCTACTCACAGGTGCCGGTAGATATCACCGCTAATCATGTTTCAATGACTAGTCCAAAAGATATACCTTTGTTACATTTTGGTGGGGCAGTCCTTCTTCCAATGTCCATCCTGCTTGCAAGTGAAGTACTTGCCTTTCGGCTTCCTCACTCCTCCTTGAGATCCTCCCACCATCTTTGCTTCACCTTGTTTCTTCTTCTTCTTGCCTTTCGGCTTAGAAGTAGAAACCCTTTTGAGCATCTATGGTTTGAGGACACTCTTCGAAGAGTGCATACTTGTACTCCTTAGCAGATAAGATAATATCAAGATTCTTTTCCAATCAACATTATTTGGGTACAGTAAGTTTATTTCTTTTTGTATCATAGTAAGTGGACTGAAAGTCATTTTTGAAAATCCTAAGAATCACATAGATCATTACTGTAGATTTCAAAAAATTATTGATTCCTCAAACAATAAAATTTCAAAATCAACCAACACCTCTAAACACCGGGAATATCTCATGCCACGATCGTGTGGACGTATACGAATTCTTCATTTGTAAGAGGAGGTTTTATCCATTAGTTTTACTATCTTGTCAACCTAACTTTTTGACAAGTAAAATTAATAGTTGGTTTCTCTTCGGCCCTACAAATAAAAGCAGTGACTCCGATGGGGAGGATACTTATATTTGCATCTAAGTGTTCACCATTACACGATACTAAGGGAATTATCTCGGATTATGTGCCTTACCGATGTGGAAGTACACACGCTCCTAAATAATTTCCTATAACCATTATTTGACCTAGTGATCCGCAAACAAACTCATCCGATGGGGAGGAAGGCACTCAAAGCCGACGCGCAAGTTTGTTGCATCACACGTCAAATTGTAATGGAGGCCGCGGGAATTAATTAAAATGTCCCTCTCCAACTTAGTAAATTGACAGTGAGGAATTTTCAAGCACACACAACATGCATATTATTACTGTAGATTTCAATAAAAATTATTGATTCCTCAAACAATAAAATTTTGAAATCAACCAACACCTCAAAACACCGAGAATATCGCATGCCACGATAGTGTGGACGTATACGAATTCTACATTTGTAAGAGGAGGTTTTACCCATTAATTTTATTATCTTGTCAACCTTACTTTTTAACAAATAAAATTAATAGTTGGTTCCTCTTTGGCCCTACAAATAAAAGCAGTGACTCCGATGGGGAGGATACTTTTTATTTGTATCTAAATGTGCACCATTACACGATACTAAGGGAATTATCTCGGATTATGTGCCTTACCGATATGGAAGTACACACGCTCCTAAATAATTTCCTATAACCATTATTTGACCTAGTGAACCGTAAACAAACCCATCCGATGGGGAGGAAGGCACTCAGAGCCGACACACAAGTTTGCTTGCATCACAAGTCAAATCGTAATGGAGGTCGTGGGAATTTATAAAAATATCCCTCTCCCACTTAGTAATTTGAAATTGAGGAATTTTCCTAGCCTACAACATGCATATCAAACAAAAACAATAAATATGAAAAATAAGTTATTTTTCAACTATTATGCCTTTTGTCTTCAATATGACTCCCGTCGCATCGCCATCTCATCCGCTCCTCCTACGCCATGTACGAGCCATCCGGAGATCCGAGCCGAGACTAAATCCTATTTTAATTTACATCCATCGATCCTATACTCCACGAGGGAGTGTACATGAAATCTAGATCGAAAGTAAAATAAAATAAAGAGCAGCTAAACAATGCCGTATTTAATTTACAAAAACTAAATACTAGCCTCGTCAACCCCGAGGATTCAACAAAATAAACATTTACACACATACAATCACACATGCCATAATAGTCGAATCTTATGCCTGCAACCAAAGAGTTAAGCTACGCATATCCTACTATTATCCGACACATTTAATATATGAAAAAGTGCATAAAAATTAACCAAATCCTAAACACACAAAACCGGAAACCTTCACTCTGATACCAATTGTTGGTTTTGCCCGGAAGCTCTGATACCAATTGAAGGGATTTCCCTTGTCGAGTCCGTGAGAGGAAACTTCGCTTCCCCTTCACCTTGGTTGCTTAACCACGGTGATCCCTTCGATGTCCCCGGATTAAAAATGTAATCCTAGACAAAAGGGATTCCCAAGACAACCAAGTCATCGTCGTGCTATTCGTTTAGAGAGGTCACTTGTACAAACTAGTTGTTCAAGCGACCATCCTCTATTCTACGAGTAGCCGCGGAATAGACGATGTCCGGATCGCCGGTTTTTGTGTTTATACTCGGGATCCCAGTATTATTTAGCCTATTTACAGAAATATAACATGCTTATATTTTGAAAAACAAACACAAGCAATGAATAAAAGAGATAGAAGAATAGTTATATCTCTTGGTCTTCTAATGTATGACCCTCCTTTTGGACGTCGTGTGGGCGACGATCCACCAAAAGTCAAAGCTCCTAGATCGCAAAACTTCCTTCCTTGCTTTTCCCAAGCAAGAGGAAGAAGAGAAACAATGTTTTTATCGTTCAAAAACTCAACCAACAAAGAACTATAGAAGTTCTTGCCGCCAGCCAACTAGAAGGAGAAGAAGATGATGGAAAACTACCAAGACACCAAGGGAAACCCTATATCTTGTTTCCACCACCTAAGGAGAAGAGAGGGGAGTGTTTTGGATGCCGGCCAAGGGCTGGGAAGGGCTGGAATAGCTGCTGGACGTTGGCCACAAGGCAAGGAAGAAGAAGGAAAACTTTCCTTATTTGGTGCCACCCTTGCTTCCAAACCCTAACCCTAATTCCAATCCTATCTCAACTAGAATTGCCCTATTCTTGCCGCCCAAGCCTTGCTCCCTCTCTATCATCATGTAATCCACGACCACTCCCCATGCCCTCCTTTTATAGAGTTAGGGATAAGTCATGAATTAATCTCCTCCATTGGTTCTAGGGATTTAATCTCAACCGTCGGATCTAGAGATTTAATCTCAACCGTCGGATCTTAGAGATTTGATCTCTACCAATGGATCTTAGAGTTTTGTTTCTATCCATTGGATCTAAGCTTCTTGAGGTGTTAATGGGCTACATTAGGGACCATGAGGAGGAGTTGGGTCTTGGCCACCCATGGATCAAGCCCACATAAAGTCTGATCCACTAATGATGATCCAATCCACTAAAGGTCCATCATTAATCTACCTCACCAACCCCCATATGACAATATGGGCTCCATATATTATTTGTACATTTTCTCCCCGTGTTTAAGATCTCGAATGCCCGTCGATTAATTAATTTACTAACCATTAATTAATCAACATCTAACTCCTTGAGTAGTACCACTCAACCTTTTCATCATGCCGGACCAAGTCCACCTGCAGGGTTTACATGATGAACCTTATGAGCTCCTCAAGGGGACATCATCATCCTAATATATAGGACACGGTTTCCTCCTATAATCAACGGCACACCATATAAATAATATCATCTCCCAACTTACCGAGTCTATCGATTTAATCTATAAATCTCGCCCATTGGTAAATCAAAGAGATGAGTACCAAATATATGTGCCCGTTATTATATCGGGATTAAGAGCATGTACTAAATAATATCTGAGGTCCGATTCGATTATGTAGTCAGCAATAAATCGAATCACCTCTGTGTCGGTCCTGCTCAATACACACAAAGTGCACTAGTGTGATTCTATGGTCAAGACAAACCAATACCAAATCACACTACAACCATTCCGATGGTTTGTCCAAAGTCATCTCGGTTGTGAGCCTTTACTTATATTTTACAAGGAGCCGATTACAAGATCTCCCGTGTGACACCACACACCATGTTATCTACAATGTAACTTATTAGACAATATTGCATAACCATAAAAATATGCAAACAATGATCATGTGATTCTTATTTCAAAATAAAGATGTTTATACAAAAGATAGACTTTTCAGTATACATCCCTACATGTATAATGCCCAACAAGCTCTCAGAAGGATGGGCAGATGCATCATTGGCAGAAGCTCACATCACACACTCCAAAAAAATTTAAGGATCGACTTCTTAGCTTGAGCCTGCAGGATGGAGCCGGTACCTAGGGCCAAGAACAACGAGAGAAGATGCAACAGAGAGACAGAGAGGAACACCAAAACGAGTCTCTATTAAAACAGAGGGAAGTATGGAGATCGGGATCGCCGTCTGCCTTGCAACTTATTACAAGGGGGACTTAAATAGAGATAGAAAGGTCAATCATCACATGTCGGGTGCTCATTGGGACCCATCGTCACATGGGAGATTCTTTTCTTCTTCTCTAAGTCAAGATGAGTGGCGGGACAACTCCACTGATGACTCGTAAACCATGAGCTCAAAACCATGATAGCCTGTGGTTTTCACAAAACCAGGATTCCAAGTGGACCCCATTGAACAGTATGGCACATGGGCGGCGACCTTTAGGTGCTTATCAGGCACACTATTCGACACGACAAAAAGAAATGACACTCGTGGCTGACTTAGCCATGTTACAGACTGGGCCAACAGAGGTCAACACTGCCGACACGAGGATGTGCTCGGAAACTGGGTCCTGTATGCTCCATTATTGACTCTGACAATGTACAACCTTCGGGAAGCTGGCTGTACGAAGCCGTCTCTGGTTCTTGCCTTACGGACCAGCAATTCCGTCACCAATCTTCACGGCACCTATTGCTGTCGCTCTCCATTTCCTCTACTGCACAGAATATGAACGGAAGCGCAGTCTACTCGGCCACCTCTTTCTTTGAGCCGGGCTTTCTCTCCAGGCCGCGATTGGATTTGCAGGTGTCGAGATGGCTTTTGGAACAATACAAGGCCCATGGGCCCGCTTCTGCTCAGTCACCTTCCTTTCTCCGGACGTCGCCCTACGCTGGAGCTGTTCATCTTCTCCGAGTGCCTATTGTACAGACAAAAAACACTGGACCAGAACTCTCTGAGAAGCTATGGATGAAGATTCCCGGATATTTGGGCAATAGAATCAATGCGACATTTGACAAGAAATTTCTCGGCCTCACAGTAGGAGTATTTTTCAGAATTCTTTTCTCCTACAAATATCTGGAGCAAGAATGCAAAGACGCTGCTTTCCAAAGGTCACTAAAGAATTTATCATTTTGCAGCCAGATACCAATACCGGGGTACTATCGAGTGACTAAAGAAGGATATGGCTTTCTATAAGGATATGGCTCTAGAGATAGACCTGACTCGAGACTTCCAAAATCTCGACCTGAACGGGGGAGGAACAGATGATGAGGAAGACACACTAAATGTCCTGATCAATGAGGTCACCCAAGAAGTTCCAAAGGAAAAACCGCAGCAGACAAAAGGCCCAGGTTAGTAAAAAATATGCTCTACAACCTCAAAGTAGAAATTGACATACAATGAGTCCCGAGGATTCCCCTGAAAGCCATACTGGACACAGGTACAACTACATGTTGTGTAGATTTAAGGGTCATCCCAAAAGCAACCTTAGAGGAGATGACCTACGAAGTCCATTTCAGTGGCATAAACTCCAGGCAAATGACTAAAATGAAACTGAAGCCTGGAAAGATGTTGATAGAAACCAACACCTTCCGTATCCCATACACCTACAACTTCCCCACGATTTTAGGGGATGACATCCAAATGATCATTGGAGCAAATTTCATCAGGCCTATACAAGGCAGTATCCGAATAGAAGGTAACATTGTGAAAATATATAAGAATGTTACAACTATTCAAACGTTGCCCACAGTAAATACCGCAGCGACAATAGAGGAGCTGGACCTGGAAGAAGAAGAATACCTACAAATAAATGAAATGGTATATTACGCGGGAGGACCAGCTGGGCTCAGCGAATTCAGACCACAAATCAAGGAGCTCAAGGAACAAGGATGCATTTGGGAAAATCCCCTTCAGTACTGGTCCAAAAACAAAATCACTTGTAAACTGGACATCAAGAACCCCGACTTCACCATTGAAGATAGAACACTGAAACAACTCACTCCAACCCAAAAGGAAGCCTTGACTAAACATGTAAAGGCCTTGTTTGAAATTGGGGTTATCAGGCAAAGCTCCAGCCGTCATAGAACAACGACTATAATTGTCAACTCCGGAACGATAATTGACCCCAAGACAGGGAAGGAAACCAAAGGAAAGGAAAGGATGGTCTTCAACTTCAAGAGACTAAATGATTTAACAAATAAAGACCAGTACAACCTGCCTCGCATCAACACCATTCTGCGAAAGGTCAGTAACAACAAGATTTATTCAAAATTTGACCTGAAGAGTGGATTTCATCAGGTGGCAATGCACTTGGATTCCATAGAATGGATAACATTTTGAGTGCCTGATGGCCTTTATGAGTGGCTAGCAATGCCTTTCGGGCTTAAAAATGTGCCCGCCATCTTCTAGAGGAAGATGGACAATTGTTTTAAGGCGACTCAAGATTTCATTGCAGTCTACATCGACGACATCCTGGTGTTCTCCGAAGATAGGACATCTCATACAAAACATCTGATGGCGATGCTAGATATATGCAAAGAAAATGAGTTTATCCTTAGCCCAACAAAGATGAAGATTGCAGTTCCAAAAATTGAGTTCCTTGGGGCAATATTAGGAAATCAAAAAATACGGCTTTAGCCTCACATAATCTCAAAAATCTCAGATTTTGAAGAAAAGGAACTCCTCAACAAAAGGTGTCTCAGTTCCTGGCTCGGGCTTCTTAACTACGCTAGAAACAACATTCCCAACTTGGAAAAATTGCTCAGCCCCCTATATGAAAAGACCAGCCCAATAGGAGATAAAAGAATGAATGACCACGACCGGGCACTAGTCCGCCAGATCAAGCACCTGGTGAGAAATCTACCGGACCTAGAGATACTACCAGAAGAATGCTACATAGTCCAAGAAATGGACGGGTGAATGATTTGTTGGGGGGGCATCTGTAAATAGAAAATCAGAAAGCATGACCCTAAAGCCACTGAAAAAATTTATGCCTATGCAAGTGGCAAGTTCAGCCCTCTGAAATCTACAATTGATGCGGAGATTTATGCGGTGATGAACACTCTGGAGGCTCTAAAAATCTACTTCCTGGACAAGCCTGAAATCACCATTAGAACAGATTGTCATGCTATTATTAGTTTCTTCAATAAAACCTCCGACAATAAGCCTTCTCGAGTGCGATGACTAACCTTCACGGACTACATTACTGGCACAGGAGTCACCATCGCCTTTGAACACATCAGTGGCCAAGATAACCAGTTTGCTGATAGTTTGTCTCGTTTAATCAATTATTTAATTTGTGCAGAATGGTAAGAAGGGAATATGGAGCAGCTTGGACAAATTCACCCACCCCTAATAGAAGTCCAAGACAGACCAGATCCCAAAGATGCAGAAATAGCTCGAGGAAGCAATCAGCCACTTAACTGACAGTATGAAGAAGTGTTCTGGCATGGGGACCACTGTTCAATTAGCCAGCAATATGAGGCCTTACTTCAATTCAGAAGAAGGAAAATCTAAGGAGGAGGGTTTAGAGTGGAGGAGGATCAAATCATCAGAAACCAACTCCATCAACTTCAGAAGCAAGCGGCCGACGCCACAGTCCAAGCACTTGGACAACTCCGATCGCTACACACGCTAAAATTACAGGAGTGTACCAGGCTTAGCACCCCAGAAAATTGGTGCCATGACTGGTACCCCACTACAAAGATGGTAGATACACAGCTGGAGGAAGCAATAGTGTTAATCAAGGAACAGATGCGAACTATCTCTCATTTCCAGCTGTAGATTCCTTTCGGCGTGTTGTCAAGGGTGGCAATTAGTGTGCCTTGTCACCCTCACCTTCTTTTCGTACATTAGGTGTGCTGTCAAAGGTGGCAATCAGTGTGCCCTGTCATCTTTACATTCTTTTTCGTACATTAGGTGTGATTTCAAAGGTGGCAATCAGTGTGCCCTATCACCTTTACCTTCTTTTTTGTACACAAGTATGTTGTAAAGTAGGAGGTAGTACATAGCTTTAAAGAAAGCAAATCTTGCTTTCAGAAAAGCAAATCTAGGGGGAATCTACCTTTAACGACGTGAGGCTCTCAACTCCACTGAGCTCACGTCTATAAAAGGATCCTTCCCATACCTTTGTAGGGCATTCAAGCAACTACTACTTGAGCCTTACTTTGGTTTCTGAAGATGGAATCTCTGAAGTTTTTCAGAAAGCCTGTTTCAATTTCATTTTTCAATAAACGAGAACTTGGGAGTTTTCATTATTTCTCCTTGTTCGCTTATTTCATTATGCTTCCTTTTTGGTATCAGAGCTAGCAAAAATAATGCTAGCTTAAACACATACTTGGTTGAGGTAAAGCAATGCCAGTCAGGGCAGAAATTAACGAACATCTTACCAGCATCTGCTTGATCTAGTTTTTGTTGTGAAATTGCAAAAGGCCAGGTCCTAACTTGGTATAAGCAAGAGGCTTCCACTCCAAGGGCACACCTGCTTGAGAAAAATCTCATCATTGTTAGCTCCAAGCGAATGTATGATAGGTGGGAAAAAGCCATCCTAGAGTGGTACAATACTTCCCGAACCGCGCAATTGTGATACCTTGACCTATCCTCAACTACCAAAGTATCCACCTCATAGCTTGCTAACAACTTAGCTCTTGTCTACGACCGTACTTGCCTTGCCTCAAAAGTCCATCTAAAGCACTTCAAGCTGATCCTTGAGGCTATTAGCCGGCTTGAGTCAAGGATCACTGCCTTAGAAGAAAATACCAAGATCCTAACCCATCTGTTCCTTGTTGAGATGTATACTGAAAGCCTAGCTCTTTTGTATGAACATTTTAATTTTGAAATAAGAATTACTTGATCATTATTTGCACTTTATATTTATTATATGTGTGCATATTGTCTAATACTTTACATTGTAGATAACATGGTGCTTGGTGTGGCACAAAAGATCATGTTATCAGTCCCTTGTAGAATATAAGTAGAGGCTCAAAACCAAGATGGTTTTGGACAAACCATTAGCATGGTTGTAGTGTAGCTTGGTATTGGTTTGTCTTGAACATAGAGTTACACTAGTACACTTATGTGTATTGAGCAGGACCGACATAGAGGTGATTCAATTTATTGCTGACTACATAATTGAATCGGACCTCAGATATTATGTTGTACATTCTCTTAATCCCGATATAATAACGGGCACATGTACTTAGTATTTATTTCTTTGATTTACCAAAGGGTGAGATTTAAATGGATTAAATCAATATTCCAGGTAAGTTGGGAAATGATATTATTTACATGGGGTGCCGTTAATTATAGGAGGAAACCGTGTCCTATATATTAGGTTGATGATGTCGCCTTGAGGAGCTCATAAGGTTCATCATGTAAACCCTGCAGGTTGACTTAGTCAACATGATGATAAGGTGGAGTGGTACTACTCGAGGAGTTAGATGTTAATTGATTGATGGTCAGTAAATCAATTAATTGATGGACATTCGATATCTTAAACATGGGGAGATGGATGTACAAATATTGTATGGAGCCCATATTAATTTATGGGGGTTGGTGAGGTAATTCAATGATGATCCTCTAGTGGAATGGAACATCATTGATGGATCAAGTTTGTGTGGTTCCGATCCATCGGGTGGCCAAGATCCAACTCCTCCTCATGGTCCCTATCATAGCCTAATATAATCCTCATGAAGCCTAGATATAAGAATAGAAGGAAAAGAAAGGGGAGGGAAAGGAAAGGGGAGGGAAAGGAAAGGAAAGGGAGAGGAGAGGTTGGATGAGGTGGGCGGCAAGTTTAAAGATTGATAAAAAAAATTTATTTCCTAATTCTATGCCACCTTAGGAGGCAAGATTTGAATTAGTTAAAAAAAAATTTCAAGATTAGAATTGGTACAAAAAAAAAATCTATTTTCTATGCCACCTTGGGCGGCAAGATTAGAGGAGGTAGAATTTTTTTTTTACTAATTCCTTGCTACCTTGGGAGGCAAGAATAATTAGGAATTAGTTCCTAATTTTTTGGCCAGCTCATCAATAACCAACTTTCTCCTAAGTTTTAAAAAAGGGAGGCTAAGGGGTTGGCACGATGAGGATCAAGAATTAGGGTTTAGGTTTCTTTGCTTGGCCGGCTCTATCCCCTTGTGGTTGGTGGCACAAAGATATAAGAAACCCTAAGCTTTCTTCCTAAGCTTCTTCTCCTCTTCACTCCCTCTAGGGCCGGCGGCACAAAAGGGTTGTAGGGTCTTCTATTGCTCCCCTTTGGCGGTATTTTTCTCATCCTTTTCCTCTTGGTCGGCGGCACTAGGAGCTAGGGATTGTTCCCTTATTTGGTTCCTTGGTTGGCCATCTTGTTCTCTCTTTTCTTGGGGACAGCGGCAACAAGCTTTTGTGGCTTGGTGGTTGGCTCAAGCAAGAAGGGAAGGAGAGTTCTTCTTTCTTTTGATTGAAGAAGATCTAGGAAGCTTCAACTTGTAGAGGATCTTCGCCCACACAAAGTCTACAAAGTGGTTAGGACATACGATAGAAGATCGAGAGGTATAAAAGTTTTACAAGTTTTATTATTGATCTTTGCATGTTCTTATTAATATGTTTGTATGTGTTGATTATACATGTCTACATCCATATGTATTTGTATAATCATGGACCCCGAAGATAAACACAAAAACCGGCGATCCGTCCGTCGTCTCTTCCACGGCTAACCGACTAGAAGAGTTTTGTTGCCTGAACAACTAGTTTGTTCAAACGATCGCTCAAGTCGTCAGCACGACGACGAATTGGTTGAGCTTAGGGAACTCATCCCATACGAATTAGTTTTCATTAGTGAAAATTTTAATCCGGGGACATGGGAGCCTCCGAGCCTCCGAGCCTCCGAGCATGCCATCAAATTTGTTTCAGAGCCACGGTTTCCGGTTTTGTGTGTTTTGGATTCGGTTACTTTCATGCACTTATCATATATTGTGTATGCCGGATGATAGTAGGATGTGCGTAGGATAACTTTTTAGTTGCAGGCATAAGTTCCAACTATTATGGCTATATATGTGTGTATGTGATTGCATGTGTGTGTGATTGTATATTATTTGAATCCTCGGGGTTGACGAGGCTAAATTAGTATTTAATTTTTGTAATTAAATACGGCATTCTTTAGCCACTCATTTTAGTTTACTTTCGATCTAGATTATTTGTACACTCCTTCATGGAGTATAGGATCGATGGATGTAAATTAAAATAGTTTATCTTAGCTCGGATCTCTTTGGTGACTTGCGCATGGGAAAAGGAGGAGCGGACGAGGTGCCGACACGACGGTACGCATATTGGAGAACAATGCCATAATAGTTGGGGAAATTCTGATTTTTTCCATATTTATTACTGATTTGTTTTATATGCATGTTGTGTGTGCTTGAAAATTCGTCACTGTCAATTTACTAAGTGGGAGAGGGACATTTTAATTAATTCCCGCGGCCTCCATTACAATTTGACGTGTGATGCAATAAACTTGCGCGTCGGCTCTGAGTGTCTTCCTCCCCATCGGATGAGTTTGTTTGCAGATCACTAGGTCAAATAATGGTTATAGGAAATTATTTAGGAGCGTGTGTACTTCCCCATCGGTAAGACACATAATCTGAGATAATTACCTTAGTATCGTGTAATGGTGCACACTTAGATGCAAATAAAAAGTATCCTCCCCATCGGAGTCACTGCTTTTATTTGTAGGGCTAAAGAGGAACCAACTATTAATTTTATTTGTCAAAAAGTAAAGTTGACAAGATAATAAAATTAATGGGTTAAACCTTCTCTTACAAATGTAGAATTCGTATACGTCCACACTATCATGGCATGCGATATTCTCGGTGTTTTGAGGTGTTGGTTGATTTTGAAATTTTATTGTTTGAGGAATCAATGTTATTTGAAATCTAATATTTTGATCATTGTGATTCTTAGTTTTTTTTCAAATGGCTTTCAACCCACTTGCTGTGATATTGAAAGAAAATAAACTTACTGGAACAAATTATATTGATTGGAAAAGAAATTTGGATATTGTCTTAACTGCAGAGGAGTACAAATTTGTACTCTTCGAGGTCTGTCCTCCTAAGCCCACCGATGACTCTGATGAAAAGGAGAAAGAGAGTTATAAGAAATGGATCAAGGCAGATGAGATGGCGAGGTGTTACATTTTGGTATCTATGTCAAATGTCTTTAACATCGACATCGAGCCATAGCCACCTTATGACATGATGCTCAATCTCAAGGAACTTTTTGGACATCGAGTAGGCGGCGGCGAGGAGGCTATGAGGAACTTGATGACAACCACCATGATCGAGGGAACACCCGTCAGGGACCATGTTCTCAAGATGATGGCTCATGTGAATGAGATGGAAGTCCTCGGAGTTGAGATCGATGGGGAAACCTAGGTCGATATCATTCTCCAGTCTCTGCCTAGGAGTTTTGAGCAGTTCCGCCTCAACTACAACATGAACAATAGGTTGTATTCGTTGGCGGAGCTTTTGACAGAACTCCAGGCGGCAGAGGGGCTTTTTCATCAAAGCGCTCAAGCCATGGTTGCTCAGAAGGTTTCTACTTCTAAACCGAAAGGGAAGAAGAAGAAGAAGCAAGGTGGAGCAAAGAAAGTGGCAGCAGGACCTCAGGCAGGAGTGAAGAAGGCAAAAGGCAAGTGCTTCACTTGCAAGCAGACTGGACATTGGAAGGAGGACTGTCCTCGCCGAAAGAACAAAGGTATATCTTCTTGTTTAGTTGTTGAAACATGTTTAGCGGTGTTATCTACTAGTACCTGGTGTGTAGATACAGGAGCCACTGATCATGTCTGCAATACTTTGCAGGGGTTCCAGGAAATCCGATGACTAGCTGAGGGAGAGATTACCTTCTTCATGGGCAATGCTTCAAAGGTGGCGGCTATTGCAGTCAGAGACGTTTATTTATCTTTTGATAGGAATAAAGTTTTGGTTTTGAGAAATTATCTTTATGTACCTACTTTTAGAAAGAATCTAATTTCAGTTTCTAAATTATTTCTGGATGGATATTCTGTTTCTTTTAATGATAAAGTTGTTATAAAAAGGAATAGGGAGATTATCTGTTCTGGTACATTGGTTTGCAATTTGTACACTCTTGAACCGAAAACTCCCACGATGCATATAAAAGTGAATAACTCATCTTCTAAGTCTAATAAGAGAAAAGAACCTTCGAAAATGAACCAGACATATCATTGGCACCTAAGACTTGGTCATATTAACCTGTGTAGAATTCAAAGGTTGATAGCTGATGAACCCTTGGGTTTATTAGTGGTGGAAGATCTCCCAACCTGCGAGTCTTGCTTGGAATGTAAGATGACCAAGAGGCCTTTTAAGGCTAAGGGGTATAAAGCCAAAGATGTATTGGAATTGGTTCATTCTGATTTGTGCGGTCCTATGTCTATCCAGGCTAGAGGTGGCTTTGAATACTTTGTCTCTTTTATAGACGATTATTCAAGGTATGGATACATTTACTTGATGCGCCGCAAGTCTGAATGCTTTGACAGCTTCAAAGAATTCAAGGTTGATGTGGAGAACCGTCAAGGTAAAAGTGTCAAGACACTACGATCTGATTGTGGTGGCGAGTACCTCTTGGGAGAGTTTAGGAGTTACTTATCAGAGGCTCGGATTCAATCCTAATTGTCCGCACCTGGCACACCCCAGCAGAATGGTGTGGCGGAGCGAAGGAATACGACTCTTATAGAGATGGTCAGATCGATGATGAGTTATTCTGAGTTACTTGATTCGTTCTGGGGTTTGCTCTGGAAACGACAACACACATTTTGAACTTGGTTCCATCTAAGTCAGTACCCTCTACTCCCACAGAATTATGGACTGGGCGAAAGCCTAGTCTAAGACATATTCGGATTTAGGGTAGTCCAACACATGTGCTGAAGGGAGATGCTGGTAAGTTGGAATCTCGTACAAAAGTACGCTTGTTTGTTGGCTACCCTAAGGGAACGAGGGGTGGTTTGTTCTATAGTCCAAGAGATCAGAAGGTGATCATGAGTACGAATGTCAGATTTCTAGAGGAGGACTATGTGATGAACCACAAGCCCACGAGTAGGATTGTTCTTGAGGAGTTGACAGGGGAAGTCCAGACTTCAGTACCACAGGTACAAGAGGAAATACCACAAGTTATTGCACCGCGTCTCACAGAGCATACACAAGAGGCACCTCGTCGTAGTGGGAGGGTTGTTAGACAACCCGTGAGATTCATGTTTTTGGGAGAGTTTTCGGACTTAGTCCTTGGTAAACATGAACTTGATCCCTGGACATATGACGAGGCACTCCAAGATAGAGATGAAGTATCTTAGCAAAGAGCGATGAATTCAGAGAAAGAATCTTTGGATTCTAATCATGTCTGGGAGCTAGTAGAACCACACGATGGTGTGAAAGCCATTGGATGCAAGTGGATCTACAAGAGAAAGAGAGGAGTAGACGGGAAGGTTGAGACCTTCAAAGCTAGGCTTGTTGCGAAAGGGTATACTCAGAAAGATGGTATCGATTATGAGGAGACCTTTTCACCGGTAGCTATGCTTAAGTCTATCCGGATTCTCTTATCTATTGCTGCTCATGAGGATTATGAGATTTGGCAGATGGATGTCAAGACAGCTTTCCATAACGGAAGTCTTAACGAAAACATCTATATGAAGCAACCAAAGGGATTCACTGCAAAGGGCAAAGAGCATCTTGTGTGTAAGCTTAATCGGTCCATTTATGGATTGAAGCAAGTTTCTAGATCTTGGAACCTCCGCTTTGATGAGGTAATCCAGTCATATGGATTTATTCAAAGTCCGGATGAGCCTTGTGTATACAAGAGATGTGATAGAAACATAGTCGTATTTCTTATACTATACGTAGATGACATTTTGTTAGTTGGAAACAATATCAGAGTGTTATCAGACGTAAGGGTATGGTTGTCCAAACAGTTTGATATGAAGGACTTGGGAGAAGTGGGGCACATCCTTGGGATCAAGGTGAAAATGGATCGCAAGAAAAGGATGTTGTGCTTATCTCAAGCTTCATACATTGACACTATCCTTGCTCATTTTAGCATGCAGAACTCCAAGAAAGGTTTTCTACCTTTTAGGCATGGAGTACCTTTATCTAAAGAGATGTGTCCTAAAACATCAAAGGAGATAGAGGAGATGAAGGTGGTTCCTAATGCTTCGGCAGTAGGAAGCCTCATGTATGCTATGCTATGTACGAGACCAGATATCTGCTTTGCCGTGGGCATGGTTAGCAGATATTAGAGTAATCCTGGACAGGGACATTGGACTGCGGTAAAGCATATATTGAAGTACCTGAGAAGGACTAGGGATTATATGTTGGTTTACCAGGTAGATCAATTAGTCCCTGTGGGTTACACGGATTCTGATTTCCAATCAGATAGGGACAACAGTAAGTCTACCTCGGGGTTTGTGTTTACTTTTTGAGGTGGAGCCATAGTATGGAGGAGTGTCAAGCAGTAATGCATGGCGGACTCTACCATGGAAGCTGAGTATGTGGCATCATCTGACGCAGCCAAGGAAGCTGTATGACTCAGGAACTTCTTGATGGACTTGTATGTGATTCCTGGTTTGCCTAGAACTATCACAATTTATTGTGATAACAGTGGTGCAGTTGCAAACTCGAAGGAACCACGAGCCCATAAGGTGAGTAAACACATAGAGCGCAAGTACCACCTGATACGAGAGATCGTAAAGCGAGGAGAAGTAGTTATCGCCAAGATTGCATCAGAGGATAACCTGGCGGATCCATTCACTAAGGCCCTTCCAGCGAAAATGTTTGATAGGCATGTGGAGGACATGGGGATCAGATGTATGGCAGTGTAATGACAACATAGTCTTTTAGTATAAGTGGAGATTGTTGGGATGTATACTGAAAGCCAAGCTCTTTTGTATGAACTTTTTTATTTTTAAATAAGAATCACATTATCACTGTTTGCACTTTATATTTATTATATGTGTGCATATTGTCTAATACTTTACATTGTAGATAACATGGTGCTTGGTGTGGCACAGAAGATCATGTTATCAGTCCCTTGTAGAATATAAGTAGAGGCTCACAACCAAGATAGTTTTGGACAAACCTTTGGCATGGTTGTAGTGTAGCTTGGTATTGGTTTGTCTTGAACATAGAGTTACACTAGTACACTTAGGTGTATTGAGCAGGACCGACATAGAGGTGATTCAATTTATTGCTGACTACATAATTAAATCGGACCTCGGATATTATGTTGTACATGCTCTTAATCCCGATATAATAACGGGCACATGTACTTAGTATTTATTTCTTTGATTTACCAAAGAGTGAGATTTAAATGGATTAAATCAATATGCCCAGTAACTTGGGAAATAATATTATTTACATGGTGTGTCGTTAATTATAGGAGGAAACTGTGTCCTATATATTAGGTTGATGATGTCCCCTTGAGGAGCTCATAAGGTTCATCTTGTAAACCCTGCAGATTGACTTAGTCAACATGATGATAAGGTTGAGTAGTACTACTCGAGGAGTTAGATGTTAATTGATTGATGGTCAGTAAATCAATTAATTGACAGACATTCGATATCTTATACACAGGGAGATGGATGTACAAATAATGTATGGAGCCCATATTAATTTATGGGGGTTGGTGAGGTAATTCAATGATGATCCTCTAGTGGAATGGAACATCATTGATGGATCAAGTTTGTGTGGTTCCGATCCATCGGGTGGCCAAGATCCAACTCCTCCTCATCATCCCTATCGTAGCCTAATATAATCCTCATGAAGCCTAGATATAAGAATAGAAGGAAAAGAAAGGGGAGGGAAAGGAAAGGGGAGGGAAAGGAAAGGAAAGGGAGAGGAGAGGTTGGATGAGGTGGGCGGCAAGTTTAAAGTTTGATAAAAAAAATTTATTTCCTAATTCTATGCCACCTTAGGCAGCAAGATTTGAATTAGTTAAATTTTTTTTTTCAAGATTAGAATTGGTAAAAATTTTTTTTTTCTATTTTCTATGCCACCTTGGGCGGCAAGATTAGATGAGGTAGAAAATTGTTTTTACTAATTCCTTGCTACCTTGGGCGGCAAGAATAATTAGGAATTAGTTCCTAATTTTTTTGCCACCTCATCAATAACCAACTTTCTCCTAAGTTCTAAAAAAGGGAGGCTAAGGGGGCGGCACGATGAGGATCAAGAATTAGGGTTTAGGTTTCTTTGCTTGGCCGACTCTATCCCCTTGTGGTTGGTGGCACAAAGATATAAGAAACCCTAAGCTTTCTTCGTAAGCTTCTTCTCCTCTTCACTCCCTCTAGGGTTGGCGGCACAAAGGGGTTGTAGGGTCTTCTATTGCTCCCCTTTGGCCGGTCTTTCTCTCATCCTTTTCCTCTTGGCCGGCGGCACTAGGAGTTAGGGATTGTTCCCTTGTTTGGTTCCTTGGTTGGCCATCTTGTTCTCTCTTTTCTTGGGGCCGGCGACAACAAGCTTTTGTGGCTTGGTGGTTGGCTCCACCAAGAAGGGAAGGAGAGTTCTTCTTTTCTTTGATTGAAGAATAACTAGGAAGCTTCAACTTGTGGAGGATCTTCACCCACACGAAGTCTACAAGGAGGTTAGGACATACGATAGAAGATGGAGAGGTATAAAAGTTTTACAAGTTTTATTATTGATCTTTGCATGTTCTTATTAATATGTTTGTATGTGTTGATTATACATGTCTACATCCATATGTATTTGTATAATCATGGACCCCGAAGATAAACACAAAAACCGGTGATCCGTCCATCATCTCTTCCGCGGCTAACCGACTAGACGAGTTTTGTTGCCTGAACAAATAGTTTGTTCAAGCGATCGCTCAAGTCATTAGCACGACGACGAATTGGTTGAGCTTAGGAAACTCATCCCATCCGGATTAGTTTTCATTAGTGAAAATTTTAATCCAGGGACATGGGAGCCGACGAGCCTCCGAGCATGCCATCATTCCTAAGGGAGTCAAAACCCCAAAGACCCACGGTGGAAACCTCCGAAATACCAAAACTTTCTGAAGAAGCCATCCTGAAGACAACATAAGAGCTCACATCAAAGCTAACCCAGGTCGAGGAGCTTCTCAGGAACATCCAGAAGTGGACCTCCGCATGAGTAGGGGCGATTACATACACACAAAGTGTTGGGATGTTTATTGAAAAGTCTATCTTTTGTATGAACATCTTTATTTTGAAATAAGAATCACATGATCATTGTTTGCATATTTTTATGGTTATGCATATTGTCTAATACTTTACATAGTAGATAACATGGTGTGTGGTGTCACACGGGAGATCATGTTATCGGCTCCTTGTAAAGTATAAGTAAAGGCACACAACCCAGATAACTTTGGGCAAACCATAGGAATCATTGTAGTGTGTTTTGGTATTGGTTTGTCTTGACCATAGAATCACACTAGTACACTTTGTGTGTATTGAGCAGGACCAACTTAGAGGTGATTCGATTTATTTCTTACTACATAATCGAATCGGACCTCAGATATTATTTTGTACATGCTCTTAATCCTGATATAATAATGGGCACATATACTTAGTATTCATCTCTTTGATTTACCAATGGGCGAGATTTATAGATTAAATCGATAGGCTCAGTAAGTTGGGAAATGATATTATTTATATGGTGTGTCGTTGATTATAGTAGGAAACCGTGTCCTATATATTAGGATGATGATGTCCCCTTGAGGAGCTCATAAGGTTCATCATGTAAACCCTGCAGGTGGACTTAGTCCTGTATGATTAAAAGGTTGAGTGGTACTACTCATGGAGTTAGATATTGATTAATTTTGGTCAGTAAATTAATTAATCGACGGACATTCGAGATCTTAAACACGGGGAGAAAATGTACAAATAATATATGGAGCCCATATTATCTTATGGGGTTTGGTGAGGTAGATCAATCATAATCCTTTAGTGGATTGGATTATCATTAATGGATCAGACTTTATGTGGGATTGATCCATGGGTGGCCAAGATCCAACTCCTCCTCATGGTTCCTATTGTAGTCTATTAACACCTCATGAAGCTTAGATCCAATGGATAGAAACAAAACTCTAGATCCAAATGTAGAGATTAAATCTCTAAGATCCGACGTTTGAGATTAAATCTCTAGATTTGACGGTTGAGATTAAATCCCTAGAACCAATGGTGGAGATTAAAAGGAGGCTTATCCCTAACTCTATAAAAAAAAGAACACGGGGTTGACATGGAAAACATTAAGAGAAGCTAGGGTTTTTGGAGGTTGGCGCAAGAGCTTGGAGCTAGGGTTTGGGCTTGGTGGCACCTAATAAGGAAAGTTTTTCCTTGCCTTCTTCTTCTTCCTCATGCTGCCGGCGCCCATTGAAGCCTTTCCAGCTCTTGGCCAGTGTCTAAAGTAGGTCCTCTCCTTCTCCTTGGCCAGTGGAACAAAGGCTTAGGGTCCTCCCTTGAAGCTTTTGGCCGACAACCATTAATCTCTTCTTCCTACTTGGTCGCGGCAAGCTCCATCCTTGGAGGTTGTTTGTTGGTTGAAAGAAGGAAAAGAGCCTTGTTTCTATTCTTCCTCTTGCTCAGAATGAGCAAGGAAGGAAGATTGGCGATCTGGGAGCTTCAACTTTTGGTAGATCGTCGCCCACACGACGTCCTAAAGGAGGAAGGTCATACATTAGAAGATCGAGAGGTATATCGATTCTCTATTCTCTTTTGTAACATGTTTGTTTTTTTTTCAATTATGAGCATGATATATTCTATTTATGGATAAATAATACTTGGATCCCGAACATACAAACAAAAGCAGGCGATCCGGACTTCGTCTATTCCGCGGCTACTCATGGAATAGAGGTTGGTCGCTTGAACAACAAGTTTGTTCAAGTGACCTCTCTAAATGAATAGCATGACGATGACTTGGTTGTTTGGGCAATCCCTTTTGTCTAGGATTAAAATTTTTTAATCCGGGGACATCGATGGGATTGTCATGAACAAGCGACCGAGGTGAAGTGGGAAGCGAAGTTTCCCCTCACGGACTCGAAAAACTAAACCCTAACAATTGGTATCAGAGCCAAGGTTTCCGATTTTGTGTGTGTAAGGATTTTGTTACTCTTATACATTTTTTCATATATTATATGTGTCGGATAATAGTAGGATATGCATAGTTTAAATCTTTGGTTGCAGGCATAAGATCCGACTATTATGGTCATATGTGTATATGTGATTGTATGTATGTAATAGTAAATTTGTTGAATCCTAAGGGTTGACGAGGCTAGTATTTGATTTTTTGCAAATTAGATATGGCATTGTTTAGCCACTCTTTTTATTTTAGCTTACTTTCGATCTAGATTTCATGTACACTCCCTCGTGGTGTATAGGATCGATGGATGTAAATTAAAATAGATTTTAGTCTCGGATCGGACTCCAGATGGCTCGTACATGGCGTAGGAGGAGCGGACAAGATGGCGATGCGATGGGAGACATATTGAAGACAAAAGCCATAATAGTTGGAAAACTTTTATTTTTCATATTTATTGCTTATTGTGTGATATGCATGTCATAGGCTAGAAGATTTCTCATTTTCAAATTACTAAGTGGGAGAGGGAAATTTTTATAAATTCTCACGACCTCCATTACGATTTGACAAGTGATGCAAACAAACTTGCGTGTCGGCTCTGAGTGCCTTCCTCGCCATCGGATGAGTTTGTTTGCGGATCACTAGGTCAAATATGGTTATACGCAATTATCAAGGAGCGTGTGTACTTCCGCATCGGAAGGCACATAACTCGAGATAATTACCTTGGTACTGAGTAACGATGAACACTTAGATACAAATATAAGTATCCTCCCCATCAGAGTCACTGCTTTTATTTGTAGGGCCAAAGAGGAACCAACTATTAATTTTACTTGTCAAAAAGTTAGGTTGACAAGATAGTAAAATTAATGGGTAAAACCCCCTCTTACAAATGTAGAATTCGTATACGTCCACACTATCGTGGCATACGATATTCTCGGTGTTTTGAGGTGTTGGTTGATTTTAAAATTTTATTGTTTGAGGAATCAATAATTTTTTGAAATCAAATGTTTTGATTTATGTGATTCTTAGGTTTTCTTTCAAAATGACTTTCAAGCAACTTGCTGTGATACTAAAAGAAACAAACTTACTAGACCCAATTATGTTGATTGGAAGAGAAATCTAGACATTGTCTTGACTGCTGAGGAATACAAATATGTACTCCTTGAAGAGTGCCCTCCTAAATCTGCAGATGATTCTGGGGAAAAGGAGAGAGAGAGTTATAAGAAGTGGATCAAGGCCGATAAGATGCCGCGGTGTTACATTTTGGCATCTATGTCAAATGTACTACAACATCAGCATCAAGGCATACCCACTTCTTATGACATGATGCTCAATCTCAAAGAGCTTTTCGAACACCAGAATTGGGCTGCAAGGCAAGAAGCCATGAGAAACTTGATGACAACCACCATGATCGAGGGAACACCGATAAGGGATCATGTTCTCAAGATGATGACTCATTTGAATGAGCTGGAGGTCCTTGGAGCTGAGATCGATGGGGAAACCTTGGTCGATATCATACTCCAGTCTCTACCTAGTAGTTTTGAGTAGTTTCGCCTGAACTACAACAAGAACAATAGGTTGTATTCGTTGGCAGAACTTTTGACGGAACTCCAGTCGACAGAGGGGCTATTTCGTTAAAGTGCTCAAGCACATGCCATGGTGACCCAACATGTTTCTACTTCTAAGCCGAAAGGCAAAAAGAAGATGAAGCAAACTGGGGCGAAGGCGGCGGGAGGTACTCATGGAGGAGTGAAGAAGCTGAAAGGCAAGTGCTTCACTTGTAAGCAGACTGGACACTGGAAGAAGGACTGCCCCAACTGCAAGCAAAACAAAGGTATATCTTTTGGTCTAGTCGTTGAAACATGTTTAGCGGTGTTATCTACTGGTACCTTGTGTGTAGATACGGGAGCCACTGATCATGTCTGCAATACTTTGCAAGGGTTCCAGGAAACCAGACGACTAGCTGAGGGGGAGATTACCGAGTACTTGGGCGATGCCACGAAGGTGGCGGCAGTTGCAGTGGGAGACATTCATTTATCTTTTGAGAAGAATAAAGTGTTGGTTCTTAAGAATTTCCATTTTGTACCCTTATTTAGAAAGAATTTAATTTCGGTTTCTAAATTGTTTATGGATGGATATTCTATTTCTTTTAATGACATAGTTGTTATAAGAAGGAATAGGGACATTATCTGTTCGGGTGCATTGATAGGAAATTTGTACACACTTGAACCAAAAGCTCCCACGATGCAAATTGAAATTAATAACTCATCTTCTAATTCCAATAAGAGAAAAGAACCTTCGAAGATGAACAAAATATATCTTGGGCATCTTAGGCTTGGTCATATTAACCTAAGGTGAATTCAAAGGTTGATAGCTGAAGGACCTTTGGGTTCATTAGAGGTGGAGGATTTCCCAACCTTCGAATCTTGCTTGGAGGGTAAAATGACCAAAACGCCTTTTAAGTCCAAGGGGTATAGAGCCAAAGATGTGGTAGAATTAATTCATTCTGATTTGTGTGGTCCTATGTCTATCCAGGCTAGAGGTGGTTTCAAGTATTTCGTCTCTTTTATAGATGATTACTCGAGATATGGATACATTTACCAGATGCGCTGCAAGTCTGAATGCTTTGACAAGTTCAAAGAATTCAAGGCTGATGTGGAGAAACGTCAAGTATCAAGACACTATGATTTGATCGTGGTGGCGAGTACCTCTTGGGAGAGTTTAGGAATTACTTATCAGAGGCTGGGATTAAATCCCAATTGACTGCACCTGGCACACCCCAGTAGAATGGTGTAGCAGAGCGAAGGAATAGAACTCTTATGGAGATGGTTAGATCGATGATGAGTTATTCTGAGTTGCCAGATTCGTTTTGGGGATATGATCTAGATATGGCGGTATACATTCTAAACTTAGTTCCATCTAAATCAGTGCCTTCTACTCCCACAGAATTGTGGACTGGGCGAAAGCCTAGTCTAAGACATATTCGGATATGGGGGAGTCGAGCACATGTGCTGAAGGCAGATGCTGGTAAGTTGGAACCTCGTACAGAAGTACGCATGCTCATTGGCTATCCTAGAGGAAAAAAGGGTGGTCTATTTTATAGTCCTAGAGATCACAGGGTAGTCGTTAGCACGAACGCCAGATTTCTAGAGGAAGACTATGTCATGAGCCACAAGCCCAAGAGTAAAATTGTTCTAGAGGAATTAAAAGGGGAAGTCACTTCTTTAGTACCACCGGTACAAGAAGATATACCACATGTCACTGCACTACGTGTCACAGAGGATACACAGGTGATGGCTCATCGTAGTGGGTGGGTTGTGAGATTGCCTAATAGATTCATGTTCTTGGTAGAGTCTTCTGATTTAGTCCCTGGCGAACATGAACCTGATCCCTGGACATATGACGAGGCAATCCAAGATAAAGATGCAGTATCTTGGCAAAGTGCAATGAATACTGAGATTGAATCTATGGATTAAAATCAAGTCTTGGAGCTAGTAGAACCACCCGATGGTGTAAAAACCATTGGATGCAAGTGGATCTACAAGGGAAAGAGAGGAATAGATGGGAAGGTTGAGACCTTCAAAGCGAGGCTTGTTGCGAAGGGGTATACTCAGAAAGAGGGTATCGATTATGAGGAGACCTTTTCGTCGATAGTCATGCTTAAGTCTATCCAGATTCTCTCATGCATAGCAGCTCATATGGATTATGAGGTGTGGTAGATGGATGTCAAGACATCTTTCCTTAATGGAAGTCTTGAGGAAAACATCTATATGAAGCAACCAGAGGGATTCATTGCAAAGGGCAAAGAGCATCTTGTATGTAAGCTTAATCAGTCCATTTATGGATTGAAGCAAGCTTCTAGGTCTTGGAACATCCGCTTTGATGAGGTAATCCAGTCTTATGGATTTATTTAAAGTCTGGATGATTCTTGTGTATACAAGAGATGTGACAGAAACGTAGTGGTATTTCTTGTACTATACATAGATGATATTTTGTTGATTGGCAACAATATCAAGGTGTTATCGGACGTAAGGGTATGGTTGTCCAAACAGTTTGATATGAAGGACTGGGAGAAGTAGGACACATCCTTGGGATCAAGGTTATAAGGGATCGCAAGAAAGGATGTTGTGCTTATCCCAAGTTTCATAGATAGACACGATTAGCATGCGGAACTCCAAGAAGGGTTTTCTACCTTTCAGGCATGGAGATCCTTTATCTAAGGAGATGTGTCCTAGAACATCTGAGGAAATAGAGGAGATGAAGGTGGTTCCTTATGCTTCGGCAGTAGGAAGCCTCATGTATGCGATGCTATGTACGAGACATGATATCTGCTTTGCCATGGGCATGGTCAGCAGATATCAGAGTAATCCAGGACAGAGACATTCGTCTATGGTAAAGCATATATTGAAGTTCCTGAGAAGGACGAGGGATTATATACTAGTTTACCATGCAGACCAATTACTCCCTGTGGGTTACACGAATTCTGACTTCCAGTCAGACAGGGATAATAGTAAGTCTTCCTTAGGTTTTTGTTTACTTTGGGAGGTGGAGCCATTGTATGGAGGAGTATCAAGAAGAAATGCGTTGCAGACTCCACCATGGAAATTGTGTATATGGCAGCCTCTAAGGCGGGCAAAGAAGTTGTGTGGCTCAGAAACTTTCTGATGGACTTGGATGTGAATCCTCGTTTGCCCAGAACTATTACAATTTATTGTTAATATAGTGGTGCAGTTGCAAACTCGAAGAAACCACGAGCCCATAAGGCATTAAGCACATAGAGCGCAAGTACCACCAGATACGAGAAATGGTAAAGAGAGGAGAAGTTGTTGTGGCCAAGATTGCATCGGAGGATAACCTGGTAGATCCTTTCACTAAGGCCCATCTGACGAGAGCTTTTGATAGGCATGTGGATGGAATGGGGATCAGATGTATGGCAGTTTGAGGACAGCATAGTCTTTTAGTATAAGTGGGAGATTGTTGGGATGTATATTGAAAAGTCTATCTTTTGTATCAACATCTTTATTTTGAAATAAGAATCACATGATCATTGTTTGCATATTTTTATGATTATGCATATTGTCTAATACTTTACATTGTAGATAACATGGTGTGTGGTCTCACACGGGAGATCATGTTATCGGTTCCTTGTAAAGTATAAGTAAAGGCTCACAACCGAGATGACTTTGGACAAACCATCGGAATGGTTGTAGTGTGATTTGGTATTGGTTTGTCTTGACCATAGAATCACACTAGTGCACTTTGTGTGTATTGAGCAGGACCGACATAGAGGTGATTCGATTTATTGCTGACTATATAATCGAATCGGACCTCAGATATTATTTTGTACATGCTCTTAATCCCGATATAATAACAGGCACATATACTTAGTATTCATCTCTCTGATTTACCAATGGGTGAGATTTTTAGATTAAATCGATAGGCTCGGTAAGTTGGGAAATGATATTATTTATATGGTGTGCCGTTGATTATAGGAGGAAACCGTGTCCTATATATTAGGATGATGATGTCCCCTTTAGGAGCTCATAAGGTTCATCATGTAAACCATGCAGGTGGACTTGGTCCGGCATGATGAAAAGGTTGAGTGGTACTACTCATGGAGTTAGATGTGGATTAATTAATGGTTAGTAAATTAATTAATCGACAGATATTCGAGATCTTAAACATGGGGAGAAAATGTACAAATAATATATGTAGCTCATATTATCTTATGGGGGTTGGTGAGGTAGATCAATAATAATCCTTTAGTGGATTGGATTATCATTAATGGATCGGACTTTATGTGGGCTTGATCCATTGGTGACCAAGATCCAATTCCTCTTCACGATCCCTATTGTAGCCTATTAACACCTTATGAAGCTTAGATCCAATGGATAGAAACAAAACTCTAGATCCAACCGTAGAGATTAAATCTCTAAGATCCGACGGTTGAGATTAAATCTCTAGATCTGACGGTTGATATTAAATCCCTAGAACCAATGGTGGAGATTAAAAGGAGGCTTATTCCTAACTCTATAAAAGGAGAACAAGGGGTTGGCGTGGAAAACATTAAGAGATGCTAGGGTTTTTGGAGGTTGGCAGCAAGAGCTGGAGCTAGGGTTTGGGCTTGGCGGCAGCTAATAAGGAAAGTTTTTCCTTGCCTTCTTCTTCTTCCTCAAGCTGTCGGTGCCCATTGAAGCCTTTCCATCTCTTGGCCGGCATCCAAAGTAGGTCCTCTCCTTCTCCTTGGCCGGTGGAACAAAGGCTTAGGGTCCTCCCTTGAAGCTTTTGGCCGGCAACCATTAATCTCCTCTTCCTTCTTGGCCGGTGACAAGCTCCATCCTTGGAGGTTGTTGGTTGGTTGAAAGAAGGAAAAGAGCCTTGTTTCAATTCTTCCTCTTGCTCAGAATGAGCAAGGAAGGAATATTGACGATCTAGGAGCTTCAACTTTTGGTAGATAATCGCCCACATGACGTCCGAAAGGAGGAAGGTCATACATTAGAAGATCGAGAGGTATATCGATTCTCTATTCTCTTTTGTAACATGTTTGTTTTTGTTTTTCAATTTTGAGCATGATATATTCTGTTTATGGCTAAATAATACTTGGATCCCGAACATAAACACAAAAGCCGGCGATCCGAACATTGTCTATTCCGCGGCTACTCGTAGAATAGAGGTTGGTCAGTTGAACAACAAGTTTGTTCAAGTGCCCTTTCTAAACGAATAGCACGACGATGACTTGGTTGTTTGGGCAATCCCTTTTATATAGGATTAAATTTTTTTAATCCGGGGACATTGATGGGATCGCCATGAACAAGCAATCGAGGTGAAGTGGGAAGCGAAGTTTCCCCTCACGGACTCGAAAAACTAAACCCTAACACCAAGGGCACTGAGTCTTACCAATCAGCCTTGTAGGCGATAGAAAATATTGACCCGCCCTCTGTGGGAATCACCAAGATAAGTGATCATCTAGGCTCAATCTCCAGTACAATAGCCATCTTTAAGAAAAACAACACTCAGATACAACTGCTCGTACAAATCTGCGAGACCTTGAAAGATATAAAGGAGGATTTGCAAAACATCTCCAAGCGAACATCTAGCTCTGGAGAATTTCCTTAAGCCCTTGTTTCAAAGCTTTAAAACTTGAACTGAGGCCCGGCAGAAAGGCCTAAAGAAGCCAGAGGAAGACTCAAGGTCTTCAAAGACCCATACAGTATATTAAAGGAGGAGGAAGCTCAGTTGAAGAAACAATGGCAGCTAGAACTGTAACACAGGAGGTTACTCAAGAAGCCCAACCTCTGTTTGAAGATCAGATAAATGAATACAGAAGGCATCAATGACGACTGTATAATGCCCAACAAGCTATCAGAAGGATGGGCAGACGCATCATTGGCAGAAGCTCCCCTCACATGGTGGAACAGCAGCTCGACCCTCAGGTACAACTACAAATGTCAATGCAGGAGAGGGCCTCAATAGTGCCAGCGGAGGTGTTATATCATTCCAGAAGGGATGATGCCCATCATAGGTTATACATTCACAGATTTGAAGAAGCCTTGCTGTGCATAGACAGTCAGCAACAAGACTGAAATTTCATACAAGAAAGAAGCTATCAATAGTTTCAGAGAAGCCGGATGAGGTTTATCCACTTGGGCTTCCTACAAGTCAAAATCCAGATGCTCCATCGACAAGAAGAAGGCACCATGACACTCATCTTATTCAGGGACAATCGATGGCATGGAGACTGAGCCATTATAGCAGCCATGGAGGTGGACCTATCAAATGGATCCCAGATGGTGTATGTGATTCCCAACCTTATGCTTACAATAGGAGACTTCTACAGAAGCATTTAGGTTTCTATACTCACGAGGGGTTATGAACAATGGCGGAATGGCGAGGCCAACCTCTTGATCACAAGGGGATTAATAGGCCGGATATCAAACACCCCCAATGTGGGTTTCCTCTATGTGGTGCAGGGGGTTGTTGACTATCTGGTAAGCCAGGGCATAAGGGCACTTCAGGGAAGAAGGTACTCTTCATCTATGTTACAGGGTCTCAGCTGGATTATACAGCCAGCACTGGCCACCAATGCACTACGACCAACAAAGATCACGAGCAGAAACTTGATCGATGGGAGAATTTCTATCTCTTTTGATAGATATACGACCCCATCTGTCTCCGAAAGGCCATGCTATAACGCGAGGGACGAAGAAATACAAAGCGACAAAGACGAACTGAGGATGCATTCTCTTGCAGTCCTAATAGAAGACGACGCAGCATATGTCCCGGAGCAAGGTGAACCAGGTATCCTGATAAGACTACTGTCCTCCACAGCCCGCATGCCCAAACAATACCATAGCGGAGCAATAGGATATGCACTGATGGCGGATGAAGATTGTGAAATTACCCCATACACGAAGAAGCAAATCTCAACAGGACTAAGTATCGAGCTACCGAAAGGGATGTATGGGTAGATAACTGCCAGGTCTCTGTCTTACAGAGACAACCCTTTAAGCATCGAAATAAGCACCATAGATAGTCACTACGTCGGGGAAGTAAAAAATTCTGATAAAGTAAATCGATAGGCACAGTAAGTTGGGAAATGATATTATTTTTATGGTGTGTCGTTGATTATAGGAGGAAACCGTGTCCTATATATTAGGATGATGATGTCCCCTTGAGGAGCTCATAAGGTTCATCATGTAAACCCTGCAGGTGGACTTGGTCCGGCATGATGATAAGGTTGAGTGGTACTACTCATGGAGTTAGATGTTGATTAATTAATTGTAAATAAATTAATTAATTGATGGACATTCGATATCTTAAATATGGGGAGATATATGTACAAATAATATATGGAGCCTATATTAACTTATGGGGGTTGGTGAGGTAGATCAATGATAATCCTCTAGTGGAATGGATTATCATTAATGGATCGGACTTTATGTGGGCTTGATCCATTGGGTGGCCAAGATCCAACTCCTCCTCATGGTCCCTATCATAGCCTATCAAAACCCTCATGAAGCCTAGATCCGATGATGGAAGATGAAACTCTTCTCCTCTTTTCCTTGGTCAGTGACTCCCTCCCTCATGCTTTGGCCAGCACTCAACCTCTTCTTCCTCTTCTCCTTGGCCGGTGGAAACAAGGGTTAGGGTGTTCCTTGGAGCTCTTGGCAGCACCCACTTCCTCCTCTATTCCTTGGTCGGCGGCATCACAAGTCTCTTGACTTGGTGGCCGGTCTTAGATAGGGAAGAGTTTCATTTCTAAACTTCCTCTTGTTCATAGCGATCAAGGAAAGAAATTCATGATCTAGGAGGCTTCATCTCTTGGATGACCGTTGCCCACACAATGTCCAAGAGGAGGATAGGACATATGATAGAAGATCTTGAGGTAAACAAGAGGTATAAATCTTGTTTTGTTTTGCTTGTTTGTTTCTTTGTATATTGTATGTATGGCATGTGGCTAAATTTACTTGGACCCCGAATACAAACACAAAAATAGGCGATCCGTACATCGTCTATTCCGCGACTATTTGATGAATAGAGGTAGGTTGCTTGAACAACAAGTTTGTTCAAGTGACCACTCTAATCGGATACCACAACGATAAAACAGTATCTTGGGTAATCCCTAATTGTCATGGATTAATTTTTTTAATCTGATGACAAAGACGGGATCGCCATGAATAAGCAATCGAGTTGAAGTGGGAAGTGAAGTTTCCTCCCTTCAAGTGGTATCAGAGCCACGGTTTCCAATTTTGTGTGTTTAGGATTTGGTTACTTTTATGCATTTTTCATATATTGTATGTGTCGGATAATAGTAGGATGTGCGTAGGTTAACTTTTTGGATGCAGGCATAGGATCCAACTATTATGGCCATATGTGTGTATGTGATTGTATGTGTGTAATTGTATATTATTTGAATCATCGGGGATAACGAGGCTAGTATTTAATGTTTGTAATTAAGTACGACAATGTTTAGCCACTCATTTATTTTAGTTTACCTTTGATTTAGATTTCATGTACGCTCCTTCATGGAGTATAGGATCGATGGATGTAAATTAAAATTGTTATTCTCGGCTCGGATCTATGGATGGCTTGTACATGGCGTAGGGAGGAGCGGAGGAGATGGCGATATGACAGGAGGAATATTGGAGACAAAAGCCATAATAGTTGGAAAATATTTCTTTTTCATATTTATTGTTTATTGTTTGATATGCATGTCGTAGGATAAAAAATTCCTCAATATTAAATTACTAAGAGGGAGAGGGATATTTTTATAAATTCCCACGACCTCAATTACGATTTGACATGTCATACAAACAAACTTGCGCGTCGGCTCTGTGTGCCTTCCTCCCCATCTAATGAGTTTATTTGCATATCACTAGGTCGAATATGGTTATAAGAAATTATTAATGAGCGTGTGTACTTCCCCATTGAAAGGTGTTAGTAATATATGAGATATGTCCTAAGGCAATCACCTTATGTATGAACCATTTATATGATAAATGAAGATTCACTATTTGAGTATACATGTTTTATGTATTTGATTGGATCTTAAACTCATTTACTGAATGTCCACGATACGATTCACAGCATGAGAGAATTTGTGATAGGATCACAACTAGTGAGTATTTCTACATGTATAATTGTGATGTATCAGAATTATCCCTAGTCGATGAATTGATGGATTTGGACACCATCAATTCTGTCGAGACTAGCACGAGGTATACTCCTTGGTGTATCCAAGCAGCTGATTCTCACTGGCTGGAGACATAGTGATGTCCGGAGTTAATCGTGGATGCTAGTTATGGTAACTAGTTCATTGGAGTGACCAGCCGTAAGACTTCATATGGTTCTCTGCATATATAGATATGTCAAAGAAGTTTTTATTGTGGCTTAAGTGCGATGTTCCTTTGACTTGCGGTATTCAAGTCATCTTGATCATAGAGACTTATGCTTTGACATCTTAAGCAAGCATCTCAAAGGAGATGTGGACCCGGGATGATTGGGTATAACTCAAAGTGATCGAAGGTGTTTGAATAGCCTATAAAGGATTCACCACTCCTTGCAAGGAGATGTATACCCATGGCCACTCATCGGATTGTTACTAAAGACTTTGGCCAAAGCATTACATGTTTAGAGTAAGGTACTCTTCGATACATGTGGAGTAACTAGAATCCATAGGACGAGGAAATGATACTTGGGCTAGGTGTGACGTAGTCAGCCTAGTGGGGACTGACACTATAGACCATGTCCTGAACCAAGTGGGTATAAGATGAGTGAAGGGAATGGGGCACGATTCATTCGAGCTGCTGAAGGGTTTCAGAAATAGTTCTGGATCAACCGTTGATCTTTTCGGTTAATTGGGGATCATGATGTACTACTAGGTGCCACTCATGATCGTTCTATAATTAATGGTTAATTATAGATGGCCAACATAAACCGAGAACCTATTTTGTCACACGCACAACGAGCGTAATCCAAAGGATTTAAAACGAGCTTGAGAATGGGATTCTCAGACCGAGAGAAATAAGGTTTGGTTGGACCAAACATGAAGTGAGCATGAAATCATTTCAGTTGCAATAGAAGCGTGGATGGGCCGTGTCTTATCAAGACATAATGGATGAACCAAAATGGTTTGGATCTAATCCAATGGAGGAGAATAAACCAAAGGGTTTGGTTTATTTTAAACGAATGAACCAAAAGTTAGTTCGGTTCGTTTTCACTTAAAATAAACCATCATGGTTTGGTTTATTTTAATTATCTTAATGGAGCAGGTTAACGGGCCTAATGGTTATGATCCAATAACCATTAAGAGAATTATTTCTCTATAAAAGAGGGCTTAAGGGATAATTAATCCCTAATCCAAAAATCCACAACCCTAAGTTGCCGCCCACCTCTCCTTGGAGAAATTCGGCGCCAACTCTCCTCCTCCTTGCCGCCGCCTACCTTGAGGCTTCAACCGGCGTCCAGAAGGTGTTGACCTTCCCCCTCGCCGGCGTCGAGCTGCTGCCGGTGGTACTCCGGTGATCTTCTTTAGGTTTGGCATCAAGGTCAGCTCTATCTTCCCTTGGTTGGCCGGCGCCAATCTCCTCCACCAAAGCTATCCAGTTTTCTGGATAGCTTGTTCTCCTCTCGTCGGAGCGTCGTTTGGACGATGGTTAGAGCTCCGACAGCGGCTAACTTACTGGGGATTCGATCTCCGGTAATCCTTTGAGGTGGAGGACGAAGGATTCGTCAATCGGTTGACGAATACCTCTCCCGAGAAGCGAGTTTTGAGGACTCGTTTTGGATCCGAATTTGGATTCGGATCGTGATCATCTCTCGATCACGTCGTCTTCAACACGAGGCTAGTAACCCGTACGAAGACGAAGCTCGTGGCTTAGCGAAGTCATCCTAAGGATACTCGGCGTGGATACAGATAGAGACGATTCTAGCGAGGATCATTCCAGTTGATGCCATTCCTGCTACACGTAATACGAAAGGTATAACATAGTTAAATTTCCTTTTATTGCAAATTTAAATTTATGATTATGTCTACACTTGTTGTACTATGCATGCGTGTGTTGTGTGTATTGTAATAAATGTAGATTTATTATTTTATTGCTTCCGCTGTGTTCATGTTTACGAAACATGATCGTAAAAACCCAACAGTGGTATCAGAGCCCAGGTTGTGTTTCGACATAATCGTAAAAATGGTTTTGCGATAGTCATAATGTATTTCTGAAAATTTTCTAATTTTAGAAATTTAGAAGTATTTATGGAAATTTTTCAATTTTGGAAAGTCTAGAAGTATTTATGGAAATCTTCCACTTTTGGAAAGTTGGAAGTATTTAAGGAAATTGATATTTTCCATAAATAAAATATTTTATTAGATTCTGGAAATTTGTTTCCTAATTTAATCATGATTTGATTTGGGAAATAAAATCTTAAAATATTTTATTTCCATAAGTAGTTTTAATAATTTAGGAAATTGGTTTCCTAAATAGATTTTCCTTAATCAAATAATTCCATGAATAAAATATGTGATTAGATTTGGAAATTTGTTTCCTAATTTAATTATGATTTGATTTGGATAATCAAATCTTAAACATATTTTATTTCCATAAATAGTTATGACATATAAGGAAATTATATACATGACATAATTGTATGTCATGTAATTGCATTAGATGCATAGCATTATGTCATGTGTGTCGTGACATGTAGATGTATGCCATGTATGTCATGCCATGTAGATAATAGTTATTTGCATGCAAAGAGGATGAGACATAAAACCCTTAAATAATATTAAAGCCTACACCTTCCATTGATATGGTTAGAACCAGAGTTTCGTTTCTTGTTTGGGTTGTTGGACTCTCTCCAAACCCGGCTCGAACCCGAACATGTTCAAACCATGGAATAGTTTAATACTAATATGGTAAGAGTCAGAGGTCAATCGTTAGCTTTGGTTGTTGGACTCTCTCCAAGATGGGCTAATTGGTTGAATGCGCTCTAACCATATTAAAACTATTTCTCGATTAATGGGTTGGCTTTAACCTGGAGCATCGGCTTGTTGGACTCTCTCCAAGGTCGATGTAAAGGGAGGTGAAGTTGGGTGCTATGCATATGATGCATACTTGTTAATGTGTTAACAACCCGATGAATGTGTGAACATTCAATTAGTTGATAGCACATTGTGATAGTTGCATATACGTGATATGCAATCGGTATAGATGATACCTACCGTCGTAGTTATGAATGGCTTGTTGGACTCTCTCCAAGGTTATTCATAACTATGATGGATATCAGCCCATTCGGAGATGGACCTACGATCTCCCGAAGTGATTTTGGGGTTTTTGAAATTTGAAAAATGAATGGGATTTATAAATGTATATTGATGCATTTTAAAATCATTTTCTCATATATGCTCGTTTTGTATTTCTAGGTCAATAAATTGATCATGACGTCTTTGAATTTGCGCACTATTTTGGATTCGAACAAACTGACTAGGCCTAACTTCCTGGACTGGCTTAGAAACCTGAGAATTGTTCTCAAGGCGGAAAAGCTTGCATATGTCCTTGAAGAGCCTCTTCTTGACCGTCCTAAGGACGATGCAACTCCAGACCAAATGTTGGTCTATCAGAAGCATGTGGCAGATTCTGAGCTGGCGAGTTGCATCATGCTAGTGGCGATGGTACCTGAGTTGCAAAAGCAGCATGAGCATATGGATGCTAATACTATAGTCTTCCATCTTCATGAGTTGTTCGATGAGCAAGCGAGATCCGAAAGGTTCGAGGTCTCTAGACTCCTCTTCACCACGAAGATGCAAGAAGGTTCATCTGTAGTGCAGTTTGTTCTAAAGATGAACGGGTACATCGAGCGGCTAGCAACCCTCAGTTTTGTGATGGATCATGAGTTAAGTATTGACTTAATTCTGCATTGTTTGCCCAAGAGTTTCTCACAATTTGTGATGAACTATCGGATGAACAAATTAGAATCCACCATTCCCGAGCTCTTCATTATGCTGAAGACTGTGAAGCCTTCTGTGAAGCATGAGGAGAAGGCTGTTCTGTTAGTTGATTCCTCAAAGAAAGGTTCTAATAGGAAGGCAAAAGAACATAAGAAAGGAAAGAAGAAAAAGGCAAAGAAGGCAGAACCAGCGCAAAAGGGCACTTGCCATCACTGTGGCAAGGAAGGCCACTGGCGAAGAAACTGCAAGATTTATCTTGAGTCCATGAAGAAGAAGAAGGCATCCGATGCCCCATCCTCTTCAGGTATCTTCGTTATTGATTGTCATTCTATTTCCTTAGACACTTGGGTATTGGATACTGGGTGTGACTCACATATATGTAATGACATACAGGGGCTAAGGAATAGAAGAAGACTTGTCAGAGGGGAGTCAAATTTGCGAGTTGGCAATGGAGCAAAGGTTGCTGCGGTCGCCATCGGAACTTATTTGCTGAAGCTCCCTAGTGGACTAGTCTTAGAACTGGACAATTGCTATTATGTTCCTTCTCTAATAAAGAACATTGTTTCTATTTCCTGTTTAAATAGAAATGGTTTCCATTTGACGTTTAGTAACAATTGTTGTTATATAACTTTGAATTGCGTACTTTATGGAACTGGAACATTGAGTAATGGCATTTATACGTTGGACGTATCCAGTGATATTTTCAATATCGAAGTGAGCAACACGCATGCTCGAAAGGATAATCAAATAGACTCCTATATGTGGCATTGTCGTTTTGGCCATATAAACAAGAAACGCATGTCCGAATTACACCGATGTGGAATTCTGGAATCGTTTGAATTGGATTCATACGATACATGCGAATCATGCTTAAAAGGCAAGATGACTAAGTTACCTTTTACTGGAAAAGGTGAACGAGTGGGAGAGTTACTAGGACTAATACATACTGATGTATGTGGACCTATGTCAACTCAAGCATTAGGAGGCTATAGCTACTTCATTACCTTCACCGATGATCACTCACGGTTTGGGTATGTGTTCTTGATGAAACACAAGTTTGAAGCCTTTGAAAGGTTCAAAGAATTCAGAAATGAAGTAGAGAAACAACATGATAAGAGTATTAAAATACTTTGATCGGATCGAGGTGTTGAATACTTAAGTCAAGAGTTTCTTGATTATCTAAGAGACAATGGTATATTGTCTCAATGGACTCCGTCATATACACCACAGCATAATGGTGTATCTGAGAGGCATAACCGCACCTCGTTGGACATGGTCAGGTCAATGATGAATCATGCGACTCTTCCCAAGTCCTTTTGGGGCTATGCACTTCAGACAACTGTTTACTTGTTAAACAGAATGCCTACAAAGGTAGTCTCAACTACTCCACATGAGATATGGAATGGTAAGAAACCTCATGTATTTTACTTGAAGATATGGGGTTGTCCTGCTTATGTGAAGCGGACTGTATCAGACAAATTGGATGCTATGTCTGATAAATGTCTATTTGTTGGATACCCTAAGGAAACAAGGGGTTACCAATTCTATCATCCTGTGGAACAAAAGGTGTTTGTTTCAAGGCATGCTGTGCTTCTAGAGAAAGAGTTTCTCTTGCAAGAAAACAGTGGGAGTGTCATCGAGCTTGAGGAGGTTCGAGAGACTCAAATAGACATTAATGAGATACCTGGTGAAGCACAACAGCCGACAACTCATAGTGATGAGCAATCGGCTGGACCTATTGTAACACCACATCTTCGTAGATCTGGTAGAACAGGCAATATTCCAGAGAGATATGGATTTCTCGTAAGTGAATCGAACGACGTGTTACTCATTGATGATGAGGAGCCTACCAGTTATGAAGAAGTGCTGACAAGTTCAGAAAGGGATAAGTGGCTTGGTTCCATGATGTCAGAAATGGATTCCATGTATGAAAACCAAGTTTGGAACTTGGTTGACCCACCTGAAGGGATAAAGCCTATAGGGTGCAAGTGGGTTTTCAAGAACAAAACCGACATGGATGGTAATGTGATTACCTATAAGGCTAGATTGGTGGCGAAAGGATATCGTCAAAAGCAAGGTGTTGATTATGACGAAACCTATTCTCCTGTAGCTATGCTTAAATCCATTCGGATGCTCCTGGCCATAGCGGCTCATTATGTTTATGAGATATGGCAGATAGATGTGAAAACATCTTTCCTTAATGGAAACCTGCTCGAGGACGTGTATATGATACAGCCTGAGGGTTTCCCATCGGTTGATAAAACCAAGGTATGCAAATTGCGACGGTCCATTTTGTTAGGGCAATCTCTTGCCGTAATATGGTTTTGATGGTGTGGCAAAGGGTTTAAGTTAGTTTGATATGTTGATTTGATATGTGCGTTGAAGTCGTGCAGGACTTAGTAATTCGCACATGGAGCCATGGTGAGTTTCACATCTCATGACTCGTGCCTTGAGTCGGTGAAGGATAGCATTGCAGAGCCGTGCGCCTGATGGTGCCAAGGGACCACCGGACGAGGAGCTTGGAGTGAAGCCGGAGGAAGTAGACTTCGAGGCAAGAGACGCGAAGGAGCATTGTAGAGTCGTGCGCCTGATGCTGCCGAGGGACGTGGCCGCGAATGAAGAGAACTTCGAAGGCGAGGGACTCCGAGGGATGAGAGTGAGTGATTGTAACCCGGGAAGGGGTAGCTCTTAGGTAAAACTTGGCCATTTGGCCAAGTGTCGGATGGTTTCACACGGTCATTGCCTTCGTCGTGGGCAATGGCTCTGAGTCGATGGTTCGATCGGGTCTAATGTGGTGAATCAAGTTGATCGATCATTGCGGGCATGGGTAGTCGATCGATGGCTGATCGATCGGCTAGAGAGGGCGGTCGACCTCGTTGAGGATTCAACTAATCGACATCAGTCGACTGATGGGTGCCATCGATCGATCGATGGTGCCATCACGATCGGCCGATGCGATCTGCTGGATGGTATCCAACGTGGAAAGCGGTCGTTATTGGGCAACGGCTACAGGACCAGTCGACTGCTCCTGTGTCAACCGGAAGAAACCCTCTTCCTCTATAAAAAGGAAAGGGTTAGGGCTTTGGGGGGTTAATGCTTCAACGCCCAACTACTCCCAAAGTTCCCTAAACATTTTTCCACTCTTCTACTTGCTCTAATCTTCATTCCATTGTAGAAGAGTGATCTTGGTTGTAAAGAGGTTACCTCCACCTAGCTTTGTGCAAAGAAGAGATCTAGTGGATAGATTGCGGAATGATTCACCGTGGACAAATCGGACCGTGGATTAGCGGCGTAGCCGTGAACCACGTTACATCTCCGTGTTTGTATTGTCTTTGTTTTATTTCTATTTGCTTGTCTTAGTTTATTGCTTCCGCTTGCGCTAACGTTTTCATAGACGAGCAAAATACGGCATCCAACGAACGAGGGCTATTCACCCCCCTCTAGCCGGCCAACCGATCCCCAACAAGTGGTATCAGAGCCAAGGAAAGCTTGTCGAGGACTAACCGCCACAACAAGCAAATTTTCAAAATAGCCGGCTCAAATATCCATCCACCGAAGTTCGACGGCGAATTCGCTTGGTGGAAGAAGCGAATGGAGGTATTCTTCGAAACTGACTTTGAAATTTTATTAATAATGGAAAACGGTTTCGAGTTGCCTAGGAACGAGGATGGGGAGCCATTGGAGAAATCGAGGTGGAGCAAAAGGCAAAGAGAAGAATACTTGGCAAATTCAAAGGCCAAGCACCACCTATACAATGTCCTCCCCCAACAAGAAGTCAATTGGATAGGGGAATGTTCTAGTGCTAAGGAGATGTGGGAGAAGCTAGTGGAGCTTCATGATGGTACCTCGGAGGCTAAGCTAGCAAGAAGAGACCTCCTCCGCTCCCAACTCTCGAACATCAAATTAGAAAAGGGAGAAAAGGTAACTTCCCTACATTCTAGAATTAAAGAAATATTAATTGGGCTAACGAGTGTAGGAGAGAAGCTCTCCAACCGGGATATGGTAATGAAGGCCATAGATGCTTTTCCCCGGTCCTCAAGATGGAGCTCCATGGTGGACTCATTTTACATCTCCAAGAACCTAGAAGTGTGCACCTTGGAGGAATTCTTTTCAACCATGGAGCTTCATGAGACAAGGCTTGAAGGTATACAAGAAGAGCCTAGAGTCCAAAATTCACGGGGAGTAGCCTTGATGGCAAACAAGGGGAAGAAGAAGATGGAAGTCCCTTCCTCCTCATCCGATGAAGCCTCTACCTCCTCCATGGATAGCACGGAAGAAGCCTACATGATAAGGAAGGTAAGGCGTGCATTTAAGAATCTTAGATTTGATAAATCTCATGATAGGAATAGAAGACCGAGGGGGAAGGTCATATGCTATAATTGCCAAGGAGAGGGGCACATAAGGGACAATTGTCCCCTCCTAAACAAGAGCAAGGAAGATAAGAAAAAGAAGGAAGAAAAGAAGAAGAAGAAGGGGAGCAAGAGAAAGGAAGAAGATAAGAAGGCAAAAGGAAAAGGGAAGGCCATGGCACTCAAAGGCAAGACATGGGATGACCTTGCCTCTTCATCCTCATCCGAAGAAGAAGAGCATGTCTACTCCAACCTAGCACTAATGGCTCTTCATGACTCAGATTGCTCCTCCTCCTCCTCAAATGAAGAATCAAGCTCAAGTGGGGAGAACTCAAATGAAGGGGGAGCTTCCACATCCTCCTCATCCGAAGAAGAAGAGGACATGGAAACTATGGTAACAAATCTAACTCCTAAGAAAATAGTTTCCATGGTTTCTAGCTTAACTAGAGATTTATTTAAGGCTAAGAAGAAAAACAAAAGCATGCTAGATCAAATTAAGGACTTAGAAAATAAACTAGAAAAAGCATGCTTAAATGATAATGTTTCTTCTTGCCATGATGATGCATGCTCACATGACTATATGCCTTTGGATGTTAATGATGCATGCATAGAGGAAAATAGGGCTTTAAGGGAAAAGGTAGATTATTTAACAAAAGCCCTAGAGAAATTCACTATTGGCTCCAACACAATAAATATGATCATAGGGAGCCAAAGAGCAAGTTTTAATAAAAAAAGCCTAGGCTACAAGGAAAAGAAAAATGAAAAGGCCTACAAATGCCTAATAGCTAGGGGACAAGATAAAAAGAAAGTAATTGCTAGAAAATGGATCCCCAAGGAATATCTAGTGAACCCAATAGGAAAGAACTTATTTTGGGTTCTAAAATCCATCCTTAAGGGTTAGAATAACCCTAAGGTAGTCAACCACATGGACCTAGCCTATATCATATTTTGGTTGACTTAGGATGATGGGACAACATTTTTTAGATAGTGTTGGGTGATGATAACATACCCATAAATAGATAATGATGCTTAAATCATGATGATTGATGTAATTCCTATGTATATTTACAATCATGATTTATGTTTTTGAAATTTGGCACGTTATCATAAGAAATAGGTTTGAATCATGCTTTGGCTAATACTTTGTTTGTTATCATCATATAATACCTAATGCATGACTATTATTTAATGAATACATGAGTTTCATGATCATAATGTGAAATTAATTCATATATGTCATTATGATCATGTAGGATGTTAGGTTGACACTTAACCATGATAGAATTGCATGAACATATTGGTTAAGTATATACAAATACCCCCTAGGATGCATCTCACACTCACCATAGGCTACCATGATTGAAAACTTAGCATGAGTGAGATGTTAGGATGATACAAATGTCCACTAATGCCTATGACATTTAGATGGTCATTTAAAGTATCAAAATAGCAATAATAGACCAATCGTGGGGAAGGCTTATGTTTAATTCATAGACATATTGCCCAAAGATAATGATTGGATATTTCATATGTTTTCAAAATAATTTCTTACTTTAAAATATATGTATTCATGTTTTGAAACAATTGGATGCAAGACTAGGTGTTAAAATGGATACTCTTATGATCAAAAACCTAGTAGTTTTTAAAGCTTTTGGATTTTTGGCAAATACGCGGAAATATAATGATTTTTCATGAAAACATATTTTTCACTGATAGATATACTTAAAAGAAATGTGTTCCCCAAATTTCATGATTTTTTGAATTTTCTGGAATTTTTAATGCATTTCTGAAATTCGGTCTGAAAATCAGAAAATTCACGTGCGGTCGGTGAGTATCTGAACCATGATCGATGGCACAGATATCGAGAAGGCTGAATTCCGAATTTTAAATCAACTTGTGGTATTTTCTTTCTATTAGACTTGATGTCATGTGTTTTTAACTTAGTGATAATCTTTTTGATGGTGTCAAAGGGGGAGAAAATATTATGTTTAAGTTAATTATAAAAGGGGGAAAAATCTATGATAGGGAGAAATTTACATAGAGAGTTTCATGGATTAAGGGGGAGTTGCATGTTGCTACATCATGATTATGTTTACATGCTTTCTTTCCTTTAAAATTTATATCAAATGTTTTTACCTAACTTAAACGGATTGCCACACATCAAAAAGGGGGAGATTGTTAGGGCAATCTCTTGCCGTAATATGGTTTTGATGGTGTGGCAAAGGGTTTAAGTTAGTTTGATATGTTGATTTGATATGTGCGTTGAAGTCGTTCAGGACTTAGTAATTCGCACATGGAGCCATGGCGAGTTTCACATCTCATGACTCGTGCCTTGAGTCGGTGAAGGATAGCATTGCAGAGCCGTGCGCCTGATGCTGCCGAGGGACCGCCGGACGAGGAGCTTGGAGTGAAGCCGGAGGAAGTAGACTTCGAGGCAAGAGACGCGAAGGAGCATTGCAGAGCCGTGCGCCTGATGCTGCCGAGGGACGTTGCCGGGAACGAAGAGAACTTCGAAGGTGAGAGACTTCGAGGGATGAGAGTGAGCGATTGTAACCTGGGAAGGGGTAGCTCTTAGGTGAAACTTGGCCATTTGGCCAAGTGTCGGATGGTTTTTCCCAACACCAGTCGACTGCCATGTCATGGCAGTCGACTACTCTGAGTCGATGGTTCGATCGACTGGTCTAATGTGGCTAAATCAAGTTGATCGATCAAGCTGCGGCATGGGCGGATCGGTGATGGCGATCGATCGGCCAAGGAGGGCGGCGATCGTGATATCCTTGTCTGCGAACGCGAGAATGGAGTCGACCTCGTTGAGGATTCGACTGATGCCAGTACCATTGGATGGTATCCAACGTGGAAAGCGGCCGTTATTGGGCAACGACTACAGGACCAGTCGACTGATGGGTGCCATCAGTCGACTGCTCCTGTGTCAACGGGAAGAAACCCTCTTCCTCTATAAAAAGGAAAGGGCTGGGGCTTTGGGGGGTTAATGCTTGAACGCCCAACTACTCCCAAAGTACCCTAAACATTTTTCCACTCTTCTACTTGCTCTAATCTTCATTCCATTGTAGAAGAGTGATCTTGGTTGTAAAGAGGTTACCTCCACCTAGCTTTGTGCAAAGGAGAGATCTAGTGGATAGATTGCAGAGTGATTCACCGTGGACGAATCGGACCGTGGATTAGCGGCGTAGCCGTGAACCACGTTACATCTCACTGTTTGTATTGTCTTTGTTTTATTTCTATTTGCTTGTCTTAGTTTATTGCTTCCTCTTGCGCTAACGTTTTCGTAGACGAGCAAAATACGACATCCAACGAACGAGGGCTATTCACCCCCCTCTAGCCGGCCAACCGATCCCCAACACATTTATGGATTGAAGCAAGCATCCAGGAGCTGGAATATCCATTTTGATGAGACAATCAAAAAGTTTGATTTCTCACAAAATCCAGACGAACCTTATGTGTACAAGAAGGTTAGTGGGAGTGCAGTCGTGTTCCTAGTATTGTATGTCGATGACATACTACTTATAGGAAACGATGTTTCAATCTTACAGTGAGTGAAGGTTTGGTTATCCAAGACATTCTCCTTGAAAGACCTGGGAGAAGCAACCTACATCCTCGGGATTAAGATCTATAGAGATAGATCGAAACAGTTGGTTGGTCTTTCGCAGTCTACATATATAGATCGAGTGCTAAAGAGATTTAGCATGTCGGAATCCAAGAAAGGTTTCTTACCCATCAGGCATGGGGTACACCTTTCGAAGTCTATGTGTCCGCGCACAGAAGACGAGAGGATTTGCATGAGTAAGATTCCCTATGCATCCGTAATAGGATCTATCATGTATGCTATGTTATGTACAAGGCCCGACGTATCGTACGCTTTGAGTGTCACGAGCAGATACCAGTCCGATCCGGGAATGGATCATTGGGCGGCTGTTAAGATGATCCTTAAGTACTTGAGAAGAACTAAGGATGTGTTCCTAATATATGGAGAAGGGGACATGGTGATACGCGGGTATACGGATGCCAGCTTCCAGATAGAGAAGGATGATTCCAGGTCTCAGTCTGGATACGTGTTCACCTTGAATGGGGGCGCAGTGAGTTAGAAAAGTTCCAAACAAGAGACTATAGCGGATTCTACCACTGAGGCAGAATACATTGCAGCTTCGGAAGCAGCAAAGGAAGTGGTTTGGATCAAGAAGTTCGTTCATGAACTTGGTGTGATTCTGGCCATTGTTGAAGCAATATCGGTCTACTGCGACAACAATGGAGCAATTGCACAGGCGAAAGAGCCAAGGTCTCATCAACGATCTAAACATGTGCTTCGCCGCTATCATCTTATCAGAGAGATCATCAGTAGGAACAAAATACAAATTGAGAAAATTCCCACTGAAAGGAACTTAGCGGATCCCTTGACTAAGGCATTACCTCAAAATAAGTTTGAGGGTCATGTTCGAGCTTATGATATTGGATACCGTAGAGATAGGCATTAGGCCAAGTGGGAGTCTGTTAGTAATATATGAGAGATGTCCTAAGGCAATCGCCTTATGTATGAACCATTTATATGATAAATGAAGATTCACTATTTGAGTATACATGTTTTATGTATTTGATTGGATCTTAAACTCATTTACTGAATGTCCACGATACGATTCACAACATGAGAGAATTTGTGAATGGATCACAACTAGTGAGTATCTCTACATGTATAATTGTGATGTATCAGAATTATCCCTAGTCAATGAATTGATGGATTTGGACATCATAAATTCTGTCGAGACTAGCACGAGGTATACTCCTTGGTGTATCCAAGCAGCTGATTCTCACTGGCTGAAGACATAGTGATGTCCGGCGTTAATCGTGGATGCTAGTTATGGTAACTAGTTCATTGGAGTGACCAGCCGTAAGACTTCATATGGTTCTCTGCATATATAGATATGTCAATGAAGATCTTACTGTGGCTTAAGTGCGATGTTCCTTTGACTTGCGGTATTCAAGTCATCTTGATCATAGAGACTTATGCTTTGACATCTTAAGCAAGCATCTCTAAGGAGATGTGGACCCAGGATGATTGGGTATAAGTCGAAGTGATCGAAGGTGTTTGAATAGCCTATAAAGGATTCACCACTCCTTGCGAGGAGATGTATACCCATGGCCTCTCGTCGGATTGTTACTAAAGTCTTTGGCCAAAGCATTACATGTTTAGAGTAAGGTACTCTTCGATACATGTGGAGTAACAAGAATCCGTAGGATGAAGAAATGATACTTGGGCTAGGTGTGACGTAGTCAGCCTAGTGGGGACTGACACTATAGACCATGTCCTGAACCAAGTGGGTATAAGATGAGTGAAGGGAATGGGACACGATTCATTCGAGCTGCTGAAGGGTTTCAGAAATAGTTCTGGATCAACCGTTGATCTTTTCGGTTAATTGGGGATCATGATGTACTACTAGGTGCCACTCATGATCATTCTATAATTAATGGTTAATTATAGACGGCCAACATAAACCCAGAACCTATTTCATCACACGCACAACGAGCGTAATCCAAAGGATTTAAAACGAGCTTGAGAATGGGATTCTCAGACCGAGAGAAACAAGGTTTGGTTGGACCAAACATGAAGCGAGCATGAAATCGTTTCAGTCGCAATAGAAGCGTGGATGGGCCGTGTCTTATGAAGACATAATGGATGAACCAAAATGGTTTGGTTCTAATCCAATGGAGGAGAATAAACCAAAGGGTTTGGTTTATTTTAAACGAATGAACCAAAAGTTGGTTCGGTTCGTTTTAACTTAAAATAAACCATCATGGTTTGGTTTATTTTAACTTATCTTAATGGAGCGGGTTAACGGGCCTAATGGTTATGATACAATAACCATTAAGAGAATTAGTTCTCTATAAAAGAGGGCTTAAGGGATAATTAATCCCTAATCCAAAAATCCACAACCCTAAGTTGCCGTCCACCTCTCCTTGGAGAAATTCGGCGCCAACTCTCCTCCTCCTTGCCGCCGCCCACCTTGAGGCTTCAACCGGCATCCAGAAGGTGCTGACCTTCCCCCTTGCCGGCGTCGAGCTGCTGCCGGTGGTACTCCAGTGATCTTCTTTAGGTTTGGCATCTCTATCTTCCCTTGGTTGGCCGGCGCCTATCTCCTCCACCAAAGCTGTCCAGTTTTCTGGACAGCTTGTTCTCCTCTCGTCGGAGCGTCGTTTGGACGACGGTTAGACCTCCGACAGCGGCTAACTTACCGGGGATTCGATCTCCGGTAATCCTCTGAGGTGGAGGACGAAGGATTCGTCAATCGGTTGACGAATACCTCTCCGGAGAAGCGAGTTTTGAGGACTCGTTTTGGATCCGAATTTGGATTCGGATCGTGATCATCTCTCGATCACGTCGTCTTCAACACGAGGCTAGTAACCCATACGAAGATGAAGCTCGTGCCTTAGCGAAGTCATCCTAAGGATACTCGGCGTGGATACGGATAGAGACGATTCTTGCGAGGATCGTTCCGGTTGATGTCATTCCCGCTACACGTAATACGAAAGGTATAACGTAGTTAAATTTCCTTTTATTGCAAATTTAAATTTACGGTTATGTCTACACTTGTTGTACTATGTATGCGTGTGTTGTGTGTTGTAATAAATGTAGATTTATTATTTTATTGCTTCCGCTGTGTTCATGTTTTCGAAACGTGATCGAACACACACACGCCGCGGTGCCGGAAACCCAACAAAAGGCACAAAACCCGAGATAATTGCCTTGGTACCGAGTAATGGTGAACACCTAGATGAAAATAAGAGTATCCTCCCCATCAGAGTCATTGTTTTTATTTGTAGGGCCGAAGAGGAACCAACTATTAATTTTATTTGTCAAAAAGTTAGAATGACAAGATAGTAAAATTAATGGGTAAAACCTCCTCTTACAAATGTAGAATTCGTATACATCCACACTATCGTGGCATACGATATTCTCGGTGTTTTGAGGTGTTGGTTGATTTTAAAATTTTATTATTTGAGGAATCAATAATTTTTTGAAATCTAATGTTTTGATCTATGTGATTCTTAGGTTTTTCAAAATGACTTTCAACCCGCTTGCTGTGAAACTAAAAGAAAATAAACTTACTGGACCCAATTATGTTGATTGGAAGAGGAATCTTGACATTGTCTTGACTGCTGAGGAATACAAATATGTACTCCTCGAAGAGTACCCTCCTAAGCCTGCGGATGATTCTGGGGAAAAGGAGAAGGAGAGTTATAAGAAGTGGATTAAGGCTGATGAGATGGCGCGATGTTACATTTTGGCATCTAAGTCAAATGTATTGGAACATCAGCATCAAGCCATGCCCACTTCTTATGACATGATGCTCAATCTTAAAGAGCTTTTCGGACACCAGAATCGGGCTGCTAGGTAGGAAGACATGAGGAACTTGTTGATGACCACCATGATCGAGGGAACACCCGTGAGGGATCATGTTCTCAAGATGATGGCTCATTTGAATGAGCTAGAAGTCCTCGGAGCTGAGATCGATGGGGAAACCCAGGTCAATATCATTCTCTAGTCTCTACCTAGGAGTTTTGAGCAGTATCGCCTGAACTACAACATGAATAAAAGGTTGTATTCATTGGCAGAGTTTCTGACAAAACTCCAGGTGGGAGAGGGGCTATTTCATCAGAGTGCTCAGGCGCAGGCCATGGTTTCCCAAAAGGTTTCTACTTCTGAGCAAAAAAGCAAGAAGAATAAGAAACAAGCTGGGGCAAAGGAGGCGGGGGAACACAGGGAGAAGTGAAGAAGCCGAAAGGCAAGTTCTTCAGTTACAAACAGACTGGACACTGGAAGAAGGACTGCCCCAACCGCAAGCTGAACAAAGGTATATCTTTTGGTCTAGTCATTGAAACATGTTTAGCGGTGTTATCTATCAGCACTTGGTGTGTAGATACGTGAGCCACTGATCATGTCTACAATAATTTATAGGGTTTCCATGAAACCAGATGACTGGCTGAAGGGGAGATTACCGTATACTTGGGCGATGCCACGAAGGTGGCGGTTGTTGCAGTGGGAGATGTTTATTTGTCTTTTGAGAGGAATAATGTTTTGGTTCTTAAGAATTTCCTTTATGTACCTTTATTTAGAAAGAATTTGATTTTGGTTTCTAAATTGTTTATGGATGGATATTCTATTTCTTTTAATGACAGAGTTGTTATAAAAAGGAATAGGCAAATTATCTGTTCTGGTGCATTGATAGGAAATTTATATACACTTGAACCAAAAGCTCCCACGATGCAAATAGAAGTAAATAACTCATCTTCTAATTCCAATTAGAGAAAATAACCTTAAAAAATGAACCAAACATATCTTTGTTATAAAAAGGAATAGGCAAATTATCTGTTCTGGTACATTGATAAGAAATTTATATACACTCGAACCAAAAGCTCCCACGATGCAAATAGAAGTAAATAACTCATCTTCTAATTCCAATAAGAGAAAAGAACCTTCAAAAAGAACCAAACATATCTTTGGCATTTAAGGCTAGGTCATATTAACCTAAGCAGAATTCAAATGTTGATAGCTGATGGACCTCTGGGTTGATTAGTTGTGGAATATTTCTCAACCTACAAATCTTGCTTGGAAGGAAAAATGACCAAGTGGCCTTTTAAGGACAAGGGGTATAAAGCCAAAGATGTGTTGGAATTGGTTCATTCTGATTTGTGTGGTCCTATGTTTATCCAGGCAAGGGTGGTTTTGAATATTTCATCTCTTTTATAGACGATTATTCAAGATATGGATATATTTAATTGATGCGCCGCAAGTCTAAATGTTTTGACAAATTAAAAGAATTCAAGGCTAATGTGGAGAAACATCAGGGTAAATGTATCAAGACACTACGATCTGATCGTGGTGGTGAGTACCTCTTGGGAGAGTTTAGGAATTACTTATCAGAGGCTAGGATTCAATCCCAATTGTCTGCACCTAGCACACCCCAGCAGAATGGTGTAGCAGAGCGAAGGAATAGAACTATTATGGAGATGGTTAGATCGATGATGAGTTATTCTGTGTTGCCTGATTCATTTTGGGGATATGCTCTATATATGGCTGTGTATATTCTGAACTTGGTTCCATCTAAATAAGTGCCTTCTACTCCCACAAAATTGTGGACTGGGCGAAAGCCTAGTCTAAGACATATTCGAATTTGGGGGAGTCCAGCACATGTGCTGAAGGCAGATGCTAGTAAGTTGGAACCTCATACATAAGTGCGCATGTTCGTTGGCTATCCTAGAGGAATGAAAGGTGGTTTGTTTTATAGTCCTAGAAATTAGAGGGTGATCATTAGCACGAACGTCAAATTTCTAGAGAAAGACTATGTGATGAACCACAAGCCCATGAGTAAGACTGTTCTGGAGGAATTGAGAGGGGAAGTCACTTCTTCAGTACCACCGGTACAGGAGGATATACCACAAGTCACTGCACCGCGTGTCACAAAAGATACACAGGTGATACCTCGTCATAGTGGGAGGGTTGTTAGATAGCCTGATAGATTCATGTTCTTGGGAGAATCTTCTGATTTGATCCCTGGCGAACATGAACCTGATCCCTGGACATATGACGAGGCGATCCATGATCAAGATGTAGCATCTTGGCAAAGTGCGATGAATTTTGAGATAGAATCTATGGATTCAAATTAGGTATGGGAGCTAGTAGAACCACCCAATGGTGTAAACGCCATTGGATGCAAGTGGACCTACAAAAGAAAGATGAATAGACGGGAAGGTTGAAACCTTCAAAGCGACGATTGTTGCAAAAGGGTATACTCAGAAAGGGGGCATCGATTATGAGGAAACCTTTTCGCCGGTAGACATGCTTAAGTCTATCCGGATTCTCTTATGTATTGCTGCTCATATGGATTATGAGGTGTTGCAGATTGATGTCAAGATAGCTTTCTTTAATGGAGGTCTTGAGGATAACATCTATATGAAGCAACTAGAGGGATTCATTGCAAAGGGCAAAGATCATCTTGTGTGCAAGCTTAATCGGTCCATTTATGGATTGAAGCAAGTTTCGAGGTCTTGGAACATCCACTTTGATGAGGTAATTCAGTATTATGGATTTATTCAAAGTCCGAATGAGTCTTGTGTATACAAGAGATGTGAGGGAAACATAGTGGTATTTCTTGTACTATACATAGATGACCTTTTATTAATTGACAACAATGTCAAGGTGTTATCGGATGTAAGGGTATGGTTGTCCAAACAATTTGATATGAAGGACTTGGGAGAAGTGGGACACATCCTTGGGATCAAGGTTATAAGGGATCACAGGAAAAGGATGTTGTACTTATCTCAAGCTTCATACATAGACACCATTATGGATCGTTTTAGCATGCAAAACTCCAAGAAAGGTTTTCTACCTTTCAAGCATGGAGTTCCTTTATCTGAGAAGATGTGTCCTAAAATAACTAAAGAGATAGAGGAGATGAAGGCGGTTCCTTATGATTCAGCAATAGAAAGCCTCATGTATGCCATGCTATGTACGAGATCGGATATCTGCTTTGCCGTTGGCATGGTTAGTAGATATCAGAGTAATCAAGGACAGGGACATTGGACTGCGGTAAAGCATATATTGATGTACCTGAGAAGGACTAGAGATTATATGCTAGTTTACCAAGTCGACCAATTACTCCCTCTGGTTTACACATATTCTGACTTCCAATCAGATAGGGATAACAGTAAGTCTACCTCAGGTTTTGTGTTTACTTTGGGAGGTGGAGCTATTGTATGGAGGAGTGTCAAGCAGAAATGCGTGGCGGACTCTACCATTGAAGCTGAGTATATGGCAACCTCTGAAGCGGCCAAAGAAGTTGTGTGGCTCTGGAACTTCTTGATAGACTTGGATGTGATTCCTTGTTTGCCCATAACTATCACAATTTATTGTGATAATAGTGGTGCAGTTTCAAACTCGAAGGAACCACGAGCCCATAAGGCAAGTAAACACATAGAGTGGAAGTACCACCTGATATGAGAAATCGTAAAGCGAGGAGAAGTTGTTGTGGCCAATATTGCATCAGAGGATGACCTGGCAGATCCTTTCACTAAGGCCCTTCCAGCGAGAGCTTTTTATAGGCATGTGAAGGGAATGGAAATCAGATGTATGACAGTATGAGGATAGCATAGTCTTTTATTATAAGTGGGAGATTGTTGGGATGTATACTGAAAAGTCTATCTTTTGTATGAACATCTTTATTTTGAAATAATAATCACATGATCATTGTTTGAATATTTATGGTTATGCATATTGTCTAATACATTACATTGTAGATAACATGGTATGTAGTGTCACACAGGAGATCATGTTATCAGTTCCTTGTAAAGTATAAGTAAACGCTCACAACCGAGATGGTTATGGACAAACTATTAGAATGGTTGTAGTGTGATTTGGTATTGGTTTGTCTTGACCATAGAATCACACTAGTACACTTTGTGTGTATTGAACAGGACTGACTTAGAAGAGATTCGATTTATTACTGACTACATAATTGAATCGGAACTCGGATATTATGTTGTATATGCTCTTAATCCCGATATAATAATCGGCACATATACTTAGTATTTATTTCTTTGATTTAGCAATGGACGAGATTTATAGAGTAAATCGATAGGCTCGGTAAGTTGGGAAATGATATTATTTATATGGTGTGTCATTGATTAAAGGAGGAAACTGTGTCCTATATATTAGGATGATGATGTCCCCTTGAGGAGCTCATATGGTTGATCATGTAAACCCTGCAGGTAGAATTTGTCCGACATGATGACAAGGTTGAGTGGTACTACTCATAGAATTAGATGTTGATTAATTAATGGTCAGTAAATTAATTAATCGACGGATATTCGAGATCTTAAACACGGGGAGAAATATGTACAAATAATATTTGGAGCCCATATTAACTTATGGGGGTTGGTGAGGTAGATCAATGATAATCCTCTAGTGGAATGGATTATCATTAATGGATCGGACTTTATGTGGGTTTGATCTATTGGGTGGCCAAGATCCAACTTCTCCTCATGGTCCCTATTGTAGCCTATTAAAACCCTCATGAAGCCTAGATCCGATGGTGGAGAATTGAACTCTAGATCCGATGGTGGAGAATGGAACTCTAGATCCGACGGTGGAGATTAAATATCTAGATCCGACGGTGGAGATTAAATCTTTAGATTTGACAGTGGAGATTAAATCTCTAAATTCGACGGTTGTGATTAAATCCCAAGATCTGACGGTTGAGATTAAATATCTTGACCCGTTGGTAGAGATTGAAAGGAGGCTTAAGCCCAACTCTATAAATAAGGCTTATAGGTTGGGAGGCAAAGAGAGACATGGGAGATTAGGGTTTGGGCGGCTAGGGCTTGGAGGGCATTGGGCGGCTAGGATTTGGAGAATCCTTGGGCGGCAAGGCTTCTTCCTCTTCTCCTTCGCCGGTTCCCATCTTGCTCTTCTCAACCTTGTCCTGTGCTCATCCTCTTCTCCTCTCCATCCTTGGCCGACGGTGACAAGAGCTAGGGTCTTGTTCCTTGGAGCTCTTGGCCGGTGCCCACTCCTTACACCTCTCATTGGGTCGGCGGCAAGCATCAAGCTTGGAGCTTGATGGTTGGTCCTAGATAAAAGAAGAGTTTTGTTTCTATACTTCCTCTTGTTCGGAGCGAGCAAGGAAAGGAAGAACGTGATCGAGTAGGCTTCATCTCTTGGAGGATTGTTGCCCACAGAATGTCCAAGAGGAGGATAGGATATACGATAGAATACCTAAAGTGAGTGAACACAAGAACCCCCAAGAACGCCCGACCCTAAAGTGGTGTATAGAGATGTTTCTTCAATGGAAGCGATCTCCCTCTCTCTTCCTTCCCTCCTTCCTTTTATCCCTCTTCCTTCTGGAGCCAGTTTGGGAAGTAACAAACTACCTGAATCACCGTTCACATTGAAGGCCCTCCATCCTGAGGAATAATTCTATTACCATATCATTAAATGGAAACCCTTGGGAATCTTATGTGGGGTCCTAGTTTGTTATGTCATGTAACAAATTCTTGCGAAGGAGCAAGACGAGGTGCACTTTCCCCCTTTCTCTACCCACACTTTCCCTTGAGACACCTATTGGGTTTCCCTAGCACCGCGGCGTGTGTGTGTTCGAACACGTTTCATAAACATGCACACAGTGGAAGCAATAAAAGAAATAAATCCAATTTATTACAATACACACATAACACACATGCAGAATACAACATGTGTAGACATAATCGCTATTTAAAATTTTACAATAAAAGGAAATTACTCTAGTTATACCTGACGTTTCACGTGTAGCGGGAATGACATCAACCAAAGCAACTCTTGCTAGAATTGCCTCTATCTTTATCGACGCCGAGTATCATCGTGATAGCTTCACCAAGCTATGAGCTTCGTCTTCGTAGGAGTTTCTAGCCTCGTGTCAAAGACGATGTGATCCGAGAGAAGATCACAATCCGAATAAAATTCGGATCCAAAATTTGAGTTTCACAAACTCGCTTCTCGGAAGCGGTTTTCGTCAATCGATTGACAAAAAATCAACCCTTAACCTATGAGGATTGCCAGAGATCCAATCCCCGGCAAGTATACCACTGTCGAAGCACAAAACACTGACCAAATGGCCTCTCCATGCAAAGGAGAATTGGACAGCTTGTATAGGTGGAAGAAGTGGTTGGCCAAAGGCTTAGCCGGTTACTCCTTCATCGTCGGTGGCCAAGGGAGGTTGGCTGGCGGGTGAGGGTAGCCCAAAGGACGCCGACGGCTAGTGGATGGCCGGCGACAAGGAGATACAGTAGTTCCAATGGGTGACGGTGGCACAAAGGTGGGAGAGAACCACCTTGGCTTGGGTGGCAAGAAGGAGGAGGAGGAAAGGAGGCTAGGGTTTCCAAAACACTTGAACCAATTAATTCTCCATGAAAAACCCTTAAGTCGTGTTTTTATAGAGAATACATTCTCCTAATAGTTATTGATTCATAAACCAAACCCATTAATATGCTCCAATAACTTAAGATAAAATAAAGCAAACCGTGTTGGTCTATTTTAAGTTAAAACGAACCGAACCAACTTTGGTTCATTCATTTAAAACAAACCAAACCACTTTGGTTTATTTTCCACCATTGGATTAGAACCAAACCGATTTGGTTCATCCATCATGTCTTCATAAGACTCGGCCAATCCATGCTTCCGATGTGACTGAAACACTTTCATGCTCGCTCTTTGTTTGGTCCAACGAAACCAAGTCTCTCTCGATCTGAGAATCCTATTCTCAAGCTCATTTTAAATCTTTTGGATTACGCTCATTATGTGTGTGACCAAATAGGCTCCCGGTTTATATTGGCCATATGTAATTAACCATTAATTATAGAACGATCATGAGTGACACCTAGTACTAAATCATAATCCCCAAATAACTGAAAAATCAACAGTTGATCACAGAACCATTTCTGAAACTCTTCAGTAACTACAATAAATCGTGCCTCATTCCTTTCACTCATCTTATACCCGCTTGGTTCAGGACATGGTCTAATGTGTCAGTCCCCAGTAGGCTGACTACGTCACACCTAGCCCAAGTATTACTTCCTCCTCCTCCAGATTCTAGTTATTGTACATGTATCCAAGAGTACCATACTCTAAACATGTAATGCTTGGCCAAAGACTTTAGTAAGAATCCGACGAGAGGCCATAGTGTATACATCTCCTCGCAAGGAGCAAAGAATCCTCTGTAGGCTATTCAAACTCCTTCGTCGACTTATACCCAATCATCCCAGGTCCACATCTCCTCGGAGATGCTTGCTTAAGATGTCAAAGCATAAGTCTTCATGACCAAGATGACTTAAATACTGCAAGTCGAAGGAACATCACACTTAAGCTGCTGTAAGAACTTCATTGATATATCCATATATGCAGAGAACCATATGAAGTCTTACAACTGGTCAATCTAATGAACTAGTTACCATAACTAGCATCCACGATTAACTCTGCACATCCCAATGTCTCTAGCCTGTGAGAAACAGCTGCTTGGATAAATCAAAAAGTATACCTCATGCTATTCTCTACAGAATCGATGGCGTCCGAATCCATCAATTCATCGACTAGGGATAATTCTAATACATCACAATTACACATGTAGAGATACTCACTAGTTGTGATCCAATCACAAATTCTCTCATGTTGTGAATCGTATTGCGAACATTCAGTAAATGAGTTTAAGATCCAATCAAATACATGAAAAACATGTATACTCAAATAGTGAATCTTTATTTATCAAATAAATGGTACAACCATAAGGCGATTGCCTTAGGTCACCTCTCATATATTATTAACAAACTCTCACTTTGCCTAATGCCAATCGCCATGGTATCCAATACCATAAGCTGTAACATGACCCTTAAACTTACTTTGAGGTAAAGCCTTATTCAAAGGGTCCGCTAAGTTCCTTTCAGTAGGAATTTTCTCAATTTGTATTTCTTTCCAACTTATGATCTCTCTGATCAAATGATAGCGGTGAAGCACATGTTTGGATCATTGATGAGACTACATCAAGTTCAGAGATCAACTTATCGATCCAAACCGCTTCCTTTTCTTCTTCTGAAGCTGCAATGTATTCTGCCTCAGTGGTAGAATCCGCTATGGTGTCTTGCTTGGAACCTTTCCAACTTATTGTGCCTCCATTCAAGGTAAATACGTAACCAAACTGAGACATTGAATCATTCTTGTCTATCTGAAAAGCTAACATTCATATGCCCGCGTATTACCATATCACATTCTCCTTATATTAGGAACACATCTTTAGTTCTTCTTAAGTAGTTAAGGATTGTCTTAATAGTCGTCCAATGATCCATTCCTAGATCAGACTGGTATATGCTCATGACACTCAGAGCATACGATAGATCGGGCCTCGTACCTAACATAGCATACATGATAGATCCTTTTGCGGATGCATAGAGAATCTTACTCATGCAAATCCTCTCATCTTCTGTGCACGGGCACATAGACTTCGAAAGTTGTATCCCATGCCTGATGGGAAAGAAACTTTTCTTGGATTTCGATATGCTAAACCTCTTTAGCACTCGGTCTATATATGTAGACTGCGAAAGACCAAGCAACCGTTTCGATCTATCTTTATAGATCTTGATCCCAAGGATGTAGGTCACTTCTCCTAGGTCTTTCATGGAGAATGTTTTGGATAACCAAATTTTAATAGACTGTAAGATAGATATATCGTTTCCAATAAGTAATATGTCATCGACATACAACACTTGGAACATGACTGCACTCCCACTAACCTTCTTATACACATAGGGTTTGTCTTGATTTTGTGAGAAATCAAACCTTTTGATTTTCTCAGCAAAACGGATATTCCTGCTCTTGGATGCTTGCTTCAGTCCATAAATAGAGCGTCAAAGTTTGCATACCTTGGTTTTATCAACCGATGTGAAACCCTCAGATTGTATCATATACATGTCCTCGAGTAGGTTTCCATTAAGGAAAGCCATTTTTACATCCATCTGCCATATCTCATAATCATAATGAGCTACTATGACTAGGAGCATCCGAATGGATTTAAGCATAACAACTGGTGAATAGGTTTCGTCATAATCAACACCTTGCTTTTAACAATAGCCTTTTGCCACTAATCTTGCCTTAAAGGTAATCACATTACCATCCATGTTGATTTTCTTCTTGAAAACTCACTTGCACCCTATAGGCTTAATACCTTTAGGTGGGTCCACCAAGTTCCAAACTTGATTTTCATACATGGAATCCATTTCCGACTTCATGACTTCAAGCCATTTGTCCCTTTCTGAACTTTTCATAACTTCTTCATAACTGGTAGGTTCCTCATCATCAATGAGTAATATGTCGTTCGATTCACTTACGAGAAATCCATATCTCTCGGGAATGTCGCGTGTCCTACTAGATCTACAAAGATGTGGTGTCACAATAGGTTCAGTCGATGTCTCATCACTATGAGTTATCGGTTGAGGTGCTTGACTAGGTATCTCATCAATGTCTATTTGAGTCTCTTGAACCTCCTCAAGTTCAACAATGCTCCCACTATTTTCTTGTAAGAGAAATTCTTTCTCTAGGAACACATCATGCCTTGAAACAAACACCTTTTGTTCCACAAGATGATAGAATTGGTAACCTCTCTTTTCCTTAGGGTATCTAATAAATAGACATTTATCAGACTTAGCATCCAATTTGTTTGATATAGTCCGCTTCACATAAGCAGGACCACCCCATATCTTCAAGTAAGATAAATGAGGTTTCTTACTATTCCATATCTCATATGGAGTAGTAGAGACTACATTGGTCGGGACTCTGTTTAACAAGTAAACAACAGTCTGAAGTGCATAGCCCCAAAAGGATTTGGGAAGATTCGCATAATTCATCATCAACCTAACCATGTCCAACAAGGTTCGGTTTCGCCTCTCAGATACACCATTATGTTGTGGTGTATACGACGGAGTCCATTAAGACAATATGTCATTGTCCCTTAGATAATCTAGAAACTCTTGACTCAAGTACTCACCATCTTGATCCAATCGAAGTATTTTAATACTCTTGCCAAGTTATTTCTCTACTTCATTTCTAAATTCTTTGAACCTTTCAAAGGCTTCAGACTTTTGTTTCACCAAGAACACATACCCAAACTATGAGTGATCATCGATAAAGGTAATGAAGTAGCTATAGCCTCCTAGAGCTTGAGTTGACATAGGTCCGCATACATTATTATGTATTAGACCAAGCAACTCTCCCACGGGTTCACCTTTTGTCGTAAAAGGTAACATAGTCATCTTGCCTTTTAAGCATGATTCGCATGTATTGTATGAATCTAATTCAAACGATTCCAGAATTCCACATCGGTGTAATTCGGACATGCGTTTTTTGCTCACATGGCCAAGACGACAATGCCACATGTAGGAGTCTAATTGATTATCTTTTCGAGCATGCTTGTTGCTCGCTTCGATATTGAAAATGTAACTGGATACGTCCAACATATAAATACCATTGCTTAAAGTTCCAGTCCCAAAAAGAACGCCTTTCAAAGTTATGTAACAATAATTGTTACTAAAAGTTAAATGGTACCCATTTCTATTTAAACAAGAAATAGAAATGATGTTCTTTATCAACGAAGGAACATAAAAGCAATTGTCCAGTTTTAAGACAAGTCCTGTAGGGAGTTTCAACAGATACATTCCGATGGCGAGTGCTGCAACCTTTGCTCCATTCCCAACACGTAAATTTGACTCTCCCTTGACGAGTATTCTTCAATTCCTTAGCCATGTATGTTATTACATATGTGTCAACCACACCCGATATCCAATTCCCAAGTGTCTAAGGAAATAGAATGACAATCAATAATGAAGATATCTGAAGAGGATGGGGCATCAGATGCCTTCTTTGAAGGTGGGAAACTTCGCTTCTCACTTCAACTCGGTCGCTTGTTCATGGCGATCCCTTATACATCCCCGGATAAAAAAAATTTATCCTCGAAAAGAGGGATTACCCAAGCAACTGTGTCATCGTCGTGCTATTCGATTAGAGTAGTCACTTGAACAAACTTGTTGTTCAAGGAACCAACCTCTATTCTACGAATAGCCGCGGAATAGACGATGTACGGATCGCCGATGTTTGTGTTTATGTTCAGGGTCCAAGTTATATTAGCCACAAAATAGAATATATAACATTCATATAATTGAAAAACAAATATAACATGTTACAAAAGAAAATAGACAATCGATATACCTCTCGATCTTCTATTGTATGACCTTCCTCCTTTTGGACGTCGTGTGGGCGACGATCTACCAAAAGTTAAAGCTCCTAGATCACCAATCTTCCTTCCTTGCTCGCTCTAAACAAGAGGAAGAATAGAAACAAGATCCTTCTCCCTCCTTTAGCCAACCAACAAGAACCAAGCAAGATGTTTACCGCCGGCCAACAAGGAAAAGGGATGAGAAGGAAGGATGTCGGCTAAGAGCTCCAAGGGAGGACCCTAAGCCTTGTTTCCACCTGCCATGGAGAAGGAGAAGTGCTGGTTTGGATGCTGGCCAATGGAGGGGAGGGATGTATGGGCGCCGGCCACCAAGGAAGAAGAAGATGATAACGAAAGGCTTTCCTTATTTGGTGCCGCCAACTCCCTAACCCTAATCCTCAAACTTGCCGCACACCTTAACCCTAATCCTATCTCTAATGGGATTCCTTATTGCTCCCCACCCCCTCCTCTCCTTTTATAGAGTTAGGGATAAGCCTTGTTTTAATCTCCACCATTGGTTCTATAGATTTAATCTCAACCGTCAGATCTAGAGATTTAATCTCAACCGTCGGATCTGGAGATTTAATCTCTACCTTTAGATCTAGAGTTTTGTTTTCATCCATTGGATCTAAGCTTCATGAGGTATTAATAGCCTACAATAGGGACCATGAGGAGGAGTTGGATCATGGCCACCCAATGGATCAAGCCCACATAAAGTCTGATCTATTAATGATAATCCAATCCACTAAAGGATTATCATTGATCTACCTCACCAACCCCCATAAGTTAATATGGGCTCCATATATTATAAGTACATTTTCTTCCCGTGTTTAAGATCTTAAATGTCTGTCGATTAATTAATTTATTGACTATTAATTAATCAACATCTAATTCAATGAGTAGTACTACTCAACCTTTTCATCATGACAGACCAAGTGCACCTGCAGGGTTTACATGATGAACCTTATGAGCTCCTCAAGGGGACATCATCATCCTAATATATAGGACATGGTTTCCTTCTATAATCAACTACACACCATATAAATAATATCATTTTCTAACTTATCGAGCCTATCATTTTAATCTATAAATCTAGCCCATTAGTAAATCAAAGAAATGAATACTAAGTATATGTGCCTGTTATTATATCGGGATTAAGAGTATGTACAAAATAATATATGTGTCTGTTATTATATCGGGATTAAGTATATGTGCCTGTTATTATATCGGGATGTAGTATGTAGTCAGTAATAAATTAAATCACCTCTAAGTCAGTCTTGCTCAATACACACAAAGTGTACTAGTGTGATTCTATAGTCAAGACAAACCAATACCAAATCTCACTACAACCATACCAATGGTTTGTCCAAAGCCATCTCGGTTGTGAGCCTATACTTATACTTTACAAGGAGCCGATAACATGATCTTCCGTGTGACACCACACACCATGTTATCTACAATGTAATGTATTAGCCAATATGCATAACCATAAAAATATGCAAACAATGATCATGTGATTCTTATTTCAAAATAAATATGTTCATACAAAAGATAGACTTTTCAGTATACATCCCAACAATCTCCCACTTATACTAAAAGACTATATTGTCCTCAAACTGTCATACATCTGATTCTCATTCCCTCCACATGCATATCAAAACCTTTCGCAGAAAGAGCCTTTCACTAAGGCCCTTCTGGCCAGAGCTTTTGATAGGCATGTGGAGGGAATGGAAATTAGATGTATGGCAGTTTGAGGACAACATAGTCTTTTAGAATAAGTGGGAGATTGTTGGGATGTATACTGAAAAGTCTATCTTTTTTATGAACATCTTTATTTTGAAATAAGAATCACATGATCATTGTTTGCATATTTTTATGGTTATGCATATTGTCTAATACATTACATTGTAGATAACATGGTGTGTGGTGTCACACGGAAGATCATGTTATCGACTCCTTGTAAAGTATAAGTATAGGCTCACAACCGAGATGGCTTTGGACAAACCATTGGTATGGTTGTAGTGAGATTTGGTATTGGTTTGTCTTGACCATAGAATCACACTAGTACACTTTGTGTGTATTGAGCAGGACAAAGTTAGAGGTGATTCGATATAATGCTAACTACATAATCGAATCAGACCTCAGATATTATATTGTACATACTCTTAATCCCGATTTAATAACGGGCACATATACTTAGTATTCATTTCTTTGATTTACCAATGGGCGAGATTTATAGACTAAATTGATAGGCTCAGTAAGTTGAGAAATGATATTATTTATATGGTGTGTCGTTGATTATAGGAGGAAACTGTGTCCTATATATTAGGATGATGATGTCCCCTTGAGGAGCTAATAAGGTTCATCATGTAAACCCTGCAAGTGGACTTCGTCCGGCATGATGATTGTAAGGATTTCTATATGCCAAATGGCATATGCACAACGGAAAAATTAGGATCCCTTCCTAGTGATCCTTGCGAAAGAAAACCTCGTACAAAATAAATTTCTCTAAAACCAAACCTATCTTATAGGAGAGGATTACCTTTGTTGCGTGCCCTTGTTAATCTCGTTTTTCCTTTTGGTTTGTTGGATCTTTAGCACGTTCAAATGTCCGTGCCTCTATACGTATCCACACGAGCAAGCTCTTGTCTCACAAAAGAAAAACTAGAAGGGCTCTCCTTTACTTCTTGCCAGAGAAGTCCCTAAAGGAGAGGAAGCTAGGGAAAAAGAGAAGGGAAGAAGAAGACTACTCTTCTTGCTAGCCTACACTCACAAAACCACACAACCAAAGCTTCCACCAAGCTCTCAAGCTCTCACACAACTACAATTACCTTGCTTTGGCCGGCCACTCCATGGAGTATTTTATAGGGTTGGAAAAACCCTTTCACCTCCTACCATTCAATGCAATCCAATGCATTGAGACACCTTGTTTGGCCGGCCACTTTAAGGAGCCAAAAACCACTTTGTCTCCTTCCACCTTATCTAGCTTAGGTGGCATGATTATGTGGCATGCTTGTGTGGCATTCATGCATGTTGAATTAATCTTATTAATTCAATAAGCCCACCTTATCTAGCTTAGGTGGCATGCTTATGTGGCATTCATGTATGTTGAATTTAATCTTATTAATTCAATTAAGCTTATGTTATCATATTGAATTAATCTCATTAAATCAATAAGGTAACATATTGAATTAATCTCATTAAATCAATTAGCTAAAAATTCTCATTAAGCTTAAAGTCCAAAAACCATTTTGTACTTAAGCTTATTCCCAAATTATTCTAGTCAAACTAGAATGCACTAATTCTTCTAATCATCATGCTCTTTGTTTGTGACCCTATAGGCTCTCATAACGTTGGCAGTGGATCTAAACTCTTTTAGATACACAAGCAATGAGCGGCATCTAGCAATACATCATTGCTACCCAAGTTACGAAATAAGTCATGATCCGACTAACCTTTCCGTGACTACTATAATGTATGACCGTGTCCTTCTATCCTTGATATCAGATTGACCAATGAGGCATAGACCGTGTCATCCTCGATCAATCTATGTGTTTCTTGATCCCTGAGTAAACTAACTCAAACAAATGAGCTCAATATCTCATATTGACTCATTCGAGCATGGCCATGCATTTTAGTAGTTCTACTCAATCAAGGGGCCCACCGATATCACTCTCGTCATATGAGAGGGATAGATCTCATTTACATCACTCACATCCCTCCTCATAATTTGTTATATACCCAGTAATCGCCTTTATGGTCCACCCTGTTACGGGTGACGTTTGACGATACCAAAGTAGATAATTCCTTATGTAGGGAACCGTAGTGACTTCAGGTTCGAGGACTATTCATACCAATAATCACATGAGAAAGTTTATGACACTCAAATAACGATCCATGAAACTTTCTCATGGCGGGTCAGTTCAGTATATATTCTCTAATATATACCCATGTGTCAACTTGATATCATATATCCATGACTTGTGAGATCAAGTCATCAATTGACCTACATGCTAGTCTTTATGTATTAATATTGCCCTTGCATATTAACACTTGACTAGGAACATTTAGGAAAGTGTTCTCTACAGCCTCTCATAATCAATTCTGCCAATTGATGTGCTGTAGATAAGAACCTACTTTTCTAGGGCATTATTATATTTAATTTAGCTGGCACAAGCAAGATGTAAATATAATAACCAATCTTTTGCCTTTATTGAATATGATACAAAATGTTCCCTTTTCAACCATCACATGATTGGCTCTAGGGCTATAACTAACAATCTCCCACTAGCACTAGTACCAATCACTATGATATCTAATACCTAGTGACCTAGTGTGACCATCATGCTTCCTCTGTGCCAAAGCCTTGGTCAATGGATCTGCGATGTTAGCTTCTGTCGGTACTCTGCATATCCTCACATCTCCTCTATCGATGATCTCTCGAATGAGATGGAAGCGCCGCAGTATGTGTTTGGTATGCTGATGTGATCGAGGTTCCTTAGCGTCTGCAATAGCCCCATTGTTGTCACAATAGAGGTCTATTGGATGCAATGCTAGGAACTACCCCAAGTTCATCGATGAACTTGCGAGCCAAACAACCTCCTTTTCTTTGCATCGACGCAAAGCAATATACTCGACCTTGTAGAATCAAGAATCGTGTCTGCTTTGAACTCTTCCACTCACGGCTCCACCATTCGAGCAAAACACGCACTCGATTGCGATCTATAGTCATCCTTGTCATTTGGAAGCTTGCATCACTGTAACCCTTCTGACTAGCTCCTCATTGCCTCCAAATATCGGAAATATTCTTTCGTTCTTCGTAAGTATTTAAGAATATTTTATCGCTATCCATGACTTTCATCCGATCAAGTATCTACTCGTCATGCTCAAAGCATACGAGGCGTCAGATAAGTACAAAGCATGGCGTACATGATAGACCCTATAGCGGATGCATAAGGGATCTTATCCATGCGATCTCTCTCCTCCTTAGAAGAGGGACATTGAGTCTTGAAAGACTTACACCATGTGATAAAGCGAAATCCTTTCTTGGAATTTTGCATAGCAAAGCGATCTAGCACTTTATCAATGTATGTACTCGACTTAGGCCAAGTAATCTTTTAGATCTATCTCTATAGATCTTGATGCCTAGAATATAGGCGACTTCACCTAAGTCTTTCATCGAGAAACAATTCCCTAACCACATCTTCACAGACTGGAGTGAGGGAATATCATTTTCGATGAGAAGTATGTCATCTACATACAAGACAAGAAATACAACTGTGCTCCCACTATTTCTCTTGTAGACACAAGGTTCATCTTCATTCTTGATGAAACCAAACTCCTTGATTGCATCATCGAATCGAAGATTCCAGCTTGAGAGGCTTGCTTTAGTCCATAAATGGACCTTTGCAGTTTGCATACCTTTCCAGGATGCTTTGGATCTTCAAAACCCTCAGGCTGTGTCATGTACACATCCTCGAGTAGCTTTCCATTCAGAAAAATGGTTTTGACATCCATCTGCCAGATCTCATAATCGTGGTAGGCTGCAATAGCAAGTATGATCCGAATGGATTTAAGCATCGCAACTGGTGAAAAGGTTTCATCATAGTCAATACCATGAATTTGTTTGAATCCTTTAGCCACCAATCTACCTTTATAGGTATGCTTATTACCATCCATGTCAATCTTTACTTTAAAGACCCACTTACACCCAATGGGTTTTACCCCTTCAGGTGGATCAACCAAGGTCCATACTTGGTTAGTGTACATGGATTCCATTTCGGATCTCATGGCCTCTAGCCATTTCTCGGAATCTGGGCTCATCATAGCTTCTTGATAGGATGTAGGCTCGTCAAGATCGACAAGCAATACCTCACCGTTGTCAGTCAAGAGAAAAGAATATCTCTCGGGTTGACGACGGATCCTATCAGATCTACGAAGAGGTTGGTCTACTTGAACAGGTGTCTGCTCTACAACTCTTTGGGCAACACTTTCCTCATCCACAACACTTTGTGGTTCCTGTTCATTTTCCATCGAAGCCTTAGTGTTATCGTCATCTTGAACTTCTTCAAGATGAATTTTACTCCCACTAGTTTTTCTAGAAATAAATTCTCTTTCTAGAAAGACAGCATTTCTGGCAACAAACACCTTGCCAAGTGTGGGATTGTAAAAGTAATATCCCTTAGTTTCCTTGGGATATCCTACAAAATAACACTTATCTGATTTGGGTCCTAGTTTATCTGAGACTTGACGTCTTACATAAGCTTCACAACCCCAAATCTTTATAAAAGACATTTTGGGACTCTTCACAGTCCATATCGTATATGGTGTCTTTTCTACGGCTTTTGATGGGACGCGATTAAGTGTGAAAGCGGCTGTCTCTAGAGCTAGTCCCCAAAAGGAAGTAGGTAGATCAGTCTGGCTCATCATTGATCGTACCATATCTAATAGAGTACGATTTCTCCTCTCAGATACACCATTCCATTGTGGTGTTCCAGGTGGAGTGAGTTGGGATATTATCCCACACTCAGCCAGGTGATCACGAAACTCTTGACTAAGGTATTCACCACCTCGATCTGATCGAAGTAGCTTAATACGCTTACCAAGTTGGTTTTGTACTTCATTCTTGAATGCTTTGAACTTTTCAAAGGATTCTGACTTATGTCTCATCAAATATAAGTAGCCGAATCTACTCATATCATCAGTGAAAGTAATAAAGTATTTATAGCCTCCTCTGGCTTCGACATTGAAAGGGCCACATACATTAGTATGTATGAGTCCTAACAAGTCCGTCGCTCTCTCGCCATGTCCACTAAATGGAGTTTTAGTCATCTTTCATAAAAGACAAGATTCGCATACCTCATATGATTCAAAATCAAATGAGTCCAATAATCCATCTTTATGGAGTTGGGATATGCATTTTTCATTTACGTGACCTAGGCGACAGTGCCAGAGATATGTTTGGTTCAAATCATTCGATTTGAGCCGTTTGGTATTTACGTTATATATTGGGTTTTCTAAATCTAGAACATAGAGATCATTCATAAGTGGTGCATTACAATAGAACATTTCATTCAAATAAATGGAACAACATTTGTCCTTTATTATAAAAGAAAAGTTTTTCTTGTCTAAACAAGATACAGAAATTATGTTCTTTGTCAATGCAGGTAGATATAAGCACTCCTCTAGTTCTAAGATAAGCCCAGTGGGCAAAGACAAGGAATATGTTCCTACAGCTACAGCAGCAACTTTTGCGCCATTGCCTACTCGTAGGTCCACTTCGCCTTTTGCCATTAGTCTACTATTTCTCGATCCACACATTAGTACAAATGTGAGATGCACATCCGTATCTAATACCCATGTAGAAGAAATAGATAGATTAACTTCTATAACATGTATACGAGGCGAAGTCCCACTTCTTTTATTCTTTACTTCCTCAAGGTAGACTTTGCGATTCGCTTCCATGTCGATCTCACCGCAATGGTCCCTTCCTTAGGTACTTTACCTTTACCTTTTGAAGTGGATGAATTGGCCTTGCCTTTGGCTTGGGTCTTACCCTTGCCTTTGCGCTTACCTTTGCCCTTCTTGACCATTAGTACGTTACTAACTTTCTTTTTGAGATTCGGTTCGAGTTCTTAACATCTTTGAGAATCTCGAGCAAAAGGTTTATCAATTTCATTCATGTTATAATTCATGCCGAATTGATTATATGCTTGAAGATTGCGAGGATAACATCGGTTGCCAATTCTTGGCTCGATGGAAAACCTAGTCTTTCAAGGTTCTCAGCGTACCCAATCATTTTAAATGCGTGAGTTCCTACAGTGTTCCTTCTTGCATCTTGCATGCAAAAGAGCCTTAGACACTTCAAAGCGCTCGTGCCTAGCTTGTCCTTGATATAGTTGTTTCAAATGCTCAACCATATCATAGGCATCCATGTTCTCATGTTGCTTCAAGCTCGTGAGTTCATGGTTGCAAGCATAAGGCATGACACATCTAATCGTCATCTTGATGCTTCTTATAAGCATCTTTTTCGGCCTGAGTGGCCGCAGGGCGGTGTATTTCAGGGTACTCTAGGACATACATTTGCGTTCTTGCTTGAGGATAATCCTCAAGTTCCTATACCGATCAGAAAGTTCTCCATTGAGCTTGTCCTTCTCAGAGGCGGATCGCAAGTTGAGGGTGTGTCGTGTTAGATGACATGGTGATCTCTACAAATAAAATGCAAAATTAAGTATCATACCTAAGTCATTTAATTAGGCCTTTAATTAAATGAGGCTCCCACTAAATTCTCATAGGTTTGATATGAGCTAATCATTGATGTAGGCAAACACTTTTCGCTTACATCATTCGCTCCTATTTAGCTATAAATTTATATGGGATAATGATCCACATCATAATGCGTCTTGAGTTAGCTTTGGCTAATCGCCCAAGGCGTAGTATGATTAGGTAGGCAATCTTTTGCCAATTACATCTGATGTAACTCTTTAATAGCTTTGGTTAAGTTTAGATTAGTTTAGTGCTTATTCCTAAACCGACTTCCGTGTGGCGAGAGCCGCGAGGCCTTCTTGATATCGAACAACGACCACTTCTAAGACAAAGCTGATGTTCGGAAATCACACAAAACTAATTTTAAAACTTATGTTCAAAGCTAATATATGCCTCTACTTTCTTAACTAATTAAGAAAAACTTAATTAAGTCTTAACCAAGTTTGATAGCGGGACATCACGATTGTCCACTCGCACTCTTCCAAGATAAAATGCTTTGCTTTGCTTTGGCAAACCCAATAACAAATGATCGAGGAAGTAGTGAGTACCAAACTTTGGTAGGCATATCGTATTTGACTTATTAAGATATAAACTTAAACATGCATCACATACATATTAGCATACATCACATATAAGCTAAATTAACATGCATCACATACAAGTTAAACTAAGTGTGTCATGGTTATGGCCCTTATTCTACAATCTTCTCAAGCCAATGAGAAGATTGTTTGGTCAACCTAGGGATAGCATCTTCTCCCAAGTGCTTCGTTTTGGTTGTCTTGTGTTGTTGACTTCCTCCATGTAACATTATCTTCCAATGGACCCTCCATCTTTGTTGTATATTACAAAAGGAGAAATACTCTAGTTACATTCGAGTCTAAAGCTAATTTTACAACAAGAATTTTAGGAGAAAGACACGACACGCAGGCCGTATTAAGAATTACAACACACAATCACAAACTTTTGGGACTAGGCCATAACCATGCACCATGTCAATTTTAACTTTTAAAAGACATCGGATATTTTATTATGTTTGAAAATTTGGTAATGCAATTATCAACTCATAATAAAATTCATCCTACTTCTATATCATATATAAAATAGAGAAAAACTATTTTTATACGATCTTTCATAAGTGGCTCTGATACCACTGTAGGGATTTCTATATGCCAAATGACATATGCGCAACGGAAAAATTAGGATCCCTTCCTAGTGATCCTTGCGAAAGAAAACCTCGTACAAAATAAATTTCTCTAAAACCAAACCTATCTTATAGGAGAGGATTACCTTTGTTGCGTGCCCTTGTTAATCCCATTTTTCCTTTTTGTTTGTTGGATCTTTAGCACGTTCAAATGTCCGTGCCTCTATACGTATCCACACGAGCAAGCTCTTGTCTCACAAAAGAAAAACTAGAAGGGCTCTCCTTTACTTCTTGCTAGAGAAGTCCCTAAAGGAGAGGAAGCTAGGGAAAAAGAGAAGGGAAGAAGAAGACTACTCTTCTTGCTAGCCTACACTCACAAAACCACACAACCAAAGCTTCCACCAAGATCTCAAGCTCTCACACAACCACAATTACCTTGCTTTGGCCGGCCACTCCATGGAGTCTTTTATAGGGTTGGAAAAACCCTTTCACCTCCTACCATTCAATGCAATCCATTGCATTGAGACACCTTGTTTGGCCGGCCACTTTAAGGAGACAAAAACCACTTTGTCTCCTTCCACCTTATCTAGCTTAGGTGGCATGATTATGTGGCATGCTTGTGTGGCATTCATGCATGTTGAATTAATCTTATTAATTCAATAAGACCTTATATCTAGCTTATGGCATTGAATTAATCTCATGTATGTTGAATTTAATCTTATTAATTCAATTAAGCTTATGTTATCATATTGAATTAATCTCATTAAATCAATAAGGTAACATATTGAATTAATCTCATTAAATCAATTAGCTAAAAATTCTCATTAAGCTTAAAGTCCAAAAACCGTTTTGTACTTAAGCTTATTCCCAAATTATTCTAGTCAAACTAGAATGCACTAATTCTTCTAATCATCATGCTCTTTGTGTGTGACCCTATAGGCTCTCATAACGTTGGCAGTGGATCTAAACTCTTTTAGATACACAAGCAATGAGCGGCATCTAGCAATACATCATTGCTACCCAAGTTACGAAATAAGTCATGATCTGACTAACCTTTCCGTGACTACTATAATGTATGACCGTGTCCTTCTATCCTTGATATCAGATTGACCAATGAGGCATAAACCGTGTCATCCTCGATCAATCTATGTGTTTCTTGATCCCTGAGTAAACTAACTCAAACAAATGAGCTCAATATCTCATATTGACTCATTCGAGCATGGCCATGCGTTTTAGTAGTTCTACTCAATCAAGGGGCCCACCGATATCACTCTCGTCATATGAGAGGGATAGATCCCATCTACATCACTCACATCCCTCCGCATAATTTATTATATACCCAGTAATCGCCTTTATTGTCCACCCTGTTACGGGTGATGTTTGACAATACCAAAGTACATAATTCCTTATGTAGGGAACTGTAGTGACTTCAGGTTCGAGGACTATTCATACCAATAGTCACATGAGAAAGTTTATGACACTCATATAACGATCCATGAAACTTCGAGAAGCCTATTATGGAGTGGTACTACTCATGGAGTTAGATGCTGATTAATTAATTGTCAGTAAATTAATTAATAGACGAACATTCGAGATCATAAACACGTGGAGAAAAATGTACAAATAATATATGGAGCCCATATTATCTTATGGGGGTTGGTGACGTAGATCAATGATAATCCTCTAGTGGATTGGATTATCATTAATGGATCGGACTTTATTTGGGCTTGATCCATTGGGTGGCCAAGATCCAACTCCTCCTCATGGTCCCTATTATAGCCTATTAAAACCTTATGAAGCCTAGATCCAATGGTTGAAAATAAAACTCTAGATCCAACGGTAGAGATTAAATCTCTAGATCCGACGGTTGAGATTAAATCTCTAGATCCGATGGTTGAGATTAAATCTTTAGAACCAATGGTGGAGATTAAAACAAGGCATATCTCTAACTCTATAAAAAGGGGCTTAAGGGTTGGCATGGAGATCAATTAGAAGCATGATAGGATTAGAGTTTGGGCGGCTAGGGTTTGGTGCTTGGGCGGCCATAATTAAGGAAATATTTTCCTTTCTTCTCTTCTTCCTTAAGGTGGCTGGCGCCCATCATCTTCTCCCCTCCCTTTGCCGGCGTACAAACATCCTCCTTCTCTTCTCCTTGGCCGGTGGAAACAAAGCTTAGGGTCTTCCCTTGGAGCTCTTGGCCGGCACCCATCTCCTTCATCCACTCCTTTAGCCGGCGGACACCAAGTTGGTGTTTGGAGGTTGGCGCAAGTAAGGAGAGGAAGAGTTTTGTTATTGATCTTCCTTTGTTCGGAGAGAACAAGGATAAGAAGATTAGCTATCTAGGAGGCTTCAACTTTTGGAAGACCGTCGCCCACACGACGTCCAAAAGGAGGAAGGACATACAATAGAAGATCGAGAGGTATAAATGTTGTTTTATATTCTTTTGTCTTATGTCTATGATTGTTTTTCAATTATATGCATGTTTTATGCTTTGTTTAATGGCTAAATTAACTTGGACCTCGAATACAAACACAAAAGCCAGCGATCCATACATCGTCTATTCCGCGGCTATTTGTAGAATAGAGGTTGGTGGCTTGAACAACAAGTTTGTTCAAGTGACAACTCTAATCGAATAGCACGACGATGAAACGGGAACTTGGGTAATCCCTCTTGTCATGGATACATTTTTTTTCCGGGGATGTAGAAGGGATCGCCATGAACAAGATGGAATTGCTCGGAGGCTCGTTGGCTCCCATGTTCCCAGATTAAAATTTTCACTAATGAAAACTAATCCGGATGGGATGAGTTTCCTAAGCTCAACCAATTCATCATCGTGCTAACGACTTGAGCGATCGCTTGAACAAACTAGTTGTTCAAGTAACCAAACTCTTCTAGTCGGTTAGCCACGGAAGAGACGACGGACGGATCGTCGGTTTTTGTGTTTATCTTCGAGGTCCATGATTATACAAATACATATGGATGTAGACATGTATAATCAACACATACAAACATATTAATAAGAACATACAAAGATCAATAATAAAACTATTAAAACTTGTATACCTCTCGATCTTCTATCGTATGTCCTAACCTCCTTGTAGACTTCGTGTGGGCGAAGATCCTCCACAAGTTAAAGCTTCCTAGATCTTCTTCAATCAAAAGAAAGGAGAACTCTCCTTCCCTTATTGCTTGAGCCAACCACCAAGCCACAAAAGCTTGTTGCCGCCGGCCCCAAGAAAAGAGAGAACAAGATGGCCAACCAAGGAACCGAACAAGGGAACAATCCCTAGCTCCATTGGGGCACCGGCCAAGAGGAAAAGAAGAGGAGAAGAGTAATAGGTTGAGCGCCGACCAAGGTAGAGGGAAAAAAGATAGGTGCCGGCAACACCCTAGAAAGAAGAAGAGCACCTCTCCTATAGTTGCCGCCCACCTTATCTTCCAAACCCTAGCTGCCTAACCAAACCCTAATTTTCCTAGGGTTTCTTGCCGCCCAAGCCAATGAAAGGCTAAACCCTAATCTCCAAAAACAACCAACAACCCTTGCCGGCCACCTTAAGCCCCCTTTTATAGAGTTGGGCTTAAGCCTTGTTTTAATCTCCACCGTCTGTTCTAGGGATTTAATATCAACCGTCGGATCTAGAGATTTCATCTCAACCGTCAGATCTAGAGATTTAATCTCCACCATCGGATCTAGGTATTTAATCTCAACCGCCGGATCTAGAGATTTAATCTCAACCATAGGATCTAGGGATTTAATCTCCACCGTTGGATCAAGGGTTCATGAGGTTTATATTAGGCTACGATAGGGACCATGAGGAGGAGTTGGATCTTGGCCACCCGATGGATCGGAACCACACAAACTTGATCCATCAATGATGTTCCATTCCACTAGAGGATCATCATTGAATTACCTCACCAACCCCCATAAATTAATATGGGCTCCATATATTATTTGTACATCCATCTCCCCGTGTTTAAGATATCGAATGTCCGTCAATTAATTAATTTACTGACCATCAATTAATTAACATCTAACTCCTCGAGTAGTACTACTCAACCTTATCATCATGTTGACTAAGTCAACCTGCAGGGTTTACATGATGAACCTTATGAGCTCCCCAAGGGGACATCATCAACCTAATATATAGGACACGGTTTCCTCCTATAATCAACGACACACCATGTAAATAATATCGTTTCCCATCTTACCGAGCATATTGATTTAATCCATATAAATCTCACCCTTTGGTAAATCAAAGAAATAAATACTAAGTACATGTGCCCGTTATTATATCAGGATTAAGAGCATGTACAACATAATATCCGAGGTCTGATTCAATTATGTAGTCATCAATAAATTGAATCACCTCTATGTCGGTCCTACTCAATACACCTAAGTGTACTAGTGTAACTCTATGTTCAAGAAAAACAATACCAAGCTACACTACAACCATGCCAATGGTTTGTCCAAAACCATCTTGGTTGTGAGCCTCTACTTATATTCTACAAGGGACTGATAACATGATATTCTATGCCACACCAAGCACCATGTTATCTACAATGTAAAGTATTAGACAATATGCACACATATAATAAATATAAAGTGCAAACAATGATCATGTGATTCTTATTTCAAAATAAAAATATTCATAGAAAAGAGCTAGGCTTTCAGTATACATTCCAACAATCTCCCACTTATACTAAAAGACTATGCTGTCATCATACTGCCATACATCTGATCCCCATGTCCTCCACATGCCTATCAAACGCTTTCGCTGGAAGGGCCTTAGTGAATGGATCTGCCAGTTTATCCTCTGATGCAATCTTGGCGACAACTACTTCTCCCCGCTTTACGATTTCTCGTATCAGGTGGTACTTGCGCTCTATGTGTTTACTCGCCTTATGGGCTCATGGTTCCTTCGAGTTTGCAACTACACCACTGTTATCACAATAAATTGTGATAGTTCTGGGCAAACCAGGAATCACATCCAAGTCCATCAAGAAGTTTCTGAGCCATACGGCTTCCTTGCCTACCTCAGAGGTTGCCACATACTCAGCTTCCATGGTAGAGTCCGCCACGCATTTCTGCTTGACACTCCTCCATACTATGGCTCCACCTCCAAAAGTAAACACAAACCCCGAGGTAGATTTACTGTTGTCCCTATCTGATTGGAAATCAGAATCTGTGTAACCCACAGGGACTAATTGATCTGCCCGGTAAACCAGCATATAATCCCTAGTCCTTCTCAGGTACTTCAATATATGCTTTACCACAGTCCATTGTCCCTGTCAGGATTACTCTGATATCTTCTAACCATGCCCACGGCAAAGCAGATATCTGGTCTCGTACATAGCATAGCATACATGAGGCTTCCTACTGTCGAAGCATAAGGAACCACCTTCATCTCCTCTATCTCGTTTGATGTTTTGGGACACATCTCTTTAGATAAAGGTACTCCATGCCTAAAAGGTAGAAAACCTTTCTTGGAGTTCTGCATGCTAAAACGAGCAAGGATAGTGTCAATGTATGAAGCTTGAAATAAGCACAACATCCTTTTCTTGCGATCCCTTATTACCTTGATCCCAAGGATGTGTCCCACTTCTCCCAAGTCCTTCAAATCAAACTGTTTGGACAACAATACCCTTACATCTGATAACACTTTGATATTGTTTCCAACTAACAAAATGTCATCTACGTATAGTACAAGAAATACCACTATGTTTCCATCACATCTCTTGTATACACAAGGCTCATCCGGACTTTGAATAAATCCATATGACAGGATTACCTCATCAAAGTGGATGTTCCAAGATCTAGAAGCTTGCTTCAATCCATAAATTGACCGATTAAGCTTATACACAAGATGCTCTTTGCCCTTTGCAATGAATCCCTCTGGTTGCTTCATATAGATGTTTTCCTCAAGACTTCCGTTAAGGAAAGTTGTCTTGACATTCATCTGCCAAATCTCATAATCCTCTTGAGCAGCAATAGATAAGAGAATCCGAATAGACTTAAGCATAGCTACCGGCGAAAAGGTCTCCTCATAATCGATACCCTCTTTGTGAGTATACCCTTTCGTACCAAGCCTAGCTTTGAAGGTCTCAACCTTCCCGTCTACTCCTCTCTTTCTCTTGTATATCCACTTGCATCTAATGGCTTTCACACCATCGTGTGGTTCTACTAGCTCCCAGACATGATTAAAATCCATAGATTCTATCACTGAATTCATCGCTCTTTGCCAAGATACTGCATCTCTATATTGGGTGCCTCGTCATATGTCCAGGGATCAGGTTCATGTTTACCAGGGACTAAGTCCGAAGACTCTCCCAAGAACATGAATCTCACGGGTTGTCTAACAACGCTCCCACTACGACGAGGAGCCTCCTGTGTATGCTCTGTGACACGCGGTGCAGTGACTTATGGTATTTCCTCTTGTACAGGTGGTACTGAAGTCGGGACTTCCCCTATCAACTACTCAAGAACAATCCTACTCGTGGGCTTATGGTTCATCACATAGTCCTCCTCTAGAAATCTGTCATTCATACTCACGATCACCTTCTGATCTCTTGGACTATAGGACAAATCACCCTTCGTTCCCTTAGGGTAGCCAAGAAACAAGCGTACTTCTGTACGAGATTCCAACTTACCAACATCTCCCTTCAACACATGTGCTGGACTACCCCAAATCCGAATATGTCTTAGACTAGGCTTTCGCCCAGTCCACAATTCTGTGGGATTAGAGGGTACTGCCTTAGATGGAACAAAGTACAGAATGTGTGCTACCGTTTCCAGAGCAAACCCCCAGAACGAATCAGGTAACTCAGAATAACTCATCATCGATCTGACCATCTCCATAAGAGTCATATTCCTTCGCTCAGCCTCTCCATTCTGTTGGGGTGTGCCAGGTGCGGACAATTGGGATTGAATCCCAACCTCTGATAAGTAACTCTTAAACTCTCCCAAGAGGTACTCGCCACCACGATCAGATCGTAGTGTCTTGATACTTTTACCTTGACGGTTCTCCACATCAGCCTTGAATTCTTTAAACCTGTCAAAGCATTCAGACTTGCGGCGCATCAAGTAAATGTATCCATACCTTGAATAATCATCTATAAAAGAGACAAAGTATTCAAAGCCACCTCTAGCCTAGATAGACATAGGACCGCACAAATCAGAATGAACCAATTCCAATACATCTTGGCTCTATACCCCTTAGCCTTAAAATGCCTCTTGGTCATCTTACCTTCCAAGAAAGACTTGCAGGTTGGGAGATCTTCCACCACTAATGAACCCAAGGGTCCATCAGCTATCAACCTTTGATTTCTGCTAAGGTTAATATGACCAAGTCTTAGGTGCCAAAGATATGTCTGGTTCATTTTCGAAGGTTCTTTTCTCTTATTAGACTTAGAAGATGAGTTATTCACTTATATATGAATTTTGGGAGTTTTCGGTTCAAGAGTGTACAAATTGCCAACCAATGTACCAGAACAGATAATCTCCCTATTCCTTTTTATAACAACTTTGTCATTAAAAGAAATAGAATATCAATCCATAAATAATTTAGAAACTGAAATTAGATTCTTTCTAAAAGTAGGTACATAAAGAAAGTTTCTCAAAACCAAAACATTATTCCTATCAAAAGATAAATAAATGTCTCCTACTGCAATAGCAACCACCTTTGAAGCATTGCCCATGAAGACGGTAATTTCTCCCTCAGCTAGTCGTTGAGTTTCCTGGAACCCCTGCAAAGTATTGCAGACATGATCAATGGCTCCTGTATCTACACACCAGGTACTCGTAGATAACACCGCTAAACATGTTTCAACAACTAAACAAGAAGATATACCTTTGTTCTTTCGGCGAGGACAGTCCGCCTTCCAATGTCCAGTCTGCTTGCAAGTGAAGCATTTGCCTTTTGGCTTCTTCACTCTTGCCTGAGGTTTTACTGCCACTTTCTTTGCTCCACCTTGCTTCTTCTTCTTCTTCCCTTTCGGTTTAGAAGTAGAAACCTTCTAAGCAACCATGGCTTGAGCGCTTTGACGAAAAAGCCCCTCTGCCTCCTGAAGTTCTGTCAGAAGCTCCACCAATGAATACATCCTCTTGTTCATGTTGTAGTTGAGGCGGAACTGCTCAAAACTCCTAGGCAGAGACTGGAGAATGATATCGACCTGGGTTTTCCCATCGATCTCAGCTTCGAGGACTTCCATCTCATTCAAATGACCCTTCATCTTGAGAACATGGTCCCTGACGGGTGTTCCCTCGATCATGGTGGTCGTCATCAAGTTCCTCATAGCCTCCTGTCTGGCCGCCCTACTCTGATGTCCAAAAAGTTCCTTGAGATTGAGCATCATGTCATAAGCCGTTGTCATGGCCTGATGCTGTTGTTGCAGCACATTTGACATAGATGCCAAAATGTAACACCGCGCCATCTCATCTGCCTTGATCCATTTCTTATAACTCTCTTTCTCCTTTTCATCAGAGACATCGGTGGGCTTAGGAGGACAGACCTCGAAGAGTACAAATTTGTACTCCTCTGCAGTTAAGACAATATCAAAATTTCTTTTCCAATCAATATAATTTGTTCCAGTAAGTTTATTTTCTTTTAATATCACAGCAAGTGGGTTGAAAGCCATTTGAAAAACCTAAGAATCACAAAGATCAAAATATTAGATTTCAAATATCATTGGTTCCTCAAACAATAAAATTTCGAAATCAACCAACACCTTAAAACACCGAAAATATCGCATGCCACGATAGTGTGGACGTATACGAATTCTACATTTGTAAGAGGAGATTTAACCCTTTAATTTTATTATCTTGTCAACCATAATTTTTGACAAAAAAAATTAATAGTTGGTTCCTCTTTGGCGCTATAAATAAAAGCAGTGACTCCGATGGGGAGGATACTTTTTATTTGCATCTAAGTGTGCACCATTACACGATAATAAGGGAATTATCTCGGATTATGTGCCTTACCGATGGCGAAGTACACACGCTCCTAAATAATTTCCTATAACCATTATTTTACCTAGTGATCCCCAAACAAACTCATCCGATGGGGAGGAAGGCACTCAGAGCCGACACGCAAGTTTGTTGCATCACACGTCAAATTGTAATGGAAGCCGCAAGAATTAATTAAAATGTCTCTCTCCCACTTAGTAAGTTGACAGTGAGGAATTTTCAAGCACACACAACATGCATATAAAACAAATCAGCAATAAATATGGAAAAAATCAGAATTTTCCCAACTATTATGGCATTGTTCTCCAATATGCATCCCGTCGTGTCGCCACCTCGTCCGCTCCACCTCTTCCCGTGCACAAGTCACCAAAGAGATCCGAGCCAAGATAAACTATTTTAATTTACATCCATCGATCCTATACTCCACGAAAGAGTGTACAAATAATCTAGATCGAAAGTAAATTAAAATGAGTGGCTAAAATATGCCATATTTAATTACAAAAATTAAATACTAATTTAGCCTCGTCAACCCTGAGGATTCAAATAATATACAATCACACATACATGCAATCACATACACACATATATAGCCATAATATTTGGATCTTAAGCCTGCAACCAAAAAGTTATCCTACACACATCCTACTATCATCCGCCATACACAATATATGATAAGTAAGTGAAAGTAGCCGAATCCAAAACACACAAAACCGGAAATCATGGCTCTGATACCACTTTGATGGTATTGCTCGGAGGCTCGTTGGCTCCCATGTCCCCGGATTAAAATTTTCACTAATGAAAACTAATCCGAATGGGATGAGTTTCCTAAGCTCAACCAATTCGTCGTCGTGCTAACGACTTGAGCGATCGCTTGAACAAACTAGTTATTCAAGCAACCAAACTCTTCTAGTCGATTAGCCACGGAAGAGACAACGGACGGATCGCCGGTTTTTGTGTTTATCTTCGGGGTCCATGATTATACAAATACATATGGATGTAGACATGTATAATCAACACATACAAACATATTAATAAGAACATGCAAAGATCAATAATAAAACTTGTAAAACTTTTATACCTCTCGATCTTCTATCATATGTCCTAACCTCCTTGTAGACTTAGTGTGGGCGAAGATCCTCCACAAGTTGAAGCTTCCTAGATCTTCTTCAATCAAAAGAAAGAAGAACTCTCCTTCCCTTCTTGCTTGAGCCAACCACCAAGCCACAAAAGCTTGTTACCGCCGACCCCAAGAAAAGAGAGAACAAGATGGCCAACCAAGGAACCGAACAAGGGAACAATCCCTAGCTCCTTTGTGCCGCCGGCCAAGAGGAAAATAAGAGGAGAAGAGGAATAGGTTGAGCGCCGACCAAGGTAGAGGGAAAAGAGATAGGTGTCAGCAACACCCTAGGAAGAAGAAGAGCACCTCTCCTATAGTTGCCGGCCACCTTAACTTCCAAACCCTAGCCGCCCAACCAAACCTTTATTTTCCTAGGGTTTCTTGCCGCCCAAGCCAATGAAAGGCAAAACCCTAATCACCAAAAACAACCAACAACCCTTGCCGCCCACCTTAAGCCCCCTTTTATAGAGTTGGGCTTAAGCCTTGTTTTAGTCTCCACCATCGGTTCTAGGGATTTAATCTCAACCGTCGAATCTAGAGATTTAATCTCAACAGTGGGATCTAGAGATTTAATCTCCACCGTCGTATCTAGGGATTTAATCTCAACCGTCGGATCTAGAGATTTAATTTCAACCATCGGATCTAGAGATTTAATCTCCACCGTCGGATCTAGGGTTCATGAGGTTTATATTAGGCTACGATAGGGACCATGAGGAGGAGTTGGATCTTGGCCACCCGATGGATCGAAATCACACAAACTTGATCCATCAATGATGTTCCATTCCACTAGAGGATCATCATTGAATTACCTCACCAACCCCCATAAATTAATATGGCATCCATACATTATTTGTACATCCATCTCCCCGTGTTTAAGATATCGAATGTCCGTCAATTAATTGATTTACTGACCATCAATCAATTAACATCTAACTCCTCGAGTAGTACCACTCAACCTTATCATCATGTTGACTAAGTCAACCTGCTGGGTTTACATGATGAACCTTATGAGCATCTCAAGGGGACATCATCAACCTAATATATAGTGTTAGTAATATATGAGAGATGTCCTAAGGCAATCGCCTTATGTATGAACCATTTATATGATAAATGAAGATTCACTTTTTGAGTATACATGTTTTCATGTATTTGATTGGATCTTAAACTCATTTACTGAATGTCCACGATACGATTCATAGCATGAGAATATTTGTGATTGGATCACAACTAGTGAGTATCTCTACATGTGTAATTGTGATGTATCGGAAATATCCCTAGTCGATGAATTGATGGATTTGGACACCATCAATTCTGTCGATACTAGCATGAGGTATACTCCTTGGTGTATCTAAGCAGCTGATTCTCACTGGTTGGAGACATTGTGATGTCCGGAGTTGATCGTGGATGCTAGTTATGGTAACTAGTTCATTAGAGTGACCAGCCATAAGACTTCATATGGTTCTCTACATATATAGATATTTCAATGAAGGTCTTACTGTAGCTTAAGTGCGATGTTTCTTTAACTTGCGGTATTCAAGTCATCTTGATCATGGAGACTTATGCTTTGACATCTTAAGCAAACATCTCTAAGGAGATGTGAACCCGGGATGATTGCGTATAAGTCGAAGTGATCGAAGGTGTTTGAATAGCCTATAAAGGATTCACCACTCTTTGCGAGGAGATGTATACCCATGGCCTCTCGTCGGATTGTTACAAAAGCCTTTGGCCAAAGCATTTCATGTTTAGAGTAAGGTACTCTTCGATACATGTGCAGTAACTAGAATCCGTAGGACGAGTAAATTATACTTGGGCTAGGTGTGACGTAGTTAGCCTAGTGGGGACTGACACTATAGACCATGTCCTGAACCAAGTGGGTATAAGATGAGTGAAGGGAATGTGGCACGATTCATTCGAGCTGTTGAAGGGTTTCAGAAATAGTTCTGGATCAACCATTGATCTTTTCGGTTAATTGGGGATCATGATGTACTACTAGGTGCCACTCATGATCGTTCTAAAATTAATGGTTAATTATAGACGGCCAACATAAATCGAGAACCTATTTGGTCACACACACAACAAGCGTAATCCGAAGGATTTAAAATGAGCTTGAGAATGGGATTCTCAGACCGAGAGAAACTAGGTTTGGTTGGACCACACAAGAAGCGAGCATGAAATTGTTTCAGTCGCAATGGAAGCGTGGATGGGCCATGTCTTATGAAGACATAATTGATGAACCGAAATGGTTTGGTTCTAATCCAATGGAGGAGAATAAACCAAAGGGTTTGGTTTATTTTAAACGAATGAACCAAAAGATGGTTCGGTTCGTTTTAACTTAAAATAAACCATCATGGTTTGGTTTATTTTAACTTATATTAATGGAGCGGGTTAACGGGCCTTATGGTTATGATCCAATAACCATTAAGAGAATTAGTTCTCTATAAAAGAGAGCTTAAGGTGTTGTTAAGCCCTAATCCAAAACCCTAACCTAGTTTTGGCCGCCCACCTCCCCCTCCTCTCCTTGGTGATTCGGCGCCAACACCATTGTGCCGCCGCCCAACCCCTTGTGCCGCCGTCCAAATTGTTGCCAGAGTCCAAGCTTCTACCGGTGATCCTCCGGCAACTCTCCGGTGATCTCTTTTGGGTTCCGCATCAATGTGAGCTTCATCTTTCCTTTTTGGCCGGCCACTCCTCCACCAAAGCTGTCCAGTTTTCTGGACAGCTTGTTTTCTTCTCGTCGGAGCATCATTTGGACGACGTTTGGAGCTTCGACAGCACCTTACTTATCGGGGATTCGATCTCCGGTAATCCTCAGAGGTGGAGGATGAAGGATTCGTCAAACGGTTGACGAATACCTCTCCGGAGAAGCGAGTTTTGAGGACTCATCTTTTGATCCGAATTTTAATTCGGATCATGATCCTCTCTCGATCACGTCGTCTTCAACACGAGGCTAGTAACCCGTACGAAGACGAAGCTCGTGACTTTGTGAAGTCATCCCGAAGATACTCGGCATGGATACGGATAGATACGATTCTAGCGAGGATCATTCCGGTTGATGTCGTTCCCGCTACACGGGATACGAAAGGTATACGTAGTTAAATTTCCTTTTATTGCAAATTTAAATTTACGGTTATGTCTACACATATTGTACTATGCATGCGTGTGATGTGTGTGTTGTAATAAATGTAGATTTATTATTTTTATTTCTTCCGCTGTGCACATGTTTACGAAACATGTTCGAACACACACTCGCCGCGGTGTCGGAAACCCAACAGTGGTATCAGAGAGAAGTCCTAAGGCAATCGCCTTATGTATGAACTATTTATATGATAAATGAAGATTCACTATTTGAGTATACATGTTTTCATGTATTTGATTGGATCTTAAACTCATTTACTGAATGTCCACGATACGATTCACAGCATGAGAGAATTTGTGATTGGATCACAACTAGTGAGTATCTCTACATGTGTAATTGTGATGTATCGGAATTATCCCTAGTCGATGAATTGATGGATTTGGACACCATCAATTCTGTCGAGACTAGCACGAGGTAAACTCCTTGGTATATCCAAGTAGCTGATTCTCACTGGTTGAAGACATTGTGATGTCCGGAGTTGATCGTGGATGCTAGTTATGGTAACTAGTTCATTGGAGTGACCAGCCGTAAAACATCATATGGTTCTCTTCATATATAGATATGTCAATGAAGTTCTTATTGTAGCTTAAGTGCGATGTTCCTTTGACTTGCGGTATTCAAGTCATCTTGATCATGGAGACTTATGCTTTGACATCTTAAGCAAGCATCTCTAAGGAGATGTGGACCCGGGATGATTGGGTATAAGTCGAAGTGATCGAAGGTGTTTGAATAGCCTATAAAGGATTCACCACTCCTTCCGAGGAGATGTATACCCATGGCCTCTCGTCGAATTGTTACTAAAGTCTTTGGCCAAAGCATTACATGTTTAGAGTAAGGTACTCTTCGATACATGTGCAGTAACTAGAATCCGTAGGACGAGGAAATGATACTTGGGCTAGGTGTGACGTAGTCAGCCTATTAGGGACTGACACTATAGACCATGTCCTGAACCAAGTGGGTATAAGATGACTGAAGGGAATGGGGCTCGATTCATTCGAGCTGCTGAAGGGTTTCAGAAATAGTTCTGGATCAACCGTTGATCTTTTCGATTAATTGGGGATCATGATGTACTACTATGTACCACTCATGATCGTTCTATAATTAATGGTTAATTATAGACGGCCAACATAAACCGAGAACCTATTTGGTCACACGCACAACGAGCGTAATCCGAAGGATTTAAAATGAGCTTGAGAATGGGATTCTCAGACCGAGAGAAACTAGGTTTGGTTGGACCAAACAAGAAGCGAGCTTGAAATTGTTTCAGTCGCAATGGAAGCATGGATGGGCCGTGTCTTATGAAGACATAATGGATGAACCGAAATAGTTTGGTTCTAATCCAATGGAAGAGAATAAACCAAAGGGTTTGGTTTATTTTAAACGAATGAACCAAAAGTTGGTTCGGTTCGTTTTAACTTAATATAAACCATCATGGTTTTGTTTATTTTAACTTATATTAATGGAGCGGGTTAACGGGCCTTATTGTTATGATCCAATAACCATTAAGAGAATTAGTTCTCTATAAAAGAGGGCTTAAGGTGTTGTTAAGCCCTAATCCAAAACCCTAACCTAGTTTTGGCCGCGGACCTCTCCCTCTTCTCCTTGGTGATTCGGCGCCAACACCATTGTGCCGCCGCCCAACCCCTTGTGCCTCCGTCTAAATTGTTGCCAGGGTCCAAGCTTCGGCCGGTGATCCTCCGGCAACTCTCCGGTGATCTCTTTTGGTTTCCGCATCAAGGTGAGCTTCATCTTTCCTTTTTTGCCGGCCTCTACTCCTCCACCAAAGCTGTCCAGTTTTCTGGACAGCTTGTTTTCTTCTCGTCGGAGCGTCGTTTAGACGACGTTTGGAGCTCCGACAGTGCCTTACTTACCGGGGATTCGATCTCCGGTAATCCTCAGAGGTGGAGGACGAAGGATTCGTCAAACGGTTGACGAATACCTCTCCGGAGAAGCGAGTTTTGAGGACTCGTCTTTGGATCCGAATTTGGATTCGGATCGTGATCCTCTCTCGATCACGTCGTCTTCAACACGAGGCTAGTAACCTGTACGAAGACGAAGCTCATGACTTTGTAAAGTCATCCCGAAGATACTCGGCGTGGATACGGATAGAGACGATTCTAGCGAGGATCATTCCGGTTGATGTCGTTCCCGCTACACGTGATACGAAAGGTATACGTAGTTAAATTTCCTTTTATTGCAAATTTAAATTTACGGTTATGTCTACACATGTACTATGCATGCGTGTGATGTGTATGTTGTAATAAATGTAGATTTATTATTTTTATTTCTTCCGCTGTGCACATGTTTACGAAACATGTTCGAACACACACTCGCCGCGGTGCCGGAAACCCAACAGTAGTATCAGAGCCCAGGTTGTGTTTCGATATAATCATAAAATGGTTTTGCGATAGTCATAATGATATTTCTGGAAATTTTCTACTTTTGGAAAGTTAGAAGTATTTATGGAAATTTTTCAATTTTGGAAAGTCTAGAAGTATTTATGGAAATCTTTCACTTTTGAAAAGTTGGAAGTATTTATGGAAATTGATATTTTCCATAAATAAAATATTTGATTAGATTTTGGAAATTTGTTTCCTAATTTAATCATGATTTGATTTGGGAAATCAAATCTTAAAAATATTTTATTTCCATAAGTAGTTTTGATGATTTAGGAAATTGGTTTCCTAAATTTACTTTCTTTAATCAACTATTTCCACAAATAAAATATGTGATTAGATTTGGAAATTTGTTTCCTATTTTAATCATGATTTGATTTGGAGAATCAAATCTTAAACATATTTTATTTCAATAAATAGTTATGACATATAAGGAAATATTGTACATGACATAATTGTATGTCATGTAATTGCATTAGATGCATATCATTATGCCATGCATGTCGTGACATGTAGATGTATGTCATGTATGTCATGCCATGTAGATAATAGTTATTTGCATGCAAAGAGAATGAGACATAAAAACCCTAACTCAATATTAAAGCCTACACCTTCCATTAAAATGGTTAAAACCAGAGTTCCGTTTCTTGTTCGGGTTGTTGGACTCTCTCCAAGCCCGGCTCGAACCCGAACATGTTCAAACCATGGAATAGTTTAATACTAATATGGTAAGAGTCAGAGGTCAATCGTTATCTTTGGTTGTTGGACTCTCTCCAAGCCGGGCTAATTGGTTGAATGCGCTCTAACCATATTAAAACTATTTCTCGATTAATGGGTTGACTTTAACCTGGAGCATCGGCTTGTTGGACTCTCTCCAAGGTCGATGTTAAGGCAGGTGAAGTTGGGTGCTATGCATATGATGCATACTTGTTAATGTGTTAACAACCCGATGTATGTGTGAACATTCAATTAGTTGATAGCACATTGTGATAGTTGCATATACGTGATATGCAATCGATATAGTTGATACCTACCATCGTAGTTATGAATGGCTTGTTGGACTCTCTCCAAGGTTGTTCATATCTATGATGGATATCAACCCATTCGGAGATGGACCTACGATCTCTCGAAGTGATTTTGGGGTTTTTGAAATTTGAAAAATGAATGGGATTTATAAATGTATATTGATGCATTTTAAAATCATTTTCTCATATATGCTCGTTTTGTGTTTCTAGGTTAATCGATTGATAATGATATCTTTGAATTTGCGCACTATTTTAGATTCAAACAAACTGACTGGGCCTAACTTCCTTGACTGGCTTAGAAACCTGAGAATTGTTCTCAAGGCAGAAAAGCTTGCATATGTCCTTGAAGAGCCTCTTCCCAACCGTCCTAAGGACGATGCAACTCCAGACTAAATGTTGGTCTATCAGAAGCATGTGGTAGATTCTGAGCTGGCGAGTTGCATCATGCTAGCGGCAATGGTACCTGAGTTGCAAAAGCAGCATGAGCATATGGATGCTAATACTATGATCTTCCATCTTCATGAGTTGTTCGATGAGCAAGCGAGATCCGAAAGGTTCGAAGTCTCCAGGCTCCTCTTCACCACGAAGATGCAAGAAGGTTCGTCTGTAGTGCAGTTTGTGCTAAAGATGAATGGGTACATCGAGCGGCTAGCTACCCTCAAGTTTGTGATGGATCATGAATTAAGTATTGACTTAATTCTGCATTGTTTGCCCAAGAGTTTATCACAATTTGTGATGAACTATCGGATGAACAAATTAGAGTCCACTATTCCTAAGCTCCTCAATATGCTGAAGATTGTGGAGTCTTCTGTGAAGCATGAGGAGAAGGCGGTTCTGTTAGTTGATTCCTCAAAGAAAGGTTCTAAGAGGAAGGCAAAAGAACAGAAGAAAGGGAAGAATAAGAAGGCAAAGAAGGCATAACCAGTGCAAAAGGGCACTTGCCATCACTGTGGCAAGGAAGGCCACTGGCGAAGAAACTGTAAGATTTATCTTAAGTCCATGAAGTAGAAGAAGGCATCTGATGCCCCATCCTCTTCAGGTATCTTCGTTATTGATTGTCATTCTATTTCCTTAGACACTTGGCTATTGGATACTGGGTGTGGCTCACATATATGTAATGACATACAGGGGCTAAGGAATAGAAGAAGACTCGTCAGAGGGGAGTCAAATTTGTGAGTTGGCAATGGAGCAAAGGTTGCTGCGGTCGCCATCGGAACTTATTTGCTGAAGCTCCCTAGTGGACTAGTCTTGGAACTGGACAATTGCTATTGTTTTCCTTCTCTAATAAAGAACATTGTTTCTATTTCATGCTTAAATAGAAATGGTTTCCATTTGACGTTTAGTAACAATTGTTGTTATATAACTTTGAATGGCGTACTTTATGGAACTGGAACTTTGAGCAATGACATTTATACGTTTGACGTATCCAGTGACATTTTCAATATCGAAGCCCAAGCATGCTCGAAATGATAATCAATTAGACTTTTACATGTGGCATTGTCGTCTTGGCCATGTAAGCAACAAACGCATATCCGAATTACACCGATGTGGAATTCTGGAATCATTTGAATTGGATTCATACGATACATGCGAATCATGCTTAAAAGGTAAGATGACTATGTTACCTTTTACTGGAAAAGGTGAACGAGTGGGAGAGTTACTTGGTCTAATACATACTGATGTATGTGGACCTATGTCAACTCAAGCTTTAGGAGGCTATAGGTACTTCATTACCTTCACCGATGATCACTTACGGTTTGAGTATGTGTTCATGATGAAACACAAGTCTGAAGCCTTTGAAAAGTTCAAAGAATTCAGAAATGAAGTAGAGAAACAACATGACAAGAGTATTAAAATACTTCGATCGGATCGAGGTGGTGAATACTTAAGTCAAGAGTTTCTTGATTATCTAAGAGACAATGGCATATTGTCTCAACGGACTCCGCCATATGCACCACAGCATAATGGTGTATCTGAGAGGCGTAATCGGACCTTGTTGGACATGGTCAGGTCAATGATGAATCATGCGAATCTTCCTAAGTCCTTTTGGGGCTATGCACTTCAGACAGCTGTTTACTTGTTAAAAAGAATGCCAACCAAGGTAGTCTCTACTACTCCATATGAGATATGGAATGGTAAGAAACCTCATGTATCTTACTTGAAGATATGGGGTTGTCCTGCTTATGTGAAGCGGATTGTATCAGACAAATTGGATGCTAAGTCTGATAAATGTATATTTATTGGATACCCTAAGGAAACAAGGGGTTACCAATTCTATCATCCTGTGGAACAAAAGGTGTTTGTTTCAAGGCATGCTGTGTTTCTAGAGAAAGAGTTTCTCTTGCAAGAAAACAGTGGGAGTGTCGTCGAGCTTGAGGAGGCTCGAGAGACTTAAATAGACATTGATGAGAAACATGGTGAAGCACAACAGCCGACAACTCATAGTGATGAGCAATCGGCTGGACCTATTGTAACACCACATCTTCGTAGATCTGGTAGAACACGCAACATTCCTGAGAGATATGGATTTCTTGTAAGTGAATCAAACGACGTATTACTCATTGATGATGAGGAGCCTACCAGTTATGAAGAAGTGCTGACAAGTTCAGAAAGGGATAAGTGGCTTGATGCCATGAAGTCGGAAATGGATTCCATGTTTGAAAACCAAGTTTGGAACTTGGTTGACCCACCTGAAGGCATCAAGCCTATAGGGTGCAAGTGGGTTTTCAAGAAGAAAACCGACATGGATGGTAATGTGATTACCTATAAAGCTAGATTAGTGGCGAAAAGATATCGTCAAAAATAAGGTGTTGATTATGACGAACCTATTCACCTGTAGCTATGCTTAAATCCATTCGGATGCTCCTGGCCATAGCGGCTCATTATGATTATGAGATATGGCAGATGGATGTGAAAACAGGTTTCCTTAATGGAAACCTGCTCGAGGACGTGTATGATATAGCCTGAGGGTTTCACATTGATTGATAAAACCAAGGTATGCAAATTGCGACGGTCCATATATGGATTGAAGCAAGCATTCAGGAGCTGGAATATCCTTTTTAATGAGAAAATCAAAAAGTTTGATTTCTCACAAAATCCAGACGAACCTTGTGTGTACAAGAAGGTTAGTGGGAGTGTAGTCGTGTTCCTAATATTGTATGTTGATGACATATTACTTATGGGAAACGATGTTTCAATCTTACAGTCAGTTAAGGTTTGGTTATCAAAGACATTCTCCATGAAAGACCTGGAGAAGCAACCTACATCCTCGGGATTAAGATCTATAGAGATAGATCAAAACGGTTGATTGGTCTTTCGCAGTCTACATATATAGACCGAGTGCTAAAGAGGTTTAGCATGTCGGAATCCAAGAAAGGTTTCCTACCCATCAGGCATAGGGTACACCTTTCGAAGTCTATGTGTCCGCGCACAGAAGACGAGAGGATTTGCATGAGAAAGATTCCCTATGCATCCGCAATAGGATCTATCATGTATGCTATGTTATGTACGAGGCCCGATGTATCGTATGCTCTGAGTGTCACGAGCAGATACCAGTCTGATCCAGGAATGGATCATTGGGTGGTTGTTAAGACGATCCTTAAGTACTTAAGAAGAACTAAGGATGTGTTCCTAATATATGGAGAAGGGGACATGGTGATACGCGGGTATACGGATGCCAGCTTCCAGACAGACAAGGATGATTCCAGGTCTCAGTCTCGATACGTGTTCACCTTGAATGGGGGCGCATTGAGTTGGAAAAGTTCCAAACAAGACACTGTAGCGGATTCTACCATTGAGGCAGAATACATTGCAGCTTCGGAAATAGCAAAGGAAGCGGTTTGGATCAAGAAGTTCATTTATGAACTTGGTGTGATTCCAGCCATTGTTGAAGCAATACTGGTTTACTGCGACAACAATGGAGCAATTGCATAGGCGAAAGAGCCAAGGTCTCATCAATGATCCAAACATGTGCTTCACCGCTATCATCTTATCAGAGAGATCATCAGTAGGAACGAAATACAAATCGAGAAAATTCCCACTGAAAGGAACTTAGCGGATCCTTTGACTAAAGTATTACCTCAAAATAAGTTTGAGGGTCATGTTAGAGCTTATAGTATTGGATACCATAGCGATTGGCATTAGACCAAGTGGGAGTCTGTTAGTAATATATGAGAGATGTCCTAAGGCAATCGCCTTATGTATGAACTATTTATATGATAAATGAAGATTCACTATTTGAGTATACATGTTTTCATGTATTTGATTGGATCTTAAACTCATTTACTGAATGTCCACGATACGATTCACAGCATGAGAGAATTTGTGATTGGATCACAACTAGTGAGTATCTCTACATGTGTAATTGTGATGTATCGGAATTATCCCTATTCGATGAATTGATGGATTTGGACACCATCAATTCTGTCGAGACTAGCACGAGGTATACTCGTTGGTGTATCCAAGTAGCTGATTCCCACTGGTTGAAGACATTGTGATGTCCGGAGTTGATCGTGGATGCTAGTTATGGTAACTAGTTCATTGGAGTGACCAGCCATAAAACTTCATATGGTTCTCTTCATATATAGATATGTCAATGAAGTTCTTATTGTAGCTTAAGTGCGATGTTCTTTTGACTTGCGGTATTCAAGTCATCTTGATAATGGAGACTTATGCTTTGACATCTTAAGCAAGCATCTCTAAGGAGATGTGGACCCGGGATGATTGGGTATAAGTCGAAGTGATCGAAGGTGTTTGAATAGCCTATAAAGGATTCACCACTCCTTGCGAGGAGATGTATACCCATGGCCTCTCGTCAAATTGTTACTAAAGTCTTTGGCCAAAGCATTACATGTTTAGAGTAAGGTACTCTTCGATACATGTGCAGTATCTAGAATCCGTAGGACGAGGAAAAGATACTTGGGCTAGGTGTGACATAGTCAGCCTAGTAGGGACTGACACTATAGACCATGTCCTAAACCAAGTGGGTATAAGATGAGTGAAGGGAATGGGGCACGATTCATTCGAGCTGTTGAAGGGTTTCATAAATAGTTCTGGATCAACCGTTGATCTTTTCGGTTAATTGGGGATCATGATGTACTACTATGTGCCACTCATGATCGTTCTATAATTAATGGTTAATTATAGACGGCCAACATAAACCGAGAACCTATTTGGTCACACGCAAAACGAGCGTAATCCAAAGGATTTAAAACGAGCTTGAGAATGGGATTCTCAGACCGAGAGAAACTAGGTTTGGTTGGACCAAATAAGAAGCGAGCATGAAATTGTTTCAGTTGCAATGGAAGCATGGATGGGCCGTGTCTTATGAAGACATAATGGATGAACCGAAATGGTTTGGTTCTAATCCAATGGAGGAGAATAAACCAAAGGGTTTGGTTTATTTTAAACGAATGAACCAAAAGTTGTTCGGTTCGTTTTAACTTAATATAAACCATCATGGTTTTGTTTATTTTAACTTATATTAATGGAGCGGGTTAACGGGCCTTATTGTTATGATCCAATAACCATTAAGAGAATTAGTTCTCTATAAAAGAGGGCTTAAGGTGTTGTTAAGCCCTAATCCAAAACCCTAACCTAGTTTTGGACGCCAACCTCTCCCTCCTCTCCTTGGTGATTCGGCGCCAACACCATTGTGCCGCCGCCCAACCCCTTGTGGCTCCGTCTAAATTGTTGCCAGTGTCCAAGCTTCGGCCGGTGATCCTCCAGCAACTCTCCGGTGATCTCTTTTGGGTTCCGACTCAAGGTGAGCTTCATCTTTCCTTTTTTGCCTGCCTCTACTCCTCCACCAAAGATGTCCAGTTTTCTGGACAGCTTGTTTTCTTCTCGTCGGAGCATCGTTTGGACGACGTTTGGAGCTCCGACAGCGTCTTACTTACCGGGGATTCGATCTCCGGTAATCCTCAGAGGTGGAGGATGAAGGATTCGTCAAACGGTTGACGAATACCTCTCCGGAGAAGCGAGTTTTGAGGACTCGTCTTTGGATCCGAATTTGGATTCGGATCGTGATCCTTTTTCGATCACGTCGTCTTCAACACGAGGCTAGTAACCCATACGAAGACGAAGCTTGTGACTTTGTGAAGTCATCCCGAAGATACTCGGCGTGGATACGGACAGAGACGATTCTAGCGAGGATCATTCCGGTTGATGCCGTTCCCGCTACACGTGATACGAAAGGTATACGTAGTTAAATTTTCTTTTATTGCAAATTTAAATTTATAGTTATGTCTACACATGTTGTACTATGCATGCGTGTGATGTGTGTGTTGTAATAAATGTAGATTTATTATTTTTATTTCTTCCACTGTGCACATGTTTATGAAACATGTTCCAACACACACTCGCCGCGGTGCCGGAAACCCAACATATAGGACACGGTTTCCTCCTATAATCAACGGCACACCATCTAAATAATATCATTTTCCAACTTACCGGGCATATTGATTTAATCCATATAAATCTCACCCTTTGGTAAATCAAAGAAATAAATACTAAGTACATGTGCCCGTTATTATATCGGGATTAAGAGCATGTACAACATAATATCCGAGGTCCGATTCAATTATGTCGTCAGCAATAAATTGAATTACCTCTATGTCGGTCCTGCTCAATACAGCTAAGTATACTAGTGTAACTCTATGTTCAAGACAAAACAATACCAAGCTACACTACAACCATGCCAATGGTTTGTCCAAAACCATCTTGGTTGTGAGCCTCTACTTATATTCTACAAGGGACTGATAACATGATCTTCTGTGACACACCAAGCACCATGTTATCTACAATGTAAAGTATTAGACAATATGCACACATATAATAAATATAAAGTGCAAACAATGATCATGTGATTCATATTTCAAAATAAAAATGTTCATACAAAAGAGCTAGGCTTTAAGTATACATTCCAACAGAACAAGTGACCGAGTTGAAGTGGGAAGCGAAGTTTCCTACCTTCACCTTGTATTTAAGACATCCTGATATTGATCTCTAAAATATTTCTTCCTCTTCAATAGGTTGTCACAAATTATAATGAAATGTCTCAGCATTGTGCTGATTACCAGTCCAGGATGGCTGCTCGCCATACCACTTCCTAGGCTCAACAAAGAAAGCTAACTCAACAGCTGACTGATAGTAAAAAACGGGAGGTTGCCTTACTTGCTCGCTATGAAGAATTAACTACTAAATTGGTAGCAGCAGGGCAAGAAAAAGAAGAAGTCTTGAAAGATAAAGAAGAAGCCTTAAAGAAGAACAATGCCATTCATCACCAGCTATATTTGCAGACTAACAAGATTCAACATGCCAATGCTCTAGCCTAGGAACTGTTGGAGCACCAAGTTAAACTTAAGGAGGTGTTGGCTATATCATCAAGATCCTCGGCCGCCCTACAACAGGTCCAATCAAACAATAAAAATTTGGGGGTTTGCCTGTTATCATGCCGAGAACAGTTAAAGAGCCTCTCCTCAAAAGTATCTACCTTTCTTGGGGTTTTAACAGACATCGCAGAGCATCTGATTGATGGACTTTCCGAGCTGCAAAAATCGCTTTTTGCATTGCGGAAACCTCGAAAGCCCAGCCACGGATCCGTGCGAAGATATAAAAATAAAAAACATGTATGTGTTTATAGAAACCTAGATCTACATTAGATCTACATAATGAGAGTGTTACCTTCGATGCAAAGCCCTTTGCTTATCCCGCTCGTCCAAACGGTTTGCCGAAACTCAAGAGTGTCAAGTGTACACTACTCTATTGGAATCCACACGGACAAATGGTGGAGAAAATACCTTAGAGTGTGCTAGCACCCTTTAGGAATTTCGGCAAGATGAGGGATTGGGAGAGAAAACTTGAGAGGAGAGCAAGGAAGAAGAAGATGGAGTTACAACCAAATGAATTCCATCTAATGGAATAAAGTGGTCGGCCACCATATCTTGGGGGGTTACATGCATGCATGTAACTCCAAGAGCCAATGGCTTTTGGTCTTGTTGGAATGTATACTGAAAGCCTAAATCTTTTGTATGAATATTTTTATTTTGAAATAAGAATCACATGATCATTGTTTGCACTTTATATTTATTATATGTGTGCATATTGTCTAATACTATACATTGTAGATAACATGGTGGTTGGTGTGGTACAGAAGATCATGTTATCAGTCCCTTGTAAAATATAAGTAGAAGCTCACAACCAAGATGGTTTTGGACAAACCATTGGCATGGTTGTAGTGTAGCTTGGTATTATTTTGTCTTGAACATAGAGTTACACTAGTACACTTAGGTGTATTGAGCAGGACCGACATAGAGGTGATTCAATTTATTGCTGACTACATAATTGAATCGGACCTCGGATATTATGTTGTACATGCTCTTAATCCCGATATAATAACGGGCACATGTACTTAGTATTTATTTCTTTGATTTACCAAAGGGTGAGATTTATATGGATTAAATCAATATGCCCGGTAAGTTGAAAAATGATATTATTTACATGGTGTGTCGTTGATTATAGGAGGAAACCGTGTCCTATATATTATGTTGATGATGTCCCCTTGAGGAGCTCATAAGGTTCATCATGTAAACCCTGCAGGTTGACTTAGTCAACATGATGATAAGGTTGAGTGGTACTACTCGAGGAGTTAGACGTTAATTGATTGATGGTCAGTAAATCAATTAATTGGTGGACATTCGATATCTTAAATACGGGGAGATGAATGTACAAATAATGTATGGAGCCCATATTAATTTATGGGGGTTGGTGAGGTAATTCAATAATGATCCTCTAGTGGAATGGAACATTATTGATGGATCAAGTACGTGTGATTCCAATCCATCGGGTGGCCAAGATCCAACTCCTCCTCATGGTCCCTATCGTAGCCTAATATAAACCTCATGAAGCCTAGATCCAATGATGGAAAACAAATCCCTAGATCCGACGGTGGAGAATAATTCTCTAGATTCGACGGTTGAGATTAAATCCCTAGATCCGATGGTTGAGATTAAATCCCTAGATCCGACGGTGGAGATTAAATCTCTAGATCCGACGGTTGAGATTAAATCTCTAGATCCGACGATTGAGATTAAATCCATAGATCCGACGATGGAGATTAAATCTCTATATCCGACGGTTGAGATTAAATCTCTAGATCCGACGTTTGAGAGTAAATCCCTAGAACCGACGGTGGAGATTAAAACAAGGCTTAAGCCCAGCTCTATATAAGGGTTCTTAAGGTGGGCGGCAAGGAAGAGGTTGGATGTTTTTGGAGATTAGGGTTTTACCTTTCATTTGCTTGGGCGGCAAGAAACCCTAGGGAGATTAGGGTTTGGTTCTTTGGTTGGGCGGCTAGGGTTTACAAGGAGAGTGGGCGGCAACAATAGGTCTTCTTCCTAAGGTGTTGGCCAGCTCCGTCCTCTCCTCCCTCTACCTTGGTCGGCGCTCAACCTATTCCTCTTCTCCCCTTCTTTTCCTCTTGGTTGGCGGAACAAAGGAGCTAGGGATTGTTCCCTTGTTCGGTTCCATGGTTGGCCATCTTGTTCTCCTTTTCTTGGGCTCGGCGGCATCAAGCCTTTGTGGCTTGGTGGTTGGCTCAAGAAAGAAGGGAAGGAGAGTTCTTCTTTCTTTCGATTGAAGAAGATCTAGGAAGCTTCAACTTATGGAGGATCTTCGCCCACACGAAGTCTACAAGGAGGTTAGGACATACGATAGAAGATCAAGAGGTATAAAAGTTTTACAAGTTTTATTATTGATCTTTGCATGTTCTTATTAATATTATTGTATGTGTTGATTATACATGTCTACATCCATATGTATTTGTAAAATCATCGACCCAGAAGATAAACAAAAAAACCGGCTATCCGTCCGTAGACTATTCCGCGGCTAACCGACTAGAAGAGTTTTGTTGCTTGAACAACTAGTTTGTTCAAGCGATCGCTCAAGTCGTTAGCACGACGACGAATTGGTTGAGCTTAGGAAACTCATCCCATCCGGATTAGTTTTCATTAGTGAAAATTTTAATCCGGGGACATGGGAGCCTCCGAGCAACTCCATCAAAATGGTATCAGAGCTACGGTTTCCGGTTTTGTGTGTTTTGGATTCAGTTACTTTTGATGCACTTATCATATATTGTGTATGCCGGATGATAGAAGGATGTGCATAGGATAACTTTTTGGTTGCAGGCATAAGTTTCAACTTTATGGCTATATATGTGTGTATGTAATTGCATGTGTGTATGATTGTATATTATTTGAATCCTCGGGGTTGACGAGGCTAAATTAGTATTTAATTTTTGTAATTGAATACGGCATTGTTTAGCCACTCATTTTAGTTTACTTTCAATCTAGATTATTTGTACACTCCTTCGTGGAGTATAGGATCGATGGATGTAAATTAAAATAGTTTGTCTTAGCTCGGATCTCTTTGGTGACTTGCGCACGGGAAAAGGTGGAGTGGACAAGGTGGCGACACGACGGGACGCTTATTGGAGAACAATGTCATAATAGTTGGGAAAATTCTGATTTTTTCCATATTTATTGCTGATTTGTTTTATATGCATGTTGTGTGTGCTTGAAAATTCCTCACTGTCAATTTACTAAGTGGGAGAGGGACATTTTAATTAATTCCCGTGACCTCCATTAAAATTTGACGTGTGATGCAATAAACTTGCGCGTCGGCTCTGAGTGCCTTCCTCCCCATCGGATGAGTTTCTTTGCGGATCACTAGGTCAAATAATGGTTATAGGAAATTATTTAGGAGCGGGTGTACTTCTTCATCGGTAAGGCACATAATCCGAAATAATTCCCTTAGTATCGTGTAATGGTGCACACTTAGATGCAAATAAAAAGTATCCTCCCCATCGGAGTCACTGCTTTTATTTGTAGGGCCAAAGAGGAACCAACTATTAATTTCATTTGTCAAAAAGTAAGGTTGACAAGATAATAAAATTAAAGGGTTAAACCTCCTCTTACAAATGTAGAATTCATATACGTCCACACTATCATGGCATGTGATATTCTCGGTGTTTTGAGGTGTTGGTTGATTTCGAAATTTTATTGTTTGAGGAATCAATGATATTTGAAATCTAATATTTTGATCATTGTGATTCTTAAGTTTTTCAAATGGCTTCCACTTGCTGTGATATTAAAAGAAAATAAACTTACTGGAACAAATAATATTGATTCGAAAAGAAATTTTGATATTGTCTTAACTGCAGAGGAGTACAAATTTGTACTCTTCGAGGTCTGTCCTCCTAAGCCCACCGATGACTCTGATGAAAAGGAAAAAGAAAGTTATAAGAAATGGATCAAGGCATATGAGATGGCGTGGTGTTACATTTTGGCATCTATGTCAAATGAGCTACAACATCAGCATCAGACCATGGCCACGGCTTATGACATGATGCTCAATCTCAAGGAACTTTTCGGACATCAGAGTAGAGCGGCTAGATAGGAGGCTATGAGGAACATGATGACGACCACCATGATCGAGGGAACACCCATTAGGGACCATGTTCTCAAGATGATGGCTCATCTGAATGAGATGGAAGTCCTCGGAGCTGAGATCGATGGGGAAACCCAGGTCGATATCATTCTCCAGTCTCATCCTAGGAGTTTTGAGCAGTTCCGCCTCAACTACATCATGAAGAACAGGTTGTATTCGTTGGCGGAGCTTCTGACAGAACTCCAGGCGGCAGAGGGGCTTTTTCGTCAAAGTGCTAAAGTCATGGTTCCTCAGAAGGTTTCTACTTCTAAACCGAAAGGGAAGAAGAAGAAGAAGCAAGGTGGAGCAAAGAAAGTGGCAGGAGTGAAGAAGCCGAAAGGCAAGTGCTTCACTTGCAAGCAGACTGGACATTGGAAGGCAGACTATCCTCGCCGAAAGAACAAAGGTATATCTTCTTGTTTAGTTGTTGAAACATGTTTAGCGATGTTATCTACCAGTACCTAGTGTGTAGATACAGGAGCCACTGATCATGTCTGAAATACTTTGTTGGGGTTCCAGGAAACCCGACGACTAGCTGGGAGAGAGATTACCGTCTTCATGGGAAATGCTTCAAAGGTGGCAGCTATTGCAGTGGGAGACGTTTATTTATCTTTTGATAGGAATAATGTTTTGGTTTTGAGAAATTGTCTTTATGTACCTACTTTTAGAAAGAATCTGATTTCAGTTTCTAAATTATTTCTAGATGGATTTTCTATTTCTTTTAATGAGAAAGTTGTTATAAAAAGGAATTGGGAGATTATCTGTTCTGGTACATTGGTTGGCAATTTGTACACTCTTGAACCGAAAACTCCCACGATACATATAGAAGTGAATAACTCATCTTCTAAGTCTAATAAGAAAAAAGAACCTTCGAAAATGAACCAGACATATCTTTGGCACCTAAGACTTGGTCAAATTAACCTGAGTAGAATTCAAAGGTTGATAGCTGATGGACCCTTGGGTTCATTAGTGGTGGAAGATCTCCCAACCTGCGAGTCTTGCTTGGAAGGTAAGATGACCAAGAGGCCTTTTAAGGCTAAGGGGTATAGAGCCAAAGATGTATTGGAATAGGTTCATTCTGATTTGTACGGTCCTATGTCTATCCAGGCTAGAGGTAGCTTTTAATACTTTGTCTCTTTTATAGACGAATATTCAAGGTATGGATACATTTACTTGATGCGCCGCAAGTTTGAATGCTTTGACAAGTTCAAAGAATTCAAGGCTGATGTGGAGAACCGTCAAGGTAAAAGTATCAAGACACTACGATCTGATCGTGGTGGCGAGTACCTCTTGGGAGAGTTTAGGAGTTACTTATTAGAGGTTGAGATTCAATCCCAATTGTCCGCACCTGGCACACCCCAGCAGAATGGTGTGGTGGAGCGAAGGAATAGGACTCTTATTGAGATGGTCAGATCGATGATGAGTTATTCTGAGTTACCTAATTCATTCTGGGGGTTTGCCCTAGAAATGGCAGCACACATTCTGAACTTGGTTTCATCTAAGTCAGTACCCTCTACTCCCACAGAATTGTGGACTGGGCGAAAGCCTAGTCTAAGACATATTTGGATTTGGGGTAGTCCAGCACATGTGCTGAAGGGAGATGCTGGTAAGTTGGAATCTTGTATAAAACTACCCTTGTTTATTGGCTACCCTAAGGGAACGAAGGGTGGTTTGTTCTATAGTCCTAGAGATCAGAAGGTGATCGTGAGTACGAATGCTAGATTTCTAGAGGAGGACTATGTGATGAACCACAAGCCCACGAGTAGGATTGTTCTTGAGGAGTTGACAGGGGAAGTCCCGACTTCAGTATCACCGATACAAGAGGAAGTACCACAAGTCACTGCACCGCGTGTCACAGAGCATACACAGGAGGCACCTCGTCATAGTGGGAGGGTTGTTAGACAACCCTAGAGATTCATGTTCTTGGGAGAGTCTTCGGACTTAGTCCCTGGTAAACATGAACCTGATCCCTGGACATATGACGAGGCACTCCAAGATAGAGATGCGGTATCTTGGCAAAGAGCAATGAATTCAGAGATAGAATCTATGGATTCTAATCATGTCTGGGAGCTAGTAGAACCACCCGATGGTGTGAAAGCCATTGGATGTAAGTGGATCTACAAGAGAAAGAGAGGAGTAGACGGGAAGGTTGAGACCTTCAAAGCTAGGCTTGTTGCGAAAGGGTATACTCAGAAAGAGGGTATCGATTATGAGGATACATTTTCAATGGTAGCTATTCTTAAGTCTATCCGGATTCTCTTATCTATTGCTGCTCATGTGGATTATGAGATTTGGCAGATGGATTTCAAGACTGCTTTCCTTAACGGAAGTCTTGAGGAAAACATCTATATGAAGCAACTAGAGGGATTCATTGCAAAGGGCAAAGAGCATCATATGTGTAAGCTTAATCAGTCCATTTATGGATTGAAGAAAGCTTCTAGATCTTGGAACATCCACTTTGATGAGGTAATCCAGTCATATGGATTTATTCAAAGTCCGGATAAGCCTTGTGTATACAAGAGATGTGATGGAAACGTAGTGGTATTTCTTGTACTATACGTAGATGATATTTTGTTAGTTGGCAACAATATCAGAGTGTTATCAGACGTAAGGGTATGGTTGTCCAAACAGTTTGATATGAAGGACTTGGGAGAAGTGGGACACATCCTTGGGATGAAGGTAATAAGGGATCGCAAGAAAAGGATGTTGTGCTTATCTCAAGCTTCATACATTGACACTATCCTTGCTCGTTTTAGCATGCAGAACTCCAAGAAAGGTTTTCTATCTTTTAGGCATGGAGTACCTTTATCTAAAGAGATGTGTCCCAAAACATCAAAGGAGATAGAGGAGATGAAGACGGTTCCTTATGCTTCGGCAGTATGAAGCCTCATGTATGCTATGCTATGTACGAGACCAGATATCTGCTTTGTCGTGGGCATGGTTAGCAGATATCAGAGTAATCCTGGACAGAGACATTTGACTGCTGTAAAGCATATATTGAAGTACCTGAGAAGGACTAGGGATTATATGCTGGTCTACCGAGCAGATCAATTAGTACCTGTGGGTTACACAGATTCTGATTTCCAATCAGATAGGGACAACAATAAGTCTACCTTAGGGTTTGTGTTTACTTTTGAAGGTGGAGCCATAGTATGGAGGTGTGTCAAGCAGAAATGTGTGGCGGACTCTACCATGGAAGCTGAGTATGTGGCAGCCTATGAGGTAGCCAAGGAAGTTGTATGGCTGAGGAACTTCTTGATGGACTTGGATGTGATTCCTAGTTTGCCCAGAACTATCACAATTTATTATGATAACAGTGGTGCAGTTGCAAACTCAAAGGAACCACGAGCCCATAAGGCGAGTAAACACATAGAGCGCAAGTACCACCTGATACGAGAGATCGTTAAGCGAGAAGTAGTTGTCACCAAGATTGCATCAAAGGATAACCTGGCGGATCCTTTAACTAAGGCCCTTCCAGCGAAAGCGTTTCATAGGCATGTGGAGGACATGGGAATCAGATGTATGACAATATGAGGACAGCATAGTCTTTTAGTATAAGTGGGAGATTGTTGAAATGTATACTGAAAGCCTAGCTCTTTTGTATGAATATTTTTATTTTGAAATAAGAATAACATGATCATTGTTTACACTTTATATTTATTATATGTGTTCATATTGTCTAATACTTTACATTGTAGATAACATGGTGCTTGGTGTGGCACAGAAAATCATGTTATCAGTACCTTGTAAAATATAAGTAGAGGATCACAACCAAGATGGTTTTGGACAAACCATTGGCATTGTTGTAGTGTAGCTTGGTATTGTTTTGTCTTGAACATAGAGTTACACTAGTACACTTAGGTGTATTGAGCAGGACCGACATAGAGGTGATTCAATTTATTGCTGACTACATAATTGAATCAGACCTCGGATATTATGTTGTACATGATCTTAATCCCGATATAATAACGGGCATGTGTACTTAGTATTTATTTCTTTGATTTACCAAAGGGTGAGATTTATATGGATTAAATCAATATGCCTGGTAAGTTGGGAAATGATATTATTTACATGGTTTGCCGTTGATTATAGGAGGAAATCGTGTCCTATATATTAGGTTGATGATGTCCCCTTGGGGAGCTCATAAGGTTCATCATGTAAACCCTGCAGGTTGACTTAGTCAACATGATGATAAGGTTGAGTGGTACTACTCGAGGAGTTAGATGTTAATTGATTGATGGTCAGTAAATCAATTAATTGGCAGACATTCGATATCTTAAACACGGGGAGATGGATGTACAAATAATGTATGGAGCCCATATTAATTTATGGGGGTTGGTGAGGTAATTCAATGATGATCCTCTAGTGGAATGGAACATCAATGATGGATCAAGTACGTGTGGTTCCGATTCATCGGGTGGCCAAGATCCAACTCCTCCTCATATTCCCTATCGTAGCCTAATATAAACCTCATGAAGCCTAGATCCAATGATGGAAAACAAATCCCTAGATCTGACGGTGGAGAATAAATCTCTAGATCCGACGGTAGAGATTAAATCTCTAGATCCGACGGTTGAGATTAAATCCCTAGATCTGACGGTGGAGATTAAATCTCTAGATCCGACGGATTAGATTAAATCTCTAGATCCGATGGTTGAGATTAAATCCCTAGATCCGATGGTGGAGATTAAATATCTAGGTGCGACTGTTGAGATTAAATCTCTAGATCCGATGGTTGAGATTAAATCCCTAGAACTGACGGTGGAGATTAAAATAAGGATTAAGCCCAACTCTATATAAGGGTGCTTAAGGTGGGTGGCAAGGAAGAGGTTGGATGTTTTTGGAGATTAGGGTTTTGCCTTTCATTGGATTGGGCTGCAAGAAACCCTAGGGAGATTAGGGTTTGGTTCTTTGGTTGGGCGGCTAGGGTTTACAAAGAGAGTGGGCGGCAACAATAGGTCTTCTTCCTAAGGTTTTGGCCGGCTCCTTCCTCTCCTCCCTCTACCTTGGTTGGCGCTCAACCTATTCCTCTTCTCCTCTTCTTTTCCTTTTGGCCGGCGGCACAAAGGAGCTAGGGATTGTTCCCTTGTTCGGTTCCTTGGTTGGCCATCTTGTTCTCCTTTTCTTGGGGTCGGCGGCATCAAGCCTTTGTGGCTTGGTGGTTGGCTCAAGAAAGAAGGGAAGGAGAGTTCTTCTTTCTTTCGATTGAAGAAGATCTAGGAAGCTTCAACTTATGGAGGATCTTCGCCCACACTAAGTCTACAAGGAGGTTAGGACATACGATAGAAGATCAAGAGGTATAAAAGTTTTACAAGTTTTATTATTGATCTTTGCATGTTCTTATTAATATGATTGTATGTGTTGATTATACATGTCTACATCCATATGTATTAGTATAATCATGGACCCCAAAGATAAACACAAAAACCGGCGATTCGTCCGTCGTCTATTCCGCGGCTAACCGACTAGAAGAGTTTTGTTGCTTGAACAACTAGTTTGTTCAAGCGATCGCTCAAGTCGTTAGCACGACGATGAATTGGTTGAGCTTATGAAACTCATCCCATCCGGAATAGTTTTCATTAGTGAAAATTTTAATCCGGGGACATGGGAGCCAACGAGCCTCCGAGCAACGTCATCAGGTCTCCCTCGTGAGGTGGCACCACATGATAAGTCAATGATGATGTGGAAAACCATCATTAGCCGACCCCCATGCCATGTCACCATGACATGGAAATTGGTCAAGTCAAAATTGACCATTCATCTTCCCTCAAGTCAAGTCAAACTTGACCTCTTATCTCCCATGGTTGATCAAATCTAACCACTTGACTCAAGTCAATTTGATTTAATGAATCTCTATTCATTAATTTAATTTGACTCAATGAATCAAATCTAAATTAGACTCATTCAACATTTGAATCAAATTGTGTCTAACTCAATTAGTCTAATCTGGATTACTCTTAATCTAATTTGGTTCATCCCATGAACCTAATCCTCAGGGTTCATCATATGAACCTAATCTCCATCTAATTGCCCTTTGTGTGTGACCCAATAGGTTCTTGTAACGTTGGCAATGTCCCTAAACCGATTTAGGAACATAAGCAATGAGCGGTATCTAGAAATACATCATTGCTACCCAAGTTAGAAGAATGTTGAGCTCCAACATCACCTTTGTGACTACTAATTGTGACTCTCACAATATGTGACAATTCTACTCGATCCAATTGAGTTAACTAGTTTTACTCAATCTAATTGAGTTTACTCTAACCCAAGCCATGATAGGTGGGACCAAGATTGTCCCTCCACACCCTACCAAGATAATATGCGTTGCTCTACTTTGGCAGATTCAACAACTACAAATGATCGAGGTAGTGATTGGTATCAAGGACTTGGTAGGCAGTTTCGAGTTGATTCGATTAATATCTAATCTAATCGTAATATGTATCATATATGCATTGAAGCCTTTATTATCCTATAATATCATGCATCATATACATACAAGCATTATTCTAGCATTCATCATATACATACAAGAAAAATATCCTAGCATGCATCATATACATACAAGCATTATTCTCCTAGCATGCATCACATACCTACAAGCATATATATATATATATATATATATATATATATATATATATTAATTGTGATTAGGTCATGGCCCTACTACGATCTTCTCAAGCCAATGAGAAGATTAGATGGTCAACCTAGGGTTAGCGGCTTCTCCAAGCGCCTCCTTTGACCGCCATGTGTCGTCGGCACCCTTCTCGTAACTCCGTCTAGAAGTGGACCTTCCACCGCTCCATTTTATACATAACAAACATGAAACTCGAGTTACATTCGAATCTAAAACTATTTACAACTAGAATATTAAAAGAAGAGGCATGACGTGCAGGTCGCATACGCTATACAACAAGCACAATCACAAAAATGACATGCAGGCCGTTTATGAATTACAACACATTAACATCCAATCATTTTGGGGTTCTTGGGTCATGGCCATCACAGAATTATATATAATACTAAATTATGTATTTTACAGAAAATTTCTATAATTTTTCCTTTTTTTCAATTTTATGAGTCACCTCTCCGTAACGGTCCCGCCAAGCGATTTCCGGGCGCGATCGAGGGACAAGGGCCCTTTCAGGGATAGGGGAAGCGCCCCTACTCACAAAAATAAACTTTATGAGTGTCCCTACTAGATCTTACAGTGACTTAAGTCGCTGTCCCAAAAACCTAAAGTGAGAACTCGCCGTTTCGGAGAGTTTTTCTCGGCGGTTGAAGGCTACAAGTATCCCAACACTTGTTGCTTCGACTCTTTGAGAAAAATACCCAAAATTTTTTAAAAATAGGAAATTTACAGAAACTTAAAAATATGTAATTTTTATATCTAATACAAAAATTACAAATATGAAATGCATACATGCTTCGCACGTGGCTCTGATTCGATGAGTTGCGAAAACGCTTTTTGAGTTGCGAAAACCTCGGAAGCCCGGCCACGGATCCCTACGAAGATATAAAAATAAAAAACATGTATGTGTTTATAGAAACCTAGATCTACATGATGAGAGCGTTACCCTCGATTCGATGCCCTTCGCTTATCCCGCTCGTCCAAATGCTTTGTCGGAACTCAAGAGTGTCAAGTGTACACTCCTCTATTGGTATCCACACGGACAAATGGTGGAGAAAATACCTTAGAGTGTGCTAGCACCCTTTAGGAATTTCGGCAAGATGAGGGATTGGGAGAGAAAACTTGAGTGGAGAGCAAGGAAGAAGAAGATGGAGTTACAACCAAATGAATTCCATCTAATGGAATAAAGTGGCCGGCCACCATATCTTGGGGGGGGGGGGGTTACATTCATGCATGTAACTCCAAGAGCCAATGGCTCTTGGTCTCCCTCATGAGGTGGCACCACATGATAAGTCAATGATGATGTGGAACACCATCATTGGGTGCCCCCCCCCTCCCGTGCCTGTCACCATGACATGGAAATTGGTCAAGTCAAGATTGACCATTCATCTTCCCTCTCAAGTCAAGTCAAACTTGAATTCTTATCTCCCATGGTTGATCAAATCTAACCATTTGACTCAAGTCAATTTGATTTAATGAGTCTCTATTCATTAATTTAAATTGACTCATTGAATCAAATCTAAATTAGACTCATTCAACACTTGAATCAAATTGAGTCTAACATAATTAGTCTAATTTGGATTACTCTTAATCCAATTTGGTTCATCCCATGAACCTAATCCTCATGGTTCATCATATGAACCTAATCTCCATCTAATTTCCCTTTGTGTGTGACCCTATAGGTTCTTGTAACGTTGGCAATGCCCCTAAACCGATTTAGGAACATAAGCAATGAGCTGTATCTAGCAACACATCATTGCTACCCAAGTTACAAGAATGTTGAGCTTCAACATCACCTTTGTGACTACTAATTGTGACTCTCACAATATGTGACAATGTCCCTATATCCATGACATCTAGATTGACCAATTGAGGAATAGACCATGTCATCCTCGGTACAATCTATATCTTGAACTCCAAGTAGACTCACTCTAATCAAATGAGCTCAATATCTCATATCGACTCATTTGGGCATAGCCATGCACTTCGTGGTCTCACTCTATAAAGAATAACGATGTCACTCCCGTCATATAGGAGAGATAGATCCCATCTACATCACTCACATCCCTCCTCATAATTTGTTACATACCCAGTAATCGCCTTTATAGTCCACCCATTTACGGGTGACATTTGATGAAGTCAAAGTATGGAACTCCTTATGTAGGGAACCATGGTGACTTCAAGTCTAAGGACTAATAGATATACTAATAGCCACATGAGAAAGTAAATGACACTTATATAATGATCCATGATACTTTCTCATAGCGGGTCAGTATACATTCTCCAATGCATACTCATGTGTCAACTTGATATCTCATATACATGACTTGTGAGATCAAGTCATCGTGTTGACCTACATGCTTGTCTCTACGCATTAACATTGTCTTTAAATGTTAATACCTAACTAGGAATGATTAAGAGTAGTGTTCTTTATATCATCTCATTATCGATTCAACCAATCGATTGATATAGATAAGAACCTACTACTCAAGGACATTATTATACTTAGTCTATTTTGCACCAATACAAGTAAATATAATAACCATGCCTTTATAAATAGGAATATAATATAATAAAGTTCATACAACAATCATCACATGATTGGCTCTAGGGCTTTCACTAACACTGCAGGCACTGAAAAAGGAGTATGCTCAAGCTGTAACCTCCCTGGGCCAATACGCTATAACCGCCGTAAAAGAAAGGGACACTCTCGTCACCTAGATGGGCAATAATGAAGCTCAATGGAAAGAGCGGTGGGAAGAACTGCTGACAAAAGGTGCCAATAAAGGGGAAAAGTTGTTATTCTTAGTCTTTAAAGGGGCTAGTAAACAACATGTTGCCCATGACCACCCCCCTCCATGCACATATATCAACTACTTGAGTGTGGAGGCATCTATGGGAGAATATCCACATGAGGTCTTCAAATTGTAGCTCTTTACCCCTCTTGAACTGTACTGAATATATATATATATATAGATAGATAGATAGATGGATATATTGATAGATAGAGAGAGATAGAGACAGAGAGAGAGAGAGAATGTTGAATTTCACTGAAATAATCTGTGTCCCTTCTTCTCCTAAGCTATTCCGGATAACAACATCTTCCTTGTCAAATGAATACCTTCTCTTTATTGTGCCTAATTGCCTCTAACCAAAAGCTTTCCAGGTGCTAGTCGACTGATACATGGCCTCCGTAGAGATTACCTAGGCTAGTTTGAAAAATATTGTATTTTCATATTATCCTGAGTTGTTTCCCTAGTGGGAGCGACCCACCACTACTGAGTGAACTTGCACTCAAGTCGGATCAACCTTTAATAGGCTCTATCCTCTTAATCAAATGGCGATACGAATAGTCACTTTATTGTCAATGTTCTTACTATTCCCGATACCAACCCTTCAGTTACTCCATCCAACCATCCGAATTCTTCTTCTCTTTCAAGGAAAAATATTGATTCTCCTTCCCTTCTATAAATACCTACCACGAGACCTCTTGACTTCATACTACTTCCATGGCTTCTCCTTCACTCCCCATTAGCATAAGTTCCAACACAGACTCAGCTAATGACCCGGATACTAGTTCTATGGAGACCTCAGTATACCGGCCTCCACCTCCTCAAACTTCTACCAACACAGTAGCTCCATACCCCCAAGAGGTCCTTCTGACCTCCTTTCCCTTCCTGTGGCAATCATTTATGGAACCCTCCTGTAGCTCTGCTACAACTCACAAAGGGTCTCCCTCCTCCACCAGCGGACACTCCTTTTCCTCTGCCGACTGATGATCGTCCTCCCCATCAGGTTGAGGTCCCTCGTGTTGGGATGTATACTAAAAGCCTAGCTCTTTGGTATGAACATTTTATTTTGAAATAAGAATCACATGATCATTGTTTGCACTTTATATTTATATATGTGCATATTGTCTAATACTTTACATTGTAGATAACATGGTGCTTGGGTGTGGCACAGAAGATCATGTTATCAGTCCCTTGTAGAGTATAAGTAGAGGCTCACAACCAAGATGGTTTTGGACAAACCATTGTCATGGTTGTAGTGTAGCTTGGTATTATTTTATCTTGAACATAAAGTTACACTAGTACACTAAGGTGTATTGAGCAGGACCGACATAGAGGTGATTCAATTTGTTGCTGACTACATAATTGAATCGGACCTCGGATATTATGTTGTACATGCTCTTAATCCCGATATAATAACGGACACATGTACTTAGTATTTATTTCTTTGATTTACCAAAGGGTGAGATTTCTATGGATTAAATCAATATGCCCAGTAAGTTGGAAAATGATATTATTTACATGGTGTGCCGTTGATTATAGGAGGAATCTGTGTCCTATGTATTAGGTTGATGATGTCCCCTTGAGGAGCTCATAAGGTTCATCATGTAAACCCTGTAGGTTGACTTAGTCAACATGATGATAAGGTTGAGTGGTACTACTCGAGGAATTAGATGTTAATTAATTGATGGTCAGTAAATCAATTAATTGACGGACATTCGATATCTTAAACACGGGGAGATGGATGTACAAATAATATATGGATCTCATATTAATTTATGGGGGTTGGTGAGGTAGTTCGATGATGATCCTCTAGTGGAATGGAACATCATTGATGGATCAAGTTTGTGTGGTTCCGATCCATCGGGTGGCCAAGACCCAACTCCTCCTCATGGTCCCTATCGTAGCCTAATATAAACCTCATGAAGTCTAGATCAAATGATGGAAAACAAATCTCTAGATCCGACGGTTGGGATTAAATCCCTAGAACCGACGGTGGAGATTAAATCTCTAGATCCGACGGTTGGGATTAAAACCCTAGAACCGACGGTTGAGATTAAATCTCTAGATCCGACGGTTGGGATTAAATCCCTAGAACCGATGGTTGAGATTAAATCTCTAGATCCGACGGTTGAGATTAAAACCCTAGAACCGATGGTGGAGATTAAACCAAGGCCTAAACCTAACTCTATATATAAGGGAGCATGGGTTGGGCGGCAATAAGTTTTTTGGATGATGGAAATTAGGGTTTAGCCTCTCTTTGCTTGGGCGGCAAGAAACCCTAAGGAGGAAACCCTAATTAGGGTTTGGCTTCTTGGGTTGGGTGGCCATGGTGAGGAAAGGAGAGTGGGCGGTAACTTGTGGAAGAGTTCTTCTTCTTCCTAGGGAAGGTGGCCGGTTCTAGATCTCCCCCTTCCACCATGGTTGGACGGCAAGAAATAGGAAGAGGCTAGGGTTAGTGTTTAGTCCATGATGGTGGGCGGCAACCCTTCTTCCTCCTTCCTCCTTGGTTTGGCCGGCGCCCAAGCTTCACCCTTCTTTCTATGGATTAGGTTGGTTTGGGAAATTAGGGTTTTCCCTTCCATTAGTGGGCGGCAAGAAACCCTAGAGTTTTCCTTTCCTTGGTTTGGCGGCTAGGTTATGGAGGGGAAAGTGGTCGGCAATTATAGGAGAGGATATCTTCTTCTTCTTCCTAGGGTGTTGCCGGCTCGTAGATCTTTTCCCTCTACCTTGGTCGGCGGTCAACCTATTCCTCTCATCCTCTCCTTGTTCTCTTTGGACCGGCAGCAAACATCATGCTTGGAGCTTGATGGTTGGTCCTAGATAAGAGATGAGTTTTGTTTCCATTTTGTTCTCTCTATTCTTGGGGCCGGCGGCATCAATCCTTTGTGGATTGGTGGTTGGCTCAAGCAAGAAGGGAAAGAGAGTTCTTCTTTCTTTGGATTGAAGAAGATCTAGGATGCTTCAACTTGTGGAGGATCTTCGCCCACACGAAGTCTACAAAGAGGTTAGGACATACGATAGAAGATCAAGAGGTATAAAAGTTTTATAACTTTTATTATTGTTCTTTGCATGTTCTTATTGATATGCTAGCTTATGTTCTTTATGTTAGTATATGTTGATTATACTAGTTTACATTTGTATGTATTTGTATAATCTTGGACCGCGAAGATAAACACAAAAACCGGCGATCCGTCCGTCGTCTCTTCCGCGGCTAACCGACTAGATTGTGTTGCTTGAACAACTAGTTTATTCAAGCGATCGCTCAAGTCATTAGCACGACGATGATTTGGTTGTGCTTAGGAAACTTATCCCATCCGGATTAGTTTTCATTAGTGAAAATTTTAACCCGGGGACATGGGAGCCGATGAGCATTCTGGAGAAATAGCACATTACCAACAATTGGTATCAGAGCCACGATTTCTGGTTTTGTGTATTTTGGATTCGGTTACTTTCACACACTTATCATATATTGTGTATGTCGGTTAATAGTAGGATGTGTGTAGGCTAACTTTTTGGTTGCAGGCATAAAATCCAACTATTATGGCTATATATGAGTGTATGTGATTGCATGTGTGTCTGATTGTATATTATTTGAATCCTCGGGGTTGACGAGGCTAAATTAGTATTTAATTTTTGTAATTAAATACGGCATTGTTTAGCCACTCTTTATTTTATTTGACTTTCGATCTAGATTTCATGTACACTCCCTTGTGGAGTATAGGATCGATGGATGTAAAATAAAATAGGTTTTATTCTCGGCTCGGATCTCCGGATGGCTCGTACATGGCGTAGGAGGAGCGGATAGTTGGCGACCCGACGGGACACATATTGGAGAATAATTCCATAATTGTTGGAAAAAAATTTTGTTTTTTTCCATATTTATTGCTGATTTGTTTTATATGCATGTTGTGTATGCTTAAAAATTCCTCATTTTCGATTTACTAAGTGGGAGAGGGACATTTTAATTAATTCCCGCGGCCTCCATTACAATTTGACATGTGATGCAACAAACTTGCGCGTCGGCTCTGAGTGCCTTCCTCCCCATCGGATGAGTTTGTTTGCGGATCACTAGGACAAATAATGGTTATAGGAAATTATCTAGGAGCATGTGTACTTCCACAGCGGTAAGGCACATAATCCGAAATAATTCCCTTAGTACCATGTAATGGTGCACACTTAGATGCAAATAAAAAGTATCCTCCCCACCGGAGTCACTGCTTTTATTTGTAGGGCCAAAGAGGAACCAACTATTAATTTTATTTGTCAAAAAGTAAGGTTGACAAGATAATAAAATTAATGGGTAAAACCTCCTCTTACAAATGGAGAATTCGTATACGTCCTCACTATCGTGGCATGCGATATTCTCGGTGTTTTGAGGTGTTGGTTGATTTTGAAATTTTATTGTTTGAGGAATCAATAATTTTTTGAAATCTAAAGTAATGATCTATCTGATTCTTAGGATTTTCAAAATTGACTTTCAGTCCACTTGCAATGATACTAAAGGAAATAAACTTACTGTACCCAAATAATGTTGATTGGAAAAGATTCTAGATATTGTCTTATCTGCTAAGGAGTACAAGTATGCGCTCTTCAAATAGTGTCCTCAAGCCATCGTTGCTCAAAAAGGGTTTCTACTTCTAAGTCGAAAGGCAAGAAGAAGAAGAAACAAGGTGGAGCAAAGATGGTGGGAGGATCTCAGGGAATAGTGAAGAAGCCGAAAGGCAAGTACTTCACTTGCAAGCAGGATGGACATTGGAAGAAGGACTGTCCCAATCCAAAATAGAACAAAGGTATATCTTTTGGACTAGTCATTGAAACATGATTAGCGGTGATATCTACCGGCACCTGGTGAGTAGATACGGGAGCCTCTAATCATGTCTCAATAATAATTTGCAGGGTTCGAAACCCGATGACTAGCTAAAGGGGAGATTACCATTTACTTAGGCAATGCCATGATGGTGGCGGCTATTGCAGTGGGAGAAGTTTTATTTATCTTTTGAAAATAATAAAAATTTTGTTCTGGAAAATTCCCTTTAGGTACCTTTATTTAGAAAGAATTTAGTTTCAGTTTCTAAATTATTATGGATGGATATTCTATTTCTTTTAATGAAAGAGTTGTTATAAAAGGAATAAGGAGAATATCTATTAAGGTACATTGAAAGGAAATTTGAACCAAAACCTCCCACGATGCAAATTGAAGTTAATAACTAATTTTCTAATTCCAATAAGAGAAAAGAACCTTCGAAGATGAACCAAACATATCTTTGGCTTCTTAGGCTTGGTCACATTAACCTAAGCATAATTCAAAAGTTGAAAGCTGATGGACTTTGGGTTCATTAGTGTGTTGGTTGTTCGCTTCGGAGGCTCATTGGCTCCCATGTCCCCGGATTAAAATTTTCACTAATGAAAGGATTAATCCGGATGGGATGAGCTTCCTCGGCATAACCATTTAGTCGTCGTGCTAACAACTCGAGTGGTCGCTTGAACAAACTAGTTGTTCAAGCAACACAACTCTTCTAGGTGGTTAGCAGCGGAATAGACGACGGACTGATCGCCGATTTTTGTGTTTGTCTTCGGGGTCCATGATTATACAATATATATTCATACACACACATGCATAATCATCATATATAAGAACATGCTCAGATCTGAAATTAAAGTTATAAAACTTTATACCTTACGATCTTCTACCGTATGTCCTATCCTTCTCGTGGACGACGTGTGGACGAAGATCCTCCACGAGTAGAAGCCTTCTAGATCACATTCTTCTCTTCCTTGTCCGCTGCGAACAAAGAGAAGAACCAACAAAACCTTTCCTTTCTAGAACCGGCCACCAAACAAGAGAGTTTGATGCAACCGCCGGCCAAGAAACGATTGGATGAGTGCCGGCCAACTTGTTGTATTGTTGCCGCCGGCCACCTAGATGTTGGAGAAGCACCGGCCACCAATTGTTGGAGAGCTGCCGGGCACCAAGGAGCAAGGGAGGAGGAAGAGGAGAACTGGCCAAGAGAGGAGGAGAGGAAGAGGGGCGCCGGCCAAAACTTAGGGAGAACAATAACCTTGCCGCCCAAATCCCTAGCTCCTCTAGGGTTTGTTGCCGCCCAACACTTGGATGAGCCAAACCCTAATTCTCTAATTTGAACCACCCTCTATTTCTCTATTTTTTTCGCCCAATGCCTAAGCCCTTATTTATAGAATTTAGGAGAAAGTTGGTTAGCCTAAAATATAGGAACTAATAAGCCTCCTTTAATCGGATCTAGGGATTTAATCTCCACCGTCGGATCTAGGGATTTAATCTCCACCGTCGGATCTAGGGTTTTATCCTAACCGTCGGATCTAGGATTTCATCCCAACCGTAGGATCTAGGATTTCATCCCAACCGTCGGATCAAGGATTTCATCCCAACCGTCGGATCTAGGGATTTAATCCCAACCGTCGATTCTAGGATTTCATCCTAACCATCGGATCTATGGATTTCATCCGAACCGTAGGATCTAGGATTTCATCCCAACCGTCGGATCAAGGATTTCATCCCAACCGTCGGATATAGGGATTTAATCCCCACCGTCGGATCTAGGGTTTTATCCCAACCGTCGGATCTAGGATTTCATCCCAACCGTAGGATCTAGGATTTCATCCCAACCGTCGGATCAAGGATTTCATCCCAATCGTTGGATCTAGGGATTTAATCCTAACCGTCGATTCTAGGGCTTCATCCTAACCATCAGATCTATGGATTTAATCCAACCGTTGGTTCTAGGGTTTCATCCCAACCATCGGATCTATGGATTTAATCCAACCGTTGGTTCTAGGTTTTGTTTTACATTCTTGGATCTAGAGTTCACAAGGATTATGTTAGGCTACGATAGGGACCATATGGAGGAGTTGGGTCTTGGCCACCCGATGGATCGGAACCACACAAACTTGATCCATCAATGATGTTCCATTCCACTAGAGGATCATCATTGAACTACCTCACCAACCCCCATAAATTAATATGGGCTCCATATATTATTTGTACATTTATCTCCCCGTGTTTAAGATATCGAATGTCCGTCAATTAATTGATTTACTGACCATCAATTAATTAACATCTAACTCCTCGAGTAGTACCACTCAACCTTATCATCATGTTGACTAAGTCAACCAGCTGGGTTTACATGATGAACCTTATGAGCTCCTCAAGGGGACATCATCAACCTAATATATGTTGGTGCAGTGGGCACCAAAGTCGAACCGGTATTTTGATTATGGCAAAAGGCTCAATAGTTAAGGGTATATTTGTTATCTTACGAGCTCAATTAAGTGTGCAGAAATGCTAAAGTTGAGCGGAAGGTCTGCGACACCCGGTGGGAACCGAGGTGGTCGGGCAACGCCTTGAGGAGGAAGCCGAGGTACTCGGGTGAAGACCGAAGCGAGGCTACAAGGTAAGCTCGTGTGAAAGCGAAGCAAGGTCGTTAGCGAGATCAGGCCCAATACCTCCAATGGAAGGTCTAGGTCGAGATCGAATGGTTAGAACCATCGTACTTTATATTTTAAGCTAACTTGTGCTGCGGTCCCAAAACCCTTTGACTACACCAACTGCTAGTCAAGTTCCAGCCTCGAGAAGAGCTCGAATTTCAAGGGGGTGAATTTGGACTTGACTCGTGTTTTGGTACAAAGGGTGATGTGGCATCAAGGTGGACATCCAAACCATCACCAAGCTTCCTTGTGGTGGACGCCCAAAATAAGGTGAGTTGGCACAAGATGGTTGGCTCCCATGATGTGGCACAAGTTGAATGGCTCCAACAAGTTGGCGCCCAAGGAGGTTGGAGGTGGCACAAGGTGGTTGGATGAAACACCTCATCCTTGAGTTGGCGCACAAGAAGGTTGGAGGTGGCACAAGGTGGTTGGATGAAACACCTCATCCTCAAGTTGGCGCCCAAGGAGGTTGGAGGTGGCACAAGGTGGTTGGATGAAACACCTCATCCTTGAGTTGGCGCACAAGAAGGTTGGAGGTGGCACAAGGTGGTTGGATGAAACACCTCATCCTTGAGTTGGGATAAGAACCTCACCTTGGACACTACCTATGTCTAAATTCATAGATCAATATCCATAAATAGACATGTTCACTCCAAGCTAAGAGAAGTATTCAAGAGCTCTCAACACGCCGTCGTAACGCCGCTACTACTACTCACATTTGCTACGACGAAGTGCCGCCGACAACGAAAGCTACATCTTCTACTTATAAGAGTTGTCGGTATATTTATTTAAGTTCTACTTCTTTAAATTGTCTTTGTGCTTTAATCGTAACAAGGAAAGGGGGAGTGTCCCTTTGCCTTGATTTCTTTATGTCGTTGCTCCTACCTCCAACGAGGAGGAGTGGTTTTAGTGAATTGCCCTCGTGACGTGATCAAGGATCACTAGGGCCGTGGATTAGCAATCGAAAGATTGTGAACCACGTAAAAATATCTTGTCTACTTTATATTTCCGCTGTGCATTCTCTACTTGCTTTTTACTTATTGCAAAAGTTTTTAACGACACCGTATCGCTATTCACCCCCCCCCCTCTAGCGACACTTTCGATCCAACAATTGGTATCAGAGCCATGGTCCATGTCAAGCCATGAACCTCGAACGAAGGAAGTTGAGCTCCCACGTCCGGATCAAGAGAACCAGACATCAGGAAGGAAGTCTAGTTGGGTCGGGGGGACCGAACAACTGGCAGGAAGTCCTGGTGGGTTGAAGATCGGACATCAAGCAGAGAAAATCCTTCGAGGAGGGATAGGCTTGAGGGGGGGCCCAATGTGGTCCTTCGTTTGAGGGGGGGATTGTTGGGAGTATGGGGAATACAATCAAAATCTCACATTGGTAAGACATGGAAAAGATCATGTGCTTATAAGAAAAAAGATATCTCCATTGGTATGAGGCCTTTTGGGTAAAGCCCAAAAATAAAACCATGAGGGCTTAGACCCAAAGTGGACAATATCATACCATTGTGGAGATATGTGGAGCTTATAAGCACTAACAATTGGTATCAGAGCCGGGGGCGCTAAGATTCGGTGAAACCACCAATCTAGCTTTGTTTTTCTTTTTTTTACAGATTTTTTATTTATTTATTTCTGTTTTCGTATAATTATTTCACTTGCTTATCTTCTCCTACATATAGAATTGCATTAGAGGCTTTAGGATCCGGATAAGGTTGTCCTTCGGGTTAGATCCCGAGTAAGGTTGTCCTCCGGAACTTCAACGACATTCGCATTTGATTGTTTATTTCTTTTGGCAAGTTACATTTTATATATCTTTTTACTTCTCAAGACTACTAATCCAAGACGAAAGTCTTGGAATATTCTTTCGTGTGTTTTGCAAGATTCTTTTCGTCTTTCTTCTTCTTGTTTTTAAATGGCCCATCTCGAAGGGTTTAGCACCGCCCGACCCCCGTTTTACAACGGTAATGACTTTCGTTATTGGAAGGGTCGGATGGAATGCTTTCTTAAAACCCAAATCGAGATGTGGATCGTAATCCAAACCGGTTTCACACTTCCTATTAATGAAGATGGTGAATCTTTGGGTTACGATCAATGGTCAAATTCCATGAAAAAACAAGTAGAAGCCGATGCCAAGGCAACTCAAATCTTGCAATGTGGGTTGTCCAAGGAAGAGCTCAACCGCGTCGGCCCCTTCATTAGTGCAAAGGACTTATGGACCAAGCTAGTGGAACTACACGAAGGCACCGACGACACGAAGGTATGTAAAAGAGATTTACTTTTAAATAAATTGTATAACTTTAAAATGCAGGAAAACGAGACCGCAACTCAACTACATGCTCGTATCCAAGACATCGTCAACCAACTCCATGCCATCGGACAAAAGGTCGAGAATCGCGACCTTATCAGGTATTCTCTTAACTCGTTTCCTAGGACCACCTTGTGGGCATCCATGGTCGATGCCTACAAGGTCTCCAAGGACCTTTCTAAAATTAGGTTAGACGAATTGTTTTCGGAACTTGAATTACATGAGCAAACTAACGTGGTCCAGGCCGAGAAGAGTATTGCGTTAGTTGCAGGTTCCAAGAAGAAGAAGCCCGCAAGCAAGCCACCCCCGAAGGAAGAAGATTTAGTCCGAATCGGAAGTAGACTGAATAGAATCCGAACTAGTCAATCTAGTTCGGAAGATGATCAAGAGACGAAAGCGACCAACAACTCAAGGTAAGCCTAAACCTAATACAAAAACTTCTAATTTTAGATGCTATGAGTGCAACACTAACGGTCACATCAAGACCGAGTGCCCAAAGCTAAAGAATAACGCATAAAAGACCAAGAAAGCGCTAAACGCTACTTGGGAGGAGTTGTCGGAGGAAGAAGACGATATCCAAGCTCTAATGGCCAAGCCGACCGAGCACGACTCCGAAACCGAAGAAGAGTCCGAGTCCGAATGGCGATGAGCTTCCATTCAAGACAAGCCACGGATCCGTATCCGGTTCAAAAGAATCATTAAGGGTAAGTCGGTCGTTACTTAATACTTTGTATGGTGCAATTAAATTTTTAAATAAGAAACTAGCTAAGTCCGAGTCCAAGGTCGAGACCCTAATTGAGGAGGTTAACCTTCTCAAACATGAGGTCTCCCTAACCTCTTCGACTACTCGTATTCAAGAGGAGGACTCAACTCAAGTTGAAAAGCTTGAAGTTGAGAACTCGCTTTTGAAAACACAAGTCGAAGACCTTAGGAACACGTTGGAAAGGTTCACTTTGGGATCCAAGGGACTTGACCTCTTACTTGGATCACAAAGGGCCGTGTACAACAAGGCGGACTCGGTTTAACTCAAATACAACCAATAAGTCATATATGTCTATAGTAAACCAACATAAGAAAAATGTCCAAGCATGGGTCCCTAAGACCACTTTGATTTCAACTTTAGGATCTAACATGTATTGGGTTCCCAAGGACCAAATTCACTATGTGAATAGACCCACTCGATTCAATGGTCCAGGAGCCAATACAAAATGTATTTTTGTTAAGTCTTAGAAATTGCATGCTTAGTTTTTCCTTTATTTTTAGAATGGTTAGATAGGACTCATAACCAACTAAAATCCTGCGAAAAGATTGAGCCTCGGGAGCCTCTTTTCAAAAATAAACCAACTAAAATCCTAAAAGATTGAGCCTCGGGAGCCTCTTTTCAAAAATAACTAGTTAGACCAAGATGTAGTCTCAAGTAAGTCGAGTTATCAATTTCTTGAAATTAGCTTTGTCTAAGGAAGTGGTCGTTGTTCCGATCAAAGAAGGCCTCGTGCCTCGCCACGACACGAAGCTAATCTCTTGAAAAGATTACTTGATGAGCTTAGACTAAATCCAATCTAACCTAATGTTGGTTAATTTAAATTCATTAAAATTAATCAAGTAAAATTGAAAGTCATCTCACAAGAACACATAGGAATAACATGTTTTGATCATGTAGATATTGGTGAGATGATTTAGGTTTAAAAACTTACAAACAACCCTTTAGTAATTCCATTGATCCTACACATAAGAGTCGAAGAAACCATTAATATAGTTTTCGATTTAAGGACACGAACCCGCTCAATCCTTAACAAAACCAACTAGCAAATCAACTTATAGCTTAACCCGACTGATCTTGAACTTGAATCTCGCCCTAACCCAAGTCATCCTATCGACCAAGTGATAGATGACTCTAACCCAAGTCAAACTAGAACTCACCCAAGTCATCCTATCAATCAAGTTATAGGTGATCCAAATTTAGGGTTCGAACTAGAGTTTCAATCGAAACCTTAGTCAAATCTCGTTAATTTCCAAAATCGAACCCAAAACTATTGAACAAGCACTTCTTGATCCCGATCGGATTATTGCTATGCAAGAAGAGCTAGCTCAATTCACTAGAAATGAAGTCCGGGAATTAGTACCACCACCTAAAGAAAAATCAATTATTGGTGGGTATTTCAAATAAACTTGATGATAAAGGTGAAGTAGTTAGAAATAAAGCTAGGTTAGTCGCAAAAGGGTTTAGTCAAGTCGAAGGTTTAGATTACGATGAGACCAGACTAGAGTCCATCCGAATGTTGTTAGCATATGCCGCACATCGAGGTTTTAAATTGTTTCAAATGGATGTCAAGTCAGCATTTTTGAATGGATACATTAAGGAAGAAGTTTACGCTACCAACCTCCGATTCAAAATCTAGATAAACTCGACCATGTCCTTAGACTTAAGAAAGCCCTATATGGACTCAAACAAGCCCCAAGAGCTTGGTACGAAGGCTTTCGATCTATCTTAAGTCCAAAGGATTCAACCAAGGTTTAGTCGACCCAACCTTATTCGTTAAAACCGTAGGAAAAGAAATCTTTATAGCCCAAATCTATGTAGATGATATAATTTTGGAACTACCAACTCGATCCTCGCTAAACTAATTCATCTCACTTATGGAAAGTGAATTTGAAATGAATTTAGTGGAGAGTTAAGTTTCTTCTTAGGTTTACAAATTAAACAAACTAAAGATGGAATATATTTACATCAACAAAAATATACTAAGGACTTAATAAATCGATTTGGAATGCAAGATGCTAAAATAATCAATACACCTATGGCAACTAATGTTAATATAAACGAAGATGTAGAAGGAAAACCCGCTGACCTAAAATACTATAGGAGCGCAATAGGAAGTCTCCTATACTTAACCGCTGAGCCGACCCGACATTTTATTCATGCGGTAAGTATGTGCGCAAGGTTACAAACCTGCCAAGGAGTCTCACCTAACCCTAGTCAAGCGTATCCTTAGATATCTAAAGGGCACGCTAAACGAGGTATTTGGTACCCTAGATCTACCGAGTTTAATCTAATCGGCTACTCCGACTCGACTATGCCGTAGTAAACTCGATAGAAAGAGCACGAGTGGTTGTTCGAGTCTAGTAAGTCAGGCAAGAGGAAGCAAAGATTTGCTTGCCTTATCTACCACCGGGCCAATACGCTATGATGGGTGAGTGTGTCTCTCCCTCGTGGATGAAGCACACTCTCCAAGACTTTAGCTTAATCTTTAACAACATTAAAACCTACATAGATAACATTAGTTCAATTAACTTAACTAAAAATCCAATATGTCATTCTAGGACAAAACATATAGAAGTTAAACACCACTTCATTAGGGAACATGTAACTAATGGAACTATACAACTAGAGTATGTTGAGTCCAAATCAAACCTAGCGGACATCTTCACCAAACCACTACCCGAAGCCGAATTTAGTTTATTAAGACGAAAGTTAGGTATGTGCGTAATAGAGTAGGATTTAAATTTTTCTATATATGTACTCTACTTTTGCTTCTTTTTATGAAATTAGCCTAAGTCTTACCTTAGAAATCATATACCTATAGATTTAAGGAGCCAACACATCTCACAACACATAGGACTAATGTGTTTGTGTACTTAGCCACGTAGACTGGCGTGAGATGTTAGGACCTTACTCCTGGTTCCAGATGTAGATTCAGTGCATCGAAATGAACCATGGAGTATAATTATTTAAAATTAATCAACTCCTTCAAGACTTATTGATCATTCTATATCAATCAAGTCCAACCGGAGTTGTACATTTTAGATGAACATATTTTCAAGCTTATTATTATTTTAAAAAAAATATATATATATTTATATTGGGAACTTGCTTGGACTTACAAACCCTAAAATATATTTACAAACTTTTTGAGTTAAGGCAAAAGGGGGAGAAAGTCACAAAAGTAAGGAAGAAAGTAAAGAAGAAAGTAAACAAAATTATTACCTTTTATATTAAGTAATTCCGTTTACTTAAGCAACTATTAAGGGGGAGTAAAAATTATTTTTCAAGAACTCACCTTCGGTCAAGGGGGAGGTTACCTCAAAGGGGAGAACTTGAAACAATAATTTTTCTCACTCATATTTAATCTTTATGCTAGCTCATTCATATTTAATCTTTATGCTAGCTCATTCATATTTAATCATTATGCTAGCTCATTCATGCTTAATCATTATGCTAGCTCATTCATATTTAATCTTTATGCTAGCTCATTCATATTTAATCTTTATGCTAGCTCATTCATGCTTAATCTTTATGCTAGCTCATTCATATTTAATCTTTATGCTAGCTCATTCATGCTTAATCATTATGCTAGCTCATTCATATTTAATCTTTATGCTAGCTCATTCATGCTTAATCATTATGCTAGCTTCTTTGTTATGCTTAATTTTTCCTTAACTTTTGTGCCGGTTTGCCATGAATCAAAAGGGAGATTGTTGGTGCGATGGGCACCAAAGTCGAACCGGTATTTTGATTATGGCAAAAGGCTCAATAGTTAAGGGTATATTTGTTATCTTACGAGCTCAATTAAGTGTGCAGAAATGCTAAAGTTGAGCGGAAGGTCTGCGACACCCGGTGGGAACCGAGGTGGTCGGGCAACGCCAGAGGGACTTCGTAGGAAGCCGAGGTACTCGGGTGAAGACCGGAAGCGAGGCTACAAGGTAAGCTCGTGTGAAAGCGAAGCAAGGTCGTTAAGCGTAGATCCGACCCAATACCTCCAATGGAAGGTCTAGGTCGAGATCAGATGGTTAGAACCATCGTACTTTATATTTTAAGCTAACTTGTCTGTCAAAACCCTTTGACTACAGCCAATCAAGTTCGACCTCGAGAAGAGCTCGAATTTCAAGGGGTGAATTTGGACTTGACTCGTGTTTTGGTACAAAGGGTGATGTGGCATCAAGGTGGACATCCAAACCATCACCAAGCTTCCTTGTGGTGGGCCAAAATAAGGTGAGTTGGCACAAGATGGTTGGCTCCCATGATGTGGCACAAGTTGAATGGCTCCAACAAGTTGGCGCCCAAGGAGGTTGGAGGTGGCACAAGGTGGTTGGATGAAACACCTCATCCTTGAGTTGGCGCCCAAGGAGGTTGGAGGTGGCACAAGGTGGTTGGATGAAACACCTCATCCTCAAGTTGGCGCCCAAGGAGGTTGGAGGTGGCACAAGGTGGTTGGATGAAACACCTCATCCTTGAGTTGGCGCACAAGAAGGTTGGAGGTGGCACAAGGTGGTTGGATGAAACACCTCATCCTTGAGTTGGGATAAGAACCTCACCTTGGACACTACCTATGTCTAAATTCATAGATCAATATCCATAAATAGACATGTTCACTCCAAGCTAAGAGAAGTATTCAAGAGCTCTCAACACGCCGTCGTAACGCCGCTACTACTACTCACATTTGCTACGACGAAGTCACAACGGCTACATCTTCTACTTATAAGAGTTGTCGGTATATTTATTTAAGTTCTACTTCTTTAAATTGTCTTTGTGCTTTAATCGTAACAAGGAAAGGGGGAGTGTCCCTTTGCCTTGATTTCTTTTTGTAATCGTTGCTCCTACCTCCAACGAGGAGGAGTGGTTTTAGTGAATTGCCCTCCGTACGTGATCAAGGATCACTAGGGCCGTGGATTAGCAATCGAAAGATTGTGAACCACGTAAAAATATCTTGTCTACTTTATATTTCCGCTGTGCATTCTCTACTTGCTTTTTACTTATTGCAAAAGTTTTTAACGACACCGTATCGCTATTCACCCCCCCCCTCTAGCGACACTTTCGATCCAACAATATATAGGACACGGTTTCCTCCTATAATCAACGGCACACCATGTAAATAATATTATTTCCCAACTTACCGGGCATATTGATTTAATCCATCTAAATCTCACCCATTGGTAAATCAAAGAAATAAATACTAAGTACATGTGCCCGTTATTATATCGGGATTAAGAGCATGTACAACATAATATCCGAGGTCCGATTCAATTATGTAGTCAGCACTAAATTGAATCACCTCTATGTCGGTCCTGCTCAATACACCTAAGTGTACTAGTGTAACTCTATGTTCCAGATAAAACAATACCGAGCTACACTACAACCATGCCAATGGTTTGTCCAAAACCATCTTGGTTGTGAGCCTTTACTTATATTTTACAAGGTACTGATAACATGATCTTCTGTGCCACACCAAGCACCATGTTATCTACAATGTAAAATATTAGACAATATGCACACATATATAATGAATATATAAAATGCAAACAATGATCATGTGATTCTTATTTCAAAATAAAATGTTCATACAAAAAGAGCTAGGCTTTCAGTATACATTCCAACAATCTCCCACTTATACTAAAAGACTATGCTGTCATCACTCTGCCATACATCTGATCCCCATGTCCTCCACATGCCTATCAAACGCTTTCGCTGGAAGGGCCTTAGTGAATGGATCCGCCAGGTTATCCTCTGATGCAATCTTGGCGACAGCAACTTCTCCTCGCTTTACGATCTCTCGTATAAGGTGGTACTTGCGCTCTATGTGTTTACTCGCCTTATGGGCTCATGGTTCCTTCGAGTTTACCATTTGCTGCTATTATCACAATAAATTGTGATAGTTCTAGGCAAACCAAGATTCACATCCAAGTCCATCATGAAGTTCCTGAGCCATACAGCTTCCTTGGCTGCCTCAGAGGCTGCCACATACTCAGCTTCCATGGTAGAGTCCGCCACGCATTTCTGCTTGACACTCCTCCATACTATGGCTCCACCTCCAAAAGTAAACACAAACCCAGGGTAGACTTACTCTTGTCCCTATCGATTGGAAATCGAATCAGTGTAACCCACGAGGACTAATTGATCTGCGATAAACGACATATAATCCCTAGTCCTTCTCGGGTACTTGATATATGCTTTTACAGTAGTCCAATGTCCTCTGTCGGGATTACTCGATATCTGCTAACCATGCCCACGACAGCGGATATCCGGTCTACATAGCATAGCATACATAAGGCTTCCTCTACGAAGCATAAGGAACCGCCTTCATGTCCTCTATCTCCTTTGATGTTTTGGGACACATCTCTTTAGATAAAGGAACTCCATGCCTAAAAGGTAGAAAACCTTTCTTGGAGTTACGCATGCTAAAAGCGAGCAAGGATAGTGTCATATATGAAGCTTGAGATAAGCACAACATCCTTTTCTTGCGATCCTTATAACTTTGATCCCAAGGATGTGTCCCACTTCTCCCAATTCCTTCATGTCAATTGTTTGGACAACCATACCCTTACGTCTGATAACACTTTGATATTGTTGCCAACTAACAAAATGTCATCTACGTATAGTACAAGAAACACCACTACGTTTTCGTCACATCTCTTGTATACACAAGGCTCATCCGGACTTTGAATAAATCCATATGACTGGATTACCTCATCAAAGCGGATGTTCCAAGATCTAGAAGCTTGCTTCAATCCATAAATGGATCGATTAAGCTTACATACAAGATGCTCTTTGCCTTTAGCAATGAATCCCTCTGGTTGCCGCATATAGATGTTCTCCTCAAGACTTCCGTTAAGGAAAGCTGTCTTGACATCCATCTGCCAAATCTCATAATCCATATGAGCAGCTATAGATAAGAGAATCCGGATAGACTTAAGCATAGCTACCGGCGAAAAAGTCTCCTCATAATCGATGCCCTCTTTCTGAGTATACCCTTTCGCAACAAGCCTAGCTTTGAAGGTCTCAACCTTCCCGTCTACTCCTCTCTTTCTCTTGTAGATCCACTTGCATCAAATGTTTTTTACACCATTGGGTGGTTCTACTAGCTCCCAGACCTGATTAGAATCCATAGATTCTATCTCTGAATTCATCGCACTTTGCCAAGATGCCGCATCTCTATCTTGGAGTGCCTCATCATATGTCCAGGGATCAGGTTCATGTTCACCAGGGACTAAGTCCGAAGACTCTCCCAAAAACATGAATCTGTTGGGTTGTCTAACAACCCTCCCACTACGACGAGGTGCCTCCTGCGTATGCTCTGTGACACACGGTGCAGTGACTTTTGGTGTGTCCTCTTGTACCGGTGGTACTGAAGTTGGGACTTCCCCTGTCAACTCCTCAAGAACAATCCTACTCTTGGGCTTGTGGTTCATTACATAATCCTCCTCTAGAAATCTGGCGTTCGTGCTAACAATCACCCTCTGATCTCTAGGATTATAAAACAAACCATCTTTCGTTCCCTTAGGGTAGCCAACAAACATGCACACTTCTGTACGAGGTTCCAACTTACCAGCATCAGCTTTCAGCACATGTGCTGGACTCCCCCATATCCGAATATGCCTCAGACTAGGCTTTCGCCCAGTCCACAATTCTACAGGGGTAGAAGGTACTGATTTATATGGAACCAAGTTCAGAGTATACATTGTCGTATCCAGTGCATACCCCCAGAACGAAACAGGTAACTCAGAATAACTCATCATCGATCTGACCATCTCTATAAGAGACCTATTCCTTCGCTCCGCTACACCATTCTGCTGGGGTGTGCCAGGTGCAGACAATTGGGATTGAATCCCACTTTCTGATAAGTAACTCCTAAACTCTCCCAAGAGGTACTCGCCACCACGATCAGATCGTAATGTCTTGATACTTTTACCTTGACGGTTCTCCACATCAGCCTTGAATTCTTTGAACCTGTCAAAGCATTGGACTTCTTGGCGCATCAAGTAAATGTATCCATACCTTGAATAATCGTCTATAAAAGAGACGAAGTATTCAAAGCCACCTCTTGCCTGGATAGACATAGGACCGCACAAATCAGAATGAACCAATTCTAACACATCTTTGGCTCTATACCCCTTGGTCTTGAAAGGCCTATTGGTCATTTTACCTTCCAAGCAAGATTCGCAGGTTGGGAGATCCTCCACCACTAATGAACCCAAAGGTCCATCAGCTATCAACCTTTGAATTCTACTTAGGTTAATATGACCAAGCCTTAGATGCCAAAGATATGTTTGGTTCATTTGCGAAGGCTCTTTTCTCTTATTAGACTTAGAAGATGAGTTATTCACTTCTATATGCATTGTGGGAGCTTTTAATTCAAGAGTATACAAATTGCCAACCAATGTACCTGAACAGATAATCTCTGTATTTCTTTTTATAACAACTTTGTCATTAAAAGAAATAGAATATCCATCCTTAAACAATTTAGAAACCGAAATCAAATTCTTTCTAAAAGTAGGTACATAAAGATAATTTCTCAAAACCAAAACTTTATTCCTATCAAACGATAAATAAACATCTCCCACTGCAATAGCCGCTACCTTTGTAGCATTGCCCATGTAGACAGTAATTTCTCCTTTAGCTAGTCGTCGAGTTTCTTGGAACCCCTGCAAAGAATTGCAGACATGATCAGTGGCTCCCGTATCTACACACCAGGTACCGGTAGATAACACCACTAAACATGTTTCAACGACTAAGGCAGAAGATATACCTTTGTTCTGCTTTAGGAAGGGGAAGTCTTTCTTCCCATGTCCAGTCTGTCTACAAGTGAAGTACTTGCCTTTCGGCTTCTTCACTCCCTGAGATCCTCCCACCACCTTTGCTCTACCTTGTTTCTTCTTCTTCTTGCCTTTCGGCTGAGAAGTAGAAACCTTCTGAGCAACCATGGCTTCTTGTCTTGCAGCTCAATTCTGGTATCCGAAAAGTTCCTTTTCCCCAGAATCATCCGCAGGCTTAGGAGGACACTCATCGACAGTTAAGACACTATCCAAATTTCTTTTCCAATCATTATCATTTGGGTACAATAAGTTTATTTCTTTTAATATTACAGCAAGTGGGTTGAAAGCCATTTGAAAATCCTAAGAATCACAATGATCAAATTATTAGATTTCAAAAATTATTGATTCCTCAAAACAATAAAATCCCGAAATCAACCAACACCTCAAATCACCGAGAATGTCGCATGCCACTCTGTGTGGACGTATACGAATCCTACATTTGTAAGAGGAGGTTTTACCCATTAATTTTATTATCTTGTCAACCTTACTTTTTGACAAATAAAATTAATAGTTGGTTCCTCTTTGGCCCTACAAATAAAAGCAGTGACTCCTATGGGGAGGATACTTTTATTTGCATCTAAGTGTTCACCATTACACGATACTAAGGGAATTATTTTGGATTATGTGCCTTAACTCTGTGGAAGTACACATGCTCCTAGATAATTTCCTATAACCATTATATGACCTAGTGATCCGCAAACAAACCCGTCCTCGGGGAGGAAGGCACTCAGAGCCAACACACAAGTTTGTTTGCATCACACGTCAAATTGTAATGGAGGCCGCGGGAATAAATTAAAATGTCCCTCTCCCACTTAGTAAATTGCAATCGAGGAATTTTAAACGTACACAACATGCATATAAAACAAATAAGCAATAAATATGGAAAAAACAGAATTTTTCCAACTATTATGGCATTGTCCTCCAATATGCATCCTGTCGTGTCGCCACCTCGTCCGCTCCATCTTCACCAAAGAGATCCGAGCCGAGATAAATCATATTAATTTACATCCATCGATCCTATACTCCACTAAGGAGTGTACAAATAATCTAGATCGAAAGCAAATAAAAATGATCGGCTAAACAATGCCGTATTTAATTACAAAAATTAAATACTAATCTACCCTCGTCAACCCCGAGGATTCAAATAATAAATTTTTACACACATCCATTCACATACACACACATGGCCATAATAGTCGAATCTTATGCCTGCAACCAAAGAGTTAAACTACGCATATCCTACTATTATCCGGCACATATAATATATGAAAAATGCATAAAAAAAAAATAACCGAATCCAAAACACACAAAACCGGAAACCGTGGCTCTGATACCAATTGTTTGTTGTTCGCTTCGGAGGCTCATTGGCTCCCATGTCCCCGGATTAAAATTTTCACTAATGAAAGGATTAATCCGGATGGGATGAGCTTCCTCGGCATAACCATTTAGTCGTCGTGCTAACAACTCGAGTGGTCGCTTGAACAAACTAGTTGTTCAAGCAACACAACTCTTCTAGTTGGTTAGTAGCGGAATATGTTGGTGCAGTGGGCAGTGGGCACCAAAGTCGAACCGGTATTTTGATTATGGCAAAAGGCTCAATAGTTAAGGGTATATTTGTTATCTTACGAGCTCAATTAAGTGTGCAGAAATGCTAAAGTTGAGCGGAAGGTCTGCGACACCCGGTGGGAACCGAGGTGGTCGGGCAACGCCAGAGGGACTTCGGAGGAAGCCGAGGTACTCGGGTGAAGACCGGAAGCGAGGCTACAAGGTAAGCTCGTGTGAAAGCGAAGCAAGGTCGTTAAGCGTAGATCCGACCCAATACCTCCAATGGAAGGTCTAGGTCGAGATCAGATGGTTAGAACCATCGTACTTTATATTTTAAGCTAACTTGTACTGCAGTCCAAAACCCTTTGACTACAGTCAACTGCTAGTCAAGTTCCAGCCTCGAGAAGAGCTCGAATTTCAAGGGGGTGAATTTGGACTTGACTCGTGTTTTGGTACAAAGTGTGATGTGGCATCAAGGTGGACATCCAAACCATCACCAAGCTTCCTTGTGGTGGACGCCCAAAATAAGGTGAGTTGGCACAAGATGGTTGGCTCCCATGATGTGGCACAAGTTGAATGGCTCCAACAAGTTGGCGCCCAAGGAGGTTGGAGGTGGCACAAGGTGGTTGGATGAAACACCTCATCCTTGAGTTGGCGCCCAAGGAGGTTGGAGGTGGCACAAGGTGGTTGGATGAAACACCTCATCCTTGAGTTGGCGCACAAGAAGGTTGGAGGTGGCACAAGGTGGTTGGATGAAACACCTCATCCTTGAGTTGGGATAAGAACCTCACCTTGGACACTACCTATGTCTAAATTCATAGATCAATATCCATAAATAGACATGTTCAAGCCAAGCAAATAACAAGAATTCAAGAGCTCTCAACACGCCGTCGTAACGCCGCTACTACTACTCACATTTGCTACGACGAAGTGAAGCCGACCACGAAATCTACATCTTCAACTCATAAGAGTTGTCGGTATATTTATTTAAGTTCTACTTCTATAAATTGTCTTTGTGCTTTAATCGTAACAAGGAAAGGGGGAGTGTCCCTTAGCCTTTATTTCTTTGTGTGATCGTTGCTCCTACATCCAACGAGGAGGAGTGGTTTTAGTGAATTGCCCTCCGTACGTGATCAAGGATCACTAGGGCCGTGGATTAGCAATCGAAAGATTGTGAACCACGTAAAAATATCTTGTCTACTTTATATTTCCGCTGTGCACGCTCTACTTGCTTTTTACTTATTGCAAAAGTTTTTTAACGACATCGTATCGCTATTCACCCCCCCCTCGAGCGACACTTTCGATCCAACAATTGGTATCAGAGCCGGGGGCGCTAAGATTCGGTGAAACCACCAATCTAGCTTTGTTTTTCTTTTTTTTACAGATTTTTTATTTATTTATTTCTGTTTTCGTATAATTATTTCACTTGCTTATCTTCTCCTACCTATAGAATTGCATTAGAGGCTTTAGGATCCGGATAAGGTTGTCCTTCGGGTTAGATCCCGAGTAAGGTTGTCCTCCGGAACTTCAACGACATTCGCATTTGATTGTTTATTTCTTTTTGCAAGTTACATTTTATATATCTTTTTACTTCCCTACTAATCCAAGGCGAAAGTCTTGGAATATTCTTTCCGTGTGTGTTTTGCAAGATTCTTTTATCGTTCTTCTTCTTGTTTTTAAATGGCCCATCTCGAAGGGTTTAGCACACTTGACCCCCGTTTTACAACGGTAATGACTTTCGTTATTGGAAGGGTCGGATGGAATGCTTTCTTAAAACCCAAATCGAGATGTGGATCGTAATCCAAACCGGTTTCACACTTCCTATTAATGAAGATGGTGAATCTTTGGGTTACGATCAATGGTCAAATTCCATGAAAAAACAAGTAGAAGCCGATGCCAAGGAAACTCAAATCTTGCAATGTGGGTTGTCCAAGGAAGAGCTCAACCGCGTCGGCCCCTTCATTAGTGCAAAGGACTTATGGACCAAGCTAGTGGAACTACACGAAGGCACCGACGACACGAAGGTATGTAAAAGAGATTTACTTTTAAATAAATTGTATAACTTGAAAATGCAGGAAAACGAGACCGCAACTCAACTACATGCTCGTATCCAAGACATCGTCAACCAACTCCATGCCATCGGACAAAAGGTCGAGAATCGCGACCTTATCAGGTATTCTCTTAACTCGTTTCCTAGGACCACCTTGTGGGCATCCATGGTCGATGACTACAAGGTCTCCAAGGACCTTTCTAAAATTAGGTTAGGCAATTGTTTTGAACTTGAATTACATGAGCAAACTAACGTGGTCGGTAGAGAAGAGTATTGCGTTAGTTGCGAGGTTCCAAGAAGAAGAAGCCCGCAAGCAAGCCACCCCGAAGGAAGAAGAAGTCCGAATCGGAAGTAGACTCGAAATAGAATCCGAACTAGTCAATCTAGTTCGGAAGATGATCAAGAGACGACCAAAACGACCAACAACTCAAGGTAAGCCTAAACCTAATTCAAATACTTCTAATTTTAGATGCTATGAGTGCAGAGTGTTGGTCACATCAAGTCCGAGTGCCCAAAGCTAAAGAATAACGCATCAAAGACCAAGCGCTAACGCTACTTGGGAGGAGTTGTCGGAGGAAGAAGGCGATATCCAAGCTCTAATGGCCAAGCCGACCGAGCACGACTCGAAACCGAAGAAGAGTCGAGTCGAATCCGATGATGAGCTTCCATTCAAGACAAGCCACGGATCCGTATCCGGTTCAAAAGAATCATTAAGGGTAAGTCGGTCGTTACTTAATACTTTGTATGGTGCAATTAAATTTTTAAATAAGAAACTAGCTAAGTCCGAGTCCAAGGTCGAGACCCTAATTGAGGAGGTTAACCTTCTCAAACATGAGGTCTCCCTAACCTCTTCGACTACTCGTATTCAAGAGGAGGACTCAACTCAAGTTGAAAAGCTTGAAGTTGAGAACTCGCTTTTGAAAACACAAGTCGAAGACCTTAGGAACACGTTGGAAAGGTTCACTTTGGGATCCAAGGGACTTGACCTCTTACTTGGATCACAAAGGGCCGTGTACAACAAGGCCGGACTCGGGTTTAACTCTAATACAACCAATAAGTCATATATGTCTATAGTAAACCAACATAAGAAAAATGTCCAAGCATGGGTCCCTAAGACCACTTTGATTTCCACTTTAGGATCTAACATGTATTGGGTTCCCAAGGACAAAATTCACTATGTGAATAGACCCACTCGATTCAATGGTCCAGGGGGAGCCAATACAAAATGTATTTTTGTTAAGTCTTAGAAATTGCATGCTTAGTTTTTCCTTTATTTTTAGAATGGTTAGATAGGACTCATAACCAACTAAAATCCTGCGAAAAGATTGAGCCTCGGGGAGCCTCTTTTCAAAAATAAACCAACTAAAATCCTACGAAAAGATTGAGCCTCGGGGAGCCTCTTTTCAAAAATAACTAGTTAGACCAATACGTAGTCTCAAGTAAGTCGAGTTATCTATTTCTTGAAATTAGCTTTGTCTAAGGAAGTGGTCGTTGTTCCGATCAAAGAAGGCCTCTGTGCCTCGCCACGACCTGGAAGCTAATCTCTTGAAAAGATTACTTGATGAGCTTAGACTAAATCCGAATCTAAACTAATGTTGGTTAATTTAAATTCATTAAAATTAATCAAGTAAAATTGAAAGTCATCTAACAATAACACATAGGAATAACATGTTTTGATCATGTAGATATTGGTGAGATGATTTAGGTTTAAAAACTTACAAACAACCCTTTAGTAATTCCAATATCCGATCCAACTACCTTATGTGTAGGATCAATGGATGTTGACAGTGGTTGCTCCCGACACATGACCGATCAACTCAAATTTTCGGTTACGATTCAAACGACAAGGATCGGTAGCCTTCGGAAATAACGGCAAGCTCAAAATCATCGGATCAGGTGATATTGAGCTCAACTCTAACTTTACAATTCAAAATGTCTTTTTAGTAGAAAACTTTCAATATAATTTACTTAGTGTAAGCCAATTGTGTGATAACAATTATAAGGTCATATTTCTAGAAAATGAATGCGTAATCAAGATAATTGCAACATCTAAAATTATACTTAAAGGAACTAGGAGTAGCAACATCTACACAATAAATTTACCCAACTCCTCAACCAAGTGTCTTATGACACGAAGAGGAATCTTGGTTATGGCACCAAGACTCGGACACTGCACTCCAAGACTCGTCCACAAGATGAGTCGAGTGGCTTGGTTATAGGTTTGCCTAAACTAAACAACTTGGATAATAAAATATGTAATGCTTGTCAACAAGGTAAACAATCTAGGACACAACATCAATTAACTAATCAAGAACGAACCAAAAGTGTTCTTGAGCTCCTACACATGGATCTATTTGATTCACATGGAGCTAAGTCACTCAATGGTAGTCAATTTTGCTTAGTCATAATTGACGACTATTCTAGATTTACTTGGGTTAGGTTTATCAAACATAAAAATGATACCCTAGACCAACTAATCAATCTTTGTAGGTTAATCGAAAATCAAAAGAACCTTAAGATTAAAAGACTTAGAAGCGATCATGGTGGTGAATTGAAAACCACGAGGTTTCTGATTTACGTAACCTAAGCGGATACCACCATGAGTTTTCATGTCCTAGAACCCCACAACAAAATGGGTTAGTCGAGCGGAAAAATAGAACCCTACAAGAAGCCGCTAGGACAATGTTAAGCAGTATAACCTACTGATAGATTTTGGGCGAGGTACGTTGTCCAAAATAGGATCCTTATGGTAAAGAGGCACCAAAAGACCTCGTACGAGATTTATCACGATAAAATACCGAACATCAAGTACTTTAGGGTATTTGGATGCAAGGTACATATCTTAAACACTAAGGATTACCTAGGGAAATTCAAATCCAAAACCTCTACTGGAACCTTTCTAGGATACTCAACCACCAGAGCTTATAGGGTATACAATCACGACACTCTTAGAGTCGAAGAAACCATTAATATAGTTTTCGACGAAGGACACGAACCCGTTCAATCCTTAACAAAACCAACTAGCAAATCAACTTATAGCGAACCCGACTCTGATCTTGAACTTGAATCTCGTCCTAACCCAAGTCATCCTATCGACCAAGTGATAGATGACCCTAACCCGAGTCACACTAAGACTCAAACAAATCATCCTATCAATCAAGTTATAGGTGATCCAAATTTAGGGGTTCGAACTAGAGCTTCATATCGAAACCTTAGTCAAATCTCGTTAATTTCCAAAATCGAACCCAAAACTATTGAACAAGCACTTCTTGATCCCGACTGGATTATTGCTATGCAAGAAGAGCTAGCTCAATTCACTAGAAATGAAGTCTGGGAATTAGTACCACCACCTAAAGAAAAATCAATTATTGGAACAAGGTGGGTATTTCGAAATAAACTTGATGATAAAGGTGAAGTAGTTAGAAATAAAGCTAGGTTAGTCGCAAAAGGGTTTAGTCAAGTCGAAGGTTTAGATTACGATGAGACCTACGCCGTGCAGCTGACTAGAGTCCATCCGAATGTTGTTAGCATATCTCGCACATCGAGGTTTTAAATTGTTTCAAATGGATGTCAAGTCAGCATTTTTGAATGGATACATTAAGGAAGAAGTTTCGTCGTCAACCTCCGGATTGAAAATCTAGATAAACTGACCATGTCCTTAGACTTAAGAAAGCCCTATATGGACTCAAACAAGCCCCAAGAGCTTGTGCGAAAGGCTTTCGATCTATCTTAAGTCCAAAGGATTCAACCAAGGTTTAGTCGACCCAACCTTATTCGTTAAAACCGTAGGAAAAGAAATCTTTATAGCCCAAATCTATGTAGATGATATAATTTTTGGAACTACCAACTCGATCCTGCTAAACGAATTCATCTCACTTATGGAAAGTGAATTTGAAATGAATTTAGTGGGAGAGTTAAGTTTCTTCTTAGGTTTACAAATTAAACAAACTAAAGATGGAATATATTTACATCAACAAAAATATACTAAGGACTTAATAAATCGATTTGGAATGCAAGATGCTAAAATAATCAATACACCTATGGCAACTAATGTTAATATAAGCGAAGATGTAGAAGGAAAACCCGTTGACCTAAAATACTATAGGAGCGCAATAGGAAGTCTCCTATACTTAACATGAGCCGAGACATTTTATTCGTGGTAAGTATGTGCGAGGTTACAAACTTGTGCCAAGGAGTCTCACCTAACCCTAGTCAAGCGTATCCTTAGATATCTAAAGCACGCTAAGCGTAGGTATTTGGTACCCTAGATCTACCGAGTTTAATCTAATCGGCTACTCCGACTCGACTATGCGGTAGTAAACTCGATAGAAAGAGCACAGTGGTTGTTGTCAAATCCTCGGCTCGAGTCTAGTAAGTTAGTGCGATGAGGCGGACATTGCGTTGCCTTATCTACCAGAAGCGAATCGTTGCGATGGGTGAGTGTGTCTCTCAGCTCCTGTGGATGAAGCACACTCTCCAAGACTTTAGCTTAATCTTTAACAACATTAAAACCTACATAGATAACATTAGTTCAATTAACTTAACTAAAAATCCAATATGTCATTCTAGGACAAAACATATAGAAGTTAAACACCACTTCATTAGGGAACATGTAACTAATGGAACTATACAACTAGAGTATGTTGAGTCCAAATCAAACCTAGCGGACATCTTCACCAAACCACTACCCGAAGCCGAATTTAGTTTATTAAGACGAAAGTTAGGTATGTGCGTAATAGAGTAGGATTTAAATTTTTCTATATATGTACTCTATTTTTGCTTCTTTTTATAAAATTAGCCTAAGTCTTACCTTAGAAATCATATTGGGAACTTGCTTGGACTTACAAACCTTAAAATATATTTACAAACTTTTTGAGTTAAGGCAAAAGGGGGAGAAAGTCACAAAAGTAAGGAAGAAAGTAAACAAAATTATTACCTTTTATATTAAGTAATTCCGTTTACTTAAGCAACTATTAAGGGGGAGTAAAAATTATTTTTCAAGAACTCACCTTCGGTCAAGGGGGAGGTTACCTCAAAGGGGAGAACTTGAAACAATAATATTTCTCACTCATGCTTAATCTTTATGCTAGCTCACTCATGCTTAATCTTTATGCTAGCTCATTCATACTTAATCATTATGCTAGCTCATTCATATTTAATCATTATGCTAGCTCATTCATATTTAATCTTTATGCTAGCTCATTCATATTTAATCTTTATGCTAGCTCATTCATGCTTAATCATTATGCTAGCTCATTCATATTTAATCTTTATGCTAGCTCATTCATGCTTAATCATTATGCTAGCTTCTTTATTATGTAATTTTCCTTAACTTTTGTGTCGGTTTGCCATGAATCAAAAGGGGAGATTGTTGGTGCGATGGGCGTGGGCACCAAAGTCGAACCGGTATTTTGATTATGGCAAAAGGCTCAATAGTTAAGGGTATATTTGTTATCTTACGAGCTCAATTAAGTGTGCGAAATGCTAAAGTTGGCGGAAGGTCTGCGACACCCGGTGGGAACCGAGGTGGTCGAACGCCAGAGGACTTGGAGGAAGCCGAGGTACTCGGGTGAAGGACCGAGCGAGGCTACAAGGTAAGCTCGTGTGAAAGCGAAGCAAGGTCGTTAGCGTAGATCCGACCCAATACCTCCAATGGAAGGTCTAGGTCGAGATCGGATGGTTAGAACCATCGTACTTTATATTTTAAGCTAACTTGTCTGCGGTCAAAACCCTTTGACTACAGTCAGCTAGCTAGTCAAGTTCCGACCTCGAGAAGAGCTCGAATTTCAAGGGGGTGAATTTGGACTTGACTCGTGTTTTGGTACAAAGGGTGATGTGGCATCAAGGTGGACATCCAAACCATCACCAAGCTTCCTTGTGGTGGACGCCCAAAATAAGGTGAGTTGGCACAAGATGGTTGGCTCCCATGATGTGGCACAAGTTGAATGGCTCCAACAAGTTGGCGCCCAAGGAGGTTGGAGGTGGCACAAGGTGGTTGGATGAAACACCTCATCCTCAAAGTTGGCGCCCAAGGAGGTTGGAGGTGGCACAAGGTGGTTGGATGAAACACCTCATCCTTGAGTTGGCGCACAAGAAGGTTGGAGGTGGCACAAGGTGGTTGGATGAAACACCTCATCCTTGAGTTGGGATAAGAACCTCACCTTGGACACTACCTATGTCTAAATTCATAGATCAATATCCATAAATAGACATGTTCAAGCCAAGCAAATAACAAGAATTCAGAGCTCTCAACACGCCCGTCATGCGCTACTACTACTCACATTTGCTTTCTGACGAAGTCTGCCGTTCTACTTATAAGAGTTGTCGGTATATTTATTTAAGTTCTACTTCTTTAAATTGTCTTTGTGCTTTAATCGTAACAAGGAAAGGGGGAGTGTCCCTTTGCCTTGATTTCTTTTTGTAATCGTTGCTCCTACCTCCAACGAGGAGGAGTGGTTTTAGTGAATTGCCCTCCGTACGTGATCAAGGATCACTAGGGCCGTGGATTAGCAATCGAAAGATTGTGAACCACGTAAAAATATCTTGTCTACTTTATATTTCCGCTGTGCACTCTCTACTTGCTTTTTACTTATTGCAAAAGTTTTTTAACGACATCGTATCGCTATTCACCCCCCCCCCCTCTAGCGACACTTTCGATCCAACAGAATAGACGACGGACGAATCGCCGGTTTTTGTGTTTGTCTTCGGGGTCCATGATTATACAATATATATTCATACACACACATGCATAATCATCATATATAAGAACATGCTCAGATCTGAAATTAAAGTTATAAAACTTTATACCTTACGATCTTCTACCGTATGTCCTATCCTTCTCGTGGACGACGTGTGGACGAAGATCCTCCACGAGTAGAAGCCTTCTAGATCACGTTCTTCTCTTCCTTGTCTGCTGCGAACAAAGAGAAGAACCAACAAAACCTTTCCTTTCTAGAACCGGCCACCAAACAAGAGAGTTTGATGCAACCGCCGGCCAAGGAACGATTGGATGAGTCCCGGCCAACTTGTTGTATTGTTGCCGCCGGCCACCTAGATGTTGGAGAAGCACCGGCCACCAATTGTTGGAGAGCCGCCAGCCACCAAGGAGCAAGGGAGGAGGAAGAGGAGAACCGGCCAAGAGAGGAGGAGAGGAAGAGGGGCGCCGGCCAAAACTTAGGGAGAACAATAACCTTGCCGCCCACTTCTTAGCCGCCCAAATCCCTAGCTCCTCTAGGGTTTATTGCCGCCCAACACTTGGATGAGCCAAACCCTAATTCTCTAATTTGAACCACTCTCTATTTCTCTATTTTTTTCGCCCAATGCCTAAGCCCTTATTTATAGAATTTAGGAGAAAGTTGGTTAGCCTAAAATATAGGAACTAATCCCTATTTTCTTGCCGCCCAAATAACCCTATCTCCTCTAGGATTTGTTGCCGCCCAACACTTGGATGAGCCAAACCCTAATTCTAGAATTAGGCTTAAGCCTCCTTTAATCTCCACCGTCGGATCTAGGGATTTAATCTCCACCGTCGGATCTAGGGATTTAATCTCCACCGTCGGATCTAGGGTTTTATCCCAACCGTCGGATCTAGGATTTCATCCCAACCGTAGGATCTAGGATTTCATCCCAACCGTCGGATCATGGATTTCATCCCAACCGTCGGATCTAGGGATTTAATCCCAACCGTCGATTCTAGGATTTCATCCTAACCATCGGATCTATGGATTTCATCCCAACCGTAGGATCTAGGATTTCATCCCAACCGTCGGATCAAGGATTTCATCCCAACCGTCAGATCTAGGGATTTAATCCCCACCGTCGGATCTAGGGTTTTATCCCAACCGTCGGATCTAGGATTTCATCCCAACCGTAGGATCTAGGATTTCATCCCAATCGTCGGATCAAGGATTTCATCCCAACCGTCGGATCAAGGGATTTAATCCCAACCGTCGATTCTAGGGCTTCATCCTAACCATCGGATCTATGGATTTAATCCAACCATTGGTTCTAGGGTTTCATCCCAACCATCGGATCTATGGATTTAATCTAACCGTTGGTTCTAGGTTTTGTTTTACATTCTTGGATCTAGACATCACAAGGATTATGTTAGGCTACGATAGGGACCATAACGAGGAGTTGGGTCTTGGCCACCCGATGGTTCGGAACCACACAAACTTGATCCATCAATGATGTTCCATTCCACTAGAGGATCATCATTGAACTACCTCACCAACCCCCATAAATTAATATGGGCTCCATATATTATTTGTACATTTATCTCCCCGTGTTTAAGATATCGAATGTCCGTCAATTAATTGATTTACTGACCATCAATTAATTAACATCTAACTCCTCGAGTAGTACCACTCAACCTTATCATCATGTTAACTAAGTCAACCAGCTGGGTTTACATGATGAACCTTATGAGCTCCTCAAGGGGACATCATCAACCTAATATATAGGACACGGTTTCCTCCTATAATCAACGGCACACCATGTAAATAATATTATTTCCCAACTTACCGGGCATATTGATTTAATCCATCTAAATCTCACCCATTGGTAAATCAAAGAAATAAATACTAAGTACATGTGCCTGTTATTATATCGGGATTAAGAGCATGTACAACATAATATCCGAGGTCCGATTCAATTATGTAGTCAGCACTAAATTGAATCACCTCTATGTCGGTCCTGCTCAATACACCTAAGTGTACTAGTGTAACTCTATGTTCCAGATAAAACAATACCGAGCTACACTTCAACCATGCCAATGGTTTGTCCAAAACCATCTTGGTTGTGAGCCTTTACTTATATTTTACAAGGTACTGATAACATGATCTTCTGTGCCACACCAAGCACCATGTTATCTACAATGTAAAATATTAGACAATATGCACACGTATATAATGAATATATAAAATGCAAACAATGATCATGTGATTCTTATTTCAAAATAAAATGTTCATACAAAAAGAGCTAGGCTTTCAGTATACATTCCAACATAGTGGTGGAGGATCTCCCAACCTACGAATCTTGCTTGGAGGGAAAGATGACCAAGAGGCCTTTTTAAGGAAAAGGGGTATAGAGCCAAAGATGTGTTAGAGATGGTTCATTCTGATTTGTGTGGTCCTATGGCTATCTAGGCAAGAGGTAATCTTGAATATTTCGTCTCTTTTGTAGATGATTATTCAAGATATGGATGACACTACGATCTGATCATGATGGTGACAACCTCTTGGGAGAGTTTAGGAACTACTTATCAGAGGTTGGGATTCAATCCCAATTGACTGCACCTGGCACACCCAAGCATAACGGTGTAGCAGAGCGAAGGAATAGGACTCTTATTGAGATGGTTAGATAGATGATGAGTTATTCTGACTTGTTTTATAGTCCTAGAGATCAGAGGGTGATCGTTAACACGAACACCAGATTTCTAGAAAAAGACTATGTGATAAAGCCACGAGCCCAAGAGTAAAATTGTTCTAGAAGAGTTAAAAAGGGAAGTCACTTCTTTAGTACCACCGGTACAAGAGGATATATCACATGTCACTGCACCGCGTGTCACAAAGGATACACAGATGATACCTCATCGTAGTGGGAGGGTTGTTAGACAACCTCTTAGATTCATGTTTTTGGACGAATCTTCGAATTTGGTCCCTAGCAAACATAAACCTGATCCCTAGACATACGACGAGGCAATCCAAGATATAAATACAACATCTTGGCAAAGTGCAATGAATACTGAGATTGAATCTATGGATTCAAGTCAGGTCTGGGAGCTCTTATGCATTGCAGCTCATATGGATTATGAGGTGTGGCAGATGGATGTCAAGACAGCTTTCCTTAATGGAAGTCTTGAGGAAAACATCCATATGTAGCAACCAGAGGGATTCATTGCTAAGGGCAAAGAGCGTATTGTATGTAAGCTTAATCGGTCCGTTTATGGACTGAAGCAAGCTTTGAGGTCTTGGAACATCCGCTTTGATGAGGTAAATCCAGAATTATGGATTTATTCAAAGTCCGGATGAGTTTTGTGTATACAAGAGATGTGACGGAAACGTAGTGGTATTTCTTGTACTATACCTAGATATTATTTTGGTAGTTGGCAACAATATCAGAGTGTTATCAGACGTAAGGGTATGGTTGTCCAAACAGTTTTGAAGGACTTGGGAGAAGTGGGTCACAACCTTGGGATCAAGGTTGTTGTGCTTATCCCAAGCTTCATACATAGACATGATTTTGGATCGTTTTAGCATGCAGAACTCAAAGAAGGGTTTTCTACCTTTCAGGTATGGAGTTCCTTTATCTAAGGAGATGTGTCCTAGATCATCTGAGGTGATAAAGGAGCTGAAGGCGATTTCTTATGCTTCGGCAGTAGGAAGCCTCATGTATGCTATGTACGAGACAAGATATCTACTTTGTCGTGGGCATGGTTAGCAGATATCAGAGTAATCCAGGACAGGGACATTGGACTGCAGTAAAAGCATATATTGTAGTGCCTGAGAAGGATTAGGGATTATATGCTAGTTTACCGTGCAGACCAATTACTCCCTGTGGGTTGCATGGATTGTGATTTATAATCAGATAGGGATAACAGTAAGTCTACCTCAGGTTTTGTGTTTACTTTAGGAGGTGGAGCCATTGTATGGAGGAGTGCCCAGCAGAAATGCGTGGCGGACTCCACCATGGAAGCTGAGTATGTGGCAGCCCCTTGGGCGACCAAAGAAGCTGTGTGGCTCAGGAACTTCCTGATGGACTTGGATGTGATTCCTGGTTTGCTCAGAACTATCACAATTAATTATGATAATAATGGTGCAGTTGCAAACTCGAAGGAACCACGAGCCCATAAGGCTAGTAAACACATAGAGTGCAAGTACCACCTGATACGAGAAATCATAAAGGAGGTAGAAGTTGCTGTCGCCTAGCATGCATCAGAGGATGACCTGGCAGACCCTTTCACTAAGGCCCTTCTAGCGAGAGCTTTGATAGGCATGTGGAGCGAAGGGGAATCAGATGTATGGCAGTATGATGACAGCATAGTCATTTAGTATAAGTGGGAGATTGTTGGGATGTATACTGAAAGACTAGCTCTTTGGTATGAACATTTTATTTTGAAATAAGAATCACATGATCATTGTTTGCACTTTATATTTATATATGTGCATATTGTCTAATACTTTACATTGTAGATAAAATGGTGCTTGGGTGTGGCACAGAAGATCTTGTTATCAGTCCCTTGTAGAGTATAAGTAGAGGCTCACTACCAAGATGGTTTTGGAAAAACCATTGGCATGGTTGTAGTGTAGCTTGATATTGTTTTGTCTTGAACATAAAGTTACACTAGTACACTTAGGTGTATTGAGCAGGACCGAAATAGAGGTGATTCAATTTGTTATTGACTACATAATTGAATCGGACCTCGGATATTATGTTGTACATGCTCTTAATCCCGATATAATAACGGACACATGTACTTAGTATTTATTTCTTTGATTTACCAAAGGGTGAGATTTCTATGGATTAAATTAATATGCCCGGTAAGTTGGGAAATGATATTATTTACAAGGTGTGTCATTGATTATAGGAGGAATCTGTGTCCTATGTATTAGGTTGATGATGTCCCCTTGAGGAGCTCATAAGTTTCATCTTGTAAACCCAGCAAGTTGACTTAGTCAACATGATGATAAGGTTGAGTGGTACAACTCGAGGAGTTAGATTTTAATTAATTGATGGTCAGTAAATCAATTAATTGATGGACATTCGATATCTTAAACACGGGGAGATGGATGTACAAATAATATATGGAGCCCATATTAATTTATGGGGGTTGGTGAGGTAGTTCGATGATGATCCTCTAGTGGAATGGAACATCATTGATGGATCAAGTTTGTGTGGTTCCGATCCATCGGGTGGCCAAGACCCAACTCCTCCTCATGGTCCCTATCGTAGCCTAATATAAACCTCATGAAGTCTAGATCAAATGATGGAAAACAAATCTCTAGATCCGACGGTTGCGATTAAATCCCTAGAACCGACGGTGGAGATTAAATCTCTAGATCCGACGGTTGGGATTAAAACCCTAGAACCGACGGTTGAGATTAAATCTCTAGATCCGACGGTTGGGATTAAATCCCTAGAACCGACGGTTGAGATTAAATCTCTAGATCCAACGGTTGAGATTAAAACCCTAGAACCGACGGTGGAGATTAAACCAAGGCCTAAACCTAACTCTATATATAAGGGAGCATGGGTTGGGCGGCAATAAGTTTTTTGGATGATGGAAAATAGGGTTTAGCCTCTCTTTGCTTGGGCGGCAAGAAACCCTAAAGAGGAAACCCTAATTAGGGTTTGGCTCCTTGGGTTGGGCGGCCATGGTGATGAAAGGAGAGTGGGCGGCAACTTGTGGAAGAGTTCTTCTTCTTCCTAGGGAAGGTGGCCGGTTCTAGATCTCCCCCTTCCACCATGGTTGGACGGCAAGAAATAGGAAGAGGCTAGGGTTAGGGTTTAGTCCATGATGGTGGGCGGCAACCCTTCTTCCTCCTTCCTCCTTGGTTTGGCCGGCACCCAAGCTTCACCCTTCTTTCTATGGATTAGGTTGGTTTGGGAAATTAGGGTTTGCCCTTCCATTAGTTGGCGGCAAGAAACCCTAGAGTTTTCCTTTCCTTGGTTTGGCGGCTAGGTTATGGAGGGGAAAGTGGGCGGCAACTATAGGAGAGGATATCTTCTTCTTCTTCCTAGGGTGTTGCCGGCTCCAAGATCTTTTCCCTCTACCTTGGTCGGCGGTCAACCTATTCCTCTCATCCTCTTCTTGTTCTCTTTGGACCGGCGGCAAACATCATGCTTGGAGCTTGATGGTTGGTCCTAGATAAGAGATGAGTTTTGTTTCCATTTTGTTCTCTCTATTCTTGGGGCCGGCGGCATCAATCCTTTGTGGATTGGTGGTTGGCTCAAGCAAGAAGGGAAAGAGAGTTCTTCTTTCTTTTGATTGAAGAAGATCTAGGATGCTTCAACTTGTGGAGGATCTTCGCCCACACGAAGTCTACAAGGAGGTTAGGCCATACGATAGAAGATCAAGAGGTATAAAAGTTTTATAAATTTTATTATTGTTCTTTGCATGTTCTTATTGATATGCTAGCTTATGTTCTTTATGTTAGTATATGTTGATTATACTAGTTTACATTTGTATGTATTTGTATAATCATGGACCCCGAAGATAAACACAAAAACCGGCGATCCGTCCGTCATCTCTTCCGCGGCTAACCGACTAGATTGTGTTGCTTGAACAACTAGTTTGTTCAAGCGATCGCTCAAGTCGTTAGCACGACAACGAATTGGTTGTGCTTAGGAAACTCATCCCATCCGGATTAGTTTTCATTAGTGAAAATTTTAATCCGGGGACATGGGAGCCGATGAGCATTCTGGAGAAATAGCACATTACCAACACCTCGATCTCAAACACTTGCTGGGGTTCCTCCTCTTAGGGTAGTCCTACTATCCTATTCAAAAGAGGAGTCTACTTCTGGCTCTTCTAGTACTGTTCGATCTTTGTGAATAATAAAGTCCTAGTTGACTGTGATATTTGGTTGACATAATATATTTGTTATATATATAAAAGAAAATAATATTAAGTTCAACATAATTGCCACAATCGCCCGAACCTTCCCTGCACAATAACTATTTTAATACTTGACCCATTCTAAATGACTAGCAACGTACAACGAAATTGGGAAGCCTCACAAGAAAACAACTGCATTATGATCGGATGGCGCCAGCCAAATATTTATTTTTGTCGTAGGATCCTAATGGTCATTTCATCATTAACACATCCAACTACCCCCAATACTGCCCCTCATCTTTCCATCCTACCAGCTTTTACTTTATTCGTTTTCCAAGAGGGCAAATCAATACCCCCTTTTCTTCTATAAAAACATCTGGCACCGCCTTTTACTTGTATACTCCTCCATTCTTCTACCTTCTAAATGGCAGACTCTTTAGAGCAAGAGAGCAACTCTCCTTCCCCTGAGCTAGGTACAGTGGATCAACACCGCATACAAGAGTTGGAAGAGCTAGTGAGGGACCTAAGAAGGTGCCTGCAGTCAGCCTCCACTCGCAAATACTCAATGTGGCAAGAGCTGGTTGTGGCCTAACGGGCCCTATCAAAACACCATTTCATGCATTAGTCTCACATCAGATGAGTTCTCGCCATTTCAAGCCACCGCAGTTCTCCGGCATTACCTCCAAAGAGAATCATCCACGAAACTCCTTAGCTTTCCATAAAGTAGGATGTATTTTCTCTACTTCTCTTAAGAAGTTATGCATGTAAACCCTTCTTTCATCAATAAAACTCTTATTTTCGGAAGATACTAGGGTGTACCTTTTCTTGCTAAAAATTGATTTTCTGAGATAAGTAAATTATAATGGCACCACCCCTCCACAGCAGAAACTCATCAATCTAATGCCAACATACCCTTTTATCCTTGGGCATAAGTCCATCGTAACAAACCTCCCTTACTTCAGGTCTGACCCCATGCAGGGACGAAATTAAGCTATAACAGATAAAGATTATCTTACTTCAGGCTTCTCATAGAGAAATCATAACAAGACTTGTTACTTCCATCACCCTTCGGCAGTGCTACTCCCTTAAACCCCACTCTTCCGGTCCACCACAGCACAAAGATAACAACTTGACTCGGAGACAAGTTGAACAATAGTGATGACCTAATCTAGAGTTTCGCTCGGTAAGATCGGAATAATTATATTTTATTCTGCCAACCTTGTTAGTGCACCAACTTTGAACCCAATTCATCCCTTCTACAAATATATGGGGATAATAACATGACTTAGAAATAATCTAAACAAATAGTGATGATCTAACCTAGGGCTTTTCCTGGTCAGACTAGAGTAAGGTTTTTCAATCTTCATCAATGCATTAACCTTGAACCCAACTCCTCCAATCCACATCTGCACAGGGATAATAGCTTGACATTAGGACAAGGTGAAGAATAGTGATGATCTGACCTAGGGCTTCACCTGGTTAGATCAGAATAATATTTTTTTTTACTCCGTGAATCTTCCATAGTACATCTACCTTGAACCCAACTCCTCCAATCAGGAACCGCATGGAGATAAAAGCTTGACCTAAGGACAAGCTGAAGAATAGTGATGATCTGGCATAGGGATTCGCCTGGTCAGATCGGAATAATTTTTTACTCCGCCAATCTTCACAAGTGTATTTACCTTAAACCTTACTCCTCCGTTCCGCAACCGCATGGGAATAATAGCTTCGGCGATTGTCGAGCTATAAAAAGTGTGGCGATCTAATCTAAGGCCTTGCCTCATTAGATCGGAATAAATTTTTTACTCCGCCAATTTTCACAGGTGTATTTACCTTAAATCCTACTCCTCAGATCTATAACCGCAGAGGGATAATAGCTTTGGCGACTGTTGAGTTATAAAAAGTATGACAATCTGATCTAAGGCCTTGCCCCACCAAATCGGAATGAATGTTTTACTCTCCCAATCTTCACAGGTGTATTTACCTTAAACCCTACTCCTCCTTTCTGCAATCAAACAGGGATAATAGCTTTGGCAATTGTTGAGTTGTAAAAGTGTGACAATCTGATCTAAGGCCTTGCCTCATTAGATCGGAATGAATGTTTTACTCCGCCAATCTTCACAGGTGTATTTACCTTGAACCCTACTCCTCTGATCCGCAATCGCACGGGGATAATAGCTTTGGCGACTGTTGGGCTATAAAAAGTGTCACGATATGATCTAAGGCCTTGCCCCACCAGATCGGAATGAATTTTTTACTTCGCCAATCTTCATAGGTGTATTCACCTTAAACCTTACTCCTCCATTCTGCAATCACACGGGGATAATAGCTTCTTCTAATGCCAGGCTATGAAGAGGCGAATAAAGGCTCAACCCTTCACTGAAACACACCTCCATCATCTTTTAAGGCCTATACCCTTACCCCAGGGCCCAACTATTTCTCTTATCACAAATATATTTCCTCCATTTAAATCTGGCTCCTCACCTCCTCTCTTCTTTATCTTCTGCTCCCCCTGTCTGCAAAACTTATTCACATTTTTGCATAGTGTGAAAAATTCTTTTCTCTTCTTCTTGCATCCTCTTCAATCCTCCCTTTTGTACGATAAGATGAAGGCTTGCTACCTGAAAGCACTTTCTCAACAACTGCAAGATGCCCTGACGAGCTCAATTCCAATGCATGTCCATCTAGCACCGCCATCCACTACTCCGGCTCCTGCAAGGCTCCCCTTCGCCACTCCCACAGCTACATCTCCTCCCTCTTCATCAACAACATCATTCCCCATTATCTCCCCATCATCTACTATGAGTCTCCGATCAGTATCACCATCTCCTCCTTCCCCAAACCCTAGTTGTCCTTCCTCTTCGCCAAACTCTGACCTTCCTTCCTCTTTACCTTCACTTTTACACAGCACTAGGTCACCTCCTCCATTCTTACACACCCAAATCGAATTGCGAGGAGCTATACGCTGCCGAATGCAAGAAGAAGATACTTTTACATTGGACCCTTCTTCTTCATTCGCCTTACCCGTGGGCACTGATTTAATCCTAGTTATGCCTCCTTTATCTTCTATTTCATCAACCCTACCCACATCATCGCCTTCCCCTTTGAATATCCTCATTTTCACCACCCCCCATATAGCATCTGAGAGTTTTCATCAGCAGCCTAGTCATGATCCATCTTCTGAGGCCCCTTCTCTACCTACCGAAAAACTGCCAAAGGTCATATCCCCCTCGACTACCCATACCCCTTCCATCGTAGCTTTCGCCCCGACATAGATGTCACTAGCACCATCCTCAGAGGGATCCCACTCTTTAATTATTCAAAAGGTAAGCTCATACCCCCTTCCTGTTGGAGGATAGTGGCCCGGCTAAAAGGGGGGGTTGAATAACCTTTTGCGTGCTTGATGGAAATGATTCGTTCTTGCGAGCTTGTCTATGATACTCATTAGCGTGCACAACAGAAATAATAATAAAGCAAAACAAAATACATAATCACACACAAGAACACAACAATATACGTGGTTCAGAACCTTAGGGTTCCTACTCCACGGGGTGAGCTCAATGAGCTCGAGTGATGAACACACCACTACTAAAACTTCTTCTCGACAATAAGTCGGAGGTGGAGAAACCTCGTACAAGAGATTACAAAATTAATACACAAGATACAAGCGAATACAAAGACAATAAGAAATACAAGTAAAGAAATACTTTACAACACCTTGCTTTGAATGCATTTTTGTTGCTTTCTTTTGTTTTTTCTTGAAGGTCTAGAATGCAGCAGCAATTCCCCTCCAAAATCTCCCCAAATATTGCTGTGGAAATCCTCCCCAAGATCCTCCTTTTAAGCTTGTCTCGAGCTGATTCAGCGCTTAGCAGTCGACTGAAATAAGGCCCCAGTCAACTACTCCTGTAGCCATTTTGAGACAACGACTTAATTCATATTAGCAACCAGCCAACGAATACACTGACAGTCGACTGCCCATTACCATTAGTCGACTGCTAACCTCATAGCCAACTGATCAGTTAGCTACCGAGCGTTCTTTGTTTGCATCATCGACCAGTAGTCGACTTCCATCCATGGCATTCGACTGCTCAAGCAATTATTCGACTGCCATGGCATACGACGTAGTCGAACAACAGTCGACTTTCACCAGTCGACTGGGACATACCACTAGTCGACTATTGTCAGGTAAAACCTCAAACACAAGTTGTTTGAGCATCCGACCGTCGGGTAAAACCTCAAACAACATGTTTGAGCATCCGACACATGACCTCAATCACTTGGCCAAATTCACCTCATCCATAAGGTTTAACCCAAGACACCCTTAGCCTAAGCATAAGCCTTCTAGCCACCTCTACTAGCTTCGTGCATATCAGATCCCTCCAAGTCATCCATGACTTGTTCATCCATGCGCGGATCCCTCCAAGTCATCCATGACTTGTTCATCCATACGCTAGCCTCCAGGTGCTTCCTTCGACTATTGTCATGCTCTTGGTGTCTATACTGCCAAGGTATATATGAACTTACGCTCCCAAGACTACCGCTTGGCCTTACGCTGCCAAACCACTCCTTGGACTTCCCAAATGCCAAGTATCCATAATTTGGACTTCCACGGCCAAGGCTGCACACTTGGACTTACGTGGCCAAGGATACACACTTGGTCTTCCCATGACAATCACATGTCATTTGTTTTATCAAACATTAAAATAGTGCTCTAGTCAAACTCGAGTCCGGTCAATTGTGACCTGGGTCGATTGCACCAATAATCTCCCCCTTTTTTATGTTTAGCAAAACCCCAAACACCTTTGAGTTAGGTGACCTAACTCAAGTCTACCAATTATCCCCAATTGACAAATCTCACCTTTGAGAATTTCAGCTAACCCCAATTGGTCCATTCTCCCCCTTTTTGACATACATCAAAAAGATCCTCCCAAAGGGTGTTAATGTCTCATAACCCAATGAGATCTTACAATCTCTCCCTTAGTCCAAAAACACATCTAGGATGCCTTCATTCTTCCTAGTGATAAGTCTCATATCACTTAAGAGAGGCAATCCCCCAATTCTTCTCTTATGAGGAGAAATACATCCATCATCCCAAGATGGATAACCTCCCCCTAAAGGCTTGCTCCCCCTTGACCATTGCACCAGCAATATCCTTAGAAAGTCCCTAAGCCAATAGGAACACTAAACAATCGAAATTAAGGGAAAAGATTCAACATTGAACTTTCACCTCCCTTAATTCGATATACACCCTAAACAATTCTTCTAATCCATTTTCAATGGATTTCCACACTTCCAATGCTCTCTAAAGCATATCCTAGGGTTAGGAGCAGTTAGGGAACCTAAAAGTAGCTGAACATAGGCCTAACGAACCTTTTTTACCCGAAATCAGCATTGACATTTGACTATTACAGTCACCAGTCAACTTCCATTGACGTCAGTCGACTATCATCCATGATAGTCGACTGATTTATGCAGAGTGTAGAAATCAGACTTCATATCCAAAATTCAAAAATTCATAAGTAAATATATGTAATTTTGAAATTCATGAAAATTTATACGTACATTACTTATAACAAACATTATGAGTGAAAAATATTTAAAAAATAAAATACTCATAAACTAGTGAGATTGATACAAAGTTCAAAACTCTTGAAAGTTTCAATATTTGGCGCTACTTTGTATCACCTCATTCAATGGTGATTGCTATCAAAAGATAGACTTCACCAAGGTTTTTCAAAATGGTTTTGAAATTATTTTAAAACCTTAATTTCATTATCCTAACATCTCACTTGTATCTAAGTGTATGAAACACATAGAAGTCAAATGTTCTTGTGAGATGTGGATTTCGTTCATTTAGGGTCTCATGCATTTTTCTAGGCAACACTATTTGATTTCCTTATGCATGGGACTTCAAATCATGTCATTGTCCTTAACTCAATTTTAATTAATGCATGAATGATGATTATGGTATAATAGAATCATGAATAAGCATGTGCCAATAATCATGATATCATGACATGTGATTCTAATTTAAGCATGACATGCCACTAAAAATAAACCTAAAGATGATCATGACATTTTATATGATAAAAATAAATATGATGTCATGGCATGGTAATGGCAATAAAAGCATGGAAATTAAAAGGTAAAGGTATAGGAATACATAGATTTTAATATTAGTTTCCATTTGATATAATTAAGATCATTTTGCCATGTTAACCAACTCTACCAAGTGTGCCAAAACCCAAAATGGCACACCAAGACCTCTAACACTAATTGTGACAATTTGATTAATATTCAAAATTCTCAAAACACATTGGCACATCCTATAGTGTCAACTCTACCATGGTTAGGTTAACTACCCATCCACTTAGGGTTGACACACCCTAACCCATCTAGCGTGAATCGATCACGCACCTAAGAACCCAATACCTATTGGAGCTCCTTGAGTTAACAAGGTATTCACTAGGGATAACTTCCCTAGATACCTTCCTAATGACCCTTTTTGGCTTTAAATCCTTATTCATTTGGGTCTTGTTAAGCTTAACCTTAGGGATTGCCTCCCTAGTAACCTTCTTAATGGTCTTCCTAGGTTTTATAGAACCCATGGCCACTAGACACACACCATGGTTAACCTTAGGGATGACTTCCCTATTAACCATGGTTTTCCTAGACCTAGATTTAGTTCCATAATCAAATGGAACATTGTGGTAGGACTTAGGTTTGTGACCCAAACCATTCTTGCCTTTTGACAGTTCTTGTCTCCTAGGTTCCATTTTTTTACCATTAGACCCCTTAAATGAGTTTGTCACTTTTACTAGGGTCTTTTCCAATTTTCAAGCCATGACCTCAAAACTTGATTTTCTAATTCTAATTTTCTCAATTTTGATTTTCATTAATCTTTTCGGAATCACACTTCCTAGGTATATTTCTAGACTTCTTGGGGTTAATGGCTAGGTGGTTTTCTACCTTCCTAATGGACTCCATAGGTAAAATGGGTCTAGAGTTACTAGTTCAAGATTTGTCCTTAGGTAAATCTACATGCTTAGCACCTAAACAATAAAATCTATTATTTCTACTGGCATGCTTTTCATTAACAATTGCAAGAGTACTAAAATAACTTCTAGCATGCTTTTTAACCATAGAACTAGAAGGTGCATTAAGATATACCTTAGGGTTTGCTATGGAAACTCCCCCTACTTGTGTAGCTCCTTCTTGTGTTTTCTTCTTCCCCCTAGGACATTGGCTTCAATATTGTCCCCGTTCATTACACTTGAAGCACACAATGTGCTCTTTGCTTTTCCTAGCAAGGACTCTGATATCCATAGATTTTTCTTGAACTTTTGGTGTCGGTGCTTTCTGCTTAGCCAATCTTGGGCATTTGCCCTTGTAATGCCCTTTCTTCATACACTCAAAGAAAATTATATGATCCTTATTTTTATAAATTGCATTTGAGTTACCTAGGGTAGTAGAAGCCTCTAGATCTTCACTTCTCCCGGGTAAGATGTTTCTTCTCATTCTTACTCCAGGATGGAAGATTGCCTCTCCTCTTCCTCAATCTTAGAGGTGGATGCTTCTTCAACCTCTTCCAATCCGGATGTTGAGCATCTCTCAACTTCCGAATCCTCAAGCTCTTGGGATGATGATGTGCCTTCTTCTTCTTGAGCATGAGAGGATGAACATGATTCCTCAGCCTCCTTCTACGATTGAGCTGATTCGGGATTTTCGTGGAATTTTACCAACTTATCCCACAACTCCTTAGCATCCCCATATTCACCTAACTTACACAAAACATCGTAAGTTATTAATTTTATTAACGATTTTGTTAACTTAACATGTGTTTTGAATTGTTTTCGTTGCTCCTCAGTCCATCTTGATTTTACTAACGGCTTGTTGTCTTCACCCCTAGGCACTTCGAAGCCATTTTCAATGATTAGCATTATATCGAAATAAGTTTCGAAATATAACTCCATCCTTCTTCTCCACCATGAAAATTCTCCCTCGAACTTCGGTGGGTGGATGTTGATGCCGGCCATTTTGGTTGGTTATCGTTGCGATGAGTCTGACGATAAGCTCCTCGCTCTGATACCACTTGTTGGAGGATCGTGGCCCGGCTAGAAAGGGGGGTTGAAAAGCCTTTTGTGTGCTTGATGGAAATCCTTCGTTCTTGCGATCTAGTCTACTATACTCGTTAATGTGCACAGTTGAAATAATATTAAAGAAAAATAAAATACACAATCACACACAATAACACAATGATATACGTGGTTAGGAACCTTAGGGTTCCTACTCCACGAGGTGAGCTCAACGAGCTCGAGTGATGAATACACCACTACTAAAACGCCTTCTCGACAACAAGTCGGAGGTGGAGAAACCTCGTACAAGCGATTACAAAAGTAATACACAAGATAAAAGCAAATACAAAGACAATAAGAAATAATAGTAAAGAAACACTTTACAACACTTTACTTTGAATGCTTTCTTGTTGCTTGCTTTGGTTTGCTCTTGAAGGTTTGAAATGCAGCAACAATTCCCCTCCAAAATCTCCCCAAATATCGCTGTGGAAATCCTCCCCAAGCTCCTCCTTTTATGCTTGTCTCGGGTTGATTCCGTGCCTAGCAGTTGACTGAAATAAGGCCTCAGTCGACTGCTACTATAGCCGTTGTGAGACAACGACTTAATCCATGTTGGCATTCAACCAATGGATACACTGGGAGTCAACTTCCCATTACCATCAGTCGACTGTCAACCGCATAGCCGACTAATCAGTCAGCTATCGAGCATTCTGTGTTCCATCAGTCGATTGCCCAATCCTGGCAGTGGACTGCCATGGCATACGACGTAGTTGAACAACAGTCGACTTTCACCAGTCGACTATTGTCGGGTAAAACCTCAAACACAAGTTGTTTGAGCATCCGACCGTCGGGTAAAACTTCAAACAACATGTTTGAGCATATGGACTTACGCTCCCAAGACTACCGCTTGGCCTTACGCCGCCAAACCAGCCCTTGGACTTCCCGAATGCCATGTATCCATAACATGGTCTTTCACCACCAAGGCTACACACTTGGACTTACGTGACAAAGGCTAAACACTTGGACTTCACATTGCCAATGCCAACCCATGTTGGACTTTCACCGCCAAGTCTAAACATTTGGACTTACGTGGCCAAGGCTACAGACTTGGTCTTTCCATGACAATCACATGTCATATGTTTTGTTCAACATCAAAATACTGCTCGAGCCAAACTTGAGTCTGGTCAATCGTGACCTGGGCCGATTGCACCAATACTTCCCCCATCGTTGATCCTTCCTTTTCCATCGTCCACCCCCATAAGCCCTTTTTTTATGACCCTTTTTCTCACCACTCCCACATCCCCCTTCGCCACGGACATCCCTACTTCCATAACACCGGTAACCTCCCCCATTTCATCTTCCTCTCTGTCCTCATCTTCAGAACCTTCAAGATCACCATCTTCCCCCCAAAATTATAATCCCTCTCCTGGCAGTGATGTTCCTCCCTTCATCTTTGGAACCTCCCTTCTTTTTTCCTTCTGAACAAATAGAACAACTCTCTATAGCATACCATCCTTCACCCATTATGAGTGAATCAACCCCGTGTATTGCTTTTATTCCTTCTTCTCCTTCTCCAAAACTCCACACAGCCTAACCTTAGAGGAATTAACCCCACAGATAGAAAGCTTGCAACAGGTTCTAGAACTAGTAAGCTTTCATAAGACATTCCTGCTTTCCCCTTTATTAATAACTCTTCCTTTCACTTATTGTCTACAAGAGGTAACGAATTATCAAGAGTTGAAGTGCTCCTTCACTCAACTTAAGCAACAGACTCAGCCATAATCCATTGCCAATTCAGCATCTCAAAAAATGTCTAAACAGAGAGAGTCTTCTTTACTTCAAGAACAAGCTCAATGTCGCGCCCAACTGTCAGAGGCTCACTAGTAGCAACAAAAGGATGCTGAAACCATAGACGCACTATGAAGCCAAGTGAGTAGGGAGATTTGTCATAGTTCAGGGTTAATATCAGAGAGAAATCAATCCCTCTCTCAAGTGCATCGACATGAAGTTTCCTTACAGCAAGTAAGGAACGAACTTGCCCATACTAGGACTTATACTGAAACTGTGGAAGGAATCTCTAGCTAATTGCGACAAGATTTGGTAGGCATGTCAAGAATTGTACAACGAGATTATTCTTCTAACTTTCAAGGGATTTCCACTTTGACTGATACTCTAACTGACATATCACGCCGATACTGGCGAGTCCGTCGAGACTTTTTGAAGCATAGAGAACGCTGCATCAAGTTTCGTCAAGATACTCAAGCTACGGACCAACAACGTCGGAAGCACTTGAAGCTTTTGATGCAAGCCACATTTAAGGATGGCTTCAATGAGGCAGTTAGACAATGCATCGATCAGGGATTCCTTCCGGCACACCAACTAGCTCCTTTCTTAAATTGGGAAATTTGCTTTAGGCATTATCCCCATGACCGTTTTAAGCTATAGCTTTACTATTTTGCTACCTTTTACTTGTAGTCATGAACCATCACTGGCTCTGATGGTACTAAATGATGTTTGAATAGAATTGATCTTTCTTAACAACTAATAGCAATGTGGTGATAGATAACCCCATTCAATGATGGTCTATAAATTCTCCTTTCCCGCATTGAGAGATTGGATTCTACTGACGCTTTCTTTTGATAATTGTAAACAACTACTAATATAAAAATTGACTTCGGTTAGCAAACATGTAGTAGCTAATTCCCCTCATGGATGCCTTTCAATTACATGGTATGGAAATATTTTAAGTTTATGACATTCCAGGGCCTAGGTAGCTCCTTGCATGTGGCATCCTTCAAATAATATGTCGATCCAGCAACTCGATGAGTGACAATGTAAGGTCCCTCCCAATTAGGAGCTAATTTTTTAGGATGTCCAATAGGGTTGAAATTGTTGGGATGTATACTGAAAGCCTAGCTCTTTTTGTATGAACATTTTATTTTGAAATAAGAATCACATGATCATTGTTTGCACTTTATATTTATTATATTTGTGCATATTGTCTAATACTCTACATTGTAGATAACATGGTGATTGGTGTGGCACAAAAGATCATGTTATCAGTCCCTTGTAGAATATAAGTAGAGGCTCACAACCAAGATGGTTTTGGACAAACCATTGGCATGGTTGTAGTGTAGCTTGGTATTGGTTTGTCTTGACCATAGAGTTACACTAGTACACTTAGGTGTATTGAGCTGGACCGACATAGAGGTGATTCAATTTATTGCTGACTACATAATTGAATCGGACCTCGGATATTATGTTGTACATGCTCTTAATCCCGATATAATAACGGGCACATATACTTAGTATTTATTTCTTTGATTTACCAAAGGGTGAGATTTCTATGGATTAAATAGATATGCCCGGTAAGTTGGGAAATGATATTATTTACATGGTGTGTCGTTGATTATAGGAGGAAACCATGTCCTATATATTAGGTAGATGATGTCCCCTTGAGGAGCTCATAAGGTTCATCATGTAAACCCTGCAGGTTGACTTAGTCAACATGATGATAAGGTTGAGTGATACTACTCGAGGAGTTAGATGTTAATTGATTGATGGTCAGTAAATCAATTAATTGATGGACATTCGATATCTTAAACACGGGGAGATGGATGTACAAATAATATATGGAGCCCATATTAATTTATGGGTTTGGTGAGGTAATTCAATGATGATCCTCTAGTGGAATGGAACATCATTGATGAATCAAGTTTGTGTGGTTCCGATCCATCGGGTGGCCAAGATCCAAATCCTCCTCATGGTCCCTATTGTAGCCTAATATAATCCTCATGAAACCTAGATCCAAGGATGTAAAACAAAACTCTAGAACCGACGGTTAAGATTAAATCCCTAGATCCGACGGTTGAGATTAAATCCCTAGAACTGACAGTTGAGATTAAATCTCTAGATCCGACGGTTGAGATTAAATCCCTAGAACTGACGGTGGAGATTAAATCCCTAGATCCGATAGTTGGGATGAAACCCTAGATGCGACGGTTGGAATGAAACCCTAGGTCCGACGGTGGAGATTAAACCAAGGCTTATCCCTAACTCTATAAAAGGGTGGCTTAGGGTGGGCGGTAAGAAGGTTGTTTTTTGAGAGATTAGGGTTTTTCCTACCTAAGCTTGGGCGGCAAGAAACCCTAAGGGAGTTTTTGGTTGGGCGGCTAGGGTTTGGATTTAGGAGTAGGTGGCAACAAGAGGAGAAGATCCCTTCTTCTTCCTAAGGTGTTGCCGGCGCCTATCCCTCTTCCTCCTTTCAACCTTGACCGGCGCTCTTCCCTTCTTCCTCTTCACCTTGGCCGGTGGAAACAAGGGCTAGGGTTTATTCTTGGAGCTCTTGGCCGGCACCCTCTTCTTTTCTCCTTGGTGGCCGGCGACAACTTTTCTGTAAGGTTGGCCGGCGCTCAAGAATCTACTCCTTGGCCGGCGGTTATATCAAGCTCCTTGGCTTGGTGGCCGGTTCTAGATAGGAGAAGGAGTTTTTTTTTGTTCTTCTCTTTGTTCGGAGTGAGCAAGGAAGGGAAGAACGTGATCTAAGAGGCTTCAACTCGTGGAGGATCTTCGCCCACACGACGTCCACGAGGACGATAGGACATACGATAGAAGATCGAGAGTTATAAAAGTTTTACAACTTTTATTATTGATCTTTGAATGTTCTTATCTTTATGTTAGTATGTGTTGATTATACTAGTTTGCATTTGTATGTATTTGTATAATCATGGACCCCGAAGATAAACATAAAAACCTGCGATCCGTCCGTCATCTCTTCCGCGGCTAACCGACTTGAAGAGTTGTATTGCTTGAACAACTAGTTTGTTCAAGCGATCGCTCAAGTCGTTAGCACGACGACGAATTGGTTGTGCTTAGGAAACTCATCCCATCCGGATTAGTTTTCATTAGTGAAAATTTTAATCCGGGGACATGGGAGCCGATGAGCCTCCGAGCATGATTCCAACAATTGGTATCAGAGCCACGGTTTCTGGTTTTGTGTGTTTTTTATTCGGTTACTTTCTCGCACTTATCATATATTGAGTATGCCGGATAATAGTAGGATGTGCGTAGGCTAACTTTTTGGTTGCAGGCATAAGATCCGACTATTATGGCTATATGTGTGCATGTGATTGTTTGTGTGTGATTGTATGTAAATCATTTGAATCCTCGGGGTTGACAAGGCTAGATTAGTATTTAATTTTTGTAATTAAATACGGCATTGTTTAGCCGATCATTCTAGTTTACTTTCGATCTAGATAGTTTGTACACTCCTTCGTGGAGTATAGGATCGATGGATGTAAATTAAAATGATATATCTCGGCTCGGATCTCTTTGGTGACTTGTGCGCAGGAAGAGATGGAGCCGATGAGGTGGCGACACGACGGGACGCATATTGGAGAACAAAGCCATAATAGTTGGAAAAATTCTGTTTTGTCCATATTTATTGCTGATTTATTTTATATGCATGTGTGTGTGCTTGAAAATTCCTCATTTTCAATTTACTAAGTGGGAGAGGGATATTTTAATTAATTCCCATGGCCTCCATTACAATTTGACGTGTGATGCAACAAACTTGCGTGTCGGCTCTGAGTGCCTTCCTCCCCATCGGATGGGTTTGTTTGCGGATCACTAGGTCAAATATGGTTATAGGAAATTATTTAGGAGCGTGTGTACTTCCACATCGGTAAGACACATAATCCGAGATAATTGCCTTAGTACCAAGTAATGGTAAACACTTAGATGCAAATAAAGGTATCCTCCCCATCGGAGTCACTGTTTTTATTTGTCGGGCCAAAGAGAAACCAACTATTAATTTTATTTGTCAAAAAGTATGGTTGACAAGATAATAAAATTAATGTGTAAAACATCCTCTTACAAATGTAGAATTCGTATACGTCCACACTATTGTGGCATGTGATATTCTCGGTGTTTTGAGGTGTTGATTGATTTAGAACAATGCCATAATAGTTGGGAAAATTCTGATTTTTTCCATATTTATTTCTGATTTGTTTTATATGCATGTTGTGTGTGCTTGAAAATTCCTCATTTTTAATTTATTAAGTGGGAGAGGGACATTTTAATTAATTCCCGCGGCCTCCATTACAATTTGACGTGTGATGCAACAAACTTGCGTGTCGGCACAGAGTGCCTTCCTCCCCATCAGATGAGTTTGTTTGTGGATCACTAGGTCAAATAATGGTTATAGATAATTATTTAGGAGTGTGTGTACTTCCACATCGCTATGGCACATAATCCGAGTTAGTTCCCTTAGTATCGTGTAATGGTGCACACTTAGATGCAAATAAAAAGTATCCTCCCCATCGGAGTCACTGCTTTTATTTGTAGGGCCAAAGAGGAACCAACTATTAATTTTATTTGTCAAAAAGTAAGGTTGACAAGATAGTAAAATTAATGGGTAAAACCTCTTCTTACAAATGTAGAATTCGTATACGTCCACACTATCATGGCATGCGATATTCTCGGTGTTTTGAGGTGTTGGTTGATTTTGGAATTTTATTGTTTTGAGGAATCAATAATATTTGAAATCTAATATTTTGATCATTGTGATTCTTAGGATTTTCAAAAATGACTTTCAGTCCACTTACTATGATACTAAAGGAAATAAACTTACTGTACCCAAATAATGTTGATTGGAAAAGAATCTACATATTGTCTTATCTGCTAAGAAGTACAAGTATGCACTCTTCAAAGAGTGTCCTCAAGCCATGGTTGCTCAAAAAGGTTTCTACTTCTAAGCCGAAAGGCAAGAAGAAGGAGAAACAAGGTGGAGCAAAGGTGGTGGGAGGATCTCAGGGAGGAGTGAAGAAGCCGAAAGGCAAGTACTTCACTTGCAAGCAGACTGGACATAAGAAGAAGGATTATCCCAATCCGAAGCAAGAACAAATGTATATCCTTTGGTCCAGTCGTTGAAACATGGTTAGAGGCATTATCTACCGGCACCTGGTGTGTAGATACGAGAGCCACTAATCATGTCTGCAACACTTTGCAGGGGTTCCAGGAAACCCGACGACTAGCTAAAAGGGAGATTACCATTTACTTGGGCAATGTCATGAAGGTGGTGGTTATTGTAGTGGGAGAAGTTTTATTTATCTCTTAAGAAAAATAAAATTTTGGTTCTAGAAAATTCCCTTTATATACCTTTATTTAAAAAAAATTTAATTTCGATTTCTAAATTGTGTATGGATGGATATTCTATTTCTTTTAATGATAGAGTTGTTATAAAAAGGAATAGGGAAAATATCTGTTCAAGTACATTGATAGGAAATTTGTAAACACTTGAACCAAAAACCTCCCACGATGCAAATTGAAGTTTATAACTTATCTTCTAATTCTAATAAGAGAAAAGAACCTTCGAAGATGAACCAAACATATCTTTGGCATCTAAGGCTTGGTCATATTAACCTGAGTAGAATTCAAAGGTTGATAGCTAATGGACCTTTGGGTTCATTAGTGGTGGAGGATCTCCCAACCTGCGAATCTTTCTTGGAAGGTAAAATGACCGAGAGGCCTTTTTAGGCCAAGGGGTATAGAGCCAAAGATGTGTTAGGAATGGTTCATTCTGATTTGTGTGGTCCTATGACTATCTAGGCAAGAGGTAGTCTTGAATATTTCATCTCTTTCATAGATGATTATTCAAGATATGGATGACACCACGATCTGATCGTGGTGGTAAGTACCTCTTGGGAGAGTTTAGGAACTACTTATCAAAGGTTGGGATTCAATCCCAATTGTCTGCACCTGGCACACCCCAGCAGAACGGTGTAGCAGAGAAAAGGAATAGGACTCTTATGGAGATGGTTAGATCAATGATGAGTTATTCTGACTTGCCAGATTCGTTCTGGGGATATACTCTAGATACAGCGGTGTACATTCTGAACTTGGTTCCATCTAAATCAGTGCCTTCTACTCCCACAGAGTTGTGGACTGGGCGAAAGCCTAGTCTAAGACATATTCGGATATGGGAAGTCTAACACATGTGCTGAAGGCTGATGCTGGTAAGTTTGAACCTCGTACAAAAGTGCGCTTGTTTGTTGGCTATCCTAGGGGAACGAAGGGTGGTTTGTTTTATAGTCCTAGAGATTAGAGGGTGATCGTTAGTACAAATGTCAGATTTCTAGAGGAGGACTATGTGATGAACCACAAGCCCACGAGTAGGATTGTTCATGAGGAGTTGACAGGGGAAGTCCCGACTTCAGTACCACCAGTACAAGAGGATATACCACATATCACTGCACCGCGTGTCACAGAGGATACACAGGTGATACCTCGTCGTAGTGGGAGGGTTGTGAGACAGCCTGATAGATTCATGTTCTTGGGAGAATCTTCCGATTTGGTCCCTGGCGAACATGAACCTGATCCCTGTACATATGATGAGGCAATCCAAGATAAAGATGCAGCATCTTTGCAAAGTGCAATGAATACTGAGATTGAATCTATCGATTCAAATCAGGTCTGGGAGCTCTTATGCATAGCAGCTCATGTGGATTATGAGGTGTGGAAGATGGATGTCAAGACAATTTTCCTTAATGGAAGTCTTGAGGAGAACATCTATATGAAGCAACCAGAGGGATTCATTGCTAAGGGCAAAGAGCATCTTGTATGTAAGCTTAATCGGTCCATTTATGGATTGAAACAAGCTTCAAGGTCTTGGAACATTCGCTTTGATGAGGTAAATCCAGACTTATGGATTTATTCAAAGTTTGGATGAGTCTTGTGTATACAAGAGATGTGACGGAAACGTAGTGATATTTCTTGTACTATACGTAGATGACATTTTGTTAGTTGGCAATAATATCAGAGTGTTATCGGACGTAAGGGTATGGTTGTCCAAACAGTTTTGAAGGACTTGGGAAAAGTGGGACACATCCTTGGGATCAAGGTTAGTGTGCTAATCCCAAGCTCCATACATAGACACAATAATGGATCATTTTAGCATGCTAAACTCCAAGAAAGTTTTTCTACCTTTCAGGCATGGAGTTCCTTTATCTAAGGAGATGTGTCCTAGATCATCTGAGGAGATAGAGGAGATGAAGGTGGTTCCTCATGCTTCGGCAGCAGGAAGCCTCATGTATACAATGCTATGTACGAGACCCGATATCTGCTATGCCGTGGGCATGGTCAGCAGATATCAGAGTAATCCAGAACAGGGACATTGGACTGTGGTAAAGCATATATTGTAGTGCTTGAGAAGGACTAGGGATTATATGCTAGTTTACCGGGCAGACCAATTACTCCCTATGGGTAACACAGATTCTGATTTCCAATCTGATAGAGATAACAGTAAGTCTACCTCAGGTTTTGTATTTACTTTGGGAGGTGGAGCCATTGTATGGAGGAGTGTCCAACAGAAATGCGTGACGGACTTCACCATGGAAGCTGAGTATGTGGCAGCCTCTTAGGCGGCCAAAGAAGCTGTGTGGCTCAGGAACTTCCTGATGGACTTGGATGTGATTCCTGGTTTTCCCAGAAATATCACAATTTATTGTGATTATAATGGTGCAGTTGCAAACTCGAAGGAACCACGAGCCCGTAAGGTAAGTAAATTCATAGAGCGCAAGTACCACCTGATACGAGAAATCGTAAAGGAGGTAGAAGTTACTGTCGCCTAGATTTCATCAGAGGATGACCTGGTAGGCCCTTTCACTAAGGCCCTTCTAGTGAGTGCTTTGATAGGCATGTGGAGGGAAAGGGAATCATATGTATGGCAGTGTGATGACAGCATAGTCTTTTAGTATAAGTGGGAGATTGTTGGGATGTATATTGAAAGCCTAGCTCTTTTTGTATGAACATTTTATTTTGAAATAAGAATCACATGATCATTGTTTGCACTTTATATTTATTATATGTGTGCATATTGTCTAATATTCTACATTGTAGATAACATGGTGCTTGGTGTGGCACAGAAGATTATGTTATCAGTCCCTTGTAGAATATAAGTAGATGCTCACAACCAAGATAGTTTTGGACAAACCATTGGCATGGTTATAGTGTAGCTTGGCATTGGTTTGTCTTGACCATAGAGTTACACTAGTACACTTAGGTGTATTGAGCAGGACCGACATAGAGATGATTCAATTTATTGCTGACTACATAATTGAATCAGACCTCGGATATTATGTTGGACATGCTGTTAATCCCGATATAATAACGGGCAGATGTACTTAGTATTTATTTCTTTGATTTACCAAAGGGTGAGATTTCAATATGCCCGGTAAGTTGGAAAATGATATTATTTACATGGCGTGTCATTGATTATAGGAGGAAACCGTGTCCTATATATTAGGTTGATGATGTCCCCTTGAGGAGCTCATAAGGTTCATCATGTAAACCCTGCAGGTTGACTTAGTCAACATGATGATAAGGTTGAGTGGTACTACTCGAGGAGTTAGATGTTAATTGATTGATGGTCAGTAAATCAATTAATTGTGATTCGATATCTTAAACACGGGAGATGGATGTACAAATAATATATGGAGCCCATATTAATTTATGGGGGTTGGTGAGGTAATTCAATGATGATCCTCTAGTGGAATGGAACATCATTGATGGATCAAGTTTGTGTGGTTCCGATCCATCGGGTGGCCAAGATCCAACTCCTCCTCATGGTCACTATCGTAGCCTAATATATTTTTCATGAAGCCTAGATCCAAGGATGTAAAACAAAACTCTAGAACCGATGGTTAAGATTAAATCCCTAGATCCGACGGTTGAGATTAAATCCCTAGAACCGACGGTTGAGAAATAATCTCTAGATCCGACGGTTGAGATTAAATCCCTAGAACCGACGGTGGAGATTAAATCCCTAGATCCACCGGTTGGGATGAAACCCTAGATCCGACGGTTGGGATGAAACCCTAGATCTGACGGTGGAGATTAAACCAAGGCTTATCCCTAACTCTATAAAAGGGTGGCTTAGGGTGGGCGGCAAGAAGGTTGTTTTTAGAGAGATTAGGGTTTTGCCTACCTAAGCTTGGGCGGCAAGAAACCCTAAGGGTGTTTTTGGTTGGGCGGCTAGGGTTTTGATTTAGGAGTAGGCGGCAACAAGAGGAGAAGATCCCTTCTTCTTCCTAAGGTGTTGCCGGCGCCTATCCCTCTTCCTCCTTTCAACCTTGGTCGGCGCTCTTCCCTTCTTCCTCTTCACCTTGGCCGCTGGAAACAAGGGCTAGGGTTTATCCTTGGAGCTCTTGGCCGGCAACCTCTTCTTTTCTCCTTGGTGGCTGGCGGCAACTTTTCTTCAAGGTTGGCTGGCGCTCAAGAAGCTACTCCTTGGCCGGCGGTTATATCAAGCTCCTTGGCTTGGTGGCCGGTTCTAGATAGGAGAAGGAGTTTTTGTTTGGTTCTTCTCTTTGTTCGGAGTGAGCAAGGAAGGGAAGAATGTGATCTAGGAGGCTTCAACTCGTGGAGGATCTTCGGCCACACGACATCCACGAGGAGGATAGGACATACAATAGAAGATCGAGAGGTATAAAAGTTTTACAACTTTTATTATTGATCTTTGCATGTTCTTTTTTTTATGTTAGTATGTGTTGATTATACTAGTTTGCATTTGTATGTATTTGTATAATCATGGACCCCGAAGATAAACACAAAACCGGCGATCCGTCCGTCGTCTCTTCCGCGGCTAACCGACTAGAAGAGTTGTATTGCTTGAACAACTAGTTTGTTCAAGCGATCGCTCAAGTCGTTAGCACGACGACAAATTGGTTGTGCTTAGGAAACTCATCCCATCCGGATTAGTTTTCATTAGTGAAAATTTTAATCCGGGGACATGGGAGCCAACAAGCCTCCCAGCACGATTCCAACAGAATTTGTGCAGAATAAAGTAACCTTCTCAAAACCTCTTTGGCACTACCCTTATGTTGAAGGTTTGTTGTATTCTTTGCTTGTAGGCTTCAGCTCGAACACGAGCTTGCTTCCGCCTTTCCTCTAATAAATCTAACTCAATACTTCTCACCATTTGATTATGTTCCGATTCATAAGCTTTAACTTGGGCACTCATAATGACTTTCACCAAGAAAACTGCTTTAGCTTCATATAGTATACATAACAAGGTTTCTCCAGTGGCTGTTTTGGGGGTAGTTCGGTAGGCCCATAATATGCTGGGCAACTCATCCACCTAACTTCCTTGCTTGGCACCCAACATGGTTTTCAACCCTTGAATGAGAATTATGTTAATTACTTCCACCTGGCCATTAGCTTGAGGATGATCTATCGAGGCGAAGGTTTGCTGAATATTGATACTTTGGCACGATTCTCTAATCTTTTGGCCTTGGAACTATCGCCCATTGTCACTAAGCAAGCTTTGAGAAACTCCATATCACCAAATAATATTCTTCCAAAGGAACTGTATTACTGCATTTTCTATAATCTAGGCTAAAGGTTCAGCTTCCACTCATTTGAAAAAGTAATCTACTACCACTAGCATGAATTTCTTTTGTAAAGGAGCTGTGGGTATTGGGCCAACTATATCCATTCCCCATTGATCAAAGGGGCAGGAAGCGACCATGACCTTCATCAGCTCGGCAGACCATTCTTATCGGTTGCTATGCTTTTGATAGGTTGGACAAGTCTGCACTATATATGTTGCATCTTGATGAAGAGTTGGCCAAAAGAATCCAACTAATAGTACTTACCGAGTTAATGCTCTTCCTCCCAAGTAATTGTTGCATCATCCTTCATGTATCTCTCTAAGCACCCATTCGGCATCCTCTTCCCCGAGACATTTTAGTAAATGGTGGCCAAAAGACGTCTTGTATAGAGTTCCATCAATAATTACAAATTGTTTAACTCTTTTCACCAAAGCTGAGGATGCCCTCTCTTCTAGTGGAATGTCTCCATGCTGCAAATAAGCTATGATGTCATTCCTCCAATCGGAGGTACCATCGTCTTCTCGCACCCCATCTTCTAAATTATGCACTTCTAAAGAATGAGGAACTTCAACACAAAAAAAGTCTTGAGGCCTCCATCCATCTAAACCACTAGCTAAATGAGCCAACTCATCTGCCCTTTGATTCTCCTCCCTAGGGATTGTTGTAAGGTGACCTCCTGGAAATGCATATTTCCTTTTTCAAAAGTCGCAAAGTATTTTTGCAATCTATCCTCTCTAATGGCGAAGGCCCCCTGAAGTTGTGATACGACCAATTGAGAATCTGAATGGATTATGATCGAAGTGGCCCCAACTGCCCTAGCTGCCTATAATCCAACAAGAATAGCTTCATACTCCCCCTCATTGTTGGATGCCTTATATCCCAAATAAATGGCTATATGAGTTTCGTCATTTAAAGGAGATACTAGAACCACCCTGACTCCACTTCCTTCGGTCCCAGAAGATCCATCCACAAAGATGTTCCAGACACCCTTTTCCTTTTCTCCTTTTACCGAACTATTTTCCAGGCCCATCGGTACTTCAGCTAGGAAATCAACTAATGATTGGGCCTTGATGGAAATTTGGGGGTGATAATGAATATCATATTCACTTATCTCCACAACCCACTTGGCTAACCTCCCTGAGAAATTGGGTTTAGTGACCACCCGTCCCAACTCACTATTGATCAACACATTCACCAGATGAGCCAAGAAATAAGGCCTTAACTTACAAGTCGTTAAAATCCAAATGTATGCCAGCTTTTCTAACTCGCTATACTGCAATTCTACCCCTTTCAGTATGTGACTGGTGTAATAGATAGGCTACTGTTAAGAACCCTCTTGCTTCAATAATATTGAACTAATAGCCCCTTCGAATACAGCTAAGTATATCCACAATGGTTCCCCAAAGATAGGCTTGGCCAAAAAAGGGAGTTCAGCTAAATATTTCTTCAATTCCTGAAAAGCTTGCTCACATGATTTATCCTACTGAAATTGGGAAGCCTTGTGTAGAATTCAGAAGAAGGGTAACCCTTTATCTGCTGATCTGGCTATAAACTGGGACAAATATACTATCCTTCCCACCAATTTTTGAGTTTCCTACAAACTAATAGGTGACTTCATATTACATAATGCTTGCACCTTTTGGGATTAGCCTGCAGTCGTTTCTCTATCACAATATATCCCAAAAACTTCCCACTCTTTACCCCGAATAAACACTTCTTTAAATTTATCTCCATGTTGTATCGTCTCAAAGTAGCAAACATTTCTTCCAGAGCTAGCACTAGATCCTGAGTGAACTTGACTTTACCAAGATATCAACAACGTAAACCTCCACATTTTTGCCTTTCTGCTCAGCAAAGGTCTTATCCATGAGCCTCTTATAAGTAGCCCTAACATTCTTTAGCCCAAGGGCATTACTACATAGGCATACAACCCCCTGTCGTGATAAAGCTAACCCTCTTCTGATCATCCTATGCCAAAGGGATTTGGTGATACCCTCGATAAGCATCCATAAGTGAGATGACCTCATACCCTACATTAGAATCTACCAACTGATCAATATGAGGCAAGGGGTAGCAGTCTTTAGGGCATGCTTTATTTAAATCATGGAAGTCGATACACATCCTCCATTAACCAGAAGGCTTGGGTACCAAAACTATATTTGAAACCCACTCAGTGAATTGAATCTCTCTAATATGACTTGTAAAATACCAGAAAAAAAAATTGGGATGGTGATGCCAGGTGAGGAATTTCTTAAACCTAACCTAGATTTTAATTGTATGGGTTTAATTAAAAGGAGCTTGGGGTTAAATTAATCTAGGTTATTTAAATCTAGGGTTAATTGTTATAGGATTAAACCCAATCCACCCCTCAAACCCAGCTCGTTTCCCATTCAGCGTTTTCCCTTGCCAAACGCGACTTTTCTTCTGCGCGAGCGTTTCCAACCGCACTCTTTCTACCTTTATTTCTTCTCCCGATCGTGACGATGCTTCTCCCGGATGTTGTCCTCTTCGTCTCCGAAGCACCCTGCGGTCGAGCAACCCTTTCTCCTCCTCGCTATTTTCTTCCCCACGAGTCTCCTCAGCGCGATCGACTTTCTCATCAGCGTGACCTCTTCAACTCCTGCTGCTTAGAGTTTGTTGGCTTCTCTGCATGAGTGGACAGCAGCAAGCAACATTCCCTCGCCGATGCTTGTGGACAAACCAGAGAAACAAGGGTGCTCGCAATTTGGGGGCTTGGGTCGGCGACGACGACACCGTGCTCGGATTGAAAGTCGCGATTCTGTCAGAGTCGGGTAAGGCAGTGTTTTCTCCCTCGACGTCGAAAGGGATTCCAGTGCGATTTGGGTAGTTGACTTTGAGTCGATTGAACAGGGGTTCCAGCGGAAGCTAGGGCAGCGACATTTATGTTGGTTTCCGGTGGATGGTGGAATTTGGGAAGGGTTGGCTGTCGATTCTGTGGGATTTTGCTGTCGGCGAGGTTTCAATTTGTTGGTAAGCACGAGCCGTTCCTTTTTGTTCCATTAATTTAGTTCAATTTGTTGTATTGATGTGGGTAATATTGATTTTTGATTATCTCGTTGGGGCAGCTTTTGATTTTTGGGTATCGTTCAATGTTTCCCTTGATTTATCTAGTTAACGGTGGAAATGGTTGATGGAGGATGCTGTAATGGAATTGTCAGCTGTGGATAAAATGGTTCTTGGCCATAAAGGGGGATGTGAGTGGGGGAATATGGAAGGATGAAGTTGTGAATGGGTCAATGGGTGTCAACGTGGCTGTTCATAGGCTGTAGTGTAGGTGTAAGTGATTTGCCTGTGAATTGAGTTGTAATGGCAATGAGATAAAGTTGTGGCATAAGTGTTATTTTGTTTATTTGTTGCAAAGCCTTAGGTTCCATGGTTAGCTGATACGTTAACTAGGGGATAGGGTGATGCATGGTGTGATTGGAAATCAGTGATGCAGTGCTCTTGGTTGTGAAGGGACTGCAATGACTTTGAATGGTTGGTACTGGGATTAGCTCGATTGAGGCTAAGTGAAAAAGCGTCGGTTGGAATAGAGTGTGTCAATTAGGGTGGTTAGATCCCTGATTTGGCATAATTATGGCTGGTTATGCACCGTTTCAAGGCGAATAATTTGGGCTTGGTTGAGGTTAGTCAGGTCCTAAAATTAGTGCGAAATGTTAGTTGTCGATCGAGCTGTGTGATGCTCTGATCTCGGCTACAAAGGGAAGTTATAACACGTATTCGATAAGGGATATGGATATGGGGAAATATGTAGTAGTTAATTCATATTTTGTTGTATGCTTGCACTAAATTGTAATTGATGATATTTGCAAGACGTGGATACGAGACATGTCCGCGGACGTGAGGACGCTAGTATTACGAGCATTACAGCAGGTGGGTAATTTCCTATACTGGTCAGGTAGTTGTAGTTGAATTTAGATTTAGACATAGATATGATCATATTATATGTTCATATTATCTTGACCCTGCTCTTATTTATCCTTATGCTTGATATTTTTCGTTGGCTATATATGCTCAAATGTTGATATCACATTTTCGTTTATCATGATTGAGGAGTTATAGATGTGATGTAAGTAGATCTATAAATGTTTAGTAGGGTATAGATGTTGGAGTATGGATGATGACCTGATTTGTTAATTGGGTAAAAGGTCATCCGTGGGTAGGTTGTTGGGTTTCTATCACTGAGGCGAGTGTGTGTTCGGACATGTTTCGTAAACATGTGCACAGTGGAAGAAATAAAATAATAAATCTAATTTATTACAACACATACACCACACGCATGCATAGTACAACATGTGCAGACATAACCATAGTTTCAAATTTTGCAATAAAAGGAAATTTATTCTACGTATACTTGACGTATCACGTGTAGCTGGAACGACATCAACCGGAGCGACCCTCGCTAGAATTGCCTATATCCGTATCCACGCCATATATCTTTAGGATGACTTCACAAAGTCACGAGCCTTGTCTTCGTACCAGTCACTAGCCTCGTGTCGTAGACGATGTGATCGAGAGAAGATCACAATCCAAATCAAAATTCGGATTCAAAATGAGTCCTCAAAAACTCGCTTCTCCGGAGAGGTATTTGCTCACAGTTTGACGAATCCATCGGCCTCCCCCTATGAGGATTATCAGAGATCAAATCCCCGGCAAGGAAGCCGCTATCGGAGCTCCAAACGACGGTCCGACACGAAGTAAACAAGCTGTCCAGAAAACTGGACAGCTTAGGTGGAGGATTAGCGCCGGCCAAATAAGAAAGCTAGATGCTCACCTTGTCACCGGAGCCAAGGAAGGTCACCGGAGGGTCGCCGGAGGATCACCAACTGAAGCTTGGACGCCGGCAACAACTTGGACGGTGACACAAGAGGTGGGCGGCGGCTAGGGTTTGGGCGCCGACCACAAGAGGAGAAGAGGGAGAGGGGCGGCAACTTTGGATTAGGGCTCTCATTAAACCCTTGAGTCTTATTTTATAGAGAACAAATTCTCCTAATGGGTATTAGTTCATAACCAAAACCCGTTAACCCACTCCATTAATTTAAGTTAAAATAAACCAAACTGATTTGGTCTATTTTAAGTTAAAATGAACCGAACCAACTTTCGTTCAATCGTTTAAAACAAACCAAACTCCTTTGGTTTATTCTCCACCATTGGATTAGAACCAAACCAATTTGGTTCATCCATCATGTCTTCATAAGACATGACCCATCCACGCTTCCATTGCGACTGAAACGATTTCATGCTCGATCCTTGTTTGGTCCAACCAAACCTAGTTTCTCTCGATCTGAGAATCTCATACTCTAGCTCATTTTAAATCCTTCGGATTACGCTCATTGTGCGTGTGACCAAATAGGTTCTCGGTTTATGTTGGCCGTCTATAATTAACCATTAATTATAGAACGATCATGAGTGGAACCTAGTGGTACATCATGATCCCCAATTAACCAAAAAGATCAACGGTTGATCCAGAACTATTTCTGAAACCCTTCAGCAGCTAGAATGATTCGTGCCCCATTCCTTTCACTCATCTTATACCCATTTGGTTCAGGACATGATCTATAGTGTCAGTCGCCACTAGGTTGACTACGTCACATCAAACCCAAGTATCATTCCCTCGTCCTACGTATTCTAGTTACTGCACATGTATCCAAGGGTACCTTACTTTAAACAAGTAATGCTTTGGCCAAAGACTTTAGAAAAAATCTGACGAGAGGCCTTGGGTATATATCTCCTCGTAATGAGTGGTAAATCCTTTATAGGCTATTCAAACACCTTCGATCACTTCGACTTATACCCAATCATCCCGGGTCCACATCTCCTCAGAGATGCTTGCTTAAGATGTCAAAGCATAAGTCTTCAAGATCAAGATGACTTTAATACCGCAAGTCAAAGGAACATCGCACTTAAGCTGCAGTAAGAACTTCATTGGCATATCTATATATGCATAGAACCATATGAAGACTTACGGCTAGTCACTCCAATGAACTTGTTACCATAACAAGTATCCACGATTAACTCCGGACATCACAATGTCTCCAGCCAGTGAAAATCAACTGCTTGGATACACCAAGGAGTATACCTCGTGCTAGTCTCGACAGAATTGATGGAGTCCAAATCCATCAATTCATCGACTAGGGATAATTCCGATACATCATAATTACACATGTAGAGACACTCACTAGTTGTGATCCAATCACAAATTCTCTCATGCTGTGAATTGTATAGTAGACATTCAGTAAATGAGTTTAAGATCTAATAAAATACATGAAAACATGTATAGTCAAATAGTGAATCTTCATTTATCATATAAATGGTTCAAACATAAGGTGATTGCCTTAGGACATCTCTCATATATTACTAACAAACTCCCACTTGGCCTAATGCCAATCGCTATGGTATACAATACCATAGGCTCTAACATGACCCTCAAACTTACTTTGAGGTAATGCCTTAGTCAAAGGATCCGCTAAGTTCCATCAGTAGGGATTTTCTCGATTTGTATTTCTTTCCTACTAATAATCTCTCTGATCAGATGATAGCGGCGAAGCACATATTTGGATCGTTGATGAGACCTTGGCTCTTTCGCCTGTGCAATTGCTCCATTGTTGTCACAGTAGATCGATATTGCTTCAACAATGGCTGGAACCACACCAAGTTCATAAATGAACTTCTTGATCCAAACCGCTTCCTTTGCTGCTTCCGAAGCTACAATGTATTCTGCCTCAGTGGTAGAATCAGCTACAGTGTCTTGTTTGGAACTTTTCCAACTCACTGCACCCCCATTCAAGGTGAACACGTATCCAGACTGAGACCTGGAATCATCCTTGTCTGTCTGGAAGCTGGCATCCGTATACCTGCATATCACCATGTCCCCTTCTCCATATATTATAAACACATCCTTAGTTCTTCTCAAGTACTTAAGGATTGTCTTAACATCCGCCTAATCATCCATTCCTGGATCATACTAGTATCTACTCGTGACACTCAGAGCATATGATACATCGGGCCTCGTACATAACATATCATACATGATAGATCCTATTGCGGATGCATAGGGAATCTTACTCATGCAAATCCTCTCGTCTTCTGTGCGCGGACACATAGACTTAAAAAGGTGTATCCCATGCTTGATGGGTAGGAAACCTTTCTTGGATTCCGACATGCTAAACCTTTTTAGCACTCGGTCTATATATGTAGACTGCGAAAGACCAAGCAACCGTTTCGATATATCTCTATAGATCTTAATCCTGAGGATGTAGGTTGCTTCTCCCAGATCTTTCATGGAGAATGTATTGGACAACCAAGTCTTAACCGACTGTAAGACAAAAACAACGTTTCCTATAAGTAATATGTCATCGACATACAATACTAGGAACACGATTGCACTCCCACTAACCTTCTTGTAAACACAAGGTTCGTCTGGATTTTGTGAGAAATTAAACCTTTTGATTGTCTCATCAAAATGAATATTCCAGCTCCTGGATGCTTGCTTCAGTCCATATAAGGACCGTCGCAATTTGCATACATTGGTTTTTTCAACCGATGTGAAACCCTCAGGTTGTATCATATACACGTCCTCGAGTAGGTTTCCATTAAGGAAAGTTGTTTTCACATCCATCTGCCATATCTCATAATCATAATGAGTCGCTATGGCTAGGAGCATCCGAATGGATTTAAGCATAGCAACTGGCGAATAGGTTTCATCATAATCAATACCTTGCTTTTGACGATATCCTTTCGCCACTAATCCATCCTTATAGGTAATCACATTACCATCCATATCAGTTTTCTTCTTAAAAACCCACTGCACCCTATAGGCTTTATGCCTTCAGGTGGGTCAACCAAGTTCCAAACTTGGTTTTCATACGTGGAATCCATTTCCGACTTCATGGCGTCAAGCCACTTATCCCTTTCTGAACCATTCAGAACTTATTTATAACTGGTAGGCTCCTCATCATCAATGAGTAACACATCGTTCGATTCACTTATGAGAAATCCATATTTCTCAGGAATATTGCATGTTCTACCAGACCAATGAAGATGTGGTGTCACAATAGGTCCAGCTGATGGCTCATCAATATGAGTTATTTGATTATTCTGCTTCACCAGGTATCTCATCAATGTCTATTTGAGTTTCTCGAGCCTCCTCAAGCTCGACGAGACTCCCACTATTTTCTTGCATGAGAAACTCTTTCTCTAGAAACATAGCATGTCTTGAAACAAACACCTTTTGTTCCACAGGATGATAGAATTGGTAACCCCTTGTTTCCTTAGGGTATCCAATAAATAGACATTTATCAGACATAGCATTCAATTTGTATGATACAGTCCGCTTCACATAAGCAGGACAACCCCATATCTTCAAGTAAGATACATGAGGTTTCTTACTATTTCATATCTCATATGGAGTAGTAGAGACTACCTTGGTTGGCATTCTGTTTAACAAGTAAATAGCTGTCTGAAGTGCATAGCCCCAAAAGGACTTGGGAAGATTCGCATGATTCATCATTGACCTGACCATGTCCAACAAGGTCCGGTTACGCCTCTCAGATACACCATTATGCTACGGTGTATATGGCAGAGTCCATTTAGATAATATACCATTGTCTCTTAGATAATCTAGAAACTCTTGACTTAAGTATTCACCACCTTGATCTGATCGAAGTATTTTAATACTCTTGTCATGTTGTTTCTCTACTTCATTTCTGAATTCTTTGAACCTTTCAAAGGCTTCAGACTTGTGTTTCATCAAGAGCACATATCCAAACCGTGACTGATCATCGGTGAAGGTAATGAAGTAGCTATAGCCTCCTAAAACTTGAGTTGACATAGGTCCACATACATCAGTATGTATTAGACCTAGCAACTCTCCCACCGGTTCACCTTTTCCAGTAAAAGGTAACTTAGTCATCTTTTCTTTTAAGCATGATTCGCATGTATCATATGAATCCAATTCAAACGATTCTAGAATTCCACATCAGTGTAATTCGGACATGCATTTCTTGCTTGCATGGCCAAGACGACAATGCCACATATAGGAGTCTAATTGATTATTCTTTTGAGCACGCTTGTTGCTCGCTTCGATATTGAAAATGTCACTGGATATGTCCACAGTATAAATACCATTGCTCAAAGTTCCAATCCCATAAAGAACGTCATTCAAAGTTATATAACAACAATTGTTACTAAACGTCAAATGGTAACCATTTCTTTTTAAACAAGAAATAGAAATGATGTTCTTTATCAACGAAGGAACACAAAAGCAATTGTCCAGTTCTAAGACAAGTCCTATAGGGAGTTTCAACAAATACATTTCGATGGCGAGTGCAGCAACCTTTGCTCCATTCCCAACACATAAATTTGACTCTCCCTTGACGAGTCTTCTTCTATTCCTTAGCCCATGTATGTTATTACATATATGTGAGCCACACCCAGTATCCAATACCCAAGTGTTTGAGGAAATAGAATAACAATCAATAACGAAGATATCTGAAGAAGATGGGGCATCTGATGCCTTATTCTTCTTCACGAACTCAAGATAAATCTTACAATTTCTTCACCAATAGCCCTCCTTGCCATAATAATGGCAAGTGCCCTTTTGAGTTGGTTCTACCTTTTTATCCCCTTTCTTCCCCTTCTGCTATTTCTTTGACTTCCTCTTAGAACCTTTCTTCGAGGATCAACTTACAGCACCGTCCCCTACTCATGCTTCATAGAAGGCTCCACAGTCTTTATCATGTTGAGCAGTACCACAGATGAACTGTCTTGCATCTCAGAGGTGAAGAGGAGCTTGGAGACTTCGAACCTTTCGAATCTCACTTGCTCATCAACCAACTCATAAAGATGAAAGACTATAGTATGAGCATCCATATGCTCATGCTGCTTCCGCAGCTCAGGTACCATCACGGCTAGCATGATGCAACTCACCATTTCAGAATCAGTCATATATTTCTGATAGGCCAACAATTGGTCCAGAGTTGCATTGTCACTAGGACGGGCGGGAAGAGTCGTTTCGAGGACATTTGCAAGTTTTTCAACCTTGAGAACAATTCTCCAGATTCTAAGCCAGTCCAAGAAGTTCGACCCAGTCAATTTATTCCAATACAAAATAGTGCACAAATTCAAAGACGTCATGATCAATCGATTAACCTAGAAATACAAAACGAGCATATATGAGAAAATGATTTTAAAATGCATCAACATACATTTATAAATCCCATTCATTTTTCAAATTTCAAAAACCCCAAAATCATTTCGGGAGATCGTAGGTCCATCTCCGAATGGGCTGATATCCAACATAGATATGAACAACCTTGGAGAGAGTCCAACAAGTCATTCATAGCTACGATGGTAGGTATCAAATATACTGATTGCATATCACATATATGCAACTATCACAATGTGTTATAAACTAATTCAATATTCACACATACATCGGGTTGTTAACTCATTAACAAGTATACATCATATGCATATCACCCAACTTCACCTCCCTTCATATCGACCTTGGAGAGAGTCCAACAAGCCGATGCTCTAGGTCAATGTCAACCCATTAATCGAGAAATAGTTTAATATGGTTAGAGTACATTCAACCAATTTGCCCAGCTTGGAGAGAGTCCAACTACCAAAGCTAACGATCGACCTCTGACTCTTACCATATTAGTATTAAACTATTCCATGGTTTGAACATGTTCGGGTTCGAGCTGGGCTTGGAGAGAGTCCAACAACCCAAACAAGAAACATAACTCTGGTTCTAACCATATTAACGGAAGATGTAGGCTTTAATATTGAATAAGGGTTTTTATATCTCATCCTCTTTACATGGCATGACATACATGACATACATCTACATGTCACGACACGAATGACATAATGGTATGCATCTAATGCAATTACATGACATACAATTATGACATGTACAAAATTTCCTTATATATCATAACTATTTATGGAAATAAAATATGTTTGAGATTTGATTCTTCAAATCAAATCATGATTAAATTAGGAAAAAAATTTCCAAATCTAATCAAATATTTTATTTGTGGAAAGTCTTGATTAAGGAAAGTCAAGTTTAATTTAGGAAACAAATTTCCTAAATTGTCAAAACTATTTATGGAAATAAAATATATTTAAGATTTGATTTTCCAAATCAAATCATGATTAAATTAGGAAATAAATTTTCAAATCTAATCAAATATTTTATTTATGGAAAATGTTAATTTCCATAAATACTTTTAACTTTCTAAAAGTAGAAGATTTCCATAAATATTTCTAGACTTTCCAAAATTAAAAATTTTCATAAATACTTCTAAATTTACAAAAGTAGAAAATTTCCATTAATACAACTATGACTATCGCAAAACAATTTTACGATTATGTCGAAACACAACCTGGGCTCTGATACCACTGTTGGGTTTCCGGCACCGCGGCAAGTGTGTGTTCGAACATGTTTCGTAAACATGTGCACAACGGAAGAATTAAAATAATAAATCTAATTTATTACAATACACACACCACACGCATGCATAGTATAACTTATGTAGACATAACCATAGTTTCAAATTTTGCAATAAAAGGAAATTTATTCTACGTATACCTGACGTATCACGAGTAGCGGGAACGACATCAACCGGAGCGACCCTTGCTAGAATTTCCTCTATCCGTATTCATGCCGAGTATCTTTAGGATGACTTCACAAAGTCACAAGCCTCATCTTCGTACGAGTCACAAGCCTCGTGTCGTAGACGATGTGATCGAGAGAAGATCACAATCCGAATCAAAATTTGGATTCAAAATGAGTCCTCAAAAACTCACATCTCCGGAGAGGTATTCGCCCACCGTTTGACGAATCCTTTGTCCTCCACCTATGAGGATTACCGGAGATCGAATCCCCGGTAAGGAAGCCACTGTCGGAGCTCCAAACGACGCTCCGACACGAAGTAAATAAGCTGTCCAGAAAACTGGACAGCTTTTGTGGAGGATTAGCGCAGGCCAAATAAGGAAGCTAGATGCTCACCTTGTCACCGGAGACAAGGAAGATCACCGGAGGGTCTCCGGCTGAAGCTTGGATGCCGGCAACAACTTGGACGGCGGCACAAGATGTGGGCGGCGGCTAGGGATTGGGCACCGACCAGAAGAGGAGAAGAGGGAGAGAGGCGGTAACTTTGGATTAGCACTCTCATTAAACACTTGAGCCCCATTTTATAGAGAACAAATTATCCTAATGGTTATTAGTTCATAACCAAAACCCGTTAACCCGCTCCATTAATTTAAGTTAAAATAAACCAAACCGATTTGGTCTATTTTAAGTTAAAACGAACCGAACCAACTTTGGTTCATTAATTTAAAACAAACCAAACCCCTTTGGTTTATTCTCCACCATTGGATTAGAACCAAACCAACTTGGTTCATCCACATTGTATTCATAAGATACGACCCATCCATGCTTCCATTGCGACTGAAACGAATTCATGCTCGATCTTTGTTTGGTCCAACCAAACCTAGTTTCTCTCGGTTTGAGAATCTCATTTTCAAGCTCATTTTAAATCCTTCGAATTACGCTCGTTGTCCGTGTGACCAAATAGGTTCTCGGTTTATGTTGGTCGTCTATAATTAACCATTAATTATAGAACGATCATGAGTGGCACCTAGTAGTACATCATGATCCCCAATTAACCGAAAAGATCAACGGTTGATCCAAAACTATTTCTAAAACCCTTCAGTAGCTAGAATGATTCGTGCCCCATTCCTTTCACTCATCTTATACCCACTTGGTTCAAGACATGGTCTATAGTGTCAGTCCCCACTAGGTTGACTATGTCACACCTAGCCCAAGTATCATTTCCTCGTCCTACGGATTCTAGTTACTGCACATGTATCCAAGAGTATCTTACTCTAAACATGTAATGCTTTGGCCAAAGACTTTAGTAATAATCCGACAAGAGGCCTTGGGTATATATCTCCTCGTAAGGAGTGGTGAATCCTTTATAAGCTATTCAAACACCTTCGATCTCTTCGACTTATACCCAATCATCCTGGGTCCACATCTTCTCAGAGATGCTTGCTTAAAATGTCAAAGCATAAGTCTTCATGATCAAGATGACTTGAATAGCGCAAGTCAAAGGAACATCGCACTTAAGATACAGTAAGAACTTCATTGGCATATCTATATATGCAGAGAACCATATGAAGTCTTACGGCTGGTCACTCCAATGAACTAGTTACCATAACAAGCATCCACGATTAACTCCGGACATCACAATGTCTCCAGCCAGTGAAAATCAGCTGCTTGGATACACCAAGGAGTATACCTCGTGCTAGTCTCGACTGAATTGATAGTGTCAAAATCCATCAATTCATCAACTAGGAATAATTCCGATACATCACAATTACACATGTAGAGACACTAACTAGTTGTGATCCAATCACAAATTCTCTCATGCTGTGAATTGTATCGTGGACATTCAGTAATTGAGTTTAAGATATAATCAAATACATGAAAACAAGTATACTCAAATAGTGAATCTTCATTTATCAAATAAATGGTTCAAACATAAGGCGATTGTCTTAGGGCATCTCTCATATATTACTACCATAGGTAATGCCTTAAATGTAGGATTTATTCTAATACCTGTATGTTGAATACTTATTACCAACCATGTATTGTGTAAATGGTTAGGTGAGTTGTCAATAGTGTGTCGCTACGGACCGGTGGTCCTAGCCAGTTATGATCAGTTGAGTATGACTCTCTACAGGATAGAGAGTGTATTGATCAAATGGATATGACTCTCTATTGAACAGAGAGTGTGTGGTAGATGTCTGTATGTGTGACAGTACATTCATGTCATTTGCATGCATACTAATGACTTTGTCTCCCTTGGAGTTGAGAGAGTCGTCAGTCATCCTGCCTCCAAGGTTACTCCGGAGGAGTAACTGGTGTGAGGGTAGAGAATTCGTTGTGCCACACTCTACCACTATAGACGGTGGTAGTTGGAGTTGTGTGCAGTTGTCTTGGGTGTGTGGCACTCGACCACTCATTGGTAGTGTCAGTCGGAGTTGCCAGCAGCAGGGACCCCCATTGTGTAGCGAGCTCTTTACGCACATATGATATTCGATCATACTACCCACTCGGCCGCTATAGAGCAGTGGTTGGTGTTGAATTGCGACAGTTGTCATGTCGTGCCACCTAGGCCACACTGGGGTCATGGTAGCGAGTAGGGGTGCGTAGGCATGACCATGCATGCTTCATTATCGTATCATTCGACGTTTTGCATATTGCTATATATATATATATACATATATGCATATATATATTTATACATGGATGATTGTGATTAGTATACATACAGATGCAGTCTATATGTATACTCACTTTGATGATGCATTTGTATGTACTATGCTTGTTGCATTTGTTTGTACATATTCATACATGCTATTGCATTTTCTGTATGGCAGTAGGCTGGGTACCTATATACTTGTGGGTCCGTCACTGTGATACCCTCGACCCGTATCATGATGTAGTGTGAGTTAGTATTACTCTTCATACCTTATGTTGTGGATATATGCCCAGGTTGGATGAGTGTAGAGTAGCTGACTGTCAGGTATGTCAGCATCTTTTGTTGTTCAGCTTGTTTAGTGGTATGCATGTATGTATATTTATTATGCTGATGTATACCTGTCATACCTTTAGATTATACTATTGAATCACTTGTGATATTGTATATATTTACATGTTCTCTCTTATTACCTGCTGAGTTTTACTCACCAACCCGGACCCTGGGTTTTTCTATCGCCCAGGTAATAGGTAGAAGTCTTCATGGTGGCTTGGAGCTTCGTCGGTGATCCATCCCATATCCATTTTCTGAGCCTCCCATGGATTTTGGTTTATGATGCCCACTTTATTTTGTGTCAGATGTTTTATAAACTGTTCGGTACTGTGGATTTGTCAATTGGTATGCTCTTATATTGGTTATGGATTTGTATTGTTAGTATGTGTAGTTATGGGTATGTGGTTTTATGTTTTCTGCTGTTTTTGATATATATATATATATGCTTATTATGTTGTGGTTGTGGGCCTACGGGCCTTGTATTAACACGATATGTTGCCACATACAGGGAAGATGTCGTCCGTTTGCTTTTCGGCATGGCATACTCTCGGGGCGTGACAACTTTATTAGTATCAGAGCTGAAGGTTCTGCGATGTCATACAATGATTTTATTTTTGAGTCTTGGATTCTCGAGAGTCGGTTTATTTTTCGAATTTGGTTTTTCTGAGATGGGATTGACAGTGGCATAAGCTCCGGACAGAATGAAGTAAGAATTTCTGATAATTCATATTTCAGATAGTTACTTATCTAAACTTGTTCAGTAGGTGTATACAATCAAAGTTATTTTTAGGGCAATCTCATGCCGTAATATGGTTTTGATGGTGTGGCAAAGGGTTTAAGTTAGTTTGATATGTTGATGTGATATGTGCATTGAAGTCGTGCAGGACTTAGTAATTCACACATAGAGCCGTGGCGAGTTTCACATCTCATGACTCGTGCCTTGAGTCGGTGAAGGATAGCTTTGCGGAAGCCGTGCGCTTGGAGCATCCGAGGGACCGCCGGACGAGAAGCTTGGAGTGAAGCCGGAGGAAGTAGACTTCGAGGCAAGAGACGCGAAGGAGCATTGCAGAGTCGTGCGCCTGATGCTGCCGAGGGACGTGGCCGAGAACGAAGAGAACTTCGAAGGCGAGGGACTTCGAGAAATGAGAGTGAGCGATTGTAACCCAGGGAAGGGTAGCTCTTAGGTGAAACTTGGCCATTTGGCCAAGTGTCGGATGGGTTTTCCCGACACCAGTCGACTGCCATGTCATGGCGATCGCTGAGTCGAGTGAGTTCGACCGTATACGATCGATCGGATTGTGGTTAGCAATGATCGCCATACGTGGCGCGTCGATTGCAAGATTATCACCGATCGAAGGCGCGAGCCGATCGTCAATAAGGGTTCGACCACGTAACTGCGTTCATAGCCGATCGGCCGATTATGAGGCAGCAATGATCGGCGAGGTCCATCCGATCGCCAAGAGTTCCGCTGACTACAACGGCCGTCGGGATCCGACGTGTTCGGTGGCCGTTGTAGGAGGCAACCGATCGCCAAGGGCGGCAATGATCGATGGCGGCAAACGGGAAGACGTTAGCCCTCTCTATAAAAAGAGAGGGTGTGAGCCTTTGAGAGGCTAATGCTCATACTCCAAACGATCTTCCTAGTGCCCCACAAGCTCTAAACTCTTCTTACTTGTTTTTACTTCAATCCTATTGTAAGAAGAGTGATCTTGGTTGTAAAGGTTACCTCCACCTAGCTTGGTGCAAAGGAGAGACCATTTAGTGGATTGGTTTAACGGAGTGATTCACCGAGGACGAATCAGGGACCGTGGATTAGCGGCGTAGCCGTGAACCACGTTATACCATCGTGTTAGCGTTTGTTTTATTGTTTGTCTTTTGCTTTGTATTTGTATATTCCGCTTGCGCTAATCTTTTGTAGACGAGCAATTTACGACGTCCAACGTACAAGGGCTATTCACCCCCCTCTAGCCGGCCATACCGATCCCCTACAAGTGGTATCAGAGCCAAGGAAAGCTTGTCGAGGACTAACCGCCACAACAAGCAACTTTCAAAATGGTCGGCTCCAACATCCATCCTCCGAAGTTTGAAGGAGAATTCGCTTGGTGGAAGAAGCGAATGGAGGTATTTTTCGAAACGGATTTTGATATAATGATTACAATGGAATCCGGTTTCGTTTTGCCTAGGGATGAAGAAGGGAAGCCAATAGAGAAATCTAGGGGGACCAAGAGGCAAAGAGAGGAGCACCTTACAAACTCCAAAGCCAAGCACCAACTCTACAATGTGCTCCCTCAACAAGAAATCAACTGAATAGGAGAATGCCTAAGCGCCAAGGAGATGTGGGAGAAGCTAATTGAGCTTCATGAAGGCACATCCGAGGCAAAGCTAGCAAGGAGAGATCTCCTTCGCTCCCAACTATCCAACATCAAATTAGAAAAGGGAGAAAAGGTAATTTCTTTGCATTCTAGATTCAAAGAAATTTTAAATGGACTAACAAGTGTAGGTGAGAAGCTATCAAACCGGGATATGGTAATGAAGGCTATAGATGCCTTTCCCCGGTCCTCAAAGTGGAGCTCTATGGTGGACTCATTCTATATCTCAAAGAATTTAGAAGTGAGCACCTTGGAGGAGTTCTTCTCAACAATGGAACTCCACGAAACTAGGCTTGAGGGAATACAAGAGGAGCCTAAAATTCAACCCTCAAGAGGAGTAGCATTATTGGCAAATAAGGGGAAGAAGAAGATGGAAATCCCCTCCTCCTCCGATGACGAAGCGTCTTCCTCCTCCTCCATGGATAGCACCGAAGAAGCCTATATGGTAAGGAGGGTAAGACGAGCATTTAAGAATTTTAGATTTGATAAATCTAATGATAGGAGTAGAAGACCAAGGGGGAAGGTCATATGCTACAATTGCCAAGGAGAAGGGCACATAAGGGACAATTGTCCTCTCCTAAACAAGAGCAAGGAAGAAAGGAAAAAGAAAGAAGAAAAGAAGAAGATAAAGGGGAGCAAGAAAAAGAAGGAAGAGGAGAAGAAGACAAAGGAGAAGGGAAAGGCTAAGGCTCTCAAGGCAAGGACTTGGGATGATCCATCCTCATCCTCCTCCTCATCATCGGATGAGGAGAATGCCTTTGTCACCAATTTGGCCTTGATGGCCTTTGATGACTCGGATTGCTCTTCATCCGAAAATGAAAGATCAAGCTCAAGTGGGGAAAGCTCAAGTGAAGGGGGAGCCTCCACATCCTCCTCATCCGAAGAAGAAGAGGACATGGAAACTATGGTAACAAATCTAACCCCTAAGAAAATAGTTTCCATGATTTCTAGTTTAACTAAGGATTTATTTAGAGCAAAGAAGAAAAATAAATGCATGCTTGAACAAATTAAGGAATTAGAACAAAAATTAGAAAAGGCATGCTTAAATGATAATATTTCTTCTAGCTTAAATGATGATGCATGCTCACATGATTATATGCCTTTGGATGTTAATGATGCATGTATAAATGAAAATAGGGCCTTAAGGGAAAAGGTAGATTATTTAACCAAAGCCCTAGAGAAATTCACAATTGGCTCCAACACCTTAAATATGATCTTAGGGAGCCAAAGAGCTACTTTCAACAAGAAAGGCCTAGGATATAAAGAAAAGAAAAATGAAAAGGCCTACAAATGCCTAATAGCTAGGGGACAAGATAAAAAGAAAGTAATTGCTAGGAAATGGATCCCCAAGGAGTATTTAGTGAACCCAATAGGAAAGAATCTATTTTGGGTTCCAAAATCCATCCTTAAGGGTTAGAAAACCCCTAGGGTAGTCAACCACATGGTCCTAACCTATATCATATTTTGGTTGACTTAGGATGACGGGACAACATTTTTTAGATAGTGTTGGGTGATGATAACGTGCCCATAAATAGGTAATAATGCCTAAATCATGATGATTGATGTAATTCCTATGTATGTTTTAAATCATGATTTATGATTTTGATATTTGGCATGTTATCATGAGAAATAGGGTTAAATCATGCTTTAGGTGATAATTTGTTTATTATCATCGTATAATACCTAATGCATGACTATTATTTGATGGATACATGAGTTTGATGATCATAATGTAGAATTGATTGATATATGTCATTATGATCATGTAGAATGTTAGGTTGATACTTAACCATGATAAAATAGCATGAATATATGGGTTAAGTATATACAAATACCCCCTAGGATACATCTCACACTCACTATAGGCTATCTTGATTGCAAACTTAGCATGGGTGAGATATTAGGATGATACAAATGTCCACTAATGCCTATGGCATTTAGATGGTCATTTAAAGTATCAAAATAGCAATAATAGACCAATCATGGGGAAGGCTTATGTTTAATTCATAGACATATTGCCCAAAGATCATGGTTGGATATTTCATATGTTTTCAAAACAATTTCTTACCTTAAAATACATGTATTCATGTTTTGAAACAATTGGATGCAAAACTAGGTAGCTAACTTGATACTAGAATGATCAAAAACCTAGTGGTTTTTAGAGCTTTTGGATTTTTGGCAAAAACAAGAAAATATAATGAGTTTTCATGAAAAACTATTTTTCCTTGATAGATATACTTAATAGAAATATGTTCCCCAGATTTCATGATTTTTCGAATTTTTTGGAATTTATAATGCATTTCTGAAATTCGGCCCGTAAAATCAAAAATTGGATTCTTTGTGCACCGATCGCCATCATCGATAGCAATGATCGTGGCTTGTAAATCAGAACATTAAAGGCCGAATTCAGTTTGTAAACCTACAACAAGTGGTAGAAATATACTTGATGCCATCAACAAGTGGTACCCAATTTTAAATCAACTTGTCATATTTTCCCTCCATTATACTTGATGCCATGAGCTTATAACTTAGTGTTAATCTTTTTGATAGTGTCAAAGGGGGAGAAATAAGTATGTTTAAGTTAATCACTTTAGGGGGAGAAATATATGATAGGGGGAGAAAATTTGCATAGAGAGTTTCATGGATTAAGGGGGAATTGCATGATGTTATATCATGTTTATCTTTACATGCTTTCTTACCTTAGAATTTATATCAAATGTTTTTACCTAACTTAAACGGATTGCCACACATCAAAAAGGGGGAGATTGTTAGGGCAATCTCTTGCCGTAATATGGTTTTGATGGTGTGGCAAAGGGTTTAAGTTAGTTTGATATGTTGATGTGATATGTGCGTTGAAGTAAGTGCGCAGACTTAGTAATTCGCACATGGAGCCGTGGCGAGTTTCACATCTCATGACTCGTGCCTTGAGTCGGTGAAGGATAGCTTTGCGGAAGCCGTGTGCTTGGAGCATCCGAGGGACCGCCGGACGAGAAGCTTGGAGTGAAGCCGGAGGAAGTAGACTTCGAGGTAAGAGACGCGAACCGATGCCGCCGAGGGACGAGCCGAGAACGAAGAGAACTTCAAGGCGAGGGACTCCGAGAAATGAGAGTGAGCGATTATAACCTGGAAGGGTAGTTTTAGGTGAAACTTGGCCATTTGGCCAAGTGTCGGATGGGTTTTCGACACCCCGACCGCCATGTCATGGCGGTCCCGATCGCTTCCGAGTCGAGTGAGTTCGACCGTATACGATCGACCGGATTGTGGCCAGAAATGATCGCCATACGCGGGCCGATCGAAAGACATCACCGATCGCCAAGGCGCAATGATCGTCAATAAGGGTTCGACCATTGACCGTTCGTAGCCGATCGGGCGCGATTACGGAGGCGAGCCGATCGATGAGGTCCATCAGTCGACTGCCAAGAGTTCCGTTGGACTACAACGGTCGGGATCCGACGTGTTCGGAGGCCGTTGTAGTGACGGCAGTCGACTGCCAAGGGCGGCAGTCGACTGATGGCGGCAAACGGGAAGAAGTTAGCCCTCTCTATAAAAAGAGAGGGTGTGAGCCTTTGAGAGGCTAATGCTCATACTCCAAATGATCTTCCTAGTGCCCCACAAGCTCTAAACTCTTCTTACTTGTTTTTACTTCAATCCTATTGTAAGAAGAGTGATCTTGGTTGTAAAGGTTACCTCCACCTAGCTTGGTGCAAAGGAGAGACCATTTAGTGGATTGGTTTAACGGAGTGATTCACCAAGGACGAATCAGGGACCGTGGATTAGCGGCGTAGCCGTGAACCACGTTATACCATCGTGTTAGTGTTTGTCTTTTGCTTTGTATTTGTATATTCCGCTTGCGCTAATCTTTTGTAGACGAGCAATTTACGACGTCCAACGTACAAGGGCTATTCACCCCCCTCTAGCCGGCCATACCGATCCCCTACAGTTATGGCACCTGTGCAGACTCGTAGAAGAGGTCATCCATCAAGGCAATCAGTCGGAGTTGAGCGATAGGAGGCTGCTGTTAGGGATCGTTTGGAACGGCTAGAGGGGGGTGAATAGCGTCAATGAAATTCTTTCGCGTTTGTTTCTACAATTTCGTTAGCGCAGCGGAAATAGAAAAGTAATAACGATAACGAAATTCACAACACGCTAACACAACGATATAACGTGGTTCGGAACCGCACGGTTCCTACTCCACGGATCGGGTTCGTACGAACCCTAGCGATGCCAATCTCACACCACTATAACAATAACTCCTTCTTGGAACAATCCAGAGGCGGAGAAACCTCGTACAATATGATTACAACAATAATCAAGTAGATACAAGAAAAAACAATATGAAATACAAATGCAAGTAAAGGAAAAACACTTTACAAGAGCTTTGGATTACTTGATCTTTGATTGCCTTGAACTAGCTTTGAAGGACTGGAAAGCACTAACTTCCCTCTTCAATTTCTCTCAAGAAAATCGCTATCTTTTCCTCCATCACGAGCTCCTTATATAGCTTCAACCTATGCTGGAAAAGGTCGATCAGTCGACTAATCGGGACCATCAGTCGACTGATCACACTGTTGCTGTGAGACAACGGTGTAATCCACGCTGGAAAAAATTCAACGGCTAGGATATCAGTCGACTGATCATGACCATCAGTCGACTGATGAGCCATTACTCGACTGCTCGTCTCAGCAGTCGAGTGAGACTCCATTCTGTGGCCAAAAATTCGAGCATCAGTCGACTGCTAGGCCACTTCCCGTAATCAAACCCTAGTTGACTTGGTCCAATTAACTGCCACATGGCATCAGTCGACTGACACACCTCAACCATGATGTTTTAACCCAAGTATGGTTCCCCCATACTTGCTAGACCACCCTTAGCCTAGACCTAAGCCTTCTAGCCACCTCCATCAGCCTCACGCCTCTCGGATCCCTCCAAGTCATCCATGACTTGTTTATCCATCGCGCTAGCCTTCAGGTGCTTCCATCGGCTATGTCATGCTAACGGTGTCTACACCGCCAAGGCACATTGGACTTACGCCGCCAAGACTCCGCTTGGACTTTACGCCGCCAACCATTGGACTTATGCTGTCAAGACTCTCGCTTGGTCTTTACGCTGCCAATATCAAACCCTTGGACTTCTCAAATGCCAAGGCTCAAGCTTGGACTTTCCCTTGCCAACCCATGTTGGACTTTGCATGCCAAGACCAATGCTTGGACTTTTCATGTGCCAAGTGTCCCACTTGGACTTTCCATGTCAAGTACTCAAGACTTGGACTTTACCAAATGACAATTAAATTGTCATATGTTTTTGTCGAAACATCAAAACATCACTCAAGTCAAACTCGAGTCCTGGTCAATCGTGACCTGGGCCGATTGCACCAACAGCTGCTACTACTGAGCTCATTATTTGGGAACAGCCTCAGCTTTCCCCTATTGGTGGTTTGGAGCCTCATAATCCGGATATACCATTGACTATGCTAGAGCCTGCAGAGTCCAGTTGGCTCAATAATAAAGCACGGATACTCGTGTTAGCACTTTTGGCCAAGGATAAGTTCACCTTGTTCTGAGGGGATTCTGACCCATGGATTGCCCCGACTTGGCTGGAAAATATGGAAGATACTTTCGAGTACATGAACTGTACAGATGAGGAGAATGTGGCCCTTAGTGTGTACAATCTCATAGATCAGGCTATTACTTGGTGGAAAATGCACAAGACCCTACTCGGGGAGCATGGGATGACTTGGGCAGTCTTTCGAGATGCTTTCTAGAGACAGTACTTTCTTTCGGCATTTTCTACAGTACGTCGTCAGGAATTCCTTAGCCTGAAGCAAAGTGACCATTCCGTCATGGAATACAATGCAGAGTTTACCAGACTTTCAGAGTTCTACTCTCATCTGGTAGCACAGGATGCAGATCGGATGTACCAATTTAAACAGGGTCTTGCTGCTTATATTCGGAGCAGGATGTCAGGATCTATTATGACCTCGTATAGGGAGGCATTGGACCGCGCCATTTTCATCGAGATGACTTCCTAACAGATTTCCAGGGAAAATGATATAGAGAAGCAGATGACTCACGGAAAGCAGCAGAACTAGGGTTCAGCTCAGGGGACTCAGAAGAAACGCAAGCAAAAAAGAACTACGCGAGGTGCTGCAGAGGGGTCAGCTAGATTGCAGAAGGGGAAGCGACCGACATACGAGTATTCTGGAGGGTCTCAGAATAGCCGTAAGGGCCGAAATAGGAGTGGATATTATAAATGTGGATATGAAAGACACAGAGTTACAGAGTGTCCTTTGGAGCAGCCTGTTTGCTATTATTGCAAACAACCTGGTTATACTAGTCGTGATTGTACATTGAGAGTGAAGGGTTTGACCCGTGAGGGGAAACTTCGCTTCCCACTTCAACTCGATTGCTTGTTCATGGCGATCCCATCGATGTCTCCGGATTAAAAATTTAATCCAAGATAAAAGGGAACACCCAAGCAACCTTGTCATCGTCATGCTATTCGTTTAGAGTAGTCACTTGAACCAACTTGATGTTCAAGCGACCAACCTCTATTCCACGAATAGCTGCGGAATAGACGATGTACGGATCGTCAGTTTTTGTGTTTATGTTCGGGATCCAAGTATTATTTAGCCACAAACAGAATATATCATGCTCATAATTGAAAAACAAATATAAACATGTAACAAATAAAAATAGAGAATCGATATACCTCTCGAACTTCTATTGTATGAACTTCCTCCTTTTGGATGTTGTGTGGGCAATGATCTACCAAAAGTTGAAGCTCTTAGATCACCAATTTTCCTTCCTTGCCCGTTCTGAGCAAGAGGAAGAATAGAAACAAGCCTCTTCTCCTTCATTCAACCAACCACAAAACTCTAAGGTTGGAGATTGCCGCCGGCCAAGGAGGAAGAGGAGAATAGGTGAATACCAACCAAAGCTCCAAGGGAGAACCCTAAGCCTAGGTTTTACTGGGCAAAGAGAGGGAGAGGGGCTGCTTTGGACACCGGCCAAGGGCTGGAAAAGGTTTCTAGGTCACCGGCCACCTTGAGGGAAGAAGAAGAAAGGAAAGACCTTCCTTATTTTGTGCCGCCAAGCCCTAAACCCTAGCCTCCAAGCCTTGCCCCCCAAAACCCTAATCCTAAGTCAAGTTGGATTTAAGTCACTGCCCACCCCTTGCCCTCCTTTTATAGAGTTAGGGATAAGCCTTGTTTTAATCTCGACCATTGGTTCTAGGGATTTAATCTCAACCGTCGGATCTAGAGATTTAATCTCAACCATCGGATCTAGAGATTTAATCTCTACCTTTGGATCTAGAGTTTTGTTTCTATCCATTGGATCTAAGCTTCATGAGGTTTTAATAGGCTACAATAGGGTCCATGAAGAGGAGTTGGATCTTGGCCACCCAATGGATCAAGCCCACAGAAAGTCCGATCAATTAATGATAATCCAATCCACTAAAAAATTATCATTGATCTACCGCACCAACCCCCATAAGTTAATATGGGCTCCATATATTATATGTACATTTTCTCCCCGTGTTTAAGATCTCGAATGTCCATCGATTAATTAATTTACTGACCATTAATTAATCAATATCTAACTCCATGAGTAGTACCACACAACCTTTTCATCATGCCGGACCAAGTCTACCTGCAGGGTTTACATGATGAACCTTATGAGCTATTCAAGGGGACATCATCATCCTAATATATTGGACACGGTTTCCTCCTATAATCAACGACACACCATATAAATAATACCATCTCCCAACTTACTGAGCCTATCAATTTAATCAAAGAGATGAATACTAAGCATATGTGCCCGTTATTATATCGGGATTAAGAGTATGTACAATATAATATCTGAGGTCTAATTCGATTATGTAGTCAAAAAATAAATCGAATCACCTCTAAGTCGGTCCTGCTCAATACACACAAAGTGTACTAGTATGATTCTATGGTCAAGACAAACCAATCCCAAATCACACTACAACCATTCCAATGGTTTGTCCAAAGCCATCTCGGTTGTGAGCCTTTACTTATACTTTACAAGGAACCGATAACATGATCTCCCGTGTGACACCACACACCATGTTATCTACAATGTAATGTATTAGACAATATGCATAGCCATAAAAATATGCAAACAATGATCATGTGGTTCTCATTTCAAAATAAAGATGTTCATACAAAAGATAGACTTTTCAGTATACATCCCAATAATCTCCCACATATACTAAAAGACTATGCTGTTCTCAAACTACCATACATCTGATCCCCATTCCCTCCACATGCCTATCAAAACCTCTCGCCGGAAGGGCCTTAGTGAAAGGATCTGCCAGGATATCCTCCGATGCAATCTTGGCCACATCAACTTCTCCTCTCTTTACGATTTCTCGTATCAGGTAGTACTTTCGCACTATGTGCTTACTTGCCTTATGGGCTCGTGGTTCCTTCGAGTTTGCAACTGCACCACTATTATCACAATAAATTGTGATAGTTCTGGGTAAACCAGGAATCACATCCAAGTCCATCAGGAAGTTCCTGAGCCACACAACTTCTTTGGCCGCCTCAGAGGCTGCCACATACTCAGCTTCCATGGTAGAGTCTGTCACGCATTTCTGCTTGACACTCCTCCATACAATGGCTCCACCTCCCAAATTAAACACAAAACTGGAGGTAGACTTATTGTTATCCCTATCTGATTAGAAGTCAGAATCCGTGTAACCCACAGGGAGTAATTTGTATGCCTTGTAAACTAGCATATAATCCCTAGTCCTTCTCAGGTACTTCAATATATGATTTACCGCAGTCCATTGTCCCTTTCCTAGATTACTCTGATATCTGCTGACCATGCCCACGGCATAGCAGATATCTGGTCTCGTACATAGCATCCCATACCTGAGGCTTCCTACTGCCGAAGCATAAAGAACCGCCTTCATCTCCTTTATCTCCTCAGATGTTCTAGGACACATCTCCTTAGATAAAGGAACTCCATGCATGAAAGGTAGAAAACCCTTCTTGGAGTTTTGCATGCTAAAACGATCCATAATCGTGTCTATGTATGAAGCTTGGGATAAGCACAACATCCTTTTCCTACAATCCCTTATAACCTTCATCCCAAGGATGTGTCCCACCTCTCCCAAGTCCTTCATATCAAACTGTTTAGACAACTATACCCTTACGTCCGATAACACCTTGATATTGTTGCCAATCAATAAAATGTCATCTACGTATAGTACAAAAAATACCACTACTTTTCCGTCACATCTCTTGTATACACAAGACTCATCCGAACTTTGAATAAATCCATAAGACTGGATTACCTCATCAAATCGGATGTTTCAAGACCTTGAAGCTTGCTTCCATCCATAAATGGACAGATTAAGCTTACATACAAGATGCTCTTTTCCCTTCGCAATGAATCCCTTTGGTTGCTACATATAGATGTTTTCCTCAAGACTTCCATTAAGGAAAGTTGTCTTGACATCCATTTGCCACACCTCATAATCCATATGAGCTGCTATGCATAAGAGAATCCGGATAGACTTAAGCATGGCTACCGGCGAAAAGGTCTCCTCATAATTGATACCCTCTTTCTGAGTATACCCCTTCGCAACAAGCCTCGCTTTGAAGGTCTCAACTTTCCCATCTATTCCTCTCTTTCTTTTGTAGATCCACTTGCATCCAATGGTTTTTACACCATCGGGTGGTTTTACTAGCTCCCAGACCGGATTTGAATCCATAAATTCAATCTCAGTATTCATTGCACTTTGCCAAGATACTGCATCTTTATCTTGGATTGCCTCGTCATATGTCCAGGGATCAGGTTCATGTTCGCCAGGGACCAAATCAGAAGATTCTCCCAAGAACATGAATATATCAGGTTGTCTCACAACTCTCCCACTACGACGAGATATCACCTGTGTATCCTCTGTGACACGCGGTGCAGTGACTTGTGATATATCTTCTTGTACCGGTGGTACTGAAGAAGTAACTTCCCCTTTTAATTCTTCCAAAACAATTTTACTCTTGGGCTTATGGCTCATCACATAGTCTCCCTCTGAACTCTAGGACTATAAAACAAACCACCCTTTGTTCCTCTAGGATAGCCAACGAACATTCGTACTTCTGTACGAGGTTCCAACTTACCAGCATCTGCCTTCAGCACATGTGCTGGACTCCCCTATATCCGAATATGTCTTAGACTTGGCTTTCGTCCAGTCCACAATTTTGTGGGAGTAGAAGGCACTGATTTAGATGGAACCAAGTTCAGAATGTACACCGTCGTCTCTAGAGCATATCCCTAGAACAAATCTGGCAACTCAGAATAACTCATCATCGATCTAACCATCTCCATAAGAGTTCTATTCCTTCGCTCTGCTACACCATTCTGCTAGGGTGTGCCAGGTGGAGACAATTGGGATTGAATCCCAGCCTCTGATAAGTAATTCCTAAACTCTCCTAAGAGGTACTCGCCACCACGATCAGATCATAGTGTCTTCATAATTTTACCTTGACGTTTCTCCACATCAGCCTTGAATTCTTTGAACTTGTCAAAGCATTTAGACTTGCGGCACATCAGGTAAATGTATCCGTATCTTGAGTAATCGTCTATAAAAGAGACGAAATACTCAAAACCACCTCTAGCATGGATAGACATAGAACCACATAAATTAGAATGAACGAATTCTAACACATCTTTGGCTCTATACCCCGTGGCCTTAAAAGGCCTCTTGGTCATTTTTCCCTCAAAGCAAGATTCACAGGTTGGGAAATCCTCCACCACTAATGAACCCTGAGGTCCATCAGCTATCAAACTTTGAATTCTTCTTAGGTTAATATGACCAAGCCTAAGATGCCCAAGATATGTTTGGTTCATCTTCGAAGGTTCTTTTCTCTTATTGGAATTATAAGATGAGTTATTAACTTCAATTTGCATCGTGGGAGGTTTTGGTTCAAGTGTGTATAGATTTCCTATCAATGCACCTGAACAGATAATGTCCCTATTCCTTTTTATAACAACTCTGTCATTATAAGAAATAGAATATCCATCCATAAACAATTTAGAAACCGAAATTAAATTCTTTCTAAATAAAGGTACATAAAGGCAATTCTTAAGAACCAAAAGTTTATTTTTCTCAAAAGATAAATGAATGTCTCCCACTGCAACAGTCGCCACCTTCGTGGCATCGCCCAAGTACACGGTAATCTCCCCTTCAGCCAGTCATCTAGTTTCCTGGAACCCCTGTAAAGTATTGTAGACATGATCAGTGGCTCCCGTATCTACACACCAGGTGCTGGTAGATAACACTGCTAAACATGTTTCAATGACTAGACCAAAAGATATACCTTTGTTCTGCTTGCGGTTGGGGCAGTCCTTCTTCCAGTGTCCAGTCTACTTACAAGTGAAGCACTTGCCTTTCGGCTTCTTCACTCCTCCCTGAGTACCTCCAACCGCCTTTGCCCCAGTTTGTTTCTTCTTCTTCTTGCCTTTCGGCTTAGAAGTAGAAACCTTTTGGGTCACCATGGCATGTGCCTGAGCACTCTGACGAAATAGCCCCTCTGCCGCCTGGAGTTCTGTCAGAAGCTCCGCCAACGAATACAACCTCTTGTTTATGTTGTAGTTCAGGAGAAACTGCTCAAAACTCCTAGGCAGAGACTGAAGAATGATATCGACCTGGGTTTCCCCATCGATATCAGCTCCGAGGACTTCCAACTCATTCAAATGAACCATCATCTTGAGAACATGATCCCTTATGGGTGTTCCCTCGATCATGGTGGTCGTCATCAAGTTCCTCATGGCTTCTTGCCTCGCAGCCCGATTCTGGTGTCCGAAAAGCTCTTTGAGATTGAGCATCATGTCATAAGTAGTGGGCATGGCTTGATGTTGATGTTACAGTACATTTGACATAGATGCCAAAATGTAACACCGCGCCATCTCATCGGCCTTGATCCACTTCTTATAACTCTCTCTCTCCTTTTCCCCAGAATCATCTGCAGGCTTAGGAGGGCACTCTTTGAGAAGTACATATTTGTATTCCTCAGCAGTCAAGACAATGTGAAGATTCCTCTTCCAATCAACATAGTTGGGTCCAGTAAGTTTATTCTCTTTCAGTATCACAGCAAGCGGGTTGAAAGTCATTTTGAAAGAAAACCTAAGAATCACATAGATCAAAACATTAGATTTCAAAAAATGATTGATTTCTCAAACAATAAAATTTTAAAATCAACCAACACCTCAAAATACCGAGAATATCGTATGCTATGATAGTGTGGACGTATACGAATTCTACATTTGTAAGAGGAGGTTTTACCCATTAATTTTACTATCTTATCAACCTAACTTTTTGACAAGTAAAATTAATAGTTGGTTCCTCTTTGGCCCTACAAATAAAAGCAGTGACTCCGATGGGGAGGATACTTATATTTGTATCTAAGTGTTCACCATTACTCGGTACCAAGGTAATTATTTCGGGTTATGTGCCTTCCGATGGGGAAGTACACACGCTCCTTGATAATTGCCTATAACCATATTTGACTTAGTGATCCACAAACAAACTCATCTGATGGGGAGGAAGGCACTCAGAGCCGACGCGCAAGTTTGTTTGCATCACTTGTCAAATCGTAATGGAGGTCGTGGGAATTTATAAAAATTTCCCTCTCCCACTTAGTAATTTGAAAATGAGGAATTTTCTAGCCTACGACATGCATATCAAACAATAAGCAATAAATATGAAAAATAAAAATTTTCCAACTATTATGGCTTTTGTCTTCAATATGTCTCCCGTCGCATTGCCATCTCGTCCGCTCCTCCTACGCCATGTACGCGCCATCCGAAGATCTGAGGCAAGACTAAAATCTATTTTAATTTACATCCATCGATCCTATACTCCACGAGGGAGTGTACATGAAATCTAGATCGAAAGTAAACTAAAATATAAAGAGTGGCTAAACAATGTCGTATCTAATTTATAAAAAATTAAATACTAGCCTCGTCAACCCCGAGGATTCAACAAAATATACACATACAATCACATACACACATATGGCCATAATAGTCGGATCTTATGCCTGCAACCAAAGAGTTAACCTACGCATATCCTACTATTATCCGGGACATATAATATATGGAAGAAATGCATAAGAGTAACCGAATCCTAAACACACAAAATCAGAAACCGTGGATCTGATACCAATTGATGGGTTTGATCCGTGAGGGGAAACATCGCTTCCCACTTCAACTCGGTTGCTTGTTCATGGCGGTCCTATCGATGTCCCCGGATTAAAAATTAAATCCTAAACAAAAGGGAACACCCAAGCAACCTTGTCATCGTCGTGCTATTCGTTTAGAGTAGTCACTTGAACAAATTTGTTGTTCAAGCGACCAACCTCTATTCCATGAATAGCCATGGAATAGACGATGTACGGATCATCGGTTTTTGTGTTAATGTTCGGGATCCAAGTATTATTTAGCCACAAATAGAATATATCATGCTCATAATTGAAAAAAAAATATAAACATGTAACAAATGAAAATAGAGAATCGATATACCTCTCGATCTTCTATTGTATGACCTTCCTCCTTTCGGACGTCGTGTGGGGGACGATCTACCAAAAGTTGAACCTCCTAGATCGCCAATTTTCCTTCCTTGCTCGTTCTGAGTAAGAGGAAGAATAGAAATAAGCCTCTTCTCCTTCTTTCAACCAACCACCAAACTACAAGGTTGGAGCTTGCCGCCGGCCAAGGAGGAAGAGGAGAATAGGTGAATGCCAACCAAAGCTCAAAGGGAGAACCCTAAGCCTAGGTTTTACCAACCAAAGAGAGGGAGAGGGGCTGCTTTGGATGCCATCCAAGTGCTGAAAAAGTTTGCTAGGTCGCCGACCACCTTGAGGGAAGAAGAAGAAAGGAAAGACCTTCCTTATTTGGTGCTGCCAAGCCCTAAACCCTAGCCTCCAAGCCTTGCCGCCCAAAACCCTAATCCCATCTTTAGATGGATTAAAGTTGCCCCCACCCCTTGCCCTCATTTTATAGAGTTAGGGATAAGCCTTGTTTTAATCTCCACCATTGGTTATAGGAATTTAATCTCAACCATCGGATCTAGAGATTTAATCTCAACCGTCGGATCTAGAGATTTAATCTCTACCTTTGGATCTAGAGTTTTGTTTCTATCCATTGGATCTAAGCTTGATGTGGTTTTAATAGGCTACAATAGGGACCATGAGGAGGAGTTGGATCTTGGCCACCCAATGGATCAAGCCCACATAAAGTCTGATTCATTAATGATAATCCAATCCACTAAAGGATTATCATTGATCTACCTCACCAACCCCCATAAGTTAATATGGGCTCCATATATTATATGTACATTTTATCCTCGTGTTTAAGATCTCGAATGTCCGTCGATTAATTAATTTACTGACCATTAATTAATCGATATCTAACACCATGAGTAGTACCACTCAACCTTTTCATCATGCCGGACCAAGTCCACCTACAGGGTTTATATGATGAACCTTATGAGCTCCTCAAGGGGACATCATCATCCTAATATATAGGACACGGTTTCCTCCTATAATCAACGACACACCATATAAATAATACCATCTCCCAACTTATCGAGCCTATCGATTTAATCTATAAATCTTGCCCATTGGTAAATCTAAGATATGAATACTAAGTATATGTGCCCGTTATTATATCGGGATTAAGAGTATGTACAATATAATATCTGTGGTCTGATTCGATTATGTAGTCAACAATAAATCGAATCACCTTTAAGTCGGTCCTGCTCAATACACACAAAGTGCACTAGTGTGATTCTATGGTCAAGACAAACCAATCCCAAATCACAGTACAACCATTCCAATGGTTTGTCCAAAGCCATCTCGGTTGTGAGCCTTTTCTTATACTTTACAAGGAACCGATAACATGATCTCCCGTGTGACACCACACACCATGTTATCTACAATGTAATGTATTAGACAATATGCATAGCCATAAAAATATACAAACAATGATCATGTGATTTTTATTTCAAAATAAAGATGTTCATACAAAAGATAGACTTTTCTATATACATCCCAACAGAGAGCACAGTTGGAGTTTCCTGATAGCTCCAACAAGGGGAAGAAGTCTACCTAGCAGCGGCAGTAGAGGACAACACCGTGGGCTTAGACATATGGTCAGAGGCAGCCAGTACCTCCACCAGCACCGTTGTACCAAATGCAGGGGTGCCCCTATAGTGATGTCGACAGCTATCCAGTATCCTGCATCTCCGGTGATCTACTATGTAGGAGTATCTGTACCACAGCAGTGTTTACCAGCCAACTCTCAGGGATATCTTATGTCTGCACCAGCGACTCAGTCTCCAGTACCACAGAGCCAGATTCAGCCAGAGTGGAGGCACACTACTACTTCGTCAAGGATACATCCGACAAATATCGAGACTGGATGAGTTTTTTCCATCACCAGAGATGAGGCACAACGGGCTGAGGGATCAGTCATATGGTGTATGATTTCAGTTTATTCTATATACGTTGATACTTTGATTGATACTGGTAGTTCCCATTCATTCGTGTCTAGAATATTTCTGGATAGAGTTGGAAGGATCCCAATGGTTCATTCTTATGGGTTAGTAGTATCCTTCCAATCAGTAGAGGTGTTAACTAGCCACCAAGAAATCAAAGGTTGCCCATTAGATTTTGACGGGCATATCCTTACAGTGGACCTCCAGGTGTTGGAAATGATAGAGTTCAATATTATTCTCGATATGGATTGGTTTGCTGCTTATTATGCTACAGTGGATTGTAGAGTAAGGGTGGTAACATTTCGACTAATGGATCAACCAGCTTGGGAATTTGTTGGCACAAGAGACGATGGATTATCCATTATATCGTCTTTATAGGCTCAGAAGTGATTAGCCCAGGGTTGTCAGGGTTATTTATTATCTCTAGTCAAAGTTGTGAACGAAAGAGTATCATCCCTCTCTGATGTGCGAGTAGTCCGAGAGTATCAAGATGTATTTCCAGATGAACTTCCAAGCTTGCCACCTCCTAGGCAAGTGGAATTTGTGATAGAGGTGATTCCAGGAACTGCGCCGATATCGAAACCTCCTTATCGGATGGTGCCAAAAGAACTGAATGAACTTAAAGTTCAACTGCAGAAGTTGCTGGATAATGGATTCATTCTGTTGGGGTTGATCCGTGAGGGGAAACTTCGCTTCCCTTTCACCTCGGTTGCTTGACCATGGTGATCCCTTCGATGTCCCCGGATTAAAAAATTTAATCCTAGACAAAAGGGATTCCCAAAGCAACCAAGTCATCGTCGTGCTATTCGTTTAGAGAGGTCACTTGAACAAACTAGTTGTTCAAGCGACCATTCTCTATTCTACGAGTAGCCGCGGAATAGACGATGTCCGGATCGCCGGTTTTTGTATTTATACTCGGGATCCAAGTATTATTTAGCCTATTTACAGAAATATAACATGCTTATATTTTGAAAAACAAACACAAGCAATGAATAAAAGAGATAGAAGAATAGTTATACCTCTTGGTCTTCTAATGTATGACCCTCCTCCTTTTGGACGTCGTGTGGGCGACGATCCACCAAAAGTCGAAGCTCCTAGATCGCAAAACTTCCTTCCTTGCTTTTCCCAAGCAAGAGGAAGAAGAGAAACAATGTTTTCCTCCTTCAAAAACTCAACCAACAAAGAACTATAGAAGTTCTTGCCGCCGGCCAACTAGAAGGAGAAGAAGATGATGGAAAACTACCAAGACACCAAGGGAAACCCTATATCTTGTTTCCACCACCTAAGGAGAAGAGAGGGGAGTGTTTTTGGGCGTGGCCAAGGGCTGGGAAGGGCTGGAATAGCTGCTGGACATTGGCCACAAGGCAAGGAAGAAGAAGGAAAACTTGCCTTATTTGGTGCCACCCTTGCTTCCAAACCCTAACCCTAATTCCAATCCTATCTCAACTAGGATTGCCCTATTCTTGCCGCCCAAGCCTTGCTCCCTCCCTTTCATGTATGTCACGACCACTCCCCATGCCCTCCTTTTATAGAGTTAGGGATAAGTCATGAATTAATCTCCTCCATTGGTTCTAGGGATTTAATCTCAACCGTCGGATCTAGAGATTTAATCTCAACCGTCGGATCTTAGAGATTTGATCTCTACCAATGGATCTTAGAGTTTTGTTTCTATCCATTGGATCTAAGCATCTTGAGGTGTTAATGGGCTACATTAGGGACCATGAGGAGGAGTTGGGTCTTGGCCACCCATGGATCAAGCCCACATAAAGTCCGATCCACTAATGATGATCCAATCCACTAAAGGTCCATCATTGATCTACCTCACCAACCCCCATATGATAATATGGGCTCCATATATTATTTGTACATTTTCTCCCCGTGTTTAAGATCTCGAATGTCCGTCAATTAATTAATTTATTGACCATTAATTAATCGACATCTAACTCCATGAGTAGTACCACTCAACCTTTTCATCATGCCGGACCAAGTCCACCTGCAGGGTTTACATGATGAACCTTATGAGCTCCTCAAGGGGACATCATCATCCTAATATATAGGACACGGTTTCCTCCTATAATCAACGGCACACCATATAAATAATATCATCTCCCAACTTATGAGTCTATCGATTTAATCTATAAATCTGCCCATTGGTAAATCAAAGAGATGAGTACCAAGTATATGTGCCCGTTATTATATCGGGATTAAGAGCATGTACTAAATAATATCCGAGGTCCAATTCGATTATGTAGTCAAGAATAAATCGAATCACCTCGTGTGTCGGTCCCCGCTCAATACACACAAAGTGCACTAGTGTGATTCTATGGTCAAGACAAACCAATACCAAATCACACTACAACTATTCCGATGGTTTGTCCAAAGCCATCTCGGTTGTGAGCCTTTACTTATACTTTACAAGGAGCCGATAACATGATCTCCCGTGTGACACCACACACCATGTTATCTACAATGTAAGGTATTAGACAATATTGCATAACCATAAAAATATGCAAACAATGATCATGTGATTCTTATTTCAAAATAAAGATGTTCATACAAAAGAGCTAGGCTTTCAGTATACATCCCAACAATCTCCCACTTATACTAAAAGACTATGCTGTCCTTATACTGCCATACATCTGATTCCCCTTCCCTCCACATGCCTATCAAAGCTCTCGCTAGAAGGGCCTTAGTGAAAGGGTCTACCAGGTCATCCTCTGATGCAATCTAGGCGACAACAACTTCTACCTCCTTTACGATTTCTCGTGATCGTGGTACTTGCGCTATGTGTTTACTAGCCTTATGGGCTCGTGGTTCCTTCGAGTTTGCAATCGCACACTATTATCACAATAAATTGTGATAGTTCGGGCAAACCAGAATCACATCCAAGTCAATCAGAAGTTCCCGAGCCATACCTTCTTTGGCGCCTCATGCCACATACTCCTTCCATGGTGGAGTCCGCCACGCATTTCTGCGGGCACTCTCCATACAATGGCTCCACCTCCCAAAGTAAACACAAAACCCGAGGTAGACTTATCATTGTTATCCCTATCGATTGGAAATCGGAATCAGTGTAACCCACAGGGGAGTAATTGGTCCGCCTGAAACTAGCATATAATCCCTAGTCCTTCTCGTGCACTACAATATATGCTTTACCGCGGTCCAATATCCTCGTCTGGATTACTCGATATCTCACGACCATGCCCACGCAGGCGGATATCCGTCTCGACAGAGCATCGCATACATGAGGCTTCCATCGCCAAGCATAAGGAACCGCCTTCATCTCCTCTATCTAATCAAATGATCTAGGACATATCTCCTTAGATAGAGGTACTCCATGCCTGAAAGGTAGAAAACCCTTCTTGGAGTTCTGCATGCTAAAACGCTCCATAATCGTGTCTATGTATGAATCTTGGGATAAGCACAACATCCTTTTCTTGCGATCCCTTATAACCTTGATCCCAAGGATGTGTCCCACTTCTCCCAAGTCCTTCATATAAAACTGTTTGGACAACCATACCCTTACGTCTGATACAACTTCTATCTTGTAGCCAACCAACAAAATGTCATCTACGTATAGTACAAGAAATACCACTACGTTTCCGTCACATCTCTTGTATACACAAGACTCATCCGGACTTTGAATAAATCCATAAGACTGGATTATCTCATCAAAGCGGATGTTCCAAGATCTTGAAGCTTGCTTCAATCCATAAATGGACCGATTAAGATTACACACAAGATGCTCTTTGCCCTTAGCAATGAATCCCTCTGGTTGCTTCATATAGATGGTTTCCTCAAGACTTCCATTAAGGAAAGCTTTCTTGATATCCATATGCCACACCTCATAATCCATATGAGCTGCTATGCATAAGAGCTCTCAAACCTGACTTGAATCCATAGATTCAATCTCAGTATTCATTGCACTTTGCCAAGATAGTGCATCTTTTCTTGGATTGCCTCACATATGTCCAGGATCGGTTCATGTTCGCCAGGGACCAAATCGAAAGATTCTCCCAAGAACATGAATCTATCAGGCTGTCTCACAACCCTCCCACTACGACGAGACATCACTTGTGTATCCTCTGTGACACGCGGTGCAGTGACATGTGGTATATCCTCTTGTACCGGTGGTACTAAAGAAGTGACTTCCCCTTTTAACTCCTCTAGAACAATTTTACTCTTGGGCTTGTGGCTCATCACATAGTCTTCCTCTAGAAATCTAGTGTTCGTGCTAACGATCACTCTCTGATCTCTAGGACTATAAAACAATCCACCCTTCGTTCATCTAGGATAGCCAACGAACAAGCGCACTTTTGTACGAGGTTCCAACTTACCATCATCTGCCTTCAGCACATGTGCTGGACTCTCCCATATCCGAATATGTCTTAGACTAGGCTTTCGCCCAGTCCACAACTCTGTGGGAGTAGAAGGCACTGATTTAGATGGAACCAAGTTCAGAATGTATACCGTCATATCTAGAGTATATCCCCGTAACGAGTCCGCAAGTCGAATAACTCATCATCGATCTAACCATCTACATAAGCGTCCTATTCCTTCGCTCTTCTACATCATTCACTGGGTGTGCCAAAGTGCATAATTGGGATTGAATCCCAACCTATGATTGGTAATTACTATACTCTCCCAAGAGGTACTCGTCAGCTCGATCAGATGTTAGTGTCATCTTGAATAATTGTCTTTGAAAAAGATGAAATATTCAAAACTACCTCTTGCCAGGATAGACATAGGACCATACGAATCAGAATGAACCATTTCTAACATATCTTTGGCTCTATACCCCTTGGCCTTGAAAGGCCTCTTGGTCATCTTACCCTCCAAGCAAGATTCGTAGGTTGGGAGATCCTCCACCACTAATGAACCCAAAGGTCCATCAGCTATCAACCTTTGAATTCTGCTTAGGTTAATGTTACCAAGACTAAGATGGCAAAGATATGTTTGGTTCATCTTCAAGGTTCTTTTCTCCTTTGGAATTAGAAGATGAGTTATTAACTTCAATTTGCATCGTGGAGGTTTTGTATACAAATTTCCTTTCAATGTACGAGCAGATATTCTCCCTATTCCTTTTATAACAACTCACATTAAAAGAAATAGAATATCCATCCATAATAATTTAGAAACTGAAACTAAATTCTTTCTAAATAAAGATAAATAAAGGTAATTTTCCAGAACATTAGTTTAATTTTTCTCAAGATATAAATAAAACTTATCCCACTTCAATAGCCGCCACCTTCATGGCATTGCCCAAAATGGTAATCTCCCTTTAGCTAGTCGTTGGGTTTCAAACCTCGCAAAGTGTTGCAGTACATGATTAGTGACTCTCATATCTACACACCGCCGGTAGATAACACCGCTAATCATGTTTCAACGACTAGTCCAAAGGATATACCTTTGTTCGCTTTTGGACCGACATTCTTCTTCCAATGTCCATCCTACTTAAAGTACTTGCCTTTCGGCTTCTTCACTCCTCCCTGAGATCCTCCCACCACCTTTGCTCCACCTTGTTTTTTTCTTCTTCTTGCCTTTCGGCTTAGAAGTAGAAACCTTTTTGAGCAACCATGGCTTGAGGACACTCTTCGAAGAGTGCATACTTGTACTCCTTAGCAGATAAGACAATATCTAGATTCTTTTCCAATCAACATTATTTGGGTATAGTAAGTTTATTTCTTTTAGTATCACAACAAGTGGACTGAAAGTCATTTTGAAAATCCTAAGAATCACATAGATCATTACTTTAGATTTCAAAAAATTATTGATTCCTCAAACAATAAAATTTTGATATCAACCAACACCTCAAAACACCGAGAATATCGCATGCCACGAAGTGTGGACGTATACGAATTCTACATTTGTAAGAGGAGGTTTTACCCATTAATTTTATTATCTTGTCAACCTTACTTTTTGACAAATAAAATTAATAGTTGGTTCCTCTTTGGCCCTACAAATAAAAGCAGTGACTCCGATGGGGAGGATACTTTTTATTTGCATCTAAGTGTGCACCATTACACGATACTAAGGGAATTATTTCGGATTATGTGCCTTACCGCTGTGGAAGTACACATGCTCCTAGATAATTTCCTATAACCATTATTTGACCTAGTGATCCGCAAATAAACTCATCCGCAGGGAGGAAGGCACTCAGAGCCGACACGCAAGTTTGTTGCATCACACGTCAAATTGTAATGGAGGCCGTGGGAATTAATTAAAATATCCCTCTCCCACTTAGTAAATTGACAGTGAGGAATTTTCAAGAATCCCATAGATTATTATTTTAGATTTCAAAAAATTATTGATTCCTTAAAACAATAAAATTTCGAAATCAACCAACACCTCAAAACACCGAGAATATCGCATGCCACGTAGTGTGGACATATACGAATTCTACATTTGTAAGAGGAGGTTTTACCCATTAATTTTATTATCTTGTCAACCTTACTTTTTGACAAATAAAATTAATAGTTGGTTCCTCTTTGGCCCTACAAATAAAAGCAGTGACTCCGATGGGGAGGATACTTTTTATTTGCATCTAAGTGTGCACCATTACACGATACTAAGGGAATTATTTCGGATTATGTGCCTTACCGCTGTGGAAGTACACATGCTCCTAGATAATTTCCTATAACCATTATTTGACCTAGTGATCCGCAAACAAACTCGTCCGCAGGGAGGAAGGCACTCAGAGCCGACACGCAAGTTTGTTGCATCACACGTCAAATTGTAATGGAGGCCGTGGGATTTAATTAAAATATCCCTCTCCCACTTAGTAAATTGAAAATGAGGAATTTTACTAGCCAACGACATGCATATCAAACAAAAAGCAATAAATATGAAAAATAAAAAATTTTCCAACTATTATGGCTTTTGTCTTCAATATGTCTTCCGTCAGACGCCATCTCGCCCGCTTCCTCCTTTGCCATGTACAAGCCCTCCGAGATCCGAGCCGAGACTAAAACCTATTTTAATTTACATCCATCGATCCTATACTCCACGAGGAGTGTACATGAATCTAGATCGAAAGTAAAATAAAATAAAGAGCGGCTAAACAATGCCGATTTAATTTACAAAAACTAAATACTAACCTCACAACCCCGAGGATTCAACAAAATAAATATTTACACACATACAATCACATACACACACATGCCATAATAGTGGAATCTTATGCCGCAACCAAAGAGTTAAGCTCACGATATCCTACTATTATCCGACACATTTAATATATGAAAAAGTGCATAAAAAATTGCGAATCCTAAACACACAAAACCGAAACCTTGGCTCGATACTTGTTGGGGTTGATCCGTGAGGGGAAACTTCGCTTCCCTTCACCTCTTTGCTTGACCATGGTGATCCTTCAATGTCCCCGGATTAAAAATTTAATCCTAGACAAAAGGGATTCCCAAAGCAACCAAGTCATCGTCGTGCTATTCGTTTAGAGAGGTCACTTGAACAAACTAGTTGTTCAAGCGACCATTCTCTATTCTTCGAGTAGCCGCGGAATAGACGATGTCCGGATCGCTGGTTTTTGTATTTATACTCGGGATCCAAGTATTATTTAGCCTATTTACAGAAATATAACATGCTTATATTTTGAAAAACAAACACAAGCAATGAATAAAAGAGATAGAAGAATAGTTATACCTCTTGGTCTTCTAATGTATGACCCTCCTCCTTTTGGACGTCGTGTGGGCGACGATCCACCAAAAGTCGAAGCTCCTAGATCGCAAAACTTCCTTCCTTGCTTTTCCCAAGCAAGAAGAAGAAGAGAAACAATGTTTTTCTCCTTCAAAAACTCAACCAACAAAGAACTATAAAAGTTCTTGCCGCCGGCCAACTAGAAGGAGAAGAAGATGATGGAAAACTACCAAGACACCAAGGGAAACCCTATATCTTGTTTCCACCACCTAAGGAGAAGAGAGGGGAGTGTTTTGGGCGTGGCCAAGGGCTGGGAAGGGCTGGAATAGCTGCTGGACATTGGCCACAAGGCAAGGAAGAAGAAGGAAAACTTGCCTTATTTGGTGCCACCCTTGCTTCCAAACCCTAACCCTAATTCCAATCCTATCTCAACTAGGATTGCCCTATTCTTGCCGCCCAAGCCTTGCTCCTCCCTATTCATGTATGTCACGACCACTCCCATGCCCTCCTTTATAGAGTTAGGGATAAGTCATGAATTAATCTCTCCATTGGTTCTAGAGGATTTAATCTCAACCGGATCTAGAGATTTAATCTCAACCGTCGGATCTTAGAGATTTAATCTCTACCAATGGATCTTAGTGTTTTGTTTCTATCCATTGGATCTAAGCATCTTGAGGTGTTAATGGGCTACATTAGGGACCATGAGGAGGAGTTGGGTCTTGGCCACCCATGGATCAAGCCCACACAAAGTCCGATCCACTAATGATGATCCAATCCACTAAAGGTCCATCATTGATCTACCTCACCAACCCCCATATGATAATATGGGCTCCATATATTATTTGTACATTTTCTCCCGTGTTTAAGATCTCGAATGTCCACGATTAATTAATTTACTGACCATTAATTAATCAACATCTAACTCCATGAGTAGTACCACTCAACCTTTTCATCATGCCGACTCAAGTCCACCCAGTGGTTTATACGATGAACCTTATGAGCTCCTCAAGGGGACATCATCATCCTAATATATAGGACACGGTTTCCTCCTATAATCAACGGCACACCATATAAATAATATCATCTCCCAACTTACCGAGTCTATCGATTTAATCTATAAATCTCGCCCATTGGTAAATCAAAGAGATGAGTACCAAGTATATGTGCCCGTTATTATATCGGGATTAAGAGCATGTACTAAATAATATCTGAGGTCCAATTCGATTATGTAGTCAGCAATAAATCGAATCACCTCTGTGTCGGTCCTGCTCAATACACACAAAGTGCACTAGTGTGATTCTATGGTCAAGACAAACCAATACCAAATCACACTACAACTATTCCGATGGTTTGTCCAAAGCCATCTCGGTTGTGAGCCTTTACTTATACTTTACAAGGAGCCGATAACATGATCTCCCGTGTGACACCACACACCATGTTATCTACAATGTAAGGTATTAGACAATATTGCATAACCATAAAAATATGCAAACAATGATCATGTGATTCTTATTTCAAAATAAAGATGTTCATACAAAAGAGCTAGGCTTTCAGTATACATCCCAACACATTCGCCCTAGTGTTTCACCATGGGGAGCTCCGGTACTCTTTGTCAAAAAGAAGGATGGATCATTGCGGTTATGTATTGACTATCGGCAACTGAATGCAGTCACAGTTAAGAATAAATATCCACTACCGAGGAAAGAAGATTTGTTTGATCAGCTTAAGGATACCTATGTGTATTCTAAAATTGATCTCCGCTCAGGATATTATCAGCTTTGGATAAGAGATGAAGATGTGCATAAAATAGCATTTAGCACTTGTTATGGGCATTATGAGTTTCTAGTGATGCCTTTCGGTCTAACGAATGCCCCAGCTACATTTATGGACTTGATGAACTGGGTATTCCTGAGGTATATAGATCAGTTCGTGATAGTGTTCATCGATGATATATTGATTTATTCTCAATCCGAGGAAGAGCATGAACAACATCTGCGGATAGTATTGGCGATGTTACGACGGGAGCAGTTGTATGCCAAGTTTAGCAAGTGTGCGTCCTGGTTATCCTCCGTGGGGTTTCTTGGACATGTAGTGTCCAACAGAGGTATTTCTGTAGATCCCCAGAAGATCGAGGCGATTACCAGTTGGGAACAACCAAAATCAGTTCAGGAGGTCCGTAGTTTGCTTGGTCTGGCCGAGTATTATCGGAGATTCGTGGAGGGATTTTCGAGTATTGCCATGCCACTCACTCGCCTGACTCGGAAAGGGGTCAAATTCACCTAGTCAGAGGCTTGTGAAACTAGCTTCCAGGAGCATAAGTGATGGCTAGTTTCTGCACCAGTCTTAGTGATTCCTTATGGTGTTGATGGGATGGTTCTTTATATTGATGCTTCTATCCAAGGGTTGGGTGAAGTTCTAATGCAGTCCAACCATGTGGTATCTTATGCCTCCCGTCAACTAAAGGATCACGAGAGAAATTACCCAGTGCACGATATGGAGTTAGCTGCCATTATTTTCGCATTGAATAATGACATTACTTTTGAGATCTACACAGACCATAAAAGTCTGAAGTACCTGTTCACACAGAAAGAGCTAAATCTGAGACAGAGACGGTGGATGGAATATCTGAAGGATTACCACTGCACCATCCATTATCATCCAGGACAAGCTAATGTGGTAGCAGATGCGTTGAGCAGGAAGTCTCGTGGAGTTCTGGCCAGTCATCTGACAGCAGTTACTGATCTAGTTCGACAATTCTCAGAGTTAGGATTGTCGGAACACAGACAAACATCCCAAGGAGTATTAGTATCTATGGTTGCCCAGTCCGATATTGCTGAGAGGGTCAAGGAAGCATAAGTCAGTAACTAGCATCTGTAGTTCTTATGCAGCACGATAGATTCAGAACACCAGACGAATTTCTCGAGTGACGAGAATGGAGTTCTTCATTTCCGTGGATGATTATGTGTTCCGGACATGCATCTAGTTAAGGAAGAATTTCTACAGGAAGCACATCAGTCGAGATTTGCTATACATCTAGTGGTACTCGAATGTACCAAGATTTGAAGTGCTTATACTAGTGGAACGGTATGAAAAGAGATATTGCGGAATTTGTTGCACGATGTTTAGTATGCCAGCAAGTGAAGTTTGAACATCAGAACCCTACTGGGTTACTTCAGGAAATTTCGATCCCGGAATGGAAGTGGGAGCATATCACGATGGATTTCGTTACGGGATTACCTAGAACCCATAAAGGACATGATGCGATTTGGGTGATCATGGATCGATTAACCAAATCATCTCACTTCTTTTCGATTCGTGAGACAAACTCATTTGATCGTCTAGTGGAATTGTACTGTCGAGAAATTATCATATTGCATGGCATACCTTTGAGTATCATTTCTGATAGAGATTTGCAATTTACTTCGTGATTCTAGCAAAGTCTGCATCAAGCTATGGGCACAGAGCTTTGACTCAGTACCGCCTTTCATTCCCAGACAGATGGATAGTCTGAGGCTACCATTCAGACTCTGGAGGATCTATTGAGATCTTGTGTCATGGATTTCGATGGAAGTTGGGAGGATCACATTCCTTTAGTGAAATTTGCTTACAATAATAGCTACCACTCTTCTATTAAGATGACTCCTTTCGAGGCATTATACGGCAGACCCTATAGATCTCCTGTGTTGTTGGAGGAGGTTGGGAAGCGATAGTTGCTAGGGCCACAGAGTATTCAGCATGATGCAAAGTTGGTGTGAGTGATCAAACGACGGTTATCTGAGGCATAGGATTAGTAGAAGAGTTATGCGGACCGGAGGCGAAGGCCTTTGGACTTCTCAGTCGGGGACCATGTATTCCTACGAGTGTCACCCACCAAAGGAGTCAAGAGATTTGGGTTGAAAGGAAAATTAGCTCCACGCTACATTGGTCCATTTGAGATATTGGAGCGAATTGGAGGTGTAGCTTATCGGTTGGCTTTACATCCAACACTTGCGGGTGTTCACAATGTATTTCATGTTTCTATGCTGAGGAAATATGTGCAACGATCAGATCATGTTCTGAAAGAGGTTCCGATACCACTCTAGCTGAATGGGACTTATGAGGAGATTCCAGTGCGGATTCTTGGTCGCAAAGAGCGACAGTTGTAGAACAAAACCATCCGACTTGTAAAGGTTGGATGGTAGCATCATACTGATGAGGGGGCTACAAGGGAGCTAGAAGATACTATCCGAGCTCGATACCCTCATCTGTCGGCTTCTCTACGCGAGTGGATGGCGATGAGCGACGTTCCCTTGCTGATGCTCGCGGACAGACCAGAGAAACAAGGGTGCTCGCGATTTGGGGGCTTGGGTCAGCGGCGATGACACAGTGCTCGGATCAGAAGTGGCGATTCTGTCGAAGCCGGGTAAGGCAGTGTTTTCTCCCTCGACGTAGGAAGGGACTCCTATCCGATTTGGGTAGTTGACTTTGAGTCGATTGAACAGGGGTTCCAGCGGGAGCTAGGGTAGCGACGTTTCTGTTGGTTTCTGGCAGACGGTGGAACTTGGGAAGGGTTGGCTGCCGGTTATGTGGGTTTTTGCTACCGGAGAGGTTTCAATTTGCTGGTAAGAACGAGCCATTCCTTTTTGTTCCATCAAATCATTTAAATTTGTTGTATTGCTATAGGTAATATTGATTTATGATTATCTCGTTGGGGCATCTTTGATTTTTGGGTATCGTTCAATGTTTCTCTTGATTTCTCTAGTTAACGGTGGAAATGGTTGATAGAGGATGCTGTAATGGAATTGTCGGTCATGGATAAAATGGTTCTTGGCCATAAAAAGGGCTGTGAGTGGGGGAAGATGGAAGGATGAAGCTGTGAATGGGTCTATGGGTGTCAACGTGGTTGTTCATAGGTCGTAGTGTAGGTGTAAGTGATTTGGCTGTGAATTGAGTTGTAATGGATGTGAGATAAAGTGGTGGCATAAGGGTTGTTTTGTTTATTTGTTGCAAAGCCTTGGGGTTCGTTGGTTAGATGATACATTAACTAGGGGATAGGGTGATGCATGGTGTGATTGGAAATCAGTGATGCAGTGCTCTTGGTTGTGAAGGGACTGCAATATCTTTGAATGGTTGGTACTAGGATTAGCTCGATTGGGGCTAAGTGAAAAAGAGTCGGTTGGAACGTAGTGTGTCAATTAGGGTGGTTAGAACCCTAATTTGGTGTAATTATGGATGGTTATGCACCATTTCAAGGTGAGTAATTAGGGCTTGGTTGAGGTTAGTCAAGTCCTGAAATTAGTGCAAAATGTCGATTGTCGATCGAGCTGTGTGATGCTCTGATCTCAGCTACAAATGGAAGTTATAACACGTATTCGATAAGGGATATGGATATGGGGAAATATGTAGTAGTTAATTCTTATTTTGTTGTATGCTTGCACTAAAAATGTAATTGATGATATTTGAGGGATGTGGATACGAGACAGGTCCACGGACATGAGGAGTCTAGTATTATGAGCATTACAGTAGGTGGGTAATTTCCTACCATGGTCAGGTAGTTGTAGTTGCATTCAAATTTAGACATAGATATGATCATATTATATGTTCATATTATCTTGACCCTGCTCTTATTTATCCTTATGCTTGATACTTGTCGTTGGCTATATATGCTCAAATGTTGATATCATATTTTCCTTTATCATGATTGAGGAGTTACAGATGTGATGTATTTAGTAGGGTCTAGATGTTGGAGTATGGATGATGACCTGATTTGTAAATTAGGTAAAAGGTCATCCGTGGGTAGGTAATGTCCTAAATGTTGGATTTATTCCAATACCCGTATGTTGCATACTTATTACCAACCATGTGTTGTGTAAATGGTCAAGTGAGTTGTGAATAGTGTGTCGCTACGGACCGGTGGTCCTAGCTTGTTATGATCAGTTGAGTACGACTCTCTACAAGATAGAGAGTGTATTGATCAAATGGATATGACTCTCCGTTGATGGTAGATGTCTATATGTGTGACAGTACATTCATGTCATTTGCATGCATACGGACGACATAGTCTCCCTTGGGGTTGAGAGAGTCGTCAGTCATCCTGCCTCCCAGGTTATTCCCAGAGGAGTAACTGGCGTGAGGGCAGAGCATTCGTTGTGCCGCACTCTTCCACTATATATGATGGTAGTTGGAGTTGTGTGCAGTTGTCCTGGGTGTATGACACTCGACCACTCATAGGTAGTGTCAGTCAGAGTGGCCAGTAGCATGGACCCCCATTGTGTAGCGAGCTCTTTACGCTCATATGCTACTCGATCATACTGCCCACTCGGCCACTCTAGAGCAGTGGTTGGTGTTGAGTTGGGACAATTGTCATGTCGTGCCACCTAGGCCACACTGGTGTCGTGGTAGCGGGTAGGGGTGCGCAGGCATGACCATGCATGTTGCATTGTCGTATCATACGGCATTTTGCATATTGCTATATATATATATATATATATATATACATATATGCATGTATATATATATACATGGATGATTGTGATTAGTATATATATATAGATGCAGTCTATATGTATACTCACTCTGATGATGCATTTGTATGTACTATGCTTGTTGCATTTGTTTGGACATATTCATACATGCTATTGCATTTTTTGTATGGTAGTAGGCGGGGTACCTGTATACTTGTGGGTCGGTCTCTGTGATACCCTCGACCCGTATCATGATGTAGTGTGAGTTAGTATTACTCTTCATAACTTATGTTGTGGATATATGCCCATGTTGGATGAGTGTATAGTAGTTGACTGTCAGGTATGTCAGCATCTTTTGTTGTTCAGCTTGTTTAGTGGTATGCATGTATGTATATTTATTATGCTAATGTATACCTATCATACTTGTAGATTATATTGTTGAATCACATGTGATATTGGATATATTTATATGTTCTCTCTCATTATGTGCTGAGTTTTACTCACCACCACGGACCTTGGGTTTTTTTATCGCCCAGGTAACAGGTAGAAGTCTTCGTGGTGGCTTGGAGCTTCGTCGGCGATCCATCCCATCTCCATTTTCGAGCCTCCCATGGATTTTGGTTTATGATTTGAACTTTATTTTTTGTCTGATGTTTTATGAACTGTTCGGTACTGTGGATTTGTCAGTTGGTATGCTCTTATGTTGGTTATGGATTTGTTTCTCAGTATGTGTGGTTATGGGTATGTGGTTTTATGTTTTCCGATATGTTTTCCGATATATATATATATATATATATATATGCTTATTATGTTGTGGTTGTGGGCCTTCGGGTCATGTATTAACACGATATGTTGTCACGTACAGGGGAGATGTCGTCCGTTTGCTTTTCAGCACGGCATACTCCGGGGCGTGACATGACTAGCTTGAAGCAATTTGTCCACCTCCTCCGCGATGACCTTGTCCTTCTCCGACCCGAAGTGACTCCTCTTCTACTGGACTGGCCAAGCTCCTCGAGCAATGTTGAGATGGTGTTCAGCAATTCGGGGATCAATCCCCATGAGATCATGTGTTAGTAATATATGAGAGATGTCCTAAGGCAATCGCCTTATGGTTGTACCATTTATTTGATAAATGAAGATTCACTATTTGAGTATACATATTTTTCATGTATTTGATTGGATCTTAAACCCATTTACTGAATGTCTGCAATACGATTCACAACATGAGAGAATTTGTGATTGGATCACAACTAGTGAGTATCTCTACATGTGTAATTGTGATATATTGGAATTATCCCTTGGCGATGAATTGATGGATTCGGACGCCATCAATTCTGTTGAGAATAGCATAAGGTATACTCTTTGGTTTATCCAAGCAGCTGTTCCTCAATGGCTAGTGACATTGGGGTGTCTGGAGTTGATCGTGGATGCTAGTTATGGTAAATAGTTCATTGGAGTGACCAGCTATAAGACTTCATATGATTCTCTGCATATAAGGATATGTCAATGAAGTTCTTACAGCAGTTTAAGTGCGATGTTCCTTTGACTTGCGGTATTCAAGTCATCTTGGTCATGAAGACTTATGCTTTGACATCTTAAGCAAGCATCTCCGAGGAGATGTGGACCCGGGATGATTGGGTATCAGTCGAAGTGGCCAAAGGTGTTTGTATAGAGGATTCATCGCTCCTTGCGAGGAGATGTATACCCTATGCCCTCTCGTCGGATTGTTACTAAAGTCTTTGGAAAAAGCATTACATGTTTAGAGTATGGTACTCTTGGATACATTTGCAGTAACAAGAATTCGAAGGACGAGAAAGTCTTTGGCTTAGTGTGACGTAGTTAACCTTGTGGGGACTGACACAATAGACCATGTCCTAAACCAAGTGGGTATAAGGTGAGTGAAAGGAATGTGACACGATTCATTGTAGCTGTTGAAGGGTTTCATAAATGGTTCTATGATCAACCATTGATTTTTCGATTAATTAGGGATCACGATGTACTACTTGGTGTCACTTATGATCGTTCTTTAATTAATGGTTAATTATAGATGACCAACATAAACCATGAACCTATTTGGTCACACACACAACGAGTGTAATCCGAAGAATTTAAAATGAGTTTAAAAATAGGATTCTCAGATCGAGAGAGACTTGGTTTGGTTGGACCAAACAAAGAGTGAGTATGAAATTGTTTCAATCGCATCAAAAGCATGGATGGGCCGAGTCTTATGAAGACATGATGGATGAACCAAATTGGTTTCGTTCTAATCCAATGGCGGAAAATAAACCAAAGTGGTTTGGTTTGTTTTGAACGAATTAACCAAAGTTGGTTTGGTTCGCTTTAACTTAAAATAGACTAACACAGTTTGGTTTATTTTAACTTATGTTATTGGAGCGGGTTAAAGGGTTTTTGTTATGAACCAATAACCGTTAGGAGAATGTGTTCTCTATAAAAACACTGCTTAAGGGTTTTTTGAAAAGTATTAATTGGTTCAAGGGTTTTGGAAAGCCAAGCATCCTTTCCTCCTCCTTCTTGACACCCAAGCAAAGGTGGTTGTCGCCCACCTTTGTGCCGCGGCTGCCCATTGGAGCTGCTGCCTCTCCTCACCGCCGGCCATCCACGAGCCGCTGCCATCGCTTGGGCTACCCTCAGCCACCAACCAACCTCCCTTGGTCGACGACGACCAAGGAGTAACCGGCCAAGCCTTTGGCCAACCCCCTCTTCCTCCACAACAACCTGTCCAGTTTTGGACAGCTTGATCTCCTTCATGTGGAGAGGTCGTTTGGTCGGTGTTTTGTGCTCCGACAGTGGTCTACTTGTCGGGGATTGGATCTCTGACAATCCTCATAGGTGGAGGGTTAAGTTTTCGTCAAATGGTTGATGAAAACCGCTTCCGACAAGCGAGTTTGTGAAACTCATTTTTGGGATCCGAATTTATTTCGGATTGTCATCGTCTCTCGGATCACATCGTCTTCAACTCGAGGCTAGTGACTTTTGTGAAGACGAGGCTCGTGGCTTTGTAAAGTTATCCCGACAATACTAGGCGTGGATACAAATAGAGGTGATACTAGCGAGAGTCGCTACGGTTGATGTCATTCCCGCTACACATGATCCGTCAGGTATACCTAGTATAAGTTTCCTTTTATTGCAAAATTTTAAATAGCGATTATGTCTACACATGTTATATCCTATATGCGTGTGATGTATGTGCTATAATAAATTAGATTTATTTTTTTTATTGCTTCCGCTGTGTGCATGTTTACGAAACATGTTCGAATACACACTCGCCGCGGTGCCGGGGAAACCCAACAGTGGTATCAGAGCCACACTGTGTTCCCACATAATCATAATATTTTTTTGCGATAGTCATAATTATATTTATGAAAATTTTATACTTTTGGAAAGTTTAGAAGTATTTATATAAATTTTTGACTTTTGAAAAGTTTAGAAATATTTATGAAAATTTTCTACTTTTGAAAAGTTTAGAAGTATTTATGGAAATTAACACTTTCGATAAATAAAATATGTGATTAGATTTGGAAATTTGTATCCTAATTTAATCATGATTTGATTTGGAAAATCAAATCTCAAACATATTTTATTTCCATAAATAGTTTTGACAAATAAGGAAATTAAAATTCGAAATTTCCTAATATGATTAGGAAATTACAATTTAGGAAATTTGTTTCCTAAATTAAATTTGACTTTCCTTAATTAACACTTTCCATAAATAAAATATGTGACTATATTTGAAAATTTGTTTCCTAATTTAATCATGATTTGATTTAGGAAATCAAATCAAAATCATATTTTATTTCCAAAATAATTATGACAAATAAGGAAACTATTTGTACATGCCATAATTGTATGTCATATAATTGCATTAGATGCATATCATTATGTCATGCGCGTCGTGACATGTAGATGTATGTAATGTGTATCATGTCATGTAGATAATAGTTATGCAAAGAGGATGAGACATTAAATCCCTTATATAACATTAAAGCCTACACCTTCCATTAATATGGTTAGAACCAGAATTTCATTTCTTGTTTGGTTGTTGGACTCTCTCCAAGCACGACTTGAACCTGAACATGTTCAAACCATTAGAATAGTTTATTACTAATATGGTAAGAGTCAGAGGTCAATCGTTAGTTTGGGTTGTTGGACTCTCTCCAAGCTTGGCTAATTGGTTGAATGTGCTCTAACCATATTAAAACTATTTCTCGATTAATGGGTTGGCTTTAACCTAGAGCATCGGCTTGTTGGACTCTCTCCAAGGTCGATGTGAAGGGAGGTGAAGTTGGGTGCTATGCATATGATGCATACTTGTTAATGAGTTAACAACCCGATGTTTGTGTGAACATTCAATTAGTTGATAGCACATTGTTATAGTTGCATATACGTGATATGCATTTGGTATACTTGATACCTACCACCGTAGCTAAGAATGGCTTGTTGGACTCTCTCCAAGGGTTTTCTTATCTATTTTGGATATCAACCCATTCAGAGATGGACCTACGATCTTCCGAATTAATTTTGAGGGTTTTTGAAATTCAAAAAATGAATGGGATTTTGTAAATGTATGTTGATGCATTTTAAAATTATTTTCTCATATATGCTTGATTTGTATTTGTAGGTTAATTGCTTGATCATGATATCTTTGAATTTGGGCTCTATTTTGAATTCGAATAAATTGACTGAGCCGAACTTCTTGGACTGGCTTAGAAACTTGAGAATTGTTCTCAAGGCGGAAAAGCTTGTGTATGGCCTCGAAGAGCCTCTTCCTGCCCATTCGAAGGATGATGCAACTCCGGACCAATTGTTGGCCTATCAGAAATATGTGAGTGATTCTGAACTAGTGAGTTGCATCATGCTAGCCACGATGGTACCCAACCTGCGGAAGTAGCATGAGCATATGGTTGCTCATACCGTAGTCTTTCATCTTTATGAGTTTATTGATGAGCAAGTGAGATCCGAAAGATTCTAAGTCTCCAAGCTCCTCTTCACCTCTGAAATGCAAGAAGGTTCATCTATGGTACTGCTTAAAATGCTGAAGACTGTGGAGCCTTCTATGAAGCATGAGTAGGGGACGGTGTTGTTAGTTGATTCCTCGAAGAAAAGTTCTAAGAGGAAGTCAAAGGGATAGAAGAAGGGGAAAAAAAGGCTAAAAGGGAAGAACCAGCTCAAAAGGGCACTTGCCATCATTGTGGCAAGGAGGGCCATTGGCGAAGAAACTGGAAGATTTATCTTGAGTCCATGAAGAAGAATAAGGCATTAGATGCCCCATCTTCTTCAGATATCTTTGTTATTGATTGTCATTCTATTTCCTCAAACACTTGGGTATTGGATAATGGGTGTGCCTCACATATATGTAATGACATACATGGGCTAAGGAATAGAAGAAGACTCGCCAAGAGAGTGTCAAATTTATGTGTTGGGAATGGAGCAAAGGTTGTTGCACTTGCCATCGGAACGTATTTGTTAAGACTCCCTACAGGACTTGTCTTAGAACTGGAAAATTGCTTTTATGTTCCTTCATTGATAAAGAACATCATTTCTATTTCTTATTTAAATAGAAATGGGTGTCATTTGTCTTTTAGTAACAATTATTGTTACATAACTTTGAATGGCGTGCTTTATGGGACTGGAACATTGTGCAATGGTATATATACATTAGACGTATCCAGTGACATTTTCAATATCGAAGCGAGCAACAATCATGCTCGAAAAGATAATCAATTAGACTCCTACATGTGGCATTGTCATCTTGGCCATGTGAGTCCGAATTACACCGATGTAGAATTCTAGAATCGTTTGAATTAGATTAATACGATACATGCGAATCATACTTAAAAGGCAAGATGACTAAGTTACTATTGATGCAGTGAGCATCGCTCAGTTTTTATGTATGAACAATAGTTAAGTGTTAGGATTCACCTGCGAACTAATATAAGTGTTAAGTACGCAGGCTTAACAGGAAGTCCTAGTAGGTCATTTTGACCAGATACTAGGCACGCATCTTAACAGATCAAAAGGACTGGACACCAGGCATAAAGTCCAGACGGGTCACGTGGACCGAACATCTGGCATGAAGACCGATTGGGTCATGAGACCAGACAATCGACAAAAAGTCCAGCTGGGTCAGGCAGACCGGACAACTGGTGGAAGCCCTAGTTGGTCAGATCGGATGTCAAGAATGGTAAGTCCGATAGGTAGCCGGTAGGTAAGCCTCGAGTGAAGAGGTAAGGCCAAGTCCTCTTTAGGGGGACAAAGCTAGGCATTGGTCGACGAAAAGTCCGCGTGGGACTTTGTAGTTGAGATCGAGCAGTATTACTACTATTATCGTAATTCATATATCTTGTGTGAATCCTGTTTTGCAGGGTCCAATCGACTGGATGAATTCGAGTCGCCTGAAGTCTAGTTGACTAGAAATGTATCAGTCGACTGGAAAACTATTTGATAGGATCAGCTTGTGATCAAACGGAGATCGTGCGACGCAGATGGAAAGGTCTTGAGTCGACTGAAGAGGGAAATTTCTCGATGTGGAGCTGAATGATGTGGAGTCGACTGAAGAGGATTCAGTCGACTGGAAGACTACGAATTCCATATCGATGGGTTGATGTAGAGTCGAATGGAAGCCATTCCAGTCGGCTGGATAAAGTTTATAATTGTGCTCGACTAGATCAAGATATTTAAATTCAAATACGTCGAAGTGCTGCAAAAATACTTACTCGTCCACTATACTTCGATTCCACGACAAGACGATCCTCCAACTCTCGGCGACTGCCTCTGCGATTATCAAGTGTCGGTATAAAGTCTTGTAATCTCTTTACTTTATTATTTTTCTTGTATACTTAATTCTCCGAGTGGGTGGTATGTACCTAACTCTATTATTTGTAAAAAGCAAAACCCTCCGAAGTCGAGAGTTCTCGAATTGGAGGGTATTTAGTGAATTGGCCACCGAGGTAGCTCGCGGGAGATCTACGAGCCTTGGAGTAACAACCTAGTCAGGGTTGTGAACCAAGTAATCTACCTGTGTTGATAATTGTATTTAGATTCTGTTGTGTACTTTTATTAGATTAGAAAATTAGTCTAAATTGTTAACCACCGAGATTCACCCCCCCCCCTCTCTCAGCTTACTCGATCCTATAATTGGTATCAGAGCGGGGGAACTCCGAGTTGGTGAAACCACCATCGTGAGCATTTTATTGCATTCGAATAATTTTTATTTCACTAGAATAATTTTTATTGCATTCGAAAATTTTTTATTGCATTAGAATAATTTTTATTACATTAAAATAATTTTTATGGTATTAAAATAATTTTTATTGCATCAGAATAATTTTTATTGTAGTAGATTAATATTTAATTTCATTAAATGCATTTTCTACATTTTAAATTTCATTAAATTCATTTTCTGCATTTTAATTTCATTAAATTTATTTTCTGCATTTTTTATTTCATTAAATTCATTTTCTATATTTTTAATTTAATTAAATTCATTTTCTATATTTTAATTTCATTAAATTCATTATCTGCATTTTAATTTTATTAAATTCATTTTCTGAATTTTTAATTTCATTAAATTCATTTTCTGCATTTTTAATTTCATTAAATTCATTTTCTGCATTTTAATTTCACTAATTTCATTTTTTACCTATTTGATTTCATTAAATTCATTTTATATATTTTAATATCATTAAATTCATTTTCTGCATTTTTAATTTCATTAAATTCATTTTCTACATTTTTAAATTCCATTAAATTCATTTTCTGCATATTTAATTTCATTAAATTTCTTTTCTGCATATTTAATTTCATTAAATTCATTTTCTGCATATTAAAATTCATTAAATTCGTTTTCATCATATTAAATTAATTTTCAGCATATTAAATTATTTTTCTCCATATTTAAAATTCATTAAAATATTTTTCTGCATATTAGATTTATTTCATTTAATTTAATATAGTTTTTAGAAAGTATTTCATTAATAATGTCACACTTAGAGTGATACAACACTGTTGGCCCTCCTCTCTTCAACGGAGAGGACTTTTCCTACTGGAAAAGGCGAATGAAGTGTTATCTGAAGACCGACCTAGAGGTCTGGTTTTCAATTAGGAAAGAGTTCACAACTCTAGTAGACGACTCGGGTAAGTTGTTAGAACCGGAAAAATGGACCCCTGATATTTGGAAGAGAGCTCAAGTCGATTACAAGACACTTAACACCTTGCAATGTGAACTTACCAAAGAAGAGCTCAATAGTGTAGGTCCATATGAAAATTCTAAGGAATTATGGGAGAAATTAATTGAATTACATGAGGGTACAAATGACACTATGATAGCCAAATGGGACATGCTTTTAAATAAATTATTTAATTGTAAAATGAACGAAAATGAAAACGCTAGTCAACTTCATACTAGGATTAAAGATATATTAAAAGGATTACATTTAATAGGACACCAAATAAGGAATAGGGACTTAATTAGGTATACCCTTAAGGCATTCCCGAGAAATACCTTATGGACATCGATTGTTGATGCCTATAAGGTATCTACGGATCTCTCCACAATTAGGTTAGATGAACTATTTTGTGAACTTAAACTACACGAACAAGCGATCTCGGGTCAAACCGAGAATGATATAGCTTTGATGCCGGGTTCAACTAAAAACGAAAGAAAAAGTGAAGAGTGAGTCCGAAGACGAGTCGGAGTCGGAAACAAACGGAGAAGAGGAGATTGTAAATATGGTAAGAAAGATGTTCAACAGGAAGAAGAGGTTTACAAAGAAAGAAGGTGGCCGACAACAAGCTGAGACCCCGATCGGATGTGACGTGCTATGAATGCAATAGAAAAGGACACTAAAATTTGGAGTGCACAAACTTAAAAAAGAAATAAAAACCAAAAAAGGAAAGGTAGAAGAAGGCGCTTATGGCGACATGAGATGAGTCATCATCGGAAGAGTCGGACGCCGAAGAGACAAAGAGAGGCTTTGTCGAGTTTATGCCCGAATCAAGATCCGGAGCCAAGTTAAGTTCTGAATATGAGTCTGATTCCGAGTCGGAGAGAAGCCACAGATCCGTATCCATTTCTGAAGGATCAAATGTTGCAACTTCTTCATTAGAAGATAAATTATATAATATTATTGCATGCTTAGGTAGGAAGTTCGCTAAGTCCGAAAATCGAGTCGACTCGCTACTTAAGGAAGTCCAAGTACTTAAGGAGCAAGTTAACTCGAAGACTTCGACTTGCCAATTTAAGGATAGATACTCAACTCAAGTTACAAAGCTTGAGGAAGATTACTCAATCCTAAAAAGGCAAGTAGAAGATCTAACTGGATCTTTGGAAAATTTCACTTCAGGTTCCAAGTATCTCAACATGATTCTTGGATCTCAGCGAGCTATGTACAACAGATTCAGACTCGGGTATAAGGCTAAGTCCACCTATATATCATACATGTCATTACTTAGCCGAAACGCTAAAAATCGAGTCCAAGCATGGGTTCCTAAGTCTAGCTTTGTCAACCAAGTTGGACCAAATCAATTTTGGGTTCCTAAGAGTCAAGTTCACTTAGTGAACAAAACTCAAACTAGATACCATTTAGGGGTAGCTAACACTTTGCTTGTTTCCTTGTTTAGTTAAACACTTGCATGTCTTAGTTTACTTTACTTGCTTAATTTAGAATGGACTAGATAGGAAATAAAGTAATTTAAACTTGAACAACCTAGTACAAAGACAAGTGAATTGATAGTAAGTTAGGAAAGCTCTTCGAAGTGCATGTCTAGGAAGTAGTCTTTGCTCTAAAATCAAGAAGGCCATGTGCCTCGCCACGACCTGGTGCACTAAGTCGAGTGGAACTGATCGAAGTTAACTTACTAAGTCTTTAACTAGTTAGACCAAGGCTTACTTTAAAGTGAATCAAGTACTTGATTCCTTTATTGACTTTGTCTAGGAAGTGATCATTGCTCCGACAACCAAGAAGGCCATGTGCCTCGCCATGACCTGGAAGTCAATATTAGAAAAACCTACTTACTAGCTCAAACCATGCTTGAATCTAACACAAGTTTAAACACTTCGAAATTGCTCATTAAATTTAATTAAGATAAAATAAATCCTCATCTCACAAAACTCATAGGAATTAGTGTATTGAAAACCTAGCGTAGGTGAGATGATTTAGACCTTAATTAGTTTAATGTAGCTTAACTAAACCTAATATACTTAAATCAAGATTAATAAATTTAGCTTAACAATTTACGTTAATTAAAACTAACGTAATTCAACTCAACTTAATTTATTAAACTAATATACCTAAATAAAAATATTTATTTAACTAAGACACTAATTAATAACATGGTCTAAATGTAATCAAACCTAATTTAGCAAGATTAAAACAAATTTAATCATCTGAATCAATACAACTAGCTTAATCGAATTTAACTTAATAAAGTTAAGTAAATTATAATTAAACATAAAAACAACAAAATTAAAAAATACTCGAATTCAATCGACTGAATAGTTTTCAGTTGACTCAACAAGAGTCAACTGAATCAAACTCAGTTGCCTCCGAGTATCGAAAGGTAAAACGCGACTTCAATCGACTGAAATTAATTCAGTCCACTGAAATAAGACAGTAGATAAAGTTTAGCCGGTGAAGTAAATGGTAACATTTATTACAGTCGACTGAAACATGTTCAGTCGACTTAATTTCAGGCGATTGGAATGATTTCAGTCGACTGAATTCGGTCTATAAGTAAAATGTCGAGCCACGCCAAATTTACTCACAGCAGCCACCAATCAACCTCAAAAACCCTGATTCCAGACTTTCAAAGTGCTTAGGTCATCATATTCTATTAGTATCATCCGAAATGCAAAGGTAATACTCTAAAAATCTTAGTTTTATTTATGTTCAATAAATATTGAATGTTTATTATTTAATTAGGGGTAAAAGAAGAGTTGTCGAGGTAGAGTCATCGACTCCATGCATGGATATTAGGTTTCCCACTGCGGGGCATAGGATTAGATTTGAAAGCACCATTTACATTCCTATGTCGACTAGGTACATTAGCAGATCATACTTTAGTAATGCATGCATGCTTAGCATGGAGGTCATCGCACACTATGGATTAGAAAAGCTAGTTTATTGTAAAAACTCCATTAACATAGACATATATGGAGAGTTTTTCAATAACTTTAGTAGAATGGATGATATTTCATACTCGACTAGGGTACAGGGTAAGGACTTTGTTTTTACCCCTGCCATGTTGAAAGAGCATTTAGCTCTTATGCATTTGACATGGCCTGTTTCATGTTTTCCATCCACAGAGTTACCGTACGGTGACCCCTACTCTCATATTACTTTAGATAGGATTCACATGTATCTTTTTGGTGAGGAAAGAACTCCCTCTGTGAACATCTTTAGTTCTACTTGTTACGCCTTGAGAGTGTGTCGAGCCGAAAAGCAAACGGATAACATCTCCCCTGTACGTGACAACATATCCTGTTAATACAAGGCCCTTGGGCCCACAACCACACATACTGACTTACAATCCAAAACCAACATAGGTGTACACCAACTAACAAGTATACAGAACCAAACAGTACATAAAACATCGGACACAAACTGAAGTACACAAAATAAGCCAAAATCCATGGGAGGCTTAGAAAAAGGAGATGGGATGGATCGCTGGCGAAGCTCCAAGCCGTCACGAAGACTTCTACTTGTTACCTGGGCGACAGAAAAATCCAGGGTCTGTGGTGGTGAGTATAACTCAACTGGTAATATAACAGAACATGTATATATATCAAATATCACATGTAATTCAACAGTAAAATCTACAGGTACGACAGGTAAACACCAGCATGATAAACATATACATGCATATAACTTCTAACCAAATGAACAATGTAAAAATGCAGACATACCTGAAAGTCCGCTATGCTACTCTGATCCAACCTGTGCATATATCCAAAATATATAACATGGTAGAATAAATCTAACTCTATAAGTGACAAACCACCATACTAACATTCTATTGCAAATACAATGATGAACTGGGTCTGTCTCGTATCATCGCAAGGTACTAGTCAAAGGTATACAATAGTCTGACTAACTCATACATAGGTATCCCACACACTATCATATAGCAAATGCAACAAGCATAGTACAAACAAATACAACATCACAATAAGCATACATATAGACTGCATCTATATATACATTAACCACAATCATCCATATATATATATATATATACATGCATATATATATATATATGGCAATATGCAAAACGCAATAAGACACGACAATGCAGCATGCATGGTCATGACTGCGCACCCCTACTCGCTACCACGACCCCAGTGTGGCCTAGGTGGCACGACAAGACAACTATCCTAACTCAACACCAATCACTGCTCTAGAGTGGCCGAGTGGTCAGTATGAACGAGTAGCATATGAGCATAAAGAGCTCGCTGTTGGTGCAATCGGCCCAAGTCACGATTGACCATACTCGAATTTGACTCGAGTGATGTTTTGATGTTTGACATATGATGTTTGACAAAGTGGTTTGACATTGATGTTGGACATTGATGTCGGTTAATATGTTGGGGAGATTGTTGGAGCAATCGACCAAGGTTATAATTGACCGGACTCGAGTTTGACTCGAGGGAGACTTTGATGGTTGACTAGGGTTGACCATGTGATCAAGGGAAACTCCAACATGGGTTGGCAAGGGAAAGTCCAAGCTTGAGTCTTGGCATTTGAGAAGTCCAAGGGGATTGATATTGGCGGCATAAAGTCCAAGCGGAGTCTTAGCGGAGTAAGTCCAATGTGCCTTGGCGGTGTAGACACCGTTAGCATGACATAGCCGAGGGAAGCACCTGGAGGCTAGCGCGATGGATGAACAAGTCATGGATGACTTGGAGGGATCCGAGAGGCGTGAGGCTGATGGAGGTGGCTAGAAGGCTTAGGTCTAGGCTAAGGGTGGTCTAGCAAAGTATGGGGGCACCATACTTGGGTTAAAACCTCATTTTTGAGGTTGGCGATCGGAGCATTATGGCGGTTCAGCCTTAGTCGATCGACAGTTCTGCGTTTAAACTAAAATTTCTCTGGCGATCATTGCTCATTGGAAGCGATCGGTGATGTCGGCACAACCGATCGCCAAGGGGACGATCATCGCTAGTTCATCCGCGAGCAAAGAATGCTCCGTAGCAGACTGGGCAGTCGACTATGTGGCTTGCAGTCGACTACCAACGTTGGCAGTCGACTGCCAAGAGATCCGTTGGAGTTTTTCCAGCATGGATCGAGCCGTTGTCTCACGGCAACAGTGGCATCAGTCGACTTATGACTTATGGCAGTCGACTGATAGGCGGAAATCCAGGTCGCGCGCAAGGATAAAAGGAGCTCGACGGGAGGGTTTTTGGCAGCGATTTCTTGGATGTTTTTTAGGCGATTTGTTGCTGCAAATCATGGTCTTCAACCACGGTTCAAGCGATCAACAAGCAAGCAATCGAAAGGCATTTGTAAAGCGTTTTCTTTACTTATATTGCATTGTATCTCATTTTATTTGCTTGTTGTTATTTTATTATTGTTGTAATCATCTTGTACGAGGGTTCTCTGCCTCCGGATTGTTCCGAGAAGGAGTGTTTTATAGTGGTGTGTGATTGGCATCGCTAGGGTTCGTACGAACCCAATCCATGGAGTAGGAACCGTTCGGTTCTAAACCACGTTATATCCTTGTGTTTGTATGCTTGTTATTGTGATTGTTGTTTCATTTCTATATTCCGCTACGTACTAACAATCATAGGCAAGCGAACGCGATCAAATTCCATCTACGTATGGTCAACGCGCTATTCACCCCTCCTCTAGCGGGCGCACAGGTCCCAACAAGTGGTATCAGAGCCCGGGGCTCTTCTACGGATTAACAACCCGGAGTCAAGATGCTAGAGGAAAAGATGGAAGTCCAAGGACAATTGGGATGGGATATCAACACCCCAATTCCGTATGCCTTCTATGGACGAGAAGGTTTCAATTCTTGGAAGGCGAGAATTGAAGATTTTTTAATGATGAGAGACCTTGAGGAGTGGTCCGCGTTGATGGAAGGATTTGAATATCCTAAGGGACCAAAGGGAGGATTTCTCAAGAAGAAGAAGTGGAGTGAGGAGCAACTCCAACAATTCGATAAAAACAAGAAGGTAATCAAGTTCATTTTTGATTTAATTCCTAATGACCTTTTGTGTAGCCTAGGTGACTATGTGGATGCCACGGAGCTATGGAGCGATTTGGCCAAGCTCCATAAAAGTCTATCATCGGTCCAAGAAGAAGGACCATCACCCTCTCAAGCTCAAGAAGAAACATACAAAGAGCTAGAGGATTCGGAGGATGATAGGGAATCAACATCCGGATATGAAGAGGTAGAAGCAGTGGAAGAAGTGGAGGAGGCATCCACCTCTAGGTTTGAGGGGGAGAGACCATCCACACCGGAGTCGGAACAAATTCAAGAAGAAGTCTCAACTTCCGGGAGGAATGAAGAATCCACTCCAATCACCACATCCACCATAGGTAACTCAAACATATCAATTTGTAATAAAAATCATATCATATGTTTTGAGTGTAGAGAAGTCGGGAACTACAAGAGCAAGTGCCCAAAGAAGGTTAGGAATGCTCCACCGGCACCAAAAGTCAAGGATGTCAATGCCCCAAGTCAAAAGAGCAAGGAGCATATCATATGCTTCAAGTGCAACTCAAAGGGGCATTACCAGAGTCAATGTCCTAGGGGGAGCAAAAAGACCCAAGAAGGAGCTACACATGTAGGGGGAGCTTCCAAAGCTAACCCTAAGGTATTTTTGAGTAAAGCTTTTTATTCAAATAATGTCAAAAAGCATACTAGAAATAATTTTAGCAATCTTGCTATTTATCAAAAAGAGCATGCTAGAAATAGAGAATGTTGCTTAGGTGCTAAGAATGTCAACCTTAGGAGTAAGGAGAAATTTGGGACTAATGTCCCTAAAAACAACTTATCTAAGGACAAACCTAGGTTAAATAACTCTAGAAAAATTTTACCTACGGAGACCATTAGAAAGGTGCAAGAGCACCTAGGTTTCAATCCTAAATGGACTAGGCATATGCCTAGGAAGTCTCATGCCCAAAAACCAAATCAAAATTCTAAAGTTGGGCAATTAGAATTAGAGAACCAAGCCTTGAGGTCAAGGCTTGAAAAGCTTGAAAAGACCCTTAAGGTTATGCAAAATCAAATGCAAGGGTCAATTAGTCAAACTTCTAGGTCAAAATCTCAAAGTCAACATTTAGAACCCAAGAAGCAAAAGTCACTGAAGGGCAAGAATGGTTTGGGTCACAAACCTAAGCCTAAGGTGGCTTATTAGAGTGTTCCATTAGATTATGGAACACTAATTAGGTCTAGGAAGACCAAGGTCAATAGGGAAGTCATCCCTAAGGTTGACCAAAGGTTGTGCCTAGTGGCTAGGGTTTCTAGGAAACCTAGGGTGGCCACCAAGAAGGTTGCAAGGGGAGTTACCCCTAGGGTGCATTTGGTTGGGGGTTTTTGTTGATAACTTTGATAGGTTATCAACAAAAACCTTGTTTGGTTTGGGTTATAAACAATTACCTAGTAATTGATCATTACCAAGTTATGAACAAAAACCTTTTTAGGGGGAATCGGAAAACCTTAGAGAACTAAGGTTTTTGTTGATTCCCGGGGTTAAGGAAACTTTTTTCCAATATTACCCCAAGCAATATATTAAATGTCAATTTGTCAAAACTCAATCGATTTGTCATCCGTCGTCGGTCAACGCCCGTTTGCCGCCGGGCATCGCCGCACCGCCGACGCCGCCGCCGCCGCCACCGCGCCGCCGCCGCACCGCCTCGCTGCCGTCGCCGGCTGCTTGCCGCCATTACCGTCGCCGCCGCCTGCCGCCGCCCACCGCCATCGCCGCCGCCTTCGCCGCCGCTCGCCGCCGCGCTTATTGCCGGGCGCGCCGCTGCCGCCACACGCCGCCGCCACCGCTTCGCTGCTGGCCGCCGCTGCCGCCATCACAGCCGCCGCCGCCGCTCGACCACGCCGCCGCCACCGTCGCCACCGCCGCCGCCGTCGTGCCGGTATCGCTGCCGCCGCCGCGCCTATTGCCGGCCGCCGCCGCCGCCGCCGGCCCCTCGCTACCGCCGTCGCTGCGCCGCTTGGCCGCCACGCCGCCGCTGCCGCCATCGCCCTCGCCACCGGCCGCTCGCCGCTGGCCGCGCCGCGCCGCCCGCCGCCGCCGGCCGCTGCCGGACACCGCCTTGAATTGATTGAGCAAAGATAAAGGATAATTTAGTAAAATGTTAAACTAAGTTATATATTAAAACCTCCAACCAAACAAGGTTTTTATCTAAGGTTATACTTTATTCCAAGGTTATGTTTTATTCCCTGGTAATCACATAACCAAGGTTATGTATGATTACTTGAACCAAACGCACTCAACCTAGGCAAGACCCAAGTGACCAAGGCTAATAAGCCTAGACGGGATTAGGAAGGTATCTAGGGAGGTTATCCCTAAGGAATACCTAATTAACCTTAGGAGCTCAAATCGATTTTGGGTTCCTAAGAGCGTGATTGATTCACGCTAAGATGGGTTTAGGGTGTGCCAACCTTGATTGGATGGGTAGTTAACTCAACCATGGCAATGGTGGCATTTTAGGTCATTTTCAAGGTTATAGTTACCTTGGGATGTGGTTAGATTTGAATTCTAAAGGATTTTAGGATGTGCCAATATTAATTGAGAAGTTTTGATAAAATGATCAAATTGGCACAAGTTGGGTTTAGAGGTTAGTGTGCCATTTTGGGTTTTTGGCACACTAGGGAGATTAGGTTAATAAGGCAAAATATGATTAATCCCAACAAATGGCAATTAATATTAAAATTTAGGTATTATTATACCTATATATTTTATATGTCATGCTTTGTTTGTCATATAACATGCCATGACATCATTCTTACTTTTAATCATTTTATATGTCATGTTCATGTTTTAGGATTAAGGTTTTAAATGTCATGTGTTTTTAGATTTCATCTTATGCCATGACATCATGATTATGAGCATATGCTTATTTATATCATCATTAATGCCATAATCAATCATGCATTTAAGAAAATTTCGAATGAAATTGATTTAAGGACTATGGCATGACTTGGAGTCTCATTCATAAGAGAATCAAGTAGGGTTGCCTTAGAAGATGCATGAAACCCTAGTTTAAATGAACCAAAACCCACATCTCACATCCAATTGACATGTATGTGTATTTATACACCCTAGATACATGTGAGATGCTAGGATATGAGTTAAGTTAAAGGTACATAGTTTTTGCATCTAGATGAACTAAAACTCATCTAATTTCAATTGTGGATAATTGAGAGAGCATGTGTACAAGTCATGTACATAGAGCTCAAGGAATATGATCCGAAATAAGGTTTTGAAAACATTTTAAAATTATTTTGAAAAACCTTGGTGAAGTCTATCTTTTGATAGCAATCACCATTGATAGAGTTGATACAAAATAGGGCCAAAACATTGAAAATTTCAATGGTTTTGATTTTTGTATCAAACTCACTATTTTATGGGTAAAATAATTTTCAAATATTTTTCACCCATTGTATTGACTATATGTAATATATGTATTAAGTTTCGTGATTTTTCAAAATACGTAGAATTACTTATGACTTTTCAAAACTCAATTCTGATAGCTGAAATTCGGAAATTTATCGATCAATACTCTTGTGGTAGTCGATCGATGAGAGTGGCAATGATCTTACCGATAGAGTCATTGTCAGGTCTGATTTCGGCTTAACAAGATTTTTTTAGCCAATTTCAGCCATGGTAAAGGTCTCTAACCACTTCTAACCCTAGGATATGCTTTGGGAAGCATTATAAAGGGTGAAAATCCATTGGATATGGATTAGGAGAAGTGTTAGGTCAAAGTATCAAATTTAGGGTATGGAAAGTTCAAGTTTGAACTTAGAACCTTAATTTTGATAGTTTAGAGTTTCTATTGGCTTAGGGACTTTCCAAGGACATTGTTGGTGCAATGGTCAAGGGGGAGTAAACCTTTAGGGGGAGTTATCCATCTTGGGACGATGGATGTGTTTCTCTTCTTGAAGGGGGAGAAGTTATTGGGAGAGTATCATCAATTGGGAAAATTGATGGGATTTTGAGAAACCCAATTTGGAAATTGGGAGAGAGTATAGGATTGCCTCTTTTGAGTGATATGGGACTTATCATTAGGTAGATGGTAGGCATCCTAGGTATTTTTGAATCAAGGGGGAGATTGTAATATCTCATTGGAACATGAGACATTGACCTCCTTGGAGAGATAACCTTTTTGATGTATGTCAAAAAGGGGGAGAAGATAAAATTACCAATTTGGAAAATTTGTAAGGGAAATTGAGTTTGGGGCCTAACTCAAAGTTTGTTTTTGTCAAACATCAAAAAGGGAGAGATTATTGGTGCAATCGGCCCAGGTCACGATTGACCATACTCGAGTTTGACTCGAGTGATGTTTTGATGTTTGACATAGGATGTTTGACAAAGTGGTTTGACATTGATGTTGGACATTGATGTCGGTTAATATGTTGGGGAGATTGTTGGAGCAATCGACCCAGGTTATAATTGACCAGACTCAAGTTTGACTCGAGGGAGACTTTGATGGTTGACTAGGGTTGACCATGTGATCAAGGGAAAGTCCAACATGGGTTGGCAAGGGAAAGTCCAAGCTTGTGTCTTGGCATTTGAGAAGTCCAAGGGGATTAATATTTGCGGCGTAAAGTCCAAGCGGAGTCTTGGCGGTGTAAGTCCAATGTGCCATGGCGGTGTAGACACTGTTAGCATGACATAGCCGAGGGAAGCACCTGGAGGCTAGCACGATGGATGAACAAGTCATGGATGACTTGGAGGGATCCGAGAGGCGTGAGGCTGATGGAGGTGGCTAGAAGGCTTAGGTCTAGGCTAAGGGTGGTCTAGCAAAGTATGGGGGCACCATACTTGGGTTAAAACCTCATTTTTGATGTTGGCAATCAACTGACATTATGGCCGGTTCGACTTCCTTGAGTCGACTTGAGTTCGACTGCCGTTTAAGAGCTAAAATTGCTCTGGCAGTCGACTGCTCATTGGAGCAGTCGACTGATGTCGACAACAGTCGACTGCCAAGGGACGGCAGTCGACTGCTAGTTCAGCTGCGAGCACAGAATGCTCCGTAGCCGACTGGGCAGTCGACTACGCGGCTGGCAGTCGACTGCCAAGAGATCCGTTGGAGTTTTTCCAGCATGGATCGAGCCGTTGTCTCACGACAACAGTGGCATCAGTCGACTGGTGACTTATGGCAGTCGACTGATAGGCAAAAATCCAGGTCGCACGCAAGGATAAAAGGAGCTCGACGGGAGGGTTTTTGGCTGCGATTTCTTGGACGTTTTTGAGGCGATTTACTGCTGCAAATCAAGGTCTTCAACCACAGTTCAAGCGATCAACAAGCAAGCAATCGAAAGGCATTTGTAAAGCATTTTCTTTACTTATATTGCATTGTATCTCATTTTATTTGCTTGTTATTATTTGATTATTGTTGTAATCATCTTGTACGAGGTTTCTCCGCCTCCGGATTGTTCCGAGAAGGAGTGTTTTATAGTGGTGTGTTATTGCCATCGCTAGGGTTCGTACGAACCCAATCCGTGGAGTAGGAACCGTTCGGTTCCGAACCACGTTATATCCTTGTGTTTGTATGCTTGTTATTGTGATTGTTGTTTCATTTCTATATTCCGCTGCGTACTAACAATCATAGGCAAGCGAACGTGATCAAATTCCATCTACGTACGGTTAATGTGCTATTCACCCCCCCCCTCTAGCGGGTGCACAGGTCCCAACACTCGCTACACAACGGCTGTCCCTACTGCTGGCCACTCCGACTGACACTACCTATTAGTGGTCGAGTGCCACGCACCCAGGACAACTGCTTCTTCTCTCTCCTCCTCAACTTCTGATTCCTCACTTTCACTTGAGGATGAACTCTCCTCATGGAATCTTGCCAATTTTCTCCATAGCTCCTTGGCATACATGTAATCCCCTAGCTTGCACAAAACATCATTAGGGATTAAATCTTCCAAAAGTTTTGTTACCTTAACTTCGGTCTTGAGCTTTTGGCGTTGCTCTTGCGTCCACTTTTTAAATTTTACGACATTCCCCTTCTTATCCCTAGGGGGTTCAAGGCCTTCAACGAGGATGAACCAATCCTCTATGTTCATCATCAAGAATGTTTCCATTCTTGCTCTCTACGCCGGAAAATCTTCTGGATCATATGGAGGTGGAGTATTGATATCCCATCCAAGCTTGTCTTGGAATTCCATCTTCACCCTCTAGCCTTTTGTTTTAGCTCCGGGTGGTTAGTCCGTAGAAGAGCCCCGGGCTCTGATACCACTTGTTAGGGATCGTTTGGAACGGCTAGAGGGGGGGTGAATAGCGTCAATGGAATTCTTTCGCGTTCGTGTCTACAATTTCGTTAGCGCAACGGAAATAGAAAAGTAATAACGATAACGAAATGCACAACACGCTAACACGAAGATTTAACGTGGTTCGGAACCGCACGGTTCCTACTCCACGGATCGAGCTCTACGAGCTCTAGTGATGCACACGCACTCACTAATGACAAATACTCCTTCTCGACACAAGTCGGAGGTGGAGAAACCCCTTACAAGTAATCTTACAACAATAAGATATAAATACAAGCAATATACAATAATACAATGCAAAACTAGTAAAGAAAACAACTTTACAAATGCCTTTGGATTGCTTGGTTGTTGATCGCTTGAATCGTGGTTGAAGACCCTGATTTGCAACAGCAAATCACCTCAAGACGTCCAAGAAATCGATCAGTTTTTCCTCCATCACGAGCTCCATATATAGCTTCAACTCAGGTCGAAAGTCGATCACCGACCGATCGGGACCATCACGATCGATGCCATCGCTGTCGTGAGACAACGGCTAGATCCACGCTGGATAAGTCCAACGGATCCATCATCACCGACCGACAGACCATCATTGATCGATGGAGTCCTCACTGACCAATGAGTCTCGACTCCATCTCGCGGTCGATTTCTGAGAACCCGATCGATCACACGATCACGATCGCTGAGCCATCACCGATCGCCACCTTTGGCAAATGATCGCTAGGCCATAACCCGCAATAAACCCTAGTTGATTTCACCACCGATCGCCACATGGCACCAATGACCGCACTCCTCAAACATGAGGTTTTAACCCAAGTATGGTTCCCCCATACTTGCTAGACCACCCTTAGCCTAGACCTAAGCTTTCTAGCCACCTCCATCAGCCTCACGCCTCTCGGATCCCTCCAAGTCATCCATGATTTGTTCATCCATCGCGCTAGCCTTCAGGTGCTTCCATCGGCTATGTCATGCTAACGGTGTCTACACCGCCAAGGCACTTTGGACTTACGCCGCCAAGACTCCGCTTGGACTTTACGCCGCCAACTATTGGACTTATGCTGCCAAGACTCCCGCTTGGACTTTACGCTGCCAATATCAAACCCTTGGACTTCTCAAATGCCAAGACTCAAGCTTGGACTTTCCCTTGCCAACCCATGTTGGACTTTTCATGCCAAGACCCATGCAGACTTTCCATGCCAAGACCCATGCTTGGACTTTCCCTTGCCAACCTATGTTGGACTTTCCATTTACCAAGACTCATGCTTGGACTTTTCTCAAATGCCAAGTGTCCCACTTGGACTTCCCATGCCAAGTACCCATGACTTGGACTTTCTCATGACAATTACATTGTCATATGTTTTTGTCGAAACATCAAAACATCACTCGAGTCAAACTCGAGTCCTGGTCAATCGTGACCTGGGCCGATTGCACCAACAAAATGCAGTAGCATGTATGATGATGTACAAACAAATGTAACAAGCATAGTACAAACAAATGCAACATTACAATAAGCATACATATAGACTGCATCTATATATACACTAATCACAATCATCTATATATATATATATGTGCAAAACGCCATAAGACACAGCAATGCAACATGCGTGGTCATGCCTGCGCACCCCTACTCGCTACCACGACCTCAGTGTAGCCTAGGTGGCATGACATGACAACTGTCCCAACTCAACACCAACCACTGCTCTAGAGTGGCTGAGTGGGCAGTATGAACGAGTAGCATATGAGCGTAAAGAGCTCGCTACACAATAGGGGTCCCTACTAGTGGCCACTCCGACTGACACTACCTATTAGTTGTTGAGTGCCATGCACCTAGGACAACTGCACGCAACTCCAACTACCACCGTCTATAGTGGTAGAGTGCGGGACAACAAATTCTCTGCCCTCACACCAGTTACTCCTCCATGAGTAACCTGGGAGGCAAGATGACTAACGACCCTCTCAACCACAAGGGAGACTATGTCGCCAGTATGCATACAAATGACATAAATGCAAAGTCACACGTACAGACATCTACCACAGACTCTCTATTCTACAGAGAGTTGTATCAATCTGATCAACGCACTCTCTATCCTATAGAGAGTCATACTCAACTGATCATAACACTCTCTATCCTGTAAAGAGTCATACCAATTTGATCGACACACTCTCTATCCTGCTGAGAGTTGTCCTCAACTGATCATGACAAGCTAGAACTACCGATCCGTAGCGACACACTAATCACAATTTACCTGACCATTTACACAATACATGATCGATAGTAAACAAACAACATAAGGGTATTGATATAAATCCTACGTTCAGAACAATACCTACTTACGGATGACCTCTTTCTCAATTTACAAATCAGGTCATCATCCGTACTCCACTATTTACACATTACTAAGCATTTATAGATTTACCTACATCACATCTGTAACTCCTAATCATGATGAAGGAAATGTGATAACAACAATAGAGCATATAGGCCAAAGACAAAGGATCAAGCACAAGAATAAATAAGAGCGGAGTCAATGTAATATAATCATATATCTAAATATGCATGCAACAACAACTACCTGACCAGGGTAGGAAATTACCCACCTACTGTAATGCTCGTAATAATACACCCCTCACGACCACGAACTTGTCTCGCATCCATGTCCTGTAAATATCATCAATTATAATTTAGTGCAAGCATACAACAAAATACGAATTAGCTACTACCTTATCCCCATATCCATATCCCTTATCGAATATGAGTTATAACTCCCATTTGTAGCCGAGATCATAGCATCACACAGCTCGATCAACAACCGACATTTCACACTAATTTAGGGAGATGACCAACCTCAACCAAGCCCTAATCATAGCCTTGAAACGGTGCATCACAACCCATAAGTACACCTAATTAGGGATCTAACCACCCTAATGTACACACTCCATTCCAACCGACTCTTTTTCACTTAGCCCCAACCGAGCAAACCCCAGTACCAACCATTCACAGCCATTGCATCCTCTTTATGGCACCATTTTATCACACAACCATTACAACAACACAATAGCCCATTTACAACTCAAATCCAACCAATCTAGTCATCCAACACTTCAACACCAAATCCACAATCAAGATATGCAAATCACCACCAGTACTTACTATTAATTCAAATCCAGTTTCTGCCCAATCCATCAATTGTCGATTCAACAAAGTTGAGCTCTCAACACAACTCATCAATGCAGTATAACACAACCTGACAACACATCTAATCCTCATCAACCCAAATCAAATAGATCATTAAGAATAATTGAGTAATACTCTAAATTGAAGCTATATAATCCAACAATTAACCCCACTGAAGTAATCCTATTGTATATTAATAACATACTCAAATCAAAACTTACCTAACTCATTCAGCCACAGCTGAGCCATTTCCAATAGATCATCATAACCAATCCAAATTGACAGCCACAAAGGAATGGAAGAGATAGATCATGCTTACCAAGCCTAACAATTCCACCGACGCCAATCCTTCCTCCTATCCTCTGTTCATCGGCTCCGGATCCCTGCCCACATCAACCAATCCAGCTCAGAATTAGAAATCCATGGCTTCGTATAAATCTCGTCCAGAATTGAGGAGAAAAACAACCCTTACCTTGCTCCGGCTTCGATCGGGAAGAACAACTCCCGATTCGCAGTGCTGTCGACCCGAATATTCTTGGCCCTTGCTCACCCACTACACCCGCTCACCCGTGAAGTCGTCATGGCCAATGGTTGCCGCTTGCCGTGAGGTGGACTTTGCGAGGATGAAAGGAATCTCGCGATGAAGAAGGCGTTCGACGAGGAAGAGAACTCGCGCAGAAGAAATGATATCGCGGCTGGGAAAAGGAGAAACGTATCAGGATTTAAGGTGATGGTGGAGAGCGGCTATGCATTACACAAATGAATCAGTCGGGTCCAATTAAAATGGGTCGGGTCCAATAGAACGGGTCAGGTCCATTCCTATAACCCTATTAAATCTTTCTCCGCAAATTTCCATAGAAATTTCCATTTATGTCTAAGAAATTTTCTAAAAATTCTTGCAAAATTCCATAGGGTATTTTATTAATTATCAAACTTTTTTTTTCTGTGGTATTTTACACTACTAGACTTCGAGTACAGGACTATGCCCTGTACCGGGTTATAGTGAACTGCATTTTGTCACTCACCACTAGGGACATTGCTATGATGCGCCCTTTTCATTCATTTTTACTTTATGCACTTAGTCATAGGTTAGATTTAGACATTAGCCTACAGATATTCCATTCCATCATTTATCATTCCAGGTCCGTCACCAGCAGGAAGGCACATTTGCCTTACTGCCATGTCATTACATCTCTCTTAACCACATTAGGATTTGATGTTACAACAGGTAACATCAAACAACTTACTGAGTATGACATGATAGGGTCTAGGCAGTTTGGTTTAGCAAAAATAGGTTTAGATGACAATAATATCCTTGTATGAAAGAGAAATGGCCCTCAGCCTCAGCCCCAGCTTGGCCCAGAGCAGGAGCATGAGCCGAAGATCGACCCCAACCACAACTCAAAGACTGAGCATCAGGAAGCCCTAGGATTTGATAGTTTATCACCATTTCTTGGGATTCCAGTAGCTTCGACCATAGCAGAGAGGCTATCTAGGTTAGAGGATGCGATGCAGCGCCAGGAGCAACAACATCTTGACATGATGCAGATCTTGCAAGCGCAGAGAGAGGACCTTAGAGAGATGATGGAGCTTCTTAGGTCATGGGGCATGGGTCCCTCTCATCCTCCATCTGCTGATTAGGATTGTTATGATACTAAAAGTTAATAAAATTTTTGTTTATATATATATATATATATATTATAAAATTTTTTGTGTAATATTATATTTCGAATTAAAACTTTGTTATGCTTGGTAGATTAGGATTTTTTTTTGCTTATCATTTTGAATTATTTTGAAAAGTAATATTGTATTTTTTAATAAAATTAAAAATTAATCTAGATTAGGTCAATCTAGACTTCATGATCCTATAGATCTAGGTAGCCTTCGCATCTCACAAACTTGTAGGTTTACCTGTTTGTGTATTGAGCCACGAAGATGGGTGTGAGATGTAAGGACTGCACCCCTAGTTCCAGATGTAGATCCAATGCATCGACATGAACCAAAATAGGGTTTACAAGAGCAAATCGATCACTTCGGTGACTAACTCTAATGCAAAGCTTGATGATTAATTCTATATCATTTAAGCTAGAAAAGAGTTGGATATTTACTTTAAGGATAATTTTTAGATGTGTATTTTCAAAAGTTATATACAATATTAAGGAATTCATGCTTGGACTTCATACCTATCACTTTTGCATCAGAGTTTTGAAAAGCTTTGAAAAATTTAAAAACTTTTAAATTATTCAGGGGGAGTTTTGAAAACTTTTGAAAACTTTTGAATTATTCAGGGGGAGTTCTAAAAAACTTTAAAAAAAATTTGAAAACTTTTAAATTTTTCAGGGTAGTTTTGAAAAACTTTAAAAATTTTGAAATTTTGAAAATTTTTTAATTATTCAGGGGGAGTTTTGAAAAACTTTTAGAATTTTAAAATTTTTGATAATTTTTAATTATTTAGGGGGAGTTTTGAAAAACTTTGAAAATTTTTAAAAATTTTGAATTATTCAGGGGAATTTTGAAAATCTTTAAAAAATTTGAAAACTTTTAAATTTTTTAGGGAGTGTTTTGAAAAACATTAAGAATTTTGAAATTTTTGAAATTTATTAAATTCTTAAGGGGGAGTTTAGAAAAACTTTGAATATTTTGAAAATTTTGAAAACTTTTAAATTTTTCAGGGGAAGTTTTGAAAACTTTTGAAAAATTTTGAAATATTTTGAATTATTCAGGGGGAGTTATGAAAATCTTTAAATAATATTGAAAACTTTTAAATTTTTCAAAGGGAGTTTTGAAAAACTTTTAAAATTTTGATAATTTTTTAATTATTCAGGGGGAGTTTTGAAAACTTTGAAAATTTTGAAAAAATTTGAATTATTCAGGGGAGTTCTGAAAAACATTAAAAAATTTGAAAACTTAAAAATTTTTCAGGGGGAGTTTTGAAAGAATTTGAAAATTTTTGAAAATTTTTGAGAAACTCCATACCTATCCCTTATTTTGATGTATGCCAAAGGGGGAGAGAAGAGATATAGTTTTAAAAAGAAATATAAAGTTAAGAGGATGCAAAATTTGACAAGGACCTATGCATTTCATGTTAGTTAAAGCCCTAGAACCAATCATGTGATGGTTGAATAGGGAACATTTTGTATCATATTCTATAAAGGCAAAGGATTGGTTATTATATTTACATCTTGCTTGTGCCAGCTAATTTAAATATAATAATGCCCTAGAAAAGTAGGTTCTTATCTACAGCACATCAATTGGCAGAATTGATTATGAGAGGCTGTAGAGAACACTTTCCTAAATGTTCCTAGTCGAGTATTATTATGCAAGGGCAATATTAATACATAAAGACTAGCATGTAGGTCAATTGATGACTTGATCTCACAAGTCATGGATATATGATATCAAGTTGACACATGGGTATATATTGGAGAATATATACTGAACTGACCCGCCATGAGAAAGTTTCATGGATCGTTATATGAGTGTCATAAACTTTCTCATGTGACTATTGGTATGAATAGTCCTCGACACAAGTCACTATGGTTCCCTACATAAGGAGTTATGTACTTTGGTATCGTCAAACGTCACCCGTAACAGGGTGGACCATAAAGGCGATTACTGGGTATGTAACAAATTATGCGGAGGGATGTGAGTGATGTAGATGGGATCTATCCCTTCCATATGACAGGAGTGATATCGGTGGGCCTTGATTGAGTAGAACTACTAAAACGCATGGCCATGCTCGAATGAGTCAATATGAGATATTGAGCTCATTTGTTTGAGTTAGTTTACTCAGGGATCAAGAAACACATAGATTGATCGAGGATGACATGGTCTATGCCTCATTGATCAATCTGATATCAAGGATAGAAGGACACGGTCATATATTATAGTAGTCACGGAAAGGTTAGTCGGATCTTGACTTATCTCAGTAACTTGGGTAGCAATGATGTATTGCTAGATGCGCTCATTGCTTGTGTATCTAAAAGAGTTTAGGTCCACGCCAAGCGTTATGAGAGCCTATAGGGTCACACACAAAGAGCATGATAATTAGAGGAATTAGAGTATTCTAGTTTGACTAGAATAATTTGGGAATAAGCTTAAGTACAAAATGGTTTTTGGACTTTAAGCTTAATGAGAATTTTAGCTAATTGATTTAATGAGATTAATTCAATATGTTACCTTATTGATTTAATAAGATTAATTCAATATGATAACATAAGCTTAATTGAATTAATAAGATTAATTCAATATGATAACATAAGCTTAATTGAATTAATAAGATTAATTCAACATGCATGAATGCCACATAAGCATGCCACATAATCATGCCACATAAGCATGCCACCTAAGCATCCACCTAAGCTAGTTAAGGTGGAAGGAAACAAAATGGTTTTGTCTCCTTAAAGTGGCCGGCCAAAACAGAAGGGGTCTCAATGCAATGGATTGCATTAAATTGTAGGAGGTGAAAGGGTTTTGCCAACCCTATAAAAGGCCCCATGGAGTGGCCGGCCAAAGTATCATTTTTGGATTGCAAGTGGTGTTGTGGTTGTGAGAGAGCTTGGTGGAAGCTTTAGTTGTGTGGGTTTGTGAGTGTAGGCTAGCAAGAAGAGGAGTCTTCTTCTTCCTTTCTCCTTTTCCCTCTCTTCCTCTCCTTTAGGGACTTCTCTAGCAAGAAGTAAAGGAGAGCTCTTCTAGTTTTCCTTTTGTGAGACAAGAGCGTGCTCGTGTGGATACTGATAGAGGCACGACACATTTGAACGTGCTAAAGATCCAACAAACCGAAAGGAAAAGCGGGATTGCAAAGGGCACGCAACAAAGGTAGAACTCTCCTATAAGATAGGCTTGGTTTAGAGAAATTTATTTTATACGAGTTTGCTTTCGCATGGATCACTTGGAAGGGATCCTATTTTCCGTTGCGCATATGCCATTTGGCATACGAGAATTCCCTACAGTGGTATCAGAGCCACTTGCGAAAGATCGTATAAAAATAGGTTTTCTCTATTTTATATGTGATATAGAAGTAGGATAAATTTTATTATGAGTTGATAATTGCATTAGCAAATTTTCAAACATAATAAAATATCCAATGTCTTTTAAAAGTTAAAATGACATGGTGCATGGTTATGGCCTAGTCCCAAAAGTTTGTGATTGTGTGTTGTAATTCTTAATACGGCCTGCATGTCGTGCCTTTCTCCTAATATTCTTGTTGTAAAATTAGTTTTAGACTCGAATGTAACTCGAGTATTTCTCCTTTTGTAATGTACAAAACAAGGATGGAGGGTCCATTGGAAGATGAGGTTACAAGGAGGAAGTCAACACACAAGACAACCAAAAGGAAGCACTTAGGAGAAGATGCTATCCCTAGGTTGACCAATCAATCTTTTCATTGGCTTGAGAAGATTGTAGAATAAGGGCCATAACCATGACACGTTAGTTTAATATGTATGTGATGCATGATAGTTTAGCTTGTATATGATGCATGATTAGTTTAGCTTATATGTGATGTATGCTAATATGTATATGATACATGTTTATTTCTTAATAAGTCTAAACGATATGCCTACCAAAGTTGGTACTCACTACTTCCTCGATCATTTGTTATTGGGTTTGCCAAAGCAAAGCAATGCATTTTATCTTGGAGGGGTGCGAGTGGACAATCGTGATGTCCCGCTATCAGTCTTGGTTAAGACTTAATTAAGTGTTTTCTTAATTGGTTAAGAAAGTAGAGGCATATATTAGCTTTGAACATAAGTGTTAACATTAGTTTTGTGTGATTTCTGAACATCAGCTTTGTCTTAGAAGTGGTCGTTGCTCCGATATCCAAGAAGGCCCCTGTGCCTCGCCACAGCCTGGAAGCTGGTTTAGGAATAAACACTAAACTAATCTAAAACTTAAACAAAGCTATTAAAGAGTTACATCAGATGTAATTGGCAAAAGATTGCCTACCTAATTATACTACGTCTTGGGCGATTAGCCAAAGCTAACTCAAGACGAATTATGATGTGGATCTTTATCCCATATAAATTTATAGCTAAGTAGTAGCCATGAGAATTTAGTGGGAGCCTCATTTAATTAAAGGCCTAATTAAATGATTTAGGTATGATACTTAACTTTGCATTTTAATGTTGTAGATCACCATGTCATCTAACACGACACACCCCCTCAACTTGCGATCTGTCCTGAGAAGGACAAGCTCAATGGAGCAAACTTTCTTGGGTATAGGAACTTGAGGATTATCCTCAAGCAAGAACGCATAAACTTTATGTCCTAGAGCGTCTACCTGAAACACCGCCCATGCGGCCACTCGTGCTGAAAAGGATGCTTATAAGAAGCATCAAGATGACGCATTAGATGTGTCATGCCTTATGCTTGCCACCATGAACTCTGAGCTTCAGAAGCAACATGAGAACATAGATGCCTATGATATGGTTGAGCATTTGAAACAACTATATCAAGGACAAGCTAGGCACGAGCGTTTTGAAGTGTCTAAGGCTCTTTTTGCATGCAAGATGCAAGAAGGAACACCTGTAGGAACTCACGTACTCAAAATGATTGGGTACGTTGAGAACCTTGAAAGACTAGGTTTTCCACTGAGCCAAGAATTGGCAACTGATGTTATCCTGCAATCGCGTTAAGCATACAATCAATTCGTCATGAATTATAACATGAATGAAATTGATAAACCTTTGCCTGAGATTCTCAGCATGTTGAGAACTGCTGAACCAAATCTCAAGAAGAAAGTTAGTAATGTACTAATGATCAAGAAGGACAAAGGTAAGCGCAAAGGCAAGGGTAAGACCCAAGCCAAAGGCAAGGCCAATTCATCCACTTCAAAGGGTAAAGGTAAAGTACCTAAGGAAGGGGACTGCTTCCATTGCGGTGAGATCGACATCGAAGCAACCGCAAAGTCTACCTTGAGTAAAGAACAAGAGAAGTGGGACTTACGCCTCGGTATACGTTATAGAAGTTAATCTATCTATTTCTTCTACATGGGTATTAGATACCGGATGTGCATCTCACATTTGTACTAATGTGCAGGGACTGAGAAATAGTAGAATAATGGCAAAGGGTGAAGTGGACCTACGAGTAGGCAATGGCGCAAAAGTTGTCTTTCTTTGTCAGAGGAACATATTCTTTGTCTTTGCCCACTGGGCTTATCTTAGAACTAGAGGAGTGCTTCTATGTACCCGCATTAACAAAGAACATAATTTCTGTATCTTGTTTAGACAAGAAAAACTTTTCTTTTATAATAAAGGACAAATGTTGTTCCATTTATTTAAATGAAATGTTCTATTGTAATGCACCACTTATGAATGGTCTCTATGTTCTAGATTTAGATAACCCAATTTATAACGTAAATACCAAACGGTTCAAATCGAATGATTTGAACGACATATCTTCGCATCACGCCTAGGTCACATAAATGAAAAACGCATATCCCAACTCCATAAAGATGGATTATTGGACTCATTTGATTTTGAATCATATGAGGTATGCGTCTTGTCTTTTAGGAAAGATGACTAAAACTCCATTTAGTGGACATGGCGAGAGCGACGGATTTGTTAGGACTCATACATACTGATGTAAGTGGCCCTTTCAATGTCGAAGCCAGAGGAGGCTATAAGTACTTTATTACTTTCACTGATGATATGAGTAGATTTGGCTACTTATATTTGATGAGACATAAGACAGAATCCTTTGAAAAGTTCAAAGAATTCAAGAATGAAGTACAAAACCAACTTGGTAAGCGTATTAAACTACTTCGATCAGATCGAGGTGGTGAATACCTTAGTCAAGAGTTTCGTGATCACCTGGCTGAGTGTGGGATAATATCCCAACTCACTCCACCTGGAACACCACAATGGAATGGTGTATCTGAGAGGAGAAATCATACTCTATTAGATATGGTACGATCAATGATGAGCCAGACTGATCTACCTACTTCCTTTTGGGGTTTAGCTCTAGAGACAGCCGCTTTCACACTTAATCGCGTTCCATCAAAAGCCGTAGAAAAGACACCATATACGATATGGACCGGGACGAGTCCCAAAATGTCTTTTATAAAGATTTGGGGTTGTGAAGCTTACGTTAGACGTCAAGTCTCAGATAAACTAGGACCCAAATCAGATAAGTGTTATTTTGTAGGATATCCCAAGGAAACTAAGGGATATTACTTTTACAATCCCACACTTGGCAAGGTGTTTGTTGCCAGAAATCTTTGTCTTTCTAGAAAGAGAATTTATTTCTAGAAATACTAGTGGGAGTAAAATTCATCTTGAAGAAGTTCAAGATGATGATAACACTAAGGCTTCGATGGAAAATGAACAGGAACCACAAAGTGTTGTGGATGAGGAATTTGTTGCCCAAAGAGTTGTGGAGCAAACACCTGTTCAAGTAGACCAACCTCTTCGTAGATCTAATAGGATCCGTCGTCAACCCGAGAGATATTCTTTTCTCTTGGTGACAACGGTGAAGTATTGCTTGTCGATCTTGGCGAGCCTACATCCTATCAAGAAGCTATGATGAGCCCAGATTCAGAAATGGCTAGAGGCCATGAGATCGAAATGGAATCCATGTACACTAACCAAGTATGGACTTTGGTTGATCCACAAGGTAAAACCCATTGGGTGTAAGTGGGTCTTTAAAGTAAAGGACATGGATGGTAATAAGCATACCTATAAAGGTAGATTGGTGGCTAAAGGATTCAAACAAATTCATGGTATTGACTATGAAGAAACCTTTTCACCGATTGCGATGCTTAAATCCATTCGGATCATACTTGCTATTTGACCTACCATGATTATGAGATCTGGCGGATGGATGTCAAAACCGCTTTTACGAATGGAAAGCTACTCGAGGATGTGTACATGACACAACCCGAGGGTTTTGAAGATCCAAAGCATCCCTGGAAAGGTATGCAACCGCAAAGGTCCATTTATGGACTAAAGCAAGCCTCTCGAAATTTGGAATCTTCGATTCGATGATGCAATCAAAGAGTTTGGTTTCATCAAGAATGAAGATGAACCTTGTGTCTACAAGAGAAATAGTAGAACAGTTGTATTTCTTGTCTTGTATGTAGATGACATACTTCTCATCGAAATGATATTCCCTCACTCCACTGTGAAGATGTGGTTAGGAATTGTTTCTGCGATGAAGGACTTAGGTGAAGCTGCCTATATTCTAGGCATCAAGATCTATAGAGATAGATCTAGAAGATTACTTGGCCTAAGTCAGAGTACATACATTGATAAAGTGCTAGATCATTTTGCTATGCAAAATTCTAAGAAAGGGTTTCTGCCTTTATCACATGGTGTGAGTCTTTCGAAGACTCAATGTCCCTCTTCTAAGGAGGAGAGAGATCGCATGGATAAGATCCCTTATGCATCAGCTATAGGGTCTATCATGTACGCCATGCTTTGTACTCGTCCTGACGTCTCGTATGCTTTGAGCATAACGAGTAGATACGATCGAATCGGTGAAAGTCAGCTTTGGATAGCAATAAAAATATTCTTAAGTACTTACGAAGAACGAAAGAATATTTCCGATATTGGAGGCAATGAGGAGCTAATCAGAAGGGTTACAAATGATGCAAGCTTCCAAATGCATAAGGATGACTATAGATCGCAATCGGTACGTGTTTTGCATCGAATGGTGGAGCCGTGAGTGGAAGAGTTCGGCAGACAGATTCTTGATTCTACAACAGGTGAGTATATTGCGGCATCTCGATGCGAAAGGAGGTGTTTGGCTCCGCAAGTTCATCGCTGAACTTGGGGTAGTTCCTAGCATTGCAGATCCAATAGACCTCTATTGTGACAACAATGGGGCTATTGCGAGCTAAGGAACCTCGATCACATCGACCAAACACATATGCGGCGCTTCCATCTCATTCGAGAGATCATCGATAGAGGAGATGTGAGGATATGCATAGTACCGATGTAAGCTAACATCGCAGATCCATTGACCAAGGCTTTGTACAGAGGAAGCATGATGGTCACACTAGGTCACTAGGTATTAGATCATAGTGATTGGTACTAGTGCTAGTGGGAGATTGTTAGTTAAAGCCCTAGAACCAATCATGTGATGGTTGAATAGGAACATTTTGTATCATATTCTATAAAGGCAAAGGATTGGTTATTATATTTACATCTTGCTTGTGCACTAATTTAAATATAATAATGCCCTAGAAAAGTAGGTTCTTATCTACAGCACATCAATTGGCAGAATTGATTATGAGAGGCTGTAGAGAACACTTTCCTAAATGTTCCTAGTCGAGTATTAATATGCAAGGGCAATATTAATACATAAAGACTAGCATGTAGGTGAATTGATGACTTGATCTCACAAGTCATGGATATATGATATCAAGTTGACACATGGGTATATATTAGAGAATATATACTGAACTGACCCGCCATGAGAAAGTTTCATGGATCGTTATATGAGTGTCATAAACTTTCTCATGTGACTATTGGTATGAATAGTCCTCGGACACAAGTCACTACGGTTCCCTACATAAGGAGTTATGTACTTTGGTATCGTCAAACGTCACAGTAGCAGGTGGACCATAAAGCGACATGGGTATGTAACAAATTATGCGGAGGGATGTGAGTGATGTAGATGGGATCTATCCCTTCCATATGACGGAGTGATATCGGTGGGCCTTGATTGAGTAGAACTACTAAAACGCATGGCCATGCTCGAATGAGTCAATATGAGATATTGAGCTCATTTGTTTGAGTTAGTTTACTCAGGGATCAAGAAACACATAGATTGATCGAGGATGACACGGTCTATGCCTCATTGATCAATCTGATATCAAGGATAGAAGGACACGGTCATATATTATAGTAGTCACAGAAAGGTTAGTCGGATCTTGACTTATCTCATAACTTGGGTAGCAATGATGTATTGCTAGATGCCGCTCATTGCTTGTGTATCTAAAAGAGTTTAGGTCCACTGCCAACGTTATGAGAGCCTATAGGGTCACACACAAAGAGCATGATAATTAGAGGAATTAGAGTATTCTAGTTTGACTAGAATAATTTGGGAATAAGCTTAAGTACAAAATGGTTTTTGGACTTTAAGCTTAATGAGAATTTTAGCTAATTGATTTAATGAGATTAATTCAATATGTTACCTTATTGATTTAATAAGATTAATTCAATATGATAACATAAGCTTAATTGAATTAATAAGATTAATTCAATATGATAACATAAGCTTAATTGAATTAATAAGATTAATTCAACATGCATGAATGCCACATAAGCATGCCACATAATCATGCCACATAAGCATGCCACCTAAGCATCCACCTAAGCTAGTTAAGGTGGAAGGAAACAAAATGGTTTTGTCTCCTTAAAGTGGCCGGCCAAAACAAAAGGGGTCTCAATGCAATGGATTGCATTAAATTGTAGGAGGTGAAAGGGTTTTGCCAACCCTATAAAAGGCCCCATGGAGTGGCCGGCCAAAGTATCATTTTTGGATTGCAAGTGGTGTTGTGGTTGTGAGAGAGCTTGGTGGAAGCTTTAGTTGTGTGGGTTTGTGAGTGTAGGCTAGCAAGAAGAGGAGTCTTCTTCTTCCTTTCTCCTTTTCCCTCTCTTCCTCTCCTTTAGGGACTTCTCTAGCAAGAAGTAAAGGAGAGCTCTTCTAGTTTTCCTTTTGTGAGACAAGAGCGTGCTCGTGTGGATACGTATAGAGGCACGGACACTTGAACGTGCTAAAGATCCAACAAACCGAAAGGAAAAGCGGGATTGCAAAGGGCACGCAACAAAGGTAGAACTCTCCTATAAGATAGGCTTGGTTTAGAGAAATTTATTTTATACGAGTTTGCTTTCGCATGGATCACTTGGAAGGGATCCTATTTTCCGTTGCGCATATGCCATTTGGCATACGAGAATTCCCTACATTTCATACAGGGTTAAATATATACATGACAAAAGTTGTTAGTTCATTTCTTATAAATGTCAAAATATGTAGATTGATATTTGATTCTCCTAACTTTAACTGACGTATTGTCATACATCAAAAAGGGAGAGATTGTTGATGCAGTGAGCATCACTCCTCAGTTTTGGTCTATGAACCAAAGTTAATAGTTAGGATTCACTTGTGAACTAATATAAGTGTTAAGTATGCAGGCTTAACAGGAAGTCCTAGTAGGTCGTGTTGATCGGATACTAGGCACGCATCTTCACAGATCAGAAGGACCGGACACCAGGCATGAAGTCCAGACGCATCACATGGACCGGACATCTAGCACGAAGACCGATTAGGTTAGAAGACCAGACAATCGACAAAAAGTCTAGCTGGGTAAGGCAGACCTGACAGCTGGTGGAAGACTTGGTGGGTCAGATCGGATGTCAAGAATGGTAAGTCCGACAGGTAGCCGGCAGGTAAGCCTCGAGTGAAGAGGTAAGGCCAAGTCCTCTTTAGGGTGACAAACCTAGGCGTTAGTCCGACGAAAAGTCCGCGTGAGACTTAGTAGTTGAGATCGAGTAGTATTGCTACTTCTTGTTGGTTGAAGCTTACGAAAAGCTTGGTCTCGGTCGCTTGTGCATGACGATCCTATCTACGTACCCAGATTAAAAAAAATTAATCCTTGACGATGACAGATTACCCAAGCAACCGATCCATCATCGTGTTATTCGATTCGAGTGGTCTCTTGAATAAACTTGTTATTCAAGCAACCTAACTTTTTTCCTCGATTAGCCATGGAATAGATGATCTACGGATCGCCGGTTTTTGTGTTTATCTCTTGTAATACCTCTTGATCGTCTATTGTTTGACCTATCCTCCTCTTCGACGTTGTGTGGGCAATGATCCTCCAAGTGTTGAAACCTCCTAGATCGCGTATCTTTCTTTCCTTGTTCGCTTTGAACAAAAAAAGATAATCAAAGACTTCTTCTCCCATCTAGTAACGACAATCAAGCCACCAACTTGATTGTTTCCGTTGGCCAAGGAGAGGAAGAAGGAGATGGTGTGGGCGCCGACCAAGAGCTCCATGGGAAGAACCCTAACACTTGTTGCTGCCGACCAAAGGAGAAGAAGAGAGGGATATTGGCGCCGGCAAAGAAGAGAAAGGAGAAAAGGGGCGCTGGCTTAACCTTAGAAAGATAAGAAAACCTTCCACTTGTTGCCGCCTAAGACCTCTCCAAACCCTTGCAGCCTAACTCTTGAAGCAAACTCTAATCTCCAAAAGGATTAGTTGCCGCCCAAGCCAAGGAGCAAACCCTAGAATTCCAAATTCTATATTGCTGCCCAAGCCTTTGCCTCCTATTTATAGATTTTGCCCAAACCTCCTTTTAATCTCATCGGTTGGATCTTGGTTTCATGAGGGTTTAAATAGGCTACAATAGGGACCATGAGGAGGAGTTGGATCTTGGCCACCCAATGGATCTAGCCAACATAAAATATGAACCATTAATGATAATCCATTCCACTAGAGGATTATAATTGATCTGCCTCACCAACCCCCATAAATAAATATGGACTCCATATATTAATTGTACAAATATCTCCCCATGTTTAAGATCTCGAATATCCATCAAATAATTAATTTACTGACAATTAATTAATCAACATCTAACTCCATGAGTAGTACCACTCAACCTCATTATCAGCCAGACCAAGTCCATCTGCATGGTTTACATGATGATCCTTATGAGCTCCTCAAGGGGACATCATCATCCTAATACATAGGACACGGTTTCCTCCTATAATCAATATCACACCATATAAATAATATCATTTCACAACTTACCGAGCCTATCGATTTAATCTATAAATCTCTCCCATTGGTAAATCAAAGAAATAAATACTAAGTACATGTGTCAATTATTATATTGGGATTAAGTGCATGTACACCATAATATCAGAGGTCTGATTCAATTATGTTGTCAGCAATAAATTAAATCACCTCTAAGTCGCTCCTGCTCAATACACACAAAGTGTACTAGTGTAATTCTATGGTCAAGACAAACCAATACCAAATTACACTACAACCATTCCAATGGTTTGTCCAAAACCATCTAGGTAGTGAGCCTCTACTTATACTCTACAAGGAATTGATAACATGATCTACCGTATAACACCACACACCATGTTATCTACAATGTAATGTATCAGACAATATGCATAACCATAAATATGCAAACAATGATCATGTGATTTTTATTTAAAAAATAAAGATGTTCATATAAAAGATACACTTTTCAATATACATCCCAATAATCTCCCACTTATACTAAAAGACTATGTTGTCCTCATACTGCCATACATCTGATTCCCATTCCCTCCACATGCCTATCAAAAGCTCTCACTAGAAGGGCCTTAGTGAAAGGATCTACCAGGTTATCCTCTGATACAATCTTGGCGACAACAACTTCTACCCACTTTATGATCTCTCATATCAGGTGGTACTTGCACTCTATGTTTTTACTTGCCTTATGGGCTCGTGGTTCCTTCGAGTTTGCTACTGCACCACTGTTATCACAATAAATTGTGATAGTTCTGGGCAAACCAGGGATCACATCCAAGTCCATCAAGAAGTTCCTGAGCCATACAGCTTCTTTGGCTGCCTCAGAGGCTGCCACATACTCAGCTTCCATGGTGGAGTCTGCCACGCATTTCTACTTGACACTCCTCCATACAGTGGCTCCACCTCCCAAAGTAAACACAAAACCCGAGGTAGACTTACTGTTATCCCTATCTGATTGGAAGTCGGAATCTGTGTAACCCACAGGGAGTAATTAATCTCCCTGGTATACCAACATATAATCCCTAGTCCTTCTCAGGTACTTCAATATATGCTTTACTGCAATCCAATATCCCTGTCCTGGATTACTCTAATATCTGCTAACCATGTCCAAGACAAAGTAGATATCCGGCCTCATACATAACATAGCATACATGAGACTTCCTACCGCTGAAGCATAAGGAACCGCCTTCATCTCCTCTATCTCCTTTTATGTTCTAGGACACATCTCTTAGGATAAAGGTACTCCATGCCTAAAATGTAGAAAACCTTTCTTTGAGTTCTGCATGCTAAAACGAGCCAAAATAGTATCTATGTATGAAGCTTGAGATAAGTACAACATCCTTTTCCTACGATCCCTTATAACCTTGATTCCAAGGATGTGTCCCACTTCTCCCAAGTCCTTCATATCAAACTGTTTGGACAACAATACACTTACGTCTGATAACACTTTGACATTGTTGCCAATTAATAAAATTTCATATATATATAGTACAAGAAATGCCACTACGTTTCCGTCACATCTCTTGTATACACAAGACTCATCCAGACTTCGAATAAATCCAAAAGACTGGATTACCTCATCAAAGCGAATGTTCCAAGATCTCGAAGCTTGCTTCAATCCATAAATGGAGCAATTAAGCTTACACACAAGATGCTCTTTGCCATTTGCAAAGAATTCCTCTGGTTGCTCCATATAGATATTTTCCTCAATACTTCTATTAAGAAAAGTTGTTTTGACATCCATCTGTCATACCTCATAATCCATATGAGTAGCAATATACAAGAGAATCCGGATAGACTTAAGCATGGCTACCGGTGAAAAGGTCTCCTCATAATCGATACCCTCTTTCTGAGTATACCCTTTTGCAACAAGCCTTGCTTTGAAAGTCTCAACCTTCCTGTCTATTCCTCTCTTTCTTTTGTAGATCCACTTGCATCCAATAATTTTTACACCATTGGGTGGTTCTACTAGCTCCTAGACCTGATTTGAATCCATAGATTCTATCTCAGAATTCATCGTACTTTGCCACGATACCGCATCTTTATCTTGGATTGCCTGGTCATATGTCCAGAGATCAGTTTCATGTTCGCCAAGGACCAAATCAAAAGATTCTCCTATGAACATAAATCTATCAGGTTGTCTAACAACCCTCCCACTACGACGAGGTATCACCTATGTATCTTCTGTAACACGCGGTGCAGTCACTTGTGGTATATCCTCTTATACCGGTGGTACTGAAGTAATGACTTCCCCTCTCAATTCCTCCAGAACAATCTTACTCATGGGCTTGTGGTTCATCCCAAAGTCTTCTCTAAAAATCTGGTGTTCATGCTAATGATCATCCTCTGATCTCTACGACTATAGAACAAACCACCTTTCGTTCCTCTAGGATAGACTACGAACATGCGCACTTCTGTATGAGGTTCCAACTTACCAGCATCTGCCTTCAGTATATGTGCTGGACTCTCCCAAACCCGCATATGTCTTAGACTAGACATTCGCCCAGTCCACAATTCTGTGGGAGTAGAAGGCACTGATTTAGATGGTACTAAGTTCAAAATATACACTGTCGTATCTAGAGCATACCCGCAGAACGAATCTAGTAACTCAGAATAACTCATCATCGATCTAACCATCTCCATAAGAGTCCTATTCCTTCGCTCCACTACATCATTCTGCTGGGGTGTGCCAGGTGTAGACAATTGGAATTGAATCCCAACCTCTGATAAGTTATTCCTAAATTCTCCCGAGAGGTACTCACCACCACCATCAGATTGTAGTGTCTTGATACTTTTACCTTGACGTTTCTCCACATCAGCCTTGAATTCTTTGAACCTGTCAAAGCATTCAGGCATGTGGCACATCAAGTAAATGTATCAATATCTTGAATAATTGTTTATAAAATAGATAAAATATTCAAAACCACCTCTAGCCTGGATAGACATAGGACCATGCAAATCAGAATGAACCAATTCCAACACATCTTTGGCTCTATACCCCTTGGCCTTAAAAGGCCTCTTTGTCATTTTATCTTCCAAGCAAGATTCGCAGGTTGGGAAATCTTCCACCACAAGTGAACCTAAAGGTCCATCAGCTATTAACCTTTGAATTCTACTCAGGTTAATATGACCTAACCTTAGATGCCAAAGATATGTTTGATTCATTTTCGAAGGTTCTTTTCTCTTATTAGATTTAGAAGATGAGTTATTTACTTCTATTTGCATTGTGGGAGCTTTCTTTTCAAGGGTATATAAATTTCTTATCAATGCACCAGAATAGATAATCTCCCTATTCCTTTTTATAACAACTCTGTCATTAAAAGAAATAGAATATCCATCTAAAAACAATTTAAAAACCGAAATCAAATTCTTTCTAAATAAAGGTACATAAAGGTAATTTTTCAGAACCAAAGTTTTATTCCTATCAAAAGATAAATAAACATCTCCCACTGCATTAGTCGTCACCATCGTAGCATCGCCCATGTAAACGATAATCTCCCCCTCAGCTAGTCATCTGGTTTCCTGGAACCCTTGTAAAGTATTGCAAACATGATTAGTGGCTCCCGTATCAACACACCAGGTGCCGGTAGATAACACCGCTAAACTTGTTTCAATGACTAGACCAAAAGATATACCTTTGTTCTGCTTCTGGTTGGGGCAGTCCTTCTTCCAATGTCCAGTCTTCTTGCAAGTGAAGCACTTGTCTTTCGACTTCGTCACTCCTCCCTGAGATCCTCCTGCCACCTTTGCTCCACCTTCTTTCTTCTTCTTCTTTCCTTTCAGCTTAGAGATTGAAACCTTCTGAGCAACCATGGCCTGAGCCTGAGCACTCTAATGAAAAAGCCCCTCTGTCACTTGGAGTTCTGTCAGAAGCTCCGCCAATGAATACAACCTCTTATTCATGTTGTAATTCAGACGAAACTACTCAAAACTCCTAGGTAGAGATTGGAGAATGATATCGACTTGGGTTTCCCCATCGATCTCAGCTCTAATGACTTCCAGCTCATTCAAATGAGCCATCATCTTTAGAACATGATCCCTCACGTGTGTTCCCTCGACCATGGTGGTCATCATCAAGTTCCTCATGGCTTTCTGCTTCACAGCTCGATTATGGTGTCTAAAAAGTTCCTTGAGATTGAGCATCAAGTCATATAAGCAGTAGGCATGGCTTGATGCTGATGTTGCAATACATTTGACATAGAAGCCAAAATGTAACACCGCGGCATCTCATCAACCTTAATCCACTTTTTATAACTCTCTTTCTCCTTTTCCTCAGAATCATCCGCGGGCTTAGGAGGCACTCTTCGAAGAGTACATACTTGTACTCCTCAACAGTCAAGACAATATCTAGATTCGTTTTCCAATCAACATAATTGGGTCCAGTAAGTTTGTTTTCCTTTAATATCACAGCAAGCGGGTTGAAAGTCATTTTTGAAAAACCTAAGAATCACATAGATCAAAATATTAGATTTCAAACATTTATTGATTCCTCAAATAATAATATTTTAAAATCAACCAACACCTAAAAACACCGAGAATTTCGTATGCCACGATAGAGTGGACGTATACGAATTCTACATATGTAAGAGGAGGTTTTACCCATTAATTTTATTATCCTGTAAACCTTACTTTTTGACAAATAAAATTAATAGTTTGTTCCTCTTTAGCCCTACAAATAAAAGCGGTGACTCCAATGGGGAGGATACTCCTATTTGCATCTAAGTGTTCACCATTACCCGATACTAAGGCAATTGTCTCGTATTATGTGCCTTCCAATGGGGAATTACACCCGCTCCTAAATAATTTCCTATAACCATATTTGACCTTGTGATCTGCAAAAAAAACTCATCCGATGGGGAGGAAGGTACTCAAATCCGGCACACAAGTTTGTTTGCATCACATGTCAAATTATAATGGAGGCCATGGGAATTTTAAAAAAAATATCCCTCTCCCACTTAGTAATTTAAAATGAGGAATTTTCCTAGCACACAACATGCATATCAAACAAGAAGCAATAAATATGAAAAAATATTTTCCAACTATTATGGCTTTTGTTTTCCAATATGCCTACTATCGTGTCGCCATCTCATCCGTGCCTCCCTACACCATGTACAAGCCATCCGGAGATCCGAGCCGAGAAAAATTATTTTAATTTACATCCATCGATCCTATACTCTATAAAGGTGTGTATATGAAATCTGGATAGAAAGTAAACGAAAATAAAAGAGTGGCTAAACAATGTCGTACTTAATTACAAAAATTAAATGCTAGCTTCGTCAACCCAGAGGATTCAAATAATATTACAATTACACACATCCAATCACATACACACACATATGGCCATAATAGTTGGATCTTATGCCTGCAACCAAAAAGTTAGCCTACGCACATCCTACTATTATCCACTACACATAATATATGATAAGTGCATAAAAGTAACCGAATCCTAAACACACAAAATCGAAAACAGTGGCTCTGATACCAATTATTGGTTGAAGCTTACGACTCAGTCGCTTGTGCATGGCGACCTATCTACGTCCTCGGATTAAAAAAAATTAATCCTTGATGAAGATGGATTACCCAAGCAACCGATCCATCATCGTGCTATTTGATTCGAGTGGTCTCTTGAATAAACTTGTTATTCAAGCAACCTAACTCTTTTCCTCGATTAGCCACGGAATAGATGATGTATAGATCGCCGGTTTTTGTGTTTATCTCTTATTATACCTCTTGATCTACCATTGTATGACCTATCCACCTCTTGGACGTTGTGTGGGCAATGAACCACCAAGAGTTGAAACCTCCTAGATCGTGTATCTTCCTTTCCTTGTTCGCTCCGAAAAAAGGAAGATAATCAAACACTTCTTCTCCTGTCTAGTGCCGACCACCAAGCAACCAACTTGATTGTTGCCACCGGCCAAGGAGAGGAAGAAGGAGATGGTGTGGGCATCACCCAAGAACTCCAAAGGAAGAACCCTAACACTTGTTGTCGACGGCCAAAGGAGAAGAAGAGAGGGATATGGGCGCTGACCAAGAAGAGAAAGGAGAAGAGGGGCGCCAGCTTAACCTTAGGAAGATAGGAAAACCATCCACTTGTTGCTGCCCAAGACCTCTCTAAACCCTAGCCGCCCAACTCTTGAAGCAAACCCTAATCTCCAAAAGGATTAGTTGCCGCCCAAGCCAAGGAGCAAACCTTAGAATTCCTAATTCTATATTGCCACCCAAGCCTTTGCCTCATATTTATAGATTTTGTCCAAACCTCCTTTTAATCTCATCCGTTGGATCTAGGTTTCATGAGGGTTTAAATAGGCTACAATAGGGACCATGAGGAGGAGTTGGATCTTGGCCACCCAATGGATCTAGCCCACATAAAATCCGATTCATTAATGATAATCCATTCCACTAGAGGATTATCATTGATATACCTCACCAACCCCATAAATAAATATGGGCTCCATATATTAATTGTACAAATATCTCCCCATATTTAAGATCTCGAATGTCCCTCAATTAATTAATTTATTGACGATTAATTAATCAACATCTAACTCCATCACTGGTACTACTCAACCTCATCATCAGCCGGACCAAGTCCACCTGCATGGTTTACATGATGATCCTTATGAGCTTCTCGAGGGGACATCATCATCCTAAAACATAGGACACGGTTTCTTCCTATAATCAATGACACACCATGTAAATAATATCATTTCCCAACTTCCTCAGCCTATCGATTTAATCTATAAATCTTGCCCATTGGTAAATCAAAGAAATAAATATTAAGTACATGTGCCCGTTATTATATCAGGATTAAGAGCATGTACACCATAATATCCGAGGTCCGATTCAATTATATAGTCAGCAATAAATTGAATCACCTTTAAGTCGGTCCTGCTCAATACACACAAAGTGTACTAGTGTAATTCTATGGTCAAGACAAACCAATACCAAATTACACTACAACCATACCAATAGTTTGTCCAAAACCATCTCGGTTGTGAGCCTCTACTTATACTCTACAAGGAACTGATAACATGATCTTCCGTGTGACACCACACATGATGTTATCTATAATGTAATATATCAGACAATAAGCATAACTATAAATATGCAAACAATGATCATGTGATTCTTATTTAAAAAATAAAGATGTTCATACAAAAGATAGACTTTTCTATATACGTCCCAACAATACTATCGTAATTCATATATCTTGTGCTAATCTTGTTTTGCAGGGTCCAGTCGATTGGATGAATTCGAGTCGACTGAAGTCCAGTCGACTGGAGATGTATCAGTGGATTGGAAACCTATTGAAGGTAGGAAACTTCGCTTCCCACTTCAACTCGGTCGCTTGTTCATTGCAATCCCTTCTATGTCCCCGGATAAAAAAATTTATCCTTGACAAGAGGGATTGCCCAAGCAACCTTGTCATCGTCGTGCTATTCGATTAGAGTAGTCACTTGAACAAACTTGTTGTTCCAGCGACCAACCTCTATTCTACGAATAGCCGTGGAATAGACGATGTACGGATCACCAACTTTTGTATTTATGTTCGGGGTCCAAGTATATTTAGCCACAAAACAGAATATATCATGCATATATAATTGAAAAACAATTACAAACATGTAACATATGAAGATAGATAAGTGTTATACCTCTCGATCTTCTATTGTATGACCTTCCTCCTTTCGGACGTCGTGTGAGCGACGATCTACGAAAAGTTGAAGCTCCTAGATCACCAATCTTCCTTCCTTGCTCGTTCCAAGCAAGAGGAAGAATAGAAACAAGACTCTTCTCCTTCCTTTAGCCAACCAACAAGCAACAAGCAAGTTGCTTGCCGCCGGCCAACAAGGAGAAGGGAGAAAAGGATGGTTGCCGGCCAAGAGCTCCAAGGGAGGACCCTAAGCCTTGGTTCCACCGGCCAAGGAGAAAGAGAAGGGATGCTTTGGGCGCCGGCCAAGGTGAGGAAGGGGTTGTATGGGCACTGACCACCTTGAGGAAGAAGAAGATAAGGAAAAATATTCCTTATTTGGTGCCGCCAACCCCAATCCTTCTTGCTGCCCAAAACCCTAGCCTCTCCCCTTTATTGTTTTCCTCCATACCAACCCTAAAGGCTCCTTTTATAGAGTTTAGGGATAAGCCTTGTTTTAATCTCCACCATTGGTTCTAGGGATTTAATCTCAACCGTTGGATCTAGAGATTTAATCTCAACCGTCGGATCTAGAGATTTAATCTCTACCTTTGGATCTAGAGTTTTGTTTTCATCCATTGGATCTAGGCTTCATGAGGTATTAATAGGCTACAATAGGGACCATGAGGAGGAGTTAGATCTTGGCCACCCAATGGATCAAGCCCACATAAAGTCCGATCCATTAATGATAATCCAATCCACTAAAGGATTATCATTGATGTACCTCACCAACCCCCATAAGTTAATATGGGCTCCATATATTATATGTACATTTTCTCCCCGTGTTTAAGATCTCAAATGTCCGTCGATTAATTAATTTACTGACCATTAATTAATCAACATCTATCTCCATGAGTAGTACCACTCAACCTTTTCATCATGCAGGACCAAGTCCACCTGTAGGGTTTACATGATGAACCTTATGAGCTCTTCAAGGGGACATCATCACCCTAATATATAGGAAACGGTTTCCTCCTATAATCAACGACACACCATATAAATAATATCATTTCCCAACTTATCGAGCCTAACGATATAATCTATAAATCTCACCCATTGGTAAATAAAAAAAAATGAATACTAAGTATATGTGCTCGTTATTATATCGGGATTAAGAGTATGTACAATATAATATATGAGGTATGATTCGATTATGTAGTCAGCAATAAATCGAATCACCTCTAAGTCGGTCCTGCTCAATACACACAAAGTGTACTAGTGTGATTCTATGGTCAAGACAAACCAATACCAAATCACACTACAACCATACCAATGGTTTGTCCAAAGTCATCTCGGTTGTGAGCCTTTACTTATACTTTACAAGGAGCCGATAACATGATCTCCCGTGTGACACCACACACCATATTATTTACAATGTAATGTATTAGAAAATATGCATAACCATAAAAATATGCAAACAATGATCATGTGATTCTTATTTCAAAATAAAGATGTTCATATAAAAGATAGACTTTTCAGTATACATCCCATCACCTATTTGGCGAGATCAGCTTGTGATGAAATGGAGATCGTGCGACGCAGATGGATAGGGCTTGAGTCGATTGAAGAAGTTTAGTCGACTGAAGAGGTTGAGTCGACTGAAGAGGGAAATTTCCAGATGCAGAGTCGAATGACGTGGAGTCGACTGAAGAGGATTCAGTCGACTGGAAGACCACGAATTCCATATCGATGGGCTGATGTGGAGTCGACTAGAGGCCATTCCAGTCGATTGGATAAAGTTTATAAAAGTTGTGCTCGACCAGATCCAGATATCAAAATTCAAATACGTCGAAGTGCTTCCAAAATACTTTCTCATCAACTATACTTTGATTCAACGACAAGACGATTCTCTGACACTCTGTGACTACCTCTGCGATTATCAAGTGTCGGTATAAAGTCTTGTAATCTCTTTACTTTATTTTTTCACTTGTATACTTAATTCTTCGAGTGGGTGGTTTGTCACCTTACTCTATTATTTGTAAAAAGTGAAACCCTCCGAAGTTGAGAGTTTTCGAATCGGAGGGTATTTAGTGAATTGTCCACCGAGGTAGCTCGCAGGAGAGCTACGGGCCTTGGAGTAGCAAAACAGTCAGGGTTGTAAACCAAGTAATCTGCCTATGTTCATAATTGTCTTTAGATTCCACTGCGTACTTTTATTAGATTATAAAATTAGTCTAAATTGTTAACCACCGAGATTCACCCTCCCCTCTCAGCTTACTCGATCCTACAGTTACCTTTTACGGAAAAAGGTGAACCGGTAGGAGAGTTGCTTGGTGTAATACATGCTGATGTATCTGGACTTATGTCAACTCAAGCTCTAGGAGGCTATACCTACTTCATTACCTTCGCCTATGATCACTCATGGTTTGTATATGTGTTCTTGATGAAACACAAGTCTGAATCCTTTGAAAGGTTCAAAGAATTTAGAAATGTAGTAGAGAAATAACTTGGCAAGAGTATTAAAATACTTTGATCGGATCAAGGTGGTGAATACTTGAGTCAAGAGTTTCTGGATTATCTAAGGAACAATGGTATATTGTCTCAATAGACTCCTCCATATACACAACAGCATAATGGTGTATCTGAGAGGCGAAACCGAACCTTGTTGGACATGGTTAGGTCGATGATGAATCATGCGAATCTTCCTAAGTCCTTTTGGGGCTATGCACTTTAGACTTCTGTTTACTTGTTAAATTGAGTCCCGACCAAGGTAGTCTCTACTACTCCATGTGAGACATGGAATAGTAAGAAACCTCATTTATCTTACTTGAAGATATGGGGTTGTCCTGCTTATGTGAAGCGGACAGTATCAAACAAACTGGATGCTAAGTCTGATAAATGTTTATTTAATGGATACCCTAAGGAAACGAGGGGTTACCAATTCTATCATCCTGTGGAACAAAAGGTGTTTGTTTCAAGGTATGTTGTGTTTCTAGAGAAAGAGTTTCTCTTGAAAGAAAACAGTGGGAGCGTTGTTGAACTTGAGGAGGTTCAAGAGACTCCAATAGACATTTATGAGATACCTAGTCAAGCACCCCAACCGATAACTCATAGTGATGAGACATCGGCTGAACCTTTTGTGACACCACATCTTTGTAGATCTGGTAGGACACGCAACATTCTTGAGAGATATGGATTTCTCGTAAGTGAATTGAATGACGTGTTACTCATTGATGATGAGGAACCTACCAATTATGAAGAAGTTCTGAAAAGTTCAGAAAGGGACAAATGGCTTGAAGCCATGGAGTTGGAAATATATTCCATGTATGAAAACCAAGTTTGGAACTTGGTGTTAGTAATATATGAGAGATGTCCTAAGGCAATCGCCTTATGCACGAACCATTTATATGATAAATGAAGATTCACTATTTGAGTATACATGTTTTATGTATTTGATTGGATCTTAAACTCATTTACTGAATGTCCACGATACGATTCACAGCATGAGAGAATTTGTGATTGGATCACAACTAGTGAGTATCTCTACATGTGTAATTGTGATGTATCGGAATTATCCCTAGTCGATGAATTGATGGATTTGGACACCATCAATTCTGTCGAGACTAGCACGAGGTATACTCCTTGGTGTATCCAAGCAGCTGATTCTCACTGGCTGGAGACATAGTGATGTCCGGAGTTAATCGTGAATGCTAGTTATGGTAACTAGTTCATTGAAGTGACCAGCCGTAAGACTTCATATGGTTCTCTGCATATATAGATATGTCAATGAAGTTCTTACTGTGGCTTAAGTGCGAGGTTCCTTTGACTTGCGGTATTCAAGTCATCTTGATCATGGAGACTTATGCTTTGACATCTTAAGCAAACATCTCTAAGGAGATGTGGACCCGGGATGATTGGGTATAAGTCGAAGTGATCGAAGGTGTTTGAATAGCCTATAAAGGATTCACCACTCCTTGCGAGGAGATGTATACCCATGGCCTCTCGTCGGATTGTTACTAAAGTCTTTGGCCAAAGCATTACATGTTTAGAGTAAAGTACTCTTCGATACATGTGGAGTAACTAGAATCCGTAGGACGAGAAAATGATACTTGGGCTAGGTGTGACGTAGTAGCCTAGTGGGGACTGACACAATAGACCATGTCCTGAACCAAGTGGGTATAAGATGAGTGAAGGGAATGGGGCACGAATCATTCGAGCTGCTGAAGGGTTTCAGAAATAGTTCTGGATCAACCGTTGATCTTTTCGGTTAATTGGGGATCATGATGTACTACTAGGTGCCACTCATGATCGTTCTATAATTAATGGTTAATTATAGACGGCCAACATAAACCGAGAACCTATTTGGTCACACGCACAACGAGCGTAATCCAAAGAATTTAAAACGAGCTTGAGAATGAGATTCTCAGACCGAGAGAAACTAGGTTTGGATGGACCAAACATAAAGCAAGCATGAAATCGTTTCAGTCGCAATGGAAGCGTGGATGGGCCGAGTCTTATGAAGACGTAATGGATGAACCAAAATGGTTTGGTTCTAATCCAATGGATGAGAATAAACCAAAGGGTTTGGTTTATTTTAAACGAATGAACCAAAAGTTGGTTCGGTTCGTTTTAAGTTAAAATAAACCATCATGGTTTGGTTTATTTTAACTTATCTTAATGGAGCGGGTTAACGGGCCTAATGGTTATGATCCAATAACCATTAATAGAATTAGTTCTCTATAAAAAAGGGCTTAATGGATAATTAAGCCCTAATCCAAAAACCCCTAGCCTTGGAGTTGCCGCCCACCCTTGGAGTTGCTCGGCGCCAACCCTAGGCTGCCGCCCAGCTTGTTGTGCCGCCGTCATCTCCTTGTTGGCGTCCAAGTTTCAGCCGGTGAACCCTCCGGCAACCCTCCGGTGATCTTCCTAGGCCTCGGTGAAAAGGTGAGTACTTGGCTTCCTTGTTTTGGCCGGCGCCTACTCCTCCACCAAGCTGTCCAGTTTTCTGGACAGCTTCTTCTCCTCTCGTCGGAGCGTCGTTTGGATGACGGTTAGAGCTCCGACAGCGGATAACTTACCGGGGATTCGATCTCCGGTAATCCTCTGAGGTGGAGGACGAAGGATTCGTCAATCGGTTGACGAATACCTCTCCGGAGAAGCGAGTTTTGAGGACTCATTTTGGATCCGAATTTGGATTCGGATCGTGATCATCTCTCGATCACGTCGTCTTCAACACGAGGCTAGTAACCCCTACAAAGACGAAGCTCGTGGCTTAGCGAAGTCATCCCGAGGAACTCGGCGTGGATACGGATAGAGACGATTCTAGCGAGAATCGTTCCGGTTGATGCCGTTCCCGCTACACGTCATACGAAAGGTATAACGTAGATAAATTTCCTTTTATTGCAAATTTAAATTTACGGTTATGTCTACACTTGTTGTAATATGCATGCGTGTGTTGTGTGTGTTGTAATAAATAGGAGTATTTATTATTTTTATTGCTTCCGCTGTGCTCATGTTTGCGAAACATGATCGAACACACACACGCCGCGGTGCCGGAAACCAAACAGTGGTATCAGAGCCCAGGTTGTGTTTCAACATAATCATAAAATGGTTTTGCGATAGTCATAATGTATTTCTGGAAATTTTCTAATTTTGGAAATTTAGAAGTATTTATGGAAATTTTTCAATTTTGGAAAGTCTAGAAGTATTTAGGGAAATCTTCCACTTTTGGAAAGTTGGAAGTATTTATGGAAATTGAAATTTTCCATAAATAAAATATTTGATTAGATTCTGGAAATTTGTTTCCTAATTTAATCATGATTTGATTTGGGAAATCAAATCTTAAAATATTATATTTCCATAAGTAGTTTTAATGATTTAGGAAATTGGTTTCCTAAATAGATTTTCCTTAATCAAATAATTCCATGAATAAAATATGTGATTAGATTTGAAAATTTGTTTCCTAATTTAATTATGATTTGATTTGGAGAATCAAATCTTAAATATATTTTATTTCCATAAATAGTTATGACATATAAGGAAATATATACATGACATAATTGTATGCCATGTAATTGCATTAGATGCATAACATTATGTCATGCGTGTCGTGACATGTAGATGTATGTCATGTATGCCATGCCATGTAGATAATAGTTATTTGCATGCAAAGAGGATGAGACATAAAAACCCTTAAACAATATTAAAGCCTACACCTTCCATTAATATGGTTAGAACCAGAGTTCCGTTTCTTGTTTGGGTTGTTGGACTCTCTACAAGCCCGGCTCGAACCCGAATATGTTCAAACCATGGAATAGTTTAATACTAATATGGTAAGAGTCAGAGGTCAATCGTTAGCTTTGGTTGTTGGACTCTCTCCAAGCTGGGCTAATTGGTTGAATGCGCTCTAACCACATTAAAACTATGTCGCGATTAATGGGTTGGCTTTAACCTGGAGCATCGGCTTGTTGGACTCTCTCCAAGGTCGATGTAAAGGGAGGTGAAGTTGGGTGCTATGCATATGATGCATACTTGTTAATGTGTTAACAACCCGATGTATGTGTGAACATTCAATTAGTTGATAGCACATTGTGATAGTTGCATATACGTGATATGCAATCGGTATAGTTGATACCTACCGTCATAGTTATGAATGGCTTGTTGGACTCTCTCCAAGGTTGTTCATAACTATGATGGATATCAGCCCATTCGGAGATGGACCTACGATCTCCCGAAGTGATTTTGGGGTTTTTGAAATTCGAAAAATGAATGGGATTTATAAATGTATATTGATGCATTTTAAAATCATCTTTCTCATATATGCTGGTTTTGTATTTCTAAGATTGATCATCATGTCTTTGAATTGTGTTCCATTTTGAATTCGAATAAATTGACTGGGCCGAGCTTCATGGACTGGCTTAGAAGCTTGAGAATTGTTCTCAAGGTTGAAAAGCTTGCAAATGTCCTCGAAGCGCCTCTTCCCGCCCGTCCTAGTGACAATGCAACTCGACCAATTGTTGGCCTATCGTAAACATGTGAGTGATTCGAACAAATGAGTTGCATCATGCTAGCCACGATGGAACCCAAGCTACGAAAGCAAAGATGAGCATATGGATGCTCATATCGTAGTCCTTCATCTTTGTGAGTTGGTTGATGAGCAAGTGAGATTCGCAAGTCTCAAAGCTCCTCTTCACCTCTGAGATGCTAGGAGGTTCATCTGTGGTACTGCTCAATATGCTGAAGACTGTGGAGTCTTCTGAGAAGCATGAGCAGGGGACAGTGCTGTTAGTTGATTCCTCGAAGAAAGGTTCTAAGAGGAAGTCAAAGGAACAGCAGAAGGAAAGAAGAGAAGGGCTAAGAAGGTAGAACTAGCAAAAGGAAACTTGCCATCATTATGGCAAGGAGAGCCATTTATGAAGAAAGTGCAAGATTTATCTTGAGTCCGTGAAGAAGGATAAGGCATCTGATGCCCCATCTTCTTCGTATCTTCTTTATTGATTGTCATTCTATTTCTCAAACACTTGGGTATTTGATATCGGGTGTGGCTCACATATATGTAATGACATACATGGGCTAAGGAATAGAAGAAGACTCGCCAAGGAGAGTCAAATTTACGTGTTGGGAATGGAGCAAAGGTTGCCGCACTCGCCATCGAACGCATTTGTTGGAAACTCCTACAGACTTGTCTTAGAACTGGACAATTGCTTTTATGTTCCTTCGTTGATAAAGAACATCATTTCTATTTCTTGTCTAAATAGAAATGGGTTCCATTTGACTTTTAGTAACAATTGTTGTTACATAACTTTGAATGGAGTTCTTTATGGGATTGGAACTTTAAACAATTGTGTTTATACGTTGGACGTATCCAGTGACGATTTCAATATCGAAGTGAGCAACACGCGTGCTCGAAAGGATAATCAAATAGACTCCTATATGTGGCATTGTCGTCTTGGCCATATAAGCAAGAAACGCATGTCCGAATTACACCGATGTGGAATTTTGGAATCGTTTGAATTGGATTCATACGATACATGCGAATCATGCTTAAAAGGCAAGATGACTAAGTTACCTTTTACTGGAAAAGGTGAACGAGTGGGAGAGTTACTAGGTCTAATACATACTGATGTATGTGGACCTATGTCAACTCAAGCTTTAGGAGGCTATAGCTACTTCATTACCTTCACCGATGATCACTCATGGTTTGGGTATGTGTTCTTGATGAAACACAAGTCTGAAGCCTTTGAAAGGTTCAAAGAATTCAGAAATGAAGTAGAGAAACAACATGACAAGAGTATAAAAATACTTCGATCGGATCGAGGTGGTGAATACTTAAGTCAAGAGTTTCTTGATTATCTAAGAGACAATGGTATATTGTCTCAATGGACTCCGCCATATACACCAAGGCATAATGGTGTATCTGAGAGGCGTAACCGGACCTTGTTGGACATGGTCAGGTCAATGATGAATCATGCGACTCTTCCCAAGTCCTTTTGGGGCTATGCACTTCAGACAACTGTTTACTTGTTAAACAGAATGCCTACCAGGGTAGTCTCAACTACTCCATATGAGATATGGAATGGTAAGAAACCTCATGTATCTTACTTGAAGATATGGGGTTGTCCTGCTTATGTGAAGCGGACTGTATCAGACAAATTGGATGCTAAGTCTGATAAATGTCTATTTATTGGATACCCTAAGGAAACAAGGGGTTACCAATTCTATCATCCTGTGGAACAAAAGGTGTTTGTTTCAAGGCATGCTGTGTTTCTAGAGAAAGAGTTTCTCTTGCAAGAAAACAGTGGGAGTGTCGTCGAGCTTGAGGAGGCTCGAGAGACTCAAATAGACATTAATGAGATACCTGATGAAGCAAAATAGCCGACAACTCATAGTGATGAGCAATCGGCTGGACCTATTGTAATACCACATCTTCATAGATCTGGTAGAACACGCAATATTCCTGAGAGATATGGATTTCTTGTAAGCGAATCGAACGATGTGTTACTCATTGATGATGAGGAGCCTACCAGTTATGAAGAAGTGCTGACAAGTTCAGAAAGGGATAAGTGGCTTGCTGCCATGAAGTCGGAAATGGATTCCATGTATGAAAACCAAGTTTGGAACTTGGTTGACCCACCTGAAGGGATAAAGCCTATAGGGTGCAAGTGGGTTTTCAAGAAGAAAACCGACATGGATGGTAATGTGATTACCTATAAGGCTAGATTGGTGGTGAAAGGATATCGTCAAAAACAAGGTGTTGATTATGACGAAACCTATTCGCCTGTAGCTATGCTTAAATCCATTCGGATGCTCCTGGCCATAGCGGCTCATTATGATTATGAGATATGGCAGATGGATGTGAAAATAGCTTTCCTTAATGGAAACCTACTCGAGGACGTGTATATGATACAGCCTGAGGGTTTCACATCGGTTGATAAAACCAAGGTATGCAAATTGCGACGGTCCATTTATGGATTGAAGCAAGCATCCAAGAGCTGGAATATCCATTTTGATGAGACAATCAAAAATTTTGATTTCTCACAAAATCCAGACGAACCTTGTGTGTACAAGAAGATTAGTGGGAGTGCAGTCGTATTCCTAGTATTGTATGTCGATGACATACTACATATAGGAAACGATGTTTCAATCTTACAGTCAGTGAAGGTTTGGTTATCTAAGACATTCTCCATGAAAGACCTGGGAGAAGCAACCTACATCCTCGGGATTAAGATCTATAGAGATAGATCGAAACGGTTGCTTGGTCTTTCGCAGTCTACATATATAGACCGAGTGCTAAAGAGGTTTAGCATGTCGGAATCCAAGAAAGGTTTCCTACACATCAGGCATGGGGTACACCTTTCGAAGTCTATGTGTCGGCGCACAGAAGACGAGAGGATTTGCATGAGTAAGATTCCCTATGCATCCGCAATAGGATCTATCATGTATGCTATGTTATGTACGAGGCCCGATGTATCGTATGCTCTGAGTGTCACGAGCAGATACCAGTCTGATCCAGGAATGGATCATTGGGTGACTATTAAGACGATCCTTAAGTACTTAAGAAGAACTAAGGATACGTTCCTAATATATGGAGAAGGGTACATGGTGATACGTGGGTATACGGATGCCAGCTCCAGACAGACAAGGATGATTCCATGTCTTTGTCTGGGTATGTATTCACCAGGAATGGAGGCACAATAAGTTGGAAAGGTTCCAAGCTTGACACTATAGCGGATTCTGCCACTAAGGCAGAATACATTGCAGCTTTGGAAGCAGCAAAGGAAGCGGTTTGGATCGAGAAGTTCATCTCTGAACTTGATGTGGTCTCATCAATGATCCAAACATGTGCTTCGCCGTTATCATCTTATCAGAGAGATCATCAGTAGGAACGAAATACAAATCGAGAAAATTCCCACTGATAGGAACTTAGCGGATCCTTGATTAAGGCATTACCTCAAAATAAGATTGAGGGTCATGTTCGAGCTTATGGTATTGGATACCATAGCGATTGGCATTAGGCCAAGTGGGAGTCTATTAGTAATATATGAGAGATGTTATAAGGCAATCGCCTTATGCACGAACCATTTATATGATAAATAAAGATTCACTATTTGAGTATACATGTTTTATGTATTTGATTGGATCTTAAACTCATTTACTGAATGTCCACGATACGATTCATAGCATGAGAGAATTTGTGATTGGATCACAACTAGTGAGTATCTCTACATGTGTAATTCTGATGTATCGGAATTATCCCTAGTCGATGAATTGATGGATTTGGACACCATCAATTCTGTCGAGACTAGCACGAGGTATACTCCTTGGTGTATCCAAGCAGCTGATTCTCACTGGCTGGAGACATAGTGATGTCCGGAGTTAATCGTGGATGCTAGTTATGGTAACTAGTTCATTGGAGTGACCAGCCGTAAGACTTCATATGGTTCTCTGCATATATAGATATGTAAATGAAGTTCTTACTGTGGCTTAAGTGCGATGTTCCTTTGACTTGCGGTATTCAAGTCATCTTGATCATGGAGACTTATGCTTTGACATCTTAAGCAAACATCTCTAAGGAGATGTGGACCCGGGATGATTGGGTATAAGTCGAAGTGATCGAAGGTGTTTGAATAGCCTATAAAGGATTCACCACTCCTTGCGAGGAGATGTATACCCATGGCCTCTCGTCGGATTGTTACTAAAGTCTTTGGCCAAAGCATTACATGTTTAGAGTAAAGTACTCTTCGATAATGTGGAGTAACTAGAATCCGTAGGACGAGGAAATGATACTTGGGCTAGGTGTGACGTAGTCAGCCTAGTGGGGACTGACACAATAGACCATGTCCTGAACCAAGTGGGTATAAGATGAGTGAAGGGAATGTGGCACGAATCATTCGAGCTACTGAAGGGTTTCAGAAATAGTTCTGGATCAATCGTTGATCTTTTCGGTTAATTGGGGATCATGATGTACTACTAGGTGCCACTCATGATCGTTCTATAATTAATGGTTAATTATAGACGGCCAACATAAACCGAGAACCTATTTGGTCACACGCACAACGAGCGTAATCCAAAGGATTTAAAACGAGCTTGAGACTGAGATTCTCAGACCGAGAGAAACTAGGTTTGGTTGGACCAAACATAAAGCGAGCATGAAATCGTTTCAGTCGCAATGGAAGCGTGGATGGGCCGAGTCTTATGAAGACATAATGGATGGACCAAAATGGTTTGGTTCTAATCCAATGGAGGAGAATAAACCAAAGGGTTTGGTTTATTTTAAACGAATGAACCAAAAGTTGGTTCGGTTCGTTTTAACTTAAAATAAACCATCATGGTTTGGTTTATTTTAACTTATCTTAATGGAGCGGGTTAATGGGCCTAATGGTTATGATCCAATAACCATTAATAGAATTAGTTCTCTATAAAAGAGGGCTTAATGGATAATTAAGCCCTAATCCAAAAACCCCTAGCCTTGGAGTTGCCGCCCACCCTTGGAGTTGCTCGGCGCCAACCCTAGGCTGCCGCCCAGCTTGTTGTGCCGCCGTCATCTCCTTGTCGGCGTCCAAGCTTCAGCCGGTGAACCCTCCGGCGACCCTCCGGTGATCTTCCTAGGCCTCGGTGAAAAGGTGAGCACTTGGCTTCCTTGTTTTGGCCGGCGCCTACTCCTCCACCAAGCTGTCCAGTTTTCTGGACAGCTTCTTCTCCTCTCTTCGGAGCATCATTTGGATGATGGTTAGAGCTCCGACAGCGGATAACTTACCGGGGATTCGATCTCCAGTAATCCTCTGAGGTGGAGGACGAAGGATTCGTCAATCGGTTGACGAATACCTCTCCGGAGAAGCGAGTTTTGAGGACTCATTTTGGATCCGAATTTGGATTCGGATCGTGATCATCTCTCGATCACGTCGTCTTCAACACGAGGCTAGTAACCCGTACAAAGACGAAGCTCGTGGCATAGCGAAGTCATCCCGAGGAACTCGGCGTGGATACGGATAGAGACGATTCTAGCGAGAATCGTTCCGGTTGATGCCGTTCCCGCTACACGTCATACGAAAGGTATAACGTAGATAAATTTCCTTTTATTGCAAATTTAAATTTACGGTTATGTCTACACTTGTTGTAATATGCATGCGTGTGTTGTGTGTGTTGTAATAAATAGGAGTATTTATTATTTTTATTGCTTCCGCTGTGCTCATGTTTGCGAAACATGATCGAACACACACACGCCGCGGTGCCGGAAACCAAACAGTGGTATCAGAGCCCAGGTTGTGTTTCAACATAATCATAAAATGGTTTTGCGATAGTCATAATGTATTTCTGGAAATTTTCTAATTTTGGAAATTTAGAAGTATTTATGGAAATTTTTCAATTTTGGAAAGTCTAGAAGTATTTAGGGAAATCTTCCACTTTTGGAAAGTTGGAAATATTTATGGAAATTGAAATTTTCCATAAATAAAATATTTGATTAGATTCTGGAAATTTGTTTCCTAATTTAATCATGATTTGATTTGGGAAATCAAATCTTAAAATATTTTATTTCCATAAGTAGTTTTAATGATTTAGGAAATTGGTTTCCTAAATAGATTTTCCTTAATCAAATAATTCCATGAATAAAATATGTGATTAGATTTGAAAATTTGTTTCCTAATTTAATTATGATTTGATTTGGAGAATCAAATCTTAAATATATTTTATTTCCATAAATAGTTATGACATATAAGGAAATATATACATGACATAATTGTATGCCATGTAATTGCATTAGATGCATAACATTATGTCATGCGTGTCGTGACATGTAGATGTATGTCATGTATGCCATGCCATGTAGATAATAGTTATTTGCATGCAAAGAGGATGAGACATAAAAACCCTTAAACAATATTAAAGCCTACACCTTCCATTAATATGGTTAGAACCAGAGTTCCGTTTCTTGTTTGGGTTGTTGGACTCTCTCCAAGCCCGGCTCGAACCCGAATATGTTCAAACGATGGTTAGAGCTCCGACAGCGGATAACTTACCGGGGATTCGATCTCCGGTAATCCTCTGAGGTGGAGGACGAAGGATTCGTCAATCGGTTGACGAATACCTCTCCGGAGAAGCGAGTTTTGAGGACTCATTTTGGATCCGAATTTGGATTCGGATCGTGATCATCTCTCGATCACGTCGTCTTCAACACGAGGCTAGTAACCCGTACAAAGACGAAGCTCGTGGCTTAGCGAAGTCATCCCGAGGAACTCGGCGTGGATACGGATAGAGACGATTCTAGCGAGAATCGTTCTGGTTGATGCCGTTCCCGCTACACGTCATACGAAAGGTATAACGTAGATAAATTTCCTTTTATTGCAAATTTAAATTTACGGTTATGTCTACACTTGTTGTAATATGCATGCGTGTGTTGTGTGTGTTGTAATAAATAGGAGTATTTATTATTTTTATTGCTTCCGCTGTGCTCATGTTTGCGAAACATGATCGAACACACACACGCCGCGGTGCCGGAAACCAAACACTTGGTGGACCCACCTGAAGGCATTAAGCCTATAGGGTGCAAGTGGGTTTTCAAGAAGAAAACAGACATGGATGTTAATGTGATTACCTTTAAGGCTAGATTAGTGGCGAAAGGCTATCGTCAAAAACAAGGTGTTAATTATGATGAGACCTATTCACCGATAGCTATGCTTAAATCCATTCGGATGCTCCTGGCCATAGCAGCTCATTATGATTATGAGATATGACAGAAGGATGTCAAAACGACTTTCCTTAACAGAAACCTACTCGAGGGCATGCATATGATATAACTTGAGCGTTTCACATCGGTTGATAAAACCAAGGTATGCAAACTTCGATGATCCATTTATGGACTGAAGCAAGCATCCAGGAGCTGGAATATCCGTTTTGATGAGACAATAAAAAGATTTGATTTCTCACAAAATCCAGATGAACCCTGTGTGTACAAGAAGGTTAGTGGGAGTGTAGTCGTATTCCTAGTATTGTATGTCGATGATATATTACTTATAAGAAACAATATTTCTATCTTATAGTCAGTTAAAATTTGGTTATCCAAAACATTCTCCATGAAAGACCTGGGAGAAGCGACCTATATCCTCGGGATCAAGATCTATAGAGATAGATCGAAATGGTTGCTTGGTCTTTCGCAGTCTACATATATAGATCGAGTGGTAAAGAGATTTAGCATGTTGGAATACAAGAATGATTTCATTCCCATTATGCATGGGATACACCTTTCGAAGTCTATGTGTCCGTGCACAGAAGACGAGACGATTTCCATGAGTAAGATTCCCTAAGCATCCGCAATAGGATCTATCATGTATGTTATATTATGTACGAGACCCAATGTATCATATGTTGTGAGTGTCACGAGAAGATATCAGTCAGATCAAGGAATGGATCATTGGGCGGCTGTTAAGGCAATCCTTAAGTACTAAAGAAGAATTAAGGATGTGTTCCTAATATATGGAGAAGGTGATATGGTAATACGCGGGTATAGGGAAGCTAGCTTCTAGACAGACAAGGATGATTCCAGGTCTCAGTCTGGGTACGTATTTACCTTAAATGGAGGCATAATAAGTTGTAAAAGTTCCAAGCAAGACACTATAACAGATTCTGCCATTGAGGCAGAATATATTGCAGCTTTGGAAACAATAAAGGAAGCGGTTTGGATCGAGAAGTTCATCTCCGAACTTGATAAGGTCTCATCAATGATCCAAACATATGTTTTGCCGCTAGCATCTGATCAGGGAGATCATTAATAGGAAGGAAATACAAATCGAGATGATTCTCACTGAAAGAAACTTAGCGTACCCTTTAACTAAGGCCTTCCCTCAAAGTAATTTTGAGGGTCATGTTAGGGCTTATGGTATTGGATACCGTGGCAATTGACATTAGGCCAAGTGGGAGTTTGTTAGTAATATATAAGAGGTGTCCTAAGGAAATTGCCTTATGGTTGTACCATTTATTTGATAAATGAAGATTCACTATTTGAGTATATATATTTTCATGTATTTGATTGGATCTTAAACCCATTTACTGAATGTCTGCAATACAATTCACAGCATGAGAGAATTTGTGATTGGATCACAACTAGTGAATATTTCTACATGTGTAATTGTGATGTATTGGAATTATCCCTAGCCGATTAATTGATGGATTCGGACGCCATCGATTTTGTTGAGACTAGCACGAGGTATACTCTTTTGTTTATCCAAGCAAATGTTCGTTACTGGCTGGTGACATTGGGATGTCCAGATTTGATCGTGGATGCTAGTTATGGTAACTAGTTCATTTGAGTGACAAGCTATAAGACTTCATATGGTTCTCTGCATATAAGGATATGTCAATGAAGTTCTTACAATGGCTTTAGTGTGATGTTCCTTCGACTTGTGGTATTCAAGTCATCTTGGTCATGAAGACTTATGCTTTGACATCTTAAGCAAGCATCTCCGAGCAGATGTGGACCTGGGATGATTGGGTATAAGTCGAAGTGGCCGAAGGTGTTTGAATAGCCTACAAAGGATTCACCGCTCTTTGCTAGGAGATGTATACCATATGGCCTCTCGTCGGATTGTTACTAAAGTCTTTGGCCAAAGCATTACATGTTTAGAGTATGGTACTCTTTGATACATGTGGAGTAACTAGAATCCGTAGGACGAGGAAAAGATACTTGGGCTAGGTGTGACGTAGTCAGCCTAGTAGGGACTGACACTATAGACCATGTCCTGAACCAAGTGGGTATAAGATGAGTGAAAGGAATGGGGCACGATTAATTGTAGCTGCTGAAGAGTTTTAGAAATGGTTCGGGAATCAACCGTTGATTTTTTGGTTAATTGGGGATCATGATGTACTACTAAGTGCCACTCATGATCATTCTATAATTAATGGTTATTTATAGACGACCAACATAAATCGAGAACCTATTTGGTCACACGCACAATGAGTGTAATCCGAAGGATTTAAAATGAGTTTGAGAATAGGATTCTCAGATCGAGAGAGACTTGGTTTGGTTGGACCAAATAAGAGCGAGTATGAAATTGTTTCGATCACATCGGAAGCATGGATGGGCCTTGTCTTATGAAGACATGATGGATGAACCAAATTGGTTTGGTTCTAATCAAATGGTGGAAAATAAACCAAAGTGGTTTGGTTTATTTTAAACGAATGAATCAAAGTTTTGGTTCGTTTTAACTTAAAATAGACCAACTCGGTTTGGTTTATTTTAACTTAAGTTATTTGAGCGGGTTAACGGGTTTTGGTATGAACCAATAACCATTAAAAGAATGTGTTATCTATAAAAACACGGCTTAAGGGTTCTTCGAGAAGTATTAATTGGTTCAAGGGTTTTGGAAACCCTATCCTCCTTTCCTCCTTCTCCTCCTTCTTGCCGCCCAAGCCAAGGTGGTTGTCACCCACCTTTGTGTCTGTTAGAATGTATACTGAAAGCCTAGCTCTTTATGTATGAACATTTTATTTTGTAATAAGAATCACATGATCATTGTTTGCACTTTATATATTCATTATATATGTGTTCATATTGTCTAATATTCTACATTGTAGATAACATGGTGCTTGGTGTGGCACAGAAGATCATGTTATCAGTCCCTTGTAAAATATAAGTAGAAGCTCACAACCAAGATGGTTTTGGACAAACCATTGGCATGGTTGTAGTGTAGCTTGGTATTGTTTTATCTTGAACATAGAGCTACACTAGTACACTTAGGTGTATTGAGTAGGACCGACATAGAGGTGATTCAATTTAGTACTGACTACATAATTGAATCGGACCTCGGATATTATGTTGTACATGCTCTTAATCCCGATATAATAACGGGCACATGTACTTAGTATTTATTTCTTTAATTTACCAGTGGGTGAGATTTAGATGGATTAAATCAATATGCCCGGTAAGTTGGGAAATAATATTATTTACATGGTGTGCCGTTGATTATAGGAGGAAACCGTGTCCTATATATTAGGTTGATGATGTCCCCTTGAGGAGCTCATAAGGTTCATCATGTAAACCCAGCTGGTTGACTTAGTCAACATGATGATAAGGTTGAGTGGTACTACTCAAGGAGTTAGATGTTAATTAATTGATGGACAATAAATCAATTAATTGATGGACATTCGATATCTTAAACACGGAGAGATTAATGTACAAATAATATATGGAGCCCATATTAATTTATTGGGGTTGGTGAGGTAGTTCAATGATGATCCTCTAGTGGAATGGAACATCATTGATGGATCAAGTATGTGTGGTTCCGATTCATCGGGTGGCCAAGACCCAACTCCTCCTTATGGTCCCTATCGTAGCCTAATATAACCCTTGTGAAGTCTAGATCCAAGAATGTAAAACAAAACCTAGAACCAACGGTTGAATTGTATCCATAGATCCGATGGTTGGGATGAAACCTTAGAACCAACGGTTGGATTAAATCCATAGATCCTATGGTTAGGATGAAACCCTAGAATCGACGGTTGGGATTAAATCCCTAGATCCGACGGTTGGGATGAAATCATAGATCTGACGGTGGAGATTAAATCCCTAGATCCGACGATGGAGATTAGAGGAGGCTTAAGCCTAAATTCTAGAATTAGGGTTTGGCTCATCCATGTGTTGGGCGGCAACAAATCTTAAAGGAGTTAGGGGTTGGGCGGCAAGAAAATAGGAGTTAGTTCCTATAATTTTGGCTAACCAACTTTCTCCTAAATTCTATAAATAAGGGCTTAGGGTTGGGCGGCAACTAATGGATTTGGTGATTGGGATTAGGGTTTGGTAAGAAGTTGGGCGGCAAGGGTTTGGAGCTAGGTTGGGCGGCAACCATCTTCATCCAACATTGTTGCCGGCGCCCAATTCATTCAAGCTTTCCTTGGCCGGCGCCCTTCATCTTAGCCACTCTCTTCTTCCTTTGCCAGCAGTTCTCCTCCCATTGGTGGCCGGCAAGATCATCTTCCTCCAATCCCCGGCGGCTCCCCTTTGTTTTAGTTCTTGCAGCGCATCTCCATCCATTCCTTGGCCGGCGGTTGCATCAAACTTCCTAGCTTGGTGGCCGGTTCTAGATAGGAAAGGTACTTTTGGTTTTTCTCTTTGTTCGCAGCGGACAAGGTAGAGGAGAACTCGATCTAGAAGACTTCTACTCGTGGAGGATCTTCGTCCACACGTTGTCCACGAGAAGGATAGGACATACGATAGAAGATCGTAAGGTATAAAGTTATTTTAACTTTATGTACAGATCTGAGCATGTTCTTATTTGTTTTTATTATGCATGTGCGTGTATGAATGTATATTGTATAATCATGGACCCGGAAGACAAACACAAAAACCGGCGATCCATCCGTCGTCTCTTCCGCGGCTAATCAACTAGAAGAGTAGAGTTGCTTGAACAACTAGTTTGTTCGAGCGACCACTCGAGTTGTTAGCACGACGATGAAATGGTGTTACTAAGGAAGCTCATCCTATCCGGATTAATCCTTTCATTAGTGAAAATTTTAATCCGGGGACATGGGAGCCAATGAGCCTCCGAAGCGACATCCATCAGTGTCGCGACCGCCCATTGGAGCTGTTGCTTCTCCTCGCCGCCAGCCATCCACCAACCGCCGTCATCCCTTGGGCCACCCTCAGCCGCCGGCCAACCTCCCTTGGCCGCCAGCGACCAAGGAGTAAACGACGACAGCGATCTACTTGACGGGGATTGGATCTCCGGCAATCCTCATAGGTGGAGGGTTATGTTTTCGTCAAATGGTTGATGAAAACCACTTCCGACAAGCGAGTTTGTGAAACTCATTTTTGGGATCCGCTTTTATTTCGGATTGTGATCGTCTCTCAGATCGCATCGTCTTCAACTCGAGGCTAGTAACTTTTGCAAAGACGAGACTCGTGGCTTTGTGAAGCTATCCCGACGATACTCGGTGTGGAAATGGATAGAGGCGATACTAGTGAGGGTCGCTACGGTTGATGTCATTCCCACTTCACGTGATCCGTCAGGTATACCTAGTATAAGTTTCCTTTTATTGTAAAATTTTAAATAGTGATTATGTCTACACATGTTGTATCTTGCATGCGTGTGATGTGTGTGTTGTAATAAATTAGATTTGTTGCTTTTATTACTTCCGTTGTCTGCATGTTTACGAAACGTGTTCGAACACACACTCGTTGTGGTGCCGGGGAAACCCAACAATCATACACATCCTTGGCGAAGATATCTTCAATACACTGTAGGCAAGCAACAAGTTCATCCTTCACTTCCACTTGTTGGGCTATCCGAGTGGCTTTTCTAGGGGCTATCTCTGTAGGGATGTATACTGAAAAGTCTATCTTTTGTATGAACATCTTTATTTTGAAATAAGAAAAACATAATCATTTTTTGCATATTTTTATTGTTATGCAATATTGTCTAATACTTTACATTGTAGATAACATGGTGTGTGGTGTGACACAGGTGATCATGTTATCGGCCTCTTGAAAAGTATAAGTAAAGGCTCACAACCGAGATGACTTTGGACAAACCATCGGAATGGTTGTAGTGTGATTTGGTATTGGTTTGTCTTGACCATAGAATCACACTAGTGCACTTTGTGTGTATTGAGCAAGACCGACTTAGAGGTGATTCGATTTATTGCTAACTACATAATCGAATCGGACCTCAGATATTATTTAGTACATGATCTTAATCCCGATATTATAACGGGCACATATACTTAGTACTCATCTCTTTGATTTACCAATGGGCGAGATTTATAGATTAAATCGATAGGCTCGGTAAGTTGGGAGATGATATTATTTATATGGTGTGTCATTGATTATAGGAGGAAACCGTGTCCTATATATTAGGATGATGATGTCCCCTTGAAGAGCTCATAAGGTTCATCATGTAAACCCTGCAGGTGGACTTGGTCCGGCATGATGAAAAGGTGGAGTGGTACTACTCAAGGAGATAGATGTTGATTAATTAATGGTCAGAAAATTAATTAATCGATGGACAATCGAGATCTTAAACACGGGGAGAAAATGTACAAATAATATATCGAGCCCATATTATCATATGGGGGTTGGTGAGGTAGATCAATGATGATCCTTTAGTGGATTGGATCATCATTAGTGGATCGGACTTTATGTGGGCTTGATCTATGGGTTGCCAAGATCCAACTCCTCCTCATGGTCCCTAATGTAGCCTATTAACAACTCATGAAGTTTAGATCCAATGGATAGAAACAAAACTCTAAGATCCATAGGTAGAGATTAAATCTCTAAGATCCGACGGTTGAGATTAAATCTCTAGATCCGAAGGTTGAGATTAAATCCCAAGAACAAATGGAGGAGATTAATTCATAGCTTATCCCTAACTCTATAAAAGGAGGACAAGGGGTTGGTGTTAGAATGTATACTGAAAGCCTAGCTCTTTTTTTATGAACATTTTATTTTGAAATAAGAATCACATGATCATTGTTTGCATTTTATATATTCATTATATATGTGTGCATATTGTCTAATATTTTACATTGTAGATAACATGGTGCTTGGTGTGGCACAGAAGATCATGTTATCAGTACCTTGTAAAATATAAGTAGAGGCTCAAAACCAAGATGGTTTTGGACAAACCATTGGCATGGTTGTAGTGTAGCTTGATATTGTTTTATCTTGAACATAGAGTTACACTAGTACACTTAGGTGTATTGAGCAGGACCGACATAGAGGTGATTCAATTTAGTGCTGACTACATAATTGAATCGGACCTCGGATATTATGTTGTACATGCTCTTAATCCCGAGATAATAACGGGCACATGTACTTAGTATTTATTTCTTTGATTTACCAGTGGGTGAGATTTAGATGGATTAAATCAATATGCCCGGTAAGTTGGGAAATAATATTATTTACATGGTGTGCCGTTGATTATAGGAGGAAACCGTGTCCTATATATTAGGTTGATGATGTCCCCTTGACGAGCTCATAAGGTTCATCATATAAACCCAGCTGGTTGACTTAGTCAACATGATGATAAGGTTGAGTGGTACTACTCGAGGAGTTAGATGTTAATTAATTGATGGTCAGTAAATCAATTAATTGACGGACATTCGATATCTTAAACACGGGGAGATAAATGTACAAATAATATATGGAGCCCATATTAATTTATGGGGGTTGGTGAGGTAGTTCAATGATGATCCTCTAGTGGAATGGAACATCATTGATGGATCAAGTTTGTGTGGTTCCGATCCATCGGGTGGCCAAGACCCAACTCCTCCTTATGGTCCCTATCGTAGCCTATTATAATCCTTGTGAAGTCTAGATCCAAGAATGTAAAACAAAACCTAGAACCAACGGTTGGATGAAATCCATAGATCCGATGGTTGGGATGAAACCCTAGAACCAACGGTTGGATTAAATCCATAGATCCGATGGTTAGGATGAAACCCTAGAATCGACGGTTGGGATTAAATCCCTAGATCCGACGGTTGGGATGAAATCCTAGATCCGACGGTTGGGATGAAATCCTTGATCCGACGGTAGGGATAAAATCCTAGATCCTACGGTTGGGATGAAATCCTAGATCCGACGGTTGAGATAAAATCCTAGATCCGACGGTGGAGATTAAATCCCTAGATCCGACGGTGGAGATTAAATCCCTAGATCCGATGGTGGAGATTAAATCCCTAGATCCGACGGTGGAGATTAGAGGAGGCTTAAGCCTAAATTCTAGAATTAGGGTTTGGCTCATCCATGTGTTGGGCGGCAACAAATCTTAAAGGAGTTAGGGGTTGGCAAGAAAAAGGAGTTAGTTCCTATAATTTTGGCTAACCAACTTTCTCCTAAATTCTATAAATAAGGGCTTAGGGTTGGGCGGCAACTAATTGATTTTGGTGATAGGGATTAGGATTTGGAAAGAAGTTGGGCGGCTAGGGTTTGGAGCTAGGTTGGGCGGCAACCATATTCATCCAACATTGTTGCGGCGCCCAATTCATTCAAGCTTTCCTTGGCCGGTGCCCTTCATCTTAGCCACTCTCTTCTTCCTTTGCCGGCGGTTCTCCTCCCATTGGTGGCCGGCAAGATCATCTTCCTCCAATCCCCAAAGGTGGCCGGCGGCTCCCTTTGTTTTGGTGGCCGGCGCATCTCCATCCATTCCTTGGCCGGCGGTTGCATCAAAGTTCCTAGCTTGGTGGCCGGTTCTAGAAAGGAAAGGTATTGTTGGTTTTTCTCTTTGTTCGCAGCAGACAAGGTAGAGGAGAACTCGATCTAGAAGGCTTCTACTCGTGGAGGATCTTCGTCCACACGTCGTCCACGAGAAGGATAGGACATACGGTAGAAGATCGTGAGGTATAAAGTTATTTTAACTTTATGTACAGATCTGAGCATGTTCTTATTTGTTTTGATTATGCATGTGTGTGTGTGCAAATATATTGTATAATCATGGACTCCGAAGACAAAGACAAAAACCGACGATCCATCCGTCGTCTCTTCCGCGGCTAACCAACTAGAAGAGTTGTGTTGCTTGAACAACTAGTTTGTTCAAGTGACCACTCGAGTTGTTAGCACGATGACGAAATGGTGTTGCTAAGGAAGCTCATCCCATCCGGATTAATCCTTTCATTAGTGAAAATTTTAATCTGGGGACATGGGAGCCAATGAGCCTCCGAAGCATCCAACCAACAATTGGTATCAGAGCCACGGTTTCCGGTTTTGTGTGTTATGGATTCGGTTAATTTTTATGCATTTTTCATATATTATATGTGCCGGATAATAGTAGGATATGCGTAGTTTAACTCTTTGGTTGCAGGCATAAGATCCGACTATTATGGCCATGTGTGTGTATGTGAATGGATGTGTGTAAAAATTTATTATTTGAATCCTCGGGGTTGACGAGGCTAGATTAGTATTTAATTTTTGTAATTAAATATGACATTGTTTAGCCGCTCATTTTAGTTTACTTTTGATCTAGATTATTTGTACACTCCTTCGTGGAGTATAGGATCGATGGATGTAAATTAAAATGTTTTATCTCGGCTAGGAACTCTTTGGTGACATGCGCACGGGAAAAGATGGAGCGGACGAGGTGGCCACACGACGGGATGCATATTGGAGGACAATGCCATAATAGTTGGAAAAATTCTGTTTTTTCCATATTTATTGCTTATTTGTTTTATATGCATGTTGTGTGTGATGTAAAATTCCTCATTTGCAATTTACTAAGTGGGAGAGGGATATTTTAATTAATTCCCGCAGCCTCCATTACAATTTGACGTGTGATGCTAACAAACTTGTGTGTTGGCTCTGAGTGCCTTCCTCCCTGCGGACGGGTTTGTTTGCGGATCACTAGGTCAAATAATGGTTATAGGAAATTATCTAGGAGCATGTGTACTTCCACAGCGGTAAGGCACATAATCCGAAATAATTCACTTAGTATCGTGTAATGGTGCACACTTAGATGCAAATGAAAGTATCCTCCCCATCGGAGTCACTGCTTTTATTTGTAGAGCCAAAGAGGAACCAACTATTAATTTTATTTGTCAAAAAGTAAGGTTGACAAGATAATAAAATTAATGGGTAAAACCTCCTCTTACAAATGTAGGTTTCGTATACGTCCACACAGCGTGGCATACGAAATTCTCGGTGTTTTGAGGTGTTGGTTGATTTCGGGATTTTATTGTTTTGAGGAATCAATAATATTTGAAATCTAATATTTTTGATCATTGTGATTTTTAGGAATTTCAAATGGCTTTCAACCCACTTGCTGTGATTTTAAAAGAAAACAAACTTACTGGTCCAAACTACATTGATTGGAAAAGAAACCTGGATATTGTCTTAACTGCGGAAGAGTACAAATTTGTACTCTTCGAGGTCTGTCCTCCTAAGCCCTCAGATGACTCTGATGAAAAGGAGATGGAACGTTATAAGAAATGGGTTAAGGCAGATGAGATGGCGCGGTGTTACATTTTGGCATCTATGTCAAATGTGCTGCAACATCAGCATCAGGCCATAGCCACAGCTTATGACATGATGTTCAATCTCAAGGAACTTTTCGGACATCAGAGTAGGGCGGCTAGGCAGGAGGCTATGAGAAACTTGATGACGACCTCCATGATCGAGGGAACACCCGTTAGGGATCATGTTCTCAAGATGATGGCTCATCTTAATGAGATGGAAGTCCTAGGAGCTGAGATCGATGGGGAAACCCAGGTCGATATCATTCTCCAGTCTTTGCCTAGGAGTTTTGAGCAGTTCCGCCTCAACTACAACATGAACAAGAGGTTGTATTCGTTGGCGGAGCTTCTGACAGAACTCCAAGCGGCAGAGTGGCTTTTTCGTCAGAGTTCTCAAGCCATGGTCGCTCAGAAGGTTTCTTCCTCTAAACTGAAAGGTAAGAAGAAGAAGAAGCAAGGTGGAGCGAAGAAGGTGGCCACAGGACCTCAGGCAGGAGTGAAGAAGCCGAAAGGCAAGTGCTTCACTTGCAAGCAGACTGGACATTGGAAGGCGGACTGTCCTCTCCGTAAGAACAAAGGTATATCTTCTTGTTTAGTTGTTGAAACATGTTTAGCGGTGTTATCTAACAGTGCCTGGTGTGTAGATACAGGAGCCACTGATCATGTCTGCAATACTTTGCAGGGGTTCCAGGAAACCCGACGACTAGCTGAGGGAGAGATTACCGTCCACGAGAAGGATAGGACATACGGTAGAAGATCGTGAGGTATAAAGTTATTTTAACTTTATGTACAGATCGGAGCATGTTCTTATTTGTTTTGATTATGCATGTGTGTGTGTGCAAATATATTGTATAATCATGGACCCCGAAGACAAACACAAAAACCGGCGATCCATCCGTCGTCTCTTCCGCGGCTAACCAACTAGAAGAGTTGTGTTGCTTGAACAACTAGTTTGTTCAAGTGACCACTCGAGTTGTTAGCACGACGACGAAATGGTGTTGCTAAGGAAGCTCATCCCATCCGGATTAATCCTTTCATTAGTGAAAAATTTAATCCGGGGACATGGGAGCCAATGAGCCTCCGAAGCATCCAACCAACAGTTGGCATGGAAAAAAGAAAAATTAGAGAGAGGTTAGGGCTTTGGAAGTTGGCGGCAAGAGAGTTATGGTTTGGCTTGGGCGGCACCTAATAAGGAAAGAATTCCTTGCCTTGTTCTCCTTCCTCAAGCTGTCGGCGCCTCTACAGCCTTTTCCAGCCATTGGCCGGTGACCAAAGGCCCTCCTCTCCTTCTCCTTGGGTGGTGGAAACAAGATATAGGGCTTCCCTTGGTGTCTTGGTAGTTTTCCATCTTCTTATCCTCCTTCTAGTTGGCCAGCGACAAGGAGTTTGTGTGCTCCATGTTGGTTGGTTTTAGGGAGGAGAAAAACCTTGTTTCTATTCTTCCTCTTGCTTTGGAAGAGCAAGGAAGGAAGATTTGCGATCTTGGAGCTTTGACTTTTGGTAGAGCATCGCCCACACGACGTCCAAAAGGAGGAAGGTCATACATTAGAAGATCAAGAGGTATATCTATTCTCTTTTCTCTTTTGTTTGTTGCTTGTTTTTATTTTTCAATTATAAGCATGTTATAAATCTGTAAATGGCTAAATAATACTTGGATCCCGAGCATAAACACAAAAATCGGTGATCCAGACATCGTCTATTCCACGGCTACTCGTAGAATAGAGGATGGTCGCTTGAACAACTAGTTTGTTCAAGTGACCTCTCTAAACGAATAACACGACGATGACTTGGTGGTTTGGGCAATCCCTTTTGTCTAGGATTAAATTTTTTTAATCCGGGGACACCGAAGGGATCGCCATGGACAAGCTACCATGGTGAAGTGGGAAGCGAAGTTTCCCCTCATGGACTCGATAAGGAAAACCCTTCAATTGGTATTAGAGCCAAGGTTTCCGGTTTTGTGTGTTTAGGATTCGGTTAATTTTTATGCACTTTTTCATATATTATATGTGCCGGATGATAGTAGGATATGCGTAGTTTAACTCTTTGGTTGCAGGCATAAGATCCGACTATTTTGGCCATATGTGTGTGATTGTATGTGTGTAAATATTTATTTTGTTGAATCCTCGGGGTTGACGAGTCTAGTATTTAGTTTTTGTAAATTAAATACGGCATTGTTTAGCCACTCTTTATTTTATTTTACTTTCGATCTAGATTTCATGTACACTCCCTCGTGAAGTATAGGATCGATGGATCTAAATTAAAATAGGTTTTCGTCTCGGCTCGGATCTCCGGATGGCTCGTACATGGCGTAGGATGTGCGGATGAGATGGCGATGCGACGGGAGTCATATTGAAGGCAAAAGCTACAATAGTTGGAAAATAATTTATTTTTCATATTTATTGCTTTTTGTTTGATATGCATGTCGTAGGCTAGGAAAATTCCTCAATTTCAAATTACTAAGAGGGAGAGGGAATTTTTAAAATTCCCACGGCCTCCATTACGATTTGACAAGTGATGCAAACAAACTTGCGCGTCGGCTCTGAGTGCCTTCCTCCCCATCGGATGAGTTTGTTTGCGGAGCACAAGGTCGAATATGGTTATAGGAAATTATTAAGGAGCGTGTGTACTTGCCCATCGTAAGGCACATAACCCGAGATAATTACCTTGGTACCGAGTAATGGTGAACACTTAGATACAAATATAAGTATCCTCCCCATCGGAGTCACTGCTTTTATTTGTAGGGCCAAAGAGGAACCAACTATTAATTTTACTTGTCAAAAAGTTAGGTTGACAAGATAGTAAAATTAATGGGTAAAACCTCCTCTTACAAATGTAGAATTCGTATACGTCCACACTATCGTGGCATATGATATTCTCGGTGTTTGAGGTGTTGGTTGATTTTATAATTTTATTGTTTGAGGAATCAATAATTTTTTGAAATCTAATATTTTAATTTATGTGATTCTTAGGTTTTCTTTCAAAATGACTTTCAACCTGCTTGTTGTGATACTGAAAGAGAATAAACTTACTAGACCCACCTATGTTGATTGGAAGAGGATCTAGACATTGTCTTGACTGCAGAGGAATACAAATATGTACTCCTTGAAGAGTGTCCTCCCAAGCCTGCAGATAATTCTGGGGAAATGGAGAGAGAGAGCTATAAGAAGTGGATAAAGGCCGATGAGATGGCACGGTGTTACATTTTGGCATCTATGTCAAATATACTGCAACATCAGCATCAAGCCATGTCCACTGATTATGATATGATGCTCAATCTCAAGGAGCTTTTCGGACACCAGAATCGGGCTGCGAGGCAAGAGGCCATGAGAAACTTGATGACAACCACCATGATCGAGGGAACACCCGTGAGGGATCATGTTCTCAAGATGATGGCTCATTTGAATGAGCTGGAGGTCCTAGGAGCTGAGATCGATGGGGAAACCTAGGTCGATATCATATTCCAGTCTCTACCTAGGAGTTTTGAGCAGTTTCGCCAGAACTACAACATGAACAAGAGGTTGTATTCGTTGGCGGAACTTCTGACAAAACTCCAGGTGGCAAAGGGACTATTTCGTCAGAGTGCTTAGGCGCATACCGTGGTGACCCAGAAGGTTTCTACTTCTAAGCCAAAAGGCAAGAAGAAGAAGAAACAAACCAGGGCGAAGGCGGTGGGAGGTACTAAGGGAGGAGTGAAGAAGTCGAAAGGCAAGTGCTTCACTTGTAAGCAGACTGGACACTGGAAGAAGGACTGGCCCAACCGCAAGAACAAAGGTATATCTTTTGGTCTAGTCGTTGAAACATGTTTAGCGGTGTTTTCTACCGACACCTGGTGTGTAGATACGGGAGCCACTGATCATGTCTGCAATACTTTGCAGGGGTTCAAGGAAACCAGACGGCTAGCTAAGGGGGAGATTACCGTGTCCTTGAGCGATGCCACGAAGGTGGCGACTGTTGCAGTGGGAGACGTTCATTTATCTTTTGAGAAAAATAAACATTTGGTTCTTAAGAATTGCCTTTATGTACCTTTATTTAGAAAGAATTTAATTTCGGTTTCTAAATTGTTTATGGATGGATATTCTATTTCTTTTAATGACAGAGTTGTTATAAAAAGGAATAGGGACATTATCTGTTCAGGTGCATTGATAGGAAATCTATACACACTTGAACCAAAACCTCCCACGATGCAAATTTAAGTTAATAACTCATCTTATAATTCCAATAAGAGAAAAGAACCTTCGAAGATGAACCAAACATATCTTTGGCATCTTAGACTTGGTCACATTAACCTAAGTAGAATTCAAAGGTTGATAGCTGATGGACCTTTGGGTTCATTAGTGGTGGAGGATATTCCAACATGTGAATCTTGCTTGGAGGGTAAGATGACCAAGAGGCCTTTTAAGGCCAAGGGGTATAGAGCCAAAGATGTGTTAGAATTGGTTCATTTTGATTTGTGTGGTCCTATATCTATCCAGGCAAGAGGTGGTTTTGAGTATTTCATCTCTTTTATAGACGATTACTCAAGATATGGATACATTTACCTGATGCGCCGCAAGTTTGAATGCTTTGACAAGTTCAAAGAATTCAAGGCTAATGTAGAGAAACGTCAAGATAAAAGTATCAAGACACTACGATCTGATCGTGGTGGTGAGTACCTCTTGGGAGAGTTTAGGAACTACTTATCAGAGGCTGAGATTCAATCCCAATTGACTGCACCTGGCACACCCCAGCAGAACGGTGTAGCAGAGCGAAGGAATAAGACTCTTATGGAGATGCTTAGATAGATGATGAGTTATTCTGACTTGCCAGATTCGTTCTGGGGATATGCTCTAGATACGATGGTGTACATTCTGAACTTGGTACCATCTAAATCAGTGCCTTCTACTCCCACAGAGTTGTGGACTGGGCGAAAGCCTAGTCTAAGACATATTCGTATATGGGGGAGTCCAACATATGTGCTGAAGGCAGATGCTGTTAAGTTGGAACCTCGTACAGAAGTACGCTTGTTCGTTGGCTATCCCAGGGGAACGAAGGGTGGTTTGTTTTATAGTCCTAGAGATCAGAGGGTGATCGTTAGCACGAATGCCAGATTTCTAGGGGAAGACTATGTGATGAGCCACAAGACAAAGAGTAAAATTGTTCTGGAGGAGTTAAAAGGGGAAGTCACTTTTTTAGTACCACTGGTACAAGAGGATATACCACATGTCACTGCATCGCGTGTCACAGAGGATACACAGGTGATACCTCATCGTAGTGGGAGGGTTGTGAGACAGCCTAATAGATTCATGTTCTTGGGAGAATCTTCTGATTTGGTCGCTGGCGAACATGAACCTGATCCCTTGACATATGACGAGCCAATCCAAGATAAAGATGCAGTATCTTGGCAAAGTGCAATGAATGCTGAGATTGAATCTATGGATTCAAATCAAGTCTGGGATCTAGTAGAACTACCCGATGGTGTTAAAACCATTGGATGCAAGTGGATCTACAAGAGAAAGAGAGGAATAGATGGGAAGGTTGAGACCTTCAAAGCGAGGCTTGTTGCGAAGGGGTATACTCAGAAAGAGGGTATCGATTATGAGGAGACCTTATCGTTGGTAGCCATGCTTAAGTCTATCCCGATTCTCTTATGCATAGCAGCTCATATGGATTATGAGGTGTGAAAGATGGATGTCAAGACAGATTTCCTTAATGGAAGTCTTGAGGAAAACATATACATGAAGCAACCAGAGGGATTCATTGCTAAGGGAAAAGAGCATCTTGTATGTAAGCTTAATCGGTCCATTTATGGATTGAAACAAGCTTCGAGGTCTTGGAACATCCGCTTTGATGAGGTGATCTAGTCTTATGGATTTATTCAAAGTCTGGATGAGTCTTGTGTGTACAAGAGATGTGATGGAAACGTAGTGGTATTTCTTATACTATACGTAGATGACATTTTGTTGATTGGCAACAATATCAAGGTGTTATCGGACGTAAGGGTATGGTTGTCCAATAAGTTTGATATGAAGGACTTGGGAGAGGTGGGACACATCCTTGGGATCAAGGTTATAAGGGATCGCAGGAAAAGGATGTTGTGCTTATCCCAAGCTTCATACATAGACACGATTATGGAGCGTTTTAGCATGCAGAACTCCGAGAAGGGTTTTCTACCTTTCAGGCATGGAGTTCCTTTATCTAAGGAGATGTGTCCTAGATCATTTGAGGAGATAAAGGAGATGAAGGCGGTTCCTTATGCTTCGACAGTAGGAAGCCTCATGTATGCGATGCTCTGTACGAGACCAGATATCTGCTTTGCCGTGGGCATGGTCAGCAGATATCAGAGTAATCTAGGACAGGGACATTGGACTGCGAAAAAGCATATATTGAAGTACCAGAGAAGGACTAGGGATTATATGCTGGTTTACCGGGCAGACCAATTACTCCCTGTGATTTACACGGATTTCGACTTCAAATCTGATAAGGATAACAGTAAGTTTACCTCAGGTTTTGTGTTTACTTTGGGAGGTGGAGCCATTGTATGGAGGAGTGTCAAGCAGAAGTGCATGGCGGACTCCACCAAGGAAGCTGAGTATGTGGCGGCCTCTGAGGCGGCCAAAGAAATTGTATGGCTCAGGAACTTCCTGATTGACTTGGATGTGATTCCTGATTTGCCCAGAACTATCACAAATTATTGTAATAATAGTGGTGCAGTTGCAAACTCCAAGGAACCACAAGCCCATAAGACTAGTAAACACATAGAGCGCAAGTACCACCTGATATGAGAAATCGTAAAGAGAGGAGAAGTTGCTGTGGCCAAGATTGCATCGGAGGATAACCTGGCAGATCCTTTCACTAAGGTCCTTCTGGCGAGAGCTTTTGATTGGTATGTGGAGGGAATGGGGATCAGATGTATGGCACTTTGAGGACAACATAGTCTTTTAGTATAAGTGGGAGATTGTAGGGATGTATACTGAAAAGTCTATCTTTTGTATGAACATCTTTATTTTGAAATAAGAATCACATGATCATTGTTTGCATATTTTTATGGTTATGCAATATTGTCTAATAAGTTACATTGTAGATAACATGGTGTGTGGTGTCACACAGGAGATCATGTTATCGGCCCCTTGAAAAGTATAAGTAAAGGCTCACAATCGAGATGGCTTTGGACAAACCATCGAAATGGTTGTAGTGTGATTTGGTATTGGTTTGTCTTGACCATAGAATCACACTAGTGCACTTTGTGTGTATTGAGTAGGACCGACTTAGAGGTGATTCGATTTATTGTTAACTATATAATCGAATCAGACCTCAGATATTATTTAGTACATGCTCTTAATCCTGATATAATAACGGGCACATATACTTAGTACTCATCTCTTTGATTTACCAATGGGCGAGATTTATAGATTAAATCGATAGGCTCGGTAAGTTGGTAGATGATATTATTTATATGGTGTGTCATTGATTATAGGAGGAAACCGTGTCCTATATATTAGGATGATGATCTCCCCTTGAGGAGCTCATAAGGTTCATCAAGTCAACCGTGCAAGTGGACTTGGTCTGACATGATGAAAAGGTGGAGTGGTACTACTCAAGGAGTTAGATGTTGATTAATTAATGGTCAGTAAATTAATTAATCGACGGACATTCGAGATCTTAAATACGGGGAGAAAATGTACAAAAAATATATGGAGCCCATATTATCTTATGGGGGTTGGTGAGGTAGATCAATGATGATCCTTTAGTGGATTGGATCATCATTAGTGGATCGGACTTTATGTGGGCTTGATCCATGGGTGGCTAAGATCCAAATCCTCCTCATGGTCCCTAATGTAGCCTATTAACACATCATGAAGCTTAGATTCAATGGATAGAAACAAAACTCTAAGATCCATAGGTAGAGATTAAATCTCTAAGATCCGACGGTTGAGATTAAATCTCTAGATCCGACGGTTGAGATTAAATCCCTAGAACCAATGGAGGAGATTAATTCATGGCTTATCCCTAACTCTATAAAAGGAGGACAAGGGGTTGGCATGGAAAAAGAAAAATTAGAGAGAGGTTAGAGCTTTGGAAGTTGGCGGTAAGGGAGTTAGGGTTTGGCTTGGGCGGCACCTAATAAGGAAAGAATTCCTTGCCTTGTTCTCCTTCCTCAAGCTGCCTGCGCCTCTACAGCCTTTTCCAGCCATTGGCCGGGGACCAAAGGCCCTCCTCTCCTTCTCCTTGGGTGGTGGAAACAAAATATAGGGCTTCCCTTGGTGTCTTGGTAGTTTTCCATCTTCTTCTCCTCCTTCTAGTTGGCCGGCGGCAAGGAGTTTGTGTGCCCCTTTTTGATTTGTTTTAGGGAGGAGAAAAACCTTGTTTCTATTCTTCCTCTTGCTTTGGAAGAGCAAGGAAGGAAGATTTGTGATCGATGAGCTTCGACTTTTGGTAGAGCGTCGCCCACATGACGTCCAAAAGGAGGAAGGTCATACATTAGAAGATCAAGAGGTGTATCTATTCTCTTTTCTCTTTTGTTTGTTTCTTGTTTTTTTTTCAATTATAAGTATGTTATAAATCTGTAAATGGCTAAAAAATACTTGGATCCCGAGTATAAACACAAAAACCGGCGATCCAGACATCATCTATTCCGCAACTACTCGTAGAATAGAGGATGGTCGCTTGAAGAACTAGTTTGTTCAAGTCACCTCTCTAAACGAATAGCACGACGATGATTTGGTGGTTTGGGCAAACCCTTTTGTCTAGGATTAAATTTTTTTAATCCGGGGACACCGAAGGGATCGCCATGGACAAGCTACCGATGTGAAGTGGGAAGCAAAGTTTCCCCTCACGGACTCGATAAGCAAAACCCTTCCATCTCTATCGGCTCTCCTTCGTCCATCTTCTCAGTCTTGGGTAAGGCTTCCTCCAGCACTTACACCCCGAAAGTAGCCACAGTCTTTTTTTTAGGGTCATCTACTCGGGCTTTCTTCTAATCATCCCACACCATCCACGCATAACATCTCCGAGCGGCCTTCTGCTCTCCTCGTACTTCTCTGATGAGCTGGCCTACCGAGAACTTGACCTTTTGGTGGAGGGAGAAGTCACCACCTGAAAAATTGATAGAAAAGGATGTCCCAAAATAACGTTATAGGTGGAAGGAGCATTCACCACAAGGAGAGGAATCATAATGGTCTTTTGACTGGGCTTGGTACCCAGGGTAAAAGGTAAAGAAATCAGCCCAATAGGATGCACCATGTGCCCAGTAAATCAGAATAGAGGAGTTGCAACATATTCCAACTGAACATTCCCCAATTGCATTTGCTCGATGGCATGTTGAAAAAGAAATTGACAGAACTTTCCGAGTCCACCGAATAGAGGAGTTGCAACATCTTCCAACTGCACGTTCCCCAATTGCATTTGCTCGAAGGTATCCTTAACAAGAATATTAACAGAACTTCTTGAGTCACTCAGGACTCGAGCTACCTCATAATTCACTAGGGAGACTCTGATGACAAGAGCATCAGTTCTAGCGAGAGAAGACCTTGGGGTCTTCTATTATAGGGCCCCAGTGAGCAATATTTGGCTAGCAACCTTTCCTCGCTTTCCTTCCCATCTGTGGATGTAGATGTGGATATTCTACTTTGATGCTCTCCAACTCGCTTTATAACTTAAAGAAGTGGTCGCTAGTGTACCCATACTCTGTGTGGTATTGGCAAAAGAATGAGGTTGGTAGATTACAAGGGATCCCTTTGTGTCCTGTCAGGCGCTGGAGAATACCCAACTGATCATACGCCTCCATCTCCCATTCCTTCCATATCTGCAGGAGAGGCAAGGCTTCTGTAGCCATAATTCGTAAGGGAAGGTGAGGGTGAACTCCCGGTGTTGGTGGTTATAGCCGAGGTGCTTCGGGCAGGAAGGGCCCAACATATTCCCTTCTGGGAGGCCCTCGTGGGATAGGAGGGGGGTTCCTCTCTGTCGGAGTAGAAACGAGTTTCTTCTTTTCCCTTCTCACTCTCAACCCTTCTTCTTCATTAATATATTCTTCAACTCGGCCCAGGAGCTCTTCATAATTGGTAGATGACTTCCTTAACAAGGAGCTGAGAAAGGGTCCCTCCTTCAACCCATGAGGGATAGCCACCCTCAAGATATCAGGCATTATCGAGGGGATTTCCCTAGCGGTGGCAATGAAGCGATGCATGTAACTCCTTAGGGACTCTGAAGATTCTTGTTTCAAATGAAGAAAAATAGAAGCATCTTGTTTATAAGTTTTACAACTAGCGAATTGTTGAAGAAAAACTCCCTTAAAATTAGAAAAACTTGTAATAGAACCAGGGGCAGAGACTTAACCCATCTTTGAACTGAGGCAACTAATGTGATGCTGAAAGCCCTGCACTTAAGGGCATCAGAATAACAATGGACAGAAGTTGCACCTTCAAACTGGGATAGGTGTACCTCTGGATCAGAAGTGTCATTGTACATTCCAACCTAGGGAGCTAGGAAATGTGGCAGCTATTGCTCTACCATAATGTTTTCAGTGAAAGGACAGAGCTCATAATGTTCAGGCACCCTTGTGGATTGACTCTCCCCATGGTATTCACGTCTCGTCTATGTCGTCGGGAAAGGATACTGAAATGCTCTCCCCATTGGCATTTCACCTGGAAATATTTTCATCTCCTGGGTGTTGGGAGTCGCTTCGGAGGCTCATTGGCTCCCATGTCCCCGGATTAAAATTTTCACTAATGAAAGAATTAATCCAGATGGGATGAGCTTCCTTAGCACCACCATTTCGTCGTCGTGCTAACAACTTGAGTGGTCGCTTGAACAAACTAGTTGTTCAAGCAACACAACTCTTCTAGTTGGTTAGCCACGGAAGAGACGACGGACGGATCGCCGGTTTTTGTGTTTGTCTTCGGGGTCCATGATTATACAATATATATTCATATGCATACATGTATAATCAAAACATAAAAGAACATGCTCAGATCTGTAAATGAAGTTAAAAAACATTATACCTTACGATCTTCTACCGTATGTCCTATCCTTCTCGTGGACGACGTGTGGACGAAGATCCTCCACGAGTAGAAGCCTTCTAGATCGTGTTCTTCCCTTCCTTGTCCACTGCGAACAAAGAGAAGAACCAACAATACCTTTCCTATCCAGAACCGGCCACCAAGCTAGGGAGTTTGATGCAACCGCCGGCCAAGGAACGAATGGATGAAGCGCCGGCCACAAATACAAAAGGAACTGCCGGCCACCTTGGAGATTGGAGAAGTGAACGCCGGCCACCAATGGAAGGAGAACCGCCGGCCAAGGAATAAGAGAGAGGCCTTGAGGATGGGCGTCGGCCAAGTGTTGATGGAGAATGATGGGCGCCGACAACAACTAGAAGTATGAAGGTTGCCGCCCAAAAACCCTAGCTCCAAAGCCCTAGCCGCCCACTTTTAAAAGAGCCAAACCAAAATTCCAATTCAATTTATTCTTGCCGCCCAACCCTAAGCTTTCCTTTTATAGAGTTAGGCTTAGGACTCCTTTAATCTCCACCGTCGGATCTAGGGATTTAATCTCCACCGTCGGATCTAGGGTTTTATCCAAACCGTCGGATCTAGGGTTTCATCCCAACCGTCGGATCTAGGATTTCATCCCAACCGTCAGATCTAGGGTTTCATCCCAACCGTCGGATCTAGGGTTTCATCCCAACTGTCCGATCTAGGGTTTTTCCCAACCGTCGGATCTAGGGATTTAATCCTAACCATCGGATCAAGGGATTTAATCCAAACCATCGGATCTAGGGATTTAATCCCAACCATTGGTTCTGGGGTTTCATCCTAACCATCGGATCTAGGGATTTAATCCCAACCATTGGTTCTAGGTTTTGTTTTACATTCTTAGATCTAGACTTCACAAGGATTATATTAGGCTACGATAGGGACCATAAGGAGGAGTTGGATTTTGGCCACCCGATGGATCGGAACCACACAAACTTGATCCATCAATGATGTTCCATTCACCTAGAGGATCATCATTGAACTACCTCACCAACCCCCATAAATTAATATGGGCTCCATATATTATTTGTACATTAATCTCCCCATGTTTAAGATATCGAATGTCCATCAATTAATTGATTTACTGACCATCAATTAATTAACATCTAATTCCTCAAGTAGTACCACTCAACCTTATCATCATGTTGACTAAGTCAACCAGCTGGGTTTACATGATGAACCTTATGAGCTCCTCAAGGGGACATCATCAACCTAATATATAGGACACGGTTTCCTCCTATAATCAAGGACACACCATGTAAATAATATCATTTCCCAACTTACCGGGCATATTGATTTAATCCATCTAAATCTCACCCTCTGGTAAATCAAAGAAATAAATACTAAGTACATGTGCCCGTTATTATATCGGGATTAAGAGCATGTACAAAATAATATCCGAGGTCCGATTCAATTATGTAGTCAGTACTAAATTGAATCACCTCTATGTCGGTCCTGCTCAATACACCTAAGTGTACTAGTGTAACTTTATGTTCAAGACAAAACAATACCAAGCTACACTACAACCATGCCAATGGTTTGTCTAAAACCATCTTGGTCGTGAGCCTCTTACTTATATTTTACAAGGGACTGATAACATGATATTCTGTGCCACACCAAGCACCATGTTATCTACAATGTAAAATATTAGACATTATGCACACATATATAGTAAATATATAAAGTGCAAACAATGATCATGTGATTCTTATTCCAAAATAAAATGTTTATACAAAAAGAGCTAGACTTTCAATATACATTCCAACAATCTCCCACTTATACTAAAAGACTATGCCGTCATCACTCTGCCATACATCTGATCCCCATGTCCTCCACATGCCTATCAAACGCTTTCGCTAGAAGGGCCTTAGTGAATGGATCCGCCAGGTTATCCTCTGATGCAATCTTGGCGACAGCAACTTCTCCTCGCTTTATGATCTCTCGTATAAGGTGGTACTTGTGCTCTATGTGTTTACTTGCCTTATGGGCTCGTGGTTCCTTCGAGTTTGCAACTGCACCACTGTTATCACAATAAATTGTGATAGTTCTGGGCAAACCAGGAATCACATCCAAGTCCATCAAGAAGTTCCTGAGCCATACAGCTTCCTTGGCTGCCTCAGAGGCTGCCACATACTCAGCTTCCATGGTAGAGTCCGCCACGCATTTCTGCTTGACACTCCTCCATGCTATGGCTCCACCTCCAAAAGTAAACACAAACCCCGAGGTAGACTTACTCTTGTCCCTATCTGATTGGAAATCCGAATCCGTGTAACCCACCAGGACTAATTGATCTGCCCGGTAAACCAGCATATAATCCCTGGTCCTTCTCAGGTACTTCAATATATGCTTTACCGCAGTCCAATGTCCCTATCCAGGATTACTCTGATATCTGCTAACCATGCCCACGGCAAAGCAGATATCCGGTCTCGTACATAGCATAGCATACATAAGGCTTCCTACTGCCAAAGCATAAGGAACCGCCTTCATGTCCTCTATCTCCTTTGTGTTAGGTGGATGCTTCGGAGGCTTATTGGCTCCCATGTCCCCGGATTAAAATTTTCACTAATGAAAGAATTAATCTGGATGGGTTGAGCTTCCTTAGCACAACCTATTCGTCGTCGTGGTAACAAATTGAGTGGTCGCTTGAACAAACTAGTTGTTCAAGCAACACAACTCTTCTAGTTGGTTAGCTGCGGAAGAGACGACGGATGGATCGCCGGTTTTTGTGTTTGTCTTCGGGCTCCATGATTATACAATATATATTCATACACACACATGCATAATCAAAATATTAAAGAACATATTCAGATATGTAAATAAAGTTAAAATAACTTTATACCTTAATATCTTCTATCTTATGTCCTATCCTTCTCGTGGACGACGTGTGGACTAAGATCCTCCACGAGTAGAAGCCTTCTAGATCACTTTCTTCTCTACCTTGTCCGCTGCGAACAAAGAGAAGAAACCACAAATACCTTCCTATCTAGAACCGGCCACCAAATTATGGAACTTGGTGCAACCACCGGCCAAGGAAACAATTGGATGAGGCGCCGGCCAACTTGAAGAGGAGTTGCCGCCGGCCACCAAGGAGAAAGGAAGGAGGAAGACCACCGGCCACCAATGGAAGGAGAACCGCTGGCTAAGGAAGAAGAGAAAGGCCTTAATGATGGGCACCGGCCAAGTATTTATGGAGGAAATTGGGCGCCGGCAACAACTAGAAGTTAGAAGAAAGTTGCCGCCCACTTTTGCTCCAAGCCCAAGCCGCCCACCTCTCCAAAAGCAAAACCCTAATTCTCTAATTCAAATCCTTGATTATTCTTGCCGCCCAACCCTAAGCATCTATTTATAGAATAGGGCTTAAACCTCCTTTAATCTCCACCGTCGGATCTAGGGATTTAATCTCCACAGTCGGATCTAGGGTTTTATCCCAACCGTCGGATCTAGGGTTTAATCCCAACCGTCGGATCTAGGATTTCATCCCAACCGTTGGATCTAAGGTTTCATCCCAACCGTCGGATCTAGGGTTTTATCCCAACCATCGGATCTAGGGATTTAATCCCAACCGTCGATTATAGGATTTCATCCTAACCATCGGATCTAGGGATTTAATCCCAACCGTTGGTTCTAGGGTTTCATCCAACCATCGGACCTAGGGATTTAATCCCAACCGTTGGTTCTAGGTTTTGTTTTACATTCTTGGATCTAGACTTCACAAGGATTATATTAGGCTACGATAGGGACCATAAGGAGGAGTTGGGTCTTGGCCACCCGATGGATCGGAACCACACAAACTTGATCCATCAATGATGTTCCATTCCACTAGAGGATCATCATTGAACTACCTCACCAACCCCCATAAATAAATATGGGCTCCATATATTATTTGTACATTAATCTCCCCATGTTTAAGATATCGAATGTCCATCAATTAATTGATTTACTGACCATCAATTAATTAACATCTAATTCCTCGAGTAGTACCACTCAACCTTATCTTCATGTTGACTAAGTCAACCAGCTGGGTTTACATGATGAACCTTATGAGCTCCTCAAGGGGACATCATCAACCTAATATATAGGACACGGTTTCCTCCTATAATCAACGGCACACCATGTAAATAATATTATTTCCCAACTTACCGGGCATATTGATTTAATCCATCTAAATCTCACCCACTGATAAATCAAAGAAATAAATACTAAGTACATGTGCCCGTTATTATATCGGGATTAAGAGCATGTACAACATAATATCCGAGGTCCGATTCAATCATGTAGTCAGTACTAAATTGAATCACCTCTATGTCGGTCCTGCTCAATACACCTAAGTGTACCAGTGTAACTCTATGTTGAAGACAAAACAATACCAAGCTACACTACAACCATGCCAATGGTTTGTCCAAAACCATCTTGATTGTGAGCCTCTACATATATTTTACAAGGAACTGATAACATGATCTTCTGTGCCACACCAAGCACCATGTTATCTACAATGTAAAATATTAGACAATATGCACACATATATAATGAATATATAAAATGCAAACAATGATCATGTGATTCTTATTTCAAAATGAAATGTTCATACAAAAAAGAGCTAGGCTTTCAGTATACATTCCAACAATCTCCCACTTATACTAAAAGACAATGCTGTCATCACTCTTCCATACATCTGATCCCCATGTCCTCCACATGCCTATCAAATGCTTTCGCTGGAAGGGCCTTAGTGAATGGATCCGCCAGGTTATCCTCTGATGCAATCTTGGCGACGACAATTCTCCTCGCTTTACGATCCCTCGTATGAGGTGGCACTTGCGCTCTCTGTGTTTACTCGCCTTATGGGCTCGTGGTTCCTTCGAGTTTGCAACTGCACCACTATTATCACAATAAATTGTGATAGTTCTGGGCAAACCAGGAATCACATCCAAGTCCATCAAGAAGTTCCTGAGCCATACTGCTTGCTTGGCTGCCTCAGAGGCTGCCACATACTCAGCTTCCATCGTAGAGTCTGTCACGCATTTTTGCTTGACACTCCTCCATGCTATGGCTCCACCTCCAAAAGTAAACACAAACCCCGAGGTAGACTTACTCTTGTCCCTATCTGATTGGAAATCCGAATCCGTGTAACCCACAGGGACTAATTGATCTGCCCGGTAAACCAGCATATAATCCCTAGTCCTTCTCAGGTACTTCAATATATGCTTTACCGCAGTCCAATGTCCCTGTCCAGGATTACTCTGATATCTGCTAACCATGCCCACGGCAAAGCAGATATCCGATCTCGTACATAGCATAGCATACATAAGGCTTCCTACTGCCGAAGCATAAGGAACCGCCTTCATGTCCTCTATCTCCTTTGATGTTTTGGGACACATCTCTTTAGATAAAGGAACTCCATGCCTAAAAGGTAGAAAACCTTTCTTGGAGTTCTGCATGCTAAAACGAGCAAGGATAGTGTCAATGTATGAAGCTTGAGACAAGCACAACATCCTTTTCTTGCGATCCCTTATAACTTTGATCCCAAGGATGTGTCCCACTTCTCCCAAGTCCTTCATATCAAACTGTTTGGACAACCATACCCTTACATCTGATAACACTTTGATATTGTTGCCAACTAACAAAATGTCATCTACGTATAGTACAAGAAACACCACTACGTTTCCGTCACATCTCTTGTATACACAAGGCTCATCCGGACTTTGAAAAAATCCATATGACTGGATTACCTCATCAAAGCGGATGTTCCAAGATCTAGAAGCTTGCTTCAATCCATAAATGGACCGATTAAGCTTACATACAAGATGCTCTTTGCCTTTAGCAATGAATCCCTCTGGTTGCCGCATATAGATGTTCTCCTCAAGACTTCCGTTAAGGAAAGCTGTCTTGACATCCATCTGCCAAATCTCATAAACCATATGAGCAGCTATAGATAAGAGAATCCGAATTGACTTAAGCATAGCTACCGGCGAAAAGGTCTCCTCATAATCGATACCCTCTTTCTGAGTATACCCTTTCGCAACAAGCCTAGCTTTGAAGGTCTCAACCTTCCCGTCTACTCCTCTCTTTCTCTTGTAGATCCACTTGCATCCAATGGTTTTTACACCATCGGGTGGTTCTACTAGCTCCCAGACCTGATTAGAATCCATAGATTCTATCTCTGAATTCATCGCTCTTTGCCAAGATACCGCATCTCTATCTTGGATTGCCTCGTCATATGTCCAGGGATCAGGTTCATGTTCACCAGGGACTAAGTCCGAAGACTCTCCCAAAAACATGAATCTCTCGGGTTGTCTAACAACCCTCCCACTACGATGAGGTGCCTCCTGTGTATGCTCTGTGACACGCGGTGCAGTGACTTGTGGTGTCTCCTCTCGTACCGGTGGTACTGAAGTCGGGACTTCCCCTGTCAACTCCTCAAGAACAATCCTACTCGTGGGCTTGTGGTTCATCACATAGTCCTCCTCTAGAAATTTGGCATTCGTACTCACGATCACCTTCTGATCTCTAGGACTATAGAATAAACCACCCTTCGTTCCCTTAGGGTAGCCAACAAACAAGCGTACTTCTGTACGAGATTCCAACTTACCAGCATCTCCCTTCAGCACATGTGCTGGACTACCCTAAATCCGAATATGTCTTAGACTAGGCTTTCGCCCAGTCCACAACTCTGTGGGAGTAGAAGTCTTGACTTAGATGGAACCAAGTTGAGGAATGTGTCTTGTTGTTTCGAGCAAACCCCCGAGCGAATCGGGTAACTTCAGAATAACTCATCATCGATCGACCATCTCCATGGAAGTCCTATTCGCCGGCCTCCGCCACACCATTCTACTGGGTGTGCCAAAGTGACAATTGGGATTGAATCCCAGCCTCTGATAAGTAACTCCTAAACTCTCCCAAGAGGTACTCGCCACCACGATCAGATCGTAATGTCTTGATACTTTTACCTTGACGGTTGTCCACATCAGCCTTGAATTCTTTGAACTTGTCAAAGCATTCAGACTTGCGGCGCATCAAGTAAATGTATCCATACCTTGAATAATCGTCTATAAAAGAGACGGGTAATCAAAGCCACCTCTTGCTGGATAGACATAGGACCACACAAATAATGAACCAATTCTAACACATCTTTGGTTCTATACCCTTGGCCTTAAAAGGCCTCTTGGTCATTTTACCTTCCAAGCAAGATTCGCAGGTTGGGAGATCCTCCACCACTAATGAACCCAAAGGTCCATCAGCTATCAACCTTTGAATTCTGCTTAGGTTAATATGACCAAGCCTTAGATGCCAAAGATATGTTTGGTTCATTTGCAAAGGTTCTTTTCTCTTATTAGACTTAGAAGATGAGTTATTGATTTCTATATGCATCGTGGGAGTTTTTGGTTCAAGAGTATATAAATTGCCAACCAATGTACCAGAACAGATAATCTCCCTATTCCTTTTTATAACCACTTTGCAATTAAAAGAAACAGAATATCCATCCATAAACAATTTAGAAACTGAAATTAAATTCTTTCTAAAAGTAGGTACATAAAGACAATTTCTCAAAACCAAAACTTTATTCCTATCAAAAGATAAATAAATGTCTCCCACTGCAATAGCCGCCACCTTTGAAGCATTGCCCATGAAGACGGTAATCTCTCCCTCAGCTAGTCGTCGGGTTTCCTGGAACCCCTGCAAAGTATTGCAGACATGATCAGTGGCTCCTGTATCTACACACCAGGCACTAGTAGATAACACCGCTAAACATGTTTCAACAACTAAACAAGAAGATATACCTTTGTTCTTTCGGCGAGGACAGTCCGCCTTCCAATGTCCAGTCTGCTTGCAACTGAAGCACTTGCCTTTCGGCTTCTTCACTCCTGCCTACGGTCCCACTGCCACTTTCTTCGCTCCACCTTGTTTCTTCTTCTTCTTACCTTTCGGTTTAAAGGAAGAAACCTTCTGAGCGACCATGGCTTGAGCACTCTGACGAAAAGCCTCCTCGCCTGGAGTTCTGTCAGAAGCTCCGCCAACGAATACAACCTTTTGTTCATGTTGTAGTTGAGGCGGAACTGCTCAAAACTCCTAGGCAGAGACTGGAGAATGATATCGACCTGTGTTTCCCCATCGATCTCAGCTCCTAGGACTTCCATCTCATTAAGATGAGCCATCATCTTGAGAACATGATCCCTAACGGGTGTTCCCTCGATCATGGAGGTCGTCATCAAGTTTCTCATTGCCTCCTGCCTAGCCGCCCTACTCTGATGTCCGAAAAGATCCTTGAGATTGAACATCATGTCATAAGCTGTGGCTATGGCCTGATGCTGATGTTGCAGCACATTTGACATAGATGCCAAAATGTAACACCGCGCCATCTTATCTGCCTTAACCCATTTCTTATAACGTTCTATCTCCTTTTCATCAGAGTCATCGGAGGGCTTAGGAGGACAGACTTCGAAGAGTACAAATTTGTACTCCTCCGTAGTTAAGACAATATCCAGGTTTCTTTTCTAATCAATGTAGTTTGGACTAGTAAGTTTGTTTTCTTTTAAAATCACAGCAAGTGGGTTGAAAGCCATTTGAAAATCCTAAAAATCACAATGATCAAAATATTAGATTTCAAATATTATTGATTCCTCAAAAACAATAAAATTCCGAAATCAACCAACACCTCAAAACACCGAGAATATCGCATGCCACGATAGTGTGGACGTATACGAATTCTGCATTTGTAAGAGGAGGTTTTACCCATTAATTTTATTATCTTGTCAACCTTACTTTTTGACAAATAAAATTAATAGTTGGTTCCTCTTTGTCCCTACAAATAAAAAAAGTGACTCCGATGGGGAGGATACTTTTAATTTGCATCTAAGTGTGCACCATTACATGATACTAAGGGAATTATTTCGAATTATGTGCCTTACCGATGGGGAAGTACACACGCTCCTTAATAATTTCCTATAACCATTATTTGATCTAGTGATCCGCAAACAAACCCATCCGATGGGGAGGAAGGCACTCAGAGCCAACGCGCAAGTTTGTTGCATCACACGTCAAATTGTAATGGAGGCCGTGGGAATTAATTAAAATGTCCCTCTCCCACTTAGTAAATTAAAATTGAGGAATTTTAAAACATACACAACATGCATATACAACAAATAAGCAATAAATATGGAAAAAATAAAATATTTCCAACTATTATGGCATTGTCCTCCAATATGCATACCGTCGTGTCGCCACCTCGTCCGCTCCATCTTTTCCCGTGCGTAAGTCACCAAAGAGTTCCGAGTCGAGATAAAAACATTTTAATTTACATCCATCGATCCTATACTCCACGAAGGAGTGTACAAATCATCTAGATTGAAAGTAAACTAAAATGAGCGGCTAAACAATGCCGTATTTAATTACAAAAATTAAATACTAATCAAGCCTCGTCAACCCCGAGGATTCAAATAATAAATTTTTACACACATCCATTCACATACACACACATGGCCATAATAGTCGGATCTTATGCCTGCAACCAAAGAGTTAAACTACGCATATCCTACTATTATCCGACACATATAATATATGAAAAAGTGCATAAAAAAAAAATTAACCGAATCCAAAACACACAAAACCGGAAACCGTGGCTCTGATACCAATTGTTAGGTGGATGCTTCGGAGGCTCATTGGCTCCCATGTCCCCGGATTAAAATTTTCACTAATGAAAGAATTAATCCGGATGGGTTGAGCTTCCATAGCACAACCTATTCGTCGTCGTGCTAACAACTTGAGTGGTCACTTGAACAAACTAGTTGTTCAAGCAACACAACTCTTCTAGTTGGTTAGCTGCGGAAGAGACGACGGATGGATCGCCGGTTTTTGTGTTTGTCTTCGGGGTCCATGATTATACAATATATATTCATACACACACATGCATAATCAAAATATTAAAGAACATATTCAGATCTGTAAATAAAGTTAAAATAACTTTATACCTTACGATCTTCTATCGTATGTCCTATCCTTCTCGTTGACGACGTGTGGACGAAGATCCTCCACGAGTAGAAGCCTTCTAGATCACTTTCTTCTCTACCTTGTCCGCTGCGAACAAAGAGAAGAAACCACAAATACCTTCCTATCTAGAACCGGCCATCAAATTATGGAACTTGGTGCAACCGCCGGCCAAGGAAACAATTGGATGAAGCGCCGGCCAACTTGAAGAGGAGTTGCCGCAGGCCACCAAGGAGAAAGGAAGGAGGAAGACCACCGGCCACCAATGGAAGGAGAACCGCCGGCTAAGGAAGAAGAGAAAGGCCTTAATGATGGGCGTCGGCCAAGTATTGATGGAGGAAATTGGGCGCCGGCAACAACTAGAAGGTAGAAGAAAGTTGCCGCCCACTTTTGCTCCAAACCATAGCCGCCCACCTCTCCAAAAGCCAAACCCTGATTCTCTAATTCAAATCGTTGATTATTCTTGCTGCCCAACCCTAAGCATCTATTTATAGAATAGGGCTTAAGCCTCCTTTAATCTCCACCGCCGGATCTAGGGATTTAATCTCCACCGTCGGATCTAGGGTTTTATCCCAACCGTTGGATCTAGCGTTTAATCCCAACCGTCGGATCTAGGATTTCATCCCAACCGTCGGATCTAAGGTTTCATCCCAACCGTCAGATCTAGGGTTTTATCCCAACCGTCGGATCTAGGGATTTAATCCCAACCGTCGATTCTAGGATTTCATCCTAACCATCGGATCTAGGGATTTAATCCCAACCGTTGGTTCTAGGGTTTCATCCAACCATCGGATCTAGGGATTTAATCCCAACCGTTGGTTCTAGGTTTTGTTTTACATTCTTGGATCTAGACTTCACAAGGATTATATTAGGCTACGATAGGGACCAAAAGGAGGAGTTGGGTCTTGGCCACCCGATGGATCGGAACAACACAAACTTGATCCATCAATGATGTTCCATTCCACTAGAGGATCATCATTGAACTACCTCACCAACCCCCATAAATCAATATGGGCTCCATATATTATTTGTACATTAATCTCCCCGTGTTTAAGATATCGAATGTCCGTCAATTAATTGATTTACTGACCATCAATTAATTAACATCTAATTCCTCGAGTAGTACCACTCAACCTTATTATCATGTTGACTAAGTCAACCAGCTGGGTTTACATGATGAACCATATGAGCTCCTCAAGGGGACATCATCAACCTAATATATAGGACACGGTTTCCTCCTATAATCAATGGCACACCATGTAAATAATATTATTTCCCAACTTACTGGGCATATTGATTTAATCCATCTAAATCTCACCCACTGATAAATCAAAGAAATAAATACTAAGTACATGTGCCCGTTATTATATCGGGATTAAGAGCATGTACAACATAATATCCGAGGTCCGATTCAATCATGTAGTCAGTACTAAATTAAATCACCTCTATGTCGGTCCTGCTCAATACACCTAAGTGTACCAGTGTAACTCTATGTTCAAGACAAAACAATACCAAGCTACACTACAACCATGCCAATGGTTTGTCCAAAACCATCTTGGTTGTGAGCCTCTACTTATATTTTACAAGGTACTGATAACATGATCTTCTGTGCCACACCAAGCACCATGTTATCTACAATGTAAAATATTAGACAATATGCACACATATATAATGAATATATAAAATGCAAACAATGATCATGTGATTCTTATTCCAAAATAAAATGTTCATACAAAAAGTGCTAGGCTTTCAGTATACATTCCAACACTTTGATGTTTTGGGACACATCTCTTTAGATAAAGGAACTCCATGCCTAAAAGGTAGGAAACCTTTCTTGGAGTTCTGCATACTAAAACGAGCAAGGATAGTGTCAATGTATGAAGCTTGAGATAAGCACAACATCCTTTTCTTGCGATCCCTTATAACTTTGAGCCCAAGGATGTGTCCCACTTCTTTCAAGTCCTTCATGTCAAACTGTTTGGACAACCATACCCTTACGTCTGATAACACTTTGATATTGTTGCCAACTAACAAAATGTCATCTACGTATAGTACAAGAAACTCCACTACGTTTCCGTCACATCTCTTGTATACACAAGGTTCATCCGGACTTTGAATAAATCCATATGACTGGATTACCTCATCATAGCGGATGTTCCAAGATCTAGAGGCTTGCTTCAATCCATAAATGGACCGATTAAGCTTACATACAAGATGTTCTTTGCCTTTAGCAATGAATCCCTCTGGTTGCCGCATATAGATGTTCTCCTCAAGACTTCCGTTAAGGAATGCTGTCTTGACATCCATCTGCCAAATCTCATAATCCATATGAGCAGCTATAGATAAGAGAATCTGGATAGACTTAAGCATAGATACCGGTGAAAAGGTCTCCTCATAATCGATACCCTCTTTCTGAGTATACCCTTTCGCAACAAGCCTAGCTTTGAAGGTCTCAACCTTCCCATCTACTCCTCTCTTTCTCTTGTAGATCCACTTGCATCCAATGGTTTTTACACCATCGAGTGGTTCTACTAGCTCCAAGACCTAATTAGAATCCATAGATTCTATCTCTGAATTCATCGCACTTTGCCAAGATACCGCATCTCGATCTTGGAGTGCCTCGTCATATGTCCAGGGATCCGGTTCATGTTCACCCGGGACTATGTCCGAAGACTCTCCCAAAAACATGAATCTCTCGGGTTGTCTAACAACCCTCCCACTACGATGAGGTGCCTGCTGTGTATGCTCTGTGACACGCGGTGCAGTGACTTGTGGTGTCTCCTCTTGTACCGGTGGTATTGAAGTCGGGACTTCCCCTGTTAACTCCTCAAGAACAATCCTACTCATGGGCTTGTGGTTCATTACATAATCCTCCTCTAGAAATCTGGCATTCGTGCTAACGATCACCCTTTGATCTCTAGGATTATAAAACAAACCACCTTTCGTTCCCTTAGGGTAGCCAACAAACATGCATACTTCTGTACAAGGTTCTAACTTACCAGCATCAGCCTTCAGCACATGTGCTGGACTCTCCCATATCCAAATATGTCTTAGACTAGGCTTTCGCCCAGTCCACAATTCTACAGGGGTAGAAAGTACTGATTTGGATGGAACCAAGTTCAGAGTATACATTGCCGTATCCAGTGCATACCCCCAGAACGAAACAGGTAACTCAGAATAACTCATCATCGATCTGACCATCTCCATAAGAGTCCTATTTCTTCGCTCCGCTACACCATTCTACTGGGGTGTGCCAGGTGCATACAATTGGGATTGAATCCCAGCCTCTGATAAGTAATTCCTAAACTCTCCCAAGAGGTACTCGCCACCACGATTAGATCGTAATGTCTTGATACTTTTACCTTGACGGTTCTCCACATCAGCCTTGAATTCTTTGAACCTGTCAAAGCATTCAGACTTGCGGCACATCAAGTAAATGTATCCATATATTGAATAATCGTCTATAAAAGAGACGAAATATTCAAAACCACTTCTTGCCTGGATAGACATAGGACCGCACAAATCAGAATGAACCAATTATAACACATCTTTGGCTCTATACCCCTTGGCCTTGAAAGGCCTCTTGGTCATTTTACCTTCCAAGCAAGATTCGCAGGTTGGGAGATCCTCTACCACTAATGAACCCAAAGGTCCATCAGCTATCAACCTTTGAATTCTACTTAGGTTAATATGACCAAGCCTTAGATGCCAAAGATATGTTTGGTTTATCTGCGAAGGTTCTTTTCTCTGATTAGATTTAGAAGATGAGTTATTTACTTCTATATGCATCGTGGGAGTTTTCAGTTCAAGAGTATATAAATTGCCAACCAATGTACCAGAACAGAAAATCTCCCTTTTCCTTTTTATAACCACTTTGTCATTAAAAGAAACAGAATATCCATTCATAAACAATTTAGAAACTGAAATCAAATTCTTTCTAAAAGTAGGTACATAAAGACAATTTCTCAAAACCAAAACTTTATTCCTATCAAAAGATAAATAAACGTCTCCCACTGCAATAGCCGCCACCTTTGAAGCATTGCCCATGAAGACGATAATCTCTCCCTCAGCTAGTCGTCGGGTTTCCTGGAACCCCTGTAAAGTATTGCAGACATGATCAGTGGCTCCTGTATCTACACACCAGGAACTGGTAGATAACACCGCTAAACATTTTTCAACAACTAAACAAGAAGATATACCTTTGTTCTTTCGGCGAGGACAGTCCGCCTTCCAATGTCCAGTCTGCTTGCAAGTGAAGCACTTGCCTTTCGGCTTCTTCACTCTTGCCTGAGGTCCCACTGCCACCTTCTTCACTCCACCTTTCTTCTTCTTCTTCTTACCTTTCGGTTTAGAGGAAGAAACCTTCTGAGCGACCATGGCTTGAAAAAGCCCCTCTGCTTTGGAGTTACATTAGAAGCTCATGCCAGAATAAAACCTCTTGTTCATGTTGTAGTTGAGGAGGAACTGCTAAAAACTCCTAGGCAGAGACTGGAGAATGATATCGACTTGGGTTTCCCCATCGATCTCAGCTCCGAGGACTTCCAACTCACTAAGATGAGCCATCATCTTGAGAACATGATCCCTAACCAGTGTTCCCTCGATCATGGTGGTCGTCATCAAGTTTCTCATTGCCTCCTGCCTAGCCGCCTACTCTGATGTCCGAAAAGTTCCTTGAGATTGAACATCATGTCATAAGCTGTGGCTATGGCCTGATGTTGATGTTGCAGCACATTTGACATAGATGCCAAAATGTAACACCGCGCCATCTCATCTGCCTTGACCCATTTCTTGTAACATTCTTTCTCCTTTTCATCAGAGTCATCGGAGGGCTTAGGAGGACAGACCTCGAAGAGTACAAATTTGTACTCCTCCGCAGTTAAGACAATATCCAAGTTTCTTTTCCAATAAATGTAGTTTGGTCTAGTAAGTTTGTTTTCTTTTAAAATCACAGCAAGTGGGTTGAAAGCCATTTGAAAAACCTAAAAATCACAATGATCAAAATATTAGATTTCAAATATTATTGATTCCTCAAAATAATAAAATCCTGAAATCAACCAACACCTCAAATCACCGAGAATATCGCATGACACGCTGTGTGGACATATACGAATTCTACATCTGTAAAAAGAGGTTTTACCCATTAATTTTATTATCTTGTCAACCTTAATTTTTGACAAATAAAATTAATAGTTGGTTCCACTTTGGCCCTACAAATAAAAGCAGTGACTCCGATGGGGAGGATACTTTTATTTGCATCTAAGTGTACACCATTACACGATACTAAGGGAATTATTTCGGATTATGTGCCTTACCGCTGTGGAAGTACACATGCTCATAGATAATTTCCTATAACCATTATTTGACCTAGTGATCCGCAAACAAACCCGTCCATAGGGAGGAAGGCACTCAGAGCCAACACACAAGTTTGTTTGCATCACATGTCAAATTGTAATGTGTTAGGGCAATCTCTTGCCGTAATATGGTTTTGATGGTGTGGCAAAGGGTTTAAGTTAGTTTGATATGTTGATGTGATATGTGCGTTGAAGTCGTGCAGGACTTAGTAATTCGCACATGGAGCCGTGGCGAGTTTCACATCTCATGACTCGTGCCTTGAGTCGGTGAAGGATAGCTTTGCGGAAGCCGTGCGCTTGGAGCATCCGAGGGACCGTCGGACGAGAAGCTTGGAGTGAAGCCGGAGGAAGTAGACTTCGAGGCAAAAGACGCAAAGGAGCATTGCAGAGCCGTGCGCCTGATGCTGCCGAGGGACGTGGCCGAGAACGAAGAGAACTTCGAAGGCGAGGGACTCCGAGAAATGAGAGTGAGCGATTGTAACCCGGGGAAGGGTAGCTCTTAGGTGAAACTTGGCCATTTGGCCAAGTGTCGGATGGGTTTTCCCGACACCCGGTCGCCATGTCATGGCGGTCGATCGCTTCCGAAATCAGTGAGTTCGACCGGTATACGATCGATCGATTATGGCGGCCGATCGCCATCGTGGGCCGATCGCCAAGACCATCGATCCGGGCGCAGCGATCGGTAGTCAATGGGGTTTCGGCCACGCAGAACCGTTCGTATCAGGCGATCGACTACGGAGCGTGATCGGCCCGATGAGGTCCATCGATCCGATCGCCAAGAGTTCCGTTGGACTACAACGGTCGGGATCCGACGTGTTCGGAGGTCATTGTAGTGACGGCAGTCGACTGCCAAAGGCGGCAGTCGACTGATGGCGGCAAACGGGAAGAAGTTAGCCCTCTCTATAAAAAGAGAGGGTGTGAGCCTTTGAGAGGCTAATGCTCATACTCCAAACAATCTTCCTAGTGCCCCACAAGCTCTAAACTCTTCTTACCTGTTCTTACTCCATTCTATTTGTAAGAAGAGTGTTCTTGATTTGTAAAGGTTACCTCCACCTAGCTTGGTGCAAAGGAGAGACCATTTAGTGGATTGGTTTAACGGAGTGATTCACCGAGGACGAATCAGGGACCGTGGATTAGCGGCGTAGCCGTGAACCACGTTATACCATCGTGTTAGCGTTTGTTTTATTGTTTATCTTTTGCTTTGTATTTGTATATTCCGCTTGCGCTAATCTTTTGTAGACGAGCAATTTACGACGTCCAACGTACGAGGGCTATTCACCCCCCTCTAGCCGGCCATATCGATCCCCTACAAGTGGTATCAGAGCCAAGGAAAGCTTGTCACCGGACTAACCGCCGCAACAAGCCCTACATCAAAAATGGCCGGCTCCAACATCCATCCTCCGAAGTTTGAAGGAGAATTCGCTTGGTGAAAGAAGCGAATGGAGGTATTTTTCGAAACGGATTTTGATATAATGATTACAATGGAATCCGGTTTCGTTTTGCCTAGAGATGAAGAGGGGAAGCCAATAGAGAAATCTAGGTGGACCAAGAGGCAAAGAGAGGAGCACCTTGCAAACTCCAAAGCCAAGCACCATCTCTACAATGTGCTCCCTCAACAAGAGATCAACCAGATCGGAGAATGTGCTAGCGCCAAAGAGATGTGGGAGAAGCTTATAGAACTCCATGAAGGCACATCCGAGGCCAAGCTAGTAAGGAGAGACCTCCTCCGCTCCCAACTATCCAATATAAAACTAGAAAAGGGAGAAAAGGTAACCTCACTACACTCTAGGTTTAAAGAAATTTTAATTGGGCTAACAAGTGTAGGTGAGAAGCTATCAAACCGGGACATGCTCATGAAGGCTATAGATGCCTTTCCCCGGTCCTCAAAGTGGAGCTCCATGGTGGACTCATTCTATATCTCAAAGAATTTAGAAGTGAGCACCTTGGAGGAGTTCTTCTCAACAATGGAACTCCACGAAACTAGGCTTGAAGGAATACAAGAGGAGCCTAGAATTCAACCTTCAAGAGGAGTAGCATTGTTGGCAAATAAGGGGAAGAAGAAGATGGAAATCCCCTCCTCCTCCGATGACGAAGCGTCTTCCTCCTCCTCCATGGATAGCACCGAAGAAGCCTATATGGTAAGGAGGGTAAGACATGCATTTAAGAATTTTAGATTTGATAAATCTAATGATAGGAATAGAAGACCAAGGGGGAAGGTCATATGCTACAATTGCCAAGGAGAGGGACACATAAGGGACAATTGTACCCTCCTAAACAAAAGCAAAGAAGAAAAGAAAAAGAAAGAAGAGAAGAGGAAGAAGAAGAAGGGGAGCAAGAGAAAGGAAGAAGAAAAGAAGGCTAAAGAAAAGGGGAAGGCCAAAGCATTCAAGGCCAAGACATGGGATGATCCTTCCTCATCCTCTTCATCATCATCGGAAGAGGAGAATGCCTTTGTCACCAATTTGGCCTTGATGGCCTTTGATGACTTGGATTGCTCTTCCTCCGAAGATGAAGGTTCAAGCTCAAGAGGAGAGAGCTCAAATGAAGGGGGAGCTTCTACATCATCCTCATCATCCGAAGAAGAAGAGGACATGGAAACTATGGTAACCAACCTCTCACCTAATAAAATAGTTTCTATGATTTCTAGCTTAACTAAGGACTTATTTAGAGCTAAGAAGAAGAACAAAAGCATGCTAGATCAAATTAAGGACCTAGAACAAAAATTAGAAAAAGCATGCTTAAATGAAAATGAAAATATTTCTTCTAGCTTAGATGATGCATGCTCACATGATTATATGCCTTTAAATGTTAATGATGCATGCATAGAGGAAAATAGGGCATTAAGGGAAAAGGTAGATTACTTAACCAAAGCCCTAGAGAAATTCACAATTGGCTCTAACACCTTAAATATGATCTTAGGGAGCCAAAGAGCTAGTTTCAACAAGAAAGGCCTAGGATACAAAGAAAAGAAAAATGAAAAGGCCTATAAATGCCTAATAGCTAGGGGACAAGATAAAAAGAAAGTAATTGCTAGGAAATGGATCCCCAAGGAGTATTTAGTGAACCCAATAGGAAAGAATTTATTTTTGGTTCCAAAATCCATCCTTAAGGGTTAGAATAACCCTAGGGTAGTCAACCATATGAACTTGACCTATATCATATTTTGGTTGACTTAGGATGACGGGACAACATTTTTTAGATAGTGTTGGGTGATGATAACGTGCCCATAAATAGGTAATAATGCTTAAATCATGATGATTGATGTAATTCCTATGTATGTTTTAAATCATGATTTATGATTTTGATATTTGGCATGTTATCATGAGAAATAGGGTTAAATCATGCTTTAGGTGATAATTTGTTTATTATCATCGTATAATACCTAATGCATGACTATTACTTGATGGATACATGAGTTTCATGATCATAATGTAGAATTGATTGATATATGTCATTATGATCATGTAGAATGTTAGGTTGATACTTAACCATGATAGAATTGCATGAATATATGGGTTAAGTATATACAAATACCCCCTAGGATACATCTCACACTCACTATAGGCTAACTTGATTGCAAACTTAGCATGGGTGAGATATTAGGATGATACAAATGTCCATTAATGCCTATGGCATTTAGATGGTCATTTAAAGTATCAAAATAGCAATAATAGACCAATCATGGGGAAGGCTTATGTTTAATTCATAGACATATTGCCCAAAGATCATGGTTGGATATTTCATATGTTTTCAAAACAATTTCTTACCTTAAAATACATGTATTCATGTTTTGAAACAATTGGATGCAAAACTAGGTAGCTAACTTGATACTAGAATGATCAAAAACCTAGTGGTTTTTAGAGCTTTTGGATTTTTGGCAAAAACAAGAAAATATAATGAGTTTTCATGAAAAACTATTTTTCCTTGATAGATATACTTAATAGAAATATGTTCCCCAAATTTCATGATTTTTCAAATTTTCTGGAATTTATAATGCATTTCTGAAATTCGTCCAGAAAATCAGAAATTTAGATTCCTTTGTGCGATCATACCGATCGATAGCAATGATCGTGGTGTAAATCAGAACATTGAAGGCCGAATTCAGTTTGTAAACCTACAACAAGTGGAAGAAATATACTTGATGCCATCAACAAGTGGTACCCAATTTTAAATCAACTTGTCATATTTTCCCTCCATTATACTTGATGCCATGAGCTTATAACTTAGTGTTAATCTTTTTGATAGTGTCAAAGGGGGAGAAATAAGTATGTTTAAGTTAATCACTTTAGGGGGAGAAATATATTTTAGGGGGAGAAATATATGATAATATGATTGGGGGAGAAAATTTGCATAGAGAGTTTCATGGATTAAGGGGGAATTGCATGTTGTTATATCATGTTTATCTTTACATGCTTTCTTACCTTAGAATTTATATCAAATGTTTTTACCTAACTTAAACGGATTGCCACACATCAAAAAGGGGGAGATTGTTAGGGCAATCTCTTGCCGTAATATGGTTTTGATGGTGTGGCAAAGGGTTTAAGTTAGTTTGATATGTTGATGTGATATGTGCGTTGAAGTCGTGCAGGACTTAGTAATTCGCACATGGAGCCGTGGCGAGTTTCACATCTCATGACTCGTGCCTTGAGTCGGTGAAGGATAGCTTTGCCAAAGCCGTGCGCTTGGAGCATCCGAGGGACCGCCGGACGAGAAGCTTGGAGTGAAGCCGGAGGAAGTAGACTTCGAGGCAAGAGACGCGAAGGAGCATTGCAGAGCCGTGCGCCTGATCTTTGCTAGGGGCGTGGCGAAACGGCGAAGAGAACTTCGAGGCGAGGACTCAGAAATGAGTGGCGATTGTAACCCGGGAAGGGTAGCTCTTAGGTGAAACTGGCCAAGTGTCGGATGGGTTTTCCGACACGGTCATTGCCATGTCACGGCGATCGACTACTCAGTCGAGTGAGTTCGACCGGTATATGATCGACCGGATTGTGGCCAGCAATGACGCCATACGTGGTGGCCGATCGCCAAGACCATCGATCACCGGCGGCGGCCGATCGGTAGTCAATGGGGTTTCGGCCATAGAACCGTTCGTAGCCGACTGGGCAGTCGACTACGGAGGCAGCAGTCGACTGATGAGGTCCATCAGTCGACTGCCAAGAGTTCCGTTGGACTACAACGGTCGGGATCCGACGTGTTCGGAGGCCGTTGTAGTGACGGCAGTCGACTGCCCAGGGCGGCAGTCGACTGATGGCAACAAACGGGAAGAAGTTAGCCCTCTCTATAAAAAGAGAGGGTGTGAGCCTTTGAGAGGCTAATGCTCATACTCCAAACAATCTTCCTAGTGCCCCACAAGCTCTAAACTCTTCTTACCTGTTCTTACTCCATTCTATTTGTAAGAAGAGTGTGCTTGATTTGTAAAGGTTACCTCCACCTAGCTTGGTGCAAAGGAGAGACCATTTAGTGGATTGGTTTAACGGAGTGATTCACCGAGGACGAATCAGAGACCGTGGATTAGCGGCGTAGCCGTGAACCACGTTATACCATCGTGTTAGCATTTGTTTTATTGTTTGTCTTTTACTTTGTATTTGTATATTCCGCTTGCGCTAATCTTTTGTAGACGAGCAATTTACGACGTCCAACGTACGAGGGCTATTCACCCCCCTCTAGCCGGCCATATCGATCCCCTACATAATGGAGGCCGCGGGAATTAATTAAAATATCCCTCTCCCACTTAGTAAATTGAAAATGAGGAATTTTAAAACATACACAACATGCATATAAAACAAATAAGCAATAAATATGGAAAAAAAAGAATTTTTCCAACTATTATGGCATTGTCCTCCAATATGCATCCCGTCGTGTCGCCACCTCGTCCCTCCACCTTTTCCCGTGCTCAAGTCACCAAAGATATCCGAGCCGAGATAAATCATTTTATTTACATCCATCGATCCAATACTCCACGAAGGAGTGTACAAATAATCTAGATCGAAAGTAAACTAAAATGAGCGGCTAAACAATGTCGTATTTAATTACAAAGATTAAATACTAATCTAGCCTCGTCAACCCCGAGGATTCAAATAAAAAATATTTACACACATCCATTCACATACACACACATGGCCATAATAGTCGGATCTTATGCCTGCAACCAAAGAGTTAAACTACGCATATCCAACTATTATCCGACACATATAATATATGAAAAAGTGCATAAAAAATAACCAAATCCAAAACACACAAAACCGGAAACCGTGGCTCTGATACCACTTGTTGGGAGTCGCTTCGGAGGCTCATTAGCTCCCATGTCCCCGGATTAAAATTTTCACTAATGAAAGAATTAATTCGGATGGGATGAGCTTCCTTAGCACAACCATTTCGTCGTCGTGCTAACAACTTGAGTGGTCGCTTGAACAAACTAGTTGTTCAAGCAACACAACTCTTCCAGTTGGTTAGCCGCGGAAGAGACGACGGACGGATCGCCGGTTTTTGTGTTTGTCTACGGGGTCCATGATTATAAAATATATATTCATACACATACATGTATAATCAAAACATAAAAGAACATGCTCAGATCTGTAAATGAAGTTAAAAAACTTTATACCTTACGATCTTCTACCGTATGTCCTATCCTTCTCGTGGACGACGTGTGGACGAAGATCCTCCACGAGTAGAAGCCTTCTAGATCGTGTTCTTCCCTTCCTTGTCCGCTGCAAACAAAGAGAAGAACCAACAATACCTTTCCTATCTAGAACCGGCCACCAAGCTAGGGAGTTTGATGCAACCGCCAGCAAGGAACGAATGGATGAAGCGCCGGCCACCAATACAAAAGGAACCGCCGGCCACCTTGGAGATTGGAGAAGTGAACGCCGGCCAACAATGGAAGGAGAACCGTCGGCCAAGGAATAAGAGAGAGGCCTTGAGGATGGGCGCCGGCCAAGTGTTGATGGAGAATGATGGGCGCCGGCAACAACTAGAAGGATGAAGGTTGCCGCCCAAAAACCCTAGCTCCAAAGCCCTAGCCGCCCACTTTTAGAAGAGCCAAACCCTAATTCCAATTCAATTTATTCTTGCCGCCCAACCCTAAGCTTTCCTTTTATAGAGTTAGGCTTAGGACTCCTTTAATCTCCACAGTCGGATCTAGGGATTTAATCTCCACCGTCGGATCTAGGGTTTTATCCCAACCGTCGGATCTAGGGTTTCATCCTAATCGTCGGATCTAGGATTTCATCCCAATCGTCGGATCTAGGGTTTCATCCCAACCGTCGGATCTAGGGTTTCATCCCAACCGTCGGATCTAGGGTTTTATCCCAACCATCGGATCTAGGGATTTAATTCTAACCATCGGATCTAGGGATTTAATACGAACCATCGGATCTAGGGATTTAATCCCAACCGTTGGTTCTAGGTTTTGTTTTACATTCTTTGATCTAGACTTCACAAGGATTATATTAGGCTATGATAGGGACCATAAGGAGGAGTTGGATCTTGGCCACTCGATGGATCGGAACCACACAAACTTGATCCATCAATGATGTTCCATTCCACTAGAGGATCATCATTGAACTAACTCACCAACCCCCATAAATTAATATGGGCTCCATATATTATTTGTACATTAATCTCCCCGTGTTTAAGATATCGAATGTCCGTCAATTAATTGATTTACTGACCATCAATTAATTAACATCTAATTCCTCGAGTAGTACCACTCAACCTTATCATCATGTTGACTAAGTCAACCAGCTGGGTTTACATGATGAACCTTATGAGCTCCTCAAGGGGACATCATCAACCTAATATATAGGATACGGTTTCCTCCTATAATCAACGGCACACCATGTAAATAATATCATTTCCCAACTTACCGGGCATATTGATTTAATCCATCTAAATCTCACCCTCTGGTAAATCAAAGAAATAAATACTAAGTACATGTGCCCGTTATTATATCGGGATTAAGAGCATGTACAACATAATATCCGAGGTCCGATTCAATTATGTAGTCAGTACTAAATTGAATCACCTCTATGTCGGTCCTGCTCAATACACCTAAGTGTACTAGTGTAACTTTATGTTCAAGACAAAACAATACCAAGCTACACTACAACCATGCCAATGGTTTGTCCAAAACCATCTTGGTCGTGAGCCTCTTACTTATATTTTACAAGGGACTGATAACATGATCTTCTATGCCACACCAAGCACCATGTTATCTACAATGTAAAATATTAGACATTATGCACACATATATAGTAAATATATAAAGTGCAAACAATGATCATGTGATTCTTATTCCAAAATAAAATGTTCATACAAAAAGAGCTAGGCTTTCAGTATACATTCCAACACTGGGGACTAGGTGGGGGGACATGGGAAGGTCCTTCAAGTGGCGGCTCCCTCTGAGAAGGTTCACCGGAATGCGGTTGAAGATATCCTGTCTTTTTCCTTTCCCTTATTAGAGCTTCAGATATAGTTGTATCCACCATGGCCCTCAACTGGGGTGGTAATATAGTGATAGGGATCTCCTCTGTGGAAAAGGCTGTCGGAGGAGGGATCTCTTGCAAATGCATCTCCACGTCTTATTAAGTAAAATGTTCTCATAGATAATGTCAACTGATGCGACAATGAATTATCTACCTCCTTTTTAGGGAGAATGATGATGTCAAGGGGGTGTGGGGTCCTCTCCATTAGCAAAAATAAAAGGGTGAAGATGATTATGAAGCGAACAACGGAGAATGATGGCACAAGGTTTAAGGTGGTTCAGAACTCCAATTCCTACTCCACATAGTGAGCTCTAGAGTGAGCTCCGGTGCTAGACACCTTCACTATCAAATGGCTCCTTCTCGGAAGTGCTTATGGAGATGGAGAAAACCTCTTACAAATAAGAAGTGTCTACAATGTAGAGAAAGTGAGTAAAACTATTAGGATTGTCCGCCCTCTCGTTTCCTTTCCAATCCTCCTCTCCTGAAGGCTAATCTTCATTCAGTAAAATCCTGCCCCTTCGACCCTCTGCAAGTGAGCGACCAATAGATGTCACGCCCGCCCTTTTCTCCAAGGGTTCGGAGGGGCAGCGCGTGACGCGACCGTACATACATACACTTCTTACTACTTACAGTGGAAGACTTTAGACACATTTTTTTTTAAAAACATAAACATGCATTGACATATATAGATACTTCTTCTTAGCATAGGGCATGCATCATTTTTTTTTTCATAGGTACTTAGTGTAACACCCCCCCCCCCTTCTACTTACACTAGTAAAGGAGGTGTTACTTTAACCTACTTTATCTTACTCTTGGTATAATCAGGTAAAACATGACTCAATCATTTCATAAACTCACATACACTATTTGAGAGTCAACTAATACCTGATTTAAACCGAAGAGTATCAACAACTCGTACCAAGATCTAAACTTGGTTTCTAAACGAGTATCATAATTCAAACTCTTAACTTTTAACAGCGGAAGCTAAAGAAACAAACCAACTACATTCACATGTTGAGACTAGGCTATTTCACAAGTTCTTAACATATCTAAGCATGCACATTCACTAGAGTTCTAATATAGAACATTCTTAAGTAACTCAACCTCATGCATGGCGATAGTGATAGGTGCATCCTTGACATGAACATCAACGTAATCAACGACACATAACATCCACCCTAACACCTAACATGAAGACTAGCACATAGTTCAAGTTCTTAGCATAACATAATACTAGCAAGTTCAACATTCTCAGACACAACATGATCAAACATATAACATGAACACTACCACACGAATAAGTTCGAAGGTCTTAACACATAACAAAATACTAGCAAGTTCAGGATCATAATCCACTGTTCCACCGCCACACACACCAAGCACTTCATCCGCTGCCCACCTCTTACTCCCATCTTGCTTTACCCTTATCTGCAGTATAAGGAATGCAAACTATAAGCAATGGAGCTTAGTAAGTACTTCCTATTCTCACAAAACTTCGCATTAGGAAAACATGCTATTAGAATACTTGCATGCAACACATGCTCATACTTGCATTTAGAAAAATTCTGCATTTAACATTTGGAATTACTTGCACATGATACAATGATTCAACTTGACATGCATGAACTTAACATATGAAACTTGCAATATATATGCTTGAAATATGCTTCACTTGTAGGAACATATACATGAGACATACTATACTTAAACTTGTAAACATTGTGCTTTGGTTAACTTTCGAAACCATATATACATATATACTTTAAAATACTAATCATCCTTGTTTGGGCAGCCCGGCATTGTACCAACTTTGCGTGCAACCCTAATAGAATTCGAGGTAGCTAGCCACCAAACTTATTAGGGCAACTTAACTTTCAAGGGCGGTCTAGGGCCCATGGGCGATCTAAGAGCCCGGTACATGCCACTTCAAAGTAAAATACTTCCTTTATATATGACTTACTTATTCTTTTTCATTTAATGAGTATTTTACATGATCATAGCCAGAACCCATATAGGAAGCCATTCAAGACATTTGATCATGCTCTTTGTCCCCAAAACTCGTAGGGGAAGCATCTTGTGATCTTTATGTCTTGCTTCCAATGACATATTCAAAGTAAAAATACTTCCTTTATATATGACTTACTGATCTTTGTCATTTATCAAACATTTAACATGTTCATACTCCCAAAACTCATATAGGAAGCCTTTCAAGACCTGCGATCATGCTCTTTGTCCCCAAAACTTATAGGGGAAGCATCTTTGTGATCTTATGTCTTGCTTCAACATGAAATATACCTATAAATATATATGACCTACTGATTTTGTCATTTAACCAACATGTAACATGCTCATACTCCCAAAACTCATATAGGGAGCCTTTCAAGACATTTAATCATGTTCTTTGTCCCCAAAACTCATAGGGGAAGCCTCTTTGAAATCTCTACATCTTGCCCCACGAGAAATATACCTAAAATACCTAAAAATCCAACCAAGGATAATCTGGACAGAACCTACAAATCTGAATAAAACATGATACTAGAAGCTAGATGTGCAAATCAAAGAGTTACTTATGCTATAGGTGAGAGATAGCATCCTAGTGATCTTATGTCTTGCTTAAAACAAAATATACCTTACCTATAAGTCTAAACAAACCCATATAATCTGATAAAAACATATTTTTGTCATTTAACAAGTATTTTACATGATCATACTCAACAACCCATATAGGAAGCCATTCAAGACATTCGATCATGCTCTTTGTCCCCAAAACTCGTAGGGGAAGCATCTTTGCGATCTTTACATCTTGCTTCCAATGAAATATTCTTAAAATACCTAAAAGTCCAAACAAACATAATCTGGACAGAACATATAAATCCAAATGAAACATGATAATAGAACCTAGATGGGCAAATCAAAGAGTTACTTATACTCTAGGTGAGAAATAATATCTTGGTGATCTTAGATCTTGCTTAAAAAGACCTATACCTCAACTATAAATCTGATCGCACACATATATCATTTGATCCAAACATATAATCTTCAAAACATATGAAAAGAAACTATATAAAACAATCGAAGAACTACTTATACTGCAGGTGAGAGATACTTACATACTCTCGCTATCGTACTAGTATACCGCTAGGGTTTTTGGTGAGATGAAGACCTTGCCTTGTTCTTTAGCCTTAGGAGTGATCCTCTAGCATATACTAAGCTTGTGAGAAGATTCCCTTGAATCCCTCTCAAGAACACCAAAACAAGGACCTTAGGGTTTCGGATGGGGAGGGAGGAAGGAGGTGGAGTTTGATCCTCTAGCAAACACCAAGCCTTGTGAGAAACTCTCCTTAAAAACCCCTCTTGAGAATCCCCACACAAGGATCCCTATAGCTTGGGATGGAAAAAAAAAGGAGGAAGGAGAATGATGAATTTCGGCAAGGATGAGGAAGAAGGGAGAAGAAAAAATGTGAAGTGGTTTTTGCTTTCCTTCTCTCTTTAAACTCCCTTTAATCTCAACGTGAATGGCTAGGAAGGTGAAAAGAAAAGAAAAAACTCTCCATCTTCTCATGGGGAGATGAAACAATTCTTCACCCTCTCATCTTCTCATTTACCTTCTTTGTATATTCCTTATCTATTCTAGCCAAGAATTATCCTATGGTCTAGTGGTATCAAGGCTATCTCACAATTAGGAGGTTCATGGTTCAATTCCTACCTATAGCGAACCATATTTTATTTTTATTTTATTTTATTTTAAACCTTTTATTGGCGTTAAAAATTATATAATTACTTTGAATAGCTTAAAATTTTACGGGCATTACAATAGAACCCCCAAGAACACCCACCCCTAAATTGGTGTGTAGAAGGCACTGAGTAGCTTCTACACGCAAGTCGCTTGCATCACACACCACATCAAAACCTTACTTGGCAAGAGATTGCCCCTCTAACAGGGACTATATGTCCTCTTGGAGTTAATATGGAACCATAGCAATACGTAAAAGAATAATTCTCTTACCATATCAATAATGGAAACCCTTTGGAATCATACATGGGGTCCTAGTTTGTTATGTCATGTAACAAATTCTTGTGAAGGAGCATGACAAGGAGAACCTTCCCCCTTTCTCTACCCACACTTTCCCTTAATACACCTATTCTCCCTAGTTACCTCTCCTCGCCCTGATTTCACCCCAACCCTATTTCCTGAGTTGCTCCCAGTCTATTCTCTCTGTCGACATACTTCCTTCCACTCTTTTGGTTGGTTTACATCGAGATGTATATATGACCCAATTAGGTTAGCCGAGTTGATATTTGGCCCTACTTCGACCATGAAACCCCTACATCTATAACTCCCTTAATTTTTCGAGTTGTTTCCCAACTTACTCCTTCGGGTTACTCATCCAGATGCTTTCTGACCATTAGGCTTCTTCGTCTTACCCCGAGTTGCCACCTCATCAACTCGGTTTATTTCCCCGAGTCAGGTCTACTCGGACTAGGTCTCATATCCTACACTACATTCCCTTCCACAGAATTTACCTTACCACTCGTAATTTCTTTCTTTAACTTTGAAGTCATATTATAACAGTATCACTCTTGATTATTTTCTCAAATGTCAGATTAATTTTATCATTTTCCTCAATAATATAGTTATTATTTAAACTAATTAAATCTGAATTAATTAATTTTTTATTAGTTGAATTGATTGGATTTAAATTATAATTAATTGACTTAGACATAGGTATTAATACAATCAACATCTAAATTATTATGATTATGCATTTCAAAAATAAGAATTTCAGAACATTCAACTCTACTAACCTTAATCACAACCCATAATTCTATGAATTTCTTCTTTTTCTCCAGGCACATGTTTTTGTAATGACTGATCCTTCTGCGTCTGAAGCACATGATATGCTCCTTGTTCCTCTGGACTCCTAGCAATGGTGCCTCCTTTGCTGTTGGTTGTGTCGTCCGAGTCTTACGAGTAGAATATTTATTTTTATAGTGTCCTCTCTTCCTGCACTTGAAACAAATAATATGGAATTTAAAGTTTAAATTTACAATATTACCTTTTGGCCTTGTGGGACGCTCTTCCACGGTCAACCCGGTAGAAGATCTTCCGATACTTGCATGTAAGAACACAAAACAAAATGCTTCAAGACTTGGTCTTGGATTAGTAGTGCGGGAGATAACTAAAATTAAATAAATAAACACTAGAGGGGGTGAATAGTGTTTGAAAAACCTTTTCTTTTCTTTGAGTTCAAACCGAAGTATACAGCGAAAACACACAACAAAAGACACAAGTGTTTTTTACTTGGTTCACAGGCCACCGACTGCTAATCCAAGGCCCTGCAATCCTTGATCGCTTCCAAAGGGAAAAGCACTATATATCTCTTCCTAGTTGGAGGAAAGAGACTGAAGGTTTTGGAACCGAAGCTCTGATACCACTTGAAGGGCCGAAGCTTCGCTTCCCACTTCAACTCGGTCGCTTGTTCATGGCGATCCCATCTACGTCCCTGGATTAAAAAAAATGAATCCTTGACATAGAGGGATTACCCAAGCAACCGATCCAACATCATGCTATTCGATTAGAGTGGTCACTTGAACAAACTTATTGTTCAAGCAACCTACCTCTATTCTTCGATTAGCCGCGGAATAGACGATGTACGGATCGCCGGTTTTTGTGTTTATCTTCGGGGTCCAAGTAAATTTGCAACATGCATAGAATAAGAAAAGATTCATAAAAATGAATTATATCTCTTGTTATACCTCTTGATCTTCTATTATATGTCCTTCCTCCTTTTGGACGTCGTGTGGGCGACGATCTTCCAAAAGTCGAAGCCTACTAGAACACATTCTTCCCTTCCTTGCTCGCTCTGAACAAAGGGAAGAATGAAACGAAACTCTTTCTCCTATCTAGAACTGGCCACCAAGCTCCAAGCTTGATGTTTTCGCTGGCCAAAAGCTCCAAGGGAAGAGACCCTAGCTCTTGCCGCCGGCCAAGGAGGAGAGGAAGAGGATTGGGATGCCAGCCAAGAAGAGAAAAGAGAAGTGGGGTGCCGGCCAAAACTCTAGGAAGAAGGAAAGTCTTGCCGCTCAAGGCTTCCCCAAACCTTAGCCGCCCAATGCTTCTCCAAACCCTAGACGCCCAATGCTTCTCCAAACCCTAATCTCCCTTGTGTTTCACGCCCAAGCCCTTAGCCCTCCTTTTATAGAGCTAGGCTTAAGCCTCCTTTTAATATCCACCGTCGGATCTAGGAATTTAATCTCAACCGTCGGATCTAGGGATTTAATCTCAACCGTCGGATCTAGAGATTTAATCTCCACCGTCGGATCTAAAGATTTAATCCCCACCGTTGGATCTAGAGATTCAATCTCTACCATTGGATCTAGAGTTTCATTTTCCATCATCAGATCGAGGCTCCATGAGGGTTTTAATAGGCTACAATAGGGACCATGAGGAGGAGTTGGATCTTGGCCACCCAATGGATCAAGCCCACATAAAGTCTGATCCATTAATGATAATCCATTCCACTTGAGGATTATCATTGATCTACCTCACCAACCCCATAAATAAATATGGGCTTCATATATTATTTGTACAAATGTCTCCCCGTGTTTAAGATCTCAAATGTTCATCAATTAATTAATTTACTGACAATTAATTAATCAACATCTAACTCCATAAGTAGTACCACTCAACCTTATCATCATGCCAGACCAAGTCCACCTGCAGGGTTTACATGATGAACCTTATGAGCTCCTCAAGGGGACATCATCATCCTAATATATAGGATACGATTTCCTCCTATAATCAACGACACACCATAAAAATAATATCATTTCTCAACTTACCGAGCCTATCGATTTACTCTATAAATCTCTCCCATTGGTAAATCAAAGAAATAAATACTAAGTATATGTGCTTGTTATTATATCGGGATTCAGAGCATGTACACCATAATATCCGAGGTCCGATTCAATTATGTAGTCAGCAATAAATCGAATCACTTGTATGTTGGTCCTGCTCAATACACACAAAGTGTTCTAGTGTAATTCCATGGTCAAGACAAACCAATACCAAATCACACTACAACCATTCCAATGGTTTGTCCATAACCATCTCAGTTGTGAGCCTTTACTTATACTTTATAAGGAACTGATAACATGACCTCCCGTGTGACACTACACACCATGTTATCTACAATATAATGTATTAGAAAATATGCATAACCATAAATATGCAAACAATGATCATGTGATTCTTATTTCAAAAATAAAGATGTTCATAAAAAAGATAAACTTTTCAGTATACATCCCAACAGAGACAACCGATTACAATAATGATGTAGAGGATGAGGTAACAAACCTACCTCTCCTCTTAGCAAATAATAAGTAAGAAATAAGCATGGTACCGACAACTGAATTGTAGATGATGCACGGTCGAAGTAGCATTATAGCACATAGAATTATGATCGGAGATCAAGCACACTTAGTAGTTAATTTGATGCTTAGGGTTTGTGTCCTACCCTCCTTTTATAGACTTGTGCCTTGGGATAAGTCCATATCTAGATTCAAAACTAGTGGATCTTTTCTTGAGGTGGAAGCTTATCTTATGATGAGGTGGCGACATCGATCGATAACTCTTTGACCTTGTGCTTTAGGTTGATTTATCGACATCAGTTGACTGATCCTATTAGCATTCGACTGCCTCCAATCGACTACTAAAACCTCTAGTCAACTGCTACACTTGAGAATTCAACCTGACACCTGCAACACAAGGTTAGCACAAGAGATGCATAATGTCATGCAGTGTGACAGTCCTTTGACTATTTGATCTTGACTTCAGCATTCCTCCAAAAGCCTTGGTCAGATCGACGCCTAGGATCGTCCTCTTACCGAGGATGCGTCCTTACCATCGCTCTACACCCGGAGCTTACCTTTGGTCCTCTTAACCTGTCACTTAGCTTTTGGTCACTTAATCACCGAGGTTTCTCCTTCTGAGATTCTTCTGGCGTCTCCCAACCACTGAGGTGTCTAGTCCTGAGATTCTCTTGGTGTCTTTGACCATTGAGGTTTCTCGTCCAGAGATTCTCTTGGTGTCGTTGACCTTAGAAAAGTCTAATATAATATCTGGACACTTAGCATAGCATATGAGAAGACAAAATAGCTTAACTTTGAATCTTTGTCATTATCAAAACCTAGGTTCAATTATCTGGTGCCCCTGCACCAACATATTCTACCCTTCTTATCCATGGGATCTTCAAATCCTTGCATCAAAAAAAACCAATTTACTATTTCACACATAATAAAATGTTCCATTCTGACCTTCCAATATGAAAAGTCTTCGCGGTCGAATGAAGGTGGGAATTTGATATCGTGACCTAGTCCAAGAATTAGCAACTCCAATCCTTCTAGTCCACTAGAGCTTTTGCTCATTTGGTTGTAAAAGAAGTGCATCCTTGCTCTGATACCACTTCTAGGGTATCAGAGAGATTTGTTCTTCTAAGAGCCCCGAGCTCTGATAGCAGTTGTAAGGAACAATCGACTGCCAGAGCTACAGATCAACAGTCGAGCCTCAGTCAACTACATGACCAGTCGATTGGTCATAATAGCAGTCGACTTCAAGTTGACTGTTATACCCTAGCAGTCGATTGTTGTGGACCAGTCGACTGCCAAAGCCTAGCAGTCGACTGCCAAAGCTATATATCAACAGTCGAGCCTCATTCGACTACATTACCAGTCAACTGGTCTTAATCTCAATCGACTGCTCTGAGTCAACTTGGCTCTCAAGTTTCAAAACACTTGGCCAGTCGATTATCCAATACCCCAGTCGACTGATAAATCTCAACAATGAGGTTTAACCCAAGTATGATCTCCTCATACTTGCTCTTTGTCGTGGTACCATTACAAATTAATTATAAAACCCTCTCTACGCTAATATAGCATAGTGAATGATCCAGATTGTTTCCCAACAAGTGTAATTAAAAGAATAGTAGTCTTAAGATTGCTAATTATTATTTTGGATTTTCTATTTTAAAAGGGAATTTAAAATTTAAAAGACTATTCCAACTGAACAAAAGACAATGTACATAATGAAAAATCTAACATAACTAAACTATGATTATGATGAAATTAAAGGAAACATAAACTAAGTATCCTAATCTACTTGCATCTAATTAAAGAACATAAACTCAACATTCAACCCAATTAAAACTTGCAAGACACTAAACTAACTCATTCAACCTTTTAAGTAAACACTACATGAGCATGACGGAAACTAAATCAAGTACGTGCAATCTAAAGATGGAAGCTAAATTTGTTTACAATAAACCGAGTGTACATGAAGAAACAATCACAAAACACATCATCATTGGAAGAAGTTTACATATGGGTTATTGTCCAGAGATGCTGGAAAAATCTGTCGAAGTTGTGTGATGGCTGATCAGAGACTGGAAATGGGCTACCGGAGGAACTGCGATGTTGCTGCCGGAAGCTGAAATGGTTGAGGAAGATGTTGTCCAATTGAAGAGAAGGGGAATCTCTTCTCCTCTTCAGTCGGAGCTGCGATAGAAGTCGACCAACGGTGAATCTTGCTAAAGGATTAGCGGAGCTCGGGGTGGAAGGAAGGAGTCGGTCGTAGATCGTGAAGAAGAGGAGATGCGATCGGGAAGAAGCTGGATGGTGGAGGTGATGATGGAGGAGAAGAGAGTTAATGCCACTGCCGTCCTTGGAGGAGGAGATGAATGGTTGGCGGTGCTTGTGGGTTAGGAGTTGGCGAGCTCGGTGGAAGAAGTGGTGGAGGAAATCGCATGCACCCTGTGAAGAAGAAAATGATCCTGAAAAGATGAAGAAGCCAATTTATAATCATAGCCTAGATCTCATCCAATAGCCCAGATTGCTCCGATCTCTAATGAACAGATCTGATTGAATCTGAATGGACGATCATAATCAGTCTAATCTGAATGAAAGGTTAGGATGTCTAGATCTTGGTGTATGGTTTGGATTTCTTTAGATCGAGATGGATGGCTCAGAATCAGTCAAATCTCATCGGATGGTCATGATTGAGCAAATCTAGACTCTTGATTAAATTGCTTTAGATCTTGATGAAGGATCCAGATTAATCCAGCTTGAAACACCCTCTTTTAACCCTAGATTAAGCCATATTTTATCCAACTTGAGTCTAGTCCATTAGCTCATCTTGATCTCCTACAAATAAAGTATAAAATTTGCATATAAGTCCACAAATTTAGGAGAATTTACAATAGGGTTCAAAATATATCTAAACTCGTAAAACATTCTAAGAATCGATAATTAACCACACGAGAGGATATAAAACATCGAAATTAAGGACCAAAATAGCATACTAAAATATTGTTATCAACCAGTCGATTGTTAAACCCTAGCAGTCGACTGCTAGAGCCACAGATCAACAGTCGAGCCTCAGTTGACTATATGATCAGTCGACTGATCATAATCCCAGTCGACTACACTGAGTCAACTTAGTTCTCAAGTGTCAAAACACTTGGCTAGTTGACTATCCAATACCCCAGCAACTGATAAATCTCAACATTGAGCTTTAACCCAAGTATGATCCCCTCATACTTGCTACACACCCACACCCTAGACCTAAACCTTCTAGCCACCTCCATCAGCCTCATGCCTGTTGGATCCCTCTAAGTCCTCCATGACTTGTTCATCCATACTCTAGCATTTATATGCTTCCATCAACTATTTTCAAGCTAATCGGGTCTACTTTGCCAAGGTACATTTGAACTTATGTCGCCAAGACAAACGCTTGAACTTTACGCCGCAAAACATTGGATATATGCTACCAAGACTACATGTTTGGACTTTATGTCACCAATATCACATCCTTGGACTTGCCAATTGCCAAGCATCCACACTTGGACTTTCACCGCCAAAGTTCACTTGGACTTTATGCCGCCAAGACTACACACTTGGACTTATGCTACAAATGATGGCATGATAGGAGGCTCGTGGCTCCCATGTCCCCGGATGAAAATTTTCACTAATGAAAACTAATCCGGATGGGATGAGTTTCCTAAGCTCAACCAATTCGTCGTCGTGCTAACGACTTGAGCGATCGCTTGAACAAACTAGTTGTTCAAGCAACAAAAACTCTTCTAGTCGGTTAGTCGCGGAAGAGACGACGGACGGATCGCCAATTTTTGTGTTTATCTTCGGGGTCCATGATTATACAAATACATATGGATGTAGACATGTATAATCAACACATACAAACATATTAATAAGAACATGCAAAGATCAATAATAAAACTTGTAAAACTTTTATACATCTCGATCTTCTATCATATGTCCTAACCTCCTTGTAGACTTCGTGTGGGCGAAGATTCTCTACGAGTTGAAGCTTCCTAGATCTTCTTGAATCAAAAGAAAGAAGCACTCTCCTTCCCTTCTTGCTTGAGCCAACCACCAAGCCACAAAAGCTTGTTGCCGCCGACCCCAAGAAAAGAGAATAAGATATCCAACCAAGGAACCAAACAAGAGAACAATCCCTAGCTCCTAGTGCCGCCAGCCAAGAGGAAAAGGATGAGAGAATGACCGGCCAAAGGGGAGTAATAGAAGACCCTAAAACCCCTTTGTGCCACTGGCCCTAGAGGGAGTGAAGAGGAGAAGATCCTTCGGAAGAAAGCTTAGGGTTTCTTATATCTTTGTGACGCCAACCACAAGGGGATAGAGTCGGCCAAGCAAAGAGACCTAAACCCTAATTCTTGATCCTCATCGTGTCACCCCCTTAGCCTCCCTTTTTTAGAACTTAGGAGAAAGTTGGTTATTAATGAGGTGGCCAAAAAATTAGAAACTAATTCCTAATTAATCTTGCTGCCCAAGGTAGCAAGGAATTAGTAAAAAAAAATTTATACCTCCTCTAATCTTGCTTCCCAAGGTGGCATAGAAAATAGAATTTTTTTTTTTACCAATTCTAATCTTGAAAAAAAAAATTTAACTAATTCAAATCTTGCCACCTAAGGTGGCATAGAATTAGGAAATAAAATTTTTTTTATCGATCTTTAAACTTGTCGCCCACCTCATCCAACCTCTCCTCTCCCTTTCCTTTCCTTTCCCTCTCCTTTCCTTTCCCTCCCCTTTCTTTTCCTTCTATTCTTATATCTATGCTTCATGAGGATTATATTAGGCTACGATAGGGACCATGAGGAGGAGTTGGATCTTGGCCACCCGATGGATCGAAACTATACAAACTTGATCCATCAATGATGTTCCATTCCACTAGAGGATCATCATTGAATTACCTCACCAACCCCCATAAATTAATATGGGCTCCATACATTATTTGTACATCCATCTCTCCGTGTTTAAGATATCGAATGTCCATAAATTTATTGATTTACCGACCATCAATCAATTAACATCTAAATCCTCGAGTAGTACCACTCAACCTTATCATCATGTTGACTAAGTCAACCTGCAGGGTTTACATGATGAACCTTATGAGCTCCTCAAGGGGACATCATCAACCTAATATATAGGACACGGTCTCCTCCTATAATTAACGACACACTATGTAAATAATATCATTTCCCAACTTACCGGGCATATTAATTTAATCCATTTAAATCTCACCCTTTGGTAAATCAAAGAAATAAATACTAAGTACATGTGCCCGTTATTATATCGGGATTAAGAGAATGTACAATATAATATCCGAGGTCCGATTCAATTATGTAGTCAGCAATAAATTGAATCACCTCTATGTCGGTCCTGCTCAATACACCTAAGTGTACTAGTATAACTCTATGTTCAAGACAAACCAATACCAAGCTACACTACAACCATGCCAATGGTTTGTCCAAAATCATCTTGGTTGTGAGCCTCTACTTATATTCTACAAGGGACTGATAACATGATCTTCTGTGTCACACCAAGCACCATGTTATCTACAATGTAAAGTATTGGACAATATGCACACATATAATAAATATAAAGTGCAAACAATGATCATGTGATTCTTATTTCAAAATAAAAATGTTCATACAAAAGAGCTAGGCTTTCAGTATACATCCCAACAATCTCCCACTTATACTAAAAGACTATGCGGTCATCACACTACCATACATCTGATCCCCATGTCCTCCAAATGCCTATCAAACGCTTTCGCTGAAAGGGCCTTAGTGAATGGAACAACTAGGTTATCCTATGATGCAATCTTGGCGACAACTACTTCTCCTCGCTTTACGATCTCTCGTATCAGGTGGTACTTGCGCTCTATGTGTTTACTCGCCTTATGGGCTCGTGGTTCCTTCGAGTTTGCAACTGCACCACTGTTATCACAATAAATTGTGATAGTTCTGGGCAAACCAGGAATCACATCCAAGTCCATCAAGAAGTTCTTGAGCCATACAACTTCCTTGGCTGCCTCAGAGGCTGCCACATACTCAGCTTCCATGGTAGAGTCCGCCACGCATTTCTGCTTGACACTCCTCCATACTATGGCTTCACCTTCAAAAGTAAACACAAACCCTGAGGTAGACTTACTATTGTCCCTATCTGATTGTAAATAAGAATCCGTGTAACCCACAGGGACTAATTGATTTGCCCGGTAAACCAGCATATAATCCATAGTCCTTCTCAGGTACTTCAATATATGCTTTACTGTAGTCCAATGTCCCTGTCCAGGATTACTCTGATATTTGCTAACCATTCCCACGGAAAAGCAGATATGTGGTCTCGTACATAGCATAGCATACATGAGGCTTCCTACTGCCGAAGCATAAGAAACCGCCTTCATCTCCTTTATCTCCTTTGATGTTTTGGGACACATCTCTTTAGATAAAGGTACTCCATGCCTAAAAGGTAGAAAACCTTTCTTGGAGTTCTGCATGCTAAAACGAGCAAGGATAGTGTCAATGTATGAAGCTTGAGATAAGCACAACATCCTTTTCTTGCGATCCCTTATCACCTTGATCCCAAGGATGTGTCCCACTTCTCCCAAGTCCTTCATATCAAATTGTTTGGACAACCATACCCTTACGTCTCATAACACTCTGATATTGTTGCCAACTAACAAAATGTCATCTACGTATAGTACAAGAAATACCACTATGTTTCTATCACATCTCTTGTATACACAAGGCTCATCCGGACTTTGAATAAATCCATATGACTGGATTACCTCATCAAAGCAGATGTTCCAAGATCTAGAAGCTTGCTTCAATCCATAAATGGACCGATTAATCTTACAAACAAGATGCTCTTTGCCCTTTGCAATGAATTCCTCTGGTTGCTTCATATAGATGTTTTCCTCAAGACTTCCATTAAGGAGAGTTGTCTTGACATCCATCTACCAAATCTCATAATCCTCATGAGCAGCAATAGATAAGAGAATCCGGATAGACTTAAGCATAGCTACCGGTGAAAAGGTCTCCTCATAATCGATACCCTCGTTCTGAGTATACCCTTTCGCAACAAGTCTAGCTTTGAAGGTCTCAACATTCCCGTCTACTCCTCTCTTTCTCTTGTAGATCCACTTGCATCCAATGACTTACACACCATCAGGTGGATCTACTAGCTCCCAGACATGATTAGAAATTCATAGATTATATCTCTGTATTCATCGCTCTTTTCAAAGATATCGCATCTCTATCTTGGAGTGCCTCGTCATATGTCCAGGGATCAGTTTCATGTTTACCTAGGACTAAGTCCGAAGACTCTCTCAAGAACATGAATCTCATGGGTTGTCTAACAACCCTCCCACTATGACGAGGTGCCTCTTGTGTATGCTCTATGACACGCGGTGCAGTGACTTGTGGTATTTCCTCTTGTACCGGTGGTACTGAAGTCGGGACTTACCCTGTCAACTCCTCAAGAACAATCCTACTCGTGGGATTGTGGTTCATCACATAGTCCTCGTCTAGAAATCTGGCATTCGTACTCACGATCACCTTCTGATCTCTAGGACTATAGAACAAACCACCCTTCGTTACCTTAGGGTAGTCAACAAACAAGCGTACTTCTGTATGAGATTCCAACTTACCAGCATCTCCCTTCAGCACATGTGCTGGACTACCCAAATCCGAATATGTCTTAGACTAGGCTTTCGCCCAGTCCACAATTCTGTGGGAGTAAAGGGTACTGATGTCACGCCCGCCCTTCCGGGACCCTAAATGTCCGGAGAGGCGGCGCGTGACGCGACCGTACATACATTACATACAGCGGAAGACTTTATACATACTTCTTAATTCTCACAGCGGAAGACTTTAGACATACTTCTTAATACTTTTTTTTTTGTTTTTCTTTTAAACATAAACATGCATTAACACATATATACATATATATATATATATATACTTCTTCTTCTTAGCATAGAGTATGCTTCATAGCGTGGATAGATACTTCTTCTTACTTCTTCTTTACTTCTTCTTCTTAACATAGAGCATGCATCATATATGCAGATACTTAGCGCTTAGTAAATTCATAACATCATCATCATAAGGAGACATAAGTGAGGACATGAATAGACATCTTTATCATAGGTAAACATGTTTAGACCTAACGGATCTTCTCCACCATGCCACTACCACACACATTGGCCCCTCCTGCTGCTCCCTTTAGTTTATCCATCCCTTACCCTTATCTGCAGTACGAGGGAAAGATAAACTATAAGCACATAGGCTTAGTAAGATCCTGTCCTACTCACTAAAACCATAAATTATCATTAATCATGGCATGCAGCATTCACAACATAGAAGCAATATAACATGTAACATACTTGGTGTCATCAACTTAACATGTAGCATAAGTAACGTAAGTGAAATATAGCATGGATCACCGTATCATCAAACATAACTTGTAATGTATCTAACGTAAACATGTAAACATTCATAGCATATCATAAAGCATAAATTTCATAACGTATCTAACGTAAGCATGTAAACATTCATAACATATCATAAAACATAACTTTCATGACATATCTGACGTAAGCATGTAAACGTTCATAACATATCATAAAACATAACTTTCATAACATATAACTTAACGTTCTTGGCATATCGTTTTCTTGGCATATCGTTTAACATAACATGTAACTTAACAATCATGGCATATTATTTAACATTACATGTAACTTAACAATCATCGCATATTACTTAACATAACATGTAACTTAACAATCATGACATATTATTTAACATAACATGTAACTTAACAATCATGGCATATTATTTAACATTACATGTAACTTAACAATCATGGCATATTACTTAACATAACATGTAACTTAACAATCATGGCATATTACTTAACATAACATGTAACTTAACAATCATGACATATTATTTAACATTACATGTAACTTAACAATCATGGCATATTACTTAACATAACATGTAACTTAACAATCATGACATATTATTTAACATAACATGTAACTTAACAATCATGGCATATTAACATAACATGTAACTTAACAATCATGACATATTATTTAACATAACATGTAACTTAACAATCATGGCATATTATTTAACATTACATGTAACTTAACAATCATGGCATATTACTTAACATAACATGTAACTTAACAATCATGGCATATTACTTAACATAACATGTAACTTAACAATCATGACATATTATTTAACATTACATGTAACTTAACAATCATGGCATATTATTTAACATTACATGTAACTTAACAATCATGGCATATTACTTAACATAACATGTAACTTAACAATCATGGCATATTAATTAACATAACATGTAACTTAACAATCATGACATATTATTTAACATTACATGTAACTTAACAATCATGGCATATTACTTAACATAACATGTAACTTAACAATCATGACATATTATTTAACATAACATGTAACTTAACAATCATGGCATATTACTTAACATAACATGTAACTTAACAATCATGACATATTATTTAACATAACATGTAACTTAACAATCATGGCATATTATTTAACATTACATGTAACTTAACAATCATGGCATATTACTTAACATAACATGTAACTTAACAATCATGGCATATTACTTAACATAACATGTAACTTAACAATCATGACATATTATTTAACATTACATGTAACTTAACAATCATGGCATATTACTTAACATAACATGTAACTTAACAATCATGACATATCATTTAACATAACATGTAACTTAACAATCATGACATACATATGCAAGATGCTTTTGAAAATATATATACTAGGTACGTAAATATAAATCTCAACATATTTGGGCCCGGCATTGTACCACTTCTTCATTATCATAGCGCGCATCCCTAAATAGGCCCGAGGTAGCAAGTCTCGAACCTAATAGGTTCCTAGGCCCGAGTCTTATTCCATCGACCTAGGGGCAATCGTCATAGCGTAGAAGCCCATCCTAGGCCCGAGTCTTACTCCATCGACCTAAGGCATCTTGGAGCCCATCCCGTACTAGGCCCGAATCTTATTCCATCGACCTAGGGGCAATCATACATAGAAGCCCATCCTAGGCCCGAGTCTTATTCCATCGACCTAGGGCATCTTAGGAGCCCATCCCTTCTTTGGACCTTGTTTAGGTCTTGGTACAAGCCATGCAGAAGGTAAAATACTTATATGCTTACTGTACTACATGTCTTATTAACATAGCATAGCATACTTCGTTTCATAACACATCATGCTTCATTTCATTAACATAGCATAGCATACTTCATTTCATACACCTCATGCTTCACTTCATTAACATAGCATAGCATACTTCATTTCATACACATCATTCTTCATTTCATTTTCATGACATGGCATAATTCATTTCATACACATCATGCTTCATTTCATTTACATAGCATGGCATACTTCATTTCATAACAACATAACTTATTTCATTAACATAGCATGGCATGCTTCATTTCATAACAACCTAACTTATTTCTTTAACATAGCATGGCATACTTCATTTCATAACAACATAACTTATTTCATTTTCATAGCATGGCATACTTCATTTCATAACAACATATCCTATTTCATTAACATAGCATGGCATACTTCATTTCCTAACAACATAACTTATTTCATTAACATAACATAGCATACAATTCATGGTATGGACTTCATTGTACCCTAAAGACCCAAGGTGGCAGAATGGTCCATGTAGGGCCTTTAGGTTTAACTGACCTAATCCCTTTTTTAAACCTTAACCTCATCATCTAGTTACAAAACATAGTATGAAACTTCATTGAAACCCTATAGGGGTTTGTAATAGAACTATAGTGTTCATTAGGGTTAGCTTTTGTTCTAACCCACTTTAAACCCTAAAATCATCATCTAGTTCCCATAATATGGCATGGAACTTCATTGAAACCCTAAAGTAGGGTTTGGTCGAATAGGTCTTGTTGTTCCTTAGGGTTAGCTTTTGTTCTAATCCGTTTTAAACCCTAAAATCATCATCTAGTTCCCATAGTATGGCATGGAACTTCATTGAAACCCTAAAATAGGGTTTGGCCGAATAGAACTAAAGTGTTCATTAGGGTTAGCTTTTGTTCTAACCCACTTTAAACCCTAACATCATGATCTAGTTATAAACATAGCATAAACATAGCATAGAGCTTCTTTGAGACCCTAGTTCATGACTTGGCGAATGGGTCATGGAGGACTCTAGTGTTAGATCTTTACCCTAATCCCTATAACATGCTAACATCATCACTTGCAAGCAAAAACAAGATATAACTTCAATAAAACACTAACAAAACTCATGTTGGCCGAATGGTTCATAGGGTTCCCTAGGTTCAACTTTTGACCTAATCCATTTTAAGCCCTAACATCATCATCTAATTACAAAAGCATGGCATACAACTTCATGGAAACCCTAGATCATATCTTAAAAATAACTATATAGATTTCTTTTATAAAGCGTCCAACCAAGCTACTCGTATGCAGGTGAGGGATACTTACTTCCTTCGCTTTGTTTTGGGTGGAGAAGATGACCTAAAGAAGTCACCTAGCTTTCTCCTAGCTTGAATGGGGCTCTCGGCCAAGGGAAGAAGAAGGAGAGGAGACAAGAAATAATCTTGCCATAGTACCCTTCTTGGTGCTCTTGACCCTTAGATGGTTATTAGCCCCTTAGATGAACCCTTCCCTTTGCCTAACTCTCTAGGGTGACACCCTATTTTGTTTTGGCCGAAACTTCAAGGAAGAAGGCTTAGGGTTTGTGGAGGATGAAGAGGAGAGGAAGAATGGAAGAAAGAAGTGGCCAAGTGGAACTTCCCTCTTCTTTATAAAGGGGGGAGGAAGAGAAGTTCCTTTTTTCTTTTTCTATGCCTCTTCATTTACCCTTAGTTCCATTTATCTATAGTTCCCCCTCTTCCTCTAATAGTAAGCTATTGCTAAGCACTTGGTCATCACATGCATGGTAAGAGTTAACTCTCACCAAGAGGTTTAAGGTTCAAACCTCACCTCTCCACTTTTATTCTTTTATCATCATTTTTTTTTCCAAGATTCCATATATAATCTCCTAGACATGATATTAAATTCTATACAAAAATTATTATAAAATTTCTAGAGCTTGGGATGAAAGGGAGGAAAAGGAAATGGGGAATTCGGCCAAGGATGAGGAAGAAGGAGGATGAAGAAGGAAAGTGGGGTTTTACCTCCACTCTTCTCTTAATTCTCCTCTTTAATACCTAGGGAATGAACACCCATCTATATTCTTTGTATATTCTTTATATATCTTATCCATAAATTATCCTAGGGTCTAGTGGTGTCAAGGCTACCTCCCTATTAGGAGGTTCATGGTTCAAATCATACCTATAACCATCTTTTATTTATTTTATTTTTAACCATTTTATGGTCTTAAAACCTATATAATTACTTTGCCTAGTTTAGAATTTTGCGGGCGTTACAATCCTTCATACCTATAAAAGTTTCGTCCTCGAAACTTAGAACAACTCCGGATACTTTTATTTCATGTCATCCTCGCGTTCCTAAGTTGCTTCTTCAAACTTTTGATTTTTGTCATGTGACTTTAACTAAAGGTACTCCTTTGGTTCTCTATTTCTTAATTTCTCGATTTATTATTTGAATAGGTCGACTTTCATAACTTAAATCTTCTTGAACTTGTACCGTTTGTGGCTCGATCACATGGTCTTATTAACTCTATGCAATCTGATCTCCTTCTCAACATACAACTGAGCTAGTTGTTCCATTGAGTACGATACTTGATTGCTAGAAAATAGGGAGATTTTTGTTAATCTTTCAACAATCACCTAAATAGCTTTATATCCATTAGTTGTTTTGGGTAGTCCTACTATGAAGTCCATAGCTCTATCTTCCTACTTCCATTCTGGGTACTATGAAGTCCATAGCTATATCTTCCCACTTCCATTCTGGGATTTGAATAGGCTACAGAACTCCTGTAGCTGTCCCTGGAGTTCCGTAACCACATGCATAAGATCAGGTGGGGGTACTATCTCATCTACTCTATTACTATGTCTCCTAGTCATGTTTATCTTCACATATTAGAGTAAGGCTAGTATAAGATTATCGTTCATTTATCTATGCATAGTTAAACTAAAAGTTAGCATAAGGGGTATCACACATATTTTCATGCGTATTTAAGCTAAAGGCATTTTATATCATACATGAAAAAAAGTAAGCTAAAGGCATTTTATATCGTATGTGAACGAAATAAGCTAAAGGCATTTTATATCATACATGAACAAAATAAGCTAAAGGCATTTTTTTTTTTTTATATATATCATACATGAACAAAATAAGCTAAAGGCATTTTATGTCATACATGAACAAAATAAGCTAGAGGCATTTTACATCATACATGAGCAAGCATAAGGGTATCATACATACTTTCATGCATATTTGACTAAAAGCATTCCTTATCATACATAAGCATAAGACTATCATACCTATATTCATGCATATTTAACTAAACAAAAAAAAACATCTCTTATCATTCATGAACAAAATAAGCTAATGGCATTTCATATCATACAGGAATCAAGCATAAGGGAAAGGCATTTTATAAATAAGCTAGAGGCATTTTATATTATACATGAACTAAATAATCTAAAGATATTTCATATCATGCATGATCAAAATTAACAAAATTTAGAGTATAGACATAGAATTCTTACTTGGAGCAGCAGGATTTGGAGCTTGATGTGTGTGTAGTGGAAAGGCAGATCCGCTCTGATACCAACCTGTCACGCCCGCCCTTCCGGGACCCTAAATGTCCGGAGAGGCGGCGCGTGACGCGACCGTACATACATTACATACAGCGGAAGACTTTATACATACTTCTTAATTCTCACAGCGGAAAACTTTAGACATACTTCTTAATACTTTTTTTTTTTTGTTTTTCTTTTAAACATAAACATGCATTAACACATATATACATATATATATATATACTTCTTCTTCTTAGCATAGAGTATGCTTCATAGCGTGGATAGATACTTCTTCTTACTTCTTCTTTATTTCTTCTTCTTAACATAGAGCATGCATCATATATGCAGATACTTAGCGCTTAGTAAATTCATAACATCATCATCATAAGGAGACATAAGTGAGGACATGAATAGACATCTTTATCATAGGTAAACATGTTTAGACCTAACGGATCTTCTCCACCATGCCACTACCACACACATTGGCCCCTCCTGCTGCTCCCTTTAGTTTATCCATCCCTTACCCTTATCTGCAGTACGAGGGAAAGATAAACTATAAGCACATAGGCTTAGTAAGATCCTGTCCTACTCACTAAAACCATACATTATCATTAATCATGGCATGCAGCATTCACAACATAGAAGCAATATAACATGTAACATACTTGGTGTCATCAACTTGCATGGATCACCGTATCATCAAACATAACTTGTAATGTATCTAACGTAAACATGTAAACATTCATAGCATATCATAAAGCATAACTTTCATAACGTATCTAACGTAAGCATGTAAACATTCATAACATATCATAAAACATAACTTTCATGACATATCTGACGTAAGCATGTAAACGTTCATAACATATCATAAAACATAACTTTCATAACATATAACTTAACGTTCTTGGCATATCGTTTTCTTGGCATATCATTTAACATAACATGTAACTTAACAATCATGGCATATTATTTAACATTACATGTAACTTAACAATCATCGCATATTACTTAACATAACATGTAACTTAACAATCATGACATATTATTTAACATAACATGTAACTTAACAATCATGGCATATTATTTAACATTACATGTAACTTAACAATCATGGCATATTACTTAACATAACATGTAACTTAACAATCATGGCATATTACTTAACATAACATGTAACTTAACAATCATGACATATTATTTAACATTACATGTAACTTAACAATCATGGCATATTACTTAACATAACATGTAACTTAACAATCATGACATATTATTTAACATAACATGTAACTTAACAATCATGGCATATTACTTAACATAACATGTAACTTAACAATCATGACATATTATTTAACATAACATGTAACTTAACAATCATGGCATATTATTTAACATTACATGTAACTTAACAATCATGGCATATTACTTAACATAACATGTAACTTAACAATCATGGCATATTACTTAACATAACATGTAACTTAACAATCATGACATATTATTTAACATTACATGTAACTTAACAATCATGGCATATTATTTAACATTACATGTAACTTAACAATCATGGCATATTACTTAACATAACATGTAACTTAACAATCATGGCATATTACTTAACATAACATGTAACTTAACAATCATGACATATTATTTAACATTACATGTAACTTAACAATCATGGCATATTACTTAACATAACATGTAACTTAACAATCATGACATATTATTTAACATAACATGTAACTTAACAATCATGGCATATTACTTAACATAACATGTAACTTAACAATCATGACATATTATTTAACATAACATGTAACTTAACAATCATGGCATTTTATTTAACATTACATGTAACTTAACAATCATGGCATATTACTTAACATAACATGTAACTTAACAATCATGGCATATTACTTAACATAACATGTAACTTAACAATCATGACATATTATTTAACATTACATGTAACTTAACAATCATGGCATATTACTTAACATAACATGTAACTTAACAATCATGACATATCATTTAACATAACATGTAACTTAACAATCATGACATACATATGCAAGATGCTTTTGAAAATATATATACTAGGTACGTAAATATAAATCTCAACATATTTGGGCCCGGCATTGTACCACTTCTTCATTATCATAGCGCGCATCCCTAAATAGGCCCGAGGTAGCAAGTCTCGAACCTAATAGGTTCCTAGGCCCGAGTCTTATTCCATCGACCTAGGGGCAATCGTCATAGCGTAGAAGCCCATCCTAGGCCCGAGTCTTACTCCATCGACCTAAGGCATCTTGGAGCCCATCCCGTACTAGGCCCGAATCTTATTCCATCGACCTAGGGGCAATCATACATAGAAGCCCATCCTAGGCCCGAGTCTTATTCCATCGACCTAGGGCATCTTAGGAGCCCATCCCTTCTTTGGACCTTGTTTAGGTCTTGGTACAAGCCATGCTGAATGTAAATTACTTATATGCTTCTTGTACTACATGTCTTATTAACATAGCATAGCATACTGCTTCATAACACATCATGCTTCATTTCATTAACATAGCATAGCATACTTCATTTCATACACCTCATGCTTCACTTCATTAACATAGCATAGCATACTTCATTTCATACACATCATTCTTCATTTCATTTTCATGACATGGCATAATTCATTTCATACACATCATGCTTCATTTCATTTACATAGCATGGCATACTTCATTTCATAACAACATAACTTATTTCATTAACATAGCATGGCATGCTTCATTTCATAACAACCTAACTTATTTCTTTAACATAGCATGGCATACTTCATTTCATAACAACATAACTTATTTCATTTTCATAGCATGGCATACTTCATTTCATAACAACATATCCTATTTCATTAACATAGCATGGCATACTTCATTTCCTAACAACATAACTTATTTCATTAACATAACATAGCATACAATTCATGGTATGGACTTCATTGTACCCTAAAGACCCAAGGTGGCCGAATGGTCCATGTAGGGCCTTTAGGTTTAACTGACCTAATCCCCTTTTTAAACCTTAACCTCATCATCTAGTTACAAAACATAGTATGAAACTTCATTGAAACCCTATAGTGGGGTTTGGCCGAATAGAACTATAGTGTTCATTAGGGTTAGCTTTTGTTCTAACCCACTTTAAACCCTAAAATCATCATCTAGTTCCCATAATATGGCATGGAACTTCATTGAAACCCTAAAGTAGGGTTTGGCCAATAGGTCTTGTTGTTCCTTAGGTTAGCTTTTGTTCTAATCCGTTTTAAACCCTAAAATCATCATCTAGTTCCCATAGTATGGCATGGAACTTCATTGAAACCCTAAAATAGGGTTTTAATAGAACTAAAGTGTTCATTAGGGTTAGCTTTTGTTCTAACCCACTTTAAACCCTAACATCATGATCTAGTTATAAACATAGCATAAACATAGCATAGAGCTTCTTTGAGACCCTAGTTCATGACTTGGCCGAATGGGTCATGGAGGCCTCTAGGGTTAGATCTTTACCCTAATCCCTATAACATGCTAACATCATCACTTGCAAGCAAAAACAAGATATAACTTCAATAAAACACTAACAAAACTCATGTTGGCCGAATGGTTCATAGGGTTCCCTAGGTTCAACTTTTGACCTAATCCATTTTAAGCCCTAACATCATCATCTAATTACAAAAGCATGGCATACAACTTCATGGAAACCCTAGATCATATCTTGGCCGAAAATAACTATATAGATTTCTTTTATAAAACGTCAACCGAAGCTACTCGTATGCAGGTGAGGGATACTTACTTCCTTCGCTTTGTTTTGGGTGGAGAAGATGACCTAAAGAAGTCACCTAGCTTTCTCCTAGCTTGAATGGGGCTCTCGGCCAAAGGAAGAAGAAGGAGAGGAGACAAGAAATAATCTTGCCATAGTACCCTTCTTGGTGCTCTTGACCCTTAGATGGTTATTAGCCCCTTAGATGAACCCTTCCCTTTGCCTAACTCTCTAGGGTGACACCCTATTTTGTTTTGGCCGAAACTTCAAGGAAGAAGGCTTAGGGTTTCGGTGGAGGATGAAGAGGAGAGGAAGAAGGAAGAAAGAAGTGGCCAAGTGGAACTTCTCTCTTCTTTATAAAGGGAGGAAGAGAAGTTTCTCTTCTCTTTGTCATGCCTCTTCATTTACTCTTATCACACTTATCTATAATTCCCCCTCTTCCTCTAATAGTAAGCTATTGCTAAGCACTTGGTCATCACATGCATGGTAAGAGTTAACTCTCACCAAGAGGTTTAAGGTTCAAACCTCACCTCTCCACTTTTATTCTTTTATCATCATTTTTTTTTCCAAGATTCCATATATAATCTCCTAGACATGAAATTAAATTCTATACAAAAATTATTATAAAATTTCTAGAGCTTGGGATGAAAAGGGAGGAAAGGGAAATGGGGAATTCGGCCAAGGATGAGGAAGAAGGAGGATGAAGAAGGAAAGTGGGGTTTTACTTCCACTCTTCTCTTAATTCTCCTCTTTAATACCTAGGGAATGAACACCCATCTATATTCTTTGTATATTCTTTATATATCTTATCCATAAATTATCCTAGGGTCTAGTGGTGTCAAGGCTACCTCCCTATTAGGAGGTTCATGGTTCAAATCATACCTATAACCATCTTTTATTTATTTTATTTTTAACCATTTTATGGTCTTAAAACCTATATAATTACTTTGCCTAGTTTAGAATTTTGCGGGCGTTACAACTGACTTAGATGGAACCAAGTTCAGAATGTGTGCTGTCATTTCCAGAGAAAACCCCCAGAATGAATTAGGTAACTCAGAATAACTCATCATCGATCTGACCATCTCCATAAGAGTCCTATTCCTTCGCTCCGCCACACCATTCTACTGGGGTGCGCCAGGTGCGGACAATTGGAATTGAATCTCAACCTTAGATAAGTAACTCCTAAACTCTCCCAAGAGGTACTCGCCACCACGATCAGATCGTAGTGTCTTGATACTTTTACCTTGACGGTTCTCCACATCAACCTTGAATTCTTTGAACCTGTCAAAGCATTCAGACTTGCGGCGCATCAAGTAAATGTATCCAAACCTTGAATAATCGTCTATAAAAGAGACAAAGTATTCAAAGCCACCTCTAGCCTGGATAAACATAGGACCACACAAATCAGAATGAACCAATTCCAATACATCTTTGGCTCTATACCCCTTAGCCTTAAAAGGCCTCTTGGTCATCTTACCTTCCAAGCAAGACTCGTAGGTTGGGAGATCTTCCACCACTAATAAACCCAAGGGTCCATCAGCTATCATCCTTTGAATTCTACTCAGGTTAATATGACCAAGTCTTAGGTGCCAAAGATATGTCTGGTTCATTTTTGATGGTTCTTTTCTCTTATTAGACTTAGAAGATGAGTTATTCACTTCTATATGCATCGTGGGAGTTTTCGGTTCAAGAGTATACAAATTGCCAACCAATGTACCAGAACAGATAATCTCCCTATTCCTTTTTATAACAACTTTGTCATTAAAAGAAATAGAATATCCATCCAAAAACAATTTAGAAACTGAAATTAGATTCTTTCTAAAAGAAGGTACAAAAAGACAATTTATCAAAACCAAAACTTTATTCCTATCAAAAGATAAATAAACGTCTCCCACTACAATAGCCGCCACCTTTGAAGCATTGCCCATGAAGACGGTAATCTCTCCCTCAGCTAGTCGTCGGGTTTCCTGGAACCCCTGCAAAGTATTGCAGACATGATCAGTGGCTCCTGTATCTACACACCAGGTACTGGTAGATAACACTGCTAATCATGTTTCAACAACTACACAAGAAGATATACCTTTGTTCTTTCGGCGAGGATAGTCCGCCTTCCAATGTCCAGTCTGCTTGCAAGTGAAGCATTTGCCTTTTGGCTTCTTCACTCCTGCCTGAGGTCCTGCTGTCACTTTCTTTGCTCCACCTTGCTTCTTCTTCTTCTTCCCTTTCGGTTTACAAGTAGAAACCTTCTGAGCAACCATGGCTTGAGCGCTTTGTGAAAAGCCCTCTGCGCTTTGGAGATCTCGGAAGCTCGCGCCAATGAATACAACCTCTTGTTCATGTTGTAGTTGAGGCGCAGAATCGCCAAAACTCCTAGGCAGAGATCGGAGAATGATATCGACACGGGTTTCATCGATCTCACTCGAGGACTTCCATCTCATTCAGATGAGCCATCATCTTGAGAACATGGTCCCTGACGGGTGTTCCCTCGATCATGGTGGTCGTCATCAAATTCCTCATTGCCTCCTGTCTGGCCGCCCTACTCTAATGTCCAAAAAGTTCCTTGAGATTGAGCATCATGTCATAAGTCGTGGCCATGGCCTGATGCTGATGTTGCAGCACATTTGACATAGATGCCAAAATGTAACACTGCGCCATCTCATCTGCCTTGATCCATTTCTTATAACTATCTTTCTCCTTTTCATCAGAGTCATCGGTGGGCTTAGGAGGACAGACCTCGAAGAGTACAAATTTGTACTCCTCTGCAGTTAAGACAATATCAAAATTTCTTTTCCAATCAATATAATTTGTTCCAGTAAGTTTATTTTCTTTCAATATCACAGCAAGTGGGTTGAAAGCCATTTTAAAAAAAACCTAAGAATCACAATGATCAAAATATTAGATTTCAAATATCATTGATTCCTCAAACAATAAAATTTCGAAATCAACCAACACCTCAAAACACCGAGAATATCACATGCCATGATAGTGTGGACGTATATGAATTCTACATTTGTAAGAGGAGGTTTAACCCATTAATTTTATTATTTTGTCAACCTTACTTTTTGACAAATAAAATTAATAGTTGGTTTCTCTTTGGCCCTACAAATAAAAGCAGTGACTCCGATGGGGAGGATATTTTTTATTTGCATCTAAGTGTGCACTATTACACGATACTAAGGGAATTATCTCGGATTATGTGCCTTACCGATGGGGAAGTACACACACTCCTAATTAATTTCCTATAACCATTATTTGACCTAGTGATCCACAAACAAACTCATCCGATGGGGAGGAAGGCACTCAGAGCCGACGCGCAAGTTTGTTGCATCACACGTCAAATTGTAATGGAGGCCGCGGGAATTAATTATAATGTCCCTCTCCCACTTAGTAAATTGACATTGAGGAATTTTCAAGCACACACAACATGCATATAAAACAAATCAGCAATAAATATGGAAAAAATCAGAATTTTCCCAACTATTAAGGCATTGTTCTCCAATATGCGTCCCGTCGTGTCGCCACCTCGTCCGCTCCACCTTTTCCCATGCGCAAGTCACCAAAGAGATCCGAGCTAAGATAAACTATTTTAATTTACATCCATCGATCCTATACTCCATGAAGGAATGTACAAATAATCTAGATCGAAAGTGAGTGGCTAAACAATGCCGTATTTAATTACAAAAATTAAATACTAATTTACCCTCGTCAACCCCGAGGATTCAAATAATATACAATCACACACACATGCAATCACATACACACATATATAGCCATAATAGTTGGAACTTATGCCTTCAACCAAAAAGTTATCCTACACACATCCTACTATCATCCGGCATACACAATATATGGTAAGTCCATGAAAGTAACTGAATCCAAAACACACAAAACCGGAAACCATGGCCCTGATACCAAATTGATGGCATGCTAGGAGGCTTGTCGGCTCCCATGTCCCCGGATTAAAATTTTCACTAATGAAAACTAATCCAGATGGGATGAGTTTCCTAAGATCAACCAATTCGTCATCATGCTAACGACTTGAGCGATCGCTTGAACAAACTAGTTGTTCAAGCAACAAAAACTCTTATAGTCGGTTAGCCGCGGAAGAGACAACGGACGGATCGCCGGTTTTTGTGTTTATCTTCGGGGTCTATGATTATACAAATACATATGGATGTAGACATGTATAATCAACACATACAAACATATTAATAAGAACATGCAAAGATCAATAATAAAACTTGTAAAACTTTTATACCTCTCGATCTTCTATCGTATGTCCAAACCTCCTTGTAGACTTCGTGTGGGCGAAGATGTTAGTAATATATGAGAGATGTCCTAAGGCAATCGCCTTATGTATGAACCATTTATATGATAAATGAAGATTCACTATTTGAGTATACATGTTTTATGTATTTGATTGGATCTTAAACTCATTTACTGAATGTCCACGATACGATTCACAGCATGAGAGAATTTGTGATTGGATCACAACTAGTGAGTATCTCTACATGTGTAATTGTGATGTATCGGAATTATCCCTAGTCGATGAATTGATGGATTTGGACACCATCAATTCTGTCGAGACTAGCACGAGGTATACTCCTTGGTGTATCCAAGCAGCTGATTCTCACTGGCTGGAGACATAGTGATGTCCGGAGTTAATCGTGGATGCTAGTTATGGTAACTAGTTCATTGGAGTGACCAACCGTAAGACTTCATATAGTTCTCTGCATATATAGATATGTCAATGAAGTTCTTACTGTGGCTTAAGTGCGATGTTCCTTTGACTTGCGGTATTCAAGTCATCTTGATCATGGAGACTTATGCTTTGACATCTTAAGCAAACATCTCTAAGGAGATGTGGACCCGGGATGATTGGGTATAAGTCGACGTGATCGAAGGTGTTTGAATAGCCTATAAAGGATTCACCACTCCTTGCGAGGAGATGTATACCCATGGCCTCTCGTCGGATTGTTACTAAAGTCTTTGGCCAAAGCATTACATGTTTAGAGTAAGGTACTCTTCGATACATGTGCAGTAACTAGAATCCGTAGACGAGGAAATGATACTTGGGCTAGGTGTGACGTAGTCAACCTAGTGGGGACTGACACTATAGACCATGTCCTGAACCAAGTGGGTATAAGATGAGTGAAGGGAATGGGGCACGATTCATTCGAGCTCTTGAAGGGTTTGAAATAGTTACGGATCAACCGTTGATCTTTTCGGTTAATTGGGGATCATGATGTACTACTAGGTGCCACTCATGATCGTTCTATAATTAATGGTTAATTATAGACGGCCAACATAAACCGAGAACCTATTTGGTCACACGCATAACGAGTGTAATCCAAAGGATTTAAAACGAGCTTGAGAATGGGATTCTCAGACCGAGAGAAACTATGTTTGGTTGGACCAAACATAAAGCGAGAATGAAATTGTTTCAGTCGCAATGGAAGCGTGGATGGGCAGTGTCTTATGAAGACATAATGGATGGACCAAAATGGTTTGGTTTTAATCCAATGGATGAGAATAAACCAAATGGTTTGGTTTATATTAAACGAATGAACCAAAGGTTGGTTCGGTTCGTTTTAACTTAAAATAAACCATCATGGTTTGGTTTATTTTAACTTATCTTAATGGAGCGGGTTAACGGGCTTTATGGATATGATCCATTAACCATTAAGAGAATTAGTTCTCTAGAAAATAGGGCTTAAACCCTAACCCTAAGACCTAATCAACTAGTTGCCGCCCAATCTATTTTGGCCGCCCAGCTTGTGTTGCCGCACAGCCCACAGCTCCTCCAACCGGCGTCCAGAAGGCGGCTTCCTTCCTCCTCGCCGGCGTCGAGCTGCTGCCGGAAGAGTTCCGGTGATCCTCCTTAGGTTTGGCATCAAGGTAAGCACTTGGCTTCCTTTGTTGGCCGGCGCCTATCTCCTCCACCAAGCTGTCCAGTTTTCTGGACAGCTTCTTCTCCTCTCGTCGGAGCGTCGTTTGGACGACGGTTAGTGATCCGACAGTGGCTAACATACCGGGGATTTGATCTCCGGTAATCCTCTGAGGTGGAGGACGAAGGATTCGTCAAACGGTTGACGAATACCTCTCCGGAGAAGCGAGTTTTGAGAACTCGTTTTGGATCCGAATTTGGATTCGGATCGTGATCATCTCTCGATCACGTCGTCTTCAACACGAGGCTAGTAACCCGTACGAAGACGAAGCTCGTGACTTAGCGAAGTCATCCCGAGGAGCTCGGCGTGGATACGGATAGAGACGATTCTTACGAGAATCGTTCCGGTTGATGCCGTTCCCGCTACACGTCATACGGAAGGAATAACGTAGTTTAATTTCCTTTTATCGCAATTTTAATTTACGGTTATGTCTACACTTGTTGTAATAGCATGCGTGTGTTGTGTGTGTTGTAATAAATAGGAGTATTTATTATTTTTTATTGCTTCCGCTGTGCTCATGTTTATGAAACATGATCGAACACACACACGCCGCGGTGCCGGAAACCCAACAGAAGATCCTCCACAAGTTGAAGCTTCCTAGATCTTCTTCAATCAAAAGAAAGAAGAACTCTCCTTCCCTTCTTGCATGAGCCAACCACCAAGCCACAAAAGCTTGTTGCCGCCGGCCCCAAGAAAAGAGAGAACAAGATGGCCAACCAAGGAACCAAACAAGGGAACAATCCCTAGCTCCTAGTGCCGCCGGCCAAGAGGAAAAGGATGAGAGAAAGACCGGCCAAAGGGGAGAAATAGAAGACCCTACAACCCCTTTGTGCCGCCGGTCCTAGAGGGAGTGAAGAGGAGAAGATCCTTCAGAAGAAATCTTAGGGTTTCTTATATCTTTGTGCCGCCAACCACAAGGGGATAGAGCTGGCCAAGCAAAGAAACCTAAACCCTAATTCTTGATCCTCATCGTGCCGTCCCCTTAGCCTCCCTTTTTTAGAACTTAGGAGAAAGTTGGTTATTGATGAGGTGGCCAAAAAATTAGGAACTAATTCATAATTATTCTTGCCGCCCAAGGTAGCAAGGAATTAGTAAAAAAAATTTTCTACCTCCTCTAATCTTGCCGCCCAAGGTGGAATAGAAAATAGAAAAAAAAATTTTTACCAATTCTAATCTTGAAAAAAAAAATTTAACTAATTCAAATCTTTCCATCTGAGGTGGCATAGAATTAGGAAATAAAATTTTTTTATCAATTTTTAAACTTGCCGCCCACCTCATCCAACCTCTCCTCTCCCTTTCCTTTCCTTTCCCTCCCCTTTCCTTTCCCTCCCCTTTCTTTTCCTTCTATTCTTATATCTATGCTTCATGAGGATTATATTAGGCTATGATAGGGACCATGAGGAGAGTTGGATCTTGGCCACCTGATGGATCGGAACCACACAAACTTGATCCATCAATGATGTTCCATTCCACTAGAGGATCATCATTGAATTACCTTACCAACCCCAATAAATTAATATGAGCTTCATACATTATTTGTACATCCATCTCCCCGTGTTTAAGATATTGAATGTCGGTCAATTAATTAATTTACTGACCATCAATCAATTAACATCTAACTCCTCGAGTAGTACCACTCAACCTTACCATCATGTTGAGTAAGTCAACCCGCAGGGTTTACATGATGAACCTTATGACCTCCTCAAGGTGACATCATCAACCTAATATATAGGACACGATTTCCTCCTATAATTAACGGCACACCATGTAAATAATATCATTTCCCAACTTACCAAGCATATTGATTTAATCCATTTAAATCTCACCCTTTGGTAAATCAAAGAAATAAATACTAAGTACATGTGTCCGTTATTATATCGAGATTAAGAGCATGTACAACATAATACTTGAGGTCCGATTCAATTATGTAGTCAGCAATAAATTGAATCACCTCTATGTCAGTCCTGCTCAATACACCTAAGTGTACTAGTGTAACTCTATGTTCAAGACAAACCAATACCAAGCTACACTACAACCATGCTAATGGTTTGTCCAAAACCATCTTGGTTGTGAGCCTCTACTTATATTCTACAAGGGACTGATAACATGATCTTCTGTGCCACACCAAGCACCATGTTATCTACAATATAAAGTATTAGACAATATGCACACATATAATAAATATAAAGTGCAAACAATGATCATGTGATTCTTATTTCAAAATAAAAATGTTCATACAAAAGAGCTAGACTTTCAGTATACATCCCAACAACCAAGACTATACCTTTGGACTTCACATGCCAAGTACCCATGACTTGGACTTTACCATTGCCAAGACCTATGCTTGGACTTTTCCTTTGCCACGACCCATGCTTCGACTTTCCATGCCAAGATCCATGCTTGGACTTCTCAATTTCCATGTACCCATGACTTTGTTGGGATGTATACTGAAAGCCTAGCTCTTTTGTATGAACATCTTTATTTTGAAATAAGAATCACGTGATCATTGTTTGCACGTTATATTTATATGTGTGCATATTGTCTAATATTTTACATTGTAGATAACATGGTGCCTGGGTGCGGCACAGAAGATCATGTTATCAGTCCCTTGTAGAATATAAGTAGAGGCTCACAACCAAGATGGTTTTGGACAAACCATTGGCATGGTTGTAGTGTAGCTTGGTATTGTTTTATCTTGAACATAGAGTTACACTAGTACACTTAGGTGTATTGAGCAGGACCGACATAGAGGTGATTCAATTTATTGCTGACTGCATAATTGAATCGGACCTCGGATATTATGTTGTACATGCTCTTAATCCCGATATAATAACGGGCACATGTACTTAATATTTATTTCTTTGATTTACCAGAGGGTGAGATTTCTATGGATTAAATCAATATGCCCGGTAAGTTGGGAAATGATATTATTTACATGGTGTGTCGTTGATTATAGGAGGAATCCGTGTCCTATGTATTAGGTTGATGATATCCCCTTGAGGAGCTCATAAGGTTCATCATGTAAACCCTGCAGGTTGACTTAGTCAACATGATGATAAGGTTGAGTGGTACTACTCGAGGAGTTAGATGTTAATTAATTGATGGTCAGTAAATCAATTAATTGACGGACATTCGATATCTTAAACACGGGGAGATGGATGTACAAATAATATATGGAGCCCATATTAATTTATGGGGGTTGGTGAGGTAGTTCAATGATGATCCTCTAGTGGAATGGAACATCATTGATGGATCAAGTTTTTGTGGTTCCGATCCATCGGGTGGCCAAGACCCAACTCCTCCTCATGGTCCCTATCGTAGCCTTACATAAACCTCATGAAGTCTAGATCAAATGATGGAAAACAAATCTCTAGATCCGACGGTTAGGATTAAATCCCTAGAACCGACGGTGGAGATTAAATCTCTAGATCCGACGGTTAGGATTAAAAACCTAGAACCGATGGTTGAGATTAAATCTCTAGATCTGACGGTTTGGATTAAAATCCTAGAACCGACGGTTGAGATTAAATCTCTAGATCCGACGGTTGGATTAAAATCCTAGAACCGACGGTTGAGATTAAATCTCTAGATCCGACGGTTGGGATTAAAACCCTAGAACCGACGGTTGAGATTAAATCTCTAGATCCGATGGTTGGATTAAAATCCTAGAACCGACGGTTGAGATTAAATCTCTAGATCCGATGGTTGGGATTAAAACCCTAGAACCGACGGTTGAGATTAAACCAAGGCCTAAACCTAACTCTATAAAAGGGTGGCTTGGGTTTGGCGGCAAAAACAAGTTTTGGAATGATGGAGTTGGATGGCTTGGGCGGCAAGAAAATAGGAGGAGGCTAGGGTTAGGGTTTGGTTCATGGTCTTGGGCGGCAACATGAAGAAGACTTCTCTTCTTCTTCTTCCCAATGATGGCCGGCAATTCTTTCCCCCTTTTTTCTCCTTAGTCCTTTCTATGGCTTAGGTTGGATGGCATTAGGAGAGTCTCCCTTGGGCGGCAACCAAATCCTATAGAGGATAGGATTGGTGTTGGGCGGCTAGGGTTAGGGTTTTGGGATTAGGTTGGGCGGCAACAAGGAGATGAAGATTCATTTCTTCTTCCTTCTAAGTGTTGGCCGACCACTATCCTTGTACCCTCTACCTTGGCCGGAGCTCAACCCATTCTCCTTCACTTCATCCTTGGCCGGAAATTAGGTGGACCTTTCCTAGGGTTTGGGCGGCAACAAGGAGGAGGATTGTTTTCCTTTCCTTTCTCCAAGTGTTGGCCGGTGCCCATACCCTTGGTGTTTCTCTTTTGGTTGGTTTCCATTTTGTTCTCTTTGGACCAGCGGCAAACATCATGCTTGGAGCTTGATGGTTGGTCCTAGATAAGAGATGAGTTTTGTTTCCATTATGTTCTCTCTATTCTTGGGGCCGGTGGCATTAATCCTTTGTGGATTGGTGGTTGGCTCAAGCAAGAAGGGAAAGAGAGTTCTTCATTCTTTGGATTGAAGAAGATCTAGGAAGCTTCAACTTGTGGAGGATCTTCGCCCACACGAAGTCTACAAGGAGGTTAGGACATAGGGTAGAAGACCAAGAGGTATAAAAGTTTTACAACTTTTATTATTGTTCTTTGCATGTTCTTATTTGATATGCTAGCTTATGTTCTTAATGTTAGTGTATGTTGATTATACTAGTTTACATTTGCATGTATTTGTGAAATCATGGACCCCGATAAGAAACACAAAAACCGGCGATCCGTCCGTCGTCTCTTCCGCGGCTAGCCGACTAGAAGAGTTGGGTTGCTTGAACAACTAGTTTGTTCAAGCGATCGCTCAAGTCGTTAGCACGACGACGAATTGGTTGTGCTTAGGAAACTCATCCCATCCGGATTAGTTTTCATTAGTGAAAATTTTAATCCGGGGACATGGGAGCCAATGAGCCTCCGAGGAATAGCACATTGCCAACATTTGGTATCAGAGCTTCTGGGCAATACCAACAGACTTGAACTTCCCATTGCCAAGTACTCATGACTTGGACTTTCCTTGCCACGTACACATGACTTGGACTTCTCAAATGCCAAGACCATTCTTGGACTTTCCATGACAATCACATTGTCAATCGTTTTGTCAAACATTAAAATACTACTCGAGTAAAACTCGTGTCTGGTCAATTGTGACCTGGGTTGATTTCACCAACAAGAAGAACATTCATTTTGTTTTGTAAAGAATAATTTTCCACCCCTTAGTCTTCGCAACAATGATCGTACCACCATCACCAACCGTGTCGATTGGTGGTTGGATAGAGCAGTGGAGTCCCCACCACACGAGGGACCCTCTACTCATGCACCCTCTTCACCACCTTCCCATCACTCACCCATGGATCCACCCATGTATAGGAGCCTTCCTAGTCCATGCCCCAATCCTACGCCTGCACCACATTGTTTTTCCTTTTTTGAGCTGGATTCAGGTACATTCGCCTATGTTTCTTAGAGTTCAAATCAAGCCTCGACGACATTTACACCGAGTAGAAAACACAAAGGCATCGATGGGAGGAGCACCTGACATATATGCAGGTGGAGTTCCAAGATCTAAGAGACCATTTCCAGGGTGTCGACCAGTTCTATGACCAAGCACAACATTACTTCTAAAGGAGGGCACCTGCCGATAGGTGATGCAGCAATTTATACAGGATATGCGCACGCAGTGGTCTCGAGAGGAGGAGCATAGGGCAGCCACTCAGTCCACCAATTCCCTAGTTAACCACATGTATATGTGGCACCAGCGGTTGAGCACATGATTCTCTCACGAGCCAGAGATGTCGAGACTGCCTGACTTTCCACCTAGGCCTCCACGCTAGAGGTATGATCGATCCTGAGTCTGGGGGGAGCATTATATTACATTTTTTCTTCTATGTTATATCTTTGTTTTTTATAGGTCTAGATTTTATTTCATCATTTGTTTCAGTTTCTCATACATGTAGTGTTGTTTCTAGGGTTCTTTCAACACTTGGTTGTTTATTCCTATAAGTTGCTTTAGTGATATTTTTTTTGAAAACCATGGCATTATATTTCCATGCTATAAGTAGTTCACTTTCTCTTATCTATTGGTATTCTATTTTATTATGCAATAATGAATGTTCTTGATTTTCACTAGTTAGCTTTTATTTTCACTTACACTCATTGAAAATTCTGAAAGGAAGGATTTAGTATATATCTAGTTATGATTTATGTAGGAACGTTGGTGACCGCTAGAGGGAGGTGAATAGCATTTTCGTTCGTAGATGGAATTCGATCATGTTTGTCTATACAAACTTGTTAGCACAGTGGAAATATGAAATACAATACAACTATGAAGACAAATACACAATCACACAAAATACACAAGCGATATAACGAGGTTTGGAACCTTAGGGTTCCTACTCCACGAATTGAGCTCGAATGAGCCCTAGCGATGATAAACACCACTAACAATCAAAACACTCCTTCTCGACAACAAGTCGGAGGTGGAGAAAGCTTGTACAAGTGTTTACAACAATAAATGAAAGTATAACAGTCAAATACAACTACAATACACAAAAACACATAAAGAAAACTTTTATAAATGTGCTTTTGGATGCTTGATTATTTGGTTGCTTGAGTTGCACTTGGAGACCCTGAATTTACCAGCAAATCACCCCAAATAGCTCTAGAAACTGATGGCAAAAATCTCCTCCATGAGCTGCTTTTATAACCTGCATTCGAGTAGATTTTGACTTGCAGTCGACTGATCAAGACCATAAGTCGACTGCTCCTGTAGTCATTGTCTCACAACGGCCTGAGCCACATTGGATAAGTTCCAACGGATAGACCATCAGTCAACTGATCGAGCCATCACTCAACTGTCAAACCCTAAAAGTCAACTCTGGAACCTTTTGTGGTCACGACATCGACCATCACTCGACTGCCAAACATATCAGTCGACTGCCAGGCCATTTCCTATAGTCGAACTCCAGTCGACTCCCATTAGTCAATTGAGCATAATATCAGTCGACTGATAACCTCATCCATGAGGTTTTAACACCAAGTATGATGCCCTCATACTTTCTAGACCACCCTTAGCCAAGACCTAAGCCTTCTAGCCACCTTTGTCAGCCTCACACTAATCGGATCCCTCCAAGTCATCCATGACTTGTTCATCTATACGCTAGCCTTCAGGTGCTTCCATCGGCTATTGTCATGCTAAACTGGTCTATACTGCCAGGACACATTAGCTTACGCTGCCAAGACTCATCTTGGACTTTACACCGCCAACCATTCGACTTATGCTGCCAAGACTCCACCCTTGGACTTTATGTCACCAATATCACCCCTTGGACTTTTCCTTACCAACCCATGTTGGACTTTCCATTTGCCAATACTCAAGCTTGGACTTTCCCTTGCCAAGACCCATGCTTGGACTTTTCTTGCCAAAGTGTCCCACTTTGACTTTCCATGCTAAGTACCCATGACTTGGACTCTCCATCATATGGTTAACCCCATGTCAACCATATAGTCAAACAATGGTCAAACCATCGTCAAACATCAAAATACCCCTCGAGTAAAACTCGAGTCCGATAAATCAAGACTCGAGTCGATTGCACCAACAATCTCCCCAAAACATTATCAAACATCAAAACACTACTCGAGTCCAACTCGAGTCTGGTCAATTGTGACCTGGGTCGATTTCTCCATCAATCTCCCCCTTTTCGATGTTTGACAAAAACCACAAAACCAATGAGTTAGGCTACCTAACTCAAATCTCCTTACCAATTCTCCAAAATTTGTAATTTTATAAATTCTCCCCCTTTTTGACATACATCAAAAAGGTTCTCCTCAAGGAGGTTAATGTCTCATATCTCAATGAGATCTTACAATATCCCCGTTGGTCTAAAAACATCTAGAATGCCTTCACTCTTCCTAGTGATAAGTCTCATATCACATAAGAGAGGCTTCCTAGAAACTCTCCCAATTTCCAAATTGGGCATCTCACATTACCATTTCTTCCCCTCATGATGAAGAACACATCCATCATCCCATGATGGATACCTCCCCCTAAAGGCTTGCTCCCCCTTGACCATTGCACCAACAATGTCCTTGGAGAGTCCCTAAGCCTATAGGAACACTAACCAATCAGAATTAAGGGGAAAAAAAATTCAACATTGAACTTTCACCTCCGTTAAAATTTGATATACACCTCAACAACTCTCCTAATCCATATTCAATGGATTTTCACCCTTTCCAATGCTTTCCAAAGCATATCCTAGGGTTACGAGTAGTTAAGGAACCTAAAAATGACTGAACATGGGCTAAACATACATTGTTTACTCAAAATCAACCCATCAGTCAACTCCACTATCTATCTGTCGACTGATATACTGTAAGAGTCAACTGATCCTTGATTTTCATAAATCAGGTTTTTAGAAACGAGTTTGAAAAATGCGTAAGTAAATATACATATTTCGAAAAAATTTGAAACTTCATACGCACATTACTTACATGGAATATAATGGGTGAAAAATAGTTTAAAAATTAAATATCGATTAAAATAAGAGATTAATACAAAGTTAAAAAATTATTGAAACTTCAAAGTTTTTTACCTACTTTGTATCAACTTCTTCAATGGTGATTGCTATCAAAAGATAGACTTCACCATGGTTTTCTAAAAGGTGTTTAAAATAGTTTTGAAAATATATTTTGAACCATGGACTATGGGCTAGATGTATATGACTTGTACATTATCTTTTCTCATGATCCATATTTATGATTGAAAAGTTAAAGTTCATCTAGATGCAACATCTACGCACCTTAAACTTAACTTATTTTCCTAACATCTCACATGTATCTAAGTTGTATAAAACACACACAAGTCAATGTAATTGTGAGATGTGGGATTAGGGCTATTAGGGCTTCATGCATTTTCTAGGCAACTCTATTTGATTCCCTTATACATGGGACTTCAAATCATGCCATTTTCCTTAGATCAATTTGAATTTACCTTAAATGCATGAAAGATGATTATGGCATAAATGGTAACATAAATAAAATAAGTGCCAATAATCATGATGTCATGACATATGAATATACTTTAAACATGAATATGACATAGAAATTAACCCTAAGCATTATCATGACATTTTATATAATAAAAAAATAAAAAACATATGATGTCATGACATGGCAAAATAGAATATACAAACAAATCAACACCCACACAACTAGGCAAAGACACATGATTTTGCACAAACAAAATATTTCATTCAACATAAATTCAGTTCTACAAGCAAAATGAAAGTCCAAACACTCTCGACCTAACTACGAAAATAAAAACAAAATACATAATGTGTGCCTAACTGTCATACCTGAAACCATCTCCTAGAGGTGGTGGAGGTTGCTGACTCAGGTTCCAGATCCGCATCATCTCGAACATATCGATCTGACGCTGCTCTATCCTCTTAGTCATTGACCCATCTTTTGACCCATGAAGGACATGCAAGAGTCCATGGTGGACTGCTCTAGACTGAGCTCCACCAATCTCGAGTCAGCATCCTCTTACAACTCCTTGATTTAGGTCTCCAAGTGTGCAAGTCGGCCCGAGAGACTCTCCAATGGAGCATCAGATAACATCGGGCCATCCTCCTCTAGAGCTGGCTCGTCATGCTTAGCGACTGGCTCTGCAGGCTCTCCAGCTATTTCTTAGGCTCCCCAGGCTGAGGCCGAGCAACCCACTCCATTCTCTTAAGTCCCGTCCACATGCCAGGTAATGTGAAGTTCCGCATAATGATGCGGTCGTATGCATCAGATAAGGGCTTCAGGGATCCCCTGAAAATGTTTATGCCTATGGACTCTAACCATGCAGTGATAATATGTCCAAAAGACATATGAACTTTCCCTTGTATAGGGGCCACAAAGTGGACTATGCAATGGAATATGTTCAATGCAATGTTGATGTCCAGAAAGTGGCGCATAGCATACATGAGAAAAAGATGGGGAGGCCGGATCTTAGCCTGACCCCGAGTCACAATGGGAAGGATACACCCAACAATGACTTTATAATGTACATTATCAGGTGCAGATAAATCATTTATTGGGAATTGATTTTGACCTAATGGACAAGGTCTAAGGAAGAAATGCTCATGAATGGACTCAAGTGATATGTGCTCATAAGGGGCTGGAAGGGGTGCATCAAAGGCAGGATAGAAAACAAAAGAGTCATCAGATGATCGACACTCCAGGAACTCCTACAAGATCGCAGGAGTGAACTCCAAATCGCATTTTGCAATGCGATTAGAGTAAGTCGATCCATCATCAACCTTCCTTAAATTGTAGTAAAACTCCTTAAGGAGATCAATGTTTATGGAATGAGTGTAGAAAATAACTTTCATCAACTGGTAATGTCATATGATTTGAATGACATCACCACAATATGCCCTAAAGAATGGCTCGTCTAAGTACCTAACCGGCATGGTTTGGTATGATAATGAAGAAACTTCACTAGGCTCATTCCTAAGTTGTTTTCTATATGAATGCAACGAATGCAATGCAATGCCACCCAAAACATGGTTAAATCAAAATATGGTATAAGTAAAAATAAGGTTTGAGTTTGGGAGATATACTTTGGTTTCATTTGGTTTGAGGCTGGAGAGGGATGATATGAGCCACTGAATATCAGAGAAGAAGACAAAAAAGCACTGAAAAATGGCTCACCGGAACCCTAACTCACGGAGGAAAAGAATAGAAAGCATGAGAGGTGTTATTTTGCGTGATAGGATGACCAAAATATGACAAACACAAGGTTAGGTTTCAAACCTAAAGCTTTTGAGTCACTTGTGTGGCCACGAGAATGATGGCCGAAAGGTTTTGAGAGCGCTCGGAGAAGAAACGTCGCGTGAAGAGGCGTGAAGAAGTCAAACCCTAGGGGTTTGGCCTTATAAAATAACGATGATCATTCGACTGATAGCAGTCAAGCGAGTGGTTAATGATGCCATTAGTCGACTGATGGTCTTGGCACTCGACTGCTAAACCTTTTGTGCCGAGCTACAGTAGAATCAATCGACTGTTATGGGTTGTTAGTCGACTGATTTGACCAACACTTGACTGCTGGGCTTGGAACTCAACTGTTGTATCTTCTGTGCCGAGCTACAGTAGATTCAGTCGACTAATATACCATCAGTTGAGTGCTAAATTCAGCACTTGACTACTGAACTCGCTATATCGTGCTACAAAGTGTTCAGTCAACTGATTGTCTGAATTAGTTGAGTGATATCTAATTTTCAGCTTAGGAATCATGTGAATTTTGATTTCTTTACTTAAGTTCGTTCCATTTTAACATATTCGTGCATGTATATCGAATATATCAGTGTTATGCCTGTGTTTGCATATTTATTAATGTATTTTGGTATTTTTATTTCATTTTCACAAGCATTAACATTCAATAATTTTTATTCCTATCATCTCACCCTTTTTAAATGTTGAAATACACAATCAAGGTGAATCATATATTTTTGTGAGATGCAATACATCATAAACATACCTTCCATACCTTCCATGCAAACATATGATAAGACACATGAAGCATGGCAAGTATGTGACATCAAGGTGTATAGTGTTTGAGTGTTAATCTCAAATGTCATTTCTAAACCTTAAGACAATTTTCTTGACATTGATCCCCAAGTGTGCCAAAACCCCAAATGGCACACTAATACCTCTAAGCCTAAATGTGCCATGTTTAATCAATTTTCCATAATTCTCAAGGTTTATTGCCACATCCTAAAATCTCTTAGGAATATGTTTCAAGCTTATTTCTAAGGTATCACACAACCTTGAAGATGCTATAAAGTGCCAAATTTACTATGGTTAGGTTAACTACCCACCAATTCAAGTTAACACCCCCAACCCTTTTAGCGTGATGGAATCACACTTTTAGGAACCCAATATCTATTGGAGCTCCTTGAGTTAATTAGGTATTTACTAGGGATAACTTCCTTAGATACCCACCTAATGACCCTCCTAGGCTTAGAGGCCTTGGTTATTTGGGTCTTATCATGTTTAACCTTAGGGATTGCCTCTCTAGTAATCTTCTTAGTGGTCTTTCTAGGTTTCATGAAAACCATGGCCACTAAACACTCACCATGGTCAATTCTAGGGATGACTTCCCTTGTGACCTTGGTTTTCCTAGACCTAGGTTGAGTTCCATAATCAAATGGGACCCTATGGTAGTTCTCCGTGAGCTTAGGTTTGTGACCCAAACCTGTAGGAACCTGTTGGTGCAGGGGCACCAGATAATCGAACCTGTGTTTTAATTATGGCAAAGACACAAAGTTAAGTTTACATCGTTATCTCACGAGCTAAATTGAGTGTGCAGAAAAGTACTAAAGCTAGAGCTGAAGGCTAGTGACACCCGGAGGAAGCCGCGGTAGTCGGGCGACACTCGAGTGACTTCGGAGGGAGCCGAAGGAATCGAGTGGAAGGCCGGAAGCGAGAGCTACAAATTATGTATCGAGGTAAGCTCGTGTGAGTGAGAGATGGTAAGGTCGTGTCCTCTTTACGGGGATGACCTTAGGCGACGATCCGACTAAGACTTCCTGTGGAAGGTCTAGGTCGAGATCGGACGGTTAGAAACCGTCACATTTATCATTTTCCGAGCTAACCTCTTACTGCAGGGAAGTAGTCGGTGGCAATCATCGCTGGACATTGGGCGAATCATTATCGATGGATCGATGAGAGGCATCGTCATTGTCATCGGGGATCGATGAGAGGCATCGATCAAGGCGACGATTCAACCTTTGCGCTAGGTCAAAACGGATAACGTTTGACGCGGCCACTTCGCGATAAAATTTGGATAACTTTGTGATCCGTTCCAAAAAAAGGGGAGACAAATTCAGAGGCCAAAGTCTATAAAAGGAAGAGGATTCCAACTCCAAAATCACATCAAGTTTATTCATCAAGTGCTCCTACAACGCCTACGCTCCAACATCGTCATAACGCCGACGCGACGCCATGTTTCGAACTTCTTCATCGGCAACAGAATCAAGTAATATTTTTGATATTGTATTCTTTGTTTTTCTTCATAACAAGGTGAGGTAGGCTTGTTGCCTCATCCTTGTATATTCGGTTTTGTGATCGTTGTCTCCTACCTCCAACGAGGAGGAGACATTATAGTGTTTTGCCCTCCGTACGCGGTCTAGGACCGATAGGGCCTTGGAGTAGCAACCGCTGGGTTGTGAACCAAGTAAAATAAACGTGTTCATTTATTTTCCGCTGTGCTTACTCGTTTACTTGTGTATCCACGAACGAATTCGAACGAAAGATTTACGATCGCTATTCAACCCCCCCCCCTCTAGCGACGCTTCTTGATCCAACAATTGGTATCAGAGCGGGGGCGCTAAGATTTGGTGAAACCACCAATCTAGTACGTTTTGGTTTTTTGTTCGTATTTTTCGATTCGTATTTTTTTTGGTCTTTTTTCCTCCCGCATTACTAATCCAAGACGAAGTCTTGGTACGTTTCTTTTGGTTGTGTGCTTGCAAGTTTTCTCTCTTGGAGTAGCTGACGGTAAAAAGGCCATAACTTTTCGCACAAGTGGACTCACATAACGTTATACCTACCAAATCGAAGCTCTCAGAAAGATCTACATTTCGTACAAGGTTTGCCCTCGTAACAAGTTGTTTACAGCCCCAAAATCCAACGTTTAGTACCCTTTCGGGGACATCGAAGGTTGTAATTTTCGAGTTTTTGTTAGTTTCTTATTCTTCTTATTTATTTCTATTTATTTCCTATTGTTTCCCGCACTACTAATCCAAGACCAAGTCTTGGAATTCTCTTTGGTTTTTATTCATATTTTGCAAGATATTTAATGGCTCACATTGAGGGGTATAGCACCACCCGACCACCATTCTTTAATGGAAATGATTTCCGTTATTGGAAAGGTCGGATGGAGTGTTTTCTAAAAACACAAGTCGAGACTTGGATAATAATCCAAACCGGCTTTGCTCTACCCACCAATGATCAAGGAGAGGCCTTGGATTTCAACAAGTGGACAAATGCAACCAAGAGGCAAATCGAAGCCGATGCAAGAGCAACCCAAATATTGCAATGCGGCTTGTCCAAGGAGGAACTCAATCACATCGGACCATTCATTAGCACCAAAGACCTCTGGAACAAATTGATTGATTTGCATGAAGGGACGGTCGATGCTAAGGTATGTAAAAGAGATTTACTTTTAAATAAACTGTACAATCTAAAGATGCAGGATCATGAGACCGCCACCCAACTACATGCGCGGATCCAAGATATCGTCAACGGTCTTCATTCGATCGGGCAAGCCGTAGAGAACCGGGACCTTATAAGGTACGCTTTAAATGCTTTCCCTAGGACTACCTTGTGGGTATCCATTGTCGATGTCTACAAGGTCTCTAAGGACCTTTCGAAGCTTAGGTTAGACGAATTATTTTCCGAGTTTGAACTTCATGAGCAAACTAACGTGGTCCGGGCCGAGAGAGATATTGCTCTACTTGCAGGACAAAGAAGGAAGCCACCTACTAGGCAAGTAGATGAACTCGAAGACGAATCCAAATCCGAAGAGGAGGCCATAATAGTCAACATTGTGCGGAGAATAGTTCGACAAGAAAGAAGGCAAATGAAGAATGAGAACCAAAAGAAAAAGGGAGCAAGGAAAGCCTTCCATGCAACTTGGGACAACAGAGAAGACATAGCTTACATGGCAAGACCGGAGGAGTCCGAGTCAATCCTGCCGAGTCCAACTACAACTCGACTCGACCTCAAGATTACTCGAGAGGAAACTCAAAGCCGGACCAAAAGGAAAGTCAAGGTTAATCGCTCTTTAATTAGTACACTTTACTAATTAAAATGCTTACTTGGAAATTGACTAAGTCCGAGTCTAGGGTTGAGTCATTACTTGAGGAGGTTGAAACCCTCAAGCAAAAGGCTACTCTAACCTCTTCAACTAGTCAAGTTCAAGAGGGAAACTCAACCCAAATTGAAAAACTTGAGGAGGAGAATTCTCTCTTGAAAGACCGAGTTCAAGAGGTTGAGGCTAGGTTGGAAAGGTTCACGTTGGGATCTAAGAACTTTAATAGACTACTTGGAACCCAAAGAGCCGTGTACAACAAAGCTGGACTCGAATTTAAGTCAAAGACTACGAATAGGTCTTATATGTCTATCGTAAATCGTAGTCATCAAAGAGTCCAAGCATGGGTCCCAAAGGTTTTATTGAACTCACATATAAGGACTAATAAGTATTGGATTCCTCAGGATCAAGTTCATTATTTGAATAGACCATATTGGTTCAATGGTCCAGGGGGAGCTAACACTAAAATAGTATACCCGCTTACTTAGCAAAATCATTGAATATTTTACTTTAATTTTTAGAATGGCTAGATAGGAAAAATAGTTAGTCAACTCTTGATAACATAGTATCAGGACGCGGCGAGATGATAGTACATTAGGGAAACAAAGTCTCGTGTATTCAGGCTAGATAAGGCGTATCTAGCTTGGTGCACTTGACCGAGTGGAACTAGCTGAAGCTACCTCGCCGTATCCTAAACTAGTTAGACCAGGAAGTAACCCTAAGTGACTTAAGTGATATTTTCTTGAATTTGGCTTTGTCTAAGGAAGTGGTCATTGTTCCGATCAAAGAAGGCCCCTGTGGCTCGCCATGACCTGGAAGCCAGTTTCTCGAAAAGTTACTTAATGATCTAAAGGTTAAATCCAAATCTAACCCAAGGTTGACTATCTTTAATCAATTTAAAATCATCTCACAAAACATATAAGGTGAACAAATTCTGAGACACATAGAATGGGTGAGATGTTAAAGATAATTGAAATATACTTAAAACAATCTTCAAAATACTACTTATTTTCTCAACTATTGTACTTAATGACTCTTTAGGCCAAAGTTTAGCGCCCCCTACATCTCTTATACTTCATATATTTGACTAAGGGGGAAATCAAACTAACCCTAAGGGTTATATTATAAACCTTTAGATTATTGGTGCAGAGGGACACACCTCGAACCAATCTATCTAACTATTGCTAATCGCATGTTTGGACTCAAAGTTGATTTATCTTGATGCACGCATATACCATATTGTTTTTAAACCCCTATTTTATACAAAAACCACAACATACTTTTTTGACTTATGGCAAAAGGGGGAGAAGAGCGAAAGTTAAGGGGGAATAACACAACATTTATTTAATTTTGAAAACTAAAGTATCTCTTTCGAAACTCACCTAGGGTTAAGGGGGAGTTTTGGTTAAGGGGGAGTTTTTGAAAATGACATTCATCATTTATTATACTTGTTTTATGCTTTAATTTCCCTTAACTTTGTGTTGGTTTGCCATAGATCAAAAAGGGGGAGATTGTTGGTGCAGGGGTACCAGATAATCGAACCTGTGTTTTGATTATGGCAAAGACACAAAGTTAAGTTTACATCATTATCTCACGAGCTAAATCGAGTGTGCAGAAAAGTACTAAAGCTAGAGCTGAAGGCTAGCGACACCCAGAGGAAGCCACGGTAGTCGGGCGACACTCGAGTGACTTCGGAGGGAGCCGAAGGAATCGAGTGGAAGGCCGGAAGCGAGAGCTACAAATTAAGTATCGAGGTAAGCTCGTGTGAGTGAGGGATGGTAAGGTCATGTCCTCTTTACGGGGATGACCTTAGGCGAAGATCCGACTAAGACTTCCTGTGGAAGGTCTAGGTCGAGATCGGACGGTTAGAAACCATCACATTTATCATTTTCCGAGCTAACCTCTTACTGCAGGGAAGTAGTCAGCCGGCAATGATCTTGGACATTAGGCGATCGATCGTTATCGCTGATCGATGAGAGGCATCGATTGGTATCATCAGTCGATTGATTATGACGATTCAGGCTTTGTGCTAGGTCAAAATGGATAACGTTTGACGCGGCCACTTCGCGATAAAATTTGGACAACTTCGTGATCCGTTCCAAAAAAAGGGGAGACAAATTCAGAGGCCAAAGTCTATAAAAGGAGGAGGATTCCAACTCCAAAATCACATCAAGTTTATTCATCAAGTGCTCCTACAACGCCAACGCTCCAACATCGTCATAATTCCGACGCGACGCCAAGTTTTGATCTTCTTCGTCGGCAGCAGAATCAAGTAATATTTTTGATATTGTATTCTTTGTTTTTCTTCATAACAAGGTGAGGTAGGCTTGTTGCCTCATCCTTGTATATTCGGTTTTGTGATCATTGTCTCCTACCTCCAACGAGGAGGAGACATTATAGTGCTTTGCCCTCCGTATGCGGTCTAGGACCGATAGGGCCTTGGAGTAGCAACTGCTGGGTTGTGAACCAAGTAAAATAAACGTGTTCATTTATTTTCCGCTGTGCTTACTCGTTTACTTGTGTATCAACGAACGAATTCGAACGAAAGATTTACGATCGCTATTCACCCCCCCCTCTAGCGACGCTTCTCGATCCAACAGAACCTTCATGACTGCTAGAGGGGGGGGGGGTGAATAGCACGTTCGTCGTAGGATGATGGAATTTGATTGTTCTTGCTACAAATTGATTAGTGTGCAGTGGAAATAAAGCAATAATAAAATACACATAAGCACAACACGCAATATAACATGGTTCGGAACCGAATGGTTCCTACTCCACGAATCGGGTTCGAATGAGCCCAAACGATGCCAATCATACACCACTACTCAAATAACTCCTTCTTGGAACAATCCGGAGGTGGAGAAACCTCGTACAAGTATTCTTACAACAATAAGAATGAAATACAAGCTATTACAATGAAATACAACAAAAGAAATGCAAAGAAAACTTTATAATCGATCTTTTGGAAGCTTGCTTATTTGGTTGGTTGAGTTGCACTTGGAGACCCTGAATTACACCAACTATTCGCCCCAACACTCCTCAAAGAACCATGGTCAAATCCCTCCTCCACGACAAGATTTGATTTGGACTTAACATAGTTGAGTTCAATGTTACCTTTTGCCACGTGGTCTCTTACAAAGTGATGTTTAACATCAATGTGTTTAATCAATTTGACCTTGTATGAAACCTTTAGAGCTTACATATGAGGATAGTCTTTCGTACCAGGCTTTAGGATCTTGTTTTAATCCATATAGTGTCTTTTTTTAATCTGTATACATGATTAAAATTTTCTAAGCTTTCAAAAACAGGAGGTTGACTTACGTATACTTCCTCTTTTATTACTCCATTTAAGAATACAGATTTTACATCCATTTGGTATAACTTGAAACCTTTATTTGCCACATACGCTAGCAACATTCTAATTGACTCAAGTCTAGCTACTGGTGCATAGGTTTCATCATAATCTAGCCCTTCTACCTGAATGAACCCTTTAGCTACTAATCTAGTTTTATTCCTTACTATTTCTCCTTGATCATTTAACTTATTTCTAAACACCCATTTAGTGTCTATTATTAATTTATTTGCAGGTGGAGGCACCAAATCTCATACGTCATTTCTATCAAATTGTGCTAATTCTTCTTGCAGTTCTATAATCCAATCAATGTTTGGTAAGGCCTCCTCTATTGTTTTTGGTTATATTTTCGATATTAATGCGATTTGACTTGAATTTCTTAGAGCTGATCTTGTTTGAACTCCTAAGGTTGGATTTCCAAATACTTGATCTATTGGATTGTTAGGATTAATTCTAGATGTCTTCAGATTCTCTTTACATTGATTAGAATTAAGTTGTTCTTCTTCATCATGTGTAGTTTCATTTTGATTATTTTTCAATGTGTTCGATTGTTGATTAGTGGTTTCTTCCTCATCGAATTTTACATTTGTTGTTTCTTCAATTTTTAGGGTTTTTTTATTATAAATCTTGTAGGCCAACTAGTGTTCGAGTATCCTAAAAATATTCTTTCGTCAATTTTTGAAGAGAATTTACCTAAATGGTCTTTCGTATTTAAAATAAATACTTTACATCCAAATACCTTAAAATATTTTATTGAAGGTATTTTATTGTTAAAAATTTCATAAGATGTTTTGTTATGTATTTTATTAATTATTACTCTATTTTGCACATAACATGCAATGTTTATAGCTTCGGGCCATAAGTAACTGGGTAGATTATATTCATTTATCATTGACCTAGCAACTTCTTGTAAAGTTCTATTTTTTCTTTCTACTATACCATTTTGTTAAGGAGTTCTAGGGTATGAATACTCATGATGATATCCATTTTCTAAATACATTAATGTAAATTTATAATTTTTAAATTCTCCTCCATTATCACTTCGTATTCTTTTTATCTTACGATCTTTTTCATTTTCTATTTGTTTGCTAAAATTTTTAAATACCTCAAATGTTTCATTTTTATGTTTTAAAAATTTTACCCATGTAAACCTAGAGTAATCATCTATTATTACTAAACAATATAAATTACTACTTAGTGATTTTACTCCATGTGAATCGAATAAATCTAAGTGTATTAAATCAAGTATTGAGCTTGTTCTACCTTGATCGGTTAATTTATGTTGAGACTTGGTTTGTTTCCCATGTTGGAAAGCATTACAAATTTTATTTTCAATATTTTTAAGTTTGGGCAATCCTCTAACTAGATTAGTTTCTCTTAACTTCGATATATTCCTAAAGTTGGTGTGAGCAAGTCGCCTATGCCACAACCAGCTCTCCTCTTGTTGTGTCATATGACATTTAATTGAGGATCTTTCTAAACTTATTGAATATATATTTTTATTCCTAACTCCCTTAAGTAATATTTTTGAATTTTCAATATCTTTGATCAAGCATTCATTAGATAAAATTTTTACTACATAACCAACATCACACAATTGACTTATACTAAGCAAATTAAATTTGAAATTATCTACTAGCAGAACTTTTTGTATAATAAAATTAGATTCTAATTCAATATTACATGATCCAATTACCTTAAGTTTACCATTTTTTCCAAAGGCAACTGTTCCTATGTTCTTGAAGCTTAAATCCGAGAACTTTTGACTATCTCCAGTCATATGTCTAGAGCTGCCACTATCCAGAATCCATTGGTCCATTCTGGAGTCCTACAAGGATAATTCAAACCTTGAGTAGGATGAATATATATACCTTGAGTAGTTGTAAATTTGTTAAGCAGTAAGTTATGTAGGGATTCGATCGGCCGGCTAGAGGGGGGTGAATAGCCCTTTGTCGTTGGATGCTGGAATTTGCTCGTCTACACAATTGTTAGCGCAAGCGGAATACTAATAAAGACAAGCAAATAAAACAAAGAAGAATACAAACAATGCTAACATGAAATATAACGTGGTTCACGGCTACGCCGCTAATCCACGGACCCCGATCCGTCCTCGGTGAATCACTCCGCAACCAAATCACTATCGGTCTCTCCTTTGCACTAAGCTAGGTGGAGGTAACCCTTACAACTCAAGGACACTCCTTCTTTTACAATAGATGTGAAATAAAACTAAGAGAAGGAGTTTTAATCTTGTAAAGCACTTGGATGGTTACTTAGAGAATAAGCATTAGCCATCCAAAGCCCACACCCTATCTTTTTATAGAGAGGGCTGATTTCTTCCTGTTAGCGCCACGATCACGCTGCCCTTGGCGATCGCCGCCACTCTGGCGACCTCCGAACACGTCGGATCTCGGCCGTTGTAGTCCAATTGAACACTTAGCGATCGACTAATGGACCTCATCGGTCGATTCGCCGCCTCCGTAGTCAATCGCCCGCGATCGGCTCACGGCGGTCTGCCCACGACATCCTCGCGGCGATCATTGCCATTCCATAGCGATCACGGGCATAAACCCATCAGTCGGATACCAGTCGAACCCATTCGACTCAGAGCAGTCGACTGCCATTCCATGGAAGTCGACTGGTGTCGGGAAAACTCATCCGACACTTAGCCATTCAGCCAAGTTCACCTAATGAGCTACTTACAATTCACTCATTCTCTCATCTCACTCAAAGTCCCTCGCCGAAGCTCTCTTCGTTCGCAGCCATGTCCCTCGGCAGCATCAGGCGCACGACTCTGCAATGCTCCTTCGCGTCTCTTGCCTTCGAAGTCTGCTTCCTTGGCTTCACTTCAAGTCTTCTCGTCCGACGGTCCCTCGGCAACATCAAGCGCACGACTCTGCAATGCTCCTTCTCCGACTCAAGCACGAGGTTCTGAGTGGTGAACCCGCCAAGGCTCCATGTGTGAATTACTAAATCCTGCAAGACTCCAACGCACATATCAAATCATAATAACAACCTAACTTAAACCCTTTGCAACACACATCAAAACCATATCACGACAAGAGATTGCCCTAACAATCTCCCCCTTTTTGATGTGTGGCAATCCGTTTAAGTTAGGTAAAAACATTTGATAAAACATTAAGAAAGGAAAGCATGTAAATAAACATGATTAGTAACTCTCCCCCTTAATACATGAAACTCCCCCTAAATATGTTCCCCCTTACTTAAACATATAGTTTTCTCCCCCTTTGACACCATCAAAAAGATTAAAAACAAGTTTATATATCATGGAATCAAGTCTAGAGAGAAACATAACAAAAAACATGCCTTAAAATTGTGTATCAAAAATTGTTGGGCTGTTTTTCAGGTGAGCAGTCGACTGCTATCAGTATGGCAGTCGACTGGCACAATGAATTCTGAAATTCTAATTTTCTTGACGAACTTCATAAATGCATTATAAATTCCAAAAAATTCAAAAAAAAGTAAAATTTGGGGAACACATTTATTTTAAGTATATCTATCAAGGAAAAATAGTTTTTCATGAAATATCATTATATTTTCCGAGATTTTCTAAAAATCCAAAAGCTTTAAAAACCACTAATTTTTGTGCATTGTTAGTATCCATTTTAACACTTAGTCTTGCTTTGGATTGTTTGAAAACATGAACACATGGATTTTAAATTAAGAAGTTGTTTTGAAAACATATGAAATATCCAACCATGATCTTTAGGCAATATGTCTATGAATTAAACATAAGCCTTCCCCATGATTGGTCAATTATTCCTATTTTGATACTTTAAATGACCATCTAAATGCCATAGGCACTAGTGGACATTTGTATCATCCTAACATCTCACTCATGCTAAGTTTTCAATCAAGGTAGCCTATTGTGAGTGTGAGATGTATCCTAAAGGTATTTGTATGTACTTAACCATTATTTTCATGCAATTCTATCAAAGTTAAGTATCATCCTAACAATCCACATGATCATAAAGATGTATATGACTTAATTTTACATTATGATCATAAAATAAATGTATTCATCAAATTGTTATCATGCATTAGGTATTTCATAATGGTAATAAGCAAATATCACCTAAAGTATGATTTATACCCTTAAAGCCCATGACTATGTGTCAAATATCAAGATCATAAATCATGATTGCAAACTTACATAGAAATTTCATTAACTATCATGACTTAAGCATTAATATCTATTTATAGGCACATTATCATTGCCTAACACTATTTCAAAAATTATGTCCCGCCATCCTAAGCCAACCAACATATGATATAGGTAAATTGTATATGGTTGACTATCCTAGGGTTTTCCTAACCCTTTAAGATGGATTTTTGAACCCAAAATAAGTTCTTTCCTATGGGGTTCACTAAAAATTCTTTAGGGATCCATTTCCTAGAAATTACTTTCTTTTTGTCTTTACCCCTAGCTATTAGACATTTATAGGCTTTTTCATTTTTCTTTTCCTTATGACCTAGGCCTTTCTTGTTGAAACTTGCCCTTTGGCTCCCAATTATCATATTCAAGGTGTTGGAGCCTATAGTAAACTTTTCTAGGGCTTTGGTCAAATAGTCTACCTTTTCCCTTAAAGTCCTATTTTCATCCATACATGCATCACTAACATTAAATGGCATATAGTTATCATGTGAGCATGCATCATCATCATTATCATTAAAACATGCTTTTTCTAATTTTTGCTCTAAATCTTTAATTTGATCAAGCATGGTTTTATTTTTCTTCTTTGCTCTAAATAAATCCCTAGTGAGGCTAGAAATCATAGACATTATTTGCTTATGGGGTAGATTCGTTACCTCACTTACCAAATCCTCTTCCGAAGATGAGGATGTAGAGGAGGCTCCCCCTTCACTTGAGCTCTCTCCACTTGAGCTTGATCCTTCATTTTCGGAGGAGGAGCAATCCAAGTCGTCAAAAGCCATCAATGCCAAATTTGTGACAAAAGCATTCTCCTCTTCCGATGATGATGAAGATGATGAGGAAGAAGGATCATCCCATGTCTTTTCTTTGATTGCCTTGGCCTTCCCTTTTTCTTTGGCCTTCTTTTCTTCTTCCTTTTTCTTCTTTCTCCCCTTCTTCTTCTTTTCTTCCTTGCTTTTGTTCAAGAGGGGACAATTGTCCCTTATGTGTCCCTCTCCTTGGCAATTGTAACAAATGACATTTCCCCTTGGTCTTCTCCTCCTATCATTAGATTTATTAAATTGAAAACCTTTTAAAGCACGCCTTACCCTCCTTACCATATAGGCTTCTTTCGTGCTATCCATGGAGGAAGATGAGGATGCTTCATCGGAGGAGGAGGGGATCTCCATCTTCTTCTTCCCCTTGTTGGCCAAAAGTGCTACTCCTCTTGAAGGTTGAAATCTAGGCTCTTCAACAATTCCTTCAAGCCTTGTTTCATGGAGCTCCATTGTTGAGAAGAACTCCTCCAAGGTGCTTACTTCTAGGTTCTTGGACATGTAGAAGGAGTCCACCATTGAACTCCATTTCGATGACCGGGGAAAGGCATTGATTGCTTTCATAAGCATATACCAGTTCGAAAGTTTTTCTCCTACACTTGTTAGCCCAATTAAAATCTCTTTAAACCTAGAGTGCAATGATGTTACCTTTTCTCCCTTTTCTAATTTGATGTTTGATAGTTGGGAGCGGAGGAGGTCTCTTCTTGCAAGTTTTGCCTCCAAGGTGCCTTCATGAAGCTCTACTAGCTTCTCCCACATCTCCTTGGCACTAGAGCATTCCCCTATCCTATTCACCTCTTGTTGGGGGAGTACATTGTAGAGGTGGTGCATGGCCTTTGAATTCGCCAAGTACTCCTCTCTTTGTCTTTTACTCAATCTTGATTTCTCCAATAGCTGCCCTTTTTCATTCCTAGGCAATTCAAAACCGTTTTCCATAATCAAGAGAATTTCAAAATCGGTCTCGAAAAATAACTCCATTCTCTTTTTCCACCAAGAGAATTCCCCCTCGAACTTTGGCGGATGAATATTTGAGCCAGCCATTCTTGAATGTGCTTGTTGTGGCGGTTAGTCCTCGACAAGCTTTCCTTGGCTCTGATACCACTTGTAGGGATTCGATCGGCCGGCTAGAGAGGGGTGAATAGCCCTTTGTCATTGGATGGTGGAATTTGCTCGTCTACACAATTGTTAGCGCAAGCGGAATACTAATAAAGACAAGCAAATAAAACAAAGAAGAATACAAACAATGCTAACATGAAATATAACGTGGTTCACGACTACGTCGCTAATCCATGGTCCCCGATTCGTCCTTGGTGAATCACTCCGCAACCAAATCACTATCGGTCTCTCCTTTGCACTAAGCTAGGTGGAGGTAACCCTTACAACTCAAAGTCACTCCTTCTTTTACAATAGATGTGAAAGAAAACTAAGAGAAGGAGTTTAAATCTTGTAGAGCACTTGGATGGTTACTTAGAGCATAAGCATTAGCCATCCAAAAGCCCACACCATCTCTTTTTATAGAGAGGGTTGATTTCTTCCCGTTGGCCGCCACCAGTCGATTGCTGCCCTTGGCAGTTGACTGCCGCCACTACAACGGCCTCCGAACATGTCGGATCTCGACCGTTGTAGTCCAACGGAACACTTGGCAGTCAACTGATAGACCTCATCAGTCGACTGCTTCCTCCGTAGTAGATTGCCTAGTCATTCTGGCGGTTCTGCGCGCGACATCCTTCGCGCGATCGCCTTTCCATGGCAATGATCGCTGGGCATAAACCTATCAGTCGGATACCAGTCGAACCCATTCGACTCAAAGCAGTCGACTGCCATTCCATGGCAGTCGACTGATGTCGGGAAAACTCATCCGACACTTAGCCATTCGGCCAAGTTCACCTAATGAGCTACTTACAATTCACTCATTCTCTCATCTCACTCGAAGTCCCTCGCCGAAGCTCTCTTCGTTCGCGGCCATGTCCCTCGGCAACATCAGGCACACGGATATGCAATTCTCCTTCGCGTCTCTTGCCTCCGAAGTCTGCTTCCTTGGCTTCGCATCAAGTCTTCTCGTCCGGCGGTCCCTCGGCAACATCAAGCGAACGACTCTGCATTGCTCCTTCTCCGACTCAAGCACGAGGTTCTGAGTGGTGAACCCACCAAGGCACCATGTGTGAATTACTAAGTCCTGCTAGACTCCAACGCACATATCAAATCATAATAACAACCTAACTTAAACCCTTTGCCACACACATCAAAACCATATCACAGCAAGAGATTGCCGTAACAAGTTATAGTTGAGTATATTAGTTTGGGTTATGTTTTGTTAATATAAATTTAATAAGTTAGATTTAGTTAAGTAAATTAGGTTTTGTTGATTTAAATTAGGTTAACATAATTTGTTTTAGTTAGGTAAATTTGTTTAGTATGAGTTAATTAAGGTAGGTTAACTAGTGTATGTTGTTAAAAAAAATGGTTGAAGTGTATTTTAATCCTTAATCATCTCACCCGAGCTAGTATTTAAATACACTTATCCTTATGAGTTTTGTGATATGAGGATTTCTTTTATCTTTAATTAAATTAAATGAGCAATTTCAAAGTGTTTAAACTTGTGTTAGATTTAAGCTTGATTTGAGCTAGTCAAGTAAGTTTTTCCAGTATTGACTTCCAGGTCGTGGCGAGGCACATGACCTTCTTTATTATCGGAGCAACGACCACGTCCTAGACAAAGTCAATAAAGGAATCCAGTACTTGATTCACTTTAGATTAAGCCTTTGTCTAACTAGTTAAAGACTCAGTGAGTTAGCTTCAGTCAGTTTCACTCGACTTAGTGCTCCAGGTCGTGGCGAGCCACATGGCCTTCTTGATTATCGGAGCAACGACCACTTCCTAGACATGTACTTCGTAGAGCTTCCCCAACTTACTATCAGTTCATTTGTCTTAGTACTAGGTTGTTCAAGTTTAAACTACTTTGTTTCCTATCTAGTAAATTCTACATTAAGCAAGTAAAGTTAACTAAGACATTCAAGTGTTTAACTAAAAGAAGGAAAGTTAACTAAAACATGCAAGTGTTTAAGTAGGCAAGGAAACAAGCAAAGTGTTAGCTCCCCCTAAATGGTAGCTAGTTTGAGTTTTGTTCACTAAGTGAACTTGATTCTTGGTAATCCAAATTTGATTTGCTCCAACTTGGTTGCCTAAACTAGACTTAGGAACCCATGCTTGGACTCGATTCTTAGCATTTTTTCTAAGTAATGACATGTAAGATTTATAGGTGGACTTAGCCTTATACCCGAGTTCGGATCTGTTGTAAACAGCTCGGTAAGATCCAAGCATCATGTTGAGATACTTGGAACCCGAAGTGAACTTTTCCAATTATCCAGTTAGTTCATCTACTTGCCTTTTTAGGACTGAGTTCTTTTCCTCAAGCTTTGCAACTTGAGTTGAGTCTCTATCCTTAAGTTGGCAAGTCGAAGTCTTCGAGTTGATTTGCTCCTTAAGTACTTGGACTTCCTTAAGTAGCAAGTCAACCCGATTCTTGGACTTAGCTAATTCCCTACCTAAACATGCAATGATGCTATATAACTTATCTTCTAATGGAGAAGTTACCTCATTAGAACCTTCGGAAACGGATATGGATCCGTGGCTTCTCTCGGACTCAAAATCTGACTCAGATTCAAAACTTGACTCGGCTCCGGATCTTGATTCGGCCATAAACGCGACGAAGCTTCTCTTCGTCTCTTCTGCGTCCGACTCCTCCGATGACGACTCATCCCATGTTGCCTTAAGAGCCTTCTTCTACTTTTCCTTTTTTGGTTTTTCTTCCTTTTTTAAGTTTGCGCACTCCGACTTGTAATGTCTTTTTCCGTTGCATTCGTAGCAATTCACTTCCGATCGAGGTCTCGGCTTGTTGTCGGCCACCTTTCTGGCGTCTTTCTTTGTAAACCTCTTCTTTCGGTTGAATATTTTTCTTACCATATTTATAATCTCCTCTTCTCCATTTGTTTTCGACTCTGCTTCGTCATTGGACTCAATCTTCACTTTTCTCTCCTTTTTAGTTGAACCTGCCATCAAAGATATACCATTCTCGGTTTGACCCGAGTTAGCTTGTTCGTGTAGTTCAAGTTTGTAGGATGTTACTTCGGAGGCTCATTGGCTCCCATGTCCCCGGATTAAAATTTTCACTAATGAAAGAATTAATCCGGATGGGATGAGTTTCCTTGGCACAACCAATTTGTCGTCGTGCTAACAACTTGAGTGGTCGCTTGAACAAACTAGTTGTTCAAGCAACACAACTCTTCTAGTTGGTTAGCCGCGGAAGAGACGACGGACGGATCGCCGGTTTTTGTGTTTGTCTTCGGGGTCCATGATTATACAAAATATATACTAACGCACACTTGTATAATCAACACATAAAAGAACATGCTAAGATCAGAATATAAAGTTGTAAAACTTTTATACCTTACGATCTTCTACCGTATGTTCTATCCTCCTCGTGGACGACGTGTGGGCGAAGATCCTCCATGAGTAGAAGCCTTCTAGATCGCGTTCTTCCCTTCCTTGTAACTACGAACAAAGAGAAGAACAAAACAAAAAACTCCACCTTTCTAGAACCGGCCACCATTCAAAAGAACTCGATGTAACCGCCGGCCAAGGATTGAATGGATGAGCGCCGACCAACTTGTTGCAAAGTTGTCGCCGGCCACCTCGAGGTTGGAGAAGCGCCGGCCACCAAAGAGTTGGAGAACCTCCGGCCACCTAGGAGCAAAAGAGGAGGAAGAGAGGAGCACCGGCAACGGATGAGAAGAGGATGAGGGGCGCCAGCCAAAACCCTTGGGTGAACCAAGCTTGCCGCCACTTCTAGCCGCCCAAAACCCTAGCTCCTCTAGGGTTTGTTGCTGCCCACTTTGAGATGAACAAAACCCTAATTTCCAATTGAACCAAATATATCTTGCCGCCCAACCTAAGCCCTCTATTTATAGAATTGGGCTTAAGCCTCCTTTAATCTCCACCGTTTGATCTAGGGTTTTATCCCAACCGTCGGATCTAGGGTTTCATCCCAACCGTCGGATCTAGGATTTCATCCCAACCTTCGGATCTAGGGTTTCATACCAACCGTCAGATCTAGGGTTTCATCCCAACCGTCGGATCTAGGATTTCATCCCAACCTTCGGATCTAGGGTTTCATCCCAACCGTCGGATCTAGGGTTTCATCCCAACCGTCGGATCTAGGATTTCATCCCAACCTTCGGATCTAGGGTTTCATCCCAACCGTCGGATCTAGGGTTTCATCCCAACCGTCGGATCTAGGATTTCATCCCAACCTTCGGATCTAGGGTTTCATCCCAACCGTCGGATCTAGGGATTTAATCCCAACCGTTGGTTCTAGAGTTTTGTTTTACATTCTTGGATCTAGATTTCATGAGGATTATATTAGGCTACGATAGGGACCATAAGGAGGAGTTGGATCTTTGCCACCCGATGGATCAGAACCACACAAACATGATCCATCAATGATGTTCCATTCTACTACAGGATCATCATTGAACTACCTCACCAACCCCCATAAATTAATATGGGCTCCATATATTATTTGTACATTCATCTCCCCGTGTTTAAGATATAGAATGCCCGTCAATTAATTGATTTACTGACCATCAATTAATTAACATCTAACTCCTCGAGTAGTACCACTCAACCTTATCATCACGTTGACTAAGTCAACCAGCTAGGTTTACATGATGAACCTTATGAGCTCCTCAAGGGGACATCATCAACCTAATATATAGGACACGGTTTCCTCCTATAATCAACGGCACACCATGTAAATAATATCATTTCCCAACTTACCGGGCATATTGATTTAATCCATCAAAATCTCACCCTCTGGTAAATCAAAGAAATAAATACTAAGTACATGTGCCCGTTATTATATCGGGATTAAGAGCATGTACAACATAATATCCGAGGTCCGATTCAATTATGTAGTCAACAATAAATTGAATCACCTCTATGTCTGTCCTGCTCAATACACCTAAGTGTACTAGTGTAACTCTATGTTCAAGACAAAACAATACCAAGCTACACTACAACCATGCCAATGGTTTGTCCAAAACCATCTTGGTTGTGAGCCTCTACTTATATTCTACAAGGGACTGATAACATGATCTTCTGTGCCACACCAAACACCATGTTATCTACAATGTAAAATATTAGACAATATGCACACATATAAAATAAATATATAATGTGCAAGCAATGATCATGTGATTCTTATTCCAAAATAAAATGTTCATACAAAAAGAGCTAGGCTTTCAGTATACATTCCAACAATCTCCCACTTATACTAAAAGACTATGCCATCATCACACTGCCATACATCTGATCCCCATGTCCTCCACATGCCTATCAAACACTTTCGTTGGAAGGGCCTTAGTGAATGGATCCGCCAGGTTATCCTCTGATGCAATCTTGGCGACAGCAACTTCTCCTCGCTTTACGATCTCTCGTATAAGGTGGTACTTGCGCTCTATGTGTTTACTCGCCTTATGGGCTCGTGGTTCCTTCGAGTTTGCAACTGCACCACTGTTATCACAATAAATTGTGATAGTTCTGGGCAAACCAGGAATCACATCCAAGTCCATCAAGAAGTTCCTGAGCCATACAACTTCCTTGGCTGCCTCAGAGGCTGCCACATACTCAGCTTCCATGGTAGAGTCCGCCACGCATTTCTGCTTGACACTCCTCCATACTATGGCTCCACCTCCAAAAGTAAACACAAACCCCGAGGTAGACTTACTGTTGTCCCTATCTGATTGGAAATCAGAATCCGTGTAACCCACAGGGACTAATTGATCTGCCCGGTAAACCAGCATATAATCCCTAGTCCTTCTCAGGTACTTCAATATATGCTTTACCGCAGTCCAATGTCCCTGTCCAGGATTACTCTGATATCTGCTAACCATGCCCACGGCAAAGCAGATATCTGGTCTCGTACATAGCATAGCATACATGAGGCTTCCTACTGCCGAAGCATAAGGAACCACCTTCATCTCCTCTATCTCCTTTGATCTTTTGGGACACATCTCTTTAGATAAAGGAACTCCATGCCTAAAAGGTAGAAAGCCTTTCTTGGAGTTCTGCATGCTAAAACGAGCAAGGATAGTGTCAATGTATGAAGCTTGAGATAAACACAACATCCTTTTCTTGCGATCCCTTATTACTTTGATCCCAAGGATGTGTCCCACTTCTCCCAAGTCCTTCATGTCAAACTGCTTGGACAACCATACCCTTACGTCTAATAACACTTTGATATTTTTGCCAACTAACAAAATGTCATCTACGTATAGTACAAGAAATACCACTACGTTTCCGTCACACCTCTTGTATACACAAGGCTCATCCGGACTTTGAATAAATCCATATGACTGGATTACCTCATCAAAGTGGATGTTCCAAGATCTAGAAGCTTGCTTCAATCCATAAATGGATCGATTAAGCTTACATACAAGATGCTCTTTGCCTTTAGCAATGAATCCCTCTGGTTGCCGTATATAGATGTTCTCCTCAAGACTTCCGTTATGGAAAGTTGTCTTGACATCCATCTGCCAAATCTCATAATCCATATGAGCAGCTATAGATAAGAGAATCCGGATAGACTTAAGCATAGCTACCGGCGAAAAGGTCTCCTCATAATCGATTCCCTCTTTCTGAGTATACCCTTTCGCAACAAGCCTAGCTTTGAAGGTCTCAACCTTCCCTTCTACTCCTCTCTTTCTCTTGTAGATCCACTTGCATCCAATGGCTTTTACACCATCGGGTGGTTCTACTAGCTCCCAGACCTGATTAGAATCCATAGATTCTATCTCTGAATTCATTGTTCCTTGCCAAGATACTGCATCTCTATCTTGGAGTGCCTCGTCATATGTCCAGGGATCAAGTTCATGTTCACCAGGGACTAAGTCCGAAGACTCTCTCAAAAACATGAATCTGTCGGGTTGTCTTAGGGTAGCCAAAAAATATGCGTACTTCTGTACGAGATTCCAACTTACCAGCATCTCCATTCAGCACATGTGCTGGACTAACCCAAATCCGAATATGTCTTAGACTAGGCTTTCGCCCAGTCCACAACTCTGTGGGAGTAGAGGGTACTGACTTAGATGGAACCAAGTTCAGAATGTGTGCTGTTGTTTCTAGAGCAAATCCCCAGAACGAATCAGGTAACTCAGAATAACTCATCATCGATCTGACCATCTCTATAAGAGTCCTATTCCTTCGCCCCGCTACACCATTCTGCTGGGGTGTGCCAGGTGCAGACAATTGGGATTGAATCCCAGCCTCTGATAAGTAATTCCTAAACTCTCCCAAGAGGTACTCGACACCACGATCAGATCGTAATGTCTTGATACTTTTACCTTGACGGTTCTCCAGATCAGCCTTGAATTCTTTGAACCTGTCAAAGCATTAAGACTTGCGGCACATCAAGTAAATGTATCCATATCTTGAATAATCGTCTATAAATGAGACGAAATATTCAAAACCACCTCTTGCTTGGATAGACATAGGACCGCACAAATCAGAATGAACACATCTTTGGCTCTATACCCCTTGGCCTTGAAAGGCCTCTTGGTCATTTTACCTTCCAAGCAAGATTCGCAGGGTGGGAGATCCTCCACCACTAATGAACCCAAAGGTCCATCAGCTATCAACCTTTGAATTCTGCTTAGGTTAATATGACCAAGCCTTAGATGCCAAAGATATGTCTGGTTCATTTGCGAAGGTTCTTTTCTCTTATTAGACTTAGAAGATGAGTTATTGACTTCTATATGCATCATGGGAGTTTTCGGTTCAAGAGTATATAAATTGCCAACCAATGTACCAGAACAGATAATCTCCCTATTCCTTTTTATAACCACTTTGTCATTAAAAGAAACAGAATATCCATCCATAAACAATTTAGAAACTTAAATTAAATTCTTTCTAAAAGTAGGTACATAAAGACAATTTCTCAAAACCAAAACTTTATTCCTATCAAAAGATAAATAAATGTCTCCCACTGCAATAGCCGCCACCTTTGAAGCATTGCCCATGAAGATGGTAATTTCTCCCTCAGCTAGTCGTCGGGTTTCCTAGAACTCATGCAAAGTATTGCAGACATGATCAGTGGCTCCTGTATCTACACACCAGGCACTGGTAGATAACACCGCTAAACATGTTTCAACAACTAAACAAGAAGATATACCTTTGTTCTTTCGGCGAGGACAGTCCGCCTTCCAATGTCCAGTCTGCTTGCAAGTGAAGCACTTGGCTTTCGGCTTCTTCACTCCTGCCTGAGGTCCCACTGCCACTTTCTTCGCTCCACCTTGCTTCTTCTTCTTCTTACCTTTCGGTTTAGAGGAAAAAACCTTCTGAGCGACCATGGCTTGAGCACTTTGACGAAAAAGCCCCTCTGTCGCCTGGAGTTCTGTCAGAAGCTCCGCCAACGAATACAACCTCTTGTTCATGTTGTAATTGAGGCGGAACTGCTCAAAACTCCTAGGCAGAGACTGGAGAATGATATCGACCTGGGTTTCCCCATCGATCTCAGCTCCGAGGACTTCCATCTCATTAAGATGAGCCATCATCTTGAGAACATGATCCCTAACGGGTGTTCCCTCGATCATGGTGGTCGTCATCAAGTTTCTCATCGCCTCCTGTCTAGCTACCCTACTATGATGTTCGAAAAGTTCCTTGAGATTGAACATCATGTCATAAGCTGTGGCCATGGCCTGATGCTGATGTTGCAGCACATTTGACATAGATGCCAAAATGTAACACCGCGCCATCTCATCTTCGTTGACCCATTTCTTATAACGTTCTTTCTCCTTTTCATCAGAGTCATCGGTAGGCTTAGGAGGACAGACCTCGAAGACTACAAATTTGTACTCCTCCGCAGTTAAGACAATATCCAGATTTCTTTTCCAATCAATATAGTTTGGTCCAGTAAGCTTATTTTCTTTTAAAATCACAGCAAGTGGGTTGAAAGCCATTTGAAAAACCTAAGAATCACAATGATCAAAACATTAGATTTCAAATATTATTGATTCCTCAAAACAATAAAATTCTGAAATCAACCAACACCTCAAAACACCGAGAATATCGCATGCCACGATAGTGTGGACGTATACTAATTCTACATTTGTAAGAGGAGGTTTTACCCATTAATTTTATTATCTTGTCAACCTTACTTTTTGACAAATAAAATTAATAGTTAGTTCCTCTTTAGCCCTACAAATAAAAGCAGTGACTCCGATGGGGAGGATACTTTTATTTCCATCTAAGTGTGCACCATTACACGATACTAAGGGAATTATTTCAGATTATGTGCCTTACCGATGGGGAAGTACACACGCTCCTAAATAATTTCCTATAACCATTATTTGACCTAGTGATCCGCAAACAAACCCATCCGATGGGGAGGAAGGAACTCAGAGCCAATGCGCAAGTTTGTTGCATCACACGTCAAATTGTAATGGAGGCCGCAAGAATTAATTAAAATATCCCTCTCCCACTTAGTAAATTGAAATTGAGGAATTTTAAAGCATACACAACATGCATATAAAACAAATAAGCAATAAATATGGAAAAAACAAAATTTTTCCAACTATTATGGCATTGTCCTCCAATACGCATCCCGTCATGTCGCCACCTCGTCCGCTCCACCTTTTCCCGTGCGCAAGTCACCAAAGATATCCGAGCCGAGATAAATCATTTTAATTTACATCCATCGATCCTATACTCCACGAAGGAGTGTACAAATAATCTAGATCGAAAGTAAACTAAAATGAACAGCTAAACAATGTCGTATTTAATTACAAAAATTAAATACTAATCTAGCCTCGTCAACTCCGAGGATTCAAATAATATACATACAATCACACACAAAACAATCACATACAACCCAATAGCCATAATAGTCGGATCTTATGCCTTTAACAAAAAAGTTAGCCTACGCACATCCTACTATTATCCGGCATACTCAATATATGATATCTGCATGAAAGTAACCGAATCCAAAACACACAAAACCGGAAACAGTGGCTCTGATACCACTTGTAGGGAGTTGCTTCGGAGGCTCATTGGCTCCCATATCCCCGGATTAAAATTTTCACTAATGAAAGAATTAATCCGGATGGGATGAGTTTCCTTGGCACAACCAATTCGTCGTCGTGCTAACAACTTGAGTGGTCGCTTGAACAAACTAGTTGTTCAAGCAACACAACTCTTCTAGTTGGTTAGCCGCGGAATAGACAACGGACGGATCGCCGGTTTTTGTGTTTGTCTTCGGGGTCCATGATTATACAAAATATATACTAATGCACACTTGTATAATCAACACATAAAAGAACATGCTAAGATCATAATATAAAGTTGTAAAACTTTTATACCTTACGATCTTCTACCGTATGTCCTATCCTCCTCGTGGACGACGTGTGGGCGAAGATCCTCCACGAGTAGAAGCCTTCTAGATCGTGTTCTTCCCTTCCTTGTTCGCTGCGAACAAAGAGAAGAACAAAACAAAAAACTCCTCCTTTCTAGAACCGGCCACCAATCAAAAGAACTCGATGTAACCGCCGGCCAAGGAGTGAATGGATAAGCGCCAGCCAACTTGTTGCAATGTTGCCGCCGGCCACCTAGAGGTTGGAGAAGCGCCGACCACCAAGGAGTTGGAGAACCGCCGGCCACCTAGGAGCAAAAGAGGAGGAAGAGAGGAGCACCGGCAATGGATGAGAAGAGGATGAGGGGCGCCGGCCAAAACCCTTGGGAGAACCAAGCTTGCCGCCCACTTCTAGACGCCCAAAACCCTAGCTCCTCTAGGGTATGTTGCCGCCCACTTTGAGATGAGCAAAACCCTAATTTCCAATTGAACCAAATATATCTTGCCGCCCAACCTAAGCCCTCTATTTATAGAATTGGGCTTAAGCCTCCTTTAATCTTCACCGTTGGATCTAGGGATTTAATCTCCACCGTCGGATCTAGGGTTTTATCCCAACCGTCGGATCTAGGGTTTCATCCCAACCGTCGGATCTAGGATTTCATCCCAACCTTCGGATCTAGGGTTTCATCCCAACCGTCGGATCTAGGGTTTCATCCCAACTGTCAGATCTAGGATTTCATCCCAACCTTCGGATCTAGGGTTTCATCCCAACCGTCGGATCTAGGGTTTCATCCTAACCATCGGATCTAGGGATTTAATCCCAACCGTTGGTTCTAGGGTTTCATCCCAACCATCGGATCTAGGGATTTAATCCCAACCGTTGGTTCTAGAGTTTTGTTTTACATTCTTGGATCTAGATTTCATGAGGATTATATTAGGCTACGATAGGGACCATAAGGTGGAGTTGGATCTTGGCCACCCGATGGATCGAAACCACACAAACATGATCCATCAATGATGTTCCATTCCACTACAGGATCATCATTGAACTACCTCACCAACCCCCATAAATTAATATGGGCTCCATATATTATTTGTACATTCATATCCCCGTGTTTAAGATATCGAATGCCCGTCAATTAATTGATTTACTGACCATCAATTAATTAACATCTAACTCCTCGAGTAGTACCACTCAACCTTATCATCATGTTGACTAAGTCAACCAGCTGGGTTTACATGATGAACCTTATGAGCTCCTCAAGGGGACATCATCAACCTAATATATAGGACACGGTTTCCTCCTATAATCAACGACACACCATGTAAATAATATCATTTCCCAACTTCGGGCATATTGATTTAATCCATCTAAATCTCACCCTCACGGTAAATCAAAGAAATAAATACTAAGTACATGTGCGTTATTATATCGGGATTAAGAGCATGTACAACATAATATCAGAGTCCGATTCAATTATGTAGTAATTGAATCACCTCTATATCATCTGCTCAATACCTAAGTGTGTACTAGTGTAACTCTATGTTCAAAACAAAACAATACCAAGCTACACTACAACCATGCCAATGGTTTGTCCAAAACCATCTTGGTTGTGAGCCTCTACTTATATTCTACAAGGGACTGATAACATGATCTTCTGTGCCATACCAAGCACCATGTTATCTACAATGTAAAATATTAGACAATACACATATAAAAAAAATATATAAAGTGCAAACAATGATCATGTGATTCTTATTCCAAAATAAAATGTTCATACAAAAAGAGCTAGGCTTTCAGTATACATTCCAACAAAGTTCACAAAATAGTTCATCTAACCTAATTGTAGAGAGATCCCTAGATACCTTATATGCATCGACAATCGAAATCCATAAGGCATTTCTCGGAAATGCCTTAAGGGTATACCTAATTAAGTCCCTTTCTCTATTTGGTGTCCTATTAAATGTAATCCATTTAATATATCTTTAATCCTAGTATGAAGTTGACTAACGTTTTCATTTTCGTTCATTTTAAAATTAAAAAATTTATTTAAAAATGTGTCGCATTTGGCTATCCTAGTGTCATTTGTACACTCATGCAACTCAATTAATTTCTCCCATAATTCTTTAGAATTTTCAAATGGACCTACCATATTTAGCTCTTCTTTTGTAAGTCCGCATTGCAAGGTGTTAAGTGCCTTGTAATCGACTTAAGCTCTCTTCCTAATATCCGAGGTCCATTTCTCCGGTTCTAACAACTCGCCCGAGTCATCTACCGGACCTATAAATCCTTTTCTAATTGAAAACCAGACCTCTAGGTCGGTCTTCAAATAATATTCCATTCGTCTTTTCCAATAGAAAAAGTCTCCTTCGTTAAAGAAACGAGGATGAACAGTACTGTATTCCTCTAAGTGTGACATTATGAATGGAATATTTTCTAAAGACTAAAAAATAATCCTAATATGTAGAAAATAAATTTAATGAAATTTAATATGTAGAAAATTAATTTAATGAAATATAAAATGCTGGAAATGAATTTAATATACAGAAAAGTATTTTAATATGCAAAAAATAATTTTAAATGCAGAAAATTATTTTTTTAAAATGCAGAAAATGATTCTTAAATACAGAAAAATATTTTAAATGCAGAAAATGAATTTTTTAATGTAAAAAATATTTTAAATGCAGAAATTGAATTTTTAAATGCAGAAAAATATTTTAAATGAAGAAAATGTATTTTTAAATGTAGAAAAATATTTTAAATGCAGAAAATGATTTTTAAAATGAAGAAAATTATTTTTTTAAATTTAGAAAAATATTTTATATCAGAAAAATATTTTTTAAATGGAAAAAATATTTTAAATGCATAATAATATTTTAAATGCAGAAAATGATTTTTTTAAAATATAAACAAATATTTTAATGCAGAAAATTATTTTTTAAATGTAGAAAACTTTTTTAAATGCACAAAATATATTTTTAAATGTAGAAAAATATTTTAATGCAATAAAAATTATTCTAATGCAATAAAAATTATAATAAAGCAATAAAAATTATTCTAAAGCAATAAAAATTATATTAAAGCAATAAAAATTATTCTAATGCAATAAAAATTAGTCTAAAGCAATGAAAATTATACTAATGCAATAAAAATTATACTAAATCAATAAAAATTATTCTAATGCAATAAAAATTATATAAAAGCATTAAAAATGCTCATGATGGTGGTTTCACCAACTCGGAGCGCCCCTGCTCTAAAACCAATTATAGGATCGAATGAACCGAGAGAGGGGGTGAATCTAGGTATTTTATAATTTTAAACTAATAAACGTACACAGCAGAATATAAAAACAATTAACAACACAAGCAATTTTACTTGGTTCACAACTCGGACTGGTTTGCTACTCCAAGGCCCGTAGCTCTATCACGAGCTACCTCGATGGGCAATTCACTAAATATCCTCCGACTCGAGTGCTCTCGACTTCGGAGGGTTTCGCTTTTACAAATGATAGAGTTAGTTGACAAACCACCCACTCGGAGAATTAAGTATACAAGCGAAATAATAAATTAAAGAGATTAAAAGACTTTATACCGACACTTAATCGTAGAGGTAGTCACAGAGTGTCGGAGGAACGTCTTGTCGTGGAGTCAAAGTGTAGTGGACGAGCAAGTATTTTGGCAGCACTTCGACATTAATTGAAGATTGATGAATGGATCTGATCGAACACTACTTTTATAAACTCTTTCCAGTCGACTGGAATGCCTTTCAGTAGACTCGACATCATCCTGTCGTATATGGAAGTCGTGGTCTTCCAATCGACTGAATCCCCTTCAGTCGACTCCACGTCACTCGGCTCCACATTGAGAAATTTCTCTCATCAGTCGACTTAACATCTTCAGTCGACTGAAGCTCTTTCCATATGTGTTGCACGATCTCTGATCGATCACAAGCTGATCCTGCCAAATAGGTATCCATTCGACTGATACATCTTCAGTCTATTAGACTTCAGTAGACTCGAATCCATTCAGTCGACTAGTCCCTACAAAACAGGATTAGCACAAAATAGATAGTGTGAATTATGATAGCAGTTGTAATACTGCTCGAACTCGACGACTAAGTCCAATGCGGACTTTTAGTCAGATCGATGCCTAGATTTGTCCCCCTACCGAGGACTCAGCCTTACCTCTTCACTCGAGGCTTACCTGTCGACTACCTGTCGGACTTACCATTCTTGACATCCGATCTGACCCACCAGGGCTTCCACCAGCTATCTGTTCTGCCTGACCCAGCTAGACTTTTTGCCAATTTTTCGACCTCCTGACCCAACCAGTCTTCATGCCAAATGTTCAGTCCACGCGACCCATCTGGACTTCATGCCTGGTGTCCGATCCTCTTGATCTGTCAAGATACGTGCCTAGTATCAGGTCAACACGACCTACTAGGACTTCCTATTAAGCCTGCACACTTAACACTTATATTAGACTATAAGTGAATCCTAACATTTAACTGAGGTTCATAGATCAAAACTTTGGAGTGATGTTCACTGCATCAACAAGGTTCTAAGAGGAAGTCAAAGGAACAGAATAAGGGGAAGAAAAAAAAGGCGAAAAAGGCAGAACCAGCTCAAAAGGGCACTTGCCATCATTGTGGCATGGATGGCCATTGGCGAAGAAACTGTAAGATTTATCTTGAGTCAGTGAAGAAAAATAAGCCATCAGATATCTTCGTTATTGATTGTCATTCTATTTCCTTAAACACTTGGGTATTAGATACTGAGTGTGGCTCACATATATGTAATGACATACATGGGCTAAGGTGTCACGCTCTGAGAGTATGTCATGCCGAAAAGCAAACGGACAACATCTCCCCTGTACGTGGCAACATCTCGTGTTAATACAAGGCCCGTAGCCCACAACAACAATAATATACATATATATATGAAAACAACAACTACACAAAACACAGCGGAAACATAATACAACATCTCAAACTACACACATGCATACCGGTATGACTAACACATCACAACATAATGCAACCTTGACAAAATCCGAATCCTCAACATAGTACATCACGAAAACTCCAAATACAATACACTCATTGGGAAATCCCAACACGACCACCAGAGTCTCTTGAGATGAGATGAGATGTCAGCCAGCGGTGCTCCAAGTCGTCACAAAGCCTTCTACCTGTTACCTAGGCTACAGAAAAACCCAGGGTACATGGTGGTGGTGAGTAAAACTTAGCAGGTAATAAGATAGAACATGTAAATATATGTATCAATATTACATGTCATTCAATAGTTTAATCTACTCATACAACAGGTATACATCAACATTACAAGTATACATACATGCATACACTAAATAAACTGAACAAAAAATGATGCAGACATACCTGACAGTCAGCTACTCTATCCTCATCCAACCTGACATAAGGTATAAGGAATAATACTAACTCACACTACATCCTGATATGGGTCGAGGGTATCATAGTGAATAACCAACAACTATACAAGTACCGGCCTACTACCATATAGAAAATGCAATAGCATATATGAATATGTACAAACAAATGCAATAAACATAGTACATACTAATGCAGCATCACAATAAGCATATATATATAGACTGCATCTATATATGTATACTAATCACAATCATCCATATATATATATACATTCATATATGTATATATATATGGCAATATGCAAAAATGCCATAAGTCAGCAATGCAGCATGCATGATCATGTCGGCTCACTCTAAAGCTACCACGACCCCAGTGTGGCCTCGGTGGCTCGAGCATGACAACTGTCCCAACTCAACACCAACCACTACTCTCGAGTGGCCGAGTGGACAGTATGATCGAGTCGCATATAAGCGTGAAGAGCAAGCTACACGATGGGGGTCCCAGCTATTGGTAACTCCGACAGTGACTACCCATGAGTGGTCGAGTGCCACACATGCAGGACTACGACACGCTAATCCAACTACCACAGTCTATAGTGGTAGAGTGCGGCACCACAATGCTCTTCCCTCACACCGGTTACTCCTTCTATGATTAACCGTGGAGGCAGGATGACTGGCGACCCTCTCAACCACAAGGGAGACCTCGTCACCAGTGTGCATGCAAATGACATGAATGCAATGTCTCACATACAGACATTCACCATAGACTCTCAATTCTATAGAGAATCATACTAATCATATCAACGCACTCTCTATCATGTAGAGAGTCGTACTCAAACTGATTATATCAAACTAGGACCACCGGTCCATAACGACACACTAAATACCATTCACCTAACCATTTACACAATACATGATCGGTGGTGAACATGCAACCTAAGGGTACTAGAATTAACTCTAGGTTCTAGACATTATCAACCTACGGATGACCTCTTTGCCCAATTTACAATCAGGTTGTCATCCGGATTTTACTATTTGCATTTAACTAAACAAATTCTAGATTACTTACATCACCTATATATATAACTCCTAATCATGATAAAATCAAACATGATAGAAGCAATGGAGTTAATAGCCAAAGGTAAAGTATCAAGCACAAGAGTAAATAGAACAGAGTCAAGGTAACATGATCATCTAAGATGATCATGTATCTAAATCTGTATGCATTAAAACTACCTGACCAGGGTTGGAATTACCCACATGCTATGTAAATCGTAACTGTCTTCACGTCTAAAAGACTATTCCGAATCGAGGTCCTGCAGTTACAAAACATAAAGAGTAACTAAATGCTAGCATAACCCTATACTAGAATAATTCTCTAAATCACATCCTAACCCTCGATTAATCAATTTAATCATGTAGCAGTGTACTCTTCTACACTTCATTTACTAATCATATTTGATCTATGATTACTTCACAAATAATACTACTGTAACATAACATATCGAATCAATAACCATATACAAATCCAGGTCAACTTCTGACATCAACTATCACTAGATCAATTAAATCACAAGGGTAATGGTATTCATTATAAATTAATCCAACCCAACTTACCTTGTACAATTGCAGTTGCACAACTCCTGGATCTGCTATAGGAGATCTGTTCATCCTATAAAAATATGTTAGCTTAATTAACATACAAAATCCTTACCTTTCCCTACATCAATCAACCACAGCTTCTTGATCCACTGCGGGAACAACACCGACCTATACAATTCAAATGAACAGAGGTAACAACCCAACTCCTTCACCGGAAATTACAACAACCACTTAATCCAATTATATAGTATAATCAATCCAATTTATATATCCAACTAATTTAACCCAAAATCGATGCCACAGCCTTACCTCCCTTCTCCAACGGCAGTGCAGCTACACCCCTACAAATTGCAATCAATTCGGGGAAATAACAGTAAATCTGAATATGTAAGCTCTTCCTCTTAGCCTCAAGGTCAGCTTGTGAGGTAATGTTGTTTCAGATCAATACTCATCATTAAGCAGAAAAAACAAAAAGGAATAGAGGTTGCTCAAAACGGTGGCGCACCGTATCGTGTCATCACTTAGAATACTATGTCTCTAGCTCCTCTCGGATGCTAGGTTATCCTGAGCCAACGTTGAGGAGCGGTGCTCGCTCGAAGTGGTCACGCAGCAACGGAAGACAACCTACATGGATCGTCAATAGAGAAGAGAGAACACAGAAATGGGAAAGAGTTCGAGATCGAGATCTAGTGAGGAAAACTCACGATCGAAAATGGCAGTCAATCTGGAGACGTGTGATCTGTTGAAGCAACCGGTGATCGGCTCGCCGACGAGATAGCCGACGACCGAACGTGGTGGCGACGACAATTAGGGCTCATGGAACAAAAACGAGCTATGTCAGCTACACGACCGAACATACGGCGATGAGTCTATTAATGGCAGAAATCGACTGAAATCCAGTAATGCATCACGCCCTAACCATGCTCCGGTGATGACGCAGCGAGCTCAGGTGGCGGTGAAAACGGAGAAGGGCGCGTGGCTGGCTTGGGTTGTCGGCGATAGAAGACCGAGAGCTCGCGGTGAATGATTCGACAGCGGCGACAAGCTCGGGGTGGATATCAGGCACAAATTGATGCCGACGACAGTGTAGGGAAGCTCGAACGATGGCGGCGAGGAGGTGAAGAGGGCGGCGCGTGAGAAAACCATGAGGGAGGATAATCGACGTCGGCTGATAGAGAAGGGAATCAGGAAGGAAAAAGAAAATGGCTGAGAAACGGTAGAAGCCAGCTATCGCGAGTGAGAAACTCGCGATCGAGCTGTTTTAGGTGGTTGAGCTAGCCTAGTTCAAATCCGAGCTAACTCAACTTGACCCCACATCTATATAGGTTTTAATCTTCCTTTTAAACCCTTTTAAATTCCAAAAAAATACCTGAAAATTTCTATAAAAAAAATTCCTCAAGATAACTTCCAATTAGAAAGGGATTTTTTTTCGGTATCTTATATTTTCCCTCACTAATAAAAATTTGGTCCACAAATTTCATACTTACATGCAAAATTTACTTCAAGTAAGTTTCCGAAAGAAGCACATACCTTCCTCAAGTGAACAGATGAGACTATCGAGCCCGGATAGTGTAGGGGATCAATCGGTGTGTGTTGTCCCAGCTAGAGAGGGGTGAATAGCCCTCAATCGTCCGATGATGGAATTTGCTCGTTCTCGTTGTGTTGCTTTTCTACGATTGTTGTTAGCGCAGCGGAATAACAATGATAATAATAATACTAACAACACATAACAATCACAAGCAATACACAAGCATATACGTGGTTCGGAACCGAATGGATCCTACTCCACGGGCGAGCTCACCGAGCTCTAGTTATGCACACGACACTAACTAAACTCCTTCTCGACTACACGTCGGAGGTGGAGAAACCTCTCACAAGCTATTACAACAAGTAATATATGAAATACAAGCAATACAATGACAAATACGAAATACAAGGAAAGAACACTTTACAATGCTTGCTTTGAACCCTTTGCTTGTAGCTTGCTTTAGATGGCACTTGAAGGTCTGAAATGCAGCAGCAATTCCCCTCCAATAGCTTCACAAAAGTCTTGGCAAAATCCTCCAACTTGAGCTCCATTTATAACCTGCATCAAGCTGTTTTCACGCCCATTAGTGGACTGCCAAAAGGTCCCAGTCGACTGCCCCTGTAATCGTTGTCTCACAACGGCTAGATCCACGTCGGATAAGTTCCAACGGATCACCTACCAGTCGACTGCCAGTCCATGATAGTCGACTAGTGACCTGGTAGCCGACTGTCCAATCGGCTACAGAGTGTTCTGTGCTCGTGACACTCCCATCAGTCGACTGCCATCCTTCGGCAATTGACTGCTCTCAACATTAGTCGACTGCCAAGCACAAATCCACAAGTCTAACACCAGTCGAACTCTAGTCGACTTGGACCAGTCGAACCGGCACCTATGTCAGTCGACTGCCATCGGGCAAAACCTCAAACACCAAGTTGTTTGAGCATCCGACCGTCGGGTAAACCCTCAAACATCAAGTTTGAGCCTCTGACACTCAGTCTTAGCCACTTGGCCAAGTCCACATCATCCCTCATGGTGTTCCCCACCGAAGCTCTCTTCCCTCGGCCTACGTCCCTCGGATGCGCCAAGCGCACAGCTTCGCAACACCATCCTTCGTGTCTCATGCCCTCGAAGTATGCTTCCCTTTGGGCTCACTCCATTCGTCCCGTCCGGCGGTCCCTCGGATGCACCAAGCGCATGACTTCGCAATGCTATCCTTCACCGACTCAAGGACCCCGAGCCTAGTGAACTTACCAAGTCTTCAAGACTTCCCACATGCACCAAGCACCAAGCGCACGACTTCGCAATGCTTTGAACTTTTCCCACACCAAGCTCCATGCTTGGATTTTCCATGCCAACCCCATGTTGGACTTTCTCAAGACAATCCCATGTCATGAGTTTTGTCTATCATCAAAATTCTATCTAGGTACTGCTCGAGTGAAACTCGAGTCAACCAGGGCGGATTGCACCAACAATCTCCCCCTTTTTGATGATTGACAAAACTACCATCTCAAGTCTACCAATTCTCCCATATTGGCAATTCTCACATCCCAAATGAGAATTCCAAACTAAATTGGTAACTTGGTAACTTCTCCCCCTTTTTGACATGACATCGAAAAGGTCCTCCCCAAGGGTATGAATGTCTCATATCCCAATGAGATCTTACAATCGCTCCCTTGGAGGAACACATGCCTACAATCTTTCTAGTGATCTCATATCACTTAAAGAGAGGCAACCCAATTTTCCTCCAATGAGGAAATACACATCCATCTTCCCATGATGGATACCTTCCCCTAGAGGCTTGCTCTCCTTTGACCATTGCACCAACAATGTCCTTAGAGAGTCCTTAAGCCAATAGGAACATTTAACCAATCAAAATTAAGGCAAAGTTCAACAATGAACTCTCTTCCACCTTAAAATTGATACTCTCCCCAAACCCATCTCCTAATCCATGTCCAATGGATTTCCACCCTGTGTAATGCTCTCCCAAGCATATCCTAGGGTTAGAAGTGGTTAGGGGACCTTAACCTAGATGAACATGGGCCTAATCAACAAGATTTACCCGAAATCAGCTAGGCCAGTCGACCGAATTCTGAAATCAGTCTGCTGCCACCTCCATCAGTCGATTGGCCACCATGGCAGTCGACTGATAACTGCATTTGTAGTTTTCAGAATTTCAGAAATGACTTTCCAAAATTCATAAATAAATATCCATAGGTTTAAAAATCATGAAATTTGGTATGTATATTACTTATCACAATCATTATGGGTGAAAAATATTAGAAAATTATTTTACCCACTAAATTAGGAGATTGATACAAAGTCCAAAAGTTGAGAAAAGCTTCAATAAAGAGCCCTCTTTGTATCATCCCATTCAATGGTGATAGCTATCAAAAGATAGGCTTCACCAAGGTTTTTCAAAATGTTTTCAAAGTATTTTTGAAACCTTTAATTTCTTTTTCCTAAACATCTCACTTATATCTAGATGTGTAAAACACATACAATGCAAATTTCTAGTGAGATGTGGGGTTTTGATTTTTTAATGGTTTCATGCATATTTCTAAGCAATATTATTTGATTCCCATCAAACCATGCCATAGTCCTTAATTTCATTTTAGTTATATGCATGAAGATGATTATGGCATAAATATGATTTAACTAATCATGTGCCAAAATCATGATGTCATGGCATGTGAGAGACATATAAGCATACATGACCTCTAAAAATAATTCTAAACACGATCATGACATTTTTATAGATAAAAATGAAAATGATGTCATGACATGACAAGGCAAGTAAAATATACTAAGGAATGGGATACCTAAGTGTTAAATCCAAGTTGCCATTTCTAGGAATTAATTCCATTTTGCCTTAAAACCATTTTCTCCCAAGTGTGCCATAAACCCAAAATGACACACCAATACCTCTAAGACCTAATTGTGCCAATTTAAATCATTTTTAACTTCTCATGCACATTGGCACACCCTAATGTGTCAACTCTACTATGGTTAGGTTAAATACACATCCACTTAGGGTTGACACACCCTAACCCATTTAGCATGAAAAGATCACCCTCTTAGGAACCCAATACCTATTGGAGCTCCTTGGGTTAACAAGATATTCCCTAGGGATAACTTCCCTAGATACCTTCCTAATGACCCTTTTAGGCTTTAGAGCCATAGTCTTTTGGTTCTTTCCTAGGTCAAAACTAGAGGTGACTCCTCCTTTGACCTTCCTAGTGGCTACATTTGATTTCTTTGAGGTCTTAGCCACTAAGAAAAAACCATGGCTAGACTTAGGGATAACTTCCCTATTAGCCTTGGTTTTCCTAGACCTAGAAATAGTTCCATAATCAAATGGAATATTATGATAAGTCTTCTTGGGATTAGGTTTGTGACCCAAACCTTCCTTTCCCTTAGACCGTTTTTGAACCTTAGATCTTGACTTTTGAGCATTTTACCCTAGAATTGAATTTTCTATGATTCTAAGGGTTTTCTTCATTCTCTCAAGTCTTGACCTCAACACTTGGTTCTCTAGCTCTAATTTTCCCATTTTTGAATTTTCATTAGGTTTTTGGGAAGACCTCTTCTTTTTAGGTATGTGCCTAGACTTTTTGGGATTAATCCCCAAATTTTCTTCGACTTTCCTAATTGATTCACTAGGAAAAATATTTCTAGAATTATGAGTCCTAGGTTTATACTTAGTTCTATGAACATGCTTGGCACCTAAGCAATAAACCTTATTATTTCTCCTAGCATTCTTTTCATTGATAAAAGCAAGAGAACTAAAATAATTCTTAGCATGCTTTTTAACTTTAGGAACTAAAGGTGCATTAAATAAATGTAACTTAGGGTTAGCTTTTGAAGCTCCCCCTATATGAGATACACCTTCTTTCCCTTTCTTCCTACCCCTAGGGCATTTGGCTTCGGTAATGCCCCCTTTGGTTGCATTTGAAGCACACAATGTGCTCTTTGCTCTTAATTGAGGGGACTCCGGCATCCTTTGACTTTGGGTTGACTTTTGATGCCGATGCTTTTTCCTTAGCCAATTTAGGGCATTTGCTCTTGTAATGCCCTTTCTCCCTACACTCAAAGCATATTATGTGATTTTTATTTAAAATAATAACACTTGAGTTACCTAGGGAGGTGGTGGAGGCCTCTTCACTTCTTTCGGAGGTAGAAGCTTCATCTTGATCTTGATCCGAAATAGAAACCCTTTCCTCCCCCTCAATGCTAGAGGTGGAGGTCTCCACCAAATCATCAAAATCTTCAAATGTTGTGGGTGCTTCTTCCTCGGCATTCTCCTCTACTAGTGCCGGTTGGGAGTTTTCTTGGAATTTTGTTATCTTATCCCATAATTCCTTTGCATCCCTATAGTCACCCAATCTAGACCAAATATGATTAGGTAACAAATCACCAAGTAATTTTATTACCTCGAGATTTGTCTTGAAGTCCTTTATTTGGTCTTGGGTCCACCTTGACTTCTCAATTTTCCTATTTCTTTCATCCCTAGGAAATTTGAAACCGTTTTCTAAGATAAGCATAAAATCAAAATCGGTTTCTAGATATACCTCCATCAGTTTCTTCCACCAAGCAAAATCTCCATCGAATTTTGGTGGATGGATGAGGCCGGCCATTTTGTGGTGCTATCGCGGTGGTCAGTTCTTGAAGAGCGACCTCGGCTCTGATACCACTTGTAGGGGATCGATCGGTGTGTGTTGGCCCGGCTAGAGGGGGGTGAATAGCCCTCAATCATCCGATGACGGAATTTGCTCATTCTCGTTGCGTTGCTTATCTACGATTGTTGTTAGCGCAGCGGAATAACAATGATAATAATAATACTAACAACACATAACAATCACAAGCAATACACAAGCATATACGTGGTTCGGAACCGAATGGTTCCTACTCCACGGGCGAGCTCACCGAGCTCTAGTTATGCACACAACACTAACTAAACTCCTTCTCGACTACACGTCGGAGGTGGAGAAACCTCTCACAAGCTATTACAACAAGTAATATATGAAATACAAGCAATACAAAAACAAATACGAAAAACACGTAAAGAACACTTTACAACACTTGCTTTGAACCCTTTGCTTGTAGCTTGCTTTAGATGGCGTTTGAAGGTCTGGAATGCCGCAACAATTCCCCTCTAATAGCTTCACAAAAGTCTTGGCGAAATCCTTCAACTTGAGCTCCATTTATAACCTGCATCAACCTATTTTCGTGCCCATCAGTCGATTGCCAAAAGGCCCCAGTCGACTGCCCCTGTAGCCGTTGTCTCTCAACGGCCAGATCCACGTCGGATAAGTTCCAATGGATCACCTACCAATCGACTGCCAGTCCATGGCGATCGTGACCTAGTAATCTCGCCCGGCTGCACGGAGTTCTGTTCGCGACACTCCCATCGATCATTGCCATCACGATCATCCTTCTCGGCTATCGATCGCTGACATTGCCGAGTCTATGGCGATGGCAACTTCAACACAAATCCACAAGTCTAACACCAGTCGAACCCTAGTCGACTTGGACCAGTCGAACCGACACATATGCCAGTCGACTACCGTCGGGAAAAACCTCAAATACCAAGTTGTTTGAGCATCCGATCATTGGGTAAACCCTCACACATCAAGTTTGAGCCTCCGACACTCAGTCTTAGCCACTTGGCCAAGTCCTAATCATCCCTCATGGAGTTCCCCACCGAAGCTCTCTTCCCTCGGCCTACGTCCCTCGGATGCGCCAAGCGCACGGCTTCGCAACGCCATCCTTCACGTCTCATGCCCTCGAAGTATGCTTCCCTTTGAGCTCACTCCATTCGCTCCCCGTCCGGCGGTCCCTTGGATGCACCAAGCGCACGACTTGCAATGCCATCCTTCACCGACTCAAGGACCCCGAGCCTAGTGAACTTGCCATGTCCTCAAGACTTCCCATATGCACCAAGCACCTTGCACACGACTTCTCAATGCTTTGGACTTTTCCCACACCAAGCTCCATGCTTTGATTTTCCATGCCAACCCCATGTTGGACTTTCCCATGTCATGAGTTTTGTCTATCATCAAAATACTATCAAGGTACTGCTCGAGTCAAACTCGAGTCAACCTGGGCCGATTGCACCAACAGATAGTATCTTCCAGCTCCCACATAGCCTCCTCATCGGTATGATGGTGTCATCCAACCTCTATGAGTCGAATGATTTTCGTCCCACTACTATCGCTCCTTGCGACCAAGAACTCGCACTGGAATCTCCCTATAGGTCGCATTCGGCTGAAGTGGAATCGGTACCTCTTTCATACATGATCAGAATGCATCATGTATTTCCTCAGCGTAGAAATATGAAATATGTTGTGAACACTCGCAAGTGTCAGAGGTAAAGCCAATCAGTAAGCTACACCCCCAATCCACTCTAATATCTCAAATGGCCAATATAGAGGAGCTAATTTTCCATTCAACCCAAATCTTTTCACCCCTTCTGTGAGTGAACTCGTAGGAATACATGATCCCCCACTGAGAATTCCAAATGCCTTCGCCTCCGGTCGACATAACTCTTTTGTCGATCTTGTACCTCCAATAACCATCATCTGATGATGCGCACCAAATTAGCATCATGTTGGATACTTTGTGGCCCCAGCCACTGTCGTTCCCCGACTTCCTCTTACAATACAGGAGATCTGCAGGGACTACCGTATGAGGCCTCGAGTTGTGCCATCAAAGTAGATGAGTGGTAGTTGTTATAGGCAAATTCCACTGAATGAATGTGGTCCTCCTAACTGCCTCTGAAATCCATGACACAGGATCTGAATAGATCCTCCAATGTCTGAATGATACGATCATACTGTCCTTCCGTCCATGGATGAAATGTTGTACCGAATCAAAGCTCTGCACCCATAGCTTACTGCAGATTCTGCAAAAATCTCGAGGTAAATCGTGGATCTCTATCCGGTATGGTACTTTAAAAGTACCCCACGCAAAGTGAAAATTTTTCGGCAATACAACTCTACCAGACGATCCAATGGATCTGACCCACCAATAGGAATAAAGTTAATTGATTCGGTTGGTTGATCCATGATAACCCATATCGCATCATGTTCTTTACGGGTTCTAGGTAATCCTGTAACAACACCAGTAGTGATATGCTCCCACTTCCATTTCGGAATCTGAATTTCCTGGAGCAATCCAGCGAGTTTCTGATCTTTAGCCTTCACCTACTGGCATACTAAACATCTAGTAGCAAAATATGCTATATCTCTCTTTATACCGTTCTACCAGTATAAGCATTTCAAGTCTCAGTACATCCAAGTACCACCAGGATATAGAGCAAATCTCAAATGATGTGCCACCTGTAGCAACTCTTTCTTAAATGATGCGACTCCAGAACCCACTGTCCTCATCAGAGACGGGGAATTATCCTCTCAAAAGAGAAACCCATCAACCATCCAAGATACACTTCACCACACACTCTGTAAGTGCATGGGAGACTATAGCGACATATCTCACTTGTTGCAACTATTCATGTTCCAGCAACACAATAGTAGCTACCCAGTAGCTAGTCAAAATCCCATAAGCATTCCTTCTCCATATCACTACTACACGAGATCATATCTGTTAAAATCACATCACGTGTATAACAGCTTATCTCATAGTTTCTTAACTGGCGTAGGCATATGATACGCCTTATTCAACTGCATCAGAATCACTCTGATCCCTAAAACAATGCATTTGCGTACATCCTTTTATCCACTCCGGAAGGATTAACTAATAATCATGTAAAAGTTAACCGTCGTCTAAGTCCTGTAAACTGGTGTCACCAGCTTCCGACTAAATGATTTCCATCATTACCTTTGTCAAACAAGTCCGTGGTATAGTAATGTCAAACATTCTATCCACATCTACAGAATTAACCAAAACATACAAGGAAATCCACCATCTACGGTGGTCGAGTGTGCAACTCCAACTACCACAATCAATAGTGTCCAAGTTACGCAACTCCAACAACCACAATATGATCCCATCATGTCTAGGATACACAATTCTCGAATCCAGTCGCGACTAAATCGTCAATTAGTCTAACAACTTAATCAATACAAATAAAAATTCATATTAAGTATGAAATTGTGGTCTCTACACACCAGTATTCCCTTTTACTCTAAGCTGATGATATATATTAATCATCACAACGACAATGATAATTGTATAACACCATGTCACTACAATATCAATGCTCCAGTCGTAAACCAACCCTAGAGTATACACAGGTGTTATTGGTTGATCTAAATAGATCATTCATCTTCAACGAAGGATATTTACTTTCAACAACTATCGCATTCCATCATCGATAATCGATCCATAATCTCAAAGGTTCATCTCTCTTTCAACAAGGAGTTCTTGATCTTCTCAAGGAGGAATACTGGGATAGATAAATATCTCTCCCAACATCTCCTATAATCGTAACTTACATTCTTCCAATTCCCATAGTGTTTAGTAACACTTATACCAGTCAAATTATCACCCAGCATGGGATCTTCGATATCGGAACTATTTCCGCAATCATTTCGATTGCCTACTCGACTTGCCTATGCAACAGCAAGGCTAGGAGTTAATCCGAATACTCTCGGATTATTCACACATCTTAGAGACATAATCATGTCATAATCTCAACCATTTGACCATTCGTAAGGATATGTCTACAACAAAAGTATGTCTATCAAAGTCTAAGGGCATCCCTTGACTTCTTAATTGTTGATTCCCATCTCACCTGACGGTAGAGATACCCCCGACCCACAAGTCGATGTAAAGGACCCTTCTAATCCAAACTAAAAAAATGTTCTAGACAAGGATACCTGTAAACGATAAGTATCCCTCAACATATTAACCCAGAGGGTACTAGAGTAATATTCTGAACAATCAATTATCTGTCGATCCGATCTAAAGTCTCCTCGCAAGTCTCGGCCTTTCTCCGAAGAGAAGAAGATCAGATCCAATAGTCCGCGACAAAGCGGTCGCATTTCTGCGATGAATGATCCAAGGATTTTTCTTAGATCATCCTATCCTATCACTTAATCCTACGAGCTGCAACTATAGAATACCGAATAGATACAACCATCGTCGTATACTCTCTCCTCTATACAGCAAATCACATCTGGAAGTAACTGTTGTTGTCTGCATGAATCTTCTAAGATGTCTTCTACTGATACTGCTTCTGTGCTGATCTCTACTGAAGGGAAGTATCAAGAAACTTCAACCACGCCTGAGGTAGTAGGTTGCTGCTAATGAGATAACCCAATCTTCTGTGCTGATCTCTACTGTCGAGACGATGCATCTTCCTCCTGGAACACCATCGATAGTCTTCAACTGAGTGTTCAAAATACGTCTCCTCAACTGTACTGGTTGCTTACAATAGCAACATATAAACTGATCCAATGGATAATCTGACTTTGCATCCGCATTGCACGTACATAATTCTTTCGGAGTCTTTGTTCTGATTTCGCTGATGTGCACGAGAACATCCTGATGATCTACAGTTGGTCTTCTATAATCAAAAAATAGCTCAAAGCCTATGACTCTGATCTTGCTCATTTATCTAATAGTCGGAGACTTCTGACTCTATTAAGTTGTCCTGTAATATTTGCTTACCGGTCTCCAACTCTTAAACCCTTGTACGGAGTCATTTCTAAACTTCTGTCTCAATCCAACGTCTTCCGACAGGATCTTGTAGAAGATCCCGACATCCTAATCCAATTATAAGCCAATAACTCTGAGTGACTTAAATCATCCATTCATCTTCTTGAGCTATTAGGTGGTCGTAACCTTTGCAAGTCTCACGACTCTGCACAGTACACTATTACTAACCGATCACCTTTTCTTGAAGCTCAAGAATTCCTTATAATGTGTCACTAAAAGTGACAAGGGGAAATACTCTCTTTCAACATCACTAAACCATGATCAAGTGATATTTTATTTCTCGAAGATTATTTTCTGCATTTATCACCAAATACCGGCTTGATCCCGATAATGGTATGCCAACTCTTCTTTCTCGGTATAACATGAGTTAGGTACTCAAAAGTACTCTCAATGTTATACAACTCAGTATGAACAACTCAGGGATAAAATCCCTATGAAACACCGTAACCTAGCCTTCCGCTATCTGCATCAACAATAGTCTACTTGTCTGTCCATTACCCAATAGGAAATGATCAGACTAGCATAATTAGTGAAAATCTCTAAGACTATAGTCTCTGACATCGATAAGAAATGTGATGACTTGACCCCTGTTTTCCGACTCGGTATCAGTCGGCTCTCAAAGGTAAATCACCTTTTCGACACAAGTTCAAGACTCACAGACTTAACAGGTCGTTCCAGTGGTCAACTAATACAACGATTACGAATAATAACTAGTATACTACAGGTTATTCCCTGTTATTAACATTAAAAGCATAGTCAACTAAAATCGGGAGTATTAACCATAAAGGCCACTCCGGTTGGTCGCCTTGGTGGATGACCCCTACTACAAGTCTGCATAGGTGTCATAACTCTATTGTATACACCTACTGATCAAGTTTAGATAATTATCTACTAAGCCATAAGTTATTAGGAATTCTTACCTCATGCTGCTTAGAGCTCAGGTCGTTGTCCATCTCATCTCAGAAAACCAAAACCGAATAAATCGACTCCCGAGAATCCAAGACTCGACTCAAAACAACCTTGTATGGCATCGCAGAACCTAGGACTCTGATACCACTAAAGTTGTCATGCCCCGAGAGTATGCCGTGCCGAAAAGCAAATGGACAGCATATCCCCTGTACGTGGCAACATCTCGTGTTAATACAAGGCTCGTAGCCCACAACAACAACAATATACATATATATATGAAAACAACAACTACACAAAACACAACCAAAACATAATACAACATCTCAAACTACACACATGCATACCGGTATGACTAACACATCACAACATAACGCAACCTCGACAAAATCTGAATCCACAACATAGTATATCATGAAAACTCCAAATACAATACACTCATACGGAAAGCCCAACACGGCCACCAGAGTCTCGAAGATGAGATGAGATGTCAGCCAGCGGTGCTCCAAGTCGTCACGAAGACTTCTACCTATTACCTGGGTGACAGAAAAACCCAGGGTCCGTGGTGGTGGTGAGTAAAACTTAGCAGGTAATAAGATAGAACATGTAAATATATGTATCAATATTACATATCATTCAACAATTTAATCTACTCGTACAACACGTATACATCAGCATAACAAGTATACATACATGCACACACTAAATAAACTGAACAACAAACGATGCTGACATACCTTACAGTCAGCTACTCTATCCTCATCTAACCTGGGCATATATCCACAACATAAGGTATAAGGAAAAATACTAACTCACACTACATCATGATATGGGTCGAGGGTATCACAGTAAATAACCAACAAGTATACAAATACTGGCCTACTACCATATAGAAAATGCAATAGCATGTATGAATATGTACAAACAAATGCAACAAGCATAGTACATACTAATGCAGCATCACAATAAGCATATATATATATATATACTACATATATATATGTATACTAATCACAATCATCCATATATATATATATATATATATACATTCATATATGTATATATATGGCAATATGAAAAAATCCCATAAGTCAGCAATGCAGCATGCACGGCCATGTCGGCTCACCCTAAAGCTACCATGACCCCAGTGTGGCCTCGGTGGCTCGAGCATGACAACTGTCCCAACTCAACATCAACCACAACTCTCGAGTGGCCGAGTGGGCAGTATGATCGAGTAGCATATAAGCATAAAAAGCGAGCTACACGATGGGGGTCCTTGCTGTTGGTCACTCTGACAATCACTACCCATGAGTGGTCAAGTGTCATACACGCAGGACTACGACACGCAAATCCAACTACCACTGTCTATAGTGGTAGAGTGCGGCACCATAATGCTCTGCCCTCACACCGGTTACTCCTCCTATGAGTAACCGTGGAGGGAGGATGACTGGCGACCCTCTCAACCACAAGGGAGACCTCGTCGCCAGCGTGCATGCAAATGACATGAATGCAATGTCTCACATACAGACATTCACCATAGACTCTCTATTCTACAGAGAATCATACTAATCATATCAACGCACTCTCTATCCTATAGAGAGTCGTACTCAATCTGATTATATCAAGCTAAGACCACCGGTCCGTAGCGATACACTAAATACCATTCACCTGACCATTTACACAATACATGATCGGTGGTGAACACGCAACCTAAGGGTACTAGAATTAACTCTAGGTTCTAGACATTATCTACCTACGGATGACCTCTTTGCCCAATTTACAATCAGGTTGTCATCCGGATTTTACTATTAGCATTTAACTAAACAAATTCTAGGTTACTTACATCACCTATATATATAACTCCTAATCATGATAAAATCAAACATGATAGCAACAATGGAGTTAATAGCCAAAGGTAAAGTATCAAGCGTAAGAGTAGATAGAACAGAGTCAAGGTAACATGATCATATAAGATGATCATGCATCTAAATCTGTATGCATTAAAACTACCTGACCAGGGTAGGAATTACCCACCTGCTATGTAAACCGTAACTGTCTTCACGTCCAAAAGACTATTCCGAATCGAGGTCCTGCAGTTACAAAACATAAATAGTAACTAAATGCTAGCATAACCCTATGCTAGAATAATTCTCTAAATCACATCCTTACCCTCGATTAGTCAATTTAATCATGTAGCAGTGTACTCTTCTACACTTCATTTACTAATCATATTTGATCAATGATTACTTCACAAATAATACTTATGCAGCATATCATATCTAATCAATAACCATATACAAATCCAGGTCAACTTCTGACATCAACTATCACTAGATCAATTAAATCACAAGGGTAATGGTATTCATTATAAATTAATCCAACCCAACTTACCTTGTACAATTATAGTTGCACAACTCCTGGATCTGCTATAGGAGATCTATTCATCCTATAAAAATATGTTAGCTTAATTAACATACAAAATCCTTACCTCTCCCTACATCAATCAACTACAGCTTCTTGATCCACTGCGGGAACAACACCGACCTATACAATTCAAATGAATAGAGGTAACAACCCAACTCCTTCACCTGAAATTACAACAACCTCTTAATCCAATTATATAGTATAATCAATCCAATTCATATATCCAACTAATTTAACCCAAAATCGATCCCACAACCTTAGCACCCTTCTCCAACGATAGTACAGCTACACCCCTACAAATTGCAATCAATTCGGGGAAACAACAACAAATCTGAATATGGAAGCTCTTCCTTTTAGCCTGAAGGTCATCTTGTGAGGCAGTGTTGTTTCAGATCAATACTAATCGTCAAGCAGAAACAACGAAAAGGAATAGAGGTTGCTCAAAACGATGGCACACCGTATCGTGTCGTCGCTGAGAATACTAGGTCGCTAGCTCCTCTCTGATGCTAGGTTGTCCCGAGCTAGCATTAAGGAGCGGTGCTCGCTTGAAGTGGTCACGTAGCAATGGAAGACAACCTACACGGATCGTCAATAGAGAAGGGAGAACATAGAAATGGGAAAGAGTTCGAGATTGAGATTTGGTTAGGAACACTCATGATCAAAAATGGCAGTCAATCTGGAGACGTACGATCCGTTGAAGCAACCGGTTATCGGCTCGCCGACGAGATAGTCGGCGACCGAACGTGGCGCCAACGACAATTAGGGCTCATGGAACAAAAACGAGCTCTGTCGGGTACACGATCGGACAGATGGCGATGAGTCTAATAATGGAAGAAATCGAATGAAATCCAGTAAAGCATCGCGCCCTAAGCTTGCTCCGGTGACGGCGCAGCGACCTCAGGTGGTGGTGAAAAGGGAGAAGGGCTCGTGGCTGGCTTTGGGCACCGACGATCGAAGACCGAGAGCTCGCAGCGAATGATTCGGCAGCGACGACAAGCTCGGGGCGGAGATCAGGCATAAATCGATGCCGGCGACAGTGTAGGGAAGCTCGAACGATGGTCGCGAGGAGGTGAAGAGGGCGACGCGCGAGAAAACCGAGAGGGAGGAGAATCGGTGTCGGCTGATAGAGAAGGGAATCAGGAAGGAAAAAAGAAAATGCCTGAGAAATGGTAGAATCCAGCTATCACGAGTGAGAAACTCACGATCGAGCTATTTTAGGTGGTTGAGCTAGCCTAGTTCAAATCTGAGCTAACTCAACTTGACCCCACATTTATATAGGTTCTAATCTCCCTCCTAAACCCTTTTAAATTCTAGAAAAATTCTTGAAAATTTCTATAAAAAGAATTCCTCAAGATAGCTCCCAATTAGCAAGGGATTTTTTTCGGTATCTTACATAAGGAATAGAAGAAGACTCGTCATGGGAGAGTCAAATTTACATGTTGGGAATGGAGAAAAGGTTGCTCCACTCACCATCGGACGTATTTGTTGAAACTCCTTACAGGACTTGTCTTAGAACTGGACAATTGCTTTTATGTTCCTTCGTTGATAAAGAATATCATTTCTATTTCTTGTTTAAATAGAATTGGGTACCATTTGACTTTTAGTAACAATTGTTGTTACATAACTTTGAATGACATTCTTTATGGGACTAGAACTTTGAGCAATGGTATTTATATATTGGATATATCCTGTGACATTTTCAATATCGAAGCGAGCAACAAGCGTGCTCGAAAAGATAATCAATTAGCCTCCTACATGTGCCATTGTCGTCTTGGCCATGTAAGCAAGAAACGCATGTCCAAATTACACCGATGTGGAATTCTAGAATCGTTTGAATTACATTCATATGATACATGTGAATCATGCTTAAAAGGCAAGATGACTAAGTTACCTTTTACGAGAAAAGGTGAACCAGTGGGAGAGTTGCTTGGTCTAATACATACTGATGTATGCGGACCTATGTCAACTCAAGCTCTAGGAGGCTATATCTACTTCATTACCTTCACCGATGATCACTCACGGTTTGGGTATGTGTTCTTGATGAAACACAAGTCTGAAGCCTTTGAAAGGTTCAAAGAATTCAAAAATGAAGTAGAGAAACAACATGACAAGAGTATTACAATACTTCGATCGGATTAAGGTGGTGAATACTTGAGTCAAGAGTTTCTAGATTATCTAAGAGACACTGGTATATTATCTCAATGGACTCCGCCATATACACCGCAGCATAATGGTGTATCTGAGAGGCGAAATCGAAGCTTGTTGGACATGGTCAGGTTAATGATGAATCATGGGAATCTTCCCAAGTCATTTTTGGGCTATGCACTTCAGACAACTGTTTACTTGCTAAACAGAATGCCAACCAAGGTAGTCTCCACTACTCCATATGAGATATGGAATAGTAAGAAACCTCATGTATCTTACTTGAAGATATGGGGTTGTCCTGCTTATGTAATGTGAAATACAGAGGAAAAAAAATAATTAATACCCTTGTTAATTAATAAATTTTCTTATAGAAATTTTCCAAAAATTTTTAGAAATTTTTCTAGATTTAAATGGAGGTTCTATGTATATTTCATGGGGATAAAGCGAACAAGATTTTGTAAAGCATGTTTAGACTATCTTCTAACAAAGTATTAAATGGTTTAATTAAACTAATTCCTGTTGTTTCCCGTCGGTTTCTGTGTTCGCGACTCCTCTTTTCTTCTTGGCAATCCCGACCTTTTCTTCTCCTCCTTACCCCACGCAACTTTCCTCCTCCCACATCGTCATCGCCGCGCCACTCGCCATTGCCGCTTCCTCACTGCAGCCGCCTGAGCGAGACTCGCTCCATCGCTTATTCGCTGTCGGGCGATGAGTCTCCGGCCACCACAAACAATCTCGACGGTCGACTTTCTACGAGTTCCCCAGATCTGACGGCGAACATCACCAACTCAGATTGACACCTGCCACTTGTGCTCGTCTCCTCGATGTTCGACCAAACAAGCATCCCGAGCACTTTGCCCTAGTTGTGATGTCGGATTCCCTTGCCGTGCTCCGCCGAATCAGACGGTACCGAGCTCCGACAGCCTTCCCTCTCCCACTGGCCACCACCGTTTGCCTTTGCTGATAGCAGATCTCGCCAGCCTTTTCACTTCTCTACTCTTTTGCCTTTAGCCATCGCAAGTTGGATCGCAGTCGAGCCCATCTCACATTTATCATCGGTAATTGGTCCTAGCGTTAAGTTTTGGAGCTGTAATTTTGTTTTGTTTAATTGGATCTTTGTTTTGGCCATTGTTTTGTATCGATGAGCAGAGGAGAAGAGGAAGGAGTACCGTCAGTTGAGTTGTTAGGGTTGGTAAGCGTGATTCATTTCTTTCATTCCTTTGCAGTTGTTAATTTAGATCAGTTGTGAAGATCTATTGGTAAATGGCTTGACTGTGGCTGAATGTGAAGGTAAGCTCCATTTACAACATTGATTTAGGTCTTGTCCAGCTTTCTGCTATTATTTCAATTGATCTGGAGTGGTTTAAGACCAGTTGAGAATGAGAGGAGCAAGAATAGGTAAGCTCAAATTCCAGAAAATTCTAGTATATGGTTGTTATGTAGCTAATTTGATATTTGTTCAATGAATGATGGTGAACAGGGAGACATTGATTCGAAGGGAGTTATGGAAACTGAACGTTTAAGTGAGTTAAAAATTGATCTGGATTGCTTGTTGTAAATGGATAAAGAGTCTTGGGTCCAAAACCGTTATGGACGATTGAAATGAGAATAGGTAAGCTTTGATATAGTGGTGTTAAATTTAGATTTACATGTAGTATTTTTGGGCTTGGATCGAGAGGTTGTGCAAGTGAATTTAAGCTATATAAGTCTGATTTTGTAATTAATGACTGATATGAGATTGTATGACTGTGGGATTTAGTTGACCAATAAGGGATTAAGATTGGATTAGATTCTTATTCCTACAATTTGATTATGCTAGCATGTGGAGATATTGGATTCTACCATTTCAGATATTTGATTCGAGATAGAGTTCTTGGATGCGAAGGCCATTAACATGAGCTTCTTTGCACGTGGGTAATTCCTACCCTGTTCAGGTAGTTTTAATGCATACAGATTTAGATGCATGATCATCCTATATGATCATGTTACCTTGACTTTGTTCTTATTTACTCTTGCGCTTGATACTTTACCTTTGGCTGTTAACTCCATTGCTGCGATCATGTTTGATTTTAGCATGATTAGGAGTTATATATATAGGTGATGTAAGTAACCTATAATTTGTTTAGTTAAGTACAAATAGTAAAGTCCGTATGACAACCTAACTGTAAATTGGCCAAAAAGATCATCCGTATGTAGATAATGTCTTGAACCTAGGGTTAATTCTAGTTCCCTTAGGTTGCATGTTTACCACCGACCAAGTATTGTGTAAATGGTTAGGTGAATGATATTTAGTGTGTTGCTACGGACCGATAGTCCTAGCTTGTTATAATCAGTAAGTACGACTCTCTACAGGATAGAGAGTGCGTCGATCAGTAAATATGACTCTCTATAGGATAGAGAGTGCATCGATCAGATGAGTATGATTCTCTATAGGATAGAGAGTGTGTCGATAAGTAAGTATGACTCTCTACAGGATAGAGAGTGCGTCGATCAGATGAGTATGACTCTCTACATGATAGAGAGTGTCTCCATCAGTTGAGTACGACTCTCTGCAGGATAGAGAGTGCATCGATTAGATTGGTATGACTCTCTACAGGATAGAGAGTGTTATGATTAGTTGAGTATGACTCTCTGCAGGATAGAGAGTGCGTTGATCTAATTAGTATGATTCTCTGTAGAATAGAGAGTCTGTGGTGGATGTCTGTATGTGGGACATTGCATTCATGTCATTTGCATGCACACTGGCGACGTGGTCTCCCTTGTGGTTGAGAGGGTCGCTAGTCATCCTGGCTCCACGGTTACTCATAAGAGGAGTAACCGGTGTCAGGGCAGAGCATTGTGGTGCCGCACTCCACCACTATAGACGGTGGTAGTGGGATTTGCATGATGTAGTCCTGCGTGTGTGGCACTCGACCACTCATGGGTAGTGACTGTTGGAGTGGCCAACAATAGGGACCCCCATCATGTAGCTTGCTCTTCACGCTTATATGCTACTCGATCATACTGCCCACTCGGCCACTTGAGAGTAGTGGTTGGTGTTGAGTTTAGATAGTTGTCATGCTCGAGCCACTGAGGCCAGACTAGGGTCGTGGTAGCTTTAAGGTGAGCCAACATGACGATGCATGCTGCATTGCCTTGACTTATGGAATTTTTGCATATTGCCATATATATACATATATGCATGTATATATATATATATATGGATGATTATGATTAGTATACATATATGATGCAGTCTATATATAAATGTCTATTGTAATGCTGCATTTGATTATACTATGCTTGTTGCATTTGGTTGTACATCATCTTCATACATGCTACCCGCATTGCTTATACGGTCGTGTAGGATACCTGTATAGTTGTTGGATTGTCTGTTTACTCTTTGACCTATATTTATGTCATTATATGGTTTAGAGTAGACTTCGTGTATATGTATATATTGTGGATATGTGCTCAGGTTGGATAGGTGTAGCGTACCAGACGTTCAGGTATGTCTGCATTTTATATTTGCTTTCGGTTAGAAGGTATATACATGGATATGTTATTATGTTAGTGTTACCTGATATACCTGTAGATTTTTCTATTGAATTACATGTGATATGGATATCTATATACATGTTTTCCTATTACCTGCTGAGTTTTACTCACCACCATGGACCCTGGATTTTTCTATCACCCAGGTAAAAGGTAGCCGACTTCGTGATGGACATGGAACATCGCTGGTTGGCATCGTCTCATCTCAACTCTGAGAGTCCGGGTTTTTAGGTTTTTCACATCTTGTTATGTATTCTGGGTTTTCATGGTGTTATGTGTTATGTGATGTACGCTCATGTTGGTGCGGGTTTTGACGAGGTTTTCTTCATGGTCTGGTGTTAGTCATACCGGTATGCATGGTGTTTGGTTGTATTGTATATGTGTGGTTATGGGTATGTCGTTGTATTTGTTTCTGTTGTGTTTCGTTATTTTGTTATGTTTTTATTTGTATATGTTTTGTTTATTGTGGGCCCAAGGGCCTTGTATTAACACGAGATGTTGCCACGTACAGGGGAGATGCCATCCGTTTTCTTTTTGGCATGGCATACTCTCGGGGCGTGACAACTTTAGTGGCATTAGAGCCCTAGGTTCTGCGATGCCTTACAATGTTGTTTTTGTGTCGAGTCTTGGATTCTCGGGTGTCGATTTGTTTCGGTTTTGGTTTTTGAGATGAGACTGACAGCGGCCTGAGTTCCAAGCAGCACAAAGTATTCCTGATGACTTATTTTCTAGTTGGACACTTATCTAGATTTGATTAACAAGGGTATACTATTAGAGTTATTATACCTGTACAGACTCATAGTGGAAGTCGCCCACTGTGGCGACCAACCGGAGTTGCCGTTAGGGTTTATACTCCCGGTTTTGTTGGCTATGTGTTTAGTGTATATTACAAGGAATAACTAGTAGTTTGTTGGTTATTATTGGTAATCATGGTATGAGTTATCCTCGGAAATGACCTGTTAAGTCTGTGAGTCTTGAACCTGTGTCGAAAAGGTGATTTACCTTTGAGAGCCAACTGATACCGAGTCGGAAAACAGGGGTCCAGTCGTCACATTTCATGTAAAAAAAATCAAAGACTATAGTCGTAGGGATTTTAACTAACGGTACAAGTCAAATCATTACATGATGGGCAATGGATAAGACAAATAGGCTATTGTTGATACATATGATGGATGATTAATATATGGTGTTTCATAGGGATTTTGACCCCTAAGTTGTTCGTACTAGGTTGTATAACTTTGAGGGTACTTTTGAGTACTTAACTCGTGTTATACATAGGAAGTAGAGTTATTTGCATACCATTATCGGGATCAAGCTGGTATTTGGTGATAAATGTAGAGAATGATCTTCGGGAAATAATATATCTCTTGATCATGGTTTAGTGATGTTGAAAGAGAGTATTTCTCCGTGTCACTTTTAGTGACACATTGTAAGGAATTCTTGAGCTTCAAGTAGTGTGATCATCGGTAACGGGATTACCATTTAGGGTCATTAGAATTGTAGAGGTTACGACCACCTAATAGCTTCAGAAGGTGAATGTATGTTTTAACCCACCCACAATTGTTGGCTTACTGTTAGATTAAGATGATAGGATCGTCTATCAAATCCTGCCGGAAGACGTTGGATTGAGTCAGGAGTTTAGAAATGACTCTGTACAAGTGTTTTAAGTAGTTGGAGACCGATAAGCAGAGATTGCAAGTCAACTTATTAGAGTCAGAAGTCTCCGAATGTTGGATAAAAGGAGCAAGATCGGAGTCATAGACCTTGAGCTATTTTCAAATTATAGAAGACCAACCGCATATCATCAGGATGTTCTCATGCACATCAGCGAAATCAAAACAAAGACTCCGAAGAGATTATGTGCGTGCAGTGCAGATCACGAAGACACGTGAAGTCAGATTATCCATTGGATCAGTTTATATGTTGCTATTGTAAGCAACCAGTACAGATTGAGGAGTTGTATTTTAAAGACTCAGTTGAAGACTATCAATGGTGTTCTAGGAGGATGATGAACTGTCTCGACAGCGGAGATCAACACCAAAGAATGGGTTATCTCATCAGTAGTAACCTACTACCTCAGGCGTTGTTGGAGTTCCTTGATACTACCCTTTAGCAGAGATCAGTACAGAAGCAACATCAGCCGAAGACATCACAGAAGACTCATGCATACAACAACAGTTACCTCCAGATGTGATTTGCTTTGTACAGAGGAGAGAGTATACGATGATGGTCGTATCTATTCGGTATCCTAGAATTGCAGCTGGTAGGGTTAAGTGATGAGATCAGATGATCTAGGAAAAATCCTTGGATCATTCAATACAGAAATGCAACCGCTTTATCGCGGACTATTGGATTTGATCTTTTTCTCTTCGGAGAAAGGTCGAGACCTGCGTGGATCCTTTTGGATCGAATCGATAGATATTTGATCGTTCAGGGTATTACTCTAGTTTTACCCTCTGGGTTAATATATTGAGAGATACTTGTAGTTTATAGGTATCTTTGTCTAGAACATTCTTAGTTTGATTAGAAGGGTCCTTTACGTCGACTTGTGGGTCGGTGGTATCTCTACGATCAGGTGAGATGGGGATCAACAATTAAGAAGTCAAGGGATGCCCTTAGACTTTGATAGACATACTTTCACTGTAGACATATCCTTATGGATGGTTAAATTGTTGGAAGTATGGTACGATATGTCTCTCGGATGTGCGTATAATCTGAGAGTATTCGGATGAACTCCAAGGCTTGTCGTTGCATAGGCAAGTGGAGTAGGCGATCAAAGTGATTTCGAAGATAGTGTCGATATTGAATTTCTCATACGAGTGATAATTTTGTTGATATAACTGTTACTAAACACTATGGAAATTAGAAGAACGTGAGTTGTGATTATAGGAGATGTTGGAGGGGATATTTATCTATCCCAGTATTCCTCCTTGAGAAGATCCAGAACTCTTTATTGAAAGGGAGATGGACCTTTGAGATTATGCATCGATTATCCATGAGGGATGCATTAGTTGTTGAAATGAATATCCTTCATTTTGGATGAATGATCTGTTTAAATCAACGAAGGACACCTGTGTATACTCTAGGGTTGATTTACGACTAGAGTATTCATATTGTAGTGACATGGTGTCATATAATTATAATTGTCGTTGTGATGATTGACATATCATCAGTCTAGAGTAGAAAAAATGCAGGTGTGTAGAGATGACAATTTCATACTTGGTATGAATTGTATGAGCTTCTGATTATGTTATTAGACTAATTAACGATTTAGTCGCCACTGGATTTAAGAATCGTGTATCCTATACACAATTGGATCAGTTTGTGGTTGTTGGAGTGGATAACCTGACCACTGTTAATTGTGGTAGTTGGAGTTGCGCACTCGACCACCGTAGATGGTGGTTTGCCATGTATGATTTGGTTACTACTGTAGATGTGGATAGAATGTCTTAGAATTACTATACCACGGACTTATTGACAAAGGTGATGATGGAAATCATTTAGTCGGAAGTTGGTGAAACCAGTTTACAGGACCTAGATGGCGATTAACTTTTACACGATAATTAGTTAATCCTTCCGGAGTGGATAAAAAGGATGTTGTATGCAAATGTATTATTTCAGGGATTGAAGCGAATCTGATACAATTACATGAGACGTATCTTATGCCTACGTCAGTTAAGAAACTACAAGATAGGCTGTCATATACATGATGTGGCTTTAGTAGTTATTATCTAGATTTATGGATGTATGGAGCAAAAATGCTCATTGAATTTAACTAGCTACTGGGTAGCTATTATAGAGTTGCAATAAGTGAGATTGGGCGCTATAGTCTTCCATGCACTTACAGAGTGTGTGGTGGAGTGAATTTTGGACGGTAGATGGACTTCTCTTTTGAGAAGATAATTTTCCGTCTCTAATATGGATATGTGTTCTTGACACACATCCACTTAAGAGAGAGTTGCTACAGGAAGCACATCATTCGAAATTTGCTATGCATCCTCGTGGTACTCGGATGTACCGAGATTTGAGATGTTTATACTGGTGGGAATGGTATAAAGAGAGATACCGCTGACTTTGTTGCTGGGTATTTTGTATACCAGCAGGTGAAGGTTGAACATCAGAAACCCGCTGGATTGCTCCAGAAAATTCCGATTTCGGAATGGAAGTGGGAGCATATCACTTTTGATTTCGTTATGGGATTGCCTAGAACTCGAAAAAGGCATGATGCGATTTGGGTAATTATGGATCGACTAACCAAATTAGCTCACTTTCTACCTATTCGTAGAATGGACTTGTTGGATCGTCTAGCAGACTTGTACTGTCGAGAGATTATCAGATTTCACGGAGTGCCTTTGGGTATAAATCTGATAGAGATCCGCGATTTACCTCGCGGTTTTTGGATGAATCTGCAACAAGCTATGGGTGCAAAGCTTCGATTCGGTACCGCATTTCATTCGCGGAGGTAAGGACAGTCTGAGCATATCATTCAGACGTTGGAAGATCTATTCAGATAATGTGTCATGAATTTTAGAGGCAGTTGGGAGGATCACGTTTATTTAGTAGAATCTGCCTATGACAATAGCTACTACTTTTCTATTCTGATGGCTCCATTCGAGGCCTTATATGGTAGGCTCTGTAGATCTCCCATGTTATGGGAGGAAGTCGGGGAAATTAGTTCCACGCTATATTGGGCCATTTGAGATGTTGGAGCGGATTGGGGGTGTAGCTTACTGGTTAGATTTACCTCCGACACTTACGGGTGTTCAAAATATATTTCATGTTTATATCCTGAGGAAATATGTTCCGAGTTCAGATCATGACCTGAAAGAGGTTCCGATTCTACATCAGTCTAATGTGACTTACGAGGAGATTCCAGGGTGGAGCCTGGGTCGCAAGGAGCTATAGTAGTGGGACGAAAACCATCTGACTCGTAAAGGTTGGATTACAGCATCATACTGATGAGGAAGCTATGTGGGAGCTTGAAGATACTATCCGGGCTCGATAGACTCATCTGTTCACTTGAGGAAGGTATGTGGTCCTTTCAGAAACTTTCTTGAAGAAATTTTTGCATGTTAGTACGAAATTTAGGGACCAAATTTTTATACGTGGGGGAGAATGAAAAATACTGAGGGAAAAAATAATTAATACCCTTGTTAATTAATAAATTATCTTATAGAAATTTTCTAGATATTTTTAGAATTTTTTCTGGATTTAAATGGAGGTTCTATGGATATTTCATGGGGATAAAGCGAACAGGCTTTTGTAAAGCCTGTTTATACTATCTTCTAACAAAGTTTTAAATGGTTTAATTAAACTAATTCCTGCCGTTTCATGTCAATTTCTATTTTCGCAACTCCTCTTTTCTTCTTCGCAATCCCTGTTAGGGCAATCTCTTGCCGTGATATGGTTTTGATGGTGTGGCAAAGGGTTTAAGTTAGTTTGATATGTTGATGTGATATGTGCGTTGAAGTCGTGCAGGACTTAGTAATTCGCACATGGAGCCGTGGCGAGTTTCACATCTCATGACTCGTGCCTTGAGTCGGTGAAGGATAGCTTTGCGGAAGCCGTGCGCTTGGAGCATCCGAGGGACCACCGGACGAGAAGCTTGGAGTGAAGCCGGAGGAAGTAGACTTCGAGGCAAGAGACGCGAAGGAGCATTGCAGAGCCGTGCGCCTGATGCTGCCGAGGGACGTGGCCGAGAACGAAGAGAACTTCGAAGGCGAGGGACTCCGAGAAATGAGAGTGAGCAATTGTAACCCAGGGAAGGGTAGCTCTTAGGTGAAACTTGGCCATCTGGCCAAGTGTCGGATGGGTTTTCCCGACACCAGTCGACTGCCATGTCATGGCAGTCGACTGCTCTGAGTCGAGTGAGTTCGACTGGTATACGACTGACTGGATTGTGGCCAGCAGTCGACTGCCATACGTGGGCAGTCGACTGCCAAGACCATCAGTCGGGCCAAGGCGCGAATGATCGGGTCAATAAGGGTTCGCCACGCGAGCCGTCGTAGCCGATCGGCTCGACTTTGAGGCGGAATGACCCGATGAGGTCTATCGATCACGATGTGGGTGAATCATGCTATGTTTTCACTACTTTATATATGTGCATTTTATCTCATTTCATATCCTAGACATGTATTTTATCATGATTAGCATATTTTGGAGGAAGAGATCACGTCGGTGTTTTTGTGTTAGAGGCGAAGAAGAAGGCGTATCAAAACAACACGCGTGCTCGGAATCGACACGCTGTGTCATGAGAGCCACGGACAACACGCTGAGTTCAAAGAGCAACACGCCGTCGGGTGATTCCAGCGACCTAACACGCCTATCGACCACAACACGCCCGTGCGGGTGATTCCAGACCAACACGCCTATCGCACGCGACACGCCTGATTCAAACCGTAACCGCCTTGGGAAACCGCGACACGCCGGTGCCCTCATGTGGCATGGGCGTGTTGGCACGATTTCGACCTTCCTTTCTGCGAGCAATCAGGATCTTCGTGGGAATCTATTTCCTTAAATTGAAGAGGATGCAAGGCTATAAAAGAGAAGATATTCTAACCCTAATTAGAGGGACGGCAGATGGTCAAAAAGTAGGAGATAAGACGGCAAATGGATCGACAACAGAGGTAGCAAAAGAGAAGGAGCTGCAGAGGAACGCAGATGGCATCCAAGATTGTATTTTCTTTCTCTAGCAACTCTTGTCGACTATGGAGTAGTGTCCTGTAATCTTAGGATGTGGGAAGTAGCCCTTTGGCGATTTGATGATGATATAATCTATACTACTTAAATTATTGTTTGTGTTGATTTGGTTTCGTTGGATTCTTATTGACAAACCTAAGGAGCTAAGGGAAGTACCTAACAGTGAACCCAAGTTCCCAAACCCCGAACCAACTAGGGATAAACTCTGTCAAGTAAGCGGTGGCGTATCACGAGGGCTCATGGGGTCTCGTGACAGGTCCCCTTAGCTGATTATGGTCCCGTGTGCAAACCTACCGTGAAAAAAGGAAATTTGACTCTAGAGGAACTCTTATGGACTTAATGGATCTATCAAATCCAGTTTCTACCTAGTGACAGAGGTAAGAATAGGGAGGTTTGCGGGGGTCTCGTGACAGGTCCCCTTAGCTGATTATGATCCTATGCTCGAACACCGTGAGTAAATTGAATTTGATAGATGAGTCGTAGAGACCTCGAAAGGGGCCGTTGATTTACCTTAGGATAGGTTCCATCAAAACAAACTCTAATAGGGGTAGGAAAGAATCAAATCACCTTATAAATCATCGACGTGGTGAAACCCATATCCTGAGATTCTCCTCAACTATCGAGCCTGCTCTTCTCATTCGTTGTTATTGACTGCTCAGTTTCTTAGCTTAAACCATACATTGATTTACTAGATAACTTGGTATCACGATCATTCGGTAATTGTTCCAATCCCTGTGGGATCGATATTTTTATTACTTGACGACAACCGTGCACTTGCGGAAAATAACACATCAAGTTTTTGGCGCCGTTGCCGGGGATTGGCACTCAATATTGAATTGAGCGTGATTTAGTTAATCTAGATTTCTGTTCTGAATTCTTGTTCTGAATATTGATTGTTCCTATTTTTCTTTTGTATCTATTCTGAATTCTTGTTTTGGGAGCCTCTCTTGTTGTTGCATGCACAGACTTAATAGGGAAATTCTCGATATTGATCCTGAGATAGAGAGGACTTTCCTTGCTAGAAGACGATTTCAGCAACCTCAGGAAAACAATCTGACCTCTGACATGGCTAACCAGAACGAAAATAAACCTTTAAGGGATTATGCAGCACCTAGTACAAGGGGATTGAGATCGAGTATTAGAAGACCCCCTATTGAAGCAAACAATTTCGAATTAAAACCGGCGCTACTATCTATGGTCCAACAGCATCAATTCGGAGGAGCACCTACTGAAGATCCAAATCTGCACTTGGAAGTATTTTTGGAATTTTGCGAGACTTTGAAACTGAATGGAGCCTCAGCAGATGCTATTAGATTGTGCTTGTTTCCTTTCTCATTGCGGGACAAAGCCAGAGCTTGGCTACACTCTCTTCCAGCAGATTGTATAACTACCTGGGATCAACTGGAGCAATGATTTTTAGACAAGTACTTTCCACCCAGCAAAACTGCAAGTCTTCGCCATCAAATCACTAATTTTGCACAAAAGGATGGAGAAACATTATTTGAAGCTCGGGATGATTTAAGGGATTGCTACAAAGAATGCCCTCATCATGGGTGGAGAAGTGGCTCATTGTGCATACTTTCTACAATGGAATCTCGTATGCTACTAAGGTTTCTCTTGATTCACTGCGGAGGAGCTCTTATGAACAAAACATTGGATGAAGCTTTTGAGATCATCGAGAATGTGGCAATGAATTCTCACCAATGGGCTAGAACGAGGATATCAAACTAAAATGCCGTAAGTTTGAGGTAAGTACCATTGATCTACTCAAAAGTCGATGCATTAACTCAAAAGCTCGAACATTTTAATGTATCACCAGAACTCATCTAATGTCACTTAAGTAGATCTGTGGTGTAACAGACACGAGCGATGAGCCAAATCCTACACGCACCATCATCGGAAGTTGGGATTGAGCAAGTTGATGCATTGAATAATTTTAATCGAAGCCTAATGGTGGCAACCCTTACTCAAACACGCATATCCCGGTTGGAGAAATCATCCCAAGTTTTCGTATAGAGCCCATCAAAATTCTTCTGGACAGAACGACTTTGGAGCACCTTCGGGATTTCAGCCAGGACCCAAGTCGAGCTTAGAAAAGATGATGGAAAATTTTATCACATGTCAGGGGAAGATAAATGATGAATTTCGGCAGCATGTTGTAGAATCAAATAGGCAACATCAAAATAATACCGAGGCAATCAAGCAGTTGGGAAGCAAGGTTGATAATTTGACTAATCACACAAGAATGCTCGAAAATCAAATTTCCCAAATTGCCCACCGATCAGGACGCCTTACAGATTTCCTGGAAATTCAGAAGTAAACCCAGCCGAGCATTGTAATTCTATAAGTCTGAGAAGTGGAAGGATTTTAGAAGGAGATAGAGCTAAACAAGCAGCCTCTAACACGAGCGTGTCGGAGTTGGAAGATGACAGCAGCACGCCTGTGTTGAACCGACACACACCACGACGAGCGTGTTGAGCAACACGCTGAGGCCTGTGCGCGTGTCGGTGACACACCCGTGTCGGGTCATTCCGGCCAAACACGCCCGTGTGCCAAACAACACGAGCATGTCGAATAGGGAACCAAGAGCATATAAGCCCCTATCCGTTCCCTCAAAGACTGATTAAGGAAAAATTGGATGAACAATTTGGTAAGTTCCTTGAGGTAATTAGGAAGCTATATATCAATATACCTTTTATAGAAGCTCTTCAACAAATGCCTACATACTCTAAGTTCTTGAAGGACATCTTAACCAATAAAAGAAAAGTCGAGGAGCATGTAACAGTGGCTCTTACTGAGGAGTGCAGTGACTTAATTAAGAACATGGTACCTCCCAAACTAAATGATCCAGTAGCTTTTCTATACCTTGCATAATTAATGACTCAAATTTTGATAAGGCTTTTTGCGATTTGGGTGCGGTGTCAATCGATACCTCTTTCCATATGCAAGAAATTGGATTTGGGAGAAATGAAACTAACTACTATGGCCTTGCAGTTAGCCGATTAGATATCCTTTGGGAATCTTAGAAGATGTACGGTCACGGTGGGAAATTTTATTATTCACGATTTTGTAGTGCTTGACATGGATGAAGACCCATGCATTCCACTCATTTTGGGGAGACCTTTCTTAGCTCTGAGGCAATGATAGATGTCAAGAACCACAAACTCTCACTTGCATTTCTTGCATTTGGAAACGACAAAATTGAATTCGACCTTTCAAAAGTCATTAAACGACCTTCTATTTTGATGTTTGTTGTAGGATTGATAGTTTCAGTCAATAGCACTAGAAGGAGCATCGAGTAACAAACTTATCTTAATAAGCTCGAAGGGGATTTTGAGGATAAAGAGCTGGAGATTTCCGACCACAACCTAACACCACAGAGCTGGTTGAGGAGGAAGAGGGGCAGAGCACACTCCTCAAGCCATATCCCCAAAACTAGGGGATAACTGAGGGGTCAAGCTAACGACCTTAAACAAGCGCTTCTTGGGAGGCAACCCAAGCTATTTTCATTTTTTAGTAATTTTATTTTATTTTATTTGATTTTGAGTTTTACATTTTTTTTCAGGTTTACAGGACACGACATGATAAACGTGCCACTGCGTGCCAAATTGACACGACCCTCCTATGCCGAACGACACAGGCGTGTTGTTGGTACCCGAAGACAACATAGGCAGGGCGTGCTGACTAGCACGCCCGTGTCGCACACTTCTCAACACTAGGCATGCCTGGGCCGGACTGCGACACGCCTACGGAGGGACGGAACACGCCCATGTCACACCTAAACGGGTCGGGTATTTGCGTAAGAACAAGCCCGACACGCCTATGCTGCGGATAACCCTCTAAAACCAGCCCGAGGACGCCCTAATCTTCCACTCGCGATACAAGGTTGAAGCAGCCGCCGCCGGTCTCCCTCTCAAGCGGCGAGAGCAAACTGTCTCTCCAATTCCAACGCCATGAGCAAGCAGTGAAGACAAGAGGAGGAGCTTCTTCCTCTCGGCAAAGGACAAGGGAAAAGAAAAGCTCAGGATTTGGGTAACAGAACCTCCTCCGACCTCTAGCCATCCTTATGGAATTGTTTTTAGGGATGATATTATGAAGACTAAATTGATGAAGCTTGAAAAGAGGAAGTTAGTATCTCACGAGAACTATAGACTTCTACACGTTGACCACCTTAGGGTTAAGAGATGACATAACTTGGTTAACAAATAGGATAGCAGAGTTTATCACACACCATCACCTTACTTACCCTAGTATCACTCTTGAATTCCTTAGCTCCTGTCATTTGAAATCTGCAAGGAAAAGATTGTGAGGAAGGAAAAATAAAATTTAGATTAATGAACCATGAATTTACCCTTTCTCTGAGTGATTTTAATATGATATTTGATTTTCCTAGCGGAGGGGAGAGGCAAATTCATAGACATTTTATTGATCATCAATTTTGGAGATTAATTTCTGATGACCTCGCCCTACGATGCATCTAGATCTAAATCATTTAACATCCCTAATCCTACTTTCCGTTATCTCCTTAGATTCATGGCTAATACAATCTCGGAGATATGATAGTGCGAGGTGGCTAGGCGAGTGAGTTACAATTTCTATGGGCCATGCTAAATGAAGTTAAGATTGATTCAGGAGCCCATATGGTTAGGCATTTAGTTAAGGTTAGTAATAGCCCATCCGGAGTCATAGTCATAGGGGGTATTATCACTAGGATTGATGTAGCCTTAGGATGTGATTTGGATGACCTTGAATATTGTCTGCTAGCCCTAGATTGGATTTGGATGCTTGTATAAATATGAAGATGATTGAGGCATGTGAAGGGATATCGTTTGGTGTTAAGAAATGGAATTAAAATCCTCTTCCGAACCCCGAGCGGATGACGTAATTCATCCAATTGGCTTTTTAGAGATGTTCAGAACCCTTTCCTACCCCCGCCCATGCTCCATCACCGCTAGGGAGCCATCTCACATAGCCCCGAGCCATCACATTCGACTCTCGAACCCCACGGTTTCCTCCGACAATGTTTCGCAGGTACTCTTCTTTTGATTTTTCGTGATTCCGATCATCATTCAAGCATTTAGGGTCGAGCATACCTCGCACATTGGTGTGTGGGATCGGTATGCCCAAGCTTACAGAGGAGCACCATCGCATGGTGACACGATTTGGATAGGGCGGTGATTTTTACAGAGAGTGATGAATTTTTCCTTCGAGTCCGCGGGAAGATAATGATAGATTTCGACAAGAGTCCCGGGAGTTTTACCAGCGGCACGTAGGTGGGCGAGAGGAGGATGCTAGTAGCGAAGAGGATGACCATTGACCACCTTCAACTATTTTGTGAGTTTTGATGCACATCCTTTACTGCTTATGCCGTTTCTACTTAGATCTTTTTGGTTATTGCTATTTTATTTTATTTGCATCTTTTCATATCTCATAATAAAGGTAATTTTTTTATATATCATCCAAAATGAATACAATCAATATTGGTCGGATCATGAAATTCCTTTTGCCTATTTGATAAGAACCCTATTTCACTGAACACGGTCTATAGGTCCGAGGTATCCAATGAAAAGACTTAAATCCCCATATCGATTTAGTACTGATTTTCCATTGAGACTTACTTGCAACTTGGTTCTCGGAGAAACACTTTCACTAGAAGTAAAAAAAAAAAAAAAAAAAAAAAAAGGCGAATGGGAATTTTTTTAAAGCACCCCTTTGAGACAAATTATTTAATGGGGAAACACAAAAAAGGTGCCCCTTTGAGACTAACTAGTTCGGGAAATGCTCTCTATAATTCCTTACCTTCTCTCTTCTTGGAAAGTGCTCCTTTGAGACCTTTTGATGATAGGTAAGAATGATCCATGCATTAAAGCGGTAAGTGCCTCTATGGAAATAAGAATATTCTACGATAGAAGGGATGTCAAGTCCAGATTAGTGTCCAATGACTTTAGTCCACCATTTCACGTGCACTATATAGGATCTTCGAACTTGGCAACTAGGAATGATTTGAAAAGATTAAGATCTGATTGTATACCCCTAGATGATGCTTAGTATTTCCACAAATAAGTTGTCTTCGAGTTGTCTTTGCTTGAGGACAAGCAAAAGTTTAAGACTAGGGGATTTTGATGTGGGTGAATCATGCTATGTTTTCACTACTTTATATATGTGCATTTTATCTCATTTCATATCCTAGACATGTATTTTATCATGATTAGCATATTTTGGAGGAAGAGACTGCTGTCAGGGTGTTTTTGTGTTAACAGGGCGAAGAAGAAGGGCGTATCAAAACAACACAGGCGTGCTCGGAATCGACACGCCTGTGTCATGAGAGCCAGCGGACAACACGCCTGAGTTCAAAGAGCAACACGCCCGTGCCGGTGATTCCAGCAGCCAACACGCCCTATCACGGCCACAACACGCCTGCGGTGATTCCAGCCAACACGCTCTATGCGCCGCGACACGCCTGATTCAAACCGTAACACGCCTTGTGGAAACGCGACACGCCAAAGGTGCCCTCATGTGGCATGGGCGTGTTGGCTGATTCGACCTTCCTTTTCTGCGAGCAATCAGGATCTTCGTGGGAATCTATTGCCTTAAATTGAAGAGGAGGCAAGGCTATAAAAGAGAAGATATTCTAACCCTAATAAGAGGGACGGCGGATGGTCAAAAAGGAGGAGAGAAGACGGCAAAGGGATCGACAACAGAGGAAGCAAAAGAGAAGGAGTCGGCAGAGGAACGCAGATGGCATCCAGTATTGTATTTTCTTTCTCTAGCAACTCTTGTCAGACTATGGAGTAGTGTCCTGTAATCTTAGGATGGGGGAGTAGCCCTTTGACGATTTACGATGATGATATAATCTATACTACTTAAATTATTGTTTGTGTTGATTTGGTTTTCGTTGGATTCTTATTGACAAACCTAAGGAGCTAAGGGGAAGTACCTAACAAAGTGAACCCAAGTTCCCAAACCCCGAACCAACTAGGTATAAACTCCTGTAAAGTAGCGTTAGCGTATCTACGATGGCTTGCGGGGGTCTCGTGACAGGTCCCCTTAGCTGATTATGGTCCCGTGTGCAAACCTACCGTGAAAAAAGGAAATTTGACTCTAGAGGAACTCTTATGGACTTAATGGATCTATCAAATCCAGTTTCTACCTAGTGACAGAGGTAAGAAAAGGGAGGTTTGCGGGGGTCTCGTGACAGGTCCCCTTAGCTGATTATGATCCCCTATGCTCGAACACCGTGACAGGTAAATTGAATTTGATAGGTACAGTCAGCGTAGACCTCGAAAGGGGCCGTTGATTTACCTTAGGATAGGTTCCATCAAAACAAACTCTAATAGGGGTAGGAAAGAATCAAATCACCTTATAAATCATCGACGTGGTGAAACCCATATCCTGAGATTCTCCTCAACTATCGACTTTTAGCTCGTTCTTCTCATTCGTTGTTATTGACTGCTCAGTTTCTTAGCTTAAACCATACATTGATTTACTAGATAACTTGGTATCACGATCATTCGGTAATTGTTCCAATCCCTGTGGGATCGATATTTTTATTACTTGACGACAACCGTGCACTTGCGGAAAATAACACATCAACTGCCAAGAGTTCCGTTGGACTACAACGGTCGGGATCCGACGTGTTCGGAGGCCGTTGTAGTGACGGCAGTCGACTGCCAAGGGCGGCAGTCGACTGATGGCGGCAAACGGGAAGAAGTTAGCCCTCTCTATAAAAAGAGAGGGTGTGAGCCTTTGAGAGGCTAATGCTTATACTCCAAACGATCTTCCTAGTGTCCCACAAGCTCTAAACTCTTCTTACTTGTCTTTACTTCAATCCTATTGTAAGAAGAGTGATCTTGGTTGTAAAGGTTACCTCCACCTAGATTTGTGCAAAGGAGAGACCGATAGTGATTGGTTTTTGCGGAGTGATTCACCGTGGACGAATCGGACCGTGGATTAGCGGCGTAGCCGTGAACCACGTTATATCTCGGTGTTTGTATTGCTTGCTTATATCTTGCTTGTCTTTTGCTTTGTATTTGTATATTCCGCTTGCGCTAACGTTTTGTAGACGAGCAATTTACGACGTCCAACGTACAAGGGCTATTCACCCCCCTCTAGCCGGCCATATCGATCCCCTACAAGTGGTATCAGAGCCGAGGTTGCTTGTCACCGGACTAACCGCCGCAACAAGCCCTACATCAAAAATGGCTTGCTCCAACATCCATCCTCCGAAGTTTGAAGGAGAATTCGCTTGGTGGAAGAAGCGAATGGAGGTATTTTTCGAAACGGATTTTGATATAATGATTACAATGGAATCCGGTTTCGTTTTGCCTAGGGATGAAGAGGGGAAGCCAATAGAGAAGTCTAGGTGGACCAAGAGCCAAAGAGAAGAGCACCTTGCAAACTCCAAAACCAAGCACCATCTCTTCAATGTGCTCCCCCAACAAGAAATCAACCGAATAGGAGAATGCCTAAGCGCCAAGGAGATGTGGGAGAAGCTAATTGAGCTTCATGAAGGCACATCCGAGGCAAAGCTAGCAAGGAGAGATCTCCTCCGCTCCCAACTATCCAACATCAAATTAGAAAAGGGAGAAAAGGTAATTTCTTTGCATTCTAGATTCAAAGAAATTTTAAATGGACTAACAAGTGTAGGGGAGAAGCTATCAAACCGGGATATGGTAATGAAGGTCATAGATGCCTTTCCCCGGTCCTCAAAGTGGAGCTCCATGGTGGACTCATTCTATATCTCAAAGAATTTAGAAGTGAGCACCTTGGAGGAGTTCTTCTCAACAATGGAACTCCACGAAACTAGGCTTGAGGGAATACAAGAGGAGCCTAAAATTCAACCCTCAAGAGGAGTAGCATTATTGGCAAGTAAGGGGAAGAAGAAGATGGAAATCCCCTCCTCCTCCGATGAACATCTTCCTCCTCCTCCATGGATAGCACCGAAGAAGCCTATATGGTAAGGAGGGTAAGACGTGCATTTAAGAATTTTAGATTTGATAAATCTAATGATAGGAATAGAAGACCAAGGGGGAAGGTCATATGCTACAATTGCCAAGGAGAAGGGCACATAAGGGACAATTGTCCTCTCCTAAACAAGAGCAAGGAAGAAAGGAAAAAGAAAGAAGAAAAGAAGAAGAAAAAGGGGAGCAAGAAAAAGAAGGAAGAGGAGAAGAAGACAAAGGAGAAGGGAAAGGCTAAAGCTCTCAAGGCAAGGACTTGGGATGATCCATCCTCATCCTCCTCCTCATCATCGGATGAGGAGAATGCCTTTGTCACCAATTTGGCCTTGATGACTTGGATTGCTCTTCATCCGAAAATGAAGGATCAAGCTCAAATGGGGAGAGCTCAAATGAAGGGGGAGCTTCCACATCCTCCTCATCCGAAGAAGAGGACATGGAAACTATGGTAACGAATCTCTCACCCCATAAGATAGTTTCCATGATTTCTAGCTTAACTAAGGATTTATTTAGGGCAAAGAAGAAAAATAAATGCATGCTTGAACAAATTAAGGAATTAGAACAAAAATTAGAAAAGGCATGCTTAAATGATAATATTTCTTCTAGCTTAGATGATGCATGGTCACATGATTATATGCCTTTGGATGTTAATGATGCATGTATAAATGAAAATAGGGCATTAAGGGAAAAGGTAGATTACTTAACCAAAGCCCTAGAGAAATTCACTATTGGCTCCAACACATTGAACATGATCTTAGGGAGCCAAAGAGCTAGTTTCAACAAGAAAGGCCTAGGATACAAAGAAAAGAAAAATGAAAAGGCCTATAAATGCCTTATAGCTAGGGGACAAGATAAAAGGAAAGCAATAGCTAGAAAATGGATCCCCAAGGAATATTTAGTGAACCCAATAGGAAAGAATCTATTTTGGGTTCCAAAATCCATCCTTAAGGGTTAGAAAACCCCTAGGGTAGTCAACCATATGGAATTTACCTATATCATATTTTGGTTGACTTAGGATGACGGGACAACATTTTTTAGATAGTGTTGGGTGATGATAACGTACCCATAAATAGGTAATATTGATTAAATCATGATGATTGATGTAATTCCTATGTATGTTTTAAATCATGATTTATGATTTTGATATTTGGCACGTTATCTTGAGAAATAGGTTTAAATCATGCTTTAGGTGATAATTTGTTTATTATCATCATATAATACCTAATGCATGACTATAATTTGATGAAAACATGATCATAATGTAGAATTGATTGATATATGTCATTATGATCATGTAGGATGTTAGGTTGATACTTAACCATGATAGAATTGCATGAATATATGGGTTAAGTATATACAAATACCCCCTAGGATACATCTCACACTCACTATAGGCTAACTTGATTGCAAACTTAGCATGGGTTAGATATTAGGATGATACAAATGTCCACTAATGCCTATGGCATTTAGATGGTCATTTAAAGTATCAAAATAGCAATAATAGACCAATCATGGGGAAGGCTTATGTTTAATTCATAGACATATTGCCCAAAGATCATGGTTGGATATTTCATATGTTTTCAAAACAATTTCTTACCTTAAAATACATGTATTCATGTTTTGAAACAATTGGATGCAAAACTAGGTAGCTAACTTGATACTAGAATGATCAAAAACCTAGTGGTTTTTAGAACTTTTGGATTTTTGGCAAAAACAAGAAAATATAATGAGTTTTCATGAAAAACTATTTTTCATTGATAGATATACTTAAAAGAAATATGTTCCCCAAATTTCATGATTTTTCAAATTTTTTGGAATTTATAATGCATTTCTGAAATTCGTCAAAAATCGTAAATTTGATTCTTTGTGCGATCATTGCCATCGATAGCAATAATTGGTGGCTAAATCAGAATATTGAAGGCCGAATTCAGTTTGTAAACCTACAACAAGTGGTAGAAATATACTTGATGCCATCAACAAGTGGTACCCAATTTTAAATCAACTTGTCATATTTTTCCTCCATTATACTTGATGCCATGAGCTTATAACTTAGTGTTAATCTTTTTGATGGTGTCAAAGGGGGAGAAATAAGTATGTTTAAGTTAATCACTTTAGAGGGAGAAATATATTTTAGGGGGAGAAATATATGATAGGGGGAGAAAATTTTGCATAGAGAGTTTCATGGATTAAGGGGGAGTTGCATGTTGCTATATCATGTTTATCTTTACATGCTTTCTTACCTTAGAATTTATATCAAATGTTTTTACCTAACTTAAACGGATTGCCACACATCAAAAAGGGGGAGATTGTTAGGGCAATCTCTTGCCGTGATATGGTTTTGATGGTGTGGCAAAGGGTTTAAGTTAGTTTGATATGTTGATGTGATATGTGCGTTGAAGTTGTGCAGGACTTAGTAATTCGCACATGGAGCCGTGGCGAGTTTCACATCTCATGACTCGTGCCTTGAGTCGGTGAAGGATAGCTTTGCGGAAGCCGTGCGCTTGGAGCATCCGAGGGACCGCCGGACGAGAAGCTTGGAGTGAAGCCGGAGGAAGTAGACTTCGAGGCAAGAGACGCGAAGGAGCATTGCAGAGCCGTGCGCCTGATGCTGCCGAGGGACGTGGCCGAGAACGAAGAGAACTTCGAAGGCGAGGGACTCCGAGAAATGAGAGTGAGCGATTGTAACCCGGGGAAGGGTAGCTCTTAGGTGAAACTTGGCCATTTGGCCAAGTGTCGGATGGGTTTTCTCGACACCGATCGCCATGTCATGGCGGTCATCGCTCGAGTCAGTGAGTTCGACCGTATACGATCGATCGGATTGGCCAGCGGCGATCGCTATCGTCGGGCATCGCGATCGCGGCGCAGCCGATCGGGTCAATAAGGGTTCGGCCACAGAACCGTTCGTAGCCGACTGGGCAGTCGACTACGGAGGCAGCAGTCGACTGATGAGGTCCATCAGTCGACTGCCAAGAGTTCCGTTGGACTACAACGGTCGGGATCCGACGTGTTCGGAGGCCGTTGTAGTGACGGCAATCGACTGCCAAGGGCGGTAGTCGACTGATGGCGGCAAACGGGAAGAAGTTAGCCCTCTCTATAAAAAGAGAGGGTGTGAGCCTTTGAGAGGCTAATGCTTATACTCCAAACGATCTTCCTAGTGCCCCACAAGCTCTAAACTCTTCTTACTTGTCTTTACTTCAATCCTATTGTAAGAAGAGTGATCTTGGTTGTAAAGGTTACCTCCACCTAGCTTTGTGCAAAGGAGAGACCGATAGTGATTGGTTTTGGCGGAGTGATTCACCGTGGACGAATCGGACCGTGGATTAGCGGCGTAGCCGTGAACCACGTTATATCTCGGTGTTTGTATTGCTTGCTTATATCTTGCTTGTCTTTTGCTTTGTATTTGTATATTCCGCTTGCGCTAACATTTTGTAGACGAGCAATTTACGACGTCCAACGTACGAGGGCTATTCACCCCCCTCTAGCCGGCCATATCGATCCCCTACAATCCCGACCATTTCTTTTCCTCCTTCCCCCGCGCGACTTTCCTCCTCTAACATTGCCATCGCTGCGCCACTCGTCGTTGCCGCTTCACTCACCGCCGCCGCCGCCCGAGCGAGATTCTCTTCATCGCCTATTCGCTGTCGAGCGATGAGTCTCTGGCCACCACGGACAATCTCAGTGGCCGACTTTCCTCAAGTTCCCCAGATCTGGCGGCGATCATCACCAACTCAAATCTACGCCGCCCACTTGTGCTCGTCTCGTCAGTGTTCGACCAAACAAGCATCCCGAGTGCTTTGCCCTAGTTGTGCTGTCTGATTCCCTTGCAGCGCTCCGCCGATTCAAACGGTAGTGGGCTCCGACAACCTTCCCTCTCCCACTGGCCACCACTGTTTGCCTTTGCTGATAGCTGATCTCGCTAGCCTTTCCCCTTCTCTGCTCTTTCGCCTTTAGCCACCACGAGTTGGATCACAGTCGAGCCCATCTCAAATTTATCGTCGGTAATTGGTCCTACCGCTGAGTTTTGGAGTTGTAATTTTGTTTCGTTGAATTGGATCTTTGTTTTGGGCAGTGTTTTGTATCGATGAGCATAGGAGAAGAGGAAGGAGCACCATCGGTGGAGTTGTTAGGGTTGGTAAGCATGATTCATCTCTTTCATTCCTTTGCAGTTGTTAATTTATATCAGTTGTGAAGATCTATTGGTAAATGGCTTGGTTGTGGCTGAATGTGAAGGTATGCTCCATTTACAGCATTGATTTAGGTGTTGTCCAGCTTTCTTCTATTGTTTCAATTGATCTGGAGTGGTTTAAGACCGGTTGGGAATGAGAGGAGTAAGAATAGGTAAGCTCAAATTCCAGAAAATTGTAGTATATGGTTGTTATGTAGCTAATTTGATATTTGTTCAACGAATGATGGTGAACAGGGAGACATTGATTCGAAGGGAGTTGTGGAAGTCGAACGTTTAAGTGAGTTGCAAATTGATCTGGATTACTTGTTGTAAATGGATAAAGAGGTTTGGGTCCAAAACCGTTATGGATGATTGAAACGAGAATAGGTAAGCTTTGATATAGTGGTGTTAAATTTAGATTTACATGTAGTATTTTTGGCCTTGGATCGAGAGGTTGTGCAAGTGAATTTAAGCTATATAAGTCTGATTTGGTAATTAATGAATGATATGAGATTGTACGACTGTGGGATTAAGTTGTAAGATTGGATTAGATTATTATTCCTACAATTTGATTATGCTAGCATGTGGTGATATTGGATTATACCGTTGCAGATATTTAATTCAAGGTAGAGATCTTGGATGCCAAGGCCATTAACACGAGCTTCTTAGCAGGTGGGTAATTCCTACCGTGGTCAGGTAGTTTTAATGCATACATATTTAGATGCATGATCATCCTATATGATCATGTTACCTTGTCTCTGTTCTTATTTACTCATGTGCTTGATACTTTACCTTTGGCTGTTAACTCCAGTGCTGCGATCATGTTTGATTTTATCATGATTAGGAGTTATATATATAGGTGATGTAAGTAACCTATAATTTGTTTAGTTAAGTGCAAATAGTAATGTCCGAATGACAACCTTACTGTAAATTGGGCAAAAAGATCATCCGTAGGCAGATAATGTCTTGAACCTAGGGTTAATTCTAGTAACCTTAGGTTGCATGTTTACCATCGACCATGTATTGTGTAAATGATCAAGTGAATGGTATTTAGTGTGTCGCTATGGACCGGTGGTCCTAGCTTGTTATAATTAGTAAGTACGACTCTCTATAGAATAGAGAGTGCGTCGATCAGTAAGTATGACTCTCTACATGATAGAGAATGCGTCGATCAGATGAGTATGACTCTCTACAGGATAGAGAGTGCATCAATCAGTAAGTATTACTCTTTATAGGGTAGAGAGTTCGTCAATCAGATGAATATGACTCTCTACAGGATAGAGAGTGCATCCATCAATTGAGTACGACTCTCTGCAGGATAGAGAGTGTGTCGATTAGATTGGTATGACTCTCTACAGGATAGAGATTGTTATGATCAATTGAGTACTACTCTCTGCAATATAGAGAGTGCGAATATATGATTATTATGACTCTCTGTATAATAGAGAGTCTGTGGTTGATGTCTATATTTGAGACATTGCATTCATGTCATTTGCATGTATGCTGGCGACGTGTTCTCCCTTGTGGTTGAGAGGGTCGCCAGTCATCCTGCCTCCACGGTTACTCATAGGAGGAGTAACTAGTGTGAGGGCAGAACATTGTGGTGCCGCACTCTACCACTATAGACGGTGGTAGTGGGATTTGCGTGCCGTAGTCTTGCCTGTGTGGTACTCGACCACTCATGGGTAGTAACTGTTGGAGTGGCCAACAGCAGGGACCCCCATCGTGTAGCTTGCTCTTCACACTTATATGCTACTCGATCATACTGTCCACTCGGCCACTTGAGAGTAGTGGTTGGTGTTGAGCTGGACAGTTGTCATGCTCGAGCCACCGAGCCAACATTGGGGTCATGGTAGCTTTAGACTGAGCAGACATGACCATGCATGCTGCATTGCCGTGACTTATGGCATTTTTGCATATTGCCATATATATACATATATGTATGTATATATATATATATGGATGATTTTGATTAGTTTACATATATAGATGCAGTATATATATATGCTTATTATGATGCTGCATTTGTTTGTACTATGCTTGTTGAATTTGGTTGTACATCATCTTCATACATGCTACCCGCATTGCTTATACGGTCGTGTAGGATACCTGTATAGTTGTTGGATTATCTGTTGTATTCTTTGACCTGTATTTATGTCGTTATATGGTTTAGAGCAGACTTCCTATATATGTATATATTGTGGATATGTGCTCAGGTTGGATAGGTGTAGCGTAGTAGACGTTCAGGTATGTCTGCATTTTATATTGGCTTTTGGTTAGAAGGTATATACATGGATATGTTATCATGTTAGTGTTACCTGATATACCTGTAGATTTTCTATCGAATTACATGTGATATGGATATATATATATGTTTTCCTATTACCTGCTGAGTTTTACTCAACACCACGGACCCTGGGTTTTTCTGTCGCCCAGGTAACAGGTAGCCGACTTCGTGATGGACTTGGAGCACCGCTGGCTGGCATCGTCTCATCTCAACTCCGAGAGTCTGGGTTTTTGGGTTTTTCGTATGTCTTGTTATGTATTCTGAGTTTTCATGGTGTTATGTGTTATGTGATATACGCACATGTTGGTGCGGGTTTTGATGAGGTTTTCTTCATGTTCTGGTGTTAGTCATACCGGTATGCATGGTGTTTTGTTGTATTGTATATGTGTGTTTATGGGTATGTCGTTCTATTAGTTTTTGCTGTATTTCATTATGTTGTTATGTTTTTATTTGTATATCTTATACTTATTGTGGGCCCAAGGGCCTTGTATTAACACGAGATGTTGCCACATACAGGGAAGATGTCGTCCGTTTGCTTTTCGGCACGGGGCGTGACATGTAAAGCGGACTGTATCAGACAAACTAGATTCTAAGTCTGATAGATGTATATATTAGTAATATATGAGAGATGTCATAAGGCAATCACCTTATGTTTGAACCATTTATATGATAGATGAAGATTCACTATTTGAGTATACATATTTTCAAGTATTTGATTGGATCTTAAACTCATTTACTGAATGTCCATAATATGATTCACAGCATGAGAGAATTTGTGATTGGATTACAACTAGTGAGTATCTCTACATGTGTAATTGTGATGTATCAGAATTATCCCTAGTCGATGAATTTATGGATTTGGACACCATAAATTCTGTCGAGACTAGCACGATGTATACTCCTTGGTGTATCCAAACAGTTGATTCTCACTGGCTGGAGACGTTGTGATGTCCGGAGTTAATCGTGGATGCTAGTTATGGTAACTAGTTCATTGGAGTGACCAGCCGTAAGACTTCATATGGTTCTCTGCATATATAGATATGTCAATGAAGTTCTTACTGCAGCTTAAGTGTGATGTTCCTTTGACTTGCGGTATTCAAGTCATCTTGATCATGAAGACTTATGCTTTTACATCTTAAGCAAGCATCTCTGAGGAGATGTGGACCCGGGATGATTGGGTATAAGTCGAAGTGATCGAAGGTGTTTGAATAGCCTATAAAGTATTCACCACTCCTTGCGAGGAGATGTTTACCCATGTCCTCTCTTCGGATTGTTACTAAAGTCTTTGGCCAAAGCATTACATGTTTAGAGTAAGGTACTCTTCGATACATGTGTAGTAACTAGAATCCGCAGGATGAGGAAATGATACTTCGGCTAGGTGTGACGTAGTCAACCTAGTGGGGACTGACACTATAGAACATGTTCTGAACCAAGTGGGTATATGATGAGTGAAGGGAATGGGGCACGATTCATTCGAGCTATTGAAGGGTTTCAGAAATAGTTCTGGATTAACCGTTGATCTTTTCGATTAATTGGGGATCATGATGTACTACTAGGTGCCACTGATGATCGTTCTATAATTAATGGTTAATTATAGATGGCCAACATAAATCGAGAACTTATTTGGTCACACGCACAACGAGCGTAATTTGAAGGATTTAAAATGATTTTGAGAATGAGATTCTCAGACGAAGAGAAACTAGGTTTGGTTGGACCAAACATTGAGCGAGAATGAAATCATTTCAGTCGCAATGGAAGCGTGGATGGGCCATGTCTTATGGAGATATGATGGATGACTCTCTGCAGGATAGAGAGTGCGTCGATTAGATTGGTATGACTCTCTACAGGAAAGAGAGTGTTATGATTAGTTGAGTACGATTCTCTACAGGATAGAGAGTGTGTTTATCTAATTAGTATGATTCTCTGTAGAATAGAGAGTTTGTGGTGGATGTTTGTATGTGGGACATTGCATTCATGTCATTTGCATGCACACTGACGACGTGGCCTCCCTTGTGGTTGAGAGGGTCGCTTGTCATCCTGCCTCCGCGGTTACTCATAGGAGGAGTAACCGGTGTGAGGGCAGAGCATTGTGGTGCCACACTCCACCGTTATAGACGATGGTAGTGGGATTTGCATGTCGTAGTCCAGTGTGTGTGGCACTCGACCACTCATGGGGATTGACTGTCGGAGTGGCCAACAACAGGGATCCCCATCGTTTAGCTTGCTTTTCACGCTTATATGCTACTCGATCATACTGCCCACTCGACCACTCGAGAGTAGTGGTTGGTGTTGAGTTGAGACAGTTGTCATGCTCGAGCCACTGAGGCCACACTGGGGTCGTGGTAGCTTTAGGGTGAGCCGACATGACGATGCATGCTGCATTGCCTTGACTTATGGCATTTTTGCATGTTGCCATATATATACATATATGCATGTATATATATATATATATATATATATGGATGATTATGATTAGTATACATATATAGATGCAGTATATATATATAAGCTTATTGTAATGCTGCATTTGATTGTACTATGCTTGTTGCATTTGGTTGTACATCATCTTCATACATGCTACCTGCATTGCTTATACGGTCGTGTAGGATACCTGTATAGTTGTTGGATTGTCTGTTTACTCTTTGACCTATATTTATGTCGTTATATGGTTTAGAGTAGACTTCGTGTATATGTATATATTGTGGATATGTGCTCAGGTTGGATAGGTGTAGCGTAGCAGACGTTCAGGTATGTCTGTATTTTTTATTGGCTTTCGGTTAGAAGGTATATACATGGATATGTTATCATGTTAGTGTTAACTAATATACCTGTAGATTTTTCTATCGAATTACATGTGATATGGATATATATATACATGTTTTCCTATTACCTGCTGAGTTTTACTCACCACCATGGACTCTGGGTTTTTTTGTCACCCAGGTAACAGGTAGCCGACTTCGTGATGGACTTGGAGCATCGCTGGTTGGCATTGTCTCATCTCAACTCCGAGAGTCCGGGTTTTTTGGTTTTTCGTATGTCTTGTTATGTATTCTGGGTTTTCATGGTGTTATGTGTTTTGTGATGTATGCACATGTTGGTGCGGGTTTTGACGAGGTTTTCTTCATGGTCTGGTTTTAGTCATATTAGTATGCATGGTTTTTGGTTGTATTGTATATGTGTGGTTATGGGTATGTCGTTGTATTAGTTTCTGCTGTGTTTCGTTATGTTGTTATGTTTATTGTGGGCCCAAGGGCCTTGTATTAACATGAGATGTTGCTAGGTACAGGGGAGATGCCCTCCATTTGCTTTTCGGCACGGCATACTCTCGGGGAGTGACAACTTTAGTGGCATCAGAGCCCTAGGCTCTGCGATGCCTTGCAATGTTATTTTTATGTCGAGTCTTGGATTCTTGGGTGTCGATTTGTTTCGGTTTTGGTTTTTGAGATGAGACTGACAGCGGCCTGAGTTCCAAGTAGCGCGAAGTATTCCTGATGACTTATTTTCTAGTTGGACACTTATCTAGATTTGATTAACAAGGGTATACTGTTAGAGTTATTATACCTGTACAGACTCATAGTGGAAGTCGCCCACCGTGGCGACCAACCGGAGTTGTCGTTAGGGTTTATACTCCCGGTTTTGTTGGCTATGTGTTTAGTGTATATTACAAGGAATAACCGGTAGTTTTTTGGTTATTGTTTGCAATCATGATATGAGTTATCCTCGGAAATGACCTGTTAAGTCTGTGAGTCTTGAACCTGTGTCGAAAAGGTGATTTACCTTTGAGAGCCAACTGATACCGAGTTGGAAAACAGGGGACCAGTCGTCACATTTCTTGTAAAAAAAAAATCAAAGACTATAGTCTTAGGGATTTTAACTAACGGTACTAGTCAAATCATTACCTGATGGGCAATGGATAAGACAAATAGGTTATAGTTGATACATATGACGGAGGATTAGTATATGGTGTTTCATAGGGATTTTGACCCCCAAGTTGTTCGTACTGGGTTGTATAACTTTGAGGGTACTTTTGAGTACTTAACTCGTGTTATACATAGGAAGTAGAGTTATTTGCATACCATTATCGGGATCAAGCTGGTATTTGGTGATAAATGCAGAGAATGATCTATGGGAAATAATATATCTCTTGATCATGGTTTAGTGATGTTGAAAGAGAGTATTTCTCCATGTCACTTTTAGTGACACATTGTATGGAATTCTTGAGCTTCAAGTAGGGTGATCGTCGGTAACGGGATTACCATTCAGGGTCGTTAGACTTGCAGAGGTTACTGTTAGTAATATATGAGAGATGTCCTAAGGCAATCGCCTTATGTATGAACCATTTATATGATAAATGAAGATTCACTATTTGAGTATACATGTTTAATGTATTTGACTGGATCTTAAACTCATTTACTGAATGTCCACGATACGATTCACAGCATGAGAGAATTTGTGATTGGATCACAACTAGTGAGTATCTCTACATGTGTAATTGTGATGTATCGAAATTATCCCTAGTCGATGAATTTATGGATTTGGACACCATCAATTCTGTCGAGACTAGCACGAGGTATACTCCTTGGTGTATCCAAGCAGCTGATTCTCACTGGCTGGAGACATAGTGATGTCCGGAGTTGATCGTGGATGCTAGTTATGGTAACTAGTTCATTGGAGTGACCAGCCGTAAGACTTCATATGGTTCTCTGCATATATAGATATGTCAATGAAGTTCTTACCGTGGCTTAAGTGCGATGTTCCTTTGACTTGCGGTATTCAAGTCATCTTGATCATGGAGACTTATGCTTTGACATCTTAAGCAAACATCTTCGAGGAGATGTGGACCCGGGATGATTGGGTATAAGTCGAAGTGATCGAAGGTGTTTGAATAGCCTATAAAGGATTCACCACTCCTTGCGAGGAGATGTATACCCATGGCCTCTCGTCGGATTGTTACTAAAGTCTTTGGCCAAAGCATTACATGTTTAGAGTAAGGTACTCTTCGATACATGTGGAGTAACTAGAACTGTGAGGGACGAGGAAATGATACTTGGGCTAGGTGTGACGAGTCACTTAGTGGGACCGACACAATAGACCATGTCCTCAACCAAGTGGGTATAAGATGAGTGAAGGGAATGGGGCACGATTCATTCGAGCCATCAAGGGTTTCGTAAATAGTTCGATCAACCGCTGATCTTTTTGGTTAATTGGGGATCATGATGTACTACTAGGTGCCACTCATGATCGTTCTATAATTAATGGTTAATTATAGATGGCCAACATAAACCGAGAACCTATTTGGTCACACGCACAACGAGTGTAATCCAAAGAATTTAAAACGAGCTTGAGAATGGGATTCTCAGACCGAGAGAAACTATGTTTGGTTGGACCAAACATAAAGTGAGCATGAAATTGTTTCAGTCGCAATGGAAGCGTGGATGGGCCGTGTCTTATGAAGACATAATGGATGGACCAAAATGGTTTGGTTCTAATCCAATGGATGAGAATAAACCAAAGGGTTTGGTTTATTTTAAACGAATGAACCAAAAGTTGGTTCGTTTCGTTTTAACTTAAAATAAACCATCATGGTTTGGTTTATTTTAACTTATCTTAATGGAGCGGGTTAACGGGCTTTATGGATATGATCCATTAACCATTAAGAGAATTAGTTCTCTATAAAATAGGGCTTAAACCCTAACCCTAAAGCTAATGACGCCAACACCTAAAGCTGCCACCGCCAGCTTGTTGCCGCAGCCAGCCCAAGTCTTTGCCGGCGCCAAGCTTCAGCCGAGAACCTCCGCACCTCCGGCGATCTCCTTTGGGTTCGGTGATAAGGTGAGCTTCCATCTTTCCTTAGCCGGCCTCTATTCCTCCACCAAAAGCTGTCCAGTTTTTCTGGACAGCTTGTTTCTTTGTTGTCGGAGCGTCGTTTGGATGACGGTTAGTGCTCCGACAGCGGCTAACTTACCGTGGATTTGATCTCCGGTAATCCTCTGAGGTGGGGGACGAAGGATTCGTCAAACGGTTGACGAATACCTCTCCGGAGAATCGAGTTTTGAGGACTCGGTTTTGGATCCGAATTTGGATTCGGATCGTGATCATCTCTCGATCACGTTGTCTTCAACACGAGGCTAGTAACCCGTACGAAGACGAAGCTCGTGGCTTAGCGATGTCATCCCGAGGAGCTCGTCGTGGATACGGATAGAGACGATTCTTACGAGGATCGTTCCGGTTGATGCCGTTCCCGCTACACGTCATACGGAAGGTATAACGTAGATAATTTTCTTTTATTGCAAATTTTAATTTACGGTTATGTCTACACTTGTTGTAATAGCATGCGTGTGTTGTGTGTGTTGTAATAAATATAGATTTATTATTTTTAATTGCTTCCGCTGTGCTCATGTTTACGAAACATGATCGAACACACACACGCCGCGGTGCCGGAAACCCAATAGTGGTATCAGAGCCCAGGTTGTGTTTCGACATAATCATAAAAATGGTTTTGTGATAGTCATAATGTATTTCTGGAAATTTTCTAAATTTTGGAAATTTAGAAGTATTTATTGAAATTTTTCAATTTTGGAAAGTCTAGAAGTATTTATGGAAATCTTCCACTTTTGGAAAGTTGGAAGTATTTATGGAAATTGATATTTTCCATAAATAAAATATTTGATTAGATTCTGGAAATTTGTTTCCTAATTTAATCATGATTTGATTTGGGAAATCAAATCTTAAAATATTTTATTTTCATAAGTAGTTTCAATGATTTAGGAAATTGGTTTCCTAAATAGATTTTCCTTAATCAAATAATTCCATGAATAAAATATGTGATTAGATTTGGAAATTTGTTTCCTAATTTAATTATGATTTGATTTGGAGAATCAAATCTTAAACATATTTTATTTCCATAAATAGTTATGACATATAAGGAAATTATATACATGACATAATTGTATGCCATGTAATTGCATTAGATGCATAACATTATGCCATGCGTGTCGTGACATGTAGATGTATGCCATGTATGTCATGCCATGTAGATAATAGTTATTTGCATGCAAATAGGATGAGACATAAAAACCCTTAATCAATATTAAAGCCTACACCTTCCATTAATATGGTTAGAACCAGAGTTCTGTTTCTTGTTTGGGTTGTTGGACTCTCTCCAAGCCCGGCTCGAACCTGAATATGTTCAAACCATGGAATAGTTTAATACTAATATGGTAAGAGTCAGAGGTCAATCGTTAGCTTTGGTTGTTGGACTCTCTCCAAGCTGGGCTAATTGGTTGAATGCGCTCTAACCATATTAAAACTATGTCCCGATTAATGGGTTGGCTTTAACCTGGAGCATCGGCTTGTTGGACTCTCTCCAAGGTCGATGTAAAGGGAGGTGAAGTTGGGTGCTATGCATATGATGCATACTTGTTAATGTGTTAACAACCCGATGTATGTGTGAACATTCAAATAGTTGATAGCACATTGTGATAGTTGCATATACGGGATATGCAATCGGTATAGATGATACCTACCGTCGTAGTTATGAATGGCTTGTTGGACTCTCTCCAAGGTTGTTCATAACTATGATGGATATCAGCCCATTCGGAGATGTACCTACGATCTCCCGAAGTGATTTTGGGGTTTTTGAAATTCGAAAAATGAATGGGATTTATAAATGTATATTGATGCATTTTAAAATCATCTTTCTCATATATTCTCGTTTTGTATTTCTAAGTTAATATATTGATCATGATGTGTTTGAATTTGCGTTCCATTTTGGATTCAAATAAATTGACTGGGCCGAACTTCTTGGATTGGCTTAGAAACTTGAGAATTGTTCTCAAGGTGAAAAGCTTGTAAATGTCCTCGAAGCGCCTCTTCCCGCCCGTCCTGGTGACGATGCAACTCTGGACCAATTGTTGGCCTATCAGAAACATGTGAGTGATTCTGAACAAATGAGTTACATCATGCTAGCCACGATGGAACCCAAGCTACGAAAGCAACATGAGCATATGGATGCTCATATCGTAGTCCTTCATCTTTGTGAGTTGGTTGATGAGCAAGTGAGATTCGAAAGGTTCGAAGTCTCAAAGCTCCTCTTCACCTCTGAGATGCTAGGAGGTTCATCTGTGGTCTTGCTCGATATCAAGACTGGAGTCTTGAGAAGCATGGCGAGGACGATCTTGTTAGTTGATTCCTCGAAGAAAGGTTCTAAGAGGAGGTCAAAAGAAGAGAAGGGAAAGAAGAGAAGGGCTAAGAAGGTAGAACTAGCACAAAGGAAACTTGCCATCATTATGGCAAGGAGAGCCATTCTTGAAGAAAGTGCAAGATTGATCTTGAGTCCGTGAAGAAGAATAAGGCATCGGATGCCCCATCTTCTTCAGATATCTTCGTTATTGATTGTCATTCTATTTCCTCAAACACTTGGGTATTGGATACTGGGTGTGGCTCACATATATGTAATGACATAGATGGGCTAAGGAATAGAAGAAGACTCGTCAAGGGAGAGTCAAATTTGCGTGTTGGGAATGGAGCAAAGGTTGCTGCACTCGCCATCGGAACGTATTTGTTGAAACTCCCTGCAGGACTTGTCTTAGAACTGGACAATTGCTTTTATATTCCTTCATTGATAAAGAACATCATTTCTATTTCTTGTTTAAATAGAAATGGTTTCCATTTGACGTTTAGTAACAATTGTTGTTACATAACTTTGAATGGGGTTCTTTATGGGACTGGAACTTTAAGTAATGGTGTTTATACATTGGACGTATCCAGTGACATTTGCAATATCGAAGCGAGCAACAAGCGTGCTCGAAAGGATAATCAAATAGACTCCTACATGTGGCATTGTCATCTTGGCCATGTAAGCAAGAAACGCATGTCCGAATTACACCGATGTGGAATTCTGGAATCGTTTGAATTGGATTCATACGATACATGCGAATCATGCTTAAAAGGCAAGATGACTAAGTTACCTTTTACGGGAAAAGGTGAACGAGTGAGAGAGTTGCTAGGCCTAATACATAGTGATGTATATTGACCTATGTCAACTCAAGCTTTAGGAGGCTATAGCTACTTCATTACCTTCACCGATGATCACTCACGGTTTGGGTCTGTGTTCTTGATGAAACACAAGTCTGAAGCCTTTGAAAGGTTCAAAGAATTCAGAAATGAAGTAGAGAAACAACATGACAAAAGTATTAAAATACTTCGATCGGATCGAGGTGGTGAATACTTAAGTCAAGAGTTTCTTGATTATCTAAGAGACAATGGCATATTGTCTCAATGGACTCCGCCATATACACCACATAATGGTGTATCCGAGAGGCGAATCGACCTTGTTGGACATGGTCGATCAATGATGAATCATGCGACTCTTCCCAAGTCCTTTTGGGGCTATGCACTTGAGCATATTTACTTGTTAAACAGAATGCCTACCAAGGTAGTCTCAACTACTCCATATGAGATATGGAATAGTAAGAAACCTCATGTATCTTACTTGAAGATATGGGGTTGTCCTGCTTATGTGAAGCGGACAGTATCAGACAAATTGGATGCTAAGTCTGATAAATGTATATTTATTGGATACCCTAAGGAAATAAGGGGTTACCAATTCTATCATCCTGTGGAACAAAAGGTGTTTGTTTCAAGGCATGCTGTGTTTCTAGAGAAAGAGTTTCTCTTGCAAGAAAACAGTGGGAGTGTCGTCGAGCTTGAGGAGGCTCGAGAGACTCAAATAGACATTGATGAGATACCTGGTGAAGCACAACAGCCGACAACTCATAGTGATGAGCAATCGGCTGGACCTATTGTAACACCACATCGTCGTAAATCTGGCAGAACACGCAATATTCCTGAGAGATATGGATTTCTCGTAAGTGAATCGAACGACGTGTTACTCATTGATGATGAGGAGCCTACCAGTTATGAAGAAGTGCTGACAAGTTCAGAAAGGGATAAGTGGCTTGGTGCCATGAAGTCGGAAATGGATTCTATGTATGAAAACCAAGTTTGGAACTTGGTTGACCCACCTGAAGGCATAAAGCCTATAGGGTGCAAGTGGGTTTTCAAGAAGAAAATCGACATGGATGGTAATATGATTACCTATAAGGCTAGATTGATGGCGAAAGGATATCGTCAAAAACAAGGTGTTGATTATGACGAAACCTATTTGCCTGTAGCTATGCTTAAATCCATTCGGATGCTCCTGGCCATAGCGGCTCATTATGATTATGAGATATGGCAGATGGATGTGAAAACAGCTTTCCTTAATGGAAACTTGCTTGAGGACGTGTATATGATACAGCCTGAGGGTTTCACATCGGTTGATAAAACCAAGGTATGCAAATTGCGACGGTCCATTTATGGATTGAAGCAAGCATCCATGAGATGGAATATCCATTTTGATGAGACAATCAAAAAGTTTGATTTCTCACAAAATCCAGACGAACCTTGTGTGTACAAGAAGGTTAGTGGGAGTGCAGTCTTGTTCCTAGTATTCTATGTCGATGACATACTACTTATAGGAAACGATGTTTCAATCTTACAGTCAGTGAAGGTTTGGTTATCCAAGACATTCTCCATGAAAGACCTGAGAGAAGCAACCTACATCCTCAGGATTAAGATCTATAGAGATAGATCGAAATGGTTGATTGGTCTTTCGCAGTCTACATATATAGACCGAGTGCTAAAGAGGTTTAGCATATCGGAATCCAAGAAAGATTTCTTACCCATCAGGCATGGGGTACACCTTTCGAAGTCTATGTGTCCGCGCACAAAAGACGAGAGGATTTGCATGAGTAAGATTCCCTATGCATCCGCAATAGGATCTATCATGTATGCTATGTTATGTACAAGGCCCGATGTATCGTATGCTCTGAGTGTCACGAGCAGATACCAGTCTGATCCAGGAATGGATCATTGGGTGGCTGTTAAGACGATCCTTAAGTGCTTGAGAAGAACTAAGGATGCGTTCCTAATATATGGAGAAGGGTACATGGTGACACGTGGGTATACGGATGCCAACTCCAGACAGATAAGTATGATTCCATGTCTCAGTCTGGGTATGTATTCACCTAAAATGGAGGCGCAATAAGTTGGAAAGGTTCCAAGCTTGACACTATAGCGGATTCTGCCACTAAGGCAGAATACGTTGCAGCTTTGGAAGCAGCAAAGGAAGCGGTTTGGATCAATAAGTTCATCTATGAACTTGATGTGGTCTCATCAATGATCCAAACATGTGCTTCGCCGCTATCAACTTATCAGAGAGATCATCAGTAGGAACGAAATACAAATCGAGAAAATTCCCATTGAAAGGAACTTAGCGGATCCTTTGACTAAAGCATTACCTCAAAGTAAGTTTGAGGGTCATGTTAGTGCTTATGGTATAGGATACCGTTGCGATTGGCATTAGGCCAAGTGGGAGTCTGTTAGTAATATATGAGAGATGTCCTAAGGCAATCACCTTATGTATGAACTATTTATATGATAAATGAAGATTCACTATTTGAGTATACATGTTTAATGTATTTGATTGGATCTTAAACTCATTTACTGAATGTCCACGATACGATTCATATCATGAGAGAATTTGTGATTGGATCATAACTAGTGAGTATCTCTACATGTGTAATTGTGATGTATCGGAATTATCCCTAGTCGATGAATTGATGGATTTGAACACCATCAATTCTGTCGAGACTAGCACGAGGTATACTCCTTGGTGTATCCAAGCAGCTGATTCTCACTGGCTGGAGACATAGTGATGTCCGGAGTTGATCGTGGATGCTAGTTATGGTAACTAGTTCATTGGAGTGACCAGCCTTAAGACTTCATATGGTTCTCTGCATATATAGATATGTCAATGAAGTTCTTACCGTGGCTTAAGTGCGATGTTCCTTTGACTTGCGGTATTCAAGTCATCTTGATCATGGAGACTTATGCTTTGACATCTTAAGCAAACATCTCCGAGGAGATGTGGACCCGGGATGATTGGGTATAAGTCGAAATGATCGAAGGTGTTTGAATAGCCTATAAAGGATTCACCACTCCTTGCGAGGAGATGTATACCCATGGCCTCTCGTCTGATTGTTACTAAAGTCTTTGGCCAAAGCATTACATGTTTAGAGTAAGGTACTCTTCGATACATGTGGAGTAACTAGAATCCGTAGGATGAGGAAATGATACTTGGGCTAGGTGTGACGTAGTCAGCCTAGTGGGGACTGACACAATAGACCATGTCCTGAACCAAGTGGGTATAAGATGAGTGAAGGGAATGGGGCACGATTCATTCGAGCTACTGAAGGGTTTCAGAAATAGTTCTGGATCAACCGTTGATCTTTTCGGTTAATTGGGGATCATGATGTACTACTAGGTGCCACTCATGATCGTTCTATAATTAATGGTTAATTATAGACGGCCAACATAAACCGAGAACCTATTTGGTCACACGCAGACAACGAGTGTAATCCAAAGGATTTAAAACGAGCTTGAGAATGGGATTCTCGCATCGAGAGAAACTATGTTTGGTCGACCAAACATAAAGCGAGCATGAAATTGTTTCACCGCAATGGAAGCGTGGATGGGCCGTGTCTTATGAAGACATAATGGATGGACCAAAATGGTTTGGTTCTAATCCAATGGATGAGAATAAACCAAAGGGTTTGGTTTATTTTAAACGAATGAACCAAAAGTTGGTTCGTGCTTTAACTTAAAATAAACCATCATGGTTTGGTTTATTTTAACTTATCTTAATGGAGCGGGTTAACGGGCTTTATGGATATGATCCATTAACCATTAAGAGAATTAGTTCTCTATAAAATAGGGCTTAAACCCTAACCCTAAAGCTAATGAAGTTTTGGCCGCCCAAACCCCCTCCCTCTCCTATTCGGCGCCAACACCTAAAGCTGCCGGCGCCCAGCTTCTGTGCAGCCGTCCAAGTCTTTGCAGGCGTCCAAGCTTCAGCCGGAGAACCTCCGGCGACCCTCCGGCGACCCTCCGGCGATCTCCTTTGGGTTCGGTGATAAGGTGAGCTTCCATCTTTTCTTAGCCGGCCTCTATTCCTCCACCAAAAGCTGTCCAGTTTTTCTGGACAGCTTGTTTCTTTGTTGTCGGAGCGTCGTTTGGATGACGGTTAGTGCTCCGACAGCGGCTAACTTACCGGGGATTTGATCTCCGGTAATCCTCTGAGGTGGGGGACGAAGGATTCGTCAAACGGTTGACGAATACCTCTCTGGAGAATCGAGTTTTGAGGACTCGGTTTTGGATCCGAATTTGGATTCGGATCGTGATCATCTCTCGATCACGTTGTCTTCAACACGAGGCTAGTAACCCGTACGAAGACGAAGCTCGTGGCTTAGCGAAGTCATCCCGAGGAGCTCGGCGTGGATACGGATAGAGACGATTCTTACGAGGATCGTTCCGGTTGATGCCGTTCCCGCTACACGTCATACGGAAGGTATAACGTAGATAATTTTCTTTTATTGCAAATTTTAATTTACGATTATGTCTACACTTGTTGTAATAGCATGCGTGTGTTGTGTGTGTTGTAATAAATATAGATTTATTATTTTTAATTGCTTCCGCTGTGCTCATGTTTACGAAACATGATCGAACACACACACGCCGCGGTGCCGGAAACCCAACAGTTACGACCACCTAATAGCTCCAGAAGGTTAATGGATGTTTTAACCCACCCACGGTTGTTGGCTTACTATTGGATTAAGATGGCTGGATCGTCTATCAAATCCTTCCGGAAGACATTGGATTGAGTCAAGAGTTTAGAAATGACTCTGTACAAGTGTTTTAAGTAGTTGGAGACCGATAAGCAGAGATTGCAAGTCAACTTATTAGAGTCAGAAGTCTCCGAATGTTGGATAAAAGGAGCAAGATCGGAGTCATATACCTTGATCTATTTTCTGATTATAGAAGACCAACTGCATATCATCAGGATGTTCTCGTGCACATCAGCGAAATCAGAACAAAGACTCCGAAGAGATTATATGCGTGCAGTGCAGATCACGAAGACACGTGAAGTCAGATTATCCGTTGGATCAGTTTATATGTTGCTATTGTAAGCAACCAGTACAGATTGAGGAGTTGTATTTTAAAGACTCAGTTGAAGACTATCAATGGAGTTCCTGGAGGATGATGCACCGTCTCGACAGCGGAGATCAGCACCAAAGATTGGGTTATCTCATCAGTAGTAACCTACTACCTCAGGCGTTGTTGGAGTTCCTTGATACTACCCTTTAGCAGAGATCAGCACAGAAGCAACATCAGCCGAAGACATCGCAGAAGACTCATGCAGACAACAACAGTTACCTCCAGATGTGATTTTCTTTGTACAGAGGAGAGAGTATATGACGATGTTCGTATCTATTCGGTATCCTACAATTGCAGCTGGTAGGGTTAAGTGATGGGATCGGATGATCTAGGAAAAATCCTTGGATCATTCATCACAGAAATGCGACCGCTTTGTTGCGGACTATTGGATCTGATCTTTTTCTCTTCGGAGAAAGGTCGAGACGTGCGTGGATCCTTTTGGATCGAATCGATAGATATTTGATCGTTCAAGGTATTACTCTAGTTTTACCCACTGGGTTAATATATTGAGAGATACTTGTAGTTTATAGGTATCTTTGTCTATAACATTCTTAGTTTGATTAGAAGGGTTCTTTACGTTGACTTGTGGGTCGGTGGTATCTCTACCGTCAGATGAGATGGGGATCAACAATTAAGAAGTCAAGGGATGCCCTTAGACTTTGATAGACATACATTCACTGTAGACATATCCTTACGGATGGTTAAATTGTTGAAAGTATGGTACGATATATCTCTCGGATGTGCGTATAATCTGAGAGTATTCGGATGTAGTTTCGGATGAACTCCAAGGCTTGCCATTGCATAGGCAAGTGGAGTAGGCGATCAAAGTGATTTCGAAGATAGTGTCGATATTGAATTCCTCATACAAGTGATAATTTTGTTGATATAAGTTTTACTAACCACTATGGAAATTAGAAGAACGTGAGTTGCGATTATAGGGGATGTTGGAGGGGATATTTATCTATCCTAGTATTCCTCCTTGAGAAGATCCAGAACTCTTTATTGAAAGGGAGATGGACCTTTGAGATTATACATCGATTATCCATGAGGGATGCATTAGTTGTTGAAATGAATATCCTTCATTTTGGATGAATGATCTGTTTAAATCAACTAAGGACACCTGTGTATACTCTAGGATTGATTTATGACTAGAGTATTCATATTGTAGTGACATGGTGTCATATAATTATCATTGTCATTGTGATGATTAACATATCATCAGTCTACAGTTGAAAGGATGCAGGTGTGTAGAGACGACAATTTCATACTTGGTATGAATTGTATGAGCTTCTGATTATGTTATTAGACTAATTAACGATTTAGTCACCACTGGATTTAAGAATCGTGAATCCTAGACACAATTGGATTAGTTTGTGGTTGTTGGAGTTGCATAACCTGACCACTGTTAATTGTGGTAGTTGGAGTTGCGCACTCGACCACCGTAGATGGTGGTTTGCCATGTATGATTTGGTTACTACTGTAGATGTGGATAGAATGTCTTAGCATTACTATACCACGGACTTATTGACAAAGGTGATGATGGAAATCATTTAGTCGGAAGCTGGTGAAACCAGTTTACAGGACCTAGATGGCGATTAACTTTTACACGATAATTAGTTAATCCTTTCAGAGTGGATAAAAAGGATCTTGTATGAAAATATATTGTTCCAGGGATTGAAGCGAATCCAATACAGTTGCATGAGACGTATCTTATGCCTACGTCAGTTAAGAAACTACAAGATAGGCTGTCATATACATGATGTGGCTTTAGTAGTTATTATCTAGATTTATGGATGTATGGAGCAAAAATGCTCATTGAATTTAACTAGCTACTGGGTAGCTATTATAGAGTTGCAATAAGTGAGATTGGGCGCTATAGTCTTCCATCCACTTACAGAGTGTGTGGTGGAGTGAATTTTGGACGGTAGATGGACTTCTCTTGTGAGAAGATAATTTTTCGTCTCTAATATGGAAATGTGTTCTTGACACACATCCACTTAAGAGAGAGTTGCTACAGGAAGCACATCATTCTAAATTTGCTATGCATCCTCGTGGTACTCGGATGTACCGAGATTTGAGATGTTTATACTGGTGGGAATGGTATAAAGAGAGATACAGCAGACTTTGTTGCTGGGTATTTTGTATACCAGTAGGTGAAGGTTGAACATCAGAAACCCGCTGGATTGCTCCAGAAAATTCCGATTTCGGAGTGGAAGTGGGAGCATATCACTTTGGATTTCGTTATGGGATTGCATAGAATCTGAAAAAGGCATGATGTGATTTGGGTAATCGTGGATCGACTAACTAAATTAGCTCACTTTCTGCCTATTCGTAGAATGGACTTGTTGGATCATCTGGCAGACTTGTACTTCCGAGAGATTATCAGATTTCACAGAGTGTATTTGGGTATTATATCTGATAGAGATCCGCAATTTACCTCGCGATTTTTGGATGAATCTGCAACAAGCTATGGGTGCAGAGCTTCGATTTGGTACCGCATTTCATTAGCGGACGTAAGGACAGTTTGAGCATATCATTCAGATGTTGGAAGATCTATTCAGATCCTGTGTCATGAATTTCAGAGGCAGTTGGGAGGATCACGTTTAATTAGTAGAATCTGCCTATGACAATAGCTACTACATTTCTATTCTGATGGCTCCATTCGAGGCCTTATACGGTAGGCCCTGTAGATCTCCCATGTTATGGGAGGAAGTCGGGGAAATTAGTTCCACGCTATATTGGATCATTTGAGATGTTGGAGCGGATTGGGGGTGTAGCTTACCAGTTGGCTTTACCTCCGACACTTACGGGTGTTCATAATATATTTCATGTTTATATGCTGAGGAAATATGTTCCCCGTTCAGATCATGACCTGAAAGAGGTTCCGATTCTATATCTGTCTAATGTGACTTACGAGGAGATTCCAGGGTGGAGCCTGGGTCGCAAGGAGCGATAGTAGTGTGACGAAAACTATCCGACTCGTAAAATTTGGATTACAGCATCATACCGATGAGGAAGCTATGTGGGAGCTGGAAGATACTATCCGGGCTCGATAGTCTCATCTGTTCACTTGAGGAAGGTATGTGGTCCTTTCGGAAACTTGCTTGAAGAAATTTTTGCATGTTAGTACGAAATTTGGGGACCAAATTTTTATAAGTGGGGGAGAATGTAAAATACTGAGGGAAAAAAATAATTAATACCCTTTTTAATTAATAAATTATCTTATAGATATTTTCCAGATATTTTTAGAAATTTTTTTGGATTTAAATGGAGGTTATATGGATATTTCATGGGGATAAAGTGAACAGGCTTTTGTAAAGCCTGTTTAGACTATCTTCTAACAAAGTATTAAATTGTTTAATTAAACTAATTCCTACCGTTTCCCGTCGATTTCTATTTTTGAAACACCTCTTTTCTTCTTCGCAATCCCGACCATTTCTTCTCCTCCTTCCCCCGCGCGACATTCCTCCTCCAACATCGCCGTCGCCGCGCCACTCGCTGTTGCTGCTTCACTCACCGCCGCCGCCGCACGAGCGAGACTCTCTTCGTCGCCTATTCGCTGCCGGGTGATGAGTCTCCGGCTACCACGGACAATCTCAGCTGCCGACTTTCCTCGAGTTCCCCAGATCTGGCGGCGATCATCACCAACTCAGATCGATGCCTCCCACTTGTGCTCGTCTCGTCGGTGTTCGACCAAACAAGCATCCCGATTGCTTTGCCCTCGTTGTGCCATCCGATTCCCTTGTCGCGCTCCACCGATTCAAACGGTAGTGAGCTCCGACAGCCTTCCCTCTCCCACTGGCCGCCACCGTTTGCCTTTGCTGATAGATGATCTCGCCAGCCTTTCCCCTTCTCTGCTCTTTCGCCTTTAGCCACCGTGAGTTGGATCACAGTCGAGCCCATCTCACGTTTATCATCGGTAATTGGTCCTACTGCTAAGTTTTAGAGTCATAATTTTGTTTCGTTGAATTGGATTTTTGTTTTGGGTAGTGTTTTGTATCGATGAGCAGAGGAGAAGAGGAAGGAGCACCGTCGGTGGAGTTGTTAGGGTTGGTAAGCATGATTCATCTCTTTCATTCCTTTAGAGTTGTTAATTTATATCAGTTGTGAAGATCTATTGGTAAATGGCTTGACTGTGGCTGAATGTGAAGGTATGCTCCATTTACAACATTGATTTAGGTGTTGTCCAGCTTTCTTCTATTGTTTCAATTGATCTGGAGTGGTTTAAGACCGGCTGGGAATGAGAGGAGCAAGAATAGGTAAGCTCAAATTCCAGAAAATTGTAGTATATGGTTGTTATGTAGCTAATTTGATATTTGTTCAACGAATGATGGTGAACAGGGAGACATTGATTCGAAGGGAGTTGTGGAAGCCGAACGTTTAAGTGAGTTGCAAATTGATCTTGATTGCTTGTTGTAAATGGATAAAGAGGCTTGGGTCCAAAACCGTTATGGACGATTGAAACGAGAATAGGTAAGCTTTGATATAGTGGTGTTAAATTTAGATTTACATGTAGTATTTTTGGTCTTGGATCGAGAGGTTGTGCAAGTGAATTTAAGCTATATAAGTCTGATTTTGTAATTAATGAATGATATGAGATTGTACGACTGTGGGATTTAGTTGTAAGATTGGATTAGATTATTATTCCTACAATTTGATTATGCTAGCAGGGGGTGATATTGGATTCTACCATTGCAGATATTTAATTCAAGGTAGAGATCTTGGATGCGAAGGCCATTAACACGAGCTTCTTAGCAGGTGGGTAATTCCTACCCTGGTCAGGTAGTTTTAATGCATACAGATTTAGATGCATGATCATCCTATTTGATCATGTTACCTTGTCTCTGTTCTTATTTACTCTTGCGCTTGATACTTTACCTTTAGCTGTTAACTCCAGTGCTGCGATCATGTTTGATTTTATCATGATTAGGAGTTATATATATAGGTGATGTAAGTAACCTATAATTTGTTTAGTTAAGTTCAAATAGTAAAGTCCGGATGACAACCTTACTGTAAATTGGGCAAAAAGATCATTCGTAGGCAGATAATGTCTTGAACCTAGGGTTAATTCTAGTACACTTAGGTTGCATGTTTACCACCGACCATGTATTGTGTAAATGGTCAAGTGAATGGTATTTCGTGTGTCGCTATGGACCGGTGGTCCTAGCTTGTTATAATCAGTAAGTACGACTCTCTATAGGATAGAGAGTACGTCGATCAGCAGGTATGACTCTCTACAGGATAGAGAGTGCGTCGATCAGATGAGTATGACTCTCTACAGAATAGAGAGTGCATCGATCAGTAAGTATGACTCTTTATAGGATAGAGAGTTCATCAATCAGATGAGTATGACCCTCTACAGGATAGAGAGTGCATCCATTAGTTGAGTACGACTCTCTGCAGGATAGAGAGTGTGTCGATTAGATTGGTATGACTCTCTACAGGATAGAGATTGTTATGATCAATTGAGTACGACTCTCTGCAGAATAGAGAGTGCATTGATATGATTATTATGACTCTCTATAGAATAGAATGTCTGTGGTGGATGTCTATATTTAGGACATTGCATTCATGTCATTTGCATGTACGCTGGCGACGTGGTCTCCCTTGTGGTTGAGAGGGTCACCAGTCATCCTACCTCCACGGTTACTCATAGGAGGAGTGACTTGTGTGAGGGCATAGCATTGTGGTGCCGCACTCTACCACTATAGACGGTGGTAGTGGGATTTGCGTGCAGTAGTCCTGTTTGTATGATACTCGACCACTCATGGGTAGTGACTGTCGGAGTGGCCAACAACAGGGCCCCCCATCGTATAGCTTGCTCTTCACTCTTATATGCTACTCGATCATACTGTCCACTCAGCCACTCGAGAGTAGTGGTTGGTGTTGAGCTGGATAGTTGTCATGCTCGAGCCACCGAGGCAACACAGGGGTCGTGGTAGCTTTAGAGTTAGCAGACATGACCATGCATGCTGCATTGCCGTGACTTATGGCATTTTTGCATATTGCCATATATATACATATATGCATGTATATATATATATATATATATATATATATATATATATGGATGATTTTGATTAGTATACATATATAGAAGCAATCTATATATATATGCTTATTATGATGCTGCATTTGATTGTACTATGCTTGTTGAATTTGGTTGTACATCATCTTCTTACATGCTACCCGCATTGCTTATACGGTCGTGTAGGATAACTGTATAGTTGTTGGATTATCTGTTGAATTCTTTGACCTGTATTTATGTCGTTATATGGTTTGGAGCAGACTTCCTATATATATATATATATATATTGTGGACATGTGCTTAGGTTGGATAGGTGTAGCGTAGTAGACGTTCAGGTATGTCTGCATTTTATATTGGCTTTTGGTTAGAAGGTATATATATGGATATGTTATCATGTTAGTGTTACCTAATATACTTGTAGATTTTTCTATCGAATTACATGTGATATGGATATATATACATGTTTTCCTATTACCTGCTGAGTTTTACTCACCACCACGGACCCTGGGTTTTTCTGTCGCCCAGGTAACAGGTAGCCGACTTCGTGATGGACTTGGAGCACTGCTGGCTGGCATCGTCTCTTCTCAACTCTGAAAGTCCGAGTTTTTGGGTTTTTAATATGTCTTGTTATGTATTCTGAGTTTTCATGGTGTTATGTGTTATGTGATGTACTCACATGTTGGTGCGGATTTTGATGAGGTTTTCTTCATGTTCTTGTGTTAGTCATACCGGTATGCATGGTGTTTGGTTGTATTGTATATGTGTGGTTATGGGTATTTCATTGTATTAGTTTCCGTTGTGTTTCATTATGTTGATATGTTTTTATTTGTATATCTTATGCTTATTGTGGGCCCAAGGGCCTTGTATTAATACTAGATGTTGCCAAATACAGGGAAGATGTCGTCCGTTTGCTTTTTGGCACGGGGCGTGACATGTAAAGAGGACTGTATCAGACAAACTGGATGCTAAGTCTGATAGATGTATATGTTAGTAATATATTAGAGATGTCCTAAGGCAATCGCCTTATGTTTGAACCATTTATATGATAGATGAAGATTCACTATTTGAGTAGACATGTTTTCATGTATTAAATTGGATCTTAAACTCATTTACTGAATGCCCATGATACGATTCACAGCATGAGAGAATTTGTGATTGGATCACAACTAGTGAGTATCTCTACATGTGTAATTGTGATGTATCGGAATTATCCCTAGTCGATGAATTGATGGATTTGGACACCATCAATTCTTTCGAGACTAGCACGAGGTATACTCCTTGGTGTACAAAAGCAGCTGATTCTCACTGACTAGAGACATTGTGATGTCCGGAGTTAATCGTGGATGCTAGTTATGGTAACTAGTTCATTGGAGTGACAAGCTGTAAGAGTTCATATGGTTCTCTGCATATATAGATATGTCAATGAAGTTCTTACTGCAGCTTAAGTGCGATGTTCCATTGACTTGTGGTATTCAAGTCAACTTGATCATGAAGACTTATGCTTTTACATCTTAAACAAGCATCTCTGAGGAGATGTGGTCCCGGGATGATTGGGTATAAGTCGAAGTGATCGAAGGTGTTTGAATAGCCTATAAAGGATTCACCACTCCTTGCAAGGAGATGTATACCCATGACCTCTCGTCGGATTTTTACTAAAGTCTTTGGCCAAAGCATTACATGTTTAGAGTAAGGTACTCCTCGATACATGTGCAGTAACATGAATCCGTAGGATGAGGAAATGATACTTGGGCTAGGTGTGACATAGTCAGCCTAGTGGGGACTGACACTATAGACCTTGTCCTGAACCAAGTGGGTATAAGACGAGTGAAGGGAATGGGGCACGATTCATTCGAGCTGCTGAAGGGTTTCAGATATAGTTTTGGATCAACCGTTGATCTTTTCGATTAATTGGGGATCATGATGTACTACTAGGTGCCACTCTTGATCGTTCTATAATTAATGGTTAATTATAGACGGTCAACATAAACCGAGAACCTATTTGGTCACACACACAACGAGCGTAATCCGAAGTATTTAAAACGAGCTTGAGAATGAGATTCTCAGACCGAGAGAAACTAGGTTTGGTTGGACCAAACATGGAGCAAGCATGAAATTGTTTCAGTCGCAATGGAAGCGTGGATGGGCCGTGCCTTATGAAGACATGATGGATGAGCCAAATTCCGCAATTTAAAATTTTGCAATAAAAGGAAACTTAAACTACGTATACCTGACGTATCACGTGTAGCGGGAAAGGAATCAATCGGAACGATTCTCGCTATAATCGTCTCTATCCGTATCCACGCCGAGTATCTTCGGGATGACTTCACGAAGTCACGTGCCTCGTCTTCGTATGGGTTACTAACCTCGTGTGGAAGACGGTGTGATCGAGAGAATATCACGATCCGAATCAAAATTCGGATCCAAAACGAGTCCTCTAAAACTCGCTTCTCCGGAGAGGTATTCGTCAACGGTTTGACGAATCCTTCGTCCTCCACCTATGAGGATTACCGGAGATCGAATCCCCGATAAGGAAGGCACTGTCGGAGCTCCAAACGTCGTCCAAACGACGCTCCGACAAGAGGGAAACAAGCTGTCCAGAAAACTTGACAGCTTTAGTGGAGACCTTGCACTGGCCAAATAAGGAAAGCAATGTGCTCACCTTGTCGTCGGAGTCAAGGAAGATCACCGGAGCTCCTCCGGCAGAAGCTCGACACCGGCAAGAGGGATGGTCGGCCGCAGCTGGACGCCGGTTGAAGGAGCTAGGCGACGGCAAGGAGGTTGGCGGCGACCACTTGGAGAAGAGGGAGAGGGTGGGTGGCCAAAACATAGATTACGGCTTAACAAAAACCCTATATATGCAGTAAGAACTTCATTGACATATCTATATATGCAGAGAACCATATGAAGTCTTATGACTGGTCACTCAAATGGACTAATTACCATAACTAGCATCCATGATTAACTCAGAACATCACAATGTCTCCAGCCAGTGAGAATCAGCTGCTTGGATACACCAAGGAGTATACCTCGTGATAATCTCGACAGAATTGATGGTGTCTAAATCCATCATTTCATCGACTAGGGATAATTCCGATACATCACAATTACACATGTAGAGATACTCACTAGTTGTGATCCAATCACAAATTCTCTCATGCTATGAATCATATCATGGACATTCAGTAAATGAGTTTAAGATCCAATCAAATACATGAAAACATGTATACTCAAATAGTGAATCTTCATCTATCATATAAAAGGTTCAAACATAAGGCGATTGCCTTAGGACATCTCTCATATATTAATAACAAACTCCCACTTAGCCTAATGCCAATCGCTACGGTATCCAATACCATAGGCTCTAACATCACCCTCAAACTTACTTTGAGGTAATGCCTTAGTCAAAGGATCCGCCAAGTTCCTTTTAGTGGGGTTTTTCTCGATTTGTATTTCCTTCCTACTAATGATCTCTCTGATCAAATGATAGTGGCGAAGCACATGTTTGGATCATTGATGAGACCACATCAAGTTCAGAGATGAACTTCTTGATCCAAACCGCTTCCTTTGCTTCTTCCAAAGCTGCAATGTAATCTGCCTTAGCAGCAGAATTCGCTATATTTTCAAGCTTGGAACCTTTCCAACTTATTGCGCCTCCATTCTAGGTGAATACATACTCAGACTAAGACATGGAATCATCCTTGTCTGTCTGGAGCTGGCATCCGTATACCCACGTATCACCATGTACCCTTCTCCATATATTTGGAACGTATCCTTAGTTCTTCTTAAGTACTTTAGGATCATCTTAACAGTCACCCAATGATCCATTCCTAGATCAGACTGGTATCTGCTCGTGACACTCAGAGCATACGATACATCGGGGCTCGTACATAACATAACATACATGATAGATTCTATTGCGGATGCATAGGGAACCTTACTCATGTAAATTCTCTCGTCTTCTGTGCGCGGACACATAGACTTCGAAAGGTGTTTCCCATGCCTGATGGGTGAGAAACTTTTCTTCGATTCCGACATGCTAAACCTCTTTAGCACTCGGTCTATATATGTAGACTATGAATGACCAAGCAACCGTTTCGATCTATCTCTATAGATCTTAATCCCGAGTATGTAGGTTGCTTTTCCCAGGTCTTTCACGGAGAATGTCTTGGATAACCAAATCTTAACTGACTGTAAGATTGAAACATCGTCTCCTATAAGTAATATTTCATCGACATACAATACTTGGAACACGACTGCACTCCCACTAACCTTCTTGTACACACAAGGTTCGCCTGGATTTTGTGAGAAATCAACCCTTTTGATTGTCTCATCAAAATGGATATTCCAACTCCTGGATGGTTGCTTCAATCCATATATGGACCATCGCAAGTTGCATACCTTGGTTTTATCAACCGATGTGAAACCCTCCGGCTGTATCATATACACGTCCTCGAGCAGGTTTCCATTAAGGAAAATTATTTTCACATCCATCTGCCATATCTAATAATCATAATGAGCCGCTATGGCCAGGAGCATCCGAATGGATTTAAGCATAGCTACAGGAGAATAGGTTTCGTCATAATCAACACCTTGTTTTTTTTTGACAATATCCTTTCGCCACTAATCTAGCCTTATAGGTAATAACATTACCATCCATGTCGATTTTCTTCTTGAAAACCCACTTGCACCCTATAGGCTTGATGCTTTCAGGTGGGTCAACCAAGTTCCAAACTTGGTTTTCATACATGGAATCCATTTTCGACTTCATGGAATCAATCCACTTATCCCTTTCTGAACTTGTCAGCACTTCTTCATAACTGGTAGGCTCCTCATCATCAATGAGTAACACGTCGTTCGATTCACTTACGAGAAATCCATATCTCTCAGGAATGTTACGTGTTCTACCAGATCTACGAAGATGTGGTGTTACAATAGGTCCAGCCGATTGCTCATCACTATGAGTTATCGGCTGTTGTGCTTCACCAGGTATCTCATCAATGTCTATTTGAGTTTCTCGAGCCTCCTCAAGCTCGACGATACTGCAATTGTTTTCTTGCAAGAGAAACTCTTTCTCTAGAAACACAGCATGCCTTGAAACAAACACCTTTTGTTCCACAGGATGATAGAATTGGTAACCCCTTGTTTTCTTAGGGTATCCTATAAATAGATATTTATCAAACTTAACATACAATTTGTCTGATACAGTCCGCTTCACATAAGCAGGATAACCCCATATCTTCAAGTAAGATACATGAGGTTTCTTACTATTCCATATCTCATATGGAGTAGTATAGACTACCTTGGTTGGCATTCTGTTTAACAAGTAAACAACTGTATGAAGTGCATAGCCCCAAAAGGACTTGGGAAGATTCGCATGATTCATCATTGACCTGACCATGTCCAATAAGGTCCGGTTATGCCTCTTAGATTCACCATTATGCTTTGGTGTATATGGCGGAGTCCATTGAGACAATATACCATTGTCTCTTAAATAATCGAGAAACTCTTGACTTAAGTATTCACCACCTCGATCCGATCGAAGTATTTTAATACTCTTGCCATGTTGTTTCTCTACTTCATTTCTGAATTCTTTGAACCTTTCAAAGGCTTCAAACTTGTGTTTCATCAAGAACACATACCCAAACCGTGAGTGATCATCGGTGAAGGTAATGAAGTAGCTATAGCCTCCTAAAGCTTGAGTTGACATAGGTCTGCATACATCAGTATGTATTAGACCTAGCTACTCTCCCACTCGTTCACCTTTTCCTGTAAAAGGTAACTTAGTCATCTTGCCTTTTAAGCATGATTCGCATATATCATATGAATCCAATTCAAACGATTCCAAAATTCCACATCGGTGTAATTCGGACATGCATTTCTTGCTTACATGGCCAAGACGACAATGTCACATGTAGGAGTCTAATTGATTATCCTTTCGACCATGCTTGTTGCTCGCTTCGATATTGAAAACATCACTGGATACGTCCAACGTATAAACACCATTGCTTAAAGTTCCAGTCCCATAAAGAACTCCATTCAAAGTTATGTAACAACAATTATTATTAAAAGTCAAATGGTACTCATTTCTATTTAAACAAGAAATAGAAATGATGTTCTTTATCATCGAAGGAACATAAAATCAATTGTCCAGTTCTAAGACAAGTCCTGCAGGGAGTTTCAACAAATACATTCCGATGGCGAGTGCAGCAACCTTTGCTCCTTTCCCAACATGTAAATTTGACTGTCCCTTGACGAGTCTTCTTTTATTCCTTAGCCCATGTATGTCATTACATATATGTGAGGCACACCGAGTATCCAATACCCAAGTGTTTGAGGAAATAGAATGACAATCAATAACGAAGATATTTGAAGAAGATGGGGCATCCGATGCCTTATTCTTCTTCACGGACTCAAGATAAATCTTGCAATTTCTTCGCCAATGGCCCTCCTTGCCATAATGATGGAAAGTGTCCTTTTGAGCTAGTTCTGCCTTTTTAGCCTTTTTCTTCTTCCCCTTCTGTTGTTCCTTTAACTCCCTCTTAGAACTTCGTGGAATCAACTAACAACACCGTCCCCTACTCATGCTTCTCAGAAGGCTCCACAGTCTTCAGCATGTTGAGCAGTACCACAGATGAACCTTCTTGCATCTTAGAGGTGAAGAGGAGCTTGGAGACTTCGAACCTTTCGAATCTCACTTGCTTATCAAACAACTCATAAAGATGAAGGACTACGATATGAGCATCCATATGCTCATGCTGCTTCCGTAGCTTGGGTTATATCATGGCTAGCATGATGCAACTCATTTGTTCAGAATCACTCATATGTTTTCTGATAGGCCAACAATTGGTCCAGAGTTGCATTGTCACTAGGACGGGCGGGAAGATGCGCTTCAAGGACATTTGCAAACTTTTCAACCTTGAGAACAATTCTCAAGTTTCTAAGCCAGTGCAAGAAGTTTGACCTAGCCAATTTATTCGAATCCAAAATGGAACGCATATTCACAGACATCATGATCAATCTTAGAAATAATAAACGAGCATATATGAGAAAGATGATTTTAAAATGCATCATTATACATTCATAAATCCCATTCATTTTTTGAATTTCAAAAAACCTCAAAATCACTTTGGGAGATTGTAGGTCCATCTCCGAATGCGTTGATATCCATCATAGATATTGTTGGGTTTCCGGCACCGCGGCGTGTGTGTGTTCGATCATGTTTCGTAAACATGAGCACAACGGAAGCAATAAAATTAATAAATCTACATTTATTACAACACACACATCACACGCATGCATAGTACAACATGTGTATACATAACCGTAAATTTAAATTTGCAATAAAAGGAAATTTAACTACGTTATACCTTTCGTATGATGTGTAGCGGGAATGACATCAACCGGAACGATCCTCGCTAGAATCGTCTCTATCCGTATCCACGCCGAGTATCCTCTGGATGACTTCGCTAAGCCATGAGCTTCGTCTTCGTACGGGTTACTAGCCTCGTGTTGAAGATGACGTGATCGAGAGATGATCATGATCCCAATCCAAATTCGCATCCAAAAACGAGTCCTCAATACTCGCTTCTCCGGAGAGGTATTCGTCAACCGATTGATGAATCCTTCGTCCTCCACCTCAGAGGATTACTGGAGATCGAATCCCCGGTAAGTTAGCCGCTGTCGGAGCTCTAACCGTCGTCCAAACGACGCTCCGACGAGAGGAGAACAAGCTGTCCAGAAAACTGGACAGCTTTGGTGGAGGAGATAGGCGCCGGCCAACCAAGGGAAGATAAAGGTCACCTTGATGCCAAACCTAAAGGAGATCACCGGAGGGTCGCCGGAGGATCACCGGCCGAATCTTGGACGCCTGCAACAACTTGGAAGGTGGCACAAGAGGTTGGGTGGCAATGGAGGTTGGCGCCAACTCTTAGAGGGGATGAGGTGGGCGGCAACTTGAGCTAGGGTTTTTGGATTAGGGCTTAATTATCCCTTAAGCCCTCTTTTATAGAGAACTAATTCTTAATGGTTAATGGATCATATCCATAAAGCCCGTTAACTCGCTCCATTAGTATAAGTTAAAATAAACCAAACCATGATGATTTATTTTAAGTTAAAACGAACCGAACCAACTTTTGGTTCATTCGTTTAAAATAAACCAAACCCTTTGGTTTATTCTCCTCCATAGGATTAGAACCAAACCATTTTGGTTCATCCTTATGTCTTCATAAGACTCGGCCCATCCACGCTTCCATTGCGACTGAAACGATTTCATGCTCGCTCCTTGTTTGGTCCAACCAAACTTTATTTCTCTCGGTCTTAGAATCCCATTCTCAAGCTCGTTTTAAATCCTTCGGATTACACTCGTTGTGTGTGTGGCCAAATAGGTTCTTGGTTTATGTTGGCCGTCTATAATTAACCATTAATTATAGAACGATCATGAGTGGCACCTAGTAGTGCATCATGATCCCCAATTAACCGAAAAGATCAATGGTTGATCCAGAACTATTTCTGAAACCCTTCAGCAGCTCGAATGATTCGTGCCCCATTCCCTTCACTCATCTTATACCCACTTGGTTAAAGACATGGTCTATAGTGTCAGTCCCCACTAGGCTGACTACGTCACACCTAGCCCAAGTATCATTTCCACGTCCTACGGATTCTAGTTACTGCACATGTATCGAAGAGTACTTTACTCTAAACATGTAATGCTTTGGCCAAAGACTTTAGTAACAATCCGACGAGAGGCCATGGGTATACATCTCCTTGCAAGGAGTGGTGAATCCTTTATAGGCTATTCAAACACCTTCGATCACTTCGACTTATACCCAATCATCCCGGGTCCACATCTCCTTAGAGATGTTTGTTTAAGATGTCAAAGCATAAGTCTCCATGATCAAGATGACTTGAATACCGTAAGTCAAAGTTACATCGCACTTAAGCTACAGTAAGAACTTCATTGACATATCTATATATGCAGAGAACCATATGAAGTCTTACGGCTGGTCACTCCAATGAACTAGTTACCATAACTAGCATCCACGATTAACTCCGGACATCACTATGTCTCTAGCTAGTGAGAATCAGCTGCTTGGATACACCAAGGAGTATACCTCGTGCTAGTCTCGACAGAATTGATGGTGTCCAAATCCATTAATTCATCGACTAGGGATAATTCCGATTCATCACAATTACACATGTAGAGATACTCACTAGTTGTGATCCAATCACAAATTCTCTCATGCTGTGAATCGTATCGTGGACATTCAGTAAATGAGTTTAAGATCCAATCAAATACATAAAACATGTATACTCAAATAGTGAATCTTCATTTATCATATAAATGGTTCATATATAAGGCGATTGCCTTAGGACATCTCTCATATATTACTAACAGATATGAACAACCTTGGAGAGAGTCCAACAAGCCATTCATAACTACGATGGTGGGTATCAAATATACCGATTACATATCACGTATATGCAACTATCACAATGTGCTATCAACTAATTGAATGTTCACAGATACATCGGGTTGTTAACACATTAACAAGTATGCATCATATGCATAGCACCCAATTTCACCTCCCTTTACATCGACCTTGGAGAGAGTCCAACAAGTCGATGCTCCAGGTTAAAGCCAACCCATTAATCGAGAAATAGTTTTAATATGGTTAGAGCGCATTCAACCAATTAGCCCAGCTTGGAGAGAGTCCAACAACCAAAGCTAACGATTGACCTCTGACTCTTACCATATTAGTATTAAACTATTCCATGGTTTGAACATGTTCGGGTTCGAGCCGGGCTTGGAGAGAGTCCAACAACCCGAACAAGAAACGGAACTCTGGTTCTAACCATATTAATGGATGGTGTAGGCTTTAATATTGAATTAGGGTTTTTATGTCTCATCCTCTTTGCATGCAAATAACTATTATCTACATGGCATGACATACATGACATACATCTACTTGTCATGACACGCATGACATAATGATATGCATCTAATGCAATTACATGACATACAATTATGTCATGTACAAAATTTCCTTATATGTCATAACTATTTATGGAAATAAAATATGTTTAAGATTTGATTCTCCAAATCAAATAATGATTAAATTAGGGGAAAAAATTCCAAATCTAATCACATATTTTATTTGTGGAAATAGTTGATTAAGGAAAGTCAATTTAGGAAACCAATTTCCTAAATCATCAAAACTACTTATGGAAATAAAATATTTTAAGATTTGATTTCCCAAATAAAATCATGATTAAATTAGAAAATAAATTTCCAAAATCTAATCAAATATTTTATTTATGGAAAATATCAATTTTCATAAATACTTCCAACTTTCAAAAAGTAGAAGATTTCCATAAATACTTCTAGACTTTCCAAAATAAAAAAATTTCCATAAATACTTCTAACTTTCCAAAAGTAGAAAATTTCCAGAAATATCATTATGACTATCGTAAAATAATTTTACGATTATGTCGAAACACAACCTAGGCTCTGATACCACTGTTGGGTTTCCGGCACCGCGGTGAGTGTGTGTTCGAACATGTTTCGTAAACATGTGCACAGCGGAAGAAATAAAATAATAAATCTAATTTATTACAACACACACATCACACGCAGTGACGGAAACCCAACAGTATATTTATTGGATACCCTAAGTGTAGGTTTTGCCCGGAAGCTCTGATACCAATTGAAAGGTTTTGCTTATCGAGTCCGTGAGGGGAAACTTCGCTTTCCACTTCACCTCGGTAGCTTGTCCATGGCGATCCCTTCGATGTCCCCGGATTAAAAAAAAAATTAATCCTAGACAAAAGGGATTGCCAAAGAAACCAAGTCATAGTCGTGCTATTCGTTTAGAGAGGTCACTTGAACAAACTAGTTGTTCAAGCGACCATCCTCTATTCTACGAGTAGCCGCGGAATAGACGATGTCTGGATCGCTGGATTTTGTGTTTATGCTCGGAATCCAAGTGTTATTTAGCCATTTACAGATTTATAACATGCTTATAATTGAAAAACAAAAACAAGCAACAAACAAAAGAAGAAAGTAGAATAGGTATACCTCTCGATCTTCTAATGTATGACCTTCCTCCTTTTGGACGTCGTGTGGGCGATGATCCACCAAAAGTCGAAGCTCCTAGATCGCAAATCTTCCTTCCTTGCTCTTCCAAAGCAAGAGGAAGAATAGAAACAGGTTTTTCTCCTCACTAGAAACAACCAACAAGGAACCAAAGCTTTCCTTGCCGCCGGCCAACTAGATGAAGAAGAAGATGGTGTAAAACAACCAAGACACCAAGGGAAGCCCTATATCTTGTTTCCACCACCTAAGGAGAGGGAGAAGGGAGCTTTTGGGCACTGGCCAAGGGCTGGGAAGGGCCTGGAAACCTGATGGATGTTGGCCACAAGACAAGGAAGAAGAAAGGAAACCTTGCCTTAATTGGTGCCGCCCTAGCCTCCAAACCCTAACCCTAATCCTAATCCTATCTCAACTAGGATTCCCTTCTCTTTCCGCTCAAGCCTTGCTCTCTTCAATAATGTTCATGCCAACCCCTTGGACACCCTTTTATAGAGTTAGGGATAAGTCATGAATTAATCTCCTCCATTGGTTCTAGGGATTTAATCTCAACCGTCGGATATAGAGATTTAATCTCAACCGTCGGATCTTAGAGATTTAATCTCTACCAATGGATCATAGACTTTTGTTTCTATCCATTGGATCTAAGCATCATGTGGTGTTAATAGGCTACATTAGGGACCATGAGGAGGAGTTGGGTCTTGGCCACCCATGTATCAAGCCCACATAAAGTCCGATCCACTAATGATGATCCAATCCACTAAAGCTTCATCATTGATCTACCTCACCAACCCCCATATGATAATATGAGCTCCATATATTATTTGTACATTCTCTCCCTGTGTTTAAGATCTCGAATGTCCGTCGATTAATTAATTTACCGACTATTAATTAATCAACATCTAACTCCTTGAGTAGTACCACTCAACCTTTTCATCATGTCGGACCAAGTCCACCTGCGGGGTTTACATGATGAACCTTATGAGCTTCTCAAGGGGACATCATCATCCTAATATATAGGACATGGTTTCCTCCTATAATCAATGGCACACCATATAAATAATATCATCTCCCAACTTACCGAGCCTATCGATTTAATCTATAAATCTCGCCCATTGGTAAATCAAAGAGATGAGTACTAAGTATATGTGCCCGTTATTATATCGGGATTAAGAGCATGTACTAAATAATATCTGAGGTCCGATTCGATTATGACGTCAGCAATAAATCGAATCATCTCTAAGTCGGTCCTGCTCAATACACACAAAGTGCACTAGTGTGATTCTATGGTCAAGACAAACCAATACCAAATCACACTACAACCATTCCGATGGTTTATCCAAAGTCATCTCGGTTGTGAGCCTTTGCTTATACTTTTCAAGGGGTCGATAACATGGTCTCCTGTGTGACACGACACACCATGTTATCTACAATGTAAAGTATTAGACAATATTGCATAACCATAATAATATGCAAACAATGTTCATGTGATTCTTATTTCAAAATAAAGATGTTCATACAAAAGATAGACTTTTCAGTATACATCCCTACACTAAGGAAATGAGGGGTTACCATTTCTATCATTCTGTGGACCTAAAGGTGTTTGTTTCAAGGCATTCTGTGTTTCTAGGAAAGAGTTTCTCTTGCAAGAAAATAGTGGGAGTGTCATTGAGCTTGTGGAGGCTCGAGAGACTCAAATAGACATTGATGAGATACCTAGTGAAGCACCACAGCCAATAACTCATAGTGATGAGCTATCGGCTAGACCTATTGAGACACCACATCTTCGTAGATATGGTAGAACACACAATATTCCTGAGAGATATGGATTTCTCATAAGTGAATCGAACGACGTGTTACTCATTGATGATGAGGAGCCTACCAGTTATGAAGAAGTTCTAAAATGTTCAGAAAGAGATAAGTGTCTTGACGCCATGAAGTCGGAAATGGATTCCATGTATGAAAACCAAGTTTGGAACTTGATTGACCCACCTGAAGGCATAAAGCCTATAGGGTTCTAGTGGGTTTTCAAGAAGAAAACTGACATGGATGGTAATGTGATTACCTATAAGGTTAGATTGGTGGCGAAAGGATATCATCAAAAGCAAGGTGTTGTTTATGACAAAACCTATTCGGCTGTTGCTATGCTTAAATCCATTCGGATGCTCCTGGCCATAGCGGCTCATTATGATTATGAGATATGACAGATGGATATGAAAATAACTTTCCTTAATGGAAACCTACTCAATGTTGTGTATATGATACAACCTGAGGGTTTCACATCGGTTGATAAAACAAAGGTATTCAAATTGTGACGGTCCATATATGGACTGAAGCAAGCATTCAGGAGCTGGAATATCCATTTTGATGAGACAATCAAAAGGTTTGATTTCTCACAAAATCTGGACGAACCTTGTGTGTACAAGAAGGTTAGTGGGAGTGCAGTCGTGTTCCTAGTATTGTATGTCGATGACATATTACTTATAGGAAACGATGTTTCTGTCTAACAGTCAGTTAAAATTTGGTTATCCAAGACGTTCTCCATGAACAACTTGGGAGGAGAAACTTACATCCTCGGGATTAAAATCTACAAAGATAGATCGAAACGGTTGCTTGGCTTTCACAGTCTACATATATAGACCGAGTGCTAAAGAGGTTTAGCATGTCAGAATCCAAGAAAGGTTTCCTACCCATCAGGCATGGGATACACCTTTCGAAGTCTATGTGTCTGTGCACAAAAGACGAGAGGATTTGCATGAGTAAGATTCCCTATGCATCCGCAATAAGATCTATCATGTATGCTATGTTATGTATGAGGCCTGATGTATCGTATGCTCTGAGTGTCACGAGTAGATACCAGTCTCATCCAGGAATGGATTATTAAGCGACTGTTAAGATGATCCTTAAGTACTTAAGAAGAACTAAGGATGTGTTCCTAATATATGGAGAAGGGGACATGGTGATATGCGGGTATACAAATGGTAGCTTCTAGATAGACAAGGATGATTCCAGGTCTCAGTCTGGGAACGTGTTCACCTTGATTGGGGGCGTAGTGAGTTGGAAATGTTCCAAATAAGACACTAGCGGTTTCTACCACTGAGGCAGAATATATTGCAGCTTCGGAAGCAGCAAAGGAAGTGGTTTGGATCAAGAAGTTCATCGATGAAATTGATATGGTCTCATCAATGATCCAAATATGTGCTTCGCCACTATCATTTGATCAGAGAGATTATTAGTAGGAAGGAAATACAAATCGAGAAGATTCCCACCGAAAAGAACTTAGCGGATCCTTTAGCTTGGGCATTACCTCAAAGTAAGTTTGAGGGTCATGTTAGAGCTTATGGTATTGGATACCATAGGGATTGACATTAGGCCAGTGGGAGTTTGTTAGTAATATATGAGAGATGTCCTAAGACAATCGCCTTATGTTTGAACCATTTATATGATAAATGAAGATTTACTATTTGAGAATACATATTTTCATGTATTTGATTATATTTAAACTCATTTACTGAATGTCCACGATATGATTCATAGCATGAGAGAATTTGTGATTGGATCACAACTAGTGAGTATCTCTACATGTGTAATTGTGATGTATCGGAATTATCCCTAGTCGATGAACTGATAGATTTGGACACCATCACTTCTTTCGAGACTAGCACGAGGTATACTCCTTGGTGTATCCAAGCAGTTGATTCTCTCTGGCTGGTGACATTGTGATGTCCGGAGTTAATCGTGGATGCTAGTTATGGTAACTAGTCCATTGGAGTGACCAGCTGTAAAACTTCATATGGTTCTCTGCATATATAGATATGTTAATGAAGTTCTTACTGCAGCTTAAGTGCAATGTTCCTTTGACTTACGGTATTCAAGTCATCTTGGTTATAAAGACTTATGCTTTGACATCTTAAGCAAGCATCTCTGAGGAGATGTGGACCCGGGATGATTGAGCATAAGTCGAAGTGATCGAAGGTGTTTGAATAGCCTATAAAAGATTCACCACTCCTTTTTGAGGAGATGCATACCCATGGCCTCTCGTCGGATTGTTACTAAAGTCTTTGGCCAAAGCATTACATGTTTAGAGTAAGGTACTCTTCGATACATGTGCAGTAACTAGAATCCGTAGGATGAGGAAATGATACTTGGGATAGGTGTGACGTAGTCAACCTAGTGGGGACTGACACTATAGAGCATGTCCTGAACCAAGTGAGTATAAGATGCGTGAAGGGAACGGGGCATGATTCATTGTAGCTGCTGAAAGGGTTCAGAAATAGTTCTGGATCAACTGTTGACCTTTCGGTTAATTGGGTATCATGATGTACTACTAGGTGCCACTCATAATTGTTCTATAATTAATGGTTAATTATAGATGCCCAACATAAACCGAGAACCTATTTGGTCACACGCACAACGAGCATAATCCGACGGATTTAAAACGAGCTTGAGAATGAGATTCTCAGACTGAGAGAAACTAGGTTTGATTGGACAAAACAAGGAGCGAGCATGAAATCATTTCAATCGCAATGGAAGTGTGGATGGGTCGTGTCTTATGAAGATATGATGGATCAACCAAATTGGTTTGGTTCTAATCCAATGGTGAAGAATAAACCAATGGGGTTTGGTTTGTTTTAAACGAATGAACCAATGTTGGTTCAGTTCTTTTTAACTTAAAATAGGCCAACTCGGTTTTGTTTATATTAACTTAAGTTAATGGAGTGGGTTAACGGGTTTTTGATTATGAACCAATAACCATTAGGATAATATGTCCTCTATAAAAATAGGGCTTAAGGGTTTTGTGAAAATCTAATCCTATTTTTGGTGTTGCCCCTCCCTCTCTTCTTCTTGTGCCGCCGCCCAACTAGGTTGCCGCCCAGACCTTGTGCCACCGTCCAAGTTATTGCCAGCGTCCAAGCTCCTGCCGGCGATCCTCCGGTGAACCTCCGGCGACTTCCCTTGGCTCAGGTGACCAAGGAGCTGCCTGCTTTCTTTATTTGCCTGGCGCAAGTTCTCCACCAAAGCTGTCCAGTTTTCTGGACAGCTTACTTCCTTCTTGTCAGAGCGTCATTTGGACGACGTTTGGAGCTCCGACAGTGGCTACCTTGCCGGGGATTCGATCTCCGGTAATCCTCAAAGGTGGAGGACGAAGGATTTGTCAAACGGTTGATAAATACTTCTCCGGAGAAGCGAGTTTTGGGGACTGGGTTTTTAATCCGAATTTTAATTTGGATTGTGATCTTCTCTCGATCACATCGTCTTCGACACGAGGCTAGTGACTCGTACGAAGACGAGGCTCATGGCTTTATGAAGTCATCCCGATGATACTCGGCGTGGATACGGATAGAGGCGATTCTAGCGAGAGTTGCTCCGGTTGATGCCTTTCTCGCTACATGTGATACGTTAGGTATACATAGAATAATTTCCTTTTATTGCAAAATATAAAACTACGGTTATGTCTACACATGTTGTACTATGCATGCGTGTGGTGTGTGTGATGTAATAAATTAGAGTTATTGCTTTTTAATTCTTCCACTGTGCACATGTTTACGAAATATGTTCGAACACATATTCGCCGCGGTGTCGGAAACCCAACAGGTCAACCTTAGGGATGACTTCCCTATTGACTTTGGTTTTCCTAAACCTAACTAGAGTTCCATAATCGAATGAAACATTATGATATATCTCCTTGGGCTTAGGTTTGTGACCCAAACCATTCTTGCCCTCGGTTGGACCTTGCTTTCTAAAACCTAGGTTTTGACTTTTAGACCAAGATTTTTGATCCTTTGACCCTTGCATTTGATTTTGCATAATTCTAAGGGTCTTCTCCATTTTCTTAAGCCTTGACCTCAAGGCTTGATTTTCCAACTCTAATTTTTCAATTTTGGTGGGCCCATTATTTCTTTGACTTGATTTGTTCATTCTAGGCATATGTCAAGATTTCATTGGAGTAAAGCCTAGATGATCTTCAATCTTTCTAATACTTGCCTTAGGTAGAATATTTTTAGGGACATTAGTCCCAAATTTATCCTTATTCCTAAGGTTGACATTCTTAGCACCTAGACAATAGTATTTGTTATTCCTAGCATGCCTTTGCCTATAACTTAAGGAAGGAGCAAAATTAGAGATTACCTTAGGGTTTGCCTTAGAGGCTCCCCCTACATGTGATGCTCCATCTTTTCTCCTAGGGCATTGGCTTCTATAGTGCCCCATTTGTTGGCACTTGAAACATACTACATGCTCCTTGCCCTTGATGGTTGAGGCTCCGGTCTCGTTGATCTTTGACACTGGTGGAGCCTTCTTAACCCATTTAGGACACTTACTCTTATAGTGTCCTTGCTCCCTACACTCAAAACATATTTTATGATTTTTATTATTTATTGAAATGCTTGAGTTACCTTCCATGGTAGGGAAGTCCCGAGCTTCTTCTTCCTCTCGACCGGAGGTGGATGGTTCTTCTTGAGATTGCTCCGGCGTAGATGATCTAATCTCCGTGGAGACTTCTTTACTTCTACCTCTTCCATTGATTCCGATCCAGATGTTGATTCCCTATCAACTTCTGAATCCTCACTTTCATGTGAGGAAGAGCTTTCTTCTTCTTGTGTCAGTTTGGATTTTTCAGAAGCATTGCCAATTTTCTCCATAGATCTTTGGCATCTTGAAATTCATCTATTTTGGATTATAATTCATTAGGAATTAAATCAACTACCATATCAATTACCTTATCATTTGTTTCCGATTTTTGTAGTTGATCTTGAGTCCATCTCTTCTTCTTGAGATATCCTCCCTTTGGCCCTCTAGGATATTCAAATCCTTCCATCAAAGCGGACCACTCCTCAAGGTCCCTCATCATCAAGAAGTCTTTGATTTTTGCCTTCCATTGGTTGAATCCTTCTTGTCCATAGAAATTGTAAGGCACCGGTGTGTTGATGTCCCATCCTAATTTTTCTTTAAATTCATCATTCCCTCTAGCACACTTGCTTCCGGTTGTTAATCCATTGAAGATCTCCTAGCTCTGATACCACTTGTTTGGACCTGTGCGCCCGCTAGAGGGGGGTGAATAGTGTTTCATCGCTTCACGAAATTTGATCATTCTCACGTGTTTGATTGTCTATGAGATTTGTTAGCGCAGTGGAAATAATAGAAATAAAAAACAAACACAAATACAATGCACAAGACAACGATATAATGTGGTTCGGAATCGAATGGTTCCTAGTCCAAGGATTGAGCTCAAACGAGCTCTAGCGATGCGAACAACACCACTAATGACAAATACTCCTTCTCGACAACAAGTCGGATGCGGAGAAACCACTTACAAGTAATTAGAATAGTAATAAAAGAAATAAAAGCAAAATATAACTAAAATGTAAAGAACACTTTACAAACTAGGTTTTGAGCACTTTGCTTGTTGGTTTCTTGGATGAGATTGAAGAACCCTGAAATGCACCTACACTTCGCCTTCAAATCGCCTCAAGAAAGCTCCCAAAGAACCATTAGCTGAATCTCCCACGAACAGCTCCTCTTAACCTGCATCGGGCTGGATTTTCGCCTGGCAGTCGACTGCCATAAGACCCAAGTCGACTGCCAACACTGTGGTTGTGAGACAACGACTCGATCCACGCTGAAAAAAACTCCAACGGGACTCTCATCAGTCGACTGCCAACATTAGCAGTCGACTGCCAACACCTGTAGCCGACTAGCCAATTAGCTACGAAGCATTCTATGCTCGTGACTAAACCAGCATGCAGTCGACTGCCATGCCTTTTCGGCCCTTAAACGGCAGTCAAGCACTAGTCGACTTACAGCAGTCGAACCGGCCATAATCCTAGTCGACTACTGAGTGTCGACTCGGTTGCCAAGTGTCAAACACTTGACCATCCCACTGGTATAAAGCCCCGGTCAACTGATAACCTCAAACATGAGGTTTAACCCCAAGTATGGTGCCCCCATCTTGCTAGACCACCCTTAGCCTATACCTAAGCCTTCTAGCGACATTCGTCAGCATCGCGCCAATCGGATCCCTCCAAGTCATCCATGACTTGTTCATCCATATGCTAGCCTTCAGGTGCTTCCATCAGCTATTGTCATTCTAATGTGGTCTACACTGCCAAGGCACATTGGACTTACGCTGCCAAGACTCCTGCTTGGACTTTACGCCACCAACCACTGGACTTATGCTGCCAAGACTCCACCCTTGGACTTTACGCTGCCAATATTCCCCTTGGACTTCTCAAATTCCAAGACTCAAGCTTAGACATTCCTTGCCAACCCATGTTGGACTTTCCGTGCCAAGACCCATGCATGGACTTTCTCTTGGCAACCCATGTTGGACTTTCCATTTCCAAGACCCATACTTGGACTTTCCTTGCCAACTCATGTTGGACATTCCATGCCAAGTACACAAGACATGGAAATCTCCCATGACAATGGTCAAACCATAGTCAAACATCAAATATGACCTAGGTCAATTTCACCAATAATCTCCCCAACACTTGTCAGACATCAATGTCAAACATCAAAACACTACTCGAGTCCAACTCGAGTCTCGTCAATCGTGACTTGGGCCGATTGCACCAACATAATCCTGCTTGAAGTACCTTCGTAGTTCTTTTTGAAATTTCAGCATGCCCCCCCATATGCTGAGGAATGGCAGTGAAAAAGGATTTTCTCCAATTCCTCTTCTGGTACGCACCTTCGATATACGCTATCTGTACATTTCCTAAATAGGAAGGGATCATCCCATATATATTGTCAAACCTCTACAAAGAATCTTTTCCTTTGTTGGGTCATGAATTCTTGCGGTATCACTCTCCCTGCCAAAAAATTTACCAAATCTGCATACCAGGGGATGGTAACCTTAGCAATTGCCATGAGGGTATAATCTCGCAGAGCATCGTCTATTTGGGCACTATCTCTCTCTTCTACCCTGCCATCTATGGGCATGAACGATAAGTGATCTGCAACGATGTTGTCCGAGCCCTTTTTATCCCTGATTGTTATATCAAATTCTTGAAGTAATAGAATCAGTGAATAAGGCAGGGTTTAGCATCCTTCTTACTTAGCAAGTAGCGAACTGCAGTATGGTCAGTGTAAACAACCACCTTCGAATATACTAAGTACCATCTGAACTTTTCGAATGCAAACACGACTGCTAGTAATTCCTTGTTGGTTGTGGCATAATTGATATGTTCTCCTTTCATTGTCTTACTGGCATAGTGAATGACGTGTAGCTTCTTCTCCTTCCATTGCCCCAAGACTGCCCCTACTGCATAATCACTAGCATCACACATGACCTCGAATGGTAGGCTCCAGTCAGGGGGTTGTATTATCGGGGACGTTACTAAGGCTTTTTTATTTCTTTGAACGCTACTAAACATTATCGATCGAAAATAAACTCTGTATCCTTAGCTAGTAGATTTGTCAGAGGTCTAGTTATCTAAGAAAAATTCTTTATGAACCTTAGATAAAACGTGCATGCCCAAGAAAGCTCCGGGCCCCCTTCACATCCCTGGGTGGTGGCAACTTGTCAATTACTTCGAACTTCGCCTTGTCTACTTCGATATTGTTCCCTGATATCTTATGTCCTAGAACTATCCCTTCAGTTATCATGAAGTGACATTTTTACCAATTCAGAATCAAGCTATTCTCCTCACACCATTGCAGAACCCTTTATAGATTATTCAAGCATGCATCGAAACTTGTTCCATAGACTGAAAAATCATCCATGAATACTTCCATAATCTATTCAATCATATCTGAAAAAATAGCTGTCATACAAAGATGGAAGGCGGATGACATAGGGCAAAGGGCATTTTTCTGTATGCGAAGGTTCCATACGGGCAGGTGAAGGTGGTCCTTCTCTTGGTCATTAGGGTGAATTGGGATTTAGAAAAACCTTGAGTAGCCATCAAGGTAGCAAAACTAGGAATGTTTAGCGAGGCGTTCCAACATCTGATCGATAAATGGAAGTGGAAAATGATCCTTTATTATTTCTTTTTTTAGTTTATGATAATCTATACACATTCTCCACCCCATTACCATTCGAACAGAGATCAGCTCATTCTCTTCGTTTTTGACTACTGTAGTGTCACCTTTCTTTGGAACTACGTGCATCAAACTTACCCATTCACTATCTGAAAATTGGGTAAATTATCCCGACATCCAATTTTTTAAGCACTTCCTTTTTCACTACCCCCTGTAAGTGTAGGTTAAGTCACCTTTGGCGCTCCACGGTTGACTTACACCCGTCCTCATGTATTATCCTATGCATGCACAGAGACGGGCTTATCCCCTTTATGTCATCGATGGTATACACTAGCACTTTTTTGTACGTCCTGAGCACCCCTAGCAACTTCCTTATTTCTACCTCACTCAAATTGACATTTATAATCACTGGATGGGTTGAAGTTGGACCAAAAAATTCGTACTTGAGATCCGGGGGAAGTGGCTTCATCTCAGGCCCTATGTGTTTCTCTACTACCACCTGCCCCGACTCTTCTTCTTCTTCTGATCCCGAAGATAGAGAAGCTTCTTCCATCCAGTACTCTCTCTCTTTGTCCTCTCCCTGTACTTGGTAGGCTACTTCAATGTTACCAACCCCCATTATGGGGAGAGCCTCCTAAAAATCTTGCTCACTATTTTCCCACATTTTGAGAGTCCACACCATTATTTCTATAATGCGATATGCATTGCCTGTGCTATTTTTCATTAATACACCCCCCCCCCACGACTATGTCCAAGAGTTCTTTCGATGAGCTAGTGATCCCAGAATAAAAAACATGGACGAGTAACCAATCTTGTAATCCATGGTGTGGACAATGAATAACCAGTTTTTGTAGTCTCTTCCATGCCTCGACCAGAGTCTCTTCGCGCCCTTAACAAATGAAAGGATTTTATCCCTAAGGTAGGGTGTTTTGGGGTGGGGGGGGGGGGGGTGGGGGAGAATTTACTTAGAAAAGTGTCTTCCAGCTGTTCGCATGTCGTTATACTCCCTTCTAGTAGAATGTGTATCCATTGCTTAGCCTCCACTTTCAGGGAGAATGGGAGCATAATGAGCTTAATGGTGTCTGCTGGGACTCCTTCATATTGCACTGTGCAGCAGTATGCTAAAAATTCTTCAAGGTGTAGATAGAGTTTCTCAATCTGAGTTCCTCCAAACTGCTTCTATTGAATAAGAGCAATTAATGCAGGGTTTATTTCCCAGCTCACGACCTGAATTAGTGGAATAATTATGCAGAAGTTCCATGCTTTTCGTGTAGGCACTATGTAATCTCTCAAGGGTTGAGCGGTTTGTGTTAACATTTCAGTGTCCCTTGATGAAAGGGGATTAATAAATCATATACAATGAATAATTTCGAGGGTTGGACCAAAGCTTGATGAATCGTGGCTATCAAATTAGATTTTAATATCGATAGTTCAAAAACTGAAGTAAATCAAAATATAATAACTCTAAATTAAAATTAGATATGGAAAATCTAAAACTGAAGTAAGTAAGTAAAAAAAAATAAAATAAAGAGTAAATCAAGTAAATAGATCTACCCTAAGTCTGATCCAATTATCCACCTCTTGATTCAATATCGAATCAATCAGTCCCCTATAACGATACCAAAAACATGATGCACACGAACGCGATCTCAAATCTCACGACGGAGATCGTCTAGGACTTGAAGCGTGAGCTCACGCTCAACACCTACAAGTGCACGGATGTCATCAAGTAATAAATAGATTATTGATCCCACAGGGACTGAGATTCAAGTACCGATCTATTCAGTGGATGTTATTGTTCGGAGTGCAGTTCAAATGGCTACAATTAAGAGGGTTATCGGGGGTCCTAACTCTAGTACGGTGTTACATGGAGGAAGAGAAGGGTTGCTACGAGTCTTTTGAGAGAATTCTAGGATTTCGATTTTACTTGTGCGTCGCAGAACACGCTACCAATTGGGTATTGTCTAGATGTCTAACTATGACCTTGTGGAAGGGACATCATACACTCTCCTGATGAGCTTTCGCATATATTGGAAGCTACTTCTACTATACCAGGTCGACCCCTAGCATTAGGACGGGGTAGAAGGTACGAGGATGCCGAATCAATCCCTACAGTGAGACGGAACATATCTCATTTCCGACTCTATCGCATCTTTCTATCCACGATTACCGGAGATGAGACAACCCCTAGGCTCTTCCTTAATTCTCCTAAATCTTAGATACGGGGGTTGTCACTCCTTGTATCGGCTACGCACAGTAGTGAGAAAACCAAAACATGTAACTATCAATCTAAACCAATACCAATTGCAAAGATAAACTCAAGAATTAAAAATATATTTGGAATAACATGTTCTATGCACACAAACTACTCCGTAGTCCTGTAATCAGAAAATCTACTCCATGAATATGATAGGAGAAACACAAAGCATGATCATGTTCAGATATACAATGGAAATTATGCACGGAAAGTAAATTTCAATGCAATGTGGCTATTCTCCTTGGCATTGAGGTGCAGAACTTGATCCTCGAGCGGCTTTCTTCTTCCTCCTCGCTATGAGTTCTCGGCTTTTAGGCTCGAGTGTCATCCGCCACAGCCCCTAGGGTTTGGGCGTAGTTTCCTTTATATAGACATGAGGCTAGCTCTTCACGAAATCTGAAAAAAACCTATTCGCATCAAAACGGTGGGCCACCACACGACCGTGTGTGGCCCTGTGGTGGTCAATCTCGAGCTTCGGACACGGCCGTGTGTAGCCACACATCCTGACCGTGTCCCCTACTGAATCCAACTGCCAAATGCCCTTCTTTCGCTACGAAAGTGCGCTGTTTTCCCAATGAAATGCTATCTTACACACAAAAGTACAAAGAGCAGATCTCTAAACCAGAAAATAGAAAATGCATGCAAAATAAAGTACGATATGCATGAAACAAATATAAAATGCAGCAAGATGTGAGCAAAAACTACTCCTAAAACCCTATATGTTTTGCTCACATCACAAATCATATAGGGATTTTGGAGTAGTTTTAGCACACATCTCATTGCATTTCTTACTTGTTTCATGTATATTCTCCCTTTCTTTTGCATTCATTTATTATTTTCTAGTTCATAGATCTACTTTTGTTAATTTATGTGTAGGACGACATTTTTGGAGCAAAAATGAAGCATTTTATGAAGCACGGACTTTAGGGAACATGCTCTGGCCATGTCTCAAGACACAGACATGTTCTCGAAGCGAAACGAAACAAAATGGAGGCTCCAGAGTGACACATGGTCAGTCGTGTTAAATTAGCACAGTCGTGTTTGTAGGATTGTGACACTCCAAGAGAGAGGGGTGAATCTCGAAGGTTACAATTTTCTTTGAATTTTGAAAACTTATTTTTATATTTTGAAATTAATTAAGAGTATGCAGTGGTAATAAAATAAAATGAAATCGAGACAATTTCTTTACTTGGTTTACAATCCTAACTGGGTTGCTACTCCAAGGCTCGTAGCTCTTCTGAGAGTTACCTCGATGGACAATCACTATATACCCTCTGACTCGTGAACTCTCAACTTCGAAGGGTTTCACTTTTTACAAAAGTAATAGATAGGTAACACACTACCCTTTCTTGACAATAAGTACACAAGTGAAAATAAGTATAGAAATTAAGAGCTAATTATACTAACACTAATAGGAACTTTGAAGTAGGCACGGAGTGTCAAAAAAGCGTCTTTATGTGGAACGAAAGCTCTTGTGGATGAGAATGAATAGAGGCAGCACTTCGACATAGTAGTTGTGTTCTTGTCAGAGTTGGTCGAGTATTTGTTTTATAAACCTTTTCCAGTCGACTGGAATGCCCTTCAGTCGACTCCACATTAGCCTGTCGATATGGAACTTCTGGTCTTCTAGTCGACTGAATACTCTCCAGTCGACTCTAGATCACCCGGCTCCGCATCGAGAAGTTTGCCACTTCAGTCGACTGAAAATCCGCAGTCGACTGAATCTCTTTCCAACTGCGGTGCCAGATCTTTGATTGATCACCATCTAATCCTGCCAAGTTGTATCCAGTCGATTGAACCAAACCGAGTGAACTGAACCACAGTCGACTGGAGTCCATTCAGTCGATTGATCTCTACAAAATGATATTAGCATAAATACATAAAATCAAATATGATAGTAGTAGTAATACTGCACGATCTCAACTTCTATGTCCCTTGTGGACTTTCCGTCGGATCAACGCCTAGCTTTGCCCCCCTACAGAGGACTCGTCGTAACCTCTCCACTCGAGGCTTACCTACCGGCTACTTGCCGCAGTTACCACTCTTGACATCTGATCTGACCCACCAGGGCTTCCACAAGCTATGCGGTCTACCTGACCCAGCTGGACTTTTTGCCGATTGTCCGATCTCTTGACCCAACCAGTCTTCATGCCAAATGTCCGGTCCACTCGACCCATCTAGACTTCATGCCTAGTGTCCAGTCCTCCTGATCTGTCAAAATATTTTTCTAGTATCCGGTCAACACGACCAACTAAGACTTCTTGTTAAGCTTTCACGTTTAACATTGATATTAGTACACAAGTAAGTCCTAACTTTAACTATGGTTCTTACATCAAAACAAAGGAGTGATGCTCACTGCATCAACAATCTCTCCCTTTTTGATGTATGACAACACATCAGTTAAAGTTAGGAGAATCAAACAGCAATATTAAAATTTTGACATATATAAGAAATGCATTAAGTTAAATATGTATGAGATGCATATATAAATTTTTACTTCTCCCTTTCAATAAGTCTTTTTTCTCTAACTTTATATCTTCTCTCTCCCCCTTTGACATACATCAAAATAAAAATTAAGTTTAAAATGCTACAACTTTATAGTTGAGAGTTAAAGTATTTAAAAAATGAGAATTAAATATTAAGCTAAAAAATGCTTAAGTTTTGAAACCAATCCTCCCCTTTATTCAATAAGGTTTTCTTCATTTAAAATTAGGATCTTTCCCTTTATAAAATTTTCAAAAGATTAAATTTTCTAAAAATTAAAAAAAAACATTTTTCCAAATTTTTAAAATTCTAACTACCCCTAAACATTTTTCATGATTTTTGCAAGATGATGGAGGGATTGAGAGAGATTTCTTATATAGAATAAAAGAAGGAAAGTTGATACATAGGATCATAAAGTGCCTCTAAAACTTAAAGGGAAGTTCTACAAAACGGCGATTAGACCTGCTATATTATATGGAGTTGAATGTTGGGCTACGACTCGAGCACATGAGCATAAGATGAGAGTTGCAGAGATGAGAATGTTAAAGTGGATGTGTGGACATACGAGGATGGACAAAATATGAAATGAGAGAATTAGAGAAAAAGTTAGTGTTGCATCTATTGAAGGAAAGCTCCGAGAGACATGTTTAAAGTGGCACAGACATGTACTTACACGATCAATAAATGCTTCAGTTAAGCGATGTGAAATGATGCTAAATATAAACATCAAACGAGGAAGAGGAAGACCAAAAAAGACTTGGTTCGCAATAATAAAACAAGATAAAATTTATTTAAATATAGATGATGATGTAGTAGGGGATAGAGTCCAATGGGGCAGAATGATCCATATAGTCGACCCCACCTAGTGGGATAAGACTTTGTTGTTGTTATTGTTGTTGTTGTAATTCCCCCTAAACATATTTCTAAATTCCAATATTTTAAAGTTATGACTCCCTGTAAAAACATATTTTCAAGTTCCAAAGGTTTTCAAAATTTTCAAAAAATTTTAACTCTGCCTTAATATTTAAATATTTTCAATACTTTTAAAAATTTTCTAACTCCCCCTTAAAAATAACTAAAAATTTTAAATGAATCTTAAAATTTTTAAAATTTTCAAGGAGTGATTGTTGGGTTTCCCAGCACCGCAGCGAGTGTGTGTTCGAATATGTTTCGTAAATATTTGCACAGCGGAAGAATTAAAAAGTAATAAATCTAATTTATTACAACACACCAATCACATGCATGCATAGCACAACATGTATAGACATAATAGCAGTTTCAAATTTTGCAATAAAAGGAAATTATGCTAGTTATACCTGACGTATCAAGTGTAGCGGGAATGGCATCAACCGGAGCAACTCTCGCTAGAATTGCCTATATCTGTATCCGTGCCGAGTACCGTTGGGATAGCTTCGCCAAGCTACGAGCCTCGTCTTCGTAGGAGTCACTAGCCTCACGTTGAAGACGATATGATCGAGAGAAGATCACAATCCGAATAAAAATTCGGATTTGAAAAAGAGTCCCCAAAACTTGCTTCTCCGGAGAGGTATTGGTCAACCGATTGTCAAATCCTTGGTCCTCCACCTATGAGGATTACTTGAGATCCAATCCCCAGCAATAACATCATTGTTGGAGCTTCAAAAGCCGTCCAAACGATGCTCCGACAAGAAGGAAACATGTTGTCCAAAAATTCGATAGCTTGGTGGAGGAATTAGCCACTAAAGGAGGCCACTAAGGCTCTGGTGGTCCAACCAAGGTGGGTCACGAGGAGTGGTCAGCCGGAGGAGTGGTCGACAGCAGCTGGACACCAGTAGCTAGGGTGGACGGCATCACAAAAGGGTTGGGCAACGTGGACTCTTTGGGTGGCGGCAAAGAGAAGAGAGGGAGAGGAGAGGAAGAGTATTTCCAAAAATAAACTTAGGGCTCTCCAAACCTCTAACCGCGCTTTTATAGAGCACGTATTTCTTAACCATTAAGAAACCTTCTCCTTAGAATTATTTGTTCCTAACCAAAACCAGTTAACCCGCTCCAATAACTTAAGTTAAAATAAACTAAACCGAGTTGGTCTATTTTAAGTTAAAATGAACCGAACCATCTTTGGTTCATTCATTTAAAACAAACCAAACCCCTTTGGTTTATTCTCCACTATTGGATTAGAACCAAACCAATTTGGTTCATTCATCATGTCTTCATAAGACTCAGCCCATCCATGCTTCCGTTGTGACTGAAATGATTTCATGTTCACTCCTTGTTTTGTCCAACCACACCTAGTTTCTCTCGATATGAGAATCTCATTCTCAAGCTCATTTTAATTTCTTCGGATTACACTCGTTGTGCGTGCGACCAAATAGGTTCTCAGTTTATATTGGTCATCTATAATTAACTATTAATTATAGAACGATCACGAGTGGCACCTAGTAGTACATCATGATCCCCAATTAATCGAAAAATCAACGATTGATCCAGAACCATTTCTGAAACCCTTCAGTAGCTACAATGAATCGTGCCCCGTTCCCTTCACTCATCTTATACCCACTTGGTTCAGACATGATCTATAGTGTCAGTCCCCACTAGGTCGACTAAGTCACATCTAGCCCAAGTATCATTTCCTCATCCTACGGATTCTAGTTACTGCACATGTATCCAAGAGCACCTTACTCTAAACATGTAATGCTTTGGCCAAAGACTTTAGTAATAATCCGACGAGAGACCATGAGTATACATCTCCTCACAAGGAGTGGTGACTCTTTTATAGGATATTCAAACACCTTCGGCCACTTCGACTTATACCCAATCATCCCGGGTCCACATCTCTTTAGAAATGGTTGCATAAGATGTCAAAGCATAAGTCTTCATGGCCAAGATGACTTGAATACTGCAAGTCAAAGGAACATCGCACTTAAGTTGTAGTAAGAACTTTATTGACATATCCATATATGCAGAGAACCATATGAAGTCTTAGAGCTGGTCACTCCAATGAACTAGTTACCATAACTAGCATCCATAATTAACTCTGGACATCACAATATCTCCAACCAGTGAGAATCAGTTGTTTGGATACACAAAGGAGTATACCTCATGCTAGTCTCGACAGAATTAATGGTGTCAAAATCCATCATTTCATCGACTAGAGATAATTCAAATACATCACAATTACACATGTAGAGATACTCACTAGTTGTGATCCAATCACAAATTCTCTCATGCTGTGAATCGTACTATGGGCATTCAATAAATGAGTTTAAGATATAATCAAATATATGAAAACATGTATACTCAAATAATGAATCTTCATTTATCATATAAATGGTTTAAACATAAGTCGATTGCCTTATGACACCTCTCATATATTTAACTAACAAACTCCCACATGACCTAATACAAATCGCCACGGTATCCAATACCATAAGCTCTAACATGACCCTCAAACTTACTTTGAGGTAAGGCCTTAGTTAAAGGATCCGCTAAGTTCTTTTCAATAGGAATCTTTTCGATTTTTATTTCCTTCCTACTTATGATCTCTCTGATTAATTGATAGCGGCGAAGCACGTGTTTGGATCGTTGATGAGACCTTGACTCTTTCGCCAGTGCAATTGCTCCATTGTTGTCACAGTAAATTGGTATTTCTTCAACAATGGTTGGAACCACACCAAGTTCATAAATGAACTTCTTGATCCAAACCACTTCCTTTGGTGCTTCCGAAGCTGCAATGTATTCTGCCTCTATGGTAGAATTCGCTACAGTGTCTTATTTGGAACTTTTCCAACTCACTACGCCTCCATTCAAGGGGAACACATACCCAGACTGAGACCTGAAATCATCCTTGTCTGTCTGGAAGATGGCATTCGTATACCTGCGTATCACCATGTCCCCTTCTCCATATATTAGGAACACATCCTTAGTTCTTCTCAAGTACTTAAGGATTATCTTTGCAGCCGCCCAATGATCCATTCCTGGATTAGACTGGTATCTGCTAGTGACACTCAGAGCATACGATACATCGGGCCTCGTACATAATATAACATACATGATAGATTCTATTGCGGATGCATAGGGAATCTTACTCATGCAAATCCTCTCGTCTTCTGTGCATAGACACATAGACTTCGAAAGGTGTATCTCATGCCTGATGAGAAGGAAACCTTTCTTGGATTCCGACATGCTAAACCTCTAGCACTCGGTCTATATATGTAGACTATGAAAGACCAAGCAACTGATTCGATCTATCCCTATAGATCTTAATCCCGAGGATGTAGGTTGCTTCTGTTAGTTCTTTCATGGAGAACCTCTTGGCCAACCAAATTTTAACTGACTGTAAGACAGAAACATCATTTCCTATAAGTAATATGTCATCGACATACAATACTAGGAATACGACTGCACTACCACTAACCTTCTTGACAAGTTTCGTCCAAATTTTGTGAGAAATCAAACCTTTTGATTGTCTCATCAAAATGGATATTCCAGCTCTTGGATGCTTGCTTCAATCCATGTATGGACCATCTTAATTTGCATACTTTGGTTTTATCAACCGATGTGAAACCCTCAGGTTGTATCATATACATGTCCTCGAGTAGGTTTCCATTTTGGAAAGTTGTTTTCACATCCATCTGCCATATTTCATAATCATAATGAGCCGCTATGGCAAGGAACATCCGAATGGATTTAAGCATAGCAACAGGTGAATAGGTCTCATCATAATCAACACCTTGCTTTTGACAATACCCTTTCGCCACTAATCTAGCCTCATAGGTAATCACATTACCATCCATGTTGATTTTCTTCTTGAAAACCCACTTGCACCCTATAGGCTTTATGCTTTCAAGTGGGTCAACCAAGTTCCAAACTTGATTTTCATACAAGGAATCCATTTTCGACTTCATGGCGTTAAGTCATTTATCCCTTTCTGAACTTTTCAGAACTTCTTCATAACCCGTAGGCTCCTCATCATCAATGAGTAACACATCATTCGATTCACTTACGAGAAATTTGTTGGTGTAGTGGGCACCTAAGTCAAACCTATGTTTTGATTATAGCAAACGATACAAAGTTAAGCTCATATCGTTATCTCATGAGATAAATTGAGTGTTCAGAAAGGTCCTAAAGCTGGAGGTGAAGGCTAGCAACACCCGGAGGAAGCCGCGGTGGTCGGGCGACACTCGAGTGACTTCGGAGGGAGTCAAAGAAATCGAGTGGAAGGCTGAAAGCGAGAGCTACAAAGTAAGTATCGAGGTAAGCTCATGTGTGTGAGCATAAGTAACGTCGTATCCTCCTTACAGGGATGTTCTTAAGCGTAGATCCGACCCAAGACATCCCATGGATGGTCTAGGTCAAGATCGGACGGTCGACAACCATCGAAATTATGTTTTTATTAAGCTAACTTATGATTTCAGCAAGCATCAATCGACTGCACACTAGAGACACTCGACTACCTTCATTAGGCGACTGCTGAGTGTTGCGACTTGACTGACACTACCATCAGTTGACTAATGATGCCCATCAGTCGACTGATGGTCAAGGATCAGCTTCGAGGAGTCAAGCCTTATCACCTCATTCTAAGGGGCTTTGTGCCTAGTTTTGATTGGCTGAGGATCCACTCGATGAGGGGCTCCAAAACTATAAAAGGAGGGCTTCTCTAAAGGTTTTCATCAATTTCACAAGTGCCCTAAAGCCTCCATAATGTGACGACACTCCAATAACTCGACGACGACGAAGTGCTACAAAAATGCCGACGACACAAGCCTAAGCCTCCATCCTTTTGGTCGTCGGTAAAAGTTTTTTTAGTCGTCTATTAATTCTTGTATTTACTTTCTACTCTATGAGTTTTTATTGCAACGAGGAGCGGGGGAGTGTCCCTCTACCTCATTCTTTGGCTTTTGTGTATTCGATTTAACTCCTACCTCCAATGAGGAAGAGTTCGTTAGTGATTTGCCCTCTGTGCATGGTCAACGACCACTAGGGCCTTGGAGTAGTAGCCGTAGGCTACGAACCAAGTAAAACCCTATTGTGATGATTTTATCTTTCCACTGCGTTTACTTGTGTTTTTGAAATGAATTCGACGAAAAAGCTTTTATTTCTATTCACCCCCCCTCTAGCGATATGCTCGATCTAACAATTGGTATCAGAGTCGGGGTGCTAAGATTTGGTGAAACCACCAATCTATCTTTTCTACAGATTTTTTTTTCATTTTTATTTCTGTTTATTTCGAATTTTTTATTATCTCTTTCATTGGTTTAGTTTTTCTCCCGCACTACTAATCCGAGACGCAAGTCTTGGTACATTCCGCTCGTTTTTGTCGTTGCGAGGTTTTTTCTTCATTTTCTTGCTCTTTTTGTATCAATGGCCCATCTCGAGGATTTTAACATTGTCCAACCTCCGTTTTACAACGGATATGACTTCTGTTATTGGAAGGGTCGGATGGAGTGCTTCCTTACGACCAAAATCGAGATGTGGATCATAATCCAAATGGGATTCACAATTCCGACTAACGAAGTCAATGAATCTTTGGATTATGACCAATGGACCAATGCTACAAAAAGACAAGTTGAAGTCGACGCTAAGGCGATGCAAATCCTCCAATGTGTTCTGTCAAAAGAGGAGCTCAACCGCGTCGGCCCCTTCATCAGCGCAAAGGATCTCTGGACAAAATTATATGAATTGAAAGAAGGAACCGACGAAACCAAGGTATGTAAGCGTGATCTTCTTTTCAATAGGTTGTATAATCTAAAAAAGTAGGAACATGAGATGGCGATGCAATTGCATGCTCAGGTTCAAGATATCGTCAACAACCTACATGCAATCGGACAAAAGGTCGAAAATCGCGACCTTATCAGGTACGTACTAAACTCGTTTCTTAGGACCACCTTATGGGCATCCATGGTCGATGCCTACAAGGTCTCTAAAAATCTTTCAAAACTTAGATTAGATGAATTGTTTTCGGATTTCAAACTCCATGAACAGTCCAACTCAGAACCCGAGAAGGGTATAGCACTTTTTGCAGGTTCGAAGAAGAAAACCGCGAGCAAGCCACCCCCGAAGGAGGAAGAAGATGAGTCCGATTTGGAGGTCGACCCGAAATTGGAAACCGAACTAGTCAACCTAGTTCGGAGGATGGTCAAGGGTCGAATGAGAACCGTCACTTGACCCAACGAAGGTAAGCCTAAAAGTTCTAATGTTAGGTGTTACGAATGCAACAGGTTTAGACATATCAAGTCCGAATGTCCCAAGCTCAAAAGCAAAGCACTGAAACTTAAGAAGGCACTTAACGCTACGTGGGAAGAAGCGTCAGAGGAAGAAGACGACGATCACATCTTCATGGCTAAACCAGCTGAATCGGAGACGGAGTCTGAATCGGAGCACGAGTTTGAAACCGAAGACGAATCGAACTATGAAGCTCTATTCAAGACAAGTCATGCATCCGCATTCGGTTCAAGAGATACACTTAAGGTAAGTCGATCTCTTATTAGTACTCTTTACACTGCGATTAAATTCTTATCTAGGATGTTAGCTAAGTCCGAGTCCAAGATCGAGACCCTTGTTGAGGAGGTTAAACTCCTCAAACACGAGGTCTCTCTAACCTCTTCGACTAGTCAAGTTCGAGAGGAGGACTCAACTGGGGTTGAAAAGCTCGAAGTTGAGAACTCACTCTTGAAAAGTCAAGTCGAAGATCTTAGGAACACATTGGAAAGGTTTACTTTGGGATCCAAGGGACTTGTCCTCCTACTTGGATCGCAAAGGGTCGTGTACAACAAGGTCGGACTAGGGTTTAGCTCAAATACGACCAACAAGTCGTATATGTCGATTGTAAGTCAACTTAAAAAATGCATCCAAGCATGGGTCCCCAAGACGAATTTGATTTCAAACTTAGGATCCAACCAGTACTGGGTTCCCAAGGACTAAATCCACTATGTGGAGAGACAGATCCGATTCAATAGTCCAGGGGGAGCAAGTACAAAATTTGTTTGTGCTCTAACTTAGAAATTGCATGCTTAGGTCCTTTATTTATTTTTCTTTTTCTTTTTAGAATGGTTAGATATGACTATAACTCATCAATATTTGGTAACATAGTATCAGGATGCTGCGAGATGATAGTATGCTAGGAAAACGAAGTCTCGTGTATTCGGGCTAGATAAGGCATATCTAATTCGGTGCACTTGACCGAGTGGAACTAGTTGAAGCTACCTTGCCGTATCCTAGACTAGTTAGACCAGGAACTGGTCTTAGGTGAGTCAAGTCTCTATTTTCTTGAAAATGGCTTTGTCTAAGGAAGTGGTCATTTTTCTGATCAAAGAAGGCCCCTGTGCCTCGCCACGACCTGGAAGTCATGATCTTGAAAAGGTGAGTTGATGAGCTTAAAGTCAAATCCGAATCTAACGCAATGTTGACAAGTGTTCAAATCATTAAATTCAAATCAAGTAAAATTGGAAGTCATCTCACAAGATCATATATGGATAACATGCTTGATCATGTAGACATGGGTGAGATGATTTAGGTTTAATAATTTACAACCAACCTTTAGCAATTCCAATATCCGATCAAACTACATTGTGTGTAGGATCAATGGATGTCGGATAGTGGTTGCTCCTGACACATGACCGGGGATCAACTCAAGTTTTTGAAGCTTCGATTCAAACGACAAGGATTGGTAGTGTTCCGTGATGCGGAACGGGTGAAAATCTGTTCACTCCTTTCCAATGCAGTGAAGCACGGAGGGAGATCTCAGAGGGTTCTCATGGGCCGCAATCAGTAAAGAAGAAGATGATGAAGTAGATGAAATGCAAGAAACCGATGCCAGCAATCGAGATTCAGACACAAGATGTAATGTGGTTCGGAATAAGGATTCCTACTCCACGGAGGTGAGCTTTCTCACCGGATGCAGTGCCTAAGCACTTTCACTATGAAGGTTCTCCTTTACGGAAAGTAAGTTTCCGAAGGTGGAAGAGAAAAAACCTCTTACAATGATATCATAAGACGAGAAAAATACAAGAGATGTAATAATGACAGATCTCCGTCCTTCTTCTCCGGCGAGGCGTTCATCGCTCCTCTTCTCTTCCTGCGTCTCCTCCTCTCTTGCTGCGTTGGAATAATTGTGGATCCTCTTTTCCTCCTTGCTTCCTCCCTTTTATCTTCCCTTTTCCTTCATCGTAACGTCGTGGGTTATCTCCATCGTACACGTGGCCACCACCTTCACCTGGAGAATAATTCTGTTACAGTTATGAGGAGTGAAAACTCCTTGGAATATTGCGTGGGGCCTCCCAAGCTGTTGCATAATACCTTTTCCTCTACTTTTTGGGGAACTAGGTTAGACTATCTCCCTCAACCCTCCGCTTTGAGTGAAGCTAGCTTAGGTCTATAGCCCACGGGTGCCCTAGCCCTAGGGTTCCTCATCAATCCGAACCAATTCCTCATTTCCCCATGCCAGACTTCCTTCGTATAACCATATCAATCAGGTTAAGTCGACCCTCTATCCATCCCATCGGCTTCTGGAATTATCTAGCTGAACCAATTCTTGCTCCACTCTTTAGCGAAGTGCCTTCCGTCTCTTCTTTGCCATGTCAATTACTTCTTCTAACTCTCCCGTGCCAATTGCTTTCGATGTTCTCTCATACCAATGGCCTCTGATATTCACACCCGAACCGATGGCCTCTGATATTCGTTCCCGGACCAATAGCCTCTGATATCCACGCCCGGACCAATGGCCTATGATATTCGCGCCTGGGCCAATGCTTCGTTTTCTTCCTTCGCTGAGTCGAATATTTTAGATCGGATCATGGGTCCCTGCTAACCCTTCTATCGGGGATTATGTAGAAAAAGTATCAGGAGTATCATTAGTCAACTCCGAAAAATAGTCAAGCAAAGTTATAAGCTTGACTTTCCAATTGTACACAAAGTTTCTGACCTACTCTTCATTTATCAACTTAAATCCATCCGTTCCCTTATACCTCCCTTAGGTATACTTAAGGAGGCCCGATGGGCTTATGGGCTCCCTCCTCCTTCTCCTTTCGTGCAGTTGAATCGTCACGGAAAACTCTATATAAACCCTTGCCTTCTCCTTTTAGGTATCATTTAGCGTGCTTAACAATCCAGCCTATTCTTCTCCTTCCGTGATTTTCACCGGCGGCGTTTCGGCGACCCAGTCCTTCCTTTCCCCACACGATTCTTCCTTAACCTCCGAGTAAGTGCTCTGCTTTGTTCACACCCATGGCTCCTAGGACCATCTCTTCACCCGCCTGGTATGAACATACCATAACCAAGTTAGATTGTAACCATTATTTCTTTAATATCAAGAACAACTACATAAACCCCTCTATAAAATGATGTTTCACGACTAAACTGCATCAGCCCCATAATCCTCCTCCCGGTTTGACATGTTTTTTCTCTGAACAATTTCTTAACGGCCTATCCCTGCAAGTACCATCGGTCTATTTGGACCTTCTAAACTTCTATGGACTGCCCCTGAATCAATTCACCCCCAACTCCTTTCGAATTTTATCGGGAGATCACATAGTGTTCCAACACTTGAACCTCTCTTTAACCCCTGAAATATTCCATTGCTTCTTCCAATTAAAGTCTTCTAAGGCAGGTCTCTTCTATTTATCTAGTTGTTCAGACTGCCAATTTTTGGTGAATCTACCCACTTCCCACAAGGGTTGGGAAGAATTGTATTTCTTTGTACAGCTTCCCGAGTCTCTACCCTATTATGATACATGGAAGGTAGCCCTTCCCGAATTGCCACCCTTCTTGGAAATGAGGACCAAATGTCCCTTCCCGGAAGTATGTAGAGTATTAGGAGAGTTACATTATTGCTCAAACCATCTAATAGAAACTCCTCTTTTAAGCCATTTTGGATTGTCTCCTCTATCTTTGACGACTTCGGTTGTTGTAGGTAGGATGATACTTACCCTGCAATATGACTTCCTTTCTATGTTATTCATCTTTCTTATCAGCATACCTTGCAGATAATCTAGTGCAGAAGGCTTTAGTGGAAGGAGAGGCGATCGAGGCGGCCAAGAAGAAGAAAACTTCGACTAAAAGAGGCAAATCAGTAGCCGCTCCGTCATCCCACCGGAAAAAGCTGCGGCTCATCAAGAAAGGAGCCCCAAGTTCATCGGCTCGTCTCCCCTCGCCTTCAAACCAACCGGGGTCACAGCCCCTAACCATTTATGAGCCGAGAAGAGGAGACACTACCTCATCTACCCTTTCTCCCTCTCCTCGAGGAGGGGATTCTCCATCCCAGTTTCTTCATTCCTCCCCATCTGCACAAAATTCACCCCCACCTCCTCATGCAGAGTCCCTCCAAGCTCAGATACCTTCCGATTCAAGAGCTCCTCCTACCCCCCTTCGTCATATCAGGCCCCCATCTTCTTCGGAAGGGGAGGATCTTTCCCTTCCCGTTCCTCCGAAGGCCACTCTGGGATCCCTGTTGAAGATTCTGCACCCCTCGGAGGTAAAATTCTTCAATCAGTCGGGCATACAAGGCCCGTGCGAACAAGTGAGCAAACTGTTGGCAGAGTTATCTACTCTTTCTTTTTCTCCTCTTCATTATGAGTATCTCTCTATGCCGATATATACTAATAATTTTCCCTTCCATTTAGGCTTCCACCCAACATAACAAAATGGTGGTTCAGCTGGCCCAATTCCAATCTAGTGTGGAAACTCGCCATTTTGCCGCCGTATCACAACAAAAGGAGCTCGTTCGGCGGTTAAACGAGAAAGAGGCCAAGGAGGCGGACTTCAGGGGCTAGTGTGAAGATACCATGATACAACTAGCCCTGGTCCGAAGCGAGAAAGATGAGCTGCAACGAAAAAATGAAGAACTTAAACAACGCCTCTTCTTGCGATCCGGTGACGCAGCGGTAGATGTCGACAGGATATCTTGGGGATGCCATGATCAAGGCTGCTGACTCCTCGACCACTATTATATAGCTTCAGCAAGAGTGACACCGGCTTGAATTGGAACGTCAAGCATGGGAAACCACCAAGGAATCCTGTACAGAGAAATGTCAGGAGCTTTCCTCCATGGTGGCAGCTCTTTCTCACACCTTATCGCCGGTGGCTCAAAGAATGATCTACCCTCCACAGAGTATCTAGAAGCTCTTTCTCAGGCGCAAGCTATAAAGCGACCAGAAAGAGATGCTTTGGCGACTGAATTGGCAGAAAGTAAAGCTCAGGTGGTTCAATATCATGACCAACTGAAGGAGCAAGAAGCCGACCTCAAAGGACGCTATGTCAAGAAGGGGGTAGACTTATTTATACTAGGTTTTGAGGGGTCCTCGGCTCAAAATGCCGAACAAGGATACCCGCCTCCTTGCACGGACACTAGCTATTTAGATCCCACGGAGGCGCTAGCTAAGTGTCCGCCCAAACTTTTTGAGTTGTAATTTCTACTATTCTTCTTTTTGGTAATTTTGTCAATAGCTTTTCTTTTGCTTCTGAATGATGAATTTGTCCATACATTTATCTATCATTATCTTGTCATGTTTCTTGACGGATCAGGAATTTTGGACCTATTTTAAACTCCTCCCTCTTTGTACCGTAATCTTTTTTCCCGTATCGTATGGCGCAGTCACCTCGTTGGTTCGGGCTTATTGGAGAGATCTCGAATGACATTATTCACCTCCGCCCCAATTTCAGTTTGGAAATCCGCTTGAAGTATCTTGCCTGATATTATTCACATCCGTTCCGATTTCAGCTCGGGGATTTACTTTAAGTGACGCTTGCCTATTGGTTTTCCCCATCCCCTTTACTGCTTCGGAAACTGTATCAACCTCTTCGTCTTCTTCCCCTTCCCAAGAACTTCTGCAGTCGCTTTCCTTCAATTATAAATCCTTGCCCTCCATGTCTTCATCCCTATATCTCACTATCATGGCTTCGGAGGGACACCCCACCGAAATTTCTTCCAATTCAGAATCTTTCGAGCTGCAGGATTGGGTTTCTGAAGACCCGCTCAACTGCCACTTCCATTTTTCGTCCTCTTCCTTTTCCTCCTCACACTCCAACTCCAACCCCTCCTACAGGGAGGTCCTTTCGTGCTCCCTTCCCTTCCTTCCGCAATAGAGTGTGGAATCCTCCCTTCACCTGGGAGTATACAGTGGGAGACCCCGTGCCGCTGACGAGCTTCCTCCACTTCCACCAGCGCTAGCTTTCATCCCAGTCCCCTCGGCGGAAGCTCATCCTTCTCCATTCGATGACGGTCCATCAACTCTTCCTCCGTCTCAAGGCGAGCGCTTCAAGGTCATCTTGGCGCCCTCTCCCCCCAAAGAGACCTCTCCCGCTTCGTCTGTTAGGAGTAATCAGAGAAAATCTGTATAGATCAAATTAATGTAATCATTTCAAATATATTAATAAAGATGAGGGAAGGAACTTGATGTTTGCTTTTGTCTTTTTCTTGTAGAAGTAAGGTTTCTGTCTTCACAAGGACTGTAATCTGGTCCGAACATACCTTATTCTATCATCGCCCGGGGATTCGGACCCTCTTAATTGCAGTTATAGTCCCGTCGACCTTACCCCTTACTGCCCCCACGTTTCCTCTTCTTTACTGGCATTTATTATCCCTATTTCTTCTACCAATAAATGCACTTTTCTCCTTAGTTGCTATAAAAACCTCCGCCCCTTACCTGATAGCTTCCATCCTTTCCCTTTTCATTTTATTGTCCATGGACAGAATATCTGAATAGGGCACAGTTCCTCTCCTTATGAAGAACAAATAAATGATCGCCGATACAAAGCTAGCCTGGAGGAGCAAGTGAAATGCCTGACTGAAGAAACTTCATGATGTCGCTCCTGCGCCAACAAGCTGATCGGTCCCAAAAGGCTGCAGCAGATCTTCCTGAGTCTTCTAGGTGGCAACTATTGTGCCAACCTCAACCATACAAAGGAGCTCCATCCGTTCCTCCCAATAAAGAACTTTAATACCCCAAATGTATAAGGGCTTCTGTTTGTTATTTTCCCTTATAAATGACTCCGAATATGTAATTCTTTCGCATCAATGAACTTTCCCAGTTTATCTTCTTTCTCCAGTATCTTCTGAGTTGTGCCATGCTTTACTTCTTTCGTATTCACATAGACTCACATATAACTGAGGCATATTTCGGCTCTTCAGCCTTTTTACTCTGCTGGGTATATAGAACCATTAAATGAGCCAACTCTGCTATTTTACAGGAATAAAACAATACAAAGTTAAACAAGGACTTCAAAATCTCCCACTTTACAAGGACAAAAAGTGATACACAACTGAGGAGATCTCAGTTCTTCTGTTCCGCCACCACACGGGGATATCTTCCGCTTCGCGGGGATAAAAATTATGAGTATAACCGAATAAAATTCGGTTCTTCCGTTCTGTCACCACATGGGGATCTCTTCCGCTTCGCCTCGAGGGGATAGAAATTTATATAAATAGTACATAACCGAGGAATCTCGGTTCTTCCGTTCCGCCACCGCAAGGGGATATCTTCTGCTTCACCTCGCGGGGATAGAAATTTATATATATAGTACATAACCGAGGAACCTCGGTTCTTCAATTCTGCCACCGCACGGGAATATCTTCCTCTTCACCTCGCTGGGATAGAAATTTATATATATAGTACATAACCGAGGAATCTCGGTTCTTCCGTTCCACCACCGCACGGGGATATCTTCCGCTTCACCTCGCGGGGATAGAAATTTATATATATAGTACATAACCGAGGAACCTCGGTTCTTCCGTTCCGCCACCGCACGAGGATATCTTCCGCTTCATCTCGCGGGGATAGAAATTTATATAAATAGTACATAACCGAAGAATCTTGATTCTTCCGTTCCGTCATCGCACAGGGATATCTTCCGCTTCACCTCGCGGGGATAGAAATTTATATATATAGTAGATAACCGAGGAACCTCGGTTCTTCCGTTCCGCAACCGCACGGGGATATCTTCCGCTTCACTTCGCGGGGATAGAAATTTATATATATAGTACATAACCGAGGAATCTCGGTTCTTCCATTCCGCCACCGCACGGAGATAGAAATTTATATATATAGTACATAACCGAGGAATCTTGGTTCTTCCGTTCCGCCACCGCACGGGAATATCTTCCGCTTCACCTCGCGGGGATAGAAATTTATATATATAGTACATAACCGAGAAACATCGGTTCTTCCGCTCCGCCACCACACGGGGATATCTTCTGCTTCACCTCGCGGGGATAGAAATTTATATATATAGTACATAACCGAGGAATCTCGGTTCTTCCATTCCGCCACCGCACAGGGATATCTTCCACTTCACCTCACGGGGATAGAAATTTATATATATAGTACATAACCGAGGAACCTCGGTTCTTCCATTCCGCCACCACACGGGGATATCTTCTGCTTCACCTCGCAGGGATAGAAATTTATATATATAGTATATAACCGAGGAATCTCGGTTCTTCCGTTCCACCACCGCACGGGGATATCTTCCGCTTCACCCGCGGTGATAGAAATTTATATATATAGTACATAACCGAGGAACCTCAGTTCTTCCGTTCCGCCACCACACGGGGATATCTTCCGCTTCACCTCGCGGGGATAGAAATTTATATATATATATTTATGGCTCAAAAGCCATCAACATAAAGGAGGCAACGTTTTCATATCATCCCTCTTTTGTGCTTGTCTTCCGAAGGGGAACGCCTATATCCGCCCCTTCCCATGCAAATGAAGGCTTTAGTACATACTGGGCTATTTAGAAAGAATAACCCTTTTTTCCTTTTCACTTGGGTCCTCCATTACCACAGACAAGGAGCCCAATAATGGTTACTAGCCCACTCTCCTCCCTTTTATAGGAGATCCTTTTGTCTTTGTTTCTTTTTCTATCTTCCTCCCCTTGCCTTTTCATCTCCTTCTTCTCCGTCTGTTCGTTCCTCCGCCGCCATACTCCATTTCTTTAATCCCTTTTTTCAGCCCTTTCTCTTTATTCTCTGACCCTCAAAATGCATTCTACCTTCTTCCAGGAGACAGCGGGTCGTTATCCACATCGCAAGAAAAAGGCCGGTCAGCCGTCGGCTCCGTCTTCTTCTTCACTTTCCCCGGTCACCACCACACCTGCTTCATCTCGTCTGTCCTCCTCTCCTCCTCCTGCATCCCGTTTTACTTCCTCTCCGGAGGAAATCAGGACAATTAGTCTTTCCTCGACTTCTCTGGTATTTACAATCCCTAGCTCCCATACTTTTTCTCCCTCTGCCACCAATATCCAGAAGTCGCCTTCTCCTTCATTGCAACCTGGGGATGAACCTGGGGAGGATGCACCTTCATGTCAGCCAACGACAGAGGCTGGCTCACCCCAACCTTCTATCTCCCCTGAATACCATTCTTCTTCCGAACCCATGGCAGTTGATATCCCCTTACTGCAAACTTCTCCCTCCACTCATCGCCTAAAGAGCCCTTCTCCTCCCACAAATATCATCCCCCTTCTCGCCATCATCAGTGAACTTCCCACTTCAGTATCATCTGTCCCATCTTCTTCCTTTTCTCCCAGGAGTCTTCGGATCCGAAACTTAGAGGAAGTGGTTCCTTGCATGGAGAGCCTATGCCCTGCTCTGGATTTGGTATGTTTTCTCAATTAGCTTTCTTAGCTTTGTCTTACTAACCGATTTATTTTTCACAATCGGCATGCAGGCCTTGACCAACCATCAAGAGTTGGACCGCTCCCTACATCAATATCGGGCTCAAGCTCAAGAATGGGAGAGGCGACAAAGGGAAGATTTAGCGAATACTCAAAATCAAGAACGGCTCCTATTGCAACAATTGCACCTGTGCCAAGAGAAATTAGCTGAAGCTCGCCAACAAATTCAGAAGGATGCTGACACTATTGCAGCGTTAAGGGAACAACAGCGTCCAGGTGTGCAGCCATCCGTCCCCCAGCGGGAAGTCCAACCGGCTCCCCTTGAAAAGGAGTCTTCCTCGGCTCAAGAGTTAATATGTCTCCAAGGGCAGGTAGCAGAGCTCCTCAAGGGGAAGCAACAGGATTCCGACACCATCGCTCGCCTTCAGGTTCAATACCGACAAGCACAGGATAAGATAGGAGACCTCCGCACCCGCTTATGCAAGGAGGTACAAGAAAACTCATCCCTCATAAATTCCAGGGTGCATGCTCACGCCCGTCTACGCAGGCAAGAGACTTCCCTCCAGAGGTTGGGCACTGAACTCGCCCGGACCAGATCTTATTCTTGTGCAGCAGGACCAAAGTTCCCGAGCCGATGATGTTTCCATCCTAGCCGATGCTATTATGGAGGTGTCGCGATGCTATGTGGACGTGCGTCGAAATCTTCAAGAACAATAAGAAAAATGCGAGAGGCTGCATCGAGAGCGAAGCCCTGACCGTCCGAACTGCCAGGAGAGACTCATCATTTTACTGCGCGCCACTTATCAGGACGGATTTAATGAAGCGGTTCGGCAGTATGCCGACCAAGGATTACCTCCTCCCACTTATCCTTCATTTTCTTTAAATTGGGAGGTTGGTTTTCGACGTTATCCTCCCGACCGATTTAAGCTGTAATTCGCTATCTTGTTTTGAAATGGGAATTTCCTTTCCATTTTCTCTCTCTTCTTCAAGATTTATAATCAGTACCGTATTGCTCTTGTAAATAACTCATTAATGAAATTTGGAGAGTACTTGGCATCTAATTAACGCGATCAAGTTAAGAAGTATTCCCCTTCAAAGTCTCATAATTTGTCTTCTTCTATTCCCTACTTCTCATACAGTGTGAAAAAGTTTTAAATGAATGTCATTCCAAGGTCGTGGAAGCTCTTTGCCTTGGTCATCTTTCAGATAATATGCTGACCCCGCTACGCAGTGCGTTATTTCATAGGGTCCTTCCCAGTTTGGAGCTAGCTTCCTAGGGTCTCCAGTGGGATTAACTTTACGCAAAACCCAATCCCCTTTTTGAAATCTCCGAAGCATCACTTTCTTATTAAAGGCTCGCTGCACTCTTTGCTTGTAAAATTTCGCTCGCCTCCGTGCCATCTCCCGCTTCTCCTCCACCAAGTCCAATTCAGTGCTTCGGATAAGTTGGTTCTGATTTGGTTTGTATGCCTTTATCTGAGTGCTATTTAATAGAACCTCGACCAGAATAACGACCTCCGTTCCGTACACCAAACTAAAGGGAGTTTCTCCTGTTGCTGTCTTGGGTGTAGTTAGATAAGCCCACAGGATGCCTGGCAACTCTTCTGCCCAGTTTCCCCTCTGAGCTCCCAATTTGGTCTTTAATCCTTGAATGAGGATCCTGTTAGTCACCTCCACTTGCCCGTTCACTTGAGGGTGAGCTACCGAAGTGAAAGCCTGCTGAATGTTGAGACTTTGGCACCACTCTTGGATCTTTCTCCCTTGGAACTATCATCCATTGTCACTGACTATTTTCCGAGGAATACCGTAACGACAAACAATATTTCTCCATAAGAATTGTATCATAGCATTCTCGGTAATTTTGGCTAGGGGCTCTGCCTCCACCCATTTGGAAAAATAATCCACAGCCACCAATAAAATCTTCTTCTGTAAAGGTGCCGATGGCATCAAACCTACTATATCCATTCCCCATTGATCAAAAGGACAGGAAGAGATCACGGCTTTCATTAACTCAGTCGGTCGTTCAGAACGGTTGCTATGCTTCTGACAAGCGATGCAGGCTTGCACTATACGAGCAGTATCTTGCTGAAGAGTAGGCCAAAAATATCCTGCTAATAAGGCTTTTCTTGCTAAAGCTCTCCCTCCTAAATGGTTGCTGCATCAACCTTCATGAATCTCCCGGAGTACCCATTCCGCATCCTCATTTCCCAAGCATTTCAACAAGGGTCGTCCGAAAGAAGTCTTGTATAAGTCTTCATTTAAGAGGGTGAACCGTTTGGCTCAGTTTATTAAAGCGGATGCCGCTATTTTTTCTTCAGGGACCTTCCCGTGCCTTAAATTAGCTATGATATAAGTCCTCCAGTCAAGAATTAGTCTTGATTCGGGGGCGTCTTCCTCCACGCTGCATATTGCTAAGGAAGTATGGATTTTCGTATGGACCATTTCCGAGGACTTCATTCCTTCCATAGCACTAGCTATCCGAGCCAATTCATCTGCCTTCCCGTTGTTCTCCAGCGGGATTTGCTTTAAGAGGACTTGACGGAATTGAGCTTTTTCTTTTTCAAAAGCCTTCAAGTACTTATGCAACCTTTCCTCTCGAACCGCAAAAGAACCTTGAAGTTGTGATATCACCAACTGGGAATCCGAATGGATTACAACAGAAGAAGCCCCCACCGCTTTAGCATCCTGCAATCCCGCTAGGATGGCTTCATATTTCGCCTCATTATTAGATGCCCGATATCCCAGCCGAACGGCTAATCGAGTTTCTTCACCATCAAAGGAAATTAGTAAAACACCGACGCCGCTTCCCGTAGATCCCGAAGAACCGTCTACGAATATATTCCATGCCTTTGTTCCCTCCTCTTTTGTTGCCGAATCATCTTCCGAGCCACAGGGTACCTCTGCCAGAAAATCAGCGAGCGCTTGGGCCTTGTCAACCGTTCGAGGTTGGTAGTGAATATCATACTCGCTTAGCTCTACCACCCATTTGGCCAATCTTCTAGAGAAATTGGGCTTAGTGACGACCTTGCCCAATTCGCTGTGTGTTAGAACGGTGATGGGATGAGCCAAAAAGTACGACCTTAACTTGCGGGCGGTTAGCACGAGGATATATGCCAACTTCTCTACCTCCGTATAACGAAATTCCGCCCCCTTCAGGATATGGCTGGTATAATAAATAGGCTGCTGGTGAGAACCTTCTTGTTTCAATAATACCGAACTAACGGCTCCCTCTGAGATGGCCAGATACATCCATAAGGGTTCTCCAGCTATTGGTTTGGCTAACAGCGGGAGTCCAACCAAATATTTCTTCAACTCTTGGAAAGCTTGTTCACATTGATCATCCCACTGAAATTTAGTAGCCTTGCGCAAGATCTTGAAGAAAGGCAGCCCTTTGTCAGCCGATCTGGCTATGAATCGTGATAAAGAAACGATCCTGCCCACCAGCTTCTGGGTTTCCCGCAGATTAGCGGGTGACTTCATATTACATAGTGCTTGCACCTACTTAGGGTTGGCTTGCAACCCTTTTTCAGTCACGATGTACCCCAAGAACTTGCCGCTCTTTACCCTGAACAGGCATTTGTTAAGGTTTAGCTTCATATTAAACCACCTTAATGTAGCGAAGGTTTCATTTAAGTCCTTGACTAAATCCCGAGTGGCTTTCGATTTGACCAATATATCATCCACGTAGACTTCCACATTTTTCCCTTTCTGTTCTGTGAAGATTTTGTCCATAAGGCGCTGATAGGTGGCCCCTGCATTCTTTAATCCGAACGGCATTACCACATAAGCGTATAACCCTCCCGCAGTCACAAAGCTAACTCTCTTTTGATCTTCTTTGGCCAATGGTATTTGATGATATCCTTGATATGCATCCATTAGGGACACCACTTCATAACCCACAGTAGAATCCACCAATTGATCAATACGAGGCAAGGGGTAGCAATCTTTAGGGCATGCTTTATTTAAATTCTGAAAATCGATACACATCCTCCATTGCCCCGAAGGTTTGGGGACTAGGACTACATTGGAAATCCATTCGGGAAACTAGATTTCCTTTACATGACCCGCTTTTAGCAGTTTGTCTACTTCTTCGGCTATGACCTTGTCCTTTTCCGATCCAAAATGTCGCCTCATCTGTTGGACGGGTCGGGCTCCTATAGTGATATTGAGATGGTGTTCAGCCACTCAAGGGTTGATCCCCGTGAGATCATGCACATCTTTTACAAAGATGTCTTCATTCTCCTTTAGGCAACCCACCAGCTCTTCTTTGGTTTCCAGCTGTTGTGCTATCCGTGTGGCCTTTCCTGGAGCGATTTCCACCAGTTCTCCTTCCTCTATTTTGCTAGCCTTGGGGGGGATTCCTCCAGGACACAGACATCAGTGATGATGACAGCTTTGCCTTTGAGGTCATTGGTTCGGGCTTTCTTCTTATCGTCCCGAACCATTTGCACGTAGCAGCTCCTGGAGGCCTTCTATTCTCCAAGGACTTCTCCCACCAATTGACCCACTGGAAATTTCATCTTCTGGTGGTACGGGGAAGCGACGGCCTGAAAAAGGGTAAGTAAAGGATGCCCAAGAATAGCGTTATAAGTGGACGAAGCGTCCATAATGAGGAAAGGATTTATACTGGTTTTTTAGCTGAGCTTTACGCCCAGAGTTAGAGGCAATGAAATCTGCCCTGTAGGGTGTACTACATGGCCTGCGAATCCAAAGAGGGGGGTGGCCACATCTTCTAGCTGGGCATTCCCCAGCTGCATCTGTCCAAAGGCATCCTGAAAGAGGATATTGACGGAGCTTCCCGAATCAACCAACACCGGGCCACTTCATAATTAGCCAAGGATATACGAATAACCAAGGCATCCGTATGGGGAAGTAGGACACCCTGTAAATCTTATGGCTCGAATGAAATGGGCGGTGCAACTTGGATAGTCTGGTCGGTGACGATGGCCAAACTCTCCATGAGATGGGCATACGACTTCCGTGCTCGGTTGGAGTCCCCATCAGTAGGTCCTCCAGCTATAACATGAATAACTCCCCGTGTGGGAGTGTTATCTAGACTTGATGAAGGGCCCTCACCTGATGGGCCTCCTTGGGAGACAACCTCTTGGGACGGCATTTGAGGGAAAGTGACTTGAGGTTGTTGATTATTGGGCCTTGGATGAGTTACATTGGGTCGGGGGCCTCGTCGTGCCGGTCCTCCTGCTTGGAACCTTACTTGCGGATATGCAGTATGGAGGCGATCCAATTCCTCCTGTAACTTGAAACATCGGCCACTAGTGTGGCCATACTCCGTATGATATTGGCAGAAGAATGGGGAGGGGCTGGGGGGGAGGTTACGTGGGATCCCCCTGTACCCTAAGGGTCATTGTAGCAAACCCTGTTGATCATAGAATTCCATCTCTCGTTCCTTCCAAGTCCTTGCAGGAGGAAGCGCTTCAGCGTCCATGATTTGTAATGGCAGGACGGGGCGAACACCTTGTAGCATTGGACGAGGTCTCAGAACCTCCTGTCGAAAAGGTCTTGTATACTCCCATCGAGGGGGCGCTTGAGGAGCAGCAGGACGAGCTCTTTCAGTTGGGACTGCTGCGGCAGTCCGTTCAGCTCTCCATACCTTTAATCCTTCTTCTTCACGGATAAACTGCTCCGCACGACTTAGTAGCTCCTCATAACTATCCACAGATTGTCTTAACAAGGAACAGAGGAAGGGGCCCTCTTTCAGCCCGTGCTGAATAGCACCTCTGAAAGATTTGGATCGGGCTGAGGGGATTCCTCTAGCTGCAGAAGTGAATCGGTGAAGATACCCCCTAAGGGATTCTGAGGGTCCCTGAGTGATATACATTAACATAGAGGCGTCCTTTTTATACGCCTTGTAGCTGACAAATTCCCGACTGAACATTCTCTGGAAATCAGTGAAACAAGTGATGGATCCTGGGGGCAGAGTATTGAACCACTTTTGTGCCGAGCCAGTTAGGGTGGTTCGGAAGACTCGGCACTTGAGAGAGTTAGTATAACAGTGGAGCGAGGCCGCTCCGTCAAATTGAGATATGTGCTCTTCGGGGTCCGTCAAACCATCATACTTATTGATCTGCGGACTTCGAAAGTAAGATGGAGGGAGCTCAGAGAGAATGTCCATTGTAAAGGGACTAGGCTCGTATATTTCCGGAGGTCGGGTTGATTGACTTTCGCCTTGTTCTTCCCTGCGCGTTTGGGTGAAGGGCATAGTGTTCTGAGGCATTCTTCCCCCAAGTCTGCCTCCGGGCAATATTTCCCCATTAACGGTTGTACGAGATGGAGGAGGCATTTCTGGGGGTGGGCCTCTGGAAGAAGGTTCACCGGAATGAGGATGCAGATATCTGGTCCTTCTCCTTTCCCTAGCGAGGGATTCTATAATAGCGTCATCCATCAGGGCCTTCAGCTGCGATGGTAGAAGGGTGATGGGGCGCTCCTCCGCTGCAGAGGTAGCAGGTTGTTGTACTTCTTCAGGTTGCATCTCGACGTCCAGCTCAAAGTTCCCACAGACGGGGCCAACTGATGTGGAACGGGTGAAAATCTGTTCACTCCTTTCCAATGCAGTGAAGCACGGAGGGAGATCTCAGAGGGTTCTCACGGGCCGTAATCAGTAAAGAAGAAGATGATGAAGTAGATGAAACGCAAGAAATCGACGCCAGTAATCGAGATTCAGACACAAGATGTAACGTGGTTCGGAATAAGGATTCCTACTCCACGGAGGTGAGCTTTCTTACCGGATACAGTGCCTAAGAACTTTCACTATGAAGGTTCTCCTTTACAAAAAGTAAGTTTCCAAAGGTGGAAGAGAAAAAACCTCTTACAATGATATCATAAGACGAGAAAAATACAAGAGATGTAATAATGACAGATCTCCGTCCTTCTTCTCCGGCAAGGCGGTCGTCGCTCCTCTTCTCTTCCTGCATCTCCTCCTCTCTTGCTGGGTTGGAATAATTGCGGATCCTCTTTTCCTCCTTGCTTCCTCCCTTTTATCTTCCCTTTTCCTTCATCGTAACGTCGTGGGTTATCTCCATCGTACACGTTGCCACCACCTCCACCTGGAGAATAATTCTGTTACAGATCTGACGAGTGAAGACTCATTGGAATATTGCGTGGGGCCTCCCAAGCCGTTGCATAATACCTTTTCCTTTACTTTTCGGGGAACTAGGTTACACTATCTCCCTCAACCCTCCGCTTTGAGTGAAGCTAGCTCAGGTCTATAGCCCACGGGTGCCCTAGCCCTAGGGTTCCTCATCAATCCGAACAAATTCCTCTTTTCCCCGTGCCAGACTTCCTTCGTATAACCGTATTAATCGGGTTAAGTCGACCCTCTATCCATCCCATCGGCTTCTGGAATTATCTAGCTGAACCAATTCTTGCTCCACTCTTTAGCGAAGTGCCTTCTGTCTCTTCTATGCTGTGTCAATTACTTATTCTAACTCTCCCGTGCAAATTGCTTTCGATGTTCTCCTGTACCAATGGCCTCTGATATTCGCACCCGAACCAATGGCCTTTGATATTCGCACCCGAACCAATGGCCTCTGATATTCGCGCCCGGACCAATGGCCTCTGATATCCGCGCCCGGACCAATGGCCTCTGATATTTGTGCCCGGGCCAATGCTTCCTTTTCTCCCTTCGCTGAGTCGAATATTTTGGATCGGATAATGGGTCCCCGCTAACCCTTCTATCGGGGATTATGTAGAAAAAGCATCAGCAGTATCATTCGGAAACAATGGCAAGCTCAAAATCATCGGATCAGGTGATATTGAGCTCAACTCAAACTTTACTATTCAAAATGTATTATTGGTAGAAAATTTCCAATATAATTTACTTAGTGTAAGTCAATTGTGTGATAATAACTATATGGTCATATTTCTAGAAAATGAATGCGTAATTAAAAGAAATGAAACCTCTAAAACAATTCTTAAAGGAACCAGAAATAACAATATTTATGCTATTAATTTAACTAACTCCTCAACCAAGTGTCTTATGACACGGTAAGAAGAATCTTGGTTGCGACACCGATGACTCAGTCACTCGCACCCAAGACTCATCCACAAGATGAGTCAGAGTGACTTAGTCAAAGGTTTGCCTAACCTGAACAACTTGTATAATAAAATATGTAATGCTTGTCAACAAGGTAAACAATCTAGGACACAATATCAACTAACTAATCAAGAATGAACCAAAATTGTTCATGAGGTCCTACACATGGATCTATTTGATTCACACGGAGCTAAGTGACTTAATGGGAGTCAATTTTGCTTTGTCATAATTGACGACTATTCTAGATTTATTTGGGTTAGGTTCATCAAACACAAAAGTGATACCCTAGATCAATTAATCAACCTATTTAAACTAATAGAAAATCAACAAAACCTTAAAATCAAAAGACTTAAAAGTGATCATGGTGGTGAATTCGAGAACCACAGGTTTACAGAATTTTGTCACCTAAATGGATACCACCATGAGTTCTCATGCCCTAGAACCCCACAATAGAATGGCCTAGTAGAACGTAAAAATACAACCCTACAAGAAGCCGCTAGGACAATGTTAAATGAGTATAACCTACCCGATAGGTTTTGGGCAGAAGCCGTTAGTAAGCCTTGCTGTCTCCAAAATAGGATCCTTATGGTAAAGAGGCATCTTAAGACCTTGTATGAGATTTATCGCGATAAAATACCTAATATCAAGTACTTTAGAGTATTTGGATGTAAGGTACATATCTTAAACACTAAAGATTACCTAGGAAAATTCACATCCAAAACCTCTACTAGAATCTTTCTAGGATACTCGACTATGAGTAGAGCTTATAGGGTATATAACCATGACACCCTTAGAGTTAAAGAGACTATTAATGTAGTGTTTGATGAGGGACACGAACCTATAAAACCCCTAGCAACCCCAATTAGTGAGTCAATTCATACAAGACTCGACTCCAATCTTGAGATCGAATCTAGTATTAATCCTAACCTAAGTCAACCAAGTCAGCCTATTGACCAAGTGATAGGTGACTCTAACACAAGTCAAACTAGGACTCAAACAAATCATCCTATCAACCAAGTGATAGGTTATCCAAGCCTAGGAGTTCGAACTAGAGCTTCATACTGAAACCTTAGTCAAATCTCCTTGATTTCCAAAATTGAACCCAAAACCATTAACCAAGCTCTTCTTTATCTTGATTGGATTATTGCAATGAGAGAAGAGCTAACTCAATTCACTAGGAATGAAGTATGGGAATTAGTACCACCACCTAAAGATAAAACAATCATTGGAACAAGGTGGGTGTTTCGAAATAAACTTGATGATAAAGTTAAAGTAGTTAGAAATAAAGCTAGATTAGTCGCTAAAGGGTTTAGTCAAGTCGAAGGTATAGATTATGATGAGACATATGCTCCAGTAGCTAGATTAGAGTCCATCCTAATGCTATTAGCCTACGCTGCACATAGAGGATTTAAGTTGTTTCAAATGGATATCAAGTTAGCATTTTTGAATGGACTTATTAAGGAAGAGGTATACGTTAGTCAACCCCCCTGATTCGAAAGTCTAGATAAACCCGACCATGTCCTTAAACAAAAGAAAGCTCTTTATGGACTCAAACAAGCTCCTCGAGCTTGGTATAAGAGGCTTTCGATTTACTTTAAGTCCAAAGGATTTAACCAAGGTTTAGTTGTCCCAACCCTTTTCGTAATAACCATAGGTAAGGAAATATTTATACCCCAAATTTATGTAGACGATATCATTTTTGGAAAACCCAATTCAATCCTACTAAACGAATTCATTTCACTTATAGAAAGTGAATTTGAAATGAATTTAGTAGGTGAGTTGAGTTTCTTCTTAGGTCTACAAATTAAACAAACTAAAGATGGAATATACTTACACCAACGCAAATATACTAGGGAATTCATTAAACGTTTTGGAATGCAAGACGCTAAAATTATTAATACCCCAATGGCAACAAATGTGAATATAGGAGAAGATGCAACCAGAAATTCAATTGACTTAAAATACTATAGAAGCATGATAGCGAGCCTCCTTTACTTAATTGCGAGACGACCTGATATCTTATTTGCAGTAAGTATGTGCGCAAGGATCCAAACATGTGCCAAGGAATCTCACCTAACTCTAGTTCAGCATATCCTTAGATATCTAAAGGGTACACTTAATGATGGTATTTAGAACGCTAGATCTACCGAGTTCGAACTAATCGGCTACTCTGACTATGCTAGTAGTAAGCTCAATAGAAAGAGTACGAGTTGTTGTTGTCAACTTCTCGGCTCGAGTCTAGTGAGTTGGTGCAATCGGAAGCAACACTGTGTTGCCTTATCTACAACCGAAGCCAAATACATTGCGATGGGTGAGTGTGTCACTCAACTTCTTTGGATGAAGCACACTCTCCGAGATTTTGAGTTAGACTTTAAAAACAATAAAATTAATGTAGATAACATTAGCTCAATTAACCTAATTAAAAATCCAATATGTCACTCTATGACCAAACATATATAGGTCAAACACCATTTCATTCGAGAACATGTGGCCAACAGAGCCATACAACTCGAATACGTCGAATCAAAGTCCAACTTGACAGATCTATTTACTAAATCCCTACTCGAAATTGAATTCAGTCTATTAAGATGAAAATTGAGCATGTGCGTAGTAGAGTAGGAATTTACAAATTATATTTTCTTATTACTACTTTTTACTTTTCATGTTCATGGAACTAACTTAGGACATACCTTAGATATCATGTACCTATATATTTAATACATCTCACAACACATAGGACTAATGTGTTTGTGTACTTAGCCACGTAGATGGGAGTGAGATGGTAGGACCTGACTCCTGGTTCCAGATGTAGAGCTAGTGCATCGCCATAAACTACGGAGTATAATCATCTATATTAACCGACTCTGACCAGAACTTGTTGATCTTTCATGTCAATCAAGTCAAATAAGAGTTGAACATTCAATAGATGAGCTTATTTTTAGTATATTATTTTCAAAATAAAATGGAACATGCTTGGACTTCGTACTAAAACTTAATTTTTTTTTTCAAAACCCCTCTTTCCGATTTATGCAAAAGGGGGAGAAAAGGCCAAAGTTAAGGGATTATTTTTTTTTATAACTTAACTTTGTAAGTTAATTCTATATTCTTATGACCAAACATTAATGTTTTACTTGAGAAAGGGGGAGAAAGGCCATGTTAAGAAATCTTCTTAACTTAAACTTATTTTATTTTTTATCTAAGGCCAACCTTAAGTAATTTTTAATTACTTAAACTCTTCCTAAATAGAAAACATCAAGGGGGAGGATTAAGATCTTCTTTCAAGACTCACCCTCGGTCAAGGGGGAGGTTTCCTAAAGGGGGAGTACTTGGAAGAAAGTTTCTATTACTCCTACTTAATCATGCATATTATTATTCTTCATGCATATTATTTCCTTAACTTTGTATGTGGGTTTGCCATAGATCAAAAAGGGGGAGATTATTGGTGCAGTGGGCACCTAAGTCAAACCTAAGTTTTGATTATAGCAAATGATACAAAGTTAAGCTCATATCGTTATCTCATGAGCTAAATCGAATGTGCAAAAAAGTGCTAAAGCTGGAGCTGAAAGTTAGCGACACCCAGAGGAAGTCGCGATGGTCTGGTGAAACTCGAGTGACTTCAGAGGGAGCCGAAGAAATCAAGTGGAAGGCTGAAAGAGAGAGCTACAAAGTAAGTATCGAGGTAAGCTCATGTGTGTGAGCGTAAGTCAGGTCGTATCCTCCTTACGGGGATGGTCTTAAGAGGAGATCCGACCAAAGACATCCCATGGATGGTCTAGGTCGAGATCGGACGGTCGGGGGACGTCGAAATTATGTATTTATTAAGCTAACTTGTGATTTCATCAAGCATCAGTCGACTGCACACAAGAGCCACTTGACTACCTTCATCAGTTGATTGTTGAGTGTTGCGACTCGACTGATGTTGCCGTCAGTTGATTGATGATGGCCATCAGTCGACTGATGGTCAAGGATCAGCTTCGAGGAGTCAAGCCTTATCACCTCATTCCAAGGGGCTTTGTGCCTTGTTTTGATTGGCTGAGGATGCACTCGATGAGGGGCTCAAAAACTATAAAAGGAGTGCTTCTCTAAAGGTTTTTCATCAATTTCACAAGTGCCCTAAAGCCTCCATAACATGACGAAGTGCTACAGAAACGCCGACGACACAAGCCTAAGCCTCCATCCTTTTGGTCGTCGGTAAAAGTTTTTTTAGCCGTCTATTAATTCTTGTATTTACTTTCTACTCTATGAGTTTTTATTGCAACGAGGTGAGGGGGAGTGTCCCTATACCTCATTCTTTGGCTTTTGTGTATTTGATTTAACTCCTACCTCCAACGAGGAGGAGTTCATTAGTGATTTTCCCTCTGTGCTTGGTCAAGGACCACTAGGGACTTGGAGTAGTAGCCGTAGGCTATGAACCAAGTAAAACCATATTGTGTTGATTTTATCTTTCCTCTGCATTTACTTGTGTTTTTGAAATGAATTCGACAAAAAAGCTTTTATCGCTATTCACCCTCCCCCCCTCTAGCGATCCACTCGATCCAACAAAATCCATATCTCTCATGAATGTTGCTTGTTCTACCAGATCTACGAAGATGTGGTGTCACAATAGGTCCAATCGATGGCTCATCACTATGAGTTATCGGTTGTGGTGCTTCACTAGGTATCTCATTAATGTCTATTGGAGTCTCTTGAGCCTCCTCAAGCTCAACGACACTCCTACTGTTTTCTTGTAAGAGAAACTCTTTCTCTAGAATACAACATACCTTGAAACAAACACCTTTTGTTCCACAAGGTGATAGAATTGGTAACCCCTTGTTTCCTTAGGGTATCCAATAAATAGACATTTATCAGACTTAGCATCCAATTTGTCTGAAATAGTCCGCTTCACATAAGCAGGACAACCCCATATCTTCAAGTAAGATAAATGAGGTTTCTTACTATTTCATATCTCATATGGAGTAGTTGAGACAACCTTGGGTGGCATTCTATTTAGCAAGTAAATAGTTGTCTGAAGTGCATAGCCCTAAAAAGACTTGGGAAGATTCGCATGATTCATCATCGACCTAACCATGTCCAACAAGGTCTGGTTATGCATCTCAGATACACCATTATGCTGCAGTGTATATGGAGGAATCCATTGAGACAATATACCATTGTCCCTTAGATAATCTAGAAACTCTTGACTCATGTATTAACCACCTCGATCCGATCAAAGTATTTTAATACTTTTGTCATGTTGTTTCTCTACTTCATTTCAGAATTCTTTGAACCTTTCAAAGGCTTCAGACTTGTGTTTCATCAAGAACACATACCCAAACTGTGAGTGATATTCGGTGAAGGTAGTGAAGTAGCTATAGCCTCCTAGAGCTTGAGTTGACATAGGTCCACATACATCAGTATGTATTAGACCAAGCAACTCTCCCACCAGTTCACCTTTTCCTATAAAAGGTAACTTAGTCATCTTGTTTTTTAAGCATGATTCACATGTATCGAATGAATCATATTCAAATGATTCCAGAATTCCACATCAATGTAATTTGGACATGTTTTTCTTAATTGCATAGCCAAGATGACAATGCCACATGTAGGAGGCTAATTGATTATCTTTTCGAGCATGCTTATTGCTCGCTTCAATATTGAAAATGTCACTGGATATGTCCAACGTATAAATATCATTGCTTAAAGTTCTAGTCTCATAAAGAACGCCATTCAAAGTTATGTAAAAATAATTGTTACTAAAAGTTAAATGGTACCCATTTTATTCAAACAAGAAATAGAAATGATGTTCGTTATCAATGAAGGAACATAAAAGCAATTGTTCACTTCTAAGACAAGTCCTGTAGGGAGTTTCAACAAATATTCTCCGATGGCGAGTGCTGCAACCTTTGCTCCATTCCCAACACGTAAATTTGACTCTCCCTTGACGAGTATTCTTCTATTTCTTAGCCCATGTATGCCATTACATATATGTGAGTCACACCCAGTATCCAATACCCAAGTGTCTGAGGAAATAGAATGAAAATCAATAATGAAGATATCTGAAGAAGATAGGGCATCTGATGCCTTATTCTTCTTCACGTACTCAAGATAAATCTTGCAGTTTCTTCGCCAATGGCCATCCTTACCATAATGATGGCAAGTGCCCTTTTGAGCTAGTTCTGCTTTTCAAGTCTTTTTCTTCTTCCCCTTTTGTTGTTCCTTTGACTTCCTTTTAGAACCTTTCTTCGAGGAATCAACTAACAACATCGTCCCCTGCTCATGCTTCACAGAAGGCTCCACAATCTTCAACATGTTGAGTATTACCACAGATGAACCTTCTTTCATCTCAGAGGTGAATCAAAGCTTGGAGACTTCGAACCTTTCGAATCTCACTTGCTCATCAAACAACTCATAAAGATGAAAGATTATGGTATGAGCATCCATATGTTCATGCTGCTTCGGCAGCTCGGGTACCATCGCGGCAAGCATGATGCAACTCACTAGTTCAGAATCACTCACATGTTTCTAATAGGCCAACAATTGGTCCAGAGTTACGTCGTCACTATGACGGGCGGGAAGAGGCTCTTCGAGGACATACACAAGCTTTTTTGCCTTGAGAACAATTCTCATGTTTCTAAGCCAGTCCAAGAAGTTAGGCCCAGCCAATTTATTTGAATAAAAAATAGTCCTGAAATTCAAAGACATCATGATCATTCAATTAACCTAGAAATACAAAGTCAGGCATTTATGAGAAAGATGAAAAATGCATCAATATACATTTACAAATCTCATTCATTTTTTAATTTTAAAACCCCAAAATCACTACGGGAGATTTTGGAATGGGCTGATATCCAACATAGATAAGAACAACCTTGGAGAGAGTCAAATAAGTCATTCATAGCTACGATGGTAGGTATCAAGAATACCGTATTGGTGCAATCAGCTAAGGTCACAATTGACCAGACTCGAGTTTGACTCGAGTAGTGTTTTGATGTTTGACATTGATGTCTGGCATGTGTTGGGGAGATTGTTGGTGCAATCGACCCAGGTCACATTTGATGTTTGATGATGGTTTGACCATTGTCATGGGAGAAGTCCAAGTCTTGTGTACTTGGCATGAAAATTCCAAGCTTGAGTCTTGGCATGGAAAGTCCAACATGGTTTGACAAGGAAAGTCCAAGCTTGAGTCTTGGCATAGAAAGTCCAACATGGGTTGGCCAGGGAAAGTCCAAGCTTGAGTCTTGGCAATTGAGAAGTCCAAGGGGAATATTGCTGGCATAAAGTCCAAGGGTGGAGTCTTGGCAGCATAAGTCCAATGGTTAGCGGCGTAAAGTCCAAGCGGAGTCTTGGCAGCGTAAGCCCAATGTGCCTTGGCGGTCTAGACCACATTAGCATGGCAATAGCTGATGGAAGCACCTGAAGGCTACCGTATGGATGACCAAGTCATGGATGACTTGGAGGGATCCGATAGGCATGAGGCTGATAGAGGTGGCGAAAGGCTTAGGTCTAGGCTAAGGGTGGTCTAGCAAGTATGGGGGCACCATACTTGGCTTAAAAGCTCATGTTTGAGGTGTATCAGTCGACTGGGGTTGATTCCTGGTCGGGAATTTAGGCACAAAAGCTTCTCGAGTTGACTGTTAGGGTTTGACAGTCGAGTGTGTTAGTGTCAGCCCTTAGTGTCAATCATGAGATGATTGATTAGGGATCATGTGTATCATATTTCATTAATAAAAGGCAAAGATTTTTGATTATATTTACTTTATGCATGTGTCAGCTAAAATAAATATAATAATGCCCTTGAATAGTAGGCTCTAATCTACAGTATATCAATTGGTAGAATTGATTTTGAGAAGCTATAGAGAACACTATTCTTAATATTCCTAGTCAAATATTAATAGTTAAGGGAAATATTAATACATTGAGACTAGCATGTAGGTCAATGGATGACTTGATCTCACAAGACATGGATATGTGATATCACATTGACACATGGGTATATATATTGGAGAATATATATACTGAATTGACCAGCCATGAGAAATTGTCATGGATCGTTATATGAGTGTCATATACTTTCTCATGTGACTATTGGTATGAATTGTCCTTAGACCTGAAGTCACTACGGTTTCCTAAATAAGGAGTTATGTACTTTGGTATCGTCTAACATCACACCGTAACAGGGTGCAGTATAACATCGATCACTGGGTATATAACAAATTATGCGGAGGGATGTGAGTGATGTAGATGGGATCTATCCCTCTTATATGATGGGAGTGATATCCTTGGCCTCTTGATAGAGTAGGACCACGAAATGCATGACCATGCTCAAATGAGTCAATATGAGATATTGAGCTCATTTGTTTGAGTGAGTCTACTTGGGGATCAAGAAACATAAAGATCGATAAGGGGATGACACAGTCTATGCCTCATTGATCGATCTAAGATATCAAAGATAGAAGGACACCATCATACATGATAATAGCCACGGAAAGGTTATCGGATCTCGACAATCTTGTAACTTGGGTAGCAATGATGTATTGCTAGATGCCGCTCATTGCTAACGTATCTAAAAATCTTTTAGATACATTGCCAATGTTACAAGAGCCTATAGGGTCCACACAAATGACATTCTGTTTTGAAGATGATTTCTTTTAGTTGGACTAAATGAACAATTAAGCATATGGCCAAGACTCGAGTTACACTCAAACTGGTTAAACTTAAGTGGTGTGTGATTGGCTCTTACGAGCTCAATCCATGGAGTAGGAACCATTCGATTCTGAACCACATTATATCGCTTGTGTATTTGTCTTGTGATTGTAATTGTCGTGTCTATTATTATTATTTTCGCTGTGCTAATGACGATTGTAGAGATGCAAGCACGAACGATCAAATTCCGCAACGACACTGAACTATTCACCCCCCCCCCTCTAGTGGCCATTGAGGTCCTAACAATTGGTATCGAGCCCGGGGCTCTTCTACGGATTAACAACTGGGAGCAAAGACGCTAGAGGGTGAAGAGGAACAAGATAGAGTTTGAAGAACAATTAAAATGAGACATCAACACACCGGTCCCATATACGCTTTATGGACGAGAAGACTTCAATTCATGGAAGAGACGGATTGAAGACTTTATTATGATGAGGGATTTCGAAGAATGGTCCACATTGATGGAAGGATTCAAGTATCCGAGAGGGCCAAAGGGTGGTTTCCTCAAAATGAAGAAGTGGACTGGGGAACAAATCCAAGAATTCGAGATAAATAAGAAGATAATAAAATTCTTGGTTGATTTGATTCCTAATAATATATTGTGTAGCTTAGGTGAATACAAGGATGCCATGGAGCTTTGGAGTGAATTGGCAAAGTATCATGTAAGTCCATCACTAGTCCAAGAAGAAGGGGAAGAAGAGGAATGCTCATCGGCTAAATTGGAGGAGATCGAAGAAGCAAGCACATCATCCTTACAAGCAAGTGAGGATTCGAAAGTTGATAAAGAATCAACATTTGGATCTGGATTGGAAGAGGAAGAAAAGGTGGAAGAAGCCTCCACCTCTAGGATTGAGGGGGAGGATATTAGATCATCCTCTATACCGGAGCAAGAAGAACATGAACGATCTACCTTCGGTCAAGAAGAAGAAGAAGTCAAAACCACCATCATTGACCTAGATAACTCAAGCATTTCGATTAAGAATAAAATTCATATTATATGCTTTCAGTGTAGGGAGCAAGGACACTACAAGAGTAAGTGTCCAAAAAGAGTTAAGAAGACTCCATCGGCGCCTAGAAATCAAGAGAAAGCTAAGGATGCTGGTGCCCCCATAATTAAAAGTAAGGAGCATATTATTTGCTTCAAATGCAACCAAAAGGGGCATTTTAGGAGTCAATGCCCTAGGGGGAAGAAAAAGGTCCAAGAGGGAGCATCACATGTAGGGGGAGCCTCTAAGGCAAACCCTAAAGTATATTTTAAAGCACCTTCTAGTTCTAGGATCAAAAAGCAAGTTTTTAATTCACTTGCAATTACTCATGAAAATCATGCTAGTAAAAATAGGTTTTATTGTTTAGGAGCTAAAAATGTCACCTTTAGGAATAAGGAGAAATTTGGGACTAGTGTCCCTAAAATAATTTTATCTAAGGACAAACCTAGATCGAACAATTCTAGACCTATCCTTCTTAGGGAGACCATTAGGAAGATAGAGGATCACCTAGGCATCAACCATAAATGGATTATACATATATCTAAAAATAAGAATATCTCAAGAGTTAATGAAAAAACAAAAATTGAGATATTAGAAAAGGAAAATAAAGTCTTGAGGTCAAGGCTTGAGAAAATGGAGAAGACCATTAGGATTATACAAAATCAAATGCAAGGGTCAAAAAAACAAAAATCTAGGTCAAGGAGTCAAAACCTAGGTTTTAGGAAGCAAGGTCCAAACAAAGGAAAACCTAAGCCCAAGGAGACCTACCATAATGTTCCATTCGATTTTGGAACTCAAGTTAGGTCTAGGAAAGCCAAGGTCTATAGGGAAGTCATCCCTAAGGTTGACCAAGGTACGTGCCTAGTGGCTATGGTTTCAAAGAAACCTAGGGAAGCCACTAAGAAGATCAAAGGGGGATTTACCTCTAGAGTTGACCTAGGCAAGACCCAAATGACCACGGTTTCAAAGCCAAGGAGGGTCATTAGGAGGGTATCTAGGCCTAGTGAATTCCTAGTTAACTCAAGGAGCTCCAATAGGTATTGGGTTCCTAGAAGCGTGATCGATTCACACTATATGAGTTTAGATGTGCCAACCTTGAATGGATGGGTAGTTAATCTAACCATAGTAAAGGTGACACTTTAGGTCATTTTCAAAGTTATGGGTATCTTGGAAATGTGGTTTGAATTTTAATCCTAAAGGATTTTAAGATGTGCCAATATTATTTAAGAAGTTTGATAAATTGATCAAATTGGCACAATTTAGGTCATAAAGTCTTCGTGTGCCATTTTGGGTTTTTGGCACACTTGATGGCTTAATAGTAATATGGAAAAATTGGTTTAATAATAACAAATGGCAATTAATGTTAAAATTTAGGTATTATATACCTTTATATTTTTTTTCCATTCTTGATTTGCCATATAACATGTCATGACATCATATCTACTTTTAATTGTATAATATGTCATGATCATGCTTAGGATTAAGGTTAAATGTCATGTATGCTTAGATTCCATTTTATGTCATGACATCATGATTTTGAGCAGATGCTTATTTATATCATCATAAATGTCATAATCATTCATGCATTTATTAAAATTGATGTAAGGACTATGACATGACTTGAAGTCTATGTATAAGGGAATCAAGTAGTGTTGCCCTAGAAAATGCATGAAATCCTAGTTTAGGAGAACAAAACCCACATCTCATATCAAATTGACTTGTATGTATTTTCATACACTTTAGACATATGTGATGTAGGGATGTATACTGAAAAGTCTATCTTTTGTATGAACATCTTTATTTTTAAAATAAGAATCACATGATCATTGTTTGCATTTTTATGGTTATGCAATATTGTCTAATACATTACATTGTAGATAACATGGTGTATAGTGTCACACGGGAGATCATGTTATCAGCTCCTTGTAAAGTATAAGTAAAGGCTCACAACTGAGATGGTTTTGGACAAACCATCAGAATGATTGTAGTGTGATTTGGTATTGGTTTGTCTTGACCATAGAATCACACTTGTACACTTTGAGTGTATTGAGCAGGACCGACTTAGAAGTGATTCGATTTATTGCTTACTACATAATCGAATCGGACCTCAGATATTATTATGTACATGCTCTTAATCCCGATATAATAACGGGCCCATATACTTAGTATTCATCTCTTTGATTTACCAATGGGCGAGATTTATAGATTAAATCGATAGGCTCGGTAAGTTGGGAGATGATATTACTTATATGGTATGTCGTTGATTATAGGAGGAAACCGTGTCCTATATATTAGGATGATGATGCCCCCTTGAGGAGCTCATAAGGTTCATCATGTAAACCCTGCAGGTGGACTTGGTCCGGCATGATGAAAAGGTTGAGTGGTCTACTCATGGAGTTAGATGTTCATTAATTAATGGTCAGTAAATTAATTAATCGATGGACATTCGAGATCTTAAACACGGGGAGAAAATGTAAAAATAATATATGGAGCCCATATTATCATATGGGGGTTGGTGAGGTAGATCAATGATGATCCTTTATTGGATTGGATCATCATTAGTGGATCGGACTTTATGTGGGCTTGATCCATGGGTGGCCAAGATCCAACTCCTCCTCATGGTCCCTAATGTAGCCTATTAACACCTCATGAAGCTTAGATCCAATGGATAGAAACAAAACTCTAAGATCCATAGGTAGAGATTAAATCTCTAAGATCCGACGGTTGAGATTAAATCTCTAGATTTGACGGTTGAGATTAAATCCCTAGAACTAATGGAGGAGATTAATTCATGACTTATCCCTAACTCTATAAAAGGAGGGCATGGGAGTTGGCATGGACAACATGAAAGGAGAGCTAGGGTTTGGGCGGCAAGAGAGGGAATCCTAGTTGAGATAGGATTAGGGTTAGGGTTTGGAGGCTAGGGCGACACCAAACAAGGAAGGTGTTCTCTTCTTCTTCCTTCTCCATTGGCCGGCGTCCAACTCTTTTCCAGCCCCTTTCCAGCCGGCTGGTGCCCAAAAGCCCTCTTCTCCTTCTCCTTAGGTGGTGGAAACAAGATATAGGGCTTCCCTTGGTGTCTTGGTTGTTTTCCATCATCTTCTCCTCCTAGTTGGCCGGCGGCAAGGGTTTGGTGTTCTCCTTGTTGGTTGGTTTAAGGGAGGAGAAAAACCTTATTTCTATTCATCCTCTTGCTTTGGAAAAGCAAGGAAGGAAGATTTGCGATCTTGGAGCTTCGACTTTTGGTAGACCGTCGCCCATACGACGTCCAAAAGGAGGAAGGACATACATTAGAAGATCAAGAGGTATATATATTCTCTTTTCTCTTTTGTTTGTTGCTTGTTTTTGTTTTTCAATTATAAGCATGTTATAAATCTGTAAATGGCTAAATAATACTTGGATCCCGAGCATAAACACAAAAAATTGGCGTTCCAGACATCGTCTATTCCGCGGCTACTCGTAGAATAGAGGATGGTCGCTTGAACAACTAGTTTGTTCAAGTAACCTCTCTAAACGAATAGCACGACGATGACTTGGTGGTTTGGGAAATCCCTTTTCTTTAGGATTAAATTTTTTTTAATCCGGGGACATCGAAGGGATCGCCATGGACAAGCTACCGAGGTGAAGTGAGGAGCGAAGTTTCCCCTCACGGACTCGATAAGCAAAACCCTTCATGTGAGATGTTACAAAATGAGTCAAGTTCATGGTGCATATTTTTTGCATCTACATGAACCCAAACTCATCTAAAATCTTGATGGATCCAATATAAGGTTTTAAAAATATTTTAAAATCATTTTGAAAAACCTTGGTGAAGTCTATCTTTTGATAGAAATCACCATTGATGATGTTGATACAAAGTGAGCTAAAATATTGAAGTTTTTCTTCACTTTTGAACTTTGTGTCAATTTTTCTATTTTATGGGAAAATTATTTTTCAAATATTTTTCATTCATTGTATTTGTTATAAGTATTATATGTATGAAGTTTCACAATTTTTCTTGTTACGTATAATTACTTATATATTTTTGAAATTCATTTCTGATAACTGAAAATCAGAATTTTCAGTTATCAGTCAACTGCCGCTTGATGGCAGTTGACTGATGTATAGTTCAGTCGACTGTAGACTAATAGAGTCGACTGCCATAGCTGATTTTAGGTAAACAATGATGTTTAGCCCAAGTTTCAGCTATGGTAAGGTTCCCTAACTGCTCCTAACCCTAGGATATGCTTTGGGAAGCATTAGAAAGGGTGAAAATCCATTGGATATGGATTAGGAGAATTGGTTTAGGGTGTGTATCAATTTAAGGTGTGGAAAAATTAAATGTTGAACTTTTAACCTTATTTTTGATAGTTTAGAGTACCTATTGACTTAGGGACTTCCCTGTTGGAGATCGATTTGAAGCTAGAGGGGGGTGAATAGCTTGTTTTTCATCTCTACAAAAATATTAGCAGAAGCACAACAAAAATAATAATAACACAAATGAAAAACACGCTAACACGATTCTTTTACGTGATTTGGAGATAGCGCTCCTACTCCACGGTGATCCTTGAGGTGGATCAACCCTAATCAAATCACTATGAAGCTTTCCTTTATAACAATCCTCCTCTTCTTACAAAGAATGAAACTTGAGCTTAGAGAGAGGAGGAGGGGATTTAAAATCACTAGAAAGCTTGAAAACTCGTGGAGGCTTGAGAGAATAATCAGAGAATAAGCATTAACCCCAAAAACCTCCACCAGCCCTCTTTTTATAGAGAGAAGGCTGATTTTCCTGTTGGAGCACCATCAGTCGACTGATGCACAACATCAGTCGACTGTCGGTGCGGTTAATGACTTCTGAATAGCCGGATTCACTAGATTCAGAGTCGTTTCCTCCAACGACATTCTCATCTGTCGACTGATCCATCCATCAGTCGACTGATGGAGTGATCAGTCGAGTGATCATAGGCTGCAGTCGAGTGTGACTCCACTCTGTGCCCATATTTAACTTGATCAGTCGACTGCCACTGTTTGCAGTCGACTGATTGCAACATCAATCGACTGCCACGACCAAAGTAGTCGATTGATGGTCAGGGTTTCACCCTAACTCAGTCGAGCACCTAACCAGTCGACTAATACATCGTATCAGTTGACTGATACTCATCAAGTATGAGTAATTCATACTTGATTTCACCCCCTATACCTAGACTCAACCTTCTAGCTCTTCCTTAAGCCTTGCGCCTCCAAGATCCCTCCGAGTCCACGACTTGTTCATCCTTTGCGCTTTGCTTCCAAGAGCTTCCTTCGGTATTGTCATGTCTTGGGTTTTCCTTTGCCAAATCGTGCTTGGACTTTACGCCGCCAAGTCTACATGCTTGGACTTACGCTTCCAAGACTTGCCTTTGGACTTCCTTTGCCAAGGTCCATTTGGACTTAATGCCGCCAAGACAACATGCTTGGTCTTATGCCGCCAAACCTTTACATTGGACTTCTCTTGTCAAGATCAGACTTGGACTTTGCCTTTACCAAGTCTTCATACATGGATTTCCCTGTCACTTGAACATGGTAACAATTAGATCACAAGTGGTTGCCTAACTTACATGATTATCCAAACATCAAAACATATAAAATGCTTGGGCCATTGTTGCACCAACAATCTCCCCCTTTTTGATGTTTGGCAATCATTTAAGTTAGGTATTTCAAGGATACGCACATAATCATATTTCCAAATCATACATCAAATTCTAACTTAAACATTTCTTCTCCACCTTTGACATACATCAAAAAGAGAAGAAAGAAAAAAAATCATATATTTCATAAAAGAATCGAATGTGTTATAATCTTTGAACTAAGGTATAGAATTGACATTTAGCTCCCCCCTAATCCAAGATATAGTTCATTTTGGTCAAGTTTATGGAGCTCACATTATCACAAAATACTTTCATGTTAGAGTAAGATAGCTCATAATCTTCTAAGTTAAGTTTCATCCATAGTAATTGAGCTACACAACCACCCATAGCCACATACTCGCCCTCGGTGGTGGATAGGGCAACACAAGGTTGCCTCCTACTACTCCAACTAACTAGGGAGGACCCAAGGAATTGGCATCCACCACTAGTACTCTTCCGATCCAATTTGCAACCGGCATAATCGGAATCGGTGTACCCAACCAAATCAAAAGACCTAGTCCTAGGTTACCATAGTCCTACATTTATTGTGCCTTTAATATATCTTAATATTCTCTTAACGGCAACTAAATGAGATTCTTTTCCACAAGATTGATACCTAGCACACATACCAACCGCAAATAATATATCGGGTCTACTAGCGGTTAAGTACAAAAGGCTACCAATCATACTCCTATACAGTGTAATATCAATTTGTTTTCCTTCATTATCACTATCTATTTTAGTATTGGTTGCCATTGGAGTTGAAACTACTTTAGCATTTTCCAAACCAAATTTCTTAATCATTTCCTTAGCATATTTGGTTTGGTAAATATAAATTCCTTCACTTGTTTATTTAACTTGTAATCATAGGAAGAAATTTAATTCCCCAACTAGACTCATTTCAAACTCTTTTTCCATATTCTTAATAAAGTCTTGGAGAAGTTCATCATTTGTTGACCCAAAGATAATGTCATCAACATATACTTGGGCTACAAAGATTTCCGTTGATGTTGACTTTATAAATAGAGTTTGATCTACACTACCCCTTTTAAAGTCCTTAGAAATTAAGAAAGATGATAACCTTTCATACCAAGCCCGGGGAGCTTGTTTCAAACCATACAAAGCTTTTCTAAGCTTATATACATGGTTTGGATAGTCCATATTCTCAAACCTGGGAGGTTGTTCTACTTATACCTCTTCCTTAATAAACCCATTTAGGAATGCCGATTTGACATACATTAGATGGAGTTTGAAACACATATAGGAGGCATACCCTAATAGTATTCTAATAGATTCTAACCTAGCAACCGAGGCATATGTTTCAACATAGTCAAGTCCTTTAACTTGATTAAAGCCCCTTGCAACTAATCTTGCCTTATTTCTAGTAATATTCCCTTGGTCATCTAGTTTGTTCCTAAAGACCCATCTTGTAGTAATGATGGTGTTTTCATTAGGTCTAGGAACTAACTCCCATACTTGACTCCTTTCAAATTGAGCCAATTCATCTTGCATTGCTAAGATCCAATCCCGATCAAGTAATGCATCTTTGATTGTTTTGGGCTCAATTTGTGAAATTAGAGCTATATGACTAGTGGGATCCCTATGAAATGACCTAGTCCTAACACCTTGAGATAATTCACCCACAATTTGATCTAAGGGGTGATTTTGATGAATTATTATTTTTCTAGGAGGTGTATTAATTTGTGTTTTATCATAATTAATCTCAATCCTTTGCTCATCATTGGAATCACCTCTTACTCCCCCTTGATTTAATCCTCCCCCTTGATCATTACCCCCTAAGGTTAAATCTTGAAATTGTTGAGTAATTTCTTGATTTTCATTATTAATATCATCATCAATAGGGGATTTCCTAGGATATGTATTGGAAGTTTCATCAAATTGGATATTTGAAGATTCTTCAATCTTTTGAGTCCTTTTATTTTAAACTCTATACCCTACACTAGTGGATGAGTATCCAACTAGGATTCCCTCATCTGCTTTGGACTCAAACTTACCTAGGTTGTCTTTGGTATTTAAAATATAGACTTTATATCCAAAGACCTTAAAATAATGAATTGTTGGAATTGTACCATTCCACAATTCAAATGGAGTTTTTCCTAAAAGCCTATGAATTAATACTCTATTTTGGATATAGCAAGCGGTGTTAACCGCTTCCGCCCACAAGTAGCTAGGTAAGGAGTATGCATTAAGCATTGTCCTAGCCGCTTCTTGTAGGGCACGATTTTTCCTTTCCACAACCCCATTTTGTTGGGGTGTTCTAAGACAAGAAAACTCATGCTTGTACCCTTGTTTTATGCAAAAGGTTGAGAAATTACAATTCTCAAATTCTCCACCATGGTCACTACGGATCTGATTGATTTTGAGTTTTCTTTCATTTTCTACTCTTTTGCTAAATCCTATGATTATTCCTAAGGTTTCATCTTTATTTTTCAAGAAAAATACCCAAGTAAACCTAGAGAAATCATCTACTATTACTAGGCAATATTTACTACCAATCATAGATGGGGTACTATGACAATCAAATAAGTCCATATGTAAAAGTTCTAAAGGTAAAGCGGTACTAAGTAAATTTTTACCTTTGTGTGATGTTTTTGATTGTTTCCCTTCTTGGCATGCATCACACATTTTGTCTTTGAGAAATTTGACTTTAGGCAACCCTTTGACTAACTTCATTTTTGCTATTTTGGCTATGTTCTTCATGTTTATGTGTCCTAGCCTCCTATGGCAAAGCCAACTTTCTTCCTCTTTTGCAATAAGACACTTAGTAGAAGCATTAGTAGCATAGGATAAATCAACATAATATATATTTGATTTCCTAAAACCTACTAACATGCAATCATTTAGAGTTTTGTGTCTTATAAAACATTTTGAGGAATCAAATTTAACATCAAAGTTTGCATTATATAGTTGGCTTACACTAAGTAAATTAAATTTCATATTTTTAACTAATAATACTTTATGAATGGCAAGGTTGGGGGATACCTCAATTGTGCCCTTTCCTAGAATCTTAAGTTTGCCGCTATTACCGAAAGATACTTTTCCTTTGCTAGTGTGGTTGATAGTGGAGAATTTTCTCTCATCACCGGTCATGTGCTTTGAGCACCCACTATCAACTATCCACAAGCTTGGTTCTTCTACCTATATCACATGAAAAATACAATCCATAGGTACCCAAATCATAGGACCACTAGCATCAATTAGAAATTTCTTAGGTACCCAAGCCTTTCTACCCTTGCTTTTAATTATGGATTTTCTACTAACAAGAGATGTAAATACTACCTCCTTTTCCTTAGGCCTATATCCTAATCCGGTGTTGTTGTAAATAGCCCTTTGATCCTTAATAATCATGTCTAGGTATTTAGAGCCATTAGTAAATTTTTCTAAGCATGCTCTTAAGTTACCTATTTCTTTTCTTAATTCTTCATTTTCATCCCTAAGGGTACATTCATCGTCATCACTAGATAATTTACCACAAGATGTTCTACACTCTTAAGTGATTTAATCTCTATTTTTAAATCCTTAATCCTAGTTTTCGATCTATTCAAAAAATTTTGAAGACATGCAATAGTCTTGTAAAGTAAATCTACCTTAGGTGAGTTGTTTACCTCATCATCATCACTTGATGATGATTCGTCGCTTGAAGAAGAAGAGGACTCCTCGCTTGAGCTTCCGGCTTCTTCCTCCAATGCCATGAGGGCTAGATTCCGGGTGGCATGGCATACTTCTTCATCATCGGAAGAGTCCTCCATGCTTAGGGTGTCCCATGTTTGTGCCACCATTGCCTCCTTCTTCTTCTTCTCCTTCTTTTCCTTCTTTTTCTTTTCCTTCTCCTCCTTCTTCTTTAGTTTCGGACAATTTGGCTTTATATGCCCTTTCTTGTTGCAACCAAAACAAGTTACGTTAAAGGTAGAATTTGAACTATTTGAAGACTTACCTCTTGAGGATTGGAACATCCTCCTCACATCTTTCTTGGTGAGTTTCCTTGACTTCCCACCAAATTTCTTGACGTAATGTGCCACCTCGCTTGCCGATAGCTCATCTTCACTACTTGATGAGTCTTCCTCGGATTCGGATGAGGAGACAACTTCCTTCTTCTCCTTCTTCTTTTTGTCCTTCTTTCCAACAAAAAGAGCTATACCCTTCTCTTTGGATGAAGTGTTAGTTTGTTCATGTAATTGAAATTCACAAAATAGCTCATCTAACATAACCAAAGGGAGATCCCTAGAGACCTTATAGGCATCTACCATTGAAGCCCATAAGGTTGTTCTAGGGAAAGCTTGGATCACATACCTTACAAGGTCTTGGTTGTCGACCTTCTCACCTATAACATGTAGTCCGTTGACTACTTCTTTGAAGCAATCGTGCATTTGGCTCACGGTCTCATTGGTCTTCATGGAGAAGCTTTGAAGTTGGCTAATTAGGAGATCTCTCTTGGCCCTTCATGTTTCCTTGGATCCTTCATTGAGCTCTATCAACTTTTCCCAAAGCTCCTTCGCCGATTCAAATGGCCCCACTTTGCTTAATTGCTCTTCTGACAAACCACATTGAAGTGTGGTTGTTGCCTTGGCGTTGGCTTGAGCCTTCTTGGCCATGTCTCTCCTCCAATCTTTCGTCGGTATGGGTGCTCCGTGTTCATCCACCGGCTTCTCGAAACCATCTACAACACTAAACCAATTCTCAATATCATTGATTAAGTAATACTCCATCCTACCTTTCCAATAGCCGAAGTCGTTGCCGTCGAAGAACGGAGGCCTCGCCGTGCTATACCCCTCTTGGAAAGCCATTTTTGCTCTGATTGATTGTTAAATCTTCCGATGCGATCCGGGCTCTGATACCACTTGTTGGAGATCGATTTGAAGATGGAGGGGGGTGAATAGCTTGTTTTTCGTCTCTACAAAAATATTAGCGGAAGCACAACAAAAATAATAATAACACAAATGAAAAACACGCTAACACGATTCTTTTATGTGGTTCGGAGATAACGCTCCTACTCCACGGTGATCCTTGAGGTGGATCAACCCTAATCAAATCACTATGAAGCTTTCCTTTACAACAATCCTCCTCTTCTTACAAAGAATGAAACTTGAGCTTAGAGAGAGGAGAAGGGGATTTAAAATCACTAGAAAGCTTGAAAACTCATGGAGGCTTGAGAAAATAATCAGAGAATAAGCATTAACTCCAAAACCTCAACCAACCCTCTTTTTATAAAGAGAAGGCTGATTTTCCTGTGGGAGCACCATCAGTCGACTGCTGGCATGGTTAATGGCTTTTGAATAGTCAGATTTGCGAGATTCAGAGTCGTTTCCTCCAACGACATTCTCATCAGTCGACTTATCTATCCATCAGTCGATTGATGGACTGATCAGTCGAGTGATCACAGGCCGCAGTCGAGTGTGACTCCACTCTGTGCCCATATTTAACTTGATCAGTCGGCTGCCACTGTTGGCAGTCGACTGATTTCAACATCAATCGACTGCCACGACAAAAGTGTTGGTGCAGTGAGGCACCGAAATCGAACCTGTGTTTTGATTATAGCAAAGACACAAAAGTTAAGTCTATTTTGTTTTCTCACGAGCTAAATCGAGTGTGGAGAAGATTGATATAGCTGGAGCTAAAGGCTAGCGACACCCGGAGGAAGCCGCGGTGGTCGGGCGATACTCGAGTTACTTCGGACGGAGCCGAAGGAATCGAGTGGAAGGCCGGAAGCAAAAGCGACACGTAAGTATCGAGGTAAGCTCGTGTGTGCGAAAGTAAGTAAGGTCGTATCCTCTTTACGGGGATGATCTTAAGCGTAGATCCGACCAAAGACATCTTATAGATGGTCTAGGTCGAGATCGGATGGTCGACGACCATCGAAATTATGTTTTTATTGAGCTAACTTTAACTTGCAAAGAAGCATCACCGATCGCCTTGGAGGACTCGACCGCCGTGTATCACGATTATCGAAGGTCATCAATCGATCGATGTCGCCATCACCGATCGATGATGGCCATCGATCGATGGTCAATGATCAGATTCGAAGAGTCAAGGCTTATCACTCCACCTCAAAGCGGTTTGGTGTCCATTTGTGATTGGTTGAAGACCCACTCGAAAAGGGGCTCAAAGGCTATAAAAGGAGGGTCAAACCTAGGGTTTTAACAACAATTCTAAGCTTCCAAAAAGTCTCCGCAAAGCTACCGACAACAACGTGCTTCTTCTTCTCCGACGTCTAGGTTTCATTTCCTTTTTTTTTGTACGTCGGCTTTAATTTTAGTGTCGTTGCTCATTTACATTCTTCGAAGCTTTTTTATCGTAACGAGGAGAGGGGGAGTGTCCCTCTACCTCAAGTTCTTTTTGTATTGATTAACTCCTACCTCCAACGAGGAGGAGTTTGTTTAGTAATTTGCCCTCCATACGTGGTCAAGCACCACTAGGGCCTTGGAGTAGTAGCCTTCGGCTACGAACCAAGTAAAACCCTTGTGTCGAGTGTCTCTTTATTTTATATTTACATTTCCGCTGCAATTAATTTATTATCTCTCGAGTTTTAACGGACGAAAGAAAAACAAAAAGTTTTTCGCTATTCACCCCCCCCTCTAGCGAACCGCATCGATCCAACAATTGGTATCAGAGCTGGGGGCGCTTAGATTTAGTGAAACCACCAATCTAACTTTTTTTTACAGATTTGTTTTTTGTTCGTTTAAATTTTTCTCCCGCACTACTAATCCAAGATGAAGTCTTGGTACTCTTCGTTTGATTTTGTTTTGCAAGTATTCGCTTTTGGAGTAGCCGACGGTCAAACGGGCATAACTTTTTGTACAAGTTGACCCACGACACGGTCTACCTACCAAATCGAAGCCCTCGCAGAGATCTACACTTCTTACCGGGGTTTACCCCTGTAACAAGTTGTTTTCGTCCTAAAAAATCGACGTTTAGTAGCCTTTCGGGGACATCGAAGGTTGTGAGTACTTACTTTTTATTTAATTTCTCATTTCTTTGCTTAACTTTCTATTTTTTGTTTGTTTCTTTTTATTTCCCACACTACTAATCCAAGACGCAAGTCTTGGTACTTTCGTGTGTTTTTTTTTCGTTGCTAGGTCTTCTTTTTTGACTCCTTGTTTTTTGTTCTAATGGCCCATCTCGAGGGTTTTAGCACCGTCCGACCTCCGTTTTACAACGGAGATGATTTCCGCTATTGGAAAGGTCGGATGGAATGCTTTCTCAAAACCCAAATCGAGATGTGGATCATAATCCAAACGGGTTTCACACTTCTGACTAATGAAGTGGGTGACTCCTTGGATTATGATCAATGGACCGTTGCAACAAAACGACAAGTCGAAGCCGACGCCAAGGCAACACAAATCCTTCAATGCGGCTTATCCAAGGAAGAGCCGGCCCCTTCATAAGCGCAGCGATCTTTGACAAAGCTAATCGAGTTACACGAAGGATCGGATCAAGCTAAGGTTTGCAAACGTGATTTGTTATTCAATAAATTGTACACACTAAAAATGCAGGAACACGAGTCCGCGACGCAACTCCACGCCTGTGTCCAAGACATAGTCAACAACCTACACGCAATTGGGCAAAAGGTCGAAAACCGCGACCTTATTAGGTATGTCCTAAACTCTTTTCCGAGGACTACCTTATGGGCATCCATGGTTGATGCCTATAAGGTCTCCAAGGACCTTTCTAAAATTAGGTTAGACAAACTCTTTTCGGATTTCGAATTACATGAACAATCCAACTCGGAACCCGAGAGGGGTATAGCCTTGTTTGCAGGTTCAAAGAAGAAGAAAATCGCAAGCAAGCCACCACCACCCGAGGAGGAAGATGAGTCCGAAGAAGAAGTTGACCCGGAGTTGACTGCCGAACTAATGAACCTAGCTCGAAGGATAGCCAAGGGACGAAAGCGAACCACGACTTGACCCAACCAAGGTAAGCCTAAAAGTTCTAACATTAGGTGTTATGAGTGCACCAGGTTTGGACATATCAAGTCCGAGTGCCCCAAGCTCAACCACCAAGCACCTAAGCATAAGAAGGCCCTCAACGCGACATGGGAAGAAGCGTCATCCGAAGAAGACGAAGACCACGTCTTCATGGCGAAATCAATTGAGTCAGACACGGAGACCGAACTTGAGTCAGAACCTGAGGATGACTCGGACTACGAAGCTACCTTCAAGTCAAGCCACGGATACGCATCCGGTTCAAAAGATACCCTTAAGGTGAGTCGAGCTTTATTTAATACTTTACATAATACGGTTAGGTTTTTGTCTAGGAAGTTAGCTAAGTCCAAGTCCAAGGTCGAGACCCTTGTTGAGGAGGTTAAACTCCTCAAACACGAGGTCTCCCTAACCTCTTCGACTAGTCGAGTTCAAGAGAAGGACTCAACTCGAGTTGAAAAGCTCGAAGTGGAGAACTCTCTCTTGAAAAGTCAAGTCGAAGATCTTAGGAACACGTTGGAAAGGTTCACTTCGGGATCCAATGGACTTGACCTCCTACTTGGATCTCAAAGGGCCGTGTACAACAAGGCTGGACTCGGGTTTAACTCAAACACGACTAATAGGTCGTATATGTCGATTGTAAGTCGACATAAGAAACATGTCCAAGCATGGGTCCCTAAGAACTTTTTGATTTCAACTCTAGGATCCAACCCGTACTGGGTTCCCAAGGACCAAATCCACTATGTGGATAGACCGAACCGATTCAACGGTCTAGGGGGAGCCAGTACAAAACATGTTTGTGCTTTAACTTAGAAATTGCATGTTTTAACTTAGAATGTTTATGCTTTAACTTAGAAATTGCATGCTTTAACTTAGAAAGTTTGTACTTTAAAACTTGTGAACTCACTTAGAACAAAAACATAACCAACTAAAATTTTTTGAAAAGATTGAGCCTCGGGGAGCCTCTTTTCAAAAACATAACCAACTAAAATTCTTCGAAAAGATTGAGCCTCGGGGAGTCTCTTTTCAAAAATAACTAGTTAGACGAGGAAATAATTTTAGGTGAGTCAAGTCATCATTTTCTTGAAAATGGCTTTGTCTAAGGAAGTGGTCGATGATCCGATAAAAGAAGGCCCCTGTGCCTCGCCACGACCTGGAAGCCATGATCTTGAAAAGGTAAACTTGACAAGCCTAGGGTTAAATCCAAATCTAACATAAAATTACTTGAACCTAAATCCACTCAATCAACTTAATTGAAAGTCATCTCAAAAAACACATAAGTATAACATGCTTGATCATATAGACTCCGGTGAGATGACCTAGGGTTAACAACTTACAACCAATTTTCTTAACAAAAAATCTAACATCCAATCCAACCACCTTGTGCGTAGGATCAATGGATGTTGGACGTGTATTGCTCGACACATGACCGGGGATCAACTCAAATTCGCAAAGCTTCGATTCAAACGACAAGGATCGGTAGCCTTTGGGAATAACGGCAAGCTCAAAATCATCGGATCAGGTGATATCGAGCTTAACACAAATTTTGTTATTAAAAATGTATTACTTGTAGAGAATTTTGAATATAACTTACTTAGTGTAAGCCAATTGTGTGATAATAACTATAAGGTTATATTTCTAGAAAATGAATGCATAATTAATACCAACGAAACCTCTAAAACAATTCTTAAAGGAACTAGAAATAACAACATTTATACGATCAATTTAACCAACTCCTCAACTAAGTGTCTTATGACACTGCAAGAGGAATCATGGTTGTGGCACCGACGACTCGGTCACTCACACCCAAGACTCGTCCACAAGATGAGTCAGAGTGGCTTAGTCAGAGGCTTACCCAACCTCAACAACTTGGTTAATAAAATCTATAATGCTTGTCAACAAGGAAAACAACCTAGGACACAACACAAGTTAACTAACCAAGAACGAACCTCAAGTGTACTTGAGCTCCTGCATATGGATCTGTTCGATTCACATGGAGCCAAGTCTCTCAATAGAAGTCAATATTGCTTAGTCATAATTGGATTACTACTCCAGTTTACAGGTTAGGTTCATCAAACATAAAAATGATACCCTAGATCAATTAATTAATCTATTCAAATTAATCGAGAATCAAAAAGACCTTAAGGTTAAAAGACTTAGAAGCGATCATGGTGGTGAATTCGAAAATCAAAGGTTCACCGACTTCTGTAACCTAAACGGATACCACCATGAACTCTCTTGCCCTAGGACCCCTCAACAAAATGGCCTAGTGGAATGGAAAAATCGAACTCTACAAGAAGCCGCTAGGACCATGTTGAATGAATACGACCTACCCGATAGATTTTGGGCAGAAGCCGTTAACACGGCTTGCTATGTCCAAAATAGGATCCTTATGGTAAAAAGGCACCTTAAGACCTCGTACGAGATTTATCACGATAAAATACCTAACATCAAGTACTTTAGGGTATTTGGGTGTAAGGTACATATCCTAAACACTAAGGATTACCTAGGAAAATTTACTTCCAAAACCACGACCGGAATCTTTCTAGGATACTCGACTACAAGTAGAGCTTATAGAGTATATAACCACGACACCCTTAGAGTCGAGGAGACTATCAATGTAGTATTTGATGAAGGACATGAACCTACAAAACCCCCAAAGAATAATTAGCAAAGACCTAACTCTGATCCGGAGATCAGGTCTAGTGTTAATCCTAACCTAGGTCAACCTAGTCACTCTATTGATCAAGTGATAGATGACTCCAACCAAACTAGTGTTCAACCAAGTCACCCCATTGATCAAGCATTAGGTGACACAAACCCAACCCAATCTTGGATTTAGACTAACCACCCTATCAATCAAGTGATAGGAGATCCTAATCTAGGAGTTCGAACTAGAGCATCCTATAGGAACCTTAGTCAAATTTCCTTAATTTCAAAGATAGAACCCAAATCAATTGAACAAGCTCTTCTTGATCCCGATTGGATTATTGCAATGCAAGAAGAGCTAGCTCAATTTACTAGGAATGAAGTGTGGGAATTAGTACCATCACCTAAAGACAAAACGATAATTGGAACAAGGTGGGTGTTTCGAAACAAGCTTGATGATAAAGGTGAAGTAGTTAGAAACAAGGCTAGGTTAGTCGCCAAAGGATTTAGCCAAGTCGAAGGCTTAGATTACGACGAAACCTATGCCCCAGTAGCTAGACTTGAATCCATTCGAATGTTGCTAGCTTATGCCGCACATCGAGGATTTAAGCTATTTCAAATGGATGTTAAGTCGGCATTCCTAAATGGATACATTAAAGAAGAAGTTTATGTTAGCCAACCCCCCGGATTCGAAAATCTAGATAAACCCGACCATGTTCTAAAACTTAAGAAAGCTCTCTATGGACTTAAACAAGCTCCTCGAGCTTGGTACGAGAGACTTTCAATCCATCTTAAGTCAAAAGGGTTTAACCAAGGCTTAGTTGACCCAACTCTCTTTGTAAAAACCTTAGGTAAAGAAATATTCATAGCTCAAATTTACGTAGACGATATAATTTTTGGAACCTCTAACTCAGCCTTACTAAACGAGCTCGTTTACTCATGGAAAGTGAGTTGAAATGAACTTGGTAGGCAAAGTTTAGTTAAGTTTCTTTTTAGGTCTACAAATTAAACAAACTAAGGATGATATATACCTATATCAACAAAAATACACTAAGGAGTTAATTAAAAGATTTGGAATGCAAGACGCTAAGATAATAAACACCCCAATGGCGATTAATGTTAACATAGGAGAAGACCTAGAAAGTAAGTCCATTGACTTAAAATACTATAGGAGTGTAATAGAGTCTCACTGTACTTAGCGCAAGCCGACGATATCTTATTTGCGATAAGTATGTGCGCCGAGTTTCAAACACATGCAAAGAGTCTCACCTAACCCTAGTTAAGCGTATCCTTAGATATCTAAAGGGTACACTTAATGTCGGTATTTGGTATCCTAGATCTACCGAGTTCGAACTAATCGGCTACTCCGATTCGGATTATGCCGGTAGTAAACTCGACAGAAAGAGCACGAGTAGTTGTTGTCAACTACTCGGCTCGAGTCTAGTGAGTTGGTGCAGTAGGAAGCAACATTGTGTTTCCTTGTCTACCACCGAAGCCAAATACATCGCGTTGGGTGAGTGTGTCACTCAGCTTCTTTGGATGAAGCACACCCTCCGCGACTTTAAGTTAGACTTTACGAATACTAAACTTCACGTAGATAACATTAGTTCAATTAATCTTACAAAGAATCCAATATGTCACTCTAGGACCAAACATATAGAAGTCAAACACCATTTCATTCGAGAACATGTGGCCAACGGAGCCATACAACTCGAGTACGTCGAATCGAAATCTAACCTAGCAGACCTATTTACTAAATCCCTACCCGAAGCCGAATTTAGTCTATTAAGATGAAAATTGGGCATGTGCGTAATAGAATAAGAACTTGCAAACTATATTTTCTTACTACTATTTTTCATTTTGATGGAACTAGCATAGGACATACCTTAGATAACATGCACCTATAGATTTAAGGAGCCAGTACATCTCACAACACATAGGACTAATGTGTTTGTGTACTTAGCCACGTAGATGGGCGTGAGATGTTAGGACCCTACTCCAGGTTCCAAGATGTAGATCAAGTGCGTCAATATGAACCTCGGAGTATAAATATGCAACTAATATTAACCAACTCTAATCAGGAATTGTTGATAATATCATTTCAATCAAGTCAAACTAGAGTTGAACATTTAGATGAATTATTTTCACATACTATTTTTAAAATCATCATGCTTGGACTTAGGGTTTTCTTAAAACCCCCCCACTTTTTCCTTGATTTATGTCAAAAGGGGGAGAAAAGGCCAAAGTTCAATTTCAAATTTTTGAAATTGATAACTTAAAACTTTGATTCTGGCCTAAGTTAAGGGGGAGTAAGGTTTAGGTTTCAACTCTTCGGAATTGAAAACTTTAAAGGCCCAAGTTAAGAAATCAAAAGTTAAACCTTTTGACTTAACTTTTGATTACTTAACTTGCACTTATTTTTGACTCTAAGAAGCCTAACTTAACTTTTGTGTTTGGAGAACTAAAAGTCTTTTTCAAGTACTCACCCTCGGTCAAGGGGGAGGGTTCCTCTAAGGGGAGAACTTGAGAAATATTTTTACTACTCCTACTTTTGCTTCTTGTCTTTACTGTTTCATGCACTTAATTTCCTTAACTTTGTGTGTTTTTGCCATATATCAAAAAGGGGGAGATTGTTGGTGCAGTGAGGCACCGAAATCGAACCTGTGTTTTGATTATAGCAAAGACACAAAAGTTAAGTCTATTTTGTTTTCTCACGAGCTAAATCGAGTGTGCAGAAGATTGATATAGCTGGAGCTGAAGGCTAGCGACACCCGGAGGAAGCCGCGGTGGTCGGGCGATACTCGAGTTACTTCGGAGGGAGTCGAAGGAATCGAGTGGAAGGCCGGAAGCAAAAGCGACACGTAAGTATCGAGGTAAGCTCGTGTGTGCGAGAGTAAGTAAGGTCGTATCCTCTTTACGGGGATGATCTTAAGCGTAGATCCGACCAAAGACATCTTATAGATGGTCTAGGTCGAGATCGGATGGTCGACGACCATCAAAATTATGTTTTTATTGAGCTAACTTTGACTTGCGTGAAGCATCGATCATTGCACTTGGAGGACTCGACCGCCGCGGTATCGATCGGCTAGAAGGTCATCAATCGATGTCGCATCATCGATCGATGATGGCCATCAGTCGACTGATGGTCAATGATCAGATTCGAAGAGTCAAGTCTTATCACTCCACCTCAAAGCGGTTTGGTGTCCATTTGTGATTGGTTGAAGACCCACTCGAAAAGGGGCTTAAAGGCTATAAAAGGAGGGCCAAACCTAGGATTTTAACAACAATTCTAAGCTTCCAAAAAGTCTCTGCAAAGCTATCGACAACAACGTGCTTCTTCTTCTCCGACGTCTAGGTTTCATTTCCTTTATTTTTGTACGTCGGCTTTAATTTTAGTGTCGTTGCTCATTTACATTCTTCGAAGCTTTTTTATCGTAACGAGGAGAGGGGGAGTGTCCCTCTACCTCAAGTTCTTTTTGTATCGATTAACTCCTACCTCCAACGAGAAGGAGTTTGTTTAGTAATTTGCCCTCCGTACGTGGTCAAGGACCACTAGGGCCTTGGAGTAGTAGCCTTCAGCTACGAACCAAGTAAAACCCTTGTGTCGAGTGTCTCTTTATTTTATATATACATTTCCGCTGCAATTAATTTATTATCTCTCGAGTTTTAAAGGACGAAAGAAAAACAAAAAGTTTTTCGCTATTCACCCCCCCCCCCTCTAGCGAACCGCATCGATCCAACAAAAAGCAGTCGACTGATGGTGAGGGTTTCATCCTAACTCAGTCGAGAACCTAACCAGTCGACTGATACATCGTATCAATCCACTAATACTCATCAAGTATGAGTAATTCATACTTGATTTCACCCCCTAGACCTAGACTCAACCTTCTAGCTCTTCCTTATGCCTTGCGCCTCCAGGATCCCTCTGAGTCCATGACTTGTTCATCCTTTGTGCTTTGCTTCCAAGAACTTCCTTCGTTCTTGTCATGTCTTGGGTTTTACTTTGCCAAATCATGCTTGGACTTTACGTCGCCAAGTCTACATGCTTGGACTTACACTGCCAAGACTTGCCTTTGGACTTCTTTTGCCAAGGTCCGTTTGGACTTAATGCCGGCAAGACAACATGCTTGGTCTTATGCCGCCAAACCTTTACCTTGCACTTCTCTTGCCAAGATCATACTTGGACTTTGCCTTTACTAAGTCTTCATACTTGGATTTCCCTGTCACTTGAACATGGTAACAATTAGATCACAAATGGTTGCCTAACTTAGATGATTATCCAAACATCAAAACATATAAAACGATTGGGGCATTGTTGCACCAACATTCCCAAGGACATTGTCGGTGCAATGGTCAAGGTGTAGCAAGCCTTTAGGCAGAGGTATCCATCACGGGATGATGGATGTGTTCTTCCTCATGAGGGGGAGAATTGCGAACTTGAGATGCCCAATTTGGAAATTGGGAGAGTTCATAGGAGTGCCTCCCTTGAGTGATATGAGACTTATCACTAGGAAGAGTGAAGGCATCCTAGGTGTTTTTTGGCCAAGGGGGAGATTGTAAGATCTCTTTGGATATGAGACATTGACCTCCTTGGGGAGAACCTTTTTTATGTATGTCAAAAAGGGAGAGATGTATGGAATTACTAATTTGGGAAAATTAGTAAGGGAATTTGAGTTAGGGGCCTAACTCAAGGGTGTTTTTTTGTCAAACATCAAAAAGGGAGAGATTGTTGGTGCAATCGACCCAGGTCACGATTGACAAGACTTGAGTTTGACTCGAGTAATGTTTTGATGTTTGAAATCAATGTCTGACATGTGTTGGGGAGATTGTTGGTGCAATTGACCCAGGTCACATTTGATGTTTGACGGTGGTATGACCATTGTCATGGGAGAAGTCCAAGTCTTTTGTACATGGCATGAAAAGTCAAAGCTTGAGTCTTGGCATGGAAAGTCCAACATGGGTTGGCAACGAAAGTCCAAGCTTGAGTCTTGGCATGGAAAGTCCAACATGGATTGGCAAGGGAAAGTCCAAGCTTGAGTCTTGCCAATTGAGAAGTCTAAGGGGAATATTGGCGGCTTAAATTCCAAGGTGGAGTCTTGGCAGCATAAGTCCAATGATTGGCGGAGTCAAGTCCAAGCGGAGTCTTGGCAGCGTAAGTCCAATGTGCTATTGGGTTTTGGAATCGAAGCTCTGATACCCATTGTTGTTGAGGGGAAACTTCGCTTCCCCTTTCAACTTGGTCGCTTGTTCATGGCGATCCCTTCTACGTTCCTAGATAAAAAAAAATTATCCTTGACAAGAGGGATTGCCCAAGCAACCTTGTCATCGTCATGCTATTCGTTTAGAGTAGTCACTTGAACAAACTTGTTGTTCAAGCGACCAACCTCTATTCCACGAATAGCCGCGGAATAGACGATGTACGGATCGCCGGCTTTTGTGTTTATGTTCGGGATCCAAGTATTATTTAGCCACAAAACAGAATATATCATGCACATAATTGAAAAACAAATATAAACATGTTACAAAAGAGAATAGAGAATCGATATACCTCTCGATCTTCTATTGTATGACCTTCCTCCTTTCGGACGTCGTGTGGGCGACGATCTACCAAAAGTTAAAGCTCCTAGATCACCAATCTTCCTTCCTTTCTCGTTCCAAGCAAGGGGAAGAATAGAAACAAGACTCTTCTCCTTCCTTTAGCCAACCAACAAGCAACAAGCAATTTGCTTGTCGCCGACCAACAAGGAGAAGGGAGAAAAGGTGAATGTCGACCAAAGCTCCAAGGGAGAACCCTAAGCCTAGGTTTTATTAGCCAAGGCTTGGAAAGGGAGAGGGGCTGCTTTGGACGCCGGCCAAGGGCTGGAAAGGGATGCTAGGTCGCCGGCCACCTTGAGGAAGAAGAAGATAAGGAAAATATTTCCTTAATAGGTGCCGCCAACTCCAAACCCTAGCCTCCAAGCCTTGCCGCCCAAAACCCTAATCCTATCTCTAGTTGGATTTAAGTTGCCGCCCACCCCTTTCCCTCCTTTTATAGAGTTAGGGATAAGCCTTGTTTTAATCTCCACCATTGGTTCTAGGGATTTAATCTCAACCGTCGGATCTAGAGATTTAATATCTACCATCGGATCTAGAGATTTATTCTCTACCTTTGGATCTAGAGTTTTGTTTCTATCCATTGGATCTAAGCTTCATGAGGTATTAATAGGCTACTGTTAGTGAAAGCCCTAGAGTCAATCATGTGATGATTGTTGTATGGACTTTATTGTATCATATTCCTATTTATAAAGGAATAGTTATTATATTTTCTTGTATTGGTGCCAAATAACTAAATATAATAATGTCCTTGAGTAGTAGGTTCTTATCTATATCAATCGATTGGTTGAATCGATAATGAGATGATATAGAGAACACTACTCTTAATCATTCCTAGCCAAGTATTAACATTCTGGGACAATGTTAATGCGTAGAGACTAACATGTAGGTCAACATGATGACTTGATCTCACAAGTCATGGATATGAGATATCAAGTTGACACATGGGTATGCATTGGAGAATGTATATTGAATGACCAGCCATGAGAAAGTATCATGGATCATTATATGAGTGTCATATACTTTCTCATGTGGCTATTAGTATGACTATTAGTCCTTAGACCTGAAGTCACCATGGTTCCCTACATAAGGAGTTGCATACTTTGGCTTCATCAAACGTCACCCGTAAATGGGTGGACTATAAAGGCGATTACTGGGTATGTAACAAATTATGCGGAGGGATGTGAGTGATGTAGATGGGATCTATCCCTCCTATATGACGGGGGTGACATCGATATTCTTGATAGAGTGAGACCACGAAGTGCATGGTCATGCCCAAATGAGTCAATATGAGATATTGAGCTCATTTGATTAGAGTGAGTCTACTTGGAGTTCAAGATATAGATTGTACCGAGGATGACACGGTCTATGCCTCGATTAGTCAATCTACATGTCAAGGATAGAGGGACATTGTCACATATTGTGAGAGTCACAATTAGTAGTCACAAAGGTGATGTTGGAGCTCAACATTTTTGTAACTTGGGTAGCAATGATGTGATGCTAGATACCGCTCTTTGCTTATGTTCGTAAATCGGTTTAGGGACATTGCCAACGTTACAAGAACCTATAGGGTCACACACAAAGGGCAATTAGATGGAGATTAGGTTCATATGATGAACCATGAGGATTAGGTTCATGGGATGAACCAAATTGGATTAAGAGTAATCCTAATTAGACTAATTGAGTTGGACTCAATTTGATTCAAGTGTTGAATGAGTCTAATTTAGATTTGATTCATTTAGTCTATTTAAATTAATGAATAGTGATTCATTAAATCAAATTGACTTAAGTCAAGTGGTTAGATTTGATCAACCATGAGAGATAAGAGGTCAAGTTTGACTTGACTTGAGAGGGAAGATGAAAGGTCAAATTTGACTTGACCAAATGCCATGTCATGATGATGACTTGGCATGGCCGGCCAATGATGATGCTCCACATCATCATTGACTTATCAAGTGGTGCCACCTCATAAGAGAGACCAAAAGACATTGGCTCTTGGAGTAACATGCATGCATGTAACCCCCCCTTCCATGAAGTGGCCAACCACTTATTCCATTAGATTGAATTGATTTTGTGAGTTACACAACTTCATCTTCTTCCTTGGATCACCCTCTCAAGCTCTACCAACCTCCTTAGCTGAAATTCCTAAAGGGTGCTAGCACACTCTAAGGTATTTTTCTACACCTATTTCTTGTGTGGATACCAATAGAGGAGTGTACACTTGACACTCTCGAGTTCCGGGGAACCTTTTCGACGAGCGGGATTTGCGAAGGGCGTCGCATCGAGGGTAACTTCTTATCATGTAGATCTAGAGTAGATCTAAAGGTATTAAACACATACATGTTAGTTTTATATTTTATACTTTGCACGGATCCGTGGCTGGGGCTTCCGAGGTTTCTGCAACGCAAAAAGCCATTTTTGTGGCTCGGAAAACCCAACAGCTACAATAGGGACCATGAGGAGGAGTTGGATCTTGGCCACCCAATGGATCAACCCACATAAAGTCCGATCCATTAATGATAATCCAATCCACTAAATGATTATCATTGATCTACCTCACTAACCCCCATAGTTAATATGGGCTCCATATATTATATGTACATTTTCTCCTCGTGTTTAAGATCTCGAATGTCCGTCGATTAATTAATTTACTGACCATTAATTAAAAAACATCTAACTCCATGAGTAGTATCACTCAACCTTTTCATCATGTCGGACCAAGTCCACCTACAGGGTTTACATGATGAACCTTATGAGCTCCTCAAGGGGACATCATCATCCTAATATATAGGACACGGTTTCCTCCTATAATCAACGACACACCATATAAATAATATCATTTCCCAACTTACCGAGCCTATCGATTTAATCTATAAATTTCGCCCATTGGTAAATCAAAGAAACGAATACTAAGTATATGTGTCCATTATTATATAGGGATTAAAAGTATGTACAATATAATATCTGAGGTCCGATTCGATTATGTAGTCAGCAATAAATCGAATCACCTCAATGCCAGTCCTGCTCTATACACACAAAGTGAACTAGTGTGATTCTATGGTCAAGACAAACCAATACCAAATCACACTACAACCATTCCAATGGTTTGTCCAAAGTCATCTCGGTTGTGAGCCTTTACTTATGCTTCAAAACGAACCGATAACATGATCTCTCGTGTGACACCACACACCATGTTATCTACAATGTAATGTATTAGACAATATGCATAGCCATAAAAATATGCAAGCAATGATCATGTGATTCTTATTTTAAAATAAAGATGTTTATACAAAAGAAAGACTTTTTAGTATACATCCCAACAATCTCCCACTTATATTAAAAGACTATGCTTTCCTCAAATTTCCATACATCTGATCCCCATTCCCTCCACATGCCTATCAAAAGCTCTCGCCGGAAGGGCCTTAGTGAAAGGATCTGCCAGGTTATCCTCCGATGCAATCTTGGCCACAACAACTTCTCATCTCTTTACGATTTCTCGTATCAGGTGGTACTTGCACTCTATGTGCTTACTTGCCTTATTGGCTCGTGGTTCCTTCGAGTTTGCAACTGCACCACTATTATCACAATAAATTGTGATAGTTCTGGGCAAACCAGGAATCACATCCAAGTCCATCAGGAAGTTCCTGAGCCACACAGCTTCTTTGGCCGCCTCAGAGGCTGCCACATACTCAGCTTCCATGGTAGAGTCCGCCATGCATTTCTGCTTGACACTCCTCCATACAATGGCTCCACCTCCCAAAGTAAACACAAAACCTGAGGTAGACTTACTATTATCCTTGTCTGATTGGAAGTCGAAATCTGTATAACCCACAGGGAGTAATTGGTCTGTCTGGTAAACTAGCATATAATCCCTAGTCCTTCTCAGGTACTTCAATATATGCTTTACTGCAGTTCAATGTCCCTGTCTTGGATTACTCTGATATCTGCTGACCATGCCCACAGCATAGCAGATATCTGGTCTCTGAAGGTTTTTCCAAGAAGCTCTGATACCAATTGAAGGGATTTCCCTTGTCGCGTCCATGAGGGGAAACTTCGCTTCCCCTTCACCTCGGTTGCTTGACCATGGTGATCCCTTCGATGTCCCCGGATTTAAAAAATTTAATCCTAGACAAAAGGGATTCCCAAAGCAACCAAGTCATCGTCGTGCTATTCATTTAGAGAGGTCACTTGAATAAACTAATTGTTCAAGCGACCTTCCTCTATTCTACGAATAGCCGCGGAATAGACGATGTCTGAATCGTCGGTTTTTGTGTTTATACTCGGGATCCAAGTATTATTTAGCCATTTACAGAAATATAACATGCTTATATTTGTAAAACAAAAACAAGCAATGAATAAAAGAGAAAGAAGAATAGGTATACCTCTTGGTCTTCTAATGTATGACCTTCCTCCTTTTGGACGTCGTGTGGGCAATGATCCACCAAAAGTCGAAGCTCCTAGATCACAAATCTTCCTTCCTTGCTCTTCCAAAGCAAGAGGAAGAATAGAAACAAGGTTTTTCTCCTCCCTAAAACCAACCAACAAGGATCACACCAAACCCTTGCCGCTGGCCAACTAGAAGGAGGAGAAAGTGGTGGAAAACTACCAAGACACCAAGGGAAACCCTATATCTTGTTTCCACCACCTAAGGAGAAGGAAAAGGGAGCTTTTGGGTGCTGTCCAAGGCTGGAAAAGGGTGCTGGACGTTGGCCAAAAGAGGAAGAAGAAGAGAAGAATACCTTCCTTATTTGGTGCCACCCTTGCCTCCAAACCCTAATCCTAATCCTATCTCAACTAGGATTCCTTCTTGCCACCCAAACCCTAGCTCTCCTCTATGTGTTCCATGCCAACTCCCTTTTCCATCTTTTTATAGAGTTAGGGATAAGTCATGAATTAATCTCCTCCATTGGTTCTAGGGATATAATCTCAACCGTCGGATCTAGAGATTTAATCTCAACCGTCGGATCTTAGAGATTTAATCTCTACCTATGGATCTTAGAGTTTTGTTTCTATCCTTTGGATCTAAGCATCATGAGGTGTTAAAAGGCTACATTAGGGACCATGAGGAGGAGTTGGGTCTTGGCCACCCATGGATCAAGCCCACATAAAGTCCAATCCACTAAAGGTTCATCATTGATCTACCTCACCAACCCCCATATGATAATATGGGCTCCATATATTATTTGTACATTTTCTCTCCGTGTTTAAGATCTCGAATGTCCGTTGATTAATTAATCAACATCTAACTCCTTGAGTAGTATCACTCAACTTTTTCATCATGCCGGACGAAGTCCACCTGCAAGGTTTACATGATGAACCTTATGAGCTCCTCAAGGGGACATCATCATCCTAATATATAGGACACGGTTTCCTCCTATAATCAACGACACACCATATAAATAATATCATCTCCCAACTTACCGAGCCTATCGATTTAATCTATAAATCTCGCCCATTGGTAAATCAAAGAGATGAGTACTAAGTATATGTGCCCGTTATTATATCGGGATTAAGAGCATGTACTAAATAATATTTGAGGTCCGATTCAATTATGTAGTCAGCAATAAATCGAAACACCTCTATGTTGGTCCTGCTCAATACACACAAAGTGCACTAGTGTGATTCTATGGTCAAGACAAACCAATACCAAATCACACTACAACCATTCCCATGGTTTGTCCAAAGCCATCTCGGTTGTGAGTCTTTACTTATACTTTCCAAGGGGCCGATAACATGATCTCCTGTGTGACACCACACACCATGTTATCTACAATGTAAAGTATGAGACAATATTGCATAATGATAAAAATATGCAAACAATGATCATGTGATTCTTATTTCAAAATAAAGATGTTCATACAAAAGATAGACTTTTCAGTATACATCCCTACAGTCTCCTACATAGCATCGCATACATGAGTCTTCCTACCGCCGAAGCATAAGGAATCGCCTTCATCTCCTCTATCTCCTCAGATGTTCAAGGACACATCTCCGTAGATAAAGGAACTCCATGCCTGAAAGGTAGAAAACTCGTCTTGGAGTTCTGCATGCTAAAACGCTCCATAATCGTGTCTATGTATGAAGCTTGAGATAAGCACAACATCGTTTTCCTGTGATCCCTTATAACATTGATCCCAAGGATGTGTCCCACCTCTCCCAAGTCCTTCATATCAAACTGTTTGGACAACCATACCCTTACGTCTGATAACATCTTGATATTGTTGCCAATCAACAAAATGTCATCTATGTATAATACAAGAAATACCACTACGTTTCCATCACATCTCTTGTATACACAAGACTCATCCGGGCTTTGAATAAATCCATAAGACTTGATTACCTCATCAAAGTGGATGTTCAAAGACCTCGATGCTTGCTTCAATCCATAAATGGACCGATTAAGATTACATACAAGATGCTCTTTGCCCTTTGCAATGAATCCCTCTGGTTGCTTCATATAGATGTTTTTTTCAAGACTTCCATTCAGGAAAGTTGTCTTGACATCCATCTGCCACACCTCATAATCCATATGAGCTGCTATGCATAAGAGAATCCGGATAGACTTAAGCATGGCTACCGGCAAAAAGGTCTCCTCATAATCGATACCCTCTTTCTGAGTATACCCCTTCGCAACAAGCCTCACTTTGAAGGTCTCAACCTTCCCATCTATTCCTCTCTTTCTTTTGTAGATCCACTTGCATCCAATGGTTTTTACACCATCGGGTGGTTCTACTAGCTCCCAGACCTGATTTGAATCCATAGATTCAATCTCAGCATTCATTGCACTTCACCAAGATACTGCATCTTTATCTTGGATTGCCTCGTCATATGTCCAGGGATCAGGCTCATGTTCACTAGGGACCAAATCAAAAGATTCTCCCAAGAACATGAATCTATCAAGTTGTCTCACAACCCTCCCACTACGACGAGGTATCTCCTGTGTATCCTCTGTGACACGCGGTGCAGTGACTTATGGTATATCCTCTTGTACCGGTGGTACTGAAGAAGTGACTTTCCCTTTTAATTCTTCCAGAATAATTTTACTCTTGGGCTTGTGGCTCATCACATAGTCTTCCACTAGAAATCTGGCGTTCATGCTAACGATCACCCTCGGATCTCTAGGACTATAAAACAAACCACCCTTCATTCCTCTAGGATAGCCAACGAACATGCGTACTTCTGTATGAGGTTCAAACTTACCAGCATCTGTCTTTAGCACATGTGTTGGACTCCCCCATATCCGAATATGTATTAGACTAGGCTTTCGCCCAATCCACAATTCTGTGGGAGTAGAAGGCACTGATTTAGATGAAACCATGTTCAGAATGTACACCGTCGTATCTAGAGCATATCCGCAGAACGAATCTGGCAACTCAGAATAACTCATTATCGATCTAACTATCTCCATAAGAGTCCTATTCCTTCGCTCTGTTACACCATTCTGCTGGGGTGTGCCAGGTGTAGACAATTGGGATTGAATCCCAGCCTCTGATAAGTAATTCCTAAACTCTCCTAAGAGGTACTCGCCACCACGATCAGATCGTAGTGTCTTGATACTTTTACCTTGGCGTTTCTCCACATCAGTCTTGAATTCTTTGAACTTGTCAAAGCATTCAGACTTGTGGTGCATCAGGTAATTGTATCCATATCTCCAGTAATCGTCTATAAAAGAGACGAAATACTCAAAACCACCTCTAGCCTGGATAGACATAGGACCACACAAATCAGAATGAACCAATTCTAACACATCTTTGGCTCTATACCCCTTGGCCTTAAAAGGCCTCTTGGTCATTTTACCCTCCAAGCAAGATTCGCAGGTTGGGAAATCTTCCACCACTAATGAACCCAAAGGTCCATCAACTATCAACCTTTGAATTCTGCTTAGGTTAATATGACCAAGCCTAAGATGCCAAAGATATATTTGGTTCATCTTCGAAGGTTCTTTTCTCTTATTAGAATTAGAAGATGAGTAATTAATTTCAATTTGCATCGTGGGAGCTTTTGGTTTAAGTGTGTATAAATTTCCTATCAATGTACTCGAACAGATAATGTCCCTATTCCTTTTTATTACAACTTCGAAATTAAATTCTTTCTAAATAAAGGTACATAAAGGCAATTCTTAAGAACCAAAACTTTATTTTTCTCAAAAGATAAATGAACGTCTCCCACTACAATAGCCGCCACCTTCGTGGAATCGCCCAAGTATACGGTAATCTCCCCTTCAGCCAGTCGTCTGGTTTCCTAGAACCACTGCAAAGTATTGCAGACATGATCAGTGGCTCCCGTATTTACACACCAGGTTCTGGTAGATAACACCGCTAAACATGTTTCAATGACTAGACCAAAAGATATACCTTTGTTCTGCTTGCGATTGGGGCAGTACTTCTTCCAGTGTCTAGTTTGCTTACAAGTGAAGCACTTGCCTTTGGCTTCTTCACTCCTCCCTGAGTACCTCCCACCGCCTTTAACCCAGCTTGTTTCTTCTTCTTCTTTCCTTTCGGCTTAGAAGTAGAAACTTTTTGGGTCACCATGGCATGCGCCTGAGCACTCTGACGAAATAGCCCCTCTCCCGCCTGGAGTTCTATTAGAAGCTCCGCCAACGAATACAAACTCTTGTTCATGTTGTAGTTCAGGCAAAACTGCTCAAAACTCCTAGGTAGAGACTGGAGAATGATATTGACCTGGGTTTCCCCATCGATCTCAGCTCCAAGGACCTCCAACTCATTTAAATGAGCCATCATCTTGAGAACATGATCCCTCAAGGGTGTTCCCTCGATCATGGTGGTCGTAATCAAGTTCCTCATGGCTTCTTGCCTTGCAGCCCGATTCTTGTGTCTGAAAAGCTTTTTGAGATTGAGCATCATGTCATAAGCAGTGGGCATGGTTTGATGTTGATGTTGTATTACATTTGACATAGATGCCAAAATGTAACACTGCGCCATCTCATCGATCTTGATCCACTTCTTATAACTCTCTTTCTCCTTTTCCCCATAATCATCTGTAGGCTTAGGAGGGCACTCTTCGAGGAGTACATATTTGTATTCTTCAGCAGTCAAGACAATGTCTAGATTCCTCTTCCAATCTTCATAGTTTGATCCAGTAAGTTTATTCTCTTTCAGTATCACAGCAAGTGGGTTGAAAGTCATTTTAAAATAAAACCTAGGAATCACATAGATCAAAACATTAGATTTCAAAAAATTATTTATTCCTCAAACAATAAAATTTTAAAATCAACCAACACCGAGAATATCGTATGCCACGATAGTGTGGACGTATACGAATTCTACATTTGTAAGAGGAGGTTTTACCCATTAATTTTACTATCTTGTCAACGTAAATTTTTGACAAGTAAAATTAATAGTTGGTTCCTCTTTGGCCCTACAAATAAAAGCAGTGACTCCGATGGGGAGGATACTTATATTTGTATCTAAGTGTTCACCATTACTCGATACCATGGTAATTATCTCAGGTTATGTGCCTTCCGATGGGGAAGTGCACACGCTCCTTAATAATTCCCTATAACCATATTTGACCTTATGATCTGCAAACAAACTCATCTGATGGGGAGGAAGGCACTCAGAGCTGACGCGCAAGTTTGTTTGCATCACTTGTCAAATAGTGGGAATTTATAAAAAAATTCCCTCTCCCACTTAGTAATTTGAAATTGAGGAATTTTCTAGCCTACGACATGCATATCAAACAATAAGGAATAAATATGAAAAACAAATTATTTTCCAACTATTATGGCTTTTGTCTTCAATATGAATCTCGTCGCATCGCAATCTCATCTGCTCCTCCTACGCCATGTACGAGCCATCAGGAGATCCGAGCTGAGACTAAAAAAATTTTTAATTTACATCCATTGATCCGATACTCTACCAGGGAGTGTACATGATATCTAGATCGAAAGTAAAATAAAATAAAAGGAGTGGCTAAACAATGTGGTATCTAATTTACAAAAAAAATTAAATACTAGCCTCATCAACCCCGAGGATTCAACAAAATATACTATTACACACATACAATCAGATACACACATATGGCCATAATAGTCGAATCTTATGCCTGCAACCAAAGAGTTAGCCTATGCATATCCTACTATTATCTGGCACATATAATACATGAAAAATGCATAAGAGTAACCGAATCATAAACACACAAAATCGGAAATCGTGGCTCTGATACCAATTGTTGGTGAGGGGAAACTTCGCCTCCCCTTTCAACTTGATCGCTTGTTCATGGCGATCCCTTTTACGTCCCCGGGTAAAAAAAATTTATCCTTGACAAGAGGGATTGCCCAAGCAACCTTGTCATCGTCGTGCTATTCATTTAGAGTAGTCACTTGAACAAACTTATTGTTCAAGCGACCAACCTCTATTCCACGAATAGCCGGGGAATAGATTATGTACGGATCGTCGGCTTTTGTGTTTATGTTCTGGATCCAAGTATTATTTAGCCACAAAATAGAATATATCATGCACATAATTGAAAAACAAATATAAACATGTTACAAAAGATAATAGAGAATCGATATACCTCTCGTTCTTCTATTGTATGACCTTCCTCCTTTCGGACGTCATGTGGGCGACGATCTACCAAAAGTTGAAGCTCCTAGATCACCAATCTTCCTTCCTTGCTCATTCTAAGCAAGAGAAAGAATAGAAACAAGACTCTTCTCCATCCTTTAGCCAACCAACAAGCAACAAGCAATTTGCTTGCCGCCGGCCAACAAGGAGAAGGGAGAAAAGGTGAATGCCGACCAAAGCTCCAAGGGAGAACCCTAAGCCTAGGTTTTACTAGCCAAAGAGAGGGAGAGGGGCTGCTTTGGATGTCGTCCAAGGGCTGGAAAGGGATGCAAGGTCGCCGGCCACCTTGAGGAAGAAGAAGATAAGAAAAATATTTCCTTAATAGGTGCCGCCAACTCCAAACCCTAGCCTCCAAGCCTTGCCGCCCAAAACCCTAATCCTATATCTAGTTGGATTCAAGTTGCCGCCCACCCCTTGTCCTCCTTTTATAGAGTTAGGGATAAGCCTTGTTTTAATCTCCACCATTGGTTCTAGGGATTTAATCTCAACTATCGGATCTTGAGATTTAATCTCAACCGTCGGATCTAGAGATTTAATCTCTACCTTTGGATCTAGAGTTTTGTTTCTATCCATTGGATCTAAGCTTCATGAGGTATTAATAGGCTACAATAGAGACCATGAGGAGGAGTTGGATCTTGGCCACCTAATGGATCAAGCCCACATAAAGTCCGATCCATTAATGATAATCCAATCCACTAAAGGACTATCATTGATCTACCTCACCAACCCCCATAAGTTAATATGGGCTCCATATTTTATATGTACATTTTCTCTCCATGTTTAAGATCTCGAATGTCCGTCGATTAATTAATTTACTGACCATTAATTAATCCACATCTAACTCCATGAGTAATACCACTCAACCTTTTCATCATGCCGGACCAAATCCACCTGCCGGGTTTACATGATGAACCTTATGAGCTCCTCAAGGGGACATCATCATCCTAATATATAGGACACAGTTTCCTCTCATAATCAATGACACACCATATAAATAATATTATTTCCCAACTTAACGAGCCTATTGATTTAATCTATAAATCTCGCCCATTGGTAAATCAAAGAAACGAATACTATGTATATGTGCCCGTTATTATATCGGGATTAAGAGTATGTACAATATAATATCTGAGGTCCGATTCGATTATGTAGTCATTAATAAATCGAATCACCTCTATGTCGGTCCTGCTCAATACACACAAAGTGCACTAGTGTGATTCTATGGTCAAGACAAACCAATACCAAATCACACTATAACCATTCCAATGGTTTGTCCAAAGCCATCTCGTTAGTGAGCCTTTACTTATACTTTACAACGAACCGATAACATGATCTCCTGTGTGACACCACACACCATGTTATCTACAATATAATGTATTAGACAATATGCAAACAATGATCATGTGATTCTTATTTCAAAATAAAGATGTTCATACAAAAGTAGACATTTCAGTATACATCCCAACATGTGCCTTGGTAGTGTAGACCACATTAGCATGACAATAGCTGATGGAAGCCCCTGAAGGCTAGCATATGGATGAACAAGTTATGGATGACTTGGAGAGATCCGATAGGCATAAGGCTGATGGAGGTGGATAGAATGCTTAGGTCTAGGCTAAGGGTGGTCTAACAAGTATAGGGGCACCATACTTGGCTTAAAACCTCATGTTTGAGGTGTATCAGTCGACTGGGACTATGGTTAGTTGACTGATATGAGTTGGCCGAAGTTTTACTATCGAGAAATGGCACAGCGATCATTGCTAGCATTGAGCGGTCATTCTTGCTCTGGCGGTCGGTGATCTGAGATCGATCGATTACGGACGAAAATCACGGCATGAAGCTTCAGTCATTGTTAAGGTTTGACAATTGAGTGAAGGCTTGATCAGTAGACTGATAGGTATGATCAGTCGACTGATGGTCTATCCATTGGAACTTATCCAACGTGGCTTGTGTTGTTGTGAAACAATGACTACAGGAGTAGTCGAGTTAAGGTCCTGATCAGTCGACTGCTAGGTGAAATCTAGCCCGATTGCAGGTTATAAAAGCATCTCGGAAGGTGGGATTTTGTACCGATTTTCTTGGATGATTTGGAACGATTTGCTGGTGCAAATCAGGGTCTTCAATGCTAGTCCAAGGCAATCAACAAGCAAGCTTCCAAAAGAGTTTTTGAAAAGTGTTCTTTACTTCTTTTGTTTTAATTCATTTATATTTGCTTGTTGTTCATTGTATTACTTAGATTAATCACTTGTACAAGGTTTCTCCACCTCCGGATTATTCCGGGAAGGTGTTATTTGAGTAGTGGTGTGTGATTGGCATCACTAGGGCTCTTTCGAACCACGTTATATCGCTTGCGTATTTGTCTTGAGATTGTAATTGTCATGTTAATTCTTGTTATTATTATTTCCGCTGTGCTAATGATGGTTGTAGAGACGCAAGCATGAACGATCAAATTTCGCAACATGGCATGACTTTGCACCTAAGCAATCGTATTGTGGACATTCAGTAAATGAGTTTAAGATCTAATCAAATACATAAAAATATGTATACTCAAATAGTCAATCTTCATTTATCATATAAATGATTTAAACATATGGCGATTGTCTTAGGACACCTCTCATATATTAAACTAACAATGATGCTCACTGAATCAACAATATGTTATAAACAATTTAAAAGTTTTTAAACATTTTTTAGATTCAAGCTTAACTTGAGCTAGTCAAGTAAGTTTTTCCAGCATTGACTTCCATGTCATGGCGAGGCACACGACCTTCTTGGATATCAGAGCAATAACCATTTCCTAGAAAAAGTCAATGAAGGAATCAAGTACTTTATTCACTTTGAACTAAGCCTTGGTCTAACTAGTTAAAGACATAGTGAGTTAGCTTCGGTCAGTTCCAATTAAACTTAGTACACCAGGTGGTGGCAAGGCACATGACCTTCTTGGATATCAGAGCAATGACCACTTCCTAGACATGCACTTTGAAGAGCTTCCCTAACTTACTATCAGTTCACTTTGTCTTAGTACTAGGTTATTCAAGTTTAAACTACTTTGTTTCCTATCTAGTCCATTCTAAATTAAGCAAGTAAAGTAAACTAAAATATGCAAGAGTTTAACTAAAAAAGGAAACAAAGCAAAGTTTTAGCTCCCCCTAAATCATAGCTAGGTTGAGTTTTGTTCACTAAGTGAACTTGGCTCTTGTAACCTAAAATTGATTTGGTCCAACTTAGTTGACTAAGATAGACTTAGGAACCAATGCTTGGACTTGATTCTTAGCATTTTGGCTAAGTAATGACATGTATGATTTATAGAAGGATCTAGCTTTGTGTCAGAGTCTGGACTTGTTGTAAATGACTCACTGAGATCCAATCATCATGTTGAGATTCTTGGAATCCGAAGTGAACCTTTCCAACGATCCAGTTAGATCTTCTACTTGCCTTTTTAGGACCGAATTCTCTTTCTCAAGCTTTGCAACTTGAGTTGAGTCTCTATCCTTAGTTTGGCAAGTCGAAGTCTTTGAGTTGACTTGCTCCTTACGTAGTTGAACTTCCTTAAGAAGCGAGTTGACTCGATTCTCAGACTTAGTTAACTTGTTACCTAGGCATGCAATTATATTGTACAACTTATCTTCTAAGGGAGAAGTTACCTCGTCTAGTCCTTCGAAAATGGATACGGATCCATGGCTTCTCTCAGACTCGGAATCAGATTCATACTCAGAACATGACTCGACTCCAGAGCTTGAATCAGCCATGAATGATGTAAAATATGAAAAAAAAAATTAATTAACTCCTTTAATTAATAAGGATTAATTAGTGGGCTAATGGGGTTAATTATCTAGTTGGGCTGAGTCCATTGGGCTGAATTTATTAATTTGAAATTGGGTTTTATGAATTGGGCTTGGGCGATTGGGCTTCAGGCCGATATTGTAGGTGAAATTTGAACCCAAATCAGGTCAGGTTTGGATTTGGCTGGGTTAACCGAATCACACGAACTGCTGTTAAAAGCAGCCGAACGAATCGATCTCTCACGATTTCCGCTTCATCGATGCTGCCGATGATTTCCTCCTCCCCTCTCGCGGCGATTCCGACACCTCTTCTTCCTTCGCGAGCCGGCGACTGCTGCTGTCGATGGAGGAAGATCCGGCCGGTGGGAGAGACGCAGTGCTCTTTGCTTCCAATCGTTGCTCCCATCATCATCGCCCTGAGCTAGGTTGTCGCTGCTGGAGCTTTCAATCGATGCTGCACTGTCGCCGGAGATCGCGATTTGAGCAGTCGCCCGATCGCCGTAGCCTTCCTGATCACGCCGTCGACTTCTTCGATCATCGCGACCGCCGCGAGCTCAATCTGCTGCCAAATTCCCTTGAGCGAGCTTAGCTCAGAGACAGGGCATCGCTGCCTTCTTCGATCGTGATCAACTCCAGCTTTGTCGAAGGTCTGCAGTTACCACACCTAGTCGCCACGTGCATTCATCAGGGATTAGCCCCGTCGGAGGTGTTCTCCTCTCCCTTATCCAGATCCCTGCCGATAGCTGATCTCGTCGCCTTTCTTCTCCCGGTCCGACGACAGCAAACACCATAGCCATGGCTGAGATCTGCACGATTGTTGCAGTGTCGGTTCTTATTGGAGCTGATTTACCAGCTCTTATTAGTCGTTGCCGCCGGAGTTAGTGTTTGGAAATTGGATGGCTCGATGAATAGGAGACGAGAAAGGGCTGCCGGAGATGATCTGACCGGTGAGTTTTGGGTAAGCATTGGTATCATCCTTTTTCCTTAAGGTAGCGTAGTGATCTGGTTTTAGTTAATTTGTTTTCCCTCTATTAGCGATCGTCGCAGCGACCAGTGAGGGTTGAAGCTGGGATTTCGTCAGTGAACAGAGGTTAAAAGGAAGGGGGCTATCGGTGAATATTTGATCGGTAAGCTTTGATTTCCCTTTTCCTATGCTATCTGTAATTCATGTGAATTGGTTGATTGATGCCATGAATCGGGGATTAAATTTGTGTGTGTGGATGTTTAGGAATCGCAGTTGTGATATGGAAATAAATCTATGATTTGAGTGGTATTCGTTTGATTCAGGTGTTGTTGTGATTCGATGGATGGTTGATCAATTGCTAGCATGATTTAGATTCTGTTCCTTCTAGTTATTGTGGTTACAGTCGATTATTGAGATCGAGCAGATGGGTGCTGCGTTCACCTTCACGTAGCAATAGATAAGCAGTTGAATCTGTGATGTTGAGCAATCAATCAAGAGTGGTGTAAAGGGAGGTTGTTCTACACAGTCAGGGGTGGAGCTGTAATCGGTTGTGGGGTAGGTTCCGATTGGTTTCTTTTGCTGTCTACGGTATTTCGGTGGATTGATTTCATTTGTATATAGCAGTGGTTTGTGCTTGAGCTAAGGGGGGAATCTGAGTATTCCTGTTTTTGGATGTTGTGTGGTGTTGCTATCTAGTTGAAGCAGCAAGGGTAAGCTTTGTTCTGTTTTCAACGCTGTGGAGTTGTTGGTCTGAGTAGGATGTAGGTGGGTTTATGGTGTTTGTATTGACATTTGGCTTAGTTGGTCAGATAACTCTTTGGGGTGTTGTTTCTATTAATGGATCTTAAGGATGGCGATGATTTATTCCTGGCTATTGAGGAAGTTGTGATGTGTATTGGGCACAGTTGTGAGTTGGGTTAAGGTGTATCAGATTGGGATAGTCGAGTATTTAACTCGTAGACGAGGAAAGGATGAGAGTATAGGAACGATGTAGTGTTTAGTTCCTACGTTTGTGGGATACTTGTACTTAATCATTATTTGTTATTATGTGCAGGTTTGGGATACGAAGCGCGTCCACGATCGTGAGGATAGTTCGAGCTTCATATCAGGTGGGTAATATCTACCTGGTCTGGTAGTTTTGATCAAATTCTAGTGCATGATCTTGGATTTATGTTTGTACCTGTTTACCTTAAATCCACTCTTATTTAATCGTATGCTTGTACTGCCTTTGACCTTTGAGATATATACTCTGTTACTCATTGATTATCTAGCATGGATAGGAACTATAAACCCTATTATGTATTAGCTGATAGATGTTCAGTAAGTACATGTGGTTAGGGTTATCTTTGTGACTTCAGATGGGATTACTGTATTACATCACTAGGGTTAGGTGATGGTTTGGATTATGGAGTCGATTGTTATATCATATCCGTATTGGTGGTGCATTTATGATAGATCTAGTTGTCTGTGTATAGATAAGTGTATGGTTGTCAGTATGTGACCAAGGACTAGAGGTCCTACTTGTTGGGAGTATGGGGAATACAATCAAAGTCCCACATTGGTAAGACATGGAAAAGATCATGTGCTTATAAGAAAAAAGATATCTCCATTGGTATGAGGCCTTTTGGGTAAAGCCCAAAAATAAAACCATGAGGGCTTAGACCCAAAGTGGACAATATCATACCATTGTGGAGATATGTGGAGCTTATAAGCACTAACAATTGGTATCAGAGCCGTGGTCCATGTCAAGCCATGAACCTCGAACGAAGGAAGTTGAGCTCCCACGTCCGGATCAAGAGAACCAGACATCAGGAAGGAAGTCTAGTTGGGTCGGGGGGACCAAACAACTGGCAGGAAGTCCTGGTGGGTTGAAGATCGGACATCAAGCAGAGAAAATCCTTCGAGGAGGGATAGGCTTGAGGGGGGGCCCAATGTGGTCCTTCGTTTGAGGGGGGGATTGTTGGGAGTATGGGGAATACAATCAAAGTCCCACATTGGTAAGACATGGAAAAGATCATGTGCTTATAAGAAAAAAGATATCTCCATTGGTATGAGGCCTTTTGGGTAAAGCCCAAAAACAAAACCATGAGGGCTTGGGCCCAAAGTGGACAATATCATACCATTGTGGAGATATGTGGAGCTTATAAGCACTAACACTACTGTGATCGTATATCCATTATGGATTGTGTGCCTGAGTATGGTTATATGGACGATTGATGGTATCTCGATACTGACTAGAGGTCTTAGCATGGTTGACTGTCAGGTGTGTATGACTCTATGTGATAGAGAGAGTCTTATGGATTAAAGTCCTTGCATGGTTGACTTTTGGTTGACTAGGTCTCCCCGTGAGTTAGGGAGTGTTGCGAGGATTTGTGTGTGAGCTATGCATCATTACATTTCATGCATGCTGACGACTGGGTCTGCCTTGTGGTCGAGACGAGTCGTCAGTCATCCTGCCTCCCCGGCCACTCGGGGTAGTTGTTGGAGGGTTGAGGGCAGAGCATTGTTGTGCGTGCCGTTCTCGGCCACTATGGATGGTGGTAGCTAGAGATGCGCACTTGGCCACTGTGCGGAGTGGTAGTTAGCGCACTCACCGACTATAGACAGTGGTCGTGTGATGTGCAGTTGTCCTGGGTGCGGTGCTCGTCTACTCATGGGTAGGGATGGAGCAACTAGCAGCAGGGACCCCCGTGTGGGTAGCATATAGCTCTATAGCGGGCTAGCTACTGTTTCATACTACCCAACTCGGTCACTCGAGAGTGGTGGCGGCTGGAGTTGGGATAGTTGTCATGTCCTGCCACCTAGGCCACACTGGGGTCGTGGTAGCGAGTGGGGTGCGCAGGCATGACCATGCATATGCATTGCTGATATATATGTATGCATGTATTTGATATATGTTTTACATATGCCTGTAAAATGCTGCATTTGATTGAGCTATGATTGTTGCACATGCTTGTTCATCATGATACATGTCATTTGCATTTTATTTACTGCTATGTGTTGAGCATGATATATGCTTTGATTCAGACTATTATATGCATTTGATTAGCATCATGTCATTGTGTGGTACAGACCTGGTTGATAGTACAAGTGATCATATACTGTTCATATGTTGTAGTATTGGTCAGGTATGGGATTGACCTGGTACGTTATATGGTTCTGTTATAGTATACCTGTTCAGGATGATCTAGCATATGACGTTACAGACCGTCAGGTACGTTGGCACATTACTTTATGTTCAGTTGCTCAGTTTAGTATATACCTTGAATATGATTTCACTGTAGTTACTTGTTATTAGAGTTGGATAGAACTGTATGTCTATTGGATTCATGCTGTATACCTGTAGATCTTCACATGTATACTTGTAGATCTATCCTTATATGTTGTTCATGCACTTTCTATATATTACCCCTGAGTTTATACTCACCACCCCTTGACCCTGGGTTTTCTGTCGCCCAGATAATAGGTAGAAGATTTCCTTGGACGTTTGGAGCTCCGCCAGCTGATCCCATCTCACACCGAACATTTGGGGTTTTCCACGTATTTGCTTCCGCTTTTATTTTGTATTATGGCCATGTACAATCAGTGTTGTATCTGGCTATGGATTTGTACGTTGTTGTGTGTAGTATGTTAGAGTCGCACCGGTGCGCACCTCTTGTGTTGTTATGGATATATATTGTTTGGTATTGTCCATTTATATATTGTTGTTGTGGGCCTACGGGCCTTGTATTAACCCGATATGTTGCCACGTACAGGGGAGATGCCGTCCGTTTGCTTTTCGGCACGACATACTCTCGGGGCGTGACAGCCACGAAGCTTCTCTTCGTCTCTTCTACGTCCGACTCATCTGAGGATTATTCGTCCCAAGTTGCCTTAAGTGCTTTCTTCTTCTTTTCCTTATTTGGATTTTCTTTCTTTTTTTAGATTCACACACTTATATTTGTACTGTCCTTTTCCGTTGCACTTGTAGCAGGTCACTTTCGATCGGGGTCTCGGTTTATTATCGATGACTCTTTTAGCATCCTTCTTCGTAAATCTCTTTCTCCGGTTGAACATCTTCTGGACCATGTTTACGTTTTCTTCTTCTCTATTGGAGTTCGACTCTGACACATCTTCGAACTCACTTCTTGCTTTTCTTTCCTTTTTGGTCGAATCTACCACTAAAGCAATACCATTCTAGGTTTAACCCGAGTTAGCTTGTTCGTGTAGTTGTTGTTCACAAAATAATTCATCTAGTCTAATTGTGGAAAGATCCCTGGAAACCATATAGGCATCGACAATGGATGTCCATAAGGCGTTCCTCGGGAATGCCTTAAGTTTATACCTAATTGTATCCCTATTTTCTATTTAGTGTCCTATTAAATGTCATCCATTTAAAATGTATTTTATTCTCGTATAAAGTTGACAAGCATTTTTATTTTCGTTCATTTTACAATTAAATAATTTATTTAGTAACATGTCCCATTTAGCTATCCTAGTGTCATTTGTTCCTTCATGCAATTCAATTAATTTATCCAATAATTCCATAGAGTTTTCGAATGGACCCACCCTATTGAACTCTTTTTTGGTAAGTCCGCATTGCAAGGTGTTAAGCGCCTTGTAATTGACTTGAGCTCGTTTTCTGATATCTGCAGTCGATTTTTCTGGTTCTAACAACTCACCCGAGTCATCTACCTGAGCTACGGACCCTTTCCTAATCGAAAACCAAACCTCTAGGTCGATTTTCAAGTAACACTCCATTCGCCTTTTCTAATAGGAAAAATCCTCTCCGTTGAATAGAGGAGGGCAAACGATGCTATACCCTTCTAAGTGTGACATTCCGAATTAAATATTTCAATAATAGGTTTTTAATTAAAGTTAAGAATTATTCCTAGAGTTATTTAAATAAAATAATATTGTGCAAGAATTAATTTATACTAAGTCCACAAATTAATGGAAAATGTATTCTAAGTTAAAAAAAAATATTCTAGAAAAAAAATTAAGTTAAGTGCAGATATTAATTAAAAATTAATCTAATTCAGAAAATTAATTAAATTTAATCTAAATGCAGAAAATTAATTTAATTATTCTAAAATGTAAAAAATTAATTTAATTATTCTAAAATGTAGAAAATTGATTTAATTATTCTAAAATGCAGAAAATTGATTTAATTATTCTAAAATGAAGAAAATTTATTTAATTATTCTAAAATATAGAAAATTGATTTTATTATTCTAAAATGAAAAAAAATTATTTAATTATTCCAAAATGAAAAAAATTTATTTAATTATTCTAAAAAGTAGAAAATTAATTTAATTATTCTAAAAAGCAGAAAATTAATTTAATTATTCTAAAAAGTAGAAAATTGATTTAATTATTCTAAAATGGAGAAAATTAATTTAATTATTCATGTGCTGGAAAAATATTTAAAAATTATTCTAGTGTTGAAAAAATATTTAAAAATTATTCTAGTGTTGGAATAATAAAGAAAATTATTCTAATGTTGTAAAAAAAATAAAATTATTCTAATGCTAGAAAAATATTGAAAATTATTCTAATGCTCTCGAGGATGGTTACAATAAATTCGGAGCGCCCCCACTTTGATACCAATTGTAGGATTGCGACACTCCTAGAAAACACCGAGAATATTGTATGCCACGATAGTGTGGACGTATATTAATTCTACATTTGTAAGAGGAGGTTTTACCCATTAATTTTACTATCTTGTCAACCTAACTTTTTGACAAGTAAAATTAATAGTTGGTTCCTCTTTGGCCCTACAAATAAAAGCAGTGACTCCGATGGGGAGGATACTTATATTTGTATCTAAGTGTTCACCATTACTCGATACCATGGTAATTATCTCAGGTTATGTGCCTTCCGATGGGGAAGTGCACACGCTCCTTAATAATTCCCTATAACCATATTTGACCTTGTGATCTGCAAACAAACTCATCTGATGGGGAGGAAGGCACTCAGAGCCGACGCGCAAGTTTGTTTGCATCACTTGTCAAATAGTGGGAATTTAGAAAAAATTTCCCTCTCTCACTTAGTAATTGAAATTGAGGAATTTTCTAGCCTACGACATGCATATCAAACAATAAGGAATAAATATGAAAAATAAATTATTTTCCAACTATTATGGCTTTTGTCTTCAATATGAATCTCGTCGCATCGGCATCTCATCTGCTCCTCCTACGCCATGTACAAGCCATCCGGAGATCCGAGCTGAGACTAAAAAAAATTTTAATTTACATCCATCGATCCTATACTCCACGAGGGAGTGTACATGATATCTAGATCGAAAGTAAAATAAAATAAAAGGAGTGGCTAAACAATGTCGTATCTAATTTACAAAAAATAAATAAATACTAGCCTCGTCAAACCCGAGGATTCAACAAAATATACTATTACACACATACAATCACATACACACATATGGCCATAATAGTCGGATCTTATGCCTGCAACCAAAGAGTTAGCCTATGCATATCCTACTATTATCTGGCACATATAATACATGAAAAATGCATAAGAGTAACGGAATCATAAACACACAAAATCGGAAATCGTGGCTCTGATACCAATTGTTGGTGAGGGGAAACTTCGGCTCCCCTTTCAACTTGGTCGCTTATTCATGGCGATCCCTTTTACGTCCTCGGATAAAAAAAAATTATCCTTGATAAGAGGGATTGCCCAAGCAACCTTGTCATCGTCGTGCTATTCATTTAGAGTAGTCACTTGAACAAACTTGTTGTTCAAGCGACCAACCTCTATTCCACGAATAGCCGGGGAATAGATTATGTACGGATCGCCGGCTTTTGTGTTTAGGTTCTGGATTCTAGTATTATTTAGCCACAAAATAGAATATATCATGCACATAATTGAAAAACAAATATAAACATGTTACAAAAGATAATAGAGAATCGATATACCTATCGTTCTTCTATTGTATGACCTTCCTCCTTTCGGACGTCATGTGGGCGACGATCTACCAAAAGATGAAGCTCCTAGATCACCAATCTTCCTTCCTTGCTCATTCCAAGCAAGAGGAAGAATAGAAACAAGACTCTTCTCCATCCTTTAGCCAACCAACAAGCAACAAGCAATTTGCTTGGCGCCGGCCAACAAGGAGAAGGGAGAAAAGGTGAATGCCGACCAAAGCCCCAAGGGAGAACCCTAAGCCTAGGTTTTACCAGCCAAAGAGAGGGAGAGGGGCTGCTTTGGATGTCGGCCAAGGGATGGAAAGGGATGCTAGGTCGCCGGCCACCTTGAGGAAGAAGAAGATAAAGAAAATATTTCCTTAATAGGTGCCGCCATCTCCAAACCCTAGCCTCCAAGCCTTGCCGCCCAAAACCCTAATCCTATATCTAGTTGGATTCAAGTTGCCGCCCACCCCTTGCCCTCCTTTTATAGAGTTAGAGATAAGCCTTGTTTTAATCTCCACCATTGGTTCTAGGGATTTAATCTCAACTATCGGATCTTGAGATTTAATCTCAACCGTCGGATCTAGAGATTTAATCTCTACCTTTGGATCTAGAGTTTTGTTTCTATCCATTGGATCTAAGCTTCATGAGGTATTAATAGGCTACAATAGGGACCATGAGGAGGAGTTGGATCTTGGCCACCCAATGGATCAAGCCCACATAAAGTCCGATCCATTAATGATAATCCAATCCACTAAAGGATTATCATTGATCTACCTCACCAACCCCCATAAGTTAATATGGGCTCCATAGATTATATGTACATTTTCTCTCCATGTTTAAGATCTCGAATTTCTGTCTATTAATTAATTTACTGACCATTAATTAATCCACATCTAACTCCATGAGTAGTACCACTCAACCTTTTCATCATGCCGGACCAAGTTCACCTGCCGGGTTTACATGATGAACCTTATGAGCTCCTCAAGGGGACATCATCATCCAAATATATAGGACACGGTTTCCTCCTATAATCAACGACACACCATATAAATAATATTATTTCCCAACTTAACGAGCCTATTGATTTAATCTATAAATCTCGCCCATTGGTAAATCAAAGAAACGAATACTATGTATATGTGCCCGTTATTATATCGGGATTAAGAGTATGTGCAATATAATATCTAAGGTTCGATTCGATTATGTAGTCATTAATAAATCGAATCACCTCTATGTCGGTCCTGCTCAATACACACAAAGTGCACTAGTGTGATTCTATGGTCAAGACAAACCAATACCAAATCACACTACAACCATTCCAATGGTTTGTCCAAAGCCATCTCGGTAGTGAGCCTTTACTTATACTTTACAACGAACCGATAACATGATCTCCTGTGTGACACCACACACCATGTTATCTACAATATAATGTATTAGACAATATGCAAACAATGATCATGTGATTCTTATTTCAAAATAAAGATGTTCATACAAAAGTAGACATTTCATTATACATCCCAACATGTGCCTTGGTAGTGTAGACCACATTAGCATGACAATAGCTGATGGAAGCCCCTGAAGGCTAGCATATGGATGAACAAGTTATGGATGACTTGGAGAGATCCGATAGGCATAAGGCTGATGGAGGTGGATAGAATGCTTAGGTCTAGGCTAAGGGTGGTCTAACAAGTATGGGGCACCATACTTGGCTTAAAACCTCATGTTTGAGGTGTATCAGTCGACTGGGACTATGGTTAGTTGACTGATATGAGTTGACCGAAGTTTTACTATCGAGAACTGCTAGCGGTCGGTGATCTAGAGATCAGTCGATTACCGGACGAAAATTCGGCCGCAGAACCTTCCCGAGTCGACTGTTAAGGTTTGACAATTGAGTGAAGGCTTGATCAGTCGACTGATAGGTATGATCAGTCGACTGATGGTCTATCCATTGGAACTTATCCAACGTGGCTTGTGTTGTTGTGAAACAATGACTACAGGAGTAGTCGAGTTAAGGTCCCGATCAGTCTACTGCTAGGTGAAAACTAGCCCGATTGCAGGTTATAAAAGCATCTCGGAAGGTGGGATTTTGTACCGATTTTCTTGGATGATTTGGAGCGATTTGCTGGTGCAAATCAGGGTCTTCAATGCTAGTCCAAGGCAATCAACAAGCAAGCTTCAAAAAGAGTTTTTGTAAAGTGTTCTTTACTTCTTTTGTTGTAATTCATTTATATTTGCTTGTTGTTCATTGTATTACTTAGAGTAATCACTTGTACAAGGTTTCTCCACCTCCGGATTATTCCGGGAAGGAGTTATTTGAGTAGTGGTGTGTGATTGGCATCACTAGGGCTCTTTCGAACCATGTTATATCGCTTGCGTATTTGTCTTGAGATTGTAATTGTCATGTTAATTATTGTTATTATTATTTCCGCTGTGCTAACGATGATTGTAGAGACACAAGCACGAACGATCAAATTCTGCAACATGGCATGACTTTGCACCTAAGCAATCGTATTGTGGACATTCAGTAAATGAGATTAAGATCTAATCAAATACATAAAAATATGTATACTCAAATAGTCAATCTTCATTTATCATATAAATGATTTAAACATAAGGCGATTGTCTTAGGACACCTCTCATATATTAAACTAACAATGATGCTCACTGAATCAACAATATGTTGTAAACAATTTAAAAGTTTTTAAACATTTTTTAGATTCAAGCTTAACTTGAGCTAGTCAAGTAAGTTTTTCCAGCATTGACTTCCATGTCGTGGCGAGGCATACGACCTTCTTGGATATCAGAGCAATAACCATTTCCTATAAAAAGTCAATGAAGGAATCAAGTACTTTATTCACTTTGAACTAAGCCTTGGTCTAACTAGTTAAAGACATAGTGAGTTAGCTTCGGTCAGTTCCACTCAACTTAGTACACCAGGTCGTGGCAAGGCACATGACCTTCTTGGATATCAGAGCAATGACCACTTCCTAGACATGCACTTTGAAGAGCTTCCCTAACTTACTATCAGTTCACTTCGTCTTAGTACTAGGTTATTCAAGTTTAAACTACTTTGTTTCCTATCTAGTCCATTATAAATTAAGCAAGTAAAGTAAACTAAAATATGCAAGAGTTTAACTAAAAAAGGAAACAAAGAAAAGTTTTAGCTCCCCCTAAATCATAGCTAGGTTGAGTTTTGTTCACCAAGTGAACTTGGCTCTTGTAACCTAAAATTGATTTGGTCCAACTTAGTTGACTAAGATAGACTTAGGAACCAATGCTTGGACTTGATTCTTAGCATTTTGGCTAAGTAATGACATGTATGATTTATAGAAGGATCTAGCTTTGTGTAAGAGTATGGACTTGTTATAAATGACTCGCTGAGATCCAATCATCATGTTGAGATTCTTGGAATCCGAAGTGAACCTTTCCAACGATCCGGTTAGATCTTCTACTTGCCTTTTTATGACCGAATTCTCTTTCTCAAGCTTTGCAACTTGAGTGGAGTCTCTATCTATAGTTTGGCAAGTCGAAGTCTTCGAGTTGACTTGCTCCTTACGTAGTTGAACTTCCTTAAGAAGCGAGTCGACTCGATTCTCAGACTTAGTTAACTTGTTACCTAGGCATGCAATTATATTGTACAACCTATCTTCTAAGGGAGAAGTTACCTCGTCTAGTCCTTCGAAAATGGATGCGGATCCATGGCTTCTCTCAGACTCGAAATCAGATTCGTACTCAGAACATGACTCGACTCCAGAGCTTGAATCGGCCATGAATGCCATGAAGCTTCTCTTTGTCTCTTCTACGTCCCACTCATCTGAGGATTATTCGTCCCAAGTTGCCTAAAGTGCTTTCTTCTTCTTTTCCTTATTTGGATTTTCTTCCTTTTTTTAGATTCACACACTTAGATTTGTACTATCCTTTTTCGTTGCACTTGTAGCAGGTCACTTTCGATCGGGGTCTCGGTTTATTATCGATGACTCTTTTAGCATCCATATTCGTAAATCTCTTTCTCCGGTTGAACATCTTCTGGACCATGTTTACGTTTTCTTCTTCTCCATTGGAGTTCGACTCTGACACATCTTCGAACTCACTTCTTGCTTTTCTTTCCTTTTTGGTCGAATCTACCACTAAAGCAATACCATTCTCGGTTTAACCCGAGTTAGCTTGTTCGTGTAGTTGATGTTCGCAAAATAATTCATCTAGTCTAATTGTGGAAAGATCCCTGGAAACTATATAGGCATCGATAATGGATGTCCATAAGGCGTTCTTCGGGAATGCCTTAAGTTTATACCTAATTGTATCCCTATTTTCTATTTAGTGTCCTATTAAATGTAATCCATTTAAAATGTATTTTATTCTCGTATAATGTTGACAAGCATTTTTATTTTCGTTCATTTTACAATTAAATAATTTATTTAGTAACATGTCCCATTTAGCTATCCTAGTGTCATTTGTACCTTCATGCAATTCAATTAATTTTTCCCATAATTCCATAGAGTTTTCGAATGGACCCACCCTATTGAACTCTTTTTTGGTAAGTCCGCATTGCAAGGTGTTAAGCGCCTTGTAATTGACTTGAGCTCGTTTTCTGATATCTGCAGTCCATTTTTTTGGTTCTAACAACTCACCCGAGTCATCTACCTGAGCTACGGACCCTTTCCTAATAGAAAACCAAACATCTAGGTCGATTTTCACGTAACACTCCATTCGCCTTTTCTAATAGGAAAAATCCTCTCCGTTGAAGAGAGGAGGGCAAACGATGCTATACCCTTCTAAGTGTGACATTCCGAAATAAATATTTCAATAATAGGTTTTTAATTAAAGTTAAGAATTATTCCTAGAGTTATTTAAATTAAATAATATTGTGCATGAATTAATTTATACTAAGTCCACAAATTAATGGAAAATGTATTCTAAGCTAAAAAAAAATATTCTAGAAAAAAAATTAAGTTAAGTGCAGATATTAATTAAAAATTAATCTAATTCAGAAAATTAATTAAATTTAATCTAAATGCATAAAATTAATTTAATTATTCTAAAATGTAAAAAATTAATTTAATTATTCTAAAATGCAGAAAATTGATTTAATTATTCTAAAATGAAGAAAATTTATTTAATTATTCTAAAATATAGAAAATTGATTTTATTATTTTAAAATGAAAAAAAATTATTTAATTATTCCAAAATGAAGAAAATTTATTTAATTATTCTAAAAAGTAGAAAATTAATTTAATTATTCTAAAAAGTAGAAAATTAATTTAATTATTCTAAAAAGTAGAAAATTGATTTAATTATTCTAAAATGGAGAAAATTAATTTAATTATTCATGTGCTGGAAAAATATTTATAAATTATTCTAGTGTTGAAAAAATATTTAAAAATTATTCTAGTGTTGGAATAATAAAGAAAATTATTCTAATGTTGGAAAAAAAAATAAAATTATTCTAATGCTAGAAAAATAATGAAAATTATTCTAATGCTCTCGAGGATGGTTACAATAAATTCGGAGCGCCCCCACTTTGATACCAATTGTAGGATTGCGACACTCCGAGAAAACACCGAGAATATCGTATGCCACGATAGTGTGGACGTATACGAATTCTACATTTGTAAGAGGAAGTTTTACCCATTAATTTTACTATCTTGTCAACCTAACTTTTTGATAAGTAAAATTAATAGTTGGTTCCTCTTTGGCTCTACAAATAAAAGCAGTGACTCCGATGGGGAGGATACTTATATTTGTATCTAAGTGTTCACCATTACTCGATACCATGGTAATTATCTCAGGTTATGTGCCTTCCGATGGGGAAGTGCACACGCTCCTTAATAATTCCCTATAACCATATTTGATCTTGTGATCTACAAACAAACTCATCTGATGGGGAGGAAGGCACTCAGAGCCGACGCGCAAGTTTGTTTGCATCACTTGTCAAATAGTGGGAATTTATAAAAAATTTCCCTCTCCCACTTAGTAATTTGAAATTGAGGAATTTTCTAGCCTACGACATGCATATCAAACAATAAGGAATAAATATGAAAAATAAATTATTTTCCAACTATTATGACTTTTGTCTTCAATATGAATCTCATCGCATCGCCATCTCATCTGCTCCTCCTACGCCATGTACGAGCCATCCGGAGATCCGAGCTGAGACTAAAAAAAATTTTAATTTGCATCCATCGATCCTATACTCCACCAGGGAGTGTACATGATATCTAGATCGAAAGTAAAATAAAATAAAAGGAGTGGCTAAACAATGTCGTATCTAATTTACAAAAAAAATTAAATACTAGCCTCGTCAACCCCGAGGATTCAACAAAATATACTATTACACACATACAATCACATACAAACATATGGCCATAATAGTGGGATCTTATGCCTGTTAGTAATATATGAGAGATGTCCTAAGGCAATCGCCTTATGTATGAACCATTTATATGATAAATGAAGATTCACTATTTGAGTATACATGTTTTATGTATTTGATTGGATCTTAAACTCATTTCTTGAATGTCCACGATACGATTCACGGCATGAGAGAATTTGTGATTGGATCACAACTAGTGAGTATCTCTACATGTGTAATTGTGATGTATCGAATTATCCTAGTCGATGAATTGATGGATTTGGACACATCATCGATTACATCGAGACTAACACAGGTATACTCCTTGGTGTATCCAAGCGGTGATTCTCCTTTGGTGGAGACATAGTGATGTCGGAGTTAATCGTGGATGCTAGTTATGGTAACTAGTTCATTGGAGTGACCAATAGTAAGACTTCATATGGTTCTCTGCATATATAGATATGTCAATGAAGTTCTTACTGTGGCTTAAGTGCGATGTTCCTTTGACTTGCGGTATTCAAGTCATCTTGATCATGGAGACTTATGCTTTGACATCTTAAGCAAACATCTCTAAGGAGATGTGGACCCGGGATGATTGGGTGTAAGTCGAAGTGATCGAAGGTGTTTGAATAGCCTATAAAGGATTCACCACTCCTTGCGAGGAGATGTATACCCATGGCCTCTCGTCGGATTGTTACTAAAGTCTTTGGCCAAAGCATTACATGTTTAGAGTAAGGTACTCTTCGATACATGTGCAGTAACTAGAATCCGTAGGACGAGGAAATGATACTTAGGCTAGGTGTGACGTAGTCAGCCTAGTGGGGACTGACACTATAGACCATGTCCTGAACCAAGTGGGTATAAGATGAGTGAAGGGAATGGGGCACGATTCATTCGAGCTACTGAAGGGTTTCAGAAATAGTTCTGGATCAACCGTTGATCTTTTCGGTTAATTGAGGATCATGATGTACTACTAGGTGCCACTCATGATCGTTCTATAATTAATGGTTAATTATAGACGGCCAACATAAACCGAGAACCTATTTGGTCACACGCACAACGAGTGTAATCCAAAGGATTTAAAACGAGCTTGAGAATGGGATTCTCAGATCGAGAGAAACTATGTTTGGTTGGACCAAACATAAAGCGAGCATGAAATTGTTTCAGTCGCAATGGAAGCGTGGATGGGCCGTGTCTTATGAAGACATAATGGATGGACCAAAATTGTTTGGTTCTAATCCAATGGAGGAGAATAAACCAAAGGGTTTGGTTTATTTTAAACGAATGAACCAAAAGTTGGTTCGGTTAGTTTTAACTTAAAATAAAACATCATGGTTTGGTTTATTTTAACTTATCCTAATGGAGCGGGTTAACGGGCTTTGTGGATATGATCCATTAACCATTAAGAGAATTAGTTCTCTATAAAATAGGGCTTAAACCCTAACCCTTAAACTAATCAAGTTTTGGCCGCCCAACCTAGTTGCCGCCCACCTCCTTGGAGTTTTCGGCGCCCAACCCTAAGGTGCCGCCGCCCAGCTTTTGTGCAGCCGTCCAACTTGTTGCCGGTGACCAAGATTCAGCCGGTGAACCTCCGGCGACCCTCCGGTGATCTCCTCTAGGTTCGGTGATATGGTGAGCTTCCATCTCTCCTTGGCCGGCCTCTATTCCTCCACCAAAAGCTGTCCAGTTTTTCTAGACAGCTTGTTTCTTTGTTGTCGGAGCGTCGTTTGGACGACGGTTAGTGCTCCGACAGCGGCTAACTTACCGGGGATTTGATCTCCGGTAATCCTCTGAGGTGGAGGATGAAGGATTCGTCAATTGGTTGACGAATACCTCTCCGGAGAAGCGAGTTTTGAGAACTCGTTTTAGGATCCGAATTTGGATTCGGATCGTGATCATCTCTCGATCACGTCGTCTTCAACACGAGGCTAGTAACCCGTACGAAGACGAAGCTCGTGACTTAGCGAAGTCATCCCGAGGAGCTCGGCATGGATACAGATAGAGACGATTCTTACGAGGATCGTTCCGGTTGATGCCGTTCCCGCTACACGTCATACGAAAGGTATAACGTAGATAAATTTCTTTTATTGCAAATTTTAATTTACGGTTATGTCTACACTTGTTGTAATAAGAATGCGTGTGTTGTAATAAATATAGATTTATTATTTTAATTGCTTCCGCTGTGCTCATGTTTACGAAACATGATCGAACACACACACGCCGCGGTGCCGGAAACCCAACAGTGGTATCAGAGCCAAGGTTGTGTTTCGACATAATCGTAAAAATGGTTTTGCGATAGTCATAATGTATTTCTGGAAATTTTCTAAATTTTGGAAATTTAGAAGTATTTATGGAAATTTTTCAATTTTGGAAAGTCTAGAAGTATTTATGGAAATCTTCCACTTTTGGAAAGTTGGAAGTATTTATGGAAATTGACATTTTCCATAAATAAAATATTTGATTAGATTCTGGAAATTTGTTTCCTAATTTAATCATGATTTGATTTGGGAAATCAAATCTTAAAATATTTTATTTCCATAAGTAGTTTTAATGATTTAGGAAATTGGTTTCCTAAATAGATTTTCCTTAATCAAATAATTCCATGAATAAAATATGTGATTAGATTTGGAAATTTGTTTCCTAATTTAATTTTTGATTTGGAGAATCAAATCTTAAACATATTTTATTTCCATAAATAGTTATGACTTATAAGGAAATTATATACATGACATAATTGTATGCCATGTAATTGCATTAGATGCATAACATTATGCCATGCGTGTCGTGACATGTAGATGTATGCCATGTATGCCATGCCATGTAGATAATAGTTATTTGCATGCAAAGAGGATGAGACATAAAAACCCTTAATCAATATTAAAGCCTACACCTTCCATTAATATGGTTAGAACCAGAGTTCTGTTTCTTGTTTGGGTTGTTGGACTCTCTCCAAGCCCGGCTCGAACCTGAATATGTTCAAACCATGGAATAGTTTAATACTAATATGGTAAGAGTCAGAGGTCAATCGTTAGCTTTGGTTGTTGGACTCTCTCCAAGCTGGGCTAATTGGTTGAATGCGCTCTAAGTCGATGTAAAGGGAGGTGAAGTTGGGTGCTATGCATATGATGCATACTTGTTAATGTGTTAACAACCCGATGTATGTGTGAACATTCAATTAGTTGATAGCACATTGTGATAGTTGCATATACGGGATATGCAATCGGTATAGATGATACCTACCGTCATAGTTATGAATGGCTTGTTGGACTCTCTCCAAGGTTGTTCATAACTATGATGGATATCAGCCCATTCGGAGATGGACCTACAATCTCCCGAAGTGATTTTGGGGTTTTTGAAATTCGAAAAATGAATGGGATTTATAAATGTATATTGATGCATTTTAAAATCATTTTCTCATATATGCTCGTTTTGTATTTCTAGGTCAATAAATTGATCATGACGTCTTTGAATTTGCGCACTATTTTGGATTCGAACAAACTGACTGGGCCTAACTTCTTGGACTGGCTTAGAAACTTGAGAATTGTTGTCAAGGTGGAAAAGCTTGCAAATGTCCTCGAAGAGCCTCTTCCCGCCCGTCCTAGTGACGATGCAACTCTGGACCAATTGTTGGCCTATCAGAAACATGTGAGAGATTCTGAACAAATGAGTTGCATCATGCTAGCGACGATGGAACCCAAGCTACAAAAGCAGCATGAGCATATGGATGCTCATATCGTAGTCCTTCATCTTTGTGAGTTGGTTGATGAGCAAGTGAGATTCGAAAGGTTCGAAGTCTCAAAGCTCCTCTTCACCTCTGAGATGCTAGGAGGTTCATCTGTGGTACTGCTCAATATGCTGAAGACTGTGGAGTCTTCTGAGAAGCATGAGCAGGGGACGGTGCTGTTAGTTGATTCCTCGAAGAAAGGTTCTAAAAGGAAGTCAAAGGAACAACATAAGGGAAAGAAGAGAAGGGCTAAGAAGGTAGAACTAGCACAAAAGGAAACTTGCCATCATTATGGCAAGGAGAGCCAATTGCAAAGAAAGTGCAAGATTTATCTTGAGTCCATGAAGAAGGATAAGGCATCGGATGCCCCATCTTCTTCAGAAATCTTCTTTATTGATTGTCATTCTATTTCCTCAGACACTTGGGTATTTGATACTGGGTGTGGCTCACATATATGTAATGACATACATGGGCTAAGGAATAGAAGAAGACTCGTTAAGGGGAGAGTCAAATTTACGTGTTGGGAATGGAGCAACGGTTGCTGCACTCGCCATCGGAACGTATTTGTTGGAACTCACTGTAGGACTAGTCTTGGAACTGGACAATTGCTATTATGTTCCTTCTCTAATAAAGAACATTGTTTCTATTTCCTGCTTAAATAGAAATGGTTTCAATTTGACGTTTAGTAACAATTGTTGTTATATAACTTTGAATGGCGTACTTTATGGAACTGGAACTTTGAGTAATGGCATTTATACGTTGGACGTATCCAGTGACATTTTCAATATCGGGAGCAACACGCTGCTTGAGAGGATAATCACATAGACTCCTATATGTGGCATTGTCGTCTTGGCCATATAAGCAAGAAACGCATGTCCGAATTACACCGATGTGGAATTCTGGAATCGTTTGAATTGGATTCATACGATACATGCGAATCATGCTTAAAAGGCAAGATGACTAAGTTACCTATTACTGGAAAAGGTGAACGAGTGGGAGAGTTACTAGGTCTAGTACATACTGATGTATGTGGACCTATGTCAACTCAAGCTTTAGGAGGCTATAGCTACTTCATTACCTTCACCGATGATCACTCACGGTTTGGGTATGTGTTCTTGATGAAACACAAGTCCAAGCCTTTGAAAGGTTCAAAGAATTCAGAAATGAAGTAGAGAAACAATGACAAAAGTATTAAAATACTGATCGGATCGAGGTGGTGAATACTTAAGTCAAGAGTTTCTTGATTATCTAAGAGACAATGGCATATTGTCTCAATGGACTCCCTATACACCACAAAGATAATGGTGTATCCGAGAGGCGAATCGACCTTGTTGGACATGGTCAGTCAATGATGAATCATGCGACTCTTCCCAAGTCCTTTTGGGGTTATGCACTTCATACCTGCTTACTTTGTTAAATGTAATGCCTACTAAGGTAGTCTCAACTACTCCATATGAGATATGGAATGGTAAGAAACCTCATGTATCTTACTTGAAGATATGGGGTTGTCTCGCTTATGTGAAGCTGGATCAGACGTATAAACCGGATGCTAAGTCCGATAAATGTCTATTTATTGATACCCTAAGGAAACAAGGGGTTACTAATTCTATCATCCTGTGGAACAAAAGGTGTTTGTTTCAAGGCATCGTGTTTCTAGAGAAAGAGTTTCTCTTAAGAAAACAAGTTGGGAGTGTCGCCGAGCTTGAGGAGGCTCGAGAGACTCAAATAGACATTGATGAGATACCGTGAAGCACAACACCGATAACTCATAGTGATGAGCAATCGGTACGACTTATTGTAACACCACATCTTCGTAGATCCGTAGAACACGCAATATTCCCGAGAGATATGGATTTCGTAAGTGAATCGAACGACGTGTTACTCATTGATGATGAGGAGCCTACCGCTTATGAAGAAGTACCGACAAGTTCAGAAGGGATAAGTGGCTTGGTGCCATGAAGTCGAAATGGATTCCAGGTACGAAAACCAAGTTTGGAACTTGGTTGACCCACCTGAAGGCATAAAGCCTATAGGGTGCAAGTGGGTTTTCAAGAAGAAAACCGACATGGATGGTAATGTGATTACCTATAAGGTTAGATTGGTGGCGAAAGGATATCGTCAAAAACAAGGTGTTGATTATGACGAAACCTATTCGCCTGTAGCTATGCTTAAATCCATTCGGATGCTCCTGGCCATAGCGGCTCATTATGATTATGAGATATGGCAGATGGATGTGAAAACAGCTTCCTTAATGGAAACCTGCTCGAGGACGTGTATATGATACAGCCTGAGGGTTTCACATCGGTCGATAAAACCAAGGTATGCAAATTGCGACGGTCCATTTATCGATTGAAGCAAGCATCCAGGAGCTGGAATATCCGTTTTGATGAGACGATCAAAAAGTTTGATTTCTCACAAAATCCAGATGAACCTTGTGTGTACAAGAAGGTTTGTGGGAGTGTCGTCGTGTTCCTAGTATTTTATGTCGATGACATATTACTTATAGGAAACGATGTGTCAATCTTACAGTCAGTTAAGGTTTGGTTATCCAAGACATTCTCCATGAAAGACCTGGGAGAAGCAACCTACATCCTTGGGATTAAGATCTATAGAGATAGATCGAAACGGTTGCTTGGTCTTTCGCAGTCTACATATATAGACCGAGTGCTAAAGAGGTTTAGCATGTCGGAATCCAAGAAAGGTTATCTGCCCATCAGGCATGGTGTACACCTTTCGAAGTCTATGTGTCCGCGCACAGAAGACGAGAGGATTTGCATGAGTAAGATTCCCTATGCATCCGCAATAGGATCTATCATGTATGCTATGTTATGTATGAGGCCCGATGTATTGTATGCTCTGAGTGTCATGAGCAGATACCAGTCTGATCCAGGAATGGATCATTGGGCGGCTGTTAAGAAGATCCTTAAGTACTTGAGAAGAACTAAGGATGTGTTCCTAATATATGGAGAAGGGGACATGGTGATACGCGGGTATACGGATGCCAGCTTCCAGATAGACAAGGATGATTCCAGGTATCAGTCTGGATACGTGTTCACCTTGAATGGGGGCGCAGTGAGTTGGAAAAGTTCCAAACAAGAGACTGTAGCGGATTCTACCACTGAGGTAGAATATATTGCATCTTCGAAAGCAGCAAAGGAAGCGGTTTGGATCAAGAAGTTCGTTCATGAACTTGGTGTGATTCCGGCCATTGTTGAAGCAATACCGGTCTACTGCGACAACAATGGAGCAATTGCACAGGCGAAAGAGCCAAGGTCTCATCAACGATCCAAACATGTCGCCGCTATCATCTTATCGTAGAGATCATCAAGAGGAACGAAATACAAATCGAGAAAATTCCCACCGAAAGGAACTTAGCGGATCCTTTGACTAAAGCATTACCTCAAAGTAAGTTTGAGGGTCATGTTAGAGCTTATGGTATTGATACCGTAGCGATTGACATTAGCCAAGTGGGAGTCTGTTAGTAATATATGAGAGATGTCCTAAGGCAATCGCTTTATGTATGAACCATTTATATGATAAATGAAGATTCACTATTTGAGTATACATGTTTTATGTATTTGATTGGATCTTAAACTCATTTACTGAATGTCCACGATACGATTCACAGCATGAGAGAATTTGTGATTGGATCACAACTAGTGAGTATCTCTACATGTGTAATTGTGATGTATCGAAATTATCCCTAGTCGATGAATCGATGGATTTGGACACCATCAATTCTGTCGAGACTAGCACGAGGTATACTCCTTGGTGTATCCAAGCAGCTGATTCTCACTGGCTGGAGACATAGTGATGTCCGGAGTTAATCGTGGATGCTAGTTATGGTAACTAGTTCATTGGAGTGACCAACCGTAAGACTTCATAAGGTTCTCTGCATATATAGATATGTCAATGAAGTTCTTACTGTGGCTTAAGTGCGATGTTCCTTTGACTTGCGGTATTCAAGTCATCTTGATCATGGAGACTTATACTTTGACATCTTAAGCAAACATCTCTAAGGAGATGTGGACCCGGGATGATTGGGTGTAAGTCGAAGTGATCGAAGGTGTTTGAATAGCCTATAAAGGATTCACCACTCCTTGCGAGGAGATGTATACCCATGGCCTCTCGTCGGATTGTTACTAAAGTCTTTGGCCAAAGCATTAGATGTTTAGAGTAAGGTACTCCTCGATACATGTGAAGTAACTAGAATCCGTAGGACCAGGAAATGATACTTGGGCTAGGTGTGACGTAGTCAGCCTAGTGGGGACTGACACTATAGACCATGTCCTGAACCAAGTGGGTATAAGATGAGTGAAGGGAATGGGGCACGATTCATTCGTGCTACTGAAGGGTTTCAGAAATAGTTCTGGATCAACCGTTGATCTTTTCGGTTAATTGGGGATCATGATGTACTACTAGGTGCCACTCATGATCGTTCTATAATTAATGGTTAATTATAGACGGCCAACATAAACCGAGAACCTATTTGGTCACACGCACAACGAGTGTAATCCAAAGGATTTAAAACGAGCTTGAGAATGGAATTCTCAGACCGAGAGAAACTATGTTTGGTTGGACCAAACATAAAGCGAGCATGAAATTGTTTCAGTCGCAATGGAAGCGTGGATGGGCCGTGTCTTATGAAGACATAATGGATGGACCAAAATGGTTTGGTTCTAATCCAATGGAGGAGAATAAACCAAAGGGTTTGGTTTATTTTAAACGAATGAACCAAAAGTTGGTTCGGTTCGTTTTAACTTAAAATAAACCATCATGGTTTGGTTTATTTTAACTTATCCTAATGGAGCGGGTTAACGGGCTTTATGGATATGATCCATTAACCATTAAGAGAATTAGTTCTCTATAAAATAGGGCTTAAACCCTAACCCTTAAACTAATCAAGTTTTGGCCGCCCAACCTAGTTGCCGCCCACCTCCTTGGAGTTTTCGGCGCCCAACCCTAAGGTGCCGCCGCCCAGCTTTTGTGCAGCCGTCCAACTTGTTGCCGGCGACCAAGCTTCAGCCGGTGAACCTCCGGCGACCCTCCGGTGATCTCCTCTAGGTTCGGTGATATGGTGAGCTTCCATCTCTCCTTGGCCGGCCTCTATTCCTCCACCAAAAGCTGTCCAGTTTTTCTGGACAGCTTATTTCTTTGTTGTCGGAGCGTCGTTTGGACGACGGTTAGTGCTCCGACAGTGGCTAACTTACCGGGGATTTGATCTCCGGTAATCCTCTGAGGTGGAGGACGAAGGATTCGTCAATTGGTTGACGAATACCTCTCCGGAGAAGCGAGTTTTGAGAACTCGTTTTAGGATCCGAATTTGGATTCGGATCATGATCATCTCTCAATCACGTCGTCTTCAACACGAGGCTAGTAACCCGTACGAAGACGAAGCTCGTGACTTAGCGAAGTCATCCCGAGGAGCTCGGCGTGGATACGGATAGAGACGATTCTTACGAGGATCGTTCCGGTTGATGCCGTTCCCGCTACACGTCATACGAAAGGTATAACGTAGATAAATTTCTTTTATTGCAAATTTTAATTTATGGTTATGTCTACACTTGTTGTAATAAGCATGCGTGTATTGTGTGTGTTGTAATAAATATAGATTTATTATTTTAATTGCTTCCGTTGTGCTCATGTTTACGAAACATGATCGAACACACACACACCGCGGTGCCGGAAACCCAACAATGCCTGCAACCAAAGAGTTAGCCTATGCATATCCTACTATTATCTGGCACATATAATACATGAAAAATGCATAAGAGTAACCGAATCATAAACACACAAAATCGGAAATCGTGGCTTTGATACCAATTGTTGGTGAGGGGAAACTTCGCCTCCCCTTTCAACTTGGTCGCTTGTTCATGGCGATCCCTTTTACGTCCTCGGATAAAAAAAATTTATCCTTGACAAGAGGGATTGCCCAAGCAACCTTGTCATCGTCGTGCTATTCATTTAGAGTAGTCACTTGAACAAACTTGTTGTTCAAGCGACCAACCTCTATTCCACGAATAGCCGGGGAATAGATTATGTACGGATCGCCGGATTTTGTGTTTATGTTCTGGATCCAAGTATTATTTAGCCACAAAATAGAATATATCATGCACATAATTGGAAAACAAATATAAACATGTTACAAAAGATAATAGAGAATCGATATACCTCTCGTTCTTCTATTGTATGACCTTCCTCCTTTCGGACGTCATGTGGGCGACAATCTACCAAAAGTTGAAGCTCCTAGATCACCAATCTTCCTTCCTTGCTCATTCCAAGCAAGAGGAAGAATAGAAACAAGACTCTTCTCCATCCTTTAGCCAACCAACAAGCAACAAGCAATTTGCTTGCCGCCGACCAACAAGGAGAAGGGAGAAAAGGTGAATGCCGACCAAAGCTCCAAGGGAGAACTCTAAGCCTAGGTTTTACCTGCCAAAGAGAGGGAGAGGGGCTGCTTTGGATGTCGGCCAAAGGCTGGAAAGGGATGCTAGGTCGCCGGCCACCTTGAGGAAGAAGAAGATAAAGAAAATATTTCCTTAATAGGTGCCGCCAACTCCAAACCCTAGCCTCCAAGCCTTGCCGCCCAAAACCCTAATCCTATATCTAGTTGGATTCAAGTTGCCGCCCACCTGTTGGGTTTCCGGCACCGCGGCGTGTGTGTGTTCGATCATGTTTCGTAAACATGAGCACAGCGGAAGCAATTAAAAATAATAAATCTATATTTATTACAACACACACAACACACGCATGCTATTACAACAAGTGTAGACATAACCGTAAATTAAAATTTGCAATAAAAGAAATTATCTACGTTAGACCTTTCGTATGACGTGTAGCGGGAACGGCATCAACCGGAACGATCCTCGTAAGAATCGTCTCTATCCGTATCCACGCCGAGCTCCTCGGGATGACTTCGCTAAGTCACGAGCTTCGTCTTCGTACGTGTTACTAGCCTCGTGTTGAAGACGACGTGATCGAGAGATGATCACGATCCGAATCCAAATTCGGATCCTAAAACGAGTTCTCAAAACTCGCTTCTCCGGAGAGGTATTCGTCAACCAATTGACGAATCCTTCGTCCTCCACCTCAGAGGATTACCGGAGATCAAATCCCCGGTAAGTTAGGCGCTATTGGAGCACTAACCGTCGTCCAAACGACGCTCCGACAACAAAGAAACAAGCTGTCCAGAAAAACTGGACAGCTTTTGGTGGAGGAATAGAGGCCGGCCAAGGAGAGATGGAAGCTCACCTTATCACCGAACCTAGAGGAGATCACCGGAGGGTCGCCGGAGGTTCACCGGCTGAAGCTTGGTCGCCGGCAACAAGTTGGACGGCGGCACAAGAAGTTGGGCGGCGGCACACTAGGGTTGGCGCCGAAATCCTCCTTCAAGGGGTGGGCGGCAACTCCAAGGGCTAGGGTTTTGATTAGGGCTTAATTATCCATTAAGCCCTCTTTTATAGAGAACTAATTCTCTTAATGGTTAATGGATCATATCCATAAAGCCCGTTAACCCGCTCCATTAAGATAAGTTAAAATAAACCAAACCATGATGGTTTATTTTAAGTTAAAACGAATCGAACCAACTTTTGGTTCATTCGTTTAAAATAAACCAAACCCTTTGGTTTATTCTCATCCATTGGATTAGAACCAAACCATTTTGGTTCATCCATTACGTCTTCATAAGACGCGGCCCATCCACGCTTCCATTGCGACTGAAACAATTTCATGCTCGCTTTATGTTTGATCCAACCAAACATAGTTTCTCTCGGTCTAAGAATCCCATTCTCAAGCTCGTTTTAAATCCTTTGGATTACACTCGTTGTGCGTGTGACCAAATAGGTTCTCGGTTTATGTTGGCCGTCTATAATTAACCATTAATTATAGAACGATCATGAGTGGAACCTAGTAGTACATCATGATCCCCAATTAACCGAAAAGATCAACGGTTGATCGAAACTATTTACGAAACCCTTGATGGCTCGAATGAATCGTGCCCCATTCCCTTCACTCATCTTATACCCACTTGGTTGGGACATGGTCTATTGTGTCGATCCCCACTAAGTGACTCGTCACACCTAGCCCAAGTATCATTTCCTCGTCCCTGGATTCTAGTTACTCCACATGTATCGAAGAGTACCTTACTCTAAACATGTAATGCTTTGGCCAAAGACTTTAGTAACAATCCGACGAGAGGCCATGGGTATACATCTCCTCGCAAGGAGTGGTGAATCCTTTATAGGCTATTCAAACACCTTGATCACTTGATTTATACCCAATCATCCGGGTCCACATCTCCTTAGAGATGTTTGCTTAAGATGTCAAAGCATAAGTCTCCATGATCAAGATGACTTGAATACCGCAAGTCGAAAGGAACATCGCACTTAAGCCACAGTAAGAACTTCATTGACATATCTATATGCGAGAGAACCATATGAAGTCTTACGGTGGTCACTCCAATGAACTAGTTACCATAACTAGCATCCACGATTAACTCCGGACATCACAATGTCTCCAGCCAGTGAGAATCAGCTGCTTGGATACACCAAGGAGTATACCTCGTGCTAGTCTCGACAGAATTTATGGTGTCCAAATCCATCAATTCATCGACTAGGGATAATTTTGATACATCACAATTACACATGTAGAGATACTCACTAGTTGTGATCAAATCACAAATTCTCTCATGCTGTGAATCGTATCGTGGACATTCAGTAAATGAGTTTAAGATCCAATCAAATACATTAAACATGTATACTCAAATAGTGAATCTTCATTTATCATATAAATGGTTCATACATAAAGCGATTGCCTTAGGACATCTCTCATATATTACTAACAGACTCCCACTTGGCCTAATGCCAATCGCTACGGTATCCAATACCATAAGCTCTAACATGACCCTCAAACTTACTTTGAGGTAATGCTTTAGTCAAAGGATCCGCTAAGTTCCTTTCAGTGGGAATTTTCTCGATTTGTATTTCGTTCCTACTTATGATCTCTCGATAAGATGATAGCGTGAAGCACATGTTTGGATCATTGATGAGACCACATCAAGTTGAGGCGAACTTCTTGATCCAAACCGCTTCGCTTCTGCTTCCAAAGTGCAATGTATTACTGCCTTAGTGGCGAGAATCCGCTATAGTGTCAAGCTTGGAACCTTTCCAACTTATTGCGCCTCCATTCGGTGAATACATACCCGGTAGATATGGAATCATCCTTGTTTATGCAGAGTGGCATCCGTATACCCACGTATCACCATGTACCCTTCTCCATATATTAGGAACACATCCTTAGTTCTTCTCAAGTACTTAAGGATCGTCTTATGACCGCCAATGATCCATTCTGGATCGGATTGAGTATCTGCTCGTGACACTCAGGCGTATGATACATCGGGCCTCGTACATAACATAGCATACATGATAGATCCTATTGCGGATGCATAGGAATCTTACTCATGCAAATCCTCTCGTCTTACGTGCGCGGACACATAGACTTGAAAGGTGTTCCCCATGCACGATGGGTAGATAACCTTTCTTGGATTCGACATGCTAAACCTCTTTGCTTTTCGGTCTATATATGTAGACTGCGAAAGACCAAGCAACCGTTTCGATCTATCTCTATAGATCTTAATCCCAAGGATGTAGGTTGCTTCTCCCAGGTCTTTCATGGAGAATGTCTTGGATAACCAAACCTTAACTGACTGTAAGATTGACACATCGTTTCCTATAAGTAATATGTCATCGACATACAATACTAGGAACACATTGCCTCCCACTAACCTTCTTGTACACACAGGTTAAATGCGGATTTTGTGAAATCAAACTTTTGATTGTCTCATCAAAGCGGATATTCGACTCTGGATGCTTGCTTCAATCCATAAATGGATCGTCGCAATTTGCATACCTTGGTTTTATCAACCGATGTGAAACCCTCAGGTTGTATCATATACACGTCCTCGAGCAGGTTTCCATTAAGGAAAGCTATTTTCACATCCATCTGCCATATCTCATAATCATAATGAGCCGCTATGGCGGAGCATCGAATGGATTTAAGCATAGCTACGGTGAATAGGTTTCGTCATAATCAACACCTTGTTTTTGGCGATATCCTTTCGCCACCAATCTAACCTTATAGGTAATCACATTACCATCCATGTCGGTTTTCTTCTTGAAAACCCGCACCCTATAGGCTTTATGCCTTGGTGGGTCAACCGAGTTCGAACTTGGTTTCATTACATGGAATCCATTTCGACTTCATGGCACCAAGCCACTTATCCCTTACGAACTTATCGGCACTTCTTCATAACTGGTAGGCTCCTCATCATCAATGAGTAACACGTCGTTCGATTCACTTACGAGAAATCCATATCTCTCAGGAATATTGCGTGTTCTACCAGATCTACGAAGATGTGGTGTTACAATAGGTTCAGCCGATTGCTCATCACTATGAGTTGTCGGCTGTTGTGCTTCACCAGGTATCTCATCAATGTCTATTTGAGTCTCTCGAGCCTCCTCAAGCTCGACGACACTCCCACTGTTTTCTTGCAAGAGAAACTCTTTCTCTAGAAACACAGCATGCCTTGAAACAAACACCTTTTGTTCCACAGGATGATAGAATTGGTAACCCCTTGTTTCCTTAGGGTATCCAATAAATAGACATTTATCAGACTTAGCATCCAGTTTGTCTGATACAGTCCGCTTCACATAAGCAGGACAACCTCATATCTTCAAGTAAGATACATGAGGTTTCTTACTAGCCCATATCTCATATGGAGTAGTAGAGACTACCTTGGTAGGCATTCTGTTTAACAAGTAAACAGCTGTCTGAAGTGCATAACCCCAAAAGGACTTGGGAAGAGTCGCATGATTCATCATTGACCTGACCATGTCCAACAAGGTCCGGTTACGCCTCTCAGATACACCATTATGCTGTGGTGTATAGGGCGGAGTCCATTGAGACAATATGCCATTGTCTCTTAGATAATCAAGAAACTCTTGACTTAAGTATTCACCACCTCGATCCGATCGAAGTATTTTAATACTCTTGTCATGTTGTATCTCTACTTCATTTCTGAATTCTTTGAACCTTTCAAAGGCTTCAGACTTGTGTTTCATCAAGAACACATACCCAAACCGTGAGTGATCATCGGTGAAGGTAATGAAGTAGCTATAGCCTCCTAATGCTTGAGTTGACATAGGTCCACATACATCAGTATGTACTAGACCTAGTAACTCTCCCACTCGTTCACCTTTTCCCGTAAAAGGTAACTTAGTCATCTTGCCTTTTAAGCATGATTCATATGTATTGTATGAATCCAATTCAAACGATTCCAGAATTCCACATCGGTGTAATTCGGACATGCGTTTCTTGCTTACATGGCCAAGACGACAATGCCACATGTAGGAGTCTATTTGATTATCCTTTCGAGCACTCTTGTTGCTCGCTTCGATATTGCAAATGTCACTGGATACGTCCAACGTATAAACACCATTGCTTAAAGTTCCAGTCCCATAAAGAACCCCATTCAAAGTTATGTAACAACAATTGTTACTAAACGTCAAATGGAAACCATTTCTATTTAAACAAGAAATAGAAATGATGTTCTTTATCAACAAAGGAATATAAAAGCAATTGTCCAGTTCTAAGACAAGTCCTGCAGGGAGTTTCAACAAATACGTTCTGATGGCGAGTGCAGCAACCTTTGCTTCATTCCCAACACGTAAATTTGACTCTCCCTTGACGAGTCTTCTTCTATTCCTTAGCCCATGTATGTCATTACATATATGTGAGCCACACCCAGTATCCAATACCCAAGTGTCTAAGGAAATAGAATGACAATCAATAAAGAAGATTTCTGAAGAAGATGGGGCATCCGATGCCTTATCCTTCTTCACGGACTCTTGATAAACCTTACAATTTCTTCGCCAATGACCCTCCTTGCCATAATGATGGCAAGTGCCCTTTTGAGCTGGTTCTGCCTTTTAGCCTTTTTCTTCTTCCCCTTCTGTTGTTCCTTTGACTCCCTCTTAGAACCTTTCTTCGAGGAATCAACTAACAACACTGTCCCCTACTCATGCTTCTCAGAAGGCTCCACAGTCTTCAGCATGTTGAGCAGTACCATAGATGAACCTCTTTGCATCTCAGAGGTGAAGAGGAGCTTGGAGACTTCGAACCTTTCGAATCTCACTTGCTCATCAACCAACTCACAAAGATGAAGGACTACGATATGAGCATCCATATGCTCATGCTGCTTTCGTAACTTGGGTTCCATCGTGGCTAGCATGATGCAACTTGTCAGTTCAGAATCACTCACATGTTTCTGATAGGCCAACAATTGGTCTAGAGTTGCATCGTCACTAGGACGGGCGGGAAGAGGCGCTTCGAGGACATTTGCAAGCTTTTCCACCTTGAGAACAATTCTCAAGTTTCTAAGCTAGTCCAAGAAGTTCGGCCCAGTCAATTTATTTGAATCCAAAATGGAACACAAATTCAAACACATCATGATCAATATATTAACTTAGAAATACAAAACGAGCATATATGAGAAAGATGATTTTAAAATGCATCAATATACATTTATAAATCCCATTCATTTTTCGAATTTCAAAAACCCCAAAATCACTTCGGGAGATTGTAGGTCCATCTCCGAATGGGCTGATATCCATCATAGTTATGAACAACCTTGGAGAGAGTCCAACAAGCCATTCATAACTACGACGGTAGGTATCATCTATACCGATTGCATATCCCGTATATGCAACTATCACAATGTGCTATCAACTAATTGAATGTTCACACATACATCGGGTTGTTAACACATTAACAAGTATGCATCATATGCATAGCACCCAACTTCACCTCCCTTTACATCGACCTTGGAGAGAGTCCAACAAACCGATGCTCCAGGTTAAAGCCAACCCATTAATCAGGACATAGTTTTAATATGGTTAGAGCGCATTCAACCAATTAGTCCAGCTTGGAGAGAGTCCAACAACCAAAGCTAACGATTGACCTCTGACTCTTACCATATTAGTATTAAACTATTCCATGGTTTGAACATATTCAGGTTCGAGCCGGGCTTGGAGAGAGTCCAACAACCCAAACAAAAAACAGAACTCTGGTTCTAACCATATTAATGGAAGGTGTAGGCTTTAATATTGATTAAGGGTTTTTATGTCTCATCCTCTTTGCATGCAAATAACTATTATCTACATGGCATGGCATACATGGCATACATCTACATGTCACGACACGCATGACATAATGTTATGCATCTAATGCAATTACATGGCATACAATTATGTCATGTATATAATTTCCTTATATGTCATAACTATTTATGGAAATAAAATATGTTTAAGATTTGATTCTCCAAATCAAATCATAATTAAATTAGAAACAAATTTCCAAATCTAATCACATATTTTATTCATGGAATTATTTGATTAAGGAAAATCTATTTAGGAAACCAATTTCCTAAATCATTAAAACTACTTATGGAAATAAAATATTTTAAGATTTGATTTCCCAAATCAAATCATGATTAAATTAGGAAACAAATTTCCAGAATCTAATCAAATATTTTATTTATGGAAAATATCAATTTCCATAAATACTTCCCACTTTCCAAAAGTGGAGGATTTCCATAAATACTTCTAGACTTTCCAAAATTGAAAAATTTCCATAAATACTTCTAAATTTCCAAAATTTAGAAAATTTCCAGAAATACATTATGACTATCGCAAAACCATTTTTACGATTATGTCGAAACACAACCTGGGCTCACGATACCAGCTTTGTTGGGTTTAAATGCATGGCGTGTGTGTGTTCGATCATGTTTCGTAAACATGAGCCTGTGAAGCAATTAAAAATAATAAATCTATATTTATTACAACACACACAACACACGCATGCTATTACAACAAGTGTAGACATAACCGTAAATTAAAATTTGCAATAAAAGAAATTATCTACGTTATACCTTTCGTATGACGTGTAGCGGGAACGGCATCAACCGGAACGATCCTCGTAAGAATCGCCTCTATCCGTATCCACGCCGAGCTCCTCGGGATGACTTCGCTAAGTCACGAGCTTCGTCTTCGTACGGGTTACTAGCCTCGTGTTGAAGACGACGTGATCGAGAGATGATCACGATCCGAATCCAAATTCGGATCCTAAAACGAGTTCTCAAAACTCGCTTCTCCGGAGAGGTATTCGTCAACCAATTGACGAATCCTTCGTCCTCCACCTCAGAGGATTACCGGAGATCAAATCCCCGGTAAGTTAGGCGCTATCGGAGCACTAACCGTCGTCCAAACGACGCTCCGACAACAAAGAAACAAGCTGTCCAGAAAAACTGGACAGCTTTTGGTGGAGGAATAGAGGCCGGCCAAGGAGAGATGGAAGCTCACCTTATCACCGAACATAGTGGAGATCACCGGAGGGTCGCCGGAGGTTCACCGGATGAAGCTTGGTCGCCGGCAACAAGTTGGACGGCGGCACAAGAGGTTGGGCGGCGGCACACTAGGGTTGGCGCCGAAATCCTCCTTCAAGGGGTGGGCGGCAACTCCAAGGGCTAGGGTTTTGATTAGGGCTTAATTATCCATTAAGCCCTCTTTTATAGAGAACTAATTCTCTTAATGGTTAATGGATCATATCCATAAAGCCCGTTAACCCGCTCCATTAAGATAAGTTAAAATAAACCAAACCATGATGGTTTATTTTAAGTTAAAACGAACCTAACCAACTTTTGGTTCATTCGTTTAAAATAAACCAAACCCTTTGGTTTATTCTCATCCATTGGATTAGAACCAAACCATTTTGGTTCATCCATTACGTCTTCATAAGACGCGGCCCATCCACGCTTCCATTGCGACTGAAACAATTTCATGCTCGCTTTTTGTTTGATCCAACCAAACATAGTTTCTCTCGGTCTGAGAATCCCATTCTCAAGCTCGTTTTAAATCCTTTGGATTACACTCGTTGTGCGTGTGACCAAATAGGTTCTCGGTTTATGTTGGTCGTCTATAATTAACCATTAATTATAGAACGATCATGAGTGGCACCTAGTAGTACATCATGATCCCCAATTAACCGAAAAGATCAACGGTTGATCCAGAACTATTTCTGAAACCCTTCAGTAGCTCGAATGAATCGTGCCCCATTCCCTTCACTCATCTTATACCCACTTGGTTCAGGACATGGTCTATTGTGTCAGTCCCCACTAGGCTGACTACGTCACACCTAGCCCAAGTATCATTTCCTCGTCCTACATTCTAGTTACTCCACATGTATCGAAGAGTACCTTACTCTAAACATGTAATGCTTTGGCCAAAGACTTTAGTAACAATCCGACGAGAGGCCATGGGTATACATCTCCTCGCAAGGAGTGGTGAATCCTTTATAGGCTATTCAAACACCTTGATCACTTCGACTTATACCCAATCATCCCGGGTCCACATCTCCTCGGAGATGTTTGCTTAAGATGTCAAAGCATAAGTCTCCATGATCAAGATGACTTGAATACCGCAAGTCAAAGGAACATCGCACTTAAGCCACAGTAAGAACTTCATTGACATATCTATATATGCAGAGAACCATATGAAGTCTTACGGATGGTCACTCCAATGAACTAGTTACCATAACTAGCATCCACGATTAACTCCGGACATCACAATGTCTCCAGCCAGTGAGAATCAGCTGCTTGGATACACCAAGGAGTATACCTCGTGCTAGTCTCAACAGAATTTATGGTGTCCAAATCCATCAATTCATCGACTAGGGATAATTCCGATACATCACAATTACACATGTAGAGATACTCACTAGTTGTGATCAAATCACAAATTCTCTCATGCTGTGAATCGTATCGTGGACATTCAGTAAATGAGTTTAAGATCCAATCAAATACATTAAACATGTATACTCAAATAGTGAATCTTCATTTATCATATAAATGGTTCATATATAAGGCGATTGCCTTAGGACATCTCTCATATATTACTAACACCACCCCTTGCCCTCCTTTTATAGAGTTAGGGATAAGCCTTGTTTTAATCTCCACCATTGGTTCTAGGGATTTAATCTCAACTATCGGATCTTGAGATTTAATCTCAACCGTCGGATCTAGAGATTTAATCTCTACCTTTGGATCTAGAGTTTTGTTTCTATCCATTGGATCTAAGCTTCATGAGGTATTAATAGGCTACAATAGGGACCATGAGGAGGAGTTGGATCTTGGCCACCCAATGGATCAAGCCCACATAAAGTCCGATCCATTAATGATAATCCAATCCACTAAAGGATTATCATTGATCTACCTCACCAACCCCCATAAGTTAATATGGGCTCCATATATTATATGTACATTTTCTCTCCATGTTTAAGATCTCGAATGTCTGTCGATTAATTAATTTACTGACCATTAATTAATCCACATCTAACTCCATGAGTAGTACCACTCAACCTTTTCATCATGTCGGACCAAGTCCACCTGCCTGGTTTACATGATGAACCTTATGAGCTCCTCAAGGGGACATCATCATCCAAATATATAGGACACGGTTTCCTCCTATAATCAACGACACACCATATAAATAATATTATTTCCCAACTTAACGAGCCTATTGATTTAATCTATAAATCTCGCCCATTGGTAAATCAAAGAAACGAATACTATGTATATGTGCCCGTTATTATATCGGGATTAAGAGTATGTGCAATATAATATCTAAGGTTCGATTCGATTATGTAGTCATTAATAAATCGAATCACCTCTATGTCGGTCCTGCTCAATACACACAAAGTGCACTAGTGTGATTCTATGGTCAAGACAAACCAATACCAAATCACACTACAACCATTCCAATGGTTTGTCCAAAGCCATCTCGGTAGTGAGCCTTTACTTATACTTTACAACGAACCGATAACATGATCTCCTGTGTGACACCACACACCATGTTATCTACAATATAATGTATTAGACAATATGCAAACAATGATCATGTGATTCTTATTTCAAAATAAAGATGTTCATACAAAAGTAGACATTTCAGTATACATCCCAACATGTGCCTTGGTAGTGTAGACCACATTAGCATGACAATAGCTGATGGAAGCCCCTGAAGGCTAGCATATGGATGAACAAGTTATGGATGACTTGGAGAGATCCGATAGGCATAAGGCTGATGGAGGTGGATAGAATGCTTAGGTCTAGGCTAAGGGTGGTCTAACAAGTATGGGTGCACCATACTTGGCTTAAAACCTCATGTTTGAGGTGTATCAATCGACTGGGACTATGGTTAGTTGACTGATATGAGTTGACCGAAGTTTTACTATCGAGAAATGGCCTGGCAGTCGACTGCTAGCATTGAACAGTCGACTGCTGCTCTGAGCAGTCGACTGATCTGGAGATCAGTCGATTGCCGGATGAAAATTCGGCCGCAGAAGCTTCCCGAGTCGACTGTTAAGGTTTGACAATTGAGTGAAGGCTTGATCAGTCGACTGATAGGTATGATCAGTCGACTGATGGTCTATCCATTGGAACTTATCCAACGTGGCTTGTGTTGTTGTGAAACAATGACTACAGGAGTAGTCGAGTTAAGGTCCCGATCAGTCGACTGCTTGGTGAAATCTAGCCTAATTGCAGGTTATAAAAGCATCTCGGAAGGTGGGATTTTTTACCGATTTTCTTGGATGATTTGGAGTGATTTGCTGGTGCAAATCAGTGTCTTCAATGCTAGTCCAAGGCAATCAACAAGCAAGCTTCCAAAAGAGTTTTTGTAAAGTGTTCTTTACTTCTTTTGTTGTAATTCATTTATATTTGCTTGTTGTTCATTGTATTACTTAGAGTAATCACTTGTACAAGGTTTCTCCACCTCCGGATTATTCCGGGAAGGAGTTATTTGAGTAGTGGTGTGTGATTGGCATCACTAGGGCTCTTTCAAACCATGTTATATCGCTTGCGTATTTTTCTTGACATTGTAATCGTCATGTTAATTCTTGTTATTATTATTTCCGCTGTGCTAACGATGATTGTAGAGACGCAAGCACGAACGATCAAATTCCGCAACATGGCATGACTTTGCACCAAGCAATCGTATTGTGGACATTCAGTAAATGAGTTTAAGATCTAATCAAATACATAAAAATATGTATACTCAAATAGTCAATCTTCATTTATCATATAAATGATTTAAACATAAGGCGATTGTCTTAGGAAACCTCTCATATATTAAACTAACAATGATGCTCACTGAATCAACAATATGTTGTAAACAATTTAAAAGTTTTTAAACATTTTTTAGATTCAAGCTTAACTTGAGCTAGTCAAGTAAGTTTTTCCAGCATTGACTTCCATGTCGTGGCGAGGCATACGACCTTCTTGGATATCAGAGCAATAACCATTTCCTATAAAAAGTCAAAGAAGGAATCAAGTACTTTATTCACTTTGAACTAAGCCTTGGTCTAACTAGTTAAAGACATAGTGAGTTAGCTTCGGTCAGTTCCACTCAATTTAGTACACCAGGTCGTGGCAAGGCACATGACCTTCTTGGATATCAGAGCAACGACCACTTCCTAGACATGCACTTTGAAGAGCTTCCCTAACTTACTATCAGTTCACTTCGTCTTAGTACTAGGTTATTCAAGTTTAAACTACTTTGTTTCCTATCTAGTCCATTCTAAATTAAGCAAGTAAAGTAAACTAAAATATGCAAGAGTTTAACTAAAAAAGGAAACAAAGCAAAGTTTTAGCTCCCCCTAAATCATAGCTAGGTTGAGTTTTGTTCACTAAGTGAACTTGGCTCTTGTAACCTAAAATTGATTTGGTCCAACTTAGTTGACTAAGATAGACTTAGGAACCAATGCTTGGACTTGATTCTTAGCATTTTGGCTAAGTAATTACATGTATGATTTATAGAAGGATCTAGCTTTGTGTCAGAGTCTGGACTTGTTGTAAATGACTCGCTGAGATCCAATCATCATGTTGAGATTCTTGGAATCCGAAGTGAACCTTTCCAACGATCCGGTTAGATATTCTACTTGCCTTTTTAGGACCGAATTCTCTTTCTCAAGCTTTGCAACTTGAGTTGAGTCTCTATCCTTAGTTTGGCAAGTCGAAGTCTTCGAGTTGACTTGCTCCATACGTAGTTGAACTTCCTTAAGAAGCGAGTCGACTCGATTCTCAGACTTAGTTAACTTGTTACCTAGGCATGCAATTATATTGTACAACTTATCTTCTAAGGGAGAAGTTACCTCGTCTAGTCCTTCGAAAATGGATGCGGATCCATGGCTTCTCTCAGACTCGGAATCAGATTCGTACTCAGAACATGACTCGACTCCAGAGCTTGAATCGGCCATGAATGCCACGAAGCTTCTCTTCGTCTCTTCTACGTCTGACTCATCTGAGGATTATTCGTCCCAAGTTGCCTTAAGTGCTTTCTTCTTCTTTTCCTTATTTGGTTTTTCTTCCTTTTTTTAGATTCACACACATAGATTTGTACTGTCCTTTTCCGTTGCACTCGTAGCAGGTCACTTTCGATCGGGGTCTTGGTTTATTATTGATGACACTTTTAGCATCCCTCTTCGTAAATCTCTTTCTCCGGTTGAACATCTTCTTGACCATGTTTACGTTTTCTTCTTCTCCAATTTGAGTTCGACTCTGACACATCTTCGAACTCACTTCTTGCTTTTCTTTCCTTTTTTCTCGAATCTACCACTAAAGCAATACCATTCTCGGTTTAACCCGAGTTAGCTTGTTCGTGTAGTTGATGTTCGCAAAATAATTCATCTAGTCTAATTGTGGAAAGATCCCTGGAAACCATATAGGCATCGACAATGGATGTCCATAAGGCGTTCCTCGGGAATGCCTTAAGTTTATACCTAATTATATCCCTACTTTCTATTTAGTGTCCTATTAAATGTAATCCATTTAAAATGTATTTTATTCTCGTATAAAGTTGACAAGCATTTTTATTTTCGTTCATTTTACAATTAAATAATTTATTTAGTAACATGTCCCATTTAACTATCCTAGTGTCATTTGTACCTTCAAGCAATTCAATTAATTTATCCCATAATTCCATAGAGTTTTCGAATGGACCCACCCTATTGAACTCTTTTTTGGTAAGTCCGCATTACAAGGTGTTAAGCGCCTTGTAATTGACTTGAGTTCATTTTCTGATATCTGCAGTCCATTTTTCTGGTTCTAACAACTCACCCGAGTCATCTACCTGAGCTACGGATCCTTTCCTAATCGAAAACCAAACCTCTAGGTCGATTTTCAAGTAACACTCCATTCGCCTTTTCTAATAGGAAAAATCCTCTCCGTTGAAGAGAGGAGGGCAAACGATACTATACCCTTCTAAGTGTGACATTCCGAAATAAATATTTCAATAATAGGTTTTTAATTAAAGTTAAGAATTATTCCTAGAGTTATTTAAATTAAATAATATTGTGCAAGAATTAATTTATACTAAGTCCACAAATTAATGGAAAATGTATTCTAAGTTAAAAAAAATATTCTAGAAAAAAAATTAAGTTAAGTGCAGATATTAATTAAAATTAATCTAATTCAGAAAATTAATTAAATTTAATCTAAATGCAGAAAATTAATTTAATTATTCTAAAATTTAAAAAATTAATTTAATTATTCAAAAATGCAGAAAATTGATTTAATTATTCTAAAATGCAAAAAATTGATTTAATTATTCTAAAATGAAGTAAATTTATTTAATTATTCTAAAATATAGAAAATTGATTTTATTATTCTAAAATGAAAAAAAATTATTTAAATATTCCAAAATGAAGAAAATTTATTTAATTATTCTAAAAAGTAGAAAATTAATTTTCTAAAAAGCAGAAAATTAATTTAATTATTCTAAAAAGTAGAAAATTGATTTAATTATTCTAAAATGGAGAAAATTAATTTAATTATTCATGTGCTGGAAAAATATTTAAAAATTATTCTAGTGTTGAAAAAATATTTAAAAATTATTCTAGTGTTGGAATAATAAAGAAAATTATTCTAATGTTGGAAAAAAAATAAAATTATTCTAATGCTAGAAAAATAATGAAAATTATTCTAATGCTCTCGAGGATGGTTACAATAAATTCGGAGCGCCCCCACTTTGATACCAATTATAGGATTGCAACACTCCGAGATAGGGGGTGAATCTTGGAGGTTAAAATTTTCTTTAAATTTTGAAAACTTATTTTTATATTTTGAAATTAATTAAGAATATGCAGGGTAATAAAATAAAATAAAATGGAGACAATTTCTTTTACTTGGTTCACAACCCTAACTGGGTTGCTATTCCAAGGCTCGTAGCTCTTCCGAGAGCTACCTCGATGGGCAATCACTATATACCCTCCAACTCGAGAACTCTCGAATTCGGAGGGTTTTGCTTTTTACAAAAGTAATAGATGGGTAACACACTACCCTCTCTTGACGTTAAGCACACAAGCGAAAATAAGTACAGAAATTAAGAGGTAATTATACCGACACTAGTAGGATCTTTGAAGTAGGCACAGAGTGTTGGAAAAGCGTCTTTTTGTGGAACAAAAGCTCTTGTGGACAAGAATGAATATAGGCAGCACTTCGACGTAGTAGTTGTGTTCTTGTCGGAGCTAGTCGAGCATTTGTTTTATAAACCTTTTCTAGTCGACTGGAATGCCCTTGAGTCGACTCCACATCAACCCGTCGATATGGAACTTCTGGTCTTCTAGTTGAATGAATAGTCTCTAGTTAACTCCACGTCACCCGCCTCCCCATCAGGAAGTTTGCCACTTTAGTCAAATGAAACTCCCAGTCGACTGAAACTCTTTCCAACTATAGCGCCAAATCTTCGATTGATCACCAGCTAATCCTGCCAAGTGTGTATCTTGTCGATTGAATCAAACCGAGTCGACTGAACCTCAGTTGACAAGAGTCCATTCAGTCGACTGATCCCTGAAAAATGAGATTATCACAAATATATAAAATCAAATATGATAGCAGTAGTAATAATGCTCGATCTCGACATTTAAGTCAAATGCGGACTTTCTGTCGGATCAATGCTTAGCTTTGTCCCCCTACAGAGGACTCAGCCTCATCTCTCCACTCGAGGCTTACCTGTCAGCTGCCTGTCGGAGTTACCACTCTTGACTTCTGATCTGACCCACCAAGGCTTCTACCAACTGTTCGATCTTTCTGACCCAGTTGGACTTTTTGCCGATTGTCTGGTCTCTTGACCCAATCGGTCTTCATGCAAAATATCCGATTCACTAGACTCATCTGGACTTCATGCCTGGTGTCTGATCCTTTTGATCTGTCAAGATATTTGCCTAGTATCTGTGTTGGGGAATTGATCGTCGCTAGAGGGAGGTGAATAGCATTTCGTAGACGTTGATGGAATTCAATCGTGCTTGCTACAAAATGGTAGTCTACGCAACAGAAATAATAAAGATACAAATAAATACACAACACAAGAACAAGTACATGAGATATAACGTGGTTCGAAACCTCAAGGTTCCTACTTCACGGATTGAGATCAAATGAGCTCTAGCGATGCAATTAACACCACTAATCAATAATACTCCTTCTCGACAACACGTCGAAGGTGGAGAAACCTCGTACAAGTGATTACACAAAGTAATACAATAAATGCAAGCAAATACAAGTATGAAACACAATACAAGTAAAGATTAACACTTTACAAGAGAACTTTAATTGCTTGCTTGAGAGTAGCCTTGAAGGACTGGATTGCAACAGCAAATCCCATCTAAAGCGCCTCAAGAAACCTTAGCCAAATTCTCCTCCACGAGCTATTTTTATAGCTTCTCCTCGGTTGGATTCCACCAAGTAGTCCACTGATCGAGATCATCAGTCGACTGCTCCTATAGTCATTGTCTCATAATGGCCCGAGCAATGTTGGTTAAGTTCCAACAGATAGACCATCAGTCGACTAATAATACCCATTAGTCGACTGATCTAGTCATCACTCGACTGTCAAACCCTAACAGTCGACTCAAAAACTTTTTATTCTCGAAAACTTGAGCATCAATCGACTGCCACCAATATCAGTCGGCTGCTCAGGCCATCAGTCGACTGCCCAATGTTGACAATCGACTGCCATCCCATTTCCTGCAGTTGAACTCCAGTCAACTCCCATCAGTTGACTGAGAATACCATCAGTCGACTGATAACCTCATCTATGAGGTTTTAACACCAAGTATGATGCACTCATACTTGCTAGACCACCCTTAAGAAAGACCTAAGCATTCTAGCCACCTCCGTCAGCCTCACGCCTATCGGATCCCTCCAAGTCATCCATGACTTGTTCATCGATATGCTAGCCTTCAGGTGCTTCCATCGGCTATTTTCATGCTAAGCTGGTCTATACCGCCAAGCTACATTGGGCTTATGCTGCCAAGACTACCGCTTGGACTTTACACTGCCAACCATTGGACTTATGCTGGCAAGACTCCACCCTTGGACATTACGCCGCTAATATCATCCCTTGGCCTTCCCTTGCCAACCCATGTTGGACATTCCATTTTTCAAGACTCAAGCTTAGACTTTCCCTTGCCAAGACCCATGCTTGGACTTTCCTTGCCGACCCATGTTCGACTATCTAATTGCCAAGTACCCATGACTTGGACTTTCCCTTGCCATGTGTCCCACTTGGACTTTCCATGCCAAGTACCCATTACTTGGTCTTTCCCATCATATGGTCAATCCCATGTCAACCATATAGTCAAACAATGGTCAAACCATCGTCAAACATCAGAATAACCCTCTAGTCAAACTTGAGTCTGGTCAAATATGACCCGGGTCAATTGCACCAGCAATCTCCCCAAAACATTGTCAAACATCAAAACACTATTCGAGTCCAACTCGGGTTTGGTCAATCGTAACCTGGGCCGATTGCACCAACAATCTCCCCCTTTTTGATGTTTGGTAAAAACCACAAAACCATTGAGTTAGGCTATCTAACTCAAATCTCCTTACCAATTCTCCCAAATTGGTAATTTAATAAATTCTCCCCCTTTTTGACATACATAAAAAAGGTTATCCTCAAGGAGGTCAATGTCTCATATCCCAAGGGGATCTAACAATCTCCACCTTGGTCCAAAATCATCTAGGATGCCTTCACTCTTCCTAGTGATAAGTCCCTTATCACTTAAGAGAGCCTTCCTATAAACTCTCCCAATTTCTAAATTGGGCATCTCACATTCCCATTTCTCCCCCTCATGAGGAAGAACACATGCATCATCCCATGATGGATACCTCCCCCTAAAGGCTTGCTTCCCCTTGACCATTGCACCAACAATGTCCTTGGAGAGTCCCTAAGCCTATAGGAACACTAACCAATTGAAATTTAGGGCAAAGATTCAACATTGAACTTTCACCTCCCTTTAAATTCGATATACACCCCAACAACTCTCCTACTCCATATCCAATGGATTTTCACCCTTTCTAATGCTTTCCAAGGTATGTCCTAGGGTTAGGAGCAGTTAGGGTTGTAGGGGATCGATCGGTGTGTGTTGGTCGGCAAGAGGGGAGTGAATAACCCTCTTTCGTTTGGTGGTGGAATTTGCTCATCTACAATGAAATTAGCACAACGGAAACAAAACAAGACAAGCAAATAGAAATAAGAATACAAACAATGCTAACACCGAAATGTAACGTGGTTCACGGCTACGCCGCTAATCCACGGTCCCGATTCGTCCCCGGTGAATCACTCCGCAACCAATTCACTATCGGTCTCTCCATTGCACTAAGCAAGGTGGAAGTAACCCTTACAACTCAAGAACACTTCTTCTTTTACAATAGATGTGAAAGAAAACTAAGAGAAAGAGTTTGAATCTTGTGGAGAACTTGGATGATCACTTAGAGCATAAGCAATAGCCATCCAAAAGCCCACACCCTCTCTTTTTATAGAGAAGGCTGATTTCTTCCCGTTGGCCGCCACCAGTCGACTGCTGCCCTTGGCAGTCGACTGCCACCACTAAAACAGCCTCCGAACATGTCGGATCCCGATCCGCTAGTAGTCCAACGGATCTTAGCGCAATGACCGATGTAACCATCGATCGTCAGCTCCGTAGTCGACGCCCAATCGACTACAAGAGGTTCCCCATTCCATGGCAATACTTAACATTTGTTTGAGCTTCCGACGGTCGGGTAAACCTCAACCCTTGCGGTCGAGCCTCCGACACTAAGTCATTCGGCCATGTTCACCTAATGAGCTACTTACAATTCACTCATTCTCTCATCTCACTCGAAGTCCCTCGCCAAAGCTCTCTTCGTTCGTGGCCACGTCCCTCGGCAGCATCAGGTGCACGGCTGTGCAATGCTCCTTCGCGTCTCTTGCCTTCGAAGTCTGCTTCTTTGGCTTCGCTTCAAGTCATCTCGTCCGGTGGTCCCTCGGTAGCATCAAGCTCATGACTCTACAATGCTCCTTCTCCGACTCAAGCACGAGGTTGTGAGTGGTGAACCCGCCAAGGCTCCATGTGTGAATTACTAAGTCCTACACGACTTCAACACATATATCAAATCACAATAACAAACTAACTTAATCCCTTTCGCCACACACATCAAAACCATATTACGGCAAGAGATTGCCCTAACAATCTTCCCATTTTTGATGTGTGGCAATCCGTTTAAGTTAGGTAAAAACATTTGATAGAATATTAAGAAAGGAAAGCATGTAAATAACATGATTAACAACTCTCCCCCTTAATACATGAAGCTCCCCCTAAATATAATTCCCCCTTACTTAAATACATATTTCTCCCCCTTTGACACCATCAAAAATAATTAACAAAGTTTATACAGCATGACATCAAGTCTAGAGAGAAACATAAACCAAAAACATGCCTTAAAATCATATGAGAAGTTGCTGGGCAGTTTTTTAGGTGAGCAGTCGACTGCTATCAGTATGGCAGTCGACTGGCACAATGAATTCCTAATTTCTGATTTTCTGGATGAATTTTAGAAATGCACTATATATTCCAGAAAATTCAAAAAATAGTGAAATTTAGGGAACACATTTCTTTTAGGGTTCTTTATAAGTGAAAAATAGTTTTCCATGAAAAAACATTATATTTTCAAAGATTTGCAAAAAATCCAAAAGCTTCAAAAACAACTAGTGTTTTGATCAAGTTTGTATCCATTTTAACATCTAGTTTTGCTTTGGATTGTTTCAAAACATGAACATGCAGATTTTAAAGTAAGAAATTATTTTAAAAACATATGAAATATCCAACCATGATCTTTGGGCAATATGTCTATGAATTAAACATAAGCCTTCCCCATGATTGGTCTATTATTGCTATTTTGATACCTTAAATGACCATCTAAATGTCATAGGCATTAGTGGACATTTGTATCATCCTAACATCTCACTCATGCTAAGTTTTCAATCAAGGTAGCCTATGATGAGTGTGAGATGCTCCTAAAGGTATCTGTATATACTTAACCATCATTTTCATGCAATTCTATCAAGGTTAGGTATCATCCTAACAATCCACATGATCATAAAGACATATATGTATGAATTTCATATTATGATCATGAAACACATGTATTCATCAAATTGTGATCATGCATTAGGTATTACATCATGATAATAAGGCAAATATCACCTAAAGCATGATTTATCTATTTATAGGTGCATTAACATCACCTAACACTATTTCAAAAATATTGTCCCACCATCCTAAGTCAACCAAAATATGATATAGATAAATTCCATGTGGTTGACTATCTTAGGGTTTTCCTAACCCTTTAGGATGGATTTAGGAACCAAAAATAAGTTCTTTCCTATGGGGTTCACTAAATACTTCTTAGGGATCCATTTTCTAGCTATTGTTTTATTTTTTTCTTTGGCCCCTAGCAATCAAACATTTATAGGCCTTTTCATTAGTTTTTCCCTTGTATCCTAGGCCTTTTTTGTTGAAACTAGCTCTTTGGCTCCCTATTATCATGTTGAATGTATTTGAGCCAATTGTAAACTTTTCTAGGGCCTTGGACAAGTGATCTACCTATTCCCTTAGAGCCCTATTTTCTTCCATACATGCATCACTTACATCTAATGGCATATAAAGATCATGTGAGCATGCATCATCATTATTATCATTAAAACATGCTTTTTCTAAATTTTATTCTAAATCCTTAATTTGATCGAGCATGCTTTTATTTTTCTTTTTAGCTCTAAATAGATCCTTAGTAAGACTAGAAATCATGGAAACTATTTTACTAGGTAAAAGGTTCGTTACCATAGTTTTCATGTCCTCTTCTTCGGATGAGGAGGATGATAAAGATCCCCCTTCACTAGAGCTCTCCTCACTTGTGCTTGATCCTTCACTTTTGGAGGAGGATGAGTCTAGATCGTCAAAAGCCATCAAAGCTAAGTTGGTGACAAAGGCATTCTCCTCTCCCGATGATGATGAAGATGATGAGGAGGGGTCATCCCATGTCCTTGCTTTGAGTGCTTTTGTCTTCCCTTTCTCCTTGCCTTTCCTCTCTTCTTCCTTCTTCTTACTTCCCTTCTTCTTCTTCTTTTCTTCCTTCTTTTTCCTTTCCTCTTTACTCTTGTTTAGGAGGGGACAATTATCCCTTATATGTCCCTCTCCTTGGCAATTATAACAAATCACCTTCCCCCTTGGTCTTCTCCTCCAATCATTAGATTTATTAAATTTAAAATTTCTTAAAGCACACCTTACCTTCCTTACCATGTAAGCTTCTTCTTTGGTATCCATGGAGGAGGATGAGGATGCTTCATCGGAGGAGGAGTGGGACTCCATCTTCTTCTTCCCCTTGTTTGCCAAAAGTGCCACTCGTCTTGAAGGTTGAAACCTTGGGTCTTCTACTATTCCTTCGAGCCTTGTTTCGTGGAGCTCCATGGTTGAGAAGAACTCGTCCAAGGTGCTCACTTCTAAATTCTTGGACATGTAGAAGGAGTCCACCATTGAGCTCCATTTCGATGACTGGGAAAAGCATCAATTGCTTTCATGAGCATGTCCCGGTTCGAAAGTCTTTCTCCTACACTCGTTAGCACAATTAAAATTTCTTTGAATCTAGAATGTAAGGAGGTTACCTTTTCTCCCTTTTCAAGCTTGATATTTGATAGTTGGGAGCGGAGGAGGTCTCTTCTTGCAAGCTTGGCCTCCGAAGTGCCTTCATGAAGCTCTACTAGCTTCTCCCACATCTCCTTGGCACTTGCACACTCCCCTATCCTATTCAATTCTTGTTCAAGGAGTACATTATAGAGGTGGTGCTTGGCTTTTGAATTCGCCAAATACTCCTCTCTTTGTCTTTTACTCCATCTTGATTTCTCAAATAGCTCCACTTCTTCATTCCTAGGCATCTCGAAACCGTTTTCCATAATTAATAAAATTTCGAAGTCGGTTTCGAAGAATACCTCCATTCTCTTTTTCCAACAAGAGAATTCTCCTTCAAACATTGGTGGATAAATGTTGGAGCCGGCCATCTTTTGATTAAGTGCTTGTTGCGACGGTTAGTCCTCGACAAGCGACTTGGCTCTGATACCACTTGTAGGGGATCGATCGGTGTGTTAGAGGGGGGTGAATAGCCCTCTTTCATTTGGTGGTGGATTTTGCTCGTCTACAAAGAAATTAGCGCAACGGAAACAAAACAAGAAAAGCAAATAGAAATAAGAATACAAACAATGCTAACATCGAAATGTAACGTGGTTCACGGCTACGCCGCTAATCCACACTCCCGATTCGTCCCCAGTGAATCACTCCGTAACCAATTCACTATCGGTCTCTCCTTTGCACTAAGCTAGGTGGAGGTAACCCTTACAACTCAAGAACACTCCTTCTTTTATAATAGATGTGAAAGAAAACTAAGAGGAGTTTGAATCTTGTGGAGCACTTGGATGATCACTTAGAGCATAAGCATTAGCCATCCAAAAGCCCACACCCTCTCTTTTTATAGAGAGGGTTGATTTCTTCACATTGGCCGCCACCAGTCGACTGCTGCCCTTGGCAGTCGACTGCCGCAACTACAACGGCCTCCGAACACGTCGGATCCCGACCGTTGTAGTCCAACGGATCCCTTGGCAGTCGACTGATGTAACCATCAATCGACTGCTACCTCCGTAGTCGATCGCCTCGGCCTCGAGAGGTTCTGCGGCTGTGATTCTTTCGGCGATCGCCATTCCATGGCCTGGCATAATCTCATCGATACCAACCGAAGTTTGACTCGATCAGATTCCATGGTAGTCGACAAACATAACATTTGTTTGTGCTTCCGGCTGTCGGGTAAACCTCCACCTTTGCGGTCGAGCCTCCGACACTTAGCCATTCGGCCAAGTACACCTAATGAGCTACTTACAATTCACTCATTCTCTCATCTCACTCGAAGTTCCTCGCCGAAGATCTCTTCGTTCGCTGCCACGTCCCTCAACAGCATCAGGCGCACGGTTCTTCAATTCTCCTTCGCGTCTCTTGCCTTCGACGTCTGCTTCCTTAGCTTCGCTTCAAGTCATCTCATCCGGCGGTCCCTCGGCAGCATCAAGCGCACGACTCTGCAATGCTCCTTCTCCGACTCAAGCACGAGGTTGTGAGTGGTGAACCCGCAAAGGCTCCATGTGTGAATTACTAAGTCCTGCACGACTTCAACGCACATATCAAATCACAATAACAAACTAACTTAAACTCTTTTGTCACACACATCAAAACCATATCACGACAAGAGATTGCCCTAACAAGGGTAACCAAACATAACTGAAACATGGGCAATACATCCTTGTTTGCCCGAAATCAGCTATGACAGCCGACTCTTACAGTCACTAGTCGACTGCCCTATGCTTCAGTCGAGTGCCATCAAGCATCAGTCGACTCATATATGCAAAATGCTAAAATCATAAATCAGAAATGAAATTTTGAAATTCATAATTAATTATACATAATAAAAAAAATCACGAAAATTCATATGTATAATACTTATGACAAATACAATGGGTGAAAAATATTTGAAAATTATTTTACCCATAAAATAATGAGATTGACATAAATTTCAAAACAATTAAAAAATTCAATGTTTTGGCCCTACTTTGTATCAACTCTCTCAATGGTGATTGCTATCAAAAGATAGAATTCATCATGGTTTTCTGAAATAATTTTAAAATGTTTATGAAAACCTATATTGGATCATGATCAATGGGCTCAATGCACATGACTTGTGCATTAGCTTTACCCATGATCCACCCATGATATAAAGTGAGTTTGAGTTCATCTAGATGCAAAGACTATACACCTTGAACTAAACTCATTTCCTAGCATCTCACATATGTCTAAGGCATATGAAAACAGATACAAGTCAATTTGATGTGAGATGTGAGTTTTTGTTCATCCTAATCTAAGGTCTCATGCATTTCCTAGGCAACACTACTTAATTCTCTTATACATGGGACTTCAAGTCATGTCATAGTCCTTAACTCAATTTTATTAATGCATGAAATATGATCATGGCATAAATGAACATGGCCAATGATCATGATGTCATGACATATGATTAAATCTAAATATACATGACATAAACCTAAGCATGATCATGACATATAAATGATAAAAATAAACATGATGTCATGACATGGTATATGACAGATAAAGCATGGCAAATAAAATATAAAGGTATATAATACCTAAATTTTAGTGTTAATTGAAATTTGTTAAAATTAAACTCATTTTTCCATATTATTACTAATCCCCCAAGTGTGCCAAAATCCAAAATGACACACCATGACCTAAGACCTAAATTGTACAAATTTGATCAATTTATCACACTTCTTAAATAATATTGGCACATCCTAAAATATTTTAGGATTTAAATTCAAACCTATTTCCAAGGTATCCATAACCTTGAAAATGACCTAAATTGACACCTTTGCCATGGTTAGGTTAACTACCCATCCATTTAAAGTTAGCACATCTTACCCCATTTAGCGTGAATCAATCACGCTCCCAGGAACCCAAAACCTATTTGAGCTCCTTGGCTTTACTAGGTATTCCTTAGGGATAACCTCCATAGATAGCCTCCTAATGACCCTCTTAGGCTTGGTAGCCTTGGTCATTTGGGTCTTGCCTTGGTTAACTCTAGGGGTGACTCCCCTTGTATCCTTCTTGGTGGCATCCCTAGGTTTCTTCGAAACCTTAGCCACTAGGCACTTGCCTTGGTTAACCTTAGGGATGACTTCCCTATTAACCTTGATCTTCTTAGACCTAGGTTTAGTTCCATAGTAAAATTGAACATTATGGTAAGTAGGCATTACCTTCTTGGATATAGGCTTATGACCCAAACCTTGTCTCGTAGATGTTCTTGCCTCTTACACCGTTGGCTTTGACTTTACTACCCTTGTGTTTGTTTTTTCATATTTCTAAGGGTCTTTTCAAGTTTCTCAAGCCTTGACCTCAAGGCTTGGTTCTCTAACTCTAATTTCTCTAATTTGGTGGGCCCATTGTTTATTTGATCATTTTTCCCTTCCAAGGAATATGTCTAGAATTCTTTGGATTAAAGCCTAGATGGTCTTGTATTTTCCTAATACTTGCCTTAGGTAAAATTTTCTTAGGGACATTAGTCACAAATTTCTCCTTATTCCTTACATGGCACGACTTTGCACCTAAGCAATATAGTTTATTATTTCTAGCATGCTCTTTATGATAAATGACAAGATTACTTCTAGCATGCTTATGACTATTAATTGAAGTAGAAACATACTTAAATGTTACATTGGGGTTTGCCTTAGCTCCCCCTACATGTGATGCTCCCTCTTGAGTCTTCTTCTTCCCCATAGGGCATTGACTCCTATAATGTCTTCTTTGGTGGCACTTGAAGCACACCACATACTCCTTGCTCTTAATGGTTGCGAGACCAGCATCCTGGACCTTATCTTGAGATTTTGGTATCAGTTGACTTTTCTTGACTTTCTTGGGACACTTGCTCTTATAGTGCCCATATTCCCTACACTCAAAACACATAATATGATTTTTTATTTTGAATTAATGTGTTTGAGTTACCTAGGTCAATGGTCAAAGTTTGGGCTCTCTCTTCTTCTTGACCGGAAATAGAAGCTTCTTATTGATGCTCCGGAGTGGATGGTCTCTCCTCCCCCTCAATCCTAGAGGTGGAGGCCTCTTCCACTTCTTCCACCTCTTCCAATCTGGACGTTGATTCTCTATCAACCTCCGAATCCTCAAGCTCTTGGGATGAAGATGTGCTTGCTTCTTCTTGAGCTTAAGAGGATGAGCACTCCTCCTCTTCCTTTTCTTCTTGGACCGGTTGTGAGTTCTCATGAAATCTTGCCACTTGGCTCCATAGCTCCTTGGCATCAATGCAATCACCTAAACTACACAAAATGTCATTAGGAATAATTCAACCAAGAATTTTATTACCTTCTTGTTTTTCTCGAATTCTTGGATTTGTTCCTTGGTCAACTTCTTCATTTTTAGGAAACCTCCCTTAGGCCCTCTTGGAAAATTGAATTCTTCCATCAAGGTGGTCCATTCTTCAAAGTCCCTCATCATGATGAAGTCTTCAATCCTTGCCTTCCACTGATTGAAGCCTTCTTGTCCTTAAAGCGCATACGGGATCGGCGTGTTGATATCCCATCCTAATATTTCTTGATGATCCATCTTCTTCACCCTCTAGCATGCTCCCTTGGATGTTAAATCTTGAAGAGTGGCCTCGCTCTGATACCACTTGTTGGGGAATTGATCGTCGCTAAAGGGGGGTGAATAACATTTTCGTACATTGATGGAATTCGTTCGTGTTCGTCTCTACAAAGCTTGTTATGTGTAGCAGAATATATATAATAGCAATAACAAAAATGACGACAAAAACAAATACACAAGGATGTAACATGGTTCAGAACCTCAATGTTCCTACACCATGGGTTGGGCTCGAACGAGCCCTAGTGATGCCAAACACCACTCTAATCACAAATAATCCTTCTCGATAATAAGTCGGAGGCGGAGAAACCTCGTAAAAGAGTTTACAACAATAAATGAAAGTACAATAAGCAAATACAAATACAATACAAAAAAACAAGTAAAGAAAACTTTACAAATGCATTTTTGGATGCTTACTTGTTTGATTGCATGAGCTGCACTTGGAGACCCTGAATTGCACCAGCAAATCACCCCAAATCGCTCTAGTAACCGCTGCAAAAATCCATCTCCACAAGCTACTTTTATAACTTGCATTCAGGCTGGATTTCGCCTAGCAGTCGACTGATCAAGACCATCAGTCGACTGCTCTTGTAGCTGTTGTCTCACAACAGCCCGAGCCATGTTCGATAAGTTCCAACGGATTGACCATTAGTCGACTGATTGAGTCATCACTTTACTGTAAAAATCCTAACAGTCAACTCGAAAACTTTTTGTTCTCGAATACTCGACCATCAGTCGACTACCAACCATAGCAGTCGATTGATCAGGCCATCAGTCGATTGCCACATTCTGAAAGTCAACTACCAGGCCATTTCCGTGCAGTCAAACTCTAGTCGACACCCATCAGTCCACTGAGAATGATATCAGTCGACTGATAACCTTATCCATGAGGTTTTACAACCAAGGATGATGCCCTCATACTTGCTAGACTACCCTTAGCCTAGACCTAAGCCTTTTAGCCACATCCGTCAGCTTCATGCCTATCGGATCCCTCCAAGTCTTCCATGACTTGTTCATCCCATATGCTAGCCTTCAGGTGCTTCCATCAGCTATTGTGATGCTAAGCTGGTCTATAGTTCCAAGGCACATTGGGCTTACGCTGCCAAGACTACTGCTTGGACTTTATCCCGCCAACCATTGGACTTATGCTATCAAGAATCCACTTGTAGAATATGAAAAAAAAAATAGATTGGGTTGAACATAGGTTGGTTTAACTGAGTCACTAGAATGACATTTAAAAGCCGCCAGATGAATCGAGCAACCTTTTCCATTCGCGATTTCTTCGTTCTGTTCTTCTCCGCGTCGCCGCTCTTCCTTTCCCCGTACGATCGCCGTCTTCCGAAGCGCTGTGCGGGAGAGGCACAGAGTAGCTGGAATCGGAGGGAGGCTTAGAATGGAAAGCTAGGAACGCCGGGGGAAAATTAGCCGCTGAGAGTGAGGAGCTGGCTGTTCCTTATCGCCGGAGGGCTGTTCCTTGTCACCGGAGCTAGTGGTGGAGCTCGATTTGTTTCCGACGATCTGTGTTTTGCCGAGGGTGCCTTTAGCCGACTGTTTCGGGAGCGCTGAGCTGAGATCGGGAAAGGTTGTTTGCCGGTGGAGATTAGAGATGGATCATCGTCGTTGCCGTCGGATCTTCTCTGTTTTCTGCGTTGCGGTAAGTCCTTATACGCTTTGCTATTCTCTGTCATCTGCTCAGATCGTCGTCGGCCCTCTATTCTGTTGATAGATGAGCGTGCCAGCCACTTAGCGCTCAGCCGACCTTCGAGTTGGCCGGGTTATCGTCACCAAGGCCGATAGGGGGATCCAATAGTTAAGGTTGGAATGGGAAGAACATCATCAAGGTAGATCTTTGGATTTGGACTGTGAATTGGCTATTGAGATGATTCTGTTCCCTGTTTTTGTAGGGTGAACATTGATCTTTGGATTGCGATTGGGGTGGATGTTGATCGAGGTTTCTGCGGTGTGGTGAGCTGAATTGCAACTCTAATTTAGTTGTTGTTTAGATTTTGTGTATTATTGCTGTTGATTTTAGAGTGTCAATTATGGTTGCTGTGTTGTTGTGGCTATATTGATCTGGGTGATGGTTAGGGCAGAATTTGGACCCGAGTTGGAATTGGGAGGTAGGTGATTTTGGGATGTGGTGTGGTGATGCTTTACGTTTTGTGTCGGTTGTGTGTGGAGGAAATTGTAGTCGGGTTTGATTGATCCGATAGGGGAGTGACCAAGTGGCCTAGAGGATTTATTTTGGTAGATGAGGAGATTAAATCTAGACTGGCAGTAACTGTGTGGATTTATGTGGTAAGTGTATAGTCCAATCGTTGCATCTTTTGCTATCTACTATGGTGGGGAAGCTGCGATTGAGGTGGTGGTTTGATCTTGTGGTAGTAAGCTGCCATTACAGCTCAGATTTGTGTGTTGATTCAGTGGTTGGTTTTGTAGCTATTCTCGTATTGGGTTGTTGGCCATGGTGTTGGTGGATTATGTTTGGTTTTGGTGTATCAGATTGGGATAATCGGGGTTTCTATCTCATAGGCAAGGAAAGGATGCGAGTATAGGAACGATGTAGTGTCAGTTCCTACGTTTGTTGGATATTTGTACTTAATCATTGTTGCTATTATGTGCAGGTTTGGGATACGAGGCAGGTCCACGACCGTGAGGATTATTTGAGCTTTGTATCAGGTGGGTAATATCTACCTGGTCCGGTAGTTTTGATCAATTCCAGTGCATGATTTTGGATATATGTATATACCTGTTTACCTTAGATCCACTCATATTTAATCATATGCTTGTACTGCCTTGACCTTTGAGATATATACTCTGTTACTTCATTGATTATCTAGCATGGATAGGAACTATAAAACCCTATTAAGTGTTAGCTGATAGATGTTTAGTAAGTACATGTGGTTAGGGTTAGTTTTATGACCTCAGATTGGGTTACTGGGTTGCATCACGAGGTTAGGTGATGAGTTCAAATTATGAGGTCGGTCATTGTATCGTATACATATCAGTGTGTTAGTTTGACGAATCTATTTATCTGTACATAGGTAAATAGGTTGTGATTACGGATTTGTCGTCCTTGCATGGTTGACTTTTGGTTGACTAGGTCTCCCCGTGAGTTAGGGAGTGTTGCGAGAATTTGTGTGTGAGCTATGCATCATTACATTTCATGCATGCTGACGACTGGGTCTGCCTTGTGGTTGAGACGAGTCATCAGTCATCCTACCTCCCCAGCCACTCGGGGTAGTGGTTGGAGGGTTGACGGCAGAGCATTGTTGTGCGTGCCATTCTCGGCCACTATGGATGGTGGTAGCTAGAGATGCGCACTTGGCCACTGTGCGGAGTGGTAGTTAGCGCACTCACCCACTATAGAAAGTGGTCGTGTGATGTGCAGTTGTCCTGGGTGCGGTTCTCGTCTACTCATGGGTAGGGACGGAGCAGCTAGCAGTAGGGACCCCCGTGTGGGTAGCATATAGCTCTATGGAGGGCTAGCTACTATTTCATACTACCCAACTCGGTCACTCGAGAGTGGTGGCGGTTGGAGTCGGGATAGTTGTCATGTCGTGCCACCTAGGCCACACTGGGGTCGTGGTAGCGAGTGGGGTGCGCAGGCATGACCATGCAAATGCATTGCAGATATATATATATGTATGCATGTATTTGATATATGTTTTACATATGCCTGTGAGATGCTGCATTTGATTGAGCTATGATTGTTGCACATGCTTGTTCATCATGATACATGTCATTTGGATTTTATTTACTGCTATGTGTTGATCATGATACATGCGTTGATTCAGACTGTTATATGCATTTGATTAGCATCATGTCATTGTGTGGTACGGACCGGGTTATTATACAGGTGATCATATCTCATATATGCAGTATTGGTCGTATGGGATTGACTCGCACGCGTTATATGGTTCTGTTATAGTATACCTGTTCAGGATGATCTAGCATTTACTTGTTATTAGAGTTGGATATAACTGTATGTCTATTGGACTCATGCTGTATACCTGTAGATCTTCACATGTATACTTGTAGATCTATCCTTATATGTTGTTCATGCACTTTCTATATATTACCCCTGAGTTTATACTCACCACCCCTGGACCCTGGGTTTTTCTGTCGCCCAGATAACAGGTAGAAGATTCCTTGGACGTTTGGAGCTCCGTCAGCTGATCCCATCTCACACCGAATATTTGGGGTTTTTCCATGTATTTGCTTCCGCTGTTATTTTGTATTATGGCCATGTATAATCAGTGTTGTATCTGGCTGTGGATTTGTACGTTGTTGTGTGTAGTATGTTAGAGTCGCACCGGTGCGCACATTTTGTGTTGTTGTGGATATATTGTTTGGTATTGTCCATTTATATATTGTTGTTGTGGGCCTACAGGCCTTGTATTAATCCGATATGTTGTCACGTACTGGGGAGATGCCGTCCGTTTTCTTTTTTGCACGGCATACTCTCGGGGCGTGACAATTTTATTGGTATCAGAGCCCTAGGTTGCGAAGTCCATTTTCGGATTTTATCTCGTTCGGTCATCGAGTTTTGCTTTACTCGGTTTTGGTTTGTGAGTTCTGGGATCTGGCTGTTGCGGACATCTCCGAGCTACAAGGATTAAGGTATGTTAACTGTTATTACATATCCTTCTGTTGGCTATGCATTTAGTTGCTTATAACAGTGCATGACTTGTAGTATGTTAATCAGTATTCGTAACCGTGGTTTGAGATGACCACGGGAACGATATGTTGAGGTTATTAGACATGTACCTGCTATCGAAAAGGTAATTACCTTTGAGAGCCGACTGATACCGAGTCGGAAAGCAGAGATTAGGTAGTCACATCTCTTGTGGAGATCAAGGATTTCAATCTTAAGATTTCCACTAATTATGTTAGTCAGATCATTACCTATGGGGTAATGAACTACGCGAGTACACTATTGTTGATGCAGATAGTAGAGGATTAGTTTGGTGATATTCATAGAGATTTTGATCTCTGAGATGGTCATTCTAGGTTGTATAACGTTGAGGGTACTTTTGAGTACTTAACTCGTGTTATACAGAAGAAGCTAAGTTAGCTGCATACCATTATCTGGATTTAGCCGGTACTTGGTGTAAGATATAGGAAATAACCTACAGGAAATAACGTATCACTTAGTCACAGTTCAGTGATGTTGTGAGATAGTATTTTTCCCACGTCATTTTTGACTCATCGTCAGGGAATTCTTGAGCTTTAGGTTGGGTGATCGTCTGGTGACGAAAGTACCATGCAGAGTCATTAGACTCGTGAGGGTTACGACCCCCTAATAGCTCGAGAATGTGATTGGGTTGGTTTGGCCACCCACAGGTTATCGGTTGACATCTTTATCAGGATGTTTGGATCTCCTACCAGATCCTATTGGAAGTGTATAGACCGAGTCATGTGTTTAGAAATGACTCCGTAGTAAGTGTTTTAAAGAGTTGGAGATTTGATAAGCAGATATTGCGAGTCAAATTATTGGAATTCAAAATCTCCAAATGTTGGATAAAAGGAGCAAGATTAAAGTCGTAAGTCACGAGCGACTATTGGAGAGTTTTCCGATCATAGAAGACCGATTGCAGATTGTCAGTAGCTTCTCATGTTTATCAGCGAACTCAGGGGAAAGACTCTGAAAGGAGATTATGTGTGTGCAGTGCGGGTTACGACGAGACACAGATCATTGTATCTGTTTCTACTATAAGCAACCGGTATCTACGAGGAGAGTATGTATTTTGAAGACTCAGTTGAAGACTATGGATGATGCTTTCGAGCGGACGATCCACAACCTCGAAAGTCGAGATTATTATAGAAGATTAGGTTATCACATCAGCAGCGATCTACTACCTCAGATATAGTTGAAGCTCTTTGATACTTTCATCCGAAAGAAGTAAGTTACTCAGCAGTATCAGCCAAAGACATCTCAGAAGACTCAGATGTTCAGACAACAATTGTTACCTTCCCAAGAGACAACAACGGTTACCTTCCCAGGCGTAGTTATGATTTGTTCAGAGGAGAGAGAGTATACGACGATGGTCGTATCTATGTGGTATTATCCAGTTGCAGCTATACCTTTCACAGAGATGGAGCGTGCTATGATGTTTATAGTTCTTGATATTATGCGTAGAATGTGTATCTTTTGCCGATCTGCGTGTTTACCATCTCCATTGCAGTTGTTTCAGTTGTACCTCAGTTTCAACAGTTGATTTCAGTTCCTCCATGATAGTCTTTTCATCTACATGAGTGCAGCCGTCCAGAACAGATGTTGGACAAGTTTACATAATTACTCGAGAAAAAGTATAGAAGACCGAAGGATCGGTCTTTCGGGGTATTACTTTAGGTTATCCTATTTGTGGATATATCGAGAGATACTGGTAATTTACAGGTATCTTTGTCTAGAACATTCTTGGATAGGGTTCGAAGGGTTCCTATCGTCGACTTGTGGGTTGGTGATTTTCTCTACCGTCAGTTGAGATGTTGATCAATGATCAAAGTCAAGGGATACCCTTAGCCTTTGCTAGACATACCTCTACTATAGACATATCCTTATGGATAGTTAGATTGTTGGAGCGTTGGTATACTAGGACTCTCGGATGTACGTATAATTCGAGAGTATTCGGATATAGTTTTGGATAAACTCTCGAGCTTGCCATTGCATGGGCAAGTAGAGTAAACGATTGAGGTGATTTCGGGAATAGTCCTGATATTGGGGACCTCATACCGGGAGATGATTTTATGGGTATCAGTGTTGCTAAACACTATGGGAGATTTATCTGCCTCATTGTTTCTTCTTGAGAAGACTTGTAACTCTTTGTTGGGAGAGAGTCAGACTTTGAGGTTATGCATCGACTATCGATGATTGGAATGCAATAGTTGAGAATAAATATCTTTCGTTGTGGATAGATGATTTGTTTAGATCAGCTAAATGACACCTGTGTATATCCTAGGGTTGGCCTACGACTGGAGGTTTGATACTGTAGTGACTTAGTGTCATACAATTATCATTGTCAGTGTGATGATTGAGCTATCTGTAGCTTAGAGTAAAAGGATGCAGGTGTGTGAAGACGACATTTCATACTTGGTATGAATCTTAGGAGATGTTGATAATGTTGTTAGACTTATCGATGATTTAGTCGTTCATGAATTTGAGGAATCAAGTACTCTTGGAGTATTTGAGATCGATTGTCATCATATATGTGGAGGATATATTTATGGATATATTCCCAATCTTGAGGGAAGTTGTGGTTTCCCTAGATTGATTTGGTATTTACCATAGATGAGGATAAGATGTTTTAGCGATACTATACTGTCGACTTGTGGAACCAAGAAGGTGATGGCAATCACCTGGTCGGAAGTTTGTGAAGCTAGGTTTCAAGGCCTAGACGGTGGCTGACTGTTGTGTCAGTGTTAATTAATCTGTCCGATATGGATGGAAGGGTATTGTACGCAGAGGCATCATTTCAGGGATTAGGAGCGATTCTGATGTCGTTGAATGAAACGTATATTATGTGTATACTAGTTGAGAAACTAACGAGATTAGTCATTATAGTCTTCCAGTTACTTTCAGTTCTGTGTGACAGAGTGAATTTTGGACATTAGATTGGTTTCTCTTGTGAGAAAGGAATTCTCCATCTCCGAAGAGAATAGTGGGTTACAAAGTGCATTCGATTTATGAAGAGTGGTTTCAGGAGACTCTTCATTCGAGAGTGATGATTTATTCGGAGTGTATCTGAAAATAGTGAGTATTGAGACGTTTCGGTTGGTGGAACGATATGTGGGACATGGTTGATTCGTAGTTTGATGTTGGGTATGCCAACAAGTAAAGGTGGAATATTGTGATCGGTAGGGTTACGTATCGTGATGAAGTGGGAGCCTAGTACGTTAGACTGTGTTGGGAGATTATCTAGAATTCGGAAAGGACTTTGGGTAATCAATGATCGATTAGCTAGGCTTGCTCATTTCTTCCGAGCCGTAAGATGAATTTCATTGAATCGCTTGACGGAATTATATTCATGGAGTATCCTTGAGTATCATTTTGGATAGTGATTCATGATTTACCTTACGATTCTGGCAAAGTCTCCCATCGGTTATGTGTATAGAACTCCACTCTGGTACAGTTATTCACCTTTTAATAGGTCGGCTGAGCGTGTATATAAGAGCTGGAATATAATATTCGAGCTCAGTACCCCACTTAGTCACTTGAGGTGTGACTTTTCTCAGGATACTCGAGATGATTATTGTGACATCTCATACTCGTACATGAGTCCCAAATTTGGGGACCAAATTTTTATAAGTGGGGGAGAATGTAGAATACGAAAAAAAAAAGATTGGGTTGAACTTAGGTTGGTTTAACCGAGTCACTAGAACGACATTTAAAAGTCGCCGGATGAATCGAGCAGCCATTTCCATTCGCGATTTCTTCGTTCTGTTCTTCTCCGCATCGCCGCTCTTCCTTTCCCCGTACGATCGCCGCCTTCCGAAGCGTTGTTCTACCGACGTTAGGAGATCCGGCCGGCGGGAGAGGCGCAGAGTAGCTGGAATCTGAGGGAGGCTTGGAATGGAATGCTAGGAACGCCGGGGGAAAATTAGCCGCTGAGAGTGAGGAGCTGGCTATTCCTTATCGCCGGAGGGCTGTTCCTTGTTGCCGGAGCTAGTGGTGGAGCTCGATTTGTTTTCGACGATCTGTGTTTTGCCAAGGGTGCCTTTAGCCGACTGTTTCGGGAGCGCTGAGCTGAGATCGGGAAAGTTTGTTTGCCGGTGGAGATTAGAGCTGGATCATCGTCGTTGCCGTTGGATCTTCTCTGTTTTCTGCGTTGCGGTAAGTCCTTATACGCTTTGCTATTCTCTGTCATCTGCTCAGATCGTCGTCGGCCCTCTGTTCTATCGATAGATGAGCGTGCCGGCCACTTAGCGCTCAGCCGACCTTCGAGTTGGCCGGGTTGTCGTCACCAAGGCCGATAGGGGGATCCGATAGTTAAGGTTGGAATGGGAAGAACATCATCAAGGTAGATCTTTGGATTTGGGCTGTGAATTGGCTATTGAGATTATTCTGTTCCCTGTTTTTGTAGGGTGAACATTGATCTTTGGATTGCGATTGGGGTGGATGTTGATCGAGGTTTCTGCGGTGTAGTGAGCTGAATTGCAACTCTAATTTAGTTGTTGTTTAGATTTTGTGTATTATTGCTGTTGATTTTAAAGTGTCAATTATGGTTGCTGTGTTGTTGTGGCTATATTGATCTGGGTGATGGTTAGGGCAGAATTTGGACCCGAGTTGGAATTGGGAGGTAGGTGATTTTGGGATGTGGTGTGGTGATGCTTTACGTTTTGTGTCGGCTGTGTGTGGAGGAAATTGTAGCCGGGTTTGATTGATCCGATAGGGGAGTGACCAAGTGGCCTAGAGGATTTATTTTGGTAGATGAGGAGATTAAATCTAGACTAGCAGTAACTGTGTGGATTTATGTGGTAAGTGTATAGTCCGATTGTTGCATCTTTTGCTATCTACTGTGGTGGGGAATCTACGATTGAGGTGGTGGTTTGATCTTGTGGTAGTAAGCAGCCATTACAACTCAGATTTGTGTGTTGATTCAGTGGTTGGTTTTGTAGCTATTCTCGTATTGGGTTGTTGGCCATGGTGTTGGTGGATTATGTTTGGTTCTGGTGTATCAGATTGGGATAATCGGGGTTTCTATCTCATAGGCAAGGAAAGGATGCGAGTATAGGAACGATGTAGTGTTAGTTCCTACGTTTGTTGGATATTTGTACTTAATCATTGTTGCTATTATGTGCAGGTTTGGGATACGAGGCAGGTCCACGACCGTGAGGATTATTTGAGCTTCGTATCAGGTGGGTAATATCTACCTGGTCCGGTAGTTTTGATCAATTCCATTGCATGATTTTGGATATATGTATATACCTGTTTACCTTAGATCCACTCATATTTAATCATATGCTTGTACTGCCTTGACCTTTGAGATATATACTCTGTTACTTCATTGATTATCTAGCACGGATAGGAACTATAAAACCCTATTAAGTGTTAGCTGATAGATGTTTAGTAAGTACATGTGGTTAGGGTTGTTTTTATGACCTCAGATTGGGTTACTGGGTTGCATCACTAGGTTAGGTGATGAGTCCAAATTATGAGGTCGGTCGTTGTATCGTATACATATTAGTTTGTTTGCTTGACGGATCTATTTATCTGTACATAGGTAAATAGGTTGTGATTACGGATTTGTCGTCCTTGCATGGTTGACTTTTGGTTGACTAGGTCTCCCCCTGAGTTAGGGAGTGTTGCGAAGATTTGTGTGTGAGCTATGCATCATTACATTTCATGCATGCTGATGACTGGGTCTGCCTTGTGGTTGAGACGAGTCATCAGTCATCCTGCCTCCCCGGCCACTCGGTGTAGTGGTTGGAGGGTTGAGGGCAGAGCATTGTTGTGCGTGCCGTTCTCGGCCACTATGGATGGTGGTACCTAGAGATGCGCACTTGGCCACTGTGCGGAGTGGTAGTTAGCGCACTCACCCACTATAGACAGTGGTCGTGTGATGTGCAGTTGTCCTGGGTGCGGTGCTCGTCTACTCATGGGTAGGGACGGAGCAGCTAGCAGCAAGGACCCCCGTGTGGGTAGCATATAGCTCTATAGCGGGCTAGCTACTGTTTCATACTACCCAACTCGGTCACTCGAGAGTGGTGGCGGCTGGAGTCGGGATAGTTGTCATGTCGTGCTACCTAGGCCACACTGGGGTCGTGGTAGCGAGTGGGGTGCGCAGGCATGACCATGCATATGCATTGCAGATATATATATATGTATGCATGTATTTGATATATGTTTTACATATGCTTGTGAGATGCTGCATTTGATTGAGCTATGATTGTTGCACATGCTTGTTCATCATGATACATGTCATTTGCATTTTATTTACTGCTATGTGTTGAGCATGATACATGCGTTGATTCAGACTATTATATGCATTTGATTAGCATCATGTCATTGTATTGGTATGCAGATGGGTTATTATTACGGTGATCATATCTTTGTTCATATGTCTGAGTATTGGTCAGGTATGGGACTGACCTGGTACGTTATATGGTTCTGTTATACTATACCTGTTCAGGATGATCTAGCATATGGCGTTACAGACCGTCAGGTACATTGGTACATTACTTTATGTTCAGTTGATCTGTTTAGTATATACCTTGAGTATGATTTTACTGTAGTTACTTGTTATTAGAGTTGGATATGACTGTATGTCTATTGGACTCATGCTGTATACCTGTAGATCTTCACATGTATACTTGTAGATCTATCCTTATATGTTGTTCATGCACTTTCTATATATTACCCCTGAGTTTATACTCACCACCCCTGGACCCTGGGTTTTTCTGTCGCCCAGATAACAGGTAGAAGATTCATTGGACGTTTGGAGCTCCGTCAGCTGATCCCATCTCACACCGAACATTTGGGGTTTTTCCACGTATTTGCTTCCGCTGTTATTTTGTATTATGGCCATGTATAATCAGTGTTGTATCTTGCTGTGGATTTGTACGTTGTTGTGTGTAGTATGTTAGAGTCCCACCGGTGCGCACCTTTTGTGTTGTTGTGGATATATTGTTTGGTATTGTCCATTTATATATTGTTGTTGTGGGCCTACGGGCCTTGTATTAACCTGATATGTTTCCACGTACAGGGGAGATGACGTCCGTTTGCTTTTCGGCACGGCATACTCTCGGGGCGTGACACCACCCTTGGACTTTACACCGCCAATGTCACCCCTTGGCCTTCCCTTGCTAACCCATGTTGGACTTTCCATTTGCCAAGATTAAAGCTTGGAGTTTTCCTTGCCAAGACCCATGCTTGGACTTTCCTTGCCAACCCATGTTGGACTTTCCAATTGCCATGTACCCATGACTTGGACTTTCCCTTGCCAAGTGTCCCACTTGAACTTTCCATGCCAAGTATCCATGACTTGGACTTTCCCATCATATTGTAAACCCCGTGTCAACCATATAGTCAAACAATTGTCAAACCATCGTTAAACATCGAAATACCTCTCGAGTCAAACTCGAGTCCGGTGAAATATGACCTGGGTCAATTGCACCAGAAATCTCCCCAATACTTCTCGAGTCAAACTCGAGTTCTGTCAAATATGGCCTGGGTCCATTGAACTGATGGATATGAGACATTGCCACCCTTGGGAAGAACCTTTTTGATGTATGTAAAAATGGGGGAGAATTTATGGGATTACTAGTTAGGGACAATTGGTAAGGAGATTTGAGTTAGGTAGCCTAACTCAAAGGTTTTGTGGTTTTTGTCAAACATCAAAAAGGGGGAGATTATTGATGCAATTGGCTCAGGTCACGATTGACCAGACTCAAGTAGGATTCGAGTAGTGTTTTGATGTTTGACAATGTTTTTACAGAGATTGCTGGTGCAATTGACCCGGGTCATATTTGACTGAACTCGAGTTTGACTCGAAGGGTATTGGGGAGATTGCTGGTGCAATCGACCCGGGTCATATTTGATCGTACTCGAGTTTGACTCGAGAGGTATTTTGATGTTTGACGATGGTTTCACCATTGTTTGACTATATGATTGACATGGGGTTTACCATATGATGGGAAAGTCCAAGTCATGGGTACTTGGAATGGAAAGTCCAAGTGGGACACTTGACAAGAGAAAGTCCAAGTCATGGGTACTTGGAAATTGGAAAGTCCAACATGGGTTGGAATGGAAAGTCCAAGCATGGGTCTTGGGAAGGGGAAGTCCAAGCTTGAGTCTTTGTAAATGGAATGACTAACATGGGTTAGCAAGGGAAGTCCATTGGGTGATATTGGCGGCGTAAAGTCTAAGGGTGGAGTCTTGGCAGCATAAAGTCCAAGCGGTAGTCTTGGCAACATAAGCTCAATGTGCCTTGGCGGTATAGACTAGCTTAGCATGACAATAGCTAATGGAAGCACCTAAAGGCTAGCGTATGGATGACTTGTAGGGATCCGATAGGTGTGAGGTTGACCGAGGTGTCTAGAAGGCTTAGGTCTAGGCTAAGGGTGTTCTAGCAAGTATGAGGGCATCATACTTGGTGTTAAAACCTCATGGATGAAGTTATCAGTTGACTGATATAATTCTTAGTTGACTAATGGGAGTCGACTGGAGTTTGACTATAGGAAAATTACGACGATCATTTGCGAATGACGATGATCGTGATGCTGGTATCGATTGCTTTGGCTGATCGTGATGGTTGAGTTTTCGGGAACAGAAAGTTTCTGAGTCGACTGTTAGGGTTTGACAGTCGAGTGATGACTCGATCAATCGACTGACAGTCTATCCGTTGGAACTTATCGAATGTGGCTTGGGCCGTTGTGAGACAACAACTACAGGAGCAGTCGACTAATGGTTTTGATTAGTCGGCTACTTAGAGAAATCCAGCCCAAATGCAGGTTATAAAAGCAGCTTGTGTAAATGGATTTTGGCAGCAGTTACTAGAGCAATTTGGGGTGATTTGCTGGTGCAATTCAAGGTCTCCAAGTGCAGCTCAAGCAACCAAACAAGAAAACTTCCAAAAATTCATTTGTAAAGTTTTCTTTACATGTTTTTGTATATTGTATTTGTATTTTCTTGTTGTACTTTCGTTTATTATTGTAAACTCTTGTACGAGGTTTCTCCACCTCTGACTTATTGTTGAGAAGGAGTATTTGTGATTATAGTGGTGTTTGGCATTGCTAGGGCTCGTTCGAGCCCAACCCGTGGAGTAGGAACCTTGAGGTTCCGAACCACTTTACATCCTTGTGTATTTGTGTTTGTCTTCAATTTTGTTATTTCTAATATATATATTATGCTATGCATATCAAGCTTTGTAGAGACGAACACCAACGAATTCCATCAACGTACGAAAATGTTATTCACCCCCCCTCTAGCGATGATCAATTCCCCAACAATCCTGTCAACATAACCTACTAGACTTCCTGTTAAGCCTGCACGCTTAACATTGATATTAGAACACAAGTAAGTCTAAACTTTAATTAAGGTTCATACATTAAAACTAAGGAGTGATGCTCACTGCATCAACAGTCTTAAATTTCTAGCCCAATTTTCTGCCTAGATTTTAGTCGTTTCCAGCCTTGCACATGGTCCGACTGTGTGACGGCGCCATAAATCCCATGAATTAGGGGTTTTCAAGCATTTATGGAAAGATAGAGCCACCTCTATATATAGAGAACTCGTCTAAGAGGATGGGGATCATGAGGGGAGTCATCCTAGGGCTCCCAAACCTCATGAGGAGGCCTGACGACTGGGACAACAAGGAAGGTGCCCGAGAACCATCGGAGGCTCATAATGGGGAGGAAGGAAGCGACTTAAAGATCCAAATCAACACTTTGAAACCGTGGAGAACAACCATGACACAACATGAGATAGAACAAAAAGTATTGCCTTTATTTTTTATTCTATTTGCATTGTAATGATTTACCTTAAGATGTCTTGTGTTTATTCTCATTCATTTATGGAGTAGATACTTCAATTCTAGGATTAGGGAGTAGCTTGTGTATGTTGACATGCTAGTTCAAATATTTATTCATCTCCTTTGAATCTATTTGCAATTTATGTTGTTTAGATCAATGAGAATTATGTCTTGATTCTATTTCTAATGCACATGGCCGATACAAGGAGAACCAAGGAGGAACTTTGCGGTCATCCTCCCTCCCATAATCCTAGAAAGTAAAATATGATAGAGTAGGATATGAAATATGATCTGTCTCTTAATAGGGATTACTAGGACATCCTCATATCTAAATAACCTATCTAAGTAGAAGACCCAAAGTAGGAGACATCAACTCTAGAAAGGTTGAGAGACCCTAGTCATAGGGGGCTTCCAATGCTATCAACACCCTGAGCTCTGATGATTCGAAAGGGAAGCTTGGTTAAGAATTGGTAGTTCTTGGTAGAAGCAAAAGTTCATCGGGCAAATACTTGATGATCCTCCCGCAAGTGTTGGGTTATGGCCGACGCATAGATGTCTTTTGTCATTTCACAAATGAACGCAACAGAAGAAAAACTTAATAATTTCGTAAATTATTACAACACTCACACCACGCATGCAAGATTACAACACGTGCAGACATATCCACCAAATAAAATTTTACATATAATTAGAATAAAATAAATTTTACTCTAGGTATACCTTTAAGATGATGGCGAGCCGAAAGGGCATCAACCGTACAATGCTCATGGAGCTTTGTCTCTACTCGTATCAACGTCGAATCTTCGAAGGGCCAACTTCTTAAAGCCACGAGTTTGACCTTCAATTCGCTACTAGACGAAGTAAGAAGGTCGGGTGATCGGAGAGAAATCACCGACTCATTTTGTGACACAAACGAGTCCTCGAACAACCTTCGTAAGGTTTCCGATTCATGTCGGAATTAGTCGCTATTTTTGAAGCTTCACTAAGAGACAATAACAACACTAAAACCTAGAGTGGCCTGCCTATAATGTGATGGAAACAACCCTTGTTCCGTTGATGGTCGGTGGAACACCAAACCCTAATTCTCCTAGGTTAGCCAAGGGCTTAAATGAAGAAACCTTTGTTAGTAATATATGAGAGATGTCCTATGTTGGTGCAGTGGGCAGTGGGCACCAAAGTCGAACCGGTATTTTGATTATGGCAAAAGGCTCAATAGTTAAGGGTATATTTGTTATCTTACGAGCTCAATTAAGTGTGCAGAAATGCTAAAGTTGAGCGGAAGGTCTGCGACACCCGGTGGGAACCGAGGTGGTCGGGCAACGCCAGAGGGACTTCGGAGGAAGCCGAGGTACTCGGGTGAAGACCGGAAGCGAGGCTACAAGGTAAGCTCGTGTGAAAGCGAAGCAAGGTCGTTAAGCGTAGATCCGACCCAATACCTCCAATGGAAGGTCTAGGTCGAGATCAAATGGTTAGAACCATCGTACTTTATATTTTAAGCTAACTTGTACTGCAGTCCAAAACCCTTTGACTACAGTCAACTGCTAGTCAAGTTCCAGCCTCGAGAAGAGCTCGAATTTCAAGGGGGTGAATTTGGACTTGACTCGTGTTTTGGTACAAAGGGTGATGTGGCATCAAGGTGGACATCCAAACCATCACCAAGCTTCCTTGTGGTGGACGCCCAAGATAAGGTGAGTTGGCACAAGATGGTTGGCTCCCATGATGTGGCACAAGTTGAATGGCTCCAACAAGTTGGCGCCCAAGGAGGTTGGAGGTGGCACAAGGTGGTTGGATGAAACACCTCATCCTCAAGTTGGCGCCCAAGGAGGTTGGAGGTGGCACAAGGTGGTTGGATGAAACACCTCATCCTTGAGTGCAAGGAGGTTGGAGGTGGCACAAGGTGGTTGGATGAAACACCTCATCCTTGAGTTGGCGCAAAGGATGTGGATGAACAAGTCTTGGGGATAAGAACCTCACCTTGGACACTACCTATGTCTAAATTCATAGATCAATATCCATAAATAGACATGTTCAAGCCAAGCAAATAACAAGAATTCAAGAGCTCTCAAACGCCGCTTACTACTACTCACATTTGCTACGACGAAGTCACGACAACGAAAGCTACATCTTCTACTTATAAGAGTTGTCGGTATATTTATTTAAGTTCTACTTCTTTAAATTGTCTTTGTGCTTTAATCGTAACAAGGAAAGGGGAGTGTCCTTTGCCTTGATTTCTTTTGTAATGTCGGTTGCTCCTACCTCCAACGAGGAGGAGTGGTTTTAGTGAATTGCTCCGTGACGTGATCAAGAATCACTAGGGCCGTGGATTAGCAATCGAAAGATTGTGAACCACATAAAAATATCTTGTCTACTTTATATTTCAGTGCACTCTCTACTTGCTTTTTACTTATTGCAAAAGTTTTTAACGACATCGTATCGCTATTCACCCCCTCTAGCGACACTTTCGATCCAACAATTGGTATCGAGTCGGCGCTAAGATTCGTGAAACCACCAATCTAGCTTTGTTTTTCTTTTTTACAGATTTTTATTTATTTATTTCTGTATAATTATTTCACTTGCTTATCTTCTCCTACATATAGAATTGCATTAGAGGCTTTAGGATCGGATAAGGTTGTCCTTGGGTTAGATCCCGAGTAAGGTTGTCCTCCGAACTTCAGCGACATTCGCATTTGATTGTTTATTTCTTTTGCAAGTTACATTTTATATATCTTTTTTACTTCAAGATTACTAATCCAAGACGAAAGTCTTGGAATATTCTTTCGTGTGTTTTGCAAGATTCTTTTCGTGCTCTTCTTCTTGTTTTTAAATGGCCCATCTCGAAGGGTTTAGCAGCCCGACCCGTTTTACAACGGTAATGACTTTCGTTATTGGAAGGGTCGGATGGAATGCTTTCTTAAAACCCAAATCGAGATGTGGATCGTAATCCAAACCGGTTTCACACTTCCTATTAATGAAGATGGTGAATCTTTGGGTTACAATCAATGGTCAAATTCCATGAAAAACAAGTAGAAGCCGATGCCAAGGCAACTCAAATCTTGCAATGTGGGTTGTCCAAGGAAGAGCTCAACGCGTGGCCCCTTCATTAGTGCAAAGGACTTATGGACCAAGCTAGTGGAACTACACGAAGGCACCGAACACGAAGGTATGTAAAAGAGATTTACTTTTAAATAAATTGTATAACTTGAAAATGCAGGAAAACGAGACCGCAACTCAACTACATGCTCGTATCCAAGACATCGTCAACCAACTCCATGCCATCGGACAAAAGGTCGAGAATCGCGACCTTATCGTATTCTCTTAACTGCTTTCCTAGGACCACCTTGTGGGCATCCATGGTCGATGCCTACAAGGTCTCCAAGACCTTTCTAAAATTAGGTTAGACGAATTGTTTTCGGAACTTGAATTACATGAGCAAACTAACGTGGTCGGGCCGAGAAGAGTATTGCGTTAGTTGCGGGTTTCAAGAAGAAGAAGCCCGCAAGCAAGCCACCCCAAGGAAGAAGGCGAGTCCGAATCGGAAGTAGACTCGAAATAGAATCATAACTAGTCAATCTAGTTCGTAAGATGATCAATAGAAGAAAACGACCAACAACTAAAGGTAAGCCTAAACCTAATTCAAATACTTCTAATTTTAGATGCTATGAGTGCAACAGGTTCGGTCACATCAAGTCCGAGTGCCCAAAGCTAAAGAATAACGCATCAAAGACCAAGAAAGCGCTAAACGCTACTTGGGAGGAGTTGTCGGAGGAAGAAGACGATATCCAAGCTCTAATGGCCAAGCCGACCGAGCACGACTCCGAAACCGAAGAAGAGTCCGAGTCCAAATCCGATGATGAGCTTCCATTCAAGACAAGCCACGGATCCGTATCCGGTTCAAAAGAATCATTAAGGGTAAGTCGGTCGTTACTTAATACTTTGTATGGTGCAATTAAATTTTTAAATAAGAAACTAGCTAAGTCCGAGTCCAAGGTCGAGACCCTAATTGAGGAGGTTAACCTTCTCAAACATGAGGTCTCCCTAACCTCTTCGACTACTCGTATTCAAGAGGAGGACTCAACTCAAGTTGAAAAGCTTGAAGTTGAGAACTCGCTTTTGAAAACACAAGTCGAAGACCTTAGGAACACGTTGGAATGGTTCACTTTGGGATCCAAGGGACTTGACCTCTTACTTGGATCACAAAGGGCCGTGTACAACAAGGCCGGACTCGGGTTTAACTCAAATACAACCAATAAGTCATATATGTCTATAGTAAACCAACATAAGAAAAATGTCCAAGCATGGGTCCCTAAGACCACTTTGATTTCAACTTTAGGATCTAACATGTATTGGGTTCCCAAGGACCAAATTCACTATGTGAATAGACCCACTCGATTCAATGGTCCAGGGGGAGCCAATACAAAATGTATTTTTGTTAAGTCTTAGAAATTGCATGCTTAGTTTTTCCTTTATTTTTAGAATGGTTAGATAGGACTCATAACCAACTAAAATCCTGCGAAAAGATTGAGCCTCGGGGAGCCTCTTTTCAAAAATAAACCAACTAAAATCCTACGAAAAGATTGAGCCTCGGGGAGCCTCTTTTCAAAAATAATTAGTTAGACCAAGACGTAGTCTCAAGTAAGTCGAGTTATCAATTTCTTGAAATTAGCTTTGTCTAAGGAAGTGGTCGTTGTTCCGATCAAAGAAGGCCTCTGTGCCTCGCCACGACCTGGAAGCTAATCTCTTGAAAAGATTACTTGATGAGCTTAGACTAAATCCGAATCTAACCTAATGTTGGTTAATTTAAATTCATTAAAATTAATCAAGTAAAATTGATAGTCATCTCACAATAACACATAGGAATAACATGTTTTGATCATGTAGATATTGGTGAGATGATTTAGGTTTAAAAACTTACAAACAACCCTTTAGTAATTCCAATATCCGATCCAACTACCTTATGTGTAGGATCAATGGATGTTGGACAGTGGTTGCTCCCGACACATGACCGGGGATCAACTCAAATTTTCGAAGTTACGATTCAAACGACAAGGATCGGTAGCCTTCGGAAATAACGGCAAGCTCAAAATCATCGGATCAGGTGATATTGAGCTCAACTCTAACTTTACAATTCAAAATGTCTTATTAGTAGAAAACTTTCAATATAATTTACTTAGTGTAAGCCAATTGTGTGATAACAATTATAAGGTCATATTTCTAGAAAATGAATGCGTAATCAAAATAAATGCAACATCTAAAATAATACTTAAAGGAACTAGGAGTAGCAACATCTACACAATAAATTTACCCAACTCCTCAACCAAGTGTCTTATGACACAGCAAGAGGAATCTTGGTTATGGCACCGAAGACTCGGACACTCGCACCCAAGACTCGTCCACAAGATGAGTCAGAGTGGCTTGGTTATAGGTTTGCCTAAACTAAACAACTTGGATAATAAAATATGTAATGCTTGTCAACAAGGTAAACAATCTAGGACACAACATCAATTAACTAATCAAGAACGAACCAAAAGTGTTCTTGAGCTCCTACACATGGATCTATTTGATTCACATGGAGCTAAGTCACTCAATGGTAGTCAATTTTGCTTAGTCATAATTGACGACTATTCTAGATTTACTTGGGTTAGGTTTATCAAACATAAAAATGATACCTAGACCAACTAATCAATCTTTGTAGGTTAATCGAAAATCAAAAGAACCTTAAGATTAAAAGACTTAGAAGCGATCATGGTGGTGAATTCGAAAACCACAGGTTTACAGATTTCTGTAACCTAAACGGATACCACCATGAGTTTTCATGTCCTAGAACCCCACAACAAAATGGGTTAGTCGAACGGAAAAATAGAACCCTACAAGAAGCCGCTAGGACAATGTTAAACGAGTATAACCTACCAGATAGATTTTGGGCAGAGGCCTTTAGTTGCTATGTCCAAAATAGGATCCTTATGGTAAAGAGGCACCAAAAGACCTCAGAGATTTATCACGATAAAATACCAAACATCAAGTACTTTAGGGTATTTGGATGCAAGGTACATATCTTAAACACTAAGGATTACCTAGGAAATTCAAATCCAAAACCTCTCGAACCTTTCTAGGATACTCAACCACCGAGAGCTTATAGGGTATACAATCACGACACTCTTAGAGTCGAAGAAACCATTAATATAGTTTTCGACGAAGGACACGAACCCGCTTCAATCCTTAACAAAACCAACTAGCAAATCAACTTATAGCGAACCCGACTGATCTTGAACTTGAATCTCGCCCTAACCCAAGTCATCCTATCGACCAAGTGATAGATGACTCTAACCCAAGTCAAACTAGAACTCACCCAAGTCATCCTATCGACCAAGTGATAGATGACCCTAACCCGAGTCACACTAAGACTCAAACAAATCATCCTATCAATCAAGTTATAGGTGATCCAAATTTAGGGGTTCGAACTAGAGTTTCATATCGAAACCTTAGTCAAATCTCGTTAATTTCCAAAATCGAACCCAAAACTATTGAACAAGCACTTCTTGATCCCGACTGGATTATTGCTATGCAAGAAGAGCTAGCTCAATTCACTAGAAATGAAGTCTGGGAATTAGTACCACCACCTAAAGAAAAATCAATTATTGGACCAAGGTGGGTATTTCGAAATAAACTTGATGATAAAGGTGAAGTAGTTAGAAATAAAGCTAGGTTAGTCGCAAAAGGGTTTAGTCAAGTCGAAGGTTTAGATTACGATGAGACCTACGCCCGAGCTGAGACTAGAGTCCATCCGAATGTTGTTAGCATATGCACATCGAGGTTTTAAATTGTTTCAAATGGATGTCAAGTCAGCATTTTTGAATGGATACATTAAGGAAGAAGTTTACGCTACCAACCTCCCGGATTCGAAAATCTAGATAAACCTGACCATGTCCTTAGACTTAAGAAAGCCCTATATGGACTCAAACAAGCCCCAAGAGCTTGGTACGAAAGGCTTTCGATCTATCTTAAGTCCAAAGGATTCAACCAAGGTTTAGTCGACCCAACCTTATTCGTTAAAACCGTAGGAAAAGAAATCTTTATAGCCCAAATCTATGTAGATGATATAATTTTTGGAACTACCAACTCGATCCTGCTAACGAATTCATCTCACTTATGGAAAGTGAATTTGAAATGAATTTAGTGGGAGAGTTAAGTTTTTTCTTAGGTTTACAAATTAAACAAACTAAAGATGGAATATATTTACATCAACAAAAATATACTAAGGACTTAATAAATCGATTTGGAATGCAAGATGCTAAAATAATCAATACACCTATGGCAACTAATGTTAATATAAACGAAGATGTAGAAGGAAAACCCGTTGACCTAAAATACTATATGAGCGCAATAGGAAGTCTCCTATACTTAATCGCGAGCCGACCCGACATTTTATTCGCGGTAAGTATGTGCGCAAGGTTACAAACCTGTGCCAAGGAGTCTCACCTAACCCTAGTCAAGCGTATCCTTAGATATCTAAAGGGCACGCTAAACGAGGTATTTGGTACCCTAGATCTACCGAGTTTAATCTAATCGGCTACTCCGACTCGACTATGCGGTAGTAAACTCGATAGAAAGAGCACAGTGGTTGTTGTCAAATCCTCCGAGTCTAGTAAGTTAGTGCGAGGAAGCGATTGCGTTGCCTTATCTACCACCGGCGAATACGTTGCGATGGGTGAGTGTGTCTCTCAGCTCCTGTGGATGAAGCACACTCTCCAAGACTTTAGCTTAATCTTTAACAACATTAAAACCTACATAGATAACATTAGTTCAATTAACTTAAATAAAAATCCAATATGTCATTCTAGGACAAAACATATAGAAGTTAAACACCACTTCATTAGGGAACATGTAACTAATGGAACTATACAACTAGAGTATGTTGAGTCCAAATCAAACCTAGCGGACATCTTCACCAAACCACTACCCGAAGCCGAATTTAGTTTATTAAGACGAAAGTTAGGTATGTGCGTAATAGAGTAGGATTTAAATTTTTCTATATATGTACTCTACTTTTGCTTCTTTTTATGAAATTAGCCTAAGTCTTACCTTAGAAATCATATACCTATAGATTTAAGGAGCCAACACATCTCACAACACATAGGACTAATGTGTTTGTGTACTTAGCCACGTAGATTCAGTGCATCGACATGAACCATGGAGTATAATTATTTAAAATTAATCAACTCCTTCAAGACTTATTGATCATTCTATATCAATCAAGTCCAACCGGAGTTGTACATTTTAGATGAACATATTTTCAAGCTTATTATTATTTTAAAAAAAAAATATATTTATATTGGGAACTTGCTTGGACTTACAAACCCTAAAATATATTTACAAACTTTTTGAGTTAAGGCAAAAGGGGGAGAAAGTCACAAAAGTAAGGAAGAAAGTAAACAAAATTATTACCTAAGGGGGAGTAAAAATTATTTTTCAAGAACTCACCTTCGGTCAAGGGGGAGGTTACCTCAAAGGGGAGAACTTGAAACATCAATAATCTTTATGCTAGCTCATTCATATTTAATCTTTATGCTAGCTCATTCATGCTTAATCATTATGCTAGCTCATTCATATTTAATCTTTATGCTAGCTCATTCATGCTTAATCATTATGCTAGCTTACTGTTATGCTTAATTTTTCCTTAACTTTTTAGGTCTGCGCCATGAATCAAAAGGGGGAGATTGTTCAAGCACCAAAGTCGAACCTATTTTGATTATGGCAAAAGGCTCAATAGTTAAGGGTATATTTGTTATCTTACGAGCTCAATTATGTGCGTAAATGCTAAAGTTGAGCGGAAGATTCCATGGCTGACCCGCAGGAACCGAGGTCGGGCAACGCCGTGAGGGATTCGGAGGAAGCCGAGGTACTGGTGAAGACCTAAGTTTAGGCTACAAGGTAAGCTCGCAGGAAAGCCGTAAGCAAGGATCGCAGCGTGAGATCCACCCAATACTCCAATGGAAGGTCTAGGTCGAGATCAGCTGGTTAGAACCATCGTGATTATATTTTAAGCTAACTTGTACCGCAAATTAAAACCCTTTGACCACCGTTTACCATACCAACCGGCTCAGTAGCAATACGTACCGAATTTCAAGGGGTGAATTTGGACTTGACTCGTGTTTTGGTACAAAGGGTGATGTGGCATCAAGGTGGACATCCAAACCATCACCAAGCTTCCTTGTGGGCCCAAGATAAGGTGAGTTGGCACAAGATGGTTGGCTCCCATGATGTGGCACAAGTTGAATGGCTCCAACAAGTTGGCGCCCAAGGAGGTTGGAGGTGGCACAAGGTGGTTGGATGAAACACCTCATCCTCAAGTTGGCGCCCAAGGAGGTTGGAGGTGGCACAAGGTGGTTGGATGAAACACCTCATCCTTGAGTTGGCGCACAAGGAGGTTGGAGGTGGCACAAGGTGGTTGGATGAAACACCTCATCCTTGAGTTAGGCGCAAAGGATGTGGATGAACAAGTCTTGGGGATAAGAACCTCACCTTGGACACTACCTATGTCTAAATTCATAGATCAATATCCATAAATAGACATGTTCAAGCCAAGCAAATAACAAGAATTCAAGAGCTCAACACGCTCGAACGCCGCTACTACTACTCACATTTGCTACGACGGCGCCACGACAACGAAAGCTACATCTTCTACTTATAAGAGTTGTCGGTATATTTATTTAAGTTCTACTTCTTTAAATTGTCTTTGTGCTTTAATCGTAACAAGGAAAGGGGGAGTGTCCCTTTGCCTTGATTTCTTTTTGTAATCGTTGCTCCTACCTCCAACGAGGAGGAGTGGTTTTAGTGAATTGCCCTCCGTACGTGATCAAGAATCACTAGGGCCGTGGATTAGCAATCGAAAGATTGTGAACCACGTAAAAATATCTTGTCTACTTTATATTTCCGCTGTGCACTCTCTACTTGCTTTTTACTTATTGCAAAAGTTTTTTAACGACATCGTATCGCTATTCACCCCCCCCCTCTAGCGACACTTTCGATCCAACATCCTAAGGCAATCGCCTTATGTATGAACCATTTATATGATAAATGAAGATTCACTATTTGAGTATACATGTTTTATGTATTTGATTGGATCTTAAACTCATTTACTGAATGTCCACGATACGATTCCTAGCATGAGAGAATTTGTGATTGGATCACAACTAGTGAGTATCTCTACATGTGTAATTGTGATGTATCAGAATTATCCCTAGTCGATGAATTGATGGATTTGGACACCATCAATTCTGTCGAGACTAGCACGAGGTATACTCCTTGGTGTATCCAAGCAGCTGATTCTCACTGGCTGGAGACATAGTGATGTCCGGAGTTAATCGTGGATGCTAGTTATGGTAACTAGTTCATTGGAGTGACCGGTAGTAAGACTTCATATGGTTCTCTGCATATATAGATATGTCAATGAAGTTCTTGTGGCAAAAGTGCGATGTTCCTTTGACTTGCGGTATTCAAGTCATCTTGATCATGGAGACTTATGCTTTGACATCTTAAGCAAACATCTCGAGGAGATGTGGACCGAGATGATTGGGTATAAGTCGGTGATCGAAGGTGTTTGAATAGCCTATAAAGGATTCACCACTCCTTGCAGGAGATGTATACCCATGGCCTCTCGTCGGATTGTTACTAAAGTCTTTGGCCAAAGCATTACATGTTTAGAGTAAGGTACTCTTCGATACATGTGGAGTAACTAGAATCTGGGGACGAGGAAATGATACTGGGCTAGGTGTGACGTAGTCGACATAGTGGGGGCCCGACACAATAGACCATGTCCTGAACCAAGTGGGTATAAGATGAGTGAAGGGAATGGGGCACGATTCATTCGAGCTACTGAAGGGTTTCAGAAATAGTTCTGGATCAACCGTTGATCTTTTCGATTAATTGGGGATCATGATGTACTACTAGGTGCCACTCATGATCGTTCTATAATTAATGGTTAATTATAGACGGCCAACATAAACCGAGAACCTATTTGGTCACACGCACAACGAGTGTAATCCAAAGGATTTAAAACGAGCTTGAGAATGGGATTCTCAGACCGAGAGAAACTATGTTTGGTTGGACCAAACATAAAGCGAGCATGAAATTGTTTCAGTCGCAATTGAAGCGTGGATGGGTCGTGTCTTATGAAGACATAATGAATGGACCAAAATGGTTTGGTTCTAATCCAATGGATGAGAATAAACCAAAGGGTTTGGTTTATTTTAAACGAATGAACCAAAAGTTGGTTCGGTTCGTTTTAACTTAAAATAAACCATCATGGTTTGGTTTATTTTAACTTATCTTAATGGAGCTGGTTAACGGGCTTTATGGATATGATCCATTAACCATTAAGAGAATTAGTTCTCTATAAAAGAGGGCTTAATGGATAATTAAGCCCTAATCAAAACCCTAGCCCTTGGAGTTGCCGCCCACCCCTTGAAGGAGGATTTCGGCGCCAACCCTAGTGTGCCGCCGCCCAACCTCTTGTGCCGCCGTCCAACTTGTTGCCGGCGACCAAGCTTCAGCCGGTGAACCTCCGGTGACCCTCCGGTGATCTCCTCTAGGTTCGGTGATAAGGTGAGCTTCCATCTCTCCTTGGTCGGCCTCTATTCCTCCACCAAAAGCTGTCCAGTTTTTCTGGACAGCTTGTTTCTTTGTTGTCGGAGTGTCGTTTGGACGACGGTTAGTGCTCCGATAGCGCCTAACTTACCGGGGATTTGATCTCCGGTAATCCTCTGAGGTGGAGGACGAAGGATTCGTCAATTGGTTGACGAATACCTCTTCGGAGAAGCGAGTTTTGAGAACTCGTTTTAGGATCCGAATTTGGATTCGGATCGTGATCATCTCTCGATCACGTCGTCTTCAACACGAGGCTAGTAACCCGTACGAAGACGAAGCTCGTGACTTAGCGAAGTCATCCCGAGGAGCTCGGCGTGGATACGGATAGAGACGATTCTTATGAGGATCGTTCCGGTCGATGTCGTTCCCGCTACACGTCATACGAAAGGTATAACGTAGATAAATTTCTTTTATTGCAAATTTTAATTTACGGTTATGTCTACACTTGTTGTAATATGCATTCGTGTGTTGTGTGTGTTGTAATAAATGTAGATTTATTATTTTTAATTACTTCTGCCGTGTTCATGTTTACGAAACATGATCGAACACACAGACGCCTTGTGCGGAAACCCAACAAAGGGTATCGAGCCCGGGTTGTGTTTCACATAATCGTAAAATGGTTTTGCGATAGTCATAATGTATTTCTGGAAATTTTCTAATTTTGGAAATTTAGAAGTATTTATGGAAATTTTTCAATTTTGGAAAGTCTAGAAGTATTTATGGAAATCTTCCACTTTTGGAAAGTTGGAAGTATTTATGGAAATTGATATTTTCCATAAATAAAATATTTGATTAGATTCTGGAAATTTGTTTCCTAATTTAATCATGATTTGATTTGGGAAATCAAATCTTAAAATATTTTATTTCCATAAGTAGTTTTAAAGATTTAGGAAATTGGTTTCCTAAATAGATTTTCCTTAATCAAATAATTCCATGAATAAAATATGTGATTAGATTTGGAAATTTGTTTCCTAATTTAATTATGATTTGATTTGGAGAATCAAATATTAAACATATTTTATTTCCATAAATAGTTATGACATATAAGGAAATTATAAACATGACATAATTGTATGCCATGTAATTGCATTAGATGCATAACATTATGCCATGCGTGTCGTGACATGTAGATGTATGCCATGTATGCCATGCCATGTAGATAATAGTTATTTGCATGCAAAGAGGATGAGACACAAAACCCTTAATCAATATTAAAGCCTACACCTTCCATTAATATGGTTAGAACCAGAGTTCTGTTTCTTGTTTGGGTTGTTGGACTCTTCTCAAGTGGCTCGAACTCGAATATGTTCAAACCATGGAATAGTTTAATACTAATATGGTAAGAGTCGAGGTCAATCGTTAGCTTTGGTTGTTGGACTCTCCAAGCTGGGCTAATTGGTTGAATGCGCCTAACCATATTAAAACTATGTCTGATTAATGGGTTGGCTTTAACCCGAGCATCGGCTTGTTGGACTCTCTCCAAGGTCGATGTAAAGGGAGGTGAAGTTGGGTGCTATGCATATGATGCATACTTGTTAATGTGTTAACAACCCGATGTATGTGTGAACATTCAATTAGTTGATAGCACATTGTGATAGTTGCATATACGGGATATGCAATCGGTATAGATGATACCTACCATCGTAGTTATGAATGGCTTGTTGGACTCTCTCCAAGGTTGTTCATAACTATGATGGATATCAGCCCATTCGGAGATGGACCTACAATCTCCCGAAGTGATTTTGGGGTTTTTGAAATTCGAAAAATGAATGGGATTTATAAATGTATATTGATGCATTTAAAAAAAAAATCATCTTTCTCATATATGCTCGTTTTGTATTTCTAAGTTAATATATTGATCATGATGTGTTTGAATTTGCATTCCATTTTGGATTCAAATAAATTGACTGGGCCAAACTTCTTGGACTAGCTTAGAAACTTGAGAATTGTTCTCAAGGTGGAAAAGCTTGTGTATGTCCTCGAAGCGCCTCTTCCCGCCCATCCTAGTGACAATGCATGTCTGGACCAATTGTTGGCCTATCAGAAACATGTGAGTGATTATGAACAAATGAGTTGCATCATGCTAGCCATGATGGAACCCAAGCTACGAAAACAACATGAGCATATGGATGCTCATATCGTAGTCCTTCATCTTTGTGAGTTGGTTGATGAGCAAGTGAGATTCGAAAGGTTCGAAGTCTCAAAGCTCCTCTTCACCTCTGAGATGCTAGGAGGTTCATCTGTGGTACTGCTCAATATGCTGAAGACTGTGGAGTCTTCTGAGAAGCATGAGCAGGGGACGGTGCTGTTAGTTGATTCCTCGAAGAAAGGTTCTAAGAGGAAGTCAAAGGAACAGCAGAAGGGAAAGAAGAGAAGGGCTAAGAAGGTAGAACTAGCACAAAAAAAAACTTGCCATCATTATGGCAAGGAGAGCCATTTGAAAGTGCAAGATTTATCTTGAGTCCGTGAAGAAGGATAAGGCATGGATGCCCCATCTTCGTAAATCTTCTTTATTGATTGTCATTCTATTTCCTCGGACACTTGGGTATTGGATACTGGGTGTGGCTCACATATATGTAATGACATACATGGGCTAAGGAATAGAAGAAGACTCACAAGGGAGAGTCAAATTTACGTGTTGGGAATGAAGCAAAGGTCACGACTCGCCATCGGAACGTATTTGTTGAAACTCCCTGCAGGACTTGTCTTAGAACTGGACAATTGCTTTTATATTCCTTTGTTGATAAAGAACATCATTTCTATTTCTTGTTTAAATAGAAATGGTTTCCATTTGATGTTTAGTAACAATTGTTGTTACATAACTTTGAATGGGGTTCTTTATGGGACTGGAACTTTAAGCAATGGTGTTTATACGTTGGACGTATCCAGTGACATTTGCAATATCGAAGCGAGCAACAAGAGTGCTCGAAAGGATAATCAAATAGACTCCTACATGTGGCATTGTCGTCTTGGCCATGTAAGCAAGAAACGCAAGTCCGAATTACACCGATGTGGAATTCTGGAATCGTTTGAATTGGATTCATACGATACATGCGAATCATGCTTAAAAGGCAAGATGACTAAGTTACCTTTTACTGGAAAAGGTGAACGAGTGAGAGAGTTACTAGGTCTAATACATACTGATGTATGTGGACCTATGTCAACTCAAGCTTTAGGAGGCTATAGCTACTTCATTACCTTCACCGATGATCACTCATGGTTTGGGTATGTGTTCTTGATGAAACACAAGTCTGAAGCCTTTGAAAGGTTCAAAGAATTCAGAAATGAAGTAGAGAAACAACATGACAAGAGTATTAAAATACTTCGATCGGATCGAGGTGGTGAATACTTAAGTCAAGAGTTTCTTGATTATCTAAGAGACAATGGTATATTGTCTCAATGGACTCCTATACACCACAAAGATAATGGTGTATCCGAGAGGCGAATCGACCTTGTTGGACATGGTCAGTCAATGATGAATCATGCGACTCTTCCCAAGTCCTTTTGGGGTTATGCACTCGCATACTGTTTACTTTGTTAAAATGTAATGCCTACCAAGGTAGTCTTAACTACTCCATATGAGATATGGAATGGTAAGAAACCTCATGTATCTTAATTGAAGATATGGGGTTGTCCTGCTTATGTGAAGCGGACTGTATCAGACAAACTGGATGCTAAGTCTGATAAATGTCTATTTATTGGATACCCTAAGGAAACAAGGGGTTACCAATTCTATCATCCTGTGGAACAAAAGGTGTTTGTTTCAAGGCATGCTATGTTTCTAGACAAAGAGTTTCTCTTGCAAGAAAACAGTGGGAGTGTCGTCGAGCTTGAAGAGGATCGAGAGACTCAAATAGACATTGATGAGATACCTGGTGAAGCACAACAGCCGACAACTCATAGTGATGAGCAATCGGCTGGACCTATTGTAACACCACATCTTTGTAGATCTGGTAGAACACGCAATATTCCTGAGAGATATGGATTTCTCGTAAGAGAATCGAACGACGTGTTACTCATTGATGATGAGGAGCCTACCAGTTATGAAGAAGTGCTGACAAGTTCAGAAAGGGATAAGTGGCTTGGTGCCATGAAGTCGGAAATGGATTCCATGTATGAAAACCAAGTTTGGAACTTGGTTGACCCACCTGAAGGGATAAAGCCTATAGGGTGCAAGTGGGTTTTCAAGAAGAAAACCGACATGGATGGTAATGTGATTACCTATAAGGCTAGATTGGTGGCGAAAGGATATCGTCAAAAACAAGGTGTTGATTATGACGAAACCTATTCGCTCAGAGCTATGCTTAAATCCATTCGGATGCTCCCGCCATAGCGGCTCATTATGATTATGAGATATGGCGGATGGATGTGAAAACAACTTTCCTTAATGGAAACCCGCCGAGGACGTATATGATACACCGAGGGTTTCACATCGCTGATAAAACCAAGGTATGCAAATTGCGACGGTCCATTTATGGATTGAAGCAAGCATCCAGAGTCGAATATCCGCTTTGATGAGACAATCAAAAAGTTTGATTTCTCACAAAATCCGAAACCTTGTGTGTACAAGAAGGTTAGTGGGAGGCAACAGATTCCTAGTATTATATGTTGATGACATATTACTTATAGGAAACGATGTTTCAATCTTACAGTCAGTTAAGGTTTGGTTATCCAAGACATTCTCCATGAAAGACCTAGGAGAAGCAACCTACATCCTCGGGATTAAGATCTATAGAGATAGATCGAAACGGTTGCTTGGTCTTTCGCAGTCTACATATATAGACCGAGTGCTAAAGAGGTTTAGCATGTCGGAATCCAAGAAAGGTTTCCTACCCATCGTGCATGGGTTACACCTTTCAAGTCTATGTGTCCGCCGCACGTAAGATTTAGAGGATTTGCATGAGTAAGATTCCCTATGCATCCGCAATAGGATCTATCATGTATGTTATGTTATGTACGAGGCCCGATGTATCGTATGCTCTGAGTGTCACGAGCAGATACCAGTCTGATCCAGGAATGGATCATTGGGTGGCTGTCAAGACGATCCTCAAGTACTTAAGAAGAACTAAGGATGTGTTCCTAATATATGGAGAAGGGTACATGGTGATACGTGGGTATACGGATGCCAGCTCCAGATAGACAAGGATGATTCCATGTCTTTGTCTGGGTATGTATTCACCTGGAATGGAGGCGCAATAAGTTGGAAAGGTTACAAGCTTGACACTATAGTGGATTCTGCCACTAAGGCAGAATACGTTGCAGCTTTGGAAGCAGCAAAAGAAGCGGTTTGGATCAATAAGTTCATCTATGAACTTGATGTGGTCTCATCAATAATCCAAACATGTGCTTCACCGCTATCATCTTATCAGAGAGTTCATCAGTAGGAACGAAATACAAATCGAGAAAAATTCCCACTGAAAGGAACTTAGCGGATCCCTTGACTAAGGCATTACCTCAAAATAAGTTTGAGGGTCATGTTCGAGCTTATGGTATTGGATACCATAGCGATTGGCATTAGGCCAAGTGGGAGTCTGTTAGTAATATATGAGAGATGTCCTAAGGCAATCGCCTTATGTATGAACCATTTATATGATAAATGAAGATTCACTATTTGAGTATACATGTTTTATGTATTTGATTGGATCTTAAACTCATTTCTTGAATGTCACGATACGATTCACGGCATGAGAGAATTTGTGATTGGATCACAACTAGTGAGTATCTCTACATGTGTAATTGTGATGTATCGGAATTATCCTAGTCGATGAATTGATGGATTTGGACACCATCGATTACATTAGACTAGCACAGGTATACTCCTTGGTGTATCCAAGCGATTCTCCCGGAGACATAGTGATGTCCGGAGTTAATCGTGGATGCTAGTTATGGTAACTAGTTCATTGGAGTGACCAGCCGTAAGACTTCATATGGTTCTCTGCATATATAGATATGTCAATGAAGTTCTTATTGTGGCTTAAGTGCGATGTTCCTTTGACTTGCGGTATTCAAGTCATCTTGATCATGGAGACTTATGCTTTGACATTTTAAGCAAACATCTCTAAGGAGATGTGGACCCGGGATGATTGGGTATAAGTCGAAGTGATCGAAGGTGTTTGAATAGCCTATAAAGGATTCACCACTCCTTGCGAGGAGATGTATACCCATGGCCTCTCGTCGGATTGTTACTAAAGTCTTTGGCCAAAGCATTACATGTTTAGAGTAAGGTACTCTTGATACATGTGGAGTAACTAGAATCCGTAGGGCGAGGAAATGATACTTGGGCTAGGTGTGGCGTGAGTCGACCTAGTGAGGTGACACAATAGACCATGTCCTGAACCAAGTGGGTATAAGATGAGTGAAGGGAATGGGGCACGATTCATTCGAGCTACTGAAGGGTTTCAGAAATAGTTCTGGATCAACCGTTGATCTTTTCGGTTAATTGGGGATCATGATGTACTACTAGGTGCCACTCATGATCGTTCTATAATTAATGGTTAATTATAGACGGCCAACATAAACCGAGAACCTATTTGGTCACACGCACAACGAGTGTAATCCAAAGGATTTAAAACGAGCTTGAGAATGGGATTCTCAGACCGAGAGAAACTATGTTTGGTTGGACCAAACATAAAGCGAGCATGAAATTGTTTCAGTCACAATGGAAGCGTGGATGGGCCGTGTCTTATGAAGACATAATGAATGGACCAAAATGGTTTGGTTCTAATCCAATGGATGAGAATAAACCAAAGGGTTTGGTTTATTTTAAACGAATGAACCAAAAGTTGGTTCGGTTCGTTTTAACTTAAAATAAACCATCATGGTTTGGTTTATTTTAACTTATCTTAATGGAGCGGGTTAACGGGCTTTATGGATATGATTCATTAACCATTAAGAGAATTAGTTCTCTATAAAAGAGGACTTAATGGATAATTAAGCCCTAATCAAAACCCTAGCCCTTGGAGTTGCCGCCCACCCCTTGAAGGAGGATTTCGGCGCCAACCCTAGTGTGCCGCCGCCCAACCTCTTGTGCCGCCGCCCAACCTCTTGTGCCGCCGTCCAACTTGTTGCCTGCGACCAAGCTTCAGCCGGTGAACCTCCGGCGACCCTCCGGTGATCTCCTCTAGGTTCGGTGATAAGGTGAGCTTCCATCTCTCCTTGGCCGGCCTCTATTCCTCCACCAAAAGCTGTCCAGTTTTTCTGGACAGCTTGTTTCTTTGTTGTCGGAGCGTCGTTTGGACGACGGTTAGTGCTCCGATAGCGCCTAACATACCGGGGATTTGATCTCCGGTAATCCTCTGAGGTGGAGGATGAAGGATTCGTCAATTGGTTGACGAATACCTCTCCAGAGAAGCGAGTTTTGAGAACTCGTTTTAGGATCCGAATTTGGATTCGGATCGTAATCATCTCTCGATCACGTCGTCTTCAACACGAGGCTAGTAACCCGTACGAAGACGAAGCTCGTGACTTAGTGAAGTCATCCCGAGGAGCTCGGCGTGGATACGGATAGAGACGATTCTTATGAGGATCGTTCCGGTTGATGCCGTTCCCGCTACACGTCATACGAAAGGTATAACGTAGATAAATTTCTTTTATTGCAAATTTTAATTTACGGTTATGTCTACACTTGTTGTAATATGCATGCGTGTGTTGTGTGTGTTGTAATAAATATAGATTTATTATTTTTAATTGCTTCCGCTGTGTTCATGTTTACGAAATATGATCGAACACACACACGCCGCGGTGCCGGAAACCCAACAACCTTTGTTCCAAGCCTTGGTCGAATGGTCAATCAACCTTGAGGAAGACTTGGCCGAAGTTCACCACTTCCTTGGGGAGGAGTTGCCCGTGTCACGCCCCAAGAGTATGCCGACCCGAAAAGCAAACGAACAACATCTCCCCTATACATGGCAACATATCCTATTTACACAAGGCCTTTCGGCCACAATCACAACAACATATATAAAGTAAATACAAAAAAAACACAACAGAAACTATCAAAACAAAATAACAACTACACACAGTGCATACCAGAATGACTAACACTAAAACATAAAAAAACATCGTCAAAATCCGTACCAACATGTGTGTGCATCAACAATGTCAAACACACATGCACCATATAAATCCGGATCCATATAAGAAACATCCGAAAATAAAATGAAACATAAATGCAAGCCGGGACCCTCGGAAGTGAGATGAGATGTTGCCAGCCAGCGATGCTCCAAGCCCATCACAAAGTCAGCTACCTGTTACCAGGGCGACAAGAAAACCCAGAGTCTATGGTGGTGAGTACAAAACTCATTGGTCTAAAGGATAAATATGCATGCATAATTTATATATATCACATGCGAGTCAACAATATGTAGTCTAACTGTATAACAGGTATAAACCAGCATGATATAACAATTGTATACTAAACTGATCAACAAATAACAACATAATGTACTGACATACCTGAAGATTGACAACGATGTAACTGATACAACCTAAGTATAAGTACCATAATACAACACCTACAATATGGTAGAGTAATGCAAACTTTATAATCAACAAAACTGTCATACTAATATTCTATGGCAAATACAACCATGGACCGGGTCCATCCCGTATCACCTCAAGGTACTGGTCAAAGGTATACTACAGTCTGACCAACTCAACTCTGGTAATTCACACACGACCATATATAAAATATCTAAGTGGAATGCAAGATGATGTACAATCAAATACAGCAAGCATAGTTCAAACAAATGCAACATCTCAACCAACATACATATAGACTGCATCTATATATATACTAATCACAACCATGCATATATATATATATATATATATATATATATATATATATATATGACAATATGCAAGATGCCATAAGAACATGGCAATGCAGGATGCATGGTCATTCCTACTAACCCCAACCGCTACCACAACCCCAGTGTGGCCTAGGTGGCTTGACATGACAATTGTCCCAACTCAACACAACAACTACTCTCGAGTGATCGAATGGACAATATGAACAAGTAACATATAAGCATAAAAAGCTAGCTATACAACGGGGGTCCCTGCTGTTAGCCACTTCGACAGTCATTACCCATGAGTTGTCGAGTGCCACACATGCAGGACAACAACACGCAACTCCAACTACCACCGTCTATAGTGGTCGAGTGCGGCACAAAAAATGCTCTGCCCTTACACCAGTTACTCCTCCACGAGTAACCTGGGAGGAAGGATGACTAACGACCCTCTAAACCACAAGGGAGACAAAGTTGCCAGCATGCATGTAAATGACATGAATGCATAGTCATATATACTCAACTGATTATAACACTCTCTATCCTGTAGAGAGTCATACTCGACTGATCAACATACTCTCTATCTTGCAGAGAGTTATACTCGACTGATCAACACACTCTCTATCCTGCAGAGAGTTATACTCGACTGATCAACACACTCTCTATCCTACAGAAAGTCATACTCAATTGATCACAACCAAGCTAAGACCACCGGTCCGTAGAGATGCTATATCGACAAATCACACGTCCATACATGATTACCTGATCCATAGTGGATATGTACATATCATCAGGATATAACATGGAAACTCAACTTTACTTCAAGAATCATCCACCCTCGGATGATTTATTTAAATTGCATAATTCAGTTTTACAACTGAATTTAGCTACGTACATATAGGTAAACCACTACAGGTCCACTTACCTTAACATCTATAATTCTTAACAAAGATGAATGAATAGATAAAAACAATAATAGAGTATTTAAGTGCAAAGGCAAGTATCAAGCATAAGAAAAACTAGAGTGGATTCAAGATCAAAGTAACAACAATATAAAGTTATATACTTCAAAGTTTTGCTACTACCTGACCAGGGTAGGAAATATTACCCACCTGATGTATAGCTCATGTTGTTAGTCTTCACGTCCATGAATTTATCTCGAATCAAGATCCTGTAGACAACATAGAACACAATTAGGTTCTATCATACATCACACAATCGAATTAAACCCCATATCGACTTCGTATCTAAAACCATAAGGTTGTTTTAGTTATCCAATTGACACATGGGTATATATATTGGAGAATATATATATTGAATTGACGCACCATGAGAAAGTGTCATGGATCGTTATATGAGTGTCATATACTTTGTCATGTGACTATTGGTATGAATAGTCCTTAGACCTGAAGTCACTATAGTTTCCTACATAAGTAGTTATGTACTTTGGTATCGTCTAACGTCACACCGTAATAGGGTACAGTATAACGGCGATCACTGGGTATATAACAAATTATGCGGAGAGATGTGAGTGATGTAGATGGGATCTATCCCTCCCATATGACGGGAGTGATATCTTTGGCCTCTTGATAGAGTAGGACCACGAAATGCATGGCCATGCTCAAATGAGTCAATATGAGATATTGAGCTCATTTGTCTGAGTGAGTCTACTTGGGGATCAAGAAACATAAAGATCGATAAGGGGATGACATGGTCTATGCCTCATTGAACAATCTAAGATATCAGAGATAGAAGGACACCGTCATACATGATAATGGCCATGGAAAGGTTGTCGGATCTCGACAATCTTGTAACTTGGGTAGCAATGATGTATTGCTAGATGCCGCTCATTGCTTATGTATCTAAAATGGTTTTAGATACATTTCCAACATTACAAGAGCCTATAGGGTCACACACAAATGACATTCTATTTTGGAGATAATTTCTTTTAGTTGGACTAAAAGAACAATTAAGCATATGGCCAAGACTTGAGTTAGACTCAAACTGGTTAAACTTGAGTTAGACTCAAGTTTAACCATGGAAGATGATTCATTATCATCATGCATGATTAATGTGATTAATCATGCATGAGAACACCAAGGGCCTTGGTATTCATGATGAAGAAGAATACCAAGGGTCATGGTATTCATTAGGAGTTAAGAGAAATATATGGAAATGGTTGCTAGTGGATTAAATGGCCTTTTGGTGTTGAACGTAAAAAGGAATTGGAGGCTTTTGTTATTTGCCCGTGCAAGCCAAAAAGGACAAAGAGAAGTGTTCTCTCATCCCTCTCCTTCCTCTTCTTCTTCTTCCAAAGGGTTCTTGGCATTTTGCTAGGGGTTGCTAAAACAACGTGACTCCAAAACGGGTAGGTGTCAGTGTGGATATCTTAGAGATTCGGTTATCCTTACCGTATTGAGATCCGACAGCATTTGGAAAAGCGAGATTGCGAAGGGCACGCACCAAAGGTATACTTCTCCTTCTACATAATATCTAGAAAAGTAGGGTACGAAACGACTTATATAGTTTTGCATGGATCTCTGGTGGGATTCGGTTTATAGTCATTATTTCCAATGCAGTTGTGCGAAGTATTCACCTGTGATGTTGTGAACATCAAATCCGGAATTATCCCAATAGAGTGAAAGCTCGATCAGTCTACTGATGGTCTATCCATTGAAACTTATCCAACGTGGCTCGTGTCATTGTGAGAAAATGGCTATAGGAGCAGTCGACTGATGGTCCCGATTAGTTGACTGCTAGGTGAAATCTAGCACGATTGTAGGGTATAAAAGCAGCTCAGGAAAAGAGATTTGGCACCGGTTTTCTGCTACGATTTGGAGCGATTTACTGGTGCAAATTAATGTCTTCAAGGCTATGAAGGTAGGAAACTTAGCTTCCCACTTCAACTCGGTCGCTTGTTCATGGTGATCCCGTCGACGTCCTCGGATTAAAAAATTTAATCCTAGACAAAAGTGATCACCTAAACAACCATTTCATTGTCGTGCTACTTGATTAGAGTAGTCACTTGAACAAACTTATTGTTCAAGCAACAAACCTCTATTCTACGAATAACTGCGGAATAGACGATGTACGGATCGTCATTTTTTGTGTTTATGTTCGGGGTACAAGTTATATTAGCCACAAAATAGAATATATAACATTCATATAATTGAAGAACAAATATAGACAACTTACAAAAGAATATAAACAAACGTTATACCTCTTGGTCTTCTATTGTATGTCCTTCCTCCTTTTGGACGTCGTGTGGGGGACGATCTACCAAAAGTTGAAGCTCCTAGATCACTAATCTTCCTTCCTTGCTCGCTTCGAACAAGAGGAAGTATAGAAACAAAACCCTTCACCTTATTTTGGCCAACTATGAAACACCAACCTAGGTGCTTGCTGCCGGCCCACAAGGAGAAGATGATGAAGATAGTTGCCGGCCAAGAGCTCCAAGGGAAGACCCTAAGCCTTGTTTCCACCGGCCAAGGAGAGGAGAAGGACTAGGTTTGGACGCCGGACAAGGTAGGGAAGGGCTGGATTGGGCGCCTGCCACCAAGGAGGAAGAAGAAGAAAAGGAAAAACTTTCCTTATTTGCTGGCGCCTACACCCCAAAGCCTAATCTCCCAAGCTTGCCGCCCCGTAACCCTAATCCTATCTCTATTGGAATTCATCTTGCCGCCCACCCCCTCCTCTCCTTTTATAGAGTTAGGGATAAGCCTTGTTTTAATCTCCACCATTGGTTCTAGGGATTTAATCTAACCGTCGGATCTAGAGATTTAATCTCAACCTTCGGATCTAGAGATTTAATCTCTACCTTTGGATCTAGAGTTTTTTTTTCATCCATTGGATCTAGGCTTCATGAGGTATTAATATGTTAGTAATATATGAGAGATGTCCTAAGGCAATCGCCTTATGTATGAACCATTTATATGATAAATAAAGATTCACTATTTGAGTATACATGTTTTATGTATTTGATTGGATCTTAAACTCATTTACTGAATGTCCACGATACGATTCACAGCATGAGAGAATTTGTGATTGGATCACAACTAGTGAGTATCTCTACATGTGTAATTGTGATGTATCGGAATTATCCCTAGTCGATGAATTGATGGATTTGGACACCATCAATTCTGTCGAGACTAGCACGAGGTATACTCCTTGGTGTATCCAAGCAGTTGATTCTCACTGGCTGGAGACATAGTGATGTCCGGAGTTAATCGTGGATGCTAGTTATGGTAACTAGTTCATTGGAGTGACCAGCCGTAAGACTTCATATGGTTCTCTGCATATATAGATATGTCAATGAAGTTCTTACTGTCGCTTAAGTGCGATGTTCCTTTGACTTGCAGTATTCAAGTCATCTTGATCATTGAGACTTATGCTTTGACATCTTAAGCAAGAATCTCTAAGGAGATGTGGACCCGGGATGATTGGGTATAAGTCGAAGTGATCGAAGGTGTTTGAATAGCCTATAAAGGATTCACCACTCCTTGCGAGGAGATGTATACCCATGGCCTCTCGTCGGATTGTTACAAAAGTCTTTGGCCAAAGAATTACTTGTTTAGAGTAAGGTACTCTTCGATACATGTGGAGTAACTAGAATCCGTAGGACGAGGAAATGATACTTGGGCTAGGTGTGACGTAGTCAGCGTAGTGGGGACTGACACTATAGACCATATCCTGAACCAAGTGGGTATAAGATGAGTGAAGGGAATGGGGCACGATTCATTCGAGTTGCTGAAGGGTTTCAGAAATAGTTCTGGATCAACCGTTGATCTTTTTGGTTAATTGGGGATCATGATGTACTACTAGGTGCCACTCATGATCGTTCTATAATTAATGGTTAATTATAGACGACCAACATAAACCGAGAACCTATTTGGTCACATGCACAACGAGCGTAATCTAAATGATTTAAAACGAGCTTGAGAATGAGATTCTCAGACTGCGAGAAACAAGGTTTGGTTGGACCAAACATGAAGTGAGAATGAAATTGTTTCAGTCGCAATAGAAGCATGGATGGGCTGTGTCTTATGAAGACATAATGGATGAACCAAAATGGTTTGGTTCTAATCCAATGGAGGAGAATAAACCAAAGGGTTTGGTTTATTTTAAACGAATGAACCAAAAGTTGGTTCGGTTCGTTTTAACTTAAAATAAACCATCATGGTTTGGTTTATTTTAACTTATCTTAATAGAGCGGGTTAACGGGCCTAATGGTTATGATCCAATAACCATTAAGAGAATTAGTTCTCTATAAAAGAGGGCTTAAGGGATAATTAAGCCCTAATCCAAAAACCCCTTGCCCTAAGGTTGCCGCCCACCCCATTGAGGGAGCTCTCAGCGCCAACCCTAAACCGCCGCCCATTGCTCCTCCAACCGGCGTCCAGAGGGCTGCTTCCTTCCCCCTCGCCGGTGTCGAGCTGCTGCCGGTTAGCGCTCCAGAGATCTCCTTTAGGTTTGGCATCAAGGTGAGCTCTATCTTCCTTGGTTGGCCGGCGCCTATCACCTCCACCAAAGCTGTCCAGTTTTCTGGACAGCTTGTTCTCCTCTCGTCAGAGCGTCGTTTGGACGACGGTTAGAGCTCCGGTAATCCTTTGAGGTCGAGGATGGAGGATTCGTCAATTGGTTGATGAATACCTCTCCGGAGAAGCGAGTTTTGAGAACTCGTATTAGGATGCGAATTTTGATTCGGATCGTGATCATCTCTCGATCACGTCGTCTTCAACACGAGGCTAGTAACCCGTACGAAGACGGAGCTCGTGGCTTAGCGAAGTCATCCCGAGGAACTCGGCGTGGATACGGATAGAGACGATTCTAGCGAGGATCGTTCCGGTTGATGCCGTTCCCGCTACACGTCATACGAAAGGTATAACGTAGATAAATTTCCTTTTATTGCAAATTTAAATTTACGGTTATGTCTACACTTGTTGTAATATGCATGCGTGTGTTGTGTGTGTTGTAATAAATGTAGATTTATTATTTTTATTGCTTCCACTGTGTTCATGTTTACGAAACGTGATCGAACACAAACATGCCGCGGTGCCGGAAACCCAATATAATAGGCTACAATAGGGACCATAAGGAGGAGTTGGATCTTGGCCAGCCAATGGATCAAGCCCACATAAAGTCTGATCCATTAATGATAATCCAATCCATTAAAGGATTATCATTGATCTACCTCACCAACCCCCATAAGTTAATATGAGCTCCATATATTATATGTATATTTTTCTCCCCGTGTTTAAGATCTCGAATGTCCGTCGATTAATTAATTTACTGACCATTAATTAATCAACATCTAACTCAATGAGTAGTACCATTCAACCTTTTCATCGTGCCAGACCAAGTCCACCTGCAAGCTTTACAAGATGAACCTTATGAGCTCCTCAAGGGGACATCATCATCCTAATATATAGGACACGATTTCCTCCTATAATCAACGACACACCATATATATAATATCATTTCCCAACTTACCGAGCCTATCGATTTAATCTATAAATCTCGCTCATTGGTAAATCAAAGAAATGAATACTAAGTATATGTGCACGTTATTATATCGGGATTAAGAGTTTGTACAATAAAATATCTGAGGTCTAATTCGATTATGTAGTTAGCAATAAATCGAATCACCTCTAAACCGGTCCTGCTCAATACACACAAAGTGTACTAGTGTGATTCTATGGTCAAGATAAACCAATACCAAATCACACTACAACCATACCAATAATTTGTCCAAAGCCATCTCGGTTGTGAGCCTATACTTATACATTACTAGGAGCCGATAACATGATCTCCCATGTGACACCACACACCATGTTATCTACAATGTAATGTATTAGACAATATGCATCACTATAAATATACAAACAATGATCATGTGATTCTTATTTCAAAATAAAATGTTCATACAAAAGATAGACTTTTCAGTATACATCCCAACAATCTCCCACTTATACTAAATGACTATGCTATCCTCAAACTGTCATACATCTGATTCCTATTCCCTCCACATGCCTATCAAAAGCTCTCGCCGGAAGGGCCTTAGTGAAAGGATCTGCCAGGTTATCCTCCGATGCAATCTTAGCCATAGCAACTTCTCCTCTCTTTACGATTTCTCGTATCAGGTGGTACTTGCGCTCTATGTGTTTACTTGCCTTATGGGCTCGTGGTTCCTTCGAGTTTACAACTGCACCACTATTATCACAATAAATTATGATAGTTCTGGGCAAACCAGGAATCACATCCAAGTCCATCAAGAAGTTCCTGAGCCACACAACTTCTTTGGCCGCCTCAGAGGCTACTACATACTCAGCTTCCATGGTAAAGTCTGCCACACATTTCTACTTGACACTCCTCTATACAATGGCTCCACCTCCCAAAGTAAACACAAAACCTGAGGTAGACTTACTGTTATCCCTGTCTGATTGGAAGTCGAAATCTGTGTAACCCACAGGGAGTAATTGATCTTCCTGGTAAACTAGCATTTAATCCTTAGTCCTTCTCAGGTACTTCAATATATGCTTTACCGCAGTCCAATGTCCATGTCCTGGATTACTCTGATATCTGCTGACCATGCCCACGATAAAGCAGATATCTGGTCTCGTACATAACAACGCATACATGAGGCTTCCTACTGCTAAAGCATAAGGAATTGCCTTCATCTCCTCTATCTCCTCAGATGTTCTAGGACACATCTCCTTAAATAAAGGAACTCCATGCATGAAAGGTACAAAACCCTTTTTGGAGTTCTGCATGCTGAAACGATCCATAATGGTGCCTATGTATGAAGCTTGAGATAAGAACAACATTCTTTTCTTGCGATCCCTTATAACCTTGATCCCAAGGATGTGTCTCACTTTTCCAAAGTCCTTCATATCAAATTGTTTGGACAACCATACCCTTATGTCCGATAACACCTTGACATTGTTGCCAATTAACAAAATGTCATCTACGTATAGTATAAGAAATACCACTACATTTCCGTCACATCTCTTTTATACACAAGACTCATCTGGACTTTGAATAAATCCATAAGACTGGATTACTTCATCAAAGCGGATGTTCCAAGACCTCGAAGCTTACCTCAATCCATAAATGCACCGATTAAGCTTACATACAAGATGCTCTTTTCCCTTCACAATGAATCCCTCTGGTTGCTTCATATAGATGTTTTCCTCAAGACTTCCATTACGGAAAACTGTCTTGACATTCATCTGCCACACCTCATAATCCATATGAGCTGCAATGCATAAGAGAATCCGGATAGACTTAAGCATGGCAACCGGTGAAAAGGTCTCCTCATAATCGATACCCTCTTTCTGAGTATACCCCTTCGCAACAAGTCTCGCTTTGAAGGTCTCAACTTTCCCATCTATTCCTCTCTTTCTTTTGTAGATCCACTTGCATCCAATGGTTTTTACACCATCGGGTAGTTCTACTAGCTCCCAGACCTGATTTGAATCCATAGATTCAATCTCAGCATTCATTGCACTTTGCCAAGAAACTGCATCTTTATCTTGGATTGCCTTGTCATATGTCCAGGGATTAGGTTCATGTTTGCCAGGGACAAAATCAGAAGATTCTCCCAATCACATGAATTTATCAGGCTGTCTCACAACCCTCCCACTACGACGAGGTATCACCTATGTATCCTCTGTGACACGTGGTGCAGTGACTTATGGTATATCCTCTTGTACCGGTGGTACTGAAGAAGTGACTTCCCCTTTCAATTCCTCCAGAACAATCTTACTCATGGGCTTATGGTTCATCACATAGTCTTCCTCTAGAAATCTGGCGTTCGTGCTAACGATCACCCTCTGATCTCTAGAACTATAAAACAAACCACCTTTCTTTCCTCTAGGATAGCCAACGAACATGCGTACTTCTATATGAGGTTCTAACTTACCAGCATATGCCTTCAGCACATGTGTCGAACTCTCCCAAATCTGAATATGTCTTAGACTAGGCTATCACCCAGTCCACAATTTTATGGGAGTAGAAGACACTGATTTAGATTGAACCAAGTTCAGAATGTACACTACTGTATCTAGAGCATATCCCCATAACGAATCTAGCAACTCAGAATAACTCATCATCGATCTAACCATCTCCATAAGAGTCCTATTCCTTCGCTCTGCTACACCATTCTACTGGGGTTTGCCAGGTGTAGAAAATTGGGATTGAATCCCAACCTTTGATATGTAATTCCTAAACTCTCCCAAGAGGTACTCACCACCACGATCAGATCGTAGTGTCTTGATACTTTTACCTTGACGTTTCTCCACATCAGCCTTGAATTCTTTGAACTTGTCAAAGCATTCAGACTTGCGGCGCATCAAGTAAATGTATCCATATCCCGAATAATCATTTATAAAAGAGACGAAATACTCAAAACCACGTCTAGCCTTGATAGACATAACACCACACAAATCAGAATGAACTAATTCTAACACATCTTTGGCTCTATACCCCTTGGCCTTAAAAGGCCTCTTGGTCATTTTACCCTCCAAGCAAGATTCGCAGGTTGGGAAATCTTCCACCACTAATGAACCAAGAGGTCCATCAGCTATCAACCTTTGAATTCTGCTTAGGTTAATATGACCAAGCCTAAGATGCCAATGATAGGTTTGGTTTATCTTCGAAGGTTCTTTTCTCTTATTGGAATTAGAAGATGATTTATTAACTTCTATTTGCATCGTGGGAGCTTTTGGTTCAAGTGTATATAAATTTCCTATCAATGCACCTCAATAGATAATCTCCCTATTCCTTTTTATAACAACTCTATCATTAAAAGAAATAGAATATCCATCGATAAACAATTTAGAAACTAAAATTAAATTCTTTCGAAATAAAGGTACATAAAGGCAATTCTTAAGAACTAAAACTTTATTTTTCTCAAAAGATAAATAAACATCTCCCACTTCAACAGCCGCCACCTTCGTGGCATCGCCCAAGTATATGGTAATCTCCCCTTCACCCAGTCGTCTGGTTTCCTGGAACCGCTGCAAAGTATTGCAGATATGATCAGTGGCTCTCATATCTACACACCAGGTGCCGGTAGATAACACCGCTAAACATGTTTTAACAACTAGACCAAAAGATATACCTTTGTTCTTCTTGCGGTTAGGGCATTCCTTCTTCCAGTGTCTAGTCTGCTTACAAGTGAAGCACTAGCCTTTCGGCTTCTTCACTCCTCCCTGAGTTCCTCCCACCGCCTTTGCCCTAGCTTGTTTCTTCTTCTTCTTCCCTTTCGGCTTAGAAGTAGAAAACTTTTGGGTAACCATGGCATGCGCCTGAGCACTCTGATGAAATAGCCCCTCTGTTGCCTGGAGTTCTATTAGAAGCTCCGCCAACGAATACAACCTCTTGTTCATGTTGTAGTTCAGGCGAAACTATTCAAAACTCCTAGGTAGAAACTGGAGAATGATATCGACCTAGATTTCCCCATCGATCTCATCTCCGAGGACTTCCAACTCATTCAAACGAGCCATCATCTTGAGAACATGATCCCTCACGGGTGTTCCCTCGATCATAGTGGTCGTCATCAAGTTCCTCATGACTTCCTACCTTGCAACCCGATTCTGGTGTCCGAAAAGCTCTTTGAGATTGAGCATCATGTCATAAGCAGTGGGCATGGGTTGATGCTGATGTTGTAGTACATTTGACATAGATGCCAAAATGTAACACCGCGCCATCTCATCGGCCTTGATCCACTTCTTATAACTCTCCTTCTCCATTTCCCCAGAATCATCCGCAAGCTTAGGAGGGCACTCTTCGAGGAGTACATATTTGTATTCCTCAGCAGTCAAGACAATGTCAAGATTTCTCTTCCAATCAACATAGTTGGGTCCAGTAAGTTTATTTTCTTTCAGTATCACAGCAAGAGGGTTGAGAGTCATTTTGAAAGAAAACCTAAGAATCACAATTATCAAAACATTATATTTCAAAAAATTATTGATTCCTCAAACAATAAAATTTTAAAATCAACCAACATCTCAATACACCGAGAATATCGTATGCCACGATAGTATAGACGTATACGAATTCTACATTTGTAAGAGTAGGTTTTACCCATTAATTTTACTATCTTGTCAACCTAACTTTTTTACAAGTAAAATAAATAGTTGGTTCCTCTTCGGCCCTACAAATAAAAGAAGTGACTCCGATGGGGAGAATACTTATATTTGTATCTAAGTGTTCACCATTACTCGGTACCAAGGTAATTATCTCGGGTTATGTGTCTTCTTTTGGGGAAGTACACACACTCCGTAATAACTTCCTATAACCATATTCGACCTTGTGATCCGCAAACAAACTCATCCGATGGGGAGGAAGACACTCAAAGGCGACACGCAAGTTTGCTTGCATCACATGTCAAATCGTATTGGAGGCCGTGGGAATTTATAAAAATATCCCTCTCCCACTTAGTAATTTAAAATTGAGGCATTTTCTAGCCTACGACATGCACATCAAACAATAAGCAATAAATATGAAAAATAAATATTTTCCAACTATTATGGCATTTGTCTTCAATATGTCTCCTGTCGTATCGCCATCTCGTCCACTCCTCCTTATGCCATGTACAAGCCATCTGAAGATCCGAGCTGAGAAAAATTATTTTAATTTATATCCATCGATCCTATACTCCATGAGGGAGTGTACATGGAATCTAGATTGAAAGTAAACTAAAATAAAAAGAGTGGCTAAACAATGACGTATCTAATTTACAAAAATTAAATACTAGCCTCGTCAACCTCGAGGATTCAATAAAATATACAATTACACACATACAATCACATACACACATATGACCATAATAGTTGGATCCAATGACTGCAACCAAAGAGTTAACCTACGCATATCCTACTATTATCCGGCACATATAATATATGAAAAGTTCATAAAAGTAACCGAATCCTAAACACAGAAAACCGAAAACCTTGGCTCTGATACCACTTGAAGGTAGGAAACTTCGCTTCCCACATCAACTCAGTCGCTTGTTCATGGTGATCCCGTCGACGTCCCCGGATTAAAAAATTTAATCCTAGACTAAAGGGATCACCCAAACAACCGTTTCATCGTCGTGATATTCGATTAGAGTAGTCACTTGAACAAACTTGTTGTTCAAGCAACCAACCTCTATTCTACGAATAGCCGCGGAATAGACGATGTACGGATCGCCGACTTTTGTGTTTATGTTCGGGGTCCATGTTATATTAGCCACAAAATAGAATATATAACATTCATATAATAGAAAAACAAATATAGACAACTTACAAAAGAATATTAACAAATGTTATACCTCTTGGTGTTCTATTGTATGTCCTTCCTCCTTTTGGACATCGTGTGGGCGACGATCTACCAAAAGTCGAAGCTCCTAGATCACTAATCTTCTTTCATTGCTTGCTCCGAACAAGAGAAAGTATAGAAACAAAATCCTTCATATTCCTTTGGCCAACTAACAAACACCAACCTAGGTGCTTGCCGCCGGCCAACAAGGAGAAGATGATGAAGATAGTTGTCGGCCAAGAGCTCCAAGGGAAGACCCTAAGCCTTGTTTCCACCGGCCAAGGAAAGGAGAAGACTAGGTTTGGACGCCGGCCAAGGGAGGGAAGGGCTGGTTTGGGCGTCGGCCACCAAGGAGGAAGAAGAAGAAAAGGAAAAACTTTCCTTATTTGGTGTCGCCTACACCCCAAACCCTAATCTCCCAAGCTTGCCGCCCCTTAACCCTAATCCTATCTCTACTGGAATTCATCTTGCTTCCCACCCCCTCCTCTCCTTTTATAGAGTTAGGGATAAGCCTTGTTTTATTCTCCACCATTGGTTCTAAGGACTTAATCTCAACCGTCGAATCTAGAGATTTAATCTCAACCGTCGGATCTAGAGATTTAATCTCTACCTTTGGATCTAGAGTTTTGTTTTCATCCATTGGATCTAGGCTTCATGAGGTATTAATAGGCTACAATAGGGACCATGAGGAGGAGTTGGATCTTGGCCACCCAATGGATCAAGCCCACATAAAGTCCGATCCATTAATGATAATCCATTCGACTAAAAAATTATCATTGATCTACCTCACCAACCCCCATAAGTTAATATGGGCTCCATATATTATATGTACATTTTTCTCCCCGTGTTTAAGATCTCGAATGTCCGTCGATTAATTAATTTACTGACCATTAATTAATTAACATCTAACTCCATGAGTAGTACCACTCAACCTTTTCATCATGCCAGACCAAGTCCACCTGCAGGGTTTAGATGATGAACCTTATGAGCTCCTCAAGGGGACATCATCATCCTAATATATAGGACATGGTTTCTTCCTATAATCAAAGGCACACCATATAAATAATATCATTTCCTAACTTACCGACCCTATCGATATAATCTGTAAATCTTGCTCATTTGTAAATCAAAGAGATGAATTCTAAGTATATGTGCCCATTATTATATCAGGATTAAGAGTATGAACAAAATAATATCTGAGGTCTGATTCGATTATGTAGTCAGTAATAAATCAAATCACCTCTAATTCGGTCATGCTCAATACACACAAAGTGTACTAGTGTGATTCTATGGTCAAGACAAATCAATACCAAATCACACTACAACCTTACCAATGGTTTGTCCAAAGCCATCTCGGTTGTGAGTCTATACTTATACTTTACAAGGAACCGATAACATGATATCCCGTGTGACACCACACACCATGTTATCTACAATGTAATGTATTAGACAATATGCATCACTATAAATATGCAAACAATGATCATGTGATTCTTATTTCAAAATAAAATGTTCATGCAAAAGATAGACTTTTCAGTATACATCCCAATAGGCTAGTCCAAGGAAATCAACAAGCAAGCTTCCAAAAGAGTTTTTGTAAAGTGTTCTTTACTTCTTTTGTTGTAATTCATTCATATTTTCTTGTTGTTCATTGTATTACTTAGAGTAATCACTTATACGAGGTTTCTCCACCTCCAGATTGTTTCGAGAAGAAGTTATTTGAGTAGTGGTGTGTGATTGGCATCACTAGGGATCTTACGAGGCCAATCCATGGATTAGGAACCATTCGATTCCAAACCACGTTATATCGATTGCGTATTTGTCTTGTGATTATAATTGTCATGTTTATTCTTGTTATTATTCTTTCCTCTGTGCTAATGATGATTGTAGAGATGCATGCACGAACGAACAAATTCTGCAACGACAACTCACTATTCACCCACCTCTAGCAGCCACCTGTTGGGTTTCCGGCAATGCGGCGAGTGTGTGTTCGAACATGTTTCATAAACATGTGCACAGTAGAAGGAATAAAATAATAAATCTAATTTATTACAACACACACATCACACGCATGCATAGTACAATATGTGTACACATAACTGTAAATTTAAATTTTGCAATAAAAGGAAATTTAAACTATGTATACCTGATGTATCACGTGTAGCGAGAAAGGCATCAACCGGAACAATTCTCGCTAGAATCGTCTCTATCCGTATCCACATCGAGTATCTTCGGGATGACTTCACAAAGTCACGAGCCTCATCTTCGTACGGGTTACTAGCCTCGTGTTGAAGACGATGTGATCAAGAGAAGATCAGGATCCGAATCCAAAATGAGTCCTCAAAAACTCGCTTCTCCGGAAAGGTATTCGTCAACCGTTTGACGAATCCTTCGTCCTCCACCTATGAGGATTACCGGAGATCGAATCCTCGGTAAGGAAGGCGCTGTCGGAGCTCCAAACGTCGTCCAAATGACATTCCAACAAGAAGGAAACAAACTGTCCAAAAAACTGGACAGCTTTGGTGGAGACCTTGCGCCGGCCAAATAAGGAAAGCAATGTGCTCACCTTGTCGCCAGAGCCAAGGAAGATCACCGGAGCTCCTCTGGCAGCAGCTCAATGCTTGCAAGAGGGGTGGTCGGCAGCAGCTGGATGTCGGTTGAAGGAACTAGGTGGCGGCAAGGAGGTTGGCGCCGACCACTTGGAGAAGAGGGAGAGGGTGGGCGGCCAAACAATTAGGGTTGCATGAATTAGGGTTTAACAAAAACCCTTAAGCCCTATTTTATAGAGAACAAATTCTCTTAATGGTTATTGGATCATAACCAAAAGCCCGTTAACCCACTCCATTAATTTAAGTTAAAATAAACCAAACCATGTTGGTCTATTTTAACTTAAAACGAACCGAACCATCTTTGGTTCATTCGTTTAAAACAAACCAAACTCATTTGGTTTATTCTCTTCCATTGGATTAAAACCAAACCAATTTGGTTCATCCATCATGTCTTCATAAGACATGGCCCAACCACACTTCCATTGCGACTGAAACGATTTTATGCTCGCTCAATGTTTGGTCCAACCAAACCTAATTTCTCTCGGTCTGAGAATTTAATTCTCAAGATCATTTTAAATCCTTCGGATTACGCTCATTGTGCGTGTGACCAAATAGGTTCTCAGTTTATGTTGATCGTCTATAATAAAAAATTAATTATAGAACGATCATGAGTGGCACCTAATAGTACATCATGATCCCCAATTAACCGAAAAGATCAACGGTTGATCCAGGACTATTTCTGAAACCCTTCAGCAGCTCGAATGAATCGTACCCCATTCCCTTCACTCATCTTATACCCACTTGGTTCAGGACATGGTCTATAGTGTCAGTCCCCACTAGGCTGACTACGTCACACCTAGCCCAAGTATCATTTCCTCGTCTTACGGATTCTAGTTACTGCACATGTATCAAAGAGTACCTTACTCTAAACATGTAATGCTTTGGCCAAAGACTTTAGTAACAATCCGATTAGAGGCCATGGGTATACATCTCCTCGCAAGAAGTGGTGAATCCTTTATAGGCTATTCAAACACCTTCGATCACTTCGACTTATACCCAATCATCCCGGGTCCACATCTCCTTAGAGATGCTTGATTAAGATGTGAAAGCATAAGTCTTTATGATCAAGATGACTTGAATACCGCAAGTCAAAGGAACATCGCACTTAAGATGCAGTAAGAACTTCATTGACATATCTATATATGCAGAGAACAATATGAAGTCTTACAGCTGGTCACTCTAATTAACTAGTTACCATTACTAGCATCCACGATTAACTTCGGACATCACAATGTCTCCAGCCAGTGAGAATCAGCTGCTTGGATACACCAAGGAGTATACCTCGTGCTAGTCTCGGCAGAATCAATGGTGTCCAAATCCATCAATTCATCGACTAGGGATAATTTCAATACATCACAATTACACATGTTGAGATACTCACTAGTTGTGATCCAATCACAAATTCTCTCATGCTGTGAATCGTATAGTGGACATTCAGTAAATGAGTCTAAGATCCAATCAAATACATGAAAACATGTATACTCAAATAGTGAATCTTCATTTATCATATAAATGGTTCAAACATAAGGCGATTGCCTTAGGACATCTTTCATATATTTCTAACAAACTCCCACTTGGCCTAATGCCAATCGCTACGGTATCCAATACCATAAGCTCTAACATGACCCTCAAACTTACTTTGAGGTAATGCCTTAGTCAAAGGATCCGCTAAGTTCCTTTCAGTGGGGATTTTCTCGATTTGTATTTCCTTCCTACTAATGATCTCTCTGATCAGATGATAACGGCGAAGCACATGTTTGGATCGTTGATGAGACCTTGACTCTTTCGCCTATGCAATAGCTCCATTGTTGTCGCAGTAGACCGGTATTGCTTCAACAATGGCTGGAATCACACCAAGTTCATAAATGAACTTCTTGATCCAAACCGCTTCCTTTGCTGCTTCCGAAGCTGTAATGTATTCTGCCTCAGTGGTAGAATCCGCTACAGTGTCTTGTTTGGAATTTTTCCAACTCACTGCACCCCCATTCAAGGTGAACACTATCCAGACTGAGACATGGAATCATCCTTGTCTATCTGAAAGCTGGCATCCGTATACCCACGTATCACCATGTCCCCTTCTCCATATATTAGGAACACATCTTTAGTTCTTCTCAAGTACTTAAGGATTGTCTTAACAGCCACCCAATGATCCATTCCTGGATCAGACTGGTATCTACTCGTGACACTCAGAGTATACGATACATCGGTCCTCGTACATAACATAGCATACATGATAGATCCTATTGCGGATGCATAGGGAATCTTACTCATGCAAATCCTCTCGTCTTCTGTGCGCGGACACATAGACTTTGAAAGGTGTATCCCATGCCTAATGGGTAGGAAACCTTTCTTGGATTCCGACATGCTAAACCACTTTAGCACTCGGTCTATATATGTAGACTGTGAAAGACCAAGCAATTGTTTCGATCTATCTCTATAGATCTTAATCCCAAGGATGTAGGTTGCTTCTCCCAGGTCTTTCATGGAGAATGTCTTGGATAACCAAATTTTAACTAACTGTAAGACTGAAACATCGTCTCCTATAAGTAATATTTCATCGACATACAATACTAGGAACACGACTGCACTCCCACTAACCTTCTTGTACACACAAGGTTCGTCTGGATTTTGTGAGAAATCAAACTTTTTGATTGTCTCGTCAAAATGAATATTCCAGCTCCTGGATGCTTGCTTCAATCCATATATGGACCGTCGCAATTTGCATACCTTGGTTTTATCAACCGATGTGAAACCCTCAGGATGTATCATATACACGTCCTCGAGCAGGTTTCCATTAAGGAAAGTTGTTTTCACATCCATCTGTCATATCTCATAATCATAATGAGCCGCTATGGCCAGGAGCATCCGAATGGATTTAAGCATAGCTACAGGCAAATAGGTTTTGTCATAATCAACACCATATTTTTGACGATATCCTTTCGCCACTAATCTAGCTTTATAGGTAATCACATTACCATCCATGTCAGTTTTCTTCTTTAAAACCCACTTGCACCCTATAGGCTTGATGCCTTCAGGTGAGTCAACAAAGTTCCAAACTTGGTTTTCATACATGGAATTCATTTCCGACTTCATGGCTTTAAGCCACTTATCCCTTTCTGAACTTGTCAGAACTTCTTCATAACTGGTAGGCTCCTCATCATCAATGAGTAACACGTCGTTCGATTCACTTAAGAGAAATCCATATCTCTCGGGAATATTGCGTGCTCTACTAGATCTATGAAGATGTGGTGTCTCACTAGGTCCAACCGATGGTTCATCACTATGAGTCATCGGTCTAGGTGCTTGACCAGGTATCTCTTCAATGTCTATTGAAGTCTCTTGTACCTCCTCAAGTTCAACGACACTCCCATTATTTTCTTGTAAGAGAAACTCTTTCTCTAGAAACACAACATTCCTTGAAACAAACACCTTTTGTTCCAAGGGATGATAGAATTGGTAACCCCTCGTTTCCTTAGGGTATCCAATAAATAGACATTTATCAGACTTAGCATCTAATTTGTCTGACACAGTCTGCTTCACATAAGCAGGACGACCCCATATCTTCAAGTAAGATAAATGAGGTTTCTTACTAGCCCATATCTCATATGGAGTAGTAGAGACTACCTTGGTCGGGACTCTGTTTAACAAGTAAACAACTGTCTGAAGTGCATAGCCCCAAAAGGACTTGGGAAGATTCGCGTGATTCATCATTGACCTGACCATGTACAACAAGGTCCGGTTTCGCCTCTCAGATACACCATTAAGTTGTGTTGTATACGGCGGAGTCAATTGAGACAATATACCATTGTCCCTCAGATAATCTAGAAACTCTTGACTCAAGTATTCACCACCTCGATCCGATCGAAGTATTTTAATACTCTTTCCAAGTTGTTTCTCTACTTTATTTCTGAATTCTTTGAACCTTTCAAAGGCTTCAGACTTGTGTTTATCAAGAACACATACCCAAACCGTGAGTGATCATCGGTGAAGGTAATGAAGTAGCTATAGCCTCCTAAAGCTTGAGTTGACATGGGTCCACATACATCAGTATGTATTAGACCTAGCAACTCTTCCACCCGTTCACCTTTTCCAGTAAAAGGTAACTTAGTCATCTTGCCTTTTAAGCATGATTCGCATGTATCATATGAATCCAATTCAAACGATTCAAGAATTCCACATCGGTGTAATTCGGACATGCATTTCTTACTTGCATGGCCAAGACGACAATGCCACATATAGGAGTCTAATTAATTATCTTTTCGAGCATGCTTGTTGCTCGCTTCGATATTGAAAATTTCACTGGATACGTCCAACGTATAAATACCATTGCTTAAAGTTCCAGTCCCATAAAGAACTTCATTCAAAGTTATGTAACAACAATTGTTACTAAAAGTCAAATGATACCCATTTCTATTTAAACAAGAAATAGAAATGATGTTCTTTATCAATGAAGGAACATAAAAGTAATTGTCCAGTTCTAAGACAAGTCCTGTAGGGAGTCTCAACAAATACGTTTCGATGGCGAGTGCAGCAACCTTTGCTCCATTCCCAACACGTAAATTTGACTCTCCCTTGTTGAGTCTTCTTCTATTTCTTAGTCCATGTATGTCATTACATATATGTGAGCCACACCCAGTATCCAATACCCAAGTGTCTGAGGAAATAGAATGACAATCAATAACGAAGATATCTGAAGAAGATGGGGCATCCGATGCCTTATTCTTCTTCACGGACTCAAGATAAATCTTGCACTTTCTTCGCCAATGGCTCTCCTTGCCATAATGATGGCAAGTTTCCTTTTGTGCTAGTTCTACCTTCTTAGCCTTATTCTTCTTTCCCTTCTGCTGTCCCTTTGACTTCCTCTTAGAACCTTTGTTTGAGGAATCAACTAACAACACTGTCCCTTGCTCATGCTTCTCAGAAGGCTCCATAGTCTTCAGCATGTTGAGCAGTACCACAGATGAACCTTCTTGCGTCTCAGAGGTGAAGAGGAGCTTGGAGACTTCGAACTTTTCGAATCTCACTTACTCATCAAACATCTCATAAAGATGAAGGACTATGGTATGAGCATCCATATGCTCATGCTGCTTCCGCAGCTCGGGTACCATTGCCCCTAGCATGATGCAACTCACTTGCTCAGAATCACTCACATGTTTCTGATGGGCCAACAATTGGTCTGGTGTTGCATCATCACTAGGATGGGTGGGAAGAGACTCTTCGAGGACATACTCGAGCTTTTCTGCCTTGAGAATAATTCTCAAGTTTCTAAGCCAGTCCAAGAAGTTTGGCCCAGTCAATTTATTCGAATTCAAAATAGAGCACAAATTCAAACACATCATGATGAAGCGATTAACCTAGAAATACAAAACGAGCATATATGAGAAAGATGATTTAAAATGCATCCACATACATTTACAAAATCCCATTCATTTTTCGAATTAAAAAACCCTAAAAATCAATTCGGGAGATCGTAGGTCAATCTCCGAATGGGATGATATCCAATATAAAGTATACCGATTATATATAATGTATATGTAACTATCACAACGTGCTATCAACTAATTGAATGTTTACACATACATTGGGTTGTTAACACATTAATAAGTATGCATCATATGCATAGCACCCAACTTCACCTCTCTTCACATCGACCTTGGAGTGAGTCCAACAAATTGATGCTCCAAGTTAGAGACGACCCATTAATCGTGAAATAGTTTTAATATGGTTAGAGCGCATTCAACCAATTAGCCAGGCTTGGAGTGAGTCCAACAACCCAAACTAACGATTGACCTCTGACTCTTACCATATTAGAGTTAAACTATTCCAATGATTTGAACATGTTCAGGTTCGAGCCGGGCTTGGAGTGAGTCCAACAACCCAAACAAGAAACAGAACTCTGGTTCTAATCATATTAATGGAAGGTGTAGGCTTTAATATTATATAAGGGTTTTAAAGTCTCATCCTCTTTGCATGCAAATAACTATTATCTACATGACATGACATACATTGCATACATCTACATGTCACGACACGCATGACATAATGATATGCATCTAATGCAATTACATGGCATACAATTATGTCATATACAAAATTTCCTTACATGTCATAACTATTTATGGAAATAAAATATGTTTACGATTTGATTCTTCAAATCAAATCATGATTAAATTAGGAAACAAATTTCCAAATCTAATCACATATTTTATTTGAGGAAATAGTTGATTAAAGAAAGTCAATTTAGGAAACCAATTTTCTAAATCATCAAAACTACTTATGGAAATAAAATATTTTAAGATTTGATTTCCTAAATCAAATCATGATTAAATTAGGAAACAAATTTACAAAATATAATCAAATATTTTATTTATGGAAAATATCAATTTCCATAAATACTTCCAACTTTCCAAAAGTAGAAGATTTCCATAAATACTTCTAGACTTTCCAAAATTAAAAATTTCCATAAATACTTCTAACTTTCCAAAAGTAGAAAATTTCTAGAAATATCATTATGACTATCGCAAAACAATTTTACGATTATGTCGAAACACAACCTGGGCTCTGATACCACTGTTGGGTTTCCGGCACCGCGGCGAGTGTGTGTTCGAACATGTTTCGTAAATATGTGCACAGCGAAAGGAATAAAATAATAAATCTAATTTATTACAACACACACATCACACGCATGCATAGTACAACATGTGTAGACATAATCGTAAATTTAAATTTTGCAATAAAAGGAAATTTAAACTACGTATACCTGATGTATCACGTGTAGCGAGAAAGGCATCAACCAGAATGATTCTCGCTAGAATCGTCTCTATCCTTATCCACGCCGAGTATCTTCGGGATGACTTCACAAAGTCACAAGCCTCGTCTTCGTACGGGTTACTAGCTACGTGTTGAAGACGATGTGATCGAGAGAAGACCTATATGACGATCCGAATCAAAATTCAGATCTAGAATGAGTCCTCAAAAACTCGCTTCTCCGGAGAGGTATTCGTCAACCGTTTGATGAATCCTTCGTCCTCCACCTATGAGGATTACCGGAGATCGAATCCCCAGTAAGGAAGGCGATGTTGGAACTCCAAACGTCGTCCAAATGACGCTCCAACAAGAAGGAAACAAACTGTCCAGAAAAATGGACAGCTTTGGTGGGGACCTTGCGCCGGCCAAATAAGGAAAACAATGTGCTCACCTTGTCACCGGAGCAAAGGAAGATCACCGGAGCTCCTCCGGCAGCAGCTCGATGCCGGCAAGAGGGGTGGTCGGTAGCAGCTGGACATCGGTTGAAGGAGCTAGGCGGCGGCAAGGAGGTTGGCGCTGACCACTTGGAGAAGAGGGAGAGGGTGGGCGGCCAAACAATTAGGGTTGCATGAATTGGGGTTTAACAAAAACCCTTAAGCCCTATTTTATAGAGAACAAATTCTCTTAATGGTTATCGGATCATAACCAAAAGCCCGTTAACCCGCTCCATTAATTTAAGTTAAAATAAACCAAACCATGTTGGTCTATTTTAAGTTAAAATGAACCGAACCATCTTTGGTTCATTCGTTTAAAACAAACCAAACCCATTTGGTTTATTCTCCTCTATTGTATTAGAACACAACCAATTTGGTTCATCCATCATGTCTTCATAAGACATGGCCGATCCACGCTTTCATTGTTACTGAAATGATTTCATGCTCGCTCCATGTTTGGTCCAACCAAACCTAGTTTCTCTCGGTCTGAGAATCTCATTCTCAAGCTCATTTTAAATCCTTTGGATTACGCTCGTTGTGCGTGTGACCAAATAGGTTCTCGGTTTATGTTGGCCGTATATAATTAACCATTAATTATAAAATGATCATGAGGGGCACCTAGTAGTACATCATGATCCCCAATTAACCGAAAAAGATCAACGGTTGATCAAGAACTATTTCTGAAACCCTTCAGCAGCTCGAATGAATCATGCCCCATTCCCTTCACTCATCTTATACCCACTTGGTTCAGGACATGGTCTATAGTGTCAGTCCCCACTAGGCTGACTACGTCACACCTAGCCCAAGTATCATTTCCTCGTCCTACGGATTCTAGTTACTACACATGTATCGAAGAGTACCTTACTCTAAACATGTAATGCTTTGGCCAAAGACTTTAGTAACAATCCGACGAGAGGCCATGGGTATACATCTCCTCGCAAGGAGTGGTGAATCCTTTATAGGCTATTCAAACACCTTCGATCACTTCGACTTATACCCAATCATCCCGGTCCACATATCCTTAGAGATGCTTGCTTAAGATGTCAAAGCACAAGTCTTTATGATCAAGATGACTTGAATACCGCAAGTCAAAGGAACATCGCACTTAAGCTGCAGTAAGAACTTCATTGACATATCTATATATGCAGAGAACCATATGAAGTCTTAGGGCTGGTCACTCCAATGAACTAGTTACCATTACTAGCATCCACGATTAACTCTGGACATCACAATGTCTCAAGCCAATGAGAATCAACTGCTTGGATACACCAAGGAGTATACCTCGTGCTAGTCTCAACAGAATCAATGGTGTCCAAATCCATCAATTCATCGACTAGGGATAATTCCGATACATCACAATTACACATGTAGAGATACTCACTAGTTGTGATCCAATCACAAATTCTCTAATGCTGTGAATCGTATCATGGACATTCAGTAAATGAGTCTAAGATCCAATCAAATACATGAAAACATGTATACTCAAATAGTGAATCTTCATTTATCATATAAATGGTTCAAACATAAGGCGATTGACTTAGGATATCTCTCATATATTACTAACACCACTGAGGTCCTAACAATTGGTATCAGAGCCCGGGGCTCTTCTACGGATTAACAACCGGGAGCAAAGACGCTAGAGGGTGAAGAGGAACAAGATGGAGTTTGAAGAACAATTAGGATGGGACATCAACACACTGATCCCGTATGCACTTTATGGATGAGAAGACTTCAATTCATGGAAGAGACGGATTGAAGACTTTATTATGATGAGGGACTTCGAATAATGGTCCGGTCCGCATTGATGGAAGGATTCAAGTATCCGAGAGGGCCAAAGGGAGGTTTCCTCAAAATGAAGAAGTGGACTGGGGAACAAATCCAAGAATTTGAGATAAATAAGAAGATAATAAAATTCTCAGTTGATTTTATTCCTAATGATATATTATGTAGCTTAGGTGAATACATGGATGCCATGGAGCTTTGGAGTGAATTGGCAAAGTATCATGTAAGTCCATCATCGATCCAAGAAGAAGGGGAAGAAGAGGAATGCTCATCAACTCAATCGAAGGAGAACGAAGAAGCAAGCACATCATCCTTACAATAAAGTGGGGATTCAAAAGTTGATAAATAATCAACATCCGGATCCGGATCGGAAAAGGAAGAAAAGGTTGAAGAAGCCTCCACCTCTAGGATTGAGGGGGAGGATATTAGATCATCCTCTATATACCGGAGCAAGAAAAACATGAATCATCTACCTCCGGTCAAGAAAAAGAAATAGTCCTATGCCCGATGGGTAGGAAACCTTCTTTGCTATCGTGACTTTAGCCAAAGGAACATAGCAATACGCAACTGTTAGAGCAAGGACACTACAAGAGTAAGTGTCCAAAAAGAGTTAAGAAGACTCCATCGGCGCCTAGAAGTCAAGAGAAAGCTAAGGATGTCGGTGCCCCTATAATTAAAAGTAAGGAGCACGTCATTTGCTTCAAATGCAACCAAAAGGGACATTTTAGGAGTCAATGCCCTAGGGGGAAGAAGAAGGTCCAAGAGGGAGCATCACATGTAGGGGGAGCCTCTAAGGCAAACCCTAAGGTATATTTTAAAGCACCTTCTAGTTCTAGGATCAAAAAGCATGTTTTTAATTCACTTGCAATTAATCATGAAAATCATGCTAGTAAAAATAGGTTTTATTGTTTAGGAGCTAAAAATGACAACTTTAGGAATAAGGAGAAATTAGGGACTAGTGTCCCTAAAATAGTTTTATCTAAGGACAAACCTAGATCGAACAATTCTAGACCTATCCTTCTTAGCGATACCATTAGGAAGATAGAGGATCACCTAGGCATCAACCCTAAATGGATTAGACATATGTCTAAAAATAAAAATATCTCAAGAGTTAATGAAAAATAAAAAATTGAGATATTAGAAAAGGAAAATAAAGTCTTGAGGTCAAGGCATGAGAAAATGGAGAAGACCCTTAGGATTATACAAAATCAAATGCAAGGGTGAAAAAAACAAAAATCTAGGTCAAGGAGTCAAAATCTAGGTTTTAGGAAGCAAGGTCCAACCAAGGGCAAACCTAAGCCCAAAGAGGCCTACCATAATGTTCCATTCGATTATGGAACTCAAGTTAGGTCAAGGAAAGCCAAGGTCAATAGGGAAGTCATCCCTAAGGTTGACCAAGGTTGGTGCCTAGTGGCTATGGTTTCACAGAAACCTAGGGAAGCCACTAAGAAGATCAAAGGGGGAGTTACCTCTAGTGTTGACCTAGGCAAGACCCAAATGGCCAAGGGTTCAAAGCCTAGGAAGGTCATTAGAAGGGCATCTAGGGAAGTTATCCCTAGTGAATTCCTAGTTAACCCAAGGAGCTCCAATAGGTATTGGGTTTCTAGGAGAGTGATAGATTCATGCTAGATGGGTTTAGGTGTGCCAACCTTGAATGGATGGATAGTTAACCTAACCATAGTAAAGATGACACTTTAGGTCATTTTCAAGGTTATGGGTATCTTGGAAATGTGGTTTGAATTTTAATCCTAAAGGATTTTAGGATGTGCCAATATTATTTAAGAAGTTTGATAAATTGATCAAATTGGCACAATTTAGGTCTTAAAGCCATAGTGTGCCATTTTGGGTTTTTGGCACACTTGAGGGCCTAATAGTAATATGGAAAAATTGGTTTAATAATAACAAATGACAATTAATGTTAAAATTTAGGTATTATATACTTTTATATTTTATTTGCCATGCTTGATTTGCCATATAACATGTTATGGCATCATATCTACTTTTAATTGTATAATATGTCACGATCATGCTTAGAATTAAGGTTAAATGTCTTGTATGCTTAGATTCCATTTTATGTCATGACATCATGATTATGAGCATATGCTTATTTATATCATCATAAATGCCATAATCATTCATGCATTTATTAAAATTGATGTAAAGACTATGGCATGACTTGTGTCTCATGTATAAGGGAATCAAGTAGTGTTGCCCTAGAAAATGCATGAAATCCTAGTTTAGGAGAACAAAACTCACATCTCATATCAAATTGACTTATATGTGTTTTCATAAACTTTAGACATATGTGAGATGTTAGGAAATGAGTCAAGTTCATGGTGCATAGTTTTTGCATCTAGATCAACCCAAACTCATCTAAAATCATTGATGGATCCAATATAAGGTTTTAAAAATATTTTAAAAAACCTTGATGAAGCCTATCTTTTGATAGCAATCACCATTGATGGTGTTGATACAAAGTGAGCTAAAACATTGAAGTTTTTTTTCACTTTTGAACTTTGTGTCAATTTCGCTATTTTATAGGTAAATTATTTTTCAAATATTTTTCACCCATTGTAATGGTTATAAGTATTATACGTATGAAGTTTCATGAATTTTCATGTTACATATAATTACTTATATATTTTAGAAATTTATTTTTGATAATTGAAAATCGAAATTTTTAGTTATCAGTTGACTAATATATAGGTCAGTCGACTGTAGACTGATAGAGTCGACTGCCAGAGCTGATTTTGGGTAAACAAAGATGTTTAGCCCATGTTTCAACTATGGTAAGGTTCCCTAACTGCTCCTAACCCTAGGATATGCTTTGAAAAGCATTAGAAAGGGTAAAAATCCATTGGATATGGATTAAGAGAATTTGTTTAGGGTGTGTATCAATTTAAGATGTGGGAAAATTAAATGTTGAACTTTTAACCTTATTTTTGATAGTTTAGAGTTCCTATTGGCTTAGGGACTTCCCAAGGACATTGTTGGTGCAATGGTCAAGGTGAAGCAAGCCTTTAGGGGGAGGTATCCGTCATGGGATGATGGATGTGTTCTTCCTCATGAGGGGGAGAATTGGGAACTTGAGATGCTAAATTTGGAAATTGGGAGAGTTCATAGGAGTGCCTCTCTTGAGTTATATGAGACTTATCACTAGGAAGAGTGAAGGCATCCTAGGTATTTTTTGGCCAAGGGGGAGATTATAAGATCTCATTGGATATGAGACATTGATCTCCTTGGGGAGAACCTTTTTGATGTATGTTAAAAAGGGGGGAGATGTATGGAATTACTAATTTGGGAAAATTGGTAAAGGAATTTGAGTTTGGGGCCTAACTCAAGGGTGTTTTTTGTCAAACATAAAAAAGGGAGAGATTGTTGGTGCAATCGACCCAGGTCACGATTGACCAGACTCAAGTTTGACTCGAGTAGTGTTTTGATGTTTGACATTAATGTCTGATATGTGTTGGGGAGATTGTTGGTGCAATCGACCCCATGTCACATTTGATGTTTGACGATGGTTTGACCATTGTAATGGGAGAAGTCCAAGTCTTCTGTACTTGGCATGAAAAGTCCAAGTTTGACTCTTGGCATGGAAAGTCCAACATGGGTTGGCAAGGAAAGTCCAAGCTTGAGTCCTGACATGGAAAGTCCAACATGGATTGGCAAGGCAAAGTCTAAGCTTGAGTCTTGGCAATTGAGAATTCCAAGGGGAATATTGGCGGCGTAAAGTCTAAGGGTAAAGTCTTGGCAGCATAAGTCTAATAGTTGGCAGCGTAAAGTCAAAGCAGAGTCTTGGCAGCGTAAGTCCAATGTACCTTGGCGCTGTAGACCACATTAGCATGACAATAGCAGATGGAAGCACCTGAAGACTAGCGTATGGATGAACAAGTCATGGATGACTTGGAGAGATCCGAGAGGCGTGAAGCTGATGGAGGTGGCTAGAAGGCTTAGGTCTAGGTTAAGTGTGGTCTAGCAAGTATGGAGGCACCATACTTGGGTTAAAACCTCATGTTTGAGGTGTATCAGTCGACTGGGACTATGGTTAGTCGACTTATAAGAGTTGACCGGAGTTCGACTGTCCAGAAATGGCCTGGTAGTCGACTGTAAGCATTGGGCAGTCGACTACTGGCCTTAGCAGTCGACATATCTGAAGATCAGTCGACTGCTGGATGGGAATTCGGGTACAGAAGCTTCCCGAGTCAATTTTTAGGGTTTGACAGTCGAGTGAAGGCTCGATCAGTCGACTGATGGGTATGATCAGTCGACTGATGGTGTACCCGTTGGAACTTATCCAACGTGGCTCGTGTTGTTGTGAGATAACAACTACAGGAGCAGTCAAGTTATGGTCCCGATCAGTCGACGACTAGGTGAAATCCAACCCGATTACAGGTTATAAAAGCATCTTGGAAGGTGGGATTTGGCACCGGTTTTCTTGGACATTTTGGAGCGATTTGCTGGTGCAAATCAGGGTCTTCAAGGCTAGTCCAAGGCAATCAACAAGCAAACTTCCAAAAGAGTTTTTGTAAAGTATTCTTTACTTCTTTTGTTGTAATTAATTCATATTAGCTTGTTGTTCATTGTATTACTTAGAGTAATCACTTGTACGAGGTTTCTCCACCTCCAGATTTTTCCGAGAAGGAGTTCTTTGAGTAGTGGTGTGTGATTGGCATCGCTAGGGCTCTTACGAGCCCAATTCGTGGAGTCGGAACCATTCGATTCCGAACCACGTTATATCGCTTGCGTATTTGTCTTGAGATTGTAATTATTGTGTTTATTCTTGTTATTATTATTTCCACTGTGCTAACGACGATTGTAGAGATGCAAGCACGAACGATCAAATTCTGCAACATGGCACGACTTTGCACCTAAGCAATCGTACTATGGACATTTAGTAAATGAGTTTAAGATCTAATCAAATACATGAAAACATGTATACTCAAATAGTGAATCTTCATTTATCATATAAATGGTTTAAGCATATGGTGATTGTCTTAGGACACCTCTCATATATTTAACTAACAGTGATGTTCACTGGATCAACAATATGTTATAAACAATTTCAAAGTTTTTAAATTTTGTTAGAATCAAGCTTAACTTGAGCTAGTCAAGTAAGTTTTTCCAGCATTGACTTTCATGTCGTGGCGAGGCACATGACCTTCTTGGATATCGGAGCAACGACCACTTCCTAGACAAAGTCAATGAAGGAATCAAGTACTTGATTCACTTTGGACTAAACCTTGGTCTAACTAGTTAAAGACATAGTGAGTTAGCTTCGGTCAGTTCCACTCAACTTAGTGCACCAGGTCGTGGCAAGGCACATGGCCTTCTTGGATATCATAGCAACGACCACTTCCTAGACATGCACTTTGAAGAGTTTCCCTAACTTATTATCAGTTCACTTCGTCTTAGTACTTGGTTGTTCAAGTTTAAACTACTTTGTTTCCTATCTAGTCCATTCTAAATTAAGCAAGTAAAGTAAACTAAAATATGCAAGAGTTTAACTAAACAAGGAAACAAAGCAAAGTTTTAGCTCCCCCTAAATCATTGCTAGGTTGAGTTTTGTTCACTAAGTGAACTTGACTCTTGGTAACCTAAAATTGATTTGGTCCAACTTAGTTGACTAAGCTAGACTTAGGAACCCATGCTTGGACTCAATTCTTAGCGTTTCGGCAAAGTAATGACATGTATGATTTATAGGAGGATCTAGCTTTGTGTTAGAGTCCGGACTTGTTGTAAATGGCTCACTGGGATCCAATGATTATGTTGAGATACTTGGAATCTGAAGTGAACCTTTCCAACAATCCAGTTAGATCTTCTACTTGCCTTTTTAGGACCGAATTCTCTTTCTCAAGCTTTGCAACTTGAGTTGAGTCTCTATCCTTAGTTTGACAAGTCGAAGTCTTCGAGTTGACTTGCTCCTTAAGTAGTTGAACTTCCTTAAGAAGCGAGTCGACTCGATTCTCGGACTTAGCTAACTTTCTACCTAGGCATGCAATTATATTGTACAACTTATCTTCTAAGGGAGAAGTTACCTCGTCTAGTCCTTCGAAAATAGATGCGGATCCGTGGTTTCTCTCGGACTCGGAATCAGATTCGTACTCAGAACTTGACTCGACTCAGGAGCTTGAATCGCCCATGAATGCCACGAAGCTTCTCTTCGTCTCTTCTGCATCCGACTCATCTGAGGATGATTCGTCCCAAGTTGCCTTAAGTGCTTTCTTCTTCTTTTCCTTATTTGGTTTTTCTTCCTTTTTTAGATTCATGCACTCAGATTTGTACTATCCTTTTCTATTGCACTGGTAGCTGGTCACTTTTGATCGGGGTCTCGGTTTATTATCGATGACTCTTTTAGCATCCTTCTTCGTAAACCTCTTTCTCTGGTTGAACATCTTCTGGACCATGTTTACGATTTCTTCTTCTCCATTTGGGTCCGAATCTTACACATCTTTGGACTCACTTCTTGCTTTTCTTTCCTTTTTGGTCGGACCTACCACTAAAGCAATACCATTATCGGTTTGACCCGAGTCAGCTTGTTCGTGTAGTTCATGTTCGCAAAATAATTCATCTAGTCTAATTGTGGAATGATCCCTTGAAACCATATAGGCATCGACAATGGATGTCCATAAGGCGTTCCTCGGGGAATGCCTTAAGTGTATACCTAATTATGTCCCTATTTTCTATTTGGTGTCCTATTAAATATAATCCATTTAAAATGTATTTTATTCTCGTATGAAGTTGACTAGCATTTTCATTTTCGTTCATTTTGCAATTAAATAATTTATTTAGTAACATGTCCTGTTTAGCTATCCTAGTGTCATTTGTACTTTCATGCAATTCAATTAATTTATCCCATAATTCCATAGAGTTTTCGAATGGACTCACCCTATTGAACTCTTCTTTGGTAAGTTCGCATTGCAAGGTGTTAAGCGCCTTGGAATCGACTTGAGGTCGTTTTCTAATGTCCGCAGTCCATTTTTCCAGTTCTAACAACTCACCCGAGTCGTCTACCTGAGCTACGGACCCTTTCCTAATCGAAACCCAAACCTCTAGGTCAATTTTCAAGTAACACTCCATTCGCCTTTTCTAATAGGAAAAATCCTCTCCATTGAAGAGAGGAGGGCAAATGATGCTATACCCTTCTAAGTGTGACATTCCGAAATAAATATTTCAATAATAGGTTTTTAATTAAAGTTAAGAATTATTCCTAGAGTTATTTAAATTAAATAATATTGTGCAAGAATTAATTTATACTAAGTCCACAAATTAATGGAAAATGTAATCTAAGTTAAAAGAAAAAATTATTCTAGAAAAATTTTTTAGCTTAGTGCAGATATTAATTAAAATTTAATCTAATTCAGAAAATTAATTAAATTTAATCTAAATGCAGAAAATTAATTTGATTATTCGAAAATGTAGGAAACTAATTTAATTATTCTAAAATACAGAAAATTGATTTAATTATTCTAAAATGCAGAAAATTGATTTAATTATTCTAAAATAAAGAAAATTGATTTAAGTATTCTAAAATATAAAAAAATTATTTTATTATTCTAAAATGAAGAAAATTTATTTAATTATTCCAAAATGAAGAAAATTTATATAATTATTTTAAAAAGTAGAAAATTAATAAAAAAGAAAAAAATTAATTTAATTATTCTAAAAAAGAAGAAAATTAATTTAATTATTCTAAAATTAAGAAAATTAATTTAATTATTCTTATGCTGGAAAAATATTTAAAAATTATTCTAGTGCTGAAAAAATGTTTAAAAATTATTCTAAAATATTTAAAAATTATTCTAGTGCTTGAAAAATAAAGAAAATTATTCTAATGCTGGAAAAATAAAGAAAATTATTCTAATTCTCTTGATGGTTGTTACAACAAATTCGGAGCGCTCCCGCTCTAATATCAATTGTAGGATCCCAACACTCCGAGATAGGGGGTGAATCTTGGAGGTTATAATTTTCTTTAAATTTTAAAAACTTATTTTTATATTTTGAAAATAATTAAGTGTATGTAGGGTAGTAAAATAAAATAAAATAGAGACAATTTCTTTTACTTGGTTCACAACCCTAACTGGGTTGCTACTCCAAGGCCAGTAGTTCTTCCGAGAGCTACCTCGATGGGCAATTACTATATACCCTCCAACTCGAGAACTCTCGAATTCAAAGGGTTTCGCTTTTTACAAAAGTAATAGATGGGTAACACACTACCCTCTCTTGAGGTTAAGTACACAAGCGAAAATAACTACAAGAATTAAGAGGTAATTATACCGACACTAGTAGGATCTTTGAAGTAGGCACAGAGTGTCGGAAAAGCATCTTTTTGTGGAACAAAAGCTCTTGTGGACGAGAATGAATATAGGCAACACTTCGACGTAGTAGTTGTGTTCTTGTTGGAGCTAGTCGAGCATTTGTTTTATAAACCTTTTCCAGTCGACTGGAATGCCCTCGAGTCGACTCCACATCAGCCCGTCGATATGGAACTTCTGGTCTTCCAGTCAAATGAATAGTCTCCAGTCGACTCCAGGTCACCCCTCTCCCCATCGGGAAGTTTGCGACTTTAGTCAAACGAAACTCCCTGTCAATTGAAACTCTTTCCAACTGTAGTGGCAGATCTTCGATTGATCACCAGCTAATCCTGCCAAGTGTGTTTCCTGTCGACTGAACTAAACCGAGTCGACTGAACCTCAGTCGACTGGAGTCCATTCAGTCGACTGATCCTTGAAAAATAAGATTATCACAAATACATAAAATCAAATATGGTAGCAGTAGTAATACTGCACGATCTCGACTTCTAAGTCCCACGCGAAATTTCCATCGAATCGACGCCTAGCTTTGTCCCCCTTCAGAGGACTTAGCCTCACCTCTCCACTCGAGGCTTACCTGTAAGATGCTTGTCAGAGTTACCACTCTTTACTTCTGATCTGACCCACTAGGACTTCTACTAACTGTCTAGTCTTTCTGACCCAGTTGGACTTTTTATCGATTGTCTGGTCTCTTGACCCAACCGATCTTCATGCCAAATATCTGATTCACTCGACTCATCTGGACTTCATGCCTGGTGTCTAATCTTCCTGATCTGTCAAGATATTTGCCCAGTATCCATGTTGGGTAATTGATCATCGCTAGAGGGAGGTGAATAGCGTTTCGTAGACGTTGATGGAATTTAATCATGCTTGCTACAAAATGGTAGTCTACACAGCAGAAATAATAAAGATACAAATAAATACACAACACAAGCACAAGTACATGAGATATAACATGGTTCAAGACCTCAAGGTTCCTACTCCACTGATTGAGATCAAATGAGCTCTAGCGATGCAATCAACACCACTAATCAATAATACTCCTTCTCGACAATACGTCAGAGGTGGAGAAACCTCGTACAAGTGATTACACAAAGTAATACAACAAATGCAAGCAAATACAAGTATGAAATACAATAGAAGTAAAGATAAACACTTTACAAGAGAACTTTAATTGCTTGCTTTTGGTTGCTTGAGAGTAGTCTTGAAGGTCTGGATTGCAGCAGCAAATCCCATCCAAATTTCCTCAAGAAACCTTAGCCAAATTCTCCTCCACGAGCTTCTTTTAAAGCTTCTCCTTGAGTTGGATTCCTCCTAGCAGTCCACTAATTGAGACCATCAGTCGACTACTCCTGTAGCCATTGTCTCACAATGGCCCGAGCCACGTTGGATATATTCCAACGGATAGACCATCAGTCAACTGATCATACCCATTAGTCGACTGATCTAGTCATCACTCGATTATCAAAACCTTACAGTCGACTCGAAAACTTTTTATTCTCGAAAACTTGACCATCAGTCGACTACCGAATATCACCAACCGCCAGCCATCATCCATCTTCGATAATCGACTGCCAGTCCATTTCCTACCGTCGAACTCCAGTCGTCACCCATCAGTCGACTGAGAATACTATCAGTCGACTGATAACCTCATCCATGAGGTTTTAACACCAAGTATGATGTGCTCATACTTGCTATACCACCCTTAACCTAGACTTAAACCTTCTAGCCACCTCCATCAACCTCACGCCTATCGGATCCCTCCAAGTCATCCATGACTTGTTCATCCATATGCAAGCCTTCAGGTGCTGCCATCGGCTATTGTCATGCTAAGCTAGTCTATACCGCCAAGGCACATTGGGCTTATGCTGCCATGACTACCGCTTGAACATTACACTGCCAACCATTGAACTTATTCTGGCAAGACTCCACCCTTGGACTTTACGCCGCCAATATCACCCCTTAGCCTTCTCATGGCAACCCATGTTGGACTTTCTATTTGCCAAGACTCAAGCTTAGACTTTCCCTTGCCAAGACTGTTAGTAATATATGAGAGATGTCCTAAGGCAATTGCCTTATGTATGAACCATTTATATGATAAATGAAGATTCACTATTTGAGTATACATGTTTTATGTATTTGATTGGATCTTAAACTCATTTACTGAATGTCCACGATACGATTCACAGCATGAGAGAATTTGTGATTGGATCACAACAAGTGAGTATCTCTACATGTGTAATTGTGATGTATCGAAATTATCCCTAGTCGATGAATTGATGGATTTGGACACCATCAATTCTATCGAGACTAGCACGAGGTATACTCCTTGGTGTATCCAAGCAGCTGATTCTCACTGGCTGGAGACATAGTGATGTCCGGAGTTAATCGTGGATGCTAGTTATGGTAACTAGTTCATTGGAGTGACCAGCCGTAAGACTTCATATGGTTCTCTGCATATATAGATATGTCAATGAAGTTCTTACTGTGACTTAAGTGCGATGTTCCTTTGACTTGCGATATTCAAGTCATCTTGATCATTGAGACTTATGCTTTGACATCTTAAGCAAACATCTCCGAGGAGATGTGGACCCGGGATGATTGGGTATAAGTCGAAGTGATCGAAGGTGTTTGAATAGTCTATAAAGGATTCACCACTCCTTGCGAGGAGATGTATACCCATGGCCTCTTGTCGGATTGTTACTAAAGTCTTTGGCCAAAGCATTACATGTTTAGAGTAAGGTACTCTTCGATACATGTGGAGTAACTAGAATCCGTAGGACGAGGAAATAATACTTGGGCTAGGTGTGACATAGTCAGCCTAGTGGGACTGACACAATAGACCATGTCCTGAACCAAGTGGGTATAAGATGAGTGAAGGGAATGGGGCACGATTCATTCGAGCTACTGAAGGGTTTCAGAAATAGTTCTGGATCAACCGTTGATCTTTTCGATTAATTGGGGATCATGATGTACTACTAGGTGCCACTCATGATCGTTCTATAATTAATGGTTAATTATTGACGGCCAACATAAACCAAGAACCTATTTGGTCACACGCATAACGAGTGTAATCCAAAGGATTTAAAACGAGCTTGAGAATGGGATTCTCAGACCGAGAGAAACTATGTTTGGTTGGACCAAACATAAAGCGAGCATGAAATTGTTTCAGTCGCAATGGAAGCGTGGATGGGTCATGTCTTATGAAGACATAATGGATGGACCAAAATGGTTTGGTTCTAATCCAATGGATGAGAATAAACCAAAGGGTTTGGTTTATTTTAAACGAATGGACCAAAAGTTGGTTCGGTTCGTTTTAACTTAAAATAAACCATCATGGTTTGGTTTATTTTAACTTATCCTAATGGAGCGGGTTAACGGGCCTAATGGTTATGATCCAATAACCATTAAGAGAAGTAGTTCTCTATAAAAGAGGGCTTAAGGGATAATTAAGCCCTAATCCAAACCCTAGCCCCCTTGAGTTGCTGCCCACCTCCACCTTGGAGTTAATTGGCGCCAACCCTAAAGCTGCCGCCGCCCAGCTTGTGTGCAGCCGTCCAAGTCTTTGCCGGAGTCCAAGCTTCAGCCGGAGAACCTCCGGCGACCCTCCGGCGATCTCCTTTGGGTTCGGTGATAAGGTGAGCTTCCATCTTTCCTTAGCCGGCCTCTATTCCTCCACCAAAAGCTGTCCAATTTTTCTGGACAGCTTGTTTCTTTGTTGTCGGAGCATCGTTTGGACGACGGTTAGTGCTCCGACAGCGGCTAACTTACCGGGGATTTGATCTCCGATAATCCTCTGAGGTGGGGGATGAAGGATTCGTCAAACGGTTGACGAATACCTCTCCGGAGAAGCGAGTTTTGAGAACTCGTTTTAGGATCCGAATTTGGATTCGGATCGTGATCATCTCTCGATCACGTCGTCTTCAACACGAGGCTAGTAACCCGTACGAAGACGAAGCTCGTGACATAGCGAAGTGATCCCGAGGAGCTCGGTGTGGATACGGATAGAGACGATTCTTACGAGGATCGTTCCGGTTGATGTCGTTCCCGCTACACGTCATACGAAAGGTATAACGTAGATAAATTTCTTTTATTGCAAATTTTAATTTACGATTATGTCTACACTTGTTGTAATATGCATGCGTGTGTTGTGTGTGTTGTAATAAATATAGATTTATTATTTTAATTACTTCCGCTGTGCTCATGTTTACGAAACATGATCGAACACACACACGCCGCGGTGCCGGAAACCCAACAGTGGTATCAGAGCCCAGGTTATGTTTCGACATAATCGTAAAAATGGTTTTGCGATAGTCATAATGTATTTCTGGAAATTTTCTAATTTTGGAAATTTAGAAGTATTTATGGAAATTTTTCAATTTTGGAAAGTCTAGAAGTATTTATGGAAATCTTCCACTTTTGGAAAGTTGGAAGTATTTATGGAAATTGATATTTTCCATAAATAAAATATTTGATTAGATTCTGGAAATTTGTTTCCTAATTTAATCATGATTTGATTTGGGAAATCAAATCTTATAATATTTTATTTCCATAAGTAGTTTTAATGATTTAGGAAATTGGTTTCCTAAATAGATTTTCCTTAATCAAATAATTCCATGAATAAAATATGTGATTAGATTTGGAAATTTGTTTCCTAATTTAATTATGATTTGATTTGGTGAATTAAATCTTAAACATATTTTATTTCCATAAATAGTTATGACATATAAGGAAATATATACATGACAAAATTGTATGCCATGTAATTGCATTAGATGCATAACATTATGCCATGCATGTCGTGACATGTAGATGTATGCCATGTATGTCATGCCATGTAGATAATAGTTATTTGCATACAAAGAGGATGAGACATAAAAACCCTTAAACAATATTAAAGCCTACACCTTCCATTAATATGGTTAGAACCAGAGTTCCGTTTCTTGTTTGGGTTGTTGGACTCTCTCCAAGCCCGGCTCGAACCCGAATATGTTCAAACCATGGAATAGTTTAATACTAATATGGTAAGAGTCAGAGGTCAATCGTTAGCTTTGGTTGTTGGACTCTCTCCAAGCTGGGCTAATTGGTTGAATGCGCTCTAACCATATTAAAACTATTTCCCAATTAATGGGTTGGCTTTAACCTGGAGCATCGGCTTGTTGGACTCTCTCCAAGGTCGATGTAAAGGGAGGTGAAGTTGGGTGCTATGCATATGATGCATACTTGTTAATGTGTTAACAACCCGATGTATGTGTGAACATTCAATTAGTTGATAGCACATTGTGATAGTTGCATATACGTGATATGCAATCGGTATAGAAGATACCTACCGTCGTAGTTATGAATGGCTTGTTGGACTCTCTCCAAGGTTGTTCATAACTATGATGGATATCAGCCAATTCGGAGATGGACCTACGATCTCCCGAAGTGATTTTGGGGTTTTTGAAATTCGAAAAATGAATGGGATTTATAAATGTATATTGATGCATTTTAAAATCATCTTTCTCATATATGCTCATTTTGTATTTCTAGGTCAATAAATTGATCATGACGTCTTTGAATTTGCGCACTATTTTGGATTCGAACAAACTGACTGGGCCTAACTTCCTGGACTGGCTTAGAAACCTGAGAATTGTTCTCAAGGCGGAAAAGCTTGCATATGTCCTCAAGAGCCCTTCCCGATCGTTCTAAGGACGATGCAACCTGCATCAAATGTTGGTCTATCAGAAGCATGTGGCAGATTCTGAGCTGGCGAGTTGCATCATGCTAGCGGCGATGGTACCTGAGCTGCAAAAGCAACATGAGCATATGGATGCTAATACTATGGTCTTCCATCTTCATGAGTTGTTCGATGAGCAAGCGAGATCCGAAAGGTTCGAGGTCTCTAGGCTCCTCTTCACCACGAAGATGCAAGAAGGTTCATCTGTAGTGCAGTTTGTGCTAAAGATGAACGGGTACATCGAGCGGCTAGCTACCCTCAGTTTTATGATGGATCATGAGTTAAGTATTGACTTAATTCTGCATTGTTTGCCCAAGAGTTTCTCGCAATTTGTGATGAACTATCGGATGAACAATTTGGAATCCACCATTCCCGAGCTCCTCAATATGCTGAAGACTGTGGAGCCTTCTGTGAAGCATGAGGAGAAGGCAATTCTGTTAGTTGATTCCTCAAAGAAAGGTTCTAAGAGGAAGGCAAAAGAACAGAAGAAAGGAAAGAACAAAAAGGCAAAGAAGGCGGAACCAGCGCAAAAGGGCACTTGCCATCACTGTGGCAAGGAAGGCCACTGGTGAAGAAACTGCAAGATTTATCTTGAGTCCATGAAGAAGAAGAAGGCATCCGATGCCCCATCCTCTTCAGGTATCTTCGTTATTGATTGTCATTCTATTTCCTTGGACACTTGGGTATTGGATACTAGGTGTAGCTCACATATATGTAATGACTTACAGGGGCTAAGGAATAGAAGAAGACTTGTCAGAGGGGAGTCAAATTTCCGAGTTGGCAATGGAGCAAAGGTTGCTGCGGTCGCCATCAGAACTTATTTGCTGAAGCTCCCTAGTGGACTAGTCTTAGAACTGGACAATTGCTATTATGTTCCTTCTCTAATAAAGAACATTGTTTCTATTTCCTGTTTAAATAGAAATGGTTTCCATTTGACGTTTAGTAACAATTGTTGTTATATAACTTTAAATGGCGTACTTTATGGAACTGGAACCTTGAGTAATGGCATTTATACGTTGGACGTATCCAGTGACATTTTCAATATCGAAGCGAGCAACACGCGTGGTCGAAAGGATAATCAAATAGACTTCTATATGTGGCATTGTCGTCTTGGCCATATAAGCAAGAAACGCATGTCCGAATTACACCGATGTGGAATTCTGGAATCGTTTGAATTAGATTCATACGATACATGCGAATCATGCTTAAAAGGCAAGATGACTAAGTTACCTTTTACTGGAAAAGGTGAACGAGTGGGAGAGTTACTAGGTCTAATACATACTGATGTATGTGGACCTATGTCAACTCAAGCTTTAGGAGGCTATAGCTACTTCATTACCTTCACCGATGATCACTACGGCTTTGGGTATGTGTTCTTGATGAAACACAAGTCTGAAGCCTTTGAAAGGTTCAAAGAATTCAGAAATGAAGTAGAGAAACAACATGACAAGAGTATTAAAATACTTCGATCGGATCGAGGTGGTGAATACTTAAGTCAAGAGTTTCTTGATTATCTAAGAGACAATGTCATATTGTCTCAATGGACTCCGCCCTATACACCACAGCATAATGGTTTATCTGAGAGGCATAATCTGACCTTGTTGGACATGGTCAGGTCAATGATGAATCATGCAACTCTTCCCAAGTCCTTTTGGGGCTATGCACTTCAGACAGCTGTTTACTTGTTAAACAGAATGCAAACCAAGGTAGTCTCAACTACTCCATATGAGATATGGAATAGTAAGAAACCTCATGTATCTTACTTGAAGATATGGGGTTGTCCTGCTTATGTGAAGCGGACTGTATCAGACAAATTGGATGCTAAGTCTGATAAATGTCTATTTGTTGGATACCCTAAGGAAACAAGGGGTTACCAATTCTATCATCCAGTGGAACAAAAGGTCTTTGTTTCAAGGCATGCTGTGTTTCTAGAGAAAGAGTTTCTCTTGCAAGAAAACACTGGGAGTGTCGTCGAGCTTGAGGAGGCTCGAGAGACTCGAATAGACATTAATGAGATACCTGGTGAAGCACAACAGCCGACAACTCATAGTGATGAGCAATCTACTGGACCTATTGTAACACAACATCTTCATAGATCTGGTAGAACACGCAATATTCCTGAGAGATATGGATTTCTCGTAAGTGAATCGAACGACGTGTTACTCATTGATGATGAGGAGCCTACCAGTTATGAAGAAGTGCTGACAAGTTCAGAAAGGGATAAGTGGCTTGGTTCCATGAAGTCGGAAATGGATTCCATGTATGAAAACCAAGTTTGAAACTTGGTTGACCCACCTGAAGGGATAAAGCCTATAGGGTGCAAGTGGGTTTTCAAGAAGAAAACTGACATGGAGGGTAATGTGATTACCTATAAGGCTAGATTTGTGGCGAAAGGATATCGTCAAAAACAAGGTGTTGATTATGACGAAACCTATTCGCCTGTAGCTATGCTTAAATCCATTCGGATGCTCCTGGCCATAGCGGCTCATTATGATTATGAGATATGGCAGATGAATGTGAAAACAACTTTCCTTAATAGAAACCTGCTCGAAGACGTGTATATGATACAACCTGAGGGTTTCACATCGGTTGATAAAACCAAGGTATGCAAATTGCGATGATCCATTTATGGATTGAAGCAAGCATCCAGTAGCTGGAATATCCGTTTTGATGAGACAATCAAAAAGTTTGATTTCTCACAAAATCCAGACGAACCTTGTGTGTACAAGAAGGTTAGTGGGAGTGCAGTCGTATTCCTAGTATTGTATGTCGATGACATACTACTTATAGGAAACGATGTTTCAATCTTACAGTCAGTGAAGGTTTGGTTATCCAAGACATTCTCCATGAAAGACTTGGGAGAAGCAACCTACATCCTCGGGATTAAGATCTATAGAGATAGATCGAAACGGTTGCTTGGTCTTTCGCAGTCTACATATATAGACCGAGTGCTAAAGAGGTTTAGCATGTCAGAATCCAAGAAAGGTTTCCTACCCATCAGGCATGGGGTACACCTTTCGAAGTCTATGTGTCCGCGCACAGAAGATGAGAGGATTTGCATGAGTAAGATTCCCTATGCATCCGCAATAGGATCTATCATGTATGCTATGTTATGTACGAGGCCCGATGTATCGTATGCTCTGAGTGTCACGAGCAGATACCAGTCCGATCCAGGAATGGATCATTGGGCGGCTGTTAAGACGATCCTCAAGTACTTGAGAAGAACTAAGGATGTGTTCCTAATATATGGAGAAGGGGACATGGTGATACGCGGGTATACGGATGCCAGCTTCCAGACAGACAAGGATGATTCCAGGTCTCAGTCTGGATATGTGTTTACCTTGAATGGGGGCGCAGTGAGTTGGAAAAGTTCTAAACTAGAGACCGTAGCGGATTCAACCACTAGGGCAGAATACATTGCAGCTTCGGAAGCAGCAAAGGAAGCGGTTTGGATCAAGAAGTTCGTTCATGAACTTGGTGTGATTCCAGCCATTGTTGAAGCAATACCGGTCTACTGCGACAACAATGGAGCAATTGCACAGGCGAAAGAGCCAAGGTCTCATCAACGATCCAAACATGTGCTTCACCGCTATCATCTTATCGAGAGGGAACGAAATACAAATCGAGAAAATTCCTAATCGAAAGGAACTTAGCGGATCCTTTGACTAAGGCATTACCTCAAAATAAGCGAGGGTCATGTTCGAGCTTATGGTATTGATACCGAGCGATTGGCATTAGGCCAAGTGGGAGTCTGTTAGTAATATATGAGAGATGTCCTAAGGCAATCGCTTTATGTATGAACCATTTATATGATAAATGAAGATTCACTATTTGAGTATACATGTTTTATGTATTTGATTGGATCTTAAACTCATTTACTGAATGTCCATGATACGATTCACAGCATGAGAGAATTTGTGATTGGATCACAACTAGTGAGTATCTCTACATGTGTAATTGTGATGTATCGGAATTATCCCTAGTCGATGAATTGATGGATTTGGACACCATCAATTCTGTCGAGACTAGCACGAGGTATACTCCTTGGTGTATCCAAGCAGCTGATTCTCACTGGCTGGAGACATAGTGATGTCCGGAGTTAATCGTGGATGCTAGTTATGGTAACTAGTTCATTGGAGTGACCAGCCGTAAGACTTCATATGGTTCTCTGCATATATAGATATGTCAATGAAGTTCTTACTGTGGCTTAAGTGCGATGTTCCTTTTGTAGGGATTTCTATATGCCAAATAGCATATGCGCAACGGAAAAATTAGGATCCCTTCCTAGTGATCCTTGCGAAAGAAAACCTCGTACAAAATAAATTTCTCTAAAACCAAACCTATCTTATAGGAGAGGATTACCTTTGTTGCGTGCCCTTGTTAATCCCGCTTTTCCTTTTGGTTTGTTGGATCTTTAGCACGTTCAAATGTCCGTGCCTCTATACGTATCCACACGAGCAAGCTCTTGTCTCACAAAAGAAAAACTAGAAGGGCTCTCCTTTACTTCTTGCTAGAGAAGTCCCTAAAGGAGAGGAAGCTAGGGAAAAAGAGAAGGGAAGAAGAAGACTACTCTTCTTGCTAGCCTACACTCACAAAACCACACAACCAAAGCTTCCACCAAGCTCTCAAGCTCTCACACAACCACAATCTCCCTTTGGCCGGCCACTCCATGGAGTCTTTTATAGGGTTGGAAAAACCCTTTCACCTCCTACCATTCAATGCAATCCATTGCATTGAGACATCTTGTTTGGCCGGACACTTTAAGGAGACAAAAACCACTTTGTCTCCTTCCACCTTTTCTAGCTTAGGTGGCATGATTATGTGGCATGCTTGTGTGGCATTCATGCATGTTGAATTAATCTTATTAATTCAATAAGCCCACCTTATCTAGCTTAGGTGGCATGCTTATGTGGCATGCTTGTGTGGCATTCATGCATGTTGAATTAATCTTATTAATTCAATAAGCTTATGTTATCATATTGAATTAATCTCATTAAATCAATAAGGTAACATATTGAATTAATCTCATTAAATCAATAAGCTAAAATTCTCATTAAGCTTAAAGTCCAAAAACCATTTTGTACTTAAGCTTATTCCCAAATTATTCTAGTCAAACTAGAATGCACTAATTCTTCTAATCATCATGCTCTTTGTGTGTGACCCTATAGGCTCTCATAACGTTGGCAGTGGATCTAAACTCTTTTAGATACACAAGCAATGAGCGGCATCTAGCAATACATCATTGCTACCTGCTACGAAATAAGTCAAGATCCGACTAACCTTTCCGTGACTACTATAATGTATGACCGTGTCCTTCTATCCTTGATATCAGATTGACCAATGAGGCATAGACCGTGTCATCCTCGATCAATCTATGTGTTTCTTGATCCCTGAGTAAACTAACTCAAACAAATGAGCTCAATATCTCATATTGACTCATTTGAGCATGGCCATGCGTTTTAGTAGTTCTACTCAATCAAGGGGCCCACCGATATCACTCTCGTCATATGAGAGGGATAGATCTCATCTACATCACTCACATCTCTCCGCATAATTTGTTATATACCCAGTAATCGCCTTTATGGTCCACCTATTACGGTGAGATACTAAAGTATATAATTCCTTATGTAGGAACCGTAGTGACTTGTGTTCGAGGACTATTCATACCAATAGTCACATGAGAAAGTTTATGACACTCATATAACGATCCATGAAACTTTCTCTCATGGCGGTCATTCAAAGATATATTCTCTAATATATACCCATGTGTCAACTTGATATCATATATCCATGACTTGTGAGATCAAGTCATCAATCGACCTACATGCTAGTCTTTATGTATTAATATTGCCCTTGCATATTAATACTTGACTAGGAACATTTAGGAAAGTGTTCTCTCTGACCTCTCATAATCAATTCCACAATTGATGTGTCAGTAGATAAGAACCTACTTTTCTAGGGCATTATTATATTTAATTTAGCTGGCACAAGCAAGATGTAAATATAATAACCAATCCTTTGCCTTTATTGAATATGATACAAAATGTTCCCTTTTCAACCATCACATGATTGGCTCTAGGGCTATAACTAACAATCTCCCACTAGCACTAGTACCAATCACTATGATATCTAATACCTAGTGACCTAGTGTGACCATCATGCTTCCTCTGTACTAAAGCCTTGGTCAATGGATCTGCGATGTTAGCTTCTTCGCCAGATCAGATATCCTCACATCTCCTCTATCGATGATCTCTCGAATGAGATGGAAGCGCCGCAGTATGTGTTTGGTCTGCTGATGTGATCGAGGTTCCTTAGCCTGTGCAATAGCCCCATTGTTGTCACAATAGAGGTCTATTGGATCTCAGATCGCTAGGAACTACCCCAAGTTCATCGATGAACTTGCGAGCCAAACACCTCCTTATCGCATCGACGCAGCAATATACTCGGCCATTGTAGAATCAAGAATCGTGTTCGCTTTGAACTCTTCCTCACTCCACCATTCGTGCAAAACACGACTCGATTGCGATCTATAGTCATCCTTGTCTGTTTGGAAGCTTGCATCACTGTAACCCTTTACAGCTAGCTCCTCATTGCCTCCAAATATCAGGAAATATTCTTTCGTTCTTCGTAAGTATTTAAGAATATTTTTGACTGCTATCCAAAGCTGAGTTTCACTGGATCCGAGTATCTACTCGTCATGCTCAAAGCATACGAGACGCCGTGATCGTACAAAGCATGGCGCATATGATAGACCCTATGGCAGATGGATCTTATCCATGCGATCTCTCTCCTCCTTAGAAGAGGGACATTGAGTCTTCGAAAGACTCACACCATGTGATAAAGGCAGAAATCCTTTCTTGGAATTTTGCATAGCAAAACGATCTAGCACTTTATCTATGTATGTACTCTGACTTAGGCCAAGTAATCTTTTTGATCTATCTCTATAGATCTTGATGCCTAGAATATAGGCAGCTTCACTTAAGTCTTTCATCGAGAAACAATTCCCTAACCACATCTTCACAGACTGGAGTGAGGGAATATCATTTTCGATGAGAAGTATGTCATCTACATACAAGACAAGAAATACAACTTTGCTCCCACTATTTCTCTTGTAGACACAAGGTTCATCTTCATTCTTGATGAAACCAAACTCCTTGATTGCATCATCGAATCGAAGATTCCAGCTTCGAGAGGCTTGCTTTAGTCCATAAATGGACCTTTGCAGTTTGCATACCTTTCCAGGATGCTTTGGATCTTCAAAACCCTCAGGCTGTGTCATGTACACATCCTCGAGTAGCTTTCCATTCAGAAAAGCGGTTTTGACATCCATCTGCCAGATCTCATAATCGTGGTAGGCTGCAATAGCAAGTATGATCCGAATGGATTTAAGCATCGCAACTGGTGAAAAGGTTTCATCATAGTCAATACCATGAATTTGTTTGAATCCTTTAGCCACCAATCTACCTTTATAGGTATGCTTATTACCATCCATGTCAGTCTTTACTTTAAAGACCCACTTACACCCAATGGGTTTTACCCCTTCAGGTGGATCAACCAAGGTCCATACTTGGTTAGTGTACATGGATTCCATTTCGGATCTCATGGCCTCTAGCCATTTCTCGGAATCTGGGCTCATCATAGCTTCTTGATAGGATGTAGGCTCGTCAAGATCGACAAGCAATACCTCACCGCTGTCACCAAGAGAAAAGAATATCTCTCGGGTTGACGACGGATCCTATCAGATCTACGAAGAGGTTGGTCTACTTGAACAGGTGTCTGCTCCACAACTCTTTGGGCAACACTTTCCTCATCCACAACACTTTGTGGTTCCTGTTCATTTTCCATCGAAGCCTTAGTGTTATCGTCATCTTGAACTTCTTCAAGATGAATTTTACTCCCACTAGTTTTTCTAGAAATAAATTCTCTTTCTAGAAAGACAACATTTCTGGCAACAAACACCTTGCCAAGTGTGGGATTGTAAAAGTAATATCCCTTAGTTTCCTTGGGATATCCTACAAAATAACACTTATCTGATTTGGGTCCTAGTTTATCTGAGACTTGACGTCTTACATAAGCTTCACAACCCCAAATCTTTATAAAAGACATTTTGGGACTCTTCCCAGTCCATATCGTATATGGTGTCTTTTCTACGGCTTTTGATGGGATGCGATTAAGTGTGAAAGCGGCTGTCTCTAGAGCTAGTCCCCAAAAGGAAGTAGGTAGATCAGTCTGGCTCATCATTGATCGTACCATATCTAATAGAGTACGATTTCTCCTCTCAGATACACCATTCCATTGTTGTGTTCCAGGTGGAGTGAGTTGGGATATTATCCCACACTCAGCCAGGTGATCACGAAACTCTTGACTAAGGTATTCACCACCTCGATCTGATCGAAGTAGCTTAATACGCTTACCAAGTTGGTTTTGTACTTCATTCTTGAATGCTTTGAACTTTTCAAAGGATTCTGACTTATGTCTCATCAAATATAAGTAGCCGAATCTACTCATATCATCAGTGAAAGTAATAAAGTATTTATAGCCTCCTCTGGCTTCGACATTGAAAGGGCCACATACATCAGTATGTATGAGTCCTAACAAGTCCGTCGCTCTCTCGCCATGTCCACTAAATGGAGTTTTAGTCATCTTTCCTAAAAGACAAGATTCGCATACCTCATATGATTCAAAATCAAATGAGTCCAATAATCCATCTTTATGGAGTTGGGATATGCGTTTTTCATTTATGTGACCTAGGCGACAGTGCCAGAGATATGTTTGGTTCAAATCATTCGATTTGAACCGTTTGGTATTTACGTTATATATTGGGTTTTCTAAATCTAGAACATAGAGACCATTCATAAGTGGTGCATTACAATAGAACATTTCATTCAAATAAATGGAACAACATTTGTCCTTTATTATAAAAGAAAAGTTTTTCTTGTCTAAACAAGATACAGAAATTATGTTCTTTGTCAATGCAGGTACATATAAGCACTCCTCTAGTTCTAAGATAAGCCCAGTGGGCAAAGACAAGGAATATGTTCCTACTACGAAGAACTTTGCGCCATTGCCTACTCAGAGGTCCACTTCGCCTTTTTGCCATTAGTCTACTATTTCTCACCCCACATTAGTACAAATGTGAGATGCACATCCGTATCTAATACCCATGTAGAAGAAATAGATAGATTAACTTCTATAACGTGTATACCGAGGCGTAAGTCACACTTCTTTTATTCTTTACTTCCTCAAGGTAGACTTTGCATAGCCCGCCTCCAAATGTCCAATTCTCACCACAATGGAAACAGCCCTTCCTTAGGTACTTTACCTTTACCCTTTGAAGTGGATGAATTGGCCTTGCCTTTGGCTTGGTCTTACCCTTGCCTTTGCACTTACCTTTGCCCTTCTTGACCATTAGCACGCATTAACTTTCTTTTTGAGATTCTTCAGTTAGCTTAACATGCCGAGAATCTCGTGCAAAGGTTTATCAATTTCATTCATGTTATAATTCATAACGAATTGATTATATGCTTAAACGATTGCGAGGATAACATCGGTTGCCAATTCTTGGCTCAAGTTGGAAAACCTAGTCTTTCAAGGTTCTCAACGCGTACCCTATCATTTTAAGTACGTGAGTTCCTACAGGTGTTCCTTCTTGCATCTTGTATGCAAAAAGAGCCTTAGACACTTCAAAACGCTCGTGCCATGCTTGTCCTTGATATAGTTGTTTCAAATGCTCAACCATATCATAGGCATCCATGTTCTCATGTTGCTTCTGAAGCTCAGAGTTCATGGTGGCAAGCATAAGACAAGACACATCTAATGCGTCATCTTGATGCTTCTTATAAGCATCTTTTTCAAGACGAGTGGCGCAGGCAGGTATTTCAGTGGGTAGACCGCTCTAGGACATACACTTTGCGTTCTTTTTTGAGGATAATACTCAAGTTCCTAAACCAGTCAAGAAAGTTCGCTCCATTGAGCTTGTCCTTCTCAAGGACAGATCGCAAGTTGAGGGGGTGTGTCGTGTTAGATGACATGGTGATCTACAACAATAAAATGAAAAATTAAGTATCATACCTAAGTCATTTAATTAGGCCTTTAATTAAATGAGTCTCCCACTAAATTCTCATAGCTTTGATATGAGCTAATCATTGATGTAGGCAAACACTTTTCGCTTACATCATTAGCTACTATTTAGCTATAAATTTATATGGGATAAAGATCCACATCATAATTCGTCTTGAGTTAGCTTTGGCTAATCGCCCAAGACGTAGTATGATTAGGTAGGCAATCTTTTGCCAATTACATCTGATATAACTCTTTAATAGCTTTGGTTAAGTTTAGATTAGTTTAGTGTTTATTCCTAAACCAGCTTCCAGGCTGTGGCGAGGCACAGGGGCCTTCATGGATATCGGAGCAACGACCACTTCTAAGACAAAGCTGATGTTCGGAAATCACATAAAACTAATTTTAAAACTTATGCTCAAAGCTAATATATGCCTCTACTTTCTTAACTAATTAAGAAAAACTTAATTAAGTCTTAACCAAGTTTGATAGCGGGATATCACGATTGTCCACTCGCACTCTTCTAAGATAAAATGCATTGCTTTGCTTTGGCAAACCCAATAACAAATGATCGAGTAAATAGTGAGTACCAAACTTTGGTAGGCATATCGTATTTGACTTATTAAGATATAAACTTAAACATGCATCACATACATATTAGCATACATCACATATAAGCTAAATTAACATGCATCACATACAAGTTAAACTAAGTGTGTCATGGTTATGGCCCTTATTCTACAATCTTCTCAAGCCAATTAGAAGATTGATTGGTCAACCTAGGGATAGCATCTTCTCCCAAGTGCTTCCTTTTGGTTGTCTTGTGTTGTTGACTTCCTCCTTGTAACACTATCTTCCAATGGACCCTCCATCTTTGTTGTATATTACAAAAGGAGAAATACTCGAGTTACATTCGAGTCTAAAGCTAATTTTACAACAAGAATTTTAGGAGAAAGGCACGACACGCAGGCCGTATTAAGAATTACAACACACAATCACAAACTTTTTGGGACTAGGCCATAACCATGCACCATGTCAATTTTAACTTTTAAAAGACATCGGATATTTTATTATGTTTGAAAATTTGCTAATGCAATTATCAACTCATAATAAAATTCATCCTACTTCTATATCATATATAAAATAGAGAAAAACTATTTTTATACGATCTTTCGCAAGTGGCTCTGATACCACTGTAGGGATTTCTATATGCCAAATAGCATATGCGCAACGGAAAAATTAGGATCCCTTCCTAGTGATCCTTGCGAAAGAAAACCTCGTACAAAATAAATTTCTCTAAAACCAAACCTATCTTATAGGAGAGGATTACCTTTGTTGCGTGCTCTTGTTAATCCCGCTTTTCCTTTTGGTTTGTTGGATCTTTAGCACGTTCAAATGTCCGTGCCTCTATACGTATCCACACGAGCAAGCTCTTGTCTCACAAAAGAAAAACTAGAAGGGCTCTCCTTTACTTCTTGCTAGAGAAGTCCCTAAAGGAGAGGAAGCTAGGGAAAAAGAGAAGGGAAGAAGAAGACTACTCTTCTTGCTAGCCTACACTCACAAAACCACACAACCAAAGCTTCCACCAAGCTCTCAAGCTCTCACACAACCACAATCTCCCTTTGGCCGGCCACTCCATGGAGTCTTTTATAGGGTTGGAAAAACCCTTTCACCTCCTACCATTCAATGCAATCCATTGCATTGAGACATCTTGTTTGGCCGGCCACTTTAAGGAGACAAAAACAACTTTGTCTCCTTCCACCTTATCTAGCTTAGGTGGCATGATTATGTGGCATGCTTGTGTGGCATTCATGCATGTTGAATTAATCTTATTAATTCAATAAGCCCACCTTTTCTAGCTTAGGTGGCATGCTTATGTGGCATGCTTGTGTGGCATTCATGCATGTTGAATTAATTTTATTAATTCAATAAGCTTATGTTATCATATTGAATTAATCTCATTAAATCAATAAGGTAACATATTGAATTAATCTCATTAAATCAATAAGCTAAAATTCTCATTAAGCTTAAAGTCCAAAAACCATTTTGTACTTAAGCTTATTCCCAAATTATTCTAGTCAAACTAGAATGCACTAATTCTTCTAATCATCATGCTCTTTGTGTGTGACCCTATAGGCTCTCATAACGTTGGCAGTGGATCTAAACACTTTTAGATACACAAGCAATGAGCGGCATCTAGCAATACATCATTGCTACCCAAGTTACGAAATAAGTCAAGATCCGACTAACCTTTCCGTGACTACTATAATGTATGACCGTGTCCTTCTATCCTTGATATCAGATTGACCAATGAGGCATAGACCGTGTCATCCTCGATCAATCTATGTGTTTCTTGATTCCTGAGTAAACTAACTCAAACAAATGAGCTCAATATCTCATATTGACTCATTTGAGCATGGCCATGCGTTTTAGTAGTTCTACTCAATCAAGGGGCCCACCGATATCACTCTCGTCATATGAGAGGGATAGATCCCATCTACATCACTCACATCCCTCCGCATAATTTGTTATATACCCAGTAATCGCCTTTATGGTCCACCCTGTTACGGGTGACGTTTGACGATACCAAAGTACATAATTCCTTATGTAGGGAACCGTAGTGACTTCAGGTTCGAGGACTATTCATACCAATAGTCACATGAGAAAGTTTATGACACTCATATAACGATCCATGAAACTTTCTCATGGCGGGTCAGTTCAGTATATATTCTCTAATATATACCCATGTGTCAACTTGATATCATATATCCATGACTTGTGAGATCAAGTCATCAATCGACCTACATGCTAGTCTTTATGTATTAATATTGCCCTTGCATATTAATACTTGACTAGGAACATTTAGGAAAGTGTTCTCTACAGCCTCTCATAATCAATTCTGCCAATTGATGTGCTGTAGATAAGAACCTACTTTTCTAGGGCATTATTATATTTAATTTAGCTGGCACAAGCAAGATGTAAATATAATAACCAATCCTTTGCCTTTATTGAATATGATACAAAATGTTCCCTTTTCAACCATCACATGATTGGCTCTAGGGCTATAACTAACACCTTTGACTTGCGGTATTCAAGTCATCTTGATCATGGAGACTTATGCTTTGACATCTTAAGCAAACATCTCCGAGGAGATGTGGACCCGGGATGATTGGGTATAAGTCGAAGTGATCGAAGGTGTTTGAATAGCCTATAAAGGATTCACCACTCCTTGCGAGGAGATGTATACCCATGGCCTCTCGTCGGATTGTTACTAAAGTCTTTGGCCAAAGTATTACATGTTTAGAGTAAGGTACTCTTCGATACATGTGGAGTAACTAGAATCCGTAGGACGAGGAAATAATACTTGGGCTAGGTGTGACGTAGTCAGCCTAGTGGGGACTGACACAATAGACCATGTTCTGAACCAAGTGGGTATAAGATGAGTGAAGGGAATGGGGCACGATTCATTCGAGCTACTCAAGGGTTTCAGAAATAGTTCTGGATCAACCGTTGATCTTTTCGGTAAATTGGGGATCATGATGTACTACTAGGTGCCACTCATGATCATTCTATAATTAATGGTTAATTATAGACGACCAACATAAACCGAGAACCTATTTGGTCACACGCATAACGAGTGTAATCCAAAGGATTTAAAATGAGCTTGAGAATGGGATTCTCAGACCGAGAGAAACTATGTTTGGTTGAACCAAATATAAAGCGAGCATGAAATTATTTCAGTCGCAATGGAAGCGTGGATGGGCCGTGTCTTATGAAGACATAATGGATGGACCAAAATGGTTTGGTTCTAATCCAATGGATGAGAATAAACCAAAGGGTTTTGTTTATTTTAAACGAATGAACCAAAAGTTGGTTCGGTTCGTTTTAACTTAAAATAAACCATCATAGTTTGGTTTATTTTAACTTATCCTAATGGAGCGGGTTAACGGGCCTAATGGTTATGATCCAATAACCATTAAGAGAAGTAGTTCTCTATAAAAGAGGGCTTAAGGGATAATTAAGCCCTAATCCAAACCCTAGCCCCCTTGAGTTGCCGCCCACCTCCACCTTGGAGTTAATTGGCGCCAACCCTAAAGCTACCGCCGCCCAGCTTGTGTGCAGCCGTCCAAGTCTTTGCCGGCGTCCAAGCTTCAGCCGGAGAACCTCCGGCGACCCTCCGGTGATCTCCTTTGGGTTTGGTGATAAGGTGAGCTTCCATCTTTCCTTAGCCGGCCTCTATTCCTCCACCAAAAGCTGTCCAGTTTTTCTGGACAGCTTGTTTCTTTGTTGTCGGAGCGTCGTTTGGACGACGGTTAGTGCTCCGACAGCGGCTAACTTACCGGGGATTTGATCTCCGGTAATCCTCTGAGGTGGGGGACGAAGGATTCGTCAAACGGTTGACGAATACCTCTCCGGAGAAGCGAGTTTTGAGAACTCGTTTTAGGATCCGAATTTGGATTCGGATCGTGATCATCTCTCGATCACGTCGTCTTCAACACGAGGATAGTAACCCGTACGAAGACGAAGCTCGTGACTTAGCGAAGTCATCCCGAGGAGCTCGGCGTGGATATGGATAGAGACGATTCTTACGAGGATCGTTCCGGTTGATGCCGTTCCCGCTACACGTCATACGAAAGGTATAACGTAGATAAATTTCTTTTATTGCAAATTTTAATTTACGGTTATGTCTACACTTGTTGTAATATGCATGCGTGTGTTGTGTGTGTTGTAATAAATATAGATTTATTATTTTAATTGCTTCCGCTATGCTCATGTTTACGAAACATGATCGAACACACACACGCTGCGGTGCCGGAAACCCAACAAAGACTCATGCCTGGACTTTCCTTGCCAACCCATGTTGGACTTTCCAATTGCCAAGTATCCATGACTTGGACTTTCCCTTGCCAAGTGTCCCACTTGGACTTTCCATGGCAAGTACCCATTACTTGGTCTTTCCTGTCATATGGTTAACCCCATGTCAACCATATAGTCAAACAATGGTCAAACCATCATCAAACATCAAAATATCCCTCTAGTCAAACTTGAGTCCAGTCAAATATGACCCGGGTCGATTGCATCAGCAATCTCCCCAAAACATTGTCAAACATCAAAACACTACTCGAGTCGTGTCAAACGTGACCTGGGCCGATTGCACCAATAATCTCCCCCTTTTTTATGTTTGATAAAAACCACAAAACCATTGAGTTAGGCTACGTAACTCAAATCTCCTTACCAATTCTCCCAAATTGGTAATTTCATAAATTCTCCCCCTTTTTGACATACATCAAAAAGGTTATCCTCAAGGAGGTCAATGTCTCATATCCTAAAGGGATCTTACAATCTCCACCTTGGTCCAAAAACATCTAGGATGCCTTCACTCTTTCTATTGATAAGTGTCATATCACTTAAGAGAGGCTTCCTATAAACTCTCCCAAATTCAAAATTGTGCATCTCACATTCCCATTTCTCCCCCTCATAAGGAAGAACACATCCATCATCCCATGATGGTTACCTCCCCCTAAAGGCATGCACCCCTTTGACCATTGCACCAACAATGTCCTTGGAGAGTCCCTAAGCCTATAGGAACACTAACCAATCGAAATTAAGAGCAAAGATTCAACATTGAACTTTCACCTCCCTTTAAATTCTATATACACCCCAACAACTCTCCTAATCCATAACCAATGGATTTTTACCCTTTCTAATGCCTTCCAAGGCATGTCCTAGGTTTAGGAGCATTTAGGGTAACCTAACATAGTTGAAACATGAGCTAAACATCCTTATTTACCCGAAATCAGCTATGGCAGTCGACTCTTATAGTCACCAGTCGACTGCCCTATGCTTCAGTTGAGTGCCATCAAGCATCAGTCGACTCGTATAAGCAAAATACTAAAATCATAAATCAGAAATGAAATTTTAAAATTCATAAGTAATTATACATAATATAAAAAATCACAAAAATTCATATGTATAATACTTATGACAAATACAATGGGTGAAATTTTTTTGAAAAATAATTTACCCATAAAATAATGAGATTGACACAAAGTTTGAAACCATTGAAAAATTCAATGTTTTGGCCCTACTTTCTATCAACTCTCTCAATGGTGATTGCTATCAAAAGATAAACTTCACCATGGTTTTCTAAAATGATTTTAAAATGTTTATGAAAACCTATATTGGATCATGATCAATGGGCTCAATGCACATGACTTGTACATTAGCTTTACCCATGATTCACCCTTGATATAAAGTGAGTTTGAGTTTATATAGATGCAAAGACTATGCACCTTGAACTAAACTCATTTCCTAGCATCTTACATATGTCTAAGGCATATGAAAAAACATACAAGTCAATTTGATATGAGATGTGGGTTTTCATTAATCATAATCTAAGGTCTCATGCATTTCCTAGGCAACACTACTTAATTCCCTTATACATGAGACTTCAAGTCATGTCATAGTCCTTAACTCAATTTTATTAATGCATGAAATATGATCATGGCATAAAGGATAGCATAAATGAACATGACCAATGATCATGATGTCATGACATATGATTAAATCTAAATATACATGACATAAACCTTAGCATGATCATGACATATAAATGATAAAAATAAACATGATGTCATGACACGGTATATGACAAATAAAGCATGGAAAATAAAATATAAAGGTATATAAATACCTAAATTTTAATGTTAATTGTCATTTGTTAAAATTATACCCAATTTGTCATATTACTACTAATCCCCCAAGTGTGCCAAAAACCCAAAATGGCACACCATGACCTAAGACCTAAATTGTGCAAATTTGATCAATTTATCACACTTCTTAAATAATATTGGCACATCCTAAAATATTTTAGAATTTAAATTCAAACCTATTTCCAAGGTATCCATAACCTTGAAAATGACCTAAATTGACACCTTTACCATGGTTAGGTTAACTACTCATCCATTTAAAGTTGGCACACTAACCCATTTAGCGTAAATCGATCACGCTCCCAGGAAACCAAAACCTATTTGAGCTCCTTGGATTTACTAGGTATTCCTTAGGGATAACCTCCCTAGATAGCCTCCTAATGACCCTCTTAGGCTTGGTAGCCCTGGTCATTTGGGACTTGCCTTGGTTAACTCTAGGGGTGACTTCCCTTGTAACCTTCTTAGTGGCCTCCCTAGGTTTCTTCGAAACCTTAGCCACTAGACACTTGCCTTGGTTAACCTTAGGGATGACTTCCCTATTAACCTTGATCTTCCTTGACCTAGGTTTAGTTCCATAGTAAAATTGAACATTATGGTAAGTAGGCATTACCTTCTTGGATATAGGCTTGTGACCCAAACCTTGTCTCCTAGATATTCTTGCCTCATACACCGTTGGTTTTGACTTTACAACCCTTGTGTTTAATTTTGCATATTTCTAAGGGTCTTTTCAAGTTTCTCAAGCTTTGACCTCAAGGCTTGATTCTCTAACTCTAATTTCTCTAATTTGGTGGGCCCTTTGTTTATTTGATCATTTTTTCCCTTCCAAGGAATATGTCTAGAATTCTTTGGATTAAATCCTAGATGGTCTTCTATTTTCCTAATACTTGCCTTAGGTAAAATTTTCTTAGGGACATTAGTCACAAATTTCTCCTTATTCGTTACATGGCACGACTTTGCACCTAAGCAATAAAGTTTACTATTTCTAGCATGCTCTTTATGATGAATGGCAAGATTACTTCTAGCATGCTTATGACTATGAATTGAAGTAGAAACATACTTAAATGTTACCTTGAGGTTTGCCTTAGCTCCCCCTTCATGTGATGCTCCCTCTTGAGTCTTCTTCTTTCCCCTAGGGCATTGACTCCTATAATGCCTTCTTTGGTGGCACTTGAAGCACACCACATACTCCTTGCTCTTAATGGTTGGGGGACCAGCATCCTGGACCTTATCTTGAGATTTTGGTGTCGGTTGACTTTTCTTGACATTCTTGGGACACTTGCTCTTATAGTGCCTATATTCCCTACACTCAAAAAACATAATATGATTTTTATTTTGAATTAATGTTTTTGAGTTACCTAGGTCAATGGTGGAAGTTTAGACTTTCTCTTCTTCTTGATGCTCCGGAGTGGATGGTCTCTCCTCCCCCTCGTTCCTAGGGGTGGAGGCTTCTTCCACTTCTTCCACCTCTTCCGATCTGGACGTTGATTCCCTATCAACCTCCGAATCCTCAAGATCTTGGGATGAAGATGTGCTTGCTTCTTCTTGAGCTTGAGAGGATGAGCACTCCTCCTCTTCCTTTTCTTCTTGGACCGATGGTGGGTTCTCATGAAATCTTGCCACTTGGCTCCATAGCTCCTTGGCATCCATGAAATCACTTACACTACACAAAATGTCGTTAGGAATCAATTCAACTAAGATTTTTATTACCTTCTTGTTTTTCTCAAATTCTTGGATTTGTTCCTCGGTCCACTTCTTCTTTTTTAGGAAACCTCCGTTAGGCCCTCTTGGAAACTTGAATCCTTCCATCAAAGTGGTCCATTCTTCAAAGTCTCTCATCATGATGAAGTCTTCAATCCTTGCCTTCCACTGATTGAAGCCTTCTCATCCATAAAGCACATACGGGACCGGCGTGTTGATATCCCATCCCAATGTTTCTTGATGATCCATCTTCTTCACCCTCTAGCGTGCTTCCTTGGCTGTTAAACCTTGAAGAGCGACCTTGCTCTGATACCACTTGTTGAGAGATTGATCATCGCTAGAGGGGGGTGAATAGCATTTTCGTACGTTGATGGAATTCGTTCGTGTTCGTCTCTACAAAGCTTGTTATGCGCAGCAGAATATATATAATAGCAATAACAAAAATGAAGACAAACACAAATACACAAGGATTTAACATGGTTCGGAACCTTAAGGTTCCTATGCCATGGGTTGGGCTCGAATGAGCCCTAGCGATGCCAAACACCACTATAATCACAAATACTCCTTCTCAATAATAAGTCGGAGGCGGAGAAACCTCGTACAAGAGTTTACAATAATAAATGAAAGTACAACAAGCAAAAACAAATATAATACACAAAAACACGTAAAGAAAATGTTACAAATGCATTTTTGGATGCTTTCTTATTTGATTGCATGAGCTGCACTTGGAGACCCTGAATTGCATCAGCAAATCACCCCAAATCACTCTAGTAACCACTGTAAAAATCCATCTCCATGAGATGATTTTATAACCTACATTTGGGCTGGATTTCGCCTAGCAGTCGACTGATCAAAACCATCAGTTGACTGCTCCTATAGCTGTTGTCTAACAATGGCCCGAGCCATGTTGGATAAGTTCCAACAGATAGACCATTAGTCGACTGATCGAGTCATCACTCGACTGTAAAACCCTAAAAGTAAACTCAGAAAATACTCGACCATCAGTCGACTACCAATCATAGCAATGATCGATCAAGTTATCGACCGCTAATTTGGCAATGACAACTGGCCATTTCCCATCACCAATCGAGAATATTATCAATCGATCGATAACCTGTTGGGCCCACTGATATCACTCTACTAGTGAGATGATGAGAGGTAGATCCCATCTATACTACCTAGCATGCTCTGCGTCCGCTACCAAGTCTTTAGCACATACGCAACTTATGAACATCTTTATTTTGAAATAAGAATCATATGATCATTGTTTTGCATATTTATGGTTATGCATATTGTCTCATACATTACATCGTAGATAACATGGTGTGTAGTGTCACACGGTAGATCATGTTATCAGCTCCTTGTAGAGTATAAGTAAAGGCTCACAACCGAGATGGCTTTGGACAAACCATTGGTATGGTTGTAGTGTGATTTGGTATTGGTTTGTCTTGACCATAGAATCACACTAGTACACTTTGTGTGTATTGAGTAGGGCCGACTTAGAAGTTATTCGATTCATTGCTGACTGCATAATCAAATTGGACCTCAGATATTATATTGTACAAGTTCTTAATCACGATATAATAATGGGAACATATACTTAGTATTCATTTCTTTAATTTGTCAATGGGTGAGATTTATAGAGTAAATCGATATGCTCGGTAAGTTGGGAAATGGTATTATTTATATGGTGTGCCATTGATTATAGGAGGAAACTGTGTCCTATATATTAGGATGATGATGTCCTCTTGAGAAGCTCATAAGGTTCATCATGTAAATGTTGCAGGTGGACTTGGTCTGGCATGATGATAAGGTTGAGTGGTACTACTCATGGAGTTAGATGTTGATTGATTTATTATCAGTAAATTAATTAATTGACGGGCATTCGAGATCTTAAACATGGAGAGCTCATAGATGGCACCATGCAAAAAAGAATATAAACAACATTTAATGATTTGTCAAGCAATTCGGTAGCTGTGCATTTAGTACAGCAATACGTATGGATCGGACTTTATGTGGGCTTGATCCATTGGGTGGCCAAGATCCAACTCCTCCTCATGGTCCCTTTTGTAGCCTATTAAAACCTCATGGAGCCTAGATCCAATGATGGAAAACAAAACTCTAGATCCGACGGTGGAGATTAAATCTCTAGATCCGATAGTTGAGATTAAATCTCTAGATCCGACGGTTGAGATTAAATCCCTAGAACCGACGGTGGAAATTAAATGGAGGCTTAAGCCTAACTCTATAAATATGGGCTCAAGGCTTGGGTGTGGAAAAAGGAATAAGAGAGATTAGGGTTTTGCTTCCCTTAGCTTGGGCGGCAAGAAACCCTAGGAAGCTTAGGGTTTTAGTTGGGTGGCTTGGGTTTGGGAGGTGGCTTGGAGGCAACAATTGGAGAGCTTCCTTTCTTCTTCCTAAGGTGTTGTCGGCGCCCATATTTCTCCCCTCTACCTTGGCCGGTGCTCAACCTATTCCTCTTCTTCTTTTTTGCCGGTGGAAACAAGGGCTAGGGTTGTTCCTTGGAGCTCTTGGCCGGCGCCCACACTCCTTACACCTCTCTTTGTGCCGGCGGCAAGCATCAAGCTTGGAGCTTGATGGTTGGTCCTAGATAAGAGAAGTGTTTCTTTTCTATACTTCCTCTTGTTCAGAACGAGCAAGGAAGGAAGACTGGTGATCTAAGAGGCTTCGACTTTTAGAAGATCATCGCCCATATGATGTCCAAAAGGAGGGAAGACATACAATAGAAGATCAAGAGTTATAATATTTTTTTATATACTTTTGTATTATGTTAATAATTGTTTTTCAATTATATGCATATTGTATGTTTTGTTATGTGACTATATTAACTTGGACCCCGAATACAAATACAAAAGTCGGCGATCCGTAAATCGTCTATTCCGCGGCTAATCGTAGAATAGAGGTTGGGTTCTTGAACAACAAGTTTGTTCAAGTGACTACTCTAATCGAATAGCACGATGATGAAATGGTAGCTTGGGTAATCCCTCCTTGTCAAGGATAAATTTTTTTATCCGGGGACATAGAAGGGATCGCCAAGAACAAGCGACCATGTTGAAGTGGGAAGCGAAGTTTACTACCTTCAAGTGGTATCAGAGCTTCGGTTCCACAAAACATTCAATTGGTATTAGAGCCACGGTTTCCGATTTTGTGTATTTAGGATTCGATTACTTTTATGCACTTTTCATATATTATATGTGCCGGATAATAGTAGGATGTTCATAGGTTAACTTTTTGGTTGCATGCATAGTATCCAACTATTTTGGCCATATGTGGGTATGTGATTGTATGTGTGTAATTGTATATTTTGTTTAATCCTCGGGGTTGACGAGGCTAGTATTTAATTTTTGTAATTAAATACGGCATTGTTTAGCCACTCCTTTTATTTTAGTTTACTTTCGATCTAGATTTCATATACACTCCTTGGTGGAGTATAGGATCGATGGATGTAAACTAAAATAGTTTTTCTAGGCTCGGATCTCCGGATGGCTTGTACATGGCGTAGGGAGGAGCGGACGACATGTTGATACGACGGGACACATATTGGAAACAAAAGCCATAATAGTTGGAAAATATTTCTTTTTCATATTTATTGCTTATTGTTTGATATGCATGTCGTAGACTAGAAAATTCAAAGGTTGATAGCTGATGGACCTTTGGGTTCATTAGTGGTGGAAGATTTCCCAAACTGCGAATCTTGCTTGGAGGGCAAAATGACCAAGAGACCTTTTAAGGCAAACGGGTATAGAGACAAAGATGTGTTGAAATTGGTTCATTCTGATTTGTGTGGTCCTATGTCTATTCAGATTAGAGGTGGTTTTGAGTATTTCGTCTCTTTCATAGATGATTATTCAAGATATGGATACATTTACTTGATGCGCCGCAAGTCTGAATGCTTTGACAAGTTCAAAGAATTCAAGGCTGATGTGGAGAAATGTTAAGGTAAAAGTATCAAGACATTATGATCTGATCGTGGTGGCGAGTACCTCTTGGGAGAGTTTTGGAATTACTTATCAGAAGCTGAGATTCAATCCCAATTGTCTGCACTTGGCATACCCCAGTTGAATGGTGTAGTAGAGCGAAGGAATAAGACTCTTATGGAGATGGTTAGATCGATGATGAGTTATTCAGAGTTGCCAGATTCGTTCTGGGGATATGCTCTAGATACGGCGGTGTACATTCTGAACTTGGTTCCATCTAAATCAGTGCCTTCTACTCCCACAGAATTATGGACTGGGCGAAAGCCTAGTCTAAGACATATTCGGATATGGGGGAGTCCAGCACATGTGCTGAAGGTGGATGCTGGTAAGTTGGAACCTCGTACATAAGTACGCATGTTCGTTGGCTATCCTAGAGGAATGAAGGGTGGTTTGTTTTATAGTCCTAGAGATCAAAGGGTGATCATTAGCATGAACGCCAGATTTCTAGAGGAAGACTATGTGATGAGCCACAAGCCCAAGAGTAAAATTGTTTTGGAGGAATTAAAAGGGGAAGTCACTTCTTCAGTACCACCAGTATAAGAGGATATACCACAAGTCACTACACCGCGTGTCATAGAGGATACACAGGAGATACCTCATCGTAGTGGGAGGTTTGTAAGACAGCCTGATGATTCATGTTCTTGGGAGAATCTTCTGATTTGGTCGCTGGCGAACATGAACTTGATCCCTGGACATATGACTAGGCAATCCAAGATAATGATGCAGCATCTTGGCAAAATGCGATGAATACTGAGATTGAATCTATGGATTCAAATCAGGTCTGTGAGCTAGTAGAACCACCTGATGGTGTAAAAATCATTGGATGCAAGTGGATCTATAAAAGAAAGAGAGGAATAGATGGGAAGGCTGAGACCTTCAAAGCGAGGCTTGTTGCAAAGGGGTATACTCATAAAGAGGGTATCGATTATGTGGAGACATTTTCGCCGGTAGCCATGCTTAAGTCTATCCGGATTCTCTTATGTATTGTTGCTCATATGGATTAAGAGGTATGTCAGATGGATGTCAAGAGAGCTTTCCTTAATGGAAGTCTTAAGGAGAACATCTGTATGAAACAACCAGAGGGATTCATTGCAAAGGGCAAAGGGCATCTTGTGTGCAAGCTTAATCGGTCCATTTATGGATTAAAGCAAGCTTCGAGATCTTGTAACATTTGCTTTGATGAGGTAATCCAGTCTTATGGATTTATTCAAAGTCCGGATGAGTCTTGTGTATACAAGAGATGTGATGAAAATGTAGTGGTATTTCTTGTACTATACGTAGATGACATTTTGTTAATTGGCAACAATGTCAAGGAGTTATCGGACGTAAGGGTATGGTTGTCCAAATAGTTTGATATGAAGGACTTGGGAGAAGTGGGACACATCCTTGGTGTTGGCTTTCCGGCACCGCGGCGTGTGTGTGTTCGATCACATTTCGTAAACATGAACACAGCGGAAGCAATAAAAATAATAAATCTATATTTATTACAACACACACAACACACGCATGCATATTACAACAAGTGTAGACATAACCGTAAATTTTTGCAATAAAAGGAAATTTATCTACGTTATACCTTTCGTATGACGTGTAGCGGGAACGACATCAACCGGAACGATACTCGCTAGAATCGTCTCTAACCGTATCCACGCCGAGTTCCTCGAGATGACTTCGCTAAGGCACGAGCTTCGTCTTCGTATGGGTTACTAGCCTCGTGTTGAAGACGACGTGATCGAGAGATGATCACGATCCGAATCCAAATTCTGATCCTAATACGAGTTCTCAAAACTCGCTTCTCCGGAGAGGTATTCGTCAACCAATTGACGAATCCTTCGTCCTCCACCTCAGAGGATTATCGGAGATCGAATCCCCGGTAGTTAAGCCGCTGTCGGAGCTCAAACCGTCATCCAAATGACGCTCCGACGAGAGGAGAACAAGCTGTCCAGAAAACTAGACAGCTTTGGTGGAGGAGTAGGCGCCAGCCAAAACAAGGAAGCCAAGTGCTCACCTTTTCACCGAAGCCTAGGAAGATCACCGGAGGGTCGCCGGAGGATCACCGGCTGAAGCTTGGACGCCGGTAAGGACTTGGACGGCGGCACAAAAGCTGGGCGGCAAAGGAGGTTGGGCGGCAACTCCCTCAATGGGGTGGGCGGCAACTCCTTGCTTGGGTTTTGGATTAGGGCTTAATTAACCCTTAAGCCCTCTTTTATAGAGAACTAATTCTCTTAATGGTTATTGGATCATAACCATTAGGCCCGTTAACCCGCTCCATTAAGATAAGTTAAAATAAACCAAACCATGATGGTTTATTTTAAGTTAAAATGAACCAAACTAACATTTGGTTCATTCGTTTAAAATAAACCAAACCCTTTGGTTTATTCTCCTCCATTGGATTAGAACCAAACCATTTTGGTTCATCCATTACGTCTTCATAAGACTCGGCCCATCCACGCTTCCATTGCGACTGAAATGATTTCATGCTCACTTTATGTTTGGTCCAACCAAACCTAGTTTCTCTCGGTATGAGAATCCCATTCTCAAGCTCGTTTTAAATCCTTTGGATTACGCTCGTTGTGCGTGTGACAAAATAGGTTCTCGGTTTATGTTGGTCGTCTATAATTAACCATTAATTATAGAACGATCATGAGTGGCACCTAGTAGTATATCATGATCCCCAATTAACCGAAATGATCAACGGTTGATCCAGAACTATTTCTGAAATCCTTCAGCAGCTCGAATGATTCATGCCCCATTCCCTTCACTCATCTTATACCCACTTGGTTCAGGACATGGTCTATTGTGTCAGTCCCCACTAGGCTGACTACGTCACACCTAGACCAAGTATCATTTCCTCGTCCTACGGATTCTAGTTACTCCACATGTATCGAAGAGTACTTTACTCTAAACATGTAATCCTTTGGCCAAAGACTTTAGTAACAATCCGACGAGGGGCCATGGGTATACATCTCCTCGCAAGGAGTGGTGAATCCTTTATAGGCTATTCAAACACCTTCGATCACTTCGACTTATACCCAATCATCCCGGGTCCACATCTCCTTAGAGATGTTTGCTTAAGATGTCAAAGCATAAGTCTCCATGATCAAGATGACTTGAATACCGCAAGTCTAAGGAACATCGCACTTAAGCCACAGTAAGAACTTCATTGACATATCTATATATGCAGAGAACCATATGAAGTCTTAGGGCTGGTCACTCCAATGAACTAGTTACCATAACTAGCATCCACGATTAACTCCGGACATCACAATGTCTCCAGCCAATGAGAATCAACTGCTTGGATACACCAAGGAGTATACCTCGTGCTAGTCTTGACAGAATTGATGGTGTCCAAATCCATCAATTCATCGACTAGGGATAATTCTGATACATCACAATTATACTTGTAGAGATACTCACTAGTTGTGATCCAATCACAAATTCTCTCATGCTGTGAATCGTATCGAGGACATTCAGTAAATGAGTTTGTGATCCAATCAAATACATAAAACATGTATACTCAAATAGTGAATCTTCATTTATCATATAAATGGTTCATACATAAGGCGATTGCCTTAGGACATCTCTCATATATTACTAACATACTCCCACTTGGCCTAATGCCAATCGCTACGGTATCCAATACCATAAGCTCTAACATGACCCTCAAACTTACTTTTAGGTAATTCTTTAGTCAAAGGATCCGCTAAGTTCCTTTCAGTGGGAATTTTCTCGATTTGTATTTCGTTCCTACTGATGATCTCTCTGATAAGATGATAGCGGCGAAGCACATGTTTGGATCATTGATGAGACCACATCAAGTTCATAGATGAACTTCTTGATCCAAACCGCCTTGTCGCAACGATTCCTCGCCTTAGTGGCAGAATCCGTTATAGTGTCAAGCTTGGAACCTTTCCAACTTATTGCGCCTCCATTCTAGGTGAATACATACCCAGACTGAGACATGGAATCATCCTTGTTTGTCTGTAGCTGGCATCCGTATACCCACGTATCACCATGTACCATTTTCCATATTTTGGAACGCATCCTTAGTTCTTCTTAAGTACTTAAGGATCATCTTAACTGCCACCCAATGATCCATTTCTGGATCAGACTGGTATCTGCTCGTGACACTCAGAGCATACGATACATCGAGCCTCGTACATAACATAGCATACATGATAGATCCTATTGCGGATGCATAGGGAATCTTACTCATGCAAATCCTCTCATCTTCTGTGCGTGGACACATAGACTTCGAAAGGTGTTCCCCATGCCTGATGGGTAAGAAACCTTTCTTGGATTCCGACATGCTAAACCTCTTTAGCACTCGGTCTATATATGTAGACTGCGAAAGACCAAGCAACCTTTTCGATCTATCTCTATAGATCTTAATCCCGAGGATGTAGGTTGCTTCTCCCAGGTCTTTCATGGAGAATGTCTTTGATAACCAAACCTTCACTGACTGTAATATTGAGACATCATTTTCTATAAGTAATATGTCATCGACATACAACACTAGGAACACGACTGCACTCCCACTAACCTTCTTGTACACACAAGGTTCGTCTGGATTTTGTGAGAAATCAAACTTTTTGATTGTCTCATCAAAATGGATATTCCAGCTCCTGGATGCTTGCTTCAATCCATAAATGGACCGTCGCAATTTGCATACCTTTGTTTTATCAACCGATGTGAAACCCTCAGGCAGTATCATATACACATCCTCGAGCAGGTTTCCATTAAGGAAAGCTGTTATCACATCCATCTGTCATATCTCATAATCATAATGAGCCTCTATGGCCAGGAGCATCCGAATGGATTTAAGCATAGGTACAGGCGAATAGGTTTCGTCATAATCAACACCTTGTTTTTGACGATATCCTTTCGCCACCAATCTAGCCTTATAGGTAATCACATTACCATCCATGTTGGTTTTCTTCTTGAAAATCCACTTGCACCCTATAGGCTTTATCCCTTCAGGTGGGTCAACCAAGTTCCAAACTTGGTTTTAATACATGGAATCCATTTCCGACTTCATGGCACCAAGCCACTTATCCCTTTCTGAACTTGTCAGCACTTCTTCATAACTGGTAGGCTCCTCATCATCAATGAGTAACACGTCGTTCGATTCACTTAAGAGAAATCCATATCTCTCAGGAATATTGCGTGTTCTACCAGATCTACGAAGATGTGGTGTTACAATAGGTCCAGCCGATTGCTCATCACTATGAGTTGTCGGCTGTTGTGCTTCACCAGGTATCTCATCAATGTCTATTTGATTCTCTCGAGCCTCCTCAAGCACGACGACACTCCCACTATTTTCTTGCAAGAGAAACTCTTTCTCTAGAAACACAGCATGCCTTGAAACAAACACCTTTTGTTCCACAGGATGATAGAATTGGTAACCCCTTGTTTCCTTAGGGTATCCAATAAATAGACATTTATCAGACTTAGCATCCAATTTGTCTGATACTGTCCGCTTCACATAAGCAGGACAACCCCATATCTTCAAGTAAGATATATGAGGTTTCTTACTATTCCATATCTCATATGGAGTAGTTGAGACTACCTTGGTAGGCATTCTGTTTAACAAGTAAACAGCTGTCTGAAGTGCATAACCCCAAAAGGACTTGGGAAGAGTCGCATGATTCATGATTTACATGACCATGTCCAACAAGGTCCGGTTACGTCTCTCAGATACACCATTATGCTGTGGTGTATAGGGTGGAGTCCATTGAGACAATATACCATTGTCTCTTAGGTAATCAAGAAACTCCTGACTCAAGTATTCACCACCTCGATCCGATCGAAGTATTTTAATACTCTTGTCATGTTGTTTCTCGACTTCATTTTTGAACTCTTTGAACCTTTCAAAGGCTTCAGACTTGTGTTTCATCAAGAACATATACCCAAACCGTGAGTGATCATCGGTGAAGGTAATGAAGTAGCTATAGCCTCCTAATGCTTGAGTTGACATAGGTCCACATACATCAGTATGTATTAGACCTAGTAACTCTCCCACTCGTTCACCTTTCCTAGTAAAAGGTAACTTAGTCATCTTGTCTTTTAAGCATGATTCGCATGTATCGTATGAATCCAATTCAGACGATTCCAGAATTCCACATCGGTGTAATTCGGACATGCATTTCTTGCTTATATGACCAAGACGACAATGCCACATATAGGAGTTTCTTGATTATCCTTTCGAGCACGCGTGTTGCTCGCTTCGATATTGAAAATGTCACTGGATACGTCCAACGTATAAATGCCATTACTCAAGGTTCAAGTTCCATAAAGTACGCCATTCAAAGTTATATAACAACAATTGTTACTAAACGTCAAATGGAAACCATTTCTATTTAAACAGGAAATAGAAACAATGTTCTTTATTAGAGAAGGAAGATAATAGCAATTGTCCAGTTCTAAGACTAGTCCACTAGGGAGCTTCAGCAAATAAGTTCCGATGGCGACCGCAGCAACCTTTGCTCCATTGCCAACTCGCAAATTTGACTCCCCTCTGACAAGTTTTGGAGGTGTAGGCGCCGACCAAAACAAGGAAGCCAAGTGCTCACCTTTTCACCGAAGCCTAGGAAGATCACCGGAGGGTCGTCGGAGGATCACCGGCTGAAGCTTGGACGGCGGCACAAAAGCTGGGCGGCAAAGGAGGTTGGGTGGCAACTCCCTCAATGGGGTGGGCGGCAACTCCTTGCTAGGGTTTTGGATTAGGGCTTAATTATCCCTTAAGCCCTCTTTTATAGAGAACTAATTCTCTTAATGGTTATTGGATCATAACCATTAGGCCCGTTAACCCGCTCCATTAAGATAAGTTAAAATAAACCAAACCATGATGGTTTATTTTAAGTTAAAATGAACCGAACCAACTTTTTGTTCATTCGTTTAAAATAAACCAAACCCTTTGGTTTATTCTCCTCAATTGGATTAGAACCAAACCATTTTGGTTCATCCATTACGTCTTCATAAGACTTGGCCAATCCACGCTTCCATTGCGACTGAAACGATTTCATGCTCGCTTTATGTTTGGTCCAACCAAACCTAGTTTCTCTCGGTCTGAGAATCCCATTCTCAAGCTCGTTTTAAATCCTTTGGATTACGCTCGTTGTGCATGTCACCAAATAGGTTCTCGGTTTATGTTGGCCGTCTATAATTAACCATTAATTATAGAACGATCATGAGTGGCACCTAGTAGTATATCATGATCCCCAATTAACCGAAAAGATCAACGGTTGATCCAGAACTTTTTCTGAAACCCTTCAGCAGCTCGAATGATTCGTGCCCCATTCCCTTCACTCATCTTATACCCACTTGGTTCAGGACATGATCTATTGTGTCAGTCCCCACTAGGCTGACAATGTCACACCTAGCCCAAGTATCATTTCCTCGTCCTACGGATTCAAGTTCCTCCACATGTATCGAAGAGTACTTTACTCTAAACATGTAATTCTTTGGCCAAAGACTTTAGTAACAATCTGACGAGAGGCCATGGGTATACATCTCCTCGTAAGGAGTGGTGAATCCTTTATAGGCTATTCAAACACCTTCGATCACTTCGACTTATACCCAATCATCCCGGGTCCACATCTCCTTAGAGATGTTTGCTTAAGATGTCAAAGCATAAGTCTCCATGATCAAGATGACTTGAATACCGCAAGTCTAAGGAACATCGCACTTAAGCCACAGTAAGAACTTCATTGACATATCTATATATGCAGAGAACCATATGAAGTCTTACGGCTGGTCACTCCAATGAACTAGTTACCATAACTAGCATCCACGATTAACTCCGGACATCACAATGTCTCCATCCAGTGAGAATCAGCTGCTTGGATACACCAAGGAGTATACCTCGTGCTAGTCTTGACAGAATTGATGGTGTCCAAATCCATCAATTCATCAACTAGGGATAATTCCGATACATCACAATTACACATGTAGAGATACTCACTAGTTGTGATCCAATCATAAATTCTCTCATGTTGTGAATCGTATCGAGGACATTCAGTAAATGAGTTTAAGATCCAATCAAATACATAAAACATGTATACTCAAATAGTGAATCTTCATTTATCATATAAATGGTTCATACATAAGGCGATTGCCTTAGGACATCTCTCATATATTACTAACACTTGGGATCAAGGTTATAAGTGATCGCAAGAAAAGGATGTTGTGCTTATCTCAAGCTTCATACATAGACACCATTATGGATCATTTTAGCATGAAAAACTCCAAGAAAGGTTTTCTACCTTTCAAGAATGGAGTTCCTTTATCTAAGGAGATGTGTCCTAGAACATCTGAGGAGATAGAGGAGATGAAGGCGGTTCCTTATGCTGCGGCAGTAGGAAGCCTCATGTATGCGATGCTATGTACGAGACCAGATATCTGCTTTGCCGTGGGCATGGTAAGCAGATGTCAGAGTAATCCAGGATAGGGAAATTGGACTGCAGTAAAGTATATATTGAAGTGCCTAAGAAGGACTAGGGATTATATGTTAGTTTACCAGGCAGACTAATTACTCCCTGTGGGTTACACAGATTTTGACTTCCAATAAGACAGGGATAACAGTAAGTCTACCTCAAGTTTTGTGTTTACTTTGGGAGGTGGAGCCATTGTATGGAGGAGTGTCAAGTAAAAATGCGTGGCAGACTCCACCATGGAAGCTGAGTTTGCGGTAACCTCTGAGGCGGCCAAAGGACCTGTGTGGCTCAGGAACTTCTTAATGGACTTGGATGTGATTCCTGGTTTGCCCAGAACTATCACAATTTATTGTGATAATAGTGGTGCAGTTGCAAACTCGAAGGAACCACAAGCCCATAAGGCAAATAAACACATAGAGTGCAAGTACCACCTGATACGAGAAATTGTAAAGAGAGGAGAAGTTGTTGTGGCAAAGATTGCATCGGAGGATAACCTGGAAGATCCTTTCACTAAGGCCCTTCAGGCGAGAGCTTTTGATAGGCATGTGGAGGGAATGGGAATCAGATGTATGGCAGTTTGAGGAGAGCATAGTCTTTTAGTATAAGTGGGAGATTATTGTGATGTATACTGAAAAGTCTATCTTTTGAATGAACATCTTTATTTTGAAATAAGAATCACATGATCATTGTTTTGCATATTGATGGTTATGCATATTGTCTCATACATTACATTGTAGATAACATGGTGTGTAGTGTCACATGGTGTTGGGTTTCCGGCACCGCGGCGTGTGTGTGTTCGATCATGTTTCGTAAACATGAACACAGCGGAAGCAATAAAAAATAATAAATACTCCTATTTATTACAACACACACAACACACGCATGCATATTACAACAAGTGTAGACATAACCGTAAATTTAAATTTGCAATAAAAAGGAAATTTATCTACGTTATACCTTTCGTATGACGTGTAGCGGGAACGACATCAACCGGAACGATTCTCGCTAGAATCGTCTCTATCCGTATCCACGCCGAGTTCCTCGGGATGACTTCGCTAAGCCACGAGCTTCGTCTTCGTACGGGTTACTATCCTTGTGTTGAAGACGACGTGATCGAGAGATGATCACGATCTGAATCCAAATTCGGATCCTAAGACGAGTCCTCAAAACTCGCTTCTCCGGAGAGGTATTCGTCAACCGATTGACGAATCCTTCATCCTCCACCTCAGAGGATTACCGGAGATCAAATCCCCGGTAATTTAGCCACTGTCGGAGCTCTAACCGTCGTCCAAACGATGCTCCGACGAGAGGAGAAGAAGCTGTCCAGAAAACTGGACAGCTTGGTGGAAGAGTAGGCGCCGGCCAAAACAAGGAAGCCAAGTGCTCACCTTTTCACCGAGGCCTAGGAAGATCACCGGAGGGTCGCCGGAGGGTTCACCGGCTAAAGCTTGGACGCCGGCAAGGAGATGGACGGCAGCACACAAGCTGGGCGGCGGCAATGGAGTTGACGCCAACAAGAGGAAGGGGTTTGGGCGGCCAAGCTTGATTAGGGCTTTGGATTAGGGTTTAAGCCCTATTTTATAGAGAACTAATTCTCTTAATGGTTAATGGATCATATCCATAATGCCCGTTAACCCGCTCCATTAAGATAAGTTAAAATAAACCAAACCATGATGGTTTATTTTAAGTTAAAACGAACCGAACCAACTTTTTGGTTCATTCGTTTAAAATAAACCAAACCCCTTTGGTCTATTCTCATCCATTGGATTAGAACCAAACCATTTTGGTTCATCCATTACGTCTTCATAAGACGCGGCCCATCCACGCTTTCATTGCGACTGAAACGATTTCATGCTCGCTTCATGTTTGGTCCAACCAAACCTTGTTTCTCTCGGTCTGAGAATCCCATTCTCAAGCTCGTTTTAAATCCTTTGGATTACGCTCGTTATGCATGTGACCAAATAGGTTCTCGGTTTATGTTGGCCGTCTATAATTAACCATTAATTATAGAACGATCATGAGTGGCACCTAGTAGTACATCATGATCCCCAATTAATCGAAAAGATCAACGGTTGATCCAGAACTATTTATGAAACCCTTCAGTAGCTCGAATGATTCGTGCCCCATTCCCTTCACTCATCTTATACCCACTTGGTTCAGGACATGGTCTATAGTGTCAGTCCCCACTAGGCTGACTACGTCACACCTAGCCCAAGTATCATTTCCTCGTCCTACGGATTCTAGTTACTCCACATGTATCGAGGAGTACCTTACTCTAAACATGTAATGCTTTGGCCAAAGACTTTAGTAATAATCCGACGAGAGGCCATGGGTATACATCTCCTCGCAAGGAGTGGTGAATCCTTTATAGGCTATTCAAACACCTTCGATCACTTCGACTTATACCCAATCATCCCGGGTCCACATCTCCTTAGAGATGTTTGCTTAAGATGTCAAAGCATAAGTCTCCATGATCAAGATGACTTGAATACCGCAAGTCAAAGGAACATCGCACTTAAGCCACAAGAAGAACTTCATTGACATATCTATATATGCAGAGAACCATATGAAGTCTTACGGCTGGTCACTCCAATGAACTAGTTACCATAACTAGCATCCACGATTAACTCCGGACATCACTATGTCTCCAGCCAGTGAGAATCAGCTGCTTGGATACACCAAGGAGTATACCTCATGCTAGTCTCGACAGAATTGATGGTGTCCAAATCCATCAATTCATCGACTAGGGATAATTCAGATACATCACAATTACACATGTAGAAATACTCACTAGTTGTGATCCAATCACAAATTCTCTCATGCTGTGAATCGTATCGTGGACATTCAGGAAATGAGTTTAAGATCCAATCAAATACATAAAACATGTATACTCAAATAGTGAATCTTCATTTATCATATAAATGGTTCATACATAAGGCGATTGCCTTAGGACATCTCTCACATATTACTAACAGACTCCCAGTTGGCCTATTGCCAATCGCTACGGTATCCAATACCATAAGCTCGAACATGACCCTCAAACTTATTTTGAGGTAATGCCTTAGTCAAGGGATCCGCTAAGTTCCTTTTAGTGGGAATTTTCTCGATTTGTATTTCGTTCCTACTGATGATCTCTCTGATAAGATGATAGTGGCGAAGCACATGTTTGGATCGCTGATGAGACCTTGGCTCTTTCGCCTGTGCAATTGCTCCATTGTTGTCGCAGTAGACCGGTATTGCTTCAACAATGGCCGGAATCACACCATGTTCATGAACGAACTTTTTGATCCAAACCGCGCGCCTGCCGCAATGTATTCTCGCCTCGGTAGAATCCGCATGCCTCTCTTGTTTGGAACTTTTCCAACTCACTGCGCCCCCATTCAAGGTGAACACGTATCCAGACTGAAACCTGGAATCATCCTTGTCTGTCTGGAAGCTGGCATCCGTATACCCGCGTATCACCATGTCTCCTTCTCCATATATAGGGAACACATCCTTAGTTCTTCTCAAGTACTTAAGGATCGTCTTAACAGCCGCCCAATGATCCATTCCTGGATCGGACTGGTATCTACTCGTGACACTCAGAGCATACGATACATCGGGCCTCGTACATAACATAGCATACATGATAGATCCTATTGCGGATGCATAGGGAATCTTACTCATGCAAATCCTCTTGTCTTCTATGCGCGGACACATAGACTTCGAATGGTGTACCTCATGCCTGATGGGTAGGAAACCTTTCTTGGATTCCGACATGCTAAACCTCTTTAGCACTCGGTCTATATATGTAGACTGCGAAAGACCAAGCAACCGTTTCGATCTATCTCTATAGATCTTAATCCCGAGGATGTAGGTTGCTTCTCCCAGGTCTTTCATGGAGAATGTCTTGGATAACCAAACCTTCACTGACTGTAAGATTGAAACATCGTTTCCTATAAGTAGTATGTCATCGACATACAATACTAGGAATACGACTGCACTCCCACTAACCTTCTTGTACACACAAGGTTCGTCTGGATTTTATGAGAAATCAAACTTTTTGATTGTCTCATCAAAACGGATATTCCAGCTCCTGGATGCTTGCTTCAATCCATAAATAGATCGTCGCAATTTGCATACCTTGGTTTTATCAACCGATGTGAAACCCTCAAGCTGTATCATATACACGTCCTCGAGCAGGTTTCCATTAAAGAAAGTTGTTTTCACATCCATCTGCCATATCTCATAATTATAATGAGCCGCTATGGCCAGAAGCATCCGAATGGATTTAAGCATAGCTACAGGCGAATAGGTTTGGTCATAATCAACACCTTGTTTTTGACGATATCCTTTCGCCACCAATCTAGCCTTATAGGTAATCACATTACCATCCATGTCGGTTTTCATCTTGAAAACCCACTTGCACCCTATAGGCTTTATCCCTTCAGGTGGGTCAACCAAGTTCCAAACTTGGTTTTCATACATGGAATCCATTTCTGACTTCATGGCACCAAGCCACTTATCCCTTTCTGAACTTGTCAGCACTTCTTCATAACTGGTAGGCTCCTCATCATCAATGAGTAACACGTCGTTCGATTCGCTTACGAGAAATCCATATCTCTCATGAATATTGCGTGTTCTACCAGATCTACGAAGATGCGGTGTTACAATAGGTCCAGCCGATTGCTCATCACTATGAGTTGTTGGCTGTTGTGCTTCACCAGGTATCTCATTAATGTCTATTTGAGTATCTCGAGCCTCCTCAAACTCGACGACACTCCTACTGTTTTCTTGCAAGAGAAACTCTTTCTCTAGAAACACAGCATGCCTTGAAACAAACACCTTTTGTTCCACAGGATGATAGAATTGGTAACCCCTTGTTTCCTTAGGGTATCCAATAAATAGACATTTATCAGACTTAGCATCCAATTTGTCCGTCTGACCGCTTCATACATAAGGTGACAACCCCATATCTTCAAGTAAGATACATGAGGTTTCTTACTATTCCATATCTCATATGGAGTAGTTGAGACTACCTTGGTTGACATTCTGTTTAACAAGTAAACTGCTGTCTGAAGTGCATAGCCCCAAAAGGACTTGGAAAGAGTTGCATGATTCATCATTGACCTGACCATGTCCAACAAGGTCCGGTTACGCCTCTCAGATACACCATTATGCTGTGGTGTATAGGGCGGAGTCCATTGAGACAATATGCCATTGTCTCTTAGATAATCAAGAAACTCTTGACTTAAGTATTCACCACCTCGATCCGATCGAAGTATTTTAATACTCTTGTCATGTTGTTTCTCTACTTCATTTCTGAATTCTTTGAACCTTTCAAAGGCTTCAGACTTGTGTTTCATCAAGAACACATACCCAAACCGTGAGTGATCATCGGTGAAGGTAATGAAGTAGCTATAGCCTCCTAATGCTTGAGTTGACATAGGTCCACATACATCAGTATGTATTAGACCTAGTAACTCGCCCACTCGTTCACCTTTTCCAGTAAAAGGTAACTTAGTCATCTTGCCTTTTAAGCATGATTCGCATGTATCGTATGAATTCAATTCAAACGATTCCAGAATTCCACATCGGTGTAATTCGGACATGCATTTCTTGCTTATATGGCCAAGACGACAATGCCACATATAGGAGTCTATTTGATTATCCTTTCGAGCACGCGTGTTGCTCGCTTCGATATTGAAAATGTCACTGGATACGTCCAACGTATAAATGCCATTACTCAAGGTTCCATTTCCATAAAGTACGCCATTTAAAGTTATATAACAACAATTGTTACTAAACGTCAAATGGAAACCATTTCTATTTAAACAGGAAATAGAAACAATGTTCTTTATCAACGAAGGAACATAAAACCAATTGTCCAGTTCTAAGACAAGTCCTGTAGGGAGTTTCAACAAATGCGTTCCAATGGCGACTGCAGCAACCTTTGCTCCATTCCCAACACGCAAATTTGACTCTCCCTTGACGAGTCTTATTCTATTCCTTAGCCCATGTATGTCATTACATATATGTGAGCCACACCCAGTATCCAATACCCAAGTGTTTGAGGAAATAGAATGACAATCAATAACGAAGATATCTTAAGAAGATGGGGCATCCGATGCCTTATTCTTCTTCACGGACTCAAGATAAATCTTGCACTTTCTTCGCAAATGGCTCTCCTTGCCATAATGATGGCAAGTTTCCTTTTGTGCTAGTTCTACCTTCTTAGCTTTTCTCTTCTTTCCCTTCTGCTATTCCTTTGACTTCTTCTTAGAACCTTTCTTCGAGGAATCAACTAATAGCACCGTCCCCTGCTCATGCTTCTCAGAAGACTCCACAGTCTTCAGCATATTGAGCAGTACCACAGATGAACCTTCTAGCATCTCAGAGGTGAAGAGGAGCTTTAAGACTTCGAACCTTTCGAATCTCACTTGCTCATCAACCAACTCACAAAGATGAAGGACTACGATATGAGCATCCATATGCTCATGCTACTTTCGTAGCATGGGTTCCATCGCGGCTAGCATGATGCAACTCATTTGTTCAGAATCACTCACATGTTTCTGATAGGCCAACAATTGGTCCAGAGTTGCATCGTCACTAGGACGGGCGGGAAGAGGCGCTTCGAGGACATTTACAAGCTTTTCAACCTTGAGAACAATTCTCAAGCTTCTAAGCTAGTCCATGAAGCTCGGCCCAGTCAATTTATTCGAATCCAAAACGGAACGCAAATTCAAAGACATCATGATCAATCTTAGAAATACAAAATGAGCATATATGAGAAAATGATTTTAAAAAATGCATCAATATACATTTATAAATCCCATTCATTTTTCGAATTTCAAAAACCCCAAAATCACTTCAGGAGATTGTAGGTCCATCTCCGAATGGGCTGATATCCATCATAGTTATGAACAACCTTGGAGAGAGTCCAACAAGCCATTCATAACTACGACAGTAGGTATCGTCTATACCGATTGCATATCACGTATATGCAACTATCACAATGTGCTATCAACTAATTGAATGTTCACACATACATCGGGTTGTTAACACATTAACAAGTATGCATCATATGCATAGCACCCAACTTCACCTCCCTTTACATCGGCCTTGGAGAGAGTCCAACAAGCCGATGCTCCAGGTTAAAGCCAACCCATTAATTGGGAAATAGTTTTAATATGGTTAGAGCGCATTCAACCAATTATCCCAGCTTGGAGAGAGTCCAACAACCAAAGCTAACGATTGACCTCTGACTCTTACCATATTAGTATTAAACTATTCCATGGTTTGAACATGTTCGGGTTCGAGCCGGGGTTGGAGAGAGTCCAACAACCCAATAAAGAAACGGAACTCTGGTTCTAACCATATTAATGGAAGGTGTAGGCTTTAATATTGTTTAAGGGTTTTTATGTCTCATCCTCTTTGCATGCAAATAACTATTATCTACATGGCATGGCATACATGGCATACATCTACATGTCACGACACGGATGACATAATGTTATGCATCTAATGCAATTACATGGTATACAATTATGTCATGTATATATTTCCTTATATGTCATAACTATTTATGGAAATAAAATATGTTTAAGATTTGATTCTCCAAATCAAATCATAATTTAATTAGGAAACAAATTTCCAAATCTAATCACATATTTTATTCATGGAATTATTTGATTAAGGAAAATCTATTTAGGAAACCAATTTCCTAAATCATTAAAACTACTTATGGAAATAAAATATTTTAAGATTTGATTTCCCAAATCAAATCATGATTAAATTAGGAAAAAAATTTCCAGAATCTAATCAAATATTTTATTTATGGAAAATATCAATTTCCATAAATACTTCCAACTTTCCAAAAGTGGAAGATTTCCATAAATACTTCTAGACTTTCCAAAATTGAAAAATTTCCATAAATACTTCTAAATTTCCAAAATTAGAAAATTTCCAGAAATACATTATGACTATCGCAAAACTATTTTTTATGATTATGTTGAAACACAACCTGGGCTCTGATACCACTGTTGGGTTTCCGGCACTGCGGCGTGTGTGTGTTCGATCATGTTTCGTAAACATGAACACAGCGGAAGCAATAAAAAATAATAAATACTCCTATTTATTACAACACACACAACACACGCATGCATATTACAACAAATGTAGACATAACCGTAAATTTAAATTTGCAATAAAAAGGAAATTTATCTACGTTATACCTTTCGTATGACGTGTAGCGGGAACGGCATCAACCGGAATGATTCTCGCTAGAATCGTCTCTATCCGTATCCACGCCGAGTTCCTCGGGATGACTTCGCTAAGCCACGAGCTTCGTCTTCGTACGGGTTACTAGCCTCGTGTTGAAGACGACGTGATCGAGAGATGATCACGATCCGAATCCAAATTCGGATCCTAAGACGAGTCCTCAAATCTTGCTTCTCCGGAGAGGTATTCATCAACCGATTGACGAATCCTTCGTCCTCCACCTCAGAGGATTATCGGAGATCGAATCCCCGGTAATTTAGCCGCTGTCGGAGCTCTAACCGTCGTCAAAACAACGCTCCGACGAGAGGAGAAGAAGTTGTCCAGAAAACTGGACAGCTTGGTGGAGGAGTAGGCGCCGACCAAAACAAGGAAGCCAAGTGCTCACCTTTTCACCGAGGCCTAGGAAGATCACCGGAGGGTTCACCGGCTGAAGCTTGGACGCCAGCAAGGAGATGGACGGCAACACACAAGCTGGGCGGCGACAATGGAGTTGACGCCAACAAGAGGAAGGGGTTTGGGCGGCCAAGCTTGATTAGGGCTTTGGATTAGGGTTTAAGCCCTATTGTATAGAGAACTAATTCTCTTAATGGTTAATGGATCATATCCATAAAGCCCGTTAACCCGCTCCATTAAGATAAGTTAAAATAAAGCAAACCATGATGGTTTATTTTAAGTTAAAATGAACCGAACCAACTTTTTGGTTCATTCGTTTAAAATAAACCAAACCCCTTTGGTTTATTCTCATCCATTGGATTAGAACCAAACCATTTTGGTTCATCCATTACGTCTTCATAAGACGCGGCCCATCCACACTTTCATTGCGACTGAAACGATTTCATGCTCACTTCATGTTTGGTCCAACCAAACCTTGTTTCTCTCGGTCTGAGAATCCCATTCTCAAGCTCGTTTTAAATCCTTTGGATTACGCTCATTGTGCGTGTGACCAAATAGGTTCTTGGTTTATGTTGGTCGTCTATAATTAACAATTAATTATAGAACAATCATGAGTGGCACCTAGTAGTACATCATGATCCCCAATTAATCGAAAAGATCAACGGTTGATCCAGAACTATTTCTGAAACCCTTCAGTAGCTCGAATGATTCGTGCCCCATTCCCTTCACTCATCTTATACCCATTTGGTTCAGGACATGGTCTATAGTTTCAGTCCCCACTAGGCTGACTACGTCACACCTAGCCCAAGTATCATTTCCTCGTCCTACGGATTCTAGTTACTCCACATGTATCGAGGAGTACCTTACTCTAAACATGTAATGCTTTGGCCAAAGACTTTAGTAACAATCCGACGAGAGGTCATGGGTATACATCTCCTCGCAAGGAGTGGTGAATCCTTTATAGGCTATTCAAACACCTTCGATCACTTCGACTTATACCCAATCATCCCGGGTTCACATCTCCTTAGAGATGTTTGTTTAAGATGTCAAAGCATAAGTCTCCATGATCAAGATGACTTGAATACCGCAAGTCAAAGGAACATCGCACTTAAGCCATAGTAAGAACTTCATTGACATATCTATATATGCAGAGAACCATATGAAGTCTTACGGCTGGTCACTCCAATGAACTAGTTACCATAACTAGCATCCACGATTAACTCCGGACATCACTATGTCACCAGCCAGTGAGAATCAGCTGCTTGGATACACCAAGGAGTATACCTCGTGCTAGTCTCGATAGAATTGATGGTGTTCAAATCCATCAATTCATCGACTAGGGATAATTCCGATACATCACAGTTACACATGTAGAGATACTCACTAGTTGTGATCCAATCTCAAATTCTCTCATGCTGTGAATCGTATCGTGGACATTCAGTAAATGAGTTTAAGATCCAATCAAATACATAAAACATGTATACTCAAATAGTGAATCTTCATTTATCATATAAATGGTTCATACATAAGGCGATTGCCTTAGGACATCTCTCACATATTACTAACACATGGTAGATCATGTTATTAGCTCCTTGTAGTGTATAAGTAAAGGTTCACAACTGAGATGACTTTAGACAAACCATTAGTATGGTTGTAGTGTGATTTGGTATTAGTTTATCTTGACCATAGAATCACACAAGTACACTTTGTGTGTATTGAGCAGGACCGACTTAGAGGTGATTCGATTCATTGCTGACTACATAATCGAATCGGACCTCAGATATTATATTGTACATGCTCTTAATCCCGATATAATAACGGGCACATATACTTAGTATTTATTTCTTTGATTTACCAATGGGCGAGATTAATAGAGTAAATCGATAGGCTCGGTAAGTTGGGGAATGGTATTATTTATATGGTGTGTCGTTGATTATAGGAGAAAATCGTGTCCTATATATTAGGAGGATGATGTCCCCTTGACGAGCTTATAAGGTTCATCATGTAAACCCTGTAGGTGGACTTGGTCCGGCATGATGATAAGGTTGAGTGGTACTACTCATGGAGTTAGATGTTGATTGATTAATTGTCAGTAAATTAATTAATCGACGGACATTCGAGATCTTAAATAAGAGGAGATAAATGTACAAATAATATATGGAGCCCATATTAATTTATGGGTGTTGGTGAGGTAGATCAATGATAATCCTCTAGTGAAATGGATTATCATTAATGGATCGGACTTTATGTGGGCTTGATCCATTGGGTGGCCAAGATCCAACTCCTCCTCATGGTCCATATTGTAGCCTATTAAAACCTAATGGAGCCTAGATCCAATGATGGAAAACAAAACTCTAGATCCGACGGTGGAGATTAAAACTCTAGATCTGACAGTTGAGATTAAATCTCTAGATCCGATGATTGAGATTAAATCCCTAGGACTGACGGTGGAGATTAAAAGGAGGCTTAAGCCTAACTCTATAAATATGGACTTAAGGCTTGGGCGTGGGAAAAAGAATAAGAGAGATTAGGGTTTTGCTTCCCTTAGCTTGGGCGGCAAGAAACCCTAGGAATATTAGGGTTTTGGTTGGGCGGCTAGGGTTTGGGAGGTGGCTTGGGCGGCAACAATTGGAGAGCTTCCTTTCATTTTTCTAAGGTGTTGTCGGTGCCCATCTTTTTCCCCTCTACCTTGGCTGGCGTTCAACGTATTCCTCTTCTTCTCCTTGTCCGGTGGAAACAAGTGCTAGGGTTGTTCCTTGGAGCTCTTTGTCGGCGCCCACACTCCTTACACCTCTCTTTGGGCCGGCGGCAAGCATCAAGCTTGGAGCTTGATCGTTGGTCCTAGATAAGAGAAGAGTTTCGTTTCTATACTTCCTCTTGTTCAGAGCGAGGAAGAAACGAAGATTGGTGATCTAGGAGGCTTCGACTTTTGGAAGATCGTTGCCCACAAGACGTCCAAATGGAGGATGGACATACAATAGAAGATCAAGAGGTATAATGTTTATTTATATTCTTTTGTATTATATAAATAATTGTTTTTCAATTATAAGTATGTTGTATGTTTTGTTATGTGGCTATATTAACTTGGACCCCGAATACAAACACAAAAGTCGGCGATCCGTACATCGTCTATTCCGCGAATAATCATAGAATAGAGGTTGGTTTCTTGAACAACAAGTTTGTTCAAGTGACTTGTCATGCCCGCCCCTTCTCGTACTCTAGAGGGGGAGGAAGGGTGGAGTGACGCGATCATACATGCGTGCATATACAGCGGAAGACTTTAAACTTTTAAAAAAAAACATAAAACATGGGACATGCATTTACCTTCAACCATGCAAATAACTCAACATTCTTAACCATGTAACATGTGAACATTTACTAAGCATGCATAATCATCTCATAAGGAGACTACTTAGTTCAAGTTCATGATAATCAAACTAATGGACACCAAGTAGCAACCATCAAAACATCAAGTAGTGATCAACTCTTAACAACTAACATGCAAAACTTTAAAACATGCATAAGTCTTGAAACATAAAACAGATCTCCTCCACCATGCCACTGCCACACACACTTTGCCCCTCCTGCTGCTCCCTTTAGTTTAGCCATTCTTTACCCTTATCTATAGTACAAGGGAAACATGAAACTATAAGCACTTAGGCTTATTAAGATCCTTTCCTACTCACAAAGGCATACATCAAGAATTAGACATAGAGTAGTGACTGTTGGTGATCAATTTGAAGGTAGAGGGGGGGGGGTGAATAGCTTGTTTTTCGTCTCTACAAAAATATTAGCTGAAGCACAACAAAAATAATAATAACACAAATGAAAAACAATGCTAACACGATTCTTTTATGTGGTTCGGAGATAGCGCTCCTACTCCACGGTGATCCTTGAGGTGGATCAACCCTTATCAATACCACTATGAAGCTTTCCTTAACAACACTTCTCCTCTTCTTACAAAAGATGTAGATGAAGCTTAAAGAAGAGAAAGAGATTTAGAATAACTAGAAAGTTTTGAAAAATCGTGGAGGCTTGAGAGTATAATCAGAGAATAAGCATTAACCCCAAAAACCTCCACCATCCCTCTTTTTATAGAGAGAAGGCTGATTTTCCCATCGGAGCACCATCAGTCGACTGTCGGCATGGTTAACGACTTCTGAATAGCCGGATTCGCGGGATTCAGAGTCATTTCCTCCAACGACATTCTCATCAGTCGACTGATCCCTCCATCAGTCGACTGATGGAGTGATCAGTCGAGTCATCATAGGCGGCAGTTGAGTGAGATTCCATTCTGTGCCCGTGTTTAACTTGATTAGTCGACTGCCACTGTTGGCAGTCGACTGATCGCAACATCAGTCGACTGCCATGGCCAAAGAAGTCAACTGATCGTCAGGGTTTCATCCTGACTCAGTAGAGCACCTAACCAGTCAACTGATACATCGTATCAGTCGACTGATACTCATCAAGTATGAATAATTTATACTTGATTTCACACCCTAGACCTAGACTCTACCTTCTAGCTCTTCCTTAAGCCTTGCTCCTCCAGGATCCCTCCGAGTCCTGGACTTGTTCATCCTTTGCGCTTTGCTTTCAAGAGCTTCCTTCGGTTTTGTCATATCTTGGGTTTCCCTTTGCCAAATCGTTCTTGGACTTTATGCCGCCAAGTCTACATGCTTGGACTTACACTGCCATGACTTGCCTTTGGACTTCCTTTTCAAGATCCATTTGGACTTAATGCCGCCAAGACAACATTCTTGGTCTTATGCCACCAAACCTTTACCTTGGACTTCACTTGCCAAGATCATACTTGGACTTTGCCTTTACCAAGTCTTCATACTTGGATTTCCCTGTCACTTGAACATTGTCACAATTAGATCACAAATTGTTGCCTAACTTAGATGATTATCCAAATATCAAAACATATGAATGATTGGGGCATTGTTGCACCAACAGTGACATGTTCATCAAGACAACATATAGGCATAGCATACATATAAAAGTAGTGACATGATCATTTAAGAATATATAAGCATAGCATTCATATAAAAGTAGTGGCATGATCATTTAAGAACATATAAGCATAGCATTCATATAAAAGTAGTGGCATGATCATTTATGAATATATAAGCATAGCATTCATATAAAAGTAGAGACATGATCATTTAAGAACAAATATCATAAAACATAATAATCACATAGACATGAAAGGGGTGTATGCAAGATGTTCTTTGAAAACATATATTTTATAGGTACTTAAACATAATCTCAACATGGAGGGCCCAGCATTGTACCACATACATCATCATCTCTGTGCGCATCCCTAAATAGATCCGAGGTAGCTAATCTCGAACCTACTAGAGTACTTGGTCCGTACTATAACCGTCGACCTAGGGGCAACATAGAAGCCCATCCTAGGCCCGTACTACGACCGTCGACCTAGGGCAACTTAGGAGCCCATCCCGTACTAGGTCCGTACTATGACCATCGACCTAGGGGCACGTAGAAGCCCATCCCTTGGACCTTGCTAGGGTCCGGTACAATCCATACAAAAGTAAAATAGCATATCATGTTCCTTATCATAACATATCATTAAGAGTGCTCTTAGTCCCCATTCATAGGAAAGCATCGCTTAGGAATTTCATCATAGATACTTGTTCATCATGACGCAATGAGCATAACATAATCATACATTCATACAATTAACAAGGACATAAGGTAGTGGCATAAAAAATTTATGCTATCATAAATTCTAACTATCAACGTGTTAACATCATATATAGATATATCATGGCATGGAAGATCATGGGTGAGCATGAACAAGGTTTGGCCGAAACTTCCAAGGGGGAATCTTACGAATTCAAACCCTAATTCAACTTGTACAAGGTCTAACTAACATCATGCAAACATCATATACATATATATCATGGCATGGAAGATCATTGGTGAGCATAAACCTATCATGGCCGAAACATCCAAGGAAGGTTTGTAAGAATTCAACACCCAAACAACTTACTCAAAGCCTAACTAACATCATGTTAATATCTTATATACATGTAGCATGGCATGGTAGGTCATTAGTAGGCACATACATGATCTTGGCCAAAACCCTTGTGGAGGTTTTTAAGGGTTCAAATGCTCAAACAACTTACACAAAGCCTAACTAACATCATATTAACATCTTATATACATGAAGCATGGCATGGAGGATCATTAGAGGACATGAACATGGGTTGGCTGAAACCCTAAGGGAGGGTCTTAGGAAATCTACACCCAAAAAATTTGTGCAAAGCCTATCTATCAACATGTCAGCATCATATATATTTAAAACATGGCAAGGTGGATCATTGGTGAGCATGAACACATCTTGGCCGAAACCCTAAGGAAGGGTCTTAGGAAATCACACCCAAACAACTTGTACAAAGCTTATCTATCAACATGTTATCATCATATACATATAAAACATGGCATGGAAGATCATTAGAGGACATGAACATGGGTTGGCCGAAACTTTCAAAGGGGGGGTTTGAACTCAAACACTCAAACAACTTGTACAAAGCCTATCTATCAACATGTTATCATCATATACATATAAAACATGGCATGGAGGATCATTAGAGGACATGAACATGGGTTGGCCGAAACATTCAAAGAGGGGTTTGAACTCAAACACTCAAACAACTTGTAGAAAGCCTATCTATCAACATGTTATCATCATATACATATAAAATATGGCATGGAAAATCATTAGAGGACATGAACATGGGTTGGCCGAAACTTTCAAAGAGGGGTTTGAACTCAAACAATCGAAACAACTTGTACTGCAAGTCAGGGGATTACTTACATCCTCTCGCTTGTTTAGTATACGGATATACCCTAGGTGGTGCCAAGACAAGAGCTCTTTTCTTGCTTCTTGAGTTTTCAGAAATGGGATAAAGGAGAGGGGTGTTTTCGGTGGAGGAAGAAGAAAGAAAGAAGAGAAGCATACTTATGGTTCTCTTGTCTCCTCATTACCGCTATTTATTCAATTGAAGGTGTCCCTTTGCCTCCCCTACCCTTATCTATCATTTCCCTTACCCTTCTAACAGCACAACCCTATTGGGTTTCTGGTTATCAAATGCATCTTAAGGTTTAGTTATCTGCTTGGAGGTTCAGGGTTCAAACCCTGGGCAATGCATCCTTTTTGGCTCTATTTTCTTTTATTTTTTAATGTGCCCACATAAAGCCCATTATAATTATGAAAAATTCTTAAAAAATTTGCTAGATATTTTACGGGCGTTACAGTCCTTCATACCTTTTAAAAGTTTCATCCTCGATACATAGAACAACTATGGATACTTCTGTTTCATGTCCTCCTCGCGTTCCCAGGTGGCTTCTTTGTACCGTTTACTTTGCCACAAGACCTTCACTAAGGGCACCTCTTTATTCCTTAGTCTTTTTACTTCTCGGTCTAGTATCTGGATAGGCCGACTTTCATAACTCAGGTTCTCTTGAACTTGCACTGTTTGTGGCTCAATCACTTGGTCTGTACTGGAAATGCACTTCTTGAGCATCGAAACGTAGAACACGTTGTGAATAGCTGACATCTCTTGAGGAAGCTCTAGCTCGTAAGCTACCATGCTGACTCTCTTTAGTATCGGATACGGTCCCACATAGCGCGGACTCAGCTTACCCTTTCTTCCGAATCTCATCACTCTCTTCATAGGGGCTACTTTGAGGAATACCAGATCCCCGACTTCGAATTTCAACAGTCTACGCCGCATATCTGCATAGCTCTTTTGCCGGCTCTAAGCAGTTTCAATTCTTTGGCAGATGTTTTGTTATAGCTCGGGTGGTATCGTCAACGAAATCTGTTTGGAGTCCCATCCCCTTCTTTTCACCACCCTCATACTAGCATATAGGGGATCTACATCTCCTCCCGTATAGAGCCTCATAAGGTGTCATTCCAATAGTATCTTGGTAGCTATTATTGTAGGTGAATTCTGCCAAGCATAAGTATCGACACCAGCTCCCTTTGAAATCCAAGGCACAAGCTCGTAACATATCCTCCAATACTTGGTTCACCCTTTCTGTCTGTCCATCGGTCTGAGGATGAAAGGCAGTACTGAATAATAGCTTCGTGCCAAGGGCCTTCTGAACACATTCTCAGAAATGGGAAATAAAGCGACTATCTCTATCAGAAATGATGGTCTTAGGAATCCCATGTAATCTGATAATTTTCCTAGCATATAATTGAGCCAGTTGCTCAGTCGAGTAGGCCATCTTTATTGCTAAGAAGTGGGCAGACTTCGTCAATCTATCCACGATCACCCATATAGTGTCATATCCGATCGTCGTCTTGGGTAGTCCTGAGATGAAATCCATAGAAATATCTTCCCATTTTTATTCTGGAATTTGGATTGGCTGCAGTGTTCCTCCAGGTCTCTGGTGTTCTGCTTTAACCCTCCGCAGTCGTGCAGTAATCGACATACTGAGCCACATCTCTTTTCATACCAAACCACCAGAACTTCCCTTTCAGATCTTGGTACATCTTGGTGGATCCAGGATGCATCGCATAGGGAGTTCAGTGAGCTTCCTAAAATATCTTCTTCAATAATTCTGGATCATCGAGAATACATAAACGATCCCTGAGGTATAGTACTCCACTGTGAAAGATACGAAATCCCTCATTCTTCCATTCTAGGACCTCTTGCTTGATCCTTTGGATGCTTGGGTCACGATCTTGCTTTTATAAGATATCGTCGAACAATGTCAGTGCTATCGTCTTGGTAGAAAGTATTCCGGATATGATTTCAACCCTATAACACATAATTTCCTTTTCTAGGGGACAAGATAATACCGATAGAGACATCAAGGGGGCACAGGACTTCCTGCTGAGTGCATCAGCCACTTTTTTCGCTTTTCCTGGATGGTAAAAGATCTCGCAGTCATAATCCTTGACTAGCTCGAGCCATCTGCATTGTCTCATGTTTAGATCTTTCTATGTGATGAAATATTTCAGACTATGGTGATCCTTATAAATCCTACACTGATCTCCATATAGATAATGCCTCCATGTTTTGAGAGCAAAGACCATGGCCGCTAGCTCTAGATCGTGAGTGGGATAATTCATTTCATGTTCCTTGAGTTGCCTAGAGGCGTAGGCAATGACTTTGCCATTCTACATGAGTACAGCTCCGAGTCCCAACTTAGAAGCGTCACTGTACATGTTGAAGCCTTCGTTACTGTCCAGAAGAGCAAGGATTGGAGCACTGATCAGTCTCCTTTTCAATTCCATGAAACTCTTCTCGCAGTCATCCGTCCATTCATACTTTTTGATCTTTCTGGTGAGAACTGTCATAGGGGCTGCAATTCTAGAGAAGTCCTCTACAAACTTCCTATAGTAGCTTGCTAGTCCGAGAAAGCTTCTGATTTCGTTGGCATTCTTTGGCATGTTCCAGTTACCCACAACTTCAATCTTTATTGGGTCTACCATCACTCCGTGCTTGGATATAATGGATATAACGTGTCCCAAAAATAATACTTGATCGAGCCAGAACTCGCATTTGGAGAACATTGCATACACCGCTTCAAGAATCTAATACCATATTCAGTGTTCATGCACTTCTTGGGTTCTCGAATATATCAAGATATCGTCGATGAAAATGATCACAAATTTATCGAGGAATGCCGAGAATACCCGATTCATCGATCCATGAACATAGCAGTGCATTCACTCAAAAGGCATAACTACGAACTCATAATGTCCGTATCTTGTCTCGGAAAGTCTTCTGTATATCATCCGGTTTCACTTTCACTTGATGATAGCCGCACTCTGATCAATCTTAGAGAAGACGGTGGCACCCTTTAACCGGTCGAATAGGTCATCAATCCGCGGGTAAAGGGTAAATTTCTCGATCGTCACATTATTTAGTTTAGTCTATGCACATTCGCATAGACCCATCTTTCTTCTTTACCAAATAGTATCGAGCTCCCATGGAGAGCGACTTGGGCGATAAGTCCCTTGTCGAGTAACTCTGTAGCTGTCCCTAAGTTCCTTCAATTCCACGCCATACTGCTAAGGTGCTTTAGAGATCGGGTTAGTACCAGAATCAATTCGATCTCAAATTCAATTTCTATCGTGAGCTAACTCGTAGTTCATCCGGGAATAACTCGGGTAGTTGCATACAACTCGACATCTTCTAGCTTTTGGTCCTCACTTGACTTGTATCAACCGCATGTGCTAGAAACCCAAAGTGCATCCACTGCCTAACATCTTATGCGGCCTTTAGAGCCGATAGAAATTTATCGATTCTTTCCTTGGCTCTCCAATAAATTCAAACATAGGTCTGCCTCCTACTGAAGACCACTTTTCTTTACGACACTGATCAAGCACCGTACTTACTTAAGAAATCCATGCCCAATATGATATCATAATCCTGCATGTCGAGCACTATCAGATCACAGTAGAGTTCTCTGTCTGTGATTCTGATGGGTGCAGCTCGCAGTATATGAGTAGAGGGCATCACTTCTCCCGAGGGCAGTGTCGTTAATAACTTGCGATCCAAAGCTTGTGGTGGCATGTCCATCTTCTTTGTGAAAGGTGTAGAGACAAACGAGTGTGTTGCCCCAATATCAAATAATACAGTAGCATACTGACAGAAAATAAATATCTAACCTGTGACAACCGTAGAAGCGTTCACCACATCTTCTTCGGTGAGATAGAATACCTTGACATTCGTTGTAACTGGCGGGGCTTCCAATCTCCCTTTCCAAGTACTCTCGGTTCTCTGACCTCCTGACTGGGCTTGACTCTTGCCTTCATTCAGTGTCTTCTTTTGGTGGTTAATGTTGTTCAAGTAGTGCTCGGTGATCAGGGCACTACTGAACAACTCCTCTGTAGTCTGCGATCTATTAACTCCGCCGGCCACGTTCAGAGCTATCTCTGCCTGAGCATCTTCAAAGATGAGTCCGACTTTCTCTTCTCAGATCGACCAACTCTGGGCATAGGCGTGTGAGTCAGTTGAATCTCTTCACAGTTTCACTAACTGATAGGTCACCTTGCCGGAACGCGGTGAACTCGTCGTAATGCTTGTTTGTCACCCGCATATGGAAGAATTCTTCGAAAAATTCATATTCGAAGTCTGTCCATCTCATATGATTCACTTGCCTCTTTGCTTTAACCCTTTCCCAACACATTCGAGCATCTCCCGAAAGGCAAAATGATGCACACTTAATCTTCTCATATTCAGGCCAGTCCAGTAGCTCTAAAAAGCTTTCCACAGTCTTGAACCAGGCCTGGGCATCCCATGGTTCACCAGTACAAGAGAAATTTTCCGACTTCAGCCTCTGCCACTGGATTAGGTAAGCTTCTTGTCGAACTATCGGGCTAGGGCCTGCTGGTGGGGCGGTAGGGTTTCCTCCCTGGTTCATTAAAGCATTTATTACTTGTTGTTGCTCTTTGACTCGACGTTGGAGTTTAGTAACCACATGCGTAAGGTCAAGTGAGGGTGCTATCTCATCAACTCTATTACTGCGTCTCCCAGCCATGTTTATCTTCATATATTATAATGAGGCTAGCATAAGATTATCATACATATATTCATGCATATTGAAACTAAAGGCTAGCATAAGATTATCAAACATATATTCATGCATATTTAAACTAAAAGCATTTCTTATCATACATGAAAGAAATAGAGTATGCATAGAATTTCTTACTTGGAGCAGCAGGATAGGAGCTTGAAGTGTGTGTAGTGGAAAGGCAGATCTGCTCTGATACCAACCTATCACGCCTGCCCCTTCTCGTACTCTAGAGGGGGAGGAAGGGTGGCGCGACACGATCATACATGCGTGCATATACAGCGGAAGACTTTAAACTTTAAAAAAAAAACATAAAACATGAGACATGCATTTACCTTCAACCATGCAAATAAATCAACATTCTTAACCATGTAACATGTGAACATTTACTAAGCATGCATAATCATCTCATAAGGACACTACTTAGTTCAAGTTCATGATAATAAACATAATGGACACCAAGTAGCAACCATCAAAACATCAAATAGTGATCAACTCTTAACAACTAACATGCAAAATTTTAAAACATGCATAAGTCTTGGAACATAAAACAAATCTCCTCCACCATGCCACTGCCACACACACTTTGCCCCTCCTGCTGCTCCCTTTAGTTTAGCCATTCTTTATCCTTATCTGCAGTATAAGGGAAACATGAAACTATAAGCACAGAGGCTTATTAAGATCCTTTCCTACTCACAAAGCCATACATCAAGAATTCGACATAGAGTAGTGACATATTCATCTAGACAACATATAGGCATAGCATTACTATAAAAGTAGTGACATGATCATTTAAGAACATATAAGCATAGAATTCATATAAAAGTAGTGGCATGATCATTTAAGAACTTATAAACATAGCATTCATATAAAAGTAGTGCCATGATCATTTAGGAACATATAAGCATAGCATTCATATAAAAGTAGAGACATGATCATTTAAGAACATATATCAGAAACATTATAATCACATAGACATGAAAGGGTATATGCAAGATGTTCTTTGAAAACATATATTTTATAGGTACTTAAGCATAATCTCAACATGGAGGGCCCGACATTGTACCACATACATCATCATCTTTGTGTGCATCCCTAAATACACCCGAGGTAGCTAATCCTGAACCAACTAGGGTACTAGGTCCGTACTACGACCGTCGACCTAGGGGCAACATAGGAGCCCATCCTAGGCCCGTACTATGACCGTCGACCTAGGGTAATTTAGTAGCCCAACCCGTACTAGGTTCGTCTATGACCGTCGACCTAGGGGCACGTAGGAGCCCATCCCTTGGACCTTGCTAGGGTCCGGTACAAGCCATACAAAAGAAAAATAGCATATCATGTTCCTTATCATAACATATCATGTTCCATATCATAACATATTATATTCCTTTTCATAACATAAAGAGTGCTCTTAGTCCCCATTCATAGGGAAGCGTCTCTTAGGCATTTCATCATACATACTTGTTCATCATGATGCAATGAGCATTACATAATCATACATTCATATAATTTACATGGACATAAGGTAGTGGCATAAACAAATCATGCTATCATAAAGTCTAACTATCAACGTGTTAACATCATATATAGATATATCATGGCATGGAAGAACATGGGTCAGCATGAACAAGGTTTGGCTGAAACTTTCAAGGGGAATCTTACGAATTCAAACCCTAATTCAACTTGTACAAGGTCTAACTAACATCATGCTAACATCATATACATATATATCATGGCATGGAAGATCATTGGTGAGCATAAACTTATCATGGCCGAAACATCAAAGGAAGGTTTGTAAGAATTCAACACCCAAACAACTTACTCAAAGCCTAACTAACATCATGATAACATCTTATATACATGTAGCATGGCATGGTAGGTCATTATTAGGCACATACATGATCTTGGCCGAAACCCTAGTGGAGGTTTTTAAGTGTTCAATTGCTCAAACAACTTAAACAAAGCTTAACTAACATCATATTAACATCTTATATACATGTAGCATGGCATGGAGGATCATTAGAGGACATGAACATGGGTTGGCCGAAACCCTAAGGGAAGGTCTTAGGAAATCTACAACCAAACAACTTGTGCAAAGCCTATATATTAACATGTCAGCATCATATATATATAAAACATGGCAAGGGGGATCATTGGTGAGCATGAACACATCTTGGCTGAAACCCTAAGGAAGGCTCTTAGGAAATCACACACAAACATCTTGTACAAAGCCTATCTATCAATATGTTTTCATCATATACATATAAAACATGGCATGGAAGATCATTAGAGGACATGAACATGGGTTGGCCAAAACTTTCAAAGAGGGGTTTGAACTCAAACACTCAAACATCTTGTACAAAGCCTATCTATCAACATGTTATCATCATATACATATAAAACATGGCATGGAGGATCATTAGAGGACATGAACATGGGTTGGCCAAAACTTTCAAAGAGGGGTTTGAACTCAAACACTCAAACAACTTGTACAAAGCCTATCTATCAACATGTTATCATCATATACATATAAAACATGGCTTGAAAGATCATTAGAAGACATGAACATGGGTTGGCCAAAACTTTCAAAGAGGGGTTTGAACTCAAACAATCGAAACAACTTGTACAATAGGTGAGGGGATTACTTACATCCTTTCGCTTGTTTAGTATAAGGATATACCCTAGGTGGTGCCAAGACAAGAGCTCTTTTCTTGCTTCTTGAGTTTTCGGAAATGGGAGAAAGGTGAGAGAGGTTTTTGGTGTTGGAACAAGAAAGGAAGAAGAGAAGGATACTTGTGGTTCTCTTGTCTCCACATTACCCCTATTTATTCAATTAAAGGTGTCCCTTTTGTTGGGTTTCCGGCACCGCGGCGTGTGTGTGTTCGATCATGTTTCGTAAACATGAGCACAGCGGAAGCAATTAAAAAATAATAAATCTATATTTATTACAACACACACAACACACGCATGCTATTACAACAAGTGTAGACATAACCGTAAATTAAAATTTGCAATATAAGGAAATTAAACTACGTTATACCTTCCGTATGACGTGTAGCGGGAACGGCATCAACCGGAACGATCCTCGTAAGAATCGTCTCTATCCGTATCCACGCCGAGCTCCTCGGGATGACTTCGCTAAGTCACGAGCTTCGTCTTCGTACGGGTTACTAGCCTCGTGTTGAAGACGACGTGATCGAGAGATGATCACAATCCGAATCCAAATTCGGACCTAAAAACAAGTCCTCAAGACTTGCTTCTCCGGAGAGGTATTCGTCAACCGATTGACGAATCCTTCGTCCTCCACCTCAGAGGATTACCGGAGATCAAATCCCCGGTATGTTAGCCGCTGTCGAGCACTAACCGTCGCCCAAACGACGCCCGACGAGAGAAGAAGCTGTCCAGAAAACTGGACAGCTTGGTGGAGGATATAGGCGCCGCCAAAGAGGAGATGGAGGCTCACCTTACACCGAACCCAAGGGAGATCACGGAGGGTCGCCGGAGGTCCACCGGCCAAGCTTGACGCCGCAAAGAGATTGCATCAGCTCAATGAGGTTAAGGGCTGCTCTTGTTGTTGACGCCAACAACAAGAGGGAGAGAGGTGGGGCCAATTAGGGTTGCCTCAAAAATTAGGTTTTAGAAAACCCTTAAGCCCTATTTTATAGAGAACTAATTCTCTTAATGGTTAATGGATCATATCCATAAAGCCCGTTAACCCGCTCCATTAAGATAAGTTAAAATAAACCAAACCAAGATGGTTTATTTTAAGTTAAAACAAACCGAACCAACTTTTGGTTCATTCGTTTAAAATAAACCAAACCCTTTGGTTTATTCTTATCCATTGGATTAGAACCAAACCATTTTGGTCCATCCATTATGTCTTCATAAGACACTGCCCATCCACGCTTCCATTGCGACCGAAACAATTTCAAGCTCGCTTTATGTTTGGTCCAACCAAACATAGTTTCTCTCGGTCTGAGAATCCCATTCTCAAGCTCGTTTTAAATCCTTTGGATTACACTCGTTGTGCGTGTGACCAAATAGGTTCTCGGTTTATGTTGGCCGTCTATAATTAACCATTAATTATAGAACGATCATGAGTGGCACCTAGTAGTACATCATGATCCCCAATTAATCGAAAAGATCAACGGTTGATCCCGAACTATTTCTGAAACCCTTCAGTAGCTTGAATGATTCGTGCCCCATTCCCTTCACTCATCTTATACCCACTTGGTTCAGGACATGGTCTATAGTGTCAGTCCCCACTAGGCTGACTACGTCACACCTAGCCCAAGTATCATTTCCTCGTCCTACGGATTCTAGTTACTCCACATGTATCGAAGAGTACCTTACTCTAAACATGTAATGCTTTGGCCAAAGACTTTAGTAACAATCCGACGAGAGGCCATAGGTATACATCTCCTCGCAAGGAGTGGTGAATCCTTTATAGGCTATTCAAACACCTTCGATCACTTCGACTTATACCCAATCATCCCGGGTCCACATCTCCTTAGAGATGTTTGCTTAAGATGTCAAAGCATAAGTCTCCATGATCAAGATGACTTGAATACCGCAAGTCAAAGGAACATCGCACTTAAGCCACAAGAAGAACTTCATTGACATATCTATATATGCAGAGAACCATATGAAGTCTTACTACGGTCACTCCAATGAACTAGTTACCATAACTAGCATCCACGATTAACTCCGGACATCACTATGTCTCCAGCCAGTGAGAATCAGCTGCTTGGATACACCAAGGAGTATACCTCGTGCTAGTCTCAACAGAATTGATGGTGTCCAGATTCATCAATTCATCGACTAGGGATAATTCCGATACATCACAATTACACATGTAGAGATACTCACTAGTTGTGATCCAATCACAAATTCTCTCATGCTGTGAATCGTATCGTGGACATTCAGTAAATGAGTTTAAGATCCAATCAAATACATGAAACATGTATACTCAAATAGTGAATCTTCATTTATCATATAAATGGTTCATACATAAGGCGATTGCCTTAGGACATCTCTCATATATTACTAACACCTTTGCCTCCCCTACCCTTATCTATCAGTTTTCTTACCCTTCTAACAGCACACCCCTGCTGGGTTTCTAGTTATCAAATGCATCTTAAGGTTTAATTATCTGCTTGGAGGTTCAGGGTTCAAACCATGGGCCATGCATCCTTTTTGGCTCTATTTTCTTTTATTTTTGAAAGAGCCCACATAAAGCCCATTATAATCATGCAAAATTCTTATAAAATTTGCTAGAAATTTTACGGGCGTTACATGACTACTCTAATTGAATAGCACGATGATGAAACAGTAGCTTGGGTAATCCCTCCTTGTCAAGGATAAATTTTTTTATCCGGGGACGTAGAAGGGATCGCCAAGAACAAGCAACCGAGTTGAAGTGGGAAGTGAAGTTTCCTACCTTCAAGTGGTATCAGAGCTTCGATTCCGCAAAACCTTCATTAGCCACATCTTTCAGCCTCACACATATCGGATCCCTCCAAGTCATCCATGACTTGTTCATCCATATGCTAGCCTTCAGGTGCTTCCATCGATCGACTATTGTCATGCTAAGCTGGTCTATAGTTCCAAGGCACATTAGGCTTACACTGCAAAGACTATCGCTTGGACTTCATCCCACTAACCATTGGACTTATGCTGCCAAGACTCCACCCTTGGACTTTACGCCACCAATGTCACCCCTTGGCCTTTCCTTGCTTACCCATGTTGGACTTTCCATTTTCCAAGACTAAAGCTTGGACTTTCCCTTGCCAAGACCTATGCTTGGACTTTCCTTGCCAACCCATGTTGGACTATCCAATTGCCATGTACCCATGACTTAGACTTTCCCTTGCCAAGTGTCCTACTTGGACTTTTCATGGCAAGTACCTATGACTTGGACTTTCCCATCATATGGTCAACCCCATGTCAACCATATAGTCAAACCATCGTCAAACATCGAAATACCCCTCGAGTCAAACTCGAGTCCGGTGAAATATAACCCGGATCGATTGCACTAGAAATCTCCCCATTACTCCTCGAGTCAAACTCGAGTCCTGTCAAATATGGCCCTGGTCCATTGAACTGATGGATATGAGACATTCCACCCTTGGGGAGAACCTTTTTGATGTATGTAAAAATAGGGGAGAATTTATGGGATTACCAGTTTGGGATAATTGGTAAGGAGATTTGAGTTAGGTAGCCTAACTCAAAGGTTTTGTGGTTTTTGTCAAACATCAAAAAGGGGAAGATTGTTGGTGTAATTGGCCCAGGTCACGATTGACCAGACTCAAGTTGGACTCGAGTAGTATTTTAATGTTTGACAATGTTTTTGGGGAGATTGTTGGTGCAATTGACCCGGGTCATATTTGACCGAACTCGAGTTTGACTCGAGGGGTATTGGGGAGATTGCTGGTGCAATCGACCCGGGTCATATTTGACCATACTCGAGTTTGTCTCGAGGGGTATTTTGATGTTTGATGATGGTTTGACCATTGTTTGACTATATGGTTGACATGTGGTTTACCATTTGATGGGAAAGTCCAAGTGGGACACTTGACAAGAGAAAGTGCAAGTCATTGGTACTTGGCAATTGGAAAGTCCAACATGGGTTGGCATGGAAAGTCCAAGCTTGAGTCTTGGTAAATGGAATGTCCAACGTGGGTTGGCAAGGGAAGTCCATGGGGTGATATTGGCGGCATAAAGTCCAAGGGTGGAGTCTTCGCAGCATAAGTCCAATGGTTTGCGACATAAAGTCCAAGCGGTAGTCTTGGCAATGTAAGCCCAATGTGCCTTGGCGGTATAGACCAGCTTAGCATGACAATAGCCAATGGAAGCACCTGAAGGCTAGTGTATGGATGAACAAGTCATGGATGACTTGGAGGGATCCGATAGGCATGAGGCTAATGGAGGTGTCTAGAAGGCTTAGGTCTAGGCTAAGGGTGGTCTAGCAAGTATGAGGGCATCATACTTGGTGTTAAAACCTTATGGATGAGGTTATCAGTCGACTGATATCATTCTTAGTCGACTGATGGGAGTCGACTAGAGTTCGACTGTAGGAGAATGGCCTGGCAGTCGACTACGAGAATTGGGCACTCGACTGATGGCCTGAGCTGTCGACTGTTATGGCTGGTAGTTGACTGATGGTCGAGTTTTTGAGAACAGAAAGTTTCCGAGTCGACTGTTAGGGTTTGACAGTCGAGTGATGACTCGATCAGTCGACTGACCGTCTATCCGTTGGAACTTATCCAATGTGGCTCGGGCCGTTGTGAGACAACAACTATAGGAGCAGTCGACTGATGGTTTCGATTAGTTGACTGCTTGGAGAAATCCAGCCCGAATGCAGGTTATAAAAGCAACTTGTGGAAATGGATTTTGGAAGCGGTTACTAGAGTGATTTGGGGTGATTTGCTGGTGCAATTCAAGGTCTCTAAGTGCAGCTCAAGCAACCAAACAAGCAAGCATCCAAAAATGCATTTGTAAAATTTTCTTTACATGTTTTTGTGAATTGTATTTGTATTTTCTTATTGTACTTTCGTTTATTGTTGTAAACTCTTGTACGAGGTTTTTCCACCTTCGACTTATTGTTGAGAAGGAGTATTTGTGATTATAGTGGTGTTTGGCATCGCTAGGGCTCGTTCGAGCCCAACCCGTGGAGTAGGAACCTTAAGGTTCCGAACCACATTACATCCTTGTGAATTTGTGTTTGTTTTAATTTTTTTTATTACTATTATATATATTTTACTACGCATAACAAGTTTTGTAGAGACGAACATGAACGAATTCCATCAACGTACGAAAATGCTATTCACCCCTTCTAACGATGATCAATTCCCCAACAATCCTGTCAAAATGACCTACTAGAATTCCTTTTAAGCCTGCACGCTTAACATTGATATTAGAACACAAGTAAGTCTAAACTTTAATTAAGGTTCATACATCAAAACCAAGGAGTGATGCTCACTGCATCAACAGTCATAAATTTCTAGCCTAATTTTCTGCCTAGATTTTAGTCGTTTCCAGCCTTGCACATGGTCCGACCGTGTGGCAGCGCCGTAAATCCTAGTAATTAGTGGTTTTCAAGCATTTATGGAAAGTTAGAGCCACCTCTATATATAGGGAACTCGTCTACGAGGATGGGGATCATGAGGGGAGTAGCCCTAGGGCTCTCAAACCTCAAGAGGAAGCCCGACGACTGGGACGGCAAGAAAGGTGCCCGAGAAGCACGGAGGCTCAGAATGGGGAGGAAGGAAGCGACTTAAAGATCCAAATCAATGCTCTAACACCGTGGAGAACAACCATGACACAACATCAGATAGAACAAAAAGTATTGCCTTTATTTTTCATTCTATTTGCATTGTAATGATTTACCTTAATATGTCTTGTGTTCATTCTCATTCATTTATGGAGTAGATACTTCGATTCTAGGATTAGGGAGTAGCTTGTGTATGTCGACATGCTAGTTCAAATATTTATTCATCTCCTTTGAATCTATTTGCAATTTATGTTGTTTAGATCAATGAGAATTATGTCTTGATTCTATTTCTACTGCACATAGCCGATACAAGGGTGGAAAACCTTTGTATCAAAAATCTAGGAAAACCAAGGAGGAACATTGCGGTCATCCTCCCTCCCATAATCCTAGAAAGTAGAATATGATAGAGTAGGATATGAAATATGATCCGTCTCTTAATAGGGATTACTAGGACATCCTCATATCTAAATAACCTATCTAAGTAGAAGACCCAAAGTAGGAGACATTAACTCTAGAAGGGTTGAGGGACCCTAGTCATAGGGGGCTCCCAATGCTCTCAACACCCTGAGCTCTGATGATTCGAAAGGGAAGCTTGGTTAGGAATTGGTAGTTCTTGGTAGAAGTGAAAGTTCATCGGGCAAATACTTGATCATCCTCCACCAAGTGTTGGGTTATGGCCGACGCGTAGATGTCTTTTATCGTTTCACAAACGAACTCAACGGAAGAAAAACATAATAATTTCCTAAATTATTACAACACTCACACCACGCATGCAAGATTACAATACATGCGGACATATCCGCCAAATAAAATTTTACATACAATAAGAATAAAATAAATTTTACTCTAGGTATACCTTTCAGATGATGGTGAGCCGAAAGGCCATCAACCGTACGACGCTCACGGAGCTTTGTCTCTACTCATATCTATGTTGAATCTTTGGAGGGCTGACTTCTCAAAGCCACGAGTTTGACCTTCTCTTTGCTACTAGATGAAGTAAGAAGGTCGGGTGATCAGAGAGAAATAACTGACTCGTTTTCCGACACAAATGAGTCCTCAAACAACCTTCGTAAGGTTGCCGATTCATGTCGTAATTAGTCGCTATTTTTGAACCTTCACTAAGAGACAATAACAACCCTAAAACCTAGAGTGATATGCCTTTAAAGAAGTGGAAACAACCCTTGTTCCTTTGATGGTCGACAAAACACCAAACCCTAATTCTCCTAGGTTAACCAAGGGCAAAAAGGAAGAAACCTTTGTTCCAAGCCTTGGTCGAATGGTCAATCAACATTGAGGAAGACTTAGCCGGAGTTCACCACTTCCTTGGGGAGGAGTTGGCCGTGTCACGCCCCGAGAGTATGTCAAGCCGAAAAGCAAACGAACAATATCTCCCCTGTACGTGGCAACATATCCTATTTACACAAGGCCTTTCGGCCACAATCACAACAACATATATAATGTAAATACAAAAAAAAACACAACAGAAACTATCAAAATGAAATAACAACTACACACAGTGCATACCGGAATGACTAACACTAAAACATAAAGAAAACATCGTCAAAACTCATACCAACATGTGCGTGCATCAACAATGTCTAACACAAATGCACCATATAAATCCGGATCGATATAAGAAACATCCGAAAATAAAATGAAACATAAATGCAAGCCGGGACCCTCGGAAGTGAGATGAGATGTTGCCAGCCAGCGATCCTCCAAGCCCATCACGAAGTCGGCTACCTGTTACCTGGGCGACAAGAAAACCCAGGGTCTACGGTGGTGAGTACAAAACTCATTTGTAAGAAGGATAAATGTGCATGCATAATTTATATATATCACATGCGAGGCAACAATATGCAGTCTAACTGTATAACAGGTATAAACGATAATGTTATAATAACTGTATACTAAACTGATCAACAAATAACAACATAAGGTATTGACATACCTAAAGATCGGCAATAATGTAACTGATACAACCTGAGTATAAGTACCATAATACAACACCTACAATATGGTAGAGTAATGCTATCTCTATAATCAACAAAACCGTCATACTAACATTCTATGGTAAATACAACCATGGACCGGGTCCATCGCGTATCATCTCAAGGTACTGGTCAAAGGTATACTACAGTCTGACCAACTCAACTATGGTAATTCACACATGACCATATATAAAATATCTAAGTGGAATGCAAGATGATCTACAATCAAATACAACAAACATAGTTCAAACAAATGTAACATCTCAACCAGCATACATATAGACTGCATCTATATATATACTAATCACAACCATGCATATATATATATATATATATATGATAAAATGCAAGACGCCATAAGAACACGGCAATGGCGGTATATATATATATATATATATATATATATATATATATATATATATGCAAGACGCCATAAGAACATGGCAATGCAGGATGCATGGTCATGCCTGCTAACCCCAACGCTACCACGACCCCAGTGTGACCTAGGTGGCTCGACATGACAATTGTCCCAACTCAACACAACTACTACTCTCGAGTGACTGAGTGGACTGTATGAACAAGTAACATATAACCGTAAAGAGCTAGCTACACAACGGGGGTCCCTGCTATTAGCCACTCCGACAGTCATTACCCATGAGTTGTCGAGTGCCACAAATACAGGACAACAACACGCAACTCCACCTACCACCGTCTATAGTGGTCGAGTGTGGCACAAAAAAATGCTCTGCCCTTACACCAGTTACTCCTCCACGAGTAACCTGGGAGGCAGGATGACTGACCCTCTAAACCACAAGGGAGACCAAGTTGCCAACATGCATGTAAATGACATGAATGCATAGTCATACATACTCAACTGATCATAACACTCTCTATCCTGCAGAGAATCATACTCGACTAATCAACATACTCTCTATCTTATAGAGAGTTATACTCGACTGATCAACACACTCTCTATCCTACAGAGAGTTATACTCGACTGATCAATACACTCTCTATCCTAAAGAAAGTTATACTCAATTGATCACAACCAAGCTAAGACCACCGGTCCGTAGCGACACTATAGTGACAAATCACACATCCATACATGATTACCTGATCCATAGTGGATATGTACACATCATCAAGATATAACATGGAAACTCAACTTTACTTCAAGAATCATCCACACTGGGATGATTTATTTAAATTGCACAATTCAGTTTTAAAATCGAATTTAGCTACGTACACATAGGTAAACCACTACAGGTCCACTTACCTTAACATTTATAATTCTTAACAAAAATGAATGAATAGATAACAACAATAATAGAATATTTAAGTGCAAAGGCAAGTATCAAGCATCAAAAAAACTAGAGTGGATTCAAGATCAAAGTAACAACAATATGAAGTTATATACTTCAGGGTATTGCTACTACTTGACCAGGGTAGGAAATATTACCCAGCTGATGTATAGCTCATGTTGTTAGTCTTCACATCCATGAATTTATCTCGAATCAATATCCTGTAGACAACATAGAACACAATTAAGTTCTATCATACATCGCACAATCGAATTAAACCCCACATCAACTTCGTATCTCAAACCATAAGGTTGATTTAGTTATCCAATTAAACTAATCAACCCTTCACATCCATTCCTATAGTTCATCACCAAAATAATAGCTCAAGGTTCAGTTACCTCATTGTTCGAATCAGCCACAACTGACTCCTTGATACAAAAGAAACTCCGATCAGCGCCAATCAATGGAACTGTGGTCAAGATCAATCTCAACTCCAATGCAATTAGTACCTACAACTGAAATAGCATAAGACTTCTATTAATCTATCCCCTTCCCACTCAATCCAACTAGTAGAAGATAAACAACCCTTACCTCCATTCTTTTGCATGCTACGGTAGGAAGAAAAACCTGCTAGCTTAAATTCAATCACTTAGCCCCCTTCAATCATGTTTAAGATATCAGATTTGTTCCAATCATTTTGAGCATGAAAACAACCCTTGCTCACATCGCCTAACACCCATTACAAACCTTCATGAACTACTCCTTGCATCTATAATTCAAGAACAGAACACGGTTAAGGAAATTACCCAAAGCTGGAAAAAAGTAGGCATCATGAAGTTGTTACCCACAATAAAGGTGAGTTGGTGGCGATGGAGGAGAAATCACAAGTGACAACTCTAGCTCGCAGCAACACCGGAAAGGAGAGGAACAACCGACCACGATCTGAGCCCGCGATGGCGACGACGGAAGGAGAGGTAGTACGGGTGAAGGAAGGATGCAATGGATGAGGCTCGCATTGTCTGGAGGTCAGCTGAAAACGGTTGAGCAAAGGAAGCGGCGAAGAGCGAAGAGTGGTGGCAGATCGAGCTACCGATGGTCAACCATCTATGGTCCTCTGCTCGAGGTGACCTCCGGCCACTAAGTGGCAGTAGCGATGACGTTGTCGCACTAGAGATGGTGGCGATTAGGATGAAGTCGATCGTGTAAAAATGCAGAAAAAGGATCGCGGAACGGACGAGTGCGACGGTGAGAAAGATATCGGGGAGGAAGAGGTGAGGTCGCGAATGGGGGAAAATGCTTGGGGGAGGAAATGTTGGACGTCGAGAAACGGATGGTTTAAGAAACGCTCGTCGATTGAAGCAGTGGCCGATGAGGAAACATGGTTGCGGTGTAAAAACTAAACGGAAAATCGCAAGGGGAAAACTAGCGATCGGGTTGGGTCCCTTTGCACGTCGTCGGTCGGACTTTTTTGCCTGAACCCGCTTTAGTAAGTCTAATCCTAGGTTATGCCCAAATCCAATTAAATCCCAAATCTGCATACCTAAATTTTTTTTACTGTATCTCACATTCTCCCCCACTTAATAAAATGCGGTCCCCAAATATTGTACTTAAATGCAAAAATTAATTCAAGTAAGTTTCTGAAATGACCCCCTACCTCAAGTGAACAGATGAGGGTATCGTGCTCGGATAGTATCTCGCAACTCCCACGTATCCTCCTCATCAGTATGATGTTGTCATCCATCTTTTACATGTCGGATGGTTTTGTTCCCCAACTGACGCTCTTTGCGACCAAGAATTCACACTGGAATCTCCTCATAAGTCGCATTAGGCAGAAGTGGAATCGGTACCTCTTTCAGAACATGATAAGAATGTGACACATATTTCATCAGCATAGAAACATGAAATACGTTATAAACTCCAACAAGTGTCGGAGGTAAAGCCAACCCGTAAGCTACACCTCCAATCCGCTCCAATATCTCAAATGGACCAATGTAGCATGGAGCTAATTTTCCTTTTAGGCCAAATCTTTTAACTCCTTTGGTTGGTGAAACTCATAGGAATACATGATCCCCTACTGTGAATTTCAAAGGCCTCTGCCTTCGGTCCGCGTAACTCTTCCATCGATCCTATGCCTTGGATAATCGTCGTTTGATGACGTGCAATAACTCTGCGTCATGCTGAATACTCTATGGCCCCAATAGCTGACGTTCCCCAACTTCCTCCCAGAACACAGGAGATCTGCAGGGTATGACTTATAAGGCCTCGAAAGGAGTCATCTAAATGGAGGAGTGATAACTATTATTATAGGCAAATTCCACTAAATGAATGTGGTCCTCCCAACTACCTCAAAAATGCATAACACACGATCTCAGCAAATCCTCCAATGTCTATATGGTACCCTCAAACTATCCATCTGTCTGTGGATGAAATGTTGTACTAAGCTAATGTTCTATGCCCATGACCTACTGCAGACTCCACCAAAATCGTGAGGTAAATCATGGATCTCTATCGGATATAATACTTAGAAGCATTCCATGCAGCCTGATAATCTCTCGACAGTACAACTCTGCTAGACAATCCAATGAGTCCTTCCCATGAATAGGTAGAAAGTGAGCTGATTTGGTTAGTCGATCCACAATTTTCCAAATCGCATAATGTCCTTTACGGGTTCTGGGTAATCCCGTAACAAAATCTGTAGTGATATGCTCCTACTTCAATTCCAGAATCGGAATTTCCTGAAGCAACGCAGTGGATTTTTGATGTTCAGCCTTTACCTGCTAGCATACTAAACATCGAACAATAAAATCTGCAATATCTCTCTTCATACTGTTTCACTAGTATAAACATTTCAAATCTCAGTACATCCGAGTACCACCAGGATCCATAGCAAATCCAAAACGATGTGCTTCATGTAGCAACTCTTCCTTAAACTAGATGCATGTCCAGAACACATAATCATTAAATAGTCTAACAACATAATCAAAAGCTCATAAAATTCATACCAAGTATGAAATTGTCGTCTCTACACACCTGCATCCTTTTTACTCTAAATTGATGATATATCAATCATCACAACGACAATGATAATTGTATGACACCATGTCACTACAATATCAACACTCTAGTCATAAACCAATCTTAGAATATACACAGGTGTCCTTAGTTTATCTAAATAGATCATCTATCCACAATGAAGGATATTCATTTTCAACAACTACTGCATTCCATCATCGATAATCGATGCATACTCTCAAAGGTCCATCTCTCTTTTAACAAAGTGTTCCGGATCTTCTCAAGAAGAAATACTAGGAGAGATATTTATCCCATCCAACACCTCCTATAATCACAACTTATGTTCTTCCAATTTCCATAGTGTTTAGCAACACTATTTCCAATAAAATCATCTCCCGGTATGAGGTCTTCAATATCGAAACTATTCTCAAAATCACTTCGACAACATACTCCAATTGCCTATACAATGGTAAGCCTGGAAGTGCATCAGAAACTACATCCGAATACTCTCGGATTATACGCACATCCGAGAGACATATTATACCATCATTTCAATAATTTAATTATCTGTAAGGATATGTCTATAGTAAAAATATGTCTATTGAAGTCCAAGAGCATCCCTTGTCTTCTAAATTGTTTGTCAACATCTCGCCTGATGGTAAAGATACCACCGATCTGCAAAATCTGAATATAGAAATCCTGTTGGATCGAAGCGGATCGCTAGAGGGGGGGTGAATAGCGATAAAAACTTTTCTTTTAAATCGTTCGATAGACAATTAAACGCAGTGGAAATGTAAATAAAAACTAAATGAGACAAATAGTTTTTTTACTTGGTTCGTAGCCTTCGGCTACTACTCCAAGGCCCTAACGGTCCTAGACCGTGTACGGAGGGCAATTCACTAAAACACTCCTCCTCGTTGCAGGTAGGAGTTTTACGATTACAAAAGCCTTCGAAGCAAAAGGATAGAGAGACAAACCCTCTCTTCTATTAAAGTAAAATTCAACGAAAAGCCTCGATTAAAAAGAATTGCAATATTGAAAGCAATAACAAATTAAGATTATACCAACAACTAAACAAAAGAAACTTTAAGCTAGGGTTGTTGGCAGCACTTCGTTGTTGTAGAGTCGTCGGAGAGTTACAGCGTAACGGAGGCTTTTGAGCACTTAGATTTGAGGGTGAAACCCTAGGTTTGGCCCTCCTTTTATAGCCTTTAAGCCCCTCAACGAATGGGTCTTCAACCAATCACAAATGGGCACAAAACTCCTTGAAAAATGGTGATAAAGCTTGACTCCTCGAGGCTGATTTTTGACCACCAGTTGAACTGGCCGGTTGAACTGGCGCCGGTTGAACTGGCCGGTTGAACTGATGGCCAGGATTTTTGACTACAATAAAGAGTTAGCTCAAAATATAAGTGGATTCGACGGCCACTTGCCGTCCGATCTCAACATAGACCTTCCATGGGAAGTCTTGGGTCGGATCGTCGCCTAAGATCATCTCCGTAAAGAGGATACGACCTCACTTACGCTTGCACACACAAGCTTACCTTGATACTTAAGTGTCGCTTTTGCTTCCGGCCTTCTACTCGATTCCTTCAGCTCCCTCCGAAGTAACTCGAGTGTCGCCCGACCACCGCGGCTTCCTCCGAGTGTCGCTAGCCTTCAGCTCCAGCATTGAGACTTTTTTGCACACTTGATTTAGCTCGTGAGATAACAATATAAGCTTAACTTTATATCGTTTGCTATAATCAAAACTTAGGTTCGACTTAGGTGCCCACTGCACCAACAATCTCCCCGTTTTTTATTTATGGCAAACCCACATACAAAGTTAAGACAAAAATAAGTATGAGATTATGCATGAATGAGTAGGAGTATATAAAAATTCTTTTTCAAGTGCTCCCCCTTGAGGAATCCTCCCCCTTGACCGAGGGTGAGTACTTGAGAAAGGGTTTTAACTCTCCCCCTTGATATGTGCTACTAAGAAAAAGAATTAAATAAATTACTTAATATTGGCCATAGTGTTTAAAATAAGTTTTAAGTTAAGAAACCAAATGATTTCTTAACCTTGGCCTTTTGTTAAAAGTTAAATAAGTTTTCAAAACTTAAAGTTAACTTTTGGTTTAATTATGAAGTAAGAGTTAAGTTATCAAAAAAAAATTTTTGATCCCTTAACTTTTGTCCTTTTTCTCCTTTTTCTCCCCCTTTTGCCGTATATCGAAAAGAGTAAGGGGTGTGTGGAAAACAAAATAAATGTTAAATTTAAAGTCCAAGCATGTTGCACATTTTTATTTTTAAAAATAATATACTGAAAATAAGTTCATCTATAAAATGTTCGACTCATATTTGGCTTGATTGATATGAAGGATCAACGAGCCTGTAGTCGGTATGATTATACTCCGTGGTTCATAGCGATGCACTAGCTCTATATCTGGAACCAGGAGTAAGGTCCTAACATCTCACGCCCATCTACGTGGCTAAGTACACAAACACATTAGTCCTATGTGTTGTGAGATGTATTGGCTCCTTAAATCTATAGGTGCATGATATCTAAGGTATGCCCTATGCTAGTTCCATGAAAAAAAAAGTAAGAAATAGTAGTAAGAAAATATAATTTGTAAGTTCTTATTCTATTACGCACATGCCTAATCTTCGTCTCAAGAGACTAAATTCAGCTTCGGGTAGTGGTTTAGTAAATATGTCTGCTAGGTTAGACTTCGAGTCAACATATTCGAGTTGTAAGGAGCCGTTGGCTACATGTTCTCGAATGAAATGGTGTTTTACCTCTATATGCTTTGTCCTTGAATGGCATATAGGGTTCTTAGTTAGATTTATCGAACTTATGTTGTCTACAAAAATTTTAGTTTTGGTGAAGTCCAACCTAAAGTCTCGGAGAGTGTGCTTCATCCAAAGAAGCTGAGTTACACACTCACCCACCGCAACGTATTCGTCTTCGGTGGTAGATAAGGCAACACAATGTTCCTTCCTACTGCACCAACTCACTAGACTTGAGCCGAGTAGTTGACAACAACCACTCGTGCTCTTTCTATCGAGTTTACTATCGGCATAAACCGAATCGGAGTAGTCGATTAGTTAGAACATCGTAGATCTATGGTACCAAATACCAACGTTAAGTGTACCCTTAAGATATCTAAGGATACGCTTAACTAGGGTTAGGTGAGACTCCTTAGCACTGGTTTGAAACCTGGCGCACATACTTACTGAGAATAGGATGTCGGGTCGACTCGCAGTTAAGTATAGGAGACTTCCTATCGCGCTCCTATAGTACTTTAAGTCAATGGACTTACTTTCTAGGTCTTCTCCTATGTTAACATTAATCGCCATTGGGGTGTTTATTATCTTAGCGTCTTGCATTCCAAATCTTTTAATTAACTCCTTAGTGTATTTTTGTTGATATAGGTATATACCATCCTTAGTTTGTTTAATTTGTAGACCGAAAAAGAAACTTAACTCGCCTACCAAGTTCATTTCAAACTCACTTTCCATGAGTGAAACGAACTCGTTTAGTAAGGCTGAGTTAGAGGTTCCAAAAATTATATCGTCTACGTAAATTTGAGCTATGAATATTTCTTTACCTAAGGTTTTTACGAAGAGAGTTGGGTCAACTAAGCCTTGGTTAAACCCTTTTGACTTAAGATGGATTGAAAGTCTCTCGTACCAAGCTCGAGGAGCTTGTTTAAGTCCATAGAGAGCTTTCTTAAGTTTTAGAACATGGTCGGGTTTATCTAGATTTTCGAACCCAGGGGGTTGGCTAACATAAACTTCTTCTTTAATGTATCCATTTAAGAATGCCGACTTAACATTCATTTGAAACAGCTTAAATCCTCGATGTGCGACATAAGCTAGCAACATTCGAATGGATTCGAGTCTAGCTACTGGGGCATAGGTTTCGTCGTAATCTAAGCCTTCGACTTGACTAAACCCTTTGGCGACTAACCTAGCCTTGTTTCTAACTACTTCACCTTTATCATCAATCTTATTTCGAAACACCCACCTTGTTCCAATTATCGTTTTGTCTTTAGGTGGTGGTACTAATTCCCACACTTCATTCCTAGTAAATTGAGCTAGCTCTTCTTGCATTGCAATAATCCAATCGGGATCAAGAAGAGCTTGTTCAATTGATTTGGGTTCTATCTTTGAAATTAAGGAAATTTGACTAAGGTTCGTATAGGATGCTCTAGTTCGAACTCCTAGATTAGGATCTCCTATCACTTGATCGATAGGGTGGTTAGTCTGAATCCTAGATTGGGTTGGGTTTGTGTCACCTAATGCTTGATCAATGGGGTGACTTGGTTGAACATTAGTTTGGTTGGAGTCATCTATCACTTGATCAATAGAGTGACTTGGTTGACTTAGATTAGGATTAACACTAGACCTGATCTTCGGATCAGAGTTAGGTCTAGTATGAATCGGCTTGCTAATTGGGGTTGCCAGGGGTTTTGTAGGTTCATGTCCTTCATCAAATACTACATTGATAGTCTCCTCGACTCTAAGGGTGTCGTGGTTATATACTCTATAAGCTCGACTTGTAGTCGAGTATCCTAGAAAGATTCCGGTCGTGGTCTTGGATGTAAATTTCCCTAGGTAATCCTTAGTGTTTAGGATATGTACCTTACACCCAAATACCCTAAAGTACTTGATGTTAGGTATTTTATCGTGATAAATCTCGTATGAGGTCTTAAGGTGCCTCTTTACCATAAGGATTCTATTTTGGACATAGCATGCCGTACTCATGGCTTCGCCAAAACCTATCTGTAGGTCATATTCGCTCAACATGGTCCTAGCGGCTTCTTGTAGAGTTCGGTTTTTCCGCTCCACTAGGCCATTTTGTTGAGGGGTCCTAGGGCAAGAGAATTCATGGTGGTATCCGCTTAGGTTACGTGTCGGTGAACCTTGATTTTCGAATTCACCACCATGATCGCTTCTAATTCTTTTAACCTTAAGGTTTTTTGATTCTCGATTAATTTGAATAAATTGATTAATTGATCTAGGTATCATTTTTATGTTTGATGAACCTAACCTGTAAACTCGAGTAGTCGCCAATTATGACTAAGCAATATTGACTTTTATTGAGTGACTTGGCTCCATGTGAATCGAATAGATCCATATGCAGGAGCTCAAGTACACTTGATGGTCTGCTCTGGTTAGTTAACTTGTGTTGTGTCCTAGGTTGTTTTCCTTGTTGACAAGCATTACATTTTATTAACTAAATTGTTAAGGTTGGGTAAGCCTCCGACTAGGCCACTGACTCATCTTGTGGACCGAGTCCGGTGCCACAACCATAACCATGATTCCTCTTCCTGTGTCATAAGACATTTGGCTGAGGAATTGATTAAGTTAATTGTATAAATGTTATTTGTCCTAGTTCCTTTGAGTATTGTTTTAGCTGTTTTAATTACACATTCATTTTCTAAAAATACGACCTTATAATTATTGTCACATAATTGGCTTACGCTAAGCAGGTTATATTCAAAATTCTCTACAAGTAATACATTTTTAATAAAAAAATTCGAGTTAAGCTCGATATCACCTGATCCGATGATTTTGAGCTTGCCGTTATTCCCAAAGGCTACCGATCCTTGTCGTTTGAATCGAAGCTTCGCGAATTTGAGTTGATCCCCGGTCATGTGTCGGGAGCAACCGCTGTCTAACATCCATTGATCCTACACACAAGGTGGTTGGATTGGATGTTAGATTATTATATTTTTAAAAAAAAATTAGTTGTAAGTTGTTAAACCTAGGTCATCTCACCGGAGTCTATATGATCAAGCATGTTATACTTATGTGTTCTTTGTGAGATGACTTCCAATTAAGTTGATTAAGTGCATTTATGTTTAAGTAATGTTAGATTTGGATTTGACCCTAGGCTTGTCAAGTTTACCTTTTAAAGATCATGGCTTCCAGGTCGTGGCGAGGCACCGGGGCCTTCTTTTATCGGATCATCGACCACTTCCTTAGACAAAGACATTTTCAAGAAAATGATGACTTGACTCCCCTAAAATTATTTCCTCGTCTAACTAGTTACTTTTGAAAAGAGGCTCCCCGAGGCTCAATCTTTTCGAAGGATTTTAGTTGATTATTTGAAAAGAGGCTCCCCGAGGCTCAATCTTTTCGAAGGATTTTAGTTGGTTATTTGAAAAGAGGCTCCCCGAGGCTCAATCATTTTGAAGGATTTTAGTTGGTTATTTACGTGTTCTAAGTGAGTTCACGAAAGAAAAAAAAAATTTAAGCATGCAATTTCTAAGTTAAAACACAAACATGTTTTGTACTGGCTCCCCCTAGACCGTTGAATCGGTTCGGTCTATCCACATAGTGGATTTGGTCCTTGGGAACCCAGTACGAGTTGGATCCTAGAGTTGAAATCAAAGTGGTCTTAGGGACCCATGCTTGGACACATTTTTTATGTCTACTTACGATTGACATATACGACTTATTGGTCGTGTTTGAGCTAAACCCTAGTCCGGCCTTGTTGTACACGACCCTTTGCGATCCAGGTAGGAGATCAAGTCCTTTGGATCCCAAAGTAAACCTTTCCAACGTATTCCTAAGATCTTCGACTTGATTTTTCAAGAGTGAGTTCTCAACTTCGAGTTTTTCAACCCGAGTTGAGTCCTTCTCTTGAACTCGACTAGTCGAAGAGGTTAGGGAGACCTCGTGTTTGAGGAGTTTAACTTCCTCAACCAGGGTCTCGACCTTGGACTCGGACTTAGCTAACTTCCTAGACAAAAACCTAACCATATTATGTAAAGTATTAAATAAGGTTCGACTCACCTTAAGGGTATCTTTTGAACCGGATGCGTATCCGTGGCTTGAATTGAAGGTAGCTTCGTAGTCCGAGTCATCCTCAGGTTCTGACTCAAGTTCTGGTTCGGTCTCCATGTCGGACTCAATCGATTTCGCCATGAAGACGTTCTCTTCGTCTTCTTCGGATGACGCTTCGTCCCATGTCGCATTGAGGGCCTTCTTGTGCTTAGGTGCTTGGTGGTTGAGCTTGGGGCACTCGGACTTTATATGTCCAAACCTGTTACACTCATAACACCTAATATTAGAACTTTTAGGCTTACCTTGGTTGGGTTGAGTTGTGGTTTGCTTTCATCCCTTGCCTATCCTTCAAGCTAGGTTCATTAGTTCGGCAGTCAATTCCGGGTCATCTTCTTCTTCGGACTCATCTTCCTCCTCGGTTGGTGGTGGCTTGCTTGCGATTTTCTTCTTCTTTGAACCTGCAAACAAGGCTATACCCCTCTCGGCTTCCGAGTTGGGCTGCTCATGTAATTCAAAATCCGAAAAGAGATATATGCCACTACCTTATGTCCATGTAAATTATATGAATGTATGATTATGTAATGCTCATTGCATCATGATGAACAAGTATGTATGATGAAATGCCTAAGAGACGCTTCCCTATGAATGGGGACTAAGAGCACTCTTTATGTTATGAAAAGGAATATAATATGTTATGATATGGAACATGATATGTTATGATAAGGAACATGATATGCTATTTTTCTTTTGTATGCCTTGTACCGGACCCTAGCAAGGTCCAAGGGATGGGCTCCTACGTGCCCCTAGGTCGACGGTCATAGACGGACCTAGTATGGGTTGGGCTACTAAATTACCCTAGGTCGACAGTCATAGTACGGGCCTAGGATGGGCTCCTATGTTGCCCCTAGGTCGACGGTCGTAGTACGGACCTAGTACCCTAGTTGGTTCAGGATTAGCTACCTCGGGTGTATTTAGGGATGCACACAAAGATGATGATGTATGTGGTACAATGTCGGGCCCTCCATGTTGAGATTATGCTTAAGTACCTATAAAATATATGTTTTCAAAGAACATCTTGCATATACCCTTTCATGTCTATGTGATTATAATGTTTTACGATATATGTTCTTAAATGATCATGTCTCTACTTTTATATGAATGCTATGCTTATATGTTCCTAAATGATCATGGCACTACTTTTATATGAATGCTATGTTTATAAGTTCTTAAATGATCATGCCACTACTTTTATATGAATTCTATGCTTATATGTTCTTAAATGATCATGTCACTACTTTTATAGTAATGCTATGCCTATATGTTGTCTAGATGAATATGTCACTACTCTATGTCGAATTCTTGATGTATGGCTTTGTGAGTAGGAAAGGATCTTAATAAGCCTCTGTGCTTATAGTTTCATGTTTCCCTTATACTGCAGATAAGGATAAAGAATGGCTAAACTAAAGGGAGCAGCAGGAGGGGCAAAGTGTGTGTGGCAGTGGCATGGTGGAGGAGATTTGTTTTATGTTCCAAGACTTATGCATGTTTTAAAATTTTGCATGTTAGTTGTTAAGAGTTGATCACTATTTGATGTTTTGATGGTTGCTACTTGGTGTCCATTATGTTTATTATCATGAACTTGAACTAAGTAGTGTCCTTATGAGATGATTATGCATGCTTAGTAAATGTTCACATGTTACATGGTTAAGAATGTTGATTTATTTGCATGGTTGAAGGTAAATGCATGTCTCATGTTTTATGTTTTTTTTTTAAAGTTTAAAGTCTTCCGCTGTATATGCACGCATGTATGATCGTGTCGCGCCACCCTTCCTCCCCCTCTAGAGTACGAGAAGGGGCAGGCGTGATAGGTTGGTATCAGAGCAGATCTGCCTTTCCACTACACACACTTCAAGCTCCTATCCTGCTGCTCCAAGTAAGAAATTCTATGCATACTCTATTTCTTTCATGTATGATAAGAAATGCTTTTAGTTTAAATATGCATGAATATATGTTTGATAATCTTATGCTAGCCTTTAGTTTCAATATGCATGAATATATGTATGATAATCTTATGCTAGCCTCATTATAATATATGAAGATAAACATGGCTGGAAGACGCAGTAATAGAGATAGCACCCTCACTTGACCTTACGGATGTGGTTACTAAACTCCAACGTCGAGTCAAAGAGCAACAACAAGTAATAAATGCTTTAATGAACCAGGGAGGAAACCCTACCGCACCACAGTTCCCTAGCCCGATAGTTCGACAAGAAGCTTACCTAATCCAGTGGCAGAGGCTGAAGTCGGAAAATTTCTCTGGTACTGGTGAACCATGGGATGCCCAGGCCTGGTTCAAGACTGTGGAAAGCTTTTTAGAGCTACTGGACTGGCCTGAATATGAGAAGATTAAGTGTGCATCATTTTGCCTTTCGGGAGATGCTCGAATGTGTTGGGAAAGGGTTAAAGCAAAGAGGCAAGTGAATCATATGAGATGGACAGACTTCGAATATGAATTTTTCGAAGAATTCTTCCATATGCGGGTGACAAACAAGCATTACGACGAGTTCACCGCGTTTCGGCAAGGTGACCTATCAGTTAGTGAAACTGTGAAGAGATTCAACTGACTCACACGCCTATGCCCAGAGTTGGTCAGTACAGAAAGAGAAAGGGTCAGACTCATGCTGAAGATGCTCCGACCCGAGATAGCTCTGAACGTGGCCGGCGGAGTTAATAGATCGCAGACTGTAGAGGAGTTGTTCAGTAGTGGCCTGATCACCGAGCACTACTTGAACAACATTAACCAGCAAAAGAAGACACTGAATGAAGGCAAGAGTCAAGCCCAGTCAGGAGGTCAGAGAACCGAGAGTACTTGGAAAGGGAGATTGGAAGCCCCGCCAGTTACAACGAATGTCAAGGTATTCTATCTCACCGAAGAAGATGTGGTGAACGCTTCTACGGTTGTCACAGGTTAGATATTTATTTTCTGTCAGTATGCTACTGTATTATTTGATATTGGGGCAACACACTCGTTTGTCTCTACACCTTTCACAAAGAAGATGGACATGCCACCACAAGCTTTGGATCGCAAGTTATTAACGACACTGCCCTCGGGAGAAGTGATGCCATCTACTCATATGCTGCGAGCCACACCCATCAGAATCGCAGACAGAGAACTCTACTATGATCTGATAGTGCTCGACATGCAGGGTTATGATATCATATTGGGCATGGATTTCTTAAGTAAGTATGGTGAAAAGTGGTCTTCTAGCTGGAGGCAGAACCTACGTTTGAATTTATTGGAGAGCCAAGGAAAAGAATCGATAAATTTCTATTAGCTCTAAAGGAACGCAAGATGTTAGACAGTGGATGCACTGGGTTTCTAGCACATGCGGTTGATACAAGTCAAGCTGAGGACCAAAAGCTAGAAGATGTCAGAGTTGTATGCAACTACCTAGAGTTATTCTCAGATGAACTACCAGGGTTAGGCTCTGATAGAGAAATTGAATTTGAGATCGAATTGATTCCTGGTACTAACCTGATCTCTAAAGCACCTTAGCGTATTGCGCCGGCTGAATTGAAGGAACTTATAAGGTCGCGGTTTTCGACCTTTTGCCTGATTGCGTGTAGGTTGTTGACTATGTCTTGGACACGGGCGTGGAGTTGCATCGCGGACTCGTGTTCCTGCATTTTTAGTGTGTACAATTTATTGAACAACAAATCACGTTTGCAAACCTTAGCTTGATCTGATCCTTCGTGTAACTCGATCAGCTTTATCCAAAGGTCCTTTGCGCTAATGAAGGGGCCGACGCGATTTAACTCCTCCTTGGACAAGCCGCATTGGAGGATTTATGTTGCCTTGGCATCGGCTTCGACTTGTCGTTTTTTCACAATGGTCCATTGATCATAATCCAAGGAGTCACCCACTTCATTAGTCGGAAGTGTGAAACCCGTTTGGATTACGATCCATATCTCGATTTGGGTTTTGAGAAAGCATTCCATCCGACCCTTCCAATAACGGAAGTCATCTCCGTTGTAAAATGGAGGTCGGACGGTGCTAAAACCCTCGAGATAAGCCATTAGAACAAAAGACAAAAAGGGACGAAGACGAAGAAACTAGCAATGACAAAAACACAAAACAAGGTACCAAGACTCGCGTCTTGGATTAGTAGTGCGGGAGTAAATTTAACAAAGAGAAATAAATCAGAAATAAACAGAAATAAAAGAAAATAAATCTGTGAAAAATGGCTAGATTGGTGGTTTCACCAAATCTTAGCAACCCCCGGCTCTGATACCAATTGTTGGATCGAAGCAGATCGCTAGAGGGGGGGGTGAATAGCGATAAAAACTTTTCTTTTAAATCGTTCGATAGACAATTAAACGCAGTGGAAATGTAAATAAAAACTAAATGAGACAAATAGTTTTTTTAATTGGTTCATAGCCTTCGGCTACTACTCCAAGGCCCTAACGGTCCTAGACCGTGTACGGAGGGCAATTCACTAAAACACTCCTCCTCGTTGGAGGTAGGAGTTTTACGATTACAAAAGCCTTCGAAGAAAAAAGATAGAGAGACAAACCCTCTCTTCTATTAAAGTAAAATGCAACGAAAAGCCTCGATTAAAAAGAATTGCAATATTGAAAGCAATAACAAATTAAGATTATACCAACAACTAAACAAACGAAACTTTAAGCTAGGGTTGTTGGCAGCACTTCGTTGTTGTAGAGTCGTCGGAGAGTTGCAGCGTAACGGAGGCTTTTGAGCACTTAGAATTGAGGGTGAAACCCTAGGTTTGACCCTCCTTTTATAGACTTTAAGCCCTCAACGAATGGGTCTTCAACCAATCACAAATGGGCACAAAACTCCTTGAAAAATGGTGATAAAGCTTGACTCCTCGAGGCTGATTTTTGACCACCGGTTGAACTGGCCGGTTGAAATGGCCGGTTGAACTGATGGCCAGGATTTTTTACTACAACAAAGAGTTAGCTTAAAATATAAGTGGATTCGACGGCCACTTGCCGTCCGATCTCAACATAGACCTTCCATGGGAAGTCTTGGGTCGGATCGTCGCCTAAAATCATCCCCGTAAAGAGGATACGACCTCACTTACACTCGCACACACGAGCTTACCTCGATACTTACGTGTCGCTTTTGCTTCCGGCCTGCCACTCGATTTCTTCGGCTCCCTCCGAAGTAACTCGAGTGTCACCCGACCACCGCGGCTTCCTCCGGGTGTCGCTAGCCTTCAGCTCCAGCATTGAGACTTTTCTGCACACTTGATTTAGCTCGTGAGATAACAATATAAGCTTAACTTTATATCGTTTGCTATAATCAAAACTTAGGTTCGACTTAGGTGCCCACTGCACCAACAAATCCTTCTCATCCTATCTCAAAATATTCTAGACATAGATACCTATAAACTATCAGTATCTTTCAATATGTCAACCGAGAGGGTAAAGTAAAGTAATACCCTGAACGATCAATCCTTCGACCCCCTACATCTCTTCTCGGGTAGTCATGTATACTTCTCCAACTTCCGCTCTTTGCGACTGACCTCATGTAGGTGCAAAATACTACCATGGAGAAACTAAAATCAACTGCCAACACGAGGATGCAACTCGAAATGACTACAATGGAGGTGGTAACCATTGTTGCACTGGTAAAGAGTACCACATCGACTATAACGTACTGAATAATTGTCAACCTCGACATTCTTCAACTGAGTCTTCAAACTACACCTTCTCAAATGTACTGGTTGCTTACAATAGCAATAGATGAACTGTTCCAACGGATAATCTTACTTCACGTGTTGTCGTGTCGTGCACTGCATGCACATAATCCCTTCGGAGTCTTTCTTCTGATTTTTATGATAAGATAAGACAGTTCTGACAATTTGCAGTTTGTCTTCTATCATCGAAAAACTCTCCAATAGTAGCTCGTGGCCTATGACTCCGATCTTGCTCTGTTTATCCAACATTCAGAGACTTCTGATTTTAATAATTTGACATGCAATATCTGCTTATCGGTCTCCAACTCTTAAATACTTGTACAGAGTCATTTCTAAACTCCTGACTCGATCCAATGTCTTCTTGTAGGATTTGGTAGAAGATCCAACATCCTAATTCAAATGTAAGCCATTAAACCATGGGTGACTTAAAACATCCATTCACATTCCTGAGCTATAGGTCATAACCTCTGCAAGTCTAACGACTCTGCACGATACTCCCCTTACCAAATGATCACCCTACTTGATGCTCAAGAATTCCCTGACAATGAGTCAAAATAATAACACGAGGAAAATACCCTCTCATAACATCATTACATCGTGACCTAGTGATGTACTATTCCTCGAAGATTTTTTCCCTGCATCTTCAACCAAGTACCGGCTTGATCCTGATAATGGTATGCAACTAACTCTGCTTCCTTTGTATAACACAAGTTAAGTACTCAAAAGTACCTTCAAAGTTATACAACCCAGTACGAACAACTCAGGGATCAAAATCTCTATGAAATGCCATGTACTAACCCTCCACTTGCTGTAGCAACAATAGCCTACACGTCTTGTCTATTACCCAACAGGTAATGATCTGACTAGCATAATTAGTGAAAATCCCTAAGACTATAATCTTTGATTTCCACAAGAGATGTGATAACTTGACCCTGCTTTCCGACTCGGTATCAGTAAACTCTCAAAGGAAATTGACCTTTTCGACACAGGTTCAAGACTCAAAGACTCAACAGGTCGTTCCTGTGGTCAACTCAAACCACGATTACGAATAATAACCAACACACTACATGTTATTCCCTGTTATAAACATTAAATACATAGCCAACAAAATCGAGAGTATAATACTAAAGGCAACTCCGGCTGGTCACCTTGGTGGATGACCCCTACTATAATTATGTATAGGTGTCATAACTATCTGTATAAACCTATTGAACAAGTTTAGATAAGTATCTAACTAGAATATAAGTTATCAGGAATTCTTACTTCGAACTACTCGGAGCTCAGGCCACTGTCAATCTCATCTCACAAAACCAAAAATCGAAACAAATTAACTCCCGAGAATCCATGACTCAACGAAAACATCATTGTATGACATCGCAGAACCTTGGGCTCTTATACAAATAAAGTTGTCATGCCCCGAGAGTATGCCGAGCCGAAAAGCAAACTCACAGTATTTCTTCTGTACGTTGAAACATATCCTGTTTACACAAGGCCTTTCGGCCACAATCACAACAAAATATATAATGTAAATACAACAAAACACAACGAAAACTATCATAACGAAATAACAACTACACATAGTGCATACTGGTATAACACCAAAACATAAAGAAAACATCGTCAAAACCTGCACCAACATGTGCGTACATCAACAATGTCAAACACACATCCACCATATCAATCCGAATCGATATAAGAAACATCTGAAAACAAAATGAAACATAAATGCAAGTCGGGACCCTCGGAAGTGATATGAGATGTTGCCAGCCAGCGATTCTCCAAGCCCATCACGAAGTCGGCTACCTGTTACCTGGTCGATGAGAAAACCCAGGGTCTGTGGTGATGAGTAGAAAACTCAACAGTAATAAGAATAAATGTGCATGCATAATTTATATATATCACATGTGAGTTAATAATATGTTGTCTAATGGTATAACAGGCATACATCAGTATGATATAACAACTGTATTATAAACTGATCAACAAATAACAACATAAGATACTGACATACCTGAAGATCGACAATGCTCTAACTAATACAACCTGAGTATAAGTACCATAATACAATACCTACAATATGGTAGAGTAATGCTAACTCTCACTACTAGAATGCCTACTTTTAACGACGGTATCAAAATACCGTCATTATCAGTAGGTCAATAGCGACCACATTTAGTGTCCGTCGTTAATGAATACACATTAACAATGGTATTTTATCCCGTCGTTGATACTTTGTCATCGACGACGAGTTTTTTTTTTTATTTCGGTCGTTAATGATATGCCTTTAACGATAGTATTTTCTCCCGTCGTTATTGTAAGACCTTCAACCACGGATTTTTTTCTCCCGTCGTTATTAATTTTTTGATTTTTTATAAAGTCGAGACTCTAACTCAATTTTTTTATAGAGTAGAAATCTGATTTTTTAAATATAAAAACAAAATATTTAAATAAATTATGGAAAATCAATTTTATTTATATCCGTTTTTCTTTTTTCCATTTTTATTTCATTAAAAATATCTTTATTTTATTTCTTTTTTATATTTTTCTTCCCTTAATTTTTCCCCCTAAACTCATATCAATGTAACTTAAGTTTTTTTTCTTTATCTTCAGTTTCCATCGACTGCTCCGCTCTGTTGGGTTTCCGGCACCGCGGCGTGTGTGTGTTCGATCATGTTTCACAAACATGAGCACAGCGGAAGCAATTAAAAATAATAAATCTATATTTATTACAACACACACAACACACGCATGCATATTACAACAAGTGTAGACATAACCGTAAATTAAAATTTGCAATAAAAGAAAATTATCTACGTTATACCTTTCGTATGACGTGTAGCGGGAACGGCATCAACCGGAACAATCCTCGTAAGAATTGTCTCTATCCGTATCCACGCCGAGCTCCTCGGGATGACTTCGCTAAGTCACAAGCTTCGTCTTCGTACGGGTTACTAGCCTCGTGTTGAAGACGACGTGATCGAGAGATGATCACGATCCGAATCCAAATTCGGATCCTAAAACGAGTTCTCAAAACTCGCTTCTCCGGAGAGGTATTCGTCAACCGTTTGACGAATCCTTCGTCCCCCACCTCACAGGATTACCGGAGATCAAATCTTCGGTAAGTTAGCCGCTGTTGGAGCACTAACCGTCGTCCAAACGACGCTCCGACAACAAAGAAACAAGCTGTCCAGAAAAACTGGACAGCTTTTGGTGGAGGAATAGAGGCCGGCCAAAGGAGATGTGGAGCTCACCTTATCACCGAACCCACAAGAGATCACCGGAGGGTCGCCGGAGTGTTCGCCGGCTGAAGCTTGGTCGCCGGCAATGACTTGGACGGCGGCACAAAAGCTTGGCGGCGGCACACCTAGGGTTGGCGCCGACTAGGAGAGAAGATGGAGGGGGCGGCACAATTAGGTTGGGCGGCAACTCTAATTAGGGTGCTTGGATTAGGGTTTAAGCCCTATTTTATAGAGAACTAATTCTCTTAATGGTTAATGGATCATATCCATAAAGCCCGTTAACCCTCTCCATTAAGATAAGTTAAAATAAACCAAACCATGATGGTTTATTTTAAGTTAAAACGAACCGAACCAACCTTTGGTTCATTCGTTTAATATAAACCAAACCCTTTGGTTTATTCTCATCCATTGGATTAGAACCAAACCATTTTGGTCCATCCATTATGTCTTCATAAGACACGGCCCATCCACGCTCCATTGCATCAAACAATTTCATGCTCGCTTTATGTTTGGTCCAACCAAACATAGTTTCTCTGGCCTCGAGAATCCCATTCTCAAGCTCGCTTTTAAATCCTTTGATTACACTCAGCGCGGTGACTAAACAGGTTCTCGCCATGTTGGGTTGGCTATCTATAATTTACCATTAATTATAGAACGATCATGAGTGGCACCTAGTAGTACATCATGATCCCCAATTAACCAAAAAGATCAACGGTTGATCCAGAACTATTTCTGAAACCCTTCAGTAGCTTGAATTAATCGTGCCCCATTCCCTTCACTCATCTTATACCCACTTGGTTCAGGACATGGACTATTGTGTCAGTCCCCACTAGGCTGACTACGTCACACCTAGCCCAAGTATCATTTCCTCGTCCTACGGATTCTAGTTACTCCACATGTATCGAAGAGTACCTTACTCTAAACATGTAATGCTTTGGCCAAAGACTTTAGTAACAATCCGACGAGAGGCCATGGGTATACATCTCCTCGCAAGGAGTGGTGAATCCTTTATAGGCTATTCAAACACCTTCGATCATTTCGACTTACACCCAATCATCCCGGGTCCACATCTCCTTAGAGATGTTTGCTTAAGATGTCAAAGCATAAGTCTCCATGATCAAGATGACTTGAATACCGCAAGTCAAAGGAACATCGCACTTAAGCCACAGTAAGAACTTCATTGACATATCTATATATGCAGAGAACCATATGAAGTCTTACGGTTGGTCACTCCAATGAACTAGTTACCATAACTAGCATCCACGATTAACTCCGGACATCACTATGTCTCCGGAGAATCACCGCTTGGATACACCAAGGAGTATACCTGCTAGTTATCTCGTAATTGATGGTGTCCAAATCCATCAATTCATCGACTAGGATAATTCCGATACATCACAATTACACATGTAGAGATACTCACTAGTTGTGATCCAATCACAAATTCTCTCATGCTGTGAATCGTATCGTGGACATTCAGTAAATGAGTTTAAGATCCAATCAAATACATAAAACATGTATACTCAAATAGTGAATCTTTATTTATCATATAAATGGTTCATACATAAGGCGATTGCCTTAGGACATCTCTCATATATTACTAACAGACTCCCACTTGGCCTAATGTCAATCGCTATGGTATCCAATACCATAAGCTCAAACATGACCCTCAAACTTATTTTGAGGTAATGCCTTAGTCAAGGGATCCGCTAAGTTCCTTTCAGTGGGAATTTTCTCGATTTGTATTTCGTTCCTACTGATGATCTCTCTTATAAGATGATAGCGGCGAAGCACATGTTTGGATCATTGATGAGACCACATCAAGTTTAGAGATGAACTTCTTGATCCAAACCGCTTCCTTTGCTGCTTCCAAAGCTGCAATGTATTCCGCCTTAGTGGCAGAATCCGCTATAGTGTCAAGCTTGGAACCTTTCCAACTTATTGTGCCTCCATTCTAAGTGAATACATACCTAGACTGAGACATGGAATCATCCTTGTCTGTCTGGAGCTGGCATCCGTATACCCACGTATCACCATGTACCCTTCTCCATATATTAGGAACACATCCTTAGTTCTTCTCAAGCACTTAAGGATCGTCTTAACAGCCGCCCAATGATCTATTCCTGGATCAGACTGGTATCTGCTCGTGATACTCAGAGCATACGATACATCGGGCCTCGTACATAACATAGCATACATGATAGATCCTATTGCGGATGCATAGGGAATCTTACTCATGCAAATCCTCTCGTCTTCTGTGCGCGGACACATAGACTTCGAAAGGTGTACCCCATGCCTGATGGGTAGGAAACCTTTCTTGGATTCTGACATGCTAAACCTCTTTAGCACTCAGTCTATATATGTAGACTGCGAAAGACCAAGCAACCGTTTTGATCTATCTCTATAGATCTTAATCCCGAGGATGTAGGTTGCTTCTCCCAGGTCTTTCATGGAGAATGTCTTGGATAACCAAACCTTCACTGACTGTAAGATTGAAACATCGTTTCATATAAGTAGTATGTCATCGACATACAATACTAGGAATACGACTACACTCCCACTAACCTTCTTGTACACAAAAGGTTTGTCTGGATTTTGTGAGAAATCAAACTTTTTGATTGTCTCATCAAAACGGATATTCCAGCTCCTGGATGCTTGCTTCAATCCATAAATGGATCGTCGCAATTTGCAAAACTTGGTTTCATCAACCGATGTGAAACCCTCAAGCTGTATCATATACACGTCCTCGAGAAGGTTTCCATTAAGGAAAGCTGTTTTGACATCCATCTGCCATATCTCATAATCATAATGAGCCGCTATGGCCAGGAGCATCCGAATGGATTTAAGCATAGCTACAGGGGAATAGGTTTCATCATAATCAACACCTTGTTTTTGACGATATCCTTTCGCCACCAATCTAGCCTTATAGGTAATCACATTACCATCCATGTCGGTTTTCTTCTTGAAAACCCACTTGCACCCTATAGGCTTTATGCCTTCAGGTGGGTCAACCAAGTTCCAAACTTGGTTTTTGTACATGGAATCCATTTCCGACTTCATGGCACCAAGCCACTTATCCCTTTCTGAACTTGTCAGCACTTCTTCATAACTGGTAGGCTCCTCATCATCAATGAGTAACACGTCGTTCGATTCACTTACGAGAAATCCATATCTCTCAGGAATATTGCCTGTTCTACCAGATCTACGAAGATGTGGTGTTACAATAGGTCCAGCCGATTGCTCATCACTATGAGTTGTCGGCTGTTGTGCTTCACCAGGTATCTCATCAATGTCTATTTGAGTCTCTCGAGCCTCCTCAAGCTCGATGACACTCCCTAATCGCTTTTCTTGCAAGAGAAACTCTTTCTCTAGAAACACAGCATGCCTTGAAACAAACACCTTTTGTTCCACAGGATGATAGAATTGGTAACCCCTTGTTTCCTTAGGGTATCCAATAAATAGACATTTATCAGACTAAGCATCCAATTTGTCTGATACAGTCTGCTTCACATAAGCAGGACAATCCCATATCTTCAAGTAAGATACATGAGGTTTCTTACTATTCCATATCTCATATGGAGTAGTTGAGACTACCTTGGTAGGCATTCTGTTTAACAAGTAAACAGCTGTCTGAAGTGCATAGCCCCAAAAGGACATGGGGCAAGTCGCATGATTCATCAGTGACCTGACCATGTCCAACAAGGTCCGGTTACGCCTCTCAGATACACCATTATGCTGTGGTGTATATGGCGGAGTCCATTGAGACAATATTCCATTGTCTCTTAGATAATCAAAAACTCTTGACTCAAGTATTCACCACCTCGATCCGATCGAAGTATTTTAATACTCTTGTCATGTTGTTCCTCTACTTCATTTCTGAATTCTTTGAACCTTTCAAAGGCTTCAGACTTTGTGTTTCATCAAGAACACATACCCAAACCGTGAATGATCATCGGTGAAGGTAATGAAGTAGCTATAGCCTCCTAAAGCTTGAGTTGACATAGGTCCACATACATCAGTATGTATTAGACCTAGTAACTCTCCCACTCGTTCACCTTTTCCAGTAAAAGGTAACTTAGTCATCTTGCCTTTTAAGCATGATTCGCATGTATCGTATGAATCCAATTCAAACGATTCCAGAATTCCACATCGGTGTAATTCGGACATGCGTTTCTTGCTTATATGGCCAAGACGACAATGCCACATATCGGAGTCTATTTGATTATCCTTTCGAGCGCGTTTGTTGCTCAATTCGATATTGAAAATGTCACTGGATACGTCCAACGTATAAACACCATTGCTTAAAGTTCCAGTCCCATAAAGAACTCCATTCAAATTTATGTAACAACAATTGTTACTAAAAGTCAAATGGTACCCATTTCTATTTAAACAAGAAATAGAAATGATGTTCTTTATCAACGAAGGAATATAAAAGAAATTGTCCAGTTCTAAGACAAGTCCTACAGGGAGTTCCAACAAATACGTTCCGATGGCGAGTGCAGCAACCGTTGCTCCATTCCTAACACGTAAATTTGACTCTCCCCTTGACGAGTCTTCTTCTATTCCTTAGCCCATGTATGTCATTACATATATGTGAGCCACACCCAGTATCAAATACCCAAGTGTCTGAGGAAATAGAATGACAATCAATAAAGAAGATTTCTGAAGAAGATGGGGCATCCGATGCCTTATCCTTCTTCATGGACTCAAGATAAATCTTGCACTTTCTTCGCAAATGTCTCTCCTTGCCATAATGATGGCAAGTTTTCTTTTGTGCTCGTTCTACCTTCTTAGCCCTTCTCTTCTTTCCCTTCTGCTGTTCCTTTTACTTCCTCTTAGAACCTTTCTTTGAGGAATCAACTAACAGCACCGTCCCCTGCTCATGCTTCTCAGAAGACTCCACAGTCTTCAGCATATTGAGCAGTACCACAGATAAACCTCCTAGCATCTCAGAGGTGAAGAGGAGCTTTGAGACTTCGAACCTTTCGAATCTCACTTGCTCATCAACCAACTCACAAAGATGAAGGACTACGATATGAGCATCCATATGCTCATGCTGTTTTCGTAGCTTGGGTTCCATCATGGCTAGCATGATGCAACTCATTTGTTCAGAATCACTCACATGTTTCTGATAGGCCAACAATTGGTCCAGAGTTGCATTGTCACTAGGATGGGCGGGAAGAGGTGCTTCGAGGACAAACACAAGCTTTTCCACCTTGAGAACAATTCTCAAGTTTCTAAGCTAGTCCAAGAAGTTCGGCCCAGTCAATTTAATTGAATCCAAAATGGAACGCAAATTCAAACACATCATGATCAATATATTAACTTAGAAATACAAAACGAGCATATATGAGAAAGATGATTTTAAAATGCATCAATATACATTTATAAATCCCATTCATTTTTTCGAATTTCAAAAAACCCCAAAATCACTTCGGGAGATTGTAGGTCCATCTCCGAATGGGCTGATATCCATCATAGTTATGAACAACCTTGGAGAGAGTCCAACAAGCCATTCATAACTACGACGGTAGGTATCATCTATACCGATTGCATATCCCGTATATGCAACTATCACAATGTGTTATCAACTAATTGAATGTTCACACATACATCGGGTTGTTAACACATTAACAAGTATGCATCATATGCATAGCACCCAACTTCACCTCCATTTACATCGACCTTGGAGAGAGTCCAACAAGCCGATGCTCCAGGTTAAAACCAACCCATTAATCAGGACATAGTTTTAATATGGTTAGAGCGCATTCAACCAATTAGCCCAACTTGTAGAGAGTCCAACAACCAAAGCTAACGATTGACCTCTGACTCTTACCATATTAGTATTAAACTATTTCATGGTTTGAACATATTCAGGTTCGAGCCGGGCTTGGAGAGAGTCCAACAACCCAAACAAGAAACAGAACTCTGGTTCTAACCATATTAATGGAAGGTGTAGGCTTTAATATTGATTAAGGGTTTTTATATCTCATCCTCTTTGCATGCAAATAACTATTATCTACATGGCATGACATACATGGCATACATCTACATGTCATGACACGCATGACATAATGTTATGCATCTAATGCAATTACATGGCATACAATTATGTCATGTATATAATTTCCTTATATGTCATAACTATTTATGGAAATAAAATATGTTTAAGATTTGATTCTCCAAATCAAATCTTAATTAAATTAGGAAACAAATTTCCAAATCTAATCACATATTTTATTCATGGAATTATTTGATTAAGGAAAATCTATTTAGGAAACCAATTTCCTAAATCATTAAAACTACTTATGGAAATAAAATATTTTAAGATTTGAGTTCCAAAATCAAATCATGATTAAATTAGGAAATAAATTTCCATAATCTAATCAAATATTTTATTTATGGAAAATATCAATTTCCATAAATACTTCCAACTTTCCAAAAGTGGAAGATTTCCATAAATACTTCTAGACTTTCCAAAATTGAAAAATTTCCATAAATACTTCTAAATTTCCAAAATTTAGAAAACTTCCAGAAATACATTATGACTATCGCAAAACCATTTTTACGATTATGTCGAAACACAACCTGGGCTCTGATACCACTGTTGGGTTTTCGGCACCGCGGCGTGTGTGTGTTCGATCATGTTTCGCAAACATGAGCACAGCGGAAGCAATTAAAAATAATAAATCTATATTTATTACAACACACACAACACACGCATGCATATTACAACAAGTGTAGACATAACCGTAAATTAAAATTTGCAATAAAAGAAAATTTATCTACGTTATACCTTTCCTATGACGTATAGCGGGAACGACATCAACCGGAACGATCCTCGTAAGAATCGTCTCTATCCGTATCCACGCCGAGCTCCTCGGGATGACTTCGCTAAGTCACGAGCTTCGTCTTCGTACGGGTTACTAGCCTCGTGTTGAAGACGACGTGATCGAGAGATGATCACGATCCGAATCCAAATTCTGATCCTAAAACGAGTTCTCAAAACTCGCTTCTCCGGAGAGGTATTCGTCAACCGTTTGACGAATCCTTCGTCCCCCACCTCAGAGGATTACCGGAGATCAAATCTTCGGTAAGTTAGCCGCTGTTGGAGCACTAACCGTCATCCAAACGACGCTCCGACAACAAAGAAACAAGCTGTCCAGAAAAACTGGACAGCTTTTGGTGGAGGAATAGAAGCCGGCCAAAGGAGATGTGGAGCTCACCTTATCACCGAACCCACAAGAGATCACCGGAGGGTCGCCGGAGTGTTCGCCGGCTGAAGCTTGGTCGCCGGCAATGACTTGGACGGCGGCACAAAAGCTGGGCGGCACACCTAGGGTTGGGCGCCGACTAGGAGAGAAGATGGAGGCGGCACAATGGGTTGGGCGGCAACTCTAATTAGGGTGCTTGGATTAGGGTTTAAGCCCTATTTTATAGAGAACTAATTCTCTTAATGGTTAATGGATCATATCCATAAAGCCCGTTAACCCTCTCCATTAAGATAAGTTAAAATAAACCAAACCATGATGGTTTATTTTAAGTTAAAACGAACCGAACCAACCTTTGGTTCATTCGTTTAATATAAACCAAACCCTTTGGTTTATTCTCATCCATTGGATTAGAACCAAACCATTTTGGTCCATCCATTATGTCTTCATAAGACACGGCCCATCCACGCTTCCATTGCGACTGAAACACTTTCATGCTCGCTTTATGTTTGGTCCAATCAAACATAGTTTCTCTCGGTCTGAGAATCCCATTCTCAAGCTCGTTTTAAATCCTTTGGATTACACTCGTTGTGCGTGTGACCAAATAGGTTCTCGGTTTATGTTGGCCGTCTATAATTAACCATTAATTATAGAACGATCATGAGTGGCACCTAGTAGTACATCATGATCCCCAATTAACCGAAAAGATCAACGGTTGATCCAGAACTATTTCTGAAACCCTTCAGTAGCTCGAATGATTCGTGCCCCATTCCCTTCACTCATCTTATACCCACTTGGTTCAGGACATGGTCTATAGTGTCAGTCCCCACTAGGCTGACTACGTCACACCTAGCCCAAGTATCATGTCCTCGTCCGACGGATTCTAGTTACTCCACATGTATCGAAGAGTACCTTACTCTAAACATGTAATGCTTTGGCCAAAGACTTTAGTAACAATCCGACGAGAGGCCATGGGTATACATCTCCTCGCAAGGAGTGGTGAATCCTTTATAGGCTATTCAAACACCTTCGATCACTTCGACTTATACCTAATCATCCCGGGTCCACATCTCCTTAGAGATGTTTGCTTAAGATGTCAAAGCATAAGTCTCCATGATCAAGATGACTTGAATACCGCAAGTCAAAGGAACATCGCACTTAAGCCACAGTAAGAACTTCATTGACATATCTATATATGCAGAGAACCATATGAAGTCTTACGGCTGGTCACTCCAATGAACTAGTGACCATAACTAGCATCCACGATTAACTCCGGACATCACAATGTCTCTCGGCCGGTGAGAATCAATTTGCTTGGACACACCAAAGAGTATACCTCGTGCTAGTCTCGACCGAATTGATGGTGTCCAAATCCATCAATTCATCGACTAGGGATAATTCCGATACATCACAATTACACATGTAGAGATACTCACTAGTTGTGATCCAATCACAAATTCTCTCATGCTGTGAATTGTATCGTGGACATTCAGTAAATGAGTTTAAGATCCAATCAAATACATAAAACATGTATACTCAAATAGTGAATCTTCATTTATCATATAAATGGATCATACATAAGGCGATTGCCTTAGGACATCTCTCATATATTACTAACAGACTCCCACTTGGCCTAATGTCAATCGCTACGGTATCCAATACCATAAGCTCGAACATGACCCTCAAACTTATTTTTAGGTAATGCCTTAGTCAAGGGATCTGCTAAGTTCCTTTCAGTGGGAATTTTCTCGATTTGTATTTCGTTCCTACTGATGATCTCTCTGATAAGATGATAGCGGCGAAGCACATGTTTGGATCATTGATGAGACCACATCAAGTTCAGAGATGAACTTCTTGATCCAAACCGCTTCCTTTGCTGCTTCCAAAGCTGCAATGTATTCTGCCTTAGTGGCAGAATCCGCTATAGTGTCAAGCTTGGAACCTTTCCAACTTATTGCGCCTCCATTCTAGGTGAATACATACCCAGACTGAGACATGGAATCATCCTTGTCTGTCTGGAGCTGGCATCCGTATACCCACGTATCACCATGTACCCTTCTCCATATATTAGGAACACATCCTTAGTTCTTCTCAAGCACTTAAGGATCGTCTTAACAGCCGCCCAATGATCTATTCCTGGATCAGACTGGTATCTGCTCGTGACACTCAGAGCATACGATACATCGGGCCTCGTACATAACATAGCATACATGATAGATCCTATTGCGGATGCATAGAGAATCATACTCATGCAAATCCTCTCGTCTTCTGTGCGCGGACACATAGACTTCGAAAGGTGTACCCCATGCCTAATGGGTAGGAAACCTTTCTTGGATTCCGACTTGCTAAACCTCTTTAGCACTCGGTCTATATATGTAGACTGCGAAAGACCAAGCAACCGTTTCGATCTATCTCTATAGATCTTAATCCCGAGGATGTAGGTTGCTTCTCCCATGTTTTTCATGGAGAATGTCTTGGATAACCAAACCCTCACTGACTGTAAGAATGAAACATCGTTTCAAATAAGTAGTATGTCATCGACATACAATACTAGGAATACGACTGCACTCCCACTAACCTTCTTGAACACAAAAGGTTCGTCTGGATTTTGTGAGAAATCAAACTTTTTGATTGTCTCATCAAAACGGATATTCCAGCTCCTGGATGCTTGCTTCAATCCATAAATGGATCGTCGCAATTTGCATACCTTGGTTTCATCAACCGATTTGAAACCCTCAGGCTGTATCATATACACGTCCTCGAGCAGGTTTCCATTAAGGAAAGCTGTTTTCACATCCATCTGCCATATCTCATAATCATAATGAGCCGCTATGGCCAGGAGCATCCGAATGGATTTAAGCATAGCTACAGGGGAATAGGTTTCGTCATAATCAACACCTTGTTTTTGACGATATCCTTTCGCCACCAATCTAGCCTTATAGGTAATCACATTACCATCCATGTCGGTTTTCTTCTTGAAAACCCACTTGCACCCTATAGGCTTTATGCCTTCAGGTGGGTCAACCAAGTTCCAAACTTGGTTTTCGTGACACATGGAATCCATTTCCGACTTCATGGCACCAAGCCACTTATCCCTTTCTGAACTTGTCAGCACTTCTTCATAACTGGTAGGCTCCTCATCATCAATGAGTAACACGTCGTTCGATTCACTTACGAGAAATCCATATCTCTCAGGAATGTTGCGTGTTCTACCAGATCTACGAAGATGTGGTGTTACAATAGGTCCAGCCGATTGCTCATCACTATGAGTTGTCGGCTGTTGTGCTTCACCAGGTATCTCATCAATGTCTATTTGAGTCTCTCGAGCCTCCTCAAGCTCGACGACACTCCCACTATTTTCTTGCAAGAGAAACTCTTTCTCTAGAAACACAGCATGCCTTGAAACAAACACCTTTTGTTCCACAGGATGATAAAATTGGTAACCCCTTGTTTCCTTAGGGTATCCAATAAATAGACATTTATCAGACTTAGCATCCAATTTGTCTGATACAGTCTGCTTCACATAAGCAGGACAACCCCATATCTTCAAGTAAGATACATGAGGTTTCTTACTATTCCATATCTCATATGGAGTAGTTGAGACTACCTTGGTAGGCATTCTGTTTAACAAGTAAACAGCTGTCTGAAGTGCATAGCCCCAAAAGGACTTGGGGCAAGTCGCATGATTCATCATTGACCTGACCATGTCCAACAAGGTCCGGTTACGCCTCTCAGATACACCATTATGCTGTGGTGTATATGGCGGAGTCCATTGAGACAATATACCATTGTCTCTTAGATAATCAAGAAACTCTTGACTCAAGTATTCACCACCTCGATCCGATCGAAGTATTTTAATACTCTTGTCATGTTGTTCCTCTACTTCATTTCTGAATTCTTTGAACCTTTCAAAGGCTTCAGACTTTGTGTTTCATCAAGAACACATACCCAAACCGTGAATGATCATCGGTGAAGGTAATGAAGTAGCTATAGCCTCCTAAAGCTTGAGTTGACATAGGTCCACATACATCAGTATGTATTAGACCTAGTAACTCTCCCACTCGTTAACCTTTTCCAGTAAAAGGTAACTTAGTCATCTTGCCTTTTAAGCATGATTCACATGTATCGTATGAATCCAATTCAAACGATTCCAGAATTCCACATCGGTGTAATTCGGACATGCGTTTCTTGCTTATATGGCCAAGACGACAATGCCACATATAGGAGTCTATTTGATTATCCTTTCGAGCGTGCTTGTTGCTCACTTCGATATTGAAAACGTCACTGGATACGTCCAACGTATAAACACCATTGCTTAAAGTTCCAGTCCCATAAAGAACTCCATTCAAATTTATGTAACAACAATTGTTACTAAAAGTCAAATGGTACACATTTCTATTTAAACAAGAAATAGAAATGATGTTCTTTATCAACGAAGGAACATAAAAGCAATTGTCCAGTTCTAAGACAAGTCCTACAGGGAGTTCCAACAAATACGTTCCGATGGCGAGTGCAGCAACCGTTCCTCCATTCCCAATATGTAAATTTGACTCTCCCCTTGACGAGTCTTCTTCTATTCCTTAGCCCATGTATGTCATTACATATATGTGAGCCACACCCAGTATCAAATACCCAAGTGTCTGAGGAAATAGAGTGACAATCAATAAAGAAGATTTCTGAAGAAGATGGGGCATCCGATGCCTTATCCTTCTTCATGGACTCAAGATAAATCTTGCACTTTCTTCGCAAATGTCTCTCCTTGCCATAATGATGGCAAGTTTCCTTTTGTGCTAGTTCTACTTTCTTAGACCTTCTCTTCTTTCCATTCTGCTGTTCCTTTTGCTTCCTCTTAGAACCTTTCTTTGAGGAATCAACTAACAAAGACCTCCCTACTCATGCTTCTTAAGACTCGCTCTTCAACATATTGAGCAAGACTACGGATGAACCTCCTAGCATCTCAGAGGTGAAGAGGAGCTTTGAGACTTGAACCTTCGAATCTCACTTGCTCATCAACCAACTCACAAAGATGAAGGACTACGATATGAGCATCCATATGCTCATGAGTAGCTTGGGTTCCATCATGGCTAGCATGATGCAACTCATTTGTTCAGAATCACTCACATGTTTCTGATAGGCCAACAATTGGTCCAGAGTTGCATTGTCACAAGGATGGGCGGGAAGAGGTGCTTCGAGGACATACGCAAGCTTTTCCACCTTGAGAACAATTCTCAAGTTTCTAAGCTAGTCCAAGAAGTTCGGCCCAGTCAATTTAATTGAATCCAAAATGGAACGCAAATTCAAACACATCATGATCAATATATTAACTTAGAAATACAAAACGAGCATATATGAGAAAGATGATTTTAAAATGCATCAATATACATTTATAAATCCCATTCATTTTTTCGAATTTCAAAAAACCCCAAAATCACTTCGGGAGATTGTAGGTCCATCTCCGAATGGGCTGATATCCATCATAGTTATGAACAACCTTGGAGAGAGTCCAACAAGCCATTCATAACTACGACGGTAGGTATCATCTATACCGATTGCATATCCCGTATATGCAACTATCACAATGTGCTATCAACTAATTGAATGTTCACACATACATCGGGTTGTTAACACATTAACAAGTATGCATCATATGCATAGCACCCAACTTCACCTCCATTTACATCGACCTTGGAGAGAGTCCAACAAGCCGATGCTCCAGGTTAAAACCAACCCATTAATCAGGACATAGTTTTAATATGGTTAGAGCGCATTCAACCAATTATCCCAGTTTGGAGAGAGTCCATCAACCAAAGCTAACGATTGACCTCTAACTCTTACCATATTAGTATTAAACTATTCCATGGTTTGAACATATTCAGGTTCGAGCCGGGCTTGGAGAGAGTCCAACAACCCAAACAAGAAATAGAACTCTGGTTCTAACCATATTAATGGAAGGTGTAGGCTTTAATATTGATTAAGGGTTTTTATGTCTCATCCTCTTTGCATGCAAATAACTATTATCTACATGGCATGGCATACATGGCATACATCTACATGTCACGACACGCATGTCATAATGTTATGCATCTAATGCAATTACATGGCATACAATTATGTCATGTATATAATTTCCTTATATGTCATAACTATTTATGGAAATAAAATATGTTTAAGATTTGATTCTCCAAATCAAATCATAATTAAATTAGGAAACAAATTTCCAAATCTAATCACATATTTTATTCATAGAATTATTTGATTAAGGAAAATCTATTTAGGAAACCAATTTCCTAAATCTTTAAAACTACTTATGGAAATAAAATATTTTAAGATTTGATTTCCCAAATCAAATCATGATTAAATTAGGAAACAAATTTCCAGAATCTAATCAAATATTTTATTTATGGAAAATATCAATTTCCATAAATACTTCCAACTTTCCAAAAGTGGAAGATTTCCATAAATACTTCTAGACTTTCCAAAATTGAAAAATTTCCATAAATACTTCTAAATTTCCAAAATTTAGAAAATTTCCAGAAATACATTATGACTATCGCAAAACCATTTTTACGATTATGTCGAAACACAACCTGGGCTCTGATACCACTGTTGGGTTTCCGGCACCGCGGCGTGTGTGTGTTCGATCATGTTTCGCAAACATGAGCACAGCGGAAGCAATTAAAAATAATAAATCTATATTTATTACAACACACACAACACACGCATGCATATTAAAACAAGTGTAGACATAACCATAAATTAAAATTTGCAATAAAAGAAAATTATCTACGTTATACCTTTCGTATGACGTGTAGCGGGAACGGCATCAACCGGAACGATCCTTGCAAGAATCGTCTCTATCCGTATCCACGCCGAGCTCCTCGGGATGACTTTGCTAAGTCACGAGCTTCGTCTTCGTACGGGTTACTAGCCTCGTGTTGAAGACGACGTGATCGAGAGATGATCACGATCCGAATCCAAATTCGGATCCTAAAACGAGTTCTCAAAACTCGCTTCTCCGGAGAGGTATTCGTCAACCGTTTGATGAATCCTTCGTCCCCCACCTCAGAGGATTACCGGAGATCAAATCTCCGGTAAGTTAGCCGCTGTCGGAGCACTAACCGTCGTCCAAACGACGCTCCGACAACAAAGAAACAAGCTGTCCAGAAAAACTGGACAGCTTTTGGTGGAGGAATAGAGGCCGGCCAAAGGAGATGTGGAGCTCACCTTATCACCGAACCCACAAGAGATCACCGGAGGGTCGCCGGAGTGTTCACCGGCTGAAGCTTGGTCGCCGGCAATGACTTGGACGGCGGCACAAAAGCTGGGCGGCGGCACACCTAGGGTTGGCGCCGACTAGGAGAGAAGATGGAGGGGGCGGCACAATTAGGTTGGGCGGCAACTCTAATTAGGGTGCTTGGATTAGGGTTTAAGCCCTATTTTATAGAGAACTAATTCTCTTAATGGTTAATGGATCATATCCATAAAGCCCGTTAACCCTCTCCATTAAGATAAGTTAAAATAAACCAAACCATGATGGTTTATTTTAAGTTAAAACGAACCGAACCAACCTTTGGTTCATTCGTTTAATATAAACCAAACCCTTTGGTTTATTCTCATCCATTGGATTAGAACCAAACCATTTTGGTCCATCCATTATGTCTTCATAAGACATGGCCCATCCACTCTTCCATTGCGACTGAAACAATTTCATGCTCGCTTTATGTTTGTTCCAACCAAACATAGTTTCTCTCGGTCTGAGAATCCCATTATCAAGCTCGTTTTAAATCCTTTGGATTACACTCTTTGTGCGTGTGACCAAATAGGTTCTCGGTTTATGTTGGCCGTCTATAATTAACCATTAATTATAGAACGATCATGAGTGGCACCTAGTAGTACATCATGATCCCCAATTAACCGAAAAGATCAACAGTTGATCCAGAACTATTTCTGAAACCCTTCAGTAGCTCGAATTAATCGTGCCCCATTCCCTTCACTCATCTTATACCCACTTGGTTCAGGACATGGTCTATTGTGTCAGTCCCCACTAGGCTGACTACGTCACACCTAGCCCAAGTATCATTTCCTCGTCCTACAGATTCTAGTTACTCCACATGTATCGAAGAGTACCTTACTCTAAACATGTAATGCTTTGGCCAAAGACTTTAGTAACAATCCGACGAGAGGCCATGGGTATACATCTCCTCGCAAGGAGTGGTGAATCCTTTATAAGCTATTCAAACACCTTCGATCATTTCGACTTACACCCAATCATCCCGGGTCCACATCTCCTTAGAGATGTTTGCTTAAGATGTCAAAGCATAAGTCTCCATGATCAAGATGACTTGAATACCGCAAGTCAAAGGAACATCGCACTTAAGCCACAGTAAGAACTTCATTGACATATCTATATATGCAGAGAACCATATGAAGTCTTACGGTTGGTCACTCCAATGAACTAGTTACCATAACTAGCATCCACGATTAACTCCGGACATCACTATGTCTCAAGCCAGTGAGAATCAGCTGCTTGGATACACCAAGGAGTATACCTCGTGCTAGTCTCGACAGAATTGATGGTGTCCAAATCCATCAATTCATCGACTAGGGATAATTCCGATACATCACAATTACACATGTAGAGATACTCACTAGTTGTGATCCAATCACAAATTCTCTCATGCTGTGAATCGTATCGTGGACATTCAGTAAATGAGTTTAAGATCCAATCAAATACATAAAACATATATACTCAAATAGTGAATCTTCATTTATCATATAAATGGTTCATACATAAGGCGATTGCCTTAGGACATCTCTCATATATTACTAACACGCTCCACTGTTTTTTTTCTCCCTCTTCCGTTGTCGCTCCATCGCGCGTTCTCTTCCATCACCGCTCCATCCTCTTTCTCTAGGGCGATCCGACACCGCCGTGGGTACAATTCATTTTTTTTTTTCAACAAAAATATTACTGATTTCTTTTAGAAATACCTTGATTGTTTAGTGTGACAATTATTGATTTGGACTTCTATTCGTAGTGGCGAAAAAGGCATCAGAGAAGGGCGTCACTTGATCGGCGACACAATAGAGGCAACGAAGCCTGAAAGCAATGAGGAAGATGGGTGTTGCTCGTGACGACTGGGCGGAGCTAGAACTGTCTGGAGAACTTGCTTGTTGTTCATTAAGGTGGGTTGCAAAATTTATTGACAGAGTTAAGGTATTCATATTGTAGGATTGATTGATTTATTTGGATTACCTAGCCAAATCGATCCATTGGACTCTTAGGTTTGTTCATTTTCTTATTTGACTTTTGGCATAATAATTTTTATTACTATGATGCTTTGTATGTTCTGTGCTCTGCAAAATCATTAATTCAATCGGTTTAAAATGCAAGTGTGCTAGTGAAATATATGTTAGTGTAAAATAGAGCATTTTATACAAATCCTTTCCTTGCACTTCTAATTAACCAAATTTTATCTTCTTGTTAATTTCAGGTATTTGTGACCAACCTAGGTTTAACTTATTATAATGTTTTATGAAGTTTGATGTTATGTTTGCCTATCTTAAACTTCAATTTTGAAATTGACTGAATTGGGGCTTCTTTCCACTAGTAGATTGAGTTCGCATCAAGTATACGTAAACATGCTACTCAGTCATAACTACATGACTAGCACATAGGATATACATCAAGTAAACAATATTGTTCAAAGAATTTGACATCAAGTGGCATCAACAGTATATAGCCAGTATACATCAGTTAAATGGTATCATCATGTTTAAGTGCTAAGATTGTAAAACCTGCTTCAGTTAATGGTACTAATTAAATAGACTATAGCATCTCCTTTTAGAGGTTGAGAAGGTTGGTCTTGACCTATCATACTATAGACTTATGGTTTTTGCTATCTCTACCCTAGTCATATGGACTTATAGTAGTTATTTATTTTGACACAAGAGGACTTAACATTTTAACGTATCTTTTCATTCCCGATAGGGTTGCAGGTCCAAAATTATTTGTAGTTAAGTTTGTTCACCTTTTTGACATTTAGAGAATGGCACCTCTTTAATTGCTTTGTGTAAGTGTTTTTACCTTCTAAATATATTTTTTATATTATTTTTTTCATTTAATTGAATGTGTCATCTGATGTAGTATACTCTTGGCATGGGCTGCATGAGAGAGAACATCTACATTGGCTGAAGTTTGTTTTTGTTATCTAGCTGGTAATTCAATTTTTTAAAAAAAAATGCAATGGGAGCTACAGGTTAACTTCTAGGTTTCAATCTTCTAGATATGCATGGATTCAATATGAAAAGAATACCTATTTCCTTGCCTTTTTGGTCTTATACTTCTTTATAAATGAATTTTTGGGATATGGTTTTTAAGGCTTGGCTTCTTATTCAACTAGTTTTGGTTTATTAGTCTTTTTTACATATGTAACTATGATTTGTATTTTTCTCTAGGAGGAAGGTTTATCACATGATATCCCTACCACTCTTCATAGGAGCAAAGCATACTGCCTAGTCCTAAAGGTAAATTTCTTCCACTCTAGTTTGTTATTTTCTCATTCTGAATTTGTTAGGTAGCTAATGTTGGGTCCCTTTGGTTCTGTAGGAAATGGTCAATGTCAGCATGGATAGTTCTATTCTTGAATGAATTGCTAAAATCATCACTTATCTTTGTATTGAATCCTCAGGGAAGGTTCTTAAGAGAAAAAAAAGGACAAAGAAACTAAAGGTGGAAAGATGTTAACCATATGTTTTTTCACTGTAATTGATTCTAACAGTTATTTTGATAACTTGCTGATGCTGAGTTAGAAACTATTGAATTCTCGATGTTAAAGTACCCTTTTTACGATTGGTTGTGTTAGATGTGCTAGACTTTTTTTTTCTATGTACTTTGATTTATAGGAAAGATTTCTAGAATTGCTAATGGTCATTATGAAGAGAAATTTAGCCAACACTACTAATATTTCAAAGCTTCATCGAGAAAGAGAAATGCCACCACCAGCTCATCAGAGAAGTGTATACAAAGGATAAAAACTCACTCCCAAATGCTAGAGTTGAAGAGGATGACATATCTGTTGGGGACAAAGATTTTTTTGGATTTTTAAGAATGTCAACATTAAAATGAAGATTTTAGAGAAATGTTCTCTTTTGATGTAAATGGATGTTCATTTTACAAGTTTAATGATGTATATACATTCATTATGAATTATTGGATATTTTTTAAGATGTATGGTGTTTTAATTTTTAATATATTGTGTTTTGATTTTTATTAGCATTCATTAATATATATTGTGAATTGTGTATAAGTAATAACGATGAAATAACATTTATATAATGACCGTTATTGTTATTATTAATTATGGTATGCTAAACCGTCATTAAATAATTAAACAATATTAAATTATTAATGATAGTACATATATCTGTCGTTGTTGTTATTAACGATGGTATATATAACCGTCGTTATTGTTATTAACGATAATACATATGACCGTCATTGTTGTTATTAACGACGGTATATAAACCCGTTGCTAATATCAATAACGACGGTAGTGAATACCGTCGTTAAGTGCTATTAACGACGATATTTTTATTCCCGTCGTTAATCTTTTTCCGACGGGGCCTTTTAGCGACAACTTCCTACGGTATTTAATATTGTCGTTAAAAGTTATTAACGACGGGAATTGACTCTTTAACGATGAGATTTCCCGTCGTTAAAGGGCTCATTTTTAGTAGTGTTTATAATCAACAAAATTGTCATACTAACATTCTATGGTAAATACAACCATGGACCAGGTCCATCCCGTATCACCTTACGGTACTGGTCAAAGGTATACAACATTCTGACCAACTCAACTCTAGTAATTCACACTCAACTCTAGTATATATATGGAGGTTGTGATTAGTATATATATAGACAATATGCAAGATGCCATAAGAACACGGCAATGCAGCATGCATGGTCATGTTTGCTCACCCCAACCGCTACCATGACCCCAATGTGGCCTAGGTGGCTCAACATGATAACTGTCCCAACTCAACACCAATCACTACTCTCGAGTAGCCGAGTGGCAGTATGAAAAGGTAGCATATAAATGTAAAGAGATAGCTACACAATGGGGGTCCCTGCTATTGGCCACTCTGACAATCACTATCCATGAGTGGTCGAGTGCCACACACGCAGGACAACTGCATGCAACTCCAACTACCACCGTCTATAGTGGTCAAGTGAGGCACAACACATTCTCTTCCCTCACACCAGTTACTCCTCCACGAGTAACCTAGGAGGCAGAATGACTGACGACCCTCTCAATCACAAGGGAGACCAAGTCACCAGCATGTATGTAAATTGCATGAATGCACAGTCACACATACTCAACTGATCATAACACTCTCTATCCTGCAGAGAGTCATACTCGACCGATCAACATACTCTCTATCCTACAGAGAGTAATACTCGACTGATAAACACACTCTCTATCCTACATAGAGTTATACTCGACTGATCAACACACTCTCTCTTCTATAGAGAGTTATACTCGACTGATCAACACTCTCTCTATTCTGTAGAAAGTCATACTCAATTGATCACAACCAAGCTAGGACCACCGGTCCGTAGGGATGCTGTATCGACAAATCACACGTCCATACACAATTACCTGATCTATAGTGGATATGTACACATCATCAGGATATAACATGAAAACTCAACTTTACTTCTAGAATCATCCACCCCTGGATGATTTATCTAAATTGCACAATTCAGTTTTACAACTGAATTTAGCAACGTACACATAGGTAAACCACTACAGGTCCACTTACCATAACATCTATAATTCATAACAAAGATGAATGAATAGATAACAACAATAATAGAGTATTTAAGTGCAAATGCAAGTATCAAGCATCAGAAAAACTAGAGTGGATTCAAGGTCAAAGTGACAACAATATGAAGTTATATACTTCACAGTTTAGCTACTACCTGACCATGGTAGGAAATATTACCCACTTGATGTATAGCTCTTGTTGTTAGTTTTCACGTCCATGAATATATCTTGAATCAACATATTAAACCCCATATCGATTTCGTATCTCAAACCATATGGTTGATTTTGTTATCCAATTAACCTAATCAACCCTTCACATCCATCCCTATATTTCATCACCAAAATATTAGCTCAAGGTTCAGTTATCTCACTGTTCGAATCAGCCACAACCGACTCCTTGATATAAAAGAAAATCTGATCAACACCAATCAATGGAATTGTGGTCAAGTTCAATCTCAACTCCAATGCAATTAGTACCTACAACTGAAATATCATAAGACTTCTGTTGATCTATCCCCTTCCCATTCAATCCAACTAGTAGAAGATAAACAACACTTACCTCCATTCTCTTGCATTCTACGGTAGGAAGAAAAACCTGCCAGCTTAACTTCAATCACTTATCCGCCTTCAATCACGTTTAAGATATCAAATTTGTTCCAATCATTTTGAGAAGGAAAACAACCCTTGCTCACATGGCCTAACACCCATTACAAACCTTCATGAACCTACTCCTTGCATCTTTAATTCAAGAAAAGAACACAGTTAAGGAAATTACCCGAAGTTAGAAAAAAAGTAGGCATCACGAAGCTGTTATCTGCAATAAAGCTGAGTTGTTGGCGATGGAGGAGAAATCACTAGCGACAGCTCCAGCTCGCGGCAACACCGGAAAGGAGAGGAACAACCGAACACGATCTGAGCTCGCGATGGAGACGACGAAAGGAGAGGTAGCGAAGGTTGCAATGGATGAGTCTCACGTTGCTGGAGGTCATCCAACAATGGCTAACTAGAGGCAGCGGCAGTGAGCGAAGAGCGGCGGAAGATCGAGCTCCTAATGGTCAACCATCGATGGTCCTCCGCTCGAGGTGACCTCTGGCGACCAAGTGGCGGCAGGGATGTCGTTGTCGTGTCGAAGATGGTGGCGATCGAGATGAAGCCAATCATGTAAAAATGGGGAAAAAGGTTCACGGAAGGAATGAGTGTGACAGCGAGAAAGAAATCGGGGAGGAAGAGGTGAGGTCGCGAATGGGGGAAAATGCTCGGGGGAGGAAATGTTGGATGGCAAGAAATGATTGGTTTAAGAAACGCTTGTCGATTAAAGTGATGGACGATGAGGAAACATGGTTGCGGTGTGAAAACGAAAGGGAAAATCGTAAGGGGGGAAACTCGCGATCGGGTTGGGTCCCTTTGCTCGCCGTTGGTCGGAGTTTTTTACCTGGACCATCTTTAGTAAGTCTTAATCCTAGGTTAAGCCCAAATCCAATTAAACCCCAATTCTGCATACCTAATTTTTTTTTAATGTATCTCGCAGGCCGGACCTAAACAAGAGGGAGCTTTGCTAGGGGCGGCGGCAAAGAAGAAGGAAGTGGGTAGAGTGTTCGGCTAGGATGAGAAAGAGGGCCTTAAGGACTTCTATTCATTAGGTTTAGCCTTTATAACCCTTTATATCAGCACTAATCCTAATGGGTCATAGGTTAGTGGATCAAATCGCTAAGCCCATAACCATTAAGGTTTAATCTCATCCATTAAACCCTAATTGGGCCCTTAACCAAAAGAGGACCCTTTTAATTAAAACCATTAATTAAAACCAAATGGGGTTGGTTTATAATTAAACCTTTTAAGGCCCAACCCGTCTTCTTAAGACGTGCTCCTTTCCCATTTCCGACTTGACAAATATTTCCATATTTGTCATGTGTTTGTTCAAACCAACTTGATCTCTCTCGATCTTGAGAATCCAATTCTCAAACTCGTTTTAAGTCTCTTCAAAGGATTCGTAGTGTGTGTGACCTAATAGGTTCTCAATTTATTTTGGTCGTCCATACCATTAAATATGGAACGATTAAGAGTGGCACCAGTAGTATATCATGATCCTCGATTAACCAAAAAATCAATGGTTGATCTTGGAACCATTTCCGAACCCTTTAGCAGCTACAGTGAATCGTGCCTCATTCCTTTGACTCATCTTATACCCACGTGGTTCAGGACATGGTCTATGTGTCAGTCTGCACTAGGATGACTATGTCACACCTAGCCCAAGTCTTACTTCCTCATCCAGTGGATTCTAATTACTTCGACATGTATCCAAGAGTACCATACTCTTGACACGCAATGCTTTAGCCAAAGACTTTGAGTAACAATCTTGACGAGTGGCCATAGGGTCACAAGGAGTGGTTAATCCTTTGTTGGCTACTCAAACACCTTCGGGCACTTCGATTTATACCTAATCATCCAGTACCCACACCCCCAAAGAGATGTATTGACTAAGATGTCAAAGTATAAGTCTCCATTGTTGATGCAGAGAGCATCACTCTTTAGTTTTAATGTATGAACCAAAGTTAAAGTTAGGATTTACTTGTGTTCTGATATGAGTGTTAAGTGTGCAGGCTTAATAGGAAGTCCGAGTAGGTCGTGTTTACCGGATACTAGGAAGATGTCTTGATAGATCAGGAGGATCGGACACCAGGCATGAAGACCAGGTGGGTCAAGTGGACCGGACATTTGGCATGAAGACTGCTTGGGTCTGGAGAGCAAACAATCGACAAAAAATTCAAATGGGTCAGGTAGACCGGAAAGCTAGTGGAAGACCTGGTGGGTTAGATTGAATGTCAAGAATGGTAAGTCTGACAGGGCAGTCGACAGGTAAGCCTCGAGTGGAGAGGTGAGGCCGAGTCCTCTGTAGGGGGGAAAAGCTAGGCATCAATCTGACGGATAGTCCGCGTGGGACTTAGAAGTCGAGATTGAGTAGTATTACTGCTACTTTTGTGTTTTATGTTGTTTGTATTTGCTAATCTTGTTTTGGAGAGAACAGTTGACTGAAGTCCAATCGACTGAGTATGGTCCAGTCGACTGGATACCCTGTTGGCAAGATTAGTTGGTGATCGATCGAGGATCTGGCAGTCTAGATGGAAATTGTTCCAGCTGACTGAGGAAGTCCAGTTGACTGGAGAGGCAAACTTCCCGATGTGGAACCGCATGACCTGGAGTCGACTGGGGCGTGTTCAATCGACTGGAAGACTCGAAGTTCCATATCGACAGGTTGATGTAGAGTCGACTGGAGGGCATTCCAATCGACTGGAAAAGCTTTATAAAAGAAATGCACGACCCACTCCGAATATAACCAATCTACTATGTCCAAGTGCTGCTACTAATTCCCTTTGTCCACAAAAGCTTCATCCCTTCACGAAGACGCAATTCTGACACTCCGTGCCTACTTTGATAGCTCCAAAAGTGTCGGTATAATTTATATTTTAATACTTGTACTTACTTCGCTTTTTGTACTTAATTTCAAAGACAAGGTAGAGTGTTACTTTTCTCTTATTCCTTGTAAAAATGAACCCCTCCGAAGTTGAGAGTTCTCGAGTTGGAGGATATGATAGTGTTTGGGATCCTATGCGATAAATAATCAAATTGCAACAGAAAAAGGATACCTTGAGCAATTAATACGAAAGAAAACTCATACAAAGTATAGATAAAAAATGCCCTATCCTATATGGTATACCTTTGATGTGTGCCCTTTGTCTAACCCGCTCGTCCACATTTCGCCGGATCTCTTGCACTTTCAAGTGTTCGTGCTTCTATGGTATCCACACGAACACTCTTTTGGAGTAAGGAGATAAAACCTTTGGTTGTGCTAGCAACCAAAAATAAGGCTCTCCACACAAGACTTTAGCCAAGAAGAAGGGAGAAGGGAAAATAGAATCCACAACACCAAAAAAAAAATTCGCTCAAGGCTCACATTGAGGAGGAGCTTAAATCCAATTTTTCCCATGCATTAAAATCTCATTTGATGCATTGATTCAATTTCATGAACCAATTATTTTCATGCAACATTTAGGAGTCAATTAATCCCATTGCATGCAATTAACTCCCATCCTTTCAAATTCCATTTCATTCAATTAATCTCATTGCATGCAATTAATCCCATTTCATGCAAAAGGCTTTTCAAATTCCAATTGCATTGCAACATTAATGAGTGGAGTTAAATTCCATTTTTCATTTGCATGCATGATTAATCATCATTAATTATGATAACCTTCTTCAATTGATTTCACTTGAGTCTAACTTAAATTAGGCCAAGCAATGAGTCTAACTCATCCTAGTCCATTCAATTAACTAATGATTCATTTAGTCGAACTAAAATGATCCTATCTTCAAAATAACATGTTCTTTGTGTGTGACCCTATAGGTTTTCATAACGTTGGCAATGTCTCGAAACCACTTTAGACACATAAGCAATTAGCAACATCTAGCAATGCATCATTGCTACCCAAGTTATGAAAATATCAAGATCTGACAAAACCTTTCTGTGACTACTATCTTGTAGAACCTTGTCCTTCTATCCTCGATATCTAGATTGATCAATGAGGCATAGACCATGTCATCCTTTTATCAATCTTTGTGTTTCTAGATCCCCAAGTAGACACACTCAAATAAATGAGCTCAATATCTCATATTGACTCATTTGAGCATGACCATGCATTTCGTGGTCCTACTCTATCAAGAGGCCTAAAGATATCACTCTCGTCATATGTGAGGGATAGATCCCATCTATATCACTCACATCCCTCGACATAATTTGTTACATACCCAGTGATCACCTTTATAGTCCACCCTATTAGGGGTGACGTTTGACGATACTAAATTACATAACTCCTTATGTAGGGAACCATAGTGATTTAAGGTATAAGGATTATTCATACTAATAGTCACATGAGAAAGTTTATGACACTCATATAATAATCCATTAAACACTTTCATGGCGGGTCAATTCAGTATATATTCTCTAATATATACCCATGTGTCAATGTGATATCACATATCCATGACCTGTGAGATCAAATCATCAATTGACATACATGCTAGTCTTAATGCATTAATATTGCCTTTGTATATTAATACTTGACTAGGAATATTTAAGAATAGTGTTCTCCACAACTTGTCACAATCAATTCTACAAATTTATATGCTGTAGATTAGAATCTACTTTCTAGGGCATTATTATATTTATTCAGCTGACACAAATATGAAGTAAATATAATAACTAAACTTTGCCTTTATTATTAATAGAATATGATACAAAAAGTCCCTAGTCAATCATCAAATAATTGACTCTAGGGCTTATTACTAACAATCCCCCATTAGCACTAGTGTCAATCATTGTAATATCTAATACCCAGTGACCTAGTCTGATCATCATGCTTTCTCTGTGCCAAAGCCTTGGTCAAAGGATCTGTGATGTTAGCATCCGTCGGTACTCTGCATATCCTCACATCTCCTCTATCAATGATCTCTCGAATGAGATGGAAGCGGTGCAGTATGTGTTTGGTCTGCTGATGAGAGTGAGGTTCCTTAACCTGTGCAATAGCCCCATTATTATCACAATAGAGGTCTATAGGGTCCACTATGCTAGGAACTGTTCGAACGTATGTGGCCAGCTAGAGGGGGGGTGAATAGCCCTCAATCATCGTACGGTGGAATACGATCGTTCGTCATGTGTCACTTATCAACATTTGTCATTAGCATAGCGAAAACAATAGAAACAAATAGAAATACTAACAACAACACAAGCACATGCAAATACACACGATATACGTGGTTCGGAAACGAATGGTTCCTACTCCACGGGCGAGTTCACCGAGCTCTAGTTATGCGCATGACACTAACTAACACTCCTTCTCGACAACATGTTGGAGGTGGAGAAACCACGTACATGCAATTACAAAGTAATACATGAAGTACAAACAAGAATACAAATACAATACAAAAGAAAACTTTTCACCGATTGCTTTTGATCACTTTCTTGTTGCTTGCTTTTGTTTGCTCTTGAAGGTCTGGAATGCAACAGCAATTCCCCTCCAAAGTCACCCCAAAAGTCTTGGCGAAATCCTCCATCCCGAGCACCATTTATAACCTAGATCGAGTTGATTCCATGCCCATCAGTCGACTGATTGTGACCATCAGTCGATTGCTCATGTAGCTATTGTCTCACAATGACTCGATCCATGCTGGGCAAAAGCCAATGAATCCATCATTAGTAGATTGATCATGCCCATTAGTCGACTGATGATCCCATAAGTCGAGTGGACGCCGTAATCACTCAACTGGAAGACCTTCTATGGCCGAAAACACCTCGATCAGTCGACTGATCTCCCTCATCAGTCGACTGATGGTGTTGTTAGTCGATTGTCATCCCTCGACAGTCGACTGCTCGGCCAGACCCTGGTCAGTCGAACCCTAGTTGACTTGGAGCAGTTGACTGCCACCTATGCCAGTCGACTGATGTCGAGTAAAACCTCAAACACCAAGTTGCTTGAGCATCCAACCGTCGGGTAAACCCTGCACCAAGTGCACAACTTCTCAATGGCATCCTTCGCGTCTCTTGCCCTCGAAGTATGCTTTTCTCGGGCCTCACTCCATTCTCTCCCCGTCCGGTGGCCCCTCGGATGCATCAAATGCACGACTTCAAATGCCATCCTTCACCGACTCAAGTACCCAGAGCCTAGTGAACTTGCCAAGTCCTCAAGACTTCCACACGAAGCCTCATGCTTGGATTTTCCATGCCAAGCCCCATGCTTGGACTTTCACCGCCAAGCCCCATGCTTGTACTTACGTAGCCAACCCATGTTGGACTTTTTAACACCAAGCCCTATGCTTCGATTTTCCCAACACCACCAAGGCTACACACTTGGATTTACATGGCCAACCCATGTTGGAGTTCCCATGACAATCCCATGTCATGCGTTTTGTGTAACATCAAAATATAGTTTGAGTCAAAACTCGAGTCCTAGGCCGATTGCACAAAAAATCTATCATGCCCGCCCTTTCTAGGGGTTGGAAGGGCGGCGCGACACAATCATACATACATGCATTTACAGTGGAAGACTACATACTTCTTGTAGGGATGTATACTGAAAAGTTTATCTTTTGTATGAACATCTTTATTTTGAAATAAGAATCACATGATCATTGTTTGCATTTTCATGGTTATGCAATATTGTCTAATACATTACATTGGAGATAACATGGTGTGTGGTGTCACACGGGAGATCATGTTATCGGCTCCTTGTAAAGTATAAGTAAAGGCTCACAACCGAGATGGCTTTGGACAAATCATCGGAATGATTGTAGTGTGATTTGGTATTGGTTTGTCTTGACCATAGAATCACACTAGTGCACTTTGTGTGTATTGAGCAGGACTGACATAGAGGTGATTCGATTTATTGCTGACTACATAATCGAATCGGACCTCAGATATTATTTTGTACATGCTCTTAATCTCGATATAATAACGGGCACATATACTTAGTATTCATCTCTTTGATTTACCAATGGGCGAGATTTATAGATTAAATCGATAGTCTCGGTAAGTTGGGAGATGATATTATTTATATGGTGTGTCGTTGATTATAGGAGGAAACCGTGTCCTATATATTAGGATGATGATGTCCCCTTGAGGAGCTCATAAGGTTCATCATGTAAACCCTGCAAGTGGACTTAGTCCAGCATGATGAAAAGGTTGGGTGGTACTACTCATGGAGTTAGATGTTGATTAATTAATGGTCAGTAAATTAATTAATCGATGAACATTCGAGATCTTAAACACAGGGAGAAAATGTAGAAATAATATATGGAGCCCATATTAACTTATGGGGGTTGGTGAGGTAGATCAATGATAATCCTTTAGTGGATTGGATTATCATTAATGGATCGGACTTTATGTGGGCTTGATCCATGGGTGGACAAGATCCAACTCCTCCTCATGGTCCCTAATTTAGCCTATTAACACCTCATAAAGCTTAGATCAAATGGATAGAAACAAAACTCTAGATCCAAAGGTAGAGATAAAATCTCTAAGATCCGACGGCTGAGATTAAATCTTTAGATCCGACGGTTGAGATTAAATCCCTAGAACCAATGGGTGAGATTAAAAGGAGGCTTATCCCTAACTCTATAAAAGGAGGATAAGGGGTTGGCATGGAGTTTGAATCAAGAGAAGTTAGGGTTTTGGAAGTTGGCGGCAAGAGATAGGAGCTAGGGTTTGGGCTTGGGCGGCACCTAATAAGGAAAGATTTCCTTGCCTTTTCTCCTTCCTCAAGCTACCGACGCCCCTCAAGCCCTTTCCAGCCATCGGCCGGCGGCCAAAGACCCTCTTCTCCTTCTCCTTCGGTGGTGGAAACAAGATATAGGGCTTTCCCTTAGTGTCTTGGCCGTTTTCCACCATAAACTCCACCTCCTTATTGGCCGGCAGCAAGCTCCATCCTTGGAGGTTGTTGGTTGGTTGAAAGAAGGAATAGAGCTTTGTTTCTATTCTTTGTCATGCTCAGAACGAGCAAGGAAGGAAGATTGGCGATCTAGGAGCTTCAACTTTTGATAGATCATCGTCCACACGACGTCCGAAAGGAGGAAGGTCATACATTAGAAGATCGAGAGGTATATCTATTCTCTATTCTCTTTTGTTACTTTCTTGTATTTGTTTTTCCAATTATGAGCAAGATATATTCTGTTTGTGGCTAAATAATACTTGGATCCCGAACAAAAATACAAAAGTCGTAGATCCGTACATCGTCTATTCCGCGGCTACTCATAGAATAGAGGTTGGTCGCTTGAACAACGAGTTTGTTCAAGTGACCTCTCTAAACGGATAGCACGAAGATGACTTGATTGTTTGGGCAATCCCTTTTGTCTAGGATTAAATTTTTTTAATCTGGGGACATCGATGGGATTGCCATGAACAAACAACCAAGGTGAAGTGGGAAGCGAAGTTTCCCCTCACAGATTGATCACAAAAACCTACAATTGGTATCATAGGCAAGGTTTCTGGTTTTGTGTGTTTAGGATTCGGTTAATTTTTATGCACTTTTCATATATTATATGTGTCGGATAATAGTTGGATATGCGTAGGTTAACTCTTTGGTTGCAGGCATAAGATCCGACTATTATGGCCATATGTGTGTATGTGATTGTATGTGTGTAAATGTTTATTTTGTTGAATCCTCGGGGTTGAGGAGGCTAGTATTTAATTTTAGTAAAATTAGATACGACGGTTTTTAGCCACTCTTTTTATTTTAGTTTACTTTCGATCTAGATTTCTTGTACACTCCCTCGTGGAGTATAGGATCGATGGATGTAAATTAAAATAGATTTTAGTCTCGGCTCGGATCTCCGGATAGCTCGTACATGACGTAGGAGGAGCGGATGAGAAGGCGATGCGATGGGAGCCATATTGAAGACAAAAGCCATAATAGTTGGAAAATAATTTATTTTTCATATTTATTGCTTTTTGTTTGATATGCATGTCGTAGGCTAGGAAAATTCCTCAATTTCATATTACTAAGTGGGAGAGGGAAATTTTTATAAATTCTCACGACCTCCATTACGATTTGACAAGTGATGCAAACAAACTTGTGTGTCGGCTCTGAGTGCCTTCCTCTCCATTGGATGAGTTTATTTGCGGATCACAAGGTCAAATATGGTTATAGGGAATTATTAAGGAGTGTGTGCACTTCCCCATCGGAAGGCACATAACCCGAGATGATTACCTTGGTACCGGGTAATGGTGAACACTTAGATAAAAATATAAGTATCCTCCCCATCGGAGTCACTACTTTTATTTGTAGGGCCAAAGAGGAACCAACTATTAATTTTACTTGTCAAAAAGTTAGGTTGACAAGATAGTAAAATTAATGGATAAAACCTCCTCTTACAAATGTAGAATTCATATACGTCCACACTATCGTGTCATACGATATTCTCGGTGTTTTGAGGTGTTTGTTGATTTTAAAATTTTATTGTTTGAGGAATCAATAATTTTTTGAAATCTAATGTTTTGATTTATGTGATTCTTAGGTTTTCTTTCAAAATGACTTTCAACCCACTTGTTGTGATACTGAAAGAGAACAAACTTGCTGGACCCAACTATGTTGATTGGAAGAGGAATCTAGACATTGTCTTGACTGCTGAGGAATACAAATATGTACTCCTCGAAGAGTGCCCTCCTAAGCCTGCAGAAGATTCTGGGGAAAAGGAGAGAGAGAGTTATAAGAAGTGGGTAAAGGCCGATGAGATGGCGTGGTGTTACATTTTGGCATATATGTCAAATGTACTGCAACATCAACATCAAGCCATGCCCATAGCTTATGACATGATGCTCAATCTCAAAGAGCTTTTCGGACACCAGAATCGGGCTGTGGGTCAAGAAGCCATGAGAAACTTGACGACGACCACCATGATCGAGGGAATACCCGTGAGGGATCATGTTCTTAAGATGATGGCTCATTTGAATGATTTGGAAGTCCTCAAAACTGAGATCGATGGGGAAACCCAGGTCGATATCATTCTCCAGTCTCTACCTAGGAGTTTTGAGCAGTTTCGCCTGAACTACAACATAAACAAGAGGTTGTATTCGTTGGCGAAACTTCTGACAGAATTCCAGGCAGTAGAGGGGCTATTTCGTTAGAGTGCTCAGGCACATTCCATGGTGACCCAAAAGGTTTCTACTTCTAAGCTGAAAGGCAAGAAGAAGAAGAAACAAACTGGGGCAAAGGAGGTCAGAGGTACTCAGGGAGGAGTGAAGAAGCCGAAAGGCAAGTGCTTCACTTGTAAGCAGACTGGACACTGGAAGAAGGACTACCCCAACCGCAAGAACAAAGGTATATCTTTTGGTCTAGTCATTGAAACATGTTTAGCGGTGTTATCTACCGGCACCTGGTGTGTAGATACGGGAGCCACTGATCATGTCTGCAATACTTTGCAGGGGTTCCAAGAAACCAGACGACTGACTGAGGGGGAGATTACTGTGTACTTGGGCGATGCCACGAAGGTGGCGACTATTGCAGTGGGAGATGTTCATTTATCTTTTGAGAAAAATAAACTTTTGGTTCTTAAGAATTGCCTTTATGTACCTTTATTTAGAAAGAATTTAATTTCAGTTTCTAAATTGTTTATGGATGGATATTCTATTTCTTTTAATGACAGAGTTGTTATAAAAAGGAATAGGGACATTATCCGTTCGGGTGCATTGATAGGAAATTTGTACACACTTGAACCAAAAGCTCCCACGATGCATATTAAAATTAATAACTCATCTTCTAATTCCAATAAGAGAAAAGAACCTTCGGAGATGAACAAAACATATCTTTGGCATCTTAGGCTTGGTCACATTAACCTATGTAGAATTCAAAGGTTGATAGCTGATGGACCATTGGGTTCATTAGTGGTCGAGGATCTCCCAACCTGTGAATCTTGCTTGGAGGGTAAGATGACCAAGAGGCCTTTTAAGGCCAAGGGGTATAGAGCCAAAGATGTGTTAGAATTGGTTCATTCTGATTTGTGTGGTCCTATGTCTATCCAGGCTAGAAGTGGTTTTGAGTATTTCGTCTCTTTTATAGACGATTACTCAAGATATGGATCCATTTACCTGATGCGCCGCAAGTCTGAATGCTTTGACAAGTTCAAAGAATTCAAGGTTGATGTGGAGAAACGTCAAGGTAAAAATATCAAGACACTATGATCTGATCGTGTTGGTGAGTACCTCTTGGGGGAGTTTAGGAACTACATATCGGATGCTGGGATTCAATTTCAATTGACTGCACCTGGCACACCCCAGCAGAACGGTGTAGCAGAGCGAAGGAATAGGACTCTTATAGAGATGGTTAGATCGATGATGAGTTATTCTGAGTTGCCAGATTCGTTCTGGGGATATGCTCTAGATATGACAGTATACATTCTGAACTTGGTTCCATCTAAATCAGTGCCTTCTACTCCCACAGAATTATGGACTGGGCGAAAGCCTAGTCTAAGACATATTCGGATATGGGGGAGTCTATCACATGTGCTGAAGGTAGATGCTGGTAAGTTGGAACCTCGTACAGAAGTACGCATGTTTGTTGGCTATCCTAGAGGAATGAAGGGTGGTTTGTTTTATAGTCCTAAAGATCAGAGGGTGATCGTTAGCACAAATGCCAGATTTCTAGAGGAAGACTATGTGATGAGCTACAAGCCCAAGAGTAAAATTGTTCAGGAGGAATTAAAAGGGGAAGTCACTTCTTCGGTACCACCGGTACAAGAAGATATATCACATGTCACTGCACCGCGTGTCACAGAGGATACATAGGTGATGCCTTATCGTAATGGGAGGGTTGTGAGATAGCCTGATAGATTCATGTTCTTGGGAGAATCTTCTGATTTTGTCCCTGGCGAACATGAACCTAATCCCTGGACATATGACGAGGCAATCCAAGATAAATATGCAGTATCTTGGCAAAATGCAATGAATACCAAGATTGAATCTATGGATTCAAATCAGGTCTGGGAGCTAGTAGAACCACCCGATGTTGTAAAAACCATTGGATGCAAGTGGATCTACAAAAGAAAGAGAGGAATAGATGGGAAGGTTGAGACCTTCAAAGCAAGGCTTGTTGCGAAGGGGTATACTCAGAAAGAGGGTATCGATTATGAGGAGACCTTTTCGCCGGTAGCCATGCTTAAGTCTATCCAGATTCTCTTATGCATAGCAGCTCATATGGATTATGAGGTGTGGCAGATGATTGTTAAGACAACTTTGCTTAATGGAAGTCTTGAGGAAAACATCTTTATGAAGCAACCAGAGGGATTCATTGCGAAGGGCAAAGAACATCTTGTATGTAAGCTTAATCGGTCCATTTATGGATTGAAGCAAGCTTCGAGGTCTTGGAACATCCGCTTTGATGAGGTAATCCAGTCTTATGGATTTATTCAAAGTCCGGATGAGTCTTGCGTATACAAGAGATGTGACAAAAATGTAGTGGTATTTCTTGTACTATACATAGATGACATTTTGTTGATTGACAACAATATCAAGGTGTTATCGGACGTAAGGGTATGGTTATCCAAATAGTTTGATATGAAGGAATTGGGAGAGGTGGGACACATCCTTGGGATCAAGGTTATAAGAGATCGCAGGAAAAGGATGTTGTGCTTATCCCAAGCTTCATACATAGACATGATTATGGATTGTTTTAGCATGCATAACTCCAAGAAGGGTTTTCTACCTTTTAGGCATGGAGTTCCTTTATCTAAGGAGATGTGTCCTAGATCATCTGAGGAGATAGAGGAGATGAAGGTGGTTCCTTATGCTTCGGCAGTAGGAAGCCTCATGTATACAATGCTATGTACGAGACCAGATATCTTCTTTGTCGTGGGCATGGTCAGCAGATATCAGAGTAATCCAGGACAGGGACATTGGACTAGGGATTATATGTTGGTTTATCGGGCAGACCAATTACTCCCTGTGGGTTACACATGTTGGATCGAAGCGGATCGCTAGAGGGGAGGTGAATAGCGATAAACCTTTTTTTTTTTAATTCATTCATTAAAACTCGAGTAGACAGTTAATTGCAGAAGAAAGATAAACTATAAATAAATGATACAAATGTTTTTTTACTTGGTTCGTAGCCTTCGGCTACTACTCCAAGACCCTAGTGATCCTTGATCACGCACGGAGGGCAATTCACTAAAAACACTCCTCCTCGTTGGAGGTAGGAGTTTGACAATTACAAAAAAAACTTCGAAAGAAAAGATAGAGAGACAAACCCTCTCTTCTATTAATGTAAAGTGCAACGATAGAAAACCTCGATAAATAAAAGGAATTGCAATATTTAAAGAGATGACAAAATAAGAATATCAACAACTAAAAGAGTAGAAAGTAAACTAGGGTTGTTGACAGCACTTCGTCGTAGAGTCGTCAGAAAATTGCAGAGTTGTGGAGGTTTGTGAGCACTTAGAGATGATGAAAAACCCTAGGAGAAGCCCTCCATTTATAGCCTTTAAGCCCCTCATCGAATGGGTCTTCAACCAATAGGAATTGGGCACAAAACTTCTTGAAAAATGGTGATAAAGCTTGACTCTTCGAGCCTAATTTTTGACCATCGGTTGAACTGGCCGATTGAACTGGCCTATTAAACTGGCCCGGTTGAACCGGCCGGTTGAACTGATGGCCAGGATTTTTGACTACAATAAAGAGTTAGCTCAAAATACAAGTGAATTCGATGGCCACTTGTCGTCCGATCTCAACATAGACCTTCCATGGGAAGTCTTGGGTCGGATCGTCGCCTAAGGATGTCCCCGTATAAAGGACACGACCTCACTTTACTTTACTCACTCGAGCTTACCTCGATACTTACTATGTCGCTTTTACTTCCGGCCTTCCACTTGATTCCTTCGACTCCCTCCGAAGTCACTCGAGTGTCGCCCGACCACCGCGGCTTCCTCCGGGTGTCGCTAGCCTTCAGCTCCAGCTATAGAAATTTTTTGTACACTCGATTCAGCTCGTGAGATAACGACATGAGCTTAACTTTGTATCGTTTGCTATAATCAAAACTCAGGTTCGACTTAGGTGCCTACTGCACCAACAATCTCCCCCTTTTTGATTTATGGCAAAACCACATACAAAGTTAAGAAAAATAAATTAAGTGCATTAAGTAAAATGAGCAAGAGATATGCATGAATGAGCAGGAGTATAAAAAAGCATGAATGAGCAGGAGTATATAAAAACTTTTTTTTCAAGTGCTCCCCCTTGAGGAATCCTCCCCCTTGATCGAGGGTGAGTACTTGAGAAAGAGTTTTAACTCTCCCCCTTGATGTTTGCTACTAAACAAAAGAATTAAGTAACCGCAATTACTTAATATTGGCCATAGTGTTTAAAATAAGTTTTAAGTTAAGAAATCAAAAAACTGATTTCTTAACCATGGCCTTTACTTCCGTTTTGTTAACAAGTTAACTTAAAGTTAAGTAAACCTTTCCGTTTTGTTAACACGAACAAGTTAACTAAGCCATGGCCATAAAAAAATTATCCCTTAACTTTGGCCTTTTTCTCCCCCTTTTGTCATATATCAAAAAGAGTGAGGGTGTGTGTGGAATAAAAAATAAGTATTAATTTGAAAATATTCCACATTATTTTGAAAATAATATATTGAAAATAAGTTCATCTATAAAATGTTCGACTTATATTTGGCTTGATTGATATGAAAGATCAACCAGTCCTGGTCAGAGTCAGTTAATATGTATGATTATACTCCGTGGTTCATAGCGATGCACTAACTCTACATCTGGAACCAGGAGTAAGGTCCTAACATCTCACGTCCATCTACGTGGCTAAGTACACAAACACATTAGTCCTATGTGTTGTGACATGTATTTGCTCCATAAATCTATAGGTGCATGATATCTAAGGTATGTCCTATACTAGTTCCATGAAAAATGAAAAGTATGAAATAGTAGCAATATAATTTGCAAAGTCCTATTCTACTATGCACATGCCCAATTTTCGTCTTAATAGACTAAATTCGGCTTCGGGTAGGGGTTTAGTAAATAGGTCTGCCAAGTTAGACTTTGATTCGACGTATTCGAGTTGTATGGCTCCGTTGGCCACATGTTCTCAAATGAAATGGTGTTTGACCTCTATATGTTTGGTCCTAGAGTGACATATCAGATTCTTAGTAAGATTAATTGAACTAATGTTATCTACATGGAGTTTCGTGTTCGTAAAGTCTAACTTAAAGTCACAGAGAGTGTGCTTCATCCAAAGAAGCTGAGTGACACACTCACCCATCGTGATGTATTCGGCTTCGGTGGTAGATAAGGCAACATAGTGTTGCTTCCTACTGCACCAACTCACTAGACTCGAGCCGAGAAGTTGACAACAACCACTCGTACTCTTTCTATCGAGCTTACTACCGGCATAGTTCGAATCGGAGTAGCCAGTTAGTTCGAACTCGGTAGATCTAGGGTACCAAATACCGACATTAAGTGTACCCTTTAGATATCTAAGGATACGCTTGACTAGAGTTAGGTGAGACTCCTTGGCACAGGTTTGGAACCTTGCGCACATACTTACTGCAAATAGGATATCAGGTCAGCTTGCAGTTAAGTAAAGGAGACTCCCTATTATGCTCCTATAGTATTTTAAATCAATTGAGTTTCCGATTAAATCTTCTTCTATATTAACATTAGTTGCCATTGGGGTATTAATAATTTTAGCGTCTTGCATTCCAAAGCGTTTAATTAATTCCCTAGTATATTTGCGTTGATGTAGGTATATTCTTCTTTAATGTATCCATTTAAGAATGCAGATTTCACATCCATTTGAAACAATTTAAATCCTCGATGTGCTGCATATGCTAATAGCATTCGAATGGACTCTAATCTAGCTACTGAGGCATAGGTCTCGTCGTAATCTAAACCTTCGACTTGACTAAACCCTTTAGCGACTAGTCTAGCTTTATTTCTAACTACTTCACCTTTATCATCAAGTTTATTTCTAAACACCCACCTTGTTCCAATGATTGTTTTATCTTTAGGTGGTGGTACTAATTCCCATACTTCATTCCTAGTGAATTGAGCCAACTCTTCTTGCATTGCAATAATCCAATCAGGATCAAGAAGAGCTTGGTAAATAGTTTTGGGTTCAATTTTAGAAATCAAAGATATTTGACTAAGGTTTCTGTATGAGGCTCTAGTTCGAACTCCTAGACTTGGATCACCTATCACTTGGTCGATAGGATGATTCGTTTGAGTCCTAGTTGGATTTGGGTTTGAGTCTACAACTTGATCCATAGGATGACTCGTTTGAGTTCTAGTTTGGTTGGAGTCATCTATCACTTGGTCGATAGAGTGACTTGGTTGACTTAGCTTAGGATTAAAACTAGACCTGATCTCCGGATCAGAGTTAGGTCTAGTATAAGTCGGCTCTATAATTGGGGTTGCCGGGGGTTTTGTAGGTTCGTGTCCTTCATCAAATACTACATTGATAGTCTTCTCGACTCTAAGGGTGTCGTGGTTATATACTCTATAAGCTCTACTTGTAGTCGAGTATCCTAGAAAGATTTCGGTCGTGGTTTTGGATGTAAATTTCCCTAGGTAATCCTTAGTGTTTAGGATATGTACCTCACACTCAAATACCCTAAAGTACTTGATGTTAGGTATTTTATCGTGATAAATCTCGTATGAGGTCTTAAGGTGCCTCTTTACCATAAGGATCCTATTTTGGACATAGCATGTCGTACTCACAGCTTTCGCCCAAAACCTATCGGGTAGGTTATACTCATTTAACATTGTCCTAGCGGCTTCTTGTAGGGTTCTATTTTTGCGTTCTACTAGGCCATTTTGTTGTAGAGTTCTAGGGCAAGAGAACTCATGGTGGTATCCATTTAGGTTACAGAATTCTGTAAACCTATGGTTTTCGAATTCACCACCATGATCAGTCCTAAGTCTTTTGATTTTAATGTTTTGTTGATTTTCTATTAACTTAAATAGGTTGATTAATTGATCTAGGGTATCACTTTTGTGTTTGATGAACCTAACACAAGTAAATCTAGAATAGTCATCAATTATGACTAAGCAGAATTTACTTAAATTAAGTGACTTAGCTCCGTGTGAATCAAATAGATCCATGTGTAGGAGCTCAAGCACACTTTTGGTTCGTTCTTGATTAGTTAGTTGATGTTGTTTCCTAGATTGTTTACCTTGTTGACAAGCATTACATATTTTATTATCCAAGTTATTGAGGTTAGGCAAACCTCTGACTAAGTCACTCTGACTGATCTTGTGGATGAGTCTTGGGTGTGAGTGACCGAGTCGTCGGTGCCACAACCATGATTCCTCTTGCCGTATCATAAGACACTTAGTTGAGGAGTTAGTTAAGTTAATAGTGTAAATGTTGTTATTTCTAGTTCCCTAGAGAATTGTTTTAGAGGTTTCGTTTGCATTAATTATGCATTCATTTTCTATACATATGACCTTATAGTTATTATCACACAATTGGCTTACACTAAGTAGATTATATTGAAAATTTTCTACTAATAAAACGTTTTGAATAACAAAATTTGAGTTAAGCTCAATATCACCTGATCCGATGATTTTGAGCTTGTCGTTATTTTCGAAGGCTACCGGTCCTTGTCGTTTGAATCGAAGCTTCGAAAACTTATGTTGATCCCCGGTCATGTGTTGGGAGCAACCATTGTCCAACATCCATTGATCCTACATGCAAGGTAGTTGGATCGGATATTGGATTTATTAAAGATTGGTTGAAAATTATTAACCTAAATCATCTCACCCATGTCTACATGATCAAACACGTTAACCCTATATGTTCTTGTGAGATGACTTCCAATTTTACTTGATTTAAATTTAATGACTTAAACACTTGTCAACCTTGCGTTAGATTTGGATTTGACCTTAGGCTTATCAAGTCACCTTTTCAAGATCATGGCTTCCAGGTCGTGGCGAGGCACAGAGGCCTTCTTTGATCGGAACAACGACCACTTCCTTAGACAAAGCCATTTTCAAGAAAATAGTAACTTGACTCACCTAAGACCACTTCCTGGTCTAACTAGTCTAGGATACGGTGAGGTAGCTTCAGCTAGTTCCACTCGGTCAAGTGAACCGAACTAGATATGCCTTATCTAGCTCGAATACACGAGACTCCATTTTCCTAGCGTACTATCATCTCGCTGCGTCCTGGTACTATGTTATCAAGTGTTGATGAGTTATAGTCCTATCTAACCATTCTAAAAAGAAAAATCCAACTAAATAAAAACCTAAGCATGCAATTTCTAAGTTAAAACATAAACAAGTTTCGTACTAGCTCCCCCTGGACCATTGAATCGATTCGGTCTCTCCACATAGTGGATTTGGTCCTTGGGAACCCAGTACTGGTTTGATCCTAAGTTTGAAATCAAGGTCATCTTAGGGATCCATGCTTGGACACATTTTTTATGTCGACTTACAATTGACATATACGACTTATTGGTCGTGTTTGAGCTAAACCCTAGCCCGACCTTGTTGTACACGGCCCTTTGCGATCCAAGTAGGAGGTCAAGTCATTTGGATCCCAAAGTAAACCTTTCCAACGTATTCCTAAGATCTTCGACTTGACTCTTCAAGAGTGAGTTCTCAACTTCGAGTTTTTCAACCCGAGTTGATTCCTTCTCTTGAACTTGACTAGTCGAAGAGGTTAGGAAGACCTTGTGTTTGAGGAGTTTAACTTCCTCAACCAGGGTCTCGACCTTGGACTCGGACTTAGCTAACTTTCTATTTAAAAACTTAATTGCACTATAAAGTGTAGTTATGAGAGAACGACTTACCTTGAGTGTATCTTTTGAACCGGATGCGTATTCGTGGCTTGTCTTGAATAGTGTTTCGTAGTCCGTCTCGTCTTCGGTTTCCGATTCAAGTTCCAGTTCCGACTCCATCTCCGATTCCACCGGTTTAGCCATGAGGACTCGATCATCGTCTTCTTCCTCGGAAGCTTCTTCCCAAGTAGCATTGAGTGCCTTTTTGTGTTTTGGCGCCTTGCTCTTGAGTTTTGGGCATTCAGACTTGATATGTCCAAACCTGTTGCATTCATAACATCTAATATTTGAACTTTTAGCCTTACCTTCGTTGGGTCGAGTGATGGTTCGTTTTTGGCCCTTGACTATCCTCCGAACTAGGTTGACTAGTTCGGCCTCCATTTCCGAGTCGACCTCCGAATCCGACTCATCCTCTTCTTCCTTCGGGGGTGGCTTGCTAGCGGTTTTCTTCTTTGAACCTGCAAATAGTGCTATACCTTTCTCGGGTTCCGAGTTAGACTGCTCATGAAGTTCAAATCGAGAAAAAGTTCATCTAACCTAAGTTTAGAAAGATCCTTGGAGACCTTGTAGGCATCGACCATGGATGCCCACAAGGTAGTCCTCGGAAAGGAGTTTAGGACATACCTTATAAGGTCACAGTTTTCGACCTTTTTCCCGATTGCGTGTAGATTGTTGACTATGTCCTGGACGCGGGCGTGGAGTTGTGTCGTCGTTTCATGTTCCTGCATTTTTAGATTATATAATTTATTAAATAAAAGGTCGCGCTTACATACCTTGGCTTCATCGGTCCCTTCATGTAGCTCCACTAGCTTTGTCCAAAGGTCTTTTGCGCTTATGAAGGGGCCGACGCGATTTAGCTCCTCCTTGGACAAACCGCATTGGAGAATTTAAGTTGCCTTGGCGTCGGCTTCGACTTGTCGTTTTGTCGCAATGGTCCATTGGTCATAACCCAAGGATTCACCCACTTCGTTAGTCGGAAGTGTGAAACCCGTTTGGATTATGATCCACATCTCGATTTAGGTTTTGAGAAAGCATTCTATCCGACCTTTCCAGTAATGGAAATCATCTCCGTTGTAAAACGGAGGTCGGACGGTGCTAAAACCCTCGATATGGGCCATTTGGAAGGGAAACCTTGCACAAAAAATACCAAAAAAAAAACACGAAAAAAAAAGGTTCCAAGACTTTGCCTTGGATTAGTAATATAGGAAATGAAAAGAAACAAAAGGAATAAATGAGAAATAACCAACTAAAATAAAAGATGAGTACTTACAACCTTAGATGTCCCGGAAATGGTACTAAACGATGGTTTTTCAGGATGAATACAGCTTGTTACGAGGGTTTACCCTGGTATGAAGTGTAGCAATTTCCGAGAGCTTCGTTTTGGTAGGTAGACCATTTCGTGGGTCAACTTGTACGAAAAGTTATGCCCATTTTACCGTCGGCTATTCCAAAAGAGAATACTTGCAAAACAAAATCAAACGAAGAGTACCAAGACTTCGTCTTGGATTAGTAGTGCGGGAGAAAAATTTAAATGAATGAAAAATAAATCTGTAAAAAATGCTAGATTGGTGGTTTCACCAAATCTAAGCGCCCCCGGCTCTGATACCAATTGTTGGATCGAAGCGGATCGCTAGAGGGGGGGGTGAATAGCAATAAACCTTTTTTTTTAATTCGTTCGTTAAAACATGAGTAGATAGTTAATTGCAGCGGAAAGATAAACTATAAATAAATGATACAAATGTTTTTTTACTTGGTTCGTAGCCTTCGGCTACTACTCCAAGACCCTAGTGATCCTTGATCACGCACGGAGGGTAATTCACTAAAAACACTCCTCCTCGTTGGAGGTAGGAGTTTGATGATTACAAAAAAAACTTCGAAAGAAAAGATAGAGAGACAAACCCTCTCTTCTATTAATGTAAAGTGCAACGATAGAAAACCTCGATTAATAAAATGAATTGCAATATTTAAAGAGACGACAAACTAAGAATATCAACAACTAAAAGAGTAGAAAGTAAACTAGGGTTGTCGACAGCACTTCGTCGTAGAGTAGTCGGAAAATCACAGAGTTGTGGAGGTTTGTGAGCACTTAGAGATGATGAAAAACCCTAGGAGAAGCCCTCCTTTTATAGCCTTTAAGCCCCTCATCGAATGGGTCTTCAACCAATAGGAATTGGGCACAAAACTCCTTGAAAAATGGTGATAAAGCTTGACTCCTCGTGGCTGATTTTTGACCATCGGTTGAACTGGCCGGTTGAACTGGCCCGGTTGAACTGGCCGGTTGAATTGATGGCCAGGATTTTTGACTACAATAAAGAGTTAGCTCAAAATATAAGTGAATTCGACGGCCACTTGCCGTCCGATCTCCACATAGACTTTCCATGGGAAGTCTTGGGTCGGATCGTCGCCTAAGGACGTCCCCGTACAAAGAACACGACCTCACTTCACTTTACTCACTCGAGCTTACCTCGATACTTACTATGTCGCTTTTGCTTCCGGCCTTCCACTTGATTCCTTCGACTCCCTCCGAAGTCACTCGAGTGTCGCCCGACCACCGTGGCTTCCTCCGGGTGTCGCTAGCCTTCAGCTCCAGCTATAGCAATTTTCTGTACACTTGATTCAGCTCGTGAGATAACGACATGAGCTTAACTTTGTATCGTTTGCTATAATCAAAATTCAGGATCGACTTAGGTGCCTACTACACCAACAACACAGATTCTGACTTCCAATATGTTAGGGATAACAGTAAGTCTACCTCAGGTTTTGTGTTTACTTTGGGAGGTGGAGCCATTGTATGGAGGAGTGTCAAGCAGAAATGCGTGGTAGACTCCATGGAAGCTGAGTATGTGGCAGCCTCTGAGGTGGCCAAAGAAGTTGTGTGGCTCAGGAACTTCCTGATGGACTTGGATGTGATTCCTGGTTTGCCCAGAACTATCACAATTTAATGTGATAATAGTGGTGTAGTTGCAAACTCGAAGGAACCACATGCCCATAAGGCTAGTAAACACATTGAGCGTAAGTACCACCTGATACGAGAAATCGTAAAGCGAGGAGAAGTTGCTGTGGCCAAGATTGCCTCGGAGTATAACCTGGCAGATCCTTTCACTAAGGCCCTTCTGGCGAGAGCTTTTGATAAGCATGTGGAGGGAATGAAGATCAGATATATGGCAGTTTGAGGACAGCATAGTCTTTTAGTATAAGTGGAAGATTGTAGGGATGTATACTGAAAAGTCTATCTTTTGTATGAACATCTTTATTTTGAAATAAGAATCACATGATCATTGTTTGCATTTTTATGGTTATGCAATATTGTCTAATACATTACATTGTAGATAACATGGTGTGTGGTGTCACACGGGAGATCATGTTATCGGCTCTTTGTAAAGTATAAGTAAAGGCTCACAATCGAGATGGCTTTGGACAATCCATCTGAATGGTTGTAGTGTGATTTGGTATTGGTTTGTCTTGACCATAGAATCACACTAGTGCACTTTTTGTGTATTTAGCAGGACCGACTTAGAGGTGATTCGATTTATTGCTGACTACATAATCAAATCGGAACTCAGATATTATTTTGTACATGCTCTTAATCCCGATATAATAACGGGGGCATATACTTAGTATTCATCTCTTTGATTTACCAATTGGCGAGATTTATAGATTAAATTGATAGGCTCGGTAAGTTGGGAGATGATATTATTTATATGGTGTGTCGTTGATTATAGGAAGAAACCGTGTCCTATATATTAGGATGATGATGTTCCCTTGAGGAGCTCATAAGGTTCATCATGTAAACCCTGCAGGTGGACTTGGTCCGGCATGATGAAAAGGTTGAGTGGTACTACTCATGGTGTTAGATGTTGATTAATTAATGGTCAGTAAATTAATTAATCGACAGACATTCGAGATCTTAAACATGGGAAGAAAATGTAAAAATAATATATGGAGCTCATATTAACTTCTGGGTGTTGGTGAGGTAGATCAATGATAATCCTTTAGTAGATTGGATTATCATTAATGGATCGGACTTTATGTGGGCTTTATCCATGGGTAGCCAAGGTCCAACTCCTCCTCATGTTCCTAATGTAGCCTATTAACACCTCATGAAGCTTAGATCCAACGGATAGAAACAAAACTCTAGATCCAAAGGTAGAGATTAAATCTCTAAGATCCGACGGTTGAGATTAAATCTCTAGATCCAACGGTTGAGATTAAATCTCTAGAACCAATGGTGGAGATTAAAAGGAGGCTTATCCCTAACTCTATAAAAGGAGGACAAGGGGTTGGCGTGGAGTTTGAATCAAGAGAAGTTAGGGTTTTGGAGGTTGGCGACAAGAGATAGGAGCTAGGGTTTAGGCTTGGGCGACACCCAATAAGGAAAGATTTCCTTGCCTTCTTCTCCTTCCTCAAGCTGTCGGGCCCCTCCAGCCCTTTCCAGCCATTGGCCAGAGGCCAAAGACCCTCTTCTCCTTATCCTTAGGTGGTGGAAACAAGATATAGGGCTTTCCCTTGGTGTCTTGGCCGGTTTCCACCATAATCTCCTCCTCCTTCTTGGCCGGCAGAAAGCTCAATCCTTGGAGGTTGTTGGTTGGTTGAAAGAAGGAATAGAGCTTTTTTTCTATTCTTCCGCTTGCTCGGAACGAGCAAGGAAGGAAGATTGGCGATCTAGGAGATTCAACTTTTGGTAGTGTAACACCCGTAAAATTTCTAGCAATTTTACGAGAGTTTTTGGCTTTACAATAATGGGCTTGATGTGGGCTTTTTCGAAAAATAAAAGAAAATAGCCAAAAAGAGATGCAAGGCCTAGGAATTGAACCTCAAACCTCTAGAGATAGCCAAGCCCTATAGATGCACCCACTAACCAGAAGCCCAATAGGATTATATCATTAGAAGAAGAGGGGAAATTGTAGATAAGTGTGATGAGGGTAAATGAAGGGGCATGGAAAAGAGAAGAGAAACTTCTCTTCCTCCCTTTATAAAGAAGAAGGAAGTTTCTACTTGGCCACTTCTTCTTCCCTTCTTCTTCCTCACCGAAAACCCATCTCTCCACCTCTGCATTTTCACCTTTGGCCGAACCTCATCCAAGCAAGGAGAAGCTAGTTCTTGGCTTCCATAAGGTCAACTACCCACTACCAGCAAGCGAAGGATGTAAGATTCCCTCACTTGCAGTATATTAGTTTTGTAGGATAGGTTACATGAAAGAAATATGATGTTGTAGCCCCCTAGGTCTCGGCTAAATAAGTTTATGGGCTAGGATTCATGAAAATGCTACTAGGGAAATTTTTATGGGTTGTATGCTTCAAGTAGGAATCTTAGGGTCAAAAGTCCAAGGATTTTAGCCCTTACATGTTTCGGCCAACCCAAGTTTTTAGGGTTAGGGTTGCATGAACTTGATTCTAAGGTTATGTTCATAGAGTGTAGGCATCAAGTAGGGATTTTTAGGTGCCAAAAACCCAACTCATGGCCATATATGTTTCGGCCAACCAAGGAATTTAGGGTTAGGGTTTCATGAAAATGCCCCTTATGAAGTTATGCTATGATTTATGCCTACATGAATAAATTTAGGTGACAAAAACCCAAGCCTTGTGCCCCTATAAGTTTCGGCCAACCAAGGAATTTAGGGTTAGGGTTTCGTGAAAATGGCCCTTATGAAGGTATGCTATGATATATGCCTACATGAATAAATTTAGGTGACAAAAACCCAAGCCTTGTGCCCCTATAAGTTTCGGCCACCCATGGTTTTAGGATTAGGGTTTCATGAAAATGCCCCTTATGAAGTTATGCTGTGATATATGCCTACATGAATGAATTTAGGTGACAAAAACCCAAGCCTTGTGCCCCTATAAGTTTCGGCCACCCACGGTTTTAGGGTTAGGGTTTTATGAAAATGCCCCTTATGAAGTTATGCTATGATATATGCCTAGGAAATATGCTCATGTGATGAACAAGTTTATGATATAATATGCCATGAAATATGCTTATGTGATGAACATGTTTTATGATTTAATATGCCATGAATATGCCTATGTGATGAACATGTTTTATGATTTAATATGCCATGAAATATGCCTATGTGATGAACATGTTTTATGATTTAATATGCCATGAAATATGCCTATGTGATGAACTTGTTTTATGATTTAACATGCCATGAATATGCCTATGAAATATGCTTATGTGATGAACATGTTTTATGATTTAATATGCCATAAATATGCCTAGGAAATATGCCTATGCGATGAACATGTTTTATGATTTAATATGCCATGGATATGCCTATGAAATATGATTAGGTGATGAACCTGTTTTATGATTTAATATGCCATGAATATGCCTAGGAAATATGCTCATGTGATGAACAAGTTTATGATATAATATGCCATGAAATATGCCTATGTGATGAACATGTATTATGATTTAACATGCCATGAATATGCCTATGAAATATGCTTATGTGATGAACATGTTTGTGCTTTAGGACCCCTTTATGTTATTAATGCATGTATGCTATGAAATGTCTAAGGTGGAGATGCTTCCCTTTCAAGTAGAGATTAAGAGCTCTCCTTATGATAAGATAAGATGGAGATGCTTCCCTTTCAAGTAGGGATTAAGAGCTCTCCTTATGATAAGATAAGATGGAGATGCTTCCCTTTCAAGTAGGGATTAAGAGCTCTCCTTATGATAAGACAAGAAAGAAAGGAATTAAGTATTTTACTTTGTAAGAGGTTAAGTACCCGACCCGTCAGGTGGTCGTTAATCAAATCCATAGGGACATAAGAAGACGTAAGAGGTCTTGCCCTGGTAAGACGTAAGAGGTCTTGCTCTAGTAGGTCTGGTGGCTCGCTACTGACCTATTAGAGAGCAGCGCATTATGTGGTACTTAACACAGGCCCCCAAGCAAGTTATGATTATGTTGAAGTATCTATATGTATATGTTTTGAAAAGAAAAGACTTTTATGAAATTGTGCATGCTTATGTTAAAGTCTATGAATGCTTATGGTTAAGTTTAAAAATGCTTATGATTATGTCCTTTATGCATGATAGATTTTATGACGTTAAGATGCTTATAGTTGAGTTAAGAATATTTGTGACTATAGGACTTTATGCATGTTTAAGATTTATGAGGTTACGGATACTTATGTTATGAATGCTTATGAACTTGTCCTTTATGCATGTTAGATTTTATGAAGTTATGATGCTTATAGTTGAGTTAAGAATATTTGTGACTATGGACTTTATGCATGTTTAAGATTTATGATGTTACGGATACTTATGTTATGAATGCTTATGAACTTGTCCTTTATACATGTTAGATTTTATGAAGTTATGATGCTTATAGTTGAGTTAAGAATATTTGTGATTATGTACTTTATGCATGTCTAAGATTTACAATGTTATGAATGCTTATGTTAAATTATGCCCTGCTTAGATTTAATTATGCTTAACATGCTGATGTAATCTCTATGTCATGCTTAGGTTTTTATTACGTGGGTATGCTGTTGATTAGTGTTGCTATGAAACACTTAGGCTATTTATGCTAGTATGCTCATGTTTCTAATTGCTTGATGAAGTTTGTGGCTTTTGTGAGTAGGCAAGAATCTTACTAAGCTATATGCTTATAGTTTATGTTGTCCGTATACTGCAGATAAAGGAAACCTGAACTAGAGGAAGTAGCAGGAAGGGCCAAGTGTGTGTGATAGTGGCATGGTGGAGAAAGACCCTGTTACTATCTGCTTATATTACATGCACAATGAACCACTTAAGACTTTGCTTCCACTTATAAGACTTATGAATCCTTAGTATCATGTTGGATGATGCTTATTTATGTTACTGTTCAATTACTTAAGAACTCATGAATGACTCTTTATGTTATGCAAGTTAGAAATGTGACAAGATATGTTAACATGCTGATTATGAATATGATATGTGACGCATGTGCAAAAGAAGATTTAAGTTATGATAACATCTTAAAGAAAAAAAAATAGTAAAGTAGTGCCGCCCTGAGAGCAGATAAGGGCGGGCGTTACAGGTAGATCGTCGCCCACACGACGTCCTAAAGGAGGAAGGTCATACATTAGAAGATCGAGAGGTATATCTATTCTCTATTCTCTTTTGTTACTTGGTTGTATTTTTTTTCCAATTATGAGCATGATATATTCTGTTTGTGGATAAATAATACTTGGATCCCGAACATAAATAAAAAAGTCGAAGATCCGTACATCGTCTATTCCGCGGCTACTCGTAGAATAGAGGTTGGTCGCTTGAATAACGTGTTTGTTCAAGTGACCTCTCTAAATGGATAGCACGACGATGACTTGATTGCTTGGGCAATCCCTTTTGTCTAGGATTAAATTTTTTTAATCCGGGGACATTGATGGGTTCGCCATGAACAAACAACCATGGTGAAGTGGGAAGCGAAGTTTCCCTTCACGGATTGATCACAAAAACCTACACTTCTTACAGCGGAAGACTTTAACTTCTTTGTTTTCTTTCTTTTAAACATAAAGCATGCATCATCATTTCATAGGTACTTAGTTCAAGTTCATGACATTCAACTTAAAGGAAAACATGTAGCGACCATTCATCATCAAGTAGAGTTCGACTCTTAACAACTAACATGCAAAACTTAAAGGAAAACATGCATAAGTAAGGGAAACATAAACAGATCTCCTCCACCATGCCACTACCGCAAAAACTTTGCCCCTCCTACTTCTCCCTTTAGTTTAGCCATTCTTTACCCTTATCTACAGTACAAGGGAACATAAAACTATAAGCACATAGGCTTAGTAAGTTCCTTTCCTACTCACAAAAACCATACATCGACAATTAGACATAGAGTGGTGACATGATCTTTTAAGGACATATAAGCATAGCATTCATAAAAACATACAAGAACATAAAAGCATAGCATTCATATAAACATACAAGAACATATAAGCATAGCATTCATATAAACATACAAGAACATATAAGCATAACATTCATATAAACATAACATTCAGATAAGAGAAATGACATGAGCATTCAGAAACATATAAGCATAACAACCATATAAACAACATAGTCACCTAGACATGAAATAAGGGTATATGCAAGATGCTCTTTGAAAACATATATCTTATAGGTACTTAAACATAATCTCAACATATTGGGCCCGACATTGTACCACATACATCATCATCATAACGCGCATCCCTAATAGACCCGAGGTAGCTAATCCCGAACCTACTAGAGTACTTGCCCCGTACTATGTCCGTTGGCCTAGGGGCAACATAACATAGAAGCCCATCCTAAGCCCGTACTTATGACCGTTGGCCTAGGGCATCTGGGAGCCCACCCCGTACTGGTTCCGTACTACGACCGTCGACTCAGGGGCATGTAGGAGCCCATTCCTTGGACCTTACTAGGGTCCGATACAAGCCATGCAAAAAGTAAAATAGCAAATCATGTTCCTTATCATAACATATCATATTTCTTTTCATAACATATCGTGTTCCTTCTTCATAACATATCATATTTCTTTTCATAACATCTCATATTCCTTCTTTATAACATATCATGTTTCCTTCTTCATAACATATTATATTTCTTTTCATATCAAATCATGTTCCTTCTTAATAACATATCATATTTCTTTACACAACATATCATGTTCCTTCTTTATGACATATCATACACTCATATAATTAACATAGCAATGAGCATAACATAATCATACATTCATACAATTAACATGGCAATAAGCAGAACATAATCATACATTCATACAATTAACATGGACATAAGGTAGTGACATCAACTAATCATGCTATCATAAAATCTAACTAACATCATATTTGCATCTTTTTCTACATGTAGCATGGCATGGAGGACTTAGTAGAGGGGATGTACATGGGCTGGCCGAAACCCTAAGGGAGGGTTCTTAGGAGTTTACATACTAAACATCTTGTGCAAGGTCTACATAACATCATACTAACATCACACACATATAGAGTATGGCATAAACATCATGAACAATCATAACATGGTGTGATCTAAACTTCATGGGGTTCTCACAAAATTTTAAACCCTAAACAACTTGTACAAGATCTAACTAAGCACAAGTTAATTCCATCACATATAGATCATGGCATGGATGGCCCTTAGGGGCCTAAATAAGTCTTGGCCGAGAGTTTCAAGAGGCTTAACGATCCAACACTTAAATCTAGCTTAGCTATCCACATAATATCTTCATCTACATTCAAAACATAACATAACTACATATAGATCATAGCATAGAAATCCATTAGGAGCCTAAATGGTTATTGGCCGAAAGTTTCAAGAGGCTTAAAGATCAAACACCTAAACCAAGCCTATCTAGAAACCTGTTATAATCATATTCCTACAAAACATAGCATGGACAATCATGGGAAGCATGTATAGGGTCTTGGCCGAAAGTTTCATGAAGCTTGAAGATCAAACCCTTAAACCAAGCCTATCCAGAAACATGTTATCATCATATTCATACAAAATAAAGCATGGACAATCATGGGAAGAATGTATAGGGTGTTGGTCGAATGTTTCATGAAGCTTGAAGATCAAACACTTAAACCAAGCCTATCTAGAAACATGTTATCATCATATTCATACAAAACAAAGCATCGACAATCAAGGGAAGCATGTTTAGGGTGTTGGCTGAAAGTTTCATGAAGCTTGAAGATCAAACTCTTAAACCAAGCCTATCTAGAAATATGTTATCATCATATTCATAGAAAACAAAGCATGGACAATCATGGGAAGTATGTATAGGGTGTTGGTCGAAAGTTTCATGAAGCTTGAAGATCAAACCCTTAAACCAAGCCTATCTAGAAACATGTTATCATCATATTCATAGAAAACAATGCATGGACAATCATGGGAATCATGTATAGGGTGTTGGCCGAAAGTTTCATGAAGAAATTTCTTAATAACCATCAACCGAAGCAACTTGACTGCATGTGAGGGGATACTTACATCCTTCGCTTTGTTTAATAGTTGGAAACACTCTATGTGATGCCAAGACTAGAGCCCTCTTCTTGCTTGGTCGGTTTTCGAAAAATGGAAGAGGGGGAGCTTAGGGTTTCGGTGAGAAAGAAGAAGAGAAGTGGAGAATGACAATTGTGGTTTCTCTTGTCTCTTCATTCCCCTATTTATTCACATGAAGGTGTCCCTTAGCCTCCGTTACCCTTATGTATCATTTCTCATACCCTTCTAATAGCACAACCCTGCTGGGCTTCTGGTTATTGGGTGCATCTTATGATTTAGCTATCTACTTGGGGGTTTAGGGTTCAAATCCTGGGCCATGCATCCTTTTTGGCTCTATTTCTTTTATTTATTTGAAAGAGCCCATACTAAGCCCATTATAATCATGAAAAAATTCTTGTAAAATTGCTAAGGAATTTTACGGGTGTTACAATCCTTCATACCTTTTAAAAGTTTCATCCTCGAAACTTAGAATAACTCTGGGTACTTCTGTTTCATGTCCTCCTTGCGTTCCCACGTGCCTTCTTCGTACCGTTGATTTTGCCACAGGACTTTCACTAAGGGCTCCTCTTTATTCCTTAGTCTTTTGACTTCTCGGTTTAGTATCTGGATTGGCTAACTTTCATAACTCAGGTCCTCTTGAACTTGCACCGTTTGTGGCTCGATCACTTGGTCTGTACAGGGAATGCACTTCTTGAGCATCGAAACGTGGAACATGTTGTGAATAGCCGACATCTCTTGAGGCAGCTCTAGCTCGCAAGCTACCTTGCCAACTCTCTTCAATATCGGATTCGGTCTCACATAGCACGAACTCAGCTTACCCTTCCTTCCTAATCTCATCACTCCCTTAATAGTGGCTACCTTAAGGAATACCAGATCCTCGACGTCGAATTCCAACCGTCTACGCCGTATATATGCATATCTCTTTTGCCGGCTCTGAGCAGTTTCAATTCTTTGGCGGATGTTCTGTATAGCTCAGGTGGTGTCGTCAATGAAATCTGTTTGATGTCCCATCCCCTTCTTTTCACCACCCTCGTACCAGAATATAGGAGATATACATTTCCTCCCGTATAGAGCCTCGTAGGGTGCCATTCCAATAGTAGCTTGGTAGCTATAATTGTAGGCGAATTCTGCCAAGCATAAGTATCGGCACCAGCTCCCTTTGAAATCCAAGGCGCAAGCTCGTAACATATCCTCCAATACATGATTCACCCTTTTGGTCTGTCCGTCAGTCTGAGGATGAAAGGAAGTACTGAATAATAGCTTAGTGCCAAGGTCCTTCTGAACATATTCCCAGAAATGAGAAATAAAGTGACCATCTCTGTCAAAAATGATGGTCTTAGGAATCCCATGTAATCTAAAAATTTCCTTAGCATATAATTTAGCCAGTTGCTCAGTCGAATAGGTCATCTTGATTTCTAAGAAGTGGGAAGACTTCGTCAATCTATCCACGATTACCCATATAGCATCATATCCGTTCATCGTCTTGGGGCAGTCCTGAGATGAAATCCATAGAAATATCTTCCCATTTCCATTTTGGAATTTGGATCGGCTGCAGTGTTCCTCCAGGTCTCTGGTGTTCTGCTTTAACCCTCTGGCAGGTCATGTAGGTACTGACATACTGAGCCACATCTCTTTTCTTACCGAACCACCAGAATTTCCTTTTCAGATCTTGGTACATCATGGTGGTTCCAGGATGCATCGCATAAGGGGTTCCGTGAGCTTCCTCAAATATCTTCTTCCATAATTCTGGATCATCGGGAATACACAAGTGATCCCTGAGGTAGAGTACTCCACTGTCAGAGATACGAAATCCATCATCCTTTCCTTCTAGGACCTCTTGCTTGATCCTTTGAATGCTCGGGTCGTGGGCTTGCTTTTCTAATATATCGTCGAACAGTGTCGGTACTATCGTCATGGTAGAAAGCCGTCTGAAAATGATTTCAACCCCGTAACGTATAATTTCTTTTTCTAAGGGCCGAGATAATACCGATAGAGACATCAAGGTGGCACAGGACTTCCTGCTGAGTGCATCGGCCACCTTGTTTGCTTTTCCTGGATGGTAGAAGATCTCGCAGTCATAATCCTTGACAAGCTCGAGCCATCTGCATTGTCTCATGTTTAGGTCATTCTGTGTGATGAAATATTTTAGACTCTGGTGGTCTGTATAAATCCTACACTCAGCTCCATATAGATAATACCTCCATGTTTTGAGAGCAAAGACCACGACCGCTAGCTCTAGATCGTGAGTGGGATAATTCCTTTCATGTTCCTTGAGTTGCCTAGAGGTGTAGGCAATGACCTTGCCATTCTGCATGAGTACAGCTCTGAGTCCCAACTTGGAAGCATCGTTGTACATGTCGAATCCTTCATTACTGTCCGGAAGTGCAAGGATTGGAGCGCTAGTCAATCTCTTTTTCAATTCCGTGAAACTCTTCTCGCAGGCGTCCGTCCATTCATACTTTTTGTTCTTTCTGGTGAGAACTGTCATAGGGGCTGCAATTCTAGAGAAGTTCTCTACAAACTTCCTGTAGTAGCTTGCTAGCCCAAGAAAGCTTCTGATCTCGCTAGCATTCTTTGGCCTGTTCCAGTTACTCACAGCCTCAATCTTTATTGGGTCTACCATCACTCCGTGCTTGGATATAACGTGACCGAAAAATGATACTTGATCGAGCCAGAACTCGCATTTGGAGAACTTTGCATATTTGCTTTCAGAAGAATGCAGAATACCATATTCAGGTGTTCTGCGTGCTCTTCTTGGGTTCTCGAATATATCAGTATATCGTCGATGAAAACGATCACAAATTTGTCGAGGAATGCCGAGAATACCCGATTCATCAAATCCATGAACATAGGCGGTGCATTCGTCACTCCGAAGGGCATAACTATGAACTCATAATGTCCGTATCTTGTTCGAAAAGTCGTCTTTGGTATATCATCTGGTTTCACTTTCACTTGATGATAGCCAGACCTTAGGTCAATCTTAGAGAAGACGGTGGCACCCTTTAGCTGGTCGAACAGGTCGTCAATCCACGGTAAAGGGTACCTATTCTTGATTGTCACGTTATTTAGCGCTCGATATTCTATGCACATTTGCATAGACCCATCTTTCTTCTTCACCAACAGTACTGGAGCTCCCCATGGAGAGCGACTTGGGCGTATGAGTCCCTTGTCGAGTAACTCCTATAGTTGTCCCTGAAGTTCCTTCAATTTAGTTGGCGCCATACGGTAAGGTGCTTTAGTGATCGGGTTAGTACCAGGAATCAATTCGATCTCAAATTCAATTTCTCTATCTGGGGCTAACCCTGGTAGTTCATCTGGGAATACCTCTGGGTAGTTGCATACAACTCTGACATCTTCTAGCTTCTGGTCCTCGGCTTGACTTGTATCAACCACACGTGCTAGAAACCCAGTGCATCCACTGTCTAAAATCTTGCGCGCCTGTAGAGATGATAGAAATTTATCGATTCTTTTCCTTAGCTCTGCAATAAATTCGAACATAGGTTCTGCCTCCGGCTGGAAGACCACTTTTCTTTTACAACACTCGATTGAAGCACCGTACTTGCTTAAGAAATCCATGCCCAATATGATATCATAATCCTGCATGTCGAGCACTATCAGATCACAGTAGAGTTCTCTGTCTGCGATTCTGATAGGTGCAGCTCGCAGCATACGAGTAGATGACATTACTTCTCCCGAGGGCAGGGTGGTTAAGATCTTACGATCTAAAGCTTGTGGTGGCATGTCCATCTTTATCGTGAAAGGTGTAGAAACAAACGAATGCGTTGCCCCAGTATCAAATAATGTAGTTGCACGCTGACAGAAAATAAATATCTGACCTGTGACAACCGTAGAAGTGTTCGCCACATCTTCTTGGGTGAGAGAGAATACCCTGGCATTCGTCGTCACTGGCGAGGCTTCCAATCTCCCTTGACTTATCGGGGTACCTTCGATTGCAGCCTGCATCTGGTGTAGCTGTGGAGGAGCACCCCTGTACTGGGTATACTACTAAGGATGTGCCTGAACCTGAATAGGGCAGTCCTTGACTCTATGCCCTTCCCATCCACAGTTGTAGAATCTATTTGTGCCCCTGTAGCACACTCCGGGATGTATCTTCCCGCATGTAGTACACAGAGGGATCTTGGGCTGCTTGTTCGCTGGACCACCTTTAGAGTCATCCCATTGCTTTCTCTTGCCAGTGTGGTTCCCTTTCCAAGTACTCTGGGTTTTCTGTCCTCCTGACTGAGCTTGACTCCTGCCTTCATTCAGTGCCTTCTTTTGCTGGTTAATGTTGTTCAGGTAATGTTCGGTAATCAAGGCACTACTGAACAGCTCCTCTGCGGTCTGTAGTCTATGAACTCCGCCGGCCACGTTCAGAGCTATCTCGGGTCGGAGCATCTTCAGCATGAGTCTGACCCTTTATCTTTCTGTACTGACCAACTCTGGGCATAGGCTTACGAGTCGGTTGAATCTCTTCACGGCTTCACTGACTGATAGGTCACCTTGCCGGAACCCAGTGAACTCATCGTAATGCTTGTTTGTCACCCGCATATGTTAGAATTCTTCGAAAAATTCGTATTCGAAGTGTGTCAATCTCATCTGATTCACTTGCCTCTTTGCTTTAACCCTTTCCCACCACATTCGGGCATCTCCCGAAAGGAAAAATGATGCGTACTTAATCTTCTCGCATTCGGGCAAGTCCAGTAACTCTACAATGCTTTCCACAGTCTTGAACCAGGCCTGGGTGTCCCATGGTTCACCAGTACCAGAGAAATTTTCCGATGCTCTGCCACTGGATTAGGTAAACTTCCTATCGAACTATCGGACCAGGGCCCGCTGGTGGGGCGATAGGGTTTCCTCGCTGATTCATTAAGGCATTTATCACTTGTTGTTGCTCTATGACTTGACACTAGAGTTCAGTAACCACATGCGTAAGGTCAGGTGAGGGTGCTAACTCATCGACTCTACTAGTGTGTCTCCCAGCCATGTTTATCTACATATATTAGAATAAGGCTAGTATAAGATTATCATTCGTTTATCTATGCATATTTAAACTAAAGGTTAGCATAAGGTTATCATACATATTTTCATGCATATTTAAGCTAAAAGCATTTCTTATCATACATGAAAGAAATAGAGTAGGAATAGAATTTCTTACTTGGAGCGGCAGGATTAGAGCTTGATGTGTGTCAAGTGGAAAGGCAGATCTGCTCTGATACCAACCTGTCATGCCCGCCCTTTCCAGGGGTTGGAAGGGCGGCGCGATGCAATCATACATACATGTATTTAGAGCGGAAGACTACATACTTCTTAAAGCGGAAGACTTTAACTTCTTCTTTTTTCTTTGTTTTAAACATAAAGCATGCATTATCATTTCATAAGTACTTAGTTCAAGTTCATGACATTCAACTTAAAGGAAAACATGTAGCGACCATTCATCATCAAGTAGAGTTTGACTCTTAACAACTAACATGCAAAACATAAAGGAAAACATGCATAAGTATGGGAAAAATAAACAGATATCCTCCACCATGCCACTACCACACACACTTTGCCCCTCCTGCTACTCCCTTTAGTTTAGCCATTCTTTACCCTTATCTGCAGTACAAGGGAACATAAAACTATAAGCACATAGGTTTAGTAAGATCCTTTCCTACTCACAAAAACCATACATCGAGAATTAGACATAGAGTAGTGACATGATCTTTTAAGGACATATAAGGATAGCATTCATATAAACATACATGAACATAAAAGCATAACATTCATATAAACATACAAGAACATATAAGCATAGCATTCATATAAACATACAAGAACATATAAGCATAGCATTCATATAAACATAACATTCATATAAGAGAAATGACATGAGCATTCAGAAACATATAAGCATAACAACCAAATAAACATCATAGTCACCTAGACATGAAATAAGGGTATATGCAAGATGCTCTTTGAAAACATATTTCTTATAGGTACTTAAACATAATCTCAACATATTGGGCCCGGCATTGTACCACATACATCATCATCATAGCGCGCATCCCTAATAGACCCGAGGTAGCTAATCTCGAACATACTAGAGTACTAGGCCCGTACTATATCCGTCGGCCAAGGTGCAACATAACATAGAAGCCCATCCTAAGCCCGTACTTATGACCGTCGTCCTAGGGCATCTGGGAGCCCATCCCGTACTGGGTCCGTACTATGACCGTCGACCCAGGGGCACGTAGGATCCCATCCCTTGGACCTTATTAGGGTTCGGTACAAGCCATGCAAAAAAGTAAAATAGCATATCATGTTCCTTATCATAACATATCATATTTCTTTTCATAACATATCGTATTACTTCTTCATAACATATCATATTTCTTTTCATAACATCTCATGTTTCTCCTTTATAACAAATCATGTTTCATTCTTCATAACATATCATATTTCTTTTCATATCATATCATGTTCCTTCTTTATAACATATTATATTTCTTTACACAACATATCATGTTCCTTCTTTATGACATATCATACACTCATACAATTAACATGACAATGAGCATAACATAATCATACATTCATACAATTAACATGGCAATAAGTAGAACATAATCATACATTCATACAATTAACATGGACATAAGGTAGTGACATCAACCAATCATGTTATCATAAAATCTAACTAACATCATATTTGCATCATTTTCTACATGTAGCATGACATGGAGGACTTAGTAGAGGGCATGTACATGGGCTGGCCGAAACCCTAAGGGAGGGTTCTTAGGAGTTTACATGCTAAACAACTTGTGCAAGGTCTACTTAACATCATACTAACATCACACACATATAGAGTATGGCATAAACATCATGAACAAGCATAACTTGGTGTGATCTAAACTTCATGGGGTTCTCACAAAATTTTAAACCATAAACAACTTGTACAAGATCTAACTAACCACAAGTTAATTCCATCACATATAGATCATGGCATTGAAGGCCCTTAGGGGCCTAAATAGGTCTTGGCCGAGAGTTTCAAGAGGCTTAAAGATCCAACACTTAAATCTAGCTTAGCTATCCACATAATATCTTCATCCACATTCAAAACATAACATAACTACATATAGATCATAGCATAGAAATCCATTAGAAGCCTAAATGGTTATTGGCCGAAAGTTTCAAGAGGCTTAATGATCATACACCTAAACAAAGCCTATATAGAAACCTGTTATCATCATATTCCTACAAAACATAGCATGGACAATCATGGGAAGCATGTATTGGGTCTTGGCCGAATGTTTCATGAAGCTTGAAGATCAAACCCTTAAACCAACCCTATCTAGAAACATGTTATCATCATATTCATACAAAACAAAGCTTGGACAATCATGGGAAGCATGTAAAGGGTGTTGGCCGAAAGTTTCATGAAACTTGAAGATCAAACCCTTAAACCAAGCCTATCTAGAAACATGTTATCATCATATTCATAGAAAACAAAGCAAGGACAATCATGGGAAGCATGTATAGGGTGTTGGCCGAATGTTTCATGAAGCTTGAAGATCAAACCCTTAAACCAAGCCTATCTAGAAACATGTTATCATCATATTCATACAAAACAAAGCATGGAAAATCATGGGAAGAATGTATAGGGTGTTGGCCAAAATTTTCATGAAGCTTGAAGATCAAACCCTTAAACCAAGCCTATCTAGAAACATGTTATCATCATATTCATACAAAACAAAGCATGGACAATCATGAGAAGCATGTATAGGGTGTTGGCCGAAAGTTTCATGAAGAAATTTCTTAACAACCATCAGCCGAAGCAACTTGACTGCAGGTGAGGGGATACTTACATCCTTTGCTTTGTTTAATAGTTGGAAACACCCTAAGTGATGCCAAGACTAGAGCCCTCTTCTTGCTTAGTTGGTTTTCGAAAAATGGAAGAGGGGGAGCTTAGGGTTTCAGTGAGGAAGAAGAAGAGAAGTGGAGAATGGCAATTGTGGTTTCTCTTGTCTCCTCATTCCCCTATTTATTCACTTGAAGGTGTCCCTTAGCCTCCCTTACCCTTATCTATCATTTCTCATACCCTTCTAATAGCACAACCCTGCTGGGCTTCTGGTTATTTGGTGCATCTTAAGATTTAGCTATCTACTTGGGGGTTTAGGGTTCAAATCCTGGGCCATGCATCCTTTTTGGATCTATTTCTTTTATTTTTTTGAAGGAGGCCATATAAAGCCCATTATAATAATGCAAAAAATTTTGTAAAATTGCTAGGAATTTTTCGCACGTTACACAATCTCCCACTTTTTGATGTTCGACAAAACCTCAAACCCAAGTCTACCAATTATCCCCAATTGACAATTCTCATATCCCAATGAGAATTCCAACTATCCCAATTGGTAACTTCGCCCCCTTTTTGACATACATCAAAAAGGTCCTCCCCAAGGGTATGAATGTCTCATATCCCAATGAAATCTTATAATCTCTCCCTTCGAGGAACACACGCCTACAATCTTTCTAGTGATAAGTCCCATATCACTTAAGAGAGGCAACTCAATTTTCCTCCCATGAGGAAAAATACACATCCATTTTCCCATGATAGATACCTCCTCTTAAAGGCTTGCTTCCCCTTGACCATTGCACTAACAATGTCCTTGGAGAGTCCCTAAGACAATAGGAACATTTAAACAATCAAAATTAAGACAAAGTTCAACAACGAACTCTCATCCACCTTAAAATTGTTACTCACCCTAAACACTTCTTTTAATCCATATCCAATGGATTTCCACCCTTTCTATTGCTCTTCCAAGCATGTCCTAGGGTTAGTAGTGGTTAGGGGACCAAAACATAGTTGAACATGGGCCTAACCACCATGGTTTACCCGAAATCAGCTTGGATAGTCGACTGTATTAGATACCAATCAACTGACACCCTCATCAGTCGACTGGCCTCCATGGAAATCGACTGATAATTGCAAACGCAATTTTTAGCTTTTCAAAAATGAATTTCTGAAATTCATAAGTAAATATACATAAGGTTAAAAATCATAAAATTTTGTATGTATATTACTTATTACAATCATTATGGGTGAAAAATATTAGAAAATTATTTTACCTACAAATTAGTGAGATTGATACAAAGTTCAAAAGTTAAGAAAAGCTTCAATATTGAGCCCTCTTTGTATCATCACATTCAATGGTGATTTCTATCACAAGATAGACTTCACCAATGTTTTTCAAAATCTTATTGAAATGTTTTAAAAACCTTTAATTCCTTTTTTCTAAACATCTCACTTGTATCTACATGTGTAAAACACATACAAGTCAAATATTTGTGAGATGTGGTGACTTTGTTATTTAGGGTTTCATGCATATCTCTTGGCAACAATATTTGATTCCCTTAAAATCATGCCTTAGTCCTTAAATCTTTTTTATTTATGCATGAATGATGATTATGGCATAATGATAGCAAGAATAAAACATGTGCCAAAATCATGATGTCATGGCATATAAATGAAATCTAAGCATACATGGCATATAGAAATAACCCTAAAAATGATCATGACATTTTATATGATAAAACTAAATATGATGCCATGTCATGGCAAGGCAAACAAAGCATGGCGATTATGAAATACTAAGGCATTGAATACCTAAGTGTTAAGCCCAAATTGTCATTTCTAGAATTAAGTCCAATTTTTCCTTAATGCCCTAGTGTGCCAAAAATCCAAAATGGCACACCATTACTCCTAAGACATAATTGTGCCAATTTAATTATTTTTCATCTTCTCAAACCACATTGGCACATCCTAATGTGTCAACTCATCATGGCTTGGTTAACTACCCATCCACTTAGGGTTGACACGCCCTAACCCATCTAGCGTGAATCAATCACGCTCCTAGGAACCCAATACCTATTGGAGCTCCTTGAGTTAACTAGGTATTCACTAGGGATAAATTCCCTATATACCTTTCTAATGACCCTTTTAGGTTTTGACACCTTAGTCATTTGGGTTTTTCCCAGGTCAACTCTAGAGGTGACTCGTCATTTGACCTTCTTAGTGACTTTCTTGGTTTTTCTTAAGTCCTTAGGCACTAAAAACACACCATAGCTAGTTTTAGGGATAGCTTCCCTATTAGCCTTGGTTTTTATAGACCTAGAAATTGTTCCATAATTAAATGGGACATTATGGTAGGACATAGGTTTGTGACCCAAACCTCTCTTGCCCTTGGACATTTCTTGTTTCCTAGGCCTTAAATTTTGATCCTTTGACCCCTTAAATGAATCTTTAATTATTGCTACGGTCTTTTCCAATTTTTCTAGCCTTAACCTCAAGGCTCGATTCTCCACCTCTAATCTTCCCAATTTTGATCTATCATTAGATTTTTGGGATTGTTTTTTTAGGCATATGCCTAGATTTCTTGGGGTTAATGCCCAAGTTCTCTTCTATTCTCCTAATTGACTCCTTAGGTAGGATTGGTCTAGTGTTATTGGTCCTAGGTTTGTCCTTAGATAAACTAATATGCTTGGCACCTAAACAAACATATTTATTCCTATTAGCATGCTTTTCATTGACAATAGCAACTGAACTAAAATAATTTTTAGCATGGTTTTTAACCTTAGGAATTGAAGGTTCATTAATTAAATTTACCTTAGGGTTAGCTTTGGAAGCTCCCCCTACATGTGATACACCTTGCCCTTTCTTCCTACCCCTAGGGCATTAGCTTCAGTAGTGTCCTCTTTGGTTGCATTTAAAGCACACAATGTGCTCTTTGTTCTTTCTAGTGAGGACTCTGACATCCTTTGACTTTTGGTGCCGGTGCCTTTTCCTTAGAAAATTTTGGGCATTTACTTTTGTAATGCCCTTTCTCCCGAGAATCAAAACAAATTATATTATCTTTATTATTAATTATAATACATGAGTTACCTAGGAAGGTGGTGGAAGCCTCTTGATCACTTCTTCCGAAGGTAGATACTTCGTCTTGACTTCGCTCCGATATCGATGGCCTCTCTTCCCCCTCAATGCTAGAGGTGGAGGTCTCTCCACCAAATCATCCACATCGTCAAATGTGGATGGCGATTCTTCAACATCCTTGGATCTGGATGTTGATGGGAATTCTTCCTCTTCATGGACCAACGTGGGCTCTTCATGAAATTTGATTACCTTGTCCCATAGGTCCTTAGCATCCCTATATTCACCTAGTCTAGAACAAATGTTGTTAGGAATCAAATCACTAAGAAATGTGATTACCTTGAGATTTGTCTTAAAATCCTTCATTTGGTCTTGGGTCCACCTTGACTTCTCAATTTGCTTATTTTCTTCATCCCTAGGCATTTTGAAACTGTTTTATAGAATTAACATAATATCAAAATCGGTTTCTAGATATACCTCCATCTTCCTTGTCCACCATTGAAAATCTCCTTCGAATTTTGGTAGTTGGAGGTTGTAGCTGGCCATCTTGTCGTGCTTGTGTTGGCGGTTAGTCCTCGACAAGCAACCTGGCTTTGATACAACTTGTTGGAACGTATGTGGCCGACTAGAGGAGGGTGAATAGCCCTCAATCGTCGTATGGTGGAATACGATCGTTTGTCGTGTGTCGCTTATCTACAATTGTCGTTAGCACAGCGGAAACAATAGAAACAAATAGAAATACTAACAACAACACATGCACACGCAAATACACACGATATACGTGGTTCGGAACCAAATGGTTCCTACTCCAGGGGCGTTCTCACCGAGCTCTAGTTATGCGCAGAGCACTAACTAACACTCCTTCTCGACAACATGTCGGAGGTGAAAAAATCTCATACAAGCAATTACAAAGTAATACACGAAGTACAAACAAGAATACAAATACAATACAAAAGAAAACTTTTCACCGATTGCTTTTGATCACTTGCTTGTTGCTTGCTTTTGTTTGCTCTTGAAGGTCTGGAATGCAACAACAATTCCCCTCAAAAGTCACCGCAAAAGTCTTGGCAAAATCCTCAATCATGAGCTCCATTTATAACCTGCATCGAGTTGATTCTGCACCCATCAATCGACTAATAGTGACCATTAGTCGACTGGTCCTATAGCCATTGTCTCACAATGACTCGATCCATGCTGGTCAAAAGCCAACGGATCCATCATCAGTCGAATGATCGTACCCATCAGTCGACTGATGATCCTATCAGTCGAGTGGTCACCGCGATCACTCTACTGGAAGACCTTCTATGGCCGAAAACACCTCGATCAGTTGACTGATCTCCCTCATCAGTCGATTGATGATGTTGTCAGTCGACTGCCTTCCCTCGACAATCGACTGCTTGGCCAAACCATGGTTAGTCGAATACCAGTCGAACCCTAGTTGACTTCCACCTATGCCAGTCGACTGATTCAAATAAAACCTCAAACACCAAGTTGTTTGAGCATCCGACCATTGGGTAAACCCTCAAACCTCACGTTTGAGCCTCTGACACTCAGTCTTAGCCACATTGGCCAAGTCCACCTCATCCTCTCATGGAGTTCACCACTGAAGCTCTCTTCCCTTGTCCTATGTCCCTCAGATGCACCAAGCAGACGGCTTCGCAATGTCATCCTTCACGTCTCTTTCCCTCGAAGTATGCTTCCCTTGGGCTTCACTCCATTCGCTCCCCGTCCGGCGGTCCCTCGGATGCATCAAGTGCACGGCTTCGCAATGCCATCCTTCACCAACTCAAGAACCCCGAGCCTAGTGAACTTGCCAAGTCCTCAAGACTTCCACACAAAGCCTCATGCTTGGATTTTCCATGTCAGGCCCCATGCTTGGACTTTCACCGCCAAGCCCCATGCTTGGACTTTCACCGCCAAGCCCCATGCTTAGACTTACGTGGCCAACCCATGTTGGACTTTTCAACACCAAACCTTATGCTTGGATTTTCCCAACACCACCAAGGCTACACACTTGGATTTACGTGGCCAACCCATGTTAGACTTCCCATGTCATACGTTTTGTCTAACATCAAAATATAGTTCGAGTAAAAACTCGAGTCCTGGGCCGATTGCACCAACAAGAACCACCCCAAGTTCAATGATGAACTTTCGGATCCAAACAACCTCCTTTTCCGCATCAGACGCAACGATATACTCTGCTTCTATTGTAGAATCTGTGACTGTGTCTTGCTTTAAACTCTTCCATCTCACAATGCTACCATTCAGGCAAAATACATACCTTGACTGCGATCTAAAATCTTCCCTGTCGGTTTGGAAGCTTGCATCACTGTAACCCTTTACAGCTAGCTCCTCATCGCCTCCGAATATCAAGAAATATTCTTTCGTCCTTCGCAAGTACTTAAGAATGTTCTTGACAACTGTCCAATGACTTTCACTTGGATCTAACTGGTATATGCTCATCATGCTGAAAGCATACGAGACATCAAGGCGAGTACAAAGCATGGCGTAGATGATAGACCCTATAACAGATGCATAATTAAGGGATCTGATCCATACGGTCTCTCTCCTCCTTAGAAGAGGGACATTAATTCTTCAAAAGTCTCACACCATGTGACATTGGCAGAAATCCCTTCTTGGAATTCTGCATGGTAAAATGTTTAAGCATCTTATCAATATATGTACTCTGACTTAGGCCAAGATGTCACGCCCTCCCTTTCCAAGGGTTAGAAGGGCGGCGCAATGCGATCATACATACATGCATTTACAGTGGAAGACTACATACTTCTTACAACGGAAGACTTTAAACTTCTTTTTTTTCTTTCTTTTAAACATAAGCATGCATCATTATTTCATAAGTACTTAGTTCAAGTTCATGACATTCAACTTAAAGGAAAACATGCATAAGTATGGGAAACATAAACAGATCTCCTCCACCATGCCACTACCACACACAATATGCCCCTCCTGCTGCTCCCTTTACTTTAGCCATACTTTACCCTTATCTGCAGTACAAGGGAACACAAAACTATAAGCACATAGGCTTAATAAGATCCTTTCCTACTCACAAAAGTCATACATCAAGAATTAAACATAGAGTAGTGACATGATCATTTAAGAGCATATAAGCATAGCATGCATATAAACATACAAGAACATATAAGCATAGCATGCATATAAACAAACAAGAACATATAAGCATAACATTCATATAACCATACAAGAACATATAAGCATAGCATGCATATAAACATACAAGAACATATAAGCATAACATGCATATAAACATACAAGAACATATAAGCATAGCATTCATATAAGAGAAATGACATGAGCATTCAGAAACATATAAGCATACCAATCATATAACATCATAATCACCTAGACATGAAATAAAGGTATATGCAAGATGCTCTTTGAAAACATATATATTATAGGTACTTAAACATAATCTCGACATATTGGGCCCGACATTGTACCGCATACATCATCATCATAGCGCGCATCCCTAATAGACCCGAGGTAGCTAATCCCGAACCTACTAGAGTACTAGGCCCGTACTATATTCGTCGACCTAAGGGAAACATAACATAGAAGCCCATCCTAAGCCCGTACTTATAATCGTTGGCCTAGGACATATGGGAGCCCATCCCGTACTGGGTCCGTACTATGATCATCGACCCAGGGGCACGTAGGAGCCCATCCCTTGGACCTTATTAGGGTCCGGTACAAGCCATGCAGAAAGTAAAATAGCATATCATGTTCTTTATCATAACATATCATATTTTTTTTCATAAATAGATCATGTTCCTTATCATGGCATATCATGTTCCTTCTTCATAACATATCATATTTCTTTTCATAAACATATCATGTTCCTTATCATGGCATATCATGTTCCTTCTTCATAGCATTTCATTTTCCTTCTTTATAACATATCATATTTCTTTACATAACATATCATGTTCAACTAACATCATATTTGCATTTTTTTCTACATGTAGCATGGCATGGAGGATTTAGTAGAGGGCATGTACATGGGCTGGCCGAAACCCTAAGGGAGGGTTCTTAGGAGTTTACATGCTTAACAACTTGTGCAAGGTCTACTTAACATCATACTAACATCACACACATATAGAGTATGGCATAAACATCATGAACAAGCATAACATGGTGTGATCTAAACTTCATGGAGTTCAAACAAAATTTTAAACCCTAAACAACTTGTACAAGATCTAACTAACCACATGTTGATCTCCATCACATATAGATCATGGCATGGAAGGCCCTTAGGAGCCTAAATAGGTCTTGGCCGAGAGTTTCAAGAGGCTTAAGGATCCAACACTTAAATCTAGCTTAGCTATCAACATATTATCTTCATGTACATGCAAAATATAACATGACTACATATAGATCATAGCATAGAAAACCATTAGGAGTCTATATGGGTCTTGGCCGAGAGTTTCAAGAGGCTTAAAGGTTCAACACTTAAATCTATCTTAATTATCAACATATTATCTTCATCTACACTCGAAACATAACATGACCACATATAGATCATAGCATAGAAAACCATTAAGAGCCTATATGGGTCTTGGCCAAAAGTTTCAAGGAACCTTAAGATCAATCACTTAAATCTAGCTTAGGTATCAACATGTTATCTTCATCTACTTTCAAAACATAACATGACTACATATAGATCATAGCATAGAAGTCCATTAGGAGCATAAATGGGTATTGGCCGAAAGTTTCATGAAACTTGAAGATCAAACAACTAAACCAAGCCTATCTAGAAACATGTTATCATCATATTCATACAAAACATAGCATGGACAATCATGGGAAGCATGAAGAGGGTCTTGGCTGAAAGTTTCATGAAGCTTGAAGATCAAATACTTAAACCAAACCTATCTAGAATCATGTTATCATCATATTCATACAAAACATAACATGGACAATCATGGGAAGCATGAAGAAAGGTCTTGGCCAAAAGTTTCATAAAGAAATTTCTTAACAACCATCAACCGAAGAAACTTGACTGCAGGTGAGGGGATACTTACATCCTTCGCTTTGTTTAGTAGTAGAAAATACCCTATGTGATGCCAAGACTAGAGCCCTCTTCTTGCTTGGTTGGTTTTCTAAAATGGGAGGAGAGGGAGTTAGGGTTTCGGTGAGGAAGAAGAAGAGAAGGAGAGAATGACAACTTTGGTTTCTCATGTCTCCTCATTCCCCTATTTATTCACTTGAACATGTCCCTTAGCCTCCCTTACCCTTATCTACCATTTCCCATATCCTTCTAATAGCACAACCCTGCTGGGCTTCTGGCTATTGGATGCATCTTAAGGTTTAGCTATCTACTTGGAGGTTTGGGGTTCAAACCCTGGGCCATGCATCCTTTTTGGCTATATTTCTTTTATTTTTGAAAGAGCCCACATAAAGCCCATTATAATCATGCAAAAATTCTTGTAAAATTGCTAGAAATTTTACATGCATTACACAAGACATCTCTTAGATCTATCTCTATAGACCTTGATGCCTAATATATAGGCTGCTTCTCCTAAGTCTTTCATTGAGAAATAGTTCCCAAGGAAAGTCTTTACAGACTGTAACATAGGGATATCATTTCCAATTAGTAGTATGTCATCAACATACAAGATGAAAAAAAATCACTATGCTCCCACTAGCCCTCTTGTAGACACAGGGTTCATCTTCATTCTTTTTGAATCGAAACTTTTTGATCGCATCATTGAATCAAAGATTCCAACATCTAGATGCTTGATTTAAACCATAAATGGACCTTTGTACCTTGCATACCTTTTCAGTATGCTTTGGATCTATAAAACTCTCAGGTTGTGTCATGTACACATCCTCGAGTAGGTTTCCATTCAGAAACGTAGTTTTGACATCCATTTGCCAGATTTCATAATTATGGGAAGCTGCAATAGCAAGCATGATCCAAATAGACATAAGCATTGTAACTAGTGAAAAAGTTTCATCATAGCCAATACCATGAATCTGCTTGAAACCTTTAGCTACCAATCACCCTTTATAGGTATGCATAAGACCGTCCATGTCAATCTTTCTCTTAAAGACCCACTTACACCCAATGGGTTTGACCCCTTAAGGTGGATCAAACAAAGTCCATACTTGGTTAGTGTACACGGATTCCATTTCAGACTTCATGGCCTCTAGCTATTTCTCAGAATCTGGGCTCATCACAACTTCCTGATAGGATGTTGGCTTGTTTAACTCAACAAGTATAACATCATCATGGTCAGACAAGAGAAATGAATATCTCTCAGGCTGAAGACGTATTCTATTAGACTTGCGAAGAGGTTTGTCTACTTGAACAGGTTGGTGCTCCACAACATCTTGTGCAACAATCTCATCATCCATAACACTTTGTGGTGCCTGTTCAATTTCCATCTCAGTTCTATCTATATCTTGAACTTCTTCAAGATGGATTTTACTCCCACTAGTTTTTCTAGAAATGAACTCTCTTTCTAGAAATATGTCATTTCTTGCGACAAACACTTTGCCTTGTGTGGGATTGTAAAAGTAATATCCCTTTGTTTCTTGGGATATCCTATAAAGTAGTACTTGTCTAATTTGGAGCCTAGTTTGTCGGAGACTTGACGTCGAACATAAGTCTCACAACCCCAGATCTTCATAAAAGATATTTTGAGACTCTTACCAGTCCATATCATATATGGTGTCTTTATGACAGCTTTAGATGGAACACGGTAAGTGTGAAGACAACCGTCTCTAGAGCGTATCCCCAAAAGAAAGTAGGTAGATTAGTCTGACTTATCATAAATACTACCATATCTATTAAAGTATGATTTCTCTGTTCGGATACACCATTCCACTGTGGTGTTCCAGGTGGAGTGAGTTGAGATATGATCCCACACTCAGCTAGATAGTCATGAAAATGTTGGCTAAGGTATTGACCAGCTCGATCTGATCGAAGCATCTTAATACTTTTGCCAAGTTGATTTTTTACATCACTCTTGAATTCTTTGAACTTTTCAAAGGATTTTGACTTGTGTTTCATGAGATACACAAAGTCGTATCAACTGACATCATTAGTAAAAGTGATGAAGTACTGATAGCGTCCTCTAGGAGCGATATTGGAAGGGCCACATACATCAGTATGTATGAGTCCTAACAAGTCTATCGCTCTTTCTCCATGTCCACTAAATGGAGTCTTGGTCATCTTGCCTAGAAGATAGGATTCACACGTCTCATATGATTCAAAATCAAATGAGTCCACAAATCCATCTTTATGGAGCTAGAATATGTGACTCTCATTTATGTGACCCAAGCGACAACGCTAGAGATATGTATGGTTCAAATCATTCGATTTGAACCGTTTGGTATTTATGTTATAGATTGTGTTATCAAAATCTAGAACATAGAGTCCATTCACTAGATGTGCATTGCAATAGAACATTTCATTTAAATAAATATAACAACTTTTGTCAATTATTATAAATGAGAAACCTCTATTGTCCAAACAAGAAATAGAGATAATGTTCTTAGTTATGACAGGTATATAACAACACTCTTCTAGTTCTAAGATAAGCCCAGTGGGCAAAGATAAAGAGTATGTTCCTATAGCTATGGCAACAACTCTTGAACCATTGCCTACTCATAGGTCCACTTCGTCCTTTGTCAATAATCTACTCTTTCTTAGGCCCTGCACATTAGTACAAATATGTGTGATGCACAGCCGGTATCTAATACCCATGAAGAAGAAATAGATAAATTGACTTCTATAACATATATACCTGAGGCAAAAGGCTCACTTCTCTTTTTCTTAATTTCCTCTAGGTATAACTTGCAGTTTCTCTTCCAATGCCCGGTCTCACCACAGTGGAAGCAGTCCCCTTCCTTAGACACCCTAATGAACAGGTATTTGTGTCGTGGTACCATTTCAAATTTATTATTGAACCCCCTAACTAAATTAATATAGCATAGTGGATGGCCCGGATCATTTCCTAACGAGTGTAATCGATAGAATAGTAAACTTAGGATTTCTAATTATTGCTTTGGATTTTCTATTGAAGATGGGGGTTTAGAATTTGAGCTCTAATCTACGGTTGCAAGGTAAATAAAACTCTAAACTAACATGCAACTAAATCAAACAAAGCAGGAATTAAAGTAATAAAAACTGAAAAAGGAACTAATCTAATCAACCCAAGATAGGCCCGGTGAATGAACAAGTTCCTCCGGCTAAGTCCAACGAAGCTCGATCGAGACTTTGCAAATGGCAGTGGCTGTGGGATGCTCCGAACTCTCGCGGATCCGGTTGAGCTCGAAGAAGTGTCATCGTGGTGGACTACTCCTCAAATCCGAAAGAGATGGTGGATGAGCTGTGGAGATGGAGGACATCGCTGAATTCTCACGATGAAGCGATTCCTTCTCGAATCCATGGAGGAAAATGGATGGACGCAAGGTGGAGGCGGCTGCTAGGGCTCAAGGGAAGAAAAGATTTAACCGACAACTAAATCAAATAAGCAATGCATCAACGAAATCTACTGCATGAACATGATTAAAAGAGAGCAATTAAAGTAAAGTATGAAACTAAATCTAAACTAACCAACAATAAACTAATTAGACTAAGAAGCATTTTATCGAACACCTACAAGGCATGAAACAAAATAAATCAAATACGTGCAATCTAAAACATGGAAGGAATTTTCGATTACAAACATTTGACACAAACTAAACCAATAAACAATCAATGAAAATAATGCTGGAAAATAAGTGATGATCAATGAAGAAAGAGTTGTTGGAGGTGCTGGAATTTTTGCCGATCGGAGCTGCTGCCGGAGGAAGGTGGAAGTGCTAGCTGGAGCTAGAATTGGCACCTCCGATCGGAGGTGGAACCTTTGAGCTAGGCAAAATTGTGGATCGGGCAAAGATGATGGCTGCCAGCGGTGTCGCGTGAAGATGGGGCAGAGTCGCCTGTGGTTACCGGCGGTAAAAGAGGAGGTGATGGAGATGACACCGGTCACCGGAGAAGGAGGGTGAAAAGACCTAACCCAATATGCATATACTAACCCCCAATCACACATCAATACTACCCATTATACACATGATAGGAACACCCGACTCAAATTTATTTTATTCCATTCAGCTTAGCAGTCTCAACTACACACTTTACCCTCTCAAATTGAAGAAAAATAGAATATCAAAATCAACTCCACTCAAGCTGGAAATCCTGTATCTTAGATGTCCCGGACAGTGTGTGCCATGCTCATCGTCATCTCCTCAGTTACACCACCTTCGCTTTTTGCATCTCAATCTAGGAATCTTGTTCCCTACCTGAAAATATTATGTGAAATCATGAGTTCACAGCCCAGTAAATAGATCAATGATACGGATACAACACAGGGAGGAAAATTCAAACAGGAAACATATATCTCTACTACTGTAAGTGTAAACTACTGTAAGCTCAACATACATTTTCTATTGCACATTCCGTAAGTTAATATGAAACATAGCCAATACTTATAGCAACATGCCATTATAACAAGTACTGCGAACCCAATCATGCCTTTTTGTTATGCTAACTGTACCTAAACATAAACCCACGTGGTACCTCGCGTTATTCCTTTAAAATGTTGAGCCAATCAAATACCTTATTTTCTTGTGCAATCCCGAGGTACCTCTAGAAAAAACTAAGGGAATCAGTCATCAGTCAATCTATCATTTTGGGTGGGCCCTCCCCGGAGCTCAACCCGGGGAGCCCAACCCGTCCAGGCACCACTAATGTTCATGTACATACAGGTAGCTAAATAATGAATTTCTATCATTTCCTATCATGTTCAGTCACAGAAGGGTAACATAGAACATCATGGGTGAACGAGTATATATCTATATATAGCATCTAACCTCATACACAGGTAGATGGTAATTACACCCATATATATATAGCATCTAACATCATACACAGGTAGATGATAATTACACACATGTACATATAGCATCCAACCTTACACACAGGTAGATAATAATATAACTTATTCACATAACATCGAGGCACAAGCAAGATTTGATGAACAATTAACTAAAAATAATAAATAATAACAGTAAACATCATGGGTGAACAAATATATATATATATATAGCATCTAACCTCATACACAGGTAGATGGTAATTACACACATATACATATAGCATCCAACCTCATACACAGGTAGATGATAATATAACTTATTCACATAACATCGAGGCACAAGCAAGATTTGATGAACAATTAACTAAAAATAATACCAGTAAACATCATGCATGAACAAATATATATATATCTTTATATAGCATCTAACCTCATACACAGGTAGATGGTAATTTCACACATATACATATAGCATCCAACCTCATACACAGGTAGATGATAACTAAACCACCTATATATATATATATATTTAGCATCTGACCTCATACACAGGTAGATGATATTTATTACATATTACATATCATTTACAGCATTAAGAAAAAATCTTATGAAGGATTAACTAAACATGCTGACTGATAACAAATATAGCAGGAATTACGTACGGACATAATGCTCATGTACATACAAATTTATATACACCCTAGCATGCTGATTTCATTCAAACAAACTACTCATTACATCTATTAAACATTTATCTGGCTATTAACTGATATTTAACCTTCCTATACATCACTCGGCATACTCAATTCATAATGACCCCAACATGTGTATTATCAGTTATTACAACCCAACCGAATGAAACCCACAATACCAATCCAGGCATAAATTCAACAAAAGTGATCCTAAAATCATCATCCGATCCCCTTCCCTCCTAATAACAAAAATCTGTTTACCCATTCCCTCTCCCCTGTCCCTCACCTGCCGAGTACCCTAATCCACCGGGTCCAATCATCTCCCATCAAGAACTTTCATTACAACCCAAAGATTGAAATCCCTAACCTATTCCCGTGATCCCTCAGCTCTTCAACTCCTCCTAGCCGATGGGAAACCAAGCTCTATCGATTTTCGTAGCTCAATCCATTCCAAAAATACCGAAAATCCCCCCATGAATCCTGCTAGAACCCAATCTGGAAACCCATTGCTCAGGCACTATTCAACCCGAACTCCCGACTCAATCTCGCCGCTAAAGTACCAAAAGAAAAACCTACTAAAATCTACGCCCTCGCCAGCCCTAGCCAGAGATTACTTACCATGAATATGAGGGAGGAGGGTCGGTGTAGCTCCGGCGGCTTTGCGTTGTCTCCGACGGATGGGGTTCGTCGATCGCCCTTTTCAACGTCTGCGGTGGCTCGCGACCAGAAGACGAGTCGCGGGATAGAAAAAGAAGACAAAAAGAAAAAGGAAAGGAAAAGGGTTCGGCCAGTTTAATAGGTTTAGGATTTTTCCCGTTTATGCCCCTCAACTGCGCTTATTTAGGGTATAAATAGACCCCAAAATTTATCCTCCTTTTCCGATGACAAACGCCTGTGTATTTTTATCATTTTATTATTGTTATTATTATTATTATTATTATTTTTCGAGACTTGACAACTCTCCCCCCTTAACAAAAAATTGCGTCCTCGAAATTTGACTTACCAAATAGTTCAGTGTAACGGTCACGCATATCCCACTTGGTCTCCCAGGTAGCTTCCTCTATCTGCTGATTTCCCCATAAAACTTTCACCATTCTAATTTCTTTATTTCTCACCTTCCGCACTTGACGATCCAATATTTGTTCTGGTATTACTTCGTAGGATATATCTGGTGTCCACTGTATGGCTTTATACCCAATCACATGTGCAGGGTTGGAAAGGTACCTCCTGAGCATGGATAAGTTAAACACATTATGAACTCCTGCCAGGTTTGGTGGTAGAGAAACTCGGTATGCTCGTGTTCCAATCCGGTCGAGAATCTCAAAAGGCCCAATATACCTCGGACTGAGTTTGCCCTTCCTTCCGAACCTCAGTACTCCCTTGATAGGTGACACTTTGAGAAATACATGGTCTCCCACTGTGAACTCCAGGTCCCTCCTTCGACAATCAACATAACTCTTTTGGCGACTTTGTGCCGACTGCATTCTGTCTCGGATCTTTGCTACTAGTTCCACAGTTTGTGTCACAATCTCTGGACCCAGAACTTCCCTTTCTCCTACCTCTTCCTAATGTAGTGGGGTTCTACACCTTCTTCCGTATAGCGCTTCATAGGGAGCCATACCGATGGTGGCTTGATAACTATTATTATAGGTGAACTCTACCAGGGGCAGTTTGGACTCCCAACTCCCTTTGAAATCTATAATGCAAGCTCGTAGCATATCTTCTAAAATATGAATTACTCGCTCAGATTGACCATCGGTCTGGGAATGGAAAGCAGTGCTGAAAGTATGTTTTGTACCCAGTCCCCAATGCAAACTCTTCCAGAACCCGGATGTAAATTTTGGATCTCTATCTGACACAATCTGATTCGGAATTCCATGTAACCTTACTATTTCTCGTATATACAGCTCTGCGTATTGTATCATAGTGAAAGTGGTTTTCACTGGCAGGAAGTGTGCTGACTTCGTCAATCGATCTACAATAACCCACACTGCATTTAATCCCTTAGTCGAGATCGGTAATCCTACCACAAAATCCATGGCAACATTTTCCCACTTCCAGATAGGTATCGGAAGCGGTTTGAGCAATCCCGCGGGTCTTTGGTGCTCAGCTTTCACCTGTTGACAGGTAAGGCACTCATGGACCATCTTGCTTATGTTTCTCTTCATGCCCGACCACCAATATAATAGCCGCATATCCTTATACATCTTTGTGCTGCCGGGGTGAATAGAGTACGGGGTAGTGTGAGATTCCCTCATGAGATTCTCCCTCAGGGATCCACCCTTAGGCACCTAGATGCGGCCCTTGTATCGCACCATCCCATCAACCACAGAGTAGATGGTGCTACCCTTTGCTTCATCTTTGCGTTTCAATTCCATTAACTATTGATCCAAGGCTTGTTCTTCCCGAATCTGATCCCGTAAGTTTGATTTAACCGTCAGTGCCACCAAACTAACCTGCTCACCTGGTGCTATCACCTCCACTCTCATCTGTTGGAATTTTGATATCAATCTTTGCTGGGTGGTCAACTATAATAGCATCGCCATCTTGCGACTCAACGCATCCACCACCACATTTGCCTTACCCGGGTGATAGTTAATATTGCAGTCATAATCTTTTACCAACTCCAACCATCGTCTCTGCTGCATATTCAGTTCCTTTTGAGTAAAGAAATATTTCAAACTTTTATGATCTGTGTAGATCTCGCAACATTCTCCGTAAAGATAGTGTCGCCAAAACTTCAAAGCGAAGACGACCGCTGCTAGTTCCAGGTCATGTGTAGGATAATTCTTCTCATGCACCTTCAACTGACGTGATGCATAGGCAATACAGCCCCTAGACCAATTTTGGAGGCATCAGTGTACACCACAAACTGCCCAGAAGTGTCTGGAACTGCAAGCACAGGTGCTATCATCAACCTTTCCTTTAGTTCCATAAAACTCTTCTCGCACTGAGTAGTCCATTCATACCTCACCCCCTTCTTGGTAACGAAGTCAGGGGTAGCGCAATTCGTGAAAAATTCTGAATGAATTTGTGATAATACCCCGCTAGTCCTAGGAAACTTCGAATTTCTGTAACATTTCTCGGAGTAGCCCAACTCTGGATTGCCTCCACTTTGACTGGATCCACCTCTATTCCCCTCTCCGAGACTATATTTCCTAAAAATTCTATTTGTCTCAACCAAAAATCGCATTTGCTGAACTTAGCGTATAACCACTTATCCTTCAGAGTCTGCAGCACCAGTGTCAGATGTTGTCGGTGCTCTTCGCGACTCTAAGAGTAAATTAGAATATCATCGATAAAGACAATCACAAACTGATCCAGGTATGGCTGGAAAATCCGGTTCATCAAATCCATAAAGGCTGCGGGGGTATTAGTAAGCCCAAACGGCATAACTAGAAACTCATAATGACCATATCGAGTTCTGAACGCAGTTTTATGAACATCTTCTCCTTTCACCCTCAATTGGTGGTACCCCAACCTCAAGTCAATCTTTGAGAACACCGTTGCTCCCTATAGTTGATCAAACAAATCATCGATTATAGGCAACGGATAATTGTTCTTGACTGTAACCCGGTTCAACTCTCGGTAGTCAATGCACAACCGCATTGAACCGTCCTTCTTACAGACGAACAACACTGGCGCTCCCCAGGGTGACACACTAGGTCAGATGAAACCCTTATCCAATAGTTCTTGTAGTTGCTCCTTCAGTTCCTTCATTTCGGTGGGTGCCAGGCGGTACGGTGCTTTAGACACAGGGGTGGTTCCCGATATTAATTCTATTCCAAACTCAACCTCCCTGACAGGGGGTAATCCTGCAATATCCTCTGGAAATATATCGGGAAAATCCCGGACTACCTCTACTTCCTCCAGACATGGTCTAAAAGTCTCAGAACTACACCTTATGTTGACTAGAAATCCATTACACCCCTTGCTTAACATTTTCTTAGCTTTACATGCTGATATAATAGGTGGATGACTCAACGTGGAGGTTGCATTGTAGATGACAAATTCATCGTTTTGTAGTTTCAGTTTAACCGTTTTTTGTTTACAGTCAATAATGGCCTCGTACTGGGTCAACCAATCCATACCCAGAATTACATCAAAGTCCACCATCTCTAATACAATAAGTTCAGCGTACACTGTATAGTTCTGCATCCTTATCGGACAGTTCCTCATTATTCTATTGTTGGTCAGTTGTTCCCCCGAGGCAAGGACACGTTATAGCTGGCAGCCATCCAATCACATGAAATACCGAGTTTTGCAACGTATGCCACCGATATGAAAGAGTGTGTAGCTCCAGAATCAATTAAAGCATGAGCAGGTAGGTTGACAATAGAAATTCTACCTGTGATGATGGCCGAATCCAGATCCACCTGCTCCTGTGTCATAGCATACACCCTTCCTCTAGTTGGCTCTTTGAGCTGAGGGTAGTTCATAGCAAAGTGCCCAGACTTCTTCCACTTGTAACACACATCTGTACTCACCAAACACTGACCTGCATGAGTCTTCTCACACTTGGGACATTGAATTTTTCTTTCTCCCTTGAAGATAGTATGGTCGACTGGGTCATTGTCGTGGATGCGTCGAATCTGTGGTACCTTGCCTCAGCGCTCGGTGCAAACTTCTTCTGACTTGACGCAGGAGGTTCCCTTCCCTGGTAACTAGACCTCTGAGTCTGTACTTCCTTTATCATGTCATTCATGTCCCTCTCTGCCATTAGAGCCTGATCCACAGCCTCTCTGAAGGTGGTAACTCGGCTCACCCTGACATCATAGCGAATTGCTGCCCTCAATCCCTCAGTAAAATGTTTCAGTTCCTCTACTGGTTTACTTCTAATCATAGGTACAAAATACCGCCCCTTCTCGAATTCCTTGACATACTCAGCCACTGTCTGGTCCCCTTGGCGAAGCTCTAGGAATTCCCTGGCCATTCGAGTTCTGGTGTCAGTAGTAAAGTATTTACCATAAAATACCTCCTTGAATTCAACCCAAGTAACTGTAGCTAAATCCACCGCTGAGCGTGCACCCTCCCACCATATTCGAGCATCGCCCCGCAACATGAATATGGCGCACCTCACCTTGTCAGCATCCGTAAGCTGCATGAAGTCATATATCGTCTCCAATGATCGAATCCATCCTTCTACAACAATCAGGTGTGTACATCCCTTAAACTCTGTCGGTCCAAGATCCTTGAACTGCTTGTAAACTGGGTTCACACTGGTTGTGGGACCACTGTGGGCGTTTCCATGCTCCCTGGTTCTCAATAGCTGTTGGATCTGTTCTCCCTGAATCTGACTCTGTTCCTGAATAATTGCGGCAAGTTCAGCGAGAAACTGACTACTCTGCCCCACTTCACCATTGTTTCTTCGGCCCACCATTCTCCTATAAAACCCGACACCTGCATCGTTATCTCTAGTTTGTACATAAACCTAAGAATGATTACATTAAGACTACTACTTCAAAAGTAAGTTTAAAGCTTACAAACGCTGGAATGGATGTATCCGAGTCCTTGATGAGATTGTATGCACACACTGTCCTTTAGGATCGTTCGCTCTGATACCAACTGAAAAACCTAACCCAGTATGCATATAATAACCCCCAATCACACATCAATACTACCCATTATACACATGATAGGAACACCCGGCTAAAATTTATTTTATTCCAATCAGCTTAGCAGTCTCAACTACACACTTTACCCTCTGAAATCGAAGAAAAATAAAACATCAAAATCAACTCCACTCAAACTGAAAATCCTGTATTTTAGATGTCCCGGACAGTGTGTGCCATGCTCATCGTCATCTCCTCAATTACACCACCTTCGCTTCTTGCATCTCAATCTGGGAATCCTATTCCCCACCTGAAAATATTATGTGAAATCATGAGTTCACAGCCCAGTAAGTAGATCAATGATAGGGATACAATACAAGGAGGAAAATTCAAACAGGAAACATATATCTCTACTACTGTAAGTGTAAACTACTGTAAGCTCAACATACATTTTCTGTTGCACATTCAGTAAGTTAGTATGAAACATAACCAATACTTATAGCAACATGCCATTATAACAAGTACTGCGAACCCAATCATGCCTTTCTGTTATGCTAACTGTACCTAAACATAAACCCTCGTGGTACCTCGCATTATGCATTTAAAATCTTTGAGCACCAAATACCTTATTTTCTTGTGCAATCCTGAGGTACCTCTAGAAAGAAATTAAGGGAATCAGTCATCAGTCATCAGTCAATCTGTCATTTTGGGTGGGCCCTCCCCGGAGCTCAACCCAGGGAGCTCAACCCGTCCAGGCACCACTAATGTTCATGTACATACAGGTAGCTAAATAACGAATTTCTATCATTTCCTATCATGTTCAGTCACAGAAGGGTAACATAGAACATCATGGGTGAACGAGTATATATCTATATATAGCATCTAACCTCATACACAGGTAGATGGTAATTACACCCATATATATATTGCATCTAACCTCATACACAGGTAGATGATAATTACACACATGTACATATAGCATCCAACCTTACACACAGGTAGATGATAATATAACTTATTCACATAACATCGAGGCACAAGCATGATTTGATGAACAATTAACTAAAAATAATAAGAGTAAACATCATGGGTGAACAAATATATATATAGCATCTAATGTTAGTAATATATGAGAGATGTCCTAAGGCAATCGCCTTATGTATGAACCATTTGTATGAAAAATGAAGATTCACTATTTGAGTATACATGTTTCATGTATTTGATTAGATCTTAAACTCATTTACTGGACGTCCACGATACGATTCACAGCATGAGAGAATTTGTGATTGGATCACAACTAGTGAGTATCTCTACATGTGTAATTGTGATGTATCGGAATTATCCCTAGTCGATGAATTGATGGATTTGGACACCATCAATTCTGTCGAGACTAGCACGATGTATACTCCTTGGTGTATCCAAGCAGCTGATTTTCACTGGCTGGAGACATTGTGATGTCCGGAGTTAATCGTGAATGCTAGTTATGGTAAATAGTTCATTGGAGTGACCAGCCGTAAGACTTAATATGGTTCTCTGCATATATAGATATGTCAATGAAGTTCTTACTGTGGCATAAGTGCGATGTTCCTTTGACTTGCGGTATTCAAGTCATCTTGATCATGGAGACTTATGCTTTGACATCTTAAGCAAACATCTCTAAGGAGATGTGGACCCGGGATGATTGGGTATAAGTCGAAGTGATCGAAGGTGTTTGAATAGCCTATAAAGGATTCACCACTCCTTGCGAGGAGATGTATACCCATGGCCTATCGTCGGATTGTTACTAAAGTCTTTGGCCAAAGCATTACATGTTTAGAGTAAGGTACTCTTCGATACATGTGGAGTAACTAGAATCCGTAGGACGAGGAAATGATACTTGGGCTAGGTGTGACATAGTCAGCCTAGTGGGGACTGACACAATAAACCATGTCCTGAACCAAGTGGGTATAAGATGAGTGAAGGGAATGGGGCACGATTCATTCGAGCTACTGAAGGGTTTCAGAAATAGTTCTGGATCAACCGTTGATCTTTTCGGTTAATTGGGGATCATGATGTACTACTAGGTGCCACTCATGATCGTTCTATAATTAATGGTTAATTATAGACGGCCAACATAAACAGAGAACCTATTTGGTCACACGCACAACGAGTGTAATCCAAAGGATTTAAAACGAGCTTGAGAATGGGATTCTAAGACCGAGAGAAACTATGTTTGGTTGGACCAAACATAAAGCGAGCATGAAATTGTTTCAGTCGCAATGGAAGCGTGGATGGGCCGTGTCTTATGAAGACATAATGGATGGACCAAAATGGTTTGGCTCTAATCCAATGGATGAGAATAAACCAAAGGGTTTGGTTTATATTAAACGAATGAACCAAAGGTTGGTTCGGTTCGTTTTAACTTAAAATAAACCATCATGGTTTGGTTTATTTTAACTTATCTTAATGGAGCGGGTTTACGGGCTTTATGGATATGATCCATTAACCATTAAGAGAATTAGTTCTCTATAAAATAGGGCTTAAACCCTAATCCAAAAACCCTAGCCCTTGGAGTTGCCGCCCACCCCTTGAAGGAGTTTTCGACGCCAACCCTAGTGTGCTGCCGCCCAACACCTTGTGCCTCCGTCCAACTTGTTGCCGGCGTCCAAGCTTCAGCCGGCTATCCTCCGGCGACCCTCCGGTGATCTCCTATAGGTTTGGCATCAAGGTGAGCCTTTTCTTTCCTTGGTTGGCCGGCGCCTATATCCTCCACCAAGCTGTCCAGTTTTCTGGACAGCTTCTCCTCCTCTCGTCGGAGCGTCGTTTGGACGACGGTTAGTGCTCCGACAGCGGCTAACTTATCGGGGATTTGATCTCCGGTAATCCTCTGAGGTGGGGGACGAAGGATTCGTCAAACGGTTGACGAATACCTCTCCGGAGAAGCGAGTTTTGAGAACTCGTTTTAGGATCCGAATTTGGATTCGGATCGTGATCATCTCTCGATCACGTCGTCTTCAACACGAGGCTAGTAACCCGTATGAAGACGAAGCTCGTGACTTAGCGAAGTCATCCCGAGGAGCTCGGCGTGGATACGGATAGAGACGATTCTTACGAGGATCGTTCCGGTTGATGTCGTTCCCGCTACACGTCATACGAAAGGTATAACGTAGATAAATTTCTTTTATTATAAATTTTAATTTACGGTTATGTCTACACTTGTTGTAAAATGCATGCGTGTGTTGTGTGTGTTGTAATAAATGTAGATTTATTATTTTAATTGCTTCCGCTGTGCTCATGTTTGCGAAACATGATCGAACACACACACGCCGCGGTGCCTGAAACCCAACAGTGGTATCAGAGCCCAGGTTGTGTTTCGACATAATCGTAAAAATGGTTTTGCGATAGTCATAATGTATTTCTGGAAATTTTCTAAATTTTGGAAATTTAGAAGTATTTATGGAAATTTTTCAATTTTGGAAAGTCTAGAAGTATTTATGGAAATCTTCCACTTTTGGAAAGTTGGAAGTATTTATGGAAATTGATATTTTCCATAAATAAAATATTTGATTAGATTCTGGAAATTTGTTTCCTAATTTAATCATGATTTGATTTGGGAAATCAAATCTTAAAATATTTTATTTCCATAAGTAGTTTCAATGATTTAGGAAATTGGTTTCCTAAATAGATTTTCCTTAATCAAATAATTCCATGAATAAAATATATGATTAGATTTGGAAATTTGTTTCCTAATTTAATTATGATTTGATTTGGAGAATCAAATCTTAAACATATTTTATTTTCATAAATAGTTATGACATATAAGGAAATTATATACATGACATAATTGTATGCCATGTAATTGCATTAGATGCATAACATTATGCCATGCGTGTCGTGACATGTAGTTGTATGTCATGTATGCCATGCCATGTAGATAATAGTTATTTGCATGCAAAGAGGATGAGACATAAAAACCCTTAATCAATATTAAAGCCTACACCTTCCATTAATATGGTTAGAACCAGAGTTCTGTTTCTTGTTTGGGTTGTTGGACTCTCTCCAAGCCCGGCTCGAACCTGAATATGTTCAAACCATGGAATAGTTTAATACTAATATGGTAAGAGTCAGAGGTCAATCGTTAGCTTTGGTTGTTGGACTCTCTCCAAGCTAGGCTAATTGGTTGAATGCGCTCTAACCATATTAAAACTATGTCCTGATTAATGGGTTGGCTTTAACCTGGAGCATCGGCTTGTTGGACTCTCTCCAAGGTCGATGTAAAGGGAGGTGAAGTTGGGTGCTATGCATATGATGCATACTTGTTAATGTGTTAACAACCCGATGTATGTGTGAACATTCAATTAGTTGATAGCACATTGTGATAGTTGCATATACGTGATATGCAATCGATATAGAAGATACCTACTGTCGTAGTTATGAATGGCTTGTTGGACTCTCTTCAAGGTTGTTCATAACTATGATGGATATCAGCCCATTCGGAGATGGACCTACGATCTCCCGAAGTGATTTTGGGGTTTTTGAAATTCGAAAAATGAATGGGATTTATAAATGTATATTGATGCATTTTTAAAAATCATCTTTCTCATATATGCTCGTTTTGTATTTCTAAGTTAATATATTGATCATGATGTGTTTGAATTTGTGTTCCATTTTGGATTCGAATAAATTGACTGGGCCGAGCTTCATGGACTGGCTTAGAAGCTTGAGAATTGTTCTCAAGGTTGAAAGCCTTGCAAATGTCCTCGAAGCGCCTCTTCCCGCCCATCCTAGTGACGATGCAACTCTGGACCAATTGTTGGCCTATCAGATACTTGTGAGTGATTCTGAACAAATGAGTTGCATCATGCTAGCCGCGATGGAACCCAAGCTACGAAAGCAGCATGAGCATATGGATGCTCATATCGTAGTCCTTCATCTTTGTGAGTTGGTTGATGAGCAAGTGAGATTCGAAAGGTTCAAAGTCTCAAAGCTCCTCTTCACCTCTGAGATGCTAGGAGGTTCATCTGTGGTACTGCTCAATATGCTGAAGACTGTGGAGTCTTCTGAGAAGCATGAGCAGGGGACGGTGCTGTTAGTTGATTCCTCGAAGAAAGGTTCTAAGAGGAAGTCAAAGTAACAGTAGAAGGGAAAGAAGAGAAGGGCTAAGAAGGTAGAACTAGCAAAAAAGGAAACTTGCCATCATTATGGTAAGGATAGCCATTTGCGAAGAAAGTGCAAGATTTATCTTGAGTCCGTGAAGAAGGATAAGGCATCGGATGCCCCATCTTCTTCAGATATCTTCGTTATTGATTGTCATTCTATTTCCTCAAACACTTGGGTATTGGATACTGGGTGTGGCTCACATATATGTAATGACATACATGGGCTAAGGAATAGAAGAAGACTCGTCAAGGGAGAGTCAAATTTACGTGTTGGGAATGGAGCAAGGGTTGTTGCACTCGCCATCGGAACGTATTTGTTGGAACTCCCTGTAGGACTTGTCTTAGAACTGGACAATTGCTTTTATGTTCCTTCATTGATAAAGAACATCATTTCTATTTCTTGTTTAAAATAGAAATGGGTACCATTTGACTTTTAGTAACAATTGTTGTTACATAACTTTGAATGGAGTTCTTTAAGGGACTAGAACTTTAAGCAATGGTGTTTATACGTTGGACGTATCCAGTGATATTTTCAATATCGAAGCGAGCAACAAGCGTGCTCGAAAGGATAATCAAATAGACTCCTTTATGTGGCATTGTCGTCTTGGCCATGTAAGCAAGAAACGCATGTCCGAATTACACCGATGTGGAATTCTGGAATCGTTTGAATTGGATTCATACGATACATGCGAATCATGCTTAAAAGGCAAGATGACTAAGTTACCTTTTATGGGAAAAGGTGAATGAGTGGGAGAGTTACTAGGTCTAATACATACTGATGTATGTGGACCTATGTCAACTCAAGCTTTAGGAGGCTATAGCTACTTCATTACCTTCACCGATGATCACTCACGGTTTGGGTATGTGTTCTTGATGAAACACAAGTCTGAAGCCTTTGAAAGGTTCAAAGAATTTAGAAATGAAGTAGAGAAACAACATGACAGAAGTATTAAAATACTTCGATCGAATCGAGGTGGTGAATACTTAAGTCAAGAGTTTCTTGATTATGTAAGAGACAATGGCATATTGTCTCAATGGACTCCGCCATATACACCACAGCATAATGGTGTATCTGAGAGGCGTAATCGGACCTTGTTGGACATGGTCAGGTCAATGATGAATCATGCGACTCTTCCCAAGTCCTTTTGTGGTTATGCACTTCAGACAGCTGTTTACTTGTTAAACAGAATGCCTACCAAGGTAGTCTCAACTACTCCATATGAGATATGGAATAGTAAGAAACGTCATGTATCTTACTTGAAGATATGGGGTTGTCCTGCTTATGTGAAGCGGACAGTATCAGACAAATTGGATGCTAAGTCTGATAAATGTCTATTTATTGGATACCCTAAGGAAACAAGGGGTTACCAATTCTATCATCCTGTGGAACAAAAGGTGTTTATTTCAAGGCATACTGTGTTTCTAGAGAAATAGTTTCTCTTGCAAGAAAACAGTGGGAGTGTCATCGAGCTTGAGGAGGCTCGAGAGACTCAAATAGACATTGATGAGATACCTGGTGAAGCACAACAGCCGACAACTCATAGTGATGAGCAATCGGCTGGACCTATTGTAACACCACATCTTCGTAGATCTGGCAGAACACGCAATATTCCTGAGAGATATGGATTTCTCGTTAGTGAATCGAACAACGTGTTACTCATTGATGATGAGGAGCCTACCAGTTATGAAGAAGTGCTGACAAGTTCAGAGAGGGATAAGTGGCTTGGTGCCATGAAGTTGGAAATGGATTCCATGTATGAAAACCAAATTTGGAACTTGGTTGACCCACCTGAAGGCATAAAGCCTATAGGTTGCAAGTGGGTTTTCAAGAAGAAAACCGACATGGATGGTAATGTGATTACCTATAAGGCTAGATTGGTGGCGAAAGGATATTGTCAAAAACAAGGTGTTGATTACGACAAAACCTATTCGCCTGTAGCTATGCTTAAATCCATTCGGATGCTCCTGGCCATAGTGGCTCATTATGATTATGAGATATGGCAGATGGGTGTGAAAACAGCTTTCCTTAATGGAAACCTGCTCGAGGACGTGTATATGATACAGCCTGAGGGTTTCACATCGGTTGATAAAACCAAGGTATGCAAATTGCGACGGTCCATTTATGGATTGAAGCAAGCATCCAGGAGCTGGAATATCCGTTTTGATGAGACAATCAAAAGGGTTGATTTCTCACAAAATCCAGACGAACCTTGTGTGTACAAGAAGGTTAGTGGGAGTGCAGTCGTGTTCCTAGTATTGTATGTCGATGACATATTACTTATAGGAAACGATGTCTCAATCTTACAGTCAGTGAAGGTTTGGTTATCCAAGACATTCTCCATGAAAGACCTGGGAGAAGCAACCTACATCCTCGGGATTAAGATCTATAGAGATAGATCGAAACGGTTGCTTGGTCTTTCGCAGTCTACATATATAGACCGAGTGCTAAAGAGGTTTAGCATGTCGGAATCCAAGAAAGGTTTCCTACCCATTAGGCATGGGGTACACCTTTCAAAGTCTATGTGTCCGCGCACAGAAGACGAGAGGATTTGCATGAGTAAGATTTCCTATGCATCCACAAAAGGATCTATCATGTATGCTATGTTATGTACGATGTACGAGGCCCGATGTATCATATGCTCTGAGTGTCACGAGCAGATACCAGTCCAATCCAGGAATGGATCATTGGGCGGCTGTTAAAACGATCCTTAAGTACTTAAGAAGAACTAAGGATGTGTTCCTAAAATATGGAGAAGGGTACATGGTGATACGTGGGTATACGGATGCCAGCTCCAGACAGACAAGGATGATTCCATGTCTCAGTCTGGGTATGTATTCACCTGGAATGGAGGCGCAATAAGTTGGAAAGGTTCCAAGCATGACACTATAGCGGATTCTGCCACTAAGGCATAATACATTGTAGCTTTGGAAGCAGCAAAAGAAGTAGTTTGGATCAAGAAGTTCATCTCTGAACTTGATGTGGTCTCATCAATGATCCAAACATGTGCTTCGCCGCTATCATCTTAACAGAGAGATCATCAGTAGGAACGAAATACAAATCGAGAAAATTCCCACTGAAAGGAACTTAGCGGATCCTTTGACTAAGGCATTACCTCAAAGTAAGTTTGAGGGTCATGTTCGAGCTTATGGTATTGGATACCGTAGCGATTGGCATTAGGCCAAGTGGGAGTCTGTTAGTAATATATGAGAGATGTCCTAAGGCAATCGCCTTATGTATGAACCATTTATATGATAAATGAAGATTCACTATTTGAGTATACATGTTTTATGTATTTGATTGATCTTAAACTCATTTATCAATGTCCACGATACGATTCACAAAGATGAGAGAATTTGTGATTGGATCACAACTAGTGAGTATCTCTACATGTGTAATTGTGATGTATCGGAATTATCCCTAGTCGATGAATTGATGGATTTGGACACCATCAATTCTGTCGAGACTAGCACGAGGTATACTCCTCGGTGTATCCAAGCAGCTGATTCTCACTGGCTGGAGACATTGTGATGTCCGGAGTTAATCGTGGATGCTAGTTATGGTAACTAGTTCATTGGAGTGACCAGCCGTAAGACTTCATATGGTTCTCTGCATATATAGATATGTCAATGAAGTTCTTACTGTGGCAAAAGTGCGATGTTCCTTTGACTTGCGGTATTCAAGTCATCTTGATCATGGAGACTTATGCTTTGACATCTTAAGCAAACATCTCTAAGGAGATGTGGACCCGGGATGATTGGGTATAAGTCGAAGTGATCGAAGGTGTTTGAATAGCCTATAAAAGATTCACCACTCCTTGCGAGGAGATGTATACCCATGGCCTCTCGTCGGATTGTTACAAAAGTCTTTGGCCAAAGCATTACATGTTTAGAGTAAGGTACTCTTCGATACATGTGGAGTAACTAGAATCCGTAGGACGAGGAAATGATACTTGGGCTAGGTGTGACGTAGTCAGCCTAGTGGGGACTGACACAATAGACCATGTCCCGAACCAAGTGGGTATAAGATGAGTGAAGGGAATGGGGCACGATTCATTCGAGCTACTGAAGGGTTTCAGAAATAGTTCTGGATCAACCGTTGATCTTTTCGGTTAATTGGGGATCATGATGTACTACTAGGTGTCACTCATGATCGTTCTATAATTAATGGTTAATTATAGACGACCAACATAAACTGAGAACCTATTTGGTCACACGCACAACGAGTGTAATCCAAAGGATTTAAAACGAGCTTGAGAATGGGATTCTCAGACCGAGAGAAACAATGTTTGGTTGGACCAAACATAAAGCGAGCATGAAATTGTTTCAGTCGCAATGGAAGCATGGATGGGCCGTGTCTTATGAAGACATAATGGATGGACCAAAGTGGTTTGGCTCTAATCCAATGGATGAGAATAAACCAAAGGGTTTGGTTTATATTAAACCAATGAACCAAAGGTTGGTTCGGTTCGTTTTAACTTAAAATAAACCATCATGGTTTGGTTTATTTTAACTTATCTTAATGGAGCAGGTTAACGGGCTTTATGGGTATGATCCATTAACCATTAAGAGAATTAGTTCTCTATAAAATAGGGCTTAAACCCTAATCCAAAAACCCTAGCCCTTGGAGTTGCCGCCCACCCCTTGAAGGAGTTTTCGGTGCCAACCCTAGTGTGCCGCCGCCCAACCCCTTGTGCCGCCGTCCAACTTGTTGCCGGCGTCCAAGCTTCAGCCGGATATCCTCCGGCGACCCTCCGGTGATCTCCTATAGGTTTGGCATCAAGGTGAGCCTTTTCTTTCCTTGGTTGGCCGGCGCCTATATCCTCCACCAAGCTGTCCAGTTTTCTGGACAGCTTCTCCTCCTCTCATCGGAGCATCGTTTGGACGACGGTTAGTGCTCCGACAGCGGCTAACTTACCGGGGATTTGATCTCCGGTAATCCTCTGAGGTGGGGGACGAAGGATTCGTCAAACGGTTGACGAATACCTCTCCGGAGAAGTGAGTTTTGAGAACTCGTTTTAGGATCCGAATTTGGATTCGGATCGTGATCATCTCTCGATCACGTCGTCTTCAACACGAGGCTAGTAACCCGTACGAAGACGAAGCTCGTGACTTAGCGAAGTCATCCCGAGGAGCTCGGCGTGGATACGGATAGAGACGATTCTTACGAGGATCGTTCCGGTTGATGCCGTTCCCGCTACACGTCATACGAAAGGTATAACGTAGATAAATTTCTTTTATTTCAAATTTTAATTTACGGTTATGTCTACACTTGTTGTAAAATGCATGCGTGTGTTGTGTGTGTTGTAATAAATATAGATTTATTATTTTAATTGCTTCCGCTGTGCTCATGTTTGCGAAACATGATCGAACACACACACGCCGCGGTGCCGGAAACCCAACATCTAACCTCATACACAGGTAGATGGTAATTACACACATATACATATAGCATCCAACCACATACACAAGTAGATGATAATATAACTTATTCACATAACATCGAGGCACAAGCAAGATTTGATGAACAATTAACTAAAAATAATAACAGTAAACATCATGGGTGAATAAATATATATATATCTATATATAACATCTAACCTCATACACAGGTAGATGGTAATTACACACATATACATATAGCATCCAACCTAATACACAGGTAGATGATAACTAAACCACCTATATATATATATATATATATATATATATATATATATATATATATATATTTAGCATCTGACCTCATACACAGGTAGATGATATTTATTACATATTACATATCATTTACATCATTAAGAAAAAATCTTATGAACGATTAACTAAACATGCTGACTGATAATAAATATAGCAGGAATTACCTACGGACATAATGCTCATGTACATACAAATTTATATCCACCCTAGCATGCTGATTTCTTTCAAACAAACTACTCATTACATCTATTAAATATTTATCTGGCTATTAACTGAATATTTAACCCTCCTATACATCACTTGACATACTCAATTCATAATGACCCCAAAATGTGTATTATCAGTTATTACAACCCAACCGAATGAAACCCACAATACCAATCCATGCATAAATTCAACAAAAGCGATCCTAAAATCATCATCCGATCCCCTTCCCTCCTAATAACAAAAATCTGTTTACCCATTCCCTCTCCCCTGTCCCTCACCTGCCGAGTACCCTAATCCATCGGGTCCAATCATCTCCCATCAAGAACTCCCATTACAGGCCAAAGATTGAAATCCCTAACCTCTTCCTGTGATCCCTCAGCTCTTCAACTCCTCCTAGCCGACGGGAAACCAAGCTCCACCGGTTTTTGTAGCTCAATCCATTCCAAAAATACCGAAAATCCCCCCATGAATCCTGCTAGAACCCAATCTAGAAACCCATTGCTCAAGCACGATTCAACCCGAACTCCCGACTCAATCTCGCCGCTAAAGTCCCAAAAGAAAAACCTGCTAAACTCTCCGCCCTCGCCAGCCCTAGCCAGAGATTACTTACCATGAAGATGAGGGAGGAGGGTCGGAGTAGCTCCGGCGGCTTTGCATCGTCTCCGGCGGAAGGGGTTCGTCGATCACCCCTTTCGACGTCTGCGGCGGCTCACGACCAGAAGACGAGTCACGGGATAGAAAAAGAAGGGAAAAAGAAAAAGAAAAGGAAAAGGGTTCGGCCGGTTTAATAGGTTTAGGATTTTCCCCTTTATGCCCCTCAACTGCGCTTATTTAGGGTATAAATAGACCCCGAAATTTATCCTCCTTTTTTGATGACATACGCCCTTGTATTTTTATCATTTTATTATTGTTATTACTGTTATTATTATTATTATTATTATTATTATTCGAGACTTGACAGAGGGAATCCCCTTTCCTCTCCGGCGATCAGCAAGGAAGATGGATGAGCATGACAGCGGCGGTGAAGCAGGCGTCGGGCGATTGAGCGGAGGAAGAAGATGTCTCGGCTGCCTTGATCGCTTGCTCGAAGAACCATTAAATGAATTATCTCCACTATCCGATTGAAGCTATATCTAATCCCAATCGTCCAATTGAAGCTAGGGTTTAATGATAAATAGTTTCTTGATTAAGCTGCTCCATCCAATGGCTGAAATTACTCCGATTTTGAATGGATGGATCTGATCACTCTAAATGGTTAATCACTATCGGCTGAAGCTGTAAGATGTCTAGATCTAAATATATAGACCAGATCTATCCAGATTTAGATGGTTGGCTCAGATCAATCAAATCTCATCGGACGATCATGATTTAAACAAATCTGAATTTTTTGATTAAACTGCTTCTAATCTGAATGAAGGGCTCAGATTCTTCAAGCTTAAAATGTCTTTTATGCCCTTAGATAAAGCCATATTTGATCCAACTCGAGTCTAGTCCATTGTCTCATCTCGAGCTCCTACAATCAAAGATAAAATTTGCATATAAGTCCAGAATTAAGGAGAATTTACAATAAGGTCCAGAAATAAATCCAACTCATAAAACATGATAATAATCAATAATAAATCACTTGAGAGGGTAAAAACAGTGATATTAAGGACCAAAATAACACGACAAAATAGTAGTTATCAATTCCTCCACACTTATTCTTGCACGTCCCGAGCAAGTAAATAAAACTAAAAACAAACTGAAGATATATTTCCTTAGCAATTCCCAAGCATACATAGAAAATCGTGAAAGAAAGTTATCTAGGATTGTCAAATCTCAAAGACTCAAGCAATCATGGACTCAAATCTTACATAGGTCAACAAACATGATAACTTCAATCAACTATGAATAAAATGAGAATGACTAAGCCTCACAAAGTAAGTGGTGGTTCCTCTCGCTCTCATAAGCATGTAATAGTGGAGTTCACTCAAGCTACTCATGGTTTATGAACTACCATATGCTTGCTTTTCTTCTACCTTCACCACTATATACACATACGAATGCACAATCACTGAAGGCTTATTAAGAATATAAGGGAAACATGAATACAAGAAAAATGCCAAGATCTGTGAAAGAAAAGAAATATAAGAAATGAAATAGTTAAAGAAATGCAAGAAGAAGATATGGAAATACAGGAATGCTACATAGATGAGTACAAGAAAGCATTGCCCTAAAATTTTTCTTCCAACCCAATAAACATGTAAACAACCCTTATCACATTCTTCAATACAAATCTACTCATGATATACAATAAATCTCTCAATAACAGCAACAAGAGATGTCATTAACAAAAATACTATCACACATAAATAAAAATGAATGACACCACATGTCAAAATTTTCACAATACCTTTTTTTTATTTCATGGCCACCCAATTTATTTTTTTTTCAACTTTTTTTTTCAATTTTTTTTCAAACTTTTTTTTTGACATGTAGTGCATTTCCCTATGCTCCAACATCAAGATTAGCTAAAAAGATAAAAAAAACATAGCTAGCTCATGGTGATCAAGCACGACTTGCCTATGCTTACACTAAATTCTCCTGAGCTACTACTCTCCCCCCCCCACTTAAATTTTTATCCATCCTGTGCAAAACACTGATCATGGATCATCCAAGTATTCTACATCTAGAAATAGAAATGGAGAAGAAAGTAATGGAAGGAAAGAAGAAATGTAAGGATGAATGACTAGAATGTTATTCAATAAGCATATGATGATAAAAGAAGTGAAGGAAAACAAATGTGATTGCCTTCATAATAATCATGCAAACCTCATGTAGTGTGGTCTCGAAAGAATCAAAGCAAGTGCTAGAGTTACAATAACCACAAGTGCAACACACACAAGCAATGAAAATAGGCTCAATCCTCACTAGGTAAACAAAAATAATCAATTCAGTCCATCAACATAGAATCCATCGCCAAGTAGTAACCACATGCAATCAAATAATCAATTCATGAAAATAAATCCCCGAAACTCGAAAATCAAATTTAACTAGCTTTCATGACTTCTAAGATGATATAAAGGATTGCATAGGAAATTTATTTTAAAAACTGACAAAACAAAAACTCAACAACCAAAACATAACAACTAAAACAAAAACAAATGAAGTCAAAGAAATATATATACAAAGAAAAAGAAAAGATAATGAGATGGAGCAAACTCCCCTGAGGTCCTAGCGATTGAAGATGATTTAGTAAGAGAAGCCACTCAGGCAGTGGAGTGCTCTGAGAGAAATCCCGTCCCGGGGGTTGGAGAAGATTCAGCTTTAATATCCACGCTGGGAGTGGGATGGACTGAATGGGGGTTAGCGCCTTCATGATGTGATCATGATAGTACTATTCTGCTCCCTCCAATAGCATCGCCTCATCATATGAAATCTCTAGTGGTCAGAGGTGATTCACAAAAAGTGTCCAACCTTGGGGCAGGATTATTGCAAGGAATGTCAGGTCCTTCATCAACAGAGGTGTTGGAGCCTTATTGAGCAGAAATATTGGAGGCTTAGGCTGTAATAGGAGTGTCTAGTCTTGGGGTCTCCATCTATCCATCACTCCTATAGAAATCATCTTGATATCTTCAGAGCAATTATGGTCAGGCTTATCAGGTAGTTGCACATTTGAACATAACAATTCTATAAACACTTTCTCCTTTACAACATCGTCAACCTCAATATAAATAACAATATCTGCTACATCTAAATATCATGTGCAACATTAAAAATATCACAAGCAGGAGTAATAGTATCATCTACAATAATATCTGCACTCTTATCAACACTAACATCCACATCATCCTCAACTTCATTATCATAGCACATAGAAATATTGGAGTCCTGTAGAGTAGTAGGATCATAAACTTGGCTATCACATACTCCATAATCCATCTCCTCTAGCGCATCGATATCAAAAGAAATGGTCTCTGACGAAGGCTGAATGAATCCTTGTGCATGCATTTGTTGGGACTATTGTGGGCTATTAAGCATTGGGATATTCTGGAACTCAGGAGCCAACCTCTGAAATGCTGGTGGAGGTTGATAAGAATGTTGTGAATTTGCAGCCACGACCTCAATAAGTTCTCTAGCTTGAGCAGGAGTCTTGTTGACTAGGGCTCCTCCACTAGCTACATCAAGCATACACCTGTCCATAGGAAATAATCCATCATAGAAGTGTAGGATGAGTAGGTGATCGTTAATTTGGTGATGGGGGAAACTAGCACACAATCTTTTGAATCTCTCCCAATACTCATATAGAGTCTCTCCTATCATTTGCTCAATACCAAAAATACTCTTCCGAATTTCTATGGTCTTGCTTGCAGGGAAGAACATTTCCAAAAAGGCTTTCTTCATTTCACTCCATCATGTAATAGAGTCAGGAGGAAGATTATAGATCCAATCCTTTGCCCTATCTAATAAAGAGAATAGAAATACTCTGAGCATAATGTCCTCCTGTGATATACCTCGTGGCTTCATTGCTAAGCATACCATATAAAATTCTTGCAAGTGCCTAATTGGATCTTTACTAGCATAACTAAGGAATTTCGGAAGCAAATGTACAATTTCAAAGAGTTCAACATCCACATTTAATTCAGGAGACTAAATGCAAAAAGATTGACAAGCAATATCTGGTGCGGTGAGTTCTCTGACTGTTCTGCTAATCCCTAAATTATAAGCCTGATGAAAGCCTCCTAATCTCTGATAATAGGGATCCACAATCAAAGAAATTTATTGTTCTTTCCTGAAATACTAACAAACAATATCAAAAGACACGGGAAGTATACTTGATAAAATACATGGATATATAAGAGAATAAAAGACTGAAGCCCTAAACAAAAGTTTTTGTGTTTTGATTTTTTTTAGAAAAATAAACAAAGAATCCTAAATCTACTAAGAATCATTACACTCCCTAGCAACAACACAAAAATTTGATGAACATGTATCTGTGTCGTGGTACCGTTTCAAATTAATTACCGAATCCCCTAACTAAACTAATATAGCATAGTGGATGGCTTGGATCATTTCCCAACGAGTGTAATCGACAGATGTTGGACTAACCAAGCCGCAAAAATCATTTTTGTGTTGCGGAAACCACGGAAGTCAGCCACGGATCCGTGCGAAGATAAACAAAAAATATACATGTACGTGTTAAAAAACTTAGATCTACTTTAGATCTACATGTGAAGAGCGTTACCATTATAGCGACACCCTTCGCTTATCTAGCTCTTTCAAACGGCTTGCCGGATCTCGTAGAGTGTCAAGTGCACACTTCTCTACTAGTATCCACACGGACAAAAGATGGAGAAGGCAACTTAGAGTGTGCTAGCACCCTTAGAATCCCACGACAAGGATGAGGAAGAGAGAGCTTGTGAGGACAGGGAAGGAGACAGAAGATGATCTAATCAAATCCCACTCAATACACCACTAATGCTCCCATTCATTTTGGATGGCCACTTCATGGAGGGTTAAATACCTGCATGTAATACCAAGAGCCATGGCTCTTAGTCTCCCTCATGAGGTGGCACCCCATGATGTATCCATGATGATGTGGAACATCATCATTGGCCGGCCCATGCCAAGTAATCATGATGTGGCATTTGGTCAAGTCAAACTTGACCATTCATCTTCCCTCTCAAGTCAAGTCAAACTTGACCTCTTATCTCCCATGGTTGATCAAATCCAACCATTTGATTCAAGTCTATTTAATTTAATGAATCTATATTCATTAGTTTAAATTGACTCGATGAATCAAATCTAAATTATACTCATTCAACACTTGAATCAAATTGAGTCTAACTCAATTAGTCTAATTTGGATTACTCTTAATCCAATTTGGTTCATCACATGAACCTAATCCTCATGGTCCATCTTATGAACCTAATCTCCATCTAATTGCCCTTTGTGTATGACCCTGTAAGTTCTTGTAACATTGGAAATGCTCCTAAACCCATTTAGAAACATAAGCAATGAGCGATATCTAGCAACACATCATTGCTACCCAAGTTACAAGAATGTTGAGATCCAACATCACCTTTGTGACTACTAATTGTGACTCTCACAATATGTGACAATGTCCCTCTATCCTTGACATATAGATTAACCAATTGAGGCATAGACCATGTCATCCTCTATACAATCTATATCTTGAACTCCAAGTAGACTCACTCTAATCAAATGAACTCAATATCTCATATTGATTCATATGGGCATGACCATGCACTTAGTTGTCTCACTCTATCAAGAATCATAATGTAACTCTCATCATATAGGAGGGATAGATCCCATCTACATTACTCACATCCCTCCGCATAATTTGTTACATACCCAGTAATCGCCTTTATAGTCCACCCATTTACGGGTGACGTTTGACGAAGCCAAAGTATGCAACTCCTTATATAGGGAACCATGGTGACTTCAGATCCAAGGACTAATAGTCACATGAGAAAGTAAATGACACTCATATAATGATCCATGATACTTTCTCATGGCGGGTTATTCAATATACATTCTCTAATGCATACCCATGTGTCAACTTGATATCTCATATCCATGACTTGTGAGATCAAGTCATCGAGTTGACCTACATGCTAGTCTCTTCACATTAACATTGTCCCTGAATGTTAATACTTGACTAGGAATGATTAAGAGTAGTGTTCTCTATATCATCTCATAATCGATTCAACCAATCGATTGATATAGATAAGAACCTTCTACTCAAGGACGTTATTATACTTAGTTATTTGACACCAATACAAGTAAGTATAATAACCACAAAGAAATGCCTTTATAAATAGGAATATGATACAACAAAGTCCATACAATAATTATCACATGATATACTCTAGGGCTTTCACTAACAACAGAATAGTAAACTTAGGATTTCTAATTATTTCTTTGGGTTTTCTATTGAAGATGGGGGTTTAGGATTTGAGCTCTAATCTACAGTTGCAAGGTAATTAAAACTCTAAACTAACATGCAACTAAATCAAACAAAGTAGGAATTAAAGTAATAAAAACTGAAAGAGGAACTAATCTAATCATCCCAAGATAGGCCCGACGAAAGAACATGTTCCTCTGGCTAAGTCGAACGAAGCTCGATCAAGACTCTGCAAATGGCAGTGGTTGTGGGATGGAACAAACTCTTGAATCCAGTAGTTTGATGGATGCTCTGAACTCTCGCGGATCCGATTGAGCTTGAAGAAGTTTCGTCGGGGCAGACTCCTCCTCGAATCCGAAAGAGAAGGTGGATGAGCTATGGAGATGGAGGACGTCGCTGAATTCTCTCGATGAAGCGATTCCTCCTCGAATCCATGGAGGAAAATGGATGGACGCAAGGTGGAGGTGGCTGCTAGGTCTCAAGGGAAGAAAAGATTTAACTGATAACTAAATGAAATAAGCAATGCATCAACGAAATCTACTGCATGAACATGATTAAAAGAGAGCAATTAAAGAAAAGTATGAAACTAAATCAAAACTAACCAACAACAACTTAATTGCTCTAAGAAGCATTTTATTGAACACCTACAAGGCATGAAACAAAATAAATCGAATACATGCAATCTAAAACATGGAAGGAATTTTCGATTTCAAACATTTGACACAAACTAAACCAATAAACAATCAATGAAAAGAATGCTGGAAAATAAGTGTTGATCGATGAAGAAAGAGCTACTGGAGGTGCGAGAATTTCTGTCGATCGGAGCTGCTACCGGAGGAAGGTGGAAGTCTTTGGTCGAGTGTAATTGGCACATCCGACGGAGGTGGATGGATCGGCGGAGATAATGGTGACTACAGCGTGAAGACGGGCAGTGAAGTCGACTGTGGTTACTGGCGGTAAAAGAGGAGGTGATGGAGATGGCACTGGTCACTGGAGAAGGAGGGAATCCCCTTTCCTCTTCGGCGACCGGTGAGGAAGATGGTTGAGCGCGACAGCGGCGGTGAAGCAGGCATCGGGCGATCGAGCTGAGGAAGAAGTTGTGTCAGCTGCCTTGATCGCTTGCTCGAAGAAACATTAAATGAATTATCTCCACCGTGCGATTGAAGCTAGATCTAATCCCAGCCGTCCAATTGAAGCTAGGTTTTAATGATAAATAGTTACTTGATTAAGCTGCTCCATCGAATGGCTGAAATTACTCCGATTTTGAATGGATGGATCTGATCACTCTGAATGGATAATCATGATCGGCTGAGGCTTGTTGATGGCCTAAGATGTCCAGATCTAAATGTATGGACCAGATCTCTCTAGATTTAGATGGATGGCTCAGATCAATTAAATCTCATCGGACGATCAGGATTTAAACAAATATTAACCCTTGGATTAAACTTCTTCTGATCTGAATGAAGCGCTAAGATTCTTCCAGCTTAAAATGTCCTTTATACCCTTAGATGAAGACATATTTGATCCAACTCGAGTCTAGTCCATTGGCTCATCTCGATCTTCTACAAACAAAGATAAAATTTGCATATAAGTCCAGAATTAAGGAGATTTTACAATAAGGTCCAGAATTAAATCCAACTCATAAAACATGATAATAATCAATAATAAATCACTCGAGAGGATAAAAACAATGTTATTAAGGACAAAAATAACATGACAAAATGGTAGTTATCACACCCCTCCTTTAGGTTTTAAAGCTCTTGGTTCTTACCCTTTCTATTGGGGAAATATTGACCGCTAGAGGGGGGTGAATAGCGTCGATACGTTGCGTAGATGGAATTCGTTGGCATTCGTCTACAATTTTCATTAGCGCGCAGCGGAATAATAGAAATAATGTAATAACGAAAGAGACAACCACAAATACACAAGTATTTAACATGGTTCAGAACCAAATGGTTCCTACTCCACGGATCGAGTTGTAAAGAGCTCTAGTGATGCACACGCAATCACTAATCACAAATAACACTTTCTCGACACAAGTCGGAGGTGGAGAAACCTCGTACAAGTTATCTTACAACAGTAAGGAATGAATACAAGCAATTACAATACAAATATGAAAGACAAGTAAAGAAAACTTTACAACACTTTGCTTTTGATTGCTTGAATGCTTGGTTGCTTGACTTGCACTAGGATACCCTGATTTGCAGTAGTAAATCGCCCCAAAAGCTATGGAGAAACACTATTGATTTCCTCCTCCACAAGCTCCATTTAAAGCTTTTGTCTGGGCTGGAAATCGCTGATCAGTCGATTGCTCGGGATCATCAGTCGATTGATGCCACTGTTGTTGTGAGACAATGGCTAGATCCACGGTGGAAAAATCTAATGGATCCATCATCAGTCGACTGATCATGACCATCGATCGACTGATCGAGCCTCCACTCGACTGCTAACCCCAGCAGTCAAGTCAGACTCCATTATGTGCCCAAAAAACTGAGCACTAGTCGACTGATCACACGATTAGTAGACTACTCGGCCAATCAGTCAACTGCCCACCTATGGTAGTCGACTACTAGGCCAATTCCCTCAGTCAAACCCTAGTTGACTTACACCGATTGATTGCCATATGACACCAGTCGACTGACACACCTCAAACATGAGGTTTAACCCAAGTATGGTGCCCCTATACTTGCTAGACAACCCTTAGCCTAAACCTAAGCCTTCTTGCCACCTCCGTCAGCCTCACGTCTCTCGGATCCCTCCTTGTCATCAATGACTTGTTCATCCATTATGCTAGCCTTCAGGTGCTTCCATCGGCTATGTCATGCTAACGGTGTCTACACCGCCAAGGCACATTGTACTTACACTGCCAAGACTCCACTTGGACTTTACGCCGCCAACCATTAGACTTATGTTGCCAAGACTCCCGCTTGGACTTTACGCCGCCAATATCAAACCCCTTGGACTTCTCAAATGCCAAGACTCAAGCTTGGACTTTTCCTTGCAACTCATGACTTGGACTTTGCCTTGACATGGTCAACTTCAGTCAACCATCAAAATCCCCCTCGAGTCCGGTCAATCATGACCCGAGTCGATTGTGCCAATAATCTCCCCAAAACAATATCAGACATCAATGTCAAACATTGATGTCAAACTTCCATGTCAAACATCAAAACATCACTCGAGTCAAACTCGAGTCCAGTCAATCGTGACCTGGGTCGATTGCACCAACAATCTCTCCCTTTTTGATGTTTGACAAAAACACATACCTTTGAGTTAGAACACTAACTCAAATCTCCTTACCAATTATCCCAAATTGGTAATCCCAAACATTCTCCCCAATTCTCTGAATTGACAATTGATAACATCAATTGATAACACTCTCCATTCCATTCTCCCTCAAAACATTTTGGAGAAAGGTAAGATTATCAATTTCCATAACATTCTCCCCCAAAACATTCTCCCCCTTTTTGACTAACATCAAAAGGGTTTACTCTCCAAGGAGGTCAATGTCTCATGTCCCAATGAGATCTTACAATCTCCCCCTTGGTCCAAAAATACCTAGGATGCCTACCATCTTCCTAGTGATAAGTCTCATATCACTCAAGAGAGGCAATCCTATACACTCTCCCAATTTCCAAATTGGGTATCTCAAAATCCCATTTTTCCTCCTCATGAGGAAAAAAATATCATCCATCATCCCTTGATGGATATCTTCCCCTAAAGGCTTGCTCCCCCTTGACCATTGCACCAACAATGTCGCTGGGAAGTCCCTAAGCCAATAGGAACTTTAAACCATCAAAATTAAGGCATAAATTTCAACATTGATCTTTTCTTTACCTTAAAATTGATACAAACCCTAAACAACTCTCCTAATCCATATCCAATGGATTTTCACCATTTATAATGCTTCCCAAAGCATATCCTAGGGTTAGGAGCGGTCAGGGAACCTCACCATAGCTAAAATGGGGTTAAACATCCTTGTTTTACCCGAAATCAGCATAGGCAGTTGAGTCCTTCAGAAATCAATCGACTGCCACCCCCATCAGTCGATTGGCACCAAGCGTGAATGATCGATGGTCGCACCAGAGAAGTTTTGCACTAGCGTAACCGCACTGTGGCACTTCGCCATGGCGATTTCGCTAGTGCACTTTCGCGCCAGGGCGGTTTTGCCAAGGTGTTTTGCCGCCAGGGCGGTTTCTGCTAGGGCAGTGCCTGCTGTGCGCCATGGCAGTTCTGTTAGTGATGTTTTGCCGTAAGGGCAGTTTTGCCAGGGCGATTTTACCGCTAGGGCGGTTTCTGCCAGGGCAGTTGCCGCCAGGGCAGCTGCCGCCCCATCAGTCGACTGCCAAACAGTGGCAGTCGACTGATAACTGAAAACTCAGTTTTTCAGTTATCAGAATCAGAGTTTGAAAAATCATAAGTAATTATACATAGCTTGAAAAATCATGAAATTTCATATGTATAATACTTATAACACATACAATTGGTTAAAAATGTTGGAAAAATATTTTACCCATTAAAATAGGAGATTGATATAAAGTTCAAAACCATTGAAATTTTCAATGTTTTGGCCCTACATTGTATCAACTTCATCAATGGTGATTGCTATCAAAAGATAAACTTCACCAAGGTTTTCTAAAGTGATTTTAAAATGTTTTTGAAAACCTATTTTGAACCATGGACTCTTGGATAGATGTACATGACTTGTACATTAGCTTTCCTCATGATTCATATTGATGATTGAGTTAAGTTTAAGTTCATCTAGATGCACTATCAATGCACCTTAAACTTAACTTATTTCATAACATCTCACATTTATCTAAGATGAATTAAGCACACACAAGTCAAAGTAATTGTGAGATGTGGGATTAGGGTTATTATAGCCTCATGCATTTTCTAGGCAACTCTATTTGACTCCCTTATAGATGGGACTTCAAATCATGCCATAATCCTTAACTCAATTTTAATTAATGCATGAATGATCATGGCATAAATGATAAGTATAAATAGGCATAACCAATGATCATGATGTCATCACATATGATATAATCTAAAAACACATGACATTAATCCTTAATCCTAAACATAATCATGACATATTTAATGATAAATATAAGTATGATGTCATGGCATGTCAAATTTGTATATATAAACACATTAACACACACATAATCAGACAAAAACACATAATTTTTTATAAACAAAATATTTCATTCAAATATAACTTTATTTTTTACAAGCAAAATAGAAGTCTGAAACTCTCAACCTCACTAAAAAAACTAAAAATAGAATCCCTAAACATCCTCTAGCTATTATCCTCGGCAGATGGTGGAGGCGGAGGAGGCTGCTGGCTCAGTGTCCAAGTCCTCATCATCTCGTACATATCAATCTTGCACTGCTCCATCCGACTCTAGTGCTCCTCCATCCTGCCGTGTCGCTCCTCCATCTGACTAAGCTATTGACTCATGGAGGACTGCCCCGATATGATCTCCATCAGTCGCGAGTCAACAGACTGCTGGTAGTCCTCGAATCTGACCTCCAGTTGTGCAACACGATTTGAAAGACCTACTACTGGTGCATTTGTTGGCATATGGTAATCCTCATCAACAACATCGGGCCCCTCATACTGTCATGCAGGCTCTCCAGGCACTAGAGGTCGCCCCCCATGTGCCATGGCCTAAGGCCGAGGTATCAACTCCATTTGTCCATCTCCAGTCCGCAGCCCAGCCAAAGTGAAGTTACGCACTGAGATGCAGTCGTATACTTCAGAAAGCACCCTCAACGATCCCCTGGATATGTTAATGCTGATAGACTCTAACCATGCAGTGATAATATGTCCAAAAGGCATATGAACTTTCCCTTTTATAGGGGATATGAAATTAACAATGCAATAAAATATGTTCAATGCACTTTTCACATCTAACCTATGGCGTATGGCATACATGAGGAAGAGATGGGGTGGTCGAATATTAGCCAGACCCCGAGTCACAATAGGAAGGAAGCACCAAAAAATGACTTTGTAAAGCACATTGTTAGGTGTAGATAACTCACTGATAGGGAAGAGGTTCTGAGTTGGTGGGCAAAGATGGCGGAAGAAGTGCTCATGCATAGAATCTAATGAAATGTGGTAAAAAGAAGCAGGAAGAGGTGCATCTAAGGTAGGATAAATGATGAAGGTATCATCCGATGGCCTACACTCCAGGAACTCCTGCAAGATCACAGGAGTGAACTCCAAGTCGCGTTTTGCAACGAGAGTGGTGTAGGTAGGGCCATCGTCTACCTTCCTCAAGTTTTGATAAAATTCCTTGAGGAGATCATCATTAATAGCATGATTACACAGAGCGATCTTCATGAGATGATAGTGCAGTAAGATCTCAATGATATCACTACAGTAGTGTCTAAAAAATTGATCATCGATGTACCTAACTGCCATAGGTTGGTACAAACGTGATCCACCCTCATTTGGGTCATTCCTATTCTATCTTCTACATGATTATATGATGAATGCAATGTAATGACACAAATCCCATGATTAGATCAAAATGTGGTGTAAAAAAATTAGGGTTTAAAGGGTATAGAGATATACTTTGGTGTCATTACTAGATTGATGCTTGTGAGGGCCTAACTGGGCAGTCGGTTTACCGGAGAGAACACCGGAAGATCGCCAGAACCCTAACATAAGGAAAATCACTGGAGAAGAAACCTAAGGTTGTGAGACGCCATTAGAGTGACCAAAACACAAATGAGAAGGATAACTTTCAAACCTAGGCCTTTTGGTCGCCGGCGTGGAAGCCAGAAAGCTAGTCGGAGAGATTTGGAGACGATCGGAGAGGATAATCACGTGAAGAAGGCATGAAGACGCCGAACCCTAGTGGTTCGGTGTTATAAAATCGCGACTCTAGTCGACTGATGTGTGACATCAGTCGACTGATGGTTGATTAGTGGCGGTTCACCGAACCGACAGTCGTCTACTCCAACTCGGCACTCGATTGTCGAACATTCTATGACGAACTACAGTAAAATAAGTCGACTGATGTGACCAACACTCGACTGCTGGACGAGCCACTCGACTTTTGGCTCTTCTGTCCCGATGAACAGTACCATCAGTTGACTGATGGAGATATTCAGTCGACTGATGTACAAATCAGTCGAGTCCTGGAAGTAGCACTCGACTGCTGGGCTCGCGGTGTCATGCTACAGTGTTAGCAGTCCACTGATATACTATATCAGTCAACTGATATCTGATTTTCAGTTCTAAAACTAAGTGAATTTCGATTTCTTCACTCAATTTGTTTCATTTTACCATGTTTATTCATGTATATCGAATATATTAGTGTTATGCTTATGTTCATGTATTTTGGTATTTTATTTCATTTTCACAAGAAACAACATCCAATAGTTTCAAATCCTAGCATCTCACCCTTTCTAAGTGTTTAAATACACAATCAAGGTGAATGATCTATTTTGTGAGATGCAATACACCAAAAACATTCCTTCCATGCAAGCATATGAGAAAACACATGAAGCATGGTAAGAATGAGACATCAAGGTGTATAGTACTTGAGTATCAATCTTAAATATAATTTCTAAGCCTTAAGACAATTTTCTTGATATACTAATTCCCAAAGTGTGCCAAAACACCAAATTGCACACCAATACATCTAATTCTACATGTGCCAAGTTTGATCAAATTTTTCACAATTCTCAAGGCTTATTGGCACATCTTTAAAATCTTTTAGGATTAAAATTCAAACTTATTTCCAAGGTATCACATAACCTTGAAAATAACCTAAGGTGCCACCTTTACTATGGTTAGGTTAACTACCCTTCCATTTAAAGTTGGCACACCCTAATTCCATCTAGCGTTAATCAATCACGCTCTTAGGAACCCAAAACCTATTTGAGCTCCTAGGGTTAATTAGGTATTCCTTAGGGAAAACCTCCCTAGATACCTTTCTAATGACCCTTCTAGGCTTGTTAGCCTTGGTCATTTTAGTCTTGACAAGGTTAACCTTAGGGATTGCCTCCCTAGTAACCTTCTTAGTTGTCTTCCTTGGTTTCATAGAAACCTTGGTCACTAGAAACTTGAATTGGTTAACCTTTGGAATAGCTTTCCTAGTAACCATGGCCTTCCTAGACCTAGGTTGTGTTCCATAATTGAATGGAACACTATGGTAGGTCTCCTTAGGCTTAGGTTTGTGACCCAAACCTTTCTTTCCTTTGGATGACACTTGTCTTCTAAACCCTAGGTTCTGACTTTGACTTCTAGACCCTAGAGTTTGACCGTTTGACCTTTGCATTTGATTTGTCATTTTTGCAATGGTCTTTTCAAGTTTCTCAAGCCTTGATCTCAATGCTTGATTTTCCTTTTCTAATTTCCCAATTTTTTATTTTTCATTATCTCTTGAGATATTCTTATTTCTTGGCATGTGTTTAGTCTATTTAGGATTGATGCCTAGGTGATATTCTATTTTCCTAATAGATTCCTTAGGTAATGTTTTCCTAGGGAAATTAGTCCCAAATTTCTCCTTATTTTTAACCTTGTAGGTCTTAGCCCCTAAGCAATAAAATTTATCATTCTTAGCATGCTCTTTATAAAACATAGAGAAATTACTTCTAGCATGCTAGTTCTTATTACTTAAAGAATGAACATTGTTTAAATGTACCTTAGGGTTTGCCTTAAAGGCTCCCCCTACATTTGATGCTCCTTCTTGACCTCTCTTCTTCCCCTTAGGGCATTGACTTCGGTAGTACCCTCTTTGGTAACACTTGAAGCATACCACATGCTCCTTGTTCTTAGGAATGGTGATTCCGGCATACTTTGACTTTTCTTAACTTTTAGGCACCGGTGGAGATTTTCTTATTCACTTTGGGCACTTGCTCTTATAGTGCCCAATTTCCCTACACTCAAAACACATTATATGAATTTTATTTGAGGTTGAAGTGTTTGAGTTACTTAGGGTGGTGGTGAGGGTCTGTTGAGCTTGCTCTTCCTCTCGATCGGATGTAGATGGTTCTTCTTGTTGCTCCGGTGTTAAGGATGCTCTAATCTCCTCCTCCTCAATTCTAGAGGTGGAGGTCTTCTCCAATTCTTCCTCTTCCTCTTCCACTGACCCAGAAGTTGACTCCTCCTCAACTTCCAAATCCTCACTTGCTTGTGAGGATGAGCTCTCTTCCTCCTCTTCCTTTTATTCTTGGATTGAGTGAGGCTCTTCATGGTATTTTGCCAATTTTTCCCATAGATCCTTGGCGTCAAGATATTCACCTAGCCGAGACAAAACATCATTAGGTATCAAATCTTCTAAAAGTTTTGTTACCTTGGCTTCGGTCTTGAATTTTTGCCATTGCTCTTGGGTCCATTTCTTCAACTTTAGAACTTCTCCCTGCTTATCCCTAGGAGGTTCAAAGCCTTCTATGAGGATGAACAAATCCTCTATGTCCATCATCAAGAATGTCTCCATTCTTGCTCTCAACGCCGAAAAATCTTCCCGGTCGTATGGTGGTGGAGTGTTGATGTCCCATCCAAGCTTGTCTTGGAATTCCATCTTCCCTCTAGCGTCTTTTGCTCCCGGTGGTTAGTCCGTAGAAGAGCCCCGGGCTCTGATACCAATTGTTGGGGAAATATTGACCGTTAGAGAGAGGGGTGAATAGTGTCGATACGTTGCGTAGATGGAATTCGTTGGCATTCGTCTACAATTTTTGTTAGCGCGCAGCGGAATAATAGAAATAATGCAATAACGAAATATACAACCACAAATACACAAGTATTTAATGTGGTTCGGAACCGAATGGTTCCTACTCCACTGATTGAGCTCTAAAGAGCTCTAGTGATGCACACGCGACCACTAATCACAAATAACTCCTTCTCAACACAAGTTGGAGGTGGAGAAACCTCATACAAGTTTTCTTACAATAATAAGGAATGAATACAAGCAATTACAATACAAATACGAAAGACAAGTAAAGAAAACATTACAACACTTTGCTTTTGATTGCTTGAATGCTTGGTTGCTTGACTTGCACTTGGAGACCCTGATTTGTAGCAGCAAATCGCCCCAAAAGCTCTCAAGAAACGCTATTGATTTCCTTCTCCACGATCTCCATTTAAAGCTTCTGCCTGGGCTGGAAATCGCCGATCAGTCGACTGATGCCACTGTTATCGTGAGACAACAGCTAGATCCATGCTGGAAAAATCCAACGGATCCATCATCAGTCGACTGATCATGACCATCAGTCGACTGATCGAGCCTCCACTTGACTGCTAACCCAGCAGTCGAGTCAGACTCCATTCTGTGCCCGAAAAATTGAGCACCAGTCGACTGATCACACGATCATTCTACTGCTCGGCCAATCAGTCGACTGCCCACCTATGGCAGTCGACTGCTAGGCCAATTCCCACAATCAAACCCTAGTTGACTTACACCAGTCGACTGTCATATGCCACCAGTCAACTGACACACCTCAAACATAAGGTTTTAACCTCAAACATGAGGTTTAACCCAAGTATGGTGCCCCCATACTTGCTATACCACCCTTAGCCTAGACCTAAGCCTTCTAGCCACCTTCGTCAGCCTCACTCCTCTCGGATCCTTCCAAGTCATCCATGACTTGATAATCCATTGTGCTATCCTTCAGGTACTTCCATCGGTTATGTCATGCTAACGGTGTCTACACTGCCAAGGAACATTGGACATACTCTACCAAGACTCCGCTTGGACTTTACGCCGCCAACCATTGGACTTATGTTGTCAAGACTCCTGCTTGGACTTTACGCCGCTAATATCAAACCCCTTGGACTTCTCAAATGCCAAGACTCAAGCATGGACTTTTCCTTGCCAAGACCCATGCTTGGACTTTACATGCCAAGTACTCAAAACTTTGACTTTCCCTTGACATGGTCAACTCCAGTCAACCATCAAAATCCCCCTCGAGTCAAACTCGAGTTCGGTCAATCATGACCCGGGTCGATTGTGCCAACAATCTCCCCAAAACAATATCATACATCAATGTCAAACATCGATGTTAAACTTCCATGTCAAACATCAAAACATCACTCGAGTCAAACTCGAGTCCGGTCAATCGTGACCTGGGTCGATTGCACCAACACTTTTCTTTGGGCTTCTTTTTGCCTTTGCCTTTTTAACCATGAGTACATTACCATGTTGGATCTTCTTAAGATTGGTTTCGGCAGTTCTCAACATGCTTAACAACTCAAGCAATGGCTTGTCAATTTCATTCATGTTATAGTTCATGACAAATTGACTATACCTTTCTGGCAATGATTGCAGTATAAGGTAAGTGGCCAATTCTTGTCCTAGTGGAAATCCTAGTCTCTCAAGGTTCTCTACATACCCAATCATCTAGAGTATGTGAGTTCTTACCGGAGTTCCTTCTTGTATCTTGCATGCAAATAGGGCCTTAGACACCTCATACCGTTCGTGCCTAGCTTTCCATTGATATAGTTGTTTCAGGTGCTCAACCATATCATGTGCATCCATGTTTTCATGTTGCTTCTGATGTTCAGAATTCATGGTGGCAAGCATAAGGCATGATACATCTAATGCATCATCCTGATGCTTCTTATAAGCATCTTTCTCCGCACGAGTGGCTATAGTGGCAGGTGCTTCAGGAAGAAGTTACTCTATAGCATATAATTTTCGTTCTTGCTTGAGGATGACCCTCAAGTTTCTATACCAGTTTAGGAAATTTGCTCTGTTGAGCTTGTCCATCTCAAGGACAGATCACAAAGAGAGAGTATTTGATGTGTTAGACGACACGGTGATCTACAACAGTAAAATACAGAAATAAGTATCATATCTAAATCATTTAATTAGGCCTTAATTAAATGATACTCCCACTGAATCGCAGAGCTTCAGTAGGGGATAGTTTGTAGGCAAACGCCTTTTGCCCACACTATAAGCTTGTAGCCCAACAACTACAAATTCATGTGGGACAAGATCCACATCATGTCTCACCTTGATTAAGCTTAGGCTAATCGCCCAAGTTTTAGTATAATTAGGTAGGCAATATTTTACCAATTACATCTTATGCAACTCTTGGAAACAAAGGGTCAAGATCCACATTACACATCATCTTGAGTTAGCTTTGGCTAATCGCCCAAGACTTAGTATAAATGTTTTCTTACCCAATCTTCCCAACTTTTGGGATATGCCTTAACGTTCTCAATCTAATTGAGATAACTTAGTTAAGTCTCACCAAAAGTTCGATAACGGGACATCACGATTGTCCTCTTGAACTCTACCAAGATAAAATGTGTCACTTTGCTTTGGCAAACTCAACAACAAATGATCGAGGTAGTTTATGAGTACCAATCTTTGGTAGGCATATCAATTCGACTTAATTAAGATAAAATTATTATCTGACATGCATCACATACACACATATCATACATAAACATATAAGCTTAAATGTAACATGGTTATGGCCCGATTCTACGATCTCCTCAAGCCAATGAGAAGAGCGATGAGTCAACATAGGGATAACATCTTCTCCAAGTACATCCTTTGGTTGTTATGTGTCATAGGCATCCTTCTTCTATCCTCATTTTCCAATGGACTTTCCACTCATCATTTTGTACATTACAAAATAAGAATACTCGAGTTACATTCGAGTCTAGATCTATTTTACAACTAGAAAAATAGAGAGAGAGGCACAACTCGCAGGGCGTATTATGAATTACAACATGCACACACAACACAACCATAATCACATTAGAGTTAAGGGCCATAACCATGCACCATGGCATACAACGTTCACAAAGATCTATGACATGCAAATTTTATTATGATGCTATGCACGACTTATAAACCGCTACAGCACGGCGGTCCCGCTAGCCAATTAGCTGGCGGGGTCAAGGGGTAGCGCCCCATGTGAGGTTTGCAGGGGCAGCACCCCCGGAGCAAAATTTTATTTTAACAACTCTTTGAATGAGTCGCTGCCCTTAGTCTATCATAATAAACCCGAGACCCTTGATTGCCACTGTTCATAGCAATTTTGGGTGATAGATCCGAACGACAAACATGTTGTTCGATCAACAAATATGCTATGCATATCTTGTTGCACAAAATCACCCAAACAATCATACATGCATTCATAATAAAATTCTTATACAAAATTTTTTTATCACATATAAAAGGACCTATGATGATCTTTATGTATGATCTTTCGCAAGTGTATCCAATACCACTGTTGGGGATCCTATGCGATAAATAATGAAATTGCAGTAGAAAAAGGATCCCTTGAGCTATCCAGGTGATAGAAAACTCATACAAAGTTTAGATCAAAAAGGCCCTATCCTATTAGGTATACCTTTGATGCATGCTCTTTGTCTATCCCGCTCGTCCACAGTTAGCTGGATCTCTTGCACGTTCTAGTGTTCTATGGTATCCAAATGAACACTCTTTTGGAGAAAGAAGAAAAAACCTTTGGTTGTGCTAGCAACCAAAAACAAGGGTCTTCACACAAGCCTTTGCCCATGAAGAAGGGAAAAGGGAAAATAGAATCCATGGCACCAAAAAAAAAAAAGTTGCTCTAGGCTCATGTTGAGGAGGAGCTTAAATCCCATTTTTCCCAAGCATTAAAATCTCATTTCATGCATTGATTCAATTGCATGCACCGATTATTTTCATGCAATGTTTAGGAGTCAATTAATCCCATTGCATGCAATTAACTCCCATTTCATGCAATGTTGCGGAATCCTTTCAAATTCAATTTCATACAATTAATCACATAATTCCATTTCATGGAATTAATCCCATTGCATGCAAAAGGCTTCTAAAATTCCAATTTCATGCAACGTTCATGAGTGGAATTAAATTCTATTTTTCATTTGCATGCATGATTAATCATCATTAATCATGCTAACCTTCTTCAATTGGATTCACTTGAGTCTAACTCAAATTTAACCAATTTGAGTTCAACTCAAATTAGGCCAAGCAATGAGTCTAACTCATCCTAGTCCATTCAATTATCTAATGATTCATTTAGTCGAACTAAAATGTCCTACCTCCAAAATAAGCCTTATAGGTTTTCGTAACGTTGGCAACATCCTTAAACCACTTTAGACACAAAAGCAATGAGCGACATCTAGCAATGCATCATTGCTACCCAAGTTATGAAAATGTAAAGATCCGACAAAACCTTTCTGTGACTACTATCTTGTAGAACCTTGTCCTTCTATCCTTGATATCTAGATTTATCAATGAGACATAGATCGTATCATCCTCTTATCAATCTTTGTGTTTCTCGATCCCTAAGTAGACTCACTCAAACAAATGAGCTCAATATCTCAGATTGACTCATTTGAGCATGACCATTCATTTCGTGGTCCTACTCTATCAAGAGGCCTAAAGATATCACTCCCGTCATATGGGAGGGATAGATCTCATATACATCCCTCTGTATAATTTATTACATACCCAGTGAAGACCTTTAAAGTCCACCCTATTAAGGGTGATGTTTGACGATACCAAAGTTCATAACTCCTTATGCAGGGAACCGTAGTGATTTCAGATCTAAGGACGATTCATACTAATAGTCATATGAGAAAGTTTATGACACACATATAACAATCCATGAAACTTTATCATGGCGGGTCAATTCAATATATATTCTCTAATATATACCCATGTGTCAACGTGATATCACATATCCATAACTTGTGAGATCAAATCATCAATTGACCTACATGCTAGTCTCAATGCATTAATATTGCCCTTGTATATTAATACTTGACTAGGAATATTTAAGAATAGTGTTCTCCACAGCTTCTCATAATCAATTCTACCAATTAATATGTTGTAAATAAGAATCTACTTTCTAAGGCATTATTATATTTATTCAGGTGGCACAAGTATGAAGTAAATATAATAACCAAACTTTGCCTTTATTATTAATAGAATATGACAGAAAAAGTCCCTAGTCAATCATCACATAATTGGATCTAGGGATTATAACTAACATATAGTGTATTGCCCATCGAGATAGCTCTAAGAGGGCTATGAGCCTTGGAATAGCAACCCAACTAGGGTTGTGAACCAAGTAAAAACTTTGTCTCTCCATTTTATTTATTCCACTGCAAACTCTTACTTCTAAAGATTTCATATTTCAAAATAAAAATAAGTTATAAAATTTATAAAGAAAAATTTGTAACCGCCGAGAATCACCCCCTCTCTCGGAGCATTTCGATCCTACAATTAGTATCAGAGTGAGGCCGCTCCGAATTTGGTGCAATCACCAATGAGAGCATTAGAATTTTCTTTAGTTTATAGCATTTTTGTATTTTAATAATTTTTAAATTAATATTTATTTTTTTTCATTAGAATAGATTTTTAATATTTGTCTTGCTTTAGTTTAAATTTATTCTTGCACAATTCATTTTTGCTAAAATTTAATAAATATAGAAATAATTCTAAAAATTAATTGAATTAATTTAAATAAAAATTTAATAATCAAAATTTAGTAATGTCACACTTAGAATGGTATAACACTGTTCGCTCTCATCTCTTTAACATAGAGGATTTTCCCTCTATGAAGAGGCGAATGGAGTGTTTTTTGAAAACTGACCTCAAGGTTTGGTTTCAATTAGGAAAGGGTTCGTAGCTCTAGTAGATGACTCGGGAGAGTTGTTAGATCCGAAGAAATGGACCACAAATATTAGGAAAAAGGGTCAAGTTGATTACAAGGCTTTAAATACCTTGCAATGCGGACTTACAAATGAAGAGCTAAGTCGAGTCGGGTTGGTTCAAAATTCTAAAGAATTGTGGGTTAAATTAATTGAATTACATGAATAGGCTAACTTGAGTCAACCCAAGGATGATTTAGTTTTGATGGTAGGAACGAACAAAAAGAGAAAGAAATCCAAACCGAGGAAAAGGGAAAGGAAAGAAGCATCTAAGCCAACCATGGACAAATCATCATCGAACAAGTCGGATGCAAAAATAGTAGAGATGAGTTTCATAGCATTCATGGCATCCAACAAGTTTGAAGCCAAGACAAACATCGAGTTCGAGTTCAAGTTTGAGTCTGAGTCCGAGAGAAGCCACATATCTATATCCGTTTCTGAAGGACTAGACGAGGTAACTTCTCCCGTTGAAGATAAGTTGTACAATATAATAGCATGCTTAGGTAAGAAAGTAGCCAAGTCCGAGAATCGAGTCGACTCACTTCTTAAGAAAATCCAAGTACTTAAGGAGCAAGTCAACTCGAAGACTTCGACTTGCTAGATTGAGGATAGAGAATCAACTCAAGTTGCAAAGCTTGAAGAAGAGAACTCAGTCCTAAAAAGGCAAGTAGAAGATCCCACCGAATCATTGGAAAGGTTCACTTCAGGCTAGAAGTATCTCAACATGATGCTTGGGTCTCAACGAGCTATGTACAACAAGTCCGGACTTGGAAACAAGGCTAAGGACACAAATAGATCATACATGTCCTTGTTGTTAGTAATATATGAGAGGTGTCCTAAGGCAATCGCCTTATGGTTGTACCATTTATTTGATAAATGATGATTCACTATTTGAGTATACATGTTTTCATGTATTTGATTGGATCTTAAACTCATTTATTGAATGTTCGCAATACGATTCACAGTATGAGAGAATTGGATCACAACTTGTGAGTATCTCTACATGTATAATTGTGATGTATTAGAAATATCCCTAGTCGATGAATTGATGGATTCGGACGCCATCGATTCTTTTGAGACTTGCACGAGGTATACTCTTTGGTTTATCCAAGTAGCTGTTCCTCACTAGCTAGGGACATTGGGATATTCGGAGTTAATCGTGGATGCTAGTTATGGTAACTAGTTCATTGGAGTGACCAACTGTAAGACTTCATATGGTTCTCTACATATATGGATATATCAATGAAGTTCTTACAGCAGCTTAAGTGTGATGTTTCATCGACTTGCGGTATTCAATTCATCTTTGTCATGAAGACTTATGTTTTGACATCTTAAGCAAGCATCTCTGAGGAGATGTGGACCCGGGATGATTGGGTATAAGTCGAAGTGGCCGAAGATGTTTGAATAACCTATAGAGGATTCACCGCTCCTTGCGAGGAGATGTATACCCTATGGCCTCTCGTCGGATTGTTACTAAAGTCTTGGGCCAAAGCATTACATGTTTAGTGTATGGTACTCTTGGATGCATGTGCAATAACTAGAATTCGGAGGACGAGGAAGTAATACTTAGGCTAGGTGTGACGTAGTCAATCTAGTGGGGACTGACACAATAGACCATGTTCTGAACCAAGTGGGTATAAGATGAGCGAAAGGAATGGGGCATGATTCATTGTAGTTTTTGAAGGGTTTCAGAAATGGTTCTGGGATCAACCGTTGATTTTTTATTTAATTGGAAAGCATGATGTACTACTAGGTGCCACTCATGATCGTTCTATAATTAATGGTTAATTGTAGACGACCAACATAAACCGATAACCTATTTGGTCACACGCACAATGAGTGTAATCCGAAGGATTTAAAACGAGTTTGAGAATAGGATTCTCAGATCGAGAGATACTTGGTTTGGTTGGACCAAACAAAGAGCGAGTATGAAATTGTTTCAATTGCATCGGAAGCATGGATGGGTCAAGTTTTATGAAGACATGATGGATGAAGAAAATTGATTTGGTTCTAATCCAATAGTGGAAAATAAACCAAAGTAGTTTAGTTTGTTTTAAACGAATGAACCAAAGTTGGTTCAATTCATTTTAACATAAAATAGAACAACGCGATTTTGTTTATTTTAATTTAAGTTATTGGAGTGGGTTAACGGGTTTTAGTTATGAACAAATAATCGTTAGGAGAATTTGTTCTTTATAAATACACGACTTAAGGGGTTTTCGTGGAGAATTAATTGGTTCATGGGTTTTGGAAACCCTAGCCTCCTTTCCTCTTTCTCCTCCTTCTTGCCGCCCAAGCCAAGGTGGTTGTCACCCACCTTTGTGTTGCTGCCGCCCATTGGAGCTGCTGCCTCTTCTCGCCGCCAACCATTCACCAGTAGCCGACGTCCCTTGGCCCACCCTCAGCCGCCGGCCAACCTCCATTGGTCGTTGGCGACCAAGGAGTAACCGGCCTAGCCTTTGGTTGGCCCCTTCTTCATCCACAACAAGCTGTCTAGTTTTGGATAGCTTGATCTCCTTCGCTTGGAGAGGCCATTTGGTCGGTGTTTTATGCTCTGACAGCGGTCTACTTGTCGGGGATCCTCATAGGTGGAAGGTTAAGTTTTCATCAAACAGTTGATGAAAACCGCTTCTGACAAGCGAGTTTGTGAAACTCATTTTGGGATCCGAATTTATTTCGGATTATGATCGTCTCTCGGATCACATCACCTTCGACTCGAGGCTAGTGACTTTTGCGAAGACGAGGCTCGTGGCTTTGTGAAGCTATCCCGACGATACTCGGCGTGGATACGGATAGAGGTGATTCTAGCGAGGGTCGCTACAGTTATGTCATTCCCGCTACACGTGATCCGTCAGGTATAGTTAGTATAAGTTTCCTTTTATTGCAAAATTTTAAATAGTGATTATGTCTACACATGTTGTATCCTGCATGTGTGTGATGTGTGTGTTGTAATAAATTAGATTTATTGCTTTTATTGCTTTCATTGTGTGCATGTTTACGAAACGTGTTCGAACACACTCACCGCGGTACCGGGGAAACCCAACACTTGTTTAATAGAAAATGCTAAGGGTCGAATCCAAGCATGGGTTCCTAAGACTAGCTTAGTCAACCAAGTTAGACTGAACCAATTTGGATTCCCAAAGGACAAGTTCACTTAATAAACAAGACCCATCAGAGCTACTACGCAGCATGCATGGGGAGCTAACTCTTTGCTTGTTTCCTTAGTTAGATAAGATTCTTGCAAGTTTTAGTTTACTTTACTTTCTTAATTTAGAATGGACTAGATAGGAAATAAAATAGTTTAAACTTGAACAACCTAGTACTAAGACGAAGTGAAATGATAGTAAGTTAGGGAAGCTCTTCAAGGTGCATGTCTAGAAAGTGGTCCATCCAATATCCAAGAAGGTCATATGCCTCGCAACGACCTAGTGCACTAAGTCGAATGGAACTGACTGAAGCTAACTCACTAAGTATTTAACTAGTTAGACCAAAACTTAGTCCAAAGTGAGTCAAGTATTTGATTTCTTCATTGACTTTGTCTAGGAAGTGGTCCATCTGATATCCAAGAAGGCCATATGCCTCGCCACGACCTGGAAGTCAATGCTGGAAAAATCTACTTGATTAGCTCAACCTAAACTTTAATCTAACACAAGTTTAAAAAATTTAAAATTAATGATAATTACGATAAAAAATAAATCATCACCTCATAAAGCCCATAGGATTAACGTGTACTAAAAATAAGTTTTAGAATTTCTAAAGAAAAATTTATAACCTTCGAGATTCACCCCCCTCTCTCAGAGCATTTCGATCCTACATCCATGACTAAGATAACTTTAATACATCAAGTCGAAGGAAACTCGCACTCGAGCTGCAGTAAGAGCTTCACTAACATATCTTATATGTAGAGAACCTTGTGAAGTCTTACAGTAGGTTACTCTAATGAACTAGTTACCATAACTAGGATCCACATTTAACTCTAGACATCTCAATATCTCCAGCCAGTGAGGAGCAGTTGCTTGGATAAACCAAGGAGTATAACCCATGCTAATCTCCATGAATCGATGATGTCCAAACTCATCAATTCATCGATTAGGGATTATTTCATTACATTCATAATTACATATGTAGAGATACTCACTAGTTGTGATCCAATCACAAGTTCTCTCATGCTATGAATCGTATCGCGAACATTCAGTAAATGAGTTTAAGATCCAATCAAACACATATGACATATGCACTCAAATAGTCAATCTTTATTTATCAAATAAATAGTACAACCATAAGGCAATTGCCTTTGGACACCTCTAAAACATAACAGACTCCCAATTGGCTTAAAGCCAATTGCCATGGTATCTAATACCCTAGTCCTTGACATGACTCTCAAACTTACTTTATGATAGAGCCTTTGTCAAAGGATCCGCTAGGTTCCTTTCTGTGGGAATCTTCTCAGTTTGTATTTCTTTCCTACTGATGATTTATCTGATGAGATGATATCGCTGAAGCATGTGTTTGGATCTTTGGTGAGACCTGGGTTTCTTTTGCCTGTGCGATAGCTCCAGTGTTGTCGCAGTAAACTGGTAATGCTTCAATAATGGATGGAACCACCCCAAGTTCGAAGATGAACTTCTTGATCCAAACTGCCTCCTTTGCTGCTTCAGAAGCTGCAATGTATTCTTCCTCCATGGTAGAATCGACGACTATTCTTTTTTGTAACTTTTCAAACTCAATGCACCACCATTCAGTGTGAATATGTTCTCAGACTGTGACTTGGAGTCATCCTTGTCGGTCTGGAAGCTGACATCCGTATACTCAAGTGTAACCATATCACCTTCTCCATATACCAAAAATATATCCTTAGTTCTTCTCAAGTACTTAAGGATTGCCTTGACATCTACCTAATGATCTATTCTTGGATCAAACTAGTATCTTCTCCTGACACTCAGAGCAAATGATATGTCGAACCTTATACATAACATAGCATACAAAATAGATCCTATTGCATAAGCATAAGAAATCTTATTCATACAAATCCTCTCATCTTCTATGCGGGGATATAACGACTTTGAAAGGTGAATCCCATGTCTCATGGGTATATTACCTTTCTTGCATTCAGACATGCTAAATCGCTTTAGCACTCTGTCTATATATGTAGACTGCGAAAGACTAAGCAAACTTTTCGATCTATCATTATAGATCCTAATCCCAAGGATGTAGGTCGCTTCTCCCATGTCTTTCATGGAGAATATTTTGGATAACCAACCTTTGACTGACTGTAAGACTGGTATATCGTTTCCTATGAGTAATATGTCATCGACATATAGTACTAGGAATATGATCACACTCCCAACAACCCTCTTGTACTCCCAAGGTTTGTCAGGATTTTGTGAGAAATAAAACTCTTTAATTTCCTCATCAAAATGGATATTCCAACTCCTGGATGCTTGCTTCAGTCCATAAATGGACTGTTGAAGCTTGCATACTTTGGTTTTGTCAATCGATGTGTAACCCTTGGGTTGTAACACCCCAAAATTTTCCTCCAAAATTTTTGTATAGAATTTAATTTCATGTCTAGTAGATTATATATGGAATCCTGGAAAATGATGATAAAAGAATAAAAAGTGGAGAGGTGAGGTTTGAACCTTAAACCTCTTGGTGAGAGTTAACTCTTACCATGCATGTGATGACCAAGTGCTCAGCAATAGCTTACTGTTGGAGAAAGAGGAGAAATTGTAGATGAGTGTGAGGAGGGTAAATGAAGAGGCATGAAAAGAGAAGAGACACTTCTCTTCCTCCCTTTATAAAGGAGAGGGAAAGTTTCATTTGCCAACTACTTCTTCCTTTTTCCTCCTTCCACCAAAATCCTAGGGCTCCTTCCTTGAGTTTCGGCCAAAACAAAATAGGGTTCCACCCTAGAGAGTTAAGCAAAGGGAAGGGTTCATCTAAGGGGCTAATTTTCATCTAAGGGTCAAGAGCACCAAGAAGGGTTCTAGGGCAAGATTATTTCTTGTCTCCTCTCCAATCAAGGTCTCTCTTATTAAGCGGTAATATAAGTGGTAAGATTCCCTCACCTGCAGTATATTTGTTCTTGTAGGATATGATATATGAAAGAAAAATAAAATTTTGATACCCTACAAGTTTCGGCCAACTAAGGTTTTAGGGCTAGGGTTGCATGAAAACACCCCTTATGAAGTTATGATATGTTGTATGCCTTCATGTATGAATTTTAGGTGAAAAAAATAAAATAAAATTTTGATACCCTACAAGTTTCGGCCAACTAAGGTTTTAGGGCTAGGGTTGCATGAAAATACTCCTTATGAAATTATGATATGTTGTATGCCTTCATGAATGAATTTTGTGACAAAAAAATGAAAGTTTGGTGCCCCTACAAGTTTCGGCCAATTAGGGTTTTAGGGCTAGGGTTGCATGAAAATACTCCTTATGAAATTATGAGATGTTGTATGCCTTCATGAATGAATTTTATGTGACAAAAATAAAGTTTGGTGCCCCTACAAGTTTCGGCCAATTAGGGTTTTAGGGCTATGGTTGCAAGAAAATACTCCTTATAAAATTATGATATGTTGTATGCCTTCATGTATGAATTTTATGTGACAAAAATAAAGTTTTGGTGCCCCTAATGTTTCGGCCACCTAGGGTTTTAGGTCTAGGTTTACATGAAACCACTCCTTATGAAATTATGACATGAAATATGCCTATGTGATGAACATATTTATGATTTAATATGCCATGAATTATGCCTATGTGATGAACATGTTTATGATTTATTATGCCATGAAATATGCCTATGTGATGAACATGTTTATGATTTAATATGCCATGAATTATGTCTATGTGACGAACATGTTTATGATTTAATATGCCATGAATTATGCCTATGTGATGAACATGTTTATGATTTATTATGCCATGAAATATGCCTATGAGATGAACATGTTTATTATTTAATATGCCATGAATTATGCCTATGTGATGAACATGTTTATGATTTATTATGCCATGAAATATGCCTATGTCATGAACATGTTCATGATTTGATATGCCATGAAATATGCTTATGTGATGAACATGTTTATGCTTTAAGACCCCTTTAGGGTATTCTTATGTTATGAATGCATGTATGCTATGAAATTTCTAAGAAGATGCTTCCCCTTTTTATGTTGGGATTAAGAGCTCTCTTTATGATAAGATAAGACGGAGATGCTTCCCTTTTTATGTTGGGGATTAAGAGCATTCTTTATGATATGACAAGAAAGAAAAGAAAGAAAATTAAGTATTTTACTTTGTAAGAGGTTAAGTACCCGACCCGTTAGGTGGTCGTTAATCAAATCCAAGGGACATAAGAAGACGTAAGAGGTCTTGCCCTGGTAAGACGTAAGAGGTCTTGCTCTAGTAGGTCTGGTGGCTTTCTACCCCAGCCTATTAGGGAACGCACTTTATGTGGTACTTAACCTGGGCCCCCCCTTCATGTTATGATTATGTTGAAGTATCTATATGTATATGTTTTGAAAAGAAAGGACTTGTATGAAATTGTAAATGCTTATGTTCAAGTTTAAGAATGCTTATGATTATGTCCTTTATGCATGTTTAGGATTGATGATGTCATGAATGCTTATGTTCAAGTTTAAGAATGCTTATGATTATGTCCTTTATGCATATTTAGGATTGATGATGTCATGAATGCTTATGTTTAAGTTTAAGAATGCTTATGATTATGTCCTCTATGCATATTTAGGATTGATGATGTCATGAATGCTTATGTTTAAGTTTAAGAATGCTTATGGTTATGTCCTTTATGCATGTTTAGGATTGATGATGTCATGAATGCTTATGTTTAATTTATGTCATGCTTAGATTTGAATATGTTTAGCATGCTTATGTAAATTTTATGCCATGCTTATGTTTCATTACGTTAGTATGTTGATGTTTAGTGTTGTTATGAAATGCTTATGTTATTTATGATAGTATGCTCATGTTTTCTAAGTATTTGAGGAAATTTGTGGCTTTTGTGAGTAGGAAAGAATCTTACTAAGCTATATGCTTATAGTTTATGTTGTCCATATACTGCAGATAAAGGAAACATGAACTAGAGGAAGTAGCAAGAGGGGCCAAGTGTGTGTGATAGTGGCATGGTGGAAAAAGACCCTATTACTCTCTGCTTTTATTTATATGCTCAATGAACAACTTAAGACAATTGCTTCCGCTTTTATGACTTGTGATTCATTAGTACCATGTTGGATGTTGCTTAGTTTATGTTATCGTTCACCTTACTTATGAAAGTTTGATATGTTAGAACTCATGAATGGATCGTGTTAATAATAGTTACCTTCTCTAATCTTTATGTTATGCATGTTATAAAATGAGATACGATATGGTAACATGCTAATTAAGATTATGATATGTGATGCATGTTATAAAAGAAGTTATGATATGTTAACATGCTAATTAGGTCTATGATATGTGATGCATGTTATAAAAGAAGATCTATGTCATGATAACATGTTTGATTATGTAGATTGTGAAATGATCCATATATGTTATGTTATAAAAAAAAAAGTAGCGCCGCCCTGAGGGCAGATAAGGGCGGGCATTACATGGGTTGTATCATATACACATCCTCATGCAAGTTTCCATTAAGGAAAGTTGTTTTCAAATCCATCTGTCATATCTCATAATTATAATGAGCTGCTATGGCCAGGAGTATTCGAATGGATTTAAGCATGGCAACTGGTGAGAATGTCTCGTCATAGTCAACACCTTGCTTTTGACGATACCCTTTTCCACCAATCAAGCTTTATAGGTAATCACATTACAATCCATGCCAGTTTTCTTCTTGAAAACCCACTTGTACCCAATAGGCGTGATGCCTTCAGGTTAATCCAGCAAGTTCCAAACTTGGTTTTCATACATGGAATCCATTTCTGACTTCATCGCTACTAGCCATTTATCCCTTTCTTATCTTTTCAGAACTTCTTCGTAACTAGTAGGTTCCTCATCCTCAATGAGTAACACATCATTAGATTCACTTATGAGAAATTCATATCCCTCAGGAATCATATGTGACCTACCAAATCTGCGAAGAGGTGGTGTAATGATAGGTTCAATCATTATCTAATCATCATGAATAATCGACAATGGTTCCGGTATAGACGTCTCTTTAGTGTCTATTGGAGTTTCTTGAAGTTACTCAATTTCAACCTGGCTCCCACTATTTTCTTGCAAGAGAAACTCTTTCTCTAGAAATACCACATTCCTTGAAACAAACACCTTTTGTTCCAAGGGATGATAGAATTGGTAACCCCTCTTTTCTTTGAAGTATCCAATAAATAGACAAATATCAGACTTAGAATCCAACTTGTCTGATGTATTCCTCTTCACATAAGTAGGGCATCCCCATGTCTTCAAATAAGACAATTGGGGTTTCTTACCAGTCCATATATGATATAAAGTAGCAGAGACTGCCTTGGTCGGGACTCTATTCAGCAAGTGAATAGCTGTCTCGAGTGGGTAGCGCCAAAAGGATTTGGGAAGGCTTGCATGATTCATCATCGATCTCACCATGTCCAAGAAGATTCGATTTTGCCTTTCAAATACACTATTATGTTGCGGTGTATAAGGCAGAGTCCATTGAGACAATATACCAATGCCTCTTTGATAATTCTGAAACTCTTGGCTTAAGTATTCACCGCCTCGATTGAATCGAAGTATCTTAATACTTTTACCAAGTTGTTTCACTACTTCATTTCTGAATTCTTTGAACTTTTCGATGGCTTCGGATTTATATCTCATAAGATATACATACCCAAATCGTGAGTGATCATTGATAAAGGTAATGAAGTAGTTGTAACCTTTTTGAGGATGAATTGACATTGGTCCACATACATCAGTATGTATGAGACCAAGTAGCTCTTTCACTTGCTTACCCTTTCCAAAAAAGGGCAACATTGTTATCTCTCCTTGTAAGCATGATTCACATGTATCAAATGAATCCAATTCAAATGATTCAAGAATTCCACTCTTGTGTAACTCTGACATGGGCTTCTTGCTTATATAGATAAGGCGACAATGCCATGTGTAGGAGTTTAACTGATCATTCTTTCAAGCACTCATGTTGCTCGCTTCGATATTAAATGTGTCACTCAATGTATCTAACACGTAAATGCCATTGCATAAAATTTTAATATCATAAAGAACACCATTCAATGTTATATAACAAATTTTTTTACTAAATGTCAAATGGAAACACTTTCTATTTAAAAAAAAATAGAAACAATGTTCTTTATTAATGCAGGAACAAAATAACAATTGTCCAGTTCTAAGACAAGTCCACTAGGACGCTTCAGCGAATATATTCTGATGGTGACAACTGCAACCTTTGCTCCATTGCTGACTCGCAGATTCGCTTCTGCCTTGACATATCTTTTGCTATCCCTTAGCCCATGTATGTCATTACATATATGTGAGCCACATCAGGTATCCAATATCCAAGGATCAAAGGAAATAGCATGATAGTCAATAACAAAGATACTTGAAGAGGATGGGGCATCAGATGGTAGCTTCTTCTTCATGGACCCAAGATAGATCTTGCGAGTCCCTCGCCAATGGCCCATCTTGCCACAGTGATGGCATGTGCCCTTTGGAGCTGACTCTCCAGTCTTGGCCTTCTTCTTCTTCCCCTTTGGCTATTGCTTTGACTTCTTCTTAGAATCTTTCTTCGAGGAGTCAACCAATATCACCATCTTCTGTTGTTTAGTCACAGAAGGTTCTACCATCTCGAGCATATTGATCAGCTCAAGAATGGTGGATTCAAGATTGTTCTTCCGATAGTTCATCACAAATTGTGAGTAACTTTTCGACAAACTATGCAGAATTAAGTCAATACTTAATTCGTGATCCATCGTAAACCCTAGAGACCCTAGCCGCTCGATGTACATGTTCATCTTCAGTACAAACTGTACTGCAAATGAACCCTCCTCCATCTTAGAGCTAAAGAGAAGCTTCAAAACCTCTAACCTTTCGGATCTCGACTCCTCATCGAAGAGTTCATGATGTAGTCCTCTTCATGTAAGTAGGACATCCCCATGTCTTCAAATAAGACAACTGGGGTTTATTACCAGTCCATATATGATATGGAGTAGCAGAGACTGCCTTGGTCGGGACTCTATTATGCAAGTGAAGAGCTGTCTCAAGTGGGTAGCCCCAAAAGGATTTGGGAAGTCATGCATGATTCATCATCGATCTCACCATGTCCAAGAAGATTCGATTTCACCTTTCAAATACACCATTATGTTGCGGTGTATAAGGTGGTTTCCATTGAGACAATAAACCAATGTCTCTTTGATAATTCTTAAATTATTGGCTTAAGTATTTGCTGCCTCGATTGAATTGAAGTATCTTAATACTTTTACCAAGTTGTTTCACTACTTCATTTTTGAATTCTTTTAACTTTTCAATGGCTTCAGATTTATATCTCATAAGATATAAATAACCAAATCGTGAGTGATCATGGATAAAGGTAATGAAGTAGTTGTAACCTCCTTGAGCATGAATTGACATTGGTTCACATATATCAGTATGTATGAGACCAAGTAACTCTTTCACTGGCTTACCCTTTCCAGAAAAGGGCAACTTTGTTATCTTGCCTTGTAAGCATGATTCACATGTATCAAATGAATCCAATTCAAATGATTCAAGAATTTCACTCTTGGGTAACTCTGACATGGGCTTCTTGCTTATACGGACAAGGCGACAATACCATGTGTAGGTGTTTAACTGATCATCCTTTCAAGCACTCTTGTTGTTCGCTTCGATATTAAATGTGTCACTGGATGTATCTAACACGTAGATGCCATTGCATAATGTTTTAATGTCATAAAGAACATCATTCAAGGTTATATAACAAAAATGTTACTAAACGTCAAATGGAAAAACTTTCTATTTAAATAAAAAATAGAAATAATGTTCTTTATTAATGCAGGAACAAAATAACAATTGTCCAGTTCTAAGACAAGTCCACTAGGATGCTTCAGCGAATATATTCCGACGGTGACAACTACAACTTTTGCTCCATTGCTGACTCGCAGATTCGCTTCTCCCTTGACAAGTCTTCTGCTATCCCATAGCCTATCTATGTCATTACATATATGTGATCCACATCCGGTATCCAATATCCAAACGTCAAAAGAAATAACATGACAGTCAATAACGAAGATACTTGAAGAGGATGGGGCATTAGATGACAACTTCTTCTTCATGGAACCAAGATAGATCTTGTAGGTCCTTCACCAATGGCCCCATCTTGCCACAATGATGGCATGTGCTCTTTGGAGCTGACTCTCCAGTCTTGGCCTTCTTCTTCTTCCCCTTTGGCTATTGCTTTGACTTCTTAGAACCTTTCTTCGAGGAGTCAACCAACATCGCCATCTTATGTTCTTTAATCACAAAAGGTTCAACCTTCTCGAGCATATTGATCAGCTCGAGAATGGTGGATTCAAGATTGTTCTTCCGATAGTTCATCACAAATTGTGAGTAACTCTTCGACACACTATACAAAATTAAGTCAATACTTAATTCATGATCCATTGCAAACCCTATAGACCCTAGCCACTTGATGTACACGTTCATCTTCAGTACAAACTGTACTTCAAATGAACCCTCCTCCATCATAGAGCTAAAGAGAAGCTTCAAAACCTCTAACCTTTCGGATCTCGACTACTCATCGATGAGTTCACGAAGATGGTAAATGATCGTGTAAGCATCCATATGCTCGTGCTGCTTTTGTAGCTCAGGAGTCATCGTTGCTAGCATGATGCAATTGGCAAGCTCAAAATCAGTTGTATGCTTCTGATGGGCCAACATTTGGTTCGGAGTTGCATCATAGTTCAGACTGGTGGGAAGTGGCTCTTCAAGGACATAAGCAAGCTTCTCAGCCTTGAGAACAATTCTCAAGTTTCGAAGCCAATCCCAAAATTTAAACCCAGTCAGTTTGTTCGATTCCAAAATCGAAAGTAGATTAACAGACGACATTATCAAATGATTAACCTAGAAATACAAAATCGAGAATGTGTGGGAGATGATTTGATATGTAAACAATTTACATCTTAGGCTCCCACTCACTTTTCAAATTCAAGAGCCCTTACTTTGAATTCGGGAGATCGTAGGTTTTTCTCTATGTGGGTTGATATCCACTATAGATAAGGACAACCTTGACGTTAGGCCAACAAGCCATTCTTAGCTATAGTGGTAAGTATCAAGTATACCGATTACATATCACATATATGTAACTATCACATTATGGTATCAACTATTTGAATGTTCGCATAAACATTGGGTTGTTAACACATTAACAAGTATACATCAAATGTATATCGCCCAACTTCACTTCTATCCACATTGACCTTAGCGTTAGGTCAACAAGCCAATGCTTCAAGTTAAAGCCAACCCGTTAATCATGAGATCGTATTTCTATGGTTCGAACATATCAAATTTCAGGTTGATCTTGACTTGGGCCAACAACTCAAACAAGGAATTAGACTATGGTTCTTACCATATTAATGATAGGTGTAAGCTTTAAAATTTTTATAAGGTTTTTAGGTCTCATCCTTATGCATATGTTCTACCTATATGACATTGAACGCATGACATATAAGATGACATGTCACAACACACGCTTGACAAAATGCATCTTATCACGACATATGATATGGCATTATTATGTCATAGTTGTCATACTATTTTGGAAATAAAATATATTGAGGAATTTGATATCCATAAATCAACTTTCCTTTGATTAAATAAGGAAACAATTTTAAATTTAATCTCATATTTTTGTTTGAGAAATATATTAAAGATAAAATATATTTTAGAATCTAGATTTCATAATTCATGATTCTATAATTAAATAAGGATTTAAATCCGAATTTAATATTATATTTTATCCAGGAAATATATTGCAAAATATCGGAAAAAAAAATATTCCTCGGTAATTGATAAAACATCTCGTGGAAATTTTCAAAAAATTTTAGATATTTTTCTGGATTTAAATGGAGGTTCTATGAATATTTTGTGGGGATAAAGCGAACAGGCTTTTGTAAAGCCTGTTTATAGTGGGGTATTAAAAGGGGTTTAATTATCCTCGTTTCCCCGTCGGTTTCATTTTTCCCCGCGACGCCTTTTTCTTCTCGACTTTCCTTCTTCCGCATCGCCGCTCCCTTTTCTCCTCTCCACTGTCGCCGCCCAAGCCCTAAGTCATCGCCGCTGCGCCCTTGCCGCTGCCGCTTCACTCGCCGCTGCCGCCGGAGCGAGACTCGCTCCGTCGCCCCTTCTCTGCTAGGTGGTGTGTCTCCGACCGCCACGGACAGTTTCGGCGGTCGACTTTCCTCGTGTTCCTCAGATTTGGCGACGATCATCACCAACTCAGATCGACGCCGGCCACTATGCTCGCCTCATCAGTCTTCGACCAAACAAGCATCCCAAGCTCAAATCGTCATCGTCCTCTCTTCCCTCTCGACACCTCGCCGACCACAACCGCCTTTCTCGGCAAGCGGCGACCAATTTCCCTCGGCAATCTTCTTCGATTGAGATTCTGGAAAGTGTGGTCGCTGGGAGCAAAGAGTGGCTGGCAGCAGCTAGGGACGACAGTGAGCAGAGCGTCGGAGGAAAGGGCTTTCACGGTCAACCGTCGCCGGAGCAAGCTCGTCCACGACATCATTGTGGTTGGGCGTTCCGGCCAGAGGTGGAGTTTTCCGACGAATTGGGCAATTCAGGAGGGAGGGGTGCCAACCGAGCTCACAGTGGGTTGCGGGATTAGGAGAGGGTGGATCAATCATTTGGTATGTTTTCGATCTCTAGGTTGGGTTATGTTCTTCTGTTTTGTGGTGATGCTAGATTCAGATTTCTTTTGCAAGACCTCTAATCTTTTCCTCCTTGTTTACTGCTCAACTGTGATTTGCCTTAGGTTGAATGAGGATCTGTGTTGGGCAGTGGCTTGTTCCGGTGGATTGAACAAGAGGGTAAGTCTATTGGTAATCCCTGTTATTCCTTTTGCTTTATCGATCCACCCCCGCGGACGAGGATTGAACAAGAGGGTAAGTCTATTGGTATTAACAGGATTGGCAGTTGGTTTACCTTCCAAATAGTTGTGGGTAGTTGCTCTGATCTATCCGAATAGGTTGTGAGCAATTAAATCAGTAGGAGGTAAGGTTTTGGGATGTGGGATGATGAAGTGTACATGATTAAATCACAGTGGTTTTGATTGTGATTGTTAGGTGGCGGCTATGGTTGAATTCCGCTTGTTGTGATAGATTGCTACTTCAACGGTGAATTAAGAAGTTGGATGACTACGGAAGAGGATTGTTCTTCGAGATAAGCTATGGGAATTGATGCGATATAAGGTATGTTAAAATATGGATGTTTACGGATGCTTACAGATATATGAGTTGGTTCATCTTATAATATTAGATTGTTTGGATGTGTAATAGGGATTAATATGGAGGATTGATTAGGTTAATTGGATAACTAGATCAATTTAGTTGATCAGGATACGAAGTCGATGTAGGATTCGATTTGATCATTCGTTGTATGCTTGCACTTAATCATAATGTTGATATGTGCAGGACGTGGATACGAGACAGGACCACGACAATGAAGATATTATTCTGAGCTTCTTAGAAGGTGGGTAATTTCCTACCTGGTCTGCGTAGATGTATTGCATTCAGATTTAGTCATAGATATGAGCATATTAGGTGTTCATATTATCTTGACCCTGCTCTTTTTATTGTATGTTTGATCCTTTACCGTTGGCTATTAACTCCATTGTTGATATCATGTTTATTTTATCATGATTAGGAGTTATACATATAGGTGATGCAAGTAACTTAGAATTTGTTTAAGTTAAGTGAAAATAGTAAAGTCCGGATGACATCCTGATTGTACATTGGGCAAAAAGGTCATCCGTAGGTAGATAATGTCTTTAACCTCGGGTTAGTTCTAGTACCCTTAGGTTGTATGTTACCACCGAACATGTATTGTGTAAATGGTCATAGGAATGATACTTAGGGTATCGCTACGGACCGGTGGTCCTAGCTTATTATAATCAGATGAGTACGACTCTCTACAGGATAGAGAGTGTGTCCATCAGTTGATAGGACTCTCTACAGGATAGAGAGTGCGTCAATTAGATTGTTATGACTCTCTACAGGATAGAGAGTATTATGATCAGTTGAGTACGACTCTCTGTAGGATAGAGAGTGTGTTGATCTGGTTAGTATGATTCTTTGTAGAATAGAGAGTCTATGGTGGATGTCTGTATGCGAGATATTGCATTCATGCATTTCCATGCACGCTGGCGATGAGGTCTCCCTTGTGGTTGAGAGTTTCGCCAGTCATCCTGCCTCCACGGTTACTCATAGGAGGAGTCACCCGTGTGAGGGCAGAGCATTATGGTGCCACACTCTACCACTATAGGCGGTGGTAGTTGGATTTGCGTGCCGTAGTCCTGCGTGTGTGGCACTCGGCCACTCATGGGTAGTGACTGTCGGATTGGCCAACAGCAGGGACCCCCATCGTGTAGCTTGGACTTTACGCTTATATGCTACTCGATCATACTGCCCACTCAGCCACTCGAGAGTAGTGGTTAGTGTTGAGTTGGGACAGTTGTCATGCTCGAGCCAGCGAGGCCACACTGGGGTCGAGGTAGCTTTAGGGTGAGCCGACATGACCATGCATCTTTGCATTCGTATCGATATTACTATATATACATATATGCATGTATATATATATATATATGGATGGTTGAGATTAATATATATATGGATACAGTCTATATATATATACGATTATTGTGATGTTGCATTTGTTTATACTATGCTTGCTACATTTGGGTGGACATCATATTCATGCATGTCTCTTGCATTTGTTATACGATTGTGTCGGATATTGGTATGTGTTGGACATGCCACTAGATACCTTGACTTGTAGCTAGAGTATATTTTGAGTTGATCTACTCTTCCTATTATATATATATATATGTTGGATATATGTTCAGGTTGGATCAGAGTAGCGTGGCAGACTTCAGGTATGTCTGCATTTTATGTTATTCATTTCAGTTAGACGGTATATGCTTGTATTTATATACTATGCTGATATACCTGTTGTACATCTAGATTATGTTGTCGAAATACATGTGATATTACATATATACATTTTTTCCATTACCTGCTGAGTTTTACTCACCACCCTCGCGGACCCTGGGTTTTCTGTCGCCCAGGTAACAGGTAGCCGACTTCGTGATGGACTTGGAGCACCGCTGGTTGGCATCATCTCATCTCAACTCCGAGATTACGGATTTTTGGTGTTCTCATTTGTATTCCGTTATGGATTTGTTTTATGTGATGATTGTAGTTGTGACTATTAATGTTGTACCCCTTTTCTTCCTTTCTGGTTTTATTTTTGTGTCCTGAGTCGGTGTTAGTCATACTGGTATGCATGTGTCTTGTCGGTTGTGAGATTGTAGTATGTTTCCGCTGTGTCTTGTGTAGTTTTTGTTTTCATATATATATATATTGTTGTTATTGTGGGCCTACGGGCCTTGTATTAACCCGAAATGTTGCCACATACAGAGGAGATGTCGTCCGTTTGATTTTTGGCTCGGCATGCTCTCGGGGCGTGACAACTTTAGTGGTATCAGAGCCTAAGGTTTTAGGATGCCATACAATGTTATTTTTGTGTCGAGCCTTGGATTCTCGGGAGTCGATTTATTCGCTTTTGGTTTTCTGAGATGAGATGGACAGTGGCCTGAGCTCCAAGCAGCACGAGGTAAGAATTCCTGATAACTTCTGGTTTAGTAGATATTTATCTAAACTTGATCAGTAGGTGTATACAATATAGTTATGACACCTGTACAGACTTGTAGTAGGGATCGTCCACCGAGGTGACCAACCGGAGTGACCTTTTAGGGTTTATACTCCCGATTATGTTGGCTATGCATTTAGATACTTATACTAGGGAATAACCTGTAGTGTGTTGGTTATTATGTGTAACCGTGGTATGAGTTGACCATGGGAATGACCTGTTGTGTTTGTGAGTCTTGGACCTGTGTCGAGGAGGTGATTTACCTCTGAGAGCTGACTGATACCGAGTCGGAAAACAGGGGCCAAGTCATCACATTTATTATGGAAATCACAGACTACAGTCTTAGAGATTTCCACTAACTGTACTAGTCAGATCATTACCTATTGGGTAATGGACAAGACAAATTGTCTATTGTTGATGCAGATAGAGGAACGCTAGGTTATGGAGTTTCATAGGGAATTTATCCCTGAGTTGTTCGTACTGAGTTGTTTAGCTTTGAGAGTACTTTTAAGTACTTAACTCATGTTATACCGAGAAAGAAGAATTGTTTGCATACCATTATCGGGATCAAACCGGTATTTGGTGTTAAACACAGAAAATGACATTTGGGAAATAAAACATCACTTGATCATGGTTTAGTGATGTTGAAAGAGAGTATTTCCCCTGTCACTTTTAGTGACACCTTGTAAGGAATTCTTGAGCTTCAAGAAAAATAAAAGGGTTGCTCGGTTAGTAATATTGTACTATGCAGAGTTGTGAGACTTGCAGAGCTTACGATCACCTAATAGCTCAAGAAGATGAATGGATATATTAAGCCACCTACAATTGTTGGCTTACTGTTGGATTAAGATGACCGGATCTTCTACCAGATCTACCGGAAGACGTTGGATTGAGACAGGAGTTTAGAAATGACTCCGTACAAGGGTTTAAGAGTTGGAGACCGGTAAGCAAATATTGCAGGTCAACATAATAGAGTCAGAAGTCTCCGACTGTTGGGTAAAGGAGCAAGATCGGAGTCATAGGCTTTGAGCTACTATCTGATTATGGAAGACCAACCACAGATCATCAGAATATTCTCGAGGATATCAGCAAAATCAGAACAAAGACTTCGAAGGGATTGTGTGCGTGCAGTGCAGATCACGAAGACACGCGAAGCCAGATTATCCGTTGGAGCAGTTCAACTGTAGCTATTGTTGAGCAACCAGTACAGTGGAGGAGGTGTACTTTGAAGACTTAGTTGAAGACTACCAATGGTGTTCCAAAAGGATGATGCACCGTCTCGACAACAGAGATCATCACAGAAGATTGAGTTATCGCATTAGCAGCAACCTACTTCCTCAGGCGTGGTTGGAGTTCCTTGATACTTCCCTTCAGCAGAGATCAGCACAGAAGCAGCATCAGCAGAATACTTTGTAGAAGACACATGCAGACAACAACAGTTACCTCCAGATGTGATTGGATTTGTGCAAAGGAGAGAGTATACGATGAGGGTCGTATCTATTCGGTATCCTACAATTGCAGCTGGTAGGATTTAGTGATGAGACCAGATGATCTAGGAGAAAAAAAATCCATGGCATTAAATCAGCGAAATGTGACCGCTTTGTCGTGAACTGTTGGATCTGATCAGGTTCTCTTCGGAGAAAGGTCGAGACCTACGTGGAGCCTTTTGGATCGGATCAACAGATATTTGATCGTTCAGGGTATTACTCTAGTTTTACCCTCTGGATTAATATATTGAGAGATACTTGTAGTTTACAAGTATCTTTGTCTAGAATATTCTTTGTTTTGATTAGAAGGGTTCCTATACATCGACTTGTGGGTCGGTGGTATCTCTACCGTCAGGTGAGATGTGGACCAACAATTAAGAAGTCAAGGGATACCCTTAGACTCTGATAGACATATCTTTACTGTAGACATATCCTTACGGATGGTCAAATTGTTAAAATTATGGTATGGTATGTCTCTTGGATGTGTATATAATCCGAGAGCCTTCAGATGTAGTGAACAGGCTTGCCGTTGCATAGGCAAGTGGAGTAGGCGATCGAAATGATTGCGAAAATAATTCTGGTATCGAAGATCACGTATCGAGTGATATTTTTGTTGGTATCAGTGTTGTTAAACACTATAGAAATTAGAGGAACGTAAGTTGCGATTATAGGAGATGTTGGAAGGGATATATGTATATGCCAGTATTCCTCCTTGAGAAGATTCGGAACTCTTTATTGAAAGAGAAATGAACCTTGGAAATTATGCATCGATTATCGATGATGGAATGCGATAGTTGTTGAAAGTAATTATCCTTGTTGTGGATAGATGATCTATTTAGATCAGCCAAAGACACCTATGTATACTCTAAGGTTGGTTTACGACTGGAGTACTGATATTGTAGTGACATGATGTCATACGATTATCATTGTTGATGTAATGATTAATATATATCATCAACTTAGAGTAAAGGGGATGCAAGTGTGTAGATATGCCAATTTCATACTTGGTATGAATTTTTATGAGTTTTGATAAAGTTGTTAGACTAATTAACGATTTAGTCACCACTAGATTTGAGAATCGTGTATCTTGGACACGATTGGATTAGTTGGTAGTTGTTGGAGTTGCGTAACCTGGCCACTGTTGATTGTGGTAGTTGGAGTTGCGCACTCGACCACCATAGGTGGTGGTTTACCTTGTATGGGTTGGTTAATTTCGTAGATGTGGATAGAATGCTTGACATTACTATACCACAGACTTGTTTGACAAAGGTGATGTTGTAAATCATTTAGTCAGAAGCTGGTGAAACCAGTTTACAGGAACTAGATGGCGGTTAACTTTTATGCAAGTATTAGTTAATCCTTCCGGAGTGGATAAAAAGGAGGTTGTACGTGGATGCATCGTTTCAGGGATCTGAGTGATTCCGATGCAGTTGAATGAGGCGTACCTTATGCTTACGACAGTTAAGAAACTATGAGATAGACTGTCATATACATGACATGACTTTAGTAGTTAATATTTGGATTTGTAGATGTATGGAGCAGAAGTGCTCATTGAATTTAACTAGCTACTTGGTAGCTACTATGGAGTTGCTGGAGCGCGAACAGTTGCAACAAGGGAGATTGATTGCTATAGTCTTCCATGCACTTATCGCGTGTGTGGAGTGTATCTTGGGTGGTTGATGGATTTCTCTTCTGAGAAAATAATTCCCCATCTCTGATAAGGATAGTGGGTTCCGGAGTTGCAGTTTTTAAGGAAAAGTTGCTACAGAAAGCACATCATTCGGGATGGGCTATATACCTTGGTGGTACTCGGATGTACTGAGAGTGAAACGTTTGTACTGGTGGAATGGTATAAAGAGAGTTATAGCAGATTTTGCTGCTCGATGTTTAGTATGCCAGTAGGTGAAGGCTGAACATCAGAAACTCGCTGGATTGCTCTAGAAAATTCCGATTCCGGAATGGAAGTGGGAGCATATCACGATTGACTGCGTTATGGGATTGCCTAGAACCCGTAAAGGACGTGATGCGATTTGGGTGTTTGTGGATCGACTGACCAAATCAGCTCATTTTCTTCATATTCGTGGGTCATACTTGTTGGATCATTCAGTAGAGTTGTATTACCAAAAGATTATCAGATTTGCGTGGGGTACTTTTAAGTACCATATCGGATAGAAATTCGCGATTTACCTCGCGATTTTGATAGAGTCTACACCAAACTATGGGCACAGAGCTTCGGCTTAGTGCAACATTTCATCCACGGACTAATGGACTGTCTGAGCATGACATTCAAACGTTGGAAGATCTATTCAGATCTTGTGTCGTGAATTATGGAGGTGTAGCTTATCGGTTGGGTTTACCTCCGACACTTGGGGGTGCTCACAATGTATTTCCTGTTGTTATACTGAGGAAATATGTGTCGCATGTTGATTATGTTCTGAAAGAGGTTCTGAATTCTACCACAATATAATGCGACTTACGAGGTGATTCCAGGGTGAAGCCTGGGTCGCAAGGAGCGATAGTAGTGGGACGAAAACCATCTGACTCGTAAAGGTTGGATGACAACATCATATTGATGAGGAGGCTACTTAGGAGCTGGAAGACACTATTCAAGCTCGATAGTCTCATCTGTTCACTTGAGGAAGGTATGTGGTCCTTTCGAAAACTTGCTTGAAGTAATTTTACATGTTAGTACGAAATTTGGGGACTAAATTTTTATAAGTGGGGGAGAATGTAAAATATCGGAAAAAAACAAATATTCATCGGTAATTGATAAAACATCTCGTGGAAATTTTTAGAAATTTTTAGATATTTTTCTGGATTTAAATGGAGGTTCTATGAATATTTTGTGGGGATAAAGCGAACAGGCTTTTGTAAAGCCTGTTTATAGTGGGGTATTAAAACGGGTTTAATTATCCCCGTTTCCCCGTCGGTTTCATTTTTCCCCGCGACGCCTTTTTCTTCTCGACTTTCCTTCTTCCGCATCGCCGCTCCCTTTTCTCCTCTCCACTGTCGCCTCCCAAGCCCTAAGTCATCGCAGCCGTGCCCTTGTCGCTGCCGCTTCACTCGCCGCCGCTGCCGCCGGAGTGAGACTCGCTCCGTCGCCCCTTCTCTGCCAGGCGGTGTGTCTCCGGCCGCCACGGACAGTTTCGGCAGTCGACTTTCCTCGTGTTCCTCAGATTTGGCGACGATGATCACCAACTCAGATCGACGCCGACCACTATGCTTGCCTCATCAGTCTTCGACCAAACAAGCATCTCGAGCTCAAATCATCGTCGTCCTCTCTTCCCTCTCAAGATCTCGCCGACCACGACTGCCTTTCTCGGCAAGCGGCGGCCAATTTCCCTCGGCAGTCTTCTTCGATTGAGATTCTGGCAAGTGTGGTCGCTGGGAGCAAAGAGTGGCTGGCAGCAGCTAGGGACGATAGTGAGCAGAGCGTCGGAGGAAAGGGCTTTCACGGTCAACTATCGCCGGAGCAAGCTCGTCCACGACATCACTGTGGTTGGCCATTCCGGCCAGAGGTGGAGTTTTCCGATGAATTGGGCAATTCAGGAGGGAGGGGTGCCAACCGAGCTCACAGTGGGTTGCGGGATTAGGGGAGGGCGGATCGATCATTTGGTATGTTTTCGATCTCTAGGTTGGGTTATGTTCTTCTGTTTGATGGTGATGCTAGATTAAGATTTCTTTTGCAAGACCTCTAATCTTTTCCTCCTTGTTTACTGCTCAACTGTGATTTTCCTTAGGTTGAACGAGGATCTGTGTTGGGCAGTGGCTTGTTCCGGTAGATTGAACAAGAGGGTAAGTCTATTGGTAATCACTATTATTCCTTTTGCTCCATCGATATGTAGAAATTGGAGGTTGGTTGCAGTATTAACTGGATTGGCAATTGGTTTACCTTCCAAATAGTTGTGGGCAGTTGCTCTGATCTATCCGAATAGGTTGTGAGAAATTAAATCAGTAGGAGGTAAGGTTTTGGGATGTGGGATGATGAAGTGTACATGATTAAATCACAGTGGTTTTGATTGTGATTGTTAGGTGGCGGCTATGGTTGAATTCCGCTTGTTGTGATAGATTGCTACTTCAATGGTGAATTAAGAAGTCGGATGACTATGGAAGAGGATTGTTCTTCGAGATAAGTTATAGGAATTGATGCGATATAAGGTACGTTAAAATATGGATGTTTACGGATGCTTGCAGATATATGAGTTGGTTCATCTTATAATATTAGATTGTTTGGATGTGTAATAGGGATTAATATGGAGGATTGATTAGGTTAATTGGATAACTAGATCAATTTAGTTGATCAGGATACGAAGTCGATGTAGGATTTGATTTGATCATTCGTTGTATGCTTGCACTTAATCATAATGTTGATATGTGCAGGACGTGGATACGAGACAGGACCGCGATAATGAAGATATTATTCTGAGCTTCTTAGAAGGTGGGTAATTTCCTAACTGGTCTGGGTAGATATATTGCATTCAGATTTAGTCATAGATATGAGCATGTTAGGTGTTCATATTATCTTGACCCTGCTCTTTTTATCGTATGCTTGATCCTTTTGCCCAATGTACAATCAGGTTGTCATCCTTTTTAGGTCATCCGTAGGTAGATAATGTCTTTAACCTAGGGTTAGTTCTAGTACCCTTAGGTTGTATGTTACCACCAAACATGTATTGTGTAAATGGTCAGAGGAATGATACTTAGGGTATCGCTACGGACCGGTGGTCCTAGCTTATTATAATCAGATGAGTACGACTCTCTACAGGATAGAGAGTGTGTCCATCAGTTGATAGGACTCTCTACAGGATAGAGAGTGCGTCAATTAGATTGGTATGACTCTCTACAGGATGAGAGTATTATGATCAGTTGAGTACGACTCTCTGTAGGATAGAGAGTGTGTTGATCTGGTTAGTATGATTCTCTGTAGAATAGAGAGTGTATGGTGGATATCTGTATGCGAGACATTGCATTCATGCATTTGCATGCACGCTGGCGACGAGGTCTCCCTTGTGGTTGAGAGTGTCGCCAGTCATCCTGCCTCCACGGTTACTCATAGGAGGAGTCACCCGTGTGAGGGCAGAGCATTGTGGTGCCACACTCTACAACTATAGACAATGGTATTTGGATTTGCATGTCGTAGTCCTGCGTGTGTGGCACTCGGCCAATCATTAGTAGTGACTGTCGGAGTGGCCAATAGCAGGGACCCCCATCGTGTAGCTTGCTCTTTACGCTTATAAGCTACTCGATCATACTGCCCACTCGGCCACTCGAGAGTAGTGGTTGGTGTTGAGTTGGGACAGTTGTCATGCTCGAGCCACCGAGGCCACACTGGGGTAGTGGTAGCTTTAGGGTGAGCCGACATGACCATGCATGCTGCATTGCCGTATCTGATGGCGCTTTGCATATTACCATATATATATACATATATGAATGTATATATATATATATATATATATGGATGGTTGAGATTAATATATATATAGATACAGTCTATATATATATGATTATTGTGATGTTGCATTTGTTTGTACTATGCTTGCTGCATTTGGGTGGACATCATATTCATGCATGTCTCTTGCATTTGTTATACGATTGTGTCGGATATTGGTATGTGTTGGACAGACCACTAGATACCTTGACCTGTAGCTAGAGTATATTTTGAGTTGATCTACTCTTCCTGTTATATATATATATGTTGGATATATGTTCTGGTTGGATCAGAGTAGCGTGGCAGAGTTCGGGTATGTCTGCATTTTATGTTATTCATTTCAGTTAGACGGTATATGCTTGTATTTATATACTATGCTGATATACTTGTTGTACATCTAGATTATGTTGTCGAAATACATGTGATATTACATATATATATGTTTTTCATTACCTGCTGAGTTTTACTCACCACCCCCGCGGACCTTGGGTTTTCTGTCGCCCAGGTAACAGGTAGCCGACTTCGTGATGGACTTGGAGCACCGCTGGCTGGCATCATCTCATCTCAACTCCGAGAGTCGAGATTTTTGGTGTTCTCATTTGTATTCCGTTATGGATTTGTTTTATGTGATGATTGTAGTTGTGACTATTGATGTTGTGCCCCTTTTCTTCCTTTCTGGTTTTATTTTGGTGTCCTAAGTCGGTGTTAGTCATACCGGTATGCATGTGTGTTGTCGGTTGTGAGATTGTAGTATGTTTCCGCTGTGTCTTGTGTAGTTTTTGTTTTCATATATATATATTGTTGTTATTGTGGACCTACGTGCCTTGTATTAACCCGAAATGTTGCCACGTACAGTGTAGATGTCGTCCGTTTGATTTTCGGCTCGGCATGCTCTCGGGGCGTGACATATATTAGAAATAAAATATGATTTAGAATCTTGATTTCCATAAATCAAGATTCTCTAACTAAATAAGGAATTAATTCAGAATTTAATTTCATATTTTATTTGATATATATTTTTTAGAAATAAAATATGTTAAAGAATATTGATTTCCATAAATCAAAATTCCATAATTAAATTTGGAAACAATTTCCAATTTAATCACATACTTTATTTAAGGAAATAAATATCTATCAAGAAAATCCAATTAATTAGGAAACATTTTCAATATTAATATTTCTTAATCAAATATTTTCAGAAATATATTTTCCTAAATTATTTCTGAATTTTTCAAATCTAAATTTTTTTCTAACCAATTAGAAAACTTTCCAAAAATGGGAATTTTTCCAAAATAATTCTACGACCAACGCAAAACGTATTTTATGAATATGCTGAAGCAAGGTCAGGCACTGATATCACTGTTGGGTTACGACAGATGCGTAGATGTGCTTTTGTCGTTTCACAAACTAATGCAGGAGAAGAAAAAGTAATAAATTCCTAAATTATTACAACACTCACACCCACGCATGAAAGATTACAAACACGTACGGACATATCCGTCAAAAAATGTTTACATACAACAAGAATAAAATAAATTTTACTCTAGTTATACCTTTCGGATGATGGCAAGTCGGAAGGGCATCAACCGTACGATGCTCGTGGAGCTTCATCTCTACTCATATCGATGCTGAATCTTCGCAGGGATGACTTCTCAAAGCCACGAGTTTGACTTTCTCTTTGCTACTAGACGAAGCAAGAAGGTCGGGTGATCGGAGAGCAATCACCGATTCGTTTTGCGACACAAAGAGTCCTTGAACAACCTTCATAAGGTTGTCGATACATGTCAGAATTAGCCGTTGTTTTTTAAGCTTCAATAAGAGACAATAACAACCCTAAAACCTAGAGTGGTTGGCCTTTAAAGAGGTGGAAACAACCCTTCACTACAATAAAAATTTGAAAAGACAGCGATGAAAAATCATTGTGTATGATCCAAAAAAACTGTGGTAAATCGACTCGTTAAGAAAAGTGGGGTGGTCAAAGACAACGGTGAAAAACCATTGTCGATTTAAGAAAAAAACAATGCTATTTAACCGTTGTCTTTGACCACCCCACTTTTCTCAACACGTCTATTTACCATGGATTTTTTGGGTCATAGACAATGGTTTTTTCACTATTGTGTTTCAACTAAAATTATAACGGGTTATAACCGTTGTCTTTGAGCGTCTTATTTTTCTTAACGCATGGATTTATTATAATTTTTTGATTCATAGACAACGGTTGTTAACCAATGTCATTTGTATTGTCAATATTATTTTAACCGTTGTGATTTTAACCATTGTCATTTCTCAACGGTCACTCTAGAGAACAATAAACCGTTGCCAATTTATAGTGTTGTGTTTTTAATATAAATCATACAACAACATAAAAAAAATTATAGAAAACACAAATACACTCACACTTGTAGCAATGTAAAGTACAAGCTCATATCATCCCATTTTAAATGATAACTCTTAAAAACATATATAAAAAAGTACTTGTAGCAAAACAACTACACATCATATGCTTAGTACTGCACCAAAAGTATTATGCACAATTTTTAGTAATATATGAGAGATGTCCTAAGGCAATCGCCTTATGTATGAACCATTTATATGATAAATGAAGATTCACTATTTGAGTATACATGTTTAATGTATTTGATTGGATCTTAAACTCATTTACTGAATATCCACGATACGATTCACAGCATGAGAGAATTTGTGATTGGATCACAACTAGTGAGTATCTCTACATGTGTAATTGTGATGTATCGGAATTATCCCTAGTCGATGAATTGATGGATTTGGACACCATCAATTCTGTCGAGACTAGCACGAGGTATACTCCTTGGTGTATCCAAGCAGCTGATTCTCACTGGCTGGAGACATTGTGATGTCCGGAGTTAATCATGGATGCTAGTTATGGTAACTAGTTTATTGGAGTGACCAGCCGTAAGACTTCATATGGTTCTATGCATATATAGATATGTCAATGAAGTTCTTACTGTGGCTTAAGTGCGATGTTCCTTTGACTTGCGGTATTCAAGTCATCTTGATCATGGAGACTTATGCTTTGACATCTTAAGCAAACATCTCTAAGGAGATGTGGACCCGGATGATTGGGTATAAGTCGAAGTGATCAAGGTGTTTGAATAGCCTATAAAGGATTCACCACTCCTTGCGAGGAGATGTATACCCATGGCCTCTCGTCGGATTGTTACTAAAGTCTTTGGCCAAAGCATTACATGTTTAGAGTAAGGTACTCTTCGATACATGTGGAGTAACTAGAATCCGTAGGATGTGGAAATGATACTTGGGCTAGGTGTGACGTAGTCAGCCTAGTGGGGACTGACACAATAGACCATGTCCTGAACCAAGTGGGTATAAGATGAGTGAAGGGAATGGGGCACGATTCATTCGAGCTACTGAAGGGTTTCAGAAATAGTTCTGGATCAACTGCTGATCTTTTCGGTTAATTGGGGATCATGATGTACTACTAGGTGCCACTCATGATCGTTCTATAATTAATGGTTAATTATAGACGGCCAACATAAACCGAGAACCTATTTGGTCACACGCACAACGAGTGTAATCCAAAGAATTTAAAACGAGCTTGAGAATGGGATTCTAAGACCGAGAGAAACTATGTTTGGTTGGACCAAACATAAAGCGAGCATGAAATTGTTTCAGTCGCAATGGAAGCGTGGATGGGCCGTGTCTTATGAAGACATAATGGATGGACCAAAATGGTTTGGTTCTAATCCAATGGAGGAGAATAAACCAAAGGGTTTGGTTTATTTTAAACGAATGAACCAAATGTTGGTTCGGTTCGTTTTAACTTAAAATAAACCATCATGGTTTGGTTTATTTTAACTTATCTTAATGGAGCGGGTTAACGGGCTTTATGGATATGATCCATTAACCATTAAGAGAATTAGTTCTCTATAAAATAGGGCTTAAACCCTAATCCAAACCCTAATCAAGTTTTGGCCGCCCAACCTAGTTGCCGCCCACCTCCTTGGAGTTTTCGGCGCCCAACCCTAAGGTGCCGCCGCCCAGCTTTTGTGCAGCCGTCCAACTTGTTGCCGGCGACCAAGCTTCAGCCGGTGAACCTCCGGCGACCCTCCGGTGATCTCCTCTAGGTTCGGTGATAAGGTGAGCTTCCATCTCTCCTTGGCCGGCCTCTATTCCTCCACCAAAAGTTGTCCAGTTTTTCTGGACAGCTTGTTTCTTTGTTGTCGGAGCGTCGTTTGGATGACGGTTAGTGCTCCGACAGCGGCTAACTTACCGGGGATTTGATCTCTGGTAATCCTCTGAGGTGGAGGACGAAGGATTCGTCAAACGGTTGACGAATACCTCTCCGGAGAATCGAGTTTTGAGGACTCGGTTTTGGATCCGAATTTGGATTTGGATCGTGATCATCTCTCGATCACGTCGTCTTCAACACGAGGCTAGTAACCCGTACGAAGACGAAGCTCGTGACTTAGTGAAGTCATCCCGAGGAGCTCGGCGTGGATACGGATAGAGACGATTCTTACGAGGATTGTTCCGGTTGATGCCATTCCCGCTACACGTCATACGAAAGGTATAACGTAGATAATTTTCTTTTATTGCAAATTTTAATTTACGGTTATGTCTACACTTGTTGTAATATGCATACGTGTGTTGTGTGTGTTGTAATAAATATAGATTTATTATTTTTATTGCTTCCGCTGTGCTCATGTTTACGAAACATGATCGAACACACACACGCCGCGGTGCCGGAAACCCAACAGTGCTATCAGAGCCTAGGTTATGTTTCGACATAATCGTAAAATGGTTTTGCGATAGTCATAATGTATTTCTGGAAATTTTCTAAATTTTGGAAATTTAGAAGTATTTATGGAAATTTTTCAATTTTGGAAAGTCTAGAAGTATTTATGGAAATCTTCTACTTTTGGAAAGTTGGAAGTATTTATGGAAATTGATATTTTCCATAAATAAAATATTTGATTAGATTCTGGAAATTTTTTTCCTAATTTAATCATGATTTGATTTGGGAAATCAAATCTTAAAATATTTTATTTCCATAAGTAGTTTTAATGATTTAGGAAATTGATTTCCTAAATAGATTTTCCTTAATCAAATAATTCCATGAATAAAATATGTGATTAGATTTGGAAATTTGTTTCCTAATTTAATTATGATTTGATTTGGAGAATCAAATCTTAAACATATTTTATTTCCATAAATAGTTATGACATATAAGGAAATTATATACATGACATAATTGTATGCCATGTAATTGCATTAGATGCATAACATTATGCCATGCGTGTCGTGACATGTAAATGTATGTCATGTATGCCATGCCATGTAGATAATAGTTATTTTCATGCAAAGAGGATTAGACATAAAAAGCCTTAATCAATATTAAAGCCTACACCTTCCATTAATATGGTTAGAACCAGAGTTCTGTTTCTTGTTTGGTTTGTTGGACTCTCTCCAAGCCCGGCTCGAACCTGAATATGTTCAAACCATGGAATAGTTTAATACTAATATGGTAAGAGTCAGAGGTCAATCGTTAGCTTTGGTTGTTGGACTCTCTCCAAGCTGGGCTAATTGGTTGAATGCGCTCTAACCATATTAAAACTATGTCCTGATTAATGGGTTGGCTTTAACCTGGAGCATCAGCTTGTTGGACTCTCTCCAAGGTCGATGTAAAGGGAGGTGAAGTTGGGTGCTATGCATATGATGCATACTTGTTAATGTGTTAACAACCCGATGTATGTGTGAACATTCAATTAGTTGATAGCACATTGTGATAGTTGCATATACGTGATATGCAATCGGTATAGTTGATACCTACCATCGTAGTTATGAATGACTTGTTGGACTCTCTCCAAGGTTGTTCATAACTATGATGGATATCAGCCCATTCCGAGATGGACCTACGATCTCTCGAAGTGATTTTGTGGTTTTTGAAATTCAAAAAATGAATGGGATTTATAAATGTATATTGATGCATTTTAAAATCATCTTTCTCATATATGCTCGTTTTGTATTTCTAGGTCAATAAATTGATCATGACGTCTTTGAATTTGCGCACTATTTTGGATTCGAACAAACTGACTGGGCCTAACTTCCTGGACTAGCTTAGAAACCTGAGAATTGTTCTCAAGGCGGAAAAGCTTGCATATGTCCTTGAAGAGCCTCTTCTCCCCTAAGGACGATGCAACCTGCATCAAATGTTTGTCTATCGTAAACATGTGGCGATTCTCGAGCGAGTTGCATCATGCTAGCGGCGATGGTACCGAGCCGCAAAGCAGCATGAGCATATGGATGCTAATACTATGGTCTTCCATCTTCATGAGTTGTTCGATGAGCAAGCGAGATCCGAAAGGTTCGAGGTCTCTAGGCTCCTCTTCACTACGAAGATGCAAGAAGGTTCGTCTGTAGTGCAGTTTGTGCTAAAGATGAACGGGTACATCGAGCGGCTAGCTACCCTCATTTTTATGATGGATCATGAGTTAAGTATTGACTTAATTCTGCATTGTTTGCCCAAGAGTTTCTCGCAATTTGTGATGAACTATCGGATGAACAAATTGGAATCCACCATTCCCGAGCTCCTCAATATGTCAAGACCGTGGAGCCTTCAGAAAGCATGAGGAGAAGGCGGTTCTCATAGTTGATTCTCAAAGAAAGGTTCTAAGAGGAAGGAAAAGAATGTAAGAAAGGAAAGAAAAAGGCAAAGAAGGCGGAACCAAAGAAAAGGGCACTTGCCATCACTGGGCAAGGAAGGCCATGCGAAGAAACTGCAAGATTTATCTTGAGTCCATGAAGAAGAAGAAGGCATCCGATGCCCCATCCTCTTCAGGTATCTTCGTTATTGATTGTCATTCTATTTCCTTAGACACTTGGGTATTGGATACTGGGTGTAGCTCACATATATGTAATGACATACAGGGGCTAAGGAATAGAAGAAGACTTGTCAGAGGGGAATCAAATTTGCGAGTTGGCAATGGAGCAAAGGTTGCTGCGGTCGCCATCGGAACTTATTTGCTGAAGCTCCCTAGTGGACTAGTCTTGGAACTGGACAATTACTAATATGTTCCTTCTCTAATAAAGAACATTGTTTCTATTTCCTGCTTAAATAGAAATGGTTTCCATTTAACGTTTAGTAACAAATGTTGTTATATAACTTTGAATGGTGTACTTTATGGAACTGGAACTTTGAGTAATGGCATTTATACGTTAGACGTATCCAGTGACATTTTCAATATCGAAGCGAGCAACACGCGTGCTCGAAAGGATAATCACATAGACTCCTATATGTGGCATTGTCGTCTTGGCCATATAAGCAAGAAACGCATGTCCGAATTACACCGATGTGGAATTCTGGAATTGTTTGAATTGGATTCATACGATACATGCGAATCATGCTTAAAAGGCAAGATGACTAAGTTACCTTTTACTGGAAAAGGTGAACGAGTGGGAGAGTTACTAGGTCTAGTACATAATGATGTATGTGGACCTATGTCAACTCAAGCATTAGGAGGCTATAGCTACTTCATTACCTTCACCGATGATCACTCACGGTTTGGGTATGTGTTCTTGATGAAACACAAGTCTGAAGCCTTTGAAAGGTTCAAAGAATTCAGAAATGAAGTAGAGAAACAACATGACAAAAGTATTAAAATACTTCGATCGGATCGAGGTGGTGAATACTTAAGTCAAGAGTTTCTTGATTATCTGAGAGACAATGGCATATTGTCTCAATGGACTCCGCCCTATACACCACAGCATAATGGTGTATCTGAGAGGCGTAACCGGACCTTGTTGGACATGGTCAGGTCAATGATGAATCATGCGACTCTTCCCAAGTCCTTTTGGGGTTATGCACTTCAGACAGTTGTTTACTTGTTAAACAGAATGCCTACCAAGGTAGTCTCAACTACTCCATATGAGATATGGAATGGTAAGAAACCTCATGTATCTTACTTGAAGATATGGGGTTGTCCTGCTTATGTGAAGCGGACTATATCAGACAAACTGGATGCTAAGTCTGATAAATGTCTATTTATTGGATACCCTAAGGAAACAAGGGGTTACCAATTCTATCATCCTGTGGAACAAAAGGTGTTTGTTTCAAGGCATGCTGTGTTTCTAGAGAAAGAGTTTCTCTTGCAAGAAAACAGTGGAAGTGTCGTCGAGCTTGAGGAGCCTAGAGAGACTCAAATAGACATTGATGAGATACCTGGTGAAGCACAACAGCCGATAACTCATAGTGATGAGCAATCGGCTGGACCTATTGTATCACCACATCTTCGTAGATCTGGTAGAACACGCAATATTCCTGAGAGATATGGATTTCTCGTAAGTGAATCGAACGACGTGTTACTCATTGATGATGAGGAGCCTACCAGTTATGAAGAAGTGCTGACAAGTTCAGAAAGGGATAAGTGGCTTGGTGCCATGAAGTCGAAAATGGATTCCATGTACGAAAACCAAGTTTGGAACTTGGTTGACCGACCTGAAGGCATAAAGCCTATAGGGTGCAAGTGGGTTTTCAAGAAGAAAACCGACATGGATGGTAATGTGATTACCTATAAGGCTAGATTGGTGGTGAAAGGATATCGTCAAAAACAAGGTGTTGATTATGACGAAACCTATTCGCCTGTAGCTATGCTTAAATCCATTCGGATGCTCCTGGCCATAGCAGCTCATTATGATTATGAGATATAGCAGATGGATGTGAAAACAGCTTTCCTTAATGGAAACCTGCTCGAGGACGTGTATATGATACAAACTGAGGGTTTCACATCGGTTGATAAAACCAAGGTATGCAAATTACGACGATCCATTTATGGATTGAAGCAAGCATCCAGGAGCTGGAATATCCGTTTTGATGAGACGATCAAAAAGTTTTATTTCTCACAAAATCCAGACGAACCTTGTGTGTACAAGAAGGTTAGTGGGAGTGCAGTCGTGTTCCTAGTATTGTATGTCGATGACATATTACTTATAGGAAACGATGTGTCAATCTTACAGTCAGTTAAGGTTTGGTTATCCAAGACATTCTCCATGAAAGACCTGGGAGAAGCAACCTACATCCTTGGGATTAAGATCTATAGAGATAGATCGAAACGGTTGCTTGGTCTTTCGCAGTCTACATATATAGACCGAGTGCTAAAGAGGTTTAGCATGTTGGAATCAAAGAAAGGTTATCTGCCCATCAAGCATGGGGTACACCTTTCGAAGTCTATGTGTCCGCGCACAGAAGACGAGAGGATTTGCATGAGTAAGATTCCCTATGCATCCGCAATAGGATCTATCATGTATGCTATGTTATGTACGAGGCCCGATGTATCGTATGCTCTAAGTGTCACGAGTAGATACCAGTCTGATCCAGGAATGGATCATTGGGCGACTGTTAAGACGATCCTTAAGTACTTGATAAGAACTAAGGATGTGTTCCTTATATATGGAGAAGAGGACATGGTGATACGCGGGTATACGGATGCCAGCTTCCAGACAGACAAGGATGATTCCAGGTCTCAGTCTAGATACGTGTTCACCTTGAATAGGGGCGCAGTGAGTTGGAAAAGTTCCAAACAAGAGACTGTAGCGGATTCTACCACTGAGGCAGAATATATTGCAGCTTCGGAAGCAGCAAAGGAAGCGGTTTGGATCAAGAAGTTCGTTCATGAACATGGTGTGATTCCGGCCATTGTTGAAGCAATACCGGTCTACTGTGACAACAATGGAGCAATTGCACAGGCGAAAGAGCCAAGGTCTCATCAACGATCCAAACATGTGCTTCGCCACTATCATCTTATCAGAGAGATCATCAGTAGGAACGAAATACAAATCGAGAAAATTCCCACTGAAAGGAACTTAGCGGATCCTTTGACTAAAGCATTACCTCAAAGTAAGTTTGAGGGTCATGTTAGAGCTTATGGTATTGGATACCGTAGCGATTGGCATTAGGCCAAGTGGGAGTCTGTTAGTAATATATGAGAGATGTCCTAAGGCAATCGCCTTATGTATGAACCATTTATATGATAAATGAAGATTCACTATTCGAGTATACATGGTTTCATGTATTTGATTGGATCTTAAACTCATTTACTGAATGTCCACGATACGATTCACAGCATGAGAGAATTTGTGATTGGATCACAACTAGTGAGTATCTCTACATGTGTAATTGTGATGTATCAGAGTTATCCCTAGTCGATGAATTGATGGATTTGGACACCATCAATTCTGTCGAGACTAGCACGAGGTATACTCCTTGGTGTATCCAAGCAGCTGATTCTCACTGGCTGGAGACATTGTGATGTCCGGAGTTAATCGTGGATGCTCGTTATGGTAACTAGTTCATTGGAGTGACCAGCCGTAAGACTTCATATGGTTCTCTGCATATATAGATATGTCAATGAAGTTCTTACAGTGGCTTAAGTGCGATGTTCCTTTGACTTGCGGTATTCAAGTCATCTTGATCATGGAGACTTATGCTTTGACATCTTAAGCAAACATCTCTAAGGAGATGTGGACCCTGGATGATTGGGTATAAGTCGAAGTGATCGAAGGTGTTTGAATAGCCTATAAAGGATTCACCACTCCTTGCGAGGAGATGTATACCCATGGCCTCTCGTCGGATTGTTACTAAAGTCTTTGGCCAAAGCATTACATGTTTAGAGTAAGGTACTCTTCGATACATGTGGAGTAACTAGAACTGTGAGGACGAGGAAATGATACTTGGGCTAGGTGTGACATAGTCACTTAGTGGGACCGGCACAATAGACCATGTCCTGAACCAAGTGGGTATAAGATGAGTGAAGGGAATGGGGCACGATTCATTCGAGCTACTGAAGGGTTTCAGAAATAGTTCTGGATGAACCGTTGATCTTTTCATTTAATTGGGGATCATGATGTACTACTAGGTGCCACTCATGATCGTTCTATAATTAATGGTTAATTATAGACGGCCAACATAAACCGAGAACCTATTTGGTCACACGCACAACGAGTGTAATCCAAAGGATTTAAAACGAGCTTGAGAATGGGATTCTCGCATCGAGAGAAACTATGTTTGGTCGACCAAACATAAAGCGAGCAGCATGAAATTGTTTCAATGCAATGGAAGCGTGGATGGGCCGTGTCTTATGAAGACATAATGGATGGACCAAAATGGTTTGGTTCTAATCCAATGGAGGAGAATAAACCAAAGGGTTTGGTTTATTTTAAACGAATGAACCAAAAGTTGGTTCGGTTCGTTTTAACTTAAAATAAACCATCATGGTTTGGTTTATTTTAACTTATCTTAATTGAGCGGGTTAACGGGCTTTATGGATATGATCCATTAACCATTAAGAGAATTAGTTCTCTATAAAATAGGGCTTAAACCCGCCACCTCCTGGAGTTTTCGCGCCTAACCCTAAGGTGCCACCAGCTTTGTGCACCATTCAACTTGTTGCCGCGCATCCAAGCTTCAGCCGTGAACTCTCCGCGACTCCTCCGTGATCTCCTCTAGGTTCATAAGGGTGAGCTTCCATCTCTCCTTTGGCCGCCTCTATTCCTCCACCAAAAGCTGTCCAGTTTTTCTGACAGCTTGTTTCTTTGTTGTCGGAGCGCCGCTTGGACGACGGTTAGTGCTCACAGCGCTAACTTACCGGGATTTGATCTCCGTAATCCTCTGAGGTGGAGGACGGCGATTCGTCAAACGGTTGACGAATACCTCTCCGGAGAATCGAGTTTTGAGGACTCGGTTTTGGATCCGAATTTGGATTCGGATCGTGATCATCTCTCGATCACGTCGTCTTCAACACGAGGCTAGTAACCCATACGAAGACGAAGCTCGTGACTTAGCGAAGTCATCCCGAGGAGCTCGGTGTGGATACGGATAGAGACGATTCTTACGAGAATCGTTCCGGTTGATGCCGTTCCCGCTACACGTCATACGAAAGGTATAACGTAGATAATTTTCTTTTATTGCAAATTTTAATTTACGGTTATGTCTACACTTGTTGTAATATGCATGCGTGTGTTGTGTGTGTTGTAATAAATATATATTTATTATTTTTATTGCTTCCGCTATGCTCATGTTTACGAAACATGATCGAACACACACACGCCGCGGTGCCGGAAACCCAACAACAATAACCAAAACACTTATAGATTACCACATCTAACCAAAAGAGGTATGTACACTTAAATTTTTTAATCATCAGATATGTGATCTTATATGCATTCAGCCCACTCCGAAAGTACTTCATCAATTTCCTTTGCAACTATAACAGATTTTGCGAACTACATGTGAATAAATGAATTAAAATGTAAACACTTTAAGTAGTATGTGATAATTAATTTCACAAATAAATTTACAAATATGTTTCAATAAGAAATTTTGAAAATATGTCTAATATTACTATTGGTCGTAGGAAAGCCTTGTCAATGGATGCGGCACCTTCAATTATATCTATGATATATCGCAAAACAAAATAACCGCATTGAGCTCCATCCAGTTAAAGTGGAACCTGTGATGAAAAAAATTATAGTAGTTATGCGTAGATTTTCACAAATCTTTTCTCAATGAGGAATAACACAAGAAAGTATATGATTAAAAGAATTATTAAAGTAAATACATTAAAGTATAGATAATGCAATACCACTTTATCGTACTCATCAATTAGCAATACGTTTGGTAGAAAATCCACTTTATCATGCAAAACAAAGCATATAGAAATGTACTATCACTTTATTAGAGGGAAAGTGTTATCCAAAGAAGTTGAACTTTAATATGTAATGACAGAAGAGCGCGGAAGAACAACTAACACATTTATTTACTAAAGGACCTATTGCAGGGAAACTCGCCAACCTAGAAAAAATATTGAATATGATGGATAGAGAATCATTCATGAAAGTTACTATAGATTGCAAAAATTGATTAGTACACTTTATATGCATGTTTTTATGTCATATTATTTGATCTAGATAAATATTGTTCATGTATATATATGTGTGTGTGTGTGTGTGTGTATATATATATATATATATAATGTGATAAAATGCTTGCACTATATCTTGAAAAATTTGTCAAATCATACATCATTAAATGAAAATAAAGATACATATATTAGTAATTACAAGTGATAGCACAAAGGGAAGTACGACATAATTAATGAATTATTATGTTGAAGAAGCTTAATGAATTAATGCATACACATGGTCGCATAACTACATATCACATTTGGACATGTATGAAATGTCAATTGGTTGGCCCAAACTTAACTAATGTAGATTTTGAGCTAACTAAATATCTATACAAAGGAAAAGTGACATAAAGAATAATTGACACATGGTAATATAAATGAACAACTAGGTTGATGTTAGATTTAATATCTAAAATTGACAAAACAAGAATGAAATAATAAACTTGTTTCAAAAGACAAAAAAAACTACAAATTCATCACCTTTATAGGAAAAAGTCCACATACTATCATATTACCCTCATCTTCTAGCAGAGTTAGCCAAAATATTCTAGAGTTTATAAGAAACTAGGAGTTAAGAAAATTCTAGACTTTGTAAGAAAAAAAATAATCCATGTAGAGTAATATAAATTGGGCATGGTGTCATCCTTTACGTATATGAAGAGCAAATAAAAAATTGTCTTCTTATTTTGCTCTCCTCTACTACAATATTGTCTTTTTGTTTAGTCTCACATCTACTTTAACAAAAATGTCACTAAATAATTACTCTTCAAATTATATAAGCTCCCCACAACGTAAAACATACCTTGACTATTTTCTACAAAGGTTATTTCTTTTCGTGCTTGTCAATCTCTGTGTTGAAAAATTTCAAGGCCCTTCATAAAATCATAAGAGATTATAGACTTTTAGTGCATTTAGTATATATAAAAATATTATAATAAATATTCATAACAATTTTCTACTAAAACTTACATATTCATAACATTCTTCTAAGTCTCATCACGATTACGCTGACCGAGAGGATCCAACAAGGAAACAACCTCTTTGTGAGGATCGATGACAGTCAAAATCCAATGGAAACTACATATATACACAATATTAATGTATGTAGTTAAGCAAGTGTTTATCAAAGTAAAAAATGAACGTTCCACCTTTGTTTTACACACCCTATGTTAACTGGAACCAAAACTAGTTGGTTTGTTAGTGTGCCATTCAACCTAGCTGCCAAACCAAGGGCCCTTTTATCAACTAATGTGAAGTGACACCCAACAACATATGGATCCACAAATCTAAACCTCTCCAGCTTATTTTTCTCCTTCAGCATTCTATATAAATGCCTACCATTTAAACATACAAGAAAATGCATAAGACCAGGATAAATAAAACTTACAAATCAAGAGTCAAAGTGTTAGTACAAGAAAATAATATGCAATTGTATGAAATTGGCGCCATGTTACATAAAGGAATGATGTCTTGAAGGCAAACACTGGCTTCGAACTTACCACCAAATATATCATACTTCAACATTAATTTGATAGCCTAGTTATCATGAAGAGCACGTTTGCAATAACAATACAATAACCACAGTGATCTAGGCACACTTGATGATCACACTGCTAATGATTGCACATTTGGTGATTGCAATCAATGCTTCTTTTTAGCACAGTCAGCTTTTTTCCCCTTGAGCTTCTAGTAAATGACAATATATACTTGTTAGGCACTTGTATAGCTAAATTTAAAAAGATTCTAGTATTTACCGAAGAATCTTGTGTTTGGATCAAGTGTCTGGGCCAGGCTACATGTGATTCGATAGCATCACCAACGCTTTGACACGTAGGGTTTGGAACTGGAAAACGGGTCGTTTCATCCAATGCTTCATCAACCGTGACGAAACAATGGTTCAAACATTTACATGGATCACCATTAAGATGCTCATCAACTCCCCCAATACTAACAATTGTACCAAAAGTTACATGGATGCCAGATTCCACACTCAATGCAACTAATTGACCCTATAAGACAAAACATAATACTTCAACCTATAAAAAATAAATGTCTTTAAATTGGACAATTCAATGATATCATTAGAGATTAAAGATACTTGTATAGCCTCGGCCTCGTTAATCATATCCACATCACCATCACTGTCTGCTTTCATCTCATTTGATGGACCAAGATCATGGTTAAACTCATTTTCATGCAAGGTAGGAGGAAACTTCACACTACAACTTCCCTTCTCATCATTCTCAAACTCACATATGCCTTTTTTGAAAACCATTGCTTCTAACTTGTTTATCCTTCCTGCTCTAAAATTTTTTTATGTTGCTCCAACAACTTATTTTGTTGATCATTAAATACAGCTTGCTGAATGTGAGCCCCCCATTTTGACAAGCTAAAGTATGTACTTGGAGTGACGTAAGCTCTAACTGCCCTTATACACCCACCATGTTCCTTAGATTCAAGTGCAACTGTTAGAATGTCTTGTGTTGGTTCACTAAGCACTAGTTTTCTCTCCCTCTTCTGTAAGATATCATCATCCTACAATGCATAAAAAACATATATTAGCTACTATTTGGATGAGAACCATTAACATAACAAGCTTAAATCTAAACATTTGCCTACAATTTTTGAGGTTGTTGCCCTCAGCTGATCATCAACAAACTCCCCTTCTTTATTTAGTCACCCTTTCTTCCAAAGGATAGCTCGGTTGATTACATTATCATTACATAATTCATCCTTCTAATAACAATAACAAATAACTCAATTATATTTAAATTGCTCCTCGGTAAGTTATCAAATTTATTGTAATTGATAATTAAAGATTACTTACTATTTCTCCAGCAAGGTGTGCATATTCTTTGCGAGAAATTCGATGGGGGTATTTGTTTTGGGCTCTCCTTTCCTATTGTTTCTCACTTATTTCCTTAAAAAATAAATAAGACAACAATGTTAACCATTAAAAATCATGTCCTTTTTAATTTAAATGATTTATACATGTGGATCATTTTAAATATGCATAGGTTCTTGAGCCGGAGGAAAATAGTCTTCACTTGATTCAATGCTTTTCCTCCGCTGCTTCTCACCTCCACCATTCTCCGGCGATTATTCATCTTTCCTTGTTTACTTGCGCAGAATTCGAAAAAATACATCTGTTCAAATTTAAATCACAAACACCCTTTTTATTCAAAATGATTGATTTTACACCTGGTAATTTTAGTTAACTTCACCAAGATGGAGAGTCTATTTTAGAAACATAAAAATACGAGGACAACAATGTGATTGTTTTTTCTTTTCCTATTCTAAACGGCACATACCTTCTCCGACTGCGAGGTTGGAGAAGAGGTACACTATGTTGGGGCACATGGTGAGGCATTCCATCGAGCACAGCATGTGGATGGCACCGTCATCCAGAAGCACGTCCGATGACACTCTGACGGTCCACCGGTCGAGCCCGCAGGTGGTGATGCACTCGTTGATCTCGACCAACCCTGAGAACGCCTCCGTGTTGATCCTTGACGTCGCGCACGCATGCGCTGCGTCGTTGTTCCTGATTTCCAGCATGCAATGTGTGCCATCCGAAGATGGGCAAGGCAGAAGTTATGGGAAAAATGACGGAAGCTATCGAGCGGAATCTATGGGGAAAACTTAGGAAGGGGAAACGACGGAAGATATTGGGTGGAAGCCCGGGAAAATGATGAAAAAATGGCGGAAGGGAACGATCAGGCAGAAAAACAATGAAGGTTTATGAAATTAACCTTTTAACCTATATATATATATATATATATATATATATACTATGATTTAAATTTTGTAATACAATAAAAGTTATTTAATTTATTATTGGTTAAATAATTTTTTTTTTATTCTTATATATTTATAAATTAAAAAAAAACTTATTTCCAATAATTAAAAAAATAGTATTAATAATAAAAAAATAATTTTTATTACTTGTAAAAATATTTTTAAATTAATAATTATGTGTGCAGTAGGCACCTAAGTAGAACCTGAGTTTTGATTATAGCAAACGATACAAAGTTAAGCTCATGTCATTATCTCACGAGCTGAATCGAGTGTGCAGAAATGCTAAGCTAAGCCGAAGGTCAGCGACACTCGGAGAGAACCGTGGTGGTCGGGCGACATCGGGAGGACTTCAAAGGGAGCCGAAGGAATCAGGTGGAGACCGAAAGCAAGGCTTCAAAGGTAAATGTTGAGGTAAGCTTGTGTGAGTGAGCGTAAGTAAGGTCGATTCCTTCACACGGGGACATCCTTAGGCGACGATCCGACCAAGACTTTCCATGGAAAGTCTATGTTGAGATCGGACGGCAAGTGGCCGTCGAATTTACTTATATTTCGAGCTAACTCTTTATTACAGTCGAAAAGTCTGGAAATCAGTTCAACCGATGGACAATAATCAACCTCGAGGAGTCAAGCTTTATCACCATTTTTCAAGGAGTCTTGTGCCAAATTCCTATTGGTTGAAGACACATTCGAAAAGGGGCTCAAGGGATATAAAAGGAGGGCCTCTCCTAGGGTTTTTCATCAATCTCTAAGTGCTCAAAAGCCTCCGCAACGCTATGACTCTCCAACGACTCTACAATGACGAAGTGCTGCCAACAACCCTAGCTTAATTTATATTTATTAGTTGTTGGTATAATTTTATTTTGTCATCTCTTTTATACTGCAATTCTTTATTGAGGTTTTCTATCGTTGCATTTTACATTAATAGAAGAGAGGGTGTGTCTCTCTATCTTTTCCTTTCAAAGGTTTTTTTTAATCGTCTAACTCCTTCCAACGAGGAGTGTTTTAGTGTTTTGCCCTCAGTGCTTGGTCAAGGACCACTAGGGCCATGGAGTAGTAGCCGAAGGCTACGAACCAAGTAAAAATATTTTTCTCCTTTATTTATTGCTTATCTTTCCACTGCAATTAATTATCTACTCAGGTTTTAACGAACGAACAAAAAAAAAGGTTTTATCGCTATTCACCCCCCCTCTAGCGATCCGCTTCGATCCAACAATTGGTATCAGAGCCGGGGGCACTTAGATTTAGTGAAACCACCAATCTAGCATTTTTTACATATTTGTTTTTCGTTTTAAATTTTTCTCCCGCACTACTAATCCAAGACGAAGTCTTCGTACTCTTCGTTTGGTTTTGTTTTGCAAGTATTCGCTTTTGGAGTAGCCGACGGTAAAACGGGCATAACTTTTCGTACATGTTGACCCACGAAACGGGCTACCTACCAAAACGAAGCTCTCGGAGAGATCTACCCTTCTTATGAGGGTAAACCCTCGTAACAAGCTGTCTTCATCCCCAAAAACCATCGTTTATTACCATTTCTAGTACATCGAAAGTTGTAAGTGCTCATCTTTTATTTTAGTTGGTTATTTCTCATTTATTCCTTTTGTTTCTTTTCATTTCCTACATTACTAATCCAAGGCGAAGTCTTGGAACCTTTTTCGTGTTTTTTTTTGGTATTTTTTGTGCAAGGTTTCCCTTCCAAATGGCCCATCTCGAGGGTTTTAGCACCGTCCGACCTCCGTTTTACAACGGAGACGATTTCTGTTACTGGAATGGTCGGATGGAATGCTTCCTCAAAACCAAAATTGAGATTTGGATCATAATCCAAATGGGTTTCACACTTCCGACTAACGAAGTGGGTGAATCCTTGGGTTATGACCAATGGACCATTGCGACAAAACGACAAGTCAAACCCGACGCCAAGGCAACTCAAATTCTCCAATGTGGTTTGTCCAAGGAGGACCTAAATCGCGTCGGCCCCTTCATAAGCGTAAAGGACCTTTGGACAAAGCTAGTGAAGCTACACGAAGGGACCGATGAAGCCAAGGTATGTAAGCGTGATCTTTTATTTAATAAACTATATAATCTAAATATGCAGGAACATGAGTCCGCGGCGCAACTTCACGCCAACGTCCAAGACATAGTCAACAATCTACACGTGATCGAGCAAAAGGTCGAAAATTGTGACCTTATAAGGTATGTCCTAAACTCCTTTCCGAGGACTACCTTGTGGACATCCATGGTCGATGCCTACAAGGTCTCCAAGGATCTTTTGAAACTTAGGTTAGATGAACTATTTTTTGATTTTGAACTTCATGAGCAGTCTAACTCGGAACCCGAGAAGGGTATAGCACTTTTTGCAGGTTCAAGGAAGAAAACCGCAAGCAAGCCACCCCCGAAGGAAGAAGAGGATGAGTCCGATTCGGAGGTCGACTCGGAAATGGAGGCCGAACTAGTTAACCTAGTTCGAAGGATAGTCAAGGGCCGAAAATGAACCATCACTCGACCCTACGAAGGTAAGCCTAAAAGTTCAAATATTAGATGTTATGAATGCAACATGTTTGGACATATCAAGTCTAAATGCCCAATACTCAAGAGAAAAGAACCAAAACACAAAAAGGCACTCAACACTACTTGGGAAGAAGCATCCGAGGAAGAAGATAATGATCATGTTCTCATGGCTAAATCGGTGGAATCGGGGACAGAGTCGGAACCAAAACCTGAATCAGAAACTGAAGATGAGTCGAACTGTGAAGCACTATTCAAGACAAGCCACAGATACGCATCCGGTTCAAAAGATACACTCAAGGTAAGTCGGTCTCTCATTAGTACACTTTATAGTGCAATTAAGTTTTTAACTAGAAAGTTAACTAAGTCTGAGTCAAAGGTCGAGACCCTAGTTGAGGAAGTTAAACTCCTCAAACACGAGGTCTCCCTAACCTCTTCGACTAGTCGAGTTCAAGAGGAGGACTCAACTCGGGTTGAAAAACTCGAAGTTGAGAACTCACTTTTGAAGAGTCAAGTCGAAGATCTTAGGAATACGTTGGAAAGGTTTACTTTCGGATCCAAAGGACTTGACCTCCTACTTGGATTGCAAAGGGCCATGTACAACAAGGTCGGGCTAGGGTTTAGCTCAAATACAACCAACAAGTCGTATATGTCGATTGTAAGTCGACATAAAAAACATGTCCAAGCATGGGTCACTAAGACCACCTTAATTTCAAACTTAGGTTTGAACCAGTACTAGGTTCCCAAGGACCAAATCCACTATGTGGAGAGACCGAATCGATTCAATGGTCCAGGGGGTGCTAGTACGAAACTTGTTTGTGTTTTAACCTAGAAATTGCATGCTTAGGTTTTTATTTAGTTTGATTTTCCTTTTTAGAATGGTTAGATAGGACTATAACTCGTCAATACTTGATAACATAGTACCAGGACACGGCGAGATGATAGTACTCTAGGAAAGCGGAGTCTTGTGTATTCGTGCTAGATAAGGTGTATCTAGTTTGGTGCACTTGACCGAGCGGAACTAGCTGAAGCTACCTCACCGTATCCTAGACTAGTTAGACCATGAAGTGGTCTTAGGTAAGTCAAGTCTCTATTTTCTTGAAAATGGCTTTGTCTAAGGAAGTGGTCATTGTTCCGATCAAAGAAGGCCTCTTTGCCTCGCCACGACCTGGAAGCCATGATCTTGAAAAGGTGACTTGATGAGCCTAAGGTCAAATCCGAATCTAACGCAAGGTTGACAAGTGTTTAAGTCATTAAATGTAAATCAAGTAAAATTGGAAGTCATCTCACAAGAACATATAGGGTTAACGTGTTTGATCATGTAGACATGGGTGAGATGATTTAGGTTAATAATTTTCAACCAATCTCTAATAAATCCAATATCCGATCCAACTACCTTGCATGTAGGATCAATGGATGTTGGACAGTGGTTTCTCCCGACATATTTACGGGGATCAACTCAAGTTTTCGAAGCTTCGATTCAAACGACAAGGATCGATAGCCTTGGGAAATAACGGCAAGCTCAAAATCATCGGATCAGGTGATATTGAGCTCAACTCAAATTTTATTATTCAAAATGTTTTATTAGTAGAAAATTTTCAATATAATTTACTTAGTGTAAGCCAATTGTGTGATAATAACTATAAGGTCATATTTCTAGAAAATGAATGCGTAATTAATACAAATGAAACCTCTAAAACAATCCTTAAGGGAACCAGAAATAGCAATATTTACACTATTAACTTAACTAACTCCTCAACTAAGTGTCTTATGACACGGCAAGAGGAATCATGGTTGTGGCACCGGCGACTCGGTCACTCACACACAAGACTCATCCTCAAGATGAGTCAGAGTGACATAGTCAGAGGTTTGCCTAACCTCAATAACTTGAACAATAAAATATGTAATGCGTGTCAATAAGGTAAACAATCTAGGACACAACATCAACTAACTAATCAAGAATGAACTAAAAGTGTGCTTGAGCTCCTACACATGGATCTATTTGATTCACATAGAGCTAAGTCACTTAATGGAAGTAAATTCTGCTTAGTCATAATTGATGACTATTCTAGATTTACTTGGGTTAGGTTCATCAAACACAAAAGTGATACCCTAGATCAATTAATCAACCTATTTAAATTAATAGAAAATCAACAAAGCATTAAAATCAAAAGACTTAGGATTGATCATGGTGGTGAATTCGAGTACCATAGGTTTACAGAATTCTGTAACCTAAATGGATACCACCATGAGTTCTCTTGCCCTAGAACTCCACAACAAAATGGCCTATTAGAACGCAAAAATAGAACCCTACAAGAAGCCACTAGGACAATGTTAAATGAGTATAACCTACTCGATAGGTTTTGGGCGGAAGCCGTGAGTACGACATGCTATGTCTAAAATAGGATCCTTATGGTAAAGAGGCACCTTAAGACCTCATAGGAGATTTATCACGATAAAATACCTAACATCAAGTACTTTAGGGTATTTGGGTGTAAGGTACATATCCTAAACACTAAGGATTACCTAGGGAAATTTACATCCAAAACCACGACCGGAATCTTTCTAGGATACTCGACTACGAGTAGAGCTTATAGAGTATATAACCATGACACCCTTAGAGTCGAAGAGACTATTAATGTAGTATTTGATGAAGGACACGAACCTACAAAACCCCCGGCAACCCCAATTAGCGAGCCGATTCATACTAGACCTAACTCTGATCCGGAAATCAGGTATAGTGTTAATCCTAATCTAAGTCAACCAAGTCACTCTAATGACCAAGTGATAGATGACTCTAACCAAACTAGAACTCAAACGAGTCATCCTATTGATCAAGTTGTAGACTCAAACCCAAATCCAACTAGGACTCAAACAAATCATCCTATCGACCAAGTGATAGGTGATCAAAGTCTTGGAGATCGAACTAGAGCCTCATACAGAAACCATAGTGAAATCTCCTTAATTTCCAAAATTGAACCCAAGACTATTGACCAAAGTCTTCTTGATCCCGATTGGATTATTGCAATGCAAGAAGAGTTGGCTCAATTCACTAGGAACGAAGTATGAGAATTAGTACCACCACCTAGAGATAAAACAATCATTGGAACAAGGTGGATGTTTAGAAATAAACTTGATGATAAAGGTGAAGTGGTTAGAAATAAAGCTAGAATAATCGCTAAAGGGTTTAGTCAATTCGAAGGTTTAGATTACGACGAGACCTATGCCCCAGTAGCTAGATTAGAGTCCATTCGAATGCTATTAGCATATGCAGCACATCGAGGATTTAAGTTGTTTCAAATGGATGTGAAATCTGCATTCTTAAATGGATACATTAAAGAAGAAGTTTATGTTAGTCAACCCCCCGGTTTCGAAAGTTTAGACAAACCCGACCATGTCCTTAGGTTAAAGAAAGCTCTCTATGGACTTAAACAAGCTCCTCGAGCTTGGTACGAGAGACTTTCGATTTATCTTATGTCCAAAGGTTTTAACCAAGGTGTAGTTGACCCAACTCTTTTCGTAAAAACCTTAGGTAAAGACATATTCATAGCCCAAATCTACGTAGATGATATTATTTTCAGAACCACCAACTCAATCCTACTAAATGTGTTCATTTCACTTATGGAAAGTGAATTTGAAATGAATTTAGTAGGTGAGTTAAGCTTCTTTTTAGGTCTACAAATTAAACAAACTAAAGATGGAATATACCTACATCAACGCAAATATACTAGGGAATTAATTAAACTCTTTGGAATGTAAGATGCTAAAATTATTAATACCCCAATGGCAACTAATGTGAATATGGAAGAAGATGTAATCGGAAATTCAATTGATTTAAAATACTATAGGAGCGTAATACGGAGTCTCCTTTACTTAACTGCAAGCCGACCCGATATCTTATTTGTAGTAAGTATGTGCGCAAGGTTCCAAACCTATGCCAAGGAGTCTCACCTAACTCTAGTCAAGCGTATCCTTAGATATCTAAAGGGTACACTTAATGTCAGTATTTGGTACCCTAGATCTACCGAGTTCGAACTAACCGGCTACTTTGATTCGGACTATGCTGGTAGTAAGCTCGATAGAAAGAGTACGAGTGGTTGTTGTTAACTTCTCGGCTCGAGTCTAGTGAGTTGGTGCAGTATGAAGCAACACTGTGTTGCCTTATCTACCACCGAAGCCGAATATATCGCGATGGGTGAGTGTGTCACTCAACTTCTTTGGATGAAGCACACTCTACGCGACTTTAAGTTAGACTTTACAAATACTAAACTTCATGTAGATAACATTAGTTCAATTAATCTTACTAAGAATCCGATATGTCACTCTAGGACCAAACATATAGAGGTCAAATACCATTTCATTCGAGAACATGTGGCCAACGGAGCCATACAACTCGAATACATCGAATCGAAGTCTAACTTGGCAGACCTATTTACTAAACCCCTACCCGAAGTCAAATTTAGTCTATTAAGATGAAAATTAGGCATGTGCGTAGTAGAATAGGACTTTGCAAATTATATTACTACTATTTCATACTTTTCATTTTCATAGAACTAGTATAGGACATACCTTAGATATCATGCACCTATAGATTTAAGGAGCCAATACATCTCACAACACATAGGACTAATGTGTTTGTGTACTTAGCCACGTAGATGGGCATGAGATGTTAGGACCTTACTCCTGGTTCCAGATGTAGAGCTAGTGCATCGCCATGAACCACGGAGTATAATCATACATACTAACCGACTCTGACCAGGACTGGTTGATCTTTCATATCAATCAAGCCAAATATGAGTCAAACATTTTATAGATGAGCTTATTTTCAGTATATTATTTTCAAAATAATGTGGAACATGCTTGGACATTAAATTTAATACTTATTTTCCACACACCCTTCCGCTTTTCAATATATGGCAAAAGGGAGAGAAAAAGGCCAAAGTTAAGGGATCAAAAATTTTCATGGCCAAAAGTTAAGTAAATGTTTACTTAACTTTAAGTTTTACTTAAAAGGAAGTAAAGGCCAAGTTAAGAGAATTCTAAACTTAAACTTATTATTTTTTTAAACACTATGGCCAAATGCTAATGCTTTACTTAAGAAAGAGGGAGAAAGGGCCAAGTTAAGAAGTCTTCTTAACTTAAATGTTTTACTAAGGCCAACTTTAAGTAATGTTAATTATTTAAACTCTTCCTAAATAGCAATCCTCAAGGGGGAGGACTAAGGTCTTCTTTCAAGATTCACCCTCAGTCAAGGGGGAGGTTTCCTCAAGGGGGAGTACTTGAAGAAAATTCTTACTACTCCAACTTAATCTTTATTTTTGTTTTTCATGCACATTATTATTTTTCATGCATGATATTTTATGCGCATTATTATTCTTCATGCATGCTATTTTTATTCTTCATGCATGCTATGTTCTTAACTTTGTATGTGGGTTTGCCATAAATCAAAAAGGGGGAGATTGTTGGTGCAGTAGGCACCTAAGTCGAACCTGAGTTTTGATTATAGCAAACGATACAAAGTTAAGCTCATGTCATTATCTCACGAGCTGAATCGAGTGTGCAGAAATGCTAAGCTAAGCCGAAGGTCAGCGACACTCGGAGAGAACCGTAGTGGTTGGGCGACACCGGGAGAACTTCGGAGGGAGCCGAAGGAATCAGGTGGAGACCGAAAGCAAGGCTTCAAAGGTAAATGTTGAGGTAAGCTCGTGTGAGTGAGCATAAGTAAGGTCGAGTCCTTCATACGGGGACATCCTTAGGCGACGATCTGACCAAGACTTCCCATGGAAGGTCTATGTTGAGATCGGACGACAAGTGCCCGTCAAATTCACTTATATTTCGAGCTAACTCTTTATTACAGTCGAAAAGTCTAGAAATAAGTTCAACCGGACAAGGATCAGTTCAACTGTTGAGCCATCAGTTCAACCAACCAAGGATCAGTTCAACTGCTAGCCATCAGTTCAATCGACCAAGAAATTAGTTCAACCGATGGTCAATAATTAGCCTCGAGGAGTCATGCTTTATCACTATTTTTCAAGGAGACTTGTGCCCAATTCCTATTGGTTGAAGACCCATTCGAAAAGGGGCTCAAGGGCTATAAAAGGAGGGCCTCTCCTAGGGTTTTTCATCAATCTCTAAGTGCTCAAAAGCCTCCGCAATGCTACGACTCTCCGATGACTCTACAACGATGAAGTGCTGCCAACAACCCTAGCTTAATTTATATTTATTAGTTGTTGGTATAATTTTATTTTGTCATCTCTTTTATACTGCAATTCTTTATTGAGGTTTTCTATCGTTGCATTTTACATTAATAGAAGAGAGGGTGTGTCTCTCTATCTTTTGCTTTCGAAGTTTTTTTTTAATCGTCTAACTCCTACCTCCAACGAGGAGGAGTGTTTTACTGTTTTGCCCTCCGTGCATGGTCAAGGACCACTAGGGCCTTGGAGTAGTAGCCGAAGCCTACGAACCAAGTAAAAATATTTGTCTTCTTTATTTATTGCTTATCTTTCCACTGCAATTAATTATCTACTCGGGTTTTAACGAACGAACAAAAAAAAAGTTTTTATCGCTATTCACCCCCCCCCCCTCTAGAGATACGCTTCGATCCCACAAATTATTATTAACAAATTAAGTTGTATTTCTCCTAATTCAATTATACCATTAAAATTTCATTAATAACGGTTTAAAACCATTATATTATTATCACAACGACATCAACTTTTTACCGTTGTACCAAATGTTACGAAAATATTTTCATTGACAACGGTTGATTGCACCATTGTCCCAACTATTGTTAAGATAAAAAAATTCTTAAAGACAATAGTTCTGGAAAACCATTATAAAATGCATTGTTGATTAAAAAAATATGCTCAACGATAACGGATACTGTAAAACCATTATCTTTTGTGTTATATGGGTGCTCAAAGACAACAGTTTTGTCAAAAATTATTGTCTTTATCAAAATCACAACGGTTTCTCCTAAACCCGTTGTCTTTGTGGTGTTGTCTTTTAGCATTTTTGTTGTAGTGCTTGTTTCCTTGATGGTCGGTGAAACACCAAACCCTAATTCTCCTAGGTTCGACCAAGGGCACAAAGGAAGAAACCTTTATTCCAAGCCTTGGTCGAATGCTAAATCCACCTTGAGGAAGACTTGGCCAGAGGTCACCACTTCCTTGGGGAGGAGTTGGGCGGACCTAAACAAGAGGGAGCCTTGCTAGGGCCGGCAGAAAAGAAGAAGGAAGAGGGTAGAGAGTTCGGCTATGTTGAGGAAAGGGCCTTAAGGACTTCTATTCATTAGGTTTAGCCTTTATAACCATTTATATAGGCACTAATTTTAATGTATTATAGGTTAGTGGATCAAATCCCTAAGCCCATAACCATTACATCTTAATCTCATCCATTAAACTCTAATTGGGCCCTTAACCAAAAGTTGGCCCTTTTAATTATAACCAAATTGGTTTGGTTTATAATTAAACCTTTTAAGTCCCAACCAGTCTTCTTAAGACATCCTCCTTTCGCATTTCTTATTGACAATATTTTCATATTTGTCATGTGTTTGGTCCAACAAAACTCGATCTCTCTCGATCTTGAGAATCCAATTCTCAAAATTGTTTTAAGTCTCTTCCAAGGATTCATAGTGTGTGTGACCTAATAGGTTATCGATTTATGTTGGCCATCAATAATTAACCATTAATTATGGAATGATCAAGAGTGGCACCTAGTAGTACGTCATGATTCTTAAATAACCCAAAAATCAACGATTGACTCCGGAACCATTTATGAACACTTCAGTAGCTACAGTGAATCGTGTCTCATTCCTTTCACTCATCTTATACCCACTTGGTTCAGGACATGGTCTATGTGACAATCCCCACTAAGCTGACTATGTCACATCTAGCCAAAGTCTTACTTCCTCATCCAGTGTATTTTAATTACTTCGACATCTATCTAAGAGTACCATATCTTGACATGCAAGCTTTGGCTAAAGACTTTGAGTAACAATTCTGATGAGTGGCCATAGGGTATACATCTCCTCGCAAGGAGTGGTGAATCCTTTGTTGTCTATTCAATCACCTTCGGACACTTAGATTTATACCCAATCATCCGTACCCACACCTCTATAGAGAGATGTAGCGACTATGATGTCAAAGTATAAGTCTCCATGACCAAGATGACTTGAATACCTGAAGTCGAAGGAAACTCACACACAATCTACAGTTAGAGCTTCATTGACATATCTTATATGCAGAGAACCATGTGAAGTCTTACAACAGGTCACTTGATGCACGCAAACACGACCTCAAATCTCATGATGGAGACCGTCGAGGACTCGAAGTACGCGCTCGCGCTCACCACCCGCAAGTGCACGGATGTCGTCAAGTAATAAAAGATTATCGATCCCATAGGGACTGGGATTCAAATACCGATATGTTCATTGGTTGTAATTGTTCGGAAGCAAAATATAAAAGGTTGTGATTGCGAGGGTTGTTAGTGGACTAAACTCTAATACGATGTCACACTGAGGAAGAAAGAGCGTGTCGAGATCTTTAAAAGGTGATTCTAGGACTTCGATTTCTCTTGTGTGTCGCAAAACATATTGTCAATTGGGCATTGTCTAAACGTCTAGCTATGGTTTTGTGGAAGGGACATCATACACTCTCCCGATGAGCCATCGCATCTACCGGGAGCTATCTCTGCCTTACAATGACGGGATAGACAGTACGAGGATGCCAAATCAATCCTTGCGACGAACCATTTTCAGTTCCATCGCATCCTTTTACCCATAGTTACAGGAGATCAGGTTTACCCCTAGGTTGCTTATATAAAATTCTCTAAATCTTAGATACGAGGGTTCTCACCCCTCATATCGCCTAAGCACAACAGGTAGAAAACCAAATACACATATATATGGGTATAAACAATTTCCAATTGCAAATTCAAACTCAAAAATAGAATTTAATTTGGACCAACATGTCATTTGCACACAAGCTACTCCCTAATCCTTGAATCGAAAGAACTACTCCATATATAAAAGAGGAGAATAACAAGGCATGTACATGTTCGAATATATCAGAAATAAAATGCAAGAACAAGAAATTACAATGCCTATGTGGCCTTCTCTTCGCCATTGAAGTGCAGAACGTGGACCTCCGGCGGCGTTCTTCCTCCCTGTTGCGAGTTCCCGAAGCTTTTTAGGGCTTCGGTGTGTCATCCCAACAATCGTGCCTCCCTCCTACGGTTTGGGTGGAGCCATCCTTATATAGACATCAAATCGGATCGCTGCGAAATCTGGAAAAAACACTAGCCGCATCAATCTACTGGGCCACCACACAGCCGTGTGTTTCCACACGGCCAGGCCTTGTGCAACCCTAGGGTGGTTGATCTCGCCCATTGGACATGATCGTTTGTAGCCACATGCCCTGGCCGTGTGCCATTCTTCATCTAGATGCAAAATGTCCTTCTTTTGCTTTGAAAGTGCCCCTTTTTCCCTCGAAATGCTATACTGCACGCAAAAGTACAAAGAGCAGACCTCCAAACTAGAAAATGGGAAATGCGTGAAAAATAGAGTGCCATATGTTAGTAATATATATGAGAGATGTCCTAAGGAAATCGCCTTATGTATGAACCATTTATATGATAAATGAAGATTCACTATTTGAGTATACATGTTTTAAGTATTTGATTGGATCTTAAACTCATTTACTGAATGTCCACAATACGATTCACAGCATGAGAGAATTTGTGATTGGATCACAACTAGTGAGTATCTCTACATGTGTAATTGTGATGTATCGAAATTATCCCTAGTCGATGAATTGATGGATTTAGACACCATCAATTCTATCGAGACTAGCACGAGGTATACTCCTTGGTGTATCCCAGCAGCTGATTCTCACTGGCTGGAGACATTGTGATGTCCGGAGTTAATAGTGGATGGTAGTTATGGTAACTAGTTCATTGGAGTGACCAGCCGTAAGACTTCATATGGTTCTCTGCATATATAGATATGTCAATGAAGTTCTTACTGTGGCTTAAGTGCGATGTTCCTTTGAGTTGCGGTATTCAAGTCATCTTGATCATAGAGACTTATGCTTTGACATCTTAAGCAAGCATCTCTAAGGAGATGTGGACCCGGGATGATTGGGTATAAGTCGAAGTGATCGAAGGTGTTTAAATAGCCTATAAAGGATTCACCACTCCTTACGAGGAGATGTATACCCATGGCCTCTCGTTGGATTGTTACTAAAGTCTTTGGCCAAAGCATTACATGTTTAGAGTAAGGAACTCTTCGATACATGTGGAGTAACTAGAATCTGTAGGACGAGGAAATGATACTTGGGCTAGGTGTGACGTAGTCAGCCTATTGGGGACTGACACTATAGGCCATGTCCTGAACCAAGTGGGTATAAGATGAGTGAAGGGAATGGGGCACGATTCATTCGAGCTGCTGAAGTGTTTCAGAAATAGTTCTGGATCAACCGTTGATCTTTTCGGTTAATTGGGGATCATGATGTACTACTAGGTGCCACTCATGATCGTTCTATAATTAATTGTTAATTATAGACGGCCAACATAAACCGAGAACCTATTTGGTCACATGCACAACGAGCGTAATCCAAAGGATTTAAAACGAGCTTGAGAATGAGATTCTCAGACCGAGAGAAACTAGGTTTGGTTGGACCAAATATGAAGCGAGCATGAAATCGTTTCAGTCGCAATGGAAGCGTGGATGGGCCGTGTCTTATGAAGATATAATGGATGAACCAAAATGGTTTGGTTCTAATCTAATGGAGGAGAATAAACCAAAGGGTTTGGTTTATTTTAAACGAATGAACCAAAAGTTGGTTCGGTTCGTTTTAACTTAAAATAAACCATCATGGTTTGGTTTATTTTAACTTATCTTAATGGAGCGGGTTAACGGACCTAATGGTTATGATCCAATAACCATTAAGAGAATTAGTTCTCTATAAAAGAGGGCTTAAGGGATAATTAAGCCCTAATCCAAAAACCCCTAGCCCTAAGGTTGCCGCCCACCTCCTCCTTGGAGCTCTCGGCGCCAACCTATTGCCGCCGCCCAAAGCTCCTCCAACCGGCATCCAGAAGGCTGCTTCCTTCCCCCTCGCCGGCGTCGAGCTGCTGCCGATTAGTGCTCCGGTGATCTCCTTCAAGTTTGGCATCAAGGTGAGCTCTATCTCCCTTGGTTGGCCGGCGCCTATCACCTCCACCAAAGCTGTCCAGTTTTCTGGACAGCATGTTCTCCTCTCGTCGGAGCATCGTTTGGACGACGGTTATAGCTCCGACACTGGCTAACTTACCGAGGATTCGATCTCCAGTAATCCTCTGAGTTCTAGGACGAAGGATTCGTCAATTGGTTGATGAATACCTCTCCGGAGAAGCGAGTTTTGAGAACTCGTATTAGGATCCGTATTTGGATTCAGATCGTGATCATCTCTCGATCACGTCGTCTTCAACACGAGGCTATTAACCCATACGAAGACGAAGCTCGTGGCTTAGCGAAGTCATCCCGAGGAACTCGGCGTGGATACGGATATAGAAGATTCTAGCGAGGATCGTTCCGGTTGATGCCGTTCCCGCTACACGTCATACAAAAGGTATAACGTAGATAAATTTCCTTTTATTGCAAATTTAAATTTACGGTTATGTCTACACTTGTTGTAATATGCATGCGTGTATTGTGTGTGTTGTAATAAATGTAGATTTATTATTTTGGGAGCGTGCTTGAAGCAGATTACGCCGCAAGCTGCCTCCTATGGGATTCAAATCGTCCGGGACTATGAACCATCCCAAGGTGAAAAGTATCGGACGCAAGTGATCTACAATACGTAACCGAACGAAGCATTGTATTTCTAGAAATTTTTTAATTTTGGAAATTTAGAAGTATTTATGAAAATTTTTCAATTTTGGAAAGTCTAGAAGTATTTATGGAAATCTTCCACTTTTGAAAAGTTGGAAGTATTTATGGAAATTGATATTTTCCATAAATAAAATATTTGATTAGATTCTGGAAATTTGTTTCCTAATTTAATCATGATTTAATTTCAGAAATCAAATCTTAAAATATTTTATTTCCATAAGTAGTTTTAATGATTTAGGAAATTGGTTTCCTAAATAGATTTTTCTTAATCAAATAATTCCATGAATAAAATATGTGATTAGATTTGGAAATTTGTTTCTTAATTTAATTATGATTTGATTTGGAGAATCAAATCTTAAACATATTTTATTTCCATAAATAGTTATGACATATAAGGAAATTATATACATGACATAATTGTATGCCATGTAATTGCATTAGATGCATAACATTATGCCATGCGTGTCGTGACATGTAGATGTATGCCATGTATGCCATGCCATGTAGATAATAGTTATTTGCATGCAAAGAGGATTAGACATAAAAACCCTTAAATAATATTAAAGCCTACACTTTCCATTAATATGGTTAGAACCAGAGTTCCGTTTCTTGTTTGGGTTGTTGGACTCTCTCCAAGCCCGGCTCGAACCCGAACATGTTCAAACCATGGAATAGTTTAATACTAATATGGTAAGAGTCAGAGGTCAATCGTTAGCTTTGGTTGTTGGACTCTCTCCAAGCTGGGCTAATTGGTTGAATGCGCTCTAACCATATTAAAACTATTTCCCGATTAATGCGTTGGCTTTAACCTGGAGCATCGGCTTGTTGGACTCTCTCCAAGGTCGATGTAAAGGGAGGTGAAGTTGGGTGCTATTCATATGATGCATACTTGTTAATGTGTTAACAACCCGATGTATGTGTGAACATTCAATTAGTTGATAGCACATTGTGATAGTTGCATATACGTGATATGTAATCGGTATAGTTGATACCTACCGTCGTAGTTATGAATGGCTTGTTGGACTCTCTCCAAGGTTGTTCATAACTATGATGGATATCAGCCCATTCGGAGATGGACCTACGATCTCCCGAAGTGATTTTGGGGTTTTTGAAATTCGAAAAATGAATGGAATTTATAAATGTATAATGATGCATTTTAAATTCATCTTTCTCATATATGTTCGTTTTGTATTTCTAAAATTGATCATGATGTCTTTTAATTTGCGTTACATTTTGGATTCGAATAAATTGACTGGGCCGAGCTTCTTGGACTGGCTTAGAAGCTTGAGAATTGTTCTCAAGGTTGAAAAGCTTGCAAATGTCCTCGAAGCGCCTCTTCCCGCCCGTCCTAGTGACGATGCAACTCTGGACCAATTGTTGGCCTATCAGAAACATGTGAGTGATTCTGAACAAATGAGTTGCATCATGCTAGCCGCGATGGAACCCAAGCTACGAAAGAATCATGAGCATATGGATGCTCATATCGTAGTCCTTCATCTTTGTGAGTTGGTTGATGAGCAAGTGAGATTCGAAAGGTTCGAAGTCTCAAAGCTCCTCTTCACCTCTGAGATGCTAGAAGGTTCATCTATGGTACTGCTCAATATGCTGAAGACTGTGGAGTCTTTTGAGAAGCATGAGCAGGGGACAGTGCTGTTAGTTGATTCCTCGAAGAAAGGTTCTAAGAGGAAGTCAAAGGAACAACAGAAGGGAAAGAAGAGAAGGGCTAAGAAGGTAGAACTAGCACAAAAGGAAACTTGCCATCATTATGGCAAGGAGAGCCATTTGCGAAGAAAGTGCAAGATTTATCTTGAGTCCGTGAAGAAGAATAAGGCATCAGATGCCCCATTTTCTTCAGATATCTTCGTTATTGATTGTCATTCTATTTCCTCAAACACTTGGGTATTGGATACTGGGTGTGGCTCACATATATGTAATGACATACATGGGCTAAGGAATAGAAGAAGACTCGTCAAGGGAGAGTCAAATTTACGTGTTGGGAATGGAGCAAAGGTTGCTGCACTCGCCATCGGAACGTATTTGTTGAAACTCCCTGCAGGACTTGTCTTAGAACTGGACAATTGCTTTTATGTTTTTTCGTTGATAAAGAACATCATTTCTATTTCTTGTTTAAATAGAAATGGGTACAATTTGACTTTTAGTAACAATATTTTTTACATAACTTTGAATGGAGTTCTTTATGGGACTGGAACTTTAAGCAATGGTGTTTATACGTTGGATGTATCCAGTGACATTTGCAATATCGAAGCGAGCAACAAGCGTGCTCGAAAGGATAATCAAATAGACTCCTACATGTGGCATTGTCGTCTTGGCCATGTAAGCAAGAAACACATGTCCGAATTACACCGATGTGGAATTCTGGAATCGTTTGAATTGGATTCATATGATACATGGGAATCATGCTTAAAAGGCAAGATGACTAAGTTACCTCTTACAGGAAAAGGCGAATGAGTGGGAGAGTTACTAGTTCTAATACATACTGATGTATGTGGACCTATGTCAACTCAAGCATTAGGAGGCTATAGCTACTTCATTACCTTCACCGATGATAACTCACGGTTTGGGTATGTGTTCTTGATGAAACACAAGTCTGAAGCCTTTGAAAGGTTCAAAGAGTTCAGAAATGAAGTAGAGAAACAACATGACAAGTGTATTAAAATACTTCGATCGGATCAAGGTGGTGAATACTTGAGTCAGGAGTTTCTTGATTACCTAAGAGACAATGGTATATTGTCTCAATGGACTCCGCCCTATACACCACAGCATAATGGTATATCTGAGAGGCGTAACCGGACCTTGTTGGACATAGTCAGGTCAATGATGAATCATGCGACTCTTCCCAAGACCTTTTGGGGTTATGCACTTCAGACAGCTGTTTACTTGTTAAACAGAATGCCTACCAAGGTAGTCTCAACTACTCTATATGAGATATGGAATAGTAAGAAACCTCATGTATCTTACTTGAAGATATGGGGTTGTCCTGCTTATGTGAAGCGGACTGTATCAGATCATTGGATGCTAAGTCTGATAAATGTCTATTTATTGGATACCCTAAGGAAACAAGGGGTTACTAATTCTATCATCTTGTGGAACAAAAGGTGTTTGTTTCAAGGCATGCTGTGTTTCTAGAGAAAGAGTTTCTCTTGCAAGAAAACAGTGGGAGTGTCGTCGAGCTTGAGGAGGCTCGAGAGACTCAAATAGACATTGATGAGATACCTGGTGAAGCACAACAGCTGACAACTCATAGTGATGAGCAATCGGCTGGACCTATTGTAACACCACATCTTTGTAGATCTGGTAGAACACGCAATATTCCTGAGAGATATGGATTTCTCGTAAGTGAATTGAACGACGTGTTACTCATTGATAATGAGGAGCCTACCAGTTATGAAGAAGTGCTGACAAGTTCAGAAAGGGATAAGTGGCTTGGTGCCATGAAGTCGGAAATGGATTCCATGTATGAAAACAAAGTTTGGAACTTGGTTGACCCACCTGAAGGGATAAAGCCTGTAGGGTGCAAGTGGGTTTTCAAGAAGAAAACCGACATGGATGGTAATGTGATTACCTATAAGGCTAGATTGGTGGCGAAAGGATATCGTCAAAAATAATGTGTTGATTATGACGAAACCTATTCGCCTGTAGCTATGCTTAAATCCATTCGGATGCTCCTGGCCATAGCGGCTCATTATGATTATGAGATATGGCAGATGGATGTGAAAACAACTTTCCTTAATGGAAACCTGCTCGAGGACGTATATATGATACAGCTTGAGGGTTTCACATCAGTTGATAAAACCAAGGTATGCAAATTGCGACGATCCATTTATGGATTGAAGTAAGCATCCAGGAGCTGGAATATCCTGACGAACCTTGTGTGTACAAGAAGGTTAGTGGGAGTGCAATCGTGTTCCTAGTATAATATGTCGATGACATATTACTTATAAGAAACGATGTTTCAGTCTTACAGTCAGTTAAGGTTTGGTTATCCAAGACATTCTCCATGAAAGACCTGGGAGAAGCAACCTACATCCTCGGGATTAAGATCTATAGAGATAGATCGAAACGGTTGCTTGGTCTTTCGCAGTCTACATATATAGACCGAGTGCTAAAGAGGTTTAGAATGTCGGAATCCAAGAAAGGTTTTCTACCCATCAGGCATGGGATACACCTTTCGAAGTCTATGTGTCCGCGCACAGAAGACGAGAGGATTTGCATGAGTAAGATTCCCTATGCATCCGCAATAGGATCTATCATGTATGCTATGTTATGTACGAGGCCCGATGTATCGTATGCTCTGAGTGTCACGAGAAGATACCAGTCTGATCCAGGAATGGATTATTGGGTGGCTATTAAGACGATCCTTAAGTACTTGAGAAGAACTAAGGATGTATTCCTAATATATGGAGAAGGGGACATGGTGATACGCGGGTATACAGATGCCAGCTTCCAGACAGGCAAGGATGATTCCTGGTCTCAGTTTGGATACGTGTTCACCTTGAATGGGGGCGCAGTGAGTTGGAAAAGTTCCAAACAAGACACTGTAGCGGATTCTACCACTGAGGCAGAATACATTGCAGCTTCGGAAGCAGCAAAGGAAACGGTTTGGATCAAGAAGTTCGTTTATGAACTTGGTGTGATTCTAGCCATTGTTGAAGCAATACCGGTCTACTGCGACAACAATGGACCAATTGCACAGGTGAAAGAGCCAAGGTCTCATCAACGATCCAAACATATGCTTCGCCGCTATCATCTTATCAGAGAGATCATCAGTAGGAACGAAATACAAATCGAGAAAATTCCCACTGAAAGGAACTTAGCGGATCCTTTGACTAAGGCATTACCTCAAAATAAGTTTGAGGGTCATGTTAGAGCTTATGGTATTGGATACCGTAGCGATTGGCATTAGGCCAAGTGGGAGTCTGTTAGTAATATATGAGAGATGTCCTAAGGCAATCGCCTTATGTATGAACCATTTATATGATAAATGAAGATTCACTATTTGAGTATACATGTTTTATGTATTTGATTGGATCTTAAACTCATTTACTGAATGTCCACGATACGATTCACAGCATGAGAGAATTTGTGATTGGATCACAACAAGTGAGTATCTCTACATATGTAATTGTGATGTATCGAAATTATCCCTAGTCGATGAATTGATGGATTTGGACACCATCAATTCTGTCGAGACTAGCACGAGGTATACTCCTTGGTGTATCCAGGCAGCTGATTCTCACTGGCTTGAGACATTGTGATGTCTGGAGTTAATCGTGGATGCTAGTTATGGTAACTAGTTCATTGGAGTGACCAGCCGTAAGACTTCATATGGTTCTCTGCATATATAGATATGTCAATGAAGTTCTTACTGTGGCTTAAGTTCGATGTTCCTTTGAGTTGCGGTATTCAAGTCATCTTGATCATAGAGACTTATGCTTTGACATCTTAAGCAAGCATCTCTAAGGAGATGTGGACCCGGGATGATTGGGTATAAGTCGAAGTGATCGAAGGTGTCTGAATAGCCTATAAAGGATTCACCACTCCTTGCGAGGAGATGTATACCCATGGCCTCTCGTCGGATTGTTACTAAAGTCTTTGGCCAAAACATTACATGTTTAGAGTAAGGTACACTTCGATACTTGTGGAGTAACTAGAATCCGTAGGACGAGGAAATGATACTTGGGCTAGGTGTGACGTAGTCAGCCTAATGGGGACTGACACTATAGACCATGTCCTGAACCAAGTGGGTATAAGATGAGTTAAGGGAATGGGCCACGATTCATTCGAGCTGCTGAAGGGTTTCAGAAATAGTTCTGGATCAACCGTTGATCTTTTCGGTTAATTGGGGATCATGATGTACTACTAGGTGCCACTCATGATCGTTCTATAATTAATGGTTAATTATAGACGGACAATATAAACCGAGAACCTATTTGGTCACATGCACAACGAGCGTAATCCAAAGGATTTAAAACGAGCTTGACAATGGGATTCTCAGACCGAGAGAAACTAGATTTGGTTGGACCAAACATGAAGCGAGCATGAAATCATTTCAGTCGCAATGGAAGCGTGGATGGGCCGTGTCTTATGAAGACATAATGGATGAACCAAAATAGTTTGGTTCCAATCCAATGGAGGAGAATAAACCAAAGGGTTTGGTTTATTTTAAACGAATGAACCAAAAGTTGGTTCGGTTCGTTTTAACTTAAAATAAACCATCATGGTTTGGTTTATTTTAACTTATCTTAATGGAGCGGGTTAACGGACCTAATGGTTATGATCCAATAACCATTAAGAGAATTAGTTCTCTATAAAAGAGGGCTTATGGGATAATTAAGACCTAATCCAAAAACCCCTAGCCCTAAGGTTGCCGCCCACCTCCTCCTTGGAGCTCTAGGCGCCAACCTATTGCCGCCGCCCAAAGCTCCTCCAACCGGCATCCAGAAGGCTGCTTCCTTCCCCCTCGCCGGCGTCGAGCTGCTGCCGGTTAGTGCTCCGGTGATCTCTTTCAAGTTTGGCATCAAGGTGAGCTCTATCTCCCTTGGTTGGCCGGCGCCTATCACCTCCACCAAAGCTGTCCAGTTTTCTGGACAGCTTGTTCTCCTCTCGTCGGAGTGTCGTTTGGACACCGGTTAGAGCTCCGACAGCGGCTAACTTACCGGGGATTCTATCTCCGGTAATCCTCTGAGGTGGGGGACGAAGGATTCATCAATTGGTTGACGAATACCTCTCCGGAGAAGCAAGTTTTGAGAACTCGTATTAGGATCGGAATTTGGATTCGGATCGTGATCATCTCTCGATCACGTCGTCTTCAACACGAGGCTAGTAAGCCATACGAAGATGAAGCTCGTGGCTTAGCGAAGTCATCCCGAGGAACTCGGCGTGGATACGGATAGAGACGATTCTTGCCAGGATCGTTCCGGTTGATGCCGTTCCCGCTACACGTCATACGAAAGGTATAACGTAGATAAATTTCCTTTTATTGCAAATTTAAATTTACGGTTATGTCTACACTTGTTGTAATATGCATGCGTGTGTTTTGTGTGTTGTAATAAATGTAGATTGATTATTTTTATTGCTTCCGCTGTATTCATGTTTACGAAACGTGATCGAACACACACGCCGCGGTGCCGGAAACCCAACACCATATGCATGAAACTAACATAAAATGTAATGAGATGTGAGCGAAAACTACTCCTAATACTCTATATGTTTCGCTCACATCACTTCCCCCAGACTTAAATCTTTGCTTGTCCCCAAGCAAACCTCAGTGCCATGAAATTTTAAAAAGGATATCATTACATACTAGAATGTTAACTAAATTTATCAAGTGGTATTTGCAATCAAAGCAAAATAAATATGTTCTAGAAATTCACTAGGTTAGCTCCTCGTGCTCGTGCTAAGTGAATCATTCTTAGGGGATACTCGTTCCATGATGAGTTAGGTCGTCATCCTATAGCTTTCCTAAAGTCTCCGACTCTTAGGCACCTACCTACCCAAAGCGAGGGTCGTTCCCTAGATCTAGCACAAAGTCTCAAAGGCGTGCTCGGTATTGAGAGAAATTGATAGGTGTTTCCCCAGTAACCTAACTCGGTCTCAAAGAGGCACCTAGCCATTTCCACCCACGACAACTAATTTTTATCCCTCATAACTTTCTCTCTCTCTCTTTTTTTCTTTTTCTCTCTCTTTTATTTCTCTTTTCTTTTTATTTCTCTCTTTTATTTTTCTATTCATTGGGATTTTGATTTTTTTGAATTGGCTTACACAATCCGAGCATCTCAAGTATCTAAAATTCCAAGCTAGAGTCACCTGTGGATTCCAAAGTACTAGACTACTGAGATGAATAATAACTAGGTATGTACTAGATTCTCTGTTTCAGAGTGTTTGACATGTATAGGTGTAGAAATAAAAGTTAACTAGTGTAAGTCCAGAACATTCATTAGAGCAAATAAAATAAAATACCACGAGATAAATGAAGTTAAGCTACCTATGGGAACAACTCATGTAAGTAACTTTTAAAAATACAACTGAGGCATCTTTACAAATAACAAAAACTACGTACTTAAAGAAACTCAACAACCTATGCATGAATAAATGAATGCTAATAATAACGAAAATACCAGGAAAGAAACTACTGCTAGAAACAGAATAAAATTTGGTGTCCCCCCCAGACTTAAATGAAAGTATACCTCTAGTATGGTGGACGAGGTGGAAAGTCTGGAAGTCTTGGCATTTCGGGATCCTAGAAGAGCCTGCTGCAAAGTTGCTGATGCCACATGTACATGTGGTCAATCTAAGAGATGGTGGATGCACCGACTCCTCTGTGCTCCTCCTTTTTAAAGAAAATACGGGCCTCGTCGTAGAAGTCCTCGGCCCACTGGAAGTGCTCCCATAAGCCTGTAAACTCCTCCTATGTATAGTAGCTATGATCATCCTGTCACTAACCCTGCATCTGCTGCTCGATGTATATGTCATCGAGGCACGATCGGATCTCCAAGAAATCATAGGCAGAAGTACCTGCATCCTGCTTAAAAATAAGAAAAGAAAATGGTGCAGGTGTAGGCTTTTCACGTGGACTAGCGGTCGTGACACAACCATGTGAAATCACACGGCATGACCGTGTAAAATCACACGGCCTGACCATGTGCACCTCTGGAAGTAAGGGAACGACCGTGTGCAACTCTGGAAGTCAGGGCACGACCATGTGAAAACACATGGCCTGACCGTGTAAAAACACACGACCTAGCCATGCACCCTTTGTTTCTTTTCTCGTGGTGCACAATGGTCTGATTTCTCTCACTCACTTCACTGCATAAACTTAAAATTACTTTTATTTTTACCTAGAAAGTTCTTTCCTTACCTACAAATGCTAAATGCCATAAATCAACGTTCGAATTACAAAAAAATTGAATGCAAAAAAAAAAAAAAAAATCCTAAAAACTAAACATAGGTTGCCTCCCAAGAAGCTCTTTGTTTAAGGTCTTTTAGTTCGACCTTATTCCTACGTTTCATTTGAGGCATTTGAATCATGCTCGTGGGGGAGCAAGATATTTGCTCACCTTATCCCTCCTCCCTTGTGGTTCCTTATCACCATATCTCTTAAATCTTGCTCGTGGAGGGGCAAGATATTTATTGGCTGCCTTCCTTAGTTCGAGAGTGAACATGCTTGTCTTTAAAGAATCATCAGGAGTTTGATCATGATATTCTGTTTCATCCATATGCTGTAAATAATGTAACTCATGATAAATATTCTCACCAAAAGATTGATTAGTAGATTCTATTAGGTCGAATGAAATTTTATCATCACAAATCACTAGATGGGCTTCGTTATTGGTAACTAAAGTTTTGGTGAGGGTTAAGGCAGGCTCTTCTAGACCCTTGAGGTTAGGAGGTGTTCTCGTAGCACAGGCATGTTCTCATAGCAAAACAGATCAAAATGGAGGTTGCTGATGTTGGGATGTACACTGAAAAGTCTATCTTTTACATGAACACCTTTATTTTTGAAATAAGAATCACATGATAATTGTTTGCATATTTATGGTTATGCATATTGTCTGATACATTACAATGTAGATAACATGTTGTGTGGTGTCACACGGGAGATGATGATATCAGTTCCTTGTAGAGTATAAGTAGAGGCTCACAACCAAGATGGTTTTTGACAAACCATTGGTATGGTTGTAGTGTAATTTGGTATTGGTTTGTCTTGACTATAGAATTACACTAGTACACTTTGTATGTATTGGGCAGGACCGACTTAGAGGTGATTCAATTTATTGCTGATTATATAATTGAATCGGACCTCGGATATTATGGTGTACTTGCTCTTAATACTGCTATAATAATGGGCACATGTACTTAGTATTTATTTCTTTGATTTACCAATTGGTGAGATTTATAGATTAAATCTATAGGCTCGGTAAATTGGGAAATGATATTATTTACATGGTGTGATGTTGATTATAGGAGGAAACTGTGTCCTATGTATTAGGATGATGATGTCCCCTTGAGGAGCTCATAAGGATCATTATGTAAACCCTGCAGGTGGACTTGGTCTGACATGATGATAAGGTTTAGTGGTACTACTCATGGAGTTAGATGTTGATTAAGTAATTGTCAGTAAATTAATTAATTGACGGGCATTTGAGATCTTAAACACGGGGAGATATTTATACAATTAATATATGGAGCCCATATTTATTTATGGGGGTTGGTGAGGTAGATCAATGATAATCCTCTAGTGGAATGAATTATCATTAATGGATCAGACTTTATGTGGGCTAGATCCATTGGGTGGCCAAGATCTAACTCCTCCTCATTGTTCCTATTGTAGCCTATTAAAACCCTAATGAAACCCAGATCCAACGAAAAAGATTAAAAGGAGGTTTGAGCAAAATCTATAAAGAGGAGGCAAAGGCTTGAGTGACAACAAATCTTTTAGAGATTAGGTTTTTGGAGTGGGCGGCAAGGTTCATTGAGAGGTTAGGGTCTGGAGTTGGCTTAGAGAGGTTTGGGCGGCACAAGGAATTAGGGTTTTCCTAGGGTTTCCTTGTCCTCCTCTAGTGGCCGGCAGCACCAAACATCCCTCTTCTTCTATCTCTCTTGGTCGGCACCGCCACCATATCTCTTCTTCCCTCAAGTCTTGGCCGGTGGCAAGGGTTAAAGTTCTTCCTTTGGAGCTCTTAGCCGGCGCCCTTCATTCCTCTTCCTCTCCTTGGCCAGCAGCAAGGATCAAGCTTGGAGCTTGGTGGTCGGTTCTAGAAAGGAGAAGAAGTCTTTGATTATCTTCCTTTGTTCATAGCGAACAAGAAAAGGAAGATACGCGATCTAGGAGGTTTCAACACTTGAAGGATCTTTGCCCACACAACATTCAAGAGGAGGAAAGGATATACAATAGAAGATCAAGAGGTATACAAGAGGTATAATCTTGTATATTTTGATTTAGTTCCTTTGTATAATTGTATGTGGCAAATTTACATGGAGCCCGAAGATAAACACAAAAATCGGTTATCCGTACATTATCTATTCTGCGGCTAGTCGAGGAAAAGAGTTAGGTTGCTTGAACAACAAGTTTGTTCAAGAGACCACTCTAATTGAATAGCATGATAATGGATCGATTGCTTCGGTAATCCGTCATCATCTTGGATTAATTTCTTTTAATCCGGGGACGTAGATGGGATCATCATGCACAAGCGACCGAAGCGGGAAGCAATTCCCTACAAGTGGTATCAGAGCCACGGTTTCCAGTTTTGTGTGTTTAGGATTCGAGTACTTTTATACACTTATCATATATTGTATGTGTCGGATGTATGTAGGATGTGTGTAGGCTAACTTTTTGGTTGCAGACATAAGAACCAACTATTATGGCCATATGTGTGTGTATGTGATTTGATGTGTGTAATTGTAATATTATTTGAATCTTCGGGGTTAACGAGGCTAGTATTTAATTTTTGTAATTAAGTACGACATTATTTAGCCACTCTTTTATTTTAGTTTACTTTCGATCTAGATTTCATGTACACTCCTTCGTGGAGTATAGGATCGATGGATGTAAATTAAAATAGTTATTCTCGACTCGGATCTCCGGATGGTTTGTACATGACATAAGGAGGAACGGATGAGATGGCGACACGACGAGAGACATATTGGAGAACAAAAGCCATAATAGTTGGAAAATATTTTTTTTCCATATTTATTACTTCTTGTTTGATATGCATGTCGTGTGCTAGGAAAATTCCTCATTTTAAATTACTAAGTGGGAGAGGGATATTTTTTAAAATTCCCATGGGCTCCATTACGATTTGACATGTGATGCAAACAAACTTGCGTGTCGGCTCTGAGTTCCTTCCTCTCCATCTGATGAATTGGTTTTGCGGATCACAGTGTCAAAAATGGTTATAGGAAATTATTTAGGAGCGTGTGTACTTCACAATCAGAAGGTACATAATCCGAGATAATTGCCTTGGTATCGAGTAATGGTGACACTTAGATGCAAATAAGAGTATCCTCCCCATCGGAGTCACTGCTTTTATTTGTAGGGCCAAAGAGGAACCAACTATTAATTTTATTTGTCAAAAAGTTAGGTTGATAGGATAATAAAAATAATGGGTAAAACCTCCTTTTACAAATGTAGAATTCGTATATGTCCACACTATCATGCATACGATATTCTCTGTGTTTTGTGGTGTTGGTTGATTTTAAAATTTTATTATTTGAGGAATCAATAATTTTTTGAAATCTAATGTTTTGATCTATGTGATTCTTAGTTTTTTCAAAAATGACTTTCAATCCACTTGCTGTGATATTAAAGGAGAATAAACTTACTCGACCCAATTATGTTGATTGGAAAAGGAATCTTGATATTGTCTTGACTGCTGAGGAGTACAAATATGTACTCTTCGAAGAGTGTCCTCCTAAGCCTGCGGATGATTCTAGGGAAAAGGAGAAAGAGAGTTATAAGAAGTGGATTAAGGTTGATGAGATGGCGCGGTGTTACATTTTGGCTTCTATGTCAAATGTATTGCAACATCAGCATCAAGCCATGCCCACTGCTTATGACATGATGCTCAACCTCAAGGAACTTTTCGGACACCAGAATCAAGCTGCGAGGCAGGAAGCCATGAGGAACTTGATGACGACCACCATGATCGAGGGAACACCCGTAAGAGATCATGTTCTCAAGATGATGGCTCATTTGAATGAGCTGGAAGTCCTTGGAGCTGAGATCGATGGGGAAACCCAGGTCAATATCATTCTCCAATCTCTACCTAGGAGTTTTGAGCAGTTTTGCCTGAATTAAAACATGAATAAGAGATTATATTCGTTGGCAAAGCATCTAACAAAACTCCAAGCGGCAGAGGGGCTTTTTCGTCAGAGTGCTCAGGATCAAGCCATGGTTGCTCAGAAGGTTTCTACTTCTAAGCCGAAAGGGAAGATGAAGAAGAAACAAGGTGGAGCAAAGGTGGCGGGAGGATCTCAGGGAGGAGTGAAGAAGCCGAAAGGCAAGTGCTTCACTTGCAAGCAGACTGGACATGGGAAGAAGGACTGCCCCAATCGGAAGCAGAACAAAGGTATATCTTTTGGATCGGTCATTGAAACATGTTTAGCGGTGTTATCTACCGGCACCTGGTGTGTAGATACGGGAGCCACTGATCATGTCTGCAATACTTTGCAGGGGTTCCAGGAAACCAGACAACTAGCTGAGGGGGAGATTACCATTTACTTTGGCGATACTACGAAGGTGGCAGCTGTTGCAGTGGAAGATGTTTATTTATCTTTTGATAGGAATAAAACATTGGTTCTAAAAAATTACCTTTATGTACCTTTATTTAGAAAGAATTTGATTTTGTTTTCTAAATTGTTTTTGGATGGATATTCTATTTCTTTTAATGACAGAGTTGTTATAAAAAGTAATAGGGAGACTATCTGTTCTGGTGCATTGATAGGAAATTTATATACCCTTGAACCAAAAGCTCCCAAAATACAAATAGAAGAAAATAACTCATCTTTTAAATCTAATAAGAGAAAAGAACCTTCGAAAATGTATAGGGATGTATACTGAAAAGTCTATCTTTTGTATGAACATCTTTATTTTGGAATAAGAATCACATGATCATTGTTTGCATATTTTTATAGTTATGCAATATTGTCTAATACTTTACATTGTAGATAATATGGTGTGTGGTGTCACACAGGAGATCATTTTATTGGCCCTTTGAAAAGTATATGTAAAGGCTCACAACCGAGATGACTTTGGACAAACTATCGGAATGGTTGTAGTGTGATTTGGTGTTGGTTTGTCTTGACCATAGAATCACACTAGTGCACTTTGTGTGTATTGAGCAGGACCGACTTAGAGGTGATTCGATTTATTGCTGACTACATAATCAAATCGGACCTCAGATATTATTTAGTACATGCTCTTAATGCCGATATAATAAACGACACATATACTTAGTACTAATCTCTTTGATTTACCAATCGGTGAGATTTATAGATTAAATCGATAGGCTTGGTAAGTTGGGAGATGATATTATTTATATGGTGTGTCGTTGATTATAGGAGTAAATCGTGTCCTATAAATATTAGGATGATGATGTCCACTTGAGGAGCTCATAAGGTTCATCATGTAAACCCTGCAGGTGGACTTGGTCCGGCATGATGAAAAGGTTGAGTGATACTATTCATGGAGTTAGATGTTGATTAATTAATGGTCAGTAAATTAATTAATTGACGGACATTCGAGATCTTAAGCACGGGGAGAAAATGTACAAATAATATATGGAGCCCATATTATCATATGGGGGTTGGTGAAGTAGATCAATGATGATCCTTTAGTGGATTGGATCATCATTAGTGGATCGGACTTTATGTGGGCTTGATCCATGGGTTGCCAAGATCCAACTCCTCCTCATGGTCCCTATTGTAGCCTATTAACACCTCATGAAGCTTAGATCCAATGGATAGAAACAATACTCTAAGATCCATAGGTAGAGATTAAATCTCTAAGATCCGACGGTTGAGATTAAATCTCTAGATCCGACGGTTGAGATTAAATCCCTAGAACCAATGGAGGAGATTAATTCATGACTTATCCCTAACTTTATAAAAGGAGGGCATGGGAGTTAGTATGACCTATCATCAAGAGAGCTAGGGTTTGGGCGACAAGAGAAGGAATCCTAGTTGAGATAGGATTAGGGTTAGGGTTTAAAGGCTAGGGCGGCACCAAATAAGGAAGGTGATTGTTTCTTCTTCTTCCTTCATTGGTCGACGTCCATATTGTTTTCCAGCCCTCTTCCAGCCTTTGGCTAGTGGCCAAGCCTCTCTAAACAAAACTCTAAGATCCATAGGTAGAGATTAAATCTCTAAGATCTGACTGTTGAGATTAAATCTCTAGATCCGACGGTTGATATTAAATTGCTAGAACCAATGGAGGAGATTAATTCATGACATATCCTTAACTCTATAAAAGGAGGGCATGGGAGTTGGCGTGAACTATCATCAAGAGAGCTAGGGTTTGGGCGGCAAGAGAAGGAATCCTAGTTAAGATAGGATTAGGGTTAGGGTTTGGAGGCAAGGGCGGCACCAAATAAGGAAGGTGATTGTTTCTTTTTCTTCCTTCATTGGCCGTCATCCAGATTGATTTCTAGCCCTCTTCCAGCCATTGGCCAGCAGCCAAGCCTCTCTTCTCCCTCTCCTTAGGTGGTGGAGAAAAGATATAGGGCTTCCCTTGGTGTCTTGATTGTTTTCCATCATCTTCTCCTCGTTCTAGTTGGCCAGCGACAAGAAGTTTGTGTGCTCCTTGTTCATTTGTTTTAGGGAAGAGAAAAACCTTGTTTCTATTCTTCCTCTTGCTTTGGAAGAGCAAGGAAGGAAGATTTGCGATCTAGGAGCTTCGACTTTTGGTAGAGCGTTGCCCACACGACATCCAAAAGGAGGAAGGTCATACATTAGAAGATCAAGAGGTATATCTATTCTCTTTTCTCTTTTGTTTGTTGCTTGTTTTTATTTTTCAATTATAAGTATGTTATAAATCTGTAAATGGCTAAATAATACTTGGATCCCGAGCATAAATATAAAAACCAGCGATCCAGACATCGTCTATTCCGCAGCTACTCGTAGAATAGACGATGGTCGCTTGAACAACTAGTTTGTTCAATCGACCTCTCTAAACGAATTGGTATGAGAGCTTCCGGGGCAAAAACCTACAAAATGAACCAAACATATCTTTGGCATCTAAGGTTAGGTCATATTAACCTAAGTAGAATTCAAAGGTTGATAGTTGATGGACCTCTGGGTTCATTAGTGGTGGAAGATTTCCCAACCTGCGAATCTTGCTTGGAAGGTAAAATGACCAAGAGGCCTTTTAAGGCCAAGGGGTATAGTGCCAAAGATGTATTGGAATTGGTTCATTCTGATTTGTGTGGTCCTATGTCTATCCAGGCTAGAGGTGGTTTTGAATATTTTGTCTCTTTTATAGATGATTATTCAAGATATGGATACATTTACTTGATGTGCTGCAAGTCTGAATGGTTTGATTGGTTCAAAGAATTCAAGGCTGATGTGGAGAAATGTCAAGGTAAAAGTATCAAGAAACTACGATTTGATCATGGTGGTGAGTACCTCTTGGGAGAGTTTAGGAATTACTTATCAGAGGCTGAGATTCAATCCCAATTGTCTGCACCTAGCACACCCCAGCAGAATGGTGCAGCGGAGCGAAGGAATAGGACTCTTATGGAGATGGTTAGATCGATGATGAGTTATTCTGAGTTGCTAGATTTTTTCTAGGGGTATGCATTGGATACGACAGTGTATATTCTAAACTTGGTACCATCTAAATCAGTGCCTTCTACTCCTACAGAATTGTGAACTGGACGAAAGCCTAGTCTGAGACATATTCGGATTTGGGGGAGTCCAACATATGTGCTGAAGGCAGATGCTGGTAAGTTGGAACCACGTACAAAAGTGCCCATGTTCGTAGGCTACCCTAGAGGAACAAAAGGTGATTTGTTCTATAGTCCTAGAGATCATAGGGTGATCGTTAGCACGAATGCCAGATTTTTAGAGGAAGACTATGTGATGAACCACAAGCCCATGAGTAAGATTGTTTTGGAGGAATTGAGAGGGGAAGTCACTACTTTAGTACCACCGATACAAGAGGATATACCACAAGTGACTGCACCGCGTGTCATAGAGGATACACAGGTGATACCTCGTCGTAGTGGGAGGGTTGTTAGACAGCCTGATAGATTTATGTTCTTGGGAGAATCTTCTGATTTGGTTCGTGGCGAACTTAAACCTGATCCCTGGACATATGACGAGGCAATCCAAGATAAAGATGCAGTATCTTGGCAAAGTGAAATGAATTCTGAGATAGAATCTATGGATTCAAATTAGGTCTGGGAGCTAGTAGAACCACCCAATGGTGTAAAAACCATTGAATGCAAGTGGATCTACAAAAGAAAGAGAGGAATAGACAGGAAGGTTGAGACCTTCAAAGCAAGGCTTATTCCGAAAGGGTATACTTAGAAGAGGGTATCGATTATGAGGAGACCTTTTCGCTAGTAGTCATTCTTAAGTCTATCCAGATTCTCTTATGTATTATTGCTCATATGGATTATGAGGTGTGGCCGATGGATGTCAAGACAACTTTCCTTAATGGAAGTCTTGAGATAAACATCTATATGGAGCAACCAGAGGGATTCATTGCAAAGGGAAAAGAGCATCTTGTGTGCAAGCTTAATCAGTCCATTTATCGATTGAAGCAATCTTTGAGATCTTCGAACATCCTCTTTGATGAGGTAATCCAGTCTTATGTGTTAGTAATATATGAGAGATGTCCTAAGGCAATCGCCTTATGTATGAACCATTTATATGATAAATGAAGATTCACTATTTGAGTATACATGTTTTATGTATTTGATTGGATCTTAAACTCATTTACTGAAAGTCCACGATACGATTCACAGCATGAGAGAATTTGTTATTGGATCACAACTAGTGAGTATCTCTACATGTGTAATTGTGATGTATCGGAATTATCCCTAGTCGATGAATTGATGAATCTGGACACCATCAATTCTGTTGAGACTAGCACGAGGTATACTCCTTGGTGTATCCAAGCAGCTGATTCTCACTGGCTGGAGACATAGTGATGTCCGGAGTTAATCGTGGATGCTAGTTATGGTAACTAGTTCATTGGAGTGACCAGCCGTAAGACTTCATATGGTTCTCTGCATATATAGATATGTCAATGAAGTTCTTACTGTGGCTTAAGTGCGATGTTCCTTTGACTTGCGGTATTTAAGTCATCTTGATCATGGAGACTTATGCTTTGACATCTTAAGCAAACATCTCTAAGGAGATGTGGACCCGGGATGATTGGGTATAAGTCGAAGTGATCGAAGGTGTTTGAATAGCCTATAAAGGATTCACCACTCCTTGCGAGGAGATGTATACCCATGGCCTCTCGTCGGATTGTTACTAAAGTCTTTGGCCAAAGCATTACATGTTTAGAGTAAGGTACTCTTCGATACATGTGGAGTAACTAGAATCCGTAGGACGAGGAAATGATACTTGGGCTATGTGTGACGTAGTCAGCCTAATGGGGACTGACACAATAGACCATGTCCTGAACCAAGTGGGTATAAGATGAGTGAAGGGAATGGGGCACGATTCATTCGAGCTACTGAAGGGTTTCAGAAATAGTTCTGGATCAACCGTTGATCTTTTCGGTTAATTGGGGATCATGATGTACTACTAGGTGCCACTCATGATCGTTCTATAATTAATGGTTAATTATAGACGGCCGACATAAACCGAGAACCTATTTGGTCACACGCACAACGAGTGTAATCCAAAGGATTTAAAACGAGCTTGAGAATGAGATTCTCAGACCGAGAGAAACTATGTTTGGTTGGACCAAACATAAAGCGAGTATGAAATTGTTTCAGTCGCATTGGAAGCGTGGATGGGCTGCGTCTTATGAAGACGTAATGGATGGACCAAAATGGTTTGGTTCTAATCCTATGGATAAGAATAAACCAAAGGGTTTGGTTTATTTTAAACGAATGAACCAAAAGTTGGTTCGGTTCGTTTTAACTTAAAATAAACCATCATGGTTTGGTTTATTTTAACTTATCTTAATGGAGCGGGTTAACGGGCTTTATGGATATGATCCATTAACCATTAAGAGAATTAGTTCTCTATAAAAGTGGGCTTAAGGGATTGTTAAACCCTAATCCAAAATCAAAACCCTAGCCTCCAAGGAGTTGCCGCCCAACCTGGTTGTGCCGCCCAAGCTCCTTGCCGCCCAGCTTGATTGTGCTGCCGTCAAGACCCTTGCCGGCGTCCAAGCTCCAGCCGGTGAACCTCCGGCGACCCTCCGGTGATCCCCTAAAAGGTTCGGCATCAAGGTGAGCTTTTGTCTCCTTGTTTTGGCCGGCGCCTATCTCCTCCACCAAGCTGTCCAGTTTTCTGGACAGCTTCTTCTCCTCTCGTCGGAGCGTCATTTGGACGACGGTTAGTGCTCCGACAGCGGCTAACATACCGGGGATTTGATCTCCGGTAATCCTCTGAGGTGGAGGACGAAGGATTCGTCAATCGGTTGACGAATACCTCTCCGGAGAAGCAAGTCTTGAGGACTTGTTTTAGGTCCGAATTTGGATTCGGATCGTGATCATCTCTCGATCACGTCGTCTTCAACACGAGGCTAGTAACCCGTACGAAGACGAAGCTCGTGGCTTGGCGAAGTCATCCCGAGGAGTTCGGCGTGGATACGGATAGAGACGATTCTTACGAGGATCGTTCCGGTTGATGTCGTTCCCGCTACACGTCATACGAAAGGTATAACGTAGTTTAATTTCCTTTTATTGCAATTTTAATTTACGGTTATGTCTACACTTGTTGTAATAGCATGCGTGTGTTGTGTGTGTTGTAATAAATAGGAGTATTTATTATTTTTATTGCTTCCGCTGTGCTCATGTTTACGAAACATGATCGAACACACACACGCCGCGGTGCCGGAAACCCAACATTATGGATTTATTCAAAGTCCGGATGAGTCTTGTGTATACAAGAGATGTGACGAAAACGTAGTGGTATTTCTTGTACTATATGTAGAAGACATTTTGTTAATTGACAACAATGTCAAAGTGTTATCAGACGTAAGGGTATGATTGTCCAAACAGTTTGATGTGAAGGACTTGGGAGAAGTGGGACACATCTTTGGGATCAAGGTTATAAGGGATCGCAGGAAAAGGATGTTGTGCTTATCTCAAGAATCATACATAGACACCATTTTAGTTCATTTTAGCATGCAGAACTCCAAGAAAGGTTTTCTACCTTTTAGGCATGGAGTACCTTTATCTAAAGAGATGTGTCCTAGAACATCAAAGGAGATAGAGGAGATGAAGGCGGTTCCTTATGCTTCGGCAGTAGGAAGCCTCATGTATGCCATGCTATGTACGAGGCCGGATATCTGCTTTGCCATGGGCATGGGTAGCAGATATCAAAGTAATTCAGGATAGGGACATTGGACTGTGGTAAAACTTATATTGAAGTACCTGAGAAGGACTAGGGATTATATGCTGGTATACCATGCAAATAAATTACTCCCTGTGGGTTACACAGATTTCAACTTCCAATCAGATAGGGATAATAGTAAGTCTACCTCAGGTTTTGTATTTACTTTGGGAGGTGGAGCCATTGTATGGAGGAGTGTCAAGCAGAAGTACATGGCGGACTCCACCATGGAAGCTGACTATGTGGTAGCCTCTGAGGCAGCCAAAGAAGTTGTATGGCTCAGGAACTTCTTGATGGACTTGGATGTGATTCTTGGTTTGCCCATAACTATCAAAATTTATTATGATAACAGTGGTGTTGTTGCAAACTCGAAGCAACCACAAACCCATAAGGCAAGTAAACACATGAGCTCAAGTACCACTTGATACAAGAAATCGTAAAGCGAGGAGAAGTTGTTGTGGCCAAGATTACATCAGAGGATAACCTAGCAGATCCTTTCACTAAGGCCCTTCCAGCGAGAGATTTTGATAGGCATGTGGAGAGAATGAGAATCAGATGTATGGTAGTATGAGGACAACATAGTCTTTTAGTATAAGAGGGAGATTGTTGGGATGTATACTGAAAAGTCTAACTTTTGTATGAACATATTTATTTTTGAAATAAGAATCACATAATCATTGTTTGCATATTTATGGTTATGCATATTGTCTGATACATTACATTGTAGATAACATGGTGTGTGGTGTCGCACAGAATATAATGTTATCAGTTCCTTGTAGAGTATAAGTAAAGCCTCACAACCAAGATGGTTTTGGACAAACCATTGGCTTGGTATTAGTTTATCATGACCATAAAATTACACTAGTACACTTTGTGTATTAAGAAGGACCGATTTATAGGTGATTCAATTTATACTGACTTTATAATTGAATCGGACCTCGAATATTATGGTGTACATGCTGTTAATCCCAATATAATAACGGGCACATGTACTTAATATTTATTTCTTTGATTTAGAAATGGGCGAGATTTATGGGTTAAATCAATAGGATTGGAAAGTTGGGAAATGATATTATTTACATGGTTTGTTGTTGATTATAGGAGGAAATTGTGTCCTATGTATTAGGATTATGATGTCCCCTAGAGGAGCTCATAAGGATCATCATATAAATCTTGTAGGTGGACATGGTCAAGCATGATGATAAGGCTGAGTGGTACTACTCATGGAGTTAGATGTTAATTAATTAATTATCAGTAAATTAATTAATTAATGAACATTCAATATCTTAAACACAGGGAGATATTTGTACAATTAATATATGGAGTATTGGTAGGAGTGATCCGTGAGGGGAAACTTCGCTTCCCACTTCAACTCGATTGCTTGTTCATGGCGATCCCATCAATGCCCTCGGATTAAAAATTTAATCCTAGACAAAAGGGAACACCCAAGCAACCTTGTCATTGTCGTGCTATTCGTTTAGAGTAGTCACTTGAACAAACTTCTTGTTCAAGCGACCAAACTCTATTCCACGAATAGCCGCGTAATAGACGATGTACGGATCGCCGGCTTTTGTGTTTATGTTCGGGATCCAAGTATTATTTTGTCACAAACAGACTATATCATGTACATAATTAAAAAACAAATACAAACATGTTACAAAAAAGAATAGAGAATCGATATACCTCTCAATCTTCTAATGTATGACCTTCCTCTTTTCGGACGTCGTGTGGGCGACGATCTACCAAATGTTGAAGCTCCTAGATCACCAATCTTCCTTTTTCTCCTCGTTTTGAGCAAGAGGAAGAATAGAAACAAGGCTCTTCTCCTTCCTATTGCCAACCAACAAGCAACAAGGAGATTTCTTGTCGCAGGCCAACAAGGAGAAGGGAGCAGAGTGGTTGTCGGCCAAAAGCTTCAAGGGAGGACCCTAAGCCTTGGTTCCACCAGCCAAGGAGAAGGAGAGGAGGGAGTTTGGTCGTCGGCCAAGGTCTGGAAAAGCTTCAAGGGGTGCCGACAAGCTTGAGGAAGAAGAAGATAAGGAAACTATTTCCTTATTTGGTGCCGCAAAGCTCCAAAACCCTAGCCCTTTTCTTGCCCTTTTCTTCCAATTCCTCTCCACGCCAACCCTAAGACTCCTTTTATAGAGTTTAGGGATAAGCCTTGTTTTAATCTCCACAATTGGTTCTAGGGATTTAATATCAACCGTTGGATCTTAGAGATTTAATCTCTACCTTTGGATCTAGAGTTTTGTTTCTATCCATTGGATCTAAGCTTCATGAGGTTTTAATAGGCTACAATAGGGACCATGAGGAGGAGTTGGATCTTGGCAACCCAATGGATCAAGCCCACATAAAGTCCGATCCATTAATGATTATCCATTCCACTAGAGGATTATCATTGATCTACCTCACCAACCCCCATAAGTTAATATGGGCTCCATATATTATATGTACATTTTATCCCTGTGTTTAAGATCTCGAATGTCCGTCGATTAATTAATTTACTGACTATTAATTAATCAACATCTAACTCCATCAGTAGTACCACTCAACATTTTCATCATGCCGGACCAAGTCCACCTGCAGGGTTTACATGATGAACCTTATGAGCTCCTCAAGGGGACATCATCATCCTAATATATAAGACATAGTTTCCTCCTATAATCAACGACACACCATATAAATAATATAATCTCCCAACTTACCGAGCCTATCAATTTAATCTATAAATCTCCCCCATTGGTAAATCAAAGAGATGAATACTAAGTATATATGCCCATTATTATATCAGGATTAAGAGTATGTACAATATAATATCTGATGTCTGATTCGATTATGTAGTCAGCAATAGATCGAATCACCTCTATGTTGGTCCTTCTCAATACACACAAAGTGCACTAGTGTGATTCTATGGTCAAGACAAACCAATCCCAAATCACACTACAACCATTCCAATGGTTTGTCCAAAGCCATCTCGGTTGTGAGCCTTTACTTATACTTTACAAGGAACCGATAACATGATCTCCTATGTGACACCACACACCATGTTATCTACAATGTAATGTATTATACAATATGCATAGCCATAAAAATATACAAACAATGATCATGTGATTCTTATTTCAAAATAAAGATGTTCATACAAAAGATAGACTTTTCAGTATACATCCCAACAATCTCCTAGTTATACTAAAAGACTATGTTGTCCTCAAACTTCCATACATCTGATCCCCATTCCCTGCACATGCCTATCAAAAGCTCTCGCCGGAAGGGCCTTAGTGAAAGGATCTGTCAGGTTATCCTCCGATGCAATCTTGGCAACAACAACTTCTCCTCTCTTTACGATTTCTCGTATCAGGTGGTACTTGCGCACTATGTGCTTACTTGCCTTATGGGCTCGTGGTTCCTTCGAGTTTGCAATTGCACCACTATTATCACAATCAATTGTGATAGTTCTGGGCAAACCAGGAATGACATCCAAGTCCATCGGAAAGTTCCTGAGCCACACAGCTTCTTTGGCCGCCTCAGAGGTTGCGACATACTCAGCTTCCAAGGTGGAGTCCGCCATGCATTTTTGCTTGACACTCCTCAATACAATGGCTCCACCTCCGAAAGTAAACACAAAACCTGAGGTAGACTTATTGTTATCCCTATTAGATTGGAAGTCGGAATCCGTGTAACCCACAGGGAGTAATTGGTCTGCCTGGTAAACTAGCATATAATCCCTAGTCATTCTCAGGTACTTCAATATATGCTTTACTGTAGTCCAATGTCCCTGTCCTGGATTACTCTGATATCTGCTGACCATGCCCACGGTAAAGCAGATATCTGGTCTCGTAGATAACATCACATACATGAGGCTTCCTCCTGCTGAAGCATAAGGAACCGCCTTCATCTCCTCTATCTCCTCAGATGTTCTAGGACACATCTCCTTAGATAAAGGAACTCCATGTCGTAATGGTAGAAAACCCTTCTTGGAGTTCTGTATGCTAAAACGATCCATAATTGTGTCTATGTATGAAGATTGGGATAAGCACAACACCCATTTCCTACGATCCCTTATAACCTTCATCCCAAGGATGTGTCCCACCTCTCCCAAGTCCTTCATATCAAACTATTTGGACAACAATACCCTTACATCCGATAACACCATGATATTGTTGCCAATTAACAAAATGTCATCTACGTATAGTACAAGAAATACCACTACATTTCCGTCATATCTCTTGTATACACAAACTCATCCGGACATTGAATAAATACATAAGACTGGATTACCTCATCAAAGCAGATGTTCCAAGACCTCGAAGCTTGCTTCAATCCATAAATTAACCGATTAAGCTTACATACAAGATCCTCTTTTCCCTTCGCAATGAATCCCTCTGGTTGCTTCATATAGATGTTTTCCTCAAGACTTCCATTAAGGAAAGTTGTCTTGACATCCATCTGTGACACCTCATAATCCATATGAGATGCTATGCATAAGAGAATCTGGATAGACTTAATCATGGCTATCGGCAAAAAGGTTTCCTCATAATCGATCCCCTCTTTCTGAGTATACCCCTTCGCAACAAGCCTCGCTTTGAAGGTCTCAACCTTCCCATCTATTCCTCTCTTTCTGTTGTATATCCACTTGCATCCAATGGTTTTAACACCATCGGGTGGTTCTACTAGCTCCCAGACCTAATTTGAATCCATAGATTCAATCTCAGCATTCATTGCACTTCGCCAAGATACTACATCATTATCTTGGATTACCTCGTCATATGTCTAGGGATCATGTTCATGTTCGCCAGGGATCAAATAAGAAGATTCTCCCAAAAACATGAATCTATTAGGCTGTCTCACAACCCTCCCACTACGATGAGGTATCACCTGTGTATCCTCTGTGACACGCGGTACAGTGACTTGTGGTATATCCTCTTGTACCGGTGGTACTGAAGAAGTGACTTCCCCTTTTAATTCCTCCAGAACATTTTTACTCTTGGGGTTGTGGCTCATTACATAGTCTTCCTCTAGAAATCTGGCATTAGTGCAAACGATCACCCTTTGATCTCTAGGACTATAAAACAAACCACCTTTTGTTCTTCTAGGATAGCCAACAAACATGCGTACTTCTGTACGAGGTTCCAACTTACCAGCATCTGCCTTCAGTACATGTGCTGGACTCCCTCATATCCGAATATGTCTTAGACTAGGCTTTCGCCCAGTCCACAATTCTATGGGAGTAGAAGGCATTGATTTAGATGGAACGAAGTAAAGAATGTACACCGTCATATCTAGAGCATATCCCCATAACGAATCTGGCAACTCAGAATAACTTACCCTCGATCTGACCATCTCCATTAGAGTCCTATTCCTTCGCTCTGCTACACCATTCTGCTGGGGTGTGCAAGGTGCAGACAATTGGGATTTAATCCCAACCTTTGATAAGTAATTCCTAAACTCTTCCAAGAGGTACTCGCCACCATGATCAGATCGTAGTGTCTTGATACTTTTACCTTGACGTTTCTCCACATCAACCTTGAATTCTTTGAACTTGTCAAAGCATTCAGACTTGCGGCGCATCAGGTAAATGTATCCATATCTTGAGTAATCGTCTATAAAAGAGACGAAATATTCAAAACCACCTCTTGCCTGGATTGATATAGGACCACACAAATCCGAATGAACCAATTTCAACACTACTTTAGATCTTATACCCCATGGCCTTAAAAATGCCTCTGGGTCATTTTACCCTTCAAACAAGATTCGCAGGTTGGGAAAACCTCCAACACTAATGAACCCAGAGGTCTATCAGGTATCAACCTTTGAATTCTGCTTAGGTTAATATGATCAAGCCTAAGATGCCAAAGATATGTTTGGTTCATCATCGAAGATTTTTTTCCCTTATTGGAATTAGAAGATGAGTTATTAACTTCTATTTGCATCGTGAGAGCTTTTGGTTCAAGTGTATACAAATTGTCTACTAATGCACCAGAACAGATAATCTGCCTATTCCTTTTTATAACAACTCTATCATTAAAAGAAATAGATTATCCATCCATAAACAATTTAGAAACCGAAATTAAATTCTTTCTAAATAAAGGTACATAAAGGGAATCTTCCATAACCAAAGTTTTATTTTTCTCAAAAGATAAATAAAACATCTCTCACTACAATAGCCGCCACCATCATGGCATTGCCCAAGTAAACGGTAATCTCTCCCTCAGCTCATCGTCGAGTTTTCTGGAACCCCTGCAAAGTATTGCAGACATGATCAGAGGCTCCCGTATCTACACACCAGGTGCCGGTAGATAACACCGCTAACTATGTTTCAACAACTAGACCAAAGGATATACCTTTATTCTATTTCGGATTGGGACAGTCCTTATTCCAATGTTCATCCTGCTTGTAAGTGAAGTACTTGCCTTTCGGCTTCTTTACTCGTCGCTGAGTTCCTCCCACCAACTTTGCTCCACCTTATTTCTTATTTTTCTTGCCTTTCGGTTTAGAAGTAGAAACCTTTTGGGCAACCATGGCCTGAGTCTGAGCAAGCCTTTCTGTCGGCTGGAGAATGATATCGACCTGGGTTTCCCCTTCGATCTCTGCTCCAAGGACTTCCAGCTCATTCGTAGGATTAGGAGGATACTCTTCGAAAAGTACATATTTGTACTCTTCAGCAGTTAAGACAATATCTAGATTCTTTTCCAATCAACATATTTTGGGTAGAGTAAGCTTATTTTCCTTTAGAATCACAACAAGTGGACTGAAAGTCATTTTTGAAAATCCTAAGAATCACATAGATCATTACTTTAGATTTCAAAAATTTATTGATTCCTCAAACAATAAAATTTTAAAATCAACCAACACCTTAAAACACCGAGAATATCATATGCCACGATCGTGTGGACGTATACGAATTCTACATTTGTAAGAGGAGGTTTTACCCATTAATTTTACTATCTTGTCAACCTAACTTTTTGACAAATATAATTAAAAGTTGGTTTCTCTTTGGCCCTACAAATAAAAGCAGTGACTCCAATGGGGAGGATACTCCTATTTGCATCTAAGTGTTCACCATTACTTGATACCAAGGAAATTATCTCGGGTTATGTGCCTTCCTATGGGGAAGTACACACGCTCCTAAATAATTTCCTATAACCATATCCGACCCTGTGATCCACAAACAAACTCATCCGATGGGGAGGAAGGCACTCAGAGCCGACGCGTAAGTTTGCTTGCATCACATGTCAAATCATAATGGAGGCCGTGGGAATTTATAAAAATATCCCTCTCCCACTTAGTAATTTGAAAATGAGGAATTTTCTAGCCTACGACATGCATATGAAACAATAAGCAATAAATATGAAAAATAAATTATTTTCCAACTATTATGGCTTTTGACTTCAATAGGTCTCCCGTCGCATCGCCATCTCGTCCGCTCCTCCTACGCCATGTACGAGCCATTCGGAGATCCGAGTCGAGACTAAAATCTATTTTAATTTACATCCATCGATCCTATACTCCATGAGGGAGAGTATATGAAATCTAGATCGAAAGTAAACTAAAATAAAAAGAGTGGCTAAACAATGTCGTATCTAATTTACAAAAAATTAAATACTAGCCTCATCAACCCTGAGGATTCAACAAAATATACACATACAACCACATACACACATATGACCATAATAGTCGGATCTTATGCCTGCAACCAAAGAGTTAACCTACGCATATCCTACTATTATCCGACACATATAATATATGGAAAAAATGCATAAGAGTAACCAAATCCTAAATACACAAAACCGGAAACCTTGCTCTGATACCAATTGTTGGTAGGAGTGATCCGTGAGGGGAAACTTCCCTTTCCACTTCAACACGGTCGCTTGTTCATGGCGATCCCATCAATGTCCCCCGATTAAAAATTTAATCCTAGACAAAAGGGAACACCCAAGCAACCTTGTCATCGACGTGCTATTCGTTTAGAGTAGTCACTTGAACAAACTTTTTGTTCAAGCGACAAACCTCTATTCCACGAATAGCCGCAGAATAGACAATGTACGGATCGCTGGCTTTTGTGTTTATGTTCGGGATCCAAGTATTATTTAGCCACAAATAGGATATATCATGTTCATAATTGAAAAACAAATATAAACATGTTACAAAAGAGAATAGAGAATCGATATACCTGTCGATCTTCTAATGTATGACCTTCCTCCTTTCGGACGTCATGTGGGCGACGATCTACCAAAAGTTGAAGCTCCTAGATCACCAATCTTCCTTCCTTGCTCATTCCGAGCAAGAGGAAGAATAGAAAAAAGGCTCTTCTCCTTATAGCCAATCAACAAGCAACAAGGAGATTGCTTACCGCCAGCCAACAAGGAGAAGGGAGAAGAGTGGTTGCCGGCCAAAAGCTTCAAGGGAGGACCCTAAGCCTTGGTTCCACCAGCCAAGGAGAAGGAGAGGAGGGAGTTTGGTCACCGACCAAGTGCTGGAAAAGCTTCAAGGGGCGCCAACAACTCTGATACCACTGTTGGATTTCCTGCATCGCGACGTGTGTGTTTTCGATCACGTTTCGTAAACATGAGCACAACGGAAGCAATAAAAATAATAAATCTATATTTATTACAACACACACATCACACGCATGCATAGTACAACATATGTAGACATAACCATAAATTTAAATTTGCAATAAAAGGAAATTTAACTACGTTATACCTTTCGTATCACGTGTAGCGGGAACGGCATCAACCGGAACGATCCTCGCTAAAATCATCTCTATCCGTATCCACGCCGAGTATCCTCAGGATGACTTTGCTAAGCCACGATATTCGTCTTCATACGGGCTACTAGCCTCGTGTTGAAGACGACGTGATCGAGAGATGATCACGATCCGAATCCAAATTCGGATCCTAAGACGAGTCCTCAAAACTCGCTTCTCCGGAGAGGTATTCGTCAACCGATTGACAAATCCTTCATCCTCCACCTCAGAGGATTACCGGAGATCGAATCCCCGGTAAGTTAGCCACTGTCGGAGCTCTAACCGTCGTCCAAACGACGCTCCGACGAGAGGAGAACAAGCTGTCCAGAAAACTGGACAGCTTTGGTGGAGGAGATAGGCGCCGGCCAACCAAGGGAAGATAGAGCTCACCTTGATGCCAAACCTAAAGAAGATCACCGGAGAATTAGCCGGTAGAAGCTCGACGCCGGCGAGGGGATGGAAGCTTCCTTCTGGACGCCGGTTGGAGGAGCAATGGGCGGCGGCAAGATGTTGGCGCCAAGAACTCCAATGAGGAGGTGGGCGGCAACTTCAACCTAGGGTTTTTTTTTATTAGGGCTTAATTATCCCTTAAGCCCTCTTTTATAGAGAACTAATTCTCTTAATGGTTATTGGATCATAACCATTAGACCCGTTAACCCGCTCCATTAAGATAAGTTAAAATAAACCAAACCATGATGGTTTATTTTAAGTTAAAACGAACCGAACCAACTTTTGTTTCATTCGTTTAAAATAAACCAAACCCTTTGGTTTATTCTCCTCCATTGGATTAGAACCAAACCATTTTGGTTCATCCATTATGTCTTCATAAGACACGGCCCATCCATGCTTCCATTGCGACTGAAACTATTTCATGCTCGCTACATGTTTGGTCCAACCAAATCTAGTTTCTCTCGATCTGAGAATCCCATTCTCAAGCTCGTTTTAAATCCTTCGGATTACGCTCGTTGTGCGTGTGACCAAATAGGTTCTCGGTTTATGTTGGTCGTCTATAATTAACCATTAATTATAGAACGATCATGAGTGACACCTAGTAGTACATCATGATCCCCAATTAATGGAAAAGATCAACGGTTGATCCAGAACTATTTCTGAAACCCTTCAGCAGCTCGAATGATTTGTGCCCCATTCCCTTCACTCATCTTATACCCACTTGGTTCAGGACATGGTCTATAGTGTCAGTCCCCACTAGGCTGACTACGTCACACCTAGCCCAAGTATCATTTCCTCGTCCTACGGATTCTAGTTACTGCACATGTATCGAAGAGTACTTTGCTCTAAACATGTAATGCTTTGGCCAAAGACTTTAGTAACAATCCGACGAGAGGCCATGGGTATACATCTCCTCGCAAGGAGTGGTGAATCCTTTATAGGCTATTCAAACACATTCGATCACTTCGACTTATACCCAATCATCCCGGGTCCACATCTCCTTAGAGATGTTTGCTTAAGATGTCAAAGCATAAGTCTCCATGATCAAGATGACTTGAATACCGCAAGTGAAAGGAACATCGCATTTAAGCTACAGTAAGAACTTCATTGACATATCTATATATGCAGAGAACCATATGAAGTCTTACGGCTGGTCACTCCAATGAACTAGTTACCATAACTAGCATCCACGATTAACTCCGGACATCACAATGTCTCCAGCCAGTGAGAATCAGGTGCTTGGATACACCAAGGAGTATACCTCGTGCTAGTCTCGACAGAATTGATTGTGTCCAAATCCATCAATTCATCGACTAGGGATAATTTCGATACATCACAATTACATATGTAGAGATACTCACTAGTTGTGATCCAATCTCAAATTCTCTCATGCTGTGAATTGTATCGTGGACATTCAGTAAATGAATTTAAAATCCAATCAAATACATAAAACATGTATACTCAAATAGTGAATCTTCATTTATCATATAAATGGTTCATACATAAGGCGATTGCCTTAGGACATCTCTCATATATTACTAACACAATCTTCCTTCCTTGCTCATTCCGAGCAAGAGGAAGAATGGAAAAAAGGCTCTTCTCCTTCCTATAGCCAACCAACAAGCAACAAGGAGATTGCTTGCCGCTAGCCAACAAGGAGAAGGGAGAAGAGTGGTTGCCGGCCAAAAGCTTCAAGGGAGGACCCTAAGCCTTGGTTCCACTGGCCAAGGAGAAGGAGAGGAGGGAGTTTGGTCACCGACCAAGTGCTGGGAAAGCTTCAAGGGGCACCGACAAGCTTGAGGAAGAAGAAGATAAGGAAACTATTTCCTTATTTGGTGTCGCCAAGCTCCAAAACCCTAGCCCCTTGCTTCTTGCCGCCGACTCCAATGCCCTTTTCTTCCAATTACTCTACACGCCAATCCTAAGCCTCCTTTTATAGAGTTTAGGGATAAGCCTTGTTTTAATCTCCACCATTGGCTCTAGGGATTTAATCTCAATCGTCGAATCTAGAGATTTAATCTCAATCGTCGGATCTTAGAGATTTAATCTCTACCTTTGGATCTAGAGTTTTGTTTCTATCCATTGGATCTAAGATTCATGAGGTTTTAATAGGCTACAATAGGGACCATGAGGAGGAGTTGGATCTTGGCCACCAAATTGATCAAGCCCACATAAAGTCTGATCCATTAATGATTATCCATTCCACTAGAGGATTATCATTGATCTACCTCACCAACCCCCATAAGTTAATATGGGCTCCATATATTATATGTATATTTTCTCTCCGTGTTTAAGATCTCGAATGTCCATCGATTAATTAATTTACTGACAATTAATTAATCAACATCTAACTCCATGAGTAGTATCACTCAACCTTTTCATCATGCCGGACCAAGTCCACCTACAGGGTTTACATGATGAACCTTATGAGCTCCTCAAGGGAACATCATCATCCTAATATATAGGACACGGTTTCCTCCTATAATCAACGACAAACCATATAAATAATATCATTTCCTAACTTATCGAGCCTATCGATTTAATCTATAAATTTCGCCCATTGGTAAATCAAAGAGATGAATACTAAGTATATGTGCCCGTTATTATATCGGGATTAAGAGTATGTACAATATAATATTTGAGGTCTAATTCGATTATGTAATCAGCAATAAATCGAATCACCTCTAAGTCGGTCCTACTCAATACACACAAAGTGTGCTAGTGTGATTCTATGGTCAAGACAAACCAATCCCAAATCACACTATAACCATTCCAATGGTTTGTCCAAAGCCATCTCGGTTGTGAGCCTTTACTTATACTTTACAAGGAACCGATAACTTGATCTCCCGTGTGACACCACGCACCATGTTATCTACAATGTAATGTATTAGATAATATGCATAGCCATAAAAATATGCAAACAATGATCATGTGATTCTTATTTCAAAATAAAGATGTTCATACAAAAGATAGACTTTTCAGTATACATCCCATCATGGAGCCCATATTTAATTATGGAAGTTGGTGAGATAGATCAATGATAATCCTCTAGTGGAATGGATTATCATTAATGGATCAGTTTTTAGGTGGGATGGATCCATTTGGTGGCCAAGATCCAACTCCTCCTCCCTTCCTAGGGTCGGCGGCAAATACCCAACCATTTGGGTTTTTGGCTGGCGCCTCCTCCCTCCCCTCCCTTTGGTGGTCGGCACCCTTCTTCCTCAAGCAAGGGCCATTGTATACAAGCAAAGGGAAGCCCTCTCCATCTCTTTGTGACTGGCGGTTAGTGTGCTTTCACCCTTCTTCTTTGGCCGGCGGCAACAACCTCCCTTTGTGGTGGTTCTTTCCTTTGTTCTCCCTTAGGTCGGCGGCAATAAGGAAGGGGAGATCTCCTTGGTGGCTAGCACATGCAAGGGAGAAGGATAAAGGTGCTCAACCAAGAGGAAAAGAAGGGGATAACTTGTGTTGGAGCAAGCAAGAAGGAGAAAAGGTGGTCTAGGTGGCTTCATTTCATGGAAGATCGTTACCCACACAACGTCCAAGAAGAGGATAGGTCATGCAATAGAATATCTAGACGTAAACAAGAGGTATAATTCTTGTTTAAGTTTCTTTCTTGTTCTATGCAATTTGTTTGTAATTGTATGATCATGCACCCTGAAGATAAACACAAAAACCGGTGATCTGTACATCATCTATTCCGCGGCTAATAGAGCATAAGAGTTAGGTTGCTTGAACAACAAGTTTGTTCAAGCGACTACTCGAATCGAATAGCACAATGATGGATCGCTTGCTTGGGTAATCCATCTTCGTCTGGATTAATTTTTTTATTTGGGGACGTATGATAGGATCGCCATGCACAAGCGACCGAAGCGAAGCTTCAACCTTCAGCCTAACCTTACACGGGTCGTGCCTTGCTCTGGCAAAAAATGGCAAAAAGCTAGGCTATGCCTAGAAGGACACACAACTAGCCATGTGTCCTGGCATGACTATGCCTTTTGCCACGACCAACAATGTGTAAAACACACGGTCATGTTGCGGTTCCGCCGTTTTTAGATATTTCTCTTATGGAAAATTCCTAGCTTATTCGTACCTTAATTATGAGATAATTGTGGTAAGATAGGTTCCGTTTAAGCCTCCTAAGATGACCTAATCAAGTGATCTATAAATATATCTCTTGATAATCTTTGGAAAAGAGTTTTTAGGGTTTTCCTTGGTAGTCGTCTTCCTCTTTCTTCTTCTCTTGTCTCCGTCGGTTGGTTAGCACCAATTGGAGACAAAGGCTTGCTACTCTAGGAGTTGTTTTTAGTGATCTCGACGTGGATACTGATAGAGGCAAGGCTCGTTAGTCTTGTTGTGGTTTTGACAGATTCGAAAGAATCTCAAAGGTATAACTTCTTCTTCTCCTTTTGTATGTTTACATGTTATTATGCCAAAGCAAGATTTCCTAGTCCCTAGGGGATGTCTGGGATGTAATGAAAATTATTTTATTCGCTTTATTCCACTTCACATGATCCTGGAATCTCCAACAAGTGGTATCAGAGCCACCTTGTTTGTTTAACATAGATTGCATGTTGTAGGAGAGTATTTAAAGCATGTAAGACATTTTAATATACCTGTGCCATATTTTTCTATATGATAGAGTAGAGTATGCATGATTCTACATATAGGATATGATTGTAACCTAAAAAAAATACCGAGCATGCTCTTGGAAACACCGAAGGTGTTGCCCATGTCGTTAGAGCCTAAGCATAGACTCACATTCACATCGGGAAATTTATTTCCTAATGTGACCCTGGTTTTTCCATATTTAGATTTATTTCCTTTTATAGATGAGACCCATAATAACCTTAAATCCCTCGTGCAAAAATTAGGGCTAACACTTTCCATTAATATGGTTGAACAAGAGTTCTTTTTTGTGTTTGGGTTGTTGGACTCTCTCTAATCCTGACATGACATCGAGCATGTTCAATTCATATGAGATTCAATGTTTATTTTAAATAGTAAGGACCAGAGGTCAATTTTATGTTTGGGTTGTTGGACTCTCTCTAAGCCTGGCTTGTAAATTTGATGTGTTCAAACCATTTAAAATCATTCTCACAATTAATGGGTTGGCCCTAACTGAAAGCATTGATTTGTTGGGCTCTCTCCAAGGTCAATGTGGACAGAGGTGGAATTAGGTGATATGCATTGGATGTATATATGTTAATGAGTTAACAACCTAATGTATATGTGAACATTCAATTAGTTATTAGCATAAAGTGATAGTTATATATTTGATATATAATGGATACTATTGATACCTAACATTATGACTATGAATGATTTGTTGGACTCTCTCCAAGGTTGTTCTTAGTCATAATGGATATCAACCCACTAGAAGATAACCTACCATCTCTTGAATTCAAAGTGAGGGCTATTGAATTTGATAAAAATAGCGGGAGTTTCTTGTTAATGTAAATTTTTTGCATTACTATAAATTCATCTCCCTTATACACCTCTTTTTGTATGTCTAGGTACTAATTAGAACAATATGTCAACCTCCATTAACTTACGTTCAATTTTAGACAACAACAAATTGACTTGGGCAAACTTCTTCGACTGGCTTCGCAACTAGAGAATTCTTCTCAAGACTGAAAAGCTAGCTTATGTCCTTGAAGAGGTTATTCCCCAACCTCCTGCAGACAATGCATCTGGTGACCAAAAGGTGGCTTACCAGAAACATGTCGCTGACTCAGAGATGGCGAGTTGCATTATGCTAGTGTCGATGTCTCCTGAGTTGCAGAAGAAACATGAGCATATGGACGCTAATACAATTGTCTTCCATCTTTCATAGTTGTTCGATGAGCAGGCATGATATGAAAGGTTTGAGGTCACCTAGCTCCTCTTTCACTCGAAGATGTAGGAGGGTTCATCTACAGTGAAGTTTGCACTGAGGATGAATAGCTATATTGAGCAATTGGGATCATTAAGGTTTTTCATGGACCATGAATTATGTATTGACTTAATTCTTCACAATTTGACTAGTAGCTATTCACAATTTATGATGAACTATCGGATGAATAAGATTGAGTCCACAATTCTTTAATTGATTAATATGCTCAAAACTGTGGAGTCATCTGTTAATAAAGAACAGATGGTAGTGATGCTGGTTGACTCCTCAAAGAAAGGTTCTAAGAGGAAGTAAAAAACCAAACCTAAAGGGAAGAAAAAGGCAAAAAAGGATGAATTAACTCCCAAGGGCACCTGTCATCATTGTGGCAAGGATAGACATTGGAAGAGAAACTACAAGCAGTATCCGGAGTCACTGAAGCAGAAAAAGGCATTTGATGCCCAATCTTCTTCAGGTATATTTGTTATTGAATGTCATACTATTTCTTCTAACACTTGGTTATTGGATACTGGGTGTAGCTCACATATTTTTAATGACATACAGGGGTTTAGGCACAGAAGAAGACTTCTTAAGGGAGAAGCAGATCTAAGGGTTGGCAATGGAACAAAAGTTGCTGCGGTAGCCAAGGGTACATATATGTTGCAACTTCCTACGGGTCTAGTTTTAGAGTTGGATGATTGTTTTTATATTCATGCATTAATAAAGAACATTGTTTCTTTTTCATGTTTGAATATGAAAGGTTATAATTTAATGTTTAGTAATAATTATTATTACATTATGTTAAATTGTGTTCTTTATGCTACTGGAATGTTAAATAATGGAATCTACATGTTAGATACATCCAACGAGATATTCAATATCGAATCAAATAGCAAACACGCTAAGTTAGATAATCAGTTAGCCTCACAATTATGGCATTGTCGTCTTGGCCATATAAGCAATGAATGCATGTCCAAACTGCATAAGCTTGGCATTTTGGAGTCTTACGAATCAGATTCATTAGACACATGTGTTTCATGCTTAAATGGAAAGATGACTAAGTTACCTTTTAGTGGAAAAGGCGAACGGGCAGTTGAGGTATTGGTCCTTATACATACTGATGTATGTGGACCAATGTCAACTCATGCCATAGGAGGTTATAGCTACTTCGTTACTTTAACGATGATTATTCACGATATGGGTATTTATATATGTTAAGATTCAAATATGAATCTTTGAAAGGTTTAAAGATTTTAGAAAAGAAGCAGAGAAACAACTTGGGAAAAGTATTAAAGTATTTCGATCAGATCGAGATGGTGAATACTTAAGCCAAAAGTTTCATAATTATCTAAGGAACAATGGCATTTTGTCCCAAAGGACTCCACCTTACATGCCAAACATAATGGTGTGGATGAAAGACGAAACCGAACTTTGGTGGACACGGTTTGGTCAATGATGCAACATGCAAGTCTTCCAAAAACCTTTTGGAGTTACTCACTAGAGACCGTTGTTTACTTGATAAATAGAGTCCCGACTAAGGCAATATCTACTACTCCATATGAGATGTGGAATAGCAGAAAACCTCATTTATCTTATTTAAAGATATGGGGTTGTCTTGCTTATGTGAAGAGGACAGTATCAGACAAGCTAGAGGCTAAATCTAATAAGTGTCTATTTAATGATTACCCTAAGGAAACAAGGGGTTGCCAATTCTATCATCCCTTGGAAGAAAAAGTGTTTATTTCAAGGCATGTTGTATTTTTAGAGAAAGAGTTTCTCTTACAGGAAAACAGTTGGAGTGAGATTGAACTAAGCGTAGTTGAAGAGACTACGATAGACACAGAAGAGAGGCCTAGTCAAGAACCACAGTTGATTACTCATTCAGATGAGGACTAGCTGAACCTGATAATACACTACTTCCTTGTAGATCTAGTAGGACACTTAGGATTCCTGAGGGATATGAATTTCTCATAAGAGAATATAATGACGTGTTGCTCATAGAGGATGAGGAGCCCACCAATTACGAAGAGGTATTGGATAGTTCGGATAGGGATAGGTGGCTAATAGCCATGAAATAGGAAATTGATTCCATTTATGAAAACCAAGTTTGCAACATGTAAGGCACACCCGAAGGCATAACTCCTATAGGGTGCAAGTGGGTTTTCAAGATGAAAATAGACATGGATGGTAATGTTATTACCTATACAGCTAGATTTGTGGCAAAAGGCTATAATCAAAGATAAGGAGTTGATTATGACGAAACCTTTTCACCAGTAGCTATACTTAAATCCATTCGGATACTCCTTGACATAGCGGATCATTATGATTATGAGATATAACAGATGGATGTGAAAATTACTTTCCATAACAGAAACCTATCTGAGGATGTATATATGATACAACTTGAGGGTCTCACATCCATTGACAAAAAAAAAAGTATGCAACCTTCAACTATCCATTTATAAATTGAACCAAGCATCCAGGAGTTGGAATATCCATTTTGATGAGCCAATCAAACAGTTTGATTTATCACAAAATCCAAAGGAGCCCTGTGTGTATAAGAAGGAAAGTGGGAGTGCGATCATGTTCCTAGTATTGTATGTCGATGACATATTGATCATATGAAACGATATTCCTATTTTGCAAACAGTAAAGGTTTGGTTATCCAAAATGTTCTCCATGAAAGACATGGGAGAAGCAACCTATATTTTGGGGATTAAGATATATAAAAATAGATCGAATTGGTTTCTTTTTCTTTCACACTCTTTATACATAAACAAGTGCTAAAATGGTTTAGCATGGAAGAATCCAAGAAAGGTTTTATTCCCATGAGGCATGAGATTCATCTTTCGAAGTCTATGTGCCCATGCACTGAAGACGAGAGGATTCACATGAGTTAGATCCTATATGCATCAGCTATTGGATCGATCATGTGTGCTATGTTATGTACGAGGCCCAATATATCGTACACTTTGAGCATTATGAGTAGATACCAGTCGGATCCTGGTATGGACCATTGGGTGACTGTCAAGACAATCCTCAAGTACTTGAGAAGACTAAAGATTTGTTATTGGTATATGGAGAGGTGATATGGTAGTAAGCGGGTATATTGATACCAGCTTCTAGACAGATAAGGATGATTCCAAATCTCAGTATGGATACATATTCATCTTGAATGGAGGTGCGGTGAGTTGAAAAATTTCCATGGAAGATACCATGGAAATGGAAGTACTTTGCAGCTTCTGAAGTAGTGAATGAGGTGTTCTGGATCAAGAAGTTCATTACTGAACTTGGAGTAGTTCTGAGCATTGTTGAAGCATTACCGGTTTACTGCGACAATAATGGTGCCATTGCATAGGCGAAGGAACCACGATCTCATCAACGATCCAAGCATATACTACGTCTTACCATCTGATCTGAGAGATCATAGTTAGAAGAGATGTACAAATAGTGAAAGTTCCCACTGATAGGAATTTAGCAGATCCCTTGACAAAGCCACTTCCCCAAGAAAAGTTCGAGAGACATATAGAGGCTTATGGTATTAGATACAAAGGTGATTGGCTGTAGGCCAAGTGGGAGTTTGATGTAATTAAGAGGTGTCCTAAGGCAATCGCCTTAAAAGTAATAAAATTCACTATTTGAGTATACATTATCTATATATTTGATTGGATCTTAAACTCATGTACTGAAGTCCACAATACAATGCATGACATGAAAGAAATTGTGATTAGATCACAATTTGTGGGTATCTTATTATGTGTAATCATGCAAGTATTGAAACTATCCCCAGTCGATGAATTGATGAGATTGGACATCATAAATTCTGTAAGACTAGCACTTGTTATGCTTCTTAGTTTATCCAAACATTCGGTACTCACTAAATGGAAACATAGGGATGCTGAGAGTGAACATGTGGATGGTAGTTATGGTAACTAGTTCATTGGAGTTACCTACTATGAGACTTCATATGGTTCTATATGTCGTTGAAGATCTCATTGCAGCTCGAGTGCGAGCTTCCTTAGACTTGAGGTATTCAAGTCACCTTGATCATGATGCCTTATACTTTGACTTCTTCGCAGCCATCTCCATAGGAGGTGTACCTCCGGGATAATTGGGTATAAGCCAAAGTGATCGAAGGTTTTTGAATAGCCCACAGAGGATCCACCACTCCTGATAAAATAGATGTATACCCTAGGCCTCTTGTCAGGATTGTTACTCTGAAGTCTCTAGCCCGAGAAAACATGTTAAGAAGATGGTCTTTTTGGGAACATGTAGAAGTAATTTGAATCCATAGGACAAGGAAACTAACCTGGGCTAGGTGTGACGTAGTCAGCCTAGTGGGGACGAACACATAGGTCATGTCCTGAACTAAGTGGGTATAGGATGAGTGAAAGGAACAAGGCACGAACAACTGTAGCTGCTGAAGGGTTCAGAAATGTTTGGGAACAAGGGACGAACAACCTCACACGACTGTGCCTAACTTGGCATAGGTCGTGCCTTGCTCTGGACAAACATGGCCAAAAGCTGGGATGTGGCCAAAAGGACACATGGCTGGTCATGTGTCCTGGAAAGGCCGGCCATGTGTAAGATACACGACCATGTTGCGATTCCACCATTTTTAGATATTTCTCTTATGGAAATTTCTTGGGTTTTTTTTATCTTAATTATGGGATAATTATGGTAAGATAGGTTCTATTTAAGCCTTCTAAGATAACCTAATCAAGAGATCTATAAATAGATCCCTTGATAATCTTTGGAAAATAGTTTTTTAGGGTTTTTCCTTGATAGTTGTCTTCCTCTTTCTTCTTCTCTTGTCTTTGCCGGTTGGCTAGCACCAATCGGAGACAAAGACTTACTTCTCTAGGAGTTATCTCAGGTGATCCCGGCATGGACACTGATAGAGGCAAGACCCGTTGGTCTTGCTTGTGGTTTCGACAGATTCGAAAGAATCTCGAAGGTATAACTTCTCCTTCTCCTTTTGTGTGTCTACATGTGATTATGCCAAAGCAAGTTTTCCTAGCCACCAAAGGATATCTAGGATGTAATAAAAATTATTTTATTCACTTTATTCCATTGCGCATGATTCTGGAATCTCTAACAAGTATGCAGGTCAAAAAAAGGAGAAAAGCAAGCCTCCTCTTGAGGAAGACAAGTTCGAATCGGGGTTAGACGAAGAGATGTAGACCGAACTAGTTAATCTAGTTCGAAGGTTGATCAAGCATAGATGGCGACAAACCAAGCCAATGAAGGAGAAGAGATCCGACACAAGTCAAAACTTCAAGTTTTACGAGTGCAACAAGAAGGAACACTTCATGTCCAAAGCTAAAGAACAAGTGACCACAAACCAAGAAAGCACTCAACGCAACTTGGGAGGAATCATCGGAGGAAGAATAAAATCAATTCAATAACTTGGTTCTCATTGCATGATCGACTGAGTTCGAGTCCGAGTTTGAAGCCGACAATGAGTCCAAAGGCAACACCGAGTCCGAGTCCAGATTCGACACTGAGCCCAAGTTTGAGTCAAGCCACAGATCCATATCCGGAAGGTGAGTCATTCATTAATTAAAACTTGATATGATGCTATTAAATTTTTGAATAAAAATTTGACTAAATACGAGTCTAAAGTCAGTCGTTGCTTAAGGAGGTTAAAATCCTTAAGTATAAGGCAACCCTATCATCTTCAACTAGTTAAGTTCAAGAGGGAAACTCAACCCAAGTAAAAAAAATTGAGGAAGAGAATTCTCTCTTGAAAGGGCAAATTCAAGAGCTTAGGACATCGTTGGAAAGTTTCACGTTTGGTTCCAAGGGTTTCAACCTAATCCTTGGATCTCAAAGAGCCATGTACAACAAGGTCGGACTCGGGTTTAGAGCAAAAAATAGATCATATATATCACTTGTAAATCATAATAGTAGACGAATCCAAGCTTGGGTCCCTAAGACCAGTTTAACATCGCAACTAGGTTTGACTAAGTATTGGGTTCTCAAAGATCAAATCCACTATGTGGATAAATCGTATCGATTCAATGGTCTAGGGAGAACCAATACTAAATTTGTGTGCTCAGTTACTTGATTAAATTATTTTTGCATGTCAAGTTAGTTATTTCTTGTTTAATTTAGAATGGACTAGATAGGAAAAAAGTAGTTAAACTTGAACAACCTAGTACTAATGTAAGAAACCGAAAAAAAATAATAATAATAATAATACCTTTGTTAATTAATAAATTGTCTTATAGAATTTTTCAAGAATTTTTAGAAATTTTTCTAGATTTAAACGGAAGTTTTATAGATATTTCATGGGGATAAAGCAATCAGGCTTTTGTAAAGCTTGTTTAGACTATCTTCAATGGCTTAATTAATCCGATTCCTTTTCGCAACTTCTCATTCCCGTCGGTTCTTTATTCGGGACTTCTTATTTTTCGATCCCGATCTCTCCTTTCCCCTCCGCTTCATTTCTTCGCCGTCGTCGCCCGAGCGAGACTCGCTCCGTCACCTCTTCACTACCAGACATTGTCTCCGACCACCACGGACAGCCTCGATGGCTTCTTGGTGGGAAAACCGATCGGAGGGGAAGGAGGTCGACGCCTTGCTTCTCCATGATCCAGTGACCGCCGATGGCTCCTTCCGGTGAGAGGTCCGGCTGGAGGGCAGAACGCCGACCGAGTTGTCGGGTGAGGCCCTTCTTCGAGCACGAGTGAGCTACCCTAGCCGATTGTCGCCGGGGTTATGCATCCGTGAGGAGGGGGTTGCTAGTTTTGAGGATTTGCTTTGCCGGAGATCATCGAAATTAGGTAAGGGCTGACTTCTCCATGTCTAATCCCCTGCTATGATTTTCCTTTGGTTGAACGAGGATCTGTATTGGGCAGTGGATTTTTCCGGCGGATTGAACAAGAGGGTAAGAGGAAAGTGGCTGCCGATGGAGGTCAATGCTGATAAGCATAATCCATCTTTTTTTCTGTGTATGTGATTTTGTGGATCGATTGGCAGCCGTGTGATCTGTGGGGTGGATGTCCTATCGATGGAGTTGACTGTGAGAAAGGAGCACCAGTTGAGTGAGGTCGTGAAGGGTTTTATCTATGATGTGGGGGTGGTGCATGTCCTATGGTGTGGGTTGCTACTGGAGAATTGTCGGTAGTGTGACTGTTTGTGAGAGAAGACTCGAGTGGGTAAGTTCTTCATCGGTTTATCTGATGCTTGGATTGTGGTATGATAATTATAGTGGATGTCTTAGTTGAATTGATGTTTAATAGCTGACGAACGAGGTTGTTCTATTGGAGAATACTGATTGTGGATAGATGGTTATAGTGTAATGGAGTTATATGCAGTATAGGAAAGTTGTAAGTTAAGTGTTGTAATTATGGATGTATACTATGTTATAGTTGAACTAGTATTGACTCGATGATTAATAGTTATGGATGAGTTGTTCATGTTTACAATGGTTGGTTGATACTGAAAGATTTGTGAACAATGATATGTGGAAGGGAAGTAGTTAACTGTTGATTTGAGTGTTGATTTGGATTATTGTGAATTGTTAATTTGATCTAGTGTGTATACTTATGGTGATATAGCCGAAGTGATGTTGGATGTGTGATCGAGACTTTAATTAGTATCGAGACAATTGATTTGTATATAATGATCGATATAGGATTTGATTCAATCATTCGATGTACGATAGAACTTAATTATGTTCTATGTTGTGTGCAGGATATTGAATCGAGATCAATTCTTGGACGTGAAGGCAAATTATATTTCGAGATACTCTACATCAACGAGTGGATAATTTCCTACCCTAGTCAGGTAGATGTAATTGCATTCAGATTTAGTCATAGATATGAACATGTTAGGTGTTCATATTATCTTGACCCTTCTCTTATTTATCTTATACTTGATTCTTGTCGTTGGCTATATTTACTACAAGGTTGATATCATATTCCCTTTATTATGATTTAGGGTTATAGATGTGATGTAAATAGGCCTAGATGTTTAGTAGGGTGTAGATGTTGGAGTACGAGTGATGAACCAATTTATAAATTGGCATAAAGGTCATCCATGGGTAGGTAATGCCCTAAATGTTGGGTTTATTTTCAATACCCATATATTGCATACTTATTACCAACCATGTGTTGTGTAATGGTTAAGTGAAGGGTGATTAGTGTGTCGCTACGGACCGGTAGTCGCAGCTTGTTGTGATCAGTCGAGTACAACTCTCTACAGGGTAGAGAGTGCATCGATCAGTTGAGTACGACTCTATATTGGATAGAGAGTTATGATCAATTGAGTACGACTCTCTACAGGATAGAGGGTCCGTCGATCAGTTGAGTACGACTCTTTATAGGATAGAGAGTGTATTGATCAGATGAGTACGACTCTTTGTTGAACAGAGAGTCTGTGGTAGATGGTTGTACGTGTGACAACACATTCATGTTATTTGCATGCATTCTGATGACATAGTCTCCCTTGGGGTTGAGAGAGTCATCAATCATCTTGCCTCCTAGGTTACTCCCCGAGGAGTAACTAGTGTGAGGGAAGAGCATTTGTTGTGCCGCACTCTACCACTATAGACGGTGGTAGTTGGATTTGCGTGCAGTTGTCCTGAGTGTGTGGTACTCGACCACTCATTGGTAGTGTCAGTCGGAGTGGCCAATAGTAGGGACCCCCGTTGTGTAGCAAGCTCTTTACGCTCATATGCTACTTGATCATACTGAAGGTAGGAAACTTCGCTTCCCGCTTAAACTCGGTCGCTTGTTCATGGAGATCCTAGAAAAAAGGCATCACCCAAGCAACCGTTTCATCGTCGTGCTATTCGATTAGAGTAGTCAATTGAACAAACTTGTTGTTCAAGCAACCAACCTCTATTCTACGAATAGCCGCGGAATAGACGATGTACAGATCACCGGCTTTTGTGTTTATATTTGGGGTCCAAGTTATATTAGCCACAAAATAGAATATATAACATACATATAATTGAAGAACAAATTTACACAACTTACAAAAGAATATAAACAAACATTATACCTCTTGATCTTCTATTGTATGTCCTTCCTCCTTTTGGACGTCATGTGGGAGACGATCTACCAAAAGTCGAAGCTCCTAGATCACAAATCTTCCTTCCTTGCTCGCTCCGAAAAAGACGAAGAATAAGAAACAAAGCACTTCTCCTTCATTCAACCAACAACCAAGCTCAAAGCTTGGTGCTTGCCACCGGCCAAGAAGGAGAACAAGGAGATGAAGAAGAGGGCCGGCCAAAAGCTACCAGGGGAAGACCCTAAGCACCAACCAAAGATGAAGGGGAGAAGGTTAGACACCGGCCAAGCCAAGGGGAGAAGAAGAAGGAAGGGCGCCGGCCACCTAAGGAAGAAGAAGAAGAAAAGGAAAAAACTTCCTTATTTGTTGTCACCCACTCCAAAACCCTAGCCTCCAAGCTCCTTACTGCCCAACCCTAATCCTATCTTGTTTCTAATTCCTCTTTCCACCCACCCTAGCCTCTCCTTTTATAGAGTTAGGGATAAGCCTTGTTTTAATCTCCACCATTGGTTCTAGGGATTTAATCTCAACCGTCGTATCTAGAGATTTAATCTCAACCGTCGGTTCTAGAGATTTAATCTCTACCTTTGGATCTAGAGTTTTGTTTTCATCCATTGGATCTAGCCTTCATGAGGTTTTAATAGGCTACAATAGGGACCATGAGGAGGATTTAGATCTTGGCCACCCAATGGATCAAGCCCACATAAAGTCTGATCCATTAATGATAATCCAATCCACTAAAGGATTATCATTGATCTACCTCACCAACCCCGATAAGTTAATATGGGCTCCATATATTATTTGTACATTTTCTCCCCATGTTTAAGAACTCGAATGTCCGTCTATTAATTAATATACTAACCATTAATTAATCAACATCTAACTCCATGAGTAGTACCACTCAACCTTTTCATCACGCCGGACCAAGTCCACCTGCAGGGTTTACATGATGAACCTTAAGAGCTCTTCAAGGGGACATCATCATCCTAATATATAGGACACAGTTTCCTCCTATAATCAACGGCACACCATATAAATAATATCATTTCCCAACTTACTGAGCCTATCGATTTAATCTATAAATCTCGCCCATTGGTAAATCAAAGAAATGAATAATAAGTATATGTGCCCGTTATTATATCGGGATTAAGAGCATGTACAATATAATATCTGAGGTCCGATTCGATTATGTAGTCAACAATAAATCGAATCACCTCTAAGTCGGTCCTACTCATTACACACAAAGTGTACTAGTATGATTCTATGGTCAAGAAAAACCAATACAAAATCACACTACAACCATACCAATGGTTTATCCAAAGCCATCTCGATTGTGAGCTTATACTTATACTTTACAAGGAATCGATAACATGATCTCCCGTGTGACACTACACACCATGTTATCTACAATGTAATGTATTAAACAATATGCATCACCATAAATATGCAAACAATGATCATGTGATTCTTATTTCAAAATAAAGATGTTCATACAAAAATAGACTTTTCAGTATACATCCCAACAATCTCCCACTTATACTAAAAGACTATGATGTCCTCAAACTGCCATACATATGATTCTCATTCCCTCCACATGCCTATCAAAAGCTCTCTCCGGAAGGGCCTTAGTGAAAGGATCTGTTAGGTTATCCTCCGATGCAATCTTGGCCACAGCAACTTCTCCACTCTTTACTATTTCTCATATCAGGTGGTACTTGCACTCTATGTGTTTACTTGCCTTATGGGCTAATGGTTTCTTCGAGTTTGCAACTGCACCACTATTATCACAATAAATTATGATAGTTCTGGGCAGACCAGGAATCACATCCAAGTCCATCAAGAAGATCCTGAGCCACACAACTTCTTTGGCCACCTCAGAGGTTGCCACATACTCAGCTTCCATGGTGGAGTCCGCCACGCATTTCTGCTTGACACTCCTTCATAAAATGCCTCCACCTCCCAAAGTAAATACAAAACCTGAGGTAGACTTACTGTTATCCCTATCTGATTGGAAGTCAGAATCTGTGTAACCCATAGGGAGTAATTGGTCAACCTGGTAAACTAGCTTATAATCCCTAGTCCTTCTCAGGTACTTCAATATATGCTTTACCGCAGTTCAATATCCCTGTCCTGGATTACTCTAATATCTGCTGACCATGTCCATGACAAAGCAGATATCTGGTCTCGTACATAGCATCGCATACATGAGGCTTCCTACTGCCGAAGCATAAGGAACTACCTTCATCTTCTCTATCTCCTCAAACATTCTAGGACACATCTCCTTAGATAAAGGAACTCCATGTCTGAAAGGTAGAAAACCCTTCTTGGAGTTCTGCATGCTAAAACGATCCATAATGGTGTCTATGTATGAAGCTTGAGATAAGAACAACATCCTTTTCTTGCGATCCCTTATAACCTTGATCCCAAGGATGTGTCCCACTTCTCCCAAGTCCTTCATATTTAACTGTTTGGACAACCATATGTTGGATCGATTTGAAATGCTAGAGGGGGGTGAATAGCATTAAAACTTTCTTTTTGTTCGTTCGTTTAAAAATGAGTAGATAATTAATTTGCAGCGGAAAAGATAAGCAATAAAAAGAGAAGATAAATATTTTACTTGGTTTGTAGCCTTCGGCTACTACTCCAAGGCCCTAGTGGTCCTTGAACATGCACGGAGGGCAAAACACTAAAGGAACTCCTCCTCGTTAAAGGTAGGAGTTAATCGATACAAGAAAGAACAAAACTTGAGGTAGAGGGACACTCCCCCTCTCCTCGTTTATGACAAAAGCTCCGAAACAAGTAAATAAACAACTGATATAAAGCTAATACCGACGTACAAAAAATAAAGAAAAGTAAACCTAGATGTCGGAGAAGAAAGACTTCATTGTCGGAGAGATGTAGCTTTGCGGAGGCTTTTGGAAGCTTGGAATTGATGAAGAAACCCTAGGATTGGCCCTCCTTTTATAGCCTTTGAGCCCCTTTTCAACAGGAACCCTAGCCAATCACAATTGAGCACCAATCTCCTTGAAATAGGGTGATAAGCCTTGACTCCTCGTAGCTGATCATTGACCATCAGTCGACTGATGGCCATCATCAGTCGACTGATGGCAGCATCAGTCGAGTGCTGACCTCTGGCAGCCGACTGATTGAAGGCAGTCGAGTCCTCCAAGCTGGCAGTCGACTGATGCTTGCTGCAAGTCAAAGTTAGCTCAAAGAAAACATTATTTCGACGACCTTCGACCATCCGATCTCGACCTAGACAATCGATGGGATGTCTTTGGTCGCATCTATGCTTAAGACCATCCCCGTAAGGAGGATACGACCTCACTTACGCTCGCACACACAAGCTTACCTCGATACTTACCATGTCGCTTTTGCTTTCGGCCTTTTACTCGATTCCTTCGGCTCCCTCCGAAATCACTCGAGTGTTGCCCGACCACCGCGGCTTCCTCCGGGTATCGCTAGCCTTCATCTCTAGCTATAGCAATCTTCTGCACACTCGATTCAGCTCGTGAGATAACGACATGAGCTTAACTTTGTATCGTTTGCTATAATCAAAACTCAGGTTCGACTTAGGTGCCTACTGCACCAACAATCTCCCCCTTTTTCATTTATGGCAAACCCACATACAAAGTTAAGTAAATAGCAAGCATGAAGAATAATGTGCCTTAGAAACAAACAAAAAATAAAGAAGATTAAGTTGGAGTAGTAAGGATTTTCTTCAAGTACTCCCCCTTGAGGAAACCTCCCCCTTGACTGAGGGTGAGTCTTGAAGAAAGACCTTAATCCTCCCCTTTGAGGGTTGCTTTAAGTAATTAATATTACTTAAAGTTGGCCTTAGTAAAACATTTAAGTTAAGAGTTCTTCTTAACTTGGCCCTTTCTCCCCCTTAAGTAAAACATTAAGGGCATAATGTTTTAAAAATAAGTAAAATGTTGATGGCACAAATAAGTTTAAGTTAAGAATTCTCTTAACTTGGCCTTTAATAAGTTTTCAAAACTTAAAGTTAACTTTTGGTTTAAATATAAAGTAAGAGTTAAGTTATCAAAAAAAATTTTGACCCCTTAACTAAGAAAAATTTTGACCCCTTAACTTTGGTCTTTCTCCCCCTTTTGCCATATATCGAAAAGAGTGAGGGTGTGTGTGGAAAACAAAAAATAAGTGTTAAATTTAAAGTCCAAGCTTGTTCCACATTATTTTGAAAATAATATACTGAAAATAAGTTCATCTATAAAATGTTCGACTCATATTTGGCTTGATTGATATAAAAGATCAACCAGTCCTTGTCAGAGTCGGTTAGTATGTATGATTATACTCTGTGGTTCATGGAGATGCACTATCTCTACATTTGGAACCAGGAGTAAGGTCCTAACATCTCACGCCCATCTACGTGGCTAAGTACACAAACACATTAGTCCTATGTGTTGTGAGATATACTGGCTCCTTAAATCTATTGGTGCATGATATCTAAGGTATGTCCTATGCTAGTTCCATAAAAATGAAATTTAAGAAATAGTAGTCAGAAAATATAATTTGCAAGTTCCTATTCTACTACGCACATGCCCAATTTTCATCTTAATAGACTAAATTCGGCTTCGGGTAGGGGTTTAGTAAATAGGTCTGCTAAGTTAGACTTCGATTCGACGTATTTGAGTTGTATGGCTCCATTGGCCATATGTTCTCGAATGAAATGGTGTTTGACCTCTATATGTTTGGTCATAGAGTGACATATCAGATTCTTAGTAAGATTAATTGAACTAATGTTATCTACGTGAAGTTTAGTATTCGTAAAGTCTAACTTAAAGTCGCGGAGAGTGTGCTTCATCCAAATAAGTTGAGTGACACACTCACCCATCGCGATGTATTCGGCTTCGGTGGTAGATAAGGCAACACAGTGTTGCTTCCTACTGCACCAACTCACTAGACTCGAGCCGAGAAGTTGACAACAACCACTCGTGCTCTTTCTATCGAGCTTACTACCGGCATAGTCCGAATCGGAGTAGCCGGTTAGTTCGAACTCGGTAGATCTAGGATACCAAATACCGACATTAAGTGTACCCTTTAGATATCTAAGGATACGCTTGACTAGAGTTAGGTGAGACTCCTTGGCACAGGTTTGGAACCTTGTGCACATACTCACTGCAAATAAAATATCAGGTTGGCTTACAGTTAAGTAAAGGAGACTCCCTATTATGCTCCTATAGTATTTTAAATCAATTGGGTTTCCAATTACATCTTCTTCTATATTAACATTAGTTGCCATTGGGGTATTAATAATTTTAGCGTCTTGCATTCCAAAGTGTTTAATTAATTCCCTAGTATATTTGCGTTGATGTAGGTATATTCCATCTTTAGTTTGTTTAATTTGTAATCCTAAGAAGAAACTTAATTCACCTACTAAATTCATTTCAAATTCACTTTCCATATGTGAAATAAACTCATTTAGTAGGATTGAGGTGGTGGTTCCAAAAATAATATCATCTACGTAGATTTGGGCTATGAATATGTCTTTACCTAAGGTTTTTACGAAAAGGGTTGGGTCAACTACACCTTGGTTAAAGCCTTTGGACTTAAGATAAATTGAAAGTCTCTCGTACCAAGCTCGCAGAGCTTTTTTAAGTCCATAAAGAGCTTTCTTTAACCTAAGGACATGATCGGGTTTATCTAAACTTTCGAAACCGGGGGGTTGACTAACATAAACTTCTTCTTTAATGTATCTATTTAAGAATGTAGATTTCACATCCATTTGAAAGAACTTAAATCCTCGATGTGCTGCATATGCTAATAGCATTCAAATGGACTCTAATCTAGCTACTGGGGCATAGGTCTCGTCGTAATCTAAACCTTCGACTTGACTAAACCCTTTAGCAACTAGTCTAGCTTTATTTCTAACTACTTCACCTTTATCATCAATTTTATATCTAAACACCCACCTTGTTCCAATGATTGTTTTATCTTTAGGTGGTGGTACTAATTCCCATACTTCGTTCCTAGTGAATTGAGCCAACTCTTCTTGCATTGCAATAATCCAATCAGGATCAAGAAGAGCTTGGTCAATAGATTTTGGTTCAATTTTAGAAATCAAAGATATTTGACTAAGGTTTCTGTATGAGGCTCTAGTTCGAACTCCTAGACTTGGATCACCTATCACTTGGTCGATAGGATGATTCGTTTGAGTCCTAGTTGGGTTTGAGTCTACAACTTGATCCATAGGATGGCTTGTTTGAGTTCTAGTTTGATTGGAGTCATCTATCACTTGATCAATAGAGTGACTTGGTTGACTTAGGTTAGGATTAACACTAGACCTGATCTCCGGATCAGAGTTAGGTCTAGTATGAATCGGCTCGCTAATTGGGGTTGCCAGGGGTTTTGTAGGTTCGTGTCCTTCATCGAATACTACATTGATAGTTTCCTTGACTCTAAGGGTGTCATGGTTATATACTCTATAAGCTCTACTTGTAGTCGAGTATCCTAGAAAGATTCTGGTCGTGGTTTTGGATGTATATTTCCCTAGGTAATCTTTAGTGTTTGGGATATGTACCTTACACCCAAATACCCTAAAGTACTTGATGTTAGGTATTTTATCGTGATAAATCTTGTATGAGGTCTTAAGGTGCCTCTTTACCATAAGGATCCTATTCTAGACATACCATTCCGTACTCACGACTTCCGCCCAAAACCTATCAGGTAGGTTATACTCATTAAGCATTGTCCTAGCGGCTTCTTGTAGGGTTCTATTTTTGCGTTCTACTAGGTCATTTTGTTCTGGAGGTCTAGGGCAAGAGAACTCATGGTGGTATCCATTTAGGTTACATAATTCTGTAAACCTATGGTTTTCGAATTCACCACCATGATCAGTCCTAAGTCTTTTGATTTTAATGCTTTGTTGATTTTCTATTAACTTAAATAGGTTGATTAATTGATCTAGGGTATCACTTTTGTGTTTGATGAACCTAACCCAAGTAAATCTGGAGTAGTCATCAATAATGACTAAACATAATTTACTTCCGTTAAGTGACTTAGCTCCGTGTGAATCAAATAGATCCATGTGTAGGAGCTCAAGCACACTTTTGGTTCGTTCTTGATTGTTTACCTTGTTGATGTTGTGTCATAGATTGTTTACCTTGTTGAGAAGCATTACATATTTTATTATCCAAGTTGTTGAGGTTAGGCAAACCTCTGACTAAATCACTCTGACTCATCTTGTTGATGCGTCTTGGGTGTGAGTGACCGAGTCGTCGGTGCCACAACCATGATTCCTCTTGCCGTGTTATACGACACTTAGTTGAGGAGTTAATTAAATTGATAGTGTAAATGTTGTTATTTCTAGTCCCTTTAAGAATTGTTTTAAAGGTTTCGTTTGTATTAATTACGCATTCATTTTCTAGAAATATGACCTTATAGTTATTATCACACAATTGGTTTACACTGAGAAGATTATATTGAAAATTTTCTACTAATAAAACGTTTTGAATGACAAAATTTGAGTTAAGCTCAATATCACCTGATCCGACGATTTTGAGCTTGCCGTTATTTCCGAAGGCTACCGATCCATGTCGTTTGAATCGAAGCTTCGAAAACTTGAGTTGATCTCCGGTCATGTGTCGGGAGCAACCACTGTCCAACATCCATTGATCCTACATGCATGGTAGTTCGATCGGATATTGGATTTATTAAAAATTGGTTGAAAATTATTAACCTAAATCATCTCACCCATGTCTACATGATCAAACATGTTAATCCTATATGTTCTTGTGAGATGACTTCCAATTTTAGTTGAATTAAATTTAATGACTTAAACACTTGTCAACCTTGCGTTAGATTCGAATTTGACCTTAGGCTCATCATGTTACCTTTTCAAGATCATGGCTTCCAGGTCGTGGCGAGGCACAGAGGCCTTCTTTGATCGGAACAACGACCACTTCCTTAGACAAAGCCATTTTCAAGAAAATAGAGACTTGACTCACCTAAGACCACTTCCTAGTCTAACTAGTCTAGGATACGGCGAGGTAGCTTCAGGTAGTTCCGCTCGATCATGTGCACCGAACTAGATACGCCTTATCTAGCCCGAATACACAAGACTCCGCTTTCCTAGCGTACTATCATCTCGTCGCATCCTGGTACTATGTTATCAAGTATTGATGAATTATAGTCCTATCTAACCATTCTAAAAAAAAAATCAAACTAACTAAAAACCTAAGCATGCAATTTCTAAGTTAAAACACAAACAAATTTCGTACTAGCTCCCCCTGGACCATTGATTCGATTCGGTCTCTCCACATAGTGGATTTGGTCCGTGGGAACCCAGTACTGGTTTGATCTTAAGTTTGAAATCAAGGTGGTCTTAGGGACCCATGCTTGGACACGTTTTTTATGTCGACTTACGATTGACATATACGACTTATTGGTCGTGTTTGAGCTATCCCTAGCCCAGCCTTGTTGTACATGACCCTTTGCGATCCAAGTAGGAGGTCAAGTCCTTTGGATCGCAAAGTAAACCTTTCCAATGTATTCCTAAGATCTTCTACTTGACTCTTCAAGAGTGAGTTCTCAACTTCGAGTTTTTCAACCCGAGTTTAGTCCTTCTCTTGAACTCGACTAGTCGAAGAGGTTAGGGAGACCTCGTGTTTGAGGAGTTTAACTTCCTCAACCAGGGTCTCGACCTTTGACTCGGACTTAGCTAACTTTTTATTTAAAAACTTAATTGCACTATAAAGTGTAGTAATAAGAGACCGACTTACCTTGAGTGTATCTTTTGAACCGGATGCGTATCCGTGGCTCGTCTTGAATAGTGCTTCGCAGTCCGACTCGTCTTCGGTTTCCAATTCAAGTTTCGGTTTCGACTCCGTCTCCGATTCCACCGGTTTAGCCATGAGGAGTCGATCGTTATCTTCTTCCTCGGAAGCTTCTTCCCAAGTAGCGTTAAGTGCCTTTTTGTGTTTTGGTGCCTTGCTCTTGAGTTTTGGGCATTCGGACTTAATGTGTCCAAACTTGTTGCATTCATAACATCTTATGTTTGAACTTTTAGGCTTACCTTCGTTGGGTCGAGTGACGGCCCGTTTTCGGCCCTTGACTATCCTCTGAACTAGGTTGACTAGTTCGGCCTCCATTTCCGAGTCGACCTCCGAATCGGACTCATCCTCTTCTTCCTTCGGGGGTGGCTTGCTGGCGGTTTTCTTCTTTGAACCTGCAAATAGTGCTATACCTTTCTCGTGTTCCGAGTTAGACTGCTCATGAAGTTCTAAATCAGAAAAAAGTTCATCTAATCTAAGTTTAGAGAAATCCTTGGAGACCTTGTAGGCATCGACCATGGATGCCCACAAGGTAGTCCTCGGAAAGGAGTTTAGGACATACCTTATAAGGTCGCGGTTTTCGACCTTTTGCCCGATTGGGTGTAGATTGTTGACTATGTCCTGGACGCGAGTCTGGAGTTGTATTGCCATTTCATGTTCCTGCATTTTTAGATTATATAATTTATTAAATAGAAGGTCGCGCTTACATACCTTGGCTTCATCGGTCCCTTTGTGTAGCTCCAGTAGCTTTGTCCATAGGTCCTTTGCGCTGATGAAGGGGCCGACGTGATTTAACTCCTCCTTGGACAAACCGCATTGGAGGATTTGTGTTGCCTTGGCATCGGCTTCGACTTGTCGTTTTGTCACAATGGTCCATTGATCATAACCCAAGGATTCACCTACTTCGTTAGTCGAAAGTGTGAAACCCGTTTGGATTATGATCCACATCTCGATTTGGGTTTTGAGAAAGCATTCCATCTGACCTTTCCAGTAACGGAAATCATCTCCATTGTAAAATGGAGGTCGGACGGTGCTAAAACCCTTGAGATGGGCCATTGGAGCAAAAAAAAAACGAGGAGACTAAAACGAAAACCTAGCAACGACAAAAACACACGAAAGTACCAAGACTTGCATCTTGGATTAGTAGTGCGGAAGAAAATCTAAAAAAGAGATAAAACAGAATTAAAAAAAATAAAAAAAATCTGTAAAATGGCTAGATTGGTGGTTTCACCAAATCATAGCAACCCCCAGCTCTGATACCAATTGTTGGATGGATTTGAAATGCTAGAGGGGGTGAATAGCGTTAAAACTTTCTTTTTGTTCGTTCGTTTAAAAACTGAGTAGATAATTAATTTGCAGCAGAAAAGATAAGCAATAAAAAGAGAAGACAAATATTTTACTTGGTTCGTAGCCTTCGGCTACTACTCCAAGGCCCTAGTGGTCCTTGACCACGCACGGAGGGCAAAACACTAAACGAACTCCTCCTCGTTGGAGGTAGGAGTTAATCGATACAAGAAAGAACAAAACTTGAGGTAGAGGGACACTCCCCCTCTCCTCGTTTACGATAAAAGCTCCGAAACAAGTAAATAAACAACTGATATAAAGCTAATACCGACGTACAAAAAATAAAGAAAATTAAACCTAGACGTCGGAGAAGAAAGACTTCATTGTCAGAGAGTTGTAGCTTTGCGGAGGCTTTTGGAAGCTTGGAATTGATGAAGAAACCCTATGATTTGCCCTCCTTTTATAGACTTTGAGCCCCTTTTCGAGAGGAACCCTAGCCAATCACAATTGAGCACCAATCTCTTTGAAATGGGGTGATAAGCCTTGACTCCTCGAAGCTGATCATTGACCATCAGTCGACTGATGGCCATCATCAGTCGACTGATGGCAGCATCAGTCGAGTGCTGACCTCCGGCAATCGACTGATTGACGGCAGTCGAGTCCTCCAAGCTGGCAGTCGACTGATGCTTGCTGCAAGTCAAAGTTAGCTCAAAGAAAACATTATTTCGACGGCCTTCGACCGTCCGATCTCGACCTAGACCATCGATGGGATGTCTTTGGTCGGATCTACGCTTAAGACCATCCCCGTAAGGAGGATACGACCTCACTTACGCTCGCACACACGAGCTTACCTCGATACTTACCATGTCGCTTTTGCTTCTGGCCTTCCACTCGATTCATTCGGCTCCCTCCGAAATCACTTGAGTGTCGCCCGACCACCGCGGCTTCCTCTGGGTGTCGCTAGCCTTCAGCTCTAGCTATAGCAATCTTCTGCACACTCAATTCAGCTCGTGAGATAACGACATGAGCTTAACTTTGTATCGTTTGCTATAATCAAAACTCAGGTTCGACTTAGGTGCCTACTACACCAACACCATACCCTTACGTCCGATAACACCTTGACATTTTTTCCAATTAACAAAATGTCATCTACGTATAGTACAAGAAATACCACTACGTTTCCGTCACATCTCTTCTATACACAAGACTCATCCAGACTTTGAATAAATCCATAAGACTAGATTACCACATCAAAGCGGATGTTCCAAGACCTCGAAACTTGCTTCAATCCATAAATGGACCGATTAAGCTTACACACAAGATGTTCTTTGCCCTTTGCAAAGAATCCCTTTGGTTGCTTCATATAGATGTTTTCCTCAACACTTCCATTAAAGAAAAGTTGTCTTGACATCCATCTTCCACTCCTCATTATCCATTGAGCTGCAATGCATAAGAGAATTCGGAAAGACTGAAGCATGGCCACCGGTGAAAAAGTTTCCTCATAATCGATACCCTCTTTCTGAGTATACCACTTCGCAACAAGCCTCGCTTTGAAGGTCTCAACCTTCCCGTCTATTCCTCTCTTTCTTTTATAGATCCACTGGCATCCAATGGTTTTTACACCATCGGGTGGTTCCACTAGCTCCCAGACCAAATTTGAATCCATAGATTCAATCTCAGCATTCATTGCACTTTGCCAAGATACTGCATCTTTATCTTGGATTGCCTCGTCATATGTCCAGGGATCAGGTTCATGTTCACCAGGGACCAAATTAGAAGATTCCCCCAAGAACATGAATCTATCAGGCTGTCTCACAACCCTCCCACTATGAAGAGGTATCACCTCTGTATCCTCTGTGACACGCGGTGCAGTGACTTGTGGTATATCCTCTTGTACCGGTGGTACTGAAGAAGTGACTTCCCCTTTCAATTCCTCCAGAACAATCTTACTCATGGGCTTATGGTTCATCACATAGTCTTCCTCTAGAAATCTGGCGTTCGTGCTAACGATCACCCTCTGATCTCTAGGACTATAAAATAAATCACCTTTCATTCTTCTAGGATAGCCAACGAACATGCACACTTCTGTACGAGGTTCCAACTTACCAGCATCTGCCTTCAGCACATGTGCTGGACTCCCCCAAATCTGAATATGTCTTAGACTAGGCTTTCGCCCAGTCCATAATTCTGTGGGAGTAGAAGGCACTGATTTAGATGGGACCAAGTTCAGAATATACACCGCCGTATCTAGAGCATATCCCTAGAACGAATCTGGCAACTCAGAATAACTCATCATCAATCTAAGCATCTCCATAAGAGTCTTATTCCTTCGCTCTGCTACAACATTCTGCTGGGGTGTGCCAAGTGCAGACAATTGGGATTGAATCCTAGCCTCTGATAAGTAATTCCTAAATTCTCCCAAGAGGTACTCACCACCACGATCAGATCGTAGTGTCTTGATACTTTTACCTTGACGTTTCTCCGCATCAGCCTTGAATTCTTTGAACTTGTCAAAGTATTCAGACTTGTGGCGCATCAAGTAAATGTATCCATATCTCGAATAATCATCTATAAAAGAGACGAAATACTCAAAACCACCTCTAGCCTGGATAGACATAGGACCACACAAATGAGAATGAACCAATTCTAACACATCTTTGGCTCTATACCCCTTGGCCTTAAAAGGCCTCTTGGTCATTTTACCCTCCAAGCAAGATTCGCAGGTTGAGAAATCTTCCACCACTAATGAACCCAGAGGTCCATCAGCTATCAACCTTTGAATTCTGCTTAGGTTAATATGACCAAGTCTTAGATGCCAAAGATATGTTTGGTTCATCTACGAGGTTCTTTTCTCTTATTGGAATTAGAAGATGTGTTATTAACTTCAATTTGCATCGTGGGAGCTTTTGGTTCAATTGTGTATAAAATTCCTATCAATGCACCTGAACAAACAATCTCCCTATTCCTTTTTATAACAACTCTGTCATTAAAAGAAATAGAATATCCATCCATAAACAATTTAGAAACCGAAATTAAATTCTTTCTAAATAAAGGTACATAAAGGCAATTCTTAAGAACCAAAACTTTATTTTTCTTAAAAGATAAATAAACATCTCCCACTGCAACAGCCGCCACCTTCGTGGCATCGCCCAAGTATATAGTAATCTCCCCCTGAGCCAGTCGTCTATTTTCCTGAAACCCCTACAAAGTATTGCAGACATAATTAGTGGCTCCCGTATCTACACACCAGGTGCCGGTAGATAACACTGCTAAACATATTTCAACAACTAGACCAAAAGATATACCTTTGTTCTGCTTCCAGTTGGGGGAGCCCTTCTTCCATTGTCCAGTCTGCTTACAAGTGAAGCACTTGCCTTTTGGCTTCTTCACTCCTCCCTGAGTTCCTCTCACCGCCTTTGCCCCAGCTTGTTTCTTCTTCTTCTAGCCTTTCGGCTTAGAAGTAGAAACCTTTTGGGCAACCATGGCTTGTGCCTAAGCACTCTGATGAAATAGCCCCTCTGTCGCCTGGAGTTCTGTCAGAAGCTCCGCCAATGAATACAACCTCTTGTTCATGTTGTAGTTCAGGCGAAACTACTCAAAACTCCTAGGTAGAGACTGGAGAATGATATCAACTTGGGTTTCCCCATCGATCTCAGCTCCGAGGACTTCCAACTCATTCAAACGAGCCATCATCTTGAGAACATGATCCCTCATGGGTGTTCCCTCGATCATGGTGGTCATCATCATGTTCCTCATGGCTTCCTGCCTAGCAGCCCGATTCTGGTGTCCAAAAAGCTCTTTGAGATTGAGCATCATGTCATAAGCAGTGGGCATGACTTGATGTTGATGTTACAATACATTTGAAATAGATGCCAAAATGTAACATTGCGCCATCTCATCGGCCTTCATCCACTTCTTATTACTCTCCTTCTCCTTTTCCCCAGAATCATCCGTAGGCTTAGGAGGGCACTCTTCGAGGAGTACATATTTGTATTCCTCAATAGACAAGAAAATGTCAAGATTCCTCTTCCAATCAACATAGTTGGGTCCAGTAAGTTTATTTTCTTTCAGTATCACAACAAGCGGGTTGAAAGTCATTTTGAAAGAAAACCTAAGAATCTCATAGATCAAAACATTAGATTTCAAAAAATTATTGATTCCTCAAACAATAAAATTTTAAAATCAAACAACACCTCAAAACACTGAGAATATCGTATGCCACGATAGTGTGGACGTATACGAATTCTATATTTGTATGAGGTGGTTTTACCCATTAATTTTACTATCTTGTAAACCTATCTTTTCGACAAGTAAAATTAATAGTTTGTTCCTCTTTGGCCCTACAAATAAAAGCAGTGACTCTGATGGGGAGGATACTTATATTTGTATCTAAGTGTTCACCATTACTCGGTACAAAGGTAATTATCTCGGGTTATATGCCTTCCGATGGGGAAGTACACACGCTCCATAATAATTTCCTGTAACCATATTTGACCTTGTGATCCGCAAATAAACCCATCCGATGGGGAGGAAGGCACTCAGAGCCGAAGCACAAGTTTGTTTGCATCACATGTCAAATCGTAATGGAGGCCGTGGGAATTTATAAAAATATCCCTCTTCCACTTAGTAATTTAAAATTGAGGAATTTTCTAGCCTACGACATGCATATCAAACAATAAGAAATAAATATGAAAAATAAATATTTTCCAACTATTATGGCTTTTGTCTTCAATATGTCTCCCGTCGTATCGTCATCTCATCCGCTCCTCTCTACGCCATGTACGAGCCATCCGGAGATCCGAGCCGAGACTAAAAAATATTTTAATTTACATCCATCGATCTTATAGTCCACGAGGGAGTGTACATGAAATCTAGATCAAAAGTAAACTAAAATAAAAAGAGTGGCTAAACAATGTCGTATCTAATTACAAAAATTAAATACTAGTCTTGTCAACCCCGACGATTCAACAAAATATACAATTACACACATACAATCACATACACACATATGACCATAATAGTTGGATCCTATGCCTGCAACCAAAGAGTTAACCTACGCATATCCTACTATTATCCGACACATATAATATATTAAAAGTGCATAAAAGTAACCGAATCCTAAACACACAAAACCGAAAATCGTGGCTCTGATACCACTTGAAGGTAGGAAACTTCGCTTCCCACTTCAACTCGGTCGCTTGTTCATGGCGATCCCATCGACGTCCCTGGATTAAAAAAAAATTAATCCTAGGCAAAAGGGATTACCTAAGTAACTGTTTCATCGTTGTGCTATTCGATTAGAGTAGTCACTTTAACAAACTTGTTGTTCAAGCAACCAACCTGTATTTTACGAATAGCCACGGAATAGACGATGTAAGGATTGCCGACTTTTGTGTTTATATTCGGGGTCCAAGTTATATTAGCCACAAAATAGAATATATAACATACATATAATTGATGTGTTGGACTTTTCGAGCCACAAAAACCACTTTTTGCGTTGCGGAAACCTCGAAAGCCCGACCACGGATCAGTGTGAAGATGTATTAAAACTAAAACATGTATGTGTTTACTAAAAACCCTAGATCTACCTTAGATCTAGAAGGTGAGATCATTACCCTCGATGCGACGCCCTTGGCAAATCCCACTCCTCCAACAGCTTCGCCGGAACTCAAGAGCGTCAAGTGCACACTCCTCTATTGGTATCTACACAAGCAATAGGTGGAGAAAACACACCCTTGAGTGTGCTAGCACCCTATGGATGGTTCGGCCAAAGAGAGGGATGGGAGAGAAAGCTTGAGAGGAAGATGATCCAAGGAAGAAGATGAAGTTGTGTAACTCACAAAAATGAATTACCCCATCTAATGGAGTGGTCAGCCACTTCAAGGCTTGGGAGGTTACATGCATGCATGTAACTCCTCCAAGAGCCAATGGCACTTGGTCTCCCTCATGAGATGGCACCACATGCTAAGTCAATGATGATGTGGAGCATTATCATTGGCTGGCCATGCCAAGTCATCATCATGACATGGCATTTGGTCAAGTCAGACTTGACCTTTCAACTTCCCTCTCAAGTCAAGTCAAACTTGACCTCTTATCTCCCATGGTTGATCAAATCCAACCATTTGATTCAAGTCAATTTAATTTAGTGAATTTCTATTCATTAATTTAAATTGATTTGATGAATCAAATCTAAATTAGACTCATTCAACACTTGAATCAAATTGAGTCTAACTCAATTAGTCTAATTAGGATTACTCTTAATCCAATTTGGTTCATCCCATGAACCTAATCCTCATGGTTCATTATATGAACCTAATATCCATCTAATTTCTCTTTGTGTGTGACCCTATAGGTTCTTGTAACGTTGGCAATGTCCCTAAACCGATTTAGAAACATAAGCAATGAGCGGTATCTAGCAACACATCATTGCTACCCAAGTTACAAGAATGTTGAGCTCCAACATCACCTTTGTGACTACTAATTGTGACTCTCACAATATGTGACAATATCCCTCTGTCCTTGACATCTAGATTGACCAATTGAGGCATAGACCGTGTCATCCTCGGTACAATCTATATCTTGAACTCCAAGTAGACTCACTCTAATCAAATGAGTTGAATATCTCATATTGACTAATTTGGTCATGGCCATGCACTTCATAGTCTCACTCTATCAAGAATATCGATGTCACTCCCGTCATATAGGAGGGATAGATCCCATCTACATCACTCACATCCCTCTGCATAATTTGTTACATACCCAGTAATCGACTTTATAGTCGACCCATTTACGGGTGACGTTTGACGAAGCCAAAGTATGCAACTCCTTATTTAGGGAACCATGGTGACTTCAGGTCTAAGGACTAATAGTCATACTAATAGCCACATGAAAAAATATATGACACACATATAATGATCCATGATACTTTCTCATGGCGGGTCATTCAGTATACATTTTCCAATGCATATCCATGTGTCAACTTGATATCTCATATCCATGACTTGTGAGATCAAGTAATCGTGTTGACCTACATGCTAGTCTCTATGTATTAACATTGTCCCTGAATGTTAATAATTGACTAGGAATGATTAAGAGTAGTGTTCTCTATATCATCACATTATCGATTCAACCAATCGATTGATATAGATAAGAACCTACTACTCAAGGACATTATTATATTTGGTTATTTGGCACCAATACAAGTAAATATAATAACCATGCCTTTATAAATAGGAATATGATACAATAAAGTCCATACAATAATCATCACATGAATGACTCTAGGGCTTTAATTAACAATCTCCCACTAGCACTAGTGTCAATCACCGTAGTATCTAATATCCAATGACCTAGTGTGACCATCATGCTTTTCCTATGCCAAAGCCTTGGTCAAGGGATCTGCGATGTTAGCCTCTGTGGGTACTCTACAAATCTTCACATCTCCTCTATCGATAATCTCTCGAATGAGATGGAAGCGTCGTAGTATGTGTTTTGTCCGCTGGTGTGAGCAAGGTTCCTTAGCCTGTGCAATCGCTCCATTGTTGTCACAATAGAGCTCTATGGGATCTGCTATGATAGGAACCACCCCAAGCTGAGTAATGAACTTGCGGATCCAAACTGCCTCCATTGCTGCCTCAGATGCAGCAATATACTCGGCTTCTATTGTAGAATCAGCAACTGTGTCCTGCTTCGAACTCTTCCAGCTCACAACGCCACCATTCAAGCAAAACACGAACCCTGACTATGATCTATAATCATCCTGGTCAGTTTGGAAGCTGGCATCGCTGTAACCCTTTACAGCTAGCTCCTCATCTGCTCTAAATATCAAGAAATATTCTTTAGTCCTTCTCAAGTACTTAAGAATATTCTTGACTGCTATCCAGTGATGCTCACCTGGATCTGACTGGTAAATACTCGTCATGCTCAAAGGATACGAGACATCAGGACGAGTACATAGCATGACGTAAATGATAGATCCTATAGCAGATGCGTAAGGGATCTTATCCATGCGGTCTCTCTCCTCTCTAGAAGAGGGACTTTAAGTCCTCGAAAGACTCACACCATGTGATATCGGCAGAAGTCCCTTCTTGGAATTTTGCATGGCAAATGGTAGTAATACCGTGTCAATGTATGTACTCTGACTTAGGGCAAGCAATCTCTTAGATGTATCTCAATAGATCTTGATGCCTAGAATACATAATGCTTCACCTAAGTCCTTCATTGAGAAGCACGTCCCCAGCCAAGTCTTCACAGACTGTAGGGAAGGGATGTCATTCCCAATGAGCAGTATGTCATCCACATATAATACAAGGAAGACAACTGTATTCCCATTAACCCTTTTGTAGACATAGGGTTCTTCTTCATTCTTGATGAAACCAAACTATTTGATCTCATCATCGAATCGAAGATTTCAGCTCCGAGAGGCTTGCTTTAGCCCATAAATGGACCTTTGCAGCTTGCATACTTTCCCAGTATGCTATGGATCTTCAAAACTCTCAGGTTGTGTTATATACACATCCTCGAGTAAGTTTCCATTCAGAAATGCAATTTTGACATCCATCTGCCAGATCTCATAATCGTGGTATGCTGCAATAGCAAGCAAGATCCGAATGAACTTAAACATCGCCACTGGAGAAAAGGTTTCATCATAGTCGATACCATGAATTTGCTTGAAACTTTTTGCCACCAATCGACCCTTATAGGTATGCGTAAGTTCATCCATGTCAGTCTTTCTCCTAAAGACCCACTTACACCCAATGGGTTTGACCCCTTCAGGTGGATCAACCAAAGTCCATACTTGGTTGGTGTACATGGATTCCATCTCGGATCTCATGGCCTCTAGCCATTTCTCAGAATCTGGGCTCATCACAGCTTCCTGATAAGAGGTAGGCTCATTATCAATAAGCATTACATCATCATGGTCAGACAAGAGAAATGAGTATCTCTCAGGCTGACGACGTACCCTATCAGATCTGCGAAGAGGTAGGTCTACCTGAACAGGTGGTTGTTCCATAACTCTTTGTGCAACAACCTCATCACCCACAATATTTTGTGGTTCCTATTAAACCTCCATCAAGGCCTCAGTGCTATGATCCTTATCTTGAATTTCTTCAAGATTGAACGTACTCCCACTAGTTTTTCTAGAAACAAAATCTCTTTCTAGAAAAACCCCAGTCTTTGCCACAGACACTTTGTGCTGACTAGGAATGTAGAAGTAATATCCCTTTGTATCCATAGGATATCCAACAAAATAGCACCTATCAGATTTGGGTCCCAGTTTGTATGAGACTTGACGTCGAACGTAAGCCTCACAACCCCAAATCCTCATAAAAGACATCTTGGGATTTCTCCCTGTCCATATCGTATATGGTGTCTTTATTACAGCCTTGGATGGTACACGGTTAAGGGTAAAGGATGCTGTGTCTAGAGCATATCCCCAAAAGGATATAGGAAGATCTGTGTGACTCATCATAGACTGTACCATATCTAATGGGGTACAATTCCTCCTTTCGGATACACCATTCCACTGTGGTGTTTCAGGATGAGTGAGTTGGGATAGAATCCCACACTTAGCTAGATAGTCACGAAACTCATGGCTAAGGTATTCACCACCTCGATCTGATCGAAGTATCTTAATACTCTTACCAAGCTGGTTTTGTACTTCATTCTTGAATTATTTGAACTTTTCAAAGGATTCTGATTTATATGTCATAAGATACACATAACCATATTTACTGAAGTCATCAGTAAATGTAATGAAGTACCTGTAACCACCTCTAGCAGCAACATTGAAAGGGCAACATACATTACTATGTATAAGTCCTAACAAATCTGTTGCTCTTTCGTTGTGTCCACTAAAGGGAGTCTTGGTCATCTTGCCTAAAAGGCAAGACTCACATATCTCATATGATTCAAAATCAAATGAGTCTAGCAGCCCATCCTTATGGAGCTGAGATAAGCGACTCTCATTTATATGACCTAAGAGACAATGCCAGAGATAGGTTTAGTTCAAATCATTTGACTTGAACCTTTTGGTACTTACGTTATAGATAGGGCTCTCTAAGTCTAGAAAGTAGAGTCCGTTCATTAGAGGTGCACTACAATATAACATATAATTTAAATAAACTGAATAACATTTGTTCTTTATTATAAATGTAAATCCTTTCTTGTCCAAACAAGAAACCGAAATTATGTTCTTAGTTATGGCAGGCACATAAAAACATTCATCTAATTCTAGTACAAGCCCAGAGTGCAGAGATAGATCATAAGTTCCTACAACAACAACAGCAACCCTTGCTCCATTGCCTACTCGTAGGTCCACCTCGCCCTTTGTCAATGCCCTGCTATTTCTCAGCACCTGCACATTGGTACAAATGTGAGATACACATCCGGTATCTAATACCCATGATGAAGAAATAGATAGATTGACTTCTATAACATTTATACCTGAAGTAGAAGTCTCACTTCTCTTCTTCTTAAGATCTTCCAGGTATGCTTTGCAGTTACGCTTCCAGTGTCCAGCTTCCTTGAAGTGGAAGCAAGCCCCTTCCTTGGCCACCCCACCTTTGGGTTTAAGTTCCTTGCCTTTGCCCTTGGCTTGGGACTTTCCCTTACCTTTAGGCTTGCCCTTGCCTTTCTTCTTTTGCACCATCAAAATGGTGTCAGATTGTCCCTTCTTAAGGTTAAGCTCAGTAGTTCTCAACATGCTGAGCATCTCAGGCAGTGGCTTATCAATTTCATTCATGTTAAAATTCATGACAAATTGATTGTAGGCTTGTGGCAAAGATTGCAAGATCAAGTCAGTGGTCAGCTCTTGGCCAAGTGGGAATCCCAACTTTTGTAGGTTTTCTACGTACCCAATCATCTTGAGTAGATATGGACCTACTGGAGTCCCTTCTTGTATTTTGGACCCAAACAATGCCTTAGAGACTTCATATCTCTCGTGCCTTGCTTGTCCTTAATATAGTTGACGAAGATGTTCAACCATATCATAAGCATTCATGAACTCGTGTTATACAGCTCGAGTTCATGGTAGCGAGCATTAGACATGACACATCTAATGCATCATCTTGATGCTTCTTGTAAGCATCTTTGTCATTTCGCGAGGCGATGGCGGGAGTGCCTCAATGAGGCTGCTCGGGACAACTTCCTTTCTGGGTGAGAACAATTCTTAGTGTACCGTATCATCCAGAAATTTGCTCCATTGAGCTTGTCCTTCTCAAGGACAAAACACACAGAGAGAGTGTTCGTGTTTGTCGACATAGTAATCTACAACATACAATGCAAAGAATTAATATCATATTCCTTTTATCATTTAATTAGGCCTTTAATCAAATGATGCTCCCACTGAATTATAGGAATTTTGTAGAATCGAGTTATGGATGTGGTCAAACCACATTACTAGATTCATACAAACTTGCTATAATTCTTACGGGACAAGATCCACATCATACTAAGCCTTGAGTTAGCTTTGGCTAAATCGCCCAAGACTTAGTACGATTGGTGGGTAACACATTACCGATTACATCTCTATGCAACTCTTGTTTATAGGATCAAGACCCACATTTACAAAAGACCTTGAGTTAGCTTTGGCTAAATCACCCAAGATTTAGTGTAAATGCGATCTTATTCTATCTTTCCAACGATTGGAATATGCCTATAGTTCTACTCGATCCAATTGAGTTAACTAGTTTTAATCAATCTAATTGAGCTTACTCTAACCCAAGCCGTGATAGGCGGGACCAAGATTGTCCCTCCACACCCTACCGAGATAATATGCGTTGCTCTGCTTTAGCAGATTCAACAACTACAAATGATCGAGGTAGTGATGGGTATCAAGGACCTGGTAGGCATTTACGAGTTGATTTGATTAAGATATAATCTAATCGTGTATCATATATGCATTAAGGCCTTTATTATCCTATATTAGCATTCATCACATACATACATACATTATTCTAGCATGCATCATATACATACAAGAAAATTATCCTAGTATGCATCATATACATACAAGCATTATTCTACTAGCATGCATCTCATACATACAAGCAAAATCAAATATATATATATATATATATATATATCAACATATATATATATATATAATCAACTGTGATGTGGTCATGGCTTTACTATGATCTTCTCAAGCCAATGAGAAGATCAGACGGTCAACCTAGGGCTAGCGGCTTCTCCAAGCGCTTCCTTTGACCGCCATGTGTCATTGGCACTCTTCTCGTAACTTTGTCTACAAGTGGACTTTCCACTGCTCCATTTTGTACATTACAAATATGAAACTCGAGTTACATTCGAGTCTAAAACTATTTACAACTAGAATTTCAAAAGAAGAGGTATGACGCGCAGGTCACATATACTATACAACACGCACAACCACAAAAACGGCACGCAGGTCGTATTATTAATTACAACACATCATAATCAAATCAAATTGCGGTCATTGGGCCATGAAAATCACATATTTATACATAATTCTAAATTATGTATTTTTAAAGAAAATTTCTATAATTTTTCCTTTTTTTTTCAATTTTATGAGTCACCTCTCCGTAACGATCCCGCTATGCGGTTTCCGGGCACGATCGCGGGACAAGGCCCCTTTCGGGGTTAGGGGCAGTGCCCATACTCGCAAAATAAACTTTGTGAGTGTCCCTACTATGATATTACAGTGACTTAAGTCACTGTCCCAAAAACCTAAAGCGAGAACTTGCCGTTTCGGAGAGTTTTTCTCGATGGTTGAAGCCTACAAGTGTCCCTACACTCGTTGCTTTGACTCTTCGAGAAAAATACCCAAAAATTCTATAAAAATAGGAAATTTACAGAAACACAAAAATATGTAATTTTTATATCTAAAATCCTAATTAGACTAATTGAGTTGGACTCACTTTGATTCAAGTGTTGAATCAGTCTAATTTAGATTTGATTCATCAAATCAATTTAAATTAATGAATAGAGATTCATTAAATTAAATTGACTTGAATCAAATGGTTGGATTTGATCAACCATGGGAGATAAGAAGTTATGTTTGATTTGACTTGAGAGGGAAGATGAAAGGTCAAGTTTGACTTGATCAAATGTCATGTCATGATGATGACTTGGCATGGTCGGCAAATGATGATGCTCCACATCATCATTGACTTAGCATGTGGTGCCACCTCATGAGGGAGACCAAGAGCCATTGGCTCTTGGAGGAGTTACATGCATGCGTGTAACCTCCCAAGCCTGGAAGTGGCCGGCCACTCCATTAGATGGGCTAATTCATTTTTGTGAGTTACACAACTTCATCTTCTTCCTTGGATCATCTTCCTCTCAAGCTTGATCTCACATCCCTCTTTTTTGCCGAACCATCCATAGGGTGCTAGCACACTCAAGGGTGTGTTTTCTCTACCTATTGCTTGTGTGGATACCAATAGAGGAGTGTGCACTTGACGCTCTTGAGTTTCGACGAAGCTTTTGGACGAGTGGGATTTGCGAAGGGCGTCGCATCGAGGGTAATGATCTCACCTTCTAGATCTAAGGTAGATCTAGGGTTTTTAGTAAACACATATATGTTTTAGTTTTAATACATCTTCGTACGGATCCATGGACGGGCTTCCGAGGTTTCCGCAACGCAAAAAGTGGTTTTTACAGCTCGGAATGTCCAACAGTGGTATCAGAGCCATGTTCGAAGCATGTATGTGTTTCACTTTTATAGTTTTTATATTAGATATAAAAAGTACATATTTTTATGTTTCTGTAAATTTTCTATTTTTATATAATTTTTGGGTATTTTTCTTGAAGAGTTTAAGCAACGAGTATTGGGACACTTGTAGGCTTCAACCATCGAGAAAAACTCTCCGAAACGGTGAGTTCTCGCTTTAGGTTTTTGGGACAGTGACTTAAGTCACTGTAAGATCATAGTAGGGACACTCGCAATGTTTATTTTGCGAGTATGAGCGCTTCCCCTAACCCCAAAAGGGGCCTTGTCCCACGATCGCGCCCGGAAATCGCTTAGCGAGATCGTTATGGAGAGGTGACTCATAAAATTGAAAATTTACAGAAACATAAAAATCTATAATTTTTATATCTAATATAAAAACTACAAAAATGAAACACATACATGCTTACCACGTGGCTCTGATACCATGAAGAAAAAATATAGACAACATACAAAAGAATATAAACAAACGATATACCTCTTGATCTTCTATTGTATGTCCTTCCTCCTTTTGGACGTCGTGTGGGCGACGATCTACCAAAAGTCGAAGCTCATAGATCACCAATATTCCTTCCTTGCTTGCTCCAAACAAGAGGAAGAATAAGAAACAAAGAACTTCTCCTTCTTTCAACCAACCACCAAGCTCCAAGCTTGGTGCTTGCCGCCGGGCAAGAAAGAGAACAAGGAGATGAAGAAGAGGGTCGGCCAAAAGCTACAAGGGGAAGACCCTAAGGACCGACCAAAGATGAAGGGGAGAAGGTTGGACGCCGGCCAAGCCAAAGGGAGAAGAAGAAGGAAGGGCGCCGGACACCTAAGGAAGAAGAAGAAGAAAAGGAAAAAGCTTCCTTATTTGTGGCCGCCCACTCCAAAACCCTAGCCTCTAAGCTCCTTGCCGTCAAACCCTAATCCTATCTTGTTTCTAATTCCTCTTGCTGCCCACCCTAGCCTCTCCTTTTATAGATTTATGGATAAGCCTTGTTTTAATCTCCACCATTGGTTTTAGGGATTTAATCTCAACTGTCGGATCTAGAGATTTAATCTCAACCGTCGGTTCTAGAGATTTAATCTCTACCTTTGGATCTAGAGTTTTGTTTTCATCCATTGGATCTAGGCTTCATGAGGTTTTAATAGGCTACAATAGGGACCATATGGAGGAGTTGGATCTTGGCCACCCATGGATCAACCCCACATAAAGTCCGATCCATTAATGATAATCCAATCCACTAAAGGATTATCATTGATCTACCTCACCAACCCCCATAAGTTAATATGGGATCCATATATTATTTGTATATTTTTCTCCCCGTGTTTAAGATCTCAAATATCCATCGATTAATTAATTTATTGACCATTAATTAATCAACATCTAACTCCATGTGTTGTACCACTCAACCTTTTCATCATGCCAGACCAAGTCCACCTGCAGGGTTTACATTATGAACCTTATGAGCTCCTCAAAGGGACATCATCATCCTAATATATAGGATACAATTTCCTCCTATAATCAACGACACACCATATAAATAATATCATTTCCCAACTTACCGATCCTATCGATTTAATCTATAAATCTCGCCTATTGGTAAATCAAATAAATTAATACTAAGTATATGTGCCCATTATTATATCGGGATTAAGAGCATATACAATATAATATCTGAGGTCCGATTCAATTATGTAGTCAATAATAAATCGAATCACCTCTAAGTCGGTCCTGCTCAATACACACAAAGTGTACTAGTGTGATTCTATGGTTAAGACAAACCAATACCAAATCACACTACAACCATACCAATGGTTTGTCCAAAGCCATCTCGATTGTGAGCCTATACTTATACTTTACAAGGAGCCGATAACATGATCTCCCGTGTGACACCACACACCATGTTATCTACAATGTAATGTATTAGACAATATGCATCACCATAAATATTCAAACAATGATCATGTGATTCTTATTTCAAAATAAAGATGTTCATACAAAAGATAGACGTTTCAGTATACATCCCAACACATATTGCCCACTCGGCCACTCTAGAGCGGTGGTTGGTGTTGAGTTGGGACAGTTGTCATGTCATGCCACCTAGGCCACACTGGGGTCGTGGTAGCGAGTAGGGGTGTGTAGGCATGACCATGCATGCTGCATTGCCATATCTTATGGCGCTCTGCATATTACCATATATATACATATATGCCTGTATATATATATGTATATGGATGGTTGTGATTAATATATATATATATATATATATATATATATATATATATATATATATGCAGTCTATATATATATGCTTATTGTGATGTTGCATTTGATTGTACTATGCTTGTTGCATTTGGTTGTATATCATATGCATCCATGCTTCTTGCATTTGTTATACGATTGTGTCGGATACTTGTATATTTGTTGGACAGACCATTAGATACCTTGACCTGTATCATTAGTAGATTGTGAGTAGTATTACTCTTCCTGTTATATATGTTGGATATATGCTCAGGTTGGATCAGAGTAGAGTAGTAGACTTTTAGGTATGTCTGCATTTTACGTTGTTCATTTGGTTAGATGGTATATGCTTGTATTTATATACTATGCTAATATATCTATTGTACCTTTAGATTATGTTGTTGAATTACATGTGATATTTGATATATATGCATGTTTTTTCTATTACATGCTGAGTTTTACTCACCACCATGGACCTTGGGTTTTTCTGTCGCCCAGGTAACAGGTAGACGACTTCATGATGGACTTGGACCACCGCTAGCTGGCATCGTCTCATCTCAACTCTGAGAGTCCGAGTTTTTTTGTGTTTTCCGTATGTCTTGTTAAGTATTTTGATTTTTCATGGTGTTATGTGTTATGTGATGTACGCACATGTTGGTGCGGGTTTTGTCGAGGTTTTCTTTATGTTCTGGTGTTAGTCATACCGGTATGCATGGTGTGTGATTGTATTGTATATGTGTGGTTATGGGTATGTCGTTGTATTAGTTTCCGCTTTGTTTCGTTATGTTGTTATGTTTATATATATATATATATATATATATATATATATATATATATATATGTTATTGTTCTTGTGGCCTACGAGCCTTGTATTAACTCGAAATGTTGCCACGTATAGAGAAGATGTTGTCCGTTTGCTTTTCGGCACGGAATGCTCTCGGGGCGTGACAACTAAGACGATGTGAACTAATAGTAAGTTTGGGAAACTCTTCAAAGTGCATGTCTAGGAAGTGGTCTAATCGATATCCAAGGAGGTCATATGCCTCACCACTACGTGGTACACTAAGTTGAGTGAAACTAACCGAAGCTAACTCACTTAGTCTTTAACTAGTCAGACCAAAGGTTAGTCTAAAGCAAGTCTAGTACATAATTCCTTAATAAATTTTGTCTAAGGAAGTGGTCCACCTAATATCTAAGAAGGTCATATGCCTGGCCACTACCTGGAAATTGATTTTGGAAAATTTACTAGACTAGCCCAAGCTAAACTTGAATCTAACACAAGTTTAAACACTTTTAATTTTCATTAAAATATAACTAAGTAAAAAATGACCCTCATCTCATAATTCATATAAGGTTAACATGATTGTTCATGTTGAAAGGCTGACATGAAACTTAGGATAAAAACTTCTAAACCAATTTAAAATTTCAATATCCGATCCAACTACTTTATGTGTAGGATCAATGGATGTTGGATAGTGGGTGGTCCAGACATATGACCGGAGAGTGACTGAAGTTTACAAAGTTGAGATTCAAAAACATAGGATTTGAAGCTTTTGGAAACAACAGTAAACTCAGAATCATTGGATCAGGTGATATTGAGTTAAACTCAATCTTTACAATACGCAAAGTCTAATTAGTAGAAAATTTTGAGTTTAATCTTCAAAGTGTTAGGCAATTGTGTGATACTAGTTATAAAGTTATTTTTTCACCAAATGAATGTCTAATTAAGAATAATGATTGCTCAAAAATCATACTTAGGTGAATTAGGAATAATAATATTTATATAATGAATGTACCCAACTCCTCAACTAAGTGTCTAATGACACATCAAGAGGAATCATGGTTGTGGTACAAACGACTGGGCCACTCCAATCTAAGACTTATACATAAAATAAGTCATAATGGTCTAGTTAGAGGTCTGCCTAAACAAGGTAACTTAGAAAATAAAATTTGTGATGCATGTCAATAAGGAAAACAAATTAAAACTTCACATAAATTGACTAATCAAGAGAGAACTAAAGATGTGCTTGAGCTCCTACACTTGGACCTATTTGACTCATATGGAGCTAAGTCACAAAACGGGAGTCAATATTGAAGATTGAAGCTTCGCTTCTCGCTTCACCTCAGTCGATTGTGCATGGTGATCCAATCATACGTCCCCAGATTAAAACAAATTAATCCAAACAAAGATGGATTACCCAAGCAACCGATCCATCATCGTGCTTCTCGATTTGAGTTGTTGCTCGAACAAACTTATTGTTCAAGCAACCTAACTCTTTCCTCGATTAACTGTGGAATAGATGATGTACGAATCATTGGTTTTTATGTTTATCATCGGGGTCCAAGTAAATTAACCACATGTATGATACAAAACAACTAAATCAAAACAAACAAGATTATACCTCTTGTTTACCTCTTGATCTTCTATTGTATGACCTATCCTCCTCTTGGACATTGTGTGGGCAACAAACCTCAAAGAGTTGAAGCCTCCTAGACCGTGTCTTCCCATCCTTGATCGCTCCGAACAAGGGAAGAACAAACTCCTTTCTTCTCCTTGCTTGTGCCGACCACCAATCAAAAAGAGGGGTTACTGCCGGCCCTAGGAGAGGGAGAGGAGATATGGGCGCCGACCAAGAGATGAACTCTTGTTTGTTGGAACTTTCCGAGCCGCAAAAACCGCTTTTTGCGTTGCGGATCTCGGAAGCCCGGACATGGATCTGTGCGAAAATATATAAGAATAAAAACTACATGTATGTGTTTAATACCTTTAGATCTACTCTAGATCTACATGATAAGAAATTACCCTTGAAGCGATGCCCTTCGCTTATCCCGCTCTTCCAAATGGATTGACGGAACTCAAGAGTGTCAAGTGTACACTCCTCTATTGGTATCCCCACAAGAAATAGGTAGAGAAAAGAAAATCTTGAGTGTGCTAGCACTCTTGAAGGTCTCGGCAATGGAGGATTGGGAGATAGAGAGATGGAGAGCAAGGAAGAAGAAGATGAAGTTTCTCCACAAAATAACTTCACACACTAAATTGAACTAAAGTGGCCGGCCACCATGGTTGGGGGGTTACATGCATGCATGTAACTCCAAGAGCCAGTGTATGCTTCATGAGGTGGCACCACATGATAAGTCCATGATGATGTGGAACATCATCATTGGCCGGACCCCATGCCAAGTCACCATGACATGGCAATTGGTCAAGTCAAAATTGACCATTCATCTTCCCTCTCAAGTCAAGTCAAACTTGACCTCTTATGTCCCATGGTTGATCAAATCTAACCACTTGATTCAAGTCAATTTGATTTAATGAATCTCTATTCATTAATTTAAATTGACTCAATGAATCAAATCTAAATTAGACTCACTCAACACTTGAATCAAATTTAGTCTAACTCAATTAGTCTAATTTGGATTACTCTTAATCCAATTTTGTTCATCCCTGGTTCATCATATGAACTTAATCCTCATGGTTCATCATATAAACCTAATCTCCATCTAATTGCCCTTTGTGTGTGACCCTATAGGTTCTTGTAATGTTGGCAATGCTCCTAAATCGATTTAGCAACATAAGCAATGAGCGGTATCTAGCAACACATCATTGCTACCCAAGTTACAAGAATGTTGAGATCCAACATCACCTTTGTGACTACTAATTGTGACTCTCACAATATGTGACAATGTCTCTCTATCCTTGATATCTAGATTGACCAATTGAGGCATAGACCGTGTCATCCTCGGTACAATTTATATCTTGAACTCCAAGTAGACTCACTCTAATCAAATGAGCTCAATATCTCATATTAACTCATTTGGGCATGGCCATGCACTTCGTGGTCTCACTCTATCAAGAATAACGATGTCACTCCCTTCATATAAGAGGAATAGATCCCATCTACATCACTCACATCCCTCCGCATAATTTGTTACATACCTAGTATTCGCCTTTATAGTCCACCCATTTACGGGTGACGTTTGATGAAGCCAAAGTATGAAACTCCTTATGTAGGGAACCATGGTGACTTGAGGTCCAAGGACTAATAGTCACATGAGAAAGTATATGACACTCATATAATGATCCATGATACTTTCTCATGGCGGGTCATTCAATATACATTCTCTAATGCATACCCATGTGTCAACTTGATATCACATATCCATGACTTGTGAGATCAAGTCATCGTGTTGACCTACATGCTAGTCTTTACGCATTAACATTGTCCCAAAATGTTAATACTTGACTAGGAATGATTAAGAGTAGTGTTCTCTATATCATCTCATTATCGATTCAACCAATCGATTGATATAGATAAGAACCTTCTACTCAAGGATGTTATTATACTTAGTTATTTGGCACCAATACAAGTAAATATAATAACCATGCTTTTATAAATAGGAATATGATACAATAAAGTCCATACAACAATCATCACATGATTGACTCTAGGGCTTTCACTAACAATCTCCCACTAGCACTAGTGTCAATCACCGTAGTATCTAATACCGAATGACCTAGTGTGACCATCATGCTTTTTCTATGTCAAAGCCTTGGTCAAGGGATATGCAATGTTAGCCTCTATGGGTACTCTGCAAATCTTCACATCTCATCTATCGATAATCTCTCGAATGAGATGGAAGCGCCGTAGTATGTGTTTGGTCCGCTGGTGTGAGCGAGGTTCCTTAGCCTACGCAATAGCTCCATTGTTGTCACAATAGAGCTCTATAGGATTTGTTATGCTAGGAACCACCCCAAGCTAAGTAATGAACTTGTGGATCCAAACTGCCTCCTTTGCTGCCTCTGATGCAGCGATATACTCGGCTTATTTTGTAGAATCAGCAACTATGTCCTGCTTCGAACTCTTCTAGCTCACAGCGCCACCATTCAAGCAAAACACGAACCCTGACTGTGATCTATAATCATCTTGGTTAGTTTGGAAGCTTGCATCGCTGTAACCCTTTACAGCTAGCTCCTCATCACCTCCAAATATCAAGAAATATTCTTTAGTCCCTCTCAAGTACTTAAGAAATATTCTTGACTACTCTCCAGTGACGCTCACCTGGATCTGACTGGTATCTACTCGTCATGCTCAAAGCATACGAGACATCAGGACGAGTACACAACATGGTGTACATGATAGATCCTATAGCAGATGCATAAGGGATCTTATCCATGCGGTGCCTCTCCTCTCTAGAAGAGGGACTTTGAGTCTTCGAAAGAATCACACCATGTGACATCGACAGAAGTCCCTTCTTGGAATTCTTCATGGAAAATCGTAGTAATACCGTGTCAATATATGTACTCTGACTTAGGCCAAGCAATCTCTTAGATGTATCTCTATAGATCTTGATGCCTAGAATACAGGCTGCTTCACCTATGTCCTTCATTGAGAAGCACGTCCCCTGCCAAGTCTTCACAGACTATAGCGAAGGGATGTCATTCCCAATGAGTAGTATATCATCCACATACAATACAAGGAAGACAACTGTGTTCCCATTAACCCTCTTGTTGACACAGGGTTCGTCTTCATTCTTGATGAAACCAAACTGTTTGATCGCATCATCGAATCGAAGATTCCAGCTCCGAGAAGCTTGCTTTAGCTCATTAATGGACATTTGCAGCTTGCCTACTTTCCCAGTATGCTGTGGATCTACAAAACTCTCAGGTTGTGTCATGTACACATCCTCGAGCAAGTTTCCATTCAGAAATATGGTTTTGACATCCATCTGCCAGATCTCATAATCGTGGTATGCTGCAATAGCAAGCATGATCCGAATGGACTTAAACATCTCCACTGGAGAAAATGTTTCATCATAGTCAATACCATGAATTTGCTTGAAACCTTTAGCCATCAATCAACCCTTATAGGTATGCATAAGACCATCTATGTCAGTCTTTCTCTTAAAGACCCACTTACACCCAATGGGTTTGACCCCTTCAGGTGGATCAACCAAAGTCCATACTTGGTTGGTGTACATGGATTCCATCTCGGATCTCATGGCCTCTAGCCATTTCCCAGAATCTGGGCTAATCACAGCTTCCTGATAGGAGGTAGGCTCATTCTCAATGAGCATAATGTCATCATGGTCAAACAAGAGAAATGAGTATCTCTCAGGCTGACGATGTACCCTATCAGACCTGCGAAGAGGTAGGTATACTTGAACAGGTGGTTGTTCCACAAGTCTTTGTGCAATAATCTCATCACCCACAACACTTTGTGGTTCCTGTTCAACCTCCATCAAGGCCTCAATTCTATGGTCCTTATCTTGAATTTCCTCAAGATCGAACATACTCCCACTAGTTTTTCAAGAAACAAAATCCCTTTCTAGAAATACCCCAGTCTTTGTCACAAATACTTTGTGCTGACTGGGAATGTAGAATTAATATCTCTTCGTCTCCTTGGGATATCCAACAAAATAGCACTTATCGAATTTGGGTCCCAGTCTATCTGAGACTTGACATTGAACGTAAGCCTCACAACCCCAAATCCTCATGAAAGACATCTTGGGATTTCTCCCTGTTCAAATCGTATATGGTGTCTTTATCACAGCCTTGGATGATACACGGTTAAGTGTGAAGGCTGCTGTGTCTAGAGCATAACCCCAAAAGGATATAGGAAGATCTGTGTGACTCATCATAGATCGTACCATATCTAATAGGGTATGATTCCTCCTTTCGGATACACCATTCCACTATGGTGTTCCAGGAGGAGTGAGTTGGGATAGAATCCCACACTCAGCTAGATAGTCACGAAACTCATGGCTAAGGTATTCACCACCTCTATCTGATCGAAGTATCTTAATACTCTTGCCAAGCTGGTTTTGTACTTCATTCTTGAATTCTTTGAACTTTTCAAAGGATTCTGATTTATGTGTCATGAGATACACATAAGCATATCTACTGAAGTCATCAGTAAATGTAATGAAGTACTTGTAACCACCTCTAGCAGCAACATTGAAAGGACCACATATATCACTATGTATAATTCCTTACAAGTATGTTGCTCTTTCGCAGTATCCACTAAAGGAAGTCTTGGTCATCTTGCCTAAAAGGCAAGACTCGTATGTCACATATGATTCAAAATCAAATGAGTCCAGTAGTCCATCCTTATGGAGCTGAGATAAGCGACTCTCATTTATGTGAACTAAGCGACAATGCCAGAGATAGGTTTGGTTCAACTCATTTGACTTGAACCTTTTGGTACTTATGTTATAGATGGGGATCTCTAAGTCTAGAAAATAGAGTCTGTTCATTAGAGGTGCACTACAATAGAACATATCATTTAAATAAACTGAACAATATTTGTTATTTATTATAAATGTAAATCCTTTGTTGTCCAAACAAGAAACCGAAATTATGTTCTTAGTTAAAGCAGGCTCATAACAATATTCATCTAGTTCTAGTACAAGCCCAGTTGGCATAGATAGATCAAAAGTTCCTACAGCAACAACAACAACTCTTGCTCCATTGCCTACTCGTAGGTCCACCTTGCCCTTTGTCAATGCTGTAGAAGATTTGACGCCGCTAGAGGGGGGGGTGAATAGCGTTTGACCGTACGTAGATGGAATTCGTTCACGATCGTCTCCACAAAACTTGTTATGCGCAGCGGAATAGAAATAATCAAAGTATTAACGAAAAGATACAATCACGAACACAAGGATATAACGTGGTTCGGAACCGAACGGTTCCTACTCCACGGATCGAGCTCTAAAGAGCCCTAGTGATGCACACGCACTCACTAATCACAAATACTCCTTCTCGACACAAGTCGGAGGTGGAGAAATCTCTTACAATAAGATTACAACAATAATCTAAATACAACAAGCAAATATAAGAGGAAATAACACAAGAGAAGTAAAGAACACTTTACAAAAACTCCTTAGAAGCTTGCTTGTTGATTGCCTTGGACTAGCACTTGAAAGCCCTGATTTGCTGCAGCAAATCACTTCAAAACATCCAAGAAAATCACTGCTAAAAAACCCTCCCGTCGAGCTCCTTTTATTCTTGCGCGCGACCTGGATTTCCGCCCATCAGTCGACTGCCATAAGTCACCAGTCGACTGATGTCACTGTTGTCGTGAGACAACGGCTCGATCCACGCTGGAAAAACTCCAACGGATCTCTTTGCGCGATCGCCAACATTGGCGATCGCCACCGCAGTCGATTGCCCGATCGGCCACGAGCATTCAGTCGTATCGAACTAGTGAACTAGCGATGCATTATCGTGCCTTAGCGGTCGACACCGATCGACTACTTCAATGAGCAATGCCGATCCGCGAGCGCTTTTAGCTCCAACCTGTCAGTCGAACTCAAGTCGACTCATGGCAGTCGAACCGGCCATAATGGCAGTCGACTGCCAACCTCAAACATGAGGTTTAAACCCAAATATGGTGCCCTCGTACTTGCTAGACCACCCTTAGCCTAGACCTAAGCCTTCTAGCCACCTCCATCAGCCTCACGCCTCTCGGATCCCTCCAAGTCATCCATGACTTGTTCATCCATTGCGCTAGCCTCCATGTGCTTCCCTCGGCTATGCCATGCTAACGGTGTCTACACCGCCAAAGCACATTGGACTTACGCCGCCAAGACTCCGCTTGGACTTTACGCTGCCAATATCAATCCCCTTGGACTTCCAAATGCCAAGACTCAAGTTTGGACTTTCCCTTGCCAACCCATGTTGGACTTTCCATGCCAAGACCCATGCTTGGACTTTCCATTTGCCAAGACCCATGCTTTGACTTCTCATTTGCCAAGACCCATGCTTGGACTTCTCATGCGAAGTACACAAGACTTGGACCTTCCCAATTGCCAAGTGTCCCACTTGGACTTTCCATGCCAAGTACCCATGACTTGGACTTTACCTTGCCAAGACCCATGCTTGGACTTTTCATTTGCCAAGACCCATGCTTGGACTTTCCAAAATCACATGGTCAACCCTAGTCAACCATTAAGGTCTTCCTCCGGTCAAACATGACCCGGGTCGATTGCTCCAATAATCTCCCCAACATATTAACCGACATTAATGTCAAACATCAATGCCAAACCACTTTGTCAAATCCCTTTGTCAAACATCAAAACATCACTCGAGTCAAACTCGAGTCTGGTCAATCGTGACCTGGGCCGATTGCAGCAACAATCTCCCCCTTTTTGATGTTTGACAAAAACCAAACAAATCATCTGAGTTAGACCACTAACTCAAATCCCTTACCAATTATCCCAAATTGGTAAACACTCTCCAAATGTTCTCCCCCAAACATTCTCCCCCTTTTTGACTAACATCAAAAAGGTTTTCTCTCCAAGGAGGTCAATATCTCATGTCCCAATGAGATCTTACAATCTCCCCCTTGATCCAAAAATAAATACCTAGGATGCCTACCATCTTCCTAGTGATAATTCACATATCACTCAAGAGAGACAATCCTATACACTCTCCCAATTTCTAAATTGGGTATCAAAAACCCATCAATTTTCCCAATTGATGATACTCTCCCAATAACTTCTCCTCTTCAAGGAGAAAAAACACATCCATCATCCCAAGATGGATACCTCCCCCTAAAGGCTTGCTCCCCCTTGATCATTGCACCAACAATGTCCTTGAGAAGCCCCTAAGCCAATAGGAACTCTAAACCATCAAAATTAAGGTTCTAAGTTCAACATAGAACTTTCACTCGCCCTAAATTTGATACTTTGACCTAACACAGCTCATAATCCATATCCAATGAATTTTCACCATTTATAATGCTTCCTAAAGCATATCCTAGGGTTAAGAGTGATTAGGAACCTTTTCCATAGTTGAACACGAGCTAAACAAACTTTGTTAACCCGAAATCAGACCTGGCAATGACTCGACAAGAATCCCGATCACTTTCACTCACACCGATCGCCACAGAGTACCGATCGATAACTGAAAATCTCGATTTTCAACTATCAGAAATGAATTTTGTAAATTCATAAATAATTATACGTAATTCGAAAAATCGTGAAAATTTATACGTATAATACTTATGACACACACAATGGGTGAAAAATATTTGAAAATTATTTTACCTATAAAATAGTGAGTTTGATACAAAACTCAAAACCATTGAAATTTTCAATGTTTTGGCCCTATTTTGTATCAACTCTATCAATGGTGATTGCTATCAAAAGATAGACTTCACCAAGGTTTTTCAAAATGATTTTAAAATATTTTCAAAACCTTATTTTGGATCATATTCCTTGGGTTCTATGTACATGACTTGTACACATGCTCTCCCAATGATCCACTAATTGAAACAAGATGAGTTTTAGTTCATCTAGATGCAAAAACTATGCACCTTGAACTCAACTCATATCCTAGCATCTCACATGTATCTAAGGTGTATAAATACATATACATGTCCATTGGATGTGAGATGTGGGTTTTGTTCATCCTAATCTAGGGTTTCATGCATTCTCTAAGGCAACCCTACTTGATTCCCTTATAAATGGAACTTCAAGTCATGCCATAGTCCTTAATTTAATTTCAACCAAATTGTCTTAAATGCATGAATGATTATGGCATTAGAAATGTTATAAATAAGCATATGCTCATAATCATGATGTCATGGCATAAGATGAAATAAAAAAAAAACACATGACATTTGAAACCTTAATCCTAAACATGAATCATGACATATAAAATCATAGAACTAGGCATGATGTCATGACATGGCATATGACAATCAAAGAATGACATATAAAATATATAGGTATAGTAATACCTAAATTTTAATATTAATTGTCATTTGATATAGTTAGATATATTTTTCCATATTATCATTAATCTCCTTAGTGTGCCAAAAACCCAAAATGGCACACTAACACTCTAAACCCTAATTGTGCCAATTTGATCATTTTATCAAAACTTCTCAATTAATATTGGCACATCCTAAAATCTTTTAGGATTATAATTCAACCCTATTTCCAAGGTATCCATAACCTTGAAAATAACCTAAAATGCCACCTTTATCATGGTTGAGTTAACTACCCATCCACTCATGGTTGGCACATCCTAAACCCACCTAGCGTGAATCAATCACGCTCTTAGGAACCCAAAACCGATTTGATCTCCTAGGGTTAATTAGGTATTCCTTAGGGATAACCTCCCTAGATACCTTCCTAATGACCCTCCTAGGCTTGTTAGCCTTGGTCATTTGGGTCTTACCTAGGTTGACTCTAGGGGTAACTCCCCTTGCCACCTTCTTAGTGGCCACCCTAGGTTTCCTAGAAACCCTAGCCACTAGGCACACCCTTTGGTCAACTCTAGGGATGACTTCCCTATTGACCTTGGTCTTCCTAGACCTAGTTAGTGTTCCATAATCTAATGGAATACTATGGTAAGTCACCTTGGGCTTAGGTTTGTGACCCAAACCTTGCTTGCCTTTGGTTGACTTTTGAATCTTAGGTCCTTGGTGTTGACTTTGACTTTTTGACCTTTGACTTTGACCATTAGACCCTTTAAATTGATTTTGTATCTTATTTAGGGTCTTTTCAAGTTTTTCAAGCCTTGACCTCAAGACTTGATTTTTCTTTTCTAATTGCCCAATTTTAGAATTTTGATTAAAATCTTGGGCATTGGACTTCCTAGGCATATGCCTAGTCCATTTAGGGTTTAGACCTAGGTGCTCTTGCACCTTTCTAATTGTCCCCCTAGGTAAAATTGATCTTGAGTTATTTGACCTAGGTTTGTCCTTAAATAAGTTATTTTTAGGGACATTAGTCCCAAATTTCTCCCTACTTTTGAAGTTAACGCTTTTAGCTCCTAAAAAAATATATTTATCTCTAGCATGCTTTTCATGGTGAATTGCAAGAGAATTAAAGTTTCTAGCATGCTTTTGATTTTTAAATTTGGAAGGTGCATTATTAAAGTATACCTTAGGGTTAGCTATAGAAGCTCCCCCTACTTGTGATGCTCCTCCTTGCCCCTTCTTCTTCCCCCTAGGGCATTGACTCCGATAATGCCCCTTTGAATTGCACTTGAAGCATATGATGTGCTCCATGCCTTTAGGTGTTGGGGAACCGGCATCCTTGACTTTTGGTGTCGGTGGAGCTTTCCTAATCTTCTTTGGGCACTTGCTCTTGTAGTGCCCGGCTTCCCTACACTCAAAACATATGATATGATTTTTATTACAAATTGACATGTTTGAGTTACCTATGGTGGTGGAAGGTGTTGGAATTGAAACTTCTTCATCTTGACCGGATGTGGAAGTTTCTTCTTGATGCTCCGGTGTTGAGGAAACTCTAATCTCCTCCTCAATCCTAGAAGTGGATGCTTCTTCCACTTTCTCCACCTCTTCCGATCCAGATGTTGATTCCCTATCAACCTCTGAATCCTCAAGCTCTTTGGATGAAGATGTACTTGCTTCTTTTTGAGCTTGAGAGGATGAGCACTCTTCTTCTTCTTCTTCTTCTTGGACCAATGATGAGTTTTCATGGAGCTTTGCCACTTGGCTCCACAACTCCTTAGCGTCCATATAGTCCCCTACCATACACACAATCTCATTAGGGACCAAATCAAGAATAAATTTTACTACCTTCATGTTTTTCTCAAAGGCTTGGAGTTGATCTTCACTCCACTTCTTCTTCTTGAGGAATCCTCCCTTTGGTCCTATTGGATAGCTAAAACCCTCCATCAAGATAGACCATTCTTCGAAGTCCCTCATCATTAGGAAGTCTTCAATTCTTGACTTCCATTGCTTAAACCCTTCTTGTCCATAGAAGGAGTAAGGGATTGGTGTGTTAATGTTCCATCACAATTGTTCTTCCATCTTCACCCTCTAGCTTCTTTATCCTAGCTCCCGGCGGTTAGTCCGTAGAAGAGCCCCGGGCTCTGATACCAATTGTAGAAGATTTGACGCCGCTAGAGGGGGGGTGAATAGCATTTGACCATACGTAGATGGAATTCGTTCGCGATCGTCTCTACAAAACTTGTTATGCGCAGCGGAATAGAAATAATCAAAGCAATAATAAAAAGATACAATCACGAACACAAGGATATAACGTGGTTCGGAACTGAACGGTTCCTACTCCACGGATCGAGCTCTAAAGAGACCTAGTGATGCACACACTCACTAATCACAAATACTCCTTCTCGACCCAAGTCGGAGGTCGAGAAACCTCTTACAATAAGATTACAACAATAATCTAAATACAACAAGCAAATATAAGAGGAAATACAACAAGAGAAGTAAAGAACACTTTACAAAAACTCCTTAGAAGCTTGCTTGTTGATTGCCTTGGACTAGCACTTGAAAGCCCTGATTTGCTGCAGCAAATCGCTTCAAAATGTCCAAGAAAATCGCTGCTAAAAAACCCTCCCGTCGAGCTCCTTTTATCCTTTCACGCGACCTGGATTTCCACCCATCACCGATCGCCATAAGTCACCGATCGATGCCATCGTGTCGTGAGACAACCGCCTTGCTAACATTGGCGGGCCGATCGCTACCGCGTAGTCGACCCAAATGACTACGGAGCATTCTCGTTTCGTGGGCCGAACTAGCAATGATCATTGCCGTTTTGATCGATCAGCCGACACCACGATCGCTTTAATGAGCAACATGAGGTTTAAACCCAAATATGGTGCCCCCATACTTGCTAGACCACCCTTAGCCTAGACCTAAGCCTTCTAGCCACCTCAATCAGCCTCACGCCTCTCGGATCCCTCCAAGTCATCCATGACTTGTTCATCCATCGCGCTAGCCTCCAGGTGGTTTCCTCGGCTATGTCATGCTAACGGTGTCTACACCGCCAAAGCACATTGGACTTACGCCGCCAAGACTCCGCTTGGACTTTACGCTGCCAATATCAATCCCCTTGGACTTCCAAATGCCAAGACTCAAGCTTGGACTTTCCCTTGCCAACCCATGTTGGACTTTCCATGCCAAGACCCATGCTTGGACTTTCCATTTGCCAAGACCCATGCTTGGACTTCTCATTTGCCAAGACCCATGCTTGGACTTCTCATGCGAAGTACACAAGACATGGACCTTCCCAATTGCCAAGTGTCCCACTTGGACTTTCCATGCCAAGTACCCATGACTTGGACTTTACCTTGCCAAGACCCATGCTTGGACTTTCCATTTGCCAAGACCCATGCTTGGACTTTCGAAAATCACATGGTCAACCCTAGTCAACCATTCAGGTCTTCCTCCGGTCAAACATGACCCGGGTCGATTGCTCCAACAATCTCCCCAACATATTAACCGACATTAATGTCAAACATCAATGCCAAACCACTTTGTCAAATCCCTTTGACAAACATCAAAACATCACTCGAGTCAAACTCGAGTCTGTTCAATCGTGACCTGGGCCGATTGCACCAATAAATGCCCAGCTATTTCTCAGCGCCTGCACATTGGTACAAATGTGAGATGCACATCCGGTATCTAATATCCATGATGAAGAAATAGATAGATTGACTTCTATAATATTTATACCTGAAGTAGAAGTCTCACTTCTCCTCTCCTTAAGATCTTCCAGGTATGCTTTCTAGTTACGCTTCCAGTGTCCAGCTTCCTTGTAGTGGAAGAAAGCCCCTCCTTTAGCCACCCCTCTTTTGGGTTTCAGTTCTTTGCCTTTGCCCTTGGCTTGGGACTTTCCCTTACCTTTTGGCTTGCCCTTGCCTTTCTTCTTTTGCACCATCAAAATGGAGTCAGATTTTCCCTTCTTAAGGTTGAGCTCAGCAGTTCTCAACATGCTGAGCATCTCAGACAGTGGTTTATCAATTTCATTCGTGTTGTAATTCATGACAAATTGATTATAGCTTTGTGGCAAAGACTACAAGATCAAGTCAGTGGCCAGCTCTTGGCCAAGTGGGAATCCCAATCTCTGTAGGTTTTCTACGTACACAATCATCTTGAGTACATATGGACCTACGGGAGTCCCATCTTGCATCTTGGACTGAAACAATGCTTTAGAGATCTCATATCTCTCGTGCCTTGCTTGTCCTTGATATAGTTGACGAAGATGTTCAACCATATCATAAGCATTCATGAACTCGTGTTGCTTCTGAAGCTTAGAGTTCATGGTCGCGAGAATGAGACATTACAAACATGAAACTCGAGTTACATTCGAGTCTAAAATTATTTACAACTAGAATTTTAAAAGAAGAGGCATGACACGCATGTCACATACCCTATACAACATGTACAACCACAAAAATGGCACGCAGGCCGTATTATGAATTTCAACACATTTATCATCTAATAATATTGAGGTTCATGGGCCATGACCATCATATAATTATACATACTTTTAAATTATGTATTTTACAGAAATTTCTATAATTTTTCCTATTTTTTTTTCAATTTTATGAGTCACCTCTCAGTAACGGTCCCGCTAAGCGATTTCCGGGCACGATTGTGGGACAATGCCCCTTTCGGGGATAGGGGCAGCGCCCCTACTCACAAAATAAACTTTGCGAGTGTCTATCATGATCTTACAATGACTTAAGTCACTGTCCCAAAAACCTAAAACAAGAAATCGCCGTTTCAGAGAGTTTTTCTCGGTGGTTGAATCCTACAAGTGTCCCAACACTTGTTGCTTCGACTCTTCGAGAAAAATACCCAAAAAATCTATAAAATATTAAATTTACAGAAACATAAAAATCTGTAATTTTTATATCTAATACAAAATCTACAAATTTAAAACACATACATGCTACGCACGTGGCTCTGATACCACTGTTGGAACTTTTCGAACCGCAAAAGCCGCTTTTTGCGTTGCAAAAACCTCAGAAGCCCGGCCATGGATCCGTGCGAAGATATATAAGAATAAAAACTACCTGTATGTGTTTAATACCTTTAGATATACTCTATATCTACATGATAAGAAATTACCCTTGAACCGATGCCCTTCGCTTATCCCGCTCGTCCAAATGGATTGTCGAAACTCGAGAGTGTCAAGTGTACACTCCTCTATTGGTATCCACACAAGTAATAGGTGGAGAAAAGACAATATTGAGTGTGATAGCACTCCTTGAAGCTCTCAGCAATGGAGGATTGGGAGAGAGCAAGAAAGAAAAAGATGAAGTTTCTCCATAAAATAACTTCACACACTAAATTGAACTAAAGTGGCCGGCCACCATGGTGGGGGGGGGGGGGTACATTCATGCATGTAACTCCAAGAGCCAATGTCTCCCTCATTAGGTGGCACCACATGATAAGTCCATGATGATGTGGAACATCATCATTTGCCGGCCCCCATGCCAAGTCACCATGACATGACAATTGGTCAAGTCAAAATTGACCATTCATCTTCCCTCTCAAGTCAAGTCAAACTTGACATCTTATCTCTCATGGTTGATCAAATCTAACCACTTGATTCAAGTCAATTTGATTTAATGAATCTCTATTCATTAATTTAAATTGACTCAATGAATCAAATCTAAATTAGACTCATTCAACACTTGAATCAAATTGAGTCTAACTCAATTAGTCTAATTTGGATTACTCTTAATCCAATTTTGTTCATCCCATGAACCTAATCCTCATGGTTCATCATATGAACCTAATCTCCATCTAATTGCCCTTTTTGTGTGACCTTATAATTTCTTGTAACGTTGGCAATGCTCCTAAACTGATTTAGGAACATAAGCAATGAGCGGTATCTAGCAACACATCATTGCTACCCAAGTTACAAGAATGTTGAGATCCAACATCACCTTTGTGACTACTAATGTTGACTCTCACAATATGTGACAATGTCCCTCTATCCTTGACATCTAGATGACCAATTGAGGAAAAGACCGTGTCATCCTCGATACAATCTATATCTTGAATTCCAAGTAGACTCACTCTAATCAAATGAGCTCAATATTTCATATTGACTCATTTGGGCATGGCCATGCACTTCGTGGTCTCACTCTATCAAGAATAACGATATCACTCCCGTCATATAGGAGGGATAGATCCCATCTACATCACTCACATCCCTCCGCATAATTTGTTACATACCCAGTAATCGCCTTTATAGTCCACCCATTTGCGGGTGACGTTTGACGAAGCCAAAGTATGCAACTCCTTATGTAGAGAACCATGGTGACTTAAGATCCAAGGACTAATAGTCATACTAATAGTCACATGAGAAAGTATATGACAATCATATAATGATCCATGATACTTTCTCATGGCAGGTCATTTAGTATACATTCTCCAATGCATACCCATGTGTCAAATTGATATCTCATATCCATGACTTGGGAGATCAAGTCATCGTGTTGACCTACATGATAGTCTCTATGCATTAACATTGTCCCTGAATGTTAATACTTGACTAGTAATGATTAAGAGTAGTGTTCTCTGAAGGGTTGGTTTTATTGATCCCGTGAGGGGAAACTTCGCTTCCCTCTTCACCTCGGTTGCTTGTTCATGGCGATCCCATCGATGTCCCCAGATTAAAAAAATTAAATCCTAGACAAAAGGGATTGCCCAAACAACCAAGTCATCATCATGCTATTCATTTAGAGAGGTCACTTGAACAAACTCGTTGTTCAAGCGACCAACCTCTATTCTACGAGTAGCCGCGGAATAGACGATGTATGGATCGCCGGTTTTTGTGTTTATTTTCGAAATCAAAATATTATTTAGCCACAAACAGCTTTATATCATGCTCATAATTGGAAAAACAAATACAAGCAAGTAACAAATGAGAATAGAGAATAGATATACCTCTCGATCTTCTAATGTATGACCTTCCTCATTTCGGACGTCGTGTGGGCGACAATCTACCAAAAGTTGAAGCTCCTAGATCGCAAATCTTTCTTCCTTGCTCTTCCAAAGCAAGAGGAAGAATAGAAACAAGGCACTTCTCCTTCCTATAGCCAACCAACAAGCAACAAGTGGAATCCTTGCCGCCGACCAACTAAGAGGCGGAGATGATGATGGAAACCGACCAAGACACTAAGGGAAAGCCCTAAGTCTTGTTTCCACCACTCAAGGAGAAAGAGAAGAGAGGTTTGGACACCGGAAAATGGCTGGAAAAGGATGGAAAAACCTGCTGGATGTTGGCCACCTTGAAGGAAGAAGAAGAAAGGAATTACCTTCCTTATTTGGTGTCGCCAACCCCTAAACCCTAGCTTCCAAGGCTTGGCACCCAAAACCCTAGCTCCTCTTGGATTATTCTCCACGCCAACCCCTTGTCTTCCTTTTATAGAGTTAGGGATAAGCCTCCTTTTTATCTCCACCATTGGTTCTAGGGATTTAATCTCAACCGTCGGATCTAGAGATTTAATCTCAATTGTCGTATCTTAGAGATTTAATCTCTACCTTTGGATCTAGAGTTTTGTTTCTATCCATTGGATCTAAGCTTCATGAGGTGTTAATAGGCTACATTAGGGACCATAAGGAGGAGTTGGATCTTGGCCACCCATGGATCAACCCCACATAAAGTCCGATCCATTAATGATAATCCAATCCACTAAAGGATTATCATTGATCTACCTCACCAACCCCCATAAGTTAATATGGGCTCCATATATTATTTGTACGTTTTCTCTCCGTGTTTAAGATCTTGAATATCAGTCAATTAATTAATTTACTGACCATTAATTAATCAACATCTAACTCCATGAGTTGTACCACTCAACCTTTTCATCATTCTGGACCAAGTCCACCTGCAGGGTTTACATGATGAACCTTATGAACTCCTCAAGGGGACATCATCATCCTAATATATAGGACACGGTTTTCTCCTATAATCAAAGGTACACCATATAAATAATATCATCTCCCAACTTACCGAGCCTATCGATTTAATCTATAAATCTCGCCCATTGGTAAATCAAAGAGATGAATACTAAATATATGTGCCCGTTATTATATCGGGATTAAGAGCATGTACAAAATAATATCTGAGGTCCGATTCGATTATGTAGTCAGCAATAAATCGAATCACCTCTAAGTCAGTCCTGCTCAATACACACAAAGTGCACTAGTGTGATTCTATGGTCAAGACAAACCAATACAAAATCACACTACAACCATTCCGATGGTTTGTCCAAAGCCATCTCGGTTGTGAGCCTTTACTTATACTTTACAAGGAGTCGATAACATGATCTCCCGTGTGACACCACACACCATGTTATCTAAAATGTAATGTATTAGACAGTATTGCATAACCATAAAAATACAAACAATGATAATGTGATTCTTATATCAAAATAAAGATGTTCATACAAAAGATAGACTCTTTAGTATACATCCCTACAATCTCCCACTTATACTAAAAGACTATGTTGTCCTCAAACTATTATACATCTGATCCCCATTCCCTCCACATGCCTATCAAAAGCTCTCGTCGGAAGGGCCTTAGTGAAAGGATCTGCCAGGTTATCCTCCGATGCAATCTTGGCCACAACAACTTCTCCTCTCTTTACGATTTCTCGTATCAGGTGGTACTTGCGCTCTATGTGTTTACTAGCCTTATGGGCTCGTGGTTCCTTCGAGTTTGCAACTGTACCACTATTATCATAATAAATTGTGATAGTTCTGGGCAAACTAGGAATCAAATCCAAGTCCATCAGGAAGTTCCTGAGCCAGATAGCTTCTTTGGCTGCCTCAGAGGCTGCCACATACTCAACTTCCATGGTGGAGTCCGCCACACATTTCTGCTTGACACTCATCCATACAATGGCTCCACCTCCCAAAGTAAACACAAAACCTGAGGTAGACTTACTGTTATCCCTATCAAATTTGAAGTCGGAATCCGTGTAACCCAAAGGGAGTAATTGGTCTACCCGGTAAACCAACATATAATCCCTAGTCCTTCTCAGGTACTTCAATATATGTTTTACCGCAGTCCAATGTCCCTGTCCTGGATTACTCTGATATCTGCTGACCATGCCCACGACAAAGCAGATATCTAGTCTCGTACATAGCATCGCATACATGAGGCTTCCTACTGCCGAAGCATAAGGAACCGCCTTCATTTCCTCTATCTCCTCAGATGATCTAGGACACATCTCCTTAGATAAAGGAACTCCATGCCTAAAAGGTAGAAAACCCTTCTTGAAGTTCTGCATGCTAAAACGATCCATAATCGTATCTATGTATTTAGCTTGGGATAAGCACAACATCCTTTTCCTGCGATCTCTTATAACCTTGATCCCAAGGATGTGTCCCACCACTCCCAAGTCCTTCATATCAAACTGTTTGGACAACCATACCCTTACGTCCAACAACACCTTGATATTGTTGCCAATTAGTAAAATGTCATCTACGTATAGTACAAGAAATTCCACTATGTTTCCATCACATCTCTTCTATACACAAGACTCATCCGGACTTTAAATAAATTCATAAGACTAGATTACCAAAATATCTACGTATAGTACAAGAAATATCTCATCAAAGCGGATGTTCCAAGATCTCGAAGCTTGCTTCAATCCATAAATGGACCGATTAAGCTTACATACAAGATATTATTTGCCTTTAGCAATGAATCCCTCTTGTTGCTTCATATAGATGTTTTCCTCAAGATTTCCATTAAGGAAAGCTCTCTTGACATCCATCTGCCACACCTCATAATCCATATGAGCTTCTATGCATAAGAGAATCCGGATAGACTTAAGCATGACTACCGGCGAAAAGGTCTCCTCATAATTGATACCCTCTTTCTGAGTATACCCGTTCGCAACAAGCCTCGCTTTGAAGGTATCGACCTTCCCATCTATTCCTCTCTTTCTCTTGTAGATCCACTTGCATCCAATGGTTTTTACACCATCGGGTGGTTCTACTAGCTCCCAGACCTGATTTGAATCCATAGATTCAATCTCAGCATTCATTGCACTTTGCCAAGATACTGCATCTTTATCTTGGATTGCCTCGTCATATGTCCAGGGATCAGGTTCATGTTCGCCAGGGACCAAATCAGAAGATTCTCCCAAGAACATGAATCTATTAGGCTGTCTCATAACCCTCCCACTACAACGAGGTATCTCCTATGTATCCTCTGCGACACGTGGTGCAGTGACATGTGGTATATCCTCTTGTACCGGTGGTACTAAAGAAGTGACTTCCCCTTTTAATTCCTCCAGAATAATTTTACTCTTGGGCTTGTGGCTCATCACATAGTCTTCCTCTAGAAATCTGGCGTTCGTGCTAACGATCACCCTCTGATCTCTAGGACTATAAAACAAACCACCATTCGTTCCTCTAGGATAGCCAACGAATATGCGTACTTCTATACGAGGTTCCAACTTACCAGCATCTTCCTTCAGCACATGTGTTGGACTCCCCCATATCCGAATATGCCTTAGACTAGGCTTTCGCCAGTCCACAACTCTGTGGGAGTAGAAGGCACTGATTTAGATAGAACCAAGTTCAGAATGTACACCGTCGTTCCTTCGCTCAGAATAGCTCATCATTGATCTAACAATCTCCATAAGAGTCCTATTCCTTCGCTCTGCTACACCATTCTGTTGGGGTGTGCCAGGTGCAGTCAATTGGGATTGAATCCCAACCTCTGATAAGTAGTTCCTAAACTCTCGCAAGAGGTACTCACCACCACGATCATATCGAAGTGTCTTGATACTTTTACCTTGACGTTTCTCCACATCAGTCTTGAATTCTTTGAACTTGTCAAAGCATTCAGACTTGCGGCGCATTAGGTAAATGTATCCATATCTTGAGTAATCGTCTATAAAAGAGACGAAATACTCAAAACCACCTCTAGCCTGGATAGACATAGGACCACACAAATCAGAATGAACTAATTCTAACACATCTTTGGCTCTATACCTCTTGGCCTTAAAAGGCCTCTTGGTCATCCTCCAAGCAAGATTCGCAGGTTGGGAGATCCTCCACCACTAATGAACCCAAAGGTCCATCAACTATCAACCTTTGAATTCTGCTTAGGTTAATGTGACCAAGCCTAAGATGCCAAAGATATATTTGGTTCATCTTCAAAGGTTCTTTTCTCTTATTGGAATTAGAAGATGAGTTATTAATTTCAATATGCATCGTGGGAGCTTTTGGTTCAAGTGTGTACAAATTTCCTATCAATGCACCCGAACAGATTATGTCCCTATTCCTTTTTATAACAAATTTGTCATTAAAAGAAATAAAATATCCATCCATAAACAATTTAGAAACTGAAATTAAATTCTTTCTAAATAAGGATACATAAAGGCAATTCTTAAGAACCAAAAGTTTATTTTTCTCAAAAGATAAATGAACTCATCGCAATGTACCGCCACCTTCGTGGCATCACCTAAGTACACTAGAATCTCCTCACTACCTGGTTTCGAACCCCGTAAAGTATTGTAGACATGATCTGGTTCTCAGATCTACACACCAGTGCCGTAGATAACACCGCTTCTAAACATGTTTCAACGACTAGACCAAAAGATATACCTTTGTTCTTGGGTCAGCAGCCTTCTTCCAGTTGTCCACGCACAAGTGAAGCACTTGCCTTCGCTTCTTCACTCCTCCCGAGTACCTCCCACCGCTTTCGCCGCTTGTTTCTTCTTCTTCTGCCTTCGCTTAGAAGTAGAAACCTTTGGGTCATGCCCGAGCACTGAGAAATAGCCCTCTCCGCCTGAGTTCTTCACGTAAGTTCCACCAACGAATACAACCTCTTGTTCATGTTGTAGTTCAGGCGAAACTGCTCAAAACTCCTAGGTAGAGACTAGAGTATGATATCGACCTGGGTTTCCCCATCGATCTCAACTCCAAGGACCTCCAGCTCATTCAAATGAGCCATCATCTTGAGACCATGATCCCTTACGGGTGTTCCCTCGATCATGGTGGTCGTCATCAAGTTTCTCATGGTTTCTTGCCTCGCAGCCCGATTCTGGTGTCCAAAAAGTTCTTTGAGATTAAGCATCATGTCATAAGTTGTGGGCATGACTTGATGCTGATGTTGCTGTACATTTGACATAGATGCCAAAATGTAACATCACGCCATCTCATCGGCCTTTACCCACTTCTTATAACTCTCTCTCTCCTATTCCCCAGAATCTTCTGCAAGCTTAGGAGGGCACTCTTCGAGGAGTACATATTTGTATTCCTCAGCAGTCAAGACAATGTCTAGATTCCTCTTCCAATCTACATAGTTGGGTCAAGAAAGTTTGTTCTCTTTCAGTATCACAGTATGTGGGTTGAAAGTCATTTTGAAAGAAAACCTAAGAATCACATAAATCAAAACATTAGATTTCAAAAAATTATTGATTCCTCAAACAATAAAATTTTAAAATCAACCAATACCTCAAAACATCGAGAATATCGTATGCCACGATAGTGTGGACGTATATGAATTCTACATTTGTAAGAGGAGGTTTTACCCATTAATTTTACTATCTTGTCAACCTAACTTTTTGACAAGTAAAATTAATAGTTGGTTCCTCTTTGGCCCTACAAATAAAAGCAGTGACTCCGATGGGGAGGATACTTATATTTGTATCTAAGTGTTGACCATTACTCGGTACCAAGGTAATTATCTCGAGTTATGTGCCTTCCGATGGGGAAGTGCATACGCTCATTGATAATTCCCTATAACCATATTTGACCTTGTGATCCGCAAACAAACTCATCCGATGGGAAGGAAGACACTCAGAGCCGAAGCATAAGTTTGTTTGCATCACTTGTCAAATCGTAATGGAGGCCGTGGGAATTTTAAAAAAAAATTCCCTCTCCCACTTGGTAATTTGAAATTGAGGAATTTTCCTAGCCTACGACATGCATATCAAACAATAAGCAATAAATATGAAAAATAAATTATTTTCAAACTATTATGACTTTTGTCTTCAATACGTCTCTCGTCGCATCACCTTCTCGTCCGCTCCTCCTACGACATGTACAAGCCATCCTGAGATCCGAGCCGAGACTAAAACCTATTTTAATTTACATCCATGGATCCTATACTCCACGAGGGAGTGTACATGAAATCTAGATCGAAAGTAAAATAAAATAAAGAGTGGCTAAACAATGTCGTATCTAATTTACCAAAAATCAAATACTAGACTCGTAAATCTTGAGAAATCAACAAAATAAACATTTACACACATACAATCACATACACACATATGGCCATAATAGTCGGATCTTATGACTGCAATCAAAGAGTTAACCTACGCATATCCTACTATTATCCGACACATATAATATATGAAAAGTGCATTAAAATTAACCAAATCCTAAATACACAAAACCGGAAACCTTTGCTTTGATACCAATTGAAGGGTTGGTTTCATTGATCGCGTGAGGGGAAACTTCGCTTCCCTCTTTACCTCGGTTGCTTGTTCATGGCGATCCCATCGATGTCCCTGGATTAAAAAAATTTAATCCTAGACAAAAGGGATTTCCCAAACAACCAAGTCATCATCGTGCTATTCGTTTAGAGAGGTCACTTGAACAAACTCGTTGTTCAAGTGACCAACCTCTATTCTACGAGTAGCCGCGGAATAGACGATGTACGGATCGCTGGTTTTTGTGTTTATGTTCGGGATCCAAGTATTATTTAGACACAAACAGATTTATATCATGCTCATAATTGAAAAAATAAATACAAGAAAGTAACAAAAGAGAATAGAGAAGAGATATACCTCTCGATCTTCTAATGTATGACCTTTCTCCTTTCGGACGTCGTGTGGGCGACGATCTACCAAAAGTTGAAGCTCCTAGATCACAAATCTTTCTTCCTTGCTCTTCCAAAGTAAGAGGAAGAATAGAAACAAGGCCCTTCTCCTTTCTATAGCCAACCAACAAGCAACAAGGGGAATCCTTGCTGGCGGCCAACTAAGAGGAGGAGATGATGATGGAAACCGACCAAGACACTAAGGGAAAGCCCTAAGTCTTGTTTCCGCCACTCAAGGAGAAGGAGAAGAGAGGTTTGGACTCTGGACAAAGGCTGGAAAAACCCGCTGGACGCCGGCCACCTTGAAAGAAGAAGAAGAAAGGAATTTCCTTCCTTATTTGGTGCCGCCAACCCTAAACCCTAGCTTCCAAGCCTTACCGCCCAAAACCCTTGATCCTCTTGGATTATTCTCCACGCCAACCCCTTGTACTCCTTTTATAGAGTTAGGGATAAGCCTCCTTTTTATATCCACCATTGGTTCTAGGGATTTAATCTCAACCGTCGGATCTAGAGATTTAATCTCAACCATCAGATCTTAGAGATTTAATCTCTACCTTTGGATATAGAGTTTTGTTTCAATCCATTGGATCTAAGCTTCATGAGGTGTTAATAGGCTACATTAAAGACCATGAGGAGGAGTTGGATCTTGGCCACCCATGGATCAAGCCCACATAAAGTCCGATCCATTAATGATAATCCAATCCACTAAAGGATTATCATTGATCTACCTCACCAACCCCCATAAGTTAATATGGGCTCCATATATTATTTGTACGTTTTCTCCCCATGTTTAAGATCTCGAATGTCCGTCGATTAATTAATTTACTGACCATTAATTAATCAACATCTAACTCCATGAGTTATACCACTCAAACTTTTCATCATGCCGGACCAAGTCCACCTGCAGGGTTTACATGATGAACCATATGAGCTCCTCAAGGGGACATCATCATCCTAATATATAGGACACGGTTTCCTCCTATAATCAACGACACACCATATAAATAATATCATCTTCCAACTTAGCGAGCCTATCGATTTAATCTATAAATCTCACCCATTGATAAATCAAAGAGATAAATAGTAAGTATATGTGCCCATTATTATATCGGGATTAAGAGCATGTACAAAATAATATCTGAGGTCCGATTCGATTATGTAGTCAACAATAAATCGAATCACCTCTAAGTCAGTCCTGCTCAATGTTAGTAATAAATGAGAGACGTCCTAAGGCAATCGCCTTATGTTTTAACCATTTATATGATAAATAAAGATTCACTATTTGAGTATACATGTTTTCATGAATTTGATTAGATCTTAAACTCATTTACTGAATGCCCACGATACTATTCACAACATGAGAGAATTTGTGATTGAAACACAACTAGTGAGTATCTCTACATGTGTAATTGTGATGTATCGGAATTATCCCTAGTCGATGAATTGATGGATTTGGACACCATAAATTCTGTCGAGACTAGCACGAGGTATACTCCTTGGTGTATCCAAGTAGCTGATTCTCACTGGCTGGAGACATTGTGATGTCCGGAGTTAATCGTGGATGCTAGTTATGGTAACTAGTTCATTGGAGTGACCAGCCGTAAGACTTCATATGGTTCTCTGCATATATAGATATGTCAATGAAGTTTTTACTGTAGCTTAAGTGCGATGTTCCTTTGACTTGCGGTATTCAAGTCATCTTGATCATGAAGACTTATGCTTTGACATCTTAAGCAAGCATCTCTGAGGAGATGTGGACCCGAGATGATTGGGTATAAGTCGAAGTGATCGAAGGTGTTTGAATAGACTATAAAGGATTTACCACTCCTTACGAGGAGATGTATACCCATGGACTCTCGTCAGATTGTTACTAAAGTCTTTGGCCAAAGCATTACATGTTTAGAGTAAGGTACTCTTCGATACATGTGCAGTAACTAGAATTCGTAGGATGAGGAAATGATACTTAAGCTAGGTGTGACGTAGTCAGCCTAGTGGGGACTGACACTATAGACCATGTCCTGAACCAAGTGGGTATAAGATGAGTGAAGGGAATGAGGCACGATTCATTCGAGCTGCTGAAGGGTTTCATAAATAGTTCGGGATCAACCGTTGATCTTTTCGGTTAATTGAGGATCATGATGTACTACTAGGTGCCACTCATGATCGTTCTATAATTAATGGTTAATTATGGACGGCCAACATAAAACGAGAACCTATTTGGTCACACGCACAACGAGCGTAATCTAAAGGATTTAAAACGAGCTTGAGAATGAGATTCTCAGACCGAGAAAAACTAGATTTGGTTGGACCAAACATGGAGCGAGCATGAAATCATTTCAGTCGCAATGGAAGCGTGGATGGGCCGTGTCTTATGAAAACATGATGGATGAACCAAATTGGTTTGGTTCTAATCCAATGGTGTAGAATAAACCAAAGGGGTTTGGTTTGTTTTAAATAAATGAACCAAAGTTTGTTCGGTTCGTTTTAACTTAAAATAGACCAAATCGGTTTGGTTTATTTTAACTTAAGTTATTGGAGCGGGTTAGTGGGTTTTGGTTATGAACCAATAACTATTAGGAGAATGTGTTCTCTATAAAAACACGGCTTAAGGGTTTTTCCAAAACCTAAGGGAATAAGCTATTGAGTTGCCGCCCAAAAACCCTAGCTCCTCTTTTGTTGTTGCCGCCCAACATGGTGTTGCCGCCAACTTCATGGAGCTACTGCCACCTCCTTGCTGCCGGACAACTACCTGCTGCCGCCAGCCACTTGCTGCTGCCGGTGATCCTCCAGCGACCCTCCTTGGCTCCGGTGACCAAGGACTAGCCGGTCCTCTTCCCTTTGGCCGGCGCTAACTCCTCCACCAAAGCTGTCCAGTTTTCTGGACAGCTTGTTTCCTTCTTATCGGAGCATCGTTTGGACGATGTTAGGAGCTCCGACAGTGGTAGCCTTGCCGGGGATTCGATCTCCGGTAATCCTCATAGGTGGAGGACGAATGATTTGTCAAACGGTTGACGAATACCTCTCCTTAGAAGCGAGTTTTTGAGGACTCGTTTTGGATCCGAATTTTGATTCGGATCGTGATCTTCTCTCGATCACATCGTCTTCAACACGAGGCTAATAACCCGTACGAAGAAGAGGCTCATGACTTTGTGAAGTCATCCCGAAGATACTCGGCGTGGATACGGATAGAGACGATTCTAGCTGTTGGAATGTATACTGAAAGCCTAGCTCTTTTTGTATGAACATTTTATTTTGGAATAAGAATCACATGATCATTGTTTGCACTTTATATATTTATTATATGTGTGTGCATATTGTCTAATATTTTACATTGTAGATAACATGGTGCTTGGTGTGGCACATAAGATCATGTTATCAGTCCCTTGTAAAATATAAGTAGAGGCTCACAACCAAGATGGTTTTTGACAAACCATTGGCATGGTTGTAGTGTAGCTTGGTATTGTTTTGTCTTGAACATAGAGTTACACTAGTACACTTAGGTGTATTGAGCAGGACCGACATAGAGGTGATTCAATTTATTGCTGACTACATAATTGAATCGGACCTCGAATATTATGTTGTACATGCTCTTAATCCCGATATAATAATGGGCACATGTACTTAGTATTTATTTCTTTGATTTACTAGAGGGTGAGATTTAGATGGATTAAATCAATATGGTCGGTAAGTTGGGAAATGATATTATTTACATGGTGTGTCGTTGATTATAGGAGGAAGCCGTGTCATATATATTAGATTGATGATGTCCCCTTGAGGAGCTCATAAGGTTCATCATGTAAACCCAGCTGGTTGACTTAGTCAACATGATGATAAGGTTGAGTGGTACTACTCGAGGAGTTAGACGTTAATTAATTGATGGTCAGTAAATAAATTAATTGACAGACATTCGATATCTTAAATACGGGGAGATGGATCTACAAATAATATATGGAGCCCATATTAATTTATGGGGGTTGGTGAGGTAGTTCAATGATGATCCTCTAGTGGAATGGAACATCATTGATGGATCAAGTTTGTGTGGTTCCGATCCATCGGGTGGCCAAGATCCAACTCCTCCTTAAGGTCCCTATCGTAGCCTAATATAATCCTCATGAAGTCTAGATCCAAGGATGTAAAACAAAACCCTAGAACCAACGGTTGGGATTAAATCCCTAGATCCGATGGTTAGGATGAAACCCTAGAATCGATGGTTGGGATTAAATCCCTAGATCCAACGGTTGGGATAAAACCCTAGATCGGACGGTTGCGATGAAACTCTAGATCCAAAGGTTGGGATGAAATCCTAGATCCGACGGATGGGATGAAACCCTAGATCCGACGGTTGGGATAAAAACCTAGATCCGACGGTGGAGATTAAATCCCTAGATCCGACGGTGGAGATTAAAGGAGGCTTAAGCCCAATTCTATAAATATAGGGCTTAGGTTGGGCGGCAAGTAGATGGTTCAATTGAGTTAGGGTTTTAGGTTGGGTGGCTAGGGTTTGGATGTTTTGGCTTGGGCGGCAACTCTTGGACAAGTGGTCGGCACCCATCTTCTTCCATCAAGACTTGGCCGGCGCCCATCTTCTTCCATCAAGACTTGGTCGGCGCCCATCCTCTTGGTCCCTCTCTTATTCCTTGGCCGGCGGCAACCTCTCTTCAAGGTTAGCCGGCGTTCACTCCTCCATTCTCTCCAAGGTGGCCGGCGGTTCCCCTTACATTGGTGGCCGGTGCTTCATCCATTCGTTCCTTGGCCGGCGGTTACATCAAACTCCCTTGCTTGGTGGCCGGTTCTAGAAAGGAGAAGTTTTGTTGGTTCTTCTCTTTGTTTGCAGCAAAAAAGGAAGGGAAGAATGCGATCTAGAAGACTTCTACTCGTGGAGGATCTTCGCCCACACGTCGTCCACGAGGAGGATAGGACATACGGTAGAAGATCGTGAGGTATAAAAGTTTTACAACTTTATTTTCTGATCTTAGCATGTTCTTTTATGTGTTGATTATACAAGTGTGCGTATGTATATATTTTGTATAATCATGGACCCTGAAGACAAACACAAAAACCGGCGATCCGTCCGTCGTCTCTTCCGCGGCTAACCAACTAGAAGAGTTGTGTTGCTTGAACAACTAGTTTGTTCAAGCGATCACTCAAGTTGTTAGCACGACGATGAATAGGTAGTGCTAAGGAAACTCATCCCATCCGGATTAGTTCTTTCATTATTGAAAATTTTAATCCGGGGACATGGGAGCCAATGAGCCTCTGAAGCGACTCCCTACACTAGCGAGAATCATTTCGGTTGATGCCTTTCCCGCTACACGTGATACGTCAGGTATACGTAGTATAAATTTCCTTTTATTGAAAAATTTGAATTTACGATTATGTCTACACATGTTGTACTATGCATGCGTGTGATGTTTGTATTGTAATAAATTAGATTTATTATTTTATTCCTTCCGCTGTGCACATGTTTACGAAACATGTTCGAACACACACTCGCCGCGGTGTCGGAAACCCAACAGTGGTATCAGAGCCCAGGTTGTGTTTCGACATAATCGTAAAATTATTTTGCGATAGTCATAATGATATTTCTATAAATTTTCTACTTTTGGAAAGTTAGAAGTATTTATGGAAATTTTTCAATTTTGGAAAGTCTAGAAGTATTTATGGAAATCTTCCACTTTTGGAAAGTTGGAAGTATTTATGGAAATTGATATTTTCCATAAATAAAATATTTGATTAGATTTTACAAATTTGTTTCCAAATTTAATCATGATTTGATTTGGGAAATAAAATCTTAACATATTTTATTTCCATAAGTAGTTTTGATGATTTAGGAAATTGGTTTCCTAAATTGGCTTTCCTTAATCAACTATTTCCACAAATAAAATATGTGATTAGATTTGGAAATTTATTTCCTAATTTAATCATGATTTGATTTGGAAAATCAAATCTTAAACATATTTTATTTCCATAAATAGTTATGACATATAAGGAAATTTTGTACATGACATAATTGTATGTCATGTAATTGCATTAGATGGATATCATTATGCCATGCGTGTCGTGACATGTAGATGTATGTCATGTATGCCATGCCATATAGATAATAGTTATTGCATGCAAAGAGGATGAGACATAAAAACCCTAACTCAATATTAAAGCCTACACATTCCATTAATATGGTTAGAACAAGAGTTCCGTTTCTTATTCGGGTTGTTGGACTCTCTCCAAGCCCGGCTCGAACCCAAACATGTTCAAACCATGGAATATTTTAATACTAATATGGTAAGAGTCAGAGGTCAATCGATAGCTTTGGTTGTTGGACTCTCTCCAAGCCAGGCTAATTGGTTGAATGCACTCTAACCATATTAAAACTATTTCTCGATTAATGGGTTGGCTTTAACCTGGAGCATCGGCTTGTTGGACTCTCTCCAAGGTCGATGTTAAGGGAGGTGAAGTTGGGTGCTATGCATATGATGCATACTTGTTAATGTGTTAACAACCTGATGTATGTGTAAACATTCAATTAGTTGATAGCACATTGTGATAGTTGCATATACGTGATATGCAATCGATATATTTGATACCTACCATCGTAGTTACGAATGGCTTGTTGGACTCTCTCCAAGGTTGTTCATATCTATGATGGATATCAGCCCATTCGGAGATGGACCTACGATCTCCCGAAGTTATTTTGGGGTTTTTGAAATTCGAAAAATGAATGGGATTTATAAATGTATGTTGATGCAATTTAAATCATCTTTCTCATATATGCTCATTTTGTATTTCTAAAATTTATCATGATGTCTTTGAATTTGCGTTCCATTTTGGATTCGAATAAATTGACTGGGTCGAACTTCTTGGACTGGATTAGAAACTTGAGAATTATTCTCAAGGTGAAAAGCTTGCGTATGTCCTCGAAGCACCTCTTCCCGCCCATCCTAGTGACGATGCAACTCCGGACAAATTGTTGGTCTATCAGAAACATGTGACTGATTCTGAACTGACAAGTTGCATCATGATAGCCGCGATGGAACCCAAGCTACGAAAGCAGCATGAGCATATGGATGCTCATATCGTAGTCCTTCATCTTTATGAGTTATTTGATAAGCAAGTGAGATTCGAAAGGTTCGAAGTCTCCAAGCTCCTCTTCACCTTTGAGATGCAAGAAGGTTCATCTGTGGTAATGCTCAACATGCTAAAGACTGTGGAGCCTTCTGAGAAGCATGAGCAGGGGATGATGTTGTTAGTTAATTCCTCGAAGAAAGGTTCTAAGAGGGAGTCAAAGGAACTACAGAAGGGGAAGAAGAAAAAGGCTAAAAAGGCAGAACCAACTCAAAAGGGCACTTGCCATCATTATGGCAAGTAGGGCCATTGGCGAAGAAATTGCAAGATTTATCTTGAGTCCGTGAAGAAGAATAAGGCATAAGATGCTCCATATTTTTCATATATCTTCGTTATTGATTGTCATTCTATTTCCTCAGACACTTGGGTATTGGATACTGGGTGTGGCTCACATATATGTAATGACATACATGGGCTAAGGAATAGAAGAAGACTCGTCAAGGGAGAGTCAAATTTACGTGTTGGGAATGGAGCAAAGGTTGCTGCACTCGCCATCGGAACGTATTTGTTGAAACTCCCTGCAGGACTTGTCTTAGAACTAGACAATTACTTTTATGTTCCTTCGTTGATAAAGAACATCATTTCTATTTCTTGTTTAACTAGAAATGGGTACCATTTGACTTTTAGTAACAATTGTTGTTACATAACTTTGAATGGAGTTCTTTATGGGACTGGAATTTTAAGCAATGATGTTTATACGTTGGACGTATCCAGTGATATTTTCAATATCGAAGCGAGCAACAAGCATGCTCGAAATGATAATCAATTAGACTGCTACATGTGGCATTGTCGTCTTGGCCATGTAAGCAAGAAACGTATGTCCGAATTACACCGATGTGGAATTCTGGAATCGTTTGAATTGGATTCATACGATACATGCGAATCATGCTTAAAAGGCAAGATGACTAAGTTACCTTTTACAAGAAAAGGTGAACGAGTGGGAGAGTTGCTAGGTCTAATACATACTGATGTATGCAGACCTATGTCAACTCAAGCTTTAGGAGGCTATAGCTACTTCATTACCTTCACCGATGATCACTCACGGTTTGGGTATGTGTTCTTGATGAAACACAAGTCTGAAGCCTTTGAAAGATTCGAAGAATTCAGAAATGAAGTAGAGAAACAACATGACAAGAGTATTAAAATACTTTGATCAGATCGAGGTGGTGAATACTTAAGTCAAGAGTTTTTGATTATCTAAGAGACAATGGTATATTGTCTCAATGGACTCCGCCATATACACCACAGCATAATGGTGTATCTGAGAGGCATAACCGGACCTTGTTGGACAAGGTCAGGTCAATGATGAATCATGTGAATCTTCCCAAGTCCTTTTAGGGCTATGCACTTTAGACAGCTGTTTACTTGTTAAACAGAATGCCAACCAAGGTAGTCTCTACTACTTCATATGAGATATGGAATAGTAAGAAACCTCATGTATCTTACATGAAGATATGGGGTTGTCCAGCTTATGTGAAGCGGACTATATCAGACAAATTGGATGCTAAATCTGATAAATGTCTTTTTATTGGATACTCTAAGGAAACAAGGGGTTACCAATTCTATCATCCTGTGGAACAAAAGGTGTTTGTTTCAAGGCATGTTGTGTTTCTAGAGAAAGAGTTTCTCTTGCAAGAAAACAGTGGGAGTGTCGTCGAGCTTGAGGAGGCTCGAGAGACTCAAATAGACATTGATGAGATACCTGGTGAAGCACAACAACCGATAACTCATAGTGATGAGCAATCGGCTGGACCTATTGTAACACCACATCTCGTAGATCTTGTAGAACACACAACATTCCTAAGAGATATGGATTTCTCGTAAGTGAATCGAACGATGTGTTACTCATTGATGATGAGGATCCTACCAGTTATGAAGAAGTGCTGACAAGTTCAGAAAGGGATAAGTGGCTTGATGCCATGAAGTCGGAAATGGATTCCATGTATGAAAACCAAGTTTGGAACTTGGTTGACCAACCTGAAGGCATCAAGCCTATAGGGTGCAAGTGGGTTTTCAAGAAGAAAACCGACATGGATGGTAATGTGATTACCTATAAGGCTAGATTAGTGGTGAAAGGATATCGTCAAAAATAAGGTGTTGATTATGATGAAACCTATTCGCCTGTAGCTATTCTTAAATCCATTCGGATGCTCCTGGCCATAGTGGCTCATTATGATTATGAGATATGGCAGATGGATGTGAAAACATCTTTTCTTAAAGGAAACCTTCTCGAGGACGTGTATATGATACAGCCTGAGGGTTTCAAATCGGTTGATAAAACCAAGGTATGCAAATTGCGACGGTCTATATATGGATTGAAGCAAGCATCGAGGAGCTGGAATATCCGTTTTGATGAGACAATCAAAAAGTTTGATTTCTCACAAAATCCAGACGAACCTTATGTGTACAAGAAGGTTAGTGGGAGTGCAGTCGTGTTCCTAGTATTTTATGTCGATGACATATTACTTATAGGAGACGACGTTTCAGTCTTACAATCAGTTAAGATTTGGTTATCCAAGACATTCTCCATTAAAGACCTGGGAGAAGCAACCTACATCCTCGGGAATAAGATCTATAGAGATAGATCGAAACGGTTGCTTGGTCTTTCGCAGTCTATATATAGATCGAGTGCTAAAGAGGTTTAGCATGTCGGAATCCAAGAAAGGTTTCCTACCCATCAGGCATGGGATAAACCTTTTGAAGTCTATGTGTCCGCGCACAGAAGACGAGAGGATTTGCATGAGTAAGATTCCCTATGCATCCGCAATAGGATCTATTATGTATGTTATGTTATGTATGAGGCCCGATGTATCATATGCTCTGAGTGTCACGAGCAGATACCAGTCTGATCCAGTAATGGATCATTGGGTGACTGTTAAGACGATCCTTAAGTACTTAAGAAGAACTAAGGATGCGTTCCTAATGTATGGAGAAGGGTACATGGTGATACGTGGGCATACGGATGCCAGCTCCAGACAGACAAGGATGATTCCATGTCTCAATCTGGGTATGTATTCACCTAGAATGGAGGCGCAATAAGTTGGAAAGGTTCCAAGCTTGACACTATAGCGGATTCTGCCACTAAGGCAGAATACATTGCATCTTTGGAAGGAGCAAAGGAAGCGGTTTGGATCAAGAAGTTCATCTTTGAACTTGATGTGGTCTCATCAATGATCCAAACATGTGCTTCGCCGCTATCATCTGATCAGAGAGATCATTAGTAGGAAGGAAATACAAATCGAGAAAATCCCCAATAAAAGGAACTTAGCGGATATTTTGACTAAGGCATTACCTCAAAGTAAGTTTGAGGGTCATGTTAGAGCTTATGGTATTGGATACCGTAGCGATTGGCATTATGCCAAGTGGGAGTCTGTTAGTAATATATGAGAGATGTCCTAAGGCAATCGCCTTATGTATGAACCATTTATATGATAAATGAAGATTCACTATTTGAGTATACATGTTTTATGTATTTGATTGGATCTTAAACTCATTTACTGAATGTCCACGATACGATTCACAGCATGAGAGAATTTGTGATTGGATCACAACTAGTGAGTATCTCTACATGTGTAATTGTGATGTATCGGAATTATCCCTAGTCGATGAATTGATGGATTTGGACACCATCAATTCTGTCGAGACTAGCACGAGGTATACTCCTTGGTGTATCCAAGCAGCTGATTCTCACTGGCTGGAGACATTGTGATGTCCAGAGTTAATCGTGGATGCTAGTTATGGTAACTAGTTCATTGGAGTGACCAGCCGTAAGACTTCATATGGTTCTCTGCATATATAGATATGTCAATGAAGTTCTTACTGTGGCTTAAGTGCGATGTTCCTTTGACTTGCGGTATTCAAGTCATCTTGATCATGGAGACTTATGCTTTGACATCTTAAGCAAACATCTCTAAGGAGATGTGGACCCGGGATGATTGGGTATAAGTCGAAGTGATCGAAGGTGTTTGAATAGCCTATAAAGGATTCACCACTCCTTTCGAGGAGATGTATACCCATGGCCTCTCGTCGGATTGTTACTAAAGTCTTTGGCCAAAGCATTACATGTTTAGAGTAAGGTACTCTTCGATACATGTGGAGTAACTAGAATCCGTAGGACGAGGAAATGATACTTGGGCTAGGTGTGACGTAGTCAGCCTAGTGGGGACTGACACAATAGACCATGTCCTGAACCAAGTGGGTATAAGATGAGTGAAGGGAATGGGGCACGATTCATTCGAGCTGCTGAAAGGTTTCAGAAATAGTTCTGGATCAACCGTTGATCTTTTCGGTTAATTCGGGATCATGATGTACTACTAGGTGCCGCTCATGATCGTTCTATAATTAATGGTTAATTATAGACGGCCAACATAAACCGAGAACCTATTTGGTCACACACACAACGAGTGTAATCCAAAAGATTTAAAACGAGCTTGAGAATGGGATTCTCAGACCGAGAGAAACTATGTTTGGTTGGACCAAACATAAAGCGAGCATGAAATTATTTCAGTCGCAATGGAAGCGTGGATGGGCAGTGTCTTATGAAGACATAATGGATGGACCAAAATGGTTTGGTTCTAATCCAATGGATGAGAATAAACCAAAGGGTTTAGTTTATATTAAACGAATGAACCAAAGGTTGGTTCGGTTCGTTTTAACTTAAAATAAACCATCATGGTTTGGTTTATTTTAACTTATCCTAATGGAGCGGGTTAACGGGCTTTATGGATATGATCCATTAACCATTAAGAGAATTAGTTCTCTATAAAAGAGGGCTTAAGGGATTGTTAAACCCTAATCATCCAAAACCCTAAACCTAGTTGCCGCCCAACATATAGTTGCCGCCCAACATATTGTTGCCGCCCAACATATTGTTGCCGCCCAGCTTGTGGTGCCGCCGTCCAGCTCCTTGCCGGCGACCAAGCTTCAGCTGGTGAACCTCCGGCGACCCTCCGGTGATCTCCTCTAGGTTCGGTGATAAGGTGAGCTTCCATCTCTCCTTTGCCGGCCTCTATTCCTCCACCAAAAGCTGTCCAGTTTTTCTGGACAGCTTGTTTCTTTGTTGTCGGAGCGTCGTTTGGACGACGGTTAGTGCTCCGATAGTGCCTAACTTACCGGGGATTTGATCTCCGGTAATCCTCTGAGGTGGAGGACGAAGGATTCGTCAATTGGTTGACGAATACCTCTCCGGAGAAGCGAGTTTTGAGAACTCGTTTTAGGATCCGAATTTGGATTCGGATTGTGATCATCTCTCGATCACGTCATCTTAAACACGAGGCTAGTAACCCGTACGAAGACGAAGCTCGTGACTTAGCGAAGTCATCCCGAGGAGCTCGGCGTGGATACGGATAGAGACGATTCTTACGAGGATCGTTCCGGTTGATGCCGTTCCCGCTACACGTCATACGAAAGGTATAACGTAGATAATTTTCTTTATTGCAAATTTTAATTTACGGTTATGTCTACACTTGTTGTAATATGCATGCGTGTGTTGTGTGTGTTGTAATAAATATAGATTTATTATTTTTAATTGCTTCCGCTGTGTTCATGTTTACGAAACATGATCGAACACACACACGCCGCGGTGCCGGAAACCCAACACCTCCAACAAGGAAGAGAGTACATTGTGAATTTCCCTTATGAAAGTGATCAAAGATCGCACGGGCCTTGGACTAGCAACTTTTTTGTTGTGAACCAAGTAAAAGCTCTTTGTGCTCTTGTGTGTCCTTATCCTTGTTTTGTTTTCTGCTGCAAAGTTTTTATATTAAAAAAAGAAAATTTTAAATACACTATTTATCCCCCCCCTCCCTCTAGGAATTTTCGGTCCTTCACAAGGAAGTCTCAACCTCAAGGATTGAGGGGAAGGAGAGACAATGCCTCACACTAAAACAAGAAGAGACATCTACTTGCGGGAGAAGTGAAGATTTCGACCAAGGTAACTCAAGAACAATAAATAAAGATAAAAATCATATTATGTATTTTGGTGTAAGAAAAAATGGACATTACATGAGTAAGTATCCAAAGAGGATCAAGAAGATGACACAAGTGGTGCCAAAGACCAAGGAGACTAGAGTTACCACTAGGAAGAGCAAAGAACATGTGGTGTGCTTCAAATGACAACAACAAGGACACTTCCGGACGCAATGTCCTAGGGGGAGTCACTCCAAGAAGGATAAGGGAGGAGCTACAAATGTAGGGGGAGCTTCTAAAGCAAACCCTAAGGTATCATTTATTTATGCACCTAAAAATTTTAATGTCAAGAAGCATGCTAACAAGATATCACATGTTAATAATTTTCTTGCTATTCATCATGATAAAAAGCATGCTAAAAACAAATACCTTTGTTTAGGTGCTAAGAGTTGTGAGATTAGATCCAAGGACAAATCTAGAACCAACAATCCTAGAACTATTTTATCTAAGGAAACCATTAGGAAGTTAGAGAACAACCTACGCATCAACACTAAATGGACTAGAATATGCCTAGAAGAAAAGGGAATGCCCCAAGAAAAAAATGAAAATTCGAAAATTGAGCAATTGGAATTAGAAAATCAAGCTTTGAGGTCAAAGCTTGAGAAAATGGAAAAAAACTCTTAGAAAGATAGAAAATACAATTAAAGGGTCTAATTGGAAAACCTTAGGTGTTAGGAGGCAACAACTACCCAAGGGTAGGAAAGGTTTAGGTCACAAACCAAAATCCAAGGTAGTCATGCCTACATAACATAGTGTTTCATTTAACTATGGAACCACTACTAGGTCTAGGAAAACCAAGGTTACTAGGAAAGTCATCCCTATGGCTAACTCGTCGCAATATGCTATATCAAAACAAATTACCGAACCCCCTAACTACACTAATCTAGTATAGGAATGACTCGGCCCATCTCCCAACAAATGCAATGGGAGAATGGTAATCTCAAGATGAAAGGTTTGGGGGTTTTCAATGGAAGAAAATGAACAATTGAAACAAGAATTAAAACAATCAATTAATGAAAATCTAGACAACCAAAATAATTCATGGAGCAAGGAATTTAAACTACAATTCTAACAAAACAACCATGCGAATCAAGGAAGCATCTCGAGAATCAAGGTAGGGCAACCCCTTAGCTTGAAATATGATCACCATAGGAGAGAACATTTCAAAGAACCTAACCAAATTAAACTACTGCAATTGAGAAAACAACTAAGAACCCTATTAACAACTACAATTCATTCAAAACGTTTCTACATTAATAGATCTATTAAAGCTAAATCACAACACTATAAAATCTATTGAACCTGAAACATAACAACAACACAATTCAAGAGTAGGGAATTTAAACTACACATATAACAAATTAAGAACACTAAGGTAAGAAGGCAAGTAAATAATCAAGCTAGGGTAACCCCTTATCTTTAATTTGATAATGATCGGAGATGGAACAAGGTAGTGATGGCACTGGGATCGGCTAATCGAAGTTGGAAATCACTATCGAAATTGCTACTGTGGTGTCTGGAGATTCTATGAAGATGGCTGGCCAGAGCTCTGGTGGAGGGATGCTGGAGGTGTGATGGACTTGCTGGAGGATGATGAGATGACAATCAGAGGGGAATCCCCTTCTCCGATTGTTGTTGGCACTGGAGGAAAGGATGATGAGACCATCGATAGGAGGGGAAATCCCCTTCTCTGATTGGTCGGTGACGAAGGATGGAAGAGGGGACGGTGGAGCTCAGCGAAAGAGATGCATCCGGAGTGGAAGGGATAGAGTGATGAAGGAGACCACCGCTGGCATGGATGGAGGAGATGGATGGTCGGCTGTGAGCAGGCGAATGAAGAAGGAAGAGATGCAGATCGGGCGTCATGTGAGAAGAAGTTCTCGATCAGGAAAGAAGACCTCATTTATACTTAAATTTTGGATCAGATCCAACGACCCAGATTGCTTTGATTTTTAATGAACGGATCTGATTAGATCTGAATGAATGGTTGAGATCAATATGATCTAAATGAATGACCACGATGGATCAGATCTCTCCCATTCTTGATGGATGGCGCAGAATCAAGCTGATCTCATTGGATGATTCAAATTGATCAGATCTTAACCTTTGATTGAATTACCTTTTATCTTGATGAACGGTTCAAATTGATCCAGCTTAAAATGCCTTTTAAGCCCGTAGATGAAGTCATATTTGATCCAACTTGAGTCTAGTCCATTGGCTCATCTCGATCTCCTACAATTAAGATGTAAAATTTGCATATAAGTCCAAAATTTAGGAGAATTTACAATAAGATTCAAAAATAGATCCAACTCATAAAACATACAAATAAATGATAATTAATCACTCGAGAGGATAAAATATTAAGATTAAGGACCAAAATAATACAACAAAATGAAAGTTATCACAACCATGGTAAGTGTCTAGTGGCTAAGGTATTAAGGAACTTAGGAACGCCACTAAGAAGGTCACAAGGGAAGTTATCCCTAGAGTTGGCCTAGGCAAGAACCAAATGACCAAGGCTTCCAAGACTAGGAGGGTCATTAGAAAGGTACTAAGAGAGGATATCCCTAGTGAGTACCTAGTAAACCAAAGGAGCTCAAATAGGTTTTGGGTTCCTAGGAGCATGATTCCCTCATGCTAGATGGGTTAGGGTGTGTCAACTTGAATTGGTAAGGTAGTTAATCGAACCATAGCAAAGTTGACACTTTAGGACATTTTTGAGGTAATGGGGTACGTCGGAAATTAGATTGCTATTTAATTTTAAAGGAATTTAGGATGTGCCAATAGAATGTAAGAAGTTTTGAAAAATCAATCATAATTTGCACACTTAGGTTTAGAGTCATAGTGTGTCATTTTGGATTTTTGGCACATTTGGGAGTTTGGTGTACTATGGAAAAAATGTGTCTAATGTTAACAAATGACAATTAGGGTTAAAGGTTAGGTATTTTTATACCTTTACTTTATATATTTTTCATGCTTTGTTTTCCTTGCCATGTCATGACATAATATTCCGTTGTATCATATAAAATGTCATGCCAATGCTTAGGTTAAAGTTGTGTCTTTATGCCATGACATCATGATTATTGGATATGATTTATTTATGTTATCATTTTGTACCATGATCATCATTCATGAATTTAGGTTAATTAAAATTAAATTAAGGACAATGGCATGATTTGAAGTCCCATTATAAGAGAATCAAATAGAGTTGCCTAGTTAAAATGCATGAAACCTTAGAAGAACAAAAACCCACATCTCATATTAAATTGACATGTGTGTGTATTGATACACCCTAGACACATGTGAGATGTTAGGAAAATGAGTTAAATTCAAGGTTCATAGATGTTGCATCTAGATGAACTCAAACTCATCGTATAACATGGTGGAATCATGAAGAAAGTTATGTATAAGTCATGTGCATTGAGCCCATAGACCATGGTTCAAAATAGGTTTTCAAAAACATTTCAAAATCATTTTGAAAAACATTGGTGAAGCCTATCTTTTGATAGCAATTACCATTGATGAAGTTGATAAAAAGTAGACTCAAAACATTGAAGTTATCAATGGTTTTGAACTTTTTATCAATCTCACAATTTAATGGATATTTTTATATAAAAACATTTTTCGCCCATAATGATTAACATAAGTATCATAGTATGAAGTTTCATTATTTTTTAAATTACATATAATTACTTATGAATTATCCAAATTCAATTTCTGAACATGATTTATGCATTTGTAGAAATCAGTCGACTGTCGCTTTAGGGCAGTCGATTGGTGTTGAAGGCAATCGACTGATTTATGATCGAGTCGATTGCTAAAGTTGATTTCAGCTGAACTAGGTTTATTTAGGCATTTATCAACAAGTTTAGGATACCTTAACTACTCCTAACCCTAGGATATGCTTTGTAAATCATTGGAAGGGTAAAAATTCATTTGAAATGAATTAGGAGAGGTGTTTAGGGTGAAAATTGAATGTTAAGGGAGGTGAAAGTTCAATGTTAATATTTACCCTTAATTTCGATTGTTTAGAGTTCCTATTGGCTTAGGGTCTCTCCAAGGACATTGTTGGTGCAATGGTCAATGGGGAGTAAGCCTTTAGAAGGAGTTTATCCTTCAAGGGATGATGGATAGGTTTTCCTCAAAGGGGGAGAAATGAAGGGTTTGGAAACCCTCATTGTGCTCACAAAGGGGCAAAATTGGAGAAGTGAGGATTGCATCTCATTTAGTGATAAGTCCAGTGATAAGAGACTTATCACTATGAAGAGTGAAGGCATCCTAGATATTTTTGGACCAAGGGGGAGAATGTAAGATCTCATTGGGATATGAGACATGGATACCCTTGGTAGTCTTTTTGATGTATTCTAAAGGGGGAGAAGTGAGGTTTATGTTAGGTAAACCTTCACTATGTTTTGGCATTGGAAGAGTTAAGTTTGGGTTTATTGGTTTGCCTAACTTAAAGGTGTTGTCAAACATCAAAAAGGGGAAGATTATTGGTGCAATTGGCCCAGGTCATGATTGACCAGACTCGAGTTTGACTCGAGTAGTTTTTTTATGTTTGACAAAATGATTGACAATGTGATTGTCATGGGAAGTCCAAGAATGGTCTTGACATTTAAGAAGTCCAAGTCATGTCTATTTGGCAAGGAAAGTCCAAGTCATGAGTACTTGGATATGGAAAGTCCAAGTCATGAGTACTTGGCAATTGAGAAGTCCAAGCATGGGTCTTGGCATGGAAAGTCCAAGCATGGGTCTGGCAAAGGAAAAGTCCAAGCATGGGTCTTGTGATGCACATGAGCATGACCCAAATCTTCGGTTGAGATCGCCAAAGACTTGAAGCGCACACTCGCACTTAATGCCCACAAGTGCACGGTTCTTGTCAAGTAATAAATTATGTATCGATTCCACAAAGGCTATGATTTTGAGTACTGGGTGTCCAGTGAATATATGTTGTTCGGATTGAATCACTTCCTAAGTTAAAGTGGTCGACTGTGAGCAGGCTCTAGTACGGTGTCACTTGGAGAAAGAATCAAGGGGTTACTCAAGGGTTGGTCAAGGGATCCTAGGATTTTAGTTTTACATGTCGAACATGCTATTAAGTTAATGCTCCTAGGTTCTCTAATTGCGATCGTGTGGGAGGATGATCATATGTAATCTCGATGAACTTTTGCTTCTATTGAGAATTGTTTATTATTAACCAAGTATCCCTTTCAGATCATTAGAGTGCAGGGGGTTGCTATCCTTGGGAAACCCCAATCACTGGGGGTCCCACAACCCTTCTAGAGGTGATTTCTCCTACTTTAGGCCTTATGATGGAATAGGTTAGTAGCACTCTAAGATGTCCTATGGGTCCCCATGAATAGGTGAACTATATTTTATATCCTACTCTTTCATGACTTAATTCCTACGATTTTGGGAGGGAGGATGACCGAAAGGTTCCTCCTAGATTCTCCTAGGTGTCGATATAGAGGCTTTCGTCCTCTATATCGACTAAGAATAGTAGGAATAGAACTTAGATGAAATTTACATTAAAATTAGATATCATAAACTGCAAATATAATCAAGGAAAGTTGAAATATATTTGAATAAGCATGTACAACTTGAACAAGTTACTCCCTAATCGTAGAATCGAGAAATCTACTCCATAGATATGAAAAGACACACACAAGATATTCTATCAATAAGCATTTATTTCAAATAGGGAGTAAATAATAAAAATTATGCCCTGAATGCATTCTGTAGACGTCTTGGCCTACTTCTTTGTGTATTATAGTGTAATCCTGCCCTTAAGCCACATTTCCTTCTCCCCGCTACGAGCATTCAGTGCTTTTTAGGGCACCTTCTTGCCGTCGCAGCCGTCCGTCCTCCCCCTTTAGGTTTAGTCATTCCTTTCTTTTTTATAGGGGTGAAACTTACTTTCCTTAATTTCCTGCAAAAATGGATCTCCTTTAGTTGCATTGTCGCCACATGACCGTGTGGATTCCACATGACCGACTATGTGGATATTTGGAAACTTCACTTTCGGTCAGGTTCTAAAAAAAGCATGGCCATGTGAGATTCACACGACAGGCCATGTATTCCTCTAGAACTCCGAGCGAATGCCATCTTTTTGTCCAAAGAGTGCCTGCGTCTTTGGGACATGGCCAGAGCATGCTTGCCTTTCTTGAGCTCCATTTATGTGCCATTTTTCCTCCAAAATGCCGCTCTGCACATAAAAATAGCAAAAGTAGATCTTTGAACAAGAAAATAGAAAATAAGTGTAAAATAAGGGAAATATTCATGAAACAAGTATGAAATACAATGAGATGTGTGCTAAAACTACTCTTAAAATCGTATATGATTTGCACACATCAAAATCCCCAAGACTTAGATTTTTGCTTGTTCTCAAACAAACCTCAGTGCCTAGAAGTTTTAAAAATGTAATTATCATGTTTAACATGTTCACTAAAACTTATCAAGTGGTGCTTACATTTAAAGCAAAAAGATATGTTCTATAAGTTCACTAAGTTAATTTTTCGGGCATGTACGATAAAGTTTCGTAAGGGGTTCACATTCTATGTAAAGTTAAGTCATCATCCTATAGCTTTCCTAAGGTTTCCGACTTTTAGACACTTACCTACCCCAAGCGAGGATCTTCCCTAGAGTTAGCATAAAGTCTCAAAAGTGTGCTCGGTATCGAGAGAAATCGGTAGGTGTTTCTCCAGTAACCTAACTCAGTCTCAAAGGGGAACATAACCATTTCCACCCATGACAACTATTTTTAGCCTCTATTTTTTTCCTCTCTATTTTTCCTCTCATTTTTTTCTCTTTTTTTTTCCTTTTTTTTGAATGAGTTTACATGATCCAAGCATCTCCATTACCTAAAATGCTAATCTAGAGTCACTTGTGGATTCCTAAGTACTTGACTATTGGGATGAATCATAACTATGTATGTAATAGATCTTCTCTTTCATAATTTTCAATGAGTGTAAGTGAAAATAAAAGCTAACTAGTGAAAATTGAGAACAATCATTATAGCATAATAAAATAGATTACCACTAGATAAGAGAAAGTGAACTACTTATAGCATGGAAATATAATATCTAGGTTTTCAACAAAAATATCACTTAAGCAACTAAAAGGGACAAACAACTATGTGCTGGAAGAACCCTAAAAATAAGACTACATGTATGATAGACTGAAACAAATGCTGAAGTAAATCTAGACCTATAAAAACATGAAAATAGAACTACCCAAAACATAGAAGGAAAAATGCAATATAATATAACACTCCCCCAAAATCAGAATCAACCATACCTCTAGCGGCCTAGGTGGGAAGTCGGGCAGTCTCGGCATCTTGGGCTCGTGCGAGTATTGCGTGCTCAATCGCTGGTGACACATATACATGTGGTCTACCTATGAGTTGGTGGACTCAACGACTGATCTGTGCTCTTCCTCTCGAGCCCACTGTGTGTGTGCATCCTGCATAAACTATCGCATCTCCTGTCGATAAGCAGCCACCTCCTGGAAGTAGGGTTGGGCCTGGCCATAAAACTGGTTGGCTTGCTGGAAATGGTCCCTCAAATCCTAGAACTCAACCTACATGTATGTAAGATGCTTCTCCCATCGCTGCCTCAGCGTCTGTTGCTCGGAGTAAATATCATCGAAGTGCGATCTGAATTCTGAAAAAATCATAGGCAGATGTCTCTGTGTCCTACTCAAAAGAATGAAAAGAATGTGGTGTAGGTGTAGGATTGGGGCATGGACTAGGAGGGCTCCTATGTATGGGGGAGTGATGGGAAGGTCATGAAGCGGGTGCACGAGAAGAGGGTCCCTTGTGTGGTGGGATCTCCACTGACCTATCCAATCGCGAATTGGCACGGTTGGTGATGGTAGTAGGATCAGTGTCGGGGAGCATAAGGGGTGGCAAGTTAGTCATTACAAAACAAAAAGAATGTCTTTCTCTAACTATCATTTTCATATCCATGCACACCCCTAAGTCAATACTAGGGCTCCCTTCTACTCTATCCAAATCCTCATAATCGTACCCCATCGAATCACAAAAGTGGGTCAAAAGATCTCCTAAAATGATATCTCCCTTGGCCGCCTTACCCATCTTCACTAGGTGCCAAATAAAATGGGATCCTACATCAATAGTATTATTCCCCTCGAACATATTCTATAGATAGAATTTCGCTCCGCCTCACCACTCCATCGTTCTCTCCTATTCTAAAAATTGTGCTTGCATAACCCGGTGAACATATCGGAAGACCGAGTTTTGGAGTCATGATGCTTTGGCTCTAGATGGGTCATAGGAGGTTTCTTCTATTAAATCAAACCAAAATGATCTTGCATTAAACTCATATAGAGTTCTCCTCTCTCCCCCACTAGGAAAACAAAAACAAAGATTTGATTAATGGAGAGTCCACTCATGCTCTATGTTAAACATTAAAAAAGTTATCTTGCCCTCTTAACTATCTACCTTTGTCAAGATCTCTGCATCCACCAAACTTAAAAACTCCAAAACTATCCTAGGGTAGGTGGACATCTAACTCCCATGATGTCCTCCCAACCTACCTTAGCCAATAGCCATTGCACATCCTTCCAAAAGACCTAGGGTTTCTAAGAGAGCTATATCTAAATACCGAGTGGCAGTAATTTTTCAATATGAAAGCATGTTAAATCTATCTCTATGGGCATTATCTCTAAATATGATGTCCAAAGGTGTTTTACCTTCCTCCGGTTCTTGTTGAGCATCCCTTCCTCTCGACCTCGACCTTGAAGAGGTAGCCCTTATTGCAGTGTGCTTGGTCCTCCTCAATCTTGCTTCTAGAAAGCTTCTTGGAGGTTGGAGAGGGCCCTTGAAGGTTGGAGATGGCGGTTTTGTATGGGCTAGGGAATGAAATTGAAAGGCACGGTCGATTTGAGGAAAAATGTACGACTCTCAGCCTTTTAATAAGGTGTGACATGACTGTGTGGATTTCACATGGTCAGTCATGTCCTCTTCTTACCATTGGGCATGGTTGTGTCAAATTCACGCAATTGCCTGTGCTTTTTTCTGGGTTACTGAAAAAAATTTTCCTTCTACCTGGCAAATTCTATATGAAACTAAACACACATAATGATTATAATGGTAAAAAATTAGAACCTAAACTAGCATGCATGAATGAAAAAAAAAACTAAAAAAAAATAAAGTTAAACTTGGGTTGCCTCCCAAGAAGCACTTGTTTAGTGTCTTTATCTCGACCATACTCTTGTACATCAACTAGGCACCGGCGGTTCCATGAACCTCCACTCATCGACGTCAAAATTTTTATGCTTCATTGGGGTCTTCTCTATTTGACAAGAAGAATACCCTGCTGAAAAAGGGTCGTTATACCCTGACACGTTAAACTGTATGATCTCATCTTCCACTTCCAAAAAGATTATGTGCTTCTTCACATCAATGGGAGCCCCAACAGTGGCTAGAAATGGTCTTCCTAAGATGAGTGGGGTTTGAGGGTCCTGTCCAGTGTCTAAAATAATGAAGTCCATTGGTATCAAGAAATTTTCTATAACTACCAGTACATCTTCGACAATTCCGACTAGTTTCATAATCATGTCATTTGCCATTCAAAGAACCATATCGACAGACTTTATCCCACCCAACCCCATCTCCTTATAAAATACGTAAGCCATCATATTGATGGATGATCCTAAGTCACATAATGCCTTATCAAAATCTTTACCATAGATCATGTAGGGTCTGACAAAATCACCCGCGTCATCGAGTTCGAGTGGAACCTTATCTTCTATTTCTACGGGGCTCACTAGTGTTGCAATCATAGTTGCACAACCCTTGGTACTTTTGTTTATTAGACCCCCTAAATCCTTTGATGCTGAATCTTGTTGCCATTCTGAAGTGTACATAGTGTCAAATTGTTCCCTCAGGCTTGGCTCAGATTTTCTGGGGGAGTCATCTGTAGCTTGGGACGTCGTCTTGCCTATTTGGGCTACTTGCATTTACAACATCTTGGTGTGGCTTGTGAGACCATCGATAGAGGCCTTCAACACCCTCAGTACCTCTTCGATTCTCTGATGTTGTTGTTGGAACTCCGAATTACCCTTTGTTTGGATTGCCATGAAGCCCTCCATCACTAACTCAAGCCTGGATTTAGGCGGTTGCTATTGCCCACTGTTTTGTTGTCCGTACCCACCTGACTGTTGGAAATTTCCTGAATTATTTATCTACAAAAAGTTTAGGTGGTTCCTCCATCTGAGATTGTACATGCCAGAATATGGTTTGTTGAACCTTTGATTGTAATCGCCCACTACATTGACATGCTCAACCTCCTCTTCAGATATGTTCTGTCCTCCATAATAATAGTCTCCCTAATATGTTGTTACTCCATCACTAAAGGAATTGGCCGCACATATGAAAGCAAGGGTTATGGAGTCAAACCCTCTACTTAGTGCATCCATCCATGCTGCTAGATGATCGATGGAGTTAACAACATATCTTTCGGCTGCAGGTGCTGGATGACTACGTTCGGAAGCCCACTGATAATGGTTTTGGGCCACCTCCTCAATAAGTTCTTCTGCTTCCTTGATAGTTCTTAGGGTGTATACTAAAAGCCTAGCTTTTGTATGAACATCTTCATTTTGAAATAAGAATCACATGATCATTGTTTGCAATTTATATTTATGCATCTTGTTTGATACCTTACATTATAGATAACATGGTGTGTGGTGTCACACAGAAGATCATGTTATCAGTTCCTTGTAGAGTATAAGTAGAGGCTCACAACCAAGATGGTTTTGGATAAACCATTGGCATAGTTGTAGTGTAATTTGGTATTGGTTTATCTTGACCATAGAATTACACTAGTACACTTTGTGTACATTGAGCATGATCGATTTAGAGGTGATTTGATTTATACTAACTATATAATTAAATTATACCTCAGATATTATGGGGTACATGCTCTTAATCCCGATATAATAACGGGCACATGTACTTAGTATTTATTTCTTTGATTTACCAATGGGCGAGATTTATGTGTTAAATTGATAGACCTGGTAAGTTGGGAAATAATATTATTTACATGGTGTGTTGTTGATTATAGGAGGAAACCGTGTCCTATACACTAGGATGATGATGTCCTCTTGAGGAGCTCATAAAGTTCATCATGTAAATTCTGCAGGTGGACTTTGTCCAGCATGATGATAAGGATGAGTGGTACGACTCATGGAGTTAGATATTGATTAATTAAATTGTCAGTAATTTAATTAATTAATGGACATTCGATATCTTAAACATGGGGAGATATTTTGTACAAATAATATGTAGAGCCCATATTTAATTTTGGGGGTTGGTGAGGTAGATCAATGATGATCCTCTAGTGGAACGGATCATCATTAATGGATCGGGTTATATGTGGTTCAGATCCATTGGGTGGCAAAGATCCAACTCCTCCTCATAGTCCTTATTGTAGCCTATTATAAATATCTCATGAAGCCTAGATCTATATAAGGTGGTGGAGAGCCTTGGGCGACAAGAACACAAGGTTTTTGGGGTTAGGGTTTTACTTAGGGCCGGCGGCAACAAAGCAAAGTAGTTAGGGTTTTCCTTCCTCCTTGGTCGGCGCCTCCTCCCCATCTCCATGGCCAGCGACTCCTCTCCCTTTCATAGGGCCGGCGGCAACAAAGGCTAGGGTTCCTTCTTCCTTTGCCTTGGCCGGCACATCCTCTCCCTCTCCTAGGGCTAGCAGCAACAAGCAAGGAGGAAGACTTTCTTCCTCAATCTCCTCTCCTCTCGTAGGGTCGGGGGACACCACCTCTTGGAGTTTTGGTGGTCGATACAAGCAAAGAGAAGAGGAGAAGGCTTTGTGTTCGGAAAAAGATAGGAGAAGAAGGGAGGGTTATCTTCACTTGTTCGGAGCGATCAAGGAAGGGAAGATATGTGGTTTAGGAGTCTTCATTTCTTGGAAGATCGTCGCCCACACGATGTCCAAGAAGAGGATAGTAATACAATAGAAAATCAAGAGGAAAAGCAAGAGGTATAATCTTGTTTAATTTTTATTCTTGTTCTTTTGTAATTTTGTATGTTGTTGATTGACATGGACCCTGATCATAAACACAAAAATCGGCGATCCGTACATCATCTATTCCGCAGCTAATCGAGGAAATGGGTTAGGTCGCTTGAACAACAAGTTTGTTCAAGCGACCGCTCAAATCGAATAGCACGATGATGAATCGGTTGCTTGGGCAATCTATCTTTGTTCGGATTTGTTTTAATTAATAAAATTTCAATCCGAAGATGCGAGATAGGATCGCCATGCACAAGCGATCGAAGTGACGGGAAGCGAAACAACTTCCCTTCAAGTGGTATCAGAGCCACGGTTTCCGATTTTGTTTGTTTTGGATTCAGTTACTTTCACGCATTTATCATATATTATTTATTCCGGATAATAGTAGGATGTGCATAGGCTAACTTTTTGCTTGCAAGTATAAGATCCAACTATTATGGCTATCTGAATGTATGTGATTGTGTGTGTGTGATTGTAATTAATTATTTGAATCCTTGGGGTTGACGAGGCTAATTAGTATTTAATTTTGTAATTAAATACGACATTGTTTAGCCGCTCATTTTAATTTACTTTCGATCTAGATATGTTGTACACTCCTTCATGGAGTATAGGATCGATGGATGTAAATTAAAATAGTTTATCTCAACTTGGATCCCCTTATGTCTTGCGCATGGTAAAGGGAGGAGCGAACGAGGTGGCGACACGACGGGAAGCATATTGGAAAACAAAAGCCATAATAGTTGGATTTTTTTTTCATATTTATTGCTTATTGTTTGATATGCATGTTGTGTGTGTTTGAAAATTCCTCAATTTTAAATTACTAAGTGTGAGAGGGATATTTTTTAATTCCCGGGCCTCCATTACAATTTAACATGTGATTCAAACAAACTTGCGCATTGACTCTGAGTGCCTTCCTTCATATCGGATGAGTTTGTTTTGCGGATCACTAGGACAAATATGGTTGTAGAAAATTATTTAGGAGCATGTGTACTTCTCCATTGGAAGGCACATAATCCGAGGTAATTGCCTTAGTATTGGGTAATGATAAACACTTAGATGCAAATAAAAGTATCCTCCCCATCGGAGTCACTGCTTTTATTTGTAGGGGCGAAGAGGAACCAACTATTAATTTTATTTGTCAAAAAGTAAGGTTGAGAGGATAATAAAATTAATGGGTAAAACCTCCTCTTACAAATGTAGAATTCATATACATCCACACTATTGTGGCATACGATATTCTCGGTGTTTTGAGGTGTTGGTTGATTTTAAAATTCTATTGTTTGAGGAATCAATAAATTTTGAAATCTATTGTTTTGATCACTATGATTCAGAGGTTTTTCAAAATGGATTTCAACCCACTTACTGTGATTCTAAAAGAAAACAAACTTACTGAACCTAATTATGTTGATTGGAAACGGAATCTAGACATTGTCTTGATTGCTAAGTAGTATAAATATGTACTCTTCGAAGAATGTCCTCCTAAGCCTATGAATGATTCTAGTGAAAAGGATAAAGAGAGTTATAGGAAGTGGATCAAGGCAGATGAGATGGCACGGTACTACATTTTGGCTTCTATGTCAAATGTATTGCAACATCAGCATCAGGCCATGACCACTGCCTATGACATGATGCTCAATCTCAAGGAACTTTTTAAACACCAGAATTGGGTTGTTAGGAAAGAAGCTATGAGGAACTTGATGACGACCACCATGATTTAGGGAACACCCGTGAGGGATCATGTTCTCAAGATGATGCCTCATTTGAATGAGCTGGAAGTCCTTGCAGCGAAGATCGATGGGGAAACCCAGGTCGATATTATTCTCCAATCTCTACCTAGAAGTTTTGAACAATTTCGCCATAACTACAACATGAATAAGAGGTTGTATTTGTTGGCGGAGCTTCTGACAGAAATCCAGGCGGTAGAGGGGCTTTTTCGTTAGAGTGCTCATGCCATGGTTGCTCAAAAGGTTTCTACTTCTAAGCCAAAGGGCAAGAAGAAGAAGAAACAAGGTGTAGCAAAGATAGCTGTAGGATCTCTGGCAGGAGTGAAGAAGCCGAAAGGCTAGTGATTCACTTGCAAGCAAACTGGACATTGGAAGGCAGACTGTCCCAACCGCAAACAGAATAAAGTTATATCTTTTAGTTTAGTCGTTGAAACGTGTTTAGCGGTGCTATCTACCAGTACTTGGTGTGTAGATACGGGAGCCACTGATCATGTCTACAATTCTTTATAGGGGTTCCAGGAAACCAGACGACTAGCTGAGAGGGAGATTACCGTCTACATGGGCAATGCTACGAAGGTGATGGCTATTGCAGTGGGAGATGTTTATTTATCTTTTGATTGGAATAAAACTTTGGTTCTAAGAAATTGCCATTATTTACCTTCATTTAGAAAGAATTTGATTTCAGTTTCTAAATTGTTTATAGATGGGTATTCGATTTCTTTTAATGATAGAGTTGTTATAAAAAGAATAGGGAGATTATCTATTCTGGTGCATTGGTAGGAAATTTATACACTCTTGAACCAAAAACTCCCATGATGCAAATAGAAATGAATAACTCATCTTCTAAATCTAATAAGAGAAAAGAACCTTCGAAAATGAACCAAACATATCTTTGACATCTAAGGATAGGTCATATTAACCTGAGTAGAATTCAAAGATTGATAGCTGATGGACCTTTGGGTTCATTAGTGGTGGAAGATTTCCCAACTTACGAATCATTCTTGGAAGGTAAAATGACCAAGAGGTCTTTTAAGGCCAAGGGGTATAGAGCCACGGATGTGCTGGAATTGGTTCATTCTGATTTGTGTGGTCCTATGTCTATCCAGGCTAGAGGTGGTTTTGAATATTTCGTCTCTTTTATAGATGATTTTTCAAGATATGGATACATTTACTTGATGCGCTGCAAGTTCGAATGTTTTGACAGGTTCAAGTAATTCAAGGCTGATGTGGAGAAATGTCAAGGTAAAAGTATCAAGACACTACGATCTGATCGTGGTGGTAGAACCTCTTGGGAGAGTTTAGGAGTTACTTATCAGAGGTTGAGATTCAATCCCAACTGTCTTCACCTGGTACACCCCAACAGAATGGTGTGGCAGAGTGAAGGAATTAAGAGATGGTTAGATCGATGATGAGTTATAGAGATGGTTAGATCGATGATGAGTTATTTTGAGTTACCAAATTCATTCTGGGGGTATGCTCTGGAAACTACAATGTATATTCTGAACTTGGTACCATCTAAATCAATACCTTCTACTCCCATAGAATTGTGGACTGGGCGATAGCCTAGTCTGAGACATATTCGGATTTGGGGTAGTCCAGCACATGTGCCGAAGGGAGATGCTGCTAAGTTGGAATATCGTACAGAAGAGCGCCTATACGTAGGCAATCCTAGAGGAACAAAAGGTAGTTTGTTCTATAATCCTAGAGATCAGAGGGTGATCGTTAGTATGATTTCCCAATTTTTAGAGGAAGATTATATGATGAACCATAAGCCCATGAGCAAGATTGTTCTACAGGAATTAAGAGGGGAAGTCGCTGCTTCAATACCAACGGTACAAGAGGACATACCACAAGTGACTGCACCGCGTGTCATAGAGGATACACAAGTGATACCTCATCATAGTGGAAAGGTTGTTAGACAACCTGAGAGATTTATGTTCTTGGGAGAATCATCTAATTTGACCCTTGGCAAACATGAACCTGATCCCTGGACATATGATGAGGCACTCCAAGATAATGATGCGATATCTTAGCAAAGGGAGATGAATTCTGAGATAGAATCTATGGATTCAAATCAGGTCTGGGAGCTAGTAGAACCACCCAATGGTGTAAAAAAAATTTGATGCAAATGGATCTACAAAAGAAAGAGAGGATCAGACGGGAAGGTAGAGATCTTCAAAGCAAGTCTTGTTGTGAAAGGGTATAGTCAAAAAGAGGGTATCGATTATGAGGAGACTTTTTTGTCAGTAGCCACGCTTAAGTCTATCCAGATTATCTTGTCTATTGCTTCTCATATGGATTATGAGGTTTGGCAGATGGTTGTCAAGACAGCTTTCCTTAATGGAAGTCTTGAAGAAAACATCTATGTGGAGCAACCAGAGGGATTCATTGCAAAGGGCAAAGAGCATCTTGTGTGCAAACTTAATCGGTCCATTTATAGATTAAAGCAATATTCGAGATCTTGGAACATCCACTTTGATGAGGTAATCTAGTCATATGGATTTATTCAATGTCTGGATGAGTCTTATGTATACAAGAGATGTGACGGAAACGTAGGGGTATTTCTTGTACTATACGTAGATGACATTTTGCTCATTGGCAACAATGTCAAAGTGTTATCAGATGTAAGTATATGGTTGTTCCAGCAATTTGATAAGAAGGACTTGGGAGAAGAACTTATAGGAGACGACGTTTCAGTCTTATAGTCAGTTAAGATTTGGTTATCCAAGACATTCTCCATGAAAGACCTGGGAGAAGCAACCTACATCCTCGGGATTAAGATCTATAGAGATAGATCAAAACGGTTGCTTGGTCTTTCGCAGTCTATATATAGACCGAGTGCTAAAGAGGTTTAGCATGTCGGAATCCAAGAAAGGTTTCCTACCCATCAGGCATGGGATACACCTTTTGAAGTTTATGTGTCCGCGCACAGAAGACGAGAGGATTTGCATGAGTAAGATTCCCTATGCATCCACAATAGGATCTATCATGTATGCTATGTTATGTATGAGGCCCGATGTATCATATGCTCTGAGTGTCACGAGCAGATACTAGTTTGATCCAGTAATGGATCATTGGGTGACTGTTAAGACGATCCTTAAGTACTTAAGAAGAACTAAGGATGCGTTCCTAATATATGGAGAAGGGTACATGGTGATATGTGGGTATACGGATGCCAACTCTAGACAGACAAGGATGATTCCATGTCTCAATCTGGGTATGTATTCACCTAGAATGGAGGCGCAATAAGTTATGAAGGTTCCAAGCTTGATACTATAGCGGATTCTGCCACTAAGGCAGAATACATTGCATCTTTGGAAGGAGCAAAGGAAGCGGTTTGGATCAAGAAGTTCATCTCTGAACTTGATGTGGTCTCATCAATGATCCAAACATGTGCTTCGCCGCTATCATCTGATCAAAGAGATCATTAGTAGGAAGGAAATACAAATCGAGAAAATCCCCACTGAAAGGAACTTAGCGGATATTTTGACTAAGGCATTACCTCAAAGTAAGTTTGAGGGTCATGTTAGAGCTTATGGTATTGGATACCATAGCGATTGGCATTAGGCCAAGTGGGAGTTTATTAGTAATATATGAGAGATGTCCTAAGGCAATCGCCTTATGTTTGAACCATTTATATGATAAATGAAGATTCACTATTTGAGTATACATGTTTTCATGTATTTGATTAGATCTTAAACTCATTTACTGAATGTCCACGATACGATTCACAGCATGAGAGAATTTGTGATTGGATCACAACTAGTGAGTATCTCTACATGTGTAATTGTGATGTATCAGAATTATCCCTAGTCGATGAATTGATGGATTTGGACACCATCAATTCTGTCGAGACTAGCACGAGGTATACTCCTTGGTGTATCCAAGCAACTGATTCTCACTGGCTGGAGACATTGTGATCTCCGGAGTTAATCGTGGATGCTAGTTATGGTAACTAGTTCATTGGAGTGACCAGTCGTAAGACTTCATATGGTTCTCTGCATATATAGATATGTCAATGAAGTTCTTACTATAGCTTAAGTGCGATGTTCCTTTGACTTTCGGTATTCAAGTCATCTTGATCATGAAGACTTATTCTTTGACATCTTAAGCAAGCATCTCTGAGGAGATGTAGACCCGAGATGATTGGGTATAAGTCGAAGTGATCGAAGGTGTTTGAATAGCCAATAAAGGATTCACAACTCCTTGCGAGGAGATGTATACCCATGGCCTCTCGTCGTATTGTTACTAAAGTTTTTGGCCAAAGCATTACATGTTTAGAGTAAGGTACTCTTCGATACATGTGCAGTAACTAGAATTCCTAGGACGAGGAAATGATACTTGGGCTAGGTGTGACGTAGTCAGCCTAGTGGGGACTGACACTATAGACCATGTCCTGAACCAAGTGGGTATATGATGAGTGAAGGGAATGGGGCACGATTCATTTGAGTTGCTGAAAGGTTTCAGAAATATTTCTGGATCAACCGTTGATCTTTTTGGTTAATTGGGGATCATGATGTACTACTAGGTGCCACTCATGATCATTCTATAATTAATGGTTAATTATAGACGGCCAACATAAACCGAGAACCTATTTGGTCACACGCACAACGAGCGTAATCCAAAGGATTTAAAACGAGCTTGAGAATGAGATTCTCAGACCGAGAGAAACTAGATTTGGTTGGACCAAACATGGAGCAAGAATGAAATCATTTCAGTCGCAATGGAAGCGTGGATGGGCCGTGTCTTATGAAGACATGATGGATGAACCAAATTGGTTTGGTTCTAATCCATTGGTGGAGAATAAACCAAAGGGGTTTGGTTTGTTTTAAACGAATGAACAAAAGTTTGTTCGGTTCGTTTTAACTTAAAATAGACCAAATCGGTTTGGTTTATTTTAACTTAAGTTATTGGAGCGGGTTAGCGGGTTTTGGTTATTAACCAATAACTGTTAGGAGAATGTGTTCTCTATAAAAACACGGCTTAAGGGTTTTTCCAAAACCTAAGGGAATAAGCCATTGAGTTGCCGCCCAAAAACCATAGCTCCTCTTTTGTTGTTGCCGCCCAACATGGTGTTGCCGCCAACTTCAAGGAGCTGCTGCCACCTCCTTGCCGCCGGACAACCACCTGCTGTCGCTGGCCACTTGCTGCTGTCGGTGATCCTCCAGCGACCCTCCTTGGCTCCGGTGACCAAGGACTAGCCGGTCCTCTTCCCTCATAGGTTCCCATTACTTTGGATAATGGTATTTGCTCGTCTACAAATGATTAGTGCAACGGAAACAACAATACAAGCAAATCAAACAAATAAAAACAAAGCAAAGGAAACAAACAATGCTAACACAAGGTCGTAACATGGTTCACGGCTAGGCCGCTAATCCACGATCTCGATTCGTCCAAGGTGAATCACTCCTTTGCCAAATCCACTAATCTCTCCTTTGCACCAAGCTATGTGGAGGTAACCTCTTTACAATCCCTCTTCTTACAATTGAATGAGAATTAGCACAAGAAGAAGAGTGGAAAAACCCTTAGAGCACTTTGGGAGAAGTTATGAGTTGAAGCATTTAGGTTCCCAAAGCCCCACACCATTCCTCTTTATAGAGGAAGAGGGTTTCTTCCCATTGACACAGGAGCAGTCGACTGATGTCCCTATCAGTCGACTAGTCCTGTAGTCGTTGCCCAATAAGGATGCTTTCCACGTTGGATTTCATCCAACGGTACTGGCATCAGTCGACTGATATTGTCATCACTCGACTGATGCTTGATCAGTCGAGGGCTCCGTGAGCTCGACTCCATTCTGTGCCCGAAACACATGCGACGAGTCGACTGATGTCTTCATCAGTCGACTGGTGGTTTCGCAGTCGACTGCCACTCCATGGCAGTCGACTGTTGGCACTTGAATTGGACTCGAACACTAGTTGAGTCACCGTTGACTTAGAGTAGTTGACTACCATTAACATGGTAGTCAACTGATGTCTGGAAATCTCATCCGACACTTAGCCAAATGGCCAAGTTTCACCTAAGAGCTACTACCCCTTCCCGAGTTATATTCGATCACACTCTTCCCTCGGAGTCCCTCGCCTTTGAAGTTATCTTCGTTCGACCACGTCCCTTGGATGCGCCAAGCGCACGGCTCTGCAGCGCCATCCTTCGCGTCTCGCCCTGAAGTCTACTTCCTCCGGCTTCACTCCAAGCTCCTCGTCCGACGGTCCCTCGGATGCTCCAAGCACACGGCTTTCGCAAAGCCATCCTTCACCGACTCAAGGACCGAGTCATGAGAGGTGAAACTCGCCAAGGCTCCATGTGTGAATTACTAAGTCCTGCAAGACTCCAACGCAAATATCAAATCATAATAACACTCTAACTTAAACCCTTTGCCACACCATCAAAACCATATTACGGCAAGAGATTGCCCTAACAATCTCCCCCTTTTTGATGTGTGGCAATCCGTTTAAGTTAGGTAAAAACATTTGATAAAATATTTAAGGAAAGAAAGCATGTGAATAACATGATTAGCAACTCTCCCCCTTAATTCATGAAACTCCCCCTAAATATATTCCCCCTTACTTTAAACTATTCTCCCTTAAACATAACATTTCTCCCCTTTTGACACCATCAAAAATAATAAACAATGTTTATCTAAGCATGACATCAAGTTTAGAGAGAAACAAAACCCAAAACATGCCTTAAAATCGAATACACAAGGTTATTAGGCATGTTATCAGACTACCAGTCGACTGGTTCAGACTACCAGTCGACTGACATGTGCATTTCGGGTTTTTCAGGTTTTTAGAAATGCACTAGAAAATATTTAAAATTTGAAAAATCATGAAATTTGGGGAACACATTTCTTGTAAGTATATTTATCAATGAAAAATAGTCTTCCATGAAAAATCATTATATTTTAAAGTATTTACCAAAAATCCAAAAGCTTTAAAAACCACTAGGTTTTTGATCATGTAAGTATCCATTTTAACACCTAGTCTTGCTTTGGATTGTTTCAAAACATGAATACACAGATTTATAAGTAAGAAATATGTCTATGAATTAAACATAAGGCTTCCCCATGATTGGTCTATTATTGCTATTCTGATACCTTAAATGACCATCTAGATGCCATAGACATTAGTGGACATTTGTATCATCCTATCATCTCACTCATGCTAAGTTTTCAATCAATGTAGCCTATGGTGAGTGTGAGATGTATCCTAAAGGTATTTGTATATACTTAACCATTATTTTCATGCAATTTTATCAAGGTTAAGTATCATCCTATCATTCCACATGATCATAAAGATGTATATGAATTAATTTCACATTATGATCATGAAACAAAAGTATTCATCAAATTGTGATCATGCATTAGGTATTACATGATGATAATAAAGCAAATACCACCTAAAGCATGATTTATCTATTTATAGGTGCATTATCATCACCTAACACTATTTCAAAAATGTTGTCCCACCATCATAAGTCAACCAAAAATATGATATAGGTCAATTCCATATGGTTGACTATCCTAGGGTTTTTCTAACCCTTAAGGATGGATTTTGGAACCCAATACAAATTCTTGCCTATGGGGTTCACTAGAAATTCCTTAGGAATCCATTTTCTAGCTATTACCTTCTTCTTGTCTTGACCCCTTGCAATTAGACATTTATAGGCCTTTTCATTTTTCTTTTCCTTATATCCTAGGTCTTTTTTGTTAAAACTTTCTCTTTGGCTCCCTATGATCATGTTGAAAGTGTTTGAGCCAATAGTGAATTTTTCTAGGGCTTTTGTCAAATAGTCTACCTTTTCCCTTAAAGCCCTATTTGCATCCATACATGCATCACTAACATTAAATGGCATATAGTTATCTTGTGAGCATGCATCATCATGACTAGAAGAAATATCATCATTTACATTTAAGCATGCATTTTCTAGTTTATTTTCTAAGTCCTTAATTTGATCTAGCATGCTCTTATTTTTCTTTTTATCTCTAAATAAATCCTTAGTGAGGCTAGAAATCATAGACATAATTTGCTTAGGGGGTAGATTTGTTACCTCACTTACCAAGTCCTCTTCCGATGATGAGGATGTAGAGGAGGCTCCCACTTCACTTGAGCTCTCTCCACTTGAGCTTGATCCTTCATTTTCGGAGGAGGAGCAATCCAAGTCGTCAAATGCCATCAATGCTAAGTTGGTGACAAATGAGTTTTCTTCCTCGGATGATGATGAGGAAGAGGAGGAAGGGTCATCCCATGTCTTTGCTTTGAATGCCTTGGCCTTCCCTTTTTCTTTGGCCTTCTTTTCTTCTTCCTTTTTCTTGCTCCCCTTTTTCTTCTTCTTTTCTTCTTTCTTCTTCCTCTCTTCTTTGCTCTTGTTTAGGAGAGGACAATTGTCCCTTATGTGTTCGTCTCCTTGGCAATTGTAACAAATGACCTTTCCCCTTTGTCTTCTCCTCCTATCATTAGATTTATTAAATTGAAAACCTTTGAAAGCACGCCTTACTCTCCTTACCATCTAGGCTTCTTCCGTGCTATCCATGGAGGAGGAGGAGGACGCTTCATCGGAGGAGGAGGGGATCTCTATCTTCTTCTTCCCCCTGTGTGCCAAAAATGCTACTCCTCTTGAAGGTTGAATTCTAGCCTTTTCAACTATTCTTTCAAGCCTTGTTTCGTGGAGCTCCATTGTTGAGAAGAACTCCTCCAAGGTACTCACTTCTAAGTTCTTGGAGATGTAAAATGAGTCCACCATGGAGCTCCATCTTGAGGACCGGGGAAAGGCATCTATGCCCTTCATTACCATATCCCGGTTGGAGAGCCTTTCACCTACACTTGTCAAGCCGGTTAGAATTTCCTTAAATCTAGAGTGTAGGGATTTTACCTTCTCTCCCTTTTTGAGTTTGATGTTGGATAATTGGGAGCGAAGGACATCTCTCCTTGCTAGTTTCACCTCGGATGTGCCTTCATGAATTTCTATTAGTTTCTCCCACATTTCCTTGGCGCTAGCACACTCCCCTATCCTATTCACTTCTTGTTGGGGGAGTACATTGTAGAAGTGGTGCTTGGCCTTTGAATTCGCCAAGTACTCCTCTCTTTGTCTTTTACTCCATCTTGATTTTTCCAATAGCTTCCCTTCTTCATTCCTAGGCAATTCGAAACCGTTTTCCATAATTAATAAAATTTCAAAATCGGTCTCGAAAAATACCTCCATTCTCTTTTTCCACCAAGAGAATTTGACTTCGAACTTTGGTGGGTGAATGTTTGAGCCGGCCATTCTTGAATGTACTTGTTGTGGCAGTTAGTCCTCGACAAACTTTCCTTGGCTCTGATACCACTTGTAGGGGATCAATCGGTCGGCTAGAGGGGGGGTGAATAGCCCTCTTACTTTGGATAATGGTATTTGCTCGTCTACAAATGATTAGTGCAACGGAAACAACAATACAAGAAAATCAAACAAATAAAAACAAAGAAAAGGAAACAAACAATGCTAACACAAGGTCGTAACGTAGTTCACGGTTATGTCGCTAATCCACGATTCCGATTCGTCCAAGGTGAATCACTCCTTTGCCAAATCCACTAATCTCTCCTTTGCACCAAGCTAGGTGGAGGTAACCACTTTACAATCCCTCTTCTTATAATTGAATGAGAATTAGCACAAGAAGAAGAGTGGAAAAACCCTTAGAGCACTTTGGGAGAAGTTATGAGTTGAAGCATTTAGGTTCCCAAAGCCCCACACCATTTCTCTATATAGAGGAAGAGGTTTCTTCCCGTTGACACAGGAGGAGTCGACTGATGTCCCTATTAGTCGACTGGTCCTGTAGTCATTTCCCAATAACTGCTGCTTTCCACGTTGGATTTCATCCAACGGTACTGGCATCAGTCGACTGATATTGCCATCAGTCGACTGATGCTCGATCAATCGAGTGCTCCACGAGCTCGACTCCATTCTGTGCCCGAAACACTTGCGACCAGTCGATTGATGCCTTCATCAGTCAACTGGTGGTCTCGCAGTCAACTGCCACTCCATGGAAATCGAGTGTTGGCACTTGAACCGGACTCGAACACTAGTCGAGTCACCGTCGACTTAGAGTAGTTGACTACCATTAACATGATAGTCAACTGATGTCGAGAAATCCCATCAGACACTTAGCCAAATGGCCAAGTTTCACCTAAGAGCTACTACCCCTTCCCGGGTTACATTCGCTCACACTCATCCCTCGGAGTCCCTCGCCTTTGAAGTTATCTTTGTCCAACCACGTCACTCGGATGCGCCAAGCGAACGGTTCTGCAGCGCCATCCTTCACGTCTCGCCCTGAAGTCTACTTCCTCCGGCTTCACTCCAAGCTCCTCGTCCGACGGTCCCTCGGATGCTCCAAGCACACGGCTTCTGCAAAGCCATCCTTCACCGACTCAAGGACCGAGTCATGAGAGGTGAAACTCTCCAAGGCTCCATGAGTGAATTACTAAGTCCTCCAAGACTCCAACGCACATATCAAATCATAATAACACTCTAACTTAAACCCTTTTCCACACCTTCAAAACCATATTACGGCAAGAGATTGCCCTAACACTCCTTTGGGATCAATTTCCTAGCTATTATTGTTGTTTTAGATTGTCCCCTACCTATTAAACAATGGTAAGCTATTTCATTTTTGGTTCCCTTATAACTTACCCTTTTTGTTGAAACTTGATCTTTGGCTCCCAATAATCATATTCAATGTGTTAGAGCCAATTGTGAATTTTTCAAGGGCCTTAGTAAAACAATCTACCTTTTCCCTTAGAATCCTATTCTCTTCTAAGCATGCATCATTAACACTAGAAGAAATAGCATTATCATGTGAACATGCATTTTTTAATTTTTCTTCTAGATTTTAAATTTCATTAAGCATGCATTTATTTTTCTTTTTCATTCTAAACAAGTCCTTAGTTAAACTAGTTACCATTGAAATGACATCATGGGAGGGTAGTTTATTTACCTCACTTACCCAATCCCCTTCTTCTGAATCCGAAGTAGAGGCTCCCCCTTCACTTGAGCTCTCCTCCTCACTTGAGCTTTCTTCTTCTCTTTCGGATGAGGTGGAGGCTATGTCACCTATTCCCATTAATGCAAAATGGAAGATGATTTCTTCTTCTTCCGATGATGATGGATTATCCAATGTTGCTTTTAGGGTATGCGCTTTCTCCTTCCCCTTTTCTTTTGATTTCTTCTCTCGTTTCTTATTCCCTTCCTTCTTCTTGTAATTCTTTCTCCTTTCTTTCTTGCTCTTATTCAAGAGAGGACATTGATCTCTCATTTGTCCCTCTCCTTGGCAATTGTAGCATATGACTTTTCTTCTTCTCCTCCTATCATTATATTTGTTAAACTTAAAATATTTTAATGCATGTCTTACCTTCCTTACCATATAAGTCACTTCATTACTATTCATTGATGAGGAAGATTCGTCATCGGATGAAGAGGATGGAGTCTCCTTCTTCTTCTTTCCTTTGTCAACCACTAATGCTACTCCCCTTGATTGCTTGATTGGATCTTCAACTATTCCTTCAAGCCTAGTTTCATTTAATTCCATGGTAGAAAAGAATTCTTCTAGAGTACTTACCTCTAGATTCTTTGAGATGTAGAATGAATCTTTAATGGAGCTCCACTTAGATGAGCGGGGAAATGCGTCTATTGCTTTCATGATCATATCCCGGTTTGAAAGCTTTTCTCCTACACTTGATAAACCATTAATGATTTCATTAAAATGAGAGTGTAGAGATAATACCTTCTCCCCTTTATCTAGCTTGATATTGATAAATTGAGATCGGAGGAGGTCCCTTCTTGCGAGTTTTGCTTTGGAGGTGCCTTCATGAAGCTCCACTAGCTTCTCCCACATTTCTTTGTGTTGGGATGTATACTGAAAAGTATATCTTTTGTATGAACATCTTTATTTTTGAAATAAAAATCACATGATCATTTTTTGTATATTTATGGTTATGCATATTGTCTGATACATTACATTGTAGATAACATGGTGTGTAGTGTCACAAGGGAGATCATGTTATCAGTTTCTTGTAGAGTATAAGTAGAGGCTCACAACTGAGATGGTTTTGGACAACCCATTGGTATGGTTTTAGTGTGATTTGGTATTGGTTTGTCTTGACCATAGAATTACACTAGTACACTTTGTGTGTATTGAGCAGGACCGACTTAGAGGTGATTCAATTCATTGCTAACAACATAATTGAATCGGATCACGGATATTATGGTGTGCATGTTCTTAATCCTGATATAATAACGAGCACATGTAATTAGTATTTATTTCTTTGATTTACCAATGGGCAAGATTTATAGATTAAATCGATAGGCTCGGTAAGTTGGGAAATGATATTATTTACATAGTGTGCCGTTGATTATAGGAGGAAACTGTGTCCGATATATTAGGATGATGATGTCCCCTTGAGGAGCTCATAAGGATCATCATGTAAACCCTGCAGGTGGACTTGGTCCGACATGATGATAAGATTGAGTGGTACTACTCATGGAGTTTGATGTTGGTTAATTAATTGTCAGCAAATTAATTAATTGATGGACATTCGAGATCTTAAACACGGGGAGATATTTGTACAATTAATATATGGAGACCATATTTATTTAAGGGGGATGGTGAGATAGATCAATGATAATCCTCTAGTGGAATGGATTATCATTAATAGATCAGACTTTATGTGCGCTAGATCCATTGGGTGGCCAAGATCCAACTCCTCCTCATGGTCCCTTTTGTAGCCTATTAAAACACTCATGAAGCCTAGATCCGACAGTGGAAAATGAAACCCTATATCCCATGGTGGGAATTGAATCCCTAGATCCGACAATGGAGATTGAAAGGAGGCTTAAGCCTAGCTCTATAAAAGGAGGGCTAGGACTTGGGCATGAATTGACTTTGGGAGATTAGGGTTTTTTCTTCCTTGGCTTGGGAGGCAAACAAGGACTGGTGTTAGGGTTTGTTGGAGTTGGCTTGAGAGAAGCTTGGGCGGCAACCCTAGGTTGGAGCTTCTACCTTGGGTGGCGCCTCCCTCTCTCTCTCTAGTTTTGGTCGGCTCCTCCTCCCTATCTCTCTCTTTCCTTGGCCGGTGGTAACAAGAGCCTTAGTTCTCTTGGTCAAAGCCCATTCATCTACTTCCTCTCCTTGGCCGGCGGCAACATCAAGCTTGGTGGCTTAGTGGTCGGCGCTAGATAGAAGAAGAAGTATTGAGTATTCTTCCCTTTGTTCGGAGTAGACAAGGAAGGGAAGAACGAGATCTAGAAGGTTTCAACTCTTAGAGGATCGTTGCCCACACAACATCCAAGAGGAGGATAGGACATACAATAGAAGATCAAGAGGTATACAAGAGGCATAATCTAGTTTATTTTGATTTAGTTCTTTTGTATAAATGCATGTGGCTAATTTACTTGGACCTTGAAGATAAACACAAAAATCAGTGATCCGTACATCATCTATTCCGCGGCTAATCGAGGAAAAGAGTTAGGTTGCTTGAACAACAAGTTTGTTCAAGAGACCACTATAATCGAATAGCACGATGATGGATCGGTTGCTTAGGTAATCCGTCATTGTCTTGGATTATTTTTTTTTAATCCGGGGACATAGATGGGATCGCCATGCACAAGTAACCAATTTGAAGTGGGATGCAAAGCTTCGAACCTTCAAGTGGTATCAGAGCCACGGTTTCTAATTTTATGTGTTTAGGATTCGGTTACTTTTATGCACTTATCATATATTGTATGTGTCGGATGATAGTAGGGTGTGCATAGGCTAACTTTTTGGTTGCAGACATAAGATCCAACTATTATGGCCATATGTGTGTGTATGTGATTGGATGTGTGTAATTGTAATATTATTTGAATCCTCGGGGTTGACGGGGCTAATATTTAATTTTTGTAATTAAGTACAACATTGTTTAGCCACTCTTTTATTTTAGTTTACTTTCAATCTAGATTTCATGTACACTCCTTCATGGAGTATAGGATCGATGGATGTAAATTAAAATAATTTTTCTCGGCTCGGATCTCCGGATGGCTTGTACATGGCGTAGGGAGGAGCGAACGAGATGGCGACACGACTGGAGACATATTGGAGAATAAAAGCCATAATAGTTGGAAAATATTTTTTTCATATTTATTACTTTTTGTTTGATATGCATGTCGTGTGCTAGGAAAATTCCTCATTTTAAATTACTAAGTGGGAGAGGGATATTTTTTTAAATTCCCATAGCCTCCATTATGATTTGACATGTGATGCAAACAAACTTGCGCGTCGACTCTATGTGCCTTCCTTCCCATCGGATGAGTTTGTTTTGCTTATCACAGGGTCAAATATGGTTTTAGGAAATTATTTAGAAGCTTGTGTACTTCCCCATCGGAAGGCACATAATCCGAGATAATTGCCTTGGTATCGAGTAATGGTGCACACTTAGATGCAAATAAGAGTATCCTCCCCATCGGAGTCACTACTTTTATTTGTAGGGCCGAAGAGGAACCTGTTAGTAATATATGAGAGATGTCCTAAGGCAATCGCCTTATGTATGAACCATTTATATGATAAATGAAGATTCACTATTTGAGTATACATGTTTTATGTATCTTAAACTCATTTACTGAATGTCCACGATACGATTCACAGCATGAGAGAATTTGTGATTGGATCACAACTAGTGAGTATCTCTACATGTGTAATTGTGATGTATCGGAATTATCCCTAGTCAATGAATTGATGGATTTGGACACCATCAATTCTGTCAAGACTAGCACGAGGTATACTCCTTGGTGTATCCAAGCAGCTGATTCTCACTGGCTGGAGACATAGTGATGTCCGGAGTTAATCGTGGATGCTAGTTATGGTAACTAGTTCATTGGAGTGACCAACCGTAAGACTTCATATGGTTTTCTGCATATATAGATATGTCAATGAAGTTCTTACTGTGGCTTAAGTGCGATGTTCCTTTGACTTGCGGTATTCAAGTCATCTTGATCATAGAGACTTATGCTTTGACATCTTAAGCAAACATCTCTAAGGAGATGTGGACCCGGGATGATTGGGTATAAGTCGAAGTGATCGAAGGTGTTTGAATAGCCTATAAAGGATTCACCACTCCTTGCGAGGAGATGTATACCTATGGCCTCTCGTCGGATTGTTACTAAAGTCTTTGGCCAAAGCATTACATGTTTAGAGTAAGGTACTCTTCGATACATGTGGAGTAACTAGAATCCGTAGGACGAGGAAATGATACTTGGGCTAGGTGTGACGTAGTCAGCCTAGTGGGGACTGACACTATAGACCATGTCCTGAACCAAGTGGGTATAAGATGAGTGAAGGGAATGGGGCACGATTCATTCAAGCTACTGAAGGGTTTCAGAAATAGTTCTGGATCAACCGTTGATCTTTTCGGTTAATTGGGGATCATTATGTACTACTAGGTGCTACTCATGATCGTTCTATAATTAATGGTTAATTATAGACGGCCAACATAAACCGAGAACCTATTTGGTCACACGCACAACGAGTGTAATCCAAAGGATTTAAAACGAGCTTGAGAATGGGATTCTCAGACCGAGAGAAACTATGTTTGGTTGGACAAAACATAAAGCGAGCATGAAATTGTTTCAGTCGCAATGGAAGCGTGGATGGGCCGTGTCTTATGAAGACATAATGGATGGACCAAAATGGTTTGGTCCTAATCCAATGGATGAGAATAAACCAAAGGGTTTGGTTTATATTAAACGAATGAACCAAAGGTTGGTTCGGTTCGTTTTAACTTAAAATAAACCATCACGGTTTGGTTTATTTTAACTTATCTTAATGGAGCGGGTTAACGGGCTTTATGGATATGATCCATTAACCACTAAGAGAATTAGTTCTCTATAAAATAGGGATTAAACCCTAACCCTAAACCTAATAAAACTTGGCCGCCCAACCCCTCCCTCTCCTATTCGGCGCCCAACTCCACGCTGCCGCCCAGCCCAGGTCCTCCAACCGCGCCCCGAAGGTTGCTTCCTCCTCCTCCTACGCGTCGAGCTGCTGCCGGAAGAGTTCCGGTCATCCTCCTTAGGTTTGGCATCAAGGTGAGCACTTTGCTTCCTTGGTTTTGGCGGCGCCTACTCCTCCACCAAGCTGTCCAGTTTTCTGGACAGCTTCTTCTCTCGGGCGTCGTTTAGGCGGCGGTTAGGGCTCCGACAGCGGCTAACATACCGGGGATTTGATCTCCGGTAATCCTCTGAGGTGGAGGACGAAGGATTCGTCAATCGGTTGATGAATACCTCTCCGGAGAAGCAAGTCTTGAGGACTTGTCTTTAGGTCCGAATTTGGATTCGGACCGTGATCATCTCTCGATCACATCGTCTTCAACACGAGGCTAGTAACTCGTACGAAGACGAAGCTCGTGGCTTGGCGAAGTCATCCCGAGGAGCTCGGCGTGGATACGGATAGAGGCGATTCTTACGAGAATCGTTCCGGTTGATGCCGTTCCCGCTACACGTCATACGAAAGGTATAACATAGTTTAATTTCCTTTTATTGCAATTTTAATTTACGGTTATGTCTACACTTGTTGTAATAGCATGCGTGTGTTGTGTGTGTTGTAATAAATAGGAGTATTTATTATTTTTAATTGCTTCCGCTGTGCTCATGTTTACGAAACATGATCGAACACACACATGCCGCGGTGCCGGAAACCCAACAGTGGTATCAGAGCCCAGGTTGTGTTTCGACATAATCGTAAAATGGTTTTGCGATAGTCATAATGTATTTCTGGAAGTTTTCTAAATTTTGGAAATTTAGAAGTATTTATGGAAATTTTTAATTTTGGAAAGTCTAGAAGTATTTATGGAAATCTTCCACTTTTGGAAAGTTGGAAGTATTTATGGAAATTTATATTTTCCATAAATAAAATATTTGATTAGATTCTGGAAATTTGTTTCCTAATTTAATCATGATTTGATTTGGGAAATCAAATCTTAAAATATTTTATTTCCATAAGTAGTTTTAAAGATTTAGGAAATTGGTTTCCTAAATAGATTTTCCTTAATCAAATAATTCCATGAATAAAATATGTGATTATATTTGGAAATTTGTTTCCTAATTTAATTATGATTTGATTTGGAGAATCAAATCTTAAACATATTTTATTTCCATAAATAGTTATGACATATAAGGAAATATATACATGACATAATTGTATGCCATGTAATTGCATTAGATGCATAACATTATGTCATGCGTGTCGTGACATGTAGATGTATGCCATGTATGCCATGTCATGTAGATAATAGTTATTTGCATGCAAAGAGGATGAGACATAAAAACCCTTAATCAATATTAAAGCCTACACCTTCCATTAATATGGTTAGAACCAGAGTTCTGTTTCTTGTTTGGGTTGTTGGACTCTCTCCAAGCCCGGCTCGAACCTGAATATGTTCAAACCATGGAATAGTTTAATACTAATATGGTAAGAGTCAGAGGTCAATCGTTAGCTTTGGTTGTTGGACTCTCTCCAAGCTGGGCTAATTGGTTGAATGCGCTCTAACCATATTAAAACTATGTCCTGATTAATGGGTTGGCTTTAACCTGGAGCATCGGCTTGTTGAACTCTCTCCAAGGTCGATGTAAAGGGAGGTGAAGTTGGGTGCTATGCATATGATGCATACTTGTTAATGTGTTAACAACCCGATGTATGTGTGAACATTCAATTAGTTGATAGCACATTGTGATAGTTGCATATACGGGATATGCAATCGGTATAGATGATACCTACCGTCGTAGTTATGAATGGCTTGTTGGACTCTCTCCAAGGTTGTTCATAACTATGATGGATATCAGCCCATTCGGAGATGGACCTACAATCTCCCGAAGTGATTTTGGGGTTTTTGAAATTCGAAAAATGAATGGGATTTATAAATGTATATTGATGCATTTTTAAAATCATCTTTCTCATATATGCTCGTTTTGTATTTCTAAGTTAATATATTGATCATGATGTGTTTGAATTTGCGTTCCATTTTGGATTCAAATAAATTGACTGGGTCGAGCTTCATGGACTGGCTTAGAAGCTTGAGAATTGTTCTCAAGGTTGAAAAGCTTGCAAATGTCCTCGAAGCGCCTCTTCCCGCCCATCCTAGTGACAATGCAACTCTGGACCAATTGTTGGCCTATCAGAAACATGTGAGTGATTTTGAACAAATGAGTTGCATCATGCTAGCCACGATGGAACCCAAGCTACGAAAGCAGCATGAGCATATGGATGCTCATATCGTAGTCCTTCATCTTTGTGAGTTGGTTGATGAGCAAGTGAGATTCGAAAGGTTCGAAGTCTCAAAGCTCCTCTTCACCTCTGAGATGCTAGGAGGTTCATCTGTGGTACTGCTCAATATGCTGAAGACTGTGGAGTCTTCTGAGAAGCATGAGCAGGGGACGGTGCTGTTAGTTGATTCCTCGAAGAAAGGTTCTAAGAGGAAGTCAAAGGAACAGCAGAAAGGAAAGAAGAGAAGGGCTAAGAAGGTAGAACTAGCACAAAAGGAAACTTGCCATCATTATGGCAAGGAGAGACATTCTTGAAGAAAGTGCAAGATTTATCTTGAGTCCGTGAAGAAGGATAAGGCATCGGATGCCCCATCTTCTTCAGAAATCTTCTTTATTGATTGTCATTCTATTTCCTTAGACACTTGGGTATTGGATACTGGGTGTGGATCACATATATGTAATGACATACATGGGCTAAGGAATAGAAGAAGACTAAATCAAGGAAAGTCAAATTTACGTGTTGGGAATGGAGCAAAGGTTCTTGCACTCGCCATCGAACGTATTTGTTGAAACTCCTGCAGACTTGTCTTAGAACTGGACAATTGCTTTTATATTCCTTCGTTGATAAAGAACATCATTTCTATTTCTTGTTTAAATAGAAATGGTTTCCATTTGACGTTTAGTAACAATTGTTGTTACATAACTTTGAATGGGGTTCTTTATGGGACTGGAACTTTAAGCAATGGTGTTTATACGTTGGACGTATCCAGTGACATTTTCAATATCGAAGCGAGCAACACGCGTGCTCGAAGGGATAATCACATAGACTCCTATATGTGGCATTGTCGTCTTGGCCATATAAGCAAGAAACGCATGTCCGAATTACACCGATGTGGAATTCTGGAATCGTTTGAATTGGATTCATACGATACATGCGAATCATGCTTAAAAGGCAAGATGACTAAGTTACCTTTTACGGGAAAAGGTGAACGAGTGGGAGAGTTACTAGGTCTAATACATACTGATGTATGTGGACCTATGTGAACTCAAGCTTTAGGAGGCTATAGCTACTTCATTACCTTCATCGATGATCACTCACGGTTTGGGTATGTGTTCTTGATGAAACACAAGTCTGAAGCCTTTGAAAGGTTCAAAGAATTCAGAAACGAAGTAGAGAAACAACATGACAAGAGTATTAAAATACTTCGATCGGATCGAGGTGGTGAATACTTAAGTCAAGAGTTTCTTGATTATCTAAGAGACAATGGCATATTGTCTCAATGGACTCCGCCCTATACACCATAGCATAATGGTGTATCTGAGAGGCGTAATCGGACCTTGTTGGACATGGTCAGGTCAATGATGAATCATGCAACTCTTCCCAAGTCCTTTTGGGGTTATGCACTTCAGACAGCTGTTTACTTGTTAAACAGAATGCCTACCAAGGTAGTCTCAACTACTCCATATGAGATATGGAATGGTAAGAAACCTCATGTATCTTACTTGAAGATATGGGGTTGTCCTGCTTATGTGAAGCGGACAATATCAGACAAATTAGATGCTAAGTCTGATAAATGTCTATTTATTGGATACCCTAAGGAAACAAGGGGTTACCAATTCTATCATCCTTTGGAACAAAAGGTGTTTGTTTCAAGGCATGCTGTGTTTCTAGAGAAAGAGTTTCTCTTGCAAGAAAACAGTGGGAGTGTCGTCGAGCTTGAGGAGGCTCGAGAGACTCAAATAGACATTAATGAGATACCTGGTGAAGCAAATGACAACTCATAGTGATGAGCAATCGGGCTGGACCTATTGTAACACCACATCTTCGTAGATCTGGTAGAACACGCAATATTCCTGAGAGATATGGATTTCTCGTAAGCGAATCGAACGACGTGTTACTCATTGATGATGAGGAGCCTACCAGTTATGAAGAAGTGCTGACAAGTTCAGAAAGGGATAAGTGGCTTGGTGCCATGAAGTCGGAAATGGATTCCATGTACGAAAACCAAGTTTAGAACTTGGTTGACCCACCTGAAGGCATAAAGCCTATAGGGTGCAAGTGGGTTTTCAAGAAGAAAACCGACATGGATGGTAATGTGATTACCTATAAGGCTAGATTGGTGGCGAAAGGATATCGTCAAAAGCAAGGAGTTGATTATGACGAAACCTATTCGCCTGTAGCTATGCTTAAATCCATTCGGATGCTCCTGGCCATAGCAGCTCATTATGATTATGAGATATGGCAGATGGATGTGAAAACAGCTTTCCTTAATGGAAACACCGCCGAGGACGTGTATATGATACAGCCTGAGGGTTTCACATCGGTTGATAAAACCAAGGTATGCAAATTGCGACGATCCATTTATGGATTGAAGCAAGCATCCAGGAGCTGGAATATCCGTTTTGATGAGACGATCAAAAGGTTTGATTTCTCACAAAATCCAGACGAACCTTGTGTGTACAAGAAGGTTAGTGGGAGTGCAGTCGTGTTCCTAGTATTGTATGTCGATGACATATTACTTATAGGAAATGATGTGTCCATCTTACAGTCAGTTAAGGTTTGGTTATCCAAGACATTCTCCATGAAAGACCTGGGAGAAGCAACCTACATCCTCGGGATTAAGATCTATAGAGATAGATCGAAACGGTTGCTTGGTCTTTCGCAGTCTACATATATAGACCGAGTGCTAAAGAGGTTTAGCATGTCGGAATCCAAGAAAGGTTATCTGCCCATCAGGCATGGGGTACACCTTTCGAAGTCTATGTGTCCGCTAAGAGAAGGCGAGAGGATTTGCATGAGTAAGATTCCCTATGCATCCGCAATAGGATCTATCATGTATGCTATGTTATGTACGAGGCCCGATGTATTGTATGCTCTGAGTGTCACGAGCAGATACCAATCCGATCCAGGAATGGATCATTGGGCGGCTGTTAAGATGATCCTTAAGTACTTGAGAAGAACTAAGGATGTGTTCCTAATATATGGAGAAGGGTACATGGTGATACGTGGGTATACGGATAATACGGCTCGGCATGCATAAGGATAATTCCATGTCTTTGTCTCGGTTTGTAGTCAGCTGGAATGGAGGCGCAATAAGTTGGAAAGGTTCCAAGCTTGACACTATAGCGGATTCTGCCACTAAAGGCGAGAATCGTTGCGACTTTAGGCGAAGGAAGCGGTTTGGATCAAGTAGTTCATCTATGAACTTGATGTGGTCTCATCAATGATCCAAACATGTGTCGCCGCTATCATCTTATCGGAGAGATCATCAGAGGAACGAAATACAAATCGAGAAAATTCCCCGAAAGGAACTTAGCGGATCCTTTGACTAAAGCATTACCTCAAAGTAAGTTTGAGGGTCATGTTGGTGCTTATGGTATTGGATACCGTAGCGATTGGCATTAGGCCAAGTGGGAGTCTGTTAGTAATATATGAGAGATGTCCTAAGGCAATCGCCTTATGTATGAACCATTTATATGATAAATGAAGATTCACTATTTGAGTATACATGTTTTATGTATCTTAAACTCATTTACTGAATGTCCACGATACGATTCACAGCATGAGAGAATTTGTGATTGGATCACAACTAGTGAGTATCTCTACATGTGTAATTGTGATGTATCGGAATTATCCCTAGTCAATGAATTGATGGATTTGGACACCATCAATTCTGTCGAGACTAGCACGAGGTATACTCCTTGGTGTATCCAAGCAGCTGATTCTCACTGGCTGGAGACATAGTGATGTCCGGAGTTAATCGTGGATGCTAGTTATGGTAACTAGTTCATTGGAGTGACCAAGTAAGACTTCATATGGTTTTTGCATATATAGATATGTCAATGAAGTTCTTACTGTGGCTTAAGTGCGATGTTCCTTTGACTTGCGGTATTCAAGTCATCTTGATCATAGAGACTTATGCTTTGACATCTTAAGCAAACATCTCTAAGGAGATGTGGACCCGGGATGATTGGGTATAAGTCGAAGTGATCGAAGGTGTTTGAATAGCCTATAAAGGATTCACCACTCCTTGCGAGGAGATGTATACCTATGGCCTCTCGTCGGATTGTTACTAAAGTCTTTGGCCAAAGCATTACATGTTTAGAGTAAGGTACTCTTCGATACATGTGGAGTAACTAGAATCCGTAGGACGAGGAAATGATACTTGGGCTAGGTGTGGCGTGTCGGACCTAGTGGGGCCCGACACAATAGACCATGTCACGAACCAAGTGGGTATAAGATGAGTGAAGGGAATGGGGCACGATTCATTCAAGCTCAAGGGTTTGTAAATAGTTCGATCAACCGTTGATCTTTTCGGTTAATTGGGGATCATGATGTACTACTAGGTGCCACTCATGATCGTTCTATAATTAATGGTTAATTATAGGCGGCCAACATAAACCGAGAACCTATTTGGTCACACGCGACAACGAGTGTAATCCAAAGGATTTAAAGCGAGCTTGAGAATGGGATTCTCAGACCGAGAGAAACTATGTTTGGTTGGACCAAACATAAAGCGAGCATGAAATTGTTTCAGTCGCAATGGAAGCGTGGATGGGCCGTGTCTTATGAAGACATAATGGATGGACCAAAATGGTTTGGTCCTAATCCAATGGATGAGAATAAACCAAAGGGTTTGGTTTATATTAAACGAATGAACCAAAGGTTGGTTCGGTTCGTTTTAACTTAAAATAAACCATCACGGTTTGGTTTATTTTAACTTATCTTAATGGAGCGGGTTAACGGGCTTTATGGATATGATCCATTAACCACTAAGAGAATTAGTTCTCTATAAAATAGGGATTAAACCCTAACCCTAAACCTAATCAAACTTGGCCGCCCAACCCCTCCCTCTCCTATTCGGCCCAACTCCAGCTGCCGCCGCCCAGCCCAAGGTCCTCCAACCGCATCCGTAAGGTTGCTTCCTTCCTCCCGTCGAGCTGCTGCCGGAAGAGTTCCGGTCATCCTCCTTAGGTTTGGCATCAAGGTGAGCACTTTGCTTCCTTGGTTTTGGCCGGCGCCTACTCCTCCAGCAAGCTGTCCAGTTTTCTGGACAGCTTCTTCTCCTCTCGTCGGAGCGTCGTTTAAATGACAGTTAGGGCTCCGACAGCGGCTAACATACCGGGGATTTGATCTCCGGTAATCCTCTGAGGTGGAGGACGAAGGATTCGTCAATCGGTTGACGAATACCTCTCCGGAGAAGCAAGTCTTGAGGACTTGTCTTTAGGTCCGAATTTGGATTCGGACCGTGATCATCTCTCGATCACATCGTCTTCAACACGAGGCTAGTAACCCGTACGAAGACGAAGCTCGTGGCTTGGCGAAGTCATCCCGAGGAGCTCGGCGTGGATACGGATAGAGACGATTCTTACGAGAATCGTTCCGGTTGATGCCGTTCCCGCTACACGTCATACGAAAGGTATAACGTAGTTTAATTTCCTTTTATTGCAATTTTAATTTACGGTTATGTCTACACTTGTTGTAATAGCATGCGTGTGTTGTGTGTGTTGTAATAAATAGGAGTATTTATTATTTTTGTTGCTTCCGCTGTGCACATGTTTACGAAACATGATCGAACACACACACGCCGCGGTGCCGGAAACCCAACAGAACCAACTATTAATTTTATTTCTCAAAAAGTTAGGTTGACAGGATAATAAAATTAATGGGTAAAACCTCCTCTTACAAATGTAGAATTCGTATACATCCACACTATCGTGGCATAAGATATTCTTGATGTTTTGAGGTGTTGGTTGATTTTAAAATTTTATTGTTTGAGGAATCAGTAATTTTTTGAAATCTAATGTTTTGATCTATGTGATTCTTAGGTTTTTCAAAAATGACTTTCAATCCACTTGCTGTGATACTAAAGGAGAATAAACTTATTAGACCAAATTATGTTGATTGGAAAAGGAATCTTGATATTGTTTTGACTGCTGAGGAGTACAAGTATGTACTCTTCGAAGAGTGTCCTCCTATGCCTGCGGATGATTCTGAGGAAAAGGAGAAAGAGTGTTATAAAAAGTGGATTAAGGCTGATGAGATGGTGTGGTGTTACATTTTGGCTTATATGTCAAATGTATTGCAACATTAGCATCAAGTCATGCCCACTGCTTATGACATGATGCTCAATCTCAAGGAAGTTTTCAGACACCAGAATCGGGCTGCAAGGCAGGAAGCCAAGAGGAACTTGATGACGACCACCATGGTCGAGGGAACACCCGTGAGAGATCATGTTCTCAAGATGATGGCTCATTTGAATGAGCTGGAAGTCCTTGGAGCGGAGATCGATGAGAAAACCCAAGTCGATATCATTCTCCAATCTCTACCTAGGAGTTTTGAGCAGTTTTACCTGAATTACAACATGAATAAGAGGTTGTATTCGTTGTTGGAGCTTCTGACAGAACTCCTGGCGATAGAGGGCCTTTTTCGTCAGAGTGCTCATGCTCAGGCCATGGTTGCTCATAAGGTTTCTACTTCTAAGCCGAAAGGCAAGAAGAAGAAGAAACAAGGTGGAGCAAAGGTGGTGGGAGGATCTCAGGGAGGAGTGAAGAAGCCGAAAGGCAAGTGCTTCACTTGCAAGCAGACTGTACATTGGAAGAAGAACTGCCCCAACCGGAAGCAGAACAAAGGTATATCTTTTGGACTGGTTATTGAAACATGTTTAGTGGTGTTATCTATCGGCACCTGGTGTGTAGACACGGGAGCCATTGATCATGTCTGCAATACTTTGCAGGGTTCCTGGAAACTAGACGACTAGCTAAGGGGGAGATTACCATTTACTTGGGTGATGCTACGAAGGTGGCGGCTATTGCAGTGGGAGATGTTTATTTATCTTTTGATAGGAATAAAACTTTGGTTCTAAAAAATTGCCTTTATGTACCTTTATTTAGAATGAATTTGATTTCGATTTCTAAATTGTTTTTGGATGGATATTCTATTTCTTTTAATGACAGAGTTGTTATAAAAAGGAATAGGGAGATTATATGTTCTGGTGCATTGATAGGAAATTTATATACCCTTAAACCAAAAGCTCTCACGATGCAAATAGAAGTAAATAACTCATCTTATAAATCTAATAAGAGAAAAGAACCTTCAAAAATGAACCAAACATATCTCTGGCATCTAAGGTAAGGTTATATTAACGTGAGTAGAATTCAAAGGTTGATAGTTGATGGACCTTTTGGTCCATTAGTGGTGGAAGATTTCCCAACCTGCGAATCTTGCTTGGAAAGTAAAATGACCAAGAGGCCTTTTAAGGCCAAGGGGTATAGAGCCAAAGATGTGTTGGAATTGGTTCATTCTGATTTGTGTGGTCCTATGTCTATCAAAGCTAGAGGTGGTTTTGAATATTTCGTCTCTTTTATAGACGATGATTCAAGATATGGATACATTTATTTGATGCGCCTCAAGTCTGAATGCTTTGATAGGTTCAAAGAATTCAAGGTTTATGTGGAGAAACTGTTGGTGTAGTAGGCACCTAAGTCGAACCTGAGTTTTGATTATAGCAAAAGATACAAAGTTAAGCTCATGTCATTATCTCACGAGCTAAATCGAGTGTGCAGTAAATTGCTATAGCTGGAGCTGAAGGCTAGCGACACCCGGAGGAAGCCGCGGTGGTCGGGCGACACTTGAGTGACTTTGTAGGGAGCCGAAGGAATCGAGTGGAAGGCCGGAAGCAAAAGCAACATGTAAGTATTGAGGTAAGCTCGTGTGTGAGAGCGTAAGTGAGGTTGTATCTTCGTTACGGGGATGATCTTAAGCGTAGATCCGACCAAAGACATCCTATAGATGGTCTAGGTCGAGATCGGACGGTCGACGACCGTCGAAATTATGTGTTTGTTGAGCTAACTTTGACATGCAGCAAGCATCAGTCGACTGCCATCTTGGAGGACTCGACTGCCGTCAATCAGTCGATCGGTCGACACTCGTGATGCTTCCATCGATCGGATGATGACCATCACGATCGATGGTCAAAGGATCGACCTCGGAGTCAAGGTTTATCACCAAATTTCAAGGGGAGTGGTGCTCAATTGTGATTGGCTAGGGTTCCTCTCGAAAAGGGGCTCAAAGGCTATAAAAGGAGGGCCAAACCTAGGGTTTCATCATCAATTCTAAGTGCTCAAAAGCCTCCGCAACGCTGTGACTCTCCGACAACTCTACGACAACGAAGTGCTACCAACAACCCTAGTTTAAGTCCTATCTTCGAGTTGTTGGTATAATCTTGTCTTGTCATTTCTTTTAATCTTGCAATTAGTTTGTTAATCGAGGCTTTCTATCATTGCATTTTCATTTTAATAGAAGAGAGGGTTTGTCTCTCTATCTTGTGCTTCGAAAGTTTTTTTTTGTAATCGTAAATTCCTACCTCCAACGAGGAGGAGTGTTTTAGTTAATTGCCCTCCGTACACGGTCTAGGACCGTTAGGGCCTTTGAGTAGTAGCCGAAGGCTACGAACCAAGTAAAAAACTATTTGTCTCTTTTAGTTTTTATTTACATTTCCGCAGCGTATATTTGTCTTGAAATGAATTCGAAAGAAAAAGTTTTTTTTTCGCTATCCACCCCCCCCCCTCTAGTGAACCGCATCGATCCAACAATTGGTATCAGAGCTGGGGGTTGCTAAGATTTGGTGAAACCACAAATCTAGCCATTTTTACAGATATATTTTTCTTTTAATTCTAGTTTTTTATTATTTATTTCGCTTTGTTAAGATTTTCTCCCGCACTACTAATCCAAGACGCGAGTCTTGGTACTTGTTTTTGTGTTTTTGTCGTTGCTAGTTTCTTCATCTTCGTCTCTTTTTGTCTTTCGTGTTAATGGCCCATCTCGAGGGTTTTAGCACCGTCCGACCACCGTTTTACAACGGTGACGATTTATTCCGGATGGAGTGCTTCCTAAAAACCCAAATAGAGATGTGGATTGTGATCCAAACTGGGTTCACCCTTCCTACTAATGAAGAAGGTGAATCCTTGGATTACAATCAGTGGTCCATTGCCACTAAACGACATGTCGAGGCAGATGCAAAGGCGACTCGAATCCTGTAGTGTGGGCTATTCAAGGAGGAGCTGAACCGAGTCGGACCCTTCATCAGCGCAAGAGATCTCTGGACAAGGCTGATCGAGTTACACGAAGGATCGGATCAAGCTAAGGTTTGCAAATGCGATTTATTGTTCAATAAATTGTACACACTAAAAATGCAAGAACACGAGACGGCAACACAATTGCACGCCCGCGTCCAGGACATCGTCAATAACCTACACGCAATCGGGCAAAAGGTCGAAAACCGCGACCTTATAAGGTACGTTCTAAACTCTTTTACGAGGACTACCTTGTGGGCATCCATGGTCGACGCCTACAAGGTCTCCAAGGACCTTTCTAAAGTTAGAATAGACGAATTATTCTCAGATTTCGAATTACATGAGCAGTCCAACTTGGAACCCGAGAGGGGTATAGCTTTGTTTGCAGGTTCAAAGAAGAAGAAAATCGCAAGCAAGCCACCACCAACCGAGGAGGAAGACGAGTCCGAAGAAGAAGTTGACCCGGAGTTGACTGTCGAACTAATCAACCTAGCTCGAAGGATAGCCAAGGGACGAAAGCGAACCACGACTCGACCCAACCAAGGTAAGCCTAAAAGTTCTAATATTAGGTGTTATGAGTGTAACAGGTTTGGACATATCAAGTCCGAGTGCCCCAAGCTCAACCACAAAGCACCAAAGCACAAGAAGGCCCTCAACGCGACATGGGAAGAAGCGTCATCCAAAGAAGACGAAGACCACGACTTCATGGCGAAATCGATTGAGTCAGACACGGAGACCGAACCTGAACTTGAGTCAGAACCTGAGGATGACTCAGACTACGAAGCTACCTTCAAGTCAATCCACGGATACACATCCGGTTCAAAAGATACCCTTAAAGTGAGTCGAACTTTATTTAATACATTACATAATACGGTTAGGTTTTTGTCTAGGAAATTAGTTATGTCCGAGTCCAAGGTCAAGACCCTAGTTGAGGAGGTCAAACTCCTCAAACACAAGGTCTCCCTAACCTCTTCGACTAGTCAAGTTCGAGAAGAGGACCCAACTCGAGCTTGAAAGCTCGAAGTTGAGAACTCTCTCTTGAAAAGTCAAGTTGTAGATCTTAGGAACACGTTGGAAAGGTTCACTTTGGGATCAAAAGGACTTGACCTCCTACTTGGATCTCAAACGGCCGTGTACAACAAGGTTGGACTAGGGTTTAACTCAAACATGACTAATAGGTCGTATATGTCGATTGTAAGTCGACATAGGAAACATGTCCAAGCGTGGGTCCCTAAGAACTTTTTGATTTCAACTCTAGGATCCAACCCGTACTGGGTTCCCAAGGACCAAATCCACTATATGGATAGACCGAACCAATTCAATGGTCTAGGGGGAGCCAGTACAAAACATGTTTGTGCTTTAACTTAGAAATTGCATGTTTTCTTTTAACTTGTGAACTCACTTAGAACACATACGTAACCAACTAAAATCCTTCGAAAAGATTGAGCCTCGGGGAGCCTCTTTTCAAAAATAACCAGTTAGACCAGGAAATAGTCTTAGGTGAGTCAAGTCATCATTTTCTTGAAAATGGCTTTGTCTAAGGAAGTGGTCGATGATCCGATAAAAGAAGGCCCCTGTGCCTCGCCACGACCTGGAAGCCATGATCTTGAAAAGGTAAACTTGACAAACCTAGGGTCAAATCCAAATCTAACATAAAATTACTTGAACCTAAATGCACTTAATCAACTTAATTGGAAGTCATCTCACAAAAAACACATAAGTATAACATGCTTGATCATATAGACACAGGTGAGATGACCTACGTTTAAAAAACTTACAACCAATTTTTAAAAAAAATATATATATAAAAAATCTAACATCCAATCCAACCACCTTGTGTGTAGGATCAATGGATGTTGGACAACGGTTGCTCCCGACACATGACCGGGGATCAACTCAAATTCACAAAGCTTCGATTCAAACGACAAGGATCGGTAGCCTTTGGGAATAACGGCAAGCTCAAAATCATCGGATCAGGTGATATCGAGCTTAACTCGAATTTTGTTGTTAAAAATGTATTACTTGTAGAGAATTTTGAATATAACCTGCTTAGCATAAGCCAATTATGTGACAATAACTATAAGGTCGTATTTTTAGAAAATGAATGTGTAATTAAAACAAATAAAACAGCTAAAACAATACTCAAAGGAACTAGGACAAATAACATTTATACAATTAACTTAATCAAATCCTCAGACAAATGTCTTATGACACAGGAAGAGGAATCATGGTTGTGGCACCAACGACTCGGTCACTCGCACCCAAGACTCGTCCACAAGATGAGTCAGAGTGGCTTAGTCAGATGCTTACCCAACCTCAACAATTTGGTTAATAAAATCTGTAATGCTTATCAACAAGGAAAACAACCTAGGACACAACACAAGTTAACTAACCAAGAACGAACCTCAAGTGTACTTGAGCTCCTGCATATGGATCTATTCGATTCACATGGAGCCAAGTCACTCAATAGAAGTCAATATTGCTTAGTCATAATTGACGACTACTCCAGGTTTACCTGGGTTAGGTTCATCAAATATAAAAATGATACCCTAGATCAATTAATCAATCTATTCAAATTAATCGAGAATCAAAAAAACCTTAAGGTTAAAAGACTTAGAAGCGATCATGGTGGTGAATTCGAAAATCAAAGGTTCACCGACTTCTGTAACCTAAATGGATACCACCATGAATACTCTTGCCCTAGGACCCCTCAACAAAATGGCCTAGTGGAGCGAAAAAACCGAACTCTCCAAGAAGCCGCTAGGACCATGTTGAACGAATACGACCTACCTGATAGGTTTTGGGCAGAAGCCGTTAGCACGGCTTGCTATGTCTAGAATAGGATCCTTATGGTAAAGAGGCAACTTAAGACCTCCTACGAGATTTATCACAATAAAGTACCGAACATCAAGTACTTTAGAGTATTTGGATGTAAAGTACATATCTTAAACACTAAGAACCACCTAGGGAAATTCAAATCCAAAACCTCCACCGGAATCTTCTTAGGATACTCAACCACGAGTAGGGCCTATAGGGTATATAACCACGATACCCTTAAAGTCGAAGAGACTATTAATGTAGTGTTCGATGAAGTACCCGAACCTACAAAACCCTTAATGACCCTAAGTGTTGAGCCCACTGATACCAAACTCGTCTCCGACCCTGAGATCGAGTCTAATCCACATCAACCAACTTCTCTTGTCGACCAAGTGACAAGTGATCCGAAATCAAGAAGTCACCCCATTGATCAAGCATTAGGTGACACAAACCCAACCCAATCTAGGATTCAGACTAACCACCCTATCGATCAAGTGATAGGAGATCCTAATCTAGGAGTTCGAACTAGAGCATCCTATAGGAACCTTAGTCAAATTTCCTTAATTTCAAAGATAGAACCCAAATCAATTGAACAAGCTCTTCTTGATCCCGATTGGATTATTGCAATGCAAGAAGAGCTAGCTCAATTTACTAGGAATGAAGTGTGGGAATTAGTACCACCACCTAAAGACAAAACGATAATTGGAACAAGGTGGGTGTTTTGAAATAAGCTTGATGATAAAGGTGAAGTAGTTAGAAACAAGGCTAGCTTAGTCGCCAAAGGGTTTAGTCAAGTCGAAGGCTTAGATTACGACGAAACCTATGCCCCAGTAGCTAGACTCGAATCCATTCGAATGTTGCTAGCTTATGCCGCACATCGAGGATTTAAGCTGTTTCAAATGGATGTTAAGTCGGCATTCCTAAATGGATACATTAAAGAAGAAGTTTATGTTAGCCAACCCCCCGAATTCGAAAATCTAGATAAACCTGACCATGTTCTAAAACTTAAGAAAGCTCTCTATGGACTTAAACAAGCTCCTCGAGCTTGGTACGAGAGACTTTCAATCCATCTTAAGTCTAAAGGGTTTAACCAAGGCTTAGTTGACCCAACTCTCTTCGTAAAAACCTTAGGTAAAGAAATATTCATAGCTCAAATTTACGTAGATGATATAATTTTTGGAACCTCTAACTCAGCCTTACTAAACGAGTTCGTTTCGCTCATGGAAAGTGAGTTCGAAATGAACTTGGTAGGCGAGTTAAGTTTTTTTTTAGGTCTACAAATTAAACAAACTAAGGATGGTATATACCTATATCAACAAAAATACACTAAGGAGTTAATTAAAAGATTTGGAATGCAAGACGCTAAGGTAATAAATACCCCAATGGCGATTAATGTTAACATAGGAGAAGACCTAGAAAGTAAGTCCATTGACTTAAAGTACTATAGGAGCGCGATAGGAAGTCTCCTATACTTAACTGCGAGTCAACCTGACATCCTATTCGCAGTAAGTATGTGCACCAGATTTCAAACCTGTGCTAAGGAGTCTCACCTAACCCTAGTTAAGCGTATCCTTAGATATCTAAAGGGTACACTTAATGTCGGTATTTTGTATTCTAGATCTACCGAGTTCGAACTAATCGGCTACTCCGATTCGGACTATGCCGATAGTAAGCTCGATAGAAAGAGCACGAGTGGTTGTTGTCAACTTCTCGGCTCGAGTCTAGTGAGTTGGTGCAGTAGGAAGCAACACTGTGTTGCTTTATCTACCACTGAAGCCGAATACATCGCGATGGGTGAGTGTGTCACGCAGCTTCTTTGGATGAAGCACACTCTCCGCGACTTTAAGTTAGACTTTACGAATACTAAACTTCACGTAGATAACATTAGTTCAATTAATCTTACAAAGAATCCGATATGTCACTCTAGGACCAAACATATAGAGGTCAAACATCATTTCATTCGAGAACATGTGGCCAACGGAGCCATACAACTCGAATACGTCGAATCGAAGTCCAACTTGGCATACCTATTTACTAAACCCCTACCCGAAGCCGAATTTAGTCTATTAAGACGAAAATTGGGCATGTGCATAATAAAATAGGTACTTGCAAATTATATGTTCTTACTACTATTTCTTTAATTTTATGGAACTAGCATAAGACATACCTTAGATATCATGCACCTATAGATTTAAGGAGCCAGTACATCTCACAACACATAGGACTAATGTGTTTGTGTGCTTAGCCACGTAGATGGGCGTGAGATGTTAGGACCTTACTCCTGGTTCCAGATGTAGAGCTAGTGCATCGCTATAAACCACGGAGTATAATCATACATACTAACCGACTCTGAGCAGGACAGATTGATCTTCCATATCAATCAAGCCAAATATGAGTCGAACATTTTATAGATGAACTTATTTTCAGTATATTATTTTCAAAATAATGTGGAACATGCTTGGACTTTAAAATTAAAACTTGTTTTTATTCCAGACACACTCTCACTCTTTTCGATATATGGGAAAAGGGGGAAAAAAGGCCAAAGTTAAGGGATCAATATTTTTTTTATGGCTTACTCAAACTTTAACACATTTAGTTAACTTGTTAACAGAAAATAATTTACTTAACTTTAAGTTAACTTGTTAACAAAATGGAAGTAAAGGCCAAGGTTAAGAAATCAATTATTTGATTTCTTAACTTAAAACTTATTTTAAACACTATGGCCAATATTAAGTAATTTCGGTTACTTAATTCTTTTTTAGTAGCAAATATCAAGGGGGAGAGTTAAAACTCTTTCTCAAGTACTCACCCTCGGTCAAGGGGGAGGTTTCCTCAAGGGGGAGCATTTGAAAAAGAGTTTTTATACTCCTACACATTCATGTATATCTCATACTCTTTTTGCTTAATTTATTTTTCTTAACTTTGTATGTGGGTTTGCCATAAATCAAAAAGGGGGAGATTGTTGGTGCAGTAGGCACCTAAGTCGAACCTGAGTTTTGATTATAGCAAAAGATACAAAGTTAAGCTCATGTCATTATCTCACGAGCTAAATCGAGTGTGGAGTAAATTGCTATAGCTGGAGCTGAAGGCAAGCGACACCCGGAGGAAGCCGCGGTGGTCGAGCGACACTCGAGTGACTTCGTAGGGAGCCGAAGGAATCGAGTGGAAGGCCGGAAGCAAAAGCAACATGTAAGTATCGAGGTAAGCTCGTGTGTGAGAGCGTAAGTGAGGTCGTATCCTCGTTACGGGGATGATCTTAAGCGTAGATCCGACCAAAGACATCCTATAGATGGTCTAGGTCGAGATCGGACGATCGACGACCGTCACAAAATTATGTTTTGTTGAGCTAACTTTGACTTGCGGCAAGCATCGATCATTTGCGGCTTGGAGGACTCATTGCCATCAATCGATCGACTAGGAGGTCGACTTTCGTGATCGCGCCATCGATCGTGATGATGACCATCGGTCGGTGATGGTCAAAGGATCAGCCTCGAGGAGTCAAGGTTTATCACCAAATTTCAAGGGGAGTGGTGCTCAATTGTGATTGGCTAGGGTTCCTCTCGAAAAGGGGCTCAAAGGCTATAAAAGGAGGGCCAAACCTAGAGTTTCATCATCAATTCTAAGTGCTCAAAAGCCTCCGCAACGCTGCGACTCTCTGACAACTCTACGACAACGAAGTGCTGCCAACAACCCTAGTTTAAGTCCTATCTTCGAGTTGTTGGTATAATCTTGTCTTGTAATTTCTTTTAATCTTGCAATTAGTTTGTTAATCGAGGCTTTCTATCGTTGCATTTTCATTTTAATAGAAGAGAGGGTTTGTCTCTCTATCTTGTGCTTCGAAAGTTTTTTTTTGTAATCGTAAATTCCTACCTCCAACGAGGAGGAGTGTTTTAGTGAATTGCCCTCCGTACACGGTCTGGGACCGTTAGGGCCTTGGAGTAGTAGCCGAAGGCTACGAAACAAGTAAAAAACTATTTGTCTCTTTTAGTTTTTATTTACATTTCCGCAGCGTATATTTGTCTTGAAACGAATTCGAAAGAAAGTTTTTTTTTCGCTATTCACCCCCCTCTAACGAACCGCATCGATCCAACAATTGGTATCAGAGCTGGGGGTTGCTAAGATTAGGTGAAACCACCAATCTAGCCATTTTTACAGATATATTTTTCTTTTAATTCTGTTTTTTTTATTATTTATTTCGCTTTGTTAAGATTTTCTCCCGCACTACTAATCCAAGATGCGAGTCTTGGTACTTGTTTTTGTGTTTTTGTCGTTGCTAGTTTCTTCGTCTTCGTCTCTTTGTGTCTTTCGTGTTAATGGCCCATCTCGAGGGTTTTAGCACCGTCCGACCACCATTTTACAACGGTGACGATTTCCGTTACTGGTAAGGTCGGATGGAGTGCTTCCTAAAAACTCAAATAGAGATGTGGATTGTGATCCAAACCGGGTTCACGCTTCCTACTAATGAAGAAGGTGAATCCTTGGATTACAATCAGTGGTCCATTGCCACTAAACAACAAGTCGAGGCAGATGCAAAGGCGACTCAAATCCTGTAGTGCGGGCTATCCAAGGAGGAGGCGAAGTCGGACCCTTCATCAGCGCAAGAGATCTACGGACAAGGGATCGGATCAAGCTAAGGTTTGCAAACGCGATTTGTTGTTCAATAAATTGTACACACTAAAAATGCAGGAACACGAGACGGCAACACAATTGCACGCCCGCATCCAGGACATCGTCAACAACCTACACGCAATTGGGCAAAAGGTCGAAAACCGCGACCTTATAAGGTATGTTCTAAACTCTTTTCCGAGGACTACCTTGTGGGCATCCATGGTCGACGCCTACAAGGTCTCCAAGGACCTTTCTAAAGTTAGAATAGACGAATTATTCTCAGATTTTGAATTACATGAGTAGTCCAACTCGGAACCCGAGAGGGGTATAGCCTTGTTTGCAGGTTCAAAGAAGAAGAAAATCGCAAGCAAGCCACCACAAACCGAGGAGGAAGACGAGTCCGAAGAAGAAGTTGACCCGGAGTTGACTGCCGAACTAATGAACCTAGCTCGAAGGATAGCCAAGGGACAAAAGCGAACCACGACTCGACCCAACCAAGGTAAGCCTAAAAGTTCTAATATTAGGTGTTATGAGTGTAACAGGTTTGGACATATCAAGTCCGAGTGCCCCAAGCTCAACCACCAAGCACCTAAGCACAAGAAGGCCCTCAACGCGACATGGAAAGAAGCATCATCCGAAGAAGACGAAGACCACGTCTTCATGGCGAAATCGATTGAGTCAGACACGGAGACCGAACCTGAACTTGAGTCTGAACCTGAGGATGACTCGGACTACGAAGCTACCTTCAAGTCAAGCCATGGATACGCATCCGGTTCAAAAGATACCCTTAAAGTGAGTCGAACTTTATTTAATACTTTACATAATATGGTTAGGTTTTTGTCTAGGAAATTAGTTAAGTCTGAGTCCAAGGTCGAGACCCTGGTTGAGTTGGTCAAACATCTCAAACACAAGGTCTCCCTAACCTCTTCAACTAGTCAAGTTCTAGAAGAGGACCCAACTCGAGCTGAAAAGCTCGAAGTTGAGAACTCTCTCTTGAAAAGTCAAGTTGTAGATCTTAGGAACACGTTGGAAAGGTTCAGTTCGGGATCCAAAGGACTTGACCTTCTACTTGGATCTCAAAGGGCCGTGTACAACAAGGCTGGACTACGGTTTAACTCAAACACGACTAATAGGTCGTATATGTCGATTGTAAGTCGACATAGGAAACATGTCAAAGCATGGGTCCCTAAGAACTATTTGATTTCAACTCTAGGATGTTGGGTTTCCGGCACCGCGGCGTGTCTGTGTTCGATCACGTTTCGTAAAAATGAACACAGCGGAAGCAATAAAAATAATAAATCTAAATTTATTACAACACACGCATGCATATTACAACAAGTGTAGACATAACCGTAAATTTAAATTTGCAATAAAAGGAAATTTATCTACGTTATACCTTTCCTATGACGTGTAGCGGAAACGGCATCAACCGGAATGATCCTCGCTAGAATCGTCTCTATCCATATCCACGCTGAGTTCCTCGGGATGACTTCGCTAAGCCACGAGCTTCGTCTTCATACGGGTTACTAGCCTCGTGTTGAAGACGACGTGATCGAGAGATGATCACGATCCGAATCCAAATTCGGATCCTAATACGAGTTCTCAAAACTCGCTTCTCCGGAGAGGTATTCGTCAACCAATTGACGAATCCTTCGTCCTCCACCTCAGAGGATTACCGGAGATCGAATCCCCGGTAAGTTAGCCGCTGTCGGAGCTCTAACCATCGTCCAAACGACGCTCCGACTAGAGGAGAACAAGCTGTCCAGAAAACTGGACAGCTTTGGTGGAGGTGATAGGCGCCGGCCAACCAAGGGAGATAGAGCTCACCTTGATGACAAACTTGAAGGAGATCACCGGAGCACTAACCAACAATAGCTCGACGCTGGCGAGGGGGAAGGAAGCAGCCTTCTGGACGCCTTTTGGAGCCTCAAGGTGGGCAGCGGCAAGGAGGAGGAGAGTTAGCTCCGAATTTCTCCAAGGAGAGGAGGGCGGCAACTTAGGGTTGTGGATTAGGGCTTAAACCATCCCTTAAGCCCTCTTTTATAGAGAACTAATTCTCTTAATGGTTATTGGATCATAACCATTAGGCCCGTTAACCCGCTCTATTAAGATAAGTTAAAATAAACCAAACCATGATGGTTTATTTTAAGTTAAAACGAATCAAACCAACTTTTTGTTCATTCGTTTAAAATAAAACAAACCCTTTGGTTTATTCTTCTCCATTGGATTAGAACCAAACCATTTTGGTTCATCCATTACGTCTTCATAAGACTCGGCCCATCCACGCTTCCATTGCGACTGAAACGATTTCATGCTCGCTTTATGTTTGGTCCAACCAAACCTAGTTTCTCTCGGTCTGAGAATCCCATTCTCAAGCTCATTTTAAATCCTTCGGATTACGCTCGTTGTGCGTGTGACCAAATAGGTTCTCGGTTTATGTTGGCCGTCTATAATTAACCATTAATTATAGAACGATCATGAGTGGCACCTAGTAGTACATCATGATCCCCAATTAACCGAAAAGATCAACGGTTGATCCAGAACTATTTCTGAAACCCTTCAGCAGCTCAAATGATTCGTGCCCCATTCCATTCACTCATCTTATACCCACTTGGTTCAGGACATGGTCTATAGTGTCAGTCCCCACTAGGCTGACTACGTCACACCTAGCCCAAGCATCATTTCCTCGTCTTCTGTGCGCGGACACATAGACTTCGAAAGGTGTACCCCATGCCTGATGGGTAAGAAACTTTTCTTGGATTCCGACATGCTAAACATCTTTAGCACTCGGTCTAAATATGTAGACTGCGAAAGACCAAGCAACCATTTCGATCTATCTCTATAGATCTTAATCCCGAGGATGTAGGTTGCTTCTCCTAGGTCTTTCATGTAGAATGTCTTGGATAACCAAACCTTCACTGATTGTAAGATTGAAACATCGTTTCCTATAAGTAGTATTTCATCGACATACAATACTAGGAACACGACTGCACTCCCACTAACCTTCTTGTACACACAAGGTTCGTCTGGATTTTGTGAGAAATCAAACTTTTTGATGGTCTCATCAAAACGGATATTCCAGCTCCTGGATGCTTGCTTCAATCCATATATGGACCGTCGCAATTTGCATACCTTGGTTTTATCAACCGATGTGAAACCCTCAGGTTGTATCATATACACGTCCTCGAGCAGGTTTCCATTAAGAAAAGCTGTTTTCACATCCATCTGCCATATCTCATAATCATAATGAGCCGCTATGGCCAGGAGCATCCGAATGGATTTATGCATAGCTACAGGCGAATAGGTTTCGTCATAATCAACACCTTGCTTTTGACGATATCCTTTCGCCACCAATCTAGCCTTATAGGTAATCACATTACCATCCATGTCGGTTTTCTTCTTGAAAACTCACTTGCACCCTATTGGCTTTATTCCTTCAGGTGGGTCAACCAAGTTCCAAACTTGGTTTTCATACATGGAATCCATTTCCGACTTCATGGCATCATGCCACTTATCCCTTTCTGAACTTGTCAGCACTTCTTCATAACTAGTAGGCTCCTCATCATCAATGAGTAACACGTCGTTCGATTCACTTACGAGAAATTCATATCTCTCAGGAATATTGCATGCTCTATTAGATCTACGAAGATGTGGTGCCTCAATAGGTCCAGCCGATGGCTCATCACTATGAGTCATCGGTCGAAGTGCTTGACCAGGTATCTCTTCAATGTCTACTGAAGTCTCTTGAACCTCCTCAAGTTCAACGACACTCCCACTGTTTTCTTGTAAGAGAAACTCTTTCTCTAGAAACATAGCATTCCTTGAAACAAACACCTTTTGTTCCAAGGGATGATAGAATTGGTAACCCCTCGTTTCCTTAGGGTATCCAATAAATAGACATTTATCAAACTTAGCATCCAATTTGTCTGACACAGTCCGCTTCACATAAGCAGGATAACCCCATATCTTCAAGTAAGATAAATGAGGTTTCTTACTAGCCCATATCTCATATGGAGTAGTAGAGACTACCTTGGTCGGGACTCTGTTTAACAAGTAAACAGTTGTCTGAAGTGCATAGCCCCAAAAGGACTTGGGAAGATTCGCGTGATTCATCATTGACCTGACCATGTCCAAAAAGGTCCGGTTTCGCCTCTCAGATACACCATTAAGTTGTGGTGTATACGGCGGAGTCCATTGAGACAATATACCATTGTCCCTCAGATAATCTAGAAACTCTTGACTCAAGTATTCACCACCTCGATCAGATCGAAGTATTTTAATACTCTTGCCAAGTTGTTTCTCTACTTCATTTCTGAATTCTTTGAACCTTTCAAAGGCTTCAGACTTGTGTTTCATCAAGAACACATACCCAAACCGTGAGTGATCATCGGTGAAGGTAATGAAGTATCTATAGCCTCCTAAAGCTTGAGTTGACATGGGTCCACATACATCAGTATGTATTAGACCTAGCAACTCTTCCACTCGTTCACCTATTCCAGTAAAAGGTAACTTAGTCATCTTGCCTTTTAAGCATGATTCGCATGTATCGTATGAATCCAATTCAAACGATTCCAGAATTCCACATCGGTGTAATTCGGACATGCGTTTCTTACTTGCATGGCCAAGATGACAATGCCACATATAGGAGTCTAATTGATTATCTTTTCGAGCACGCTTGTTGCTCGCTTCGATATTGAAAATGTCACTGGATACGTCCAACGTATAAATACCATTGCTTAAATTCAAGTCCCATAAAGAACTCCATTCAAAGTTATGTAACAACAATTGTTACTAAAAGTCAAATGGTACCCATTTCTATTTAAACAAGAAATAGAAATGATGTTCTTTATCAACGAAGGAACATAAAAGCAATTGTCCATTTCTAAGACAAGTCTTGTAGGGAGTCTCAACAAATACGTTCCGATGGCGAGTGCAACAACCTTTGCTCCCTTCCCAACACGTAAATTTGACTCTCCCTTGACGAGTCTTCTTCTATTTCTTAGCCCATGTATGTCTTTACATATATGTGAGCCACACCCAGTATCCAATACCCAAGTGTCTGAGGAAATAGAATGACAATCAATAACGAAGATATCTGAGGAAGATGGGGCATCCGATGCCTTATTCTTCTTCACAGACTCAAGATAAATCTTGCACTTTCTTCGCCAATGGCTCTCCTTGCCATAATGATGGCAAGTTTCCTTTTGTGCTAGTTCTACCTTCTTATCCCTTCTCTTTTTTACCTTCTGTTGTTCCTTTGACTTCCTCTTAGAACCTTTCTTCGAGGAATCAACTAACAACACCGTCCCCTGCTCATGCTTCTCAGAAGGCTCCACAGTCTTCAGCATGTTGAGCAGTACCACAGATGAACCTTCTTGCATCTCAGAGGTGAAGAGGAGCTTGGAGACTTCGAACCATTCGAATCTCACTTGCTCATCAAACAACTCATAATGATGAAGGACTATGGTATGAGCATCCATATACTCATGCTGCTTTCACAGCTCGGGTACCATCACCCCTAGCATTATGTAACTCACTTGCTCAGAATCACTCACATGTTTCTGATGGGCCAACAATTGGTCCGGTGTTGCATCATCACTAGGACGAGCGGGAAGAGACGCTTCGAGGACATACTCAAACTTTTCTGCCTTGAGAACAATTCTCAAGTTTCTAAGCCAGTCCAAGAAGTTCGGCCCAGTCAATTTATTCGAATTCAAAAATAGAGCGCAAATTCAAAGACATCATGATCAAGCGATTAACCTTGAAATACAAAACGAGCATATATGAGAAAGATGATTTTAAAATGCATCCACATACATTTACAAAATCCCATTCATTTTTTTCGAATTCAAAAACCCTTGAAATCAATTCGGGAGATCGTAGGTCAATCTCCGAATGGGCTGATATCCAATATAGATAAGAACAACCTTGGAGTGAGTCCAACAAGCCATTCTTAGCTATGATGGTGGGTATCAAGTATACCGATTACATATCATGTATATGTAATTATCACAATGTGCTCTCAACTAATTGAATGTTTACACATACATTGGGTTGTTAACACATTAACAAGTATGCATCATATGCATAGCACCCAACTTCACCTCTCTTAACATCGACCTTGGAGTGAGTCCAACAAATCGATGCTCCAAGTTAGAGCCGACCCATTAATCGTGAAATAGTTTTAATATGGTTAGAGCGCATTCAACCAATTAGCCAGGCTTGGAGTGAGGCCAACAACCCAAACTAACGATTGACCTCTAACTCTTACCATATTAGAGTTAAACTATTCTAATGATTTGAACATGTTCAGGTTCAAGCCGGGGTTGGAGTGAGTCCAACAACCCATACAAGAAACAGAACTCTGGTTCTAACCATATTAATGGAAGGTGTAGGCTTTAATATTGAGTTAGGGTTTTTTGTCTCATCCTCTTTGCATGCAAATAACTATTATCTACATGGCATGGCATACATGGCATACATCTACATGTCACGACACGCATGGCATAATATTATGCATCTAATGCAATTACATGGCATACAATTATGTCATGTATATAATTTCCTTATATGTCATAACTATTTATGGAAATAAAATATGTTTAAGATTTGATTCTCCAAATCAAATCATAATTAAATTAGGAAACAAATTTTCAAATCTAATCACATATTTTATTCATGGAATTATTTGATTAAGGAAAATCTATTTAGGAAACCAATTTCCTAAATCATTAAAACTACTTATGGAAATAAAATATTTAAAGATTTGATTTCCCAAATCAAATCATGATTATATTAGGAAACAAAATTTCCAGAATCTAATCAAATATTTTATTTATGGAAAATATCAATTTCCATAAATACTTTCAACTTTCCAAAAGTGGAAGATTTCCATAAATACTTCTAGACTTTCCAAAATTGAAAAATTTCCATAAATACTTCTAAATTTCAAAAATTATAAAATTTCCAGAAATACATTATGACTATCGCAAAACCATTTTTACGATTATGTCGAAACACAACCTGGGCTCTGATACCACTATTGGGTTTCCGGCACCGCGGCGTGTGTGTGTTCGATCACGTTTCGTAAACATTAACACAGCGGAAGCAATAAAATTAATAAATCTACATTTATTACAACACACACAACACACGCATGCATATTACAACAAGTGTAGACATAACCATAAATTTAAATTTGCAATAAAAGGAAATTTATCTACGTTATACCTTTCGTATGACGTGTAGCGGGAACGGTATCAACCGGAACGATCCTCGCTAGAATCGTCTCTATCCGTATCCACGCCGAGTTCCTCGGGATCACTTCGCTAAGCCACGAGCTTCGTCTTCGTACGGGTTACTAGCCTCGTGTTGAAGACTACGTGATCGAGAGATGATCACGATCCAAATCCAAATTCGGATCCTAATACGAGTTCTCAAAACTCGCTTCTCCGGAGAGGTATTCGTCAACCAATTGACGAATCCTTCGTCCTCCACCTCAGAGGATTACCGGAGATCGAATCCCCGGTAAGTTAGCCGCTGTCGGAGCTCTAACCGTCGTCAAGCAGCTCCGGCGAGAGAACAAGCTGTCCAGAAAACTGGACAGCTTTGGTGGAGGTGATAGGCGCCGGCCAACCAAGGGAGATAGAGCTCACCTTGATGCCAAACTTGAAGAAGATCACCGGAGCACTAACCAACAGCAGCTCGACGCCGGCGAGGGGGAAGGAAGCAGCCTTCTGGATGCCGGTTGGAGCCTCAAGGTGGGCGGCGGCAAGGAGGAGGAGAGTTAGCTCCGAATTTCTCCAAGGAGAGGTGGGCGGCAACTTAGGGTTGTGGATTAGGGCATAAACCATCCCTTAAGCCCTCATTTATAGAGAACTAATTCTCTTAATGGTTATTGGATCATAACCATTAGGCCCGTTAACCTGCTCCATTAAGATAAGTTAAAATAAACCAAACCATGATTGTTTATTTTAAGTTAAAACGAACCGAACCAACTTTTGGTTTAGTCGTTTAAAATAAACCAAACCTTTTGGTTTATTCTCCTCCATTGGATTAGAACCAAACCATTTTGGTTCATCCATTACGGCTTCATAAGACTCGGCCCATCCACGCTTCCATTGTGACTGAAACGATTTCATGCTCGCTTTATGTTTGGTCAAACCAAACCTAGTTTCTCTCGGTTTGAGAATCCCATTCTCAAGCTCGTTTTAAATCCTTCGGATTACGCTCGTTGTGCGTGTGACCAAATAGGTCTCGATTTATGTTGGTCGTCTATAATTAACCATTAATTATAGAACGATCATGAGTGGCACCTAGTAGTACATCATGATCCCCAATTAATCGAAAAGATCAACGGTTGATCCAGAACTATTTCTGAAACCCTTCAGTAGCTCGAATGATTCGTGCCCCATTCCCTTCACTCATCTTATACCCACTTGGTTCAGGACATGGTCTATAGTGTCAGTCCCCACTAGGCTGACTACGTCACACCTAGCCCAAGCATCATTTCCTCGTCCTACGGATTCTAGTTACTGCACATGTATCGAAGAGTACCTTACTCTAAACATGTAATGCTTTGGCCAAAGACTTTAGTAACAATCCGACGAGAGGCCATGGGTATACATCTCCTCGCAAGGAGTGGTGAATCCTTTATAGGCTATTCAAACACCTTCGATCACGACTTATACCTAATCATCCGGGTCCACATCTCCTTAGAGATGTTTGCTTAAGATGTCAAAGCATAAGTCTCCATGATCAAGATGACTTGAATCACATAAGTCGAAAGAACATCGCACTTAAGCTACAGTAAGAACTTCATTGACATATCTATATATGCAGAGAACCATATGAAGTCTTACGGCTGGTCACTCCAATGAACTAGTTACCATAACTAGCATCCACGATCAACTCCGGACATCATAATGTCTCCAGCCAGTGAGAATCAGCTGCTTGGATACACCAAGGAGTATACCTCATGCTAGTCTCGACAGAATTGATGGTGTCCAAATCCATCAATTAATCGACTAGGGATAATTCCGATACATCACAATTACACATGTAGAGATACTCACTAGTTGTGATCCAATCACAAATTCTCTCATGCTGTGAATCGCATCATGGACATTCAGTAAATGAGTTTAAGATCCAATCAAATACATAAAACATGTATACTCAAATAGTGAATCTTCATTTATAATATAAATGGTCCATACATAAGGCGATTGCCTTAGGACATCTCTCATATATTACTAACAGACACCCACTTGGCCTACCGCCAATCGCTACGGTATACAATACCATAAGCTCGAACATGACCCTCAAACTTATTTTGAGGTAATGCCTTAGTCAAGGGATCCGCTAAGTTCCTTTCAGTGGGAATTTTCTCGATTTGTATTTCGTTCCTACTGATGATCTCTCTGATAAGATGATAGCGGCGAAGCACATGTTTGGATCAATGATGAGACCACATCAAGTTCATAGATGAACTTCTTGATCCAAACCGCTTCTTTTGCTGCTTCCAAAGCTGCAATGTATTCTGCCTTAGTGGCAGAATCCGCTATAGCGTCAAGCTTGGAACCTTTCCATCTTATTGCGCCTCCATTCTAGGTGAATACATTCCCAGACTGAGACATGGAATCATCCTTGTCTGTCTGGAGCTGGCATCCGTATACCCACGTATCAACATGTACCCTTCTCCATATATTAGGAACACATCCTTAGTTCTTCTCAAGTACTTAAGGATCATCTTAACAGCCGCCCAATGATCCATTCCTGGATCGGACTGGTATCTGCTCATGACACTCAGAGTGTACGATACATCGGGCCTTGTACATAACATAGCATACATTGCAGATGCATAGGGAATCTTACTCATGCAAATCCTCTCGTCTTCTATGCGCGGACACATAGACATCGAAAGGTGTACCCCATGCCTGATGGGTAAGAAACTTTTCTTGGATTCCGACATGCTAAACCTCTTTAGCACTCGGTCTAAATATGTAGACTGCGAAAGACCAAGCAACCGTTTCGATCTATCTCTATAGATCTTAATCCCGAGGATGTAGGTTGCTTCTCCTAGGTCTTTCATGGAGAATGTCTTGGATAACCAAACCTTCACTGATTGTAAGATTGAAACATCATTTCCTATAAGTAGTATGTCATCGACATACAATACTAGGAACACGACTGCACTCCCACTAACCTTCTTGTACACACAAGGTTCGTCTGGATTTTGTGAGAAATCAAACTTTTTGATGGTCTCATCAAAACGGATATTCCAGCTCCTGAATGCTTGCTTCAATCCATATATGGACCGTCACAATTTGCATACCTTGGTTTATCAACCGATGTGAAACCCTCAGGCTGTATCATATACACGTCCTCGAGCAGGTTTCCATTAAGGAAAGTTGTTTTCACATCCATCTGCCATATCTCATAATCATAATGAGCCGCTATGGCCAGGAGCATCCGAATGGATTTAAGCATAGCTACAGGCGAATAGGTTTCGTCATAATCAACACCTTTCTTTTGACGATATCCTTTCGCCACCAATCTAGCCTTATAGGTAATCACATTACCATCCATGTCGGTTTTCTTCTTGAAAACCCAGTTGCACCCTATAGGCTTTATTTCTTTAGGTGGGTCAACCAAGTTCCAAACTTGGTTTTCATACATGGAATCCATTTCCGACTTCATGTCATCAAGCCACTTATCCCTTTCTGAACTTGTCAACACTTCTTCATAACTAGTAGGCTCCTCATCATCAATGAGTAACACGTCATTCGATTCACTTACGAGAAATTCATATCTCTCAGGAATATTGTGTGCTCTATTAGATCTACGAAGATGTGGTGCCTCAATAGGTCCAGCCGATGGCTCATCACTATGAGTCATCGGTCGAAGTGCTTGACCAAGTATCTCTTCAATGTCTACAAAAGTCTCTTAAACCTCCTCAAGTTCAACGACACTCCCACTGTTTTCTTGTAAGAGAAACTCTTTCTCTAGAAACACAGCATTCCTTGAAACAAACACCTTTTGTTCCAAGGGATGATAGAATTGGTAACCCCTCGTTTCCTTAGTGTATCCAATAAATAGACATTTATCAAACTTAGCATCCAATTTGTCTGACACAGTCTACTTCACATAAGCAGGATAACCCCATATCTTCAAGTAAGATAAATGAGGTTTCTTACTAGCCCATATCTCATATGGAGTAGTAGAGACTACCTTGGTCAGGACTCTGTTTAACAAATAAACAGCTGTCTGAAGTGCATAGCCCCAAAAGGACTTGGGAAGATTCGCGTGATTCATCATTGACCTGACCTTGTGCAACAAGGTCCGGTTTCGCCTCTCAGATACACCATTAAGTTGTGGTGTATACGGCGGAGTCCATTGAGACAATATACCATTGTCTCTCAGATAATCTAGAAACTCTTGACTCAAGTATTCACCACCTCGATCCGATCGAAGTATTTTAATACTCTTGCCAAGTTGTTTCTCTACTTCATTTCTGAATTCTTTGAACCTTTCAAAGGCTTCAGACTTGTGTTTCATCAAGAACACATACCCAAACCGTGAGTGATCATCAGTGAAGGTAATGAAGTATCTATAGCCTCCTAAAGCTTGAGTTGACATGGGTCCACATACATCAGTATGTATTAGACCTAGCAACTCTTTCACTCGTTCACCTTTTCCAGTAAAAGGTAACTTAGTCATCTTGCCTTTTAAGCATGATTCGCATGTATCGTATGAATCCAATTCAAACGATTCCAGAATTCCACATCGGTGTAATTCGGACATGCGTTTCTTACTTGCATGGCCAAGACGACAATGCCACATATAGGAGTCTAATTGATTATCTTTTCGAGCATGCTTGTTGCTCGCTTCGATATTGAAAATGTCACTGGATACGTCCAATGTATAAATACCATTGCTTAAAGTTCCAGTCCCATAAAGAACTCCATTCAAAGTTATGTAACAACAATTGTTACTAAAAGTCAAATGGTACCCATTTCTATTTAAACAAGAAATAGAAATGATGTATTTTATCAACGAAGGAACATAAAAGCAATTGTCCAGTTCTAAGACAAGTCTTGTAGGGAGTCTCAACAAATACGTTCCGATGGCGAGTGCAGCAACCTTTGCTCCATTCCCAACACGTAAATTTGACTCTCCCTTGACGAGTCTTCTTCTATTTCTTAGCCCATGTATGTCTTTACATATATGTGAGTCACACCCAGAATCCAATACCCAAGTGTCTGAGGAAATAGAATGACAATCAATAACGAAGATATCTGAGAAAGATGGGGCATCTGATGCCTTATTCTTCTTCACAGACTCAAGATAAATCTTGCACTTTCTTCGCCAATGGCTCTCCTTGCCATAATGATGGCAAGTTTCCTTTTGTGCTAGTTCTACCTTCTTAGCCCTTCTCTTTTTTCCCTTCTGCTGGTCCTTTGACTTCCTCTTAGAACCTTTCTTCGAGGAATCAACTAACAACACCGTCCCCTGCTCATGCTTCTCAGAAGGCTCCACAGTCTTCAGCATGTTGAGCAGTACCACAGATGAACCTTCTTGCATCTCAGAGGTGAAGAGGAGCTTGAAGACTTCGAACCTTTCGAATCTCACTTGCTCATCAAACAACTCATAATGATGAAGGACTATGGTATGAGCATCCATATGCTCATGCTGCTTTCGCAGCTCGGGTACCATCGCCCCTAGCATGATGTAACTCACTTGCTCAGAATCACTCACATGTTTCTGATGGGCCAACAATTGGTCCGGTGTTGCATCATCACTAGGATGAGCGGGAAGAGACGCTTCGAGGACATACTCAAACTTTTCTGCCTTGAGAACAATTCTCAAGTTTCTAAGTCAGTCCAAGAAGTTCGGCCCAGTCAATTTATTCGAATTCAAAAATAGAGCGCAAATTCAAAGACATCATGATCAAGCGATTAACCTTGAAATACAAAACGAGCATATATGAGAAAGATGATTTTAAAATGCATCCACATACATTTACAAAATCCCATTCATTTTTTTCGAATTCAAAAACCCTTGAAATCAATTCGGGAGATCGTAGGTCAATCTCCGAATGGGCTGATATCCAATATAGATAAGAACAACCTTGGAGTGAGTCCAACAAGCCATTCTTAGCTATGATGGTGGGTATCAAGTATACCGATTACATATCATGTATATGTAACTATCACAATGTGCTATCAACTAATTGAATGTTTACACATACATTGGGTTGTTAACACATTAACAAGTATGCATCATATGCATAGCACCCAACTTCACCTCTCTTCACATCGACCTTGGAGTGAGTCCAACAAATCAATGCTCCAAGTTATAGCCGACCCATTAATCGTGAAATAGTTTTAATATGGTTAGAGCGCATTCAACAAATTAGCCATGCTTGGAGTGAGTCCAACAACCCAAACTAACGATTGACCTCTGACTCTTACCATATTAGAGTTAAACTATTCCAATGATTTGAACATGTTCAGGTTCAAGCCGGGCTTGGAGTGAGTCCAACAACCCAAACAAGAAACAGAAATCTGGTTCTAACCATATTAATGGAAGGTGTAGGCTTTAATATTGAGTTAGGGTTTTATGTCTCATCCTTTTTGCATGCAAATAACTATTATCTACATGGCATGACATACATGGCATACATCTACATGTCACGACACGCATGGCATAATGTTATGCATCTAATGCAATTACATGGCATACAATTATGTCATGTATATAATTTCCTTATATGTCATAACTATTTATGGAAATAAAATATGTTTAAGATTTGATTCTCCAAATCAAATCATAATTAAATTAGGAAACAAATTTTCAAATCTAATCACATATTTTATTCATGGAATTATTTGATTAAGGAAAATCTATTTAGGAAACCAATTTCCTAAATCATTAAAACTACTTATGGAAATAAAATATTTAAAGATTTGATTTCCCAAATCAAATCATAATTAAATTAGGAAACAAATTTTTCAGAATCTAATCAAATATTTTATTTATGGAAAATATCAATTTCCATAAATACTTCCAACTTTCCAAAAGTGGAAGATTTCCATAAATACTACTAGACTTTCCAAAATTGAAAAATTTCCATAAATACTTCTAAATTTCAAAAATTAGAAAATTTCCAAAAATACATTATGACTATCACAAAACCATTTTTACGATTATGTCGAAACACAACCTGGGCTTTGATAGCACTATTGGGTTTCCGGCACCGCGACGTGTGTGTGTTCGATCACGTTTCGTAAACATGAACACAGCGGAAGCAATAAAAATAATAAATCTACATTTATTACAACACACACAACACACGCATGCATATTACAACAAGTGTAGACATAACCGTAAATTTAAATTTGCAATAAAAGGAAATTTATCTACGTTATACCTTTCGTATGACGTGTAGTGGGAACGGCATCAACCGGAACGATCCTCGCTAGAATCGTCTCTATCCGTATCCACGCCGAGTTCCTCGGGATGACTTCGTTAAGCCACGAGCTTCGTCTTCGTTCGGGTTACTAGCCTCGTGTTGAAGACGACGTGATCGAGAGATGATCACGATCCGAATCCAAATTCGGATCCTAATACGAGTTCTCAAAACTCGCTTCTCCGGAGAGGTATTCATCAACCAATTGACGAATCCATCGTCCTCCACCTCAGAGGATTACCAGAGATCGAATCCCCGGTAAGTTAGCCGCTGTCGGAGCTCTAACCGTCTTCCAAACGACGCTCCGACGAGAGGAGAACAAGCTGTCCAGAAAACTGGACAGCTTTGGTGTAGGTGATAGGCGCCGGCCAACCAAGGGAGATAGAGCTCACCTTGATGCCAAACTTGAAGGAGATCACCGGAGCACTAACCAGCAGCAGCTCGACGCCGATGAGGGGGAAGGAAGCAGCCTTCTGGATGCCGGTTGGAGCCTCAAGGTGGGCGGCGGCAAGGAGGAGGAGAGTTAGCTCCGAATTTCTCCAAGGAGAGGTGGGCGGCGACTTAGGGTTGTGGATTAGGGCTTAAACCATCCCTTAAGCCCTTTTTTATAGAGAACTAATTCTCTTAATGGTTATTGGATCATAACCATTAGGCCCGTTAACCCGCTCCATTAAGATAAGTTAAAATAAACCAAACCATGATGGTTTATTTTAAGTTAAAACGAACCGAACCAACTTTTGGTTCATTCGTTTAAAATAAACCAAACCCTTTGCTTTGTTCTCCTCCATTGGATTAGAACCAAACCATTTTGGTTCATCCATTACGTCTTCATAAGACTCGGCCCATCCACGCTTCCATTGCGACAGAAACGATTTCATGCTCGCTTTATGTTTGGTCCAACCAAACCTAGTTTCTCTCGGTCTGAGAATCCCATTCTCAAGCTCGTTTTAAATCCTTCGGATTACGCTCGTTATGCGTGTGACCAAATAGGTTCTCGGTTTATGTTAGCCGTCTATAATTAACCATTAATTATAGAACGATCATGAGTGGCACCTAGTAGTACATCATGATCCCCAATTAACCGAAAAGATCAACGGTTGATCCAGAACTATTTCTGAAACCCTTCAGTATCTCGAATGAATCGTGCCCCATTCCCTTCACTCATCTTATACCCACTTGGTTCAGGACATGGTCTATAGTGTCAGTCCCCACTAGGCTGACTACGTCACACCTAGCCCAAGCATCATTTCCTCGTCCTACGGATTCTAGTTACTGCATATGTATCGAAGAGTACCTTACTCTAAACATGTAATGCTTTGGCCAAAGACTTTAGTAACAATCCGACGAGAGGCCATGGGTATACATCTCTTCGCAAGGAGTGGTGAATCCTTTATAGGCTATTCAAACACCTTCGATCACTTCGACTTATACCCAATCATCCCGGGTCCACATCTCCTTAGAGATGTTTGCTTAAGATGTCAAAGCATAAGTCTCCATGATCAAGATGACTTGAATACCGCAAGTCTAAGGAACATCGCACTTAAGTCACAGTAAGAACTTCATTGACATATCTATATATGCAGAGAACCATATGAAGTCTTACGGCTGGTCACTCCAATGAACTAGTTACCATAACTAGCATCCACGATCAACTCCGGACATCACAATGTCTCCAGCCAGTGAGAATCAGCTGCTTGGATACACCAAGGAGTATACCTCGTGCTAGTCTCGACAGAATTGATGGTGTCCAAATCCATCAATTCATCGACTAGGGATAATTCCGATACATCACAATTACACATGTAGAGATACTCACTAGTTGTGATCTAATCACAAATTCTCTCATGCTGTGAATCGCATCGTGGACATTCAGTAAATGAGTTTAAGATCCAATCAAATACATGAAACATGTATACTCAAATAGTGAACCTTCATTTATCATATAAATGGTTCATACATAAGGCGATTGCCTTAGGACATCTCTCATATATTACTAACCTAGGATCCAACCCGTACTGGGTTCCCAAGAACCAAATCCACTATGTGGATAGACCGAACCGATTCAACGGTCTAGGGGGAGCCAGTACAAAACATGTTTGTGCTTTAACTTAGAAATTGCATGTTTTTTTTAACTTGTGAACTCACTTAGAACACATACATAACCAACTAAAATCCTTCGAAAAGATTGAGCCTCGGGGAGCCTCTTTTCAAAAATAACCAGTTAGACCAAGAAATAGTCTTAGGTGAGTCAAGTCATCATTTTCTTGAAAATGGCTTTGTCTAAGGAAGTGGTCGATGATCCGATAAAAGAAGGCCCCTGTGCCTCGCCACGACCTGGAAGCCATGATCTTGAAAAGGTAAACTTGACAAGCCTAGGGTCAAATCCAAATCTAACATAAAATTACTTGAACCTAAATGCACTTAATCAAGTTATTTGGAAGTCATCTCACAAAAAACACATAAGTATAACATGCTCTATCATATAGACACAGGTGAGATGACCTACGTTTAAAAAACTTACAACCAATTTTTAAAAAAAATATATATATAAAAAATCTAACATCCAATCCAACCACCTTGTGTGTAGGATCAATGGATGTTGGACAACGGTTGCTCCCGACACATGACCTGGGATCAACTCAAATTCACAAAGCTTCGATTCAAACGACAAGGATCGGTAGCCTTTGGGAATAACGGCAAGCTCAAAATCATCGGATCAGGTGATATCGAGCTTAACTCGAATTTTTTTATTAAAAATGTATTACTTGTAGAGAATTTTGAATATAACCTGCTTAGCGTAAGCCAATTATGTGACAATAACTATAGGGTCGTATTTTTAGAAAATGAATGTGTAATTAAAACAAATAAAACAGCTAAAACAATACTCAAAGGAACTAGGACAAATAACATTTATACAATTAACTTAATCAAATCCTCAGCCAAATGTATTATGACACAGAAAGAGGAATCATGGTTGTGGCACCGACGACTCGGTCACTCGCACCCAAGACTCGTCCACAAGATGAGTCAGAGTGGCTTAGTCAGAGGCTTACCCAACCTCAACAATTTGGTTAATAAAATCTGTAATGCTTGTCAACAAGGAAAACAACCTAGGACACAACACAAGTTAACTAACCAGAGCAGACCTCAAGTGTACTTGAGCTCCTGCATATGGATCTATTCGATTCACATGGAGCCAAGTCACTCAATAGAAGTCAATATTGCTTAGTCATAATTGACGACTACTCCAGGTTTACCTGGGTTAGGTTCATCAAATATAAAAATGATACCCTAGATCAATTAATCAATCTATTCAAATTAATCGAGAATCAAAAAAACCTTAAGGTTAAAAGACTTAGAAGCGATCATGGTGGTGAATTCGAAAATCAAATGTTCACCGACTTTTGTAACCTAAATGGATACCACCATGAATTCTCTTGCCCTAGGACCCTTCAACAAAATGGCCTAGTGGAGCGGAAAAACCGAACGCTACAAGAAGCCACTAGGACCATGTTGAACGAATACGACCTACCTGATAGGTTTTGGGCAGAAGCCGTTAGTACGGCTTGCTATGTCCAGAATAGGATCCTTATGGTAAAGAGGCACCTTAAGACCTCCTACGAGATTTATCACAATAAAGTACCGAACATCAAGTACTTTAGGGTATTTGGATGTAAAGTACATATCTTAAATACTAAGAACCACCTAGGGAAATTCAAATCCAAAACCTCCACCGGAATCTTCTTAGGATACTCAACCACGAGTAGGGCCTATAGGGTATATAACCACGATACCCTTAAAGTCGAAGAGACTATTAATGTAGTGTTCGATGAAGTACCCGAACCTACAAAACCCTTAATGACCCCAAGTGTTGAGCCCACTGATACCAAACTCGTCTCCGACCCTGAGATCGAGTCTAATCCACATCAACCAACTTCACTTGTCGACCAAGTGACAAGTGATCCGAGTCAAACTGGTGTTCAACCAAGTCACCCCATTGATCAAGCATTAGGTGACACAAACCCAACCCAATCTACTATTCAGACTAACCACCCTATTGATCAAGTGATAGGAGATCCTAATCTAGGAGTTCGAACTAGAGCATCCTATAGGAACCTTAGTCAAATTTCCTTAATTTCAAAGATAGAACCCAAATCAATTGAACAAGCTCTTCTTGATCCCGATTGGATTATTGCAATGCAAGAAGAGCTAGCTCAATTTACTAGGAATGAAGTGTGGGAATTAGTACCACCACCTAAAGACAAAACGATAATTGGAACAAGGTGGGTGTTTCGAAATAAGCTTGATGATAAAGGTGAACTGTTAGAAACAAGGCTAGGTTAGTCGCCAAAGGGTTTAGTCAAGTCGAAGGCTTAGATTACGACGAAACCTATGCCCCAGTAGCTAGACTCGAATCCATTCGAATGTTGCTAGCTTATGCCGCACATCGAGGATTTAAGCTATTTCAAATGGATGTTAAGTCGGCATTCGTAAATGGATACATTAAAGAAGAAGTTTATGTTAGCCAAGCCCCCAGATTCGAAAATCTAGATAAACCCGACCATGTTCTAAAACATAAGAAAGCTCTCTATGGACTTAAACAAGCTACTCCAGCTTGGTACGAGAGACTTTCAATCCATCTTAAGTCAAAAGGGTTTAACCAAGGCTTAGTTGACCCTACTCTCTTCGTAAAAACCTTAGGTAAAGAAATATTCATAGCTCAAATTTACGTAGACGATATAATTTTTGGAACCTCTTACTCAGCCTTACTAAACGAGTTCGTTTCGCTCATGGAAAGTGAGTTCGAAATGAACTTGGTAGGCGAGTTAAGTTTCTTTTTAGGTCTACAAATTAAACAAACTAAGGATGGTATATACCTATATCAACAAAAATACACTAAGGAGTTAATTAAAAGATTTGGAATGCAAGACGCTAAGGTAATAAACACCCCAATGGCGATTAATGTTAACATAGGAGAAGACCTAGAAAGTAAGTCCATTGACTTAAAGTACTATAGAAGCGCGATAGGAAGTCTCCTATACTTAACTGCGAGTCGACCTGACATCCTATTCGCAGTAAGTATGTGCGCCAGGTTTCAAACCTGTGCTAAGGAGTCTCACCTAACCCTAGTTAAGCGTATCCTTAGATATCTAAAGGGTACACTTAATGTCGGTATGGGGTATCCTAGATCTACCGAGTTCGAACTAACCGGCTACTCCGATTCGGACTATGCCGGTAGTAAGCTCGATAGAAAGAGCACGAGTGGTTGTTGTCAACTTCTCGGCTCGAGTCTAGTGAGTTAGTGCGATAGCAAGCAACATTGTTGTGCTTTATCTACCACCGAATACATCGCGATGGGTGAGTGTGTCACGCAGTTTCTTTGGATGAAGCACACTCTCCGCGACTTTAAGTTAGACTTTACGAATACTAAACTTCACGTAGATAACATTAGTTCAATTAATCTTACAAAGAATCTGATATGTCACTCTAGGACCAAACATATAGAGGTCAAACACCATTTCATTCGAGAACATGTGGCCAACGGAGCCATACAACTCGAATACGTCGAATCGAAGTCCAACTTGGCAGACCTATTTACTAAACCCCTACCCGAAGCCGAATTTAGTCTATTAAGATGAAAATTGGGCATGTGCGTAATAGAATAGGTACTTGCAAATTATATGTTCTTACTACTATTTCTTTAATTTCATGGAACTAGCATAGGACATACCTTAGATATCATGCACCTGTAGATTTAAGGAGCAAGTACATCTCACAACACATAGGACTAATGTGTTTGTGTACATAGCCACGTAGATGGGCGTGAGATGTTAGGACCTTACTCCTGGTTCCAGATGTAGAGCTAGTGCATCGCTATGAACCACGGAGTATAATCTTACATACTAACCGACTCTGACCAGGACAGATTGATCTTCCATATCAATCAAGCCAAATATGAGTCGAACATTTTATAGATGAACTTATTTTCAAAATAATGTGAAACATGCTTGGACTTTAAAATTAAAACTTGTTTTTATTCCAGACACACTCTCACTCTTTTCGATATATGGCAAAAGGGGGAGAAAAAGGCCAAAGTTAAGGGATCAATATTTTTTTTAAGGCTTACTCAAACTTTAACACATTTAGTTAACTTGTTAACAGAAAATAATTTACTTAACTTTAAGTTAACTTGTTAACAAAATGGAAGCAAAGGCCAAGGTTAAGAAATCAATTATTTAATTTCTTAACTTAAAACTTATTTTAAACACTATGGCCAATATTAAGTAATTTCGGTTACTTAATTCTTTTTTAGTAGCAAATATCAAGGGGGAGAGTTAAAGCTCTTTCTCAAGTACTCACCCTCGGTCAAGGGGGAGGTTTCCTCAAGGGGGAGCATTTGAAAAATAGTTTTTATACTTCTACACATTCATGTATATCTCATACTCTTTTTTCTTAATTTATTTTTCTTAACTTTGTATGTGGGTTTGCCATAAATCAAAAAGGGGGAGATTGTTGGTGCAGTAGGCACCTAAGTCGAACCTGAGTTTTGATTATAGCAAAAGATACAAAGTTAAGCTCATGTCATTATCTCACGAGCTGAATCGAGTGTGCAGTAAATTGCTATAGCTGGAGCTGAAGGCTAGCGACACCCGGAGGAAGCCGCGGTGGTCGGGCGATACTCGAGTGACTTCGTAGGGAGCCGAAGGAATCGAGTGGAAGGCCGGAAGCAAAAGCAACATGTAAGTATCGAGGTAAGCTCGTGTGTGAGAGCGTAAGTGAGGTCGTATCCTCGTTACGGGGATGATCTTAAGCGTAGATCTGACCAAAGACATCCTATAGATGGTCTAGGTCGAGATCGGACGGTCGACGACCGTCGAAATTATGTTTTTGTTGAGCTAACTTTGACTTGCAGCAAGCATCAGTCGACTGCCAGCTCAGTCGACTGATGGTCAAAGGATCAGCCTCGAGGAGTCAAGGTTTATCACCAAATTTCAAGGGGAGTGGTGCTTAATTGTGATTGGCTAGGGTTCATCTCGAAAAGGGGCTCAAAGGCTATAAAAGGAGGGCCAAACCTAGGGTTTCATCATCAATTCTAAGTGCTCCAAAGCCTCCGCAATACTGCGACTCTCCGACAACTCTACGACAATGAAGTGCTGCCAACAACCCTAGTTTAAGTCCTATCTTCGAGTTGTTGGTATAATATTGTCTTGTTATTTCTTTTAATCGTGCAATTAGTTTGTTAATCGAGGCTTTCTATCGTTGCATTTTCATTTTAATAGAAGAGAGGGTTTGTCTCTCTATCTTGTGCTTCGAATGTTTTTTTTTTAATCGTAAATTCCAACCTCCAACGAGGAGGAGTGTTTTAGTGAATTGCCCTCCGTACACGGTCTAGGAGCGTTAGGGCCTTGGAGTAGTAGCCGAAGGCTACGAACCAAGTAAAAAACTATTTGTCTCTTTTAGTTTTTATTTACATTTCCGCAGCGTATATTTGTCTTGAAACGAATTCGAAAGAAAAAGTTTTTTTTTCGCTATTCACCCCCCCACTCTAGCGAACCGCATCGATCCTACAATTGGTATCAGAGCTGGGGGTTGCTAAGATTTGGTGAAACCACTAATCTAGCCATTTTTACAGATATATTTTTCTTTAAATTCTGTTTTTTTTATTATTTATTTCGCTTTGTTAAGATTTTCTCCCGCACTACTAATCCAAGACGCGAGTCTTGCTACTTGTTTTTGTGTTTTTGTCGTTGCTAGTTTCTTCGTCTTCGTCTCTTTGTGTCTTTCGTGTTAATGGCCCATCTCGAGGGTTTTAGCACCGTCCGACCACCGTTTTACAACGATGACGATTTCCGTTACTGGAAAGGTCGGATGGAGTGCTTCCTAAAAACCCAAATAGAGATGTGGATTGCGATCCAAACCGGGTTCACCCTTCCTACTAATGAAGAAGGTGAATCCTTGGATTACAATCAGTGGTCCATTGCCACTAAACGACAAGTCGAGGCAGATGCAAAGGCGACTCGAATCCTGTAGTGCGGGCTATCCAAGGAGGAGCTGAACCGAGTCGGACCCTTCATCAGCGCAAGAGATCTCTGGACGAGGCTGATCGAGTTACACGAAGGATCGGATCAAGCTAAGGTTTGCAAACGCGATTTGTTGTTCAATAAATTGTACACACTAAAAATGCAGGAACACGAGACGACAACACAATTGCACACCCGCGTCCAGGACATCGTCAACAACCTACACGCAATCGGGCAAAAGGTCGAAAACCGTGACCTTATAAGGTACGTTCTAAACTCTTTTCCGAGGACTACCTTGTGGGCATCCATGGTCGACGCCTACAAGGTCTCCAAGGACCTTTCTAAAGTTAGAATAGACGAATTATTCTCAGATTTTTAATTACATGAGCAGTCCAACTCGGAACCCGAGAGGGGTATAGCCTTGTTTGCAGGTTCAAAGAAGAAGAAAATCGCAAGCAAGCCACCACCAACCGAGGAGGAAGACGAGTCCGAAGAAGAAGTTGACTCGGAGTTTACTGCCGAACTAATGAACCTAGCTCGAAGGATAACCAAGGGACGAAAGAGAACCACGACTCGACCCAACCAAGGTAAGCCTAAAAGTTCTAATATTAGGTGTTATGAGTGTAACAGGTTTGGACATATCAAGTCCGAGTGCCCCAAGCTCAACCACCAAGCACCTAAGCACAAGAAGGCCCTCAACGCGACATGGGAAGAAGCGTCATCCGAAGAAGACGAAGACCACGTCTTCATGGCGAAATCGATTGAGTCAGACACGGAGACCGAACCTGAACTTGAGTCAGAACCTGAGGATGACTCGGACTACGAAGCTACCTTCAAGTCAAGCCACGGATACGCATCCGGTTAAAAAGATACCCTTAAAGTGAGTCGAACTTTATTTAATACTTTACATAATACGGTTAGGTTTTTGTCTAGGAAATTAGTTAAGTCTGAGTCCAAGGTCGAGACCTTGGTTGAGGAGGTCAAACTCCTCAAACACAAGGTCTCCCTAACTTCTTCGACTAGTCAAGTTCGAGAAGAGGACCCAACTCGAGCTGAAAAGCTCGAAGTTGAGAACTCTCTCTTGAAAAGTCAAGTTGTAGATCTTAGGAACACGTTGGAAAGGTTCACTTCGGGATCCAAAGGACTTGACCTCCTACTTGGATCTCAAAGGGCCGTGTACAACAATGCTGGACTATGGTTTAACTCAAACACGACTAATAGGTCGTATATGTCGATTGTAAGTCGACATAGGAAACATGTCCAAGCATGGGTCCCTAAGAACTTTTTGATTTCAACTCTAGGATCCAACCCGTACTGGGTTCCCGAGCACCAAATCCACTATGTGGATAGACCGAACCGATTCAACGGTCTAGGGGGAGCCAGTACAAAACACATTTGTGCTTTAACTTAGAAATTGCATGTTTTTTTTTAACTTGTGAACTCACTTAGAACACATACATAACCAACTAAAATCCTTCAAAAAGATTGAGCCTCGGATAGCCTCTATTCAAAAATAACCAGTTAGACCAGGAAATAGTCTTAGGTGAGTCAAGTCATCATTTTCTTGAAAATGGCTTTGTTTAAGGAAGTGGTCGATGATCCGATAAAAGAAGGCCCTTGTGCCTCGCCACGACCTGGAATCCATGATCTTGAAAAGGTAAACTTGACAAGCCTAGGGTCAAATTCAAATCTAACATAAAATTACTTGAACCTAAATGCACTTAATCAACTTAATTTGAAGTCATCTCACAAAAAACACATAAGTATAACATGCTTGATCATATAGACACAGGTGAGATGACCTACGTTTAAAAAACTTACAACCAATTTTTTTAAAAAATATATATATATAAAATCTAACATCCAATCCAACCACCATGTGTGTAGGATCAATGGATGTTGGACAGCGGTTGCTCCCGACACATGATCGGGGATCAACTCAAATTCACAAAGCTTCGATTCAAATGACAAGGATCGGTAGCCTTTGGGAATAACGGCAAGCTCAAAATCATCGGATCAGGTGATATCGAGCTTAACTCAAATTTTGTTATTAAAAATGTATTACTTGTAGAGAATTTTGAATATAACCTACTTAGCGTAAGCCAATTATGTGACAAAAACTATAAGGTCATATTTTTAGAAAATGAATGTGTAATTAAAACAAATAAAACAGCTAAAACAATACTCAAAGGAACTAGGACAAATAACATTTATACAATTAACTTAATCAAATCCTCAACCAAATGTCTTATGACAAAGGAAGAGGAATCATGGTTGTGGCACCGACGACTCGGTCACTCGCACCCAAGACTCTTCCACAAGATGAGTCAGAGTGGCTTAGTCAGAGGCTTACCCAACCTCAACAATTTGGTTAATAAAATCTGTAATGCTTGTCAACAAGGAAAACAACCTAGGACACAACACAAGTTAACTAACCAAGAACGAACCTCAAGTGTACTTGAGCTCCTGCATATGGATCTATTCGATTCACATGGAGCCAAGTCACTCAATAGAAGTCAATATTGCTTACTCATAATTGATGACTACTCCAGGTTTACCTGGGTTAGGTTCATCAAATATAAAAATGATACCCTAGATCAATTAATCAATCTATTCAAATTAATCGAGAATCAAAAAAACCTTAAGGTTAAAAGACTTAGAAGCGATCATGGTGGTGAATTCGAAAATCAAAGGTTCACCGACTTCTGTAACCTAAACGGATACCACCATGAATTCTCTTGCCCTAGGACCCCTCAACAAAATGGCCTAGTGGAGCGGAAAAATCGAACTCTACAAGAAGCCGCTAGAACCATGTTGAACGAATACGACCTACCTGATAGGTTTTGGGCAGAAGCCGTTAGCATGGCTTGCTATGTCCAGAATAGGATCCTTATGGTAAAGAGGCACCTTAAGACCTCCTACGAGATTTATCACAAAAAAGTACCCAACATCAAGTACTTTAGGGTATTTGGATGTAAAGTCCATATCTTAAACACTAAGAACCACCTAGGGAAATTCAAATCCAAAACCTCCACCGGAATATTCTTAGGATACTCAACCACGAGTAGGGCCTATAGGGTATATAACCACGATACCCTTAAAGTCGAAGAGACTATTAATGTAGTGTTCGATGAAGTACCCGAACCTACAAAACCCTTAATGACCCCAAGTGTTTAGCCCACTGATACCAAACTCGTCTCCGACCCTGAGATCGAGTCTAATCCACATCAACCAACTTCTCTTGTCGACCAAGTGACAAGTGATCCGAGTCAAACTGGTGTTCAACCAAGTCACCCCATTGATCAAGCATTAGGTGACACAAACCCAACCCAATCTAGGATTCAGACTAACCACCCTATCGATCAAGTGATAGGAGATCCTAATCTAGGAGTTCGAACTAGAGCATCCTATAGGAACCTTAGTCAAATTTCCTTAATTTCAAAGATAGAACCCAAATCAATTGAACAAGCTCTTCTTGATCCCGATTGGATAATTGCAATGCAAGAAGAGCTAGCTCAATTTACTAGGAATGAAGTGTGGGAATTAGTACCACCACCTAAAGACAAAATGATAATTGGAACAAGGTGGGTGTTTCGAAATAAGCTTGATGATAAAGGTGAAGTAGTTAGAAACATGGCTAGGTTAGTCGCCAAAGGATTTAGTCAAGTCGAAGGCTTAGATTACGACGAAACCTATGCCCCAGTAGCTAGACTCGAATCCATTCGAATGTTGCTAGCTTATGCCGCACATCGAGGATTTAAGCTATTTCAAATGGATGTTAAGTCAGCATTCCTAAATGGATACATTAAAGAAGAAGTTTATGTTAGCCAACCCCCCGGATTCGAAAATCTAGATAAACCCGACCATGTTCTAAAACTTAAGAAAGCTCTCTATGGACTTAAACAAGCTCCTCGAGCTTGGTACGAGAGACTATCAATCCATCTTAAGTCAAAAGGGTTTAACCAAGGCTTAGTTGACCCAACTCTCTTCCTAAAACCCTTAGGTAAAGAAATATTCATAGCTCAAATTTACGTAGACGATATAATTTTTGGAACCTCTAACTCAGCCTTACTAAACGAGTTCATTTCGCTCATGGAAAGTGAGTTCGAAATGAACTTGGTAGGCGAGTTAAGTTTCTTTTTAGGTCTACAAATTAAACAAACTAAGGATGGTATATACTTATATCAACAAAAATACACTAAGGAGTTAATTAAAAGATTTGGAATGCAAGACGCTAAGGTAATAAACACCCCAATGGCGATTAATGTTAACATAGGAGAAGACCTAGAAAGTAAGTCCATTGACTTAAAGTACTATAGAAGCGCGATAAAAAGTGTCCTATACTTAACTGCGAGTCGACCTGACATCCTATTCGCAGTAAGTATGTGCGCCAGGTTTCAAACCTGTGCTAAGGAGTCTCACCTAACCCTAGTTAAGCGTATCCTTAGATATCTAAAGGGTACACTTAATGTCGGTATTTGGTATTCTAGATCTACCGAGTTCGAACTAATCGGCTACTCCGATTCGGACTATGCCGATAGTAAGCTCGATAGAAAGAGCACGAGTGGTTGTTGTCAACTTCTCGGCTCGAGTCTAGTGAGTTGGTGCAGTAGGAAGCAACACTGTGTTGCTTTATCTACCACTGAAGCCGAATACATCGCGATGGGTGAGTGTGTCACGCAGCTTCTTTGGATGAAGCACACTCTCCGCAACTTTAAGTTAGACTTTACGAATACTAAACTTCACGTAGATAACATTAGTTCAATTAATCTTACAAAGAATCCGATATGTCACTCTAGGACCAAACATATAGAGGTCAAACACCATTTCATTCGAGAACATGTGGCCAACGGAGCCATACAACTCGAATACGTCGAATCGAAGTCCAACTTGGAAGACATATTTACTAAACCCCTACCCGAAGCCAAATTTAGTCTATTAAGACGAAAATTGGGCATGTGCGTAATAGAATAGGTACTTGAAAATTATATGTTCTTACTACTATTTCTTTAATTTCATGGAACTAGCATAGGACATACCTTAGATATCATGCACCTATAGATTTAAGGAGCCAGTACATCTCACAACACATAGGACTAATGTGTTTGTGTACTTAGCCACGTAGATGGGTGTGAGATGTTAGGACCTTACTCCTGGTTCCAGATGTAGAGCTAGTGCATCGCTATGAACCACGGAGTATAATCATACATACTAACCGACTCTGACCAGGACAGATTGATCTTCCATATCAATCAAGCCAAATATGAGTCGAACATTTTATAGATGAACTTATTTTCAATATATTATTTTCAAAATAATGTGGAACATGCTTGGACTTTAAAATTAAAACTTGTTTTTATTCCAGACACACTCTCACTCTTTTCGATATATGGCAAAAGGGGGAGAAAAAGGCCAAAGTTAAGGGATCAATATTTTTTTTAAGGCTTACTCAAACTTTAACACATTTAGTTAACTTGTTAACAGAAAATAATTTACTTAACTTTAAGTTAACTTGTTAACAAAATGGAAGTAAAGGCCAAGGTTAAAAAATCAATTATTTGATTTCTTAACTTAAAACTTATTTTAAAAAGAGTTTTTATACTCCTACACATTCATGTATATCTCATACTCTTTTTGCTTAATTTATTTTTCTTAACTTTGTATGTGGGTTTGCCATAAATCAAAAAGGGAGAGATTGTTGGTGCAGTAGGCACCTAAGTCGAACCTGAGTTTTGATTATAGCAAAAGATACAAAGTTAAGCTCATGTCATTATCTCACGAGCTGAATCGAGTGTGCAGTAAATTGCTATAGCTGGAGCTGAAGGCTAGCGACACCCGGAGGAAGCCGCGGTGGTCGGGCGACACTCGAGTGACTTCGTAGGGACCCGAAGGAATCGATTGGAAGGCCAGAAGCAAAAGCAACATGTAAGTATCGAGGTAAGCTTGTGTGTGAGAGTGTAAGTGAGGTCGTATCCTCGTTACGGGGATGATCTTAAGCGTAGATCCAACCAAAGACATCCTATAGATGGTCTAGGTCGAGATCGGACGGTCGTCTCGGACGGTCGACGACCGTCGAAATTATGTTTTTGTCGAGCTAACTTTGACTTGCGCATCACGATCATTGCGGCGACTTGGAGGACTCGACCGTCGAATCGGTCGATCGCCGGAGTCGGCCTGACCGATGATCGCCATCAGTCGACTGATTATGACCATCAGTCGACTGATGGTCAAAGGATCAGCCTCGAGGAGTCAAGGTTTATCACCAAATTACAAGGGGAGTGGTGCTCAATTGTGATTGGCTAGGGTTCCTCTCGAAAAGGGGCTCAAAGGCTATAAAAGGAGGGCAAAACCTAGGGTTTCATCATCAAATCTAAGTGCTCAAAAGCCTCCGCAACGCTGCGACTCTCCGACAACTCTACGACAATGAAGTGCTGCCAACAAGCCTAGTTTAAGTCCTATCTTCGAGTTGTTGGTATAATCTTGTCTTGTCATTTCTTTTAATCTTGCAATTAGTTTGTTAATCGAAGCTTTCTATCGTTGCATTTTCATTTTAATAGAAGAGAGGGTTTGTCTCTCTATCTTGTGCTTCGAAAGTTTTTTTTTTGTAATCGTAAACTCCTACCTCCAACGAGGAGGAGTGTTTTAGTGAATTGCCCTCCGTACACGGTCTAGGACCGTTAGGGCCTTGGAGTAGTAGCCGAAGGCTACGAACTAAGTAAAAAATTATTTGTCTCTTTTAGTTTTTATTTACATTTCCACTGCGTATATTTGTCTTGAAACGAATTCGAAAGAAAAAGTTTTTTTTCGCTATTCACCCCCCCTCTAGCGAACCGCATCGATCCAACAGAAATGTGAAGGTAAAAGTATCAAGACACTACTATCTGATCATGGTAGTGAGTACCTCTTGAGAGAGTTTAGGAATTACTTATCAGAGGCTAGGATTCAATCCCAATTGTCTGCACCTGGCACACCCCAGCAGAATGGTATAGTGGAGCGAAGGAATACGACTCTTATGGAGATTATTAGATCGATGATGAGTTATTCTGAGTTGCCAGATTTGTTTTGAGGGTATGCTTTGGATACGACAGTGTATATTCTGAACTTGGTATCAACTAAATCAGTGCCTTCTACTCCCACAAAATTGTGGACTGGGCGATAGCCTAGTCTAAGACATATTCGGATTTGGGGGAGTCCAGCACATGTGCTGAAGGCAGATGCTGGTAAGTTGGAACCTTGTACAGAAGTGCGCATGTTCGTCGGCTATCCTAGAGGAATGAAAGATGGTTTGTTCTATAGTCCTAGAGACCAGAGGGTGATCGTTAGCACGAATGCCATGTTTTTAGAGGAAGACTATGTGATTAACCACAAGCCCATGAGTAAGATTGTTCTGGATGAATTGAGAGGGAAAGTCACTACTTCAGTACCACCAGTACAAGAGAATATACCACAAGTAACTGCACCACGTGTCACAGAGGATACACAAGTAATACCTCTGTAGGGATGTATACTGAAAAGTCTATCTTTTGTATGAACATCTTTATTTTGAAATAAGAATCACATGATCACTGTTTGCATATTTGTATGGTTATGCAATATTGTCTAATACTTTACATTGTAGATAACATGGTGTGTGGTGTCACACAAGAGATCATGTTATCGACCCCTTGAAAAGGAAAAGTAAAGGCTCACAACCGAGATGACTTTGAACAAACCATCGGAATGGTTGTAGTGTCATTTGGTATTGGTTTGTCTTGACCATAGAATCACACTAGTGCACTTTGTGTGTATTGAGTAGGACCGACAAAGAGGTGATTTGATTTATTGCTGACTACATTATCGAATTGGACCTCAGATATTATTTAGTACATGCTCTTAATCCCGATATAATAATGGGCACATATACTTAGTACTCATCTCTTTGATTTACCAATGGGCGAGATTTATAGATTAAATCGATAGGCTCGGTAAGTTGGGAGATGATATTATTTATATGGTGTGTCATTGATTATAGGAGGAAATCGTGTCCTATATATTAGGATGATGATGTCCCCTTGAAGAGCTTATAAGGTTCATCATGTAAACCCTACAAGTGGACTTGGTCCGGCATGATGAAAAGGTTGAGTGGTACTACTCAAGGAGTTAGATGTTGATTAATTAATGGTTAGTAAATTAATTAATCGATGAATATTCGAGATCTTAAACACGGGGAGAAAATGTACAAATAATATATGGAGCCCATATTATCATATGGGGGTTGGTGAGGTAGATCAATGATGAACCTTTAGTGGATTGGATCATCATTAGTGGATTGGACTTTATGTGGGCTTGATCCATGGGTGGCAAAGACCCAACTCCTCCTTATGGTCCTTAATGTAGTTTATTAACACCTCATGATGCTTAGATCCAATGGATAGAAACAAAACTCTAAGATCCATAGGTAGAGATTAAATCTCTAAGATCCGACGGTTGAAATTAAATCTCTAGATCCGATGGTTGAGATTAAATCCGTAGAACCAATGGAGGAGATTAATTCATGACTTATCCCTAACTCTATAAAAGGGTGTCAAGGGGTTGGCGTTAACTATTATTGAAGAGAGCAAAGCATGGGCAGCAAGAGAAGGGAATCCTATTTGAGATAGGATTAGGATTAGGGTTAGGGTTTGGAGGCTCGGGCGGCACCAAATAAGGCAAGGTTTCCTTTCTTCTTCCTTGTCTTGTGGCCAACGTCCAGCAGATTTCCAGGCCCTTCCCAGCCCTTGGCCAGCACCCAAAAGCTCCCTTCTCCCACTCCTTAGGTGGTGGAAAGAAGATATAGGGTTTCCCTTGGTGTCTTGGTTGTTTTCCACCATCTTCTTCTTCATCTAGTTGGCCGGCGGCAAGGAAAGCTTTGGTTCCTTGTTGGTTGTTTCTAGTCAGGAGAAAAACCTTGTTTCTAATCTTCCTCTTGCTTTGGAAGAGAAAGGAAGGAAGATTTGCGATATAGGAGCTTCGACTTTTGGTGGATCGTTGCCCACACGACGTCCAAAAGGAGGAAGGTCATACATTAGAAGATCGAGAGGTATACCTATTCTACTTTCTTCTTTTGTTTGTTGCTTGTTTTTGTTTTTCAATTATAAGCATGTAATAAATCTATAAATGGCTAAATAATACTTGGATTCCGAGCATAAACACAAAAACCGGCGATCTAGACATCGTCTATTCCGCAGCTAATCGTAGAATAGAGGATGGTCGCTTGAACAACTAGTTTTTTCAAGTGACCTCTCTAAATGAACAGCACGATGATGACTTGGTTGCTTTGACAATCCCTTTTGTCTAGGATTATTTTTTTTAATCTGGGGACATCGAAGGGATCGCCATGGACAAGCTACCGAGGTGAAGTGGGAAGCGAAGTTTCCCCTCACGGACTCGATAAGCTAAAACAATTAAATTGGTGTGTGAGCTTCCAGGGGCAAAAACCTCCCTTCAATTGCTATCAGAGCCAAGGTTTCCAGTTTTGTGTGTTTAGGATTTGGTTAATTTTTATGCACTTTTTCATATATTATATGTGTCGGATAATAGTAGGATATGCGTAGTTTAACTCTTTGGTTGCAGGCATAAGATTCGACTATTATGGCCATATGTGTGTATGTGATTATATGTGTGTAAATATTTATTTTGTTGAATCCTCGGGGTTGACGAGGTTAGTATTTAGTTTTTGGTAAATTAAATACGACATTGTTTAGCCACTCTTTATTTTATTTTACTTTCGATATAGATTTCATGTACACTCCCTCGTGGAGTATAGGATCGATGGATGTAAATTTAAATAGGTTTTAGTCTAGGCTCGGATCTCCGGATGGCTTGTACATGACGTAGGAGGAGCGGACGAGAAGGCGATGCGACAGGAGACATATTGAAGACAAAAGCCATAATAGTTGGAAAATAATTTATTTTTCATATTTATTGCTTTTTGTTTGATATACATATCGTAGGCTAGAAAAATCCTCATTTTGAAATTACTAAGTGGGAGAGGAATATTTTTATAAATTCCCATGGCCTCTATTACGATTTAACATGTGATGCAAGCAAACTTGCGCGTCGGCTCTGAGTGCCTTCCTCCCCATCGGATGAGTTTGTTTGTCGATCACAGGGTCGAATATGGTTATAGAAAATTATTAAGGAGCATGTGTACATGTCCATCGTAAGGCACATAACCCAAGATAATTACCTTGGTACCGAGTAATGGTGAACACTTAGATACAAATATAAGTATCCTCCCCATCGGAGTCACTGCTTTTATTTATAGGGCTGAAGAGAAACCAACTATTAATTTTACTTGTCAAAAAGTTATGTTGATAAGATAGTAAAATTAATGGGTAAAACCTCCTCTTACAAATGTAGAATTCGTATACGTCCACACTATCGTGGCATACAATATTCTCGGTGTTTTGAGGTGTTGGTTGATTTTGAAATTTTATTGTTTGAGGAATCAATAATTTTTTGAAATCTACAGTAATGATCTATGTGATTCTTAGGATTTTCAAAAATGACTTTCAGTCCACTTACTATGATACTAAAGGAAATAAACTTACTGTACCCAAATTATGATGATTGGAAAAGAATCTAGTTATTGTCTTATCTGCTAAGGAGTACAAGTAGGCATTCTTCGAAGAGTGTCCTCAAGCCATGATTGCTCAAAAAGGTTTCTACTTCTAAGCTGAAAGGCAAGAAGAAGGAGAAACAAGGTGGAGCAAAGGTGGTAGGAGGATCTCAGGGAGGAGTGAAGAAGCCGAAAGGCAAGTACTTTACTTACAAGCAGGATGGACATTAGAAGGACTGTCCCAATCCAAAGCAAAACAAAGATATATCCTTTGGACTAGTCGTTGAAACATGATTAGCGGTGTTATCTACCGGCACCTGGTGTGTAGATACGGGAGCCACTAATCATGTTGGCAATACATTGCAGGGGTTCTAGGAAACCCGACGACTAGCTAAATGGGAGATTACCATTTACTTGGGCAATGCCATGAAGGTGGCGGCTATTTGCAGTGGGAGAAGTTTTATTTATCTCTTGAGAAAAATAAAACTTAGGTTCTGGAAAATTCCCTTTATGTACCTTTATTTAGAAAGAACTTAGTTTCAATTTCTAAATTGTTTATGGATGGATATTCTTTTTCTTTTGATGAAAGAGTTGTTATAAAAAGGAATAGAGAGAATATCTGTTCAGGTACATTGATAGGAAATTTGTACACGCTTGAACCAAAACCTCCCACGAAGCAAATTGAAGTTAATAACTAATCTTCTAATTCCAATAAGAGAAAAGAACCTTCGAAGATGAACCAAACATATCTTTGGCATCTTAGGCTTGGACACATTAACCTAAGCAGAATTCAAAGGTTGATAGCTGATGGACCTTTGGGTTCATTAGTGGTGGAGGATCTCCGAACCTGTGAATCTTGCTTGGAAGGTAAGATGACCAAGAGGCCTTTTAAGGGCAAGGGGTATAGAGCCAAAGATGTGTTAGAATTGGTTCATACTGATTCGTATGGTCCTATGTCTATCTAGGCAAGAGGTAGTCTTGAATATTTCATCTTTCTCATAGACGATTATTCAAGATATTAATAACACTACGATCTGATCGCGGTGGTGAGTACCTCTTGGGAGAGTTTATGAACTACTTATCAGAGGTTGGGAATCAATCCCAATTGTCTGCACCTGGCATACCCCAGCAAAATGGTGTAGCAGAGCGAAGGAATAGGACTCTTATGGAGATGGTTAGATCGATGATGAGTTATTCTGACTTGCCAGATTCATTCTAGGGATATGCTCTAGATACGGCGGTGTACATTCTGAACTTGGTTCCATCTAAATCAGTGCCTTCTACTCCCACAGAATTGTGGATTGGGCGAAAGCCTAGTTTAAGACATATTCGGATAATTGGGAATGTCCAGCACATGTGCCAAAGGCAAATGCTGGTAAGTTGGACCTCGTACAGAAATACACTTGTTCGTTGGCTATCCCAGGGGAACGAAGGGTGGATTGTTTTATAGTCCTAGAGATCAAAGGGTGATAGTTAGAAAGAACACTAGATTTCTGGAGGAAGACTATGTGATGAGCCACAAGCCCAAGAGTAAAATTATTCTGGAGGAGTTAAAAGTGGAAGTCACTTCATTAGTACCACCGGTACAAGAGGATATACCACATGTCACTACACCGCATGTCACAGAGGATACACAGGTGATACCTCGTCGTAGTGGGAGGGTTGTGACACAGCCTGATAGATTCATGTTCTTGGGAGAATCTTCTGAATTGGTCCATGGCGAACATGAACATGATCCCTAGACATATGACAAGGCAATCCAAGATAAAGATGCAGTATCTTGGCAAAGTGCAATTAATGCTGAGATTGAATCTATGGATTCAAATCATGTCTGGAAGATAGTAGAACCACCCGATGGTATAAAAACCTTGGGATGCAAGTGGATCTACAAGAGAAAGAGAGGAATAGATGGGAAGGTTGAGACCTTCAAAGCGAGGCTTGTTGCGAAGGGCTATACTCAGAAAGAGGGTATCGATTATGAGGAGACCTTTTCTTCGGTAGCCATGCTTAAGTCTATCCGGATTCTCTTATGCATAGCAGCTCATATGGATTATAAGGTGTGGCAGATGGATGTCAAGACAGCTTTCCTTAATGGAAGTCTTGAGGAAAACATCTACATGAAGCAAGCAGAGGGATTCATTGCTAAGGGCAAAGAGCATCTTGTATGTAAGCTTAATCGGTCCATTTATGGATTGAAACAAGCTTCAAGGTCTTGGAACATCCACTTTGATGAGGTGATCCAGTCTTATGGATTTATTCAAATTCCGGATGAGTCTTATGTATACAAGAGATGTGACAGAAACATAGTGGTATTTCTTGTACTATACGTAGATGACATTTTAGTGATTGGCAACAATATCAAGGTGTTATCGGGCGTAAGGGTATGGTTGTCCAAACAGTTTGATATGAAGGACTTGGGAGAAGTGGGACACATCCTTGGGATCAAGGTTATAAGGCATCGCAGGAAAAAGATGTTGTGCTTATCCCAAGCTTCATACATAGACAATATTATGGATCGTTTTAGCATACAAAACTCCAAGAAGGGTTTTCTACCTTTCAGGCATGGAGTTCCTTTATCTAAGGAGATGTGTCCTAGATCATCTGAGGAGATAGAGGAGATGAAGGCGGTTCCTTATGCTTTGGCAGTAGGAAGCCTCATGTATGCGATGCTATGTACGAGACCAGATATCTGCTTTATCATGGGCATGGTCAGCAGATATCAGAGTAATCCAGGATAGGGACATTGGACTGCGGTAAAGCATATATTGAAGTGGCTGAGAAGGACTAGGGAATATATGCTAGTTTTTCGAGCAGACCAATTACTCCCTGTGGGTTAAATGGATTGTGACTTCCAATCAGATAGGGATATCAGTAAGTCTACCTCAAGTTTTGTGTTTACTTTGGGAGGTGGAGCCATTGCATGGAGGAGTGTCCAGCAGAAATGTGTGGCGGACTCCACCATGGAAGCTGAGTACGTGGCAGCCTCTGAGGCAGCCAAAGAAGCTGTATGGCTTAGGAACTTCCTGATGGACTTGGATGTGATTCCTGGTTTGCCCAAAACTATCACAATTTATTGTGATAATAGTCGTGTAGTTGCAAACTCGAAGGAACCATGAGCCCGTAAGGCTAGTAAACACATAGAGCGCAAGTACCACCTGATAGGAGAAATCGTAAATAGAGGAGAAGTTGCTGTGGCCAAGATTGCATCGGAGGATAACCTGGCATATCCTTTCACTAAGGCCCTTTCGGCGAGAGCTTTTGATAGGCATGTGGAGGGAATGGGAATCAGATGTATGGCAGTTTGAAGACAGCATAGTCTTTTAGTATAAGTGGGAGATTGTAGGGATGTATATTGAAAAGTCTATCTTTTGTATGAACATCTTTATTTTGAAATATGAATCACATGATCATTATTTGCATATTTTTATGGTTATGCAATATTGTCTAACACTTTACATTGTAGATAACATGGTGTGTGGTGTCACACATGAGACCATGTTATCGGCCCCTTGAAAAGTATAAGTAAAGACTCACAACCGAGATGGCTTTGGACAAACCATCGGAATGGTTGGTGTGATTTGGTATTGGTTTGTCTTGACCATAGAATCACACTAGTGCACTTTGTGTGTATTGAGCAGGACCGACTTAGAGGTGATTTGATTTATTGCTGACTACATAATCTAAATCGAATTGGACCTCAGATATTATTTAGTACTTGCTCTTAATCCCGATATAATAACGGGCACATATACTTAGTACTCATCTCTTTGATTTACCAATGGGCGAGATTTATAGATTAAATCGATAGGCTCGGTAAGTTGGGATATGATATTATTTATATGGTGTGCCTTTGATTATAGGAGGAAACTGTGTCCTATATATTAGGATGATGATATCCCCTTGAGGAGCTCATAAGGTTCATCATGTAAACCCTGGAGGTGGACTTGGTCCAGCATGATAAAAAGGTTGAGTGGTACTACTCAAGGAGTTAGATATTGATTAATTAATGGTTTCATGCTCGCTTTATGTTTGGTCCAACCAAACCTAGTTTCTCTCGGTCTGAGAATCCCATTCTCAAGCTCATTTTAAATCCTTTGGATTACGCTCGTTGTGTGTGTGACCAAATAGGTTCTCGGTTTATGTTGGCCGTCTATAATTAACCATTAATTATAGAACGATCATGAGTGGCACCTAGTAGTACATCATGATCCCCAATTAACCGAAAAGATCAATGGTTGATCCAGAACTATTTCTGAAACCCTTCAGCAGCTCGAATGATTCGTGCCCCATTCCCTTCACTCATCTTATACCCACTTGGTTCAGGACATGGTCTATTGTGTCAGTCCCCACTAGGCTGACTACGTCACACCTAGCCCAAATATCATTTCCTCGTCCTATGGATTCTAGTTACTACACATGTATCGAAGAGTACTTTACTCTAAACATGTAATGCTTTGGCCAAAGACTTTAGTAACAATCCGACGAGAGGCCATGGGTATACATCTCCTCGCAAGGAGTGGTGAATCCTTTATAGGCTATTCAAACACCTTCGATCACTTCGACTTATACCCAATCATCCCGGGTCCACATCTCCTTAGAGATGTTTGCTTAAGATGTCAAAGCATAAGTCTCCATGATCAAGATGACTTGAATACCGCAAGTCTAAGGAACATCGCACTTAAGCCACAGTAAGAACTTCATTGACATATCTATATATGCAGAGAACCTTATGAAGTCTTACGGCTGGTCACTCCAATGAACTAGTTACCATAACTAGCATCCACGATTAACTCCGGACATCACAATGTCTCCAGCCAGTGAGAATCAGCTGCTTGGATACACCAAGGAGTATACCTCGTGCTAGTCTCGACAGAACTGATGGTGTCCAAATCCATCAATTCATCGACTAGGGATAGTTCCGATACATCACAATTACACATGTAGAGATACTCACTAGTTGTGATCCAGTCACAAATTCTCTCATGCTGTGAATCGTATCGTGGACATTTAGTAAATGAGTTTAAGATCGAATCAAATACATGAAACATGTATACTCAAATAGTGAATCTTTATTTATCATATAAATGGTTCATACATAAGGCGATTGCCTTAGGACATCTCTCATATATTACTAACAAAGTTTCCCCTCACGGACTCGATAAGCTAAAACGATTAAATTGGTGTGTGAGCTTCCGGGGGCAAAAACCTCCCTTCAATTGGTATCAGAGCCAAGGTTTCCAGTTTTGTGTGTTTAGGATTCAGTTAATTTTTATGCACTTTTTCATATATTATATGTGTCGGATAATAGTAGGATATGCGTAGTTTAACTCTTTGGTTGCAGGCATAAGATTCGACTATTATGGACATATGTGTGTAAATATTTATTTTGTTGAATCCTCGGGGTTGACGAGGTTAGTATTTAGTTTTTGGTAAATTAAATACGGCATTGTTTAGCCACTCTTTATTTTATTTTACTTTCGATCTAGATTTCATGTACACTCCCTCGTGGAGTATAGGATCGATGGATGTAAATTAAAATAGGTTTTAGTCTAGGCTCGGATCTCCGGATGGCTTGTACATGGCGTAGGAGGAGCGGACGAGAAGGCGATGCGACATGAGACATATTGAAGACAAAAGCCATAATAGTTGGAAAATAATTTATTGTTCATATTTTTTGCTTTTTGTTTGATATACATGTCGTAGGCTAGAAAATTCCTCATTTTCAAATTACTAAGTGGGAGAGGGATATTTTTATAAATTCCCATGGCCTCCATTACGATTTGACATGTGATGCAAGCAAACTTGCACGTCGGCTCTGAGTGCCTTCCTCCCCATCGGATGAGTTTGTTTGTGGATCACAGGGTCGAATATGGTTATAGGAAATTATTAAGGAGCGTGTGTACTTGCCCATCGTAAGGCACATAACCCGAGATAATTAACTTGGTACCGAGTAATGGTGAACACTTAGATATAAATATAAGTATCCTCCCCATCGGAGTCACTGCTTTTATTTGTAGGGCTGAAGAGAATCCAACTATTAATTTTACTTGTCAAAAAGTTATGTTGATAAGATAGTAAAATTAATGAGTAAAACCTCCTCTTACAAATGTAGAATTCGTATACGTCCACACTATCGTGGCATACGATATTCTCAGTGTTTTGAGGTGTTGGTTGATTTTGAAATTTTATTGTTTGAGGAATCAATAATTTTTTGAAATCTACAGTAATGATCTATGTGATTCTTAGGATTTTCAAAAATGACTTTCAGTCCACTTACTATGATACTAAAGGAAATAAACTTACTGTACCCAAATTATGATGATTGGAAAAGAATCTAGATATTGTCTTATCTGCTAAGGAGTACAAGTAGGCACTCTTCGAAGAGTGTCCTCAAGCCATGGTTGCTCAAAAAGGTTTCTACTTCTAAGCTGAAAGGCAAGAAGAAGGAGAAACAAGGTGGAGCAAAGGTGGAAGGAGGATCTCAGGGAGGAGTGAAGAAGCCGAATGCCAAATACTTCACTTACTTGCTGGATAGACATTGGAACGACTGTCCCAATCCAAAGAAGAACAAAGATATATCCTTTGGACTAGTCATTGAAACATGATTAGCGGTGTTATCTACCGGCACCTGGTGTGTAGATACGGGAGCCACTAATCATGTTTGCAATACATTGCAGGGGTTCCAGGAAACCCGACGACTAGCTAAATGGGAGATTACCATTTACTTGGGCAATGCCATGAAGGTGGCGGCTATTTGCAGTGGGAGAAGTTTTATTTATCTCTTGAGAAAAATAAAACATAGGTTCTGGAAAATTCCCTTTATGTACCTTTATTTAGAAAGAACTTAGTTTCAGTTTCTAAATTGTTTATGGATGGAGCAGGACCGACTTAGAGGTGATTCGATTTATTGCTGACTACATAATCTAAATCGAATCGGACCTCAGATATTATTTAGTACATGCTCTTAATTCCGATATAATAACGGGCACATATACTTAGTACTCATCTCTTTGATTTACTAATGGGCGGGATTTATAGATTAAATTGATAGGCTTGATAAGTTGGGAGATAATATTATAAATATGGTGTGTCATTGATTATAGGAGGAAACTGTGTTCTATATATTAGGATGATGATGTCCCCTTGAGGAGCTCATAAGGTTCATCATGTAAACCCTGCAGGTGGACTTGGTCCGGCATGATAAAAAGGTTGAGTGGTACTACTCAAGGAGTTAGATGTTGATTAATTAATGGTCAGTAAATTAATTAATCGACAGATATTCGAGATCTTAAACACGGGGAGAAAATGTACAAATAATATATGGAGCCCATATTATCAAATGGGGGTTGGTGAGGTAGATCAATTATGAACCTTTAGTGGATTGGATCATCATTAGTGGATCGGTCTTTATGTGGGCTTGATCCATGGGTGCCCAACACCCAACTCCTCCTCATGGTCCCTAATGTAGCCTATTAACACCTAATGATGCTTAGATCTAATGGATAGAAACAAAAATCTAAGATCCATAGGTAGAGATTAAATCTCTAAGATCTGACGGTTGAGATTAAATCTCTAGATCCGACGGTTGAGATTAAATCCCTAGAACAAATGGAGGAGATTAATTCATGACTTATCCCTAACTCTATAAAAGGGTGTCAAGGGGTCGGTGTGAACTATTATTGAAGAGAGCAAGGCTTGGGCGGCAAGAGAAGGGAATCCTATTTGAGATAGGATTAGGATTAGGGTTAGGGTTTGGAGGCTAGGGCGACACTAAATAAGGCAAGGTTTCCTTTCTTCTTCCTTGTCTTGTGGCCAACGTCCAGCAGGTTTCCAGGCCCTTTCCAGCCCTTGGCCGGTGCCCAAAAGCTCCCTTCTCCCTCTCCTTAGGTGGTGGAAAGAAGATATAGGGTTTCCCTTGGTGTCTTGGTTGTTTTCCACCATCTTCTTCTTCATCTAGTTGGCCCGCAGCAAGGAAAGCTTTGGTTCCTTGTTGGTTGTTTCTAGTGAGGAGAATAACCTTGTTTCTATTCTTCCTCTTGCTTTGGAAGAGCAAGGAAGGAAGATTTGCGATCACTACAAAAAAAAAACCTTTAGAAGCGGTTTTAAAAAGCCTTTAGAACCACTTATCAACCGCTTCTAAATAAATAGAATCGGTTTTTAACTGTTGTAGATAATGGCGATGCTAAAGACAACCGAAGCAGTAAAATAAACCGGTGGTTCAAAATAAAGAGCCGGTTGTGTTGGAGATCTATAGAAACGGGTTTTAACCGGTTATAAAGAGTTTTCAACCGCTCCTATTGTAGAAACATCACAAACACTTGTGATCGCTTGTGTTGGAGACCTATAGAATCTGTTTTTAACAGATTCTAAAGAGTTTGCAACCGCTCCTATTGTACAAACATCACAAACACTTATGACCGCATCTATAAACATACATTTTAAAAGCGGTTAAAACCACTCCTAATGTGTCTGTTCGTCGATGTAATAAATAGAGTTTTAGGAGCGGTTTTAACTCTCCTAATGTGTTTGTATGACGATCCAATAAACAAAGGTTTAGGTGCGGTTAAAAACTGCTCCTAATGTATATATATCTCAAGCATAATTTTAGAAACGGTTACGGTCGATTCTATAATCATATTTTTAAGAGAGATTATAAGCGCTTCTAATATCGAGTTTGAACAATGATCTCATATCATATTGATACAATACCAAATTAAATTAATTTACAATATTCACATTTCACTTCACAAAACAAATTTATTGTATTATCAAACTAACACATAATATTCATGTTTAAGTTCAAAATGTTAATACATCTCATTAACATTTTACTCCACACTATATTTTACTCGGAATGCATCTCAATACATTTTACTCCACACTAATGTTAATACATCTCAATGGCAGATTTTTTGTCAAAGAAACACGATTTGGATGAGACGCAGGAGATTTTTTGTCTTCAATATTTTCTTGAGTGAAAAAAGCAGATAAAGAAAAATCCTTGGACTCATGAGCAACATTCACATAGCCATATGCCGTGGCTTTAGATCTTGGAGAAAAAAATGCTGATGAACAGAGAAGAGCTGTAACAATAATATTAGCCAATTCCTTTCTATTGTAAATGTTTAGCACACTGCAGAGTAGGTGCAAGGAGGTCGTGATGCCTACTTGTGTTCCCTAGATCAACAAATAATGAATTGCTAGTAAGGCATTAGCCAACATATGATGCAATTCAATGTCTATAAGTAACCATCAAAGAAATCAATGCTTCCAGATAAAAACAATAACATACACAACTTTGCTTCTTCAGTGACGACAGAAGCAATACAAAAACCAAAAGTTCTATTATGTAGTCAGTAAGCAATATTCCAAGGTCAGGAACGCCAGCAGATAGAATATCACTCAAGTAATACAAAATATCTTCAATTTCATTTATAACACATGAATTGAAGAACACAGGCAGATGCATCTAGTTTCTGTCCAAATTTTAATGTGTCTAGTTAAAGGAAGAAAGGGTGCTAATTTAAGATAAAAATGGCGTGCTCAAAGCTCATTTCTTCAAATATCATTTTGCAGAATGAACTCAGCGATGAACATTCATTTTTTCTATGAATAGATCTCAAAGTAGTAAGTGCTTAGATAATTTTCATTGTTAGCATATGCTATTAATAAATTAGGTTACCCCTCTTGGGCATATCCAAGAGGTGAACAATGAAGTCCTCTAGAGAACACGAGTTCAAGGTCAGATAATATTTAAAATGCATATTATATTCTAGGAAGATCTTTGGTAAGTATGTACAAGGCGAGCTTTATCTATGTGTAGAAATCAGTAGAGGTCTAGAGGATAGTTATTTTTAAGAAAGGCGTTGCTATTTTAGAGAATTGGGAAGAAAAATGCAAGGGAGGCCTTGGAGAACCCATTCAAAAGTTTCTTGGGAAGAAAAATGCAAGGGAGGCCTTGGAGAACCCATTCATATAATATTATTGGTGTCCATATACTTGATATAATGTAATATCATCAATTCATATAATTAAAATCCTATACGATATAATGTTTACATGAAAAATGAAACAAAGTAATTAAATAAAACACAAGAATAAAGCTAATTCTATCTAGTTCACCAAAATTGATTCAAATCCTAGTTTGTTGAACTACAATATTGTTCTTCAGAGGCAAGTTAACCCCATTTCATAGAAAACAAATTATTAGTTAAAAATCATTTCAAACATTGTGGCAGTGCAATACTGCCAAAAGGAGTTGGGTTCAGATATGGCAAGTATAGAAACATATGTATTTAAAAAATAAAAATATTAAATACTCTAATAGAAACATATGTATTTAAAAACCAACCTCAACGATTGCATTCAAAATTCTCTCTAGTCATCCAGTTACGTGATGGGGAGGATCTATATCTATTTTCTTCCGCAGTCGATGGAAATTGTTGTTGCATAATATTTGTAAATATAGCTGCCATCTACAAAAATAAATAAATTTGATATCATGTACTTAATTATAAAAATACCTTTTTGCCTTTATTTTGTTTGTGTGAGAAATGTTATTACTTGTGTCGGTAAAAATTCAGGTCCACAAGAGCCCCCAGCACTTCCAGACATCATATTTAGCATTACTCGTGCAAAATTTTGAAACTGATTATTTTCTTGCATCTGTCTTCTCATCTCCTCTATTTTCGTCTGTCGTTGTGCTTCTCGCAACTTCATTTATTTAATTTTCTCTCCCATTTCCCTAAATTTATCTGTTAAATCTGAATTAGAGTGATAATCTTGCCAGTACATTGAGTTGCGTTTACATTGCTCTGGGAACACTTAGCTAGGTAGCACACCAGCTTCTAAACATCTAACTCGACCAGAGTGCTCGGGTCCAAAAACCTCACTATATAAAAAACATAATTAAAGTTGAACCATATTTAACTTCTATAAAAAAATAAATTAAATTATAAGTAAATTGTTACCGAAATGCCTCCTCGTGTACTTCTATTGGTTGTGTTCCTTCAAGTTTATCTTGAAGGTGACGATCCACAGCCTCTTTAAGTAAATTCTAACAAGAAAATAAAATGTTAATAGAATGAAAAAAAAAATTAAAAGCCAACTTAAGGAGTAAAATATATTAGTCTTACCTCAACTCGTATTGCCTCATCGTCAATAGGAGCACCTCCTTTCTTTTTACTTCTTCGACTTAATTGTTGTATTTCAATACGACTCGGTTTTCTGCCATTCTCTTGAGACTAACAGGGTAATAAATTCACATTTAACACCAAGGATAAGAGAATTAAAGTTTAAAACAATAAATGAGCAGTGAGAAACTAACAGTAAAGAAGAAAAAAAATAATTTTGAATCTTAAAACTTATATTCCAATGATGGAATACTAGTGCGTCCTTGTGCATGGGTCCCTTTTGTTGGTGCAATCGGCCCAGGTCACGATTGACCAGACTCGAGTTTGACTCGAGTGATGTTTTGATGTTTGACAAAGGGATTTGACAAAATGGATTGACATTGATGTTGGACATTGATGTCGGTTAATATGTTTGGGAGATTATTTATACAATCGACCCAGGTTATAATTGACTTTGATGGTTGACTAGGGTTGACCATGTGATTATGGGAAAGTCCAAGCATGGGTCTTGGCAAATGGAAAGTCCAACATGGGTTGGCAAAGGAAAAGTCCAACATGGGTTGGCAAAGGAAAAGTCCAACATGGGTTGGCAAGGAAAAGTCCAAGCATGGGTCTTGGCAATGTAAAGTCCAACATGGGTTGGCAAGGGAAGTCCAAGCATGGTCTTGGCATGAAAAGTCCAACATGGGTTGGCAAGGGAAAGTCCAAGCTTGAGTCTTGGCATTTGAGAAGTCCAAGGGTTTGATATTGGCAGCGTAAAGTCCAAGCGGGAGTCTTGGCAGCATAAGTCCAATGGTTGGCGGCGTAAAGTCCAAGCGGAGTCTTGGCGGAGTAAGTCCAATGTGCCTTGGCGGTGTAGACACCGTTAGCATGACATAGCCGATGGAAGCACCTGGAAGCTAGCGCGATGGATGAACAAGTCATGGATGACTTGGAGAGATCCGAGAGGCGTGAGGCTGATGGAGGTGGCTAGAAGGCTTAGGTCTAGGCTAAGGGTGGTCTAGCAAGTATGGGGGCACCATACTTGGGTTAAAACCTCATTCTTGAGGTTGGCAGTCAACTGGCATTATGGCCGGTTCGACTGCCGTGAGTCGACTTTCAGTTATTGCCGAGTTAGAGCCTGGGATTGCTCGGCGATCGGCCGCTCATGAAACGATCGGTGATGGCTCTGCGATCGGGCCAAGGATGGCGATCATTGCCCGGTCGAGTGTCGAGCACGCAGACGCTCCGTAGCCGGCCGGCGATCGACTGGCGTTAGCGATCAGCGCCAAGGGATGGCGATCGGCCAAGTCGAGTGTCGAAACCGCGAAGCGCTCCGTGGCCGTAGGCGATCGACTACAGGCGTTAGCGATCGGCGCCAATGTTGGATCATTGCCCAAGAGATCCATTGGAGTTTTTCCAGCGTGGATCGATCCGTTGTCTCATGACAACAGTGGCATCAGTCGACTGGTGACTTATGGAAGTCGACTGATAGGCGGAAATCCAGCCCGACGCAGGTTATAAAGGCAGCTCGGAAGGAGGGTATTTTCAAGCGATTTTCTTGGACGTTTTTGAGGCGATTTGCTGCTGCAAATCAGGGTCTTCAACCACGATTCAAGCGATCAACAAGCAAGCGATCTAAAGAGTTTTTGTAAAGTGTTCTTTACTTATCTTGTTGTATTTCCTATTATATTTGCTTGTTGTATTTAGATTATTGTTGTAATCTTATTGTAAGAGGTTTCTCCACCTCCGACTTGTGTTGAGAAGGAGTTATTTGATAGTGGTGTGTGTTTGGCATCGCTAGGGCTCGTTTGAGCCCGATCCGTGGAGTAGGAACCGTTACGGTTCCGAACCACGTTATATCATCGTGTTCGTGTGTGATTGTATTTCGTGTATTGCTTTTATTATTATTATTCCGCTGCGCTAACACGAATTGTAGACAAGCACGCGAACGATTTCCATATACGTACGGGTCACACGCTATTCACCCCCTCTAGCGGGCGTCTAATTCCCAACAAGTGGTATCAGAGCCTGATGGCTCTTCAACGGATTAACAACCGGGAGCAAGACGCTAGAGGGTAAAAGATGGAAGTCCAAGATCAATTAGGATGGGACATCAACACACCGGTCCCTTATTCATTCTATGGACGAGAAGGTTTCAATTCTTGGAAGGCGAGAATTGAAGAGTTTTTGATGATGAGAGACCTTGAGTAATGGTCCGCCTTGATGGAAGGATTTGAGTATCCTAAGGGACCAAAGGGAGGGTTTCTCAAGAAGAAGAAATAGAGTGAGGAGCAACTCCGGCAATTCGAGAAAAATAAGAAGGTAATCAAATTTATATTTGATTTAGTACCTAATGACATCTTGTGTAGCCTAGGTGACTATGTGGATTGTAAAGACGCCAAAGAGGTATGGAACATTTTGGCGAAATTCCATGAAGAACCTCATTCAATCCAAGAAGACAAGGAGGATGAAGAAGAGAGCTCATCCTCAAGTGAAAGTGAGGAATCGGAAGAAAGTGAGGAGTCAACTTCTGGATCGGAAGAGAAAATAGAAGAGGTGGGAGAAGCATCCACCTCCGTGATTGAGGGGGAGAGACCATCTACACCGGGGCAACATCAAGAAGTGCCTTCAACATCCGGTCAAGATGAGGAAGCTCAAAATTCAACTCCGGCACCTACCACGGACCTAGGTAACTCGAGCATTTCAAATAATAATAAAATTCATATTATATGCTTTGAGTGTAGGGAGCAAGGACACTACAAGAGTAAGTGTCCTAAACGAGTTAAGAAGGCTCCACCGGCACCAAAAGTCAAGGATGCCGGTTCCCCAACACCTAAAGGCAAGGAGCACATCATATGCTTCAAGTGCAATTCGAAGGGGCATTATCGGAGTCAATGCCCTAGGGGGAAGAAGAAGGGGCAAGAAGGAGCATCATATGTAGGGGGAGCCTCCAAGGCAAACCCTAAGGTATATTTCAATAATGCACCTTCTAGATTTAATAGGCAAAAGCATGCTAGAAATAATTTTAATTCTCTTGCAATTTATGAAAAGCATGCTAATAGGAATGAATATTGCTTAGGAGCTAAAAATATTCACTTAGATAATAGGAAGAAATTTGGGACTAATGTCCCTAAAAATAATTCATCTAAGGATAAACCTAGGTCAAATAACACTAGACCAATTTTACCTTGGGAGACCATTAGAAAGGTGCAAGAGCACCTAGGTATTAACCCTAAATGGACTAGGCATATGCCTAGAAAGTCCCATGCCCATGGTCTAAATCAAAATTCTAAAATCGGGCAATTAGAATTAGAGAACCAAGCCTTAAGGTCAAGGCTTGAGAAATTGGAGAAGACCCTTAAAATTATACAAAATCAATTTAAAGGGTCAAATGGTCAAAAGTCAAGGTCCAAAAGTCAAAGTCAACACCAAGGACCTAAGAGTCAAAAGTCAACCAAGGGCAAGCAAGGTTTGGGTCACAAACCTAAGCCTAAGGTAGCTTATCATAGTGTTCCATTAGATTATGGAACACTAACTAGGTCTAGGAAGACCAAGGTCAATAGGGAATTCATCCCTAGAGTTGACCAAAGGGTGTGTCTAGTGGCTAGGGTTTCTAGGAAACCTAGGGTGACCACTAAGAAGGTTGCAAGGGGAGTCACCCCTAGAGTCAACCTAGGTAAGACCCAAATGACCAAGGCTGACAAGCCTAGGAGGGTCATTAGAAAGGTATCTAGGGAGGTTATCCCTAGGGAATACCTAATTAACCCTAGGAGCTCAAATAGATTTTGGGCTCCTAAGAGCGTGATTGATTCACGCTAGGTGGGTTTAGGGTGTGCCAACCTTGATTGGATGGGTAGATAATTCAACCATGGCAAAGGTGGCACTTTAGGTTATTTTCAAGGTTAGGATTACCTTGGAAATACATTTGAATTATGATGCTAAAAGGTTTTAGGATGTGCCAATACTATTTGAGAAGTTTGATAAAATGATCAAAATTGGCACAATTTAGGTTAGTGTGCCATTTTGGGTTTTTGGCACATTAGGGAATTTAGACTAATATGGCAAAATAAACCTAATTATGTCAAATGGCAATTAATATTAAAATGTAGGTATTCTTATACCTATATATTTTATATGCCATGCTTTGTTTGCCATATAACATACCATGACATCATACTTAGTTTTAATTTTATAAAATGCCATGTTCATGTTTAGGAGTTAAGTTAAATGTCATGTGTTTTTAGATTTCATATTATGCCATGACATCATGATTATGAGCATATGCTTATTTATATCATCATAAATGCCATAATCATTTCTTGCATTTAATTTAATTGATTAAAATTGAACTAAGGACAATGGCATGACTTGGAGTCCCATTTATAAGGGAATCAAGTAGAGTTGCTTTAGGAAAATGCATGAAACCCTAGATTAGGGAGAACAAAACCCACATCTCACATCCAATTGACATGTATGTGTATTTATACACCCTAGATACATGTGAGATGCTAGGATATGAGTTAAGTTCAAGGTGCATAGTTTTTGCATTTAGATGAACTAAAACTCATCTAATTCTACTGGTGGATCATTGGGAAAGCTTGTGTACAAGTCATGTACTTAGAGCCCAAGGAATATGATCCAAAATAAGGTTTTGAAATCATTTTAAAATCAATTTAGAAAACCTTGGTGAAGTCTATCTTTTGATAGCAATCACCATTGATGAAGTTGATACAAAATATGGCCAAAACATTGAAAATTTCAATGGTTTTGAGTTTTGTATCAAACTCACTATTTTATGGGTAAAATATTTTTCAAACATTTTTCACCCATTGTTTTGGTCATAAGTATTATACGTATCAAATTTCGTGATTTTTCGATATACGTATAATTAGTTATGATTTTCTGAAATATGATTCTGATAGCTGAATTTCGGAAAATTGGCTACGATCGCATTGCCATTGGTGGCGTGATCGATGTATGTAACAATCGGTGATTCTTGTCGAGTCATTGGCAGGTCTGATTTCGGGTTAATAAGGTTGTTTAGCCCATTTTTAGCCAAGGTAAAGGTCCCTAACCACTCCTAACCCTAGGATATGCTTTGGGAAGTATTATGAAGGGTGAAAATTCATTGGATATGGATTTGGAGAGGTGTTAGGTCAAAGTATCAATTTGAGGTGGTGGAAAGTTCAATGTTGAATTTCCAACCTTAATTTTGATGGTTTAGAGTTCCTATTGGCTTAGGGACTCCCCAAGGACATTGTTGGTGCAATGGTCAAGGGGGAGAAAGCCTTTAGGGGGAGGTATCCATCTTGGGATGATGGATGTGTTTTTCTCCTTAAAAAGGAGAAGTTATTGGGAAAGTATCATCAATTGGGAAAATTGATGATTTTTGATACCCAATTTGGAAATTGGGAGAGTGAATAGGATTGCCTCTCTTGAGTGATATGGGACTTATCACTAGGAAGATGGTAGGCATCCTAGATATTTTTAAATCAAGGGGGAGATTGTAAGATCTCATTGGGACATGAGACATTGACCTCCTTGGAGAGATAACCTTTTTGATGTTAGTCAAAAAGGGGGAGAATGTTTGGTTTACATTTTCACTTGAATGTTTGGGGGAGAACATTTGGTGAGTATTTACCAATTTGGGATAATTGGTAAGGGATTTGAGTTAGTGTTCTAACTCATGATTTGATTTGGTTTTTGTTAAACATCAAAAAGGGGGAGATTTGTGGTGCAATCGGCCCAGGTCACGATTGACCAGACTCGAGTTTGACTCGAGTGATGTTTTGATGTTTGACAAAGGGATTTGACAAAATGGATTGACATTGATGTTTGACATTGATGTCGGTTAATATGTTGGGGAGATTGTTTATACAATCGACCCAGGTTATAATTGACTTTGATGGTTGACTAGGGTTGACCATGTGATTATGGGAAAGTCCAAGCATGGGACTTGGAAAATGGAAAGTCAACATGGGTTGTGAAGGAAAAGTCAACATGGGTTGTAGGAAAAGTCAAGCATGGGTCTTGGCATGTAAAAAGTCAAGCATGGGTCTTGGCAATGTAAAGTCAACATGGGTTGGCAAGGAAGTCAAGCATGGTCTTTGAGTCTTGGCATTTGAGAAGTCCAAGGGTTTGATATTTGCAACGTAAAGTCCAAGCGGGAGTCTTGGCAGCATAAGTCCAATGGTTGGCGGTGTAAAGTCCAAGCAGAGTCTTGGCGGCGTAAGTCCAATGTGCCTTGGCGGTGTAGACACCGTTAGCATGACATAGCCGATGGAAGCACCTGGAAGCTAGCGCGATGGATGAACAAGTCATGGATGACTTGGAGGGATCCGAGAGGCGTGAGGCTGATGGAGGTGGCTAGAAGGCTTAGGTCTAGGCTAAGGGTGGTCTAGCAAGTATGGGGGCACCATACTTGGGTTAAAACCTCATTCTTGAGGTTGGCAGTCGACTGACATTATGGCCGGTTCGACTGCCGTGAGTCGACTTGAGTTCGACTGCCAGGTTAGAGCTGGGATTGCTCTGGCGATCGGGCTCATGGGATCGATCGATGATGGCTCGCGATCAGCGCCAAGGGATGGCGATCATTGCCCGGAGTGTCGAGCACAGAACGCTCCGTAGCCGACTGGGCAGTCGACTACGGGCGTTGGCAGTCGACTACCAAGGGATGGCAGTCGACTGCTAGTCGAGTGTCGAGCACAAAACGCTCCGTAGCCGACTGGGCAGTCGACTACGGGCGTTGGCAGTTGACTGCCAATGTTTGCAGTCGACTGCCAAGAGATCCGTTGGAGTTTTTCCAGCGTGGATCGATCCGTTGTCTCACGACAACAGTGGCATCAGTCGACTGGTGACTTATGGCAGTCGACTGATAGGCGGAAATCCAGCCCGACGCATGTTATAAAGGCATCTTGGAAGGAGGGTTTTTTCAAGCGATTTTCTTGGACGTTTTTGAGGCGATTTGCTGCTGCAAATCAGGGTCTTCAACCACGATTCAAGCGATCAACAAGCAAGCGATCTAAAGAGTTTTTGTAAAGTGTTCTTTACTTCTCTTGTTGTATTTCCTATTATATTTGCTTGTTGTATTTAGATTATTGTTGTAATCTTATTGTAAGAGGTTTCTCCACCTCCGACTTGTGTCGAGAAGGAGTTATTTGATAGTGGTGTGTGTTTGGCATCGCTAGGGCTCGTTTGAGCCCGATCCGTGGAGTAGGAACCGTTACGGTTCCGAACCACGTTATATCATCGTGTTCGTGTGTGATTGTATTTCGTGTATTGCTTTTATTATTATTATTCCGCTGCACTAACACGAATTGTAGACAAGCATGCGAACGATTTCCATCTACGTACGGGTCACACGCTATTCACCCCCCCTCTAGCGGGCGTCTAATTCCAAACACCTTTCTTTTTGTTTGCATTTTCTCTATTGATTTTTGAAGTTCTCTGACACAAAAATATATAATAAATTATAACATCTATAAACATATGTAAAAAACAATTAATACTAATTGTACCTCAGTAGACTTCCAATAGTTACATAAAACTTCCCAAGTTTGAAATGTCAACCCATGAGGAATGGGTCGTATTGCAACAAGCTCTTCTAGTGGAGTATTAGAATCATAAGATGTAGCTTTCACTTCAGTCCTCCACCGTCTCCATGCGGTTCCCATCATTTGCATTATAACTTTTCTATGGCAATTGGGGATACAGAAACGTGCCTATAAACAAAAAATTAAATATGTGCATGCTTTAAATTCAAATTTGAAACAAAAACAAAACACACATAACTTTTCTGCATTAGGAATTGATATAATGATCTAACTCAAATAAATCAACTTAAAACAAAACACACATAGAAAAATCCATCAATATCTATAATTGGTATAAGTCGATTTATTTCAACTTGTATAAACTTGAATAAGAACCACTTCAAAGTTTTAGTGCGAAATATTACGTGAAGAAGGGTGGATAGTTGAAGAATTGGGGTGTAAAGTTTTAGGGCGAAATATTACTTGAATAAGAACTGCGGCGGTGGGGATGGTGGCGGATCATGCGGTCGGCGAGGCGATGCTGGCGGACTACGGATCGGCGATGGATACACTGGCGGAATGCGGCCGTGGCGGAGGGCGCTGGCGGACTACTGGTGGCGGGCGTCGGTAGATGAGGGAATAGCATCTGGCCCGATGGCGGGCGCGCTTAGCGGATTGCGATCAGCGGACTCGCTGGCGATCAGTGATGAGTAGATGAGGCGCTGGCGGACTGCGGCTAGCGGACTCCGGTAGACGGGAGATAGATTTCGAAAGCTTAACGCGAGACAGAGATATAGCCGCGGGAATACGAAAAAAATTTCGTCGAAGAAGAGGGAAACCGGTAACCTAAAAAACGACCTTTAGGAGTGGTCGAAAACCGCTCCTAAAAAGTTTCCAATAGAATCGGTCAAAATATACTGCTTCTAAAGGTTGCCAATAACCTTTCGGCGAGAGAGGGAAACCAGTAAACCTTTAGGAGCGGGCAAAAACCGCTCCTGAAATATTTCCTATAGAATCGGTCAAAATTTACCACTTCTAAATGTTACCAATAGAACCGGTCAAAATATACCGCTTCTAAAGGTTGCTAAAAGAAACCAGTACCGGCCTTTAGGAGCGGTCAAAAACCGCTTCTAAAGGTTCCCAATAGAACCGGTCAAAAATGACCGCCTTCTAAAAGTTAATCTTTGATTCATTCTTTTCCAAACCTGTATTTTTGGTACCATTTTTTTCTACATGGACGGAAAAAAGACAGTAGTGCTAATTAAAATCCAAGCCTATCAAATTCCGAATATCTTCTTCTCATCTTGAAAAGAGGTGAAGAATCGTAAACTCATCTAAATCTGATAATGGAGAAAGAGCATCTTTGCAGTGTTCGAGTTGCAAAGAATACGAACAATACAGTAAGAAAAATAGAGGATGAAAATTTACTGAACATCTTCCAGAGTTTCATAAATCTAAATATAGTTTCAACATAATGAAAGACAATACAAAAATCAACCAAAGTATTCATCATCTGTTTCATTGTTCACAACCGGAAGAACCTCAACTATTGAACCCTCAATGTCAGTTCTAATTAATTCAACATCTACTTTATTTACATCACTTAATATCGATTCCATATTATATAAATTATTATGAATAAAACACATTGTATCCATATCATCTTCATTGCCAATGTTGTACGTATCTCTTGGTGTGTGACGAATGGCACAATACCAATCCTCCTCCTTTGGATCACGAACATAATAAACCATTTGAGCTTGCGTAGCCAAAATAAAAGGTTCATGCTCATCAAGTTCTCTCGTATGCACCAAGCGTGAAAAATTCACCATTGTAAATCCAAATGGATCAATTTTCAAACCGGTAATAGTGTTAATCCAATCACATCGAAAAAGAACAATTCGTCCACAACCGCCATAATCAAGTGAGATGACATCAGTTAGTTGACTATAATAGATTGACTCATGATCATCATCATGCATCGCCGGCACCATGACTCCGCTATTTTGCACTTTTTTGTTTTTTTCAGATTCTACCGTGCGAAATGCAAAACCATTTATGTTGAATCCATGATAACTAAATGCTACTGGATTTGGACCACGTGAAAGCACCCTAAGATCTAAGTCATCAATCCGTTCATTTACTCGATCAACCTGTAAGGTACACATATAATTTGTAAAGAAAAAAGTCACAAGTCTATTTATTATGAATCTGTAAACAAAAATAAATAAAAAATATTACTTACTCATTTTGCAAACCATTCTGGAAATTGCATTCTAACCATATCATCTAATTGAGAATTACTTGGGCGACGACCATATCTTCTCTTCAGTTCATTTTTTAATTCACTGTTCAATGTCAACACTAATATATAATTAGAAAAATTAAAACATTATGAAAAAAAAATGAGATAGAATATGGTATTAAACATGTAATACTTACTCACGATATGGTTGCAAGGCTGTACAATTAGAGAGAATATATCTATGACCTTGAGTTAATGTTTTGTCATCCAAGGTAAGTACTTGAAGTCCTTTTGTTGGTCGCCCTACTTGTGGAAACATCGAAAGTGTGGGAAAGTCAATATTTAGTGTCTCTTTATGTCGTGTTCCATGATTGTTGAATGAGATGTTACCCTGTATATAACGTGAACAAAACACAACACATTCATCTGCTAAATATGCCTCTGCAATGTTGGCCTCTGGTCGTGCTTTATTTCTGACAAAATTTTTAAGTTTTCCCAGGCACCTTTCTATTGGATACATCCATCGATAATGTACAGGCCCAGCAATTCTGGCTTCATACGCTAAATGTACCACCAATTGAACCATTATTGTGAAAAAAGATGGTGGAAATATTCTCTCCAATTGACATAAAACCAAAACAACTCCTTCTTCAGCCTTATGTAATTCTTCTTCTTGTAGGGACTTTACACACACTGTTCTAAAATATTCACACAAAACAATAAGTGGAGCAGTTACCTTTTTTGACAACACCCGACGAAGAGCAATTGGAAGGAATTGTTCCATCCTGATATGACAATCATGGCTTTTCAAGCCCATAATCTTGCAACGTCCAACATCCACACACTTTGAAATATCAGATGACATACCATCAGGGACACGAATATCTTTCAATACTGAACAAAATATCTTTTTTTCAACTTTACACATAGAATAACATGGAGGTGGCAAATACTCTCTACCATCTGATTGTGTTCGGGGCCATAGTTGTTTCATAATACCCAAAATCTTTAAATCTCTTTGTGCATCATAATTATCTTTACTCTTGTTGGAATCATCTAAAAGTTTTCCAATAATGTTGTCACAAACATGTTTTTTAATATGCATAGGGTCCAAATTATGTCGGATCAAATTAAATTCCCAGTATGGCAGACTAAAAAATATGCTTTGTTTTCTCCACATTTGTTCAATTGACCCTGTTTTCATTCTCACATTTTGTTTTGATGCATTACTCTTACCAAAAATCACATTCTTGTTTAAGGTCATTCGTAGAACGTCAGATCCAGATAATGGAGCCAAATCTAACTCGCGTTGTTCTGGTTGCCCATAACTTAACATTGTTCAAATTTCTGAATCTAGTGGTAGAAAACGACGATGCCCTCTGAATGACCACTTTTTTCCATGTTTTAGGTACAATGCATCTTTCTTATCAGCACAAGTTGGACATGCATTCTTGGCATATGTATTCCATCCAGACAAACATCCCAAACTAGGAAAGTGTTGGCATCGTGCTAATCCTCGGAATGCTCATCGACTCCCATGTCCCCGGATTAAAATTTTCACTAATGAAAACTAATACGGATGGGATGAGTTTCCTGTGCACAACCAATTCATCGTCGTGCTATCAACATGAGCGATCACTTGAACAAACTAGTTGTTCAAGCAACACAACTCTTCTTGTCGATTAGCCGCGGAAGAGACGACGGACGGATCGCCGGTTTTTGTGTTTCTTATTCGGGGTCCATGATTATACAAATACATACAAATGTAAACTAGTATAATCAACATATACTAACATAAAGAACATAAGCTAGCATATCAAATAAGAACATGCAAAGAACAATAATAAAAGTTGTGAAACTTTTATACCTCTTGATCTTCTATCGTATGTCCTAACCTCCTTGTAGACTTCGTGTGGGCGAAGATCCTGCACAAGTTGAAGCTTCCTAGATCTTCTTCAATCCAAAGAAATAAGAACTCTCTTTCCCTTTTTGCTTGAGCCAACCACCTATCCACAAAAGGATTGATGCCGCCGGCCCCAAGAATAGAGAGAACATAATGGAAACAACCAAGGAACCGAACTAGGGACAAACCCTTGCTCCTAATGCCGCCGGGCAAGATGGAGTGAAGAGGAGAAAGGGAATATGTTCGGCGCTGGCCACGGTGGAGGGAATAGAGGAAGGAGCCGGCCACAACCTAGGAAGAGGAAGAGCTCCTCTCCTATAGTTGCCGCCCACCTTCCTTGCATACCCTAGCCGCCCAACCATAGGAGCCGAACCCTAATTAGGGTTTCCTCCTTAGGTCTTCTTGCCGCCCAACCAAGGTGGAAGGAGGAGATCTAATCCAGCCACCTTTCCTAGGAAGAAGAAGAACTCTTCCAAAAGATGCCGCCTACCCTCCTTCCAAACCTTGGCCGCCCAACCCAAAAGGAGGCAAACCCTAATTAGGGTTTCCTCCTTAGTGTTTCTTGCCGCCCAAGCCATCCAACTCCATCAACTATGCGCCGGCCATGGAAGAGGGGATAGAAGAATAGAATATGGACCAACCAAGGTAGAAGGGTAGAAGGAAGGGACCGGCCATGCCTTAGGAAGAAGAAGAAACTCTTCTTCCACTTGTTGCCGCCCCATGCCTTTCTCCCAAACCCTAGCCGCCCAAAAGATTCTAAACCAACTAGGGTTCCTAGCCTTCAAAAGAAGCAAACCCTAATCCCCTAAACCATCCATTATCAATCACCCTTGCCGCCCACCTTAAGCCTATATATATATAGAGTTAGGTTTAGGCCTTGGTTTAATCTCCACCGTCGGTTCTAGGGTTTTAATCCCAACCGTTTGATCTAGAGATTTATTTTCCATCATTTGATCTAGACTTTATGAGGTTTATATTAGGCTACGATAGGGACCATGAGGAGGAGTTGGGTCTTGGCTACCCGATGGATCGGAACCACACAAACTTGATCCATCAATGATGTTCCATTCCACTAGAGGATCATCATCCAACTACCTCAACAACCCCCATAAATTAATATGGGCTCCATATATTATTTGTACATTCATCTCCCCGTGTTTAAGATATCGAATGTCCGTCAATTAATTGATTTACTGACCATCAATTAATTAACATCTAACTCCTCGAGTAGTACCACTCAACCTTATCATCATGTTGACTAAGTCAACCTGCAGGGTTTACATGATGAACCTTATGAGCTCCTTAAGGGGACATCATCAACCTAATATATAGGACACAGTTTCCTCCTATAATCAACGACACCCATGTAAATAATATCATTTCCCAACTTACCGGGCATATTGATTTAATCCATAGAAATCTCACCCTCTGATAAATCAAAGAAATAAATATTAAGTACATGTGCCCGTTATTATATTGGGATTAAGAGCATGTACAACATAATATCCGAGGTCCGATTCAATTATGTAGTCAGCAACTAATTGAATCACCTCTATGTCGGTCCTGCTCAATACACCTAAGTGTACTAGTGTAACTTTATGTTCAAGACAAAACAATACCAAGCTACACTACAACCATGCCAATGGTTTGTCCAAAACCATCTTGGTTGTGAGCCTCTACTTATATTCTACAAGGGCCTGATAACATGATCTTCCGTGCCACACCCAAGCACCATGTTATCTACAATGTAAAATATTAGATAATTTTGGATAATCATAAAAATATGCAAACAATGATCATGTGATTCTTATTTCAAAATAAAGATGTTCATACAAAAGAGCTAGGCTTTCAGTATACATCCCAACAGAAAGTCACTAACTGTCCAAATTAATGCAGCCCACATTTGAAACATTTCTTTGTTACAAGCATCAAATGTGGCAATTCCGTTTTCCCACAAATCTTTTAATTCAGTCAATAGAGGACGTAAATACACATCGATATCATTTCCAGGTGCTTTTGGACCTGGAATAAGGGTGGATAAAATAATAGAATGAGGCTTCATGCATTCCCAAGGTGGCAAATTATAAGGCATCAAACAATAGGCCAAGTACTATGTGCAGTGCTTTGATTTTTAAATGGATTAAAACCATCATAAGCAAGTCCCAAGCGTACATTTCTAGGATCAGATGCAAATTCACAATGTCGTTCATCAAATTCCTTCCACGCTCGAGAATCAGCTGGATGCCTTAGATTTCCATCCAAAACTCATTTTTTGAAATGCCATTGCATACTTTCAGACGTCTTAGATGACATGAATAATCGTTGCAATCATGGTTTCAATGGAAAATACCAAAAGACTTTGGCTGGAATATTAACCACAAGACGTTTTTTTCAACCTTTATATGACCTCCTAGATGATTTCTGTAAAATTTTCCATCTTGAAAGATTACACACTTTGCAAGCCTGTTCATTCTCACTTTCCCCCCAATAAATCATGCAATCATTTGGACAAGCGTGTATTTTTTCATAATGAAGTCCTAAACTAGAAATTAATTTCTTTGCTTCATAAAAAGGCTTAGGCACTTGAGCTTCAGCTGGAAGTACTCGACGAAGGAAGTCCAACAATGTCAGAAATCACTCCATTTTCCACTAACTTTTAATTGAAATAACTCAATAAGGAATGTCAGTTTAGAAAACTCTGTGCATCCGGTATATAGTTGTTGTTTCCCTTCCTCTATTAGTCGATAAAAATATTTCACACTAGACTCCATCGGTATATGACTAGTCGATGCTCCAATACAGTTTTCATTACTTGCAGATCCTTCATGCATTCCAAATGCATCATTCAACATTTCTTCTACCAAGGGTTCATGGCTAGTTACTTCATGAACTTGTTGTGCTAAATCTCAAGGTTGGTTGTTATCGTGATCTTGTACAATTAGATTTTCTCCATGAAAATTCCATATTCGATAATCTTGTAAGATACCATTTATCATCAGATGCTCATGTATTGTCTCTCGATCATGACTCAATGAGTTTATACATTTGCAACAAGGACATGGTCTTGTCACTTCTTGAGTTGCATCACCAAATGCATAACGTAAAAAATATAGAATTCCCACTCGATACTCAAGACTGCCATGTGGGGTAGCCATCCATTCCTTCTGCATGATTTGATCCTGTTCAATAATTTTTAAACATTTACACATTGAAATATGATATATCAAAATTAAATAATCATTTGTAGGTAAACACATACCAATTTTAAGGAATTTAACAAACATAAAAATACAATTCCTAAATATAAATTTTCAAATATATAAATAGAATGATTTCATAAAATAAAAAAATCACGAGAAATCTTTTATATTATTCAATTTAGAGGAAAAAAAAATATGAAAATAAAGCTTAGCATAATAAACAAAATATAATACACAAAATATAATAATAAATTTGAAAAACAATACAAATAACTTGAAAAAAGATAAATCAAAGGATTCATAAAAAAAAGACAAACTCTAATCGATTATAATTTTGTCACCATTAATACTTAAAAAATTTATCACATAATAAAAATTAAACAAAGAAATTAGCTCCACAAACAAAATCAAAGGCTTATGACAACGAAGTAGATGGCCAGATGAAACTAGGGCGCAACTGATTTGATGGACCGCTAGAATAGAGAAGACTGCTGAAACAGAGAGATGAAATTAGAAAATAATACACTCCTTAAATCCAAACCGGCTAGCTAGGATTTTTTGGAAAATAAAATCTAAGATACGACCACCCCTCTAATCCAAGACGTACGGCTTCTTAGGGTTTTGAGATAATAGACAATAATACCTCTTTTTATAAACCTTGAGGAGCGGTTATTAACCGCTCCTAAAGAATTGGGATCAGTTATTAAACGATCCTAAAATTATTATACAAATTGATTCTAAATAAACTGAACATAATAAAAAAAATTAAAAAAAAAATGTTCAATTGAAGCAGTATTAGGAGCGGTTATAATTACCGATTCTAAATATCTTAAACAGAATCGAAAAATTATCCGCTTCAAAAAATGGTAAATTGAAGCGGTATTAGGAGCGGTTACAACCGCTCCTAAAGCAATAGGAGCGGTTATTAACCGCTCCTATAAAATTTATATAGAACCGTTTGTTAACCGATTCTAAACATACTCAAAAGAATCGAAAAATCATCCACTTCAAAAAAAAAAATTCAATTGATGCGGTATTAGCACCGGTTAAGAAAACCACTTCTAAAAGCCCCTCCTTTACCACCATTTTCCCAACCGCTTCTAAAATTCCAATCCAAATGCGTCATTTTTTTGTAGTGGATCTAGGAGCTTCGACTTTTGGTGGATCATCGCCCACATGATGTCCAAAAGGAGGAAGGTCATACATTAGAAGATCGAGAGGTATACCTATTCTACTTTCTTCTTTTGTTTGTTGCTTGTTTTTGTTTTTCAATTATAAGCATGTTATAAATCTGTAAATGGATAAATAATACTTGGATCCCGAGCATAAACACAAAAACCGGTGATCCGGACATCGTCTATTCCGCAGCTAATCGTAGAATAGAGGATGGTCGCTTGAACAACTAGTTTGTTCAAGTGACCTCTCTAAACGAATAGCACGACAATGACTTGGTTGATTTGGAAATCCCTTTTGTCTAGGATTAATTTTTTTTAATCTGGGGACATCGAAGGGATCGCCATGGACAAGCTACTGAGGTGAAGTGGGAAGTGAAGTTTCCCCTCACGGACTCGATAAGCTAAAACCATTAAATTGGTGTTTGAGCTTCCAGGGGCAAAAACCTCCCTTCAACCTCATCGTAGTAGGAGGGTTGTTAGACAACCTGATAGATTTATGTTCTCGGGAGAATCTTCTGATTTGGTCCCTGACAAACATGAACCTTATCCTTGGACATATGACGAGGCAATCCAAGATAAAGATGCGGTATCTTGGCAAAGTGCGATGAATTCTGAGATAGAATCTATGGATTCAAATCAAGTATGGGAGCTAGTAGAACCACCCAATGGTGTAAAAACCATTGGATTCAAGTGGATCTACAAAAGAAAGAGAGGAATAGATGTGAAGGTTGAGACCTTCAAAGAAAGGCATGTTGCGAAAGGGTATACTGAGAAAGAGGGTATCGATTATGAGGAGAACTTTTCGCTGGTGGCCATGCTTAAGTCTATCTGGATTCTCTTATGTATTGCTGCTCATATGGATGTCAAGACAGCTTTCCTTAATGGAATTCTTGAGGAAAACATCTATATGGAGCAACCAGAGGGATTCATTGTAAAGGCCAAAGAGCATCTTGTGTGCAAGCTTAATCGGTCAATTTATGGATTGAAGCAAGCTTCAAGATCTTAGAACATCTGCTTTGATGAGGTAATCCAGTCTTATGGATTTATTCAACGTCCGGATGAGTCTTGTGTATACAAGAGATGTGACAAAAATATAGTGGTATTTCTTGTATTATACGTGGATAACATTTTGTTAATTAGCAACAATGTTAAGGTGTTATCAGACGTAAGGGTATGGTTGCCCAAACAGTTTGATATGAAGGATTTGGGAGAAGTAGGACACATCCTTAGGATCAAGGATATAAGGGATCGCAGGAAAAGGATGTAATGCTTATCTCAAGCTTCATACATAGAAACCATTTTGGCTCGTTTTAGCATGCATAACTCCAAGAAAGGTTTTCTACCTTTTAGGCATGGAGTACCTTTATCTAAAAAGATGTGTCCTAGAACATCAAAGGAGATAGAGAAGATGAAGGCGGTTCTTTATGCTTCAGCAGTAGGAAACCTTATGTATGCTATGCTATGTATGAGGCCAGATATCTGCTTTACCGTGGGTATGGTTAGTAGATATCAAAGTAATCCAGGAAAGGGACATTGGACTGCGGTAAAGCATATATTGAAGTACTTTAGAAGGACTATGGATTATATGTTGGTATACCAAACAGATCAATTACTCCCTGTGGGTTACACAAATTCCGACTTCCAATTAGATAGGGATAACACTAAGTCTACCTCGGGTTTTGTGTTTACTTTGGGAGGTGGAGCCATTGTATGGAGGAGTGTCAAGCAGAAATGTGTGGCGGACTCCACCATGGAAGCTGAGTATGTGGCAGCCTCTAAGACAGCCAAAGAAGCTATATGGCTTGGGAACTTCTTGATGGACTTGGATGTAATCCCTGGTTTGCCCAGAACTATCAAAATTTATTGTGATAACAGTGGTGCAGTTGCATACTCGAAGGAACCACGAGCCCATAAGGCAAGTAAACACATAGAGCGCAAGTACCACCTGATATGAGAGATCGTAAAGCGAGGAGAAGTTGCTGTAGCCAAGATTGCATTAGAGCATAACCTAGCAAATCTTTTCACGAAGGCCCTTCCAGCGAGAGCTTTTGATAAGCATGTGAAGGGAATGAGAATAAGATGTATGATAGTATGAGGACGGCATAGTCTTTTAGTATAAGTGGGAGATTGTTGGGATGTATACTAAAAAGTCTATCTTTTATATCAACATCTTTATTTTTGAAATAAGAATCACATGATCATTGTTTGCATATTTATGGCTATGCATATTATCTGATACATTACATTGAAGGTAATATGGTGTGTAGTGTCACATGGGTGATCATGTTATCAGTTCCTTGTAGAGTATAAGTAGAGGCTCACAACCGAGATGGTTTTGGACAAACCATTGGTATGGTTGTAGTGTAATTTGGTATTGGTTTGTCTTGACCATAGAATTACACTAGTACATATTGTGTGTATTGAGTAGGACCAACTTAGAGGTGATTCAATTCATTGCTGACTACATAATTGAATCAGACCTCGGATATTATGGTGTACATGCTCTTAGTCTCGATATAATAACGGGCACCTGTACTTAGCAATTATTTCTTTGATTTACCAATGGACAAGATTTATATATTAAATCAATAGGCTCGGTAAGTTGGGAAATGATATTATTTACATGGTGTGTCGTTGATTATAGGAGAAAACTGTGTCCTATATATTAGGAAGATGATGTCCCCTTGAGGAGCTCATAGGGATCATCATGTAAACCCTGCAGGTGTACTTAGTCCGACATGATGATAAGGTTGAGTTGTACTACTCATGGAGTTAGATGTTGTTTAATTAATTGTCAGTAAATTAATTATTTGATAGACATTCGAGATTTTAACACGGGGAGATATTTGTTCAATTAATATATGGAGCCCATATTTATTTATGGGGGTTGGTGAGGTGGATCAATGATAATCCTCTAGTGGAATGGATTATCATTAATAGATCGGATTTTATGTGGGCTAGATCCATTGGGTGGCCAAGATCCAACTCCATCTCATGGTCCCTATTGTAGCCTATTAAAACCCTCATGATGGCTAGATCCGATGGTGGAAAATGAAACCCTAGATCCTACGGTGGGAATTGAATCCCAATATATGAAGGTGGAGATTGAAAAAAGGCTTAAGCCTAGCTCTATAAAAAGAGGGCTAGGGCTTGGGCGTGAATTATCTTTGGGAGAAGAGGGTTTTTGCTTCCTTGGCTTGAGCGGCAAACAAGGATTGGTGTTAAGGTTTGTGGGAGTTGGCTTGAGGGAAGCTTGGGCAGCAACCCTAGGTTGGAGCTTCTACCTTGGGTGGCGCCTCCCTCTCTCTCTCTAGTTTTTGCTGACGGCTCCTCCCTATGTCTCTCTTTCCTTGGCCAGCGATAACAAGTGCCTTAGTTCTCTTGGTCGACACCCATTCATCTACTTCCTCTCCTTGGTCGGCGACAACATCAAGCTTGGTGGCTTGGTGGTCGGTGCTAGATAGAACAAGAAGTATCGAGTATTCTTCCCTTTGTTCAGAGTGGACAAGGAAGGAAAGAATGAGATCTAGAAGGTTTCAACTCTTGGAGTGTCATTGCCTACACAATGTCCAAGAGGAGGATAGGACATACAATAGAAGATCAAGAGGTATACAAGAGGTATAATCTTGTTTATTTTGATTTAGTTCTTTTGTATAAATGCATGTGGCTAATTTACTTGGACCTCGAAGATAAACACAAAAATCGGCGATCTATATATCATCTATTCCACGGCTAATCGAGGAAAAGAGTTAGGTTGCTTGAACAACAAGTTTGTTCAAGAGACCACTCTAATCGAATAGCACGATAATGGATCGGTTGCTTGGGTAATCCGTCATCATCTTGTATTATTTTTTTTTAATCCGGGGACGTAGATGGGATCGCCATGCACAAGCAACCAAGTTGAAGTGGGAAGCGAAGCTTCAACCTTCAATTTAGAACTTGAGCACTCGCCAATCCGGTTGATTTCTTGTTGAAGGAGGACATTGAAAAGATGGTGCTTGGCTTTTGAATTTGCAAGGTGCTTCTCTCTTTGCTTCTTTGACCATCTTGATTTCTCTAATGGCTCCCCTTCTTCATCCCTATGAACTTCGAAACCATTTTCCATGATTAACATTATTTCAAATTCTATTTCGAAGAATACCTCCATCCATTTCTTCCACCAAGAGAAGTCACCTTCAAATTTGGGTGGATGGATATTGGAGTCGGCCATTTCATTGATTGTTGCGGCGGTGAGTCTGGTGACAATCTCCTCCTCTGATACCACTTGTTGGAGGATTTTGGATCAGCAAGAAGGAAGGTTGAATAACCCCGATGTCGTAGATGGAAATCACTTGGGTCTTAATCATCTACAAGAATAATTAGCATAGCGGAATATGCTAAAATAAAACAATTAAGACTAAAGACAAAGATTAAGAGATGCAGACACTAACAAAAGATGTAACATGGTTCACGACCCATGCCGCTAATCCACGGACGATTCATAGGGAGAATCACTCCCCAACTCAAATCACTAATCTCTCCTTTAGCTTAAACAAGGAGGAGGTAACCTCTTTACAACAATTCACACCCTCTTATAATAGAATAGAAGCAAGCACAAGGAAGAGGAGTAAAAAACATTTAAGGCACTTGGGAGTATGAATGAGAGTTAAGCATTAACCTCTCCAAGGCACCCAAGGCCTCCTCTTATAGAGAGGAAGCCATTCTTCCTGTTGGGCATGCAGTAGTCGACTGATGTATGCCAGCAGTCGACTGTTGTTGTAGCTTTTGTCTCACAACAACTTCATCCACGTTGGCATCCAACCAACGGATAACCCAACAGTAGACTACCATACCCTAGCAGTCGACTGATCGAACCATCAGTCGATTGCTCTAAGCAATCAGTCGACTCAAATTGGTTTTGTGCCCGTGACACCCTTGAGCAGATGACTGCCATTCCTTGATAATTGATTGAAGGTGCAATAGTCGACTGCCAAACCCTTGCAGTCGACTGATGGGCTAGAATCCCATCAATCAAACGCCAATCGATGTCTCTCTACTTGGATCAATTAACTGCTATCTATAGCAGTCGACTGGTGTCAAGTAAAACCTCAAACAAACACTTGCTTGAGCATCCTATGGTCGAGTAAACCTCAAACCACCTTTTTGAGCAAATGACACTTCCATTCTTCGGGTAGAAACCTCAAACTCATGTTTGAGCATTCAACTTATCAAATTGTCGGGTAAAACATCAAACACAAGTTTGAGTGTTCGACTTGTCGGGTAAAACCTCAAACCTAAGTTTGAGTGCCAGACATTAGACTTAGCCATTCGGCCAAGTTCACCTATGAGCTACCCCGTCTCGGGTTACAATCGCTCAATCTCTCATCTTCCTATAGAGTCCCTCACCGAAGATCTTTTTGTCCAGCCACATCCCTCGAATGCACTAAGACCACGACTCCTCCAGTGCCATCCTTCGTGTCTCATCCAAAAGTTTGATTCCTTTGGCTTCACTCCAATGCTCCTCGTCCGGCAGTCCCTCGGATGCACCAAGCATATGGCTTCCACAATGCCATCCTTCACCAACTTAAAGACCCGAGCTATGACATGGTGAAATCGCCAATGCTTTCATCAAGTCAACCATGTGTTATTCACTTAAGTCTTGCACAACTTAAACACACACATCAAATCACATAAACAACCTAACTTAAAACCTTTGCCACATACATCAAAACCAAACCATACTTGGGTTGATTGCCCAAACAAAACATGCTTCTCACGAGCTTTTCTCAGCCACTTCTTGTTATTTCCAAGCCGCCCTTCTCTTCACTCGTCATTGACTCCTCGTCGTCCTGCATTTCCTCCCCAGTATTTTTTTTCTCAAGCAGGTTTTTCTCAGTTGTAGCGCCTCTTTCAGTGTCCTTCGTCTTCTCTAGTTGCACCTTCCATCTACCTCTTTTCCTTCTCATCTCCTTCACCGTGGCAGATGCTGTCCGATGGGAAATCCGGCTGGAGGGAAAGAAAGAATACCTCCTCACCTTCTCTTCTTTTCCGAAGTGGTCAGCTTCCAATTCCTTCTCTCTCGGTGGAAGATTCGAATAGGGGGGGGGGGAGAATGTCGATCGGGCTTGAGTCGGGTGGAGGCTCTTCTTTGGGAGTGAGTGAGCTATCGATTGATGGGATTAACTATCGACCATCATGGTAGCTAGGTAAGAGCTAATCTTCTCCTTCTCTTGGTCGGGATCGAAATTCCCTGCTGTGATTTTCCTTGGTTGAGCGTGGATCTGTGTTTGGGCAGTGATCATGAGCACCGATTGCTCCAGTGAATAGGAGATAAAGGAAGGTTGCGGCCAAGGGATTTCTAAGGGTGGTAAGTTTTGATTTACCCTTCTCTTTTCATCTATAATTGTTGTATTCTATAGTGTGTCTATGCTTTTAGGGTCTGATGGGTTTTCTATCGATAGAGCATGCTATATGAGGCTACTATTGGAGTTGTACCGACTGTGAATGGGTGGATGAAGCTGGGTTGCGATGAGGGTTCCAATTAGGGTTGGTTAGATCCCTAAATTGGTGTAACTATGGACTGTGAAGGGATGTGGATGTGAGATGTGAGGGCTGAGATGGTGAATTTGGTGTATGGAGTTGAATGTTGTAGGTTAGCATATTTGCTAATAGGAAATGGTGGGTTTACTTATGGTGTTAAAGCTTGGATTATATGGGATATAAGATCAAAATTTTATCAAACATTTGACTAGTTGATTTGAATATGAAATTAGTTTAGGATTAAATTTGACAAATGATCGTAGCATAAGATGTAACAATAGTTTATATTCTTTGTAGGACATGGATATGAGGAAGGATTGCGGTCGTGAAGATTTTATTGTCACGAGCTTCTTTTCAGGTGGTTAATTTCCTACCCAAGTAAGGTAGTAGCTAATCCTGATGCATGTGATTTCACATTGATGTCACTAAGATCTTGACTCCACTCTAGTTTTTTTTTCTGTTGCTTGATACTTGTCTTTGCACTTTATAATGGTCAGTCATTGTTGTTCATTTCCTTCATCATTGTTATGAATTACAAATGTTATGGTATGTGGACCTATAGTGGTTTACCTATGTGTACGTAGAAAAGTTCGGTTGTAGATCTAAATCGTGCAATTTAGATAAATCATCCGAGGGTTGGTGACGTAAAGTTAATTTTTATATCATATGCTTATGTTGCATATATGTGTATTATAGATCATGTATTTATATATGGTCGTGTAGTTTGTCAAGAGAGTGTCGCTACGGACTGGAGGTCCTAGCTTGGTAGTTGTCAGTTGTGTATGCCTCTCTATAGGATAGAGAGTGTGTTTTGGACTTATGTATATGTGGTTGTGCATTAATTCCATTTACATGCATGCTGACGACTTGGTCTCCCTTGTGGTTCAGAGGGTCGTCAGTCATCCTGCCTCCCCGATTATTCATGGTAGGAGTAATTGGTGTGATGGAAGAGCATTTGTTGTGCCGTACACGTTCACTATTGATAGTGGTAGTTGGAGTAGCATGCAGTTTCCCTTGGTGTGTGGCACTTCATGATTCATGGGTAGTGACAGTCAGAGTGGCCAGCAGCTGGGACCAACAGTTGAACTGATGGTTCAGCAATTGAACTGATCCTTGGCCGGTTTAACTGATGGCTCAACAGTTGAACTGATCCTTGGGCGGTTGAACTGATTGCCAGACATTTCGACTGTAATAAAGAGTTAGCTCGAAATATAAGTGAATTCGACGACCACTTGTCGTCCGATCTCAACATAGACCTTCCATGGGAAGTCTTGGTCGGATCGTCGCCTAAGGATGTCCCCGTATGAAGGACTCGACCTTACTTACGCTCACTCACACGAGCTTACCTCAACAATTTCCTTTGAAGCCTTGCATTCGGTCTCCACCTGATTCCTTCAACTCCCTCCAAAGTCCTTCGGGTGTCGCCTAACCACTACGGTTCTCTCCGAGTGTCACTGACCTTCGACTTAGCTTAGCATTTCTGCATACTTGATTCAGCTCGTGAGATAACAATGTAATCTTAACTTTGCATCTTTGTCATAATCAAAACACAGGTTCGATCATCTGGTGCCCCTGCACCAACACTATTTTTATTGAGATGACTTCCGAACAAATTTCCAGGGAGAAGGATATTGAGAAGCAGATGTCCCAAAGTAAGCAGCCGAAACAGAATTCAACAAATCAAACTCCGAAGAAGCATGATAAAAAAGGAGCTACTCGAGGTACCACAGAGGGCTCATCAAGATCGCAAAAAGGGAAGTGTCCAACTTCTGAGTATTCTGGACGGTCTTAGAAGAGTTGTAAGGGCAAGAACAGGAATGGGTGTTATAGATGTGAATCTAAAAGCCACAAAGTTCCAGAGTGTCCCTTGGAGCAGCCTGTTTGCTGTTATTGCAAGTATCCAGGGCATACTAGTCGAGAGTGTACTTTGAGAGAACATTTGGATTTTGTAGATAGCTCCAACCAGGGGAAGAAGTCTTGCAAGCAGCGGCAGCAGAGGACAACACTAAAGACAGTTGTATGGTCAGAAGTAGCAAGTACCTCCCGATCACAAAGATGCTCGAATCTGGGTGCCTCTTCGTGATCTTGGCACTATTGATTTCCTGCATCTCTAGTGATTTACTATCCAGGGGTACCTGCACAGTAGTTTTTACCAGCTATCTCTCAGGGGTATATTATGTCTTCGCAGTTGACTCAGTCTTCAGTACCACAGAGCCAGATGCAACCTGAGTGGAGGCACTCTACTACTTCATCAGGGATGAAACTGTCAAATGTGGAGGTTTTCATGTTTATGCTATAACTAGAGAGGAGGCACAGCGGGCTATGGGATTAGTCATACGAGGTATGTTTTCAGTTTATTCCATATATGTTGATACTTTGATTGGTAACGGTAGTTCACATTCATTCATATCTAGAATATTCTTGGGTAGAGTTGGAAGGATTCCGATGGTCCATTCTTGTGGGTTAGTAGTATCTTTGCCATCATGAGAAGTGCTGACTAGCCATCAAGAAATCAAAGGATGTCCCTTGGATTTCGATGGGCATATCCTTACGGTGGACCTTTAGGTGTTAGAGATGGTGGAATTTGACATCATTCTCGGTATGGATTGGTTCGCTACTTATTATGCTACAATGGATTGTAGAGCAAGAGTAGTGACTTTTCGACCACCGGATCAACCTACATGGAAATTTGTTGGCACTAGAGATGATGGAGTGTCCATTATATCTGTGTTACAAGCTCAGAAACTCTTGTCTCATAGTTATCAGGGCTACTTACTGTCTCTCGTCAAAGTTGAGAGCGAGGGACTACCACCCCTCTCTAGTGTGCAGGTAGTCTGAGAGTATCCAGATGTGTTTCCAGATATAAATTAAGCTACGGATGTTGGTTGCACTTCGTCGTTGTAGAGTCGTCGTAGAGTTGTAGCATTACAGAGGCTTTTGAGCACTTAGAGATGGATGAAAAACCCTAGGAAAGGCCCTCCTTTTATATCCCTTGATCCCCTTTTCAAGAGGATCTTCAACCAAGAGGAATTGGGCACAAGACTCCTTGAAAAATGGTGATAAAGCTTGACTCCTCGAGGCTGATTTTTGACCATCGGTTGAACTGATTTCTTGGCCGGTTGAACTGATGGCTCAGCAGTTGAACTGATCCTTGGCCGGTTGAACAGATAGCTCAGTAGTTGAACTGATCCTTGGCCGATTGAACTGATTGCCACACATTTCGACTGTAATAAAGAGTTAGCTCGAAATATAAGCGAATTCGACGGCCACTTGCCATCCGATCTCAACATAGACCTTCCATGGGAAGTCATGGTCGGATCGTCGCCTAAGGATGTCCCCGTATGAAGGACACGACCTTACTTAGGCTCACTCACACGAGCTTACCACAACATTTACTTTTGAAGCCTTGCATTCGGTCTCCACCTGATTCCTTCGGCTCCCTTCGAAGTCCTCCCGTTGTCGTACGACCACTACGGTTCTCTCTGAGTGTCGCTGACCTTCAACTTAGCTTAGCATTTCTGCATACTTGATTCATCTCATGAGATAACAATGTAATCTTAACTTTGTGTCTTTGCCATAATCAAAACACAGGTTCGATCATCTGGTGCCGCTACACCAACAATCTCCCCCTTTTTGATTTATGGCAAACTTACACAAAGTTAAGGATAAATGTAATGTGGAAAATGAGTAAATGTAAATCAATTCTCCCTTAACCTTAGGTGAGTTTTAGAACAAAAGGTTAATCTTAAAAATTTTAAATTTTTGTTCTCCCCCTTAACTGGTGTTCTTCTCCCCCTTTTTCCATAAATCAAAAAATATTTGGGGTTGTATAATATAAAAAGTAGGGGTTTCTAACATGAAATTGCATGGATAAAGATTATCTAACATGAGTCCAAGCATGTGTCTCAATTTACTTTGGTTCGAGGTATAACCCTTTGCACCAACAATATAAGTCTTGAGACTAATTTGATTTTCAAAAATACTTATAAAATTAGCTTTGAATTTCAAAATACTTATACGCTAATAACCTTTGAAAATATATAACTCTTAGGGTTAGTTTACTCTCCCCCTTAATCAAGTATATAAGGTACAGAAGAGTTAGGGGGAGCTTAACATTGTCCTAGAAGGTTGTATATTTAGAGTTTTGTCCGAGTATAAGTACAGGTTTAAGCTCGATAGTTTGAAAAATAGATAACATTTTTGAAAAGATTATGCAAATTGAAATTGTTCCTTATTCATCTCACCCATTCTAAGTGTCTTAGAATTGGTTCACCTTATATGTTGTGTGAGATGATTCCAATTTTATCTTGATTATGTTTTAATGATTTGAAATTGATCAACCTTGCGTTAGATTCGGATTTGATCCTAAGCTCATCAAGTCACCTTTTCAAGATCTTGGCTTCCAGGTTGTGGCGAGGCACAGGGGCCTTCTTTTATCAGAAAAATGACCACTTCCTTAGACAAAGCCAATTTTGAGAAAATAGTAACTTGACTCACCTAAGACCACTTCCTGGTCTAACTAGTCTAGGATATGGTGAGGTAGCTTCATCTAGTTCCACTCGGTCAAGTGAACCGAACTAGATACGCCTTATCTGTTGGTGCAGTGGGCACCAAAGTCGAACCGGTATTTTGATTATGGCAAAAGGCTCAATAGTTAAGGGTATATTTGTTATCTTACGAGCTCAATTAAGTGTGCAGAAATGCTAAAGTTGAGCGGAAGGTCTGCGACACCCGGTGGGAACCGAGGTGGTCGGGCAACGCCAGAGGGACTTCGGAGGAAGCCGAGGTACTCGGGTGAAGACCGGAAGCGAGGCTACAAGGTAAGCTCGTGTGAAAGCGAAGCAAGGTCGTTAAGCGTAGATCCGACCCAATACCTCCAATGGAAGGTCTAGGTCGAGATCAGATGGTTAGAACCATCGTACTTTATATTTTAAGCTAACTTGTATCATAGTCCAAAACCCTTTGACTACATAACGCTAGTCAAGTTCCAAACCTCGAGAAGAGCTCGAATTTCAAGGGGGTGAATTTGGACTTGACTCGTGTTTTGGTACAAAGGGTGATGTGGCATCAAGGTGGACATCCAAACCATCACCAAGCTTCCTTGTGGTGGACGCCCAAAATAAGGTGAGTTGGCACAAGATGGTTGGCTCCCATGATGTGGCACAAGTTGAATGGCTCCAACAAGTTGGCGCCCAAGGAGGTTGGAGGTGGCACAAGGTGGTTGGATGAAACACCTCATCCTCAAGTTGGCGCCCAAGGAGGTTGGAGGTGGCACAAGGTGGTTGGATGAAACACCTCATCCTCAAGTTGGCGCCCAAGGAGGTTGGAGGTGGCACAAGGTGGTTGGATGAAACACCTCATCCTTGAGTTGGCGCACAAGAAGGTTGGAGGTGGCACAAGGTGGTTGGATGAAACACCTCATCCTTGAGTTGGGATAAGAACCTCACCTTGGACACTACCTATGTCTAAATTCATAGATCAATATCCATAAATAGACATGTTCAAGCCAAGCAAATAACAAGAATTCAAGAGCTCTCAACACGCCCGTCAGTAACGCCGCTACTACTCACATTTGCTACGACGGGCCGTCACGACACAACGAAAGCTACATCTTCTACTTATAAGAGTTGTCGGTATATTTATTTAAGTTCTACTTCTTTAAATTGTCTTTGTGCTTTAATCGTAACAAGGAAAGGGAGTGTCCTTTGCCTTGATTTCTTTTGTAATCGTCGTTCTACCTCCAACGAGGAGGAGTGGTTTTAGTGAATTGCCCTCCGTACGTGATCAAGGATCACTAGGGCCGTGGATTAGCAATCGAAAGATTGTGAACCACGTAAAAATATCTTGTCTACTTTATATTTCCGCTGTGCACTCTCTACTTGCTTTTTACTTATTGCAAAAGTTTTTTAACGACATCGTATCGCTATTCACCCCCCCCCTCTAGCGACACTTTCGATCCAACAATTGGTATCAGAGCCATGGTCCATGTCAAGCCATGAACCTCGAATGAAGGAAGTTGAGCTCCCACGTCCGGATCAAGAGAACCAGACATTAGGAAGGAAGTCTAGTTGGGTCGGGGGGACCGAACAACTGGCAGGAAGTCCTGGTGGGTTGAAGATCGGACATCAAGCAGAGAAAATCCTTCGAGGAGGGATAGGCTTGAGGGGGGGCCCAATGTGGTCCTTCGTTTGAGGGGGGGATTGTTGGAAGTATGGGGAATACAATCAAAGTCCCACATTGGTAAGACATGGAAAAGATCATGTGCTTATAAGAAAAAAGATATCTCTATTGGTATGAGGCCTTTTGGGTAAAGCCCAAAAACAAAACCATGAGGGCTTGGGCCCAAAGTGGACAATATCATACCATTGTGGAGATATGTGGATCTTATATGCACTAACAATTATCTCCCCCTTTTTGATTCATGGCAAACCGACACAAAAGTTAAGGAAAAATTAAGCATAACAGTAAGCTAGCATAATGATTAAGCATGAATGAGCTAGCATAAAGATTAAATATGAATGAGCTAGCATAATGATTAAATATGAATGAGCTAGCATAAAGATTAAATATGAATGAGCTAGCATAAAGATTAAATATGAATGAGCTAGCATAAAGATTAAATATGAGTGAGAAATATTATTGTTTCAAGTTCTCCCCTTTGAGGTAACCTCCCCCTTGACCGAAGGTGAGTTCTTGAAAAATAATTTTTACTCCCCCTTAATAGTTGCTTAAGTAAACGGAATTACTTAATATAAAAGGTAATAATTTTGTTTACTTTCTTCCTTACTTTTGTGACTTTCTCCCCCTTTTGCCTTAACTCAAAAAGTTTGTAAATATATTTTAAGGTTTGTAAGTCCAAGCAAGTTCCCAATATAAATATATATATTTTTTTTTAAAATAATAATAAGCTTGAAAATATGTTCATCTAAAATGTACAACTCCGGTTGGACTTGATTGATATAGAATGATCAATAAGTCTTGAAGGAGTTGATTAATTTTAAATAATTATACTCCATGGTTCATGTCGATGCACCAATCTACATCCGAACTGTGAGTAAGGTCCTAACATCTCACGCCTCACGTGGCTAAGTACACAAACACATTAGTCCTATGTGTTGTGAGATGTGTTGGCTCCTTAAATCTATAGGTATATGATTTCTAAGGTAAGACTTAGGCTAATTTCATAAAAAGAAGCAAAAGTAGAGTACATATATAGAAAAATTTAAATCCTACTCTATTACGCACATACCTAACTTTCGTCTTAATAAACTAAATTCGGCTTCGGGTAGTGGTTTGGTGAAGATGTCCGCTAGGTTTGATTTGGACTCAACATACTCTAGTTGTATAGTTCCATTAGTTACATGTTCCCTAATGAAGTGGTGTTTAACTTCTATATGTTTTGTCCTAGAATGACATATTGGATTTTTAGTTAAGTTAATTGAACTAATGTTATCTATGTAGGTTTTAATGTTGTTAAAGATTAAGCTAAAGTCTTGGAGAGTGTGCTTCATCCACAGGAGCTGAGAGACACACTCACCCATCGCAACGTATTCGGCTTCGGTGGAGATTTGACTAAGGTTTCGATATGAAGCTCTAGTTTGAACCCCTAAATTTGGATCACCTATAACTTGATTGATAGGATGATTTGTTTGAGTCTTAGTGTGACTCGGGTTAGGGTCATCTATCACTTGGTCGATAGGATGACTTGGGTTAGGACGAGATTCAAGTTCAAGATCAGAGTCGGGTTCGCTATAAGTTGATTTGCTAGTTGGTTTTGTTAAGGATTGAACGGGTTCGTGTCCTTCGTCGAAAACTATATTAATGGTTTCTTCGACTCTAAGAGTGTAGGATCAATGGAATTACTAAAGGGTTGTTTGTAAGTTTTTAAACCTAAATCATCTCACCAATATCTACATGATCAAAACATGTTATTCCTATGTGTTACTGTGAGATGACTTTCAATTTTACTTGATTAATTTTAACCAACATTAGGTTAGATTCGGATTTAGTCTAAGCTCATCAAGTAATCTTTTCAAGAGATTAGCTTCCAGGTCGTGGCGAGGCACAGAGGCCTTCTTTGATCGGAACAACGACCACTTCCTTAGACAAAGCTAATTTCAAGAAATTGATAACTCGACTTACTTGAGACTACGTCTTGGTCTAACTAGTTATTTTTGAAAAGAGGCTCCCGAGGCTCAATCTTTCGTAGGATTTTAGTTGGTTTATTTTTGAAAAGAGGCTCCCCAGGCTCAATCTTTTTGAGGATTTTAGTTGGTTATGAGTCCTATCTAACCATTCTAAAAATAAAGGAAAAACTAAGCATGCAATTTCTAAGACTTAACAAAATACATTTTGTATTGGCTCCCCCTGGACCATTGAATCGAGTGGGTCTATTCACATAGTGAATTTGGTCCTTGGGAACCCAATACATGTTAGATCCTAAAGTTGAAATCAAAGTGGTCTTAGGGACCCATGCTTGGACATTTTTCTTATGTTGATTTACTATAGACATATATGACTTATTGGTTGTATTTGAGTTAAACCCGAGTCCGGCCTTGTTGTACACGGCCCTTTGTGATCCAAGTAAGAGGTCAAGTCCCTTGGATCCCAAAGTGAACCTTTCCAACGTGTTCCTAAGGTCTTCGACTTGTGTTTTCAAAAGCGAGTTCTCAACTTCAAGCTTTTCAACTGGAGTTGAGTCCTCCTCTTGAATACGAGTAGTCGAAGAGGTTAGGGAGACCTCATGTTTGAGAAGGTTAACCTCCTCAATTAGGGTCTCGACCTTGGACTCGGACTTAGCTAGTTTCTTATTTAAAAATTTAATTGCACCATACAAAGTATTAAGTAACGCCCGACTTACCCTTAATGATTCTTTTGAACCGGATACGGATCCGTGGCTTGTCTTGAATGGAAGCTCATCATCGGATTCGGACTCGGACTCTTCTTCGGTTTCGGAGTCGTGCTCGGTCGGCTCGGCCATTAGAGCTTGGATATCGTCTTCTTCCTCCGAGGGTGGCTTGCTTGGGGGCTTCTTCTTCTTGGAACCTGCAACTAACGCAATACTCTTCTCGGCCTGGACCACGTTAGTTTGCTCATGTAATTCAAGTTCCGAAAACAATTCGTCTAACCTAATCTTAGAAAGGTCCTTGGAGACCTTGTAGGCATCGACCATGGATGCCCACAAGGTGGTCCTAGGAAACGAGTTAAGAGAATACCTGATAAGGTCGCGATCCTCGACCTTTTGTCCGATGGCATGGAGTGGGTTGACGATGTCTTGGATACGAGCATGTAGTTGAGTTGCGGTCTCGTTTTCCTGCATTTTCAAGTTATACAATTTATTTAGAAGTAAATCTCTTTTACATACCTTCGTGTCGTCGGTGCCTTCGTGTAGTTCCACTAGCTTGGTCCATAAGTCCTTTGCACTAATGAAGGGGCCGACGCGGTTGAACTCTTCCTTGGACAACCCACATTGCAAGATTTGAGTTGCCTTGGCATCGGCTTCTACTTGTTTTTTCATGGAATTTGACCATTGATCGTAACCCAAAGATTCACCATCTTCATTAATAGGAAGTGTGAAACCGGTTTGGATTACGATCCACATCTCGATTTGGGTTTTAAGAAAGCATTCCATCCGACCCTTCCAATAACGAAAGTCATTACCGTTGTAAAACGGCGGTCGGGCGGTGCTAAACCCTTCGAGATGGGCCATTTAAAAACAAGAAGAAGAACGACGAAAAGAATCTTGCAAAACACACACGGAAAGAATATTCCAAGACTTTCGTCTTGGATTAGTAGTGCGGGAAGTAAAAAAAGATATATAAAATGTAACTTGCAAAAAGAAATAAACAATCAAATGCGAATGTCGTTGAAGTTCCGGAGGACAACCTTACTCGGGATCTAACCCGAAGGACAACCTTATCCGGATCCTAAAGCCTCTAATGCAATTCTATATGTAGGAGAAGATAAGCAAGTGAAATAATTATACGAAAACAGAAATAAATAAATAAAAAATCTGTAAAAAAAAGAAAAACAAAGCTAGATTGGTGGTTTCACCGAATCTTAGCGCCCCCGGCTCTGATACCAATTGTTAGTGCATATAAGATCCACATATCTCCACAATGGTATGATATTGTCCACTTTGGGCCCAAGCCCTCATGGTTTTGTTTTTGGGCTTTACCCAAAAGGCCTCATACCAATAGAGATATCTTTTTTCTTATAAGCACATGATCTTTTCCATGTCTTACCAATGCGGGACTTTGATTGTATTCCCCATACTTCCAACATTATCTAGCCCGAATACACGAGACTCCATTTTCCTAGCATACTATCATCTTGCCGCATCCTGGTATAATGTTATCAAGCATTGACGAGTTATAGTCCTATCTAACCATTCTAAAAAAAAGTTTAGGTTATCAGATATACTGTTTTGGTATTAGCTCCCCCTGGATAATATGGTCTGGTCAAGTAATGAACTTGAACCTGGGGAATCCAAAACCTATTGGTCCTTATATGTGAGTTTAATAAAGTTTTCGGGACCCACGCTTAGACTCGATGATGACTATGGTTTACGATAGACATGTAAGATATATTCATAGTCTTTGAGCTATATCCGAGTCCGACTCTGTTGTACACGACTCTCTGAGTTCCAAGAAGTCGGTTAAGATTCTTGGACCCCGTCGAAAACTTGTTCAACCGAGCTTCGAGCTCTTGGACTTGTCCTTACAAGAGAGAGTTCTCTTCTTCGAGTTTTTCAACTCGAGTTGAGTCCTCCTCTTGAACTCGACTAGTCGAAGAGTTTAGAGGTGTCTCTTGTTTGAGGGTTTCAACCTCCTCAACCAAGGACTCGACCCTAGACTTGGATTTAGCTAATTTCCTAGTTAGCAATTTAATTGTATTGTAAAGCGTATGAATTAGTGAGTGGCTAACCTTAATTTTCCCTTTTTGTCCGGCTTTGAGTTGCTTCTCAAAGTAGTCCTCGAGTTCGGAGTCGGTGTTGTAATTGGATTCGGATTCGGACTCTGACTCGGACTCTTCGGGTCTTGCTATGCACGCAATGCCGACGCCTTCTTCGTTGTCCCATGTTGCATGAAAAGCCATCTTTTGATTTGATTTGAATTGTGCCCTCTTTTGGTTCTTTAGTTCCCTTCGAACGATCTTCCACACTACGTTCACAATTGCTTCCACCTCTTCGAATTCGGACTCTGATTCATCTTCGGGTTCGAGTCCATCTTCTTGCCTGGTAGATGGCTTTCTTCTTTGTTCTGCAAATAGAGCAATACCTTTCTCGGCCCGGACCATGTTAGTCTGCTCGTGAAGTTCAAACTCGAAAAATAACTCGTCTAACCTAAGCTTCGAAAGGTCCTTAGAGACCTTGTAGGCATCGACCATGGATGCCCACAAGGTAGTCCTAGGAAATGAATTAAGAACGTACCTTAGAAGGTCGCGGTTTTTGATCTTGTGTCCGATAGTGTGCAGGCCGTTGATAATGTTCTGGACGCGGACGTGTAGTTGCGTCGTCGTCTCGTGTTCCTGCATCTTAAGGTTATACAATTTATTAAGTAGTAAGTCACGCTTACTTACCTTCGCGTCGTTATTCCCTTCGTGTAGTTCTATGAGTTTTGTCCACAGATCTTTTGTGCTTGTGAAGGGTCCGATGTGGTTGAGCTCTTCTTTGGACAAACCACACTGCAACATTTGAGTCATCTTTGCATCGGCTTCGATTTGTCTCTTGGTTGCAGTGGTCCACTTGTGAAAGTCCGTGGGTTCGCCTTGATCATTGGTGGGTAGAGAAAAGCCGGTTTGGATGATTATCCAAGACTCAACTTGTGTTTTTAGAAAACACTCCATCCAACCTTTCCAGTAACAGAAATCATCTCCGTTAAAGAACGGAGGTCGGACGGTGTTGTACCCCTCAATGTGGGCCATTTGGAAGGAAAACCTTGCACACAAAATAATAAAAGAAAACACAAAAAAGGTTCCAAGACTTTGCCTTGGATTAGCAATGTAGGAAATGAAAAGAAACAAAAGGAATATACGAGAAATAACCAACTAAAATCAAAGATGAACACTTAAAACCTTTGATGTCCCTGAAATAGTACTAAACGTTGGTTTTTGGGGATGAATACAGCTTGTTACATGAGTAAACCCTTGTAATAATGTAGATCTCTCAGAGAGCTTCATTTTGGTAGGTAGCCCGTTTTGTGGGTCAACTTGTACAAAAAGTTATGCCCATTTTACCGTCGGCTACTTCAAAAGCGAATACTTGCAAAACAAAACCAAAAGAAGAGTACCAAGACTACGTCTTGGATTAGTAGTGGGGAGAAAATTTAAACAAACAAAAAACAAATATGAAAAAAAGGCTAGATTGGTGGTTTCACCAAATCTAAGCGCCCCCGGCTCTGATACGAATTGTGGGATCGAAGCGGATCGCTAGAGGGGGGGTGAATAGCGATAAAAGCTTTTCACAGTTGGTTCAGCAATTGAACTGATCCTTGGCCGGTTTAACTGATGGCTCAACAATTGAACTGATTCTTGGGCGGTTGAACTGATTGCCAGACATTTCGACTGTAATAAAGAGTTAGCTCGAAATATAAGTGAATTCGACGACCACTTGTCGTCCGATCTCAACATAGACCTTCCATGGGAAGTCTTTGTCGGATCGTCGCCTAAGGATGTCCCCGTATGAAGAACTCGACCTTACTTACGCTCACTCACACGAGCTTACCTCAATATTTTCCTTTGAAGCCTTGCATTCGGTCTCCACCTGATTCCTTCAACTCCCTCCAAAGTCCTTCGGGTGTCGCCTAACCACTACGGTTCTCTCCGAGTGTCACTGACCTTCGACTTAGCTTAGCATTTCTGCATACTTGATTCAGCTCGTGAGATAACAATGTAATCTTAACTTTGCGTCTTTGTCATAATCAAAACACAGGTTCGATCATCTGGTGCCCCTGCACCAACACTATTTTTATTGAGATGACTTCCGAACAAATTTCCAGGGAGAAGGATATTGAGAAGCAGATGTCCCAAAGTAAGCAGCCGAAACAGAATTCAACAAATCAAACTCCGAAGAAGCATGATAAAAAAGGAGCTACTCGAGGTACCACAGAGGGCTCATCTAGATCGCAAAAAGGGAAGTGCCCAACTTCTGAGTATTCTGGACGGTCTCAGAAGAGTTGTAAGGGCAAGAACAGGAATGGGTGTTATAGATGTGAATCTGAAAGCCACAAAGTTCCAGAGTGTCCCTTGGAGCAGCATGTTTGCTGTTATTGCAAGCATCCAGGGCATACTAGTCGAGAGTGTACTTTGAGAGAACATTTGGATTTTGTAGATAGCTCCAACCAGGGGAACAAGTCTTGCAAGCAATGCAAGAGAGGACGACACAAAGACACAAATGTATGGTCAAGTAGCAAGTACCTCCCTCACAAGCAGAAGATCGGTGCCTCTTCTGATTTACTATCCAGGGGTACTTGCACAGTAGTTTTTACCAGCTAGCTCTCAGGGGTATATTATGTCTTCGCAGTTGACTCAGTCTTCAGTACCACAGAGCCAGATGCAACCTGAGTGGAGGCACTCTACTACTTCATCAGGGATGAAACTGTCAAATGTGGAGGTTGTACATGTTTATGCTATAACTAGAGAGGAGGCACAGCGGGCTAAGGGATTAGTAATACGAGGTATGTTTTTAGTTTATTCCATATATGTTGATACTTTGATTGATAACGGTAGTTCACATTCATTCATATCTAGAATATTCTTGGGTAGAGTTGGAAGGATTCCGATGGTCCATTCTTGTGGGTTAGTAGTATCTTTGCCATCATGAGAAGTGCTGTCTAGCCATCAAGAAATCAAAGGATGTCCCTTGGATTTCGATGGGCATATCCTTACGGTGGACCTTTAGGTGTTAGAGATGGTGGAATTTGACATCATTCTCGGTATGGATTGGTTCGCTACTTATTATGGTACAATGGATTGTAGAGCAAGAGTAGTGACTTTTCGACCACCGGATCAACCTACATGGAAATTTGTTGGCACTAGAGATGATGGAGTGTCCATTATATCTGTGTTACAAGCTCAGAAACTCTTGTCTCATAGTTATCAGGGCTACTTACTGTCTCTCGTCAAAGTTGAGAGCGAGGGACTACCACCCCTCTCTAGTGTGCAGGTAGTCTGAGAGTATCCAGATGTGTTTCCTGATGAACTTCCAGGCTTGCCACCTACTAGGCAAGTGGATTTTCCGATAGAGGTGATTCCAAGAACTGCGCCGGTATCGAAAACTCCTTATCGGATGGAACCAAATGAGTTGAATGAACTTAAAGTACAACTGCAGGAGTTGTTGGATAAGGAATTTATTTGCTCTAGTGTTTCACCATGGGGAGCTCCAGTACTTTTTGTTAAAAAGAAAGATGGATCGTTGTGGTTATGCATTGATTATCGGCAATTGAATGTGGTAACATTTAAGAACAAATATCCACAGCCGAGGATAGAGGATATGTTTGATCAGCTCAAGGATACATGTGTGTATTCTAAGATTGATTTACATTCAGGCTATCATCAGCTTAGAGTAAGGGATGAGGATGTATAGAAGACAACATTTCGCACTCGTTATGGACATTACCAGTTTCTGGTAATGTCGTTTGGGCTTACTAATGCTCCGACCGCATTTATGGATTTGATGAACCCGATATTCTTGAGGTATCTGGATCAGTTTGTTATTGTGTTCATAGATGATATTTTGATATATTCCCGATCTGAGGGAGAGCATGAACATCATCTTTGAATAGTGTTGGAGAGGTTGTGACTGGAGCAGATGTATGGAAAGTTTTGTAAATGTGCCTTCTGGTTATCCTCAGTGGGTTTTCTTTGACACGTGGTGTCTAACAGAGGTATTTCAATAGATCCTCAGAAAATCAAGGTGATTACCAGTTCGGAGCATCCAAAATCAATTCAGAAAGTCCGTAGTTTCCTTGGTTTAGCCGGGTATTATCATAAATTTGTGGAGAGATTTTCCAGGATTGCCATGCCACTTACTCGCTTGAGCCAGAATGGGATCAAGTTCACTTGGTCAGAGACTTGTAAAGTTAGCTTTTAGTAGATTAAGCAGCAGCTAATTTCTGGACCAGTGTTAGTGATTCCTTTTGGTGTTGAAGGGATGGTACTATATACTAATGCTTCTATCCAAGGGTTGAGAGCAGTGCTGATGCACTGCGACCGTGTGGTATCTTTTGCCTCCCGACAACTAAAAGATCACTAAAGGAATTACCCTATGCACAATTTGGAATTTGCAACCATTATTTTGTTCCTTGAAAATATGGAGACATTATTTATATGGTATTACTTTTGAGACCTACACAGACTATAAAAGATTGAAATATCTATTCACACAGAAAGAACAGAAACTGAGACAAAGGTGGTGGACGGAATATCTGAAGGATTACAACTGCACAATTCTTTATCATCCGGGAAAAGCTAAGGTAGTAGCAGATGCATTGAGTAGGAAGTCATGGGGGATTCTAGCCAGTCATTGGATAGCAGTTACTCATCTTGTTCGGCAGTTCTTGGAGTTAGGATTGTCTGAACATGGTCAAACTTCCTAGAAAGTATTAGTTTCTATGGTTGCCCAATCCACTACTACTAAGAAGATCAAAGAAGCACAAGTTAGCGATCAGCATCTACAGTTCTTGTGCAACATAATAGGCTAAGAACAACAGAAGGATTTCTTGAGTGATGAGAATGGAGTACTTCGTTTTCATGGATGATTAGGTGTTCTGGACACGCATCTAGTTAAGGAAGAGTTGTTACGGGAAGCACATCATTCGAGATTTGTTATACACCCTGGTGGTACTCAGATGTACCGAGAATTAAAACAATTATACTGGTAGAACAGTATGAAGAAAGGCATTGTAGATTTTGTTGCTCGATGTTTAGTATGCCAGCAGGTAAAGGCAGACCATCAGAAACCGGCTAGGTTTCTTCATGAAATTCCAATTCCGGAATGGAAGTGAGAGCATATGACTATGGATTTCTCCACGGGATTGCCCAAAACCCATAAAGGACATGATGCGATTTGGGTGATTGTGGGTCGATTATCCAAATCCGCCCATTTCCTTCATATCAGTGGGACGGACTCATTGGATCATCTAGCGAGTTATACTATGGAGAGATTGTCAAGCAGCATGGAGTGCCTTTGAGTATCATATCCGATAGAGACCTACAATTTACCTCACGATTTTGGCAGTCTTCAGCAGGCCATGGGCACAGAGCTTCGACTCAGTACAACATTTCATCCACAGACAGATGGATAGTCTGAGGGTACCATTCACACCTTGGAGGATTTGTTGAGATCTTGTGTCATGGATTTTGGAGGCAGTTGGGAGGATCATGTTCACTTAGTTGAATTTACCTATAAAAATAGTTACCACTCTTCTATACAAATGACTCCTTTCGAGGCCTTATATGGTAGACCCTGCAGATCTCCTGTGTTGTGGGAGGAAGTTGGGGAACGATAATTGTTGGGGCCATAGAGTATTCAGCATGATGTGGAGTTAGTGCGAGCCATCAGACGACGAATATCGGAGGCATAGAATCGACAGAAGAGTTACGCAGACCGGAGGTGAAGGTCTTTGTAATTCTCAATAGGGGATCATGTATTTCTGCGTGTTTCACCAACAAAAGGAGTTAAAAGATTTGGGCTAAAAGGAAAATTAGCTCCACGCTATATTAGTCCGTTTGAGATATTGGAGATGATTGGGGGTGTGACTTACCAATTGGCTTTACCTCCGATACTTTCGAGTGTTCATAATGTATTTAATATTTCTATGATGAGGAAATACGTGTCACATTTTGATCATGTTCTGAAAGAGGTACCGATTCCACTTCAGCCTAATGTGACTTATGAGGAGATTCCAGTGCGAATTCTTGGTTGCAAGGAGCGTCAGTTGCAGAACAAAACCATACAACTTGTAAAGGTAGGATGTCAACATCATACTGATGAGGAGGCTACGTAGGAGCTGGAAGATACTATTCGAGCTCGGTACCCTCATCTGTTCACTTGAGGTATGTGGTGGTTCAGAAATTTCTTGAATTCTCACATTTAAGAATGAAATTTTTGACGAAATTTTATTAAGTGGGGGAGAATGTAAAATATGAAAATAAATAAATAAATATATATATATATATATATAGATGTTTAATGTAGATTGGGGTTTAATTGGGAATTGGGTTTAACTTATGTTGAACTTACCTAACTTTGGCTCAGCCCAAAGCCGATGGACGACATGAAAAGGAGCCAAGCCCCGATCGTGAATTCCTCACTTGCGCGATTTTCCTTTTCTCTTCCTCACCACAAACTTGCTTCTCCCGAGCATTTCTTAGTCGCTTCTCGTTATTGCCCAGCCGCCCTTCTCTTCATCCGTCGTTGACTCCTCGCCGTCCTACATTTCCTTGCCACCATTTTTTTTCCTCGAGCAGGTTTTTCCCGGTTGCAGCGCCTCTTGCAGTCTCCTTCGTGTTCTCTGGTTACGCCTTCCGTCTACCTCTCTACCTTTTCATCTCCTCCATTGTGGTAGATGTTTTCCGGTGGGAAATCTGGCTGGAGGGAAACAAAGCAGACCTCCTCACGTTCACTTATTCTTTGAAGTGGTTGCCTGCCAATGCCTTCTCTCTCGATGGAAGATCTGGCGAAGGGGGGAGGGGGGGAGAACGCTGATCGAGCTTGAGTCGAGTGGAAGCTCTTCTTTGGGAGCGAGTGAACTGCCGGTTGAGGGGATTCGCTGCTGACCGTCATGGTAGCTTGGTAAGAGTCGATCTTCTTCTTATCTTTGATGGGATCGAAATTCCCTACTATGAGTTTCCTTGGTTGAGCGAGGATCTGTGTTTTGTTAGTGATCATGAGCGTAGATTGCTCCGGTGAACAGAGGATAAAGGAAGGTTGCGGACGAGGGATTTCAAAGGGCGGTAAGGTGTGATTTACCCTTCTCTTTTCATCTGTAATTGCTATATTTTTTGGTGTGTCGATGCTTTTGGTGTCTGATGGGTTTCCTGTCGATAGAGCAAGTTGTATGAGGCTGCTATTGGAGTGGTACCGGCTATGATTGGATGGATGAAGTCGGTTGCGATGAGGGTTCCAATTAGGGTTGGTTTGTGATAATAGAGCGCAGCGACGATGAATCGCTACTATCAATTTAATTACCAAACCCTTTCTATGCCAAAGTAGCATAGAGACTGGCCCGGATCGTCTCCCAAGGAAGATAACGGTGTAAGTCGGCTCTAGAACTTGAGCACTCGCCAATCCGGTTGATTTCTTGTTGAAGGAGAACATTGAAGAAATGGTGGTTGGCTTTTGAATTTGCAAGGTGCTTCTCTCTTTGCTTCTTTGACCATCTTGATTTCTCTAATGGCTCCCCTTCTTCATCCCTATGAACTTTGAAACCATTTTCCATGATTAACATTATTTCAAATTCTATTTCGAAGAATACCTCCATCCATTTCTTCCACCAAGAGAAGTCACCTTCAAATTTGGGTGGATGGATATTGGAGTCAGCCATTTCATTGATTGTTGCGGCGGTGAGTCTGGTGACAATCTCCTCCTCTGATACCACTTGTTGGACAATTTTGGCTCAGCAAGAAGGGAGATTGAATAACCCCGATGTCGTAGATGGAAATCACTCGGGTCTTAATCATCTACAAGAATAATTAGCATAGCGGAATATACTAAAATAAAACAATTAAGACTAAAGACAAAGATTAAGAGATGCAGACACTAACAAAAGATGTAACATGGTTCACGACCCATGCCGCTAATCCGCGGATGATTCATAGAGAGAATCACTCCCCAACTCAAATCACTAATCTCTCCTTTAGCTTAAACAAGGAGGAGGTAACCTCTTTACAATAATTCACACCCTCTTATAATAGAATAGAAGCAAGCACAAGGAAGAGGAGTAGAAAACATTTAAGGCACTTGGGAGTATGAATGAGAGTTAAGCATTAACCTCTCCAAGGCACCCAAGGCCTCCTCTTATAAAGAGGAAGCCATTCTTCCTGTTGGACATGCAGTAGTCGACTGATGTATGCCAACAGTTGACTGTTGTTGTAGCTTTCTTCTCACAACATCATCCACGTTGGCATCCAACCAACGGATAACCCAACAGTCGACTGATCGAACCATCAGTCGATTGCTCTAAGCAATCAGTCGACTCAAAATGGTTTTGTGCTCGTGACACCCTTGAGCAGACGACTGTCATTCCTTGATAGTCAATTGAAGGTGCAGCAGTCGACTACCAAACCCTTGCAGTCGACTGCTGGGCAAGAATCCCATCAAACAAAAGCCAATCGATTTCTCTCTACTTGGATCAGTTAACTGCTATCTATAGCAGTCGACTGGTGTCAAGTAAAACCTCAAACAAACACTTGATTGAGCATCCTACGGCCGAGTAAACCTCAAACCACCTTTTTAAGCAAATGACACTTCCATTCGTCGGGTAGAAACCTCAAACTCATGTTTGAGCATTCGACTTATCAAATTATCGGGTAAAACATCAAACACAAGTTTGAGTGTTCGACTTGTCGGGTAAAACCTCAAACCATAGTTTGAGTGCCAGACATTAGACTTAGCCATTCGGCCAAGTTCACCTATGAGCTACCCTGTCTCGGGTTACAATCGCTCAATCTCTCATCTTCCTATAGAGTCCCTCACCGAAGATCTTTTCGTCCGGCCACATCCCTCGAATGCACTAAGACCACGGCTCTTCCAGTGCCATCCTTCGTGTCTCATCCAAAAGTTTGCTTCCTTTGGCTTCACTCCAATGCTCCTCGTCCGGCGGTCACTCGGATGCACCAAGCATATGACTTCAACAATGCCATCCTTCACCGACTTAAAGACCCGAGCTATGAGATGGTGAAATCGCCAATGCTTTCATCAAGTCAACCATGTGTTATTCACTTAAGTCCTGCACAACTTAAACACGCACATCAAATCACATAAACAACCTAACTTAAAACCTTTGCCACATACATCAAAACAAAACCATACTTGGGTTGATTGCCCTAACAAAACATGCTTCTCACGAGCTTTTCTCAGCCACTTCTTGTTATTGCCAAGCCGCCCTTCTCTTCACTCGTCATTGACTCCTCGTCGTCCTGCATTTCCTCCCCAATATTTTTTTTCTCAAGCAAGTTTTTCCCAGTTGTAGCGCCTCTTCAGTGTCCTTCGTCTTCTCTAGTTGCACCTTCCATCTACCTCTTTGCCTTCTCATCTCCTTCACCGTGGCAGATGTTGTCCGATGGGAAATCCAGCTAGAGGGAAAGAAAGCATACCTCCTCACCTTCTCTTCTTCTCCGAAGTGGTCAGCTGCCAATGCTCTCTCTCTCGGTGGAAGATTCGATTGGGGGGGGGGGGGAGAATGTCGATCGGGCTTGAGTCGGGTGGAGGCTCTTCTTTGGGAGTGAGTGAGTTGTCGGTTGATGGGATTCACTATCGACCATCATGGTAGCTAGGTAAGAGCTGATCTTCTCCTTCTCCTGGTTGGGATCAAAATTCCCTGCTGTGATTTTCCTTGGTTGAGCATGGATCTGTGTTTGGGCAGTGATCGTGAGCACCGATTGCTCCAGTGAACAGGGGATAAAGGAAGGTTGCGGCCAAGGGATTTCTAAGGGTGGTAAGTTATGATTTACCCTTCTCTTTTCATCTATAATTGTTGTATTTTATAGTGTGTCTATGCTTTTGGGGTCTGATGGGTTTTCTATCGATAGAGCAAGCTATATGAGGCTACTATTGGAGTTGTACCGCCTGTGAATGGGTGGATGAAGCTGGGTTGCGATGAGGGTTCCAATTAGGGTTGGTCAGATCCCTATATTGGTGTAACTATGGACTGTGAAGGGCTATGGGTGTGAGATGTGAGGGCTGAGATGGTGAATTTGGTGTATGGAGTTGAATGTTGTAGGTTAGTATATTTGCTAATAGGAAATGGTGGGCTTACTTATTGTGTTAAAGCTAGGATTATATGGGATATAAGATCAAAATTTTATCAAGCATTTGACTAGTTGATTTGAATACGAAATTAGTTTAGGATTAAATTTGACAATTGATCAGAGCATAAGATGTAACAATAGTTTATATTCTTTGTAGGACATGGATATGAGGCAGGACTGCGGTCATGAAGATTTTATTGTCACGAGTTTCTTATCAGGTGGGTAATTTCCTACCCAAGTAAGGTAGTAGCTAATCCTGATGCATGTGATTTCACATTGATGTCACTAAGATCCTGACTCCACTCTAGTTTTTTTTTCTGTTGCTTGATACTTGTCTTTGCACTTTATAATGCTCTGTCATTGTCGTTCATTTCCTTCATCATTGTTATGAATTACAAATGTTATGGTATGTGGACCTATAGTGGTTTACCCATGTGTACGTAGCAAAGTTCGGTTGTAGATCTAAATCGTGCAATTTAGATAAATCATCCGAGGGTTGGTGACGTAAAGTTAATTTTTATATCATATGCTTTTGTTGCATATATGTGTATTATAGATCATGTATTTATGTATGGTCGTGTGGTTTGTCAATAAAGTGTCGCTACGGACTGGAGGTCCTAGCTTGGTTGTTGTCAGTTGTGTATGCCTCTCTTTAGGATAGAGAGTGTGTTTTGGACTTATGTATATGTGGTTGTGCATTCATTCCATTTACATACATGCTGACGACTTGGTCTCCCTTGTGGTTGAGAGGGTCGTCAATCATCCTGCCTCCCCGATTTCTCGTGGTAGGACTAATTGGTGTGATGGAAGAGCATTTGTTGTGCCGTACTCGTTCACTATTGATAGTGGTAGTTGGAGTAGCATGCAGTTTCCCTTGGTGTGTGGCACTTCATGATTCATGGGTAGTGATAGTCAGAGTGGCCAGCAGCAGGGACCACCATTGTGTAGCCTATTATTTTTTTAGCTCAATGCTACTTGTTCATACTTCCCACTCGGCCACTCGAGAGTAGTGGTTGTTGTTGAGTTGGGACAGTTGTCATGTCGTACCACCTAGGCCACACTGGGGGTGTGCCAGCGAGTAGGGTGTGCAGGCATGACCATGCATCTGCATTGTTGTGGTTGATGGAGTTTGCATATATATATATATATATATATATATATATATATATATATGGATGAGTGTGGTAAGTATATAGCTATGTTTGTTGTATTTGGTTGTACATCATCTTTCATTCTACATGCATATTCTACATGTTTGTCTATAAGATACCAGTGTAGAGTTGGTTGGACTATTGTATACCTTGGACTAGTATCATGATGTGACATGGGATGGACAAGTTTCATTGTTGTATTTAACATAGAATGTTAGTAAGGTGGTTTGTTGATTACAGAGATAGAATTACACTACCATATCGTATGTGTTATATTGTAGTATATATGCTCAGGTTGTATGAGTTGCATCATTGCAGACCTTCAGGTATGTCACTACCTTATGTTGCTTTAGTTGATCAGTTGGTTATATAGTAGTTATATCATACTGGTGTAGATCTGTTGTAGCTTTACACAGTATATTGTCGATTATCATATGATATCTGATATGCATGCACTATTTTCCTTATTACCGGTGAGTTTATACTCACCACCATAGACCCTGGGTTTTCTTGTCCCCCAGGTAACAGGAAGCCGACTTCGTGATGGGCTTGGGGCATCACTGGCTGATATCATCTCATCTTACTTCCGAGGGTCCTGACTTTTGATTTATTTTTCCTTTAGTTTCGGATGTTTCTTATTATGAACTAGGATTCATATGGTAGATTGTATGGTTGGACCTTTATTGGTATTCACACATGTCATTTCGGATTTGTTGTTGTATTTTCTTTATGTTGTGGTCAGTCTTACCGGTATGCAGTAATGTCGAGTTTTTAACTCTATTGGATGATTTTCGTTGTGACTTTGGTTATATATATTTATATGTTGTGTGGTTGTGGCCAAAAGACTTTGTATTAACAGGGTATTGCATTGTCATATAGGGGAGATGTTGTCCATTTATCGGGCTAGGCATACTCTCGTGGTGTGACAATTTTATTGGTATCGGAGCCAAGGTTCCAATGCCTTGCAATAATGTTTTTTTCATTGAGTTTGGATTCTCGTGAGTCGATTTGTTTTGGTTTTGGTTTTGTGAGATGGGATCGACAACAGCATGAGCTCCGAGCATCACGAAGTGAGAATTCATGATACCTTATATTCTGGTTAGATACTTATTTGAATTGTTCAGTAGGTGTTGACAGACAGAGATATGAAACCTGTTCAGACTCATATTAGGGGTCATCTACCAAGGCGACCAGCCCGAGTTGTGGGACATGAGACTGCTATGATTGAGCTTGTTACTCAGGAACAACCTCGTCATCCCCATACTAGAGGTTCAGAGTCTCAAGATCCGTATATACCACCCACTATGTTGGTACCTACAGATTCTAGTTGACTCAATAATAAAGCACGGATACATGTATTGGTGCATTCGGCCTAGGATCGACTAACTCTGTTCTGAGGGGAGTTTGATCCTTGGATCACCTGTTCATGGCTGGATAAATTGGAGGACACTTTCAAGTATGTTTATTGTACGGACGAGGAAAAAGTGGTCTTAGCTGCATACCGCCTTTGTGATCAGGTTGTTACTAGGTGGAAGATGCAGAAAACCCTACTCGGGGAGTGTTAGATTACATGGTCAATTTTTTGAGATGCTTTCTGGAGAAAATATTTTTCTTCTGCATTCTCTATATGGCTCATCGTAAGGAGTTCTTGAGCTTGAAGCAAGGTGACTGATCGATTATAGAGTATAACGTGGAGTTTACCAGACTTGTGGAGTTCTTCCCTCATCTGGTAACTCAGGAGAGAGATCTGATGTTCCAGTTTACTAAGGGTCTAGTTGTAAATATTTGAGCCAGAATGTCGGGATCTTCAATCAACTTGTACAGAGAGGCTTTGGATTGAGCAATTTGTTGGATCGAAGTGGATCGCTAGAGGGGGGTGAATAGCGATAAAAGCTTTTCTTTAGTTTCATTCATTAAAACCCGAGTAGACAATTAATTGCAGTGGAAAGATAAATGATAAATAAAAGGAGACAAATGGTTTTTTACTTGGTTCGTAGCCTTCGGCTACTACTCCAAGGCCCTAACGGTCCTAGACTGTGTACGGAGGGAAATTCACTAAAACACTCCTCCTCGTTGGAGGTAGGAGTTAGACGATTACAAAAACCTTCGAAAGCAAAAGATGGAGAGACAAACCGTCTCTTCTATTAATGTAAAATGCAACGATAGAAAACCTCGATAAAAAAGAATTGCAGTAGTAAAGAGATGACCAAATAAAATTATACCAACAACTAAGAAATATAAATTAAGCTACGGTTGTTGGTTGCACTTCGTCGTTGTAGAGTCGTCGAAGAGTCGTAGCATTGCGGAGGCTTTTGAGCACTTAGAGATTGATGAAAAACCCTAGGAAAGGCCCTTCTTTTATAGCCCTTGAGCCCCTTTTCGAGAAGATGTTCAACCAATAGGAATTGGGAACAAGGCTCCTTGAAAAATGGTGATAAAGCTTGACTCCTCGAGGCTGATTTTTGACCATCGGTTGAACTGATTTCTTGGCCGGTTGAACTGATGGCTCAGCAGTTGAACTGATCCTTGGCCGGTTTAACTGATGGCTCAGCAGTTGAACTGATCCTTGGGCGGTTGAACTGATTTCCAGACATTTCGGCTGTAATAAAGAGTTAGCTCAAAATATAAGTGAATTCGACGGCCACATGTCATCCGATCTCATCATAGACCTTCCATGGGAAGTCTTGGTCGGATCGTCGCCTAAGGATGTCCCCGAATGAAGGACTTGACCTTACTTACGCTCACTCACACGATCTTACCTCAACATTTTTCTTTGAAGTCTTGCATTCGGTCTCCACCTGATTCCTTTGGCTCCCTCCAAAGTCCTCCCGTTGTCGTACGACCACTACGGTTCTCTCTGAGTGTCACTGACCTTCGACTTAGCTTAGCATTTCTGCATACTTGATTCAGCTCGTGAGATAACAATGTAATCTTAACTTTGCATCTTTGTCATAATCAAAACACAGGTTCGATCATCTGGTGCCCCTGCACCAACACTATTTTTATTGAGATGACTTCCCGACAAATTTCCAGGGAGAAGAATATTGAGAAGAAGATGTCCCAAAGTAAGCAACCGAAACAGAATTTAACAAATCAAACTCTGAAGAAGCATGATAAAAAAGGAGCTACTCGAGGTACCATAGAGGGCTCATCTAGATCGCAAAAAGGGAAGTGCCCAACTTCTGAGTATTCTGGACGGCCTCAGAAGAGTTGTAAGGGCAAGAACAGGACTGGGTGTTATAGATGTGAATCTGAAAGCCACAAAGTTCCAGAGTGTCCCTTGGAGCAGCCTATTTGCTGTTATTGCAAGCATCCGGGGCATACTAGTCGAGAGTGTACTTTGAGAGCACAGTTGGATTTTTTAGATAGCTCCAACCAGGGGAAGAAGTCTTGCAAGCAGCGGCAGCAGAGGACAGCACTAAGGACACAGTTGTATGGTCAGAAGTAGCAAGTACCTCCCCAGTCACAGCAGTATCAGATACAGGGGGTGCCTCTTCAGTGATGCTGACAGCTATTCAGTTTCCTGCATCTCTAGTGATTTACTATCCAGGGGTACCTGCACAGTAGTTTTTACCAGCTAGCTCTCAGGGGTATATTATATCTTCGCAGTTGACTCAGTCTTCAGTACCACAGAGCCAGATGCAACCTGAGTGGAGGCACTCTACTACTTCATCAGGGATGAAACTGTCAAATGTGGAGGTTTTACATGTTTATGCTATAACTAGAGAGGAGGCATAGCAGGCTAAGGGATTAGTCATTCGAGGTATGTTTTCAGTTTATTCCATATATGTTGATACTTTGATTTATAACGGTAGTTCACATTCATTCTTGGGTAGAGTTGGAAGGATTCCGATGGTCCATTCTTGTGGGTTAGTAGTATCTTTGCCATCATGAGAAGTGCTGACTAGCCATCAAGAAATCAAAGGATGTCCCTTGGATTTCGATGGGCATATCCTTACAGTGGACCTATAGGTGTTAGAGATGGTGGAATTTGACATCATTCTAGGTATGGATTGGTTCGCTACTTATTATGCTATAGTGGATTGTAGAGCAAGAGTAATGACTTTTCGACCACCGGATCAACCTACATGGAAATTTGTTGGCACTAGAGATGATGGAGTGTCCATTATATCTGTGTTACAAGCTCAGAAACTCTTGTCTCATGGTTATCAGGGCTACTTACTGTCTCTCGTCAAAGTTGAGAGCGAAGGACTACCACCCCTCTCTAGTGTGCAGGTAGTCTGAGAGTATCCAGATGTGTTTCTAGATGAACTTCCAGGCTTGCCACCTCCTAGGCAAGTGGATTTTCCTATAGAGGTGATTCCAAGAACTACGCCGGTATCGAAAACTCTTTATCGGATGGAACCAAAAGAGTTGAATGAACTTAAAGTACAACTGCAGGAGTTGTTGGATAAGGGATTTATTTGCTCGTGTTTCACCATGGGGAGCTCAAGTACTTTTTGTTAAAAAGAAAGATGGATCATTGCGGTTATGCAATGATTACCGGCAATTGAATGTGGTAACATTTAAGAACAAATATCCACAGCCGAGGATAGAGGATATGTTTGATCAGCTCAAGGATACATGTGTGTATTCTAAGATTGATTTACATTCAGGCTATCATCAGCTTAGAGTAAGGGATGAGGATGTATAGAAGACAACATTCGGCACTCGTTATGGACATTACGAGTTTCTGGTAATGTCGTTTGGGCTTACTAATGCTCCGACCGCATTTATGGACTTGATGAACCCGGTATACTTTAGGTATCTGGATCAGTTTGTTATTGTGTTCATAGATGATATTTTGATATATTCCTGATCTGAGGGAGAGCATGAACATCATCTTTGAATAGTGTTGGAGAGGTTGTGACGGGAGCAGATGTATGGAAAGTTTTGTAAATGTGCCTTCTGGTTATCCTCAGTGGGTTTTCTTTGACACGTGGTGTCTAACAGAGGTATTTCAAAAGATCCTCAGAAAATCAAGGTGATTACCAGTTCGGAGCAGCCAAAATCAATTCAGAAAGTTCGTAGTTTCCTTGGTTTAGTCGGGTATTATTGTAAATTTGTGGAGAGATTTTCCAGGATTGCCATGCCACTTACTCGCTTGAGCCGGAATGGGATCAAGTTCACTTGGTCAGAGACTTGTAAAGTTAGCTTTTAGTAGATTATGCAGCAGCTAATTTCTGCACCAGTGTTAGTGATTCCTTTTGGTGTTGAAGGGATGGTACTATATACTAATGCTTCTATCCAAGGGTTGAGAGCAGTGCTGATGCACTGCGGTCGTGTGGTATCTTTTGCCTCCCGATAACTAAAAGTTCACTAAAGGAATTACCCTATGCACATTTTGGAATTTGCAACCATTATTTTTTTCCTTGAAAATATGGAGACATTATCTATATGGGATTACTTTTGAGATCTACACTGACTATAAAAGATTGAAATATCTGTTCACACAGAAAGAACAGAAACTGAGACAAAGGTGGTGGACGGAATATCTGAAGGATTACAACTGCACAATTCTTTATCATCTGGGAAATGCTAAGGTAGTAGCAGATGCATTGAGTAGGAAGTCACGGGGGATTCTAGCCAGTCATTGGATAGCAGTTACTCATCTTGTTTGGCAGTTCTCGGAGTTGGGATTGTCTGAACATGGTCAAACATCCTAGGGAGTATTAGTTTCTATGGTTGCCCAATCCACTACTACTAAGAAGATCAAAGAAGCACAAGTTAGCGATCAACATCTACAGTTCTTGTGCAACATAATAGGCACAGAACAACAGATGGATTTCTCGAGTGATGAGAATGGAGTACTTCGTTTTCATGGATGATTAGGTGTTCTGGACACGCATCTAGTTAAGGAAGAGTTGTTACGGGAAGCACATCATTCGAGATTTGTTATACACCCTGGTGGTACTCAGATGTACCGAGAATTAAAATAATTATACTGGTAGAACAGTATGAAGAAAGACATTGTAGATTTTGTTGCTCGATGTTTAGTATGCCAGCAGGTAAAGGAAGACCATCAGAAATCGGCTAGGTTTCTTCATGAAATTCCAATTCCGGAATGGAAGTGGGAGCATATGACTATGGATTTCTCCACGGGATTGCCCAGAACCCATAAAGGACATGATGCGATTTGGGTGATTGTCGGTCGATTATCCAAATCCGCCCATTTCCTTCATATCAGTGGGACGGACTCATTGGATCATCTAGCGAGTTATACTATGGAGAGATTGTCAAGCAGCATGGAGTGCCTTTGAGTATCATATCCGATAGAGACCTACGATTTACCTCACGATTTTGGCAGTCTTCAGCAGGCCATGGGCACAGAGCTTCGACTCAGTACAACATTTCATCCACAGACAGATGGATAGTCTGAGGGTACCATTCACACCTTGGAGGATTTGTTGATATCTTGTGTCATGGATTTTGGAGGCAATTGGGAGGATCATGTTCACTTAGTGGAATTTACCTATAACAATAGTTACCACTCTTCTATACAAATGGCTCCTTTCAAGGCCTTATATGGTAGACCCTGCAGATCTCCTGTGTTGTGGGAGGAAGTTGGGGAACGATAATTGTTGGGGTCATAGAGTATTCAGCATGATGTGGAGTTAGTGCGAGCCATCAGACGACGAATATCGGAGGCATAGAATCGACAGAAGAGTTACGCAGACCGGAGGTGAAGGTCTTTGTAATTCTCAATAGGGGATCATGTATTTCTGCGTGTTTCACCTACAAAAGGAGTTAAAAGATTTGGGCTAAAAAGAAAATTAGCTCCACGCTATATTGGTCCGTTTGAGATATTGGAGATGATTGGGGGTGTGACTTACCAATTGGCTTTACCTCCGATACTTGTGAGTGTTCATAATGTATTTAATATTTCTATGCTGAGGAAATACATGTCTCATTTTGATCATGTTCTGAAAGAGGTACCGATTCCACTTCAGCCTAATGTGACTTATGAGGAGATTCCAGTGCGAACTCTTGGTTGCAAGAAGCGTCAGTTGCGGAACAAAACCATACAACTTGTAAAGGTAGGATGTCAACATCATACTGATGAGGAGGCTACGTAGGAGCTGGAAGATACTATTCGATCTCGGTACCCTCATCTGTTCACTTGAGGTATGTGGTGGTTCAGGATTTTCTTGATTTAATTCTCGCATTTAAGAACGAAATTTATTGACAAAATTTTATTAAGTGGGGGAGAATGTAAAATATGAAAATAAATATATATATATGTATGTATGTATATATATATATATATATATATATATATGTTTAATGCAGATTGGGGTTTAAGTGGGAATTAGGTTTAATTTATGTTGAACTTACCTAACTTTGGCTCAGCCCAAAGCCGGTGGATGACATGCAAAGGAGCCAAGCCCCGATCATGAATTCCTCACTTGCGCGATTTTCTTTTTCTCTTCCTCACCACAAACTTGCTTCTCCCGAGCATTTCTCAGTCGCTTCTCGTTATTGCCCAGCCGCCCTTCTCTTCATCCGTCGCTGACTCCTCGCCGTCCAACATTTCCTTGCCAGTATTTTTTTTCCTCGAGCAGGTTTTTCCTGGTTGCAGCGCCTCTTGCAGTCTCCTTCATCTTCTCTGGTTACGCCTTCTGTCTACCTCTCTGCCTTTTCATCTCCTCCACTGTAGTAGATGTTGTCCGGTGGGAAATCTGGCTGGTGGGAAACAAAGCAAACCTCCTCACCTTCACTTATTCTTCGAAGTGGTTGCCTGCCAATGCCTTCTCTCTCGATGGAAGATCTGGTGTAGGGGGGGGGGGGAGAATGTTGATCGAGCTTGAGTCGAGTGGAAGCTCTTCTTTGGGAGCGAGTGAGCTGTCGGTTGAGGGGATTTGCTGCCGACTGTCATGGTAGCTTGGTAAGAGTCGATCTTCTTCTTATCTTTGATGGGATCGAAATTCCCTACTATGAGTTTCCTTGGTTGAGCAAGGATCTGTGTTTTGGTAGTGATCATGAGCGTCGATTGCTCCGGTGAACAGGGGATAAAGGAAGGTTGCAGACGAGGGATTTAAAAGGGCGGTAAGGTGTGATTTACCCTTCTCTTTTCATCTGTAATTGCTATATTTTTTGGTGTGTCGATGCTTTTGGTGTCTGATTGGTTTCCTGTCGATAGAGGAAGTTGTATGAGGCTGCTATTGGAGTGGTACCGGCTATGATTGGATGGATGAAGCTCGGTTGCGATGAGGGTTCCAATTAGGGTTGGTTTGTGATAATAGAGCGCAGCGACGATGAATCGCTACTATCAATTTAATTACCAAACCCTTTCTATGCCAAAGTAGTGTTAGGGCAATCTCTTGCCGTAATATGGTTTTGATGGTGTGGTAAAGGGTTTAAGTTAGTTTGATATGTTGATGTGATATGTGCGTTGAAGTCGTGCAGGATTTAGTAATTCACACATGGAGCCGTGGCGAGTTTCACATCTCATGACTCGTGCCTTGAGTCGGTGAAGGATAGCTTTGCGGAAGCCGTGCGCTTGGAGCATCCGAGGGACCGCCGGACGATAAGCTTGGAGTGAAGCCGGAGGAAGTAGACTTCGAGGCAAGAGACGCGAAGGAGCATTGCAGAGTCGTGCGCCTAATGCTGCCAAGGGACGTGGCCGAGAACGAAGAGAACTTCGAAGGCGAGGGACTCCGAGAGATGAGAGTGAGCGATTGTAACCCGGGGAAGGGTAGCTCTTAGGTGAAACTTGGCCATTTGGCCAAGTGTCGTTTTTCGACATGTCATGGCAATGATCGCTCGAGTCGAGTGTAGTTCAATCGGTATACGACCGGATTGGCCGCCGATCGATTGTCATACGTGGGCGCTTGATCGCCAAGACCATCGCTTGACTGGTGAAGGCAGCCGATCGTCAATAGGGTTTCGCCCAGACCGTTCATAGCCGATCGGCGCGACTACGGAGGAGCGTGATCGGCGATGAGGTCCATCGGCCGACTACCAAGAGTTCCGCTGACTACAGCCGGGATCCGACGTGTTCGGAGGCCATTGTAGGATGCGAATGATCGCCAAGGGCGGCAATGATCGTAGTGGCGGCCAACGGGAAGAAATCAGCCCTCTCTATAAAAAGAGAGGGTGTAAGCCTTTAAGAGGCTAATGCTTATGCTCCAAGTGATCTTCCTAGTGCCCCACAAGCTCTAAACTCTTCTTACTTGTTTTTACTTCATTCTATTTGTAAGAAGAGTGATCTTGATTGTAAAGGTTACCTCCACCTAGCTTGGTGCAAAGGAGAGACCAATAGTGATTGGATTTGGAGGAGTGATTCACCTCGGACGAATCGGGATCGTGGATTAGCGGTGTAGCCGTGAACCACGTTACATTCTTTGTTAGCGTTTGTTTTCTCGTATTTCTATTTGCTTGTCTTTATTAGTCTTCCGCTTGCGCTAATTAGTTTTGTAGACGAGAAAATACCGGCATCCAAACGCAAAGGGCTATTCACCCCCCTCTAGCCGGCCATACCGATCCCCAACAAGTGGTATCTGAGCCAAGGAAAGCTTGTCGAGGACTAACCGCCACAACAAGAAATTTTCGAAATGGCCGGCTCCAACATCCATCCTCCGAAGTTTGAAGGAGAATTCGCTTGGTGGAAGAAGCGAATGGAGGTATTTTTCGAAACAGATTTTGATATAATGATTACAATGGAATCCGGTTTCGTTTTACCTAGGGATGAAGAAGGGAAGCCAATAGAGAAATCTAGGTGGACCAAAAGGCAAAGGGAAGAGCACCTTGCAAATTCAAAAGCCAAACATCATCTCTTCAATATGCTCCCCCAACAAGAAATCAACCGAATAGGAGAATGCCTAAGCGCCAAAGAGATGTGGGAGAAGCTTATAGAACACCATGAAGGCACATCCGAGGCCAAGCTAGCAAGGAGAGACCTCCTCCGCTCCCAACTATCCAATATAAAACTAGAAAAGGGAGAAAAGGTAACCTCACTACACTCTAGGTTTAAAGAAATTTTAATTGGGCTAACAAGTGTAGGTGAGAAGCTATCAAACCGGGACATGCTCATGAAGGCTATAGATGCCTTTCCCCGGTCCTCAAAGTGGAGCTCCATGGTGGATTCGTTCTACATCTCCAAGAACTTGGAAGTAAGTACCTTGGAGGAATTTTTCTCAACAATGGAGCTCCACGAAACTAGGCTTGAGGGAATACAAGAGGAGCCTAGAATTCAACCCTCAAGAGGAGTAGCATTGTTGGCAAATAAGGGGAAGAAAAAGATGGAAATCACCTCCTCCTCCGATGACGAAGCGTCTTCCTCCTCCTCCATGGATAGCACCGAAGAAGCCTACATGGTAAGGAAGGTAAGACGTGCATTTAAGAATTTTAGATTTGATAAATCTCATGATAGGAATAGAAGACCAAGGGGGAAGGTCATATGCTATAATTGCCAAGGAGAGGGACACATAAGGGACAATTGTCCCCTCCTAAACAAAAGCAAAGAAGAGAAGAAAAAGAAAGAAGAGAAGAGGAAGAAGAAGAAGGGGAGCAAGAGAAAGGAAGAAGAAAAGAAGGCAAAAGAAAAGGGGAAGGCCAAAGCATTCAAGGCCAAGACATGGGATGATCCTTCCTCATCCTCATCCTCATCATCGGAAGAGGAGAATGCCTTTGTCACCAATTTGGCCTTGATGGCCTTTGATGACTTGAATTGCTCTTCCTCCGAAAATGAAGGTTCAAGCTCAAGAGGAGAGAGCTCAAGTGAAGGGGGAGCTTCTACATCCTCCTCATCCGAAGAAGAAGAAGATATGGAAACTATGGTAACGAAAGCTTCTCCTAAGAAAATAGTTTCCATAATTTCTAGTTTAACTAAGGACTTATTTGGAATGAAAAAGAAAAATAAATGCATGCTTGAACAAATTAAGGACTTAGAAAATAAGCTAGAAAATGCATGCTTAAATGATAATATTTCTTCTAGCTTAAATGATGCATGCTCACATGATTATATGCCTTTGGATGTTAATGATGCATGCATAAAGGAAAATAGGACATTAAGGGAAAAGGTAGATTATCTAACGAAAGCCCTAGAAAAATTCACAATTGGCTCCAACACCTTAAATATGATCTTAGGGAGCCAAAGAGCTAGTTTCAACAAAAAGGGCCTAGGCTACAAGGAAAAGAAAAATGAAAAGGCCTACAAATGCCTTATAGCTAGGGGACAAGATAAGAAGAAGATAATAGCTAGAAAATGGATCCCCAAGGAATACTTAGTGAACCCAATAGGAAAGAACTTATTTTGGGTTCCAAAATCCATCCTTAAGGGTTAGGATAACCCTAGGGTAGTCAACCATATGGAATTAACCTATATCATATTTTGGTTGACTTAGGATGACGGGACAACATTTTTAGATAGTGTTGGGTGATGATAACGTACCCATAAATATGTAATAATGCTTAAATCATGATGATTAATGTAATTGCTATGTATGTTTTAAATCATGATTTATGATTTTGATATTTGGCATGTTATCATGAGAAATAGGTTTGAATCATGCTTTAGATGACACTTTGGTTATTATCATCATATAATACCTAATGCATGATTATAATTTGATGAAAACATGTATTTCATGATCATAATGTGAAATTAATTCATATATGTCATTATGATCATGTAGGTTGTTAGGTTGATACTTAACCATGATAGAATTGCATGAATATATTGGTTAAGTATATACAAATACCCCCTAGGATGCATCTCACACTCACTATAGGCTAACTTGATTGCAAACTTAGCATGGGTGAGATGTTAGGATGATACAAATGTCCACTAATGCCTATGGCATTTAGATGGTCATTTAAAGTATCAACATAGCAATAATAGACCAATCATGGGGAAGGCTTATGTTTAATTCATAGACATATTGCCCAAAGATCATGGTTGGATATTTCATATGTTTTCAAAACAATTTCTTAATCTAAAATCTATGTATTCATGTTTTGGAACAATTCAAAGCAAGACTAGGTGTTAAAATGGATACTAACATGCTCAAAAACTAGTGGTTTTTCATGTGTTTGGATTTTTGGCAAATCTCAGAAAATATAATGATTTTTCATGAAAAACTATTTTTCCTTGATAGATATACTTAATAGAAATATGCTCCTCAAATTTCATGATTTTTCAAATTTTCTGGAATTTTTAATGCATTTCTGAAATTCGCCCAAAAAATCAGAATTTCGAAATCAATTGTGCCAGTCGACTGCCATACTGATAGCAGTCGACTGCTCACCTGAAAATCAGCCTGCAATCTTCTGATTTCATATTTTAATCATGCTTTTGGTATTTTCCCTCCATTATACTTGATGCCATGAGCTTATAACTTAGTGTTAATCTTTTTGATGGTGTCAAAGGGGGAGAAATAATTTATGTTTAAGTTAATTATTTTAGGGAGAGAAATATATGATAGGGGGAGAAAAATTGCAATATAGAGTTTCATGGATTAAGGGGGAGTTGCATGTTGTTATATCATGTTTATCTTTACATGCTTTCTTACCTTAGAATTTATATCAAATGTTTTTACCTAACTTAAACGGATTGCCACACATCCAAAACGGGGAGATTGTTAGGGCAATCTCTTGCCGTAATATGGTTTTGATGGTGTGGCAAAGGGTTTAAGTTAGTTTGATATGTTGATGTGATATGTGCGTTGAAGTCGTGCAGGACTTAGTAATTCGCACATGGAGCCGTGGCGAGTTTCACATCTCATGACTCGTGCCTTGAGTCGGTGAAGGATAGCTTTGCGAAAGCCGTGCGCTTGGAGCATCCGAGGGACCGCCGGACGAGAAGCTTGGAGTGAAGCCGGAGGAAGTAGACTTCGAGGCAAGAGACGCGAAGGAGCATTGCATAGTCGTGCGCCTGATGCTGCCGAGGGACGTGGCCGAGAACGAAGAGAACTTCGGCGAGGGACTCAGAGATGAGAGTGGCGATTGTAACCCGGGAAGGGTAGCTCTTAGGTGAAACTTGGCCATTTGGCCAAGTGTCGGATGGTTTTCGACGCGATCATTGCCATGTCATGGCGATCGCTTCCAGTCGAGTGTAGTTCGACCGGTATACGATGACCGATTGGCGCAATGACCGCCATACGTGGGAAGTCGATCGCCAAGACCACCATCGATCGGCGCAAGGTGATTGGTATCGTCAATAGGGTTTACCCAGGACCGATTTCGTAGCCGAGGGCGATCGACTACGGAGCGATCGTGATGAGGTCCATCGATCGCCAAGAGTTCCGTTGGACTACAACGGTCGGGATCCGACGTGTTCGGAGGCCGTTGTAGTGACGGTAGTCGACTGCCAAGGGCGGCAGTCGACTGGTGGCGGCCAACGGGAAGAAATCAGCCCTCTCTATAAAAAGAGATGGTGTAAGCCTTTAAGAGGCTAATGCTTATGCTCCAAGTGATCTTCCTAGTGCCCCACAAGCTCTAAACTCTTCTTACTTGTTTTTACTTCATTCTATTTGTAAGAAGAGTGATCTTGATTGTAAAGGTTACCTCCACCTACCTTGGTGCAAAGAAGAGACCAATAGTGATTGGATTTGGAGGAGTGATTCACCTCGGACGAATCGGGATCGTGGATTAGCGGCGTAGCCGTGAACCACGTTACATTCTTTGTTAGCGTTTGTTTTCTCGTATTTCTATTTGCTTGTCTTTATTAGTCTTCCGCTTGCGCTAATTAGTTTTGTAGACGAGCAAATACCGGCATCCAAACGCAAAGGGCTATTCACCCCCTCTAGCCGGCCATACCGATCCCCAACAAGTAGCACAAGGACTGGCCCGGATCGTCTCCCAAGAAAGGTAACGGTGTAAGTCAGCTCTAGAGTAAAGGTTTTCCATAATAGGATGGGGGTTTGGATTTAAGGATTATGTAACTACACAAGATAACATTAAATAAAGAAATAAACTATAACAATAAAGGTAAATTCTGCAACTAACAATTAAATGCACTTGAAGTAAAGGATATTCGATGAAGCAATTCATCAAACATGTTGAATGCAAAATAACTAAATAACTACACAACTGAAAATTCATCCAATTTCAAATTTAAAGGAATTGAAAACTATAAACAAAATGTAACAAGCAACATAATGAAGTAAATGATCATCCCACAACGATTTTCCCGAATAATGGACAAAATACCTCAACTACGTTCGACGAAGCTCAATCGAGTATCTGTAGAGAATTGAATGGCAAAGATGATGTAAACTCGAAAATCTGGAAGCTTGGTGGTGACTCCTTGCTCTCCCGAATCTGGTGAAGCTTGGATGATGTCGTCAAGGCAGAACTCCTCCGTGAATCCACAAAAGGAGATGATAGTCAGCTAGAAGGTGGAGAATGTCGTTGGATTCTTCATCGAATCCGATGAAGAAAGGGTGGTGGAGGGTTGTGACGGTGTGTGCTAGGGCTTTAAAGTGGATAAGATTCCCTCAAAACCCATAAAAATCCATTTTATAAGCATCCAAATGAGGGTTTTTAACCGCAACATGGCCGTTCCAAAAGACATGGCTAGGTCATGCCAAAAGACACGGTCTGGCCATGCCAAAAGACATGGCCAGGCCATGTGAGGTTCTGATCTTTCCCCGCGCTGCTACATTGATTTCACTATAGCTATAGTACGCTGCTACAGTCCTTTGCTATAGTAAAATCCCAAATTTTCACTTGACATCCCCTACAAAAACAAAGTATACAACAATTAGTGCTAAGGACATTAAATTAGCATATGTTTGCGTTAAGTTTCTAAATTAATCCAATGCTCGTATAACATGATAAATACAATGAATTAAGCATACGAGTGGATTAAAATGTTAAGGAATGAATCAAAATAATGCTTCAAAATATGAGTTATCAATTCCACCACACTTATTCTTGCACATCTCGGGCAAGTATCAAAAACGACAAATAATCAAATCCATTTTCCCCAAGCAATTCCTCCTATTATCATGAAAATCGAAAAAAGTAGTTACTTAGGGTTGTCAATCCACAAAAATCACGACATTCATGCACTTAGTTCTTGCATTAGTTAACAAGTATGGTGGCTTCAATAAATCCTAAATAGACCAAGAATGATAAACCTTACCGGATCAATAAAGGTGGCTCTCATTCTCATAAGCTTTGCGAAGGTAGAGCTCACTCAAAGCTACTCAAGATGTACACTACTATATCCTTGCTTATTTCCTACTCTCCACCATTTCAACCACATGAATGCATGATTCAGAAGGACATTCAAGAATTTCAATTAAGAACAAGCACAAGATATAAGAATAGTACAAATATAGGAATAGAAAGCAATGAAGACAAGATGCAATTGAAATACTATCATGTTGCATTCGATGAAACAATGGTCATGCACATCTCCTTTCATTCTCAAAACAAACAACCATTATCGTTCTCCACATCCATGTTCATCCACAAGAGACATACACTTGTACATCTCATGCAAGAAATAAATAAATCTCATAAACAAGAATCATTCTCCATTCAAGAAAATAGCACGTCATCTAAAAATATCCACTTTTTTTTTCAAGTCAGTTTTTTTTTTCAATTTTTTTTATAGGCACCCTAACATCAAGAATTCTTTTTTTCTTTTTGAATCAGTTTTTTTTTTTCATTTTTTTTATGATGTTCTCTTTTCTTAATGGGCTTTCAATGCAAATACACACTCATAGGCAAATAAAATATGGCTCAACCATGGTGATCAAGCCTGGTTCACTCATGCACCATTTAAATCTAGCCTTTGTACAATAAATCCTCAACTATGACTCTCCCAATCATTTCCTCCCCCACACTTAAATTTGACTATCTCGGGCAATAGATCCAACATGATAAAGTTCAAATGACTCAACATCAAAAGAATAACAAGACATGTCATAGAAGAAAGAGAAATGAAAAAGGACAAACAATGTCTATCTACATGGAAGAGTATATTCATTAGTAGCACATGTATCAACAAGAGTATCAATGAGAAAAAGCAAGGTGGCCTTCATCATAATCATGCAACTTATGGTAATGTGGTCTCAATAAGGAGCAAAGCAAGTTCTAAAGTGTTAACAATCATGAGTGCTACCCACATACAAGGAAAATAATCATGAAGCCTCAAATCTTCACTAGGTGTATGAAATAATCAAGCTTAGCCTATCACAATTAAATTCAACACCACACAAGTAACCAAATGCAATCACTATATTCAATCAAGTCCAATCGATCTCTAAGTTCGACAACCAAACTTAACTAGCTTTTACGACATCCAAGACTCGGGTAAGAATGGTTACGAAATTGAACTCAATATCCGATTAAACCCAAGAATGGATTATTCAAAACTCATGAAAGAAATAAAACTATGTAATAGAACTACCAAATGAAACTATGTAACAAACTCCCCTCAAGTTGGGTACATGGCGTCGATAAATGTCGCTGCCTCCTCCATTATTCCTTGCAGGCTTTCATGAAATTTTTTGAGTCTGTGCCTGTTGACTTTAAATGTTCTTCCCGAAGTAGGATCCTGTATCTCAATGACACCATATGGGAAAACATTAATAATAATACACGGACATTCCCATTTAGACTTCAACTTACCTGCCGACCATTTAAATTTGGAATTGTACAATAACACCTTCTCTCTAGCATGAAATTTCTTGTGCAAAATATGTTTGTCATGGAAAGCCTTTGTCTTTTCTTTGTAGGCGCGGGAGTTCTCGTACGCTTCCAGTCTCAATTCATCCAATTCTAGCAATTGTAGTTTTCTTTTGCAACCAACTTCTTCCAAACTCATATTGCATGCTTTCATGGCCCAATATGATTTCTGTTCCACCTCCACTGGTAAATGACAAGCCTTTACAAATACAATTCGATAGGGAGACATTCCAATTGGAATCTTAAAAGCAATCCGATAGGCCCATAATGCATTGTTCAATCTTTTGCTCCAATCCTACCTATTCGATCGTATTGTCTTTTTTCCAAAATTAATTTAATCTCCCTATTTGAAATTTTAGCATGACCATTTGTCTGAGGGTGGTATGGGGTGGACACCTTGTGTACTACACTATAGCTGCTCAAGAGTGCCTTCATGTGTCGGTTGCAAAAGTGGGACCCTTGATCGCTGATGATCACCCTGGGTACCCCAAACCTGCAAAATATCTATGACCTGACAAAATCTACAAAAACTGCATCATCATCAGTTCTAGTGGGGATAGCCTCCACCCATTTAGAAACATAATCAATAGCTAGCAGGATGTAAATAAAGCAGAATGAACTAGGAAAAGGACCCATAAAATCAATACCCCACACATCAAAAATTTCACAAAACAAAATTGGTTGGTTGGGAATTTCATTCTTCTAGCCTAAAGTCCATATCCGTTGACAACGATCACAAGTTTTGAAAAATAAAAATGCATCCCTAAATAAAGTAGGCTAATATAATTCTGCATCTAATACTTTCCTAGTTGTATGTTGGGAACCGAAATGACCCCCACTTGCAAGTGAGTGACAAAAGGAAAGTACATAGTGAAACTCATCATTAGGAATGCATCTCCTAACTACTTGGTCACTACAAAATGTCCACAGATAAGGATCATCCCACACATAATATTTTGCATCACTTTTTAGTTTTGCACATTGGGCCTTAGAAAACTATGTAGGAAAAACACGAGCAACCAAATAGTTAACAAGATATGCGTACCATGGCATCTTACCCTGCAGCTGTAAAAGTTGCTCCTCAGGAAATGAATCTCTAATCGGTATAGGGTTCGGCTCTCTCTCAATCCTACTCAAGTGATCGGCTACTAGGTTCTCCCTACCGCTCCTATCACATATCTCCACGTCGAATTCTTGGAGCAGAAGCCTCCATCGTATCAATCTTGGCTTTGCATCTTGCTTCTTTAGTAGGTACTTGAGAGATGCATGATAAAAAAATGATCACATGAGAACATAGAAGATAAGATCTAAATTTATCCAAAGCAAAATCAATAGCAAAATATTCTTTTTCTGTTGTCGGGTAGTTGGCTTGTGTTGAATCTAGAGTCTTCGATGCATAGCATATGACATGTGTTGCTCCACCGACTTTCTGAGCTAGAACCGCTCCTACTACATGATTCGAAGCATCACACATCACCTAGAATGGCAAAGTCTAGTCTAGTGGTCGTATAATCATAGTTGAGGTAAGAGCACTCTTCAACTGGTCAAATGCATCCTTACACTGTTGATCAAAATTAAACTCCACATGTTTTTGTATAAATCTGGACAATGGAAGGGCAATCTTACTGAAATTTCTGATGAACTGTCTGTAGAAACCTGCATGTTCAAGAAAAGAACGCACTTTTCGCATGCATGCGGGGTAAGATAACAATGAAATAGTATTGATTTTTGCAGGATCTACTTCGATACCCTTCCTAGAGACTATATGACCTAAAACTATGCCCTGTGTAACCATGAAATGACATTTTTCAAAATTTAATACCAGGTCAGTCTCTATACACCTATGCAAGACTTGTGACAAACTTTCCAAACATGTATCAAATGAGGTGCCATACACAGTGAAATCATCCATGAAATCATCTATGTAATGCTCTAATAGATCAGAAAAAATGCTTACCATACACTGCTGGAAGGTACCTAGAGCGTTGCAGAGCCCAAATGGCATACGTCGGTATGCAAAAGTTTTGAACGGGCATTTAAAGGTAGTCTTTTCTCGATCCTCTGGCACTATGGGAATCTGAAAATAGCCTGTGTAGCCATCCAAGAACCAATAATAGGACTTCCCTGCAAGCCTCTCCAACATTTGATCAATAAATGGCAGGGGTAGTGATATTTCCTAGTGGCCTAGTTCAGCTTGCGATAATCAATATAGACTCTCCATGCATTCTGTAGTCCTGTGGGGATCATCTCATCATGTCGGATCGCTACCATGGTGATACCGGACTTCTTTGGCACCACATTCATGGGACTGACCCACTGATTGTCGGAGATGGGGTATATGATACCAGCCTGAAGAAGCTTGGTTATCTCTATCTTGATAACCTCTGATATAAGTGGGTTCAGTCTGCGTTGTGGTTGCCTCACTGGTCTCATGCCATCCTCTAAGAAAATATGGTGCAAGCACAAGGAAGGGCTAATACCGAGTATATCATCAATCGTCCACCCGATAGCTTTTTGATGTTGCCTGAGAAGATCTAGCAGACGCTGCTCCTACTCTGGCTCCAGATCTCGTGCTATAATGACAAGACTCTGCTTTTCTTCACCTAAGTATGCATACTTATGGTCCTCAGGCAACGACTTCAATTCCATTCTAGGTGGCTAAACAATCATCGGAAGTTATTTATCTGAACCTACCTCCACTGTAGATATCTCGGTTTGCTTAGCAAAAATAGCCTCACAGAGTAAATCTAAGCCACCAACATCATCCTCTGCATCACCTATATCACAACCAATGTCTCCAAATGAAATATTTGAACAGTCAAATATGCTCACCCAATTTGTGTCAAAATGCTCAGCTTCCTTACAATCTAACTCATCCAGCACGTCTATGCTCAAGAGTGAATCATCCTCAGCAGGATATCTCATCGCATTTGGAATGTTGAACTGAACAACTGTGTCTCCAAACTCATTGTAAGTGTTCCTGCATGTACGTAAATTTTTGTCATTGCAATCTTCAGGAACAGTCATCCAAGAATCAGTGGAGTTTGGTCTGAAGCTGCATCCCCCTCCATAGCCAAAATATAGAAATCTGTTGGAAAAATTAACTCTTTTACCTTGACTAATACATCTTCAATCACTCTTGCTGGATGTGCAAAACTGCGGTTGGTCAACTGTATAACAACTCTAGTGGACTGCAGTGGACCAATACCAAGTGCCTGAAAAATAGACTTTGGCATAAAATTAATGGAAGCTCCTAGGTCTAGCATAACATCTCCAAAAGTGTTGTCTCCAATCACACATGGCATAGTAAATACTCCAAGATCCTTGTACTTCTGAGGTATTGGCTAAATCATACTTGATACATTCTTCCCCATCCAGACCAACTCATTCCCCTTAAGCTTCCTCTTATGAATGCACAGATCCTTCAGGAACTTGGCATATTTTGGTATGTGCTTGATGACTCTCAACAATGGAATGTTCACTTCCACCTTACTAAATGTATTCACAAGCTCCTAAAGTTCCTCTGCCTTGTCTACATCGGTGTTTCTTCTTGAAGGTACTAGCCTTTGAGGAAATCATAAAGGTACTGAGGTGTCCGATATGATTTGTGAAACATCTCTCTGCTCCTCACATATCGGATTTGGAATTACCACTATTGCAAATGCAACTAGGTCAGAAGTAGACTTACCACTTCGCAATGTGATGGCACTGACATTCCCTCTGGGGTTCAGAATGGTTTGTGAAGGTAATTGACTGGACCCCTATGACTGAGACTGCGTAATGGTGGATGTTATCTAACTAAGCTATCTCTCTAAATTCTGCATGGATGTATCCGTCCTCTGTTGTTGTTGTTGTTGTTGTATCTGTTGTTGCATATATTGCATCTGTTGTTGTATCTGCTGTTGCATCTGCTGCACAAGCTCCTCTAATTTTTGCACTGAAGACTCTGATATGATAGGCTGAGAATGTTATGGTCTAACTGGATTTCATTATGATGAACAACAGACGATCTCTAAAATGTTGGAGGTGGTTGATATGACTACTACTACTGTGGATGATGCACATTCCCATACCTCAAATTTGGGTGATCTCGCCATCCTGGGTTATAGGTGGTAGACATGGGATCGTACTGCCTGTACCTAGGTTGCGGCTGATAAAACTGAGACCTTGGCTGAAAAACATTTGCATCTGCTACTTGATTTATCAGATTAGAACTTCCCTCTTGTTGTAACATGGGGCAAACATCTGTCAAATGAGTAGAACTAGAACAAATCCCAAAGGTACTCACCGGCTGAATAGACTGCATCAATGGTAGCTGAGCCTGCTTAAGAGCTATCTGTCTAACCATAGAAGTTAGCTCCTGCAATTAATTCTTGAGCTCCTGGTTATCTGCTCTGGGCACTTGAATCTAACTCACCCCTCTAGTAAGCAACTGTCTACTCCCAAACTGTTGTCCATTAGTTGCCATAATTGAGATGAGCTCCCTTGCTTCTTCAAGTGTCTTATTTACCAGTGCTCCCCCACTAGTTGAGTCAATCATGCATCGATCCATAGGGAGTAGTCCCTCATAGAATGACTGAATGAGTATTTGCTCACTGAGTTGGTGATGGGGAGAACTGGTACATAGCTTTTCAAAATGCTCCCAATACTCATGCAATGTCTCTCCTCACAGTTGTTGAATTGCACAGATGCTTCTTCTGATAGCTGCAAATCGTGAAGTTGGAAGAAATTTCTCTAGAAATAATCTTTTCATCACAGCCCAACATGTAATAGATCCAAGTGGTAAAGCATAAAGCCAATCTTTTGCTCCTCCCACCAATGAAAATGGAAAGGCTCTCAAGCTAATATCCTCCTCACTAATGCCATGCGGTTTCATGGTGGAGCAAACCGCATGGAACTCCTGTAGGTGTCGAGTAGGATCTTCACCAGCTGATCTATTGAATTTAGGCAGAAGATGAATAATTCCATATCACAACTCAAAATCTGCATCAAGGTCTGGATACTGGATACCCAATGAGTGATAGGAAACATCTGGCACTGCAAGCTCCCTAAGTGTTCAATTGTTTGCTATATCCGAATCAAGACTTGCAAGACTACCACTCGGACTTGTAGTAGAAATCCTCTAGGCTCGTTGCAGTGCATGAAAAGTCCGATCAATTTCTGGGTCAAGCTCATGTAAATCTATGTCAGATGATCTTGTCATGCACTGCGCAATAGAAAAAGATTAGAAAGCTCAAACAAGAAAGAAAAGCTAAAAGAAATTATTTTAAGTCTAAAAACTAACAAACATCGCTAACACTTTCCCCAACAACGATGCAAAAAAATGATAATGGAGCACAGCGATGATGAATCGCTACTATCAATTTAATTACCAAACCTTCTCTATGCCAAAGTAGCACAGGGACTGGCCCGAATCATCTCCCAATGAAGGTAACGGTGTAAGTCGGCTCTAGAGTAAAGGTTTTCCTTAATAAGATAGGGATTTGAATTTAAGGATTATGCAATTACACAAGATAACAGGAATTAAAGAAATAAACTATAACAATAAAGGTAAATTCTACAACTAATAATTAAATACACTTGAAGTAAAGGCTATTCTAAGAAGCAATTCATCAAATACATTAAACGCAAAATAACTAAAAAACTAAAAAACTGAAAATTCATCCAATTTAAAATGTAAAGGAATTGAAAACTATAAAGTAAATCTAACAAGCAACAAAATGAAGAAAATGATCATCCCACAAAGATTTGCCCGAATAATGGACAGAATACTCAAACTACGTTCGACGGAGCTCAATCGAGTCTCCGGAGGGAAATGAATTTCAAAGATGATGTAAACTCCAAAATCCGGAAGCTTGGTGGTGACTCCTTGCTCTCCCGAATCTGGTGAAGCTTGGATGATGTCGTCGAGGTGGAACTCCTTAGTGAATCCACAAAAGGAGATGATAGTCAGCTATATGGTGGAGAATGTCATTGGATTCTTCTGATGGAGTGATTCTTCATCGAATCCGATGAAGAAAGGGTAGTGGACGGTTGTGACGGTGTGTGCAAAGGCTTTAAAGTGGATAAGATGCCATCAAAACCCATAAAAAACCATTTTATAGGCTTCCAAATGAGGGTTTTTCACCGCGACACGGTCGTCGCAAAAGACATGGCTAGGTCATGCCAAAAGACACGACCATGCCAAAAGAAACAACCAGGCCGTGTCAAAAGACACAACAAGGCTGTGTGGGGTTCTAATCTTTCGCTGCACTGCTACAATGATTTCACTATATCTATAGTACGTGCTAAAGTACCTTTGCTATAGTAAAATCCCCAATTTTCACATGACATCTCCTGCAAAATTAAAGTATACAACAATTAGTGCTAAGGACATCAAATTAGCATATGCTTGCGTTAAGGTGCTAAATTAATCCAATTCTCGTAATACATGATAAATACAATGAATTAAGTATACGAGTGGATTAAAATGTTATGGAATGAATCAAAATAATGCATTAAAATATGAGTTATCAGTTAGATCCCTAAATTGGTGTAACTATGGATTGTGAAGGGTTGTGGGTGTGAGCTGTGAGCTGTGAGGGCTAAGATGGTGAATTTGGTGTATGGAGTTGAATGTTGTAGGTTAGCATATTTGGTAATTGGAAACGGTGGGTTTACTTATGGTGTTCAAGCTGGGATTATATGGGATTTGAGATCAAAATTTTATCAAGCATTTGACTAGTTGATTTGAATACGAAATCGGTTTAGGATTAAATTTGACAATTGATCGTAGCATAGGACGTAACAATAGTTTATGTTCTTTGCATGACGTGGATACGAGGCAGGACGTGAAGATTTTTTTGTCACAAGCTTCTTATCAGGTGGGTAATTTCCTATCCTAGTTAGGTAGTAGCTAATCATGATGCATGTGATTTCACATTGATGTCACTTAGATCTTGACTCCACTCTAGTTTTTTTTCTGTTGCTTGATACTTGTCTTTGGACTTTATAATGCTTTGTCATTGTTGTTCATTTGCTTCATCATTGTAATGAATTACAGATGTTATGGTATGCGGACCTATAGTGGTTTACCTATGTGTACGTAGCTAAATTCGGTTGTAGAATTGAATCGTGCAAATTAGATAAATCATCCGAGGGTGGGTGACGTAGAGTTGATTTTTATATCATATCCTTATGTTGCATATATGTCTATTAGGGATCATGTATTTGTGTATGCAAATGTGGTTTGTCGATAGAGTGTCGCTACGGACTGGAGGTCCTAGCTTGGTTGTTGTCAGTTGTGTATGCCTCTCTATAGGATAGAGAGTGTGTTGTGGACTTATGTATGTGCGGTTGTGCATTCATTCCATTTACATGCATGCTGGCGACTTGGTCCCCCTTGTTGTTGAGAGGGTCATCAATCATTCTGCCTCCCCGGTTACTCGTGGTAGGAGTAACTGGTGTGAGGGCAGAGCATTTGTTGTGCCGCACTCTCCCACTATTGATAGTGGTAGTTGGAGTAGCGTGGAGTTTTCCTAGGTGTGTGGCACTCGACCACTCATGGGTAGTAATAGTCGAAGTGGCCAACAACAGGGACCCCCGTTGTGTAACATATAGCTTTTTAGCTCATTTCTACTTGTTCATACTGCCCACTCGGCCACTCGAGAGTAGTGGTTGTTGTTGATTGGGGACAGTTGTCATGTCAAGGAAACTAGGCCACCTGGGGTTGTGGTAGCGAGTAGGGTGTGCAGGCATGACCAAGCATCTACATTGTATATATATATATATATATATATATATATATATATGGATGAGTGTGGTAAGTATATATGTGGTAAGGATATATATAGATATAGTCTATATATATGCTTGTTGTGTTGTTGCATTTGCTTGAGCTATGTTTGCTTCATTTGGATGTACATCATCTTTCATATTCTACATGTTCGTGTATGGGATACCAATGTAGAGTTGGTTGGACTATTGTATTCCTTGGACTAGTGTCATGATGTGGCATGGGATGGAACAGGTTCGTTGTTGTATTTGACATAGAATGTTAGTAAGACGGTTTATTGATTACAGAGATAATCTTACACTACCACATCGTATGTGTTATATTGTGGTATATATGCTCAGGTTGTATGAGTTGCATCGTTGTAGACCTTTAGCTATGTCAGTATCTTATGTTGTTTTAGTTGATCAGTTGGTTATACAGTAGTTATATCATACTGGTGTAGATATCTTGTACCTTTAGACAGTATATTGTCGATTATCATATGATATCTGATATGCATGCACTATTTTCTTTATTACTGCTGAGTTTTATACTCACCACCACAGACCCTGGGTTTTCATGTCACCCAGGTAACAAGTAACCGACTTCATGATGGGCTTGGAGCATTGCTGGCTAATATCATCTCATCTCACTTCCGAGGGTCCTGGATTTTGATTTATTTTTTTCCTTTAGTTTCGGATGTTTCTTATTATGAACTGGGATTCATATGGTAGATTGTATGGTTGGACATTTGTTTGTATTCACACATGTCTTTTCGAATTTATTGCGATATTTTCTTTATATTGTGGTCAGTCATACCGGTATGCATTGATGTCGAGCTTTTAACTCTATTGGATGATTTCCGCTGTGACTTTGGTTATATACATCTATATGTTGTGTTGTTGTGGCCGAAAGGCTTTGTATTAATAGGGTATTGCATTGTCATACAGGATAGATGTTGTCCGTTTATCAGGCAAGGCATACTCTCGGGGTGTGAAACTAAGGATGTGATATTGGTGGCGTAAAGTCCAAGCATGTAGTCTTGGCGACATAAGTCCTATGTTTGGTGGTGTAAAGTCCAAGCGTTTGTCATAGCGGCATAAATCCAAATGTACCTTGGCAAAGTAGACTCGATTACTATGACAATAGCTGATGGAAGCACCTGAAGGCTAGAGTATGGATGAACAAGTCAAGGTGGACTTGGAGGGTGTGAGGCTAATGGAGGTGGCTATAAGGCTTAGGTATAGGTTATGGTTGTGTAGCAAGTATGAGGGGATCATCCTTGGGTTAAACTTCATTGTTGAGGTTTATCAATCGACTAGGGTAATTGACAGTTGACTGTCAAGTGTTTTGACACTCGGGAGTAGAGTTGACTCAGAGCAATCAATTAGGATTATGACTAGTCGTTTGGTCGTGTAGTTGACTAAGATTTGACTGTTGATCTGTGGCTCTGGCAGTTGGCTACTAGGGTTTAGCAAATGACTGGTCCACAACAGTCGATTGTTAGGGTATAGCAGTTGACCAGAATTAAGTGACCAGAGCAAAGAATGTTTGGTAGTCGACTCCTGGGCAGCAGTCAACTGCTGTTAAGGATAGTCGACTACTAGTGTATCTGTTGGGTAGGTTTTAGTGTGGATGGATCGATTGTGAGACAACAGTTAAAAGAGCAGTTGACTGGTGTCTTTTGACAGTCGACTGTTTAGAGCAAAATCAGCCCGATGTAGGTTATAAAAGCATCTCGAGATGAAGGATTTTGCACCAATTTTTGGGGTGATTTTGGGGAGGAATTGTTGTTGCATTCTAGATCTTCAAGAGCCTTTCATAGCAACCTTCAGGCAAGTAAAGTATTCATGTTCTTGTAAAGTGTTGTTTACATTGTTGTAGTATTTCTTTTTTATTTGCTTGTATTTTATTCTTATTATTGTAAGATATATGTATGAGTTTTCTCCACCTCTGGAGTCATACCAATAAGAAAAGGTTTATTAGTGGTGGTGTTCATCACTAGAGCTACTATTGAGCTCACCCCATGAAGTAGGAACCCTAGTTCTGAACCATGTTAAATCTTTGTGTATTGTTTGTGTGCTTGTTTTATATTTCTCTTTATTGCTTTTCAGTATTCCAATGTGCATACTAACGATTGTAGACGAGCATGCATCAAACGAGAAAGAAATTGGCGAAAATCTATTCGCCCCATCCCTCCCCCCTCAAGCGCGACCACATCGGTCCTTACACTTCTCTAACTATTATTTTCATGGTCATGCACACCCCTAAGTCAACACTAGGGTTCCCTTCTATTCTATCGAAACTCTCACAATCATACCCCATCGAATCACAAATGTGGATTAACAGACCCCCAAAAAGCCCCAAAAATGATATCCCCCTTGGGTGCCTTACCAACCTTTACTAAGTGCCTAATAAAATGGGATTCTACATCAATAGTATTATTCCCCTTGCAACATGTCCCATAGGCACATTAACTCACTCACCCTCATTACTCCATCACTCTCCCCTCTTCCAAAAATGATGCTTGCCATAACCCGGTGAATATATCGGAAGACTGGGTTTTGGAGTCATGATGCTTTGGCTCTAGATGGGTCATAGGAGGTTTCTCCTATTAAATCAGACCAAAATTATCTTGCATTAAACTCAATAGGTGTTCTCCTCTCTCCCTCACTAGGCAAACCACAACAAATATTCCATTCATGGACCGTCCACTCATGCTCTATGTTAAACATCCTAAAAGTTATCTTGCCCTCTCGACTATCTTGCCCTATCAAGATCTCTACATCCACTGAACAAAAAAATTCTAGGACTACCCTAGGATAGGTCGTGCATCTAACTCCCATTATCTCCTCCCAACCTACCATGGAAAACAACGATTGTATATCCTCTAAAAGACCTAGGGTTTCTAAGAGAACTACATCTAGATATCGAATGGAAGTGATTTTTTGAGATGAAATCATATTAAATCTATTTCTATGAGCAGTATCTCTAAATATGATATCAAGAAGGGCATTACCTACATCCGGTTATTGTTGAGCATCCCATCCACTCGACCTTGGCCTTGAAGAAGTAGCTCTTGTTGTGGTATGTTTAGTCCTCCTCATTTTTGCTTCTAGAAAGCTTCTTGGAGGTTGGAGAAGGTCCTTGGAGGTTGGGGAACGAAGCTAGCCACGGGCTAGGGTAGAAGATTTGAGAAACACAGCCAATTTGGGGAAAAAAATGCATGGCTCTTGCCCTTTTAATGGGGCACGACATGACCATGTTAAATTCACACAGCCAACCGTGTGTGGCTCTGCCATGGTCACTCGGAAAAATTCAAAAAAAGGCATGGCCCTATGAAATTCACATGACCGATCGTGTGTAGCTCTAGAATTTCCCAATAAAGCTACACAGTCCGAGATTTTTCACATGCCTCACCGTGTTCTCTTCATGTCATTTGGCACAATCATGTGAAATTCACACGACCACCCGTGCTTTCTTCAAGAGTTCTGAAAAAATTTCTTGCATCTACCTGGCCAATTGAAGGGTTTTGCTTATCGAGTCCGTGAGGGGAAACTTCACTTCCCACTTCACCTCGGTAGCTTGTCCATGGCGATACCTTCGATGTCCCCGGATTAAAAAAAATTTAATCCTAAACAAAAGAGATTGCCCAAACGACCAAGTCATCGTCGTGCAATTCGTTTAGAGAGGTCACTTGAACAAACTAGTTGTTCAAGCGACCATCCTCTATTCTACGAGTAGCTGCGGAATAGACGATGTCCGGAACGCCGATTTTTGTGTTTATGCTCGGGATCCAAGTATTATTTAGCCATTTACAGATTTATAACATGCTTATAATTGAAAAACAAAAACAAGCAACAAACAAAAGATAAATGAGAATAGATATACCTCTTGATCTTCTAATATATGTCCTTCCTCCTTTAGGACATCATGTGGGCGACAGTCTACCAAAAGTCGAAGCTCCAAGATCATAAATCTTCCTTCCTTGCTTTTCCAAAGCAAGAGGAAGAATAGAAACAAGGTTTTTTCCTCCCTAAAACCAACCAACAAGGAGCACACCAAACCCTTTCCGCCTGCCAACTAGAAGGAGGAGAAGATGATGGAAAACAACCAAGACACCAAGGGAAGCCCTATATCTTGTTTCCACCACCTAAGGAGAAGGAGAAGAGGGCTTTTGGGCATCGACCAAAGGCTGGGAAGGGGCTGGAAAAGAGCTGGACGCCGGCCAATGGAGAAGGAAGAAGAAGAGAACACCTTCCTTATTTGGTGCCGCCCTAGCATCCAAACCCTAACCCTAATCCTATCTCAACTAGGATTCCCTCTCTTGCTGCCCAAACCCTAGCTCTCCTTTCATGCAGTTCATGCCAACTCCCTTGCCCTCCTTTTATAGAGTTAGGGATAAGTCATAAATTAATCTCCTCTATTGGTTCTAGGGATTTAATCTCAACCGTCGGATCTAGAGATTTAATCTCAACCGTCGGATCTTAGAGATTTAATCTCTACCTATGGATCTTAGAGTTTTGTTTCTATCCATTGGATCTAAGTTTCATGAGGTGTTAATAGGCTACATTAGGGACCATGAGGAAGAGTTGGATCTTGGCCACCCATGGATCAAGCCCACATAAAGTCCGATCCACTAATAATGATCCAATCCACTAAAGGATCATCATTGATCTACCTCAACAACCCCCATATGATAATATGGGCTCCATATATTATTTGTACATTTTCTCCCCGTGTTTAAGATCTCGAATGTCCATCGATTAATTAATTTACTGACCATTAATTAATCAACATCTAACTCCTTGAGTAGTACCACTCAACCTTTTCATCATGTCGGACCAAGTCAACCTGCAGGGTTTACATGATGAACCTTATGAGCTCCTCAAGGGGACATCATCATCCTAATATATAGGACACGGTTTCCTCCTATAATCAATGACACACCATATAAATAATATCATCTCCCAATTTACCGAGCCTATCGATTTAATCTATAAATCTCGCCCATTGGTAAATCAAAGAGACGAGTACTAAGTATACGTGCCCGTTATTATATCGGGATTAAGAGCATGTACTAAATAATATCTGAGATTCGATTCGATTATGTAGTCAGCAATAAATCGAATAACCTCTAAGTCGGTCCTGCTCAATACACACAAAGTGCACTAGTGTGATTCTATAGTTGAGACAAACCAACACCTAATCACACTACAACCATTCCGATGGTTTGTCCAAAGTTATCTCGGTTGTGAGCCTTATACTTTTCAAGGGGCCGATAACATGATCTTCTGTGTGACACCACACACCATGTTATCTACAATGTAAAGTATTAGACAATATTGCATAACCATAAAAATATGCAAACAATGATCATGTGATTCTTATTCTAAAATAAAGTTGTTCATACAAAAGATAGACTTTTCAGTATACATCTCTACAATCTCCCACTTATACTAAAAGACTATGCTGTCCTCAAAGTGTCTTGCATCTGATCCCCATTCCCTCCACATGCCTATCAAAAGCTCTCGCCTGAAGGGCCTTAGTGAAAGAATCTGCCAGGTTATCCTCCGATGCAATCTTTGCCACAACAACTTCTCCTCTCTTTACGATTTCTCGTATCAGGTGGTACTTGCGCTCTATGTGTTTACTAGCCTTATGGGCTCATGGTTCCTTCGAGTTTACAACTGCACCACTATTATCACAATAAATTGTGATAGTTCTAGGCGAACCAGGAATCACATCCAAGTCCATCAGGAAGTTCCTGAGCCATACAACTTCTTTGGCTGCCTTAGAGGCCGGCACATACTCAACTTCCATGGTGGAGTCCGCCATGCACTTCTGCTTGACACTCCTCCATACAATGGCTCCACCTCCCAAAGTAAACACAAAACCTAAGGTAGAATTACTGTTATCCCTATCAGATTGGAAGTCAGAATCCGTGTAACCCATAGGGAGTAATTGGTCTACCCGGTAAACTAGCATATAATCCCTAGTCCTTCTCAGGTACTTTAATATATGTTTTACCATAGTCTAATGTCCCTGTCCTAGATTACTCTGATATCTGCTGACCATGCCCATGGAAAAGCAGATATCTAGTTTCGTATAGAGTATCGCATACATGAGGCTTCCTACTGCCGAAGCATAAGGAACCACCTTCATCTCCTCTATCTCCTCAGATGATCTAGGACACATCTCCTTAGGTAAAGGAACTCCATGCATGAAAGGTAGAAAACCCTTCCTGGAGTTCTACATGCTAAAACGCTCCATAATCGTGTCTATGTATGAAGCTTGGGATAAGCACAACATCCTTTTCCTGCGGTCCCTTATAACCTTGATCCCAAGGATGTGTCCCACCTCTCCCAAGTCCTTCATATCAAACTGTTTGGACAACCATACCCTTACGTCCGATAACACCTTGATATTGTTATCAATCAACAAAATGTCATCTACGTATAGTACAAGAAATACCACTACGTTTCCGTCACATCTCTTGTATACACAAGACTCATCCGGACTTTGAATAAATCCATAAGACTAGATCACCTCATCAAAGCGGATGTTCCAAGACCTCGAAGCTTGTTTCAATCCATAAATGGACCGATTAAGCTTACATACAAGATGCTCTTTGCCCTTAGCAATGAATCCCTCTGGTTGTTTCATGTAGATGTTTTCCTCAAGACTTCCATTAAGGAAAGTTGTCTTGACATCTATCTGCCACACCTCATAATCCATATGAGCTGCTATGCATAAGAGAATCTGGATAGACTTAAGCATGGCTATCGGCGAAAAGGTCTCCTCATAATCGAAACCCTCTTTCTAAGTATACCCCTTCGCAACAAGTCTCACATTGAAGGTCTCAACCTTCCCATCTATTCCTCTCTTTCTTTTGTAGATCCACTTGCATCCAATGGTTTTTACACCATCGGGTGGCTCTACTAGCTCCCATACCTGATTTGAATCCATAGATTCAATCTCAGCATTCATTGCACTTTGCCAAGATGCTGCATCTCTATCTTGGATTGCCTCGTCATATGTCCAGGGATCAGGTTCATGTTCACCAGGGACCAAATCAGAAGATTCTCCCAAGAATATGAATCTATCAGGCTATCTCACAACCCTCCCACTACGACGAGGTATCACCTGTGTATCCTATGTGACACGCGGTGCAGTGACATGTGATATATCCTCTTGTACCGGTGGTACTAAAGAAGTGACTTCCCCTTTTAACTCCTCCAGAACAATTTTACTCTTGGGCTTGTGGCTCATCATATAGTCTTTCTCTAGAAATCAGGCGTTCGTGCTAACGATCACCCTCTGATCTCTAGGACTATAAAACAATCCACCCTTCCTTCCTCTAGGATAGGCAACGAACAATCATACTTCTGTACGAGGTTCCAACTTACTAGCATCTACCTTCAGCACAAGTGCTGGATTCCCCCATATCTAAATATGTCTTAGACTAGGCTTTCGCCCAGTCCACAACTCTATGGGAGTAGAAGGCACTGATTTAGATGGAACCAAGTTCAGAATGTATACCGCCGTATCTAGAGCATATCGCCAGAACGAATCTGGCAAGTCAAAATAACTCATCATTGATCTAACTGTCTCCATAAGAGTCCTATTCCTTCGCTCTGCTACACCGTTCTACTGGGGTGTGCCAGGTGCAGTCAATTGGGATTGAATCCCAGCCTCTGATAAGTAGTTCCTAAACTCTCCCAAAAGGTACTCACCACCATGATCAGATCATAGTGTCTTGATACTTTTACCTTGACGTTTCTCCACATCAGCCTTGAATTCTTTGAACTTGTCAAAACATTCAGACTTGCGGCGCATCAGGTAAATGTATCCATATCTTGAGTAATCATCTATAAAAGAGACAAAATACTCAAACCCACCTCTAGCCTGGATAGACATAGGACCACACAAATCAGAATGAACCAATTCTAACATATCTTTGGCTCTATACCCCTTGGCCTTAAAAGGCCTCTTGGTCATCTTCCCCTCCAAGCAAGATTCACAGGTTGGGAGATCCTCCACCACTAATGAACCCAAAGGTTCATCAGCTATCAACCTTTGAATTCTGCTTAGGTTAATGTGACCAAGCCTAAGATGCCAAAGATATGTTTGGTTCATCTTCGAAGGTTCTTTTCTCTTATTGGAATTAGAAGATGAGTTATTAACTTCAATTTGCATTGTGGGAGGTTTTGGTTCAAGTGTGTACAAATTTCCTATCAATGCACCCGAACATATAATGTCCCTATTCCTTCTTATAACCACTCTGTCATTAAAAGAAATAGAATATCCATCCATAAACATTTTAGAAACCGAAATTAAATTCTTTCTAAATAAGGGTACATAAAGGCAATTCTTAAGAACCAAAAGTTTATTTTTCTCAAAAGATAAATGAACATCTCCCACTGCAACAACCGTCACCTTCGTGGCATCGCCCAAGTACACGGTAATCTCCCCCTCAGCCAGTCGTCTGGTTTCCTGGAACCCCTGCAAAGTATTGCAGACATGATCAGTGGCTCCCGTATCTATACACCAGGTGCCGGTAGATAACACCGCTAAACATGTTTCAATGACTAGACCAAAAGATATACCTTTGTTCTTGCGGTTAGGGCAGTCCTTCTTCCAGTGTCCAGTCTGCTTACAAGTGAAGCACTTGCCTTTCGACTTCTTCATTCCTCGCTGAGTACCTCCCACCGCCTTCGCCCCGGTTTGTTTCTTCTTCTTCTTGCCTTTCGGCTTAGAAATAGAAACCTTCTGGGTCACCACGGTATGCACCTGAGCACTCTGACGAAAAAGTCCATCTGTCGCCTGGAGTTCTGTCAGAAGTTCTGCCAACGAATACAACCTCTTGTTCATGTTGTAGTTGAGGCGAAACTGCTCAAAACACCTAGATAGAGACTGGAGTATCATATCGACTTGGGTTTCCCCATCGATCTCAGCTCCTAGGACCTCTAGCTCATTCAAATGAGCTATCATCTTGAGAACATGATCCCTCACGGGTGTTCCCTCGATTATGGTGGTCGTCATCAAGTTTCTCATGGCCTCTTGCCTCGCAGCTCGATTCTGGTGTCTGAAAAGCTCCTTGAGATTGAGCATCATATCATAAGCAGTGGACATGACTTGATGCTGATGTTGCAGTACATTTGACATAGATGCCAAAATGTAACACCGCACCATCTCATCGGCCTTGATCCACTTCTTATAGCTCTCTCTCTTCTTTTCCCCAGAATTATCTGCAGGCTTGGGAGGGCACTCTTCGAGGAGTACATATTTGTATTCCTCAGTAGTCAAGATAATGTCTAGATTCTTCTTCCAATCTACATAGTTGGGTCCAGTAAGTTTGTTCTATTTCAGTATCACAGCAAGTGGGTTGAAAGTCATTTTGAAAGAAAACCTAAGAATCACATAAATCAATATATTTCAAAAAATTATTGATTCCTCAAATAATAAAATTTTAAAATCAACCAACACATCAAAACACCGAGAATATCATATGCCACGATAGTGTGGACGCATACGAATTCTACATTTGTAAGAGGAGGTTTTACCCATTAATTTTACTATCTTGTCAACCTAACTTTTTGACAAGTAAAATTAATAGTTGGTTCCTCTTTGGCCCTACAAATAAAAGCAGTGACTCGATGGGGAGGATACTTATATTTGTATCTAAGTGTTCACCATTACTCGGTACCAAGGTAATTATCTCGGGTTATGTGCCTTACGATGGACAAGTACACACGCTCCTTAGTAATTTCCTATAACCATATTCGACCTTGTGATCCGCAAACAAACCCATCCGATATGGAGGAAGGCACTCAGAGCCGATGTGCAAATTTGTTTGCATCACTTGTCAAATCGTAATGGAGGCCGTGGGAAATAATAAAATTTCCCTCTCCCACTTAGTAATTTGAAAATGAGGAATTTTCCTAGCCTACGACATTCATATCAAACAAAAAGCAATAAATATGAAACATAAATTATTTTCCAACTATTATGGCTTTTGTCTTCAATATGTCTCCCATCGCATCGCCATCTCGTCCGCTCCTCCTACTCCATGTACGAGTCATCCGGAGATCCGAGCCGAGACTAAAACCTATTTTAATTTACATCCATCGATCCTATACTCCACGAGGGAGTGTACATGAAATCTAGATCGAAAGTAAAATAAAATAAAGAGTCGCTAAATAATGTCGTATTTAATTTACAAAAATTCAAATACTAGCCTCGTCAACCCCAAGGATTCAACAAAATAAATATTTACACACATACAATCACATACACACATATGGCCATAATAGTCGGATCTTATGCCTACAAACAAAGAGTTAAACTATGCATATCCTACTATTATCTGACACATATAATATATGAAAAAGTGTATAAAAATTAACCGAATCCTAAACACACAAAACCGGAAACCTTGGCTCTGATACCAATTGAAGGGTTTTGCTTATCGAGTCCATGAGGGGAAACTTCGCTTCCCACATCACCTCGGTAGCTTGTCCATGGCGATCCCTTCGATGTCCCCGGATTAAAATAAAAATTAATCATAAACAAAAGAGATTGCCCAAACCACCAAGTCATTGTCGTGCTATTCGTTTAGAGAGGTCACTTGAACAAACTAGTTGTTCAAGTGACCATCCTCTATTCTACGAGTAGCCGCGGAATAGACGATGTCCGGAACGCCGATTTTTGTGTTTATGCTCATGATCCAAGTATTATTGCCATTTAGAGATTTATAACATGCTTATAATTGAAAAACAAAAACAAGCAACAAAAAAAAAGAGAAAAGAGAATAGATATACCTCTTGATCTTCTAATGTATGTCCTTCCTCCTTTTGGACATCGTGTGGGCGACGATCTACAAATAGTCGAAGCTCCAAGATCACAAATCCTCCTTCCTTGCTTTTGCAAAGCAAGAGGAAGAATAGAAACAAGGTTTTTCTCCACCCTAAAACAAACCAACAAGGAGCACACCAAACCCTTGCCTCCGGCCAACTAGAAGGAGGAGAAGATGATGGAAAACAACCAAGACACCAAGGGAAACCCTATATCTTGTTTCCACCACCTAAGGAGAAGGAGAAGAGGGCTTTTGGGTGCCGCCCAAGGGCTGGGAAGGGGCTGGAAAAGAGCTGGACGCCGTCCAATGGAGAAGGAAGAAGAAGAGAACACCTTCCTTATTTGGTGCCGCCCTAGCGTCCAAACCCTAACCCTAATCCTATCTCAACTAGGATTCCATCTCTTGCCGCCCAAACCCTAGCTCTCCTTTCATGTAGTTCACGCCAACTCCCATTCCCTCCTTTTATAGAGTTAGGGATAAGTCATGAATTAATCTCCTCCATTCGTTCTAGGGATTTAATCTCAACCGTCGGATCTAGATATTTATTCTCAACCGTCGAATATTAGAGATTTAATCTCTACCTATGGATCTTAGAGTTTTGTTTCTATCCATTGGATCTAAGTTTCATGAGGTGTTAATAGGCTACATTAGGGACCATGAGGAGGATTGGATCTTGGCCACCCATGGATCATGCCCACATAAAGTCCGATCCACTAATGATGATCCAATCCACTAAAGGATCATCATTGATCTACCTCACCAACCGCCATATGATAATATGGGCTCCATATATTATTTGTACATTTTCTCCCCATATTTAAGATCTTGAATATCCGTCGATTAATTAATTTACTGACCATTAATTAATCAACATCTAACTCCTTGAGTAGTACCACTCAACCTTTTCATCATGCCGGACCAAGTCCACCTGCAGGGTTTACATGATGAACCTTATGAGCTCCTCAAGGGGACATCATCATCCTAATATATAGGACATGGTTTCCTCCTATAATCAATGACACACCATATGTACCGCCTGCCCTTATCTGCTCTCAGGGAGGCGCTACTTTTTTTTTTCCTTATAACAAAAAATATATGGATCATTTCTCCTTCTACTTACTTAAACATGTTATCATGGCTTAAACCTTCTTTTATACATGCATCACATATCATATTCATAATTAGCATGTTATCTCATCTTATCTCATTTTATAACATGCATAACATCAAGATTCATCCATGAGTTCTAACATACCGAACTTTCATAAGTAATTGAACAGTAACATAACTAAGCAACATTCAATCATGGTACTAATAAATCATAGGTCTTATAAGCGGAAGCACATGTCTTAAGGTGTTCACTGAGCATATAAATATAAGCAGATAGTAATAGAGTCTCTTTCAACCATGCCACTATCACACACACTTGGCCCCTCCTGCTACTTCCTCTTAGTTCATGTTTCCTTTATCTGCAGTATATGGACAATATAAACTATAAGCATATAGCTTAGTAAGATTCTTTCCTACTCACAAAAGCCACAAACTTCATCAAACAATTAGAAAACAGGAGCATACTAACAAAATAGCATAAGTATTTCATAGCAACACTATTCATCACCATACCAACGTAATGAAAACATAAGCATGGCATACAATTTACATAAGCATGCTAAACATAATTCACTCTAAGCAAGGCAAAAATTAAACATAAGCATTCATAATTGCATAAATCCGAAACATGCATCAAAGACATAATCATAAGCATTCTTAAACTTGAACATAAGCATTCATAATTACATAAATCCTAAACATGCATCAAAGACATAATCATAAGCATTCTTAAACTTGAATATAAGCATTCATAATTTCTTAAATCCTAGACATGCATCAAAGACATAATCATAAGCATTCTTAAACTTGAACATAAGCATTCATAATTACATAAATCCTAAACATGCATCAAAGACATAATCATAAGCATTCTTAAACTTGAATATAAGCATTCATAATTCCTTAAATCCTAAACATGCATCAAAGACATAATCATAAGCATTCTTAAACTTGAATATAAGCATTAATAATTCCTTAAATCCTAAACATGCATCAAAGACATAATTATAAACATTCTTAAACTTGAATATAAGCATTCATAATTCCTTAAATCCTAAACATGCATCAAAGACATAATCATAAGCATTCTTAAACTTGAATATAAGCATTCATAATTCCTTAAATCCTAAACATGCATCAAAGACATAATCATAAGCATTCTTAAACTTGAATCTAACATTCATAATTTCTTAAAGGTCTTTTCTTTTCAAAACATATACATATAGATACTTCAACATAATCATAACTTGCATGGGGGGCCCAGGTTAAGTACCACATAATGCGCGTTCCCTAATAGGCTGGGGTAGCGAGCCACCAGACCTACTAGAGCAAGACCTCTTACGTCTTACCAGGGCAAGACCTCTTACGTCTTCTTATGTCCCTATGGATTTTATTAACGACCACGATGGGTGGTGTAACCTCTTACAAAGTAAAATACTTAATTTCTTTCTTTCTTGTCTTATCATAAGGAGAGCTCTTAATCCCTACTTGAAAGGGAAGCATCTCCATCTTATCTTATCATAAGGAGAGCTCTTAATCCCTACTTGAAAGGGAAGCATCTCGATCTTATCATATCATAAGGAGAGCTCTTAATCCCTACTTGAAAGGGAAGCATCTCCATCTTAGACATTTCATAGCATACATGCATTCATAACATAAGAGTACCCTAAAGGGGTCCTAAAGCATAAACATGTTTATCACCTAAGCATAATTCATAGACATATTCATGGCATATTAAATCATAAAACATGTTCATCATATAGGCATATTTCATGGCATATTACATCATAAACATGTTCATCACATAGGCATATTTCATAAACATATTTCATGGCATATTAAATCATAAAACATGTTCATCACATAGGCATATTTCATAAACATATTTCTTGGCATATTAAATCATAAAACATGTTCATCATATAGGCATATTTCATGGCATATTACATCATAAACATGTTCATCACATAGGCATATTTCATAAACATATTTCTTGGCATATTAAATCATAAAACATGTTCATCACATAGGCATATTTCATGGCATATTACATCATAAACATGTTCATCACATAGGCATATTTCATAAACATAACTTCATAAGGGGTATTTTCATGAAACCCTAACCCTAAAACCATTGGTGGCCGAAACATATAGGGCTACAAACTTCATATTTCTTTCGTGTAACCTATCCTACAAAACTAATATACTGCAGGTGAGGGAATCTTACATCCTTCGCTTGCTTTTAGTGGGTAGTTGACCTTATGGAAGCCAAGAACTAGCTTCTCCTTGCTTGGATGGGGTTCGGCCAAAGGTGAAAATGGAGAGGGGGAGAGATGGTTTTCGGTGAGGAAGAAGAAGGGAAGAAGAAGTGGCCAAGTGGAAACTTCCTTCTTCTTTATAAAGGGAGGAAGAGAAGTTTCTCTTCTCTTTTCCATGCCCCTTCATTTACCCTCATCACACTTATCTACAATTTCCCCTCTTCTTCTAATGATATAATCCTATTGGGCTTCAAGTTAGTGGGTGCATCTATAGGGCTTGGCTATCTCTAGAGGTTTGGGGTTCAATTCCTTGGCCTTGCATCTCTTTATGGCTATTTTCTTTTATTTTTCGAAAAAAGCCCACATCAAGCCCATTATTGTAAAGCCAAAAACTCTCGTAAAATTGCTAGAAATTTTATGGGTGTTATAATCCCTCATACCTTGTAAAAGTTTTGTCCTCGAAACTTAAAACAATTCTGGGTATTTCTGCTTCATGTCCTCCTCTCGTTCCCAAGTAGCTTCCTCGTATCGTTGATTCTGCCACATGACCTTTACTAAGGGCACCTCTTTGTTCCTTAGCCTCTTGACCTCTCGGTCCAGTATCTGGATAGGCCAACTTTCCATACTCAGGTCCTCTTGAACTTGTAGAGTCTGTGGCTCAATCACTTGGTCCGCACTGGATATGCATTTCTTGAGAACAGAGACATGGAACACGTTGTGTAGAGCTGACATCTCTTGAGTCAGCTCCAGCTTGTAAGCTACCTTGCCAACCCTCTGCAATATCGGATACGGTCCCACGTAGCATGGACTCAGTTTACCCTTCCTTCCGAATCTCATCACTCCCTTCATAGGGGCCACTATGAGGAATACCAGGTCCTCGACTTCGAATTCTAACGATCTACGCCGCATATCCACATAGCAGTTTCGATTCTTTGACGGATATTCTGTATAGCTCGGGTGGTATCGTCAATAATATCGGCCTGAAGCCCCATTTCCGTCCTTTCACAACCCTTGTACCAACAGATAGGAGACCTGCATCTTCTCCCTTATAGAGCTTCATAGGGTGCCATTCCAATAGTAGCCTGGTAACTGTTGTTGTAAGCAAATTCTGCCAAGCACAAATATCGACACCAGCTCCCCTTAAAGTCTAGAGCACAGGCCCGCAACATATCTTCCAGCACCTGGTTCACTCTTTCTGTCTGACCGTCGGTCTGAGGATGAAACGCAGTGCTGAATCTCAACTTAGTGCCAAGAGCCTTCTGAACACATTCCCAGAAATGGGAGGTAAAATGGCCATCACGATCAGAAATAATAGCCTTAGGCACTCCATGTAATCTGATAATTTCCTTGACATATAATTGAGCTAGCTGCTCAACCGGATAGGTCATCTTAATTGCCAAGAAATGGGCAGACTTTCTCAACCGGTCTATGATTAACCATATAGTATCATAACCATTTGTTGTTCTGGGTAATCCCGTGATGAAATCCATAGAAATTTCTTCCCATTTCCACTCTGGAATCTGTATCGGCTGCAGTAGTCCCCCAGGTTTCTGGTGTTCTGCCTTAACCCTCTGGCAGGTCAGACAGGTGCTGACGTACTGAGCCACATCCCTTTTCATGTCGGACCACCAAAATTTATCTCGTAAGTCCTGATACATTTTTGTAGATCCAGGATGCATGGTATAAGGTGTTCCATGGGATTCCTCGAGTATCTTCTTCCGTAATTCCGGATCGTTCGGAATACATAGGCGGTCCCGGAAGTATAATAATCCGCCGTCGACGATGCGGAATCCATTATCCCTTCCTTCCCGGACTTCCTGTTTGATTTTCTGGATGTCTGAATCACCATCTTGCTTTCCCAATATATCGTCGAACAACGTCGGCGCTATAGCCATGGTGGAAAGTTGTCCAGAAATAATCTCTATTCCGTAATTCATTATTTCCCTTTTCAGGGGCTGCGATGGCATTGATAAGGACATCAAAGCGGCACTGGACTTTCTGCTCAGTGCATCTGCCACTTTGTTGGCCTTTCCAGGATGATAGAATATCTCACAATCATAATCTTTGACTAGCTCGAGCCATCGGCGTTGCCTCATATTTAGGTCTTTTTGAGTGAAGAAATATCTCAGACTCTGGTGGTCTGTATAAATCCTACACCGAGCTCCGTATAAGTAGTGCCTCCATATTTTCAGAGCGAACACCATGGCTGCTAGTTCTAAGTCTTGGGTAGGATAATTTCTTTCGTGCTCCTTGATCTGTCTAGAGGCGTAAGCGATAACCTTGCCATTTTGCATAAGTACAGCTCCGAGCCCCAGGTTAAAAGCGTCACTATACATATCAAAGCTTTCATTATCTTCAGGGAGAGTCAGAATGGGAGCGCTGGTTAGTCTCCTCTTCAGTTCCGTAAAACTCCTCTCCCTTTTAGTACCGACTAACTCTGGGCAGAGACGTGCCAGTCGGTTGAACCTTTTCATAGCTTCACTAACTGATAGATCGCCTTGTCGGAACTCGAGGAACTCATTGTAGTGCTTATTTGTGATCCGCCTCTGAAAGAACTCCTCGAAGAACTCCGATTCAAAGTCTGTCCACTTCATTTGATTTACTTGTCTCTTTGCTTTGACTCTCTCCCACCAGATCCTTGCATCTCCGGAAAGACAAAACGAGGCACATTTTATCTTTTCATGCTCGGGCCAATCCAGCAGCTCCACGATGCTCTCCACTATTTTGAACCAGGCTTGGGCATCCAATGGTTCGCTGGCACGGAGAAATTTTACGGTTTTGACCTCTGCCCTTTGAATCGAGATAGGCCGGGCGGACCTGGCGGCATTGATTAACGGTTCTTGCACCATAGTGGTCGTGTTAGGAGTTACGTTCTGCGTCCCTGGTGTGGTGCTAGGGTTCCCTTGTTGATTCGTGAGAGCATTGATAACCAGCTGTTGTTCTGCGACCTGACGTTGTAGCTCGGTAACCACATGCATCAAATCTGGTGGGGGTGCTGAGTCATTCCCTCTAGCACTACGTCTCCCGTTCATGTTATCTAAGTGATAGATAAATAATTAATTAAGGTATTATTATAATTTCTACTCATATACAAGCATCTAACATCCCATATCATAAACAAGGTAAGGTATCCTTTCTAGTGATATTTCTAGGTTAGAGACATGTTTCCATCCTATAAGGCATGGTAAGGTATCCTTACTATCTATGCGGTCCCATTCTACTAAAACATGGCGGTATTATTTCTATCTAAATCACGAGTGTGATTCTATTCTACTAAAACATGATGAGGTATTAATTCTAACTAGATAGAAGACACTCTTCATTATAAAAGAAACTTAGGTATGCATAAAGTTACTTACTTGGAAACAGCAGGAAGGAGGCTTGATGTGTGATAGTGGAAAGGTGAACCCGCTCTGATTAACGCCCTTATCTGCTCTCGATGGCGCTACTTTTTTTTTCCTTATAACATAACATATATGGATCATTTCTCCTTCTACTTACTTAAACATGTTATCATGGCTTAAACCTTCTTTTATACATGCATCACATATCATATTCATAATTAGCATGTTATCTCATCTTATCTCATTTTATAACATGCATAACATCAAGATTCATCCATGAGTTCTAACATACCAAACTTTCATAAGTAATTGAACAGTAACATAACTAAGCAACATTCAATCATTGTACTAATAAATCATAGGTCTTATAAGCGGAAGCACATGTCTTAAGGTGTTCACTGAGCATATAAATATAAGCATATAGTAATAGGGTCTCTTTCCACCATGCCACTATCACACACACTTGGCCCCTCCTGCTACTTCCTCTTAGTTCATGTTTCCTTTATCTGCAGTATATGGACAACATAAACTATAAGCATATAGCTTAGTAAGATTCTTGCCTACTCACAAAAGCCACAAACTTCATCAAACAATTAGAAAACAGGAGCATACTAGCAAAATAGCATAAGTATTTCATAGCAACACTATTCATCAACATACCAACGTAATGAAAACATAAGCATGGCATACAATTTACATAAGCATGCTAAACATAATTAACTCTAAGCAAGGCATAAATTAAACATAAGCATTCATAATTTCACAAATCCTAAACATGCATCAAAGACATAATCATAAGCATTCTTAAACTTGAACATAAGCATTCATAATTACATAAATCCTAAACATGCATCAAAGACATAATCATAAGCATTCTTAAACTTGAATATAAGCATTCATAATTTCTTAAATCCTAAACATGCATCAAAGACATAATCATAAGCATTCTTAAACTTGAACATAAGCATTCATAATTACATAAATCCTAAACATGCATCAAAGACATAATCATAAGCATTCTTAAACTTGAATATAAGCATTCATAATTCCTTAAATCCTAAACATGCATCAAAGAAATAATCATAAGCATTCTTAAACTTGAATATAAGCATTCATAATTCCTTAAATCCTAAACATGCATCAAAGACATAATCATAAGAATTCTTAAACTTGAATATAAGCATTCATAATTCCTTAAATCCTAAACATGCATCAAAGACATAATCATAAGCATTCTTAAACTTGAATATAAGCATTCATAATTCCTTAAATCCTAAACATGCATCAAAGACATAATCATAAGCATTCTTAAACTTGAATATAAGCATTCATAATTCCTTAAATCCTAAACATGCATCAAAGACATAATCATAAGCATTCTTAAACTTGAATCTAACATTCATAATTTCTTAAAGGTCTTTTCTTTTCAAAACATATACATATAGATACTTCAACATAATCATAACTTGCATGGGGCCCTGTGTTAAGTACCACATAATGCGCGTTCCCTAATAGGCTGGGGTAGCGAGCCACCAGACCTACTAGAGCAAGACCTCTTACGTCTTACCAGGGCAAGACCTCTTACGTCTTCTTATGTCCCTATGGATTTTATTAACGACCACCTGACGGGTCGGGTACTTAACCTCTTACAAAGTAAAATACTTAATTCCTTTCTTTCTTGTCTTATCATAAGGAGAGCTCTTAATCCCTACTTGAAAGGGAAGCATCTCCATCTTATCTTATCATAAGGAGAGCTCTTAATCCCTACTTGAAAGGGAAGCATCTCCATCTTATCTTATCATAAGGAGAGCTCTTAATCCCTACTTGAAAGGGAAGCATCTCCATCTTAGACATTTCATAGCATACATGCATTCATAACATAAGAGTACCCTAAAGGGGTCCTAAAGCATAAACATGTTTATCACCTAAGCATAATTCATAGACATATTCATGGCATATTAAATCATAAAACATGTTCATCATATAGGCATATTTCATGGCATATTACATCATTAAGATGTTCATCACATAGGCATATTTCATAAACATATTTCTTGGCATATTAAATCATAAAATATGTTCATCACATAGGCATATTTCATAAACATATTTCTTGGCATATTAAATCATAAAACATGTTCATCATATTGGCATATTTCATGGCATATTACATCATAAACATGTTCATCACATAGGCATATTTCATAAACATATTTCTTGGCATATTAAATCATAAAAAATGTTTATCACATAGGCATATTTCATGGCATATTACATCATAAACATGTTCATCACATAGGCATATTTCATAAACATAACTTCATAAGGGGTATTTTCATGAAACCCTAACCCTAAAACCATTGGTGGCCGAAACATATAGGGCTACAAACTTCATATTTCTTTCATGTAACCTATCCTACAAACCTAATATACTGCAGGTGAGGGAATCTTACATCCTTCGCTTGCTTTTAGTGGGTAGTTGCCCTTATGGAAGCTTAGAACTAGCTTCTCCTTGCTTGGATGGGGTTCGGCCAAAGGTGAAAATGGAGAGGGGGAGAGATGGTTTTCGGTGAGGAAGAAGAAGGGAAGAAGAAGTGGCCAAGTGGAAACTTCCTTCTTCTTTATAAAGGGAGGAAGAGAAGTTTCTCTTCTCTTTTCCATGCCCCTTCATTTACCCTCATCACACTTACCTACAATTTCCCCTCTTCTTCTAATGATATAATCCTATTGGGCTTCTAGTTAGTGGGTGCATCTATAGGGCTTGGCTATCTCTAGAGGTTTGGGGTTCAATTCCTAGGCCTTGCATATCTTTTTGGCTATTTTCTTTTATTTTTCGAAAAAAGCCAACATCAAGCCCATTATTGTAAAGCCAAAAACTCTCGTAAAATTGCTAGAAATTTTATGGGCGTTACACCATATAAATAATATCATCTCCCAACATACCGAGCCTATCGATTTAATCTATAAATCTCGCCCATTGGTAAATCAAAGAGATGAGTACTAAGTATATGTGGCCGTTATTATATCGGGATTAAGAGCATGTACTAAATAATATCTGAGGTCCGATTCGATTATGTAGTCAGCAATAAATCGAATCATCTCTAAGTCGGTCCTGCTCAATACACACAAAGTGCACTAGTGTGATTCTATGCTTAAGACAAACCAACACCAAATCACACTACAACCATTCCGATGGTTTGTCCAAAGATATCTCAGTTGTGAGCCTTTACTTATACTTTTCAAGGGGCCGATAACATGATCTCCTGTGTGACACCACACACCATGTTATCTACAATGTAAAGTATTAGACAATATTGCATAACCATAAAAATATGCAAAAAAAGATCATGTGATTCTTATTCCAAAATAAAGTTGTTCATACAAAAGATAGACTTTTCAGTATACATCCCTACAATCTCCCACTTATACTAAAAGACTATGCTGTCCTCAAAGTGTCTTACATCTGATCCCCATTCCCTCCACATGCCTATCAAAAGCTCTCGCCTGAAGGGCCTTAGTGAAAGGATCTGCCAGGTTCTCCTCCGATGCAATCTTTGCCACAACAACTTCTCCTCTCTTTACGATTTCTCGTATCAGGTGGTACTTGCGCTCTATGTGTTTACTAGCCTTATGGGCTCATGGTTCCTTCGAGTTTGCAACTGCACCACTATTATCACAATAAATTGTGATAGTTCTAGGCAAACCAGGAATCACATCCAAGTCCATCAGGAAGTTCCTGAGCCATACAACTTCTTTGGCCGCCTTAGAGGCTGCCACATACTCAGCTTCCATGGTGGAGTCCGCCATGCACTTCTACTTGACACTCTTCCATACAATAGCTCCACCTCCCAAAGTAAACACAAAACCTAAGGTAGACTTACTGTTATCCCTATCAGATTGGAAGTCAGAATCTGTGTAACCCACAGGGAGTAATTGGTCTACCCGGTAAACCAGCATATAATCCCTAGTCCTTCTCAGGTACTTCAATATATGCTTTACCGTAGTCCAATGTCCCTGTCCTAGATTACTCTGATATTTGCTGACCATGCCCATGGAAAAGCAGATATCTAGTCTCGTACAGAGCATCGCATACATGAGGCTTCCTACTGCCGAAGCATAAGGAACCACCTTCATCTCCTCTATCTCCTCAGATGATCTAGGACACATCTCCTTAGATAAAGGAACTCCACGCATGAAAGGTAGAAAATCCTTCCTGGAGTTCTACATGCTAAAACGCTCCATAATCGTGTCTATGTATGAAGCTTGGGATAAGCACAACATCCTTTTCTTGCGGTCCCTTATAACCTTGATCCCAAGGATGTGTCCCACCTCTCCCAAGTCCTTCATATCAAACTGTTTGGACAACCATACCCTTACGTCCGATAACACCTTGATATTATTGTCAATCAACAAAATTTCATCTACGTATAGTACAAGAAATACCACTACGTTTCCGTCACATCTCTTGTATACACAAGACTCATCCGGACATTGAATAAATCCATAAGACTAGATCACCTCATCCAAGCGGATGTTCCAAGACCTCGAAGCTTGTTTCAATCCATAAATGGACCGATTAAGCTTACATACAAGATGCTCTTTGCCCTTAGCAATGAATGCCTCTGGTTGTTTCATGTAGATGTTTTCCTCAAGACTTCCATTAAGGAAAGTTGTCTTGACGTCCATCTGCCACACCTCATAATCCATATGAGCTGCTATGCATAAGAGAATCTTGATTGACTTAAGCATGGCTATCGGCGAAAAGGTCTCCATATAATCGATAACCTCTTTCTGAGTATACCGCTTGGCAACAAGCCTCACATTGAAGGTCTCAACCTTCCCATCAATTCCTCTCTTTCTTTTGTAGATCCACTTGCAACCAATGGTTTTTACACCATTGAGTGGCTCTACTAGCTCCCAGACCTGATTTGAATCCATAGATTCAATCTCAGCATTCATTGCCCTTTGCCAAGATGCTGCATCTTTATCTTGGATTGCCTCGTCATATGTCCAGGGATCAGGTTCTTGTTCGCCAGGGACCAAATCAGAAGATTCTCTCAAGAACATGAATCTATCAGGCTATCTCACAACCCTCCCACTACGACGAGGTATCACCTGTGTATCCTCTGTGACACGCGGTGCAGTGACATGTGATATATCCTCTTGTACCGGTGGTACTAAAGAAGTGACTTCCCCTTTTAACTCCTCCAGAACAATTTTACTCTTGATCTTGTGGCTCATCATATAGTCTTCCTCTAGAAATCTGGCGTTCTTGCTAACGATCACCCTCTGATCTCTAGGACTATAAAACAATCCACCCTTCCATCCTCTAGGATAGCCAACGAACAATCGTACTTCTGTACGAGGTTCCAACTTACTAGCATTTGCCTTCAGCACAAGTGCTGGACTCCCCCATATCCGAATATGTCTTAGACTAGGCTTTCGCCCAGTCCACAACTCTGTGGGAGTAGAAGGCACTGATTTAGATGGAACCAAGTTCAGAATGTATACCGCCGTATCTAGAGCATATCGCCAGAACAAATTTGGCAAGTCAAAATAACTCATCATCGATCTAAAGGTCTCCATAAGAGTCCTATTCCTTCACTCTGCTACACCGTTCTACTGGGGTGTGCCAGGTGCAGTCAATTGGGATTGAATCCCAGCCTCTGATAAGTAGTTCCTAAACTCTCCCAATAGGTACTCACCACCACGATCAGATCGTAGTGTCTTAATACTTTTACCTTGACATTTCTCTACATCAGCCTTGAATTCTTTGAACTTGTCAAAGCATTCAGACTTGCGGCGCATCAGGTAAATGTATCCATATCTTGAGTAATCGTCTATAAAAGAGACGAAATACTCAAAACCACCTCTAGCCTGGATAGACATAGGACCACACAAATAAGAATGAACCAATTCTAACACATCTTTGGCTCTATACCCCTTGGCCTTAAAAGGCCTCTTGGTCATCTTCCCCTCCAAGCAAGATTCACAGGTTGGGAGATTCTCCACCACTAATGAACCCAAAGGTCCATCACCTATCAACCTTTGAATTCTGCTTAGGTTAATGTGACCAAGCCTAAGATGCCAAAGATATGTTTGGTTCATCTTCGAAGGTTCTTTTCTCTTATTGGAATTAGAAGATGAGTTTTTAACTTCAATTTGCATCGTGGGAGGTTTTGGTTCAAGTGTGTACAAATTTCCTATCAATGCACCCGAACAGATAATGTCCCTATCCCTTCTTATAACAACTCTGTCATTAAAAGAAATAGAATATCCATCCATAAACAATTTAGAAACCGAAATTAAATTCTTTCTAAATAAGGGTACATAAAGGAAATTCTTAAGAACCAAAAGTTTATTTTTCTCAAAAGTTAAATGAATATCTCCCACTGCAACAACCGTCACCTTCGTGGCATCACCCAAGTACACGGTAATCTCCCCCTCAGCCATTCGTCTGGTTTCCTGGAAGCCCTGCAAAGTATTGAAAACATGATCAGTGGCTCCCGTATCTACACACTAGGTACCGGTAGATAACACCGCTAAACATGTTTCTATGACTAGACCAAAAGATATACCTTTGTTCTTGCGGTTAGGGCAGTCCTTCTTCCAGTGTCCAGTCTGCTTACAAGTGAAGCACTTGCCTTTCGGCTTCTTCATTCCTCCCTGAGTACCTCCCACCTCCTTCGCCCCGGTTTGTTTGTTCTTCTTCTTGCCTTTCGGCTTAGAAGTAGAAACCTTCTGGGTCACCACGGCGTGCACCTGAGCACTCTGACGAAAAAGTCCCTCTGTCGCTTGGAGTTCTGTCAGAAGTTCTGCTAACGAATACAACCTCTTGTTCATGTTGTAGTTGAGGGGAAACTGCTCAAAACTCCTAGGTAAAGACTGGAGTATGATATCGACTTGGGTTTCCCCATCAATCTTAGCTCCTAGGACCTCCAGCTCATTCAAATGAGCTATCATCTTGAGAACATGATCCCTCACGGGTGTTCCCTCGATCATGGTGGTCGTCATCAAGTTTCTCATGGCCTCTTGCCTCGCAGCTCGATTCTGGTGTCTGAAAAGCTCCTTGAGATTGAGCATCATATCATAAGCAGTGGACATGACTTGATGTTGATGTTGCAGTACATTTGACATAGATGCCAAAATGTAACACCGCACCATCTATTCGGCCTTGATCCACTTCTTATAACTCTCTCTCTCCTTTTCCCCAGAATTATCTACAGGCTTGGGAGGGCACTCTTCGAGGAGTACATATTTGTATTCCTTAGTAGTCAAGATAATGTCTAGATTCTTCTTCCAATCTACATAGTTGGGTCCAGTAAGTTGGTTCTCTTTCAGTATCACAGCAAGTGGGTTGAAAGTCATTTTGAAAGAAAACCTAAGAATCACATAAATCAAAATATTATATTTCAAAAAATTATTGATTCCTCAAACAATAAAATTTTAAAATCAACCAACACCTCAAAACACCGAGAATATCATATGCCACGATAGTGTGGACGCATACGAATTCTACATTTGTAAGAGGAGGTTTTACCCATTAATTTTACTATCTTGTCAACCTAACTTTTTGACAAGTAAAACTAATAGTTGGCTCCTCTTTGGCCCTACAAATAAAAGCAGTGACTCCGATGGGGAGGATACTTATATTTGTATCTAAGTGTTCACCATTACTCGGTACCAAGGTAATTATCTCGGGTTATGTGCCTTACGATGGGCAAGTACACACGCTCTTTAATAATTTCCTATAACCATATTCGAGTTTGTGACTCGCAAACAAACCCATCCGATAAGGAGGAAGGCACTCAGAGCCGATGTGCAAATTTGTTTGCATCACTTGTCAAATCGTAATGGAGGTCGTGGGAAATAATAAAATTTCCCTCTCCCACTTAGTAATTTGAAAATGAGGAATTTTCCTAGCCTACGACATTCATATCAAACAAAAAGCAATAAATATGAAACATAAATTATTTTCCAACTATTATGGCTTTTGTCTTCAATATGTCTCCCATTGCATCGCCATCTCGTCTGCTCCTCCTACGCCATGTACGAGCCATCCGGAGATACGATCTGATACTAAAACCTATTTTAATTTACACCCATCGATCCTATACTCCACGAGGGAGTGTACATGAAATCTAGATCGAAAGTAAAATAAAATAAAGATTGCCTAAACAATGTCGTATCTAATTTACAAAAAATCAAATACTAGCCTCGTCAACCCCGAGGATTCAACAAAATAAATATTTACACACATACAATCACATACACACATATGGCCATAATAGTCGGATCTTATGCCTGCAACCAAAGAGTTAATCTATGCATATCCTACTATTATCCGACACATATAATATACGAAAAAGTGTATAAAAATTAACTGAATCCTAAACACACAAAACCGGAAACCTTGGCTCTGATACCAATTGAAGGGTTTTGCTTATCGAGTCCATGAGGGGAAACTTCGCTTCCCACTTTACCTTGGTAGCTTGCCCATGGCGATCCCTTCGATGTCCCCGGATTAAAATAAAAATTAATCCTAAATAAAAGCGATTGCCCAAACCACCAAGTCATTGTCGTGCTATTCGTTTAGAGAGGTCACTTGAACAAACTAGTTGTTCAAGTGACCATCCTCTATTCTACGAGTAACCGCGGAATAGACGATGTCTGGAACGCCGATTTTTGTGTTTATGCTCGTGATCCAAGTATTATTGCCATTTAGAGATTTATAACATGCTTATAATTGAAAAACAAAAACAAGCAACAAACAAAAGAGAAAAGAGAATAGATATACCTCTTGATCTTCTAATGTATGTCCTTCCTCCTTTTGGACATCGTGTGGGCGACGATCTACAAATAGTCGAAGCTCCAAGATCACAAATCTTCCTTCCTTGCTTTTCCAAAGCAAGAGGAAGAATAGAAACAAGGTTTTTCTCCTCCCTAACACCAACCAACAAGGAGAACACCAAACCCTTGCCAACAGCCAACTAGAAGGAGGAGAAGATGATGGAAAACAACCAAGACACCAAGGGAATCCCTATATCTTATTTCCACCACCTAAGGAGAAGGAGAAGAGGGCTTTTGGGTGTCGGCCAAGGGCTGGGAAGGGGCTGGAAAAGAGTTGGACGCCGGCCAATGGAGAAGGAAAAAGAAGAGAACACCTTCCTTATTTGGTGCCGCCCTAGCTCCAAACCCTAACCCTAATCCTATCTCAACTAGGATTCCATCTCTTGCCGCCCAAACCCTAGCTCTCCTTTCATGTAGTTCACGCCAACTCCCATACCCTCCTTTTATAGAGTTAGGGATAAGTCATGAATTAATCTCCTCCATTCGTTCTAGGGATATAATCTCAACCGTCGGATCTAGATATTTAATCTCAACCATCGAATCTTAGAGATTTAATCTCCACCTATGGATCTTAGAGTTTTGTTTCTATCCATTGGATCTAAGTTTCATGAGGTGTTAATAGGATACATTAGGGACCATGAGGAGGAGTTGGATCTTGGCCACCCATGGATCATGCCCACATAAAGTCCGATCCACTAATGATGATCCAATCCACTAAAGGATCATCATTGATCTACCTCACCAACCCCCATATGATAATATGGGCTCCATATATTATTTGTACATTTTCTCCCCATATTTAAGATCTCAAATGTCCGTCGATTAATTAATTTACTGACCATTAATTAATCAACATCTAACTCCTTGAGTAGTACCACTTAACCTTTTCATCATGCCGGACCAAGTCCACCTGCAGGGTTTACATGATGAACCTTATGAGCTCCTCAAGGGGACATCATCATCCTAATATATAGGACATGGTTTCCTCCTATAATCAATGACACACCATATAAATGATATCATCTTCCAACATACCGAGCCTATCAATTTAATCTATAAATCTCGCCCATTGGTAAATCAAAGAGATGAGTACTAAGTATATGTGGCTGTTATTATATCGGGATTAAGAGCATGTACTAAATAATATTTGTGGTCTGATTCGATTATATAGTCAGCAATAAATCGAATCACCTCTAAGTCGGTCCTGCTCAATACTCACAAAGTGCACTAGTGTGATTCTATGGTTAAGACAAACCAACACCAAATCACACTACAATCATTCCGATGGTTTGTCCAAAGTCATCTCGGTTGTAAGCCTTTACTTATACTTTTCAAGGGGCCGATAACATGATCTCCTGTGTGACACCACACACCATGTTATCTACAATATAAAGTATTAGACAATATTGCATAACCATAAAAATATGCAAACAATGATCATGTGATTCTTATTCTAAAATAAAGATGTTCATACAAAAGATAGACTTTTCAGTATACATCCCTACACAAATTCTATAAGACACAAAACACACATAATGATAATAATGGGGGAAAATTAAAACCTAAACTTGCATGCATAAATGCAAAAACGGAAAACAACTAAACTTAACTTGGGTTGCCTCCCAAGAAGTGCTTGATTAAGGTCTTTAGCTCGACCATACTATTGTTTTCAGTTCGATGTCAGCGGCTCAAGGAGATTTTTCCTCCTTTTCTTGATGTGTTTGAATCTTGCTTGTGGGGAAGCAAGATATTTGCTCACTTTATGCTTCTTGCCTTGTGGTCTTCCATCACTATATCGTTTAAATCTTGCTCATAGAGGAATAAGATACTTGCTAATTTCTTTCCTTGGCTTGTGATTGAACTTGCTTAACTTCAAAGAATCATCAGGAGTTTGATCATGATACTCCATTTCATCCACATACTGTAAATAATGTAACTCACCACAATCATCCTTAACAAAAGATTGATTAGAAAATTTTATTATATCGAATGAAATTTTATCATCACCAATCACTAAAAGGGTTTATTTATTAGTAACTAAAGTTTCGGTGAGGATTAAGGCAGGCTCTTCTAGATCCTTGAGGTTAGGATGTGTTTTAAGAATTAATACACTCCTCGATTAAAGTATCTACTATATAATTGTCAAGTTCTCCTTCAAGTGGTGATTGAATGAATTGTCCTTCTTCACTTACTTTGGCATCTACATCTTCCTCATCCGTTCATTCAAAGTGAGTCTCCACCATATTAGGTGTAATCCAGTCATCAAACCAACTTTATAGTCATTTGGTTTCTTCTTCCGCTAGCATTTGTTGCATACTCTCTGTGAATTGTTGACTATATTCCTTTCATTGCCTAGTAAAATTTGTTAGTACCTATAAGATCCACATATCTCCACAATGGTATGATATTGTCCACTTTGGAACTAAGGCCTCATGGTTTTGTTTTTGAGCTTTATCCAAAAGGCCTCATACAAATGGAAATATCATTTTATCTTATAAGCACATGATCTTTTCCATGTCTTACCAATGTGTGACTTTGATTGTATTCCCTATACTCCCAACAATCCCCCCTCAAAAGAAGGACCACATTGAGCCCCATCAAGCATATCTGTCCTCGAAGGACTTCTTCTACTTGATGTCTGATCCTCAACCCACGAGGACTTCCTGCCAACTATCTGGTCCTCCTGACCCAGCTGGACTTCTTGCCAGTTGTCCAACCCTTCCAGCCAAACTAGACTTCCTGCTAATTATTCAGTCCTCCCGACCCAATTGGACTTCCTGCCTGGTATATGGTTCTCTTGATCCGGATATGGGAGCTCCACTTCCTTCATTTGAGGTTCATGGCTTGACATAAATCCTGGCTCTGATACCAATTGTTAGTGCCTATAAGATCCACATATCTCCACAATGGTATGATATTATCCACTTTGGGCCTAAGCCCTCATGGTTTTGTTTTTGGGCTTTATCCAAAAGGCCTCATACCAATTGAAATATCTTTTTATCTTATAAGCACATGATCTTTTCCATGTCTTACCAATGTGGGATTTTGATTGTATTCCCCATACTCCTAACAAAATTGTCTATCAAGACTTCCAAGTCAAACTTTGGTGCTGGATAAAATTAGCATGATAATTCATAGCTATTGTTCTCACTTGGAAAAAATTATTGAGGGTTTAAGTAGCCAAGGTCATAACTATAAGAATAGGAATCATCTTGTGGCCACTGGTTGTAATCGTAGGTGACATCTTCTTGTTTAAATTGCGAATATTCAAATATATCCGAACAATTGTTAGTGCTATGCCATTGTTCGCCATAATGCTCACAATATATGTTACCAAAACTTACATCATTTAATTGATCAAAATCTTAAGTTAAAGCATGCATCGTTATATACAAGGAAATATAAATAAGGAAAGGGATAACAGTGTCTCGTCAAGAGACTTAAAAATCAAACAACAACATAAAGGAAAATAAGCACTAAGAAAATAATTGAAAATAAAAATGCTAGAAAATAACTGAAGCTAGAAGAAAAACTAAAATCTAAAATAGAACTAATTTAAACTAGAAATTAATAAAAAATAGGGACATAAACCTAAACTAGGTTCGATGCAATATCGAATCTATAGTCCCCAACAATGGCACCAAAAACTTGACTACATGCAAGCACACGACCTCAAATCTCGGGCCAAGATTGCCAAGGACTTGAATTGTGTGCTCAAGCTCAACGTCCGCAAGTGTACGGTTGTCATCAAGTAATAAATTATGTATCAATCCTAGAGACTGTGATTTCGAGTACTAGATGTCTAGTGAATGTATGTTGTTCGGAGTGAATCGCTTCCTGGGTTAAGGTGGTTGGCAATGATATGGCTCTAGTACGGTGTCACTTAGAGAAAGAATTAAGGGGTTTACTCAAGGGTTTGTCAAGGGATCCAGGATTTCGACTTCACTTGTGCATTGTTGAACATGCTATTAAGTTAATGCTCTTATGTTCTCTAATTGCGATCTTATGGGAGGATCATTGTATGTAATCCCGATGAACTTTTGCTTCTACCAAGAATTGCCTTTTCCTAACCAACTTTCCCTTTCGGATCGTCAGAGCTCATAGGGTTGCTATCCTTGGGAATCCCCCTATCACCGGGGTCCCATAACTCTTCAAGAGTTGATTTCTCCTACTTTGGGCCTTATGCTGGAATAAGATATTAGAGTTCTAAGATGTCCTATGTGTCCCCATGAACAAGTGAACTATATTTCATGTCGTACTCTTTCACGACCTATTTCCTATGATTTTGGGAGGGAGATGTTGGGATATATACTAAAAACCTTGCTTTTCTATGAACATTTTCTTTTGAAATAAGAATCACATGATCATTGTTTGCATTTTATATTTTTGCATGTTGTCTGATACTTTACATTGTAGATAACATGGTGTGTGGTGTCACACATAAGATCATGTTATCAATTCCTTGTAGAGTATAAGTAGAGGATTAAAACTAAGATGGTTTTGGACAAACCATTAGCATGGTTGTAGTGTAATTTGGTATTGGTTTATCTTGATGATAGAATTACACTAGTACAATTTGTGTGTATTGAGCAGGACTGATTTAGAGGTGATTCAATTTATACTGACTATATAATTGAATCAGACCTCAGATATTATGGTGTACATGCTCTTAATCCTGATATAATAACGGGTACATGTACTTAGTATTTATTGCTTTGATTTACCAATGGACGAGATTTATGTGTTAAATCGATAGGCCTGGTAAGTTGGGAAACAATATTATTTACATGGTGTGTCGTTGATTATAGGAGAAAACCATGTCATATACACTAGGATAATGATTTTCTCTTGAGGAGCTCATAAAGTTCATCATGTAAATCTTGCAGGTGGACTTGGTCCAACATGATGATAAGGATGAGTGGTACTACTCATGGAGTTAGATATTGATTAATTAAATTGTCATTAATTTAATTAATTAATGGACATTCGATATCTTAAACACGGGGAGATATTTTGTACAAATAATATGTGGAGCCCATATTTAATTATGGGGGTTGGTGAGGTAGATCAATGATGATCCTCTAGTGGAATGGATCTATAGGAGGAAACCGTGTCCTATATATTAGGTTGATGATGTCCCCTTGAGGAGCTCATAAGGTTCATCATGTAAACCCAGCTGGTTGACTTAGTCAACATGATGATAAGGTTGAGTGGTACTCCTCGAGGAGTTAGATGTTAATTGATTGATGGTCAGTAAATCAATTAATTAACGGACATTCGATATCTTAAACACGGGGAGATGGATGTACAAATAATATATGGAGCCCATATTAATTTATGGGGGTTGGTGAGGTAATTCAATGATGATCCTCTAGTGGAATGGAACATCATTGATGGATCAAGTTTGTGTGGTTACGATCCATCAGGTGGCCAAGATCCAACTCCTCCTCATGGTCCCTATCGTAGCCTAATATAATCCTCATGAAGTCTAGATCCAAGGATGGAAAACAAAACTCTAGAACCGACGGTTGAGATTAAATCTCTAGATCCCACGGTGGAGATTAAATCTCTAGAACCGACGATTGAGATTGAAACCCTAGATCTGATGGTTGGGATGAAACCCTAGATCCGATGGTTGGGATGAATCCCTAGATCTGACGGTTGGGATAAAACCCTAAATTCGACAGTTGGGATAAAACCCTAGATCCGACGGTTGGGATGAAAACCTAGATCCGACGGTTGGGATAAAACTTTAGATCCGACAGTTGGGATGAAACCCTAGATCCGACGGTTGGGATTAAACCCTAGATCCGACGGTTGGGATAAAACCCTAGATCCGACGGTTTGGATGAAACCCTAGAACCAACGGTTGAGATTAAATCAAGGCTTAAGCCTAACTCTACAAAAAGGAGACTTAAGTGGGCGGCAAGTGAGGTGGTTTTTTTTGAGAGATTAGGGTTTTGTCTACCTAAGCTTGGGCGGCAAGAAACCCTAAGGGAATTGTTAGTGCTTATAAGCTCCACATATCTCCACAATGGCATGATATTGTCCACTTTGGGTCTAAGCCCTCATGGTTTTATTTTTGGGCTTTACCCAAAAGGCCTCATACCAATGGAGATATCTTTTTTCTTATAAGCACATGATCTTTTCCATGTCTTACCAATGTGGGACTTTGATTGTATTCCCCATACTCCCAACAATCCCCCCCTCAAACGAAGGACCACATTGGGCCCCCCCTCAAGCCTATCCCTCCTCGAAGGATTTTCTCTGCTTGATGTCCGATCTTCAACCCACCAGGACTTCATGCCAGTTGTTCGGTCCCCCCGACCCAACTAGACTTCCTTCCTGATGTCTGGTTCTCTTGATCTGGACGTGGGAGCTCAACTTCCTTCGTTCGAGGTTCATGGCTTGACATGGACCATGGCTCTGATACCAATTGTTAGTGCTTATAAGCTCCACATATCTCCACAATGGCATGATATTGTCCACTTTGGGTCTAAGCCCTCATGGTTTTATTTTTGGGCTTTACCCAAAAGGCCTCATACCAATGGAGATATCTTTTTTCTTATAAGCACATGATCTTTTCCATGTCTTACCAATGTGGGACTTTGATTGTATTCCCCATACTCCCAACAGGAATTAGGGTTTTCGGCGGCTTAAGTTTTTGGAGAAGATTGGGCAGCTAGAAGTGGGAGGCAAGGCTTTCTTCTTCCTAGGGTTTTGGTCGGCGCCCCTCTTCCTCCTCTCAACCCTTTGCCGGCGCTCTTCCCTTCTTCCTCATCTCCTTGGCCGGTGGAAACAAGGGCTAGGTTTTATCCTTGGAGCTCTTGGCTGACGCCATCTTCTTTTCTCTTTTGGTGGCCGGCAGCAACTTTGCTTCAAGGTTGGCCGGCGCTCAAGAAGCTACTCCTTGGCCGGCGGTTATATCAAGCTCCTTGGCTTGGTGGCTGGTTCTAGATAGGAGAAGGAGTTTCTTTGGTTCTTCTCTTTGTTCGAAGCGAGCAAGGAAGGGAAGAACTTGATCTAGGAGGCTTCAACTCGTGGAGGATCTTCGCCCACACGATGTCCACGAGGATAGGACATACGATAGAAGATCGAGAGGTATAAAAGTTTTCCAACTTTTATTATTGATCTTTACATGTTCTTACCTTTATGTTAGTATGTGTTGATTATACTGGTTTGCATTTGTATGTATTTTTATAATCATGGACCCCGAAGATAAACACAAAAATCGGTGATCCGTCCATCGTCTCTTCCGCGGCTAACCAACTAGAAGAGTTGTGTGGCTTGAACAACTAGTTTGTTCAAGCGATCGCTCAAGTTGTTAGCACGACGACGAATTGGTTGTGATTAGGAAACTCATCCCATCCAGATTAGTTTTCATTAGTGAAAATTTTAATCCGGGGACATGGGAGCCAATGAGCCTCTGAAGCAAATCCCTAAAAGTGGTATCAGAGCCACGGTTTCCGATTTTGTGTGTCTTGGATTCAGTTACTTTCATGCACATATCATATATTGAGTATGCCGGATAATAGTAGGATGTGCGTAGGCTAACTTTTTGGTTGCAGGCATAAGATCCGACTATTATGGCTATATGTGTGTATGTGGTTGTTTGTGTGTGATTATATGTATATTATTTGAATCCTCGGGGTTGACGAGGGTAGATTAGTATTTAATTTTTTGTAATTAAATACGGCATTGTTTAGCCACTCATTTTAGTTTACTTTCGATCTAGATTATTTGTACACTCCTTCGTGGAGTATAGGATCGATGGATGTAAATTAAAATAGTTTATCTCGGCTCGGATCTCTTTGGTGACTTGCGCACGGGAAAAGGTGGAGCGGATGAGGTGGGGACACGACGGGATGCATATTGGAGAACAATGCCATAATAGTTGGGAAAATTCTGTTTTTTCCATATTTATTGCTGATTTGTTTTATATGCATGTTGTGTGCGCTTGAAAATTCCTCATTGTCAATTTACTAAGTGGGAGAGGGACATTTTAATTAATTCCTGCGGCCTCCATTACAATTTGATGTGTGATGCAACAAACTTGCGCGTCGGCTCTGAGTGCCTTCCTCCCCATCAGATGGGTTTGTTTGCGGATCACTAGGTCAAATAATGGTTATAGGAAATTATTTAGGAGCGTGTGTACTTCCACAGCGGTAAGACACATTATCCGAAATAATTCCCTTAGTATCGTGTAATGGTGCACACTTAGATGCAAATAATAGTATCCTCCCCATTGGAGTCACTGCTTTTATTTGTAGGGCCAAAGAGGAGCCAAATATTAATTTTATTTGTCAAAAAGTAAGGTTGACAAGATAATAAAATTAATGGGTAAAACCTCCTCTTACAAATGTAGAATTCATATACGTCCACACAGCGTGACATGCGATATTCTCGGTGTTTTGAGGTGTTGGTTGATTTCGGAATTTTATTGTTTTGAGGAATCAATAATATTTGAAATCTAATATTTTGATCATTGTGATTCTTAGGATTTTCAAAAGGCTTTCAACCCACTTGCTGTAATATTAAAAGAAATAAACTTACTGTACCCAAATAATATTGATTGGAAAAGAAATTTGGATAGTGTCTTAACTGTCGATGAGTGTTCTCCTAGGCCTGTGGATGATTCTGGGGAAAAGGAACTTTTCGGATACCAGAATCGGGCTACTAGGCAGGAAGCCATGGTTGCTCAGAAGGTTTCTACTTCTATGCCGAAAGGCAAAAAGAAGAAGCAACAAGGTGGAGAAAAAATGGCGGGTGGACCTCAGGGAGGAGTGAAGAAGCCGAAAGGCAAGTGCTTCACTTGTAAACAAACTGGACATGGGAAGAAAGACTTCCCCGACCAAAAGAAGAACAAAGGTATATCTTCTGCCTTAGTCGTTGAAACATGTTTAGTGGTATTATCTACCGGTACCTGGTGTGTAGATACAGGAGTCACTGATCATGTCTGCAATACATTGCAGGGGTTCCAGGAAACCTGACGACTAGCTGAGGGAGAGAATACCGTCTACATGGGCAATGCTACAAAGGTGGCGGCTATTGCAGTGGGAGACGTTTATTTATCGTTAGATAGAAATAAAGTTTTGGTTTTGAGAAATTGTCTTTATGTACCTACATTTAGAAAGAATTTGATTTCGGTTTCTAAATTGTTTATGGATGGATATTCTGTTTCTTTTAATGACAGAGTTGTTATATAAAGAAATAGAGAGATTATCTGTTCAGGTACATTGGTTGGCAATTTGTATACTCTTGAACCAAAAGCTCCCACGATGCATATAGAAGTGAATAACTAATCTTCTAATTCCAATAAGAGAAAAGAACCTTCGAAGATGAACCAAACATATCTTTGGCATCTAAGGCTTGGTCATATTAACCTGAGTAGAATTCAAAGTTTGATAACTGATGGACCTTTGGGTTCATTAGTGGTGGAGGATCTCCCAACCTGCGAATCTTGCTTGGAAGGTAAAATTACCAAGAGGCCTTTCAAGGCCAAGGGGTATAGAGCCAAAGATGTGTTAGAATTGGTTGATTCTGATTTGTGCGGTCCTATGTCTATCCAGGCTAGAGGTGGTTTTGAATATTTCGTCTCTTTTATAGACGATTATTCAAGATACATCCCCCTAAGAGGAATCAATGATATTTGAAATCTAATATTTTTATCCCAACCGTCGTATCTAGGGTTTAATCCCAACCGTCGGATCTAGGGTTTCATCCCAACCGTCGGATCTAGGGTTTAATCCCAACCGTTGGTTTTAGAGATTTAATCTTAACCGTCGATTCTAGGGATTTAATCTCAACCGTCGGTTCTAGAGATTTAATCTCCACCGTCGGATCTAGAGATTTAATCTCAACTGTCGGTTCAAGAGTTTTGTTTTCCATCGTTGGATCTAGACTTCATGAGGATTTTATTTGGCTACGATAGGGACCATGAGGAGGAGTTGGATCTTGGCCACCCGATGGATCGGAACCACACAAACTTTATCCATAAATGATGTTCCATTCCACTAGAGGATCATCATTGAATTACCTCACCAACCCCCATAAATTAAAATGGGCTCCACATATTATTTGTACATCCATCTCCCCGTGTTTAAGATATCGAATGTCCGTTAATTAATTGATTTACTGACCATCAATCAATTAACATCTAACTCCTCGAGTAGTACCAATCAACCTTATCATCATGTTGACTAAGTCAACCAGCTGGGTTTACATGATGAACCTTATGAGCTCCTCAATGGGGCATCATCAACCTAATGTATAGGACACGGTTTCCTTCTATAATCAACGGCACACCATGTAAATAATATCATTTCCCAACTTACCGGGCATATTGATTTAATCCATCAAAATCTCACCCTTTGGTAAATCAAAGAAATAAATACTAAGTACATGTGCCCGTTATTATATCGAGATTAAGAGCATGTCCAACATAATATCCGAGGTCCGATTCAATTATGTAATCAGCAATAAATTGAATCACCTCTATGTCAGTCCTGCTCAATACACCTAAGTGTACTAGTGTAACTCTATGTTCAAGACAAAACAATACCAAGCTACACTACAAACATGGCAATGGTTTGTCCAAAACCATCTTGGTTGTAAGCCTCTACTTATATTCTACAAGGGACTGATAACATGATCTTCTGTGCCACACCAAGCACCATGTTATCTACAATGTAAAATATTAGACAATATGCACACATATAATAAACATAAAGTGCAAACAATGATCATGTGATTCTTATTTCAAAATAAAAATGTTCATACAAAAAGAGTTAGGCTTTCAGTATACATTCCAACAATCTCCCACTTATACTAAAAGACTATGTTGTCATCACACTGCCATACATCTGATCCCCATGTCCTCCACATGCCTATCAAACGCTTTCGCTGGAAGGGCCTTAGTGAATGGATCTGCCAGGTTATCCTCTGATGCAATCTTGGCGACAGCTACTTCTCCTCGCTTTACGATCTCTCGTATCAGGTGGTACTTGCGCTCTATGTGTTTACTCGCCTTATGGGCTCATGGTTCCTTCGAGTTTGCAACTGCACCACTGTTATCACAATAAATTGTGATAGTTCTTGGCAAACCAGGAATCACATCCAAGTCCATCAAGAAGTTCCTGAGCCATAAAGCTTCCTTGGCTGCCTCAGAGGCTGGCACATACTAAGCTTCCATGGTAGAGTCCGCCACGCATTTCTGCTTGACACTCCTCCATACTATGGCTCCACCTCCAAAAGTAAACACAAACCCCGAGGTTGACTTACTGTTATCCCTATCTGAATGGAAATCAGAATCCGTGTAACCGACAGGGACTAATTGATCTGCCCGGTAAATCAGCATATAATCCCTAGTCCTTCTCAGGTACTTCAATATATGCTTTACCGCAGTCCAATGTCCCTGTCCAGGATTACTCTGATATCTGCTAACCATGCCTACGACAAAGAAGATATCTGGTCTCGTACATAACATAGCATACATGAGGCTTCCTACTGCCGAAGCATAAGGAACCTCCTTCATCTCCTCTATCTCCTTTGATGTTTTAGGACACATCTCTTTAGATAAAGGAACTCCATGCCTGAAAGGTAGAAAACCCTTCTTGGAGTTCTGCATGCTAAAACGAGTTAGGACCGTGTCTATGTATGAAGCTTGAGATAAGCACAACATCCTTTTCTTGTGATCCCTTATAACTTTAATCCCAAGGATGTGTCCCACTTCTCCCAAGTCCTTCATATCAAACTGTTTGGACAACCATACCCTTACGTCTGATAACACTTTGATATTGTTGCCAACTAACAAAATGTCATCTATGTATAGTACAAGAAATACCACTACGTTTCCGTCACATCTTTTGTATACACATGGCTCATCCAGATTTTGAATAAATCCATATGACTGGATTACCTCATCAAAACGGATGTTCTAAGATCTGGAAGCTTGCTTCAATCCATAAATGGACCGATTAAGCTTACACACTAGATGCTCTTTGCCTTTAGCAATGAATCCCTCTGGTTCCCGCATATAGATGTTCTCCTCAAGACTTCCGTTAAGGAAAGCTGTCTTGACATCCATCTGCCAAATCTCATAATCCATATGAGCAGCTATAGATAAGAGAATCTGGAAACACTTAAGCATAGCTACTGGCGAAAAAGTCTCCTCATAATCGATACCCTCTTTCTGAGTATACCCTTTCGCAACAAGCCTAGTTTTGAAGGTCTCAACCTTCCCGTCTACTCCTCTCTTTCTCTTGTAGATCCACTTGCATCCAATGGCTTTCACACCATCGGGTGGTTCTACAAGCTCCCAGACATGATTAGAATCCATAGATTCTATCTCTGAATTTATCTCTCTTTGCCAAGATACTGCATCTCTATCTTGGAGTGCCTCGTCATATGTCCAGGGATCAGGTTCATGTTCGCCAGGGACCAAATCAGAAGATTCTCCCAAGAACATGAATCTCTCGGGTTGTCTAACAACCCTCCCACTACGATGAGGTGCCTCCTGTGTATGCTCTGTGACACGCGGTGCAGTGACTTGTGGTATCTCCTCTTGTACTGGTGGTAATGAAGTCGGGACTTCCCCTGTCAACTCCTCAAGAACAATCCTACTCGTGGGCTTGTGGTTCATCACATAGTCCTCCTCTAGAAATCTGGCATTCGTTCTCACGATCACCTTATGATCTCTACCACTATAGAACAAACCACCCTTCGTTCCCATAGGGTATCCAACAAACAAGCGTACTTCTGTACGAGATTCCAACTTACCAGCATCTCCCTTCAGCACATGTGCTGGACTACCCCAAATCTGAATATGTCTTAGACTAGGCTTTCGCCCAGTCCACAATTCTATGGGAGTAGAGGGTACTGACTTAGATGGAACAAAGTTCATAATGTGTGTTGTCGTTTCCAGAGAAAACCCCCAGAACGAATCAGGTAACTCAGAATAACTCATCATCGATCTAACCATCTCCATAAGAGTACCATTCCTTCGCTCCGCCACACCATTCTGCTGGGGTGTGCCAGGTGCGGACAATTGGGACTGAATCCCAGCCTTTGATAAGTAACTCCTAAACTCTCCCAAGAGGTACATGCCACCACGATCAGATCGTAGTGTCTTGATACTTTTACCTTGACGGTTCTCCACTTCGGCCTTGAATTCTTTGAACCTGTCAAAGCATTCAGACTTGCGGTGCATCAAGTAAATGTATCCATATCTTGAATAATCATCTATAAAAGAGACGAAATATTCAAAACCACCTCTAGCCTGGATAGACATAGGACCGCACAAATCAGAATGAACCAATTCTAACACATCTTTGGCTCTATACCCCTTGGCCTTGAAAGGCCTCTTGGTCATTTTACCTTCCAAGCAAGATTCGCAGGTTGGGAGATCCTCCACCACTAATGAACCCAAAGGTCCATCAGCTATCAACCTTTGAATTCTACTCAGGTTAATATGACCAAGCCTTAGATGCCAAAGATATGTCTGGTTCATTTTCGAAGGTTATTTTCTCTTATTAGACTTAGAAGATGAGTTATTTACTTCTATATGCATCGTGGGAGCTTTCGGTTCATGAGTGTACAAATTGCCAACCAATGTACCAGAACAGATAATCTCCCTATTCCTTTTTATAACCACTTTGTCATTAAAAGAAATAGAATAACCATCCATAAACAATTTAGAAACTGAAATTAGATTCTTTCTAAAAGTCGGTACATAAAGACAATTTCTCAAAACTAAAACTTTATTCCTATCAAAAGATAAATGAACGTCTCCCACTGCAATAGCCGCCACCTTTGAAGCATTGCCCATGAAGACGGTAATCTCTCCCTCAGCTAGTCGTCGAGTTTCCTGGAACCCCTGCAAAGTATTGCAGACATGATCAGTGGCTCTTGTATCTACACACCAGACACTGGTAGATAACACCGCTAAATATGTTTCAACAACTAAACAAGAAGATATACCTTTGTTCTTTCGGCGAGGACAGTCCGTCTTCCAATGTCCAGTCTGCTTGTAAGTGAAGCACTTGCCTTTCGGCTTCTTCACTTCTGCCTGAGGTCCTACTGCAACTTTCTTTGCTCCACCTTGCTTTTTCTTCTTCTTACCTTTCAGTTTAGAAGAAGAAACCTTCTGAGCAACCATGGCTTGAGCGCTTTGATGAAAAAGCCCCTCTATCGCCTGGAGTTCTGTCAGAAGCTCTGCCAACGAATACAACCTCTTGTTCATGTTGTAGTTGAGGCAGAACTGCTCAAAACTCCTAGGCAGAGATTGGAGAATGATATCAACCTAGGTTTCCCCATCGATCTCAGCTCCGAGGACTTCCATCTCATTAAGATGAGCCATCATCTTGAGAACATGATCCTTAACGGGTGTTCCCTCGATCATGGTGGTCGTCATCAAGTTTCTCATAGCCTCCTGTCTAGCCGCCCTACTCTGATGTCCAAAAAGTTCCTTGAGATTGAACATCATGTCATAAGCTGTGGCCATGGCCTGATGCTGATGTTGCAGCACATTTGACATAGATGCTAAAATGTAACACCGCGCCATCTCATCTGCCTTGATCCATTTCTTATAACTTTCTTTCTCCTTTTCATCAGAGTCATCGGTGGGCTTAGGAGGACAGACCTCGAAGAGTACAAATTTGTACTCCTCTGCAGTTAAGACAATATCCAAATTTCTTTTCCAATCAAAATAATTTGTTCCAGTAAGTTTATTTTCTTTTAATATCACAGCAAGTGGGTTGAAAGCCATTTGAAAAACCTAAGAATCACAATGATCAAAATATTAGATTTCAAATATCATTGATTCCTCAAACAATAAAATTTCGAAATCAACCAACACCTCAAAACACCGAGAATATCGCATGCCACGATAGTGTGGACGTATACGAATTCTACATTTCTAAGAGGAGGTTTTACCCATTAATTTTATTATCTTGTCAACCTTTCTTTTTGACAAATAAAATTAATAGTTGGTTCTTGTTTGACCCTACAAATAAAAGCAGTGACTCCAATGGGGAGGATACTTTTTATTTGCATCTAAGTGTGCACCATTACACGATACTAAGGGAATTATCTCGGATTATGTGTGCCTTATCGATGTGGAAGTACACACGCTCCTAAATAATTTCCTATAACCATTATTTGACCTAGTGATCCGCAAACAAACCCATCTGATGGGGAGGAAGGCACTCAGAGCTGACGCGCAAGTTTGTTGCATCACACATCAAATTGTAATGGAGGCCGCGGGAATTAATTAAAATGTCCCTCTCCCACTTAGTAAATTGACAATGAGGAATTTTCAAGCACACACAACATGCATATAAAACAAATCAGGAATAAATATGGAAAAAATAGAATTTTCCCAACTATTATGGCATTTTTGTCCAATATGCATCCCGTCGTGTCGCCACCTCGTCCGCTCCACCTTTTCCTGTGCGCAAGTCACCAAAGAGATCTGAGCCGAGATAAACTATTTTAATTTACATCCATCGATCCTATACTCCACGAAGAAGTATACAAATAATCTAGATCAAAAGTAAACTAAAATGAGTGGCTAAACAATGTCGTATTTAATTACAAAAATTAAATACTAATCTAGCCTCGTCAACCCCGAGAATTCAAATAATAAATATTTACACACATACAATCACATACACACATATGGCTATAATAGTCGGATCTTATGCCTGCAACCAAAGAGTTAAACTACGGATATCCTACTATTATCTGGCACATATAATATATGAAAAAGTGCATAAAAATTAACTGAATCCTAAACACACAAAACCGGAAACCGTGGCTTTGATACCAATTTGTAGGAATTGCTTCGGAGGCTCATTGGCTCCAATGTCCCCGGATTAAAATTTTCACTAATGAAAAAACTAATCCGGATGGGATGAGTTTCCTAAGCACAACCATTTCGTCGTCGTGCTAACAACTTGAGTGATCTCTTGAACAAACTAGTTGTTCAAGCCACACAACTCTTCTAGTTGGTTAGCCGCGGAAGAGACGACGGACGGATCACCGGTTTTTGTATTTGTCTTCGGGGTCCATGATTATACAAATACATACAAATGCAAACTAGTATAATCAACACATACTAACATAAAGATAAGAACATCCAAAGATCAATAATAAAAGTTGTAAAACTTTTATACCTCTCGATCTTCTATCGTATGTCCTATTCTCCTCGTGGACATCGTGTGGGCGAAGATCCTCCACGAGTTGAAGCCTCCTAGATCACATTCTTACCTTCATTGCTCGCTCCGAACAAAGAGAAGAACCAAACAAAAACTCCTTCTCCTATCTAGAACCGGCCACCAAGCCAAGGAGCTTGATATAACCGCCGGCCAAGGAGTAGCTTCTTGAGCGCCGGCCAACCTTGAAGCAAAGTTGTCGCCGACCACAAAAAGAGAAAAGAAGAGGGCGCCGGCCAAGAGCTCCAAGGATAAAACCTAGCCCTTGTTTCCACCGGCCAAGGAGATGAGGAAGAAGGGAAGAGTGTCGGCAAAGGGTTGAGAGGAGGAAGAGGGGCACCGGACAAAACCCTAGGAAGAAGAAAGCCTTGCCTCCCACTTCTAGCCGCACAATCTTCTCAAAAAACCATAGCCGCCAAAAACCCTAATTACCTTAGGGTTTCTTGCCGCCCAAGCTTATGTAGACAAAACCCTAATCTCTCAAAAAAAAACAACTTTGTTTTTGCCGCCCACTTAAGTCTCCCTTTTATAGAGTTAGGCTTAAGCCTTGATTTAATCTCAACCGTTGGTTCTAGGGTTTAATCCCAACCGTCAGATCTAGGGTTTTATCTCAACCGTCGGATCTAGGGTTTTATCCCAATCGTCGGATCTAGGGTTTCATCCCAACCATCGGATCTAGGGTTTAATCCCAACCGTTGGTTTTAGAGATTTAATCTTAACCGTCGGTTCTAGGGATTTAATCTCAACCGTCGGTTCTAGAGATTTAATCTCCACCGTCGGATCTAGAGATTTAATCTCAACCGTCGGTTCTAGAGTTTTGTTTTCCATCCTTGGATCTAGACTTCCTGAGGTTTATATTAGGCTATGATAGGGACCATGAGGAGGAGTTGGATCTTGGCCACCCGATGGATCGGAACCATACAAACTTAATCCATCAATGATGTTCCATTCCACTAGAGGATCACCATTGAATTACCGTACCAACCCACATAAATTAATATGGGCTCCACATATTATTTGTACATCCATCTCTCCGTGTTTAAGATATCGAATGTCCGTTAATTAATTGATTTACTGACCATCAATCAATTAACATCTAACTCCTCGAGTAGTACCACTCAACCTTATCATCATGTTGACTAAGTCAACCAGCTGGGTTTACATAATGAACCTTATGAGCTCCTCAAAGGGACATCATCAACCTAATGTATAGGACACGGTTTCCTCCTATAATCAACAGCACACCATGTAAATAATATCATTTCCCAACTTACCGGGCGTATTGATTTAATCCATCTAAATCTCACCCTTTGGTAAATCAAAGAAATAAATACTAAGTACATGTGCCCGTTATTGTATCGGGATTAAGAGCATGTACAACATAATATCCGAGGTCCGATTCAATTATGTAGTCAGCAATAAATTGAATCACCTCTATATCGGTCCTGCTCAATACACCTAAGTGTACTAGTGTAACTCTATGTTCAAGACAAAACAATACCAAGTTACACTACAACCATGCCAATGGTTTGTCCAAAACCATCTTGGTAGTGAACCTCTACTTATATTTTACAACGGACTGATAACATGATCTTCTGTGCCACACCAAGCACCATGTTATCTACATTGTAAAATATTAGACAATATGCACACATATAATAAATATAAAGTGTAATCAATGATCATGTGATTCTTATTTCAAAATAAAAATGTTCATACAAAAAGAGCTAGGCTTTCAGTATACATTCCAACAATCTCCCACTTATACTAAAAGACTATGCTGTCATCACACATCCATACATTTGATCCGCATGTCCTCCACATGCCTATCAAACGCTTTCTCTGGAAGGGCCTTAGTGAATGGATCCGCCAGGTTATCCTCTGATGCAATCTTGGCGACAACTACTTCTCCTCGCTTTACGATCTCTCGTATCAGGTGGTACTTGCGCTCTATGTGTTTACTCGCCTTATGGGCTCGTGGTTCCTTCGAGTTTGCAACTGCACCACTATTATCACAATAAATTGTGATAGTTCTGGGCAAACCAAAAATCACATCCATGTCCATCAAGAAGTTCCTGAGCCATACAGCTTCCTTGGCTTCCTCAGAGGCTGCCACATACTCAGCTTCCATGGTAGAGTCCGCCACGCATTTTTGCTTGACACTCCTCCATACTATTGCTCCACCTCCAAAAGTAAACACAAACCCCAATGTAGACTTACTGTTATCCCTATCTGATTGGAAATCAGAATCCGTGTAACCCACACGGACTAATTGATCTGCCCGATAAACCAGCATATAATCCCTAGTCCTTCTCAGGTACTTCAATATATGCTTTACCGCAGTCCAATGTCCCTATCCAGGATTACTCTGATATCTGCTAACCATGCCTACGGGAAAGCATATATCTAGTCTCATACATAGCATAACATACATGAGGCTTCCTAGTGCCGAAGCATAAGGAACCACCTTCATCTCCTCTATCTCCTTTGATGTTTTGGGACACATCTCTTTAGATAAAGGAACTCCATGCCTAAAAGGTAGAAAACCTTTCTTGGAGTTCTGCTTGCTAAAACGAGCTAGGACTGTGTCTATATATGAAGCTTGAGATAAGCACAACATCCTTTTCTTGCGATCCCTTATAACTTTGATCCCAAGGATCTGTCCCACTTCTCCCAAGTCCTTCATGTCAAACTGTTTTGACAACCATACCCTTACATCTGATAACACTTTGATATTGTTGCCAACTAAAAAAATATTATCTACGTATAGTACAAGAAATACCACTACGTTTCCGTCACATCTTTTGTATACACATGGCTCATCCGGACTTTGAATAAATCCATATGACTGGATTACCTCATCAAAACGGATGTTCCAAGATCTCGAAGCTTGCTTCAATCCATAAATGTACCGATTAAGCTTACACACTAGATGCTCTTTGCTTTTAGCAATGAATCCCTCTGGTTGCTGCATATAGATGTTCTCTTCAAGACTTCCGTTAAGGAAAGCTGTCTTGATATCCATCTGTCAAATCTCATAATCCATAAGAGCAGCTATAGATAAGAGAATCCGGATAGACTTAAGCATAGCTACCGGCGTAAAGGTCTCCTCATAATCGATACCCTCTTTCTAAGTATACCCTTTCGCAAAAAGCCTAGCTTTGAAGGTCTCAACCTTCCCGTCTACTCCTCTCTTTCTCTTGTAGATCTACTTGCATCCAATGGCTTTCACACCATCAGGTGGTTCTACTAGCTCCCAGACATGATTAGAATCCATAGATTCTATCTCTGAATTCATCGCTCTTTGCCAAGATTCCGCATCTCTATCTTGGAGTGCCTCGTCATATGTCCAGGGATTAGGTTCATGTTCGCCAGGGACCAAATCAGAAGATTCTCCCAAGAACATGAATCTATCAGGCTGTCTAACAACCCTCCCACTACGATGAGGTATCACCTGTGTATCCTCTGTGACACGCGGTGCAGTGACTTGTGGTATAGCCTCTTGTACCGGTGGTACTGAACCAGCAACTTCCCCTCTTAATCCCTCCAGAACAATCCTACTCTTGGGCTTGTGGTTCATCACATAGTCTTCCTCTAGAAATCGAGCATTCTTGCTAACGATCACCCTATGATCTCTAGGATTATAAAACAAACCACCTTTTGTTCCTTTAGGGTAGCCCACGAACATGCATACTTCTGTACGAGGTTCCAACTTACCAGTATCAGCCTTCAGCACATGTGCTAGACTCCCCCATATCCGAATATGTCTCAGACTAGGCTTTCGCCCAGTCCAAAATTCTACGGGGGTAGAAGGCACTAATTTAGATGGAACCAAGTTCAGAGTATACATTACTGTATCTAGCGCATACCCCCAGAACAAAACTGGCAACTCAGAATAACTCATCATCGATCTAACCATCTCCATAAGAGTCCTATTCTTTTGTTCCGCTACACCATTCTGCTGGGGTGTGCCAGGTGCAGACAATTGGGATTGAATCTCAGCCTCTGATAAGTAATTCCTAAAATCTCCCAAGAGGTACTCACCACCACGATTAGATCGTAGGGTCTTGATGTTGGATCGAAAGTGTCGCTAGAGGGGGGGGGGTGAATAGCGATACGGTGTCGTTAAAAACTTTTGCAATAAGTAAAAAGCAAGTAGAGAATGCACAGCGGAAATATAAAGTAGACAAGATATTTTTACGTGGTTCACAATCTTTCGATTGCTAATCCACGGCCCTAGTGATCCTTGATCACGTACGGAGGGCAATTCACTAAAACCACTCCTCTTCGTTGGAAGTAGGAGCAACGATTACAAAAAGAAATCAAGGCAAAGGGACACTCCCCCTTTCCTTGTTACGATTAAAGCACAAAGACAATTTAAAGAAGTAGAACTTAAATAAATATACCGACAACTCTTATAAGTAGAAGATGTAGCTTTCGTTGTCGGCGGCACTTCGTCGTAGCAAATGTGAGTAGTAGTAGCGGCGTTACGACGGCGTGTTGAGAGCTCTTGAATTCTTGTTATTTGCTTGGCTTGAACATGTCTATTTATGGATATTGATCTATGAATTTAGACATAGGTAGTGTCCAAGGTGAGGTTCTTATCCCCCAAGACTTGTTCATCCACATCCTTTGCGCCAACTCAAGGATGAGGTGTTTCATCCAACCACCTTGTGCCACCTCCAACCTCCTTGTGCGCCAACTCAAGGATGAGGTGTTTCATCCAACCACCTTGTGCCACCTCCAACATCCTTGGGCGCCAACTTGAGGATGAGGTGTTTCATCCAACCACCTTGTGCCACCTCCAACCTCCTTGGGCGCCAACTTGTTGGAGCCATTCAACTTGTGCCACATCATGGGAGCCAACCATCTTGTGCCAACTCACCTTATTTTGGGCGTCCACCACAAGGAAGCTTGGTGATGGTTTGGATGTCCACCTTGATGCCACATCACCCTTTGTACCAAAACACGAGTCAAGTCCAAATTCACCCCCTTGAAATTCGAGCTCTTCTCGAGGCTGGAACTTGACTAGCAGTTGACTGTAGTCAAAGGGTTTTGGACTGCAGTACAAGTTAGCTTAAAATATAAAGTACGATGGTTCTAACCATCTGATCTCGACCTAGACCTTCCATTGGAGGTATTGGGTCGGATCTACGCTAAACGACCTTGCTTTCACACGAGCTTACCTTGTAGCCTCGCTTGGTCTTCACCCGAGTACCTCGGCTTCCTCCGAAGTCCTCTGGCGTTCCGACCACCTCGGTTCCCCCACCGGTGTCGCAGACCTTCCGCTCAACTTTAGCATTTCTGCACACTTAATTGAGCTCGTAAGATAACAAATATACCCTTAACTATTGAGCCTTTTGCCATAATCAAAATACTGGTTCGACTTTGGTGCCCATCGCACCAACAATCTCCCCTTTATGATTCATGGCAAACCGACACAAAAGTTAAGGAAAAATTAAGCATAACAGTAAGCTAGCATAATGATTAAGCATGAATGAGCTAGCATAAAGATTAAATATGAATGAGCTAGCATAATGATTAAGCATGAATGAGCTAGCATAAAGATTAAATATTAATGAGCTAGCATAATGATTAAGCATGAATGAGCTAGCATAAAGATTAAATATGAATGAGCTAGCATAAAGATTAAATATGAATGAACTAGCATAATGATTAAGTATGAATGAGCTAGCATAAAGATTAAGCATGAGTGAGAAATATTATTGTTTCAAGTTCTCCCCTTTGAGGTAACCTCCCCCTTGACCGAAGGTGAGTTCTTGAAAAATAATTTTTACTCCCCCTTAATAGTTGCTTAAGTAAACGGAATTACTTAATATAAAAGGTAATAATTTTGTTTACTTTCTTCCTTACTTTTGTGACTTTCTCCCCCTTTTGCCTTAACTCAAAAAGTTTGTAAATATATTTTAGGATTTGTAAGTCCAAGCAAGTTCCCAATATAAATATATTTTTTTTTTAAATAATAATAAGCTTGAAAATATGTTCATCTAAAATGTACAACTCCGGTTGGACTTGATTGATATAGAATGATCAATAAGTCTTGAAGGAGTTGATTAATTTTAAATAATTATACTCCATGGTTCATGTCGATGCACCGAATCTACATCTCGAACTGTGAGTAAGGTCCTAACATCTCACGCCCGTCTACGTGGCTAAGTACACAAACATATTAGTCCTATGTGTTGTGAGATGTGTTGGCTCCTTAAATCTATAGGTATATGATTTCTAAGGTAAGACTTAGGCTAATTTCATAAAAAGAAGCAAAAGTAGAGTACATATATAGAAAAATTTAAATCCTACTCTATTACGCACATACCTAACTTTCGCCTTAATAAATTAAATTCGGCCGGGTAGTGGTTTGGTGAAGATGTCCGCTAGGTTTGATTTGGACTCAACATACTCTAGTTGTATAGTTCCATTAGTTACATGTTCCTAATGAAGTGGTGTTTATCTTCTATATGTTTTGTCATTGAATGACATTTTGTATTTTTTGTTAAGTTAATTGATCTAATGTTATCTATGTAGGTTTTAATGTTGTTAAAGATTTAGCTAAAGTATTTGAGAGTGTGCTTCATCCACGTGAGCCGAGAGACACACTCACCCATCGCAACGCGTATTCAACCGGTGGTAGATAAGGCAACGCAATGTCGCTTCCATCGCACTAACTTACTAGACTCGAGCGAGGATTTGACAACAACCACTCGTGCTCTTTCTATCGAGTTTACTACCGCATAGTCGAGTCGAGTAGCCGATTAGATTAAACTCGGTAGATCTAGGGTACCAAATACCTACGTTTAGCGTGCCCTTTAGATATCTAAGGATACGCTTGACTAGGGTTAGGTGAGACTCCTTGGCACAGGTTTGTAACCTTGCGCACATACTTACCGCGAATAAAATGTCGGGTCGGCTCGCGGTTAAGTATAGGAGACTTCCTATTGCGCTCCTATAGTATTTTAGGTCAACGGGTTTTCCTTCTACATCTTCGTTTATATTAACATTAGTTGCCATAGGTGTATTGATTATTTTAGCATCTTGCATTCCAAATCGATTTATTAAGTCCTTAGTGCATATAAGATCCACATATCTCCACAATGGCATGATATTGTCCACTTTGGGTCTAAGCCCTCATGGTTTTATTTTTGGGCTTTACCCAAAAGGCCTCATACCAATGGAGATATCTTTTTTCTTATAAGCACATGATCTTTTCCATGTCTTACCAATGTGGGACTTTGATTGTATTCCCCATACTCCCAACAATCCCCCCCTCAAACGAAGGACCACATTGGGCCCCCCCTCAAGCCTATCCCTCCTCGAAGGATTTTCTCTGCTTGATGTCCGATCTTCAACCCACCAGGACTTCCTGCCAGTTGTTCGGTCCCCCCGACCCAACTAGACTTCCTTCTGATGTCTGGTTCTCTTGATCCGGACGTGGGAGCTCAACTTCCTTCGTTCGAGGTTCATGGCTTGACATGGGCCATGGCTCTGATACCAATTGTTGGTGCATATAAGATCCACATATCTCCACAATGGCATGATATTGTCCACTTTGGGTCTAAGCCCTCATGGTTTTATTTTTGGGCTTTACCCAAAAGGCCTCATACCAATGGAGATATCTTTTTTCTTATAAGCACATGATCTTTTCCATGTCTTACCAATGTGGGACTTTGATTGTATTCCCCATACTCCCAACACTTGATACTTTTACCTTGACGGTTCTCCACATCAACCTTGAATTCTTTGAACCTGTCAAAGCATTCAGACTTGTGGCGCATCAAGTAAATGTATCCATATCTTGAATAATCATCTATAAAAGAGACGAAATATTCAAAACAACTTCTAGCCTAGATAGATATAGGACCGCACAAATCAGAATGAACCAATTCTAACACATCTTTGGCACTATACCCCTTGGCCTTGAAAGGCCTCTTGGTCATTTTACCTTCCAAGCAAGATTCGCAGGTTGGGAGATCCTCCACCACTAATGAACCCAAAGGTCCATCAGTTATCAACCTTTGAATTCGACTCAGGTTAATATGACCAAGCCTTAGATGCCAAAGATATGTTTGGTTCATCTTCGAAGGTTCTTTTCTCTTATTGGAATTAGAAGATGAGTTATTCACTTCTATATGAATCGTTGGAGCTTTTGGTTCAAGAGTATACAAATTGCCAACCAATGTACCTGAATAGATAATCTTGTTAGTAATATATATGAGAGATGTCCTAAGGCAATCGCCTTATGTATGAACCATTTATATGATAAATGAAGATTCACTATTTGAGTATACATGTTTCATGTATTTGATTGGATCTTAAACTCATTTACTGAATGTCCACGATACGATTCACAGCATGAGAGAATTTGTGATTGGATAACAACTAGTGAGTATCTCTACATGTGTAATTGTGATGTATCGGAAATATCCCTAGTCGATGAATTGATGAATTTGGACACCATCAATTCTGTCGAGACTAGCACGAGGTATACTCCTTGGTGTATCCAAGCAGCTGATTCTCACTGGCTGGAAACATTGTGATGTTCGGAATTAATCGTGGATGCTAGTTATGGTAACTAGTTCATTGGAGTGACCAACCGTAAGACTTCATATGGTTCTCTGCATATATAGATATGTCAATGAAGTTCTTACTGTAGCTTAAGTGCGATGTTCCTTTGACTTGCGGTATTCAAGTCATCTTGATCATGGAGACTTATGCTTTGACATCTTAAGCAAACATCTCTAAGGAGATGTGGACCCGGGATGATTGGGTATAAGTCAAAATGATCGAAGGTGTTTGAATAGCCTATAAAGGATTCACCACTCCTTGCGAGGAGATGTATACCCATGGCCTCTCGTCGGATTGTTACTAAAGTCTTTGGCCAAAGCATTACATGTTTAGAGTAAGGTACTCTTCGATACATGTTGAGTAACTAGAATCCGTAGGACGAGGAAATGATACTTGGGCTAGGTGTGACATAGTCAGCCTAGTGGGGACTGACACTATAGACCATGTCCTGAACCAAGTGGGTATAAGATGAGTGAAGGGAATGGGGCACGAATCATTCGAGTCCAAGGGTTTCGTAAATAGTTCGATCAACCGCTGATCTTTTTGCTAATTGGGGATCATGATGTACTACTAGGTGTCACTCATGATCGCTCTATAATTAATGGTTAATTATAGACGGCCAACATAAATCGAGAACCTATTTGGTCACACTGGGAAGTTGAGTCCTCCTCTCAACACGCAGTAGTCGGGAACGAGGTTAGTGGAGACTCATTTTGTGAATGAAGGCTAGACAAGATTACATCACAATAAATATAAAATGCAACGAACTGAATTCACGCTGATTCTTATTTCAAAATAAAGATGTCCATACATAAGCTAGGCTTTCGCTGCAAATAGCAATACGTAAATAAACCAAAGGGTTTGGTTTATTTTAAGCGAATGAACCAAAAGTTGGTTCGGTTCGTTTTAACTTAAAATAAACCATCATGGTTTGGTTTATTTTAACTTATCTTAATGGAGCGGGTTAACGGGCCTAATGGTTATGATCCAATAACCATTAAGAGAATTAGTTCTCTATAAAAGAGGGCTTAAGGGATAATTAAGCCCTAATCCAAAACCCTAGCTAGAGTTGCCGCCCACCCCATTGAAGGAGTCGGCGCCAACTCAATTTCCGCCCCATCTTCTCCTCCAACCGGCGTCTAGAAGGAGCCTTCCTTCCCCCTCGCCGGCGTCGAGCTGCTGCCGGTTGTTGCTCCGGTGATCTCCTTTAGGTTTGGCATCAAGGTGAGCTTTATCTTCCCTTGGTTGGCCGGCGCCTATCTCCTCCACCAAAGCTGTCCAGTTTTCTGGACAGCTTGTTCTCCTCTCGTCGGAGCATCGTTTGGACGACAGTTAGAGCTCCGACAGCGGCTAACTTACCGGGGATTCGATCTCCGGTAATCCTCTGAGGTGGAGGACGAAGGATTCGTCAAACGGTTGACGAATACCTCTCCGGAGAAGCGAGTTTTGAGGACTCATCTTTGCATCCGAATTTGGATTCGGATCATGATCATCTCTCGATCACGTCGTCTTCAACACAAGGCTCGTAACCCGTACGAAGACGAAACTCGTGGCTTAGCGATGTCATCCTAAGGATACTCGGCGTGGATACGGATAGAGACGATTCTAGCAAGGATCGTTCCGGTTGATGTCGTTCCCGCTACACGTAATACGAAAGGTATAACGTAGTTAAATTTCCTTTTATTGCAAATTTAAATTCCACGCCCGCCTTTTCGGACCTGGTTTGAGGGGCGGCGCAGAACGCAATCGCATACATACATACATACATACAGCGGAAGACTTTATACATATTTCGTACTTCTTACAGCGAAAGACTTTAGATATTTTTTTTTCTTTTATAACATAAACATGCATTGACATATATATATATATATATATATAAATATACTTCTTCTTCTTCACATAGGGCATGCATCATAACATATATAGATACTTCTTCTTACTTCTTCTTTACTTCTTCTTATTAACATAGAGCATGCATTATAACTTAGATAGTTACTTAGTGCTTAGTTCAGGTTCATAACCATCGTTGTCATACGGAGACATAAGTAAGGACATCCATACACATCATCATCATAGGTAAACATATATATATAAACCTAACGGATCTTCTCCACCATGCCACTGCCACACACATTTGGCCCCTCCTGCTGCTCCCTTTAGCTTATCCATCCCTTACCCTTATCTGCAGTACGAGGGAAAGATAAACTATAAGCACATAGGATTAGTAAGATCCAGTCCTGCTCACAAAAACCATATATCGATATTAATCATAGAATGTACCATTCATAACAATAAGCATGTAACATTCATAACATATAAGCATGTAACATTCATAACATATAAGCCACATAACATATAACATACATGGCGTAATTAACTTAACATGTAGCATAAATAACGTGAGTAAACATAACATATCTCATCCATAGCATGGCAGCATAACATGTATCATCTATAACATAGCATCATGTCATGTACGTCTAGGACTTATTTAAACATAACATATAACATATGTAACGTAGCAAATCAACATAACATAAAACATATAGGTATGACCTATCAGACATAACATACATCATATGTAGCATAGTGACATAACATGGCATATCAAACATAACATACTTCATATGTAACATATCAACATGGCATATCAAACATAACATACTTCATATGTAACATATCAACATGGCATATCAAACATAACATACTTCATATGTAACATATCAACATGGCATATCAAACATAACATCTAATCATGTAACATATGCGAGATGCTTTTGAAAACATATTTTATAGGTATGTAAATATAAATCTTAACATATTTGAGCCCGGCATTGTACCACTTCTTCATTATCATAGCACGCATCCCTAAATAGGTCCGAGGTAGCACGTCTCGAACCTAATAGGTTACTAGGCCCGATCTTAGTCCGTCGACCTAGGGCAATCGTCATAGCGTAGAAGCCCATCCTAGGCCCGAGTCTTACTCCATCGACCTAAGGCATCTTGGAGCCCATCCCGTACTAGGCCCGAGTCTTATTCCATCGACCTAGGGGCAATCATACATAGAAGCCCATCCTAGGCCCGAGTCTTATTCCATCGACCTAGGGCATCTTAGGAGCCCATCCCTTCTTGGACCCTGTTAGGGTCTTGGTACAAGCCATGCAGAAGGTAAAATACTTATATGCTTATTTTATAACATAGCTTACATTTTGCAAACATAGCATATTTCATTTCATAACACATCATGCTTCCCTTCATGGACATATCATCTTTCATTTCGTAAACATGCCATTCTTCATTTCATAACATATCATTCTTCATTTCATCATCATGTCATATTCATGTCGTGTATATATCGTTTTGTTTCATTTCATAATCCTATCTTCTTCCATTTCATAACATATTTCAAACATAGCATACACATAGACATGGCAAAAAGGCATGGCATCAAAAGTAAGTAAACACTAACCTAAGGCATGTTATCTTCATCTAGCATTATTTAATATCACAAGTCAACATGAATTCACCCAACATAAAACACATGTTAACCTATTCATTTAACTAAACAACAAATTCATATGCACATAAGACTTATATTAAGACTTCATCTAATCCCCAAAATGCATGATGGCCGAATGGTCCATAGGGTCTTCTAGGGTTATCCTTTAACCTAATTCATTTCATATAACAACAACCTAATTCGTTTCATATAACAACAACTTCATTTGCATATAACATATGGATTAAAACTTCATTTGTTCACCCAAAACCTAGGTTGGCCAAATTGTCCAAGTAGGGTTTTTAGGGATAACCTTTAACCTAATTCATTTCATATAACAACAACTTCATTTGCATATAACATATGGATTAAAACATAATTTGTTCACCCAAAACCTAGGTTGGCCGAATGGTCCAAGTAGGGTTTTTAGGGTTAACCTTTAACCTAATTCATTTCATATAACAACAACCTAATTCATTTCATATAACAACAACTTCATTTGCATATAACATATGGATTAAAACTTCATTTGTTCACCCAAAACCTAGGTTGGCCGAATGGTCCAAGTAGGGATTTTTTTAGGGTTAACTTTTAACCTAATTCATTTCATATAACAACAACTTCATTTCCATATAACATATGGATTAAAACTTCATTTGTTCACCCAAAACCTTGGTTGGCCGAATGGTCCAAGTAGGGTTTTTAGGGTTAACCTTTAACCTAATTAATTTCATATAACAACTTCATTTGCATATAACATATGGATTAAAACTTCATTTGTTCACCCAAAACCTAGGTTGGCCGAATGGTCCAAGTAGGGTTTTTAGGGTTAACCTTTAACCTAATTCATTTCATATAACAACAACTTCATTTGCATATAACATATGGATTAAAACTTCATTTGTTCACCCAAAACCTAGGTTGGCCGAATGGTCCAAGTAGGGTTTTTAGGGTTAACCTTTAACCTAATTCATTTCATATAAAAACAACTTCATTTGCATATAACATATGGATTAAAACTTTATTTGTTCACTCCAAAACCTAGGTTGGCCGAATGGTCCAAGTAGGGTTTTTAGGGTTAACCTTTAACCTAATTCATTTCATATAACAACAACTTCATTTGCATATAACATATGGATTAAAACTTCATTTGTTCACCCAAAACCTAGGTTGGCCGAATGGTCCAAGTAGGGTTTTTTAGGGTTAACTTTTAACCTAATTCATTTCATATAACAACAACTTCATTTGCATATAACATATGGATTAAAACTTCATTTGTTCACCCAAAACCTAGGTTGGCCGAATGGTCCAAGTAGGGTTTTTAGGGTTAACCTTTAACCTAATTCATTTCATATAACAACAACCTAATTCATTTCATATAACAACAACTTCATTTGCATATAACATATGGATTAAAACTTCATTTGTTCACCCAAAACCTAGGTTGGCCGAATCGTCCAAGTAGGGTTTTTAGGGTTAACTTTTGCCCTAATCCATCTTAATCCTAACATCATCATATAGTTACAAAAACATGGCATAGAGCTTCATTAGAACCCTAAAATCATGGCATGGCCGAATAGGCTCTAGGGGCTATTAGGGTTAGCTTCTAACCTAATCTTTTTTTTTTTTGTTAACATCATCATATGCCTCCTAAACTTAGCATACAACTTCATTGATAAACTAAAACATAGCTTAGTTACATATAACTTATAGATTTTCTTTTACAAACATCAAATGAAACTACTCGTATGCAGGTGAGGGATACTTACATCCTTCGCTTTGCTTTGGGTGGGGAAGATAACCTAAAGAACCAACCTAGCCTTTGCTTTCTTGCTTGGATGAGGTTTGGCCAAAAGAGGGAAATGGAGAGGGAGAGAATTCGGTGAGAAGAAGAAGAAGAAGAAGAGAGGAAGTGGCAAATTAGAACCTTCCCTCTTCTTTATAAAAGGAGGAAGAGAAGTTTCTCTTCTCTTCTTCCATGCCTCTTCATTTGCCTTTATCACACTTATCTATAATCCCCCCCCCCCTTCCTCTAATGATGATATCCTATTGGGCTTCTGGCTAGTGGGTGCATCTATAGGGTTTGGCTATCTCTAGAGGTTTGGAGTTCAATTCCTAGGTCTTGCATCTATTTTTGGCTTATTTTCTTTTGTTTTGGAAAAAGGCCCACCCAAGGCCCGTGATCATCAAGCCAAAAATTCCTGTAAAATTGCTAGGAATTTTACTATGCACATAATCCTTCATACCTTTTAAAAGTTTCGTCCTCGAAACTTAGAACAATTATGGGTACTTCTGCTTCATGTCCTCCTCGCATTCCCAGGTAGCTTCCTCGTACCGTTGATTCTGCCATAGGACCTTTACTAAGGGCACCTCTTTGTTCCTTAGCCTCTTGATTTCTCGGTCTAGTATTTGGATAGGCCGACTTTCAATACTCAGGTCCTCTTGAACTTGTACTGTTTGTGGCTCGATCACTTGGTCCAGATCGAAATGCATTTCTTGAGCACAGAGACATGGAACACGTTGTGAATAGCCGACATCTCTTGAGGCAGCTCTAGCTTGTAAGCTACCTTGCCAATCCTCTGCAATATCGAATACGGTCCCACGTAGCGTGGACTCAGTTTACCCTTCCTTCCGAATCTCATCATTCCCTTCATAGGAGCCACTTTGAGGAATACTAGGTCCCCAACTTCGAATTCTAACGGTCTACGTCGCATATCCGCATAGCTCTTTTATCGGCTCTGAGCAGTTTCAATTCTCTGGCGGATGTTCCGTATAGCTCGGGTGGTGTCGTCGATGAAATCCGTTTGGAGTCCCATCCTCTTCTTTTCACCACCCTTGTACCAGCATATGGGAGATCTACATTTCCTCCCGTATAGAGCCTCGTAGGGTGCCATTCCATTAGTAGCTTGGTAGCTATTATTGTAGGCGAATTCTTCCAAACATAAGTATCGGCACCAGCTACCTTTGAAATCTAGGGCGCAGGCTCGTAACACATCCTCCAGTACTTGATTTACTCTTTCGGTCTGTCCGTCCGTCTGGGGATGGAAGGCAGTACTGAACAATAGCTTCGTGCCTAAGGCCTTCTGAACGCATTCCCAGAAATGGGAGATAAAGCGACCAACTCTGTCAGAAATGATGGTCTTAGGAATTCCATGTAGTCTGATAATTTCCCTAGCATATAACTGAGCCAGTTGCTCCGTCGAATAGGTCATCTTGATTTCTAAGAAATGGGCGGACTTCGTCAATCTGTCCACAATTACCCATATAGCATCATAACCATTTGTCGTCTTGGGCAATCCTGAGATGAAATCCATAGAAATGTCCTCCCATTTCCATTCTGGAATCTGGATCTACCGCAGGTGTTCCTCCGTGTCTCGTGTTCTCGCCTTAACCCTCCGGCAGTCAAGCAATCGACATATCGAGCCACATCTCTTTTCATTCGAACCACCGTAACTTTCGCTTTAGGTCTTGGTACATCTTGGTGGTTCGGGATGCATCGCATAAGGAGTTCGTGAGCTTCCTCAAATATCTCCTTCCGCACTCGATCGTCGGGAATACACAAGCGATCCTCGAGGTAGAGTACTCCACTATCGAGAGATCCGAAACTCGCCGTCCCTTTCCTTCTAGGACCTCTTGCTTGATCCTCCGAAGGCTTGGGTCACGAGCTTGCTTTTCCGATCGTCATGGTCGAAAAGTCGCGGAGATGATTTCAGCCCCGTAACGCATAATCTCTTTTTCTAAGGGCCGAGATCACACTAATAGAGACATCAAGGTGGCGCAGGACTTCCTGCTGAGTGCATCAGCCACCTTGTTAGCTTTCCCCGGATGGTAGAGAATCTCGCAGTCATAATCCTTGACGAGTTCGAGCCATCTGCGCTACTCCTCACGCTTAGGTAATGCTCGTGAATCGTGGCACCATCGAGCAGGCTCCTCTCGCTCTGCGGTCTATGAACTCCGCGGCCACATTCCGAAGTTATTTCGGGTCGGAGCATCTTGCATGAGTCCGCCTTTCTCTTCCGTCGACCAACTCTGGGTATAAGCATGCGAGTCGGCTGAATCTCTTCACGGCTTCGCTGACCGATAGATCACATGCAATCTCTGATTGACTCAATGTCAAATTGAATTGGGTTACAACATCAAGCGGCAACTTTGTTTCCACTCATCATTCGTATGTCCCCAATCTAATCAACTATACCACATACATCCCATGCAGTAAACTAATCACTAATTTCAAAGGAAACGAGCTCATCATTTCTTATTCATACGTTCAGAAAAGAAAAATGTTAATATATAACATTCCTTATTTCTAATCGGAACAAAACTACTTGAGAAGATAGTTTATTACGACTCCCACTAGGACAAACCCTAGTGCAGTTGTAATTATGTTTAGTCCTATCTTCCTTTTTTTTTTTTTTGATCAAATTTGATTTACCTAACTTGTCTACCTTTGACCCCTTTGGCCAATCACAAGTGTTTCTTGTGAAGCTAGTATACGTTTTCATTCGTTGCCCTACGCATACTTAGACTAAAGTTAACATAAAGTCATTTTAAGCTTAAGGCATCATTCATGTTCTCATGCATAGTTTAAGCTTAAGGTATTTTATATCATACAAGAACAAGCATAAGGGTATCATACATATTTTCATGCATATTTAAGCTAGAAGCATTTCTTATTATACATGGAAAATAAATTCACAAAATTAGAGAAGACATAGAATTCTTACAGGTGGGATTTGGAGCTGTGTGTGTAGTGGAAAGGCGAACCGCTCGATATTACCAACCTCACACGCCCGCCCTTTCTGACCCAAGATGAGGGGCGCAAGCGTGACGACTGCATATACATACATACATACTGGAAGACTTTATACATATTTCAGTACTTCTTACAAATGAAGACTTTAGATATTTTTTTCTTTTATAACATAAACATGCATTGACATATATATATATATAGATATATATATATATATATATATATATATATATATATATATATATATATATATATACACTTCTTCTTCTTCACATAGGGCATACATCATAACATATATAGATACTTCTTCTTACTTCTTCTTTACTTCTTCTTATTAACATAGAGCATGCATTATAACTTAGATAGTTACTTAGTGCTTAGTTCAGGTTCATAACCATCGTTGTCATACGGAGACATAAGTAAGGACATCCATACACATCATCATCATAGGTAAACATATATATATAAACCTAACGGATCTTCTCCACCATGCCACTGCCACACACATTTGGCCCCTCCTACTGCTCCCTTTAGCTTATCCATCCCTTACCCTTATCTGCAGTACAAGGGAAAGATAAACTATAAGCACATAGGCTTAGTAAGATCCAGTCCAACTCACAAAAACCATATATCGACATTAATCATAGCATGTACCATTCATAACATATAAGCATGTAACATTCATAAAATATAAGCATGTAACATTCATAACATATAAGCCACATAACATGTAACATACATGGCGTAATTAACTTAACATGTAGCATAAATAACGTGAGTAAACATAACATATCTCATCCATAGCATGACAACATAACATGTATCATCTATAACATAGCATCATGTCATGTACGTCTAGGACTTATTTAAACATAACATATAACATATGTAACGTAGCAAATCAACATAACATAAAACATATAGGTATGACCTATCAGACATAACATACATCATATGTAGCATAGTGACATAACATGGCATATCAAACATAACATACTTCATATGTAACATATCAACATGGCATATCAAACATAACATACTTCATATGTAACATATCAACATGGCATATCAAACATAACATACTTCATATGTAACATATCAACATGACATATCAAACATAACATCTAATCATGTAACATATGCGAGATGCTTTTGAAAACATATTTTATAGGTACGTAAATATAAATCTCAACATATTTGGGCCCGGCATTGTACCACTTCTTCATTATCATAGCGCGCATCCCTAAATAGGCCCGAGGTAGCATGTCTCGAACCTAATAGGTTACTAGGCCCGATCTTAGTCCGTCGACCTAGGGCAATCGTCATAGCGTAGAAGCCCATCCTAGGCCCGAGTCTTACTCCATCGACCTAAGGCATCTTGGAGCCCATCCCGTACTAGGCCCGAGTCTTATTCCATCGGCCTAGGGGCAATCATACATAGAAGCCCATCCTAGGCCCGAGTCTTATTCCATCGACCTAGGGCATCTTAGGAGCCCATCCCTTCTTGGACCCTGTTAGGGTCTTGGTACAAGCCATGCATAAGGTAAAATACTTATATGCTTATTTTATAACATAGCTTACATTTTGCAAACATAGCATACTTCATTTCATAACACATCATGCTTCCCTTCATGGACATATCATCTTTCATTTCGTAAACATGCCATTCTTCATTTCATAACATATCATTCTTCATTTCATCATCATGTCATATTCATGTCGTGTACATATCGTTTTGTTTCATTTCATAATCCTATCTTCTTCCATTTCATAACATATTTCAAACATAGCATACACATAGACATGGCAAAAAGGCATGGCATCAAAAGTAAGTAAACACTAACCTAAGGCATGTTATCTTCATCTAGCATATTTAATATCACAAGTCAACATGAATTCACCCAACATAAAACACAAGTTAACCTATTAATTTAACTTAACAACAAATTCATATGCACATAAGACTTATATTAAGACTTCATCTAATCCCCAAAATGCATGATGGCCGAATGGTCCATAAGGTCTTCTAGGGTTATCCTTTAACCTAATTCATTTCATATAACAACAACCTAATTCGTTTCATATAACAACAACTTCATTTGCATATAACATATGGATTAAAACTTCATTTGTTCACCCAAAACCTAGGTTGGCCGAATGGTCCAAGTAGGGTTTTTAGGGTTAACCTTTAACCTAATTCATTTCATATAACAACAACCTAATTCATTTCATATAACAACAACTTCATTTGCATATAACATATGGATTAAAACTTCATTTGTTCACCCAAAACCTAGGTTGGCCGAATCGTCCAAGTAGGGTTTTTTAGGGTTAACTTTTAACCTAATTCATTTCATATAACAACAACTTCATTTGCATATAACATATGGATTAAAACTTCATTTGTTCACCCAAAACCTAGGTTGGCCGAATGGTCCAAGTAGGGTTTTTAGGGTTAACCTTTAACCTAATTCATTTCATATAACAACAACCTAATTCATTTCATATAACAACAACTTCATTTGCATATAACATATGGATTAAAACTTCATTTGTTCACCCAAAACCTAGGTTGGCCGAATGGTCCAAGTAGGGTTTTTTTTTAGGGTTAACTTTTAACCTAATTCATTTCATATAACAACAACTTCATTTGCATATAACATATGGATTAAAACTTCATTTGTTCACCCAAAACCTAGGTTGGCCGAATGGTCCAAGTAGGGTTTTTTGGGTTAACCTTTAACCTAATTCATTTCATATAACAACAACTTCATTTGCATATAACATATGGATTAAAACTTCATTTGTTCACCCAAAACCTAGGTTGGCCGAATGGTCCAAGTAGGGTTTTTAGGGTTAACCTTTAACCTAATTCATTTCATATAACAACAACCTAATTCATTTCATATAACAACAACTTCATTTGCATATAACATATGGATTAAAACTTCATTTGTTCACCCAAAACCTAGGTTGGTCGAATGGTCCAAGTAGGGTTTTTAGGGTTAACCTTTAACCTAATTCATTTCATGTAACAACAACTTCATTTGCTTATAACATATGGATTAAAACTTCATTTGTTCACCCCAAAACCTAGGTTGGCCGAATGGTCCAAGTAGGGTTTTTAGGGTTAACCTTTAACCTAATTCATTTCATATAACAACAACCTAATTCATTTCATATAACAACAACTTCATTTGCATATAACATATGGATTAAAACTTCATTTGTTCACCCAAAACCTAGGTTGGCCGAATGGTCCAAGTAGGGTTTTTTAGGCTTAACTTTTAACCTAATTCATTTCATATAACAACAACTTCATTTGCATATAACATATGGATTAAAACTTCATTTGTTCACCCAAAACCTAGGTTGGCCGAATGGTCCAAGTAGGGTTTTTAGGGTTAACCTTTAACCTAATTCATTTCATATAACAACAACCTAATTCATTTCATATAACAACAACTTCATTTGCATATAACATATGGATTAAAACTTCATTTGTTCACCCAAAACCTAGGTTGGCCGAATGGTCCAAGTTGGGTTTTTAGGGTTAACTTTTGCCCTAATCCATCTTAATCCTAACATCATCATATAGTTACAAAAACATGGCATAGAGCTTCATTAGAACCCTAAAATCATGGCATGGCCGAATAGGCTCTAGGGGCTATTAGGGTTAGCTTCTAACCTAATCTTTTTTTTTTTTTGTTAACATCATCATATACCTCCTAAACTTAGCATACAACTTCATTGATAAACTAAAACATAGCTTATTTAGATATAACATATAGATTTTCTTTTACAAACATCAAACGAAACTACTCGTATGCAGGTGAGGGATACTTACATCCTTCGCTTTGCTTTGGGTGGGGAAGATAACCTAAAGAACCAACCTAGCCTTTGCTTTCTTGCTTGGATGAGGTTCGGCCAAAAGTGGGAAATGGAGAGGGAGAGAATTCGGTGAGAAGAAGAAGAAGAAGAAGAAGAGAGGAAGTGGCAAATTAGAACCTTCCCTCTTCTTTATAAAGGGAGGAAGAGAAGTTTCTCTTCTCTTCTTCCATGCCTCTTCATTTGCCTTTATCACACTTATCTATAATCCCCCCCCCCCCTTCCTCTAATGATGATATCCTATTGGGCTTCTGGTTAGTGGGTGCATCTATAGGGTTTGGCTATCTCTAGAGGTTTGGAGTTCAATTCCTAGGTCTTGCATCCATTTTTGGCTTATTTTCTTTTGTTTTGGAAAAAGGCCCACCCAAGGCCCGTGATCATCAAGCCAAAAATTCCTGTAAAATTGCTAGGAATTTTACGGGAGTTACAATGTCTACACTTGTTGTAATATGCATGTGTGTGATGTGTGTGTTGTAATAAATATAGATTTATTAATTTTATTGCTTCCGCTGTGCTCATGTTTACGAAACATGATCAAACACACACACGCCGCGGTGCCGGAAACCCAACAGTGGTATCAGAGCCAGGTTGTGTTTCGACATAATCGTAAAATGGTTTTGTGATAGTCATAATGTTATTTCTGGAAATTTTCTAATTTTTGAAATTTATAAGTATTTATGGAAATTTTTCAATTTTTGAAAGTCTAGAAGTATTTATGTAAATCTTCCACTTTTGGAAAGTTGCAAGTATTTATGGAAATTGATATTTTCCATAAATAAAATATTTGATTAGATTCTGGAAATTTGTTTCCTAATTTAATCATGATTTGATTTGGGAAATCAAATCTTAAAATATTTTATTTCCATAAATAGTCTTGATGATTTAGGAAATTGGTTTCCTAAATTGACTTTCCTTAATCAACTATTTTCATAAATAAAATATGTGATTAGATTTGGAAATTTGTTTCCTAATTTAATCATGATTTGATTTGGAGAATCAAATCTAAAACATATTTTATTTCCATAAATAGTTATGACATATAAGGAAATTATATACATGACATAATTGTATGCCATGTAATTGCATTAGATGCATATCATTATGCCATGCGTGTCGTGACATGTAAATGTATGCCATGTATGCTATGCCATGTAGATAATAGTTATTTGCATGCAAAGAGGATGAGACATAAAAACCCTTACTCAATATTAAAGCCTACACCTTCCATTAATATGGTTAGAACCAGAGTTCCGTGTCTTGTTTGGGTTGTTGGACTCTCTCCAAGCCCAGCTCGAATCCGAACATGATCAAACCATGGAATAGTTTAATACTAATATAGTAAGAGTCAGAGGTCAATCATTAGCTTTGGTTGTTGGACTCTCTCCAAGCTGGGCTAATTGGTTGAATGCGCTCTAACCATATTAAAACTATTTCTCGATTAATGGGTTGGCTTTAACCTGGAGCATCGGCTTGTTGGACTCTCTCCAAGGTCGATGTAAAGGAGGTGAAGTTGGGTGCTATGCATATGATGCATACTTGTTAATGTGTTAACAACCCGATGTATGTGTGAACATTCAATTAGTTGATAGCACATTGTGATAGTTGCATATACGTGATATGCAATCGGTATAGTTGATACCTACCGTCGTAGTTATGAATGGCTTGTTGGACTCTCTCCAAGGTTGTTCATATCTATGATGAATATCAGCCCATTCGGAGATGGACCTACAATCTCCCGAAGTGATTTTGGGGTTTTTTGAAATTCGAAAAATGAATGGGATTTATAAATGTATATTGATGCATTTTAAAATCATTTTCTCATATATGCTCGTTTTGTATTTCTAGGTCAATAAATTGATCATGATATCTTTGAATTTGCGTTCCATTTTGGATTCGAATAAAATTGACTGGGTCGAACTTCTTGGACTGGCTTAGAAACTTGAGAATTGTTCTCAAGGTGAAAAGCTTGTGTATGTCCTCGAAGCGCCTCTTCCCGCCTATCCTAGTGACGATGCAACTCCGGACCAATTGTTGGTCTATCAGAAACATGTGACTGATTCTGAACTGACAAGTTACATCATGCTAGCCGCGATGGAACCAAAGCTACGAAAGCAGCATGAGCATATGGATGCTCATATCATAGTCCTACATCTTTATGAGTTGTTTGATAAGCAAGTGAGATTCGAAAGGTTCGAAGTCTCCAAGATCCTCTTCACCTCTGAGATGCAAGAAGGTTCTTTTATGGTACTACTCAACATGCTGAAGACTGTGGAGCCTTCTGAGAAGCATGAGCAGGGGATGGTGTTGTTAGTTGATTCCTCGAAGAAAGGTTCTAAGAGGGAGTCAAAGGAACAACAGAAGGGTAAGAAGAAAAAGGCTAAAAAGGCAAAACCAGCTCAAAAGGGCACTTGCCATCATTATGGCAAGTAGGGCCATTGGCGAAGAAATTGCAAGATTTATCTTGAGTCCGTGAAGAAGAATAAGGCATAAGATGCTCCATCTTTTTCATATATCATCGTTATTGATTGTCATTCTATTTCCTCAGACACTTGGGTATTGGATACTGGGTGTGGCTAACATATATGTAATGACATACATGGGCTAAGGAATAGAAGAAGACTCGTCAAGGGAGAGTCAAATTTACGTGTTGGGAATGGAGCAAAGGTTGCTGCACTCGCCATCAGAACGTATTTGTTGAAACTCCTTGCAGGACTTGTCTTAGAACTGGACAATTGCTTTTATGTTCCTTCGTTGATAAAGAACATCATTTCTATTTTTTTGTTTAAATAGAAATGGGTACCATTTGACTTTTAGTAACAATTGTTGTTACATAACTTTGAATGGAGTTCTTTATGGGACTGGAACTTTAAGCAATGGTGTTTATACGTTGGACGTATCCAGTGATGTTTTCAGTATCGAAGCGAGCAACAAGCGTGCTCGAAAGGATAATCAAATAGACTCCTAAATGTGGCATTGTCGTCTTGGCCATGTAAGGAAGAAATGTATGTCCGAATTACACCAATGTGGAATTCTGGAATCGTTTGAATTGGATTCATACGATACATGCGAATCATGCTCAAAAGGCAAGATGACTAAGTTACCTTTTACAGGAAAAGGTGAACGATTGGGAGAGTTACTAGGTCTAATACATACTAATGTATATGGACCTATGTCAACTCAAGCTTTAGGAGGCTATAGCTACTTCATTACCTTTACCGATGATCACTCATGGTTTGGGTATGTGTTCTTGATGAAACACAAGTCTGAAGCCTTTGAAAGGTTCAAAGAATTCAGAAATGAAGTAGAGAAACAACATGACAAGAGTATTAAAATACTTCGATCGGATCGAGGTGGTGAATACTTGAGTCGGGAGTTTCTTGATTATCTAAGAGACAATGGTATATTGTCTCAATGGACTCCGCCATATACACCACAGCATAATGGTGTATCTGAGAGGTGTAACCGGACCTTGTTGGACATGGTCAGGTCAATGATGAATCATGCGAATCTTCCCAAGTCCTTTTGGGGCTATGCACTTTAGACAGCTGTTTACTTGTTAAACAGAATGCTAACCTAGGTAGTCTCTACTACTCCATATGAGATATGGAATGGTAAGAAACCTCATGTATCTTACTTGAAGATATGGGGTTGTCCTGCTTATGTGAAGCGGACTGTATCAGACAAATTGGATTCTAAGTCTGATAAATATCTATTTATTGGATACCCTAAGGAAACAAGGGGTCACCAATTCTATCATCCTGTGGAACAAAAGGTATTTGTTTCAAGGCATGCTGTGTTTCTAGAGAAAGAGTTTCTCTTGCAAGAAAACAGTGGGAGTGTCGTCGAGCTTGAGGAGGCTCGAGAGAGACTCAAATAGACATTAATGAGATACCTGGTGAAGCACAACAGCCGACAACTCATAGTGATGAGCAATCAGCTGGAACTATTGTAACACCACATCTTCGTAGATCTGGTAGAACACGCAATATTCCTGTAAGATATGGATTTCTCGTAAGTGAATCGAACGATGTGTTACTCATTGATGTTGAGGAGCCTACCAGTTATGAAGAAGTGCTGACAAGTTCAGAAAGGGATAAGTGGCTTGATGCCATGAAGTCGGAAATGGATTCCATGTATGAAAACCAAGTTTGGAACTTGGTTGACCCACCTGAAGGCATTAAGCCTATAGGGTGCAAGTGGGTTTTCAAGAAGAAAACCGACATGGATGGTAATGTGATTACCTATAAGGCTAGATTGGTGGCGAAAGGATATCATCAAAAGCAAGGTGTTGATTATGACGAAACCTATTCACCTGTAGCTATGCTTAAATCCATTCGGATGCTCCTGGCCATAGTGGCTCATTATGATTATGAGATATGGCAGATGGATGTGAAAAACAACTTTCCTTAATGGAAACCTGCTCGAGGACGTGTATATGATACAGCCTGAGGGTTTCACATCGGTTGATAAAACCAAGGTATGCAAATTGCAATGGTCCATTTATGGATTGAAGCAAGCATCCAGGAGCTGGAATATCCATTTTGATGAGACAATCAAAAGGTTTGATTTCTCACAAAATCCAGACGAACCTTTTGTGTACAAGAAGGTTAGTGGGAGTGCAGTCGTGTTCCTAGTATTGTATGTCGATGACATATTACTTATAGGAAACGATGTGTCAATCTTACACTCAGTTAAGGTTTGGTTATCCAAGACATTCTCCATGAAAGACCTGGGAGAAGCAACCTACATCCTCGGGATTAAGATCTATAGAGATAGATCAAAACGGTTGCTTGGTCTTTCGCAGTCTACATATATAGACTGAGTGCTAAAGGGGTTTAGCATGTCGGAATCCAAGAAAGGTTTCCTACCCATCAGGCATGGGATACACCTTTCGAAGTCTATCTGTCCTCGTACAGAAGACGAGAGGATTTGCATGAGTAAGATTCCCTATGCATCCGCAATAGGATCTATCATGTATGCTATGTTATGTATGAGGCCCGATGTATAGTATGCTCTGAGTGTCACGAGCAGATACCAGTCTGATCCAAGAATGGATCAATGGGTGGATGTTAAGACGATCCTTAAGTACTTAAGAAGAACTAAGGATACATTCCTAATATATGGAGAAGGGTACATTGTGATACGTGGGTATACGGATGCCAGCTCTAGACAGACAAGGATGATTCCATGTCTTTGTCTGGGTATGTATTCACCTGGAATGGAGGCGCAATAAGTTGAAAAGGTTCCAAGCTTGACACTATAGCGGATTCTGCCACTAAGGCAGAATACATTGCAGCTTTGGAAGCAGCAAAGGAAGCGGTTTGGATCAAGAAATTCATCTCTGAACTTGATGTGGTCTCATCAATGATCCTAACATGTGCTTCGCCGCTATCATCTTATTAGAGAGATCATCAGTAGGAATGAAATACAAATCGAGAAAAATTCCCACTGAAAGGAACTTAGCGGATCCTTTGACTAAAGCATTACCTCAAAGTAAGTTTGAGGGTCATGTTAGTGCTTATGGTATTGGATACCGTAGCGATTGACATTAGGCCAAGTGGGAGTCTGTTAGTAATATATATGAGAGATGTCCTAAGGCAATCTCCTTATGTATGAACCATTTATATGATAAATGAAGATTCACTATTTGAGTATACATGTTTCATGTATTTGATTGGATCTTAAACTCATTTACTGAATGTCCACGATGTGATTCACAGCATGAGAGAATTTGTGATTGGATCACAACTAGTGAGTATCTCTACATGTGTAATTGTGATGTATCGGAAATATCCCTAGTCGATGAATTGATGAATTTGGACACCATAAATTCTGTCGAGACTAGCACTGTAACGTCCGCAAAATTCAAAACTAGGCAAAGTAATTATATAGGTTTTAAGGCCATAAAAGGGTTTAAAATAAAATAAAATAAAAGATGGTTATAGATAGGATTTGAACCATGAACCTCCTAATAGGGAGGTAGCCTTGACACCACTAGACCCTACGATAATTTATGAATAAGATATATAAAGAATATACAAAGAATATAGACAGGAAGATGAGGAGTTGGTTCATCCCATAAAAGGGATGATAGGTGTTCATTCCCTAGGTATTAAAGAGGAGAATTAAGAGAAAAGTGGAAGTAAAACCCCACTTTCCTTCTTCATTCTCCTTCTTCCTCATCCTTGGCCGAATTCCCCATTTCCCTTTCCTCCCTTTTTTATCACAAGCTCTTGAAATTTTATAAGAAATTTTGTATGATTATAGGGACTTTATGTGGGCTTTTTCAAAAATAAAAGAAAATAAGCCAAAAAGGGATGCAAGGCCTAGGAATTGAACCCCAAACCTCTAGAGATAGCCAAGCCCTATAGATGCACCCACTAACCAAAAGCCCAATAGAATTATATCATTGGAGGAATAGGGGAAATTATGGTTAAGTGTAAGGGAGATCAAGGGACTCTTCAAATGAATAAAAAGGGAATGAAGGGACAAGAGAAGAACCACTTCTCCACTTCTCCCTCTTCTCTTCTTCTTCCTCACCGAATCCTAGAGCTCTCCCTCTCCATTTTCATCCCTTGGCCGAAACTCATCCAAGCAAGAAGCAAGGGCTAGGTTTGGTTCCTTAGGTCATCTTCCCACTACAAGCAAAGCGAAGGATGTAAGTGTCCCTCACCTGCATATGAGTAGCTTCGATTGAAGTTTTGTAAAAGAAATCCATATGTTATATTCGGCCAAGCTATGTTTTTGGTGTATCAATGAAGTTCTATGCTATGTTTTGTAAGTATATGATGATGTTAAGAGGAAAAATGGATTAGGTTAAAAGTTAACCCTAAAAGCCTCCAAGATCCATTCGGCCAAGCCATGTTTTTAAGGTTTCGATGAAGTTCTATGCTATGTTTTGTAACTATATGATGATGTTAGGACTTAAAATGGATTAGGTCAAAAGTTAACCCTAAAAGCCTCCAAGATCCATTCAGCCAAGCCATGTTTTTAAGGTTTCGATGAAGTTCTATGCTATGTTTTGTAACTATATGATGATGTTAGGACTTAAAATGGATTAGGTCAAAAGTTAACCCTAAAAGCCTCCAAGATCCATTCGGCCAAGCCATGTTTTTAAGGTTTCAATGAAGTTCTATGCTAAGTTTTGTAACTATATGATGATGTTAGGATCTAAAATGGATTAGGACAAAGGTTAGCCCTAATAGCCACCAAGATCCATTTGGCCAAGCCATGTTTTTAAGGTTTCTATGCTATGTTTTGTAACTATATGATGATGTTAGGATTTAAAATGGATTAGGACAAAAGTTAACCCTAATAGCCACCATGATCCATTCGGCCAAGCCATGTTTTTAAGGTTTCTATGCTATATTTTGTAACTATATGATGATGTTAGGATTTAAAATGGATTAGGTCAAAAGTTAACCCTAAAAGCCAACAAGGACCATTCGGCCACCCCTATATTTTGATGATTCAATCAAGCTTTATTCCATGTTTTGTATGCTTATGATGTGGTTAGTATGTTAAATGAAATAGGTTAAAAAGATAACCCTAGAAACCCCTATGGACCATTCGGCCATCATGTATTATTGGGTGATTAAATGAAGTTTAATTCATATTTTATATCCATATGAAGTTGTTGTTATGTTAAATGAATTAGGTTAACATATGTTTTATGTTGGGTGAATTCATGTTGACTTGTTATATTAAATGATGCTAGATGAAGACAATATGCCTTAGGTTAATGTTTACTTACTCTTGATGCCTTGCCTTATGCCATGCTTATGTGTATGTGATATTTAAGATATGTTATGAAATGGAATACGATAAAATTATGAAATGAAATAAAATGATACGTTCACGAAATGAATATGATATGATGATGAAATGAAGTATGATATGTTACAAAATGAAGTATGGTATGTTTATGAAATGAAAGATGATATGTTTATGAAGTGAAGAATGATATGTTATGAAATGAAGTATGCTATGTTACAAAATGAAATAAGCTATGTTATAAAATAAGCATATAAGTATTTTACCTTCTGCATGGCTTGTACCAAGACCTTAACAAGGTCCAAGAAGGGATGGGCTCCTAAGATGCCCTAGGTCGATGGAATAAGACTCGGGCCTAGGATGAGCCTCTATGTATGATTCCCCCTAGGTCGATGGAATAAGACTCGGGCCTAGTACGTGATGGGCTCCAAGATGCCCTAGGTCGATGGAGTAAGACTCGGGCCTAGGATGGGCTTCTACGCTATGACGATTGCCCTAGGTCGACGGACTAAGATCGGGCCTAGTAACCTAGTAGGTTCGAGACTTGCTACCTCGGGCCTATTTCGGGATGCGCACTATGATAATGAAGAAGTGGTACAATGCCGGGCTCAAATATGTTGAGATTTATGTTTACGTACCTATAATATATTTTTTCAAAAGCATCCTGCATATGTTACATGATTAGATTGTTATGTTCACATGCTATGTTGATATGTTACATATGATGTAGGTTATGTTTGATATGCCATGTTTATGCCACTATGTTACATATGATGTATGTTATGTTTGATATGCCATGTTTATGCCACTATGTTACATATGATGTAGGTTATGTTTGATATGCCATGTTTATGCCACTATGTTACATATGATGTATGTTATGTTTGATATGTCATACATATATGTTGTATGTTATGTTGATTTGCTATGTTACGTATGTTATATGTTATGTTTGATTAAGTCATATATTTACATGATATGCTGCTATGTTATAGATGATACATGTTATGTTGCCATGTTATGGATGATACATGTTATGTTTACTCACGTTACTTATGCTACATGTTAAGTTGATTACGTCATGTATGTTACATGTTATATTGCTTATATGTTATGAATGTTACATGCCATGATTAATGTCGATGTATGGTTTTTGTGAGTAGTACAGGATCTTACTAAGCCTATGTGCTTATAGTTTATCTTTCCCTCGTACTGCAGATAAGGGTAAGGGATGGATAAACTAAAGGGAGTAGCAGGAGGGGCCAAATGTGTGTGGTAGTGGCATGGTGGAGAAGATCCGTTAGGTCTATATATATATGTTTACCTATGATGATGATGTCTATGGATGTCCTTACTTATGTCTCCTTATGAGGATGATGTTTAAGAACTTGAACTAAGCACTAAGTATCTATATATGTTATGACGCATGCTCTATGTTAATAAGAAGAAGTAAAGAAGAAGTAAGAAGAAGTATCTATATATGTTATGATGCACGCTCTATGTTAAGAAGAAGAAGTATATATATATGTCAATGCATGTTTATGTTTTAAAAGAAAAAAAAATATGTCTAAAGTCTTCCGCTGTAAGAAGTACGAAATATGTATAAAGTCTTCCGCTGTAAGTAATGTATGTATGTACGGTAGCGTCACGTGTCGCCCCTTCTGGATTCTGGGTCCGAAAAGGGCGGGCGTGACAGGTTGGTATCAGAGCGGATCTGCCTTTCCACTACACACACATCAAGCTCCAAATCCTGCCGCTCCAAGTAAGAATTCTATGTCTACTCTAATTTTGTTAATTTTGTTCATGAATGATAAGAAATGTTTTTTTAGCTTAAACATGCATGAATTCGTGTAGGATAATCTTATGCTAGCCTGGCCTTTAGTTTAAGTAATGCATGAATATACAAATGATAGCTTTATGTTAGCTTTAGTTTAATTATGCATAGATCAACGAACGAAAAACTTATGCTAGCCTTATTATAATATATGAAGATAAGTGTATGATAAAGAATGTTTTTAGTTAAATATGCATGAATATAGGTATGATAGTCTTATGCTTATGTATGATAAGGAATGCTTTTAGTCAAAATATGCATGAAAGTATGTATGATACCCTTATGCTTGTTCATGTATGATATAAAATGCCTCTAGCTTATTTTGTTCATGTATGACATAAAATGCATTTAGCTTATTTTGTTCATGTATCACATAAAATGCCTTTAGCTTATTTTGTTCATGTATGATATAAAAATGCCTTTAGCTTATTTTGTTCATGTATGATATAAAATGCCTTTATCTTATTATGTTCACATACGATATAAAATGCCTTTAGCTTAAATACGCATGAAAATATGTGTGATACCCCTTATGCTAGCTTTTAGTTTAACTATGCATAGATAAATGAACGATAATCTTATACTAGCCTTACTCTAATATGTGAAGATAAACATGACTAGGAGACGTAGTAATAGAGTAGATGAGATAGTACCCCCACGTGATCTTATGCATGTGGTTACGAAACTCTAGGGACAGCTATAGGAGTTCTGTAGCCTATTCAAAACCCAGAATGGAAGTAGGAAGATATAGCTGTGGACTTCATAGTAGGACTACCCAAAACAACTAATGGATATGAAGCTATTTAGGTGATTGTTGAAAGATTAACAAAAATCTGCCTATTTTCTGGCAATCGAGTATCGTACTCAATGGAACAACTAGCTCAGTTGTATGTTGAGAAGGTGATCAGATTGCATAGAGTTCATAAGACCATGTGATCGAGCCACAAATGGTATAAGTTCAAGAAGATTTAAGTTATGAAAGTCGACCTATTCAGATAATAGATCGAGAAATCAAGAAATAGAGAACCAAAGAAGTACCCTTAGTGAAAGTCACATGACAAAATCAAAAGTTTGAAGAAGCAACTTAGGAACGCGAGGATGACATGAAATAAAAGTATCCGGAGTTGTTCTAAGTTTCGAGGACGAAACTTTTATAGGTATGAAGGATTGTAACGCCCGCAAAATTCTAAACTAGGCAAAGTAATTATATAGGTTTTAAGGCCATAAAAGGGTTTAAAATAAAATAAAATAAAAGATGGTTATAGGTAGGATTTGAACCATGAACATCCTAATAGGGAGGTAGTCTTGACACCACTAGACCCTAGGTTAATTTATGAATAAGATATATAAAGAATATACAAAGAATATAGATGGGAAGATGAGGAGTTGGTTCATCCTCCCCCATGAAAGGATGATGGGTGTTCATTCCCTAGGTATTAAAGAGGAGAATTAAGAGAAGAGTGGAAGTAAAACCCCACTTTCCTTCTTCATTCTCCTTCTTCCTCATCCTTGGCCGAATTACCCATTTCCCTTTCCTTCCTTTTTCATCCCAAGCTCTAGAAATTTTGTATGATTATAGGAACTTTATGTGGGCTTTTTCAAAAATAAAAGAAAATAAGCCAAAAAGGGATGCAAGGCCTAGGAATTGAACCCCAAACATCTAGAGATAGCCAAGCCCTATAGATGCACCCACTAACCAAAAGCCCAATAGAATTATATCATTGGAGGAATAGGGGAAATTATGTTTAAGTGTAAGCGAGATCAAGGGACTCTTCAAATGAATAAATAGGGAATGAAGGGACAAGAGAAGAACCACTTCTCCACTTCTCCCTCTTCTCTTCTTCTTCCTCACCGAATCCTAGAGCTCTCCCTCTCCATTTTCATCCCTTGGCCGAAACTCATCCAAGCAAGAAGCAAGGGCTAGGTTTGGTTCCTTATGTCATCTTCCCACTACATGCAAAGCGAAGGATGTAAGTATCCCTCACCTGCATACGAGTAGCTTCAATTGAAGTTTTGTAAAAGAAATCCATATGTTATATTCGGCCAAGCTATGTTTTTGGTGTATCAATGAAGTTCTATGCTATGTTTTGTAAGTATATGATGATGTTAAGAGGAAAAAATGGATTAGGTTAAAAGTTAACCCTAAAAGCCTCCGAGATCCATTCGGCCAAGCCATGTTTTTAAGGTTTCGATGAAGTTCTATGCTATGTTTTGTACCTATATGATGATGTTAGGACTTAAAATGGATTAGGTCAAAAGTTAACCCTAAAAGCCTCCAAGATCCATTCGGCCAAGCCATGTTTTTAAGGTTTCGATGAAGTTCTATGCTATGTTTTGTAACTATATGATGATGTTAGGACTTAAAATGGATTAGGTCAAAAGTTAACCCTAAAAGCCTCCAAGATCCATTCGGCCAAGCCATGTTTTTAAGGTTTCAATGAAGTTCTATGCTAAGTTTTGTAACTATATGATGATGTTAGGATTTAAAATGGATTAGGTCAAAAGTTAACCCTAAAAGCCAACAAGGACCATTCGGCCACCCCTATATTTTGATGATTCAATGAAGCTTTATTCCATGTTTTGTATGCTTATGATATGGTTAGTATGTTAAATGAAATAGGTTAAAACGATAACCCTAGAAACCCCTATGGACCATTCGGCCATCATGTATTTTTGGGTGATTAAATGAAGTTTAATTCATGTTTTATATGCATATGAAGTTGTTGTTATGTTAAATGAATTAGGTTAACATATGTTTTATGTTGGGTGAATTCATGCTGACTTGTGATATTAAATGATGCTAGATGAAGACATTATGCCTTAGGTTAATGTTTACTTACTCTTGATGCCTTGCCTTATGCCATGCTTATGTGTATGTGATATTTAAGATATGTTATGAAATGGAATACGATAAGATTATGAAATGAAACAAAACTATACATTCACGAAATGAATATGATATGATGATGAAATGAAGTATGATATGTTACAAAATGAAGTATGGTATGTTTATGAAATGAATGATGATATGTTTATGAAGTGAAGCATGATATGTTATGAAATGAAATATGCTATGTTGCAAAATGAAATAAGCTATGTTATAAAATAAGCATATAAGTATTTTACCTTCTGCATGGCTTGTACCAAGACCTTAACAAGGTCCAAGAAGGGATGGGCTCCTAAGATGCCCTAGGTCGATGGAATAAGACTCGGGCCTAGGATGGGCCTCTATGTATGATTGCCCCTAGGTCGATGGAATAAGATTCGGGCCTAGTACGGGATGGGCTCCAAGATGCCCTAGGTCGATGGAGTAAGACTCGGGCCTAGGATGGGCTTCTACGCTATGACGATTGCCCTAGGTCGACGGACTAAGATCGGGCCTAGTAATCTAGTAGGTTCGAGACTTGCTACCTCGGGCCTATTTAGGGATGCGCGCTATGATAATGAAGAAGTGGTACAATGCCGGGCCCAAATATGTTGAGATTTATGTTTACGTACCTATAATATATGTTTTCAAAAGCATCCTGCATATGTTACATGATTAGATTGTTATGTTCACATGCTATGTTGATATGTTACATATGATGTAGGTTATGTTTGATATGCCATGTTTATGCCACTATGTTACATATGATGTAGGTTATGTTTGATATGCCATGTTTATGCCACTATGTTACATATGATGTAGGTTATGTTTGATATGCCATGTTTATGCCACTATGTTACATATGATGTATATTATGTTTGATATGTCATACATATATGTTGTATGTTATGTTGATTTGCTATGTTACGTATGTTATATGTTATGTTTGATTAAGTCATATATTTACATGATATGCTGCTATGTTATAGATGATACATGTTATGCTGCCATGTTATGGATGATACATGTTATGTTTACTCACGTTACTTATGCTACATGTTAAGTTGATTACGCCATGTATGTTACATGTTATATTGCTTATATGTTATGAATGTTACATGCCATGATTAATGTCGATGTATGGTTTTTGTGAGTAGGATAGGATCTTACTAAGCCTATGTGCTTATAGTTTATCTTTCCCTCGTACTGCAGATAAGGGTAAGGGATGGATAAACTAAAGGGAGCAGCAGGAGGGGCCAAATGTGTGTGGTAGTGGCATGGTGGAGAAGATCCGTTAGGTCTATATATATATGTTTACCTATGATGATGATGTCTATGGATGTCCTTACTTATGTCTCCTTATGAGGATGATGTTTAAGAACTTGAACTAAGCACTAAGTATCTATATATGTTATGACGCATGCTCTATGTTAATAAGAAGAAGTAAAGAAGAAGTAAGAAGAAGTATCTATATATGTTATGATGCACGCTCTATGTTAAGAAGAAGAAGTATATATATATTTCAATGCATGTTTATGTTTTAAAAGAAAAAAAAATATCTAAAGTCTTCCGCTGTAAGAAGTACGAAATATGTATAAAGTCTTCCGCTGTAAGTAATGTATGTATGTACGGTCGCATCACGCGCCGCCCCTTCCGGATTCTGGGTCCGAAAAGGGCGGGCGTGACAAGCACGAGGTATACTCCTTGGTGTATCCAAGCTGCTGATTCTCACTGGCTGGAGACATTGTGATGTCCGGAGTTAATCGTGGATGCTAGTTATGGTAACTAGTTCATTGGAGTGACCAGCCGTAAGACTTCATATGGTTCTCTACATATATAGATATGTCAATGAAGTTCTTACTGTAGCTTAAGTGCGATGTTCCTTTAACTTGCGGTATTCAAGTCATCTTGATCATGGAGACTTATGCTTTGACATCTTAAGCAAACATCTCTAAGGAGATGTGGACCCGGGATGATTGGGTATAAGTCGAAATGATCGAAGGTGTTTGAATAGCCTATAAAGGAGTCACCACTCCTTGTGAGGAGATGTATACCCATGGCCTCTCGTCGGATTGTTACTAAAGTCTTTGGCCAAAGCATTACATGTTTAGAGTAAGGTACTCTTCGATACATGTTGAGTAACTAGAATCCGTAGGACGAGGAAATGATACTTGGGCTAGGTGTGACGTAGTCAGCCTAGTGGGGAGTGACACTATAGAGCATGTTTTGAACCAAGTGGGTATAAGATGAGTGAAGGGAATGGGGCACGAATCATTCGAGCTGCTGAAGGGTTTCAGAAATAGTTCTGGATCAACCGTTGATCTTTTCGGTTAATTGGGGATCATGATGTACTACTAGGTGCTACTCATGATCGTTCTATAATTAATGGTTAATTATAGACGGCCAACATAAACCGAGAACCTATTTGGTCACACGCATAACGACCGTAATCCAATGGATTTAAAACGAGCTTGAGAATGGGATTCTCAGACCGAGAGAAACTAGGTTTGGTTGGACCAAACAGGAAGTGAGCATGAAATCGTTTCAGTCGCAATGGAAGCGTGGATGGGTCGTGTCTCATGAAGACATAATGGATGAACCAAGATGGTTTGGTTCTAATCCAATGGCGGAGAATAAACCAAAGGGTTTGGTTTATTTTAAACGAATGAACCAAAAGTTGGTTCGGTTCGTTTTAACTTAAAATAAACCATCATGGTTTGGTTTATTTTAACTTATCTTAATGGAGCGGGTTAACGGGCCTAATGGTTATGATCCAATAACCATTAAGAGAAATAGTTCTCTATAAAAGAGGGCTTAAGGGATAATTAAGCCCTAATCCAAAACCCTAGCTAGAGTTGCCGCCCACCCCATTGAAGGAGTCGGCGCCAACTCCATTGCCGCCCCATCTTCTCCTCCAACCGGCGTCCAGAAGGAGCCTTCCTTCCCCCTCGCCGACGTCGAGCTGCTGCTGGTTGTTGCTCCGGTGATCTCCTTTAGGTTTGGCATCAAGGTGAGCTTTATCTTCCCTTGGTTGGCCGGCGCCTATCTCCTCCACCAAAGCTGTACAGTTTTCTGGACAGCTTGTTCTCCTCTCATCGGAGCATCATTTGGACGACGGTTAGAGCTCCGACAGTGGCTAACTTACAGGGGATTCGATCTCCGGTAATCCTCTGAGGTGGAGGACGAAGGATTCGTCAAACGGTTGACGAATACCTCTCCGGAGAAGCGAGTTTTGAGGACTCGTCTTTGCATCTGAATTTGGATTCGGATCGTGATCATCTCTCGATCACGTCGTCTTCAACACGAGGCTAGTAACCCGTATGAAGACGAAGCTCGTGGCTTAGCGAAGTCATCCTAAGGATACTCGGCGTGGATACGGATAGAGACGATTCTAGCGAGGATCGTTCCGGTTGATGCTGTTCCAGCTACACGTAATACAAAAGGTATAACGTAGTTAAATTTCCTTTTATTGCAAATTTAAATTTACGGTTATGTCTACACTTATTGTAATATGCATGTGTGCGATGTGTGTGTTGTAATAAATATAGATTTATTAATTTTATTGCTTCCGCTGTGCTCATGTTTACGAAACATGATCGAACACACACACGCCGCGGTGCCGGAAACCCAACAAATCTCTCTATTTCTTTTTATAACAACTCTGTCATTAAAAGAAACAGAATATCCATCCATAAACAATTTAGAAACCGAAATCAAATTCTTTCTAAATGTAGGTACATAAAGAGATTATCTGTTCAGGTACATTGGTTGGCAATTTGTATACTCTTGAACCAAAAGCTCCCACGATGCATATAAAAGTGAATAACTCATCTTCTAATTCCAATAAGAGAAAAGAACCTTCGAATCTAGAGATTCCTAAGCTCTTAGGGGGTGGAGATTAAATCTCTAGATACCATTTGATGGTAACTCATGCTCCTAGAAGACTCATCGGCTCCCATGTCCCCGGATTAAAATTTTCACTAATGAAAACTAATCCTAGTGGGATGAGTTTCCTAAGCTAAACCAACCCGTCGTCGTGCTAACAACTCGAGCGATCGCTTGAACAAACTAGTTGTTCAAGCAACCAAGCTCTTCTAGTCGGTTAGCCGCGAAAGAGACGACGGACGGATCGCCAGTTTTTGTGTTTATCTTCGGGGTCCATGATTATACAAATGCATATGAATATAGACATGTATAATCAACACATATATAAAGTAAACATCAACATAATACATGCATATAATTGAAAAGCAATTATAAACATAATACAAAAGAACATTAAAAAAATAAACAAGATTATACCTCTTGTTATACTTCTTGATCTTCTATTGTATGTCCTCCCTCCTTTTGGACGTCGTGTGGGCGACGATCTACCAAAAGTTGAAGCCTCATAGATCACCAATCTGTTAGGGCAATCTCTTGCCATGATAAGGTTTTGATGTGTGTGGCAAAGGGTTTAAGTTAGGATGATATTGTTATTTGATATGTGCGTTGGAGTCTTGCAGGACTTAGTAATTCGCACATGGAGCCTTGGCGGGTTCACCCTCACAACCTCGGTCCTTGAGTCGGTGAAGGATGACTTTGCGGAAGTCGTGCGCTTGGAGCATCCGAGGGACCGCCGGACGAGATGACTTGAAGTGAAGCCAAGGAAGCAGACTTCGGAGGCAAGAGATGCGAAGGAGCATTGCAGAGTCGTGCGCCTGATGCTACCGAGGGACGTGGCCGCGAACGAAGAGAGCTTCGGCAAGGGACTTCGAGTGAGATGAGAGAATGAATGAAATGTAAGTAGCTCATTAGGTGAACTTGGTCGAATGGCTGAGTGTCGGAGACTTGACCGCAAGGGTTAAGGTTTACCCGACCGCCGAAAGCTCAAACTTATGTTAAGTTTGAGTTTCACACGACACCAGTCGACTGCCATGTAATGGCAGTCGACTGATCTGAGTCGAGTGGGTTCGACTGGTATCCGACTGATGGGTTTATGGCTGATCGATTGCCATGGAATGGCAATGATCGACGAGGATATCGCGCACAGAACCGCTCGTAGCCGATCGCGTCGACTACGGAGGCGAGTCGACCGTGAGGTCCATCACCGACTACCAAGAGTTCTGGGACTACAACGATCGGGATCCGACGCGTGTTCAAGATTGTAGTGACGATCAATGATCGCCAAGGGCGAATGATCGTGGCGCCAACGGGAAGAAATCAACCCTCTCTATAAAAAGAGAGGGTGTGAGCCTTTTAGAGGCTAATGCTTATGCTCTAAGTCATCTTCCTAGTGCCCCACAAGCTCTAAACTCTTCTTACTTGTTTTTACTCCATTCTTATTGTAAGAAGAGTGATCTTGATTGTAAATGTTACCTCCACCTAGCTTGGTGCAAAGGAGAGACCAATAGTGATTGGCTTTGGAGGAGTGATTCACCTTGGACAAATCGGACCGTGGATTAGCGGCATAGCCGTGAACCACGTTACATCTTCTTTTTTAGCGTTCGTATTTTCATTTATTGCTTTGTCTTTATTGTTTATGCTTCCGCTTGCGCTGACGATTGTGTAGACGAGTAAACGAAAGAGAGAATTCCGACATCCAACGAAAGAGGGCTATTCACCCCCCTCTAGCCGGTCGTTCGTTCCCCTACAAGTGGTATCAGAGCCAAGGAAAGCTTGTCGAGGACTAATCGCCACAACAAGCAACTTTGAAAATGGCCGGCTCCAACATCCATCCTCCGAAGTTTGAAGGAGAATTCGCTTGGTGGAAGAAGCGAATGGAGGTATTTTTCGAAACGGATTTTGATATTATGATTACAATGGAATCCGGTTTCGTTTTGCCTAGGGATGAAGAAGGGAAGTCAATAGAGAAATCTAGGTGGACCAAAAGGCAAAGGGAAGAACACCTTGCAAATTCAAAAGCCAAGCATCATCTTTTCAATGTGCTCCCCCAACAAGAAATCAACCGAATAGGAGAATGCCTAAGTGCCAAGGAGATGTGGGAGAAGCTAATTGAGCTTCATGAAGGCACATCCGAGGCGAAGATAGCAAGGAGAGATCTCCTCCGCTCCCAACTATCCAACATTAAATTAGAAAAGGGAGAAAAGGTAACTTCTTTGCATTCTAGATTCAAAGAAATTTTAATTGGACTAACAAGTGTAGGAGAAAGGCTCTCCAATCGCGATATGATATTGAAGGCCATAAATGCTTTCCCCCGATCATCCAAGTGGAGTTCAATGGTGGACTCATTTTACATTTCAAAGAATCTAGAGGTAAGTACTCTAGATGAATTTTTCTCCACTATGGAATTACATGAATCTAGGCTTGAAGGAATACAAGAAGAGCCAAAAATACAACCTTCAAGGGGAGTAGCATTGTTGGCAAATAAGAGGAAGAAGAAGATAGAGATCCCCTCCTCCTCCGATGATGAAGCCTCTACCTCCTCCATGGATAGCACGGAAGAAGCCTACATGGTAAGGAAGGTAAGGCGTGCATTTAAGAATTTTAGATTTGATAAATCTCATGATAGGAATAGAAGACCAAGGGGGAAGGTCATATGCTACAATTGCCAAGGAGAGGGGCACATAAGGGATAATTGTCCCCTCCTAAACAAGAGCAAGGAAGAGAAGAAAAAGAAAGAAGAAAAGAAGAAGAAAAAGGGGAGCAAGAAAAAGAAGGAAGAGGAGAAGAAGACAAAAGAAAAGGGGAAGACCAAAGCTCTAAAGGCAAGAACTTGGGATGACCCATCCTCATCCTCCTCATCATCATCGGATGAGGAGAATGCCTTTGTCACCAATTTGGCCTTGATGGCCTTTGATGACTTGGATTGCTCTTCCTTCGAAAATGAAGGATCAAGCTCAAGAGGAGAGAGCTCAAGTGAAGGGGGAGCTTCTACATCCTCTTCATCCGAAGAAGAAGAGGACATGGAAACTATGGTAACGAATCTTTCACCCCATAATATAGTTTCCATGATTTCTAGCTTAACTAAGGATCTATTTAGAGGCAAGAAAAAGAACAAAAGCATGCTTGACCAAATTAAGGAATTAGAGCAAAAATTAGAAAAAGCATGTTTTAATGATAATGATGATGATGCTTGCTCACATGATAATTATATGCCATTAGATGTAAGTGATGCATGTATAAATGAAAATAGGGCCTTAAGGGAAAAGGTAGATTATTTAACAAAAGCCCTAGAAAAATTCACAATTGGCTCCAACACATTGAACATGATCTTAGGGAGCCAAAGAGCTAGCTTCAACAAAAAGGGCCTAGGTTATAAAGAAAAGAAAAATGAAAAGGCCTATAAATGGCTAATTGCTAGGGGACAAGATAAAAAGAAGGTAATAGCTAGGAAATGGATCCCCAAGGAGTATATAGTGAACCAAATAGGCAAGAACTTATTTTGGGTTCCAAAATCCATCCTTAAGGGTTAGAAAACCCCTAGGGTAGTCAACCATATGCAATTGACCTATATCATATTTTGGTTGACTTAGGATGGCGGGACAACATTTTTAGAATAGTGTTGGGTGATGATAATGTTTCCATAAATATATAATAATGCTTAAATCATGATGATTAATGTAATTGCTATGTATATGTGCAATCATGATTTATGATTTTGATATTTGGCACATCATCATAAGAAATAGGGTTTAAATCATGCCTTAAGTGATAATTTGTTTATTATCATGATATAATACCTAATGCATGAGAACAATTCAATGAATACATGTATTTCATGATCATAATGTAGAATTAATTGATATATGCCTTTATGATCATGAGGATTGTTAGGTTGATACTTAACCTTGATAGAATTGTACGAATATAATGGTTAAGTATATACAAATACCCCCTAGGATGCATCTCACACTCACCATAGGCTACCATGATTGAAAACTTAGCATGACTGAGATGTTAGGATGATACAAATATCCACTAATGCCTATGGCATTGAGATGGTCATTTAAGGTATCAAAATAGCAATAATAGACCAATCATGGGGAAGGCTTATGTTTAATTCATAGACATATTGCCCAAAGATCATGGTTGGATATTTTATATGTTTTCAAAATAATTTCTTACTTTAAAATCCATGTATTAATGTTTTGAAACAATCCTAAGCAATACTAGGTGTTAAAATGTATACTAACATGCTCAAAAACTAGTGTTTTTTTAAAGCCTTTGGATTTTTGGCAAATCTCGGAAAATATAATGATTTTTCTTGAAAAAATATTTTTTTATTGATATATATACTTAAAATAAATATGTTCCTCAAATTTCATGATTTTTTGAATTTTCTAGAATTTATAATGCATTTCTGAATTTCACCGAGAAAATCAGAATTTCGGAATCCTTTGTGCCAGTCGACTGCCATACTCATAGCAGTCAACTGCCTACCTGAACTACAGTCCAATATTTTCTGATTTCAGATTTTAATCATGTTTTTGGTATTTTCCTTCTATTTAACTTGATGTCATGGATTTATAACTTAGTGTTAATCTTTTTGATGGTGTCAAAGGGGGAGAAGTAATTATGTTTAAGTAAATTATGATAGGGGGAGAAAACTTGAAAATTTGTATGGGGAGTTTCATGGATTAAGGGGGAGTTGCATGTTGCTATATCATGTTTATGTTTACATGCTTTCTTACCTTAGAATTTTCATCAAATGTTTTTACCTAACTTAAACGGATTGGCACACATCAAAAAGGGGGAGATTGTTAGGGCAATCTCTTGCCATGATAAGATTTTGATGTGTGTGGCAAAGGGTTTAAGTTAGGATGATATTGTTATTTGATATGTGCATTGGAGTCTTGCAGGACTTAGTAATTCGCACATGGAGCCTTGGCGGGTTCACCCTCACAACCTCGGTCCTTGAGTCGGTGAAGGATGACTTTGTGGAAGCCGTGCGCTTGGAGCATCCGAGGGACCGCCGGACGAGATGACTTGAAGTGAAGCCAAGGAAGCAGACTTCGGAGGCAAGAGACGCGAAGGAGCATTGCAGATCCGTGCGCCTGATGCTGCCGAGGGACGTGGCCGCGAACGAAGAGAGATTAGGCAAGGGACTTCGAGTGAGATGAGAGAATGAGTGAAATGTAAGTAGCTTATTAGGTGAACTTGGTCGAATGGCTGAGTGTCGGAGACTTGACCGCAAGGGTTAAGGTTTACCCGACCGCCGGAAGCTCAAACTTATGTTAAGTTTGAGTTTCACACGGCACCAGTCGACTGCCATGTAATGGCAATCATCGCCCGAGTGGAGTGGTCGATCGTATCCGATCGATGGGTTTATGCCGTGACCGCATGGAATGCGGTCGGTAACAGAAGGATATCGCGACGTAACCGCCGAGCCGACTCGCCAACCGACTATGGAGGCAGCAGTCGACTGGTGAGGTTCATCAGTCGACTGCCAAGAGTTCCGTTGGACTACAACGGTCGGGATCCGATGTGTTCGGAGGTCATTGTAGTGACGGCAGTCGACTACCAAGGGCAGAAGTCGACTGGTGGCGGCCAACGGGAAGAAATCAGCCCTCTCTATAAAAAGAGAGGGTGTGAGCCTTTGAGAGGATAATGCTTATGCTCTAAGTGATCTTCCTAGTGCCCCACAAGATCTAAACTCTTCTTACTTGTTTTTACTCCATTCTTATTGTAAGAAGAGTGATCTTGATTGTAAAGGTTACCTCCACCTAGCTTGGTGCAAAGGAGAGACCAATAGTGATTGGCTTTGGAGGAGTGATTCACCTTGGACGAATCGGACCGTGGATTAGCGGCGTAGCCGTGAACCACGTTACATCTTCTTTGTTAGCGTTCGTATTTTCATTTATTGCTTTGTCTTTATTGTTTATGCTTTCGCTTGTGCTAACGATTGTGTAGACGAGCAAACGAAAGAGAGAATTCCGACATCCAACGAAAGAGGCCTATTCACCCCCCTCTAGCCGGCCGTTCGTTCCCCTACACATTCTTCATTTCCTTGTTCACTAGGAACAAAGGAAGATCCTAAAACAAAACTTGTCTTCCTTTCTACAACCGGCCACCAAGTCAATAAACTCGATGTTGTCGCCGGCCAAGGAAGATAAAATGGAGTATGGAAACCAACCAAAAGAGAAACAACAAGGGCATGGGCGTTGGCCAACACTTGGAGAAGGAGAAAGAAAACACCCCTTCTACTTGTTGCCGCCCAAACACTAAACTAGGCTCTCCTTAATTTCCGGCAAAGGATGAAGGGAAGTAGAATAGATTGAGCTTTGGCCAAGGTAGACGGAAGAAGGAAGAGGGGCCGGCCATCAAAGGAAAATGAAGAAGAATCTCCCTCTCCTTGTTGCCGCCCAACACCAACAACCAAACCCTAACCCTAGCCCCACTCCTATTCCTATCCCAACTAGAATTGGTTGCCGCCCATGGGAAGCAACCCTCATCTCATCCACCACAAGCCATAGATCAAGGGGAGAAACTTGGGCGCCGGCCAAACCAACAAGGAAGGAAAAAGAAGGGTTCCGGCCACCATTTGGAAGAAGAAGAAGAAGCTCCCTTCTCCTTGTTGCCGCCCAACACCATGAACCAAACCCTAACCCTAGCCTCCTCCTATTTCATGCCCCCCAAGCCACCTTATCACAATTAGATTTTTCCATCCATTGCCGCCCAAGCCTAAGCCCATATATATAGAGTTAGGTTTAGGCCTTGGTTTAATCTCCTCCATTGGTTCTAGGGATTTAATCTCAACCGTCGGATCTAGAGATTTAATCTCAACCGTTGGATCTAGAGATTTAATCTCAACCGTCGGATCTAGGGATTTAATCTCAACCGTCGGATCTAGAGATTTAATCTCAACCGTCGGATCTGGAGATTTAATCTCCATCGTCGGATCTAGAGATTTAATCTTAATCGTCGGTTCTAGAGATTTAATCTCCACCGTCAGATCTAGAGATTTTTTTCCATCATTGGATCTAGACTTCATGAAGTGTTAATAGGCTACAATAGGGACCATGAGGAGGAGTTGGATCTTGGCCATCCGATGGATCGGAACCACACAAACTTGATCCATCAATGATGTTCCATTCCACTAGAGGATCACCATTGAATTACCTCACCAACCCCCATATGATAATATAGTCTCCATATATTATTTGTACAACCATCTCCCCGTGTTTAAGATATCGAATGTCCGTCAATTAATTGATTTACTAATCATCAATTAATTAACATCTAACTCCTCGAGTAGTACCACTCAACCTTATCATCATGTTGACTAAGTCAACCTGCAGGGTTTACATGATGAACCTTATGAGCTCCTCAAGGGGACATCATCAACCAATATATAGGACATGGTTTCCTCCTATAATCAACGACACACCTTGTAAATAATATCATTTCCCAACTTACCGGGCATATTGATTTAATCCATCTAAATCTCACCCTTTGGTAAATCAAAGAAATAAATACTAAGTACATGTGGCCGTTATTATATCGGGATTAAGAGCATGTACAACATAATATCCGAGGTCCAATTCAATTATGTAGTCAGCAATAAATTGAATCACCTCTATATCAGTCCTACTCAATACACCTAAGTGTACTAGTGTAACTCTATGTTCAAGACAAAACAATACCAAGCTACACTACAACCATGCCAATGGTTTGTCCAAAACCATTTTTGTTGTGAGCCTCTACTTATATTCTACAAGGGACTGATAACATGATCTTCTGTGCCACACCAAGTACCATGTTATCTACAATGTAAAATATTAGACAATATGCACATATATAATAAATATAAAGTGCAAACAATGATCATGTGATTCTTATTTCAAAATAAAAATGTTTATACAAAAGAGCTAGGCTTTCAGTATACATCCCAACAATCTCCCACTTATACTAAAAGACTATGTTGTCATCATACTGCCATACATCTGATTCCCCTTCCCTCCACATGCCTATCAAAGCTCTCGCCAGAAGGGCCTTAGTGAAAGGGTCTACCAGGTCATCCTCTGATGCAATCTAGGTGACAGCAACTTCTACCTCATTTACGATTTCTTATATCAGGTGGTACTTGTGCTCTATGTGTTTACTAGCCTTATGGGCTCGTGGTTCCTTCGAGTTTGCAACTGCACCATTATTATCACAATAAATTGTGATAGTTCTGGGCAAACCAGGAATCACATCCAAGTCCATCAAGAAGTTCCTAAGCCACACAGCTTCTTTGGCTGCCACAGGGGCTGCCACATACTCAACTTCCATGGTAGAGTCCGCCACGCATTTCTGCTTGACACTCCTCCATTCAATGACTCCACCTCCCAAAGTAAACACAAAACCTGAGGTAGACTTACTGTTATCCCTATCAGATTGGAAGTCGGAATCCGTGTAACCCACATGGAATAATTGGTCTGCCCGGTAAACCAGCATATAATCCCTAGTCCTTCTCAGGCACTACAATATATGCTTTACCGCAGTCCAATATCTCTATCCTAGATTACTCTGATATCTGCTGACCATGCCCATGGCAAAGCAGATATTTGGTCTCGTACAGAGCATCGCATACAAGAGGCTTCCTACCGCTGAAGCATAAGGAACTGCCTATATCTCATCTATCTCCTCAGATGATCTAGGACACATCTCCTTAGATAAAGGAACTCCATGCCTGAAAGGTAGAAAACCCTTCTTGGAGTTTTGCATGCTAAAATGCTCCATAATCGTGTCTATGTATGAATCTTGGGATAAGCACCACATCCTTTTCCTGCGATCCCTTATAACCTTGATCCCAAGGATGTGTCTCACCTCTCCCAAGTCCTTCATATCAAACTGTTTGGACAACCATACCCTTACGTCTGATAACACTTTGATGTTGTTGCCAACCACAAAAATGTCATCTACGTATAGTACAAAAATATCACTACATTTCCGTCACATCTCTTGTATGCACAAGACTCATCCGAACTTTGAATAAATGCATAAGACTGATTTACCTCCTCAAAGCGGATGTTCCAAGACCTCAAAGCTTGCTTCAATCCATAAATGGACTGATTAAGCTTACATAAAAGATGCTCTTTTCCCTTAGCAATGAATCCCTCTGGTTGCTTCATGTAGATGTTTTCCTCAAAACTTCCATCAAGGAAAGCTGTCTTGACATCCATATGCCACACCTCATAATCCATTTGAGCTGCTATGCATAAGAGCTCTCAATCCTGACTTGAATCCATAGATTCAATCTCAGTATTCATTGCACTTTGCCAAGATGCTGCATTTATATCTTGGATTGCCTTGTCATATTTTCAGGGATCAGGTTCTGTTTGCCAGGGACCAAATCAGAAGATTCTCCCAAGAACATGAATCTATTAGGCTGACTCACAACCCTCCCACTACGACAAGGTATCACCTGTGTATCCTCTGTGACACGCGATGCAGTGACATGTGGTATGTCCTCTTGTACCGGTGGTACTAAAGAAGTGACTTCCCTTTTAACTCCTCCAGAACAATTTTACTCTTGGGCTTGTGGGTCATCACATAGTCTTCCTCTAGAAATCTGGCATTCGTGCTAACGATCACCCTTTGATCTCTAGGACTATAAAACAATCCACCCTTCGTTCCCTTGGGATAGCCAATGAACATGCGTACTTATGTATGAGGTTCCAACTTACCAGCATCTGCCTTCAGCACATGTGCTAAACTCCCCATATCCGAATATGTCTTAGACCAGGCTTTCGCCCAGTCCACAACTCTGTGGGAGTAGAAGGCACTGATTTAGATGGAACCAGGTTCAGAATTTATACCGCCGTATCTAGAGCATATCCCCAGAACGAATCTGGCAAGTCAGAATAACTCATCATCGATCTAACCATCTCCATAAGAGTCCTATTCCTTCGCTCTGCTACACCGTTCTGTTGGGGTGTGCCAGGTGCAGTCAATTGGGATTGAATCCCAGCCTCTAATAAGTAGTTCCTAAACTCTCCCAAGAGGTACTCACCACCACGATCAGATCGTAGTGTCATCCATATCTTGAACAATCATCTATGAAAAAGATGAAATGTTCAAAACTACCTCTTGTCTGGATAGACATAGGACCATACGAATCAGAATGAACCAATTCCAACACATCTTTGTATCTATACCCCTTGGCCTTAAGAGGCCTCTTTGTCATCTTACCCTCCAAGCAAGATTCACAGGTTGGGAGATCCTCCACCACTAATGAACCCAAAGGTCCATCAGCTATCAACCTATTGAATTCTGCTTAGGTTAATGTGACCAAGCCTAAGATGCCAAAGATATGTTTGGTTCATTTTCGAAGGTTCTTTTCTCTTATCAGAATTAGAATATGAGTTAATAACTTCTATTTGCACCGTGGGAGCTCGTGGTTCAAGTTATAAATTTCCTATCTATGTACCTGAATAGATAATGTCCCTATTCCTTTTATAACAAATCTATCATGAAAAGAAATAGATTATCCATCCATAAACAATTTAGAAACCGAAATCAATTCTTTCTAAATAAGAGTACATAATGTTGGATCGAGTGGATCGCTAGAGGGGGGGGGTGAATAGCGATAAAAACTTTTTCTTTTAAATCGTTCAGTAGACAATTAAATGCGGTGGAAATGTAAATAAAAACTAAATGAGACAAATAGTTTTTTTACTTGGTTCGTAGCCTTCGGCCACTACTCCAAGGCCCTAACGATCCTAGACCGTGTACGGAGGGCAATTCACTAAAACACTCCTCCTCGTTGGAGGTAGGAGTTTTAGGATTACAAAAACCTTCGAAGCAAAAGATAGAGAGACAACCCCTCTCTTCTATTAAAATAAAATGCAACGGTAGAAAGCCTCGATTAACAAACGAATTGCAAGATTAAGAGAAATGACAAACTAAGATTATACCAACAACTCGAAGATAGGACTTAAACTAGGGTTGTTGGCAGCACTTCGTTGTTGTAGAGTCGTCGGAGAGTCGCAGCATTGCGGAGGCTTTTGAGCACTTAGAATTGATGAGAAAACCCTAGGGTAGGACCTCCTTTTATAGCCTTTGAGCCCCTTTTTGAGAGGAACCCTAGTCAATCATAATTGAGCACCAATCTCCTTGAAATGGGGTGATAAGCCTTGACTCCTCGAATCTGATCATTGACCATCAGTCGACTGATGGCCATCATCAGTCGACTGATGGCAGCATCAGTCGAGTGCTGACCTCCGGCAGTCGGTGATTGGATCGAGTCCTCCAAGCCGGCGATCGATGCTTGCTGTAAGGCAAAGTTAGCTTAAAGAAAACATTATTTCAACGACCTTCGACCGTCCGATCTCGACCTAGACCATCGATGGGATGTCTTTGGTCGGATCTACGCTTAAGACCATCCCCGTAAGGAGGATACGACCTCACTTACGCTCGCACACACGAGCTTACCTCGATACTTACCATGTCGCTTTTGCTTCCGGCCTTCCACTCGATTCCTTCGGCTCCCTCCGAAGTCACTCGAGTGTCGTCCGACTACCGCGGCTTCCTCCGGGTGTCGCTAGCCTTCAGCTCCAGCTTTAGCACTTTTCTGCACACTCGATCCAGCTCGTGAGATAACGATATATTCTTGACTTTGCGTCTTTTGCCATAATCAAAATATAGGTTCGACTTAGGTGCCCCTGCACCAACAATCTCCCCCTTTTTGATCATATGGCAAATTTACGCAAAGTTAAGGGTAAATATAAAGCATAAAATGAGTAAGATAAATGTTACGCTCATTTGTAGTGAACTCCTTCGGTGAGTTTTAAAACAAAAGTTTAATTTTCAAAAATTTAAATTTTGTTCTCCCCCTTAACTTATGCTCTTAAATTTTGTTCTCCCCCTTAACTTATGCTCTTCTCCCCCTTTTGCCATGAATCAAAAAAGGTATGGGGTTTTATATAAAAAGTAGGGGTTTTTTAATAGAAAAGGTAGCATGCATAAATATTATCTAACATGAGTCCAAGCATGTGTCTTGATTTAATTTGGTTTGAGGTATAGCCCTCTGCACCAACAATGTAGATTTTTGGAAACTAAGTTTGATTTTCAAAATACTTATAAAATTAGCTTTGAGTTCCACAATACTTATACGTTATTAAGTTTTGAAAATATATATAACCCTTAGGGTTAGTTTGCTCTCCCCCTTAATATAAGGTATAGAAGAGTTAGGGGGCGCTAAACATTGACCTAGAAGGTTGTATATTTAGAATTTTGTTCGAGTATAAATACATGTTTAAGCTCAATAGTTTGAAAAATAGATAGCATTTTTGAAAAGATTATGCAAATTGAAATTGTTCCTTAGTCATCTCACCCATTCTAAGTGTCTTAGAATTGGTCACCTTATATGTTGTGTGAGATGATTCCAATTTTATCTTGATTAAGTTTTAATGATTTGAAACTAGTCAATCTTGCGTTAGATTCGGATTTGATCCTAAGCTCATCAAGTCACCTTTTCAAGATCTTGGCTTCCAGCTCGTGGCGAGGCACAGGGGCCTTCTTTGATCGGAAAAATGACCACTTCCTTAGACAAAGCCAATTTCGAGAAAATAGTAACTTGACTCACCTAAGACCACTTCTTGGTCTAACTAGTCTAGGATACGGCTAGGTAGCTTCAGCTAGTTCCACTCGGTCAAGTGCACCGAACTAGATACGCCTTATCTAGGCCGAATACACAAGACTCCGCTTTCCTAGCGTACTATCATCTTGTCGCATCCTGGTACTATGTTATCAAGCATTGACGAGTTATAGTCCTATCTAACCATTCTAAAATAAATAAGAGTTTTAGGTTACGGGATATACTATTTTGGTATTAGCTCCCCCTAGATCATTGAACCGATATGGTCTGGTCAAGTAATGAACTTGATCCTTGGGAATCCAAAACCTATTGGTCCTTATATGTGAGTTTAATAAAGTTCTCGGGACCCACACTTGGACTCGATGATGACTACGGTTTACGATAGACATGTAAGACATATTCGTAGTCTTTGAGCTATATCCGAGTCCGGCTCTGTTGTACATGGCTCTCTGAGTTCCAAGAAGTCGGTTAAGATTCTTGGACCCCGTCGAGAACTTGTTCAACCGAGCTTCGAGCTCTTGGACTTGCCCTTTCAAGAGAGAGTTCTCTTCTTCGAGTTTTTCAACTCGAGTTAAGTCCTCCTCTTGAACTCGACTAGTCGACGAGTTTAGGGGTGTCTCTTGTTTGAGAGTTTCAACCTCCTCAACCAAGGACTCGACCCTAGACTCGGATTTAGCTAATTTTCTAGTTAGCAATTTAATCGTATTGTAAAGCGTATGAATTAGTGAGCGGCTAACCTTAGTTTTATCTTTCGGTCCGGCTTTGAGTTGCTTCTCGAAGTAGTCCTCGAGTTCGGAGTCGGTGTTGTAGTTTGATTCAGATTCGGACTCGGACTCTTCGGGTCTTGCCATGCATGCTATGCCGACGCCTTCTTCGTTGTCCCATGTTGCATGGAACGCCTTCTTTTGATTTGATTTGAATTATGCCCTCTTTTTGTTTTTTAGTAGCCTCCTTTCCCTCCGAACGATCTTCCGCACTACGTTCACTATTGCTTCCACCTTTTCGGATTCGGGCTCTGATTCGTCTTCGGGTTCGAGTCCATCTTCTGTCTTGGTGGGTGCCTTGCTTCTTTGTCATGCAAGTAGAGCAATACCTCTCTCAGCCCGGACCATGTTAGTTTGCTCGTGAAGTTAAAACTCAGAAAATAACTCGTCTAACCTAAGCTTTGAAAGGTCCTTAGAAACCTTGTAGGCATCAACCATGGATGCCCACAAGGTAGTCCTAGGAAATGAATTAAGAACGTACCTTAGGAGGTCGCGGTTTTCGACCTTGTGTCCGATGGTGTGCAATCCGTTGACAATGTCCTGGACGCGAGCATGTAGTTGCGTTGCCGTCTCACATTCCTGCATTTTTAGGTTATACAATTTATTAAGTAGTAAGTCACGCTTACTTACCTTCGCGTCGTTAGTCCCTTCGTGTAGTTCTATGAGTTTTGTCCATAGATCTTTTGCGCTGATGAAGGGTCCGATGCGGTTGAGCTCTTCATTAGACAATCCGCATTGCAATATTTGGGTTGCCCTTGCATCTGCTTCGATTTGCCTCTTGGTTGCATTATTCCACTTGTCGAAGTCCAAAGGCTCGCCTTGATCATTAGTGGGTAGAGCAAAGCCGGTTTGGATGATTATCCAAGTCTCGACTTGTGATTTTAGAAAACACTCCATCCGACCTTTCCAATAATGGAAATCATCTCCGTTAAAGAACGGAGGCCGGATGGTGTTGTACCCCTCAATGTGGGCCATAAAGAAAAACTTGCACACACAAAAAAAAACAAAAAAACTTGCCAAGACTTGGTCTTGGATTAGTAGTGCAGGAAATAAAAAGAAACAAACCAAAAATAGAAAGTTAAGCAAAGAAATAAGAAACTAAATGAAAAGTAAGTACTCACAACCTTCGATGTCCCCGAAAGGATACTAAACGTCGATTTTTGAGGATGAAAACAGCTTGTTATGGGGGTAAACCCTAGTAAGAAGTGTAGATCTCTCAGAGAGCTTCGATTTGGTGGGTAGATCGTTTCGTGAGTCCCCTTATAGCAAAAGTTATGCTTGTTTGATCGTGAGGTACTCCGAAGGCGATTAGTACTTGCAAAAACACAACCAAAAACTATGTACCAAGACTTAGTCTTGGATTAGTAGTGTGGGAGAAATCTTAAAATGATAAATATGAAAAGAAAATTGCTCGATTGGTGGTTGCACCGAATCTGAGCAGCCCCGGCTCTGATACCAATTGTTGGATCGAGTGGATCGCTAGAGGGGGGGTGAATAGCGATAAAAACTTTTTCTTTTAAATCGTTCAGTAGACAATTAATTGCAGCAGAAATGTAAATAAAAACTAAATGAGACAAATAGTTTTTTTACATGGTTCGTTGCCTTCGGCCACTACTCCAAGGCCCTAACGATCCTAGACCATGTACGGAGGGCAATTCACTAAAACACTACTCCTCGTTGGAGGTAGGAGTTTTACGATTACAAAAACCTTCGAAGCAAAAGATAGAGAGACAACCCCTCTCTTCTATTAAAATAAATTGCAACGGTAGAAAGCCTCGATTAACAAACGAATTGCAAGATTAAGAGAAATGACAAACTAAGATTATACCAACAACTCCAAGATAGGACTTAAACTAGGGTTGTTGGCAGCACTTCGTTGTTGTAGAGTCGTTGGGGAGTCGCAGCGTTGCGGAGGCTTTTGAGCACTTAGAATTTATGAGAAAACCCTAGGTTAGGACTTCCTTTTATAGCCTTTGAGCCCCTTTTCTAAAGGAACCCTAGCCAATCATAATTGAGCACCAATCTCTTTGAAATGGGGTGATAAGCCTTGACTTCTCGAATCTGATCATTGACCATCAGTCGACTGATGGCCATCATCAGTCGACTGATGGCAGCATCAGTCGATTGCTGACCTCCGGCAGTCGACTAATTGACGGCAGTCGAGTCCTCCAAGCTGGCAGTCGACTGATGCTTGCTGCAAGGCAAAGTTAGCTTAAAGAAAACATTATTTCAACTGCCTTCGACCGTCCGATCTCGACCTAGACCATCGATGGGATGTCTTTGGTCGGATTTACGCTTAAGACCATCCCCGTAAGGAGGATACGACCTCACTTACGCTCGCACACACGAGCTTACCTCGATACTTACCATGTCTCTTTTTCTTCCGGCCTTCCACTCGATTCCTTCGGCTCCCTCCGAAGTCACTCGAGTGTCGCCCGACTACTGCGGCTTCCTCCGGGTGTCGTTAACCTTCAACTCCAGCTTTAGCACTTTTCTGCACACTCGATTCAGCTCGTGAGATAACGATATATCCTTGACTTTGCGTCTTTTTCCATAATCAAAATATAGGTTCGACTTAGGTTCCCCTGCACCAACACATAAAGGAAATTCTTAAGAACCAAAACCTTTATTTTTCTCAAAAGATAAATAAAACATCTCCCACTGCAATAGCCGCCATCTTCATGGCATTTCCCAAGTAAATGGCAATATCCCCTTTAGCTAGTCGTCGGGTTTCCTAGAACCCCTGCAAAGTATTGCAGACATGATTAGTGGCTCTCGTATCTACACACTAGGTACCGGTAGATAACACCACTAACCATGTTTCAACGACTAGACCAAAGGATATACTTTTGTTCTGCTTTGGATTGGGACAGTCCTCCTTCCAATGTCCATCCTGCTTGTAAGTGAAGTACTTGCTTTTCGGCTTCTTCACTCCTCCCTGAGATCCTCCCACCACATTTGCTCCACCTTGTTTCTCCTTCTTCTTGCCTTTCGGCTTAGAAGTAGAAACCTTTTTGAGCAACCATGGATTGAGGATACTCATCGAAGAGTGCATACATGTACTTCCTAGCAGATAAGACAATATCTGGATTCTTTTCCAATCAACATTATTTGGGTACAGTAAGTTTATTTTCTTTAGTATCACAATAAGTGGACTGAAATTCATTTTGAAAACCCTAAGAATCACATAGATCATTACTTTAGATTTCAAAAAATTATTGATTCCTCAAAACAATAAAATTCCAAAATCAACCAACACCTCAAAAAACCGAGAATATCGCATGCCACGCTGTGTGGACGTATACGAATTCTACATTTGTAAGAGGAGGTTTTACCCATTAATTTTATCATCTTGTCAACCTTACTTTTTGACAAATAAAATTAATAGTTGGTTCCTCTTTGGCCCTACAAATAAAAGTAGTGACTCCGATGGGGAGGATACTTTTAATTTGCATCTAAGTGTGCACCATTACACGATACTAAGGGAATTATTTCGGATTATGTGCCTTACGGCTGTGGAAGTACACACGCTCCTAGATAATTTCCTATAACCATTATTTGACCAAGTGATCCGCAAACAAACTCATCCGATGGGGAGGAAGGCACTCAGAGCCGACAAGCAATTTTGTTGCATCACACGTTAAATTGTAATGGAGGCCACGGGAATTAATTAAAATATCCCTCTCCCACTTAGTAAATTGAAAATGAGGAATTTTCAAGCACACACAACATGCATATAAAATAAATCAGCAATAAATATGGAAAAAATAGAATTTTTCCAACTATTATGGCTTTGTTCTCCAATATGCGTCCCGCCGTGTCGCCACCTCGTCCGCTTCACCTTTTCTGTGCACAAGCCACATAAAGATATCCGAGCCAAGATATATCATTTTAATTTATATCCATCGATCCTATACTCCATGAAGGAGTGTACAAATAATCTAGATCGAAAGTAAACTAAAATGAGCGGCTAAACAATGCCATATTTAATTACAAAAATTAAATACTAATCTAGCCTCGTCAACCCCGAGGTTTCAACAAAATTAAATATTTACACACATACAATCACATACACACATATGGCCATAATAGTCGGATCTTATGCCTACAACCAAAGAGTTAAACTACGCATATCCTACTATTATCCGGCACATATAATATATGAAAAAGTGCATAAAAATTAACCGAATCCTAAACACACAAAACCGGAAACCGTGGCTCTGATACCATTTGATGGTAATGTTGGGTTTCCGGCACCGCGGCGTGTGTGTGTTCGATCATGTTTCGTAAACATGAGCACAGCGGAAGCAATTAAAAATAATAAATCTATATTTATTATAACACACACAACACACGCATGCATATTACAACAAGTGTAGACATAACCGTAAATTAAAATTTGCAATAAAAGAAAATTATCTACGTTATACCTTTCGTATGACGTGTAGCGGGAACGGCATCAACCGGAACGATCCTCGTAAGAATCGTCTCTATCCGTATCCACGCCGAGCTCCTCGGGATGACTTCGCTAAGTCACAAGCTTCGTCTTCGTACGGGTTACTAGCCTCGTGTTGAAGACGACGTGATCGAGAGATGATCACGATCCGAATCCAAATTCGGATCCTAAAACGAGTTCTCAAAACTCGCTTCTCCGGAGAGGTATTCATCAAGCGTTTGACGAATCCTTCGTCCCCCACCTCAGAGGATTACCGGAGATCAAATCTCCGGTAAGTTAGCCGCTGTCGGAGCACTAACCGTCGTCCAAACGACGCTCCGACAACAAAGAAACAAGCTGTCCAGAAAAACTGGACAGCTTTTGGTGGAGGAATAGAGGCCGGCCAAAGGAGATGTGGAGCTCACCTTATCACCGAACCCACAAGAGATCACCGGAGGGTTGCCGGAGTGTTCACCGGCTGAAGCTTGGTCGCCGGCAATGACTTGGACGGCGGCACAAAAGCTGGGCGGCGGCACACCTAGGGTTGGCGCCGACTAGGAGAGAAGATGGAGGGGGAGGCACAATTAGGTTGGGCGGCAACTCTAATTAGGGTGCTTGGATTAGGGTTTAAGCCCTATTTTATAGACAACTAATTCTCTTAATGGTTAATGGATCATATCCATAAAGCCCGTTAACCCGCTCCATTAAGATAAGTTTAAATAAACCAAACCATGATGGTTTATTTTTAAGTTAAAATGAACCAAACTAACCTTTGGTTCATTCGTTTAATATAAACCAAACCCTTTGGTTTATTCTCATCCATTGGATTAGAACCAAACCATTTTGGTCCATCCATTATGTCTTCATAAGACACGGCCCATCCACGCTTCCTTTGCGACTGAAACAATTTCATGCTCGCTTTATGTTTGGTCCAACCAAACATAGTTTCTCTCGGTCTGAGAATCCCATTCTCAAGCTCGTTTTAAATCCTTTGGATTACATTCGTTGTGCGTGTGACCAAATAGGTTCTCGGTTTATGTTGTCCGTCTATAATTAACCATTAATTATAGAACGATCATGAGTGGCACCTAGTAGTACATCATGATCCCCAATTAACCGAAAAGATCAACGGTTGATCCAGAACTATTTCTGAAACCCTTCAGTAGCTCGAATTAATCGTGCCCCATTCCCTTCACTCATCTTATACCCACTTGGTTCAGGACATGGTCTATTGTGTCAGTCCCCACTAGGCTGACTACGTCACACCTAGCCCAAGTATCATTTCCGCGTCCTACGGATTCTAGTTACTCCACATGTATCGAAGAGTACCTTACTCTAAACATGTAATGGTTTGGCCAAAGACTTTAGTAACAATCCGACGAGAGGCCATGGGTATACATCTCCTCGCAAGGAGTGGTGAATCCTTTATAGGCTATTCAAACACCTTCGATCATTTCGACTTATACCCAATCATCCCGGGTCCACATCTCCTCGGAGATGTTTGCTTAAGATGTCAAAGCATAAGTCTCCATGATCAAGATGACTTGAATACTGCAAGTCAAAGGAACATCGCACTTAAGCCACGGTAAGAACTTCATTGACATATCTATATATGCAGAGAACCATATGAAGTCTTACGGCTGGTCACTCCAATGAACTAGTTACCATAACTAGCATCCACGATTAACTCCGGACATCACTATGTCTCCAGCCAGTGAGAATCAGCTGCTTGGATACACCAAGGAGTATACCTCGTGCTAGTCTCAACAGAATTGATGGTGTCAAAATCCATCAATTCATCGACTAGGGATAATTTCGATACATCACAATTACACTTGTAGAGATACTCACTAGTTGTGATCCAATCACAAATTCTCTCATGCTGTGAATCGTATCGTGGAGATTCAGTAAATGAGTTTAAGATCCAATCAAATACATTAAACATGTATACTCAAATAGTGAATCTTCATTTATCATATAAATGGTTCATACATAAGGCAATTGCCTTAGGACATCTCTCATATATTACTAACAGACTCCCACTTGGCCTAATGTCAATCGCTATGGTATCCTATACCATAAGCACTAACATGACCCTCAAACTTACTTTGAGGTAATGCTTTAGTCAAAGGATCCGCTGAGTTCCTTTCAGTGGGAATTTTCTCGATTTGTATTTCGTTCCTACTGATGATCTCTCTGATAAGATGATAGCGGCGAAGCACATGTTTGGATCATTGATGAGACCACATCAAGTTCAGAGATGAACTTCTTGATCCAAACCGCTTCCTTTGCTGCTTCCAAAGCTGCAATGTATTCTGCCTTAGTGGCAGAATCTGCTATAGCATCAAGCTTGGAACCTTTCCAACTTATTGCGTCTCCATTCCAGGTGAATACATACCCAGACTAAGACATGGAATCATCCTTGTCTGTCTGGATCTGGCATCCGTATACCCACGTATCACCATGTACCCTTCTCCATATATTAGGAACGCATCCTTAGTTCTTCTTAAGTACTTGAGGATCGTCTTAACAGTCACCCAATGATCCATTCCTGGATCAGACTGGTATCTGCTCGTAACACTCAGAGCATACGATACATCGGGCCTCGTACATAACATAGCATACATGATAGATCCTATTGCGGATGCATAGGGAATCTTACTCATGCAAATCCTCTCGTCTTCTATGCGCGGACACATAGACTTCGAAAGGTGTACCCCATGCCTGATGGGTAGGAAACCTTTCTTGGATTCCGACATGCTAAACCTCTTTAGCACTCGGTCTATATATGTAGACTACGAAAGACCAAGCAACCATTTCGATCTATCTCTATAGATCTTAATCCCGAGGATGTAGGTTGCTTCTCCCAGGTCTTTCATGGAGAATGTCTTGGATAACCAAACCTTCACTGACTGTAAGATTGAAACATCGTTTCCTACAAGTAGTATGTCATCGACATACAATACTAGGAATACGACTGCACTCCCACTAACCTTCTTGTACACACAAGGTTTGTCTGGATTTTGTGAGAAATCAAACCTTTTGATTGTCTCATCAAAATGGATATTCCAGCTCCTGGATGCTTGCTTCAATCCATAAATGGACCGTCGCAATTTGCATACCTTGGTTTTATCAACCGATGTGAAACCCTCAGGCTGTATCATATACACGTCCTCGAGCAGGTTTCCATTAAGGAAAGCTGTTTTCACATTCATCTGCCATATCTCCTAATCATAATGAGCCGCTATGGCCAGGAGCATCCGAATGGATTTAAGCATAACTACAGGCGAATAGGTTTCGTCATAATCAACACCTTGTTTTTGACGATATCCTTTCGCCACCAATCTAGCCTTATAGGTAATCACATTACCATCCATGTCGGTTTTCTTCTTGAAAACCCACTTGCACCCTATAGGCTTTATCCCTTCAGGTGGGTCAACCGAGTTCCAAACTTGATTTTCATACATGGAATCCATTTCCGACTTCATGGCACCAAGCCACTTATCCCTTTCTGAACTTGTCAGCACTTCTTCATAACTGGTAGGCTCCTCATCATCAATGAGTAACACGTCGTTCGATTCACTTACGAGAAATCCATATCTCTCAGGAATATTGCGTGTTCTACCAGATCTACGAAGATGTGGTGTTACAATAGGTCCAGCCGATTGCTCATCACTATGAGTTGTCGGCTGTTGTGCTTCACCAGGTATCTCATTAATGTCTATTTGAGTCTCTCGAGCCTCCTCAAGCTCGACGACACTCCCACTGTTTTCTTGCAAGAGAAACTCTTTCTTTAGAAACACAGCATGCCTTGAAACAAACACCTTTTGTTCCACAGGATGATAGAATTGGTAACCCCTTGTTTCCTTAGGGTATCCAACAAATAAACATTTATCAGACTTAGCATCCAATTTGTCTGATACTGTCCGCTTCACATAAGCAGGACAACCCCATATCATCAAGTAAGATACATGAGGTTTCTTACTATTCCATATCTCATATGGAGTAGTTGAGACTACCTTGGTAGGCATTCTGTTTAACAAGTAAACAGTTGTCTGAAGTGCATAACTCCAAAAGGACTTGGGAAGAGTTTCATGATTCATCATTGACCTGACCATGTCCAACAAGGTCCGGTTGCGCCTCTCAGATACACCATTATGCTGTGGTGTATATGGCGGAGTCCATTGAGACAATATACCATTGTCTCTTAGATATTCAAGAAACTCTTGACTTAAGTATTCACCACCTCGATCCGATCGAAGTATTTTAATACTCTTGTCATGTTGTTTCTCTACTTCATTTCTGAATCCTTTGAACACAAAGGCTTCAGACTTGTGTTTCATCAAGAACACATACCCAAACCGTGAGTGATCATCGGTGAAGGTAATGAAGTAGCTATAGCCTCCTAATGCTTGAGTTGACATAGGTCCACATACATCAGTATGTATTAGACCTAGTAACTCTCCCACTCGTTCACCTTTTCCAGTAAAAGGTAACTTAGTCATCTTGCCTTTTATGCATGATTCGCATGTATCGTATGAATCCAATTCAAACGATTCCAGAATTCCACATCGGTGTAATTCGGACATGCGTTTCTTGCTTATATGGCCAAGACGGCAATTGTCCAGTTCTAAGACAAGTCCTACAGGGAGTTCCAACAAATACGTTCCGATGGCGAGTGCAGCAACCGTTGCTCCATTCCCAACACGTAAATTTGACTCTCCCCTTGACGAGTCTTCTTCTATTCATTAGCCCATGTATGTCATTACATATATGTGAGCCACACCCAGTATCAAATACCCAGTGTCTGAGGAAATAGAATGACAATCAATAAAGAAGATTTCTGAAGAAGATGGGGCATCCGATGCCTTATCCTTCTTCACGGACTCAAGATAAATCTTGCACTTTCTTCGCAAATGGCTCTCCATGCCATAATGATGGCAAGTTTCCTTTTGTGCTAGTTCTACCTTCTTAGCCCTTCTCTTCTTTCCCTTCTGCTGTTCCTTTGACTTCCTCTTAGAACCTTTCTTCGAGGAATCAACTAACAACACTGTCCCCTACTCATGCTTCTCAGAAGGCTCCACAATCTTCAGCATGTTGAGCAGTACCACAAATGAACCTCCTTGCATCTCAGAGGTGAAGAGGAGCTTGGAGACTTCGAACCTTTCGAATCTCACTTGCTCATCAACCAACTCACAGAGATGAAGGACTACGATATGAGCATCCATATGCTCATGCTCCTTTCGTAGCTTGGGTTCCATCGCGGCTAGCATGATGCAACTCATTTGTTCAGAATCACTCACATGTTTCTGATAGGCCAACAATTGGTCCAAAGTTGCATCGTCACTAGGACGGGCGGGAAGAGGCGCTTCGAGGACATACACAAGCTTTTCACCTTGAGAACAATTCTCAAGTTTCTAAGCGATCCAAAAGTTCGGCCCAGTCAATTTATTTGAATCCAAAATGGAACGCAAATTCAAACACATCATGATCAATATATTAACTTAGAAATACAAAACGAGCATATATGAGAAAGATGATTTTTTTTTAAAAATGCATCAATATACATTTATAAATCCCATTCATTTTTCGAATTTCAAAAACCCCAAAATCACTTCGGGAGATTATAGGTCCATCTCCGAATGGCCTGATATCCATCATAGTTATGAACAACCTTGGAGAGAGTCCAACATGCCATTCATAACTACGATGGTAGGTATCATCTATACCGATTGCATATCCCGTATATGCAACTATCACAATGTGCTATCAACTAATTGAATGTTCACACATACATCGGGTTGTTAACACATTAACAAGTATGCATCATATGCATAGCACCCAACTTCACCTCCCTTTACATCGACCTTGGAGAGAGTCCGACAAGCCGATGCTCGAGTTAAACCAACCCATTAATCAGACATAGTTTTAATATGGTTAGGCGCATTCAACCAATTAGCCCAGCTTGGAGAGAGTCCAACAACCAAAGCTAACGATTGACCTCGACTCTTACCATATTAGTATTAAACTATTCCATGGTTTGAACATATTAGAGTTGTAGGGCTTGGAGAGAGTCAACAACCCAAACAAGAAAGCGGAACTAGTTCTAACCATATTAATGGAAGGTGTAGGCTTTAATATTGATTAAGGGTTTTATGTCTCATCCTTCTTTGCATGCAAATAACTATTATCTACATGGCATGGCATACATGGCATACATCTACATGTCACGACATTGTTATGCATCTAATGCAATTACATGGCATACAATTATGTCATGTATATAATTTCCTTATATGTCATAACTATTTATGGAAATAAAATATGTTTAAGATTTGATTCTCCAAATCAAATCATAATTAAATTAGAAACAAATTTCCAAATCTAATCACATATTTTATTCATGGAATTATTTGATTAAGGAAAATCTATTTAGAAACCAATTTCCTAAATCATTAAAACTACTTATGGAAATAAAATATTTTAAGATTTGATTTCCCAAATCAAATCATAATTAAATTAGGAAACAAATTTCCAGAATCTAATCAAATATTTTATTTATGGAAAATATCAATTTCCATAAATACTTCCAACTTTCCAAAGTGGAAGATTTCCATAAATACTTCTAGACTTTCCAAAATTGAAAAATTTCCATAAATACTTCTAAATTTCCAAAATTAGAAAATTTCCAGAAATACATTATGACTATCGCAAAACCATTTTACGATTATGTGAAACACAACACAGGCTCTGATACCCTTTGTTGGGTTTAAAACCTTGGCGTGTGTGTGTTCGATCATGTTTCGTAAACATGAGCACAGCGGAAACAATTAAAAATAATAAATCTATATTTATTACAACACACACAACACACGCATGCATATTACAACAAGTGTAGACATAACCGTAAATTAAAATTTGCAATAAAATAAAATTATCTACGTTATACCTTTCGTATGACGTGTAGCGGGAACGGCATCAACCGGAACGATCCTCGTAAGAATCGTCTCTATCCGTATCCACGCCGAGCTCCTCGGGATGACTTCGCTAAGTCACAAGCTTCGTCTTCGTACGGGTTACTAGCCTCGTGTTGAAGACGACGTGATCGAGAGATGATCACGATCCGAATCCAAATTCGGATCCTAAAACGAGTTCTCAAAACTCGCTTCTTCGGAGAGGTATTCGTCAAGCGTTTGACGAATCCTTCGTCCCCCACCTCAGAGGATTACCGGAGATCAAATCTCCGGTAAGTTAGCCGCTGTCGGAGCACTAACCGTCGTCCAAACGACGCTCCGACAACAAAGAAACAAGCTGTCCAGAAAAACTGGACAGCTTTTGGTGGAGGAATAGAGGCCGGCCAAAGGAGATGTGGAGCTCACCTTATCACCGAACCCACAAGAGATCACCGGAGGGTCGCCGGACTGTTCACCGGCTGAAGCTTGGTCGCCGGCAATGACTTGGACGGCGGCACAAAAGCTGGGCGGCGGCACACCTAGGGTTGGCGCCGACTAGGAGAGAAGATGGAGGGGGCGGCACAATTAGGTTGGGCGGCAACTCTAATTAGGGTGCTTGGATTAGGGTTTAAGCCCTATTTTATAGAGAACTAATTCTCTTAATGGTTAATGGATCATATCCATAAAGCCCGTTAACCCGCTCCATTAAGATAAGTTAAAATAAACCAAACCATGATGGTTTATTTTTAAGTTAAAATGAACCGAACCAACCTTTGGTTCATTCGTTTAATATAAACCAAATCCTTTGGATTATTCTCATCCATTGGATTAGAACCAAACCATTTTGGTCCATCCATTATGTCTTCATAAGACACGGCCCATCCACGCTTCCATTGTGACTGAAACAATTTCATGCTCGCTTTATGTTTGGTCCAACCAAACATAGTTTCTCTCGGTCTGAGAATCCCATTCTCAAGCTCGTTTTAAATCCTTTGGATTACACTCGTTGTGCGTGTGACCAAATAGGTTCTCGGTTTATGTTGGCCGTCTATAATTAACCATTAATTATAGAACGATCATGAGTGGCACCTAGTAGTACATCATGATCCCCAATTAACCAAAAGATCAGTTGATCTAGAACTATTTACGAAACCCTTGATGGCTCAGTCGAATTAATCGTGCCCCATTCCCTTCACTCATCTTATACCCACTTGGTTCAGGACATGGTCTATTGTGTCAGTCTCCACTAGGCTGACTACGTCACACCTAGCCCAAGTATCATTTCCTCGTCCTACGGATTCTAGTTACTCCACATGTATCGAAGAGTACCTTACTCTAAACATGTAATGCTTTGGCCAAAGACTTTAGTAACAATCGGACGAGAGGCCATGGGTATACATCTCCTCACAAGGAGTGGTGAATCCTTTATAGGCTATTCAAACACCTTCGATCATTTCGACTTATACCCAATCATCCCGGGTCCACATCTCCTCGGAGATGTTTGCTTAAGATGTCAAAGCATAAGTCTCCATGATCAAGATGACTTGAATACCGCAAGTCAAAGGAACATCGCACTTAAGCCATGGTAAGAACATCATTGACATATCTATATATGCAGAGAACCATATGAAGTCTTACGGTTGGTCACTCCAATGAACTAGTTACCATAACTAGCATCCACGATCAACTCCGGACATCACTATGTCTCCAGCCAGTGAGAATCAGCTGCTTGGATACACCAAGGAGTATACCTCGTGCTAGTCTCGACAGAATTGATGGTGTCCAAATCCATCAATTCATCGACTAGGGATAATTCCGATACATCACAATTACACATGTAGAGATACTCACTAGTTGTGATCCAATCACAAATTCTCTCATGCTGTGAATCGTATCATGGACATTCAGTAAATGAGTTTAAGATCCAATCAAATACATTAAACATGTATACTCAAATAGTTAATCTTCATTTATCATATAAATGGTTCATACATAAGGCGATTGCCTTAGGACATCTCTCATATATTACTAACAGGTAACTCATGCTCCTAGGAGACTCATCGGCTCCCATGTCCCTGGATTAAAATTTTTACTAATAAAAACTAATCCTAATGGGATGAGTTTCCTAAGCTCAACCAACCCGTCGTCGTGCTAATGACTCGAGCGATCACTTGAACAAACTAGTTGTTCAAGCAACCAAGCTCTTCTAGTCGGTTAGCCGCGGAAGAGACGACGGATGGATCGCTGGTTTTTGTGTTTATCTTCGGGGTCATGATTATACAAATACATATGAATATAGACATGTATAGTCAACACATACATAAAGTAAACATCCACATAATACATCCATATAATTAAAAAGCAATTATAAACATAATACAAAATAACATTAATAAAAATAAACAAGATTATACCTCTTGTTATACCTCTTGATCTTCTATTGTATGTCCTCCCTCCTTTTGGACGTCGTGTGGGCGACGATCTACCAAAAATTGAAGCCTCCTAGATCACCAATCCTCCTTTCCTTGTTCACTAGGAACAAAGGAAGATCCTAAAACAAAACTCATCTTCCTTTCTAGAACCGGCCAACAAGTCAAATAACTCGATGTTGCCGCCGGCCAAGGAAGATAAAATGGAGTATGGAAACCAACCAAAAGAGAAACAACAAGGGCATGGGCGCCGGCCAACACTTGGAGAAGAAGAAAGAAAACACCCCTTCTCCTTGTTGCCGCCCAAACCCTAAACTAGGCTCTCCTTAATTTCCGGCTAAGGATGAAGGGAAGTAGAATAGATTGAGCTTTGGCCAAGGTAGAGGGAAGAAGGAAGAGGGGCCGGCCATCAAAGGAAAATGAAGAAGAATCTCCCTCTCCTTGTTTCCGCCCAACACCAACAACCAAACCCTAACCCTAGCCCCACTCCTATTCCTATCCCAACTATAATTGGTTGCCGCCCATGGGAAGCAACCCTCATCTCATCCACCACAAGCCATAGATCAAGGGGAGAAACTTGGGCGCCGACCAAACCACGGAGGAAGGAGGAAGAAGGGTGTCGACCACCATTTGGAAGAAGAAGAAGAAGAAGTTCCCTTCTCCTTGTTGCCGCCCAACACCATGAACCAAACCCTAACCCTAGCCTCCTCCTATTTCTTGCCGCCCAAGCCACCTTATCACAGTTAGGTTTTTCCATCCATTGCCGCCCAAGCCTAAGCCCATATATATAGAGTTAGGTTTAGGCCTTGGTTTAATCTCCTCCATTAGTTCTAGGGATTTAATCTCAATCGTCAGATCTAGAGATTTAATCTCAACCGTCGGATCTAGAGATTTAATCTCAACCGTCAGATTTAGAGATTTAATCTCAACCGTCGGATCTGGAGATTTAATCTTAACCGTCGATTCTAGAGATTTAATCTCCACCGTCGGATCTAGAGATTTGTTTTCCATCATTGGATATAAACTTCATGAGGTGTTAATAGGATACAATAGGGACCATAGGAGGAGTTGGATCTTGGCCACCTGATGGATCGGAACCACACAAACTTGATCCATCAATGATGTTCCATTCCACTTGAGGATCACCATTGAATTACCTCACCAACCCCCATATGATAATATGGACTCCATATATTATTTGTACATCCATCTCTTCGTGTATAAGATATCGAATGACCGTCAATTAATTGATTTACTGACCATCAATTAATTAACATCTAACTCCTCGAGTAGTACCACTCAACCTTATCATCATGTTGACTAAGTCAACCTACAGGGTTTACATGATGAACCTTATGAGCTCCTCAAGGGGACATCATCAACCTAATATATAGGACACGGTTTCCTCCTATAATCAACGACACACCATGTAAATAATATCATTTCCCAACATACCGGGCATATTGATTTAATCCATCTAAATCTCACCCTTTGGTAAATCAAAGAAATAAATACTCAGTACATGTGCCTGTTATTATATCGGGATTAAGAGCATGTAAAACATAATATCCGAGGTCCGATTCAATTATGTAGTCAACAATAAATTGAATCACCTCTATATCGGTCCTACTCAATACACCTAAGTATACTAGTGTAACTCTATGTTCAAGACAAAACAATACCAAGCTACACTACAACCATGCCAATGGTTTGTCCAAAACCATCTTGGTTGTTAACCTCTACTTTTATTCTACAAGGAACTGTTAACATGATCTTCTATGCCACACCAAGCACCATGTTATCTACAATGTAAAATATTAGACAATATGTGTTAGTAATATATGAGAGATGTCCTAAGGCAATCGCCTTTTCTATGAACCATTTATATGATAAATGAAGATTCACAATTTGAGTATACATGTTTCATGTATTTGATTGGATCTTAAACTCATTTACTAAATGTTCACGATACGATTCACAACATGAGAGAATTTGTGATTGGATCACAACTAGTGAGTATCTCTACATTGGTAATTGTAATGTATCGGAATTATCCCTAGTCAATGAATTGATGGATTTGGACACCATCAATTCTGTCAAGACTAGCACGAGGTATACTCCTTGGTGTATCCAAGCAGCTGATTCTCACTGGCTGGAGACATTGTGATGTCCGGAGTTAATCGTGGATGCTAGTTTTGGTAACTAGTTCATTGGAGTGACCAGACGTAAGACTTCATATGGTTCTCTGCATATATAGATATGTCAATGAAGTTCTTACTATAGCTTAAGTGCGATGTTCCTTTGACTTGCGGTATTCAAGTCATCTTGATCATAAAGACTTATGCTTTGACATCTTAAGCAAGCATCTCTGTGGAGATGTGGACTCGGGATGATTGGATATAAGTCGAAGTGATCGAAGGAGTTTGAATATTCTATAAAGGATTCACCACTCCTTGCGAGGAGATGTATACCCATGGCCTCTCGTTGGATTGTTACTAAAGTCTTTGGCCAAAGCATTACATGTTTAGAGTAAGGTACTCTTCAATACATGTGCAGTAACTAGAATTCGTAGGACGAGGAAATGATACTTGGGCTAGGTGTGACGTAGTCAGCCTAGTGGGGACTGACACTATAGACCATGTCCTGAACCAAGTGGGTATAAGATGAGTGAAGGGAATGGTGCACGAATCATTCGAGCTGCTGAAGGGTTTTAAAAATAGTTCTGGATCAACCGTTGATCTTTTCGGTTAATTGGCGATCATGATGTACTACTAGGTGCTACTCATGATCATTCTATAATTAATGGTTAATTATAGATGCCAACATAAACCGAGAACCTATTTGGTCACACGCACAACGAGCGTAATCCGAAGGATTTAAAACGAGCTTGAGAATGAGATTCTCAGACCGAGAGAAACTAGGTTTAGTTGGACCAAACAAGAAGCGAACATTAAATCGTTTAAGTCGCAATGGAAGCGTGGATGGGTCGTGTCTTATGAAGACATAATGGATGAACCAAAATGGTTTGGTTCTAATCCAATGGAGGAGAATAAACCAAAGGGTTTGGTTTATTTTAAACGAATGAACCAAAAGTTGGTTCGGTTCGTTTTAACTTAAAATAAACCATCATGGTTTGGTTTATTTTAACTTATATTAATGGAGCGGGTTAACGGACCTCATGGTTATGATCCAATAACCATTAAGAGAATTAGTTCTCTATAAAAGAGGGCTTAAGGGATTGTTAAGCCCTAATCCAAAACCCTAACCTAAGTTGCCGCCCACCTCATCTCATTGGAGATTTTCGGCGCCAACACCTCCATTGCCGCCGCCCAGGCCCTTGTGCCGCCGTCCAAATTGTTGTTGGCGTCCAAGCTTCGGCCGGTGATCCTCCGGCAACTCTCCGGTGATCTCCTTTGGGTTTGGCATCAAGGTGAGCTTCATCCTACCTTTTTGGCCGGCCCTAATTCCTCCACCAAAGTTGTCCAGTTTTCTGGACTGCATGTTTCCCTCTCGTCGGAGCATCGTTTGGACGACTGTTAGAGCTCCAACAGCGCCTAACTTATTGCAGATTCGATCTCCGGAAATCCTCATAGGTGGAGGACGAAGGATTCATCAAACGGTTGACGAATACCTCTCCGGAGAAGCGAGTTTTGAGAACTCGTTTTAGGATCCGAATTTGGATTCGGATCGTGATCATCTCTCGATCACGTCGTCTTCAACACGAGGCTAGTAACCTGTACGAAGATGAATCTCGTGACTTTGTGAAGTCATCCCGAAGATACTCTGCGTGGATACGGATAGAGACGATTCTAGCGAGGATCATTCCGGTTGATGTCGTTTCCGCTACACGTGATACGAAAGGTATACGTAGTTAAATTTCCTTTTATTGCAAATTTAAATTTATGGTTATGTCTACACATGTTGTACTATGCATGCGTGTGATGTGTTTGTTGTAATAAATATAGATTTATTATTTTTATTTCTTCCGCTGTGCACATGTTTGCGAAACATGTTCGAACACACACTCGCCGCGGTGCCGGAAAGCCAACAGTGGTATCAGAGCCCAGGTTGTGTTTCGACATAATCGTAAAATGGTTTTGCGATACTCATAATGATATTTCTTGAAATTTTCTACTTTTGGAAAGTTAAAAGTATTTATGGAAATTTTTCAATTTTGGAAAGTCTAGAAATATTTATGGAAATCTTCCACTTTTGGAAAGTTTGAAGTATTTATGGAAATTGATATTTTCCATAAATAAAATATTTGATTAGATTTTGGATATTTTTTTCCTAATTTAATCATGATTAGATTTGGGAAATCAAATCTTAAAAATATTTTATTTCCATAAGTAGTTTTGATGATTTAGGATATTGGTTTCCTAAATTGACTTTCCTTAATCAACCATTTCCATAAATAAAAATATGTGATTAGATTTGGAAATTTATTTCCTAATTTAATCTTGATTTGATTTGGAGAATCAAATCTTAAACATATTTTATTTCCATTAATAGTTATGACATATAAGGAAATTATATACATGACATAATTGTATGCCATGTAATTGCTTTAGATGCATATCATTATGCCATGCGTGTCGTGACATGTAGATGTATGCCATGTATGCCATGCCATGTAGATAATAGTTATTTGCATGCAAAGAGGATGAGACATAAAAACCCTTACTCAATATTAAAGCCTACACCTTCCATTAATATGGTTAGAACCAGAGTTCCGTTTCTTGTTTGGGTTGTTGGACTCTCTCCAAGCCCGGCTCGAACCCGAACATATTCAAACCATGGAATAGTTTAATACTAATATGGTAAGAGTCAGAGGTCAATCGTTAGCTTTGGTTGTTGGACTCTCTCCAAGACGGGCTAATTGGTTGAATGCGCTCTAACCATATTAAAACTATTTCTCGAATAATGGGTTGGCTTTAACCTGGAGCATTGGCTTGTTGGACTCTCTCCAAGGTCGATGTAAAGGGAGGTGAAGTTGGGTGCTATGCATATGATGCATACTTGTTAATGTGTTAACAACCCGATGTATGTGTGAACATTCAATAAGTTGATAGCACATTGTGATAGTTGCATATACGTGATATGCAATTGGTATAGTTGATACCTACCGTCATAGTTATGAATGGCTTGTTGGACTCTCTCCAAGGTTGTTTATATCTATGATGGATATCAGCCCATTCAGAGATGGACCTACGATCTCCCGAAGTGATTTTGGGGTTTTTGAAATTCAAAAAATGAATGAGATTTATAAATGTATATTGATGCATTTTAAAATTGTTTTCTCATATATGCTCGTTTTGTATTTCTAGGTCAATCGATTGATCATGACGTCTTTGAATTTGCGCACTATTTTGGATTCAAATAAACTGACTGGGCCTAACTTCTTGGACTGGCTTAGAAACCTGAGAATTGTTCTCAAGGAAGAAAAGCTTGTATATGTCCTTGAACAGCCTCTTCCCAACCGTCCTAAGGACGATGCAACTCCAGACCAAATGTTGGTCTATCAGAAGCATGTGGCAGATTCTGAGCTGGCGAGTTGCATCATGCTAGGGCCGATGGTACCTGAGCTGCAAAAGCAGCATGAGCATATGGATGCTGATACTATGGTCTTCCATCTTCATGAGTTGTTCGATGAGCAAGCGAGATTCGAAAGGTTCGAGGTCTCTAGGCTCCTCTTCACCACGAAGATGCAAGAAGGTTCGTCTGTAGTGCAGTTTGTACTAAAGATGAACGGGTACATCGAGCGGCTAGCCACCCTCGGGTTTGTGATAGATCACGAATTAAGTATTGACTTAATTCTGTATTGTTTGGCCAAGAGTTTCTCACAATTTTTGATGAACTATCGGATGAACAAATTAGAATCCACTATTCCTGAGCTCCTTAATATGCTGAAGACTGTGGAGCCTTCTGTGAAGCATGAGGAGAAGGCGGTTCTGTTAGTTGATTCCTCAAAGAAAGGTTCTAAGAGGAAAGCAAAAGAACAGAAGAAAGGGAAGAACAAAAAGGCAAAGAAGGCAGAACCAGAACAAAAGGGCACTTGCCATCATTGTGGTAAGGAAGGCCACTAGCGAAGAAACTGCAAGATTTATCTTGAGTCCATGAAGAAGAAGAAGGCATTCGATGCCCCATCCTCTTCAGGTATCTTCGTTATTGATTGTCATTCTATTTCCTTAGACACTTGGGTATTGGATACTGGGTGTGGCTCATATATATGTAATGACATACAGAGACTAAGGAATAGAAGAAGACTCGTCAGAGGGGAGTCAAATTTGCGAGTTGGCAATGGAGAAAAGGTTGCTGCGGTCGCCATCGGAACTTATTTGCTGAAGCTCCCTAGTGGACTAGTCTTGGAACTGGATAATTGTTATTGTGTTCCTTCTCTAATAAAGAACATTGTTTCTATTTCCTGCTTAAATAGAAATGGTTTCCATTTGACGTTTAGTAACAATTGTTGTTATATAACTTTGAATGGCATACTTTATGGAACTGGAACTTTGAGCAATGGAATTTATACGTTGGACGTATCCAGTGACATTTTCAATATTGAAGTGAGCAACAAGCGTGCTCGAAAAGATAATCAATTAGACTCCTACATGTGACATTGTCGTCTTGGCCATGTAAGCAAGAAACGCATGTCTGAATTACACCGATGTGGAATTCTGGAATCGTTTGAATTAGATTCATACGATACATGCGAATCATGCTTAAAAGGCAAGATGACTAAGTTACCTTTTACTGGAAAAGGTGAATGAGTGGGAGAGTTACTAGGTCTAATACATACTGATGTATGTGGACCTATGTCAACTCAAGCTTTAGGAGGCTATAGCTACTTCATTACCTTCATCGATGATCACTCACGGTTTGGGTATGTGTTCTTGATGAAACACAAGTCTGAAGCCTTTGAAAGGTTCAAAGAATTCAGAAATGAAGTAGAGAAACAACATGACAAGAGTATTAAAATACTTCGATAGGATCGAGGTGGTGAATACTTAAGTCAAGAGTTTCTTGATTATTTAAGAGATAATGACATATTATCTCAATGGACTCCGCCATATACACCACAACATAATGGTGTATCTGAGAGGCGTAACCGGACCTTGTTGGACATGGTCAGGTCAATGATGAATCATGCGAATCTTCCCAAGTCCTTTTGGGGCTATGCACTTCAGACAACTATTTACTTGTTAAACAGAATGCCAACCAAGGTAGTCTCTACTACTCCATATGAGATATGGAATGGTAAGAAACCTCATGTATCTTACTTGAAGATATGGGGTTGTCCAGCTTATGTGAAGTGGACTGTATCAGACAAATTGGATGCTAAGTCTAATAAATGTCTATTTATTGGATACCCTAAGGAAACAAGGGGTTACCAATTCTATCATCCTATGGAACAAAAGGTGTTTGTTTCAAGGCATGCTGTGTTTCTAGTGAAAGAGTTTCTCTTGCAAGAAAATAGTGGGAGTGTCGTCGAGCTTGTGGAGGCTCAAGAGACTCAAATAGACATTGATGAGATACCTGGTGAAGCACAACAGCAGATAACTCATAGTGATGAGCAATCGGCTTGACCTACTGTAACACCACATCTTCGTAGATCTGGTAGAACACGCAACATTCCTGAGGGATATGGATTTCTCGTAAGTGAATCGAACGACGTGTTACTCATTGATGATGAGGAGCCTACCAGTTATGAAGAAGTGCTGACAAGTTCAGAAAGGGATAAGTGGCTTGAAGCCATGAAGTCGGAAATGGATTCCATGTATGAAAACCAAGTTTGGAACTTGGTTGACCCACCTGAAGGCATCAAGCCTATAGCGTGAAAGTGAGTTTTCAAGAAGAAAATCGACATGGATGGTAATGTCATTACCTATAAAGCTAGATTAGTGGCGAAAGGATATCGTCAAAAACAAGGTGTTGATTATGATGAAACCTATTCGCCTGTAGCTATGCTTAAATCCATTTGGATGCTCCTGGTCATAGCAGCTCATTATGATTATGAGATATGGCAGATGGATGTGAAAATAGCTTTCCTTAATGGAAACCTGCTCGAGGACGTGTATATGATACAACCTGAGGGTTTCACATCGGTTGATAAAACCAAGGTATGCAAATTGCGACGGTCCATTTATGGATTGAAGCAAGCATCCAGGAGCTGGAATATTTGTTTTGATTGGACAATCAAAAAGTTTGATTTCTCACAAAAATCTAGACGAACCTTGTGTGTACAAGAAGGTTAGTGGGAGTGTCGTCGTGTTCCTAGTATTATATGTTGATGACATATTACTTATAGGAAACGATGTTTCAATCTTACAGTCAGTTAAGGTTTGGTTATCCAAGACATTCTCCATGAAAGACCTGGGAGAAGCAACCTACATCCTCGGGATTAAGATCTATAGAGATAGATCGAAATGGTTGCTTGGTCTTTCGCAGTCTACATATATAGACCGAGTCCTAAAGAGGTTTAGCATGTCGGAATCCAAGAAAGGTTTCCTACCCATTAGGCATGGAGTACACCTTTCGAAGTCTATGTGTCCGCGCACAGAAGACGAGAGGATTTGCATGAGTAAGATTCCCTATGCATCCGCAATAGGATCTATCATGTATGCTATGTTATGTACGAGGCCCGATGTATAGTATGCTCTGAGTGTCACGAGCATATACCAGTCTGATGCAGGAATGCATCATTGGGTGGCTGTTAAGACGATCCTTAAGTACTTAAGAAGAACTAAGGATGTGTTCCTAATATATGGAGAAGGGGACATGGTGATACGCGGGTATACGGATGCCAGCTTCCAGACAGACAAGGATGATTCTAGGTCTCAGTCTGGATACGTGTTCACCTTGAATGGGGGAGCAGTGAGTTGGAAAAGTTCCAAACAAGACACTGTAGCGGATTCTACCACTGAGGCAGAATACATTGCAGCTTCGGAAGCAGCAAAGGAAGCGGTTTGGATCAAGAAGTTCGTTTATGAACTTGGTGTGATTCCGGCCATTGTTGAAGCAATACCGGTCTACTGCGACAACCATGGATCAATTGCACAGGCGAAAGAGCAAAGGTCTCATCAATGATCCAAACATGTGCTTCGCCGCTATCATTTTATCAGAGAGATCATCAGTAGGAACGAAATACAAATCGAGAAAATTCCCACTGAAAGAAACTTAGCGGATCCTTTGACTAAAGCATTACCTCAAAGTAAGTTTGAGGGTCATGTTAGAGCTTATGGTATTGGATACCGTAGCGATTGGCATTAGGCCAAGTGGGAGTCTATTAGTAATATATGAGAGATGTCCTAAGGCAATTGCCTTATGTATGAACCATTTATATGATAAATGAAGATTAACTATTTGAGTATACATGTTTCATGTATTTGATTGGATCTTAAACTCATTTACTGAATGTCCACGATACGATTCACAGCATGAGAGAATTTGTGATTGGATCACAACTAGTGAGTATCTCTACATGTGTAATTGTGATGTATCGGAATTATCCTAGTCGATGAATTGATGGATTTGGACACCATCAATTACGAGACTAGCGGTGTATCAAGCGGTGATTCTCACTGGCTGGAGACATTGTGATGTCCGGAGTTAATCGTGGATGCTAGTTATGGTAACTAGTTCATTGGAGTGACCAGCCATAAAACTTTATATGGTTCTCTGCATATATAGATATGTCAATGAAGTTCTTACTGTAGCTTAAGTGTGATGTTCCTTTGACTTGCGGTATTCAAGTCATCTTGATCATAAAGACTTATGCTTTGACATCTTAAGCAAGCATCTCTGTGGAGATGTGGATCCGGGATGATTGGGTATAAGTCGAAGTGATCGAAGGTGTTCGAATAACCTATAAAGGATTCACCACTCCTTGCGAGGAGATGTATTCCCATGGCCTCTCGTCGGATTTTTATTAAAGTCTTTGGCCAAAGAATTACATGTTTAGAGTAACGTACTCTTCGATACATGTACAGTAACTAGAATCCGTAGGACGAGGAAATGATACTTGGGTTAAGTGTGACGTAGTCAGCCTAGTGGGGACTGACACTATAGACCATGTTCTGAACCAAGTGGGTATAAGATGAGTGAAGGGAATGGGGCACGAATCATTAGAGCTGCTGAAGGGTTTCAGAAATAGTTCTGGGTCAACCGTTGATCTTTTCGGTTAATTAGGGATCATGATGTACTACTAGGTGTCACTCATGATCGTTCTAAAATTAATGGTTAATTATAGATGACCAACATAAACCGAGAACCTATTTGGTCACACACACAACGAGCATAATCCGAAAGATTTAAAACGAGCTTGAGAATGAGATTCTCAGACCGAGAGAAACTAGGTTTGGTTGGACCAAACAAGAAGCGAGCATGAAATCGTTTCAGTTGCAATGGAAGTGTGGATGGGCCGTGTCTTATGAAGACAAAATAGATGAACCAAAATTGTTTGGTTCTAATCCAATGGAGGATAATAAACCAAAGGGTTTGGTTTATTTTAAATGAATGAACCAAAAGTTGGTTCGGTTCATTTTAACTTAAAATAAACCATCATGGTTTGGTTTATTTTAACTTATATTAATGGAGCGGGTTAACGGACCTCATGGTTAGGATCCAATAACCATTAAGAGAATTAGTTCTCTATAAAAGAGGGCTTAAGGGATTGTTAAGCCTTAATCCAAAACCCTAACCTAAGTTGCCGCCCACCTCATCTCATTGGAGATTTTCGGCGCCAACACCTCCATTGCCGCCGCCCAGCCCCTTGTGCCGCCGTCCAAATTGTTGCCGGCATCCAAGCTTCGGCCGGTGATCCTCCGGCAACTCTCCGGTGATCTCCTTTGGGTTTGGCATCAAGGTGAGCTTCATCCTACCTTTTTGGCCGGCCCTAATTCCTCCACCAAAGCTGTCCAGTTTTCTGGACAGCTTGTTTCCCTCTCGTCGGAGCGTCGTTTGGATGACGGTTAGAGCTCTGACGGCGCCTAACTTTCCGGGGATTCGATCTCCAGTAATCCTCATAGGTGGAGGATGAAGGATTCGTCCAACGGTTGACGAATACCTCTCCGGAGAAGCGAGTTTTGAGGACTCATCTTTGGATCCGAATTTGGATTCGGATCGTGATCCTCTCTCGATCACGTCATCTTCAACACGAGGCTAGTAACCCATACGAAGACGAAGCTCGTGACTTTGTGAAGTCATCCCGATGATACTCGGCGTGGATACGGATAGAGACGATTCTAGCGAGGATCATTCCGGTTGATGTCGTTTCTGCTACACGTGATACGAAAGGTATACGTAGTTAAATTTCCTTTTATTGCAAATTTAAATTTATGGTTATGTCTACACATGTTGTACTATGCATGCGTGTGATGTGTGTGTTGTAATAAATGTAGATTTATTATTTTTATTTCTTCCGCTGTGCACATGTTTACGAAACATGTTCGAACACACACTCGCCGCGGTGTCGGAAACCCAACAATATGCACACATATAATAAATATAAAGTGCAAACAATGATCATGTGATCTTATTTCAAAATAAAAATGTTCATACAAAAAGAGCTAGGCTTTCAGTATACATTCCAACAGGATCATCATTAATGGATCAGGTTATATGTGTTCGGATCCATTGGGTGGCCAAGATCCAACTCATCCTCATGGTCCCTATTGTAGCCTATTATAAATACATAATGAAGCCTAGACCTAAAAGAGAAGTGGTGGACGTGGAGAGGCTTGGGTGGCATTGGTTAGGGTTTTCCTTCTAGGGTTGGCGGCAACAAGAGGAGAGCTAGGGTTTTTCCTCCCATTCTTTCCCTTTGGTTGAAGCCACCCTCTCCTTCTCATAGGGCTGGCAGCAAGTGGAGCTAGGGTTTAGTCCCTTCTTCCTTTCTTTGGTCTGTGCCTCCCTCTCCTTGTCCTCGGGCCGGCGGCAAGGGGAGCTAGGGTTTAGTACCTTCTTCCTTTCTTTGGTCGGCGCCTCCCTCTCCTTGTCCAAGGGCCAGCAACAAGAGGAGCTAGGGTTTAGCTCTTTCTTCATTTCATTGGCCGGCGCATCCTTTCCTCTTGTTAGGGTCGCCGGACACCAAACTTGGAGTTTGTGGTCGGCACAAGCATGGAGAAGAAGGGAGGATTTTCTTCCCTTGTTCGGAGTGAGCAAGGAAAGGAAGATACGTGGTCTAGGAGGCTTCAATTCTTGGAAGATTGTCGCCCACGCGACGTCCAAGGAGAGGACAGGAATACAATAGAAGGTCAAGATGTAAAACAAGAGGTATAATCTTGTTTAATTTTTATTCTTATTCTTTTATATTTTGTATGTTATTAATTGACATGGATCCCGATCATAAACACAAAAACCGGCGATCTGTACATCATCTATTCCGCAGCTAATCGAGGAAATGAGTTAGGTTGCTTGAACAACAAGTTTGTTCAAGCGACCGCTCAAATCAAATAGCACGATGATGAATCAGTTTCTTGGCCAATCCATCTCCATTCGGATTAGTTTTAATTAATAAAATTTTAATCCGGGGATGTGAGACAGGATCGCCATGCACAAGCGACCGAAGCGAAGTGAAGAAACAACCTCCTCCCTTCAAGTGGTATCAGAGCCACGGTTTCCAATTTTGTGTTTGGATTCAGTTACTTTCATGCATTTATCATGTATTGTTTTTGTCGGATAATAGTAGGATGTCCGTAGGCTAACTTTTTGCTTGCTGGCATAAGATCCAACTATTATGGCTATGTGAATGTATGTGATTAAGTGTGTGGTTGTAATTAATTATTTGAATCCTCGGGGTTGACGAGGAAAATTAGTATTTAATTTTTTTAATTAAATACAACATTTTTTAGCCGCTCATTTTAATTTACTTTAAATCTAGATATGTTGTACACTCTTTCGTGGAGTATAGGATTGATGAATGTAAATTAAAATGGTTTATCTCGGCTCGGATCCCCTTGTGGCTTGCGCATGGTAAAGGGAGGAGCGGACAAGGTGGCGACACAACGGGAAGCATATTGGAAAACAAAAGCCATAATAGTTGTAATTTTATTTTCATATTTATTGCTTATTGTTTGATATGCATGTTGTGTGTTTGAAAATTCCTCAATTTTAAATTACTAAGTAGGAGAGGGATATTTTTTAATTCCCACGGCCTCCATTACAATTTGGCATGTAATGCGAACAAACTTGCGCATTGGCTCTGAGTGGCTTCCTGCATATCGAATGAGTTTGTTTTGCGGATCACTAGGTAAAATATGGTTGTAGGAAATTATTTAGGAGTGTGTGTACTTCCTATCGGAAGGCACATAATCCGAGGTAATTCCCTTAGTATCGAGTAATGGTAAACACTTAGATGCAAATAAAAGTATCCTCCCCATCGGAGTCACTACTTTTATTTGTAGGGCTAAAGGGGAACAAACTATTAATTTTATTTGTCAAAAAATAAGGTTGACAGGATAATAAAATTAATGGGTAAAACCTCCTCTTACAAATGTAGAATTCGTATTCGTCCATACTATCGTGGCCTAGGATATTCTCGGTCTTTTGAGGTGTTGGTTGATTTTGAAATTTTATTGTTTGAGGAATTATTAAATTTTTAAAATCTAATGTTTTGATCACTGTGATTCTTAGGTTTTTCAAAATGTCTTTCAACCCACTTATTGTGATTCTAAAAGAAAACAAACTTACCGGACCTAATTATGTTGATTAGAAATGAAATCTGGACATTGTCTTAACTGCTGAGGAGTACAAATATGTGCTCTTCGAAGAATGTCCTCCAAAGCCTACGGATGATTCTGTTGAAAAGGAGAAAGAGAGTTATAGGAGGTGGATCAAGGCAGATGAGATGGCGCAGTGTTACATTTTGGCTTCTATGTCAAATATATTGCAACATCAGCATCAGGCCATGACTACTACCTATGACATTATGCTCAATCTCAATGAACTTTTCGGACACCAGAATCGGACTGCTAGGCAGGAAACTATGAGGAACTTGATGACGACCACCATGATTGAGGGAACACCCATGAGGGATCATGTTCTCAAGATGATGGCTCATTCAAATGTGCTGGAAGTCCTTGGAGCGGAGATCGATGGGGAAACCCAGGTTGATATCATTCTCTAATCTCTACCTAGAAGTTTTGAGTAGTTTCGCCTGAACTACAACATGAATAAGAGGTTGTATTCGTTGGCGGAGCTTCTAACAGAACTCCAGGCAACAGAGGGGCTTTTTCGTCAGATTGCTCATTCCATGGTTGCTCAAAAGGTTTCTACTTCTAAGCCAAAGGGGAAGAATAAGAAGAAATAAGGTGAAGCAAAGATGACGGCAGGATCTCAGATATGAGTGAAGAAGCTGAAAGGCAAGTGCTTCACTTGCAAGCAGACAGGACATTGGAAGGCAGACTATCCCAACCGTAAACAGAACAAAGGTATATCTTTTAGTTTAGTCGTTGAAACATGTTTAATAGTGTTATCTACCGGTACCTAGTGTGTAGATATGGGAGCCACTGATCATGTCTAGAATTCTTCGTTGGGGTTCTAGGAAACCAGACGACTAGTTGAGGGAGAGATTACTATCTACATGAGCAATGCTACGAAGGTGGTGGCTATTGCAGTGGGAGATATTTATTTATCTTTTGATAGGAATAAAACTTTGGTTCTGAGAAATTTCCTCTATGTACCTTCATTTAAAAAGAATTTGATTTCAGTTTCTAAATTATTTTTGGATGGGTATTCTATTTTTTTAATGATAGAGTTGTTATAAAAAGGAATAGGGAGATTATCTGTTATGGTGCGTTAGTAGGAAATTTCTACACTCTTGAACCAAAAACTCTCACGATGCAAATAGAAATAAATAACTCATCTTCTAAGTCTAATAAGAGAAAAGAACCTTCGAAAGCAAACCAAACATATCTTTGGCATCTAAGGATAGGTTATATTAACCTGAGTAGAATTCAAAGGTTGATAGCTGATGGACCTTTGGGTTCATTGGTGGTGGAAGATTTCCTAACCTGTGAATCTTGCTTAGAAGGTAAAATGACCAAGAGGCCTTTTATGGCCAAGGGGTATAGAGGCAAAGATGTATTGGAATTGGTTCATTCTGATTTATGTGGACCTATGTCTATCCAAGCTAGAGGTGGTTTTGAATATTTTATCTCTTTTATAGACAATTATTCAAGATATGGATACATTTACTTGATGCACCGCAAGTCTAAATGCTTTGACAGGTTCAAAGAATTCAAGGCTGATGTAGAGAATCGTCAAGGTAAATATATCAAGACACTACGATTTGATCATGGTGGTATCTCTTAGGAGAGTTTGTTGGTGGAGGGGCACCAGATAATCGAACCTATGTTTTGATTATGGCAAAGACACAAAGTCAAAGTTATTTTGTTATCTCACGAACTAAATCTAGTGTGCAGAAAGTTGTAAAGCTAAGCCGAAGGTCAGCAACACCCGGAAGGTGTTGGGATGTATACTGAAAAGTCTATCTTTTGTATGAACATCTTTAGTTTTGAAATAAGAATAACATGATCATTGTTTGCATATTTATGGTTATGCATATTGTCTCATACATTACATTGTAGATAACATGGTGTGTAGTGTCACACGGTAGATCATGTTATCGACTCCTTGTAGAGTATAAGTAAAGGCTCACAACCGAGATGTCTTTGGACAAACAATTGGTATGGTTGTAGTGTGATTTGGTATTGGTTTGTTTTGACCATAGAATCACACTAGTACACTTTGTGTGTATTGAGCAGGACCGACTTAGAGGTGATTTGATTTATTGCTGACTACATAATCGAATCGGACCTCAAATATTATATTGTACATGCTCTTAATCCTGATATAATAATGGGCACATATACTTAGTATTAATTTCTTTGATTTACCAATGGGTGAGATTTATAGAGTAAATCCATAGGCTCGGTAAGTTGGGAAATGATATTATTTATAAGGTGTGTTGTTGATTATAAGAGGAAACCGTGTCCTATATATTAGGATGATGATGCCCCCTTGAGGAGCTCATAAGGTTCATCATGTAAACCTTGCAGGTGGACTTGGTCTAGCATGATGATAAGGTTGAGTGGTACTACTCATGGAGTTAGATGTTGATTAATTAATTATCAGTAAATTAATTAATCGATGGACATTTGTGATTTTAAACATGGGAAGATAAATGTACAAATAATATATGGAGCCCATATTAGCTTATGGGGGTTGGTGAGGTAAATCAATGATAATCCTCTAGTGGAATGGATTATCATTAATGGATCGGACTTTATGTGGGCTTGATCCATTGGGTGGCTAAGATCCAACTCCTCCTCATGGTCCCTATTATAGCCTATTAAAACCTCATGGAGCCTAGATCCAATGATGGAAAACAAAACTCTAGATCCAACGGTAGAGATTAAATCTCTAGATCCGACGGTTGAGATTATATCTCTAGATCCGACGATTGAGATTAATTCCCTAGAACCAATGGTGGAGATTAAAACAAGGCTTAAGTCTAACTCTATAAAAGGAGGGATTAGGGTGGGCGGCAAGGAGCTTGGAGGTTGGGCGGCCAAAAATTAGGAAATTTCTTTCCTTCTTCTTCCTTAGGAGGCCAGCGCCCATCCTCTCCTCTCCTCTCTTTGGTCGGCATCCAAAGCTCTTCCTTCTCTTCTCCTTGGCCGGTGGAAACAAGGGTTAGGGTGATTCCTTAGAGCTCTTGGCGGCCACCTTCACCTTCCTCTCTTTAGGCGTAAGCTTGAGTTGGGAGCTTGTTGGTTGGTCCTAGATAGAGGATAGTTTTGTTTCTTATTCTTCCTTTTGTTCGGAGTGAGCAAAGAAAGAAATATTGGTGATCTAGAAGGCTTCGACTTTTGGAAGATCGTCACCCACACGACGTTCAAAAGGAGGAAGGACATACAATAGAAGATCGAGAGGTATAACGCTTGTTTATATTCGTTTGTATTATGTCTATAATTATTTTTCAATTATATGCATGTTGTATGTTTTGTTTATGGCTAAATTTACTTGGACCCCGAATACAAATGCAAAAATCGGCGATCCGTACATCGTCTATTTCGCGGCTAATCTAGAATAGAAGTTCGTTGCTTGAACAACAAGTTTGTTCAAGTGACCACTCTAATCGAATAGCATGACGATGAAATGGTAGCTTGGGTAATACCTCTTGTCAAGGATAATTTTTTTTTATCCGGGGACGTAGAAGGGATCGCCATAAACAAGCGACCGAGTTGAAGTGGGAAGCGAAGTTTCCCCTCCCTTCAACTGGTATCAGAGCTTCGGTTCCGTAAAACCTACAAGTAGAATTAGAGCCACGGTTTTCGGTTTTGTGTGTTTAGGATTCTGTTACTTTTATGCACTTTTCATATATTATATGTGGCGGATAATAGTAGGATGTGCGTAGGTTAACATTTTGGTTGCAGGCATAGGATCCAACTATTATGGCCATATGTGTGTATGTGATTGTATGTGTGTAATTGTATATTTTTTGAATCCTCGAGGTTGACGAGGCTAGTATTTAATTTTGTAGTTAAGTATATAGGGATGTATACTGAAAAAGTCAATCTTTTGTATGAACATCTTTATTTTAAAATAAGAATCACATGATCATTGTTTGCATATTTTTATGGTTATGCAATATTGTCTAATACTTTACATTGTAGATAACATGGTGTGTGGTGTCACACAGGAGATCATGTTATCAGCCCCTTGAAAAGTTTAAGTAAAGGCTCACAGCCGAGATGGCTTTGGACAAACCATCGGAATAGTTGTAGTGTGATTTCGTATTGGTTTATCTTGACCATAGAATAACACTAGTGCACTTTGTGTGTATTGAGCAGAACCGACTGAGAGGTGATTCGATTTATTGCTGACTACATAATCGAATCGGACCTCAGATATTATATTGTACATACTCTTAATCCCGAAATAATAACGGACACATATATTTAGTACTCATCTCTTTGATTTACCAATGGGCGAGATTTATATATTAAATTGATAGGCTCGGTAAGTTGGGAGATGATATTATTTATATGGTGTGTCGTTGATTATAGGAGGAAACTGTGTCCTATATATTAGGATGATGATGTCCCCTTGAGGAGATCATAAGGTTCATCATGTAAACCCTGCAGGTGGACTTGGTCTGACATGATGAAAAGGTTGAGTGGTACTACTCATGGAGTTAGATGTTGATTAATTAATGGTTAGTAAATTAATTAATTGACGGACATTCGAGATCTTAAACACGGGGAGAAAATGTACAAATAATATATGGAGCTCATATTATCATATGGGGGTTGGTGAGGTAGATCAATGATGATCCTTTAGTGGATTGGATCATCATTAGTGGATCGGACTTTATGTGGGCTTAATCCATGGGTGGCCAAGATCCAACTCCTCCTCATGTTCCCTAATGTAGCCTATTAACACCTCATGAAGCTTAGATCCAATGGATATAAACAAAACTCTAATATCCATAGGTAGAGATTAAATCTCTAAGATCCGACGGTTGAGATTAAATCTCTAGATCCGACGGTTGAGATTAAATCTCTAGATCCGACGGTTGAGATTAAATCCCTAGAACCAATGGAGGAGATTAATTCATGACTTATCCCTAACTCTATATAAGGAGGGCATGGGGTTGCCGTGGAGAACACATCAAGAGAGCTAGGGTTTTTGGAGTTGGCGGCAAGGGCTTAGGAATTAGGGTTTGGGCTTGGGCGGCACCAAATAAGGAAGGTAATTCCTTTTCTTCTTCTTCCTTCAAGGTGGCCGGTGTCTAGCTTGTTTTCCAGCCTTCTTCCAGCCTTTGGCCGGCGGCCAAGCCTCTCTACTCCTTCTCCTTAGGTGGTGGAAACAAGATATAGGGCTTCCCTTGGTGTCTTGGTTGTTTTCCATCATCTTCTCCTCCTCCTAGTTGGCCGGCGGCAAGGAATTGTTTTGTTCCTTGTTGGTTGGTTTTAAGGAGGTGAAGAACCTTGTTTCTATTATTCCTTTTGCTTTGGCAGAGCAATGAAGGATGATTTGTGATCTAGGTGCTTCGACTTTTGGTAGATCGTCGCCCACACGACGTCCAACAAGAGGAAGGTCATACATTAGAAGATCGAGAGGTATATCGATTCTCAAATCTTTATATGTTATATGTTTGTATTTGTTTTTCAATTATGAGCATGATATAAATCTGTATATGGCTAAATAATACTTGGATCCCGAGCATAAACATAAAAACTGGCGATCCGAACATTGTCTATTCCGCAGCTACTCGTAGAATAGAGGATGGTCGCTTGAACAACTAGTTTGTTCAAGTGACCTCTCTAGACGAATAGCACGATTTTGACTTGGTTGTTTGGGCAATCATTTTTGTCTAGGATTAAATTTTTTAACCCGGGGATATCGAGGGGATCGCCATGAACAAACGACCAAGGTGAAGTGGGAAGCGAAGTTTCCCCTCACAAACTCGATAAGCAAAAACCCTTCAAAGTAAGGCATTGTTTAGCCACTCATTTTATTTTAGTTTACTTTCGATATAGATTTCATGTACACTCCTTCGTGGAGTATATGATCGATGGATGTAAATTAAAATAGTTAGTCTCAGCTCGGATCTCCGGATGGCTTGTACATGGCATTGGGAGGAGCCGACGGGATGGCGATACGACTGGAGGCATATTGGAGACAAAAGCCATAATAGTTGGAAAATACTTCTTTTTCATATTTATTGCTTATTGTTTGATATGCATGTCGTAGGCTAGAAATTCCTCAATTTTAAATTACTAAGTGGGAGAGGGATATTTTTATAAATTCCCACGGCCTCCATTACGATTTGACATATGATGCAAATAAACTTGCGCGTCGACTCTGAGTGCCTTCCACCCCATCGGATGAGTTTGTTTGTGGATCACAGGGTTGAATATGATTATAGGAAATAATTAAGGAGCATATGTACTTTGTTGGAATGTATACTGAAAGCCTAGCTCTTTTGTATGAACATTTTTATTTTGAAATAAGAATCACATGATCATTGTTTGCACTTTATATTTATTAAATGTGTGCATATTGTCTAATACTTTACATTGTAGATAACATGGTGCTTGGTGTGGCACAGAAGATCATGTTATCAGTCCCTTGTAGAATATAAGTAGAGGCTCACAACCAAAATGGTTTTGGACAAACCATTGGCATGGTTGTAGTGTAGTTTGGTATTGTTTTGTCTTGAACATAGAGTTACACTAGTACACTTAGGTGTATTGAGCAGGACCGACATAGAGGTGATTCAATTTATTGCTGACTACATAATTGAATCAGACCTCGGATATTATGTTGTACATGTTCTTAATCCCGATATAATAACGGGCACATGTACTTAGTATTTATTTCTTTGATTTACCAAAGGGTGAGATTTAGATGGATTAAATCAATATGCCTGGTAAGTTGGGAAATGATATTATTTACATGGTGTGTCGTTAATTATAGGAGGAAACCGTGTCCTATATATTAGGTTGATGATATCCCCTTGAGGAGCTCATAAGGTTAATCATGTAAACCCTGCAGGTTGACTTAGTCAACATGATGATAAGGTTGAGTGGTACTACTCGAGGAGTTAGATGTTAATTGATTGATGGTCAGAAAATCAATTATTTGACGGACATTCGATATCTTAAAAATGGGGAGATGGATGTACAAATAATGTATGGAGCCCATATTAATTTATGGGGGTTGGTGAGGTAATAAAATGATGATCCTCTAGTGGAATGGAACATCATTGATGGATCAAGTTTGTGTGGTTCCGATCCATCGGGTGGCCAAGATCCAACTCCTCCTCATGGTCCCTATCGTAGCCTAATATAATCCTCATGAAGCCTAGATCCAATGATGGAAAACAAAACTCTAGATCCGACAGTGGAGATTAAATCTCTAGATCCGACGGTTGAGATTAAATCTCTAGATCCGACGGTTGAGATTAAATCCCTAGATCCGACGGTGGAGATTAAATCTCTAGATCCGACGGTTGAGATTAAATCTATAGATCCGACGGTTGAGATTAAATCCCTAGATCCGACGGTGGAGATTAAATCTCTAGATCCGACGGTTGAGATTAAATCTCTAGAATCGACGGTTGAGATTAAATCCCTAGAACCAATGGTGGAGATTATAACAAGGCTTAAGCCTAACTCTATAAAAGGGTGCTTAAGGTGGGCGGCAAGAAGGTTGTAGGTTTGTTTTGGAGATTAGGGTTTTGCCTATCATAAGCTTGGGCGGCAAGAAACCCTAAGGAGATTAGGGTTTGGTTGGGCGGCTAGGGTTGGGCGGCAAGCCTAACTCTTTGGATTGAAGAATATCTAGGAAGCTTCAACTTGTGGAGGATCTTCGCCCACACGAAGTCTACAAGGAGGTTAGGACATACGATAGAAGATCGAGAGGTATAAAAGTTTTACAAGTTTTATTATTGATCTTTGCATGTTCTTGTTAATTTGTTTGTATGTGTTGATTATACATGTCTACATCCATATGTATTTGTATAATCATGGACCCCGAAGATAAACACAAAAATCGGCAATCTATCCGTCGTCTATTCCGCGGCTAACCGACTAGAAGAGTTGTGTTGCTTGAACAACTAGTTTGTTCAAGCGATCACTTAAGTCGTTAGCATGACGACGAATTTATTGAGCTTAGGAAACTCATCCCATCTAGATTAGTTTTCATTAGTGAAAATTTTAATCCGGGGACATGGGAGTCAACGAGCCTCCGAGCAATGCCATCAAAATGGTATCAGAGCCACGGTTTTCGATTTTGTATGTTTTGGATTCGGTTACTTTCATGCACTTATCATATATTGTATACGCCAAATGATAGTAGGATGTGCGTAGGATAACTTTTTGGTTGCAGGCATAAGATCCAACTATTATGGCTATATATGTGTGTATGTGATGGCATGTGTGTGTGATTGTATATTATTTGAATCCTCGGGGTTGACGAGGCTAAATTAGTATTTAAGTTTTGTTATTAAATACGGCATTGTTTAGCCACTCATTTTAGTTTACTTTCAATCTAGATTATTTGTACACTCCTTCGTGGAGTATAGGATCGATGGATGTAAATTAAAATAGTTTGTCTTAGCTCAGATCTCTTTGGTGACTTGCGCACGGGAAAAGGTGGAGTGGACGAGGTGGCGACACGACGAGATGCATATTGGAGAACAATGCCATAATAGTTGGGAAAATTCTGTTTTTTTTCATATTTATTGCTGATTTGTTTTATATGCATGTTGTGTGTGCTTGAAAATTCCTCACTGTCAATTTACTAAGTGGGAGAGGGACATTTTAATTAATTCCCACGACCTCCATTACGATTTGACGTGTGATGCAACAAACTTGCGCGTCGGCTCTGAGTGCCTTCCTCCCCATCGGATGAGTTTGTTTGCATATCACTAGTTCAAATAATGGTTATAGGAAATTATTTACGAGCGTGTGTACTTCCCCATCGGTAAGGCACATAATCCGAGATGCAAATAATCATGTAATGGTGCACACATAGATGCAAATAAAAAGTATCCTCCCCATCGGAGTGACTGCTTTTATTTGTAGGGCCAAAGAGGACCCAACTATTAATTTTATTTGTCAAAAAGTAAGGTTGACAAGATAATAAAATTAAAGGGTTAAACCTCCTCTTACAAATGTAGAATTCGTATACGTCCACACTATCGTGGCATGAGATATTCTCGGTGTTTTGAGGTGTTGGTTGATTTCGAAATTTTATTGTTTGAGGAATCAATGATATTTGAAATCTAATATAATGATCTTTGTGATTCTTAGGTTTTTCAAATGGCTTTCAACCCACTTGCTGTGATATTAAAAGAAAATAAACTTACTGGAACAAATTATATTGATTGGAAAAGAAATTTGGATATTGTCTTAACTGAAGAGGAGTACAAATTTGTACTCTTCGAGGTCTGTCCTCCTAAGCCCACCGATGACTCTGATGAAAAGGAGAAAGAAAGTTATAAGAAATGGATCAAGGCAGATGAGATGGCGCGGTGTTACATTTTGGCATCTATGTCAAATGTGCTGCAACATCAGCATCAGGCCATGGCCACGGCTTATGACATGATGTTCAATCTCAAGGAACTTTTCAGACATCAAAGTAGGGAGGCCAGACAGGAGGCTATGAGGAACTTGATGATGACCACCATGATCGAGGGAACACCCGTCAAGGACCATGTTCTTAAGATGATGGCTCATCTAAATGAGATGGAAGTCCTCGGAGCTGAGATCGATGGGAAAACCCAAGTCAATATCATTCTCCAGTCTCTGCCTAGGAGTTTTTAGCAGTTCCGCCTCAACTACAACATGAATAAGAGGTTATATTCATTGGCGGAGCTTCTGACATAACTCCAGGCGGCAGAGGGGTTTTTTCGTCAAAGCTCTCAAGACATGGTTGCTCAGAAGGTTTCTACTTCTAAAGCGAAAGGGAAGAAGAAGAAGAAGCAAGTTTGAGCAAAGAATGTGGCAATAGGACCTCAGGCAGGAGTGAAGAAGCCGAAAGGCAAGTGCTTCACTTGCAAGTAGACTGGACATTGGAAGGCGGACTGTCCTCGCCAAAAGAACAAAGGTATATCTTCTTGTTTAGTTGTTGAAACATGTTTAGCGGTGTTATCTACCAGTACCTGGTGTGTAGATACAGAAGCCACTGATCATGTCTGCAATACTTTGTAGGGGTTCTAGGAAACCCGACGACTAGCTGAGGGAGAGATTATCGTCTTCATGGGCAATGCTTCAAAGGTGGTGGCTATTGCAGTGGGAGACGTTTATTTATCTTTTGATAGGAATAAAGTTTTGGTTTAGAGAAATTGTCTTTATGTACCAACTTTTAGAAAGAATCTAATTTCAGTTTCTAAATTGTTTCTGGATGGATATTCTGTTTCTTTTAATGATAAAGTTGTTATAAAAAAGGAATAGGGAGATTATCTGTTCTAGTACATTGATTGGCAATTTGTACACTCTGGAACCGAAAACTCCCACGATGCATATAGAAGTGAATAACTCATCTTCTAAGTCTAATAAGAGAAAAGAACCTTCGAAAATGAACCAGACATATCTTTGGCACCTAAGACTTGGTCATATTAACCTGAGTAGAATTCAAAGGTTGATAGCTGATGGACCCTTGGGTTCATTAGTGGTGGAAGATCTCCCAACCTGCGAGTCTTTCTTGGAAGGTAAGATGACCAAGAGGCCTTTTAAAGCTAAGGGGTATAGAGCCAAAGATGTATTGGAATTGGTTCATTCTGATTTGTGCGGTCCTATGTCTATCCAGGCTAGAGGTGGCTTTGAATACTTTGTCTCTTTTATAGACGATTATTCAAGGTATGGATACATTTACTTGATGCGCCGCATGTCTGAATGCTTTGACAGGTTCAAAGAATTCAAGGTTGATGTGGATAACCGTCAAGGTAAAAGTATCAAGACACTACGATCTGATTGTGGTGGCGAGTACCTCTTGGGAGAGTATAGGAGTTACTTATCAGAGGATGGGATTCAATCCCAATTGTCCGCACTTGGCACACCCCAGCAGAATGGTGTGGCGGAGCGAAGGAATAGGACTCTTATGGAGATGGTCAGATCGATGATGAGTTATTCTGGGTTACCTGATTCGTTCTGGGGGTTTGCTTTGGAAACGACAGCACACATTCTGAACTTGGTTCCATCTAAGTCAGTACCCTCTACTCCCACAGAATTATGGACTGGGCGAAAGCCTAGTCTAAGACATATTCAGATTTGGGGTAGTTCAGCACATGTGCTGAAGGGAGATGCTGGTAAGTTGGAATCTCGTACAGAAGTACGCTTGTTTGTTGGCTACCCTAAGGGAACGAAGGGTGGTTTGTTCTATAGTCCTAGAGATCAAAAGGTGATCGTGAGTACGAATGCCAGATTTCTAGAGGAGGAATATGTGATGAACCACAAGCCCACGAGTAGGATTGTTCTTGAGGAGTTGACAGGGGAAGTCCCGACTTCAGTACCACCGCTATAAGAGGAAATACCACAAGTCACTACACTGCGTGTCACTGAGCATACACAGGAGGCACCTCGTCATAGTGGGAGGGTTGTTAGACAACCAGAGAGATTCATGTTCTTGGGAGAGTCTTTGAACTTAGTCCCTGGTAAACATGAACCTGATCCCTGGACATATGACGAGGCACTCCAAGATCGAGATGTGGTATCTTGGCAAAGAGCGATGAATTCAGAGATAGAATCTATGGATTCTAATCATGTCTGGGAGCTAGTAGAACCACCTGATAGTGTAAAAACCATTGGATGCAAGTAGATCTGCAAAAGAAAGAGAGGAATAGATGGGAAGGTTGAGACCTTCAAAGCGAGGCTTGTAGCGAAGGGGTATATTCAGAAAGAGGGTATCGATTATGAGGAGATCTTTTCGCCGGTAGCCATGCTTAAGTCTATTCGGATTCTCTTATGCATAGCAGATCATATTGATTATGAGGTGTGGCAGATGGATGTCAAGACAACTTTCCTTAATGGAAGTCTTAAGGAAAACATCTACATGAAGCAACCAGAGGGATTCATTGCTAAAGGCAAAGAGCATCCTGTGTGTAAGCTTAATCGGTCCATTTATGGATTGAAGCAAGATTCGAGGTCTTGGAACATCCGCTTTGATGAGGTAATACAATCTTATAGATTTATTCAAAGTCATGATGAGTCTTGTGTATACAAGAGATGTGACGGAAACATAGTGGTATTTCTTGTACTATACGTAGATAACATTTTGGTGATTGTCAACAATATCAAAGTGTTATTGGGCGTAAGGGTATGGTTGTCCAAACAGTTTGATATGAAGGACTTGGGAGAGGTGGGGCACATCCTTGGGATCAAGGTTTTAAGGGATCGCAGGAAAAGGATGTTGTGCTTATCCCAAGCTTCATATATAGACACGATTATGGATCGTTTTAGCATGCAGAACTCCAAGAAGGGTTTTCTACTTTTCGGCATGGAGTTCCTTTATCTAAGGAGATGTGTCCTAGATCATCTAAGGAGATAGAGGAGATGAAGGTGGTTCCTTATGCTTCAGTAGTAGGAAGCCTCATGTATGCTATGCTATGTACGAGACCAGATATCTGCTTTGTCATGGGAATGGTTAGCATATATCAGAGTTATCCTGGACAGGGACATTGGACTGCGGTAAAGCATATATTGAAGTACCTGAGAAGGACTAGGGATTATATGTTGATTTACTGGGCAGATCAATTAGTCCCTGTGGGTTACACAGATTCTGATTTCCAATCAGATAGGGACAAAAGTAAGTCTACCTCGGGGTTTGTGTTTACTTTTGGAGGTGGAGCCATAGTATGGAGGAGTGTCAAGCAGAAATGCGTGGCGGACTCTACCATGGAAGCTGAGTATATGGCAGCCACTGAGGCAGCCAAAGAAGTTGTGTGGCTCAGGAACTTCCTGATGGACTTAGATGTGATTCCTGGTTTGCCCAGAACTATCACAATTTATTGTGATAATAATGGTGCAGTTGCAAACTCGAAGGAACCACGAGCCCATAAGGTGAGTAAACACATAGAGCGCAAGTACCACCTGATACGAGAAATCGTAAAGGAGGTAGAAGTAGCTGTCGCCAAGATTGCATCAGAGGATAACCTGGTGGATCCATTCACTAAGGCGCTTCCAGTGAAAGCATTTGATAGGCATGTGGAGGACATGGGGATCAGATGTATGGCAGTGTGATGACAGCATAGTCTTTTAGTATAGGTGGGAGATTGTTAGAATGTATACTGAAAGCCTAGCTCTTTTGTATGAACATTTTTATTTTGAAATAAGAATCACATGATCATTGTTTGCACTTCATATTTATTATATGTGTGCATATTATCTAATACTTTACATTGTAGATAACATGGTGTTTGGTGTGGCACAGAAGATCATGTTATCAGTCCCTTGTAGAATATAAGTAGAGGCTCACAACCAAGATGGTTTTGGACAAACCATTGGCATGGTTGTAGTGTAGCTTGGTATTGTTTTGTCTTGAACATAGAGTTACACTAGTACACTTAGGTTTATTGAGCAGGACCGACATAGAGGTGATTCAAATTATTGCTGACTACATAATTGAATCGGACCTCGGATATTATGTTGTACATGCTCTTAATCCCGATATAATAATGGGCACATGTACTTAGTATTTATTTCTTTGATTTACCAAAGGGTGAGATTTATATGGATTAAATCAATATGCCCGGTAAGTTGGGAAATGATATTATTTACATGGTGTGTCGTTAATTATAGGAGGAAACTGTGTCCTACATATTAGGTTGATGATGTCCCTTTGAGGAGCTCATAAGGTTCATCATGTAAACCCTGCAGGTTGACTTAGTCAACATGATGATAAGGTTGAGTGGTACTACTCGAGGAGTTAGATGTTAATTTATTGAGGGTCAGTAAATCAATTAATTGACGGACATTCGATATCTTAAAAACGGGGAGATTGATGTACAAATAATGTATGGAGCCCATATTAATTTATGGGGGTTGGTGAGGTAATTCAATGATGATCCTCTAGTGGAATGGAACATCATTGATGGATCAAGTTTGTGTGGTTCTGATCCATCGGGTGGACAAGATCCAACTCCTCCTCATGGTCCCTATCATAGCCTAATATAATCCTCATGAAGCCTAGATCCAATGATGGAAAACAAAACTCTAGATACGACGATGGAGATTAAATCTCTAGATCCGACGGTTGAGATTAAATCTCTAGATCCGACGGTTGAGATTAAATCCCTAGATCCGACGGTGGAGATTAAATCTCTAAATCTGACGGTTAAGATTAAATCTCTAAATCCGACGGTTGAGATTAAATCCCTAGATCCGACGGTGGAGATTAAATCTCTAGATCCGACGGTTGAGATTAAATCTCTAGAACCGACGGTTGAGATTAAATCCCTAGAACCAACGGTGGAGATTAAAACAAGGCTTAAGCCTAACTCTATAAAAGGGTGCTTAAGGTGGGCGGCAAGACGGTTGTAGGTTGGTTTTGGAGATTAGGGTTTTGCCTATCATAAGCTTGGGCGGCAAGAAACCCTAAGGAAAAAACCGTAAGGAGATTAGGGTTTGGTTTGGCGGCAACTATAGGAGAGGTTCTCTTCTTCTTCCTAGGGTGTTGCTGGCACCTACCTCTCTTCCCTCTACCTTGGTCTATGCTCAACCTATTCCTCTTCTCCTCTTCTTTTCCTCTTGGCTGGCAGCACAAAGGAGCTAGGGATTCTTCCCTTGTTCGGTTCCTTGGTTGGCCATCTTGTTCTCTCTATTCTTGGGGTCGGCGGCATCAAGCTTTTGTGGCTTGGTGGTTGGCTCAAGCAAGAAGGGAAGGAGAGTTCTTCTTTCTTTTGATTGAAGAAGATCTTGGAAGCTTCAACTTGTGGAGGATCTTCGCCCACACGAAGTCTACAAGGAGGTTAGGGCATACGATAGAAGATTGATAGGTATAAAAGTTTTATTATTGATCTTTGCATGTTCTTGTTAATATGTTTCTATGTGTTGATTATACATGTCTACATCCATATGTATTTGTATAATCATGGACCCCGAAGATAAACACAAAAACCGGCGATCCGTCCGTCGTCTATTCCGCGGCTAACCGACTAGAAGAGTTGTGTTGCTTGAACAACTAGTTTGTTCAAGCGATCGCTCAAGTCGTTAGCACGATGACGAATTGGTTGAGCTTAGGAAACTCATTCCATCCGGATTAGTTTTCATTAGTGAAAATTTTAATCTAGGGACATGGGAGCCAACTAGCCTCCGAGCAATGCCATCACACTTCCCCATCGGAAGGCACATAAGCCGAGATAATTGTCTTGGTACCGAGTAATGGTGAACACTTAGATGCAAATAGGAGTATCCTCCCCATCGGAGTCACTGCTTTTATTTGTAGGAACAAAAAGGAACCAACCATTAATTTTATTTGTCAAAAAGTTAGGTTGCCATGATAATAAATTTAATGGATGAAATCTCCTCTTACAAATATTAGAATTCGTATACGTCCACACTATCGTGGCATACGATATTCTCGATGTTTTGAGGAATCTATAATTTTTTGAATCAATAATGTTTTGATCTATGTGATTCTTAGGTTTTTCAAAATGACTTTCAACCCGCTTGCTGTGATACTAAAGGAAAATAAACTTACTGTACCCAATTATGTTGATTGGAAAAGGAATCTAGATATTGTCTTAACTGCTGAAGAGTACAAGTATGTACTCTTCGAAGAGTATCCTCCTAAGTCAACAAATGAGCTGGAAGTCCTTGGAGCTGAGATCGATGGGGAAACCCATGCCGATATCATTCTCTAATTTCTACAAGGATCGGTAGCCTTCGGAAATAACGGCACGCTCAAAATCATCTCTTTAAGGTGATATTGAGCTTAACTCAAATTTTGTTATTCAAAATGTTTTATTAGTAGAAAATTTTTCAATATAATTTACTTAGTGTAAGCCAATTGTGTGATAATAACTATAAGGTCATATTTCTAGAAAATGAATGCGTAATTAATACAAATGAAACTTCTAAAACAATTCTTAAGGGAACTAGAAATAACAACATTTACACTATTAACTTAACTAACTCCTCAACTAAGTGTCTTATGACACGGCAAGAGGAATCATGGTTGTGGCACCGACGACTCGGTCACTCACACCCAAGACTCATCCACAAGATGAGTCAGAGGTTTGCCTAACCTCAATAACTTGGATAATAAAATATGTAATGCTTGTCAACAAGGTAAACAATCTAGGACACAACATCAACTAACTAATCAAGAATGAACCAAAAGTGTGTTTGAGCTCCTACACATGGATCTATTTGATTCACATGGAGCTAAGTCACTTAATGGAAGTAAATTTTGTTTATTCATTATTGATGACTACTCTAGATTTACTTGGGTTAGGTTCATCAAACACAAAAGTGATACCCTAGATCAATTAATCAACCTATTTAAGTTAATAGAAAATCAACAAAACATTAAAATCAAAAGACTTAGGACTGATCGTGGTGGTGAATTCGAAAACCATAGGTTTACAGAATTTTGTAACCTAAATGGATACCACCATGAGTTCTCTTGCCCTAGAACTCCACAATAAAATGGCCTAGTAGAACGCAAAAATAGAACCCTACAGGAAGCCGCTAGGACAATGTTAAATGAGTATAACCTACTCGATAGGTTTTGGGCGGAAGCCGTGAGTACGACATGCTATGTCCAAAATAGGATCCTTATGGTAAAGAGGCACCTTAAGACCTCATACGAGATTTATCACGATAAAATACCTAACATCAAGTACTTTAGGGTATTTGGGTGTAAGGTACATATCCTAAACACTAAGGATTACCTAGGGAAATTTACATCCAAAACCACGACCGGAATCTTTCTAGGATACTCGACTACAAGCAGAGCTTATAGAGTATATAACCACGACACCCTTAGAGTCGAGAAGACTATCAATGTAGTATTTGATGAAGGACACGAACCTACAAAACCCTCGGAAACCCCAATTAGCAAGCCGATTCATACTAGAACCAACTCTAATCCGGAGATCAGGTCTAGTGTTAATCCTAACCTAAGTCAACCAAGTCACTCTATTGATCAAGTGATAGATGACTCCAACCAAACTAGAACTCAAACGAGTCATCCTATAGATCAAGTTGTAGACTCAAACCCAAATCCAACTAGGACTCAAACGAATCATCCTATCGACCAAGTGATAGGAGATCCAAGTCTAGGAGTTCGAACTAGAGCCTCATATAGAAACCTTAGTCAAATATCCTTGATTTCTAAAATTGAACCCAAAACTATTGACCAATCTCTTCTTGATCCCGATTGGATTATTGCAATGCAAGAAGAGTTGGCTCAATTCACTAGGAACAAAGTATGGGAATTAGTACCACCACCTAAAGATAAAACAATCATTGGAAAAAGGTGGGTGTTTAGAAATAAAATTGATGATAAGGGTGAAGTAGTTAGAAATAAAGCTAGACTAGTTGCTAAAGGGTTTAGTCAAGTCGAAGGTTTAGATTACAATGAGACCTATGCCCCAGTAGCTAGATTAGAGTCCATTCGAATGCTATTAGCATATGCAGCACATCGAGGATTTAAGTTGTTTCAAATTGATGTGAAATCTGCATTCTTAAATGGATACATTAAAGAAGAAGTTTATGTTAGTCAACCCCCTGGTTTAAAAAGTTTAGACAAACTCGATCATGTCCTTAGGTTAAAGAAAGCTCTTTATGGACTTAAACAAGCTCCTCGAGCATGGTATGAGAGACTTTCGATTTATCTTATGTCCAAAGGTTTTAACCAAGGTGTAGTTGACCCAACTCTTTTCATAAAAACCTTAGGTAAAGACATATTCATAGCCCAAATCTATGTAGATGATATTATTTTCGGAACCACCAACTCAATCCTACTAAATGAGTTCATTTCACTTATGGAAAGTGAATTTGAAATGAATTTAGTAGGCGAGTTAAACTTCTTCTTAGGTCTACAAATTAAACAAACTAAGGATGGAATATACCTACATCAACGCAAATATACTAGGGAATTAATTAAACGCTTTGGAATGCAAGATGCTAAAATTATTAATACCCCAATGGCAACTAATGTTAATATAGAAGAAGATGTAATTGGAAACCCAATTGATTTAAAATACTATAGGAGCGTAATAGGGAGTCTCCTTTACTTAACTGCAAGCCGACCTGATATCTTATTTGCAGTAAGTATGTGCGCCAGGTTTTAAACCTGTGCCAAGGAGTCTCACCTAACTCTAGTCAAGCGTATCCTTAGATATCTAAAGGGTACACTTAATGTCAATATTTGGTATCCTAGATCTATCGAGTTCGAACTAACCGACTACTCCGATTCGGACTATGCCGGTAGTAAGCTCGATAGATAGAGTACGAGTGGTTGTTGTCAACTTCTCGGCTCGAGTATAGTGAGTTGGTGCAGTAGGAAGCAACACGGTGTTGCCTTATCTACCACCGAAGCCGAATACATCGCGATGGGTGAGTGTGTCACTCAGCTTCTTTGGATGAAGCACACTCTCTGCGACTTTAAGTTAGACTTTACGAACATGAAACTCCACGTAGATAAAATTAGTTCAATTAATCTTACTAAGAATCTGATATGTCACTCTAGGACCAAACATATAGAGGTCAAACACCATTTCATTCGAGAACATGTGGCCAACGGAGCCATACAACTCGAATACGTCGAATTGAAGTCTAACTTAGCAGACCTATTTACTAAACCCCTACCCGAAGCCGAATTTAGTCTATTAAGACAAAAATTGGGCATGTGCATAGTAGAATAGGAACTTGCAAATTATATTTTCTTACTACTATTTCTTAATTTTCATTTTTATGGAACTAGCATAGGACATATCTTAGATATCATGCACCTATAGATTTAAGGAGCCAGTACATCTCACAACGCATAGGACTAATATGTTTGTGTACTTAGCCATGTAGATGGCCGTGAGATGTTAGGACCTTACTCCTGGTTCCAGATGTAGAGCTAGTGCATCGCTATGAACCACGGAGTATAATCATACATACTAACCGACTCTGTCCAGGATTGGTTGATCTTTCATATCAATCAAGTCAAATATGAGTCGAACATTTTATAGATGAACTTACTTTCAGTATATTATTTTCAAAATAATGTGGAACATTTTCAAATTAATACTTATTTTTTATTCCACACACACCCTCACTCTTTTCGATATATGGCAAAAGGGGGAGAAAAAGGCCAAAGTTAAGGGATATTTTTTTTATGGCCAAGGCTTAGTTAACTTGTTCGTGTTAACAAAACATAAAGGTTTACTTAACTTTAAGTTAACTTGTTAACAAAACGGAAGTAAAGGCCAAGGTTAAGAAATCAGTTTTTTGATTTCTTAACTTAAAACTTATTTTAAACACTATGGCCAATATTAAGTAATTGTGGTTACTTAATTCTTTTGTTTAGTAGCAAACATCAAGGGGGAGAGTTAAAACTCTTTCTCAAGTACTCACCCTCGGTCAAGGGGGAGGATTCCTCAAGGGGGAGCACTTGAAAAAAAAGTTTTTATATATTCCTGCTCATTCAAGCTTTTTTATACTCCTGCTCATTCATGCATATCTCTTGCTCATTTTGCTTAATGCACTTAATTTATTTTTCTTAACTTTGTATGTGGGTTTGCCATAAATCAAAAAGGGGGAGATTATTGGTGCAGTAGGCACCTAAGTCGAACCTGAGTTTTGATTATAGCAAACGATACTAAGTTAAGCTCATGTCATTATCTCACGAGCTGAATCGAGTGTACAGAAAATTGCTATAGCTGGAGCTGAAGGCTAGTGACACCCGGAGGAAGCCGCGGTGGTATACCGACACTCGAGTGACTTCGGAGGGAGCCGAAGGAATCAAGTGGAAGGCCGGAAGCAAAAGCGACATAGTAAGTATCGAGGTAAGCTCGAGTGAGTAAAGTGAAGTGAGGTCGTGTCCTTTGTACGGGGACGTCCTTAGGCGACGATCCAACCCAAGACTTCCCATGGAAGGTCTATGTTGAGATCGGACGGCAAGTGGCCGTCGAATTCACTTATATTTTGAGCTAACTCTTTATTGTAGTCAAAAATCCTGGCCATCAGTTCAACCGGCCAGTTCAACCGATGGTCAAAAACCAGCCTCGAGGAGTCAAGCTTTATCACCATTTTTCAAGGAGTTTTGTGCCCAATTCCTATTGGTTGAAGACCCATTCGATGAGGGGCTTAAAGGCTATAAAAGGAGGGCTTCTCCTTGGGGTTTTCATCATCTCTAAGTGCTCACAAACCTCCACAACTCTGTGATTTTCCGATGACTCTACGACGAAGTGCTGTCAACAACCCTAGTTTACTTTGTACTCTTTTAGTTGTTGATATTCTTATTTTGTCGTCTCTTTAAATATTGCGATTCCTTTTATTAATTGAGGTTTTCTATCATTGCACTTTACATTAATAGAAGAGAGGGTTTGTCTCTCTATCTTTTCTTTCGAAGTTTTTTTTTTGTAATCGTCAAACTCCTACCTCTAACGAGGAGGAGTGTTTTTAGTGAATTGCCCTCCGTGTGTGATCAAGGATCACTAGGGTCTTGGAGTAGTAGCCGAAGGCTACGAACCAAGTAAAAAAACATTTGTCTCATTTATTTATAGTTTATCTTTCCGCTGCAATTAACTGTCTACTTGAGTTTTAACGAACGAATTAAAAAAAAAGGTTTATCGCTATTCACCCCCCCCCCTCTAGCAATCCGCTTCGATCCAACAATAATATATGGAGCCCATATTATCATATGGGGGCTGGTGAGGTAGATCAATGATGATCCTTTAGTGGATTGGATCATCATTAGTGGATCGGACTTTATGTGGGCTTGATCCATGGGTGGCCAAGATCCAACTCCTCCTCATGGTCCCTATTTTAGCCTATTAACACCTCATGAAGCTTAGATCCAATGGATAGAAACAAAACTCTAGATCCAAAGGTAGAGATTAAATCTCTAAGATCCGACGGTTGAGATTAAATCTCTAGATCTGACGGTTGAGATTAAATCCCTAGAACCAATGGTGGAGATTAAACCAAGGCTTATCCCTAACTCTATAAAAGGGTGGACTAGGGTTGGCGGCAACATAAAGGAGAGGAAAGGGGGCTAGGGTTTGGGCGGCAAGAGCAAAGGAGGTTAGGGTTTTGGGTGGCAACAATTAAGGAAAGTTTTTATCTTCTTCTTCCTTTGGTGGCCGAAACCTTTCCTTCTTCTTCTCTCCTCGGTTTTGCCAGTGCCCAAGCTTCTCCCCTTGCTCTATGGCTTATGATGGATGAGTTTAGGGTTGCTTCCCATGGGCGGTAACCAATCCTAGTTGGGATAGAAATAGGAGTGGGGCTAGGGTTAAGTTTTGGGTGTTGGTGTTGGGCGGCAACAAGGGGAGGAGAGATCCTTTCTTCTTCTTCCTAAGGTTGGCCAGCCCCTCTTCCTTCTTCCCTCTACCTTGACCAAAGCTCAATCTATTCTTCTCCCCTTCATCCTTGGCATGAAATTAGGAGAGCTTAGTTTAGGGTTTGGGCGGCAACAAGGAGAAAGAGTGTTTTCTATTCTCTTCTCCAAGTGTTGGCCGGCGCCCATGCCCTTGTTGTTTCTCCTTTGGTTGGTTTCCATACTCCATGTTCTCTTCCTTGGCCGGCGGCAACATCGAGTTTATTGACTTGGTGGCCGGTTCTAGATAGGAAGATGAGTTTTGTTTTAGGATCTTCCTTTGTTCGGAGTGAACAAGGAAAGGAAGATTGGTGATCTAGGAGGCTTCATCTTTTGGTAGATCGTCGCCCACACGATGTCCAAAAGGAGGAAGGACATACAATAGAAGATCAAGAGGTATAACAAGAGGTATAATCTTGTTTATTTTGATTAGTGTTCTTTTGTATTATGTTTATAATTGCTTTTCAATTATATGCATGTTTTGTGTGGATGATTACTTGCTTGTATTTGTTTTTCAATTATGAGCATGATATAAATCTGTATATGGCTAAATAATACTTTGACCCCGAACATAAACACAAAAACCGGCGATTCGGACATCGTCTATTCCGCGGTTACTCGTAGAATAGAGGATGGTCGCTCGAACAACTAGTTTGTTCAAGTTACCTCTCTAAACGAATAGCACGATGATGACTTGGTTGTTTGGGCAATCCCTAGTGTCTAGGATTAAATTTTTTAATCCAGGGACATCGATGGGATCGCCATGAACAAACGATCGAGGTGAAGTCGGAAGAGAAGTTTCCCCTCACGGACTTGATAAGCAAAACCATTAAATTGGTATGAGAGCTTCCGGGGCAAAACCCCTACACTGAGTACCTCTTGGGAGAGTTTAGGAATTACTTATCAGAGGCTAGGATTCAATCCCAATTGTCTGCACCTAACACATCCCAGCAGAATGGTGTAGCAGAGCGAAGGAATAGGACTCTTATGGAGATGGTTAGATCGATGATGAGTTATTTTGAGTTGCCAGATTCGTTCTAGGGATATGCTCTAGATATGGCAATGTATATTCTGAACTTGGTACCATCTAAATCAGTGCCTTCTACTCCCACAGAATTTTGGACTGGGCGAAAAGTCTAGTCTAAGACATATTCGAATTTGGGGGAGTCCAGCACATGTGTTGAAGGAAGATACTAGTAAGTTAGAACCTCATACAGAAGTGCGCATGTTTGTTGGCTATCCTAGAGGAATGAAAGGAGGTTTGTTTTATAGTCCTAGAGAACAGAGGGTGATCGTTAGCACGAACGCTAGATTTCTAGAGGAAGACTATGTGATGAACCACAAACCCATGAGTAAGATTGTTCTGGTGGAATTGAAAGGGGAAGTCACTTCTTCAGTACCATCGGTACAAGAGGATATACCACAAATCACTGCACCGCATGTCACAGAGGATACACAGGTGATACTTCGTCATAGTGGGAGGGTTGTTAGACAGCCTGATAGATTCATGTTCTTGGGAGAATCTTCTGATTTGGTCCCTAGCGAACATGAACCTGATCCTTGGACATATGACGAGGCAATTCAAGATAAAGATGTGGTATCTTGTCAAAGTGCAATGAATGCTGAGATTGAATCTATGGATTCAAATCAGGTCTGGGAGCTAGTAAAATCACTCGATGGTGTAAAAACCATTGGATGCAAGTGGATCTACAAAAGAAAGAGAGGAATAAATGGGAAGGTTTAGACCTTCGAAGCGAGGCTTGTCGCGAAGGGGCATAGTCAGAAAGAGGGTATCGATTATGAGGAGACCTTTTCATCGATAGTCATGCTTAAGTCTATCCGGATTCTCTTATGTATTGATGCTCATATGGATTATGAGGTATGGCAAATGGATGTCAAGATAGCTTTCCTTAATGGAAGTCTTGAGGAAAACATCTATATGAAGGAACCAGAGGGATTCATTGCAAAGGGCAAAGAGCATCTCGTGTGTAAGCTTAATCGGTCCATTTATGGATTGAAGCAAGCTTCGAGGTCTTGGAACATCCGCTTTGATGAGGTAATCCAGTCTTATGGATTTATTCAAGGTCCGGATGAGTCTTGTGTATACAAGAGATGTGACGGAAACGTAGTGGTATTTCTTGTACTATATGTAGATGACATTTTTTTAATTGACAACAATGTCAAGGTGTTATCGGACGTAAGAGTATGGTTGTCCAAATTGTTTGATATAAGGACTTGGGAGAAATGGGACACATCCTTGGGATCAAGGTTATAAGGGATCGTAAGAAAAGGATGTTGTGCTTATCTCAAGCTTCATTCATAGACAGAATTAAGGATCGGAACTCCATGAAAGATTTTCTACCTTTCAGGCATGGAGTTCCTTTATCTAAGGAGATGTGTCCTAGAATATCTGAGGAGATAGACGAGATGAAGGCAGTTCATTATGCTTCGGTAGTTGGAAGCCTCATGTATGCGATGCTATGTATGAGACCAGATATCTGCTTTGTCGTGGGCATGGTCAGCAGATATCAGAGTAATCCAGGACAGGGACATTGGACTGCGGTAAAGAATATATTGAAGTACATGAGAAGGACTAAGGATTATATGCTAGTTTACCAGGCAGACCAATTACTCTCTGTGGGTTACACAGATTTCGACTTCCAATCAGACAGGGATAATAGTAAGTCAACCTCAGGTTTTTTGTTTACTTTGGGAGGTGGAGCCATTGTATGGAGGAGTGTCAAGCATAAATGCGTGGCGAACTCAACCATGGAAGCTGAGTATGTGGCAGCCTCTGAGGCGGCCAAAGAAGTTGTGTGGCTCAGGAACTTCTTGATGGACTTGGATGTGATTCTTGGTTTGCCCAGAACTATCACAATTTATTGTGATAATAGTGATGCAGTTGCAAACTCGAAGGAACCACGAACCCATAAGGCAAGTAAACACATAGAGCGCAAGTACCACCTGATACGAGAAATCGTAAAAGAGGTAGAAGTTGTTGTCGCCTAGATTACATCAGGGGATGACCTGGTAGATCATTTCACTAAGGCCCTTCAAGTGAGAGCTTTTGATAGGCATGTGGAGGGAATGAGAATCAGATGTATGGCAGTATGAGGACAACATAGTCTTTTAGTATAAGTGGGAGATTATTGGGATGTATACTGAAAAGTCTATCTTTTGTATGAACATCTTTAGTTTTGAAATATGACTCACATGATCATTGTTTGCATATTTATGGTTATGCATATTGTCTCATACATTACATTATAGATAACATGGTGTGTAGTGTCACACGGTAGATCATGTTATAAACTCCTTGTAGAGTATAAGTAAAAGCTCACAACCGAGATGGCTTTGGACAAACCCTTGGTATGGTTGTAGTGTGATTTGGTATTGGTTTGTCTTGACCATAGAATCACACTAGTACACTTTGTGTGTATTGAGCAGGACCGAAGAAACATGGTGGAGCAAAGATGGCAGGAGGAACTCAGGGAAGAGTGAAGAAGCCAAAAGGCAAGTGCTTCACATGTAAGCAGACTGAACACTGGAAGAAGGACTGCCCCAATGGAGAGCAGAACAAAGGTATATCTTTTGGTCTAGTCGTTGAAACATGTTTAGCGGTGCAATCTACTGGCACCTGGTGTGTAGATACGGGAGCCACTGATCATGTCTGCAACTCTTTGCAGGGGTTCCAGGAAACCCGATGACTTGATGAAGGGGAGATTACTATTTATTTGGGTGATGTCACGAAGGTGGCGGTTGTTGCAGTCGGAGATGTTTATTTATCTCTTGATAGGAATAAAGCTTTGGTTCTTAAAAATTGCCTTTATGTACCTTTATTTGGAAAGAATTTGATTTCAGTTTCTAAATTGTTTATGGATGGATATTCTATTTCTTTTAATAACAGAGTTGCTAGAAAAAGGAATTTGTTTATGGATGGAGATTATCTGTTTTGGTGCATTGATAGGAAATTTGTATACACTCGAACCAAAAGCTCCTAAAATGCAAATAGAAGTGAATAACTCATCTTCTAATTCCAATAAGAGAAAAGAACCTTCGAAGATGAACGAAATATCTTTGGTATCTAAGACTTGGTCATATTAACCTAATCAAAATTCAAAGATTGATAGCTGATGGACCTTTGGGTTCATTAGTGGTGGAAGATTTCCCAACCTGCGAATCTTACTTGGAGGGTAAAATGACCAAGAGGCCATTTAAGGCCAACGGGTATAGAGCCAAAGATGTGTTGGAATTGGTTCATTCTAATTTATGTGGTCCTATGTCTATCCGGGCAAGAGGTGTCTTTGAATATTTCATCTCTTTTATCAATGATTATTCAAGGTATGGATACATTTACTTGATGCACCGCAAGTCTGAATGCTTTGACAAGTTCAAAGAATTCAAGGCTGATGTGGAGAAATGTCAAGGTAAAAGTATCAAGACACTACGAACTGATCGTGGTGGTGAGTGTAGGGATGTATACTGAAAAGTCTATCTTTTGTAAGAATATCTTTATTATGAAATAAGAATCACATGATCATTGTTTGCATATTTTTATGGTTATGCAATATTGTCTAATATTTTACATGGTAGATAATATGGTGTGTGGTGTCACACAGGAGATCATGTTATCGGCCCCATGAAAAGTATAAGTAAAGGCTCACAATCAAAATAACTTTGGACAAACCATCGTAATGGTTGTAGTGTGATTTAGTATTGGTTTGTCTTAACCATAGAATCACACTAGTGCACTTTGTGTGTATTGAGCAGAACCGACTTAGAGGTGATTCGATTTACTGCTGAAGACATAATCGAATCGGACCTCAGATATTATTTAGTACATGCTCTTAATCCCGATATAATAACGGGCACATATACTTAGTACTCATCTCTTTGATTTACCAATGAGCGAGATTTATAGATTAAATCGATAGGCTCGGTAAGTTGGGAGATGATATTATTTATATGGTGTGCCATTGATTATAGGAAGAAACCGTGTCCTATATATTAGGATGATGATGTCCCCTTGAGGAGCTCATAAGGTTCATCATGTAAACCCTGCATGTGGACTTCGTCCGGCATGATAAAAAGGTTGAGTGGTACTACTCAAGGAGTTAGATGTTGATTAATTAATGGTCAGTAAATTAATTAATCGATGGACATTCAATATCTTAAACACGGGGAGAAAATGTACAAATAATATATGGAGCCCATATTATCATATGGGGGTTGGTGAGATAGATCAATGATGAACCTTTAGTGGATTGGATCATCATTAGTCGATCGGACTTTATGTGGGCTTGATCCTTGGGTGGCCAAGACCCAACTCCTCCTCATGGTCCCTAATGTATCCTATTAACACCTCATGATGCTTAGATCAAATGGATAGAAACAAAAGTCTAATATCCATTGGTAGAGATTAAATCTCTAAGATCCGACGGTTTAGATTAAATCTCTAGATCCGACGATTGAGATTAAATCCCTAGAACCAATGGATGAGATTAATTCATGACTTATCCCTAACTCTATAAAAGGATGGCATGGGAGTTGGCGTAAAAGACATTGAAGGAGAGCTAGGGTTTGGGCGGCAAGAAGGAATCCTAGTTGAGATAGGATAAGGATTAGGGTTTGGAGGCAAGGGTGGCACCAAATAAGGAAGGTATTCTTCTCTTCTTCTTCCTCTTTTGGCCAACATCCAACACCTCTCCAGCCTCTTTTCTAGCCTTGGCCAGCGCCCAAAAGCCCCCTTCTCCTTTTCCTTAGGTGGTGGAAACAAGATATAGGGCTTCCCTTGGTGTCTTGGTTGTTTTCCACCATCTTCTTCTTCACCTAGTTGGCCGGCGGCAAGGATAGTTTTAGTTCCTTGTTGGTTGTTTCTAGTGAGGAGAAAAACCTTTTTTCTATTCTTCCTCTTGCTTTGGAAGAGCAAGGAAGGAAGATTTGCGATCTAGGAGCTTCGACTTTTGGTGGATCATCGCCCACACGACGTCCAAAAGGAGGAAGGTCATACATTAGAAGATCGAGAGGTATACCTATTCTACTTTCTTCTTTTGTTTGTTGCTTGTTTTTGTTTTTCAATTATAAGCATGTTATAAATCTGTAAATGGCTAAATAATACTTGGATCCCAAACATAAACACAAAAACCGGTGATCCAAACATCGTCTATTCCGCGGCTACTCGTAGAATAGAGGATGGTCGCTTGAACAACTAGTTTGTTCAAGTGACCTCTCTAAACGAATATCACGACGATGACTTAGTGGTTTGGGCAATCCCTTTTGTCTAGGATTAAATTTTTTTAATCCGGGGACATCGAAGGGATCGCCATGGTCAAGCTACCGAGGTGAAGTGAGAAGCGAAGTTTCCCCTCACGGACTCGATAAGCAAAACCCTTCAATTGGTATCAGAGCCAAGGTTTCCGGTTTTGTGTGTTTAGGATTCGGTTAATTTTTATGCACTTTTTCATATATTATATGTGCCGGATAATAGTAGGATATGCATAGTTTAACTCTTTGTTTGCAGGCATAAGATCCGACTATTATGGCCATGTATGTGTATGTGATTGTATGTGTGTAAATATTTATTTTGTTGAATCCTCGGGGTTGACGAGGATAGTATTTAGTTTTTGGTAAATTAAATACGACATTGTTTATCCACTCTTTATTTTATTTTACTTTCGATCTAGATTTCATGTACACTCTCTCGTGGAGTATAGGATCGATGGATGTAAATTAAAATAGGTTTTAGTCTCGGCTCGAATCTCCGGATGGCTCGTACATAGCGTAGGAGGAGCGGACGAGATGGCGAAGCGACGGGAGACATATTGAAGACAAAAGTCATAATAGTTGGAAAATAATTTTATTTTTCATATTTATTGCTTTTTGTTTGATATGCATGTCGTAGGCAAGGAAAATTCCTCAATTTCAAATTACTAAGTGGGAGAGGGATATTTTTATAAATTCCCGTGGCCTCCATTACAATTTGACAAGTGATTCAAACAAACTTGAGAGTTGGCTCTGAGTGCCTTCCTCCCCATCGGTTGGGTTTGTTTGCGGATCACAAGGTCGAATATGATTATAGGAAATTATTAAGGAGCGTGTGTACTTGCCCATCGTAAGGCACATAACCTGAGATAATTAACTTATAAGGGATCGCAGGAAAAGGATGTTGTGCTTATCCTAAGCTTCATACATAGACACGATTTTGGATCGTTTTAGCATGCAGAACTCAAAGAAGGGTTTTCTACCTTTCAGGCATGGAGTTCCTTTATCTAAGGAGATGTGTCCTAGATTATCTGAGGAGATAGAGGAGATGATGGCGGTTCCTTATGCTTCGACAGTAGGAAGCCTCGTGTATGCGATGCTATGTATGAGACCAGATATCTGCTATGTCATGGGCATGGTCAGCAGATATCAGAGTAATCTAAAATAGGGACATTGGACTGCGGTAAAGCATATATTGAAGTACCTGAGAAGGACTAGGGATTATATGCTGGTTTACCGGGCAGACCAATTACTCACTGTGGGTTACACGGATTCTGACTTCCAATCTGATAGGGATAACAGTAAGTCAACCTCAGGTTTTGTGTTTGCTTTGGAAGGTGGAGCCATTTAATGGAGGAGTGTCAAGCAGAAATGCGTGGCGGACACCACCATGGAAGCTGAGTATATGGCAGCCTCTGAGGTGGCCAAAGAAGTTGTGTGGCTCAGGAACTTCCTGATGGACTTGGATGTAATTCCTTGTTTTCCCAAAACTATCATAATTTATTGTGATAATAGTGGTGCGGTTGCAAACTCGAAGGAACCACGAGCCCATAAGGCTAGTAAACACATAGAGCGCAAGTACTACCTGATACGAAAAATCGTAAAGAGAATAGAAGTTATTGTGGCCAAGATTGCATCAGAGGATAACCCGGCAGATCCTTTCACTAAGGCCCTTCCGGTGAGTGCTTTTGATAGGCATGTGGAGGGAATGGGGATCAGATGTATGGCACTTTGAGGACAGCATAGTCTTTTAGTATAATTGAGAGATTGTAGGGATGTATACTAAAAAGTCTATCTTTTGTATGAACATTTTTATTTTGAAATAAGAATCACATGATCATTGTTTGCATATTTTTATGGTTATGCAATATTGTCTAATACTTTACATTGTAGATAACATGGTGTGAGGTGTCACACAGGAGATCATGTTATCGGCCCCTTGAAAAGTATAAGTAAAGGCTCACAACCGAGATAGCTTTGGACAAACCATCGGAAAGGTTGTAGAGTGATTTGGTATTGGTTTGTCTTGACCATAGAATCACACTAGTGCACTTTGTGTGTATTGAGCAGGACCGACTTAGAGGTGATTCGATTTACTGCTGAAGACATAATCGAATCGGACCTCAGATATTATTTAGTACATGCTCTTAATCCCGATATAATAATGGGCACATATACTTAGTACTCATCTCTTTGATTTACCAATGAGCGAGATTTATAGATTAAATCGATAGGCTCGGTAAGTTGGGAGATGATATTATTTATATGGTGTACCATTGATTATAGGAAGAAACCGTGTCCTATATATTAGGATGATGATGTCCCCTTGAGGAGCTCATAAGGTTCGTCATGTAAACCCTGCATGTGGACTTCGTTCGGCATGATGAAAAGGTTGAGTGGTACTACTCAAGGAGTTAGATGTTGATTAATTAATGGTCAATAAATTAATTAATCGATGGACATTCGATATCTTAAACACGGGGAGAAAATATACAAATAATATATGGAGCCCATATTATCATATGGGGGTTGGTGAGATAGATCAATGATGAACCTTTAGTGGATTGGATCATCATTAGTCGATCAGACTTTATGTGGGCTTGATCCTTGGGTGTCCAAGACCCAACTCCTCCTCATGGTCCCTAATGTAGCCTATTAACACCTCATGATGCTTAGATCAAATGGATAGAAACAAAAGTCTAAGATCCATTGGTAGAGATTAAATCTCTAAGATCTGACGGTTTAGATTAAATCTCTAGATCCGACGGTTGAGATTAAATCCCTAGAACCAATGGATGAGATTAATTCATGACTTATCCCTAACTCTATAAAAGGATGGCATGGGAGTCGGCGTGAAATACATTGAAGGAGAGCTAGGGTTTGGGCGGCAAGAAGGAATCCTAGTTGAGATAGGATTAGGATTATGGTTTGGAGGCAAGGGTGGCACCAAATAAGGAAGGTATTCTTCTCTTCTTCTTCCTCTTTTGGCCAACGTCCAACACCTCTCCAGCCTCTTTTCCAGCCTTGGCCAGTGCCCAAAAGCCCCCTTCTCCTTTTCCTTAGGTGGTGGAAACAAGATATAGGGCTTCCCTTGGTGTCTTGGTTGTTTTCCACCATCTTCTTCTTCACCTAGTTGGCCGGCGGCAAGGATAGTTTTAGTTCCTTGTTGGTTGTTTCTAGTGAGGAGAAAAACCTTGTGTCTATTCTTCCTCTTGCTTTGGAAGAGCAAGGAAGGAAGATTTGCGATCTAGGAGCTTCGACTTTTGGTGGATCGTCGCCCACACGACGTCCAAAAGGAGGAAGGCCATACGTTAGAAGATCGAGAGGTATACCTATTCTACTTTCTTCTTTTGTTTGTTGCTTGTTTTTGTTTTTCAATTATAAGCATGTTATAAATCTGTAAATGGATAAATAATACTTGGATCCTGAGCATAAACACAAAAACTGGCGATCCAGACATCGTCTATTCCGTGGCTACTCATAGAATAGAGGATGGTCGCTTGAACAACTTGTTTGTTCAAGTGACCTCTCTAAACGAATAGCACGATGATAACTTGGTGGTTTGGGCAATCCCTTTTGTCTAGGATTAAATTTTTTTAATCCGGGGAGATTGAAGGGATCGACATGGTCAAGCTACCAAGGTGAAGTGGGAAGCGAAGTTTCCCCTCACGGACTCGATAAGCAAAACCCTTTAGTGAGTACCTCTTGCGAGAGTTTAGGAATTACTTATCAGAGGCTGGGATTCAATCCCAATTGTCTGCACCTGGCACACCCCAGTAGAATGCTGTAGCAGAGCAAAGGAATAGGACTCTTATAGAGATGGTTAGATCGATGATGAGTTATTCTGAGTTGCCAGATTCGTTCTAGGGATATACTCTAGATATGGCAATGTATATTCTGAACTTGGTACCACCTAAATCAGTGCCTTCTACTCCCACAGAATTGTGGATTGGGCAAAAGCCTAATCTAAGACATATTCGGATTTGGGGGAGACCAGCACATGTGCTGAAGGCAGATACTGGTAAGTTAGAACCTCGTACAGAAGTGTGCATGTTCTTTGGCTATTCTAGAGGAACAAAAGGAGGTTTGTTTTATAATCCTAGAGATTAGAGGGTGATCGTTAGCTCGAACGCCAGATTTCTAATGGAAGACTATGTGATGAATCACAAGCCCACGAGTCACTGTACCGCGTGTCACATAGGATACACAGGTGATACCTCGTCATAGTGGGAGGGTTGTTAGACAGCCTGATATATTCATGTTCTTGGGAGAATCTTCTGATTTGGTCCCAGGCGAACAAGAACCTAATCCCTAGACATATGACGAGGCAATTCAAGATAAAGATGCGGTATCTTGGCAAAGTGCAATGAATGCTGAGATTGAATCTATGGATTCAAATCAGGTATGGGAGCTAGTAGAACCACCCGATGGTGTAAAAACCATTGGATGCAAGTGGATCTACAAAAGAAAGAGAGAAATAGACGGGAAGGTTGAGACCTTCGAAACGAGGCTTGTCGCGAAGGGGTATACTCTGAAAGAGGCTATCGATTATGAGGAGACCTTTTCGCCGGTAGCCTTGCTTAAGTCTTTCCAGATTCTCTTATGTATTGCTGCTCATATGGATTATGAGGTAAGACAGATGGATGTCAAGACAGCTTTCCTTAATGAAAGTCTCGAGGAAAACATCTATATGAAGCAACCAGAGGGATTCATTGCAAAGGGTAAAGAGCATCTTGTGTGTAAGCTTAATCGGTCCATTTATGGATTGAAGCAAGCTTCAAGGTCTTGGAACATCTGCTTTGATGAGGTAATCCAGTTTTATGGATTTATTCAAAGTCCGGATGAGTCTTGTGTATACAAGAGATGTGACGAAAATGTAGTGGTATTTCTTGTACTATATGTAGATGACATTTTGTTAATTGGCAACAATGTCAAGGTGTTATTGGACATAAGGGTATAGTTGTCCAAACAGTTTGATATGAAAGACTTGGGAGAATTGGGACACATCCTTGGGATCAAGGTTATAAGGGATCACAAGAAAAGAATGTTGTGCTTATCTCAAGCTTCATACATAGACACAATTATGGATCGTTTTAGCATGCAGAATACCAAGAAAGGTTTTCTACCTTTCAGGCATGGAGTTCCTTTATCTAAGGAGATGTGTCCTAGAACATCTGAGGAGATAGAGGAGATGAAGGCAGTTCCTTATGCTTCGGTAGTACGAAGCCTTATGTATGCGATGCTATGTACGAGACCTGATATCTGCTTTGTCGTGGGCATGGTCAGCAGATATCAGAGTAATCCAGGATAGGGACATTGGACTGCGGTAAAGCATATATTGAAGTACCTGAGAATGACTAGGGATTATATGCTAGTTTACCAGGCAGACCAATTACTCCCTGTGGGTTACACAGATTCTGACTTCCAATCAGACAGGGATAATAGTAAGTCTACCTCAGGTTTTGTGTTTACTTTGGGAGGTGGAGCCATTGTATGGAAGAGTGCCAAGCAGAAATGCGTGGCGAACTCCACCATGGAAGCTAAGTATGTGACAGCCTCTGATATGCCCAAAGAAGTTGTGTGGCTCAGGAACTCCTTGATGGACTTGGATGTGATTCCTGGTTTGCCCAGAACTATCACAATTTATTTTGATAATAGTGGTACAGTTGCAAACTTAAAGGAACCACGAACCCATATGGCAAGTAAACGCATAGAGCGCAAGTACCACATGATACGAGAAATCGTAAAGGAGGTAGAAGTTGCTGTCGCCTAGATTGCATCAGGGGATGACCTGGTAGATCCTTTCACTAAGGCCCTTCAAGTGAGAGGTTTTGATAGGCATGTGGAGGGAATGGGAATCAGATGTATGGCTTTATAAGGACAGCATAGTCTTTTAGTATAAGTGGGAGATTGTTGGGATGTATACTAAAAAGTCTATCTTTTGTATTAACATCTTTAGTTTTGAAATAAGAATCACATGATCACTGTTTGCATATTTATGGTTATGCATATTGTCTCATACATTACATTGTAGATAACATGGTGTGTAGTCTCACACGGTAGATCATGTTATCAACTCCTTGTAGAGTAAAAGTAAAAGCTCACAACCGAGATGACTTTGGACAAACCATTGGTATGGTTGTAGTGTGATTTGGTATTGGTTTGTCTTGACCATAGAATCACACTAGTGCACTTTGTGTGTATTGAGCAAAATTGACATAGAGATGATTCGATTTATTGCTGACTACATAATCGAATTGGACCTCAGATATTATATTGTACATGCTCTTAATCCCGATATAATAACGAGCACATGTACTTAGTATTCATTTTTTTGATTTACCAATGGGCAAGATTTATAGAGTAAATCGATAGGCTCGGTATATTTGGAAATGATATTTTTTATATGGTGTGTCGTTGATTAAAGGAGGAAACTGTGTCCTATATATTATGATGATGATGTCCTCTTGAGGAGCTTATAAGGTTCATCATGTAAACACTGCAGGTGGACTTGGTTCGGCATGATGATAAGGTTGAGTGGTACTACTCATGGAGTTAGATGTTGATTAATTAATTGTCAGTAAATTAATTAATCGACGGACATTCGAGATCTTAAACACGGGGAGATAAATGTACAAATAATATATGGAGCCCATATTTGCTTATGGGGTTTGGTGAGGTAGATCAATGATAATCCTCTAGTGGAATGGATTATCATTAATGGATTGGACTTTATGTGGGCTTGATCCATTGGGTGGCCAAGATCCAACTCCTCCTCATGGTCCCTATTGTAGCCTATTAGAACCTCATGGAGCCTAGATCCAATGATTGAAAACAAAACTCTAGATCCAACGGTAAAGATTAAATCTCTAGATCCGACGGTTGAGATTAAATCTCTAGATCTGACGGTTGAAATTAAATCCCTAGAACCGATGGTGGAGATTAAAACAAGGCTTAAGCCTAACTCTATAAAAGGAGGGATTAGGGTGAGAGACAAGAGCAATTTTGCGGCAAGGAGCGGTTAGGGTTTTTGGCGGCAAGGAGCTTGGAGGTTGGGCGGCCACAAATTAGGAAATTTCTTTCCTTCTTCTTCCTTAGGTGGCTGGCGCCCATCCTCTTCTCTCCTCTCTTTGGCCGGCATCCAAAGCTCTTCCTTCTCTTCTCCTTGGCCCGTGGAAACAAGGGTTAGGGTGATTCCTTGGAGCTCTTGGCCGGCGCCCACCTTCCTCTCTCTTTAGGTCAGCGGTAAGCTTCAAGTTGGGAGCTTGTTGGTTGGTCCTAGATAAAGGAGAGTTTTGTTTCTTATTCTTCCTTTTGTTCGGAGTGAGCAAAGAAAGGAAGATTGGTGATCTAGGAGGATTGGACATTTGGAAGATCGTCGCCCACACGACGTCCAAAAGGAGGAAGGACATACAATAAAAGATCGAGAGGTATAACGCTTGTTTATATTCTTTTGTATTATGTCTATAATTGTTTTTCAATTATATGAATGTTGTATGTTTTGTTTATGGCTAAATTTACTTGGATCCTGAATACAAACGCAAAAACCGGTGATCCGTACATCGTCTATTCCGCAGCTAATCTAGAATAGAAGTTGGTTGGTTGAACAACAAGTTTGTTCATGTGACCACTCTAATCGAATAGCACGACGATGAAACGGTAGCTTGGGTAATCCCTCTTGTCAAGGATAAATTTTTTTTATCCGGGGATGTAGAAGGGATCACCATGAACAAGCGACCGAGTTGAAGTGGGAAGCGAAGTTTCCCCTCCCTTCAACTAGTATCAGAGCTTCGGTTCCACAAAACCTTCAAAAGGAACCGTGGTGGTCGGGCGACATCGAGAGGACTTCGAAGGGAGCCGAAGACCTCAGGTGGAGACCGGAAGCAAGCCTTCAAAGGTAAATTCTGAGGTAAGCTCGAGTGAGTAAAGTGAAGTGAGGTCGTGCCCTTCGTACGGGGACATCCTTAGGTGACGATCTGACCAAGACTTCCCATGGAAGGTCTATTTCGAGATTGGACGGCAAGTGGCCATCGAATTCACTTATATTTCGAGCTAACTCTTTATTGCAGTTGAAAATTCTAGCAATCTATTCAACCGACAAAGGATTTGTTCAACTGCTGAGCCATCAGTTCAACCGGCCAAGGATCAGTCCAACTGTTGAGCCATCAATTCAACCGGCCAAGAAATCAGTTCAACCGTTGGTCAAGGATCAGCTTCAAGATGAGTCAAAACTCATCCCTTTCTTCAAGGGCGAGGTGGCCATTGATGTAGGATCTTGATGCGCTCAAGGAGGGGACTTCTAGGGCTATAAAATAAGGTACATTCCTCACAATTTCATCAATTCTAAGTGCTCCAAATTGCTCCCGTAACACCGTGACTCTCCAACAATTCTACGACGGCGAAGTGCTGCCGAAACACCGACGACCCAAGCTCAAGCTTCAACTCCTCAAGTCATCGGTAATACATAAAGTCATCTACTCAGTATATTCTTTTTAAAGTTTATATTTCTAAAGCTTTAATTGTAAAGAGGAGAGGGGGAGTGTCCCTCTACCTCAAGGTTTTTGTATCTTCTTGTACTCGTTCACTCCTACCTCTAACGAGGAGTATTATAGTTGATTGCCCTCCGTACATGGTCTAGGACCGTTAGGGCCTTTGATTAGCAGCCGTAGGCTATGAACCAAGTAAATTTCTTGTGTCTTATTTTACTTTCCGTTGCACTAAACTCGTGTCGTTATCGAACGAAAAAGAAGAATTTGTTTTGCGCTATTCACCCCCCTCTAGCACTCAAATCGATCCAACAATTGGAATCAGAGCAGGGGGAGCTACAATTTGGTGAAACCACCAATCTAGCAATTTCTTACAGAGTTTTTTTTATTATTTTTGGTTTTGTGAGATTTTCATTTAAATTAAATTCATTCTCCTACACTACTAATCCAAGACGAAAGCCTTGGTACATTTTGGTTGTTTTTGTTTTTGCGAGGTACTCATTTTCTTTCTTTTGTATAAATGGCCCATCTCGAAGGGTTTAGCATCGTCAGACCTCTGTTTTACATTGGAGAAGACTTCTGTTATTGGAAGGGTCAGATGGAGTTCTTCTTAAAGACCCAAATCAAGATGTGGATCGTAATCCAAACCGGATTCACGCTTCCTACTAATGAAGTGGGTGAATCATTGGATTACGATCAATGGACGAACGCCATGAAAAGACAAGTGGAAGCCGATGCCAAGGCGACCCAAATCTTACAATGTGGCTTGTCCAAGGAGGAGTTAAACCGCATCGGCCCCTTCATTAGCGCAAAAGATTTATGGACTAAATTCATAGAGCTACATGAAGGAAACGACGACGCGAAGGTATGTAAGTGTGATTTGCTTTTCAATAAGTTGTATAACCTTAAGATGCAGGAACACGAGACGGTGACACAACTACATGCTCGTATTCAAGACATCGTCAATAGTTTGCATGCCATCGAAAAAAAGGTCGAAAATCGACACCTTATAAGGTATGCCTTAAATTCTTTTCCTAGGATTACCTTGTGGGCATCCATGGTTGATGCCTACAAGGTTTCTAAGGACCTTTCAAAACTTAGACAAGACAAAATGTTTTCGGATTTCAAACTTCACGAACAAACTAACATGGTCCGGGCCGAGAGAGGTGTTGCTATACTTGTAGGACGAAGAAGAAAGGAGAAGAGAAAGCCACCTCCCGAGCAAGAAAATGGATCCAAACCCGAGGACGAATCCGAATCCCAATCCGAAGAGGAGGCCGCAATAGTCAACATGGTGCAGAGAATAGTTCGACAAGAAAGAAGGCAATTGAAGAATGAGAACAAGGAATAATTCAAGTCAAGGAGGCGGCCAAAGAAAAAGGGAGCAAGGAAAGCCTTCCATGCAACTTGGGACAACGGAGAAGAAGGCGTCGACATAGCTTACATGGCAAGACCGAAGGAGTCTGAGTCGAATCCGAAGTCGAGCCAACTACAACTCCGACTCCGACCCCGAAGCCTACTTCGAGAAGAAACTCAAAGCCAGACTGAAAGAAAAAGTAAAGGTTAGTTGTTCTTTAATTAGTACTTTGTATCTTACAATTAAAATATTTACTAGGAAATTAGCTAAGTCTGAGTCTAGGGTCCAGTCCTTGCTTGAGGAGGTTGAAACCCTCAAGCAAGAGGCCACCCTAACCTCTTCGACTAGTCAAGTTCAAGAGGAGGACTCAACTCGAGTTGGAAATCTTGAAGAAGAGAACTCTCTCTTGAAAGGTCAAGTCCAAGACCTCGAGGCTCGGTTGGACAAGTTCTCAATGGGGTCCAACAATCTTAACCGACTTCTTGGAACTCAGAGAGCTTTGTACAACAGAGTTGGACTCGGGTTTAGTCCAAAGACTACGAATAGATCATATTTGTCTATCATAAATCGTAGTCATAAACGAGTCCAAGCTTGAGTCCCTAAAACTCTATTAAACTCACATATAAGGACCAACAAGTATTGGATTCCCCAGGATCAAGTTCATTATTTGAATAAACCATATTGGTTCAATGGTCCAGGGGGAGCTAATACCAAAATAGTATACCCGATAACTTAGCATGATCAAACTTTGATTTTATTTTTTAGAACAGCTAGATAGGATAAGTAGTCAGTCAACTCTTGACAACATAGTATCAGGACGCGGCGAGATGATAGTACGTTAGAGAAACAAAGTCTCGTGTATTCGAGCTAGATAAGGCATATCTAGCTTGGTGCACTTGACCAAGTGGAGCTAGCTGAAGCTACCTCGCCGTATCCTAAACTAGTTATACCAAGAAGAATTCTTAAGTGACTCAAGTTATCATTTTCCTGAACTTGGCTTTGTCTAAGGAAGTGGTTGTTGTTCCGATCAAAGAAGGCCCCTGTGCCTCGCCACGACCTGGAAGCCAATTTCTCGAAAAGGTGACTTGACGAGCTTAGGGTTAAATCTAAATCTAACCTAAGGTTGACTAACTTTAATTAAGATCAAATCATCTCACAAAACTTATAAGGTGAACAAATCCTGAGACACATAGAATGGAGATGATTAAGGAACAATTTTAATATACATAACCTTTTCAAAATGCTATCTATTTTTTACTATTACGCTTAGACGAATAATTATAATCGGCCAATGTTAACTATAAAACTCTCTAGGCCAAAATTTAGAACCCCCTAACACTCTTATACCTTATATACTTGACTAAGGGGGAGAGCAAACTAACCCTAAGGGTTATAAATCTTTAAAGTTTTTCTTGAAACTAAACTTATAAGTATTTTGAAATTCAAAACTATCTTTCAAATACTTTTATTATTGGTGCAGAGGAATATACCTCGAACCGATGAACTTAACCAATTCGCGACGCATGCTTGGACTCATACTCATTTTTTTTAATGCCTGCTATAATATTACGTTTTTAAAAAACTCCTAACCTTGTTTTTTATTCATGGAAAAAGGGGTAGAAGAGCGTAAGTTAAGGGGGAGTAACAAAATTTAAATTTGAAAAAGTAAATTATTTCTTCTAAAACTCACCTTAACTTTGTGTCAGTTTGTCATAGGATCAAAAAGGGGGAAATTATTAGTGTAGGGGCACCAGATAATCAAACCTATGTTTTGATTATGAAAAAGACACAACGTCAAGGTTATTTTGTTATCTCACGAGCTAAATCAAGTGTGCAAAAAGTTGCTAAGCTAAGACGAAGATCAGTGACACCCGGAAGGAACCATGATGGTTGGGCGACATCGAGAGGACTTCGAAGGGAGCTGAAGACCTCAAGTGGAGACCGGAAGCAAGGCTTCAAAGGTAAATGTTGAGGTAAGCTTGAGTGAGTAAAGTGAAGTGAGGTCGTGTCCTTCATACGGGGACATCCTTAGGCGACGATCCGACCAAGACTTCCCATGGAAGGTCTATGTCGAGATCGGACAGCAAGTGGTTATTGAATTCATTTATATTTCGAGCTAACTCTTTATTGCAGTCGAAAATTCTTGCAATCAGTTCAACTGGCCAAGGATCAGTTCAACTGCTGAGCCATCAGTTCAACCGGCCAAGGATCAGTTCAACTGCTGAGCCATCAGTTCTACCGACAAAGAAATCAGTTCAACCATTGATCAAGGATCAGCTTCAAGATGAGTCAAAACTCATCCCTTTATTCAAGGGTGAGGTGGTCATTGATGTAGGATCTTGATGCGTTCGAGGAGGGGACTTCTAGGGTTATAAAATAAGGTCCATTCCTCACCATTTCATCAATTCTAAGTGCTCCAAATTGCTCCTGTAACACCGCGACTCTCCAACAACTCTACTACGATGAAGCGTTGCCGAAACACCGACAACCCAAGCTCAAGCTTCAACTCCTCAAGTCGTCGGTAATACTTAAAGTCATGTACTCAGTATATTCTTTTTTAAGTTTATATTTTTGGAGTTTTAATTGTAAAGAGGAGAGGGGGTGTGTCCCTCTACCTCAAGGTTTTTGTATCTTCTTGTACTCGTTCACTCCTACCTCTAACGAGGAGGAGTATTATAGTTGATTGCCCTCCGTATATGGTCTAGGAACATTAGGGCCTTGGATTAGCAGCCGTAGGCTGTGAACCAAGTAAATTCATTGTGTCTTACTTTACTTTCCGCTGCACTAAACTCGTGTCTTTATCGAACAAAAAAGAAGAATTTTTTTTGCGTTATTCACCCCCTCCTCTAGCGCTCAAATCAATCCAACAGAGTTTAGGAGTTACTTATCAGAGGATGGGATTCAATCTCAACTGTCTGCACCTGGTATACCCCAACAGAATGGTGTGGCAGAGCGAAGAAATATGACTCTTATGGAGATGATTAGATTGATGATGAGTTATTCTGAGTTACCAGATTCGTTCTAGGGGTATGCTCTGGAAAGGACAATGTATATTTTGAACTTGGTACAATCTAAATCAGTACCTTCTACTCCCACAGAATTGTGAACTTGGCGAAAGCCTAGTCTGAGACATATTTGGATTTAGGGTAGTCTAGCATATGTGCTGAAGGGAGATCCTAGTAAGTTGGAATCTCGTATAGAAGTGCGCCTGTTTGTAGGCTATCCTAGAGGAACGAAAGGTGGTTTGTTCTATAGTCCTAGAGATCAGAGGGTGATTGTTAGCATGAATGCCCGATTTTTAGATAAAGACTATGTGATGAACCACAAGCTCATCAGCAAGATTGTTCTAGAGGAATTAAGAGAGAAAGTCACTACTTCAGTACCAACGGTACAAGTGGACATACCACAAGTGACTACACCGCGTGTCATAGAGGATACACAGGTGATACATCGTTGTAGTGGGAGGGTTGTTAGACAACCTGATATATTTATGTTCTTGGGAGAATCTTCTGATTTTGTCCCTGGCGAACATAAACCTTATCCTTAGACATATGACGAGGCACTCCAAGATAAACATGCGATATCTTGGCAAAGGGCGATGAATTCTGAGATAGAATCTATGGATTTAAATAAGGTCTAGGAGCTAGTAGAACCACCCAATGGTGTAAAAGCTATTGGATGCAAGTGGATCTACAAAAGAAAGAGAGGATCAGATGGGAAGGTAGACACCTTCAAAGCAAGGCTTTTTCAAAAGGGTATACTAAAAAAGAGGGCATCGATTATGAGGAGACTTTTTCGTCGATAGCCATTCTTAAGTCTATCCGATTCTCTTGTCTATTGCTGCTCATATGAATTATCAGGTTTGGCAGATGGATGTCAAGACAGCGTTCCTTAATGGAAGTCTTGAAGAAAACATCTATATAGAGCAACCAGAGGGATTCATTGCAAAAGGCAAAGAGCATCTTGTGTGCAAGCTTAATCGATCCATTTATGGATTAAAACAAGCTTCAAGATCATGGAACATCTGCTTTGATGAGGTAATCCAGTCATATGGATTTATTCAAAGTCCGAATGAGTCTTGTGTATACAAGAGATGTGATGGAAACGTAATGGTATTTCTTGTACTATACATAGATGACATTTTGCTCATTAGCAACAATGTCAAAGAGTTATCATACGTAAGGGTATGGATATCTTACAATTTGATATGAAGGACTTAGGAGAAGTGGGACACATCCTTGGGATCAAGGTTATAAGGGATCGCAAGAAAAGGATGTTGTGCTTATCTAAAGCTTCATACATAGACACTATTTTAGCTCGTTTTAGCATGCAGAACTCCAAGAAAGGTTTTCTACCTTTTCGGCATGGAGTACATTTATCTAAAGAGATGTGTCCTAGAATGTCAAAGGAGATAGAGGAGATGATGGCGGTTCCTTATGCTTCGGCAGCAGGAAGCCTCATGTATGTTATGTTATGTACGAGGTCGAATATCTGCTTTGCCTTGGACATGGTTAGCATGTATCAGAGTAATCCAGGACAGGGACATTTGACTGTGGTAAAGAATATATTGAAGTACCTGAGAAGGACTAGGGATTATATGCTGGTATACAAGGCAGATCAATTACTCCCTATGGGTTACAAAGATTCTGACTTCCAATCAGATTGGGATAACAGTAAGTCTATCTCGGGTTATGTGTTTACTTTGGGAGGTGGAGCCATTGTTTGGAGGAGTGTCATGCAGAAATGCATGGCGGACTCCACCATGAAAGCTGAGTATGTGACAACCTCTGAGGCAGCCAAAGAATCTGTATGGCTCAGGAACTTCTTGATGGACTTGGATGTGATTCCTAGTTGGCCCAAAACTATCCCAATTTATTGTGATAATAGTGGTGGAGTTGCTAAGTCGAAGGAACCACGATCCCATAAGGCAAGTAAACACATAGAGCGCAAGTACCACCTGATACGAGAGATCATAAAGCGAGGAGAAGTTGCTGTCGCCAAGATTGCATCAGAGGATAACCTGACAGTCCTTTCCCTAAGGCCCTTCCAGTGAGAGATTTTGATAGGCATGTGGAGGGAATGGGAATCAGATGTATGGCAGTTTGATGGCAGCATAGTCTTTTATTATAAGTGGGAGATTGTTGGGATGTATACTAGAAGCCTAGCTTTTGTATGAACATCTTCTTTTGATATAAGAATCACGTGATCATTGTTTGCATTTTATATTTATGCAAGTTGTCTGATACTTTACATTGTAGATAACATGGTGTGTGGTGTCACACAGAAGATCATGTTATCAGTTCCTTGTAGAGTATAAGTAGTGGCTCACAACCAAGATGGTTTTGGACAAACCAAGATGGCATGGTTGTAGTGTAATTGGTATTGGTTTATCTTGACTATAGAATTACACTAGTACACTTTGTGTGTATTGAGCAGGATCGATTTAGAGGTGATTCAATTTATACAGACTATATAATTGAATCAGATCTCATATATTATGGTGTACATGCTCTTAATCCTGATATAATAATGGGCATATGTACATAGTATTTATTTCTTTGATTTACCAATGGGCGAGATTTATGTGTTAAATCGATAGACTTGGTAAGTTGGGAAATAATATTTTTTACATGGTGTGTCATTGATTATAAGAGGAAACCCTATCCTATACACTAGGATGATGATGTCCCCTTGAGGAGCTCATAAAGTTCATCATGTAAATCCTGCAGGTGGACTTGGTCCAATATGATGATAAGGATGAGTGGTACTACTCATGGTGTTTCATATTGATTAGTGAAATTGTTAGTAATTTAATTAATTAATAGACATTCGATATCTAAAACACGGGGAGATATTTTGTACAAATAATATGTGGAGCCCATATTTAATTATGGGGGTTAGTGAGGTAAATCAATGATTATCCTCTAATGGAATGGATCATCATTAATGGATCGGGTTATATGTGGTTCTGATCCATTGGGTGGCCAAGATCCAACTCCTCCTCATGGTCCCTATTGTAGCCTATTATAAATACTCATGAAGCCTAGACCTAAAAGAGAAGTGGTGGACATGGAGAGGCTTGGGCAACAAGGGTTAGGGTTTTCCTTCTATGGCCGGCGGCAACAAGAGGAGAGCTAGTGTTTTTCCTCCCTTTCTTTCCCTTTGGCCGGCGCCACCCTCTTCTTCTCCTAGGGCTGGCGGCAAGAGGAGCTAGTGTTTAGTCCCTTCTTCCTTTCTTTGGTCGGTGCCTCCCTGTCCTTGTCCTAGGGCCGGCGGCAAGAAAAGCTAGGATTTAGTCCCTTCTTCCTTTATTTGGCTGGTGCCTCCCTCTCCTTGTCCTAGGGCCGGCGGCAAGAGGAGCTAGGGTTTAGCCCTTTCTTCCTTTCATTGGCCGATGCATCCTTTCCTCTCCTTAGGGCCGACGGACACCAAACTTGGAGTTTGGTGGTCAGCACAAGCAAGGAGAATAAGGGAAGATTTTCTTCCCTTGTTAGGAGTGAGCAACGAAGGGAAGATACATGGTCTAGGAGGCTTCAATTCTTGGAAGATCATCGCCCACACGACGTCCAGAAGAGGATAGGAATACAGTAGAAGATCAAGAGGTAAAACAAAAGGTATAATCTTGTTTAATTTTGTTTCTTGTTCTTTTGTATTTTGTATGTTGTTAATTGACATGGACCCCGATCATAAACACAAAAACCGGCAATCCATACATCATATATTCCGCGACTAATCGAGGAAATGGGTTAGGTTGCTTGAACAACAAGTTTGTTCAAGCAACCGCTCAAATCGAATAGCACGATAATGAATCGGTTTCTTGGGAAATCCATCTCCATCTGGATTAGTTTTACTTAACAAAATTTTAATTTGGGGGCGTGAGACAAGATCGCCATGCACAAGGGACCGAAGCGAAGCGAAGAAACAACCTCTTGCCTTCAAGAGGATGACCGGGTTGTTCCTCCTTGATTCTCCTAGGTTTCGATATAGAGGCTTTCTCCCCTTATATCGACTAAGAAAAGTAGGATTATAACCAAGATGCAATTATCATTACGCTTAGCTATCATAAACTGCAAATATAATCAAAGAAAGTAGATATATATTTGAACTAGCATGTCCAACTTACATATGTTACTCCCTAATCCTATAATCGAGAGATCTACTCCATAGATATGAAAAAACACGCACAAGACATTGTATCCTTAAACATTACAATTCAAATAGAAAGTAGACAATAAAATATATGCCTTAAATGCTTTCTAGAGATGTCGTGGCTACTTTCCTATGTGTTGGAGTGCAATCCCGCCCTCAAGCCTCTTTTCCTTCTCCTCGTTGCGAGCCTCTGATGCTTTTTAGGGCACCTCTTTCTCATCCCAGCCATCGAGCCTCGCCTTTTAGGTTTAGACGTGTTTTCCCTTTTATACGAGTTAAACTAGCTTTTCTTAATTGCCTAAGGAAACTGATCTTCATAAGTTGCGATGGCACCACACGATCGTGTGGATTCCACACAGCCCGTTTTGTGGGAGTCTAGAAATCGTGCCTTGGGTTATGCGTCTGGAAAAGACACGACCATGTGAAATTTAAACTATCGATCGTGTCTTCCTCTGGAACTCTTGGTGGATGCCATCTTTTCGTCCAAAGCATGTCTGTGTCTTGGGGACATGGTCAAAGCATGCTTGGCTTTCTTGAGCATCATTTATGTACCCTTTTGCCTCCAAAACGCCGATCTGCACGTAAAAATAGTAAAAAGTAGATCTCCGGACTAGAAAATAGTAAATAAGTACAAAATAAGGGAAATATGCAAAAAAAAAAAAAGAGTATGAAATGCAATGAGATGTGTGCTAAAACTACTTCTAAAACCCTATATGATTTGCACACATCATGGGCCACATATTTTATTGCATTTTTCTTATGTTGTTTCAGTAGTTCTAACTTCATGTTTCCTAGGTCTAGTTGTTGTTTTTATTTCTTCATTTATCCTATTTTTTTATACATGTAGTTTTGTCTTAGGTTTCTTTAAGCACATAGTTGTTTGTTCATATAAGTTGGATCAGTGATTTTTTTTAAAAATCTTGATAATATGTTTCTATGTCATAGGTAGTTTATTTTTTCTTATCTTTTGGTTCTTTATTTTGAGATTCTATAATGAATGCTCTCAATTTCTCCCTTGTTAGCATTTATTTTCACTTACACACATTGAAAATTCTAAAAGGGATAACCTTATAGTATTTTGGAATCCATAGGTGACTCTAGATTAGCATTTTAGTCACTGGAGATGATCAGATATTGTAATCCCAAAAAAACATATATTGAGGGAGAGTATCTGTTGGGATTGATCCGTGAGGGGAAACTTCGCTTCCCCTTCACCTCGGTTGCTTGACCATGGTGATCCCTTCGATGTCCCCGGATTAAAAAATTTAATCCTAGACAAAAGGGATTCCCAAAGCAACCAAGTCATCGTCGTGCTATTCGTTTAGAGAGGTCACTTGAACAAACTAGTTGTTCAAGCGACCATTCTCTATTCTACGAGTAGCCGCGGAATAGACGATGTCCGGATCGCCGGTTTTTGTATTTATACTCGGGATCCAAGTATTATTTAGCCTATTTACAGAAATATAACATGCTTATATTTTGAAAAAAAAACACAATCAATGAATAAAAGAGATAGAAGAATAGTTATACCTCTTGGTCTTCTAATGTATGACCCTCCTCCTTTTGGACGTCGTGTGGGCGACGATCCACCAAAAGTCGAAGCTCCTAGATCGCAAAACTTCCTTCCTTGCTTTTCCCAAGCAAGAGGAAGAAGAAACAATGTTTTTCTCCTTCAAAAACTCAACCAACAAAGAACTATAGAAGTTCTTGCCGCCGGCCAACTAGAAGGAGAAGAAGATGATGGAAAACTACCAAGACACCAAGGGAAACCCTATATCTTGTTTCCACCACCTAAGGAGAAGAGAGGGGAGTGTTTTGGGCGCCGGCCAAGGGCTGGGAAGGGCTGGAATAGCTGCTGGACGTTGGCCACAAGGCAAGGAAGAAGAAGGAAAACTTGCCTTATTTGGTGCCACCCTTGCTTCCAAACCCTAACCCTAATTCCAATCCTATCTCAACTAGGATTGCCCTATTCTTGCCGCCCAAGCCTTGCTCCCTCTCAATGATGTTATCCACGACCACTTCCCATGCCCTCCTTTTATAGAGTTAGGGATAAGTCATGAATTAATCTCCTCCATTGGTTCTAGGGATTTAATCTCAACCGTCGGATCTAGAGATTTAATCTCAACCGTCGGATCTTAGAGATTTAATCTCTTCCAATGGATCTTAGTGTTTTGTTTCTATCCATTGGATCTAAGCATCTTGAGGTGTTAATGGGCTACATTAGGGACCATGAGGAGGAGTTGGGTCTTGGCCACCCATGGATCAAGCCCACATAAAGTCCGATCCACGAATGATGGTCCAATCCACTAAAGGTCCATCATTGATCTACCTCACCAACCCCCATATGATAATATGGGCTCCATATATTATTTGTACATTTTCTCCCCGTGTTTAAGATCTCGAATGTCCGTCAATTAATTAATTTACTAACCATTAATTAATCAACATCTAACTCCATGAGTAGTACCACTCAACCTTTTCATCATGCCGGACCAAGTCCACCTGCAGGGTTTACATGATGAACCTTATGAGCTTTTCAAGGGGACATCATCATCCTAATATATAGGACACAGTTTCCTCCTATAATCAACGACACACCATATAAATAATATCATCTCCCAACTTACCGAGTCTATCGATTTAATCTATAAATCTCGCCCATTGGTAAATCAAAGAGATGAGTACCAAGTATATGTGCCCGTTATTATATCGGGATTAAGAGCATGTACTAAATAATATCTGAGGTCCGATTCGATTATGTAGTCAGCAATAAATCGAATCACCTCTGTGTCGGTCCTGCTCAATACACACAAAGTGCACTAGTGTGATTCTATGGTCAAGACAAACCAATACCAAATCACACTACAACCATTCCGATGGTTTGTCCAAAGCCATCTCGGTTGTGAGCCTTTACTTATACTTTACAAGGAGCCGATAACATGATCTCCCGTGTGACACCACACACCATGTTATCTACAATGTAACGTATTAGACAATATTGCATAACCATAAAAATATGCAAACAATGATCATGTGATTCTTATTTCAAAATAAAGATGTTCATACAAAAGAGCTAGGCTTTCAGTATACATCCCAACAGTATCATGGGTGGAAATGGTTAGGTGCCCGACTGAGTTAGGTTATTGAAGAAATACGTAACAATTTCTCTCGATACCGAGCACACCTTTCAGACTTTATGCTAACTCTAGGGAGTGATCCTCGCTTAGAGAAGGTAAGTGCCTAAAAGCCAGAAACCTTAAAGAAGCTATAGGATGATGACTAGACTTAAATTGGAATGTGAACCCCTTGGGAAACTTCTTGGCACATGCACGGAAAGCTAACCTAGTGAACTTAGAGAACATATCTATTTTCTTTGATTGAAAGTACCACTTGATAAGTTTTAGTAAACATGCTAGGTATTAGAACACATCTTTTGAAATCCATGACACTAAGGTTTGTTTGAGGACAAGCAAAGACTAAGTCTGGGAGATTTTGATGTGTGGAAATCAAATTGGGGTTTAGGAGTAGTTTTAACACACATCTTATTGTATTTCGTGGTTGTTTAATGCATATTTGTATTACTTTGCACTTATTTACTATTTTCTAGTTTGGAGATCTACTTTTGTTACTTTTATGTGCAGGATGGAGTTTTTGGAGCTAATGGCATGCCAAACGAAGCAAAAGGAAAGAATAGTGTGCTCTAGCCATGTTCCCGAGACACGGGCAAGCTTCGAGATGAAAAGATAGCATCCTTACGACCCTCCAAAGGAAGACACGACTGGTCGTGTGAGATCGACATGGTCATTCCTTTTCCTGAATGCTAAGTTTTGGTCACAATTTCTAGCCTTCCACATGGTTGGTTGTGTGGAATCGACACGACCATGTGGCGGAGACGTAAAATAGGGAAATCCAGTTTCATGGGAAAATAAGGAAAGTTAGGTTCACTCCTATAAAAGGTAAGGCATGCCTAACCCTAAAGGAGGAGGCGAGACTACTGGGACAACATGGGGGGCCCTAAAAAGCACCGAAGGCTCGCAAACGGGGAGAAGGAAGGCGACTCAAGGTCGGTAACAATGCTCCAATCCACTAGAAGGCTGTCAAGATGACTTTACAAAGCAAACAGGGCATATATTCTTGCATTCGATTACTGTTTGGATTGTAATGATTGATAAACAATGTCCTGTGTTTGTCTTTCCAAATTTATGGAGTAGAAACTTTGATTCTAGGATTAGGGAGTAGCTTGTGCATGTTGAACATGTAGAACAAATATATTTGCATCCCTTTTGAATTATATTTGTGATTCATGTTATTTAGTTTGATGATAATTGCATCTTGGTTTTATTTCTACAATGCTTAGTTGATATAGAGGTAAAAAGCCTCTGTATTGAAACCTAGGAGAATCAAGGAGGGACCGAATGGTCATCCTCCCTCTTGAAACCTTAGAAAATATGGCGTGAAAGAGTAGGACATGAAATATAGTCCACTTATTCATGGGGTACATAGGACATCTTAGAACTCTATGAATCTAGTCTATCTAGGGGTTGCGAAGTAGGAGAAATCATCTCAGTGGTTGTGGGACCTGTGACAAGGGCAATCTAGTGACAACAACCTCCTAAGCTCTGTGGATCCGAAAGGGATACTCCAGAAGATTAGGTAATTCCCGTGCAGAAGCAAAAGTTTGCCGGGATTACAATTGATGATCCTCCCGCAAGACCATAATTAGAGAACATAAGGGTATAAATCGATAGCATGTTCAATAGTGAACAAGTGAAACCAAAATCCTAGAATTTCTTAATCGACCTTGAGCACACCCCTTCTCTTTCTCCAAGTGACACCATACTTGAGCCTGCCCACAACCAACTACTTTAACTCATAAAGAATTACTTCGAACGATTAACGTTCACCAGACATCCCAATAATTGAATCTCAGTCCCAGTGGGATCGATATTTATTATTACTTGACAATAACCATGCACTTGTGGTAGTTGAGCGCTGACCCGGTCCTTATCCTTGTGGTTGAGGGCTTTGGTCAGCACGCATCAACATTCTGCCTGCTTCCAGAGCCATTTCCTTCCCGACTCAGCACTCTGCCTGCTTCCTGAGTCACCTTCTTTCCCACTCCCGACACTCTGCCTGCTTTTCGAGTCATTTTCTTACCAACTTAGCACTCTATATACTTTCCGATTCGCCTTCTTTCCCACTCAAACATTGTGTCTGCTTCTTGAGCTATTTCCTTCCTGACTCAATACTCTGCTTGCTTCTTGAGTTGTTTCCTTCCCGACTCCGCACTCTGCCTGCTTCCCAAGTCACTTTCTTTCAAACTCGACACTCCCAACACTTAGCCATATTATTGCAATATCATTAGCCACACCCCTCCAAAATAGTTAGACTAATCATTTTTTCTGACATTAGTAACGTGGATGCACCATTTCCTCACTTCCACTTATTCACTCCCTAGATACCGTGTCTTTCCCTTTAACTTGACAGTACCCAGATGACTCCTACCCATTCATGGGCCTCACCTTTTAACTCCATTTTTGGGTTGCAATAACCGCTCTTTATCCATTTTACTTAGATGGAGTATGAATTTATGATATCCTACAAGAGGGCCCAACCCATCGACATTCTAGGGTATAGTATTTTAATGCCTGAGCTCCATATGCCCCACATTTTTGTCATCACTTTCGTCGTCTTCCTCCTTTCCTCGATTTTAAATTCCTTGCCCTACTCGATAACCCTAGTTAGTAGGTATTTCATGTTGGTTCAATCGGCCCAGGTCACGATTGACCAGACTCAAGCAGTATTTTGATGTTTGACAAAATGTATGACAAAGTAATTGTCGTGGTATGTCCAAGTCTTGTGTACTTGGCATTGGGAAAGTCCAAATGTGTAGCCTTGTCATGGAAAGTCCAACATGGAGTTGGCAAGGAAAGTCCAAGTGGGTAGCAATGGTCACGTAAGTTCAAGTGTGTAGCATTGGCGGTGAAAGTTCAAGCATGTGTCTTGGCATGGAAACTCCAACATGGTGTTGGCATGAGAAAGTCCAAGTGTGTAGCTTGGCATGGAAAGTCCAAGCATGAGTCTTGGCATTGGGAATGTCCAAGTGTGTAGCATTGGCATGGAAAGTCCAACATGGAGTTGGCATAGAAAGTCCAAGTATGTAGCCTTGGCAGGGTAGACCCGGGTAGCATGACAATAGCTAAGGGAAGCACCTGGAGGCTAGCGTATGGATGAACAAGTCATAGAGGACTTAGAGGGATCCGAGAGGAGTGAGGCTGGTGGATATGGCTAGAAGGCTTAGGTCTAGGCTAAGGGTGGTCTACTGGGTTAAACCTCATTGTTGAGGTTGTTGGATCGAGAAGCGTCGCTAGAGGGGGGTGAATAGCGATCGTAAATCTTTTCGAAATTTCATTCGAGTAGATAATTAAATGAGTAAGAGCAGCAGAAAATAAAGAGACACGTTTATTTTTACATGGTTCACAACCCAGCGGTTGCTACTCCAAGGCCCTATCGGTCCTAGACCACGTACGGAGGGCAAAGCACTATAACATCTCTTCCTCGCTGGAGGTAGGAGACAACGATCACAAAACCGAATGTACGAGGATGAGGCAACAAGCTTACCTCACCTCATTACGAATAAAAACAACGAATACAATATCAAAATATATTACTAGATGCTGCTGCCGACGAAGAAGATCTGATCTTGTTGTCGCGTCGGCGTTATGACGGTGTTGGAGCGTTGGCGTTGTAGGAGCACTTGATGAATAAACTTGATGATGTTTGGAGTTGGAATCCACCCCTCCTTTTATAGATTTTAGCCTCTGAATATGTCTCCTCTTTTTTCGGAACAGATCACGAAGTTGTATAATTTTTATCGTGAAGTGGTCGTGTCAAACCTTATCCATTTTGACCTAGTGTAAAGGTTGATTCGTCACCATCAGTTGACTGATGACTCCCATCGATCGACTGATGAGCATCAGTCGACTGCCCAATGGCCAGTAGTCGACTGCCAGCCTGGCCACTTCCCTACAGTAAGAGGTTAGCTCAGAAAATGATAAATGCGACGGTTTCTAACCGTCCGATCTCGACCTAGACCTTCCACAGGAAGTCTTAGTCGGATCGCCGCCTACGGTCATCCCCGTAAAGAGGACACGACCTTACAATCTCTCACTCACACGAGTTTTCCTCAATACTTACCTTGTAGCTCTTGCTTCCGGCCTTCCACTCGATTCCTTCGGCTCCCTCCGAAGTCACTCGAGTGTCGCCCGACCACCACAACTTCCTCCGGGTGTCGCTTTCCTTCATCTCTAGCTTTAGTTCTTTTCTGCATACTCGATTTAGCTCGTGAGATAACGATGTAAACTTAACTTTGTGTCTTTGCCATAATCAAAACACAGGTTCTATTATCTGGTGCCCCTGCACCAACAGAGGTGTATCAGTCAATTGGTATTCTTACTAGTCAAACTGTTGTGAGTCGATTGGCGATCGACTGCGGCTATGTTGCCTTGGTAGTCGACTGCTAGCTTTTGGCCGTCAAGCCTTGAGTAGTCGACTTCCATGGGGGGCAATCGATTGCTAGTCTTGGTCGCGAGCACATAAGTCTCGGTAGCCAACTGATTAGTCGGCTACGAGGTTGGCAATCTACTGATGGTTATGGCAGTCGACTTCCAGTGTATCTGTTGGCTGGGATGTCAATGTGGATTAATCTATTGTGAAACAATGGCTATAGGTGTAGTCGACTGCTAGGCGTGAAATCAGCTCGATGCAGGTTATAAAAGGAGCTCGAGATGGAGGATTTTGTAGCGACTTTTGGGGAGATTTTGAAGGGGAATTGCTACTTCATTCTAGACTTTCAAGAGTAAACCAAAGCAAGCAACAAGCAAAGTGTTCAAAGCAAGTGTTGTAAAGTGTTTCTTTACTTGTATTTCTTAGTGTCTTTGTATTCACTGATATCTTGTATATTACTATTGTAATTTCTTGTATGATATTTCTCCACCTCCGACGTGTTGTCAAGAAGGAGATTTGTTAGTGGTGTGTGCATCACTAGAGCTCATTGAGCTTGTCCCGTGGAGTAGGAACCCTAAGGTTCCGAACTACGTATATTCTTGTGTATTTTGTGTGCTTGTGATTTCATTTATACTTTATTATTATTTCCTCTGTGTATTAATGAGTATTGTAGACAAGCATGCAAGCATGATCAATTTCCATCGACCCACATTCAAAGGCTATTCAACCCCCCTTCTAGACGGGCCATCGATCCCCTATAAGTGGTATCAGAGCAAGGCTCTTATCATCGGACTCATCGCCTAGATAAGCACACCAAATGGCCGACATCAAGATCCATCCACCAAAATTTGAGGGAGACTTCTCATGGTGGAAGAAAAGAATGGAGGTATTTTTCAAAACCAATTTTGATATGATGCTAATAATTAAAAATGGTTTCGAGGTACCTAGGGATGAAGACAATAAGCTCATAGAAAAATCAAGATGGACCGAGGAGCAACGGAAACAATTCAAGACAACCATTAAGGTAATGAAAATGTTAATAAAATTGATACCTTACGATATTTTGTCTAGATTAGCGAGCTATGGGGAAGCTAAGGAGTTATGGGATAAGTTGGTCAAATTCCACGAAAATCCCAAAATGGCATGAGTAGAGAAGGAAGCCGAGGAAGAATGTTCATCGGCTCAAGAATGTGAGAATTCAGAGGTTGAGAAGGAGTCAACATCTGGATTGGTAGAAGACGTGGAAGAATTGGAGGAAGCATCCACCTCCGGGAGAAGAGGTGAACAAGCTCAAAAGGATTCCACCACCACCCTAGGTAACTCAAGGATGTCAGTGCCCCCACTAGGAAGAGCAAGGAGCATGTGGTGTGCTTCAAATGCCATCAAAAGGGACATTATAGGAGCCAATGCCCTAAGGGAAGACAAGCCTCCAAGGTCAAGGAAGGAGCATCACATGTAGGGGAGCATCTAAAGCAAACCCTAAGGTATCATTTATTCATGCACCTTCAAGTTCTAAAGTTAAAAAGCATACTTTTAATTCACTTGCAATTGTGCATAATCATAAGGAGCATGCTAGAAGCAAAAACCAAATACTATTGTTTAGGTGCCAAGTATGTTGATTTATCTAAGAACAAACCTAAAAATAATAACCCAAGAAAAATCCTACCTAAGGAAACCATTAGGAAGGTAGAGAACCACCTAGGTATGAATCCCAAAAATCATAGGCATATGCCTAGTAAGTGCCATCCCCAAAGAATAAATAAAAATTCAAAATTTGGAAAATTAGAGTTAGACAACCAAACCTTGAGATCAAGGCTTGAGAAACTAGAAAAGACCTTTAGGGAAATGTAAAATCAAAGTCAAGGGTCAAAATCTAGGTCCTAGGAGACAAGAACCATCTAGGGGCAAGAAAGGTTTGGGTCACAAATCTAAGCCCAAGGAGACCTACCACAATGTTCCATTTGATTATGGAATTAAATCTAGGTCTAGGAAACCCAAAGTTAATAGGGAAGTCATCCCTAAGATTAACCATGGTGTGTGTCTAGTGGCCAAGGGTTCTATAAAACCTAGGAGGATCACTAAAAAGGTTACTAGGGAGGCAATCCCTAAGGTAAACCTTGACAAGACCACAATGACCAAGGCTACCGAGCCAAAAAGGGTCATTATGAGGGTATCTAGGGAAGCTATCCCTAGCGAATACCGACTTAACCCAAGGATATCCAATAGTTATTGGGTTCCTAGGAGCGTGATCCATTCATGTTAAATGGGTTAGGTTGTGTCAACTTGAATTAGTAAGGTAGTTAACATAACCAGAGCAAAGTTGACAATTTAGGTCATTTCCAAGGTAATGGGGTACTTGAAAATAAGTATGAATTTGAATCCTAAACGATTTTAGGATGTGCCAATAAATTTAAGAAGTTTGAAAAATTTATCTAATTGGCACAATTTAGGTCTTAGAGGTCATGGTCTACCATTTTGGGTTTTTGGCATATTTGGGAGATAAATGGTAATATGGAAAAAATGAATTTAATCATAGCAAATGATAACTAATACTAAAATTTAGGTATTTTTATACCTTTACCTTTTATTTGACATACCTTGTTTGTCATTGCCATGTCATGATATCATAAACATTGAACTTTTCAATATTTTGAACTTTGTATCAATCTCACTAATTTATGGGTATTTTATTTTTCAACTATTTTTCACCCATACTGATTGTTATAAGTATTATATATATGAATTTTCGTAATTTTTTGATATATGTATAATTACTTATGAATTTCCGAATTTCATTTCTGAATTCTAATATTTGCATATTGCATAAATCAGTCGACTCCCTTGGATGGCAGTCGATTGGCCTTGGATGTCAGTCGACTGGCCTTAAGGGCAGTCGACTGGTAGCTGACAAAGTCGATTATAAAGTGTTGATTTCGGGTAAACAAGGTATGTTTAACCCATGTTTAGCTATTTCTAGGTTGCCTAACTGCTCCTAACCCTAGGATATGATTTGAAAGCATTGGAAGGGTGAAAATCCATTGGATATGGATTAGGAGAGTTGTTTAGGGTGTGTATCCAATTTTAAGGGAGGTGAAAGTTCAATATTGAATCTTTGCCCTTAAATTTGATTGGTTAGTGTTCCTATAGGCTTAGGGACTCTCCAAGAACATTGTTGGTGCAATGGTCAAGGGGGAGCAAGCCTTTAGGGGGAGGTTATCCATCATGGGATGATGAATGTGTTTTTCCTCATGAGAGGAAGAAAGAGGATTGCCTCTAATTTAGTGATATGGGACTTATCACTAAGAAGAGTGAAGGCATCATAGTTGTTTTTGGACCAAGGAGGAGATTATAAGATCTCATTGGGATATGAGACATTGACACCCTTGGGGAGAGCCTTTTTGATGTATGTCAAAAAGGGGAAGATTGTGAGACCAATTTGGGACAATTGGTAAGATTTATTAATTTGGGATAATTGAGTTAGGTTTCCTAACTCAAAGGTTTTGTGGCTTTTGTCAAACATCAAAAAGGGAAAGATTGTTGGTGTAATTGGCCCAGGTCACGATTGATGAGACTCGAGTTTGACTCGAGTGGTATTTTGATGATTGACAAAAAGTATGACAATGTAATTGTCATGGGAAGTCCAAGTCTTATGTACTTGACATTGGGAAAGTCCAAGGGTATACCCTTGGCATGGAAAGTCCAACATGGAGTTGGCATGAATAGTCCAAGTGTGTAGCCTTAGACATGTAAGTCCAAGTGTGTAGCCTTGGCGGTGAAAGTCCAAGCATGAGTCTTGGTATGGAAAGTCCAATATGGTGTTGGCATGGGAAAGTCCAAGTGTGTAGCCTTAGAATGGAAAGTCCAAGCATGGGTCTTGGAATTTGGAAAGTACAAGTGTGTATCCTTGGCATAGAAAGTCCAACATGGAGTTGGCATGGAAAGTCCAAGTATGTAACCTTGGCAGTGTAGACCCGAGTAGCATGACAATAGCTAAGGAAAACACCTGGAGGCTAGCATATGGATGAACAAATCATAGAGGACATAGAGGGACCCGAGAGGTGTGAGGTTGGTGGAGGTGTCTAAAAGGCTTAGGTATAGGCTAAGGGTGGTCTACTGGGTTAAACCTCATGGATGAGGTGTATCAGTCAACTTGTATTCTTACCAGTTGAACTACTGTGAGTCATTGGCAATCGACAGTGGCAGCGTGGCTTTGGCAGTCGACTGTCAGCTTTGGGAAGTCAATTGGCCTCGAGTAGTCGACTACCATGGAGGGTAGTCGATTGCTAGTCTTGGTCGCGAGCACATAACTCTTTGTAGCCGACTGATCAGTCGGCTACGAGGTTGGTAGTCGACTATTTGTAATAACAGTCGACTGCCAATGTATCTGTTGGCTGGGATGCCAACGTGGATTAAGCCATTGTGAAACAATGGCTGTAGGAGCAGTCGACTACTAGCTTTGAGCAGTCGACTGCTAGGCACAAAATCAGCTCGATGCAGGTTATTAAAGGAGCTCGAGATGGAGGATTTTGTAGCGACTTTTGGGGAGATTTTGAAGGGGAATTGCTGTTGCATTCTAGACCTTCAAGAGCAAACCAAAGCAAGCAACAAGCAAAGCATTCAAAGCAAGTATTGTAAAGTATTTCTTTACTTGTATTTCTTAGTGTCTTTGTATTCGCTTGTATCTTGTATATTCCTATTGTATTTGCTTGTACAAGGTTTCTCCACCCCGATGTGTTGTGGAGAAGGAGATTTGTTAGTGGTGTGTGCATCACTAGAGCTCGTTGAGCTCGCCCCATGGAGTAGGAACCCTAAGGTTCCGAACCATGTATATTCTTGTGTATTGTGTGTGTTTGTGATTTCGTTTATACTTTACTATTATTTCTCCTGCATATTAACAAGTATTGTAGACAAGCATGCAAGCACGATCGATTTTCATCGACCAACGTACAAATGTTATTCAACCCCCCTTCTAGTCGGGCCATCGATCCCCTACATTTCACTCTTGATTCTTTTTTCCAGCACCAAGAAGCTCCTCCTTCTCAAAACCCTAGCAAAACTCCTTGGTTCGAAACCACCCCCATGCACATAGATGCTACCCATTACTTTCGCAATGTCAAAGCAATGTATATTGATAAGAGCATTAAATGTTTCTTTGCCTCATCTAATCAGTGACCCCATCGTCTCCCCCACACCACAACTTCTCCTAGACCAACTGAAAAATTGTCTCTGCCTACCCATCTCATTTATCTATTTTGAACTTCTAGATTTTTACAAAATAACTATAAATCAGTTGGCCCCCAACACTTTTGAATCCTAGTAGGCATGGTTATCATTTTTAAACACCTAGGGTTCTCTCTATCCCCGCTAATGTTCCATAGCCTATTTCAATTGAGGTCATCAAATGTTGAGGTATTTTATTTTGTTGGCCGCCCTGACTATCAATTCGTTTGGAATATGCCCTTGTCACACAAGGGTTGGAAAGAACTATACTTTCTTGCCTGCCTCCCTACCCCTCTACCGTAATCGGAAACCTGGCGAACAAACATTCCGGATCTCCCCCCCCCCCCCAGGAGTGTCAACTAAAATGCCATTTTGCTGAGGTCGAGATAGTTCTTCAAGACCACCAATGTAACTCTGACCTATTTCTGGATGCTCACCTCCTAGGCCACTTTAGATTGTCCCCCTTCATTCTGGACGATACCATTTTGATAGATGTTGTGTTATTATTAGTCTTTTTGTGATATAAAACTATATTAACAACTAATGACTTATAACTTTTTTCCTTGTTGCAAATGACCTAATGCAGAAGAGAATGCTCAACGTATAGGAGACTATGGAAGAGAAAGGGAAAGGAAAGCATAAATGGGTGAAGTCTTTGTTGGGAATTGCTTCCCCCCTCGGTCGCTTGTGCATGGCAATCCCATCTACATCCTCGGATTAAAAAAAAATTAATCCAAGATGATGACGGATTACCCAAGCAACTGATCCATCATCGTGATATTCGATTAGAGTGGTCTCTTAAACAAACTTGTTGTTCAAGCAACCTAACTCTTATCCTTGATTAGCCGCGGAATAGATGATGTACAGATCACTGGTTTTTGTGTTTATCTTCGGGATCCAAGTAAATTAGCCACATGCAATTACATACATAATACAAAGAAACAAAAGGAAATCAAAACAAGAATTATACCTCTTGTTTACCTCTTGGTCTTCTATCGTATGTCCTATCCTCCTCTTGGACGTTGTGTGTGCAACGATCCTCCAAGAGATGAAGCCTCCTATATCTCGTTCTTCTCTTCCTTGTCCACTCCAAACAAAGGGAAGAATACTCGATACTTCTTCTTCTATCTACCGCCGACCACCAGCCACCAAGCTTGATTATGCCGCCGGCCAAGGATGTTGGATCAAGAATCGTCGCTAAAGGGGGGGGGGGTGAATAGCGAGCGTAAATCTTTTTGTTCGTTCATCCAATATACGAGTAAGCACAGCGGAAAAATAAAAATACACATTTATTTTTACTTGGTTCACAACCTAGCAGTTGCTACTCCATGGCCCTAAGACCGCGTACGGAGGGCAAAGAACTATAATGTCTCCTCCTCGTTGGAGGTAGGAGATAATGATCACAAAAACGAAAGTACGAGGATGAGGCAATAAGCCTACCTCACCTCGTTATGAATAAAAACAAAAATACAATAACAAAATATGTTACTTGTTGTTGCCGCCGACGAAGAAGGTGAAAGCTTGGAGTCGCGTCAGCGTTATGACGGTGTTGGAGCTTTAGCATTGTAGGAGCACTTAAGAATAATATTGATGATCTTTGGACTTGGAATCCTCCCCTCCTTTTATAGAGTTTGTCCTTTGAATATGTCTTCTCATCTTTTGGAACAGATCATGAAGTTGTACAAAATTTTATCATGAAGTGGCCGCATCAAACCTTATCCGTTTTGACCTAGTCCAAAGGAAGATTCATCGCCATCACTCAACTGATGCCTCCCATCAGTCGACTGATGAGCATCAATCGACTGCTCAATGTCCAGTAGTCGACTGTCATCTTGGCCACTTCCCTGCAGTAAGAGGTTAGCACGGAAAATGGTAAATGCAATGGTTTCTAACCGTCCGATCTCGACATAGACCATCCACAGGATGTCTTAGTCGGATCACCGCCTACGGTCGTCCCTGTACAGAGGACACGACCTTACCATCTCTCACTCACACGAGCTTACCTCGATACTTACTTTGTAGCTCTCGCTTCCTGCCTTCCACTCGATTCCTTCGGCTCCCTCCGAAGTCACTCGAGTGTCGCCCGATCATTGCAGCTTCCTCCGGGTGTCGCTAGCCTTCATCTCCAGCTTTAGTACTTTTCTACACACTCAATTTAGCTCGTGAGATAACGATATAAACTTAACTTTGTGTCTTTGCCATAATTAAAACACAGGTTCGATTATCTGGTGCCCCTGCACCAACAAAAGAGAGGAAATAGATGAATGGGCACCGACCAAGAGAACTAAGGCTCTTGTTACCACCGGCCAAGGAAAGATAGAGATAGGGAGGAGCCACGGACCAAAGCTAGAGAGAGAGAGGAAGGCACCGCCCAAGGTAGAAGCTCCAACCTAGGGTTGCCGCCCAAGCATCTCTCAAGCCAACTCTAACAAACACTAACACCAATCCTTGTTTGCCGCCCAAGCCAAGGAAGCAAAAACACTAATCTCTCAAAAGATCATACACGGCCAAGCCCTAGCCCTCCTTTTATAGAGCTAGGCTTAAGCCTCCTTTAAATCTCCACCGTCAGATCTAAGGATTCAATTTGCACCGTCAGATTTAGGGTTTCATTTTCCACAGTTGGATCTAGGCTTTCATGAGATTTTTAATAGGCTACACTAGGGACCATGAGGAGGAGTTGGATCTTGGCCACCCAATGGATCCGGCCCACATAAAATCCAATCCATTAATGATAACCCATTCCACTAGAGGATTATCATTGATCTACCTCACCAACCCCCATAAAAAAAATATGGGATCCATATATTAATTGTACAAATATCTCCCCATGTTTAAGATCTCGAATGTTCATCAATTAATTAATTTACTGACATTTAATTAATCAACATCTAACTCCATGAGTAGTACCACTCAACCTCATCATCATGCTGGACCAAGTCCACATGCAGGGTTTACATGATAATCCTTATAAGCCCCTCAATGGGACATCATCATCCTAATATATAGGACACGGTTTCCTCCTATAATCAACGACACACCATGTAAATAATATCATTTCCCATCTTACCGAGTCTATCGATTTAATTTATAAATCTTTCCCATTGGTAAATCAAAGAAATAAATATTAAGTACATATGCCCGTTATAATATCGGGATTAAGAGCATGTACACCATAATATTCGAGGTCCGATTCAATTATGTAGTCAGCAATAAATTGAATAATCTCTAAGTCGGTCCTACTCAATACACACAAAGTGTACTAGTGTAATTCTATGGTCAAGACAAACCAATACCAAATCACACTACAACCATACCAATGGTTTATCCAAAACCATCTCGATTGAGCCTCTACTTATACTCTACAAGGAACTGATAACATGATCTCCTGGGTTACACTACACACCATGTTATCTACAATGTAATGTATCAGACAATATGCATAACCATAAATATGCAAACAATGATCATGTGATTCTTATTTCAAAAATAAAGATGTTCATACAAAAGATAGACTTTTTAGTATACATCCCAACAATCTCCCACTTATACTTAAAGAATATGTTGTCCTCATACTGCCATACATCTGATTCCCATTCCCTCCACATTCCTATCAAAATCTCTCGCTGGAAAGGCCTTAGTGAAAGGATCTGCAGGTTATCCTCTAATGTAATCTTGGCTATAGCAACTTCTCCTCATTTTACGATTTCTCGTATCAGGTGGTACTAGCGCTCTATGTGTTTACTTGCCTTATAGGCTCGTGGTTCCTTCAAGTTTGCAATTGCACCACTGTTATCACAATAAATTGTGATAGTTCTGGGCAAACTAGGAATCACATCCAAGTCCATCAAGAAGTTCCTGAGCCATACAACTTCTTTGGCCACCTTAGAGGCTACCACATACTAAGTTTCCATGGTAGAGTCAACCACACATTTCTACTAGACACTACTCTATACAATGGCTCCACCTCCCAAAGTAAACACAAAACCTGAGGTAGACTTACTGTTATCCCTATCTGATTGGAAGTCGAAATCTGTGTAACCCACAGGAGTAATTGATCTGCCTGGTATACCAACATATAATCCATAGTCCTTCTCAGGTACTTTAATATATGCTTTACCGCAGTCCAATGTCCCTATCCTGGATTACTCTGATATTTGCTAACCATGCACACGACAAAGCAGATATCCGACCTCGTACATAGCATAACATACATGAGGCTTCCTACTGCCGAAGCATACGGAACCGCTTTCATCTCCTCTATCTCCTTTGATGTTCTAGGACACATCTCTTTAGATAAAGGTACTCCATGCCTAAAAGATAAATAACCTTTCTTGGAGTTCTACATGCTAAAACAAGTCAAAATGGTATCTATGTATAAAGCTTGAGATAAGCACAACATCTTTTTCCTGCGATCCCTTATAACCTTGATCCCAAGGATGTGTCCCACTTCTCCCAAGTCCTTCATATCAAACTATTTGGAAAACCATAACCTTACGTCTGATAACACCTTGACATTGTTGCCAATTAACAAAATGTCATTTATGTATAGTACAAGAAATACCACTACGTTTCCATCACATCTCTTGTATACACAAGACTCATCCGCACTTTGAATAAATCCATAAGACTGGATTACCTCATCAAAGTGGATGTTCCAAGATGTCGAAGCTTGCTTCAATCCATAAATGGACCGATTAAGCTTGCACACAAGATGCTCTTTGCCCTTTGCAATGAATCCCTCTGGTTGCTCCATATAAATGTTTTCCTCAAGACTTCCATTAAGGAAAGTTATCTTGACATCCATCTGCCACACCTCATAATCCATATGTGCAGCAATACATAAGAGAATTCGGATAGACTTAAGCATGGCCACCGGCGAAAAGGTCTCCTCATAATCAATACCCTCTTTCTGAGTACACCCTTTCGCGACAAGCCTTGCTTTGAAGGTCTCAACCTTCTCGTCTATTCATCTCTTACTTTTGTAGATCCACTTGCATCTAATGATTTTTACACCATTGGGTGGTTCTACTATCTCCCAGACCTAATTTGAATCCATAGATTCTATCTCAGAATTCATTGCACTTTCCCAAGATACCGCATCTTTATCTTGGATTGCCTCATCATATGTCTAGGGATCAGGTTCATGTTCGCCAGGGACCAAATAAAAAGATTCTCCCAAGAACATAAATCTATCAGATTGTCTAACAACCCTCCCACTACGATGAGGTATCACCTATGTATCCTCTGTGACACACAGACACCCTCGTCATAAATCTGGCATTCATGCTAACGATCACCCTCTGATCTCTATGACTATAGAACAAACCACCTTTCGTTCCTCTAGGATAGCCTACGAACATGTGCACTTCTGTACGAGGTTCTAACTTACCAGCATCTGCCTTCATCACATGTGCTGGACTCCCCCAAATTTGAATATTTCTCAGACTAGGCTTTCGCCCAGTCCACAATTTTGTGGGAGTAGAAGGCACTGATTTAGATGGTACCAAGTTCAGAATATGCACTGTCGTATCTAGAGTATACCCCCAGAACGAATCTGGCAACTCAGAATAACTCATCATCGATCAACCATCTCCATAAGAGTTATATTCCTTTGATGTGTTACACCATTCTGCTGGGGTGTGCCAGGTGCAGACAATTGGGATTGAATCCCAACCTCTGATAAGTAATTCCTAAACTCTTCCAAGAGGTACTCACCACCATGATCAGATCGTAGTGTCTTGATACTTTTACCTTAACGTTTCTCCACATCAGCCTTGAATTCTTTGAACCTGTCAAAGCATTCAGACATGCGGCGCATCAAGTAAATATATCCATATCTTGAATAATCATCTATAAAAGAGATGAAATATTCAAAACCACCTCTATCCTGAATAGACATAGGACCACACAAATCAGAATGAACCAATTCAAACACATCTTTGGCTCTATACCCCTTGGCCTTGAAAGGCCTCTTGGTCATTTTACCTTCCAAGCAAGATTCGTAGGTTGGGAAATCTTCCACCACTAATGAACCCAGAGGTCCATCAACTATCAACCTTTGAATTCTACTTAGGTTAATATGATCTAAGCTTAGATGCCAAAGATATGTTTGGTTCATTTTCGATGGTTCTTTTCTCTTATTAGATTTAGAATATGAGTTATTTACTTCTATTTGCATCGTGGGAGTTTTTGGTTCAAGGGTATATAAATTTCCTACCAACGCACCAGAACACATAATCTCCCTATTCCTTTTTATAACAACTCTGTCATTAAAAGAAATAGAATATCCATCCAAAAACAATTTAGAAACTGAAATTAATTTCTTTCTAAGTAAAAGTACATAAAAAGAATTTCTCAGAACCAATGTTTTATTCCTATCAAAAGATAAATAAACATCTCCCACTTCTACAGCCGCCACCTTTGTGGCATTGCCCAAGTAAACGGTAATTATCCCCTCAGCTAGTCGTATGATTTCCTGGAACCCCTGCAAAGTATTGCAGACATGATCAGCGGCTCTCGTATCTACACACTAGGTGCCGATAGATAACACCGCTAAACATGTTTCAACGACTAGACCAAAAGATATACCTTTGTTTTGCTTTCGATTGGGGCAGTCCTTCTTCCAATATCCAATCTGCTTGCAAGTGAAGCACTTGCCTTTTGTCTTCTTCACTCCTCCCTAAGATCCTCCCGCCACCTTTGCTCCACCTTGTTTCTTCTTCTTCTTGCCTTTCGGCTTAGAAGTTGAAACCTTCTGAGCAACCATGGCCTGAGCCTGAGCACTCTGACGAAAAAGCCCCTCTGTCGCCTGGAATTATGTCAGAAGCTCCGCCAACGAATACAACCTCTTATTCATGTTGTAGTTCAGGCGAAACTACTCAAAACTCCTAGGTAGAGACTATAGAATGATATCGACCTGGGTTTCCCCATCGATCTCAGCTACAAGGACTTCCAGCTCATTCAAATGAGCCATCATCTTGAGAACTTGATCCCTCACGGGTGTTCCCTCAATCATGGTGGTCGTCATCAAGTTCCTCATGGATTCATGCCTCGTAGCCCGATTCTGGTGTCCGAAAAGTTCCTTGAGATTGAGCATCATGTCATAAGTAGTATGCATGGCTTGATGCTGATGTTGCAATACATTTGACATATAAGCCAAAATGTAACACCACGCCATCTCATCAGCCTTTATCCACTTCTTATAACTCTCTTTCTCTTTTTCCCCAGAATCATCCACAGGCTTAGGAGGACACTCTTCGAAGAGTACATACTTGTACTCCTTAGCACTCAAGACAATATCAAGATTCCTTTTCCAATCAACATAATTGGGTCCAGTAAGTTTATTCTCCTTTAGTATCACAGCAAGTAGATTGAAAGTCATTTTTGAAAAACCTAAGAATCACATATATCAAAATATTAGATTTCAGAAAATTATTGATTCCTCAAACAATAAAATTTTAAAATCAACCAACTCCTCAAAACACCGAGAATATCTTATGCCACGATAGTGTGGACATATACGAATTCTACATTTGTAAGAGGAGGTTTTACCCATTAATTTTATTATCCTATCAACCTAACTTTTTGACAAATAAAATTAATAGTTGGTTCCTCTTTGGCCCTACAAATAAAAGCAGTGACTTCGATGGGGAGGATACTCCGATTTGCATCTAAGTGTTCACCATTACTCGATACTAAGGCAATTATCTTGGATTATGTACCTTCTGATGGGGAAGTACACACGCTCCTAAATAATTTCCTATAACCATATTTGACCCTGTGATCCACAAAACAAACTCATCCAATGGGGAGGAAGGCACTTAGAGCCAATGTGTAAGTTTGTTTGCATCACATGTCAAATCGTAATGGAGGTCATCGGAATTTTTAAAAAATTATCCCTCTCCCACATAATAATTTAAAATGAGGAATTTTCCAAGCACATAACATGCATATCAAACAAGAAGCAATAAATATGAAAAAAAATATTTTCCAACTATTATGGCTTTTGTTTTCCAATATGCCTCCCGTCGTGTCGCCACCTCATCCGCTCCTCCATACACCATGTACAAGCCATCCAGAGATCCGAGCTGAGAACAATTATTTTAATTTACATCCATCGATCATATACTCCACGAAGGAGTGTACATGAAATCTAGATCGAAAGTAACTAAAATAAAAAAAAAAGTGGCTAAACAATGCCGTACTTAATTACAAAAATTAAATACTAGCCTCGTCATCCCCAAGGATTCAAATAATATTACAATTACACACATCCAATCACATACCACACATATGACCATAATAGTTGGATCTTATGCCTGCAACCAAAAAGTTAGTCTATGCACATCCTACTATCATCCGACACATACAATATATGATAAGTGCATAAAAGTAACCGAATCCTAAACACACGATACCGGAAACCGTGGCTCTGATACCACTTGTAGGGAATTGCTTCCCGCCTCGGTCGCTTGTGCATGGCGATCCTATCTACGTCCCTAGATTAAAAAAAATTAATCCAAGACGATGACGGATTACCCAAGAAACCGATCCATCAACATGCTATTCGATTAGAGTGGTCTCTTGAACAAACTTATTGTTCAAGCAACCTAACTCTTATCCTCGATTAGCTGCAGAATAGATGATGTACGGATTGCCGGTGTTTGTATTTATCTTTGGGATCCAAGTAAATTAGCCACATCCAATTACATACATAATACAAAGAAAATAAAGGAAACCAAAACAAGAATTATACCTCTTGTTTACCTCTTGGTCTTCTATCGTATGTCATATCCTCCTCTTGGATGTTGTGTGGGAAACGATCCTCCAAGAGATGAAGCCTTCTATATCTCGTTCTTCCCTTCCTTGTCCGCTCCGAACAAAGGAGAGAATACTCGATACTTCTTCTTCTATCTAGCACCGACAACCAAGCCACCAAGGTTGATGTTGCCGCTGGCCAAGAGAACTAAGGCTCTTCTTACCGTCGGCCAAGGAAAGAGAGAGATAGGGAGGAGCCACAAGCCAAATCTATAGAGAGAGAGGGAGGTGCCGCCCAAGGTAGAAGCTCTAACCTAGGGTTGCCGCCCAAGCTTCTCTCAAGCCAACTCCAACAAACCCTAACACCAATCCTTGTTTCCCGTCCAAGCCAAGGAATCAAAAACCCTAATCTCCAAAAAGATCATAGATGCCCAAGCCCTAACCCTCCTTTTATAGAGCTAGGCTTAAGCCTCCTTTCAATCTCCACCGTCAGATCAAGGGATTCAATTCCCACCGTCGAATTTAGGATTTCATTTTCCACCGTCGGATCTAGGCTTTCATGAGGTTTTTAATAAGATAAAATTGGGACCATGAGGAGGAGTTGGATCTTGGCCACCCAATGGATCCGACCCACATAAAATTCAATCCATTAATGATAACCCATTCCACTAGAGGATTATCATTGATCTACCTCACCAACCCCAATAAATAAATATGGGCTCCATATATTAATTGTACAAATATCTCCCCGTTTTTAAGATCTTGAATCTTCGTCAATTAATTAATCAACCACTAACTCCATGAGTAGTACCACTCAAACTCATCATCATGCCGGACCAAGTCCACCTGCAGGGTTTACATGATGATCCTTATGAGCTCCTTAATGGGACATCATCATCCTAATATATAGGATATGATTTCCTCCTATAATCAACGGCACACCACATAAATAATATCATTTCCCAACTTACCGAGCCTATCGATTTAATCTATAAATCTCGCCCATTGGTAAATCAAAAAAATAAATACTAAGTACATGTGCCCGTTATTATATCGGGATTAAGAGCATATACATCATAATATTCGAGGTCCGATTCAATTATGTAGTCAGCAATAAATTGAATCACCTCTAAGTCGGTTCTGCTCAATACACACAAAGTGTACTAGTGTAATCCTATGGTCAAGACAAACCAATACCAAATCACACTACAACCATACCAATGGTTTGTCCAAAATCATCTTGGTTTTGAGCCTCTACTTATACTCTACAAGGAACTGATAACATGATCTTTTGTGTGACACTACATACCATGTTATCTACAATGTAATGTATCAGACAATATGCATAACCATAAATATGCAAACAATGATCATATGATTCTTATTTCAAAAATAAAGATGTTCATACAAAATATAGACTTTTCAGTATACATCCCAACAGTCTTCGGCTCGCCCTTCCTCTCCTCTTAATGATTTGATCACTGAGGCAACCTCCTTGCCATACGAAGAGCATTTTGTCCCCAACCATCTCAACAAAGTCTTCCTTCTTCCCCTCAAAGGAAATCTGCCCGGTTAAGGGGAGCATCCTCTACTCATACCTCCTCTCGCATCGTCTCTTCTTCCCACTCCCCTAGTCCTACTCGTCCTTGTCATCACCTCCACCCCTACAATCTTTTCCACTCCCTATCAAAGAGGGATCTTGCTACATCCGGAGACCCTTCTCCTAGATGAAGGGAGGAAACTTCGCCTCCCACTTCAACTCGGTCGCTTGTTCTTAGCGATCCCGTCTTCGTCCCCGGATAAAAAAAAATTATCCTTGACAAAGATGGATTACCTAAGCAACTAATTTATCGTCGTGCTATTTGATTAGAGTGGTCACTTGAACAAACTTGTTGTTCAAGCAACCAACCTCTATTCTACGATTAGCCACGGAATAGACAATGTACGGATCACCAGTTTTTGTGTTTGTATTCGGGGTCCAAGTAAATTAGGCACATATAATTGAAAACAATTATAGACAAAATACAAAAGAACATAAACAAGCATTATACCTCTCGATCTTTTATAGTATGTCCTTCCTCCTTTTAGACGTCGTGTGGGCGACGATCTTCCAAAATTCGAAGCCTCATAGATCACCAATCTTCCTTTCCTTGTTAACTCCGAACAAAGAAAGAACATAAAACGAAACTCTTCTCCTATCTAGAATCGACCACCAAGCCACCTTGCTTGGTGGTTGCCGCCGACCAAGGAGATGAAGATAGAAGTGTAGGCACCGGCCAAAAACTCCAAGGGAAGAATCCCTAGCTCTTGCCGCCGACAAAAAGAGAAGATGGTGGTGTTGTTGCCGCCGGCCAAGAGGAGAAGCCAACACTAGGTTACCGCCCAAGATGAGAAGCAAACCCTAGCCACCTCCTAGTTGCCGACCAACAAACCCTAGCCTCTCTTGGTTGCCGCCCAAGCCAAGGGAAACAAAACCCTAATCTCCCAAAGTATGATCCACGCCCAAGCCTTGGCCACCCTTTTATAGAGTTAGGCTTAAGCTTCCTTTTAATCTCCACCGTTGGATCTAGGGATTTAATCTCAACCGTCGGATCTAGAGATTTAATATCAACCGTCGGATCTAGAGATTTAATCTCCACCGTCGGATCTAGAGTTTCATTTTCCATCATCGGATCTAGGCTCCATGAGGGTTTTAATAGGCTACAATAGGGACCATGAGGAGGACTTGGATCTTGGCCACCCAATGGATCAAGCTCACATAAAGTCCGATCCATTAATGATAATCCATTCCACTAGAGGATTATCATTGATCTACCTCACCAACCCCCATAAGTTAATATGAGCTCCATATATTATTTGTACATTTATCTCCCTGTGTTTAAGATCTCGAATGTTCGTCGATTAATTAATTTACTGACAATTAATTAATCAACATCTAACTCCATGAGTAATACCACTCAACCTTATCATCATGCCGGGCCAAGTCCACCTGCAGGGTTTACATAATGAACCATATGAGCTCCTCAAAAGGACATCATCATCCTAATATATAGGACATGGTTTTCTCCTATAATCAATGGCACACCATATAAATAATATCATTTCCCAACTAACCAAGCCTATCGATTTACTCTATAAATCTCGCCCATTGGTAAATCAAAGAAATGAATACTAAGTATATGTGCCCATTATTATATCGGGATTAAGAGCATGTACAACATAATATCTGAGGTCTGATTCGATTATTTAGTCACCAATAAATTGAATCACCTCAAAGTCAATTTTGCTCAATACACATAAAGTGTAATAGTGTAATTCTATGGTCAAGACAAACCAATACCAAATTACACTACAACCATATCAATAGTTTGTCCATAAACATCTCAGTTGAGAGCCTTTACTTATATTTTACAAGGAACTGATAACATGATCTCCCGTGTGACACTAAACACCATGTTATCTACAATGTAATGTATTAGACAATATGTCTAACAATAAATATGCAAACAATGATCATGTGATTCTTATTTCAAAAATAAAGATGTTCAAACAAAAGATAGATTTTTCAGTATACATCCCAACAATCTCCCACTTATACTAAAAGACTATGTTGTCCTCATAGTGCCATACATCTCATTCCCATTCCCTCCACATGCCTATAAAAAGCACTCGCTGGAAGGGCCTTAGTGAAAGGATCTGCCAGGTTATCCTCTGATGCAATCTTGGCCACAACAACTTCTCCTCGCTTTACGATTTCTCGTATCAGATGGTACTTGCTCTCTATGTGTTTACTTTCCATATGGGCTCGTGGTTCCTTCGAGTTTGCAACTGCACCACTATTATCACAAAAAATTGTGATAGTTCAAGGCAAACAAGGAACAACATCGAAGTCCATCAAGAAGTTCTTGAGCCAGTCAGCTTCTTTAGCTGCTTTAGAGGCTGTCACATACTCAGCTTCCATAGTGGAGTCCGCCACGCATTTCTGCTTGACACTCCTCCATACAATGGCTCCACCACCCAAAGTAAACACAAAACCTGAGGTAGACTTACTATTATACCTATCTGATTGGAAGTCGGAATCTATGTAACCCACAGGGAGTAATTGATCTGCATGGTATACCAGCATATAATCCCTAGTCCTTCTTAGGTACTTCAATATATGCTTTACCACAGTCCAATGTCTCTATCCTAGATTACTCTCATATCTGCTAACTATGCCCACGACAAAGCAGATATCTGGTCTCGTACATAGCATGACATACATGAGACTTCCTACTACCGAAGCATAAGGAACCGCCTTCATCTCCTCTATCTCCTTAGATGTTTTAGGACACATCTCCTTAGATAAAGGAACTCCATGCCTGAAAGGTAGAAAACCTTTCTTGGAGTTTTGCATGCAAAAACATCCATAATGGTGTCTATGTATGATGCTTGAGATATGCACAACATCCTTTTCCTGTGATCTCTTATAACCTTGATCCCAAGGATGTGTCCCACTTCTCCCAAGTCCTTCATATCAAACTGTTTGGACAACCATACCCTTACGTCCGATAACACCTTGACATTGTTGCCAATTAACAATATGTCATCTACATATAGTACAAGAAATACCACTATATTTTCGTCATATCTCTTGTATACACAAGACTCATCCGGACTTTGAATAAATCCATAAGACTGGATTACCTCATCAAAGCGGATGTTCCAAGACCTCAAAGCTTGCTTCAATCCATAAATGGACCGATTAAGCTTACATACAAGATGCTCTTTGCTCTTAGCAATGAATCCCTCGGGTTGCTTCATGTAGATGTTTTCCTCAAGACTTCCATTAAGGAAAGTTGTCTTGACATCCATCTACCACACCTCATAATCCATATGAGCTGCTATGCATAAGATAATCCCGATAGACTTAAGCATGGCTACCGGTGAAAAGGTCTCCTCATAATTGATGACCTCTTTCTGAGTATACCCCTTCGCAACTAACCTCGCTTTGAAGGTCTCAACCTTCCCGTCTATTCCTCTCTTTCTTTTGTAGATCCACTTGCATCTAATGGCTTTTACACCATTGGATGTTTCTACTAGCTCTCAGACCTGATTTGAATCCATAGATTCTATCTCAGAATTCATCGCACTTTGCCAAGATACCGCACCTTTATCTTAGATCGCCTCATCATATGTCCAGGGATCATGTTCATGTTTTCCAGGGACCAAATCAGAAGATTCTCCCAAGAACATGAATCTATCAGGCTGTCTAACAACCCTCCCACTATGACGAGGTATCACTTATGTATCCTCTGTGACACGCGGTGCAGTGACTTGTGGTGTATCCTCTTGTACCAGTGGTACTAAAGCAGTGACTTTCCCTTTCAATTCCTCTAGAACAATCTTACTCATGGGCTTGTGGTTCATCACATAGTTTTCCTCTAGAAATCTGGCGTTCGTGCTAATGATCACCCTCTGATCTCTAGGACTATAAAACAAACCACCTTTCATTTCTCTAGGATAGCCAATGAACATGCACACTTCTGTACAAGGTTCCAACTTACCAGCATCTGCTTTCAGCACATGTGTTGGACTCCCCCATATCCGAATATGTCTTAGACTAGGCTTTCGCCCAATCCACAATTCGGTGGGAGTAGAAGGCACTGATTTAGATGGTACCAAGTTCAAAATATACACTGTCGTATCTAGAGCATATCCCCAGAACGAATCTAGCAACTCAGAATAACTCATCATCGATCTAACCATCTCCATAAGAGTCTTATTCCTTCGCTCTGTTACACCATTCTGCTGGAGTGTGCCAGGTGCAGACAATTGGGATTGAATACCAGCCTCTGATAAGTAATTCCTAAACTCTCCCAAGAGGTACTCACCACCACAATCAGATCGTAGTGTCTTGATAATTTAACCTTGATGTTTCTCCACATCAGCCTTAAATTCTTTGAACTTATCAAAGCATTCAGACTTGCACCGCATCAAGTAAATGTATCCATATCTTGAATAATTGTCTATAAAGGAGACGAAATATTCAAAATCACCTCTTGCCTGGATAGACATAGGACCACATAAATCAAAATGAACCAACTCCAACACATCTTTGGCTCTATACCCCTTGGCCTTAAAAGGCCTCTTGGTCATTTTACCCTCCAAGCATGATTCGCAGGTTGGGAAATCTTCTACCACTAATGAACCCAAAGGTCCATTAGGTATCAACCTTTGAATTCGGCTTAGGTTAATATAACCTAGCCTTAGATGCCAAAGATATATTTGGTTCATCTTCAAAGGTTCTTTTCTCTTATTGGAATTAGAAGATGAGTTATTTACTTCTATTTGCATCGTGGGAGCTTTTGGTTCAATTGTATATAAATTTTCTATCAATGCACCAGAACATATAATCTCCCTATTCCTTTTTATAACAACTCTGTCATTAAAAGAAATAGAATATCCATGCATAAATAATTTAGAAACTGAAATCAAATTCTTTCTAAATAAAGGTACATAAAGGCAATTCTTCATAACAAAACTTTATTCCTCTCAAAGGACAAATAAACATCTCCCACTACAACAGTCGCTACCTTCGTAGCATCACCCAAGTAGACGGTAATCTCCCCTTCAGCCAGTCATCTGGTTTCCTAGAACCCCTACAAAGTATTGCAGACATGATCAGTGGCTCCCATATCTACACACCAGGTGCCGGTAGATAACACCACTAAACGTGTTTCAATGACTAGACCAAAAGATATACCATTGTTCTGCTTTTGGTTGGGACAGTCCTTCTTCCAGTGTCCAGTCTGCTTGCAAGTGAAGCACTTGCCTTTCGGCTTCTTCACTCCTCCCTGAGATCCTCCTGCCACCTTTGCCCCAGCTTGTTTCTTCTTCTTCTTGCCTTTCGGCTTAGAAGTACAAACCTTTTGGGCAACCATGGCCTGCGCCTGAGCACTCTGATGAAATATCCCCTCTGCCGCCTAGAGTTCTGTCAGAAGCTTTGCCAATGAATACAACCTTTTATTCATGTTGTAGTTCAGGCGAAACTGCTCAAAACTCCTAGGTAGAGACTAGAGAATGATATCGACCTGGGTTTCCCCATCGATCTCAGCTCCGAGGACTTCCAGCTCATTCAAATGAGCCATCATCTTAAGAACATGATCCCTCAAGGGTGTTCGCTCGATCATGGTGGTCGTCATCAAGTTCCTCATGGCTTCCTGCCTAGAAGCCCGATTCTGGTGTCCGAAAAGCTCTTTGAGATTGAGCATCATGTCATAAGCAGTGGGCATGGCTTGCTGCTGATGTTGCAGTACATTTGACATAGAAGCAAAAATGTAACATCGTGCCATCTCATTAGCCTTGATCCACTTCTTGTAACTCTCCTTCTCCTTTTCCATAGAATCATCCACAAGCTTAGGAGGGCACTCTTCGAGAAGTACATATTTGTACTCTTCAGCAGTCAAGACAATGTCAAGATTCCTCTTCCAATCAACATAATTGGGTCTAGTAAGTTTATTTTCTTTCAGTATCACAGCAAGTGGGTTGAAAGTCTTTTTGAAAAACCTAAGAATCACATAGATCATCACATTAGATTTCAAAAAATTATTGATTCCTCAAACAATAAAATTTTAAAATAAACCAACACCTTAAAACACCGAGAATATCGTATGTCGTGATAGTGTGGACGTATACGAATTCTACATTTGTAAGAGGAGGTTTTACCCATTAATTTTACTATCTTGTCAACCTAAATTTTTGACAAATAAAATTAATAGTTGGTTCCTCTTCGGCCCTACAAATAAAAGCAGTTACTCCGATGGGGAGGATACTCCTATTTCCATCTAAGTGTTCACCATGACTTGGTACCAAGATAATTATCTCGGGTTATGTACCTTCCGATGGGAAAGTACACACGCTCCTTAATAATTTTCTATAACCATATTTGACCCTGTGATCTGCAAACAAACTCATCTGATATAGAGGAAGGCACTCAGAGCCAACGCGCAAGTTTGTTTGCATCACATGTCAAATCGTAATGGAGGTTGTGGGGATTTATAAAAATATCCCTCTCCCACATAGTAATTTAAAATTGAGGAATTTTACTAGGCTACGACATGCATATCAAACAAGAAGTAATAAATATGAAAAAAAAATATTTTTCAACTATTATGGCATTTGTCTCCAATATGCCTCCCATTGTATCGTCATCTCGTCTGCTCCTCCCTACGCCATGTACAAGTCATCCGGAGATCCGCGCCGAGAATAACTATTTTAATTTACATCTATCGATCCTATACTCCACGAAGGAGTGTACATGAAATCTAGATCGAAAGTAAACTAAAATAAATGAGTGGCTAAACAATGTCGTACTTAATTACAAAAATTAAATACTAGCCTCGTCAACCCCGAGGATTCAAATGATATATAATTACACACATACAATCACATACACACATATGGCCATAATAGTTGGATCCTATGCCTACAACCAAAAAGTTAACCTACGCACATCCTACTATTATCTGGCACATATAACATATGAAAAGTGCATAAAAGTAATTAAATCCTAAACACACAAAACCAGAAACCGTGGCTCTGATACCACTTGAAGGGAGGAAACTTCGCTTCCCACTTCAACTCGGTCGCTTGTTCATGGTGATCGCGTGTTCGTCCCCGGATAAAAAAAATTTATCCTTGACAAATATGGATTACCTAAGAAATCATTTCATCGTCGTGCTATTCGATTAGAGTGGTCACTTGAACAAACTTGTTGTTCAAGCAACCAACCACTATTCTACGATTAGCCGCGGAATAGATGATGTACGGATCGCCGGTTTATGTGTTTGTATTCGGTGTCCAAGTAAATTAGCCACATATAATAGAAAACAATTATAGACATAATGCAAAAGAACATAAACAAGCATTATATGTTGGATCGAAGCGGATCGCTAGAGGGGGGTGAATAGCGTTCGTAAAAACTTTTCTCTTTCAAAGATTAAAACCAAGTACATAGCGGAAAATTAAAAGACAAACACAAGAAAGACACAAAGCTTATTTACTTGGTTCACAACCCACCGGCTGCTAATCCAAGGCCCTGCGATCCTTGATCACTTCTGAAGGGCAATCACTAAAAGTCTCTTCCTCGTTGGAGGTAAGAGACAAAACGATTACAATGATTATAAGGTCGGTAACAACCTTACCGATCTTTATACAAATTAAGTACAGAAAGATAATAATAATACCGATAATTAATTAGAAGATGGCGCACAGTCGGAGTAGCGTTGTAATGAGCACGAGCACTTGGGAGATTCTTGAATTTGGGTGTGAGTCCTCCCCTCCTTTTATAGATTTGCGCCTTGGAATTTATCCCGATCCAGATCCAAAACTCGTGGATCTTATCTTGAGGTGGCGGCTTATCTTATCCTGAGGTGGTGGCTTATCTTATCCTGGGGTGGTGGCATCAATCTCTATCTCTTTGACCTTGTGCATCGGTGATTCGACATCGATCGTGATCCTCTTAGCGGTTGGCGCCTTGATTAACTCTTCGACATCTCGATTGATCGCCGCCGAGAATTCTGCAATATAAGATTAGCACAATAGATGCATAATGCCATGCAGTGTGATCCTTTGATCGTCTAAACTCTGACATTCCTCCGAAAGCCTTAGTCGGATCGACGCCTAGGATTGCCCTCTAACCGAGGGTGCGTCCTTACCACTGCTCCACACACGGAGCTTACCTTTGGTCTTCTTGACCTGTCGCTTAGCTTTCGGTCACCATTGAGGTTCCTCGACTCCCCGAGGTTCTCCTGGTGTCGCCCGACCACCACGGTTTCTTAACTTGAGATTCTCCGGATATCGCTCAACCTTTGGCTTAGCTTAAACACTTCCAGCACACTTAGCATATCACATGAGATAACAAAATAACTTAACTTTGAATCTTTGCCATCATCAAAACCAAGGTTCGATTTTCTAGTGCCCCTACATCAACAATCTCCCCCTTTTTGATCTATGGAAAACCAATTTAAAGTTAAGAAAAAATAAGCAGTAAACATTGAACAATCATTTTTCAAAACCTCCCCCTTAAGGGTACCTCCCCCTTAACCCTAGGTGAGTTTTGAAACATAATTACTTTTTGGCAAAGAAAAAGTAAGTAACCTCTTAACTTTATTCTCTCTCCCCCTTTGACATATATCAAAAATAACTTTATATTGGGTAGATTGCCAAGAAATAGAATTTTTAAACATGCTAATCAAGTTGATTTAATATGTTCAACTCCTTTTAATACTTAAGAGTTTAGGAGTTTAGGTTTCTAGATCTTGCACCAATAATGTATATCCTAGGTTAGAATGTGACCCTCTAACCTTTAACATTGTTATAAAATTTTGAGAAAGAATTAAAAAAACATTTTAAAGGCTCATGTCTATTGGTTTTTATGCCAAACTGGAGGTAGCTAGATACTAAGTTTGTCCAACTTAAGTCTTCTCTCCCCCTTGGCATATTATCAAAAGAAGGATTTAAATTTAGAAAGTATTAGTGATTTTTTTAAACAAAATATTTTTTAACAACTTCTATGATGATTATCCAATTAGAACCTCCCCCTTAACCTAATATCCTTGTTAGCCACAAGGAAGGCATATCTAGAGGGTCTCCCCTTTTGTCTGACAAACTCTTAGGACATCCTTGTTGGCCATAAGGAAGGCTCACCTAAGTGTCCAGAGGGTCTAGGTATCTAATGTTGACCAAAGGATTTATACCTTCAGTATTGGTCAACTAACCATCATTTTAAGAAGCATAGTTGTTTTGAAAACTACATATAACTACACACAATAATTATGGAAACAAATAAAAATAGTTTTAAGAATCTATTTATGTGTATATAAATTTTGAAATCATTTTTAAAATCATTTTTAATTTGTTGTCCTTACCATCTCACCCATTCTACATGATCAACCAAGTTATTCTTATTGGTATTGTGAGATGAATTTAATTTAATGCCTTAGAAATTAATTAATCTTGGGTTAGATTCGGATTTCACCTTTAGTTAGTTAAGTGAACATTTCAAAAGAGGGCTTCCAGGTCGTGGCGAGGCACAAGGGCCTTCTTTGATCGGAACAACGACCACTTCCTTAGACAAAGCCAACTTAGGAAATTACACACTTAATTCACTTAGGATTACGTTCTGATTTAACTAGTTTAGGATGTGGTGAGGTAGCTTCAGTTAGTTCCACTTAGTTAAATGCACCAAGCTAGATACTCCTTATCCAACTCGGATACACTTGACTTCATTTCCTTAACGTACTATCATCTCACCGCATCCTGATACTATATTGTCAAGATTAATTAATTATTTCCTATCTAACCATTCTATGAGAGTGAATTTAAAACTAGTACGTATGACATGACAAAATAAACATGATAATGATATGTATGCATGAGCAAGCTACATTCAATCAATTTAAAGAAATGGTTGTTTTCTTGGGTAGACTTTTATTTGTTCTATAGTTATAAGATACTTTATTATAATTAGGTTTATAAATTTTAGTGTCTTGATTTTTGGTTAGCTTAGACTTGTAACCCAAGTCTACATATTTATTTGTTGAATTTTTAAAAGTTGAAGGTTTAATTACTAGATTATTAATTTGTGTATAATCAAATGGTACTCTATTATAATTAATTTTATTGGTTTGATTATCTAATTTTGAATTTTTAATTAAGTTAGATTGTGAATTATTTAAAATAGGATTATTAGAATTTTTTAAAATAATATTATTAGACTTTTTCAAGATAAGATTATTAGATTTTTTAAAAGTAGAATTATTAGAATTTTTTAAGATAAGATTATTAGACTTTTTAAAGGTAGAATTATTATTAGAATTATTTAAGATAAGATTGTTAGAATTTTTAAAGGTAGAATTATTATTAGAATTATTTAAGATAAGATTGTTAGAGTTTTTAAAGGTAGAATTATTATTAGAATTATTTAATATAAAATTGTTAGAGTTTTTAAAGGTAGAATTATTATTAGAATTATTTAGATTATCTTTGGAATTTTTTAAAGTTAATTTCGATTTTTTTATGGTTGAATTTTTCAAAACAGAATTTTTTAATTCGGAATTATCTAGATTAATCAGATCTAGGATTTGATAATTCTGTCTTATAGTTTGATTATTCTGATCAAGGGTTTGATTATTCTGATTAAGTCCTAGGTTGGTTTTATCTTTGTCTTGATCTAGATCTATGTTGATTAAACTAAATATTTGATTAATCTCTTTGTTAATTTTATCAAATGTTAGATTAATTTGATCATTTTCTTCCATGATATTATTCTTATTATTATTTAATCTAATTAAATCTGAATTAATTAATTTTTTATTAGTTGAATTATTAATTGTATTAATTAATTGACAACAATTACACAATTTATCTAAATTATAAACTATTCTAAAACTCAACTTTTCAAAATTATTAAGTTTACTAACCTTTTTTTTCGGACACCGATTCTTGTAGTGATCGAATCTTCTGCACCCGAAGCACTTGATGTGCTCCTTTTCTTCCGAATTCCTAGCAATGGTGTCTCCTTTGCCGTCGGTTGCGTCGTTCGAGTCTTACGAGTAGGACACTTATTTTTATAGTGTCCTCTATCCCTGCACTTAAAGCAAATAATATGAAATTTAAAATTTAAATTGACATTGTTACCTTTATGCCTTGTGGAAGACTCTTCCATGGTTGCCTCGGTCAACGATTTTCTAAAACTCGCAAAAAAAACACAAACCAAAAAGTCCCAAGACTTGGTCTTGGATTAGTAGTGTGGGAGATATTTAAAAATAAAAATTAAAATTAAAAAAAAAAAATGCTCGACCGGTGGTTGCACCGAATCTGAGCGCCCCCGCTCTGATACCAATTGTTGGATCAAAGCAGATCGCTAGAGGGGGTGAATAGCGTTCGTAAAAACTTTTATTTTTCGATGATTAAAACCAAGTACACAGTGGAAAACTAAAAGACAAACACAAGAAAGATACAAAGCTTTTTTTACTTGGTTCACATCCCACCGGCTGCTAATCCAAGGCCCTGCGATCCTTGATCGCTTCCGAAGGGCAATCACTAAAAGTCTCTTCCTCGTTGGAGGTAAGAGACAAAACGATTACAATGATTATAAGGTTGGTAACAACCTTACCGATCCTTATACAAATTAAGTACAGAAAGATAATAATAATACCGACAATTAATTAGAAGATGGCGCATGGTCGGAGTAGCGTTGTAGAGAGCACGAGCACTTGGGAGATTCTTGAATTTGGGTGTGAGTTCTCCCCTCCTTTTATAGATTTGCGCCTTGCAATTTGTCCCGATCCATATCCAAAACTCGTGGATCTTATCTTGAGGTGGCGGCATATCTTATTCTGAGGTGGCGGCTTATCTTATCCTGGGGTGGTGGCATCAATCTCTATCTCTTTGAGCTTGTGCACCTTTGATTGGTCGTTACATCGATCGATCCTCTTAGCGATCGACTACCTTGATTGACTACCGACATCTCCGATTGGCTAACGCACTTGAGAATTCCTGCAATATAAGATTAGCACAATAGATGCATAATGCTATGCAGTGTGACAGTCCTTTGACTATCCGATCTCGACTACAGCATTCCTCTGAAAGCCTTAGTCGAATCGACGCCTAGGATTGCCCTCTAACCGAGGGTGCGTCCTTACCACCGCTCCACACATGGAGCTTACCTTTGGTCCTCTTGACCTATCACTTAGCTTTCGGTCACCACTGAGGTTCCTCGACTCCCTGAGGTTCTCCTGGTGTTGCCCGACCACCACGGTTTCTCAACTTGAGATTCGCCGGATGTCGCTCGACCATTTGCTTAGCTTAAACACTTCCTGCACACTTAGCATATCACATGAGATAACAAAATAACTTAACTTTGAATCTTTGCCATCATCAAAACCAAGGTTCGATTTTCTAGTGCCCCTGCACCAACATTATACCTCTCGATCTTCTATTGTATGTCCTTCCTCCTTTTGGACGTCGTGTGTACGACTATCTTCCTTTCCTTGTTCACTCCGAACAAAGAAAGATCATAAAATGAAACTCTTCTTCTATCTAGAACCGACCACCAAGCCACCTTGCTTGGTGGCTGCCGTCGGCCAAGGAGATGAAGATAGAAGTGTAGGCGTCAGCCAAAAACTCCAAGGGAAGAATCCCTAGCTCTTGCCGCCGGCCAAGGAAGAGGAGAAGAAGGTGGCGCCGCCGGCAAAAAGAGAAGATGGTGGTATTGTTGCCGCTGGCCAAGAGGAGAAGCCAACCCTAGGTTGCCACCCAAGATGAGAAGAAAACCCTAGCCACCTCCTAGTTGCCGACCAACAAACCCTAGCCTCTCTTGGTTGCCTTAGAATCAGGGAAAGCAAAACCTAATCTCCCAGTGATGATCACCCAAGCTTTGGTTTTTTAGGCTTAAGCCTCCTTTTAATCTCCACCGTTGGATCTAGGGATTTAATCTCAACCGTCAGATCTAGAGATTTAATCTCAACCGTCGGATCTAGAGACTTAATCTCCACCGTCGGATCTAGAGTTTCATTTTCCATCATTGGATCTAGGCTCCATGAGGGTTTTAATAGCCTACAATAGGGGCCATGAGGAGGAGTTGGATCTTGGCCACCCAATGGATAAAGCCCACATAAAGTCTGATCCATTAATGATAATCCATTCTACTAGAGGATTATCATTGATCTACCTCACCAACCCCCTTAAGTTAATATGGGCTCCATATATTATTTGTACATTTATCTCCCCGTGTTTAAGATCTCGAATATCCGTTGATTAATTAATTTACTAACAATTAATTAATCAACATCTAACTCCATGATTAGTACCACTCAACCTTATCATCATGCCAGACCAAGTCCACCTACAGGGTTTAAATGATGAACCTTATGAGCTCCTCAAGGGGACATCATCATCCTAATATATAGGACATGGTTTCCTCCTATAATCAACGGCACACCATATAAATAATATCATTTCCCAACTTACCAAGCCTATTGATTTACTCTATAAATCTCGTCCATTGGTAAATCAAAGAAATGAATACTAAGTATATGTGCTCGTTATTATATCGGGATTAAGAGCATGTACAACATAATATCTAACGTCCGATTTGATTATGTAGTCAACAATAAATCAAATCACCTCTAAGTTGGTCCTGCTCAATACACACAAAGTGTACTAGTGTAATTCTATGGTCAAGACAAACCAATACCATATTACACTACAACCATACCAATGGTTTGTCCATAACCATCTCGGTTGTGAGGCTCTACTTATACTTTACAAGGAACTGATAACATGATTTCCCGTGTGACACTACACACCATGTTATCTACAATGTAATGTATTAGACAATATGCATAACCATAAATATGCAAACAATGATCTTGTGATTCTTATTTCAAAAATAAAGATGTTCATACAAAAGATAGACTTTTCAGTATATATCTCAACACTAGACATGAAGGAATTTCTCATGTTTTGCGAACCTCTCCTATACCCTTATCTCTGGTGTTGGATCATTTGGAGTCGCTAGAAGGGGGGTGAATAGCGATCGGGAAAGCTTTTCAATTTGTTTTTTTTTAAACACAAGTAAATAGAAGAATGCAGTGGAAAATAAAAATAATAACTTTGTTTTTACTTGGTTCACAGCCTTCGACTACTAATCCAATGCCCTAACAGTCCTAGACCACGCACGGAGGGCAAAGCACTAAAAACACTCCTCCTCGTTAGAGGTAGGAGTAAGCAAGTACAAGAATTATCAATAAGTAGAGATAGAGGGACGCTCCCCTTCTTCCCATTGCGAATAAAACTCTGAAAAATAAGAAGATTACAAAATTTGAAATAAACTTTAAGTAAACTATAAGTAAACTTTTTACTGACAACTAAAAGAATAGAAGGTTTATCAAGAGTTGTCGTCGTTTCGGCAGCACTTTGTCATAGGGAGGTCGTAGTAGAAGAATGACATTGCGGAAGTAATTTGGAGCACTTAGAATTAGACCTGGCCAAGGTCCGGGTCAAACCCGGACCCGACCCGGAACCGGACCGTGGTCAACGGTCCGGTTAACCGGGTCAACGGGTTTGACCCGGACCCGTGACCGGACCGCCTATTAGGCGGTCCGGTTCCGGTTTTTTAAAAAACCGAACCGGAAAACAAAAAAACCGGCATTTAAAAAAAAAAAAAAAAATTTAACCGAGCACGCGTAGCGTGCCGGTACACGCCGTGTCGCTATTTTCCGTTACGACGACCGCGGGCGTGTCGCACGGGCGCCGAGGCATGTCGTCCGCGATACGAGTACGGGCTTTGGACCGAGAAACCGAGCGTGTCGACCGGACTTGACCGGACCGGACCGGACCCGGGCCGTGGTTCCATGACCCGGGCCGTAAGCCGACCTGGCGGGCGGTTAAAGTCGGTATTTTGTCAACCCGGACCCGACGGTTTCGACCCGGACCCGGACCGAACCCGGACCGTGGCCAGGTCTACTTAGAATTGATGAAAAGGGGTGGATAACTCCTTATTTTATAGCCTTGTGAAACCCTAATCGTTGAGATGAGGTTTCATGAGAAGATACCACCTAGCCCTTGAGAAATGGAGATAAGATTAGACTATCCTCGAGGTTGATCTTTGACTAGTAGTCGACTGCTACCCTTAACAGTCGACTGCTGGAGGCATCAGTCGACTGATACAAGCCATCAGTCGACTGATGGCAGAGTTTCCAGCTGCAATGAAAAGTTAGCTCTAGAAATAAGTAAGTACGATGGCCATTTACCATCCGATCTCGACTTAGACCTTCCATGGGAGGTCTTGGTCGGATTGTCGCCTAAGGATGTCCCCGTACGGAGGACACAACCTCACTTACACTCACTCACACGAGCTTACCTCAACCTTTTACCTTTGAAGCTTCGCTTCCGGTCTTCACCTGAGTTCTTCGGCTCCCTCCAAAATTCTCTTGGTGTCGCCCGACCACCACGGCTATCCTCCGGGTGTCGCTGACCTTCAGCTTTAGCTTAGCAATTTTGCACACTTGATTCAGCTCGTGAGATAACAAAATGAGCTTAACTTTGTATCGTTTGCTATAATCAAAACTCAGATTTGACTTAGGTGCCCACTGCACCAACAATCTTCCCCTTTTTGATCTTTGGCAAACCCATACAAAGTTAAAGAAAATAGATTAAGTGCATTAAGAAAAATTAGTATGAAATATGCATGAATGAGCAGGAGTATAAAAACTCTTTTTCAAGTGCTCCCCCTTGAAGAATCCTCTCCCTTGACCGAGGGTGAGTACTTGAGAAAGGATTTTAACTCTCCCCTTGCTACTTAAAAAGAGTTAAGTAACTGAAATTACTTAATATTGGCCTTAGTGTTTAAAATATGTTTTAAGTTAAGAAAGAAAAAAATTGATTTCTTAACCTTGGGCTTTCTCCCCTTATTTAAAAAATTAAGTTAAGTAAACATTTACTTAACTTGTCATTTAGAATGATATAGAATAAAGTATGTACTAAGTTAAGTTTCTAAAAAAGGATCCCTTAACTTTGCCCTTTTCTCCCCCATTTTCCATAAATCAAAAAGAGTGGGGGGGGGGGGGGTTTGAAAAATATGGTTTTGAATTTAGTTTTAAGTCCAAGCATGTTCCAAATAAATTTTGAAAATAGTAATTTAAACATAAGCTCATCTATTTAAATGTTCAACTCTATTTGACTTGATTGATATGAAAGATCAACAAGTCCTAGTAAGAATTGGTTAATTTATGTAATTATACTCTGTGGTTCATGTCGATGCACTGAATCTACATCTGGAACCAGGAGTAAGGTCCTAACATCTCATGCCCATTTACGTGGCTAAGTACACAAACACATTAGTCCTATGTATTGTGAGATGTATTGGTTCCTTAAATCTATAGGTGCATGATATCTAGGGTAAGCCCTAAGCTAATTCCATTAACAAGAAAAGTAAATAATAGAATTATAATAAGCTATGATTTATAAATCCTACTCTATTACGCATATGCCCAATTTTCGTATGAGTAGACTAAATTCGGCTTCGGGTAGCGGCTTGGTAAAGAGATCGACTTGGTTTGACTTGGATTCCACATATTCAAGTTGAATAGTCCTATTAGCTACATGTTCTCGAATGAGGTGGTGTTTAACTTCTATATGTTTGGTCCTAGAGTGGCATATGGGATTCTTGGTTAAGTTAATTGAGCTAATATTATCTATATGAGTTTTAATATTGTTGAAGTTTAGGTTAAAGTCTTGGAGAGTGTGCTTCATCCAAAGAAGTTGAGTTATACACTCACCCATTGCGATGTATTCGACTTCAATGGTAGACAAGGCAACACAGTGTTGCTTCCTACTGCACCAACTCACTAGACTCAAACCGAGAAGTGACAATAACTACTCGTGCTCTTTCTATCGAGTTTACTACCGGCATAGTCCGAGTCAGAGTAGTCGATTAGTTCGAACTCGATAGATCTAGGGTACCAAATACCTACGCTTAGTGTGCCCTTTAGATATCTAAGAATACACTTGACTAGGGTTAGGTGAGACTCCGTGGCACAGGTTTGAAACCTGGCACACATACTTACTGCAAATAAAATGTCGGGTCGACTCGCAGTTAAGTATAGAAGACTCCCTATCGCACTTCTATAGTATTTTAGGTCGATGGGATTTCCTTCTAAGTCCTCTCCTATGTTGACATTAGTTGCCATGGATGTATTGATGGTTTTAGCATCTTGCATTCCAAAATATTCAATTAGTTCCCTAGCATATTTTTGTTGATGTAAATATATTTCATCCTTAGTTTGTTTAATTTGTAGTCCTAGATAGAAACTCAATTCACCTACTAAATTCATTTCAAATTCACTTTCCATAAGTGAAATGAATTCGTTTAGTAGGATCGAATTGGTTGTTCCGAAAATGATGTTGTCTACGTAGACTTGGGCTATAAAGATTTCCTTACCTACGGTTTTTACGAAAAGAGTCGAATCGACTAGGCCTTGGTTAAACCCTTTTGACTTAAGATATATTGAGAGCCTCTCGTACCAAGCTCGAGGAGCTTGTTTGAGTCCATAAAGAGCTCTCTTTAGTTTAAGGACATGGTCGGGTTTATCTAGGCTTTCGAATCCTAGGGGTTGACTAACGTACACCTCTTCCTTAATAAGTCCATTCAAAAATGCTGATTTGACATCCATTTGAAATAATTTAAAACCTCGATGTGCAGCGTATGCTAATAACATTCGGATGGATTCTAGTCTAGCTACGGGGGCATAGGTTTCATCGTAATCTAATCCTTCGACTTGACTAAAACCTTTGGTGACTAACCTTGCTTTATTTCTAACTACTTCACCTTTGTCATTAAGTTTGTTTCGGAAGACCCACCTTGTTCCAATGACTGATTTATCTTTTGGTGGTGGTACTTGTTGGACTTTCCGAGCCGCAAAAACCACTTTTTGCGTTGCTAAAACCCCGGAAGTCCGGCCACGGATCCGTGCGAAGATATATTAAAAACTAAAAACATTTATGTGTTTATAAAACCCTAGATCTACCTTAGATCTAGAAGGTGAGAGCATTACCCTCGTAGCAACACCCTTCACTTATCCCGCTCATCTAAATGGATTGCTGGAACTCTAGAGTGTCAAGTGCACACTCCTCTATTAGTATCCACACAAGCAATAGGTGGAGAAAAGACAATCTTCAGTGTGCTAGCACTCCTTGAAGGTCTCGACAAAATGGAGGATTGGGAGAGATTGCTTGAGAGGAAGATGATCCAAGGAAGAAGATGAAGTTGGAGTAACTCACCAAAATCAATTACACCCATCAAATGGAGTGGTCGGCCACTTCATGACTTGGGGGGTTACATGCATGCATGTAACTTCAAGAGCCAATGACTCTTGGTCTCCCACATGAGGTGGCACCACATGATAAGTCAATGATGATGTGGAACATCATCATTGGCCGGCCCCCATGCCATGTCACCATGACATGGCAATTGGTCAAGTCAAAATTGACCATTCATCTTCCCTCTCAAGTCAAGTCAAACTTGACCTCTTATCTCTCATGGTTGATCAAATCTAATCACTTGATTCAAGTCAATTTGATTTAATGAATCTCTATTCATTAATTTAAATTGACTAAATGAATCAAATCTAAAGTAGACTCATTCAACACTTGAATCAACTTGAGTCTAACTCAATTAGTCTAATTTGGATTACTCTTAATCCAATTTGGTTCATCCAATGAACCTAATCCTCATGGTTCATCATATGAACCTAATCTCCACCTAATTGCCCTTTGTGTGTGACCCTATAGGTTCTTGTAACGTTGGCAATGTCTCTAAACCGATTTAGGAACATAAGAAATGAGCGGTATCTAGCAACACATCATTGCTACCCAAGTTACAAGAATGTTGAGCTCCAACATCACCTTTGTGACTACTAATTGTGACTCTCACAATATGTGACAATGTCCCTCTATCCTTGACATCTAGATTGACCAATTGACGCATAGACCATGTCATCATCGGTACAATCTATATCTTGAACTCCAAGTAGACTCACTCTAATCAAATGAGCTCAATATCTCATATTGACTCATTTGGGCATGGCCATGCACTTCGTGGTCTCACTCTATCAAGAATATCGATGTCACTCCCGTCATATAGGAGGGATAGATCCCATCTACATCACTCACATCTCTCTGCATAATTTGTTACATACCCAATAATTGCCTTTATAGTCCACCCATTTACGGGTGACGTTTGACGAAGCCAAAGTATGCAACTCCTTATGTAGGGAACCATGGTGGCTTCAAGTCTAAGGACTAATAGTCATACTAATAGCCACATGAGAAAGTATATGACACTCATATAATGATCCATGATACTTTCTCATTGCGGATCATTCAATATATATTCTCCAATGCATACCCATGTGTCAACTTGATATCTTATATCCATGACTTGTGAGATCAAGTCATCATGTTGACCTACATGCTAGTCTCTACGCATTAACATTGTCCCTGAATGTTAATACTTGACTAGGAATGATTAAGAGTAGTGTTCTCTATATCATCTCATTATCGATTCAACCAATCGATTGATATAGATAAGAACCTACTACTCAAGGACATTATTATATTTAGTTATTTGGCACCAATACAAGTAAATATAATAACCATGCCTTTATAAATAGGAATATGATACAATAAAGTCCATACAACAATCATCACATGATTGGCTCTAGGGCTTTCACTAACAATCTCCCACTAGCACTAGTGTCAATCACCGTAGTATCTAATACCCAATGTGTTGGGTTTTCGGCACAGCGACGAGTGTGTGTTCGAACATGTTTCATAAACATGTGCACAACGGAAGGAATAAAATAATAAATCTAATTTATTACAACACACACACCACACGCATGCATAGTACAACATGTGTAGACATAACCGTAAATTCAAATTTTGCAATAAAATGAAATTTATACTACGTATACCTGATGTATCATGTGCAGCGGGAAAGACATCAACCGGAGCGATCCTCGCTAGAATCGCCTCTATCCGTATCCACGCCGAGTATCTTCGGGATGACTTCACAAAGTCATGAGCCTCGTCTTTGTACAGGTTACTAGCCTCGTGTTGAAGATGATGTGATCGAGAGAAGATCACGATCCGAATCAAAATTCGGATCCAAAATGATTCCTCAAAAACTCGCTTCTCCGGTGAGGTATTTGTCAACCGTTTGACGAATCCTTCATCCTCCACCTATGAGGATTACCAGAGATTGAATCCCCGACAAGGCTACCGCTGTCGGATCTCCAAACGTCGTCCAAATGACGCTCTGACAAGAAGGAAACAAGCTGTCCAGAAAACTGGACAGCTTTGGTGGAGACCTTGCGCCGGCCAAATAAGGAAAGAAATATGCTCACCTTGTCGCCTGAGCCAAGGAAGATCACCGGAGCTTCTTCGGCAACAGCTAGACACCGACAAGTGGGGAGGACAGCAGCTGCTGGACACTGGTTGGAGGAGCTTGGGCGGCGGCAAGGAGTTGGGCGCCGACCACTTGGAGAAGAGGGAGAGGGTGGGCGGAACTTTAGGGTTCCAAGGATTAGGGCTTAAAAAAACCCTTAAGCCCTATTTTATAGAGAACAAATTCTCTTAATGGTTATCGGATCATAACCAAAAGCCCGTTAACCCGCTCCATTAATTTAAGTTAAAATAAACTAAACCATGATGGTTTATTTTAAGTTAAAATGAACCGAACCAAATTTGGTTCATTCGTTTAAAACAAACCAAACCCCTTTGGTTTATTCTCCTCCATTGGATTAGAACCAAACCAATTTAGTTCATCCATCATGTCTTCATAAGACACGGCCCATCCACGCTTCCATTGCGACTGAAACGATTTCATGCTCACTCCATGTTTGGTCCTTCGGATTATGCTCAGTTTCTCTCGGTCTGAGAATCTTATTCTCAAGATCGTTTTAAATCCTTAGGATTACGCTCGTTGTGCGTGTGACCAAATAGGTTCTCGGTTTATGTTGGTCGTCTATAATTAACCATTAATTATAGAATGATCATGAGTGGCACCTAGTAGCACATTATGATCCCCAATTAACCGAAAAGATCAACCGTTGATCCAGAACTATTTCTGAAACCCTTCAGCAGCTCGAATGAATCGTGTCCCATTCCCTTTACTCATCTTATACCCACTTGGTTCAGTACATGGTCTATAGTGTCAGTCCCCACTAGGTTGACTACATCACACCTAGCCCAAGTATCATTTCCTCGTCCTACGGATTCTAGTTACTTCACATGTATCGAAGAGTACCTTACTCTAAACATGTAATGCTTTGGCCAAAGACTTTAGTAACAATCCGACGAGAGGCCATGGGTATACATCTCCTCGCAAGGAGTGGTGAATCCTTTATAGGATATTCAAACACCTTCGATCACTTCGACTTATACTCAATCATCCCAGGTCCACATCTCCTCAAAGATGCTTGCTTAAGATGTCAAAACATAAGTCTTTATGATCAAGATGACTTGAATACTGCAAGTCAAAGGAACATCACACTTAAGCTCCAGTAAGAACTTCATTAACATATCTATATTTATGAAGTCTTACGGCTGGTCACTCCAATGAACTAGTTACCTTAACTAGCATCCACGATTAACTCCGGACATCACAATGTCTCTAGCCAGTGAGAATCAGCTGCTTGGATACACCAAGGAGTACACCTCGTGCTAGTCTCGACATAATCAATGGTGTCCAAATCCATCAATTCATCGACTAGGGATAATTCTGATACATCACAATTACACATGTAGATATACTCACTAATTGTGATCCAATCACAAATTCTTTCAATGTGTGAATCGTATCATGGACATTCAGTAAATGAGTTTAAGATCTAATCAAATACATGAAAACATTTTTACTCAAATAGTGAATCTTCATTTATCATGTAAATGGTTCAAACATAAGGTGATTGCCTTAGGACATCTCTCATATATTACTAACACAATGACCTAGTGTGACCATCATGCTTTTTCTGTGCCAAAGCCTTGGTCAAGGGATCTGCGATGTTAGCCTCTGTGGGTACTCTGAAAATCTTCACATCTCCTCTATCGATAATCTCTCGAATGAGATGGAAGCGCCGTAGTATGTGTTTGGTCTGCTGGTGTGAGTGAGGTTCCTTAGCCTGTGCAATCACTCCATTGTTGTTACAATAGAGCCTTATAGGATCTGCAATGCTAGGAACCACCCCAAGCTCAGTAATGAACTTGCGGATCCAAATTGCCTCCTTTGCTGCCTCAGATGCAGCAATATACTCGGGTTCTGTTGTAGAATCAGCAACTGTGTCCTGCTTCGAACTCTTCCAGCTCACAATGCCACCATTCAAGCAAAACACGAACCCTGACTGCAATCTATAATCATCCTGTTCAATTTGGAAGATGACATCGTTGTAACCCTTTACAGCTAGCTTCTCATCGACTCCAAATATCAAGAAATATTCTTTAGTCCTTCTCAAGTACTTAAGAATATTCTTGACTGCTATCCAGTGACGCTCACCTGGATCTGACTGGTATCTTCTCGTCATGTTCAAAGCATACGAGACATCAGGACGAGTAAACAGCATGGCGTACATGATAGATCCTATAGCAGATGCATAAGGGATCTTATCCATGCGGTCTCTCTCCTCTCTAGAAGAGGGACTTTGAGTCTTCGAAAGACTCACACCATGTGACATCGACAGAAGTCCCTTCTTGGAATTCTGCATGGCAAACCGTAGTAATACCGTGTCAATGTATGTACTCTGACTTAGGCCAAGCAATCTCTTAGATCTATCTCTATATATCTTGATGACTAGAATACAGGCTGCTTCACCTAAGTCATTCATTGAGAAGCATGTCTCCAGCCAAGTCTTCACAGACTGTAGCGAAGGGATGCCATTCCCAATGAGTAGTATGTCATCTACATACAATACAAAGAAGACAACTGTGTTCCCATTAACCCTCTTGTAGATACAGGGTTCATCTTCATTCTTGATGAAACCAAACTGTTTGATCGTATCATCGAATCGAAGATTCCAGCTCCGAGAAGCTTGCTTTAGCCCATAAATGGACCTTTGCAGCTTGCATACTTTCCTAGTATGCTATGGATCTACAAAACCCTCAGGTTGTGTCATGTACACATCCTTGAGCAAGTTTCCATTCAGAAATGTGGTTTTAACATCTATCTGATAGATCTCATAATTGTGGTATGCTGCAATATCAAGCAAGATCCGAATGGACTTAAACATCGCCACTGGAGAAAAGGTTTCATCATAGTCGATACCATGAATTTGCTTGAAACCTTTAGCCATCAATCGACCTTTATAGGTATGCGTAAGTCAATCCATGTCAGTCTTTCTCCTAAAGACCCACTTACACCCAATGGGTTTGACCCCTTCAGGTGGATCAACCAAAGTCCATACTTGGTTGGCGTACATGGATTCCATCTCGGATTTCATGGCCTCTAGCCATTTCTCAGAATCTGGGCTTATCACAGCTTCCTGATAGGAGGTAGGCTCATTCTCAATGAGCATAATGTCATCCTGGTCAGACAAGAGAAATGAGTATCTCTCAGGCTGACGACTTACCCTATCAGATCTGCGAAGAGGTAGGTCTACCTGAACAGGTGGTTGTTCCACAACTCTTTGTGCAACAACCTCATCACCCACAACACTTTGTGGTTCCTGTTCAACCTTCATCAAGGCCTCAGTGCTATGGTCCTTATCTTGAATTTCTTCAAGATCGAACGTACTCCCACTAGTTTTTCTAGAAACAAAATCCCTTTCTAGAAAAACCCCAGTCTTTGCCACAAACACTTTGTGCTGACTGGGAATGTAGAAGTAATATCCCTCTGTATCCTTGGGATATCTAACAAAATAGCACTTATCGGATTTGGGTCCCAGTTTGTCTGAGACTTGACGTCGAATGTAAGCCTCACAACCCCAAATCCTCATGAAACACATCTTGTGATTTCTCCCTATCCATATCGTATATGGTGTCTTTATAACAACCTTGGATGGTACACGGTTAAGGGTAAAGGCTGCTGTGTCTTGAGCATATCCCCAAAAGGATATAGGAATATTTGTGTGACTCATCATAGATCGTACCATATCTAATAGGGTACGATTCCTCCTTTCGGATACACCATTCCACTGTGGTGTTCCAGGAGAAGTGAGTTGGGATAGAATCCCACACACAGCTAGATAGTCACGAGACTCATGGCTAAGGTATTCTCCACCTCGATCTGATCAAAGTATCTTAATACTCTTGCCAAGCTGGTTTTGTACTTCATTCTTGAATTCTTTAAACTTTTTAAAGGATTCTGATTTATGGGTCATGAGATACACATAACCATATCTACTGAAGTCATCAGTAAATATAATGAAGTACTTGTAACCACCTCTAGCAGCAGCATTTAAAGGGCCACATACATCACTATGTATAAGTCCTAACAAATCTGTTGCTCTTTCGCTGTGTCCACTAAAGGGAGTCTTGGTCATCTTTCCTAAAAGGCATGACTCGCATGTCTCATATGATTCAAAATCAAATGAGTCTAGCAGCCCATCCTTATGGAGCTGAGATAAGCAACTCTCATTTATGTGACCTAAGCGACAATGCCAGAGATAGGTTTGGTTCAACTCATTTGAGTTGAACCTTTTGGTACTTATGTTATAGATAGGGCTCTCTAAGTCTAGAAAGTAGAGTATGTTCATTAGAGGTGCCCTACAATAGAATATATCATTTAAATAAACTTAACAACATTTGTTCTTTATTATAAATGTAAATCCTTTCTTGTTCATACAAGAAACCGAAATTATGTTCTTAGTTAAGGCAGGCACATAACAATATTCATCTAATTCTAGTACAAGCCCAGAGGGCAGAGATAGATCATAAGTTCCTACAGCAACAACAACAACTCTTGCTCCATTGCTTACTCATAAGTCCACCTCGCCCTTTGTCAATGCCCTACTATTTCTCAGCGCCTGCACATTGGTACAAATGTGAGATGCACATCCGGTATCTAATACCCATGATGAAGAAATAGATAGATTGACTTCTATAACATTTATACCTGAAGTAGAAGTCTCACTTCTCTTCTTCTTAAGATCTTTCAGGTATGCCTTGCAGTTACGCTTCCAGTGTCCAGCTTCCTTGCAGTGGAAGCAAGCCACTTCCTTCGCCACCCCTCCTTTGGGTTTCAGTTCCTTGCCTTTGCCCTTGGCTTGGGACTTTCCCTTACCTTTAGGCTTGCCCTTGCCTTTCTTCTTTTGCACCATCAAAATGGAGTCAGATTTTCCCTTCTTAAGGTTGAGCTCAGCAGTTCTCAACATGCTGAGCATCTCAGGCAGTGGCTTATCAATTTCATTGATGTTGTAATTCATGACAAATTGATTGTAGTTTTGCGGCAAAGACTGCAAGATCAAGTCAGTGGCCAACTCTTGGCCAAGGGGGAATCTCAATCTCTATAGGTTTTCTACGTACCCAATCATCTTGAGTACATATGGACCTACAGGAGTCCCATCTTGCATTTTGGAACCAAACAATGCCTTAGATACTTCATATCTCTCGTGCCTTGCTTGTCCTTGATATAGTTGACGAAGATGTTCAACCATATCATAAGCATTCATGAACTCGTGTTGCTTCTAAAGCTCAGATTTCATGGTCGCGAGCATTAGACATGACACATCTAATGCATCATCTTGATGCTTCTTGTAAGCATCTTTGTCAGCTCGCGAGGCAGTGGCAGAAGGTGCCTCTAGAATGGGCTACTCCAGGACGTACAATTTCCTTTCTTAGGTGAGAACGATTCTCAGGTTCCTGTACCAGTCCAGGAAATTTGTTCCATTGAGCTTGTCCTTCTCAAGGGCAGAACACAGAGAGAGAGTGTTCGTGTTTGTTGACATAGTAATCTACAACATACAATGCAAAGAATTAATATCATATTCCTTTTATCATTTAATTAGGCCTTTAATCAAATGATGCTCCTACTGAATTATAGGAATTTTGTAGAATTGAGTTATGGATGTGGTCAAACCACATTACTAGATTCATACAAACTAGCTATAATTCCTGCGGGATAAGATCCACATCATACTAAGCCTTGAGTTAGCTTTGGCTAAATCTCCCAAGACTTAGTACGATCGATGGGTAACACATTACCGATTACATCTCTATGCAACTCTTGTTTATAGGATCAAGACCCACATTTACAAAATACCTTGAGTTAGCTTTGGCTAAATCGCCCAAGATTTAGTGTAAATGCGATCTTATCCTATCTTTCCAACGGTTGGAATATGCTTATAGTTCTACTCGATCCAATTGAGTTAACTAGTTTTACTCAATCTAATTGAGCTTACTCTAACCCAAGCCGTGATAGGCGGGACCAAGATTGTCCCTCCGCACCCTACCAAGATAATATGCATTGCTCTGCTTTGGCAGATTCAACAACTACAAATGATCAAGGTAGTGATGGGTATCAAGGACTTGGTAGGCATTTACGAGTTGATTCATATACGCATTGAGGCCTTTATTATCCTATATTAGCATGCATCACATACATACAAGAATTATTCTAGCATGCATCATATACATACAAAAAAAAAATCCTAGCATGCATCATATACATACAAGCATTATTCTACTAGCATGCATCACATACATACAAGCAAAATAAAATATATATATATATATATATCAACATATATATATATATATATATATATATATAAAATTAACTGTGATGTGGTCATGACCCTACTACGATCTTCTCAAGCCAATGAGAAGATCGGACGGTCAACCTAGGGCTAGCGGCTTCTCCAAGGGCTTCCTTTGACCGCCATGTGTCGTCGGCACCCTTCTCGTATCTTCGTCTACAAGTGGACTTTCCACCGCTCCATTTTGTACATTAAAAATATGAAACTCGAGTTACATTCGAGTCTAAAACTATTTACAACTAGAATTTCAAAAGAAGAGGCACGACGCGCAGGTCGCATACACTATACAACACGCACAACCACAAAAACGGCACACAGGTCGTATTATGAATTACAACACATCATCATCCAATCATATTGGGGTTCTTGGGCCATGAATATCACAGAATTATACATAATTCTAAATTATGTATTTTACAAAAAAAAATTATAATTTTTCCTATTTTTTTCAATTTTATGAGTCACCTTTCCGTAACGATCCCGCTAAGCGATTTCCGGGGGCGATTGCGGGACAAGGCTCCTTTCGGGGATAGTGGCAGCACCCCTACTCGCAAAATAAACTTTATGAGTGTCCCTACTACGATCTTACAGTGACTTAAGTCGCTGTCCCAAAAACCTAAAGCGAGAACTCGCCGTTTCAGAGAGTTTTTCTCGATGGTTGAAGCCTACAAGTGTTCCAACACTCGTTGCTTCGAATCTTTGAGAAAAATACACAAAAATTCTATAAAAAGAGGAAATTTACAGAAACATAAAAATCTGTAATTTTTATATCTAATATAAAAACTACAAAAATGAAACACATACATGCTTCGCACGTGGCTCTGATACCACTGTTGGACTTTCCGAGCCGCAAAAACCGCTTTTTGCGTTGCGGAAACCCCGAAAGTTCAGCCACGGATTTGTGCGAAGATATATTAAAAACTAAACACATGTATGTGTTTATAAAACCCTAGATCTACCTTAGATCTAGAAGGTGAGAGCATTACCCTGGTAGCGACGCCCTTCGCTTATCCCGCTCGTCCAAATGGATTGCTGGAACTCTAGAGTGTCAAGTGCACACTCCTCTATTGGTATCCACACAAGCAATAGGTGGAGAAAAGACAATCTTGACTGTGCTAGCACTCCTTGAAGGTCTCGGCAAAATGGAGGATTGGGAGAGATTGCTTGATAGGAAGATGATCCAAGGAAGAAGATGAAGTTGGAGTAACTCACCAAAATCAATTACACCCATCAAATGGAGTGGCCAACCACTTCATGACTTGGGGGGTTACATGCATGCATGTAACTCCAAGAGCCAATGGCTCTTGGTCTCCCTCATGAGGTGGCACCACATGATAAGTCAATGATGATGTGGAACATCATCATTGGCCGGCCCCCATGCCATGTCACCATGACATGGCAATTGGTCAAGTCAAAATTGACCATTCATCTTCCCTCTCAAGTCAAGTCAAACTTGACCTCTTATCTCTCATGGTTGATCAAATCTAACCAATTGATTCAAGTCAATTTGATTTAATGAATCTCTATTCATTAATTTAAATTGACTAAATGAATCAAATCTAAATTAGACTCATTCAACACTTGAATCAACTTAAGTCTAACTCAATTAGTCTAATTTGGATTACTCTTAATCCAATTTGGTTCATCCCATGAACCTAATCCTCATGGTTCATCATATGAACCTAATCTCTGTTGGGTTTCCGGCACTGCGGCGTGTGTGTGTTCGATCACGTTTCGTAAACATGAACACAGCGGAAGCAATAAAAATAATAAATCTACATTTATTACAACACACACAACACACGCATGCATATTACAACAAGTGTAGACATAACCATAAATTTAAATTTGCAATAAACGAAATTTATCTACGTTATACCTTTCGTATGATGTGTAGCGGGAACGGCATCAACCGGAACGATCCTCGCTAGAATCGTCTCTATCCGTATCCACACCGAGATCCTCGGGATGACTTCGCTAAGCCACGAGCTTCATCTTCGTACGGGTTACTAGCCTCGTGTTGAAGACGACGTGATCAAGAGATGATCACGATCCGAATCCAAATTCGGATCCTAATATGAGTCCTCAAAACTCGCTTCTCCGGAGAGGTATTCGTCAACCAATTGACGAATCCTTTGTCCTCCACCTCAGAGGATTACCGGAGATCGAATCCCCGGTAAGTTAGCCGCTGTCGGAGCTCTAACCGTCGTCCAAACGACGCTCCGACGAGAGGAGAAGAAGCTGTCCAGAAAACTGGACAGCTTGGTGGAGGAGTAGGCGCCGGCCAAAACAAGGAAGCCAAGTGCTCACCTTTTCACCGAGGCCTAGGAAGATCACCGGAGGGTCGCCGGAGGGTTCACCGGCTGAAGCTTGGACGCCGGCAAGGAGATGGACGGCGACACAACAAGCTGGGCGGCACACCTAGGGTTGGCGCCGAAATCTCCAAGGATGAGGTGGGCGGCAACCTTAGGGCAAGGGTTTTGGATTAGGGCTTAATTATCCATTAAGCCCTCTTTTATAGAGAACTAATTCTCTTAATGGTTATTGGATTATAACCATTAGGCCCGTTAACCCGCTCCATTAAGATAAGTTAAAATAAACCAAACCATGATGGTTTATTTTAAGTTAAAACGAACCGAACCAACTTTTGGTTCATTCGTTTAAAATAAACCAAACCCTTTGGTTTATTCTCCTCCATTGGATTAGAACCAAACCATTTTGGTTCATCCATTACGTCTTCATAAGACTCGGCCCATCCACGCTTCCATTGCGACTGAAACGATTTCATGCTCGCTTTATGTTTGGTCCAACCAAACCTAGTTTCTCTCGGTCTGAGAATCTCATTCTCAAGCTCGTTTTAAATCCTTTGGATTACGCTCGTTGTGCGTGTGACCAAATAGGTTCTCGGTTTATGTTGGCTGTCTATAATTAACCATTAATTATAGAACGATCATGAGTGGCACCTAGTAGTACATCATGATCCCCAATTAACCGAAAAGATCAACGGTTGATCCAGAACTATTTTTGAAACCCTTCAGTAGCTCGAATGATTCGTGCCCCATTCCCTTCACTCATCTTATACCCACTTAGTTTAAGACATGGTCTATAGTGTCAATCCCCACTAGGCTGACTAGGTCACACCTAGCCCAAGTATCATTTCCTCGTCCTACGGATTCTAGTTACTGCACATGTATCGAAGAGTACCTTACTCTTAACATGTAATGCTTTGGCCAAAGACTTTAGTAACAATCCGACGAGAGGCCTTGGGTATACATCTCCTCGCAAGGAGTGGTGAATCCTTTATAGGCTATTCAAACACCTTAGATCACTTCGACTTATACCCAATCATCCCGGGTCCACATCTCCTTGGAGATGTTTGCTTAAGATGTTAAAGCATAAGTCTCCATGATCAAGATGACTTGAATACCGCAAGTCAAAGGAACATCGCACTTAAGCTACAGTAAGAACTTCATTTACGTATCTATATATGTAGAGAACCATATGAAGTCTTACGACTGGTCACTCCAATGAACTAGTTATCATAACTAGCATTCACGATTAACTCCGGACATCACTATGTCTCTAGCCAATGAGAATCAGCTGCTTGGATACACCAAGGAGTATACCTCGTGCTAGTCTCGACAAAATTGATTGTGTCCAAATCCATCAATTCATCGACTAGGGATAATTCCGATACATCACAATTACACATGTAGAGATACTCACTAGTTGTGATCCAATCACAAATTCTCTCATGCTGTGAATCGTATCGTGGACATTCAGTAAATGAGTTTAAGATCCAATCAAATACATAAAACATATATACTCAAATAGTGAATCTTCATTTATCATATAAATGGTTCATACATAAGGCGATTGCCTTAGGACATCTCTCATATATTACTAACAGACTCCCACTTGGCCTAATGCCAATCGCTACGGTATCCAATACCATAAGCTCGAACATGACCCTTAAACTTATTTTGAGGTAATGCCTTAGTCAAGGGATCCGCTAAGTTCCTTTCAGTGGGAATTTTCTCTATTTGTATTTCGTTCCTACTGATGATCTCTCTGATAAGATGATAGCGGCGAAGCACATGTTTGGATCATTGATGAGACCACATCAAGTTCAGAGATGAACTTCTTCATCCAAACCGCTTCCTTTGCTGCTTCCAAAGCTGCAATGTATTCTGCCTTAGTGGCAGAATCTGCTATAGTGTCAAGCTTGGAACCTTTCCAACTTATTGCGCCTCCATTCTAGGTGAATACATACCCAGACTGAGACATGGAATCATCCTTGTCTGTCTGGAGCTGGCATCCGTATACCCACGTATCACCATGTACCTTTCTCCATATATTAGGAACGCATCCTTAGTTCTTCTTAAGTACTTAAGGATCATCTTAACAGTCACCCAATGATCCATTCCTGGATCAGACTGGTATCTGCTCGTGACACTCAGAGCATATGATACATTGGGCCTCGTACATAGCATACATGATAGATCCTATTGCAGATGCATAGGGAATCTTACTCATGCAAATCCTCTCATCTTCTGTGCGCGGACACATAGACTTCGAAAGGTGTACCCCATGCCTGATGGGTAGGAAACCTTTCTTGGATTCCGACATGCTAAACCTCTTTAGCACTCGGTCTATATATGTAGACTGCGAAAGACCAAGCAACCGTTTCGATCTATCTCTATAGATCTTAATCCCGAGGATGTAGGTTGCTTCTCCCAGGTCTTTCATAGAGAATGTCTTGGATAACCAAACCTTCACTGACTGTAAGATTGAAACATCGTTTCCTATAAGTAGTATGTCATCGACATACAATACTAGGAACACGACTGCACTCCCACTAACCTTCTTGTACACACAAGGTTTGTCTGGATTTTATGAGAAATCAAACTTTTTGATTGTCTCATCAAAACGGATATTCCATCTCCTGGATGCTTGCTTCAATCCATAAATGGACCGTCGCAATTTGCATACCTTGGTTTTATCAATCGATGTGAAACCCTCAGGCTGTATCATATACACGTCCTCGAGCAGGTTTCCATTAAGGAAAGTTGTTTTCACATCCATCTGCCATATCTCATAATCATAATGAGCCACTATGGCCAGGAGCATCCGAATGGATTTAAGCATAGCTACAGGCGAATAGGTTTCGTCATAATCAACACCTTGCTTTTGACGATATCCTTTCGCCACCAATCTAGCCTTATAGGTAATCACATTACCATCCATGTCAGTTTTCTTCTTGAAAACCCACTTGCACCCTATAGGCTTTATGCCTTCAGGTGGGTCAACCAAGTTCCAAACTTAGTTTTCATACATGGAATCCATTTCCGACTTCATGGCACCAAGCCACTTATCCCTTTCTGAACTTGTCAGCACTTCTTCATAACTGGTAGGCTCCTCATCATCAATGAGTAACACGTCGTTCGATTCACTTACGAGAAATCCATATCTCTCAGGAATATTGCGTGTTCGCCAGATCTACGAAGATGTGGTGTTACAATAGGTCCAAAGATTGCTCATCACTATGAGTTGTCATGTGGCTTCACCAGGTATCTCATTAATGTCTATTTGAGTCTCTCGAGCCTCCTCAAGCTCGACGACACTCCCACTATTTTCTTGCAAGAGAAACTCTTTCTCTAGAAACACAGCATGCCTTGAAACAAACACCTTTTGTTCCACAGGATGATAGAATTGGTAACCTCTTGTTTCCTTAGGGTATCCAACAAATAGACATTTATCAGACTTAGCATCCAATTTGTCTGATACAGTCTGCTTCACATAAGCAGGACAACCCCATATCTTCAAGTAAGATACATGAGGTTTCTTACCACTCCATATCTCATATGGAGTAGTTGAGACTACCTTGGTAGGCATTCTGTTTAACAAGTAAACAGTTGTCTGAAGTGCATAGCCCCAAAAGGACTTGGGAAGAGTTGCATGATTCATCATTGACCTGACCATGTCCAACAAGGTCCGGTTACGCCTCTCAGATACATCATTATGCTGTGGTGTATAGGGCGGAGTCCATTGAGACAATATACCATTCTCTCTTAGGTAATCAAGAAACTCCTGACTCAAGTATTCACCACCTCGATCCGATCGAAGTATTTTAATACTCTTGTCATGTTGTTTCTCTACTTCATTTCTGAACTCTTTGAACCTTTCAAAGGCTTCAGACTTGTGTTTCATCAAGAACACATACCCAAACCATGAGTGATCATCGGTGAAGGTAATGAAGTAGCTATAGCCTCCTAATGCTTGAGTTGACATAGGTCCACATACATCAGTATGTATTAGACCTAGTAACTCTCCCACTCGTTCACCTTTTCCAGTAAAAGGTAACTTAGTCATCTTGCCTTTTAGGCATGATTCACATGTATCGTATGAATCCAATTCAAACGATTCCAGAATTCCACATCGGTGTAATTTGGACATGCGTTTCTTGCTCACATGGCCAAGACGACAATTCCACATATAGGAGTCTAATTGATTATCCTTTCGAGCACGCTTGTTGCTCGCTTCGATATTGCAAATGTCACTGGATACTTCCAACGTATAAAAACCATTGCTTAAAGTTCCAGTCCCATAAAGAATTCCATTCAAAGTTATGTAACAACAATTGTTACTAAAAGTCAAATGATACCCATTTCTATTTAAACAAGAAATAGAAATGATGTTCTTTATCAACGAAGAAACATAAAACAATTGTCCAGTTCTAAGACAAGTCCTGCAGGGAGTTTCAACAAATACGTTCTGATGGCGAGTGCAGCAACCTTTGCTCCATTTCCAACACGTAAATTTGACTCTCCCTTGACAAGTCTTCTTCTATTCCTTAGCCCATGTATGTCATTACATATATGTGAGCCACACCCAGTATCAAATACCCAAGTGTCTGAGGAAATAGAATGACAATCAATAAAGAAGATTTTTGAAGAAGATGGGGCATCCGATGCCTTATCATTCTTCACGGACTCAAGATAAATCTTACACTTTCTTCGCAAATGGCCCTACTTGCCATAATGATGGCAAGTGCCCTTTTGAGCTGGTTCTGCCTTTTTAGCCTTTTTCTTCTTCCCCTTCTGTTGTTCCTTTGACTCCCTCTTAGAACCTTTCTTCGAGGAATCAACTAACAACACCGTCCCCTGCTCATGCTTCTCAGAAGGCTCCACAGTCTTCAGCATGTTGAGCAGTACCACAGATGAACCTTCTTGCATCTCAGAGGTGAAGAGGAGCTTAGAGACTTCGAACCTTTCGAATCTCACTTGCTTATCAAACAACTCATAAAGATGAAGGACTACGATATGAGCATCCATATGCTCATGCTACTTTCGTAGCTTGGGTTCCATCGCGGCTAGCATGATGCAACTTGTCAGTTCAGAATCAGTCACATGTTTCTGATAGACCAACAATTGGTCCGGAGTTGCATCGTCACTAGGATGGGTGGGAAGAGGCGCTTCGAGGACATACGCAAGCTTTTCACCTTGAGAACAATTCTCAAGTTTCTAAGCCAGTCCAAGAAGTTCGACCCAGTCAATTTATTCGAATCCAAAATGGAACACAAATTAAAAGACAACATGATCAATTTTAGAAATACAAAACGAGCATATATGAGAAAGATGATTTTAAAAATGCATCAATATACATTTATAAATCCCATTCATTTTTTGAATTTCAAAAACCCCAAAATCACTTCGGGAGATCGTAGGTCCATCTCCGAATGGGCTGATATCCATCATAGTTATGAACAACCTTGGAGAGAGTCCAACAAGCCATTCATAACTACGACGGTAGGTATCAACCATACCGATTGCATATCACGTATATGCAACTATCACAATGTGCTATCAACTAATTGAATGTTCACACATACATCAGGTTGTTAACACATTAACAAGTATGCATCATATGCATAGCACCCAACTTCACCTCCCTTTACATCGACCTTGGAGAGAGTCCAACAAGCCGATGCTCCAGGTTAAAGCCAACCCATTAATCGGGAAATAGTTTTAATATGGTTAGAGCGCATTCAACCAATTAGCCTAGCTTGGAGAGAGTCCAACAACCAAAGCTAACGATTGACCTCTGACTCTTACCATATTAGTATTAAACTATTCCATGGTTTGAACATGTTCGGGTTCGAGCCGGGCTTGGAGAGAGTCCAACAACCCAAACAAGAAACGGAACTCTGGTTCTAACCATATTAATGGAAGGTGTAGGCTTTAATATTGTTTAAGGGTTTTATGTCTCATCCTCTTTGCATGCAAATAACTATTATCTACATGGCATGGCATACATGGCATACATCTACATGTCACGACACGCATGGCATAATGTTATGCATCTAATGCAATTACATGGTATACAATTATGTCATGTATATAATTTCCTTATATGTCATAACTATTTATGGAAATAAAATATGTTTAAGATTTGATTCTCCAAATCAAATCATAATTAAATTAGGAAACAAATTTCCAAATCTAATCACATATTTTATTCATGGAATTATTTGATTAAGGAAAATCTATTTAGGAAACCAATTTCCTAAATCATTAAAACTACTTATGGAAATAAAATATTTTAAGATTTGATTTCCCAAATCAAATCATGATTAAATTAGGAAACAAATTTCCAGAATCTAATCAAATATTTTATTTATGGAAAATATCAATTTCCAAAAATACTTCCAACTATCCAAAAGTGGAAGATTTTCATAAATACTTCTTGACTTTCCAAAATTGAAAAATTTCCATAAATACTTCTAAATTTCCAAAATTAGAAAATTTCCAGAAATAACATTATGACTATCGCAAAATCATTTTACGATTATGTCGAAACACAACCTGGGCTCGGATACCACTGTTGGGTTTTCGGCACCGCGGCGTGTGTGTGTTCGATCACGTTTCGTAAACATGAACACAGCGGAAGCAAAAAAAATAATAAATCTACATTTATTACAACACACACAACACACGCATGCATATTACAACAAGTGTAGACATAACCGTAAATTTAAATTTGCAATAAAAGGAAATTTATCTACATTATACCTTTCGTATGACGTGTAGCGGGAACGACATCAACCGGAACGATCCTCGCTAGAATCGTCTCTATCCGTATCCATGCCGAGTTCCTCGGGATGACTTCGCTAAGACACGAGCTTCGTCTTCGTACGGGTTACTAGCCTCGTGTTGAAGACGACGTGATCGAGAGATGATCACGATCCGAATCTAAATTCGGATCCTAATACGAGTCCTCAAAACTCGCTTCTCCGGAGAGGTATTCGTCAACCAATTGACGAATCCTTCGTCCTCCACCTCAGAGGATTACCGGAGATCGAATCCTTGGTAAGTTAGCCGCTGTCGGAGCTCTAACCGTCGTCCAAATGATGCTCCGACGAGACGAGAAGAAGTTGTCCAGAAAACTGGACAGCTTGGTGGAGGAGTAGGTACCGGCCAAAACAAGGAAGCCAAGTGCTCACCTTTTCACCGAGGCCTAGGAAGATCACCGGAGGGTCGCCGGAGGGTTCACCGGATGAAGCTTGGATGCCCGCAAGGAGATGGACGGCGGCACAACAAGCTGGGCGGCACACCTAGGGTTGGCGCCGAAATCTCCAAGGATGAGGTGGGCGGCAACCTTAGGGCAAGGGTTTTGGATTAGGGCTTAATTATCCATTAAGCCCTCTTTTATAGAGAACTAATTCTCTTAATGGTTATTGGATCATAGCCATTAGGCCCGTTAACCCGCTCCATTAAGATAAGTTAAAATAAACCAAACCATGATGGTTTATTTTAAGTTAAAATGAACCGAACCAACTTTTGGTTCATTCGTTTAAAATAAACCAAACCCTTTGGTTTATTCTCCTCCATTGGATTAGAACCAAACCATTTTGGTTCATCCATTACGTCTTCATAAGACTCGGCCCATCCACACTTCCATTGCGACTGAAACGATTTCATGCTCGCTTTATATTTGGTCCAACCAAACCTAGTTTCTCTCGATCTGAGAATCCCATTCTCAAGCTCGTTTTAAATCCTTTGGATTACGCTCGTTGTGCGTGTGACCAAATAGGTTCTCGGTTTATGTTGGCCGTCTATAATTAACCATTAATTATAGAACGATCATGAGTGGCACCTAGTAGTAGATCATGATCCCCAATTAACCGAAAAGATCAACGGTTGATCCAGAACTATTTCTGAAACCCTTCAGTAGCTCGAATGATTCGTGCCCCATTCCCTTCACTCATCTTATACCCACTTGGTTCAGGACATGGTCTATAGTGTCAGTCCCCACTAGGCTGACTACGTCACACCTAGCCCAAGTATCATTTCCTCGTCCTACGGATTCTAGTTACTGCACATGTATCGAAGAGTACCTTACTCTTAACATGTAATGCTTTGGCCAAAGACTTTAGTAACAATCCGACGAGAGGCCTTGGGTATACATCTCCTCGCAAGGAGTGGTGAATCCTTTATAGGCTATTCAAACACCTTAGATCACTTCGACTTATACCCAATCATCCCGGGTCCACATCTCCTTGGAGATGTTTGCTTAAGATGTCAAAGCATAAGTCTCCATGATCAAGATGACTTGAATACCGCAAGTCAAAGGAACATCGCACTTAAGCTACAGTAAGAACTTCATTGACATATCTATATATGCAGAGAACCATATGAAGTCTTACGACTGATCACTCCAATGAACTAGTTACCATAACTAGCATTCACGATTAACTCTGGACATCACTATGTCTCCAACCAGTGAGAATCAGTTGCTTGGATACACCAAGGAGTATACCTCGTGCTAGTCTCGACAAAATTGATGGTGTCCAAATCCATCAATTCATCGACTAGGGATAATTCCGATACATCACAATTACACATGTAGAGATACTCACTAGTTGTGATCCAATCACAAATTCTCTCATACTGTGAATCATATCGTGGACATTCAGTAAATGAGTTTAAGATCCAATCAAATACATAAAACATGTATACTCAAATAGTGAATCTTCATTTATCATATAAATGGTTCATACATAAGGCGATTGTCTTAGGACATCTCTCATATATTACTAACAATCTCCACCTAATTGCCCTTTGTGTGTGACCCTATAGGTTCTTGTAACGTTGGCAATGTCCCTAAACCGATTTAGGAACATAAGCAATGAGCGGTATCTAGCAACACATCATTGCTACCCAAATTACAAGAATGTTGAGCTCCAACATCACCTTTGTGACTACTAATTTTGACACTCACAATATGTGACAATGTCCCTCTATCCTTGACATCTAGATTGACCAATTGAGGCATAGACCGTGTCATCCTCGGTACAATCTATATCTTGAACTCCAAGTAGACTCACTCTAATCAAATGAGCTCAATATCTCATATTGACTCATTTGGGCATGGCAATGCACTTCGTGGTCTCACTCTATCAAGAATATCGATGTCACTCCCATCATATAGGAGGGATAGATCCCATCTACATCACTCACATCCCTCCGCATAATTTGTTACATACCCAGTAATCACCTTTATAGTCCACCCATTTACGGGTGACGTTTGACGAAGCCAAAGTATGCAACTCCTTATGTAGGGAACCATGGTGACTTCAGGTCTAAGGACTAATAGTTATACTAATAGCCACATGAGAAAGTATATGACACTCATATAACGATCCATGATACTTTCTCATGGCAGGTCATTCAGTATACATTCTCCAATGCATACCCATATGTCAACTTGATATCTCATATCCATGAATTGTGAGATCAAGTCATCATGTTGACCTACATGCTAGTCTCTACGCATTAACATTGTCCCTTAATGTTAATACTTGACTAGGAATGATTAAGAGTAGTGTTCTCTATATCATCTCATTATCGATTCAACCAATCGATTGATATAGATAAGAACCTACTACACAATGACATTATTATATTTAGTTATTTTGCACCAATACAAGTAAATATAATAATCATGCCTTTATAAATAGGAATACGATACAATAAAGTTCATACGACAATCATCACATGATTGGCTCTAGGGCTTTCACTAACAGTACTAATTCCCAAACCTCGTTCCTAGTGAATTGAGCTAGCTCTTCTTGCATTGCAATAATCCAATCAGGATCAAGAAGAGCTTGTTCAATGGTTTTGGATTCGATTTTCGAAATCAAGGAGATTTGACTAAGGTTTCTATAAGATGATCTAGTTCGAACCCCTAAGCTAGGATCACCTATCACTTGGTCGATAGGATGATTCATTTGAATCCTAATTTGACTTGGGTTAGGGTCACCTATCACTTGGTCGACAAGATGACTTGTTGGACTTGGGTTCGGATTAATACTAGACACCATCTCATGGTCAGAGTCGAGTCTGGTATGAGTCGGTTCACTAGTTGGTGTTGCTACGAGTTTTGTAGGTTCGTGTCCTTCATCGAACCCTACATTATTGGTCTCTTCAACTCTAAGGGTATCATGGTTGTATACCCTATAGGCTTTACTTATAGTCGAGTATCCTAAGAAGATTTCGGTAGAGGTTTTGGAGGTGAACTTTCCTAGGTAATCCTTAGTGTTCAGGATATGAACCATACATCCAAATACCCTAAAGTACTTGATGTTAGGTACTTTGTCATGATAGATTTCATACGAGGTCTTAAGGTGCCTCTTTACCAAAAGGATCCTATTTTGAACATAGCAAGCCGTAATAATGGCTTCTACCCAAAACCTATCAGGGAGGTTATATTCGTTTAGCATTGTCCTAGCGGCTTCTTGTAGGGTTCTATTTTTACGTTCGACTAGGACATTTTGTTGTGGGGTTCTAGGACATGAGAATTTATGGTGATATCCGTTTAGGTTATAGAAATCTATAAACCTGTGGTTTTTGAATTCACCACCATGATCACTCCTAAGTCTTTAAATTTTAAGGTTTTTTTGATTTTGGATTAGTTTAAATAAGTTAATCTAGGGTATCACTTTTATATTTAATGAACTTAACCCAGGTAAACCTAGAATAGTCATCAATTTTGACTAAGCAGAATTGACTACCATTTAGTTACTTAGCTCCATGTGAATCGAATAGATCCATATGTAGGTGCACAAGAACACTTTTGGTTCGTTCTTGATTAGTTAGCTGATGTTGTGTCCTAGATTGTTTACCTCGTTGACAAGCATTACAAATTTTATTGTTTAAGTTATTAAGGTTGGGCAAACCTTTGACTAAGCCACTCTGACTCATCTTGTGGATGAGTCTTGGGTGCGAGTGACCGAGTCGTCAGTGCCACAATCAAGATTCCTCTTGCTATGTCATAAGACACTTGGTTGAGGAGTTAGGTAGATTAATAGTATAGATGTTGCTATTCCTATTTCCTTTAAGGATTGTTTTAGAGGATTCATTTGTTTTAATTACGCATTAATTTTCTAGAAATATGACCTTATAGTTATTATCACACAACTAACATATGCTAAGTAAATTATATTCGAAATTTTCAACTAGTAAAACATTTTGAATGATAAAGTTTGAGTTGAGCTCAATATCACCTGATCCAATGATTTTGAGCTTATCGTTGTTTCCAAAGGCTACTGATCCTTGTCGTTTGAATTGAAGCTTTGAAAACTTAAGTTTATCCCCGGTCATGTTTTGGGAGCAACCACTATCCAACATCCATTGATCCTACACACAAGGTAGTTGAATCGGATATTGGAATTTAAGGGTTAGTTGAAGATTATTAGTCATTGGTCATCTCACCCATTTCTACATGATCAAACATGTTATCCTTATGTGTTCTTGTGAGATGAATTCAATTTTACTTGATTAATTTTAATGAATCGAAACTAGTCAACCTTGTATTTGATTCGGATTTGACCCTAAGCTCATCAAGTCACCTTTTCAAGATCTTGGCTTCTAGGTCATGGCGAGTCACAGAGGCCTTCTTTGATAGGAAAAATGACCACTTCTTTAGACAAAGCCAATTTCGAGAAAATAGTAACTTGACTCACTTAAGACCACTTCCTTGACTAACTAGTCTAGGATACGGTGATGTAACTTCAGCTAGTTACACTCAATCAAGTGAACCGAACTAGATACGCCTTATCTAGCTCGAGTACCCAAGACTTCACTTTCTTAGCGTACTATTATCTCACCGCATCCTGGTACTATATTATCAAGTATTAACGAGTTATGATCCCTATCTAACCATTCTGAAAAGAAAAAAAGCATGCAATTTCTAAGTAATAGCATGAACAAGTTTTGTACTAGCTCCCCTGGGACCATTGAATCGGTTCGGTCTTTCCACATAGTGGATTTGTTCCTTGGGAACCCAGTACTGGTTAGATCCTAATTGAGAAATCAAAATGGTCTTAGGGACCCATTCTTGGACATGTATTCTATTTCGACTTACGATTGATATATATGACTTGTTAGTCGTATTTGAGCTAAACCCAAGCACGACCTTGTTGTACACGGCCCTTTGCGATCCAAGTAAGAGGTCAAGTCTCTTGGATCCCAAAGTGAACCTTTCCAACGTGTTCCTAAGATCTTCGACTTGACTTTTCAAAAGTGAGTTCTCAACTTCGAGCTTTTCAACTCGAGTTGAGTCCTCCTCTTGAACTTGACTAGTCGAAGAGGTTAGGGAGACCTTGTGTTTAAGGAGTTTAACCTCCTTGAACAGGGTCTCGACCTTGGACTCAGACTTAGCTAACTTCCTAGTTAGAAACTTAAGTGCATTGTATAAAGTACTAATGAGGGACCGACTTACCTTGAGAGTATCTCTTGAACCGGATGTGTATCCGTGGCTTGTCTTGAATAGAGATTTGTGTTAGTGAAAGCCCTAGAGCCAATCATGTGATGGTTGTTGTATGGACTTTATTGTATCATATTCCTATTTATAAAGGCATGGTTATTATATTTACTTATATTGGTGCCAAATAACTAAATATAATAATGTCCTTGAGTAGTAGGTTCTTATCTATATCAATCGATTGGTTGAATCGATAATGAGATGATATAGAGAACACTACTCTTAATCATTCCTAGTCGAGTATTAACATTCAGGGACAATGTTAATGCGTAGAGACTAGCATGTAGGTCAACATGATGACTTGATCTCACAAGTCATGGATATGAGATATCAAGTTGACACATGGGTATGCATTGGAGAATGTATATTGAATGATCCGCCATGAGAAAGTATCATGGATCGTTATATGAGTGTCATATACTTTCTCATGTGGCTATTAGTATGACTATTAGTCCTTAGACCTGAAGTCACCATGGTACCCTGTAGGGGATCGATCAGCCAGCTAGAGGGGGGTGAATAGCCCTTTGTCGTTGGATGGTGGAATTTGCTTGTCTACACAATTGTTAGCGCAAGCGGAATACTAATAAAGACAAGCAAATGAACAAAGAATAATACAAACAATGCTAACAAGATAGTATAACGTGGTTCACGGCTACGCCGCTAATCCACGGTCCCCGATTCATCCTCGGTGAATCACTCCGCCAAAACCAATCCACTATTGGTCTCTCCTTTGCACCAAGCTAGGTGGAGGTACCCTTTACAAATCAAGATCACTCTTCTTACAATAGAAATGAAGTAAAAGCAAGTAAGAAGAGTTTAAAGCTTGTGGGGCACTTGGATGATCGTTTGGGATATGAGCATTAGCCATCCAAATGCCCACACCCTCTCTTTTTATAGAGAGGAAGCTTTTCTTCCCGTTGGCCGCCACCACGATCACGCGCCCTTAGGCGATCGCCCTCAACGGCCTCCGAACACGTCGGATCTTGACTTTTGTAGTCCAACGGAACACTTGGCAGTCGACTGATGGACCTCATCACGATCGGCCGCCTTCCATCGACGCCGATCGGCTACAAGCGATCTGTCCGCGACATCCTCGGGCCGATCGCGCCATTCCATGGTAGTCATCACGGGCATAAACCCATCAGTCGGATACCAGTCGAACCCATTCGACTCAGAGCAGTCGACTGCCATTCCATGGCAATCGACTGATGTCAGGAAAACTCATCCGACACTTAGCCATTCGGCCAAGTTCACCTAATGAGCTACTTACAATTCACTCATTCTCTCATCTCACTCGAAGTCCCTCGCCGAAGCTCTCTTCGTTCGCGGCCACGTCCCTCGGCAGCATCAGGCGCACGGCTCTACAATGCTCCTTCGCGTCTCTTGCCTCCGAAGTCTGCTTCCTTGGCTTCACTTAAAGTCATCTCGTCCGGCGATTCCTCGACAGCATCAAGCGCACGACTCTACAATGCTCCTTCTCCGACTCAAGCACGAGGTAGTGAGTGGTGAACCCGCCAAGACTCCATGTGTGAATTACTAAGTCCTGCAAGACTCCAACGCACATATCAAACCATAATAACACCCTAACTTAAACCCTTTGCCACACACATCAAAACCTTATCATGGCAAGAGATTGCCCTAACAATCTCCCCCTTTTAGATGTGTGGCAATCCGTTTAAGTTAGGTAAAAACATTAAGAAAGGAAAGCATGTAAATAAACATGATTAGTAACTCTCCCCCTTAATACATGAAACTCCCCCTAAATATGTTCCCCCTTACTTAAACATAAAGTTTTCTCCCCCTTTGACACCATCAAAAAGATTAAAAACAAGTTTATATATCATGGCATCAAGGCTAAAGAGAAACATAACCAAACACATGCCTTAAAACCGTGTATCAGAAATTGTTGGGTTGTTTTTCAGGTGAGCAATGATCGCTATCAAGATGGCAATGATCGGCACAATGAATTCCGAAATTCTAATTTTCCGGACGAATTTCAGAAATGCATTATAAATTCCAAAAAATTCTAAAAATAGTGAAATTCGGGGAACACATTTCTTTTAAGTATATCTATCAATGAAAAATAGTTTTTTATGAACAATCATTATATTTTCCGAGATTTGCTAAAAATCCAAAAGCTTTAAAAACCACTAGTTTTTTAGCATGTTAGTATCCATTTTAACACCTAGTCTTGCTTTGGATTGTTTCAAAATATGAACATATGGATTTTAAAGTAAGAAATTGTTTTGAAAACATATGAAATATCCAACAATGATCTTTGGGCAATATGTCTATGAATTAAAGATAAGTCTTCCCCATGATTGGTCTATTATTGCTATTTTGATACTTTAAATGACCATCTAAATGCCATAAGCACTAGTGGACATTTGTATCATCCTAACATCTCACTCATGCTAAGTTTTCAATCAAGGTAGCCTATTGTGAGTGTGAGATGTATCCTAAAGGTATTTGTATGTACTTCACCATTATTTTCATGCAATTCTATCAAGGTTAAGTATCATCCTAGCAATCCACATGATCATAAAGATGTATATGACGTAATTTTACATTATGATCATAAAATAAATGTATTCATCAAATTGTTATCATGCATTAGGTATTTCATAATGGTATTAAGCAAATATCACCTAAAGCATGATTTATCTACTTATAGGTGCATTATCATCACCTAACACTATTCCAAAAACGTTGTCCCGCCATCCTAAGTCAACCAACATATGATATGGGTAAATTGCATATGGTTGACTACCCTAGGGTTTTCTTAACCCTTTAAGATAGATTTTGGAACCCAATATAAATTCTTGCCTATGGGGTTCACTAAAAATTCCTTAGGGATTCATTTTCTAGCTATTTCCTTCTTTTTATCTTGACCCCTAGCAATTAGACATTTATAGGCCTTTTCATTTTTCTTTTTCTTATATCCTAGGCCTTTCTTGTTGAAGCTTGCCCTTTGGCTCCCTATGATCATGTTCAAGGTGTTGGAGCCTATAGTAAACTTTTCTAGGGCTTTGGTCAAATAGTCTACCTTTTCCCTTAAAGCCCTATTTTCTTCTATGCATGCATCATTGACATCCAAAGGCATATAATTTTCATGTAAGCATGCATCATCATTATCATCATTAAAACATGCTTTTTCTAACTTTTGTTCTAAATCCTTAATTTGCTCAAGCATGCATTTATTCCTATTCTTTGCCCTAAATAAATCTTTAGTGAGGCTAGAAATCATAGACATTATTTTCTTAGGGCGTAGATTCATTACCTCACTTACCAAATCCTCTTCCGATGATGAGGATGTAGAGGAGGCTCCCCCTTCACTTGATCTCTCTCCACTTGAGCTTGATCCTTCATTTTCGGAGGAGGAGCAATCCAAGTCGTCAAATGCCATCAATGCCAAATTTGTGACAAAAGCATTTTCTTCCTCGGATGATGATGAGGAGGAGGAAGATGGGGCATCCCAAGTCCTTGCCTTTAGTGCCTTTGCCTTTTCCTTTTCTTTGGCTCTCTTCTCTTCTTCTTTCTTCTTGCTTCCCTTCTTTTTCTTCTTTTCTTCCTTCTTTCTCTTCTCTTCCTTGCTCTTGTTTAGGAGGGGACAATTATCCCTTATATGTCCCTCCCCTTGGTAATTGTAGCAAATAATTTTCCCCCTTGGTCTTCTACTCCTATCATTAGATTTATTAAATTGAAAACCTTTTAAAGCACGCCTTACCCTCCTTACCATATAGGCTTCTTCCGTGCTATCCATGGAGGAGGAGGAAGATGCTTCTGTTGGATCTTTATAATGGCTAGAGGGGGGTGATTAGCCTTTCTTTGTTTCTACAAAAACGTTAGCGGAAGCAATACAAATACAAATACGAATACGAATAAGGAACAAGAAAACAATGCTAACACCCGATGTACGTGGTTCTGAGATGACGCTCCTACTCCACGGTAATCCGTAAGGTGGATTAGCCCTAGCCAAGCTTCACTAAATCCTCCTTTGGATGAACCAAGGTGGAGAAACCTTGTCTTACAATGCTCTCCTCTTCTTTACAATGATGGAAGATTAAAAGCTAGAGAAGAGGAGGTTTAGAATCACAAAAGCACTTGGAAAGCTTGGTGAGCACAAGGGTGTAGCTAGGAATGAGAGCACTAGCTTCACTAAACTACCCAAGGCCCCTTCTTATAGAATAAGGGTTGTTTTTCCCATTGGCCTTTGATCAGTCGACTGATGCTCACCATCAGTCGACTGCCGCCGAAGCCAACGACTTCTGAACAAGTAGATCTGCGGAGATACGTAGCCGCAATTTCTAACAGCCAAGTGATCAGTCGAGTGATCGTAGGCTGCAGTTGAGTGCGACTCCACTCAGGCTCAGATTTCGTTGATGATCACCGATCGCCACCGCTGGCTACGATCGATTGCAACATCACGATCACATCGCCAAAGCAATGATCGATGGTTAGGGTTTCACCTTGACTCAGTCGAGCACCTGACCAGTCGACTGATACATCATATCAGTCGACTGATACTCATCAAGTATGAGTAATTCACACTTGATTTTATACCCTAGACGTAGACTCAACCTTCTAGCTCCTTATTAAGCCTTGCGCCTCCAGGATCCCTCCGAGTCCGCGACTTGTTCTTCCTTTGCGCTTTGCTTCCAAGAGCTTCCTTCGGTTTCGTCATGTCTTGGGTTGCCAAATGCTTGGACTTTATGCTACCAAGACTATAAGCTTGGACTTATGCTGCCAAGACTTTACTTTGGACTTCTTTTGCCAAGGTTCACTTGGACTTTACGCTGCCAAGACTACAAGCTTGGTCTTACGCTGCCAAGTCCATCCCTTGGACTTCCCTTGCCAAGATCATACTTGGTCTTCCTTTGCCAAGGTTCACTTGGACTTTACGCTGCCAAGACTACAAGCTTGGTCTTATGCTGCCAAGTTCGTCCCTTGGACTTCTCTTTTACCAAGTCTTCATCCTTGGATTTCCCTGTCACTTAAACATGTTCACAATTAGATCACAAAACATTGCCTAACTTAGATGATTATCCAAGCATCAAAACATATAAATGCTTGGGGCATTGTTGCACCAATAATCTCCCCCTTTTTTATGTTTGGCAATCATTTAAGTTAGGTCTTTTAAATATACGCACATAATCATATTTTCAATGTGAATTCTAACTTAAACATTCCTTCTCCCCCTTTGACATACATCAAAAAGAGAAGGATTCATAAATGAAAGAATTAAGGATGTTGGAACTTGGACTAAGGTATAGGTTTGATATTAAGCTCCCCCTTAATCCAAGATATGCTTCATGATGTGTAAATAATATTTGAAGCAGAGCATAACAAAAATTCAAAAATTAAGTCCTAGCTTTACACCAACAATGGAAGTGTGGGGATGAAAAGATACATTTTATAAAACTCCCCCTAAAACACTGCATAAAACAGTCCTAAAAATTTGTTTATACTCAATATTATCATGATATAGTTTTAGGACATCAAAGATACACTAAATATTAGAAAATCGAGCTATTTATCAGAAAACACAGTGTATCAGTGGACTGGTTTCTGAGCTAGTCGACTGATATGCCTGAAATCGAAATTTCAGCCTTTTCAACCCAACTTCAGAAATGCGTTCGAAATTCTAGAAACCTCGAAAAATCACGAAATTTTGTGGACACATTTCTGAGATCATACTTTATTAAGGAAAAATAGTTTGAAAAATATATGTTTCCCATATTTCAATATTGATACAAACTTGGAAACTAACAAAAGGTTCTAAAAATTTGCAAACTTTGTACCACTTTTGTGTTCCACTTGAAAACTATTTTTCAAAATATGATGAACATAGTTTAAAATATATATGATTTGGAATTTCCAACCATGTTCTTAGAGCTATGTATTCATTACTTGAATACAAGCCTTCCCAATGATTGGTCCATGAGGTATTCATGTCTCTAGGTGTGTCATTGGCTCATCATAACAAGCATGATGAGCCAAGTACACCTTCCCTATCATCTCACATGTTCCTAAGTGTCTCAATACAAAAATCAAGGTTTCTTAAGGCTTTTGTGAGATGCATCAAGGTATAAGGCTAACATATGACTATGGGATCATGCAAACCTAGACTTTTACTCTACAAAGCACATACCAAGCTCTCTCCTTAATGATGAAAATTCGGTTTCGGGAAGAGCTTTGGTGAAGATATCGGCAAGGTTAGACTTAGATTCTACATAATTAAGTTCAATGTCCCCTCTTGCCACATGATCTCTTATGAAGTGATGTTTCACTTCAATGTGCTTAGTCCTAGAGTGATGTACTAGATTTTTGGTCAAGTTGATGGTACTCACATTGTCACAATAAACTTTAATGTTAGAGTAGTGTAGCTCATAGTCCTCAAGAGTATGTCTCATCCAAAGTAATTGAGCTACACAACCACCCATAGCCACATATTCGGATTCCGTGGTTGATAAAGCAACACAATGTTGCTTCCTACTACTCCAACTAACTAGGGAGGACCCAAGAAATTGGCATCCACCACTAGTACTCTTCCTATCCAATTTGTAACCGGCATAATCGGAATCGGTATAACCAAGCAACTCAAAGGACCTAGTCCTAGGATACCAAAGTCCTACATTTAGGGTGCCTTTAATATATCTTAAAATTATCTTAACGGCTACTAAATGTGATTCTTTGGCACAAGATTGGTATCTTGCACACATACCTACCGCAAATAAGATATCGGGTCTACTAGCGATTAGGTATAGTAGGCTACCAATTATACTTCTATAAAGTTTAAGATCAATTGATTTACCATCATGATCACTATCTATTCTAGTGCTAGTGGCCATAGGAGTGGTTACAATTTTGGCATTTTTCAAACCAAATTTCTTGATCATTTCATTTGCATATTTGGTTTGATAAATATGAATACCTTCATTGGTTTGTTTGACTTGTAACCCTAGGAAAAAGTTGAGCTCTCCAACTAAACTCATTTCAAATTCATTTTCCATGTTTTTTATAAAGTCTTGAAGAAGATCATCATTTGTTGACCCAAAAATAATGTCATCAACATATATTTGGGCTATAAAGATATCCTTTAATGTTGACTTTATAAACAAGGTTTGATCTACTTGGCCTCTCCTAAAATCCTTAGAAATTAAGAAAGATGACAATCTTTCATACCATGCCCGGGGAGCTTGTTTTAACCCATATAATGCTTTCCTAAGCTTATATACGTGGTTTGGATAATCTATGTTCTCAAACCCGGGTGGTTGCTCTACATATACTTCCTCCTTAATATAACCATTTAAGAATGCCGATTTAACATCCATTTGGTAAAGTTTAAATCCCATATAGGAAGCATACCCTAAGAGAATTCTAATAGATTCTAATCTAGCAACCGGGGCATAAGTCTCATCATAGTCAAGCCCCTCAACTTGATTGAATCCCCTAGCAACCAACCTAGCCTTATTTCTAGTGATATTTCCTTGGTCATCTAGCTTATTCCTAAAGACCCATCTTGTAGTAATTATGGTGCTATCATTGGGTCTAGGTACTAACTCCCATACTTGACTCCTTTCAAATTGAGCCAATTCATCTTGCATTGCCAAGATCCAATCCGGATCATGTAATGCATCATTGATCGATTTGGGCTCAATTTGTGAAATAAGAGCAACTTGACTAGTAGGAGTTCTATGAAATGACCTAGTTCTTACTCCTTGAGATATATCTCCTACTACTTGGTCAAGTGGATGATCTTGATGAATTCTTAGGGATCTAGAAGGGGTTTCAAATTGATCATTGTTATCTTCCACCCTTCTTTCATCATCGGAATCTCCTCTTCCTCCCCCTTGATCATTACCCCTTATGGTCAAATTTTGAAGTTTTTGGGTAATGTCTTGATTATTGTCATTAATATCCTTATCAATGGAGGACTTTCTAGGGTAGGTACTAGTGGTTTCATCAAATTGAACATTGGAGGACTCCTCAATCCCTTGGGTTCTCTTATTGTAGACTCTATATCCTCTACTTGTGGATGAGTATCCAACTAGGATTCCCTCATCCGCTTTGGATTCAAATTTTCCTAAGTTATCTTTGGTGTTTAAAATATAAACTTTATATCCAAAGACTATGAAATAATGAATTATGGGAATAGTCCCATTCCATAATTCAAATGGTGTATTTTCTAAAAACTTATGGATTTGAACCCTATTTTGGATATAGCAAGCGGTATTAACCGCTTCCGTCCACAGGTAGCTAGGTAGAGAATATGCATTAAGCATAGTCCTAGCCGCCTCTTGTAGGGCACGATTTCTCCTTTCCACCACCCCATTTTGTTGGGGTGTTCTAGGACAAGAGAAATCATGCGTGTACCCTTGCTCTAAACAAAATTGTGAAAATTTAGAATTCTCAAATTCACCACCATGATCACTATAGATCCGGTTGATTTTGAGACTCTTTTCATTTTCAACCCTTTTACTAAATCCTATGATTATTTCTAAGGTATCATCCTTATGTTTCATAAAGTAGACCCAAGTATACCTAGAAAAATCATCTACTATAACTAAACAATATTTGCTACCATTTAAAGAAGGAGTACTATGGAAATCAAATAAGTCAAGATGCAATAGTTCTAATGGTAAGGAAGTATTAGTTAAGGTTTTACCTTTGTGTGATGCTTTTGTTTGTTTTCCTTCTTGGCATGCATCACACATTTTGTTCTTGACATACTTGATCTTTGGTAGCCCTTTGACCAACTCCATCTTGGCTACCTTGGCTATGTTTTTCATGTTGATGTGCCCCAATCTCCTATGTCATAGCCAACTTTCTTCTTCTTTCGCAACAAGACACTTAGTGGAAATGTTAGAAGAATATGAAAGATCAACATAATAGATATTTGATTTCCTATATCCAACTAACATACAATCATTTAATTCCTTGTGTCTAATCATGCATTTAGAGGATTCAAAAGAAACATGATAGTTTGCATCACAAAGTTGACTAACACTTAATAAATTAAATTTCATATTTTCAACTAGTAAAACTTTGTGAATGACAATTTTGGGGGATACCTCAATTGTACCTCTACCTAATATCTTGAGTTTTCCACTATTTCAAAAAGACACCGCTCCCTTCTTCACATACTTAATTGTTGAGAACTTGCTCACATCCCCGGTCATGTGTGTTGAACAACCGCTATCCACGATCCACATACCTTGCTCTCCTACCTAAATCACATGATAAACACAAGCTTTTGGTACCCAAACATTTGGACCAGTAACATTAAGTAAAAACTTCATAGGTACCCATGCTTTCTTAACCTTACCCTTAATGGTTGTTTTTCTATTTATTAATGAGATATAAGCAACTTCTTTTTCTTTTGGCTTGTATCCTACACCGGCCTTGTTGTAAACGGCTCTTTGTCGGCTAAGGATCATATCAAGGTATTTTGAGCCATTTGTAAATTTCTCTAAGCATGCCTTTAACTCACTAACCTCATCCTTAAGTTTGTCATTCTCTTCCTTAAGCATGCAAGAATCAACATGTGAAGGTTTTTCATTCCTAATGGCCTTTAGTTCTACCTTCATGCTTCTAACCTTAGATTTAGACTTATCTAGAGCCTCTTTAAGATAAGCAATTGATTTATAAAGAAGCTTAACTTTAGGGGAGTTCATTACCTCATCGTCACTAGATGACGATTCATCACTTGAAGAGCCTTCTTCTTGGCTTGATGCACCAGAGTCATCCTCTTGGGCCATGAGTGCCACATGGCGTGTGACGTGGCAAAGCTCATCATCGGAGGAGGAATCTTCAACACTTGGTGTGTCCCATGTGGTTTGAGCCACCATGACCTCCTTCTTCTTTTTCTCCTTCCTTTCCTTCTTTTTCTTTTCTTTTTCTTCCTTCTTCTTTAGCTCCCGGCAATTTGGCTTTATGTGCCCCTTCTTATTGCAAGCATGGCAAATCACATTGTTATTAAAACTTAAATTACCACTAAACTTACCTTTTGAAGAATGAGACCCCTTCCTTGCTTCTCTATTCTTAAACTCCTTTGATTTTCTATAGAGCTTCTTGACAAAGTTGGCCATCTCACTAGACGAGTCTCTATCACTACTTGAATCATGTTCCGACTCGGATGATGATGACACTTCTTTTCTTTCTTTCTTCTTCTTTTCCTTCTTTTCAACAAATAGAGCTAAACCCTTTTCCTTAGAGGATATGTTAGTTTGCTCATGCAATTCAAACTCACAAAATAATTCATCAATTTTAATTTGAGAAAGATCCCTAGTTACCTTAATAACATCAACTATAGAAGTCCATAGAGAATTTCTAGGAAATGCTTGAAGAATATACCTTACCAAATCCCAGTTGTCAACTCTCTCACCTATGATGTGGAGTCCATTCACAATCTCCTTAAACCTTCCATGCATTTGGCTTACGGTTTCATGGGTCTTCATTTGGAAGGCTTGAAGTTGTCCAATTAGCAAGTCCATCTTGGCCCTCTTTGACTCCTTGGATCCTTCATTTAGCTCAATGAGCTTTTCCCAAAACTCCTTGGCGGATTCGAAAGGCCCCACCTTGTTGAGTTGCTCCATTGTAATACCGCATTGGATGGTGAGGACCGCCTTTACATTTGACTCGAACCGCCTATTTATTTCCCTTGTTCAATCCTTGCTTGGAATAGGGTCTCCATGTTCATCCACCGGTTCCTCAAAACCATCTACAATGTTATGCCAAATTTCAATATTACTCATTAGATAATATTTCATCCTACCTTTCCAATACGCAAAATGACTCCCATCAAAGAGCGGTGGCTTGGCGGTGCTATATCCCTCTTGAAGAGCCATTGATGCCTTGGTTGATGGTGAAATCTTCCAAGCTATCCGGGCTCTGATACCACTTGTTGGATCTTTATAATGGCTAGAGGGGGGGGTGATTAGCCTTTCTTTGTTTCTACAAAAACGTTAGCGGAAGCAATACAAATACAAATACAAATACGAATAAGGAACAAGAAAACAATGCTAACACCCAATGTACGTGGTTCGGAGATGACGCTCCTACTCCACGGTAATCCGTAAGGTGGATTAGCCCTAGCCAAGCTTCACTAAATCCTCCTTTGGATGAACCAAGGTGGAGAAACCTTGTCTTACAATGCTCTCCTCTTCTTTACAATGATGGAAGATTAAAAGCTAGAGAAGAGGAGGTTTAGAATCACAAAAGCACTTGGAAAGCTTGGTGAGCACAAGGGTGTAGCTAGGAATGAGAGCACTAGCTTCACCAAGCTCCCCAAGGCCCCTTCTTATAGAAGAAGGGATGTTTTTCCTGTTGGGCTTCGATCAGTCGACTGATGCTCACCATCAATCGACTACCGTCGAAGCCAACGACTTCTGAACAAGTAGATCTGCGGAGATACGTAGCCGCAATTTCCAATGGCCAAGTGATCAGTTGACTGATCATAGGCCACAGTCGAGTGCGACTCCACTCTGTGCTCATATTTGCGTTGATCACCGACTATTATTGATCGGGCAAATATCGATCGCAACATCACCGATCGCCAAAGTAGTCGATCGATGGTCGTGGTTTCACCCGACTCGCCGAGCACTGACGATCATCGTTACATCATATCAGTCGACTGATACTCATCAAGTATGAGTAATTCACACTTGATTTTATACCCTAGACCTAGACTCAACCATCTAGCTTCTCATTAAGCCTTGCGCCTCATGGATCCCTCCGAGTCCACGACTTGTTCATCCTTTGCGCTTTGCTTCCAAGAGCTTACTTCGGTTTCGTCATGTCTTGGGTTGCCAAATGCTTGGACTTTATGCTGCCAAGACTACAAGCTTGGACTTATGCTGCCAAGACTTTACTTTGGACTTCTTTTGCCAAGGTTCACTTGGACTTTACACTGCCAAGACTACAAGCTTGGTCTTACGCTGCCAAGTCCATCCCTTGGACTTCCCTTGCCAAGATCATACTTGGTATTCCTTTGCCAAGGTTCACTTGGACTTTACGCTATCAAGACTACAAGCTTTGTCTTATGCTGCCAAGTCCGTCCCTTGGACTTCTCTTTTACCAAGTCTTCATCCTTGGATTTCCCTGTCACTTAAACATGTTCGCAATTAGATCACAAAACATTTCCTAACTTAGATGATTATCCAAGCATCAAAACATATAAATGCTTGGGGCATTGTTGCACCAACAGCTTCATCGAAGGAGGAAGGGATCTCCATCTTCTTCTTCCCCTTATGTGCCATCAAGGCTACACCTCTTGAAGGTTGAAACTTTGGCTCTTCTTGTATTCCTTCATGCCTCGTTTCGTGGAGCTCCATTGTTGAGAAGAACTCCTCAAAGGTGCTCACTTCTAAGCTCTTAGAGATGTAGAACGAGTCCACCATGGATCTCCATCTTGAGGACCGGGGAAAAGTATCTACGACCTTCATTACCATATCTCGGTTGGAGAGCCTTTCACCTACACTTGTTAGCCCAATTAAAATTTCTTTAAACCTAGAATGTAATGAGGCTACCTTTTCTCCCTTTTCTAATTTTATGTTGGATAGTTGGGAGCAGAGGAGGTCTCTCCTTGCAAGTTTGGCCTCCGAGGTACCTTCATGAAGCTCTACTAGCTTCTCCCACATCTCCTTTGCACTAGAGCATTCCCCTATCCTATTTACCTCTTGTTGGGGGAGTACATTGTAGAGGTGGTGCTTGGCCTTTGAATTTGCCAAGTATTCTTCCCTTTGCCTCTTGCTCCACCTTGCTTTCTCCAATGGCTCCCCATCTTCATTCCTAGGCAATTCAAAACCGTTTTCCATAATCAAAAGAATTTCAAAATCGGTCTCGAAAAATACCTCCATTCTCTTTTTCCACCAAGAGAATTCCCCCTCGAACTTCGGCGGATGAATATTAGAGCCGACCATTCTTGAATGTGCTTGTTGTGGCGGTTAGTCCTCGACAAGCTTTCCTTGGTTCTGATACCACTTGTAGGGGATCGATCGGCCAGCTAGAGGGGGGTGAATAGCCCTTTGTCGTTGGATGGTGGAATTTGCTCGTCTACGCAATTGTTAGTGCAAGCGGAATACTAATAAAGACAAGAAAATGAACAAAGAATAATACAAACAATGCTAACAAGATAGTATAACGTGGTTCACGGCTACGCTGCTAATCCACGGTCCCCGATTCGTCCTCGGTGAATCACTCCGCCAAAACCAATCTACAATTGGTCTCTCCTTTGCACCAAGCTAGGTGGAGGTAACCTTTACAAATCAAGATCACTCTTCTTACAATAGAAATAAAGTAAAAGCAAGTAAGAAGAGTTTAAAGCTTGTGAGGCACTTGGATGATCGTTTGGGATACGAGCATTGGCCATCCAAAAGCCCACACCCTCTATTTTTATAGAGAGGAAGCTTTTCTTCCCGTTGGCCGCCACCGATCACGGCCTTAGCGAATGACCGCCTGGCAAATGACACCGCCACTCTAACGGCCTCCGAACACGCCGGATCCTCGACCATTATAGTCTAACGGAACACTTGGCCCGATCGATGGACCTCATCAATCGATCTACACTCCGTAGTCGACTTCCCACGGCCACGGAGCGATTCTGCGTTCGCGACATCCTCCGCTGATCGTCATTCCATGGCGAATGATCGCCGGGCATAAACCCATCAGTCGGATACCAGTCGAACCCATTCAACTCAGAGCAGTCGACTGACATTCAATGGCAGTCGACTGATGTCGGGAAAACTCATCCGACACTTAGCCATTCGGTCAAGTTCACCTAATGAGCTACTTACAATTCACTCATTCTCTCATCTCACTCGAAGTCCCTCGCCAAAGCTCTCTTCGTTCGTGGTCACGTCCCTCGACAGCATCAGGCACACGGCTCTGCAATGCTCCTTCGTGTCTCTTGCCTCCGAAGTCTGCTTCCTTGGCTTCGCTTCAAGTCATCTCGTCTGGCGGTCCCTCGACAGCATCAAGCGCACGGCTCTGTAATGCTCCTTCTCTGACTCAAGCACGAGGTAGTGAGGGGTGAACCCGCCAAGACTCCATGTGCGAATTACTAAGTCCTACAAGACTCCAACGCACATATCAAACCATAATAACACCCTAACTTAAACCCTTTTCCAAACACATCAAAACCTTATCATGGCAAGAGATTGCCCTAACATTCCCTACATAAGGAGTTACATACTTTGGCTTCGTCAAACGTCACCCGTAAATGGGTGGACTATAAAGGCGATTACTGGGTATGTAACAAATTATGCGGAGGGATGTGAGTGATGTAGATTGGATCTATCCCTCCTATATGATGGGGGTGACATCGATATTCTTGATAGAGTGAGACCACGAAGTGCATGGCCATGCCCAAATGAGTCAATATGAGATATTGAGCTCATTTGATTAGAGTGAGTCTACTTGGAGTTCAAGATATAGATTGTACTGAGGATGACACGGTCTATGCCTCGATTGGTCAATTTAGATGTCAAGGATAGAGGGACATTGTCACATATTGTGAGAGTCACAATTAGTAGTCACAAAGGTGATGTTGGAGCTCAACATTCTTGTAACTTGGGTAGCAATGATGTGTTGCTAGATACCGCTCATTGCTTATGTTCCTAAATCGGTTTAGGGACATTGCCAACGTTACAAGAACCTATAGGGTCACACACTAAGGGAAATTAGATGGAGATTAGGTTCATATGATGAACCATGAGGATTAGGTTCATGGGATGAACTAAATTGGATTAAGATTAATCATAATTAGACTAATTGAGTTGGACTCAACTTGATTCAAGTGTTGAATGAGTCTAATTTAGATTTGATTCATCAAATCAATTTAAATTAATGAATAGAGATTCATTAAATTAAATTGACTTGAATCAAATGGTTGGATTTGATCAACCATGGGAGATAAGAGGTCAAGTTTGACTTGACTTGAGAAGGAAGATGAAAGGTCAAGTTTGACTTGACCAAATGGCATGTCATGATGATGACTTGGCATGGCCGGCCAATGATGATGCTCCACATCATCATTGACTTAACATGTGGTGCCACCTCATGAGGGAGACCAAGAGCCATTGGCTCTTGAAGGAGTTACATGCATGTATGTAACCCCCCTAAGAAAAGTGGCCGACCACTATTCTCATTAGATGAGAATTATTTGTGTGAGTTACACAACTTCATCTTCTTCCTTGGATCATCTTCCTCTCAAGCTTGCTCTCCCATCCCTCTCTTTGGCCGAACCATCCATAGGGTGCTAGCACACTCAAGGGTGTGTTTTCTCCACCTATTGCTTGTGTGGATACCAATAGAGGAGTGTGCACTTGACGCTCTTGAGTTCCGGCGAAGCTTTTGGACGAGCGGGATTTGCGAAGGACGTCGCATCGAGGGTAATGATCTCACCTTCTAGATCTAAGGTAGATCTAGGGTTTTTAGTAAACACATACATGTTTTAGTTTTAATACATCTTCGCACGGATCCGTGGCTGGACTTTCGGGGTTTCCGCAATGCAAAAAGCGGTTTTTGCGGCTCGGAAAGTCCAACAATTCGTAGTCTGACACATTCATGGGTTCAGATTCTTGCTCAGATTCGGACTTCGTCTCCGATTCGGTTGGTTTAGTCATACAGATGAGGTCATCATCTTCTTCCTCCGATGTCTCTTCCCACGTAGCATTGAGCGCCTTCTTGAACTTTGGTGCTTTGTTTTTGAGCTTCGTACATTCCGACTTGACATGTCCGAACTTGTTGCATTCATAACACCTAATGTTAGAACTAGCTTTAGATTTCCCTTCCTTAGGTTGAGTGATGGGTCATTTTCAGCTCTTAATCATCCTCTGAACTAGGTTGACTAGTTCAGTCTCCATCTCTGGATCGACCTCCGACTCGTACTCATCGTTTTCTTCCTTCGGGGGTGGCTTACTTGCGGGTTTCTTCTTTTGACCTGCAATAAGAGCTATACCTTTCTTGAGTACCGAATTAGACTGTTCGTAGAGTTCAAATTCTGAAAATAATTCATCTAACCTAATTTTTGATAAGTCCTTAGAGACCTTGTAGGCATCAACCATGGATGCCCACAAGGTAGTCCTAGGAAATGAATTCAAAACATACCTTATTAGGTCGCGATTTTCGATCTTTTGTCCGATGGCGTGCAAATTGTTGACGATGTCTTGTACACAGGCATGTAATTGAGTCATTGTCTCATGTTCTTGCATTTTTAAATTATATAATTTATTAAAAAGAAGGTCCCATTTTCATACCTTTGCTTCGTCGGTTTCTTCGTGTAGTTCCACTAATTTGGTCCACAAGTCCTTTGCACTGATGAAGAGGTCGACGCAATTGAGCTCCTCCTTGGACAAATGGCATTGGAGGATTTGAGTTGCCTTGGCATCGGCTTCGACTTGTCTTTTTGTAGCATTGGTCCATTGGTCATAATCCAAAGATTCACCCACTTCGTTAGTTGGAAGTGTGAATCCTGTTTGGATTATGATCCACATCTCGATTTGGGTCTTAAGAAAGCACTCCATCCGACCCTTCCAATAACGGAAGTCATCTCTGTTGTAAAACGGAGGTCAAACGATGCTAAAACCCTCGAGATGGGCCATTGACACAAAAAGAGCAAGTAAAAAGAAGAAATCTAGCAACGACAAAAATAAGCGAAATGTACCAAGACTTGCGTCTTGGATTAGTAGTGCGGGAGAGAATTTAAATGAACGAAAGAGCTTGTAAAAACTCGAAATAAACAGAAATAAAAATGAAAATAAATCTGAAAAAAAAAAACTAGATTGGTGGTTTTACCAAATCTTAGCACCCCCAGCTCTGATACCAATTGTTGGATCATTTAGAGTCGCTAGAGGGGGGGGGTGAATAGCAATCGGGAAAGCTTTTTGATTTGTTTTTTTTAAACACAAGTAAAAAGAAGAATGCAGCAGAAAATAAAAATAAAAACTTTGTTTTTACTTGGTTCACAGCCTTCGGCTGCTAATCCAAGGTCCTAACTGTCCTAGACCGTGCACGGAGGGCAAAGCACTAAAAACACACCTCCTCGTTAGAGGTTGGAGTAAGCGAGTACAAGAATTATCAATAAGTAGAGATAGAGGGACACTCCCCCTCTTCCTGTTGCGAATAAAGATCCGAAAAATAAGAAGATTACAGAATTTGAAACAAACTTTAAGTAAACTTTTTACTGACAACTAAAAGAATAGAAGGTTGAGCACGAGTTGTCGTTGGATCGTCGCCTAAGGATGTCCCCGTACGAAGGACACGACCTCACTTACACTCACTCACACGAGCTTACCTCGACCATTTACCTTTGAATCTTTGCTTCCGGTCTTCACCTGAGTTCTTCGGCTCCCTCCAAAATTCTCCCGGTGTTGCCCGACCACCACGGCTATCCTGCGGGTGTCGCTGACCTTCAACTTTAGCTTAGCAATTCTGCACACTTGATTCAGCTCATGAGATAACAAAATGAGCTTAACTTTGTATCTTTTACTATTATCAAAACTCATTTTCGACTTAGGTGCCCACTGCACCAACATCTAGGTCTGGAAATGGGACTTGCTTCATCATCCCTACCCCTAACCCCAAGCCTAAAAGAACCTCCAATTTCCCTGCCCCCCCCCCTTCTTGAGTCCTCTTCTCCAATGGTCAAACCAAATCCCATTATAAGGGATGCTACCTTTTCTATTCCTTCCCCAATATGTCCTCCTACTACTACCTTACACAATGCCCTTATGATACACACTCCTCAAGGAGTTAAACTTTTTAGCCAATTGAGGGTGTAGGGTCTTTTTGAATGCCTGCGGGTGAATTTTACGTTGGTACTCCCTTTAGACATCTCTCTAGTAACTTTTACTTACTTAATCCATTGAAATTTTCTTAACATATCTTTATTATTGTATAGACAGCCGCTGATTATGACAAAGAAGTATGCCATTTGGCTGAATACTAATCATTCATGGAAACCCGACATATAGCTCCAGATGTCGCATCAACTGGCCAATCTAAATAGTGTGAAGCATCCCTTGTTAGCTCAGAAGAGACATTGAGAAAAATGTGCACTGATCTAAATGCTGAACTATACATTATGGGGTGTGATCGAGAGGAAGCTCTCCGTGAGCCTGACTTGATGCATGCCTAACTACTAGTCCGAAATGACCGATTCCTAAAAATTGAAGCCCTAGCCAAGGAACTAGAAGAATGAAAAATTCAACTTTAACATACTCAGGCTAGATGAGCAGAATCCCTCGCTGCATTGAGACAAGCGTTGTCCTCCACCAAAACTCTTAAAATGGCATGTGATTCCATTCGAACTCAACTAGATTACCTCTCCTCTTTTGTTTCTGAAGTCTCAAGGGACCTTTTAGAGATAACAAATCGGGTACAATCATTGCAGTTAGAATGTGCAAACAATATAGATTTACTCGATAAGAAAACATTAGTCATCTCCAAAGAAAGAGATGAGCTTAAAGTTGCTCTCTCCACCCAAATATCCACTGATGAAGACCATTGGAAAGTGCGAGAGCAAGAAATGATAGAAAGATTTGGCTCCAAAGCTACTGACATCTTCATAATGGGTTTTGAAGGAGCCACTAAACAGTTTGATGATAGAGGGTATCCTCCCCCGGGAGAGGATGATCACTTTCTATGTGTCGAGATATCCAACAAAAGCCTTTAACTTGTAATAATTTTACATTCTAAAATAGAACTTACTATATTTGGATGTAATGTGATGACTATATTTTCATATACTAAGCTTATCCCTTTCTTATTCTTCATGTACCAGTTAACCGACACTTTAATATTCCCAAAAACTTTTATCGTTGAGTCGACTAGAATTATGCACACTAATTATGAAGGACTTATTAGGTCAGCAGTTATTGGACAAACATTCCTTTGATGTGCATGTAAGAACAGTGGCATATAAGCCCTTACAGAATTCTACATCTTGCACACTTGTCTCCCCAACATCATAATTATAAGATCATACCTAAATGGCCTTCCCCGAATACACAAACCATTAATTAGCATGACTCTTCACCTTCCTCTTTAATATACGAGACTCCTTGGGTACCCCTACCAAACTACTTATTCTTTCAAGCATTTTTTATCTGTCGCTTCATCATCCACCACATCTCTTCCATAAAAACTCGTTTAACACTTATTCTTTCTTTATAAATATCCCTTCTCTTTTGTTATTTATCCTCTCGCTTCATCCCCTTTCTGTCTTTCTAAATGCCGCTCAATACATAGCCAATAGTCCACTACCAAAGGAGGGACATTTTTCCATGGAGCACCCAAATCTTGATCAACAATGCATAACAGAACTAGAAGAATTGGCGGAGAGCCTATGCTTTCAATTTAGGTCCACATCCACCCAAACGTACTCTCTGGCCAAAGAACTTGCGGTTACTCAGTGCAACTTGGCAAGAGATCACCAACCGTACAGAATTCTCCTGAGGCGTTACCTCTCTTAGATGCCTCCCCTTGTCACTCTACCCTCAGATATCCCAATAGAAGAGAAGATCATCTGAGAGACTCCTTAACTTTGCCCCTTTTGAATGTATCTCCTTCTCTTTATCAGAGAGTAACTGTGTTTGCTTCTATGATTTCAAATAAATATATCATGTTACTGCTTTTGTTACTCAATTATTTTCACCACAATTCATAAAGAAAATCAAAATTTGATAATCGACACCGCATACCTCTTTTTGGATCTTATACTTTTAGAGTCCTTTTCCTTACTTCCATGTATGAATTCCATAGCGATATAACTAACTCACCCATACACCTTAGAAATCCACCATATATATAATACAAATCACCCTAAAAAAAGGATGAGATAGATGAATAGCATCGGTCACATAAGCTGAGTGATAGAATGTAGATTAACAAATGAACTCCTATAAAGCTTTACCCCCTCATGCTGAATAAGAAATAGGATTTGTATGTAGGGCTTCCAAACTTCCTCCAATAGTCCAGTTGGATGAAAACAAATTTGAGGGCTTACGAACTGCCTCAACCTACCAAGTTGCATAATAATGAGGACCACCTTGAGGGCTTATGAATGGCCTCAGTCAGTTAAGGTCCATGCTCCATTGTGTTAGGACCTCGGTGGCCACTAGAGGAAGGTGAATAGCGTGTCGGCGTTGCTCTATTGAATTTGATCGTACTTGCTAAAAAATGTGTTATACACAGTGGAATATATATATAACAAAAGTAAATACACACAAGCACAACCACAACACCAAATATAACGTGGTTTGGAACGGAATGGTTCCTACTTCACGGAATGGGCTTGAACGAGCCCTAGCGATGCCAATCACACACCACTACTCAAATAACTCCTTCTCGGAACAATCTAGAGATTACAACAGTAATAAAGACAAATACAAGCTAATACAAGTAAACACACAAATACAAGTAAAGAAACACTTTACAATTGTGAACTTGGATGCTTGCTTTGTGATTGCTTGAGTTGCACTTGGAGACCCCGAATTGCAATAGCAAATCGCCCCAAAGAAGCTCAAGAAACCTTGCCAAAAATCCTACCCACAAATTACTTTTATAACCTGCATTCGGGTTGATTTTTCACCTAGCAGTCGACTGATTAGGACTACCAATCGACTGCCCCTGTGGTCGTTGTCTCACAACGGCATGAGCCATGTTGGATAAGTTACAATGCATAGACCATCAGTCAACTGATCAAACCCATTAGTCAACTGATAGCTCAATCAGTCGAGTGCTCGGGCTGATTACTCATTGAGAGCTTTATGCCATGCGTAAACCTAACCGGCGATCCACGATCCCCGGATCGATCACTCGAGCCATCGATCGATCGGCCCAATCTTTGGCGATCAGTGCTAGGACAATTCTAGTAGTCGAACTCTAGTCAACTTCCATCAGTCCACTGACCATAGTCCCAATCGATTGATACACCTCAAACATGAGGTTTTAACCCAAGTATGGTGCCCCCATACTTGCTAGACCACCCTTAGCCTAGACCTAAGCCTTCTAGCCACCTCCATCAGCCTCACGCCTATTGTATCCCTCCAAGTTGTCCATGACTTTTTCATCCATACGCTAGCCTTCAGGTGCTTCCATCAGCTATTGTCATGTTAATGTGGTCTACACCACCAAGGCACATTGGGCTTATGCTGCCAAGACTCCACTTAGACTTTATGTCGTCAACAATTGGACTTATGCTACCAAGACTCCACCCTTGAATTTTACGCCGCTAATATTCCCCTTGGACTTCTCAATTGCCAAGACTCAAGTTTGGACTTTCCCTTGCCAACCCATGTTGGACTTTCCATGCCAAGACCCATGGTTGGACTTTCATTGCCAACCCATGTTGGACTTTCCTTTGCCAAGACCCATTGTTGGACTTTCTTGCCAACTCATGGTGGACTTTCATTTTCCAAGACCCATGCTTGGACTTTCCATGCCAAGTACACAAGACATGGACTTTTCCCATGACAATCGTCAATCCATCGTCAAACATCAAATACTAACCTGGGTCGATTGCACCAACAATCTCCCCAACACATGTCAGACATTAATGTCAAACATCAAAACACTACTCGAGTCCAACTCGAGTCTGGTCAATCGTGACCTTGGTTGATTGCACCAACAATCTCCCCCTTTTTGATATTTGACAAAAACACCCTTGAGTTAGGCCCCTAACTCAAATTCCCTTACCAATTTTCCCAAATTGATAATTCACATTAATTCTCCCCCTTTTTGACATACATAAAAAAGGTTCTCCCCAAGGAGGTCAATGTCTCATATCCCAATGAGTTCTTACAATCCCCCCCTTAGTCCAAAAACATCTAGGATGCCTACAATCTTCCTAGTGATAAGTCCCATATCACTTAAGAGAGGCAATCCTACAAACTCTCCCAATTTCCAAATTGGGCATCTCAAATTCTCATTTCTCCCCCTCATGAGAAAAAATAACATCCATCATTCCATGATGGATACCTCCTCCTAAAGGCTTGCTCCCCCTTGACCATTGCACCAACAATACCATTGGGAAGTCCCTAAGCCTATAGGAACTCTAAACCATCAAAAATAAGGTTAAAATTTCAACATTGAACTTTCCCACACCTTAAAATTGATAAATCACCCTAACAACTCTCCTAATCCATATCCAATGGATTTTCACCCTTTCTAATGCTTTCCAAAGCATATCCTAGGGTTATGAGCAGTTACAGAACCCTAACATAGCTGAAATTGGGCTAAACATACCTTGTTTACCCGAAATTAGCTTAGCAGTCGACTTTATCAGGCATCAGTCAACTACTCCTCATCATCAGTCGACTGCCATCCATGGCAGTCGACTGATAACTAAAAATTCTGATTTTCAATTATTAGAAATGAATTTCAGAAATACATAAATAATTATACGTAACTTGAAAAGTCGTGAAACTTCATACGTATAATACTTATTACCAATACAATGGGTGAAAATTTTTTAAAAAATAATCTACCCATAAAATAGTGAAATTGACAAAAAGTTCAAAAGTGAAGAAAAACTTCAATGTTTTAGCTCACTTTGTATCAACATCATCAATGGTGATCGCTATAAAAAGATAAACTTCACCAAGGTTTTCCAAACTAATTTTAAAATGTTTTTAAAACCTTATATTAGATCATATTCTTTGGGCTCAATGTACATGGCTTGAACGTAAGCTTTCCCAATGATCCATTCATGATTTTAGGTGAGTTTGAGTTCATCTAGATACAAAAACTATGCACCTTGAACTTAACTCATATCCTAGCATCTCATATGTATCTAGAGTGTATCAATACACATACATGTCAATGTCATGTGAGATATGGGTTTTGTTCATCCTAAATTAGGGTTTCATGTATTTTTCTAAGGCAACACTACTTGATTCCCTTATACATGGGACTTCAAGTCATGTCATAGTCCTTACATCAATTTTAATAAATGCATGAATGATTATGGCATTTATGATGATATAAATATGCATTTGCTCATAATCATGATGTCATGGCATAAAATGGAATCTAAGCATACATGACATTATAACCTTAATCCTCAGCATGATATGACATATTATATAATTAAAAGTAGATATGATGTCATGACATGTGATATGGCAAATCAAGCATGGCAAATAAAAAGTAAAGGTATATAATACCTAAATTTTAACATTAATTGACATTTGTTATTATTAAACTCATTTTGCCATATTATCATTTTTCTCCCAAGTGTGCCAAAAATCCAAAATGGCACATCTCAACCTCTAAACCTAAATTGTGTCAATTTAATAAATTTATCAAACTTCTTAAATAATATTGGCACATCCTAAAATCTTTTAGGATTTAAATTCTAACCTATTTCCAAGGTATTCATAACCTTGAAAATGACCTGAAGTGTCACCTTTACCATGGTTAGATTAACTACCTATCCATTCAAGGTTGACACACCTAACCCCATCTAGCGTGAATCGATCATGCTCCTAGGAATCCAATACCTATTAGAGCTCCTTGGGTTTACTAGGTATTCCTTAGGGATGACCTCCCTAGATACCCTCTTAATGACCCTCCTAGGCTAAGAAGCCTTGGTCATTGTGGTCTTAACTAGGTTAACTCTAGGGGTAACTCCCCTTGTAACCTTCTTAGTTGCTTCCCTAGATTTCCTTGAAACCCTAGCCACTAGACATCTACCTTGGTCAACCTTAGGGATGACTTCCCTATTGACCTTGACTTTCCTAGACCTAACTTGAGTTCCATAATTGAATGGAACATTATGATAGATCTCCTTGGGCTTAGGTTTGTGACCCAAACCTTTCTTGCCTATGGTTGACTCTTGTCTCCTAGGCCCTTGACTTTGACCATTAGACCCCTTAAATTGATTTTGTATATTCCTAAGGGTCTTTTCCATTTTTTCAAGCCTTGACCTCAAGACTTGATTTTCCTTTTCTAATATCTCAATTTTTGATTTTTCATTAACTCTTGAGATATTCTTATTTCTAGGCATATGTCTAATCCATTTTGAGTTGATGCCTAGGTGATCTTCTATCTTCCTAATGGTCTCCCTAGGAAGGATAGGTCTAGAAATCTAGGTTTGGCCTTAGGTAAAATTGTTTTAGGGACATTAGTCCCAAATTTCTCCTTATTCCTAAGGTTGACACTCTTAGCACCTAAACAATAAAACGTATTTCTAGCATTCTCTTTATGATAAATAGCAAGATTACTCCTAACATGCTTTTGCCTATTAATTAAGGAAGGAGCAAATTTAGAAGTTACCTTAGGGTTTGCCTTAGCTCCCCCTACATGTGTAGCTCTTCCTTCATGAGTCTTCTTCCCTCCCTTTGGACATTGACTCCTATAGTGCCTCTTTTGATGGCACTTGAAGCACACCACATGCTCCTTGCTCTTCTTGGTGGGGACTCCGACTTCAATGGTCTTTTCGTTGACTTTTGGTGCTGATGGAGTCTTCTTAACTCTCTTTGGACACTTACTCTTGTAGTGTCCTTGCTCCCTACACTTAAAGAATATAATATGAATTCTATTATTTATTGAAATGCTTGAGTTACCTTCCATGGTAGGGGAGTCCCGAGCTTCCTCTTCCTCTCGATCGGAGGTGGATGGTTCTTCTTGAGGTTGCGCCGGTGTGGAAGGTCTCTCCTCCCCCTCAATCCTAGAGGTGGAGACTTCTTCTAATTCCACCTCTTCTTCCTTCTCGGATGTTGACTCCTCTTCAACTTCCGAATCCCCACTTTCTTGTGAGGATGAGCTAGCTTCTTCGACCTCTCCCTCTGTTGGAATGTATACTGAAAGCCTAGCTATTTTTGTATGAACATTTTATTTTGAAATAAGAATCACATGATCATTATTTGCATTTTATATATTCATTATATATGTGTGCATATTGTCTAATATTTTACGTTGTAGATAACATGGTGCTTGGTGTGGCACAGAAGATCATGTTATCAGTACCTTGTAAAATATAAGTAAAGGCTCACAACCAAGATGGTTTTGGACAAACCATTGGCATGGTTGTAGTGTAGCTTGGTATTGTTTTATCTTGAATATAGAGTTACACTAGTACACTTAGGTGTATTGAGTAGGACCGACATAGAGGTGATTCAATTTAGTACTGACTACATAATTGAATCGGACCTCGGATATTATGTTGTACATGCTCTTAATCCCGATATAATAACGGGCACATGTACTTAGTATTTATTTCTTTGATTTACCAAAGGGTGAGATTTAGATGGATTAAATCAATATGCCCGTAAGTTGGGAAATAATATTATTTACATGGTGTGTTGATTATAGGAGGAAACCGTGTCCTATATATTAGGTTGATGATGTCCCCTTGAGGAGCTCATAAGGTTCATCATGTAAACCCAGCTGGTTGACTTAGTCAACATGATGATAAGGTTGAGTGGTACTACTCGAGGAAATAGATGTTAATTAATTGATGGTCAGTAAATCAATTAATTGACGGACATTCGATATCTTAAACATGGGGAGATTAATGTACAAATAATATATGGAGCCCATATTGATTTATGGGGGTTGGTGAGGTAGTTCAATGATGATCCTCTAGTGGAATGGAACATCATTGATGGATCAAGTTTGTGTGGTTCCGATCCATCGGGTGGCCAAGACCCAACTCCTCCTTATGGTCCCTATCGTAGCCTAATATAATCCTTAAGAAGTCTAGATCCAAGAATGTAAAACAAAACCTAGAACCAACGGTTGGGATTATATCCCTAGATCCGATGGTTGGATGAAACCCTAGAACCAACGGTTGGGATTAAATCCCTAGATCCGATGGTTAGGATGAAATCCTAGAATCGATGGTTGGGATTAAATCCTTAGATCCGACGGTTGGGATAAAACCCTAGATCCGATGGTTGGGATGAAACCTTAGATCAGACGGTTGGGATGAAATCCTAGATCCGATGGTTGGGATTAAACCCTAGATCCGACAGTTGGGATAAAACCCTAGATCCGACGGTGGAGATTAAATCACTAGATCCGACGGTGGAGATTAAAGGAGGCTTAAGCCCTATTCTATAAATAGATGGCTAGGGTTGGGCGGCAACAAGGATCAAGGAATTGGAGTTAGGGTTTGGTTAATCCACAAGTGGGCGGCTAGGGTTCATTGGGCGGCTAGGGTTTTGGAGCAAAGTTTGGGCGGCAAGCTTCTTCCTTCAAGTTCCTTGGCCGGCGCCCATCTTCTACCTTCTTCCTTGGCCGGCGCCCATCTTAGAGCCCTCTACCTTCTTCCTTGGCCAGCGGTTCTCCTTCCATTGGTGGCCGGTGGTCTACCTCCTTCCTTTCTCCTTGGTGGCCGGCGGCAACTCCTCTTCAAGTTGGCCGGTGCTTCATCCAATTGTTTCCTTGGCCGGCGGTTGCACCAAGTTCCATAATTTGGTGGCCGGTTCTAGATAGGAAGGTATTTGTGGTTTTTTCTCTTTGTTCGCAGCGGACAAGGTAGAGAAGAAAGTGATCTAGAAGGCTTCTACTCGTGGAGGATCTTCGTCCACACGTCGTCCACGAGAAGGATAGGACATACGGTAGAAGATCGTGAGGTATAAAGTTATTTTAACTTTATGTACAGATCTGAGCATGTTCTTATTTGTTTTGATTATGCATGTGTGTGTATGAATATATATTGTATAATCATGGACCCCGAAGACAAACATAAAAACCGGCGATCCATCCGTCGTCTCTTCCGCGGCTAACCAACTAGAAGAGTTGTGTTGCTTGAACAACTAGTTTGTTCAAGCGACCACTCAAGTTGTTAGCACGATGACGAAATGGTGTTGTTAAGGAAGCTCATCCCATCCGGATTAATCCTTTCATTAGTGAAAATTTTAATCCGGGGATATGGGAGCCAATGAGCCTCCGAAGCATTCACCCGACACCCTCTTGTGCTGAGTGAGACTCCTCATGGAATCTTGCCAACTTGCTCCATAGCTCCTTTGTAACGCCCGTAAAATTCCTAGAAAATTTTACAAGAATTTTTGCATGATTATAATGGGATTTATGTGGGCTCCTTCAAAAAAATAAAAGAAATAGAGCCAAAAAGGATGTATGGCCAAGGGTTTGAACCCTAAACCTCCAAGTAGATAGCTAAACCTTAAGATGCATCCAATAGCCAGAAGCCCAGTAGGGTTGTGCTATTAGAAGGATATGGGAAATGATAGATAAGGGTAAGGGAGGCTAAGGGACACCTTCAAGTGAATAAATAGGAGAATGAGGAGACAAGAGAAACAAAATTTGTCATTCTCCCCTTCTCCTCTTCTTCCTCACCGAAACCCTAACTCCCTCTCCTTCCCTTTTTTTCCGAAAACAAACCAAGCAAGAAGAGGGCTCTAGTCTTGGCATCAAATAGGGTATTTTCTACTACTAAACAAAGTGAAGGATGTAAGTATCCCATCACCTGCAGTACAAGTTGCTTCGGTTGATGGTTGTTAAGAAAATCCTTTATGAAACTTTCGGCCAAGACCTTCTTCATGCTTCCCATGATTGTCCATGCTATGTTTTGTATGAATATGATTATAATATGTTTCTAGATAGGCTAGATTTAAGTGTTGAACCTTTAAGCCTCTTGAAACTCTCGGCCAAGACCCATATAGGATCCTAATGGTTTTCTATGCTATGATCTATATGTGGTCATGTTATGTTTTGAATGTAGATGAAGATAATATGTTGATAGCTAAGCTAGATTTAAGCGTTGAACCTTTAAGCCTCTTGAAACTCTCGGCCAAGACCCATATAGGCTCCTAATGGTTTTCTATGCTATGATCTATATGTAGTCATGTTATGTTTTGAATGTAGATGAAGATAATATGTTGATAGCTAAGCTAGATTTAAGTGTTGGACCTTTAAGCCTCTTGAAACTCTCGGCCAAGAGCCATATAGGCTCCTAATGGTTTTCTATGCTATGATCTATATGTAGTCATGTTATGTTTTGAATGTAGATGATGATAATATGTTGATAGCTAAGCTAGATTTAAGTGTTGGATCCTTAAGTCTCTTGAAACTCTCGGCCAAGACCTAATTAGGCTCCTAAGGGCCTTCCATGCCATGATCTATATGTGATGGAGATTAACATGTGGTTAGTTAGATCTTGTACAAGTTGTTTAGGGTTTAAAATTTTGGTTAGAACCCCATGAAGTTTAGACCACACCATGTTATGCTTGTTCATGATGTTTATGCCATTCTCTATACGTGTGTGATGTTAGTATGATGTTAAGTAGACCTTGCACAAGTTGTATAGCATGTAAACTCCTAAGAACCCTCCCTTAGGGTTTCTGTCAGCCCATGTACATGCCCTCTACTAAATCCTCCATGCCATGCTACATGTAGAAAAAAAATGCAAATATGATGTTAGTTAGATTTTATGATAGCATGATTGGTTTAAGTCAATACCTTATGTCCATGTTAATTGTATGAATGTATGATTATGTTCTGCTCATTGCCATGAAAATTGTATGAATGTATGATATGTCATAAAGAAGGAACATGATATGTTATGTAAAGAAATACGATATGTTATAAAGAAGGAACATGATATGTTATGAAAAGAAATATGATATGTTATGAAGAAGGAACATGATATGCTATGAAGAAGGAACATGATATGCCATGATAAGGAACATGATATGTTTATGAAAAGAAATATGATATGTTATGATAAGGAACATGATATGTTATGAAAAGAAATGTGATATGTTATGATAAGGAACATAATATGATATTTTACTTTTTGCATGGCTTGTACCGGAACCTAATAAGGTCCAAGGGATGGGCACCTACGTGCCCCTGGGTCGACGGTCGTAGTACGGACCCAGTACGGGATGGGCTCCTAGTTGCCCTAGGCCGACGGTCATAAGTACGGGCTTAGGATGGGCTTCTATGTTATGTTGCCTCTTGTCCGACGGACATAGTACGGGCCTAGTCTCTAGTAGGTTCGGGATTAGCTACCTCGGGTCTATTAGGGATGCACACTATGATAATGATGTATGTGGTACAATGTCGGGCCCAATATGTTGAGATTATGTTTAAGTACCTATAAGATATATGTTTTCAAAGAGCATCTTGCATATACCCTTATTTCATGTCTAGGTGATTATGATGTTTACATCAATGTTATGCTTATATGTTCTTGTATGTTTATATGAATGCTATGCTTATATGTTCTTGTATGTTTATATGCATGTTATGCTTATATTTTCTTGTATGTTTATATGAATGTTATGCTTATATGTTCTTGTATGTTTATATGCATGCAATGCTTATTTGTCCTTAAATGATCATGTCACTACTCTATGTCTAATTCTCGATGTATGGCTTTTGTGAGTAGGAAAGGATCTTACTAAGCCTATGTGCTTATAGTTTTATGTTCCCTTGTACTGCAGATAAGGGTAAAGAATGGTTAAACTAAAGGGAGCAGCAGGAGGGGCAAAGTGTGTGTGGTAGTGGCATGGTGGAGGAGATCTGTTTATGTTTCCCATACTTATGCATGCTTTCCTTTATGTTTTGCATGTTAGTTGTTAAGTGTCAAACTCTACTTGATGATGAATGGTCGCTACTAGGTGTCCTTTAAGTTGAATGTCACGAACTTGAACTAAGTACTTATGAAATGATGATGCATGCTTTATGTTTAAAAGAAAGAAAAAAAAAGTTTAAAGTCTTCCGCTGTAAGAAGTATATAGTCTTCCGCTGTAAATGCATATATGTATGATCGCGTCGTGCCGCCCTTCCAACCCCTGGAAAGGGCGAGCGTAACATCTTTGGCATCCATGTAATCCCCTAAGCTACACAAGATGTCATTAGGAATCAAATCAATAATAAATTTGACTACCTTCTTATTTTTATGAAACTCTTGGAGTTGCTCCTCGGTCCATCTTTTCATCTTGACGAAGCCTCCCTTTGGTCCTTTCGGATAGTTAAATCCCTCCATCAAAATGAACTATTCTTCAAAATTCCTCATCATGATGAAGTCTTCAATTCTTCTCTTCCATGAATTGAAGCCTTCTCGTCCATAAAGTGCATACGGGACTGGTGTATTGATGTCTCATCCTAATTGTTCTTCAAACTTCATCTTCTTCCTCTAGCGATGCTCTCTTGGTTGTTAATCCTTGAAGAGCGGCCTCGCTCTAATACCAATTATTAGGACCTCGGTGGCTACTAGAGGGGGGGTGAATAGTGTGTCGGCGTTGCTCTATTGAATTTAATCGCGCTTGCTACAAAATGTGTTATACGTAGCGAAATATATATATAACAAAAGTAAATACACACAAGCACAATCACAACACCAAATATAACGTGGTTCAAAACCGAATGGTTCCTACTCCATGGATTGGGCTCAAACGAGCCCTAGCGATGCCAATCACACACCACTACTCAAATAACTCCTTTTCGGAACAATCCGAAGGTGGAGAAACATCGTACAATGTATTACAATAGTAATAAAGACAAATACAAGTAAAGAAACACTTTACAATTGTTAACTTGGATTCTTGCTTTGTGATTGCTTGAGTTGCACTTTGAGACCCCGAATTGCAGCAACAAATTGCCCCAAAGAAGCTGAAGAAACCTTGCCAAAAATCCTCCCCACAAACTACTTTTATAACCTACATTTGGGCAGATTTTTCGCCAAGCAGTCGATTGATCAGGACCATCAGTCGACTGCCCTTGTAGACGTTGTCTCACAACGATATGAGCAACATTGGATAAGTTCCAACAGATAGACCATCAGTCGACTGATCATACCTATCAGTCGACTGATAGCTCAATCAGTCGAGTGCTCGGGCTGATCACTCGACTAGAGAGCATTCTGTGCTCAAAAACACGACCATCGGTGACCAAAGAATCGATCGATCCCCAACATCGATCGACTACAGACATCAATCTACCCACGCCGATCATTGCTAGGCCAATTCCAGTAGTCGAGCTCTAGTCGACTCCCATCAGTCCACTGACCATAGTCCAAGTCGACTGATACACTACAAACATGAGATTTTAACCTAAGTATGGTGCCCCCATACTTACTAGACCACCCTTAGCCTAGACCTAAGCCTTCTAGTCACCTCCATCAGCCTCACGCCTATCGTATCCCTCCAAGTCATCCATGACTTGTTCATCCATACGCTAGCCTTCAGGTGCTTCCATCGGCTATTGTCATGCTAATGTGGTTTACACTGCCAAGGCACATTGGGCTGATGCTTCCAAGACTCCGCTTGGACTTTACGCCGCCAACCATTGGACTTATGCTGCCAAGACTCCACCCTTTGATTTTATGCCGCCAATATTCCCCTTGGACTTCTCAATTGCCAAGACACAAGCTTGGACTTTCCCTTGCCAACCCATGTGGACTTTCCATGCCAAGACCCATGGTTGGACTTTCCTTGCCAACCCATGTTGGACTTTCCTTTGCCAAGACCCATGCTTGGACTTTCCTTGCCAACCCATGTTGGACTTTCCTTTGCCAAGACCCATGCTTGGACTTTTCATGTCAAGTACACAAGACTTTCACTTTTCCCATAACAATGGTCAAACCATCGTCAAACATCAAATACTAACCTGGATCGATTGCACCAACACTTTGTTCTTCCAATGTGATTTCTACTTTTACCCCAACTCCTTCGATCCACCACCAACAATCTCCCCAACACATGTCAGACATCAATGTCAAACATCAAAACACTACTCAAGTCCAACTCGAGTCTGGTCAATCGTGACCTGGGCCGATTGCACCAACACATTGTTCTTCCAATGTGATTTCTACCTTTACCCCAACTCCTTCTATCCACCACCACATGGGGATTGTTAAAGTGTAGGTAGCGCCGAACTGAATGAGAATGAAGGTCAACTCGAGGGCTTACAAACTGCCTCAGCTGACCATGAGAATATCCTCCGTCATTCTTCCAAACTGAGTTCTTCCTTATACCCAACTCCTCCGATCTACCACCACATGGGAATTGTAAGCTTCGGTCAGTACGAGATGAATAAGAATGAAGACCAACTTGAGGGCTTACGAATTGCCTCAGTTGGCCATGATAATATGCACCATCATTCTTCCAGAGTGAATCCTACCTTAAATCTGACTCCTCCATTCCACCACCTTAAGGGGACTGTAAACTTCGGCTAGCGCTGAGCTGAATAAAAATGAGGATCGACTCGAGGCATTACAAACTACCTCGGTCGGTCATAGTAATATACTCCACCGTTCTTCCAAAATAAATTCTACCTTAAATCTGACTTCTCTAATTCGTCACCGTACGGGGACTATAAGCTTCGTTCAATGCCGAGCTGAATGAGAATGAAGACCAACTCGAGGGCTTATGAACTGCCTTGGTCAACCATAGTAATATACTCCGTCGTTCTTCCACAATAAATTATATATTAAATCTCACTCCTCCGATCCGCCACCGCATAGAAACTATAAGATTTGGCCAACGCTGAGCTGAATGAGAATGAAGATCGACTCGAGGGCTTATGAACTGCCTCGGTCGCCCGTAGTAATACTCCGTCATTCTTCCAAAGTGAATTCTATCTTAAGCTTGACTCCTCCAATCCTCCACCACATAGGGACTATTAAGCTTCGGTCAATGTTGAGCTGAATAAGAATAAAGATTGACTCAAAGAACCTAGTAGGTCGTGTGAAAGACTTTTGTGGAAATCTTCTGCTACAAAGTTTCAGAATTGGGCTTCTGATACCATCAATTTACAAATTGGCCCATGAATGGCCTTAACTTGGTCTTGGACTATCACCTACTTCCCTGCCTAAGGGCTTTTTTCCTCCCTTTTTTTTACAAAAATTTGCCACTGCAACATAAATAGGGTTTCTTGCTCCTCCCCTCAACCCTTTCAAATTCTTCGGTGTTCGAGTGTCCCCTGTTGCCATTACCTTGACTAAGAATTTTGCCACTCTAGTTTTTATAGCAACCTTACTGAAGGGAAAGTGATGTTTCACTTCTTCGCTCCTGTCGCTTGTGCATGGCGATCTTGTCTCACATCCTCTGATTAAAATTTTATTAATTAAAACTAATCCGGACAGAGATGGATTACCCAAGCAACCGATTCATCATCATGCTATTCGATTTGAGTGGTCGCTTAAACAAACTTGTTGTTCAAGAAAACCTAATCCATTTCCTCGATTTGCCGTGGAATAGATGATGTACGGATCACCGGTTTTTGTGTTTATCATCGGGGTCCATGTCAATCAATAACATATAAATACAAAAGAATAAGAATCAAAATTAAACAAGATTATACCTCTTGATCTTCTATTGTATTCCTATCCTCTTCTTGGACGTCGTGTGGGCGACGATCTTCCAAGAATTGAAGCCTCCTAGACCACGTATCTTCCCTTCCTTGCTCGCTCCGAACAAGGGAAGAAAACTCTCCCTTCTTCTCCTATCTCATGCCAAACACAAAGCCTCCTCTTCTCCTTGCTTGTGCCGACCACCAAGACTTCAAGGGTTGGTGTCCGTCGGACCTATGAGAGGAGAGGAGATTTGTTGCCGCCGACCCTAGGAGAGGGAGAAGGTGGCGCCGACCCTTGGAAAAGGAGAAGAGGAGCCGCCGGCTATAGGAAAGGGAAAGGAGGCGTCGGCCATGGAGGAAGGAGGAGAAACCCTAGCCCTTGTTACCGCCAGCCAAAGTGATGCAAAACCCTAGCACACCCTTTCTCCCATGCCGCCCAAGCTTCTCCAACACCAACCAACAATTATATCTTAGGTCTAGGCTTCATGAGGTATTTATAATAGGCTACATTAGGGACCATGAGGAGGAGTTGGTGAAGGTAGGAAACTTTGCTTCCCAATTCAACTCAGTCGCTTGTTCATGGAGATCCCGTTTTCGTCCCGGGATTAAAAAAAATTAATCCTTGACAAATAGGGATTACCCAAGCTACCGTTTTATCGTCGCGCTATTCGATTAGAGTGGTCACTTGAACAAACTTGTTGTTCAAGCAACCAACTACTATTCTACGATTAGCCACGGAATAGACGATGTACGGATCGCCGATTTTTGTGTTTGTATTCAGGGTACAAGTAATTTTAGCCAGATGCCATACATACCATATACAAAGAAACAAACAAGGAAAACAAAACAATATTTATACCTCTTGTTTACCTCAAGATCTTCTATCGTATGTCTTATCCTCCTCTTGGACATTTTGTGGGCAACGGTCCTCCAAGAGATGAAGCCTCCTAGATCATGAACTTCTTTCTTTGCTCGCTCCGAACAAGAGGAAGTATAGAAACGAAACTCTTCTCTATCTAAGACCGGCCACCAAGTCAAGAGACTTGATGATGCCGCCGGCCAAGGAGTAGAGGAGGAAGTGGGCGTCGTCCAAGAGCTCCAAGGAACCACCCTTACCCTTGTTTCCATCGACCAAGGAGAAGAGGAAGAAGAGGTTGGGCGCCGACCAAGGTTGAGAAAAGGAAAGGGGCGCCGGCCAAAAACCCTAGGAAGGGGAGAAAGCCTTACCACCCAAGGAGGATAGGAAACCCTAGCCGCCCAATGCCTCTAAACCCTAGCCACCTAAAACCCTAATCCCCTCTTCCTTGTCTTGCCACCCACCCTAGGAGCCTTATTTATAGAGTTGAGCTTAAGCCTTTTTTTAATCTCCATCGTCGGTTCTAGAGATTTAATCTCAACCGTCGGATCTATATATTCAATCTCAACCGTCAGACTTAGAGATTTAATCTCCACCATCAGATTTAAAGATTTAATTTCCACCATCGGATCTAGAGATTTAATCTATATTGTCGGATCTATAGTTTCATTTTCCATCATCGGATCTAAGCTTCATGAGGGTTTTAATAGGCTACGATAGGGACCATGAGGAGGAGTTGGATCTTGGCCACCAAATGGATCAAGCCCACATAAAGTCCGATCCATTAATGATAATTCATTCCACTAGAGGATTATCATTGATCTACCTCACCAACCCCCATAAGTTAATATGGGTTCCATATATTATTTGTATATTTATCTCCCCATGTTTAAGATCTCGAATGTCCGTCGATTAATTAATTTACTGACAATTAATTAATCAACATCTAACTCCATGAGTAGTACAACTCAACCTTATCATCATGCCGAACCAAGTCCACCTGCAGGGTTTACATGATGAACCTTATGAGCTTCTCAAGGGGACATCATCATCCTAATATATAGGACATGGTTTCCTCCTATAATCAATGGTACACCATATAAATAATACCATTTCCCAACTTACCGAGCCTATCGATTTACTCTATAAATCTCGTCCATTGGTAAATCAAAGAAATGAATACTAAGTATATGTGCCCGTTATTATATCAGGATTAAAAACATGTATATATAATATCTGAGGTCTGATTCGATTATGTAGTCAGCAATAAATCGAATCACCTCTAAGTCGGTCCTGCTCAATACACACAAAGTGCACTAGTGTGATTCTATGGTCAAGACAAACCAATACAAAATTACACTACAACCATTCCAATAGTTTATCCATAACCATTTCGATTGTGAGCCTTTACTTATACTTTACAAGGAACTGATAACATGATCTCCCATGTGACACTACACACCATGTTATCTACAATATAATGTATTAGACAATATGCATAACCATAAATATGCAAACAATGATCATGTGATTCTTATTTCAAAAATAAAGATGTTCATAGAAAAGATAGACTTTTCAGTATACATCCCAACAATCTCCCACTTATACTAAAAGACTATGTTGTCCTCATACTGCCATACATCTGATTCCCATTCCCTCCACATGCCAGTCAAAGCTCTCGCTAGAAGGGCCTTAGTGAATAGGATCTACCAGGTCATCCTCTGATGCAATCTAGGCGACAACAACTTCTACCCGTTTTACGATCTCTCGTATCAGGTGGTACTTACGCTCTATGTGTTTACTTGCCTTATGGGCTCGTGGTTCCTTCGAGTTTGCAACTGCACCACTATTATCACAATAAATTGTGATAGTTCTGGGCAAACCAGGAATCACATCTAAGTCCATCAAGAAGTTCCTAAGCCACACAGCTTCTTTGGTCGCCTTAGAGGCTGGCACATACTCAGCATCAATGGTAGAGTCTGCCACACATTTCTTCTCGACACTCCTCCATACAATGGCTCCACCTCCAAAAGTAAACACAAAAACTGAGGTAGACTTACTATTATCCCTATCTGATTGGAAGTCGGAATCTGTGTAACCCACAGAGAGTAATTGGTCTACTTGGTAAACTAGCATATAATCCCTAGTCCTTCTCAGGTACTTCAATATATACTTTACCGCAGTCCAATGTCCCTGTCCTGGATTACTCTGATATCTGCTAACTATGCCCACGACAAAGCAGATATCCGATCTCGTACATAGCATCGCATACATGAGGCTTCCTACTGCTGAAGCATAAGGAACTGCCTTCATCTCCTCTATCTCCTTAGATGTTCTAGGACACATCTCCTTAGATAAAGGAACTCCATGCTTGAAAGGTAGAAAACCTTTCTGGGAGTTTTGCATGCTAAAATGATCCATAATTGTGTCTATGTATGAACCTTGAGATAACCATAACATCCTTTTCTTGCGATCCCTTATAACCTTGATCCCAAGGATGTGTCCCACTTCTTCCAAGTCATTCATATCAAATTGTTTGGACAACCATACCCTTACGTCCGATAACACCTTGACAATGTTGCCAATTAATAAAATATCATCTACATATAGTACAAGAAATACCACTACATTTCCGTCACATCTCTTGTATACACTAGACTCATCCGGACTTTGAATAAATCCATAAGACTGGATTACCTCATCAAAGCAGATGTTCCAAGACCTCGAAGCTTGCTTCAATCCATAAATGGACCGATTAAGCTTGCACACAAGATGCTCTTTGCCCTTTGCAATGAATCCCTCTGGTTGCTTCATATAGATGTTTTCCACTTGCATCCAATGGTTTTTACACCATTTGGTGGTTCTACTAGCTCTCAGACCTGATTTGAATCTATAAATTCTATCTCAGAATTCATCGCACTTTGCCAAGATACTGCATCTTTATCTTGGATCGCCTCATCGTATGTCTAGGGATCAGGTTCATGTTCGCCAGGGACCAAATAAGAAGATTCTCCCAAGAACATGAATCTATCAGGATGTCTAACAACCCTCCCACTATGACAAGGTATTACCTGTGTATCCTCTGTGACACGCGGTGCAGTGACTTATGGTATATCCTCTTGTACTGGTGGTACTGAAGTAGTGACTTCCCCTCTCAATTCCTCCAAAACAATTTTACTCATGGGCATGTGGTTCATCACATAGTCTTCCTCTAGAAATCTGGCATTTGTGCTGACAATCACCCTCTGATCTCTTGGACTATAAAACAAACCACCTTTCGTTCCTCTAGGATAGCCAACAAAAATGAGCACTTCTGTATGAGGTTCCAACTTACCAGCATCTGCCTTCAGCATATGTGCTGAACTCCCCCAAATCCGAATATGTCTCAGACTAGGCTTTCGCCCAATCCACAATTCTGTGGGAGTAGAACACACTGAATTAGATGGAACCAAGTTCAGAATATACACTGCCATATCTAGAGCATATCCCTAGAATGAATATGACAACTCAGAATAACTCATAATCGATCTAACCATCTCCATAAGAGTCCTATTCCTTCGCTCTGCTACACCATTCTGCTGGGGTGTGTCAGGTGCAGAGAATTTTGATTGAATCTCAGCCTCTGATAAGTAATTCCTAAACTCTCCCAGGAGGTACTCACCACCACGATCAGATCGTAGTGTCTTGATACTTTTACCTTGACGTTTCTCCACAATAGCCTTGAATTCTTTGAACTTGTCAAAGCATTTAGACTTGCGGCACATCAAGTAAATGTATCCATACCTTGAATAATCGTCTATAAAAGAGACGAAATATTCAAAGCCACCTCTTGCCTGGATAGACATAGGACCACACAAATCAGAATGAACCAATTCCAATACATCTTTGGCTCTATACCACTTGGCCTTGAAAGGCCTCTTGGTCATTTTACCTTCCAAGCACGACTTCCAGGTTGGGAAGTCTTCCACCACTAATGAACTCAGAGGTCCATCAGCTATCAACCTTTGAATTCTTCTTAGGTTAATATGACCAAGCCTTAGATGCCAAAGATATGTTTGGTTCATCTACGAAGGTTCTTTTCTCTTATTGGAATTAGAAGATGAGTTATTCACTTCTATTTGCATCGTGGGAGCTTTTGGTTCGAGTGTATACAAATTTCCTATCAAAGCATCAGAACAGATAATCTCCTTATTCCCTTTTATAACAACTCTGTCATTAAAAGAAATAGAATATCCATCCATAAACAATTTAGAAACCGAAATCAAATTCTTTCTAAATAAAGGTACATAAAGGCAATTTTTAAGAACCAAAACTTTATTCCTCTCATACGACAAATAAACATCTCCCACTGCAACATCCGCCACCTTCGTGGCATCGCCCAAGTATACGGTAATATCTGTTGGATCGAAGCGGATCGCTAGAGGGGGGGGTGAATAGCGATAAAAACTTTTCTTTTAAATCGTTCGATAGACAATTAAACGCAGTGGAAATGTAAATAAAAACTAAATGAGCCAAATAGTTTTTTTACTTGGTTTGTAGCCTTCGGCTGCTACTCCAAGGCCCTAACGGTCCTAGACCGTGTACGGAGGGCAATTCACTAAAACACTCCTCCTCGTTGGAGGTAGGAGTTTTACGATTACAAAAGCCTTCGAAGCAAAAAGATAGAGAGACAAACCCTCTCTTCTATTAAAGTAAAATGCAACGAAAAGCCTCGATTAAAAAGAATTGCAATATTGAAAGCAATAACAAATTAAGATTATACCAACAACTAAACAAAAGAAACTTTAAGCTAGGGTTATTGGCAGCACTTCGTTGTTGTAGAGTCGTCGAAGAGTTGCAGCGTAACGGAGGCTTTTGAGCACTTAGAATTGAGGATGAAACCCTAGGTTTGGCCCTCCTTTTATAGCCTTTAAGCCCCTCAACAAATGGGTCTTCAACCAATCACAAATGGGCACAAAACTCCTTGAAAAATGGTGATAAAGCTTGACTCCTCGAGGCTGATTTTTGACCACCGGTTGAACTTGCCGGTTGAACTGGCGCCGGTTGAACTGGCCGGTTGAACTGATAGCCAGGATTTTTGACTACAATAAAGAGTTAGCTCAAAATATAAGTGGATTCAACGGCCACTTGCCATCCGATCTCAACATAGACCTTCCATGGGAAGTCTTGGGTCGGATCGTCGCCTAAGATCATCCCCGTAAAGAGGATATGACCTCACTTACGCTCGCACACACGAGCTTACCTCGATACTTACGTGTCGCTTTTGTTTCTGGCCTTCCACTCGATTCCTTCGGCTCCCTCTGAAGTAACTCGAGTGTCGCCCGACCACCGCGGCTTCCTCCGGGTGTCGCTAGCCTTCAGCTCCAGCATTGAGACTTTTCTGCACACTTGATTTAGCTTGTGAGATAACAATATAAGCTTAACTTTGTATCGTTTGCTATAATCAAAACTTAGGTTCGACTTAGTTGCCCACTGCACCAACAATCTCCCCCTTTTTGATTTATGGCAAACCCACATACAAAGTTAAGACAAAAATAAGTATGAGATTATGCATGAATGAGTAGGAGTATATAAAAATTCTTTTTCAAGTGCTCCCCCTTGAGGAATCCTCCCCCTTGACCGAGGGTGAGTACTTGAGAAAGGGTTTTAACTCTCCCCCTTTATATATGCTACTAAGAAAAAGAATTAAGTAACCGAAATTACTTAATATTGGCCATAGTGTTTAAAATAAGTTTTAAGTTAAGAAACCAAATGATTTCTTGACCTTGGCCTTTTGTTAAAAGTTAAATAAGTTTTCAAAACTTAAAGTTAACTTTTGGTTTAATTATGAAGTAAGAGTTAAGTTATCAAAGAAAAATTTTTGACCCCTTAACTTTTGTCCTTTTTCTCCTTTTTCTCCCCCTTTTGTCGTATATCGAAAAGAGTAAGGGGTGTGTGGAAAATAAAATAAATGTTAAATTTAAAGTCCAAGCATGTTCCACATTTTTATTTTTAAAAATAATATACTGAAAATAAGTTCATCTATAAAATGTTCGACTCATATTTGGCTTGATTGATATGAAGGATCAACCAGTCCTGGTCAGAGTCGGTATGATTATACTCCATGGTTCATAGCGATGCACTAGCTCTACATCTGGAACCAGGAGTAAGGTCCTAAAATCTCACGCCCATCTACGTGGTTAAGTACACAAACACATTAGTCCTATGTGTTGTGAGATGTATTGGCTCCTTAAATCTATAGGTGCATGATATCTAAGGTATGTCCTATGCTAGTTCCATGAAAAAAAAAAGTAAGAAATAGTAGTAAGAAAATATAATTTGTAAGTTCCTATTCTATTACACACATGCCTAATCTTCGTCTCAACAGACTAAATTCGGCTTCGGGTAGTGGTTTAGTAAATATGTCTGCTAGGTTAGACTTCGAGTCAACATATTCGAGTTGTATGGAGCCGTTGGCTATATGTTCTCGAATGAAAAGGTGTTTTACCTCTATATGCTTTGTCCTTGAATGGCATATAGGGTTCTTAGTTAGATTTATCGAACTTATGTTGTCTACAAAAATTTTAGTTTTGGTGAAGTCCAACCTAAAGTCTCGGAGAGTGTGCTTCATCCAAAGAAGCTGAGTTACACACTCACCCATCGCAACGCATTCGGTTTCGGTGGTAGATAAGGCAACACAATGTTGCTTCCTACTGCACCAACTCACTAGACTTGAGCCGAGTAGTTGACAACAACCACTCATTCTCTTTCTATCGAGTTTACTACCGGCATAATCCGAATCGGAGTAGCCGATTAGTTCGAACTCCGTAGATCTAGGGTACCAAATACCAACGTTAAGTGTACCCTTAAGATATCTAAGGATACGCTTAACTAGGGTTAGGTGAGACTCCTTAGCACAGGTTTGAAACACGCGCACATACTTATGAATAGGATGTCGAGTCGATAGCTTGATTAAGTATAGGAGACTTCCTATCGCGCTCCTATAGTACTTTAAGTCAATGGACTTACTTTCTAGGTCTTCTCCTATGTTAACATTAATCGCCATTGGGGTGTTTATTATCTTAGCGTCTTGCATTCCAAATCTTTTAATTAACTCCTTAGAGTATTTTTGTTGATATAGGTATATACCATCCTTAGTTTGTTTAATTTGTAGACCTAAAAAGAAACTTAACTCGCCTACCAAGTTCATTTCAAACTCACTTCCCATGAGTGAAACGAACTCGTTTAGTAAGGCTGAATTAGAGGTTCCAAAAATTATATCATCTACGTAAATTTGAGCTATGAATATTTCTTTACCTAAGGTTTTTACGAAGAGAGTTGGGTCAACTAAGCCTTGGATAAACCCTTTTGACTTAAGATGGATTGAAAGTCTCTCGTGCCAAGCTCGAGGAGCTTGTTTAAGTCCATAGAGAGCTTTCTTAAGTTTTAGAACATGGTTGGGTTTATCTAGATTTTCGAATCCGGGGGGTTGGCTAACATAAACTTCTTCTTTAATGTATCCATTTAAGAATGCCGACTTAACATCCATTTGAAACAGCTTAAATCCTCGATGTGCGGCATAAGCTAGCAACATTCGAATGGATTCGAGTCTAGCTACTGGGGCATAGGTTTCGTCGTAATCTAAGCCTTCGACTTGACTAAACCCTTTGGCGACTAACCTAGCCTTGTTTCTAACTACTTCACCTTTATCATCAAGCTTATTTCGAAACACCCACCTTGTTCCAATTATCGTTTTGTCTTTAGGTGGTGGTACTAATTCCCACACTTCATTCCTAGTAAATTGAGCTAGCTCTTCTTGCATTGCAATAATCCAATCGGGATCAAGAAGAGCTTGTTCAATTGATTTGGGTTCTATCTTTGAAATTAAGGAAATTTGACTAAGGTTCCTATAGGATGCTCTAGTTCGAACTCCTAGATTAGGATCTCCTATCACTTGATCGATAGGGTGGTTAGTCTGAATCCTAGATTGGGTTGGGTTTATGTCACCTAATTCTTGATCAATGGGGTGACTTGGTTGAACATTAGTTTAGTTGGAGTCATCTATCACTTGATCAATAGAGTGACTTGGTTGACTTAGGTTAGGATTAACACTAGACCTGATCTCTGGATCAGAGTTAGGTCTAGTATGAATCGGCTCGCTAATTGGGGTTGCCGGGGGTTTTGTAGGTTCATGTCCTTCATCAAATACTACATTGATAGTCTCCTCGACTCTAAGGGTGTCGTCGTTATATACTCTATAAGCTCGACTTGTAGTCGAGTATCCTAGAAAGATTCTGGTCGTGGTCTTGGATGTAAATTTCCCTAGGTAATCCTTAGTGTTTAGGATATGTACCTTACACCCAAATACCCTAAAGTACTTGATGTTAGGTATTTTATCGTGATAAATCTCGTATGAGGTCTTAAGGTGCCTCTTTACCATAAGGATTCTATTTTGGACATAGCATGCCATACTCACGGCTTCTGCCCAAAACCTATCGGGTAGGTCATATTCGTTCAACATGGTCCTAGCGGCTTCTTATAGAGTTCGATTTTTCTGCTCCACTAGGCCATTTTGTTGAGGGGTCCTAGGGCAAGAGAATTCATGGTGGTATCCGTTTAGGTTACAGAAGTCGGTGAACCTTTGATTTTCGAATTCACAACCATGATCGCTTCTAATTCTTTTAACCTTAAGGTTTTTTTGATTCTCGATTAATTTGAATAAATTGATTAATTGATCTAGGGTATCATTTTTATGTTTGATGAACCTAACCCAGGTAAACCTGGAGTAGTCGTCAATTATGACTAAGCAATATTGACTTTTATTGAGTGACTTGGCTCCATGTGAATCGAATCGATCCATATGCAGGAGCTCAAGTACACTTGAGGTTCGTTCTTGGTTAGTTAACTTGTGTTTTGTCCTAGGTTATTTTCCTTGTTGACAAGCATTACAGATTTTATTAACCAAATTGTTAAGGTTGGGTAAGCCTCTGACTAGGCCACTCTGACTCATCTTGTGGATGAGTCTTGGGTGCGAGTGATCGAGTCGTCGGTGCAACAACCATGATTCCTCTTCCTGTGTCATAAGACATTTGGCTGAGGATTTAATTAAGTTAATTGTATAAATGTTATTTGTCCTAGTTCCTTTGAGTATTGTTTTAGCTGTTTCATTTATTTTAATTACACATTCATTTTCTAAAAATACGACCTTATAATTATTGTCACATAATTGGCTTACGCTAAGCAGGTTATATTCAAAATTCTCTACAAGTAATACATTTTTAATAACAAAATTCGAGTTAAGCTCGATATCACCTGATCCGATGATTTTGAGCTTGCCGTTATTCCCAAAGGCTACCGATCCTTGTCGTTTGAATCGAAGCTTCACGAATTTGAGTTGATCCCTGGCCATGTGCTGGGAGCAATGCCGCCTAACATCCATTGATCCTACACACAAGGTGGTTGGATTGGATGTTAGATTATTATATTTTTTTAAAAAAAAAAATGGTTGTAAGTTGTTAAACCTAGGTCATCTCACCGGAGTCTATATGATCAAGCATGTTATACTTATGTGTTCTTTGTGAGATGACTTCCAATTAAGTTGATTAAGTGCATTTATGTTTAAGTAATGTTAGATTTGGATTTGACCCTAGGCTTGTCAAGTTTACCTTTTCAAGATCATGGCTTCCAGGTCGTGGCGAGGCACAGGGGCCTTCTTTTATCGGATCATCGACCACTTCCTTAGACAAAGCCATTTTCAAGAAAATGATGACTTGACTCACCTAAAATTATTTCCTCGTCTAACTAGTTATTTTTGAAAAGAGGCTCCCCGAGGCTCAATCATTTTGAAGGATTTTAGTTGATTATTTAAAAAGAGGCTCCCCGAGGCTCAATCTTTTCGAAGGATTTTAGTTGGTTATTTGAAAAGAGGCTCCCCGAGGCTCAATCTTTTCGAATGATTTTAGTTGGTTATTTACGTGTTCTAAGTGAGTTCACGAAAGAAAAAAACAAAAATAAATCTAAGCATCCAATTTCTAAGTTAAAACACAAACATGTTTTGTACTGGCTCCCCCTAGACCGTTGAATCGGTTCGGTCTATCCACATAGTGGATTTGGTCCTTGGGAACCCAGTACGAGTTGGATCCTAGAGTTGAAATCAAAGTGGTCTTAGGGACCCATGCTTGGACACATTTTTTATGTCTACTTACGATTGACATATACGACTTATTGGTCGTGTTTGAGCTAAACCCTAGTCCGGCCTTGTTGTACACGGCCCTTTGCGATCCAAGTAGGAGGTCAAGTCCTTTGGATCCCAAAGTAAACCTTTCCAACGTATTCCTATGATCTTCGACTTGACTTTTCAAGAGTGAGTTCTCAACTTCGAGTTTTTCAACCCGAGTTGAGTCCTTCTCTTGAACCCGACTAGTCGAAGAGGTTAGGGAGACCTCATGTTTGAGGAGTTTAACTTCCTCAACCAGGGTCTCGACCTTGGACTAGGACTTAGCTAACTTCCTAGACAAAAACCTAACCGTATTATGTAAAGTATTAAATAAGGTTCGACTCGCCTTAAGTGTATCTTTTGAACCGGATGCGTATCTGTGGGTTGACTTGAAGGTAGCTTCGTAGTCCGAGTCATCCTCAGGTTCTGACTCAAGTTCAGGTTCGGTCTCCGTGTCGGACTCAATCGATTTTGCCATGAAGACGTGGTCTTCGTCTTCTTCGGATGACGCTTCTTCCCATGTCGCATTGAGGGCCTTCTTGTGCTTAGGTGCTTGGTGGTTGAGCTTGGGGCACTCGGACTTTATATGTCCAAACCTGTTACACTCATAACACCTAATATTAGAACTTTTAGGCTTACCTTGGTTGGGTCGAGTTGTGGTTCGCTTTCATCCCTTGGCTATCCTTCGAGCTAGGTTCATTAGTTCGGCAGTCAATTCCGGGTCAACTTCTTCTTCGGACTCATCTTCCTCCTCGGTTGGTGGTGGCTTGCTTGCAAATTTCTTCTTCTTTGAACCTGCAAACAAGGCTATACCCCTCTCGGGTTCCGAGTTGGACTGCTCATGTAATTTAAAATCCAAAAAGAGTTCATCTAATCTAAGTTTAGAAAGGTCCTTGGAGACCTTGTAGGCATCGACCATGGATGCCCACAAGGTAGTCCTCGGAAAAGAGTTTAGAACATACCTTATAAGGTCGCGGTTTTTGACCTTTTGCCCGATTGCGTGTAGGTTGTTGACTATGTCTTGGACACAGGCGTGGAGTTGCGTCGCGGACTCGTGTTCCTGCATTTTTAGTGTGTACAATTTATTGAACAACAAATCACGTTTGCAAACCTTAGCTTGATCCGATCCTTCGTGTAACTCGATCAGCTTTGTCCAAAGGTCCTTTGCGCTAATGAAGGGGCCGACGCGATTTAACTCCTCCTTGGACAAGCCGCATTGGAGGATTTGTGTTGCCTTGGCGTCGGCTTCAACTTGTCGTTTTGTCGCAATGGTCCATTGATCATAATCCAAGGAGTCACCCACTTCATTAGTCGGAAGTGTGAAACCCGTTTGGATTATGATCCACATCTCGATTTGGGTTTTGAGAAAGCATTCCATCCAACCCTTCCAATAACGGAAGTCATCTCCGTTGTAAAACGGAGGTTGGACGGTGCTAAAATCCTCGAGATGGGTCATTAGAACAAAAGACAAAAAGGGACGAAGACGAAGAAACTAGCAATGACAAAAACACAAAACAAAGTACCAAGACTCGCGTCTTGGATTAGTAGTGCGGGAGTAAATTTAACAAAGAGAAATAAATCAGAAATAAACAGAAATAAAAGAAAAATAAATCTGTGAAAAATGGCTAGATTGGTGGTTTCACCAAATCTTAGCAACCCCAGGCTCTGATACCAATTGTTGGATCGAAGCAGATCTTTAGAGGGGGGGTGAATAGCGATAAAAACTTTTCTTTTAAATCGTTCGATAGACAATTAAACGCAGCAGAAATGTAAATAAAAACTAAATGAGACAAATAGTTTTTTTACTTGGTTCGTAGCCTTCGGCTACTACTCCAAGGCCCTAACGGTCCTAGACCGTGTACGGAGGGCAATTCACTAAAACACTCCTCCTCGTTGGAGGTAGGAGTTTTACGATTACAAAAGCTTTCGAAGCAAAAAGATAGAGAGACAAACCCTCTCTTCTATTAAAGTAAAATGCAATGAAAAGCCTCGATTAAAAAGAATTGCAATATTGAAAGCAATAACAAATTAAGATTATACCAACAACTAAACAAAAGAAACTTTAAGCTAGGGTTGTTGGCAGCACTTCGTTGTTGTAGAGTCGTCGGAGAGTTGCGTTGGAGGCTTTTGAGCACTTAGAATTGAGGATGAAACCCTAGGTTTGGCCCTCCTTTTATAGCCTTTAAGCCCCTCAACGAATGGGTCTTCAACCAATCACAAATGGGCACAAAACTCCTTGAAAAATGGTGATAAAGCTTGACTCCTCGAGGCTGATTTTTGACCACCGGTTGAACTAGCCGATTGAACTGGCACCGGTTGAACTGGCCGGTTGAACTGATGGCCAGGATTTTTGACTACAATAAAGAGTTAGCTCAAAATATAAGTGGATTCGACGGCCACTTGCCGTCCGATCTCAACATAGACCTTCCATGGGAAGTCTTGGGTCGGATCGTCGCCTAAGATCATCCCCGTAAAGAGGATACGACGTCACTTACGCTCGCACACACGAGCTTACCTCAATACTTACGTGTCACTTTTGCTTCCGGCCTTCCACTCGATTCCTTCGGCTCCCTCCGAAGTAACTCGAGTGTCGCCCGACCACCACGGCTTCCTCCGGGTGTCGCTAGCCTTCAACTCCAGCATTGAGACTTTTCTGCACACTTGATTTAGCTCGTGAGATAACAATATAAGCTTAACTTTGTATCATTTGCTATAATCAAAACTTAGGTTCGACTTAAGTGCCCACTGCACCAACAATATACCCCTCAGCCAGTCGTCTGGTTTCCTAGAACCCTTGTAATGTATTGCAGACATGATCAGTGGCTCCCATATCTACACACCAGGTGCCGGTATATAACACTGTTAAACATGTTTCAACGACTAGACCAAAAGATATACCTTTATTTTGCTTCCGGTTGGGGCAGTCCTTCTTCCAGTGTCCAGTCTGCTTGCAAGTGAAGCACTTGCCTTTCGGCTTCTTCACTCCTCCCTGAGTTCCTCCCGCCACCTTTACCCCAGCTTGTTTCTTCTTCTTCTTGCCTTTCGGCTTAGAAGTAGAAACCTTTTGGGCAACCATGGCTTGCGCCTGGGCACTCTGACGAAAAAGCCTCTCTACCACCTGGAGTCCTATCAGAAGCTCCGCTAACAAATACAACCTCTTGTTCATGTTGTAGTTCAAGCGAAACTGCTCAAAACTCCTAGGTAAAGACTGGAGAATGATATCGACCTGGGTTTCCACATCGATCTCAGCTCTGAGGACTTCCAGCTCATTCAAATGAGCCATCATCTTGAGAACATGATCCCTCACGGGTGTTCCCTCGATCATGGTGGTCGTCATCAAGTTCTTCATGGCTTCCTGCCTAGCAGCCCGATTCTGGTGTCCGAAAAGCACTTTGAGATTGAGCATCATGTCATAAGCAGTGGGCATGGCTTGATGCTGATGTTTCAGTACATTTGACATAGATGCCAAAATGTAACATCGCACCATCTTATCAACCTTAATCGACTTCTTATAACTCTCCTTCTCCTTTTCCTCAGAATCATCCGCAGGCTTAGGAGGGCACTCTTCGAGGTGTACATATTTGTATTCCTCAGCAATCAAGACAATGTCAAGATTCCTCTTCCAATCAACATAATTGGGTCCAGTAAGTTTATTTTCTTTCAGTATCACAGCAAGTGGGTTGAAAGTCATTTTAAAAAATCTAAGAATCACATAGATAAAAACATTAGATTTCAAAAAATTATTGATTCCTCAAACAATAAAATTTTAAAATCAACGAACACCTCAAAACACCGAGAATGTCGTATGCCACGATAGTGTGGACGTATACGAATTCTTCATTTGTAAGAGGAGGTTTTACCCATTAATTTTATTATCTTGTCAACCTAACTTTTTGACAAATAAAATTAATAGTTGGTTCCTCTTCGGCCCTACAAATAAAAGCAGTGACTCCGATGGGGAGGATACTCCTATTTGCATCTAAGTGTTCACCATTACTCGGTACCAAGGCAATTATCTCTGGTTATGTTCCTTCCGATGGGGAAGTACACACGCTCCTTAATATTTCCTATAACCATATTCGACCCTGTGATCCACAAACAAACTCATCCGATGGGGAGGAAGGCACTTAGAGCCGACGCGCAAGTTTGTTTGCATCACATGTCAAATCGTAATGGAAGTCGTGAGAATTTATAAAAATATCCCTCTCCCACTTAGTAATTTAAAATTGAGGAATTTTCTAGCCTACGACATGCATATCAAACAATAAGCAATAAATATGAAAAAGAATATTTTCCAACTATTATGGCTTTTGTCTCCAATATGCCTCCCATCGTATCGCCATCTCGTCCGCTCCTCCCTACGCCTTGTACAAGCCATCCGGAGATCCGAGTCGAGAATAACTATTTTAATTTACATCCATCGATCCTATACTCCATGAAGGAGTGTACATGAAATCTAGATCGAATGTAAAATAAAATAAAAGAGTGGCTAAACAATGTCATACTTAATTACAAAAATTAAATAATAGTCTCGTCTGTTAGTTATAGCCCTAAGAACCAATCATGTGATGGTTGAATAGGGAACATTTTGTATCATATTCTATAAAGTCAAAGGATTGGTTATTATATTTAAGTCTTGCTTGTGCCAGCTAAATTAAATATAGTAATGCCCTAGAAAAGTAGGTTCTTATCTACAGCACATCAATTGGCAGAATTGATTATGAGAGGCTGTAGAGAACACTTTCTAAATGTTCCTAGTCAAGTATTAATATGCAAGGGCAATATTAATACATAAAGACTAGCATGTAGGTCAATTGATGACTTGATCTCACAAGTCATGGATATATGATATCAAGTTGACACATGGGTATATATTAGAGAATATATCTTGAATCGACGCCATGAGAAAGTTTCATGGATCGTTATATGAGTGTCATAAACTTTCTCATGTGACTATTGGTATGAATAGTCCTCGGACACTGAAGTCACTACGGTTCCCTACATAAGGAGTTATGTACTTTGGTATCACAAACGTCACAGCGAGGTGGACCATAAAGGCGATTACTGGGTATATAACAAATTATGCGGAGGGATGTGAGTGATGTAGATGGGATCTATCCCTCTCATATGACGAGAGTGATATCGGTGGGCCCCTTGATTGAGTAGAACTACTAAAATCCATGGCCATGCTCGAATGAGTCAATATGAGATATTGAGCTCATTTGTTTGAGTTAGTTTACTCAGGGATCAAGAAACACATAGATTGATCGAGGATGACACGGTCTATGCCTCATTGATCAATCTGATATCAAGGATAGAAGGACACGGTCATATATTATAGTAGTCACGGAAAGGTTAGTCGGATCTTGACTTATCTCATAACTTGGGTAGCAATGATGTATTGCTAGATGTCGCTCATTGCTTGTGTATCTAAAAGAGTTTAGGTCCACTGCCAACGTTATGAGAGCCTATAGGGTCACACACAAAGAGCATGATGATTAGAGGAATTAGAGTATTCTAGTTTGACTAGAATAATTTGGGAATAAGCTTAAGTACAAAATGGTTTTTGGACTTTAAGCTTAATGAGAATTTTAGCTAATTGATTTAATGAGATTAATTCAATATGTTACCTCATTGATTTAATAAGATTAATTCAATATGATAACATAAGCTTAATTGAATTAATAAGATTAATTCAATATGATAACATAAGCTTAATTGAATTAATAAGATTAATTCAACATGCATGAATGCCACATAAGAATGCCACATAAGCATGCCACATAAGCATGCCACCTAAGCATCCACCTAAGCTAGATAAGGTGGAAGGAAACAAAATGGTTTTGTCTCCTTAAGTGGCCGGCCAAACAAGGAAGCCAAATCCTTTTTGAGTGTGTCTCAATGCAATGGATTGCATTGAATGTGAAGGAGGTGGAAGGGTTTTTCCAACCCTATAAAAGGCTCCATGGAGTGGCCGGCCAAAGTAGAATTTTTGGTGGGTTGTGGTTGTGAGAGAGCTTGGTGGAAGCTTTGGTTGTGTGGGTTTGTGAGTGTAGGCTAGCAAGAAGAGGAGTCTTCTTCTTCCTTTCTCCTTTTCCCTCTCTTCCTCTCCTTTAGGGACTTCTCTAGCAAGAAGTAAAGGAGAGCTCCTCTAGTTTTTCTTTTGTGAGACAAGAGCTTGCTCGTGTGGATACATATAGAGGCACGGACACTTGAACGTGCTAAAGATCCAACAAACAAAAGGAAGAAGCGGGATTAACAAGGGCACGCAACAAAGGTAATCCTCTCCTATAAGATAGGTTTGGTTTAGAGAAATTTATTTTATACGAGTTTGCTGCATGGATCACTTGGAAGGGATCCTAATTTTTCCGTTGCGCATATGCCATTTGGCATAAAGAATTCCCTACAGGGTATCAGAGCCACTTATGAAAGATCGTATAAAATAGGTTTTCTATTTTATATGTGATATAGTAGGATAAATTTTATTATGAGTTGATAATTGCATTAGCAATTGTCAAACATAATAAAATATCCAATGTCTTTTAAAAGTTAAAATGACATGGTGCATGGTTATGGCCTAGTCCCAAAAGGTTTGTGAATGTGTGTGTGTTGTAATTCTTAAATACGGCCTGCGTGTCGTGCCTTCCTCCTAAAATTCTTGTTGTAAAATTAGTTTTAGACTCGAATGTAACTCGAGTATTTCTCCTTTTGTAATGTACAAAACAAAGATGGAGGGTCCATTGGAAGATGAGGTTACAAGGAGGAAGTCAACACACAAGACAACCAAAAGGAAGCACTTAGGAGAAGATGCTATCCCTAGGTTGACCAATCAATCTTTTCATTGGCTTGAGAAGATTGTAGAATAAGGGCCATAACCATGACACGCTTAGTTTAATATGTATGTGATGCATGTTAGTTTAGCTTGTATGTGATGCATGATTAGTTTAGCTTATATGTGATGTATGCTAATATGTATATGATACATGTTTATTTCTTAATAAGTCAAAAACGATATGCCTACCAAAGCTTGGTACTCACTACTTCCTCGATCATTTGTTATTGGGTTTGCCAAAGCAAAGCAATGCATTTTATCTTGGAAGAGTGCGAGTGGACAATCGTGATGTCCCGCTATCAAACTTGGTTTATACTTAATTAAGTTTTCTTAATTAGTTAAGAAAGTAGAGGCATATATTAGCTTTGAACATAAGTTTTAAAATTAGTTTTATGTGATTTCCGAACATCAGCTTTGTCTTAGAAGTGGTCGTTGCTCCGATATCCAAGAAGGCCCTGTGCCTCGCCACGGCTGGAAGTGGTTTAGGAATAAACACTAAACTAATCTAAAACTTAACCAAAGCTATTAAAGAGTTACATCAGATGTAATTGGCAAAAGATTGCCTACCTAATTATACTACGTCTTGGGCTGTGCCAAAGCTAACTCAAGGCAATTATAATGTGGATCTTTATCCCATATAAATTTATAGCTAAATAGTAGCTATGAGAATTTAGTGGGAGCCTCATTTAATTAAAGGCCTAATTAAATGATTTAGGTATGATACTTAACTTTGCATTTTAATGTTGTAGATCACCATGACATCTAACACGACACACCCCCTCAACTTGCGATCTGTCCTTGAGAAGGACAAGCTTAATGGAGCGAACTTTCTTGACTGGTATAGGAACTTGAGGATTATCCTCAAACAAGAACATAAGTATGTCCTAGAGCAGTCTACCCCTGAAACACCCGCCCATGCGGCTACTCGTGCTGAAAAGGATGCTTATAAGAAGCATCAAGATGACGCATTAGATGTGTCATGTCTTATGCTTGCCACCATGAACTCGAGCTTGTAAGCAACATGAGAACATGGATGCCTATGATATGGTTGAGCATTTGAAACAACTATATCAAGGACAAGCTAGGCACGAGCGTTTTGAAGTATCTAAGGCTCTTTTTGCATGCAAGATGCAAGAAGGAACACCTGTAGGAACTCACGTACTCAAAATGATTGGGTACGTTGAGAACCTTGAAAGACTAGGTTTTCCACTGAGCCAAGAATTGGCAACCGATGTTATCCTGCAATCGCGTTAGGAAGCATATAATCAATTCGTCATGAATTATAACATGAATGAAATTGATAAACCTTTGCTGAGATTCTCGGCATGTTAAGAGCTAGACAAGAATCTCAAGAAGAAAGTTAGTAACGTACTAATAGTCAAGAAGGGCAAAGGTAAGCGCAAAGGCAAGGGTAAGACCCAAGCCAAAGGCAAGGCCAATTCATCCACTTCAAAGGGTAAAGGTAAAGTACCTAAGGAAGGGACTGTTTCCATTGCGGTGAGACTGGACACTGGAAGCGGAACTGCAAAGTCTACCTTGAGGAAGTAAAGAAGAAAAGAAGTGACTTACGCCTCGGTATACACGTTATAGAAGTTAATCTATCTATTTCTTCTACATGGGTATTAGATAGGATGTGCATCTCACATTTGTAATAATGTGCAGGATGAGAAATAGTAGACAAATGGCAAAAGGCTAAGTAGACCTCTGAGTAGGCAATGGCGCAAAAGTTGTCGTAGTAATGAGGAACATATTCTTTGTCTTTGCCCACTGGGCTTATCTTAGAACTAGAGGAGTGCTTATATGTACCTGCATTGATAAAGAACATAATTTCTGTATCTTGTTTAGACAAGAAAAACTTTTCTTTTATAATAAAGGACAAATGTTGTTCCATTTATTTGAATGAAATGTTCTATTGTAATGCACCACTTATGAATGGTCTCTATGTTCTAGATTTAGAAAACCCAATTTATAACGTAAATACCAAGCGGTTCAAATCGAATGATTCGAACCAAACATATCTCTGGCACTGTCGCCTAGGTCACATAAATGAAAAACGCATATCCCAACTCCATAAAGATGGATTATTGGATGTTAGTGAAAGCCCTAGAGCCAATCATATGATGATTGTTGTATGGACTTTATTGTATCATATTCCTATTTATAAAGGCATGGTTATTATATTTACTTGTATTGGTGCCAAATAACTAAATATAATAATGTCCTTGAGTAGTAGGTTCTTATCTATATCAATCGATTGGTTGAATCGATAATGAGATGATATAGAGAACACTACTCTTAATCATTCCTAGTCGAGTATTAACATTCAGGGACAATGTTAATGCGTAGAGACTAGCATGTAGGTCAACAAGATGACTTGATCTCACAAGTCATGGATATGAGATTTCAAGTTGACACATGGGTATGCATTGGAGAATGTATACTGAATGACCCGCCATGAGAAAGTATCATGGATCGTTATATGAGTGTCATATACTTTCTCATGTGGCTATTAGTATGACTATTAGTCCTTAGACCTGAAGTCACCATGGTTCCCTACATAAGAAGTTGCATACTTTGGCTTCGTCAAACGTCACCCGTAAATGGGTGGACTATAAAGGCGATTACTGGGTATGTAACGAATTATGCGGAGGGATGTGAGTGATGTAGATGGGATCTATCCCTCCTATATGACGGGGGTGACATCGATATTCTTGATAGAGTGAGACCACGAAGTGCATGGCCATGCCCAAATGAGTCAATATGAGATATTGAGCTCATTTGATTAGAGTGAGTCTACTTGGAGTTCAAGATTTAGATTGTACCGAGGATGACACGGTCTATGCCTCGATTGGTCAATCTAGATGTCAAGGATAGAGGGACATTGTCACATATTGTGAGAGTCACAATTAGTAGTCACAAAGGTGATGTTGGAGCTCAACATTCTTGTAACTTGGGTAGCAATGATGTGTTGCTAGATACCGCTCATTGCTTATGTTCCTAAATCGGTTTAGGGACATTGCCAACGTTACAAGAACCTATAGGGTCACACACATAAGAGCAATTAGATGGAGATTAGGTTCATATGATGAACCATGAGGATTAGGTTCATGGTATGAACCAAATTGGATTAAGAGTAATCCAAATTAGACTAATTGAGTTAGACTCAAGTTGATTCAAGTGTTGAATGAGTCTAATTGAGATTTGATTCATCAAATCAATTTAAATTAATGAATAGAGATTCATTATATTAAATTGACTTGAGTCAAGTGGTTAGATTTGATCAACCATGGGAGATTAGAGGTCAAGTTTGACTTGACTTGAGAGGGAAGATGAAAGGTCAAGTTTGACTTGACCAAATGCCATGTCATGATGATGACTAGGCATGGCCGGCCAATGATGATGCTCCACATCATCATTGACTTGGTCAATTGGTGCCACATCATGAGGGAGACCAAGGGTCATGGGAGTTACATGCATGCATGTAACCCCCCTTCCATGAAGTGGCCGGCCACTTTGGTATTAGGGGTTTCATTAGGTGAATTCATTTGATGAGTTACTCTAATTGACTTCATCTTCAACCTTGGAACTCTTCCCTCAAGCTCTCTCCCTCTCCTTCCTCATCTTGCCGAGACACCCTAGGAGTGCTAGCACACTCAAGTGTGTTTTTCTTCCACCTATTGCTTGTGTGGATACCATAGAGGAGTGTGCACTTGACACTCTCGAGTTCCGGCGGACGTTTGGACGAGCGGGATTTGCGAAGGGCATCGCATCGAGGGTAACGCTGTTATCTCTTAGATCTAAGGTAGATCTAGGGTTTTTATACAAGCACATACATGTTTTGTTTTAATACTTCTTCGCACGGATCCGTGGCCGGGGGCTTCCGAGGTTTCCGCAACGCAAAAAGCGGTTTTTGCGGCTCGGAAAAACCCAACAGTGGTATCAGAGCCACGTGCGAAGCATGTATGTGTTTCGTTTTTGTTGTTTTTATATTAGATATAAAAATTACAGATTTATATGTTTCTGTAAATTTTCTTATTTTATAGAATTTTTGGGTATTTTTCTCGTAGAGTCGAAGCAACGAGTGTTGGGACACTCGGAGGCTTCAACCGTCGAGAAAAACTCTCCGAATCGGCGAGTTCTCGCTTTAGGTTTTTGGGACAGCGACTTAAGTCGCTGTAAGATCATTGTAGGGACACTCGCGAAGTTTATTTTGCGAGTAGGGGCGCTGCCCCTATCCCCGAAAGGGGCCATGTCCCGCGATCGCGCCCGGAAACCGCTTAGCGGGACCGTTACGGAGAGTTGACTCATAAATTCGAAATAAATTAAGAAAAATTATAGAAATTTCTGTAAAAAATACATAATTTAGAATTATGTATAATTCTGTGATTGTCATGGCCCAATAACCCAATTGGATTGGATTATGTGTGTTGTAATTCATAATACGGCCTGCGTGCCGTTTTGTGGTTGTGCGTGTTGTAAAATGTTTGCGACCTGCGCGTCGCACCTCTTCTTTTAATATTCTAGTTGTAAATAGTTTAAGACTCGAATGTAACTCGAGTTTCGTATTTGTAATGTACAAAAATGGAGCGGTGGAAAGTCCACTTGAAGACGAGCTTACGAGAAGGGTGACGACGACACATGGCGGTCAAAGGAAGCGCTTGGAGAAGCCGCTAGCCTTAGGTTGACCGTCCGATCTTCTCATTGGCTTGAGAAGATCGTAGTAGGGCCATGACTATATCACATTTAATTATATATATATATATGTTGATATATATATATTTAATTGATTTATGCTTGTATGTATGTGATGCATAGTGAAAAAAAATGCTTGTATGTATATGATGCATGCTAGGTTAATTTTCTTGTATGTATATGATGCATGCTAGAATAATGAATGTATGTATATGATGCATGCTAATATAGGATAATAAAGGCCTAAATGCGTATAAGATACACATTACGATTAGATTAGATCATAATCGAATCAACTCGAAAATGCCTACCGAGCCTTGATACCCATCACTACCTCGATCATTTGTTGTTGTTGAATCTGCCAAAGCATAGCAACGCATATTATCTTGGTAGGGTGCGGAGGGACAATCTTGGTCCCGCCTATCACGACTCGGGTTAGAGTAAGCTCAATTAGATTGAGCAAAACTAGTTAACTCAATTGGATCGAGTAGAACTATAGGCATATTCCAATCGTTGGAAAGATAGGTTAAGATCGCATTTACACTAAATCTTGGGCGATTTAGCCAAAGCTAACTCAAGGTCTTTTGTAAATGTGGTCTTAATCCTATAAACAAGAGTTGCATAGAGATGTAATCGGTAATGTGTTACCCACCGATCGTACTAAGTCTTGGGCGATTTAGCCAAAGCTAACTCAAGGCTTAGTATGATGTGGATCTTGTCCCACAAGAATTATAGCTAGTTTGTATGAATCAAGTAAATGTGGTTTGACCACATCCATAACTCGATTCTATAAAATTCCTATAATTCAGTGGGAGCATCATTTGATTAAAGGCCTAATTAAATGATAAAAGGAATATGATATTAATTCTCTGCATTGTATGTTGTAGATTACTATGTCAAACAACACGAACACTCTCTCTCTGCGATCTGTCCTTGAGAAGGACAAGCTCAATGGAGCAAATTTCCTGGACTGGTACAGGAACCTGAGAATTGTTCTCACCCAAGAAAGGAAGCTGTACGTCCTGGAGCAGCCCATTCCAGAGGCACCTCCTGCCACTGCCTCGCGAGCTGACAAAGATGCTTACAAGAAGCATCAAGATGATGCATTAGATGTGTCATGTCTAATGCTCGCGACCATGAACTCTGAGATTCAGAAGCAACATGAGTTCATGAATGCTTATGATATGGTTGGACATCTTCGTCAACTATATCAAGGACAAGCTAGGCATGAGAGATATGAAGTCTCTAAGGCACTATTTGGGTCCAAAATGCAAGAAGGGACTCCCGTAGGTACATATGTACTCAAGATGATTGGGTACGTAGAAAACCTACAAAGGCTGGGATTCCCACTTGGCCAGAGGCGGCCCGACCTAATCTTGCAATCTTTGCCAAGAGCCTTGATCAATTTGTCATGAATTATAACATGAATGAAATTGATAAGCCATTACTGAAATGCTCGGCATGTTGAGAAGCTGAGCTTAACCTTAAGAAGGTAAATCGACACCATTTTGATGGTGCGAGAAGAAAGAAGGCAAAGGGCAAGCCTAAAGGTAAGGGAAAGTCCCAAGCCAAGGGCAAAGGCAAGAACTTAAACCCAAAGGAGGGTAGCCAAGGAAGGGGCTTGCTTCTTTGAGGAAGCGAGGACATTGGGCGTAGCGCAAGGCATAGAAGATCTTAAGAAGAAGAAGTGAGACTTCTACTTGGTATAAATGTTATAGAAGTCAATCTATCTATTTCTTCATCATGGGTATTAGATCGGATGTGCATCTCACATTTGTACCATGTGTGCGGTGAGAAATAGCGAGGCATTGACAAAGGCGAGGTGGACCTCTGAGTAGGCAATGGAGCAAGGGTTCTTCTATTCTTTGTAGGAACTTATGATCTATCTACGCCTCTGGGCTTGTACTAGAATTAGATGAATGTTGTTATGTGCTGCTTTAACTAAAGACATCATTTGATTTCTTGTTTGGACAAGAAAGGTTTTTCATTTATAATAAAGAACAAATGTTGTTCAGTTTATTTAAATGATATGTTCTATTGTAGTGCACCTCTAATGAACGGACTCTACTTTCTAGACTTAGAGAGCCCTATCTATAACATAAGTACCAAGAGGTTCAAGTCAAATGAGTTGAACCAAACCTATCTACTGGCATTGTCGCTTAGGTCACATAAATGAGAGTAAACTTATCTCAGCTCCATAAGGATGGGTAGCTAGACTCATTTGATTTTGAATCATATGAGACATGCGAGTCTTGCCTTTTAGGCAAGATGACCAAGACTCCCTTTAGTGGACACAGCGAAAGAGCAACAGATTTGTTAGGACTTATACATAGTGATGTATGTGGCCCTTTCATATTCTTTGCTAGAGGTGATTCTGGTACTTCATTACATTTCTTGATGACTTGGTAGATATGGTTATGTGTATCTTATGACACATAAATCTGAATCCTTTGAAAAGTTTAAAGAATTCAGAATGAAGTACAAAACCCGGACTTGGCAAGAGTATTAAGATACTTGATCGGATCGAGGTGGTGAATACCTTAGCCATGAGTTTTCGTGACTATCTAGTGTGGGATTATCCCAACTCACTCCTCTGGAACACCACGGTGGAATGGTGTATCAGAAAGGAGGAATCGTACCCTATTGGATATGGTACGATCTATGATGAGTCACCGCAGATCTTCCTATATCCTTTTGGGGATATGCTCTGGACCACAGGCCTTTACCCTTAGTGTACCATCCAAGTGTGGTAAAGACACCATATCACGATATGGGACGGGGAAAAATCCCAAGATGTCTTTTATGAGGATTTGGGGTTGTGAGGCTTACGTTCGACGTCAAGTCTCAGACAAACTGGGACCCAAATCCGATAGGTGCTATTTTGTTGGATATCCCAAGTCTACAAAGGGATATTACTTCTACATTCGATCGGCCAAAGTGTTTGTGGCAAAGGCGGGTTTTTCTAGAAAGGATTTTGTTTCTAGAAAAACTAGTGGGAATACCTTCGATCTTGAAGAAATTCAAGATAAGGACCATAACCTGAGGCCTTGATGGAGGTTGAGCAGGAACCTGAAGTGTTGTGGGTGAAGAGGTTGTTGCACAAAGAGTTGTGAACAACCAATTGCTCAAGTAGACCTACCTCTTCGCAGAGTCCGATAGGGTACGTCACCGAGAGATACTCATTTCTCTTGTCCGACTACGATGACGTTATGCTCATTGAGAATGAGCCTACCTCCCATCGTAGAAGTCGTGATGAGCCCAGATTCGAGAAAATGGCTAGACGCCATGAGATCCGAGATGGAATCCATGTACACCAACCAAGTATGGACTTTGGTCGATCCACCAAGGGGTCAAACCCATTGGGTGTAAGTGGGTCTTTAGGAGAAAGACTGACATGGATGGACTTACGATACCTATAAGGGCCGATTGGTGGCTAAAGGTTTCAAGCAAATTCATGGTATTGACTATGATGAAACCTTTCTCCGCGATGTTTAAGTCCATTCGGATCTTGCTTGCTATTGCAAAGATACCACGATTATGAGATCCGCGATGGATGTCAAAACCATTTCTGAATGGAAACTTACTCGAGGATGTGTACATGACACAACCCGAGGGTTTTGTAGATCCACAAAGATATCGGGAAGGTATGCAAGCCGCAAAGGTCCAATTATGGGCTAAAGCACGCAATTCGGAGCTGGAATCTTCGCTTCGATGATGCGAACAAACAGTATCGTTTCATCAAGACTGAAGATGAACCCTGTGTCTACAAGAGGGTTAATGGGAACGCAGTTGTCTTCCTTGTATTGTATGTGGATGACATACTACTCATTGGGAATGACATCCTTCGCTAACCCGGAAGACTTGGTGGGGACGTGCTTCTCAATGAAAGACTTAGGTGAAGCTACAGATTCTAGGCATCAAGATCTATAGAGATAGATCTAAGAGATTGCTTGGCCTAAGTCGAGTACATACATTGACACAGATACTGCTTTGCCATGCAGAATTCCAAGAAAGGACTTCAGCCGATGTCACATGGTGTGAGTCTTTCGAAGACTCAAAGTCCCTCTTCTAGAGAGGAGAGAGACCGCATGGATAAGATCCCTTACGCATCTGCTATAGGATCTATCATGTACGCCATGCTGTGTACTCGTCCTGATGTCTCGTATGCTTTGAGCATGACGAGTAGATACCAGTCAGATCCAGGTGAGCGTCACTGGATAGCAGTCAAGAATATTCTTAAGTACTTGAGAAGGACTAAAGAATATTTCTTGATATTCGAGGCGATGAGGAGCTAGTCCGTAGAAGGGTTACAATGATGCTACTTCCAAACCCACCAGTGATGATTATAGATCGCAATGTGGTTCGTGGTTTTGCTTGAATAGGTAGGCGCCGTGAGTCGGAAGAGTTCCAAGCAGACACGCTTATTCGATTCTACAAATGAGGCCGAAATATATCGGTGCTTCCATCTCATTCGAGAGATTGTCGACGAGGAGATGTGAAGATTTGCAGAGTACCCACGAGGCTAACATCGCAGATCCTTGACCAAGGCTTTGGCACAGAAAAAGCATGATGGTCACACTAGGTCATTGGGTATTAGATACTACGGTGATTGGCACTAGTGCTAGTGGGAGATTGTTAGTGAAAGCCCTAGAGCCAATCATATGATGATTGTTGTATGGACTTTATTGTATCATATTCCTATTTATAAAGGCATGGTTATTATATTTACTTGTATTGGTGCCAAATAACTAAATATAATAATGTCCTCGAGTAGTAGGTTCTTATCTATATCAATCGATTGGTTGAATCGATAATGAGATGATATAGAGAACACTACTCTTAATCATTCCTAATGAGTATTAACATTCAGTGGACAATGTTAATGCGTAGAGACTAGCATGTAGGTCAACAAGATGACTTGATCTCACAAGTCATGGATATGAGATATCAAGTTGACACATGGGTATGCATTGAGAATGTATAACGAATGACCCGCCATGAGAAAGTATCATGGATCGCTATATGAGTGTCATATACTTTCTCATGTGGCTATTAGTATGACTATTAGTCCTTAGACCTGAAGTCACCATGGTTCCCTACATAAGGAGTTGCATACTTTGGTTTCACAAACGTCACCCGTAAATGGGTGGACTATAAAGGCGACATCGGGTATGTAACTAAATTATGCGGAGGGATGTGAGTGATGTAGATGGGATCTATCCTCCTATATGACGGGTGACATCGATATTCTTGATAGAGTGAGACCACGGCGCATGGTTATGCCCAAATGAGTCAATATGAGATATTGAGCTCATTTGATTAGAGTGAGTCTACTTGGAGTTCAAGATTTAGATTGTACGAGGATGACACGGTCTATGCCTCGATTGGTCAATCTAGATGTCAAGGATAGAGGGACATTGTCACATATTGTGAGAGTCACAATTAGTAGTCACAAAGGTGATGTTGAGCTCAACATTCTTGTAACTTGGGTAGCAATGATGTGTTGCTAGATACCGCCATCGCTTATGTTCCTAAATCGGTTTAGGGACATTGCCAACGCTACAAGAACCTATAGGGTCACACACATAAGAGCAATTAGATGGAGATTAGGTTCATATGATGAACCATGAGGATTAGGTTCATGGGATGAACCAAATTGGATTAAGAGTAATCCAAATTAGACTAATTGAGTTAGACTCAAGATGATTCAAGTGTTGAATGAGTCTAATTGAGATTTGATTCATCAAATCAATTTAAATTAATGAATAGAGATTCATTAAATTAAATTGACTTGAGTCAAGTGGTTAGATTTGATCAACCATGGGAGATTAGAGGTCAAGTTTGACTTGACTTGAGAGGGAAGATGAAAGGTCAAGTTTGACTTGACCAAATGCCATGTCATGATGATGACTAGGCATGGCCGGCCAATGATGATGCTCCACATCATCATTGACTTGGTCAATTGGTGCCACATCATGAGGGAGACCAAGGGTCATGGGAGTTACATGCATGCATGTAACCCCCCTTCCATGAAGTGGCCGGCCACTTTGGTATTAGGGGTTTCATTAGGTGAATTCATTTGATGAGTTACTCTAATTGACTTCATCTTCAACCTTGGAACTCTTCCCTCAAGCTCTCTCCCTCTCCTTCCTCATCTTGCCGAGACACCCTAGGAGTGCTAGCACACTCAAGTGTGTTTTTCTTCCACCTATTGCTTGTGTGGATACCATAGAGGAGTGTGCACTTGACACTCTCGAGTTCCGGCGGACTTTTGGACGAGCGGGATTTGCGAAGGGCATCGCATCGAGGGTAACGCTGTTATCTCTTAGATCTAAGGTAGATCTAGGGTTTTTATACAAGCACATACATGTTTTGTTTTAATACTTCTTCGCACGGATCCGTGGCCGGGGGCTTCCGAGGTTTCCGCAACGCAAAAAGCGGTTTTTGCGGCTCGGAAAAACCCAACATTGGACTCATTTAATTTTGAATCATATGAGGTATGCGAATCTTGCCTTTTAGGAAAGATGACTAAAACTCCATTTAGTGGACATGGAGAGAGAGCGACAGACTTGTTAGGACTCATACATACTGATGTATGTGGGCCTTTCAATGTCGAAGCCAGAGGAGGCTATAAGTACTTTATTACTTTCACTGATGATATGAGTAGATTTGGCTACTTATATTTGATGAGACATAAGTCAGAATCCTTTGAAAAGTTCAAAGCATTCAAGAATGAAGTACAAAACCAACTTGGTAAGCGTATCAAGCTACTTCGATCAGATCGAGGTGGTGAATACCTTAGTCAAGAGTTTCGTGATCACCTGGCTGAGTGTGGGATAATATCCCAACTCACTCCCCCTGGAACACCACAATGGAATGGTGTATCTGAGAGGAGAAATCGTACTCTATTAGATATGGTACGATCAATGATGAGCTAGACTGATCTACCTACTTCCTTTTGGGGACTAGCTCTAGAGAGTAGCTTTCACACTTAATCGCGTCCCATCAAAAGCCGTAGAAAAGACACCATATACGATATGGACTGGGAAGAGTCCCAAAATGTCTTTTATAAAGATTTGGGGTTGTGAAGCTTATGTAAGACGTCAAGTCTCAGATAAACTAGGACCCAAATCAGATAAGTGTTATTTTGTCGGATATCCCAAGGAAACTAAGGGATATTACTTTTACAATCCCACACTTGGCAAGGTGTTTGTTGCTAGAAATGCTGTCTTTCAAAAAGAGAATTTATTTCTAGAAAAACTAGTGGGAGTAAAATTCATCTTGAAGAAGTTCAAGATGACGATAACACTAAGGCTTCGATGGAAAATGAACAGGAACCACAAAGTGTTGTGGATGAGGAAATTGTTGCCCAAAGAGTTGTGGAGCAAACACCTATTCAAGTAGACCAACCTCTTCGTAGATCTGATAGGATCCGTCGTCAACCCGAGAGATATTCTTTTCTCTTGGTGATGAATGGTGATGTATTGCTTGTCAATCTTGACGAGCCTACATCCTATCAAGAAGCTATGATGAGCCCAGATTTCGAGAAATGGCTAGAGGCCATGAGATCCGAAATGGAATCCATGTACACTAACCAAGTATGGACCTTGGTTGATCCACCTGAAGGGGTAAAACCCATTGGGTGTAAGTGGGTCTTTAAAGTAAAGACTAACATGGATGGTAATAAGCATACCTATAAAGGTAGATTGGTGGCTAAAGGATTCAAACAAATTCATGGTATTGACTATGATGAAACCTTTTCACCAGTTGCGATGCTTAAATCCATTCGGATCATACTTGCTGTGCACTACCACGATTATGAGATCTGGCGGATGGATGTCAAAACCGCTTTCAATGGAAAGCTACTCGAGGATGTGTACATGACACACTGAGGGTTTTGAAGATCCAAAGCATTCTGGAAAGGTATGCAAACTGCAAAGGTCCATTTATGGACTAAAGCAAGCCTCTCGAAGCTGGAATCTTCGATTCGATGATGCAATCAAAGAGTTTGGTTTCATCAAGAATGAAGATGAACCTTGTGTCTACAAGAGAAATAGTGGGAGCACAGTTGTATTTCTTGTCTTGTATGTAGATGACATACTTCTCATCGGAAATGATATTCCCTCACTCCAGTCTGTGAAGATGTGGTTAGGGAATTGTTTCTCGATGAAAGACTTAGGTGAAGCTGCCTATATTCTAGGCATCAAGATCTATAGAGATAGATCTAAAAGATTACTTGGCCTAAGTCAGAGTACATACATTGATAAAGTGCTAGATCGTTTTGCTATGCAAAATTCCAAGAAAGGATTTCTACCTTTATCACATGGTGTGAGTCTTTCGAAGACTCAATGTCCCTCTTCTAAGGAGGAGAGAGATCGCATGGATAAGATCCCTTATGCGTCTGCCAAAGGGTCTATCATGTACTCCATGCTTTGTACTCGTCCTGACGTCTCGTATGCTTTGAGCATGACAAGTAGATACTAGTCGGATCCAGGTGAAAGTCACTGGATAGCAGTCAAAAATATTCTTAAATACTTACGAAGAACGAAAGAATATTTTCTGATATTTGGAGGCAATGAGGAGCTAGTAAGGGTTCTGATGATGCAAGCTTCCAAGCAGACAAAGATGACTATAGATCGTCGAGTACGTGTTTTGCACGAATGGTGGAGTGTGAGTGGAAGAGTTCAAAGCGAGGACACGATTCGATTCTACAGCGAGTAGTATATTCGCATCGATCGATGCAAGGAGGCTATTTGGCTCGTAAGTTCATCGATGAACTTGGGGTAGTTCCTAGCATTGCAGATCCAATAGACCTCTATTGTGACAACAATGGGGCTATTGCGCGTGCTAAGGAACCTCGATCACATCGCGGACCAAACACATCGGCGCTTCCATCTCATTCGAGAGATCATCGATAGAGGAGATGTGAGGATATGCTGAGTACCGGCGAAGCTAACATTGCAGATCCATTGACGAAGGCTTTGTACGGAGGAAGCATGATGGTCACACTAGGTCACTAGGTATTAGATATCATAGTGATTGGTACTAGTGCTAGTGGGAGATTGTTAGTTATAGCCCTAAGAACCAATCATGTGATGGTTGAATAGGGAACATTTTGTATCATATTCTATAAAGGCAAAGGATTGGTTATTATATTTAAGTCTTGCTTGTGCACCTAAATTAAATATAGTAATGCCCTAGAAAAGTAGGTTCTTATCTCTGACACATCGATTAGGCGAATTGATTATGAGGTAGAGAACACTTTCTAAATGTTCCTAGTCAAGTATTAATATGCAAGGGCAATATTAATACATAAAGACTAGCATGTAGGTCAATTGATGACTTGATCTCACAAGTCATGGATATATGATATCAAGTTGACACATGGGTATATATTAGAGAATATATCTTAGGCCCGACCCGCCATGAGAAAGTTTCATGGATCGTTATATGAGTGTCATAAACTTTCTCATGTGACTATTGGTATGAATAATAGTCACTACGGTTCCCTACATAAGGAGTTATGTACTTTGGTATCGTCAAACGTCACCCGTGTGTGGTGGACCATAAAAGCGATTCTTGGGTATATAACAAATTATGCGGAGGGATGTGAGTGATGTAGATGGGATCTATCCTCTCATATAGACGAGAGTGATATCGGTGGGCCCCTTGATTGAGTAGAACTACTAAAACGCATGGCCATGCTCGAATGAGTCAATATGAGATATTGAGCTCATTTGTTTGAGTTAGTTTACTTGGATCAAGAAACACATAGATTGATATGACACGGTCTATGCCTCGCCTCATTGATCAATCGATATCAAGGATAGAAGGACACGGTCATATATTATAGTAGTCACGGAAAGGTTAGTCGGATCTTGACTTATCTCATAACTTGGGTAGCAATGATGTATTGCTAGATGCCGCTCATTGCTTGTGTATCTAAAAGAGTTTAGGTCCACTGCCAACGTTAAGAGAGCCTATAGGGTCACACACAAAGAGCATGATGATTAGAGGAATTAGAGTATTCTAGTTTGACTAGAATAATTTGGGAATAAGCTTAAGTACAAAATGGTTTTTGGACTTTAAGCTTAATGAGAATTTTAGCTAATTGATTTAATGAGATTAATTCAATATGTTACCTCATTGATTTAATAAGATTAATTCAATATGATAACATAAGCTTAATTGAATTAATAAGATTAATTCAATATGATAACATAAGCTTAATTGAATTAATAAGATTAATTCAACATGCATGAATGCCACATAAGAATGCCACATAAGCATGCCACATAAGCATGCCACCTAAGCATCCACCTAAGCTAGATAAGGTGGAAGGAAACAAAATGGTTTTGTCTCCTTAAGTGGCCGCCAAACAAGGAAGCCAAATCCTTTTGAGTGTGTCTCAATGCAATGGATTGCATTGAATGTGAAGGAGGTGGAAGGGTTTTTCCAACCCTATAAAAGGCTCCATGGAGTGGCCGGCCAAAGTAGAATTTTTGGTGGGTTGTGGTTGTGAGAGAGCTTGGTGGAAGCTTTGGTTGTGTGGGTTTGTGAGTGTAGGCTAGCAAGAAGAGGAGTCTTCTTCTTCCTTTCTCCTTTTCCCTCTCTTCCTCTCCTTTAGGGACTTCTCTAGCAAGAAGTAAAGGAGAGCTCCTCTAGTTTTTCTTTTGTGAGACAAGAGCTTGCTCGTGTGGATACATATAGAGGCACGGACACTTGAACGTGCTAAAGATCCAACAAACAAAAGGAAGAAGCGGGATTAACAAGGGCACGCAACAAAGGTAATCCTCTCCTATAAGATAGGTTTGGTTTAGAGAAATTTATTTTATACGAGTTTGCTTTCGCATGGATCACTTGGAAGGGATCCTAATTTTTCCGTTGCGCATATGCCATTTGGCATAAAGAATTCCCTACATCGTCAACCCGGAGGATTCAAAAAATATACAATTACACACATACACACATATGGCCATAATAGTTGGATCTTATGCCTACAACCAAAGAGTTAGCCTATGCAAATTTTACTATCATCCGGCACATACAATATATGATAAGTGCATAAAATAACCAAATCCTAAACACACAAAATCGTAAACTATGGCTTTGATACCACTCGAAGGTAGGAAACTTCGCTTCCCACTTCAACTCAGTCACTTGTTCATGGCGATTTTGTCTTCGTCCCCGGATTAAAAAAAAAAAATCCTTGACAAATAGGGATTACCCAAGCTACCATTTCATCATCGTGCTATTCTATTAGAGTGGTCACTTGAACAAACTTGTTGTTCAAGCAACCAACCTCTATTCTACGATTAGCCGCGGAATAGACGATGTACGGATCGCCAGTTTTTGTGTTTGTATTCGGGGTCCAAGTAATTTTAGCCACATGCCACACTTACAATATACAAAGAAACTGTAGGTTTTGCCCGGAAGCTCTGATACCAATTGAAGGGATTTCCCTTGTCGAGTCCGTGAGGGGAAACTTCGCTTCCCCTTCGCCTCGGTTGCTTGACCATGGTGATCCCTTCGATGTCCCCGGATTAAAAATTTAATCCTAGACAAAAGGGATTCCCAAAGCAACCAAGTCATCGTCGTGCTATTCGTTTAGAGAGGTCACTTGAACAAACTAGTTGTTCAAGCGACAATTCTCTATTCTACGAGTAGCCGCGGAATAGACGATGTCCGGATCGCCGGTTTTTTTGTTTATACTCGGGATCTCAGTATTATTTAGCCTATTTACAGAAATATAACATGCTTATATTTTGAAAAACAAACACAAGCAATGAATAAAAGAGATAGAAGAATAGTTATACCTCTTGGTCTTCTAATGTATGACCCTCCTCCTTTTGGACGTCGTGTGGACGACGATCCACCAAAAGTCGAAGCTCCTAGATTGCAAAACTTCCTTCCTTGCTTTTCCCAAGCAAGAGGAAGAAGAGAAACAATGTTTTTCTCCTTCAAAAACTCAAACAAACAAAGAACTATAGAAGTTCTTGCCGCCGGCCAACTAGAAGGAGAAGAAGATGATGGAAAACTACCAAGACACCAAGGGAAACCCTATATCTTGTTTCCACCACCTAAGGAGAAGAGAGGGGAGTGTTTTGGGCGCCGGCCAAGGGCTGGGAAGGGCTGGAATAGCTGCTGGACGTTGGCCACAAGGCAAGGAAGAAGAAGGAAAACTTGCCTTATTTGGTGCCACCCTTGCTTCCAAACCCTAACCCTAATTCCAATCCTATCTCAACTAGGATTGCCCTATTCTTGCCGCCCAAGCCTTGCTCCCTCCCTATCATCATGTAATACACGACCACTCCCCATGCCCTCCTTTTATAGAGTTAGGGATAAGTCATGAATTAATCTCCTCAATTGGTTCTAGGGATTTAATCTCAACCGTCGGATCTAGAGATTTAATCTCAACCGTCGGATCTTAGAGATTTGATCTCTACCAATGGATTTTAGAGTTTTGTTTCTATCCATTGGATCTAAGCATCTTGAGGTGTTAATGGGCTACATTAGGGACCATGAGGAGGAGTTGGGTCTTGGCCACCCATGGATCAAGCCCACATAAAGTCTGATCCACTAATGATGATCCAATCCACTAAAGGTCCATCATTGATCTACCTCACCAACCCCCATATGACAATATGGGCTCCATATATTATTTGTACATTTTCTCCCCGTGTTTAAGATCTCGAATGTCCGTCGATTAATTAATTTACTAACCATTAATTAATCAACATCTAACTCCTTGAGTAGTACCACTCAACCTTTTTATCATGCCGGACCAAGTCCACCTGCAGGGTTTACATGATGAACCTTATGAGCTCCTCAAGGGGACATCATCATCCTAATATATAGGACACGGTTTCCTCCTATAATCAACGGCACACCATATAAATAATATCATCTCCCAACTTACCGAGTGTATCGATTTAATCTATAAATCTCGCCCATTGGTAAATCAAAGAGATGAGTACCAAGTATATGTGCCCGTTATTATATCGGGATTAAGAGTATGTACTAAATAATATCTGAGGTCCGATTCGATTATGTAGTCAGCAATAAATCGAATCACCTCTGTGTCGGTCCTGCTCAATACACACAAAGTGCACTAGTGTGATTCCATGGTCAAGACAAACCAATACCAAATCACACTACAACCATTCCGATGGTTTGTCCAAAGTCATCTCGGTTGTGAGCCTTTACTTATACTTTACAAGGAGCCGATAACAAGATCTCCTGTGTGACACCACACACCATGTTATCTACAATGTAACGTATTAGACAATATTTCATAACCATAAAAATATGCAAACAATGATCATGTGATTTTTATTTCAAAATAAAGATGTTCATACAAAAGAGCTAGGCTTTCAGTATACATCCCAACAATCTCCCACTTATACTAAAAGACTATGCTGTCCTTATACTGTCATACATCTGATTCCCATTCCCTCCACATGCCTATCAAAAGCTCTCGCCGGAAGGGCCTTAGTGAAAGGATCTGCCAGGTTATCCTCCGATGCAATCTTGGCCACAACAACTTCTCCTCTCTTTATGATTTCTCGTATTAGGTGGTACTTGCACTCTATGTGTTTACTAGCCTTATGGGCTCGTGGTTCCTTCGAGTTTGCAACTGCACCACTATTATCACAATAAATTGTGATAGTTCTGGGCAAACCAGGAATCACATCCAAGTCCATCAGGAAGTTCCTGAGCCATACAGCTTCTTTGGCTGCCACAGGGGCTGCCAGATACTCAGCTTCCATGGTGGAGTCCGCCACGCATTTCTGCTGGGCACTCCTCCATACAATGGCTCCACCTCCTAAAGTAAATACAAAACCTGAGGTAGACTTACTGTTATCCCTATCTGATTGGAAATCGCAATCCATGCAACCCACAGGGAGTAATTGGTATGCACGATAAACTAGCATATAATCCCTAGTCCTTCTCAGGCACTACAATATATGCTTTTACCGCAGTCCAATGTCCCTGCTCGATTACTCGATATCACGCTAAGCATGCCCACGATAAAGCAGATATCTTGTCTCGTACATAGCATACATGAGGCTTCCTACTGCCGAAGCATAAGGAACCGCCTCCAGCTCCTTTATCACCTCAGATGATCTAGGACACATCTCCTTAGATAAAGTAACTCCATACCTGAAAGGTAGAAAACCCTTCTTGGAGTTCTGCATGCTAAAACGATCCAAAATCATGTCTATGTATGAAGCTTGGGATAAGCACAACAACCTTGATCCCAAGGTTGTGACCCACTTCTCTCAAGTCCTTCAAAACTGTTTGGACAACCATACCCTTTACCGATAACACTCTGATATTGTTGCCAACTACCAAAATGTCATCTACGTATAGTACAAGAAATACCACTACGTTTCCGTCACATCTATTGTATACACAAGACTCATCCGGACTTTGAATAAATCCATAAGTCTGGATTTACCTCATCAAAGCGGATGTTCCAAGACCTCAAAGCTTGCTTCAGTCCATCAGCGGACCGATTAAGCTTACATACAATACGCTCTTTGCCTTTAGCAATGAATCCCTCTGGTCGCTTCATGTAGATGGATTCCTCAAGACTTCCACTAAGGAATGCTGTCTTGATATCCATCTGTCACACCTCATAATCCATATGAGTTGCTATGCATAAGAGCTCCCAGACCTGTCTTGAATCCATAGATTTAATCTCAGTATTCATTGCACTTTGCAAAGATGCTGTATTTATATCTTGGATTGCCTTGTCGTATGTCTAGGGATCAGGTTCATGTTTGCTAGGGACCAAATCAGAAGATTTGTCCAAAAACATGAATCTAAGAGGTTGTCTAACAACCCTCCCACTACGACGAGGTATCTTCTGTGTATCCTCTGTGACATGTGGTATGTCCTCTTGTACCGGTGGTACTAAAGAAGTGACTTCCCTTTTAACTCCTCCAGAACAATTTTACTCTTGGGCTTGTGGCTTATCACATAGTCTTCCTCTAGAAATCTGGCATTCGTGTTAACGATCACCCTCTGATCTCTAGGACTATAAAATAAGTCAGAATAACTCATCATCGATCTAACCATCTCCATAAGAGTCCTATTCCTTCGTACTGCTACACTGTTCTGCTGGGGTGTGCCAGGTGCAGTCAATTGGGATTGAATCCCAACCTCTGATAAGTAGTTCCTAAACTCTCCCAAGAGGTTGTCACCACCACGATCAGATCGTAGTGTCATCCACATCTTGAATAATCATCTACAAAAGAGACGAAATATTCAAGATTACCTCTTGCCTAGATAGCCATAGGACCACACAAATCAGAATGAACCATTTCTAACACATCTTTGGCTATATACCCCTTGGCCTTAAAAAGGCCTCTTGGTCATCTTACCCTCCAAGCAAGATTCGTAGGTTGGGAGATCCTCCACCACTAATGAACCCAAAGGTCCATCAGCTATCAACCTTTGAATTCTGCTTAGGTTAATGTGACCAAGCCTAAGAAGCAAAACATATATTTGGTTCATCTTCGAAGGTTCTTTTCTCTTATTGGAATTAGAAGATGAGTTATTAACTTCAATTTGCATCGTGGGAGGTTTTGGTTCAAATTTCCTTTCAATGTACCTGAATAGATATTCTCCCTATTCCTTTTTATAACAACTCTGTCATTAAAAGAAATAGAATATCCATCCATAATAATTTAGAAACTGAAACTAAATTCTTTCTAAATAAAGGTACATAAAGGGAATTTTCCAGAACCAAAGTTTTATTATTTTCAAGAGATAAATAAAACATCTCCCACTGCAATAGCCGCCACCATCATGGCATTGCCCAAGTAAATGGTAATCTCCCCTTCAACTAGTCATCGGGTTTCCTGGAACCCCTACAAATTGTTGCAGACATGATTAGTGGCTCCCGTATCTACTCACCAGGTGCCGGTAGATATCATCGCTAATCATGTTTCAATGACTAGTCCAAAAGATATACCTATGTTTTGTTTTGGATTGGGACAGTCCTTCTTCCAATGTCCATCCTGCTTGCAAGTGAAGTACTTGCCTTTCGGCTTCTTCACTCTTCCCTGAGATCCTCCCACCATCTTTGTTTCACCTTGTTTCTTCTTCTTCTTGCCTTTCGGCTTAGAAGTAGAAACTCTTTTGAGCAATGATGGCTTGAGGACACTCTTCAAAGAGTGCATACTAGCAGATAAGACAATATTTGGATTCATTTCCAATCAATATAATTTGGGTACAATAAGTTTATTTCCTTTAGTATCAAAATAAGTGGACTGAAAGTCAATTTTGAAAATCCTAACAATCACATTGATCATTACTTTAGATTTCAAAAAATTATTGATTCCTCAAACAATAAAATTTCGAAATCAACCAACACCTCAAATCACCGAGAATATCGCATGCCACGATAGTGTGGACGTATACGAATTCTACATTTGTAAGAGGAGATTTTACCCATTAATTTTATTATCTTGTCAACCTTACTTTTTGACAAATAAAATTAATAGTTGGTTCCTCTTTGGCCCTACAAATAAAAGCAGTGATTCCGATGGGGAGGATACTTTTTATTTGCATCTAAGTGTGCACCATTACACGGTACTAAGGGAATTATTTCGGATTATGTGCCTTACCGATGGGGAAGTACACACGCTCCTAAATAATTTCCTATAACCATTATTTGACCTAGTGATCCACAAACAAACTCATCCGATGGGGAGGAAGGCACTCAGAGCCGACGCGCAAGTTTGTTGCATCACATGTCAAATTGTAATGGAGGCCGCGGGAATTAATTAAAATATCCCTCTCCCACTTAGTAAATTGAAAATGAGGAATTTTCAAGCACACACAACATGCTTATTATTACTGTAGATTTCAATAAAAATTATTGATTCCTCAAACAATAAAATTTTGAAATCAACCAACACCTCAAACACCGAGAATATCGCATGCCACGATAGTGTGGACGTATACGAATTCTACATTTGTAAGAGGAGGTTTAACCCATTAATTTTATTATCTTGTCAACCTTACTTTTTGACAAATAAAATTAATAGTTGGTTCCTCTTTGACCCTACAAATAAAAGCAGTGACTCCGATGGGGAGGATACTTATATTTGTATCTAAGTGTTCACCATTACTCGGTACCAAGGTAATTATCTTTGGTTATGTGCCTTACGATGGGCAAGTACACATGCTCCTTGATAATTTCCTATAACCATATTCGACCTTGTGATCCGCAAACAAACCCATCCGATGGGGAGGAAGGCACTCAGAGCCGACGCGCAAGTTTGTTTGCATCACTTGTCAAATTGTAATGGAGGCCGCGGGAATTTATAAAAATATCCCTCTCCCACTTAGTAATTTGAAATTGAGGAATTTTCCTAGCCTACGACATGCATATCAAACAAAAAGCAATAAATATGAAAAATAAATTATTTTCCAACTATTATGACTTTTGTCTTCAATATGACTCCTGTCGCATCGCCATCTCGTCCGCTCCTCCTACGCCATGTACGAGCCATCCGGAGATCCGAGCCGAGACTAAATCCTATTTTAATTTACATCCATCGATCCTATACTCCACGAGGGAGTGTACATGAAATCTAGATCGAAAGTAAAATAAAGAGCGGCTAAACAATGCCGTATTTAATTTACAAAAACTAAATACTAGCCTCGGCAACCCCGAGGATTCAACAAAATAAACATTTACACACATACAATCACATACACACATATGGCCATAATAGTCGGATCTTATGCCTGCAACCAAAGAGTTAAACTACGCATATCCTACTATTATCCAACACATATAATATATGAAAAAGTGCATAAAAATTAACCGAATCCTAAACAAACAAAACCGGAAACCTTGGCTCTGATACCATTTGTAGGTTTTGCCCAGAAGCTCTGATACCAATTGAAGGGATTTCCCTTGTCGAGTCCGTGAGGGGAAACTTCGCTTCCCCTTCGCCTCGGTTGCTTGACCATGGTGATCCCTTCGATGTCCCCGGATTAAAAATTTAATCCTAGACAAAAGGGATTCCCAAAGCAACCAAGTCATCGTCGTGCTATTCGTTTAGAGAGGTCAATTGAACAAACTAGTTGTTCAAGCGACCATTCTCTATTCTACGAGTAGCCGCGGAATAGACGATGTCCGGATCGCCGGTTTTTGTGTTTATACTCGGGATCTCAGTATTATTTAGCCTATTTACAGAAATATAACATGCTTATATTTTGAAAAACAAACACAAGCAATGAATAAAAGAGATAGAAGAATAGTTATACCTCTTGGTCTTCTAATGTATGACCCTCCTCCTTTTGGACGTCGTGTGGGCGATGATCCACCAAAAGTCGAAGCTCCTAGATTGCAAAACTTCCTTCCTTGCTTTTCCCAAGCAAGAGGAAGAAGAGAAACAATGTTTTTCTCCTTCAAAAACTCAACCAACAAAGAACTATAGAAGTTCTTGCCGCCGGCCAACTAGAAGGAGAAGAAGATGATGGAAAACTACCAAGACACCAAGGGAAACCCTATATCTTGTTTCCACCACCTAAGGAGAAGAGAGGGGAGTGTTTTGGGCGTTGCCAAGGGCTGGGAAGGGCTGGAATAGCTGCTGGACGTTGGCCACAAGGCAAGGAAGAAGAAGGAAAACTTGCCTTATTTGGTGCCACCCTTGCTTCCAAACCCTAACCCTAATTCCAATCCTATCTCAACTAGGATTGCCCTATTCTTGCCGCCCAAGCCTTGCTCCCTCCCTATCATCATGTAATCCACGACCACTCCCCATGCCCTCCTTTTATAGAGTTAGGGATAAATAATGAATTAATCTCCTCCATTGGTTCTAGGGATTTAATCTCAATCGTCGGATCTAGAGATTTAATCTCAACCGTCGGATCTTAGAGATTTGATCTCTACCAATGGATTTTAGAGTTTTGTTTATATCCATTGGATCTAAGCATCTTGAGGTGTTAATGGGCTACATTAGGGACCATGAGGAGGAGTTGGGTCTTGGCCACCCATGGATCAAGCCCACATAAAGTCTGATCCACTAATGATGATCCAATCCACTAAAGGTCCATCATTGATCTACCTCACCAACCCCCATATGACAATATGGGCTCCATATATTATTTGTACATTTTATCCCCGTGTTTAAGATCTCGAATGTCCGTCGATTAATTAATTTACTAACCATTAATTAATCAACATCTAACTCCTTGAGTAGTACCACTCAACCTTTTCATAATGCCGGACCAAGTCCACCTGCAGGGTTTACATGATGAACCTTATGAGCTCCTCAAGGGGACATCATCATCCTAATATATAGGACACGGTTTCCTCCTATAATCAACGGCACACCATATAAATAATATCATCTCCCAACTTACCGAGTCTATCGATTTAATCTATAAATCTCGCCCATTGGTAAATCAAAGAGATGAGTACCAAGTATATGTGCCCGTTATTATATCGGGATTAAGAGTATGTACTAAATAATATCTGAGGTCCGATTCGATTATGTAGTCAGCAATAAATCGAATCACCTCTGTGTCGGTCCTGCTCAATACACACAAAGTGCACTAGTGTGATTCTATGGTCAAGACAAACCAATACCAAATCACACTACAACCATTCCGATGGTTTGTCCAAAGTCATCTCGGTTGTGAGCCTTTACTTATACTTTACAAGGAGCCGATAACAAGATCTCCCGTGTGACACCACACACCATGTTATCTACAATGTAATGTATTAGACAATATTTCATAACCATAAAAATATGCAAACAATGATCATGTAATTTTTATTTCAAAATAAAGATGTTCATAAAAAAGAGCTAGGCTTTCAGTATACATCCCAACAGAAACAAACAAGGAAAACAAAACAAGATTTATACCTCTTGTTTACCTCAAGATCTTCTATCCTATGTCCTATCCTCCTCTTGGACGTAGTGTAGGCAATGGTCCTCCAAGAGATGAAGCCTCCTAGATCACGAACTTCTTGTTGGATGTAAGCGGATCGCTAGAGGGGGGGGTGAATAGCGATAAAACTTTTTTGAAATCGTTCGTTGATTAGACAATTAATAGCAGTGGAAAGATAAAAGACAAATAAAGAAAGAAAAATGGTTTTTTACTTGGTTCGTAGCCTTCGGCTACTACTCTAAGGCCCTAGTGATCCTTGATCACACACGGAGGGCAATTCACTAAAAACACTCCTCCTCGTTGAAGGTAGGAGTTAGACGATTAAAAAAACCTTCAAAAGCAAAAGATAGATAGATAAACCCTCTCTTCTATTAATATAAAATGCAACGATAGAAAACCTCGATTAACAAAAAGAATTGCAATATTAATGAAATGGCAAAATAAGATTATACCAACAACTAGGAAATATAAATTAAGCTAGGGTTGTTGGCAGCACTTCGTCATTGTAGAGTCGTCGGAGAGTCATAGCATTACGGAGGCTTTTGAGCACTTAGAGATTGATGAAAACCCCTATGAGAGGCCCTCCTTTTATATCCCTTGAGCCCCTTTTCGAATGGGTCTTCAACCAATAGGAATTGGGCACAAGACTCCTTGAAAAAAGATGATAAAGCTTGACTCCTCGAGGCTGATTTTTGACCATCGGTTGAATTGATTTCTTTGCCGGTTGAACTGATGGCTCAGCAGTTGAACTGATCCATGGCCGGTTGAACTGATGGCTCAGCAGTTGAACTGATCCTTGGCCGGTTGAACTGATTGCCAGACATTTCGACTGTAATAAAGAGTTAGCTCGAAATATAAGTGAATTTGACGACCACTTGCCATCCGATCTCAACATAGACCTTCCATGGGAAGTCTTGGTCGGATCGTCGCCTAAGGATGTCCCCGTATGGAGGACTCGACCTTACTTACGCTCACTGACACGAGCTTACCTCAACATTTACCTTTGAAGCCTTGCATTCGGTCTCCACCTGATTCCTTCAGCTCCCTCCGAAGTCCTCCCGGTGTCGCCCGACCACTACGGTTCTCTCCGAGTGTCGCTGACCTTCGGCTTAGCTTAGCATTTCTGCATACTTGATTCGGCTCGTGAGATAATGATATATCCTTGACTTTGCATCTTTTGCCATAATCAAAATACAGGTTCGACTTAGGTGACCCTGCACCAACACTTCTATCCTTGCTCGCTCCGAACAAGAGGAAGTATAGAAACGAAACTCTTCCCTATCTAAGACCGGCCACCAAGTCAAGAGACTTGATGATGTCGCCGGCCAAGGAGTAGAGGAGGAAGTGGGCACTGGACAAGAGCTCCAAGGAACCACCCTTACCCTTGTTTCCACTGGCCAAGGAGAAGAGGAAGAAGAGGTTAGGCGCCGGCCAAAAACCCTAGGAAGGGGAGAAAGCCTTGCCGGCCATGGAGGATAGGAAACCCTAGTTGCCCAATGCCTCCAAACCCTAGCCGCCCAAAACCCTAATCCCCTCTTTCTTGTCTTGCCGCCCACCCTAGGAGCCTTATTTATAGAGTTGGGCTTAAGCCTCCTTTTAATCTCCACCGTCGGTTCTAGGGATTTAATCTCAACCGTCGGATCTAGAGATTTAATCTCAACCGTCGGACTTAGATATTTAATCTCCACTGTCGGATTTAAAGATTTAATCTTCACCATCGGATCTAGAGATTTAATCTCTATCGTCAGATCTAGAGTTTTATTTTCCATCATCGGATCTAAGCTTCATGAGGGTCTTAATAGGCTATGATAGGGACCATGAGGAGGAGTTGGATCTTGGCCACCCAATGGATCAAGCCCACATAAAGTCCGATCCATTAATGATAATCCATTCCACTAGAGGATTATCATTGATCTACCTCACCAACCCCCTTAAGTTAATATGGGCTCCATATATTATTTGTACATTTATCTCCCCATTTTAAGATCTCGAATGTCCGTCGATTAATTAATTTACTGACAATTAATTAATCAACATCTAACTCCATGAGTAGTACAACTCAACCTTATCATCATGTCAGACCAAGTCCACCTGAAGGGTTTACATGATGAACCTTATGAGCTCCTCAAGGGGACATCATCATCCTAATATATAGGACATGGTTTCCTCATATAATCAACAACACACCATATAAATAATACCATTTTCCAACTTACCAAGCCTATCGATTTACTCTATAAATCTTGCCTATTGGTAAATCAAAGAAATGAATACTAAGTATATGTGCCCGTTATTATATCAGGATTAAGTGCATGTACAACATAATATCTGAGGTCCGATTCAATTATGTAGTCGGTAATAAATCGAATCACCTCTAAGTCGGTCCTGCTCAATACACACAAAGTGTACTAGTGTGATTCTATGGTCAAGACAAACCAATTCCAAATCACACTACAACCATTCCAAATGTTTGTCCATAACCATCTCGGTTGTGAGCCTTTACTTATACTTTATAAGGAACTGATAACATGATCTCCCGTGTGACACTACACACCATGTTATTTACAATGTAATGTATTAGACAATATGCATAACCATAAATATGCAAACAATGATCATGTGATTCTTATTTCAAAAATAAAGATGTTCATACAAAAGATATACTTTTCAGTATACATCCAACAGTTGGATCTTGGCCACCCAATGGATCCGAACGACATATAACCCGATCCATTAATGATGATCCATTCGAATGTTGCTAGACTCGAATCCATTCGAATGTTGCTAGCTTATGCCGCACATCGAGGATTTAAGCTGTTTCAAATGGATGTTAAGTCGGCATTCCTAAATGGATACATTAAAGAATAAGTTTATGTTAGCCAACCCCCCCGATTAAAAAATCTAGATAAACCCGACCATGTTCTAAAACTTAAGAAAGCTCTCTATGGACTTAAACAAGCTCCTCGAGCTTGGTACGAGAGACTTTCAATCCATCTTAAGTCAAAAGGATTTAACCAAGGCTTAGTTGACCCAACTCTCTTCGTAAAAACCTTAGGTAAAGAAATATTCATAGCTCAAATTTACGTAGACGATATAATTTTTGGAACCTCTAACTCAGCCTTACTAAACGAGTTCATTTCACTCATGGAAAGTGAGTTCGAAATGAACTTGGTAGGCGAGTTAAGTTTCTTTTTAGGTCTACAAATTAAACAAACTAAGGATGGTATATACCTATATCAACAAAAATATACTAAGGAGTTAATTAAAAGATTTGGAATGCAAGACGCTAAGATAATAAACACCCCAATGGCGATTAATGTTAACATAGGAGAAGACCTAGAAAGTAAGTCCATTGACTTAAAGTACTATAGGAGCGCGATAGGAAGTCTCCTATACTTAATTGCGAGTCGACCCGACATCCTATTCGCAGTAAGTATGTGCGCCAGGTTTCAAACCTGTGCTAAGGAGTCTCACCTAACCCTAGTTAAGTGTATCCTTAGATATCTTAAGGGTACACTTAACATTGGTATTTGATACACTAGATCTACGGAGTTCAAACTAATCGGCTACTCCGATTCGGATTATGCCGGTAGTAAACTCGATAGAAAAAGCATGAGTGGTTATTGTCAACTACTCGGCTCGAGTCTAGTGAGTTGGTGCAGTAGGAAGCAACATTGTGTTGCCTTATCTACCACCGAAGTCGAATACGTTGCGATGGGTGAGTGTGTAACTCAGCTTCTTTGGATGAAGCACACTCTCCGAGACTTTAGGTTAGACTTCACCAAAACTAAAATTTTTGTAGACAACATAAGTTCGATAAATCTAACTAAGAACCCTATATGCCATTCAAGGACAAAGCATATAGAGGTAAAACACCATTTCATTCGAGAACATGTAGCCAACGGCTCCATACAACTCGAATATGTTGACTCGAAGTCTAACCTAGCAGACCTATTTACTAAACCACTACCCGAAGCCGAATTTAGTCTCTTGAGACGAAAATTGGGCTTGTGCGTAATAGAATAGGTTAACAAAAGTTTTCAAATGCTATTTTCAAAAATTTTATTTTCGAATTTTATTTTTCTTATTTTTTTTCTTTATGCAAATGGAACTAGTTTAGGACTTCCCCTAGATATCATGATCCTATAGATTTAAGGAGCCAACACATCTCACAACACATAGGGTTAATGTGTTTGTGTATTAAGCCACCTAGAACGGCGTGAGATGTTAGGACCCTACTCCAGGTTCCAAGATGTAGATCAAGTGCGTCAATATGAACCTCGGAGTATAAATATGCAACTAATATTAACCAACTCTAATCAGGACTTGTTGATAATATCATTTCAATCAAGTCAAACTAGAGTTGAACATTTAGATGAATTATTTTCACATACTATTTTCAAAATCATCATGCTTGGACTTAGGGTTTTCTTAATTTAAAGGGGGAGAAAAGGCCAAAGTTAAGGTTCAATAAATTCAAATTTTTGAATTTGATAACTTAACTTAAAACTTTGATTCTGGACTAAGTTAAGGGGGAGTAAGGTTTAGGTTTCAACTCTTTGAAATTGAAAACTTTAAAGGCCCAAGTTAAGAAATCAAAAGTTAAACCTTTTGAATAATTAACCTTTTGACTTAACTTTTGATTACTTAACTTGCACTTATTTTTGACTCTAAAGAGCCTAAGTTAAGTAATGTCATTTACTTAACTTGTTATCTTTTGTGTTTGGAGAACTAAAAGTCTTTTTCAAGTACTCACCCTCGGTCAAGGGGGAGGGTTCCCCTAAGGGGAGAACTTGAGAAATATTTTTACTACTCCTACTTTTGCTTCATGTCTTTACTGTTTCACGCACTTAATTTCCTTAACTTTGTGTGTTTTTGCCATAGATCAAAAAGGAGGAGATTGTTGGTGTAGTGAGGCACCGAAATCGAACCTGTGTTTTGATTATAGCAAAGACACAAGGTTAAGTCTATTTTGTTATCTCATGAGTCTACTTGAGTGTGCAGAAATAGGTTAAGCTTGAGTTGGAGATCTGCGACACAGTAAGTGCAAGGTAAGACTCGTGTCCGACGAGCATAAGTGAGGTCGGATCCTCCGTTTAGGAGTTGATCTTAGGCGACAATCTGACCCAAAACTTTCCATGAAAGTCTAAGTCGAGATCGGATGGTTAGAAACCATCTAAATCCATCACATTTAATATTTCTACATATTGCTTTGAGCTAACCCTTGTTTGAATTCGAAGTTACTCTAATTCGAATTAAAATTAGAATTCGAATTTATTCGAATTCGAATTAAAATTAGAACTCGAATTGAAATAAAATTAAATAACTAAAGTATCCTGAAAATGGGCAAAAGGAACTAAAAGCAAGGTGACAACTTATCCCTGAAATCTTGGTGAGGTGGCCGGTCAAAAGCAAGGTGGAAACTTATCCCTCAATTGGTGGTGAGGTGGTCGGATCTCAAGTGGGCGGACAAGGCTTCAAATAGAGGGGGGTGCTTCACATCTTACATACAACAATTATTACAAAGCTCTCAAACGCCTCCACAACGCCGCTCTTCTACAACGCCACTACGAAGTCTTTGCCAACCTACAGCTTCAAAAGTGTTGGTAATCGTTTTAGTCGATTAATTTAAGTTGTGTTTTTCGAGATTTTATATCAAAAAGGAGAGAGGGGCTTGTCTCTCATCCTTGTGTTTTTGTCGAAAGTTTTGTAATCGTAACTCCTACCTCCAACAAGGAGGAGTGTTTTAGTAATTGCCCTCCGTACATGGTCTAGGACCATTAGGGCCTTGGATTAGCAGTCGGTTGGCTGTGAACCAAGTAAAACTCCTTGTGTCCATCTCTTTTTCGCTGCGTTTATCTCTCACTTATCGTTTTTACAACAAAAGAAAAGAAAAATCATTTTGCACTATTCACCCCCCCCTCTAGCACTCATTTCGATCCTACAGGAACTGATAACATGACCTTCTGTGCGACACCACACACCATGTTATCTACAATGTAAAGTATCAGACAATATGCATAAATATAAAATGCAAACAATGATCATGTGATTCTTATTTCAAAATGAAGATATTCATACAAAGGCTAGGATTTCAGTCTACATCCAAACAATCTCCCACTTATACTAAAAGACTATGCTGCCATCAAACTGCCATACATTTGATTCACATTCTCTCCACATGCCTATCAAAAGCTCTCGCTAGAAAGGCCTTAGTGAAAGGATCTTCCAGGCTATCCTCTGATGTAATCTTGGCGACAGCAACTTCTCCTCGCTTTACGATCTCTCGTATCAAGTGGTACTTGCACTCTATGTGTTTACTTGCCTTATGGTCTCGTGTTTCCTTCGAGTTTGCAACTACACCACTGTTATCACAATAAATTGTGATAGTTTTGAGCAAACCAGGAATCACATCCAAGTCCATCAAGATGTTCCTGAGCCATACAGCTTCTTTAGCTCCCTCAAAGGCTACCACATACTCAGCTTCCATGGTAGAGTCTGCCACGCATTTCTACTTGACAATCCTCCATATAATGGCTCCACCTCCCAAAGTAAACACAAAACTCGATGTAGACTTACTGTTATCCCTATCTAATTGGAAGTCAGAACTATGTAACCCATAGGGAGTAATTGATCTACCTGGTATACCATCATATAATCCCTAGTCCTTCTCAGGTACTTCAATATATGTTTTACCGCAGTCCAATGTCCCTGTCCTGGATTACTATGATATCTGCTAACCATGCCCACGACAAAGCAGATATCTGGTCTCGTACTTAACATTGCATACATGAGCCTTCCTACCGCCGAAGCATAAGGAACCATCTTCATCTCCTCTATCTCCTTTGATGTTCTAGGACACATCTCTTTAGATAAAGGTACTCCATGCCAAAAAGGTAGAAAACCTTTCTTAGAGTTCTGCATGCTAAAACGAGCTAAAATAGTATCTATGTAAGAAGCTTGAGATAAGCACAACATCCTTTTCTTGCGATCCCTTATAACCTTGATCCCAAGGATGTGTCCCACTTCTCCCAAGTCCTTCATATCAAATTTTTTGGACAACCATACCCTTACGTCTGATAACACTTTGACATTGTTGCCAATGAGCAAAATGTCATCTACGTATAGTATAAGAAATACCACTAAGTTTCCTTCACATCTCTTTTATACACAAGACTCATTCAGACTTTGAATAAATCCATATGACTGGATTACCTCATCAAAGCAGATGTTCCAAGATCTCAAAGCTTGCTTTAATCCATAAATGGACCGATTAAGCTTGCACACAAGATGCTCTTTGCCCTTTGCAACGAATCCCTCTGGTTGCTCCATATAGATGTTTTCTTCAAGACTTCCATTATGGAAAGTTGTCTTGAAATCCATCTGCCAAACCTCATAATCCTTATGAGTAGCAATAGACAAGAGAATTCAGATAGACTTAAGCATGGCTACCGGCGAAAAGGTCTCCTCATAATCGATACCCTCTTTCTGAGTATACCCTTTCGCAACAAGCCTTGCTTTGAAGGTCTCTACCTTCCCGTCTGGTCCTCTCTTTCTTGTGTAGATCCACTTGCATCCAATGGCTTTTACACCATTGGGTAGTTCTACTAACTCCTACACCTGATTTGAATCCATAGATTCTATCTCAGAATTCATCGCCCTTTGGCAAGATATTGTATCTTTATCTTGGATTGCCTCGTCATATGTCCATGGATCAAGTTCATGTTTGCCAAGGACCAAATCAGAAGATTCTCCCAAGAACATAAATCTATCAGGTTGTCTAACAACCCTTATACTACGACTAGGTGTCACTTGTGTATCCTCTGTAACACGCGGTGCAGTCACTGTTAGTTAAAGCCCTAGAACCAATCATGTGATGGTTGAATAGGGAACATTTTGTATCATATTCTATAAAGGCAAAGGATTGGTTATTATATTTACATCTTGCTTGTGCCAGCTAATTTAAATATAATAATGCCCTAGAAAAGTAGGTTCTTATCTACAGCACATCAATTGGCAGAATTGATTATGAGAGGCTGTAGAGAACACTTTCCTAAATGTTCCTAGTCGAGTATTAATATGTAAGGGCAATATTAATACATAAAGACTAGCATGTAGGTCAATTGATGACTTGATCTCACAAGTCATGGATATATGATATCAAGTTGACACATGGGTATATATTGGAGAATATATACTGAACTGACCCGCCATGAGAAAGTTTCATGGATCGTTATATGAGTGTCATAAACTTTCTCATGTGACTATTGGTATGAATAGTCCTTAGACACAAGTCACTACGGTTCCCTACATAAGGAGTTATGTACTTTGGTATCACAAACGCGTCACCCGTAGAGGTGGACCATAAAGGCGATTACTGGGTATGTAACAAATTATGCGGAGGGATGTGAGTGATGTAGATGGGATCTATCCCTTCCATATGACGGGAGTGATATCGGTGGGCCCCTTGATTGAGTAGAACTACTAAAATGCATGGCCATGCTCGAATGAGTCAATATGAGATATTGAGCTCATTTGTTTGAGTTAGTTTACTCAGGGATCAAGAAACACATAGATTGATCGAGGATGACACGGTCTATGCCTCATTGATCAATCTGATATCAAGGATAGAAGGACACGGTCATATATTATAGTAGTCATGGAAAGGTTAGTCGGATCTTGACTTATCTCGTAACTTGGGTAGCAATGATGCATTGCTAGATGCCGCTCATTGCTTGTGTATCTAAAAGAGTTTAGATCCACTGCCAATGTTATGAGAGCCTATAGGGTCACACACAAAGAGCATGATGATTAGAGGAATTAGAGTATTCTAGTTTGACTAGAATAATATGGGAATAAGCTTAAGTACAAAATGGTTTTTAGACTTTAAGCTTAATGAGAATTTTAGCTAATTGATTTAATGAGATTAATTCAATATGTTACCTTATTGATTTAATAAGATTAATTCAATATGATAACATAAGCTTAATTGAATTAATAAGATTAATTCAATATGATAACATAAGCTTAATTGAATTAATAAGATTAATTCAACATGCATGAATGCCACATAAGAATGCCACATAAGCATGCCACATAAGCATGCCACCTAAGCATCCACCTAAGCTAGTTAAGGTGGAAGGAAACAAAATGGTTTTGTCTCCTTAAGTGGCCGGCCAAACAAGGAAGCCAAATCCTTTTTGAGTGTGTCTCAATGCAATGGATTGCATTGAATGTGAAGGAGGTGGAAGGGTTTTTCCAACCCTATAAAAGGCTCCATGGAGTGGCCGGCCATAGTGAGTTTTTGGTGTTGTGGTTGTGAGAGAGCTTGGTGGAAGCTTTTGTTGTGTGGGTTTGTGAGTGTAGGCTAGCAAGAAGAGGAGTCTTCTTCTTCCTTTCTCCTTTTCCCTCTCTTCCTCTCCTTTAGGGACTTCTCTAGCTAGAAGTAAAGGAGACCTCTTCTAGTTTTCCTTTTGTGAGACAAGAGCATGCTCGTGTGGATACGTATAGAGGCACGGACACTTGAACGTGCTAAAGATCCAACAAACCGAAAGGAAAAGCGGGATTAGCAAGGGCACGCAACAAAGGTAATCCTCTCCTATAAGATAGGTTTGGTTTAGAGAAATTTATTTTATACGAGTTTGCTTTCGCATGGATCACTTGGAAGGGATCCTAATTTTTCCGTTGCGCATATGCCATTTGGCATACGAGATTTTCCTACAGTGGTATCAGAGCCACTTGCGAAAGATCGTATAAAAATAAGTTTTCTCTATTTTATATGTGATATAGAAGTAGGATAAATTTTATTATGAGTTGATAATTGCATTAGCAAATTTTCAAACATAATAAAATATCCAATGTCTTTTAAAAGTTAAAATGACATGGTGCATGGTTATGGCCTAGTCCCAAAAAGTTTGTGATTGTGTGTTGTAATTCTTAATACGGCCTGCGTGTCGTGCCTTTCTCCTAATATTCTTGTTGTAAAATTAGTTTTAGACTCGAATGTAACTCGAGTATTTCTCCTTTTGTAATGTACAAAACAAGGATGGAGGGTCCATTGGAAGATGAGGTTACAAGGAGGAAGTCAACACACAAGACAACCAAAAGGAATCACTTAGGAGAAGATGCTATCCCTAGGTTGACCAATCAATCTTTTCATTGGCTTGAGAAGATTGTAGAATAAGGGCCATAACCATGACACGTTAGTTTAATATGTATGTGATGCATGTTAGTTTAGCTTGTATGTGATGCATGATTAGTTTAGCTTATATGTGATGTATGCTAATATGTATATGATACATGTTTATTTCTTAATAAGTCTAAACGATATGCCCACCAAAGTTGGTACTCACTACTTCCTCGATCATTTGTTATTGGGTTTGCCAAAGCAAAGCAATGCATTTTATCTTGGAGGGGTGCGAGTGGACAATCGTGATGTCCCGCTATCAGTCTTGGTTAAGACTTAATTAAGTGTTTTCTTAATTGGTTAAGAAAGTAGAGGCATATATTAGCTTTGAACATAAGTGTTAACATTAGTTTTGTGTGATTTCCAAACATCAGCTTTGTCTTAGAAGTGGTCGTTGCTCCGATATCCAAGAAGGCCCCTGTGCCTCGCCACAGCCTGGAAGCTAGTTTAGGAATAAACACTAAACTAATCTAAAACTTAACCAAAGCTATTAAAGAGTTACATCAGATGTAATTGGCAAAAGATTGCCTACCTAATTATACTACGTCTTGGGCGATTAGCCAAAGCTAACTCAAGACGAATTATGATGTGGATCTTTATCCCATATAAATTTATAGCTAAATAGTAGCTATGAGAATTTAGTGGGAGCCTCATTTAATTAAAGGCCTAATTAAATGATTTAGGTATGATACTTAAACTTTGCATTTTAATGTTGTAGATCACCATGTCATCTAACACGATACACCCCCTCAACTTGCGATCTGTCCTTGAGAAGGACAAGCTCAATGGAGCAAACTTTCTTGGTAGTATAGGAACTTGAGGATTATCCTCAAGCAAGAACGCAAACTATATGTCCTAGAGCAGTCTACCCCTGAAATACCTGCCCCTGCGGCCACTCGTGCTGAAAAGGATGCTTATAAGAAGCATCAAGATGACGCATTAGATGTGTCATGTCTTATGCTTGCCACCATGAACTCTGAGCTTCAGAAGCAACATGAGAACATGGATGCCTATGATATGGTTGAGCACTTGAAACAACTATATCAAGGACAAGCTAGGCACGAGCGTTTTGAAGTGTCTAAGGCTCTTTTTGCATGCAAGATGCAAGAAGGAACACCTGTAGGAACTCACGTACTCAAAATGATTGGGTACGTTGAGAACCTTGAAAGACTAGGTTTTCCACTGAGCCAAGAATTGGCAACTGATGTTATCCTGCAATCGTTGCCGGAAGCATACAATCAATTCGTCATGAATTATAACATGAATGAAATTGATAAACCTTTGCACGAGATTCTCAAAGCATGTTAAGCTAGAACCAAATCTCAAGAAGAAAGTTAGTAATGTACTAATGGTCAAGAAGGACAAAGGTAAGCGCAAAGGCAAGGGTAAGACCCAAGCCAAAAGCAAGGCCAATTCATCCACTTCAAAGGGTAAATGTAAAGTACCTAAGGAAGGGGACTGCTTCCATTGCGGTAAGATCGACACCGGAAGCGAATCGCAAAGTCTACCTTGAGGAAGTAAAGAACAAGAGAAGTGGGACTTCTGCCTCAGGTATACACGTTATAGAAGTTAATCTATCTATTTCTTCTACATAGGTATTAGATACCGGATGTGCATCTCACATTTGTACTAATGTGCAGGGACTGAGAAATAGTAGAATAATGGCAAAGGGCGAAGTGGACCTACGAGTAGGCAATGGCGCAAAAGTTGCTGCTGTAGCTGGAGGAACATATTCTTTGTCTTTGCCCACTGGGCTTATCTTAGAACTAGAGGAGTGCTTTTATGTACCTGCATTGACAAAGAACATAATCTCTGTATCTTGTTTAGACAAGAAAAACTTTTCTTTTATAATAAAGGACAAATGTTGTTCCATTTATTTAAATGAAATGTTCTATTGTAATGCACCACTTATGAATGGTCTCTATGTTCTAGATTTAGATAACCCAATTTATAACGTAAATACCAAACGGTTCAAATCGAATGATTTGAACCAGACATATCTCTGGCACTATCGCCTAGGTCACATAAATGAAAAACGCATATCCCAACTCCATAAAGATGGATTATTGGACTCATTTGATTTTGAATCATATGAGGTATGCGAGTCTTGTCTTTTAGGAAAAATGACTAAAACTCCAAAAGTCGAAGCTCCTAGATCGCAAATCTTCTTTCCTTGATCTTCCAAAGCAAGAGGAAGAGTAGAAACAAGGTTTTTATCCTCCCTAAAACCAACCAACAAGGAGCATACAATCTCCTTGCCGTCGGCCAACTAGAAGGTGGAAAAGATGATGGAAAACAATCAAGACACCAAGGGAAACCCTATATCTTGTTTCCACCACCTAAGGAGAGGGAGAAGGGAGATTTTGGGTGCCGACCAAGGGCTAGGAAGGGCCTGGAAAAAAGCTGGACGCCGGCCACAAGAAGGATGAAGAAGAAACAATCACCTTCCTTATTTGGTGCCGTCCTAGCCTCCAAACCCTAAACCTAATCCAATCTCAACTAGGATTCCTTCTTGCCGCCCAAACCCTAGCTCTCCTTGATTGTAGTTCATGCCAACTCCCATGCCATCCTTTTATAGAGTTAGGGATAAGTCATGAATTAATCTCATCCATTGGTTCTAGGGATTTAATCTCAACTGTCGGATCTAGAGATTTAATCTCAACCGTCGGATCATAGAGATTTAATCTCTACCAATGGATCTTAGAGTTTTGTTTCTATCCATTGGATCTAAGCATCATGAGGTGTTAATAGGCTACATTAGGGACCATGAGGAGGAGTTGGGTCTTGGCCACCCATGGATCAAGCCCACATAATTGTTGGTGCAGGGGCACTAGATAAACGAACCTGTGTTTTGATTATCGCAAAGACACAAAGTTAAGTTTACATCGTTATCTCACGAGCTAAATCAAGTGTGCAGAAAAGTGCTAAAGCTGGAGCTGAAGGCTAGCGACACCCGGAGGAAGCCGCGGTGGTCGGGCGACACTCGTGTGACTTCGGAGGGAGCCGAAGGAATCGAGTGGAAGGTCAGAAGCGAGAGCTACATGGTAAGTATCGAGGGAAGCTCGTGTGAGTGAGAGATTGTAAGGTCGTGTCCTCTTTACGGGGACGACCGTAGGCGGCGATCCGATTAAGACTTCCCGTGGAAGGTCTAGGTCGAGATCGGACGGTCAGAAATCATCGCATTTATCATTTTCCGAGCTAACCTCTTACTGCAGGGAAGTGGCTAGGCTAGCAGTCGACTGTTGGACATCAAGCAGTCGACTGATGGGAGGCATCAGTCGACTGATGGCGACGAATCAACCTTTGCGCTAGGTCAAAACGGATAACATTTGACGCGGCCACTTCGCGATAAAATTTGGACAACTTCGTGATATGTTCCAAAAAAAAAAAAGGAGACAAATTCAGAGGCCAAAATCTATAAAAGGAGGGGAGGATTCCAACTCCAAGCATCATCAAGTTTATTCATCAAGTGCTCCTACAACGCCAACGATCCAACGCCATCATAACGCCGACGCGACGACAAGTTCAAATCTCCTTCGTCGGCAGCAGTAGCAAGTAATTATTTTTATTGTATTCTTTATTTTAATCGTAACGAGGTGAGGTAGGCTTGTTGCCTCATCCTCGTACATTCGATTTTTGTGATCGTTGTCTCCTACCTCCAACGAGGAGGAGACGTTATAGTGCTTTGCCCTCCGTACGCGGTCTAGGACCGATAGGGCCTTAGAGTAGCAACCGCTGGGTTGTGAACCTAGTAAAAATAAACGTGTTCCTTTACTTTCCACTGCTCTTACTCATTTAATTGTCTACTCGAACGAAACGTCGAAAAGATTTACGATCGCTATTCACTCCCCCCTCTAGCGACGCTTCTCAATCCAACAATTGGTATCAGAACGGGGGCGCTAAGATTTGGTGAAACCACCAATCTAGCACATTTTGGTTTTCTTTTCGTATTTTTCGATTCATTTTTTTTTTAGTTTTTTTTCCTCCCGCACTACTAATCCAAGACGAAGTCTTGGTACGCTTCTTTTAGTTGTGTGTTTGCAAGTATTCTCCTTTGGAGTAATCGACGGTAAAACGGACATAACTTTTCGCACAAGTGGAGTCACAAAATGATCTACCCACCAAATTGAAGCTCTCTGAAAGATCTACATTTCTTATCAGGGTTTACCCTCGTAACAAGCTGTTTCCAGCCCCAAAATCCAACTTTCAGTAGCCTTTCGGGGACACCAAAGGTCATAAGTTTCTAGTTTTTGTTAGTTTCTTATTCTTCTTATTTATTTCTGTTTATTTCCTATTATTTCCTGCACTACTAATCCAAAACCAAGTCTTGGAATTCTCTTTGGTTTTTATTCGTATTTTTGCAAGAGACTTAATGGCTCACATTGAGGGGTATAGCACCACCCGACCTCCGTTCTTTAACGGAAATGATTTCCGTTATTGGAAAGGTCGGATGGAGTGTTTCTTGAAAATACAAGTCGAGACTTGGATAATAATCCAAACCGGATTTGCTCTACCCACCAATGATCAAGGAGATCCCTTGGATTTCAATAAGTGGACAAATACAACCAAGAGGCAAATCGAAGCCGATGCAAGAACAACTCAAATATTACAATGTGGCTTATCCAAGGAGTAGCTCAACCGCATCGGTCCATTCATTAGCGCCAAAGACTTCTGGAACAAATTGATTGATCTACACGAAGGGACGCCCGATGCTAAGGTATGTAAAAGAGATTTACTTTTAAATAAACTGTACAATCTAAAGATGCAGGATCGCGAGACCGCCACCCATTTACATGCGCGGATCCAAGACATCGTCAATGGTCTTCACTCGATCGGGCAAGCCGTAGAGAACCGGGACCTTATAAGGTACGCTTTAAATGCTTTCCCTAGGACTACCTTGTGGGCATCCATTGTCGATGTCTACAAGGTCTCTAAGGACCTTTCAAAGCTTAGGTTAGATGAATTATTTTCCGAGTTTGAACTTCACGAGCAAACTAATGTGGTCCGGGCCGAGAGAGGTATTGCTCTACTTGAAGGACAAAGAAGCAAGCCACCTACTAGGCAAGTAGATGAACTCGAACCCGAAGACGAATCAGAGTCCAAATCAGAAGAGGTGGAAGCAATAGTGAACGTTGTGCGGAGAATAGTTCGAAAAGAAAGAAGGAAATTGAAGTACGAGAACCAAAAGAAAAAGGGAGCAAGGAAAGCCTTCCATGCAACTTGGGACAACAAAGAAGACATATCTTACATGGCAAGACCGGAGGAGTCCGAGTCAGAATCCGAAGCCGAGTCCAACTATAACACCGACTCCGAACTCGAGGACTACTTCAAGAAGCAACTCAAAGCCGGACCAAAAGAGAATATTAAGGTTAGCCGCTCACTAATTCATACGCTTTACAATACAATTAAAATGCTTAATAGGAAATTAACTAAGTCCGAGTCTAGGGTTGAGTCGTTACTTGAGGAGGTTGAAACCCTCAAGCAAGAGGCTACTCTAACCTCTTCAACTAGTCAAGTTCAAGAGGGAAACTCAACCCAAATTGAAAAACTTGAGGAGGAGAATTCTCTCTTGAAAGACCGAGTTCAAGAGGTTGAGGCTAGGTTGGAAAGGTTCACATTGGGATCTAAAAACCTTAATCGACTACTTGGAACCCAAAGAGTCGTGTACAACAAAGCCGAACTCGGATTTAAGTCAAAGACTACGAATAGGTCTTATATGTCTATCGTAAATCGTAGTCATCAAAGAGTCCAAGCATGGGTCTCAAAGGTTTTATTGAACTCACATATAAGGACTAATAAGGTTTGGATTCCCCAGGATCAAGTTCATTATTTGAATAGACCATATTGGTTCAATGGTCCAGGGGGAGCTAACACTAAAATAGTATACCTGCTTACTTAGCAAAACCATTGCATATTTTAATTTAATTTTTAGAATGGCTAGATAGGGTAAATGGTTAGTCAACTCTTGATAACATAGTATCAGGATGCGGCGAGATGATAGTACGTTAGGGAAACAAAATCTCGTGTATTCGAGCTAGATAAGGCGTATCTAGCTTGGTGCACTTGACCGAGTGGAACTAGCTGAAGCTACCTCGCCATATCCTAAACTAGTTAGACCAGGAAGTAACCCTAAGTGACTTAAGTGATATTTTCTTAAATTTGTCTTTGTCTAAGGAAGTGGTCGTTGTTCCGATCAAAGAAGGCCCCTGTGCCTCGCCACGACCTGGAAGCCAGTTTCTCGAAAAGTTACTTAACTTAACGATCTAAAGGTTAAATCCGAATCTAACCCAAGGTTGACTATCTTTAATCAATTTAAAATCATCTCACAAAACATATAAGGTGAACAAATTATGAGACACATAGAATGGGTGAGATATTAAGGATAATTGAAATATACTTAAAACAATCTCTTCAAAATACTACTTATTTTCACAACTATTGTACTTAACAACTCTTAGGCCAAAGTTTAGCGCCCCCTACATCTCTTATACTTCATATATTTGACTAAGGGGGAGAGAAAACTAACCTTAAGGGTTATATTATAAACCTTTTGATTATTGGTGCAGAGGGACACACCTCGAACCAATCTATCTAACAACTGCTAGACGCATGCTTGGACTCATATTTGATTTATCTAGATGCATGCATATATGACATTGTTTTTTAAAAACCCTATTTTATACAAAAACCCCAAATTTTTTTTTATTTATGGAAAAAGGGGGAGAAGAGCGAAAGTTAAGGGGGAGTAACACAAAATTTGATTTTGAAAAATAAAGTATCTCTTTCAAAACTCACCTAGGGTTAAGGGGGAGTTTTTCTTAAGGGGGAGCTTTTGGGAATGACATTCATCATCTACTATACTTATTTTATGCTTTAATTTCCTTAACTTTGTGTTGGTTTGCCATAGATCAAAAAGGGGGAGATTGTTGGTGCAGGGGCACTAGATAATCGAACATGTGTTTTGATTATCGCAAAGACACAAAGTTAAGTTTACATCGTTATCTCACGAGCTAAATCAAGTGTGCAGAAAAGTGCTAAAGCTGGAGCTGAAGGCTAGCGACACCCGAAGGAAGCCGCGGTGGTCGGGCGACACTCGAGTGACTTCGGAGGGAGCCGAAGGATCGAGTGGAAGGCCGGAAGTGAGAGCTACAAGGTAAGTATCGAAGAAATCTCGTGTGAGTGAGATATTGTAAGGTCGTGTCCTCTTTACGGGGACGACCGTAGGCGGCAATCCGATTTAGACTTCCCATGGAAGGTCTAGGTCGAGATCGGATGGTCAGAAACCGTCGTTTTTCGAGCTAACCTCTTACTGCAGGGAAGTGGCCAGGCTGGCAATCGACTGCTGGACATCAAGCAGTCGACTGATGGGAGGCATCAGTCGACTGATGGCGACGAATCAGCCTTTGCGCTAGGTCAAAACAGATAACGTTTGACGCGGCCACTTCGCGATAAAATTTGGACAACTTCATGATCTGTTCCAAAAAAAAAGGAGACAAATTCAGAGGCCAAAATCTATAAAAGGAGGGGAGGATTCCAACACCAAGCATCATCAAGTTTATTCATCAAGTGCTCCTACAACGCCAACGCTCCAACGCCGTCATAACGCCGACGTGACGACAAGTTCAAATCTCCTTCGTCGGCAGCAGTAGCAAGTAATTATTTTTATTGTATTCTTTATTTTAATCGTAACGAGGTGAGGTAGGCTTGTTGTCTCATCCTCGTACATTCGGTTTTTGTGATCATTGTCTCCTACCTCCAACGAGGAGGAGACGTTATAGTGATTTGCCCTCCGTACGCGGTCTAGGACCGATAGGGCCTTAGAGTAGCAACCGTTGGGTTGTGAACCAAGTAAAAATAAATGTGTTCCTTTATTTTCCGCTGCTCTTACTCGTTTAATTGTCTACTCGAACGAAACGTCGAAAAGATTTACGAAAAGATTTAATTGTCTAGAATGTCCATCGATTAATTAATTTACTGACCATTAATTAATCAACATCTAACTCCTTGAGTAGTACCACTCAACCTTTTCATCATGCCGGACCAAGTCTACCTGCAGGGTTTACATGATGAACCTTATGAGCTCCTCAAGGGGACATCATCATCCTAATATATAGAACACGGTTTCCTCCTATAATCAACGGCACACCATATAAATAATATCATCTCCCAACTTACCGAGTCTATCGATTTAATCTATAAATCTCGCCCATTGGTAAATCAAAGAGATGAGTACTAAGTATATGTGCCCGTTATTATATCGGGATTAAGAGCATGTACTAAATAATATCTAAGGTCTGATTCGATTATGTAGTCAGTAATAAATCGAATCACCTCTAAGTCGGTCCTGCCCAATACACACAAAGTGCACTAGTGTGATTCTATTGTCAAGACAAACCAACACTAAATCACACTACAACCATTCTGATGGTTTGTCCAAAGCCATCTCGGTCGTGAGCCTTTACTTATACTTTACAAGGAGCCGATAACATGATCTCTCGTGTGACATACACCATGTTATCTACAATGTAACGTATTAGACAATATGCATAAAAATATGCAAATAATGATCATGTGATTCTCATTTCAAAATAAAGATGTTTATACAAAAGATATACTTTTCAGTATACATCCCTACAATTAGATGGAGATTAGGTTCATATGATGAACCATGAGGATTAGGTTCATGTGATGAACCAAATTGGATTAAGAGTAATCCTAATTAGACTAATTGAGTTGGACTCAATTTGATTCAAGTGTTGAATGAGTCTAATTTAGATTTGATTCATCAAATCAATTTAAATTAATGAATAGAGATTCATTAAATTAAATTGACTTGAATCAAATGGTTGGATTTGATCAACCATGGGAGATAAGAGGTCAAGTTTGACTTGACTTTAGAGGGAAGATGAAAGGTCAAGTTTGACTTGACCAAATGCCATGTCATGATGATGACTTGGCATGGCAGGCCACATCATCATTGACACATCATGGGGTGCCACCTCATGAGGGAGACCAAGAGTCATTGGCTCTTGGAGTTACATGCATGCATTTAACCCCCTCTCCATGAAGTGGTCGGCCACTTGATTTGCTTTAGATGTAAAATTCATTTTTGTGAGTTACTCCAACTTCATCTTCTTCCTTGGATCATCCTCTCAAGCTCCCCTCTCCTCCTTGGCCGAAATTCCTATAGAGTGCTAGCACACTCTAAGGTATTTTCTCCACCAATTTGTCCATGTGGATACCAATAGAGGAGTGTTCACTTGACACTCTTGAGTTCCGGCGAAATGTTTGGACGAGCGGGATAAGCGAAGGGCGTCGCATCGAGGATAACACTCTCACCTTCTAGATCTAAGGTAGATCTAGGTTTACTTATCACATACATGTTTTTATTTTTATATATCTTCGCACGGATCCGTGGCTGGAGTTCCGGAGTTTCCGCAATGCAAAAAGCGGTTTTTGCGGCTCGGAAAGTCCAATAGTTGTATCAGAGCCACGTGTGAAGCATGTATGTGTTTCATTTTTGTAGTTTTTGTATTAGATATAAAAATTATAGATTTTTATGTTTCTGTAAATTTCCTATTTTTATAGAATTTTTTGGTATTTTTCTCGAAGAGTCGAAGCAACGAGTGTTGGGACACTTGTAGGCTTCAATCATCAAGAAAAACTCTCCGAAACGGCGAGTTCTCGCTTTAGGTTTTTGGGACAGTGACTTAAGTCACTGTAAGATCATAGTAGGGACACTCGCAAAGTTTATTTTGCGAGTAGGGGCACTGCCCCTATCCCCGAAAGGGGTCTTGTCCCGCGATCCTACTCGGAAACCGCTTAGCGGGACCGTTACGGAGAGGTGACTCAAAAAATTGAAAAAACAAAATAGGAAAAATTATAGAAATTTTCTGTAAAAATACATAATTTAGAATTATGTATAATTCTGTGATTTTCATGGCCCAAGAACCTCAATTTGATTGGACGTTAATGTGTTGTAATTCATAATATGGCCTGCGTGTCATTTTTATGGTTGTGCATGTTGTATAGTGTATGCGACCTACACGTCATGCCTCTTCTTTTGAAATTCTAGTTGTAAATAGTTTTAGACTTGAATGTAACTCGAGTTTCATATTTGTAATGTACAAAATGGAGCGGTGGAAAGTCCACATTTAGACAAAGTTACGAGAAGGGTGCCGACGACACATGGCGGTCAAAGGAAGCGCTTAAGAAGCCACTAGCCCTAGGTTGACCGTCAGATCTTCTCATTGGCTTGACAAGATCGTAGTAGGGCCATGACCACATCACAGTTAATTATATATATATATATATATATATATATATATATATATATATATATATATATATATATATATATTATTTTGCTTGTATGTATGTGATGCATGCTAGTAGAATAATACTTGTATGTATATGATGCATGCTAGAATAATGCTTGTATGTATGTGATGCATGCTAGTGTAGGATAATAAAGGCCTCAATACATATATGATACACATTACGATTAGATTAGATCTTAATCGAATCAACTCATAAATACCTACCAAGTCCTTGATACTCATCACTACCTCAATCATTTGTAGTTGTTGAATCTGCCAAAGCAGAGCAACGCATATTATCTTGGTAGGGTGTGGAGGGACAATCTTGGTCCCGCCTATCACGGCTTGGATTAGCATAAGTTCAATTAGATTGAGTAAAACTAGTTAACTCAATTGGATCGAGTAGAACTATAGGCATATTCCAACCGTTGGAAAGATAGGATAAGATCGCATTTACACTAAATCTTGGGTGATTTAGCCAAAGCTAACTCAAGGTCTTTTGTAAATGTGGGTCTTGATCCTATAAACAAGAATTGCATAGAGATGTAATCGGTAATGTGTTACCCACCGATCGTACTAAGTCTTGGGCGATTTAGCCAAAGCTAACTCAAGGCTTAGTATGATGTGGATCTTGTCCCGCAAGAATTATAGCTAGTTTGTATGAATCTAGTAATGTGGTTTGACCATATCCATAACTCGATTCTATAAAATTCCTATAATTCACTGGGAGCATTATTTGATTAAAAGCCTAATTAAATGATAAAAGGAATATGATATTAATTCTCTACATTGTATTTTGTAGATTACTATGTCGACAAACACGAACACTCTCTCTCTGCGTTCTGTCCTTGAGAAGGACAAGCTCAATGGAGCAAATTTCTTGGACTGGTACAGGAACCTAAGAATTGTTCTCACCCAAGAAAGGAAACTGTACGTCTTAGAGCAGCCCATTCCGTGAGCTGACAAAGATGCTTACAAGAAGCATCAAGATGATGCATTAGATGTGTCATGTCTAATGCTCGCGACCATGAACTCTGATCTTCAGAAGCAACACGAGTTCATGAATGCTTATGATATGGTTGAACATCTTCGTCAACTATATCAAGGACAAGCAAGGCACGAGAGATATAAAGTCTCTAAGGCATTGTTTGGTTCCAAAATGCAAGATGGGACTCCCGTAGGTCCATATGTACTCAAGATGATTGGGTACGTAGAAAACCTACAGAGATTGGGATTCCCCCTTGGCCAAGAGCAGGCCACTGACTTGATCTTGCAATATTTGCCGCAAAGCTACAATCAATTTGTCATGAATTATAACATGAATGAAATTGATAAGCCACTGCCTGAGATGCTCAGCATGTTGAGAACTGCTGAGCTCAACCTTAAGAAGGGAAAATCTGACGCCATTTTGATGGTGAAAAAGAAGAAAGGCAAGGGAAAGCCTAAAGGTAAGGGAAAGTCCCAAGCGAAGGGCAAAGGCAAGGAACTGAAACCCAAAGGAGGGGTGGCCAAGGAAGGGGCTTACTTCCACTGCAAGGAAGCTGGACACTGGAAGCGTAACTGCAAGGCATACCTAGAAGATCTTAAGAAGAAGAGAAGTGAGACTTCTACTTCAGGTATAAATGTTATAGAAGTCAATCTATCTATTTCTTCATCATGGGTATTAGATATCGGATGTGCATCTCACATTTGTACCAATGTGCAGGTGCTGAGAAATAGTAGGGCATTGACAAAGGGCGAGGTGGACCTACGAGTAGGCAATGGAGCAAGGGTTGCTGCTATTGTTGTAGGAACTTATAATCTATCTCTGCCCTCTGGGCTTGTACTAGAATTAGATGAATGTTGTTATGTGCCTGCCTTAACTAAGAACATCATTTCTGTTTCTTGTTTAGACAAGAAAGGATTTACATTTATAATAAAAAACAAATGTTTTTCAGTTTATTTAAATGATATGTTCTATTGTAGTGCACCTCTAATGAATGGACTCTACTTTCTAGACTTAGAGAGCCCTATCTATAACATAAGTACCAAAAGGTTCAAGTCAAATGAGTTGAACCAAACCTATCTCTGGCATTGTCGCTTAGGTCACATAAATGAGAGTCGCTTATCTCAGCTCCATAAGGATTTGATTTTGAATCATATGAGACATGTGAGTCTTGCCTTTTAGGCAAGATGATAAAGACTCCCTTTAGTGGACACAGCGAAAGAGCAATAGACTTGTTAAGACTTATACATAGTGATGTATGTGGCCCTTTCAATGTTGCTGCTAGAGGTGGTTACAAGTACTTCATTACATTTACTGATGACTTCAGTAGATATGGTTATGTGTATCTTATGACAAATAAATCAAAATCCTTTGAAAAGTTTAAACAATTCAAGAATGAAGTACAAAACCAGCTTGGCAAGAGTATTAAGATACTTCGATCAGATCGAGGTGGTGAATACCTTAGCTATGAGTTTCGTGACTATCTAGCTGAGTGTGGGATTCTATCCCAACTCACTCCTCCTGGAACACCACAGTGGAATGGTGTATCCGAAAGGAGGAATCGTACCCAATTAGATATGGTATGATCTATGATGAGTCACACAGATCTTCCTATATCCTTTGGAGGATATGCTCTGGACACAGCAGCCTTTACCCTTAACCATGTACCATCCAAGGCTATGATAAAGACACCATATATGATATGGACAGGGAAAAATCCCAAGATGTCTTTTATGAGGATTTGGGGTTGTGAGGCTTACATTCGACATCAAGTCTCAGACAAACTGGGATCCAAATCCGATAGGTGCTATTTTGTTGGATATCCCAAGGATACAAAGGGATATTACTTCTACATTCCCAGTCAGCACAAAGTGTTTGTGGCAAAGACTGGGGTTTTTCTAGAAAGGGATTTTGTTTCCAGAAAAACTAGTTGGAGTACGTTCGATCTTAAAGAAATTGAAGATAAGGACCATAGCACTGAGGCCTTGATAGAGGTTGAACAGGAGCCACAAAGTGTTGTGGGTGATGAGGTTATTGCACAAAGAGTTGTGGAACAACCACCTGTTCATGTAGACCTACCTCTTCGCAGGTCTGATAGGGTATGTCATCAGCCTGAGAGATATTCATTTCTCTTGTCTGACCATGATGACGTTATGATCATTGAGAATGAGCCTACCTCCTATCAGGAAGCTGTGATGAGCCCAGATTCTGAGAAATGGCTAGAGGCCATGAGATCCGAGATGGAATCCATGTACACCAACCAAGTATGGACTTTGGTTGATCCACCTGAAGGGGTCAAACCCATTGGGTGTAAGTGGGTCTTTAGAAGAAAGACTGACATGGATGGACTTACGCATACCTATAAGGGTCGATTGGTGGGTAATGGTTTCAAGCAAATTCATGGTATTGACTATGATGAAACCTTTTCTCCAGTGGCGATGTTTAAGTCCATTCAGATCTTGCTTGCTATTGCAGCATACCACGATTATGAGATCTGGCAGATGGATGTCAAAACCGCATTTCTGAATGGAAACTTACTCGAGGATGTGTACATGACACAACCTGAGGGTTTTGAAGATCCACAGTATACTGGAAAAGTATGCAAGCTGCAAAGGTCCATTTATGGGATAAAGCAAGCCTCTCTGAGCTAGAATCTTTGATTCGATGATGCGATCAAACAGTTTGGTTTCATCAAGAATAAAGATGAACCCTGTGTCTGCAAGAGGGTTAATGGGAATACAGTTGTCTTCCTTGTATTGTATGTGGATGACATACTACTCATTGGGAATGACATCCCTTCACTACAGTCTGTGAAGACTTGGCTGGGGACGTGCTTCTCAATGAAGGACTTAGGTGAAGCAGCCTTTATTCTAGGCATTAAGATCTATAGAGATAGATCTAAGAGATTGCTTGTCCTAAGTCAGAATACATACATTGACACGGTATTACTACAGTTTGCCATGCAGAATTCCAAGAAGGGACTTCTGTCGATGTCACATGGTGTGAGTCTTTCGAAGACTCAAAGTCCCTCTTCTAGAGAGGAGAGAGACCGCATGGATAAGATCCCTTACACATCTGTTATAGGATCTATCATGTACGCCATACTGTATACTCATCCTGATGTCTCGTATGCTTTGAGCATGACGAGTAGATACCAGTCAGATCTAGGTAAGCGTCACTGGATAGCAGTCAAGAATATTCTTAAGTACTTGAGAAGGACTAAAGAATATTTCTTGATATTTGGAGGCGATAAGGAGCTAGCTATAAAGGGTTATAGCGATGCCAACTTCCAAACTAACTAGGATGATTATAGATCACAGTCAGGGTTCGTGTTTTGCTTGAATGGTGGCACTGTGAGCTGGAAGAGTTCGAAGCAGGACACAGTTGTTGATTCTACAATAGAAGCCGAGTATATTGCTGCATCTGAGGCAGCAAAGGAGGCAGTTTAGATCCGCAAGTTCATTACTGAGCTTAGGGTGGTTCCTAGCATAGCAGATCCCATAGAGCTCTATTGTGACAACAATGGAGCGATTGCACAGGCTAAGGAACCTCGCTCCCACCAGCGGACCAAACACATACTACGGCGCTTCCATCTCATTCGAGAGATTATCGATAGAGGAGATGTGAAGATTTGTAGAGTACCCACAGAGGCTAACATCGCAAATCCCTTGACCAAGGCTTTGGCACAGAAAAAGCATGATGGTCACACTAGGTCATTGGGGATTAGATACTACGGTGATTGGCACAAGTGCAAGTGGGAGATTGTTAGTGAAAGCCCTAGAGTCAATCATGTGATTATTGTTGTATGGACTTTATTGTATCATATTCCTATTTATAAAGGCATGGTTATTATATTTACTTGTATTGGTGCCAAATAACTAAATATAATAATGTCCTTGAGGAGTAGGTTCTTATCTATATCAATCGATTGGTTGAATCGATAATGAGATGATATAGATAACACTACTCTTAATCATTCCTAGTCAAGTATTAACATTCAGGGACAATGTTAATGCATAGAGACTAGCATGTAGGTCAACTCGATGACTTGATCTCACAAGTCATGGATATGAGATATCAAGTTGACACATGGGTATACATTAGAGAATGTATACTGAATGACCCGCCATGAGAAAGTATCATGGATCGTTATATGAGTGTCATATACTTTATCATGTGGCTATTAGTATGACTATTAGTCCTTAGACCTGAAGTCACCATGGTTCCCTACATAAGGAGTTGCATACTTTGGCTTCGTCAAACGTCACCCATAAATGGGTGGACTATAAAGGCGATTACTGGGTATGTAACAAATTATGAGGAGGGATGTGAGTGATGTAGATGAGATCTATCCCTCCTATATGACGGGGGTGACATCGATATTCTTGATAGAGTGAGACCACGAAGTGCATGGCCATACCCAAATGAGTCAATATGAGATATTGAGATCATTTGATTGGAGTGAGTCTACTTGGAGTTCAAGATATAGATTATATCGAGGATGACATGGTATATGCCTCAATTTGTCAATCTAGATGTCAAGGATAGAGGGACATTGTCACATATTGTGAGAGTCACATTTAGTAGTCACAAAGGTGATGTTGGAGCTCAACATTCTTGTAACTTGGGTAGCAATGATGTGTTGCTAGATACCGCTCATTGCTTATGTTCCTAAATCGGTTTAGGGGCATTTCCAATGTTACAAGAACCTATAGGGTCACACACAAAGGGCAATTAGATGGAGATTAGGTTCATATGATGAACCATAAGGATTAGGTTCATGTGATTAACCAAATTGGATTAAGAGTAATACTAATTAGACTAATTGAGTTGGACTCAATTTGATTCAAGTGTTGAATGAGTCTAATTTAGATTTAATTCATCAAATCAATTTAAATTAATGAATAGAGATTCATTAAATTAAATTGACTTGAATCAAATGGTTGGATTTGATCAACCATGGGAGATAAGAGGTCAAGTTTGACTTGACTTGAGAGGGAAGATGAAAGGTCAAGTTTGACTTGACCAAATGCCATGTCATGATGGTGACTTGGCATGGCCGGCCAATGATGATGTTCCACATCATCATTGACACATCATGGGGTGCCACCTCATGAGGGAGACCAAGAGCCATTGGCTCTTGGAGTTACATGCATGCATGTAACCCCCTCTCCATGAAGTGGTCGGCCACTTGATTTGCATTAGATGTAAAATTCATTTTTGTGAGTTACTCCAACTTCATCTTCTTCCTTGGATCATCCTCTCAAGCTGCCCTGTCCTCCTTGGCCGAAATTCCTAAAGAGTGCTAGCACACTCTAAGGTATTTTATCCACCAATTTGTCCGTATTTCTCCACCAATTTGTCCGTGTGGATACCAATAGAGGAGTGTTCACTTGACACTCTTGAGTTCTAGCGAAACATTTGGACGAGCAGGATATGAGAAGGGCGTCGCATCGAGGATAACACTCTCACCTTCTAGATCTAAGGTAGATCTAGGTTTACTTAGCACATACATGTTTTTATTTTTATATGTCTTTGCACGGATCCGTGGCCGGACTTCCGGGGTTTCCGCAACGCAAAAAGCGGTTTTTGCGGCTCGGAAAGCCCAACACAATCATGGTAGTCGTCAACAAGTTCCTCATATCTTCTTACCTAGCAGCCCGATTCTGGTGTCCGAAAAGTTCCTTGAGATTGAGCATCATGTCATAAGCAGTAGTCATGGCCTGATGTTGATGTTGCAATACATTTGACATAGAAGTTGAAATGTAACACCGCGCCATCTCATCTACCTTGATCCACTTCCTATAACTTTGTTTCTCCTTTTCACCAGAATCATCCGTAGGCTTAAGAGGAAATTCTTCGAAGAGCACATATTTGTACACCTCAGCAGTCAAGACAATGTCCAGATTCTGTTTCCAATCAACATAATTAGGTTCAGTAAGTTTGTTTTCTTTTAGAATCACAGCAATTGAGTTGAAAGTCATTTTGAAAAACCTAAGAATCACAATGATCAAAACATTAGATTTCAAAAATTTATTGATTCCTCATACAATAAAATTTTAAAATCAACCAACACCTCAAAACACCGAGAACATCGTATGCCACGATAGTGTGGACATATACGAATTCTACATTTGTAAGAAGAGGTTTTACCCATTAATTTTATTATCCTGTCAACCTTACTTTTTGACAAATAAAATTAATAGTTGATTCCTCTTCGACCCTACAAATAAAAGCAGTGACTCCGATGGGGAGGATGCTTTTATTTGCATCTAAGTGTTTACCATTACCCGATACTAAGGCAATTATCTCAGATTATGTGCATTCCGATGGAGAAGTACACACGCTCCTAGATAATTTCCTATAACCATATTTGACCTACTGATCCGCAAAACAAACTCATCCAATATGGAGGAAGGCACTCAAAGCCAACGCGCAAGTTTGTTCGCATCACATGTCAAATTGTAATAGAGGCTACGGGAATTAAAAAATATCTCTCTTCCACTTAGTAATTTAAAATTGAGGAATTTTCAAACACACAACATGCATATCAAACAATAAGCAATAAATATGAAAAAAAAATCCAACTATTATGGCTTTTGTTTTCCAATATGCTTCCCGTCGTGTCGCCACCTCGTCCGCTCCTCCCTTTACCATGCGCAAGCCACAAAGGGATCCGAGCCGAGATAAACTATTTTAATTTACATCCATCGATCCTATACTCCACGATGGAGTGTACAACATATCTAGATCAAAAGTAAATTAAAATGAGCAGCTAAACAGTGTCATATTTAATTACAAAAATTAAATACTAATTAGCCTCATCAACCCAGAGGATTCAAATAATTAATTACAATCACATACATCCACATAGCCATAATAGTTGGATCTTAGGCATGCAAGCAAAAAGGTAGCCTACGCACATCCTACTATTATCTGGTATAAACAATATATGATAAATGCGTGAAAGTAACTGAATCCAAAACACACAAAACCGAAAATCATGGCTCTGATAACACTTGAAGGGAAAGTCGTGTTTCGCTTCTTCACTTCGGTCGCTTGTGCATGGCGATCCTATCTCACATCCCCGGATTAAAATTTTATTAATTAAAACCAATCTGGATGGAGATGGATTACCCAAGCAACCGATTCATCATCGTGCTATTCGATTTGAGTGGTCGCTTGAACAAACTTATTGTTCAAGCAACCTAACCCATTTCCTCGATTAGCCATGGAATAGATGATGTACGGATTGCCGATTTTTATGTTTATCATCGGGGTCCATGTCAATCAATAGCATACAAATACAAAAAAACAAGAATCAAAATTAAACAAGATTATACCTCTTGTTTTACCTCTTGATCTTCTATTGTATTCCTATCCTCTTCTTGGACATCGTGTGGGCGACGATCTTCCAAGAATCGAAGCCTCCTAGACCACATATCTTCCCTTCCTTTCTCGCTCCGAACAAGGGAAGAAAACCCTCCCTTCTTCTCCTATCTCGTGCCGAACACAAAGCCTCCTCTTCTCCTTGCTTTTGCCTACCACCAAGGCTTCAAGGGTTGGTGTCCGCCGGCCCTAGGAGAGGAGAGGAGATTTGTTGGTGTCGACCCTAGGAGAGGGAGAAGGTGGCGTCAGCCCTTGGAAAGGGAGAAGAGGTGTGCCGCCAGCTATAGGAAAGGGAAAGGAGGCATTGGCTAAGGTGGAAGGAGGAGAAACCCTAGGCCTTGTTGCCGCCGGCCAAAGTGATGCAAAACCCTAGCACACCCTTTCTCCCTTGCCGCCCAAGCCTCTCCAATGCCAACCAACAATTATATCTTAGGTCAAGGTTTCATGAGGTATTTATAATAAGCTACAATAGGGACCATGAGGAGGAGCTGGATCTTGGCCACCCAATGGATCCGAACCACATATAACCCGATCTATTAATGATGATCCATTCCACTAGAGGATCATCATTGATCTACCTCACCAACCCCCATAATTAAATATGGGCTCCACATATTATTTGTTCAAAATATCTCCCCGTCTTTAAGATATCGAATGTCCATTAATTAATTAAATTACTAACAATTTAATTAATTAATATCTAACTCCATGAGTATTACCACTCATCCTTATCATCATGTTGGACCAAGTCCACCTGCAGGATTTACATGATGAACTTTATGAGCTCCTCAAGGGGACATCATCATCCTAGAATATAGGACATGGTTTCCTCCTATAATCAATGACACACCATGTAAATAATATTATTTCCCAACTTACCAGGCCTATTGATTTAACACATAAATCTTGCCCATTGGTAAATCAAATAAATAAATACTAAGTACATGTGTCCAATATTATATCAGGATCAAGAGCATGTACATCATAATATCTGAGGTCTGATTCAATTATATAGTGAGTATAAATTAAATCACCTCTAAATCGGTCCTGCTCAATACACATAAAGTGTACTAGTGTAATTCTATGGTCAAGATTAACCAATACCAAATTACACTACAACCATGCCAATGGTTTGTCCAAAACCATCCTAGTTGTGAGCCTCTACTTATACTCTCCAAGGAACTGATAACATGATCTTCTGTGCGACACCACACACCATGTTATCTACAATTTAAAGTATCAGACAATATGCATAAATATAAAATGCAAACAATGATCATGTGATTCTTATTTCAAAATGAAGATGTTCATACAAAGGCCAGGCTTTCAGTATACATCCCAACACTTACTTCTTTCTTCCCAGAAAATGAAGGAGGCCATGATGAACGCTGCTCGCTGGAGGATTCGAAAGAATCATGTCGATGCCACAGGCATATCTATCGATTTTTCTTCTCTTGCCCTTGCCCATGTTGACCTTCCTTCTGCCATCCCCTCTTTGCTCCATACTTCTTCATCACCGCTAGTAATTTCCCTATCCACCTTGTCAAACATTTCTGCCCCAGTTTCCTCCCCCTTGCTTTTGGAGGAAACAATTCCTCCACCCCTACCCCAGAACCCTAACTCCCCTTCTTCTTCCATTTATTTTTCCGAAGAAAATTCATTTCCCACAAATGGTGTTGATGTGTGCAAATCATAAAGGATTTTAGAAGTAGTTTAAGCACAAATCTCATGGCACTTCATATTTGTTTCTTGCATATTTTCCTCATTTTGCACAAATTTACTATTTTCTAGTTCGGAGATTTGCTTTTTCTATTTTTATGTATAGAGCGATGTTTTAGAGGCAAAATTGCTCAATAAATGGAGCTCAAGGATGGCAAGCATGCTCTAGCCGTTTTCTCAAATACATGTGCATGCTTTGGATGAAAATATGGCATCGTTTAGAGTTCGAGAGAAAGACACTGTAACGCTCGCCCTTATCTGCTCTCAGGGCGGCGCTACTTTTTTTTTTCTTATATCATAACGTATAGGGGTCATTTCACAATCTACATACTTAGACATGTTATCATGACATAAACCTTCTTTCATGCATGCATCACATATCATATTCATAATTAGCATGTTCCATATCTTATCTCATTTTATCACATGCATAACATAAAGATCCATTCAGGAGTTCTAGCATATCAAACTTTTATAAGTAATTGAACAGTAACATGACTAAGCGACATTCAACATGGTACTAATAAATCTCAAGTCTTATAAGCGGAAGCAAATGTCTTAAGGTGTTCACTGAGCATATAAATATAAGCAGATAGTAATAGGGTCTTTTTCCACCATGCCACTATCACACCCACTTGGCCCCTCCTGCTACTTCCTCTTAGTTCATGTTTCCTTTATCTGCAGTATATGGACAACATAAACTATAAGCATATAGCTTAGTAAGATTCTTGCCTACTCACAAAAGCCACAAACTTCATCAAACAATTAGAAAACAGGAGCATACTAGCATAAATAGCTTAAGTATTTCATAACAACACTATTCATCAACACACCAACGTAATGAAAACATAAGCATGGCATACAATTTACATAAGCATGCTAAACATAATTAAATCTAAGCAGGTCATAAATTTAAACATAAGCATTCCTGACATCATCAACCCTAAGCATGCATAAAGGACATAATCATAAGCATTCTTAAACTTAACCATAAGCATTCATAACTCCCTCAATTCTAACATGCATAAAGGTCACAATCATAAGCATTCTTAAACTTAACCATAAGCATTCGTAATTTCATAAATCATAGACAAGCATCAAGGACATAATCATAAGTATTCTTAAACTTAACCATAAGCATTCATAATTTCATAAATCATAGACAAGCATCAAGGATATAATCATAAGCATTCTTAGATTTAACCATAAGCATTCGTAATTTCATAAATCATAGACAAGCATCAAGGACATAATCATAAGCATTCTTAAACTTAACCATAAGCATTTGTAATTTCATAAATCATAGACAAGCATCAAGGACATAATCATAAGCATTCTTAAACTTGAACATAAGCATTCATAATATCATAAATCATAGACCAGCATCAAGGACATAATCATAAGCATTCTTAAACTTGAACATAAGCATTCATAATATCATAAATCATAGACAAGCATCAAGGACATAATCATAAGCATTCTTAAACTTGAACATAAGCATTCATAATTTCATAAATCATAGACCAGCATCAAGGACATAATCATAAGCATTCTTAAACTTGACATAAGCATTCATAATTTCATAAAAGTCCTTTCTTTTCAAAACATATACATATAGGTACTTCAACATAATCATAACTTGAATGGGGGGCCCCAGGTTAAGTACCACATAATGCGCGTTCCCTAATAGGCTGGGGTAGCGAGCCACCAGACCTACTAGAGCTAGACCTCTTACGTCTTACCAGGGCAAGACCTCTTACGTCTTCTTATGTCCCTTTGGATTTGATTAATGACCACCTGACGGGTCGGGTACTTAACCTCTTACAAAGTAAAATACTTAATTCCTTTCTTTCTTGTCATATCATAAGGAATGCTCTTAATCCCCCACATAAAAGGGAAGCATCTCCGTCTTATCTTATCATAAGGAGAGCTCTTAATCCCTACTTGAAAGGGAAGCATCTCCATCTTATCTTATCATAAGGAGAGCTCTTAATCCCTACTTGAAAGGGAAGCGTCTCTTAGACATGTCATAACATATATGCATTCATAACGTAAGAGTACCCTAAAGGGGTCTTAAAGCATAATCTTGTTCATTACATAAGCATATTTCATGGCATATAAAAATCATCAACTTGTTCATCACATAGGCATATTTCATGACATAGGAAAAATCATAAACATGTTCATCTCCTAGGCGTAATTCATGGTATATTAAAATCATAAACATATTCATCGCATAGGCATCATTCATGGTATATTAAAATCATGAACATTTTCATCACATAGGCATAATTCATGGCATATTAAAATCATAATCATGTTCATCACATAAGCATAATTCATGACATATGAAAACCATAAACATGTTCATCACATAGGCATATTCAATGACATATGAAAATCATAAACATATTCATCACATAGGCATACAACATATCCTAATTTCCTAAGGGGTGTTTTCATGCAACCCTAGCCCAAAAACATGGTTGGCCGAAACATGTAGGGCACAAAACTTGGATTTTTGTCATCTAAAAATTCCTACATGAAGCATACAACCTATACAAGTTTCCTTATTAGCATTTTCATGAAACCCTAGCCCAAAAACATTGTTGGCCGAAACATGTAGGGCACAAAACATAGATTTTTGTCACCTAAAAATTTCTACATGAATCATACAACCTATACAAGTTTCCTTAGTAGCATTTTCATGAAACCCTAGCCCAAAAACATGGTTGGCCGAAACATGTAGGGCACAAAACATAGATTTTTGGTCACCTAAAAATTCCTACATGAAGCATACAACCCATACAAGTTTCCTTAGTAGCATTTTCATGAAACCCTAGCCCAAAAACATGGTTGGCCGAAACATGTAGGGAACAAAACATAGATTTTTGGTCACCTAAAAATTCCTACATGAAGCATACAACCTATACAAGTTTCCTTAGTAGCATTTTCTTGAAACCCTATCCCAAAAACATGGTTGGCCGAAACATGTAGGGCACAAAACATAGATTTTTGTCACCTAAAAATTCCTACATGAAGGATACAACCTATACAAGTTTCCTTAGTATCATTTTCATGAAACCCTAGCCCAAAAACATGGTTAGCCGAAACATGTGGGGCACAAAACTTCATATTTCTTTCATGTAACATGTCCTACAAAAACTAATATACTGCAGGTGAGGAAATCTTACATCTTTCGCTTGCTTTTAGTTGGTAGATGATCTAATGGAAGCTAAAAAAACTAGCCTTTTCCTTGCTTGGATGGGGTTCGGCCAAAGGGTGAAAATGGAGAGGGGGAGGAAGGGATTTCGGTGAGGAAGAAGAAGAGAAGAGGAGAAAGTGAATTGTGTAACTCATGCCCCTTCATTCCCCCTATTTATTCACTTGAAGAGTCCCTTGATCTCCTTTACACTTAACCATAATTTCCCCTATTCCTCTATTGATAAAATCTTATTGGGCTTCTGGTTAGTGGGTGCATCTATAGGGCTTGGCTATCTTTATAGGTTTGGGGTTCAATTCCTAGGCCTTGCATCTCTTTTTGGCTTATTTTCTTTTATTTTCGAAAAGACCCACATAAAGCCCATCATTGTAAAGCCAAAAATTCTCGTAAAATTGCTAGAAATTTTACGGGCGTTACAATCCTCCATACCTTGTAAAAGTTTCATTCTCGAAACTTAAAACAATTCTGGGTACTTCTGATTCATGTCCTCCTCACGTTCCCAGGTAGCTTCCTCGTATCGTTGATTTTGCCACAGGGCCTTCACTAAGGGCACCTCTTTGTTCCTTAGCCTCTTGACTTCTCGGTCTAGTATCTGGACAGGCCGACTTTCCATACTCAGGTCCTCTTGCACTTGTACTGTTTGTGGCTCAATCTCTTGGTCCGCACTAGATATGCATTTCTTGAGCACAGAGATATGGAACACGTTGTGTATAGCCGACATCTCTTGAGGCAGCTCCAGCTTGTAAGCTACCTTGCCAACCCTCTGCAATATCGAATACGGTCCCACGTAGCGGGGACTCAGCTTACCCTTTCTTCCGAATCTCATCACTCCCTTTATAGGGGCCACTTTGAGGAATACCAGGTCCCCGACTTCGAATTCTAACGGTCTACGCCACATATCCGCATAGCACTTTTGTCGGCTCTGGCGATTTGATTCTCGGCGATATTCTGTATAGCTCGGGTGGTATCGTCAATAATATCGGCCTGAAGACCCATTTCCCTCCTTTCACCACCCTTGTACCAACAGATAGGAGACCTGCATCTTCTCCCGTATAGAGCTTCATATGGTGCCATTCCAATAGTAGCCTGGTAACTGTTGTTGTAAGCAAATTCTGCCAAGCACAATTATCGACACCAACTCCCCTTAAAGTCTAGAGCACAAGCTCGCAACATGTCTTCCAGCACCTAGTTCACTTTTTCCGTCTGACCATCGGTCTGAGGATGAAATGCAGTGCTGAATCTCAACTTAGTGCCAAGAGCCTTCTGAACACATTCCCAGAAATGGGAGGTAAAACGGCCATCACGATCAGAAATAATAGCCTTAGGCACTCCATGTAATCGGATAATTTCCTTGACATATAATTGAGCTAGCTGCTCAACCGGATAGGTCGTCTTAATTGCCAGGAAATGGGCAGACTTGGTCAACCGGTCTATGATTACCCATATCGCATCGTAACCATTTGTTGTTCTGGGTAATCCCGAGATGAAATCCATAGAAATTTCTTCCCATTTCCACTCTGGAATCTGTTTCGGCTGCAGTAATCCTCCAGGTTTCTAGTGTTCTACCTTAACCCTCTGGCAGGTCAGGCAGGTGTTGACGTACTGAGCCACATCCCTTTTCATACCGGACCACCAAAATTTATCTCTTAAGTCCTGATACATTTTTGTAGATCCCGGATGCATGGTATAAGGTGTTCCATGGGATTCATTGAGTATCTTCTTCCGTAATTTCGGATCATCCGGAATACATAGTCGATCCCGGAAGTATAATAATCCGCCATTGGCAATGCGGAATCCATTATCCCTTCCCTCCCGGACTTCCTATTTGATTTTCTGGATGTCTGAATCACCATCTTGCTTTCCCAATATATCGTCGAACAACGTCGGCGCTATCGTCATGGTGGAAAGTTATCCAGAAATAATCTCTATTCCGTAATTCATTATTTCCCTTTTCAGGGGCTGAGATAGCATTGATAAGGACATCAAAGCGGCACAGGACTTTCTGCTAAGTGCATCTGCCACTTTGTTGGCCTTCCCTGGATGATAGAATATCTCACAATCATAATCTTTGACTAGCTCGAGCCATCTGCGTTGCCTCATATTTAGGTCTTTCTGAGTGAAGAAATATCTCAGACTCTGGTGGTCTGTATAAATCCTACACCGAGCTCCGTATAAGTAGTGCCTCCATATTTTCAGAGCGAATACCACGGCTGCTAGTTCTAAATCATGGGTAGGATAATTTCTTTCGTGCTCCTTGAGTTGTCTAGAGGCGTAAGCGACAACCTTGCCGTTTTGCATAAGTACAGCTCCGAGCCCCAGTTTAGAAGCGTCACTATACATATCGAAGCTTTCATTATCTTCAGGGAGAGTCAGAATGGGAGCGCTGGTCAGTCTCCTCTTCAGTTCCGTAAAACTCCTCTCACAGTCCTCAGTCCATTTGTATTGCTGGTCCTTTCGGGTGAGGGCTGTCATAGGGGCTGCAATTCTAGAGAAGTCCTCTACAAACTTTCTGTAATAGCCTGCTAGCCCGAGAAAACTTCTGATTTCACTCGCATTCCTTGGCCTATTCCAGTTCCTCACAGCTTCAATCTTTATTGGGTCTACCATGATTCCTTCTTTCGAGATGACATGACCCAAGAATGACACTTGATCGAGCCAGAACTCACATTTGGAGTACTTCGCATATAGTTGCTCTTTCTGAAGAATCTGTAGTACTACCTTCAGATGTTCAGCATGCTCTTCTCGATCCCTCGAGTAGATAAGAATATCGTCGATGAAAACGATTACAAATTTGTCGAGGAAGGCCGAGAATACTAGATTCATCAGGTCCATGAACATCGCAGGAGCATTGGTTACCCCGAAGGGCATAACTACGAACTCATAATGTCCGTATCTCGTCCGGAAGGTCATCTTCGGAATATCGCCTGGCTTTACTTTTACTTGGTGATAGCCAGACCTGAGATCGATCTTTGAAAAGACAGTAGCTCCCTTCAGTTGGTCGAATAGGTCGTCGATCCTGGGAAGGGGGTACCTATTCTTGATGGTTACGTTGTTCAGTGCCTGGTAGTCTATACACATTCGCATAGACCCATCTTTTTTCTTTATGAACAGCATTGGAGCCCCCCATGGTGAGTGACTAGGGTGAATAAATCCCTGGTCAAATAACTCTTGTAGCTGTTTCTGAAGTTCTTTCAACTCAGTCGGCACCATACGGTAAGGTGCCTTGGAGATCGGGTTAGTTTCGGGAATCAATTCAATCTCGAACTCAATTTCTCTATCAGGTGGTAATCCTGGGAGGTCATCAGGGAATACCTCCCGATGGTCGCATACCACTCTGACATCTTCTAGCTTCGGGTTCTTTGCTGATACAGTATCAACCACATGTGCTAGAAATCCAGTGCATCCATTTCCTAACATTTTTCGGGCTTTCAGCGCTGATAAAAATTTCCTTGTTCCTTTCTTTGGCTCCCCGATGAACTCAAATGAGACCTCTGCTTCGGGTCGGAAGATCACCCTCCGTTTACGGCACTCAATTGAAGTGCCGTACTTGTGCAGAAAATCCATGCCCAATATAACATCATAGTCTCGCATGTCCAGAACTATCAGGTCACAATAGAGTTCCCTGTCTGCGAATCTAATTAGTGCGGCGCGCAGAATATGGGTGGATGGCATCACTTCTCCCGAAGGTAACGTTGTTAAGAATTTATAGTCCAAAACTTGGGGATGCCTATCTATCTTTCTTGTGAAAGGCGTAGAGATGAACGAATGGGTTGCCCCAGTGTCAAATAATACAGTAGCATACTGACTAAAAATAAATATCTGACCTGTGACAACCGTCGAGGCACTCGCTACATCTTCTCTGGTGAGGGAGAACACCCTGGCATTTGTCCCAATGGGTGAGGCTTCCAGTCTCCCTTGGCTAATCTGAGGACCCTCTATCGTAGCCTGCATCTAGTGAAGCTATGGAGGAGCTCCTGCATCGGACATACTTGTTGAGGAGGTGCTCAACTCGGGTAGGCGAGCCTGAGCTATGTGCCCCTCCAGTCCACAGTTGTAACACTTTCTCGTGCCCTGACGACACTCCCCCGGATGCTTCTTCCCACATGTAGGACAGTCAGGATACCCAATTTGGCTGTTTCCTGGGCCCCCTTTTAAGCCATTCCACTATTTCTTCTTGCCACTCCGGTCCGTGCCTTATTCTGCTGACTGATGTTGTTCAGGTAGTGCTCAGTGATCAGGGCACTACTGAATAGCTCTTCGGTGGTCTGGGGTCGATTGACTCCGTCGGTCACATTTAGGGCTATCTCCGGTCACAACATTTTCAGCAGGAGTCTGATCCTCTCCCTTTCAGTATCGACTAATTCTGGGCAGAGACGTGCCAGTCGATTGAACCTCTTCATAGCTTCACTGACTGATAGGTCGCCTTGTCGGAACTCGAGGAACTCATCGTAGTGCTTATTTGTGATCCGTCTCTGAAAGAACTCCTCGAAGAACTCAGATTCAAAGTCTGTCCACCTCATTTGATTTACTTGTCTCTTTGCTTTGACTCTCTCCCACCACATCCTCGCATCTCCAGAAAGACAGAATGAGGCACATTTGATCTTTTCATGCTCGGGCCAATCCAGCAGCTCCACGATGCTCTCCACTATTTTGAACCAGGCTTGGGCATCCCATGGTTCACTGGCACAAGAGAAATTTTCTGGTTTCAGCCTCTGCCACTGAATCAGATAGGCTTCGGGTCGGACCCCGGTGGTAGCATTGATTAGTGGTGCTTGCACCATAGTGGTCGAGTTAGGAGTTACGTTCTGCATCTCTGGTGTGGTGCTAGGGTTCCATTGTTGATTCATGAGAGTATTGATAACCTTGTTCTCGCGACCGACTGTGAGCTTCAGAACCACATGCATCAAATCTGGTGGGGGTGCCGATTCATTCCCTCTATTACTACGTCTCCCGTTCATGTTATCTAGAGATAATAAATAATTAAGGTATTATTAAAATTTCTAGGTTAGAGACCTGTTTTCGTCATATAAAGCATGGTAAGGTATCACTACTATCTAGGTCACAAGCAAGGTTCCATTCTACTAAACATGATGAAGTATTATTTCTATCTAAATCACAAGTGCGATTCCATTTTACTAAAACATGATGAGGTATTATTTCTATCTAAATAGAATACATTCTTCATTATAAAAGAAACTTAGGTATGCATAAAGTTACTTACTTGGAAATAGCAGGATGGAGGCTTGATGTGTGATAGTGGAAAGGTGAACCCGCTCTGATACCAACCTGTAACGCCCACCCTTATCTGCTCTCAGGGCGGCGCTACTTTTTTTTTCTTATATCATAACGTATAGGGGTCATTTCACAATCTACATACTTAGACATGTTATCATGACATAAACCATCTTTCATGCATGCATCACATATCATATTCATAATTAGCATGTTCCATATCTTATCTCATTTTATCACATGCATAACATAAAGATCCATTCAGGAGTTCTAGCATATCAAACTTTTATAAGTAATTGAACAGTAAAATGACTAAGCGACATTCAACATGGTACTAATAAATCTCAAGTCTTATAAGCGGAAGCAAATGTCTTAAGGTGTTCACTGAGCATATAAATATAAGCAGATAGTAATAGGGTCTTTTTCCACCATGCCACTATCACACCCACTTGGCCCCTCCTGCTACTTCCTCTTAGTTCATGTTTCCTTTATCTGCAGTATATGGACAACATAAACTATAAGCATATAGCTTAGTAAGATTCTTGCCTACTCACAAAAGCCACAAACTTCATCAAACAATTAGAAAACAGGAGCATACTAGCATAAATAGCTTAAGTATTTCATAACAACACTATTCATCAACACACCAACGTAATGAAAACATAAGCATAACATACAATTTACATAAGCATGCTAAACATAATTAAATCTAAGCAGGGCATAAATTTAAACATAAGCATTCCTGACATCATCAACCCTAAACATGCATAAAGGACATAATCATAAGCATTCTTAAACTTAACCATAAGCATTCATAACTCCCTCAATTCTAACATGCATAAAGGTCATAATCATAAGCATTCTTAAAATTAACCATAAGCATTCGTAATTTCATAAATCATAGACAAGCATCAAGGACATAATCATAAGCATTCTTAAACTTAACCATAAGCATTCGTAATTTCATAAATCATAGACAAGCATCAAGGACATAATCATAAGCATTCTTAGACTTAACCATAAGCATTCGTAATTTCATAAATCATAGACAAGCATCAAGGACATAATCATAAGCATTCTTAAACTTAACCATAAGCATTCGTAATTTCATAAATTATAGACAAGCATCAAGGACATAATCATAAGCATTCTTAAACTTGAACATAAGCATTCATAATATCATAAATCATAGACCAGCATCAAGGACCTAATCATAAGCATTCTTAAACTTGAACATAGTAAAAGTCCTTTCTTTTCAAAACATATACATATAGGTACTTCAACATAATCATAACTTGAATGGGGGGGCCCAGGTTAAGTACCACATAATGCGCGTTCCCTAATAGGCTGGGGTAGCGAGCCACCAGACCTACTAGAGCAAGACCTCTTACGTCTTACCAGGGCAAGACCTCTTACGTCTTCTTATGTCCCTTTGGATTTGATTAACGACCACCTGACGGGTCGGGTACTTAACCTCTTACAAAGTAAAATACTTAATTCTTTTCTTTCTTGTCATATCATAAGGAATGCTCTTAATCCCCCACATAAAAGGGAAGCATCTCCGTCTTATCTTATCATAAGGAGAGCTCTTAATCCCTACTTGAAAGGGAAGCATCTCCATCTTATCTTATCATAAGGAGAGCTCTTAATCCCTACTTGAAAGGGAAGCGTCTCTTAGACATGTCATAACATATATGCATTCATAACGTAAGAATACCCTAAAGGGGTCTTAAAGCATAATCATGTTCATTACATAAGCATATTTCATGACATATAAAAATCATCAACTTGTTCATCACATAGGCATATTTCATGACATAGGAAAAATCATAAACATGTTCATCTCCTAGGCATAATTCATGGTATATTAAAATCATAAACATATTCATCACATAGGCATAATTCATGGTATATTAAAATCATGAACATTTTCATCATATAGGCATAATTCATGGCATATTAAAATCATAATCATGTTCATCACATAAGCATAATTCATGACATATGAAAACCATAAACATGTTCATCACATAGGCATATTCCATGACATATGAAAATCATAAACATATTCATCACATAGGCATACAACATATCCTAATTTCCTAAGGGGTGTTTTCATGCAACCCTAGCCCAAAAACATGGTTGGCCGAAACATGTAGGGCACAAAACTTGGATTTTTGTCACCTAAAAATTCCTACATGAAGCATACAACCTATACAAGTTTCCTTAGTAGCATTTTCATGAAACCCTAGCCCAAAAACATGGTTGGCCGAAACATGTAGGGCACAAAACATAGATTTTTGTCACCTAAAAATTTCTACATGAAGCATACAACCTATACAAGTTTCCTTAGTAGCATTTTCATGAAACCCTGGCCCAAAAACATGGTTGGCCGAAACATGTAGGGCACAAAACATAGATTTTTGTTCACCTAAAAATTCCTACATGAAGCATACAACCTATACAAGTTTTCTTAGTAGCATTTTCATGAAACCCTAGCCCAAAAACATGGTTGGTCGAAACATGTAGGGCACAAAACATAGATTTTTGGTCACCTAAAAATTCCTACATGAAGCATACAACCTATACAAGTTTCCTTAGTAGCATTTTCATGAAACCCTAGCCCAAAAACATGGTTGGCTGAAACATGTAGGGCACAAAACATAGATTTTTGTCACCTAAAAATTCATACATGAAGCATACAACCTATACATGTTTCCTTAGTAGCATTTTCATGAAACCCTATCCCAAAAACATGGTTGGCCGAAACATGTGGGGCACAAAACTTTATATTTCTTTCATGTAACATGTCCTACAAAAACTAATATGCTGCAGGTGAGGAAATCTTACATCCTTTGCTTGCTTTTAGTTGGTAGATGATCTAATGGAAGCTAAAAAAACTAGCCTTCTCCTTGCTTGGATGGGGTTCGGCCAAAGGGTGAAAATGGAGAGGGGGAGGAAGGGATTTCGGTGAGGAAGAAGAAGAGAAGAAGAGAAAGTGAATTGTGTAACTCATGCCCCTTCATTCCCCCTATTTATTCACTTGAAGAGTCCCTTGATCTCCTTTACACTTAACCATAATTTCCCCTATTCCTCTAATGATAAAATCCTATTGGGCTTTTGGTTAGTGGGTGCATCTATAGGGCTTGGCTATCTCTAGAGGTTTGGGGTTCAATTCCTAGGCCTTGCATCTCTTTTTGGCTTATTTTCTTTTATTTTCGAAAAGGCCCACATAAAGCCCATCATCGTAAAACCAAAAATTCTCGTAAAATTACTAGAAATTTTACGGGCATTACAGACACGGTCGACCATGTGAATCTCACACACTCGTGCCTATTCTAGAGGGCAGATTTGTTGGAGGATTGGTGGCTGGCTAGAGGGGGGTGAATAGCCTCTTATCGTTGATGGTGGAGATCGTTTGTTGATTGCTCATCTACAAGCTCGTTAGCATAGCAGAAATGTAATGCTGACAAAAGATTAAAACAATTAAGCTAAAGCAATAGAAAAGGAAGCACAAACGCTAACACAATTGCCTAATGTGGTTCACGACCCTTGCCGCTAATCCACGACACGATTCGTTCCAAGGTGAATCACTCCTTAACCAATCACTATTCTCTCCTTTGCACCAAGCAAGGTGGAGGTAAACCTTTTCTTTACAAGAATCACTCCTCTTACAATATGATTGAAATAAGCTCAAGAAAGAGGATTGAAAATGCGTTGGGCACTTGGGAGATGTTTAGAGGTTAAGCATTAACCATCCCAAGTCACCCAAGGCCCCTTCTTATAGAGAAGAAGTCATTCTTCCTGTTGGGAACCGAGCAGTCAGCTGATGCAGTCATCAGTCAACTACTGCTAGAGCCGTTGCCTTGCAACGACTTCATCCACATTGAATTCCAACCAACAGCTCCCACATCAGTCGACTGATGGACCCAACAATCGAGTGGTCGACGAGATCACTCGACTTCCAAACGTTCTGTGCCCAAAACCCTCACCATCAGTCGAATGATCTTCCCTTCAGTCAATTGATGCTATCGTCAGTCGACGGCCATCCCTTGGTAGTCGACTGTTCAACCAAAACCAGCCCAGTCGAACACCGGTCGAGTCCAATCGACCTAGAACAGTTGACTGCCATCTATGGTAGTCCACTGGTGTCGGGTAAAACCTTAAACTAACCTTTGGTTGAGCCTCTGACACTTGACTTAGCCATTCGGACAAGTTCACGAATGAGCTACCCCATCCCAGGTTACAATCACTCACTCTCATCTTCCCTTGGAGTCCCTCGCCTTGAAGTTCTCTTCGTCCGGCCACGTCCCTCGGATGCCTCAAGCGCATGGCTTCGCATTCCATCCTTCGCGTCTTGCCCTGAAGTCTACTTCCTTTGGCTTCATTCCAATGATCCTCGTCCGGCGATCCCTCGGATGCACCAAGTGCACGACTTCTGCACTCAAAGACTAAGTCATGAGATGGTTAATCTTGCCAATGCTTTGTCAAGCCATCCATGTGCGAATTACTAAGTCCTGCACGACTTCAATGCACATATCAAATCCATAATCAACCTAACTTAAATCCTATTCCACACACATCAAAACCAATTGGCCTAACAAGATTTAGAGCTTGATTTCTAGCCTCCCACATGGTCGACCATGTTGATTCCACACGACCGTGTGGCGACAGCGTGACTTATGCAACTTCGAGTTTGGAAGAAAAATAAGGAAAGTCAGCTTCACTCCTATAAAAGGGAAGGCATGTCTAACCCTAGTGGGGGAGGCTCGATGGCTAGGATGGCAAACAGGTGCCCTAAGAAGCACCGGAGGCTCCCAATGGGGAGGAAGGAAGCAGCTCAAAGACCTAAATCGACACTCCAACACCTTGAAGAGCAACCAAGACCTCACATTAGATCCAACAGAGCATATTATTTCTCTTCTTAATTCTATTTGGATTGTAATGATTTATAAAAAGATGTCTTGTGTTTGTTCTTCCTTGTTCATGGAGTAGATACTTTGATTCTGGGATTAGGGAGTAACTTGTGTAAGTTGGACATGCTAGTCCAAATATTTATTCATTGCTTTTGAGTTATATTTTGAATTTATGTTGTTTAGATCAATGAAAGTTATATCTTGATTCTATTTTTACTATACATAGTCGATATAAGGGTAGAAAACCTTTGTATCGAAATCTAGGAGAACCAAGGAGGAACTTTTCTGGCATCCTCCATTCCATAACCATAGAAAGTAGATTGTGAAAGAGTAGGATATTAAATATGATCCACCTATTCATATGGATCAATAAGACATCATAGATCCCCAAGAACCTATCCCAGTAGAAGGCCTAAAGTAAGAGACATCAACTCTAGAAGGGTTGTGGGACCTGAATGATAGGGGGCTTCCAAAGATATCAACCCCCTGAGCTCTAACGATCTAAGAAGGAAAACATGGCTAGGAATAGGTAGTTCCCAGTAGAAGCAAAAGTTCATCAAAATTACACACGATGATCCTCCCACAAGATCATAATAAGAGATCCTAGAAGTATTAAATTGATAGCATGTTCAATAATGCATAAGTGAAACAGAAATCCTTGAATCCTTTAAGCAAACTTGAGCTCCCTTTGCTTTCTCCAAGTGACATTGTACCTGAGCTAGTGTTAGTAATATATGAGAGATTTCCTAAGGCAATTGCCTTATGTTTGGACCATTTATATGATAAATGAAGATTCACTATTTGAGTATACATGTTTTCATGTATTTGATTAGATCTTAAACTCATTTACTGAATGTCCACGATACGATTCACAACATGAGAGAATTTGTGATTGGATCACAACTAGTGAGTATCTCTACATGTGTAATTGTGATGTATCGAAATTATCCCTAGTCGATGAATTGATGGATTTGGACACCATTGATTCTGTCGAGACTAGCACGAGGTATACTCCTTGGTGTATCCAAGCAGCTGATTCTCACTGGCTAGAGACATTGTGATGTCCGGAGTTAATCGTGGATGCTAGTTATGGTAACTAGTTCATTGGAGTGACTAGCCATAAGACTTCATATGGTTCTATGCATATATAGATATGTAAATGAAGTTCTTACTGTAGCTTAAGTGTGATGTTCCTTTGACTTGTGGTATTCAAGTCATCTTGATCATAAAGACTTATGCTTTGACATCTTAAGCAAGCATCTCTAAGGTGATGTGGACCCGGGATGATTGGGTATAAGTCGAAGTGATCGAAGGTGTTTGAATAACCTATAAAGGATTCACCACTCCTTGCAAGGAGATGTATACCCATGGTATCTCATCGGATTGTTACTAAAGTCTTTTGCCAAAGCATTACATGTTTAGAGTAAGGTACTCTTCGATACATGTGCAGCAACTAGAATCCGTAGGAAGAGGAAATGATACTTGGGCTAGGTGTGACGTAGTCAACCTAGTGGGGACTGACACTATAGACCATGTCTTGAACCAAGTGGGTATAAGATGAGTGAATGGAATGGGGCACGATTCATTCGAGCTGCTGAAGGGTTTCAGAAATAGTTCTGGATCAACCGTTGATCTTTTCGGTTAATTGGGGATCATGATGTACTACTAGGTGCCACTCATGATCGTTCTATAATTAATGGTTAATTATAGACGGCCAACATAAACCGAGAACCTATTTGGTCACACGTACAACGAGCGTAATCTGAAGGATTTAAAATGAGCTTGAGAATGAGATTCTCAGACCGAGAAAAATTAGGTTTGGTTGGACCAAACAAGGAGCGAGCATGAAATCGTTTCAGTCGTAATGGAAGCGTGGATGGGCCGTGTCTTATGAAGACATGATGGATGAACCAAATTGGTTTGGTTCTAATCCAATGGTGGAGAATAAACAAAAGGGGTTTGGTTTGTTTTAAACGAATGAACCAAAGTTGGTTCGGTTCGTTTTAACTTAAAATAGACCAAATCGGTTTGGTTTATTTTAACTTAAATTAATGGAGCGGGTTAATGGGCTTTTTGGTTATGATCCGATAACCATTAGGAGAATTTTTTCTCTATAAAATAGGGCTTAAGGGTTTTGTGAAGACCTAATCCAAGCAATCCCTAGTTGCCGCCCACCCCTCCTCTCCTCTAGTGGTCGGCGCCAAACCTTACTGCCGCCCAGCTTTGTGCCGCCGTCCAAGCTTGTTTCCGGCGTCCAAGCTTCAGCCGGCGATCCTCCGGCGACCCTTCGGTGATCTTCTTTAGGTCCAGCGAAAAGGTGAGCATCTAGCTTCCTTATTTGGCCGGCCCTATTCCTCCACCAAAGTTGTCTAGTTTTTCTGGACAGCTTGTTTATTCGTGTTGGAGCGTCGTTTGGACGACATTCGGAGGTCCGACAACGTCTTCCTTGCCGTCTTTGACATGAGGCTAGTGACTCGTATGAAGACGAGGCTCGTGACTTTGTGAATTCATCCCGAAGATTCTCGGCATGGATACGGATAGAGGTGATTCTAGCGAGGATCGTTCCGGTTGATGCTTTTCCCGCTACACGTGATACGTCAGGTATACATAGTATAAATTTCCTTTTATTACAAAATTTGAATTTATAGTTATGTCTACACATGTTGTACTATGCATGCGTGTGGTGTTTGTGTTGTAATAAATTAGATTTATTATTTTATTCCTTCCGTTGTGCACATGTTTACGAAACATGTTCGAACACACACTCGCCGCGGTGCCGGAAACCCAACAGTGGTATCATAGCCCAGGATGTGTTTCGACATAATCATAAAATTGTTTTGCGATAGTCATAATGGTATTTCTGGAAATTTTCTACTTTTCGAAAGGTAGAAGTATTTATGGAAATTTTTTAATTTGGGAAAGTCTAGAAGTATTTATGGAAATCTTCAACTTTTGGAAAGTTGGAAGTATTTATGGAAATTGATATTTTCCATAAATAAAATATTTGATTAGATTTGGAAATTTGTTTCCTAATTTAATCATGATTTGATTTGGAAAATCAAATCTTAAAATTATTTTATTTCCATAAGTAGTTTTGATGATTTAGGAAATTGGTTTCCTAAATTGACTTTCCTTAATCAACACTTTCCACAAATAAAATATGTGATTAGATTTAGAAATTTGTTTCCTAATTTAATCATGATTTGATTTGGAGAATCAAATCTTAAACATATTTTATTTCCATAAATAGTTATGACATATAAGAAAATTTTGTACATGTCATAATTGTATGTCATGTAATTGCATTAGATGCATATCATTATATCATGCGTGTCGTGACATATAGATGTATGCCATGTATATCATGTCATGTAGATAATAGTTATTTACATGCAAAGAGGATGAGACATAAAAACCTTTACTCAATATTAAAGCCTACACCTTCCATTAATATGGTTAGAACCAGAGTTTCGTTTCTTGTTTGGGTTGTTGGACTCTCTCCAAGCCCGGCTCGAACCCGAACATCTTCAAACCATGGAATAGTTTAATACTAATATGGTATGAGTCAGAGGTCAATCATTAGCTTTGGTTGTTGGACTCTCTCCAAGCCGGGCTAATTGGTTAAATGCGCTCTAACCATATTAAAACTATTTCTCGATTAATGGGTTGGCTTTAACCTGGAGCATCGGCTTGTTGGACTCTCTCCAAGGTCGATGTGAAGGGAGGTGAAGTTGGGTGCTATGCATATGATGCATACTTGTTAATGTGTTAACAATCCGATGTATGTGTGAACATTCAATAAGTTGATAGCACATTGTGATAGTTGCATATATGTGATATGCAATCGGTATATTTGATACCTACCATCGTAGTTATGAATGGCTTGTTGGACTCTCTCCAAGGTTGTTCATATCTATGTTGGATATCAGCCCATTCGGAGATGGACCTACGATCTCCTGAAGTGATTTTGGATTTTTGAAATTCGAAAAATGAATGGGATTAATGAATGTATATTGATGCATTTTAAAATCATTTTCTCATATATGCTCGTTTTGTATTTCTAAGTTAATCTATTGATCATGATGTCTTTGAATTTGCGTTCCATTTTGGATTCGAATAAATTGACTAGGCCGAACTTCTTGGACTGACTTAGAAACTTGAGAATTGTTCTCGAGGTTGAAAAGCTTGCAAATGTCCTCGAAGCGCCTCTTCCCACCCGTCCTAGTGACAATGCAACTCTGGACCAATTGTTGGCCTATCAGAAACATGTGACTGATTCTGAAATGCCGAGTTGCATCATGCTAGCCACAATGGTACCTAAGCTGCGGAAGCAGCATGAGCATATGGATGCTCATACCATAGTCTTTCATCTTTATAAGTTAGTTGATGAGAAAGTGATATTCAAAAGGTTCGAAGTCTCCAAGCTCCTCTTCACCTCTGAGATGCAAGAAGGTTCATCAGTGATACTGCACAACATGCTGAAGACTGTGGAGTCTTCTGTGAAGCATGAGCAGGGGACGGTGCTGTAAGTTGATTCCTCGAAGAAAGGTTCTAAGAGGAAGTCAAAGGAATAGCAAAAGGGGAAGAAAAAGGCTAAAAGGCAGAACCAGCTCAAAAGGGAACTTGCCATCATCATGGCAAGGAGGGCCATTGGCGAAGAAATTGCAAGATTTATCTTGAGTTCGTGAAGAAGAATAAGGCATCGGATGCCCCATCTTCTTCAGATATCTTCGTTATCGATTGTCATTCTATTTCCTCAAACACTTGGGTATTGGATACTGGGTGTGGCTCACATATATGTAATGACATACATGGGCTAAGGAATAGAAGAAGACTCGTCAAGGGAGAGTCAAATTTACGTGTTGGGAATGGAGCAAAGGTTGCTGCACTCGCCATCAGAACGTATTTGTTGAAACTCTCTGCAGGACTTGTCTTAGAACTGGACAATTGCTTTTATGTTCCTTCGTTGATAAAGAACATCATTTCTATTTCTTGTTTAAATAGAAATGGGTACCATTTGACTTTTAGTAACAATTGATGTTACATAACATTGAATGGAGTTCTTTATGGGACTAGAACTTTAAGCAATGGTATTTATACGTTGGACGTATCCAGTGACGTTTTCAATATCAAAGCGAGCAACAAGCGTGCTCGAAAGGATAATCAATTAGACTCCTACATGTGGCATTGTCATCTTGGCCATGCAAGCAAGAAACGCATGTCCGAATTACACCGATGTGGAATTCTAGAATCGTTTGAATTGGATTCATACGATACATGCGAATCATGCTTAAAAGGCAAGATGACTAAGTTACCTTTTACAGGAAAAGGTGAACAAGTGGGAGAGTTACTAGGTCTAATACATACTGATGTATGTGGACCTATGTCAACTCAATCTTTAGGAGGCTATAGCTACTTCATTACCTTCACTGATGATCCCTCACGGTTTGGGTATGTGTTCTTGATAAAACACAAGTCTGAAGCCTTTGAAAGGTTCAAAGAATTCAGAAATGAAGTAGAGAAACAACATGACAAGAGTATTAAAATACTTCGATCGGATCGAGGTGGTGAATACTTAAGTCAAGAGTTTCTTGATTATCTAAGAGACAATGGTATATTGTCTCAATGGACTCCGCCATATACACCACAGCATGATGGTGTATCTGAGAGGTATAACCGGACCTTGTTGGACATGGTCAGGTCAATGATGAATCATGCGAATATTCCCAAGTCCTTTTGGGACTATGCACTTCAGACAGCTGTTTACTTGTTAAACAGAATGCTAACCAAGGTAGTCTCCACTACTCCATATGAGATATGGAATAGTAAGAAACCTCATGTATCTTACTTAAAGATATGGGGTTGTCCTGCTTATGTGAAGCGGACTGTATCAGACAAATTGGATGCTAAGTCTGATAAATATCTATTTATTGGATACCCTAAGGAAACAAGGGGTTACCAATTCTATCATCCTGTGGAACAAAAGGTATTTGTTTCAAGGCATGTTGTATTTCTAGAGAAAGAGTTTCTCTTGCAAGAAAAAGTGGGAGTGTCGTCGAGCTTGAGGAGGCTCGAGAGACACAAATAGACATTGATGAGATACCTGGTGAAGCACAACAGCCGATAACTCATAGTGATGAGCAATCGGCTGGACCTATTGAAACACCACATCTTCATAGATCTGGTAGAACACGCAACATTCCTGAGAGATATGGATTTCTCGTAAGTGAATCGAACGATGTGTTACTCATTGATGATGAGGAGCCTACCAGTTATGAAGAAGTGTTGACAAGTTCAGAAAGGGATAAGTGGCTTGATGCCATGAAGTCGGAAATGGATTCCATGTATAAAAACCAAGTTTGGAACTTGGTTGACCCACCTGAAGGCATCAAGCCTATAGGGTGCAAGTGGGTTTTCAAGAAGAAAATCGACATGGATGGTAATGTGATTACCTATAAGGCTAGATTAGTGACAAAAGGATATCGTCAAAAACAAGGTGTTGATTATGACGAAACCTATTCGCCTGTAGCTATGCTTAAATCCATTCGGATGCTCCTGGCCATAGCGGCTCATTATGATAATGAGATATGGCAGATGGATGTGAAAACAGTTTTCCTTAATGGAAACCTGTTCGAGGACGTGTATATGATATAGCCTGAGGGTTTCACATCGGTTGATAAAACCAAGGTATGCAAATTGCGACGGTCCATATATGGATTGAAGAAAGCATCCAGGAGCTGGAATATCTGTTTTGATGAGACAATCAAAAAGTTTGATTTCTCACAAAATCCAGCTGAACCTTGTGTGTACAAGAAGGTTAGTGGGAGTGCAGTCGTGTTGCTAGTATTGTATGTCGATGACATATTACTTATAGGAGACGATGTTTCAGTCTTACAGTCAGTTAAGATTTGGTTATCCAAGACATTCTCCATGAAAGACCTGGGAGAAGCAACCTACATCCTCGGGATTAAGATCTATGAGATAGATCGAAACGGTTGTTTGGTCTTTCACAGTCTACATATATAGACCGAGTGCTAAAGAGGTTTAGCATGTCGGAATCCAAGAAAGGTTTCCTACCCATCAGGCATGGGATACACCTTTTGAAGTCTATGTGTCCGCGCACAGAAGACAAGAGGATTTGCATGAGTAAGATTCCCTATGCATCCGCAATAGGATCTATCATGTATGCTATGTTAAGTATGAGGCCCGATGTATCGTATGCTCTGAGTGTCACGAGTACATACCAGTCTAATCCAGGAATGGATCATTGGGTGGCTGTTAAGACAATCCTTAAGTACTTAAGAAGAACTAAGGATGTGTTCCTAATATATGGAGAAGGGGACATGGTGATACGCGGGTATACAGATGCCAGCTTCCAGACAGACAAGGATGATTCTAGGTCTCTGTCTGGATACGTGTTCACCTTGAATGGGGGTGCAGTGAGTTGGAAAAATTCCAAACAAGACACTGTAGCGGATTCTACCACTGAGGCAGAATACATTGCAGCTTCGGAAGCAGCAAATGAAGCGGTTTGGATCAAGAAGTTCATTTATGAACTTGGTGTGATTCCAGCCATTGTTGAAGTAATACCGGTCTACTGCGACAACAATGAAGCAATTGCATAGGCGAAAGAGCCAAGGTCTCATCAACGATCCAAACATGTGCTTCGCCGCTATCATCTGATCAGAGAGATCATCAGTAGGAAGGAAATACAAATTGAGAAAATCCCCACTGAAAGGAACTTAGCGGATCCTTTGGCTAAGGCATTACCTCAAAGTAAGTTTGAGGGTCATGTTAGAGCATATGGTATTGGATACGGTAGTGATTGACATTAGGCCAAGTGGGAGTTTGTTAGTAATATATGAGAGATGTCCTAAGGCAATCACCTTATGTTTGAACCATTTATATGATAAATGAAGATTCACTATTTGAGTATACATGTTTTCATGTACTGAATGTCCACGATATGATTCACAGCATGAGAGAATTTGTGATTGGATCACAACTAGTGAGTATCTCTACATGTGTAATTGTGATGTATCGAAATTATCCCTAGTCGATGAATTGATGGATTTGGACACCATTGATTCTGTCGAGACTAGCACGAGGTATACTCCTTGGTGTATCCAAGCAGTTGATTCTCACTGGTTGGAGATATTGTGATGTCCGGAGTTAATCGTGGATGCTAGTTATGGTAACTAGTTCATTGGAGTGACCAGCCGTAAGACTTCATATGGTTCTCTGCATATATAGATATGTCAATGAAGTTCTTACTGCATCTTAAGTGCGATGTTCCTTTGACTTGCGGTATTCAAGTCATCTTGATCATAAAGACTTATGCTTTGACATCTTAAGCAAGCATCTCTGAGGAGATGTGGACCCGGGATGATTGGGTATAAGTCGAAGTGATCGAAGGTGTTTGAATAGCCTATAATGGATTCACCACTCCTTGCGAGGAGATGTATACCCATGGTCTCTCGTCAGATTGTTACTAAAGTCTTTGGCCAAAGCATTACATGTTTAGAGTAAGGTACTCTTCGATACATGTGCAGTAACTAGAATCCGTAGGACGAGGAAATGATACTTTGGCTAGGTGTGACATAGTCAACCTAGTGGAGACTGACACTATAGACTATGTCCTGAACCAAGTGGGTATAAGATGAGTGAAGGGAATGGGGCACGATTCATTCGAGCTGTTGAAGGGTTTCAGAAATAGTTCTGGATCAACCGTTGATCTTTTCGGTTAATTGGGGATCATGATGTACTACTAGGTGCCACTCATGATCGTTCTATAATTAATGGTTAATTATAGACGGCCAACATAAACCGAGAACCTATTTGGTCACACGCACAACGAGCGTAATCCGAAGGATTTAAAATGAGCTTGAGAATGAGATTCTCAGACCGAGAGAAACTAGGTTTGGTTGGACCAAACAAGGAGCGAGCATGAAATCGTTTCAGTCGCAATGGAAGCGTGGATGGGCCGTGTCTTATGAAGAAATGATGGATGAACCAAATTGGATTGGTTCTAATACAATGGTGGAGAATAAACCAAAGGGGTTTGGTTTGTTTTAAACGAATGAACCAAAGTTGGTTCGGTTCGTTTTAACTTAAAATAGACCAAATTGGTTTGGTTTATTTTAACTTAAATTAATGGAGCGGGCTAATGGGATTTTTGGTTATGATCCATTAACCATTAGGAGAATTTGTTCTCTATAAAATAGGGCTTAAGGGTTTTGTGAAGACCTAATCCAAGCAATCCCTAGTTGCCGCCCCCCCCCCCCCTCCTCTCCTCTAGTGGTCTGCGCCCAACCCTAGCCGCCGCCCAGCTTTGTGCCGCCGTCCAATCTTGTTTCCGGCGTCCAAGCTTCAGCCGGCGATCCTCTGGAGACCCTCCGGTGATCTTCTTTGGGTCCGGCGACAAGGTGAGTATCTAGCTTCCTTATTTGGCCGGCCCTATTCCTCCACCAAAGCTGTCCAGTTTTTCTGGACAGCTTATTTATTTCGTGTCAGAGCATCGTTTGGACGACGTTCGGAGGTCCGACAGCGGCTTCCTTGCCAGGGATTCGATGTCCGGTAATCCTCATAGGTGGAGGATGAAGGATTCATCAAACGGTTAACGAATACCTCTCCGGAGAAGCGTGTTTTTTAGGACTTGTTTTGAATCCGAATTTTGATTCAGATTGTGATCTTCTCTCGATCACATCATCTTCGACACGAGGCTAGTGACTCGTACGAAGACGAGGCTCGTGACTTTGTGAATTCATCCCGAAGATACTCAGCGTGGATATGGATAGAGGCGATTCTATCGAGGATCATTCTGGTTGATGTCTTTCCCGCTACACGTGATACGTCAGGTATACGTAGTATAAATTTCTTTTTATTGCAAAATTTGAATTTACAGTTATGTCTACACATGTTGTACTATGCATGAATGCGGTGTGTGTGTTGTAATAAATTAGATTTATTAATTTATTCCTTCCGCTGTGCACATGTTTACGAAACATGTTCGAACACACACTCGCCGCGGTGCCGGAAACCCAACTGCTAGGACTGACATCGACCCTATTTCTGACTCGTAGGAGATTTACTCTGAACAAACAACATTCACTGGACACACGATACTCGAATCACAATCTCTGTGGGATCGATACATCAATTTATTACTTGACGACAACCGTCTACTTGCGAACGTTGAGCATGACTGTGCGCTTCAAGTCGTTGGCGGTATCGGCTAAAGATTTGGGGCCATTGTCGGAGGACTCGAAAGAATCATGTCGATGCCAGAAGTGTATTTGTCAGTCCTTCTTCTCCAATATTTACTCCTTCCCCTGATGACCTTCCTTCTCCCATTCCCTCTCCGCTCCATACTTCTTCATCATCGTTAGTAATATCCCTATCCGGCTTGTCAAACATTTCTGCCCCGGTTTCTTCCCTCTTGCTACTAGAGGAAACAATTCCTCTGCCCCTACCACAAAACCCTAACTCCCCTTTTTTCCCCTTTCTTTTTCCGAAGAAAATGCATTTCCCACAAACGACGCTAACTAATACGGTGAAGATTATTCTTCCTCAATCTTAAACGACCAAGGACGGGTTCTCTCCGACCGTAGTAGTAAATCTTTTGCCTCTCTCCTATTAAAGTTAACATAGGTCAGACAGTTGTTGGTTTCCTGGCTATGTCTCTCCAATGCTTAATTTAGAGCTTGTTGCAAGAAAGAGGAAGAAGCGGGAATGGAAGTAGTGAATGCAGTAGTAAAGAACAGTAGTTGTAAGAATGATCTGATCCCCCTTTTTTCTTCTCTGCATCCTATTTATATATCTTTTCTCCTCCTTCCCCACGTCCCCTCCCAGATGCTTTAGGGCAAGTTGTTGCATAACAAACTGTGAGGGTGACCGTCCACGTGGAAAGCCATGTCGATTAAGGTGATGATGTTGTTAGGCCATTAGAGATTTACTCCTATGAGGAATCTTTTTGTGGTGCCCATGAGGCATCTTTAATCTGTTACTAAAGATGGTGACGTGTATGAATGAAATCTAACAAACCATCAAGACAATATTTCATAAGGTCCCACCTTAACTGACTTATTATTCCTTTTTCTAATTTGCCTCTCTACTGGCTTCTTGAGTCAACCCTTCCCTAATTTGACACCCTATCTATTTCCTGAACCATTTCTTCACTTACTCGGCTCACTGCCACCTTCCCGAGTCATCTCCTTCCTAACTCAGCATTTTTCCTGCTTCCCGAGTTGCCTTCTTTTCCGCCCCAACACTCTGCCTATTTCCCGAGTCATTTCCTTCCTAACTCAGCACTCTGCCTACTTCTCGAGTCGCCTTCTTTCCAACCCCGACACTTTGTCTACTTCCCGAGGCATTTCCTTCCCGACTCAGCACTATACCTACTTCCTGAGTCACCTTCTTTCCCACCCCAAAACTGTGCCTGCTTTCAGATCCATTTCCTTTTCGACTCAGCACTTTGCTTGCTTCCCAAGTCGTTTCCTTCCCCACTCAGCACTCTGTCTACTTCTCAAGTGGCATTCTTTCCAACTCGGTACTCCCAACACTTACCCATATTATTGTAGTACCAATCACTATTGACTATATAAAGTCGAAAGATAATTAAGTGGAGCTGCTAGCCAAAGGGTTAAATCGAGAGTTAATTGCAAGCTCATCATGAAAGATGGGGTTGTTGCCGATAGAAATGTTGGTACAAAGGAAATCTAATCTATGCACACTAGAGATCGCAAGAACTAGGTTCAAAGGAACAACCTAACTGGAATAACAAAGATCACTATGGGGGCATGACCCAATGGAGCCATGAAAGGATGGAGGTTAAGCACACGACTTTTATTGGTTAGGAAGAATAGGGTGGAATACTCTTGATAGATCACCTATGTGAGAAAGAAGGGGGGTAATTTCAAAGAAAATTGAAAGAACAATTCTTAGACCTTCTCATAGAACCAAGTGTGTTCATGGATAAGAACGAACACACTTATGAGAATTGAACTACATCAATGAAAGTCCTGTCTGAAATGTGTCAATACCTACATGAATGGTCAAATAGTTCAAAGTCAATGCATCGCATCTACTAATCAACTAGGGAGCATACATATTCTCACAAGGGAAGGTTCAAAGGGTAAAATCTACCTATTTTATACTAGATTTAACTGCCAAAAGCTATCACATAATAGTTTCCATTCATGTGGGAGAATATTGAAAATTTGAATGGAAAATGATGATGGAAAGATGAAGTAGTCCCTCATATGGATATGGAGGCATCTATTTTCCCATCCTAATCATGTTTTGAGTAACTATTAAGAGCGTAACATATGCCTTATATTGATAATTAATGACATAATAAACAATTCGAGCGAAATGATAGATCTATTGCTAACATTTTAAAATCAAGCTTAAACAACTCAAGAGAAATGGCATATCTAAGGCTAACATTTCAAAATCAAGATTTTACTCTATCATTAATCAAAATCAGTGTCTACAACTTATATAAATAGTTTGTAACTTGAAAGGAAAAAAAAGAGATAATTGTGAGATTTTTCCCCGTTATATTGTATCCTTCAGGTGTTAATTCAATTTTCATAATCCATGCTTGATTGTGTCCAAGGTTCATGTCATTATATACTGGTAAACATAAATCCAACGACCCTCAAAAGAAACGGTTGGAGGCTAGAGGGAACGAATTTGTTTTAAGAAAATTGTGTAAATCAGAGGCATCGACAACAAACTCTACATCTCAATCAAACATCTTCTCTGACACGGCAATTCACTCAGTTAAGCAATTATTGAGCACCTTTGGTGCTTGGTAGCATGAACTACAACACCTGAGCACCTCAACGATAAGCTCAGTTTCTTTGTCGAACATCTTCTTTCACTCGCCTTGGCAGGTTCCCGAGCACCCTCAACGCTCCGTCATAGTCTACTTCCCAACTGAACAACATCCTTAGTGTTCAATCCTCGTGCACGACCATTCCCAAGCACCTTCGATGCTCGTTCTACACGAATTGCAATTCTCGACCACCCTCAGCACTCGGTCTGTTCGAACCGCGACTCCCGAGAACCTCTTGAGCTGGCCTTTACCCTCAGTCCTCAATGCTCGGCAGTGTCTTTACTCGATCATCAACACTTTGTGCTTAGCTCATTGGTGCTTAGTGTTTGGTGTTAAGCCCATTGGTACTCGATGCTTGACCAACTTCTCGACCCTGCATTAGGCCCGACTCGATAGTCTGCATGTTCTCATCCCCAACTCGGCAGGCAGTCTAGGTCTGCTATGTTCTCACTCTGCGGACTAAGCGGTAAAGCTATAGTATCGTCTCTACATATAAATCTTCAGACTTTCCTTGTGTCTCCAGCAAATTTATTTTGTAACAGTTGATGGTAATTAATCTCTTTATCTTCAATGAGCTGGTCGCATCTTTACAAGACTAATGCCTGAAACCATGCTTGGGTTAAAGCATTGACCACCTGAGTATGCTTCCCACATAATGGGATGTTTCCTTCAACATAGAACTCTGAATGTTAAAATATCTTCGTCAATATACAAATCAAATTTCTCATTTGTATATTCTTTAATATCTAAAATATTTTAATAAATACCTTCAAATATACAAAGTAGAACCCCGTAACAAAATTTATTTCTTCCTCTTAACTTCTATTCTTTTTAAGCCCTTTAATTTATTGAAAAAAATATTTATTTAGGGAGAACAACTTTTCTAACCTTTTAGTACACATTCCAGCAGGTGATCAAGTTGCTTGGCATAGTCAAGGTGTTTGAGGTTTTAGCATAAGTCGACTACCATTTAAGTCAACCCATGAGTTCAATATTGAGGAAGTTTTGTAACCTAAGCAATCGACTATTGGATGTTAGCAGTCGATTGATGTATCAATTGAGTGAAAGACTCAGCTGATGACACTATTGCAGTGAAAATAAAGTTTGGTGGGCAATCCAAGAACTCAATTGTTGCATCAACGATTGACTAATGGTAAAGATTAGATGAGTATTACTGATTGAGATGGAATTATTGGGCTGACAAATCAAAGAAACGTTCAACTACTAAGATAATAGCAATCAATTGATGAACCGAAACTCATGATGTTTAGGGTAGTCAATGTGCTGGGGGTTCTTGGAGTACTTGGGGTGTTCGAGGTTTTGGTAGAAGTCCATGTTGAAAATCGTGGCCTCCTCAAGCTCTATTCGACAATGCTTGACACCACGAGATGAGATCCTATGGGATGCATGTGTTATGGAAAATAAAATTTTGGCTACATCTCTTAAATCTCATGTCAGGCTCTCTTGTCTTTGACAATAGATTGTTGCATAAAAGACTAGGGTTAGAATAAAAGGAGGCATACCTTTGTGATCCTTTTAGATTTATAGAAATCATTAGCAAGACTAACGAGCCTTGCCTCTACCAGTATTTATGTGGGATCTTTGCAAGACAACCTCTCCAAATGCCACAAGCCTTCCTCTCCTATTAGTCTTAGCCAAAACGTGGAGAAGAAGAGAAGAAAAGAGGAGGAGCAAAACCCTAGAAAATCCATGAAAAACTCGCTGGAAAATCTCTTAATAGGGTTTCATCAAGAACTATATTTATAGGGTGTGAAAAACTTGCTAAAAATCGGAGAAGGTGAATTGTCAGAACAAAACATGGCCTAGTCATGCCTGGTGGCACAATCGTGTCGTGTTTGTCCACAGCTCACACGGTTGCCTCACGATCATGCCTTTCAAACATGCTCGGGTCATACCTTTTAGGCACGACCGTGTTTCTCAACACAGTAGGGTCGTGTTTTTCTATGGACATGTCAAACATGGCCAGAAACAAGCCCGTGTGATGGGCACACCCCGTGCCATTTTTGGCATGATTATGTCTCCCAGCATGGTTGAACTGTGTTTTATTGTAGATGTGTCCAACATGGTTAGAAACACGCTTGTGTATTCAAAGCACACCCATGCCTACACAAAGTCTCTATTTTTTTCTTGACAGAGCATTACATGACCATGCATGCACTGGCATGCCCATGTTAACCTCTTTGACTCCCATTTTGTGCCCTTTTAAGTCCAACCAAACAACCTCTTTATCTTTGAGAATCATATTCTCAAACTTATTTTACGTCTCTGTAGACGCCATTGTGCATGTGACCTAATACGTTCCCGGCTATGTTGGTCATTCATAACTAACCATTACTTATGGATAGATCATGAGTGACACCTAGAAGTACATCATGACCCCTCAATTGATTGGAAAGTCAATGTTAACTTCAGAAAAATTATGAATCCTTCAGCAGTTACAATTATTTGTGTCCATGTTCCTTTCACTCATCCTATACCCACTTGGTTCAGGACATGTCTATGGTGTTCGTTCCCACTCGGCTTACAATGTCATACCTAGCCTAAGTTTGTTCCTTATTCTATGGATTCAAGTTACTCTATACATGTGTCCAAGAAGACTATCTTCTTGACATGCGAGCTTTGGTCAAAGACTTCTGAGTAAGAATCCTGACGAGAGGCGAGTGTATACATCTTCTTTACATGAGTGGTGAATCCTCTGTGGGTTATTCAAACATCTTCGATCACTTTGACTTATACCCAATCAACCAAGAATGACACCTCCTATGGAGATTGTTGCGAAGAAGCAAAAATATAAGTTGTCATGGCTAAGATGACTTGAATACCTCAAGTCTATGGAGGCTTACACTCAAGCTACAATGAAACTTCATCGACATAAAGAACCATATGAAGTTTAATAGCAAGTCACTCCAATGAGCTAGTTACCCTTAACTAGCATGCACATGTTCACTCTCAATATCCCTATGTTTCTATTCAGTGAATAGTGAATGCTTGTATAAACCAAGGAGTATAACATGTGCTAGTGTCATAGAATTGATAATGTCCAATCTTATCAATTCATCGACTAGGGATAATTTTAATACTTACATAACTATACATGATGAGATACTCACTAATTATGATCCAATCATAATTTCTCTCATGTTATGTATCATATTGTGTAATTCAGTAAATGAGTTTAAGATCCAATCAAATACATAGAGAGTATACACTCAAATAGTAAATGTTATTAATAACAACTAAGGTGATTGCCTTAGGACATCTCTCTATAACAACATACTCCTATTTGGCCTACAATCAATCGCTTTGGTATCTAATACCATAAGCTTCTACATGTCTCTCAAATTTCTCTTGGGGAAGAGACTTAGTCAAGGGATCGGCTAGATTTCTTTTAGTGAGAATTTTCTCTATTTGTACATCTTTTCTACCTATGATCTTCCTAATCAAGTGATAGTGACGAAGTACGTGTTTGGACCATTGATGAGACATGGGTTCCTTCACAATTGCAATGTCGCCATTGTTGTCGCAGTACACTGGTAATGCTTCAACAATGCTCAAAATACCTCCAAGTTCAGAAATGAACTTCTTGATTGAAACTGCTTCCTTTGCTACTTTCGAAGTCATAATCTACTCTACCTTCATGGTAAAATCAGCAATGGTCTCTTGTTTGGAACTTTTCCAACTGATCTCACCTCCATTCAATGTAAATATTGATAACGATAAAATTGATGCACACCAAGTCCTCGACAATTGCACCAAAAACTTGATGTGTCATAACCGCAAGCGCACGGTCATCGTCAAGTAATAAAAATATTGATCCCAAAGGAACTGCATTGTTGAATACCGCTTTCGCTCATAGGGATGATTTAAACTCTATGATGAATCATAAAAGCCTCGAACAAGAAAGTCAACTTTCAGGGTATGACCTTGTTCGCAATATGGGAACCTGTCATGAGAACCCCAGCAGATCCGACCTTTGATTGTCAACAAACCCTAAAGTTGGTTAAGGAGGTTGGAGATATGGGTTCACCACTAAGTACATCCCCAGAGGTCAGGGTTCACTTTTAAAGTACATCCCCTTTTCTTAGATATGATCTTGGTGTGCCTTGCCTTGCCATGACCAGAGTCTACTCTATTGGGTTTCCCCGACACCGACATGGGTGTGTGTTCGAACATGTTTCGTAAACATGCACACATCGGAAGCAAAAATAATATGGTAATAAACTAATTTTATTACATCACACACACCACATAGATGCAGGAAACAACAAGTGTAGACATAATCGCATAATTAAAAATCTTGCAAAAAAGGAAACTTTATATCAAGGAATACTTGATGAATCACGTGTAGTGGGAATGACATCAACTGTAGCAACCCTCGCTAGCATCGCCTCTATCTATATCCACGCTGAGTATCTTCTGGATAGCTTCACAAGCTACGAGCCTCATCTTGAAGAGAGATACTAGTCTCGCATCGAAGACAATATGATTCGAGAGACGATCACAAAACAAGTTCCACGAACTTGTCTCCTCGGAATACCCGGCCTACCAAGTTGGTCGGCGGAAGCAAGATGGTCGGCTGGGTGCTGCTGGCTGGCAACTGGGTGTTACTGGCCGGCGGCTGGAGCTTGGGTGGCGGCAACCCTTGGAGTGGTCGGCACAAGAGAGGAGGAGAGTAGAGGAGGTGGCTAGGGATTTCCCAAAACTCTTTTTTCATCCCCGAAATATTTCTCCATCCTCTTATATATAGAACACATGTTCTTTGACCATTAAGAAACGTTAACGATCATTGGTTCACGACCAAAACCCGTTAACCCGCTCCAATAACTTAATTTAAAATATACCAAACCACGTTGGTCTATATTAAGTTAAAACAAACCAAACTAACTTTGGTTCATTCGTTTAAAACAAACCAAACCCCTTTGGTTTATTTTCCACCATTGGATTAGAACCAAACTTATTTGGTTCATCCATCATGTCTTCATAAGATTCGGCCCATCCATGCTTTTGATGCGACTGAAACAATTTCATGCTCTCTCCATGTTTGGTCCAACCAAACCAAGTCGCTCTCAATCTGAGAATCCCATTCTCAAACTCATTTTAAATCCTTCGGATAACACTCGTAGTGCGTATGACCAAATAGGTTAACGGTTTATGTTGGTCATCTATAATTAACCATTAATTAAAGAACGATCATGAGTGACACATAGTAGTACATCATGATCCCCAATTAACTGGAAAATCAACGAGTGATCCAAGAACATCTTCTGAAACCTTTCAGCAGCTACAGTGTATTGTGCCTCGTTCCCTTCACTCACCTTATACCCACTTGGTTTAGGACATGATCTATAGTGTCGGTCCCCACTAGGCTGACTACATCACACCTAGCCCAAGTATTTACATCCTCGTCCTGCGGATTCTAGTTACTACATATGTATCCAAGATTACCATACTCTAAACATGTAATGCTTTGGCCAAAGACTTTAGTAACAACCTAATGCGAGGTCATAGGGTATACATCTCCTTGCAAGGAGTGGTGAATCCTTTGTTGGCTACTCAAACACCATCGAGCACTTCGACTTATGCCCAATCATTCTGAGTCCACATCTCCTCGGAGATACTTACTTAAGATGTCAAAGCATAAGTCTCCATGACAAAGATTACTTGAATACCTCAAGTCGAAGGAATATCGCACTTAAGTTGTAGTAACGACTTCATTGACATATCTGTATATGCAGAGAACCATATGAATGTAGGGGATCGATCGGCCGGCTAAAGGGGGGTGAATAGCCCTCTTTCGTTGGATAATGGAATTTGCTCGTCTACACACAAGATTAGCGCAAGCGAAAAAACAAAACAAGACAAGCAAATAGAAATGACAAGAATACAAACGCTAACACAATATGTAACGTGGTTCACGGCTACGACGCTAATCCACGGTCCGATTCGTCCACGGTGAATCACTCCGCAAGCTTCCACTAGATCTCTCCTTTGCACAAAGCTAGGTGGAGGTAACCCCTTTTACACAAGGATCACTCTTCTACAATAGAATGAAGTTTAGCACTAGTAGAATAGTGGAAAACTGTTTAGGGCACTTTGGGAGTAGTTAGGAGTTCAAGCATTAGGTTCCCAAAGCCCCACACCCTTCCTCTTTATAGAGGAAGAGGGTTTCTTCCCGTTGACACAGGAGCAGTCGACTGATGTCCCTATCAGTCGACTAGTCCTGTAGTCGTTGCCCAATAACGGCTGCTTTCCACATTGGATTGACCGATATTGCCATCACCGAAAGTGCTCGCGAGCTCGACTCCATCTCCGTGCTCGCGTACGCTGCTATCACGATCACATCCTTGGCGGTGCCGATTGATGTCGATAACAACGATCGCTACCCATGGCGATCATCGCTGGGCTAAAAGCCCATCAATCAGATACCAGTCGAACCCATTTGACTCAGAGCAGTCGACTGTCATTCCATGGAAGTGGACTGATGTCGGGAAATCTTATCCGACACTTAGCCAAATGGCCAAGTTTCACTTAGGAGCTCTACCCCTTTCCCGGGTTACATTCGCTCACTCCCATCCCTCGGAGTCCCTTGCCTTTGAAGTTATCTTTGTCCGGCCACGTCCCTCGGATGCGCTAAGCACACGGCTCTACAGCGCCATCCTTCGCATCTCGCCCTGAAGTATACTTCCTCCGGCTTCACTCCAAGCTCCTCGTCCGACAGTCCCTCGAATGCTCCAAGCGCACGACTTCCGCAAAACCATCCTTCACCGACTCAAGGACCGAGTCATGAGAGGTGAAACTTGCCAAGGCTCCATGTGCAAATTACTAAGCCCTGCAAGACTTCAACACACATATCAAATCATAATAACAATCTAACTTAAACCCTTTGCCACACACATCAAAACCTTATCATGGCAAGAGATTGCCCTAACAATCTCCCCCTTTTTTATGTGTGGCAATCCGTTTAAGTTAGGTAAAAACATTTGATAAACTATTAAGGAAAGAAATCATGTGAATAATATGATTAGAAACTCTCTCCCTTAATACATGAAACTCCCCCTAAATATATTCCCCCTTACTTAAACATATACATTTCTTCCCCTTTGACACCATCAAAAATAATAAACAATGTTTATACAAGCATGACATCAAGTCTAGAGGTAAACAAAAGCCAAAACATGCCTTAAAATTGGATACAAAAGGTTATTGGTCATATTATCAAGCTACCAGTCAACTGGTTCAGACTACCAGTCGACTAGCACATGGATTTTAGGAATTCTGATTTTCCGGGGTGAATTTCATAAATGCATAAAAAATTCTATAAAATTCGAAAAATCACGAAATTTGGGGAACACATTTTTTGTAAGTATATTTATCCATGAAAAATAGTTGTTCAAGAAAAAGAATTATATTTTTAAGTATTTGCCAAAAATACAAAAGCTTTAAAAACCACTAGGTTTTTGATCATGTTAGTATCCATTTTAACACCTAGTTTTGCTTTGGATTGTTTCAAAACATGAATATACAGATTTTAAGGTAAGAAATTGTTTTGAAAACATATGAAATATCCAACCATGATCTTTGGGCAATATGTATATGAATTAAACATAAGTCTTCCCCATGATTGGTCTATTATTGCTATTTTGATACTTTAAATGACCATCTAAATGTCATAGGCATTAGTGGACATTTGTATCACCCTATCATCTCACCCATGCTAAGTTTTCAATCATGGTAGCCTATGGTGAGTGTGAGATATATCCTAAAGGTATTTGTATATACTTAACCATTATTTTCATGCAATTCTATCAAGGTTAAGTATCATCCTATCATTCCACATGATCATAAAGATGTATATGAATTAATTTCACATTATGATCATGAAAAACATGTATTCATCAAATTGTTATCATGCATTAGGTATTACAACATGATATAAAGCAAATATCACCTAAAGCATGATTTATCTACTTATAGGTGCATTATCATCACCTAACACTATTTCAAAAATATTGTCCCGCCATCCTAAGTCAACCAAAAATATGATATAGGTGAATTCTATATGGTTGACTATCCTAGGGTTTTCCTAACCCTTAAGGATGGATTTTGGAACCCAAAATAAGTTCTTTCCTATGGGGTTCACTAAAAATTCTTTAGGGATCCATTTTCTAGCTATTACCTTCTTTTTATCTTGACCCCTAGCTATTAGACATTTATAGGCCTTTTCATTTTTCTTTTCATTATAACCTAGGCCTTTCTTGTTGAAGCTTGCCCTTTGGCTCCCAATTATCATGTTAAGGGTATTGGAGCCTATTGTAAATTTTTCTAGGGCTTTGGTCAAATAATCTACCTTTTCCCTTAGAGCCCTATTTTCTTCTATGCATGCATCATTAACATCCAAAGGCATATAGTTATCATGTGAGCATGCATCATCATGACTAGAAGAAATATTATCATTATCATTTAAGCATGCTTTTTCTAGCTTATTTTCTAAATCCTTAATTTGCTCAAGCATGCATTTATTCCTTTTCTTTGCCCTAAATAAATCCTTAGTGAGGCTAGAAATCATAGATATTATTTGCTTAGGGGGTAGATTCGTTACCTCACTTACCAAATCCTCTTCCGATGATGAGGATGTAGAAGAGGCTCCCCCTTCACTTGAGCTCTCTCCACTTGAGCTTGCTTCTTCACCATCGGAGGAGGAGCAATCCAAGTCGTCAAAGGCCATTAGAGCAAGGTTGGAGTAGACATGTTCTTCTTCTTCGGATGAGGATGAGGAAGAAGGGTCATCCCATGTCTTTGCTTTGAACGCCTTGGCCTTCCCCTTTTCTTTAACCTTCTTCTCTTCTTCCTTCTTTTTGCTCCCCTTTTTCTTCTTCTTTTCTTCTTTCTTCTTCCTTTCTTCTTTGCTCTTGTTTAGGATAGGACAATTGTCCCTTATATGTCCCTCTCCTTGGCAATTGTAGCAAATAATTTTCCCCCTTGGTCTTCTATTCCTATCATTAGAATTATTAAATCTAAAACCTTTTAATGCACGCCTTACCCTCCTTACCATATAGGTTTCTTCCGTGCTATCCATGGAGGAAGAGGAGGACGCTTCATCGGAGGAGGAGGGGATCTCCATCTTCTTCTTCCCCTTGTGTGCCATCAAGGCTACTCCTCTTGAAGGTTGAAAATTTGGCTCTTCTTGAATTCCTTCAAGCCTCGTTTCATGGAGCTCCATTGTTGAGAAGAACTCCTCTAAGGTGCTCACTTCTAGGTTCTTGGACATCTAGAAGGAGTCCACCATTGAGCTCCATTTTGATGACCGGGGAAAAGCATCAATTGCTTTCATGAGCATGTCCCGGTTTGAGAGCCTTTCTCCTACACTTGTTAGTCCAATCAAAATTTGCAATGATGTTACCTTTTCTCCCTTTTCTAATTTTATGTTTGATAGTTGGGAGCGGAGGAGGTCTCTTCTTGCAAGTTTGGCCTTCGAAGTGCCTTCATGAAACTCTACTAGCTTCTCCCACATCTCCTTGGCACTAGAGCATTCCCCAATCCAGTTAACTTCTTGTTGGGGGAGTACATTGTAGAGGTGGTGCTTGGCTTTTGAATTCGCCAAATATTCTTCTCTTTGCCTCTTGCTCCACCTTGCTTTCTCCAATGGCTCCCCATCTTCATTCCTAGGCAATTCGAAACCGTTTTCTATAATTAAGAGAATTTCGAAATTGGTCTCGAAAAATACCTCCATTCTCTTTTTCCACCAAGAGAATTCTCCCTCGAACTTTGGCGGATGAATATTAGAGTCGGCCATTCTTGAATGTGCTTGTTGTGGCGGTTAGTCCTCAACAAGCTTTCCTTGGCTCTGATACCACTTGTAGGGGATCGATCGGCCGGCTAGAGGGGGGTGAATAGCCCTCTTTTGTTGGATAACGGAATTTGCTCATCTACACACAAGATTAGCACAAGCGGAAAAACAAAACAAGACAAGCAAATAGAAATGACAAGAATACAAACGCTAACACAATATGTAACGTGGTTCACGACTACGCCGCTAATCCACAGTCCAATTCGTCCACGGTGAATCACTCCGCAAGCTTCCACTAAATCTCTCCTTTGCACAAAAGGTGGAGGTAACCTCTTTTACACAAGGATCACTCTTCTACAATAGAATGAAGTTTAGCACTAGTAGAAGAGTGGAAAACCGTTTAGGGCACTTTGGGAGTAGTTAGGAGTTCAAGCATTAGGTTCCCAAAGCCCCACCCTTCCTCTTTATAGAGGAAGAGGGTTTCTTCTCGTTGACACAGGAGCAGTCGACTGATGTCCCTATCAGTCGACTGGTCCTGTAGCCGTTGCCCAATAACGGCTGCTTTCCACGTTGGATTTCATCCAACAACACTGGCATCAGTCGACTGATATTGTCATCAGTCGACTGATGCTCGATCAGTCGAGTGCTCCGCGAGCTCGACTCCATTCTGCGTCTGCAAAGCAGTATGTCGATCCGCTTGAGCCAAAAGCCCATCGATACCCGAACTCATTCGACTCAGATGATCGCCATTCCATGGCGATGATCGATGTCGGGAAATCTCATCCAACACTTAGCCAAATGGCCAAGTTTCACCTAGGAGCTCTACCCCTTCCCGGGTTACATTCGCTCACTCTCATCCCTCGGAGTCCCTCGCCTTTGAAGTTATCTTCGTCCGGCCACGTCCCTTGGATGCGCTAAGCGCACGGCTCTGCAGCGCCATCCTTCGCATCTTGCCATGAAGTCTACTTCCTCCGGCTTCACTGCAAGCTCCTCGTCCGGCGGTCCCTCGAATGCTCCAAGCGCATGGCTTCCGCAAAGCCATCCTTCACTGACTCAAGGACCGAGTCATGAGAGGTGAAACTCGCCAAGGCTCCATGTGTGAATTACTAAGCCCTGCAAGACTCCAACGCACATATCAAATTATAATAACAATCTAACTTAAACCCTTTGCCACACACATCAAAACCTTATCATGGCAAGAGATTGCCCTAATAATGAAGTCTTACAGTTGGTCACTTCAATGAACTAGTTACCATAACTAGCATCCACGATCAACTCCAAACATCCCAATGTCTCCAGCCATTGAGAAATAGCTGCTTGGATAAACCAAAGAGTATACATTGTGCTAGTCTCAACAAAATTGATGGCATCCGTTTGCATCAATTCATTGGCTAGGGATAATTCCAATACATCACAATTACACATATAGAGAAAGTTACTAGTTGTGATCCAATCACAAATTCTCTTATATTGTGAATCATATTGCGGATATCTAGTAAATGAGTTTAAGATCCAATCAAATATATGAAAATACATATACTCAAATAGTGAATCTTCATTTATCAAATAAATGGAATAGCCATAAGGTGATTGCCTTATGACACCTCTCATATATAACTAACAAACTCCCACTTGGCCTAATGCCAATTGCCACGGTACCCAATACCATAAGCTCTAACATGGCCCTCATACTTACTTTGAGGTAAGGCCTTAGTTAAAGGGTCCACTAAGTTACTTTCAGTGGGAATCTTTGTTGGGATGTATACTGAAAGCCTAGCTCTTTTGTATGAACATCTTTATCTTGAAATAAGAATCACATGATCATTGTTTGCATATTTTTATGGTTATGCAATATTGTCTAATACGTTACATTGTAGATAACATGGTGTGTGGTGTCACACGGGAGATCTTGTTATCGGCTCCTTGTAAAGTATAAGTAAAGGCTCACAACCAAGATGACTTATGACAAACCATCGGAATGGTTGTAGTGTGATTTGGTATTGGTTTGTCTTGACCATAGAATCACACTAGTGCACTTTGTGTGTATTGAGCAGGACCGACACAGAGGTGATTCAATTTATTGCTGACTACATAATCGAATCGGACCTCAGATATTATTTAGTACATGCTCTTAATCCCGATATAATAACGGGCACATATACTTGGTACTCATCTCTTTGATTTACCAATGGGCGAGATTTATAGATTAAATCGATAGACTCGGTAAGTTGGGAGATGATATTATTTATATGGTGTGCAGTTGATTATAGGAGGAAACCGTGTCCTATATATTAGGATGATGATGTCCCCTTGAGGAGCTCATAAGGTTCATCATGTAAACCCTGCAGGTGGACTTGGTCTGGCATGATGAAAAGGTTGAGTGGTACTACTCAAGGAGTTAGATGTTGATTAATTAATGGTTAGTAAATTAATTAATCGATGGACATTCGAGATCTTAAACACGGGAAGAAAATGTACAAATAATATATGGAGCCCATATTGTCATATGGGGGTTGGTGAGGTAGATCAATGATGGACCTTTAGTGGATTGGATCATCATTAGTGGATCAGACTTTATGTGGGCTTGATCCATGGGTGGCCAAGACCCAACTCCTCCTCATGGTCCCTAATGTAGCCCATTAACACCTCAAGATGCTTAGATCCAATGGATAGAAACAAAACACTAAGATCCATTGGTAGAGATTAAATCTCTAAGATCCGACGGTTGAGATTAAATCTCTAGATCCGACGGTTGAGATTAAATCCCTAGAACCAATGGAGGAGATTAATTCATGGCTTATCCCCAAACTCTATAAAAGGTGGCATGGGGTTGGTGTGAAGAACATGATAGAGAGGAAGCAAGGCTTGGGCGGCAAGAATAGGGCAATCCTAGTTGAGATAGGATTGGAATTAGGGTTAGGGTTTGGAAGCAAGGGTGGCACCAAATAAGGCAAGTTTTCCTTCTTCTTCCTTGCCTTGTGGCCAACGTCCAGCAGCTATTCCAGCCCTTCCCAGAACTTGGCCGGGGCCCAAAACACTCCCCTCTCTTCTCCTTAGGTGGTGGAAACAAGATATAGGGTTTCCCTTGGTGTCTTGGTAGTTTTCTATCATCTTTTTCTCCTTCTAGTTGGCTGGCGGCAAGAACTTCTATAGTTCTTTGTTGGTTGAGTTTTTGAAGGAGAAAAACATTGTTTCTCTTCTTCCTCTTGCTTGGGAAAAGCAAGGAAGGATGTTTTGCGATCTAGGAGCTTCGACTTTTGGTGGATCGTCGCCCACACGACGTCCAAAAGGAGGAGGGTCATACATTAGAAGACCAAGAGGTATAACTATTCTTCTTTCTCTTTTATTCATTACTTGTGTTTGTTTTTCAAAATATAAGCATGTTATATTTCTGTAAATAGGCTAAATAATACTGAGATCCCGAGTATAAACACAAAAACCGGCGATCCGGACATAGTCTATTCCGCGGCTACTCGTAGAATAGAGGATGGTCGCTTGAACAACTAGTTTGTTCAAGTGACCTCTCTAAACGAATAGCACAACGATGACTTGGTTGTCTTGGGAATCCCTTTTGTCTAGGATTACATTTTTAATCCCGGGACATCGAAGGGATCACCATGGTTAAGCAACCGAGGTGAAGGGGAAGCGAAGTTTCCTCTCACGGACTCGACAAGGGAAATCCCTTCAATTGGTATCAGAGCTTCCGGGCAATCCCTTCAATTGGTATCAGAGCCAAGGTTTCCGGTTTTGTGTGTTTAGGATTTGGTTAATTTTTATGCACTTTTTCATATATTATATGTGTCAGATAATAGTAGGATATGCGTAGTTTAACTCTTTGGTTAAAGGCATAAGATCCGACGATTATGGCCATGTGTGTGTATATGATTGTATGTGTGTAAATGTTTATTTTCTTGAATCCTCGGGGTTGACGAGGCTAGTATTTAGTTTTTGTAAATTAAATACGGCATTGTTTAGCCACTCTTTATTTTAGTTTACTTTCGATCTAGATTTCATGTACAGTCCCTAGTGGAATATTGGATCGATGCATGTAAATTAAAATAGGTTTTAGTCTCAACTCGGATCTCCGAATGGCTCGTAAAGGGCATAGGAGGAGCGGACGAGATGACGATGCGACAGGAGTCATATTGAAGACAAAAGCCATAATAGTTGGAAAATAATTTATTTTTCATATTTATTGCTTTTTGTTTGATATGCATGTCGTAGGCTAGGAAAATTCCTCAATTTCAAATTACTAAGTGGGAGAGGGATATTTTTATAAATTCCATGCCTCCATTACACTTTGACAAGTGATGCAAACAAACTTGGCTGCTCGAGTGCCTTCCTCCCATCGGATGGGTTTGTTTGCATGGATCACAAGGTAATATGGTTATAGGAAATTATCAAGGAGCGTGTGTACTTGCCTAATCGTAAGGCACATAACTTGAGATAATTACCTTAATCTTAGTAATGGTGAACACTTAGATACAAATATAAGTATCCTCCCCATCGGAGTCACTGCTTTTATTTGTAGGGCTGAAGAGGAACAAACTATTAATTTTATTTGTCAAAAAATAAGGTTGACAGGATAATAAAATTAATGGGTAAAACCTCCTCTTACAAATGTAGAATTCATATACGTCCACACGATCGTGGCATGCGACATTCTCGGTGTCTAGAGGTGTTGGTTGATTTTGAAATTTTATTGTTTGAGGAATCAATAATTTTTTGAAATCTACAGTAATGATCTATGTGATTCTTAGGATTTTCAAAAATGACTTTCAGTCCACTTACTATGATACTAAAGGAAACAAACTTACTGTATCCAAATAATATTGATTGGAAAAGAATCTAGATATTGTCTTATCTGCTAAGGAGTACAAGTATGCACTCTTCGAAGAGTGTCCTCAAACCATAGATGCTCAAAAGGGTTTCTACTTCTAAGCCGAAAGGCAAGAAGAAGAAGAAACAAGGTGAAGCAAAGATGGTGGGAGGATCTCAAGGAGGAGTGAGGAAGCCGAAAGGCAAGTACTTCACTTGCAAGCAGGATGGACATTGGAAGAAGGATTGTCCCAGTCCAAAACAGAACAAAGGTATATCTTTTGGACTAGTCATTGAAACATGATTAGCGGTGATATCTCTGCACTGGTGAGTAGATCACGGAGCCACTAATCATGTCTGCAACACTTGAGGGTTCCAGAAACCCGATGACTAAAGGAGATTACCATTTACTTGGGCAATGCCATGAAGGTGGCGGCTATTACGATGGGAGAAGTTTTATTTATCTCTTGAGAATAATAAAACTTTGGTTCAGAAAATTCCTTTATGTACCTTCATTTAGAAAGAATTTAGTTTCAGTTTCTAAATTGTTTATGGGTGGATATTCTATTTCCTTTAATGAGAGTTGTTATAAAGGAATAGGAGAATATTTGTTAGTACATTGATAGGAAATTTGTATACACTTGAACCAAAACCTCCCGATGCAAATTGAAGTTAATAACTCATCTTCTAATTCCAATAAGAGAAGCGAACCTTGAAGATGAACCAAACATATCTTTGGCATCTTAGGCTTGGTCACATTAACCTAAGCGAAATTCAAAGGTTGATAGTGATGGACCTTTGGGTTCATTAGTGGTGGAGGATCTCCCAACTGTGAATCTTGCTTGGAAGGTAAGATGACCAAGAGGCCTTTTAAGGCCAAGGGTATAGAGCCAAAGATGTGTTAGAATTGGTTCATTCGATTTGTGTGGTCCTATGTCTATCCGGGCTAGAGGTGGTTTTGAGTATTTCGTCTCTTTTATGACGATTACTCAAGATATGGATACATTTACGATGCGCGCAAGTCTGAATGCTTTGACAAGTTCAAAGAATTCAAGGTGATGTGGAGAAAGCGTCAAGGTAAAAGTATCAAAACACTACGATCGATCGTGGTGGTGAGTACCTCTTGGGAGAGTTTAGGAACTACTTATCGAGGCTGGGATTCAATCCCAATTGTACTTTGCACACCCAGTGAGAATGGTGTAGCGAGGAAGCGAAGGAATAGGACTCTTATGGAGATGGTTAGATCGATGATGAGTTATTTTGACTTGCAGTTCGTTGCGGGGATATGCTCTAGATCTGGTATACATTACGAACTTGGTTCCATCTAAATCGGTGCCTTCTACTCCCGAGTTGTGGGTGGGCAAAAGCCTAGTCTAAGACATATTCGGATATGGGAGTCGGCACATGTCTTTGAAAGCGAGATCTTTGGTAAGTTGGAACCTCGTACAGAAGTACGATTGTTCGTTGGCTATCCCAGAGGAACGAAGGGTGGATTGTTTTATAGTCCTAGAGATCAGAGGGTGATTGTTAGCACGAACGCCAGATTTCTAGAGGAAGACTATGTGATGAGCCACAAGCCCAAGAGTAAAATTGTTCTGGAGGAGTTAAAAGGGGAAGTCACTTCTATAGTACCACCGATACAAGAGGATATACCACATGTCACTGCACCACGTGTCACAGAGGATACACAGGTGATACCTCGTCGTAGTGGGAGGGTTGTGAGACAGCCTGATAGATTCATGTTCTTGGGAGAATCTTCTAATTTGGTCCCTGGTGAACATGAACCTGATCCCTGGACATATGATGAGGCAATCCAAGATAAAGATGCAGTATCTTGGCAGAGTGCAATGAATGCTGAGATTGAATCTATGGATTCAAATCAGGTCTGGGAGCTAGTAGAACCACCCGATGGTGTAAAAACCATTGGATGCAAGTGGATCTACAAAAGAAAGAGAGGAATAGATGCGAAGGTTGAGACCTTCAAAGCGAGGCTTGTTGCGAAGGGGTATACTCAGAAAGAGGGTATCGATTATGAGGAGACTGTTAGTTATAGCCCTAAGAACCAATCATGTGATGGTTGAATAGGGAACATTTTGTATCATATTCTATAAAGGCAAAGGATTGGTTATTATATTTAAGTCTTGCTTGTGCCAGCTAAATTAAATATAGTAATGCCCTAGAAAAGTAGGTTCTTATCTACAGCACATCAATTGGCATAATTGATTATGAGAGGCTGTAGAGAACACTTTCTAAATGTTCCTAGTCAAGTATTAATATGCAAGGGCAATATTAATACATAAAGACTAGCATGTAGGTCAATTGATGACTTGATCTCACAAGTCATGGATATATGATATCAAGTTGACACATGGGTATATATTAGAGAATATATCGAATGCCATGAGAAAGTTTCATGGATCGTTATATGAGTGTCATAAACTTTCTCATGTGACTATTGGTATGAATAGTCCTCGGACCAAGTCACTACGGTTCCCTACATAAGGAGTTATGTACTTTGGTATCGTCGAAATGTCACCCGTAATGGTGGACCATAAAGGCGATTACTGGGTATATAACAAATTATGCGGAGGGATGTGAGTGATGTAGATGGGATCTATCCCTCTCATATGACGAGAGTGATATCGGTGGGCCCCTTGATTGAGTAGAACTACTAAAACGCATGGCCATGCTCAAATGAGTCAATATGAGATATTGAGCTCATTTGTTTGAGTTAGTTTACTCAGGGATCAAGAAACACATAGATTGATCGAGGATGACACGGTCTATGCCTCATTGGTCAATCTGATATCAAGGATAGAAGGACACGGTCATACATTAAAGTATTCACGGAAAGGTTAGTCGGATCTTGACTTATCTCATAACTTGGGTAGCAATGATGTATTGCTAGATGCCGCTCATTGCTTGTGTATCTAAAAGAGTTTAGATCCACTGCCAACATTATGAGAGCCTATAGGGTCACACACAAAGAGCATGATAATTAGAGGAATTAGAGTATTCTAGTTTGACTAGAATAATTTGGGAATAAGCTTAAGTACAAAATGGTTTTTGGACTTTAAGCTTAATGAGAAGTTTAGCTAATTGATTTAATGAGATTAATTCAATATGTTACCTTATTGATTTAATGAGATTAATTCAATATGATAACATAAGCTTAATTGAATTAATAAGATTAATTCAACATGCATGAATGACACATAAGAATGTCACCTAAGCATGCCACCTAAGCATCCACCTAAGCTAGATGAGGTGGAAGGAGACAAAGTGGTTTTTGTCTCCTTAAGTGGCCGGCCAAACAAGGAAGCCAACTCCTTTTTGGATTGTGTCTCAATGCAATGGATTGCATTGAATGTGTAGAGGTGAAAGGGTTTTTCCAACCCTATAAAAGACTCCATGAAGTGGCCGGCCATAGTAAGCATTGTGGTTGTGTGAGAGCTTGAGAGCTTGGTGGAAGCTTTGGTTGTGTGGTTTTGTGAGTGTATCCTTGCTCGTGTGGATACGTATAGAGGCACGGACATTTGAACGTGCTTAAGATCCAACAAACCAAAAGGAAAAGCGGGATTAACAAGGGCACGCAACAAAGGTAATCCTCTCCTATAAGATAGGTTTGGTTTTAGAGAAATTTATTTTGTACGAGGTTTTCTTTCGCAAGGATCACTAGGAAGGGATCCTAATTTTTCCGTTGCACATATGCTATTTGGCATATAGAAATCCCAACAGTGGTATCAGAGCCACTTGCGAAAGATCGTATAAAAATATTTTTTCTCTATTTTATATATGATATAGAAGTAGGATAAATTTTATTATGAGTTGATAATTGCATTAGCAATTTTTCAAACATAATAAAATATCCGATGTCTTTTAAAAGGTTAAAATTGACATGGTGCATGGTTATGGCCTAGTCCCAAAAAGTTTGTGATTGTGTGTTGTAATTCTTAATACGGCCTGCGTGTCGTGCCTTTCTCCTAAAATTCTTGTTGTAAAATTAGTTTTAGACTCGAATGTAACTCGAGTATTTCTCCTTTTGTAATATACAAAACAAAGATGGAGGGTCCATTGGAAGATGAGGTTACAAGGAGGAAGTCAACACACAAGACAACCAAAAGGAAGCACTTGGGAGAAGATGCTATCCCTAGGTTGACCAATCAATCTTTTCATTGGCTTGAGAAGATTGTAGAATAAGGGTCATAACCATGACACGCTTAGTTTAATATGTATGTGATGCATGTTAATTTAGCTTGTATGTGATGCATGTTAATTTAGCTTATATGTGATGTATGCTAATATGTATATGATGCATGTTTAAGTTTATATCTTAATAAGTCAAAAACGATATGCCTACCAAAGTTTGGTACTCACTACTTCCTCGATCATTTGTTATTGGGTTTGCCAAAGCAAAGCAATGCATTTTATCTTGGAAGAGTGCGAGTGGACAATCGTGATGTCCCGCTATCAAACTTGGTTAAGACTTAATTAAGTTTTTCTTAATTGGTTAAGAAAGTAGAGGCATATATTAGCTTTGAACATAAGTTTTAAAATTAGTTTTGTGTGATTTCCGAACATCAGCTTTGTCTTAGAAGTGGTCATTGCTCCGATATCAAAGAAGGCCTCTGTGCCTCGCCACAGCCTGGAAGCTGGTTTAGGAATAAACACTAAACTAATCTAAACTTAACCAAAGCTATTAAAGAGTTACATCAGATGTAATTGGCAAAAGATTGCCTACCTAATTATACTACGTCTTGGGCGATTAGCCAAAGCTAACTCAAGATGAATTATGATGTGGATCTTTATCCCATATAAATTTATAGCTAAATAGAAGCTAATAATGTAAGCAAAATGTGTTTGCCTACATCAATGATTAGCTCATATCAAAGCTATGAGAATTTAGTGGGAACCTCATTTAATTAAAGGCCTAATTAAATGACTTAGGTATGATACTAAATTTTGCATTTTAATGTTGTAGATCACCATGTCATCTAACACGACACACCCCCTCAACTTGCGATCTGTCCTTGAGAAGGACAAGCTCAATGGAGCGAACTTTCTTGACTGGTATAGGAACTTGAGGATTATCCTCAAGCAAGAACGCAAACTGTATGTCCTAGAGCAATCTACCCCTGAAGTACCTTCCCCTGCGGCCACTCGTGCTGAAAAAGATGCTTATAAGAAGCATCAAGATGACTCATTAGATGTGTCATGACTTATGCTTGCAACCATGAACTCTGAGCTTCAGAAGCAACATGAGAACATGGATGCCTATGATATGGTTGAGCATTTGAAACAACTATATCAAGGACAAGCCAGGCACGAGCGTTTTGAAGTGTCTAAGGCTTTTTTTGCATGCAAGATGCAAGAAGGAACACCTGTAGGAACTCACGTACTTAAAATGATTGGGTACGTTGAGAACCTTGAAAGACTAGGTTTTCCACTGAGCCAAGAATTGGCAACCGATGTTATCCTGCAATCGTTGCCGGAAACATATAATCAATTCGTCATGAATTATAACATGAATGAAATTGATAAGCCTTTGCCTGAGATTCTCAGCATGTTAAGAACTGCTGAACCGAATCTCAAGAAGAAAGTTAGTAACGTACTAATGGTCAAAAAGGAAAAAGGTAAGCGCAAAGGCAAGGGTAAGACCCAAGCCAAAGGCAAGGCCAATTCATCCACTTCAAAGGGTAAAGGTAAAGTACCTAAGGAAGGGGACTGTTTCCATTGTGAGATCGACACTGGAAGCGGAACTGCAAAGTCTACCTTGAGGAAGTAAAGAAGAAAAGAAGTGGGACTTCTGCCTCATGTATACACGTTATAGAAGTTAATCTATCTATTTCTTCTACATGGGTATTAGATACCGGATGTGCATCTCACATTTGTACTAATGTGCAGGGACTGAGAAATAGTAGACTAATGGCAAAAGGCGAAGTGGACTTACGAGTAGGCAATGGCGCAAAAGTTGCTGCTGTAGCTGTAGGAACATATTCTTTGTCTTTGCCCACTGGGCTTATCTTAGAACTAGAGGAGTGCTTATATGTACCTGCATTGACAAAGAACATAATTTCTGTATCTTGTTTAGACAAGAAAAACTTTTCTTTTATAATAAAGGACAAATGTTGTTCCATTTATTTGAATGAAATGTTCTATTGTAATGCACCACTTATGAATGGTCTCTATGTTCTAGATTTAGAAAACCCAATATATAACATAAATACCAAACGGTTCAAATCGAATGATTTGAACCAAACATATCTTCTCGCATCACGCCTAGGTCACATAAATGAAAAACGATATCCCAACTCCATAAAGATGGATTATTGGACTCATTTGATTTTGAATCATATGAGGTATGCGAATCTTGTCTTTAGGAAAGATGACTAAAACTCCATTTAGTGGACATGGCGAGAGAGCGATGACTTGTTAGGACTCATACATCGATGTATGTGGGCCTTTCAATGTCGGCGAGGAGGCTATAAGTACTTTATTACTTTCACGATGATATGAGTAGATTTGGCTACTTATATTTGATGAGACATAAGTCAGAATCCTTTGAAAAGTTCAAAGCATTCAAGAATGAAGTACAAAACCAACTTGGTAAGCGTATTAAGCTACTTCGATCAGATCGAGGTGGTGAATACCTTAGTCAAGAGTTTCGTGATCACCTGGCTGAGTGTGGGATAATATCCCAACTCACTCCCCCTGGAACACCACAATGGAATGGTGTATCTGAGAGGAGAAATCGTACTCTATTAGATATGGTACGATCAATGATGAGCCAGACTGATCTACCTACTTCCTTTTGGGGACTAGCTCTAGAGACAGCCGCTTTCACACTTAATCGCGTCCCATCAAAAGCCGTAGAAAAGACACCATATACGATATGGACTGGGAAGAGTCCCAAAATGTCTTTTATAAAGATTTGGGGTTGTGAAGCTTATGTAAGACGTCAAGTCTCAGATAAACTAGGACCCAAATCAGATAAGTGTTATTTTTGTACTATACGTAGATGACATTTTGGTGGTTGGCGACAACATCGAAGTGTTATCAGACGTAAAGGTATGGTCGTCCAAACAGTATGATATGAAGGACTTGGGAGAAGTGGGTCACAACCTTGGGATCAAAGTTGTTGTGCTTATCCCAAGCTTCATACATAGACATGGTTTTGGATCATTTTAGCATACAAAACTCCAAGAAGGGTTTTCTACCCTTCAGGCATGGAGTTCCTTTATCTAAGCAGATGTGTCCTAGATCATCTGAAGAGATAGAGGAGATATAGGCAGTTCCTTATGCTTCGGCGGTAGGAAGCCTAATGTATGCTATGTACGAGACCAGATATCTGCTTTGCCGTAGGCATGGTCAGCAGATATCAGAGTAATCCAGGACAGAGACATTGAACTGTGGTAAAGCATATATTGTAGTGCCTGAGAAGGACTAGGGATTATATGCTAGTTTACCGGGCAGACCAATTACTCCCTGTGGGTTACACGGATTCTGATTTCCAATCTGATAGGGATAATAGTAAGTCTACCTCAGGGTTTGTGTTTACTTTGGGAGGTGGAGCCATTGTATGGAGGAGTGCCCAGCAGAAATGCGTGGCAGACTCCACCATGGAAGCTGAGTGTGTGGCAGCCTATGAGGCAGCCAAGGAAGCTGAGTGGCTCAGGAACTTCCTGATGGACTTGGATGTGATTCCTGGTTTTCCCAGAACTATCACAATTTATTGTGATAATAATGGTGCAGTTGCAAACTCAAAGGAACCACGAGCCCATAAGGCTAGTAAACACATAGAGTGCAAGTACCACCTGATACGAGAAATCGTAAAGGAGGTAGAAGTTGTTGTCGCCTAGATTGCATCAGAGGATGACCTGGTAGACCCTTTCACTAAGGCCCTTCTAGCGAGAGCTTTGATAGGCATGTGGAGGGAAGGGGAATCAGATGTATGGCAGTATAAGGACAGCATAGTCTTTTAGTATAAGTGGGAGATTGTTGGGATGTATACTGAAAGCCTAGATCTTTTGTATGAACATCTTTATCTTGAAATAAGAATCACATGATCATTGTTTGCATATTTTTATGGTTATGTAATATTGTCTAATACGTTACATTGTAGATAACATGGTGTGTGGTGTCACACGAGAGATCTTGTTATCGGCTCCTTGTAAAGTATAAGTAAAGGCTCACAACCGAGATGACTTTGGACAAACCATCGGAATGGTTGTAGTGTGATTTGGTATTGGTTTGTCTTGACCAAAGAATCACACTAGTGCACTTTGTGTGTATTGAGCACTTTATGTGGGCTTGATCCATGGGTGGCCAAGACCCAACTCCTCCTCATGGTCCCTAATGTATCCCATTAACACCTCAAGATGCTTAGATCCAATGGATAGAAACAAAACACTAAGATCCATTGGTAGAGATTAAATCTCTAAGATCCGACGGTTGAGATTAAATCTCTAGATCCGACGGTTGAGATTAAATCCCTAGAACCAATGGAGGAGATTAATTCATGGCTTATCCCCAAACTGTTAGTAATATATGAGAGATGTCCTAAGGCAATCGCCTTATGTATGAACCATTTATATGATAAATGATGATTCACTATTTGAGTATACATGTTTCATGTATTTGATTGGATCTTAAACTCATTTACTGAATATCCACGATACGATTCACAGCATGAGAGAATTTGTGATTGGATCACAACTAGTGAGTATCTCTACATGTGTAATTGTGATGTATCGGAATTATCCCTAGTCGATGAATTGATGGATTTGGACACCATCAGTTCTGTCGAGACTAGCACGAGGTATACTCCTTGGTGTATCCAAGCAGCTGATTCTCACTGGTTGGAGACATTGTGATGTCCGGAGTTAATCGTGGATGCTAGTTATGGTAACTAGTTCATTGGAGTGACCAGCCATAAAACTTCATATGGTTCTCTGCATATATAGTTATGTCAATGAAGTTCTTACTGTGGCTTAAGTGCGATGTTCCTTAGACTTGCGGTATTCAAGTCATCTTGATCATGGAGACTTATGCTTTAACATCTTAAGCAAACATCTCTAAGGAGATGTGGACCCGGGATGATTGGGTATAAGTCGAAGTGATCGAAGGTGTTTGAATAGCCTATAAAGGATTCACCACTCCTTGCGAGGAGATGTATACCCATGGCCTCTCGTCGGATTGTTACTAAAGTCTTTGGCCAAAGCATTACATGTTTAGAGTAAAGTACTCTTCGATACATGTGCAGTAACTAGAATCCGTAGGACGAGGAAATGATACTTGGGCTAGGTGTGACGTAGTCAGCCTAGTGGGGACTGACACAATAGACCATGTCCTGAACCAAGTGGGTATATGATGAGTGAAGGGAATGGGGCACGAATCATTCGAGCTGCTGAAGGGTTTCAGAAATAGTTCTGGATCAATCGTTGATCTTTTCGGTTAATTGGGGATCATGATGTAATACTAGGTGCCACTCATGATCGTTCTATAATTAATGGTTAATTATAGACGGCCAACATAAACCGAGAACCTATTTGGTCACACGCACAATGAGCGTAATCCAAAGGATTTAAAACGAGCTTGAGAATGGGATTCTCATACCGAGAGAAACTAGGTTTGGTTGGACCAAACATAAAGCGAGCATGAAATCGTTTCAGTCGCAATGGAAGCGTGGATGGGCCGTGTCTTATGAAGATATAATGGACGAACCAAAATGGTTTGGTTCTAATCCAATGGAGGAGAATAAACCAAAGGGTTTGGTTTATTTTAAACGAATGAACCAAAAGTTGGTTCGGTTCGTTTTAACTTAAAATAAACCATCATCGTTTGGTTTATTTTAACTTATCTTAATGGAGCGGGTTAACGGGCCTAATGGTTATGATCCAATAACCATTAAGAGAATTAGTTCTCTATAAAAGAGGGCTTAATGGATAATTAAGCCCTAATTGAAGAGCCCTAAACCAAGTTTCCGCCCACCCCATTGAAGGAGTTGGCGCCAACTCCATTGCCGCCGCCCATTGCTCCTCCAACCGGCGTCCAGAAGGTTGCTTCCTTCCCCCTCGCCGGCGTCGAGCTGCTGCCGGTTGGTGCTCCGGTGATCTTCCGGCCCCAAGAATAGAGAGAACATAATGGAAACAAAACTCATCTCTTATCTAGGACCAACCATCAAGCTCCAAGCATGATGTTTGCCACCGGTCCAAAGAGAACAAAATGGAAACCAACCAAAAGAGAAACACCAAGGGTATGGGCACCGGCCAACACTTGGAGAAAGGAAAGGAAAACAATCCTCCTCCTTGTTGCCGCCCAAACCCTAGGAAAGGTCCTCCTAATTTCCGGCCAAGGATGAAGTGAAGGAGAATGGGTTGAGCTCCGGCCAAGGTAGAGGGTACAAGGATAGTGGCCGGCCAACACTTAGAAGGAAGAAGAAATGAATCTTCATCTCCTTGTTGCCGCCCAACCTAATCCCAAAACCCTAACCCTAGCCTCCCAACACAAATCCTATCCTCTATAAGATTTGGTTGCCGCCCAAGGGAGACTCTCCTAATGCCATCCAACCTAAGCCATAGAAAGGATGGAGAAGCTTGGGCGCCGGCCAAACTAAGGAGAAAAAAGGGGGAAAGAATTGCCGGCCATCATTGGGAAGAAGAAGAAGAAGTCTTCTTCGTATTGCCGCCAAGACCATGAACCAAACCCTAACCCTAGCCTCCTCCTATTTTCTTGCCAAAGCCATCCAACTCCATCATTCCAAAACTTGTTTTTGCCGCCCAACCCAAGCCACCCTTTTATAGAGTTAGGTTTAGGCCTTGGTTTAATCTCAACCGTCGGTTCTAGGGTTTTAATCCCAACCGTCGGATCTAGAGATTTAATCTCAACCGTCGGTTCTAGGATTTTAATCCAACCGTCGGATCTAGAGATTTAATCTCAACCGTCGGTTCTAGGGTTTTAATCCCAACCGTCGGATCTAGAGATTTAATCTCAACCGTCGGTTCTAGGATTTTAATCCAACCGTCGGATCTAGAGATTTAATCTCAACCGTCGGTTCTAGGATTTTAATCCAAACCGTCAGATCTAGAGATTTAATCTCAACCATCGATTCTAGGGTTTTAATCCTAACCGTCGAATCTAGAGATTTAATCTCCACCGTCGGTTCTAGGGATTTAATCCTAACCGTCGGATCTAGAGATTTGTTTTCCATCATTTGATCTACACTTCATGAGGTTTATGTAAGGCTACGATAGGGACCATGAGGAGGAGTTGGGTCTTGGCCACCCGATGGATCGAAACCACAAAAACTTGATCCATCAATGATGTTCCATTCCACTAGAGGATCATCATCGAACTACCTCACCAACCCCCATAAATTAATATGGGCTCCATATATTATTTGTACATCCATCTCCCCGTGTTTAAGATATCGAATGTCTGTCAATTAATTGATTTACTGACCATCAATTAATTAACATCTAACTCCTCGAGTAGTACCACTCAACCTTATCATCATGTTGACTAAGTCAACCTGCAGGGTTTACATGATGAACCTTATGAGCTCCTCAAGGGGACATCATCAACCTAATACATAGGACACGGATTCCTCCTATAATCAACGGCACACCATGTAAATAATATCATATCCCAACTTACCGGGCATATTGATTTAATCCATAGAAATCTCACCCTCTGGTAAATCAAAGAAATAAATATTAAGTACATGTGCCCGTTATTATATCGGGATTAAGAGCATGTACAACATAATATCCGAGGTCCGATTCAATTATGCAACAAGAATAAATTGAATCACCTCTATGTCGGTCTGCAATATACCTAAGTGTACTAGTGTAACTCTATGTTCAAGATAAAACAATACTAAGCTACACTACAACCATGCCAATGGTTTGTCCAAAACCATCTTGGTTGTGAGCCTCTACTTATATTCTACAAGGGACCGATAACATGATCTTCGTACGCACCCAAGCACCATGTTATCTACAATGTAAAATATTAGACAATATGCACACATATAAATATAACGCAAACAATGATCATGTGATTCTTATTTCAAAATAAAGATGTTCATACAAAAGAGCTAGGCTTTCAAGATACATCCCAACAATCTCCCACTTATACTAAAAGACTATGTCACATCATATCACGCATACATCCGATTCCTTCCCTCCACATGCCTATCAAAGCTCTCGCTAGAAGGGCCTTAGTGAAAGGTCTACCAGGTCATCCTCTGATGCAATCTAAGCGACAGCAACTTCTACCTCCTTTACGATTTCTCGTATCAGGTGGTACTCGCACTCTATGTGTTTACTAGCCTTATGGGCTCGTGGTTCCTTCGAGTTTGCAACTACACCATTATTATCACAATAAATTGTGATAGTTCTGGGCAAACCAGGAATCACATCCAAGTCCATCAGAAAGTTCCTGAGCCACCACGGACTTCTTTGGCGCCGCGGTCCGCCACATACCCAGCCTCCATGGTAGAGTCCGCCACGCATTTCTACTTGACACTCTTCCATACAATGGCTCCACCTCCCATAGTAAACACAAACCCCGAGGTAGACTTACTGTTATCCCTATCAGATTGGAAATCAGAATCCGTGTAACCCACAGGGAGTAATTGGTCTGCCCGGTAAACTTGCATATAATCTCTAGTCCTTCTCAGGCACTACAATATATGCTTTACCGCAGTCCAATATCCCTGCCCTGGATTACTCTGATATCTGCTGACCATGCCTACGGTAAAGCAGATATCTGGTCTCGTACATGGCATACATTAGGCTTCCTACCGCCGAAGCATAAGGAACTGCCTATATCTCCTCTATCTTTTCAGATGATCTAGGACACATCTGCTTAGATAAAGGAACTCCATTCCTGAAGGGTAGAAAACCCTTCTTAGAGTTTTGCATGCTAAAACGATCCAGAATCATGTCTATGTATGAAGCTTGGGATAAGCACAACAACCTTGATCCCAAGGTTGTGACCCACTTCTCCCAAGTCCTTCATATCAAACTGTTTGGACAACCATACCCTTACGTCTGATAACACTTCGATGATGTCGCCAACCACCAAAATGTCATCTACGTATAGTACAAAAATACCACTATGTTTCCGTCACATCTCTGATATACACAAGACTCATCCGAACTTTGAATAAATCCATAAGACTGGATTTAACTCCTCAAAGCGGATGTTCCAAGACCTCGAAGCTTGCTTCAATCCATAAATGGACCGATTAAGCTTACATACAATACAATCTTTGCCCTTAGCAATGAATCCATCTGGTTGCTCTATATAGATGGATTCCTCAAGACTTCCATTAAGGAAAGCTGTCTTGACATCCATCTACCACACCTCATAATCCAAATGAGCTGCTAAGGAGAAGAGCTCCCAGACCTGACTTGAATCCATAGATTCAATCTCAGTATTCATTGCACTTTGCAAAGGTGTTGTATCTATATCTTGGATTGCCTTTCGTATGTCTTAGGGATCAGGTTCACGTTTTCTAGGGACAAAATCAGAAGATTTACCCAAAAACATGAATCTTAGAGGTTGTCTAACAACCCTCCCACTACGATGAGGTATCACCTGTGTATCCTCTGTGACACGTGGTGCAGTGACATGTGGTATGTCCTCTTGTACTGGTGGTACTAAAGAAGTGACTTCCCCTTTTAACTCCTCCAGAATAATTTTACTCTTGGGCTTGTGGCTCATCACATAGTCTTCCTCTAGAAATCTGGCATTCGTGTTAACGATCACCCTCTGATCTCTAGGACTACAAAACAAGTCAGAATAACTCATCATCGATCTAACTATCTCCATAAGAGTCTTATTCCTTCGCTCTGCTACACCGTTCTGCTGGGGTGTGCCAGGTGCAGTCAATTGGGATTGAATCCCAACCTCTGATAAGTAGTTCCTAAATTCTCCCAAGAGGTTGTCACCACCACGATCAGATCGTAGTGACATCCATATCTTGAATAATTGTCTATAAAAGAGACGAAATATTCAAGATTACCTCTTGCCTAGATAGTCATAGGACCATACGAATCAGAATGAACCAATTCCAACACATCTTTGGATCTATACCCCTTGGCCTTGAAAAGGCCTCTTGGTCATTTTACCCTCCAAGCAAGATTCGCAAGTTGGGAGATGCTCCACCACTAATGAACCCAAAGGTCCATCAGCTATCAACCTTTGAATTCTGCTTAGGTTAATATGACCAAGCCTAAGATCCCAAAGATATGTTTGGTTCATCTTCGAAGGTTCTTTTCTCTTATTGGAATTAGAAGATGAGTTATTAACTTCTATTTGCATCGTGGGAGCTTGTGGTTCAAGTTATAAATTTTCTATCTATGTACCTGAATAGATAATGTCCCTATTCCTTTTATAACAAATCTGTCATGAAAAGAAATAGATTATCCATCCATAAACTATTTAGAAACCAAAATCAATTCTTTCTAAATAAGGGTACATAAAGGAAATTCTTAAGAACTAAAACCTTTATTTTTCTCAAAAGATAAATAAAACATCTCCCACTGCAATAGCCACCATCGTCATGGCATTGCCCAAGTAAATGGTAATATCCCCTTTAGCTAGTCGTCGGGTTTCCTGGAACCCCTGCAAAGTATTGCAGACATGATTAGTGGCTCTCGTATCTACACACTAGGTAGAGATAACACCATGTTACAACCATGTTACAGACCAAAAGATATACTTTTGGTCTGCTTTGGATTGGGACCTCCTTCCAATGTCCATCCCGCTTGTAAGTGAAGTACTTGCCTTTCTTCTTCACTCCTTCCTGAGATCCTCCCACCACCTTTGCTCCTTGTTTCTCCTTCTTCTAGCCTTTTAGAAGTAGAAAACCTTTGAGCAACCACTTTTTGAGGAGTGCATACTGCATTTCCTAAATAATAAGACAATATCTGGATTCATTTCCAATCAATATTATTTGGGTACAGTAAGTTTATTTCCTTTAGTGTTACAACAAGTTGACTGAAAGTCATTTTGAAAATCCTAAGAATCACATAGATCATTACTTTTAGATTTCAAATATTATTGATTCCTCAAAACAATAAAATTCCGAAATCAACCAACACCTCAAAACACCGAGAATATCGCATGCCACGATAGTGTGGACGTATACGAATTCTACATTTGTAAGAGGAGGTTTTACCCATTAATTTTATTATCTTGTCAACCTTACTTTTTGACAAATAAAATTAATAGTTGGTTCCTCTTTGGCCCTACAAATAAAAGCAGTGACTCCGATGGGGAGGATACTTTTTATTTGTATCTAAGTGTGCACCATTACACGATACTAAGGGAATTATCTCGGATTATGTGCCTTACCGATGGGGAAGTACACACGCTCCTAAATAATTTCCTATAACCATTATTTGACCTAGTGATCCGCAAACAAACTCATCTGATGGGGAGGAAGGCACTCAGAGCCGACGCGCAAGTTTGTTGCATCACATGTCAAATTGTAATGGAGGCCGCGGAAATTAATTAAAATATTCCTCTCCCACTTAGTAAATTGAAAATGAGGAATTTTCAAGCACACACAACATGAATATAAAACAAATCAGCAATAAATATGGAAAAATCAGAATTTTTCCAACTATTATGGCATTGTTCTCCAATACGCATTCCGTCGTGTCGCCACCTCGTCCGCTCCTCCTACGCCATGTACGAGCCATCCGGAGATCCGAGCCGAGAATAAAACCTATTTTATTTTACATCCATCGATCCTATACTCCACTAGGGAGTGTACATGAAATCTAGATCGAAAGTAAAATAAAATAAAGAGTGGCTAAATAATGTCGTATTTAATTACAAAAATTAAATACTAATCTAGCCTCGTCAACCCCGAGGATTCAAATAATATACAATCACACACACATGCAATCACATACACACATATATAGCCATAATAGTTGGATCTTATGCCTGCAATCAAAAAGTTAGCCTACGCACATCCTACTATTATCCGGCATACACAATATATGATAAATGTGTGAAAGTAACCGAATCCAAAACACACAAAACCGGAAACCGTGGCTCTGATACCAATTGTTGGCAATTGCCCAGAAGCTCTGATACCAAATGTTGGTATTGCCCAGAAGCTCTGATACCAAATGTTGGCAATGTGCTATTCCTCGGAGGCTCATTGGCTCCCATGTCCCCGGATTAAAATTTTCACTAATGAAAACTAATCCGGATGGGATGAGTTTCCTAAGAACAACCAATTCATCGTCGTGCTAACGACTTGAGCGATAGCTTGAACAAACTAGTTGTTTAAGCAACCCAACTCTTCTAGTCGGTTAGCCGCGGAAGAGACGACGGACGGATCGCCGGTTTTTGTGTTTCTTATCGGGGTCCATGATTACACAAATACATGCAAATGTAAACTAGTATAATAAACATACACTAACATTAAGAACATAAGCTAGCATATCAAATAAGAACATGCAAAGAACAATAATAAAAGTTGTAAAACTTTTATACCTCTTGGTCTTCTACCGTATGTCCTAACCTCCTTGTAGACTTCGTGTGGGCGAAGATCCTCCACAAGTTGAAGCTTCCTAGATCTTCTTCAATCCAAAGAATGAAGAACTCTCTTTCCCTTCTTGCTTGAGCCAACCACCAATCCACAAAGGATTAATGCCACCGGCCCCAAGAATAGAGAGAACATAATGGAAACAAAACTCATCTCTTATCTAGGACCAACCATCAAGCTCCAAGCATGATGTTTGCCGCCGGTCCAAAGAGAACAAAATGGAAACCAACCAAAAGAGAAACACCAAGGGTATGGGCACCGGCCAACACTTGGAGAAAGGAAAGGAAAACAATCCTCCTCCTTGTTGCCGCCAAACCCTAGGAAAGGTCCTCCTAATTTCCGCCAAGGATGAAGTGAAGGAGAATGGGTTGAGCTCGCCAAGGTAGAGGGTACAAGGATAGTGGCCGCCAACACTTAGAAGGAAGAAGAAATGAATCTTCATCTCCTTGTGCCGCCAACCTAATCCCAAAACCCTAACCCTAGCCTCCCAACACAAATCCTATCCTCTATAAGATTTGGTTGGAGACTCTCCTAATGCCATCCAACCTAAGCCATAGAAAGGATGGAGAAGCTTGGCCCAAACTAAGGAGAAAAACGGGGGAAAGAATTGCCGGCCATCATTGGGAAGAAGAAGAAGAGAAGACTTCGTCATGTTGCCTCCCAAGACCATGAACCAAACCCTAACCCTAGCCTCCTCCTATTTCTTCACATCCAACTCCATCATTCCAAAACTTGTTTATAGAGTTAGGTTTAGGCCTTGGTTTATTCTCAAGTTTTAATCATCTAGTTCTAGGATTTTAATCCAACCGTAATGTGCAAACAATGATCATGTGATTCTTATTTCAAAATAAAGATGTTCATACAAAAGAGCTAGGCTTTCAGTATACATCCCAACACGTCGCCCACACGACGTCCAAAAGGAGGAGGGTCATACATTAGAAGACCAAGAGGTATAACTATTCTTCTTTCTCTTTTATTCATTGCTTGTGTTTGTTTTTCAAAATATAAGCATGTTATATTTCTGTAAATAGGCTAAATAATACTGAGATCCCGAGTATAAACACAAAAACCAGCGATCCGGACATCGTCTATTCCGCGGCTACTCGTAGAATAGAGGATGGTCGCTTGAACAACTAGTTTGTTCAAGTGACCTCTCTAAACGAATAACACGACGATGACTTGGTTGTCTTGGGAATCCCTTTTGTCTATCATTACATTTTTAATCCGGGGACATCGAAGGGATCACCATGGTTAAGCAACCGAGGTGAAGGGGAAGCGAAGTTTCCTCTCACGGACTCGACAAGGGAAATCCCTTCAATTGGTATCAGAGCTTCCGGGCAATCCCTTCAATCTTCTCGATTTGTATTTCCTTCCTACTGATGATCTCCCTGATCAGATGATTGCGGTGAAGTACACGTTTGGATCGTTGATGAGACCACATCAAGTTCCGAGATGAACTTCTTGATTCAAATCACTTCCTTTGCTACTTCTGAAGCTGCAATGTATTCTGTCTCTATGGTAGAATCCTCTATAGTGTCTTGCTTGGAACTTTTCCAACTTATTGCACAACCATTCAAGGTGAATATGTACCTAGACTAAGGCCTGGAATCATCCTTGTCTGTTTGGAAGCTGGCATCCGTATATCCGCGTATTACCATATCACCTTCTCCATATATTAGGAATACATCCTTAGTTCTTCTTAAGTACTTAAGGATTATATTAACAGCCACCCAATGATCTATTTCTGGATCAGATTGGTATCTAGTCATGACACTCAGAGCATAAGATACATCGGACCTTGTACATAACATAGCATACATGATAGATCCTATTGTAGATATATAGGAGATCTTACTCATGCAAATCCTCTCGTCCTCTGTGCGTGGACACATAGACTTCAAAAGGTGAATCCCATGCCTGATGGGAAGTAAACCTTTCTTGGATTCCGACATGCTAAACCTCTTTAGCACTCAGTCTATATATGTATATTATGAAAGACCAAGCAACCGTTTCGATCTATCTCTATAGATCTTAATCCCGAGGATGTAGGTTGCTTCTCCCAGGTCTTTTGTGGAGAATGTTTTGGATAATCATATTTTGACCCAATGTAAGATAGATATATCATTTCCTATAAGTAATATGTCATCGATATACAACACTAGGAACATGACTGTACTTCGACTAACCTTCTTATACCCACAAGGTTCATCCGGATTTTGTGAAAAATCAAACCTTTTGATTGTCTCATCAAAACATATATTCCAACTCCTAGATGTTTGCTTCAGTCCATATATGGATTGTCAAAGCTTGCATGCATTGGTTTTATCAATCGATGTGAAACCCTTGGGTTGTATCATATACACGTCCTCAAGTAGGTTTCCATTAAGGAAAGTTATTTTCACATCCATCTATCATATCTCATAATCATAATGAGCCTCTATGGCCAAGAGCATCTGAATGGATTTAAGCATATCTACAGGTGAATAGGTCTCATCATAATCAACACCTTGCTTTTGACGATAGCCTTTCGCCACTAATCTAGCCTTATAGGTAATCACATTACCATCCATGTCAGTTTTCTTCTTGAAAACCCACTTGCACTCTATAGGCTTTATGCCTTCAGGTGGTTCCACCAAGTTCCAAACTTGATTTTCATACATGAAATCCATTTTCGACTTCATGGCATCAAGCCATGTTTCCCTTTCTGAAATCTTTAGAACTTCTTCATAACGGGTAGGCTTCTAATCATCAATGAGTAACACGTTGTTTGATTCACTTACGAGAAATCCATATCTCTCAGGAATGTTACATGTTCTACTAGATCTACAAAGATGTGGTGTCACAATAGGTTCAGTCGATGGCTCATCAATATGAATTATCGGTTGTGGTGCTTGACTAGGTCTCTTTTCAATGTCTATTGGAGTCTCTTAAACCTCCTCAAGTTCAACATCACTCCCACTGTTTTCTTGCAAGAGAAACTCTTTCTCTAGAAACATAGCATGCCTTGAAACAAACACCTTTTGTTCCACAGGATGATAGAATTAGTAACCCCTCGTTTCCTTAGGGTATCCAATAAATAGACATTTATCAAACTTAGCATCCAATTTGTCTTATACAGTCCGTTTCACATAAGCAGGACAACCCCATATCTTCAAGTAAGATAAATGAGGTTCCTTACTATTCCATATCTCATATGGAGTAGTAGAGACTACCTTGGTCGGGACTCTATTTAGCAAGTGAACAGTTGTCTGAAGTGCATAGCCCCAAAAGGACTTGGGAAGATTCGCATGATTCATCATCGACCTAACCATGTCCAACAAGGTTCGATTTCGCCTCTCAAATACACCATTAAATTGTGGTGTATATAGTGGAGTCCATTGAGACAATATACCATTGTCCCTTAGATAATCCAGAAACTCTTGACTCAAATATTCACCACCTCAATCCGATCAAAGTATTTTAATACTCTTGCCAAGTTGTTTCTCTACTTCATTTCTGAATTCTTTGAACCTTTCAAAGACTTCAGACTTGTGTTTCATCAAGAACACATACCCAAACCATGAGTGATCATCGATGAAGGTAATGAAGTAGCTATAGCCTCCTAGAGCATGAGTTGACATAGGTCCACATACATCAGTATGTATTAGACCAAGCAACTCTCCCACCAGTTCACCTTTTCCATTAAAAGGTAACTTAGTCATCTTGACTTTTAAGCATGATTCGCATGTATCGAATGAAACAAATTCAAACGATTCCAGAATTACACATCGTTGTAATTCGGACATGTGTTTCTTGCTTACATGACCAAGACGACAATGCCACATGTAGGAGTATAATTGATTATCATTCCGAGCATGCTTGTTGCTCACTTCAATATTGAAAATGTAATTGGATATATCCAACATATAAATACCATTGCATAAAGTTCCAGTCCCATAAAGAACTCCATTCAAAGTTATGTAACAACAATTGTTACTAAAAGTCAAATGGTACCCATTTCTATTTAAACAAGAAATAGAAATGATGTTCTTTATCAACGAAGGAACAAAATAGCAATTGTCCAGTTCTAAGACATGTCCTATAGGGAGCTTCAACAGATATGTTCCAACGGTGAGTGTAGAAACCTTTGCTCCATTCCCAACACGTAAATTTGACTCTCCCTTGACGAGTCTTCTTCTATTCCTTAGCTCATGTATGTCATTACATATATGTGAGCCACACTCGGTATCCAATACCCAAGTGTCTAAAGAAATAGAATGACAATCAATAACGAAGATACCTGAAGAGGATGGGGCATCGGATGCCTTCTTCTTCTTCATAGACTCAAGATAAATCTTATAGTTTCTTCACCAATGATCCTCCTTGCCACAATGATGGTCAGTGCTCTTTTGAGCTGCTTCTGCCTTCTTCTTCCCCTTACGTTGTTCCTTTAATTTCCTCTTAGAACTTTTCTTTGAGGAATCAACTAACAACACCGTCTTCTCCTTATGCTTCACAGAAGGTGTTAGTGCTTATAAGCTCCACATATCTCCACAATGGCATGATATTGTCCACTTTGGGTCTAAGCCCTCATGGTTTTATTTTTGGGCTTTACCCAAAAGGCCTCACACCAATGGAGATATCTTTTTTTCTTATAAGCACATGATCTTTTCCATGTCTTACCAATGTGGGACTTTGATTGTATTCCCCATACTCCCAACAATCCCCCCCTCAAACGAAGGACCACATTGGGCCCCCCCTCAAGTCTATCCCTCCTCGAAGGATTTTCTCTGCTTGATGTCCGATCTTCAACCCACCAGGACTTCCTGCCAGTTGTTCGGTCCCCCCGACCCAACTAGACTTCCTTCCTGATGTCTGGTTCTCTTGATCCGGACGTGGGAGCTCAACTTCCTTCGTTCGAGGTTCATGGCTTGACATGGACCATGGCTCTGATACCAATTGTTAGTGCTTATAAGCTCCACATATCTCCACAATGGCATGATATTGTCCACTTTGGGTCTAAGCCCTCATGGTTTTATTTTTGGGCTTTACCCAAAAGGCCTCACACCAATGGAGATATCTTTTTTTCTTATAAGCACATGATCTTTTCCATGTCTTACCAATGTGGGACTTTGATTGTATTCCCCATACTCCCAACAGAAGGTTCCACAGTCTTCAACATGTTGAGGAGCTCAGGAATGGTGGTTTCAAGTTTGTTCATCCGGTAGTTCATCACAAACTGTGAGTAACTCTTCGGCAAACAATGTAGAATTAAGTCAACACTTAATTCATGATCCATCACAAACCCGAGTGTCACTAGTCACTTGATGTACCCATTCATCTTTAGCATAAATTGCACCACAGATGAACCTTCCTACATCTTAGAGGTGAAGAGGAGCTTGGAGACTCTGAACCTTTCAGATCTCGCTTACACTTCAAACAGCTCATGAATATGAAAGACTATGGTATTAGCATCCATATGCTCATGTTGCTTCTGAAGCTCGAGTACCATCTTCATTAGCATGATTCAACTCTACAACTCATAATCATTCAAATGTTTCTGATAGGCCAACAATTGGTCTGGAGTTGCGTCATCCATAGGACGGGTGGGAAGAGGCTCTTCGAGGACATACGCAAGATTTTCCGCCTTGAGAATAATTCTCAGGTTTTTAAGCAAGTCCAAGAAGTTTGGCCCAGTCAATTTATTCGAATCCAAAATAGAGCGCAAGTTTATAGACGTCATAATCAAGTGATTAATCGAGATATACAAATCGAGCATATATGAGAAAGATTATTTTAAAATGCAACAACATACATTTATTAAATCTCATTCATTTTTCGAATTTATAAAACCATTAAAATCAATTCGGGAGATCATAGGTCCATCTCCGAATGGGTTGATATCCAACATAGATAAGAACAACCTTGAAGAGAGTCCAACAAGCCATTCTTAGCTACAATGGTAGGTATCAAGTATACCAATTGCATATCACTTATATGCAACTATCACAATGTGCTATAAACTAATTGATTGTTCACACATACATTGGGTTGTTAACGCATTAACAAGTATGCATCATATGCATAGCACCCAATTCACCTCCCTTCACATCGACCTTGGAGAGAGTCCAACAAATCGATGCTCCAAGTTAAAGCCGACCCATTAATCGCGAAATAGTTTTAATATGGTTAGAGAGCATTCAACCAATTAGCCAGGATTGGAGAGAGTCCAACAACCCAAACTAACGATTGCCCTCTGACTCTTACCATATTAGTAACAAACTATTTCAATGGTTTGAACATGTTCAGGTTCGAGTCGGGCTTGGAGAGAGTCCAACAACTCAGACTAGAAACGGAACTCTGGTTCTAACCATATAAATGGAAGGTATAGGCTTTAATATTGTGTAAGGGTTTTAATGTCTCATCCTCTTTGCATACAAATAACTATTATCTACATGGCATGACACATATGGCATACATCTACATGTCACGACATGCATGGCATAATGATATGCATGTAATGCAATTACATGACATACAATTATGGCATGTACAAATAGTTTCATTATTTGTCATAATTAATTTTTGAAATAAAATATGTTTGAGATTTGATTTCTTAAATCAAATATTGATTAAATTAGGAAACAAATTTCCAAATCTAAACACATATTTTATTTATGGAAAATATTAAATAAGGAAATTCAAATTTAATTTAGGAAATAAATTTCCTAAATTGTAATTTCCTAATCACACTAGAAAATTTCCAATTTGAATTTCTTTACTAATTAAAATTTCCATAATTATTTCTAAAATTTCAAAAAGAAGAGAATTTCCAAAAATACAATTATGACTATCACAAAAATAATTTTACAATTATGTCAGAACACAGTCAGGCTCTGATACCACTGTTGTGTTTCCTCGGCACTAATATGAGTGTGTTCAAACATGTTTCGTAAACATGCACAGAGTGGAAGCAAAAACAATACGGTAATAAACTATTTTTATTACATCACACACACCACATGCATGCAGAATACAACAAGTGTAAACATGATCGCATATTTAAGATTTTTACAATAAAGGAAACTTTATATATAGGTATACCTGACGAATCACGTGTAGCGAGAATGACATTTACCGTAGCGACCCTTACTAGTATCGCCTCTATCCGTATCCACGCAGAGTATTGTCAGGATAGCTTCACAAGCTATGAGCCTCATCTTGACAAAAGATACTAGTCTCGCGTCGAAGACTGTGATCCAAGAGACGATCCCAAAACATGTTCCATGAACTTGTCTCCTCGGAAGAGTCGGCCAACCAATTTGGTCGGCGGCAGCAAGATGGTCAGCTAGGTGTTGCTGGTCAGCAACAAGGGCTGCCGACCGATGGTGGTGGGCTGGCCGGTGGCTGGAGCTTGGCCGGCAATAGCCCAAGGGTGGGCGGTAACCCTTGGAGTGGGCAGCGCAAGAGAGGAGGAGAGGAGAGGAGGTGGCTAGGGTTTTCACAAAACCTTTTTTCATCCCTGAAATATTTCTCCACCCTCTTATTTAGAGAACATGTGTTCTTTGACCATTAAGAAACCTTAACGGTCATTGGTTCATGACCAAAGCCCGTTAACCCTCTCCAATAACTTAAGTTAAAATAAACCAAACCACATTGGTATATTTTAAGTTAAAACGAACTAAACCAACTTTGGTTCATTCATTAAAAACAAACCAAATCCCTTTGGTTTATTTTCCACCATTGGATTAGAACCAAACTGATGTGGTTCATCCATCATGTCTTCATAAGACTCGGCCCATCCATGCATTTGATGCGACTGAAATAATTTCATGCTCGCTCCATGTTTGGTCCAACCAAACAAAGTCTCTCTCGATCTGAGAATCTCATTCTCAAACTCGTTTCAAATCCTTTGGATAACACTCGTAGTGCATGTGACCAAATAGGTTTCTGGTTTATGTTGGTCGTCTATAATTAACCATTAATTATATAACAATGATGAGTGGCACCTAGTAGTACATCATTATCCCCAATTAATCGAAAAATCAATGGGTGATCCCAGAATATCTTCTGAAACCTTTCAACAGCTACAGTGTAATGCACCCCGTTCCCTTCACTCATCATATACCCACTTGGTGTAAGACATGGTCAATAGTGTCAATCCCCACTAAGCTGACTATGTCACACCTAGCCCAAGTATTTACTTCCTCGTCCTGTGGATTCTAGTTACTGCAGATGTATCCAAGAGTACCATACTCTAAACATGTAATGCTTTGGCCAAAGACTTTAGTAACAACTCGACGAGAGGCCATAGGGTATATATCTCCTCGCAAGGAGTGGTAAATCCTTTGTTGGCTACTCAAACACCTTCAGGCACTTCGACTTATGCCCAATCATCCCAGGTCCACATCTCCTCGGAGATGCTTACTTAAGATGTCAAAGCATAAGTCTCCATGACCAAGATGACTTGAATACCTCAAATTGAAGGAATATCGCACTTAAGTTGCAGTAAGGACTTCATTGACATATCTGTATATGCAGAGAACCGTATGAAGTCTTACAGCTGGCCACTCCAATGATCTAGTTATCATAACTAGCATTCACGATCAACTCCATACATCCCAATGTCTCCAGCTAGTGAGAAACAACTGCTTGGATTAACCAGAGAGTATACCTCATGTTAGTCTAAACAGAATTGATGGCGTCCTTAAGCATAAATTAATTGACTAGGGATAATTCCAATACATCGCAATTACACATGTAGAGAAACTCACTAGTTGTGATCGAATTACAAATTCTCTCATGCTGTGAATCGTATTTGCGACATTCAGTAAATGAGTTTAAGATCCAATCAAATACATTAAAACACATATACTCAAATAGTGAATCTTCATTTATCAAATAAATGGAACAACCATAAGGCAATTTCCTTAGGAAACCTCTCATATATGACTAACATCCTCTTGGTTCAACCCAAAGAAAGAAAGCTCTTAATCTAGGCTAGTGACATATGGTCGGATAGAATAGATGCAACACCCAAAAACCAATCATGATATAAACACATCATAAACAATTGAATCAATGCATTAAATCACCAAAAAAAATACACCAAGTTACTCCCTAATCGTAGAGTTTAGAAGACTACTCCATGAAGGAGTTACAACACATATATGATACAAAAGAAAGAATTAACCCGGTGTCCTATGTCTTGAGCATCTTCTCCTTAGTGGCTCCCCAAGATGGATCGCTGTCACCGACCCTCGGATCCTTGGCTATCAACCTTCCCTAGGCTTCGATATTTCTAAGATGATCATTGATGGGAGCTTAGAGTCCTTTTTATAGGCTTTGGAATTGATTTGGTCGCTTTTTCGAGAAGAAATCTCGAGTTAGTTGCAAAATACTTGAGCTGAAAAAAGTCCTCCATGACCATAGAGCGGATGTGCTTCAACTCGTTCTGGGTAGAGGGTTCAATGACCATGGAATCCTCCATGGTATGGCCATGGAACATCCTAGAGTCTGCATTTAGGCTTCGTTTACTCCCCAATTGATTATAGTTCATGTAGATTTCCTCCAGGTTTAATTATGTCTTCTTTTGTCTTGAATTATGCCCTCTTGAGAATAAAAATAAACAACCACAGTTATTCGAACTAAAAATATGAAATGAATGCAAATGTTATGTTTAATGCATGATATGTGAATACAAATCTAGAAAAACATGGTAAATAAACCCTAAAAAGTGCATATGATTCACACTCATCAAATATGTATCAAGATTGGGATTTGGAATCATCCTTATCCGTCTAGAAGCTAGCATTAATATACCCGCATATCACAATATCACCTTCTCCATATACTAAGAACAAATCCTTAACTCTTCATAAGTACTTAAGGATGACCTTGATAGCCACCCAATGATCCATACTTGGATCTAACTGGTATCGGCTCATGACACTCAGAACGTATGATACATCAGACCTAGTACATAACATAGCATATATGATAGATCCTATAGCTGACGCATATGGTATCAGTCTCATGTGAACCCTCTCGTGTCCATAGACTTCAAAAGGTAAATTCCATGTCTCATGGTAATGAAACTTTTCTAGCTAAAACTTTTTAGCACTCTAGCAATGTATGTAGATTGTGAAAGACAAAGCAATCAATTCGATCTATCTTTATACATCTTTATCTTGGTGCAATCGGCCCAGGTCACAATTGAACAGACTGTAGAAGATTTGACGCCGCTAGAGGGGGGGTGAATAGCGTTTGACCGTACGTAGATGGAATTCGTTTGCGATCGTCTCTAAAAAACTCGTTATGCACAGCGGAATAGAAATAATAAAAGCAATAACGAAAAGATACAATCACGAACACAAGGATATAACGTGGTTCGGAACCGAACGGTTCCTACTCCACGGATCGAGCTCTAAAGAGCCCTAGTGATGCACACGCACTCACTAATCACAAATACTCTTTCTCGACACAAGTCGGAGGTGGAGAAACCTCGTACAACAGTTTACTGTAGGGGATCGGTATGGCCGGCTAGAGGGGGTGAATAGCCCTCGTACGTTGGACGTCGTAAATTGCTCGTCTACAAAAGATTAGCGCAAGCGGAATATACAAATACAAAGCAAAAGACAAACAATAAAACAAACGCTAACACGATGGTATAACGTGGTTCACGGCTACGCCGCTAATCCACGGTCCCTGATTCGTCCTCGGTGAATCACTCCGTTAAACCAATCCACTAAATGGTCTCTCCTTTGCACCAAGCTAGGTGGAGGTAACCTTTACAAATCAAGCACACTCTTCTTACAAATAGAATGGAGTAAGAACATGTAAGAAGAGTTTAGAGCTTGTGGGGCACTAGGAAGATTGTTTGGAGTATGAGCATTAGCCTCTCAAAGGCTTACACCCTCTCTTTTTATAGAGAGGGCTAACTTCTTCCCGTATGCGCCATCGATCATTGCCGCCCTTAGCGATCGGTCATTGCCAGTCCTAGGGCCTCCGAACACGCGTCGGATCCCGGCGTTGTAGTCCCGGAACTCTTGGCGATCGGTGATGGACCTCATCGATCGGCTCTCGCCTCCATCGCCCGATCGGCTCTGCGACGAATGGCGAACCCTTATTGACGATCAGGCTGCGCCTTGGCGATCGTGATATCTTGATCGCGCCCACGTATGGCGATCATCGGCCAATCCGGATCGATCGTATACCGGATCGAACTCACTCGACTCGGAAGCGATCGGCGCCATGACATGGCGATCGGCGGTGTCGAAAACCATCGACACTTGGCCAAATGGCCAAGTTTCACCTAAGAGCTACCCTTCCCTGGGTTACAATCGCTCACTCTCATTTCTCGGAGTCCCTCGCCTTCGAAGTTCTCTTCGTTCTCGGCCACGTCCCTCGGCAGCATCAGGCGCACGGCTCTGCAATGCTCCTTCGCGTCTCTTGCCTCGAAGTCTACTTCCTCCGGCTTCACTCCAAGCTTCTCGTCCGGCGGTCCCTCGGATGCTCCAAGCGCACGGCTTCCGCAAAGCTACCCTTCACCGACTCAAGGCATGAGTCATGAGATGTGAAACTCGCCACGGCTCCATGTGCGAATTACTAAGTCCTGCACGACTTCAACGCACATATCACATCAACATATCAAACTAACTTAAACCCTTTGCCACACCATCAAAACCATATTACGGCAAGAGATTGCCCTAACAATCTCTCCCTTTTTGATGTGTGGCAATCCGTTTAAGTTAGGTAAAAACATTTGATATAAATTCTAAGGTAAGAAAGCATGTAAAGATAAACATGATATAGCAACATGCAACTCCCCCTTAATCCATGAAACTCTCCATGCAAATTTTCTCCCCCTATCATATATTTCTCCCCCTAAAATATATTTCTCCCCCTAAAATAATTAACTTAAACATAATTATTTCTCCCCCTTTGACACCATCAAAAAGATTAACACTAAGTTATAAGCTCATGGCATCAAGTATAATGGAGGAAAAATATGACAAGTTGATTTAAAAAATTGGGTACCACTTGTTGATGGCATCAAGTATATTTCTACCACTTGTTGTAGGTTTACAAACTGAATTCGGCCTCCAATGTTCTGATTTACAGGCCACCCAATGATCACTATCGATAGATGGCATGACCGCACAAAGGAATCCAAATTTCGATTTTTGCCAATTTGAAATGCATTATAAATTCCAGAAAATTTGAAAAATCATGAAATTTAGGGAACATATTTCTATTAAGTATATATATTAAGGAAAAATAGTTTTTCATGAAAACTCATTATATTCTCTTGTTTTTGCCAAAAATCCAAAAGTTCTAAAAACCACTAGGTTTTTGATCATTCTAGTATCAAGTTAGCTACCTAGTTTTGCATCCAATTGTTTCAAAACATGAATACATGTATTTTAAGGTAAGAAATTGTTTTGAAAACATATGAAATATCCAACCATGATCTTTGGGCAATATGTCTATTTATTAAACATAAGCCTTCCCCATGATTGGTCTATTATTGCTATGTTGATACTTTAAATGACCATCTAAATGTCATAGGCATTAGTGGACATTTGTATCATCCTAACATCTCACCCATGCTAAGTTTGCAATCAAGGTAGCCTATAGTGGGTGTGAGATGCATCCTAGGGGGTATTTGTATATACTTAACCCATATATTCATGCAATTCTATCATGGTTAAGTATCAACCTAACATCCTACATGATCATAATGACATATATCAATTAATTCTACATTATGATCATGAAATACATGTTTTCATCAAATTATAGTCATGCATTAGGTATTATACGATGATAATAAACAAATTATCACCTAAAGCATGATTTAAACCTATTTCTCATGATAACATGCCAAATATCAAAAACATAAATCATGATTGTAAATATACATAGGAATTACATCAATCATCATGATTTAGGCATTATTACCTATTTATGGGCACGTTATCATCACCCAACACTATCTAAAAAATGTTGTCCCGTCATCCTAAGTCAACCAAAATATGATATAGGTCAAGTTCATATGGTTGACTACCCTAGGGGTTTTCTAACCCTTAAGGATGGATTTTGGAACCCAAAATAGATTCTTTCCTATTGGGTTCACTAAATACTCCTTGGGGATCCATTTCCTAGCAATTACTTTCTTTTTATCTTGTCTCCTAGCTATTAGGCATTTATAGGCCTTTTCATTTTTCTTTTCCTTGTAGCCTAGGCCCTTCTTGTTGAAACTAGCTCTTTGGCTCCCTAAGATCATGTTCAATGTGTTGGAGCCAATAGTGAATTTCTCTAGGGCTTTGGTTAAATAATCTACCTTTTCCCTTAATGCCCTATTTTCCTCTATGCATGCATCATTAACATCCAAAGGCATATAATCATGTGAGCATGCATCATCTAAGCTAGAAGAAATATTATCATTTAAGCATGCCTTTTCTAATTTTTGTTCTAATTCCTTAATTTGTTCAAGCATGCATTTATTTTTCTTCTTTGCCCTAAATAAATCCTTAGTTAAACTAGAAATCATAGAAACTATTTTACTAGGTGAGAGATTGGTTACCATAGTTTCCATGTCCTCTTCTTCTTCGGATGATGAGGATGATGAAACTCCCCCTTCACTTGAGCTCTCTCCTCTTGAGCTTGAACCTTCATTTTCGGAGGAAGAGCAATCCAAGTCATCAAAGGCCATCAAGGCCAAATTGGTGACAAAGGCATTCTCCTCATCCGATGATGATGAGGAGGATGAGGATGGATCATCCCAAGTCCTTGCCTTGAGAGCCTTAGCCTTTCCCTTCTCCTTTGTCTTCTTCTCCTCTTCCTTCTTTTTTCTTGCTCCCCTTTTCTTCTTCTTTTCTTCTTTCTTTTTCCTTTCTTCCTTGCTCTTGTTTAGGAGAGGACAATTGTCCCTTATGTGCCCTTCTCCTTGGCAATTGTAGCATATGACTTTCCCCCTTGGTCTTCTATTCCTATCATTAGATTTATCAAATCTAAAATTCTTAAATGCACGTCTTACCCTCCTTACCATATAGGCTTCTTCGGTGCTATCCATGGAGGAGGAGGAAGATGCTTCGTCATCGGAGGAGGAGGTGATTTCCATCTTCTTCTTCCCCTTATTTGCCAATAATGCTACTCCTCTTGAGGGTTGAATTTTAGGCTCCTCTTGTATTCCCTCAAGCCTTGTTTCGTGGAGTTCCATTGTTGAGAAGAACTCCTCCAAGGTACTCACTTCTAAATTCTTTGAGATATAGAATGAGTCCACCATGGAGCTCCACTTTGAGGACCGGGGAAAGGCATCTATGGCCTTCATTACCATATCCCGGTTTGATAGCTTCTCACCTACACTTGTTAGCCCAATTAAAATTTCTTTAAACCTAGAGTGTAGTGAGGTTACCTTTTCTCCCTTTTCTAGTTTTATATTGGATAGTTGGGAGCGGAGGAGGTCTCTCCTTGCTAGCTTGGCCTCGGATGTGCCTTCATGGAGTTCTATAAGCTTCTCCCACATCTCTTTGGCGCTAGCACATTCTCCGATCCGGTTGATCTCTTGTTGAGGGAGCACATTGTAGAGATGGTGCTTGGCTTTGGAGTTTGCAAGGTGCTCCTCTCTTTGTCTCTTGGTCCACCTAGATTTCTCTATTGGCTTCCCCTCTTCATCCCTAGGCAAAACGAAACCGGATTCCATTGTAATCATTATATCAAAATCCATTTCGAAAAATACCTCCATTCGCTTCTTCCACCAAGCAAATTCTCCTTCAAACTTCGGAGGATGGATGTTGGAGCCGGCCATTTTTGATGTAGGGCTTGTTGCGGCGGTTAGTCCGGTGACAAGCTTTCCTTGGCTCTGATACCACTTGTAGGGGATCGGTATGGCCGGCTAGAGGAGGGTGAATAGCCCTCGTACGTTGGACGTCGTAAATTGCTCGTCTACAAAAGATTAGCGCAAGCGGAATATACAAATACAAAGCAAAAGACAAACAATAAAACAAACGCTAACACGATGGTATAACGTGGTTCACGGCTACGCCGCTAATCCACGGTCCCTGATTTGTCCTCGGTGAATCACTCCGTTAAACCAATCCACTAAATGGTCTCTCCTTTGCACCAAGCTAGGTGGAGGTAACCTTTACAAATCAAGCACACTCTTCTTACAAATAGAATGGAGTAAAACGTAAGAAGAGTTTAGAGCTTGTGGGGCACTAGGAAGATTGTTTGGAGTATGAGCATTAGCCTCTCAAAGGCTTACACCCTCTCTTTTTATAGAGAGGGCTAACTTCTTCCGTTTACGCCATCGATCATTGCCGCCCTTAGCGATCATTGCCCATCCTAGCACCTCGAACACGTCGGATCCCGGCCGTTGTAGTCAGCGGAACTCTTAGCGATCGGTGATGGACCTCATCGATCGGCTGCTCCTCCGTAATCGACTTCCCGATCGGCTACGAGCGGTCAATGGCGAACCCTATTGACGATCGTGCTGCCTTGCGATCGGTCGATGTCTTCGCGATCGGCCGCGTATGGCGATCGGCTGCGGCCTATCCGATCGATCGTATACGGTCGAACTCACTCGACTCGGAAGCGATCATTGCCATGACATGGCGATCGGCGGTGTCAGGAAAACCCATCCGACACTTGGCCAAATGGCCAAGTTTCACCTAAGAGCTACCCTTCCCTGGGTTACAATCGCTCACTCTCATTTCTCGGAGTCCCTCGCCTTCGAAGTTCTCTTCGTTCTCGGCCACGTCCCTCGGCAGCATCAGGCGCACGGCTCTGCAATGCTCCTTCGCGTCTCTTGCCTCGAAGTCTACTTCCTCCGGCTTCACTCCAAGCTTCTCGTCCGGCGGTCCCTCGGATGCTCCAAGCGCACGGCTTCCGTAAAGCTACCCTTCACCGACTCAAGGCACGAGTCATGAGATGTGAAACTCGCCACGGCTCCATGTGCGAATTACTAAGTCCTGCACGACTTCAACGCACATATCACATCAACATATCAAACTAACTTAAACCCTTTGCCACACCATCAAAACCATATTACGGCAAGAGATTGCCCTAACATTTACAACAATAAACTAAGTAGATACAAGAAAATACAATGAGATACAATGCAATATAAGTAAAGAAAAAGCTTTACAAATGCCTTTTGATTGCTTGCTTGTTGATCGCTTGAACCGTGGTTGAAGACCCTGATTTACAGCAGCAAATCGCCTCAAAAATGTCCAAGAAATCGCTGCCAAAAACCCTCCCGTCGAGCTCCTTTTATCCTTGCTCGCGACCTGGATTTCCGCCCATCAGTCGACTGCCATAAGTCACCAGTCGACTGATGCCACTGTTGTCGTGAGACAACGGCTCGATCCATGCTGGAAAAACTCCAATGGATCTCTTGGCAGTCGACTGCAAACATTGGCAGTCGATTGCCCGGCGTCGATCGTCGCCCGATCGGCTCACGGAGCATTTTGCTCGCGGATGAACTAGCGATCATTGTCGTCCCTTGGCGTCATCGCTGCGTCCCTTAGCCGATCATTCTCGACGCCGATCAGCTTGCTCCAATGAAGCGTCACGTGCCGAATGCATTTCGGCTCAAACATGAGGTTTAAACCCAAATATGGTGCCCCTATACTTGCTAGACCACCCTTAGCCTAGACCTAAGCCTTCTAGACACCTCCATCAGCCTCACGCCTCTCGGATCCCTCCAAGTCATCCATGACTTGTTCATCCATCGCGCTAGCCTCCAGGTGCTTCCCTCGGCTATGTCATGCTAACGGTGTCTACACCGCCAAGGCACATTGGACTTACGCCGCCAAGACTCCGCTTGGACTTTACGCTGCCAATATCAATCCCCTTGGACTTCCAAATGCCAAGACTCAAGCTTGGACTTTCCCTTGCCAACCCATGTTGGACTTTCCATGCCAAGACCCATGACTTGGACTTTACCTTGCCAAGACCCATGCTTGGACTTTTCATTTGCCAAGACCCATGCATGGACTTTTCATTTGCCAAGACCCATGCTTGGACTTCTCATGCCAAGTACACAAGACTTGGACCTTCCCAATTGCCAAGTGTCCCACTTGGACTTTCCATGCCAAGTACCCATGACTTGGACTTTACCTTGCCAAGACCCATGCTTGGACTTTCCAAAATCACATGGTCAACCCTAGTCAACCATTAAGGTCTTCCTCGAGTCAAACTCGAGTCCGGTCAAACATGACCCGGGTCGATTGCTCCAACAATCTCCCCAACATATTAACCGACATTAATGTCAAACATCAATGCCAAACCACTTTGTCAAATCCCTTTGTCAAACATCAAAACATCACTCGAGTCAAACTCGAGTCTGGTCAATCGTGACCTGGGCCGATTGCACCAACATCGAGTGGGTCTCAAGTAGGATTTTGATGTTTGACAATGGGATTTGAGTATGGAGGATAATATGACTATGGTATGGTATGGGACAACTGTAGTAATATGGAAGTTGAGTATGGAAAGTCCGACTGGGAGTTAGCAAGGGAGAAATCCAAGTCGGTCAAGGATGATCGGACACTTGGTGTTGAAAAGTCCAATTGGAAGCTGACAAGGGATGTCCAAGTTGGTCAAGGTTGACCAAACACCTGGAACAAGGAAAGTGAAGTCCTAGCAGGTCAGGGAGACTATGCTTGGCAAGGGAAGACCTGCCTGATCAGGGAGATCGAGCTTGGCAAGAGAAGTCCTAATAGGTCATGGTTGACTGGATGTTAGGCATGCGAGGAAAGTCCAAGTATGTATACTTGGCAAAGGGAAAACCTAAGGATGGAGCCTTTGCAATGGAAGTCCTAGAGGTGCGACCTCATGCAATGAAAGTCTCGGTGGTGCGACCACTTGGCAAAGGTAGACCCAAGAGTATGATAATAGTCGATGAAAGCACTTGAAAGCTAGCAAAAGGATAAACAAGTCTTGGAGGACTCGGATGGATCAAAGAGGCTTGAGGATTATAGAAGTGGCTTGAAGGCTTATGTATAGGATAAGGGTACTCAGTAGTATGACTAAGTTGATGGAAGCACTAGAAGGCTAGCGCAAAGGGTGAAGGAGTCGTGGAGGACTCGGATGGACCCTGAGGGTGTGAGGCTGATGGAAGTGGCTTGAAGACATAGGTCTAGGCTAAGGGTGAGTGCCAAACCTCAGTTCTGAGGTTTAATAGTCAACTGTGGGTCTTGCCCAGTCGACTAATTTAGTGAGGCTGACTCCCACTGTTGGGCTCGATTTTCAGAGTGGGTGCTCGACAGTCGACTACTAAGGAAGTGTAGTCGACTGGCTAAGGGTGCTTGGGAAACAGAGTTGGTGCATGGCATTATGCGGCTTGGGAAATAGCAATGGTGCTCGTTAGTCAACTATTATTGGAGAGCAGTCGACCGGTCGATGTGTGCTTGGGAAGTCCAATGTCATGCTCGGGATGTTGGGATGTATACTGAAAGCCTAGTCTTTGTATGGACATCTTCATTTTGAAATAAGAATCACATGATCATTATTTGCATTTTATATTTATTATGTGTGCATCTTGTCTAATACATTACATTGTAGATAATATGGTGTGTGGTGTCACACAAAAGATCATGTTATCAGTTCGTCATAGAGTATAAGTAGAGGCTCACAACCAAGATGGTTTTGGACAAACCATTGGTATGGTTGTAGTGTAACTTGGTATTGGTTTATCTTGACCATAGAATTACACTAGTACACTTTGTGTGTATTGAGAAGGACCAACTTAGAGGTGATTCAATTTATTGTTGACTACATAATTGAATCGGACCTCGGATATTATGGTGTACATGCTCTTAATCCCAATATAATAACAAGCACATGTACTTAATATTTATTTCTTTGATTTACCAATGGGCGAGATTTATGGGTTAAATCAATAGGCTCGGTAAGTTGGGAAATGATATTATTTACATGGTGTGTCGTTGATTATAGGAGAAAACCGTGTCCTATGTATTAGGATGATGATGTCTCATTGAGGAGCTCATAAGGATCATCATGTAAATCCTGCAGGTGGACTTGGTCTAGCATGATGATAAGGTTGAGTGGTACTACTCTTAGAGTTAGATGTTAATTAATTAATTGTCAGTAAATTAATTAATTAACGAACATTCGATATCTTAAACACGGGGAGATATTTGTACAATTAATATATGGAGCCCATATTTAATTATAGTGGTTGGTGAGGTAGATCAATGATAATCCTCTAATCGAATGAATTATCTTTAATGGATCGGATTTTATGTGGGTCGGATCCATTAGGTGGCCAAGATCCAACTCCTCATGGTCCCTATTGTAGCCTATTAAAACCCTCAAGAAGCCTAGATCCAACGGACACGATTAAATGGAGGCTTGGGCGAAATCTATAAATAGATTCCAAGGCTTGGGCGAAGATAATCTTTTTGGAGAGTTTTTTTCAAGGCTTGGGCGGCAAGGGTTTTTGGGTGCTAGGGTTTGGAGTTTCAAGGGTTGGGTGGCAAGCTTGGCTTCTCTCTTAGGGCCAGCGACAACACCACAAAGGATTAGGGTTTCATCTTCTCCTTTGTTCTTGGTCGGTTCCTCCTTCTCCTCTCCTAGGGCAGCACCTTCTTCCCTCAAGCTTTGGCCAGTGGCAACAAGAGTTCATCTCTTGGTCGACGCCCATATCACCTCTCCCTCTCCTAGGGTCGGCGACAACCCCTCTTTGTGATTGGTGGTTGGCACAAGCAAGGAGAAGAAGGGAGTTTGTTCTTCCCTTGTTCGGAGTGAGCAAGGACGGGAAGACGCGATCTAGGAGGCTTCAACTCTTGGAGGATCGTTGCCCACACAACATCCAAGAGGAGGATAGGTCATACAATAGAAGATCAAGAGGTAAACAAGAGGTATAATCTTGTTTGTTTTGATTTAGTTCTTTTGTATCATGCATGTGGTTAATTTACTTGGACCCCAATGATAAATAGAAAAACTGGCGATCCGTACATCATCTATTCCGCGGCTAATCGAGGAAAGAGTTAGGTTGCTTGAACAATAAGTTCATTCGAGCGAAAACTCAAATCGAGAAGCACGATGATGGATCGGTTGCTTGGGTAATCCATCTTTGTTTGGATTAATTTTTTTTTAATCTGAGAACGTATGATTGGACCGCTATGCACAAGCGACCGAGGCGAAGTGAGAAGCGAAGCTTCAACCTTCAAGTGGTACCAGAGCCACGGTTTCCGATTTTGTGTGTTTAGGATTCTGTTACTTTTATGCACTTATCATATATTATGTGTGTCGGATAATAGTAGGATGTGCGTAGGCTAACTTTTTGGTTGCAGGCATAAGATCCAACTATTATGGCCATATGTGTGTGTATGTGATTGTATGTGTGTAATCGTAATATTATTTGAATCCTCAAGGTTGACGAGGCTAGTATTTAATTTTTGTAATTAAGTACGGCATTGTTTAGCCACTCTTTTATTTTAGTTTACTTTCGATCTAGATTTCATGTACACTTTTTTGTGGAGTATAGGATCGATGGATGTAAATTAAAATAATTTGTCTCGGCTCGGATCTCCGGATGGCTTGTACATGGTGTATGGAGGAGCGGACGAGGAGGCAACATGACTGGAGGCATATTGGAGAACAAAAGCCATAATAGTTGGAAATTTGTTTTTCATATTTATTGCTTTTGATTTATATGCTTGTTGTTCTTGCATAGTTAAAATTCCTCAATTTTAAATTACTAAGTCGGAGAGGGATATTTTTTATAAAAAATTCCTGCGGCCTCCATTACAATTTGACATGTGATTCGAACAAACTTGCGCGTTGGCTCTGAGTGCCTTCCTCCATATCAGATGAGTTTATTTTGCGGATAACTAGGTCAAATATGGTTATAGGAAGTTATTTAGAAGCGTGTGTACTTCCCCATCAGAAGGCACATAATCCGAGGTAATTGCCTTAGTATCGGGTAATGGTGAACACTTAGATGCCCCATCGGAGTCACTGCTTTTATTTGTAGGGCCGAAGAGGAACCAACTATTAATTTTATTTGTCAAAAAGTAAGGTTGATAGGATAATAAAATTAATGGGTAAAACCTCCTCTTATAAATATAGAATTCGTATACGTCCACACTATCATAGCATATGATATTCTCGGTGTTTTATGGTGTTGGTTGATTTTAAAATTTTATTATTTGAGGAATCAATAATTTTTTGAAATCTAAATGTTTTTTATCTATGTGATTCTTAGGTTTCTTCAAAATGACTTTCAACCCACTTGTTGTGATTCTAAAGGAAAATAAACTTACTGGACCTAACTATGTGGATTGGAAAAGGAATCTTGATATAGTCTTGACTGCTGAGGAGTACAAGTATATACTTCTCGAAGAGTGTCCTCCTAATCCTACGGATGATTCTGGGGAAAAGGAGAAAGAGAGTTATAAGAAGTGGATCAAGGCTGATGAGATGGCGCGGTGTTATATTTTGTCTTTTATGTCAAATGTATTACAACATCAGCATCAGGCCATGACTACTTCTTATGACATGATGCTCAATCTGAAGGAACTTTTCGAACACCAGAATCGGGCTGCTAGGCAAGAATCCATGAGAAACTTGATGACGACCACCATGGCTGAGGGAACACCCATGAGGGGTTATGTTCTCAAGATGATGGCTCATTTGAATGAGCTGGAAGTCCTTAGAGCTGAGATCGATGGGGAAACCCAGGTCGATATCATTCTCCAATCTCTACCTAGGAGTTTTGAGCAGTTCACCTGAACTACAACATGAATAAGAGATTGTATTCATTGGCGGAGCTTCTGACAGAACTTCAGGCGACAAAGAGGCTTTTTCGTCAGAGTTCTCAGGTTTTGGTTGCCCAGAAGGTTTCTACTTCTAAGCCGAAAGACAAGAAGAAGAAGAAACAAGGCGTAGCAAAGGTGGTGGGTGGATCTCAGGGAGGAGTGAAGAAGCTGAAAAGCAAGTGCTTCACTTACAAGCAGACTGGACATTGGAAGGCTGAATGCCCCAACCGAAAGCAGAACAAAGGTATATCTTTTGGTCTAGTCATTGAAACATGTTTAGCGGTGTTATCTACCGACACTTGGTGTGTAGATACGGGAGTCACTGATCATATTTGTAATACTTTACAGGGGTTCCAGGAAACCAGACGACTAGCTGAGGGGGAGATTACTGTATACATGGGCAATGCTACTAAGGTGGCGACTATTGTAGTGGGAGATGTTTATTTATCTTTTGATAGGAATAAAACTTTGGTTCTGAGAAATTGCCTTTATGTACCTTCATTTAGAAAGAATTTAATTTCAGTTTCTAAATTTTTTTTGGATGGATATTCTATTTCTTTTAATAACAAAGTTGTTATAAAAAGGAATAAAGAGATTATCTGTTCTGGTGTATTGGTAGGAAATTTATATACTCTTGAACCAAAGGCTCCCACGATGCAAATAAAAGTAAATAACTCATCTTCTAAATCTAATAAGAGAAAAGAACCTTCAAAAATGAACCAAACATATCTTTGGCATCTAAGGTTAGGTCATATTAACCTGAGTAGAATTCAAAGGTTGATAGTTGTGGACCTTTGGGTTCATTAGTGGTGGAATATTTCCCAACCTGCGAATCTTGCTTGGAAGGTAAAATGACCAAAAGGCCTTTTAAGGCCAAGGGGTATAGAGCCAAAGATGTGTTGGAATTTGTTCATTCTGATTTGTGTGGTCCTATGTCTATCCAGGCTAGAGGTGGATTTGAATACTTCGTGTCTTTTATAGACGATTATTCAAGATATGGATACATTTACTTGATGCACCGCAAGTCTGAATTCTTTGAGAGGTTCAAATAATTCAAGACTGATGTGGAGAAATGTCAAGGTAAAAGTATCAAGACACTACGATCTGTTCTTGGTGGTGAGTACCTCTTGGGAGAGTTTAGGAGTTACTTATCAGAGGCTAGGATTCAATCCCAACTGTCTACACCTGGTACACCCCAGCAGAATGGTGTGGCGGAGCAAAGGAATAGGACTCTTATGGAGATGGTTAGATCGATGATGAGTTATTCTGATTTACCAGATTCATTCTGGGGGCATGCTCTAGATACGACAGTGTATATTCTGAACTTGGTATCATCTAAATCAGTACTTTTTACTCCCACAGAATTGTGGACTGGGTGAAAGCCTAGTCTGAGACATATTCGGATTTGGGAGAGTCCAACACATGTGTTGAAGGTAGATGCTAGTAAGTTTGAACCTCATACTGAAGTGTGCTTGTTCGTAGGCTATCCTAGAAGAACGAAAGGTGATTTGTTCTATAGTCCTAGAGATCATAGGGTGATCGTTAGCATGAATGCCCGATTTTTAGAGGAAGACTATGTGATGAACCACAATCCCATGAGTAAGATTGTTCTGGAAGAGTTGAGAGGGGAAGTCACTACTTCAGTACCAACGGTACAAGAGGACATACCACAAGTGACTGCACCACGTGTCATAGAGGATACACAGGTAATACCTCTCATAGTGGGAGGGTTGTTAGACAACATGAGAGATTTATGTTCTTGGGAGAATCTTTGATTTGGTCCTTGGCGAATATGAATCTGATCCCTAGACATATGACGAGGCAATCCAAGACAAAGATACAGTATCTTGGCAAAGGACGATGAATTCTGAGATAGATTCTATGGATTCAAATCAGGTCTGGGAGCTAGTAGAACCATCCAATGGTGTAAAAACCATTGGATGCAAGTGGATCTACAAAAGAAAGAGATGAACAGATGGGAAGGTTGAGACCTTCAATGCAAGGCTTGTTGCAAAAGGATATACTCAGAAAGAGGGTATCGATTATGAGGAGACCTTTTCGTCGGTAGCCATGCTTAAGTCTATCCGGATTCTATTATCTATTGTTGCTCATATGGATTATGAGGTTTGGCAGATGGATAACAAGACATCTTTCCTTAATAGAAGTCTTGAAGAAAACATCTATATGGAGCAACCAGAGGGATTCATTGCAAAGGGCAAAGAGCATCTTGTGTGTGAAGGGTTTTGTCCGGAACCGAAGCTCTTATTCCACATGAAGGTGGAGAAACTTCGCTTCTCACTTCAACTCGGTCTCTTGTTAGTGGTGATCCCTTCTACGTCCCCAGATTAAAAAAAATTAATCCTAGACAAAAGGGATCACCCAAGAAATCATTTCATCATCGTGCTATTCGATTAGAGTAGTCACTTGAACAAACTTGTTGTTCAAGCAACCAACCTCTATTCTATGAATAGCCACGGAATAGACGATGTGCGGATCGCCGGCTTTTGTGTTTATGTTCGGGGTCCAAGTTAATTTAGCCACATACATAAAGTAAACAACCACATACAACATGCATATAATTGAAAAACAATTATAGACATAATACAAAAGAACACTAATCAAAATAAATAAGATTATAACTCTTGTTATACCTCTTGATCTTCTATTGTAAGTCCTTCCTCCTTTTGGATGTCGTGTGGGCGACGATCTTCCAAACGTCGAAGCCTCCTTGAACACCAATCTTCCATTCCTTGTTCACTCTGAACAAAGGAAGATCATAAAACAAAACTCTTCTTCCTATCTAGAACTGGCCACCAAGTCAATAGACTCGATGTTGCCACCAGCCATGGAAGAAAACATGGAGTATGGGAACTGGCCAAAGGAGAATCAATGAGAGAATGGGCGCCGGCCAACACTTAGAGAAGAGAAAGGAAACCAACCCTTCACCTTGTAGTTGCCCAAAACCCTAACCCTAGCTCTCCTAATTGCCGGCCAAAGAAGAGGGGAAGAAGGATAGGTTGAGCACCGGCCAAAGTAGAGGGAAGAAGTATAGGTGTCGGCAACACCTTAGGAAGAAGAAGAAAGGAGCTTCTCCTCTTGTTGCCTCCTACTCCAACACCCAAACCCTAGCCGCCCAAACACAATCCTAACCTAACTAGGATTCCTTGCCACCCAAGGGAAGCAAACACTAATACCTTTTCCATCAAGTTGCCGCCTACCCCTTTAAGGCTTATTTATAGGTTTAGGGATAAGCCTTGTTTTAATCTCCACCATTGGTTCTAGGGATTTAATCTCAACCGTCGGATCTAGAGATTTAATCTCAACCGTCGGATCTAGAGATTTAATTTCTACCTTTGATCTAGAGTTTTGTTTTCATCCATTGGGTCTAGGCTTCATGAGGTATTAATAGGCTACAATAGGAACCATGAGGAGGAGTTGGATCTTGGCCACCCAATGGATCAAGCCCACATAAAGTCCAATCCATTAATGATTATCCATTCCACTAGAGGATTATCATTGATCTACCCTTACCATTCGACTCCAGGCAACACCTTGGTCATACTGGTTACATTGTAACAAATCATGGTGTGTGGATCATGCTTATTAGTTCCTTATAGCAAGAAATAAGCAATACGTAACACATCTAACTCCATGAGTAGTACCACTCAACCTTTTCATCATGCCGGACCAAGTCCACCTGTAGGGTTTAAATGATGAACCTTATGAGCTCCTTAAGGGGACATCATCATCCTAATATATAGGACATGATTTCCTCCTATAATCAACGGCACACCATATAAATAATATCATTTCCCAATTTACCGAGCCTATCGATTTAATCTATAAATCTCGCCCATTGGTAAATCAAAGAAATGAATACTAAGTATATATGTCCGTTATTATATCGGAATTAAGAGCATGTATAATATAATATCTGAGGTCTGATTTGATTATGTAGTCAGCAATAAATCGAATCACCTCTAAGTCGGTCTTGCTCAATACACACAAAGTGCACTAGCGTGATTCTATGGTCAAGACAAACCAATACCAAATCACACTATAACTATACCAATGGTTTGTCCAAAGCCATCTCAGTTGTGAGCCTATACTTATAATTTACAAGGAGCCGATAACATGATCTCCCCTGTGACACCACACACCATGTTATCTACAATGTAATGTATTAGACAATATGCATAACCATAAATATGCAAACAATGATCATGTGATTCTTATTTCAAAAATAAAGATGTTCATACAAAAGATAGACTTTTCAGTATACATCCCAACAATCTCCCACTTATACTAAAAGACTATGCTGTCCTCATACTTTCATACATCTGATTCCCATTCCCTCCACATGCCTATCAAAAGCTCTTGCTAAAAAGGCCTTAGTGAAAGGATCTACTAGGGTATCCTCTGATGCAATGTAGGCGACAGTACCTTCTACCTCCTTTACGATTTCTCGTATCAGGTGGTACTTGCGCTCTATGTATTTACTTGCCTTATGGGATCGTGGTTCCTTCGAGTTTACAACTGCACCATTATTATCACAATAAATTGTGATAGTTCTGGACAAACCAGGAATCACATCCAAGTCCATCAAGAAGTTCCTGAGCCACACAACTTCTTTGGCCGCCTGTGAGGCTGCCACATACTCAGCTTCCATGTTAGAGTCTGCCACACATTTCTGCTTGACACTCCTCCATACAATGGTTCTACCTCCCAAAGTAAACACAAAACCTGAGGTAGACTTACTGTTATCCCTGTCTGATTGGAAGTCGGAATCCGTGTAACCCACAGGGAGTAATTGGTCTGCCTGGTAAACTAGCATATAATCCCTAGTCCTTCTTAGGTACTTCAATATATGCTTTACCGCAGTCCAATGTCCCTGTCCTGGATTACTCTGATATTTGCTGACCATTTCCACAGCAAAGCAGATATCTGGTCTCATACATAGCATCGAATACATGAGGCTTCCTACTGCCGAAGCATAAGGAACTGCCTTCATCTCCTCTATCTCCTCAGATGTTCTAGGACACATCTCCTTAGATAAAGGAACTCCATGCCTGAAAGGTAGAAAACCCTTCTTGGAGTTCTGCATGCTAAAATGGTCCATAATGGTGTCTATGTATGAAGCTTGAGATAAGCACAATATCCTTTTCTTGCGATCCCTTATAACCTTGATCCCAAGGATGTGTCCCACTTCTCCCAAGTCCTTCATATCAAACTGTTTGGACAACCATACCCTTACGTCCGATAACACCTTGACATTGTTACCAATTAACAAAATGTCATCTACGTATAGTACAAGAAATACCACTATGTTCCCATCACATCTCTTGAATACACAAGACTCATCCGGACTTTGAATAAATCCATAAGACTGTATTACTTCATCAAAGCGGATGTTCCAAGAACTCGAATCTTGCTTCAATCCATAAATGGACCGATTAAGCTTACATACAAGATGCTCTTTGCCCTTCACAATGAATCCCTCTGGTTGCTTCATATAGATGTTTTCCTCATGACTTCCATTCAGGAAAGCTATCTTGACATCCATCTACCACACCTCATAATCCATATGAGCTGCTATGCATAAGAGAATCCGGATAGACTTAAGCATGGCTACCGGCGAAAAGGTCTCCTCATAATCGATACCCTCTTTCTGAGTATACCCTTTCGCAACAAGCCTCGATTTGAAGGTCTCAACCTTCCCATCTATTCCTCTCTTTCTTTTGTAGATCCACTTGCATCCAATGGTTTTTACACCATCGGGTGGTTCTACTAGCTCTCAGACCTGATCTGAATCCATAGATTCAATCTCAGTATTCATTGCACTTTGCCAAGATACTGCATATTTATCTTGGATTGCCTCGTCATATGTCCTGGGGTCAGGTTCATGTTCACCGGGGACCAAATTAGAAGATTCTCCCAAGAACATGAATCTTATCAAGTTGTCTCACAACCCTCCCACTACGGCGAGGTATCACCTGTGTATCCTCTGTGAGACGCGGTGTAGTGACTTGTGATATATCCTCTTATACCAGTGGTACTGAAAAAGTGACTTTCCCTTTTAATTCCTCCAGAACAATCTTACTCATGGGATTGTGGTTCATCACATAGTCTTCCTCTAGAAATCTGGCGTTCGTGCTAACGATCACCCTCTGATCTCTAGGACTATAAAACAAACCACCTTTCATTCCTCTAGGATAGCCAACGAACATGCATACTTCTGTACGAGGTTCCAACTTACCAGCATCTGCGTTCAGCACATGTGCTGGGCTCCCCCATATCTGAATATGTCTCAGACTAGGCTTTCACCCAGTCCACAATTCTATGGGAGTAGAAGGCACTGATTTAGATGGAACCAAGTTTATAATGTACACTGCCGTGTCTAGAGCATATCCCTAGTATGAATCTGGCAACTTAGAATAACTCGTCATCGATCTAACCATCTCCATAAGAGTCTTATTCCTTCGCTCTGCTACACCATTCTGTTGGGGTGTGCCAGGTGCAGACAATTGGGATTGAATCCCAGCCTCTGATAAGTAATTCTCAAACTCTCCCAAGAGGTACTCACCATCACGATCAGATCGTAGTATCTTGATACTTTTACCTTGACGTTTCTCCACATCAGCCTTGAATTCTTTGAACTTGTCAAAGCATTCAGACTTGCGGCGCATTAAGTAAATGTATCCATACCTTGAATAATCATCTATAAAAGAGACAAAATATTCAAAGTCACCTCTAGCCTGGATAGACATAGGACCACACAAATCAGAATGAACCAACTCCAACACATCTTTGGCTCTATACCCCTTGGCCTTAAAAGGCCTCTTGGTCATTTTACCCTCCAAGCAAGATTTGCAGGTTGGGAAATCCTCCACCACTAATGAGCCCAGAGGTCCATCATCTATCAACCTTTGAATTCTGCTTAGGTTAATATGACCAAACCTAAGATGCCAAAGATATGTTTGATTCATCTTCGAAGGTTCTTTTCTCTTATTGGAATTAGAAGATGAGTTATTAACTTCTATTTGTATCGTGGGAGATTTTGGTTCAAGTGTGTATAAATTCTGCTTTTGGTTCTATTTGTAAATGATGTTCTTACTGCAGCTTAAGTGGTTTTGTGTTTACTTTGGGAGGTGGAGCCATTGTATAGAGGAGTGTCAAGCAGAAGTGCATGGCAGACTCCACCATGGAAGCTGAGTATGTGGCAGCCTCTGAGGTGGCCAAAGAAGTTGTATGGCTCAGGAACTTCCTGATGGACTTGGATGTGATTCCTGGTTTGCCCAGAACTATCACAATTTATTGTGATAATAGTGGTGCAGTTGCAAACTCGAAGGAACCACGAGCCCATAAGGCTCTTAAACACATAGAGCGCAAGTACCACCTGATACGAGAAATCGAAAAGAGAGGAGAAGTTGTTGTGGCCAAGAATGCATCAGAGGATATCTTGGCAGATCCTTTCACTAAGGCCCTTCTGGCGAGAGCTTTTGATAGGCATATGGAGGGAATGGGGATCAGATGTATGGTAGTTTGAAGACAGCATAGTCTTTTAGTATAAGTGGGAGATTGTAGGGATGTATACTGAAAAAGTCTATCTTTTGTATGAACATTTTTATTTTGAAATAAGAATCACATGATCATTGTTTGCATATTCTTATGGTTATGCAATATTGTCTAATACTTTACATTATAGATAACATGGTGTGTGGTGTCACACAGGAGATCATGTTATCGGCCCCTTGCAAAGTATAAGTAAAGGCTCACAACCGAGATGACTTTGGGCAAACCATCAGAATGGTTGTAGTGTGATTTGGTATTGGTTTGTCTTGACCATAGAATCACACTAGTGCACTTTGTGTGTATTAAGCAGGACCAACTTAGAGGTGATTCGATTTATTGCTGACTACATAATCGAATCGGACCTCAGATATTATTTAGTACATGCTCTTAATCCCGATATAATAACGGGCACATATACTTAGTACTCATCTCTTTGATTTACCAATGGGCGAGATTTATAGATTAAATCGATAGGCTCGGTAAGTTGGGAGATGATATTATTTATATGGTGTGCAGTTGATTATAGGAGGAAACTGTGTCCTATATATTAGGATGATGGTGTCCCCTTGAGGAGCTCATAAGGTTCATCAAGTAAACCCTGCAGGTGGACTTGGTCTGGCATGATGAAAAGGTTGAGTGGTACTACTCAAGGAGTTAGATGTTGATTGATTAATGGTCAGTAAATTAATTAATCGATGGACATTCGAGATCTTAAACACGGGGAGAATATGTACAAATAATATATGGAGCCCATATTATCATATGGGGGTTGGTGAGGTAGATCAATGATGATCCTTTAGTGGATTGGATCATCATTAGTGGATCGGACTTTATGTGGGCTTGATCCATGGGTGGCCAAGATCCAACTCCTCCTCATGGTCCCTAATGTAGCCTATAAACACCTCATGAAGCTTAGATCTAATGGATATAAATAAAACTCTAAGATCCATAGGTAGAGATTAAATCTCTAAGATCCGACGGTTGAGATTAAATCTCTAGATCCGACGGTTGAGATTAAATCCCTAGAACCAATGGAGGAGATTAATTCATGACTTATCCCTAACTCTATAAAAGGAGGTCAAAGGGGTTGGCATGAACTAACATCAAAGAGAGCTAGGTTTGGGCGGCAAGAGAAGGGAATCCTAGTTGAGATAGGATTAGGGTTAGGGTTTGGAGGCTAGGGTGGCACCAAATAAGGAAGGTGTTGTTTTCTTCTTCCTCCTTCATTGGCCGGCGTCCAGCAGCCTTTCCAGCCTCTTCTCAACCCTTGGCCGGCGGCAAAATCCTCTCCTCTCTTCTCCTTAGGTGGTGGAAACAAGATATAGGGCTTCCCTTGGTGTCTTGGTTGTTTTCCATCATCTTCCCCTCCTTCTAGTTGGCCGGCAGCAAGGGTTTGGTGTGCTCCTTGTTGGTTGGTTAAGGGAGGAGAAAAACCTTGTTTCTATTCTTCCTCTTTCTTTGGAAGAGCAAGGAAGGAAGATTTGCGATCTAGGAGCTTCGACTTTTGGTAGAGTGTCGCCCACACGACGTCCGAAAGGAGGAAGGACATACATTAGAAGATCGAGAGGTATATCGATTCTCTAATTTTTATATGTTACATGTTTGTATTTGTTTTTCAATTATAAGAATGATATAAATATGTATATGGCTAAATAATACTTGGATCCCGAGCATAAACACAAAAACTAGTGATCCGGACATCGTCTATTCCGCGGCTACTCGTAGAATAGAGGTTGGTCGCATTAACAACTTGTTTGTTCAGGTGACCTCTCTAAACGAATAGCACGATGATGACTTGGTTGGTTGGGCAATCCCTTATGTCTAGGATTAAATTTTTTTAATCCGGGGGCATCGATGGGATCGCCATGAATAAGCGACCGAGGTGAAGTGGGAAGCGAAGTTTCCCCTCACGGACTCGATAAGCTAAAACCATTAAATTGGTATGAGAGCTTCCGGGGCAAAACCCTACAATTTGTTGTGTACGAGGTCGGATATCTGCTTTTCCGTGGGCATGGTTAGCATATATCAAAGTAATCTAGTACAGGGACATTGGACTATGGTAAAGCATATATTGAAGTACCTGAGAAGGACTAGGGATTATTTGCTGGTATACCAAGCAGATCAATTACTCCCTGTGGGTTACACAGATTCTGACTTCAAATCATATTGGGATAACAGTAAGTCAACCTCGGGTTTTGTATTTACTTTGGGAGGTGGAGTCATTGTATGGAGGAGTGTCAAGCATAAATGCATGGCAGACTCTGAGGCAACCAAAGAAGTTGTATGGCTCAGGAACTTCTTGATGGACTTGGATGTGATTCCTGGTTTGCCCAGAACTATCACAATTTATTGTGATAACCGTGGTGCAGTTGCAAACTCGAAGGAACCACAAGCCCATAAGGCAAGTAAACACATAGAGTGTAAGTACCACCTGATACGAGAGATCATAAAGCGAAGAGAAGTTGTTATTGCCAAGATTGCATCAAAGGCGAGAGCTTTTGATAGGCATGTAGAAGGAATGGGAATCAGATGTATGGCACTTTGATGGCAGCATAGTCTTTTAGTATAAGTGGGAGATTGTTGGGATGTATACTGAAAGCCTAGTCTTTATATGGACATCTTCATTTTGAAATAAGAATCACATGATCATTGTTTGTATTTTATATTTATTATATGTGTGAATCTTGTCTAATACTTTACATTGTAGATAACATGGTGTGTGGTGTCACATAGAAGATCATGTTATGAGTTCCTCATAGAGTATAAGTAGAGGCTCACAACCAAGATGGTTTTGGACAAACCATTGGTATGGTTGTAGTGTAATTTGGTATTTGTTTTTCTTGACCATAGAATTACACTAGTACACTTTGTGTATATTGAGCAAGACCAACTTAGAGGTGATTCAATTTATTGCTGACTATATAATTGAATCGGACCTCGGATATTATGGTGTACATGCTCTTAATCCCGATATAATACGGGCACATGTACTTAATATTTATTTCTTTGATTTACCAATGAGCGAGATTTATGGGTTAAATCAATAGGCTCGGTAAGTTGGGAAATGATATTATTTACATTGTGTGTCGTTGATTATAGGAGGAAACCGTGTCCTATGTATTAGATGGTGATGTCCCCTTGAGGAGCTCATAAGGATCATCATGTAAATCCTGCAGGTGGACTTGGTCCAGCATGATGATAAGGTTGAGTGGTACTACTCATAGAGTTAGATGTTAATTAATTAATTGTCAGTAAATTAATTAATTAACGGACATTCGATATCTTAAACACGGGGAGATATTTGTACAATTAATATTTGGAGATCATATTTAATTATGGGGGTTGGTGAGGTAGATCAATGATAATCCTCTAGTGGAATGGATTATCATTAATGGATCGGATTTTATGTGGGTCAGATTCATTAGGTGGCCAAGATCCAACTCCTCCTCATGGTTCCTATTGTAGCCTATTAAAACCCTCAAGAAGCTTAGATCCAACAGACACGATTAAATGGTTGCTTGGGTGAAATCTATAAATAGATTCCAAGGCTTGGGCGAAGATAATCTTTTTGGAGAGTTTTTTTAAAGGCTTGGGCGGCAATGGTTTTTGGGTGCTAGGGTTTGGAGTTTCAAGGTTTAGGCGGCAAGCTTGGCTTCTCTCTTAGGGTCGGCGGCAACACCACAAAGGATTAGGGTTTCACCTTCTCCTTTTCTCTTGGCTAGTTCCTCCTTCTCCTCTCCTAGGGCAGCACCTTCTTCCCTCAAGCTTTGGTCGGCGGCAACAAGAGTTCGTCTCTTGGTCGGCGCCCATATCTCCTCTCCCTCTCCTAGGGTCGGCGGCAACCCCTCTTTGTGATTGGTGGTCGACACAAGCAAGGAGAAGAAGGGATTTTGTTCTTCCCTTGTTCGGAGCGAGCAAGGATGGGAAGATGCGATCTAGGAGGCTTCAACTCTTGGAGGATCGTTGCCCACACAATGTCCAAGAGGATGATAGGTCATACAATAGAAGATCAAGAGGTAAACAAGAGGTATAATCTTGTTTGTTTTCATTTAGTTCTTTTGTATCATGCATGTGGTTAATTTACTTGGACCCCAATGATAAACACAAAAACCAGCGATTCGTACATCATCTATTCCGTGGCTAATCGAGGAAAGAGTTAGGTTTCTTGAACAACAAGTTTGTTCGAGCAACGACTCAAATCGAGAAGCACGATGATGGATCGGTTGCTTGGGTAATCCATCTTCGTTTGGATTAATTTTGTTTTAATCCGGGGATGTTTGATTGGATCACCATGCATAAACAACTAAGGTGAAGTGAGAAGCGAAGCTTCGACCTTCAAGGGAAGCCCTAGTGGTGGTCGGTAGTCAATTGCTATCGAAGAGCAGTCGACTGGCCTGTGCTCGGGAAGTCTGAATGGTGGTTGGATGACATGAGAATCAATAGCTCCGACCCACAGTTGACTGTTGTAGTAGAGCAATCGACTGGACGCTTGAAAGCTACTGATCAAAAGTAAGGCTGACTCGACTAGCATCTCGACTATGTAGACAATAGTTGACTTCTTAGCAATCAACTGTTATGTATTCGTTGAGCGGTGATCCAGAGAAACAACGGTGTTAGTAGCCATTGGATTCTAGTGGCATTGGACTGAGGGTGATGAGCAGTCAACTGGTAGGCAAGAAAGCAGCCTGATGCGGATCTTATAAAAGGAGCTCGACGGGTATTTCCGCTGCGATTTTCTTGAGGAAGTTGAAGGGGAATTGCTATTGCATTCCCGATCTTGAAAGCATTCCAAAAACAATGAACAAGAAATCAAGCAAAAGCATTCTCGTGTAAAGCATTTCATGTTTTCGTATTTCATTCTTACACTTGTATTTGTTTGTATTGTTGTTGTATAAGTTCCAGGTGATTGTAAGAAGGTTTTCTCCACCTTGGTGTTCATCCAAAGCAGAAGATAGTGGAATCTTTCAATAGGACTGATCCGTCTTAAGGATTGCCATGGAGTAGGAGTTTTATCTCCGAACCACATTAAACCTTGTGTCATGAGTGTTTGTTGTTATTTTTGTTTTATGCTTTATTATTTCTACTGCGCATAACGAGTTGTGTAGATGAACACAAACAAAATCAAGCAATGCTATTCACCCCACCCCTTTAGCGCACCATGTGATCCCAACTACTGGTATCAAAGCTAGTCCGCTTTACAAGGATTGATCACCTAAGAAGCACACGCTAGAGGAGTAAAAGATCTGTCAGGAGCATCAAGAGCAATGGACTACAACACACAAATTCCACCTTTCTTTGAGGGCAAAGATTTCGAGTATTGGAAAGGTAAAATGGAATAATTTTTTATGTGTGATATAGAAAACTAGTATGCTTTGATGGAAGGTTTTGAAGCGCTAATGGACAAGAAGAGAAGACTCCTCGAGAAGAAGAAGTGGACTGAGGAGAAAATCCGTAAATCCAAGATAAATCAAAAGGTAGCAATAACTTTAGCTAGTTCAATACCTAAGAATTTATTGTATAGCATAGGAGAATTTGATGACACTAAGGATCTATGGACCAAATTGATCAAGCTCCATGAGAATCTCTCACCGACACAAGATAAGAGAAAGTTAGGGAAGAATGCTCACAACCCAAAATGAAGATGATGATGAGTCCAAAAAAGCAAGTTCATCATCATCTCAAGAGCTCGAAGAGTCAGAAGTTGAGAGATGCTCAACATCCAAAGGGGAAGAGTTTGGAGAAGCCTCCACCTCTAGGCCTGAGGAGGAGGAGAGACAACCAACATCAGAGCAAGAGCAAGAGGAAATCTCTACCTTCGGATCCCATGAAGAAAAGAGCATGGTTCCCCTATAGGTAACTCAAATGCAATTTGTAAAAATAAAGATCACATTGTTTACTTTGAGTGTAGTGAAAGAGGACACTACAAGAGCAAGTTTCCAAGTAAAATCAAGTTGAAGGCTCAATTGGCACCAAAGGCCAAGGAGAAGCCAAAGGAGGTTGGAGCCCAGACACGCAAGAGGAAGGAGCATATAGTGTGCTTCCAGTGCAATCAAAGAGGCCACTACCACACTCAATGTCTGAGGGGGAGGCACCCAACCAAGGACAAGGTAGAGAGCTCAAGTATAGGGGGAGCTCCTAGAGCAAGGCGTAAGGTACCATTTAATAATGCAATTACAATTATTAATGATGACATGAAGCATGTTAATAATGATATTTGTTTTAATGGACATGTAATTTCAAAGTTTTATGATAGAGAGCATGCAAATAATAAGTCTTATTGTTTAGGTGATAAACATTATAATGCTAGGCCTAAGGATAATTCTAGAACCATTAACTCTAGGACTATCCCACCTAAGGATAACAACAATCTAGGCAATAATCCAATCATGACTAGACACATGCCTAGAAGAAAGAATGTCCAAAAGAATAATGGACAAACAAATATTGTGAAATTGGAGATAGAGAATCAAGATTTAATGTCTAAGCTTGATATACTAGAAAAGACCTTTAGAAAGATGGAAAATGCATTTAAAGGGTCTTATGGGCAAAACCTAGAGTCTAGTGGTCAAAATCTAGGATTTGGTAGGCAAGGATCATATAAGGAAAAGAAAGGTTTGGGTTACAAACCAAATCCCAAGGGAGACATACTTATCTATCATAATGTTTCATTTAATTATGGGACTAAATCTTGGTCTAGAAAAGCCAAGGTCACAAGGGAAGTCATCCCTAGCATTGACTATGGTATGAGTCAAGTGATTAAGACTTTCAAGAAGCCTAGAAAAGTCACTAGCAAGGTTACAAGGGAGGTAATCCCTAGAGTTAACCTTGAGAAGACTCAAATGACTATGGCTTTCAAGCCTAGAAGGGTCATTAGCAAGGTAGCAAGGGAAGTTATCCCTAGTGACTACCTAGTAAACATAAGAAGCTCCAATAGGTATTGGGTTCCTTGGAGCGTGATTCCCTCACGCTAAATGGGTTTAGGGTGTGTCAACCTTAAATGGAAAGGTAGTTAATCTAACCATGGTAGAGTTGACACTTTAGAGCATTTTCAAGGTAATGTGATACCTTGGAAATCAAATTAGAGTTTTGATCCTAAAAAGAATTTAGGATGTGCCAATAGAATTAAAGAAGTTTGAAAAATTGATCATAATTGACACAATTAGGCTTAAGTCATAGTGTGTTGAGGAGGGGCTTTGGCACACTCAAGGGAGATTTGTTTATTATGGAAAAGTTAGTAAAATCTTAGCAAGTGGCATTTAGGCTCAAAACCTAGGTATTTTTATACCATTACATTATATAATTGTCATGCTTTGTTTGTCGTGTCATGTCATGATATCATATCACATGATTAATTTTTAAAATATCATGATAATACTTAGGTTATTTTTAGTATGCTATGATATCATGCATCATCGGCAAATGCTCTTAAATTATGCATTCAATATATGTCGTGATCATAATTCATGCATTAAGGTTAATTATTTAAGGACAAGTGGAATTTTTTTTTGTTGTCCTAGATAAATGAATCAAATGGATATGCCTAGATATAATGCATGCACCCTTAGATTTAGGGAAAAATAAAATTCACATCTCACAAAACCCATAGGATGACATGTGTATGTCTTGATACATCCTAGACACATGCGAGATGTTAGGAATATGAGTTAAGGTCATGTGCTTGTAATGGTATATCAAAATGAACTAAAACTCATTCAATCATAAGTATAAATCATGAGGAAAGCTAATCTATAAATCATATACATCTAGACCATAGACCATCATTGAAATTAAGGTTTTAAAAATATTTTAAAATCATTTTGAAAAATCTTGGTGAAGTCTATCTTTTAATAGCATTCACCATTGAAAAGATTGACACAAAGTTAGATAAAAACATTAAAGGTTTAAATGCTTTTGAACTTTGTATCATTCTTTAAATTTAAAAGTTTTTTTTCCCTATAGTGTTTGGCATAAGTAATGTGTGTATGAATTTTCATGATATGTCTAAACACATAAAATTACTTATGAATTTTTAAAAATCATTTATGAACTTTGATTTCTACAAATTGCATAAACTAGTCAACTGTTGTATGGGATCAGTCGATTGGTGGTGTTGGTAGCCAACAATTTACTGACAGAGTCGACTGTTGGGTCTGATTTCAACTGACCAAGGTATGTTTAGTCATTTATTAGCAACCCTAGGCTACCCTACTACTCCTAACCCTAGGATATGCTTTAGAAAGCATCAGAAGGGTAAGATTTTTAGTGAGACTGAATTTGGGATTTGATTAGGGTTAAGAATCAAAGTTTAAGGCATGTGAAAGTTTAAGTTTGAACTTTTATCCTTCTTTTTGATTGTTTAGAATTCCTATAGGCTTATGAACTCTCCAAGGACATTGTTAGTGAAATGGTCAAGGGGGAGCATGCCTTTAGGGGGAGTTTGTACATCAAGACATGATGGATGACTCTTTGACAAAAAGGGGGAGAATTGAGAATTGCTTTCATTTAGTGAAGGGGAGAATCACTAGGGAAAATGAACTCATGTAAGATGAATTTTGACACAAGGGAGAGAATGAATGATCTCATTGGAAGATGAGAAACTTTTTGGTGTGTGTCAAAGTGGGAGAAATGGAAAGGTTTAAGTTAGGCTCAAAATGCTTAGTGTTTAAGATGTCCTATAAACCAAAATATACACAAAACCCCAAAACTTCAAAATCTGAAATTCTGAAGTTAGGAACTCTTCGTTATGCTTGGGCACAAGAAGAAGTAAGTTGGGCTTAAGGGTTAGCCTAACTTCAAGTATTGTCAAACATCAAAAAGGGGGAGATTGTTGGTGCAATCGGCTCAGGTCACAATTAACCATACTCGAGTGGGACTCGAGTAGGGTTTTGATGTTTGATAATGGGTTTTGAGTATAAAGGATTGATGGTGTTCCTTTTATCAGCACGTTCGGATCCCTCCTCCTCTTTCACTGGTAAGAAGTGAGATATATAAGATCTGTAAAGATGCTACTAAGGATCCTAATCTGGAATAGAAGTGAGCGATTGGAAATGGATCAGCTTTACCAACACGACCCCTTCAATGCTCAAGTCAATATCCATCAAAGAGATAAAAGAGGCAGTAAAAGAGAACAAAGGAAGAAGCTTAAGAAAGAAGAAGAGTTACCTCCGCGTATCAGATCCAGAAAACTCATCCCTCCGCTTCCTCAGTTCCACCCCTTTATATAGGAGTATCCACTGCCTTTCTCTCCATCTTAATTGACTATAATTTCCTTTGAGATATTAAGAAATAATGATTATACATAATGAGGAAAAATCTGGTAATCAGATGATTGAGAAAATATGAGCACGAGGCCTATAATGAGTTCAGTTGGAAAATACATAAGTCAGTCGGGAAATACATAGTCAGCCCGAGAATTACATAGACAACCCTGGAATTACATAGGTCAGTCGGGAAATACATAGGCAACTCAGGAATTACATAGGCAACTCTTGAATTACATAGGTCAGTCAAGAAACACATAGACCTTTCTGGAAATACATATGTCAGTGAGGAAATACATAGGCCATTTTGGAAATACATAGTGTCAGTTATATATGAGAGATGTCCTAAGGTAATTGCCTTATGGTTGTAACATTTATTGGATAAATGAAGATTCACTATTTGAGTATACATGTTTCCATCTTAAACTCATTTACTGAATGTCCACAATATGATTCACAGCATGAGAGAATTTGTGATTGGATCACAACTAGTGAGTATCTCTAAATGTGTAATTGTGATGTATTGGAATTATCCCTAGTCAATGAATTAATGTATTCGGACACCATCAATTCTATTGAGACTAGCACAAGTTATACTCTTTGGTTTATACAAGAAGCTATTTCTCACTGTCTAGAGACATTGGGATATCCAGAGTTAACCATGGATGATAGTTATGGTAACTAGTTATGGTAACTAGTTCATTGTAGTGACTAGCTGTAAGATTTTATATGGTTCTCTGCATATATAGATATGTAAATGATGTTCTTACTGTAGCTTAAGTGCGATGTTCCTTTGACTTGCGGTATTCAAGTCATCTTTGTCCTGCGATTGTTACTAAAGTCTATGGCCAAAGCATTACATGTTTAGAGTATGGTACTCTTGGATACATGTGCAGTAATTAGAATCCGGAGGATGAGGAAGTAATACTTGGGCTAGGTGTGACATAGTCAGCCTAGTGGAGACTGACACATAAACCATGTCCTAAACCAAGTAGGTATAAGATAAGTGAAGGGAACGGGGCACAACTCACTGTAGCTGCTGAAAGGTTTCAGAAGTTGTTCTGGGGTCAACCGTTGATTTTTCGATTAATTGGGGATTATAATGTACTACTAGGTGCCACTCATGATCGTTCTATAATTAATGGTTAATTATAGATGGCCAACATAAATCGGGAACCTATTTGGTAACACGCACACCAAGTGTTATCCGAAGGATTTAAAACGAGTTTGAGAATGAGATTCTCAGATCGAGAGATACTTGGTTTGGTTAGACCAAACATAGAGCGAGTATGTAACTGTTTCAGTCGCATCGAAATCATGGATGGGCCGAGTCTTATAAAGACATGATGGATGAACCAAATTGGTTAAGTTCTAATCCAATGGTGAAAAATAAACCAAAGTGGTTTAGCTTGTTTTAAACGAATGGACCAAAATTGGTTCGGTTCGATTTAACTTAAAATAGACCAATGCAGTTTGGTTTATTTTAACTTAAGTTAATGGAGCGGGTTAACGGGTTTTGGTTGTGAACCAATAACCCTTTGAGAAAAGGTTTTTGAGAAAAGGCTTTAGATAAAAGGTCTTGTAAAAAAGTCTCTTAATGGTTAAGAGATACGTTCTCTATAAATAACGGGGTTGAGAGATAACCCATGTTCGATCGACTTAGGTTTTTGAAACCCTAGTCGTTTCTCTCCTCTCCTTGCTCCTTCTTTGGTGCCAGCACCTCCTCCTTGCCGGTGGCCAACCACCAGCCGCCGACATTCCTCTGACAATCCTCAACCGCCGGCCAACCTCCCTTGGTCGCCGGTGACAAAGGAGCAGCCGACCACTTGTTTGGCCGACACCTCCTCCACTAAGCTACCCTCTAGGACAGCTTGTGTCCTTTGCGATGAGAGCGTCGTTTAGTCGGCATTTGGAACTCCGACAGTGACCACCTTGCCGAGGATTGGATCTCCGGCAATCCTCTTTGGTGGAGGATCGATGTTTCGTCAATTGGTTGACGAATACCGCTTTCGAGAAGCGAGTTTACGAAGCTCATTTTATGATTCGAATTGGATTCAAATTGTGATCGTCTCTCAGATCACAACGTCTTCGACGCGAGGCTAGTAACTCTTATGAAGACAGGGCTCATAGATTGTTGAAGTTATCCTGACGATACTCGGCGTGGATACGGATAGAGGCAAATCTTACGAGGGTCACTAAGGTTGATGTCATTTCCACTTCATATAATTCGTCAGGTATACCTAGTATAAGTTTCCTTTTATTGCAAAATTTGAAATGGAGATTATGTCTATACTTGTTGTATCCTGCATGCGTGTGGTGTGTGTATTGTAATAAGTTAGTTATTACTTGTTTTTGCTTCCGTTGTGTGCATGTTTACGAAATGTGTTTGAACACACGCCCATGTCGATGCCGGGGAAACCCAACAGTGGTATCATAGCCCGACTGTGTTCCGACATAATCGTAAAATTGTTTTGCAATAGTCATAATTGTATTTTTGGAAATTTTCTGGTTTTCAAAAAGTTTATAAATAATTATGAAAATTTTAATTAGTAAAGAAATTCAAATTGGAAATTTTCTAATGTGATTAGGAAATTAAAATTTAAGAAATTTATTTCCTAAATTAAATTTAAATTTCCTTAATTAATATTTTCCATAAATAAAATATGTGATTAGATTTGGAAATTTATTTTCAAATTTAATCAAGATTTGATTTGAGAAATCAAATCTCAAAACTATTTTATTTCCAAAATTAGTTATGAGAAATAAAGAAATATTTGTACATGTCATAATTGTATGTCATGTAATTGCATTAGATACATATCATTATGTCATGTGTATCGTGACATGTAGATGTATGTCATAGGTGTCATGTCATGTAGATAACAGTTATTTGCATGCAAAGAGGAAGAGACATTAAATCCCTTACACAATATTAAAGCCTACACCTTCCATTAATATAGTTAGAAATGGAGTTCCATTTCTTGTTTGGGTTGTTGGACTCTCTCCAAGCCTGGGTCGAACCTGAACATGTTCAAACAATTGAAATAGTTTATTACTAATATGGTAAGAGTCAGAGGTCAATCGTTATTTTAGGTTGTTGGACTCTCTCCAAGCCTGGCTAATTGGTTGAATGCACTCTAACCATATTAAAATTATTTCATAATTAATAGGTCGGCTTTAACTTGGAGCATAGGTTTGTTGGACTATCTCCAAGGTTGATGTGAAGGGAGGTGAAGTTGGGTGTTATGCATATGATGCATACTTGTTAATGTGTTAACAACCCAATGTATGTGTGAACATTCAATTAGTTGATAGCACATTGTGATAGTTGTATATATGTGATATGCAATTGGTATACTTGATACCTACCATCATAGCTAAGAATGGCTTATTGGACTCTCTCCAAGGTTATTCTTATCTATGTTGGATATCAACCCATTCAACGATGAACCTACGATCTCCCGAATTGATTTTGAGTGTTTTTTATTTTCAAATTCGAAAAAATTAATGGGATTTATAAATGTATGTTGATGCATTTAAATTATCTTTCTCATATATGCTCGATTTGTATTTCTAGGTTAATCGCTTAACCATGATGTCTTTGAATCTGCGATCTATTTTGGATTTAAATAAATTGACTGCACCGAACTTCTTCGACTGGCTTAGAAACCTGAAAATTGTTCTCAAGGCAGAAAAGCTTGCATATGTCCTCGAAGAGCCTCTTCCCACCTGTCCTATAGATGATGCAACTCCGGACCAATTGTTGGCCTATTAGAAACATGTGAATGATTTTGAACTGGTGAGTTGCATCAAGCTAGCTGCAATGGTACCCGAGCTTCAGAAGCAACATGAGCATATGGATGCGAATACTATAGTTTTTCATCTTCAAGAGTTGTTTGATGAGAAAGCGAGATTCGAAAGGTTCGATGTCTCCAAGCTCCTCTTCACCTCTAAGATGCAAGAATGTTCATCTGTTGTGCAATTTGTGCTAAAGATGAATGGGTACATCGAATGTTTAGCAACACTCGATTTTGTGAAGGATCATGAATTAAATATTGACTTAATTCTATATTATTTGCCCAAGAGTTTCTCACAGTTTGTGATGAACTACCGCATGAACAAAATTGAAACCACAATTCCTGAACTCCTTAACATGCTAAAGACTGTGGAGCCTTCTGTGAAGCATGAGGAGAAGACAACGCTATTAGTTGATGTCTCTAAGAAAGGTTCTAAGAGGAAGTTAAAGGAACAATGCAAGGGGAAGAAGAAAAAGGCAAAGAAGATGGAACTAGCTCAAAAGGGCACTTGCCATCACTGTGGCAAGGAGGGACATTGGCGAAGAAACTGCAAGATTTATCTTGAGTTCGTGAAGAAGAAGAAGGCATCTAATGCCCCATCCTCTTCAGGTATCTTCGTTATTGATTGTCATTCTATTTCCTCAAATACTTGAGTATTGGATTCTGGGTGTAGCTCACATATATGTAATGACATACAGTGGCTAAGGAATTGAAGAAGACTCGTCAAGGGAGAATCAAATTTGCGAGTTGGTAATGGAGCAAAGGTTGTGGTCGCCATCGGAACATATTTGTTGAAGCTCTAGAAATATTTTCATCCAACTCCAAATATTTAGATATGATTTTAGGAGCTCAATGAGCTATTTATAACAAAGCTAGCCTAGGATATAAACCAAAGAAAAAAGAGGTAAAATTTATGTATTTGATCAATAAAAACCATATCTTTAAAGTTAGAACTATGCAAACTTGTGTACCCAAGCAATTTGTTGTTGATGCTCTTGGAACCAAAATTTGAGTACCAAAACATTTAGTTTATCGTGTTTGAGCAGGCACGTGCCAAGGAGGAGCATCCAACCACTTGGTTCATTGATAGCGGATGCTCTAGGCACATGACAAGGGACTCATCAAAGTTCTCAAAGTTTAAAAGTAAAAGTAAAGGTACTGCTTCATTTGGTAACAATGGAGAGCTTAAGGTAGTAGGTATAGGTGATATTGAAGTGTCTGAACAATTTAAAATAAAAAATGTTTTACTTGTAAAAGGCATGACTTTTAATCTTCTAAGTGTTAGTCAACTATGTGATTCGGGATATCGAGTTGAGTTTATCTCATCTCAATGTCAATTTTAGCAAAGTGAGCTAAAACCCACCATGCTCCTAGGTCATAAATAGGAAAATATTTATCAAGTTGAATTAAGCGGTGCTACTAATGTGGTTGCTAAGTGTTTCATGTCTAAAGAATAGGAAACTTGACTTTGGCCCCAAAGACTCGATCACACCAACATGAGGAACATCAAAAGACTATCAAGGAAAGACTTGGTGCAAGGGTTGCCAAAATTGATGTTTCAAAAAGACAAATTATGTGATGCATGTCAAATGGTTAAGCAAACCAAAGCTATCCACACAAAGGTAAAAATGTTGTGAGTACTTCAAATGCATTAGAGCTCATACATATGGACTTGTTTGATAGTAGTAAGTATAAGTCATTGAATGGTAGTAGATATTGCTTTGTCACAGTTGATGATTATACTAGATATACTTGGGTGTTTTTCTTGAAGTATAAGGACCAAAATTTATATACCTTGATTGCTTTTTGTAGAAGAGTAGAAAATAAAAAGAATCAAAAAATAAATTGTATAAGAAGTGATCATGGAGGTGACTTCGAGAATGATAGGTTCTCAGCATTTTGTTTAGAAAAAGGATGCAAGCATAAATTTTCAACCCCTAGGACACCACAACAAAATGGGGTTGATGAAAGAAAGAATAGGACCCTTGCAAGAGGCGGCTCAGAGCATGTTTATGCTTTGAAAGGCTTTTGAAGACATGGAATGCAGCAACAATTCCTCCCCAAAAGCTCCAAAAATCGGCATCTTCATCCTCCTTCTCAAGCTCCTTATAAAGCTGCAACTCGTGCTGATTTTTGCCTTCCGGTCGAATGCTCTTATCCAACAATCAACTAGTCACAGTACCATTGTCTCACAATGGCTTAATCCACATCATATTAAGTCGAACAGTCGACTGCCCTGACATAGCAGTCGACTGAGATAAGCACCAGTCGACTATCGTAAGCCAGCAGTCAACTATAAAATATTTTGTGCCTGGGCCACTTAATTCCAGTCGACTATTAGTGACTAAAAAAACCCTAGTAGTTGACTGCCAAAGTCACAGTCAGCAGTCGAGCCTCAGTCGACTACTCAAGTCGACAGGGTTATAACCCCAGTCGACTGCCATGAGTCAGTTGAGCTCCCAAATGTCATGCACTTGACCAGTCGACTATTCCAAAACTACAATCGACTGATAAACCTCAAATATGAGGTTTAACCTAAGTATGATCCCCTCATACTTGATCAACTACCCTTGGCCTAAACCTAAGCCTTCTAGCCACCTTCATCAACCTCACGCCCTCAGGGTCCATCCGAGTCCTCTACGACTCCTTCACCCTTAACCTTCAGGTGCTTCCATCAGCTTTGTTATGCCATCGGGTACCCTTAGCCTAGACCTAAGTTGTCTAACCACCTCTATCAGCCTCACGCCCTCAAGGTCCATTTGAGTCCTCCAAGACTCCTTCACCCTTTGCGTTAGCCTTCAGGTGCTTCCATTAGCTATGTCATGCTAACCAGATCTCCTTTGCCAAGAGGTCATGGCTCCGAGACTTCTCCATTGCCAAGCCTCAATACTTGGACTTTCACTGTCAAGACTACACACTTGGACTTACACGGCCAAGACTACACCCTTGACTTTTCCTTTGCTAAGTATCCATACTTGGACTTCTCCAATGCCAAGAATCCAATCTTAGACTTTCCTTGCCAAGTTTTCAAACTTGGACTTTCACTCGAGTCTCACTGGAGCAAGGTCAACCTTTACCTGAGGTCAATTGCTCCAACAATCGCCTCCTAACATTCTTGTTGGTGCAGGGGCACTAGTTAATCGAACCTTGATTTTAATAATGGTAAAAGTTCAAAGTTAAGCTATTTTGTTATCTCATATGCTATACTAAGTGTGCAGGAAGTGTTTAAGCTAAGTTGAAGGTCAGTGACATCCGGAGAATCTTGGGACGAGAAACCATAGTGGTCGGGTGACACTGAGAGAACCTCATGGAGTCGAGGAACCTAGGTGGAAGACCGAAAGCTAAGTGATGGGTTAGGAGGACCAAAGATAAGCTCTGGGTGTGGAGCGGTGGTAAGGATGCATCCTCGGTTAGAGGACAATCCTAGGCGTCGATCTGACCAAGGCTTCCAGAGGAATGTTGAAGTCGAGATCGGACAGTCAAAGCACTTTCACACTGCATGGCATTATGCATCTCTTGTGCTAACCTTGCATTGTAGGAATTCTCAAGGGCAACAGTCGATTGTCAAAAGGATCAGTCGACTAATGTCGACGAATCAGCCTAGTGCACAAGGTCAAAGAGATAGAGATCAATGATGTCACCTCATGATAAGATAAGTCGCCACCTCAAGAAAAGATCCACTAGTTTTGGATCTGGATCGGGACAAATTCCAAGGCGACAATCTATAAAAGGAGGAGAGGACTCAAACCCATCAATCAATCATTGAACTCCTAAGTGCGCCGGCTCTCCGCAATCTTTCGTGCTACAACGCTACTCCGACCGTGCATCCGCTACAAGTTCTTTGTCGGTAGTCTTTACTTAATTATTATTTGCAAAGAGGAGAGATAAGTTTGTTACCTCTTCCTCTACATCATTGTATTCGGTTGTCTCTTACCTCCAACGAGGAAGAGATTTTTAGTGTTTTGCCCTTCGGAAGCGATCAAGGATCACAAGGCCTTGGATTAGCAGCCGGTGGGCTATGAACCAAGTAAAAAATACTTGTGTTTTGTGTTTTAGTTTTCCGCTACATACTTTATTTTAATCGACGAAAAGAAAAGTTTTACGATCGCTATTCACCCCCCCCCCCTCTAGCGATTCTCTCTATCCAATAATTGATATCAGAGCGGGGGCGCTCAAATTCGATGCAACCACCGATCGGGCATTTTATTTTCTTTATTTTTATTTTTAATTATCTCCCGCACTACTAATCCAAGATCAAGTCTTGGGACTTTTTTTTTTTTAAGTATTGGAAGATCGTTGATTAAGCTAACCATGGAGAGCATCCCACAAGGCATAAAGGTAACAATGTAAATTTAAAATTTAAATTGCATATTATTTGCTTCAAGTGCAGGGAGAGAGGACACTATAAAAATAAGTGTCCTACTCGTAAGACTCGAATAGTGCAACCAGCAGCAAAGGAGACACCATTGTCGGGAGTCCGGAAGAACAAGGAGCACATCAAGTGCTTTGGGTGCATAAAATTCGGTCACTACAAGAATCGGTGCCCAGAGAAAAAGGTTAGTAAAATTAATAATTTTGAAAAGTTGAGTTTTAGAACACTTGATAATTTAGATAAATTGTGCACTAAAGCTAGTAAATTAGTTAACTGTTGTCAATTAATTAATATAATTAATAATTCAACTAATAAAAAATTAATTAATTCAGATTTAACTAGTTTAAATAATAATAATAACAATATCATGGAAGAAAATGATCAAATTAATCTAACATTTGATAAAATTAACCAAGAACTTAATCAAATTTTTAGTTTGATCAACATAGATCTAGATTAAGTCAAGAATAAAACCAACCTAAGACTTAATCAAAATAATCAAATTCTAGATCAAAATAATCAAACCTTAGGACAGAATCATCAAACCCTAGATCTGATTAATCTAGATAATTCCGAATTAAAAAATTGTGTTTTGAAAATTCAACCATAAAAATTCGAAATTAACTTTAAAAAATTCCAAAGATGATCTAAATAATTATAAAAATAATAATAATTCTACTTTGAAAAATTCTAATAATCTTATCTTAAAAAATTCTAATAATTCTATTAATAATTCTACCTTTAAAATTTCTAACAATCTTATCTTAAAAATTTCTAATAATTCTATTAAAAATTCTACCTTTAAAAATTCTAACAATCTTATCTTGAAAAATTCTAATAATAATTCTACCTTTAAAAATTCTAACAATCTTATCTTAAAAAATTCTAATAATAATTCCACTTTTAAACATTCTAATAATAATTCCACTTTTAAACATTCTAATAATAATTTCACTTTGAAACATTCTAATAATAATTTCACTTTGAAACATTCTAATAATAATTCTACTTTTAAAAATTCTAATAATAATTCTACTTTTAAAAAATCTAATAATCCTATTAAATCTATTTTATATTCAAAATCTAACTTAATTAAAACTTAAAAATTAAATAATCAAACTAATAAAATTAATTATAATAGAGTACCATTTGATTATACAAAAATTAATAATTTAGCAATTAAACCTTCAACTTTTAGAAATTCAACAAATAAAAATCTACCTAAGATGCAACCATTTCTTTGAATTGATTGAACATAACATGCTCATGCATACATATCATTTTAATTAATTACCATGCTTGTTTTTGTCATATCATACATACTAGTCTTAAATTAAATCTCATAGAATGGTTAGATAGGACATGATTAATTAACCTTGATAACATAGTATCATGATGCGATAAGATGATAGTACGTTAGGGAAATGAATTCTCGTGTATTTGGGTTAGATAAGGAGTATTTAGCTTGGTGCACTTAGCTAAGTGGAACTAGATGAAGCTACCTCATCACATCCTAGACTAGTTAGACTAGGATGTAACCCTAAGTGAATTAAGGGTACAATTTTTTAAGTTGCCTTTGTCTAAGGAAGTGGTCGTTGTTCCGATCAAAGAAGGCCTCTGTGCCTCGCCACAACCTAGAAGTCGTCTCTTGAAATGTTCACTTAATTAACTAAAGGTTAAATCCAAATCTAACCCAAGGTTAATTTATTTTCAAATCATTAACATTAATTAAATTCATCTCACAAAACCTATAAGGATAACTTGGTTGATCATGTAGAATAGGTGAGATGGTAAGGACAACAAATTGAAAATAGTTTTGAAAATGATTTCAAAATTTATATATACATAAATAGATTCTTAAAACTAATTTTATTGGTTGTCATGATTGTTGTGTGTAGTTATACGTAGTTTTCAAAATAACTATGCTTCTTACAATGATGGTTAGTTGACCAATACTGAACGTCTAAATCCTTAGGTCAACTTTAGACACCTAGACCCTCTGGACACTTAAGTGAGCCTTCCTTGTGGCCGACAAGGATGTCCTAAGAGTTTGTCAGACAAAAGGGGAGACCCTCTAGATAAGCCTTCCTTGTGGCTAACAAGGATGTTAGGTTAAGGGGGAGGTTCTAATTGGATAATCATCATAGAAGTTGTTAAAAATATTATTTTTTTTTAAAATCCCAATACTTTCAAAATTTAAAATCCTTCTTTTTGATAATATGCCAAGGGGGAGAGAATACTTAAGTTAGGGGAGAGAAGACTTAAGTTGGACAAACTTAGTATCTCTAGCTACCTCTAGGTCGGCATTAACCCAATAGACATGAGCCTCTAGAGTTCCTCTAGGTTAGGACGGTCACATCCTAACCTAGGATATACATTGTTGGTGCAAGATCTAGAAACCTATGCTCTTAAATGTTAAAGGGAGTTGAACATACTGGTTCACATCCTTAAAAATGCACTCCTTATAAAGTTATTTTTGATATATGTCAAAGGGGGAGAGAGGTTAAAGTTAAGATGTTACCTACTTTTTTTTCAAAAAGTAATTATTTTTTAAAACTCACCTAGGGTTAAGGGGGAGGTACCCTTAAGGGGGAGGTTTTGAAAAATGCTTGTTTAATACTTATTGCTTATTTTTTTCTTAACTTTGAATTGGTTTTCCATAGATCAAACAGGGGGAGATTGTTGGTGCAGGGACACTAGTTAATCGAACCTTAGTTTTGATAATGGCAAAGATTCAAAGTTAAGCTGTTTTGTTATCTCATATGCTATGCTAAGGGTGCAGGAAGTGTTTAAGCTAAGTTGAAGGTCAGCGACACCCGGAGAATCTCGGGACGAGAAACCGTGGTGGTCGGACAACATCGAGAGAACCTTGTGGAGTCGAGGAACCTAGGTGGAAGACCAAAAGCTAAGTGACGAGTCAGGAGGACCAAAGGTAAGCTCCGAATGTAGAGCGGTGGTAAGGACGCATCCTCGATTAGAGGACAATCCTAGGCGTCGATCCAACCAAGGCTTCCGGAGTAATGCCGAAGCCGAGATCGGACAGTCAAAGGACTATCACACTGCATGGCATTATGCATCTCTTGTGCTAACCGTGTGTTGTAGGAATTCTCAAGTGCAGCAGTCGACTAGAGGTGTCAGCTGTCGACTAGAGGTGTCAGCAGTCGACTGAAGGTAGTCGACTGCCAAAAGAATCAGTCGACTGATGTCAACGAATCAGCCCAGTGCACAAGGTCAAAGAGATAGAGATCAATGTCGCCACCTCATGATAAGATAAGTCGCCACCTCAAGATAAGATCCATGAGTTTTGGATATGGATCGGGACAAATTCCAAGCCGATAATCTATAAAAGGAGGAGAGGACTCAAACCCATCAATCAATCAATGAACTCCTAAGTGCGCCAGCTCTCTGCAATCCTTCGTGCTACAATGCTACTCCGACCATGCATCCGCTACAAGTTCTTTGTCGGTATTCTTTACTTAATTATTATTTGCAAAGAGGAGAGGTAAGGTTGTTACCCCTTCCTCTACATCATTGTATTCGATTGTCTCTTACCTCCAATGAGGAAGAGATTTTTAGTTCTTTGCCCTTCGGAAGCGATAAAGGATCGCAGGGCCTTGGATTAGCAGCTGGTGAGTGTGAACCAAGTAAAAAATACTTGTATTTTGTGTTTTAGTTTTCCACTACGTACTTTATTTTAATCGACGAAAAGAAAAGTTTTACGGTTGCTATTCACCCCCCCCCCTCTAGCGATTCTCTCGATCCAACAATTCTCTCCCATATGACCTTGGATATCCCAAACAGTCACTTGTCATATGGTCAAACCATATTGTCAAACAATGGTCAAACCCATTGTCAAACATCAAAATCCTACTCGAGTCCCGCTCAAGTCGGTCAATCTTGACCTGGTCGATTTCACCAACATTAATAGTTTTATTTAGATAGTTTAGCATGTATAAATAAAATGATTAGATTGGCATTAGACGTTCAATCACATGATAGTTTGTCTTTGCTATACATTTAAGATCTTGCTTAATGGGTTAGATAGTATTGCATGCTTAGATTAAAAGATCATGCTTATGTTTGTTTAAGAACTCCATATAAACACTACTTTGATTTAAGTGTTAAATCATAAATAAAATTTAATTTCCACTACACATAGGGGTGTATAAACACAACACGCAAAAACTAAATTTGTGTGCATAAACCACGGTATCTGAGTTGTGTACGGCATAGCATGCGGATCCCTTGGTGTTCCAATACTATCATGGGTTGACCACTGGGAGTCATACTAGATGGGGTGTTTTGTGGGCCCTGGAAGAAAGACAAGGCGTGGTCAGGAGGCCGAGAAGCCCAAGGGAGCATGCCATGGGTGCTCGAGAATATGCGAAAGTTGAAAATTTACAAAAACATGAATACTCAGATTGCAAGATGCACAATTACATGCATAGATGTTGACCACTCAGTTGCTTTATGGTCGAGGGTACTACCCCTGGGTATTAATGCAGTTTGTTCAAAACTATAATACCCTTGAACTTCATTCAAGTATTACAATTATCACATGCCTTGTTGAATTTATGGAACATCTTCTTCAATAGGGGATTCATGAAGTTTGAGGGTCTTCTCTTTTTGCAACCATCACTACAACAAAAATAAGCATTGACAGCATACAATTATTGTATCCACAGTGCACATCATACGTTGCACAACTCCAAGGTGTTGAAAGTTATAAAACATTAACACCCACAGTTATGCGCTGCCATTAAGACCATTCGCAGTGTGCGATCATGCATTGCGGTTAAATGCATTTACAATGTGCAATCACGTGTTGTTGCTAAGTGCAGTCGCAGAACACATTGCGCATTGCAATTAAATGCAATGAAATTATGGTATAAAACATCGACAGTGCACAATCACGCGCTACCATTAAGACCATTCGCAACGCTCAGCCGCTCGCTGCGGTCAAATGCATTTGCAGTGCGCAATTGTGCATTGCAATTAAGTGTAGTCACAGCACACTCCCATGCATTGTGGTAAAATGCAACACACAAATAGGATACACAATTATAATACGACATGCAATTACCACATACAATTATAATATCACATTCACATAATTATAAAACTAAAACTAAAACAATTATAAAATTAAAGATAACCATCAACAACACACTTAAAAATAATAATAATCAACTTAGTCTAATAAAATAATCCAAATTAGTAACATAAATTCACTTAGTAACATCAATTCTTTCCTACAAAAAGTATATGATAAAATCAATAGACTCTATATCAGTTACACAAAACTATAAACTTAGATAACCAAGCGATTGTGCTTCCTATTGCATCCTCGAGAAAAAATATTTCATCATTTGGTCGAATTAAATCAACCTTCTTCACAAAAACTCTATCAATCCAAACTTTCTAGCAAGATCCACCGAGAGGAACGTGATGCACTTTTGCTTTTGGATCTATGGATTAAATTCAACCTTTTACAACAACTCTATCAACAGACAAATGAAGCAGCTTACATTTAGTATTATCACTGGCATCTCCATGACTCACATACTTCATTTTTGACTGTATAACAAAAAAAAATTGTTATTGCTTCCAAGCTTATTTTTATAACAAAGCATGTTATTAGTAATAAAAGAAAGTAAAACATAAATTTTTACTTTTACATGGCTAAGTTCAAATTGGTTTTATTGCATTAAAATGAAATATATGTTGATACAATATTACTCAATGGAAATTTAATGTTGATTACTACATTTATGACATTAGAAACTCATGTATCAAGAAAGTTACCTGAGTTGCAACATTGCCACTTTTCTTGCATAATTGACATTGCTATCGCCACCAACATAATTCCCAATACCACTATCAACTCCACCACTAGCAACCTAATTTTACAAACAGATTAATTACTATTACCATAATAATATTTAGGCTATACATCTAGGTCAATCATTCAATAGACTAATACAAAAGACATAATATTAAGAAAGATTTTCATTTTACTGACAAAAACCTTAAGACAAAAAATATTAAAAACATTAAAATAATCAAAATAATTAAGATAAAATGCATATTGTTTAATTACTACTTGACCAGTATTAGCTTCTTGTACAAGTATTTACAGTTTGAACTTTCTATCACACACCAACTTAGCTAACTTTAGAAAGATTATTTTCTTTTCACACACCTTGACATTATAATTCTTTTTTTTTATTTACATCAAGTATCAGGTACGATTTCTGTTCCCTACTAAAACTATGATGGTTAAACTTTTTAATGTGACTGGCCCCACCACCGAAGCGGCCCCTCATCAGAAACCCCCGAAGGGATTTTTGGAGGCACAGTTCCACAATGTTGATAAAAGCAGCGCTGGGCCGGCCCAATATCTCAGTCAACAGCACCTACTGGTGAATTGTCGTTGAGGAGGGCTCGAACCCGGCACCACCTGCAACATGTACCTCCATGCTTACCACTTGGGATAAGGCGCTTCGGTAAAACTATGATGGGTAAACTTTTTAATGTGACTGGCCCCACCGCCGAAGCGACCCCTCATCAGAACCCCCCGAAGGGATTTTTGGAGGCACAGTACTACGATGTTGATAAGAGCAATGCTGGGCCGGCTCAGTATCTCAGTCAACAACACCTACTGGTGAATTGTCACTAAGGAGGGCTCGAACCCTACACCTCCCACAACATGTACCTCCACACTTACCACTTAGGATAAGGCACTTCGGTAAAACTGTGATGGGTAAACTTTTTAACATGACTGGCCCCACCACCAAAGCGGCCCCTCATCAGAAACCCCCGAAGGGATTTTTGGAGGTACAGTACCACGATGTTGATAAGAGCAACGCTGGGCCGGCCCAGTATCTCAGTCAACATCACCTACTGGTGAATTGTCACTGAGGAGGGCTCGAACCCGGCACCTCCCGCAACATATACCTCCACGCTTACCACTTGGGATAAGGCGCTTCGGTAAACTACGATGGGTAAACTTTTTAACGTGATTGGCCCCGCCACCGAAGCGGCCCCTCATCAGAAACCCCCAAAGGGATTTTTGGAGGCACAGTACCATGATGTTGATAAGAGCAACGCTGGGTCGACCCAGTATCTCAGTCAAAAGCACCTACTGGTGAATTGTTGCTGAGGAGGGCTCGAACCCGGCACCTCCCGCAACATGTACCTCCACGCTTACCACTTGGGATAAGGCTCTTCGGTTAAACTGTGATGGGTAAACTTTTTAACCTGACTGGCCCCACCGCCGAAGCGGCCCCTCATTAGAAACCCTCGAAGGGAATTTTGGAGGCACAGTACCACGATGTTGATAAGAGCAATGCTGGACCGGCCCAGTATCTCAGTCAACAGCACCTACTAGTGAATTGTCGCTGAGGAGGGCTCGAACCCAGCACCTCCGTCAACTTGTACCTCCACGCTTACCACTTAGGATAAGGCGCTTCGGTAAAAAACTGTGTTGGGTAAACTTTTTAACGTGACTGACCCCACCGCCGAAGTGGCCCCTCATCAGAAACCCCCAAAGGGATTTTTGGAGGCACAGTACCACGATGTTGATAAGAGCAACGCTGGGCCGGCCCAGTATCTCAGTCAAGAGCATCTACTGGTGAATTGTCGCTGAGGAGGGCTTGAACCCGGCACCTCCAGCAACATGTACCTCCACGCTTACCACTTGGGATAAGGCGCTTCGATAAACTGTGATGGGTAAACTTTTTAACGTGACTGGCCCCACCGCCGATGCGGCCCCTCATCAGAAACCCCCGAAGGGATTTTTGGAGGCACAGTACCACGATGTTGATAAGAGAAACGTTGGCCCGGCCCAGTATCTCAGTCAACAACACCTACTGGTGAATTGTCGCTGAGGAGGGCTCGAACCCGGCACCTCCCGCAACATGTACCTCCACGCTTACCATTTGGGATAAGGCGCTTTGGTAACTCGACATTATAATTCACTTGTACATTAAGAAGCACAAAATTATGTCTGCCTTTTGTTATAGAATCAAACATGATATTTAGTAACTCAAGACATTACCTGAAGACAACTCCACATCCTATTCTTCACTTCTTCGTCTATATTATTCCACCCATATAATGTATATGGAACTATAAAAATACTCTACAATAGCGACAAATTTTAGCAACGAAAAAATTTTGTTGCAAATATGCAACAAATTTGGCAATGAATTATTAAATCGTAGCAAATCAGCAACAAAAAATATTTTGCTACAAAATAGCAACAAACTATTTATTCGTTATAGATTTTGTAACAAATCAATTTTTGTCACAAAATCCGTCGCACAATTTGTGATGAATATAACTTTCACCACCAAATCTGCAATGAAAAATCAAAATCATTGTAAACTTTGCGACGAAAATGGATTCATTGCAAATTTTGCATCGAAAATCAAATTCGTCACAAAATTTGCAACGAAATTTCCAACAAAAAATTTTCACCTCTTATTTTTAATTATTTTTGAAAAAAACACAGTGGATAGCGTAAAAGGAAAAGTGCCATCGAACAAACAATTTTGCGATGAATATGATATCTATCGCAAAAGTTTGAGACGAATTTATTATATGTCATAGATTTTGCGACAAATTTCATATTCGTCATAAAATTTTGCGACGAATATGATATTCATTGCAGATTTTGAGATGAATATGATATTCATTGCAAATTTTTCAACAAATTTATATTTTCGTCGCAAAATTGCTAGGAAAAATATTTCATTGTAAACTCCCATATAATTAACACTTGTTCATTTCTTCCTTCTCACGCTCGCAATCCCCTTCTCCTGGCTAGAACACCACCTCCTCACTCCCTCTCTCTTTCTCTAAAATTTCGATCATCCACCGTCGGATATGTGCATATCCGATGGTGGATCGTCATACCTACTAGCAGGGGTGTCACCCCTGTCGTGGTGCTTTGAGGTAAGGGGGTGACACCCCTATCGCAGGGCAATGCCCCTGTCACGGGGCGTCGCACCAAGGGGGCGACGCCCATGTTGTGGGACGACGGCCTCTCGCTAGGGGGCGTCACCCCTATCGTGGGGGAACACCCCTGTGCCAAGGGTTGTCACCCTTGCCGTTGGGCGAGCCCCCATGCCAGGGGTGTCGTCCCTATCGTTGGGTGATGCCCCCGCACCAGGGGGCACAACAACTTCCGCAATGCGACACCCTCGCCATGGGGTGATACCCCCCCCCCCCCCCGCGTAGTCCCCACGCCAGGGGGTGATGCCCTTGTCACAGGGGCGACGAATGATGTCCATTCCGTGGGTCACCCCAACAAGGGACAATGCGAGCAGGTCGATGCCCCCTCGCACTAGGGGTGACACGAGAGTGGGGGTGACACCCCCACCCCAGGGTGGACGCACAAAGGGGTAATGTCCACCCCCCCCCCCTCAACCAAGGGGTGATGCCCCCACACCAAGGGGTGATGCTCCCGTGCTAGGGGAGCTTGCGCAGGTGACAGAAATGACTATCGGCCATGAGATAGCCCCCCCTACCCACACACACACATATCCACAAGGTGGATGATAGGTCACACGGTTTTTCTAATTAATGCATCATTTAAATTTTTTAAGTTGTTTAATGTTTCATATAAATTGTAATATTTTATTTCTTTTAGGTTTGTTGCACGATTGTTCGTCCTTTCAGGTGATCGGTAAGTACGTAAAGCCTTCAACTGTCAGTTCATCTGTTGCTTCCACCAGTGAAGGTACTTTCCATTCAAAATTTTTACAATTATCAGTTTACAATATAATGTTCTTTTATGTATTCCTTTTATTACAAACATTATTTGATATGTTATAGTCTAAAATTCAATATTATACCAAAAATAAATATGCATTATAATAATTTGTTTTGAGTATAAATTGGTTGTTCAATTAGTATCGATGAAAATTGATGAGAATATAATTAATTCTTGATATAAATTTGAAAATAAAAAAATGGAGAAAGAAAGGAGTTGGATAAAAAGAACTTATCTGAACGTCGGGGTTTAACTGATGAATTTATTATTCGGCTGGAATAATTTTTGAATTTTACTCATAGTAATGTTGAGTTTATGGATAGGAATAAATTAAGGTGTTCATGAAAAAAGTGTCATAATGGTAAATTTTTTCAGTGCAATAAAATTCGAGAACATCTTTGTAGATTTTATTTTATCCCAAATTATTATAATTGGACATGTAATGGTGAACCATTCGTATCCGATGAAGAGGTTAGACGAAACATACAAATGCCAGTTAGTGGGGATCAAAGATATTATAATCAATTCAATCCATATCAGAGGATGATAGTTGATGCAGTGGATTATAATTTAATTACCGAACCGAGCTCTACAAGTTCTAGTTTTTCTCAAATATTTGAACAAATGTATACTAGTTATTCATCACTGTTGAAGGATGTAGAAGTAACAGGTGTTAATGAAAATATAAATAATGAACCATATCTCCAATTTCAAGAAGCATTGAGAGCTACAAATTAACTCATATGGTTTGGTTGTGATAGTCACACTAAATTATCTCTAACTGCAAGATTGTTGAATGTTAAAGCTGAGTATAATGTATCTGAAGATTGTTTTAATGATTTTTTTCAAGTTATTGGAGAAGTATTATCGTGTGATCACATAATGCCCAATAATTTTTTGCAGTATGAAAAAACTTGTGAAAGAATTAGGTCTTTTGGTGGAAAGAATTGATGTTTGCAGAGATGGTTGTATGCTATATTGAAGAGATAATGCAAATGAAAAGATTTGTAAATTATATAATCAATGTAGGTACAAGAGTATCATGAGATTAGATCGTAATAAGTGATGTAAATCATACAGACAAATGTTCTATTTTCCTTTAACACCTAGATTGCAAAGGCTTTATGTATCAAAGGTCACTGTTGAACACATGACTTGACATGCAAATCATGAAACAGAGGAAGGGCTAATGTGTCATCCATCAGAGGTAGAAGCGTGGAAAAATTTTGATAGAGTATATCCTTAGTTTGTGAATGAGATTCAAAACATTAGGTCAGGTCTCTGTGCTGATGGATTTGCTCTATTTGACAAATCAAGAACTTATTCTTCTTGTCCAATTATCTTAATTTCGTATAATCTTCCACCCAGTATGTGTATGAAAACACCGTATATGTTTTTAACATTGATTTTTCCTAGCCTGCAAAATCCAAAGAAGTTAATAGATGTTTACATGCAACCACTAATTGCGAAGTTGAAACAACTATGAGATGAGAGTGTTTCTACATATGATGTTCATACAAATCATATGTTTATTGATGTGAGCAAAACATATAGGGTTTTAAGAGTAGTTTTCGCTCACATCTCATTACATTTTATGTTAGTTTCATACATATGTCACTTTGTTTTGCATGCATTTCCTATTTTCTGATTCAGAGGTCTGCTCTTTGTACTTTTGTGTGCAGGATAGCATTTTGTGGGTAAAAAGGCACACTTTCGGAGCAAAAGAAGGGCATTTTATAGCTAGACGCAGAAGGGGACACGGCCAGGGCGTGTGGCTACACACGGCCATATCCAAGGGGTGAAATCGGCCACCCTAGTGCCACACACGGCCTAATCATGTGGAAACACACGGTCGTGTGGCACTGCATGATTTCGATGCGAGTCTGTTATTTTCCAGGGTTCAGAGGGATCCGGCGTGATGTCTATATAAGGAAAGCTCTTCCCAAACCCTAGGAGAGGAGGCAAGACGACTGGATGGCACCCCGAAGCTCTAAAAAGCTTTGGGAACTCGCAACGGGGAGGAAGAATGTCGCCAAAGGTCAAGATTCTGCACTTCAACGCCAGAGAGAAGGCCACATTGGCATTGTAAATTTCTGTTCTTGCACTTTCTCTTTTATTTATTCGAACATGAACATGCCTTGTGTTTCTCTTCTTTTATCTATGGAGTAGTTACTTCGATTCTAGGATTAGGGAGTAGTTTGTGTGCGTAGGATATGTTGCTTCAAATTGAATTCTGGTATTGAGTTTGAATTTGCAATTGGAATTAGTTTAGACCCATATCTATGTGTATTTGGTTTTCTATCTACTGTGCTTAGCTGATACGAGGGGTGACAGCCCTCGTATATAAGATTTAGGGGATTTATATGAGGAACCTAGGGGTTGGCCTCATCTCATGTAACTGTGGGTAGAAGGATGCGATAGAACTGGAAACAATTCGTCGCAGGGATTAATTCGGCATACTTGTACCGCCTATCCAGTCCTTGTAAGGTAGAGATAGCTCCCGATAGATGCGGTGGCTCATCGAGAGAGTGTATGATGTCCCTTCCACAAGACCATAGTTAGACATTTAGACAACGCCCAGTTGATAGCATGTTTTACGACACACAAGCGAAATCGAAATCCTAGAATCCCTTTAAAAAGATCTCATGGCAAACTCTTTTCTTCCTTCGTGTGACACCGTATTTAGTAGGACCACCGATAACCCTCACATTTACAACCCTTAGAGTCTAGTCCCAAACAATTACATCCACCAAACAAATCGGTACTCAAATCTCAGTCCTTGTGGGATCGATAATCTTTTTATTACTTGATGGCATCCATGCACTTGCGGGCGTTGAGCGTGAGCACGCGCTTCGAGTCCTCGACCTTCTCCGTCGTGAGATTTGAGGTCGCATTTGCATGCATTAAGTTTTTAGCGCCGTTGTTGGGGACTGATCGATTCGATATCGAATCGAGAAGTGGATAATTGGATCAGACTTAGGATTAGATTTACTTACTTGCTTTATTTTCTTTTTATTTATTTTACTTCAGTTTTAGATTTTCCATATCTAGATTTAGTTTTTATTTTATTTTAGCAGTAGTTTTCTATTTCCTGATTGGCTCTTTGATTTTGTTAGCTAGATTTGTTTATTTCCTATTTCTTAGTATTAGGTAGTACTCTTAATTTTTATGGCTCAGTTCTTCGTATGCTTAGATGCTTAGGATCAGAAGGCCTGATTCCGATCAATTTAGAAATCGAACGAACCTATCATCGTCGAAGAGCTGAACAAAAGAGGATGGAGGACCAAGCTGCATCCGAAGTAAATATAGGTAGCCGACCTCTACGGGATTATGCAGCTCCTAGCGCTAGAGGATTTAGGCCGAGTATAGTTGGACCATCCATTTTGGCAAACAACTTTGAACTGAAACCAACACTCATCCATATGGTCCAGCAGAGTCAATTCGGGGGAGCTGCGACTAAAGACCCGAACTGGCACCTAGAGACATTCTTGGAAATCTATTCAATGATGAAGATAAATGGAGTCCCTGTGGACGCGATCCTCCTGAACCTATTCCCGTTCTCATTGCGGGATAAGGCTAAGGCATGGCTTCACTCCCTACCTTCGGGAAGTATTACTACACGGGAGCAATGTGAGCAGCAGTTTTTGAACAAATATTTCCCACCAAGCAAGACAGCTCACATGCGCCATCTAATTACAAGCATCTTTCAGAAAGAAGGGGAGTCCCTATTTGAAGATTGGGATCGCTACAAGGGGCTACTCTACTAATGCCCCCACCACGGATTGGAAAGGTGGCTGGTGATCCACATCTTCTACAATGGGATCACGTATGCCACGAAGATGTCCCTTGATTCTGCTGCAGGAGGAGCACTTATGAACAAGACTATCGAGGAAGCAGAGGAGCTAATAGAAGAGGTGGTCCAGAACCACCATCAATAGGCTTCCGAATGTGGTCAACCAGCTCCTGCAGCAGGACGATATACTGTCAACTCCGTGGACCACCTAGAAATAAGGATGGATGCGCATAGCAGATGATTTGACTCTTTAAATCCTACATCTGCATGTATGGCCATTGACTTTGGAGAAGGAGCAGCAGCGTATCGAGAGGACTACTGTGGAGGGCAAAGCAGCTTAGAAGAGCATATCGAGCACTGTGATGCAGTTGGGGACTATAATCAAAGGCCCAACAACACATACTCCTGTATCTACAATCTCGGATGGAGGAATCACTCGAATTTCTCCTATAAGAATAACTCGGGGAGCTTCCAACCATCAAGAGGGTATGGGCAGCAGCAACAACAGAAGTCTAGGTTAGAATTGATGATGGAAGACTTCATTGCTATCCAAACAAAGGCCAATGAAGACTTCCATCGCCAACATCAGAAAATAAAGGAGTCACTCAGAGACTTGAAGGCCACTGTTGACGGTCTTGCAAGTCACACAAGGATGTTGGAGACACAAGTGGCCCAGATAGCCTAAACCGTGTTGAAATATAGGGATAGTTCTCCGTTACTACCCGAGCCGAGTCAAGCTAAGGAGGAAGGAGTATACAATGAGGGAGTGGGACAGAGTAGCAGATTCGCCAAGGGGTGTGCAGCCATGATTTTGTTAGTAATATATGAGAGGTGTCCTAAGGCAATCGCCTTATGGTTGAACCATTTATATGATAAATGAAGATTCACTATTTGAGTATACATGTTTTCATGTATTTGATTAGATCTTAAACTCATTTACTGAATGTTCACGATACGATTCACAGCATGAGAGAATTTGTGATTCGATCACAACTAGTGAGTATCTCTACATGTGTAATTGTGATGTATCGAAATTTTCCCTAATCGATGAATTGATAGATTTGGACACCATCAATTCTGTCAAGACTAACACAAGGTATACTCCTTGGTGTATCTAAGTAGTTGATTCTCACTAGCTGGAGACATTGTGAATTCCGAAGTTAATCGTGGATGTTAGTTATAGTAGCTAGTTCATTGGAGTGACCAGTTGTAAAACTTCATATGGTTCTCTGCATATATAGATATGTCAATGAAGTTCTTACTACAGCTTAAGTGCGATGTTCCTTTGACTTGCGGTATTTAAGTCATCTTGGTCATGAACACTTATGCTTTGACATCTTAAGCAAGCATCTCTGAGGATATGTGGACCCGGGATGATTGGGTATAAGTCGAAGTGATCGAAGGTATTTGAATAGCCTATAAAGTATTCACCACTCCTTGCGAGGAGATATATACCCATGGCCTCTCGTCGGATTGTTACTAAAGTCTTTGGCCAAAGCATTACATGTTTAGAGTAAGGTACTCTTGGATACATGTACAGTAACTAGAATCCATAGGACAAGAAAATGATACTTGGGCTAGGTGTGACATAGTCAACCTAGTGGGGACTGACACTATAGACCATGTCCTGAACCAAGTGGGTATAAGATGTGTAAAGGGAACGGGGCACGAATCATTATAGCTACTGAAGGATTTCAGAAATAGTTTTGGATCAATCATTGATCTTTCGGTTAATTGGGATCATGATGTACTACTAGGTGTCACTCATGATCGTTCTATAATTAATGGTTAAATATAGACGGCCAACATGAACTGAGAACCTATTTGGTCACACGCACAACGAGCATAATCCGAAGGATTTAAAACGAGCTTGAGAATGAGATTCTCAGACCGAGAGAAACTAGGTTTGGTTGAACCAAACAAGGATCGAGCATAAAATCATTTCAGTCGCAATGGAAGCATGGATGGACCGTGTCTTATGAAGACATGATGGATGAACCAAATTGGTTTGGTTCTAATCCAATGGTGGAGAATAAACCAAAGGGGTTTGGTTTGTTTTAAACGAATGAACCAAAAGTTGGTTCGGTTCATTTTAACTTAAAATAGACCAACGTGATTTGGTTTATTTTAGCTTAAGTTATTGGAGCGGGTTAATGAGTTTTGGTTATCAGCCAATAACCGTTAGGAGAATGTGTTCTCTATAAAAACATGACTTAAGGGTTTTTCGTGGATAACTTTTGGAGTTGGAAAACCTAGCCACCCTCTCCCTCTCTTCTCCTTGCCACCGCCCAAGGGTTCGAGGCCGCCCAAATTTTTGCCGCCGTCCACCCTTGCTGCCGGCGTCCAGCTGCTGCCGGGCACTCCTCCGGCGAACCTCCGACGACCAAGGGTTGGCCGGCCATCCTCTTTGGTCGTCGCAACATCCTCCACCAAGCTGTCCAGTTTTCTGGACAGCTTGTATCCTTCGTGTCAGAGCATCATTTGGACAACGTTTGTAGCTCTGATAGTGGTTACCTTATCGGAGATTCGATCTCCGGTAATCCTCATAGGTGGAGGACGAAGAATTCGTCAAACGGTTGACGAATACCTCTCCGAAGAAGCGAGTTTTGGGGACTCATTTTTTAATCCGAATTTTGATTCGGATTGTGATCTTCTCTCGATCACATCATCTTCGACACGAGGCTAGTAACTCGTATGAAGACGAGGCTCGTGGCTTTGTAAAGTCATCCCAATGATACTCGGCATGGATACGGATAGAGGTGATTCTAGCAAGAGTCGCTCCGGTTGATGTCTTTCCCACTACACGTGATACGTCAGTTATATGTAGAGTAATTTCCTTTTATTACAAAATTTGAAACTACGGTTATGTCTACACATGTTGTACTATGCATGCGTGTGGTGTGTGTGATATAATAAATTAGATTTATTACTTTTTATTTCTTCCGCTGCACACATGTTTACGAAACATGTTCGAACACACACTCGCCACGGTGCCGGAATCCCAATAGATTTCCACCTTACTTGACCAAGCTGAAATTGAAGATAAGATTCCACCACAGCTTGAGGACCCCGGTGAATTTGTTATCCCCTACTCGATTTATGGGGAAAGCTTCGATGAAGCACTGTGCGACTTGGGGTCATCAGGAAGTGTGATGCCTACTATCTGAAGATGGGACTGAATGGGCTTCAACCAGCGAATCTTAGTATTCATATGGGGGACAACTCAGTCCAGGAACCCGTCGGCTTGCTAGCACAGGTGCCTGTGGTGATTGAAAATTTCGTTATACCCACGAATTTCATCATACTCAACACAGGACCAGATCCCCAGAATCCCATCATCTTGGGAAGGCCCTTTCTGGCGACTACGGGGGCGTGCATAGACGTAAAGGCACACCAAATCTCCTTGGAGGTAGATGGGGAGATCATCCTCTTTAGCCTATCCAAGTGTAGAGCTCCCTTCCTAGATGGCTTCACTTTCAACAAAATGAAGTCGAGCCCTCCAGATGTCGATTTCAAGACGGATGAATGGAGGTTCACTGAACCTCCAGAGCCAAGTTGATAATGGAGTTTGGTCGAGCTAAACGACCTTAAACAAAGTGCTTCTTGGGAGGCAACCCAAGTTTAGTTTTTAAGTTTTCCTTTGATTGTATTGCATGCATTTAGGTTAATTTGAACTTTGATTTCCACTTCATTTAGCATTAGGATCAGAAAAGAACTTTGCTAGGTAAAAATAAATTAATTTTTAGCTTACACGGCGAAGCGTGTGAGAAAATTCACACCGTTGTGCATAAAAGGAGAGAAAAAGGGGACACACAGCCTGGCCATGTGTTTTCCCATGGTCGAGCCCAAGCAACCCGAGGCGCACACGGCCTGGCTGTGTGTTTTCACATGGTCGTGTCACGCGAGGTTAAAAAGGGCACGATGTGCATTTTCACCCCATTTGCACCGTGTGTTTTGATTTTTCTTGCCCTAGCCATGTGGATCCTTCGTCCCCACCACCTAGAAGTTTTTCCAACCTTCAAAGAAGCCAAAAGAAGCAAGGATGTGGAGGACCAAGCAAGTGGTATCTCGATCCGGTGTTTCGGAGCGGCGAGCAAGGAGAACCGATGCCCCTCAAGCTCCAGAGGAAGGTAACACTCTTTCAACCCTTATTTTTCACAACAATGAGCATAGGAATAGATATAACATGTTTTCTACTCATAAAATCGCTGCAACTAGGTATCTTGATGAAGACTTACTAGAATCCCTAAGGTTGTTGGGTGACATTCAAGCCCTATTTGCAAAACTAGGGTGGGGAGAGATAATGGGGATAAGACACCCGACCTACCCTAGGATAGTTTTAGAGTTTTTAAGTTCTTTAGAAGCCGAAGTTTTAACGGGTAGAGAGAGCAAAGAGGGTAGAATTACCTTTAGAATATTTAACATTGAGCATGAATGGACATTACACCAATGGAACTCATGTTTTGGCTTGCCAAGTGGGGGAGAGAGAAGAACCCCTATTGGGTTCAACTCTCGAATCTTTTGGACTGAATTGACGGGAGAGCATGCTTACGACCCTTCAAGGGCCAAAGCATCATGCCTCAAAAACCCCATTTTCCGATACCTCCACCGAATCATGGCAAGTACTATATTTGGTTATGGGGAGAGTGATGGTGTAGTGAGAGCTAGCGATCTGCTTTGCCTCTGGGACATGCTACGAGAAAGGAGTAGCATCTATGTAGGGTCCCATTTCATTAGACACTTAGTGAAGATGGGCAAAGCAGCGAGAGGAGAGATTAATGTGGGAGGCCTACTTACCCACATTTGCCATCGGATGGGGTACGACTACACTGCGCTAGATAGTATAGAGGAGAGCCCTAGGATTGACCTAGGAGTGTGTATAGCCATGAAGATGATTGTAAGAGAGGAACACTCCTTATGCTTTGTAAGGAAAAACCTGACGGCCCTCAGGCTGACCGACCCTGATCGTACCACCATCACCACACGCATCAACTGGCGTTTAGACCAGATAGTGGAGTCCCCACCATGTGAGGGACCATCCACAGCGGCACCCATCTCTCCCCCTTTACATCACTCTCCCTCCAGTCCACACATGTATAGGAGCCCACCTAATCCACGTCGACATGAGCTTGCTCCTGCACCACCACCTTTTTCTACTTTTGAGCAGGATGCAGGTACATCGGCCTATGATTTTTTAGAGTTTCGATCACGCCTCGACGACATATATGCCAAGCAGCAGACACAGAGGCAGCGATGGGAGGAGCATAGCGTCTACATGCAGGCAAAATTTCAGGGCTTTCGAGAGCACTTTCAGCGGGCCGAGGAGTTCTACGACGAGGCCCGTATTTATTTTCAGGAGGAGGCTACCCGTCGCCAGGCAGAGGTCGCCTACCACTAGGAGATGCGGCAGCATATGCTAGCCCTGCAGGCACAATAGGCCCGGGAGGAGGAGCATAGAGAAGTCGCTGCATCCACCAGCTCTTAGATCAACCACATGTACATGTGGCATCAGTGGCTCAGCAGCAGGTTCTCCCAGGATCCCGAGATGCCGAGGCTTCCAGACTTTCCACCTCATCCACCATACTAGAGGTATACTTTCATTTAAGTCTGGGGGGACCCCAAGTTTTATTTTGTTTCTAGCAGTAGTTTCTTTTCTGATGTTTGCATTTTAGTTAGCATTTATTTATTCATGCATTAGATGTTTAGTCTCTTTCAACACTTAGTTTTTACTACCTATATGTTGTCTCAGTAGTATTTGTAAAACTTTTCTTCATGAGTTGTTTCCATGGGTAGCTTAACTTCATTTACGTCATGGTATTTTATTTTATTTGCTCTGAATGAATGTTCTAGACTTACACTAGTTAGTTTTTTATTTTACACATATACATGATGAACTTTCTGAAAGGGAGAGTCTAGTACATACCTAGTTATGATTCATCTCAATAGTCTAGTACTTTGGAATCCATAGGTGACTCTAGATTTAGCATTTTAGTTACTGGAGATGCTCGAATTGTGTAAGCCCATTCGAAAAAATCAAAATCCCAGTGAGCCGAAAAGATAAAAGAGAGAAAAGAAAAAAAAAAGAAAAAAAGAGAGAGAGAGAGAAAAAGAAATGAAAAAGAAAAGAAAGAAGAAAAAGAGATTATAAGGGATAAAAAATAGTTATCATGGGTGGAAATGGTTAGGTGCCCCTTTGAGACTGAGTTAGGTTACTGGGGAAACACCTGCCAATTTCTCTCAATACCGAGCATGCCTTTGAGACTTTGTGCTAAATCTAGGGAACGACCCTCGCTTTGGGCAGGTAAGTGCCTAAGAGTCAGAGACCTTAGAAAAGCTATAGGATGACGACTTAACTTATCATGGAATGAGTATCCCCTAAGAAGATTAGCTTGGCACAAGCATGAGGAGCTAACTTAGTGAATTTCTAGAACATATTTATTTTGCTTTGATTGCAAATACCACTTGATAAATTTAGTTAACATGCTAAGTATAGAACAATATCTTCTTAAAATTTCATGGCACTGAGGTTTGCTTGAGTACAAACAAAGACTTAAGTCTGGGGGAATTGATATGAGAAAAACATATAGGATTTTGGGAGTAGTTTTCGCTCACATCTCATTACATTTTATGTTAGTTTCATGCATATGTCACTTTGTTTTGCATGCATTTCCTATTTTCTGGTTCGGAGGTCTGCTCTTTGTACTTTTGTGTGCAGGATAGCATTTTGTGGGGAAAAAGGCGCACTTTCGGAGCAAAAAAAGGGCATTTTGCAGCTAGACGCAAAAGGGGGCATGGCCAAGGCGTGTGGCTACACACGGCCGTGTCCAAGGGGCAAAATCGGCCACCCAGTATACACGGCACAGTCGTGTGGAAACACCGATGTGTGTGGCTGCGTGATTCGATCTTGAGTCGATTATTTTCCAGGTTTCAGAGCGATCCGGCGTGATGTCTATATAAGGAAAACTCTGCTCAAACCCTAGGAGAGGAGGCAAGACTGCTGGGATGGCACCCTGAAGCCCTAAAAAGCTTCAGGAACTCACAACGGGGAGGAAGAACGTCGCCAGAGGTCAAGATTCTGCACTTCAACACCAGAGAGAAGGCCACATTGGCATTGTAAATTTCCGTTCTTGCACTTTATCTTTTATTTATTTGAACATGAACATGCCTTGTGTTTCTCCTCTCCTATCTATGGAGTAGTTACTTCGATTCTAGGATTAGGGAGTAGTTTGTGTGCATAGGATATGTTGCTTCAAATTGAATTCTAGTATTGAGTTTGAATTTGCAATTGGAATTAGTTTAGACTGATATCTATGTGTATTTGATTTTCTATCTACTGTGCTTAGCCGATACGAGGGGTGACAGCCCTTGTATCTAAGATTTAGGGGATTTATATGAGGAACCTAGGGGTTGGCCTCATCTCCTATAACCGTGGGTAGAAGGATGCGATAGAACTAGAAATGGTTCGTCGCTGGGATTAATTCGGCATCCTCGTACTGCCTATCCAGTCCTTGTAAGGCAGAGATAGCTCCCGATAGATGTGGTGGCTCATTAGGAGAGTGTATGATGTCCCTTCCACAAGACCATAGTTAGACGTTTAGACAATGCTCAGTTGATAGCATGTTTTACGACACACAAGCGAAACCGAAATCCTAGAATCCCTTTAAAAAGATCTCGCGGCAAACTCTTTTCTTCCTCCTTATGACACTGTATTGAGTAGGACCACTGATAACCCTCACATTCACAACCCTTAGAATCTAGTCCTGAATAATTACATCCACCGAACAAATCGGTACTCGAATCTCAGTCCCTGTGGGATCGATAATCTTTTTATTACTTGATGACATCCATGGACTTACGGGCATTGAGTGCGAGCGCGTGCTTCGAGTCCTCGACGATCTCCATTGCATGATTTGAGGTCGCATTCGCATGCATCATTTATAATGAAAGTTGTGCTTCTTTGGACCGTAAATGATTTTCGGGCTTATGGTATGTTATCGGGATGGAGTACCACTAGAATTTTAGGATGTCCAATATGTATGGAGAGATCAAAGTCATTCATATTGAAATATGGAAAGAAGGCAAGTTATTTTGATTATCATAGATAATTTTTACTACCAAATCATAAATTCAGAAAAAATAAAGAAGAATTCATTAAGAATAGAATTGAAAGAACACCTCCACCATTGAGATTAACTGATGATTGCATATGGCATAGAGTACTTAACTTTTCATCTGTAATTGAAGAACCAAATGTTACAACATATGGCTATGAAAGTACGCATAAATAGACTAAACGGAGTATATTTTGAAATTTCCCATGTTGGCAAAGTAATTTGATTCATCACAATCTCAATGTAATGTATATTGAGAAGACCGTTTTTGATAATATGATAAATACAATGACAGATATTACTGGAAAAATAAAAGACAATCTGAATACAAGAAAAGATATGTGTCTCATATGTAAATGACCCACTCTTAATGTCGATGAAAATAGTAGGGGACCAAAGTCAAAAGTAGTTTATACATTGAATAAGGATCAGAGACAGATTGTTTGTGAATGGTAGAAATCATTGAGATTTCCTAATGGTTATGTCTCTAATCTTGGAAGATGCGTCGATTTGAAGGAATGCAAATTGATTAGTTTGAAAATTCATAACTATCATATATTCATGGAAAGACTAATTTCTATTTCTTTTAAGGAAATGTAACCAAATTTGTATGGGGTGCCATTACGAAGTTAAGCATTTTCCTTCATGATATTTGCTCAACAGTATTGTGTCATTAACACATTGAGACATTAGAGAGAGACATTCCAATCATTTTGTGTAACTTAGAAAGAATATTTTCACCATCATTTTTTGATTCCATGGAATATCTTTTGGTTCACTTGCCATATAAGACCAAAGTTGGATTCCATTTGAAAGGTGAACTTTTCATTTTTTTTTTTATCGTTGTTATTTCATTTAATTAATTTTAGTATAAGTTATTTTCTAATACATTTTTTTTTATTACTATTAGATTCCTCTATTACTTGGGGGAAAAAGTGAAAAATAAAGCACATGTTGAAACTTCTATTGTTAATGTATATATTGTGGAGGAAGTTACAACTTTTGCATCATATTATTTTGAACATCACGTTCAATGCAAAAGGCGGAGAGAAGGAAGAAATAATAAGGCCCATGTTGATCCAAATTTGAAGTCATTCTCAATTTTATCTTGGTCAACTGAGTGGATCTTGTACACGTAGATACTTAATTGGTTAATAATGGCGAGCATCTCACATATATATTTTACTGAACTATCCAGAAGTAATGTCATATTTTGAGTTAGTATATATATGTTATATTATGTATTTTATATATCATAAATTATTGTTTGTATTATAATTATTTTTATTGTAGGATTTTCCAAAACTTATATTCTGAGCTTCCGGAGCATGAGTTTGATCGTTTCTACAATGAAGAATTTGCACCATGGTTCAAAAAATATCTAAGTAGTCTATCATAATCAATTGATTAAATCTTGACTTTAACACATATTTATTTGACTTTAGGTTCATTATAATTAAGCTCACATTTAGCAAGAAATGATAAACCATCTATCATAGGGTCCAAAATCAATGGTGAAAACTTGGTCGGTATATTTCATAAAATGATATAATTTTCATACTCATGAATATGGAATAGGAAAAACTACAATGAATAGTGGGGTCTGTGTTTAGTCATCTAATAATGGAGGTGCAAGGAATGATTTTTATGATTTGCTAGATGAAATTTTAGAGGTAGAGTACCCTAGCTCATATTTGTGAGTTGTTTTATTTATGTGTCGTTGGTTTGACCTTATCAAAGGCATGAAGGTGCATCCACAGATTTGGTTGAAATAAATCATAAAAAATTATACAAGAGATATGAACCATTTGTGTTAGCACAACAAGCGATTCAAGTATTTTATGCTTCATATCCTAGTTTGAAACATGAAAAAATTGATTGGAGGGTTATTTGTAAAACAAAAGCACGAAAAAAAATTGAGGAACATTGGGATAACATATCAACAAGATGAAGTTGTCAATACATTTCAAATCGAAGAATATAATATTTCAACATTACGAGATCTCAGTGGCGTAGTGATAGACGTCGATGCAAGTGAAATAAATGAAAATGAAGATGAGGAATTTAATTTTGAGATAAAGGATGAGGATGACGATAAGGATGAGGATGACGATGACAATGACAATGACGATGAGGATGAGGATGAGGATGATGAGATTGAAGAGACATATGATGAGGATGAAAATGACAATAAGGATTTCGATTTATGATTATGGTTAACTTTTTTTCAGTATCAAATGTGTTTCTATTTACTATCTCATTCTAAATTTTATATATTTGATATATCAATGAACTGCCTTTTTTTTATAAGTTATTAGAGAATATTTTTGATGTATTAGTTGATTATTTTGGCATTCAGCTACTTCAAATTAAATATGGTAAAAAAATTTATATTTTGTAGGATCCTTGAGGATTGGCTAGAGGGAGGGGGTGAATAGCACTTCTTTGATTTCTACAATTTCGTTAGCGGAAGCAATACAAACAAAACAATAATTAGAATGAAAATCAAAGAAAGCAATGCTAACACGTCGATGTAACATGGTTCAAAGATGACGCTCCTACTTCACATCAATCCGTAAGGTGGATCACTCCTCACAAACTTTCACTAGAAACTCCTTTTGATGAGAACACTAAGGTGGAGAAACCTTCTTTACAATCACACTCTTATTCTTACAAGATGATGGAGTTAAGTTTGAGAAGAAGAGATTAATAACACTTGAAAGCTTAGAGGAAGACTTGAGGAGCTTAGGATGAGCATTTAGAATGAAAGCATTAGCCATATCCAAGCTCCCCTAGCTTCCTTTTATAGAGCAGGGATGTTTTTGCCCATTGAGCCCGACACCAGTCGACTGATGCATGTCAGCAGTCGACTGCTGCTACAGTTGACCAAATCCGATGATTTCTGATGAAGCCTGATTGCGATCATCATGGCTCAATGTCCACATGATCAGTCAACTGCTCATATCAATAGTCGATTGATCAAGTCATTGTAGGAATGTTGGTGACCGCTAGAGGGGGGTGAATAGCGCGTTCTCGATCGCTTGATAGAATTCATGCGTGCTTGCTACAAAACTTTTTATGCGCAGCGGAATGTATATAATAGCAATAACAAAAATAAAGACACAAACACAATCACAAATACAAGTGATATAACATGGTTCAGAACCTCAAGGTTCCTACTCCACGAGTTAGGCTCGAATGAGCCCTAGCAATGCAAACACCACCACTAATCACAAATACTCCTTATCGACAACAAGTCGAAGGCGGAGAAACCTCGTACAAGGATTACAAAAGTAATACACGAAGTAAATAAGAAAATACAAGTAAAATACACAAAAGAATGTAAAGAACACTTTACAAAAGATCTTTTGGAAGCTTGCTTATTGATTGCTTGAATCGAGCTTGAAGACCCTGATTTGCACTAGAAAATCACCTCAAAATTGCCCAAGAAATCGATCCAAGAACCATAGCGAAATCCTCCACGAGCTGCTCCTTTATAACCTGCATTAGGTTGATTTCGTGCCTGGCAATCGACTGCCAATAGTGTCATTGTCTCACAATGACTTAATCCATGTCGGCATCCAAACCAACGGATACAATGGCAGTCGACTGTCATTACCAATCAGTCAACTGTCGAGGTCATAGCCGACTGACCAGTCAGCTACCGAGCGTTCTTCTCCCATAACCTAGACCAGCAATCGACTTCCATACATGGCAGTCGACTGCTCAAGCCATCAGTCGACTGCTAGGTCATTTCTTGTAGTCGAACACCAGTCGACTCTGAGCAGTTCAACTGGCCATAATCCCAGTCAACTGCCAAGAGTCACCTTGGCTGCCAAGTGTCAAAACACTTGACCAATCGACTGGTTCAAAGCCCCAGTCGACTAATAACCTCAACCATGAGGTTTAACCCCAAGTATGATACCCTCATACTTATTAGACTACCCTTAGCCTAGACCTAAGCCTTCTAGCCACCTCCATCAGCCTCACACCTATCGAATCCCTCCAAATCATCCATGACTTATTCATCCATATGCTAGCCTTCTTGTGCTTCCATCGGCTATTGTCATGCTAACGTGGTTTATCCCGCCAAGGCACATTGGGCTTACGCTGCCAAGACTCCCACTTGGACTTTACGTTGCCAACCATTGGACTTATGCTGCCAAGACTCCCGCTTGGACTTTATGCCACCAATATCACCCCTTGGACTTTCCTTGCCAACCCATGTTGGACTTTCCATTTGCCAAGACTCAAGTTTGGACTTTCCCTTGCCAAGACCCATGCTTGGACTTTCCATGCCAACCCATGTTGGACTTTCCATTTGCCAAGGCTCAAGCTTGGACTTTCCCTTGCCAAGACCTATGCTTGGACTTTCCATGCCAACCCATGTTGAACTTTCCCATTGCCAAGTGTCCCACTTGGACTTTCTATGCCAAGTACCCATGACTTGAACTTTCCATTGTCAAGTACTCAAAACTTGGACTTTCCCATTGCCAAGACCCATGCTTAGACTTTCCATAACAATCACATTGTCATATATTTTGTCAAACATCAATGTCAAACATCAAAACACTACTCAAGTCAAACTCGAGTCCGGTCAATCGTGACCTGGGCCGATTGCACCAACAGTCATCAGTCGATTGCTCCAAGCGATTAATCGACTAAAAATATTTTTGTGCTCGTGTCCACTTAAATTAGTCGACTGCCCATACATGGTAGTCGACTGCTGTAGACCAGTTGACTGATAGAGCCACAGATGATAGTCGACTTCAATTGACTTCTTGACCAGTCAACTGGGTCATAACCCCAGTTGACTGTTCAAGCCTTCTGGACCCTCGAGTGTTGAACACTCAAGACCAGTTGACTGGCATAAGCCACTAGTCGATTGATACACTTCAAGTATGATTAATTCATACTTAAAAACATACCCTAAGCTTAGACTTAACCTTCTAGCTTCTCCATCAGCCTTACGCCTCTAAGATCCCTCTGAATCCATGACTCCTTCATCCTTGCTCTTGCCTTCAAAAGATTCCCTTGATTTCATCATACTTTGGGTTTCTCCTTTGCCAAAGTCCGCTTGGACTTTACGCCACCAAGACTACATGCTTGGAGTTACGCTACCAAGACCTTGCCTTTGGACTTCCTTTGTCAAGGCCCACTTGGACTTTACGCCGCCAAGACTACATGCTTGGATTTATGCTGCTAAGATGTAAAATACCACAGAAAAAAATAAAAAAAAATAAAATAAAACATTGGATAATTGGGAAAATACCCTATGAAATTTTCCAAGAATTTTTAGAAATTTTTCTGGATTTAAACGGAAGTTTTATGTATGTTTCATGGGGATAAAGCGAACAGGCTTTTGTAAAGCCTGTTTAGATTATCTTCTAATGTATTAAATGGTTTAATTAATCGATTCCTTCCGTTTCTTTTCATCAATTTTCCTTTTCACCGCGCGACCTTTCCCCTTTCTCCCGATCGGTCGTTTCTCCTCTTCCCATTCACGATCTTTTCCTCTTCTCTGCCCAAATGTTCCGCCTCCACGCCGCTCACCGCAGCACTCGGCGCCGCCCCGACGCCACGCCTCTTCTCTTCGCGCGCCGTCCACGCTCGAGCTCGCCCACCGTCGTCGTTGAGCCGCTTGCCTCGTCGTCACGAGAGAGACCTGTTGCTGTCGGAGCGATCTGTGCCATCGCTGATGGCCAACCCTTCACTGTCTCCGGTGTCGATCCAGCCCATCTCCACCGCCATTTCTCCTCTCCGCCCGATGGCGCTCCCCCTGCGCGATTTTTCCCCTCTCCACTATGGCTGCTGAGCGAGCTCGCCCTGTCGCCGCCTTGATTCCCCCTTGCCCAGCCGGCCGGTTGTTGCCGCTTCGCAGCCATCACACCGCGCCACCGTCGTGCCAGCCATCGTTGCCACGCCGCGACCGCCACACCTCCTCCGGCCCCTCCGTTCTACCGACAATAGCTAGTGTCGTCGGCCTCTACTCCGCCGCTGTGAATTTGATCCGGTTGTCACTCGTTGCAGTTGAAGCTCCACTACCCAATGTTGACACCTCACTGTGATTCCAGTAGTTGTTCGCCTCGGTCCTAACTATGATCCTTGCATGTGCGCTCAAGTCGATCACCTATTTTCCGATGCCGTCGGTAGCCCCTACCACTGCAGCTGGTGGTGGGTTAAAGGCCAGATCGATGAATCCACCATGGTGTTTGCTATAGCTTCACACATGATTTCTGATTTCGTTGGGATGAGTAACCATGCAGGTGAATTGATGTGGAGGATTGATGAAGATTATTATTGCTGTGACACCTTGTAGATTTACAGGCAGTGAAGGTGAAATCTAGAATTTGAGCTAGTCCAGTAAGTATTAATTGGTATATTCACAGCTAATATTGTGGATTGATATGTTAAATTATTTGTGGACGAGCTAAATGTGGTAGGTTGGCTGAATCACAATTTAGGTACATATGTGATGGATTTAGTTCAATTACGGAAGAGTTGAGATCAAGAAGCAGTACATTGGAAGCTCGGCTGGGTAAGTAGGATTTAATTGATCATAGTTGTATATCAGTTTTGTTAGTAAACTAATCTAGATGTGTTATTATTAGATTATATGGGTGGTAAGTGGCGACTAGAGATATTTTGATTATATTGGTATTCTACGATTTCAAGATTTTGATACAAGGCAGATTCGCGGGCGCGAATACAATCAGCACGAACTACCTAATAGGTATGGTTGTAAACTGGATTTGGATATGGTTATTGATTTGAGGTGATATGTTACAGTAGTATTATTTGTGAAGTAATCATAGATCAAATATGATTAGTAAATGAAGTGTAAAGGATTACACTACTACATGATTGAATTTACTAATCAAGAGTTAGAATATAAACAGGGATTAGTATGGAAGGGTATGGAACTACCCTTGCAGATAGTAGCGAATCAGCCAAAGATTTAGGTTGGATTAGATTTTTATACCTACAGTTTGATTACGCTGCCATTTGTTTATGTATGTTATATTTACAGGACCTGGATTTGAGATAGAGACGTGAACGCGAAGACCCTTGATACGAGCTTCTCAAAAGGTGGGTAATTTCCTACCTGGTCTGGGTAGATGTATTGCATTCAGATTTAATCATAGATATGAGCATGTTAGGTGTTCATATTACCTTGACCCTGCTCTTATTATCGTATGCTTGAACTTATCGTTTGAAGTATTTATGCTCAATTGTTGATATCACACATATACCCTTTCATGATTTAGGAGTTATAGATGTGATGTATATTGGCCTAGATGTTTAGCAGGGTGTAAATGTTAGTACGGAGGATGACCCAATTTATAATTGGCAAAAAGGTCATCCGTGGGTAGGTAATGCCTTAAATGTAGGATTTACTTCAAATACCTGTAGGTTGCATACTGTTACCAACCATGAGTTGTGTAATGGTTAAGTGAAGGGTGATTAGTGTGTCGCTGTGGACCGGTGGTCCCAGCTTGGTATGATTAGTCTAGTACGACTCTCTATCGGATAGAGAGTACGTTGATCAGTCGAGTACAACTCTCTATTGGATAGAGAGTGCGTCGATCAATTGAGTATGACTCTCTATTAGAGAGAGAGTTATGATCAGTCGAGTACGACTCTCTACAGGATAGAGAGTTCGTCGATCGATCAGTCTGACTCTCTCTGAGGATAGAGAGTTAAATCGATCGGTATGACTCTCTGATAGAGAGTGTTGAGTACAACTCTCTACAGGATAGAGAGTATTGATTAGATGGGTGTGACTCTTTCTTTGAGCAGAGTGCATGGTAGATGGTTGTACGTGTGACAGCATATACATGTCATTTGCATGCATTCTGACGACATAGTCTCCCTTGGGGTTGAGAGAGTCGTCAGTCATCTTGCCTCCCAGAGCACTCCCCGAGGAGTAACTGGTGTGAGGGCAGAGCATTTGTTGTGCCGCACTCTACCACTATAGATGGTGGTAGTTGGAGTTGCGTGCAGTTGTCCTGGGTGCGTGGTACTAACCACTCATTGGTAGTGTTAGTCGTAGTGGCCAGCAGCAGGGACCCCCGTTGTGTAGCGAGCTCTTTACACTCATATGCTACTTGATCATACTGCCCACTCGGCCACTCTATAGCAGTGGTTGGTTTGAGTTGGGACAGTTGTCATGTCGTGCCACCTAGGCCACACTGGGGTCGTGGTAGCGAGTAGGGGTGAGCAGGCATGACCATGCATGTTGCATTGTCGTATCTTATGGCACTTTGGATATTACCATATATAGATACATATATGTATGTATATATATATATGGATGGTTGAGACTAATATATATATATATACAGTCTATATATATATATGATTATTGTGATGTTGCATTTGATTGTACTATGCTTGCTGCATTTGGGTGTACATCATATTCATGCATGTTTCTTGCATTTGTTATACGATTGTGTCGGATACTGGTATGGGTTGGACAGACCATTAGATACCTTGACCTGTAGCTAGAGTATATTTTGAGTTGATCTACTCTTCCTGTTATATATATATATATGTTGGATATATGTTCAGGTTGGATCAGAGTAGCGTAGCAGACTTCAGGTATGTCTGCATTTTTATGTTGTTTATTTGGTTAGATGGTGTATGCTTGTATTTGTATACTATGCTGATATACCTATTGTACTTCTAGAGTATGTCGTTGAAATACATGTGATATTACATATATATACATGTTTTCTATTACCTGCTGAGTTTTACTCACCACCCCCCACGGACCCTGGATTTTTCTGTCGCCCAGGTAACAGGTAGAAGACTTCGTGACAGCTTGGAGCACCGCCGGCTGACATCATCTCATCTCACCTCCGAGGCTCCCGTGTTTTGTTTTGGGCCTTCCTTCCGTTGTGCATTGTATTCTGAAGTTTTCGTGATGTATATGTTGTATATTCAGATTTTGTCGAGATTTCGTGTTGTTGTGGTGTGTTAGTCATACCGGTATGCATGTGTGGGATTGTTGTATTGTTGTGGTATGTTTCCGCTATGTTTTTGTGTAGTTGTTGTTTTGATATATATATATTGTTGTTATTGTGGGCCTACGGGCCTTGTATTAACCCGAAATGTTGCCACATACAGGGGAGGTGTCATCCGTTTGATTTTCGGCTCGGTATGCTCTCGGGGCATGACATAAGACCTTCCCCTAGACTTTCCTTTCCAAGATTCACACTTGGACTTCTCTTTACCAAATCTTTGCACTTGGATTTTCCTGTCACTTAAATATTCATGTTTAGATCACAATATTGCCTAACTTCAAGTAATTATCTAAACATCAAAATACATTAATGATTGGGGCATTCTTGCACCAACAATCTCTCCCTTTTTGATGTTTGGCAATCATTTAAGTTAGGTCTTAAAAATATGCAATAAGTCACAATATGAATCTAACTTAAATTTTTACTTCTCCCCCTTTGACACACATCAAAAAGAGAGACATATAGACAATAAGAAAGATTGATGAATAAATTGTATATGTCTTGAACTAAGGTATAAAATATACTTAAAAACTCCCCCTTAATCCAAGATACATTTCATGATGTGTGAATAACATGTTATGCAAAGCATGAAATGAAAAGTAAGAAGATATCCTAACTTTGCACCAATAATAAGCCATGTGCATGTGGATTTTGGGATTAAAGAGATATCATAAGAAAACTCCCCTTAAACTAGTGCATTAATTAGTCATACTCCCCCTTAATTATTGTACTAATCATACCATGGGGTTAGGATACCTTAGAGTTGACTCTAGACAAGGAAATCCAAGTTGATCAATGAAAAATCAGTGTTAGCAGTCGACTGGATACTACATCAGTCGACTACCATGCCTGATACGCCCAGTTCAGATTTTTAGCCCAACTTTAGAAAAGCATAAATAATTCAAGAAGTGTCAAAATTTATGAAATTTTATAGACACATTTGTCAAGTCATTTTCTATCAAGGAAAAATAATTTGAAAAATATATCTTTTCGAGATTTTGAATTTGACACAACTTTGAAAACTAGTAAAAACTCTAAAGAATTTTCAAAAACTTTGTACCACTTTTGCTTAACAATTGAAAACTATTTTTCAAAATATGACAAACATAGTTTAAAAGATATTTTATTTGATATTTTCAACCATGTTCTTAGAGTTATGTGAACATCAATTGTATACAAGTCTTCCCAATAATTGGGCCAATTAAGGATCAATATCTTTAGATGTCACTTTGGTTCATAGTAATGCATCATAACAAGCATGATGAACCAAGTGGATCTTCCTAACATCTTACATGATGTCTAAGTAGCTCAATACAAAAATCATGGATTCTTAGGTGTTTTGTGAGATGCCTTGAGGTATAGTCCTAGGTTTTGCTATAGGATCATGCAAACCTATACCACTACTCTACAAAAGCACATTCCAAGCTCTCTCCTTAATGATGTAAATTCCACTTCAAGAAGAGCCTTAGTGAAAATGTCGGCAAGGTTAGATTTGGATTCAATGTAATTAATCTCAATGTCTTCTCTTACCACATGATCTCTAATGAAGTGATGCTTCACTTCAATGTGCTTTGTCCTAGAGTGATGTATCAGATTTTTAGTCAAATTGATGGTACTCACATTATCACAAAAGACCTTAACTTTGGAGTAATGTAGCTCATAATCCTCTAAGGTATGTCTCATCCATAGTAGTTGAGCTACACAACCACCCATAGTTACATACTCAGCCTTGGTGGTGGATAAAGTAACACAAGGTTGCTTCCTACTTTTCCAACTAACTAGGAAGGATCCAAGAAATTGGTATCCACCACTAGTACTCTTCCGATCCAACTTGCAACTCGCATAATCAAAATAGGTGCACCCAATAAAATCAAAAGACCTAGTCCTAGGGTATCAAAGTCCTACACTTAGTGTACCTTTGATGTATCTTAAGATTCATTTAGCGGCTACTAAGTGGGACTCTTTGGTACAAGATTGGTATCTTGCACACATACCTACCACAAATAAAATGTCGGGTCTACTAGTGGTTAGATATAGCAAACTACCAATTATACTCCTATAAAGTTTTGAGTCAATTAATTTTCCTTCTTGATCATTGTCTATCTTCGTGTTGGTGGTCATAGGAGTGGTTATTACCTTAGCATTTTCCAAATCAAATTTCTTGATCATTTCTTTAGCATATTTGGTTTGGTATATATTAGTTCCCTCATTAATTTGTTTAACTTGTAGACCTAAGAAGAAATTTAATTCTCCAACTAGACTCATTTCAAATTTATTTCCTATATTTTTAATGAAATCCCGAAGGAGTTCATCATTTGTTGACCCAAAAATGATATCATCAACATACACTTGGGCAACAAAGATGTCTTTTGACTTTGACTTTATAAATAGGGTTTGATCTACTTGACCTCTTCTAAAATCTTTAGAAATTAAGAAGGATGATAGTCTTTCATACCAAGCCCGAAGAGCTTGTTTTAACCCATATAAAACTTCTCTAAGCTTATAAACATGGTTTGGGTAATCTACATTCTCAAACCCGGGAGGTTGTTCTACATAAATCTCTTCCTTAATGAACCCATTTAAGAATGCCGATTTCACATCCATTTGATAGAGTTTAAAATCCATGTGAGCGACATACCCTAATAGGATTCTTATAGACTCTAACCTAGCAACCAGAGCATAGGTTTCATCATAATCAAGTCCTTCAACTTGATTGAATCCTCGAGCTACTAACCTAGCTTTGTTTCTAGTAATATTACCTTGATCCAACTTGTTCCTAAAGACCCATCTTGTGATAACAATAGTGCTATCATTTGGTCTAGGGATAGCTCCCATACTTGACTTCTCTCAAATTGAGCTAATTCTTCTTGCATTGCCAAAATCCAATCCAGATCAAATAATCCATCATTAATTGATTTAGGCTCAATTTGGGAGATGAGAGCTACTTGACTAGTAGGAGCTCTATGGAAAGATCGAGTTCTTACTCCTTGTGACAGTTCTCCTACTACTTGATTGAGGGGATGGTTTTGATGAACCCTTAAGGTCCTAGGAGGAGAATCAAATTGATTTTGATCATGGTTATCCATTCTTCCTTCATCATTGGAATCTCCTCTTCTTCCCCTTGATTATTACTTCCTAATTATCCCCCTTGACCATTACCCTCTAAATTTAAATTTTGAAGTCCTTGGGTAATGTCTTGATTTTTGTCTTTAATATCTTTATCAATGAAGGATTTTCTAGGATAGGTTCTAGAGGACTCATCAAATTCAACATTGGAAGATTCCATAACCTTTTGAGTCCTCTTATTATATACTCTATAACTTCTACTAGTGGATGAGTATCCAACTAGAATTCCTTCATCTTCCTTAGACTCAAATTTTCCTAAATTGTCTTTGGTATTCAAAATATAGACTTTGCATCCAAAGACCTTAAAGTAGTGAATTGTAGGAATTTTTCCATTCCATGATTCAAAAGGTGTTTTTCCTAAAAACCTATGGATTAAGACACGATTTTGGATATAGCAAGTGGTGTTAACCTCTTCTGCCCACAAGTAGCTAGGTAAGGAGTATGCATTAAGCATTGTCCTAGTCGCCTCCTGTAGGGAACGATTTCTCTTTTCCACCATCCCATTTTGTTAGGGTGCTCTAGGAAAAGAGAACTCATGATTGTATCCTTGTTCTAAGCAAAATTTTGAAAAATTTTGAATTCTCAAATTCTCCACCATGATCACTATGGATCCAGTTGATTTTGAGATTCTTTTCATTATCAACTCTTTTGCTAAATCCTATGATTATTCCTAAGGTATCATCCTTATGTTTCAAAAAGTAAACCCATGTATACCTAGAGAAGTCATCAACTATAACTAAGAAATACTTATTACCATTCAATGAAGGAATACTATGATAATCAAATAAATCTAGATGCAATAGTTCTAGTGGTAATGAAGTACTAGTTAGGGTTTTTCCTTTGTGTGATGATTTAGATTGCTTTCCTTCTTGGCATGCATCACACAATGTCTTTAACGTACTTGATCTTTAGTAGCCCTTTTACTAGCTCCAATTTGGCTACCTTGGCTATGATCTTCATGTTGACATGTCCAAGCCTCCTATGTCAAAGCCAACCTTCCCCTTCTTTTGCCATAAGACACTTAGTAGAAATGTTAGAAGCATAGGATAAATCAACATAATAAATATTCAATTTCCTATATCCAACTAACATGCAATCATTAAAGTTCTTGTATCTAATTAAACATTTAGTGGAATTAAACTCAACATTATAGTCGGCATCACAAAGTTGACTAACACTAAGTAAATTAAACTTCATGCTTTTAACTAGCTAGTAAAACTTTGTGAATAATGATTCTAGGGGATACCTCAATTGTTCCTCTACCTAAAATTTTGAGCTTTCCACTATTGCTAAAAGATATGGTTCCTTTGTTAACATAGTTGATTGTGGAGAACTTGCTCACATCTCCAATCATGTGTCTTGAGCGACCGCTATCCACAATCCACATACCTTGCTCACCTACCTAAACAACACGAAAAATAAATTCTTTTGGAACCCAAGCATTTGAACTGGAAACATCATTTAAATATTTCTTTAGAACCCATGCTTTCTTAACTCTACCCTTAATGGTTGTATTTCTATTAATTAAAGAGATATAGGCAACTTCCTTATCCTTAGGTTTGTATCCTATACCGGCTTTATTGTAAATGACTCTTTGATCTCTAAGGATCATGTCAAGATATCTTGAGTCACTAGTGAACTTTTCTAAACATGCCCTTAGTTCACAAACTTCAGACTTAAGATTTTCATTTTCATCCTTAAGCATGCATGAGTCAACAAGGTTCTTCATTTCTAATTGCCTTTATTTCTATTTTCAAATCCTTAACCTTAGATTTAGATCTATCCAATGCATTCCTAAGATAGGCAATAGTCTTGTATAGTAATTCTACTTTAGGGGAGTCCTTTACCTCATCGTCACTAGATGATAATTAATAGCTTCATTTTATTGTATCGTTTTGACTTATGGATTGGACATTTTTAGGCTCTTGGATGTGAGTAATTATTATTATTCGGTATTTTTTTACATATTAAATTTATTTTCCATTAATTGTGTAATTCCTATAATTTCAGAAGTATTTCTCATAAGCTGAATGTGATCTTGTAGGAAACATGAGGAGAGCCTAACTAGAGAGATCGAAGTTGTCCATTCATATCTGGATCGATCACAGCGTTGGATTTAATTGGATCAACCCTACTTAATCAGAGCTTCAATTAAGGCATCAAAACCTAGCTCTAATCAATGTCTAGGATCGGATGGGCATTTGATCGGACGACCACAACAAAGCCACTTAAAGCCTTCTCTTTTCTTCGCACAGAAGAAGAAATGTGACAGAAGAACACGCAACCTTCTTCCCTAATATCGTCGCTCGCGTGATTTCTTCCACACGATTATGACGACAGATTCTAGCAGCCATCTCCAGCGACCCTTTCCTTTCATCCAGCCGACACCCATCCCAATTCTCTCCTCTGCGTTGGCAGAACTCTTGCTGCAGTGGTTCAGCAGTAAAGTTTGAGCAGTGAGCGGAGGAGTTTCGATCATCTTCCCGGAAACACAACACCACCTGCGACCAGAGCTGAGATGCCTCAGCTGGACATGGTTTGAAAGGCTGAGGTCGACTTCTACTGTGATGGTTCAGCAACACCAATTTCCAGCTCCAGTAGCCCTTTAACTGCAATTCCGATGATAGATCACCATTTTCCAACGCTGACGAAGCTTCTCGACAGCCACCGTTTTGATCTTCTTTATTCCAGCTGCGGTGGTTCAGTGGCTCCCATCTTCACAGGGCAGTGGCAGCTTGAGCCTTTTTCATCCCTTGCTGGAGAGATTTTTTGGCAAGGGATCCACTTCATCATCTGTCGGAGGGGGTTGTTCGGGTTGTCATCGTCGCTGGAGGGGGTGGTTCCTTCTCCGAGTGTTGTCGATCATCGGTGGATTTTTTTTTTTTGAGTTGATCCATTGAATTGATGGAGTTTATCTTGATGTTTAATTTGGATATTTGATTTGGAGTTTATCTTGTAGCTTAATTTGGAGCTTAGTTGTAGTTTATTTTGTAGTTCATGAATTAGTAAGTTAGTTGCAACTTTGCTTAATTGTTCATTAGGTTAATTGTTATTTAGCTTAGTTGTTCATTAGTTTGATGTGTTCCTTAGCTTAATGATTCCTTAGTTTGATTTCTTGCATGGTTATTGTTATTTCCATCCATTAGAATTGTTTCATAATTGTATCATATAGTGACAATACGGTGAAAGATTGAATTGTTTATGCACGTTAGGTTAGCTTTCAATTATCTATTTGATAGATTGTAGGGACCCCCAGTTTTTACTATTGTTTAGAACCAAACGTCCAACCATTAGGTTCACATGAGAGACAACCTGAGTTACCCTATACTGCATTAGTGTAGTTAGGGGGTTCTGTTATTAATTTTTAATGGTACCACGACACAAAAATCGTTGACCAAATTTTGGCATCGTTATCGGGGAATCATAATGGTGTTCGTTTGTCTTTAAACTGTCATTAGTTTGTTTTTTCTTTTCTTTTGTTATTAGTGTCTTTCTTGTTATTGTTATTTGATACTCATTGTGTTGTTTGTGGTGATGACTAGGTCTTCAGGTGATAATCTATTTGAGTCTTATGCAGCAACTTTTGGTACAACAACAGCAATATCAGCAGAAGACAAATGTATCCATTCATAGCATGGAGAGACAAATTATGCCAACTTGCATCTAACCTTAGTCAGCTATAGTTTCAAGGGTCTAGTCAGCTACCATCTCAAACCATTCCAAATCCTAAGGGAAACATCAATGAGATTACATTGCAGAGTAGCAGAGTTACTTTGGACCCTGTAGCACCAATTTTAGATCCAGTTGTTGTTTCTAGCAATGCAGAGCAGAGACTACCAGAGCTGGATCCGCAGCCGCGACGATCAGAGTCACCAGTTCCATTACCCTTCCCTTAGAGACCAGTGCAGCCTAGGACGAGGATTGTTGAAGAAAAGGCTAGGGAATTTTAGGAGACAATAGATTTATTCAGCAAAGTAGAAGTCAATGTTCCTTTGTTAACAATGATCGAGCATATTCCCAAGTATGCCAAGTTTCTTAAAGATTTGTGTGTTCACAAGAAGAAGTTAAAAGGTAATGAGTTGATCAGTGTAGGAAAGAATGTGTCAGCACTTATTTAGCCTTTGCCCCAGAAGTGTGAGGATCTAGGTGTTTTTACTGTACCTTGTGTTATTGGGAGCTTTGTCTTTGATGATGCAATGTTAGATTTGGGAGCTTCAATTAATGTGATGCCAAGGTCAGTCTTTCATTCACTTGGTATTGAACCCTTGTAGCCTACAGGAGTAGTGATTCAGTTAGCCAACTGCAGTCAAACCCACCCAGCTGGGGCGATAGAGGATGTGTTGGTTAAGGTGTGAGAGCTTATATTTCCTACAGATTTTTATATTCTTGATATGGAGGGTGATACACAACATAGAAGAGCTCCACTTATCTTGGGTAGACCTTTCCTCAAGACTACCAAGACCAAGATTGATGTGTATGCAGGTACTCTTTCTATAGAGGTAGGAGATACTGTAGTTCGGTTCAATATTTTGGATGCTATGAAGCACCCAATGGAGGATGATTCTATTCTTAGCGTGGATATAGCTGATGAACTGGATTGTATGGATTTTATTTCTGAGTCTATTTTTCATTTGGATATCTCTGCACCTTCTACATTATGTTATGATTTTGTTGATTCTGATGATTCTGATGTTGATGATGATTTGTTGTTAGGACCTATCGGTGGACCCTTTTATGTGGACAGGGATATGGAATGTGTAGGGACTTGCGCTCTTGAGGCGATGCCCCAAGAATCACTTCCATCATATGTGCAACCATTGAAGCTTGAGTTAAAATCTCTTCCTGAGCATTTGAAGTATGTGTACTTAGATGAGGACGAGCAGCAACCCGCCATTATTGCCCGAGATCTGGAGAAATATTAGGAGTATAGATTAGTAGATCTTCTGAGGTAGCATAGAAAAGCAATTGGGTGGACGCTTGCAGATATCCCGGGTATCAATCCTTCTATTTGTATACATAGGATTCATTTGGAAGGATGTAAAACCAGTCTGACAACCACAGCGACAGCTTAACCCACTGATTCTTGAGGTGGTAAAGAAGGAAGTGATGAGGCTTTTACAATCCGATATCATTTATCCTATTTCAGATAGCAATTGGATAAGCCCTGTTCAGGTGGTTCCAAAGAAATCTGGTATTACAGTGGTTGCCAATGTAGAGAATGAGTTGATTCTCACCATAGTTCAGAATTCTTGGAGAGTTTGTGTGGATTTACAGGAAGCTTAATCAGGCCAGCAGGAAAGACCACTACCCACTGCCTTTTATTGATCAGATGTTAGAGAGGTTGGCGGGCAAGTCACATTATTTCTTTTTGGATGATTACATTGGTTATTTTCATATTTATATTGCTCCAGAGGATCAGGAGAAGACTAATTTTACTTGCCCCTTCGGGACGTTAGCGTATCAGCGTATGCCCTTCGGACTTTGCAATTCTCCCGGGACATTCCAGCGATGTATGGTGAGTATTTTTAATGATTTATTAGAGAATTGCATGGAGGTCTTTATGGATGATTTTTCTATGTATGGTTCTTCTTTTGATTCATGTCTGGATATTTGTCGAGAGTTTTGCATAGATGCATTGAGACTGATTTGGTTTTGAATTTCGATAAGTGTCATTTCATAGTCGAGCATGGGATAGTCTTAGGTCATATCATCTTTGTGAATGGTATTGAAGTAGATCCTGCTAAAATTCACACTATATCTTCTTTATCTTACCCCACTTCTGTGCGGGAAGTTCATGCTTTTTTGGGTCATGCAGGTTTCTACAGACATTTTATCAGAGACTACAACAAGATTGCCCTTCTCTTGACCAACTTTTTGCAGAAAGATGTGGTTTTTCAATTTGACTAGTAGTGCAAGGACTCATTTGATCAGCTTAGGCAGGTTTTGACATCAACACCGATCCTTAGACCACCAGATTGGACTCTCCCATTCGAGTTGATGTGCGACACTTCAAATTATGTGGTGGGAGCTGTCTTAGCACAGCTAGTGGATAGAGCATCTCATGTGATCTACTACAACTCAAAGACTTTGGATGCTGCACAGTCCAACTACACCACGATGAAAAAAGAGCTTTTATCGATTTTTTTTTCTTTAGATAAATTTAGATCATATTTTATCTATTCTCATGTGATTATTTTTTCTAATCATGCAGCTTTGAAATTCCTCCTCAAGAAGCCCGATGCGAAACTGAGACTGATTAGATGGATGCTTCTGCTTCAAGAATTCAACGTAGCAATACGCGATAGGAGCGGAGGGACAACCTGGTAGTAGATCACTTGAGCAGGATTGTGAGGAAGATCGAGCCCACCCCCATAGCAGATTCTTTTCTAGATGAGCAACTTGTCGCCTATAGGGAAAACTTTCAGAGTGAATGGACACCGTCTCAAGATATTTCATGAGGGGCTTAGAGAAGCTATAGTAGATGAGGTGGACCTTGATGATCCTTCTTCTCTGACATGAAGGAGAGTGTGTTCTTTTATTTACTACATTTATTTCCTTCCTTTTATGTTCGAAATAATTTGCTTTGTTTGGTTGTTTGATCGCCTATTTACCTAGGTTTAGTAGTTTGTCGTTGAGTTTAAATAATATTCCCTATGCATGCCTTAGTATCATTTCAGAGGTGGTAAAAATTAGTTAAGTTTGATCATCAAATTGTGGATTTTTGTGTATGATAGGAGACTTCACTTGCATGCAATCAATTGTTATGATGGTGAACTTTTTATTGATAGACTAAGCTTGATGTTTTATTCACCTAGTGAGGTTGTAAGTCATTCTTATCATTTACCCACTTTTGTGTGATACACATGTGATACTTGTTGCTCTAGAACTTGCTTTGAATCTTTTCAAAACTATAGTAACATTTACTTGCATGAATACGATGAAGGATTTCATTCTTGGTTCTTTCCCTTACTTGGTTTGCTTGTCTAATCCACTTGATACTTCCATATTTGTTGTCTTACTTATCATATCTCTTCATTTACTATCCATTGTCCTTGTATCTTTGTGGATTATCTTTCCCATATCTATTGTTTTCAATGTTGGAGAAATAGTTTGATGAGTTACATTGTCCGAAATGGACAAAAATTTTAAGTGTGGGGGAGGAGCTATATTGTTTTGTTGGAAACACGATATGGAAGTCATAGTTTTCAAAGGTCATTGGTCTTGAGATGGATTTGCTTGTGATCAGTACTTGATTTTCTACACACAAAAAAATGGCGCCATTGATGTTTCTTTTATTAAAAAAAAGGTGCAATTGTAATGCAGGCAAATGGAATTTGCAATGTGCTGGATAGAGCCATTTGATCCTGAAAATCCAATTCTAAAGTTTCCAAATGTTCCAACTTCACCCCATATTGCTAGTGTCACTGAACATTCTGACAGAGCAACTCATCAGGTTTATTCTTCCAAGTCTTCTATTGTTCATTGTTCATTGTTCATTGTACCTTTATCTTGTACTTCTTTTTGTATGCTTCATCTACATTCTACTTTTGATCTCATTCTAATTCTTGATAAATCCTTTTGATTCATGTATGAGATGTATTAATAGCAGTGGAGAAGTACATGATAAGAAAGCATATGGTAGGGCAAGATTACATGTTGTTTTGAGGGCGCCCCACTTCTACGTTTATTATATGAGCATCAGTGCATTTATCCACTTTGGGAGGTTTTGTATCAGGCTTGGTCTATTTGATTTGATTGGAAATCATCATACATGTTGACTGTTGTAGGAGTAGAATCTGTGAATACTTTGAATTCGTATCAATTTGGTGATCCTAAAGTAACTAATTTTTTCTATCCTTGAATTATTGATCTGGGTATTGTTTGGGGAATGAGTGAGTCAGTTGTTTCTTTATTTTCATTATTGCTTGGGACGCGCAAAAATAAGTGTGGGGGAATTTGATAGCTTCATTATTGTGCCATTTTGACTTATGGATTGGACATTTTTAGGCTCTTGGATGTGAGTAATTATTATTATTCGGTATGTTTTTACATATTAAATTTATTTGCGATTAATTGTATAATTCCTATAATTTTAGAAGTATTTCTCATAAGCTGAATGTGATCTTGTAGGAAACATGAGGAGAGCCTAACTGGAGAGATCGGAGTTGTCCATTCAGATCTGGATCGATCACAACCGTTGGATTTAATTGGATCAACCCTACTTAATCAAAGCTTCAATTAAGCCATCAAAACCTAGCTCTAATCAATGGCTAAGATCGGATGGGCATTTGATCGGACGACCACAACAAAGCCACTTAAAGCCTTCTCTTTTCTCCGTGCAAAAGCAGAAACATGACAAAAGAACACGCAACCTTCTTCCCCAAAATCGCTGCTCGTGCAATTTCCTCCACATGACGACGTCGACAAATTCCAGCAGCCATCTCCGGTGACCCTATCCTTTCATCTAGCCAACAGTCATCCCAATTCTCTCCTCTCATCGGTAGAACTCCTATTGTGGTGGTTCGACAGCAAAGTTTGAGCAGCGAGCGAAGGAGTTTCAATCATTTTCCCGGCAGCACTACACCGCCTGTGACTGGAGCTGAGATGCCTCAGTCGGATGTGGTTCGAAAGGCTGAGGTTGACTTCTACTGTAGTGGTTCGGCAACACCAATTTTCAGCTCCGGAAGCCCTTTAACTGCAATTCCGATGGTAGAGCACCATTTTCCAGTGCCAACGAAGCTTCTCGACAGCCACCATTCTGATCTTCTTTATTGCAGCTATGGTGGTTCGGCGGCTCCCATCTTCATAGGGCAGTGGTAGCTCGAGACTTTTTTAGCCCTTGCCGGAGAGATTTTCCAGCAAGGGATCCGCTTCATCATCCATTGAGGGCGTTGTTCGCGTCGTCGTCGTCGCCGGAGAGGGTGGTTCCTTCTCCGGGTGTTGTGGATCATCGGTGGATTTTTTTTGGAGTTGATCCATTGAATTGATGGAGTTTATCTTGATGTTTAATTTGGATATTTGATTTGGAGTTTATCTTGTAGTTTAATTTGGAGCTTAGTTGTAACTTATTTCGTAGTTCATGAATTAGTGTTAGTTAGTTGCAACTTTGCTTAATTGTTCATTAGGTTAATTGTTATTTACCTTAGTTGTTCATTAGTTTGATATGCTCCTTAGCTTCATGATTCCTTTGCTTAATTGTTCCTTAGTTTGATTTCCTACATGGCTATTGTTATTTCCATCCATTAGAATTGTTTCATAATTGTATCATATAGTGACAATACGGTGCAAGATTGAATTGTTTATGCACATTAGGTTAGCTTTCAATTATCTATTTTGATAGATTGTAGGGACCCCCCAGTTTTTACTATTGTTTAAAAATAAACATCCAACCATTAGGTTCACGTGAGAGACGACCCGAGTTACCCTATATTGCATTGGTGTAGTTAGGGGGTTCAATTATTAATTTGGAACGGTACCACGACACATAAATCGTTGTCAATAATTCGTCGCTTGATGAGGCTTCTTCTTCTTGACTTGATTCACCGGAGTCATCTCCCAATGCCATGAGTGCCACATGTGTGTAATGTGGCAAAGCTCATCATCGTCGGATGTGTCACGCCCGCCCTCTTATAGTGGAAGGGCGGCATGACACGATCATACATATATGTATTTACAGCGGAAGACTACATGCATTTACAGCTGAAGACTTTAACTTCTATTTTTTTCTTTCTTTTTAAACATAGAGCATGAAACATGGAGCATGCATAATCATTTCATAAATACTTAATTCAAGTTCATGATAATCAACTTAAAGAACACCAAGTAGCAACCATCAATATCAAGTAGAGTTCGACTCTTAACACTAACATGCAAAACTTAAAGGGAAACATGCATAAGTCTGGGAACATAAACAGATCTCCTCCACCATGCCACTACCACACACACTTTGCCCCTCCTGCTGCTCCCTTTAGGTTAGCAATTCTTTACCCTTATCTGCAGTACAAGGGAACATGAAACTATAAGCACATAGGCTTAGTAAGATCCTTTCCTACTCACAAAAGCCATACATCAAGAATTAGACATAGAGTAGTGACATGGTCATTCAAGAACATATAAGCATAGCATTCATATAAACATTCAAGAACATATAAGCATAGCATTCATATAAACATACAAGAACATATAAGCATAACATTCATATAAACATACAAGAACATAGAAGCATAGCATTCATATAAACATACAAGAATATATAAGCATAGCATTCATATAAACATCATAGAACATATATGTCACACGCTGGGGGCCTTTTCGCCATCCAAATGACGGAGGAGCCCCTTAGTGACAATATTCATAAACACAATACTGGAACCAGATCTGGTAAAAACTCCGAAATAATATAGAAATATAATTATTTTATGGATCGCATGCATGCACGACTAAGTATCAATTAATTAAAAGTAAAATACATTTTTAACACTAAATCAAATTTCAACAAAATCCAAAATGCGTAAACAAATTACGATAACAACAAAAGAAAAATCGAACGACATCTCGATCGAATGTTGTGGGACCAACACGGCCAGGGACTCTCTGAGCGACACAATGGTAAGTCAACTGGACCCATCCTCTATTAGCTAACCTGGAGAATATGAGAAAAAGGGGGTGAGTACAACCACTCAGTGGGTGGATAGAATAAAGTGCATAACCATAATGGACATAATGGATAGTTGGACATAATGAACATAATGAAAGTCAAAGAAACCAACTAGAGTAACTCAAACCTCAGAGTATCTGTATCAGTCCGCCACTAACCTGGACAGCAATATAATAAATACATCTATAACACATAACCAACTGCAAATCTACAAGTAATGAATATCAAGAAACCGCGACAAAGCCTCGGCTCTCGAGGTAATGCGAAGAGGTACTATCTACTAACTATCACGAACGAGACTCGTGGGTCAACAAGCAAAATACGAAGTACTGTCTATGAAGTGTATGCCATACTAGCAGGAGTAAGGTCGTCAGACCAAATACAAGATGTATCCTATATGCATGTCAATCATATGCAATAACCAAGGCATCAACCAAAATGCAGCAAACACAAACAAATGCAATCCATGCGATATATATGCATGCAATGCAAATGACATGGTCACCCCTAATGCCAGTCAGTCGCCTCACACGCGATGGTGAGGCCGAGTGGGTAGGGCTATGACAACTGTGCACTCTGCCATCACTGCTCTGGTGGCCAGAGTGAGGGACGGGATCTTTGTCGGAGTACACCTATCCTCCTACCCCAAACAGAGTGGGGGAGCAAAGCTCTCATCTCCCAGTGTTGTAGACCAGAGGAGGGATCCCTGCCCGCTACCATGCTGCATCACAGCTACCCATGAGCGGACCAGCGGAGCCTGACAGAGCAACTGCACACACCCTTCTGATGTACTACGAACCCATGAGTGGAGTCGCTGCTCGCCAGCATGCAATCATGCAAGATGGTGCATGTCCCTAAAGCATGTAACACCAACCAATATATGTCTCCAAATAATATGTACAAATAAATGAGTACATATAGATGACCTAGGTATACAGGGAAAGTATATCTAAAAGCTAGTCAAGTGCATATCACAACTCCTAAAATAAGTACATCAAGGTAGTTAAACCTAGGGTTCCAACCCTTCTAACATGAACACCTATCACGACCGATAAGATCATAAACCTTCTCATAACACATCGAGACGATCAAGTCTAAATTATACCATTTCTACCAATTCAATCTTGCATGCTACCACATGCTACTACGAACAGGTCGCGTGGGTACTTAAGATGTAAGGTAGTCCTTTAGCTACAACCGATATACGATTTCAATTATCACTAACTCCAAACGGACAAAACCAGAGTATGACTTTATGGTAAATCATCTCATCCATGATTGGGAAACACGATCGACCCCAGATATACAAAGCAACCATAGAAAATTCTACTGTAAACTTTCTCAACTATGAATGAGAGACTTAGTTGACAGCCGAAATAGGAGAAAACAGTATATACCCTCTATGGATCATACCACCTCTGATAGTTCAATCACAATATCCACCGAACCAATAAGTAGATCAAACCTATACCAACAACATCCACCAATAAGTATGTCCGAATTATTATGTCTAGGATTCCAACACCTAGGGTTATATCATTGTCGTTTCATTCCTTAGATTCGCTCCTAAGAGATAACCTCATCTAAATTATACTATCTCTATAGCAATTGGATGTCCCTATACCAACGAGCACGTCTGAGTTATTACACCTAGGATTCTACTAATGTTGTTTTATTCCTGAGATCTGCTCCTACGGAATCACCTCACCTAAGTTATACTATCTACTAATCTCAACCATGGTATCAATCGCTATAATACATAACCAAATAAGCATTTAACCATGATGTCCAATAATTAGCAAAAAAAAACATATTAATCGAGATCAATGACAGAAGTTAATTAAGTTATAACTAAAGGGGTCATGTCAATACGAAATCAAGACAATACTAAAAAGAGCATCCAGTGCAAATACACTATAAACCACATAAGCAACGTAATCATATTACCATGTACAAAAATCTAGAGAGTCAAAGAACCAATATATACCTTCTAAGCATTTATCTCATCCTAGTCATATTATCCTACTAGTCCAATCCTAATACTAATCCAACCAATAATAGGTAAACATCTACCAATAACATCTAACAATTTATATCACAGCGAAAACTAGGCGCATATAACCGTAATAGCAATCAATAACCATACGCTAACGAATATCAAACAACCTAGAACCTAGGTTCAACGGTTATAAGGTTAAAGAAATACTAGTCATATCCCCAAGTGAAAACATAATACAACCTATGAAAATAGCATAACCAATACAAATATGCACTAAATTCTGAAATTATAAAATCCACCCACATGATTTGTAGAATGTATTGATTGTCTTCACGTCCTATAGTTTATCTCAAATTAGAATCCTGCTCCACTCCTACCACCTCTAATACGTAGAATGCCTGAGCTATCTTCCAATCCGAGGATTGCTTCAGCTTTCAACTCTGTTATAATTAATCCATTGTTAACTCAACTATCCATTAATTTATAATTAATTATTTAATCAAGTGTGAGTCTTCTCGTTGAGTTTAATTATCTCTTAACCCAAAATCCAAAATGAGTTAATTGAGTAAACAGGTTAATTAATTAAACTAAAAATCAGATTGGTTAAGCTAGTACAAATTAATTAAATCCTATTTAATTAAAGGCTTAATCTCGTTTAATTAACTCAATTAACAGATTAATCAAATTAATCTAATTCGTTATACCATAATTCTAATTAATCATTTATTTCCATTAATGATAAATTCCATGTTAACTGAACATTCAATTAATTATTCTGTTTCACATAACTTAATCCATTATCTTAACTAATTAGATTAACAATACCACTCTAATTAATTAATTAATCACATTAACCGATTAATCGAACTCTAAGTATCTAAATTAAGTATCTACTTGTTTAATTTCTGCGTACTTAATTAATTAGATTAGCAGATTAGTCACAATCAGATAATAGCTTAGTTACTTAATTTAATTAAACCAAAAATCAATTTAACTAATCCAATTACCAAAATCCTATCAATTAAACCTCAATCGATTAGTCTGGGTTAAACTTTATATAAAATCAATAAATCCTTATTTTCCGCAATCATAAATCCTTATTTTCAAATCCATTAAGGTTGGTTAAAAATCAAGATCTATTTAACCTTAATCAAAATCACATAAAACTAATTATTGCATACCGTCGACGGAAGCTAAGTCTGTCGCTAACATCACGTGATGGCCGAGCAGGCTCGTGGCTTGGCGTGCTTACGTTGTGTGGCCCCGTGTGACTGCGACGGTGGATCAGGATGTGGTGGCTGGCAGTGTGCGAAGGTAGGGAATGGGAAAGGGGCTCGAGCGGCAGCGATGAGAAAGAGAGGCGGCGCGAGGAAGAAGGTGCGGCGGAAGAACGAAAAGGGGATGCGACGGGAAAAGAAAGTAAAAACAAAAACAAAGGGATTAAATCCCTAATTTCCACCTTAGGACTTTATTAAACCCTAACTTAAATTTTGTTTTATATTAATTGAATTATTCAACATGATTACCACTAATTAGACCTCATCTAATTTAATACAAAATCTTATCCCATAATTAACAAACAAAATACTAATAAATAATCACATTTCCTTTTTAATAAATAAATAAATTTTATGTTATTTATCATGTTTTAAATTACATTATTATCATATTACATTATATTAAATTTTTAATTTGATTTGTTATTATTATTTAAAAAAATTCCTGATATATTACATTCTTCCCCACTAATAAAAATTTGGTCCCCAAATTTCCTACTTGATATACCCTAATAAAGGTGTCTTATCTATATGTCATTCTTCTACTCTAAGTAGTTTCTTCATCAGAATCTCATTACCACTCAATCTCAATCCAATAGATGGTCTACATTCTTATATCTAGAGTATGATCTTGCACTCCAACTATAATTTCCACAACGTAAATAAACCAAGCACATACTCCCATATGTGAAAGTTACTTTGTACTTCTACGAATAGACAACCCCAAGTATCTTATCTCTCTTCCAACTTATTCTAATATCTTTGCATCTCAATTTGTCAGATCTCAAACCCCTCTGTGGTTTATGAGTCCACCATATTTCCACTGCTGCACAACTCTGACCCTATCTCAGTCGGTTACTAGTCTTGTCAACTTCAGCAAGTATGAGATCTAGTGCCTTTATGTTGGGTTCCTATATATCAGAATCTTTTAGTCTAAGCACACAGTAGTCTAATCTCAAGTCAACGTATGACTATCAAATCCAAAGACGACTCCTTTTACTTCGTAGCGGGATGCTAGAATCTCCCTGGTAGTGTCATTATAACTAACCTACAAGGTTGAGGTATTAGAATTCTACTAAGAATTATTGAGATATAAAGGAACGTGAAATATCCGTATATCAGCTAGAATAGGATAAACCAAAATGATACCTCATATACCATACCCATCGGCTCACTGAGTCCTCTCGATCAATATGACTCGACCTAGTGTCTCTCGATAGATACTAATTGAGGATTCGGACATCCTAATCCGAATCTGGGTTGCAAGACCATGGACAACCTAGAACATACGATCATAGTCCTAAGTTCCTTAATGAGGAGAAATTCTAAAAGTCAATTAAATTTCTCCACTGTAATCCATGACGCTTCGATCACCTTGCTTACGATTCAGAAACTCTCGATGACAACTTATACCAACAGCGGTTAGAAAATACTCTCTCTCAAAAGCCTCTTGGAATATTATCAAAGTGATACTCTGCTCCACGAATTCATCAACTATATTTTCCACCATGTGTTAGCCTGATCTTGTAAGGGATACACTGCAAGCTCCATCTTCTCTGCATCCCTGCAAGTTATGTATCCAAACGAATCTTCTAGATTGTCTATCTATGCATGAGCAATCCATGAACCGATATCCCCTAACATAAGGTAAAACAACCCTTCATCGTTTTGGTCAATGTAGATATACTCACCTTATCTATGAACAAATCACTGGTAGTAGGGACTGATACTCTCTGAGGGGTTACTCCTTTGACTTCCAAATTAGTGGCTAGCGAGTCTAACCTTAGCCTCTTCATTCGACATCAGTCGACACCTCTAAAGAGTCTACGTTTTCCAACCTCAAGAGTAGGTCCTATAGCATCAATAGGTCGCTTTCGAGGTCGACCTCATCCACAACCACGAGTAGGGAAAATTTCACTAAATATCCTTTCCTACAATGAGCAAATATATAAGTATCTAAAAAAAACATAATGACAACTTCCTATTACTCAAGGAAAGTACAATGACCATTTAAGACAATACCTTTTCCTATAGCTCAGCTTGCCTGGTCCCAAAACACAAAAGTCCAAAATCAAAGGACAAGAAAACCTCGAAACACAAAACCCACAAATCGAAATCGCAAACCTAAGCTCTGATACCAATAAAATTGTCACACCCCGGGGGCCTTTTCGCCATCCAAATGACGGAGGAGCCCCTTAGTGACAATATTCATAAACACAATACTGGAACCAGATCTGGTAAAAACTCCGAAATAATATAGAAATATAATTATTTTATGGATCGCATGCATGCACGACTAAGTATCAATTAATTAAAAGTAAAATACATTTTTAACACTAAATCAAATTTCAACAAAATCCAAAATACATAAACAAATTACGATAACAACAAAAGAAAAATTGAACCACATCTCGATCGAATGCTGTGGGACCAGCACGGTCAGGGACTCTCTGAGCGACACAATGGTAAGTCAACTGGACCCATCCTCTATTAGCTAACCTGGAGAATATGAGAAAAAGGGGGTGAGTACAACCACTCAGTGGGTGGATAGAATAAAGTGCATAACCATAATGGACATAATGGATAGCTGGACATAATGAACATAATGAAAGTCAAAGAAACCAACTAGAGTAACTCAAACCTCAGAGTATCTGTATCAGTCTGCCACTAACCTGGATAGCAATATAATAAATACATCTATAACACATAACCAACTGCAAATCTACAAGTAATGAATATCAAGAAACCGCGACAAAGCCTCGACTCTAGAGGTAATGCGAAGAGGTACTATCTACTAACTATCACGAACGAGACTCGTGGGTCAACAAGCAAAATACGAAGTACTGTCTATGAAGTGTAGGCCATACTAGCAGGAGTAAGGTCGTCAGACCAAATACAAGATGTATCCTATATGCATGTCAATCATATGCAACAACCAAGGCAACAACCAAAATGCAGCAAACACAAACAAATGCAATCCATGCGATATGCATACAATGCAAATGACATGGTCACCCCTGACGCCAGTCAGCCGCCTCACACATGATGGTGAGGCCGAGTGGGTAGAGCTATGAGAACTGTGCACTCTGCCATCACTGCTCCTGAGTGATCGAGTGGACAGGATGCTGTCGGAGTACACCTATCCTCCTACCCCAAACAGAGTGGGGGAGCAAAGCTCTCATCTCCCGGTGTCGTAGACTAGAGGAGGGATCCCTGCCCGCTACCACACTGCATCACAGCTACCCATGAGCGGACCAGCGGAGCCTGACAGAGCAACTACACACACCCTCCTGATGTACCACTAACCCATGAGTGGCAGTGTGTACAGGCCATGTACCTGGCTGCAGGCTCACTACAAAGGAGTCGCTGCTCGCCAGTATGCAATCATGCAAGATGGTGCATGTCCCTAAAGCATGTAACACCAACCAATATACGTCTCCAAATAATATGTACAAATAAATGAGTACATATAGATGACCTAGGTATACAGGGAAAGTATATCTAAAAGCTAGTCAAGTGCATATCACAACTCCTAAATTAAGTATATCAAGGTAGTTAAACCTAGGGTTCCAACCCTTCTAACATGAACACCTATCACGACCGATAAGATCATAAACCTTCTCATAACACATCGAGACGATCAAGTCTAAATTATACTATTTCTACCAATTCAATCTTGCATGCTACCACATGCTACTACAAACAGGTCGCGTGGGTACTTAAGATGTAAGGTAGTCCTTTAGCTACAACCGATATACGATTTCAATTATCACTAACTCCGAACGGACAAAACCAGAGTATGACTTTATGGTAAGTCATCTCATCCATGATTGGGAAACACGATCGACCCCAGATATACAAAGCAACCATAGAAAATTCTACTGTAAACTTTCTCAACTATGAATGAGAGACTTAGTTGATAGCCGAAATAGGAGAAAACAGTATATACCCTCTATGGATCATACCACCTCTGATAGTTCAATCACAATATCCACCGAACCAATAAGTAGATCAAACCTATACCAACAACATCCACCAATAAGTATGTCCGAATTATTATGTCTAGGATTCTAACACCTAGGGTTATATCATTGTCGTTTCATTCCTTAGATTCGCTCCTAAGATATAACCTCATCTAAATTATACTATCTCTATAGCAATTGGATGTCCCTATACCAACGAGCACGTCTGAGTTATTACACCTAGGATTCTACTAATGTTGTTTTATTCCTGAGATCTGCTCCTACGGAATCACCTCACCTAAGTTATACTATCTACTAATCTCAATCATGGTATCAATCGCGACAATACATAACCAAATAAGCATTTAACCATGATGTCCAATAATTACAGCAAAAAAACATATTAATGGAGATCAATGACAGAAGTTAATTAAGTTATAACTAAAGGGGTCATGTCAATACGAAATCAAGACAATACTAAAAAGAGCATCAAGTGCAAATACACTATAAACCACATAAGCAACGTAATCATATTACCATGCACAAAAATCTAGAGAGTCAAAGAACCAATATATACCTTCTAAGCATTTATCTCATCCTAGTCATATTATCCTACTAGTCCAATCCTAATACTAATCCAACCAATAATAGGTAAACATCTACCAATAACATCTAACAATTTATATCACAGCGAAAACTAGGCGCATATAACCATAATAGCAATCAATAACCATACGCTAACGAATTTCAAATAACCTAGAACCTAGGTTCAACGGATATAAGGTTAAAGCAATACTAGTCAGATCCCCAAGTGAAAACATAATACAACCTATGAAAATAGCATAACCAATATAAATATGCACTAAATTCTGAAATTATAAAATCCACCCACATGATTTGTAGTACGTATTGATTGTCTTCACGTCCGATAGTTTATCTCAAATCAAAATCCTGCTCCACTCCTACCACCTCTGATACGTAGAATGCCCAAGCTATCTTCCAATCCGAGGATTGCTTCAGCTTTCAACTCTGTTATAATTAATCCATTGTTAACTCAACTATCCATTAATTTATAATTAATTATTTAATCAAGTGTGAGTCTTCTCGTTGAGTTTAATTATCTCTTAACCCAAAATCCAAAACGAGTTAATTGAGTAAACAGGTTAATTAATTAAACTAAAAATCAGATTGGTTAAGCTAGTACAAATTAATTAAATCCTATTTAATTAAAGGCTTAATCTCGTTTAATTAACTCAATTAACAGATTAATCAAATTAATCTAATTCGTTATACCATAATTCTAATTAATCATTTATTTCCATTAATGATAAATTCCATGTTAACTGAACATTCAATTAATTATTCTGTTTCACATAACTTAATCCATTATCTTAACTAATTAGATTAACAATACCACTCTAATTAATTAATTAATCACATTAACCGATTAATCAAACTCTAAGTATCTAAATTAAGTATCTACTTGTTTAATTTCTGCGTACTTAATTAATTAGATTAGCATATTAGTCACAATCAGATAATAGCTTATTTACTTAATTTAATTAAACCAAAAATCAATTTAACTAATCCAATTACCAAAATCCTATCAATTAAACCTCAATCGATTAGTCTGGGTTAAACTTTATATAAAATCAATAAATCCTTATTTTCCGCAATCATAAATCCTTATTTTCAAATCCATTAAGGTCGGTTAAAAATCAAGATCTATTTAACCTTAATCAAAATCACATAAGCTAACATCACCGTGATCGGCCGCCGCTCGTGCTTTGGCCGTGCTTACGATTGGCCAGCGGCGTTGTGATCACGGCCACACGGCGGATCGGGATGTGGTGGTGGCGATTAATGCGAAGGTAGGGCATGGGAAAGGGGCTCGAGCGGCAACGATGAGAAAGAGAGGCGGCGCAGGAAGAAAGTGCGGCGGAAGAACGAAAAGGGGATGCGACGAGAAAAGAAAGTAAAAACAAAAACAAAGGGATTAAATCCCTAATTTCCACCTTAGGACTTTATTAAACCCTAACTTAAATTTTGTTTTATATTAATTGAATTATTCAACATGATTACCACTAATTAGACCTCATCTAATTTAATACAAAATCTTATCCCATAATTAACAACCAAAATACTAATAAATAATCACATTTCCTTTTTAATAAATAAATAAATTTTATGTTATTTATCACGTTTTAAATTACATTATTATCATATTACATTATATTAAATTTTTAATTTGATTTGTTATTATTATTAAAAAAAATCCCGATATATTACAATATAAGCATAGCATTCATATAAACATAATCTCGACATATTGGGCCCAACATTGTACCACATACATCATCATCATTGCGTGCATCCCTAACTAGTCACGAGGTAGCTAATCTCGAATCTACTAGGGTACTAGGTCCGTACTACGTCCGTCGACCTAGGGGCAACATAACATAGAAGTCCATCCTAGGCCCGTACTTATGACCGTCGGCCTAGGACAACTTAGGAGCCCATCCCGTACTAGGTCCGTACTATAACCGTAGACCTAGGGCCACGTAGGAGCCCATCCCTTGGACCTTGTTAGAGTCCGGTACAAGCCATGCAAAAAGTAAAATAGCATATCATGTTCCTTATCATAACATAGCATGTTCCTTATCATAACATATCATATTTCTTTTCATAACATATCATGTTCCTTATCATGGCATATCATGTTCCTTTTTCATAATATATCATATTCCTTTTCATAACATAAAGAGTGCTCTTAGTCCCCATTCATAGGGAAGCATCTCTTAGGCATTTTCATCATACATACTTGTTCAACATGATGGAATGAGCATAACATAATCATACATTCATACAATTAACATGGACATAAGGTAGTGGCATAAATCAATCATGCTATCATAAAGTCTAACTAACATCATATTAACATCTTATATACATGTAGCATGACATGGAGGATTATTAGAGGGCATGAACATGGGTTGGCCGAAACCCTAAGGGAGGGTTCTTAAGAATTCAAACACTAAAACAACTTGTACAAGGTCTACCTAACATCATACTAACATCATATACATATAGAGTATGGCATGAAACATCATGAACAAGCATAACATGGTGTGGCAGAAACTTCATGGGGGTTTTAACAAAAATTCAAACCCTAAACAACTTGTACAAGATCTAACTAACCACATGTTAACATCCATTACATATAGATCATGGCATGGAAGACCATTAGGAGCACAACTAGGACTTGGCCGAATGTTTCAAGGGGGGTTTGGGATCAAACACTCAAATCAAGCCTATCTATCAACATGTTATCTTCATCTACATATAAAACATGGCATGGAAACATATAGATCATAGCATGGAAGACCATTAGGAGCATAAATAGGTCTTGGCCGAAAGTTTCAAGGAGGCTTGGAATCAAGCCTATCTATCAACATGTTATCTTCATCTACATATAAAACATGGCATGGAAACAAATAGATCATAGCATGGAAGACCATTAGGAGCATGATTAGGTCTTGGCCGAAGGTTTCAAGGAGGCTTTGGAATCAGACACTCAAATCAAGCCTATCTATCAACATGTTATCTTTATCTACATATAAAACATGGCATGGAAACATATAGATCATGGCATGGAAGACCATTAGGAGCATAAATAGGGCTTGGCTGAAAGTTTCAAGGAGGATTTGGAATCAAACACTCAAATCAAGCCTATCTATCAACATATTATCATCATATTCATACAAAACATGGATGGAAAATCATTGGAAGCATAAAGGAGGTTTTGGCTGAAAGTTTCAAAAAGGATTCTTAAGCAACCGACAACCGAAACAACTTGTACTGCAGGTGAGGGGATACTTACATCCTTTCGCTTGTTTAGTATAAGGGTATACCCTAGGTGGTGTCAAGACAAAACCTCTTCCTTTCTTTTTGAGTTTTCGGAAATGGGAGAAGGGGAGGAGTGGTTTCTTCTAGCTTTACTAAGACTTGTGAGGAACTCCTCTTGGAACCCCCCTCTTGAGAATCCCTACACAAGAAACCCTAGAGCTTGGGATGAAAAAGGGAGGAAGGGGAATGAGAAATTTGGCCAAGGATGAAGAAGGAGAATGAAGAAGGAAAGTGGGGTTTTTCTTCCTCTCTTCTCTTAATTCTCCTCTTTAATACCTAGGGAATGAACACTCTTCATCCTTTCATGGGGGGATGAACCAACTCCTCATCTTCCCATCTATATTCTTTATATATTCTTTATATATCTTATCCATGAATCATCCTATGGTCTTGTACATTCTTTATATATCTGATCCATGAATCATCCTATGGTCTAGTGGTGTCAAGGCTACCTCCCTATTAGGAGGTTCATGGTTCAAATCCTACCTATAACCATCTTTTATTTTATTTTATTTTAAACCTTTTATGGCCTTAAACCCCATATAATTACTTTGCATAGTTTAGAATTTTACAGGCGTTACAATCCTTCATACATATAAAAATTTCGTCCTCGAAACTTAGAACAACTCCGGATACTTTTGTTTCATGTCATCCTCGCGTTCCTAAGTTGCTTCTTCAAACTTTTGATTTTGCCATATGACTTTAACTAAGGGTACTTCTTTGGTTATCTATTTCTTGATTTCTCGATCTATTATCTGAATAGGTCGACTTTCATAACTTAAATCTTCTAGAACTTGTACTATTTGTGGCTCAATCACATGGTCTTAGGAACTCTATACTATCTAATCACCTCCTCAACATACAACTGGGCTAGTTGTTCCATTGAGTACGATATTTGATTGCCAGAAAATGGTCAGATTTTGTCAATCTTTCAACAATCACCTAAATAGCTTCATAACCATTAGTTGTTTTGGGTAGTCCTACTATGAAATCCATAGCTATATCTTCCCACTTCCATTCTGGGATTTGAATAGGCTACAGAACTCATGTAGCTATCCCTGGAGTTCCGTAACCACAAGCATAAGATTAGGTGGGGGTACTGTCTCATCGACTCTATTACTGCGTCTTCAAGCCATGCTTATCTTCATATATTATAATGAGGATAGCATAAGATTATCATACATATATTCATGCATATTTAAACTAAAAACATTCCTTATCATACACTTATCTTCATATATTATAATAAGGCTAGCATAAGATTATCATACATATATTCATGCATATTTAAACTAAAAACATTCCTTATCATACACTTATCTTCATATATTATAATAAAGCTAGCATAAGATTATCATACATATATTCATGCATATTTAAACTAAAGGCTAGCATAAGATTATCATACATATATTCATGCATATTTAAACTAAAAGCATTTCTTATCATACATGAAAGAAATAGAGTGGGCATAGAATTTCTTACTTTGAGCGGCAGGATAGGAGCTTGATGTGTGTGTAGTGGAAAGGAAGATCTGCTCTGATACCAACCTGTCACGCCCGCCCTTTTATAGGGATTGGAAGGGCGGCGCGACGCAATCATACATACATGCATTTACAGTGGAAGACTACATGCATTTACAGTGGAAACTTTAACTTCTTTTTTTTTCTTTCTTTTTAAACATAGAGCATGAAACATGGAGCATGCATAATCATTTCATAAGTACTTAGTTCAAGTTCACAATAATCAACTTAAAGAACACCAAGTAGCAACCATCAATATCAAGTAGAGTTCGACTCTTAACACTAACATGCAAAACTTAAAGGGAAACATGCATAAGTCTAGGAACATAAACAGATCTCCTCCACCATGCCACTACCACACACTTTGCCCCTCCTGCTGCTCCCTTTAGGTTAGTCATTCTTTACCCTTATCTGCAGTACAAGGGAACATGAAACTATAAGCACATAGGCTTAGTAAGATCCTTTCCTACTCACAAAAGCCATACATCAAGAATTAGACATAGAGTAGTGACATGGTCATTTAAGAACATATAAGCATAACATTCATATAAACATTTAAGAACATATAAGCATAACATTCATATAAACAAACACGAACATATAAGCATAGCATTCATATAAACATACAAGAACATATAAGCATAGCATTCATATAAACATCATAAAACATATAAGCATAGCATTCATATAAACATACAAGAACATATAAGCATAGCATTCATATAAACATTCAAGAACATATAAGCATAGCATTCATATAAACATACAAGAACATATAAGCATAGCATTCATATAAACATACAAGAACATATAAGCATAGCATTCATATAAACATCATAGAACATATAAGCATAGCATTCATATAAACATACAAGAACATATAAGCATAGCCTTCATATAAATATCATAATCACATAGACATGAAAAGGGGTATATGCAAGATGCTCTTTGAAAACATATATTTTATAGGTACTTAAACATAATCTCAACATATTGGGCCCAACATTGTACCACATACATCATCATCATTACACGCATCCCTAAATAGACCCGAGGTAGCTAATCCCGAACCTACTAGGGCACTAGGTCCGTACTACGTCCGTCGACCTAGGGCCAACATAACATAGAAGCCCATCCTAGGTCCGTACTTATGACCGTCGGCCTAGGGCAACTTAGCAGCTCATCCCGTACTAGATCCGTACTATGACCGTCGACCTAGGGGCACGTAGGAGCCCATCCCTTCGACCTTGTTAGAGTCCGGTACAAGCCATGCAAAAAGTAAAATAGCATATCATGTTCCTTATCATAACATAGCATGTTCCTTATCATAACATATCATATTCCTTATCATAACATATCATGTTCCTTATCATGGCATATCTTGTTCTTTTTTCATAACATATCATGTTCCTTTTCATAACATAAAGAGTGCTCTTAGTCCCCATTCATAAGGAAGCATCTCTTAGGCATTTTCATCATACATACTTGTTCATCATGATGCAATGAGCATAACATAATCATACATTCATACAATTAACATGGACATAAGGTAGTGGCATAAACCAATCATGCTATCATAAAGTCTAACTAACATCATATTAACATCTTATATACATGTAGCATGGCATGAAGGATTATTAGAGGGCATGAACATGGGTTGGCCGAAACCCTAAGGGAGGGTTCTTAAGAATTCAAACACTAAAACAACTTGTACAAGGTCTACCTAACATCATACTAACATCATATACATATAGAGTATGGCATGAAACATCATGAACAAGCATAACATGGTGTGGCAGAAACTTCATGGGGGTTTTAACAAAAATTCAAACCCTAAACAACTTGTACAAGATCTAACTAACCACATGTTAACATCCATTACATATAGATCATGGCATGGAAGACCATTAGGAGCACAACTAGGACTTGGCCGAAAGTTTCAAGGGGGGTTTGGGACAAAACACTCAAATCAAGCCTATCTATCAACATGTTATCTTCATCTACATATAAAACATGGCATGGAAACATATAGATCATAGCATGGAAGACCATTAGGAGCATAAATAGGTCTTGGCCGAAAGTTTCAAGGAGGCTTGGAATCAAGCCTATCTATCAACATGTTATCTTCATCTACATATAAAACATGGCATGGAAACATATAGATCATAGCATGGAAGATCATTAGGAGCATGATTAGGTCTTGGCCGAAAGTTTCAAGGAGGCTTTGGAATCAAACACTCAAATCAAGCCTATCTATCAACATGTTATCTTCATCTACATATAAAACATGGCATGGAAACATATAGATCATGGCATGGAAGACCATTAGGAGCATAAATAGGGCTTGGATGAAAGTTTCAAGGAGGCTTTGGAATCAAACACTCAAATCAAGCCTATCTATCAACATATTATCATCATATTCATACAAAACATGGATGGAAAATCATTGGAAGCATGAAGGAGGTTTTGGCCGAAAGTTTCAAAAAGGATTCTTAAGCAACCGACAACCGAAACAACTTGTACTGCAGGTGAGGGGATACTTACATCCTTTCACTTGTTTAGTATAAGGGTATACCCTAGGTGGTGTCAAGACAAAACCTCCTCCTTCCTTCTTGAGTTTTCGTAAATGGGAGAAGGGGAGGAGTGGTTTCTTCTAGCATTACTAAGACTTGTGAGGAACTCCTCTTGGAAAACCCCTCTTGAGAATCCCTACACAAGAAACCCTAGAGCTTGGGATGAAAAAGGGAGGAAGGGGAATGAGAAATTCGGCCAAGGATGAGGAAGAATGAGAATGAAGAAGGAAAGTGGGGTTTTTCTTCCTCTCTTCTCTTAATTCTCCTCTTTAATACCTAGGGAATGAACACTCTTCATCCTTTCATGGGGGGATGAACCAACTCCTCATCTTCCCATCTATATTCTTTATATATCTTATCCATGAATCATCCTATGGTCTTGTACAATCTTTATATATCTTATCCATGAATCATCCTATGGTCTAGTGGTGTCAAGGCTACCTCCCTATTAGGAGGTTCACGGTTCAAATCCTACCTATAACAATCTTTTATTTTATTTTATTTTAAACCTTTTATGGCCTTAAAACCCATATAATTACTTTGCATCGTTTAGAATTTTATGGGTGTTACAGGATGAGTCCACACTTTGAGTGTCCCATGTGGTTTGGGCCACCATAGCCTCCTCCTTCTTCTCCTTCTTGTCCTTCTTCTTCTTTTCTTTTTCTTTCTTCTTCTTCAACTCTGGGCAATTTGGCTTGATGTGCGCCTTTTTGTTGCATCCATGACAAGTAATGTTAGAATTAAAATTTGAATTGTAGCTTGATTTACCTTTTGAATATTTAAACATCTTCTTAACATCCTTCTTGGTGAATCTCCTTGATTTGCCTACTCATTTTTTGACATAATGAGCTATCTCGTTTGCCGACATTTCTTCATCACTACTTGATGGTTTATCCTTCGATTCGGATGAGGATGATTCTTCTTTCTTCTCCTTCTTCTCCTTGTTTCCTACAAGAAGAGCTAGACCTTTCTCCTTTGATGACATGTTAGCTTGCTCATGCAACTCAAATTCACAAAACAATTCATCTAATTTTATTAAATAGAGATCTCTAGAGACCTTATAAGCATCAACCATTGGTGCCCATAAGGTAGTTCTAGAAAAAGCTTGAAGAATGTATCTTACACTATAACCAAATTTCGAATAGACAATGGTGAAAAACCATTGTCTATGATCCAAAAAATCCGTGGTAAATCGACCCGTTGTGAAAAGTGGGGTGCTTAAAGACAACAGTTAAAAACCATTGTCGATTTAAGGAAAAGACAACAGATAACCATTGTCTTTGAGTGCCCCACTTTTCACAACGGATCAATTTACCACGGATTTTTTGGATCACAAACAACTGTTTTTCACCGTTGTCTTTTAACTAAAATTACAACAGGTTATAACCGTTGTCTTTGAGCATCCTATTTTTCTCAACGCATGGATTTATTATAACTTTTTGAGTCATAGACAATAGTTATTAATAGTTGTCATTTCTCAATGGTTACTCTAGAGAATAATAAACCGTTGTCGATTTATAGTGTTGTGTTTTAAATATAAATCATACAACAACATCAAAAAGAATTATAGAAAACACATATACACTCGCACTTGTAGCAATGTAAAGTACAAGGTCGCATCACCCCATTTTAAATGATCACTCTTAAAAATATATATAAAAAAGTACTGTAGAAAAACAACTACACATCATATGCTTAGTACTGCACCAAAAGTATTGTGCATAATAACCAAAACACTTATAGATTACCACATCCAACCAAAAGAGGTATGTACACTTAAATCTCCTAATCATCATATATGTGATCTTGTATGTATTCAGCCCACTCTGAACGTACTTTGTCAATTTCCTTTGTAGCTATCATAGATTTTGCGAATTGCATGTGAATAAATGAATGAAAATATAATTAAACACTTTGAGTATTATGTGATAATTAATTGCACAAAATATTTTACAAATATGTATCAATAAGAAAATTTAAAAATATGTATAATATTACTATTGATCATAAGGAAGACTTGTCAATGGATGCGGCACCTTCAATTATATCTCTCATATATCGCAAAACAAAATAACCGCATTGAACTCCATCCGGTTGAAGGGGAACCTATGATCAAAAAAATTATAGTAGTTATGCAGAGATTTTCACAAAGCTTTTCTCAACGAGAAATAACACAAGAAAGTGTATGATTCATTCTTCTAATAATAATAACAAATAACAAATAACTTGATTATACAAATGTCACTAAATAATTCACATCTACTTTAACAAATAACACAAGAAAGTATATGATTCACATCTACTTTAACAAAAATGTCACTAAATAATAACTCCTCAAATTATATAAGCTCCCCACAATGTAAAACATACCTTGATTATTTCCCACAAAGGTTGTTTCTTCCCGTGCTTGCCAATCTCTATGTTGAATAATTTCAAGGCCCTTCATAAAATCATAAGAGATTATAGACTTTTAGTGCATCTAGTATATATAAAAAAATTATAATAAATATTCACAACATTTTCCTACTAAAACTTACATCTTCACAACATTCTTTCAAGTCTCATCACGATTACGCTGATCGAGAAGATCCAACAACGAAACAACCTCTTTGTGAGGGTCGATGACAGTCAAAATCCAATGGAAACTATATATATACACAATATTAATGCATGTAGTTAAGCAAGTGTTTATCAAAGTAAAAAAATGAGCATTCCACCTCTGTTTTACACACCCTATGTTAACTACAACCAAAACTAGTTGGTTTGTTAGTGTGTCATTTAACCTAGCTGTCAAACCAAGGGCCCTCTTATCAACTAATGTGAAGTGACTGTTAGGAATATTGGAACGACTAGAGGGGGGGTGAATAGCGTCAATGAAATTCGATCGCGTTTGTTTCTACAATTTCGTTAGCGCAGCAGAATATAGATAATGAAATCAATAACGAAATATACAATCACGCTAACACAATGATATAACATGGTTCGGAACCGTACGGTTCCTACTCCACGGATCGGGCTCAAACGAGCCCTAGCGATGCCAATTACACACCACTATAAAATAACTCCTTCTCGGAACAATCCGAAGGTGGAGAAACCTCGTACAATGTATACAACAGTAATACAAGATGAATACAAGCAATATAATGAAATACAAAGCAATACAAGTAAAGGAAAGACTTTACAACACTTGTTTTGATTGCTTGAATGCTTGGTTGCTTGCTTGCACTTGGAGACCTGATTTGCACCAACAAATTGCCCCAATAGCCCTCAAGAACCGATTCCTTTTTCCTCCATCACGAGCTCCATATATAGCTTCAACTTTGTCTTTGGAAAAAGTCGATCGATCGTGATCGGGACCATCGATCGTGATGCCCTTTGTTGTCGTGAGACAAGCGGCTAGATCCATGTTGGATAAGTCAGCGGATCTACCATCGATCGTGATTATGACCATCGATCGTGATGGAGTCCTCACTCGACGATCAAGTCTCGACTCCGATACGTGGCGAATTCACGAGCACCGATCGGTGATCACACGATCGATCGGCGCTCAGCTCATCGATCGTTGCCCACCTGCGGCGATCATTGCTGGCAAACCTAGTTGACTCGGTCGGTCGGCTTGTCACATGGCACCGGATCGGTAGAACACCTCACACATGAGGTTTTAGCCCAAGTATGGTTCCCCCATACTTGCTAGACTACCCTTAGCCTAGACCTAAGCCTTCTAGCCACCTCCATCAGCCTCACGCCTCTCGGATCCCTCCAAGTCATCCATGACTTGTTCATCCATTGCGCTAGACTTCAGGTGCTTCCATCGGCTATGTCATGCTAACGGTGTCTACCTTGAGCACATTGGACTTCTGTTTGCCAAGACTCGCTTGGACTTTCTGTGTAATCAATCCTCTTGGACTTCAAATGCCAACTCATGTTGGACTTTCCATGCCAAGACCATGCTTGGACTTTTCATGCCAAGTACCCATGAATTGGACTTTACCTTGACAATTACATTGTCATATGTTTTTGTCGAAACATCAAAACACATCAAAACATTACTCGAGCCAAACTCGAGTCCTGGTCAATCGTGACCTGGGCCGATTGCACCAACAATCTCCCCCTTTTTGATGTTTGACAAAAACCAAACAAATTATTGAGTTAGAACACTAACTCAAATCCCTTACCAATTATTCCAAATTGGTAATCTTAAGTGTTCTTCCCCAAACATTCTCCCCCTTTTTGACTAATCATCAAAAAGGTCTTCTCTCCAAGGAGGTCAATGTCTCATGTCCCAATGAGATCTTACAATCTCCCCCTTGGTCTAAAAATATCTAGGATGCCTACCATCTTCCTAGTGATAAGTATCATATCACTCAAGAGAGGCAATCCTATTCACTCTCCCAATTTCCAAATTGGGTATCAAAAATCCATCAATTTTCCCAAATTGATGATACTCTTCCAATAACTTCTCCTCTTCAAGGAGAAAAATACATCCATCATCCCAAGATGGATACCTCCCCCTAAAGGCTTGCTCCCCCTTGACCATTGCACCAACAATGTCCTTGGGAAGTCCCTAAGCCAATAGGAACTCTAAGCCATTAAAAGTAAGATTAGAAATTCAACATTGAACTTTCCAACACCTTGAAATTGATACAAACCCTAAACACCTCTCCTAATCCATATCCAATGGATTTTCACCCTTTATAATGCTTCCCAAAGCATATCCTAGGGTTAGGAGTGATTAGGGACCATAACCGTAGCTGAAATCGGGTTAAACAACCATAGTTTTCTCGAAATCAGACAATCAGTCGAGTGGTTCAGCATCAATGATCGACACACTCATCGACCGCCACCTGAAGCGATCGATAATCGAAAATCTGATTTTCAGTTATTAGAAATGAATTTCATAAAATCATAAATAATTATACGTATATCGAAAAATCATGAAATTTGATACGTATATTACTTATCACACATACAATCGGTGAAAAATTTTGGAAAAATATTTTTACCATCGAAATAGGAGATTGATACAAAATCCAAAAGTGATTAAAAACTTTAAAGTTTAAGCTCACTTTGTATCAATCTTATCAATGGTGATTGCTATCAAAAGATAGACTTCACCAAGGTTTTTCAAAATGATTTTAAAATGTTTTCAAAACCTTATTTTGGATCATATTCCTTGGGCTCTATGCACATGACTTGTACACAAGCTTTCCCAATGATCCACAAATAAAATTAGATGAGTTTTAGTTCATCTAGATGCAAACACTATGCACCTTGAACTTAACTCATATCCTAGCATCTCACATGTATCTATGGTGTATAAATACACATACATATCCATTAGATGTGAGATGTGGGTTTTGTTCTCCCTAGACTAGGGTTTCATGCATCTTCTAAAGCAACTCTACTTGATTCCCTTATAAATGGGACTTCAAGTCATGCCATAGTCCTTAAATCAATTTTAATCAAGTTAATGCATGAATGTATGATCATGGTAGAAATAATAGCATTATTAAAACATGGCCAATGATCATGATGTCATGGCATATGATAAAATTTAAAAACACATGACATTTAAAACCTTAAACCTAAGCATAATCATGACATATAAAAATGATTTAAAAAAAATGATGTCATGGCATATGGCAATCAAGGCATGGCAAATAAAATATATAGGTATGGTAATACCTAAATTTTATTATTAATTGCCATTTGATATAATTAAGTATATTTTGCCATATTAACCTAAATTTTCCCAAGTGTGCCAAAAACCTAAAATGGCACACTACGACCTCTAAACCTAAATTGTGCCAATTTGACCATTTTATCAAGCTTCTCAAATAATATTGGCACACCCTAAAATCTTTTAGGATGATAATTCAAATCTATTTCCAAGGTATCCATAACCTTGAAAATAACCTGAAGTGCCACCTTTGCCATGGTTGAGTTAACTACCCATCCATTTAAGGTTGGCACACCCTAACCCATCTAGCGTGAATCAATCACGCTCTTAGGAACCCAAAACCGATTTGAGCTTTTAGGGTTAAATAGGTATTCCTTAGGGATAACCTCCCTAGATACCTTCCTAATGACCCTCCTAGGCTTATTAGCCTTGGTCATTTGGGTCTTACCTAGGTTGACTCTAGGGGTAACTCCCCTTGCAACCTTCTTAGTGGCCACCCTAGGTTTCCTAGAAACCTTAGCCACTAGGCACAACCCTTGGTCAACTCTAGGAATGACTTCCCTATTGACCTTAGTCTTCCTAGACCTAGTTTGTGTTCCATAATCAAATGGAACACTATGGTAAGCTACCTTAGGCTTAGTTTTGTGACCCAAACCTTGCTTGCCCTTGGTTGACTTTTGACTCTTAGGTCCTAGGTGTTGACTTTGACTTTTGGACCTAGAAGTTTGACTAATTGACCCTTGCATTTGATTTTGCATAACCTTAAGGGTCTTTTCAAGTTTTTCAAGCCTTGATCTCAAGGCTTGATTTTCCTTTTCTAATATCTCAATTTTTTATTTTTCATTTTCTCTTGAGATATTTTTATTTCTAGGCATATGTCTAGATTTCTTAGCATTAAAGCCTAGATGTTCTCCTATTTTCTTAATGCTTTCCTTAGGTAATATATTTTTAGGGACATTAGTCCCAAATTTCTTCTTATTTCCTAAGTGAACACTCTTAGCTCCTAGGCAAATATATCTATTATTTCTAGCATGCTTTTCATGCACAATAGCAAGACTATTAAAATTATTCCTAGCATGCTTCTTATCCCTAGAAATTGAAGGTGCATTAATAAATTTTACCTTAGGGTTTGCCTTGGAGGCTCCCCCTACTTGTGTTGCTCCTTCTTGCCCTTTCTTCTTTCCCCTTGGACATTGACTCCGATAATGTCCTTTTGCATTGCATTTGAAGCATATGATGTGCTACTTGCTCTTGATACTTGAGGAACCGGCGTCCGTTGACTTTAGTTGACTTTTAGGCGCCGGAGGAGCTTTCTTGACTTTCTTTGGGCACTTACTCTTATAATGCCCAAATTTCCTACACTCAAAACACATAATGTTATTTTTATTTTGAATTGAGGTGTTTGAGTTACCGATGGTGGTGGAGACCGGAATTGGACTTTGGGCTTTTTCATCTTGACCGGATGTCGAAGCTTCTTCTTCTCGATGTTCCGGTATGAAGGTTCTCTCCTCCCCCTCAATCCTTGAGGTGGATGCTTCTTCCACTTCCTCCACCTCTTCCGACCCGGAAGTTGACTCCTCACTTTCTTGTAAGGAAGATGATGACTCTTCTTCGGTCTTCTCCTCTTCCAAGTCTTCTTGGACCGATTCGGGATTGTCGTGGAACTTGATCAACTTGTTCCACAACTCCTTGGCATCCCTATAGCTTCCTAATCTGGACAAAATATCATTAGGTATCAAATCAATCAACATTTTTGTTACCTTAACGGTTGTCTTGAATTTTTCTCGTTGCTCTTCGGTCCATCTCTTCATCTTGAGGATTTTGCCGTTTTCTCCTCTCGGAGCATCAAAACCTATAGTCACGGAAAACCAATTTTCTATATTCGTCATTAGAAAATATTCCATCCTACCTTTCCAATACGCAAAATATTCGTGGTTGAAGGAAGGTGGGATGTTGACGTCGTCACCCAATCTTTCCTCAAATTCCATATTCTTCCCTCTAGCTTCTTGACTCCGGGTTGTTAATCCGTAGAAGAGCCCCGGGCTCTGATACCACTTGTTAGGAATATTGGAACGACTAGAGGGGGGGTGAATAGCGTCAATGAAATTCGATCGCGTTTGTTTCTACAATTTCGTTAGCGCAGCGGAATATAGATAATGAAATCAATAACGAAATATACAATCACGCTAACACAATGATATAACGTGGTTCGGAACCGTACGGTTCCTACTCCACGGATCGGGCTTAAACGAGCCCTAGCGATGCCAATCACACACCACTATAAAATAACTCCTTCTCGGAACAATCCGGAGGTGGAGAAACCTCGTACAATGTATACAACAGTAATACAAGATGAATACAAGCAATATAATGAAATACAAAGCAATACAAGTAAAGGAAAGACTTTACAACACTTGTTTTGATTGCTTGAATGCTTGGTTGCTTGCTTGCACTTGGAGACCTGATTTGCACCAACAAATCGCCCCAATAGCCCTCAAGAACCGATTCCTTTTTCCTCCATCACGAGCTCCATATATAGCTTCAACTCGGCCGAAAAAGTCGATCACGATCGATCGGACCATCACGATCGATGCCATCGCTTGTCGTGAGACAACGGCTAGATCCACGCTGGATAAGTCCAACGGATCTACCATCACCGATCGACAGACCATCGGCCGATCCGATGGAGTCCTCACTGACCACCGAGTCTCGACTCCATTCTCGCGGGTCGACTTCGAGCACCACCGACCGATCGATCACACGATCGGGCCGATCGCTGAGCCATCACCGACCGATCGCCACTAGCAATGATCTAGGCCATAACCCGTAGTCAAACCCTAGTTGACTCGGTCCAGTCGACTGCCACATGGCACCAGTCGACTGGCACACCTCAAACATGAGGTTTTAGCCCAAGTATGGTTCCCCCATACTTGCTAGACTACCCTTAGCCTAGACCTAAGCCTTCTAGCCACCTCCATCAGCCTCACGCCTCTCGGATCCCTCCAAGTCATCCATGACTTATTCATCCATTGCGCTAGCCTTCAGGTGCTTCCATCGGCTATGTCATGCTAACGGTGTCTACACCGCCAAGGCACATTGGACTTACGCCGCCAAGACTCCGCTTGGACTTTACGCCGCCAACCATTGGACTTATGCTGCCAAGACTACCGCTTGGACTTTACGCCGTCAAAATAAATCCCCTTGGACTTCAAATGCCAACTCATGTTGGACTTTCCATGCCAAGACCATGCTTGGACTTTCCTTGCCAACCCATGTTGGACTTCTCAAATGCCAAGACCATGCTTGGACTTTTCATGCCAAGTACCCATGACTTGGACTTTACCTTGACAATTACATTGTCATATGTTTTTGTCGAAACATCAAAACACATCAAAACATTACTCGAGCCAAACTCGAGTCCTGGTCAATCGTGACCTAGGCCGATTGCACCAACAGTGACACCCAACAACATATGGATCCACAAATCTAAACCTCTCCAGCTTATTTTCCTCCTTCATCTTTCTATATAAATGCCTACCATTCAAACATACATGAAAATGCATATGACCAGGATAAATAAAACTCACAAATCAAGAGTCAGAGTGTTAGTACATGAAAACAACATACATACCATATGTAAACAACTATGCAATTGTATGAAATTGGTGTTGGATCGAAGCGGTTCGCTAGAGGGGGGGTGAATAGCGAAAAACCTTTTTTTTTCGAGTTTGTATCAAAACAATTAAGTGCAGCGGAAAGATAAATGAAACAAAAAGAGACAAGATATTTTTTTACTTGGTTCGTAGCCTTCGGCTACTACTCCAAGGCTCTAATGGTCCTAGACCGTGTAGAGAGGGCAATTCACTAAAACACTCCTCCTCGTTGGAGGTAGGAGTTTGACGATTACAAAAACCTTTGAAGCAAAAAAGATAGAGAGACAAACCCTCTCTTCTATTTAAGTAAAATGCAATGATAGAAAACCTTGATTAAAAAGAATGGCAATATTGAAAGCAATAACAAAGTAAGATTATACCAACAACTAGAAAAAAAGAACTTAAGCTAGGGTTGTTGGCAGCACTTCGTTGTTGTAGAGTCGTCGGAGAGTCACAGTGTTGCGGAGGCTTTTGAGCACTTAGAATTGATGAAGAAACCCTAGGTTAGGACCTCCTTTTATAGCCTTTGAGCCCCTTTTCGAGAGGAACCTGTTAGTGCATATAAGATCCACATATCTCCACAATGGTATGATATTGTCCACTTTGGGCCCAAGCCCTCATGGTTTTGTTTTTGGGCTTTACCCAAAAGGCCTCATGCCAATGGAGATATCTTTTTTCTTATAAGCACATGATCTTTTCCATGTCTTACCAATGTGGGACTTTGATTGTATTCCCCATACTCCCAACAATCCCCCCCTCAAACGAAGGACCACATTGGGCCCCCCCTCAAGCCTATCCCTCCTCGAAGGATTTTCTCTGCTTGATGTCCGATCTTCAACCCACCAGGACTTCCTGCCAGTTGTTCGGTCCCCCCGACCCAACTAGACTTCCTTCCTGATGTCTGGTTCTCTTGATCCGGACGTGGGAGCTCAACTTCCTTCGTTCGAGGTTCATGGCTTGACATGGACCATGGCTCTGATATCAATTGTTAGTGCTTATAAGCTCCACATATCTCCACAATGGCATGATATTGTCCACTTTGGGTCTAAGCCCTCATGGTTTTATTTTTGGGCTTTACCCAAAAGGCCTCAGGCCAATGGAGATATCTTTTTTCTTATAAGCACATGATCTTTTCCATGTCTTACCAATGTGGGACTTTGATTGTATTCCCCATACTCCCAACAGAACCCTATTTGAGCACCACTCCCCTTGAAATTTGGTGATAAGCCATGAATCCTCGAAGCTGATCCTTTGACCATCAGTCGACTGATGGCCATCATCAGTCGAGTGCTAACCTCTGGCAGTCGACTGATTGATGGCAGTCGAGTCCTCCAAGCTGGCAGTCAACTGATGATTGCTGCAAGTCAAAGTTAGCTCAACAAAAACATAATTTCGATAGTCGTCGACCGTCCGATCTCGACCTAGACCATCTATAGGATGTCTTTGGTCAGATCTACGCTTAAGATCATCCCTATAAAGAGGATACGACCTCACTTACGCTCACACACACACGAGCTTACCTCGATACTTACTGTATCGCTTTCGCTTCTGGCCTTTCACCCGATTCCTTCGGCTCCCTCCGAAGTCACCCGAGTGTCGCCTGACCACCGCGGCTTCCTCCGGGTGTCGCTAGCCTTTAGCTCTAGCTATAGCAATTTTCTGCACACTCGATTCAGCTCATGAGATAATGACATGAGCTTAACTTTGTATCGTTTGCTATAATCAAAACTTAGGTTCGACTTAGGTGCCTACTGCACCAACAATCTTCCCTTTTTGATTTATGGCAAACCCACATACAAAGTTAAGAAAAATAACTTAAGTGCATTAAGCAAAATGAGTAAGAGATATGCATGAATGAGCAGGAGTATATAAAAACTTTTTGTTCAAGTGCTCCCCCTTGAGGAATCCTCCCCCTTGACTGAGGGTGAGTACTTGAGAAAGAGTTTTAAATATCCCCCTTGGTCTTGAGAAAGAGTTTTAACTCTCCCCCTTGGTGTTTGCTACTAAACAAAAGAATTAAGTAACCGAAATTACTTAATATTGGTCATAGTGTTTAAAATAAGTTTTAAGTTAAGAGATCAACCTTGGCCTTTACTTTCGTTTTGTTAACAAGAACAAGTTAACTGAATGTGTTTAAGTTAAAAATTCTCTTGACTTGTTTTGTTAACTTAAAGTTAAGTAAGCCTTTGCCATACAAAAAAAAATTGATCCCTTAACTTTGGCCTTTATCTCCCCCTTTTGTCATATATCGAAAAAAGTGAGGGTGTGTGTGAAATAAGTATTAATTTTAAAGTCCAAGCATGTTCCACATTATTTTGAAAATAATATATTGAAAATAAGTTCATCTATAAAATGTTCGACTCATATTTGGCTTGATTGATATGAAAGATCAACCAGTCCTGGTCAGAGTCAGTTAGTATGTATGATTATACTCCGTGGTTCATAGCGATGCACTAGCTCTACATCTGGAACCAGAAGTAAGGTCCTAAAATCTCACGCCCATCTACGTGGCTAAGTACACAAACACATTAGTCCTATGTGTTGTGAGATGTACTGGCTCCTTAAATCTATAGGTGCATGATATCTAAGGTATGTCCTATGCTAGTTCTATAAAAATGAAAATTAAGAAATAGTAGTAAGAAAATATAATTTGCAAGTTCCTATTCTACTACGCACATGCCCAATTTTCATCTTAATAGACTAAATTCGGCTTTGGGTAGGGGTTTAGTAAATAGGTCTGCTAAGTTAGACTTTGATTCGACGTATTCGAGTTGTATGGCTCCGTTGGCCACATGTTCTTGAATGAAATGGTGTTTAACCTCTATATGTTTGGTCCTAGAGTGACATATCTGATTCTTTGTAAGATTAATTGAGCTAATGTTATCTACGTGAAGTTTAGTATTCGTAAAGTCTAACTTAAAGTTGCGGAGAGTGTGCTTCATCCAAAGAAGCTGAGTGACACACTCACCCATCGCGATGTATTCGGCTTCGGTGGTAGATAAGGCAACACAGTGTTGCTTCCTACTGCACCAACTCACTAGACTCGAGTCGAGAAGTTGACAACAACCACTCGTACTCTTTCTATCAAGCTTACTACCGGCATAGTCCGAATCGGAGTAGCCGGTTAGTTCGAACCCGGTAGATCTAGGATACCAAATACCGACATTAAGTGTACCCTTTAGATATCTAAGGATACGCTTGACTAGAGTTAGGTGAGACTCCTTGGCACAGGTTTGAAACGTTGCGCACATACTTACTGCAAATAAGATATCAGGTCGGCTTGCAGTTAAGTAAAGGAGACTCCCTATTACGCTCCTATAGTATTTTAAATCAATTGGGTTTCCAATTACATCTTCTTCTATATTAACATTAGTTGCCATTGGGGTATTAATAATTTTAGCGTCTTGCATTCCAAAGCATTTAATTAATTCCCTAGTATATTTGCGTTGATGTAGGTATATTCCATCTTTAGTTTGTTTAATTTGTAGACCTAAGAAGAAACTTAACTCGCCTACTAAATTCATTTAAAATTCACTTTCCATAAGTGAAATAAACTCATTTAGTAGGATTGAGTTGGTGGTTCCAAAAATAATATCATCTACGTAGATTTGGGCTATGAATATGTCTTTACCTAAGGTTTTTACGAAAAGGGTTGGGTCAACTACACCTTGGTTAAAGCCTTTGGACATAGGATAAATCGTAAGTCTCTCGTACCAAGCTCGAGGAGCTTGTTTAAGTCCATAAAGAGCTTTCTTTAACCTAAGGACATGATCGGGTTTGTCTAAACTTTCGAAACCGGGGGGTTGACTAACATAAACTTCTTCTTTAATGTATCCATTTAAGAATGCAGATTTCACATCCATTTGAAACAGCTTAAATCCTCAATGTGCTGCATATGCTAATAGCATTCGAATGGACTCTAATCTAGCTACTGGGGCATAGGTCTCGTCGTAATCTAAACCTTCGACTTGACTAAACCCTTTAGCAACTAGTCTAGCTTTATTTCTAACTACTTCACCTTTATCATCAATTTTATTTCTAAACACACACCTTGTTCCAATGATTGTTTTATCTTTAGGTGGTGGTACTAATTCCCATACTTCGTTCCTAGTGAATTGAGCCAATTCTTCTTGCATTGTAATAATTCAATCGGGATCAAGAAGAGCTTGGTCAATAGTTTTGGGTTCAATTTTAGAAATCAAAGATATTTGACTAAGGTTTCTCTATGAGGCTCTAGTTCGAACTCCTAGACTTGGATCACCTATCACTTGGTCGATAGGATGATTCGTTTGAGTCCTAGTTGGATTTGGGTTTGAGTCTACAACTTGATCCATAGGATGACTCGTTTGAGTTCTAGTTTGGTTGGAGTCATCTATCACTTGGTCGATAGAGTGACTTGGTTGACTCAGGTTAGGATTAACACTAGACCTGATCTCCGGATCAGAGTTAGGTCTAGTATGAGTCGGCTCGCTAATTGGGGTTGTCGGGGGTTTTGTAGGTTCGTGTCTTTCATCAAATACTACATTGATAGTCTCCTCGACTCTAAGTGTGTCGTGGTTATATACTCTATAAGCTCTGCTTGTAGTCGAGTATCCTAGAAAGATTCCGATCGTGGTTTTGGATGTAAATTTCCCTAGGTAATCCTTAGTGTTTAGGATATGTACCTTACACCCAAATACCCTAAAGTACTTGATGTTAGGTATTTTATCGTGATAAATCTCGTATGAGGTCTTAAGGTGCCTCTTTACCATAAGGATCCTATTTTGGACATAACATGTCATACTCACGTCTTCCGCCCAAAACCTATCGGGTAGGTTATACTCATTTAACATTGTCCTAGAGGCTTCTTGTAGGATTCTATTTTTGCATTCTACTAGGCCATTTTGTTGTGGAGTTCTAGGGCAAGAGAACTCATGGTGGTATCTATTTAGGTTACAGAATTCTGTAAACCTATGGTTTTCGAATTCACCACCATGATCAGTCCTAAGTCTTTTGATTTTAATGTTTTGTTGATTTTCTATTAACTTAAATAGGTTGATTAATTGATCTAGGGTATTACTTTTGTGTTTGATGAACCTAACCCAAGTAAATCTAGAGTAGTCATCAATAATGACTAAACAGAATTTACTTCCATTAAGTGACTTAGCTCCGTGTGACTCAAATAGATCCATGTGTAGGAGCTCAAGCACACTTTTGGTTCGTTCTTGATTAGTTAGTTGATGTTGTGTCCTAGATTGTTTACCTTGTTGACAAGGATTACATATTTTATTATCCAAGTTATTGAGGTTAGGCAAACCTCTGACTAAGTCACTCTGACTCATCTTGTGGATGGTCTTGGGTGTGAGTGACCGAGTCGTCGGTGCCACAACCATGATTCCTCTTGCCGTGTCATAAGACACTTAGTTGAGGAGTTAGTTAAGTTAATAGTATAAATGTTGTTATTTCTAGTTCCCTTAAGAATTGTTTTAAAGGTTTCATTTGTATTAATTACGCATTCATTTTCTAGAAATATGACCTTATAGTTATTATCACACAATTGGCTTACACTAAGTAGATTATATTGGAAATTTTCTACTAATAAAACATTTTTAATAACAAAATTTGAGTTAAGCTCAATATCATCTGATCCGATGATTTTGTGCTTGTCGTTATTTCCGAAGGCTACCGATCCTTGTCATTTGAATCGAAGCTTCGAAAACTTGAGTTGATCCCTGGTCATGTGTCGGGAGCAACCACTGTCCAACATCCATTGATCCTACACGCAAGGTAGTTAGATCGGATATTGGATTTATTAAAGATTAGTTGAAAATTATTAACCTAAATCATCTCACCCATGTCTACATGATCAAACACGTTAACCCTATATGTTCTTGTGAGATGACTTCCAATTTTACTTGATTTAAATTTAATGACTTAAACACTTGTCAACCTTGCGTTAGATTCGGATTTGACCTTAGGCTTATCAAGTCACTTTTTCAAGATCATGGCTTCCAGGTCGTGGCGAGGCATAGAGGCCTTCTTTGATCGGAACAATGACCACTTCCTTAGACAAAGCCATTTTCAAGAAAATAGTAACTTGACTCGCCTAAGACCACTTCCTGGTCTAACTAGTCTAGGATACGGCGAGGTAGCTTCAGCTAGTTCCACTCGGTCAAGTGAACCGAACTAGATACGCCTTATCTAGCTCGAATACACGATGCTCCATTTTCCTAGCATACTATCATCTCGCCGCGTCCTGGTACTATGTTATCAAGTGTTGACGAGTTATAGTCCTATCTAACCATTCTAAAAAAAAATCAAACTAAATAAAAACCTAAGCATGCAATTTCTAAGTTAAAACACAAACAAATTTCGTACTAGCTCCCCCTGGACCGTTGAATCGATTCGGTCTCTCCACATAGTGGATTTGGTCCTTGGGAACCCAGTACTGGTTTGATCCTAAGTTTGAAATCAAGGTGGTCTTAGGGACCCATGCTTGGACACATTTTTTATGTCGACTTACAATCGACATATACGACTTATTGGTCGTGTTTGAGCTAAACCCTAGCCCAGCCTTGTTGTACACGGCCCTTTGTGATCCAAGTAGGAGGTCAAGTCCTTTGGATCCCAAAGTAAACCTTTCCAACGTATTCCTAAGATCTTCGACTTGACTCTTCAAGAGTGAGTTCTCAACTTCGAGTTTTTCAACCCGAGTTGAGTCCTTCTCTTGAACTCGACTAATCGAAGAGGTTAGGGAGACCTCGTGTTTGAGGAGTTTAACTTCCTCAACCAGGGTCTCGACCTTGGACTCGGACTTAGCTAACTTTATATTTAAAAACTTAATTGCACTATAAAGTGTTGTAATGAGAAACCGACTTACCTTGAGTGTATCTTTTGAACCGGATGCGTATCCGTGGCTTGTCTTGAATAGTGCTTCGCAGTCTGACTCGTCTTCGGTTTTCGATTCAAGTTTCGATTCTGACTCCATCTCCGATTCCACTGGTTTAGCCATGAGGACTCGATCATCGTCTTCTTCCTCGGAAGCTTCTTCCCAAGTAGAATTGAGTGCCTTTTTGTGTTTCGGTGCCTTGCTCTTGAGTTTTGGGCATTCGGACTTGATATGTCCAAACCTGTTGCATTCATAACATCTAATATTTGAACTTTTAGGCTTACCTTCGTTGGGTCGAGTGACGGTTCATTTTCGGCCCTTGACTATCCTCCGAACTAGGTTGACTAGTTCGGCCTCCATTTTCGAGTTGACCTTCGAATCCGACTCATCCTCTTCTTCCTTCGGGGGTGGCTTGCTAGCGATTTTCTTCTTTGAACCTGCAAATAGTGCTATACCTTTCTCAGGTTCCGAGTTAGACTGCTCATGAAGTTCGAAATCAGAAAAAAGTTCATCTAACTTAAGTTTAGAAAGATCCTTGGAGACCTTGTAGGCATCGACCATGGATGCCCACAAGGTAGTCTTCGGAAAGGATTTTAGGACATACCTTATAAGATCGCGGTTTTCGACCTTTTGCCCGATTGCGTGTAGATTTTTGACTATGTCCTGGACGCGGGCGTGGAGTTGCGTCGCCGTTTCATGTTCCTGCATTTTTAGATTATATAATTTATTAAATAAAAGGTCGCGCTTACATACCTTGGCTTCATCGGTCCCTTCGTGTAACTCCACTAGCTTTGTCCAAAGGTCCTTTGCGCTGATGAAGGGGCCGACGTGATTTAACTCCTCCTTGGACAAGCCGCATTGGAGGATTTGTGTTGCTTTGGCATCGGCTTCGACTTGTCGTTTTGTTGCAATGGTCCATTGGTCATAACCCAAGGATTCACCCACTTCGTTAGTCAGAAGTGTGAAACCCGTTTGGATTATGATCCACATCTCGATTTGGGTTTTGAGAAAGCATTCCATCCGACCTTTCCAGTAACGGAAATCATCTCCGTTGTAAAACGGAGGTCGGACGGTGCTAAAACCCTCGAGATGGGCCATTTGGAAGGGAAACCTTGCACAAAAAATACCAAAAAAAACACGAAAAAGGTTCCAAGACTTTGCCTTGGATTAGTAATGTAGGAAATGAAAAGAAACAAAAGGAATAAACAAGAAATAACCAACTAAAATAAAAGATGAGCACTTACAACCTTCGATGTCCCGGAAATGGTACTAAACGATGGTTTTTCTGGATGAATACAGCTTGTTATGAGGGTTTACCCTGGTAAGATGTGTAGATCTTTCCGAGAGCTTCATTTTGGCAGGTAGACTATTTCATGGGTCAACTTTTACGAAATGTTATGCCCGTTTTACCGTTGGCTACTCCAAAAGCGAATACTTGCAAAACAAAACCAAACGAAGAGTACCAAGACTTCGTCTTGGATTAGTAGTGCGGGAGAAAAATTTAAATGAACAAAAAACAAATCTGTAAAAAATGCTAGATTGGTGGTTTCACCAAATCTAAGCGCCCCCGGCTCTGATACCAATTGTTGGATCGAAGCGGTTCACTAGAGGGGGGGGTGAATAGCGAAAAACCTTTTTTTTCGAGTTCGTATCAAAACAATTAAGTGCAGCGGAAAGATAAATGAAACAAAAAGAGACAAGATATTTTTTTACTTGGTTCGTTGCCTTCGGCTACTACTCCAAGGCCCTAACGGTCCTAGACCATGTACGGAGGGCAATTCACTAAAACACTCCTCCTCGTTGGAGGTAGGAGTTTGACGATTACAAAAACCTTCGAAGCAAAAAAGATAGAGAGACAAACCCTCTCTTCTATTTAAGTAAAATGCAACGATAGAAAACCTTGATTAAAAAGAATTGCAATATTGAAAGCAATAACAAAGTAATATTATACCAACAACTAGAAAAAAAGAACTTAAGCTAGGGTTGTTGGCAGCACTTCGTTGTTGTAGAGTCGTCGGAGAGTCGCAGCACTTAGAATTGATGAAGAAACCCTAGGTTAGGACCTCCTTTTATAGCCTTTGAGCCCCTTTTTGAGAGGAACCCTAGCCAATCATATTTGAGCATCACTCCCCTTGAAATTTGGTGATAAGCCTTGACTCCTCGAAGCTGATCCTTTGACCATCAGTCGACTGATGGCCATCATCAGTCGAGTGCTAACCTCTGGCAGTCGACTGATTGATGGCAGTTGAGTCCTCCAAGCTAGCAGTCGACTGATCCTTGCTGCAAGTCAAAGTTAGCTCAACAAAAACATAATTTCGACAGTCGTCGACCGTCCGATCTCGACCTAGACCTTCTATAGGATGTCTTTGGTCGGATCTACGCTTAAGATCATCCCCGTAAAGAGGATACGACCTCACTTATGCTCACACACACACGAGCTTACCTCGATACTTACTGTGTCGCTTTCGCTTCCGGCCTTCCACCCGATTCTTTCGGCTCCCTCCGAAGTCACCCGAGTGTCGCCCGACCACCGCGGCTTCCTCCGGGTGTCACTAGCCTTTAGCTCTAGCTATAGCAATTTTCTGCACACTCGATTCAGCTCGTGAGATAATGACATGAGCTTAACTTTGTATCGTTTTCTATAATCAAAACTCAAGTTCGACTTAGGTGCCTACTGCACCAACAATTGGTTACGTACAGTAATGCGCATATTGCGCAATAAAGTATAGTAATTCTCACATTTTGCATAATGTCCACTTTAATCCAATTCTTTCGTACAATCTCCACTTCAACTTAGACCTGTCACATAAACTTTAGCCTAGCCCTTGACAATGCCCCTACAACTCCTAATGGCAGCACCAAGCAGCCACCACGTCGCTTCCAATTCAAAGTAAATCAAAGAAAGAATCCTCCGTATTCCAGTAAGCTTCGTCGCATCCAACATATCAGGAGGTAGGCTCGCACCCCAAACCTCCATTTCCCTAATCACCTCATCAAACTTCATCATCAGTCCAAATCATCATCCCCTTCTTCACTGTAATCGATCACGACGATGGAGCTGTCGTTGTGCACAGTGACTTTATTGCTCATTAGAGACCAAGGTCGACAACTGGTGCTCACTGGAGAGACACAGAAGAAGAGGGCAGAGGCAACATTGCTCGTGGCTGGGATAGCGGCGATCGGCCATTGGAATCGCAGTGAGGGGCCAACTGTGCTCACTGTCGTCGGATCGACGAAGCACAGGGAAAGTCGTCGGTCGAGGCAACTTGCAACGGAGATGAGCATGGCTGGAAAGTGGTTGGAAGGCAGTGTGTGTGCAACGCACAGGGGCGGCGTCTGGACGGACCTTACAGCTACGGGCGGTGCCAATGCTTGCAGCGATCGTGGAAGCGGATAGGTGCGGCGACGAGGCTGTCGCCCATTGGCGACGGTGACCTAGGCACAGGGAAGGGCGACGATGAGGCTGGGCAGGATGGCACAGATGTTGGATCAAGAAGCGTCGCTAGAGGGGGTGAATAGCGAGCGTAAAACTTTTCTTTTCGATCGTTTGATATACGAGCAAGCACTGTGGAAAAAAAAAGACAAGTTTATTTTTACTTAGTTCAACACCCAGCGGTTGCTACTCCAAGGCCCCGCGTGTTGGGTTTCCGGTACCGCGACGTGTGTGTGTTCGATCACGTTTCGTAAACATGAACACAGCGGAAGCAATAAAAATAATAAATCTACATTTATTACAACACACACAACACACGCATGCATATTACAACAAGTGTAGACATAACCGTAAATTTAAATTTGCAATAAAAGGAAATTTATCTACGTTATACCTTTCGTATGACGTGTAGCGGGAACGGCATCAACCGGAATGATCCTCGCTAGAATCGTCTCTATCCGTATCCATGCCAAGTTCCTCGGGATGACTTCGCTAAGCCACGAGCTTCGTCTTCGTACGGGTTACTAGCCTCGTGTTGAAGACGACGTGATCGAGAGATGATCACGATCCGAATCCAAATTCGGATCCTAATACGAGTTCTCAAAACTCGCTTCTCCGGAGAGGTATTCGTCAACCAATTGGCCAGATCGCTTCGTCCTCCACCTCAGAGGATTACCGGAGATCGAATCCCCGTAAGTTAGCCGCTGTCGAGCTCTAACCGCGTGCCCAAACGACGCGCTGTCCAGAAAAACTGGACAGCTTTGGTGGAGGAGATAGGCGCCGGCCAACCAAGGGAAGATAGAGCTCACCTTGATGCCAAACCTAAAGAAGATCACCGGAGTACCACCGGCAGCAGCTCGACGCCGGCAAGGGGGAAGGTCAGCACCTTCTGGACGCCGGTTGAAGCCTCAAGGTGGGCGGCGGCAAGGAGGAGGAGAGTTGGCGCCGAATTTCTCCAAGGAGAGGTGGGCGGCAACATAGGGTTGTAGATTAGGGCTTAACAATCCCTTAAGCCCTCTTTTATAGAGAACTAATTCTCTTAATGGTTATTGGATCATAACCATGAGGCCCGTTAACCCACTCCATTAATATAAGTTAAAATAAACCAAACCATAATGGTTTATTTTAAGTTAAAACGAACCGAACCAACTTTTGGTTCATTCGTTTAAAATAAACCAAACCCTTTGGTTTATTCTCCTCCATTGGATTAGAACCATACCATTTTGGTTCATCCATTATGTCTTCATAAGACACGGCACATCCACGCTTCCATTGCGACTGAAACGATTTCATGCTCGCTCCATGTTTGGTCCAACCAAACTTAGTTTCTCTCGGTCTGAGAATCCCATTCTCAAGCTCGTTTTAAATCCTTCGGATTACGCTCGTTGTGCGTGTGACCAAATAGGTTCTCGGTTTATGTTGGCCGTCTATAATTAACCATTAATTATAGAACGATCATGAGTGGCACCTAGTAGTACATCATGATCCCCCAATTAGAAAAGATCAGCGGTTGATCCGAACTATTTCTCAAACCCTTGACTCGAATGATTCATGCCCCATTCCCTTCACTCATCTTATACCCACTTGGTTCGGACATGGTCTATAGTGTCACCTCCCACTAAGGTGACTACGCCACACCTAGCCCAAGTATCATTTCCTCGTCCCACAGTTCTAGTTCTTGCACATGTATCGAAGAGTACTTTACTCTAAACATGTAATGCTTTGGCCAAAGACTTTAGTAACAATCCGACGAGAGGCCATGGGTATACATCTCCTCGCAAGGAGTGGTGAATCCTTTATAGGCTATTCACACACCTTCGATCACTTCGACTTATACCCAATCATCCCGGGTCCACATCTCCTTAGAGATGTTTGCTTAAGATGTCAAAGCATAAGTCTCCATGAACAAGATGACTTGAATACCGCAAGTCAAAGGAACATCGCACTTAAGCCACAGTAAGAACTTCATTGATATATCTATATATGCAGAGAACCATATGAAGTCTTACGGCTGGTCACTCTAATGAACTAGTTATCATAACTAGCATCCACGATTAACTCCGGACATCACAATGTCTCTAGCCAGTGAGAATCAGCTGCTTGGATACACCAAGGAGTATACCTCGTGCTAGTCTCGACAGAATTGATGGTGTCCAAATCCATCAATTCATCGACTAGGGATAATTCCGATACATCACAATTACACATGTAGAGATACACACTAGTTGTGATCCAATCACAAATTCTCTCATGCTGTGAATCGTATCGTGGACATTCAGTAAATGAGTTTAAGATCCAATCAAATACATAAAACATGTATACTCAAATAGTGAATCTTCATTTATCATATAAATGGTTCATACATAAGGCGATTGCCTTAGGACATCTCTCATATATTACTAACAGACTCCCACTTGGCCTAATGCCAATCGCTACGGTATCCAATACCATAAGCTCTAACATGACCCTCAAACTTATTTTGAGGTAATGCCTTAGTCAAAGGATCCGCTAAGTTCCTTTTAGTGGGAATTTTCTCGATTTATATTTCGTTCCTACTGATGATCTCTCTGATAAGATGATAGCGGCGAAGCACATGTTTGGATCATTGATGAGACCACATCAAGTTCAGAGATGAACTTCTTGATCCAAACCGCTTCCTTTGCTGCTTCCAAAGCTACAATGTATTCTGCCTTAGTGGCAGAATCCGCTATAGTGTCAAGCTTGGAACCTTTCCAACTTATTGCACCTCCATTCTAGGTGAATACATACCCAGACTAAGACATGGAATCATCCTTGTCTGTCTGGATCTGGCATCTGTATACCCACGTATCACCATGTACCCTTCTCCATACATTAGGAACGCATCCTTAGTTCTTCTTAAGTACTTAAGGATCATCTTAACAGTCACCCAATGATCCATTCCTGGATCAGATTGGTATCTACTCGTGACACTCAGAGCATACGATACATCGGGCCTCATACATAACATAGCATACATGATAGATCCTATTGCGGATACATAGGAAATCTTACTCATGCAAATCCTCTCGTCTTCTGTGCGCGGACACATAGACTTCGAAAGGTGTATCCCATGCCTGATGGGTAGAAAACCTTTCTTGGATTCCGACATGCTAAACCTCTTTAGCACACGATCTATATATGTAGACTGCGAAAGACCAAGCAACTGCTTCGATCTATCTCTATAGATCTTAATCCCAAGGATGTAGGTTGCTTCTCCCAGGTCTTTCATGGAGAATGTCTTGGATAACTAAACATTCACTGACTGTAAGATTGAAACATCGTTTCCTATAAGTAATATGTCATCGACATACAATACTAGGAACACGACTGCACTCCCACTAACCTTCTTGTACACACAAGGTTCGTCTGGATTTTATGAGAAATCAAACCTTTTGATTGTCTCATCAAAACGGATATTCCAGCTCCTGGATGCTTGCTTCAATCCATAAATGGACCGTCGCAATTTGCATACCTTGGTTTTATCAACCGATGTGAAACCCTCAGGTTGTATCATATACACGTCCTCGAGCAGGTTTCCATTAAGGAAAGTTGTTTTCACATCCATCTGCCATATCTCATAATCATAATGAGCCGCTATGGCCAGGAGCATCCGAATGGATTTAAGCATAGCTACAGGCGAATAGGTTTCGTCATAATCAACACCTTGTTTTTGACGATATCCTTTCGCCACCAATCTAGACTTATAGGTAATCACATTACCATCCATGTCGGTTTTCTTCTTGAAAACCCACTTGCACCCTATAGGCTTTATGCCTTCAGGTGGGTCAACCAAGTTCCAAACTTGGTTTTCATACATGGAATCCATTTCCGACTTTATGGCACCAAGCCACTTATCCCTTTCTGAACTTGTCAGCACTTCTTCATAACTGGTAGGCTCCTCATCATCAATGAGTAATACATCGTTCGATTCACTTACGATAAATCCATATCTCTCAGGAATATTGCGTGTTCTACCAGATCTACGAAGATGTGGTGTTACAATAGGTCCAGCCAATTACTCATCACTATGAGTTGTCGGCTGTTGTGCTTCACCAGGTATCTCATCAATGTCTATTTGAGTCTCTCGAGCCTCCTCAAGCTCGACGACACTCCCACTGTTTTCTTGCAAGAGAAACTCTTTCTCTAGAAACACAGCATGCCTTGAAACAAACACCTTTTGTTCCACAGGATGATAGAATTAGTAACCCCTTGTTTCCTTAGGGTATCCAATAAATATACATTTATCAGACTTAGCATCCAATTTGTCTGATACAGTCTGCTTCACATAAGCAGGACAACCCCATATCTTTAAGTAAGATACATGAGGTTTCTTACTATTCCATATCTCATATGGAGTAGTTGCGACTACCTTGGTAGGCATTCTGTTTAACAAGTAAACAGCTGTCTGAAGTGCATAGCCCCAAAAGGACTTGGGAAGAGTCGCATGATTCATCATTGACCTGACTATGTCCAACAAGGTCCGGTTATGCCTCTCAGATACACCATTATGCTGTGGTGTATATGACGGAGTCCATTGAGACAATATGTCATTGTCTATTAGATAATCAAGAAACTCTTGACTTAAGTATTCACCACCTCGATCCGATCGAAGTATTTTAATACTCTTGTCATGTTGTTTCTCTACTTCATTTCTGAATTCTTCGAACCTTTCAAAGGCTTCAGACTTGTGTTTCATCAAGAACACATACCCAAACCGTGAGTGATCATCGGTGAAGGTAATGAAGTAGCTATAGCCTCCTAAAGCTTGAGTTGACATAGGTCCACATACATCAGTATGTATTAGACCTAGTAACTCTCCCACTCGTTCACCTTTTCCAGTAAAAGGTAACTTAGTCATCTTGCCTTTTATGCATGATACGCATGTATCGTATGAATCCAATTCAAACGATTCCAGAATTCCACAGCTGTGTAATTCGGACATGCGTTTCTTGCTTACATGGCCAAGACGACAATGCCACATATAGGAGTCTAATTTATTATCCTTTCAAGCACGCTTGTTGCTCGCTTCGATATTGAAGATGTCACTGGATACGTCCAACGTATAAACACCATTGCTTAAAGTTCCAGTCCCATAAAGAACTCCATTCAAAGTTATGTAACAACAATTGTTACTAAAAGTCAAATGGTACCCATTTCTATTTAAACAAGAAATAGAAATAATGTTCTTTATCAACGAAGGAACATAAAAGCAATTGTCCAGTTCTAATACAAGTCCTGTAGGGAGTTTCAACAAATGTGTTCCAATGGCGACTGTAGCAACCTTTGCTCCATTCCCAACACGCAAATTTGACTCTCCCTTGACGAGTCTTCTTCTATTCCTTAGCCCATGTATGTCATTACATATATGTGAGCCACACCCAGTATCCAATATCCAAGTGTTTGAGGAAATAGAATGACAATCAATAACGAAGATATCTGAAGAAGATGGGGCATCCGATGCCTTGTTCTTCTTCACGGACTCAAGATAAATCTTGCACTTTCTTCGCAAATGGCTCTCCTTGCCATAATGATGGCAAGTTTCCTTTTGTGCTAGTTCTACCTTCTTAGCCTTTCTCTTCTTTCCCTTCTGTTGTTCCTTTGAATTCCTCTTAGAACCTTTCTTCGAGGAATCAACTAATAGCACCGTCCCCTGCTCATGCTTCTCAGAAGACTCCATAGTCTTCAGCATATTGAGCAGTACCACAGATGAACCTTCTAGCATCTCAAAGGTGAAGAGGAGCTTTGAGACTTCGAACCTTTCGAATCTCACTTGCTCATCAACCAACTCACAAAGATGAAGGACTACGATATGAGCATCCATATGCTCATGCTGCTTTCGTAGCTTGGGTTCCATCGCGGCTAGCATGATGCAACTCATTTGTTCATAATCACTCACATGTTTCTGATAGGCCAACAATTGGTCCAGAGTTGCATCGTCACTAGGACGGGCGGGAAGAGGCGCTTCGAGGACATTTGCAAGCTTTTCAACCTTGAGAACAATTCTCAAGCTTCTAAGTCAGTCCATGAAGCTCGGCCCAGTCAATTTATTCGAATCCAAAATGGAACGCAAATTCAAAGACATCATGATCAATCTTAGAAATACAAAACGAGCATATATGAGAAAATGATTTTTAAAAATGCATCAATATACATTTATAAATCCCATTCATTTTTTCAAATTTCAAAAACCCCAAAATCACTTTGGGAGATCGTAGGTCCATCTCCGAATGGGTTGATATCCATCATAGTTATGAATAACCTTGGAGAGAGTCCAACAAGCCATTCATAGCTACGACGGTAGGTATCATCTATACCGATTGCATATCACGTATATGCAACTATCACAATGTGCTATCAACTAATTGAATGTTCACACATACGTTGGGTTGTTAACACATTAACAAGTATGCATCATATGCATAGCACCCAACTTCACCTCCCTTTACATCGACCTTGGAGAGAGTCCAACAAGCCGATGCTCCAGGTTAAAGACAACCCATTAATCGAGAAATAGTTTTAATATGGTTAGAGCGCATTCAACCAATTAGCCCAGCTTGGAGAGAGTCCAACAACCAAAGCTAATGATTGACCTCTGACTCTTACCATATTAGTATTAAACTATTCCATGGTTTGAACATGTTCGGATTCGAGCTGGGCTTGGAGAGAGTCCAACAACCCAAACAAGAAACAGAACTCTGGTTCTAACCATATCAATGGAAGGTGTAGGCTTTAATATTGTTTAAGGGTTTTATGTCTCATCCTCTTTGCATGCAAATAACTATTATCTACATAGCATGGCATACATGGCATACATCTACATGTCACGACACGTATGGCATAATGTTATGTATCTAATGCAATTACATGGCATACAATTATGTCATGTATATATTTCCTTATATGTCATAACTATTTATGGAAATAAAATATGTTTAAGATTTGATTCTCCAAATCAAATCATAATTAAATTAGAAAATAAATTTCCAAATCTAATCACATATTTTATTTATGGAATTATTTGATTAAGGAAAATCTATTTAGGAAACCAATTTCCTAAATCATTAAAACTACTTATGGAAATAAAATATTTTAAGATTTGATTTCCCAAATCAAATCAAGATTAAATTAGTAAACAAATTTCCAAAATCTAATCAAATATTTTATTTATGGAAAATATCAATTTTCATAAATACTTCCAACTTTCCAAAAGTGGAAGATTTCCATAAATACTTCTAAACTTTCCAAAATTAAAAATTTTCCATAAATACTTCTAAATTTCCAAAATTAGAAAATTTCTAGAAATAACATTATGACAATCGCAAAACCATTTTACGATTATGTCGAAACACAACCTGGGCTCTGATATCACTGTTGGGTTTTCGGCACCGCGGCGTGTGTGTGTTCGATCACGTTTCGTAAACATGAACACAGCGGAAGCAATAAAAATAATAAATCTACATTTATTACAACATACACAACACACGCATGCATATTAGAACAAGTGTAGACATAACCGTAAATTTAAATTTGCAATAAAAGGAAATTTATCTACGTTATACCTTTCGTATGACGTATAGCGGGAACGACATCAATCGGAACGATCCTCGCTAGAATCGTCTCTATCCGTATCCACGCTGAGTTCCTCGAGATGACTTCGCTAAGCCATGAGCTTCGTCTTCGTACGGGTTACTAGCCTCGTGTTGAAGACGACGTGATCGAGAGATGATCACGATCCGAATCCAAATTCGGATCCTAATACGAGTTCTCAAAACTCGCTTCTCCGGAGAGGTATTCGTCAACCAATTGACGAATCATTCATCCTCCACCTCAGAGGATTACCGAAGATCGAATCCCCGGTAAGTTAGCCGCTGTCGGAGCTCTAACCGTCGTCCAAACGACGTTCCGACGAGAGGAGAACAAGCTGTCCAGAAAAACTGGACAGCTTTGGTGGAGGAGATAGGCGCCGGCCAACCAAGGGAAGATAGAGCTCACCTTGATGCCAAACCTAAAGAAGATCACCGGAGTACCACCGGCAGCAGCTCGACGCCGGTGAGGGGGAAGGTCAGCACCTTCTGGACGTCGGTTGAAGCCTCAAGGTGGGCGGCGGCAAGGAGGAGGAGAGTTGGCGCCGAATTTCTCCAAGGAGAGGTGGTTGGCAACTTAGGGTTGTGGATTAGGGCTTAACAATCCCTTAAGCCCTCTTTTATAGAGAACTAATTCTCTTAATGGTTATTGGATCATAACCATGAGGCCCGTTAACCCGCTCCATTAATATAAGTTAAAATAAACCAAACCATAATGGTTTATTTTAAGTTAAAACGAACCGAACCAACTTTTGGTTCATTTGTTTAAAATAAATCAAACCCTTTGGTTTATTCTCCTCCATTGGATTAGAACCAAACCATTTTGGTTCATCCATTATGTCTTCATAAGACACGGCCCATCCACGCTTCCATTGCGACTGAAACGATTTCATGCTCGCTCCATGTTTGGTCCAACCAAACTTAGTTTCTCTCGGTCTGAGAATCTCATTCTCAAGCTCGTTTTAAATCCTTCGAATTACGCTCGTTGTGCGTGTGACCAAATAGGTTATCGGTTTATGTTGGTCATCTATAATTAACCATTAATTATAGAACGATCATGAGTGGCACCTAGTAGTACATCATGATCCCCAATTAACCGAAAAGATCAACGGTTGATCCAGAACTATTTCTGAAACCCTTCAGCAGCTCGAATGATTCGTGCTCCATTCCCTTCACTCATCTTATACCCACTTGGTTCAGGACATGGTCTATAGTGTCAGTCCCCACTAGGCTGACTACGTCACACCTAGCCCAAGTATCATTTCCTCATCCTACGGATTCTAGTTACTGCACATGTATCGAAGAGTACTTTACTCTAAACATGTAATGCTTTGGCCAAAGACTTTAGTAACAATCCGACGAGAGGCCATGGGTATACATCTCCTGCAGGAGTGGTGAATCCTTTATAGGCTATTCAAACACCTTCGATCACTTCGACTTATACCCAATCATCCCGGGTCCACATCTCCTTAGAGATGTTTGCTTAAGATGTCAAAGCATAAGTCTCCATGATCAAGATGACTTGAATACCGTAAGTCAAAGGAACATCGCACTTAAGCTACAGTAAGAACTTCATTGACATATCTATATATGCAGAGAACCATATGAAGTCTTACGGCTGGTCACTCCAATGAATTAGTTACCATAACTAGCATCCACGATTAACTCCGGACATCACAATGTCTCCAGCCAGTGAGAATCAGCTGCTTGGATACACCAAGGAGTATACCTCGTGCTAGTCTCGACAGAATTGATGGTGTCCAAATCCATCAATTCATCGACTAGGATAATTCGATACATCACAATTACACATGTAGAGATACTCACTAGTTGTGATCCAATCACAAATTCTCTCATCTTGTGAATCGTATCGTGGACATTGATAAATGAGTTTAAGATCCAATCAAATACATAAAACATGTATACTCAAATAGTGAATCTTCATTTATCATATAAATGGTTCATACATAAGGCGATTGCCTTAGGACATCTCTCATATATTACTAACACCGCGATCTTTGACCGCGTACGAAGGGGCAATCCACTATAAGGTCTCCTCCTCGTTGGAGGTAGGAGACAATGAACACAAAACCGAAAGTACGAGGATGAGGCAACAAGCCTACCTCACCTCGTTACGATTAAAACAAAGAATACAGTAAACAAAAATATTACTTGCTGCTATTGCCGACGAAGAAGATAAAAGCTTGACATTGCATCGGCGTTATGACGGTGTTGGAGCTTTGGCATTGTAGGAGCACTTAAGAATAATCTTGATTGATATTTGGGTTGGAGTCCTCCCCTCCTTTTATAGAGTTTTGCCTTTGAATAAGTCTCCTCATCTTTTGGAACTGATCATGAGGTGGTACCATATTTTATCGCAAAGTGGTCGCATCAAACATTATCTATTTTGACCTAGCACAAAAGGCTGATTCGTCGCCATCAGTCGATTGATGCCTTCCATCAGTCGACTGATGTGCATCAGTCGACTGTCAGCCTGGCCACTTCCCTGCAGTAAGAGGTTAGCATGGAAAATGATAAATGCGATGGTTTCTTACCGTCCGATCTCGACCTAGACCTTCCACTGGAAGTCTTAGTTGGATCGCCACCTACAGTCGTCCCCATACAGAGGACATGACCTTACCATCTCTCTTCGCACTAGTGCTTACCTCTGGTCCTTTATGACCTGTCGCTTTGCTTCCAGTCTTCCACCTAGGTTCTTCGACTCCCACGAAGTTCCCTCGGTGTCGCTCGACCACCACAGTTTCTCAACTCACGATTCTCCGGGTGTCGCTGACCTTCAGCTTAGCTTAACCATTTCCTGCACACTTAATTTAGCTCATGAGATAACAATATGACCTTAACTTTGGATCTTTGCCATAATCAAAACCTAGGTTTGATTATCTATTGCCCCTGCACCGACAACAGATCGGTGCAGCATCGATCGAAGAGCAGGGGAGGAGAAGGATCAGGCAACGGTGGAAGGAAAAGCTAGGGTATGGGAGAGGGAAAAAACATAATGTTTTTTTTTCATAACTTAGGATTTGATTATATAATCTTTAGGCTAATTGACTAAATCAACATGGTGATTAGATTTAGTTCAACTTAATAAAATCTTATTCTGAAATTATCAACTAATAAATAACTAATTTCCTTTTTAATAAATAATTTATTTTATTTTATTTATTTCGATATAAATTATATTATTATTATATTATTTTTATAAAAAAATCCAATATATTGCAGCCAGATTATGCCAAGGGCACATTGCGGCACAGCCACAACCTCGCCACAAGGTCACGGTCAGATCCCTCCAAGCTGTATCCCAGCACAACCGTAATCTCACCGTGAGTACGCAACCATGCATATCGCGCCAAGGCGGCGACCTCGCCGTGAGTACGCGGGCATACCGCGATCTCAGCGCGAGGACTGTGCCATCAATCTCAGTGGTTTGTGGGAGGGAAGAAAGGTGAGAAAACCCTAGAAATTAACGGAGAGGAGGAGGGAAAGTAAAGCGGAGGGAAAATAAGATTATGAGAACTAAGGTGAGAGAATTTTTTTAATCTGTAAATTTTATAACAGCGCACAAGTGCACTGTTAAATCCGGGAAGATCTTATCATTCACAGTGCATTTCATTAGTGTGTTGTGAAAATGTTATTATAATAAAATTTTTAACCGTACAAAAAAATATAGCGGACGGTAAAAAAATATATCTATCCGTAGAGGATATATATTATTCCTTATATATAATTTAAATACCATGATTTAAATTTTGTAATATATTAAAATTTATTTAATTTATTATTGGTTAAATAATTTTATTTTATTTTTTAATCTTATATATTTATAATTTTAAAAAAAAACTTATTTCCAATAATTTTTAAAAAAATAGTATTGATAATAAAATTAATAATTTTTATTTGTTTTAAAAATATTTTAAAATTAATAATTATTATTAACGAATTATGTTGTATTTCTCCTAATTCAATTACACCATTAAAATTTTATTGACAACGGTTTAAAACCGTTGTATTATTATCACAACGATAATAATTTTTGACCGTTGTACCAAACGTTATGAAAATATTCTTATTGACAACGGTTGATTGCACCGTTGTCCCAATTGTTGTTAAGATAAAAAAAAATCTTAAAGACAATGATTCTGAAAAACCGTTATAAAATGCGTTGTTGATTAAAAAAAAAATATGCTCAATTACAACGGATAGTGTAAAACTATTGTCTTTTGTGTTATATGAGCGCTCAAAGACAACGATCACTAGTAGAAAAGGGTCTTTTAACGACGGAAAATCCCGTCGCTAAAGAGTCAATTCCCATCGTTAATGAGTTTTAACGATGGTAATAAATACCATAGGAAGTTGTCGCTAAAAGGCCCCGTCGGGAAAAGATTAACGACGGAAATAAAAATACCGTCGTTAATAGCATTTAACGACGGTATTCACTACCGTCGTTAATCATGGTAACGACAGATTTATATACCGTCGTTAATATGTACCATCGTTAATAACAACAACGACGGTTATATGAACCGTCGTTAATAATAACGATGGATATATGTACCGTCATTAGTAATTTAATATCGTTTAATTGTTTAACAACGGTTTAACATACCGTCATTAATAATAATAATGACAGTCATTATATAGTTATTATTTCATCATTATTACCTATACACAATTCACAATATATATTAATGAATGTTAATAAAAAATAAAAACACAATATATTAAAAATCAAAACACCATATTTATTAAAATATCATCCAGCAGTTTATAATGAATGGATGTACATCATTAAACTCGTAAAATTAAAATCCATTTACATAAAAAAAACATTTCTTTAGAGTCTTCATATGCAAAATGATCCCTTTAGTTGTTGCATTCCTCAACACAATTAGTTGTTGCATTCACTGATTCCATAGCATATCCATCTCAAATCTGCATGTGCACCATAAAGAAAATGAAAGTCAATGAAAGACCAAGTGAAGAATTAAGAAGGTGCAAAGAACAAAATATAATCATAGTAGCAAGTTCATGATCCCTTTTTTTTTGTCTCTATTCTCTATTTTAGTTGGTCTAGCCGTATGCCTTTCATTGCACACATATAGTTTAGAACAATAATAAACTGAAAGAAAAACATATTCTTAAAAGTCCTGGATTTGGATGGACATCAAAATGTCCTCATCGAAAAGAAAGAACTAAAGAATTTCAATAGACACTAGAAAGAAATAAGACCTTTAGACATATTTTTGTTGAACACACCTTCTAGAAATCCATCTGCAGAAAATTACCAGAATATCTTGATAAAAACATTAGCATCCAGTATCTGAAGGGCACTGAGCAATATGTACCATGCAAGTTCCTGAAACACTGCATGCCATGCATGACAAATTTTTCACTCCTGGTCCATGTTTTTCTGCCTTGTTCTTAACATTAATAATTTCTGTCTCTTCTGTGGCATGGTGGCAGTGCCATGAGCAAGCTTCTGATGCTCTGGACATGCACTAATGGAGGGCAAAGGTGAAGAAGACATTTCTTTCAACATGGATTGCGACACTGCACACTCTGTGTGGAAGAGGAACAAGGATGATCAGTTTGCTGATGTCCTCCTGCCTTGATAAACTGAGCTATCAGCGAGAACAACAAGTCTCTTAAATCTAGAATTAAAGTTGCATGCAGCGAGAACTTGTCTTGGAGCAACCTTGCAAAGCTGCCTACACACTTCAGTTGGGGGATGCCAAGCTGCCTCAAATTTGTGACCGCAGAAATGTTAAGGATAAAATAAGGAGGCTCCACAATTGCAAGCATAAAGTGGAAAAGAACAAAAAGTAAAGATGTGGGAAACAGGATCTAATCTACCTTATAATTGAAGTGAGAGGAACTTTTCAGAATGGTATACATTCTGCTCGAATAATATCAGTTCGTTCAGTTGATAGGATTATGATGTGAATTCTGTTGTATGTTTGCTTAAAAAGTGGAATGCACTATACTGATCCTAAAGAAAGGAAACAGTAGCATTCCAAAGTGGAGCTGTAGTGGGGTTTCTGAACTATTTTCTATGATGGATTTTGTGAATTAGAAGATTGAAGTTTTGTTATCTTTCCTTAGATCTACTGTTCCAAATTAGCATGAAAGGATGCAGCATCATTTTATCTATCAACCCATCTCTTCAAACAATGAATGAAGAAATTATATAACCTCTCGACCTATATAATTTGAAAAAAAAAAATCATACTCTCAAGATATAATTTATTAGTGAAAACAAAGACATGTATCTACATTAAAAAAATGTCACTTACTCAAACTCTGAACCACTTAATAAATTGTTTATCCCATTCCTCATCGGACAAAACCAAATGGCTAGAAGCATGGATTAGCAAGTAGTCACTGCAAAGGAAATTTAGAGTTTAATCATAATTGAAACAACTATATAGAAGAGTATGTTTATAGTTTCATACTTATAAAATGATTGAACTTCTTCACAATTCTTTAATATGTAGATGTGAGCTTGCTCTTGGTCAACACGATCCAACTTGCATGCTATCCCCACTGATAAATCTTCAATAGATAAAAATATAGATAACAGGCATGATATTCAAGAGTTGCAAATCGAGATGTGTTTTATGATTATCTTTAGTCTTGCCTTTAATATCCATAATTGTTCCAAGAACACTGTCACATATATTTTTCTCAATATGCATAACATCCATTCTCTAAACCAACAAATGTGATTTAAGTTTCAGTCACTAAACCTAACTGATCCAAGATATGATAACATCATAAGGAATAAGATTGTAGACAAAGAGAAGTAGAGAACTCTGCATGAAGGGCTTTTATTTACCCATCCCTGAAATCATTCAGATAAATTACATCCACAATGCCCAATTTGACAGTAGCACTTAATCTAAGAAAGGCGCAACATTTGGGCAGGAAGTAAACGAATCCAGAGAGAAGCATATGAAAGCGACAGCGATCGCGTTGAGATATGGGAGAGAGTGAAAGACACGAGAAGGGAAGCACCTCGAGCAAGGCGTCGACTCGGTCGGCAGCCGCCTCGGTGGACGCATCAGTCGCGGACTCCGTCGTCGCCATGCCCATCAACCCCGTGCGTTGCAGACCGAAGAATGAGGTGCTGCTGCTACTCTGCGGCGGTGAGCGTCGAATTGCATTGCAGACCGAAGAAGCGTAGGGCTTCGGCAGGCGAGAGAAACCTGAAACTAGGGCACACAATATGGGTTTAATTAGGGAAAGAAATATAAGAAAAGAAATAAAATAATATAAATAAACTAAAGCTATTTTTTAATGAAATAAAAATGGAAAAAAAAATATCATGCAAATGGATATAAATAAATTATATTTTCATAATTTATATAAAGATGGTATTTTTTTATATTTTTTAAAAAATAATTTTCAGTTTAGGATGTTGAATTTATAAAAAATCAAAAAAGTAATAACGACGGGACGAAATACCGTCGTTAAAGATATGACATTAACGACCGAAATAAAAAAAACCGTCGTTGATGACAAAGTATCAACGATGAGACAAAATACCATCGTTAATGCATATACATTAACGACAGACACTAAATACCGTCGTTAAAAGTACCTTTTCTACTAGTGGATTTTGTCAAAAACCGTTGTCTTTGTGGTGTTGCCTTTTAGCATTTTTGTAGTGTTACCAAATCCTAGTTGTCTACCTTCTCATCGATGATGTGGAGTCCATTGACGACCTCCTTGAATCTACTATGCATTTGGCTCACGGTCTCATTTGTCTTCATGGTAAAGGTTTGGAGTTGACCTATTGGAACTTCTTGTCTCCTTGGACCCTTCATTGAGCTCAATAAGCTTCTCCCAAAGCTCTTTGGCAAAATCAAATGGTCCGACTTTGCTCAATTTTTCCTTTGAGAGCCCGCATTAAAGTGTTGTTGTCGCTTTGGCGTTTGCTTGATCTTTCCTCGCCATTTCTCTTGTCCAATCTTTTGTCAGTAGTGGTGCTCTAAATTCATCCAATGGCTTCTCGAATCCATATACAACACTAAACCAATTGTCAATGTAATTCATGAGGTAGTATTCCATCTTGCCTTTCCAATAGACAAAATCATTGTGTCCAAGAATGGCAGTCGTGCCATGTTATAACCCTCTTGAAAGGCCATCTCGCTCCGGTAGATGGTTAGATCTTCCGATGCGATCCGGGCTCTGATACCACTTGTAGGATCCTTGAGAATTGGCTAGAGGGGGTGAATAGCACATCTTTGATTTCTACAATTTTGTTAGCGAAAGCAATACAAACAAAACAATAATTAGAATGAAAATCAAAGAAAACAATGCTAACCATCAATGTAACGTGGTTTAGAGATGACGCTCCTACTCCACTACAATTTGTAAGGTGGATCACTCCTCACAAGCTTTCACTAGAAACTCCTTTTGATGAGAACACCAAGGTGGAGAAACCTTCTTTACAATCACACTCTTCTTCTTACAAGATGATGGAGTTAAGTTTGAGAAAAAGAGATTAAGAACACTTGAAAGCTTAAATGAAGACTTGAGGAATTTATGATGAACGTTTAGAATGAAAGCATTAGCCATATCCAAGCTCCCCTAGCTTCCTTTTATAGAGCAGGGTTGTTTTTGCCCGTTGAGCCTGACATCAGTCGACTACTGCTATTGTTGATCGAATCCAATGACTTTTGATGAAGCCTGATTGCGATCGTCATGCCTCAACATCCACTTGATCAGTCAACTGCTCATATCAACAGTCGACTAATCAAGTCATCAATCGATTGCTCCAAGCAATCAATCGACTAAAAATATTTCTGTGCTCGTGTCCACTTAAATCAATCGACTACCCATACATGGCAGTCGACTGCTATAGACAAGTCGACTAATAGAACCACAGATAACAGTTGACTTCAATTGACTTCTTGACCAGTCGACTAGGTCATAACCCCAGCCGACTGTTCAAGCCTTCTGAACCCTCGAGTGCTGAACACTCGAGACCAGTTGATTGATACACTTCAAGTATGACTAATTCATACTTGAAAATATACCCTAAGTTTAGACTTAACCTTCTAGCTTCTCCATCAACCTTGCACCTCCAGGATCCCTCCGAGCCCATGACTCCTTCATCCTTGCGTTTCCCTTCAATAGCTTCCCTCGATTTCATCATACTTTGGGTTTCTCCTTTGCCAAAGTCCACTTGAACTTTACGCCACCAAGACTATATGTTTGGACTTACACTGCCAAGACCTTGTTGGGTTTCCGGCACCGCGGCGAGTGTGTGTTCGAACATGTTTCGTAAACATGTGCACAGCGGAAGAAATAAAAATAATAAATCTACATTTATTACAACACACACATCACACGCATTCATAGTAGAACATGTGTAGACATAACTGTAAATTTAAATTTTGCAATAAAAGAAAATTTAACTACGTATACCTTACGTATCACGTGTAGCGGGAACGGCATCAACCGGAACGATCCTCGCTAGAATCGTCTCTATCCGTGTCCACGCCGAGTATCTTCGGGATGACTTCGCAAAAGTCACGAGCCTCGTCTTTCGTACGGGTTACTAGACTCGTGTTGAAGATGTTGGGTTTCCGGCACCGAGGCGTGTGTGTGTTCGATCACGTTTCGTAAACATGAATACAGCGGAAGCAATAAAAATAATAAATCTACATTTATTACAACACACACAACACAGGCATGCATATTACAACAAGTGTAGACATAACCGTAAATTTAAATTTGCAATAAAAGGAAATTTATCTACGTTATACCTTTCATATGACGTGTAGCGGGAACGGCATCAACCGGAACGATCCTCGCTAGAATCGTCTCTATCCGTATCCACGCCGAGTTCCTCGGGATGACTTCGCTAAGCCACGAGCTTCGTCTTTGTACGGGTTACTAGCCTCGTGTTGAAGACGACGTGATCGAGAGATGATCACGATCCGAATCCAAATTCGGATCCTAATACGAGTTCTCAAAACTCGCTTCTCCAGAGAGGTATTCGTCAACCAATTGACGAATCCTTCATCCTCCACCTCAGAGGATTATCGGAGATCGAATCCCTGGTAAGTTAGCCGCTGTCGGAGCTCTAACCGTCGTCCAAATGACGCTCCGACGAGAGGAGAACAAGCTGTCCAGAAAACTGGACAGCTTTGGTGGAGGTGATAGGCGCCGGCCAACCAAGGAAGATAGAGCTCACCTTGATGCCAAACCTGAAGGAGATCTCTGGAGCACTAACCGGCAGCAGCTCAACGCCGGCGAGGGGGAAGGAAGCAGCCTTCTGGACGTCGGTTGGAGGAGCAATGGGCGGCGGTTTAGGGTTGGCGCCGAGAGCTCCCTCAATGGGGTGGGCGGCAACCTTAGGGCAAGGGGTTTTTTGGATTAGGGCTTAATTATCCCTTAAGCCCTCTTTTATAGAGAACTAATTCTCTTAATGGTTATTGGATCATAACCATTAGGCCCGTTAACCCGCTCCATTAATATAAGTTAAAATAAACCAAACCATGATGGTTTATTTTAAGTTAAAACGAACCGAACCAACTTTTGGTTCATTCGTTTAAAATAAACCAAACCCTTTGGTTTATTATCCTCCATTTGATTAGAACCAAACCATTTTTGTTCATCCATTATGTCTTCATAAGACACGGCCCATCCACGCTCCTATTGCGACTGAAACGATTTCATGCTCGCTTCATGTTTGGTCCAACCTGTTGGGTTTCCGGCACCGCGGCGTGTGTGTGTTCGATCATGTTTCGTAAACATGTGCACAGCGGAAGCAATAAAAATAATAAATATTCCTATTTATTACAACACACACAACACACGCATGCTATTACAACAAGTGTAGACATAACCGTAAATTAAAATTGCAATAAAAGAAATTAAACTACGTTATACCTTCCGTATGACGTGTAGCGGGAACGGCATCAACCGGAACGATTCTCGTAAGAATCGTCTCTATCCGTATCCACGCCGAGCTCCTCGGGATGACTTCGCCAAGCCACGAGCTTCGTCTTCGTACGGGTTACTAGCCTCGTGTTGAAGACGACGTGATCGAGAGATGATCACGGTCCGAATCCAAATTCGGACCTAAAACAAGTCCTCAAGACTTGCTTCTCCGGAGAGGTATTCGTCAACCGATTGACGAATCCTTCGTCCTCCACCTCAGAGGATTACCGGAGATCAAATCCCCGGTATGTTATCCGCTGTCGGAGCACTAACCGTCGTCCAAACGACGCTCCGACGAGAGGAGAAGAAGCTGTCCAGAAAACTGGACAGCTTTGGTGGAGGAAAATAGCGCCGGCTAAAGAAGAGATGGAGGCTCACCTTTACACCGAACCCAAGGGAGATCACCGGAGGGTCGCCGGAGGTTCACCGGCCGAAACTTGGACGCCGACAAGGAGATGGCAGCAGCTCAATGAAGTTGGGCGGCAGCCCTTGTTGTTGACGCCAACAACAAGGAGGATGGGTTGGGCGGCCAATTAGGGTTGCCTCAAATTAGGTTTTCACAAAAACCCTTAAGCCCTATTTTATAGAGAACTAATTCTCTTAATGGTTATTAAATCATAACCATTAGGCCCGTTAACCCGCTCCATTAAGATAAGTTAAAATAAACCAAACCATGATGGTTTATTTTAAGTTAAAACGAACCGAACCAACCTTTGGTTCATTCGTTTAATATAAACCAAACCCTTTGGTTTATTCTCATCCATTGGATTAGAACCAAACCATTTTGGTCCATCCATTATGTCTTCATAAGACACTGCCCATCCACGCTTCCATTGCGACTGAAACAATTTCATGCTCGCTTTATGTTTGGTCCAACCAAACATAGTGTCTCTCGGTCTGAGAATCTCATTCTCAAGCTCGTTTTAAATCCTTTGGATTACACTCGTTGTGCGTGTGACCAAATAGGTTCTCGGTTTATGTTGGCCGTCTATAATTAACCATTAATTATAGAACGATCATGAGTGGCACCTAGTAGTACATCATGATCCCCAATTAACCAAAAGATCAACGGTTGATCGAACTATTTACAAACCCTTGATGGCTTGAATGAATCGTGCCCCATTCCCTTCACTCATCTTATACCCACTTGGTTTGGGACATGGTCTATTGTGTCATCCCCACTAGGTCGACTATGTCACACCTAGCCAGTATCATTTCCTCGCCCTACGGATTCTAGTTACTCCACATGTATCGAAGAGTACCTTACTCTAAACATGTATTGCTTTGGCCAAAGACTTTAGTAACAATCCGACGAGAGGCCATGGGTATACATCTCCTCGCAAGGAGTGGTGAATCCTTTATAGGCTATTCAAACACCTTCGATCACTTCGACTTATACCCAATCATCCTGGGTCCACATCTCCTTAGAGATGTTTGCTTAAGATGTCAAAGCATAAGTCTCCATGATCAAGATGACTTGAATACCGCAAGTCAAAGGAACATCGCACTTAAGCCACGCGTAGAACTTCATTGACATATCTATATATGCAGAGAACCATATGAAGTCTTACGTCACTCCAATGAACTAGTTACCATAACTAGCATCCACGATCAACTCGGACATCACTATGTCTCCGGCCGGTGAGAATCGGTTTGCTTGGATACACCAAGGAGTATTCCTCGTGCTAGTCTCGACAGAATTGATGGTGTCCAAATCCATCAATTCATCGACTAGGGATAATTCCGATACATCACAATTACACATGTAGAGATACTCACTAGTTGTGATCCAATCACAAATTCTCACATGCTGTGAATCGTATCGTGGACATTCAGTAAATGAGTTTAAGATCCAATCAAATACATAAAACATGTATACTCAAATAGTGAATCTTCATTTATCATATAAATGGTTCATACATAAGGCGATTGCCTTAGGACATCTCTCATATATTACTAACACAACCAAACCTTGTTTCTCTCGGTCTGAGAATCCCATTCTCAAGCTCGTTTTAAATCCTTTGGATTACGCTCGTTGTGCGTGTGACCAAATAGGTTCTCGGTTTATGTTGGTCGTCTATAATTAACCATTAATTATAGAACGATCATGAGTGGCACCTAGTAGTACATCATGATCCCCAATTAACCGAAAAGATCAACGGTTGATCCAGAACTATTTCTGAAACCCTTCAGCAGCTCGAATGAATCGTGTCTCATTCCCTTCACTCATCTTATACCCACTTGATTCAGGACATGGTCTATAGTGTCAGTCCCCACTAGGCTGACTATGTCACACCTAGCCCAAGTATCATTTCCTCGTCCTACGGATTCTAGTTACTCCACATGTATCGAAGAGTACCTTACTCTAAACATGTAATGCTTTGGCCAAAGACTTTAGTAACAATCCGACGAGAGGCCATGGGTATACATCTCCTCGCAAGGAGTGGTGAATCCTTTATAGGCTATTCAAACACCTTCGATCACTTTGACTTATACCCAATCATCCCGGGTCCACATCTCCTTAGAGATGTTTGCTTAAGATGTCAAAGCATAAGTCTCCATGATCAAGATGACTTGAATACCGCAAGTCAAAGGAACATCGCACTTAAGCCACAGTAAGAACTTCATTGACATATCTATATGTGCAGAGAACCATATGAAGTCTTACGGCTGGTCACTCCAATGAACTAGTTACCATAACTCGCATCCACGATTAACTCCGGACATCACTATGTCTCCAGCCAGTGAGAATCAGTTGCTTGGATACACCAAGGAGTATACCTCGTGCTAGTCTCGACAGAATTGATGGTGTCCAAATCCATCAATTCATCGACTAGGGATAATTCCGATACATCACAATTACACATGTAGAGATACTCACTAGTTGTTATCCAATCACAAATTCTCTCATGCTGTGAATCGTATCGTGGACATTCAGTAAATGAGTTTAAGATCCAATCAAATACATAAAACATGTATACTCAAATAGTGAATCTTCATTTATCATATAAATGGTTCATACATAAGGCGATTGCCTTAGGACATCTCTCATATATTACTAACAGACTCCCACTTGGCCTAATGCCAATCGCTACGGTATCCAATACCATAAGCTCTAACATGACCCTCAAACTTATTTTGAGGTAATGCCTTAGTCAAGGGATCCGCTAAGTTCCTTTCAGTGGGAATTTTCTCGATTTGTATTTCGTTCCTACTGATGATCTCTCTGATAAGATGATAGCGGCGAAGCACATGTTTGGATCATTAATGAGACCACATCAAGTTCATAGATGAACTTCTTGATCCAAACCGCTTCCTTTGCTGCTTCCAAAGCTGCAATGTATTCTACCTTAGTGGCATAATCCGCTATAGTGTCAAGCTTGGAACCTTTCCAACTTATTGCGCCTCCATTCTAGGTGAATACATACCCAGACTGAGACATGGAATCATCCTTGTCTGTCTGGAGCTGGCATCCGTATACCCACGTATCACCATATACCCTTCTCCATATATTAGGAACGCATCCTTAGTTCTTCTTAAGTACTTAAGGATCGTCTTAACAGTCACCCAATGATCCATTCCTGGATCAGACTGGTATCTGCTCGTGACACTCAGAGCATACATGATAGATTCTATTGCGGATGCATAGGGAATCTTACTCATGCAAATCCTCTCGTCTTCTGTGCGCGGACACATAGACTTCGAAAGGTGTACCCCATGCCTGATGGGTAGGAAACCTTTCTTGGATTCTGACATGCTAAACCTCTTTAGCACTCGGTCTATATATGTAGACTGCGAAAGACCAAGCAACCGTTTCGATCTATCTCTATAGATCTTAATCCCGAGGATGTATGTTGCTTCTCCCAGGTCTTTCATGGAGAATGTCTTGGATAACCAAACCTCCACTGACTGTAAGATTGAAACATCATTTCCTATAAGTAGTATGTCATCGACATACAATACTAGGAACACGACTGCACTCTCACCTTCTTGTACACACAAGGTTCGTCTGGATTTTGTGAGAAATCAAACTTTTTGATGGTCTCATGAAAACGGATATTCCAGCTCCTAGATGCTTGCTTCAATCCAGATATGGACCGTCGCAATTTGCATACCTTGGTTTTATCAACCGATGTGAAACCCTCAGGCTGTATCATATACACGTCCTCGAGCAGGTTTCTATTAAGGAAAGTTGTTTTCACATCCATCTGCCATATCTCATAATCATAATGAGCCGCTATGGCCAGGAGCATCCGAATGGATTTAAGCATAGCTACAGGCGAATAGGTTTCGTCATAATCAACACCTTGTTTTTGACGATATCCTTTCGCCACCAATCTAACCTTATAGGTAATCACATTACCATCCATGTCGGTTTTCTTCTTGAAAACCCACTTGCACCCTATAGGCTTTATCCCTTCAGGTGGGTCAACCAAGTTCCAAACTTGGTTTTCATACATGGAATTCATTTCCAACTTCATGGCACCAAGCCACTTATCCCTTTCTGAACTTGTCAGCACTTCTTCATAACTGGTAGGCTCCTCATCATCAATGAGTAACACGTCGTTCGATTCACTTACGAGAAATCCATATCTCTCAGGAATATTGCGTGTTCTACCAGATCTACGAAGATGTGGTGTTACAATAGGTCCAGCCGATTGCTCATCACTATGAGTTGTCGGCTGTTGTGCTTCACCAGGTATCTCATCAATGTCTATTTGAGTCTCTCGAGCCTCCTCAAGCTCGACGACACTCCCACTATTTTTTTGCAAGAGAAACTCTTTCTCTAGAAACACAACATGCCTTGAAACAAACACCTTTTGTTCCACAGGATGATAGAATTGATAACCCCTTGTTTCCTTAGGGTATCCAATAAATAGACATTTATCAGACTTAGCATCCAATTTATCTGATACAGTCCGCTTCACATAAGCAGGACAACCCCATATCTTCAAGTAAGATACATGAGGTTTCTTACTATTCCATATCTCATATGGAGTAGTTGAGACTACCTTGGTAGGCATTCTGTTTAACAAGTAAACAGCTGTCTGAAGTGCATAACCCCAAAAGGACTTGGAAAGAGTCGCATGATTCATCATTGACCTGACCATGTCCAACAAGGTCCGGTTGCGCCTCTCAGATACACCATTATGTTGTGGTGTATATGGCGGAGTCCATTGAGACAATATGTCATTGTCTCTTAGATAATCAAGAAACTCTTGACTTAAGTATTCACTACCTCGATCCGATCAAAGTATTTTAATACTCTTGTCATGTTGTTTCTCTACTTCATTTCTGAATTCTTTGAACCTTTCAAAGGCTTCAGACTTGTGTTTCATCAAGAACACATACCCAAACCGTGAGTGATCATCAGTAAAGGTAATGAAGTAGCTATAGCCTCTTAAAGCTTGAGTTGACATAGGTCCACATACATCAGTATGTATTAGACCTAGTAACTCTCCCACTCGTTCACCTTTTCCAGTAAAAGGTAACTTAGTCATCTTGCCTTTTAAGCATGATTCGCATGTATCGTATGAATCCAATTCAAACGATTCCAGAATTCCACATCGGTGTAATTCGTACATGCGTTTCTTGCTTACATGGCCAAGACGACAATGCCACATATAGGAGTCTATTTGATTATCCTTTTAAGCACGCGTGTTGCTCGCTTCGATATTGAAGATGTCACTGGATACGTCCAACGTATAAACACCATTGCTTAAAGTTCCAGTCCCATAAAGAACTCCATTCAAAGTTATGTAACAACAATTGTTACTAAAAGTCAAATGGTACCCATTTCTATTTAAACAAGAAATAGAAATGATGTTCTTTATCAACGAAGAAACATAAAAGCAATTGTCCAGTTCTAAGACAAGTCCTGTAGGGAGTTTCAACAAATGCGTTCCGATGGCGAGTGCAGCAACCGTTGCTCCATTCCCAACACGTAAATTTGACTCTCCCTTGACGAGTCTTCTTCTATTCCTTAGCCCATGTATGTCATTACATATATGTGAGCCACACCCAGTATCAAATACCCAAGTGTCTGAGGAAATAGAATTACAATCAATAAAGAAGATTTCTGAAGAAGATGGGGCATCCGATGCCTTATCCTTCTTCACGGACTCAAGATAAATTTTGCACTTTCTTCGCAAATGGCCCTACTTGCCATAATGATGACAAGTACCCTTTTTAGCCGGTTATGCCTTTTTAGCCTTTTTCTTCTTCCCCTTCTGTTGTTCCTTTGACTCCCTCTTAGAACCTTTCTTCGAGGAATCAACTAACAACACCGTCCCCTGCTCATGCTTCTCAGAAGACTCCACGGTCTTCAGCATGTTGAGCAGTACCACAGATGAACCTTCTTGCATCTCAGAGGTGAAGAGGAGCTTGGAGACTTCGAACCTTTCGAATCTCACTTGCTTATCAAATAACTCATAAAGATGAAGGACTACGATATGAGCATCCATATGTTCATGCTGCTTTCGTAGCTTGGGTTCCATCGCGGCTAGCATGATGCAACTTGTCAGTTCAGAATCAGTCACATGTTTCTGATAGACCAACAATTGGTCCGGAGTTGCATCGTCACTAGGATGGGCGGGAAGAGGCGCTTCGAGGACATACGCAAGCTTTTCACCTTGAGAACAATTCTCAAGTTTCTAAGCCAGTCCAAGAAGTTCGGCCCAGTCAATTTATTCGAATACAAAATGGAACGCAAATTAAAAGACAACATGATCAATTTTAGAAATACAAAACGAGCATATATGAGAAAGATGATTTTTAAAATGCATCAATATATATTTATAAATCCCATTCATTTTTCGAATTCAAAAACCCTTGAAATCAATTCGGGAGATCGTAGGTCCATCTCAAGATAGGTGATATCCAATATAGATAAGAACAACCTTGGAGTGAATCCAACAAGTCATTCTTAGCTATGATGGTGGGTATCAAGTATACCGATTACATATCATGTATATGTAACTATCACAATGTGCTATCAACTAATTGAATGTTTACACATACATTGGGTTGTTAACACATTAACAAGTATGCATCATATGCATAGCACCCAACTTCACCTCTCTTCACATCGACCTTGGAGTGAGTCCAACAAATCGATGCTCGAAGTTAAAGCCGACCCATTAATCGCGAAATAGTTTTAATATGGTTAGAGCGCATTCAACCAATTAGCCATGCTTGGAGTGAGTCCAACAACCCAAACTAACGATTGACCTCGACTCTTACCATATTAGAGTTAAACTATTCCAATGATTTGAACATGTTGAGGTTGGTAGGGCTTGGAGTGAGTCAACAACCCAAACAAGAAACAGAACTCTGGTTCTAACCATATTAATGGAAGGTGTAGGCTTTAATATTGAGTTAGGGTTTTATGTCTCATCCTCTTTGCATGCAAATAACTATTATCTACATGACATGACATACATGGCATACATCTACATGTCACACACGCATGGCATAATGTTATGCATCTAATGCAATTACATGGCATACAATTATGTCATGTACATAATTTCCTTATTTGTCATAACTATTTATGGAAATAAAATATGTTTAAGATTTGATTCTCCAAATCAAATCATAATTAAATTAGGAAACAAATTTCCAAATCTAATCACATATTTTATTCATGGAATTATTTGATTAAGGAAAATCAATTTAGGAAACCAATTTCCTAAATCATCAAAACTACTTATGGAAATAAAATATTTTAAGATTTGATTCTCCAAATCAAATCATGATTAAATTAGGAAACAAATTTCCAGAATCTAATCAAATATTTTATTTATGGAAAATATCAATTTCCATAAATACTTCCAACTTTCCAAAAGTGGAAGATTTCCATAAATACATCTAGACTTTCCAAAATTGAAAAATTTCCATAAATACTTCTAAATTTCCAAAATTAGAAAATTTCTAGAAATACATTATGACTATCGCAAAACCATTTTACGATTATGTGAAACACAACTGAGCTCACGATACCCTTTGTTAGGTTAAGATCACAAGGTGTGTGTTCGATCACGTTTCGTAAACATGAACACAGCGGAAGCAATAAAAATAATAAATCTATATTTATTACAACACACACAACACACGCATGCATATTACAACAAGTGTAGACATAACCGTAAATTTAAATTTGCAATAAAAGGAAATTTATCTACGTTATACCTTTCGTATGACGTGTAGCGGGAACGGCATCAACCGGAATGATCCTCGCTAGAATCGCTCTATCCATGCCGGTTCGGATGACTTCGCTAAGCCACGAGCTTCGTCTTCGTACGGGTTACTAGCCTCGTGTTGAAGACGACGTGATCGAGAGATGATCACGATCCGAATCCAAATTCGGATCCTAATACGAGTTCTCAAAACTCGCTTCTCCGGAGAGGTATTCGTCAACCAATTGACGAATCCTTCATCCTCCACCTCAGAGGATTACCGGAGATCGAATCCCCGGTAAGTTAGCCGCTATCGGAGCTCTAACCGTCGTCCAAACGACGCTCCGACGAGAGGAGAACAAGCTGTCCAGAAAACTGGACAGCTTTGGTGGAGGTGATAGGCGCCGGCCAACCAAGGGAGATAGAGTTCACCTTGATGCCAAACTTGAAGGAGATCACCGGAGCACTAACCGGCAGCAGCTCGACACCGGCGAGGGGGAAGGAAGCAGCATTCTGGATGCCGGTTGGAGCCTCAAGGTGGGCGGCGGCAAGGAGGAGGAGAGTTACCTCCGAATTTCTCCAAGGAGAGGTGGGAGGCAACTTAGGGTTGTGGATTAGGGCTTAAACCATCCCTTAAGCTCTCTTTTATAGAGAACTAATTCTCTTAATGGTTATTGGATCATAACCATTGGGTCCGTTAACCCGCTCCATTAAGATAAGTTAAAATAAACCAAACCATGATGGTTTATTTTAAGTTAAAACGAACCGAACCAACTTTTGGTTCATTCGTTTAAAATAAACCAAACCCTTTGGTTTATTCTCCTCCATTGGATTAGAACCAAACCATTTTGGTTCATCCATTACGTCTTCATAAGACTCGGCCCATCCACGCTTCCATTGATCAAACGATTTCATGCTCGCTTATGTTTGGTCCAACCAAACCTAGTTTCTCTGGCCGAGAATCCCATTCTCAAGCTCGCTTTTAAATCCTTTGGATTACACTGCAGCGTGACCAAATAGGTTCTCGGTTTATGTTGGCCGCCTATAATTAACCATTAATTATAGAACGATCATGAGTGGCACCTAGTAGTACATCATGATCCCCAATTAACCTAAAAGATCAACGGCTGATCCGTAACTATTTCTCAAAACCCTTCAAAGAGCTCGAATGAATTCGCGGCCCCATTCCTTCACTCATCTTATACCCACTTGGTTCAGACATGGTCTATTGTGTCACCCCACTAGGTCGACTACGCCACACCTAGCCCAAGTATCATTTCCTCGTCCCACGGATTCTAGTTACTCCACATGTATCAAGAGTACCTTACTCTAAACATGTAATGCTTTGCCAAAGACTTTAGTAACAATCCGACGAGGCCATGGGTATACATCTCCTCGCAAGGAGTGGTGAATCTTTATAGGCTATTCAAACACCTTCGATCACTCGACTTATACCCAATCATCCCGGGTCCACATCTCCTTAGAGATGTTTGCTTAAGATGTCAAAGCATAAGTCTCCATGATCAAGATGACTTGAATACCGCAAGTCAAAGGAACATCGCACTTAAGCCACAAGAAGAACTTCATCGACATATCTATATATGCAGAGAACCATATGAAGTCTTACTACTGGTCACTCCAATGAACTAGTTACCATAACTAGCATCCACGATTAACTCCGACATCACTATGTCTCCACCAAAGGAGAATCACCGCTTGATACACCAAGGAGTATACCTGCTAGTCTCGATGTAATTGATGGTGTCCAAATCCATCAATTCATCGACTAGGATAATTCCGATACATCACAATTACACATGTAGAGATACTCACTAGTTGTGATCCAATCACAAATTCTCTCAAGGCCGTGAATCAGACGTGAACATTCAGTAAATGAGTTTAAGATCCAATCAAATACATAAAACATGTATACTCAAATAGTGAATCTTCATTTATCATATAAATGGTTCATACATATGGCGATTGTCTTAGGACATCTCTCATATATTACTAACAACGCTCGGTCAAATGGGTCAGATTTTAGACCCTATAAACCGTTAATTCTAACAGGCTTTCCCCGCAACTGCATAGAAATTTCCATTTAAATCCCAGAAAATTTCTAAAAATTCCTGAAAATTTCATAGGGTATTCTCCCAATTATCTTACGTTTTATTTTATTTTATTTTATTATTAATATTTTTTTTTTCTGTGGTATTTTACATTGTATTATAAGTTTCATACAATGAATTATGTTTGTTATCTATGTTGACTTAGTATTTGAATCATTTTGAATGATTATATGTTTATGAAGTTTGATATGTGAATTACTTTATATTGTTAGATATGTTTGTTGTAAAAATTATAAAAATAGGTAAAAATAGTATGATTTATCATGGGTTTTTTTCTATTTTTCTAAATTTGCGATGAAAATAAAATTCATCGCAGATTTGGCTATGAAAAAATATTTTTGTTGTCGATTTGGCAACGAAAAAATATTTTCGTTGCAAAATCTTGAGCATCAATCGACTGCATCTTTCCACTAGTCGACTGATCTTGGACCAGTTAACTAAAAAATATTCTATGACCTGCTACAATTTTAGCAGTTGATTGGGCTCTTCCATCATTCGACTAATCGATTGCATCCTCTCAAAAGATTGAGTATCAGTCGACTGGCAAAACCCAACAATTGATTGATGGTCTAGATTTTGCAATAAAATTTTTTCCATCGCCGATTTAGCAATGAAAAGTATTTTTATTGTAAAATTTGGACCATCAGTCGACTGTTAATACTGTAGCAGGTCATATATTATTTTTTAGTTGGTTGGCCAGTCGACTAGTCCTGGAACAGTCGATTGCTGGAAAAATACAATAGATTGACTTTCCAGATTTTACAACGAAAACTAGATTCGTTGTAGACTTGCCGATGAAATTTGTTTTCGTCACAAAACTTTCTAAAATAGCTATGACGTAAATTTATCAATTTTTTATGAATAAATAAATTTTCATCGTGGATTTGGCGACAACAAATATTTTCGTCGCAAATATTTGTGATGAAAAATATATTCGTCACAAATATTCGTGACCAAAAATGATTTTCGTCACGGATTTAGCGATGAAAAATATATTTGTTGCAAATATTAATGACAAAAATATTTTTCATTGTGAATATTTACAACGAATATATCTTTAGTTGCAAATTTTTTCGCTAATTTGCAGTTAATTTTGCGACAAAATATTTATTCGTTGCAAAAATTACAACGAATTTGTATTTTTTTTTGTCGCAAAATTTTACGGTGACTTATTTGCAATGAAAATATTTTCATTGCAAATTTCGTTGCAAAAAAATTTTTCAACAAATTTTTATTCAAAATTCATTATAAATTTCATTGTAAATCGGAGCTTTTTTTTAGTGCGACACAAATGTAACTTAGAAAAGAAACGTACTTTACAAAATTATCCCCAATCGATTGTTCGGACTCATTATGCTCCAATTCTTTGGCCTTTAGTTGATCACTAGCTAGTTTCTACTTTGATGGACTCCGTCGTTTTTTTATCAATTTTATCATCATTAATTTATTTTTTATCATGCAAATGTTCTGAAACTGTATTATCCTATAAAATAGCTAAAGAGATTGAAATATGTAAGTATACTTTATATTAGTAAATCAAGATTTAAAAAAAAAAATACAATATCAACTGAATTTCATCTATATATGTTCTATTGCATTTTCTAGGAAAATATTTTCTTTTTTCCTTTTCTCATAATTTATTTTTATTCTTTCACCCCTACTTAAACTCTAACTAAGCATAGCAACACAAGAACAAAATATAGATCAATTTATAAGAATTTCCTTTTGAACCTCAGAAAATGCATGTGATGTAGTGTTTATCTGAAGGAGATGCTGATAAGTCTTTTAATTTTTTTTTTCCATGTGTATTAGTGCAACCAAGAAATGGAAATGAGGGGAAAATGACTGACAATCTTTTCGTAGCGATTCGTCCTGAAGAGAGTTCCCCTGCCGTTGTTTCATTTATAGCATGTATCATCTCTGTCTTGCTAACATATCCATCCTTTTTCTCGTCCAAGAACACAAAAGAATCGACTAACATCTCGAAACTTGTCTCCAGGTCAACCAACCCCATCTGGTATTTCTAGCAATTTAGTCATGGAAGAACGAAGTATAAAGTTCCATTCCAAACTAGACTTCTGGAAAGAAAAATATATGAGAAAACAGTCTAATATGAGAAACTAAACTAAATCGACAACGCATGTGAAATTTAGAATTGTTCATATAGCGTCTCATACTTTCATATTTATCAAATAACGCACTCAAATTCTAGCATCACAGTTGTATTGCAATCCCAACACCACCACAGTGATGGTGGAATTGTAAATTTCAACACCACAGTAGTAGTGTTGGGATTGCAACATCACTGTGGTGCTGAGAATTACAATTTCAGCACTACAGTAGTGTTGAAATTGTGTGGTGTTGGAATTTACAATTCCAGCACCACAGTAGTGGTGCTGGAATTGCAACACCACAGTGGTACTGGAATTATAAATTTGAGCACTTTAATAGTGTTGGAATTATAAATTTTAGTATCACAATAGTGTAGATCTGTTTGGCGGGAAGGATAAAAAGGAAATTAAATGCGTCATTTGATAAATATGAAAGTATGGAGTGTTATTTGGACAATTCTAAACTTTACATACGCTATTTGATAAATTGTCGAAACCAAATACTTGCAAAAATATCGGAGTATAAAAAATTCCAACCATTCTTTTCAAATTCAAGTATGATAAGCCACCTTCGTGATCCATCAACTAGTCTATAGTAGATATATATGATTAAGCCTGCTCCAAATTGTTCAAACTATTTGGACCTTGGTGCATGTTTCTTTGATGTCTATTTTGAAACATCACAGTTTACTTAACTGTATTGTTACAAAAGAATTTGATTCCATGAATTGGAGTTTTTAAATTAGGAGTTTCTGATTCAGCAATTTTTGTGTTTATTGGTGTAAAAGGTAATTCGTTCGTCTTTAATATTTCCGTCAATTGGTCTCATAAATAGTAAAAAAAGATAAACCACATAGAGCATATTATCTAATCCAGAACTAGCACTCCAAAAGGGAAGACACCCGAAAGAATTGCAATCTTCGAAGATTGACTCTTGCTTATTAGTATAATTTTACTGTCGCACTAGTCATAAGACCCTCTTGTGACGACAACAAATTTTATGCTTATACAAGTATAGATGCATGCCATAGATGTGTGTGACATGTAAATTCATCTTGGCAGTTTGGAAAATGGAACGAGCTTGGTGGACAGCGACGGAAGGAGGCTGGCATAAAGCAATGAAAGAGGGGCGACGGATGTATAAAATCGTAGTAGAAAGAGAAACAGAACGAGATTGGCGGGTAGCTATCGAAGGAGGCCAACGGACGCCAACGACAAGAGGGCGATGGGTGCGTGAAATCGCACCGGAAAGGGAGACGGAATAAGGCCGATGGACAACGACGAAAGGAGGCCGACAGACGATGATGGAATTGAAGGAGGCCGACGTGTGCATGAAATTGCGACGAAAAGGCAGACAGAATAACGCCGACGAACAGTAAAGAAAGGAGGCCAATATATATATATATATGTATATATATATATTAACAAAGATTTGTAACAGTGCACAAAATATATGTTTTTGTTATTTAATATTAACAACGGTCTGCACTGTTAAAATAGTATTTGACATTATATTATTTTTACACATTATTATTTCTAAAAATATAATACTATTTACAACATATTTGATTAAATGCATCGTAAAAATTATTATTAACAGCACTGTTGATGACATATTAAGGAAAGTTAAATTTATTGTAATAGTTAAATTTATTATAATGCATATCTTTTGATTCAATTCTTATTTGGATCTCTTGAAAATAAAAAAAAATTGAATATCTTAATCCTTGTCGCAATATCTTAATCCTAAACCTGCATTTAGTTTCTATAGTACGAAGATAATCTTGATGTTTTAGGAGGATGAGTTTTGATGATTAAAATTACGATACATCGTACTTGCATTTTGAGTTTTAACGCTTAATATTAGAGAGTTATCATTTAGTAACTAAATAAATGACATAAAATTAAGAACTTAAGACTAAAAATAACTTTAATAATGAGTCATTATTAATAAAATATCTCTCGTCCATCCACATAAAATAATAATTGATATTTAAGTCTTTTGCCTATAAATAAAAATATAATAACGAAGGTATCTTCCCGAAGAGGGGTGTTAAATACTGAAAAATTTAAAATATTAAATTAAATGGCCAAAGAGTTAAGGAAAATAATCCTGAAAATTTTTCAGGATTTTTAGGAATTTTTCCGGAATTTTTTCTGGATTTAAACGGAGGTCGTACGAGATAATTACGGAGATAGGGAAAACAGGCTTTTAAATGGCCTGTTTAGATGAGTAAATAGGATAAATTATAAGTCTAGTTTTTTTTTATTTATCTTTTTCTATTTTTCCCGCCGCGACCTTTTTCTTCGGCAGTTCCACCCGCATCGTTCCTTAACGCAGTCGATGTCATCCCTTCTTCTCCACCGGCGACCTCTTCTCCGCCGACGACGAGGCCGCCACCACCCACAAAGATCGCCCGCTCGCATCTCGCCGATTCTCTGCGCCTCTGTCGACGATGTGACGTCGGCAGACGGCTCTCGCCGTTCTCCTCTTCCTCGCCGACCACAGCCGTGTGCGTCGGCAGCCGCGGCAACAGGATCATGTCGGCCTTCTCTGCCCTAGACGACGAACACCGGCCTCCGCGTCCACAGGATCGCCGCCGGTCTCCTCGAGGCACCCCTCTTTCTTCACAGCAGTCGACGCCTCCTCCTCTGCCCTTCTGGCCGGTGGTCGCCGGAGTAGGTAATAGTTGTTCCTTTTCCTATCTTGGACATGCTGAGTTAGGATTTTGTGTTTCGGTCGGTGTTGTGTTCGATTAGGGTAAATTTGTGGGTGAATTAGCTATGAGGTTCCGTTTAGGGATTGGCTGTGGAATTTCCTCATCCTAACTTGGATCTATGGTTTAGGCAGTGAGTGCCCTGGAGCATAGGTTGCTCCGGTGTACAGGGGATCGGGATATGTTAGGTCGGTGGAGACCCAAGTGACGGTAAGCTGTGGTTTACCCTTCTTGGGTTCATTTGTGATTGTTGTACTTTGTGGTTGTGGGTAGTGTTGTCGGCTGTGAATTTAGGAAATTGAGTTGGGGATTCGATTTGGGGGAAAGAAATGGCTGCCAGTGGGATCTTAGGGCTGGTAAGTATGATTTTGGTGTTTGAGGTGGCTGTGATTGGAGTTGTTGTGGGTTGAGAGGGATGTAAGAGCCTATTTGGGGGATATCGACTGTGCACGGCTAGGTGTTTGGAAGTTTGGTAGGTTGTGGGTCTTGGTTGTGAGTTTTGTTATGCAGTTGGTTGGCTGTGAAGGGTTGTAAATGGATTGTGGGTGCCCAGTTGTGGGATCCAAGTGTTGGATCGAGTTTGAGGTAAAGTTTGATTGAGCTGTGTATGTCACCTAGGGTTAAGTTAGATTCATATTTATGATTGGTTCAGTAATTATGTATGGAGGATGGATTAGGTTGAAGAGGATAATTAAATCAATCTAGTGGATCGGATATGAGGTCGATGTAGGATTCGATTCGATCATTTGTCGTGTGTTTGGATTTGATGGATTTATTTTGGGTTAATTGGTTAGGGAAGGAATCGATTAAGTATTCGATTTGTCGGTAAATGTTATTTTGTGCTTAACAATAGTTATGCATTATGCAGGTTTCGGTCACGAGGCAGGTCCCAGGTCGTGACGATCTGGTTCTGTTTGCGGATATTTTTATCAGGCGGGTATTTTGACTTATCTTTTAGATATAGTCATTGTTGATATGCTAGTTAGGATAGCATGCAATAATTTTCATGTTTATATGCCTAATATATTGTTGGTGCCTACTTGATACATGCATGTGATAGGTTATGATTATATCTTCCCTGTTTTATTTGGATCATAGTTACTTGGATTATGGATATGTATATATTGATTGTACATATTATTCGGATAGATACTTTGAGTAGGATTTACATGCTTTAGTATCATGCACCATTTTTGCATGATTGCATCTTGTGAGAGGGTTCCTTTATAGTTGAGCCCACGATTACATGACACCGCCACTCATGGGTTAGTGGTACATCGAGGGTGTGTGTGCTGTTCGTGCCAGTTGCCAGATGCTCATGGGTAGCGATGAGGCAGTGTGGTAGCGAGCAGGGATCCCTCCTTTGGTCTATGACACCAGGAGATGAGAGCTTAGCTCCCCCACTCTGTTTGGGGTAGGAGGATAGGTGTACTCCGACAACATCCTGTCCACTCAGTCACTCAAGAGCAGCTATGGTAGAGTGCACAGTTGTCATAGCCCTACCATAGCTGCTCCATCGCGTGTGAGGCGGCTGACTGACGTCAGGGGTGACCATGTCATTGGCACGACATGCATTTTGCATGGATAGCATTTGTATTGTGTTTGCTGCATATTTATTTCTGCTTTGGATGTGCATATGATTGTCATGCATACAGGATACATATTTATATATATGGTGAGGACTTTATTACTTCTAGTCAGGCACATGCTCCTATATCAGGGTATGAGATTCAGGTTAGTACAATCCTGTTGTACTTATTTCTTGCATACCCTATATGTGAGACTGTACTGGCATGATTTTTATTGTTAGCTATATCTTACTTGCATATCGACTATACCCGCTGAGTTCTTTGAACTGACCCCGTTGATTTATATCTATTTCAGGATGAAACTGTCAGGAGAGTCCAACTGTCAAACCCCACTCGTCGTGAAAGATTTTATTTGTTATTTGTGCCTATGGTTTAGATATTTTGATTAGAGGACATGTTTAGGATTGGAGTTAGATATTTGTACTCGTAGATTTTTGGTGTCCTTATGGACCTTATTCGGATTTTGTTTGGATTGGTTTTGGTTGAGTATTCCTGCCCATATAGCAGAAGGGGTAAGTCTAGTTGTGATAGATGTTACCTATCTATTTTGGTTGATGGCTAGAGGCCTATTTTATTATCTGCACGTGTGTTTGGATTCCGGTCATGTTGACCGATGTATAGTGGTCGTGTAGGCCTTGTATGAAAATTGGTATTGTCACCCGTACAGGGGAGATGCTGCCGGATTTTTGTCTAGCGGGAACTCCATCGGGGTGTGACAATTTATTTGTTATCAGAGCCAGGTTTTCGAGTTCCTAGGGGTTTTTGGATTTTTCGGAGTTCGCCACGTTTGGCAGGTTTTGCGAGGCAATCTGGAAATTTTGGATTGGTATGGATTTCTGACGGTTTTTATGTTTCGGAAATTCGAGGATTTTTGACGAGGTTAATATGGGGTTTTGGCGACGACGGGACCTCTCCTGCGGAAAAATAGGTATGATGATTAATTTTATATGTTATTACTTCTAGTAATATCTGTTTTAATAACATATGTAATAATTTAACAGATATGAGACGAGGTGGGCGTGCACCTGCACCGAGACGTGGTGCAGGGTAACCATGCAAGAGGACAGTGAGATCTCTGGCTAAGGAGTTGCCAGAAGGGTCTATAGAGTTTTGACTCATGTGCAAACTCGTAGTAGGGGTCGCCCACCAAGGTGACCAACCGGAGTTGTCGTAGTGTTTATACTCCTGGTTAGATTGACTATGTGTTTAGTGGATAACAGGAAATAACATTTAGTGTATTGGTCACTATTGGTAATCGTGGATGGAGTTGACCACGTGAACAATCTGTTCAGTTTGTGAGTCTTGAACCTGTGTCGAAACGATGAATTTCCTTTGAGAGCTGACTGATACCGAATCAGAAAGCAGGGGTCAAGTCGCCACATTGGTTGTGGAAATCAAGGACTACAGTGTTAGGGATTTTCACTAATTATGCTAAGCAGATTATTACCCTGGTGGGTAATGGCCAGGGTAATGGACAAGGAATGTATACTATTGTTGATCCAGACAATGGAGGTTTAAGTTACGAAGTTCCATAGGGATTTTGATCCTTAAGCGGCTTGAGCTTAGATCGATAACGTTGAAGGTACTGTCAAGTACCTAACTTGTATTTATATACGGAGAGTGGAGTTAGTTTCTTACTATTGCAATGATCAAGTTATTACTTGGTGGAATATTATTTCCGGACAAGGTGTTTCAGTTGATCCTTCTAAAATTCAATGTATTTTGGATTGGTGGGTTCCAAAGAATGTTAAAGAAGAGGTTTTTTTGGGTTTGATGGGTTACTACAAGAAGTTTGTAGAAAATTATAGTTAAATAGCTAAGCCCTTGATAAAGTTAACTAAGAAGGATAATTTCACGAGGGATCACCTTCTTTAGAGTCTTTCTTGGAACTTAAGAAATTTTTGACCACTCCCCTAGTTCTTGTTCTTCTTGTTTTTTTTCAAGGCCTTTTGAGATTGAGTGTGATACCTCTAGAAGAGGAATTAGCATTGTACTAATGCAGAATAGAAGACCAATAGCTTACTTTAGTAAAGCTTTATCAGAAGGGAATTTGTCAAAATCTACATATGAAAAGGAATTGATGGCTTTGGTTTTATCTGTGCAGCATTGTCGTTCCTACCTTCTTGGGCGACCTTTTATAGTGTACACTGCTAAAAAACAAAAAAAAAAAAACCTTAAGCTTTTATTGCAACAGCGGATCACGACCAAAGGTCAACAATGTTGGATGGCCAAGCTATTGGGTTACCAATTTGAAGTCATTTACAAATCAGGTTTGGAAAATAAATCTTCTGATTCATTATCTAGAATACATGAAGAAGATGAATGTTGTACTTTGGTGTCTTACCCTACCTAGGAGGATAGTGCAAATTTTATTGAAGAAAAGCCAAACAGGACCCTCAACTGCAGAAAATTATGATTGATTTGTCCAACAAGCCATATTATCATCCAGGATTTGGGCTGCAACAAGGAGTTATTATCAGAAAAGAGTATAGACTTTGGCTGGTGCAGGAGTTTTCTTTGTCAAATTTGAGTGTTTTTTTTGTTGTTAACCCTAATAAGATTTTGTGTGTTTCTCTATTATTATTATTATTTTTTTAACCCCAAACATTGGTCTGCCTTGCCGGATGTAAAAAGGGTTGTATGCTTAGAAGGAATGCCAAAGATGTCAAATAGGGTTAATGATTTGGAAGAGAGGATGACAACACAAGGAAATATGTAAGAAATGAGAGGAATTATGCAATAACTAATGATTGAAATACAACATGGTTTTCTTTTACAAGAGATCTAACAATAATTAGGAACTCGGGTTGAAGCAACAACATTGAAGGGAGCAACTACTTCTAATGATTAGTCATCTCAATCTGAGTCTAAGGAATAACAAGGTGATCAATTGGAAGGGTATAGCATGTCTGATAAGGAAGTAAAATTACCAATGTTTGATGGTTGGGATCCAATAGCGTGGATTACCAGGATTGAGATTTATTTCAAAGTCTAATACTTCTTCTGATGAAGGTAAGGTCAAGTTGACAATGTAAATATAGAAGACACCACTTTTCATTGGTTTAATTTTCTTAAGGAGACTGAAGTTAATCTAACATGGGACAAACTTAAACGTGCTCTCATAGCACGTTATGGAAGGAAGGCGTAGATATGAGAATCATTTTAAAGAATTGGTAGCATTAAAACAAACCAGTAATGTGGAAGAATTTATTGAAGCCTTTTTGCCGATTTCTTCACAAGTTCCACGTCTTCTAGAAGAGCAATATCTTGACTATTTCATGAGTGGATTACAACCTTATATCAAAAGAAGAGTACGAACATTGAATCCACTGTCTAGAGGGCAGTTAATGCGTATGACAAAGGATGTTGAAGAAGAATGGCTTAAGAAAGGAGTGACCCCACAAAAGACATTAGGAAAGGAGAGGTTATGGAGCAATTTCAGTCAAGGAAGTGCTAGTCTAGACAATTTTCAATCTGTACAGGGCCTAATTCAATTAAGAAGAAACTAAGTCAGTCTTTCCAAATGGACAGAACCAGTACAACAATAGGATAGGGTTCTAATAAAATTCGTGACTCTAAGGAAGTTAGTAACACATGTTTTACGTCAAAAAAAAAGAGATTGGGAATTAAATTTGGGGATGAGCATAAAATGTTTACTAAAGGAAACTGAGTTGTCCATTTTCTTGGGAGCTTTTGAGTTGAAAAGGAGGGATAGAAGTAATTTTGGGAGTTTCTTGGTTGAAAACATTGGGAAAAATTATAATTGATTGGAAGGAAATGATGATGCAGTTCCATCATGGAGATCTTGTGGTCACCTTACAAGTTGGAGACAAATAAGACGAGTAATCAAATAGGGGGTAGAATCTTGCTCTTTGTATTGGCTTTTGAAAGGGCACTCCCTTAGTATTGATGGGATATTTATTTGTCCCAGTATTTTATTTCTTGAGAAGCTCTGGAACTCATTGTTCAAAGAGAGATGAACCTTTGAGGTTATACATCGATTATCGATGATGGAATACGGTAGTGTTAGAAGGAAATGAATATCCTTCATGGTGGATCGAGGATCTATTTAGATCAACTATAGGACACCTGTGTATACTCTAGGATTGATTTATGATTGGTGTGTTGATATTGTAGTGACAGGGTGTCATATAATTATCAAAATCGTAGGGATGATTGATATATCATCAACCTAGAGTAAAGAGGATGCAGGTGTATAGTGATGACAATTTCATATTTGGTATGAATTGTATGAGCTTTTGGATTATCTTATTAGACTTATAACGACGTAGTCGTCCAGGGATTTAGGAAATCGTGTATTCTGGACACAATTGGATCATTTGTGATGGTGGCAGTTGGAGTTGAGCACTGGGCCACCGTAGATAATGGTTTTCTGGTATTGATTTGATTATTACCATAGATATGGATAGGATGCTCTAGCGGTATTACATCGCTGACTGGTTGGATCAGGAAGGTGATGAAATTTACTTGGTTTAAAGCTTGTGAAACTAGTTTCACAGCTCTGACGATGGTTAACTTTTACATAGTGTGTCAACTAGTAAAGGTGGAATATTAATAATCAGCAAGGTTCTATACCGAGATGGAAGTGATAGCCTAGTATGATGGACAGTGTTGGGAGATTATTTGGAATTCGAAAAGGACTTAGTATGATTAGCTAAGTCCGCTCATTTTTGTCTGATCCATACGATGAGTTTGTTGGATCGCTGGATAGGTTATACTGTGGAGATTTCCAGTTCATGGAGTATCTGTGAGTATCGTATGCGATAGCGATTCAGGATTTACCTTAGGATTATGGTAAAGTCTTTAACAGGTCATGGATATCGAGCTCCACTTGGGTACAGTTAGGTACTTATGATAGGTGGTTAATATGAAGATATTATTCATACTATGGAAGGGTTGCTAGAAGCAGGTGTGATTTGATTTTTAAGGGATATCAGTAACCCCACTTAGTCACTTGAGGTGTGACTTGTCTTCAGATGCTTGAGATGATTGTTGTGACATCTCGTACTAATATACGAGTAGAAAATTTGGGGACCAAATGTTTATTAGTGGGGGAGAATGTTAAATACTGAAAAAATTTAAAATATTAAATTAAATGGCCAAAGAGTTAAGGAAAATAATCCTGGAAATTTTTCGGGATTTTTAGGAATTTTTCTGGATTTAAACGGAGGTCGTACGAGATAATTACGGGGATAGGGAAAACATGCTTTTAAAGGGCCTGTTTAGATGAGTAAATAGGATAAATTATAAGTCTAGTTTTTTTTATTTATCTTTTTCTATTTTTCCCCGCCGCGACCTTTTTCTTCAGCAGTCCCACCCGCGCCGTTCCTTAACGCACTCGACGCCATCCCTTCTTCTCCGCGCGGCGACCTCTTCTCCGCCGACGAGTGCCGCCACCACAAAGATCGTCGCGTCGCATCTCTCCGCGGTTTCTCTGCGCCCTCGTATTCGCAGCTGCGTGAGCGACTCTCGCCGTTCTCCTCTTCCTCGTCGACCACAGCGATGCGCGCCGACAGCCACGGCAACAGGATCACGTCGGCCTTCTCTGCCCTATACGACGAACACTGGCCTCCACAGCCACAGGATCGCCGTCGGTCTCCTCGAGGCACCCCTCTTTCTTTGCAGCAGTCGATGCCTCCTCCTCTGCCCTTCTGGCCGGTGGTCGCCGGAGTAGGTAATAGTTGTTCCTTTTCCTATCTTGGACGACAGTGAGTTAGGGATTTTGTGTTTTGGCCGGTTGTGTTCGGTGTGGGCAGGCTGTGAGGTCGATTAGGGGGCTGTTAAATTGGGGATTTGGGTGAGTTAGCTATGAGGTTCCGTTTAGGGATTGGCTGTGAAATTTCCTCATCCTAACTTGGATCTATGGTTTAGGCAGTGAGTGCCCTGGAGCTTAGGTTGCTCCGGTGTACAGGGGATCGGGATATGTTAGGTCGGTGGAGACCCAAGTGATGGTAAGCTGTGGTTTACCCTTCTTTGGTTCATTTGTGATTGTTGTACTTTGTGGCTGTGGGTGGTGTTGTCGGCTGTGAATTTAGGAAATTGAGTTGGGGATTCGATTTGGGGGAAAGAAATGGCTGCCATTGGGATCCTAGGGCTGGTAAGCATGATTTTGGTGTTTGAGGCGGCTGTGATTAGAGTTGTTGTGGGTTGAGAGGGATGTAAGAGTCTATTTGGGGGATATCGGCTGTGCACGGCTAGGTGTTTGGAAGTTTGGTAGGTTGTGGGTCTTGGTTGTGAGTTTTGTTATGCAGTTGGTTGGCTGTGAAGGGTTGTAAATGGATTGTGGGTGCCAAGTTGTGGGATCCAAGTGTTGGATCGAGTTTGAGGTAAGGTTTGATTGAGCTGTGTATGTCACCTAGGGTTAAGTTGGATTCATATTTATGATCGGTTCTATAATTATGTATGGAGGATGGATTAGGTTGAAGAGGATAATTAAATCAATCTAGTGGATTGGATATGAGGTCGATGTAGGATTCGATTCGATCATTTGTCGTGTGCTTGGATTTGATGGATTTACTTTGGGTTAATTGGTTAGGGAAGGAATCGATTAAGTATTCGATTTGTCGGTAAATGTTATTTTGTGCTTAACAATAGTTATGCATTATGCAGGTTTCGGTCACGAGGCAGGTCCTAGGTCATGACGATTTGATTCTGTTTGCGGATATTTTTATCAGGTGGGTATTTTGACTTATCTTTTAGATATAGTCATTGTTGATATGCTAGTTAGGATAGCATGCAATAATTTTCATATTTATATGCCTAGTATATTGTTGGTGCCTACTTGATACATGCATGTGATAGGTTATGATTATATCTTCCCTGTTTTATTTGGATCATAGTTACTTGGATTATGGATATGTACATATTGATTGTACATATTATTCGGATAGGTACTTTGAGTAGGATTTACATGCTTTAGTATCATGCACCATTTTTGCATGATTGCATGCTGGCTGGACGGGGTTCCTTTATAGTTGAGCCCGCAGCCAGTTACATGGCCTGCACACACTGCCACTCATGGGTTAGTGGTACATTAGGAGGGTGTGTGCAGTTGCTCTGTCAGGCTCCGTTGGTCCGCTCATGGGTAGCGATGAGGCAACGTGGTAGCGGGCAGGGATACCTCCTCTGGTCTATGACATCGGGAGATGAGAGCTTAGCTCCCCCACTCTGTTTGGGGCAGAAGGATAGGTGTACTCCGACAGCATCCTGTCCACTCGGTCACTCAGGAGCAGTGATGGCAGAGTGCACAGTTGTCATAGCCCTACCCATTCGGCTTCACCATCGCGTGTGAGGCGGCTGACTGGCCTCAGGGGTGACCATGTCATTGGCACGACATGCATTTTGCATGGATAGCATTTGTATTGTGTTTGTTGCATATTTATTGCTGCCTTGGATGTGCATATGATTGTCATGCATACAGGATACATATTTATATATATGGTGAGGACTTTATTGTTGGTGCAATCGACCCAGGTCACGATTGACCAGGACTCGAGTTTGACTCGAGTGATGTTTTGATGTTTGACAAAGTGTTTGACATTGATGTTTGACATTGATGTCGGTTAATATGTTTTGGAGAGATTGTTTATACAATCGACCCAGGTTATAATTGACCAGACTCGAGTTTGTCTCGAGGGAGACTTTGGTGGTTGACTAGGGTTGACCATGTGTTTATGGGAAAGTCCAAGTCATGGGTACTTGGCATGGAAAGTCCAAGTGGGACACTTGGCATTTGGGAAAGTCCAAGTCTTGAGTACTTGGCATGGGAATTCCAAGCATGGGTCTTGGCAAATGAGAAGTCCAAGCATGGGTCTTGGCAAATGGAAAGTCCAAGCATGGTCTTGGCATGGAAAGTCCAACATGGGTTGGCAAGGGAAAGTCCAAGCTTGAGTCTTGGTATTTGGGAAGTCCAAGGGATTTGATATTGGCGGCATAAAGTCCAAGCGGAGTCTTGGCAGCGTAAGTCCAATGTGCCTTGGCGGTGTAGACACCGTTAGCATGACATAGCCGATGGAAGCACCTGGAAGCTAGCGCGATGGATGAACAAGTCATGGATGACTTGGAGGGATCTGAGAGGCGTGAGGCTGATGGAGGTGGTTAGAAGGCTTAGGTCTAGGCTAAGGGTGGTCTAGCAAGTATGGGGGCACCATACTTGGGTTAAAACCTCATTCTTGAGGTTGGCAGTCGACTGGCATTATGGCCGGTTCGACTGCCGGAAGTCGACTCGAGTTCGACTGTCGTTTGAGAGCTTTAGAACTCGGCAATGACCGCTCATGGGATCGGGCCGATCGGTAGTCGACGGCCGATCGATCGCTAAGGGATGGCAATGAGCCGATCGAGTTGCGAGCATTAGCGCCCGTAGCCGACCGGGCCCAATGTTGGCGAGAGTCCCGCTGAACTTGTCCAACGTGGATTGAGCCGTTGTCTCACATCTACATTGTTGGCAGTCGACTGGTGATTTATGGCAGTCGACTGCCAGGCGGAAATCCAGCCCGATGCGAGATAAAAGGAAGTTGTTCGTGGAGATTGCGGCATCAGTTCTTGGGGAGCTTTCTTGAGGCGATTTGCAGGTGCATTTCAGGGCCCTTCAACCTCATCCAAGCAACCAACAAGCAAAGCGCTCAAACCCTAGTTTTGTAAAGTGTTCTTTACATTTCCTTTGTATTTGCTTGTATTTCTTTAGATTATTGTTGTAATCTTGTGTACGAGGTTTCTCCACCTCCGACTTGTTGTCGAGAAGGAGTTTTATTGATTAGTGATTGCATTGGCATCGCTAGAGCTCGTTAGAGCTCAATCCGTGGAGTAGGAACCGTGTGGTTCCGAACCACGTTATATGATCGTGTTGTGATTGTGTGTCTTGTTATATTTATTTGTTATTACTATTCCGCTGTGCTAACAAGATTGTAGACGATCGAACGCGAAAGAATTTCATCTACGTACGGTATCACGCTATTCACCCCCCCTCTAGCGGGCGTCAGATCCCCAACATTTATTACTTCTAGTCAGGCACATGCTCCTATATCAAGGTAGGAGATTCAGGTTAGTACAGTCCTGTTGTACTTATTTCTTGCATACCCTATATGTGAGATTGTACTGGCATGATTTTTATTGTTAGCTATATCTTACTTGTATATCGACTATACCCGCTGAGTTCTTTGAACTGACCCCGTTGATTTATATCTATTTCAGGATGAAGCTGTCGGGAGAGTCCAGCTGCCAAATCCCACTTGTTGTGAAAGATTTTATTTGTTATTTGTGCCTATGGTTTAGATATTTTGATTAGAGGACATGTTTAGGATTGGAGTTGGATATTTGTACTCGTGGATTTTTGGCGTCCTTATGGACCTTATTCGGATTTCGTTTGGATTGGTTTTGGTTGAGTATTCCTGCCCAGATGGCAGAAGGGGTAAGTCTAGTTGTGATAGATGTTACCTATCTATTTTGGTTGATGGTCAGAGGCCTATTTTATTATCTGCATGTGTGTTTGGATTCCGGTCGTGTTGACCGATGTATAGTGGTCGTGTAGGCCTTGTATGAAAATTGGTATTGTCACCCGTACAGGGGAGATGCTGCCGGATTTTTGTCTGGCGGAGACTCCATCGAGGCATGACAAGGGGAGAGGAACTAAAGAATACAAAATAATAATTGTGCTGTCATGACATTATTATATCATCAACCTCGATCAAGTATATAAAAATTTTAAATTTTAAAAACATCATTGATTGATGTATCTGCATATTTTATATCAATTGTTATTTAAATTTGTGGTTGATGATGCTGCTATTTTTTTCCGCGAGCGAAACTAAAGAACCCGTGCGTAAAGACATTGTCCGAACCAAAGAGTTGGTTCGACAGAGAGGGTTTGAGAAAACTGGTTCGATCACATAGGTCTGGATGAAAATGACTCAGGGAGGCGGTTCAAGGGAATTGGCTCGGCCGAGCGGATTTGGAGATTGACTCGGTACGGAGAATAAAGGAATCGTCTCGGCAGAACGGGCCTGGAGATTGGTTCTGTACGGGGAGGATAGGAGTTGGTTTGGGTTATTATAAGAAGTCTAAGAGCTATGCTACACTTAAGCAGTAGGTCTAGGTTGGCTCTAGTAAGGGCAAGCGGGTGAAAGGGATTTGTTATACAATAGATTAGGACCCCTCTTAATATTCGAAGGAGCCTCTACTCCCCATTTCTATAACAGAATGATTCTCCAGATAAGCAAGGTGGCCACGTGTACTGTGATAAAGGAGGTTCGTTATGCGACAGCTGGCCAGAGGAAGATAAAAAGGTAGAGGAAAGGCAAGAAGGGGAGATCCACAACTTCCAACAGCGAGAGACGAAGACACACTTGAAGGGGAGAGTGACCTCATCGCCGGGGGAGGAAGGAAGAAGGAGACGAGGAGAGTAGCGAGTTCTATTCTTTCAAGATCTGTGTATTGAGCTAACTGTAAGAGGTTTTTTCCCTCCGCCTTCGGAAGCTTTTTCTGCGAAGGAGGAAGTTCATAGTGAAAGTGCTTTGGCACCGTAGCTCGTGGGAGAGCTCACCCCCATGGAGTAGGAATCCTCATTCCGAACCACATTAAATCCTATGTCTCTGCTCTTTGCTTTGGTGGTGCATGTTTTTCTTTTTCGTATTTTATTACTGTTGCGGCCGGAGAAAACCCAAAGCTTCCCACACGCACCTTGGCATCGCACGGAGGCTAGAAAATCCATCTACGACTGCATCAGTTGGCACCGTCTATGGGAACTACTGAGCGGAGGAGAATCCCATTACATTGCTACCATCACAGCTAAGGGCCATGGTGGACACAACTGTGGCTGAAGCCCTAGCCAAAGATAGGAGAAGGACGGGATACCTACATCCTCATTCCGATGAACCTTCTCCTCGAGGACAGCAATAGGAGATGCCCCCTCCGCTTTGCACAACTACAAACGTCGAAGCATTGCCTAGGGATGGGCTAGGGGGAAGAGTACATCAGACTAATATACCGGTGACCCAGATCCGGTGAGAAGAACAGGGCGAGAGCCAATCAACTAGGGCTCCAGAGATCTACGAGCCCAGTCCTTTCACCATCGACATTCTTTTTGAACCACCACCTTCATATTTTAGAAATCCCCAGGTGGGTAAATACGATGGCACGACTGATCCTGAAGAACACTTGTCGGAATTTGCAGGAGTCGCCTCGCTTCACTGCTATTCTGACGCTCTCAAATGTCGGGTCTTCCATACCACCTTAACCGGCTCAGCGCAGAAATGGTTCAACACCCTCCCCCCAGGGTCTATTACTTGTTTCACCGATTTTCAAGGGGTGTTCCGCCAGGAGTTCGCCAGCTGCAAGACATACAAGCACAACGCCTCCATCCTGCTGCACATTAGGCAGGAACCCTCAGAATCACTCAAAGGGTACCTTCATCGATTCACTTCTACTGCTAGGAATATCCCCTCAGCAAAGTCAGACGCATTGAGGGTGGTCATCCCACATGGGCTAAGAGAGGGGCCTTTTCTTAGTTCCCTATTAAGAAAATCAGCAGCTAGCTACGAAGAATTGCTAAGCCGCGCAGAGAAATACATCAATGAAGAAGGACTAAAGGTTCGGCGGGCCGAACAGACATTTGCAATGGCCTCCATGGAAAGAAGTCGCTCGGCCGCTCCCTGAGCCCCTCCACGGAGAGAATACGTGTGGCCTTTCATACCAAAGGCTCCCAGGGCCCGATTATTGATGCAGGGAGCTCGCCCCACCCCTCCTCTGTTGGGTTTCCGGCACCGCGGCGTGTGTGTGTTCGATCACGTTTCGTAAACATGAACACAGCGGAAGTAATAAAAATAATAAATCTACATTTATTACAACACAAACAACACACGCATGCATAGTACAACAAGTGTAGACATCCCCGGTAAGTTAGCCGCTGTCGGAGCTCTAACCGTCGTCCAAACGACGCTCCGACGAGAGGAGAAGAAGCTGTCCAGAAAACTGGACAGCTTGGTGGAGGAGTAGGCGCCGGCCAAAACAAGGAAGCCAAGTGCTCACCTTTTCACCGAGGCCTAGGAAGATCACCGGAGGGTCGCCGGAGGGTTCACCGGCTGAAGCTTGGACGCCGGCAAGGAGATGGACGGCGGCACAACAAGCTGGGCGGCACACCTAGGGTTGGCGCCGAAATCTCCAAGGATGAGGTGGGCGGCAACCTTAGGGCAAGGGTTTTGGATTAGGGCTTAATTATCCCTTAAGCCCTCTTTTATAGAGAACTACTTCTCTTAATGGTTATTGGATCATAACCATTAGGCCCGTTAACCCGCTCCATTAAGATAAGTTAAAATAAACCAAACCATAATGGTTTATTTTAAGTTAAAATGAACCGAACCAACTTTTGGTTCATTCGTTTAAAATAAACCAAACCCTTTGGTTTATTCTCTTCCATTGGATTAGAACCAAACCATTTTGGTTCATCCATTACGTCTTCATAAGACTCGGCCCATCCACGCTTCCATTGCGACTGAAACGATTTCATGCTCGCTTTATGTTTGGTCCCACCAAACCTAGTTTCTCTCGGTCTGAGAATCCCATTCTCAAGCTCGTTTTAAATCCTTTGGATTACGCTCGTTGTGCGTGTGACCAAATAGGTTCTCGGTTTATGTTGGACGTCTATAATTAACCATTAATTATAGAACGATCATGAGTGACACCTAGTAGTACATCATGATCCCCAATTAACCGAAAAGATCAACGGTTGATCCAGAACTATTTCTGAAACCCTTCAGCAGCTCGAATGATTCGTGCCCCATTCCCTTCACTCATCTTATACCCACTTGGTTTAGGACATGGTCTATAGTGTCAGTCCCCACTAGGCTGACTACGTCACACCTAGCCCAAGTATCATTTCCTCGTCCTACGGATTCTAGTTGCTCCACATGTATCGAAGAGTACCTTACTCTAAACATGTAATGCTTTGGCCAAAGACTTTAGTAACAATCCGACGAGAGGCCATGGGTATACATCTCCTCGCAAGGTGTGGTGAATCCTTTATAGGCTATTCAAACACCTTCGATCACTTCGACTTACACCCAATCATCCCGGGCTAGGTGTGACGTAGTCAGCCTAGTGGGGACTGACACAATAGACCATGTCCTGAACCAAGTGGGTATAAGATGAGTGAAGGGAATGGGGCACGATTCATTCGAGCTACTGAAGGGTTTCAGAAATAGTTCTGGATCAACCGTTGATCTTTTCGGTTAATTGGGGATCATGATGTACTACTAGGTGCCACTCATGATCGTTCTATAATTAATGGTTAATTATAGACGACCAACATAAACCGAGAACCTATTTAGTCACACGCACAACGAGTGTAATCCAAAGGATTTAAAACGAGCTTGAGAATGGGATTCTCAGACCGAGAGAAACTATGTTTGGTTGGACCAAACATAAAGCGAGCATGAAATTGTTTCAGTCGCAATGGAAGCGTGGATGGGCCGTGTCTTATGAAGACATAATGGATGGACCAAAATGGTTTGGTTCTAATCCAATGGATGAGAATAAACCAAAGGGTTTGGTTTATTTTAAGCGAATGAACCAAAAGTTGGTTGTTCGTTTTAACTTAAAATAAACCATCATGGTTTGGTTTATTTTAACTTATCTTAATGGAGCGGGTTAACGGGCTTTATGGATATGATCCATTAACCATTAAGAGAATTAGTTCTCTATAAAATAGGGCTTAAACCCTAACCCTAAAGCTAATAAAGTTTTGGCCGCCCAACCCTAGCCTCCTTTTGTTGTTGCCGCCCAACATGGTGTTGCCGCCAACTTCATGGAGCTGCTGCCACCTCCTTGCCGCCGGCATCCAAGCTTCCGCCGGCGATGCTCCGGCGACCCTCCGGTGATCTCTTGTGGGTTCGGTGATAAGGTGAGCTCCACATCTCCTTTGGCCGGCCTCTATTCCTCCACCAAAAGCTGTCCAGTTTTTCTGGACAGCTTGTTTCTTTGTTGTCGGAGCATCGTTTGGACGACGGTTAGTGCTCCGACAGTGACTAACTTACCGGGGATTTGATCTCCGGTAATCCTCTGAGGTGGAGGACGAAGGATTCATCAAACGGTTGACGAATACCTCTCCGGAGAATCGAGTTTTGAGGACTCGGTTTTGGATCCGAATTTGGATTCGGATTGTGATCATCTCTCGATCACGTCGTCTTCAACACGAGGCTAGTAACCCGTACGAAGACGAAGCTCGTGGCTTAGCGAAGTCATCCCGAGGAGCTCGGCGTGGATACGGATAGAGACGATTCTTGCGAGGATCGTTCCGGTTGATGCCGTTCCCGCTATACGTCATACGAAAGGTATAACGTAGATAAATTTCCTTTTATTGCAAATTTTAATTTACGGTTATGTCTACACTTGATGTAATATGCATGCGTGTGTTGTGTGTGTTGTAATAAATATAGATTTATTATTTTTAATTGCTTCCGCTGTGCTCATGTTTACGAAACATGATCGAACACACACACGCCGCGGTGCCGGAAACCCAACAGTGGTATCAGAGCACAGGTTGTGTTTCGACATAATCGTAAAAATGGTTTTGCGATAGTCATAATGTATTTCTGGAAATTTTCTAATTTTGGAAATTTAGAAGTATTTATGGAAATTTTTCAATTTTTGAAAGTCTAGAAGTATTTATGGAAATCTTCCACTTTTGGAAAGTTGGAAGTATTTATGGAAATTGATATTTTCCATAAATAAAATATTTGATTAGATTCTGGAAATTTGTTTCCTAATTTAATCATGATTTGATTTGGGAAATCAAATCTTAAAATATTTTATTTCCATAAGTAGTTTTAATGATTTAGGAAATTGATTTCCTAAATAGATTTTCCTTAATCAAATAATTCCATGAATAAAATATGTGACTAGATTTGGAAATTTGTTTCCTAATTTAATTATGATTTGATTTGGAGAATCAAATCTTAAACATATTTTATTTCCATAAATAGTTATGACATATAAGGAAATTATATACATGACATAATTGTATGCCATGTAATTGCATTAGATGCATAACATTATGCCATGCGTGTCGTGACATGTAGATGTATGCCATGTATGTCATGCCATGTAGATAATAGTTATTTGCATGCAAAGAGGATGAGACATAAAAACCCTTAATCAATATTAAAGCCTACACCTTCCATTAATATGGTTAGAACCAGAGTTTTGTTTCTTGTTTGGGTTGTTGGACTCTCTCCAAGCCCGGCTCGAACCTGAATATGTTCAAACCATGGAATAGTTTAATACTAATATGGTAAGAGTCAGAGGTCAATCGTTAGCTTTGGTTGTTGGACTCTCTCCAAGCTGGGCTAATTGGTTGAATGCGCTCTAACCATATTAAAACTATGTCCTGATTAATGGGTTGGCTTTAACCTGGAGCATCGGCTTGTTGGACTCTCTCCAAGGTCGATGTAAAGGGAGGTGAAGTTGGGTGCTATGCATATGATGCATACTTGTTAATGTGTTAACAACTCGATGTATGCGTGAACATTCAAATAGTTGATAGCACATTGTGATAGTTGCATATACGTGATATGCAATCGGTATAGATGATACCTACCGTCGTAGTTATGAATGGCTTGTTGGACTCTCTCCAAGGTTGTTCATAACTATGATGGATATCAGCCCATTCGGAGATGGACCTACAATCTCCCGAAGTGATTTTGGGGTTTTTGAAATTCGAAAAATGAATGGGATTTATAAATGTATATTGATGCATTTTTAAAATCATCTTTCTCATATATGCTCATTTTGTATTTCTAAGTTAATATATTGATCATGATGTGTTTGAATTTGCGTTCCATTTTGGATTCAAATAAATTGACTGGGCCGAACTTCTTGGACTGGCTTAGAAACTTGAGAATTGTTCTCAAGGTGAAAGGCTTGTGTATGTCCTCGAAGCGCCTCTTCCCGCCCGTTCTAGTGACGATGCAACTTTGGATCAATTGTTGGCCTATCAGAAACATGTGAGTGATTCTGAACAAATGAGTTGCATCATGCTAGCCACGATGGAACCCAAGCTACGAAAGCAGCATGAGCATATGGATGCTCATATCGTAGTCCTTCATCTTTGTGAGTTGGTTGATGAGCAAGTGAGATTCGAAAGGTTCGAAGTCTTAAAGCTCCTCTTCACCTCTGAGATGCTAGGAGGTTCATCTGTGGTACTGCTCAATATGCTGAAGACTGTGGAGTCTTCTGAGAAGCATGAGCAGGGGACAGTGCTGTTAGTTGATTCCTCGAAGAAAGGTTCTAAGAGGAAGTCAAAGGAACAACAGAAGGGAAAGAAGAGAAGGGCTAAGAAGGTAGAACTAGCACAAAAGGAAACTTGCCATCATTATGGCAAGAAGAGCCATTTGCGAAGAAAGTGCAAGATTTATCTTGAGTCCGTGAAGAAGGATAAGGCATCGGATGCCCCATCTTCTTCAGAAATCTTCTTTATTGATTGTCATTCTATTTCCTTAGACACTTGGGTATTGGATACTGGGTGTGGCTCACATATATGTAATGACATACATGGGCTAAGGAATAGAAGAAGACTCGTCAAGGGAAAGTCAAATTTACGTGTTGGGAATGGAGCAAAGGTTGTTGCACTCGCCATCGGAACGTATTTGTTGAAACTCCCTGCAGGACTTGTCTTAGAACTGGACAATTGCTTTTATATTCCTTCGTTGATAAAGAACATCATTTCTATTTCTTGTTTAAATAGAAATGGTTTCCATTTGACGTTTAGTAACAATTGTTGTTACATAACTTTGAATGGGGTTCTTTATGGACTGGAACTTTAAGCAATGATGTTTATACGTTGGACGTATCCAGTGACATTTGCAATATCGAAGCGAGCAACAAGCGTGCTCGAAAGGATAATTAAATAGACTCCTATATGTGGCATTGTCGTCTTGGCCATATAAGCAAGAAATGCATGTCCGAATTACACCGATGTGGAATTCTGGAATCGTTTGAATTGGATTCATACGAAACATTCGAATCATGCTTAAAAGGCAAGATGACTAAGTTACCTTTTACAGGAAAAGGTGAACGAGTGGGAGAGTTACTAGGTCTAGTACATACTGATGTATGTGGACCTATGTCAACTCAAGCTTTAGGAGGCTATAGCTACTTCATTACCTTCACCGATGATCACTCACGGTTTGGGTATGTGTTCTTGATGAAACACAAGTCTGAAGCCTTTGAAAGGTTCAAAGAATTCAGAAATGAAGTAGAGAAACAACATGACAAAAGTATTAAAATACTTCGATCGGATCGAGGTGGTGAATACTTAAGTCAAGAGTTTCTTGATTATCTAAGAGACAATGACATATTGTCTCAATGGACTCCGCCCTATACACCACAGCATAATGGTGTATCTGAGAGGCGTAACCGGACCTTGTTGGACATGGTCAGGTCAATGATGAATCATGCGACTCTTCCCAAGTCCTTTTGGGGTTATGCACTTCAGACAGTTGTTTACTTGTTAAATAGAATGCCTACCAAGGTAGTCTCAACTACTCCATATGAGATATGGAATGGTAAGAAATCTCATGTATCTTACTTGAAGATATGGGGTTGTCCTGCTTATGTGAAGCGGACTGTATCAGACAAACTGGATGCTAAGTCTGATAAATGTCTATTTATTGGATACCCTAAGGAAACAAGGGGTTACCAATTCTATCATCCTGTGGAACAAAAGGTGTTTGTTTCAAGGCATGCTGTGTTTCTAGAGAAAGAGTTTCTCTTGCAAGAAAACAGTGGGAGTGTCGTCGAGCTTGAGGAGGCTCGAGAGACTCAAATAGACATTGATGAGATACCTGGTGAAGCACTACGACAACTCATAGTGATGAAGCGATTGGTGGACCTATTGTAACACCATGTTGGTCTGCGATTAGGCGATGGGCACAAAATTCGAAATTTTGATTATGGCAAAAGGCTCAATAGTTAAGGGTATATTTGTTATCTTGAGCTCAATTAAGTGTGCTGAAATGCTAAAGTTGGCGGAAGGTGCGACACCGGTGGGAACCAAGGTGGTCGAACAGCGCCTGGTCGGGCAACGCCAGAGGGACTTTGAGGAAGCCGAGGTACTGGGTGAAGACCAAGCGAGGCTACAAGGTAAGCTCGTGTGAAAGCGGGGTAAGAGCGTAGATCCCACCCAATACCTCCAATGGAAGGTCTAGGTTTAGATCGATGGTTAGAACCATCGACTTTTATATTTTAAGCCAACTTGTATCAGCCAAAACCCTTTGACTAACAATCGCTAGTCAAGTTCCAAACCTCGAGAAGAGCTCGAATTTCAAGGGGGTGAATTTGGACTTGACTCGTGTTTTGGTACAAAGGGTGATGTGGCATCAAGGTGGACATCCAAACCATCACCAAGCTTCCTTGTGGTGGACGCCAAAAATAAGGTGAGTTGGCACAAGATGGTTGGCTCCCATGATGTGGCATTGTTGAATGGCTCCAACAAGTTGGCGCCCCAAGGAGGTTGGAGGTGGCACAAGGTGGTTGGATGAAACACCTCATCCTTGAGTTGGCGCCCAAGGAGGTTGGAGGTGGCACAAGGTGGTTGGATGAAACACCTCATCCTCAAGTTGGCGCCCAAGGAGGTTGGAGGTGGCACAAGGTGGTTGGATGAAACACCTCATCCTTGAGTTGGCGCACAAGAAGGTTGGAGGTGGCACAAGGTGGTTGGATGAAACACCTCATCCTTGAGTTGGGATAAGAACCTCACCTTAGACACTACCTATGTCTAAATTCATAGATCAATATCCATAAATAGACATGTTCAAGCCAAGCAAATAACAAGAATTCAAGAGCTCTCAACACGCCGTCGTAACGCCGCTACTACTACTCACATTTGCTACGACGAAGTGCCGCCGACAACGAAAGCTACATCTTCTACTTATAAGAGTTGTCGGTATATTTATTTAAGTTCTACTTCTTTAAATTGTCTTTGTGCTTTAATCGTAACAAGGAAAGGGGGAGTGTCCCTTTGCCTTGATTTCTTTTTGTAATCGTTGCTCCTACTTCCAACGAAGAGGAGTGGTTTTAGTGAATTGCCCTCCGTACGTGATCAAGGATCACTAGGGCCGTGGATTAGCAATCGAAAGATTGTGAACCACGTAAAAATATCTTGTCTACTTTATATTTCCGCTGTGCATTCTCTACTTGCTTTTTACTTATTGCAAAAGTTTTTAACGACACCGTATCGCTATTCACCCCCCCCCTCTAGCGACACTTTCAATCCAACACACCACATCTTCGTAGATCTGGTAGAACACGCAATATTCCTGAGAGATATGGATTTCTCGTAAGTGAATCGAATGACGTGTTACTCATTGATGATGAGGAGCCTACCAGTTATGAAGAAGTGCTGACAAGTTCAGAAAGGGATAAGTGGCTTGGTGCCATGAAGTCGGAAATGGATTCCATGTACGAAAACCAAGTTTGGAACTTGGTTGACCCACCTGAAGGCATAAAGCCTATAGGGTGCAAGTAGGTTTTCAAGAAGAAAATCGACATGGATGGTAATGTGATTACCTATAAGGCTAGATTGGTGGCGAAAGGATATCGTCAAAAGCAAGGTGTTGATTATGACGAAACCTATTCGCCTGTAGCTATGCTTAAATCCATTCGGATGCTCCTGGCCATAGCGGCTCATTATGATTATGAGATATGGCGATGGATGTGAAAATTTTCCTTAATGGAAACCCGCCGAGGACGTGTATATGATACAACCCGAGGGTTTCACATCGCTGATAAAACCAAGGTATGCAAATTGCGACGATCCATTTATGGATTGAAGCAAGCATCCAGGAGCTGGAATATCCGTTTTGATGAGACAATCAAAAAGTTTGATTTCTCACAAAATCCAGACGAACCTTGTGTGTACAAGAAGGTTAGGAGTACAATGTGTTCCTAGTATTGTATGTCGATGACATATTACTTATAGGAAACGATGTGTCAATCTTACAATGGCTAAGGTTTGGTTATCCAAGACATTCTCCATGAAAGACTGGGAGAAGCAACCTACATCCTGGGATTAAGATCTATAGAGATAGATCAAACTGTTGCTGCTTGGTCTTTCGCAGCCTACATATATGTAGACCGAAAAGCAAAGAGGTTTAGCATGTCTAATCCAAGAAAGGTTATCCGCCCATCGCATGGGGTACACCTTCAAGTCTATGTGTCCGCGCACGTAAGAGAGAGGATTTGCATGAGTAAGATTCCCTATGCATCCGCAATAGGATCTATCATGTATGCTATGTTATGTACGAGGCCCGATGTATCGTATGCTCGAGTGTCACGAGCAGATACCACCGATCCAGAATGGATCATTGGGCTGTCATAAGACGATCCTTAAGTACTTAAGAAGAACTAAGGATGTGTTCCTAATATATGGAGAAGGGTACATGGTGATACGTGGGTATACGGATGCCAACCCGCATGCATAAGGATGATTCCATGTCTTAGTCCGGTATGTATTCACCTAGAATGGAGGCGCAATAAGTTGGAAAGGTTCCAAGCTTGACACTATAGCGGATTCTCGCCACTAAGGCGTAATACATCGTGCCTGAAGCAAAGAAAGGAAGCGGTTTGGATCAAGAAGTTCATCTTTGAACTTGATGTGGTCTCATCAATGATCCAAACATGTGCTTCGCCGCTATCATCTTATCAGAGAGATCATCAGTAGGAACGAAATACAAATTGAGAAAATTCCCACTGAAAGGAACTTAGCGGATCCTTTGACTAAAGCATTACCTCAAAGTAAGTTTGAGGGTCATGTTCGAGCTTATGGTATTGGATACCGTAGCGATTGGCATTAGGCCAAGTGGGAGTCTGTTAGTAATATATGAAAGATGTCCTAAGGCAATCGCCTTATGTATGAACCATTTATATGATAAATGAAGATTCACTATTTGAGTATACATGTTTTATGTATTTGATTGGATCTTAAACTCATTTACTGAATGTCCACGATACGATTCACAAAGATGAGAGAATTTGTGATTGATCACAACCAGTGAGTATCTCTACATGTGTAATTGTGATGTATCTAATTATCCCTAGTCGATGAATTGATGGATTTGGGACACCATCAATTCACGAGACTAGCACGAGGTATACTCCTCGTATCCAAGCACCGATTCTCACCGGCCGAGACATAGTGATGTCCGGAGTTAATCGTGATGCTAGTTATGGTAACTAGTTCATTGGAGTGACCAGCCGTAAGACTTCATATGGTTCTCTGCATATATAGATATGTCAATGAAGTTCTTACTGTGGCTTAAGTGCGATGTTCCTTTGACTTGCGGTATTCAAGTCATCTTGATCATGGAGACTTATGCTTTGACATCTTAAGCAAACATCTCTAAGGAGATGTGGACCCGGATGATTGGGTATAAGTCGGGCGATCAAGGTGTTTGAATAGCCTATAAAGGATTCACCACTCCTTGCGAGGAGATGTATACCCATGGCCTCTCGTCGGATTGTTACTAAAGTCTTTGGCCAAAGCATTACATGTTTAGAGTAAGTTACTCTTCGATACATGTGGAGTAACTAGAATCCGTAGGACGAGGAAATGATACTTGGGCTAGGTGTGACGTAGTCAGCCTAGTGGGGACTGACACTATAGACCATGTCCTGAACCAAGTGGGTATAAGATGAGTGAAGGGAATGGGGCACGATTCATTCGAGCTCAAGGGTTTGAAATAGTTCGATCAACCGCTTGATCTTTTCTTAATTGGGGATCATGATGTACTACTAGGTGCCACTCATGATCGCTCTATAATTAATGGTTAATTATAGACGGCCAACATAAACCGAGAACCTATTTGGTCACACGCACAACGAGTGTAATCCAAAGGATTTAAAACGAGCTTGAGAATGGGATTCTCGCATCGAGAGAAACTATGTTTGGTTGGACCAAACATAAAGCGAGCATGAAATTGTTTCAGTCGCAATGGAAGCGTGGATGGGCCGTGTCTTATGAAGACATAATGGATGGACCAAAATGGTTTGGTTCTAATCCAATGGATGAGAATAAACCAAAGGGTTTGGTTTATTTTAAACGAATGAACCAAAAAGTTGGTTCGGTTCGTTTTAACTTAAAATAAACCATCATGGTTTGGTTTATTTTAACTTATCTTAATGGAGCGGGTTAACGGGCTTTATGGATATGATCCATTAACCATTAAGAGAATTAGTTCTCTATAAAATAGGGCTTAAACCCTAACCCTAAAGCTAATAAAGTTTTGGCCGCCCAACCCTAGCCTCCTTTTGTTGTTGCCGCCCAACATGGTGTTGCCGCCAACTTCATGGAGCTGCTGCCACCTCCTTGCCGCCGGCATCCAAGCTTCAGCCGGCGATGCTCCGGCGACCCTCCGGTGATCTCTTGTGGGTTCGGTGATAAGGTGAGCTCCACATCTCCTTTGGCCGGCCTCTATTCCTCCACCAAAAGCTGTCCAGTTTTTCTGGACAGCTTGTTTCTTTGTTGTCGGAGCATCGTTTGGACGACGGTTAGTGCTCCGACAGCGGCTAACTTACCGGGGATTTGATCTCCGGTAATCCTCTGAGGTGGAGGATGAAGGATTCGTCAAACGGTTGACGAATACCTCTCCGGAGAATCGAGTTTTGAGGACTCGGTTTTGGATCCGAATTTGGATTCGGATTGTGATCATCTCTCGATCACGTCGTCTTCAACATGAGGCTAGTAACCCGTACAAAGACGAAGCTCGTGACTTAGCGAAGTCATCCCGAGGAGCTCGGCGTGGATACGGATAGAGACGATTCTTGCGAGGATCGTTCCGGTTGATGCCGTTCCCACTATACGTCATACGAAAGGTATAACGTAGATAAATTTCCTTTTATTGCAAATTTTAATTTACGGTTATGTCTACACTTGATGTAATATGCATGCGTGTGTTGTGTGTGTTGTAATAAATATAGATTTATTATTTTTAATTGCTTCCGCTGTGCTCATGTTTACGAAACATGATCGAACACACACACGCCGCGGTGCCGGAAACCCAACAATGGACAGGTCGAAGTGACTAATAGAATCCTCATTCAGGGGTTGAAGACCAAATTAGGGGCTCAGAGGGGAAACTGGGTGGATGAATTGCCAGGGATCCTGTGGGCCTACCGAACTACTCCAAAGACGACAATGGGAGAAACTCCCTTCAGCTTGGTGTACGGAACGAAGGCTATTATTCCAATGGAAGCCCTTTTGAGTAGTGTTCGCGTGGAAGTTTATGAGCCAGAGCAGAATCAAATCATTCGAGGAACCGAGCTGGATTTGCTGGAAGAGAAACGAGAACAGGCATGGAGATGAGCGGAGTTTTATAAGTGAAGAGTACAACAAGCCTTTAATAAAAGGTACTGCCCCAAAGATTTCAAGAAAGGGATTTAGTTCTGCGCAAAGTCTGCCCTGTAGGAGATCCGGAGAAGTTGGCTCCAAATTGGGAAGGACCCTATGTGGTTACGTGTCATGTGGCAGGATCGGTTTATTATTTGAAAGATGATCAGGGCAAGGAACTCCCTCGACCTTAGAACATTGTACATTTGAAGCATTTTCATACCATGTAAGGGGCGAGGGATGAAGGAAAGAGTTAGTGGACGAGCTCGCTACCCAGTCTCTGAAGGGATGCTTCCTGCCTGCATATACAGGCGTGAGCGTGCGCCCTAGAAGTTATTAAGGAAGAGTTTTCCTGTACCTCCTTGCATAAGCGGGTGCTGAGGTCCGTTATTTTGTCTTCATCTCTTTGGTGTTGGACTCGAAGATTTGCTATGATTTCAGTGTCCCTTTGCTTTTCACGGAGAAGTTCAGCTATCTGTTCCTGAAGATCAACCAATTCTTAGGGCCTAGGAGCTGTTCAATCAGTATGTTCCTGCTGGGCGCCCTGCAGAGCAGATAAGAGTTCTATGTGTGCCTGTTGTTGCGCTTATAATGCCAAAATGGTCTCAACATCTTCTTACCGCTGACGGTGAGCTTCTGCTAACTGGTCGTTGCATTGCGTCAATTTTTGTAGTAGAAGATGCTCCCGACTCTATGCAGCAGTTTGATCCTCCAGTTGTTGTTGCGCCTATTGTAGAAACTGAGCTTGGTATTGTGTGAAGGAACGATTCAACTCTTGATAGTTCGTTAAGGCCTGGGAGGTCATTAATAAAAAAGAAATTATTAGATAGAAGAAATCAGCGAAGTCAGTTAGGGAGCTTACCAATTCCAGAGCATGGCACAAACTTTCCATCCATGGAATTAGTTCTTCTAGGTTCAAGATTTGAAGACTACGATTGGAAGAAGAAGAAGAAGGGATAGATGATACTAAAGGCGAAGGTTGCTCATGATGGGTTGGAGAAAGAGGGAAGCAATGGGTTGTGAAGTGGGTCCGAAAGGAGGAAATGTGATGTTTAAAGGAATGGAAGAGGGCAGGGAAACAACCAGATATGTTGAGGAGGCTGTGAATAGAGCTCTTGCTAATAGGCTCGATGAAACTGGAAAAGAGAGAGGGGAAGAAGATGTTGGTTGCGAAATGTCAGAAATCGCCCACTGCTCGACAGGGGAAGAAGAATCTGCAGAAAGTAATCGGCCCAGCAAGGCTTTTGGTGAGGAAGATATGGAGAGCACCGGGATTGAAGGTTCTTCGCTGGTAAGAGGAAGAACAGGGAAGTCATGGTTTGTATCCAGTTGGGGAGAAAGACCTCCCGAATTTTGGGCAACAGGGGGAGGCAACGTGGAGGTGATCAGGAGATGTAGAGGTGAAGATGGATGAATCTCAACCATCGTGGGTTCGGATGTTGATGAAGGCTTAGGAGAAGGAGAAAGAGTGGGAGTCAGGTTGTCCTCTACCTGCAGACGCAGGCGTGCAGTGCCCCTCGATTCAACCTAACATTGTAAGGAAGGAGGGAGTGATTTACGGATTCCCAGGACAGAAGGTGAAGAGATGGGCAAGCTAGGGTTTTCAAGTGACATCGGAGGTGGGGATGGACAGGTTACACTAAGCGCATTTGGCGTTATTGAGAAGGAGGTTTCGAAGGAATAAGGAAGAGAGGGGGGCACTAGAATAGGAGCGGCGGGAACGAACGAAGGCAAAATAGGGGACGAAGGTAGAGGTGCTGCAAGTCGTTGGCCCTCGCTTCGCCCAGACCTCTGGCGGTGCTTCGCTAGCACTTGTTGAAAAAGAAAATACATCCTACCTCTTGAGGAAGAAAAGAAACATAGAAGCTAGTCGATGGAACACCGAGGAATAGTTGCTGGCAGAGAGGAAGAAGAAGATTGAAAGTCAGAAAAAGAAGATGGGAATGGAAAAGAGAGAAGATGAAAAGTCTTATATGGGCCACCAGATGGGCTTATTGTGTTAGTTGGGCTTCAAAGCAGAGAGGTGAGCCCATTATTCTTTTTACTGCCCATTATCCGCCGGGACCGTTGTCTTTGCATGGCAAAAGAACAAAAGCATCTAACTTCAGAGCAAAGAGATGACCCTTGAAGGTATACTTCTCATTTTTTTCTTTGAAGTTTGGCCTTGGCCAAAACCGTTGTCCCACTTTAACGGATGAGCGAAGAAATAATGGCGGTGTGAAAAAAATCTTCTGACCTGAGGGGGCGGAGCCTTAGGTTAGATTATCATATTTTTGTGGCTCGGAGTTATCTGAAGTCGTTATCCCCGTGTGGTGGTGGAACGGAGGAGTAGGGTTTAAGGTAAAAACACATGTGAAGAATAGCAGAGTGAAAAAGTTTCTTTTGACCTGAAGGGGTCAAGCCCCATATCGGGTCGTCACACTGTTTTATGGCTCAGCGCTAGCCGAAGCCGTTATCCCCATGCGGTGGTGGAACGGAGGAGTAGAGTTTAAGGTAAAAACACCTGTGAAGAATGGTAGAGTGAAAAAGTTTCTTTTGACTTGAAAGGGGCAAAGCCCTGGATCGGGTCGTCACACTCTTTTATGGCTCGGCGTTAGTCGAAGTCGTTATCCCCGTGCAGTGGCGGAACGGAGAAGTTGGGTTTAAATGCACTGGAGAATACAGCGGCGAAGTAAAAAATTCTTCCGACCTGACCAGGCGAAGACCTAGGTCGAGTCATCACTATTCTTATTGTTTGCCTGCAAGACAAATATATATCCCCATATGGTGGTGGATCGGAAGAGTTGGGTTTAAGGTAGATGCACTTTTGAAGAAATACAGTGGCGAAGTAAAAAATTCTTCCGACCTGATCAAGCGAAGCCCTAGTCTAGGTCGTCACTATTCTTATTGTTTGCATGCAAGACAAGCAGATATTCTCGTATGGTGTTGGATCAGAGGAGTTGGATTCAAGGTAGAGGCAAAATAGAAGATATAGCGACAGATGGGAAAAGCTAAATCTGTGTGCAATGATAAACATTATTTTATCCTAGTGCGGTGGCAAATCGAAAGAGTTGAATTTTGTTTCAGCTATATATATTATTTTATCCCCGTGTGATGGTGGATCGGAAGAGTTGAGATTTCACTCAACTATATATTATTTTATCCCCGTGTGGTGGCGGATCGAAAGAGTTGAGGTTTCACCCAACTATATATTATTTTATCCCCGTGTGGTGGTGGATCGGAAGAGTTGAAGTTTCACTCAACTATATATTATTTTATCCCTATGCGATGGTGGATCGGAAGAGCTAAATTTCGCTTCAGCTATATGTTGGTGCAATCGGCCCAGGTCACGATTGACCAGGACTCGAGCTTGGCTCGAGTGATGTTTTGATATTTCGACAAAAACATATGACAATGTAATTGTCAAGGGAAAGTCCAAGTCTTGAGTACTTGGCACAAGGAAAGTCCAAGCATGGGTCTTGGCATGGAAAGTCCAACATAGGTTGGCAAGGGAAAGTCCAAGCTTGAGTCTTGGCATTTGAAGTCCATGGGGTTTGGTATTGGCAGCGTAAAGTCCAAGCGGGAGTCTTGGCGGCGTAAGTCTAATGTGCCTTGGCGGTGTAGACACCGTTAGCATGACATAGCCGATGGAAGCATCTGAAGGCTAGCGCGATGGATGAATAAGTCATGGATGACTTGGAGGGATCCGAGAGGCGTGAGGCTAATGGAGATGGTTAGAAGGCATAGGTCTAGGCTAAGGGTGGTCTAGCAAGTATGGGGGCACCATACTTGGGTTAAAACCTCATGTTTGAGATGTGTCAGTCGACTGGTGCCATGTGGCAGTCGACTGGTGTAGTCAACTAGGGTTTGACTGCAGGGAATGGCCAAACAATGACCGCGAGCTTGGCACTGATCGATCGGTAGCAATCGATCGATCATGGATCACCGATCGATGCCTGCATTTTCGCGACAGAGTCTCACTCGACCGCTAGGACGAGCAGTCGAGTGATGGCTCATCAGTCGACTGATGCTCATGATTAGTCGACTGATGTCCTAGCCATTGGATTTTTTCAGCGTGGATTACACCGTTGTCTCACAGCAACAGTGTGATCAGTCGACTGATGGTCCCGATCAGTCGACTGATCGACTTTTTCCAGCACATGTTGAAGCTATATAAGGAGCTCGTGATGGAGGAAAAGACAGCGATTTTCTTGGGCGAAATTGAAGGGGAAAGTTGGTGCTTTCCAGTCCTTCAAAGCTAGTTCAAGGCAATCAAAGATTAAGCAATCAAAAGCTCTTGTAAAGTGTTTTTCTTTACTCGCATTTCATATAAATTGTTGTAATTGCTTGTTTTAGTTTCTTACTATTGTAAGATTACGTGTAAGGTGTTTCTCCGCCTCCGACTTGTGTCGAGAAGGAGTGTTTATTATAGTGGTGTGTGATTGGCATCGCTAGGGTTCGTACAAACCCGATCCGTGGACTAGGAATCGTTTTGATTCCGAACCACGTTAAACGAGTGTGTTTACGTCTTGTTAATTGTTTTGTTATTGCTTTCATTACTATTCCACTGTGTACTAATGAAATTGTAGAGACGAACACGCGATCGAATTCCAACTACGAACGAACTCTCCGCTATTCACCCCCCTCTAGCGGCTTCAAATTTCCTACACTATATATATTATTTTATCCCCATGTGGTGGAAGATCGGAAGAGTTGAGGTTTCACTTAACTATATATTATTTTATCCCCGTGTGGTGGTGGATCGGAAGAGCTGAATTTCACTTCAGCTATATATTTTATTTTTATCCCCGTGCAATGGTGTATTGGAAGAGTTGAATTTCGCTTCAGCTATATACTTTATTTTTTATCCCCATGCAGTCGTGGATCAGAAGAGCTGAATTTCGCTTCAGCTATATACTTTATTTTTATCCCCGTGCGGTGGTGGATCGGAAGAGCTGAATTTCATTTTAGCTATATACTTTATTTTTATCCCCGTGCGGTGGTGGATCGGAAGAGCTGAATTTCGCTTCAGCTATGTACTTTATTTTTATCCCAGTGTAGTGGTGGATCAGAAGAGCTGAATTTCGCTTCAGCTATATACTTTATTTTTATCCCCGTGCGGTGGTGGATCGAAAGAGCTGAATTTCGCTTCAGCTATATACTTTATTTTTATCCCCGTGCGGTGGCGGATCGGAAGAGTTGAATTTTGCTTCAGCTATATACGTTATTTTATCCCCATGCAGTGGTGGATCAGAAGAGCTGAATTTTGCTTCAGCTATATATATTATTTTATCCCCGTGCAGTGGTGGATTGGAAGAGTTGAATTTCGCTTCAGCTATATGCTTTATTTTTGTCCCCGAGCGGTGGTGGATCGGAAGAGCTGAATTTTATTTCATCTATATACATTATTTTTATCCCCGTGCAGTAGTGGATCAGAAGAACTAAATTTTAATTCAGCTATATACATTATTTTATCCCTGTACAGTAGTGGATCGGAAGAGCTGAGTTGTATCTTAGTTATACATATTTTCTTTATCCCCGTGAAGTAGGGGAGCTAGGTCCTCACCCAGTTGTATATATTGCTCCTGCATAATAAAGAAGTGGAGGAGTTGTATTTTTATTTGATTCTTATACAGTAAAGAGGAGATGAGGCCTCACGCGGAAGGGAGAAGCTAAAAGGATGGGTGAGTTAAGAAGGATAATGGAGGAAACTCGGTGAGTTTTATTTGCCAATGGAGTTGTTGCATTTTAATTTGTTATTTCTATAAGATGCATGTGGTACGAAAGGGGCACATACAACTTGTAGCGGTGAAAGAGTTCATTAATAAAGAAAAGCTACATAACACAACCTTCATAAGGAAGAAAATAACAGATGAGGCCCCTGTTCTAGAGGGATTAAGACTCTCCTTGAGGAAGTATTGAAGGAGCTTCTTTGCATTTTTCTGGGATACCGCTAGTTCTTGACGAAGAGAGTAGTTGCTAGTGAAAACCACCCGTAAGCGTCGCTTCAGATCTAGAACTTGCCTTTCCAATTCTTTAATGTAGCACTGTTCTTCGATTTTCCCCTCCAGAAGAGGAGAGCTACTATCTTGTTCAGATGAAGGTTCCATGGCGCAAGGGGGAAGAGGAAAAAATGGATGCCAATCAAATGGCGATTTGGAGTTTTTATAGACATGGAAGAAGATTATTAATTGGCCCTCGGGGAAAGTAGGGACAATAAATGCAAATAAAGAAGGGAAATCGTAAAGACAGTAGTTGGGGGTGATTGAATGCAGTAATTTTGGAAGGATTGTTTAGATTTCACGAAAGCAGTAAGGGTGAAGTCTATTCAGATGAGGTTTCTATCATTTTTAGTTAAAATAGTTTGCAGCTTACAAGAAAACGACAAAAACAAGTACCAGTATCCTTTCCCTTTTTATTAGCATGCCCAATAGTGGTTACATCAATTAAACTACTGGTTATATAGGCTTTTTATTGTTATTGTTGCTAGGGGAGCTGGAAGAGGACTCCTCTGGAGGGGGAGGCACTAGAATGACCCTGTAGAGGTCGCCTTGAGCTGGAGGTACAATGGGTAGAGCTCCAGCGAGGGGGGAGGAGGAATCTCAGCTGGAGGGACTGGAATGAAAGCTAGGGTTGGGGGAAGATGAGGAAGTCCAACAGAGGCCCGAAGATCTCCTACGGTATATTCCCATGTCATGGGGGGGGGGGTGTTCCAAACCCGATTGCGAAAGGAAGGAAAAAGGGGCTCGGAAGGACCTCCCCACATTGGGAGGCAAGGAATCAGTTGATGCGGGAGGAGGAAGAGGCCAGTATGCTGAGGTCGCAGTGGATTGTGTGGTGGATTCCTCAGCGGGGCCTGTAGTCAGGTCATGTAACTCGAAAGAGTCAGAATCCGAGGATATGTTAATAGGGTGTTCAGCAGAAGCCATGGAAGTGGGATAGAAGACAGGGGGCGTTCGCAATGGCAATTTATAATCGAAAGAGGGAGGGTCACGTTCGTCCTTGGGAAGGGAGAGAAGATGAAAGTGCGAAGGAAGCAAGGAATCAGTTCTGGCAAGGGGAGGGTAAAGCCCAGGATGGCCCGAGCGAGTTCCAGAGCGGAGAATTTTATCAGTCGACTGGCACCCTAAAAGAGGAAGAATCCATAGTGATAGAAAGGATATAGAGGAATCCCACATGAATGTTTTTGAACATTCTTAAACAATAGCAGTTCATACACGAGGGAGCAACATTTAGTGGACAAAAAATCATTACAATTAACAGTTCTTCACAGATCGAAGAGTTCAGAAGGACATTTGGCAAGGGCCGCTTCAGGGTCAAGATAGCTGGTGTCGATGCCCGGCAGAGGGTAGCCTTGGGCAGTGTTTAAGGAGGAGGATCTGTTGAAGCCTAGTGTAAATAATTCCATGCCCTTTTGAATGTATCTCATCTTCAGGTCCGCCTCCTGCTCCTTCAACTGGGCTTGGCAGGTGATTAATTGGGCGGCCAGCGCATCCCTCTCTTGTGCCGCCGTCACTGCCTGGTGGCCCAGGGAAGATAGGCCCTCAGCATGTTCCTTCTGGAGTTCTTGCTGTTGTTGGGCCATGGAGGTCAGCATCCCAGGAAGGGTGGCTACAATAGAAGAGAGATTTTTCCACCTCTCCGGGTAGAACCTCTGAGCAGCTTCCTAGGCTTGACACTCTTGTCGAAGCTGGAGAATAGTTATCGAAGAGTTAGCAGCTTGAATGTATGCCTCTGCAAATTGCCTTTTGTACCCCTCCAATTCGTGGGCGAGGAGGTCAATTTGCTGAAGTTGGCTAGACTGTAGAAACAACTGGTGTTGAAGATCTTCGTTCTTTTTCTGGAGCTCCTCTTTTTCACTCTGCGCCATCGCCATGTGGGTCATTGAATCTTCACATTGGGTGATCAGAGTGGCCTCCCTCTGCTTACCCTCCTTCAGCTATTATGTGAGCTTCTTCTATTGGGCCAGGGAGGCAGAATGATGGGCCTCCACATTGGACTAGTAATTCACTATGAGAGGTGTCATCTCATTATAGGTGGCAGCTATCTGAGGAGGAAGGTGGATGTTACAAGAATAAACACTGATACACATATACTAAGAGCTAAGGAAGGAAGAAGCTTACCTCGGCCAAAAGTTTTCCCATACGATCATAGGTACCTTGTACACCAGACTGGTTGAAGAATTTCACTTCTCCCAAATGGCAAATTTTGAGATAGGCTCCCAGAGTCGTAAATGAAGGGTCGAGCGATCCTCCCACCAAAAAGGGCTCCACTGTGGGCATGGAGGGTATGGAGAAATCCATAGCCCGAGACGGAGCGGGAGAAGAGGGTATGTTAGTAGGAATATTTACGAGGAAAGAATCGACTGGGGAAACAATTCGGGGGTTAGGTTGAATGGTAGATGAAACAGGAGAGGAAGAAGGAGAAAGTTCTTCTCGGGGGGAGGAGAGTTGTCACGCCCCGAGAGTATGCTGAACCGAAAATTAAACGGACAGTATCTCCCTTGTATGTGGCAACATATCTTATTTATACAAGGCCCTTGAGCCCACAATAACAATAACATATACAAATGCAAACATAACAACATAGCAAAGTACAGCGGAACTAACACAACTACAATACAAACCACACACCATGCATACCGGTATGACTAACACCAAACTAAGAAAATGTCGTAACAAAACCAGAAAGAACGGTACAACAACAGCAGTGTCCAACATTACAAATCATCATATAAAGCCAAATCCATAACGAAACACCTATGATAAACCCAAAAGCTCGGACCCTCGGAGTTGAAATGAGACGATGCCAATCAGCGATGCTCCAAGTCGTCACGAAGACTTCTACCTGTTACCTGGGTGACAAAAAAACCCAGGGTCTGTGGTGGTGAGTATAACTCAGTGATAATATGAGAGAACATGTATATATATCAAATATCACATGTAATTCAACAATATAACCTACAGGTACATCAGGTATACACCAGTATAGTATATAAATACATGCGTATACTCCCTAAACAAAATGAACAACATAAAGTGCAGACATACCTGAAAGTCTGCTATGCTACATATATCCACGATATACAACATGGTAGAATAAATATAACTCTATAAACGACAAACCACCATACTAACATCCTATGGCAAATACAACGATGAATCAGGTCCATCTCGTATCATCTCAAGGTACTGGTCAAAGGCATATTACAGTCTGACCAACTCATACATAGGTATCCCACACACTATCATATAGCAAATGCAGTAGCATGTATGATGATGTACAAACAAATGCAACAAGCATAGTACAAACAAATGCAACATCACAATAAGCATACATATAGACTACATCTATATATACACTAATCACAATCATATATATATATATATATATATATATATATATATATATATATATATATATATATATATATATATATATATATATACTAGGTGGCACGACATGATAATTGTTCCAACTCAACACCAACCACTGCTCTAGAGTGGCTGAGTGGGCAGTATGAGCAAGTAGCATATGAGCGTAAAGAGCTCGCTACACAATGGGGGTCCCTACTGCTGGCCACTCCGACTGACACTACCTATGAGCGGTCGAGTGTCACGCACCCAGGACAACTACACGTAACTTCAACTACCACTGTCTGTAGTGGTAGAGTGTGGCACAACAAATGCTCTACCCTCACACCAATTACTCCTCCATGAGTAACCTGGGAGGCAGGATGACTGACGAGCCTCTCAACCATAAGGGAGACTATGTCGTCAGTATGCATGCAAATGACATGAATGCACAGTCACACATACAGACATCCACCAGAGACTCTCTATTCTACAGAGAGTCATACCAATCTGATCAACGCACTCTCTATCCTGCAGAGAGTCGTACTCAACTGATCATAACACTCTCTATCCTGTAGAGAGTCATACCAATCTGATCGACGCACTATCTATCCTATAGAGAGTCGTACTCAACTGATCATAACAAGCTAGGACTATCGGTCCGTAGCGACACACTAATCACAAATCACCTGACCATTTACACAATACATGATCGGTAGTAAATATAAGGGTATTGGAATCAATCCTACGTTCAGGACCTTACTTACCCACGGATGCCCTTTTACCTAATTTACAAATTAGGTCATCATCCGTACTCCACTATTTACACATAACTAAGCATTTATAGGTTTACTTACATCACATCTGTGACTCCTAATCATGATGAGGGAAAATGTGATAATAGCAGCAGAGCATATATGGTCAAAGACAAAGTATCAAGCACAAGAATAAAAAAGAGTAAAGTTAAGGTAATAGGATCATATAATATGATCATATATCTAAATCTGCATGCATCAACAACTACCTGACTAGGGTAGGAAATTACCCACCTGCCATGTAGACTATGTTGATGGTCTTCACATTCATAAATCCATCTCGAATCAGGATCCTTGTATATAACACAGAATATAACCCAACATATATAAACAAACAGTAGAAATCTAACTCAATCTTAGTCCCTAATTAATTAACCAAATCTCATATCAAATCTAGACAGTTATAATAGATCCACCCCCACTTAATCAATCATATGTATATAACTCTTCTAGTGTACAATTAGCCAAATCCAAATTGAAACTTGTTGGAGATCGTTGGAACGCTAGAGGGGGGTGAATAGCGTCGTGTTATGCATGATGGAATTCTTTCGCGTGTTCGTCTACAAACTTTGTTAGTACAACGAAATATAGATAATAATAGCAATAACGAAATAGACAATCACACAAGAACACAAGAATATAACGTGGTTCGGAACCGAATGGTTTCTACTCTACGGATCAAGCTCTAGCGATGCCACAAACACCACTAAGCAATAAACTCCTTCTCGACAACACGTCGGAGGTGGAGAAACCTCTTACAACAGTTTACAACAATAAACTAAATACAACAAGCAAATAATATGAAATACAATGCAATACAAGAAAAGAAAACACTTTACAAATGCCTTTAGATTATTTTCTTGTTGATCTCTTAAACCGTGGTTGAAGACCCTGATTTGCAGTAGCAAATCGCCTCAAGAACGTCCAAGAAATCGCTTGGCTTTTTCTCCTCCACGAGCTCCATTTATAGCTTCTTCCTGGGCTGGAAAAAGTCGATCAGTCGACTGCTCGGAACCATCAGTCAACTGATGCCACTGTTGTCATGAGACAACGGCTAGATCCACGCTGAAAAAATCCAATGGATCCATCATCAGTCGACTGATTATGACCATCAGTCGACTGATCAAGCCATCACTCGACTGCTGACCACAGCGGTCGAGTGAGACTCCATTCTGTGCTCTAAAACTCGAGCACCAGTCGACTGCTCGACCAATCAGTCGACTGCCCACCTATGGCAGTCGACTACTAGGCCTATTCCCGCAGTCAAACCCTAGTTGACTCTCACAAGTCGACTATCATATGGCACCAGTCGACTAGCACACCTCAAACATGAGGTTTTAGCCCAAGTATGGTTCCCCCATACTTGCTAGACCACCCTTAGCCTAGACCTAAGCCTTCTAGCCACCTCCATCATCCTCACGCCTCTCGGATCCCTCCAAGTCATCCATGACTTGTTCATCCATTACGCTAGCCTTCAGGTGCTTCCATCGGCTATGTCATGCTAACGGTGTCTACACTGCCAAGGCACATTGGACTTACGCCGCCAAGACTCAGCTTGGATTTTACGCCGCCAACCATTGGACTTATGCTGCCAAGACCCCCGCTTGGACTTTACGCCGCCAATATCAAACCCCTTGGACTTCTCAAATGCCAAGACTCAAGCTTGGACTTTCCTTGTCAACCCATGTTGGACTTTCCATTGCTAAGACCCATGCTTGGACTTTCCTTGCCAACCAATGTTGGACTTTCCATTACCAAGACCCATGCTTAGACTTTCCCAAATACCAAGTGTCGCACTTGGACTTTTCATGCCAAGTACCCATGACTTGGACTTTCCCATGATAATTACATTATCATATATTTTTGTCAAACATCAAAACATCTCTCGAGTCAAACTAGAGTCCTTGTCAATCTTGACCTGGGCCGATTGCACCAACAATCTCTCCCTTTTTTATTTTTGACAAAAACCAAAACAAACCATTGAGTTAGACCACTAACTCAAACCAATCATCCCCATCAATTTTCCCAATTGATGTCATTCTCTCAATAAGTTCTCCCCCAAAACATTCTCCCCCTTTTTGACTAACATAAAAAAGGTTATCTCTCCAAGGAGGTCAATGTATCATGTCCCAATGAGATCTTACAATCTTCCTCTTTGTCCAAACATACCTAGGATGCCTACCATCTTCCTAGTGATAAGTCCCATATCACTCGAGAGAGGCAATCCTATACACTCTCCCAATTTTCAAATTGGGTATCTTAAAATCCCATTTTTCCTTCCCATGAGGAAAAATACCATCCATCATCCCATGATGGATACCTCCCCCTAAATGCTTGCTCCCCCTTGACCATTGCACCAATAATGTTATTGGGAAGTCCCTAAGCCAATAGGAACTCTAAACCATAAAAAATAAGGTTCAAAGTTCAAACATGAACTCTCCACACCTTAATATTAATACATCATCCTAACACATTTCCTAATCCATATATAATGGATTTTCACCCTTTATAATACTTTCCAAAGTATATCCTAGGGTTAGGAGTGGTTAGGAACCTTTACCGTAGCTGAAATTGAGTTAAACAATCTTGTTTATCTCAAAATCGAACTATCGATCGAGTCTGCGAAAACGATCGTGAAGTGCCCATCGATCGTGGCACCAAGTCGTAGTTGGCCCGTCTTGTGCGGCGATTACGCTGAGCCACTTCCACCAGGGTGGTTTCCGCCAGGGCGGTTTTCCGCCAGGGCAGTTTTCCACCATGGTGGTTTTTCGCCAGAGTGGTTTCGCTCGAGGCGTCTTTGCCGTGCGCCAGCGATTTTGATGCCGGGCAATTTTGCCAAGGCGATTTGATGCCCGGCGATTTGACGAGTCGTTACTTAGCGGAGCGACTCAGCCCATCGATCGATAACTGAAAACCCAATTTTTCAGCTATCAGAATCCAAGTTTGAAAAACCATAAGTAATTATACATAGCTTGAAAAATTACGAAATTTCATATGTATAATACTTATAACACATACAATCGGTGAAAAATCTTGAAAAAATATTTTAATCATAAAATAGTGAAATTGATACAAAATCGAAAAGTAAATAAAAACTTCAAAGTTTTAGCTCACTTTGTATCAATCTCATCAATGGTGATAGCTATCAAAAGATAAACTTCACCAAGGTTTTTCAAAAGGATTTTAAAATGTTTTCAAAATCTTATTTTGGATCATATTCCTTAGGCTTAATGTACATGACTTGTACACAAGCTTTCCCAATGATCCACCAATGAAATTAGATGAGTTTTAGTTCATCTAGATGCAAAAACTATGCACCTTGAACTTAACTAATATCCTAGCATCTCACATGTATCTAGGGTGTATAAATACACATACATGTCAATGTGATGTGAGATGTGAGATGTGAGTTTTGTTCTCTTAATCTAGGGTTTCATGCATTTTTCTAAGGCAACCCTACTTGATTCCCTTATAAATGGGACTCCAAGTCATGCCAAAGTCGTTAAATCAAGTTTCATTAATTTAAATGCATGAAGTATGATCATGGAATAAATGATATCATAATAGAGCATGACCAATGATCATGATGTCATGGCATATGATTAAATCTAAAAATACATGATATTTAATCCTTAATCTTAAACATGATCATGACATATAAATGATAAAAATAAATATGATGTCATGACATGTTATATGGCAAACAAAGCATGACAAATAAAATATATAAGTATAATAATACCTACATTTTAATGTTAATTACCATTTGATATAATTAAATATATTTTACCATATTATCACTTTTCTCCCTAGTGTGCCAAAAACCCAAAATGACACACTATAGCCTCTAAACCTAAATTGTGTCAATTTGATTGATTTTTCATAATTCTAAGAATGTATTGGCACATCCTGAAATCTTTTTGGATTATAATATCAAATCTATTTCTAAGGTACCCATAACCTTGAAAATTACCTAAATTGTCACCTTTACCATGGTTGAGTTAACTACCCATCCAATCAAGGTTGGCACACCCTAAACCCATCTAGCATGAGTCAATCACGCTCTTAGGAACCCAAAACCTCTTTGAGCTCCTAGGGCTCACTAGGTATTCCTTAGGGATAACCTCTCTAGATACCTTCCTAATGACCTTTCTAGGCTTGCCTTGGTCATTTGGATCTTGCCTAGGTTGACTCTAGGGGTGACTCCCCTTGCAACCTTCTTAGTGGCTTCCCTAGGTTTCCTTAAAACCCTAGCCACTAGGCACACACCATGGTCAACTCTAGGGATGACTTTCCTATTTAACTTGGTCTTCCTAGACCTAGTTTGTGTTCCATAATCAAATGGAACACTATGATAAACCACCTTAGGCTTAAGTTTGTGACCCAAACCCTTCTTGCCCTTAGTTGGCTTTTGTCTCTTGGGTCCTAGGTGTTGACTTTGAGATTTAGACCCTTGACTTTGACTATTTGACCCTTGAAATTGATTTTGCATCTTCTTGAGGGTCTTTTCTAATTTCTCAAGCCTTGACCTCAAGACTTGATTTTCTAATTTTAATTGCCCAATTTTTGAATTTTGATTTGGTCTTTGGGCATTGTCCTTTCTAGGCATATGCCTAGTCCATTTGGGATTAAGACCTAGGTGTTCTCCTATTTTCCTAATAGACTCCCTAGGTAAAACTTTTCTAGGGACATTAGTCCCAAATTTCTCCTTCTTTGAAATATTAACATTTTTAGCACCTAAACAAATATATCTATTATTTCTAGCATACTTTTCATAAATTGCAAGAGAATTAAAATTCCTAGAATGCTTTTGTCTATTAACTAAAGAAGGAGCATTATTTAGATATACCTTAGGGTTTGCTTTAGAGGCTCCCCCTTCTTGTGATGCTCTCTTTTTCTCCCCCTTTGGGCATTGACTCCGGTAATGCCCTTTTGAATTGCACTTGAAACATATGACATGCTCCTTGCTCTTTTGACTTTGGGCACCGGCATCCTTGACCTTTGGTTGACTTTTCGGCGTCGGAGGATCTTTTCTTACTCTCTTTGGGCACTTGCTCTTGTAGTGCCCACTTTTTCTACACTCAAAGCAAATTATATGTTTTTTTATTTAAAATCAAATTGCTTGAGTTACCTAGTTCGGTGGTGAGGGTCTCTTGAGCTTTCTCTTCCTCTTGACCGGATGTGGATGACTCCTCTTGTTGCTCCGGTGTTGAGGATGCTCTAATCTCCTCCCCCTCAATCCTAGAGGTGGAGGTCTCCTCCAATTCTACCGATCTGGAAGTTGATTCCTTCTCAACTTCCGAGTCCTCACTCGCTTGTGAGGATGATGATGATAATTCTTCCTCGGCTTCTTTCTCTTCTTAAGCCGATGAAGATTCTTCTTCTTCTACTTGTGCTAAGTGAGGCTTCTCATGAAACTTGGCCAATTTTTCCCATAGCTCCTTGGCATCTTGAAATTCACCTAAGCTAGACAAAATGTCATTAGGTATCAAATCTTCTAAAAGCTTTGTTACCTTGACTTCGGTCTTGAACTTGAGACGTTGCTCTTGTGTCCACTTCTTCAACTTCAAGACGATTCCCTTCTTATCCTGAGGGGATTCAAAGCCTTCTACAAGGATGAACCAATCCTCTATATCCATCATCAAGAATGTCTCCATTCTTGCTCTCCACGCTGGAAAATCTTCTCGGTTGTATGGTGGTGGAGTGTTGATGTCCCATCCAAGCTTGTCTTGGAATTCCATCTTCCCTCTAGCTTCTTTAGCTCCCGGCGGTTAGTCCATAGAAGAGCCCCGGGCTCTGATACCACTTGTTGGAGATCGTTGGAACGCTAGAGGGGGGGGGTGAATAGCGTCATGCTATGCGTGATGGAATTCTTTCGCGTGTTTGTCTACAAACTTTGTTAGCACAGCGGAATATAGATAATAATAACAATAACGAAATAGACAAGAACAAAAGAATATAACGTGGTTCGGAACCGAATGGTTCATACTCCACGGATCGAGCTCTAAAGAGATCTAGCGATGCCACAAACACCACTAAGCAATAAACTCCTTCTCGACAACACGTCGGAGGTGGAGAAACCTCTTACAATAGTTTACAACAATAAACTAAATACAACAAGCAAATAATATGAAATACAATGCAATACAAGTAAAGAAAATACTTTACAAATGCCTTTGGATTGTTTGCTTATTGATCGCTTGAACCGTGGTGATTTGCAGCAGCAAATCGCCTCAAGAACGTCCAAGAAATTGCTTGGCTTTTTCTCCTCCACGAGCTCCAGGAAAAAGCCGATCGATCGCGCCGAGACCATCATCATCGATGCCCTTTGTCGTGAGACAACGGCTAGATCCACGCTGAAAAAATCCAACGGATCCATCATCAGTCGACTAATTATGACCATCAGTCGACTGATCAAGTCATCACTCGACTGATGACTGCAGCAGTCGAGTGAGACTCCATTCTGTGCTCCAAAACCTGAGCACTAGTCGACTGATCACACGATCAGTCGACTGCTCGACCAATCAGTCGACTGCCCACCTCTAGCAGTCGACTGCTAGGCCTATTCCCGCAGTCAAACCCTAGTTGACTCTCACCAGTCGACTGCTATATGACACCGGTTGATTGGCACACCTCAAACATGAGGTTTTAGCCCAAGTATGATTCCCCCATACTTACTAGACCACCCTTAACCTAGACCTAAGCCTTCTAGCCACCTCCATCAACCTCACGCCTCTCAGATCCCTCCAAGTCATCCATGACTTGTTCATCCATCGCGCTAGCCTTCAGGTGCTTCCATTGGCTATGTCATTCTAACAGTGTCTACACCGTCAAGGCACATTGGACTTATGCCGCTAAGACTCCGCTTGGACTTTACGCCGCCAACCATTGGACTTATGCTGCCAAGACTCTCGCTTGGACTTTACGCTACCAATATCAAATCCCTTGGACTTCTCAAATGCCAAGACTCAAGCTTGGACTTTCCTTGCCAACCCATGTTGGACTTTCCATTGCCAAGACCCATGCTTGGACTTTTCTTGCCAACCGATGTTGGACTTTCTATTGCCAAGACCCATGCTTGGACTTTTCCAAATGCCAAGTGTCCCACTTGGACTTTTCATGCCAAGTACCCATGACTTGGACTTTCCAATGACAATTACATTGTCATATGTTTTTGTTGAACATCAAAACATCTCTCGAGTTAAACTCGAGTCCTGGTCAATCGTGACCTGGGTCGATTGCACCAACAAAACTTACCTAGTTTCAAATCCATAACATCAGCCCGTAGTTGCCTCCCATTTTGGCCAATTCACAGATCGCAACCCACTACAATCAGCAACAAACATCCCTTTCCATTTGCTATAAATCATTAAATCATCACAAAATTATCCACAAACATCCAGATCAGACTTACCTCATGTTGATTTAATCACACTGGCCCCTTGATCCGGTGTAGAACCTTGAATCTGCACGATCTAACCCACATCCTTCATTCGGATCCACACCTAATTCATAAACTGAATTCCAACCAATAACTAACGATTTATCACAAAGTTCATAATCTGTAAACTATTAAATCTATTTTCCCTCACCTTTATCACCTTACCATCAATCAGTCACAGCTGAAATCACATCAACCTCTTGATCCAACCCACAGGAAGACAACACAGATCGAGCACCACAGCGCTCGAAGTATTGAACAGGAGGCAGCACACGATCGTGGTGAAGACTACAACATCGTTGGAACCCTCAAAAATCATAGCTTTACTGGTTCCTCCTTTGGAAGTCGGAGTGAGCTATTGATCAGCGACTGATCGACGGCGATCCGGGTCGTGAGGCTGGCGACGATGTAGATCTCACCAAGCTAAGCTCACATACTCAACAATGTCACCGGAAGGCGACTCCGATGGCTGGAGGAAAGCCTCGACGAGCAAAGCAGAAACAACGACAGAAAAAGAGAAAGAGGATCGGCTGCGATGTGCAAACTGGAGGCCGACAATTGAAGAGATGGGCCAGCGAGAGGGCAGGCGACGAATGGGCAGGCGGCAAGCACGTGACAGAGATCCAGATCTGAAATCATCCTAGCGAAGAACGACACTGATCATTCAATCAACGTCGCCAGCTGGATGATCGGCGACTTGTAGAGCAGTGACAATCTGTCGGAAATCTCCAGGAAGGAGAGCAGTGGAGGGTAGAGGAATTCAGGGGATGGCTCGCGTGAGGATTTGGGATCGGGAGGAGAAGAGAAGAAGAGGAGTTGGGAACGATCGGGAGAGGAGAATGAAACGATGAAATTGCGATGAGAAAGGAACAGGAAATGGGGACTTAGAAGGGTCGACCAATCTAGTTGTGCTAGCCCGAATTTAGCCTAAAGCAAACCTAGGTTAACCCAATCACTTATTTAGACTTTAATCTTCCTCCTAAATGGTCATATGTGCTCCTATTGATTTCAGAAAAATTTCTAAAAATTCCTGAAAAATTCCACATGATAATTCCTTAATTAACAAGGGGTATTTTATTATTATCTTATTTCCCGATATCTTACATTCTCCCCCACTAATAAAAATTTGGTCCCCAAATTTCCTGCTCGAGTATGAGTAAGCAACGATACTCTAGTCAACTCAAGTACTTGGAGCAATGTCATGTTAGGAATGTTGCGCCTGTTAGAGGGGGGTGAATAGCATTGTCGTCGTTGCTCGATGGAATTCATTTGCGATCGCGTGCTTGCTACAATTTGGTTAGTGCACAGCGGAATAATAATGAAAAGCAATAACAAAAGACAAGCACACAATTACACAATGATATAATGTGGTTCGGAACCGAATGATTCCTACTCCACGGATTGGGTTCTAAAAGCCCTAACAATGCAAAAATGCACTACTAATCAAATAAACTCCTTCTCAGAACAATCCGGAGGTGGAGAAACCTTGTACAATAGCTCTTACAATAGTAAGAAATAAATACAAGCAAGATACAATAATAAATTGCAATACAAGTAAAGAAAATAACTTTACAAGAGCTTTTCGATTGTTTGCTTTGTGATTGCTTGAAATGCACTTGGAGACCCTGATTTGTAGCAGCAAATCGCCCCAAAACTCCTCAAGAATCGATGCCAAATCCCTTCTCCACGAGCTCCATTTAATGTTGCTGCCTGGGCTAGATTTTGCCTATCAGTCGACTGCTCGGGACCATCAGTCGACTGATGTCACTATTGTCGTGAGACAATAGCTCGATCCACGCTAGAAAAGTCCAACGGATACACCATCAGTCGATTGATCTTACACATCAGTCGACTGATGTCTCAATCAGTCGAGTGGTCGATGCGATCACTCGACTGCTCAGGCCAACAGTCGACTGCTAAGCTCTGGCAGTCGACTTCCAGGGCACTTCCCGCAGTCAAACCCTAGTTGACTCACACTAGTCGATTGACCCATGATCCTAGTCGACTGGTACACCTCAAACATGAGGTTTTAACCCAAGTATAGTGCCCCCATACTTGCTAGACCACCCGTAGCCTAGACCTAAGCCTTCTAGCCACCTCCGTCAGCCTTGCGCCTATCGAATCCCTCCAAGTCATCCATGACTTGTTCATCCATACACTAGCCTTCAGGTGCTTCCATCGGCTATTGTCATGCTAACGGTGTCTACACTGCCAAGGCACATTAGACTTACGCTGCCAAGACTCCTGCTTGGACTTTACGCCGCCAACCATTGGACTTATGCCGCCAAGACTCCCGCTTGGACTTTACGCCGCCAATATTCCTCTTGGACTTCTCAAATGCCAAGACTCAAACTTAGACTTTTCCTTGCCAACCCATGTTGGACTTTCCATGCCAAGACCCATGCTTGGACTTTCCTTGCCAACCCATGTTGAACTTTCCATGCCAAGTACATAAGACTTGGACTTTCCCAAATTCCAAGTGTCCCACTTGGACTTTCCATGCCAAATACCCATAACTTGGACTTTACCATGACAATCACATTGTCATATATTTTTTTCGAACATCAAAACATCGCTCGAGTCAAACTCGAGTTAGGTCAATCATGACCTGGGTCGATTGCACCAACAATCTCTCCCTTTTTGATGTTTAACAAAAAATACCCTTGAGTTAGGCCCCTAACTCAAATTCCCTTACCAATTATCCCAAATTGATAATCTTACCTTTCTCCCCCTTTTTGACTAATATCAAAAAGGTTCTCCCAAGGAGGTCAATGTCTCATATCCAATGAGATCTTACAATCTCCCCCTTGATCCAAAAATACCTAGGATGCCTACAATCTTCCTAGTGATAAGTCTCATATCACTCAAGAGAGGCAATCCTACAAACTCTCCCAATTTCCAAATTGGGCATCTCAAAATCCCATTTCTCTCCCTCATGAGGAAAAATAACATCCATCATCCCATGATGGATACCTCCCCCTAAAGGCTTGCTCCCCCTTGACCATTGCACCAACAATGTCCTTGGGAAGTTCCTAAGCCTATAGGAACTCTAAACCATCAAAAATAAGGTCTAAAGTTCAACATTGAACTTTCCCTCACCTTAAAATTGATATATCGCCCTAACAACTCTCCTAATCCATATCCAATGGATTTTCACCCTTTCTAATGCTTCCCAAAGCATATCCTAGGGTTAGGAGTGGTTAGGGAACCTTAACATAGCTGAAGATGGGCTAAACATACCTTGTTTTCCTGAAATCAGTATTGGCAGTGGACTTTATCAGGAAACAGTTGACTGTCGTGCTCATCAGTCGACTGCCAACAAGGGCAGTCGATTGATAACTGAAAAATCCGATTTTCAGTTATTAGAATTGAATTTTAAAAATTCATAAATAATTATATGTAATTCAAAAAATCATGAAACTTTATACGTATAATACTTATGACACATACACTGGGTGAAAAATGTTAGAAAAATATTTTACCCATAAAATAGCAAAATTGACACAAAGTTCAAAAGTGAAGAAAAACTTCAATGTTTTAGCTCACTTTGTATCAACTTCATCAAGGTGATTGCTATCAAAAGATAGACTTCACCAAGGTTTTCTAAAATGATTTTAAAATGGTTTTGAAAACCTATATTGGATCATGTTCCTTGGGCTTAATGTACATGACTTGAACATAAGCTTTCCCAATGATCCACCTATAAGATGAGTTTGAGTTCATCTAGATGCAAAAACTATGCACCTTGAACTTAACTCATATCCTAGCATCTCATATATATCTAGAGTGTATAAATACACATATATGTCAATGTAATGTGAGATGTGGGCTTTGTTCATCCTAATCTAGGGTTTCATGTATTTTTTTAAGACAACCCTACTTGATTCCCTTATACATGGGACTTCAAGTCATGTCATAGTCCTTAAATCAATTCTAATCAAATTAAATGCATGAATGATCATGACATAAATGAGAGCATAAGTAAACATGGCCAATGATCATGATGTCATGTCATATGATATAATCTAAATATACATGACATTAAAAATTAACCCTAAACATACTCATGACATTTTATATTATTAAGATAAATATGATGTCATGGCATGTTATATGGCAATCAAAGCATGGCAAATAAAATGTAAAGGTATATAATACCTAAATTTTAGTATTTGTTGTCATTTGTTATTATTAAGTCCATTTTGCCATATTATTAATTATTCCCAAAATGTGCCAAAAACCCAAAATGACACACCTTAACTTCTAAACCTAAATTGTGCCAATTTGATTGATTTTTCATAATTCCAAAAAATATATTGGCACATCCTAAAAACTTTTAGGATTATAATTCAAATCTATTTCCAAGGTATCTATAACCTTGAAAATTACCTAAAGTACCACCTTTACCATGGTTAGGTTAACTACTCATCCATTTAAAGTTGGCACACCTAAACCCATCTAGCGTGAATCGATCACGCTCTTAGGAACTCAAAATTTATTTGAGCTCCTTGGGTTAATTAGGTATTCCTTAGGGATAACCTCCCTAGATACCCTCCTAATGACCCTCCTAGGCTTTGAAGCCTTGGTCATAGTGGTCTTGCTTAGGTTAACTCTAGGGGTAACTCCCCTTGTATCCTTCTTAGTGGTCTTCCTAGATTTCATGGAAACCTTGGCCACTAAGCACCTAACTTGGTCAACCTTAGGGATGACTTCCCTATTGACCTTGGTCTTTCTAGACCTAAGTTTAGTTCCATAGTCAAATGGAACATTATGGTAGGTAGGCTTATTTACCTTGGACCTAGGCTTGTGGCTCAAGCCTTTCTTGCCCATAGATGAGCCTTGCCTCCTAGACTCTAGGTGTTTACTTTTACCATTTGACCTAGATTCTCGTTGTGCGTGTGACCAAATAGGTTCTCGGTTTATGTTGGCCATCTATAATTAACCATTAATTATAGAATGATCATGAGTGGCACCTAGTAGTATATCATGATCCTCAATTAACCGAAAAGATCAACGGTTGATCCAGAACTATTTCTGAAACACTTCAGCAGCCACAATGAATAGTCCCTCATTCCCTTCACTCATCTTATACCCACTTGGTTCAGGACATGGTCTATAGTGTCAATCCCCACTAGGTTGACTACGTCACACCTAGCCCAAGTATCATTTCCTCGTCCTACGGATTCTAGTTACTACACATGTATCCAAGAGTACCTTACTCTAAACATGTAATGCTTTGGCCAAAGACTTTAGTAACAATCGATGAGAGGCCATGGGTATACATCTCCTCGCAAGGAGTGGTGAATCCTTTATAGGCTATTCAAACACCTTCGATCACTTCGACTTATGCCTAATAATCCCAGTTCCACATCTCCTCAGAGATGCTTGCTTAAGATGTCGAAGCATAAGTCTTCATGACCAAGATGACTTGAATACCGCAAGTCAAAGGAACATCGCACTTAAGCAACAGTAAGAACTTCATTGACATATCCATATATGCAGAGAACCATATAAAGTCTTACAATTGGTCACTCCAATGAACTAGTTACCATAACTAGCATCCACAATTAACTCCGGACATCACAATGTCTCCAGCCAGTGAGAATCAGCTGCTTGGATACACCAAGGAGTATACCTCATGCTAGTCTCGACATAATTGATGGTGTCCAAATCCATCAATTCATCGACTAGGGATAATTCTGATACATCACAATTACACATGTAGAGATACTCACTAGTTGTGATCCAATCACAAATTCTCTCATGTTGTGAATCGTATCGTGGACATTCAGTAAATGAGTTTAAGATCTAATCAAATACATGAAAACATATATACTCAAATAGTGAAAATTCATTTATCATATAAATGGTTCAAACATAAGGCGATTGCCTTAGGACATCTCTCATATATTACTAACAAACTCCCACTTGGCCTAATGCCAATCGCTACGGTATCCAATACCATAAGCTCTAACATGACCCTCAAACTTACTTTGAGGTAATGTCTTAGTTAAAGGATTCGCTAAGTTCTTTTCAGTGGGAATCTTCTCGATTTGTATTTCCTTCCTACTTATGATCACTTTGATCAAATGATAGTGGCGAAGCACATATTTGGATCATTGATGAGACCACATTAAGTTCAGAGATGAACTTCTTGATCCAAACCACTTCCTTTGCTGCTTCCGAAGCTGTAATGTATTCTGCCTCAGTGGTAGAATCCTCTACAGTGTCTTGTTTGGAACTTTTCCAACTCACTGCGCCCCCATTCAAGGTGAACACATACCCAAACTAAGACCTGGAATCATCCTTGTCTGTCTGGAAGCTGATATCCGTATACCCGCGTATCACCATGTCCCCTTCTCCATATATTAGGAACACATCCTTAGTTCTTCTTAAGTACTTAAGGATCGTCTTAATAGCCACCCAATGATCTATTCCTGGATCACACTGGTATCTACTCGTGACACTCAGAGCATACGATACATCGGGCCTCGTACATAACATAGCATACATGATAGATCCTATTGCGGATGCATAGGGAATCTTACTCATGCAAATCCTCTCGTCTTCTGTGCGCGGACACATAGACTTCGAAAGGTGTATCCCATGCCTGATGGGAAGGTAACCTTTCTTGGATTCCAACATGCTAAACCTCTTTAGCACTCGATCTATATATGTAGACTGTGAAAGACCAAGCAACTGTTTCGATCTATCCCTATAGATCTTAATCCCAAGGATGTAGGTTGCTTCTCCCAGGTATTTCATGGAGAATGTCTTGGACAACCAAATTTTTGTTAGTAATATATGAGAGATGTCCTAAGGCAATCGCCTTATGTATGAACCATTTATATGATAAATGAAGATTCACTATTTGAGTATACATGTTTCATGTATTTGATTAGATCTTAAACTCATTTACTGAATATCCACGATACGATTCACAGCATGAGAGAATTTGTGATTGGATCACAACTAGTGAGTATCTCTACATGTGTAATTGTGATGTATCGGAATTATCCCCAGTCGATGAATTGATGGATTTGGACACCATCAATTCTGTCAAGACTAGCACGAGGTATACTCCTTGGTGTATCCAAGCAGCTGATTCTCACTGGCTGGAGACATTGTGATGTCCGGAGTTAATCATGGATGCTAGTTATGGTAACTAGTTCATTGGAGTGACCAACCGTAAGACTTCATATGGTTCTCTGCATATATAGATATGTCAATGAAGTTCTTATTGTAGCTTAAGTGCGATGTTCCTTTGACTTGCGGTATTCAAGTCATCTTGATCATAAAGACTTATGCTTTGACATCTTAAGCAAGCATCTCTGTGGAGATGTGGACCCGGGATGATTGGGTATAAGTCGAAGTGATCGAAGGTGTTTGAATAGCCTATAAAGGATTCACCACTCCTTGCAAGGAGATGTATACCCATGGCCTCTCGTCGGATTGTTACTAAAGTCTTTGACCAAAGCATTACATGTTTTGAGTAAGGTACTCTTCGATATATGTGTAGTAACTAGAATCCGTAGGACGAGGAAATGATACTTGGGCTAGGTGTGACGTAGTCAGCCTAGTGGGGACTGACACTATAGACCATGTCCTGAACCAAGTGGGTATAAGATGAGTGAAGGGAATGGGGCACGATTCATTCGAGCTACTGAAGGGTTTCAGAAATAGTTCTGGATCAACCGTTGATCTTTTCGGTTAATTGAGGATCATGATGTACTACTAGGTGCCACTCATGATCGTTCTATAATTAATGGTTAATTATAGACGGCCAACATAAACCGAGAACCTATTTGGTCACACGCACAACGAACGTAATCCGAAGGATTTAAAACGAGCTTGAGAATGGGATTCTTAGACCGAGAGAAACTAAGTTTGGTTGGACCAAACAAGAAGCGAGCATGAAATCGTTTCAGTTCAATGGATGTCACGCCCGCCCTTTTTCCAAGGGTCCTGAGGGGCGGCGCGTGACGCGACCGTACATACATACACTTCTTACTACTTACAGCGGAAGACTTTAGATACTTTTTTTTTTCTTTTAAACATAAACATGCATTGACATATATAGATACTTTTTCTTAACATAGAGCATGCATCATAACATATATAGATACTTCTTCTTAACATAGAGCATGCATCATTATTTCATAGGTACTTAGTGCTTAGTTCAAGTCCATAACATCATCATCATAAGGAGACATAAATAAGGACATCCATAAACATCATCATCATAGGGAAACATATGTATAAGGACATAACGGATCTTCTCCACCATGCCACTACCACACACATTTGGCCCCTCCTGCTGCTCCCTTTAGTTTATCCACCCCTTACCCTTATCTGCAGTACGAGGGAAAGATAAACTATAAGCACATAGGCTTAGTAAGATCCTGTCCTACTCACAAAAATCATACATCGACATTAATCATGGCATGTAACATTCATAATATATAAGCAACATAACATGTAACATACATGACGTAAGCAACTTAACATGTAGCATAAGTAACATAAGTAAGCATAACATGTATCATATATAACATAGCAGCATATCATGTAGATATAAGACTTAATCAACATAACATACAACATATGTAACATAACAACATATACATGACATATCAACATAACATACAACATATATATGACATATCAAACATAACATACAACATATGTAACCTAGCAGCATAAACATGACATATCAAACATAACATGCAACATATATATGACATATCAACATAGCATGTGAACATAACAATCAAATCATGTAAACGTATGCAGGATGATTTTTTTTTAAAACATATATTATAGGTACGTAAACATAAATCTCAACATATTTGGGCCCGACATTGTACCACTTCTTCATTATCATAGCGCGCATCCCTAAATAGACCCGAGGTAGCAAGTCTCGAACCTACTAGGTTACTAGGCCCGATCTTAGTCCGTCGACCTAGGGCAATCGTCATAGCGTAGAAGCCCATCCTAGGCCCGATCTTAGTCCATCGACCTAGGGCATCTTGGAGCCCATCCGGTACTAGGCCCGATCTTAGTCCGTCGACCTAGGGGCAATCATACATAGAAGCCCATCCTAGGCCCGATCTTAGTCCGTCGGCCTAGGGCATCTTAGGAGCCCATCCCTTTGGACCTTGTTAGGGTCCTGGTACAAGTCATGCAGAAGGTAAAATACTAATATGCTTTTATTATAACATATCTTATTTCATTTTGCAAACATAGCATACTTCATTTCCTAACATATCATACTTCACTTCATGAACATATCATTTTTCATTTCATAAACATATCATACTTCATTTCATAATCATATCATATTCATTTCATGAACATATCGTTTTTCATTTCATAATCATATCGTATTTCATTTCATAACATATTTTAAATATCACATACATATAGGGCATGGCATAAGGCATAAACATCAAGAGTAAGTAACCACTAACCTAGAACATGTTATCTTCATCTAGCATCATTTAATATCACAAGTCAACATGAATTCACCTAAACATAAAACACATGTTAACCTAACCTAGAGCATGTTAAAGAACAATGGTTGGCCGAATGGTTCATGGGGCTTTTAGGGTTAAACCTTTAACCTAATCCATCTAACATGCTAACATCATCATATGCATACAAAACATGGTATAAAACTTCATTGAATCATCAAAATAAAGGGGTGGCCGAATGGTTCAAGGGGCTTTTAGGGTTAGACTTTTAACCTAATCCCTCTAACATACTAACATCATCATATGCATACAAAACATGGAATAAAACTTCATTGAAACATCAAAACAAGGGGGGTGGCCGAATGATCCATGGAAGCTTTTAGGGTTAGACTTTTAACCTAATCCCTCTAACATACTAACACCATCATATGCATACAAAAACATGGAAAAAAACTTCATTGAAAATACAAAAAATGGGGGTGGCCGAATGATCCATGGAAGCTTTTAGGGTTAGACTTTTAACCTAATCCCTCTAACATACTAACACCATCATATGCATACAAAAACATGGAATAAAACTTCATCGAAACTTCAAAACAAGGGGGGTGGCCGAATGATCCATGGAAGTTTTTAGGGTTAGACTTTTAACCTAGTTCAATTTACATCCTAACATCATCATATGCATGCAAAACATGGTATAGAACTTCAATGAAACACCAAAAACACATGTTAGCCGAATAGTTCATAGAGGTTTTTAGGGTTAACTTTTAACCTAATTCATTTTACATCCTAACATCATCTTATTCTTACAAAACATGATATAGAACTTCCTTGGAACATCAAAACTAAACTTGGCCGAATGTATCATAGGGATTTTTGCACAAAGCATTAACCGAAAGCTACTCGTATGCAGGTGAGGGATACTTACATCCTTCGCGTTTGTTAGTAATATATGAGAGATGACCTAAGGCAATCGCCTTATGTATGAACCATTTATATGATAAATGAAGATTCACTATTTGAGTATACATATTTTATGTATTTGATTGGATCTTAAACTCATTTACTGAATGTCCACGATACGATTCACAGCATGAGAGAATTTGTGATTGGATCACAACTAGTGAGTATCTCTACATGTGTAATTGTGATGTATCGGAATTATCCCTAGTCGATGAATTGATGGATTTGGACACCATCAATTCTGTCGAGACTAGCACGAGGTATACTCCTTGGTGTATCCAAGCAACTGATTCTCACTGGCTGGAGACATAGTGATGTCCGGAGTTAATCGTGGATGCTAGTTATGGTAACTAGTTCATTGGAGTGACCAACCGTAAGACTTCATATGGTTCTCTGCATATATAGATATGTCAATGAAGTTCTTACTGTGGCTTAAGTGCGAGGTTCCTTTGACTTGCGGTATTCAAGTCATCTTGATCATGGAGACTTATGCTTTGACATCTTAAGCAAACATCTCTAAGGAGATGTGGACCCGGGATGATTGGGTATAAGTCTAAGTGATCGAAGGTGTTTGAATAGCCTATAAAGGATTCACCACTCCTTGCGAGGAGATGTATACCCATGGCCTCTCGTCGGATTGTTACTAAAGTCTTTGGCCAAAACATTACATGTTTAGAGTAAGGTACTCTTCGATACATGTGGAGTAACTAGAATCCGTAGGACGAGGAAATGATACTTGGGCTAGGTGTGACGTAGTCGACCTATAGTGGGACTGACACAATAGACCATGTCCTGAACCAAGTGGGTATAAGATGAGTGAAGGGAATGGGGCACGAATCATTCGAGCTGCTGAAGGGTTTCAGAAATAGTTCTGGATCAACCGTTGATCTTTTCGGTTAATTGGGGATCATGATGTACTACTAGGTGTCACTCATGATTGTTCTATAATTAATGGTTAATTATAGACGGCCAACATAAACCGAGAACCTATTTGGTCACACGCACAACGAGCGTAATCCAAAGGATTTAAAATGAGCTTGAGAATGAGATTCTCAGACCGAGAGAAACTAGGTTTGGTTGGACCAAACATAAAGCGAGCATGAAATCATTTCAGTCGCAATGGAAGCGTGGATGGGCCGAGTCTTATGAAGACGTAATGGATGAACCAAAATGGTTTGGTTCTAATCCAATGGATGAGAATAAACCAAAGGGTTTGGTTTATTTTAAACGAATGAACTAAAAGTTGGTTCGGTTCGTTTTAACTTAAAATAAACCATCATGGTTTGGTTTATTCTAACTTATCTTAATGGAGCGGGTTAACGGGCCTAATGGTTATGATCCAATAACCATTAAGAGAATTAGTTCTCTATAAAAGAGGGCTTAATGGATAATTAAGCCCTAATTGGAAAAGCCCTAAACCTAGTTGCCGCCCAACCCCATTGAAGGAGTTGCCGCCCAAGCTCCTTGGCCGCCCAGCCCCTTGTGCCGGCGTCCAGCTCCTTGCCGGCGACCAGGCTTTAGCCGGTGATCCTCCGGCGACCCTCCGGTGATCTTCCTAGGCCTCGGTGAAAAGGTGAGCACTTGGCTTCCTTGTTTTGGCCGGCGCCTACTCCTCCACCAAGCTGTCCAGTTTTCTGGACAGCTTCTTCTCCTCTCGTCGGAGCGTCGTTTGGACGATGGTTAGAGCTCCGACAGTGGATAACTTACCGGGGATTCGATCTCCGGTAATCCTCTGAGGTGGAGGACGAAGGATTCGTCAATCGGTTGACGAATACCTCTCCGGAGAAGCGAGTTTTGAGGACTCATTTTGGATCCGAATTTGGATTCGGATCGTGATCATCTCTCGATCACGTCGTCTTCAACACGAGGCTAGTAACCCGTACGAAGACGAAGCTCGTGGCTTAGCGAAGTCATCCCGAGGAACTCGGCGTGGATACTGATAGAGACGATTCTAGCGAGGATCGTTCCGGTTGATGCCATTCCCGCTACACGTCATACGAAAGGTATAACGTAGATAAATTTCCTTTTATTGTAAATTTAAATTTATGGTTATGTCTACACTTGTTATAATATGCATGCGTGTGTTGTGTGTGTTGTAATAAATAGGAGTATTTATTATTTTTATTGCTTCCGTTGTGTTCATGTTTACGAAACATGATCGAAAACCCAACAGTGGTATCAGAGCCCAGGTTGTGTTTCGACATAATCGTAAAAATGGTTTTGCGATAGTCATAATGTATTTCTGGAAATTTTCTAATTTTGGAAATTTAGAAGTATTTATGGAAATTTTTTAATTTTGGAAAGTCTAGAAGTATTTATGGAAATCTTCCACTTTTGGAAAGTTGGAAGTATTTATGGAAATTGATATTTTCCATAAATAAAATATTTAATTAGATTCTGGAAATTTGTTTCCTAATTTAATCATGATTTGATTTGGGAAATCAAATCTTAAAATATTTTATTTCCATAAGTAGTTTTAATGATTTAGGAAATTGGTTTCCTAAATAGATTTTCCTTAATCAAATAATTCCATGAATAAAATATGTGATTAGATTTGGAAATTTGTTTCCTAATTTAATTATGATTTGATTTGGAGAATCAAATCTTAAACATATTTTATTTTCATAAATAGTTATGACATATAAGGAAATATATACATGACATAATTGAATGTCATGTAATTGCATTAGATGCATAACATTATGTCATGTGTGTCGTGACATGTAGATGTATGTCATGTATGTCATGCCATGTAGATAATAGTTATTTGCATGCAAAGAGGATGAGACATAAAAACCCTTAAACAATATTAAAGCCTACACCTTCCATTAATATGGTTAGAACCAGAGTTCCGTTTCTTGTTTGGGTTGTTGGACTCTCTCCAAGCCCGGCTCGAACCCGAACATGTTCAAACCATGGAATAGTTTAATACTAATATGGTAAGAGTCAGAGGTCAATCGTTAGCTTTGGTTGTTGGACTCTCTCCAAGCTGGGCTAATTGGTTGAATGCGCTCTAACCATATTAAAACTATTTCTCGATTAATGGGTTGACTTTAACCTGGAGCATCGACTTGTTGGACTCTCTCCAAGGTCGATGTAAAGGGAGGTGAAGTTGGGTGCTATGCATATGATGCATACTTGTTAATGTGTTAACAACCCGATGTATGTGTGAACATTCAATTAGTTGATAGCACATTGTGATAGTTGCATATACGTGATATGCAATCGGTATAGACGATACCTACCGTCGTAGTTATGAATGACTTGTTGGACTCTCTCCAAGGTTGTTCATAACTATGATGGATATCAGCCCATTTGGAGATGGACCTACGATCTCCCGAAGTGATTTTGGGGTTTTTGAAATTCAAAAAATGAATGGGATTTATAAATGTATATTGATGCATTTTAAAAATCATTTTCTCATATATGCTCGTTTTGTTGGGTTTCCGGCACCGCGGCGTGTGTGTGTTCGATCATGTTTCATAAACATGAGCACAGCGGAAGCAATTAAAAATAATAAATACTCCTATTTATTACAACACACACAACACACGCATGCTATTACAACAAGTGTAGACATAACCGTAAATTAAAATTTGCAATAAAAGGAAATTAAACTACGTTATACCTTCCGTATGACGTGTAGCGGGAACGGCATCAACCGGAACGATCCTCGTAAGAATCGTCTCTATCCGTATCCACGCCGAGCTCCTCGGGATGACTTCGCCAAGCCACGAGCTTCGTCTTCGTACGGGTTACTAGCCTCGTGTTGAAGACGACGTGATCGAGAGATGATCACGATCCGAATCCAAATTCGGACCTAAAACAAGTCCTCAAGACTTGCTTCTCCGGAGAGGTATTCGTCAACCGATTGACGAATCCTTCGTCCTCCACCTCAGAGGATTACCGGAGATCAAATCCCCGGTATGTTAGCCGCTGTCGGAGCACTAACCGTCCGCCCAAACGACGCTCCGACGAAGGAGAAGAAGCTGTCCAGAAAACTGGACAGCTTGGTGGAGGAGATAGGCCGCCAAAACAAGGAGACAAAAGCTCACCTTGATGGCTTGGACGCCGCAATCGACGGCAGCACAATGGAGCGGGCGGCAAGGAGCTTGGGCGGCACAATCAAAGTTGGGCGGCAACTCCTTGGAGGCTAGGGTTTTGATTTTGGATTAGGGTTTAACAATCCCTTAAGCCCACTTTTATAGAGAACTAATTCTCTTAATGGTTAATGGATCATATCCATAAAGCCCGTTAACCCGCTCCATTAAGATAAGTTAAAATAAACCAAACCATGATGGTTTATTTTAAGTTAAAACGAACCGAACCAACTTTTGGTTCATTCGTTTAAAATAATCCAAACCCTTTGGTTTATTCTTATCCATTGGATTAGAACCAAACCATTTTGGTCCATCCATTACGTCTTCATAAGACGCAGCCCATCCACGCTTCCATTGCGACTGAAACAATTTCATGCTCGCTTTATGTTTGGTCCAACCAAACATAGTTTCTCTCGGTCTGAGAATCTCATTCTCAAGCTCGTTTTAAATCCTTTGGATTACACTCGGTGGGCGTGTGACCAAATAGGTTCTCGGTTTATGTTGGCCGTCTATAATTAACCATTAATTATAGAACGATCATGAGTGGCACCTAGTAGTACATCATGATCCCCAATTAACCAAAAGATCAACTGCTTGATCCGTAACTATTTCAAACCCTTCAGATTCGAATGAATCGTGCCCCATTCCCTTCACTCATCTTATACCCACTTGGTTCAGACATGGTGTATGGTGTCAGTCCCCACTAGGCTGACTACGTCACACCTAGCCCAAGTATCATTTCCTCGTCCTACGGATTCTAGTTACTCCACATGTATCGAAGAGTACTTGACTCTAAACATGTAATGCTTTGGCCAAAGACTTTAGTAACAATCCGACGAGAGGCCATGGGTATACATCTCCTCGCAAGGAGTGGTGAATCCTTTATAGGCTATTCAAACACCTTCGATCACTTCGACTTATACCCAATCATCCGGGTCCACATCTCCTTAGAGATGTTTGCTTAAGATGTCAAAGCATAAGTCTCCATGATCAAGATGACTTGAATACCGCAAGTCAAAGGAACATCGCACTTAAGCCACAAGAAGAACTTCATTGACATATCTATATATGCAGAGAACCATATGAAGTCTTACGGCTGGTCACTCCAATGAACTAGTTACCATAACTAGCATCCACGATTAACTCCGGACATCACTATGTCTCCAGCCAGTGAGAATCAGCTGCTTGGATACACCAAGGAGTATACCTCGTGCTAGTCTCAACATAATTGATGGTGTCCAGATTCATCAATTCATCGACTAGGGATAATTCCGATACATCACAATTACACATGTAGAGATACTCACTAGTTGTGATCCAATCACAAATTCTCTCATGCTGTGAATCGTATCGTGGACATTCAGTAAATGAGTTTAAGATCCAATCAAATACATAAAACATGTATACTCAAATAGTGAATCTTCATTTATCATATAAATGGTTCATACATAAGGCGATTTCCTTAGGACATCTCTCATATATTACTAACAGACTCCCACTTGGCCTAATGCCAATCGCTACGGTATCCAATACCATAAGCACCAACATGACCCTCAAACTTACTTTGAGGTAATGCTTTAGTCAAAGGATCCGCTAAGTTCCTTTCAGTGGGAATTTTCTCGATTTGTATTTCATTCCTACTTATGATCTCTCTGATAAGATGATAGCGGCGAAGCACATGTTTGGATCGCCGATGAGACCACATCAAGTTCAAAGATGAACTTCTTGATCCAAACCGCTTCCTTTGCTGCTTCCAAAGCTGCAATGTATTCTGCCTTAGTGGCAGAATCCGCTATAGTGTCAAGCTTGGAACCTTTCCAACTTATTGCGCCTCCATTCCCGGTGAATACATACTCAGACTGAGACATGGAATCATCCTTGTCTGTCTGGAGCTGGCATTCGTATACCCACGTATCACCATGTACCCTTCTCCATATATTAGGAACACATCCTTAGTTCTTCTCAAGTACTTAAGGATCGTCTTAACAGTCGCCCAATGATCCATTCTCGATCGGATCGTATCCGCCGTGACACTCAGAGCATACGATACATCGGGCCTCGTACATAACATAGCATACATGATAGATCCTATTGCGGATGCATAGGGAATCTTACTCATGCAAATCCTCTCATCTTCTGTGCGCGGACACATAGACTTCGAAAGGTGTACCCCATGCCTGATGGGTAGGAAACCTTTCTTGGATTCCGACATGCTAAACCTCTTTAGCACTCGGTCTATATATGTAGACTGCGAAAGACCAAGCAATCGTTTCGATCTATCTCTATAGATCTTAATCCCAAGGATGTAGGTTGCTTCTCCCAGGTCTTTCATGGAGAATGTCTTGGATAACCAAACCTTAATCGATCAGAAGATTGAAACATCGCTTCCTATAAGTAATATGTCATCGACATACAATACTAGGAACACGATCGACTCCCACTAACCTTCTTGTACACACAAGGTTCGTCTGGATTTTGAGAGAAATCAAACCTTTTGATTGTCTCATCAAAACGGATATTCCAGCTCCTGGATGCTTGCTTCAATCCATAAATGGACCGTCGCAATTTGCATACCTTGGTTTTATCAACCGATGTGAAACCTCAGGGTTGTATCATATACACGCCTCGGCGTTTCCATAAAGGAAAGCCGTTTTCACATCCATCCGCCATATCTCATAATCATAATGAGCCGCTATGGCCGTGGAGCATCCGAATGGATTTAAGCATAGCTACAGGCGAATAGGTTTCGTCATAATCAACACCTTATTTTTGACGATATCCTTTCGCCACCAATCTAGCCTTATAGGTAATCACATTACCATCCATGTCGGTTTTCTTCTTGAAAACCCACTTGCACCCTACAGGCTTTATGCCTTCAGGTGGGTCAACCAAGTTCCAAACTTAGTTTTCGTACATGGAATCCATTTCCGACTTCATGGCACCAAGCCACTTATCCCTTTCTGAACTTGTCAGCACTTCTTCATAACTGGTAGGCTCCTCATCATCAATGAGTAACACGTCGTTCGATTCACTTACGAGAAATCCATATCTCTCAGGAATATTGCGTGTTCTACCAGATCTACGAAGATGTGGTGTTACATTAGGTCCAGCCGATTGCTCATCACTATGAGTTGTCGGCTGTTGTGCTTCACTAGGTATCTCATCAATGTCTATTTGAGTCTCTCGAGCCTCCTCAAGCTCAACGACACTCCCACTGTTTTCTTGCAAGAGAAACTCTTTCTCTAGAAACACAGCATGCCTTGAAACAAACACCTTTTGTTCCACAGGATGATAGAATTGGTAACCCCTTGTTTCCTTAGGGTATCCAATAAATAGACATTTATCAGACTTAGCATCCAGTTTGTCTGATACAGTCCGCTTCACATAAGCAGGACAACCCCATATCTTCAAGTAAGATACATGAGGTTTCTTACTAGCTCATATCTCATATGGAGTAGTAGAGACTACCTTGGTAGGCATTCTGTTTAACAAGTAAACAGCTGTCTGAAGTGCATAACCCCAAAAGGACTTGGGAAGAGTCGCATGATTCATCATTGACCTGACCATGTCCAACAAGGTCCGGTTACGCCTCTCAGATACACCATTATGATGTGGTGTATAGGGCGGAGTCCATTGAGACAATATGCCATTGTCTCTTAGATAATCAAGAAACTCTTGACTTAAGTATTCACCACCTCGATCCGATCGAAGTATTTTAATACTTTTGTCATGTTGTTTCTCTACTTCATTTCTGAATTCTTTGAACTTTTCAAAGGCTTCAGACTTGTGTTTCATCAAGAACACATACCCAAACCGTGAGTGATCATCGGTGAAGGTAATGAAGTAGCTATAGCCTCCTAATGCTCGAGTTGACATAGGTCCACATACATCAGTATGTATTAGTCCTAGTAACTCTCCCACTCGTTCACCCTTTCCAGTAAAAGGTAACTTAGTCATCTTGCCTTTTAAGCATGATTCGCATGTATCGTATGAATCCAATTCAAACGATTCCAGAATTCCACATCGGTGTAATTCGGACATGCGTTTCTTGCTTATATGGCCAAGACGACAATGCCACATTTAGGAGTCTATTTGATTATCCTTTCGAGCACGCGTGTTGCTCGCTTCGATATTGAAATCGTCACTGGATACGTCCAACGTATAAACACCATTGCTTAAAGTTCCAATCCCATAAAGAACTCCATTCAAAGTTATGTAACAACAATTGTTACTAAAAGTCAAATGGAACCCATTTCTATTTAGACAAGAAATGGAAATGATGTTCTTTATCAACGAAGGAACATAAAAGCAATTGTCCAGTTCTAAGACAAGTCCTACAGGGAGTTCCAACAAATACGTTCCGATGGCGAGTGCAGCAACCGTTGCTCCATTCCCAACACGTAAATTTGACTCTCCCTTGACGAGTCTTCTTCTATTCCTTAGCCCATGTATGTCATTACATATATGTGAGCCACACCCAGTATCCAATACCCAAGTGTCTAAGGAAATAGAATGACAATCAATAAAGAAGATTTCTGAAGAAGATGGGGCATCCGATGCCTTATCCTTCTTCACGGACTCTTGATAAACCTTGCAATTTCTTCGCCAATGACCCTCCTTGCCATAATGATGGCAAGTGCCCTTTTGAGCTGGTTCTGCCTTTTAGCCTTTTTCTTCTTCCCCTTCTGTTGTTCCTTTGACTCCCTCTTAGAACCTTTCTTCGAGGAATCAACTAACAACACTGTCCCCTACTCATGCTTCTCAGAAGGCTCCACAGTCTTCAGCATGTTGAGCAGTACCACAGATGAACCTCCTCGCATCTCAGAGGTGAAGAGGAGCTTGGAGACTTCGAACCTTTCGAATCTCACTTGCTAATCAACCAACTCACAGAGATGAAGGACTACGATATGAGCATCCATATGCTCAAGCTGCTTTCGTAGTTGGGTTCCATCGCGGCTAGCATGATGCAACTCATTTGTTCAGAATCACTCACATGTTTCTGATAGGCCAACAATTGGTCCAAAGTTGCATCGTCACTAGGACGGGCGGGAAGAGGCGCTTCGAGGACATACACAAGCTTTTCACCTTGAGAACAATTCTCAAGAAGTTCGCCTACTAATTTATTTGAATCCAAAATGGAACGCAAATTCAAACACATCATGATCAATATATTAACTTAGAAATACAAAACGAGCATATATGAGAAAGATGATTTTAAAAATGCATCAATATACATTTATAAATCTCATTCATTTTTCGAATTCAAAAACCCCAAAATCACTTCGGGAGATCGTAGGTCCATCTCCGAATGGGCTGATATCCATCATAGATAAGAACAACCTTGGAGTGAGTCCAACAAGCCATTCTTAGCTATGATGGTGGGTATCAAGTATACCGATTACATATCATGTATATGTAACTATCACAATGTGCTATCAACTAATTGAATGTTTACACATACATTGTGTTGTTAACACATTAACAAGTATGCATCATATGCATAGCACCCAACTTCACCTCTCTTCACATCGACCTTGGAGTGAGTCCAACAAATCGATGCTCCAAGTTAAAGCCGACCCATTAATCGCGAAATAGTTTTAATATGGTTAGAGCGCATTCAACCAATTAGCCCAGCTTGGAGAGAGTCCAACAACCAAAGCTAACGATTGACCTCGACTCTTACCATATTAGAGTTAAACTATTCCAATGATTTGAACATGTTCGTGTTCGAGCGGGCTTGGAGAGAGTCCAACAACCCAAACAAGAAACAGAACTCGGTTCTAACCTTATTATTGGAAGGTGTATGCTTTAATATTGAGTTAGGTTTTTATGTGTCATCCTCTTTGCATGGTAATAACTAGTTTCTACATGGCATGGCATACATGGAATAGATCTTCATGTCACGACTCGCATGACATAATGTTATGCATCTAATGCAATTACATGGCATACAATTATGTCATGTATATATTTCCTTATATGTCATAACTATTTATGGAAATAAAATATGTTTAAGATTTGATTCTCCAATCAAATCATAATTAAATTAGGAAACAAATTTCCAAATCTAATCACATATTTTATTCATGGAATTATTTGATTAAGGAAAATCTATTTAGGAAACCAATTTCCTAAATCATTAAAACTACTTATGGAAATAAAATATTTTAAGATTTGATTTCAAATCAAATCATGATTAAATTAGGAAACAAATTTCCAGAATCTAATCAAATATTTTATTTATGGAAAATATCAATTTCCATAAATACTTCCAACTTTCCAAAAGTGGAAGATTTCCATAAATACTTCTAGACTTTCCAAAATTGAAAAATTTCCATAAATACTTCTAAATTTCCAAAATTTAGAAAACTTTCAGAAATACATTATGACTATCGCAAAACCATTTTTACGATTATGTCGAAACACAACCTGGGCTCTGATACCATCAAGGTTTCCGATCACAAGGCAGGTGTGTTCGATCATGTTTCGTAAACATGAGCACAGCGGAAGCAATTAAAAATAATAAATACTCCTATTTATTACAACACACACAACACACGCATGCTATTACAACAAGTGTAGACATAACCGTAAATTAAAATTTGCAATAAAAGGAAATTAAACTACGTTATACCTTCCGTATGACGTGTAGCGGGAACGGCATCAACCGGAACGATCCTCGTAAGAATCGTCTCTATCCGTATCCACGCCGAGCTCCTCGGGATGACTTCGCCAAGCCACGAGCTTTGTCTTTGTATGGGTTACTAGCCTCGTGTTGAAGACGACGTGATCGAGAGATGATCACGATCCGAATCCAAATTCGGACCTAAAAACAAGTCCTCAAGACTTGCTTCTCCGGAGAGGTATTCGTCAACCGATTGACGAATCCTTCGTCCTCCACCTCAGAGGATTACCGGAGATCAAATCTCGTAAGTTAGCCGCTGTCGAGCACTCAACCGCCGCCCAAACGACGCAGAGGAGAAGAAGCTGTCCAGAAAACTGGACAGCTTGGTGGAGGAGATAGGCGCCGCCAAAACAAGGAGACAAAAGCTCACCTTGATGCCGAACCTTTAGGGGATCACCGAGGGTCGCCGAGGTTCACCGGCTGGAGCTTGGACGCCGCAAGGGTCTTGACGGCAGACAATCAGTTGCAAGGAGGTTGGGCGGCACAACCAGGTTGGGCGGCAACCTGGAGGCTAGGGTTTTGATTTTGGATTAGGGCTTAACAATCCCTTAAGCCCACTTTTATAGAGAACTAATTCTCTTAATGGTTAATGGATCATATCCATAAAGCCCGCTAACTCCGCCTCCATTAAGATAAGTTAAAATAAACCAAACCATGATGGTTTATTTTAAGTTAAAACGAACCAACCAACTTTTGGTTCATTCGCTTAAAATAAACCAAACCCTTTGGTTTATTCTCATCCATTGGATTAGAACCAAACCATTTTGGTCCATCCATTACGCCTTCATAAGACGCCCATCCACGCCCATTGCATCAAACAATTTCATGCTCGCTTATGTTTGGTCCAACCAAACATAGTTTCTCTTGGCCGAGAATCCCATTCTCAAGCTCGCTTTAAATCCTTTGATTACACTCACAGCGTGGTGACCAAATAGGTTCTCGCTTATGTTGGCCGCCTATAATTAACCATTAATTATAGAACCATCATGAGTGGCACCTAGTAGTACATCATGATCCCCAATTAACCAAAAGATCAACGCTGATCCGTAACTATTTCTCAAACCCTTCAAGAGCTCGAATGAATCGTGCCCCATTCCCTTCACTCATCTTATACCCACTTGGTTCAGACATGGTCTATTGTGTCACCTCACTAGGGTCGACTACGCCACACCTAGCCCAAGTATCATTTCTCGCCCTACGGATTCTAGTTACTCCACATGTATCAAGAGTACTTTACTCTAAACATGTAATGCTTTGGCCAAAGACTTTAGTAACAATCCGACGAGAGGCCATGGGTATACATCTCCTCGCAAGGAGTGGTGAATCCTTTATAGGCTATTCAAACACCTTCGATCACTCGACTTATACCCAATCATCCCGGTCCACATCTCCTTAGAGATGTTTGCTTAAGATGTCAAAGCATAAGTCTCCATGATCAAGATGACTTGAATACCGCAAGTCAAAGGAACATCGCACTTAAGCCACAAAGAAGAACTTCATTGACATATCTATATATGCAGAGAACCATATGAAGTCTTACTACTGGTCACTCCAATGAACTAGTTACCATATAACTAGCATCCACGATTAACTCCGACATCACAATGTCTCCACCAGCTGAGAATCACCGCTTGATACACCAAGGAGTATACCTGCTAGTCTCAACAGTAATCGATGGTGTCCAAATCCATCAATTCATCGACTAGGATAATTCCGATACATCACAATTACACATGTAGAGATACTCACTAGTTGTGATCCAATCACAAATTCTCTCATGCCGTGAATCGATCGTGACATTCAAGAAATGAGTTTAAGATCCAATCAAATACATAAAACATGTATACTCAAATAGTGAATCTTCATTTATCATATAAATGGTTCATACATAAGGCGATTGCCTTAGGACATCTCTCATATATTACTAACACGCTTTGTATTTCTAAGATCGATCATGATGTTTTGAATTTATGCGCTCATTTGATTCAATAATTGCAAGCAATGTAAACTGAACGAAGCTTAGAAGCTTGAGAATTGTTCTCAAGGTTGAAAAGCATGCAAATGTCCTCGAAGCACCTCTTCCCGCCCGTCCTAGTGACGATGCAACTTTGGACCAATTGTTGGCCTATCAGAAACATGTGAGTGATTCTGAACAAATGAGTTGCATCATGCTAGCCGATGGAACCCAAGCTACAAAGCATGAGCATATGGATGCTCATATCGTAGTCCTTCATCTTTGTGAGTTGGTTGATGAGCAAGTGAGATTCAAAGGTTCAAGTCTCAAAGCTCCTCTTCACCTCCGAGATGCTAGAAGGTTCATCCGTGGTATCGATCAATATGTCAAGACTGTGGAGTCTTCTCGAGAAGCATGAGCAGGGAGGCGGTGTTGTTAGTTGATTCCTCAAGAAAGGTTCTAAGAGGAAGTCAAAGGAACAAGAGGGAAAGAAGAGAAGGGCTAAGAAGGTAGAACTAGCATTAAAAGGAAACTTGCCATCATTATGGCAAGGAGAGCCATTTGCGAAGAAAGTGCAAGATTTATCTTGAGTCCGTGAAGAAGAATAAGGCATCGGATGCCCCATCTTCTTCAGATATCTTCGTTATTGATTGTCATTCTATTTCCTCAAACACTTGGGTATTGGATACTGGGTGTGGCTCACATATATGTAATGACATACATGGGCTAAGGAATAGAAGAAGACTCGTCAAGGGGAGAGTCAAATTTACGTGTTGGGAATGGAGCAACGGTTCTTGTGACTCGCCATCGTAACGTATTTGTTGGAACTCCCTGTAGGACTTGTCTTAGACCTGGACAATTGCTTTTATGTTCCTTCGTTGATAAAGAACATCATTTCTATTTCTTGTTTAAATAGTAATGGGTACCATTTGACTTTTAGTAACAATTGTTGTTACATAACTTTGAATGGAGTTCTTTATGGACGAACTTTAAGCAATGGTGTTTATACGCTGGACGATCCAAAGGATATTTCAATATCGGAGCAACAAGCGTGCTCAAAGGATAATCAATTAGACTCCTATATGTGGCATTGTCGTTCTTGGCCATGTAAGCAAGAAACGCATGTCCGAATTACACCGATGTGGAATTCTCGAATCGCTTGAATTGGATTCATACGATACATGCCAATCATGCTTAAAAGATGACTAAGACTAAGTTACCTTTCTTTGGAAAGGGTGAGCAGTGGGAGAGTTACTAGGACTAATACATCGATGTATGTGGACCTATGTCAACTCAAGCATTAGGAGGCTATAGCTACTTCATTACCTTCACCGATGATCACTCACGGTTTGGGTATGTGTTCTTGATGAAACACAAGTCTGAAGCCTTTGAAAGGTTCAAAGAATTCAGAAATGAAGTAGAGAAACAACATGATAAGAGTATTAAAATACTTCGATCGGATCGAGGTGGTGAATACTTAAGTCAAGAGTTTCTTGATTATCTAAGAGACAATGGTAAATTGTCTCAATGGACTCCGCCCTATACACCACAGCATAATGGTGTATCTGAGAGGCGTAACCGGACCTTGTTGGACATGGTCAGGTCAATGATGAATCATGCAACTCTTCCCAAGTCCTTTTGGGGCTATGCATGACATTTGTTTACTTGTTAAGCAGAATGCCTACCAGGTAGTCTCAACTTACTCCATATGAGATATGGAATAAGAAACCTCATGTATCTTACTTGAAGATATGGGGTTGTCACCTTATGTGAAGCGTATGTCGGACAAATTGGATGCTAAATCGATAAATGTCTATTTATTGGATACCCTAAGGAAACAAGGGTTACCAATTCTATCATCTGTGGAACAAAAGGTGTTTGTTTGAGGCATCTTTGTGTTTCTAGAAAGAGTTTCTCTTGCAAGAAAGCAGTGGGAGTGTAATGGTCGAGAGGCTCGAGAGACTCAAATAGACATTGAGAGATACAGTGAAGCCAGCGGTACAACTCATAGTGATGAGCAATCATGGACCTATTGTAACACCACATCTTCGTAGATCTGGTAGAACACATAATATTCACGAGAGATATGGATTTCGTAAGTGAATCGAGCGACGTGTTACTCATTGATGATGAGAGCCTACAGTTATGAAGAAGTCTTGACAAGTTCGAGAAAGGGATAAGTGGCTTGGTGCCATGAAGTGGAAATGGATTCCATGTATGAAAACCAAGTTTGGAACTTGGTTGACCCTGAAGGATAAAGCCTATAGGGTGCAAGTGGGTTTTCAAGAATAAAACCGACATGGATGGTAATGTGATTACCTATAAGGCTAGATTGGTGGCGAAAGGATATCGTCAAAACAAGGTGTTGATTATGGCCGAAACCTATTACTTTGTAGCTATCTTAAATCCATTCGGATGCTGGCCATAGCGGCTCATTATGATTATGAGATATGGCGGATGGATGTAACGGCTTTCCTTAATGGAAACACGCTCGAGGGCGTGTATATGATACAACACGAGGTTTCACATCGGTTGATAAAACCAAGGTATGCAAATTGCGGCGATCATTTATGGATTGAAGCAAGAATACAGGAGCTGGAATATCCAATTTGATGAGACAATCAAAAAGTTAGATATCTCACAAAATACAGAATAACCTACTGTGAACAAGAACGTTAGTGGGAGTGCACTCGAATTCATAGTATTGTATGTCGATGACATACTACTTATAGGAAAGCGATGTTTCAATCTTACTGATCGATTGAAGGTTTGGTTATCTAAGACATTCTCCATGAAAGACCTGGGAGAAGCAACCTACATCCTCGGGATTAAGATCTATAGAGATAGATCGAAACGGTTGCTTGGTCTTTCGCAGTCTACATATATAGACCGAGTGCTAAAGAGGTTTAGCATGTCGGAATCAAGAAAGGTTTCCTACCCATCGGGCATGGGGTACACCTTTCGAAGTCTATGTAATGTGCGCCGAGAAGGCGAGAGGATTTGCATGAGTAAGATTCCCTATGCATCACTTAATAGGATCTATCATGTATGCTATGTTATGTACGAGGCCCGATGTATCGTATGCTCACGAGTGTCACGGCGGATACGGATCCCGATCGAGGAATGGATCATTGGGTAGAATCCTTAAGTACTTGAGAAGAACTAAGGATGTGTTCCTAATATATGGAGAAGGGGACATGGTGATCTGCGGGTATCACGGATGCGACTTCGGACGGACAAGGATGATTCATGTCTCGATGCGGATCGTGTTCACCTTGAATGAGCGCGATGAGTTGGAAAGTTCCAAACAAGAGGCATGGCGGATTCTACCCTGAGGCGAGAATACATTGCGGCCGGGCGACAAAGCGGTTTGGATCAAAGTTCGTTCATGAACTTGGTGTGATTCCGGCCATTGTTGAAGCAATACGGTCTCTGCGACAACAATGGAGCAATTGCAGACGAAAGAGCCAAGGTCTCATCAGCGATCCAAACATGTGCGCGCTATCATCTTATCGAGAGAGATCATCGGTAGGAGCGAAATACAAATCGAGAAAATTCCCCTTTGAAAGGAACTTAGCGGATCCCTTGACTAAGGCATTACCTCAAAATAAGTTTGAGGGTCATGTTCGAGCTTATGGTATTGGATACCATAGCGATTGGCATTAGGCCAAGTGGGAGTCTGTTAGTAATATATGAGAGATGTCCTAAGACAATCGCCTTATGTATGAACTATTTATATGATAAATGAAGATTCACTATTTGAGTATACATGTTTTATGTATTTGATTGGATCTTAAACTCATTTACTGAATGTCCACGATACGATTCACAGCATGAGAGAATTTGTGATTGGATCACAACTAGTGAGTATCTCTACATGTGTAATTGTGATGTATCAGAATTATCCCTAGTCGATGAATTGATGGATTTGGACACCATCAATTCTGTTAAGACTAGCACGAGGTATACTCCTTGGTGTATCCAAGCAGCTGATTCTCACTGGCTGGAGACATAGTGATGTCCAGAGTTAATCATGGATGCTAGTTATGGTAACTAGTTCATTGGAGTGACCAGCCGTAAGACTTCATATGGTTCTCTGCATATATAGATATGTCAATGAAGTTCTTATTGTGGCTTAAGTGCGAGGTTCCTTTGACTTGCGGTATTCAAGTCATCTTGATCATGGAGACTTATGCTTTGACATCTTAAGCAAACATCTCTAAGGAGATGTGGACCCGGGATGATTGGGTATAAGTCGAAGTGATCGAAGGTGTTTGAATAGCCTATAAAGGATTCACCACTCCTTACGAGGAGATGTATACCCATGGCCTCTCGTCGGATTGTTACTAAAGTCTTTGGCCAAAGCATTACATGTTTAGAGTAATGTACTCTTCGATACATGTGGAGTAACTAGAATCCGTAGGACGAGGAAATGATACTTGGGCTAGGTGTGACGTAGTCAGCCTAGTGGGGACTGACACTATAGACCATGTCCTGAACCAAGTGGGTATAAGATGAGTGAAGAGAATGGGGCACGAATCATTCTACCTGCTGAAGGGTTTCAGAAATAGTTCTGGATCAACCGTTGATCTTTTCGGTTAATTGGGGATCATGATGTACTACTAGGTGTCACTCATGATCGTTCTATAATTAATGGTTAATTATAGACAGCCAACATAAACCGAGAACCTATTTGGTCACACGCACAACGAGCGTAATCCAAAGGATTTAAAATGAGCTTGAGAATGAGATTCTCAGACCGAGAGAAACTAGGTTTGGTTGGACCAAACATAAAGCGAGCATAAAATCGTTTCAGTCGCAATGGAAGCGTGGATGGGCCGAGTCTTATGAAGACGTAATGGATGAACCAAAATGGTTTGGTTCTAATCCAATGGATGAGAATAAACCAAAGGGTTTGGTTTATTTCAAACGAATGAACCAAAAGTTGGTTCGGTTCGTTTTAACTTAAAATAAACCATCATGGTTTGGTTTATTTTAACTTATCTTAATGGAGCGGGTTAACGGGCCTAATGGTTATGATCCAATAACCATTAAGAGAATTAGTTCTCTATAAAAGAGGGCTTAATGGATAATTAAGCCCTAATTGGAAGAGCCCTAAACCTAGTTGCCGCCCAACCCCATTGAAGGAGTTGCCGCCCAAGCTCCTTGGCCAGCCCCTTGTGCGTCGGCTCCTTGCCGGCGACCAGGCTTTAGCCGGTGATCCTCCGGCGATCCTCCGGTGATCTTCCTAGGCCTCGGTGAAAAGGTGAGCACTTGGCTTCCTTGTTTTGGCTGGCGCCTACTCCTCCACCAAGCTGTCCAGTTTTCTGGACAGCTTCTTCTCCTCTCGTCGGAGCATCGTTTGGACGACGGTTAGAGCTCCGACAGTGGATAACTTACCGGGGATTCGATCTCCGGTAATCCTCTGAGGTGGAGGACGAAGGATTCGTCAATCGGTTGACGAATACCTCTCCGGAGAAGCGAGTTTTGAGGACTCGTTTTGGATCCGAATTTGGATTCGGATCGTGATCATCTCTCGATCACGTCGTCTTCAACACGAGGCTAGTAACCCATACGAAGACGAAGCTCGTGGCTTAGCGAAGTCATCCCGAGGAACTCGGCGTGGATACGAATAGAGACGATTCTAGCGAGGATCGTTCCGGTTGATGCCGTTCCCGCTACACGTCATACGAAAGGTATAACGTAGATAAATTTCCTTTTATTGCAAATTTAAATTTATGGTTATGTCTACACTTGTTGTAATATGCATGCGTGTGTTGTGTGTGTTGTAATAAATAGGAGTATTTATTATTTTTATTGCTTCCGTTGTGTTCATGTTTACGAAACATGATCGAACACACACACACCGCGGTGCCGGAAACCCAACATCGTTTCTTTTTGGTTGGAAAATAACCTAAGGGAAGCAACCTAGCCTTGCTTCTTTCTTGGATGAGGTTCGGCCAAAGATGGAGAGGGGGAGCTCTAGGGTTCGGTGAGGAAGAAGAAGAGGAGGAGAAAACAAGTTTGGTAACTCATGCCCCCTCATTCCCCCTATTTATTCACTTGAAGAGTCCCTTAATCTCCCTTACACTTAACTATAATTTCCCCTATTCCTCTAATGATAAAATCTTATTGGGCTTATGGTTAGTGGATGCATCTATAGGATTTGTCTATCTCTAGAGGTTTGGGGTTCAATTCCTAGGCCTTGCATCCCTTTTGGCTTATTTTCTTTTATTTTTGAAAAAGCCCACATAAAGCCCATTATCATCAAGCCAAAAATTCTTGTAAAATTGCTAGAAATTTTACGGGTGTTACAATGGAAGCGTGGATGGGCCGTGTCTTATGAAGACATAATGGATGAACCAAAATGGTTTGGTTCTAATCCAATGGAGGAGAATAAACCAAAGGGTTTGGTTTATTTTAAACGAATGAACCAAAGTTGGTTCGGTTCATTTTAACTTAAAATAAACCAAACCATCATTGTTTGGTTTATTTTAACTTATATTAATGGAGCGGGTTAACGGGCCTTATGGTTATGATCCAATAACCATTAAGAGAATTAGTTCTCTATAAAAGAGGGCTTAAGGATTTGTTAAGCCCTAATCCCAAAACCCTAACCCAAGTTGCTGCCCACCTCATCTCATTGGAGATTTTCGGCGCCAACACCTCCATTGCCGCCGCCCAGCCCCTTGTGCCACCGTCCAAATTGTTGTCGGCATCCAAGCTTCGGCCGGTGATCCTCCGGCAACTCTCCGGTGATCTCCTTTGGGTTTGGCATCAAGGTGAGCTTCATCCTACCTTTTTTTGCCGGCCCTAATTCCTCCACCAAAGCTATCCAGTTTTCTGGACAGCTTGTTTCCCTCTCATCGGAGCGTCGTTTGGACGACGGTTAGAGCTCCGACAGTGCCTAACTTACCGGGGATTCGATCTCCGGTAATCCTCATAGGTGGAGGACGAAGGATTCGTCAAACGGTTGACGAATACCTCTCCGGAGAAGCGAGTTTTGAGGACTCGTCTTTGGATCCGAATTTGGATTCGGATCGTGATCCTCTCTCGATCACGTCATCTTCAACACGAGGCTAGTAACCTGTACGAAGACGAAGCTCATGACTTTGTGAAGTCATCCCGAAGACACTCGGCGTGGATACGGATAGAGACGATTCTAGCGAGGATCGTTCCGGTTGATGCCGTTTCCGCTACACGTGATACGAAAGGTATACGTAGTTAAATTTCCTTTTATTGCAAATTTAAATTTACGGTTATGTCTATACATGTTGTACTATGCATGCGTGTGATGTGTGTGTTGTAATAAATATAGATTTATTATTTTTATTTCTTCTGTTGTGCACATGTTTGCGAAACATGTTCAAACACACACTCGCCGCGGTACCGGAAACCCAACAGTGGTATCAGAGCCCAGGTTGTGTTTCGACATAATCGTAAAATGGTTTTGCGATAGTCATAATGATATTTTTGGAAATTTTCTACTTTTGGAAAGTTAGAAGTATTTATGGAAATTTTTCAATTTTGGAAAGTCTAGAAGTATTTATGGAAATCTTCCACTTTTGGAAAGTTGGAAGTATTTATGGAAATTGATATTTTGCATAAATAAAAATATTTGATTAGATTTTGGAAATTTGTTTCCTAATTTAATCATGATTTGATTTGGGAAATCAAATCTTAAAATATTTTATTTCCATAAGTAGTTTTGATGATTTAGGAAATTGGTTTCCTAAAATTGACTTTCCTTAATCAACTATTTCCACAAATAAAAAATGTGATTAAATTTGGAAATTTGTTTCCTAATTTAATCATGATTTGATTTGGAGAATCAAATCTTAAACATATTTTATTTCCATAAATAGTTATGACAAATAAGGAAATTATGTACATGACATAATTGTATGTCATGTAATTGCATTAGATGCATATCATTATGCCATGCGTGTCGTGACATGTAGATGTATGTCATGTATGTCATGCCATGTAGATAATAGTTATTTGCATGCAAAGAGGATGAGACATAAAACCCTTACTCAATATTAAAGTCTACACCTTCCATTAATATGGTTGAACCAGAATTCCGTTTCTTGTTTGGGTTGTTGGACTCTCTCCAAGCCCGGCTCAAACCCGAACATGTTCAAACCATGGAATAGTTTAATACTAATATGGTAAGAGTCAGAGGTCAATCGTTAGCTTTGGTTGTTGGACTCTCTCCAAGCCGAGCTAATTGGTTGAATGCACTCTAACCATATTAAAACTATTTCTCGATTAATGGGTTGGCTTTAACCTGGAGCATCGGCTTGTTGGACTCTCTCCAAGGTTGATGTAAAGGGAGGTGAAGTTGGGTGCTATGCATATTCTGCATACTTGTTAATGTGTTAACAACCCGATGTATGTGTGAACATTCAAATAGTTGATAGCACATTGTGATAGTTGCATATACGTGATATGCAATCGGTATAGTTGATACCTACTGTCGTAGTTATGAATGGCTTGTTGGACTCTCTCCAAGGTTGTTCATATCTATGATGGATATCAGCCCATTCGGAGATGGACCTACGATCTCCCGAAGTGATTTTGGGGTTTTTGAAATTCAAAAAATGAATGGGATTTATAAATGTATATTGATGCATTTTAAAATCATTTTCTCATATATTCTCTTTTTGTATTTCTAAGATTGATCATGATATCTTTGAATTTACGTTCCATTTTGGATTCGAATAAATTGACTGGGCTGAACTTCTTGGACTGGCTTAGAAACTTGAGAATTGTTCTCAAGGTGAAAAACTTGCGTATGTCCTCGAAGCGCCTCTTCCCGCCCATCCTAGTGACGATGCAACTCCGGACCAATTGTTGGTCAATCAGAAACATGTGACTGATTCTGAACTGACAAGTTGCATCATGCTAGCCGCGATGGAACCCAAGCTACGAAAGCAGCATGAGCATATGGATGCTCATATCGTAGTCCTTCATCTTTATGAGTTGTTTGATAAGCAAGAGAGATTCGAAAGGTTCAAATTCTCCAAGCTCCTCTTCACCTCTGAGATGCAAGAAGGTTCATCTGTGGTACTGCTCAACATGCTGAAGACTGTGGAGCCTTCTGAGAAGCATGAGCAGGGGACGGTGTTGTTAGTTGATTCCTCAAAGAAAGGTTCTAAGAGGAAGTCAAAGGAACAACAGAAGGGGAAGAAGAAAAGGGATAAAAAGGCAGAACCAGCTCAAAAGGGCACTTGCCATCATTATGGCAAGGAGGGTCATTGGCGAAGAAATTGCAAAATTTATCTTGAGTCCGTGAAGAAGGATAAGGCATCGGATGCCCCATCTTCTTCAGGTATCTTCGTTATTGATTGTCATTCTATTTCCTTAGACACTTGGGTATTTGATACTGGGTGTGGCTCACATATATGTAATGACATGCATGGGCTAAGGAATAGAAGAAGACTCGTCAAGGGAGAGTCAAATTTACGTGTTGGGAATGGAGCAAAGGTTGCTGCACTCGCCATCGGAACGTATTTGTTGAAACTCCTTGCAAGACTTGTCTTAGAACTAGACAATTGCTTTTATGTTCCTTCGTTGATAAAGAACATCATTTCTATTTCTTGTTTAAATAGAAATGGGTACCATTTGACTTTTAGTAACAATTGTTGTTACATAACTTTGAATGGAGTTCTTTATGGTGTTGGTGCAGTGAGGCACCGAAATCGAACCTGTGTTTTGATTATAGCAAAGACACAAGGTTAAGTCTATTTTGTTATCTCATGAGTCTACTTGAGTGTGTAGAAACAGGTTAAGCTTGAGTTGGAGATCTGCGACACAGTAAGTGCAAGGTAAGACTCGTGTCCGACGAGCGTAAGTGAGGTCGGATCCTCCGTTTAGGAGTTGATCTTAGGCGATAATCCGACCCAAAACTTTCCATGAAAGTCTAAGTCGAGATCGGATGGTTAGAAACCATCTAAATCCATCACATTTAATATTTCTACATATTGCTTTGAGCTAACCCTTGTTTGAATTCGAAGTTACTCTAATTCGAATTAAAATTAGAATTCGAATTAAAATTAGAACTCGAATTGAAATAAAATTAAATAACTAAAGTATCCTGAAAATGGGCAAAAGGAACTAAAAGCAAGGTGGCAACTTATCCCCCAAATCTTGGTGAGGTGGCCGGTCAAAAGCAAGGTGGAAACTTATCCCTCAATTGGTGGTGAGGTGGCCGGATCTCAAGTGAGCGGACAAGGCTTCAAATAGAGGGGGGTGCTTCACATCTTAGATACAACAATTATTACAAAGCTCTCAAACGCCTCCACAACGCCGCTCTTCTACGACGACGCCACTACAACGAAGTGCTGCCAACACGAAGCTTCACCGTTAAAGTGTTGGTAATTGTTTTAGTCGATTAATTTAAGTTGTGTTTGTTGGTGCAGTGAGGCACCGAAATCGAACCTGTGTTTTGATTATAGCAAAGACACAAAAGTTAAGTCTATTTTGTTTTCTCACGAGCTGAATCGAGTGTGCAGAAGATTGATATAGCTGGAGCTGAAGGCTAGCGACACCCGGAGGAAGCCGCGGTGGTCGGGCGATACTCGAGTTACTTCGGAGGGAGCCGAAGGAATCGAGTGGAAGGCCGGAAGCAAAAGCGACACGTAAGTATCGAGGTAAGCTCGTGTGTGCGAGAGTAAGTAAGGTCGTATCCTCTTTACGGGGATGATCTTAAGCGTAGATCCGACCAAAGACATCTTATAGATGGTCTAGGTCGAGATCAGATGGTCGACGACCATCGAAATTATGTTTTTATTGAGCTAACTTTGACTTGCGCAAAGAAGCATCACGACCGCTACTTGAGGACTCGACCGCCATGTATCACCGATCGTCGAAGGTTATCAATCGACCGATGTCGCCATCACGATCGATGATGGCCATCACCGATCCGATGGTCAATGATCGATTCGAGGAGTCAAGGCTTATCACTCCACCTCAAAGCGGTTTGGTGTCCATTTGTGATTGGTTGAAGACCCACTCGAAAAGGGGCTCAAAGGCTATAAAAGGAGGGCCAAACCTAGGGTTTCATCAACAATTCTAAGTGCTCAAAAGCTCACATTCGCACGCAACTCTACGACAACGAAGTCCTTCCATTCCGACGTCTAGGTTTAACTTTCTTTATTATTGTACGTCGGTCTTAGTTTTTGTTATCAGTTTGTCATTTATATTTTCGGAGCTTTTATCGTATACGAGGAGAGGGGGAGTGTCCCTCTACCTCAAGTTTTTTTGTATCGATTAACTCCTACCTCCAACGAGGAGGAGTTTGTTTAGTGATTTGCCCTCCGTGCGTGGTCAAGGACCACTAGGGCCTTGGAGTAGTAGCCTTCGGCTACGAACCAAGTAAATATCTTGTTTCTATTGTCTCCTTTACTTTTTGTTTTGCTTATCTTTCCGCTGCGTATATTTCTTTTGAAACGAATTCGAAAAAATTTTTTTTCTTTCGCTATTCACCCCCCCCCCCTCTAGCGAACCGCATTGATCCAACAGTGTTTTTTGAGCTTTTATATCAAAAAGGAGAGAGGGGCTTGTCTCTCATCCTTGTGTTTTTGTCGAAAGTTTTGTAATCGTAACTCCTACCTCCAACGAGGAGGAGTATTTTAGTGATTGCCCTCCGTACGTGGTCTAGGACCATTAGGGCCTTGGATTAGCAGCCGGTTGGCTGTGAACCAAGTAAAACTCCTTGTGTCCATCTCTTTTCACAAGGCTTATCTCTCACTTATCGCTTTTATAACAAAAGAAAAGAAAACTGCTTTGCGCTTATTCACCCTCTAGCGCCATTTCGATCCTACAATTGGTATCATCAGAGTTGGGCACTCAAATTTGGTGAAACCACCAATTTGAGTAATTTTATTTCTTTGTTTCCTTTGTTTCGCTTCACGTTAATTTTTGTGTTTTTTTTTAATTTTTCTAAATTTTTTTTTTAGACTTTTCTTTAATTTAATTTTATCGCTTTTAATCTTTCTATTGATCATCCTAACAAAAAAACTCTTAATTACGATTTTTTAATTCTATTACTAATTAAAATTAGTTTTTCCCAGAATTAAAAATTCTTTCATTTTTTTTTAAACACTTGAATTTTTCAAACCCTAAAATCTTTATATTTCGTTTTATAAAGTTTTCTCGTTAATCTTAGCATTGAATTAAATCTTATTTCCACTAAAATAGATTTTCAATCAATTTACAAAATTTAATCAATTAAAAACTTATTTTAATTTTTAAATCTTGTCTAGAATATAAGTTTGGTTTTTCAATATTTTTTACTTAATTTCAACATTAGATTTTTTTTTTCTACAAAATAGTTTTTAATTAATTTTCGAAATTAATTAATTAATTATTTTTTTTACAGAATTAAAATTAATTTTCTAATTAGTTAATCTATTGATTGATTTATTTATCTTTTCTTCTTCCCAAGACTACTAATCCAAGACGCAAGTCTTGGGACCTTTGTTGTCTGTGTTTTTTTTTTTCTTTACTGCTTTCATGTTAATGGCCCATCTCGAGGGTTTTAGCATCGTCCGACCACCGCTTACAACGGTGACGATTTCAAGCATCGGAAAGGCCTGATGGAGTGCTTCCTAAAAACCCAAATAGAGATGTGGATTGTGATCCAAACCGGTTCACCCTTCCTACTAATAAAGAAGGTGAATCTGATTACAATCGCTGGTCCATTACCACTAAATGACAAGTCGAGGCGATGCAAAGGCGACTCAAATCCTACAGCGGGCTATCCAAGGAGGAGTCAACCGAGTCGGACCCTTCATCGCAAGAGATCTCGACGAGGCCGATCGAGTTACACTGAAGGATCTGATCAAGCTAAGGTTTGCAAACGCGATTTGTTGTTCAATAAATTGTACACACTAAAAATGCAGAACACGAGACGAACACAATTGTAACGCCTGTGACATAGTCAACCAGCTGCATTCAATAGGACAGAAAGTCAAAAACCGAGATCTAATCAGGTATGTTCTAAATTCTTTCCCTAGGACCACCTTGTGGGCATCCATGGCTGATGCCTACAAGGTATCTAAGGACCTAGCTAAAGTTAGAATAGACGAATTATTCTCAGATTTTGAATTACATGAGCAGTCCAACTCGGAACCCGAGAGGGGTATAGCCTTGTTTGCAGGTTCAAAGAAGAAGAAAATCGCAAGCAAGCCACCACCAACCGAGGAGGAAGACGAGTCCGAAGAAGAAGTTGACCCGGAGTTGACTGCCGAACTAATGAACCTAGCTCGAAGGATAGCCAAGGGACGAAAGCGAACCACGATTCGACCCAACCAAGGTAAGCCTAAAAGTTCTAATATTAGGTGTTATGAGTGTAACAGGTTTGGACATATTGTAGGGGATCGATACGCCGGCTAGAGGGGGGTGAATAGCCCTTTTCCAATGGATGTTGGAATTCTCTCGTTCATTTTCTCGTCAACACAATCGTTAGCGCAAGCGGAAGCATAAACAATAAAGACAAAGCAATAAATGAAAATACAAATGCTAACAAAGAATGTAACGTGGTTCACGGCTACGCCGCTAATCCACGATCCCGATTCGTCCGAGGTGAATCACTCCTCCAAAGCCAATCACTATTGGTCTCTCCTTTGCACCAAGCTAGGTGGAGGTAACCTTTACAATCAAGATCACTCTTCTTACAAATAGAATGAAGTAAAAACAAGTAAGAAGAGTTTAGAGCTTGTGGGGCACTAGGAAGATCACTTAGAGCATAAGCATTAGCCTCTCAAAGGCTTACACCCTCTCTTTTTATAGAGAGGGCCTGTAGTCCAAAGGAACTCTTGGCAGTCGACTGATGGACCTCATCACGATCGTGCCTCCATAGTCGACCGCCTTGCTATTAACGGTTCTGCTGGCTAAACCTTATCGACTACCGATCACGCCTTCAATGTCGACCGATGAGTCTGGCAATGATCGCCGACGATGGCTGATCATTGTCCATAATTCACGACCGATACCGGTCGAACTCACTCTCGACTCAGAGCGATGATCGCCATGACATGGCAATGACCGCGTCGTCGAAAAACCCATCCGACACTTGGCCAAATGGCCAAGTTTCACCTAAGAGCTACCTTCCCGGGTTACAATCGCCACTCTCATCTCTGAGTCCTCGCTCAAGTTCTCTTCGCTTCTCGGCCACGCCCCTCGCATCACGCGACGGCTCTGCAATGCTCCTTCGCGTCTCTTGCCTCGAAGTCTACTTCCTCCGGCTTCACTCCAAGCTTCTCGTCCGGCGGTCCCTCGGATGCTCCAAGCGCACGGCTTCCGCAAAGCTATCCTTCACCGACTCAAGGCATGAGTCATGAGATGTGAAACTCGCCACGGCTCCATGTGCGAATTACTAAGTCCTACACGACTTCAACGCACATATCAAATCAACATATCAAACTAACTTAAACCCTTTGCCACACCATCAAAACCATATTACGGCAAGAGATTGCCCTAACAATCTCCCCATTTTTGATGTGTGGCAATCCGTTTAAGTTAGGTAAAAACATTTGATATAAATTCTAAGGTAAGAAAGCATGTAAAGATAAACATGATATAGCAACATGCAACTCCCCCTTAATCCATGAAACTCTCTATGCAAATTTTCTCCCCCTATCATATATTTCTCCCCCTAAAATAATTAACTTAAGCATAATTATTTCTCCCCCTTTGACACCATCAAAAAGATTAACACTAAGTTATAAGCTCATGGCATCAAGTATAAAGAGAAACATACACTAAAATTAGTCAAAACTTGATAAAATCAGGTTATCAGATTGTTCGTTAGTCCATCACGATCAAGCTATCAAGATGGCAATGATCCACAAAGAATCCGAATTTCTGATTTTCTGGATGAATTTCAAAAATGCACTATTAATTCCAGAAAATTCAAAAAATCATGAAATTTGGGGAACATATTTCTTTTAAGTATATCTATCAGTGAAAAATAGGTTTTCATGAAAAACCATTATATTTCTACATATTTGTCAAAAATCCAAAAGCTTTAAAAACTACTAGGTTTTTGATCATAAGAGTATCCATTTTAACACCTAGTCTTGCATCCAATTGTTTCAAAACATGAATACATGTATTTTAAAGTAAGAAATTGTTTTGAAAACATATGAAATATCCAACCATGATCTTTGGGCAATATGTCTATGAATTAAACATAAGCCTTCCCCATGATTGGTCTATTATTGCTATGTTGATACTTTAAATGACCATCTAAATGTCATAGGCATTAGTGGACATTTGTATCATCCTAACATCTCACCCATGCTAAGTTTGCAATCAAGTTAGCCTATAGTGAGTGTGAGATGCATCCTAGGGGGTATTTGTATATACTTAACCAATATATTCATGCAATTCTATCATGGTTAAGTATCAACCTCACAATTAACATGATCATAATGACATATATGAATCAATTTCACATAATGATCATGAAATACATGTTTTCATTAAATTATAATCATGCATTAGGTATTATATGATGATAATAAACAAAGTATCACCTAAAGCATGATTCAAACCTATTTCTCATGATAACGTACAAATTTCAAAAACATAAATCATGATTGCAAATATACATAGGAATTACATCAATCATCATGATTTAAGCAATATTATCTATTTATGGGCACGTTATCATCACCCAACACTATTCTAAAAATGTTTTCCCGTCATCCTAAGTCAACCAAAATATGATATAGGTTAATTGCATATGGTTGACTACCCTAGGGGTTATCCTAACCCTTAAGGATGGATTTTGGAACCCAAAATAAGTTCTTTCCTATTGGGTTCACTAAGTATTCCTTGGGGATCCATTTTCTAGCTATTACCTTCTTCTTATCTTGTCCCCTAGCTATAAGGCATTTGTAGGCCTTTTCATTTTTCTTTTCCTTGTAGCCTAGGCCCTTTTTGTTGAAACTAGCTCTTTGGCTCCCTAAGATCATGTTCAATGTGTTGGAGCCAATTGTGAATTTTTCTAGGGCTTTTGTTAAATAATCTACTTTTTCCCTTAAGGCCCTATTTTCATTTATACATGCATCACTAACATCTAATGGCACATAAAGGTCATGTGAGCATGCATCATTTAAGCTAGAAGAAATATTATCATTTAAGCATGCATTTTCTAGCTTATTTTCCAATGCCTTAATTTGATTAAGCATGCTTTTATTTTTCGTTTTCATTCCAAATAAGTCCTTAGTTAAACTAGAAATTATGGAAACTATTTTCTTAGGAGAGGCTTTCGTTACCATAGTTTCCATGTCCTCTTCTTCTTCGGATGATGAGGATGTAGAAGCTCCCCCTTCATTTGAGCTCTCCCCACTTGAGCTTGATCTTTCATTTTCGGATGAAGAGCAATCCTAGTCATCAAAGGCCATCAAGGCCAAATTGGTGACAAAGGCATTCTCCTCATCCGATGATGATGAGGAGGATGAGGATGGGTCATCCCAAGTCCTTGCCTTGAGAGCTTTGGCCTTTCCTTTTTCCTTTGTCTTCTTCTCCTCTTCCTTTTTCTTCTTGCTCCCCTTTTTCTTCTTCTTTTCTTCCTTCTTTTTCTTTTCTTCTTTGCTTTTGTTTAGGAGGGGACAATTATCCCTTATGTGCCCCTCTCCTTGGCAATTGTAGCATATGACCTTCCCCCTTGGTCTTCTATTCCTAGCATTAGATTTATTAAATCTAAAATTCTTAAATGCACGTCTTACCTTCCTTACCATATAGGCTTCTTCGGTGCTATCCAAGGAGGAGGAGGAAGACGCTTCGTCATCGGAGGAGGGAATTTCTATCTTCTTCTTCCCCTTATTTGCCAACAATGCTACTCCCCTTGAAGGTTGGATTCTAGGCTCTTCTTGTATTCCTTCAAGCCTAGTTTCGTGAAGCTCCATTGTTGAGAAAAATTCCTCCAAGGTACTTACTTCCAAGTTCTTGGAGATGTAAAATGAGTCCACCATGGAGCTCCATTTTGAGGACCGGGGAAAGGCATCTATGACCTTCATTACCATATCCCAGTTTGATAGCTTCTCACCTACACTTGTTAGCCCAATTAATATTTCTTTAAACCTAGAATGCAATGAAGTTACCTTTTCTCTCTTTTCTAATTTGATGTTTGATAGTTGGGAGCGGAGGAGGTCTCTCCTAGCTAGCTTGGCCTCGGATGTGCCTTCATGGAGTTCTACAAGCTTTTCCCACATCTCTTTGGCGCTAGCACACTCTCCGATCCGGTTGATCTCTTGTTGAGGGAGCACATTGAGAAGATGATGTTTTGCCTTTGAGTTTGCAAGGTGCTCCTCTCTTTGCTTCTTAGTCCACCTAGATTTCTATTGGGTCACCCCTTTCATCCCTAGGCAACTCGAAACCATTTTCCATTATAAGCATGATATCAAAATCGGTCTCGAAGAATACCTCCATTCTCTTTTTCCACCAAGAGAATTCGCCGTCGAACTTCGGTGGGTGGATGTTTGAGCCGACCATTTTGAAAATTTGCTTGTTGTGGCGGTTAGTCCTCGACAAGCTTTCCTTGGCTCTGATACCACTTGTAGGGGATCGATACGCCGGCTAGAGGGGGGTGAATAGCCCTTTTCCAATGGATGTTGGAATTCTCTCGTTCGTTTGCTCGTCTACACAATCGTTAGCGCAAGCGGAAGCATAAACAATAAAGACAAAGCAATAAATGAAAATACAAACGCTAACAAAGAATGTAACGTGGTTCACGGCTACGCCGCTAATCCACGATCCCGATTCGTCCGAGGTGAATCACTCCTCCAAAGCCAATCACTATTGGTATCTCCTTTGCACCAAGCTAGGTGGAGGTAACCTTTACAATCAAGATCACTCTTCTTACAAATAGAATAAAGTAAAAACAAGTAAGAAGAGTTTAGAGCTTGTGGGGCACTAGGAAGATCACTTAGAGCATAAGCATTAGCCTCTCAAAGGCTTACACCCTCTCTTTTTATAGATAGGGCTGATTTATTCCTGTTGCCACCACGATCACTTGGCCGATCGTCACTACAACGGCCTCCGAACACTTCGGATCCTGACCGTTGTAGTCCCACGGAACTCGGCGATCGATGGACCTCATCATCGGCCGCTCCGTAGTCGACGCTTCGCTACGAACGATCGGCTAAACCCATTGACTACCGACCGCTTTCAGCGATCGATGGTCTTGGCGCCGATCGCTTCACGACGGCCGATCGCCGCCACAATCCACCGGCCGATACCACCGATTTACTGATAGCCGACCGCCATGACATGGCAATGACCGTGTCGGAAAACCCATCGACACTTGGCCAAATGGCCAAGTTTCACCTAAGAGCTACCTTCCCGGGTTACAATCGCCACTCATCTCTCTGAGTCCCTCGCCTTGGTTCTCTTCGCTCTCGCCACGCCCCTCGCAAAGATCAGCGACGACTGCAATGCTCCTTCGCATCTCTTGCCTCGAAGTCTACTTCCTCCGGCTTCACTCCAAGCTTCTCGTCCGGCGGTCCCTCGGATGCTCCAAGCGCACGGCTTTCGCAAAGCTATCCTTCACCGACTCAAGGCACGAGTCATGAGATGTGAAACTCGCCACGGCTCCATGTGCGAATTACTAAGTCCTGCACGACTTCAACGCACATATCAAATCAACATATCAAACTAACTTAAACCCTTTGCCACACCATCAAAACCATATTACGGCAAGAGATTGCCCTAACACATATCAAGTTCGAGTGCCCCAAGCTCAACCACCAAGTACCTAAGCACAAGAAGGCCCTCAATGCGACATGGGAAGAAGCGTCATCCGAAGAAGATGAAGACCACGTCTTCATGGCGAAATCGATTGAGTCAGACACGGAGACTGAACCTGAACTTGAGTCAGAACCTGAGGATGACTCGGACTACGAAGCTACCTTCAAGTCAAGCCACGGATACGTATCCGGTTCAAAAGATACCCTTAAAGTGAGTCGAACTTTATTTAATACTTTACATAATACGGTTAGGTTTTTGTCTAGGAAATTGGTTAAGTCCGAGTCCAAGGTCGAGACCCTGGTTGAGGAGGTCAAACTCCTCAAACACAAGGTCTCCCTAACCTCTTCGACTAGTCAAGTTCGAGAAGAGGACCCAACTCGAGCTGAAAAGCTCGAAGTTGAGAACTCTCTCTTGAAAAGTCAAGTTGAAGATCTTAGGAACACATTGGAAAGGTTCACTTCGGGATCCAAAGGACTTGACCTTCTACTTGGATCTCAAAGGGCCGTGTACAACAAGGCTGGACTAGGGTTTAACTCAAACACGACTAATAGGTCGTATATGTCGATTGTAAGTCTACATAGGAAACATGTCCAAGCATGGGTCCCTAAGAACTTTTTGATTTCAACTCTAGGATCCAACCCGTACTGGGTTCCCAAGGACCAAATCCACTATGTGGATAGACCGAACCGATTCAACGGTCTAGGGGGAGCCAGTACAAAACATGTTTGTGCTTTAACTTAGAAATTTCATGCTTTTTTTTTTAAAACTTGTGAACTCACTTAGAACACGTACATAACCAACTAAAATCCTTCGAAAAGATTGAGCCTCGGGGAACCTCTTTTCAAAAATAACCAGTTAGACTAGGAAATAGTCTTAGGTGAGTCAAGTCATCATTTTCTTGAAAATGGCTTTGTCTAAGGAAGTGGTCGATGATCCGATAAAAGAAGGCCCCTGTGCCTCGCCACGACCTGGAAGCCATGATCTTGAAAAGGTAAACTTGACAAGCCTAGGGTCAAATCCAAATCTAACATAAAATTACTTGAACCTAAATGCACTTAATCAACTTAATTGGAAGTCATCTCACAAAAAACACATAAGTATAACATGCTTGATCATATAGACACAGGTGAGATGACCTAGGTTTAACAACTTACAACCAATTTTTTTAAAAATATAACATCCAATCCAACCACCTTGTGTGTAGGATCAATGGATGTTGGACAGCGGTTGCTCCCGACACATGACCGGGGATCAACTCAAATTCACGAAGCTTCGATTCAAACGACAAGGATCAGTAGCCTTTGGGAATAACGGCAAGCTCAAAATCATCGGATCAAGTGATATCGAGCTTAACTCGAATTTTGTTATTAAAAATGTATTACTTGTAGAGAATTTTGAATATAACCTGCTTAGCGTAAGCCAATTATGTGACAATAACTATAAGGTCATATTTTTAGAAAATGAATGTGTAATTAAAACAAATAAAATAGCTAAAACAATACTCAAAGGAACTAGGACAAATAACATTTATACAATTAACTTAATCAAATCCTCAGCCAAATGTCTTATGACACAGGAAGAGGAATCATGGTTGTGGCACCGACGACTCGGTCACTCGCACCCAAGACTCGTCCACAAGATGAGTCAGAGTGGCTTAGTCAGAGGCTTACCCAACCTCAACAATTTGGTTAATAAAATCTGTAATTCTTATCAACAAGGAAAACAACCTAGGACACAACACAAGTTAACTAACCAAGAACGAACCTCAAGTGTACTTGAGCTCCTGCATATGGATCTATTCGATTCACATGGAGCCAAGTCACTCAATAGAAGTCAATATTGCTTAGTCATAATTGACGACTACTCCAGGTTTACTTGGGTTAGGTTCATCAAACATAAAAATGATACCCTAGATCAATTAATCAATCTATTCAAATTAATCGAGAATCAAAAAAAACCTTAAGGTTAAAAGACTTAGAAGCGATCATGGTGGTGAATTCGAAAATAAAAGGTTCACCGACTTCTGTAACCTAAACGGATACCACCATGAATTCTCTTGCCCTAGGACCCCTCAACAAAATGGCCTAGTGGAGCGGAAAAACCGAACTCTACAAGAAGCCGCTAGGACCATGTTGAACGAATACGACCTACCTGATAGGTTTTGGGCAGAAGCCGTTAGCACGGCTTGCTATGTCCAGAATAGGATCCTTATGGTAAAGAGGCACCTTAAGACCTCGTACGAGATTTATCACAATAAAGTACCCAACATCAAGTACTTTAGGGTATTTGGATGTAAAGTACATATAAACACTAAGAACCACCTAGGGAAATTCAAATCCAAAACCTCCACCGGAATCTTCTTAGGATACTCAACCACGAGTAGGGCCTATAGGGTATATAACCACGATACCCTTAAAGTCAAAGAGACTATTATTGTAGTGTTCGATGAAGTACCCGAACCTACAAAACCCTTAATGACCCCAAGTGTTGAGCCCACTGATACCAAACTCGTCTCCGACCCTGAGATCGAGTCTAATCCACATCAACCAACTTCTCTTGTTGACCAAGTGACAAGTGATCCGAGTCAAACTAGTGTTCAACCAAGTCACCCCATTGATCAAGCATTAGGTGACACAAACCCAACCCAATCTAGGATTCAGACTAACCACCCTATGGATCAAGTGATAGGAGATCCTAATCTAGGAGTTCGAACTAGAGCATCCTATAGGAACCTTAGTCAAATTTCCTTAATTTCAAAGATAGAACCCAAATCAATTGAACAAGCTCTTCTTGATCCCGATTGGATTATTGCAATGCAAGAAGAGCTAGCTCAATTTACTAGGAATGAAGTGTGGGAATTAGTACCACCACCTAAAGACAAAACGATAATTGGAACAAGGTGGGTGTTTCGAAATAAGCTTGATGATAAAGGTGAAGTAGTTAGAAACAAGGCTAGGTTAGTCTCCAAAGGGTTTAGTCAAGTCGAAGGCTTAGATTACGACGAAACCTATGCCCCATTAGCTAGACTCGAATAGATTCGAATGTTGCTAGCTTATGCCGCACATCGAGGATTTAAGCTATTTCAAATGGATGTTAAGTTGGCATTCCTAAATGGATACATTAAAGAAGAAGTTTATGTTAGCCAACCCCCCGGATTCGAAAATCTAGATAAACCCGACCATGTTCTAAAACTTAAGAAAGCTCTCTATGGACTTAAACAAGCTCCTCGAGCTTGGTACGAGAGACTTTCAATCCATCTTAAGTCAAAAGGGTTTAACCAAAGCTTAGTTGACCAAACTCTCTTCGTAAAAACCTTAGGTAAAGAAATATTCATAGCTCAAATTTATGTAGACGATATAATTTTTGGAACCTCTAACTCAGCCTTACTAAACGAGTTCGTTTCACTCATGGAAAGTGAGTTCGAAATGAACTTGGTAGGAGAGTTAAGTTTCTTTTTAGGTCTACAAATTAAACAAACTAAGGATGGTATATACCTATATCAACAAAAATACACTAAGGAGTTAATTAAAAGATTTGGAATGCAAGACGCTAAGATAATAAACACCCCAATGGTGATTAATGTTAACATAGGAGAAGACCTAGAAAGTAAGTCCATTGACTTAAAGTACTATAGGAGCGCGATAGGAAGTCTCCTATACTTAACTGCGAGTCGACCCGACATCCTATTCGCAGTAAGTATGTGCGCCAGGTTTCAAACCTATGCTAAGGAGTCTCACCTAACCCTAGTTAAGCGTATCCTTAGATATCTTAAGGGTACACTTAACGTTGGTATTTGGTACCCTAGATCTACGGAGTTCGAACTAATCGGCTACTCCGATTCAGATTATGTCGGTAGTAAACTTGATAGAAAGAGCACGAGTGGTTGTTGTCAACTACTCGGCTCGAGTCTAGTGAGTTGGTGCAGTAGGAAGCAACATTGTGTTGCCTTATCTACCACCGAAGTCGAATACGTTGCGATGGGTGAGTGTGTAACTCAGCTTCTTTGGATGAAGCACACTCTCCGAGACTTTAGGTTGGACTTCACCAAAACTAAAATTTTTGTAGACAACATAAGTTCGATAAATCTAACTAAGAACCCTATATGCCATTCAAGGACAAAGCATATAGAGGTAAAACACCATTTCATTCGAGAACATGTAGCCAACGGCTCCATACAACTCGAATATGTTGACTCGAAGTCTAACCTAGCAGACCAATTTACTAAACCACTACCCGAAGCCGAATTTAGTCTCTTGAGACGAAAATTGGGCTTGTGCGTAATAGAATAGGTTAGCAAAAGTTTTCAAATGCTATTTTCAAAAATTTTATTTTTGAATTTTATTTTTCTTATTTTTTTTCTTTATGCAAATGGAACTAGTTTAGGACTTCCCCTAGATATCATGATCCTATAGATTTAAGGAGCCAACACATCTCACAACACATAGGGTTAATGTGTTTGTGTATTAAGCCACCTAGAACGGCGTGAGATGTTAGGACCCTACTCCAGTTTCCAAGATGTAGATCAAGTGCGTCAATATGAACCTCGGAGTATAAATATGCAACTAATATTAACCAACTTTAATCAGGACTTGTTGATAATATCATTTCAATCAAGTCAAACTAGAGTTGAACATTTAGATGAATTATTTTCACATACTATTTTCAAAATCATCATGCTTGGACTTAGGGTTTTCTTAAACCCCCCCCCCCCTACTTTTTTCTTGATTTATGTCAAAAGGGGGAGAAAAGGCCAAAGTTAAGGTTCAATAAATTCAAATTTTTGAATTTGATAACTTAACTTAAAACTTTGATTCTGGCCTAAGTTAAGGGGGAGTAAGGTTTAGGTTTCAACTCTTCGGAATTGAAAACTTTAAAGGCCCAAGTTAAGAAATCAAAAGTTAAACCTTTTGAATAATTAACCTATTGACTTAACTTTTGATTACTTAACTTGCACTTATTGTTGACTCTAAAGAGCCTAAGTTAAGTAATGCCATTTACTTAACTCGTTATCTTTGTGTTTGGAGAACTAAAAGTCTTTTTCAAGTACTCACCCTCGGTCAAGGGGTAGGGTTCCTCTAAGGGGAGAACTTGAGAAATATTTTTACTACTCCTACTTTTGCTTCATGTCTTTACTGTTTCATGCACTTAATTTCCTTAACTTTGTGTGTTTTTGCCATAGATCAAAGGGGGAGATTGTTGGTGCGGTGAGGGCACGAAATCGAACCTGTGTTTTGATTATAGCAAAGACACAAGGTTAAGTCTATTTTGTTATCTCATGAGTCTACTTGAGTGTGTAGAAACAGGTTAAGCTTGAGTTGGAGATCTGCGACACAGTAAGTGCAAGGTAAGACTCGTGTCCGACGAGCGTAAGTGAGGTCGGATCCTCCGTTTAGGAGTTGATCTTAGGCGATAATCCGACCCAAAACTTTCCATGAAAGTCTAAGTCGAGATCGGATGGTTAGAAACCATCTAAATCCATCACATTTAATATTTCTACATATTGCTTTGAGCTAACCCTTGTTTGAATTCGAAGTTACTCTAATTCGAATTAAAATTAGAATTCGAATTTATTCGAATTCGAATTAAAATTAGAACTCGAATTGAAATAAAATTAAATAACTAAAGTATCCTAAAAATGGGCAAAAGGAACTAAAAGCAAGGTGGCAACTTATCCCCCAAATCTTGGTGAGGTGGCCGGTCAAAAGCAAGGTGGAAACTTATCCCTCAATTGGAGGTGAGGTGGCCGGATCTCAAGTGGGCGGACAAGGCTTCAAATAGAGGGGGGTGCTTCACATCTTAGATACAACAATTATTACAAAGCTCTCAAACGCCTCCACAATGCCGCTCTTCTATGACGACGCCACTACAACGAAGTGCTGCCAACACGAAGCTTCACCGTTAAAGTGTTGGTAATTTTTTTCGTCGATTAATTTAAGTTGTGTTTTTCGAGATTTTATATCAAAAAGGAGAGAGGGACTTGTCTCTCATCCTTGTGTTTTTGTCGAAAGTTTTGTAATCGTAACTCCTACCTCCAACGAGGAGGAGTGTTTTAGTGATTGCCCTCCGTACGTGGTCTAGGACCATTAGGGCCTTGGATTAGAAGCCGGTTGGCTGTGAACCAAGTAAAACTCCTTGTGTCCATCTCTTTTTCGCTGCGTTTATCTCTCACTTATCGTTTTTACAACAAAAGAAAAGAAAAACCGTTTTGTGCTATTCACCCCCCCCCTTCTAGCGCTCATTTCGATCCTACATATCGGACTGGAACTTTAAGCAATGGTATTTATACGTTGGACGTATCCAGTGACATTTTCAATATCAAAGCGAGCAACACGCGTGCTCGAAAGGGTAATCAATTAGACTCCTATATGTGGCATTGTCGTCTTGGCCATGTAAGCAAGAAATGCATGTCCGAATTACACAGATGTGGAATTCTGGAATCGTTTGAATTGGATTCATACGATACATGTGAATCATGCTTAAAAGGCAAGATGACTAAGTTACCTTTTACTAGAAAAGGTGAACGAGTGGGAGAGTTACTAGGTCTAATACATACTGATGTATGTGGACCTATGTCAACTCAAGCTTTAGGAGGCTATAGCTACTTCATTACCTTCACCGATGATCACTCACAATTTGGGTATGTGTTCTTGATGAAACACAAGTTTGAAGCCTTTGAAAGGTTCAAAGAATTCAGAAATGAAGTAGAGAAACAACATGACAAGAGTATTAAAATACTTCAATCAGATCGAGGTGGTGAATACTTAAGTCAAGAGTTTCTTGATTATCTAAGAGACAATGGCATATTGTCTCAATGGACTCCACCATATACACCACAGCATAATGGTGTATCTGAGAGGCGTAACTGGACCTTGTTGGACATGGTCAGGTCAATGATGAATCATGCGAATCTTCCCAAGTCCTTTTGGGGCTATGCACTTCAGACAGCTATTTACTTGTTAAACAGAATGCCAACCAAGGTAGTCTCTACTACTCCATATGAGATATGGAATGGTAAGAAACCTCATGTATCTTACTTGAAGATATGGGGTTATCCTGCTTATGTGAAGCGGACTATATCAGACAAATTGGATGCTAAGTCTGATAAATGTCTATTTATTGGATACCCTAAGGAAACAAGGGGTTACCAATTCTATCATCTTGTGGAACAAAAGGTGTTTGTTTCAAGGCATGCTGTGTTTCTAGAGAAAGAGTTTCTCTTGCAAGAAAACAGTGGGAGTGTCGTCGAGCTTGAGGAGGCTCGAGAGACTCAAATAGACATTGATGAGATACCTGGTGAAGCACAACAGCCGACAACTCATAGTGATGAGCAATCAGCTGGACCTATTGTAACACCACATCTTCATAGATCTGGTAGAACACGCAACACTCCTGAGAGATATGGATTTCTCGTAAGTGAATCGAACGACGTGTTACTCATTGATGATGAGGAGCCTACCAGTTATGAAGAAGTGCTGACAAGTTCAGAAAGGGATAAGTGGCTTGATGCCATAAAGTCGGAAATGGATTCCATTTATGAAAACCTAGTTTGGAACTTGGTTGACCCACCTGAAGGCATCAAGCCTATAGGGTGCAAGTGGGTTTTCAAGAAGAAAACCGACATGGATGGTAATGTGATTACCTATAAAGCTAGATTAGTGGCGAAAGGATATCATCAAAAACAAGGTGTTGATTATGACGAAACCTATTCGCCTGTAGCTATGCTTAAATCCATTCGGATGCTCCTGGCCATAGCGGCTCATTATGATTATAAGATATGGCAGATGGATGTGAAAACAGCTTTCCTTAATGGAAATATGCTCGAGGACGTGTATATGATACAGCCTGAGGGTTTCACATCGGTTGATAAAACCAAGGTATGCAAATTGCGACGGTCCATATATGGATTGAAGCAAGCATCCAGGAGCTGGAATATCTGTTTTGATGAGACAATCAAAAAGTTTGATTTCTCACAAAATCCAGACGAACCTTATGTGTACAAGAAGGTTAGTGGGAGTGCAGTCGTGTTCCTAGTATTGTATGTCGATAACATATTACTTATGGGAAACGATGTTTCAATCTTACAGTCAGTTAAGGTTTGGTTATCCAAGACATTCTCCATGAAAGACCTGGGAGAAGCAACCTACATCCTCGGGATTAAGATCTATAGAGATAAATTGAAACGGTTGCTTGGTCTTTCACAGTCTACATATATAGACCGAGTGCTAAAGAGGTTTAGCATGTCGAAATACAAGAAAGGTTACTTACCCATCAGGCATGGGGTACACCTTTCGAAGTCTATGTGTCCGCGCATAGAAGACGAGAGGATTTGCATGAGTAAGATTCCCTATGCATCCGCAATAGGATCTATCATGTATGCTATGTTATGTACGAGGCCCGATGTATCGTATGCTCTGAGTATCATGAGCAGATACCAGTCTGATCCAGGAATGGATCATTGGGTGGCTATTAAGACGATTCTTAAGTACTTAAGAAGAACTAAGGATGTGTTCCTAATATATAGAGAAGGGGACATGGTGATACGCGGGTATATGGATGCCAGCTTCCAGACAGACAAGGATGATTCCAGGTCTCAGTCTGGATATGTGTTCACCCTGAATGGGGGCGCAGTGAGTTGGAAAAGTTCCAAACAAGAGACTGTAGCGGATTCTACCACAGAGGCAGAATACATTGCAGCTTCGGAAGCAGCAAAGGAAGCGGTTTGGATCAAGAAGTTCATTTATGAACTTGGTGTGATTCCAACCATTGTCGAAGCAATACCGGTCTACTGCGACAACAATGGAGCAATTGCACAGGCGAAAGAGCCAAGGTCTCATCAACGATCCAAACATGTGCTTCGCCGCTATCATCTTATCAGAGAGATCATCAGTAGGAATGAAATACAAATCGAGAAATTCCCCACTGAAAGGAACTTAGCGGATCCTTTGACTAAGGCATTACCTCAAAGCAAGTTTGAGGGTCATGTCACAGCTTATGGTATTGGATATCGTAGCGATTGGCATTAGGCTAAGTGGGAGTCTGTTAGTAATATATGAGAGATGTCCTAAGGCAATCGCCTTATGTATGAACCATTTATATGATAAATGAAGATTCACTATTTGAGTATACATGTTTAATGTATTTGATTGGATCTTAAACTCATTTACTGAATGTCCACGATACGATTCACAGCATGAGAGAATTTGTGATTGGATCACAACTAGTGAGTATCTCTACATGTGTAATTGTGATATATCAGAATTATCCCTAGTCGATGAATTGATGGACTTGGCCACCATCAATTCTGTCGAGACTAGCACGAGGTATACTCCTTGGTGTATCCAAGCAGCTGATTCTCACTGGCTGGAGACATTGTGATGTCCGGAGTTAATCGTGGATGCTAGTTATGGTAACTAGTTCATTGGAGTGACCAACCGTAAGACTTCATATGGTTCTCTGCATATATAGATATGTCAATGAAGTTCTTACTGTAGCTTAAGTGCGATGTTCCTTTGACTTGCGGTATTCAAGTCATCTTGATCATAAAGACTTATGCTTTGACATCTTAAGCAAGCATCTCTGGAGATGTGGACCCGGATGATTGGGTATAAGTCAAGTGATCGAAGGTGTTTGAATAGCCTATAAAGGATTCACCACTCCTTGCGAGGAGATGTATACCCATGGCCTCTCGTCGGATTGTTACTAAAGTCTTTGGCCAAAGCATTACATGTTTAGAGTAAGGTACTCTTCGATACATGTGCAGTAACTAGAATCCATAGGATGAGGAAATGATACTTGGGCTAGGTGTGACGTAGTCAGCCTAGTGGGGACTGACACTATAGACCATGTCTTGAACCAAGTGGGTATAAGATGAGTGAAGGGAATGGGGCACGATTCATTCGAGCTGCTGAAGGGTTTCAGAAATAGTTCTGGATCAACCGTTGATCTTTTTAGTTAATTGGGGATCATGATGTACTACTAGGTGCCACTCATGATCGTTCTATAATTAATAGTTAATTATAGATGGCCAACATAAACCGAGAACCTATTTGGTCACACGCACAATGAGCATAATCCGAAGGATTTAAAACGAGCTTGAGAATGGGATTCTCAGACCGAGAGAAACTAGGTTTGGTTGGACCAAACAAGAAGCGAGCATGAAATCGTTTCAGTCGCAATGGAAGCGTGGATGGGCCGTGTCTTATGAAGACATAATGGATGAACCAAAATGGTTTGGTTCTAATCCAATGGAGGAGAATAAACCAAAGGGTTTGGTTTATTTTAAACGAATGAACCAAAGTTGGTTCGGTTCGTTTTAACTTCAAATAAACCATCATGGTTTGGTTTATTTTAACTTATATTAATGGAGCGGGTTAACGGGCCTTATGGTTATGATCCAATAACCATTAAGAGAATTATTTCTCTATAAAAGAGGGCTTAAGGGTTTGTTAAGCCTTAATCCAAAAACCCTAACCTAAGTTGCCGCCCACCTCATCTCATTGGAGATTTTTGGCGCCAACACCTCCATTGCCGCCGCCCAGCCCCTTGTGCCGCCGTCCAAATTGTTGCTGGCGTCCAAGCTTCGGTCGGTGATCCTCTGGCAACTCTCTGGTGATCTTCTTTGGGTTTGGCATCGAGGTGAGCTTCATCTTACCTTTTTTGGCCGGCCCTAATTCCTCCACCAAAGCTGTACAGTTTTCTGGACAGCTTGTTTCCCTCTTGTCGGAGCGTCGTTTGGAAGACGGTTAGAGCTCCGACAGCGCCTAACTTACCGGGGATTCGATCTCCGGTAATCCTCATAGGTGGAGGACGAAGGATTCGTCAAACGGTTGACGAATACCTCTCCGGAGAAGCGAGTTTTGAGGACTCGTCTTTGGATCCGAATTTGGATTCGGATCGTGATCCTCTCTCGATCACGTCGTCTTCAACACGAGGCTAGTAACCCGTACGAAGACGAAGCTCGTGACTTTGTGAAGTCATCCCGAAGATACTCGGCGTGGATACGGATAGAGACGATTCTAGCGAGGATCGTTCCGGTTGATGTCGTTTCCGCTACACGTGATACGAAAGGTATACGTAGTTAAATTTCCTTTTATTGCAAATTTAAATTTACGGTTATGTCTACACATGTTGTACTATGCATGCGTGTGATGTGTGTGTTGTAATAAATGTAGATTTATTATTTTTATTTCTTCCGCTGTGAACATGTTTGGGAAACATGTTCGAACACACACTCGCCGCGGTGCCGGAAACCCAACAATTTTAATTGACTGTAAGACTGAAACATCGTTTCCTATAAGTAATATGCCATTGACATACAATACTAGGAACACGACTGCACTCCCACTAACCTTCTTGTACACACAAGGTTTGTCTGGATTTTGTGAGAAATCAAACTTTTTGATTGTCTCATCAAAACTCCGCCCATGATAAGTTAACCTTGTCGTGGCTGGTCCCAAGCCCGGATAAAGGAGGAGGATTGCGTTAGGTTGCCAGCCAGCGTTAAACTAAGGCAAATGTTCAATGAATGGATCAATCAAACTATTGTGCTAATGCTAGGTTGTTCCCCGGAAGGAACACATTACAGGGTCCGACTGTAATGTCTCGACAAGGACCGCTACATTTTCAGAACTCGGGTGTAGTGAAAAATATGCTAGAGTTCACATTGCAGGGTCCGACTGCAACGTATCGGTAAGGACCGCTACATCTCCATGAGAACTTGGGTGTAGTGTTAAATAAGCAAGAGTTCTCACACCATAGGTTGAGTAAGATCAAATATTATAGAAAAACTAGTAGTCTAAGATTTGGTACATGGTACATGGAACATAGGAACCCTCACTGGTAAAATAATGGAGATAGTAGATACGATGATTAGAAGAAAAATTAATATTGTATGTGTACAAGAGACAAAATGGGTTGGTGAGAAGGCAAAGATGATAGAGAACTCGGATTTTAAGTTATGGTATACAAGCAAGAGTAAAACAAGAAATGAAGTGGGTATTATTGTTGATAGTTCGTTAAAGGATGAAGTTGTAGGAGTAATTAGAAAGGGGGATAGAATTATAGCTCTCAAAATAGTAGTGGAGAAAGAAACTATAAACGTAATTAGTGTATATGCACCTCAAATAAGATTAGATGAAAATACCAAATTAAGGTTTTGGGAGGACTTGGATGAAGTATTACAAAATATTCCATCAAATGAGATGATTTTAATAGGAGGTGATTTATATGAGAGGGTGCATGGGGGTTATGGGTTTGGAACAAGAAATAAAGAAGGTAAAACTATATTGGATTTTGCAATAGCATATGATCTTATACTAGCTAATACATTTTTTAAGAAAAGAGAAGAACACTTAGTCACATTCAAAAGTGGAAATAATAAATCACAAATTGACTTTCTTATGGTTAGGAAGAGAGATATAAAGATTTGTAAAAATTGTAAGGTTATTCCCGGAGAAAGTTTAACTACTCAACATAGGTTAGTAGTATTGGATATACGCCTCAAACATAGTATTAATAGAAAGAAAATATACACGACCCCTAGAATTAAGTGGTGGAAGTTAAAGGATGAGAAACTAAATATATTCAAAGAGAATGTAGGAGTACAAGTATTAGATGACATATACAGTGACCCTAATACGACGTGGGATAAGATGGTATCAAAATTGAAAATAGTAGCTAAGAGTGTACTCGGTGAGTCAAAGGAACATGCACCACCAAGTAAAGAATCTTGGTGGTGGAATGAAAAAGTGCAAGAGAAAGTCAAGGAAAAACGAATAGCATATAAGAAATTAAATATTTGTAAAAATGAGGAAAATTTGAAAAAATATACAATAGCCAAGAAAGAAGCTAAGAAAGCAGTGAATGAAGCTAAGACTGTAACTTTTGAACGATTATATCAAAAATTAGATATAAAAGAAGGGGAAAGAGACATTTATAGAATAGATAAAGTGAGAGAGAGGAAGACAAAAGATCTTAATCAAATAAGATGTATTAAAGATGAATGCAATAGGGTACTAGTAAATGATGAAGAAATAAAAGAGCGGTGGAAGAGATATTTTTATCAACTTTTTAAAGAAGGTTTAGAAGACCAACTTAATTTAGGTAATTTAAGTAGGTCAAATGAGTATAGAAATTTAAATTTTTATCGTAGAATTCAAATTTCAGAAGTAGAACAAACTTTAAATGGAATGCAAAATGGAAAAGCCATTGGACCAGATGATATTCCGATAGAGGTATGGAAGTGTCTAGGGAAACAAGGTATTGAATGGCTTACAAAATTATTTAACATGATATTGAAAACAAAAAGGATACCTGATCAATGGAGGGTAAGTATCCTAATTCTCTTATATAAGAATAAGGGAGACATACAAACTTGTGAAAACTATAGGGGTATTAAACTAATGAGTCATACCATGAAACTTTGGAAAAAAGTAATAGAAAAAAGATTAAGGAAGGAGACCATGGTTCTCGAAAATCAATTTGGATTCATGCCAGGAAGGTCGACAATAGAAGCTATACATCTTCTCAGACAACTAATTGAAAAGTATAGAGAGCAAAAGCAGGATCTACACATGGTATTCATTGATTTAAAAAAAGCTTATGATAGAGTTCCAAGAGAAATAATATGGAGAATTTTAGAAAAAAGAGGTGTTAGTGTAACATATATTGAACTAATTAAGGATATGTATAAGGAAGTAATGTGACGAGTGAAGACTTCAGGTGGATTAACTGAAGCATTTCCAATAAAGATAGGGTTACATCAAGGATCAGCTTTAAGTCCCTATCTTTTTACACTAATCATGGACGAACTCACTGGACACATTCAAGACACATTACCGTGGTGCATGTTATTTGCAGATGATATTGTTTTAGTAGATGAGACACATGAAGGAGTAAATGCTAAACTAGAATCTTGACGGGAAACACTAGAAGTGAAAGGTTTTAAGCTTAGTAGAGTAAAGACAGAATATATGGAATTTAAATTTAGCAATATTAGACGTAATGAGACAAGTGTTAAGATAGGAGATGATGAGTTATCTGGAATTGAGAGCTTTAAATATTTAGGATCATTTTTGCAAGATGATGGAGGGATTGAGAGAGATATCTTACATAGAATACAAGCAGGATGGTTGAAATGGAGGAAAGCATCGGGTATTTTATGTGATCGTAAAGTGCCTCTAAAACTTAAAGGGAAGTTCTACAAAACGGCAATTAGACCTGCTATGTTATATGGAGCTGAATGTTGGGCTACGACTCGAGCATATGAGCAAAAGATGAGAGTTACAGAGATGAGGATGTTAAGGTGGATGTACGGACATACGAGGATGGAAAGAATAAGAAATGAGAGCATTAGAGAAAAAGTTGGTGTTGCATCTATTGAAGGAAAGCTCCGAGAGACACGTTTAAGGTGGTACGAGCTGTACTTAGACGACCAATAAATGCTCCAGTTAGGCGATATGAAACGATACCAAATATACACATCAAACAAGGAAGAGGAAGACCAAAAAAGACTTGGTTAGCAACAATAAAACAAGATAAAATTTATTTAAATATAGATGATGATATAGTAGGGGATAGAGTTCAATGGCGTAGAAGGATCCATATAGCCGACCCCACCTAGTGGGATAAGGCTTTGTTGTTGTTGTATCAAAACGGATATTCTAGCTCCTAGATGCTTGCTTCAATCCATATATGGACTATCGCAATTTGCATACCTTGGTTTTATCAACTGATGTGAAACCCTCAGGTTGTATCATATATATGTCCTCGAGTAGGTTTCCATTATGGAAAGTTATTTTCACATTCATCTGCCATATCTCATAATCATAATGAGTCGCTATGGCCAGAAGCATCCGAATGGATTTAAGCATAGCAACAGGCGAATAGGTTTTATCATAATCAATACCTTGCTTTTGACGATATCCTTTAGCCACCAATCTAGTCTTATAGGTAATCACATTACCATCCATATCGGTTTTTTTCTTGAAAACCCACTTGCACCCTATAGGATTTATGCCTTTAGGTGGATCAACCAAGTTCCAAACTTGATTTTCATACATGGAATCCATTTCCGACTTCATGGCTTCAAGTCATTTGTCCCTTTCTAAACTTTTTAGAACTTCTTCATAATTGGTAGGCTCCTCATCGTCAATGAGTAACATGTTGTTCGATTCACTTATGAGAAATCCATATCTCTCAAGAATGTTGCGTGTCCTACCAGATCTACGAAGATGTGGCGTCACAATAGGTTCAGCCGATGTCTCATCACTATGAGTCATCGGTCGAGGTGCTTGACCAGGTATCTCTTTAATGTCTACTGAAGTCTCTTGAACCTCCTCAAGTTCAACGACACTCCCACTGTTTTCTTGCAAGAGAAACTCTTTCTCTAGAAACACAACATTCCTTGAAACAAACACCATTTATTCCAAGGGATGATAGAATTGGTAACCCCTCATTTCCTTAGGGTATCCAATAAATAGATATTTATCAGACTAAGCATCTAATTTGTCTAACACAGTTCGCTTCACATAAGCAGGACAAACCCATATCTTCAAGTAAGATAAATGAGGTTTCTTACTAGCCCATATCTCATACGGAGTAGTAGAGACTACCTTGGTCAGGACTCTGTTTAACAAGTAAATAGCTGTCTGAAGTATATAGCCCCAAAAGGACTTGGGAATATTCGCGTGATTTATCATTGACCTGACCATGTCCAACAAGGTCCTATTTCGCCTCTCAGATACACCATTAAGTTGTGGTGTATATGACGGAGTCCATTGAAATAATATACCATTATCCCTCAGATAATCTAGAAATTCTTGACTCAAGTATTCACCACCTCGATCCGATCGAAGTATTTTAATACTCTTGCCAAGTTGTTTCTCTACTTCATTTCTGAATTCTTTAAACCTTTCAAAGGCTTCAGACTTGTGTTTCATCAAGAACACATATCCAAACTGCGAGTGATCATCGGTGAAGGTAATGAAGTAGTTATAACCTCCTAAGGCTTAAGTTGACATAGGTCCACATACATCAGTATGTATTAGACCAAGCAACTCACCCACCAGTTCACCTTTTCCAGTAAAAGGTAACTTGGTCATCTTGCCTTTTAAGCATGATTCGCATGTATCGTATGAATCTAATTCAAACGATTCCAGAATTCCACATCAGTGTAATTCGAACATGCGTTTCTTGCTCACATGGCCAAGACGACAATGCCACATGTAGAAGTCTAATTGATTATTTTTTCAAGCACGCTTTTTGCTCACTTCGATATTGAAAATATGACTGGATACGTCCAATGTATAAATACCATTGCTTAAAGTTCCAGTCCCAAAAAGAACACCATTCAAAGTTATGTAACAACAATTGTTACTAAAAGTTAAATGGTACCCATTTCTATTTAAACAAGAAATAGAAATGATATTCTTTATCAACGAAGGAACATAAAAGCAATTGTCCAGTTCTAAGACAAGTCCTGTAGGGAGTTTCAATAAATACGTTCCGATGGCGAGTGCAGCAACCTTTGCTCCATTCCCAACACATAAATTTGACTCTACCTTGACGAGTCTTCTTCTATTCCTTAACCCATGTATATCATTACATATATGTGAGCCACACCCAGTATCCAATACCCAAGTGTCTGAGGAAATAGAATGACAATTAATAACGAAGATATCTGAAGAAGATGGGGCATATGTTGCCTTATTCTTCTTTACGAACTCAAGATAAATCTTGTAGTTTCTTCGCCAATGGCCCTCCTTGCCATAATGATGGCAAGTGCCCTTTTGAGCTGGTTCTGCCTTTTTAGCCTTTTTCTTCTTCCCCTTCTACTGTTCCTTTGACTCCCTCTTAGAACCTTTCTTCGAGGAATCAACTAACAACATCGTCCCCCGCTCATGCTTCTTAGAAGGCTCCACAGTCTTCAGCATGTTGAGCAGTACCATAGATGAACCTTCTTGTATCTCAAAGGTGAAGAGGAGCTTGGAGACTTCGAACTTTTCGAATCTCACTTGCTCATCAAATAACTCATAAAGATGAAGGACTATGGTATGAGCATCCATATGCTCATGCTGCTTCTGTAGCTCATGTACCATCACGGCTTACATGTTGCAACTCACTTGCTCAGAATCACCACATGTTTCTGATGGGCCAACAATTGGTCCGGTGTTGCATCATCACTAGGACCGGGGGGGGAGAGACGCTTCGAGGACATACTCAAGCTTTTCTGCCTTGAGAACAATTCTCAAGTTTCTAAGCTAGTCCAAGAAGTTCGGTCCAATCAATTTATTTGAATTCAAAATAGAGCACAAATTCAAAGACATCATGATCAAGCGATTAACCTAGAAATATTGTTGGTGCAATTGACCCAGGTCACAATTGACCAGGACTCGAGTTTGACTCGAGTGATGTTTTGATGTTCGACAAAAACATATGACAATGTGATTGTCATGGGAAAGTCCAAGTCATGGGTACTTGGCATGGAAAGTCCAAGCATGGGTCTTAGCATGGAAAGTTCAACATGGGTTGGCAAGGGAAAGTCCAAGCTTGAGTCTTGGCATTTGAGAAGTCCAAGGTGTTTGATATTGGCGGTGTAAAGTCCAAGTGGGAGTCTTGGCAGCATAAGTCCAATGGTTGGTGGCGTAAAGTCCAAGTGGAGTCTTGGCGACATAAGTCCAATGTGCCTTGGCAGTGTAGACACCGTTAGCATGACATAGCCGATGGAAGCACCTGAAGGCTAGCGCGATGGATGAACAAGTCATGGATGACTTGGAGAGATCCGAGAGGCATGAGGCTGATGGAGGTGGCTAGAAGGCTTAGGTCTAGGCTAAGGGTGGTCTAGCAAGTATGGGGGCACCATACTTGGGTTAAACCTCATGGTTGAGGTTAAAACCTCATGTTTGAGGTGTGTCAGTCGACTGGTGTCATATGACAATCGACTGGTGTGAGTCAACTAGGCTTTGACTGTGGGAAGTGCCATAGTAGTCGACTAGCAGAGGAGGTCAGTCGACTGCTTGGCCAAGCAGTCGACTGATCGTGTGATCAGTCGACTGGTGCTCGGATTTTGGAGCACAGAATGGAGTCTCACTCGATCGTTGCGGTCAGTAGTCAAGTGATAGCTTGATCAGTCGACTGATGGTCATTATCAGTCGACTGATGATGGATCCGTTGGATTTTTCCAGCGTGGACCTAACCGTTGTCTCACGACAATAGTGGCATCTGTCGACTAATGGTCCCGAGCAGTCGACTGATCGATATTTTCTAGCACAGGTTGAAGCTTTAAATGGAGCTCGTGAAGGAGAAAAAAGTCATGGTTCTTTAAGGTGTTTTGGGGCGAGTTGCTGCTGTAATTCAGGGTCTCCAAGTGCTACTCGATCAACCAAGTAATCAAGCAATCCAAAGACATTTGTAAAGTTGTTATCTTTACTTGCAGTGCATTGTATTATTGTATCTTGCTTGTTTTAGTTTCTTACTGTTGTAAGATAATTTGTACGAGGTTTCTCTACCTCCGGATTGTTCCGAGAAGGAGTAATTTGTGATTAGTGAGTGCGTGTGCATCACTAGAGCTCTTTAGAGCTCGATCCGTGGAGTAGGAACCGTTCGGTTCCGAACCACGTTACATAGTTGTGTTTGCGTGTTTATTTATTGTGATTGTTGTATTATTTCTATATTCCACTGCGTACTAACAATCATAGGCAAGCAAACATGAACAAATTCCATCGACACATAGCACGACGCTATTCACCCACCCCCCCCCCCCCTCTAGCGTTCCAACAATCCCCATATACGTATGAATTTTTATGATTTTTTGATATACGTAGAATTACTTATGATTTTCCAAAATTCATATCTGATAACTGAAATTCTGATATTTCAGTTATCAGTTGACTGCCCTGAGTGGCAGTCGACTGATGTGGATGACAGTCGACTGGTAGCTAAGAGAGTCGACTGCCAAGGCTGAATTCGAGAAAACAAGGTTTGTTAGCCCGATTTTAGATATGGTAAAGGTCCCTAACCACTCCTAACCCTAGGATATGCTTTGGGAAGCATTATAAAAGGTGAAAATCCATTGGATATGGATTAGGAGAGTTGTTTAGGGTTTGTATCAAATTTAAGGTGTGGAGAGTTCATGTTTGAACTTTGAACCTTATTTTTGATGGTTTAGAGTTCCTATTGGCTTAGGGACTTCCCAAGGACATTGTTGGTGCAATGGTTAAGGGGGAGCAAGCTTTTAGGGGGAGGTATCCATCATGGGATGATGGATGATATTTTTCCTCATGGGAAGGAAAAATGGGATTTTAAGATACCCAATTTGGAAATTGGGAGAGTGTATAGGATTGCCTCTCTTGAGTGATATGAGACTTATCACTAGGAAAATGGTAGGCATCCTAGGTATTTTTGGACCAAGGAGGAGATTGTAAGATCTCATTGGGACATGAGACATTGACCTCCTTGGAGAGAATCTTTTTGATGTTAGTCAAAAGGGGGGAGAATGTTTTGAGAGAGAACTTATTGAGAGAATGACATCAATTGGGAAAATTTATGGGGATGATTGGTTTGAGTTAGATGGTCTAACTCAATGGTTTGTTTGGTTTTTGTCAAACATCAAAGAGGGGGAGATTGTTGGTGTAATCTACCCAGGTCACGATTGACTAGGACTCGAGTTTGACTCGAGTGATGTTTTGATGTTCGAAAAAAACATATGACAATGTAATTGTCATGGGAAAATCCAAGTCATGAGTACTTGGCATGGAAAGTCCAAGTGGGACACTTGGCATTTGGGAAAGTCCAAGCATGGGTCTTGGCATGGAAAGTCCAACATGGGTTGACAAGGGAAAGTCCAAGCTTGAGTCTTGGCATTTGAGAAGTCAAAGGGGTTTGATATTGGCAGCGTAAAGTCCAAGCGAAAATCTTGGCAGCATAAGTCCAATGGTTGGCGGCGTAAAGTCCAAGTGGAGTATTGGCGGCGTAAGTCCAATGTGTGTCACGCCCCGAGGGAGTCCCCACCAGACGATAATCCGGCAACATCTCCCCTGTATGGGTGACAATACCAATTTTTATACAAGGCCTACACGACCACTATACATCGGTCAACACGACTGGAATCCAAACAATCCATGCAATGTAATGAGGCCTCAGGCCATCAACCAAAATAAGTAAAAGATATAAAACATCAAGACCTACCCCTTCTGCCATCTGAGCAGGAACATACAACCAAAACGAACCGAATATAAGTCCACAAGGACATAACAAATATAACCAAAACATCCACCGGTATACAATCCAAACATCAATCCTAAACATATCCTCTAATAAAATCCCAATCCATAAAACTAATAACCAAAACCATAAGATCAATAAAACCTATCCACCTCGACGAGGGGGATTGGCAACTGGACTCTCCTGACAGCTTCATCCTGAAATAAATATAAAACCACAGGGTAAGTTCAAAGAACTTAGCGGATAATAGTTGATATGCAAAGTAAGGTATAGCTAACAATAAAAATCATGCCAGTACAGTCTCTAATATAGGGTAAGCAAGAAAGAAATGCAAAAGGGACTATACTCACCTGAATCTCCTACCCTGATATAGGAGTATGTGCCCTACTATAAGAGATAAAATCATCACCATATACGAATATGAATCCTGTATGCATGTCAATCATATGAAACATCCAAGGCATCAATAAAAATGCAGCAAACACAATACAAATGTGATCCATGCAAAAATATGCATGCCGTGCAAATGACATGGCCACCCCTGACGCCAGTCAGCCGCCTCACACGCGATGGTGAAGCCGAGTGGGTAGGGCTATGACAACTGTGCACTCTGCCATCACTGCTCCTGAGTGACCGAGTGGACAGGATGCTGTCGGAGTACACCTATCCTCCTGCTCCAAACATAGTGGGGGAGCTAAGCTCTCATCTCCCGGTGTCATAGACCAGAGGAGGGATCTCTGCCCGCTACCACACTGCCTCATCGCTACCCATGAGCGGACTCAATGAGCTCGACAGAGCAATCACACACACCTCTGATGTACCACTAACCCATGAGTGGCGTGTGCAGTTATGTAATCTCATGGGCTCAACAATAATGGAACCATCAACAAAGATGCAATCATGCAAAAATGGTGCATGATACTAAAGCATGTAAATCCTACTCAAAATACCTATCCGAATAATATGTACAATCAGTATGTACATATCCCTAATCCAAGTACTATGATCCAAATCAAACAAGGAGATATAATCATATCCTATCCAATGCATGTATCAATAAGCACAAAAACATACTAGGCATATAAACATGAATATTATTGCAAGCTATCCTAACTAGTGTTAGTAATATATGAGAGATGTCCTAAGGCAATCGCCTTATGTATGAACCATTTATATGATAAATGAAGATTCACTATTTGAGTATACATGTTTAATGTATTTGATTGGATCTTAAACTCATTTACTGAATGTCCACGATACGATTCACAGCATGAGAGAATTTGTGATTGGATCACAACTAGTGAATATCTCTACATGTGTAATTGTGATGTATCGGAATTATCCCTAGTCGATGAATTGATGGATTTGGACACCATCAATTCTGTCGAGACTAGCACGAGGTATACTCCTTGGTGTATCCAAGCGGTGATTCTCACCGGTGGAGACATTGTGATGTCGGAGTTAATCGTGGATGCTAGTTATGGTAACTAGTTCATTGGAGTGACCAGTAAGACTTCATATGGTTCTCTGCATATATAGATATGTCAATGAAGTTCTTCGGCTTAAGTGCGATGTTCCTTTGACTTGCGGTATTCAAGTCATCTTGATCATGGAGACTTATGCTTTGACATCTTAAGCAAACATCTCCGAGGAGATGTGGACCCGGGATGATTGGGTATAAGTCGAAGTGATCGAAGGTGTTTGAATAGCCTATAAAGGATTCACCACTCCTTGCGAGGAGATGTATACCCATGGCCTCTCGTCGGATTGTTACTAAAGTCTTTGGCCAAAGCATTACATGTTTAGAGTAAAGTACTCTTCGATACATGTGGAGTAACTAGAATCTGTAGGACGAGGAAATGATACTTGGGCTAGGTGTGACGTAGTCAGCCTAGTGGGGACTGACACAATAGACCATGTCCTGAACCAAGTGGGTATAAGATGAGTGAAGGGAATGGGGCACGATTCATTCGAGCCGCAAGGGTTTCGTAAATAGTTCGGATCAAGCTGATCTTTTGCTTAATTGGGGATCATGATGTACTAAAGGTGCCACTCATGATCGCTCTATAATTAATGGTTAATTATAGACCAACATAAACCGAGAACCTATTTGGTCACACGCACAACGAGTGTAATCCAAAGGATTTAAAACGAGCTTGAGAATGGGATTCTCAGACCGAGAGAAACTATGTTTGGTTGGACCAAACATAAAGCGAGCATGAAATTGTTTCAGTCGCAATGGAAGCGTGGATGGGCCTTGTCTTATGAAGACATAATGGATGGACCAAAATGGTTTGGTTCTAATCCAATGGATGAGAATAAACCAAAGGGTTTGGTTTATGTTAAACGAATGAACCAAAGGTTGGTTCGGTTCATTTTAACTTAAAATAAACCATCATGGTTTGGTTTATTTTAACTTATCTTAATGGAGCGGGTTAACGGGCTTTATGGATATGATCCATTAACCATTAAGAGAATTAGTTCTCTATAAAATAGGGATTAAACCCTAACCCTAAACCTAACTAACTAGTTGCCGCCCAACACATTGTGGCCGCCCAACATCTTGTTGCCGCCCAGCTTGTGGTGCAGCCTTTCAAACTTGTTGTCGGCGTCCAAGCTCCAGCCGGTGAACCTCCGGCGACCCTCCGGTGATCCCCTAAAAGGTTCGGCATCAAGGTGAGCTTTTGTCTCCTTGTTTTGGCCGGCGCCTATCTCCTCCACCAAGCTGTCCAGTTTTCTGGACATCTTCTTCTCCTCTCGTCGGAGCGTCGTTTGGACGACGGTTAGTGCTCCGACAGCGGCTAACATACCGGGGATTTGATCTCCGGTAATCCTCTGAGGTGGAGGATGAAGGATTCGTCAATCGGTTGACGAATACCTCTCCGGAGAAGCAAGTCTTGAGGACTTGTATTTAGGTCCGAATTTGGATTCGGATCGTGATCATCTCTCGATCACGTAGTCTTCAACACGAGGCTAGTAACCCGTACGAAGACGAAGCTCGTGGCTTGGCGAAGTCATCCCGAGGAGCTCGGCGTGGATACGGATAGAGACGATTCTTACGAGGATCGTTCCGGTTGATGCCGTTCCCGCTACACGTCATACGGAAGATATAACGTAGTTTAATTTCTTTTTATTGCAATTTTAATTTACGGTTATGTCTACACTTGTTGTAATAGCATGCGTGTGTTGTGTGTGTTGTAATAAATAGGAGTATTTATTATTTTTATTGCTTCCGTTGTGCTCATGTTTACGAAACATGATCGAACACACACACGCCACGGTGCCGGAAACCCAACAACTAGCATATCAACAATGACTATATCTAAGAGATAAGTCAAAATACCCGCCTGCTATAATGATCGAAATCACGAACTCCTCACCCCCGTAGGCCGGTCTCGTGACCGAAACCTGCATAAAACATAATTATCATCAAATCCAAACACACACAACGTGCTAAATTACTACTATACAGTTTCTATATTCGCATTCTTTTATCGATAACGAATTAGAAACTTTCACCTGTACATCAAACTAAATCCCATTAGGATTTCCTTATTAACTCACCTTCAATCACCTAGCCGAATTTAATCATCCACAGCCTATCGAAATCTGGATTTCTCTAACACCGCTTCAAACAAGAGTAGTTGAACTCAATGATTTTCTTCATTCGCAGCCAAGAACATAATAGCAGTAGGGTCAATGATAGCACCGGAACATAGGAAATCGACGGTAGGCAGTGGTGATCGAGTGCCCATCCGATGATGACCAGGTCACAACTGATTCCAGAGATGGGCACAAGATGGTGACAGTGGCTGCGATGGCAGAGACAGATCGCTAGGGCAGAGGCCAACCGATGGAAACACACAAACGCACAAGAGGGTAGACGACGATCTGCATGCGATCATTCCTAATGGAAGCTAATCTGAAGTAGCAACCAACTAGGGCATCGCGTGCTCTAGCTCAGTCGACGGTGAAGGGGCAACAACCACAAACGGAAGAGACGTAGGTACCGGAGGAATGGAACAACCACTTTGCCATGGCTGGGCTTATGGCGAGGGTACAACGGCAATCGCAAGAAGCAGGTGATGGCGATAGGCCGACAAAGGGGAAGAAGACAAGCAACCCAACACAGCCACCCACCGATAATCCAAGTGGCAGCTGGGGCAAAGGTGTTCAGCGGTTTGCTCCGGCGATGAAGCGGCGAGCTCAGGTGGCGGCGATGCGATCTCGAGCTCGTGAGAAGAGGAAGTGCGGCGTCAGAAATTGAGAGAAATCGGGAGAAAAGGTCGGACTGTGAGGTGCCGCAATGGCGGAGGAAGGCCGGCAGGGCAGGGTGGCCGCAAGGAAAGGGATGTGAGGCGGCGTCGGTGGCGAGATGTGGATCGAGAGAGAAAGAAAGGGGGAGATCGTGATGGCTCCGTCGGAGTGGCTGCGTGAGGAGAAGGCTTAGGAAAGGGAATGCGGCGGGGAACGCGACCGGAGTAGGGAAAAATAAAGAAAACTAGGTTTTCTAACTTGGGTTTTAATTAAACCCTAACCTAGGTTTTGGTATTTAAGCATAGGGTTAAATCAAACCCATTAATCCCCCAAAATTAATATTTTAAATAGCCCCTCCAAAAACCTATTTATTTTATCCCCGTAAATCTCTCGTACATGCCCCATTTAATCCCAGAAAAATTCTAGAAAAATTCCTAAACTTTTTCCAAAAATCCCAAAATAATTTCCAGGATTACTTTTTCCTAAATTTTGGTCATTAAATTTATATTTTAAATTTTCCGTATTTAACATTCTCCCCACTAATAAAAATTTGGTCCCCAAATTTCTTACTCAAGTACCAACAAGCAATGTCACACTGCTCAACTCAAGTACTTGGGAAAAACCACATATCAAGTAACTAAGTGGGGTACTGAGCTCTGATCTTTTCCTCAAGCTCCCAAGTAGCCTCCTCATCTGTGAGGGGACTCCACCCGACCTTGACAAGTCGCACAATCTTATTTCACAATCGTCATTTCTTGTGATCCAGAATCCGTACCAGAACCTCTGTGTAAGTAGCATCAGGTTGAATAGAACCTGACACACCTGACCGAATATGTGTAGGGTATGACACATACTTCCTCAGCATGGACACCTGAAACACATCATGGAAACCAGCCAAGGACGGTGGTAGCGCTAGGCGGTAAGCGACTGCTCCGATCCTCTCCAAAATCTCAAACGGACCAATTTATCTTGGAGCTAACTTACCACGGTGGCCAAATCTCTTCACCCCTTTCGTGGGTGAGACTCGCAGGAATACATGATCACTAATAGAGAACTCCAGAGGTCTCCATCTCCGATCTACATAACTCTTCTGACGATCCTGCGCCTCTGCAATCCTATGTCTAATAGTACGGACCAACTCTGCCTCATGCTGAGCTCTCTGGGGTCCTAGCAACTGGGCCTCCCCAATCTCCTCTCAGAGGGTGGGTATCAAACACTGTCTACCATACTATGCTCCAAACGGTGCCATTTGGATAGTCGAATGATAGTTGTTGTTGTAGGTGAATTCCACTATTAGTAAGTGGTCCTCCCAGTTGCTCCCAAAAACCAGAACACAGAACCTCAACAAATCTTCTAGAGTCTGAATGGTCCGCTCAAACTGTCCACCAGTCAGCAGATGGAATGTAGTACTAAAACGAAGCTGTGTGCCTAAGGCCTGATGCAGACTCTGCCAAAACCGAGACGTAAACCGAGAATCTTTATCTGATATAATGCTCAAAGGAACACCATGCAATCTGATGGTATCTCGAGAATATAACTCTGTCAAATGATCCAAAGAGTCGGTCTTCTGAATCGCTAAGAAGTGCGCGGATTTGGTTAGTCGGTCACTGACTACCCAAATCGCATCATGGCCTTGACGTTCCTAGGCAAACCCACCACAAAATCCATAATGATATGCTTCCACTTCCATTCCGGAATCAAAATTTCCTGAAGCATCTGTTCCTTAAACTAATGCAACTACCGGAAACCATTATCCTCCTCGGAGTCAGAGACAGTAGTCCATCTACCGTCCAAAATCCACTCCACCACACACTCTGTAAGTGCATGGGAGGCTATCGCGACCAAACTTCCTTGTTACAATCGTTTGTGTTCCAGCTACTCTATAGTAGTTATCCAGTAGCTAGCTAAAACTCCATGAGCATTTCTGCTCCTCACCGCTGAAAACAACATAATCACTGCGAAGTCCCCGTCATATATATGACGGCCTATCTCGCAGTCCTTTAATTGTCGTAAGCTTAGGATACGTCTTATTCTATAGCATCGGAATCGCTCCGATCCCCGAAATGATGCATCAATGTACTCTACCCTTCCATCCACACCAGCGTGATTAAGCAACACTGCGTAAAAGTCAACCATCGTCTGAGCCTTGAAACTAGTTTCACAAACTTCAGACCAAGTAAATTTCATCACCTTCCTGGTCCAACCCATCAGCGATGTAGTACCACTAGAGCATCCTATCCATATATATGGTAATAATCAATCAATAAAAAGGAAATCATCATCTACGGTGGTCGAGTGCGCAACTCCAACTACCACCATCACAAATGATCCAATCGTGTCCAGAATACATGATTTCCCAAATACCTGGATGACTAAGTCGTCAATAAGTCTAATAAGATAATCACAAGCTCATACAATTCATACCAAGTATGAAATTGTCGTCGCTATACAACTGCATTCTCTTTTCTCTAGGCTGATGATATAACAATCATCACAACGACAATGATAACTGTATGACACCATGTCACTACAATATCATCACACTAGTCATAGATCAATCATAGAGTATACACCGGTGTCCTATAGCTGATCTAAATAGATCCTCTATCCACAATGAAGGATATTCATTTCCTTCCACAACTACCGCATTCTATCATCGTTAATCGATGCATAACCTCAAAGGTCCCTCTCTCTTTTAACAAAGAGTTCCGGATCTTCTCTAGAAGAAATACTGGGACAGATAAATATCCCATCCCACATGTCCTATAATAAGGCAAAACGATCTTTCATCGTCTTGACCAGTGTAAGTATACACGCCTTATTCATAACTAAATCACTATTAGTAGGGACTGATATTCTCCAAGGGTTTACTCCTTGTCCTCCTAATGGGTGGCTAGCGGGTCTAACCCTAGCCTCCTAATTCAACATCAGTCGGCACCTCTAAAGAGTCCGTACTTTTGAAATCATCGTTAGGTTCCGTAAGGTCACTACATCCTCGACCTCGTCCCCGACCATGAGTAGGGGCAATTTCACTAAGTCAATACTTTTCCTAACCACTAAAGTACAGTACTTTTCCTATAGCTCAGAGATATCCTTAAGTTTGCCTGTTCCCAAAACCCGAGAAGTCCCAAAAATCCAAGGAAAAGAAAATTCTCGAAACACAAAACCCACAAACCAATAAAATTGTCACGTCCTGGGGGCATAGCCGTCATCCAAATGACAAAGGAGCCCCTTAGTGACAATATTCCGAAATCCATGGACCAGATCTGGTAAAAAAACCTCAAAATAATTATAGAAATACTAGTATTTTAATAACTGCATGCATGCATGACTAAACATATATTTATTGAAGTAAAATAGTTTTTATGACACCAAAACAAATTGTGACAAAAATCCAAAGTGCATAACCAAAATGAAATACTGATAAAGTAAACAAAGCGGCATCCCGACGATGCAGGGAGACAAGCACGGCAAGGAACTCTCTGAGCGACACAAGGTAGGTCAACATGACACGTCCTCTATCAGTTAACCTAGAGGATAAGTGAGGAGGAGGTGAGTACAACCACTCTGTGGATGTATAGACAATAGTGCATAATCATAATGCACATAATGGAAGTCACAAGGAACAAGCTAGAGTAACTCAACCCTCAGAGTACCAATATCAGTCTGCAACTAACCTGATCAGTAGTATAATGAATATACCTGCATCATACACAACCACTGCAACAAGCAGTGCACATCCGGATACCACGACAAAATCTAGTGGCTCTCGCACAAAAAGGGAACTATCTATGAGCTACCGCGAACGTAACCTATGGGTCGACAATCAATAGCACGGTCTACACGCAACTACATGCTACCATGAATGGGACTCGTGGATAGATAGGCAGTATATATATCTAGTTATCGACTGCACGCATTAGCATGCTACCACTAATAGGTCGCGTGGGTAGTCGATTATCCTAGGTTGTTAAGCCTAGGGTTATCCAATACATCCAGCATAAAATGACTATCAAAACCGATAAAGATCACCGATCTACAATTAAACCCATTGAGGCGATCAAGCGAGGGTTTCAACACCTCTAATACGAAAGTTCTACCAAAGTCGGTAAAGATCATCGACTTATAAATAAATAAGTCGAGATGGTTAAGTCTAGAGTTCCAACCCTTCTAACATGATCGATTATCAAAGTCGATAAAATCACAAGTCTCCTAACAAACACGTCGAGACGATTGATCATAGGGTTTCGTCCCCAGCTACCTGGAAACGCCTATCAAGGCCAATAAGGACAACAAATCTACTAACAAGCCCGGCAAGAGGGTTAAGCCTAAATTATATCATCCTACAAGTTCAATCATGCATGCCCCAACCTGCTACCACGAACATATCTCGTGGGTACTTAAGACGTAAAGTAGCTATCTAGCTACCAACGTCATACGAATCCGATTATTACCAACTCCGAACGAATAACGCAAGAATATAACCTTACAGTAGGTCATCTCAACCATGATTGGGAGGCATGATTGACCACATGTATATAAAGCACCTACCTATAGAGAGACTCTACCGCAGACTCTCTCTCTCAACCAAGAATGGAAGATATAGTAAGGATTAATCGCATCCTAACCATACAACTCCACTAGTCCGATCACCATATCACCGAAACAGTAAATGGATAAACATATTTCATTTAGCCCATCCGGGTTATTACGCCTAGGGTTCTACTAAAATTTGTTTCATTCCTAAAATCTGCTCCTACAGAATAACCTCATCTAAGTTATTCTATCTCTACTAGTCTTAATCATGGTATCCACCGCAAAAACACATAACCATATACAACATATAACACACTGTCTAATAAACGACAGCATAGTCTTACCAATGGCAATCAATGGCTGAAATTAATTAGGGTATAACTAAAGGGTCATGCCAGAACAAAGTCAAGGCAATACTAAATAAAACATCAGATGTCTACATATTCCCTAAACTATGTAAGCAATGTAATCATGACATCATGCACTAGGATCTAGAGAGTCAAAGAACCTATATGTATACCTTCTACGAATTTATCCATTTTAGTCATATCATTCAACTAGTCTAATCCCAATATTAGTCCAATCCTAATACTAGTCCAAAAAGTAAGAGGTAAACATCTACCAATAATATCTAATCATTTATATCACCATGATAACTAGCTACGTATAGCAGTAATAGCAATTAATAACCATATGCTAATAACCATATGCCAACGACAAACCAGCAACCTAAAAATTTAATAGTCTAACAGATATAAGGTTAAAACAAGACTAGACAAAATATTATATCACCGCATAACCAATATAACCAATACGAATATGCACTAAATCTAGAAAATTTTCTAGAATTTATTTACCTATTAGCCGTCTGGAGATGTCCTGTTGCCGCCAAATCCCCCAAATTGACCTCGTCAATAATACCTCGAATTTTCGAAACATAAAAATCGTCGAAAATCCGTACAACTCCAAAAATACCCCAGTTAACCTGCCAAACATGGCAAACTCCGAAAACCCAAAGACCCTAAGGAACTCGGAAACCTACGCTCTGATACCAAATAAATTGTCACGCCCCGAGGGAGTCCCCACCAGATGATAATCCGACAACATCTCCCCTGTACGGGTGACAATACCAATTTTTATACAAGGCCTACATGACCACTATACATCGGTCAACACGACTGGAATCCAAACAATCCACGCAATGTAATGAGGCCTCAGACCATCAACCAAAATAAGTAAAAGATATAAAACATCAAGACCTACCCCTTCTGCCATCTGAGCAGGAACATACAACCAAAACGAACCGAATATAAGTCCACAAGGACATAACAAATATAACCAAAACATCCACCGGAATACAATCCAAACATCAATCCTAAACATATCCTCTAATAAAATCCCAATCCATAAAATTAATAACCAAAACCATAAGATAAATAAAACCTATCCACCTCGACGAGGGGGATTGGCAACTGGACTCTCCTGACAGCTTCATCCTGAAATAAATATAAAACCACGGGGTAAGTTCAAAGAACTTAGCGGATAATAGTTGATATGCAAAGTAAGGTATAGCTAACAATAAAAATCATGCCAGTACAGTCTCTAATATAGGGTAAGCAAGAAAGAAATGCAAAAGGGATTGTACTCACCTGAATCTCCTACCCTGATATAGGAGTATGTGCCCTACTATAAGAGATAAAATCATCACCATATACGAATATGAATCCTGTATACATGTCAATCATATGCAACATCCAAGGCATCAATAAAAATGTAGCAAACACAATACAAATGCGATCCATGCAAAAATATGCATGTCGTGCAAATGACATGGTCACCCCTGACGCCAGTCAGCCGCCTCACACGCGATGGTGAAGCCGAGTGGGTAGGGATATGACAACTGTGCACTCTGCCATTGCTACTCCTGAGTGACCGAGTGGACAGGATGCTGTCAGAGTACACCTATCCTTCTGCCCCAAACATAGTGGGGGAGCTAAGCTCTCATCTCCCGGTGTCATAGACTAGAGGAGGGATCCTTGCCCGCTACCACGCTGCCTCATCGCTACCCATGAGCGGACCAGCGGAGCCTGACAGAGCAACTGCACACACCCTCCTGATGTACCACTAACCCATGAGTGGCAGTGTGTGCAAGCCATGTAACTGGCTGCGGGCTCAACAATAATGGAACCCAGTCCAGCCAGCATGCAATCATGCAAAAATGGTGCATGATACTAAAGCATGTAAATCCTACTCAAAATACCTATCCAAATAATATGTACAATCAGTATGTACATATCTCTAATCCAAGTACTATGATCCAAATCAAACAGGGAGATATAATCAAATCCTATCTAATGCATGTATCAATAGGCACAAAAACATACTAGGCATATAAACATGAATATTATTGTAAGCTATCCTAACTAGTATATCAATAATGACTATATCTAAGAGATAAGTCAAAATACCCGCCTGCTATAATGATCGAAATCACGAACTCCTCACCCCCGTAGGCCGGTCTCGTGACCGAAACCTGCATAAAACATAATTATCATCAAATCCAAACACACACAACGTGCTAAATTACTACTATACAGTTTCTATATTCGCATTCTTTTATCGATTATGAATTAGAAACTTTCACCTGTACATCAAACTAAATCCCATTAGGATTTCCTTATTAACTCACCTTCAATCACCTAGCCGAATTTAATCATCCACAGCCTATCGAAATCTGGATTTCTCTAACACCACTTCAAACACGAGTAGTTGAACTCAATGATTTTCTTCATTCGCAGCCAAGAACATAATAGCAGTAGGGTCAATGATAGCACCGGAACATAGGAAATCGACGGTAGGCAGTGGTGATCGAGTGCCCATCCGATGATGACCAGGTCACAACTGATTCCAGAGATGGGCACAAGATGGTGACAATGGTTGCGATGGCAGAGACAGATCGCTAGGGCAGAGGCCAACCGATGGAAACACACAAACGCACAAGAGGGTAGATGACAATCTGCATGCGATCGTTCCTAATGGAAGCTAATCTGAAGTAGTAACCAACTAGGGCATCGCGTGCTCTAGCTCAGTCGACGGTGAAGAGGCAACAACCACAAACGGAAGAGACGTAGGTACCGAAGGAATGGAACAACCACTTTGCCACGGCTGGGCTTGTGGCGAGGGTACAACGGCAATCGCAAGAAGCAGGTGATGGTGATAGGCCGAGCAAGGGGAAGAAGACAAGCAACCCAACACAGCCACCCACCGACAATCCAGGCGGCAGCTGGGGCAAAGGTGTTCAGCGGTTTGCTCCGGCGATGAAGTGGCGAGCTCAGGTGGCGGCGATGCGATCTCGAGCTCGTGAGAAGAGGAAGTGTGGCGGCAGAAATTGAGAGAAATCGGGAGAAAAGGCTGCGACGATGACCGTGGTGTCAGTCGCAGCGGCGGAGGAAGGCCGGCAGGGCAGGGTGGCCGCGAGGAAAGGGATGTGAGGCGGCATCAATGGCGAGATGTGGATCGAGAGAGAAAGAAAGGGGGAGATCGCGATGGCTCCGTCGGAGTGGCTGCGTGAGGAGAAGGCTCGGGAAAGGGAATACGGTGGGGAATGCGATCGGAGTAGGGACAAATAAAGAAAACTAGGTTTTCTAACTTGGGTTTTAATTAAACCCTAACCTAGGTTTTGGTATTTAAGCATAGGGTTAAATCAAACCCATTAATCCCCCAAAATTAATATTTTAAATAGGCCCTCCAAAAACCTATTTATTTTATCCCCGTAAATCTCTCGTACATGCCCTATTTAATCCCAGAAAAATTCTAGAAAAATTCCTAAAAATTTTCCAAAAATCCTCAAATAATTTCAGGATTACTTTTTCCTAAATTTTGGCCATTAAATTTATATTTTAAATTTTCCGTATTTAACAATGTGCCTTGGTGGTGTAGACACCATTAGCATGACATAGCCGATGGAAGCACCTGAAGGCTAGCGCGATGGATGAACAAGTCATGGATGACTTGGAGGGACTCGAGAGGCGTGAGGCTGATGGAGGTGGCTTGAAGGCTTAGGTCTAGGCTAAGGGTGGTCTAGCAAGTATGAGGGCACCATACTTGAGTTAAACCTTATGGTTGAGGTTAAAACATCATGTTTGAGGTGTGTCAGTCGACTAGTGTCATATGACAGTCGACTGGTGTGAGTCAACTAGGGTCTGACTGTGGGAAGTGCCATAGCAGTCGACTGGCAGAGGAGGTCAGTCGACTGATTGGCCAAGCAGTCGATTGATCGTGTGATCAGTCAACTGGTGCTCGGATTTTAGAGCACAGAATGGAGTCTCACTCTACCGCTGCGGTCAGCAGTCGAGTGATGGCTTGATCAGTCGACTGATGGTCATAATCAGTCGACTGATGATGGATCCGTTGGATTTTTCCAGCGTGGATCTAGCTGTTGTCTCACAACAACGGTGGCATCAGTTGACTGATGGTCCTGAGCAGTCGACTGATCGGCATTTTCCAGCATATGTTGAAGCTTTAAATGGAGCTTGTGAAGGAGGAAAAAGTCATGGTTCTTTGAGGTGTTTTGGGGCGAGTTTCTGCTGCAATTCAGGGTCTCCAAGTGCTACTCGATCAACCAAGTAATCAAGCAATCCAAAAGCATTTGTAAAGTTGTTCTCTTTACTTGTAGTGCATTGTATTATATTAGCTTTCTTGTTTTAGTTTCTTACTGTTGTAAGATAATTTGTACGAGGTTTCTCCACCTCCAGATTGTTCCGAGAATGAGTTATTTATGATTAGTGAGTGCATGTGCATCACTAGAGCTCTTTAGAGCTCGATCTGTAGAGTATGATCCGTTCGGTTCTGAACCATGTTACATAGTTGTGTTTGCGTGTTTGTTTATTGTGATTGTTGTATTATTTCTATATTCCACTGCGTACTAACAATCATAGGCAAGCAAACGCAAACGAATTCCATCGACACATAGCACGATGCTATTCACCCCCCCCCCTCTAGCGTTCCAACGATCCCCAACAAATACAAAATGAGCATATATGAGAAAGATGATTTAAAATGCATCCACATACATTTACAAAATCTCATTCATTTTTTGAATTCAAAAATCACCAAAATCAATTCGGGAGATCGTAGGTCAATCTCCGAATAGGCTGATATCCAATATAGATAAGAACAACCTTGGAGTGAGTCCAACAAGTCATTCTTAGCTATGATGGTGGGTATCAAGTATACCGATTACATATCACGTATATGTAACTATCACAATGTGTTATCAACTAATTGAATGTTTACACATACATTGGGTTGTCAACACATTAACATGTATGCATCATATGCATAGCACCCAACTTCACCTCTCTTCACATCGACCTTGGAGTGAGTCCAACAAATCGATGCTCCAAGTTAGAGCCGGCCCATTAATTGCGAAAGTTTTAATATGGTTAGAGCGCATTCAACCAATTAGCCAGGCTTGGAGTGAGTCCAACAACCCAAACTAACGATTGACCTCTGACTCTTATCATATTAGAGTTAAACTATTCCAATGATTTGAACATATTCAGGTTTGAGCCGGGCTTAGAGTGAGTCCAACAACCCAAACAAGAAATAGAACTCTAGTTCTAATCATATTAATGGAAGGTGTAGGCTTTAATATTTTATAAGGATTTTAAAGTCTCATCCTCTTTGCATGCAAATAACTATTATCTACATGGCATGACATACATGACATACATCTACATGTCGCGATACGCATGACATAATGATATGCATCTAATGCAATTACATGACATACAATTATGACATGTATTTAATTTCCTTATATGTCATAACTATTTATGGAAATAAAATATGTTTAAGGTTTGATTCTCAAAATCAAATCATGATTAAATTTGGAAACAAATTTCTAAATCTAATCACATATTTTATTTATGGAAGGTCTCAATTAAAGAAAGTCAAATTTAATTTAGGAAATAAATTTTCTAAATTGTCAAAACTATTTATGGAAATCAAATATATTTTAGATTTGATTTCCGAAATCAAATCATAATTAAATTAGGAAATAAATTTCCAAATATAATCAAATATTTTATTTATGGAAAGTTTTAATTTCCATAAATACTTCTAATTTTCCAAAAGTAGAAGATTTCCATAAATACTTTTAGACTTTCCAAAATTAGAAAATTTCCATAAATACTTCTAAACTTCCAAAAGTAGAAAATTTCCATAAATACAATTACGACTATCGCAAAATAATTTTACGATTATGTCAAAACACAACCTGGGCTCTGATACCACTGTTGGGTTTCCGGCACCGCGGGAGTGTGTGTTTGAACATGTTTCGTAAACATGTGCGCAGCGGAAGAAATAAAAAGCAATAAATCTAATTTATTACATCACACACACCACACGCATGCATAGTACAACATGTGTAGACATAACCGTAGTTTCAAATTTTGCAATAAAAGGAAATTATTCTATGTATACCTGACGTATCACGTGTAGCGGGAAAGACATCAACCGGAGCGACTCTCACTAGAATCGCCTCTATCCGTATCCATGCCGAGTATCATCGGGATGACTTCATAAAGCCACGAGCCTCGTCTTTCGTACGAGTCACTAGCCTCGTGTCGAAGATGATGTGATCGAGAGAAGATCATAATCCGAATCAAAATTCGGATTCAAAAACGAGTCCCCAAAACTCGCTTCTCCGGAGAGGTATTCGTCAACCGTTTGATGAATCCTTCATCCTCCACCTATGAGAATTACCGGAGATCGAATCCCCGGCAAGGTAACCGCTGTCGGAGCTCCAAACATCGTCCAAACGACTCTCCGACAAGAAGGAAATAAGCTTTCCAGAAAACTGGACAGCTTTGGTGGAGAACTTGCGCCGGCCAAATAAGGAAAGCTAGATGCTCACCTTGTCGCCGAAGCCAAGGAAGATCACCAGAGCTCCTCCGACAGCAGCTAGACGTCGGCAAGTTGGGAGGACGGCAGCTGCTGGACATCGGCTGGAGAAGCTTGGGCAGTGGTGGGCGGTGGTGGGCGGCGGCAAGAGGTTGGGCGCCGACAAGACAAGGAGGAGAGGGAGGGGGCGGCAAGATTAGGGTTAGGATTTCACAAAACCTATAAGCCCTATTTTTATAGAGAACACATTCTCCTAACGATTATTGGTTCATAACCAAAAATCCGTTAGCCCGCTCCAATAACTTAAGTTAAAATAAACCAAACCGAGTTGGTATATTTTAAGTTAAAACGAACCGAACCAACTTTGGTTCATTCGTTTAAAGCAAACCAAACCCCTTTGGTTTATTCTTCACCATTGGATTAGAACCAAACCAATTTGGATCATCCATCATGTCTTCATAAGACACGGCCCATCCACGCTTCCATTGCGACTGAAACTATTTCATGCTCGATCCTTGTTTGGTCCAACCAAACCTAGTTTCTCTCGATCTGAGAATCTCATTCTCAAGCTCGTTTTAAATCCTTCAGATTATGCTCGTTGTGCATGTGACTAAATAGGTTCTCGGTTTATGTTGGCCATCTATAATTAACCATTAATTATAGAACGATCATGAGTGGCACCTAGTAGTACATCATGATCCCTAATTAACCAAAAAGATCAACGGTTGATCCAGAACTATTTCTGAAACCCTTCAGCAGCTACAATGAATCGTGCCCCATTCCCTTCACTCATCTTATACCCACTTGGTTCAGGACATGGTCTATAGCATCAATCCCCACTAGGTTGACTACGTCACACCTAGCCCATGTATCATTTCTTCGTCCTACGAATTCTAGTTACTGCACATGTATCCAAGAGTACCTTACTCTAAACATGTAATGCTTTGGCCAAAGACTTTAGTAACAATCCGATGAGAGGCCATGGGTATATATCTCCTTGCAAGGAGTGGTGAATCCTTTATAGGCTATTCAAACACCTTCGATCACTTCGACTTATGCCTAATTATCCCGGGTCCACATCTCCTCAGAGATGCTTGCTTAAGATGTCAAAGCATAAGTCTTCATGACCAAGATGACTTGAATACCGCAAGTCAAAGGAACATCGCACTTAAGCTGCAGTAAGAACTTCATTGACATATCCATATATGCAGAGAACCATATGAAGTCTTACAGCTGGTCACTCCAATGAACTAGTTACCATAACTAGCATCAACGATTAACTCCGAATATCACAATGTGTCCAGCCAGTGAGAATCAGCTGCTTGGATACACCAAGGAGTATACCTCGTGCTAGTCTCGACATAATTGATGGTGTCCAAATCCATCAATTCATCGACTAGGGATAATTTTGATACATCACAATTACACATGTAGAGATACTCACTAGTTGTGATCCAATCACAAATTCTCTCATGCTGTGAATCGTATCGTGGACATTCAGTAAATGAGTTTAAGATCTAATCAAATATATGAAAATATGTATACTCAAATAGTGAATCTTTATTTATCATATAAATGGTTCAAACATAAGGTGATTATCTTAGGACATCTCTCATATATTACTAACATTAAATACATCTAATATCATTAACAACTCATAAAATTCATACCAAGTACGAAATTGTCGTCTTTACACACCTGCATCCTCTTTACTCTACACTGATGATATATCAATCATCACAACGACAATGATAAATGTATGACATCATGTCACTACAATATCAACACTCTAGTCATAAACTAACCCTGGAGTATACACAGGTGTCCTTAGTTGATCTAAATAGATCATCTATCCACAACGAAGGATATTCACTCTCAACAACTATTGCATTCCATCCTCGATAATCGATGCATAATTTCAAAGGTTCATCTCTCTTTTTAACAAAGAGTTCTTGATCCTCTCTAGAAGAAATACTGGAACAAATACATATCTCATCCAACATATCCTATAATCGTAACTTACGTTCTTTCAATTTCCATAGTGTTTAGCAACACTGATACCAACAAAATTTATCACTTGTATGAGGTATTCAATATCGACACTATCTTCGAAATCACCCCGATCGCCTACTCCACTTGCCTATACAGCGGCAAGCCTAGGAGTTCATCTAAAACTACATTCGAATACTCTCGGATTATATGCACATCCGAGAAACATATCATACCATAATTTCAATAATTTAACCATCTGTAATATGTCTACAGTAAAGGTATGTCTATCCAAGTCTAAGGGCATCCCTTGACTTCTTAATTGTTGGTCCACATCTCACCTGACGGTAGAGATACCACTGACCCACAAGTCGATGTATAGGAACCCTTCTAATCTGAACTAAGAATGTTCTAGACAAAGATACCTATAAACTACAAGTATCTCTCAATATATTAAGCCAGAGGGTAAACTAAAGTAATACCCTGAACGATCAATTATCTGTCGATCCGATCCAAAAGCTCCACATAGGTCTCGGCCTTTCCCCGAAGAGAATGGGATCAGATCCAACAGTCCGCGACAAAGCAGTCACATTTCTGCGACCAATGACCTGAGGATTTTTCCTAAATCATCTGATCCCATCACTTAGCCCTACGAGCTACAACTGTAGAATACCGAATAGATACGACCATCATCGTATACTCTCTCCTCTATACAAAGCCAATCCATGTCTGGGGGGTAACAGTTGTTGTTGTCTGCATGAGTCTTCTACGATGTCTTCTGCTGATACTGCTGAGTAAATCACTTCCCCTGAAAGGAAGTATCAAGGGACTCCAACCACACCTGAGGTAGTAGGTCGCTGCTGATGAGATAACTTAATCTTCTTTTCTGATCTCTACTATCGAGACGGTGCATCATGCTCCCAGAACACCATTGATAGTCTTCAATTGAGTCTTCAAAATACACCTCCTCAATTATACTAGTTGCTTACAATATCAACAAATGATTTGATTTCGCTGATAACATCATACAGTTCTGACGATCTGCGGTGGGTCTTCTATGATCAGAAAAACTCTCCACTAGTAGCTCGTAGCCTATGACTCCGATATTGTTCCTTTTGTCCAACATTCGAAGGCTTCTCATTCCAACATCTGACTTGCAATGTCTGCTTATCGATCTTCATCTCCTAAACACTTGTACGGAGTCATTTCTAAACTCCTGACTCAATCCAATGTCTTCCGGCAGGATCTGATAGAAGATTCAGTCATCTTAATCCAAAAGTAAGCCAACAACCGTGGGTGGCTTAAAACATCCATTCACATTTTTGAGCTATTAGGTGAGCATAAACTCTGCAAGTCTAACGACTCTGCATGGTATTCCCGTTACCGACGATCACCCTACTTGAAGCTCAAGAATTTCCTACAATGTGTCACAGAAAGTGACGCAGGGAAATACTCTCTCTCTCTCTCAACATCACTAAACCATGATCAAGTGATATATTATTCCCCCAAGGTTATTTTCTACATTTACCAGTAAATTCTGGCTTTATCCCGATAATGGTATGCAAATAACTCTACTTTTTTTTGTATAATACGAGTTAAATACTCAAAAGTACCTTCAAAGTTATACAATCCAGTACGAACAACTCAGGGATCAAAATCCCTATGAAACACCTTATACTAACCCTCCGCTTGTTGTAGCAATAATAGTATACACACCTAGTCCATTACCCCACGGGTAATGATTTGACTAGCACCGTTAGTGAAAATCCCTTAGACTGTAGTCTTTGATTTCCATAAGAAATGTGACGACTTGACCCCCGTTTCCGACTCGGTATCAGTTGACTCTCAAAGATAAATCACCTTTTTGACACAGGTTCAAGACTCACAGACTCAATAGGTCGTTCCCGTGGTCAACTCAAACCATGATTACGAAGAATAACCAACGCACACCCTGGTATTCCCTATTTAAACATTAAATACATAGCCAACAAAACTGAGGGTATAAACCCTAAAGGCAACTCCGGCTAGTCGCCTCAATGGATGACCCCTACTACAAGTCTGTACAGATGTCATAACTCTGATTGTATACACCTATTGAACAAGTTTAGATAAGTATCTAACTAGGCTATAAGTTATCAGGAATTCTTACCTTGTGCTGCTTGGAGCTTAGGCCGCTGTCAATCTCATCTCAGGAAATTGAAACAAATCGACTCCCAAGAATCCAAGACTAGACACAAAAATAATATTGTATGGCATCGCAGAACCTAGGGCTCTGATACCACTAAAGTTGTCACGCCCCGAGAGTATGCCGGACTGAAAATCAAACGGACAGCATCTCCCCTGTACGTGGCAACATATCCTGTTTATACAAGGCCCTTGGGCCCACAATAACAATAATATATACAAATGCAAACATAACAACATAACAAAGCACAGCAGAACTAACACAACTACAATACAAACCACACACCATGCATACCGGTATGACTAACACCAAACTAAGAAAACATCGTAATAAAACCAGAAAGAACGGTACAATAACAACAGTGTCCAACACTACAAATCATCATATAAAACCAAATCCATAATGAAACACTTACGAAAAACCCAAAAGCTCGGACCCTCGGAGTTGAGATGAGACGATGCCAGCCAGTGATGCTCCAAGCCGTCACGAAGACTTCTACCTATTACCTGGGCGACAGAAAAACCTAGGGTCTATGGTGGTGAGTATAACTCAGCGGTAATATGAGAGAACATGTATATATATATCAAATATCACATGTAATTCAACAATATAACCTACAAGTACATCAGGTATACACCAGTATAGTATATAAATACATGCATATACCCCCTAAACAAAATGAACAGCGTAAAGTGTAGACATACCTGAAAGTCTGCTACGCTACATATATCCACAATATACAACATGGTAGAATAAATCTAACTCTATAAGTGACAAACCACCATACTAACATCTTATGGCAAATACAACGATGAACCGGGTTCATCCCGTATCATCTCAAGGTACTGGTCAAAGGTATACTATAGTCTGACCAACTCATACACAGGTATCCCATACACTATCATATAGAAAATGCAGTAGCATGTATGATGATGTACAAACAAATGCAACATCACAATAAGCATACATATAGACTGCATCTATATATACACTAATATATATATATATATATATATATATATATATATATATATATATATATATATATATATATATATATATATATATATACATGTATATATGTATATATATATGACAATATGCAAAACATCATAAGACACGATAATGCAGCATGCATGGTCATGTCTGCGCACCCCTACTCGCTATCATGACCCCAGTGTGGCCTAAGTGGCACGACATGACAACTGTCCCAACTCAACACCAACCATTGCTCTAGAGTAGCCGAGTGGGCAGTATGAGTGAGTAGCATATAAGCGTAAAAAGCTTACTGCACAACGGGCGTCCCTACTGCTGGCCACTCTGATTGACACTACCTATGAGTGGTCGAGTGTCATGCACCCAGAACAACTGCATGCAACTCCAACTACCATCGTCTGTAGTGATAGAGTGCGGCACAACAAATGCTCTACCCTCACACCAATTACTCCTCCATGAGTAACCTGGGAGGTAGGATGACTGACAACCCTCTCAACCACAAGGGAGACTATGTCGTCAGTATGCATGCAAATGATATGAATGCACAGTCACACATATAGACATCCACCACAGACTCTCTGTTCTATAGATAGTCATACCAATCTGATGAACACACTCTCTATCCCACAGAGAGTCGTACTCAACTGATCATAATACTCTCTATCCTGTAGAGAGTCATACCAATCTGATCGATGCACTCTTTATCCTATAGAGAGTCGTACTCAACTGATCATAACAAGCTAGGACTGTCGATCCGTAGCGACACACTAATCACAAATCACCTAACCATTTACACAACACATGATCGGTAGTAAACATGCGACATAAGGGTATTGGAATCAATCCTACGTTCATGACCTTACTTACCCACGGATGCCTTTTTACCCAATTTACAAATCAGGTTATCATCCGTACTCCACTATTTACATATAACTAAGCATTTATAGGTTTACTTATATCACATCTGTAACTCCTAATCATGATGAGGGAAAATGTGATAACAGCAACAGAGCATATGTGGCCAAAGATAAAGTATCAAGCACAAGAATAAATAAGAGTGGAGTTAAGGTAATAGGATCATATAATATGATCATATATCTAAATCTGCATGCATCAACAACTACCTGACTAGGATAGGAAATTACCCACCTGCCATGTAGACTATGTGGATGGTCTTCACATTCATAAATCCATCTCGAATAAGGATCCCTGTATATAATACAGAATATAACCCAACATATATAAACAAACAGTAGGAATCTAACTCAATCTTAGTCCCTGATTAATTAACCAAATCTCATATCAAATCTAGACAGTTATAATAGATCCACCCCACTTAATCAATCATATGTATATAACTCTTCTAGTGTACAATTAGCTAAATCCAAATTGAAACTTACCTAGTTTCAAATCCATAACATCAGCCCGTAGTTGCCTCCCATTTTGGCCAATTCACATATTGCAACCCACTACAATCGACAACAAACATCCCTTTCCATTTGCTATAAATCATTGAATCATCACAAAATTATCCACAAACATCCATATCAGACTTACCTCACGTTGATTTAATCACATTGGCCCCTTGATCCGATGTAGAACCTTGAATCTGCACGATCCAACCCACATCCTTCATTCGGATCCACACCTAATTCATAAACTGAATTCCAACCAATAACTAACGATTCATCACAAAGTTCATAATCTGTAACCTATTAAATCTATTTTCCCTCACCTTTATCATCTTACCATCAATCAATCACAGCTGAAATCACATCAACCTCTTGATCCAACCCATAGGAAGACAATACAGATCGAGCACCACAGCGCTCGAAGTATTGAACAGGAGGCAGCACACGATCGTGGTGAAGACTACAACATTGTTGGAACCCTCATAAATCACAGCTTTACTGGTTCCTCCTTTGGAAGTTGGAGTGAGATGTTGATCAGTGGTTGATCGACAGTGATCCGAGCTATGAGGCCGCCGTCGATGTAGATCTCACCAAGCTAAGCTCACATACTCAACAATGTCACCGGCAGGCGACTTCGATGGTTGGAGGCAAGCCTTGATGAGCAAAACGGAAATAGTGGCAGAAGAAGAGAAAGGGGATCGACTGCGACGTGCAAATCAGAGGCCGACGATCGAAGAGATGGGTCGGCGAGAGGGCAGGCGATGAATGGGCAGGCGGTGACCATGCGACAGAGATCGAGATCTAAAATCATCCTAGCGAAGAATGACACCGATCGTTCGATCGACATCGCCAGCTGGATGATCGACGACTTGTAGAGCGGTGACAATCTATCGGAAATCGCCAGGAAGGAGAGCAGTGGAGGGTGGAGGAATTCAGGGGATGGCTTGTGTGAGGATTTGGGATCGGGAGGAGAAGAGAAGAAGAGGAGTCGGGAACAATCGGGAGAGGAGAATGAAATGATGAAATCGCGATGAGAAAGGAACAGGAAATTGGGACTTAAAGGGACCGACCAATCTAGTTGTGCTAGCCCGAATTTAGCCTAAAGCAAACCTAGGTTAACCCAATCACTTATTTAGGCTTAATCTTCCTCCTAAATGGTCATATGTTCTCCTATTGATTTCAGAAAAATTTCTGAAAATTTTTGAAAAATTCCACAAGATAATTCCTTAATTAACAAGGGATATTTTATTATTATCTTATTTCCCAATATCTTACAAGAGTGGGACAACTAATGTGGTCTCTTCTACCCGAGGTTTGTAAATAACTAGGCGTTGGTGGCTATTCAGCTTTAAGGGGGAAGGCAGAGGAGAAGAATGCGAAGAAGAGGATGCGGGAATAGAGGAAGAGCTGGGGAAGCCTTCCTTGGGGGGACACAACTTCTTACGAGGTGAGGAGGGAGCTGCTGTAGACTTGCCTTTACTGTGTTTCTTGGAAGTCTTTTTTTTTGCTGCTGCAATCTCCTCCCCTTTCAAGATGGCATCCTGCATTAGGTTATCTACAAAGTCCATTGTTAGAAAATAGGCTGGCCATGAAAGTTAATTGTGCCAAAGTCTAAACAACATCCTACCTATGGCGTCCGGGTCGGTCAGTGTAAAAGGGGACAACCCATGGCGACTGAAGAGGGGAGGTTTCATCAGATGGTCCGAGCTATAGTGATATTATCTTAATACTCTGTAGACCTCTGGAAAGGGACACTGAGCCCTAACCTTGTGAAAAGAGGGTAACTCAGGGATATCTAGTTTCCAAGTATCCGAATATGGAAGGGTCGTCGAAAGTTGAGCAAAGAAGTAGAGCGCTTTCCATCCCTTATGGGAAGAGGACATGTTTACTAGAAACTGACAATCCGAGCTGTAAAATACCGGAGAAAAAAAAATAAAAAAATAAAAATAAAAATATTCCTCAGTAATTGATAAAACATCTTGTGGAATTTTTCAAAAAATTTTAGAAATTTTTCTGGAATTAAACGGAGGTCTTATGGACATTTTATGGGGATAAAGTGGATAGACTTTTGTAAAGCCTGTTTAGACTATCTGTAAGGAATTAATGGGTTTAATTTAAACCCTTTATATTCTTTCCGTTTCCCTTATTTCCCAACCGCGCGCGTTCCTCTTCTCCTCCTGAACCTTTCTTCCTCGCGATCCCTCTTTCTCCTCAACACGAGCTCTCGCGATCGCCGACGCCTATATGCCACCGGCCACACCGTAGAAGCCGCTGGCAGCCGCCGCGAGTCCAACGTTGGCAATGCGATGGAGTCGTTGATTCCGATCTGTCGCCGACTCGTCTTCTTTGCCTCGTGCTCACGGTCACCGCCGCCAACGAGCCAACTTGTCGTGACTCGACTCGTCACCGCCGCGAGAGAAGAGATGTTGCAGCCGGTGTAGATCCAGTGATCTCCGGACCAAACTCGTTGCCGCTGCCCATGGCCGCCCTGACCTCGTCACCGCTACCACTGCCACTGCGAGTTGGATTAGCTGCTGCTGCCGATGCCGATCCAGTCCGATCTTCGCCCAATCGAGCCGATCACCGGTTGCTTCAACGGATCGCACGCCTCCAGATTGACCGCTGTGAGTTTTCCTCACCAGATCTCGATCTCGAACTCTTCCCTCATTTCAGTGTTCCCTCTTCTCTATTGTCGATCTGTATAGGTTGGTCTTCAGTCACTGCGTGACCACTTCGAGTGAGCACCGCTCCTCAACATTGGCTCGAGACAACCTAACATCTGAAAGGAGCTAGCGACCTAGTATCCTCGACGACGACATGATACGGTGTGCCACCGTCTTGAGCAACCTCTGTTCCTCCTTGCCGTTTTCTGCCTGACGAGGAGTATTGATCTGGAGCAGCACTGCCTCACGAGCTGACCTTGGGGCCAAGAGGAAGATCTTCCATATCCAGATTTGCTGTGTTTCCCCGAATTGATTGTGAATTGTAGGGGTGTAGTTGCACTGCCGTGGGAGAAGGGAGGTAAGGCTATGGAATCGATTTTGAGTTAAATTAGTTGGGTTTATGAGTTTGGGTGATGTATTGTACAGGGCCAAGATACTGGATCCAGAAGTTCGATTGATACTAATTGAGGTTGGAATTGGATTGATGATACTATATAATTGGATTAAGAGGTAAAGGTGTGGATGTTTTGTGTGTGTACTTTGGAAATATTCTTGTTAATCGATCGAGGATTCTTGAATTTGATAAGTGGATGGAAAACCTATCTACTATAGGTTATAGCTGCTAGGATGTAGAGTTCATCTTCGATTCATCTGGATTGTGCAAATCGGACTCAGCGAAGGGAATGGAGAAGCTATGCAAGCGTGGATAAGCTTGGTAAGTTCTGATTTGAATTGTTGTAGATGAGATGCTAAATCTATAGCTAAGCCATTATTGGTTGCTGATTATGAATTAATGAAGGAAGATATTCAGTTAGTTAATCGAAATATAAAGTTGAAGTAGGATTAGGATTTGATCCTAATATTAGAATTTGACAACATAATCGGATTATACATGTTGTGTGCAGGATGTGAAATCGAGATAAATTCTTGGACATGGATACGAGACAGGTCCACGGCCGTGAGGATTTTATTACTACGAGCACTTACAGCAGGTGGATTGTAACGCCCGCCCTTATATGCTCTCAGGGCGGCGCTACTTTTTTTTTTTCCTTATAACATAACATATATGGATCATTTCTCCTTCTACTTACTTAAACATGTTATCATGGCTTAAACCTTCTTTTATACATGCATCACATATCATATTCATAATTAGCATGTTATCTCATCTTATCTCATTTTATAACATGCATAACATCAAGATTCATCAATGAGTTCTAACATACCAAACTTTCATAAGTAATTGAACAGTAACATAACTAAGCAACATTCAATCATGGTACTAATAAATCATAGGTCTTATAAGCGGAAGCACATGTCTTAAGGTGTTCACTGAGCATATAAATATAAGCAGATAGTAATAGGGTCTCTTTCCACCATGCCACTATCACACACACTTGGCTCCTCCTGCTACTTCCTCTTAGTTCATGTTTCCTTTATCTGCAGTATATGGACAACATAAACTATAAGCATATAGCTTAGTAAGATTCTTGCCTACTCACAAAAGCCACAAACTTCATCAAACAATTAGAAAACAGGAGCATACTAACAAAATAGCATAAGTATTTCATAGCAACACTATTCATCAACATACCAACGTAATGAAAACATAAGCATGGCATACAATTTACATAAGCATGCTAAACATAATTAACTCTAAGCAAGGCATAAATTAAACATAAGCATTCATAATTGCATAAATCCTAAACATGCATCAAAGACATAATCATAAGCATTCTTAAACTTGAACATAAGCATTCATAATTACATAAATCCTAAACATGCATCAAAGACATAATCATAAGCATTCTTAAACTTGAATATAAGCATTCATAATTCCTTAAATCCTAAACATGCATCAAAGACATAATCATAAGCATTCTTAAACTTGAATATAAGCATTCATAATTCCTTAAATCCTAAACATGCATCAAAGACATAATCATAAGCATTCTTAAACTTGAATATAAGCATTCATAATTCCTTAAATCCTAAACATGCATCAAAGACATAATCATAAGCATTCTTAAACTTGAATATAAGCATTCATAATTCCTTAAATCCTAAACATGCATCAAAGACATAATCATAAGCATTCTTAAACTTGAACCTAACATTCATAATTTCCTAAATCCTAAACATGCATCAAAGACATAATCATAAGCATTCTTAAACTTGAATATAAGCATTCATAATTCCTTAAGTCCTAAACATGCATCAAAGACATAATCATAAGCATTCTTAAACTTGAATATAAGCATTCATAATTCCTTAAATCCTAAACATGCATCAAAGACATAATCATAAGCATTCTTAAACTTGAATATAAGCATTCATAATTCCTTAAATCCTAAACATGCATCAAAGACATAATCATAAGCATTCTTAAACTTGAATCTAACATTCATAATTTCTTAAAGGTCTTTTCTTTTCAAAACATATACATATAGATACTTCAACATAATCATAACTTGCATGGGGGGGCCCAGGTTAAGTACCACATAATGCGCGTTCCCTAATAGGCTGGGGTAGCGAGCCACCAGACCTACTAGAGCAAGACCTCTTACGTCTTACCAGGGCAAGACCTCTTACGTCTTCTTATGTCCCTATGGATTTGATTAACGACCACCTGACGGGTCGGGTACTTAACCTCTTACAAAGTAAAATACTTAATTCCTTTCTTTCTTGTCTTATCATAAGGAGAGCTCTTAATCCCTACTTGAAAGGGAAGCATCTCCATCTTATCTTATCATAAGGAGAGCTCTTAATCCCTACTTGAAAGGGAAGCATCTCCATCTTATCTTATCATAAGGAGAGCTCTTAATCCCTACTTGAAAGGGAAGCATCTCCATCTTAGACATTTCATAGCATACATGCATTCATAACATAAGAGTACCCTAAAGGGGTCCTAAAGCATAAACATGTTTATCACCTAAGCATAATTCATAGACATATTCATGGCATATTAAATCATAAAACATGTTCATCATATAGGCATATTTCATGGCATATTACATCATAAACATGTTCATCACATAGGCATATTTCATAAACATATTTCTTGGCATATTAAATCATAAAACATGTTCATCACATAGGCATATTTCATAAACATATTTCTTGGCATATTAAATCATAAAACATGTTCATCATATAGGCATATTTCATGGCATATTACATCATAAACATGTTCATCACATAGGCATATTTCATAAACATATTTCTTGGCATATTAAATCATAAAACATGTTCATCACATAGGCATATAAAGTCATCCACCTAACATAACTTCCTAAGGGGGTGTTTTCATGAAACCCTAACCCTAAACCCAAGGTTGGCCGAAACATATAGGGGCACAAAGCTTGGATTTTGTCACCTAAATTTATTCATGTAGGCATATATCATAACATAACTTCATAAGGGGTATTTTCATGAAACCCTAACCCTAAAACCATTGGGGGCCGAAACATATAGGGGCACAAGGCTTGGATTTTTGTCACCTAAATTTATTCATGTAGGCATATATCATAGCATAACTTCATAAGGGGTATTTTCATGAAACCCTAACCCTAAAACCATTGGTGGCCGAAACATATAGGGGCACAAAGCTTGGATTTTGTCACCTAAATTCATTCATGTAGGTATATATCCTAACATAACTTCATAAGGGGTATTTTCATGAAACCCTAACCCTAAAACCATTGGTGGCCGAAACATATAGGGCCATTATCTTGGATTGTTGACACCTAAAAATCCTACTTGAAGCATACCATCTATGAACATAACCTTAGAATCAAGTTCATGCAACCCTAACCCCAAAAGCTTGGGTTGGCCGAAACATGTAGGGCTATAATCTTTGGACTTTTGACACCTAAAGATTCCTACTTGAAGCATACAACCTATAAAAATTTCCCTAGTAGCATTTTCATGAATCCTAGCCCATAAACTTAGTTGGCCGAAACATATAGGGCTACAAACTTCATATTTCTTTCATGTAACCTATCCTACAAAACTAATATACTGCAGGTGAGGGAATCTTACATCCTTCGCTTGCTTTTAGTGGGTAGTTGACCTTATGGAAGCCAAGAACTAGCTTCTCCTTGCTTGGATGGGGTTTGGCCAAAGGTGAAAATGGAGAGGGGGAGAGATGGTTTTCGGTGAGGAAGAAGAAGGGAAGAAGAAGTGGCCAAGTGGAAACTTCCTTCTTCTTTATAAAGGGAGGAAGAGAAGTTTCTCTTCTCTTTTCCATGCCCCTTCATTTACCCTCATCACACTTATCTACAATTTCCCCTCTTCTTCTAATGATATAATCCTATTGGGCTTCTGGTTAGTGGGTGCATCTATAGGGCTTGGCTATCTCTAGAGGTTTCGGGTTCAATTCCTAGGCCTTGCATCTCTTTTTTTGGCTATTTTCTTTTATTTTTCGAAAATAGCCCACATCAAGCCCATTATTGTAAAGCCAAAAACTCTTGTAAAATTGCTAGAAATTTTACGGGCGTTATATGGGTAATTTCCTACCTGGTCCGGGTAGATGTATTGCATTCAGATTTAGTCATTGATATGAGCATGTTAGGTGTTCATATTACCTTGACACTGCTCTTATTATCGTATGCTTGATCCTTTACCATTGGCTATTAACTCCATTGTTGATATCATATTTATTTTATCATGATTATGAGTTATACATATAGGTGATGCATGTTGGGTTTCCGGCACCGCGGCGTGTGTGTGTTCGATCATGTTTCGTAAACATGAACATAGCGGAAGCAATAAAAATAATAAATACTTCTATTTATTACAACACACACAACACACGTATGTATATTACAACAAGTGTAGACATAACCGTAAATTTAAATTTGCAATAAAAGGAAATTTATCTACGTTATACCTTTCGTATGACGTGTAGCGGGAACGGCATCAACCGGAACGATCCTCGCTAGAATCGTCTCTATCCGTATCCACGCCGAGTTCCTCGGGATGACTTCGCTAAGCCACGAGCTTTGTCTTCGTACGGGTTACTACCCTCGTGTTGAAGACGACGTGATCGAGAGATGATCACGATCCGAATCCAAATTCGGATCCTAATACGAGTTCTCAAAACTCGCTTCTCCGGAGAGGTATTCGTCAACCAATTGACGAATCCTTCGTCCTCCACCTCAGAAGATTACCGGAGATCGAATCCCCGGTAAGTTATCTGCTGTCGGAGCTCTAACCGTCGTCCAAACGACGCTCCGATGAGAGGAGAAGAAGCTGTCCAGAAAACTGGACAGCTTGGTGGAGGAGTAGGCGCCGGCCAAAACAAGGAAGCCAAGTGCTCACCTTTTCACCGAAGCCAAGGAAGATCACCGGAGGGTCGCCGGAGGATCACCGGCCGAAGCTTGGACGCCGGCAACAACTTGAACGGCGGCACAATGGGCTGGGCGGCAATGGAGGTTGGCGCCAACTCCTTCAATGGGGTGGGCGGCAACTAGGTTTAGGGCTCTTCAATTAGGGGGTTAATTATCAATTAAGCCCTCTTTTATAGAGAACTAATTCTCTTAATGGTTATTGGATCATAACCATTAGGCCCGTTAACTCGCTCCATTAAGATAAGTTAAAATAAACCAAACCATGATGGTTTATTTTAAGTTAAAACGAACCGAACCAACTTTTGGTTCATTCGTTTAAAATAAACCAAACCCTTTGGTTTATTCTCCTCCATTGGATTAGAACCAAACCATTTTGGTTCATCCATTATGTCAAACGATTTCATGCTCGCTTTATGTTTGGTCCAACCAAACCTAGTTTCTCTCGGTCTGAGAATCCCATTCTCAAGCTCGTTTGAAATCCTTTGGATTACGCTCGTTGTGCGTGTGACCAAATAGGTTCTCGGTTTATGTTGGTCGCCTATAATTAACCATTAATTATAGAACGATCATGAGTGGCACCTAGTAGTACATCATGATCCCCAATTAACGAAAAGATCAACGGTTGATCCGTAACTATTTCAAAACCCTTGACTCGAATGATTCGTGCCCCATTCCCTTCACTCATCTTATACCCACTTGGTTCAGGACATGGTCTATAGTGTCAGTCCCCACTAGGCTGACTACGTCACACCTAGCCCAAGTATCATTTCCTCGTCCTACGGATTCTAGTTACTCCACATGTATCGAAGAGTACCTTACTCTAAACATGTAATGCTTTGGCCAAAGACTTTAGTAACAATCCGACGAGAGGCCATGGGTATACATCTCCTCGCAAGGAGTGGTGAATCCTTTATAGGCTATTCAAACACCTTCGATCACTTTGACTTATACCCAATCATCCCGGGTCCACATCTCCTTAGAGATGTTTGCTTAAGATGTCAAAGCATAAGTCTCCATGATCAAGATGACTTGAATACCGCAAGTCAAAGGAACATCGCACTTAAGCCACAGTAAGAACTTCATTGACATATCTATATATGCAGAGAACCATATGAAGTCTTACAGCTGGTCACTCCAATGAACTAGTTACCATAACTAGCATCCACGATTAACTCCGGACATCACTATGTCTCCAGCCAGTGAGAATCAGCTGCTTGGATACACCAAGGAGTATACCTCGTGCTAGTCTCGACAGAATTGATGGTGTCCAAATCCATCAATTCATCGACTAGGGATAATTTCGATACATCACAATTACACATGTAGAGATACTCACTAGTTCTGATCCAATCATAAATTCTCTCATGCTGTGAATCGTATCGTGGACATTCAGTAAATGAGTTTAAGATCCAATCAAATACATAAAACATGTATACTCAAATAGTGAATCTTCATTTATCATATAAATGGTTCATACATAAGGCGATTGCCTTAGGACATCTCTCATATATTGCTAACGGACTCCCACTTGGCCTAATGCCAATCGCTACGATATCAATACCATAAGCTCGAACATGACCCTCAAACTTATTTTGAGGTAATGCCTTAGTCAAAGGATCCGCTAAGTTCCTTTCAGTGGGAATTTTCTCGATTTGTATTTCGTTCCTACTGATGATCTCTCTGATAAGATGATAGCGGCGAAGCACATGTTTGGATCATTTATGAGACCACATCAAGTTCGAGAGATGAACTTCTTGATCCAAACCGCTTCCTTCTTTGCTTCTAAAGGCTGCAATGTATTACGCCTTAGTGGCGAGACCGCTATAGTGTCAAGCTTGGAACCTTTCCAACTTATTGCGCCTCCATTCTAGGTGAATACATACCCAGACTGAGACATGGAATCATCCTTGTCTGTCTGGAGCTGGTATCCTTATACCCACGTATCACCATGTACCCTTCTCCATATATTAGGAACACATCCTTAGTTCTTCTTAAGTACTTAAGGATCGTCTTAATACTCAATGATCCATTCTGGATCGGTGAGTATCTGCCGTGACACTCGAGCATACGATACATCGGGCCTCGTACATAACATAGCATACATGATAGATCCTATTGCGGATGCATAGGGAATCTTACTCATGCAAATCCTCTCGTCTTACGTGCGCGGACACGTAGACTTGAAGGTGTATCCCATGCCTGATGGGTAGGAAACCTTTCTTGGATTGTGACATGCTAAACCTCTTTAGCACTCGGTCTATATATGTAGACTACGAAAGACCAAGCAACCGTTTCGATCTATCTCTATAGATCTTAATCCCGAGGATGTAGGTTGCTTCTCCCAGGTCTTTCATGGAGAATGTCTTGGATAACCAAACCTTCACGATCAGAAGATTGAAACATCGCTTTCCTATAAGTAGTATGTCATCGACATACAATACTAGGAATCATGCACTCCCACTAACCTTCTTGTACACACAAGGTTCGTAAATGCGATTTTGTGAGAAATCAAACTTTTTGATTGTCTCATCAAAACGGATATTCCAGCTCCTGGATGCTTGCTTCAATCCATAAATGGACCGTCGCAATTTGCATACCTTGGTTTTATCAACCGATGTGAAACCCTCAGGATGTATCATATACACGTCCTCGAGCAGGTTTCCATTAAGGAAAGTTGTTTTCACATCCATCTGCCATATCTCATAATCATAATGAGCCGCTATGGCCAGGAGCATCCGAATGGATTTAAGCATAGCTACAGGCGAATAGGTTTCGTCATAATCAACACCTTGTTTTTGACGATATCCTTTCGCCACCAATCTAGCCTTATAGGTAATCACATTACCATCCATGTCAGTTTTCTTCTTGAAAACCCACTTGCACCCTATAGGCTTTATCCCTTCAGGTGGGTCAACCAAGTTCCAAACTTGGTTTTCATACATAGAATCCATTTCCGACTTCATGGCACCAAGCCACTTATCCCTTTCTGAACTTGTCAGCACTTCTTCATAACTGGTAGGCTCCTCATCATCAATGAGTAACATGTCGTTCGATTCCCTTACGAGAAATCCATATCTCTTAGGAATATTGCGTGTTCTACCAGATCTACGAAGATGTGGTGTTACAATAGGTCCAACCGATTGCTGATCACTATGAGTTGTCGGCTGTTATGCTTCACCAGGTATCTAATCAATGTCTATTTGAGTCTCTCGAGCCTCCTCAAGCTCGACGACACTCCCACTGTTTTCTTGCAAGAGAAACTCTTTCTCTAGAAATACAGCATGTCTTGAAACAAACACCTTTTGTTCCACAGGATGATAGAATTGGTAACCCCTTGTTTCCTTAGGGTATCCAATAAATAGACATTTATCAGACTTAGCATCCAATTTGTCTGATACAGTCCGCTTCACTTAAGCAGGACAACCCCATATCTTCCAGTAAGATACATGAGATTTCTTACTATTCCATATCTCATATGGAGTAGTTGAGACTACCTTGGTAGGCATTCTGTTTAACAAGTAAACAGCTGTCTGAAGTGCATAGCCCCAAAAGGACTTGGGAAGAGTCGCATGATTCATCATTGACCTGACCATGTCCAACAAGGTCCGGTTACGCCTCTCAGATACACCATTATGCTGTGGTGTATATGGCGGAGTCCATTGAGACAATATACCATTGTCTCTTAGATAATCAAGAAACTCTTGACTTAAGTATTCACCACCTCGATCCGATCGAAGTATTTTAATACTCTTATCATGTTGTTTCTCTACTTCATTTCTGAATTCTTTGAACCTTTCAAATGCTTCAGACTTGTGTTTCATCAAGAACACATACCCAAACCGTGAGTGATCATCGGTGAAGGTAATGAAGTAGTTATAGCCTCCTAATGCTTGAGTTGACATAGGTCCACATACATCAGTATGTATTAGACCTAGTAACTCTCCCACTCGTTCACCTTTTCCTGTAAAAGGTAACTTAGTCATCTTGTCTTTTAAGCATGATTCGCATGTATCGTATGAATCCAATTCAAACGATTCCAGAATTCCACATCGGTGTAATTCGGACATGCATTTCTTGCTTATATGGCCAAGACGACAATGCCACATATAGGAGTCTATTTGATTATCCTTTCGAGCATGCGTGTTGCTCGCTTCGATATTGAAAATGTCACTGGATACGTCCAACGTATAAACACCATTGCTTAAAGTTCCAGTCCCATAAAGAACTCCATTCAAAGTTATATAACAACAATTGTTACTAAAAGTCAAATGGTATCCATTTCTATTTAAACAAGAAATAGAAATGATGTTCTTTATCAACGAAGGAACATAAAAGCAATTGTCCAGTTCTAAGACAAGTCCTACAGGGAGTTCCAACAAATACGTTAGATGGCGAGTGACAGACAGTTGCTCCATTCCCAACACGTAAATTTGACTCTCCTCGACGAGTCTTCTTCTATTCCTTAGCCCATGTATGTCATTACATATATGTGAGCCACACCGAGATCGAATACCCAAGTGTCCGAGGAAATAGAATGACAATCAATAAAGAAGATTTCAAGAAGATGGGGCATCCGATGCCTTATCCTTCTTCACGGACTCAAGATAAATCTTGTACTTTCTTCAAGAATGGCTCTCCTTGCCATAATGATGGCAAGTTTCCTTTGTGCTAGTTCTACCTTCTTAGCCCTTCTCTTCTTTCCTTACATTTGTTCCTTTGACTTCCTCTTAGAACCTTTCTTCGAGGAATCAACTAACAAAGACCGCCCCTCGCTCATGCTTCTCGGAAGACTCCACAGCCAAAGATATTGAGCAAGACTACCACGAATGAACCTCCTAGCATCTCAGAGGTGAAGAGGAGCTTTGAGACTTCGAACCTTTCGAATCTCACTTGCTCATCAACCAACTCACAAAGATGAAGGACTATGATATGAGCATCCATATGCTCATGTTGCTTTCGTAGCTTGGGTTCCATCGTGGCTAGCATGATGCAACTCATTTGTTCAGAATCACTCACATGTTTCTGATAGGCCAACAATTGGTCCAGAGTTGCATCGTCACTAGGACGGGCGGGAAGAGGCGCTTCGAGGACATTTGCAAGCTTTTCAACCTTGAGAACAATTCTCAAGCTTCTAAGCCACCCATGAAGCTCGCCTAATTTATTCGAATCCAAAATGGAACGCAAATTCAAACACATCATGATCAATCTTAGAAATACAAAACGAGCATATATGATAAAGATGATTTTAAAATGCATCAATATACATTTATAAATCCCATTCATTTTTCAAATTTCAAAAACCCCAAAATCACTTCGGGAGATCGTAGGTCCATCTCCGAATGGGCTCATATCCATCATAGTTATGAACAACCTTGGAGAGAGTCCAACAAGCCATTCATAACTACGACGGTAGGTATCAACTATACCGATTGCATATCACGTATATGCAACTATCACAATGTGCTATCAACTAATTGAATGTTCACACATACATCGGGTTGTTAACACATTAACAAGTATGCATCATATGCATAGCACCCAACTTCACCTCCCTTTACATCGACCTTGAGAGAGTCCAACAAGCCGATGCTTGTGTTAAAGCCAACCCATTAATCGAAATAGTTTTAATATGGTTAGAGCGCATTCAACCAATTAGCCCAGCTTGGAGAGAGTCCAACAACCAAAGCTAACGATTGACCTCTGACTCTTACCATATTAGTATTAAACTATTCCATGGTTTGAACATATTCGGGTTCGAGCCGGACTTGGAGAGAGTCCAACACCCAAACAAGAAACGGAACTCTGATTCTAACCATATTAATGGAAGGTGTAGGCTTTAATATTGTTTAAGGGTTTTTATGTCTCATCCTCTTTGCATGCAAATAACTATTATCTACATGGCATGGCATACATCTACATGTCACGACACGCATGGCATAATGTTATGCATCTAATGCAATTACATGGCATACAATTATGTCATGTATATATTTCCTTATATGTCATAACTATTTATGAAAATAAAATATGTTTAAGATTTGATTCTCTAAATCAAATCATAATTAAATTAGGAAATAAATTTCCAAATCTAATCACATATTTTATTCATGGAATTATTTGATTAAGGAAAATCTATTTAGGAAACCAATTTCCTAAATCATTAAAACTACTTATGGAAATAAAATATTTTAAGATTTGATTTCCCAAATCAAATCATGATTAAATTAGGAAACAAATTTCCAAAGTCTAATCAAATATTTTATTTATGAAAAATATCAATTTCCATAAATACTTCTAACTTTCCAAAAGTGGAAGATTTCCATAAATACTTCTAGACTTTCCAAAATTGAAAAATTTCGATAAATACTTCTAAATTTCCAAAATTAGAAAATTTCCAAAAATACATTATGACTATCGCAAAACCATTTTTACGATTATGTCGAAACACAACCTGGGATCTGATACCACTGTTGGGTTTCTGGCACCGCGGCGTGTGTGTGTTCGATCATGTTTCGTAAACATGAACACAGCGGAAGCAATAAAAATAATAAATACTTCTATTTATTACAACACACACAACACACGCATGCATATTACAACAAGTGTAGACATAACCGTAAATTTAAATTTGCAATAAAAGGAAATTTATCTACGTTATACCTTTCGTATGACGTGTAGCGGGAACGGCATCAACCGAAACGATCCTCGCTAGAATCATCTCTATCTGTATCCACGCCGAGTTCCTCGGGATGACTTCGCTAAGCCACGAGCTTCGTCTTCGTACGGGTTACTAGCCTCGTGTTGAAGACGATGTGATCGAGAGATGATCACGATCCGAATCCAAATTCGGATCCTAATACGAGTTCTCAAAACTCGCTTCTCCGGAGAGGTATTCGTCAACCAATTAACGAATCCTTCGTCCTCCACCTCAGAGGATTACCGGAGATCGAATCCCCGGTAAGTTATCCGCTGTCGGAGCTCTAACCGTCGTCCAAACGACGCTCCGACGAGAGGAGAAGAAGCTGTCCAGAAAATTGGACAACTTGGTGGAGGAGTAGGCGCCGGCCAAAACAAGGAAGCCAAGTGCTCACCTTTTCACCGAAGCCAAGGCAGATCACCGGAGGGTCGCCGGAGGATCACCGGCCGAAGCTTGGATGCCGGCAACAACTTGAACGGCGGCACAATGGGCTGGGCGGCAATGGAGGTTGGCGCCAACTCCTTCAATGGGGTGGGCGGCAACTAGGTTTAGGGCTCTTCAATTAGGGGGTTAATTATCCATTAAGCCCTCTTTTATAGAGAACTAATTCTCTTAATGGTTATTGGATCATAACCATTAGGCCCGTTAACCCGCTCCATTAAGATAAGTTAAAATAAACCAAACCATGATGGTTTATTTTAAGTTAAAACGAACCAACCAACTTTTGGTTCATTCGCTTAAAATAAACCAAACCCTTTGGTTTATTCTCCTCCATTGGATTAGAACCAAACCATTTTGGTTCATCCATTATGTCTTCATAAGACACGCCCATCCACGCCCATTGCGATCAAACGATTTCATGCTCGCTTATGTTTGGTCCAACCAAACCTAGTTTCTCTCGGCCCGAGAATCCCATTCTCAAGCTCGCTTTTAAATCCTTTGGATTACGCGCGTGACCAAATAGGTTCTCGGTTATGTTGGCCGCCTATAATTAACCATTAATTATAGAACGATCATGAGTGGCACCTAGTAGTACATCATGATCCCCACCAATCAAAAGATCAACGGCCGATCCGTAACTATTTCAAACCCTTCAAAGAGCCGAATGATTCGTGGCCCCATTCCCTTCACTCATCTTATACCCACTTGGTTCGTGACATGGTCTATTGTGTCGGGCCCCTCACTAGGGTCGACTACGTCACACCTAGCCCAAGTATCATTTCCTCGTCCTACGGATTCTAGTTACTCCACATGTATCGAAGAGTACCTTACTCTAAACATGTAATGCTTTGGCCAAAGACTTTAGTAACAATCCGACGAGAGGTCATGGGTATACATCTCCTCGCAAGGAGTGGTAAATCCTTTATAGGCTATTCAAACACCTTCGATCACTTCGACTTATACCCAATCATCTCGGGTCCACATCTCCTTAGAGATGTTTGCTTAAGATGTCAAAGCATAAGTCTCCATGATCAAGATGACTTGAATACCGCAAGTCAAAGGAACATCGCACTTAAGCCACAGTAAGAACTTCATTGACATATCTATATATGCAGGGAACCATATGAAGTCTTACGGCTGGTCACTCCAATGAACTAGTTACCATAACTAGCATCCACGATCAACTCCGGACATCACAATGTCTCCAGCCAGTGAGAATCAGCTGCTTGGATACACCAAGGAGTATACCTCGTGCTAGTCTCGACAGAATTGATGGTGTCCAAATTCATCAATTCATCGACTAGGGATAATTCCGATACATCACAATTACACATGTAGAGATACTCACTAGTTGTGATCCAATCACAAATTCTCTCATGCTGTGAATCGTATCGTGGACATTCAGTAAATGAGTTTAAGATCCAATCAAATACATAAAACATGTATACTCAAATAGTGAATCTTCATTTATCATATAAATGGTTCATACATAAGGCGATTGCCTTAGGACATCTCTCATATATTACTAACAATGCAAGTAACTTAGAATTTGTTTAAGTTAAGTGCAAATAGTAAAGTCCGGATGACAACCTGATTGTACATTGGGCAAAAAGGTCATCCGTAGGTAGATAATGTCTTTAACCTTGGGTTAGTTCTAGTACCCTTAGGTTGTATGTTACCACCGAACATGTATTGTGTAAATGGTCAGAGGAATGATACTTAGGGTATCGCTACGGACCAGTGGTCCTAGCTTATTATAATCAGATGAGTACGACTCTCTACAGGATAGAGAGTGTGTCCATCAGTTGAGTAGGACTCTCTACAGGATAGAGAGTGCGTCGATTAGATTGGTATGACTCTCTATAGGATAGAGAGTATTATGATCAGTTGAGTACGACTCTCTGTAGGATAGAGAGTGCGTTGATTTGGTTAGTATGATTCTCTGTAGAATAGAGAGTCTATGGTGGATGTCTGTATGTGAGACATTGCATTCATGCATTTGCATGCACGCTGGCGACGAGGTCTCCCTTGTGGTTGAGAGTGTCGCCAGTCATCCTGCCTCCACGATTACTCATAGGAGGAGTCACCCGTGTGAGGGCAGAGCATTGTGGTGCCGCATTCTACCACTATAGACGGTGGTAGTTGGATTTGCGTGTCGTAGTCCTACGTGTGTGGCACTCGACCACTCATGGGTAGTGACTGTCGGAGTGGCCAACAGTAGGGACCCCCATTGTGTAGCTTGCTCTTTACACTTATATGCTACTCGATCATACTGCCCACTCGGTCACTCGAGAGTAGTGGTTGGTGTTGAGTTGGGACAGTTGTCATGCTTGAGCCACCGAAGCCACACTGGGGTCGTGGTAGCTTTAGGGTGAGCCGACATGACCATGCATGTTGTATTGCCGTATCTGATGGCGCTTTGCATATTACCATATATGTATACATATATGCATGTATATATATATATATGGATTGTTGAGATTAATATATATATGGATACAGTCTATATATATATGATTATTGTGATGTTGCATTTGTTTGTACTATGCTTGCTGCATTTGGGTGGACATCATATTCATGCATGTTTCTTGCATATGTTATACAGTTGTGTCGGATATTGGTATGGGTTGGATAGACCATAGATACCTTGGCCTGTAGCATGAGTAGATTATGTGTTGGTATTACTCTTCCTGTTATATATATGTTGGATATATGTTCAGGTTGGATCAGAGTAGCGTAGCAGACTTCAGGTATGTCTGCATTTTTATGTTGTTCATTCAGTTAGACGGTATATGCTTGTATTTATATACTATGCTGATATACCTGTTGTACATCTAGATTATGTTGTCGAAATACATGTGATATTACATATATACATGTTTTCTATTACCTGCTGAGTTTTACTCACCACCCCCACGGACCCTGGGTTTTCTGTCGCCCAGGTAACAGGTAGCCGACTTCGTGATGGACTTGGAGCACCGCTGGCTGGCATCATCTCATCTCAACTCCGAGAGTCCGGATTTTTGGTGTTCTCATTTGTATTCCGTTATGGATTTGTTTTATGTGATGATTGTAGTTGTGACTATTGATGTTGTACCCCTTTTCTTCCTTTCTGGTTTTATTATGGTGTCCTGAGTCGGTGTTAGTCATACCGGTATGCATGTGTATTGTCGTTTGTGAGATTGTAGTATGTTTCCGCTGTGTCTTGTGTAGTTTTTATTTTCATACATATATATTGTTGTTATTGTGGGCCTACGGGCCATGTATTAACCCGAAATGTTGCCACGTACAGGGGAGGTGTCGTCCGTTTGATTTTCGGCTCGGTATGCTCTCGGGGTGTGACACGAGCGACTGGATAGATAGAAGAGGCCCTCCTTAGAAGACTTTAACTGGAAGAAGCAATGAAACAGTTGTGGGGATAAAGTAAGACCTAGATGTCGGAACACTATGATGACCCTTGATAGTATGCGGAAGGAGTTGGGAGTAAATTGGTTGATGGACAACTTATAAAAGTCCAAAATTTCTAGGTAGGAAGGAGGGATAGACAAATATAAACCATTGAGCAGTTGTTTAGAAAAGAAGCAATGTAAGCCTGGAGGAGGAAGATGCGGTCGGTAAGAGGTAGTGTTGAAACGACAAAGCATGGAGGGGTCTATGTATTGGTGCATAATGTTGAAGAAATAATGTTTACTATCTAGCTGAGTGATAGTGTGTTCATACCAAGAGATTAGGGTCGGGTTCTTCGGGGCCATAGGTGCAAGAGGAGGAGGAGCACTTGCTTGAGGGTCGAAGGGGGAACGCTTGCAAGAGAGGAAGCTAGGGCACCTAACCGCCGTCGAAGAAAATCGGGGGAGGAGAGAGAAACAAAGGCTAAATCACTGAGAGCGTTAAGTTGTTTGTAAAAAGGGAGAGGAAGGAGATTTATATAGGGTTTTACGACTTTTCGACTACCTAGTAGGAAAAGGAAGGCAGGGCCCATGAGCCCAATAAACCGCTTCAAGCATATGAGGTAAGGTAACAGGAAAAGGTAAATTCGAATTGGTAAGGGAAGAATAGATGAGAAACATTATACTTAGAAAGTTAAACTCAGTACCTCGTTTAACTATTTTTTAGGGGTTGGCAATGATACTGCTGCTACCTTTTCCCGCGAGCGAAACGAAAGAACCCGTGCGTAAAGTCATTGTCCGAACCAAAGAGTTGGTTCGGTAGAGGGGGTCTGAGAAAATCGGTTCGGTCACATAGGTCTGGGTGAAAATGGCTTGGGGAGGTGGTTTAAGGGAATTGGCTCCCCCGAGCGGATTTGGAGATTGGCTCGGTATGGAGAATAAAGGAATCAGCTTAGCAGAACGGGCCTAGAGATTGGTTCTGTACGGGGAGGATAGGAATTGGTTCGGATTATTATAAGAAGTCTAAAAGTTATACTACACTTAAGCAGTAGGTCTAGGTTGGCTCTACGAAGGGCAAGCGGGTGAAAGGAATGGGTTAGGATGTTTCCCAAAATATTGGTGAGGAGTTTGTTATACAACAGATTAGGACCCCACCTAATATTCGGAGAAGTCTTCACTCCCCATTTATGTAACAGAATGATTCTCTAGGTAAGCAAGGTGACCACGTGTACGGTGATAAAGGAGGTTCGTTACGGGACAGCTGGCCAGGGGAAGAAGAGGAAGATAAAAAGGCAGAGAAAAGGCGAGAAGGAGAGATCCACAACTTCCAACAGCGAGAGACGAAAACACACTTGAAGGGGAGAGCGACCACATCGCCGAGGGAGGAAGGAAGAAGGAGACGAGGAGAGTAGCGAGTTCTATTCTTTCAAGATCTATATATTGAGCTAACTGTAAGAGGTTTTTTCCCTCCGCCTTCGGAAGCTTTTTCCGCGAAGGAGGAAGTTCATAGTGAAAGTGCTTTGACACCATAGCTCGTGGGAGAGCTCACCCCCGTGGAGTAGGAATCCTCATTTCGAACCACGTTAAATCCTGTCTCTGCTCTTTGCTATGGTGGTGTGAGTTTTTCTTTTTCGTATTTTATTACTGTTGCGGCTGGAGAGAATCCGAAACTTCCCGCATGTACTTTGGCGTCACACGGAGGATTCATAAACTTTAGTACTTAGCCTGGAGGTCTAGAGTTCGAATCCTGGGGAAGGCAAAAACCCACTTCCAGGGGTGGGAAGACCAGGTGAGTAACGACGGGCCAACAGGGGCGATGGTCGTCGACCAATAGGGGTCGCCGAATTCCGCCAATAGGGGTCAGGTCGTTATAATAAAAAGGCACCTTTTTATTGTAACGACCTGGCTCCTATTGGCGGAATTCGGCGACCCTTATTGGTCGACGACCGTCGCCCCTGTTGGTCCGTCGTTACTCACCTGGTCTTCCCACCCCTGGAAGTGGGTTTTTGCCTTTCCCAGGATTCGAACTCTAGACCTCCAGGCTAAGTACTAAAGTTTATGAATTCTGGTAACCCATAATTTGAATAAACTAAAAGCGTATAAAATTAAATATAAATTCGAATAGGTCATGCAAAGGTTTGACGCCTTAGATTAAATACGGCAAATTTATGCCGATGTAAGTAACCATTTAAAAAAAAACAAAGCGATAAGATAGATTTAAAATCTAATAATACAGGTCCTGATTTAAAATCTGGTGTCGCATCCACAGTCAAAATATATTATATTTAATAAGACATTAATCGATACTATTCAATACAAATAATTATTGATGTTTAATAACTTTTAATATGTTATAATACACATCAAAACAAATTAAAAAATATCTATTATTTTTTAGCCTGTATTCATATATTATAATGTTAAATCTATATCATTTAAGATGAATTTACTTATATCATTTTAGATGAATTTATTGAAGACAACTCAGGACAGCTGGGGCCTCCGCTCAGGGTCCAATCAAATTTTTTTAAAGATTATAAGAGGAAAAGGATCTATTTTTTTGGGGAAAAAAATTTATCTATAAAAGAGTCCATTTTTTTTCTTCATCTAGGACCTAAAAATATTGAGGACCGGCTTTGCGTGTACTTTCACTTTTCAAATCATTTTGTATCTCTATCTCTGACTTTGTGCATTCTCTCACGATTTTCTTTTAATAAATTCAGATGTTTAAATTTTTAATTTGATTATTTTTGAAACAGATGACTCAATCTTATAAAAATTTTCTCATTAAAAATTATTACCAAAATAAACTACCCTAAGGTTTGAATTTTTAAATATATATATATATATTTGCTAATATTGCTCCTTGAATATTGAATATTGAATTTTGAACAGGTGAATCTTTTAGATTAATTATAGGTATTCATGAAATAAAAAAAGGTCATTAATAAGAATTTAAGGGCTATTTTAGGCATTTCGATAAGAGTAAACTTAAAATAAAATAACGGTAAATTAGACTAAAATCTCTCTGCCCATGTTTATATTTGGATTCAGTCCCTATATAAATTGTTTTAGGATTTGGTATATGACAATCATCCAAAACTTAGTTTTAACTCCCTATAAGGCTGAATTTTCGTTTTTACCCTTATTATTTACATAGATTGATTAATTTTTTCATTCATCTTCTCCCACCGATTCATCTTGCAACAATCCATCTTCTTCCCTTCCCCTTAACAGAAACTCTCGGTTGATCCCGACCAAATCATTTGCTTCCGCCCTTGAAAACCATCGACTCTCCTACCTTGACCACTAACGACCTGAGGTAGCAATTTTCTTCCCAACAAGTCATCGTCTTCCCTCCCCCAACGGTAACCCTAAACACTTGATTCATCCGACCAAACTGTTTGTTCGCCCCCTTGAAAACCATTTTGTCTCCCTTATTTCAACCACTAGCGACCCACGACATCAAGAAAATGCGATAGGAGTGAGCAAGGAGAGCAATGAGCAAGTGCGTAAAAAAGATTAAACAAGGTAAATATTCTTAATTACATATAATTTTGGATAAATTTTTTATGTTAATTACATTTTTTTTATTGATACAAAAGTCAATATGTATTTTATTTTTTGCCTAAAATAATCGGATTTGATTTTTGGGGATGTAAAGAAATTATATCTTGAAGTTAATCATAGTGACTTTTGTTTGACGTTCATGAAATAAAAATATGATACCTAATTGAGTTAATAAGTACTTATTTTGGCTCCAAATTATTTTACTTAAAATTCAACCCCTATGTAATATAATTTGTGAATTGGTATATATACCTAAATTTTACCAATAGTAACTTCATGGGTATATCACTAGAAATTTCATTAATTTTTATAGTTTTTCTTAACTTTCCCTTTCAAATTCTAATGTTTTAAATTTTAATGGCAACCTATTCCATTTAAATTGGTTAAATTAGCATATAAAAAATTCGATTATGATTGTTTAAAGTTCAATGTTTGTTTGTTGAAGATGATGTTGTAGAAAGCATGATAAATTTTTTAATTTTTCAGATATTCCATGGTCATTGTATTGATGGAAGTCGGATCTGGAAGTGCTAATTTTTCATTTATTGGAAGTTGTCGTTATGTCAATGATCTTTATTTGATTTCAATTCCTAATGGTGCAACTCTAATAGAGATATTCCAGAGTCTAAAGCGAAAATGTGATGTTATTAATCCCGAGTTAACGATATTGCAATACATAGCACCACATGAGAAGATTGCGCAGAGTATCAACGAAGATGATGATGTCCGAATATGATAAATCTTCATAGTTGTCGAAATTGAATATAATCAAATTGAGAGCAACCCAAAAGATCATCGAGAGTTAACATAAATATTGAAAGGTAATTTTTATTTGTAATGTTGTTTTGGTTTGAGTGCAAGATCTGTAATTTGCAATGTTCATATATTTTTTGCACTAGTTTTTTTTGACATGACTATTATTTTTCATTATTGATTGTGTATATTAGTTAGTTAATAATTTTAAAATATCTAATATAATTTATATTGCAAGTTAAATTGTCATTAATTGAAAATTGAGTTGGTTGCTAATGTATTATTTTGATTTGTATTAAAATGGTAAGGTTTGATTTTGATGATGAAGTTTGTTCGAACGGAGGCAATGAGCTTGAAGTTTGCACTATAAGTAATTCTATTGATTCTTGGATGCATTGCATATCCTATGAAGGTCAAACATTTAAAGATGCTACAGAGTTCAGGATTTGTCTTAAAAATTATGCTATTGCTACTAGACGATCATTTTCTTACAAGAAAAATGATAGTGATAAAATCATAGTTGTTTCCAGCAAAGAAAATTGTGAGTGGAGAATTTATGCCTCCAAATATAAATCAGACAATTTATTCGGCATAAGAAAATGCAACTTAATCCATAGTTGTGGGGATGATAATTTAAGGACTAGAGGTCACCCTAAAGCTGATTCAACTTGGGTAGCTAATGTGGTGAAGGAGAAGTTAAGGGGAGAGCCATCATATCGTCCATGTACAATGATGAAGGACATTCAACGAGATTGTGGAGTAGAACTTGAGTATCATAAAGTTTGGGCGGGCAAAGAAATGGCAATGCATGATATTCATGGGACTGATAAGGGGTCATATGATAAGTTGTGATGGTATTGTCATGCTGTCAAAGAAACAAATCCAGGGAGTTATGCTGAATGTGAAATTGATCCGATGACAAATAAATTTAGACGATTGTTCATATGTTTTCATGCATGTCTTATTGGTTTTATTAGTGGTTGTCGTCCATTATTTTTTTTGGATGGAACTCACATTAAGAACAAGTACAAAGGATGTCTATTAGTCACTGTGGCTAAGGATGCGAATGATGATTATTTTACACTGGCGTATGCAGTTGTAGATGCAGAAAATGATTCTAATTGGGAATGGTTTTGCTACCAGTTAAAACATGTCTTGGCTTCCCAATACATCATGGTATTCCGTAACTATACTTTTTTCTCTGACCGACATCCTGGATTGATGAAGGCTATTCAATTTGTGTTCCCTGGTAGTCACCATGCTTATTGTCTGAGACATCTGGTCGATAACTTTGTCAAGCAGGTACGTCGTATGTTGCTTTTCCAATATGTTAGCCATTTATTTTTTTTTTATTTTCTATCAACTGGTTATTATATATATATATATATATATATATATATATATATATATATATATATATATATATATATATATATATATATATATATATATATATATATATATATATATATATATATATATATATATATATATATATATATATATATATATATATATATATATATATATATATATATATATATATATATATATATATATATATATATATATATATATATTTTAAATTTTATTCTTGTAGGTATTGCGTAAATACCCTCTCCATAACAAAAAACATTGGTCTTCTGTTTTGAAGAAAGCTGCATACGCCCCATCAAGATATGAGTTCACTCAACATATGTTAAGTATAACAAATTCGATGCCACTTGCCCAGGAGTTTCTTGTGAACTCATCCCCTGAAAATTGGGCTAATGCTCTGTTTATGGGTGATCGATGGGGTGTCATTAATAATAATATTGCTGAAAGCTGGAACAATTAGATAAAACCTGCTCGCTATCTACCTATTGTGGCTATGGTAGATAATATACGCATTCAAATTATGACCATGATGCACCAAAGGCGTGAAAAAACATTGGAGATGACACAAGAAATAAGTCCAAAAAAGGAGAAGGAAATGTCAGTTGCATATAGTAAATCTCGAACCTTAAAGGTGCACAAGTCTTGTGGAGTTCGGTTTGAAGTCATAGATGGGGACAAAAGTTTTGCAGTGGATTTGAATTCATGGCATTGTTCTTGTCGAGTTTAGCAAATCTATAGACTACCATGCAAGCATGCTTGCTCTTGCATAGAATCAAAATCCATGTCGGTTTATCAATTCTGTGATGGATATTTTAAGATAGACATGTACCGCCAAGCTTACAAAGGAATTATTAATCTCATTCCAACATTTGACATGTACGAGAGCTATCTCGATGATGGAGATACCATTTACGCTCCTACAACTCGTAGCCAACCAGGACATAGAAGGACTAAGCGGATACCTTCTCAAGTTGAACAACGTGTGACAACGTATGGGAGATGTCATGGGCGAGGGCATAATAGACGAACATGCAAAGAACCAGTGTCATAATTGGTATGAGTCACATAGACCTTAATACTATATCGTTTCATATAATTAAACTAATTATGTCGTGTTATTTATTATTTATTTTCAAAATGTCAAACTAACATCTTTTTTTTTTGTTTTAATTTCTTGCAGGCATAAGCAATTGCTAAACCGAGGAAGCAATTTTGAAGATTTTTGAAAAATATCTACAAGATCTAGTGATATTTTGTGATTTGTATTAAACAAAACTAGTGTTGATATAAAATTTTGTTACTTATATATAAGACTTTAATGATCCATTTATGTGGTTAAAAGTTGGATGTTGGTTATGTAATTGCAATTAAGAGATACTTTATGAAATGATTTATACATTAATCATTAAAATATTGTGTTTAATGGTAGTTTTATATATGTTGTTATATGTTGTGATTTCATACAACTACAAATGCACCTTGACAAATTTTTCCCAGAAATATTTGAAAAAGTACTCAATTTTAGGCTCTCGGAACTTAATTTACCACAAGTGATACCCAATTTTATGATTATTTGAAAAAGTACTAAATTATTTAATTTTTAAAAGAAACATGTTCTCCACTCATCATAGAATATAAGTACTTATTTGACATTCATAAAATAAACAATAGAATACCTAAAGTGATACAATAAATATCTAATTTTTATCAAGTGATGTTTATTATGACCCTTTAACTACTTGAATTCGGTTAAAAAATTACATTTGAAATAAGTCATTCATCAAATAAAACATAGGATATCTAAAGTCATACAACGAGTATGTAATTTTTATCAAGTACTACTTGACGTGACCCCTTAAACACTTAAATACCAATAGCATACCTAAAGTGATAAAATAAATACCTAATTTTCATCAAGTAATACTTATTGTGACCTTTTAACTACTCAATTGGTTAAAAACTATACTTGAAATTTAATCTTGAATGACTTATTTGACATTCATCAAATAAATTATAGGATATCTAAAGTGATACAGCGAGTATATAATTTTTATCAAGTGCTACTTGACGTGACATGACCCCTTAAACACTAAATAATAATAGAATACCTAAAGTGATACAACGAGTACCTAATTTTTATCAAGTGATACTTGTTATGACCCTTTAGCTACTCGATTCGATTAAAAAACTACACTTAGAATTTAATCTTGAATGACTTATTTGACATTCATCAAATAAACTATAGGATATCTAAAGTGATACAACGAGTATGTAATTTTTATCAAGTGCTACTTATGACCCTTAAACACTTAAATAACACTAGCATACCTAAAGTGATACAACAAATTTCATCAAGTAATACTTGTTATGGCCCTTTAACTACTCGAATTCAGTTAAAAAACTAAATTTGAAATTTAATCTTGAATGACTTATTTGACATTCATAAAATAAATTATAGGATATCTAAAGTGATACAACGAGTATCTAATTTTTATCAAGTGCTACTTGACGTGACCCCTTAAACACTAAATAATAATAGAATACCTAAAGTGATGCAACGAGTACCTAATTTTTATCAAGTGATACTTGTTATGACCCTTTAACTACTCGATTCAGTTAAAAAACTACACTTAGAATTTAATCTCGAATGACTATTTGACATTCATCAAACATTAATCTTCGAGGACAGATAAGCTTGAAGGAGGGGTTAATGCGGTTCTACATTTGAGGGGGGATTGTTGGAGTATTGGGAATACAATCAAAGTCCCACATTGGTAAGACATGGAAAAGATCATGTGCTTAGAAGATTAAAAGATATCTTCATTGGTATAAGCCCTTTTGGGTAAAGCCTAAAAATAAAACCATGAGGACTTAGGCCTAAAGTGGACAATATCATGTCATTGTGGAGATATGTGAATCTTATAGGCACTGACACAACGAATATCTATTTTTATTAAGTGTTACTTGACGTGACCCCTTAAACACTAAATAATAATAGAATACCTAAAGTGATACAACGAGTACCTAATTTTTATCAAGTGATACTTGTTATGACCCTTTAGCTACTCAATTCGGTTAAAAAACTACACTTAGAATTTAATCTTGAATGACTTATTTGACATTCATCAAATAAACTATAGGATATCTAAAGTGATACAACGAGTATCTAATTTTTATCAAGTGCTACTTGACGTGACCCCTTAAACACTAAATAATAATAGAATACCTAAAGTGATATAAGGAGTACCTAATTTTTATCAAGTGATACTTGTTATGACCCTTTAACTACTCGATTCGGTTAAAAAACTACACTTAGAATTTAATCTTGAATGACTATTTGACATTCATCAAATAAACTATAAGATATCTAAAGTGATACAACGTGTTGGAGTATTGGGAATACAATCAAAGTTTCACATTGTTAAGACATGAAAAAGATCATGTGTTTATAAGATGAAAAGATATCTCCATTGGTATGAGACCTTTTGGGTAAAACCCAAAAATAAAACCATGAGAGCTTAGACCCAAAGTGTGTTAGTAATATATGAGAGATGTCCTAAGGCAATCGCCTTATGTATGAACCATTTATATGATAAATGAAGATTCACTATTTGAGTATACATGTTTTATGTATTTGATTGGATCTTAAACTCATTCTTGAATGTCCACGATACGATTCACGGCATGAGAGAATTTGTGATTGGATCACAACTAGTGAGTATCTCTACATGTGTAATTGTGATGTATCGGAATTATCCTAGTCGATGAATTGATGGATTTGGACACCATCAATTCTCGAGACTAGCACGAGGTATACTCCTTGGTGTATCCAAGCAGCTGATTCTCACTGGCTGGAGACATAGTGATGTCCGGAGTTAATCGTGGATGCTAGTTATGGTAACTAGTTCATTGGAGTGACCAGCCGTAAGACTTCATATGATTCTCTGCATATATAGATATGTCAATGAAGTTCTTACTGTGGCTTAAGTGCGATGTTCCTTTGACTTGTGGTATTCAAGTCATCTTGATCATAGAGACTTATGCTTTGACATCTTAAGCAAGCATCTCTAAGGAGATGTGGACCCGGGATGATTGGGTATAAGTCGAAGTGATCGAAGGTGTTTGAATAACCTATAAAGGATTCACCACTCCTTGCGAGGAGATGTATACCCATGGCCTCTCGTCGGATTGTTACTAAAGTCTTTGGCCAAAGCATTACATGTTTAGAGTAAGGTACTCTTCGATACATGTGGAGTAACTAGAATCCGTAGGATGAGGAAATGATACTTGGGCTAGGTGTGACGTAGTCAGGCACTATAGACCATGTCCTGAACCAAGTGGGTATAAGATGAGTGAAGGGAATGGGGCACGATTCATTCGAGCTGCTGAAGGGTTTCAGAAATAGTTCTGGATCAACCGTTGATCTTCTCGGTTAATTGGGGATCATGATGTACTACTAGGTGCCACTCATGATCGTTCTATAATTAATGGTTAATTATAGACGACCAACATAAACCGAGAACCTATTTGGTCACACGCACAACGAGCGTAATCCGAAGGATTTAAAACGAACTTGAGAATGGGATTCTCAGACCGAGAGAAACTAAGTTTGGTATGACCAAACATAAAGCGAGCATGAAATCGTTTCAGTCGCAATAGAAGCGTGGATGGGCCATGTCTTATGAAGACATAATGGATGGACCAAAATGGTTTGGTTCTAATCCAATGGAGGAGAATAAACCAAAGGGTTTGGTTTATTTTAAACGAATGAACCAAAAGTTGGTTCGGTTCGTTTTAACTTAAAATAAACCATCATGGTTTGGTTTATTTTAACTTATCTTAATGGAGCGGGTTAACGGGCCTAATGGTTATGATCCAATAACCATTAAGAGAATTAGTTCTCTATAAAAGAGGGCTTAAGGGATAATTAAGCCCTAATCAAATCCAAAAACCCCTTGCCTTAAGGTTGCCGCCCACCCCATTGAGGGAGCTCTCGGCGCCAACCCTAAACCGCCGCCCATTGCTCCTCCAACCGGCGTCCAGAAGGCTACTTCCTTCCCCCTCGTCGGCGTCGAGCTGCTGCCGATTAGTGCTCCGGAGATCTCCTTCAGGTTTGGCATCAAGGTGAGCTCTATCTTCCTTGGTTGGCCGGCGCCTATCACCTCCACCAAAGCTGTCCAGTTTTCTAGACAGCTTGTTCTCCTCTCATCGGAGTGTCGTTTGGACGACGGTTAGAGCTCCGACAGCGGCTAACTTACCGGGGATTCGATCTCCGGTAATCCTCTGAGGTGGAGGACGAAGGATTCGTCAATTGGTTGACGAATACCTCTCCGGAGAAGCTAGTTTTGAGAACTCGTATTAGGATCCGAATTTGGATTCAGATCGTGATCATCTCTCGATCATGTCGTCTTCAACACGAGGCTAGTAACCCGTACGAAGACGAAGCTCGTGGCTTAGCGAAGTCATCCCGAGGAACTCAGCGTGGATACGGATAGAGACGATTCTAGCGAGGATCGTTCCGGTTGATGTCGTTCCCGCTACACGTCATACGAAAGGTATAACGTAGATAAATTTCCTTTTATTGCAAATTTAAATTTACGGTTATGTCTACACTTGTTGCAATATGCATGCGTGTGTTGTGTGTGTTATAATAAATATAGATTTATTATTTTTATTGCTTCCGCTGTGTTCATGTTTACGAAACGTGATCGAACACACACACGCCGTGGTGCCGGAAACCCAACAGTGGTATCGGAGCCCAGGTTGTGTTTCGACATAATCGTAAAAATGGTTTTGCGATAGTCATAATGTATTTCTGGAAATTTTCTAATTTTGGAAATTTAGAAGTATTTATGGAAAATTTTCAATTTTGGAAAGTCTAGAAGTATTTATGGAAATCTTCCACTTTTGGAAAGTTGGAAGTATTTATGGAAATTGATATTTTCCATAAATAAAATATTTGATTAGATTCTGGAAATTTATTTCCTAATTTAATCATGATTTGATTTGGAAAATCAAATCTTAAAATATTTTATTTTCATAAGTAGTTTTAATGATTTAGGAAATTAGTTTCCTAAATAGATTTTCCTTAATCAAATAATTCCATGAATAAAATATGTGATTAGATTTGGAAATTTGTTTCCTAATTTAATTATGATTTGATTTGGAGAATCAAATCTTAAACATATTTTATTTTCATAAATAGTTATGACATATAAGGAAACTATATACATGACATAATTGTATGTCATGTAATTGCATTAGATGCATAACATTATGTCATGCGTGTCGTGACATGTAGATGTATGCCATGTATGTCATGTCATGTAGATAATAGTTATTTGCATGCAAAGAGGATGAGACATAAAACCCTTAAACAATATTAAAGCCTACACCTTCCATTGATATGGTTAGAACCAGAGTTCCGTTTCTTATTTGGGTTGTTGGACTCTCTCCAAGCCCGGCTCGAACCCGAACATGTTCAAACCATGGAATAGTTTAATACTAATATGGTAAGAGTCAGAGGTCAATCGTTAGCTTTGGTTGTTGGACTCTCTCCAAGCTGGGCTAATTGGTTGAATGCGCTCTAACCATATTAAAACTATTTCTCGATTAATGGGTTGACTTTAACCTGGAGCATCGGCTTGTTGGACTCTCTCCAAGGTCGATGTAAAGGGAGGTGAAGTTGGGTGCTATGCATATGATGCATACTTGTTAATGTGTTAACAACCCAACGTATGTGTGAACATTCAATTAGTTGATAGCACATTGTGATAGTTGCATATACGTGATATGCAATCGGTATAGATGATACCTACCGTCGTAGTTATGAATGGCTTATTGGACTCTCTTCAAGGTTATTCATAACTATGATGGATATCAGCCCATTCGGAGATGGACCTACGATCTCCCGAAGTGATTTTGGGGTTTTTGAAATTCGAAAAATGAATGAGATTTATAAATGTATATTGATGCATTTTAAAATTATTTTCTCATATATGCTCGTTTTGTATTTCTAGGTCAATAAATTGATCATGACTTCTTTGAATTTGCGCCTTTATTTGGATTGAACAAGTATTGGGCCTAACTTCTGGGTGGCTTAGAAACTTGAGAATTGTTCTCAAGGAAAAAAACTTGCATATGTCCTTGAAGAGCCTCTTCTGGCCGTCTAAGGGCGATGCAACTCCAGACCAAATGTTGGTCTATCAGAAGCATGTGGCAGATTCTGAGCTGGCGAGTTGCATCATGCTAGCGGCGATGGTACCTGAGCTGCAAAAGCAGCATGAGCATATGGATGCTAATACTATAGTCTTCCATCTTCATGAGTTGTTCGATGAGCAAGCGAGATCCGAAAGGTTCGAGGTCTCTAGGCTCCTCTTCACACGAAGATGCAAGAAGGTTAAATGCGTAGTGCGGTTTGTGCTAAAGATGAAGCGGGTACATCGGCGGCTAGCTACCCTCGGTTTGTGATGGATCATGAGTTAAGTATTGACTTAATTACGCATTGTTTGCCCAAGAGTTTCTCTCAATTTGTGATGAACTATCGGATGAACAAATTAGAATCCACCATTCAGAGCTCCTCGATATCTTGAAGGCGTGGAGCCTTACATGCAGCATGAGGAGAAAGCGGTTACATTAGTTGATTCCTCAAGAAAGGTTCTAAGAGGAAGGCAAAAGAACGAGAAGAAAGGAAAGAAGAAAAAGGCAAGAAAGGCGGAACCAGTATAAAGGGCACTTGCCATCCTTTGTGGCAAGGAAGGCCCTTGGCGAAGAAGCCAAGATTTATCTTGAGTCCATGAAGAAGAAGAAGGCATCAGATGCCCCATCCTCTTGGTATCTTCGTTATTGATTGTCATTCTATTTCCTTAGACACTTGGGTATTGGATCTTGGGTGTAGCTCACATATATGTAATGACATCTGAGGGCTAAGGAATAGAAGAAGACTTGTCGGAGAGTCAAATTTGCGAGTTGGCAATGGAGCAAGGTTCTTTGCGATCATCGGAACTTATTTCTTTGAAGCTCCTAGTGGACTAGTCTTAGGCGGACAATTGCTATTATGTTCCTTCTCTAATAAAGAACATTGTTTCTATTTCTGCTTAAATAGAAATGGTTTCCATTTAACGTTTAGTAACAATTGTTGTTATATAACTTTGAATGGCGTACTTTATGGGCTGGAACTTTGAGTAATGGCATTTATCGTTGGGCGTATCGGTGACATTTTCAATATCGAAGCGAGCAACAGCGTGCTCGAAAGGATAATCAAATAGACTCCTATATGTGGCATTGTCGTCTTGGCCATATAAGCAAGAAAGCGCATGTCGAATTACACGATGTGGAATTACGGAATCGTTGAATTGGATTCATACGATACATGCGAATCATGCTTAAAGGCAAGATGACTAAGTTACCTTTTTGGAAAGGTGAGCAGTGGGAGAGTTACTAGGTCTAATACATCTTGATGTATGTGGACCTATGTCAACTCAAGCATTAGGAGGCTATAGCTACTTCATTACCTTCATAGATGATCACTCACGGTTTGGGTATGTGTTCTTGATGAAACACAAGTCTGAAGCCTTTGAAAGGTTCAAGAATTCAGAAATGAAGTAGAGAAACAACATGACAAGAGTATTAAAATACTTGATCGGATCGAGGTGGTGAATACTTAAGTCAAGAGTTTCTTGATTATCTAAGAGACAATGGCATATTGTCTCGATGGACTCCGCCCTATACACCCTGACATAATGGTGTATCGAGGCGTCTTAGGACCTTGTTGGACATGGTCGGTCGATGATGAATCATCGCAACTCTTCCAAGTCCTTTTGGGGCTATGCACTTGACAATTTGTTTACTTGTTAAGCGAGAATGTCTACAGGTGTAGTCTCAACTACTCCATATGAGATATGGAATGGTAAGAAACCTCATGTATCTTACTTGAAGATATGGGGTTGTCCTGCTTATGTGAAGCGGACTGTATCAGACAAATTGGATGCTAAGTCTGATAAATATCTATTTGTTGGATACCCTAAGAAAACAAGGGGTTACCAATTCTATCATCCTATGGAACAAAAGGTGTTTGTTTCAAGGTATGCTGTGTTTCTAGAGAAAGAGTTTCTCTTGCAAGAAAACAATGGGAGTGTCGTCGAGCTTGAGGAGGCTCGAGAGACTCAAATAGACATTAATGAGATACCTGGTGAAGCACAATAGCCGACAACTCATAGTGATGAGCAATCGGCTGGACCTATTGTAAGACCACATCTTCGTAGATCTGGTAGAACACGCAATATTCCTGAGAGATATGGATTTCTCGTAAGTGAATCGAACGACGTGTTACTCATTGATGATGAGGAGCCTACCAATTATGAAGAAGTGCTGACAAGTTCAGAAAGGGATAAGTGGCTTGGTGTCATGAAGTCGGAAATGGATTCCATGTATGAAAACCAAGTTTGGAACTTGGTTGACCCACCTGAAGGGATAAAGCCTATATGGTGCAAGTGGGTTTTCAAGAAGAAAATCGACATGGATGGTAATGTGATTACCTATAAGGCTAGATTGGTGGCGAAAGGATATCGTCAAAAACAAGGTGTTGATTATGACGAAACCTATTCGCCTGTAGCTATGCTTAAATCCATTTGGATGCTCCTGGCCATAGCGGCTCATTATGATTATGAGATATGGCAGATGGATGTGAAAACAGCTTTCCTTAATGGAAACCTGCTCGAGGACGTGTATATGATACAGCCTGAGGGTTTCACATCGGTTGATAAAACCAAGGTATGCAAATTGCGACGGTCCATTTATGGATTGAAGCAAGCATCCGGGAGCTGGAATATCCGTTTTGATGAGACAATCAAAAAGTTTGATTTCTCACAAAATCCAGACGAACCTTGTGTGTACAAGAAGGTTAGTGGGAGTGCAGTCGTGTTCCTAGTATTGTATGTCGATGACATATTGCTTATAGGAAACGATGTTTCAATCTTACAGTCAGTGAAGGTTTGGTTATCCAAGACATTCTCCATAAAAGACCTAGGAGAAGCAACCTACATCCTCGGGATTAAGATCTATAGAGATAGATCGAAACGGTTGCTTGGTCTTTCGCAGTCTACATATATAGACCGAGTGCTAAAGAGGTTTAGCATGTCGGAATCCAAGAAAGGTTTCTTACCCATCAGGCATGGGGTACACCTTTCGAAGTCTATGTGTCCGCGCACAGAAGACGAGAGGATTTGCATGAATAAGATTCCCTATGCATCCGCAATAGGATCTATCATGTATGTTATGTTATGTACAAGGCCCGACGTATCGTACGCTCTGAGTGTCACGAGCAGATACCAGTCCGATCCGGGAATGGATCATTGGGCGACTGTTAAGACGATCCTTAAGTACTTTAGAAGAACTAAGGATGTGTTCCTAATATATGGAGAAGGGGACATGGTGATACGCGGGTATACGGATGCCAGCTTCCAGACAGACAAGGATGATTCCAGGTCTCAGTCTGGATACGTGTTCACCTTGAATGGGGGCGCAGTGAGTTGGAAAAGTTCCAAACAAGAGATCAGAGTGCATTCTACCATCGAGGCAGTAATACATTGCCCAAGCAGAGCGAAGCGGTTTGGATCAAGAAGTTCATTCAGAACTTGGTGTGATTCCGCCATTGTTGAAGCAATACCGGTCATCGCGACAATAATGGAGCAATTGCACAAAGCGAAAGAGCCAAGGTCTCATCAACGATCCAAACATGTGCTTCGCCGCTATCATCTTATCAGAGAGATCATCAGTAGGAACGAAATACAAATCGAGAAAATTCCCACTGAAAGGAACTTAGCGGATCCCTTGACTAAGGCATTACCTCAAAATAAGTTTGAGGGTCATGTTCAAGCTTATGGTATTGATACCGTAGTGATTGACATTAGGCCAAGTAGGAGTCTGTTAGTAATATATGAGAGATGTCCTAAGGCAATCGCCTTATGTATGAACCATTTATATGATAAATGAAGATTCACTATTTGAGTATACATGTTTTATGTATTTGATTGGATCTTAAACTCATTTACTGAATGTCCACGATACGATTCACAGCATGAGAGAATTTGTGATTGGATCACAACTAGTGAGTATCTCTACATGTGTAATTGTGATGTATCGAAATTATCCCTAGTCGATGAATTGATGGATTTGGACACCATCAATTCTGTCGAGACTAGCACGAGGTATACTCCTTGGTGTATCCAAGCAGCTGATTCTCACTGGCTGGAGACATAGTGATGTCCGGAGTTAATCGTGGATGCTAGTTATGGTAACTAGTTCATTGGAGTGACCAACCGTAAGACTTCATATGGTTCTCTGCATATATAGATATGTCAATGAAGTTCTTACTGTGGCTTAAGTGCGATGTTCCTTTGACTTGCGGTATTCAAGTCATCTTGATCATAGAGACATATGCTTTGACATCTTAAGAAAGCATCTCTAAGGAGATGTGGACCCGGGATGATTGGGTATAAGTCGAAGTGATCGAAGGTGTTTGAATAACCTATAAAGGATTCACCACTCCTTGCGAGGAGATGTATACCCATGGCCTCTCGTCGGATTGTTACTAAAGTCTTTGGCCAAAGTATTACATGTTTAGAGTAAGGTACTCTTCGATACATGTGGAGTAACTAGAATCCGTAGGACGAGGAAATGATACTTGGGCTAGGTGTGACGTAGTCAGCCTAGTGAGGACTGACACTATAGACCATGTCCTGAACCAAGTGGGTATAAGATAAGTGAAGGGAATGGGGCACGATTCATTCGAGCTGCTGAAGGGTTTCAGAAAGAGTTTTGGATCAACCGTTGATCTTCTCGGTTAATTGGGGATCATGATGTACTACTAGGTGCCACTCATGATCGTTCTATAATTAATGGTTAATTATAGACGGCCAACATAAACCGAGAACCTATTTGGTCACACGCACAACGAGCGTAATCCGAAGGATTTAAAACGAGCTTGAGAATGGGATTCTCAGACCGAGAGAAACTAAGTTTGGTAGGACCAAACATAAAGCGAGCATGAAATCGTTTTAGTCGCAATGGAAGCGTGGATGGGCCGTGTCTTATGAAGACATAATGGATGGACCAAAATGGTTTGGTTCTAATCCAATGGAGGAGAATAAACCAAAGGGTTTGGTTTATTTTAAACGAATGAACCAAAAGTTGGTTCGGTTCATTTTAACTTAAAATAAACCATCATGGTTTGGTTTATTTTAACTTATCTTAATGGAGCGGGTTAACGGGCCTAATGGTTATGATCCAATAACCATTAAGAGAATTAGTTCTCTATAAAAGAGGGCTTAAGGGATAATTAAGCCCTAATCAAATCCAAAAACCCCTTGCCCTAAGGTTGCCGCCCACCCCATTGAGGGAGCTCTCGGCGCCAACCCTAAACCGCCGCCCATTGCTCCTCCAATCGGCGTCCAGAAGGCTGCTTCCTTCCCCCTCACCGGCATCGAGCTGCTGCCGGTTAGTGCTCCGGAGATCTCCTTCAGGTTTGGCATCAAGGTGAGCTCTATCTTCCTTGGTTGGCCGGCGCCTATCACCTCCACCAAAGCTGTCCAGTTTTCTGGACAGCTTGTTCTCCTCTCGTCGGAGCATCGTTTGGACGACGGTTAGAGCTCCGACAGTGGCTAACTTACCGGGGATTCGATCTCCGGTAATCCTCTGAGGTGGAGGACGAAGGATTCGTCAATTGGTTGACGAATACCTCTCCGGAGAAGCGAGTTTTGAGAACTCGTATTAGGATCCGAATTTGGATTCGGATCATGATCATCTCTCGATCACGTCATCTTCAACACGAGGCTAGTAACCCGTACGAAGACGAAGCTCGTGGCTTAGAGAAGTCATCCCGAGGAACTCGGCGTGGATACGGATAGAGACGATTCTAGCGAGGATCGTTCCGGTTGATGTCGTTCCCGCTACACGTCATACGAAAGGTATAACGTAGATAAATTTCCTTTTATTGCAAATTTAAATTTACGGTTATGTCTACACTTGTTGTAATATGCATGCGTGTGTTATGTGTGTTGTAATAAATGTAGATTTATTATTTTTATTGCTTCCGCTGTGTTCATGTTTACGAAACGTGATCGAACACACACACGCCGCGGTGCGGGAAACCCAACAAAGTGGAGACTATCATGGCATTGTGGAGATATGTGAATCTTATAGGCACTAACAATTGGTATCAGAGTCATGGTCCATGTCAAGTCATGAACCTCGAACGAAGAAAGTTGAGCTCCCATGTCCGGATCAAGAGAACCAGACATCAGGCAAGAAGTCCAGTTCGACCGGGAGGACCGAACAACTGGCAGGAAGTCCAGTTGGGCTAGATGGGCTGAACAACTAGCAGAAAATTCAGCTGAGTCAGGATTACCAGACAGTTGACAGGAAGTCTTGATGGGTTGAGGATCAGACATCAAGCATAGGATGTCTTTCGAGGACGGATAGGCTTGAAGCAAACACTTTGGTCAATGTGGTCCTTCGTTTGAGGGGGGATTGTTGGAGTATTGAGAATACAATCAAAGTCCCACATTGGTAAGACATGGAAAAGATCATGTGCTTATAAGATTAAAAGATATCTTCATTGGTATGAGACCTTTTGGGTAAAGCCTAAAAATAAAACCATGAGGGCTTAGGCCCAAAGTGGACAATATCATGTCATTGTGGAGATATGTGAATCTTATAGGCACTGACACAATGAATATCTATTTTTATTAAGTGGTACTTGATGTGACCCCTTAAACAATTAAATAACAATAGAATACTTAAAGTGATACAAAAAATGTCTAATTTTTGTCAAGTGATACTTGTTATATCCCTTTAACTACTCGAATTCGGTACAAAAGCACAAGTAATGTTGGGTACTCAATTAGTCGGAGAAAGCAGTATGTTTGCTGGACAATGGTACTCGACCAAGGTTCCTCGTACTCGGGAAATTGGTGGGATGCCTATAGAAGCATCTGACCGAGTATGGAAACCCAAGATCTGAGTACGAGAGAATCAAATTTGGGAGTGATGAGTACAAATGTTCCAGACAATGAAATAAACAAAATATAATACCTAAATTATTTTTAAAAATACCAAAATTTAGTCAATGGATACTTATTTTGGCTCATTAAATACTCTGGTTCAATTATTGAATGACTTTAATTTGTTTGTAGGATTCATGAAATAAACCTAAATATTAGTCAACCAATACTTGTTTTGACCCCTTAAATATACATTGAAGTTAATATTAGTGACTTTTGTTTGACAATCATGAAGTAAAAATATGATATATAAATTGTTAAAAATGATACCTAATTTTAGTTAATGGATACTTATTTTATCCCATTAAATACCCTGATTCGATTATTGTGTGTGTGATTCGTGAAATAAAAATATAATACCTAAATAGGTATAAGAAGTACTTAATATTAATCAATTGGTACTTATTTTGACCCCTTAAATATTAAAAAATTCGGCATGATCTTAACGCATTTAATAACATACCATCACTACAAAAGTAGAAGAAGAAAAGGGCGAGACTAATACCATAAATCCAATACCAAAGGTAATTCACTGATATAGCAACATGTAACTGAAATCCCACCAAAATACTATTCTACAAATTCATAATATCAGGACACCAATTTAAAACATAATTATATCTCCATCATCACCAATACATAACAACTATCAGACAAGATCGTCGAAACACTGACAACGCACTGATAAGTCATTTCAATCCTTTGAACAAGCCTCGTTTATCAGACAAAATGGTCGAAGCAATCCGAGCTCTATACCCTTCGATTGATGTGTCCCATTCTTCTTTCCAAAATGTTAGATTATCTCGGGCAAAGCATTCACCCCATAGACAAATATAAACACCACAATTCAAATCATTTCCTTGTTGTCGACTCTTTACAACAATTACTTCACCTATGCCAATATCATATTGTTCCACATTCCAAAGATATCTCGCCAAAATTTTTGCCTACACAACCAATTCAAACAAACATATTTATCAAATCAATCATAAAAGATGTGTACCAATTTTTAAAAAATAAAAATAACTTATTTTTTTATCCAACTTACAAATTTCTTCGCTGCACCTTTGTAAATAGGGCTGCTAATAGAATTTTTCAGCGTGAAAGATTTTTCGCTTGGAGTATACACCAGCAAGAACCAATGTGCTTTATAATTCATAGGGAAAAGTATGTGTTTACAGTATTCTAGGAGCTCTTTCTTTAGCTTTGACAGCTTGACCAATGAACTCTTGGTCAACTTTGATAAAAATACTGAAAAATTGTTATCAGTAATCCTCTTCTGCTTGGTATTGTCGAGCATAGTAATCACATCATTCTATAAAAAATTTAAAAATAATCATTAACTATCACTATGATGATAATATAAATCAAATACTATTAAGAGTATGTACCGGGACATTATAAGACATGCAATATATTTCATGCCCATAGTTATTTTTTTTGTTGCTCAAAACATTGAAATAGGCATGAATGAGGTCAGATCGTAGTTCGGTGTCAAACAAACACTGCAATAACTCATACCCATACAATAATACATCATCATCTTGCCAGACTACACCACTACAAAGTCAAAATATCAAACTTAGCAACTAAAAAAATAAAATAGCAAAATAAGATTTCAGAAACATTAAAGTAATATAAGATATTTTTACCCCAAAATATCTCCGCAGATGTACTTCTCAATAATATTTTTTTCTTCCGTTGAAATTTTATCATGCCCATGAAAGTCTAATCTTCCTCGGAACTCCTGTAGAGATTCCTCTACAGCACTGTCAGCAATATTTTGAATATCTATACTCATATCATCCTATATAGAAACAACACAATATAGAAATATAAAATTCAATCAAAAAATTAAACACTACAATACTCGTAAAATATATAAAATATATGCAGGCATTGTAAAAAATATTTACTGAAACTACCTCATCCATGACTTGGGTCAAATGTCGTTTACTCTTTCGCTTTGGGACAGTACTAGGGGGTGTCATGTAGTCCGGATGTTTCTTTTTTTTTCAATCTATCTATTCTTCTCTGAACTGTCTTCGCAATAGATGATTTTGGATTATAAACAATCATCTCTTTTCCTTTTTCGCTATTGCTACCTACATTATCATTATCTCTAGCATTTGTGTTCATTTGCACTTCATCTATAACCACTTTGAAAAAACTCTCCGACTTACCTTTGTCGTTTGTGTTCATTGGCACTTTGTCGTCAACAACTTTGTCGTCTGTGCTCAAGGGATCAGTATCCACAGCTACATCTTTCTCGGTATGACCTTCTGTTGGGTTTCCGGCACCGCGGCGTGTGTGTGTTCGATCATGTTTCGTAAACATGAACACAGCGGAAGCAATTAAAATTAATAAATCTATATTTATTACAACACACACAACACACGCATGCATATTACAACAAGTGTAGACATAATCGTAAATTAAAATTTGCAATAAAAGAAAATTTATCTACGTTATACCTTTCGTATGACGTATAGCGGGAACGACATCAACCGGAACGATCCTCGTAAGAATCGTCTTTATCCGTATCCACGCCGAGCTCCTCGGGATGACTTCGCTAAGCCACGAGCTTCGTCTTCGTACGGGTTACTAGCCTCGTGTTGAAGATGACGTGATCGAGAGATGATCACAATCCGAATCCAAATTCGGATCCAAAACCGAGTCCTCAAAACTCGATTCTCCGGAGAGGTATTCGTCAACCGTTTGACGAATCCTTCGTCCTCCACCTCAGAGGATTACCGGAGATCAAATCCCCGGTAAGTTAGCCGCTGTCGGAGCACTAACCGTCGTCCAAACGATGCTCCGACAACAAAGAAACAAGCTGTCCAGAAAAACTGGACAGCTTTTGGTGGAGGAATAGAGGCCGGCCAAAGGAGATGTGGAGCTCACCTTATCACCGAACCCACAAGAGATCACCGGAGGGTCGCCGGAGCATCGCCGGCTGAAGCTTGGATGCCGGCGGCAAGGAGGTGGCAGCAGCTCCATGAAGTTGGCAGCAACACCATGTTGGGCGGCAACAACAAAAGGAGGCTAGGGTTGGGCGGCCAAAACTTCATTAGGGTCTTTAGGGTTAGGGTTTAAGCCATATTTTATAGAGAACTAATTCTCTTAATGGTTAATGGATCATATCCATAAAGCCCGTTAACCCGCTCCATTAAGATAAGTTAAAATAAACCAAACCATGATGGTTTATTTTAAGTTAAAACGAACCGAACCAACTTTTGGTTCATTCGTTTAAAATAAACCAAATCTTTTGGTTTATTCTTATCCATTGGATTAGAACAAAACCATTTTGGTCCATCCATTATGTCTTCATAAGACAAGGCCCATCCACGCTTCCATTGCGACTGAAACAATTTCATGCTCGCTTTATGTTTGGTCCAACCAAACATAGTTTCTCTCGGTCTGAGAATCCCATTCTCAAGCTCGTTTTAAATCCTTTGGATTACACTCGTTGTGCGTGTGACCAAATAGGTTCTCGGTTTATGTTGGTCGTCTATAATTAACCATTAATTATAGAACGATCATGAGTGACACCTAGTAGTACATCATGATCCCCAATTAACCGAAAAGATCAACGGTTGATCCAGAACTATTTCTGAAACCCTTCAGTAGCTCGAATGAATCGTGTCCCATTCCCTTCACTCATCTTATACCCACTTGGTTCAGGACATGGTCTATTGTGTCAGTCCCCACTAGGCTGACTACGTCACACCTAGCCCAAGTATCATTTCCTCGTCCTACGAATTCTAGTTACTCCACATGTATCGAAGAGTACCTTACTCTAAACATGTAATGCTTTGGCCAAAGACTTTAGTAACAATCCGACGAGAGGCCATGGGTATACATCTCCTCGCAAGGAGTGGTGAATCCTTTATAGGCTATTCAAACACCTTCGATCACTGACTTATACCCAATCATCCGGGTCCACATCTCCTTAGAGATGTTTGCTTAAGATGTCAAAGCATAAGTCTCCATGATCAAGATGACTTGAATACCGCAAGTCAAAGGAACATCGCACTTAAGCCACAGTAAGAACTTCATTGACATATCTATATATGCAGAGAACCATATGGAGTTTTACGGCTGGTCACTCCAATGAACTAGTTACCATAACTAGCATCCATGATTAACTCCGGACATCACAATGTCTCCAGCCAGTGAGAATCAGCTGCTTGGATACACCAAGGAGTATACCTCGTGCTAGTCTCGTCAGAATTGATGGTGTCCAAATCCATCAATTCATCGACTAGGGATAATTTCGATACATCACAATTACACATGTAGAGATACTCACTAGTTGTGATCCAATCACAAATTCTCTCATGTTATGAATCGTATCGTGGACATCCAGTAAATGAGTTTAAGATCCAATCAAATACATGAAACATGTATACTCAAATAGTGAATCTTCATTTATCATATAAATGGTTCATACATAAGGCGATTGCCTTAGGACATCTCTCATATATTACTAACAGACTCCCACTTGGCCTAATGCCAATCGCTACGGTATCCAATACCATAAGCTCTAACATGACCCTCAAACTTACTTTGAGGTAATGCTTTAGTCAAAGGATCCGCTAAGTTCCTTTCAGTGGGAATTTTCTCGATTTGTATTTCGTTCCTACTGATGATCTCTCTGATAAGATGATAGCGGCGAAGCACATGTTTGGATCATTGATGAGACCACATCAAGTTCAGAGATGAACTTTTTGATCCAAACCACTTCCTTTGCTGCTTCCAAAGCTGTAATGTATTCTGCCTAAGTGGCAGAATCCGCTATAGTGTCAAGCTTGGAACCTTTCCAACTTATTGCGCCTCCATTCCAGGTGAATACATACCCAGACTAAGACATGGAATCATCCTTGTCTGTCTGGAGCTGGCATCCGTATACCCACGTATCACCATGTACCCTTCTCCATATATTAGGAACACATCCTTAGTTCTTCTCAAGTACTTAAGGATCGTCTTAACAGCCGCCCAATGATCCATTTCTGGATCAGACTGGTATCTGCTCGTGACACTCAGAGCATACGATACATCGGGCCTCGTACATAACATAGCATACATGATAGATCCTATTGCGGATGCATAGGGAATCTTACTCATGCAAATCCTCTCGTCTTCTATGCGCGGACACATAGACTTCGAAAGGTATACCCCATGCCTGATGGGTATGAAGCCTTTCTTGGATTCCGACATGCTAAACCTCTTTAGCACTCGGTCTATATATGTAGACTGCGAAAGACCAAGCAACCGTTTCGATCTATCTCTATAGATCTTAATCCCGAGGATGTAGGTTGCTTCTCCCAGGTCTTTCATGGAGAATGTCTTGGATAACCAAACTTTCACTGACTGTAAGATTGAAACATCATTTCCTATAAGTAGTATGTCATCGACATACAATACTAGGAATACGACTGCACTCCCACTAACCTTCTTGTACACACAAGGTTCGTCTGGATTTTGTGAGAAATCAAACTTTTTAATGGTCTCATCAAAATGGATATTCCAGCTCCTGGATGCTTGCTTCAATCCATAAATGGACCATCGCAATTTGCATACCTTGGTTTTATCAACCGATGTGAAACCCTCAGGCTGTATCATATACACGTCCTCGAGCAGGTTTCCATTAAGGAAAGCTGTTTTCACATCCATCTGCCATATCTCATAATCATAATGAGCCGCTATGGCCAGGAGCATCCGAATGGATTTAAGATAGCTACAGGCGAATAGGTTTCGTCATAATCAACACCTTGTTTTTGACGATATCCTTTCGCCACCAATCTAGCCTTATAGGTAATCACATTACCATCCATGTCGGTTTTCTTCTTGAAAACCCACTTGCACCCTATAGGCTTTATCCCTTCAGGTGGGTCAACCAAGTTCCAAACTTGGTTTTCATACATGGAATCCATTTCCGACTTCATGGCACCAAGCCACTTATCCCTTTCTGAACTTGTCAGCACTTCTTCATAATTGGTAGGCTCCTCATCATCAATGAGTAACACATCGTTCGATTCACTTACGAGGAATCCATATCTCTCAGGAATATTGCGTGTTCTACCAGATCTACGAAGATGCGGTGTTACAATAGGTCCAGTCGATTGCTCATCACTATGAGTTGTCGACTGTTGTGCTTCATCAGGTATCTAATCAATGTCTATTTGAGTCTCTCGAGCCTCCTCAATCTCGACGACACTCCCACTATTTTCTTGCAAGAGAAACTCTTTCTCTAGAAACACAGCATGTCTTGAAACAAACACCTTTTGTTCCACAGGATGATAGAATTGGTAACCCCTTGTTTCCTTAGGGTATCCAATAAATAGACATTTATCAGACTTAGCATCCAATTTGTCTGATACAGTCCGCTTCACATAAGCAGGACAACCCCATATCTTCAAGTAAGATACATGAGGTTTCTTACTATTCCATATCTCATATGGAGTAGTTGAGACTACCTTGGTAGACATTCTGTTTAACAAGTAAACAGCTGTCTGAAGTGCATAGCCCCAAAAGGACTTGGGAAGAGTTGCATGATTCATCATTGACCTGACCATGTCCAACAAGGTCCTAATTCGCCTCTCGGATACACCATTATCTTTGTGGTGTATAGGCGGAGTCCATTGAGACAATATGCCATTGTCTCTTAGATAATCAAGAAACTCTTGACTTAAGTATTCACCACCTCGATCCGATCGAAGTATTTTAATACTCTTGTCATGTTGTTTCTCTACTTCATTTCTGAATTCTTTGAACCTTTCAAAGGCTTCAGACTTGTGTTTCATCAAGAACACATACCCAAACTGTGAGTGATCATCGGTGAAGGTAATGAAGTAGCTATAGCCTCCTAATGCTTGAGTTGACATAGGTCCACATACATCAGTATGTATTAGACCTAGTAACTCTCCCACTCGTTCACCTTTTCCAGTAAAAGGTAACTTAGTCATCTTGCCTTTTAAGCATGATTCGCATGTATCGTATGAATCCAATTCAAACGATTCCAGAATTCCACATCGGTGTAATTCGGACATGCGTTTCTTGCTTATATGACCAAGACGACAATGCCACATATAGGAGTCTATTTGATTATCCTTTCGAGCACGCGTGTTACTCGCTTCGATATTGAAAATGTCACTGGATACGTCCAACGTATAAATGCCATTACTCAAGGTTCCAATTCCATAAAGTACGCCATTTAAAGTTATGTAACAACAATTGTTACTAAAATCCAAATGGTACCCATTTCTATTTAAACAAGAAATAGAAATGATGTTCTTTATCAACAAAGGAACATAAAAGCAATTGTCCAGTTCTAAGACAAGTCCTGCAGGGAGTTTCAACAAATACGTTCCGATGTCGAGTGCAGCAACCTTTGCTCCATTCCCAACACGCAAATTTGACTCTCCCTTGACGAGTCTTCTTCTATTCCTTAGCCCATGTATGTCATTACATATATGTGAGCCACACCCAGTATCCAATACCCAAGTGTTTGAGGAAATAGAATGACAATCAATAACGAAGATATCTGAAGAAGATGGGGCATCCGATGCCTTATTCTTCTTCACGGACTCAAGATAAATCTTGCACTTTCTTCGCAAATGTCTCTCCTTGCCATAATGATGGCAAGTTTCCTTTTGTGCTAGTTCTACCTTCTTAGCCCTTCTCTTCTTTCCCTTCACTCTTTTGACCTCCTCTTAGAACCTTTCTTGAGGAATCAACTAACAAAGACTGCCCCCTCATGCTTCTCGAAGACTCCACCTTCATGTTGGCAAGACTACAGATGAACCTTCTTGCATCTCAGAGGTGAAGAGGAGCTTGGAGACTTCGAACCTTTCGAATCTCACTTGCTCATCAACCAACTCATAAAGATGAAGAACTACGATATGAGCATCCATATGCTCATGCTGCTTTCGTAGCTTGGGTTCCATCATGGCTAGCATGATGCAACTCATTTGTTCAGAATCACTCACATGTTTCTGATAGGCCAACAATTGGTCCAGAGTTGCATTGTCACTAGGATGGGCGAGAAGAGGCGCTTCGAGGACATACGCAAGCTTTTCCACCTTGAGAACAATTCTCAAGTTTCTAAGCTAGTCCAAGAAGTTCGGCCCAGTCAATTTATTTGAATCCAAAATGGAACGCAAATTCAAACACATCATGATCAATATATTAACTTAGAAATACAAAACGAGCATATATGAGAAATATGATTTTAAAATGCATCAATATACATTTATAAATCCCATTCATTTTTCGAATTTCAAAAACCCCAAAATCACTTCGGGAGATTGTAGGTCCATCTCCGAATGGGCTGATATCCATCATAGTTATGAACAACCTTGAGAGAGTCCAACAAGCCATTCATAACTACGACGGTAGGTATCATCTATACCGATTGCATATCCCGTGATATGCAACTATCACAATGTGCTATCAACTAATTGAATGTTCACACATACATCGGGTTGTTAACACATTAACAAGTATGCATCATATGCATAGCACCCAACTTCACCTCCTTTACATCGACCTTGGAGAGAGTCCAACAAGCGATGCTCGGGTTAAAGTCAACCCATTAATCGACATAGTTTTAATATGGTTAGAGCGCATTCAACCAATTAGCCCGGCTGAGAGAGTCCAACAACCAAAGCTAACGATTGACCTCTGACTCTTACCATATTAGTATTAAACTATTCCATGGTTTGAACATATTCAGGTTCGAGCCGGGCTTGGAGAGAGTCCAACAACCCAAACAAGAAACGGAACTCTGGTTCTAACCATATTAATGGAAGGTGTAGGCTTTAATATTGATTAAGGGTTTTTATGTCTCATCCTCTTTGCATGTAAATAACTATTATCTACATGGCATGACATACATGGCATACATCTACATGTCACGACACGCATGGCATAATGTTATGCATCTAATGCAATTACATGGCATACAATTATGTCATGTATATAATTTTCTTATATGTCATAACTATTTATGGAAATAAAATATGTTTAAGATTTGATTCTCAAAATCAAATCATAATTAAATTAGGAAACAAATTTCCAAATCTAATCACATATTTTATTCATGGAATTATTTGATTAAGGAAAATCTATTTAGGAAACCAATTTCCTAAATCATTAAAACTACTTATCGAAATAAAATATTTTAAGATTTGATTTCTCAAATCAAATCATAATTAAATTAGGAAACAAATTTCCAGAATCTAATCAAATATTTTATTTATGGAAAATATCAATTTCCATAAATACTTCCAACTTTCCAAAAGTGGAAGATTTCCATAAATACTTCTAGACTTTTCAAAATTGAAAAATTTCCATAAATACTTCTAAATTTCCAAAATTTAGAAAATTTCCAGAAATAAATTATGACTATCGCAAAACCAATTTTACGATTATGTCGAAACACAACCTGGGCTCTGATACCACTGTTGGGTTTCCGGCACCGCGGCGTGTGTGTGTTCGATCATGTTTCGTAAACATGAACACAGCGGAAGCAATTAAAATTAATAAATCTATATTTATTACAACACACGCATGCATATTACAACAAGTGTAGACATAACCGTAAATTAAAATTTGCAATAAAAGGAAATTTATCTACGTTATACCTTTCGTATGACGTATAGCGGGAACGACATCAACCGGAACGATCCTCGTAAGAATCGTCTCTATCCGTATCCACGCCGAGCTCCTCGGGATGACTTCGCTAAGCCATGAGCTTCGTCTTCGTACGGGTTACTAGCCTCGTGTTGAAGACGACGTGATCGAGAGATGATCACAATCCGAATCCAAATTTGGATCCAAAACTGAGTCCTCAAAACTCGATTCTCCGGAGAGGTATTCGTCAACCGTTTGACGAATCCTTCGTCCTCCACCTCAGAGGATTATCGGAGATCAAATCCTCGGTAAGTTAGCCACTGTCGGAGCACTAACCGTCGTCCAAACGACGCTCCGACAACAAAGAAACAAGCTGTCCAGAAAAACTGGACAACTTTTGGTGGAGGAATAGAGGCCGGCCAAAGGAGATGTGGAGCTCACCTTATCACCGAACCCACAAGAGATCACCGGAGGGTCGCCGGAGCATCGCCGGCTGAAGCTTGGATGCCGGCGGCAAGGAGGTGGCAGCAGCTCCATGAAGTTGGCGGCAACACCATGTTGGGCGGCAACAACAAAAGGAGGCTAGGGTTGGGCGGCCAAAACTTCATTAGGGTCTTTAGGGTTAGGGTTTAAGCCCTATTTTATAGAGAACTAATTCTCTTAATGGTTAATGGATCATATCCATAAAGCCCGTTAACCCGCTCCATTAAGATAAGTTAAAATAAACCAAACCATGATGGTTTATTTTAAGTTAAAACGAACCGAACCAACTTTTGGTTCATTCGTTTAAAATAAACCAAACCTTTTGGTTTAATCTTATCCATTGGATTAGAACAAAACCATTTTGGTCCATCCATTATGTCTTCATAAGACAAGGCCCATCCACGTTTCCATTGCGACTGAAACAATTTCATGTTCGCTTTATGTTTGGTCCAACCAAACATAGTTTCTCTCGGTCTGAGAATCCCATTCTCAAGCTCGTTTTAAATCCTTTGGATTACACTCGTTGTGCGTGTGACCAAATAGGTTCTCGGTTTATGTTGGTCGTCTATAATTAACCATTAATTATAGAACGATCATGAGTGGCACCTAGTAGTACATCATGATCCCCAATTAACCGAAAAGATCAACGGTTGATCCAGAACTATTTCTGAAACCCTTCAGTAGCTCGAATGAATCGTGCCCCAGTCCCTTCACTCATCTTATACCCACTTGGTTCAGGACATGGTCTATTGTGTCAGTCCCCACTAGGCTGACTACGTCACACCTAGCCCAAGTATCATTTCCTCGTCCTACGGATTCTAGTTACTCCACATGTATCGAAGAGTACCTTACTCTAAACATGTAATGCTTTGGCCAAAGACTTTAGTAACAATCCGACGAGAGGCCATGGGTATACATCTCCTCGCAAGGAGTGTGAATCCTTTATAGGCTATTCAAACACCTTCGATCACTTCGACTTATACCCAATCATCCCGGGTCCACATCTCCTTAGAGATGTTTGCTTAAGATGTCAAAGCATAAGTCTCCATGATCAAGATGACTTGAATACCGCAAGTCAAAGGAACATCGCACTTAAGCCACAGTAAGAACTTCATTGACATATCTATATATGCAGAGAACCATATGGAGTCTTACGGCTGGTCACTCCAATGAACTAGTTACCATAACTAGCATCCACGATTAACTCCGGACATCACAATGTCTCCAGCCAGTGAGAATCAGCTGCTTGGATACACCAAGGAGTATACCTCGTGCTAGTCTCGTCAGAATTGATGGTGTCCAAATCCATCAATTCATCGACTAGGGATAATTCCGATACATCACAATTACACATGTAGAGATACTCACTAGTTGTGATCCAATCACAAATTCTCTCATGTTGTGAATCGTATCGTGGACATCCAGTAAATGAGTTTAAGATCCAATCAAATACATGAAACATGTATACTCAAATAGTGAATCTTCATTTATCATATAAATGGTTCATACATAAGGCGATTGCCTTAGGACATCTCTCATATATTACTAACACCTTCATCATGCATATGTGGGGAATCCTTAAAGTCATATTGGGTTGTATCCTCTTCAACCACTTTATTTTTTTCCTTCAACACTTAATCTCATTTTCAAGCCTTTTTATGTGATCCAACAATTCTGAATCACCGAGTCGAGAATCAACCTAGAAATAAAAATGTTAATTAAGCAAGCTAATTGGTTGAATAATAGACTCTTAATAAATTTGTTATCTTGGATTAAAAATTGTTACCTCACCAAACCTTTCTATATCATCAACAAGTACTTTTTCCTCTTGGAATGGCTTGATTGACACAATCTAAAAGTAAAAAAGATAAATTTTTAGTTCAATAACACATTTAAACCAAATTATACAATGATAAAGAATAAATTGCACCAACCTTATTTGACCTCACCGCCATTAATGCAGCCTCTGCACCTTTAGGATTAACAGGAATTTTGCTCTCTCCCCACTTGAATAATCGAGGAAAGCAATGTAAAACACGAGGTTGACCAAGCATAGGAACTCTTTCATAAACCCAACCCTATACAAATACAATGATTAATATTTACTCACTCAACAAATAACACATATATGCTGAAAATAATACCATCAGTCCAACTATGCAACCTCCCATATATGTTTTCTCTTTTTTGTCCACTTTGGAGTATCCAAGATGGTCTTCAATTTCAGCACGCAAAAATCTAAAAGCTGCATCTCCCCAACCATACTCAAAAAATGTTTCCAAATTGTCTAAGTATGGGAAAATAAAACTAGGTGTACCAAAATTGCTAATAAGAAATATAACACAATTAAAAAGTAGCAAAATAAAAAACCTAAAAAAATCATCAATTTCTAATTCTTTATCTGCCAACACAAATAACTTCTCTACGATGACATTTCTCTTAACACATTTCATCCCCTTGAAATGTCGCTCAAGGAAGTTAGAACCCAATTTCAAATCGATATTAACCGGTTGACCAACGCTAGGTAAACCAATAACGATTGAGAACTCCTTAGAAGTGAATGACACCATGATATTATTTCCAAAACAAAAGCTGCATGTCTCTACTTCAAAGCGTTTAAGCATTGCATAAACTCTTGATGTGCTTATAGAAAGCTTTTGAATCTTCAACCAAGGTGCAAGAGGTGAAGCCTTGATCTTCTTTAATTGTAGTTCACCTAGTTTGGGAACCAATTATTCCATGACTGACATAAATTTTGTTGGAGAACACCTTGAATAACCTTCTTTTCCACTTGGTTCAACATCTCCATCATTATCATCCGTGTGTTTTTTAGTCCTTGTCATTTCTAATTCACAAAAAGCTTAATTAGCAATAATTTCAATAAATATTTCCATAAAATAAGTAAATAAGAAACACAACATGACATATTAATCTAGATAATGTATTAAGCAATATAGGACAAAATCAGTATCACAATAAGTATCGATTGACGAAAGCCACAAACACATGCCACTTAATATTAACTTTTAAATAATTTTTTTGACATCCTCAGATAATCGAATTTTGGTATTTAAATGGTCAAAACAAGTATCGATTGACTAACATTAAGTATTTTTTCTACCAATTTAGGTATCATTGTTTTATTTCATGAATAACACAAACAATAATCGAAACAGGATATTTAATGAGCCAAAATAAGTACCTATTGACTCACATTAGATATAAAATCTTTTGTAGCAATTTAGGTATCATATTTTTATGTCATGAACGTCAAACAAACGTCAATATTATTAACTTCAAAGTATAATTTATATTTATAACACCAAAATTTGATTCAGAATATTTGAATATTTCAGGCACAAAATCAAATATCTATTGACTCAAATTAGATGCTCTTTGTACCAATAAAAAAAATGGGTAAGTTTCACAAAAAATTTACCCAAAATTGTATGTAAAATTAGTACCACAATAAGAACCGATTGACGAAGGCTACGAACATAAGTCACTTAATATTAACTTTTAAATAATTTTTTTGACATTCTCAAATAATCAAATTTTGATATTTAAATAGTCAAAACAAGTATCGATTGACTAACATTAAGTACTTTTTCTACAAATTTCGGTATCATTATTTTATTTCATGAATAACACAACTAATTGAATCAGGGTATTTAATGAGCTAAAATAAGTATCTATTGACTCACATTAGGTACAAAATCTTTTATAACAATTTATATATATCATATTTTTACTTCATGAACATCAAACAAAAACCATTATTATTAACTTCAAAGTATAATTTTTTTACATCCCTAAAAATCAAATCAGAATATTTCAAGCACAAAATCAAATACCTATTGACTCAAATTATATACTCTTTGTATCAATAAAAAAAATTATAATTATCATAAAAAAATTATCCAAAATTGTATCTAATTAAGCATATTTACCTTGTTTAATCTTTTTTACGCACTTGCTTATTAGTCTCCTTGCTAACTCCTATCGCATTTGCTTGATGCTGTGGGTCGCTAATATAAGGGAGACAAAATGGTTTTCAAGGGGGCGAGCAAACGGTTTGGTCAAGTGAGGGATGAATCAAGTGTTTAGGGTTACCGTTGCGGGAGGGAAGACAATGACTTGTTGAAAAGAAAATTACTGTTATCACATTTGCTGCCTCAAGTCGCTAGTGGTCAAGGTAGGAGAGTCGATGGTTTTCAAGGGCGCAAGCAAATGATTTGGTCGGGACCGAGAGTTTCTGTTACGGGGAAGGGAAGAAGATGAGTTGTTGCAAGATGAATAAAAAAATTAATCTATGTAAATAATAAGGGTAAAAACGGAAATTCAGCCTTATAGGGAGTTAAAACTAAGATTGGGTGGTTGTTAGGTATCAAATTCTAAAAAAAATTATATAGATACTGAATCCAAATATAAACAAGAGTAGAGGAATTTTACTCTAACTTCCCCATAAAATAAAATGCTATTTCGATAAATCTGAAATCTTGACATTTGTCACGAACACGACTTAAGTCAGGGGTGCTGTTCGAGGCCAAACTTGTCAGGTATGGACGCGTCAAGTCACTTGACCGCTCGGTGTCGGTTTCGCCCCTTCCTGTTCGCCTCTCCTCGCCCTAATTCTCGGGTGAATCCAAAAGCAAACGGCGCCGCTTCCTTCGAAGTGGCCCTCCTCTTCCCATGTCGGATCGCGCGGTGGACAACGTCGGCGCTCTCGTGCGCCGCCTCTCGCGTCTCCTCCATCGCAAAATCACCGACGCCTTCGCCCTCGTCGTCCACCATAAGGTAAATCGTGTTTTTTTTTTTTTAATCCAAACCCTAAAAGTTTCCTACCCCTATCAGTATTGGATTTGATCCTCTAGAGCGCCGGTTCTCTTGGTGCCGTTGCGGGCTTAGCCATTGCCTGCATTTTTGCCTGGAGGCTCCTGAGGCCGTCGCCTGGCCGGCGGGCCGGGGATCGTCGCAAGGATAGGGCTTCTTCATCGACGAGTCAAGCTGAGACTGGAGACGAGTCTCCGGCCTCGCAAGGATACTTACCCGTTGGGCCGTTGACTGATGCTGCGTCTGCTGTTGAGGTAGAATTCTTGATTGGCTATGAGGTTTGAAATCTGGGAAGACGGGTGCTAATTCTTTTCTTTTCTTTGAATTATCAAAGTTTACTCTCGGACAAATTGTGAGGAAGAGATTTGGTGGCTGCAGAAGGGTATGTAATTTAAACATATGAATGAAATCGGTTTATATTTGTTTTTTTATTTCAAAATTATTTTTTTGTTATGGTTGTACTTATCTATATGCTAATCTAGGTTGTAATATGCAAATAAACATACAATTTAGGTGGATGTAACTTTGGCATCCTAAGCCTTTACCTACTGAGTGATGATAGATTAGGCATTCTGATTATTGCCAATTAGTGAGTTTCAGATGATGCAAGGCTTCAGTGCTCCTGAGGCATTGTGCTTAAGATCAATTTTTATTCATATTTGGTCTTGCCAAGGAGGTGTTCCCACACCACCTGGGTTGTGACACTATTCTACATTTAGGGCGGAGGCAACAAACCATTTGAGGCAAAAGCAACAAGGGTAAACCCCTCCTATAGTGTCATTATATAAAATCAAACCGCCACACATTGGCAAAAACTCAATCTCTAACTTTCTTAAGCAACTGTTGGTGCATAGGATCATATTAAAGGGCAATCCGATGGACGAAGCTCCCACCAATATCCGGAGAAAGGTTGGACCACATTAGGTGTATTGAATTGTATGTATTGCAAGAGATGGTTTCGATGACTCGAATCCATAACCACAAAGTCACATGGCAGCAATTTTACCTGTGTATAGGATCATATTGATGATACAAAATCCTGCTTGAAAAAATGAGTACCTAAGTAGTGTATTCCTTCTGACAAGTACCTACTTAATGCACTACAATTTTCCTTTAACATCCATTAAGCAATAGGGGAATCAATACGAAGCTAGTTGATTGGAGAGGTTGGCAGTTGCTCGCACCTCCTATTTTCCCTGTCACTTGGGTCCAAGACCAAGATTTCAAAAAACCATAATTACTCATGTCCTACTCACCCTACTTCTACAAGTAAGCTTGTGACCATTTGCATTAACTTGATTATCTTCTATATCTCTTTGAGATAGATGGGTGGACATGAGCAACACGATTCAAATTTTGTAGTACTGGCTAAGACCTCCCATGCTATGCTTGTGGACATTTTGGAATAACCTCTCTCTTGATAAACTTAAACATTTTTTTCCATTAATTCGTTTCTCTGTTCATCTACAGATTACTTGCCAGCTTCTAGGAATAATCCTTGAGGAGAAAACGCCAGAAGAGCTACAGGTTAATTGTTTGACTGTCCTTTGGTGATCTTCTTTCTGATTTAGATTGATTGAGGAAATCAATGGACACAATTTTTGCAGAAACATGCTACTGTTAAGCTCTCTGTGCTTCCAGTGGTAAAGGAAATTTGTAGACATTGTGACCTGTATTTGATGGAAACTGTCCTTGACGACGAGAGTGAGGTAACAAAATTTTAATCTATTATTTTAACAAAACTATCCTTTCAGTTATAGCAAGCTAACATTTTTGTTGATGTATATTGTAATCAATATTATTATTCTATGATGAATGTTTTATCAACTACAGTGACTGATATGTGTTAACTTGAAGTGTACTACTTATTGACTATATTTATTCAAAAAAGTTAATTCTATGAGTTTGCCAGAGTAATTGCAAAAATTTTTTTTTATGTAACTGGATGAGATAACAATTTGAAATGCTAACATGGTTCTTAATTATAATCACATATTTCGATTAGATGAGGTAAACTCTGTCATAAGTGTGTCTTTTCTACAGTGTGAATCCTTTATCACTATTTTTCTCATCAGGATAGTTTTTTTTAGTTTTTATAGATTATCTATAATCTAGTTTCAATACATGTAAAAATGTTTTCATGAATATGCCTGCAAATAATTGTTAGAAAAGCATGCTTTTACTTTTTGTTTTTAAATCTATAACTGAGCTGTTTTATTGTTCTTACAAAATGCCATGGGGTTGTGCAACACTGCCTACTAGTATTGGAAATTGATCACACAGTTTGTGGTTACTTTTTGTTTTTGTCCTTTTCTGGATTTGTGATTGGTTTGCAGCAAAGAGTTATTTCTGCTCTTGAGAATTCTGAAATTTTCCTATCCAGTGGCTTGATGAAGGACAAGGTACGAACTGTTTTTTTTTAATAATATGATTTTGTATATTTTCACATCTTGACTTTGTTTTGATTTCTTCTTTTCATTGTATGCAATGGAAGATAGATTTTGTTATTTCATAAAAACTAACTTCTTTATTACATGGAAAAGAAGCCCTATTTATAAAGTATAAGGCCTATAGATCAAACTCTATCCTAAGAAATAAAATAATGGATAAAACTCTATCCTAGGAGATAAAATAATTATCCCTAACCATATCAAATTATCCCTAGAATATTCTAACACTCCCCTTCAAGCTGGAGTATATAAATTATATGCACCTAGCTTGTTATATATGTAATCAATTCGAGGTCCTTTCGGAGACTTAGTAAATATATCTGCTAGCTGATCATGTGAGTTAACAAAACTAGTAGATATTTCTCTAGATATGACTTTCTCTCTGATAAAGTGACAGTCGACTTCAATATGCTTTGTCCTCTCATGAAAAATTGGATTTGACGCGATATGTATGGCGGCCTGGTTATCACATATAAGTGATATTTGTATAACATCTCCAAACCTTAGCTCCTGAAGCAATTGTTTGAGCCATATAAGCTCTTGACTGACTATGGCTATAGCTCGATACTCTGCCTCTACACTAGTTTTTGCCACAACATTTTGCTTTTTGCTTTTCCAAGAAACAAGGTTACCTCCGACAAATATACAAAAACTAGATGTGGATCTCCTATCAATGGGGATCTTGCCCAATCTGCATCAGAATACCCTATAACTCGAGTATGTCCTTTGTTTTCGAACAAAAAACTTTTTCCTGGAGCGCCTTTGATATATCGAACAATGCGAATCACAGCATCCCAATGTTCTTTACACGGAGAGTTGAGAAATTGACTTACTAAACTTATTGCAAATGAGATATCTGAACGAGTAACAGTAAGGTAACTCAGTCTCCCTACTAATCGCTTGTATCGTTCAGGATCCGATAGAGGCTCCCCTTGATTTGGCAAGAGCTTGACATTAGGATCTATAGGGTTGTCAACTGTCTTTGAGTTTAATATTCTTGTTTCTTCTAGAATATCCATTAAATACTTCCTTTGGGATATAATAATACCATTTCTGGACTGTGCTATCTATCCCCAAGAAATATTTGAGTCTGCCGAGATTTTTTGTTTGGAAATGTTCGAAAAGATGTTTCACCTGTGAAATCCCGAGATGATCACTGTCTGTGATGACAATATCATCAACATAAACCACTAAATAGATGCAACCAGTAGATGAGTGGCGATAAAAGACAGAATGGTCACCGCCCGAAGTCACGCCGAATCGCTGAATTACAATCTTCAATCTATCGAACCATGCTCTGGTATTGCTTGAGACCGTATAATGATTTTCATGGCGGCGTACAAGACGAAGGACTCCTTCGAGCAAGCACGGAGGTTGCTCCATATAGACTTCTTTGAGCAGGTCACCATGTAAAAATGCATTCTTGATGTCCAACTGATTAAGAGGCCAGTATTGAATCGCAACAATGGATATGAGTAGACGTATAGAGGACATCTTGGCAACAGGGGAAAAAGTGTCCCTATAATCCAACCCAAAGATCTGAGTATAGCCTTTAGCAACAAGACGGGCCTTAAGCCGATCAATAGTTCCATCTGGACCAACCTTCACCGTATATACCCATCAACAACTAACAACTGACTTTCCTGGTGGTAGAGGAACGAGGTCCCAAGTCCCACAACTCCGTAAGACACTCATTTCGTCCATCATAGTCTGTTTCCATCTTGGATGGACAAATGCATCTCCTACAGTCTTCGGAAGAGAAACAGACGACAAGGAGAAAAGACAAGAATAATAGGAAGGAGAAAGACGATGGTAACTCAAAGAAACATAATGAGGAGAAGGATTACGAGTGGAACGTATACCTTTCCGAAGTGCAATGGGAATATCAGATGTAGAAGACTGTACCGGAGGAAGGGGAGGAGGACTTGGCTCCAGAGATGATTCCACGGCAAAGTCAGTGGTGGGCGGTGGCAAAGCAGGCTGAGGACGACGTTGATAAACCTGCAATGGAGGAGAAACTAAAGCTGGGGGTGATAGAGAATCCTTCGGAGGATAAAAGACTGGCGCAGGCACAGAAGGAGAAAACTCGGACGACGACTCTGAAGGCCCAAAGAAAGGAACCGAATCAAAGAACGTGACATCAACAGAGATGAAATACCATCGGAGAGTAGGAGAATAATACTTGTACCCTTTCTGAGATCGTGGGTACCCAAGAAAAACACACTTATGTGACCGAGTTGAGAGTTTATCAATGTCAGGATCAAGAGCATGAGCAAAACATGTAAAACCAAAGACCCTAGGTGGTAAAGGATGAAGGGACCGATTTGGATAAAGTTCCTGATGAGGTATTTGACCCTGTAAAGTAGAGGAAGACATGCGATTGATGAGATAACAATAACATGCAGTAAGTACGACTTCACTCCAAAAACTTAGAGGAACATGAGAGTGGAGGAGAAGAGTCCGGGTGGTCTCGAGAAGATGACGATTTTTGCGTTCTGTAACTCCATTTGTTGGGGGGTATGAGGACAAGACGTCCGATGTAACACGCCATGAGATGCCAAGATAGATACTCACGTGTATTATTACTCTGCAAGGATCGAATAGAGATACCAAATTGTGTTTTGACTTCATTAAAAAAAGATTGGAAAATAGAAAACAATTCCGAACGATCCTTCATCAGATATAACCAAGTACAACGAGAAAAATCGTCTATAAAGGTAACAAAATATCGTGACCCAAATGTAGAAGAAATATGACTCGGACCCTAAACATCGGAATGAATCAAAGCAAAGGGAGATGTAGCCCGATTTATAATGCGAGGAGAAAACGAACTACGAATATGCTTACCTAACTGACACGACTCACAAGATAAAGATTCTAAGTGAGAAAGACTAGGATGTAATTGTTTTAACTTATCAAGACCAGGATGTCCCAATTGAGCATGAATAACAAGTGGAGATGCCGTCGCCGAACCAACAAGAGAGGCCTGGTGAAGTCGGTATAGGCTGTGAGACTCACATCCGAAGCCAATTATCCTCCCCGTACTCCGGTCTTGTAATGACACAGAAGATTTAGTAAACGAGATGACACAATCAAGAGACCGAGTAAGCTGACTTATTGATAACAAATTAAAGGGAGCTCCGGGAACATAAAGAACATTATGAATGGAAAGAGATGGAGAAGGATGAACAACACCAATACTTTGAGACTGAATTTGAGAACCAATTGCTATGGTGACAAAGGGTAAATAATCGGAAGTAGATAGTGAAGAAAAAAGAGATCTATTACCAGTGATATGATCGGTGGCCCCAGAGTCAAGTATCTAAGGACCCGAAGAGCGAAGAGTGAGAAATGCCAGTAAAGGAATTACCAGCTTGTGTAACGGCAGCAAGGGAATTAGAACCCCGTCGATTCTCATACCATTTTAGAAAGTCATCATAGAAAGACGGTGGAGGCAAATTCGATGTCGATGGGTAGCTGTCGTCCCTCTCGGCGAAGAAATCCATCTCATCAGACGATCCTTGCTGTGCTGTCATGGCTGGTGCCAGGGTAGGCACAGAAACCTAGTATTGCATTTGGTTGGCATCACGGGCACAAGATGCTGGTACTGTGGCGGAGGCTGAGGGACAGGCGGCGGAACCTGGGAGGGTTGCTGGTTCCACATCGGCGGAGGCAGGCTGGCCTGATAGTACTGCGGTTGAGGCGGAGGTGGCATGAGTGGCATCACAGACCACTGCTGCGGTTGCTGCTGCTGTTGATCCATCGGTGGCTGCGCCATCGGAGGTTGTTGCGCCATTCTGCCGCCCGGGATGGTCCTCTTCGCTTGGATGATTTGGAGGCGAAAGGAAAGAAAGGGCGGCGTCGAGCGCCCGTGCAGGGCCACCATGACTGGGATAGGATCGAGTGGTGAGAACCGCAGCTTAGGGTGGAACTACAGCAGCGGTGGCTGCGGAACGGAGAAAGAGGCGAACTGCAGCGGCAAGATCGCGAGAGGTGGCCGAGCCGAGCGGCCTTTGCTTGACCCGTGGGATCTTCCAGAGAAGTCGCTGCTCGAGGAGCGGGTACTGGAATGCGACTGGCTCTTCGTCGTGCTCGTCCGCGTCCGCGAGGAAGGTCCGCGAGTAAGGAAGAAGTCGCGACTCGCAACGGCTGGGTCTCGTCTGCGAGCAGCCGCGTCTGCGTTGTGGGGAAGAAGGCCGCGAGCAAAAAAAAAACAAAACTTCGCGTGGAAACCTAACCTAGCTCTGATACCATATTATTTCATAAAAACTAACTTCTTTATTACATGGAAGAAGCCCTATTTATTAAGTATAGGGCCTATAGATTAAACTCTATCATAAGAAATAAAATAATGGATAAAATTCTATCTTAGGAGATAAAATAATTATCCCTAACCCTATCAAATTATCCTTAGAATATTCTATCAGATTTTAGAACTTGCTATTAGTAATTGTTGGTTGTATGTGAGTTGACTGAACAAATTAAACAGTTCATCCTCTTTCTCTTCTGTGATAAGTTTCTTTTGTGATATTTCTCAATTATTTGAAGACCGTTTTGGTCAAACAATGTCTATTGAACAATTGAATATGATTGAATTCACTCTTGAATACTCCCTCTAGAAAGAACTCTTGTCGGACTTCTAATGGGGAAGACAATATGAGAAAGTTATGCTTATTGGTTAATGTTAGAGGAGGGGGATCCCTTGTACCTTTAAACTCATCTATGGAAACTAATTGTTTTAATGTTTGTTAGTTCTTATAAAAACGGAATAATGTTTTCTGAATGCTTTTGATTATTCAAATTTGTTGGAGTTCACTCATTCCTGTGACAGAATATGATGTTGGAATTATAGGGGATATAGAAACATGAAGAGAACATTGTTGTATCTTGTTGCAGCATGCATCATTTTTTTTTGTTGGCAATATAATGAAATATGTTGATATCATAACCTTTGAACAATAATTGTTTCTTTAAGCCCAAAGGGAATTACTAGAAAGCAGAAGCCAATTTTTTTTGTTAATTTCATATCTGCCTTCATAATCCTTCCACTGAGTTTTGTGTGTGTGGTTTAGTATGTACCACCATTTGTTGTTTGATCATCAGTGGAATTTTTTTCACTTGAGTATTCCCAGGTACTATTCTGTAGCACTGAAACTGGACGAACCTCATTTGTTCGCCAACTGGAGGCAGATTGGCATGTTGATTCAAATCTCGATGTTATCTCTCAGCTTTCAGTAAGCTCCTTGACTCACTATTCATATTCTCTCGTTATTTATTAATTTGTAAATTAGCTGAGATATTGAACCTATTCCTAACAGCGATTCATCAAATTCCAACTATATATTTCCCAAATGGAATCAGGACAAATAGCCCCAAATGTGTTCACTTCTACTAGTTTGGAACAGTTTTTTTCCTGACTTGGATTCCATGAGGCACCGTCCTTCGTTTCCATGGCTTTTATTAAGTTGATTGATTTTACTATGCATTCTCCAGTGGCCAGAGAAGATTCATGTAGTCAAATTTCCAAATGGCGGGACTCTTTTGGTTTTAACATGTATTTCAGTTAGGTATTCCACAGATGTACATGATCAACTCTTCTATCCTGAAGATTTCTTATTATTTTTATGTAACCTTAGAAATGAGATGAAACTCAACATCGAATGCAGGTACCAGAGATGCTCTAAAATAAGGTCTTTTACAATTTTGAGCCTTTTATAAATATCTAATAATCTTAACAATTTGGAGATGACGGTGCATGGAGAAAGCTCACTATGCCATTTGGTAAGTAAATTGTCTTACTTTGTTGTGTAAAAAAAAAAAGACGAATGTTTCAAAACTGATCAACGATAGTTGCAGTTGGGAATCAGATCATGTAATGGCGACATAAAGGGTGGTTGTATCTCTTCCAGGATATATCTTGGGAAATATGTCGCAGAGGAGTTATACTAGTTACAATAAGATTAAAATGATGTGTATCTTGCTATTAAGGTTTAATTGCTACATTAATCTTAAATATTTGTGACAAATATGATCAAAACAAAAAAATAAAATTTAGAATTGTACCCGTTGTAATCATAGATTAATTCTTCGCTCAAAGTTGTTAAGTTATGTCTAAATATCTGTATAGTTAGCTTTACTTTGTTAAGAATGGAACTTCATTAAAAGAGAAATAGTTGAGAATTCTCTCTATAAATAAGAAATCATTGATGAGATCTTTACAGCATGCTGCAATATATGTCATCCGATCACGGTTCCAATAGATGGTTTGATGGTTTAGAATAAATGGTATGGTTACAATTTAGGGTTCAATTTATGGTTTGGAATTATCGGTTCGAAATCGTCAAATTTAAATAATAAAAAAAAATTGTACTTATTAAAGTTGATTATGCATTTCTTTAGGAAATTGAAGTTCACGTAGTTTTTTTTTTTTTTTTTATCTTATTTATTTAAAAATAAATAAATAATAAAAATATTATATTTATTTAATTTGTTTATGTATCTTTTAAGATTTAGAGAATTAAAGTTTATGTAGTTCTTTTATTTTTTTTTCTTTTTTATTTTAGGAAGTGACATTGTTCACTTTCATTTTTTGTTCTCGGAGTTGTAGTTCCTTCGATATCGTATTCCTCTACTTCGTCTTCAAAAAAATTGCATTCTTTTATATTTTTTTTATTCTTGTCTAATCATTAAACAATATTTATACTTTTAAAGAATTGGAAGACAAAGTAGAACGTCATTCATTCAATATGTGCCCGTCAAAATTGAATGTTTGTTCTACGGCGATGATTGACATCAGATAAGTTAAGATTCCTTTTGCGATAATAGAGAGGATAAGAAAATTTTGAATTTTCTGTGAACACTATTATAAAATATCGAAACTTACTTTACTATATATATCACTAAAATAAAAAAAATCATCAAATAATTTTCATGGATGTTTGATCTATTATTTTATTAAAAGCTATACTTTTATAAATTTGACATTACTACTATTTATATTTTGAAGTTTCGATATATTACATTATAATCCATATTTTAAATTATATTTTTTATAAATTTCATATATATTATTTCTCGTATTTTGTAGTATAGTTGTAAGATCAGGAGAAGAAAATATTTTTTTATTAGAATTAAACCATCGTAATACATAACTAATATTTCATATAAAAGCTCCCAGGGCGACGGCGCATTGGTAATGTACGAAGTTCCCCTCTGTGCATCCAGGGGTCGATTCTGCCCTGGCTGTGCGCGCTGGGCGAGTGGAGGTGCATGTTGCCCCCTCGTCTCAGCGTGGTCGATCCTTCTGGGCAGCATGGGTCCTAACGTGTCGGGCCACGCGTCACCCTGATTTACCCTCGTTGACCGGTGGAGACTCTCGTTGAAGGCCGTGGGGCAGGGCCGGTCAGCCATCAGGACTAGTAGGGAAGAGAAATCGTACCTGATGTAAATAAAAAAAAAAATTTCATATAAAATATCTAACTTTAAATTAGGGTCGAAAACAAATACATCTAAATAAATATTAAGAATATAGTAAAATTTTTTTTTTTGATTTTTCACTTTCATCATTAATATACAAGAAAAATTTCATTGTTAATATTTTCATTTAAAATTAAAGCTATTTCATCTTTATTTTATAAAATTAATATACAAATGTATAATATTTTTTATTAATATATATGAAGATAAAAATCCATCGTTAATATTAATCAAAACTACGTAAAATATTTATTAAAATTACTCTAATTTCCTTAAAACTGTTGGTGCAATAAGCCCCGAGTCAATATTGACCAAATTCGAGTAGTATTTTAATGTTTGACAATGGATTAACAATGAGTTTGATCATTGTTTAACTATATGGTTTGATCATATGTTGATCATATGACTAGTGTATGATTAGGGGAGATTATTTGAGGGAGATTGTTGAAATAATCTGTTGGAGATTCCGGGATCATGCACAACGGAATAAAGCGAACAAAATAATTTTATTACATCCCAGACATCCCCTAGAGCCAGGAAAACTTGTTTTGACATAATTATATGAAAAAACACACAAGGAGAATGAGAAGTTATACCTTCAAGATTCTTTTGAATCCGTCGAAACCACAAGCAAGACCAACGGACCTTGCCTCTATCAGTATCCACGCCGGGATCACCTAAGACAACTCCTAGAGCAGCAAACCTTTGTCTCCGATTAGTGCTAGCCAACCAGCGGAGACAAGAAAAGAGGAGAGAGGAAAGACGGCTACCAAGGGAGAAAATCTAAAACCAAAAATCCTTTTCCAAAGATTATCAAGGGATCTATTTATAGATCTCTTGATTAGGTTATCTTAGGAGGTTTAAACGGAACATATCTTACCATAATTAAGGTAAGAGCAATCCAGGAAATTTCTATAAGAGAAATCTCCAAAATCGATGGAACCACGACACGACTGTGTGGATTCACATGGTCGGCCGTGCCAAGACACACGACCAGTCGTATGTCCTTCTGGGCACAACCCAGTTTTTGCCATTTTTCGGCCAGAGCCAAGCACGACCGTGTGAAGCTCTGTATAATCCGTTTGACTTCGTTTAGGTGTGATATGGTCGTGCTAAGTCCAACAAGGCCATAGGAGGTTCTGTAGCCTTCATTTCGCACCCCCCTTGGTTTGGTCCAACCAGACATATCCTCTCTTCAACGAGAATCTCATTCTCAGATTTGTTTTATATCTCGAGATCACCCGTAGTGCGTGTGACCCAATAGGTTTCAGGTCATGTTGGCCATTCATAATTAACCCCTTAATTATGAGTGACACCTAGCAGTACATCATGACCCCCAATTGACCAGAAAGTCTAAATTGACTCCAGAATATTTTCTGAACTCTTCAGCAACTTCAGTTATTCGTGCCTTATTCCTTTCACTCATCCTATACCCATTTGGTTTAGGACATAGTCTTTGTGTTCACCCCCACTAGGCTGACTACATCACACCTAGCCCAAGTTAATTTCCTTGTCCTATGGATTCAAGTTACTCCTACATGTTCCTAAGAAACCATCTTCTTAACATGCTTGCTCTGCCCAAAGACTTCTGAGTAACAATCCTGACAAGAGGCTTAGGGTATACATCTCATTTATCAGGAGTGATGAATCCTCTGTGGGCTATTCAAACACCTTCGATCACTTTGGCTTATACTCAATCATCCCGGAGTTACACCTACTACGTAGGTGACTACGAAGAAGTCAAAGTACAAGGTGCCATGATCAAGATTGTAGGACCGTTGGCGTCGCTAGAAGGGGGAGATTTCTCCTTCTCGGTGACACACCGGAGGTGGAGAAACCTCTTATCACAGGTTTACAATGATTACACAAGAACTCACAACTGGAAGAGAATGAGAAGAGAAAGATTACAGCGTATGTAGTGTAAGAATAGAGCTTCTTCTCTTCAAAACCTTTGATTGCCTTTGAGGATGATTAGAACTTGGAGGATGAAGGAACCCTCGTTAGAGAATTAGCTTCAAAGGTTGTCATGAGCAGTAGTAATTGATTGTATTAAAAAACATATGTATAAACCTTTTAAATCGAGCCCGATTAGGGCTTTTTCGGCCCGCGCAGTTGAGTCGCCTCGACTAGATCTTTAACTCGCATTTAATGAAGGTTCCAATGGTAATTTTTCCACCATAATTTGAATTATTTGTCCGTTGTAACATAGGTCCAGTCGAGGCGATGGTTCATTGCCTCGACTGTTAGGCTTTAGTCGAGCCTTCAGTCGAGCTTCTCTCGCTTCTGTTTCAATCAAACAAAGCACCAGTCGAGGCAGCGCCTCGACTGCTTATGAGTTTCAGCTTAAGTAAAGCTACTCCAGTCGAGCTTGCAGTCGACAGTGCCTTGCCTTTGTTCGGTTGAACCAAGCATCAGTCGAGGCACCGCCTCGACTGATATGAGTCTGCTCAGAACATGTAGCTCGTCCAGGGTAGCTATTTTCAGTCGAGGCGCTGCCTCGACTACTGCCTTGACCCTTGACCGTTTCAACTCGTCTATAGCTGAAACCACGCCTAAGAAGGGGTCTACCCTGTACCCTTTACCTGATGCCTGTGAACCACTGTTCATAGGTCTTCCGTGCCAAGAATCGCTTCCGGGACTTCGTGCCAAAACTCCTCGTCTGGGTCTTCATGCCAGGACTCCTCGTTCGGGTCTTCATGCCAGGACTCCTCGTCCGGGTCTTCACTACCTTGCATCCAGTCCTCGGCCTACAAGGAATTTCTTGAAAATACATCTCAAACAACCGCATGAGATAACACATAATTATCACCTTGACTTAAACCCTTGTCAAACACCAAAACATTATTTGTGTCTGATTGTACCAACACTCTCCCCCTTTTTTATGTTTGACAATATGATTTTTGTTTAGGTGATGCAATTATAGCACAATATAATATTCTCAAAATTGTACAGAATTTCAGAACTTCAACAAATCATCAAATCAAGATGTGCAATAAGATTTTCATTTCAAATGAGATATAGATTTGCAATACGTTTGACATTTAGAAAATTTGCAATTCATGTTATTTTCAAATGAGATATAGATCTTCCCACCTTAAACTTAAAACCCACTTATCTCTCCCCCTTTGGCAAACACGTAAAAAGAGCAATCTATAGTATCCCCCCCCCCCCGAATCATTACCCTTAGTTATCCAATGCACCAACAATGTATTTCAACAAAGTAGATATTGATTGTGCATATATATTGAAAGGCATAGAAAACCAAAAAAAATCGACAGAATTTCCTCTAAAAATAGTTGTGATAAAACCTGTTAATAACATATAATCACACATAGACACTGAAAAAGAACTATCAAATTCATATTTATCAGTGAAACAAACATATGAAACAACCATTCAACTTCAACATCCAATATTCATCAGTCAAACTCATATACAGATTTACTACATTTTTAAACAAAACATTTAGATAGTTTTCCAGAATTCTAAAAGTTTGATATACACACACAAGACTTGCCAAAACTACACAGCCGACGACGATGGACCTGATGAATCAGTCGCCAAGGAACATAGGAGACTAAGAATCTCCTGTTGTTGGGAAGAAACTTCTAAAAATTGCATATCTATCTTGGTTTGAATCTCCTCGAATCTTGTATCAATCGTCATACTGAGCTCCTCGTATTTTGTATCAACCGACTCCATGAACTCAGCATAATCGTTGCGCAGGTTCTCTAGCTGCTCAGACACGGAAGAATATGGTTCGTCAGCTAGGGCTAGATGTGCTTCTTCTTCTCCTTCTTCTTCTGCTCCCATATCCCACCTTTCACTAGCCTGGTGTCCATCAGCACACTCAACACTCCTACCTACTTGGGACATGTCGGCCAATGAAAAATTTCTCCATTTCATGAAATCGAAGTCCGTCATTTACTTAATCTTTCCCCTGTTTGTGTTGATGCCTATGGATTCTAGCCAAAAGGTGATGATATGTCCAAAAGACATGTAATTTTTTTTTTGGACTGGAACTGTGAAGTGGACGATGTAGAGAAAGATGTTTAATGTAACGTTAAAGTCTAGACGATTCTTTAGGAGATGTAGGGTGAGTAAATGATGTGGTCTGACTTTAGCTTGCCCACGAGTGACAATGGGAAGGATGCAACCTACGATGACCTTATATAGGACATTATCGGGGGCAACTAGTGTCATGACTGGAAACAGATTAACACTGGATTATTGTGGTTTTTTAAAGAAATACTCATGAATGACATTGATTGAGTATCCCTCAACAAGTTCTTGAATGCTTGGGTAGCATTCAAGAGTTGATCTCAACTCTCTACATTCTAGAAATGCCCTGAGAATATCAGGAGTAAATGAAATATCCCTCCTGACTACCCTACTTTTATAGATGAGCCTATCTCCTATAGGTTGTAGGTTGTTATAGAACTCAGTAACTAAGTCTACATTAATGTCATGGTCACAGTAGACTAACTTACTAAGCCTATAAAAATCAACTACACCTATGACATTTTGAGCATATGTATCGAAAAAATCTTTATCTAACGAGCGAGTAGGCATCAGTTGGAATTTATGGTTCATGAATATATGTTGATGATGTTCGGAAGGAAATCGAGAGTCCGTAGAAGGTTTCTACCTAGTTGTTTCCATCCCACTACTCTCGACTACTTTTCGTTAGAAACTATTTGGTCACACGCACAACGAGCGTAATCCGAAGGATTTAAAACGAGCTTGAGAATGAGATTCTCAGACCGTGAGAAACTAGTTTGGTTGGACCAAACATGGAGCGAGCATGAAATCGTTTCAGTTGCAATGGAAGCGTGGATGAGCCGTGTCTTATGATGACATGATGGATGAACCAAATTGGTTTGGTTCTAATCTAATGGAGGAGAATAAACCAAAGGGTTTGGTTTATTTTAAACGAATGAACCAAAGTTAGTTCGGTTCGTTTTAACTTAAAATAAACCATCATGGTTTGGTTTATTTTAACTTAAATTAATGGAGCGGGTTAACGGGCTTTTGGTTATGATCCGATAACCATTAAGAGAATTTGTTCTCTATAAAATAGGGCTTAAGGGTTTTTGTTAAGCCCTAATCTATGAGTTGCCGCCCAACCCCCTCTCCTCTCCAAGTCTAGTCGGCGCCAACCCTATTGCCGCCGCCCAGCTCCCTTGCCAGCGTCCAGAAGGTGCTGTCCTTCTCTCTTGCCGACGTCGAGCTGCTGCCAGAGAAGCTCCGGTGATCTCCTTTGGGTCCGGCGACAAGGTGAGCCTCAACCTTCCTTATTTGGCCGGCCCCTATTCCTCCACCAAAGCTGTCCAGTTTTCTGGACAGCTTGTTTCCTTCTTGTCGGAGCGTCGTTTGGACGATGTTTGGAGCTCCGACAGCGGTAGCCTTGCCGGGGATTCGATCTCCGGTAATCCTCATAGGTGGAGGACAAAGGATTCGTCAAACGGTTGACAAATACCTCTCCGGAGAAGCGAGTTTTTGAGGACTCGTTTTGGATCCGAATTTTGATTCGGATCGTGATCTTCTCTCAATCACATCGTCTTCAACACGAGGCTAGTAACCCGTACGAAGACGAGGCTCGTGACTTTGTGAAGTCATCCCGAAGATACTCGGCGTGGATACGGATAGAGACGATTCTAGCGAGAATCATTCCGGTTGATGCCTTTCCCGCTACACGTGATACGTCAGGTATACGTAGTCTAAATTTCCTTTTATTGTAAAATTTGAATTTACGGTTATGTCTACACATGTTGTACTATGCATGCGTGTGATGTGTGTGTTGTAATAAATTAGATTTATTATGTTATTCCTTCCGTTGTGCACATGTTTACGAAACATGTTCAAACACACACTCGTCGCGGTGTCGAAAACCCAACAAGTGGTATCAGTGCCCAGGTTGTGTTTCGACATAATCGTAAAATTATTTTGCGATAGTCATAATGATATTTCTGGAAATTTTCTACTTTTGGAAAGTTAGAAGTATTTATGAAAATTTTTTAATTTTGGAAAGTCTAGAAGTATTTATGGAAATTTTCTACTTTTGAAAAGTTGGAAGTATTTATGGAAATTGATATTTTCCATAAATAAAATATTTGATTAGATTTTGGAAATTTGTTTCCTAATTTAATCATGATTTGATTTGGGAAATCAAATCTTAAAATATTTTATTTCCATAAGTAGTTTTGATGATTTAGGAAATTGGTTTCCTAAATTGACTTTCCTTAATCAACTATTTCCACAAATAAAATATGTGATTAGATTTGGAAATTTGTTTCCTAACTTAATCATGATTTGATTTGGAGAATCAAATCTTAAACATATTTTATTTCCATAAATAGTTATAACATATAAGGAAATTTTGTACATGACATAATTGTATGCCATGTATGCCATGCCATGTAGATAATAGTTATTTGCATGCAAAGAGGATGAGACATAAAAACCCTAACTCAATATTAAAGCCTACACCTTCCATTAATATGGTTAGAACCAGAGTTCCATTTCTTGTTCGGGTTGTTGGACTCTCTCCAAGCCCGGTTCGAACCCGAACATGTTCAAACCATGGAATAGTTTAATACTAATATGGTAAGAGTCAGAGGTCAATCGTTAGCTTTGGTTGTTGGACTCTCTCCAAGCCGGGCTAATTGGTTGAATGCACTCTAACCATATTAAAACTATTTCTCGATTAATGGGTTGGCTTTAACCTGGAGCATCGGCTTGTTAGACTCTCTCCAAGGTCGATGTAAAGGGAGGTGAAGTTGGGTGTTATGCATATGATGCATACTTGTTAATGTGTTAACAACCCGATGTATGTGTGAACATTCAATTAGTTGATAGCACATTGTGATAGTTGCATATACGTGATATGCAATCGGTATATTTGATACCTACCATCGTAGTTATGAATGACTTGTTGGACTCTCTCCAAGGTTGTTCATATCTATGATGGATATCAGCCCATTCGGAGATGGACCTACGATCTCCCGAAGTGATTTTGGGGTTTTTGAAATTCGAAAAATGAATGGGATTTATGAATGTATATTGATGCATTTAAAAATCATTTTCTCATATATGCTCGTTTTGTATTTCTAGGTTAATCGATTGATCATGACGTCTTTGAATTTGCGCACTATTTTGGATTCAAACAAATTGACTGAGCCTAACTTCCTGGACTAGCTTAGAAACCTGAGAATTGTTCTCAAGGAGGAAAAGCTAGCATATGTCCTTGAAGAGCCTCTTCCCAACCGTCCTAAGGACAATGCAACTCCAGACCAAATGTTGGTCTATCAGAAGCATGTGGTAGATTCTGAACTGGCGAGTTGCCTCATGCTAGCTGCGATGGTACCTGAGCTGCAAAAGCAGCATGAGCATATGGATGCTAATACCATGGTCTTCCATCTTCATGAGCTGTTTGATGAGCAAGTAAGATCCGAAAGGTTCGAAGTCTCCAGGCTCCTCTTCACCACGAAGATGCAAGAAGGTTTGTCTGTAGTGCAGTTTGTGCTAAAGATGAATGGGTACATCGAGCGGCTAGCCACCCTCGGGTTTGTGATGGATCATGAATTAAGTATTGACTTAATTCTGCATTGTTTGCCGAAGAGTTTCTCATAATTTGTGATGAACTATCGGATGAACAAATTAGAATCCACTATTCCTGAGCTCCTCAATATGCTGAAGACTGTGGAGCCTTCTATGAAGCATGAGGAGAAGGCGGTTCTGTTAGTTGATTCCTCAAAGAAAGGTTCTAAGAGGAAGGTAAAGGAACAGAAGAAAGGGAAGAACAAGAAGGCAGAACCAGCACAAAAGGGCACTTGCCATCATTGTGGCAAGGAAGGCCACTGGCGAAGAAATTGCAAGATTTATCTTGAGTCCATGAAGAAGAAGGCATCCGATGCCCCATCATCTTCAGGTATCTTCATTATTGATTGTCATTCTATTTCCTTAGACACTTGGGTATTGGATACTAGGTGTGACTCACATATATGTAATGACATACAGGGGCTAAGGAATAGAAGAAGACTCGTTAGAGGGGAGTCAAATTTGCGAGTTGGCAATGGAGCAAAGGTTGCTGCGGTCGCCATCGGAACTTATTTGCTGAAGCTCCCTAGTGGACTAGTCTTGGAACTGGACAATTGCTATTGTGTTCCATCTCTAATAAAGAACATTATTTCTATTTCCTGCTTAAATAGAAATGGTTACCATTTGACGTTTAGTAACAATTGTTATTATATAACTTTGAATGACGTACTTTATGGAACTGGAACTTTGAGCAATGACATTTATACGTTGGACGTATCCAGTGACATTTTCAATATCGAAGCGAGCAACAAGCGTGCTCGAAAGGATAATCAAATAGACTCCTACATGTGGCATTGTCGTCATGGCCATGTAAGCAAGAAACAATGGTATGGTGGTGAATACTTAAGTCAAGAGTTTCTTGATTATCTAAGAGACAATGGTATATTGTCTCAATGGACTCCGCCATATACACCACAGCATAATGGTGTATCTGAGAGGCGTAACCGGACCTTGTTGGACATGGTCAGGTCAATGATGAATCATGCGAATCTTCCCAAGTCCTTTTGGGGCTATGCACTTCAGACAACTGTTTACTTGTTAAACAGAATACCAACCAAGGTAGTCTCTACTACTCCATATGAGATATGGAATAGTAAGAAACCTCATGTATCTTACTTGAAGATATGGGGTTGTCCTGCTTATGTGAAGCGGACTGTATCAGACAAATTGGATGCTAAGTCTGATAAATGTCTATTTATTGGATACACTAAGGAAACAAGGGGTTACCAATTCTATCATCCTGTGGAACAAAAGGTGTTTGTTTCAAGGCATGCTGTGTTTCTAGAGAAAGAGTTTATCTAGCGAAAGCGATTAAATTAATCGTCGAGCTTGAGGAGGCTCGAGAGACTCAAATAGACATTGATGAGATACCTGGTGAAGCACAACAGCCGATAACTCATAGTGATGAGCAATCGGCTCGACCTATTGAAACACCACATCTTCGTAGATTTGGTAAAACACGCAACATTTCTGAGAGATATGGATTTCTCGTAAGTGAATCGAACGACGTGTTACTCATTGATGATGAGAAGCCTACCAGTTATGAAGAAGTGCTGACAAGTTCAGAAAGGGATAAGTGGCTTGATGCCATGAAGTCGGAAGTGGATTCCATGTATGAAAACCAAGTTTGGAACTTCGTTGACCCACCTGAAGGCATCAAGCCTATAGGGTGCAAGTGGGTTTTCAAGAAGAAAACCGACATGGATGGTAATGTGATTACCTATAAGGCTAGATTAGTGGCGAAAGGATATCGTCAAAAACAAGGTGTTGATTATGACGAAACCTATTCGCCTGTAGCTATGCTTAAATCCATTCGGATGCTCCTGGCCATAACGGCTCATTATGATTATGAGATATGACAGATGGATGTGAAAACAACTTTCCTTAATGGAAACCTGCTCGAGGACGTGTATATGATACAACCTGAGGGTTTCACATCGGTTGATAAAACCAAGGTTTGCAAATTGTGACGGTCCATATATGGATTGAAGCAAGCATCCAGGAGCTGGAATATCCGTTTTGATGAGACAATCAAAAGGTTTGATTTCTCACAAAATCCAGACGAACATTGTGTATACAAGAAGGTTAGTGGGAGTGCAGTCGTATTCCTAGTATTTTATGTCGATGACATATTACTTATAGGAGACGATGTTTCAGTCTTACAGTCAATTTAGATTTGGTTATCCAAGACATTCTCCATGAAAGACCTGGGAGAAGCAACCTACATCCTCGGGATTAAGATCTATAGAGATAGATTGAAACGGTTGCTTGGTCTTTCGCAGTCTACATATATAGACCGAGTGCTAAAGAGGTTTAGCATGTCGAAATCCAAGAAAGGTTTCCTACCCATCAGGCATGGGATACACCTTTCGAAGTCCATGTGCCCGCGCACAGAAGACGAGAGGATTTATATGAGTAAGATTCCCTATGCATCCGCAATAGGATCTATCATGTATGCTATGTTATGTACGAGGTCCGATGTATTGTATGCTCTGAGTGTCTCGAGTAGATACCAGTCTGATCCAGGAATGGATCATTGGGTGGATGTTAAGACGATCCTTAAGTACTTAAGAAGAACTAAGGATGTGTTCCTAATATATGGAGAAGGGGACATGGTGATACGCGGGTATACGGATGCCAGCTTCCAGATAGACAAGGATGATTCTAGGTCTCAGTCTGGATACGTGTTCACCTTGAATGGGGGCGCAGTGAGTTGGAAAAGTTCCAAATAAGACATTGTAGCGGATTCTACCACTGAGGCAGAATACATTGCAGCTTCGGAAGCAGCAAAGGAAGCGGTTTGGATCAAGAAGTTCATTTATGAACTTGGTGTGATTCCATCCATTGTTGAAGCAATACCGGTCTACTGCGACAACAATGGAGCAATTGCACAGGCGAAAGAGCCAAGGTCTCATCAAGGATCTAAACATGTGCTTCGCCGCTATCATCTTATCAGAGAGATCATCAGTAGGAAGGAAATACAAATCGAGAAAATCCCCACTGAAAGGAACTTAGCGGATCCTTTGACTAAGCCATTACCTCAAAGTAAGTTTGAGGGTCATGTTAGAGCTTATGGTATTGGATACTGTAGCGATTGACATTAGGACAAGTGGGAGTTTGTTAGTAATATATGAGAGATGTCCTAAGGCAATCGCCTTATGTTTGAACCATTTATATGATAAATGAAGATTCACTATTTGAGTATACATATTTTCATGTATTTGATTAAATCTTTAACTCATTTACTGAATGCCCATGATACGATTCACAGCATGAGAAAATTTGTGATTGGATCACAACTAGTGAGTATCTCTACATGTGTAATTATGATGTATCGAAATTATCCATAGTCGATGAATTGATAGATTTGGACACCATTGATTATGTCGAGACTAGCACGAGGTATACTCCTTGGTGTATCCAAGCAGCTAATTCTCACTAGCTGGAGACATTGTGATGTCCGGAGTTAATCGTGGATGCTAGTTATGGTAACTAGTTTATTGGAGTGACCAGCCGTAAGACTTCATATGGTTCTCTGCATATATAGATATGTCAATGAAGTTCTTACTGCGGCTTAAGTGCGATGTTCCTTTGACTTGCGGTATTCAAGTCATCTTGATCATAAAGACTTATGCTTTGACATCTTAAGCAAGCATCTCTGAGGAGATGTGGACCCGGGATGATTGGGTATAAGTCGAAGTGATCGAAGGTGTTTGAATAGCCTATAAAGGATTCACCACTTGCGAGGAGATGTATACCCATGGCCTCTCGTCAGATTGTTACTAAAGTCTTTGGCCAAAGCATTACATGTTTAGAGTAAAGTACTCTTCAATACATGTGCATTATCTAGAATCCGTAGGACGAGAAAATGATACTTGAGCTAGGTGTGACGTAGTCAGCCTAGTGGGGACTGAAACTATAGACCATGTCCTGAACCAAGTGGGTATAAGATGAGTGAAGGGAATGGGGCACGATTCATTCGAGCTGCTGAAGGGTTTCAGAAATAGTTCTGGATCAACCGTTGATCTTTTCGGTTAATTGGGGATCATGATGTACTACTAGATGCCACTCATGATCGCTCTATAATTAATGGTTAATTATAGACGACCAACATAAACCGAGAACCTATTTGGTCACACGCACAACGAGCGTAATCCGAAGGATTTAAAACGAGCTTGAGAATGAGATTCTCAGACCGAGAGAAACTAGTTTGGTTGGACCAAAAATGGAGCGAGCATGAAATTGTTTTAGTCGCAATGGAAGCGTGGATGGGCCGTGTCTTATGATGACATGATGGATGAACCAAATTGGTTTGGTTCTAATCCAATGGAGGAGAATAAACCAAAGGGTTTGGTTTGTTTTAAACGAATGAACCAAAGTTGGTTCGGTTCATTTTAACTTAAAATAAATCATCATGGTTTGGTTTATTTTAACTTAAATTAATGGAGCGGGTTAACGGAATTTTGGTTATGATCCGATAACCATTAAGAGAATTTGTTCTCTATAAAATAGGGCTTAAGGGTTTTTGTTAAGCCCTAATCTATGAGTTGCCGCCCAACCCCCTCTCATCTCCAAGTCTAGTCGGTGCCAACCCTATTGCCGCCGCCCAGCTCCCTTGCCGGCGTCCAGAAGGTGCTGTCCTTCCCTCTTTCCGGCGTCGAGCTGCTGCCGGAGAAGCTCCGGTGATCTCCTTTGGGTCCGGCGACAAGGTGAGCCTCAACCTTCCTTATTTGGCCGACCCCTATTCCTCCACCAAAGCTGTCCAGTTTTCTGGACAGCTTGTTTCTTTCTCGTCGGAGCGTCGTTTGGACGACGTTTGGAGCTCCGACAGCGGTAGCCTTGCCGGGGATTCGATCTTCGGTAATCCTCATAGGTGGAGGACGAAGGATTCGTCAAACGGTTGACGAATACCTCTTCGGAGAAGCGAGTTTTTGAGGACTCGTTTTGGATCCGAATTTTGATTCGGATCGTGATCTTCTCTCGATCACATCGTCTTCAACACGAGGCTAGTAACCCGTACGAAGACGAGGCTCGTGACTTTGTGAAGTCATCCCGAAGATACTCGGCGTGGATACGGATAGAGACGATTCTAGCGAGAATCGTTCCGGTTGATGCCTTTCCCGCTACACGTGATACGTCAGATATACATAGTATAAATTTCCTTTTATTGCAAAATTTAAATTTACGATTATGTATACACATGTTGTACTATGCATGCTTGTGATGTATGTGTTGTAATAAATTAGGTTTATTATTTTATTCCTTCCGCTGTGCACATGTTTACGAAACATGTTCGAACACACACTCGCCGCGGTGTCGAAAACCCAACAAGGTGTTTCTTGGACCTCACAATTTGGCACAAGCTTAAGTGATGACCCTTCTGACCTAGATTTTTCATTATTAGAGTTAAATTTAACTCCCCCTACATTAGTGTTCTCATTCAAACTCAATCTCTTGAGTTTGAACTCAACTTCATCGCTCTTATCCTTAGAGTTAACTTGCTCTTTACATTCTTCAAAAACTACATTTGATGATTCTTCAACCAAATTTGTTCTTTTGTTATACACTCGATAAGCCTTACTAGTGAGGGAATACCCTAAAAGGACACCTTCATCTACTTTTGCGGTGAATTTTCCTAGATGATCTTTAGTGTTTAAAATAAATACCTTGCAACCAAATGCCCTAAGGTGTTTGACTGTTGGTGGTTTTCCAAACCATAGTTCATGAGACATTTTTCCTAAGAATCTATGTATCAAAACTCTGTTTTGAACATAGCATACAGTATTAATTGCCTTAGCCCACAAGTAACTAGGAAGAGCATACTCATTCAACATACTCCTCGCAGCTTCTTGTAAAACTCTATTCTTCCTCTTTACCACACCATTTTGTTGTGGCGTCCTAAGAGTGGAAAATTTGTATTTGTATTCTTTTTCTAAATAAAAATCCTTAAATCTCATATTTTCATATTCTCCTCTATGATCGTTTCTAATTTTTTTAATTGTTACATTTTTCTCATTCTCAATTCTTCTACAAAAAGAAATAAAAATTTCTAACGTTTGATCCTTATGTTTGAGAAAGAAGGTCCATGTATATCTAGTATAGTCATCTACTACTACCAATCAATATCTACTACCATTCAAGGATTTAGTTGAGCTACTATCAAAAAAATCTATATGCAATAAATCTAAAGCACTTGATGTACTTACAATGTTTTTGCTTTTGTGTGATGCTTTTATTTGTTTACCTTTTTGACATGCATCACATAATTTATCCTTTTCGTACTTGAGAAATGGTAGTCCTCGCACAAGCTCTTCCTTGGCCAACCTATTAATATTCTTCATGTTGACATGAGCGAGTCTTTGATGCCATAGCCATGAGTTATCTTCTTTGGACAACAAACACTTCACATGCATGTTAGTAGCACTACTAAACTGAACTTGATAGATATTTTCCTTCCTAGTTCCTACTAACATGATAGTGTTGGATTCATTATATTTAATTAAGCATTGAGTTGAATAAAATTCTACTCTATACCCTTCATCACATAATTGACTAACACTCAACAAATTAAATGTCATTCCTTTAACTAGCAGGACATTCTTAATCCTAAATTGTTCAGAAATGACAATATCTCCTACTCCTATGACTTTTAGTTTGCCACTATTACCAAAAGAAACAATACCTTTACTTCTGTTTTTAATTGTAGCAAACTTTGAAGAATCCCTGGTCATGTACTTGGAGCATCCGCTATCCACAACCCATATCATCGGACACTCCCCCTCGACCGATACCTAATCAAACACGAAATACAAGATTTTTTGGAACCCAGATTTTGGGTCCATTAGCATTCACAACATATTGTTTAGGAATCCATGCTTTAGTTACTCTAGATTTAACACAATAAGTTCTATTAACTAAAGACATGAAACTAAATTCTTTTTGTTTCAGTTTATACCCTATTCTAGCTTTGTTATAGACTGCCCTTTGGGCATCTAGGATCATGTTAAGGGTTTGAGAGCTTGTTGTGAATTTCTCAAGTGTGTACTTGAGATCATCAACTTGTGCTATCAAGGAATTGTTCTCTTCTCTAAGTTCTTCAACTTGAGAAGTATCAGTCCTATTTTCTACAGAAATTGAATTAAGGTTTCTAAGTTCTTCCACCTCAAATTTCAGCACCTTAACCTTATTTTTAGATTTACTCAAGGCATTGGTTAAGCATGCTATTGTTTCATATAACTTATCTAATTTAGGAGATGTTACCTCATCATCATCAGATGATGTTGTGTCTTTAGGTAAGGTAGCTGTCTAACTTTCATCTCCCTCTGAATCTGAATTGTCAAAGGCCATTAGTGCAGTGTGTTAGTGAAAGTCCTAGAGCCAATCATGTGATGATTGTTATATGGACTCTATTGTATCATATTCATATTTATAAAGGCATGGTTATTATATTTACTTGTATTGGTGCCAAATAACTAAGTATAATAACGTCCTTGAGTAGAAGGTTCTTATCTATATCAATCGATTGGTTGAATCGATAATGAGATGATATAGAGAACACTACTCTATCATTCATAGTCAAGTATTAACATTTAGGGACAATGTTAATGCATAGAGACTAACATGTAGGTCAACAAGATGACTTGATCTCACAAGTCATGGATATGAGATATCAAGTTGACACATGGGTATATATTAGAGAATGTATACTGAATGACCCGCCATGAGAAAGTATCATGGATAGTTATATGAGTATCATATACTTTCTCATGTGACTATTAGTATGACTATTAGTCCTTGGACCTGAAGTCACCATGGTTCCCTACATAAGGAGTTACATACTTTGGTTTCGTCAAACGTCACCCGTAAATGGGTGGACTATAAAGGCGATTACTGGGTATGTAATAAATTATGCGGAGGGATGTGAGTGATGTAGATGAGATCTATCCCTCTTATATGACGGGAGTGACATTGTTATTCTTGATAGAGTGAGACCACGAAGTGCATGGCCATGCCCAAATGAGTCGATATGAGATATTGAGCTCAATTGATTAGAGTGAGTCTACTTGGAGTTCAAGGTATAGATTGTACCGAGGATGACACGATCTATGCCTCAATTGGTCAATCTAGATGTCAGGATAGAGGGACATTGTCACATATTGTGAGAGTCACAATTAGTAGTCATAAAGGTGATGTTGGATCTCAACATTCTTGTAACTTGGGTAGCAATGATGTGTTGCTAGATACTGCTCATTGCTTATGTTTCTAAATCGGTTTAGGAGCATTGCCAATGTTACAAGAACCTATAGGGTCACACACAAAGGGCAATTAGATGGAGATTAGGTTCATATGATGAACCATGAGGATTAGGTTCATGGGATGAACCAAATTGGATTAAGAGTAATCCAAATTAGACTAATTGAGTTAGACTCAATTTGATTCAAGTGTTGAATGAGTCTAATTTAGATTTGATTCATTGAGTCAATTTAAATTAATTAATAGAGATTCATTAAATCAAATTGACTTGAATCAAGTAGTTAGATTTGATCAACCATGGGAGATAAAAGGTCAAGTTTGACTTGACTTGAGAGGGAAGATGAATGATCAATTTTGACTTGACCAATTGCCATGTCATAGTGACTTGGCATGGGGGCCGGCCAATGATGATGTTTCACATCATCATAGACTTATCATGTGGTGCCACCTCATGAGGGAGACCAAGAGTCATTGGCTCTTGGAGTTACATGCATGCACGTAACCCCCCAAAACAAAGTGGCCGACCACTTTTATTCATTGTGTGGAGTTATTGAAAAAGAGATCATCTTCTTCTTCCTTGCTCTCCTGTTTGCTTTCTCCCATTCCTCATCTTGTCGAGACTACCAAGGAGTGCTAGCACACTCTAGGTTGTTTTTCTCCACCATTTATCCGTGTGGATACCAATAGAGGAGTGTACACTTGACACTCTTGAGTTCCGACAAGTCATTTGGAGGAGCGGGATAAGCGAAGGGTGTCGCATCGAGGGTAACACTCTCATCATGTAGATATAAGGTATATCTAGGTTTCCATAACACATACATGAGTTTATTTTTGTTATACTTCGCACAGATCCGTGGTCGGGCTTCCGAGATTTTTGCAATGCAAAAAGCGATTTTTCTGGCTTGGAAGGTTCAACAGTGGTATCAGAGCCACGTGTGAAACATGTATGTGTTTTAAATTTGTAGTATTTGTATTAGATATAAAAATTATAGATTTTTAAGTTTTTGTAAATTTTCTATTTTTATAGATTTTTTTGGGTATTTTTCTCGAAGAGTCGAAGCAACAAGTGTTGGGACACTTGTAGGCTTCAACCACCGAGAAAAACTCTCCGAAACGGCGAGTTCTTGCTTTAGGTTTTTGGGACAGCTACTTAAATCGCTGTAAGATCAAGTAGGGACACTCGCAAAGTTTATTTTTGTGAGTAGGGGCGCTGCCCCTATCCCCGAAAGGGGCCTTGTCCCGCGATCGCGCCTAGAAATCGCTTAGCGGGACCGTTACAGAGAGGTGACTAATAAAATTGAAAAAAAATAGAAAAAAAATTATAGAAATTTGTGTATATACATAATTTAGAATTATGTATAATTCTGTGATGGTCATAGCCCAAGAACCCCAATATGATTGGATGATAAATGTGTTACAATTTATAATACGGTCTGCGTGCTGGTTTTGTGGTTGTGCATGTTGTATAGGGTATGCGACCTGCACGTCGTGCCTCTTCTTTTAAAATTCTAGCTGTAAATAGTTTTAGACTCGAATGAAACTCGAGTTTCATGTTTGTAATGTATAAAATAGAGCGGTGGAAGGTCCACTAGTAGACGGAATTACGAGAAGTGTGTTGTCGATACATGGCGGTCAAAGGTGGCGCTTGGAAAAGCCGCTAACCCTAGGTTGACCGTCCGATCTTCTTATTGGCTTGAGAAGATCGTAGTAGGGCCATGACCACATCACAATTAATTTATATATATATATATATATATATATATTTGTTTTTGCTTATATGTATATGATGCATGCTAGGATATTTTTCTTGTATGTATATGATGCATGCTAGAATAATCCTTGTATGTATGTGATGCATGCTAGTGTAGGATAATAAAGGCCTTGATGCGTATATGATACACATTCATGATTAGATTAGATCCTAATCGAATCAACTCAAAAATGTCTACCAAGTCTTGATACCCATCACTACCTCGATCATTTGTAGTTGTTGAATCTGCTAAAGCAGAGCAACATATATTATCTTGGTAGGGTGCGGAGGGACAATCTTGGTCCCACCTATCATGGCTTGAGTTAGAGTAAGCTCAATTAGATTGAGTAAAACTAGTTAACTAAATTGGATCGAGTAGAACTATAGGCATATTCCAACCGTTGGAAAGATAGGATAAGATCGCATTTACACTAAATCTTGAGTGATTTAGCCAAAGCTAACTCAAGGTTTTTTGTAAATGTAGATCTTAATCCTATAAACAAGAGTTGCATAGAGATGTAATCGGTAATGTGTTACCTACCGATCATACTAAGTCTTGGGCTATTTAGCCAAAGCTAACTCAAGGCATAGTATGATGTGGATCTTGTCCCACAAGAATTATAGCTAGTTTGTATGAATCAAGTAATGTGGTTTGACCACATCCATAACTCGATTCTACAAAAGTCCTATAATTCAGTGGGAGCATCATTTGATTAAAGGCCTAATTAAATGATAAAAGGAATATGATATTAATTTTCTGTATTGTGTATGTTGTAGATTACTATGTCAACAAACACGAACACTCTCTCCCTGCATTCTGTCCTTGAGAAGGACAAGCTCAATGGAGCAAATTTCCTGGACTGGTACAAGAACCTGAGAATTATTCTCACCCAAGAAAGGAAACTATATGTCCTGGAGCAACCCATTCCGGAGGCACCTCCTGCCACTGCCTCGCGAACTGACAAAGATGCTTACAAGAAGCATCAAGATGATGCATTAGATGTGTCATGTCTCATGCTCGCGACCATGAACTCTGAGCTTCAGAAGCAACATGAGTTCATGAATGCTTATGATATGGTTGAACATCTTTGTCAACTATATCAAGGACAAGCAAGGCACGAGAGATATGAGATCTCTAAGGCACTATTTCAATCCAAGATGCAAGATGGGACTCCCATAGGTCCATATGTACTCAAGATGATTGGGTACGTAGAAAACCTACAGAGATTGGGATTCTCACTTGGCCAAGAGCTGACCACTAACTTGATCTTGCAGTCTTTGCCACAAAGCTACAATCAATTTGTCATGAATTACAACATGAATGAAATTGATAAGCCATTGCCTGAGATACTCAGCATGTTGAGAACTGCTGAGCTCAACCTTAAGAAGGGAAAATCTGACTCCATTTTGATAGTGCAAAAGAAGAAAGGCAAGGGCAAGCCTAAAGGTAAGGGAAATTCCCAAGCCAAGGGCAAAGGCAAATAACTGAAACCCAAAGGAGGGGTGGCCAAAGAAGGGGCTTGCTTCCACTACAAGGAAGCTAGACACTGGAAGCGTAACTGCAAAGTATACCTGGAAGATCTTAAGAAGAGAAGTGAGACTTCTACTTTAGGTATAAATGTTATAGAAGTCAATCTATCTATTTCTTCATCATGGGTATTAGATACCGGATGTGCATCTCACATTTGTACCAATGTGCAGACGCTGAGAAATAGCAGGGCATTGACAAAGGGCGAGGTAAACCTACGAGTAGCCAATGGAGCAAGAGTTGCTGCTGTTGCTGTAGGAACTTATGATCTATCTCTGCCCTCTGGGCTTGTACTAGAACTAGATAAATGTTGTTATGTGCCAGCTTTAACTAAGAACATACTTTCGGTTTCTTGTTTGGACAAGAAGAGATTTACATTTATAATAAAGAACAAATGTTGTTCAGTTTATTTAAATGATATGTTCTATTGTAGTGCACCTCTAATGAACGGACTCTACTTTCTAGACTTTGAGAGCCCTATCTATAACATAAGTACCAAAAGGTTCAAGTCAAATGAGTTGAACCAAACCTACCTCTGGCATTGTCGCTTAGGTCACATAAAAGAGAGTCACTTATCTCAGCTCCATAAGGATGGACTACTGGACTCATTTGATTTTGAATCATATGAGATATGCGAGTCTTGCCTTTTAGGCAAGATGACTAAGACTCCCTTTAGTGGACACAGCGAAAGAGCAACAGACTTGTTAGGACTTATACATAGTGATGTATGTGGCCCTTTCAATATTGCTGCTAGAGGTGGTTATAGGTACTTCATTACATTTACTGATGACTTCAGTAGATATGGTTATGTCTATCTCATGACACATAAATCAGAATCCTTTGAAAAGTTCAAAGAATTTAAGAATGAAGTACAAAACCAGCTTGACAAGAGTATTAAGATACTTCGATCAGATCGAGACGGTGAATACCTTAGCCATGAGTTTCGTGACTATCTAGCTGAGTGTGGGATTCTATCCCAACTCACTCCTCCTGGAACACCACAGTTGAATGGTGTATCTGAAAGGAAGAATTGTACCATATTAGATATGGTACGATCTATGATGAGTCATATAGATCTTCCAATATCCTTTTGGGGACATGCTCTAGACACAGCAGCCTTAACACTTAACCATGTACCATCCAAGGTTGTGATAAAGACACCATATACGATATGGATAGAGAGAAATCCCAAGATGTCTTTCATGAGGATTTGGGGTTGTGAGGTTTACGTTCGACATCAAGTCTCAGACAAACTGGGACCCAAATCCGATAAGTGCTATTTTGTTGGATATCCCAAGGAGACGAAGGGATATTACTTCTACATTCCCAGTCAGCATAAAGTGTTTGTGGTAAAGACTGGGGTATTTCTAGAAAGGAATTTTGTTTCTAGAAAAACTAGTGGGAGTACGTTCGATCTTGAAGAAATTCAAGATAAGGACTATAGCACTGAGGCCTTGATGGAGGTTGAATAGGAACCACAAAGTGTTGTGGGTGATTAGATTGTTGCACAAAGAGTTGTGGAACAACCACCTGTTTATGTAGACCTACCTCTTCGCAGGTCTGATAGGGTACGTCGTCAGCCTGAGAGATACTCATTTCTCTTGTCTGACCATGATGACGTTATGCTCATTGATAATGAGCCTACCTCCTATCAGGAAGCTGTGATGAGCTCAGATTCTGAGAAATGGCTAGAGGCCATGAGATCCGAGATGAAATCTATGTACACCAACCAAGTATGGACTTTGGTTGATCCATCTGAAGGGGTCAAACCCATTGGGTGTAAGTGGGTCTTTAAGAGAAAGACTGACATGGATGGACTTACGCATACCTATAAGGGCTGATTGGTGGCTAAAGGTTTAAGCAAATTCATGGTATTGACTATGATGAAACCTTTTCTCCAGTGACGATGTTTAAGTCCATTCGGATCATGCTTGCTATTGCAGCATACCATGATTATGAGATCTGGCAGATGGATGTCAAAACCGCGTTTCTGAATGGAAACTTGCTCGAGGATGTGTACATGACACAACCTGAGGGTTTTGTAGATCCACAGCATACTGAGAAAGTATGCAAGCTGCAAAGGTCCATTTATGGGCTAAAGCAAGTTTCTCAGAGCTAGAATCTTCGATTCGATGATGCGATCAAACAATTTAGTTTCATCAAGAATGAAGATGAACCCTGTGCCTACAAGAGGGTTAATGGGAACATAGTTGTCTTCCTTGTATTGTATGTGGATGACATGCTACTCATTGGGAATGACATCCCTTTGCTACAGTCTGTGAAGATTTGACTGGGGACGTGCTTCTTAATGAAGGACTTAGGTGAAGCACCCTGTATTCTAGGCATCAAGATCTATAGAGATAGATCTAAGAGATTGCTTGGCCTAAGTCAGAGTACATATATTGACACGGTATTACTACGGTTTGCCATGCAGAATTCCAAGAAGGGACTTCTGTCGATGTCACATGGTGTGAGTCTTTCGAAGACTCAAAGTCCCTCTTCTAGAGAGGAGAGAGACCGCATGGATAAGATCCCTTACGCATCTGCTATAGGATCTATCATGTACGCCATGCTGTGTACTCATCCTGATGTCTCGTATACTTTGAGCATGACGAGTAGATATCAGTTAGATCTAGGTGAGCGTCACTGGATAGCAGTCAAGAATATTCTTAAGTACTTGAGAAGGACTAAAGAATATTTCTTAATATTTGGAGGCGATGAGGAGCTAGCTGTAAAGGGTTACAATGATGTCAGCTTCCAAACTGACCAGGATGATTATAGATCATAGTCAGGGTTCGTGTTTTGCTTGAATGGTGGTGCTGTGAGCTGGAAGAGTTCGAAGCAGGACAAAGTTGCTGATTTTACAACAGAAGCTGAGTATATTGTTGCATCAGAGGCAGCAAAGGAGGCAGTTTGGATCCGCAAGTTCATTACTGAGCTTGAGGTGGTTCCTAGCATAGCAAATCCTATAGAGCTCTATTGTGACAACAATGGAGCTATTGCGCAGGCTAAGGAACTTTGCTCACACCAGCGGACCAAACACATACTACGACACTTCCATCTCATTCGAGAGATTATCGATAGAGGAGATGTGAAGATTTGCAAAGTACCCACAGAGGATAACATCGCAGATCCCTTGACTAAGGCTTTGGCACAGAAAAAGCATGATGGTCACACTAGTGTTGGTGCAACAATGCCCCAAGCATTTATATATTTTGATGTTTGGATAATCATCTAAGTTAGGCAATGTTTTGTGATCTAATTGTAAACATGTTTAAGTGACAGGAAAATCCAAGTATGAAGACTTGGTAAAAGACAAGTCCAAGTGTGATCTTGGCAAAGAGAAGTCAAAGGAAAGGTCTTGGTCTTGGTAGCGTAAGTCCAAGCATGTAGTCTTGGCTGCGTAAAGTCCAAGCAGTCCTTGGAAAAGAAAGACCAAAGGAAAGTCTTGGCGGCATAAGTCCAAGCATGTAGTCTTGGTGGCGTAAAGTCCAAGCGTACTTTGGCAAAGAAGAAAACCAAAGCATGACGAAACCGAAGGAAGCTTTTGAAGGCAAGCGCATGGATGGAGTCGTGGACTCAAAGAAATCCTGGAGGCGCAAGGCTGATGGAGAAGCTAGAAGGTTAAGTCTAGGCTTAGGTTATGTTTTCAAGTATGATGTGCCGGAACATGGTGTCGGCCGAATCGCCCTTAAAATGCAGATTAGAGGTCGAAGATCGCAGCGCCGATCGGGAGTTATCCTCGAATCGATGAGAGTCGACTCAAACTCGATCATAAGATCGGCGCCGATCGCCATTATTGCGATCGCCACAAGCATCGGCCCGTAGCCGATCGCCGGCTTACGGCAAGACGCGAATCGCCATCGCTGGCGGCTGATCGATAGTCTTCCTGTTGGCGATGACGACGGCAAATCCCGCGAATCCGGCCGCTCGTGCCGCTAGAATCGGGCGGACGATCGATGTAAGTCATCAGATCGATGGACCTCAACGGGAAAAAGAGGCTCTTTCCTATAAAAAGAGCCCAAGGGGAGCAAGAAGGTGCTAATGCTTATATTCTGATCATTCTTCTAAGCTCCCACAAGTTTTCCAAGCTTTCTAAGTGTATTAATCTCCCTCCTCTTCTAAAATCTTCATTGTCATCTTTTGTAAGAAGAGGAGGTCTTTGTAAAGAGAAAGTTTCTTAGTGGAATTTCTTGGGTTGATCCACCTTAAGGATCGCCGTGGAGTAGGAGCGTTATCTCCGAACCACGTAAAGGCCTTGTTAGCATTGTTTTTGTGTTTTTACATATATTATTTGTTCTTGCTTCCGCTAATCATTTTTGTAGAAACCGAAAAGCGCTATTCACCCCCCTCTAGCTTCCAAACGATCACTAACAAGTGGTATCAGAGCCCGGATCGCATCGGAAGATCTAACCATCAACCGGAGCATGACATTTCAAGAGGGATATAGCACGGCAAGGCCTCCGTTTTTCGACGGCAACGACTTCGGCTATTGGAAAGGTAGGATGGAATACTATATCATGAATGACATAGAAAATTGGTTTAGTATTGTAGATAGATTCGAAAAGCTGGTCGACGAATTCGGAGCACCACTACCGACAAAAGATTGGACAAGAGAGATGGCCAAGAAAGCACAATCAAATGCAAAAGCAACGACCACACTTCAATGTGGTCTATCCAAGGAGCAACTCTCTAAGGTCGGGCCCTTCAACTCCGCAAAAGAGCTTTGGGAGAAGCTCATTGAACTCAACGAAGGATCCAAAGAGACAAGAAGGGCCAAGAGGGATCTTTTGATTGACCAACTCCAAAGCTTCACTATGAAGACAAACGAGACTGTGAGCCAAATGCACGGGCGTTTCAAGGAAGTAGTCAACGGACTACACGTTATAGGTGAAAAGGTCAACAACCGTGACCTTGTAAGGTATGTATTGCAAGCTTTCCCTAGGACCACCTTATGGGCCTCAATGGTAGATGCCTATAAGGTCTCTAGGGATCTTTCAGTAGTCAAGTTAGATGAACTTTTTTGTGAATTTCAATTACATGAACAAGCTAACACTTCATCCAAAGAGAAGGGTATAGCTCTTTTTGTAGGAAAGAAGGAGAAGAAGAAGAAGGAGAAGAAGGAAGTGTCCTCCTCATCCGAATCCGATGAAGACTCATCAAGTAGTGAAGATGAGTTATCGGCAAGCGAGGTAGCACATTACGTCAAGAAGTTTGGTGGGAAGTCAAGGAGACTCACCAAGAAAGATGTGAAGAGGATGTTCCAATCCTCAAGAGGTAAATCTTCAAATAATTCAATTTCTTCATCTAATGTAACTTGCTATGGTTGCAATAAGAAAGGGCACATCAAGCCAAATTGCCCGGAACTAAAGAAAAAAGAGGAGAAAGAAAAGAAGCATAAGGAGAAGAAGGAAAAGAAGGAAAAGAAGAAGAAAGAAGCAATGGTGGCACAAACATGGGACACTCTAAGTATGGAGGAGTCTTCCGACGATGAGGAAGTATGCCATGCCACCCGGAACCTAGCTCTTATGGCATTAGAGGAAGATGCCGCGAGCTCAAGCGAGGAGTCCTCTTCATCTTCAAGTGATGAATCATCATCAAGTGATGATGATGAGGTAAACAACTCACCTAAAATAGATTTACTTTATAAGACTATTGCATGTTTACAAAATGCTTTAAATAGATCAAAAATTAGGGTTAAGGATCTAAAATTAGAAATCAAATCACTCAAAAGTGTAGATTCATCATGTTGCAAACAATCTAGTGATATTGATGAATGTACTCTTAGGGATGAAAATGATGAGTTAAGAAAAGAAATAGGTAAATTAAGAGCATGCCTAGAAAAATTCACTAATGGTTCTAAATATCTAGATATGATTATTAAAAATCAAAGGGCAATTTACAATAAGACCGGATTAGGATATAGACCTAAGGAGAAAGAGGTAGCATTTGCATCCCTTGTTAGTAGAAAAACAATGATTAAAAGCAAGGGGAGAAAGGCATGGGTACCAAAGAAATTCATAATTGATGCTAGTGGTCCTAAGATTTGGGTACCTAAGGATTGTGTTTTTCATGTGACATAGGTAGAAGAACCAAGCTTGTGGATAGTTGATAGTGGGTGCTCAAAGCATATGACCGGGGATGAGAGAAAATTCTCCACTATCAACCACACTAGCAAAGGAAAAGTGTCATTTGGTAATAGCGGCAAACTTAAAATCTTAGGAAAGGGCACCATTGAGGTATCTCCCAATCTTGCCATTCATAAAGTTCTATTAGTTAAAAATATGAAATTTAATTTACTTAGTGTAAGTCAATTATGTGATGCAAACTTTGATGTTAAATTTGATTCCTCAAAATGTTTTATAAGACACAAAACTATAAACGATTGCATGTTAGTAGGCTTTAGGAAATCAAATATATATTATGTTGATTTATCCTATGCTACTAATCCTTCCACTAAGTGTCTTATTGCAAAAGAGGAAGAAAGTTGGCTTTGGCATAGGAGGCTAGGACACATAAACATGAAGAATATAGCCAAAATAGCAAAATTAAAGCTAGTCAAAGGATTGCCTAGAGTTAAATTTCTCAAGGACAAGATGTGTGATGCTTGCCAAGAAGAGAAACAATCAAAAACATCACACAAAGGTAAAAATTTACTTAGTACCGCTTTACCATTAGAATTACTACATATGGATTTATTTGATTGTCATAGTACCCCATCTATAATTGGTAGTAAATATTGCTTGGTAATAGTAGATGTTTTTTCTAGATTTACTTGGGTGTTTTTCTTGAAAAATAAAGATGAAACCTTAGGAATAATCATAGGATTTAGCAAAAGAGTAGAAAATGAAAGAAAACTCAAAATCAACCGGATCCGTAGTGATCATGGTGGAGAATTTGAGAATTCTAATTTTTCAAATTTTTACTTAGAACAAGGGTACAAGCATGAATTTTCTTGTCCTAGAACACCTCAACAAAATGGGGTTGTGGAAAGAAAAAATCGTGCCCTACAAGAAGCGGCTAGGACAATGCTTAATGCATATTCCTTACCTAGCTACTTGTGGGCGGAAGCGGTTAATACCGCTTGCTATATCCAAAATAGGGTATTGATTCATAGGTTTTTAGAAAAAACTCCTTTTGAATTGTGGAATGGTACAATTCCAACAATTCATTATTTTAAGGTCTTTGGATGCAAAGTTTATATCTTAAATACCAAAGACAACCTAAGTAAGTTTGAGTCCAAAGCGGATGAAGGAATCCTAGTTGGATACTCATCCACTAGTGTAGGATATAGAGTTTACAATAAAAGGACTCAAAAGATTGAAGAATCTTCAAATGTTCAATTTGATGAAACTTCAAATACATACCCTAGGAAATCCCCTATTGATGATGATAAAAATATTGAAAATCAAGAAATTACCAAACAATTTCAAGACTTAAACTTAGGGGGTAATGATCAAGGGGGAGGATTGAATCAAGGGGGAGAAAGGGATGATTCCAATGATGAGCATAGGATTGAGGTTGATCATGATCAAACTCCATCTAACACACCTCCTAGAACCATAAGATTTCATCAAAGTCACCCTTTAGATCAAATTGTGGGTGAATTATCTCAAGGAGTTAGGACTAGGTCATTCCATAGGGATCCTACTAGTCATATTGCTCTAATCTCTCAAATTGAGCCCAAAACAATTAAAGATGCATTACTTGATCCGGATTGGATCTTAGCAATGCAAGATGAATTAGCTCAATTTGAAAGGAGTCAAGTATGGGAGTTAGTTCCTAGACCAAGTGAAAACACTATTATTACTACAAGATGGGTCTTTAGGAACAAACTAGATGACCAAGGGAATATCACTAGAAATAAAGCACGATTAGTTGCAAGGGGTTTTAATCAAGTTGAAGGACTTGATTATGATGAAACATATGCCCCGGTTGCTAGGTTAGAGTCCATTAGAATACTTTTAGCATATGCCTCCTATATGGGTTTCAAACTCCATCAAATGGATGTCAAATCGACATTCCTAAATGGGTTTATTAAGGAAGAGGTGTATGTAGAACAACCTCCCGGGTTTGAAAATATGGACTACCCAAACCATGTATACAAGCTTAGGAAAGCCTTATATGGTTTGAAACAAGCTCCCCGGGCTTGGTATGAAAGATTGTCATCTTTCCTAATCTCTAAGGATTTCAAAAGGGGTAGTATAGATCAAACTCTTTTTATAAAGTCAACATCTAAGGACATCTTTGTAGCCCAAGTGTATGTTGATGACATTATCTTTGGGTCAACAAATGATGAACTTCTTCAAGACTTCATTCAAAATATGGAAAAAGAGTTTGAGATGAGTCTAGTTGGAGAATTAAATTTCTTTCTAGGATTGCAAGTTAAACAAACAAGTGAAGGAATTTACATTTATCAAACCAAATATGCTAAGGAAATGATTAAGAAATTTGGTTTGGAAAATGCTAAGGTAGTCTCAATACCAATGGCAACCAATACTAAAATAGATAGTGATAGTGAAGGAAAACAAATAGATCTCACCCTTTATAGGAGCATGATTGGTAGCCTCTTGTATTTAACCGCTAGTAGACCCGACATATTATTTGCGGTTGGTATGTGTGCTAGGTATCAATCATGTGCTAAGGAATCTCATTTAGTTGCCGTTAAGAGAATTTTAAGATATGTTAAAGGCACACTAAATGTAGGTCTATGGTACCCTAGGACTAGGTCCTTTGATTTGGTTGGGTACACCGATTCCGATTATGCCGGTTGCAAATTGGATCGGAAGAGTACTAGTGGTGGATGTCAATTTCTTGGGTCCTCCCTAGTGAGTTGGAGTAGTAGGAAGCAACCTTGTGTTGCTTTATCCACCACCGAGGTCGAATATGTGACTATGGGTGGTTATGTAGCTCAATTATTATGGATGAAATATACCTTAGAAGATTATGAGCTATCTTACTCCAACATGAAAGTATTTTGTGATAATGTGAGCACCATTAACTTGACCAAGAATCCAGTGCATCACTCTAGGACCAAGCACATTGAAGTGAAACATTACTTCATTAGAGACCATGTGGCTAAGGGGGACATTGAGCTTAATTACATTGAATCTAAGTCCAACCTAGCCGACATCTTTACCAAACCTCTCCCCGAAATAGAATTTTCATCACTTAGGAGAGAACTTGGAATGTGCTTTGTAGAATAGAAATGTAGGTTTGCATGATCCTATAGAAATACTAGGATTTATACCTTTAACTATTTCACAAAATACTTAGGAAACCATGATTTTTGTATTGATCCACCTAGACAACATGTGAGATGTTAGGAAGATGCACTTGGATCATCATGCTTGTTATGATGCATTACTATGAACCAAAGTGTCATCTAGAGACATTAATCCTTCATTGGACCAATCATTGGGAAGGCCTATGTACAATTAATGTGCATATAGCTCCAAGAATATGATTGGAAATGTCAAATAAAATAAAATCTAAACTATGTCTATCAAATCTTGAGAAACAATCTCCTATTGATAAGCCAAAGTGATACAAAGTTTTGCAAAAATATCATAACTTTTGCAAAATCTCAAGATTGTGTCAATATCAAAATCTAGAGGTGATATAATTTTAAAATAATTTTTCCTTGATAGGAAATGTTCTAAAAATATTACCCACAAAATTTCATGATTTTTTGATCTTTATTGAATTAATTATGATTCGCCGATCGACGCGCATGTAATCGCTCGTGATGCGATCGGGTCGGGCCGATCGATGTTTATCGGTCCGACCGCCATTTATGGCGGATCGACGATACGTAATCGCTCGTATGCGATCGCGCGGTTTGATCGATCTCCATCACCGGCCTGACCGACGACTAACGATACCGATCGATGTCACGTTTTTAGGGCTTTCCACCGGTTCGACTCGCCAAACCATCCCAATTTTCTCTCCTCTTCCTCTTCCGACGAATCTCCACCGCGCCGTTTAGCCGTTCTCCCTCACTTTTCCGGCGTCTTCACCGACCGGTGCTCCCATTTGGAGTGCTCTCCAACTCGAGGACCTTCTCTTGTCACTCCGTTCGCGCTCTAGTTTCCAGTCACTCGGGTAGGGTTCCGTGGTCCGGCACTGCTCTTTGTTCACCATGTCGCCTAGGTATATTTTCATTCCTGATCAATGTTTGTTTGTTCCTATGATTGTATTTCACTAACCCATGCTTGTCTTGTTGTCTCTGTCCATGCATCATCAACCTACATTGTGCATATTTTTTTTGTGTTGTCTTTTCACACATTTAGACTTAAGCGCTTTGCTACTAAGCGTACTCGGGCACCTCCGACCAATGAGGGCCCGTCAAACCCTCGACCCCCTGTCGATCCTCGATTTCCAAACTCCGCACTTGAAAGTGCTTTCAATAAAAACAAATTCCAACTTATTCCACCTAGATCAATGGATCCCAATTTTCTTAAAGACTACTGTTTTGACATTGTTCAAATCATTCAACATTACAAACTTGAGTATTTAGTCTTTTGTGAACATCATGTTAATATCACTCTTCTCTCTGAATTTTTCAACAACCTACGACCGGCTGGAGATGGGAGATACCGGACTCGTGTTGCACAGCGCGATCTGGATTTCAGTCCCCAGATCTGGACTGATTTTCTCGGTTGTCTCTCTTCCGAGAATGATTTCATCTTATATCCATCTTGGAGTGAACCTCTTCCACCTCCTTTTGAGGAGATTTCTTTGGATTCCCTTCACACTACTTTCTATCATTCTCCTCGACCTTTGAACACTAATCTATTTCAATCACAAGAACTTTCTGCCTCTGACAATGTCCTTTATAAGGTCATTGCTCATTGTCTTCTCCCTATAGTTACTCGTGGTTTAGCTTTGGTTCGCCCTCCACACTTACTTCTCATGCATCTCTTTCGTTCATACTTAGACATCAATATTGGCCTCAATACCTTCCATTGCATCACTCATTTCATAAGGCCAAACAATGGGAAGGTTCATATTCCTTTTGGAAATGTCCTTACTCAATGGCTCAGCTCCGTAGGCATTGATGTCAATATAGGAGTCATTAAAGTCATGAATAGAAAATATGATCAGATGACTCGACGGAGTTTCTCCTTGGCGGGCCTGAAGGCCGACAGAGGATCCATTTTCTGGGACCCAGCACGACGGCTAGCAGGTGGCGCTCCGGCACCAGAGGATGCCGCTGCGGAAGGAGTTGCTGAAGGTGTTGCTGAGGGTGTTGCTGAGGGAGCAGATGCGGGGGAGACTGCTGCAGGCGATACTGTTATGCCAGATCCATCCTTCGTTGCCCGTTTCGATGCTTTTGCGGAGCGGGTAGACACACGCTTTGAGGAGCTTCGCCGAGAGCATCAGGAGCTCCTCTCCCTCGTGAGAGGGGTGCATCTGCAGCAGCAGGACATCTTGGCGATTCTCCGCCCTGCTGCACCTGGACACCCACCTCACGATGGATCGTCATCTGCACCGATGGATGCTGAGGACGACGATCGTTAGCTTGCTTGTTTTTTTTTGTGTTTCTTTTTGGCCGTATGTACGACATAAACTCCTACTTGTGTCATAACTTTTGATTAATGAAATGAGATTGTATCCTTGTTTTAATTCATTTCTATTAGTGTCTACAACTTGTTATTTGTCAAGTTTAGAAGTTGAGCATATAGTACGAAGTTATGAATATTGATATGATACAATTACACTTTTTGTGTCATAATTTTGTTATTTTGAATATCGTATCAATCCATTAATCTGATGAGCATATTTTTCGTCTAATATTTTTCATATGTTATATTAGTCGAATAAAATGTGTATGACGAGTTTCGTGATTTTTGGACACCCACGAAATTTTCTACGCATTTTCAAACCTTGACTGAAAAATTCGATTTTCAGTTTTATGCGATATCGATCATTGCCGATTATTGGCTCACAAGGCAAGTTGACTGATGCCTATTCCAGTCGAATCGGTGACACTGTTTTGGAATAGAAAACGATTTTACATCGGTTAAAAGGTTCAATTTTGGACATTATATGATTTCCACAGTATATACATGATAACTTGTATGGAAAGGCGGATTTTCTTGGTGCACTGGTTTAGGGGGAGCTACATCCCTAATTTCTATAATTGTTGGTGCAAGGCTATGACATATTTGCTTATGCTATTGCTTATGCCTTTTTTCACATGTTATTTCCCAATCATGAAACATGTCTTGGATTTAGGGGGAGCTTCATAACAATTTTATACCTTTGTTCAAAGATATGTCAATTCTTCCTGCACTTATTGGATTAACTTTTCTCTTTTTGTTGTATGTCAAAGGGGGAGAAGGGTTATTTAAGTTAGAATTCATATTGAAATATGTTTATATGTATGTGTTAAAGACCTAACTTAAATGATTGCCAAACATCAAAAAGGGGGAGATTGTTGGTGCAACAATGCCCCAAGCATTTATATATTTTGATGTTTGGATAATCATCTAAGTTAGGCAATATTTTGTGATCTAATTGTAAATATGTTTAAGTGACAGGAAAATCCAAGTATGAAGACTTGGTAAAAGACAAGTCCAAGTGTGATCTTGGCAAAGAGAAGTCAAAGGAAAGGTCTTGGTCTTGGCAGCGTAAGTCCAAGCAAGTAAAGTCCAAGCATCCTTGGAAAAGAAAGACCAAAGGAAAGTCTTGGCATAAGTCCAAGCACTTAGTCTGGCGTAAAGTCCAAGCGTACTTTGGCAAAGAAGAAAACCAAAGCATGAAAGGAAGGAAGCTTTTGAAGGCAAGCGCATGGATGGAGTCGTGGACTCAAAGAAATCCTGGAGGCGCAAGGCTGATGGAGAAGCTAGAAGGTTAAGTCTAGGCTTAGGTTATGTTTTCAAGTATGAATTAGTCATACTTGGGGTGTGCCAGTCGACTGGAACATGGTGTCGGTCGGCCGAATCGCCCTTAAAATGCGATTAGAGGTTGGAAGAATGTAGCGATCGGGAGTTATCCATCAAGATGAGTTGACTCGCACTGATCGCAACATACAAGCCGGCATGATCGCCATTATTGGCGATCGCCACAACAGAATGGCCCGTAGCCGATTGGCGCTAGGCTGGCAGATATCATTGGAATCGCTGGCGGCCGATCGATAGTCTTCTGCGATGACGACGGCAAATCCCGCGAATCCGGCTGTTCAGAAGCCATTAGAATCGGCGACAGTCGACTGATGTAAGTCATCAGTCGACTGATGGACCTCCAACGGGAAAAAGAGGCTCTTTCCTATAAAAAGAGCCCAAGGGGAGCAAGAAGGTGCTAATGCTTATATTCTGATCATTCTTCTAAGCTCCCACAAGTTTTCCAAGCTTTCTAAGTGTATTAATCTCCCTCCTCCTCTAAAATCTTCATTGTCATCTTTTGTAAGAAGAGGAGGTCTTTGTAAAGAGAAAGTTTCTTAGTGGAATTTCTTGGGTTGATCCACCTTAAGGATCGCCGTGGAGTAGGAGCGTTATCTCCGAACCACGTAAAGGCCTTGTTAGCATTGTTTTTGTGTTTTTACATATATTATTTGTTCTTGCTTCCGCTAATCATTTTCGTAGAAACCGAAAAGCGCTATTCACCCCCCCTCTAGCTTCCAAACGATCACTAACAAGGTCATTGGGTATTAGATACTACGGTGATTGACACTAGTGCTAGTGGGAGATTGTTAGTGAAAGCCCTAGAGCCAATCATGTGATGATTGTTGTATAGACTTTATTGTATCGCATTCCTATTTATAAAGACATGGTTATTATATTTACTTGTATTGGTGCCAAATAACTAAGTATAATAACGTTCTTGAGTAGAAGGTTCTTATCTATATCAATCGATTGGTTGAATCGATAATGAGATGATATAGAGAACACTACTCTTAATCATTCCTAGTCAAGTATTAATATTCAGGGACAATGTTAATGCGTAGAGACTAGCATGTAGGTCAATACGATGACTTGATCTCATAAGTCATGGATATGAGATATCAAGTTGACACATGGGTATGCATTGGAGAATGTATACTGAATGACCCACCATGAGAAAATATCATGGATCGTTATATGAGTGTCATATAATTTCTCATGTGACTATTAGTATGACTATTAGTTCTTAGACCTGAAGTCACCATGGTTTCCTACATAAGGAGTTGCATACTTTGGCTTCGTCAAACGTCACCCGTAAATGGGTGGACTATAAAGGCGATTACTGGGTATGTAACAAATTATGCGGAGGGATATGAGTGATGTAGATGAGATCTATCCCTCCTATATGACGGGAGTGACATCGTTATTCTTGATAGAGTGAGACCACGAAGTGCATGGCCATGCCCAAATGAGTTAATATGAGATATTAAGCTCATTTGATTAGAGTGAGTCTACTTGGAGTTCAAGATATAGATTGTACTGAGGATGACACGGTCTATGCCTCAATTGGTCAATCTAGATATCAAGGATAGAGAGACATTGTCACATATTGTGAGAGTCACAATTAGTAGTCACAAAGGTGATGTTGGATCTCAACATTCTTGCAACTTGGGTAGCAATGATGTGTTGCTAGATACCGCTCATTGCTTATGTTCCTAAATCGGTTTAGGAGCATTGCCAACGTTACAAGAACCTATAGGGTTACACACAAAGGGAAATTAGATGGAGATTAGGTTCATATGATGAACCATGAGGATTAGGTTCATGGGATGAACCAAATTGGATTAAGAGTAATCCAAATTAAACTAATTGAGTTAGACTCAATTTGATTCAAGTGTTGAATGAGTCTAATTTAGATTTGATTCAATGAGTCAATTTAAATTAATGAATAGAGATTCATTAAATCAAATTTACTTGAATCAAGTGGTTAGATTTGATCAACCATAGGAGATAAGAGGTCAAGTTTGACTTGACTTGAGAGGGAAGATGAATGGTCAATTTTGACTTGACCAATTGCCATGTCATGGTGACTTGGCATGGGGGCCAGCCAATGATGATGTTCCACATCATCATGGACTCATCATGGGGTGCCACCTCATGAGGGAGACCAAGAGCCATTGACTCTTGGAGTTACATGCATGCATGTAACCCCCCAAAACAAAGTGGCCGACCACTTTTATTCATTGTGTGAAGTTATTGGAAAAAAGATCATCTTCTTCTTCCATGCTCTCCTTCTTGCTTTCTCCCATTCCTCATCTTGCCGAGACTACCAAGGAGTGCTAGCACACTCTAGGTTGTTTTTCTCCACCATTTGTCCGTGTGGATACCAATAGAGGAGTGTACACTTGACACTCTTGAGTTCCGAAAAGCCATTTGGAGGAGCGGGATAAGCGAAGGGCGTCGCATCGAGGGTAACACTCTCATCATGTAGATCTAAGGTAGATCTAGGTTTCCATAACACATGCATGAATTTATTTTTGTTATACTTCGCATGGATCTGTGGCCGGGCTTCCGAGGTTTCCGCAATGCAAAAAGCGGTTTTTGCGGCTCGGAAAGTTCAACACAGCGTGCTTGATCCCTTTTGCCTTGACTTCACCCTATGAGGAGCTGGAAGAAGACTCACCCCATGTTGTTCTCAATGCCTTCTTCTTCCTAGGCTTGTCCTCTTTCTTTGTAAGGTCACTGTTGGGGGATCGAAACGACCGGCTAGAGGGGGGTGAATAGCCCTCGTTCGTTGGATGTCGTATTTTGCTCGTCTACAAAACGTTAGCGCAAGAGGAATATGCAAATATAAATAAAGAAAAAGCAAAAGATAAACAAACAATACAAACACCGAGATGTAACGTGGTTCACGGCTACACCGCTAATCCACGATCCAATTCGTCCACGGTGAATCACTCCGTCAAAGCCAATCACTATTGGTCTCTCCTTTGCACCAAGCTAGGTGGTGGTAACCTTTACAATCAAGATCACTCTTCTTAAAATAAGATTGAAGTAAAAGCAAGTAAGAAGAGTAGGGAATCGTGTATGACACTTTGGGAGAAGTTTAGAGCTCAAGCATTAGCCTCCCAAAGCCCCATCCTCTTCCTTTTTATAGAGGAAGAGGGTTTCTTCCCGTTGACACAGGAGCAGTCGACTGATGCCTTCGATCAGTCGACTGGTCCTGTAGCCGTTGCCCAATAACGACCGCTTTCCATGTTGGATTTCATCCAACGGTACTGGCATCAGTCGATTGATATTACCATCAGTCGACTGGTGCTCAATCAGTCGAGTCCTCAACGAGGTCGACTCCATTCTCGCGCCCGGTATGCGGTGCACCGATCGCTTCCATGAGCAATGACCGATCGATCAAGCTCATCGATCCGACGGCCGTTCAGATAGTCCTACCGATCAACTTGATCCACCACATTAGACCGGTCCGATCGAACCATCGACTCGGAAGCGATGATCGCCATTCCATGGCAGTCGACTGGTGTCGGGAAATCCCATCCGACACTTAGCCAAATGGCCAAGTTTCACCTAAGAGCTACCCCTTCCCGGGTTACATTCGCTCACTCTCATCCCTTGGAGTCCCTCGCCTTCGAAGTTCTCTTCGTTCTCGGCCACGTCCCTCGGCAGCATCAGGCGCACGACTTTGCAATGCTCCTTCGCGTCTCTTACCTCGAAGTCTACTTCCTCCGGCTTCACTCTAAGCTTCTCGTCCGGCGGTCCCTTGGATGCTCCAAGCGCACGGCTTCCGCAAAGCAATCCTTCACCGACTCAAGGACCGAGTCATGAGATGTGAAACTCGCCACGGCTCCATGTGCGAATTACTAAGTCCTGCACGACTTCAACGCACATATCAAATCAACATAACAAACTAACTTAAACCCTTTGCCACACACATCAAAACCTAATCATGGCAAGAGATTGCCCTAACAATCTCCCCCTTTTTGATGTGTGGCAATCCGTTTAAGTTAGGTAAAAATATTTGATAAAAATTTCTAAGGTAAGAAAGCATGTAAACATAAACATGATATAACAACATGCAACTCCCCCTTAATCCATGAAATTCTCTCTCCCCCTATCATAATTTACTTAAACATAATCATTTCTCCCCCTTTGACACCATCAAAAAGATTAACAATAAGTTATAAACTCATGACATCAAGTATAATAGAAGGAAAATACCAAAAATTAGTCTAAAACCTGAATTTGGCCTTAACTAGTCTGATTTTCAGGCCACCAGTCGATTGGTTCAGACTACCAGTCGACTGGCACGCGAATTTCAGAACTTTCTGATTTTCGGACCGAATTTCAGAAATGCATTAAAAATTTCAGAAAATTCAAAAAATCATGAAATTTGGGGAACATATTTCTTGTAAGTATATCTATCAATGAAAAATCATTATATTTTCTGACATTTGCCAAAAATCCAAAAGCTTTAAAAACTACTAGGTTTTTGATCATGGTAGTATCCATTTTAACACCTAGTTTCAGTTTGAATTGTTTCAAAACATGAATACACATATTTTAAGGTAAGAAATTGTTTTGAAAACATATGAAATATCCAACCATGATCTTTGGGCAAAATGTCTATGAATTAAACATAAGCCTTCCCCATGATTGGTCTATTATTGCTATTTTGATACTTTAAATGACCATCTAAATGCCATAGGCATTAGTGGATATTTGTATCATCTTAACATCCCACTCATGCTAAGTTTTCAATCATGGTAGCCTATAATGAGTGTGAGATGTATCCTAGAGGTATTTGTATATACTTAACCATTATATTCATGCAATTCTATCAAGGTTAAGTATCATCCTAGCAAACCTCATGATCATAAAGACATATATGACTTAATTTCACATTATGATCATGAAACAAATGTATTCATTGAATTGTTATCATGAATTAGGTATAATATGATGATAATAAGCAAAATATCACCTAAGGCATGATTTAAACCCTATTTCTCATGATGATGTGCCAAATATCAAAATCATAAATCATGATTGCAAACATACATAGCAATTACATTGATTATCATGATTTAAGCATTATTAACTATTTATAGGCACGTTATCATCACCTAACACTATTTCAAAATGTTGTCCCGCTATCCTAAGTCAACCAAAATATGATATAGGTCAATTGCATATGGTTGACTACCTTAGGATTTTCCTAACCCTTAAGAATGGATTTTGGAACCCAAAATAAGTTCTTGCCTATGGGGTTCACTAGATACTCCTTAGGAATCCATTTCCTAGCTATTACTTTATTCTTATCTTGTCCCCTAGCAATTAGGCATTTGTAGGCCTTTTCATTTTTCTTTTCTTTATAACCTAGGCCCTTTTTGTTGAAGCTAGCTCTTTGGCTCCCTATGATCATGTTCAAGGTGTTGGAGCCTATAGTGAATTTTCTAGGGCTTTTGTCAAATAATCTATCTTTTCCCTTAAAGCCCTATTTTCTTTTATACACGCATCATTAACATCAAAAGACATATAGTTATCATGTGAGCATGCATCATTTAAGCTAGAAGAAATATTATCATCATTTAAGCATTCTTTTTCTAGTTTATTTTCTAAGTCCTTAATTTGATCTAACATGCTCTTATTCTTCTTCTTAGCTCTAAATAAATCCCTAGTTAAGCTAGAAACTATGGAAACTATTTTCTTAGGAGAGACATTCGTTACCATAGTTTCCATGTCTTCTTCTTCTGATGAGGAGGATGAGGAAGCTCCCCCTTCACTTGAGCTCTCTCCACTTGAGCTTGATCCTTCATTTTCGGAGGAGGAGCAATCCAAGTCGTCGAAGGCCATCAATGCAAGGTTGGAATAGACTTGTTCCTCTTCTTCGGATGAGGATGAGGAGGAAAGATCATCCCATGTCTTGGCTTTGAATGCTTTTGAACCTTCATTCACCCAAAGGGATGTGAGCTTCCTCCCAAAGCTCTTTTCATGGAGTTGAAAGGCCCGACTTTGGAAAGTTGCTCGATACCATCAAGTGTAATAATGCTTTTAGCAATACGTAACTGAACGAAGCACAAATTGTAGCATATGACCTTCCCCCTTGGTCTTCTATTCCTATCATTAGACTTATTAAATCTAAAACCTTTTAATGCACGCCTTAACCTCCTTACCATATACGCTTCTTCCGTGCTATCCATGGAGGAGGAGGAGGAGGCTTCATCATCATCGGAGGAGGGGATCTCCATCTTCTTCTTCCCCTTGTTGGCCAATAATGCTACTCCTCTTGAAGGTTGGATTCTTGGCTCTTCTTGTATTCCTTCAAGCCTAGATTCATGTAATTCCATAGTGGAGAAAAATTCATCTAGAGTACTTACCTCTAGATTCTTTGAAATATAAAATGAGTCCACCATTGAACTCCACTTGGATGATTGGGGAAAAGAATCTATGACTTTCATTATCATATCCCGGTTGGAGAGATTTTCACCTACACTTGTTAGCCCAATTAAAATCTCTTTAAACCTAGAATGCAATGAAGTTACCTTTTCTCCCTTTTCTAATTTTATGTTGGATAATTGGGAGCGGAGGAGATCTCTCCTTGCAAGTTTAGCCTCCGAAGTGCCTTCATGAAGCTCTACTAGCTTCTCCCACATCTCCTTGGCACTTAGGCAATCTCCAATTCTATTTATTTCTTGTTGAGGAAGCACATTGTATAGATGGTGCTTGGCTTTTGAGTTTGCAAGGTGCTCCTCTCTTTGCCTCTTGGTCCACCTTGACTTCTCTATTGGCTTCCCCTCTTCATCCCTAGGCAAAACAAAACCGAATTACATTGTAATCATAATATCAAAATCTGTTTCAAATAATACCTCCATTCGCTTCTTCCACCAAGCGAATTCCCCTTCGAACTTCGGTGGATGAATGTTTGAGCGGCGGTTAGTCCTTGAAGAGCGACCTTAGCTCTGATACCACTTGTTGGGGGATTGAAACGGCCGACTAGAGGGGGGTGAATAGCCCTCGTTCGTTGGATGTCGTATTTTGCTCGTCTACAAAATGTTAGCGCAAGCGGAATATGCAAATATAAATAAAGACAAAGAAAAAGATAAACAAACAATACAAACAACGAGATGTAACGTGGTTCACGGCTACGCCGCTAATCCACGGTCCGATTCGTCCACGGTGAATCACTCCGTCAAAGCCAATCACTATTGGTCTCTCCTTTGCACCAAGCTAGGTGGAGGTAACCTTTACAATCAAGATCACTCTTCTTACAATAAGATTGAAGTAAAAGCAAGTAAGAAGAGTAGGGAATCATGTATGACACTTTGGGAGAAGTTTAGAGCTCAAGCATTAGCCTCCCAAAGCCCCATCCTCTTCCTTTTTATAGAGGAAGAGGGTTTCTTCCCATTGACACAGGAGCAGTCGACTGATGCCCTCGATCAGTCGACTGGTCCTGTAGCCGTTTCCCAATAACGACCGCTTTCCACATTGGATTTCATCCAACGGTACTGGTATCAGTCGATTGATATTACCATCAGTCGACTGGTGCTCGATCAGTCGAGTCCTCAATGAGGTCGACTCCGTAGCACTGCGTGCACGTGCCATCGATCATTGCTCCCCATGAGCCGATCGATCAACTCATCGATCGGCCGACCGTTGCCGGATCGATCAACGCAATCGACCACATTAGACCGGTCGATCGAACCATCGACTCGAAGCGATCCGCCATTCCATGGCAATGACCGGGGCGTGTCGAAATCCCATCCGACACTTAGCCAAATGGCCAAGTTTCACCTAAGAGCTACCCCTTCCCGGGTTACATTCGCTCACTCTCATCCCTCGGAGTCCCTCGCCTTCGAAGTTCTCTTCGTTCTCGGCCACGTCCCTCGGCAGCATCAGGCGTACGGCTCTGCAATGCTCCTTCGCGTCTCTTGCCTCGAAGTCTACTTCCTCCGGCTTCACTCCAAGCTTCTCGTCCGGCGGTCCCTCGGATGCTTCAAGTGCACGGCTTCCACAAAGCAATCCTTCACCGACTCAAGGAACGAATCATGAGATGTGAAACTCGCCACGACTCCATGTGCGAATTACTAAGTCCTGCACGACTTCAACGCACATATCAAATCAACATAACAAACTAACTTAAACCCTTTGCCACACACATCAAAACCTAATCATGATAAGAGATTACCCTAACAGTCACGACACTCACTTTTAATATGCCCCTTCCTATTACATTCAAAACAAACGACATTAGATTTTCCTCTGTATTTATGTGATGTCTTACCCTTCTTCTTGTCTGTGAAAATTTTCTTCACATCCTTCTTGTTGTATTTTCTACTTCTCCTCATCATCCTCCTCACGAAATTAGCTATCTCACTGGATGAGGATTCATCATCGCTATCGCTGCTTGTCTCGGATGAGGATGAAGATGACTCCCTCTTCTTCTCCTTTTTCCTGTTCTCCTTGTTCTTGTCCTCCTTGTATTGCTCACCTACAACAAACGCAATACCCTTCTCTTTTGGACCCTTATTAGCTTGCTCATGCAGTTCCATTTCACAAAATAGTTCATCTAATTTTACTGTAGATAAATCCCTTGATACTTTGTAAGCATCTACCATAGATGACCACAAAACATTTCGAGGAAAGGATTTCAGAACATACCTGATCGAGTCTCGATTTTCTAAATCTTCTCCAACCGAATGCAACCCATTGAGCAGCTCCTTGAACCTGTCGTGCAGTTCACCAACAGTCTCGCCGTCCCTCATAGCGGAATTCTACATCTGGTTCATGTAGAGGTCTCATTTCGCTATTCTTGAGTCCCTTGTTCCTTCATTGAGTTCTATCAGTTTGTTCCAGAGCTCTCGTGTGCTGCTGAACGGACCAATTTTGTTGAGCTGGTCCTTTGCCAAGCCACATTACAGAGTTACGGTGGCCTTGGCATTTGCTTGCGCCTTGCGTCTTTGTTCTGCAGTCCACTATGCAGATTCGAGTACTTTACCTTCTGAGTCCATTGGTGGTGTGAAGCCTTCAGTCATGGAGAACCACATATCTATCTCAGTCATGAGATAGTACTCCATTCGGCTTCACCAGTATTGAAAATTGGTTCCATTGAAGAAGGGAGGTTTGTTTGTGCTGTAGCCTTCCTGCATCGCCATTCGAGCTTGCTCTTGCGGTTGTGAATCCGGAGAAGAGCACCAGGCCCTGATACCACTTGTAGGACCATTGGCGTCGCTAGAAGGGGGGATGAATAGCGATCGTCTCTTTGATTCGTCGTGCTTGTCTACAATTGTTAGTACGCAGCGGAAACACAAACACAAGTACAAATATGAATACCAATCACACAACAAGCACAACACGAGGATCTTACGTGGTTTGAAACTCTAGTTCCTACTCCACGGTCGAGCCCTAGTCGACTCTAGTGATGAACACCACCACTATAATACTTATCCTTCTCGGTGATACACCGAAGGTGGAGAAACCTCTTATCATAGGTTTACAATGATTACATAAGAACTTACAACTGGAAGAGATTGAGAAGAGAAAGATTACAGCGTATGCAGTTTAAGAATAGAGCTTCTTCTCTTCAAAACCTTTGATTGCCTTTGAGGATGATTAAAACTTGGAGGATCAAAGAACCTTCGCTAGAGAATTGGCTTCAAAGGTTGTCATGAGCAGTAGTAATTGATTGTATTAAAAAACAGCTGTATAAACCTTTTAAATCGAGCCCGATTAGGGCTTTTTCAGCCCGCGCAGTCGAGTCGCCTCGACTGAAGCTTTAACTCGCATTTAATGAAGGTTCCAACGATAAGTTTTCCACCATAATTTGAATTATTCGTCCGTTGTAATATAGGTCCAGTCGAGGCGATGGTTCATCGCCTTGACTGTTAGGCTTTAGTCGAGCCTTCAATCGAGCCTCCCTCGCTTCTGTTTTAACCGAATAGAGCACCAATCGAGGCAGCGCCTCGACTGCTTATGAGTTTCAGCTTAAGTAAAGCTACTCCAGTCGAGCTTGCAGTCGACAGTGCCTTGCCTCTGTTCAGTTGAACCAAGCATCAGACGAGGCGCCACCTCGACTGATATGAGTTTGCTCAGAACATGCAGCTCATCCAAGGTAGCTGTTTTCAGTCGAGGCGCCGCCTCAACTACTACCTTGACCCTTGACTGTTTCAACTCGTCTAGAGCTGAAACCACGCCTAAGAAGAGATCTACCCTGTACCCTTTACCTGATGCCTGTGAACCACTGTTCATAGGTCTTTCGTGCCAAGAATCGCTTCCGGGACATCGTGCCAAGACTCCTCGTCTGGGTCTTCATGCCAGGACTCCTCGTCTGGATCTTCATGCCAGGACTCCTCGTCTAGGTCTTCACTTGCCAGGACTCCTTGTCTAGGTCTTCACTTGCCAGGACTCCTCGTCCGGGTCTTCACTACCTTGCATCCAATCCTTGGCCTACAAGGAAGTTCTTGAAAATACATCTCAAACAATCGCATGAGATAACACATAATTATCACCTTGACTTAAACCCTTGTTAAACACCAAAACATCATTTAGGCCTGATTGCACCAACAAAGATGACTTGAATACCTCAAGTCTAAGGAAGCTCGCACTCAAGCTGCAATGAGATCTTCAACAACATATATAACCATATGAAGTCTCATAGCAAGTCACTCCAATGAACTAGTTATCATAACTAGCATCCACATGTTCACTCTCAGCATCCCTATGCTTCCATTCAGTGAGTATCGAATGCTTGGATAAATCAAGGAGCATAACATGTGTTAGTCTCACAGAATTGATGATGTCCAATCTCATCAATTCATCAACTAGGGATAGTTTCAATACTTGCATATTTACACATGATGAGATACCCACTAATTGTGATATAAACACAATTTCTCTTATACTATGCATCGTATTGTGGACTTCAGTACATGAGTTTAAGATTCAATCAAATACATAGATAATGTATACTCAAATAGTGAATTTTATTAATAACTTCTAAGGCGATTGCCTTAGAACACCTCTCAATTACATTAAACTCCCACTTGGCCTACAACCAATTGCCTTGATATCTAATACCATAGGTTTCTATATGCCTCTCAAACTTTTCTTAGGGAAGAGGCTTTGTCAAGGGATCTACTAGATTCCTATTAGTGGAAACTTTCTCTATTTGTACATCTCTTCTACCAATGATCTCTCTGATTAGATGGTAATGGCGTAGTACGTACTTGGATCACTGATGAGACCGTGGTTCCTTCACCTGTGCAATGACACCATTATTGTCACAGTAAATCGGTAATGCTTCAACAATGCTCGAAATTACTTCAAGTTCAGTAATGAACTTCTTGATCCAGACTGCCTCTCTTGTTGCTTCAGAAACTGCAATGTACTCTGCCTCCGTAGTAGAATCAGCAACGGTGTCTTGCTTGGAACTCTTCCAACTCACTGAACCTCCATTCAAGATAAATATGTATCTAGACTGAGATTTAGAATCATCCTTATCTGTCTGGAAGCTGGCATCAGTATACCCGCTTACTACCATATCACCTCCTCCATATACCAAGAACAAATCCTTAGTCCTTCTCAAATACTTAAGGATTGTCTTGACAACCACCCAATGGTCCATACCAAGATCCGATTGATATCTACTCGTAATGCTCAAATCGTATAATACATCGGGCCTCGTACATAACATAGTATACATGATTGATCCTATAATTGACACATATGGGATATGACTCATGCAAATCCTCTCGTCATCAGTGCATGGGCACATAGACTTCAAAAGGTGAATCTCATGCCTCATGGGAATAAAACCTTTCAAGGATTCTTCCATGCTAAACCGTTTTAGCACTTTGTCTATGTATGTAGTGTTAGTAATATATGAGAGGTGTCCTAAGGTAATCGCCTTATGGTTGTACCATTTATTTGATAAATGAAGATTCACTATTTGAGTATACATATTTTTATGTATTTGATTGGATCTTAAACTCATTTACTGAATGTCTGCAATACGATTCATAGTATGAGAGAATTTGTGATTGGATCATAACTAGTGAGTATCTCTACATGTGTAATTGTGATGTATTGGATGTTAGTGAAAGCCCTAGAGCCAATCATGTGATGATTGTTGTATGAACTTTGTTGTATCATATTCCTATTTATAAAGGCATGGTTATTATATTTACTTATATTGGTACCAAATAACTAAGTATAATAACATCCTTGAGTAGAAGGTTCTTATCTATATCAATCGATTGGTTGAATCGATGATGAGATGATATAGAGAATACTACTCTTAATCATTCCTAGTCAAGTATTAACATTCAGGGACAATGTTAATGCAAAGAGACTAGCATGTAGGTCAACTCGATGACTTGATCTCACAAGTCATGGATATGTGATATCAAGTTGACACATGGATATGCATTAGAGAATGTATACTGAACGACCCGCCATGAGAAAGTATCATGGATCGTTATATGAGTATCATATACTTTCTCATGTGACTATTAGTCCTTGGACCTAAAGTCACCATGGTTTCCTACATAAGGAGTTGCATACTTTGCTTCGTCAAACGTCACCCGTAAATGGGTGGACTATAAAGGCGATTACTGGGTATGTAACAAATTTTGCGGAGGGATGTGAGTGATGTAGATGGGATCTATCCCTCCTATATGACGGGAGTGACATCGTTATTCTTGATAGAGTGACACCACTAAGTGCATGGCCATGCCCAAATGAGTCAATATGAGATATTGAGCTCAATTGATTAGAGTGAGTCTACTTGGAGTTTAAGATATAGATTGTACCGAAGATGACACGGTCTATGCCTTAATTGGTCAATCTAGATGTCAAGGATAGAGGGACATTGTCACATATTGTGAGAGTCATAATTAGTAGTCACAAAGGTGTTGTTGGATCTCAACATTCTTGTAACTTGGGTAGCAATGATGTGTTGCTAGATACCGCTCATTGCTTATGTTCCTAAATCGGTTTAGGAGCATTGCCAATGTTACAAGAACCTATAGGGTCACACACAAAGGACAATTAGATGGAGATTAGGTTCATATGTTGAACCATGAGGATTAGGTTCATGGGATGAACCAAATTGGATTAAGGGTAATCCAAATTAGACTAATTGAGTTAGACTCAATTTGATTCAAGTGTTGAATGAGTCTAATTTAGATTTGATTCATTGAGTCAATTTAAAATAATGAATAAAGATTCATTAAATCAAATTGACTTGAATCAAATGGTTGGATTTGATTAACCATGGGAGATAAGAGGTCAAGTTTGACTTGACTTGTGAGGGAAGATGAATGGTCAATTTTGACTTGACCAATTGCCATGTCATGGTGACTTGGCATGGGGGCCGGCCAATGATGATGTTCCACATCATCATGGACTCATCATGGGGTGCCACCTCATGAGGGAGACCAAGAGCCATTCGCTCTTGAAGTTACATGCATGCATGTAACCCCCCAAATAGTGGCCGACCACTTTAGTGGTGATGAGTGTGAAGTTAATTAGAGTGTAACTTCATCATCTTCTTCCTTGGCTCTTCCCTCAAGCTCTCTCTTCCTCATCTTGCCATGAGCTTCCAAAGGGTCCTAGCACACTCTATGTTGCTTTTCTCCACCTATTGCTTGTGTGGATAGCAATAGAGGAGTGTAAACTTGACACTCTCAAGTTCCGGCAAGCCGTTTGGAGGAACGGGATAAGCGAAGGGCGTCGCATCAAGGGTAAAACTCTTAACATGTAGATCTAGAGTAAATCTAGGTTTTCTAAACACGTACATGTAATTTTGTTTATCTTCGCACAGATCCGTGGCCGACATCCGAGGTTTCTACAACGCAAAAAGTAGTTTTTGTGGCTCGGATAGTCCAACATTGGAATTATCCCTAGTAGATGAATTGATGGATTCGGACGCCATCGATTCTGTTGAGACTTGCACGAGGTGTTTATCCAAGTAGTTGTTCCTCACTGGCTGGAGACAATGGGATGTCTGGAGTTAATCATGGATGCTAGTTATGATAACTAGTTCATTGGAGTGACCAGCTGTAAGACTTCATATGGTTCTCTGCATATATGGATATGTCAATGAAGTTCTTATAGCAGCTTAAGTGCGATGTTTTTTCGACTTGCGGTATTCAAGTCATCTTGGTCATGAAGACTTATGCTTTGACATCTTAAGCAAGCATCTCCGAGGAGATGTGGACCCGGGATGATTGGGTATAAGTCGAAGTAGCCGAAGGTGTTTGAATAGCCTACAGAGGATTCACCGCTCCTTACGAGGAGATGTATACCCTATGGCCTCTCGTCGGATTGTTATTAAAGTCTTTGGCCAAAGCATTACATGTTTAGAGTATGGTACTCTTGGATACATGTGCAGTAACTAGAATCCAGAGGACGAGGAAGTAATACTTGGGCTATGTATGACGTAGTCAACCTAGTGGGGACTGACACAATAGACCATATCCTGAATCAAGTGGGTATAATATGAGTGAAAGGAATGAGGCATGATTCATTGTAGCTGCTGAAGGGTTTTAGAAAAGGTTCTAGGATCAACCGTTAATTTTTCGATTAATTGGGTATCATGATGTACTACTAGGTGCCACTCATGATCGTTCTATAATTAATGGTTAATTATAGACGGCCAACATAAACTGGGAATCTATTTGGTTACACACACAACGAATGTAATCCAAAGGATTTAAAACGAGTTTGAGAATAGGATTCTCAGATTGAGAGAGACTAGGTTCGGTTGGACCAAACAAAGAGCGAGTATGAAATGGTTTCAGTCGCATCAGAAGCATGGATGGGCTGTGTCTTTTGAAGACATGATGCATGAACCAAATCGGTTTGGTTTTAATCCAATGGTGGAAAATAAACCAAAGTGGTTTGGTTTGTTTTAAACGAATGAACCAAAGTTGGTTCGGTTCGTTTTAACTTAAAATAGACCAACGCGGTTTGGTTTATTTTAACTTAAGTTATTGGAGTGGGTTAATGAATCTTGGTTATGAACTAATAACCGTTAGGAGAATTTGTTCTCTATAAAAACAGGGCTTAAGGGTTTTGTGAAACCCTAATCTATTCTTGCCTCCCAACCCCTCTCTTCTCCTCCTCCTTGCTCTTGCCGCCCAAGCCAAGGAGCCGCCCAAAGGAGCTGCCGCCGCCCCTTGCTGCTGCCGCACCTCTTTGCCGCCGGCGTCCCTTGGGCCTTCCTCAGTCGCCAGCCAACCACCCTTGGCCGCCGGCGACCAAGGAGCAACTGACCAAACTTTGGCCGATCACTTCTTCCTCCACAACAAGCTGTCCAGTTTTGGACAGCTTGTTCTCCTTTGCGTGGAGAAGTCATTTGGTCGGTGTTTTGTTCTTCGACAGCGGTCTACTTGTCGGGGATTGGATCTCTGGCAATCCTCATATGTGGAGGGTTAAGTTTTCATCAAACGGTTGACGAAAACCGCTTCCGACAAGCGAGTTTGCGAAACTCATTTTTGGGATCTGAATTTATTTCAGATTATGATCGTCTCTCAGATCACATCGTCTTCGACTCGAGTGACTTTTGCGAAGATGAGGCTCATGGCTTTGTGAAGCTATCCCGACGATACTCGGCGTGGATACAGATAGAGGCGATTCTAGCAAGAGTCGCTACGGTTGATGTCATTCCCGCTACACGTGATCCGTCAGGTATACCTAGTATAAGTTTCCTTTTATTGCAAAATTTTAAATAATGATTATATTTACACATGTTGTATCTTGCATGCGTGTGATGTGTGTATTATAATAAATTAGATTTATTACTTTTATTGCTTCCGCTGTATGCATGTTTACAAAACGTGTTCGAACACACACTCGTCGCGGTGTCGGGGAAACCCAATAGTGGTATCAGAGCCACGCTGTGTTCTGACATAATCGTAAAATTATTTTGCGATAGTCATAATTGTATTTATGGAAATTTTCTACTTTTGGAAAGTTTAAAAGTATTTATGAAAATTTTCTACTTTTGGAAAGTAAAGAAGTATTTATAGAAATTTTCTACTTTTGAAAAATTTAGAAGTATTTATGGAAATTAATACTTTCCATAAATAAAATATGTGATTAGATTTGGAAATTTGTTTCCTAATTTAATGATAATTTGATTTTGAAAATCAAATCTCAAACATATTTTATTTCCATAAATAGTTACGACAAATAAGGAAATTCAAATTGGAAATTTCCTAATATGATTAGGAAATTACAATTTAGGAAATTTATTTCCTAAATTAAATTTGACTTTCTTTAATTAACACTTTCCATAAATAAAATATGTGATTATACATGGAAATTTATTTCCTAATTTTAATCATGATTTGATTTTGGAAATCAAATCTAAAATATATTTTATTTCCAAAATAGTTATGACAAATAAGGAAACTATTTGTACATGCCATAATTATATGCCATGTAATTGCATTAGATGCATATCATTATGACATGCGTGTCGTGACATGTAGATGTATGCCATATGTGCCATGCCATGTAGATAATAGTTATTTGCATGCAAAGAGGATGAGACATTAAATCTCTTACACAACATTAAAGCCTACATCTTCCATTAATATGGTTAAAACCAGAGTTCCATTTCTTGTTTGGGTTGTTGGACTCTCTCCAAGCCCGACTTAAACTTGAACATGTTCAAACCATTGGAATAGTTTTTATTTATTTATTTTTTATTAACCTGTGGTGTCGGGTTTGCGCCCACTAATCCACAGGGCCAACCGGCCCCGCCCCAAGGCCTTCAACTAGAGTCCCCACCGGTTGACAAGGGTAAATCAGGGTGACGGGTGGTCCATGGCATACGAGCTCATGGGCGCCTGATGGGCCGACCACGCTGGGATGGGGGGGCATCGAGCACCTCCACCCGCCCAGCGCGCGCTGCTAATGGGCGGAATCGACCCCAGGCATATCCAGAGGAGGCCTTCGCTCAGAACCACCACGCCGCGCCCCCGGTGGCCATTGGAATAGTTTATTACTAATATGGTAAGAGTCAGAGGTCAATCGTTAGTTTGGGTTGTTGGACTCTCTCCAAGTCTGGTTAATTGGTTGAATGCGCTCTAATCATATTAAAACTATTTCTCGATTATTGGGTTGGCTTTAACCTGGAGCATCAGCTTGTTGGACTCTCTCCAAGGTCGATGTGAAGGGAGGTGAAGTTGGGTGCTATGCATATGATGCGTACTTGTTAATGCGTTAACAACCCGATTTATGTGTGAACATTCAATTAGTTGATAGCACATTGTGATAGTTGCATATATGTGATATGCAATTGGTATACTTGATACCTACCATCGTAGTTAAGAATGACTTGTTGGACTCTCTCCAAGGTTGTTCTTATCTATGTTGGATATCAACACATTCGGAGATAAACCTACAATCTCCCGAATTAATTTTGAGGGTTTTTAAAATTTGAAAAATGAATGAGATTTTGTAAATGTATGTTGATGCATTTTAAAATCATTTTCTCATATATGTTTGATTTGTATTTCTAGGTTAATCGCTTGATCATGATGTCTTTGAATTCGCACTCTATTTTGAATTCGAATAAATTGACTGGGCCGAACTTCTTGGACTGACTTAGAAACTTGAGAATTGTTCTCAAGATGGAAAAGCTTGTGTATGTCCTCGAAGAGCCTCTTCCCGCCCGTCCGAAGGATGATGTAACTCCGGACTAATTGTTGGCCTATCAGAAACATGTGAGTGATTCTGAACTAGTGAGTTGCATCATGCTAGCCGCGATGGTACCCGAGTTACGGAAGAAGCATGAGCATATGGATGCTCATACCATAGTATTTCATCTTTATGAGTTGTTTGATAAGCAAGTGAGATCCGAAAGGTTCGAAGTCTTCAAGCTCCTCTTCACCTCTGAGATGTAAGAAGGTTCATCTGTGGTACTGCTCAACATGCTGAAGATTGTGGAGCCTTATGTGAAGCATGATTAGGGGACGGTGCTGTTAGTTGATTCCTAGAAGAAAGGTTCTAAGAGGAAGTCAAAGGAACAATAGAAGGGGAAGAAGAAAAGGCTAAAAAGGCAGAACCAGCTCAAAAGGGTACTTGCCATCATTGTGGCAAGGAGGGCCATTAGCGAAGAAACTGCAAAATTTATCTTGAGTCCGTGAAGAAGAATAAGGCATCAAATGCCCCATCTTCTTCAAATATCTTCGTTATTGATTGTCATTCTATTTCCTCAGAGACTTGGGTATTGGATATTGGGTGTGACTCACATATATGTAATGACATACATGGGCTAAGGAATAGAAAAAGACTCGTCAAGGGAGAGTTAAATTTACGTGTTGGGAATGGAGCAAAGGTTGTTGCACTCGCCGTCGGAACGTATTTGTTGAAACTCCCTACAAGACTTGTCTTAAAACTGGACAATTACTTTTATGTTCCTTTATTGATAAAGAACATCATTTCTATTTCTTTTTTAAATAGAAATGGGTACCATTTAACTTTTAGTAACAATTGTTGTTACATAACTTTGAATGACATTCTTTATGGGACTGAAACTTTAAACAATGATATTTATACATTGGACGTATCTAGTGACATTTTCAATATCGAACCGAATAACAAACGTGCTCGAAAAGATAATCAATTAGACTCCTACATGTGGCATTGTCGTCTTGGCCATGTGAGCAAGAAATGCATGTCCGAATTACACTGATATGGAATTCTTGAATTATTTGAATTAGATTCATATGATACATGCGAATCATGCTTAAAGGGCAATATGACTAAGTTACCTTTTACTAGAAAAGGTGAACCGGTGGGTGAGTTGCTTAGTCTAATACATACTGATGTATGCGGACCTTTGTCAACTCAAGCTCTAGGAGGCAATAGCTACTTCATTACCTTCACCGATGATCACTCACAGTTTGGGTATGTGTTCTTGATGAAACACAAGTCTGAAGCCTTTGAAAGGTTCAAAGAATTCAGAAATGAAGTTGAGAAACAACTTGGCAAGAGTATTAAAATACTTCGATCGGATCGAGGTGGTGAATACTTGAGTCAAGAGTTTCTAGATTATCTAAGGACAATGGTATATTGTCTCAATGGACTCCGCCGTATACACCACATCTTAATGGTGTATCTGAGAAGCAAAACCAGAATTTGTTGGACATGGTCAGGTCAATGATGAATCACGCGAATCATTCCAAGTCCTTTTGGGGCTATGCACTTCAGACAACTGTTTACTTGTTAAACAGAGTCCCGACCAAGGTAGTCTCTACTACTCTATATGAGATATGGGCTATTAAGAAACCTCATTTATCTTACTTGAAGATATAGGATTGTCTTGCTTATGTGAAGCGGACTGTATCAGACAAATTGGATACTAAGTCTGATAAATGTCTATTTATTGGATACCCTAAGGAAACTAGGGGTTACCAATTCTATCATCCTTTGAAACAAAAGGTATTTGTTTTAAGGAATATTATGTTTCTAGAGAAAGAGTTTCTCTTGCAAGAAAACAGTGGGAGTGTCATTGAACTTAAGGAGGTTCAAGAGACTCCAGTAGACATTGAGGAGATACCTGGTCAAGCACCTCGACTGATGACTCATAGTGATGAGACATTAGTTGAACCTATTGTGACACTACATCTTCGTAGATCTGGTAGGACATGTTAGGGCAATATCTTGCCATGATTAGGTTTTGATGTATGTGGCAAAGGGTTTAAGTTAGGTTGGTATTGTGATTTGATATGTGCGTTGGAGTCTTGCAGGGCTTAGTAATTCGCACATGGAGCCTTGGCGGGTTCACCACTCACAACCTCGTTCCTGAGTCAGAGAAGAAGCATTGCAGAGCCGTGCGCTTGATGCTGCCGAGGGACCGCCGGACAAGATGACTTGAAGCAAAGCCAAGGAAGCAGACTTCGGAGGCAAGAGACGTGAAGGGGCATTGCAGAGCCGTGCACCTGATGCTGCCGAGGGATGTGGCCGCGGACGAAGAGAGCTTTGGCGAGGGACTTCGAGTGAGATGAGAGGATGAGTGAAATGTAAGTAGCTCATTAGGTGAACTTGGCCGAATGGCTGAGTGTCGGAAACTTGACCGCAAGGGTTAAGGTTTTTCGGCCGTCTAATGTTAAGTTTGAGTTTCACGACACCGATCGGACCGCCATGGTGCAATCGATCTGGCTCGATTGAGTTCGGACCGTGTCCGACTCATGGGCATTTGGCATCGATCGACATCGATCGACCGCGCCAGGGAAGACGATGATCGATGGCACCGCGGCGGGCGCGAGAATGGAGTCGACCTCGTTGAGGACTCGACTGATTGACATCAGTCGACTGATGGGTGCCATCAGTCGACTGATGCCAATACCGTTGGATGGAATCCAATGTGGAAAGTGGCCGTTATTGGGCAACGGCTACAGGACCAGTCGACTAATCGAGGGCATCAGTCGACTGCTCCTGTGTCAACTGGAAGAAACCCTCTTCCTCTATAAAAAGGAAAGGGATGGGGCTTTGGGAGGCTAATGCTTATGCTCCAATTTGCTCCCAAAGTGCTCTAAGTGTTCTTCCACTCTTCTTACTTGCTTTATTTCCATTCTATTGTAAGAAGAGAGATTGTAAAGAGGTTACCTCCACCTAGCTTTGTGCAAAGGAGAGATCTAGTGGATAGATTGCAGAGTGATTCACCGTGGACGAATTGGACCGTGGATTAGCGGCGTAGCTGTGAACCACGTTACATCTCGGTGTTTGTATTGCTTGTTTATCTTTTGCTTTGTCTTTATTTATATTTGCATATTCCACTTGCGCTAATCTTTGTGTAGACGAGCAAAATCCGTAAACCAACGAACGAGGACTATTCACCCCCCTCTAGCCGGCCGTTCGATCCCCTACATGGATAGCATCCTCCTCCGATGACGAAGCATCCTCATCCTCCTCCATGGATAGCACGGAAGAAGCATATATGGTAAGGAGGGTAAGATGTGCTTTAAAAAGTTTTCGATTTAACAAATCAAATGATAGGAATAGAAGACCAAGGGGGAGAATCATTTGCTACAATTGCCAAGGAGAGGGACACATAAGGGATAATTGTCCCCTCCTAAACAAGAGCAAGGAAGATAGAAAGAAGAAAGAAGAAAAGAAGAAGAAAAAGGGGAGTAAAAAGAAGGAAGAGGAGAAGAAGGCCAAGGAAAAGGGAAAGGCCATGGCACTCAAAGCAAAGACATGGGATGACCTTGCTTCCTCATCCTCATCCGAAGAAGAAGAGCATGTCTACTCAAATTTAGCACTAATGGCTCTTCATGACTCGGATTGCTCCTCCTCCTTAAATGAAGAATCAAGCTCAAGTGGAGAGAGCTCAAGTGAAGGGGGAGCCTCCTCTACATCCTCATCCGAAGAAGAGGACTTGGTAAGTGAGGTAACGAATCTACCCCCTAAGCAAATTATGTCTATGATTTCTAGCCTCACTAAGGACTTATTTAGAGCTAAGAAGAAGAACAAAAGCATGCTAGATCAAATTAATGCATTAGAAAATAAGCTAGAAAATGCATGCTTAAATGAAAATGATAATATCTCTTCTAGGTTAAATGATGCATGCTCACACGATAATTATGTGCCATTAGATGTTAGTGATGAATGCATAGAAGAAAATAGGGCATTAAGGGAAAAGGTAGATTATTTAACAAAAGCCCTAGAAAAATTCACTATTGGCTCCAACACCTTGAACATGATCATAGGGAGCCAAAGGGCAAGCTTTAACAAAAAGGGCCTAGGATATAAAGAAAAGAAAAATGAAAAGGCCTATAAATGCCTAATTGCTATGGGACAAGATAAGAAGAAAGTAATAACTAGGAAATGGATCCCCAAGGAGTATCTAGTGAACCCAATAGGAAAGAACTTATTTTGGGTTCCAAAATCCATCCTTAAGGGTTAGGATAACCCTAGGGTAGTCAACCATATGCAATTGACCTATATCATATTTTGGTTGACTTAGGATGGCGGGACAACATTTTTGAATTAGTGTTGGGTGATGATAACGTGCCCATAAATAGTTAATAATGCTTAAATCATGATGATTAATTGCTATGTATGCTTGTAATCATGATTTATGATTTTGATATTTGGCACATAATCATGAGAAATAGGTGTAAATCATGCTTTAGGTGATACTTTGCTTATTATCATCATATTATACCTAATGCATGATTATTGTTTGGTGAACACATGTATTTCATGATCATAATGTGAAATTAAGTCATATATGTCTTTATGATCATGAGGATTGTTAGGTTGATACTTAACCTTGATAGAATTGCATGAATATAATGGTTAAGTACATACAAATACCCTCTAGGATACATCTCACACTCACCATAGGCTACCATGATTGAAAACTTAGCATGAGTGAGATGTTAGGATGATACAAATGTCCACTAATGCCTATGACATTTAGATGGTCATTTAAGGTATCAAAATAGCAATAATAGACCAATCATGGGGAAGACTTATGTTTAATTCATAGACATATTGCTCAAAGATCATGGTTGGATATTTCATATGTTTTCAAAACAATTTCTTAATCTAAAATCTATGTATTCATGTTTTGAAATAATTGGAACCAAAACTAGGTGTTAAACTTGATACTAGAATGGTCAAAAACCTAGTGGTTTTTAAACCTTTTGGATTTTTGGAAAAAACGTGAAAATATAATGATTTTTCATGAAAAATTATTTTTCACTGATAAAGAACCTTACAAGAAATATGTTCCCAAAATTTCATGATTTTTCGAATTTTCTGGAATTTTTAACGCATTTCTGAAATTCGATTCGAAAATTAGAATTTTCAAATGTGCCGATCATTGGTAGTCCGAACCGATCATTGGTGGCTCAAATCAGAACAGTAATGGCCGAATTCAGTTTTTAAACTAATTTTTGGTATTTTTCTTCTATTAGACTTGATGCCATGAGTTTATAACTTAGTGTTAATCTTTTTGATGGTGTCAAAGGGGGAGAATTGATTATGTTTAAGTAAATTATGATAGGCGGAGAAAATTGAAAATTTGTAGAGAGAGTTTCATGGATTAAGGGGGAGTTGCATGTTGCTATATCATGTTTATGTTTACATGCTTTCTTTCCTTAGAAATTTTTATAAAATGTTTTTACCTAACTTAAACGGATTGCCACACATCAAAAAGGGGGAGATTGTTAGGACAATCTCTTGCCATGATTAGGTTTTGATGTGTGTGGCAAAGGGTTTAAGTTAGGTTGGTATTGTGATTTGATATGTGCGTTGGAGTCTTGTAGGGCTTAGTAATTCGCACATGGAGCCTTGGCGGGTTCACCACTCACAACCTCGTGCCTGAGTCGGAGAAGGAGCATTGCAGAGCCGTGCGCTTGATGCTGCCGAGGGACCGCCGGACAAGATGACTTGAAGCGAAGCCAAGGAAGGCAGGAGGCAAGAGACATGAAGGATCTTTGCAGGGGCGTGGCCGCGGACGAAGAGAGCTTCGGCGAGAGACTTCGAGTGAGATGAGAGGATGAGTGAAATGTAAGTAGCTCATTAGGTGAACTTGGCCGAATGACTGAGTGTCGGAAACTTTACCGCAAGGGTTAAGGTTTATCCGACCGCCAGAAGCTCAAACTAATGTTAAGTTTGAGTCGATTGAGTTCGATGGTGTCCGACTCATGGGCATTGTTTGGGCAGCCGATCGCCATGGATCGGGCAATGAGCGCCAGCGATATCGGGCCGATCCGCTAAGGGAAGATACGATCGATGGCACCGCATGGACACAGAATGGAGTCGACCTCGTTGAGGACTTGACTGATTGACATCAGTCGACTGATGGGTGCCATCAGTCGACTGATGCCAATACCGTTGGATGGAATCCAATGTGGAAAGTGGCCGTTATTGGGCAACGGCTACAGGACCAGTCGACTGATCGAGGGCATCAGTCGACTGCTCCTGTGTCAACGGGAAGAAACCCTCTTCCTCTATAAAAAGGAAAGGGATGGGGCTTTGGGAGGCTAATGCTTATGCTCCAATTTGCTCCCAAAGTGCTCTAAGTGTTCTTCCACTCTTCTTACTTGCTTTATTTCCATTCTATTGTAAGAAGAGAGATTGTAAAGAGGTTACCTCCACCTAGCTTTGTGCAAAGGAGAGATCTAGTGGATAGATTGCAGAGTGATTCACCGTGGACGAATCGGACCGTGGATTAGCGGCGTAGCCGTGAACCACGTTACATCTCGGTGTTTGTATTGCTTGTTTATCTTTTGCTTTGTCTTTATTTATATTTGCATATTCCGCTTGCGCTAATCTTTGTGTAGACGAGCAAAATCTGTAAACCAACGAACGAGGGCCATTCACCCCCCTCTAGCCGGCCGTTCGATCCCCTACAGGACACACAACATTCCTGAGAGATATGAATTTCTCGTAAGTGAATCGAACGACGTGTTACTCATTAACGATGAGGAGCCTATCAATTATGAAGAAGTTCTGAAAAGTTCAAAAAGGGACAAATGACTTGAAGCCATGAAGTCGGAAATGGATTCCATGTATGAAAATCAAGTTTGAAACTTAGTAGACCCACCTGAAGGCATTAAGCCTATAGGGTGCAAGTGGGTTTTCAAGAAGAAAACCGACATGGATTGTAATGTGATTACCTTTAAGGCTAGATTAGTGGCGAAAGGCTATCATCAAAAACAAGGTGTTGATTATGACGAGACCTATTCATCGGTAGCTATGCTTAAATCCATTCGGATGCTCCTGGCCATAGCGGCTCATTATGATTATGAGGTAAAGCGGATGGATGTGAAAATGAATTTCTTTAACGAAAACCTACTCGAGGACATGTATATGATACAACCTGAGGGTTTCACATCAGTTGATAAAACCAAGGTAGGCAAACTTCGACGGTCCATTTATGGATTGAAGCAAGCATCCAGGAGCTAGAATATCCATTTTGATGAGACATTCAAAAGGTTTAATTTCTCACAAAATCTAGACGAACCCTGTGTGTACAAGAAGGTTAGTGGGAGAGCAGTCGTGTTCCTAGTGTTGTATGTCCATAACATATTACTTATAGGAAACGATAATCTATCTTATAGTCGGTTAAAATTTGGTTGTGCTAAACATTCTCCATGAAAGTCCTGGGAGAAGTGACCTACATCCTCGAGATCAAGATCTATAGGGATAGATCGAAACAGTTGCTTGGTCTTTCGCAGTCTACATATATAGACCGAGTGCTAAAGAGGTTTAGCATGTCGGAATCCAAGAAAGGTTTCCTTCCCATTAGGCATGGGATACACCTTTCGAAGTCTATGTGTCCATGCACAGAAGACGAGAGGATTTGCATGAGTAAGATTCCCTATGCATCCGTAAAAGGATCTATCATGTATGCTATGTTATGTACGAGGCCGGATGTATCGTATGCTCTGAGTGTCACGAGAAGATATCAGTCTAATCCAGGAATGGATCATTGGGCGGCTGTTAAGACAATCCTTAAGTACTTAAGAAGAACTAAGGATGTGTTCTTAATATATGGAGAAGGTGATATGGTAATACGCGGGCATACTGATGCCAGCTTTCAGATAGACAAGAATGATTCCACATCTCAGTCTAGTTACGTATTTACCTTGAATGGAGGCGCAATAAGTTGGAAAGGTTCCAAGCAAGACACCTTAGCAGATTCTGCCACTGAGGCAGAATATATTGCAGCATCGGAAGCAGCAAAGGAAGTGGTTTGGATCGATAAGTTCATCTCTAAACTTGATGTGGTCTCATCAACGATCCAAATATGTGTTTCTCCACTATCATTTAATCAGAGAGATCATAAGTAGGAAAGAAATACAAATCGAGATGATTCCCATTGAAAGGAACTTAGCGGACCCTTTAACTAAGGCCTTACCAAAAAGAAAGTTTGAGGGTCATGTTAGAGCTTATCGTATTGGATACCATGGCGATTGACATTAGGCCAAGTGAGAGTTTGTTAGTAATATATGAGAGGTGTTCTAAGGCAATTGCCTTATGGTTGTACCATTTATTTGATAAATAAAGATTCACCATTTGAGTATACATGTTTTCATGTATTTGATTGGATCTCAAACTCATTTACTGAATGTCTGCAATACGATTCACAGTATGAGAGAATTTGTGATTGGATCACAACTAGTGAGTATCTTAACATGTGTAATTGTGATGTATTGGAATTATCCCTAGTCGATGAATTGATGGATTCGGATGCCATCGATTCTGTTGAGACTAGCACGAGGTATACTTTTTGGTTTATCCAAGCAGTTGTTCCTCACTGGCTGGAGACATTGGTATGTCCTGATTTAATCGTGGATGCTAGTTATGGTAACTAGTTCATTGGAGTGACTAGCTGTAAGACTTCATATGGCTCTCTGCATATATGGATATGTCAATGAAGTTCTTACAACAGCTTAAGTGCAATGTTCCTTCGACTTACAGTATTCAAGTCATCTTGGTCATGAAGATGTATGCTTTGACATCTTAAGCAAGCATCTCCGAGGAGATGTGGACCCGAGATGATTGGGTATAAGTCGAAGTGGCCGAAGGTGTTTGAATAGCCTACAGAGGATTCACCGCTCTTTGTGAGAAGATGTATTCCCTATGGCCTCTCGTTGGATTGTTACTAAAGTCTTTGACCAAAGCATTACATGTTTAGAGTATGGTACTCTTGGATACATGTGCAGTAACTAGAATCCGGAGAACGAGGAAGTAATACTTATGCTAGGTGTAACATAGTCAACTTAGTGGGGACTGACATAATAGACCATGTCCTGAACCAAGTGGGTATAAGATGAGTGAAAGGAATGAGACACAATTCATTGTAGTTGCTGAAGGGTTTCAGAAAAAGTTTTGGGATCAACCGTTGATTTCTCGATTAATTGGGGATCATGATGTATTACTAGGTGCCACTCATAATCATTCTATAATTAATGGTTAATTATAGATGGCCAACATAAACCAGGAACCTATTTGGTCACACGCACAACGAGCGTAATCTGAAGGATTTGAAATGAGTTTGAGAATAAGATTCTCAGATCGAGAGAGACTAGGTTTGGTTGGACAAAACAAAAATCGAGTATGAAATGGTTTCAGTCGCATCGGAAGCATGGATGGGACGTGTCTTTTGAAGACATGATGGATGAACCAAATCGGTTTGGTTTTAATCCAATGGTGGAAAATAAACCAAAGTGGTTTGGTTTGTTTTAAACGAATGAACCAAAGTTGGTTCGGTTCGTTTTAACTTAAAATAGACCAATGCAGTTTGGTTTATTTTAACTTAAGTTATTGGAGCGAGCGGGTTAATGGATCTTGGTTATGAACCAATAACCGTTAGGAGAATGTGTTCTCTATAAAAATAGGGTTTAAGGGTTTTGTTAAACCCTAATCTATTCTTGCCGCCCAACCCCTCTCTTCTCCTCCTCCTTGCTCTTGCCGCTAAAGCCAAGGAGCCTTCCAAAGGAGCTGCCACCGCCCCTTGTTGCTACCGCACCTCCTTGCCGCCGGCCAACCACCAGTCGCCGGCGTCCCTTGGGCCACCCTCAGCTGCCAGCCAACCACCCTTGGCTACCGGCAACCAAGGAGCAACCGACCAAACTTTGTTCGGTCACTCCTTCCTCCACAACAAGCTTGGACAGCTTGTTCTCCTTTGTGTGGAGAGGCCGTTTGGTCGGTGTTTTGTGCTCTGACAGCGGTCTACTTGCTGGGGATTGAATCTCCGGTAATCCTCATAGGTGGAGGGTTAAGTTTTTGTCAAACAGTTGACGAAAATCGCTTCCGACAAGCGAGTTTGTGAAACTCATTTTTGGGATCCGAATTTATTTCGGATTGTGATCGTCTCTCGGATCACATCGTCTTCGACTTGAGGCTTGTGACTTTGTGAAGCTATCCCAACGATACTCGGCATGGATATGGATAGAGGCGATTCTAGCGAGAGTCGCTACAGTTGATGTCATTCCCATTACACGTGATCCGTTAGGTATACCTAGTACAAGTTTCCTTTTATTGCAAAATTTTAAATAGCGATTATGTCTACACATGTTGTATCCTGCATGTGTGTGATGTGTGTGTTGTAATAAATTAGATTTATTGCTTTTATTGCTTCCGCTGTGTGCATGTTTATGAAACGTGCTCGAACACACACTCGTTGCGGTGTCGGAGAAACCCAACATGTAGACTGTGAAAGACCAAGAAATCAATTTGATATATCTCTATAGATCTTAATCCCCAAAATATAGGTTGCTTCTCCCATATCTTTCATGGAGAATATTTTGGACAACCAAACCTTCAATGTTTGCAAAATAGGAATATCGTTTCTTGTAATTAATATGTCATCGACATACAATACTAGGAACACGACCACACTCCCACTAACCTTCTTATACACACAGGGCTCCTCAGAATTTTGTGAGAAATCAAACTGTTTGATTGCCTCATCAAAACGGATATTCTAACTCCTGGATACTTGCTTCAATCTATAAATGGAACGTTGAAGCTTGCATACTTTGTTCTTGTCAATGGATGTGAAACCCTCAGGTTGTATCATATATACATCCTCAGACAGGTTTCCGTTAAGGAAAACTGTTTTCACATCCATCTGCCATATCTCATAATCAAAATGAGCCGCCATGGTTAGAAGTATTCGAATGGATTTAAGCATAACTACTGGTGAAAAAGTTTCATCATAGTCAATACCTTGTCTTTGACCATAACCTTTTGTCACTAATCTAGCTTTATAGATAATAATATTACCATCCATGTCGGTTTTCTTCTTGAAAACCCACTTGCACCCTATAGGCATTATGCCTTTGGGTGGGTCTACCAAGTTCCAAACCTGGTTTTCATACATGGAATCCATTTCTGATTTCATGGCTATTAGCCATCTATCCATGTCTGAACTATTCAGTGCCTTATCGTAACTAGTAGGTTCCTCATCATCTATGAGTAACACGTCATTAGATTCACTTATGAGAAATCAATATCTCTCAGGAATCCTACGTATCCTACTAGATCTATGATGAGGTGGTGTATTATCAGGTTCAACTATTACCTCTCCCGAATGAGTAATTAGCTATGGTTCTTGACTAGGCATCTCTTTTGTGTCTACCGGAGCCTCTTGAACTACACTTAGTTCAACCTCACTCCCACTGTTTTCCTGTAAGAGAAACTCTTTCTCTAGGAATACAACATGCCTTGAAACAAACACCTTTTTTTTCTAAGGGATGGTAGAATTGGTAACCCCTTATTTCCTTAGGGTAACCAATAAACAGACACTTATCAGACTTTGCCTTTAGCTTGTCTGATACTGTCCTCTTCACATAAGCAGGATAACCCCATATCTTCAAATAAGATAAATAAGATTTTCTACTATTCCATATCTAATATAGAGTAGTAGAGATTGCCTTAGTCAGGACTCTATTTAACAAGTAAATAGCGGTCTCGAGTGCGTAACTCCAAAAGATTTTTGGAAGACTTGCATGCTGCATCATTGACCTAACCATGTCCAACAAGGTTTGGTTTTGCATTTCAGCCACACCATTATATTGTGATGTGTAAGGTGGAGTCCTTTGGGGCAAGATGCTATTGTCCCTTAGATAATCTTGAAACTCTTGGCTTAAGTATTCATCACCTCGATCTGATCGAAGTACTTTAATACTTTTTCCAAATTGTTTCTCTACTTCCTTCCTAAAATCTTCAAAGCTTTCAAAGACTTCAGATTTGTATCTTAACATATACAAATACCCATATCGTGGATAATCATTGATAAAGGTAACGAAGTAGCTATAACCTCATATGACATGAGTTGACATTGGTTCGCATACATCGGTATGTATAAGGCCCAATACCTCAACTGCTCATTCACCCTTTCTTCTGAAAGGTAGTTTAGTCATCTTTCCTTTTAAGCATGAAGCACATATGTCTAATGAATATGATTCATAAGACTCCAAAATGCCAAGCCTATGCAGTTTGGACATGCGTTCATTGCTTATATGACCAAGACGACAATGCCACAATTGCGAGGTTAATTGATTATCTAACTTAGCGCGTTTGCTATTTGATTCGATATTGAATATCTAGGTGGTTGTATCTAACGTGTAGATTACATTATTTACTATCCCATTAGCATAAAGAACACCATTAAACATAATGTAACAACAATTATTACTAAACGTTAAATGATAACCTTTTTTATTTAAACATGAAATAGAAATAATGTTCTTTATTAATGCAGGAATATAAAAATAATCATCCAACTCTAAAACTAGTCCTATAGGAAGTCGCAACATATAAGTACCCTTGGCTACTGAGCAACTTTTGCTCCATTGCCAACCCTTAGATCTGCTTCTCCCTTAACCTATTTTCGTCTATTCCTAAGCCCCTGTGTGTCATTATATATATATGAGTCACACTTGGTATCCAATACCCAAGTGTTAGAAGAAATAATATGACATTTAATAACAAATATACCTGAAGTAGATTGGGCATCAGATGCCTTTTTCTACTTCAGTGACTCCAGATACTGCTTGCAGTTTCTCTTCCAATATCCATCCTTGCCACAATGATGACAGGTGCCCTTGGGAGTTATTTCTTCCTTCTTTTCCTTTTCTTCCCTTTAGCTTTGGTTTTTGGCTTCCTCTTAGAACCTGAGCCACACCTGGTATCCAATACCCAAGTGCTAGAAGAAACAATATGACATTTAATAACAAATATACCTGAAGTAGATTGGGCATCAGATGCCTTTTTCTGCTTGAGTGACTCCAGATACTGCTTACAGTTTCTCTTCCAATGCCCATCCTTGCCACAATGATGGCAGGTGCCCTTGAGAGTTATTTCTTCCTTCTTTGCCTTTTCTTCCCTTTAGCTTTGGTTTTTGGCTTTCTCTTAGAACCTTTCTTTGAGGAGTCAACCAACATCACTACCTTCTGTTCTTTAGCAACAGATGACTCCACTGTTTTGAGCATATTGATCAATTCAGGAATCGTGGACTCAATCTTATTAATCTGATAGTTCATAACAAATTGTGAATAGCTACCAGTCATATTGTGAATAATTAAGTCAAAACTTAATTCATAGTCCATGAAAAACCCTAATGATCCCAATCGCTCAATATAGCTATTCATCCTTAGTGCAAACTGCACTGCAGATGAACCCTCCTGCATCTTCGAGCGAAAGAGGAGCTGGGTGACCTCGAACCTTTCAGATCGTGCCTGCTCATTGAACAACTCTCGAAGATGAAAGACAATTGTATTAGCATCCATATGCTCATGTTGCTTCTATAACTCAGGAGACATCGATGCTAGCATAATGCAACTCGCCATCTCAAAGCCAGCAATATGTTTCTGGTAAGCCAACTTTTGGTCACCAAATGCATTGTCTGCAGGAGGTTTGGGAAGAACCTCTTCAAGGACATAAGCTAGCTTTTTAGCCTTGAGAAAAATTCTCAGGTTGCGAAGCCAGTCCAAGAAGTTTGGCCCAGTCAATTTGTTGTTGTCTAAAATCGAACATAAATTAATGGAGGTTGACATTGTTAGTGATATATGAGAGGTGTCCTAAGGCAATCACCTTATGTTTGAACCATTTATATGATAAATGAAGATTCACTATTTGAGTATACATGTTTTCATGTATTTTATTAGAACTTAAACACATTTACTGAATGTCCACGATACGATTCACAGCATGAGAGAATTTATGATTAGATCACAACTAGTGAGTATCTCTACATGTGTAATTGTGATGTATTGGAATTATCCCTAGTCGATGAATTGATAGATTTGGACACCATCAAATCTGTCGAGACTAGCACGAGGTATACTCCTTGGTGTATCCAAGCAGCTGATTCTCACTGGTTGGAGACATTGTGATGTCCGGAGTTAATTGTGGATACTAGTTATGGTAAGTAGTTTATTGGAGTGACTAACTATAAGACTTCATATGGTTATCTGTATATATGGATATGTCAATGAAGTTCTTACTGCAGCTTAAGTGCGATGTTCCTTTGACTTGCAGTATTCAAGTCATCTTGGTCTTGGAGACTTATTCTTTGACATCTTAAGCAAGCATCTCCATGGAGATGTGGACCCGGGATGATTGGGTATAAGTCGAAGTGACCGAAGGTGTTTGAATAGCCTATAAAGGATTCATCACTCCTTGCGAGGATATGTATACCTATGGCCTCTCGTCGGATTATTACTAAAGTCTTTGACCAAAGCATTACATGTTTAGAGTAAGGTACTCTTGGATACATGTGCAGTAACTAGAATCCGTAGGACGAGGAAATGATACTTGGGCTAGGTGTGACGTAGTCAGCCTAGTGGGGACTGACACTATAGACCATGTCCTGAACCAAGTGGGTATAAGATGAGTGAAGGGAATGGGGCATGATTCATTGTAGCTGCTGAAGGGTTTCAGAAATGGTTCTGGATCAACCATTGATTTTTCGATTAATTGGGGATTGTGATGTACTACTAGGTGCCACTCATGATCGTTCTATAATTAATGGTTAATTATAGATGGCCAACATAAATTGAGAACCTATTTGGTCACACGCACAACAAGCATAATCCGAAGGATTTAAAACGAGCTTGAGAATGAGATTCTCAAATCGAGAGAAACAAGGTTTGGTTGGACCAAACAAGGAGCGAGCATGAAATTGTTTCAGTCGCAATGAGAGCATGAATGGGCCGAGTCTTATGAAGACATGATAGATGAACCAAATTGGTTTGGTTCTAATCCATGGTGGAGAATAAACCAAAGGGATTTGGTTTGTTTTAAACGAATGAACCAAAGTTGGTTCGGTTCATTTTAACTTAAAATAGACCAATTCAGTTCGGTTTATTTTAACTTAAGTTATTGGAGTGGGTTAATGGGTTTTGGTTATGAACCAATAACTCTGAGGAGAAGGTTTCTTAATGGTTAAGAAACACGCGCTCTATAAAAGTGCGGTTAGAGGTTTGGAGAGCCCTAAGTTTATTTTGGGAAATACTCTTCCTCTCCTCTCCCTCTCTTCTCCTTGCCGCCGTCCAAGGTCTCCACGCCGCCAGCCACCTTGTGCTGCCGTCCACCCTGCTGCAGGTGTCCAAGATGTTGCCGGCCATCCTCCGGTGACCCTCTAGCGACTCACCTTGGTTTCGGCGACCAAGGGTTGGCCGATCATCCTCTTTGGCCGACACAAATCCTCCACCAAGCTGTCCAGTTTTTCTGGACAGCTTGTTTTCTTTCGTGTCAGAGTGTCATTTGGACGACGTTTGGAGCTCCGACAGTGGCTACCTTACCGGAGATTTGATCTCCGGTAATCCTCATAGGTGGAGGACCAAAGATTCGTCAATCGGTTGACGAATACCTCTCCGGAGAAGCGAGTTTTGGGGACTCATTTTCGAATCTGAATTTTGATTCGGATTGTGATCTTCTCTCGATCACATCATCTTCGACATGAGGCTAGTGACTCCTACGAAAATGAGGCTCATATCTTGGCGAAGCTATCCCAACGGTACTCGACGTGGATACGGATAGAGACAATTCTAGCGAGAGTTGCTCCGGTTGATGTCATTCTCGCTGCACGTGATACGTCAAGTATAACTAGCATAATTTCCTTTTATTGTAAAATTTGAAACTACGATTATGTCTACACATGTTGTACTATGCATGCGTGTGATGTATGTGTTGTAATAAATTACATTTATTGCTTTTGAATTTTTCCACTATGCACATGTTTACGAAACATATTCGAACACACACTCGCCGCGGTGCCGGAAACCCAACAGTGGTATCAGAGCTCAGGTTGTGTTTCGACATAATCGTAAAATTGTTTTGCGATAGTCATAATTGTATTTATGAAAATTTTCTACTTTTGGAAAGTTTAGAAGTATTTATGGAAATTTTCTAATTTTGGAAAGTATAGAAGTATTTATGAAAATCTTCTACTTTTGGAAAGTTTAAAAGTATTTATGGAAATTAACACTTTCCATAAATAAAATATGTGATTAGATTTGAAAATTTATTTTCTAATTTAATCATAATTTGATTTGGAGAATCAAATCTAAAATATATTTTATTTCCATAAATAGTTTTGACAATTTAGGAAATTTATTTCCTAAATTAAATTTGACTTTTCTTAATTGAGACCTTCCATAAATAAAATATGTGATTAGATTTGAAAATTTATTTTCTAATTTAATCATGATTTGATTTTGGGAATCAAATCTTAAACATATTTTATTTGTATAAATAGTTATGACATATAAGAAAATTTTGTACATACCATAATTGTATACCATGTAATTGCATTAGATGCATATCATTATGTCATGCGTGTCGTGACATGTAAATGTATGTCATGCCATGTAGATAATAGTTATTTGCATGCAAAGTGGATGAGACATAAAAACCCTTACTCAATATTAAAGCCTACACCTTCTATTAATATGGTTAGAACCAGAGTTCTATTTCTTGTTTAGGTTGTTGGACTCTCTCAAAGCCCGACTCGAACTTGAACATGTTCAAACCATGAAATAGTTTAATACTAATATGGTAAGAGTCAGAGGTCAATCGTTAGCTTTGGTTGTTGGACTCTCTCCAAGATGGGCTAATTGGTTGAATACACTCTAATTATATTAAAACTATTTCTCGATTAATGGGTTGACTTTAACTTGGAGCATCAGCTTGTGGGACTCTCTCCAAGGTCGATGTGAAGGGAGGTGAAGTTGGGTGCTATGCATATGATGCATACTTGTTAATGTGTTAACAACCCGATGTATGTGTGAACATTCAATTAGTTGATAACACATTGTGATAGTTGCATATATGTGATATGCAATCGGTATATTTGATACCTACCATTGTAGCTATGAATGACTTGTTGGACTCTCTCCAAAGTTGTTCATATCTATGTTGAATATTAGCCCATTCGGAGATGGACCTACGATCTCCCGAAGTGATTTTGGGGTTTTTGAAATTCGAAAAATGAATGGGATTTATGAATGTATGTTGATGCATTTTAAATCATCTTTCTCATATATGCTCGTTTTGTATTTCTAGGTTAATCGATTGATCATGATGTCTTTGAATTTGTTCACTATTTTGGATTTAAATAAATTGACTGGGCCTAACTTCTTGGACTGACTTAGAAACTCGAGAATTGTTCTCAAGGCGGAAAAGCTTGCGTATGTCCTCGAAGAGCCTCTTGCCGCCCGTCCTAGTGATGACGCAACTCTGGACCAATTGTTGGCCTATCAGAAACAAGTGAGTGATTCTGAACTAGTGAGTTGCATCATGCTAGCCGCGATGGTACTCGAGCTACGGAAGAAGCATGAGCTTATGGATGCTCATACTATAGTCTTTCATCTTTATGAGTTGTTTGATGAGCAAGTGAGATTCGAAAGGTTCGAAGTCTCCAAGCTCCTCTTCACCTCTGAGATGCAAGAAGGTTTATCTGTGGTACTGCTCAACATGCTGAAGACTATTGAGCCTTCTGTGAAGCATGAGCAGGGGATGGTGTTGTTAGTTGATTCCTCAAAGAAAGGTTCTAAGAGGAAGTCAAAGGAACAATAGAAGGGGAAGAAGAAAAAGGCTAAAAAGGCATAACCAACTCAAAAGGGCATTTGCCATCATTATGGCAAGGAGGGTCATTGGCAAAGAAACTGCAAGATTTATCTTGAGTCCGTGAAGAAGAATAAGACATCAGATGCCCCATCTTCTTCAGATATCTTCGTTATTGATTGTCATTCTATTTCCTCAGACACTTGGGGTATTAGATACTGGGTGTGACTCACATATATGTAATGACATACATGGGCTAAGGAATAGAAGAAGACTCGTCAAGGGAGAGTCAAATTTACGTGTTGGGAATGGAGCAAAGGTTACTGCACTCGCCATTAGAACGTATTTGTTGAAACTCTCTACAGGACTTGTCTTAGAACTAGACAATTGCTTTTATGTTCCTTCTTTGATAAAGAATATTATTTCTATTTCTTGTCTAAATAGAAATGGGTACCATTTAACTTTTAGTAACAATTATTGTTACATAACTTTGAATGACATTCTTTATGGGACTGGAACTTTAAACAATGATATTTATACGTTGGATGTATCCAATGACATTTTCAATATCGAAGCGAGCAACAAGCGTGCTCGAAAAAATAATCAATTAGTCTCCTACATGTGGCATTGTCGTCTTGGCAATGTGAGCAAGAAACGCATGTCCGAATTACACTGATGTGCAATTTTGGAATCGTTTGAATTATATTCATACGATACATGCGAATCATGCTTAAAAGGCAAGATGACTAAGTTACTTTTTACGGGAAAAGGTGAACCGGTGGGAAAGTTGCTTGGTCTAATACATACTGATGTATGTGGACCTATGTCAACTCAAGCTCTAGGAGGCTATAGCTACTTCATTACCTTCACCGATGATCACTCACGATTTGGGTATGTGTTCTTGATGAAACACAAGTCTGAAGCCTTTGAAAGGTTCAAAGAATTTAGAAATGAAGTAGAGAAACAACATGACAAGAGTATTAAAATACTTCGATCGGATCGAGGTGGTGAATACTTGAGTCAAGAGTTTCTAGATTATCTAAGGGACAATGGTATATTGTCTCAATGGACTCCGTCGTATACACCACAACATAATGGTGTATTTGAGAGGCGTAACCAGACCTTGTTGGATATGGTCAGGTCGATGATGAATCATGCGAATCTTCTCAAGTCCTTTTGGGGCTATGCACTTCAGATAACTGTTTACTTGCTAAACAGAATGCCAACCAAGGTAGTCTCTACTACTCCATATGAGATATGGAATAGTAAGAAACCTCATGTATCTTACTTGAAGATATGGGGTTGTCCTGCTTATGTGAAGCGGACTGTGTCGGACAAACTGGATGCTAAGTCTGATAAATGTCTATTTATTGGATACCCTAAGGAAACGAGGGGTTACCAATTCTATCATCATGTGGAACAAAAGGTGTTTGTTTCAAGGCATGCTATGTTTCTTGAGAAAGAGTTTCTCTTGCAAGAAAACAGTGGGAGTGTCATTGAGCTTGAGGAGGCTTAAGAGACTCCAATAGACATTGATGAGATACCTGGTGAAGCACTACAACCGATAACTCATAGTGATGAGCTATCGACTGGACCAATTGTGACACCACATCTTCGTAGATCTGATAGAACACACAACATTTCTGAGAGATATGGATTTCTCGTAAGTGAATCAAACGATGTGTTACTCATTGATGATGAAGAAGCTACCAGTTATGAAGAAGTTTTGAAAAGTTTAAAAAGGGATAAATGTCTTAACGCCATGAAGTTGTAAATGAATTCTATGTATGAAAATCAAGTTTGGAACTTGGTTGACCCATCTGAAGGCATAAAGCCTATAGGGTGCAAGTGGGGTTTCAAGAAGAAAACCGACATGGATGGTAATGTGATTACCTATAAGGCTAGATTAGTGGCGAAAGGGTATCGTAAAAAGCAAGGTGTTGATTATGACGAGACCTATTCACCTGTTTCTATGCTTAAATCCATTCGGATGCTCCTGGCCATAGCGGCTCATTATGATTATGAGATATAGAAGATGGATGTGAAAATAACTTTCCTTAATGGAAACCTACTCGAGGACATGTATATGATACAGTCTGAGGGTTTCACATCGGTTGATAAAACCAAGGTATGCAAACTGCGACGGTCCATATATGGATTGAAGCAAGCATCCAAGAGCTGGAATATCCGTTTTGATGAGACAATCAAAAAGTTTGATTTCTCACAAAATCCGGATGAACCTTGTGTGTACAAGAAGGTTAGTGGGAGTGTAGTCGTGTTCCTAGTATTGTATGTCGATGACATATTACTTATAGGAAACGATGTATCTGTCTTACAGTCAGTTAAAATTTGGTTGTCCAAGACGTTTCCCATGAAAGACCTGGGAGAAGCAACCTACATCCTCGAGATTAAGATCTATAGGGATAGATCAAATCGGTTGCTTGGTCTTTCGCAGTCTACATATATTGACTGAGTGCTAAAGAGGTTTAACATGACGGAATCCAAGAAAGGTTTCCTTCCCATCAGGCATGGGATACACCTTTTGAAGTCTATGTGTCCGCGCACAGAAGACAAGAGGATTTGCATGAGTAAGATTCCCTATGCATCCACAATAGCATCTATCATGTATGTTATGTTATGTACGAGGTCCGATGTATCGTATGCACTAAGTGTCACGAGCAGATACCAGTCTGATCTAGGAATGGATCATTGGGCGGCTATTAAGATAATCCTTAAGTACTTAAGAAGAACTAAGGATGTGTTTTTAATATATGGAGAAGGGGACATGGTGATATGTAGGTATACGAATGCCAATTTCCAGACAGACAAGGATAATTCCAGGTCTTAGTCTGGGTACGTGTTCACCTTGAATGGGGGCGCAGTGAGTTGGAAAAGTATCAAACAAGACGCTGTAGCGGATTCTACCACAGAGGCAGAATACATTACAGCTTCGGAAGCAGCAAAGGAAGCATTTGGATCAAGAAGTTCATTTATGAACTTGGTGTCGTTCCAGCCATTGTTGAAGCAATACTGGTTTACTGCGACAATAATGGAGCAATTGCACAGGCTAAAGAACCAAGGTCTCATCAACGATCCAAACATGTGCTTCGCCGCTATCATCTGATCAGAGAAATCATTAGTAGGAAGGAAATACAAATTGAAAAGATTTTCACTGAAAAGAACTTAGCGGATCCTTTAACTAAGGCCTTACCTCAAAGTAAGTTTGAGGGTTATGCTAGAGCTTATGGTATTGGATACCGTGGTGATTGACATTAGGCCAAGTAGGAGTTTGTTAGTGATATATGAGAGGTGTCCTAAGGCAATCACCTTATGTTTGAACCATTTATATGATAAATGAAGATTCACTATTTGAGTATACATGTTTTCATGTATTTTATTAGATCTTAAACTCATTTACTGAATGTTTACGATACGATTCACAGCATGAGAGAATTTGTGATTGGATCACAACTAGCGAGTATCTCTACATGTGTAATTGTGATTATTGGAATTATCCCTAGTCGATGAATTGATGGATTTGGACACCATCAAATCTGTCAAGACTAGCATGAGGTATACTCCTTGGTGTATCCAAGCAGCTGATTCTCACTGGCTGGAGACATTGTGATGTCCGGAGTTAATCGTGGATGCTAGTTATGGTAACTAGTTCATTGGAGTGACCCACTGTAAGATTTCATATGGTTATCTGCATATATGGATATGTCGATGAAGTTCTTACTGCAGCTTAAGTGCGATGTTCCTTTGACTTGCGATATTCAAGTCATCTTGGTCATGGAGACTTATGCTTTGACATCTTAAGCAAGCATCTCCAAGGAGATGTGGACCCGGGATGATTGAGTATAAGTCGAAGTGACCGAAGGTGTTTGAATAGCCTATAATGGATTCACCACTCCTTGTGAGGAGATGAATATCCATGGCCTCTCGTCGGATTGTTACTAAAGTCTTTGGCCAAAGCATTACATGTTTAGAGTAAGGTACTCTTGGATATATGTGTAGTAACTAGAATCTGTAGGACGAGGAAATAATACTTGGGCTAGGTGTGACATAGTCAGTCTAGTGGGGACTGACACTATAGACCATGTCCTAAACCAAGTGGGTATAAGATGAGTGAAGGGAACGGGGCACGATTCATTGTAGCTGCTGATGGATTTCAGAAATGGTTTTGGATCAACCGTTGATTTTTCGATTAATTGGCGATCATGATGTACTACTAGGTGCCACTCATGATCGTTCTATAATTAATGGTTAATTATAGAAGGCCAACATAAACTGAGAACCTATTTGGTCACACGCACAATGAGCGTAATCCGAAGGATTTAAAACGAGCTTGAGAATGAGATTCTCAGATCGAGAGAAATAAGGTTTGGTTGGACCAAACAAGGAGCGAGCATGAAATTGTTTCAATCGAAATGGAAGCATGGATGGGCCAAGTCTTATAAAGACATGATGGATGAACCAAATTGGTTTGGTTCTAATCCAATGGTGGAGAATAAACCAAAGGGGTTTGGTTTGTTTTAAATGAATGAACCAAAGTTGGTTCGATTTGTTTTAACTTAAAATAGACCAACTCAGTTCGGTTTATTTTAACTTAAGTTATTAGAGCAGGTTAACGGGTTTTGGTTATGAACCACTAACTCTAAGGAGAAAGTTTCTTAATGGTTAAGAAACACACGCTCTATAAAAGCGCGGTTAGAGGTTTGGAGAGCCCTAAGTTTATTTTGGAAAATACTCTTCCTCTCCTCTCCCTCTCTTCTCCTTGCCTCCGTCTAAGGTCTCCACGCCGCCAACCACCTTGTGCCACCATCCACCCTGCTGTTGGCGTCCAAGCTATTGTTGGCCATCCTTCGGTGACCCTCCGGTGACTCACCTTGGTTCCGGCGACCAAGGGTTGGCTGGTCATCCTCTTTGGCTGGCTCAAATCCTCCATCAAGCTGTCTAGTTTTTATGGATAGCTTGTTTCCTTTCGTGTCGGAGCATCGTTTAGATGACGTTTGGAGCTCCGACAACGGCTACCTTACCGGGGATTTGATCTCTGGTAATCCTCATAGGTGGAGGACTAAGGATTCGTCAATCGGTTGACGAATACCTCTCCGGAGAAGTGAATTTTGGGGACTCATTTTCGAATCCGAATTTTGTTTCGGATTATGATCTTCTCTCGATCACATCGTCTTCGACACGAGGCTAGTGACTCCTACGAAGACGAGGCTCATTGCTTGGTGAAGCTATCCCGACGGTACTTGGTGTTGATACAGATAGAGGCAATTCTAGCGAGAGTTGCTCCGGTTGATGCCATTTCCGCTCCACGTGATACGTCACGTATACCTAGCATAATTTTCTTTTATTGCAAAATTTGAAGCTACGATTATGTCTACACATGTTATACTATGCATACGTGTGATATGTGTGTTGTAATAAATTAGATTTATTGCTTTTGAATTCTTCCGCTGTACACATGTTTACGAAACATATTCGAATACACACTCGACGCGGTGCCAGAAACCCAACAAACATGCTGTTCTAATTAGTACCTAGACAAACAAAAAGAGGTGATAAGAGAGATGAATTTATAGTAATGTAAACAATTTACATTAACAAGAAACTCCCACTATTTTTATCAAATTCAATAGCCCTCACTTTGAATTTGAGAGATGGTAGGTGATCTTCTAGTGGGTTGATATCTATTATGACTAAGAACAACCTTGGAGAGAGTCCAACAAGTCATTCATAGTAATAATGTTAGGTATCAACAATACCTATTATTTATCAAATATATAACTATCAATTTATGCTATCAACTAATTGAATGTTCACATATATATTAGATTGTTAACTCATTAACATTTATACATCCAATGCATATCATCTAATTGCACCTCTGTCTACATTGACCTTGGAGAGAGTCCAACAAATCAATGCTTTCAATTAGGGTCGACCCATTAATCGTGAGATCAAATTTAAATGATTTGAACACATTCAATTTATAAGTCAGGCTTGGAGAGAGTCCAACAACCCAAACTTGAAATTGACCTCTGGTCCTTACCATTTTAAAAAAACATCGAATCTCATATGAATTGAACATGCTCAATGTCATGTCAGTCTTGGAGATAGTCCAACAACCCAAACATGAAAAAGAACTATGGTTCAACCATATTAACGGAAGGTGTTAGCCTAATATTTGCATGAGGGATTTCAGGTTATGATGGGTTTCATCTATAAAAGGAAATAAATCTAAATATGGAAAAACCAAGGTCACATTAGGAAATAAATTTCCGGATGTGAATGTGAGTCTATGCTTAGGCTCTAACGATGCGGCCAACACCTTCGGTGTTTCTAGGCGCATCCTTGGTATTCCCTTTTAGGTTACAAACATATCCTATATGTAAAATCAAGCATACTCTAATCTATCATATAGATAAACATGGCACAGGTATATTAAAATATCAAACATGCTTTAAATATTCTCCTACAACATGTAATCTATGCCAAACGAACAAGGTAGCTCTGATACCACTTGTTGGAGATTCCGGGATCATACGCAGTGGAATAAAGCAAATAAAATAATTTTTTTACATCCCAAACATCCCCTGGGAGCCAGGGAAACTTGCTTTGACATAATTACATGAAAATACACAGAAGGAGAAGGAGAAGTTATACCTTCGAGATTCTTTTGAATCCGTCGAAACCACAAACAAGACCAACGGGCCTTGCCTCTATCAGTATCCACGCCGGGATCACCTAAGACAACTGCTAGAGCAGCAAGCCTTTGTCTCCAATTGGTACTAGCCAACTGGTGGAGACAAGAGAAGAGGAGAGAGGAAAGATGACTACTAAGGGAGAAAATCTAAAACCAAAAACCCTTTTTTCAAAGATTATTAAGGGATCTATTTATAGATCTCTTGATTAGGTCATCTTAGGAGGCTTAAGCGGAATATATCTTACCATAATTATCTCATAATAAAGGTAAGAACAACCCAGAAAATTTCCATAAGAGAAATCTCCAAAATTGGCAGAATCGCGACACGACTGGTCGTGCCAGGACACACGGCCGGTCGTGCTAAGACACACGGTTGGTCGTGTGTCCTTCTGAGCACAACCCAATTTTTGCCATTTTTCAGCCAAAGCCAGACACGACCCGTGACAAGTTAGGCACGACCGTGTGAGGATTTATATGGTCTGTTTGACTTCGTTTAGGTGCGATATGGTCGTGCTAAGTCCAATAAGGCCATAGGAGGTTCCATAGCCTCCATTTTGCACCCCCCTTGGTCTGGTCTAACCAGACATATCCTCTCTTCAATGAGAATCTCATTCTCAGACTTTTTTACATCTCGGGATCACCCATAGTGCGTGTGACCCAATAGGTTCCTAGTCATGTTGACCATTCATAATTAACCCCTTAATTATGAATAGATCATGAGTGACACCTAGTAGTACATCATGACCCCCAATTAACCAAAAAGTCTAAATTGACTCCAGAATATTTTCTGAACCCTTCAGCAACTTCATTTGTTCGTGCCTTATTCCTTTCACTCATCCTATATCCACTTGGTTCAAGACATGGTCTCTATATTTGTCCCCACTAGGTTGACTACGTCACACCTAGCCCAAGTTAATTTCCTTGTCCTATGGATTTAAGTTACTCCTACATGTTCCCAAGAAGACCATCTTCTTAATATGCTTGCTCTGGCCAGAGACTTTTGAGTAACAATCCTGACAAGAGGCCTAGGTTATACATCTCCTTTATTAGGAGTGGTGAATCCTCTGTGGGCTATTCAAACACCTTCGATCACTTTGACTTATACCCATTTGACTTATACCTAATCATCCCGGAGTTACACCTACTATGTAGCTGGTTGCGAAGAAGTCAAAGTACAAGGCGCCATGATCAAGATGACTTGAATACCTCAAGTCTAAGGAAGCTCGCACTCAAGCTGCAATGGAATCTTCAACAATATATAGAACCATATGAAGTCTCATAGCAGGTCACTCCAATGAACTAGTTACCATAACTAGCATCCACATGTTCACTCTCAGCATCCCTATACTTCCATTCAGTGAGTACCGAATGCTTGGATAAATCAAGGAGCATAACATGTGATAGTCTCACAGAATTGATGATGTCCAATCTCATCAATTCATCGACTAGGGATAGTTTCAATACTTGCATATTTACACATGATGAGATACCCACTAATTGTGATCCGATCACAATTTCTCTCATGCTATGCATCGTATTGTGGACATCAGTACATGAGTTTAAGATCCAATCAAATACATAGATAATGTATACTCAAATAGTGAATTTTATTAATAACTTCTAAGGCAATTGTCTTAGGACACCTCTCAATTACATCACAATCAACCTCGGAAGTCCAAGTTTGGATACTTGGCAAGGAAAGTCCAAATATAGATATTTGGCAAGAGAAGTCCAAAGGTATAGTCGTGGCAGCATAAGTCCAAGTGTATAGTCTTGGCGACGTAAAGTCCAAGTGAACCTTAGCAATTGGAAAGTCTAACATGGAGTTGGCAAGGAAAGGCCAAGCATGGTCTTGGCAATTGAAAAGTTAAAGTCATGGGTACTTGACAATTGAAAGTAAGTCATGGGTTCTTGGCAAAGGGAAGTCTAAGGGTAGGTTTGACAACGTAAAGTCTAAGCATGAGTCTTGGCGGCGTAAGTTCAAATGGATCTTGGCAATGTGGAAGTCCAAGGGTGAGGTTTTGGCAGTGTAAAGTCCAAGCTTGGGTCTTGGTGGCATAAGTCCAAATGAACCTTGGCAAAGGACCCGGTTAGCATGACATAACCGATGGAAGCACCTGAAGACTAACACGAAGGATGAAGAATCATTGACTCGAGGGATCCAAGAGGCGTGAGGCTAATAGAGGTGGCTAGAAGATTAGGTTTAGGCTATGGGTGGTTATCAAGTATGAGAGAATCATACTTGGGTTAAACCTCATGTTTGAGGTTTACCAGTCGATTGAGGTTATGACCCAGTTGACTGGCCGAGTATTCAATACTCGGGGAGCTCAGTTAACTTATAGCAGTGGACTGGGATTATGACCAGTCGACTGACATGTAGTCGATTGGAGGCTCTACTACTGTTGTGTGCCATTGGCAGTCGACTACCATGTATTACAGTCGACTGAAATTTGTGGACACGGGGAAAAAAAGGTCCGTAGTTGACTTTTATGTAAGGGCAGTCGACTGACGACTACAGGCAGTCGACTGATGGGTTAGAGCAATCAACTGGTGTGCCATAATCTAACGTGGATTAGTCCATTATGAGATGGATACACGAGTAGTCGACTGGGGGTAAGTCCAGTCGACTGCTAGGCAAATATCCAGCCAGCGTGGAGACATAAATGGAGCTTGACGGGAAGGATTCAAATAAGGTTTTCTTGGGCAATTTTGAGGCGAAGTGCTGGTGCATTTCATGGTCTTTAAAGGCATCTCCAAGCAACCAATAAGCAAGCAAAAGTGATTTTCTTTGTAATTTTTTTTACTTGTATTTCATTGTATTTTCTTGTATTTGTTTCTTATTGTTATAAGAACCTTGTAAGAGATTTCTCCACCTTTGGATTGTTCCGAGAAGGAGAAGATAGTGGTGGTGTGCATCACTAGAGCTCAATTAGAGCTCGCCCTGTGGAGTAGGAACCCTAGTTTCGAACCATGTTAAATCGTATTCTCGTGCTTTTGTTGTCTATGTGTTTATCTCTACATTGTATTTGTATATCCGTTGCGTACTAACATTTTGTAGAGACAATCATGAACACAATCCATTGAACGAACGAAATCGTTATTCACCCCCTCCTTTCTAGTGCGTCATTGATCCCCCAACATGTGATATCAGAGTGAGGACGCTCTTCAAGGACTAACCGCCAAGTGAGCACAAGCGCTAGAGGATGGAGTTGCCTAATGATGAATTGGGATGGGACATCAACACTCCAATCTCATATGCATTCTATGGACATGAAGGTTTCAATCAATGGAAAACGAGGATGGAAACTTTCTTCATGATGAACTTCGAAGAGTGGATGATCTTGATGAAGGGATTTGAAGCTCCCATAGACAAAAAGGGAAGACCCCTCAAGAAGAAGAAATGGACCGAAGAGCAAATCCAAGCCTTCGAGATAAATGAGAAGGTAACGAAAACTCTAATTAATGTAATTCCTCATGATTTGTTATGTAAGATAAAAATATTCGAGGACACTAAGGATCTATGGCACAAGCTAGCCAAGCTTCATGAAGAGCCCACAACGGTTCAAGACAAGGAAGAAGAGGAATGCTCATCCTCACAAGAGTGTGAAGATTCCGAGGTTGAGAGAGAATCAACATTCGAAGAAGAAGAGATGGAAGCCTCCGCTTCAAGGATTGAGGGGGAGGATAGACATTCTATACCAGAGCAAAATCAAGATAAGTCATCTACCTCCGGGGGGAATGAAGAAGAAATTCAAAATTCTCCTACCATTCAAGAAGGTAACTCAAGCATGCTAATTCAAAATAAAAATCACATAACATGTTTTGAGTGTAGGGCACAAAGACATTACAAGAGTAAATGCCCAAAAAGTCAAGAAGATTCAACCGACACCTAAAGTCAAGACAAGTCCAAGGAAGTCGGTGCCCATATAAGGAAGAGCAAGGAGTACGTGGTGTGCTTCAAATGCCAACAAAGGGGGCATTACCAAAGCCAATTTCCTAGGGGGAGTCACTCCAAGAAGGACAAAGTAGGGAGCTCAAATGCAAGGGGAGTTAAGGCAAATCCTAAGGTATCATTTAATTATGCACCTACTAGTTTTCATAATAAGAATAAGCATGCCAATAACTTTCTTGCAATTGTTAATGATAAAAAGTATGCTAGAAATAAATATTTGTGTTTAGGGGCTAAATTGAATGAAATTAAATCTAAGGACAAATCTAGACCCATTAACTCTAGGACTACCACACCTAAGGATAGGAAGGTAGAAATGTAAGGTTACGACCGATGCGTAGATGTGCTTTTGTCGTTTCACAAACGAATACAGCGGAAGAAAAACGTAATAATTTCCTAAATTATTACAACACTCACACCCACACATGCAGGATTATAACATTGTTAGTGTCAGCCTGAGTGTCAATCATGAGATGATTGAGTAGGGATCATGTGTATCATATTTCATTAATAAAAGGCAAAAATTATTTATTATATTTACTTTATGCATGTGCTAGCTAAAATAAATATAATAATATCCTTGAATAGTAGGTTCTAATCTACAGTATATCAATTGGTAGAATTGATTATAAGAAGCTGTAGAGAACACTATTCTTAATATTCCTAGTCAAGTATTAATAGACAAGGGCAATATTAATACATTGAGACTAGCATATAGGTCAATGGATGACTTGATCTCACAAGTCATGGATATGTGATATCACATTGACACATGAGTATATATATTGGAGAATATATATACTGAATTAACCCGCCATGAGAAAGTATCATGGATCGCTATATGAGTGTCATATACTTTCTCATGTGACTATTGGTATGAATAGTCCTTAGACCTGAAGTCACTACTGTTCTCTACATAAGAAGTTATGTACTTTGGTATCGTCTAATGTCACACCGTAATAGGGTGCACTATAACGGTGATCACTGGGTATGTAACGAATTATGCGAAGGGATGTGAGTGATGTAGATAAGATCTATCCCTGTCATATGATGGGAGTGATATCTTTGGCCTCTTGATAGAGTAGGACCACGAAATGCATGGTCATGCTCAAATGAGTCAATATGAGATATTGAGCTCATTTGTTTGAGTGAGTTTACTTGGGGATCAAGAAACATAAAAATCGATAAGGGGATGACACGGTCTATGCCTCATTGATCGATCTAAGATATTAGAGATAGAAGGACATCGTCATACATGATAATAGTCACGGAAAGGTTGTCGGATCTCGATGATATTGTAACTTGGGTAGCAATGATGTATTGCTAGATGTCGCTCATTGCTTATGTATCTAAAATGATTTTAGATACATTGCCAATGTTACAAGAGCCTATAGGGTCACACACAAATGACATTCTGTTTTGGAGATGGTTTCTTTTAGTTGGACTAAAAGGACAATTGAGCATATGGCCAAGACTTGAGTTAGACTCAAACTGGTTAAACTTGAGTTAGACTCAAGTTGAACCATGGAAGATGATTCATCATCATGCATCATTAATTTGATTAATCATGCATAGGAATACCAAGGGCCTTGGTATTCATGATGAGAATTTATGAAGGAGAATATCAAGGGTCTTGGTATTAAGATTCTCCTTAATGGGGAGATAATGGAATTAATGGCAATGGTTGCTATGGGATTAAAATGGCTTGAACGTGCAAAGCAAGTGGATGCGTGGCTTTTGGTGTTTTGGGCGTGCAAGCCAAAAGAAAGAAGAGAAGTGTTCTCTCTTCCCTCTATCTCCTCTCCTTCTTCTTCCAAAGGGATCTTGGCGTTTTGCTAGGGGTTGCTAGCACAACGTGACTCCAAATTGTGTGGGTGTCAGTGTGGATACCTTAGATATATGGTTACCCTTACCGTATTGAGATCTGACAGCTTTTGGAAAAGCGGGATTGCGAAGGGCACTCACCGAAGGTATATTTCTCCCTCTAGATAAGATCTAGACTAGATTAAAGAAAACGACTTATATAGTTTTGCATGGATCTCTGGTGGGATCCGGTATAATTATTGTTTTCGCTGTGGTTGTACGAAGTATTCGCCCGCGATGTTGTGAACATCAGATCTGGAGTTTTTCCCAACAAACTTGTGCGGACATGTCCGCTAAATAAAATTTTACAAACAACAAGAATAAAATAAATTTTACTCTAGGTATACCTTTCGGATGATGGAGAGTCAGAAAGGCATCAACCGTACGATGCTCGCGGAGCTTCGTTTCTACTCGTATCCACGCCGAATCTTTGGAGGGATGACTTCTCAAAGCCACGAGTTTGACCTTCTGTTCGCTACTAGACGAAACAAGAAGGTCGGGTGATCGAAGATCAATCACCGAGTAGTTTTGCGACACAAACGAGTCCTCGAACAACCTTCACAAGGTTGTCGATTCGTGTCAGAATTTGCCACTATTTTTGAAGCTTCAATGAAGCTTCAATAAGTGTAAAATACCACGAATAAATTTGCGACAGGTTAAGATCTCTAATATTCACTAATTAGAGAGTTGATTCTATCGATTAATTAAACTATGGTTAGGGATTATTTAATCATGGTTAAGGATTTATTGTTTCTAAATGGATCCGTTCCATTTAAAGACTCTGACCTGTTTTAAACCTATCCCTTTACTCCTCGCTGTTTTCTCTCCCGATCGGTTCCCAATCACAATTTCTTTTCTTCCACTCCTCCGTGAAGATCCATTCCCCTTCCCGAATTCTTCTTCCCATCGCGCGAGAGAGAGCTGCTCATCTTCCCCTCTTTCCTTCTCAAAACCCATGGCTATCGACACGCTCGCGGTGGAGTCCCATCTCGCTGGTAGACCGTCGATCGTGGCTTCCTCGTGCGAGATTCCGGCGCGTGCCTTCGCTGGGAGCGAGTGCTTTCACTGGGAGCTTGGAGAGCGATGGCGGTAGCTGGACCATCCTCGATGATCTATGCAGACGAGCGCTCTTCCCTACCTCATGGCAAGCGACAGCGATGACACCACGTTCTGATCAGAAATCGTGACTTTCTGTCAGAGCAAGGTAAGGCAGTGGATTCTCCCTCATTTTCGGAAGAGATCCCTGTGTGATTGGGCAGCTGACCTTGAGCCGGTGAACAGGGGATTACTGCGGAAGTTAGAATAGCGGCGTTGGCATTGGGTTTTCTGTCGAACGGAGCATTTGGGGGGAGGCATCGCCGGTGAAGCTACAATCTTAGGTATACCTCTCGGTTGTTCCTTTAATTGGTTGTGGGGGTTGTGAGTGGGAGTTTGGCAGTTTGTGAGGTAGTAGCTCTGTTCTGGGCTACAAATAGAGATGTAGTATTGTTGTAATGGCTGTGAACAGGGCTGACCCCGCTGTGCACGGTTGTGAGTTTGGAGTTTTGGTCAGTTATAGGTTGTTTCGGCGAATAGAATAGGTTGTATTGGCTATTTAGCGGCTGTTGGTGGCTGTGAGAGTGATTGTGTGAGGTTGTTTCATTGTGGTAAGCTATTGGTGGTTGTGTAAGTGAGCTATGAACGGCTGTGTGGCTGTGAGCAAGGAATTGCCAGCTGTGCGGCTGTGAATAAGGCTGCTCTTGGCTATGAAGGGGCTGTAATTGCGGTGAATAGTTGGTTCCGAGGTTTACTCGACTGTGGATGAGTGAGAAGGGACTAACGGAGTGGGTGTTTCAATTAGGGTGTAGATCCCTAAATAGGTTGTTAAGTGGCCTAATGGTTGATAAGGATTAATGTGAAGGATTGATTGGGTTAATTGGATAACTAGATCAATCTAGTGATCGAGATACGAAGTCGATGTCGTATTTGATTTGATCATTCATTGCATGCTTACACTTAATCATAATGTTTGATATGTGCAGGACGTGGATACGAGACATGACCGCGACAGTGAAGATATTATTCTGAGCTTCTTAGAAGGTGGGTAATTTCCTACCCTGATCAGATAGATGTAATTGCATTCAGATTTAGACATAGATATGAGTATGCTATATGTTCATATTATCTTGACCCTGCTCTTATTTATCCTATGCTTGATACTTGTCGTTGACTATATATGCTCAAATGTTGATATCACATTTTCCTTTATCATGATTGAGGAGTTACAGATGTGATGTAGATATATAAATGTTTAGTAGGGTGTAGATGTTAGAGTACGGATGATGACCTGATTTGTAAATTGGGTAAAAGGTCATCCATGGGTAGGTAATGCCCTAAATGTAGGATTTATTCCAATACCCGTATGTTGCATACCTAATACCAACCTTGTGTTGTGTAAATGGTTAGGTGAGTTGTGAATGGTGTGTCGCTACGGACCAGTGGTCCTAGCTTGTTATGATCAGTTGAGTACGACTTTCTTAAGAATAGAGAGTGTATTGATCAAATGGGTATGACTCTCTGTTGAACAGAGAGTCTGTGGTAGATGTTTGTATGTGAGACAGTACATTCATATCATTGCATGAATACTGACGACATAGTCTCCCTTGGGGTTGAGAGAGTCGTCAGTCATCCTGCCTCCCAGGTTACTCCCAGAGGAGTAACTGGTGTGAGGGCAGATCATTTGTCGTGTCGCACTCTACCACTATAGACGGTGGTAGTTGGAGTTGCGTGCAGTTGTCCTGGGTGTGTGGCACTTGACCACTCTTAGATAGTGTCAGTCGGAGTAGCTAGCAGCAGGGACCCCCATTGTGTAGCGAGCTCTTTACGCTCATATGCTACTTGATCATACTGCCCACTCGGCCACTCTAGAGCAGTGGTTGGTGTTGAGTTGGGACAGTTGTCATGTCGTTCCACCTAGGCCACACTGGGGGCGTGGTAGCGAGTAGGGGTGCACAGGCATGACCATGCATGCTGCATTGCCGTATCATACGGTGTTTTGCATATTGTAATATATATATATATATATACATATATGTGTTAGTGAAAGCCCTAGAGCCAATCATGTGATGGTTGTTGTATGGACTTTGTTGTATCATATTCCTATTTATAAAGGCATTTCTTTATGATTATTATACTTACTTGTATTGGTGTCAAATAACTAAGTATAATAACGTCTTTGAGTAGAAGGTTCTTATCTATATCAATCGATTGGTTGAATCGATAATGAGATGATATAGAGAACACTACTCTTAATCATTCCTAGTCAAGTATTAACATTCAGGGACAATGTTAATGCGAAGAGACTAGCATGTAGGTCAACTCGATAACTTGATCTCACAAGTCATGGATATGAGATATCAAGTTGATACATGAGTATGCATTGGAGAATGTATACTGAATGACCCGCTATGAGAAAGTATCATGGATCGTTATATGAGTGTCATATACTTTCTCATGTGACTATTAGTATGGCTATTAGTCCTTGGACCTGAAGTCACCATAGTTCCCTACATAAGGAGTTGCATACTTTGGATTCGTCAAACGTCACCCGTAAATAGGTGGACTATAAAGGCGATTACTGGGTATGTAACAAATTATGCGGAGGGATGTAAGTGATGTAGATGAGATATATCCCTCCTATATGACGGGAATGACATCGTTATTCTTGATAGAGTGAGACCACAAAGTGCATGGCCATGCCTAAATGAGTCAATATGAGATATTGAGCTCATTTGATTAGAGTGAGTCTACTTGGAGTTCAAGATATAGATTGTACCGAGGATGACATGGTCTATGCCTCAACTGGTCAATCTAGATGTCAAAGATAGAGGGACATTGTCACATTTTGTGAGAGTCACAATTAGTAGTCACAAAGGTGATGTTGGATCTCAACATTCTTGTAACTTGGGTAACAATGATGTGTTGTTAGATACCGCTCATTGCTTATGTTCCTAAATCGATTTAGGAGCATTGCCAATGTTACAAGAACCTATCGGGTTACACACAAAGACAATTAGATGGAGATTAGGTTCATATGATGAACCATGAGGATTAGGTTCATGGGATGAACCAAATTGGATTAAGAGTAATCCAAATTAGACTAATTGAGTTAGACTCAATTTGATTCAAGTGTTGAATGAGTCTAATTTAGATTTGATTTATTGAGTCAATTTAAATTAATGAATAGAGATTCATTAAATCAAATTGACTTGAATCAAATGGTTGGATTTGATCAACCATGGGAGATAAGAGGTCAAGTTTGACTTGACTTGAGAGGGAAGATGAATGGTCAATTTTGACTTGACCAATTGCCATGTCATGGTGACTTGCCATGGGGGCCGGCCAATGATGATGTTCCACATCATCTTGGACTCATCATGGGGTGCCACCTCATGAGGGAGACCAAGAGACATTGCCTCTTGGACTTACATGCATGAATTTAACCCCCCAAATAGTGGACGACCACTTTGATGGGTTATCAAAATGTGAAGTTAAGTGTGTAAGTTCATCATCTTCTTCCTTGGCTCTTCCCTCAATCTCTCCCCCTCTCCTTTGCCGTGGGTTTCTTAGTGTGCTAGCACACTCTAAGTGATCTTCTCCACCTATTTCTTGTGTGGATACCAATAGAGGAGTGTACACTTGACACTCTCGAGTTCCGGCAATCCGTTTGGACGAGCGGGATAAGCGAAGGGCATCACATCAAGGGTAAAACTCTTAACATGTAGATCTAAGGGTAGATCTAAGTTTCTCTAGACATGTACATGTATTATTTTTTATATAACTTCACACGGATCCGTGGCCGGGCTTTCGAGATTTCCGCAATACATAAAGCAGTTTTTGCAGCTCGGATAGTCTAATAGTGGTATCAGAGCCACGTGCAAAGCATGTATATGTTTTTGTTTTGTAGTTTTTGTATATATATAAAAATTACAGATCTGTAAGTTTCTGTAAGTTTCTTATTTTTATAGATTTTTTGGGTATTTTTCTTGAAGAGTCGAAGCAACAAGTGTTGGGACACTTGTAGGATTCAACCACCGAGAAAAACTCTCCGAAACGGCGAGTTCTCATTTTAGGTTTTTGGGACAATGACTTAAGTCGCTGTAAGATCAAGATGGGACACTCTCAAAGTTTATTTTGCGAGTAGGGACATTGCCTCTAACCCCGAAAGGGGCATTGTCCCACGATCGCGCCCGGAAATCGCTTAGCGGGACCGTTACGGAGATGTGACTCATAAAATTGAAAAAAAAAGAAAAAATTATAGAAATTTCTGAAAAATACATAATTTAGAATTATGTATAATACTGTGATGGGCATGGCCCAAGAACCCTAATATGATTGGATAAATGTGTTGTAATTCATAATACGGCTTGCGTGCCGTTTTTGTGATTGTGCATGTTGTATATGGTATGCGACCTGCGTGTCGTGCCTCTCTTTTTAATATTCTAATTGTAAATAGTTTTAGACTCGAATGTAACTCGATTTTCATATTTGTAATGTACAAAAATGGAGCGGTGGAAGGTCCACTAGTAGATGGAGTTACGAGGAGGGTGTCGACGACACATGGTGGTCAAAGGAGGTGCTTGGAGAAGCCGCTAATCCTAGGTTGACCGTCCGATTTTTGTCATTGGCTTGAGAAGATCGTAGTAGGGCCATGACCTCATCACAATTTATTTGTTTTTGCTTGTATGTATGAGATGCATGCTAGTAAATTTTACTTGTATGCATATGATGCATGTTAGGATATTTTTCTTGTATGTATATGATGCATGCTAGTATACTACTTGTATGTATGTGATGCATGCTAGTGTAGGGTAATACAGGCCTTAATGCGTATATGATACACATTCATGATTAGATTAGATCTTAATTTAATCAACACGAAAATGTCTACCAAGTTTTGATACCCATCACTACCTCAATCATTTGTTGTTGTTGAATCTGCCAAAGCAGAGCAACGCATATTATCTTGGTAGGGTACGGAGGGACAATCTTGGTTCCGCCTATCACAGCTTGGGTGAGAATAAGCTCAATTAGATTGAGTAAAACTAGTTAACTCAATTGGATTGAGTAAAACTATAGGCATATTCCAACAGTTGGAAAGGTAGGATAAGGTTACATTTACACTAAATCTTGGGCAATTTAGCCAAAGCTAACTCAAGGTCTTTTGTAAATATGGATCTTAATCCTATAAACAAGAGTTGCATAGAGATGTAATCGGTAATTTGTTACCTACCGATCATACTAAGTCTTGGGCGATTTAGCCAAAGCTAACTCAAGACGTAGTATGATGTGGATCTTATCCCGCGAGAATTATAGCTAGTTTGTATGAATCTAGTAATGTGGTTTGACTACATCCATGACTCGATTCTACAAAAGTCCTATAATTCAGTGGGAGCATCATTTGATTAAAGGCCTAATTAAATGATAAATGGAATATGATATTAATTTTCTACATTGTGTATGTTGTAGATTACCATGTCGACAAACACGAAAACTCTCTCCCTGTGTTCTGTCCTTGAGAAGGACAAGCTCAATGAAGCTAATTTCCTGGACTGGTACAGGAATCTGAGAATCATTCTCACCCAAGAAAGAAAACTGTACGTCCTAGAATAGCCCATTCCGGAGGCACCTCCTGCCACTGCCTCGCGAACAGACCGAGATGCTTACAAGAAGCATCAAGATGATGCATTAGATGTGTCATGTCTCATGCTCGCGACTATGAACTCTGAGCTTCAGAAGCAACATGAGTTCATGAATGTTTATGATATGGTTGAACATATTCATCAACTGTATCAAGGACAAGCAAGGCACGAGGGATATGAGATCTCTAAGGCATTATTTCAGTCCAAGATGCAAGATGGGATTCCCGTAGGTCCATATGTACTCAAGATGATTGGGTACATAGAAAACCTACAGAGGTTGGGATTCCCACATGGCAAGAGCTGGCCATTGACTTGATCTTGCAATATTTGCCACAAAGCTAAAATCAATTTGTCATGAATTATAACATGAATGAAATTGATAAGCCACTGCCTGAGATGCTCAACATGTTGAGAACTGCTGAGCTCAACCTTAAGAAGGAAAAAAACTGACTCCATTTTGATGGTGCAAAAGAAGAAAGGAAAGGGAAAGCCTAAAGGTAAGGGAAAGTCCCAAGCCAAGGGCAAAGGCAAGGCACTGAAATCGAAAGGAGGGGTAGCAAAGGAAGGGACTTGCTTCCACTGTAAAGAAGCTAGACACTGGAAGTGTAACTGCATAACATACCTGGAAGATCTTAAGAAGAAGAGAAGTGAGACTTCTACTTCAAGTATAAATATTATAGAAGTCAATCTATCTATTTCTTCATCATGGGTATTAGATACCGGATGTGCATATCACATTTGTACCAATGTGCAAGCGCTGAGAAATAGGAGGGCATTGACGAAGGACGAGTTGGACCTACGAGTAGGCAATGGAGCAAGGGTTGTTGCTGTTGCTGTAGGAACTTATATTCTATCTCTGCCCTCTGGGCTTGTACTAGAACTAGATGAATGTTGTTATGTGTCTGCTTTGACTAAGAACATAATTTCAGTTTCTTATTTGGATAAGAAAGGCTTTTCATTTATAATAAAGAACAAATGTTGTTCAGTTTATTTAAATGATATGTTCTATTGTAGTGCACCTCTGATGAACGGACTCTACATTCTAGACTTAGAGAACCCCATCTATAACATAAGTACCAAAAGGTTCAAGTCAAATGAGTTGAACCAAACCTATCTCTGACATTGTCGCTTAGGTCACATAAATGAGAGTCGCTTATCCCAGCTCCATAAGAATGGGCTGCAGGACTCATTTGATTTTGAATCATATGAGACATGTGAGTCTTGCCTTCTAGGCAAGATGATCAAGACTCCCTTTAGTGGACACAGCGAAAGAGCAACAGACTTGTTAGGAGTTATACATAGTGATGTATGTGGCCCTTTCAATGTTGCTGCTAGAGGTGGTTATAGGTACTTCATTACATTTACTGATAACTTCAGTAGATATGGTTATGTGTGTTTGATGACACATAAATCAGAATCCTTTGAAAAGTTCAAAGAATTCAAGAATGAAGTACAAAACCAACTTGGCAAGAGTATTAAGATACTTCGATCAGATTGAGGTGGTGAATACCTTAGCCATGAGTTTCATGACTATCTAGCTGAGTGTGGGATTCTATCCCAACTCACTCCTCCTGGAACACCATAGTGGAATGATGTATCTGAAAGAAGGAATCATACCCTATTAGATATGGTACAATCTATGATGAGTCATACAGATCTTCCTATATCCTTTTGGGGTTATGCTCTAGACACAGCAACCTTCACACTTAACCGTGTACCATCCAAGGCTGTGATAAAGACACAATATATGATATGAACAGGGAGAAATCTCCAGATGTCTTTCATGAGGATTTGGGATTGTGAGGCTTACATTCGATGTCAAGTCTCAGACAAACTGGGACCCAAATCCGATAAGTGCTATTTTGTTGGATATCCTAAGGAGACGAAGGGATATTACTTCTACATTCTCAGTCCGCACAAAGTGTTTGTGGCAAAGACTGGGGTATTTCTAGAAAAACTAGTGGGAGTACATTCGATCTTGAAGAAATTCAAGATATGGACCATAGCATTGAGGCCTTGATGGAGGTTGAACATGAACCACAAAGTGTTGTGGGTGATGAGATTGTTGCACAAAGAGTTGTGGAACAACCACCTGTTCATGTAGACCTACCTCTTCGCAGGTCTGATAGGGCACGTCATCAGCCTAAGAGATACTCATTTCTCTTTTTTGACCATGATGACGTTATCCTCATTGAGAATGAGCCTACCTTCTATCAGGAAGGTGTGATGAGCTCAGATTCTGAGAAATAGCTAGAGGTCATGAGATTCGAGATGGAATCCATGTATACCAACCAAGTATGGACTTTGGTTGATCCACTTGAAGGCGTCAAACTCATTGGGTGTAAGTGGATCTTTAAGAGAAAGACTAACATGGATGGACTTATGCATACCTATAAGGGCCGATTGGTGGCTAAAGGTTTCAAGCAAATTCATGGTAATGACTATGATGAAACCTTTTCTCCAATGGCAATGTTTAAGTCCATTCGGATCATGCTTGCTATTGTAGCATACCATGATTATGAGATCTGGCAGATGGATGTTAAAACCGCATTTCTAAATGGAAACTTTGCTCGAGGATGTGTACATGACACAACCTGAGGGTTTTGTACATCCACAATATACTGGGAAAGTATGCAAGCTGCAAAGGTCCATTTATGGGCTAAAGCAAGCTTCTCAGAGCTAGAATCTTTGATTCGATGATGCAATCAAACAGTTTGGTTTCATCCAGAATGAAGATGAACCATGTATCTACAAGAGGGTTAATGGAAATAGAGTTGTCTTCCTTGTATTGTATGTAGATGACATACTACTCATTGGGAATGACATCCCTTCGCTACAGTCTGTGAAGACTTTGCTGGGGACGTGCTTCTCAATGAAGGACTTAGGTGAAGCAGCCTGTATTCTAGGCATCAAGATCTATAGAGATAGATCTAAGAGATTGCTTGGCCTAAGTTAGAGTACATATATTGACACGGTATTACTACGGTTTGCCATGCAGAATTCCAAGAAGGGACTTTTGTCGATGTCACATGGTTTGAGTCTTTCGAAGACTCAAAGTCCCTCTTCTAGAGAGGAGAGAGACCACATGGATAAGATCCCTTATGCATCTGTCATAGGATCTATCATGTATGTCATGCTATGTACTCGTCCTAATGTCTCGTATGCTTTGAGCATGATGAGTAGATACCAATCAAATTCAGGTGAGCGTCACTGGATAGCAGTCAAGAATATTCTTAAGTACTTGAGAAGAACTAAAGAATATTTCTTGATATTTGAAGGCGATGAGGAGCTAACTGTAAAGGGTTATAGCGATGCCAGCTTCCAAACTGACCAGGATGATATTAGATCACAGTCAGGGTTCATGTTTTGCTTGAATGGTGGCGCTGTGAGCTAGAAGAGTTCGAAGCAGGACACAGTTGCTAATTCTGTTAGTAATATATGAGAGATGTCCTAAGGCAATCGCCTTATGTATGAACCATTTATATGATAAATGAAGATTCACTATTTGAGTATACATGTTTTATGTATTTGATTGGATCTTAAACTCATTTACTGAATGTCCATGATACGATTCACAGCATGAGAGAATTTGTGATTGGATCACAACTAGTGAGTATCTCTACATGTGTAATTGTGATGTATCGAAATTATCCCTAGTCGATGAATTGATGGATTTGGACACCATCAATTCTGTCGAGACTAGCACGAGGTATACTCTTTGGTGTATCCAAGCAGCTGATTCTCACTGGCTGGAGACATAGTGATGTCCGGAGTTGATCGTGGATGCTAGTTATGGTAACTAGTTCATTGGAGTGACCAGCCGTAAGACTTCATATGGTTCTCTGCATATATAGATATGTCAATGAAGTTCTTACTGTGGCATAAGTGCGATGTTCCTTTGACTTGCGGTATTCAAGTCATCTTGATCATGGATACTTATGCTTTGACATCTTAAGCAAACATCTCTAAGGAGATGTGGACCCGGGATGATTGGGTATAAGTCGAAGTGATCGAAGGTGTTTGAATAGCCTATAAAGGATTCACCACTCCTTGCAAGGAGATGTATACCCATGGCCTCTCGTCGGATTGTTACTAAAGTCTTTGGCCAAAGCATTACATGTTTAGAGTAAGGTACTCTTCGATACATGTGGAGTAACTAGAATCCGTAGGACGAGGAAATGATACTTGGGCTAGGTGTGACGTAGTCAGCCTAGTGAGGACTGACACTATAGACCATGTCCTGAACCAAGTGGGTATAAGATGAGTGAAGGGAATGGGGCACGATTCATTCGAGCTGCTGAAGAGTTTCAGAAATAGTTCTGGATCAACCGTTGATCTTTTCGGTTAATTGGGGATCATGATGTACTACTAGGTGCCACTCATGATCGTTCTATAATTAATGGTTAATTATAGACGGCCAACATAAACTGAGAACCTATTTGGTCACACGCACAACGAGCATAATCCGAAGGATTTAAAACGAGCTTGAGAATGGGATTCTCAGACCGAGAGAAACTATGTTTGGTTGGACCAAACATGGAGCGAGCATGAAATTGTTTCAGGCGCAATGGAAGCGTGGATGAGCCATGTCTTATGAAGACATAATGGATGGACCAAAATGGTTTGGTTCTAATCCAATGGAGGAGAATAAACCAAAGGGTTTGGTTTATTTTAAACGAATGAACCAAAAGTTGGTTCGGTTCGTTTTAACTTAAAATAAACCATCATGGTTTGGTTTATTTTAACTTATCTTAATGGAGCGGGTTAACGGGCCTAATGGTTATGATCCAATAACCATTAAGAGAATTAGTTCTCTATAAAAGAGGACTTAAGGGATAATTAAATCCTAATCCAAAAACCCCTAGCCCTAAGGTTGCCGCCCACCTCCTCCTTGGAGCTCTCGGCGCCAACCTATTGCCGCCGCCCAAAGCTCCTCCAACTGGCATCCAGAAGGCTGCTTCCTTCCCCCTCGCCGGCGTCGAGCTGCTGTCGGTTAGTGCTCCGGTGATCTCCTTCAAGTTTGGCATCAAGGTGAGCTCTATCTCCCTTGGTTGGCCGGCGCCTATCACCTCCACCAAAGCTGTCCAGTTTTCTGGACAGCTTGTTCTCCTCTCGTCGGAGCGTCGTTTGGACGACGGTTAGAGCTCCGACAGCGGATAACTTATCGGGGATTCGATCTCCGGTAATCCTCTGAGGTGGAGGACGAAGGATTCGTCAATTGGTTGACGAATACCTCTCCGGAGAAGCGAGTTTTGAGAACTCGTATTAGGATCCGAATTTGGATTCGGATCGTGATCTGGTACAGTGAGGCACCGAAATCGAACCTGTGTTTTGATTATAGCAAAGACACAAAGTTAAGTCTATTTTGTTTTCTCACGAGCTGAATCGAGTGTGCAGAAGATTGATATAGCTGGAGCTGAAGGCTAGCGACACCCGGAGAAAGCCGCGGTGGTCGAGCGACACTCGAGTGATTTCGGAGGGAGCCGAAGGAATCGAGTGGAAGGCCGGAAGCAAAAGCAACACGTAAGCATCGAGGTAAGCTCGAGTGTACGAGAGTAAGTAAGGTCGTATCCTCTTTACGGGGATGATCTTAAGCGTAGATCCGACCAAAGACATCTTATAGATGGTCTAGGTCGAGATCAGATGGTCGACGACCATCGAAATTATGTTTTTGTTGTGCTAACAAGCATCACGGCTTGAGGACTCGATCGCGTGTATCGCCGATCGCCAAAGGTCATCAATCGATCGATGATCGCCATCATCGATCGATGATGGCCACCAGTCGACTGATGGTCAATGATCAGATTCGAGGAGTCAAGGCTTATCACTCCACCTCAAAGCGGTTTGGTGTCCATTTGTGATTGGTTGAAGACCCACTCGAAAAGGGGCTCAAAGGATATAAAAGGAGGGCCAAACTTAGGGTTTTATCAACAATTCTAAGCTTCCAAAAAGTCTCCGCAAAGCTACCGACAACAACGTGCTTCTTCTTCTCCGACGTCTAGGTTTCATTTCCCTTATTTTTGTATGTCGGCTTTAATTTTAGTGTCGTTGCTCATTTACATTCTTCGAAGCTTTTTTAACGTAACGAGGAGAGGGGGAGTGTCCCTCTACCTCAAGTTCTTTTTGTATCGATTAACTCCTACCTCCAACGAGGAGGAGTTTGTTTAGTAATTTGCCCTCCGTACGTGGTCAAGGACCACTAGGGCCTTGGAGTAGTAGCCTTCGGCTACGAACCAAGTAAATCTCTTGTGTCTATTGTCTCCTTTACTTTTTGTTTTGCTTATCTTTCCGCTGCATATAAGTTTTCTTTTAAAACGAGTTCGTACGAGAAAAATTTTCTTTCGCTATTCACCCCCCCCTCTAGCGAACCGCATCGATCCAATAATTGGTATCAGAGCCGGGGGCGCTTAGATTTGGTGAAACCACCAATCTAACATTTTTTTTCCAGATTTGTTTTTCATTTAAATTTTTCTCCCGCACTACTAATCCAAGACGAAGTCTTGGTACTCTTCGTTTGATTTTGTTTTGCAAGTATTCGCTTTTGGAGTAGCCGACGGTCAAATGGGCATAACTTTTCGTACAAGTTGACCCACGACACGGTCTACCTACCAAATCGAAGCTCTCGCAGAGATCTACACTTCTTACCGGGGTTTACCCCCATAACAAGCTGTTTTCATCCTCAAAAATCGACGTTTAGTAGCCTTTCGGGGACATCGAAGGTTGTGAGTACTTACTTTTTATTTAGTTTCTTATTTCTTTGCTTAACTTTCTATTTTTTGTTTATTTCTTTTTATTTCCCGCACTACTAATCCAAGACGCAAGTCTTGGTACTTTCGTGTGTTTTTGTTGTTGCTAGGTTTTCATTTTAGTCTCCTTGTCTTTTTGTTCTAATGGCCCATCTCGAGGGTTTTAGCACCGTCCGACCTCCATTTTACAACGGAGATGATTTCCGTTATTGGAAAGGTCGGATGGAATGCTTTCTCAAAACCCAAATCGAGATGTGGATCATAATCCAAACGGGTTTCACACTTCCGACTAATGAAGTGGGTGACTCCTTGGATTATGATCAATGGACCGTTGCAACAAAACGATAAGTCGAAGCCGACGCCAAGGCAACACAAATCCTTCAATGCGGCCTATCCAAGGAAGAGCTAAATCGCGTCGGCCCCTTCATAAGCGCAAAGGATCTTTGGACAAAGCTAATCGAGTTACACGAAGGATCGGATCAAGATAAGGTTTGCAAACGTGATTTGTTATTCAATAAATTGTACACACTAAAAATGCAGGAACACGAGTCCGCGACGCAACTCCACGCCCGTGTCCAAGACATAGTCAACAACCTACACGCAATCGGGCAAAAGGTCGAAAACCGCGACCTTATAAGGTATGTCCTAAACTCTTTTCCGAGGACTACCTTATGGGCCTCCATGGTTGATGCCTATAAGGTCTCCATGGAACTTTCTAAAATTATGTTAGACGATCTATTTTCGGATTTCTAATTACATGAACAATCCAACTCGTAACCCGAGAGGGGTATAGCCTTGTTTGCAGGTTCAAAGAAGAAGAAAATCGCAAGCAAGCCACCACCAACCGAGGAGGAAGACGAGTCCGAAGAAGAAGTTGACCCGGAGTTGACTGCCGAACTAATGAACCTAGCTCGAAGGATAGCCAAGGGACGAAAGCGAACCACGACTCGACCCAACCAAGGTAAGCCTAAAAGTTCTAACATTAGGTGTTATGAGTGCAACAGGTTTGGACATATCAAGTCCGAGTGCCCCAAGCTCAACCACCAAGCACCTAAGCATAAGAAGGCCCTCAACGCGACATGGGAAGAAGCGTCATCCGAAGAAGACGAAGACCACGTCTTCATGGCGAAATCCTAAACCGAACTTGAGTCAGAACCTGAGGATGACTCGGACTACGAAGCTACCTTCAAGTCAAGCCACGGATACGCATCCGGTTCAAAAGATACCCTTAAGGTGAGTCGAGCTTTATTTAATACTTTACATAATACGGTTAGGTTTTTGTCTAGGAAGTTAGCTAAGTCCGAGTCCAAGGTCGAGACCCTGGTTGAGGAAGTTAAACTCCTCAAACACAAGGTCTCCCTAACCTCTTCGACTAGTCGAGTTCAAGAGAAGGACTCAACTCGGGTTGAAAAACTCGAAGTTGAGAACTCACTCTTGAAAAGTCAAGTCGAAGATCTTAGGAATACGTTGGAAAGGTTTACTTTGGGATCCAAAGGACTTGACCTCCTACTTGGATCGCAAAGGGCCGTGTACAACAAGGCTGGACTCGGGTTTAACTCAAACACGACTAATAGGTCGTATATGTCGATTGTAAGTCGACATAAGAAACATGTCCAAGAATGGGTCCCTAAGAACTTTTTGATTTCAACTCTAGGATCCAACCCGTACTGGGTTCCCAAGGACCAAATCCACTATGTGGATAGACCGAACCGATTCAACGGTCTAGGGGGAGCCAGTACAAAACATGTTTGTGCTTTAACTTAGAAATTGCATGCTTTAACTTAGAAAGTTTGTACTTTAAAACTTGTGAACTCACTTAGAACAAAAACATAACCAACTAAAATTTTTCGAAAAGATTGAGCCTCGGGGAGCCTCTTTTCAAAAACATAACCAACTAAAATTCTTCGAAAAGATTGAGCCTCGGGGAGCCTCTTTTCAAAAATAACTAGTTAGACGAGGAAATAATTTTAGGTGAGTCAAGTCATCATTTTCTTGAAAATGGCTTTGTCTAAAGGAAGTGGTCGATGATCCGATAAAAGAAGGCCCCTGTGCCTCGCCACGACCTGGAAGCCATGATCTTGAAAAGGTAAACTTGACAAGCCTAGGGTTAAATCCAAATCTAACATAAAACTACTTGAACCTAAATCCACTCAATCAACTTAATTGAAAGTCATCTCAAAAAACACACAAGTATAACATGCTTGATCATATAGACTCCGGTGAGATGACCTAGGGTTAACAACTTACAACCAATTTTCTTAACAAAAAATCTAACATCCAATCCAACCACCTTGTGTGTAGGATCAATGGATGTTGGACAGCGGTTGCTCCCGACACATGACCGGGGATCAACTCAAATTCGCAAAGCTTCGATTCAAACGACAAGGATCGGTAGCCTTTGGGAATAACGACAAGCTCAAAATCATCGGATCAGGTGATATCGAGCTTAACACGAATTTTGTTATTAAAAATGTATTACTTGTAGAGAATTTTGAATATAACTTACTTAGTGTAAGCCAATTGTGTGATAATAACTATAAGGTTATATTTCTAGAAAATGAATGCGTAATTAATACCAACGAAACCGCTAAAACAATTCTTAAAGGAACTAGAAATAACAACATTTATACGATCAACTTAACCAACTCCTCAACTAAGTGTCTTATGACACGGCAAGAGGAATCATGGTTGTGGCACCGACGACTCGGTCACTCGCACCCAAGACTCGTCCACAAGATGAGTCAGAGTGGCTTAGTCAGAGGCTTACCCAACCTCAACAACTTGGTTAATAAAATCTGTAATGCTTGTCAACAAGGAAAACAACCTAGGACACAACACAAGTTAACTAACCAAGAACGAACCTCAAGTGTACTTGAGCTCCTGCATATGGATCTATTCGATTCACATGGAGCCAAGTCTCTCAATAGAAGTCAATATTGCTTAGTCATAATTGACGACTACTCCAGGTTTACCTGGGTTAGGTTCATCAAACATAAAAATGATACCCTAGATCAATTAATTAATCTATTCAAATTAATCGAGAATCAAAAAGACCTTAAGGTTAAAAGACTTAGAAGCGATCATGGTGGTGAATTCGAAAATCAAAGGTTCACCGACTTCTGTAACCTAAACGGATACCACCATGAATTCTCCTGCCCTAGGACCCCTCAGCAAAATGGCCTAGTGGAGCGGAAAAACCGAACTCTACAAGAAGCCGCTAGGACCATGTTGAATCTAATCACGACCTACCCGATAGGTTTTGGGCAGAAGCCGTTAGCACGGCTTGCTATGTCCAAAATAGGATCCTTATGGTAAAGAGGCACCTTAAGACCTCGTACGAGATTTATCACGATAAAATATCTAACATCAAGTACTTTAGGGTATTTGGGTGTAAGGTACATATCCTAAACACTAAGGATTACCTAGGGAAATTTACATCCAAAACCACGACCGGAATCTTTCTAGGATACTCGACTACAAGTAGAGCTTATAGAGTATATAACCACGACACCCTTAGAGTCGAGGAGACTATCAATGTAGTATTTGATGAAGAACATGAACCTACAAAACCCCCGGCAACCCCAATTAGCGAGCCGATTCATACTAGACCTAACTCTGATCCGGAGATTAGGTCTAGTGTTAATCCTAACCTAGGTCAACCTAGTCACTCTATTGATCAAGTGATAGATGACTCCAACCAAACTAGTGTTCAACCAAGTCACCCCATTGATCAAGCATTAGGTGACACAAACCCAACCCAATCTAGGATTCAGACTAACCACCCTATCGATCAAGTGATAGGAGATCCTAATCTAGGAGTTCGAACTAGAGCATCCTATAGGAACCTTAGTCAAATTTCCTTAATTTCAAAGATAGAACCCAAATCAATTGAACAAGCTCTTCTTGATCCCGATTGGATTATTGCAATGCAAGAAGAGCTAGCTCAATTTACTAGGAACGAGGTGTGGGAATTAGTACCACCACCTAAAGACAAAATGATAATTGGAACAAGGTGGGTGTTTCGAAATAAGCTTGATGATAAAGGTGAAGTAGTTAGAAACAAGGCTAGGTTAGTCGCCAAAGGTTTTAGCCAAGTCGAAGGCTTAGATTACGACGAAACCTATGCCCCAGTAGCTAGACTCGAATCCATTCGAATGTTGCTAGCTTATGCCGCACATCGAGGATTTAAGCTGTTTCAAATGGATGTTAGGTCGGCATTCCTAAATGGATACATTAAAGAAGAAGTTTATGTTAGCCAACCCCCCGGATTCGAAAATCTAGATAAACCCGACCATGTTCTAAAACTTAAGAAAGCTCTCTATGGACTTAAACAAGCTCCTTGAGCTTGGTACGAGAGACTTTCAATCCATCTTAAGTCAAAAGGGTTTAACCAAGGCTTAGTTGACCCAACTCTCTTTGTAAAAACCTTAGGTAAAGAAATATTCATAGCTCAAATTTACGTAGATGATATAATTTTTGGAACCTCTAACTCAGCCTTACTAAACGAGTTCGTTTCACTCTAGGAAAGTGAGTTCGAAATGAACTTGGTAGGCGAGTTAAGTTTCTTTTTAGGTCTACAAATTAAACAAACTAAGGATGGTATATACCTATATCAACAAAAATACACTAAGGAGTTAATTAAAAGATTTAGAATGCAAGACGCTAAGGTAATAAACACCCCAATGGCGATAAATGTTAACATAGGAGAAGACCTAGAAAGTAAGTCCATTGACTTAAAGTACTATAGGAGCGCAATAGGAAGTCTCCTGTACTTAACTGCAAGCCGACCTGATATCTTATTTGCAGTAAGTATGTGCGCCAGATTTCAAACCTGTGCCAAGGAGTCTCACCTAACCCTAGTTAAGCGTATCCTTAGATATCTAAAGGGTACACTTAATGTCGGTATTTGGTATCCTAGATCTACTGAGTTCGAACTAATCGGCTACTCCGATTCGGATTATGCCGGTAGTAAACTCGACAGAAAGAGCATGAGTGGTTGTTGTCAACTACTCGGCTCGAGTCTAGTGAGTTGGTGCAGTAGGAAGCAACATTGTGTTGCCTTGTCTACCACCGAAGCCGAATACATCGCGATGGGTGAGTGTGTCACTCAGCTTCTTTGGATGAAGCACACTCTCCGTGACTTTAAGTTAGACTTTACGAATACTAAACTTCACGTAGATAACATTAGTTCAATTAATCTTACAAAGAATCCAATATGTCACTCTAGGACCAAACATATAGAAGTCAAACACCATTTCATTCGAGAACATGTGGCCAACGGAGCCATACAACTCGAGTACGTCGAATCAAAATCTAACCTAGCAGACCTATTTACTAAACCCCTACCCGAAGCCGAATTTAGTCTATTAAGACGAAAATTGGGCATGTGCGTAATAGAATAAGAACTTGCAAACTATATTTTCTTACTACTATTTCTTATCTTTCATTTTGATGGAACTAGCATAGGACATACCTTAGATATCATGCACCTATAGATTTAAGGAGCCAGTACATCTCACAACACATAGGACTAATGTGTTTGTGTACTTAGCCACGTAGATGGGCGTGAGATGTTAGGACCCTACTCCAGGTTCCAAGATGTAGATCAAGTGCGTCAATATGAACCTCGGAGTATAAATATGCAACTAATATTAACCAACTCTAATCAGGACTTGTTGATAATATCATCTCAATCAAGTCAAACTAGAGTTGAACATTTAGATGAATTATTTTCACATACTATTTTTAAAATCATCATGCTTGGACTTAGGGTTTTCTTAAAACCCCCACTTTTCCTTGATTTATGTCAAAAGGGGGAGAAAAGGCCAAAGTTAAGGTTCAAGAAAAGGCCAAAGTTCAATTTCAAATTTTTGAAATTGATAACTTAACTTAAAACTTTGATTCTGGCCTAAGTTAAGGGGGAGTAAGGTTTAGGTTTCAACTCTTCGGAATTGAAAACTTTAAAGGCCCAAGTTAAGAAATCAAAAGTTAAACCTTTTGAATAATTAACCTTTTGACTTAACTTTTGATTACTTAACTTGCACTTATTTTTGACTCTAAGAAGCCTAAGTTAAGTAATGCCATTTACTTAACTCATTATCTTTTGTGTTTGGAGAGCTAAAAGTCTTTTTCAAGTACTCACCCTCGGTCAAGGGGGAGGGTTCCTCTAAAGGGAGAACTTGAGAAATATTTTTACTACTCCTACTTTTGCTTCTTGTCTTTACTGTTTCATGCACTTAATTTCCTTAACTTTGTGTGTTTTTGCCATATATCAAAAAGGGGGAGATTGTTGGTGCAGTGAGGCACCGAAATCGAACCTGTGTTTTGATTATAGTAAAGACACAAAGTTAAGTCTATTTTGTTTTCTCACGAGCTGAATCGAGTGTGCAGAAGATTGATATAGCTGGAGCTGAAGGCTAGCGACACCCGGAGAAAGCCGCGGTGGTCGAGCAACACTCGAGTGATTTCGAAGGGAGCCGAAGGCATCAAGTGGAAGGCCGGAAGCAAAAGCAACACGTAAGTATCGAGGTAAGCTCGTGTGTGCGAGAGTAAGTAAGGTCGTATCCTCTTTACGGGGATGATCTTAAGCGTAGATCCGACCAAAGACATCTTATAGATGGTCTAGGTCGAGATCAGATGGTCGACGACCATCGAAATTATGTTTTTGTTGTGCTAACTTTGACTTGCAGCATCGCCGATCGGCTTGAGGACTGACGCCGTGTATCGACCGATCGAAGGTCATCAATCGATGATGCCATCGATCGATGATGGCCATCAATCGACTGATGGTCAATTATCAGATTCGAGGAGTCAAGGCTTATCACTCCACCTCAAAGCGGTTTGGTGTCCATTTGTGATTGGTTGAAGACCCACTCGAAAAGGGGCTCAAAGGCTATAAAAGGAGGGCCAAACCTAGGGTTTTATCAACAATTCTAAGCTTCCAAAAAGTCTCCGCAAAGCTACCGACAACAACGTGCTTCTTCTTCTCCGACGTCTAGGTTTCATTTCCCTTATTTTTGTACGTCGGCTTTAATTTTAGTGTCGTTGCTCATTTACATTCTTCGAAGCTTTTTTATCGTAACGAGGAGAGGGGGAGTGTCCCTCTACCTCAAGTTCTTTTTGTATCGATTAACTCCTACCTCCAACGAGGAGGAGTTTGTTTAGTAATTTGCCCTCCGTACGTGGTCAAGGACCACTAGGGCCTTGGAGTAGTAGCCTTCGGCTACGAACCAAGTAAATCTCTTGTGTCTATTGTCTCCTTTACTTTTTGTTTTGCTTATCTTTCCGTTGCATATAAGTTTTCTTTTAAAACGAGTTCGTACGAGAAAAATTTTCTTTCGCTATTCACCCCCCCCTCTAGCGAACCGCATCGATCCAACACTCTCGATCACGTCGTCTTCAACACGAGGCTAGTAACCCGTACGAAGACGAAGCTCGTGGCTTAGAGAAGTCATCCCGAGGAACTCGGTGTGGATACGGATAGAGACGATTCTAGCGAGGATCGTTCCGGTTGATGTCGTTCCCGCTACACGTCATACGAAAGGTATAACGTAGATAAATTTCCTTTTATTGCAAATTTACATTTACGGTTATGTCTACACTTGTTTTAATATGCATGCATGTGTTGTGTGTGTTGTAATAAATATAGATTTATTATTTTTTATTGCTTCCGCTGTGCTCATGTTTGCGAAACGTGATCGAACACACACACACCGCGGTGCCGGAAACCCAACAGTGGTATCAGAGCCCAGGTTGTGTTTCGACATAATTGTAAAAATGGTTTTGCGATAGTCATAATGTATTTCTGGAAATTTTCTAATTTTGGAAATTTAGAAGTATTTATGGAAAATTTTCAATTTTGGAAAGTCTAGAAGTATTTATGGAAATCTTCCACTTTTGGAAAGTTGGAAGTATTTATGGAAATTGATATTTTCCATGAATAAAATATGTGATTAGATTTGAAAATTTGTTTCCTAATTTAATCATGATTTGATTTGGGAAATCAAATCTTAAAATATTTTATTTCCATAAGTAGTTTTAATGATTTAGGAAATTGGTTTCCTAAATAGATTTTCCTTAATCAAATAATTCCATGAATAAAATATGTGATTAGATTTGGAAATTTGTTTCCTAATTTAATTATGATTTGATTTGGAGAATCAAATCTTAAACATATTTTATTTCCATAAATAGTTATGACATATAAGGAAATTATATACATGACATAATTGTATGCCATGTAATTGCATTAGATGCATAACATTATGCCATGCGTGTCGTGACATGTAGATGTATGCCATGTATGTCATGCCATGTAGATAATAGTTATTTGCATGCAAAGAGGATGAGACATAAAAACCCTTAAACAATATTAAAGCCTACACCTTCCATTAATATGGTTAGAACCAGAGTTCCGTTTCTTGTTTGGGTTGTTGGACTCTCTCCAAGCCCGGCTCGAACCCGAACATGTTCAAACCATGGAATAGTTTAATACTAATATGGTAAGAGTCAGAGGTCAATCGTTAGCTTTGGTTGTTGGACTCTCTTCAAGCTGGGCTAATTGGTTGAATGCGCTCTAACCATATTAAAACTATTTCCTGATTAATGGGTTGACTTTAACCTGGAGCATTGGCTTGTTGGACTCTCTCCAAGGTCGATGTAAAGGGAGGTGAAGTTGGGTGCTATGCATATGATGCATACTTGTTAATGTGTTAACAACCCGATGTATGTGTGAACATTCAATTAGTTGATAGCACATTGTGATAGTTACATATACGTGATATGCAATCGGTATAGTTGATACCTACCGTCGTAGTTATGAATGACTTGTTGGACTCTCTCTAAGGTTGTTCATATCTATGATGGATATCATCCCATTCGGAGATGGACCTACGATCTCCCGAAGTGATTTTGGGGTTTTTGAAATTCGAAAAATGAATGGGATTTATAAATGTATATTGATGCATTTTTAAAAAACATTTTCTCATATATGCTCATTTTGTATTTCTAAGATTGATCATGATGTCTTTGAATTTGCGTTCCATTTTTGATTCGAATAAATTGACTGGGCCGAACTTCATGGACTGGCTTAGAAGCTTGAGAATTGTTCTCAAGGTTGAAAAGCTTGCAAATGTCCTCGAAGCGCCTCTTCCCGCCCGTCCTAGTGACGATGCAACTCTGGACTAATTGTTGGCCTATCAGAAACATGTGAGTGATTCTGAACAAATGAGTTGCATCATGCTAGCCGCGATGGAACCCAAGCTACGAAAGCAGCATGAGCATATGGATGCTCATATCGTAGTCCTTCATCTTTGTGAGTTGGTTGATGAGCAAGTGAGATTCGAAAGGTTCGAAGTCTCAAAGCTCCTCTTCACCTCTGAGATGCTAGAAGGTTCATCTATGGTACTGCTCAATATGCTGAAGACTGTGGAGTCTTCTGAGAAGCATGAGCAGGGGACGGTGCTATTAGTTGATTCCTCGAAGAAAGGTTCTAAGAGGAAGTCAAAGGAACAGCAGAAGAGAAAGAAGAGAAAGGCTAAGAAGGTAGAACTAGCACAAAAGGAAACTTGCCATCATTATGGCAAGGAGAGCCATTTACAAAGAAAGTGCAAGATTTATCTTGAGTCCGTGAAGAAGAATAAGGCATCGGATGCCCCATCTTCTTCAGATATCTTCGTTATTGATTGCCATTCTATTTCCTCAAACACTTGGGTATTGGATACTGGGTGTGGCTCACATATATGTAATGACATACATGGTTAAGGAATAGAAGAAGACTCGTCAAGGGAGAGTCAAATTTGCGTGTTGGGAATGGAGCAAAGGTTGCTGCACTCGCCATCGGAACGTATTTATTGAAACTCCCTGCAGGACTTGTCTTAGAACTGGACAGTTGCTTTTATGTTCCTTCGTTGATAAAGAACATCGTTTCTATTTCTTGGTTAAATAGAAATGGGTACCATTTGACTTTTAGTAACAATTGTTGTTACATAACTTTGAATGGAGTTCTTTATGGGACTGGAACTTTAAGCAATGGTGTTTATACGTTGGACGTATCCAGTGATGTTTTCAATATCGAAGCGAGCAACAAGCGTGCTCGAAAGGATAATCAATTAGACTCCTACATGTGGCATTGTCGTCTTGGCCATGTAAGCAAGAAACGAATGTCCGAATTACACCGATGTGGAATTCTGGAATCGTTTGAATTGGATTCATACGATACATGTGAATCATGCTTAAAAGGCAAGATGACTAAGTTACCTTTTACTGAAAAAGGTGAACGAGTGGGAGAGTTACTAGGTCTAATACATACTTATGTATGTGGACCTATGTCAACTCAAGCTTTAGGAGGCTATAGCTACTTCATTACCTTCACCGATGATCACTCACGGTTTGGGTAGTGTTCTTGATGAAACACAAGTCTGAAGCCTTTGAAATGTTCAAAGAATTCAGAAATGAAGTAGAGAAACAACATGACAAGAGTATTAAAATACTTCGATCGGATCGAGGTGGTGAATACTTAAGTCAAGAGTTTCTTGATTATCTAAGAGATAATGGCATATTATCTCAATGGACTCTGCCATATACACCACAGCATAATGGTGTATCTGAGAGGCGTAACCGGACCTTGTTGGACATAGTCAGGTCAATGATGAATCATGTGAATCTTCCCAAGTCCTTTTGGGGCTATGCACTTCAGACAACAGTTTACTTGTTAAACAGAATACCAACCAAGGTAGTTTCTACTACTCCATATGAGATATGGAATAGTAAGAAACCTCATGTATCTTACTTGAAGATATGGGGTTGTCCTGCTTATGTGAAGCGGACTGTATCAGACAAATTGGATGCTAAGTCTGATAAATGTCTATTTATTGGATACCCTAAGGAAACAAGGGGTTACCAATTCTATCATCCTGTGGAACAAAAGGTGTTTGTTTCAAGGCATGCTGTGTTTCTAGAGAAAGAGTTTCTCTTGCAAGAAAACAGTGGGAGTGTCGTCGAGCTTGAGGAGGCTCGAGAGACTCAAATAGGCATTAATGAGATACCTGGTGAAGCACAACAACCGACAACTCATAGTGATGAGCAATCAGCTGGACCTATTGTAACACCACATCTTCATAGATCTGGTAGAACACGCAATATTCCTTAGAGATATGGATTTCTCGTAAGCGAATCGAACGACGTGTTACTCATTGATGATGAGGAGCCTACCAGTTATGAAGAAGTGCTGACAAGTTCAGAAAAGGATAAGTGGCTTGGTGCCATGAAGTCGGAAATGGATTCCATTTATGAAAACCAAGTTTGGAACTTGGTTGACCCACCTGAAGGGATAAAGCCTATAGGGTGCAAGTGGGTTTTCAAGAAGAAAACCGACATGGATGGTAATGTGATTACCTATAAGGCTAGATTGGTGGCGAAAGGATATCGTCAAAACCAAGGTGTTGATTATGACGAAACCTATTCGCCTGTACCTATGCTTAAATCCATTCGGATCCTCCTGGCCATAGCGGCTCATTATGATTATGAGATATGGCAGATGGATGTGAAAACAACTTTTCTTAATGGAAACCTGCTCGAGGACGTGTATATGATAGAGCCTGAGGGTTTCACATCGGTTGATAAAACCAAGGTATGCAAATTGTGACGATCCATTTATGGATTGAAGCAAGCATCCAGGAGATAGAATATCCGTTTTGATGAGACAATCAAAAAGTTTGATTTCTCACAAAATCCAGACGAACCTTGTGTGTACAAGAAGGTTAGTGGGAGTGCAATCGTGTTCCTAGTATTATATGTCGATGACATATTATTTATAGGAAATGATGTTTCAGTCTTACAGTCAGTTAAGGTTTGGTTATCCAAGACATTCTCCATGAAAGACCTGGGAGAAGCAACCTACATCCTCGAGATTAAGATCTGTAGAGATAGATCAAAACGGTTGCTTGGTCTTTCACAGTCTACATATATAGACCGAGTGCTAAAGAGGTTTAGCATGTCGGAATCCAAGAAAGGTTTCCTACCCATCAGGCATGGGATACACCTTTCGAAGTCTATGTGTCCGCGCACAGAAGATGAGAGAATTTGCATGAGTAAGATTCTCTATGCATCCGCAATAGGATCTATCATGTATGCTATGTTATATACGAGGCCCGATGTATCGTATGCTCTGAGTGTCACGAGCAGATACCAGTCTGATCCAGGAATGGATTATTGGGTGGTTGTTAAGACGATCCTTAAGTACTTGAGAAGAACTAAGGATGTGTTTCTAATATATGGAGAAGGGTACATGGTGATATGTGGGTATACGGATGCCAGCTCCAGACAGACAAGGATGATTCCATGTCTCAGTCTGGGTATGTATTAACCTAGAATGGAGGCGCAATAAGTTGGAAAGGTTCCAAGCTTGACGCTATAGCGGATTCTGCCACTAAGGCAGAATATATTGCAGCTTTGGAAGCAGCAAAGGAAGTGGTTTGGATCAAGAAGTTCATCTCTGAACTTAATGTGGTCTCATCAATGATCCAAACATGTGCTTCGCCGCTATCATCTTATCAGAGAGATCATCAGTAGGAACGAAATACAAATCGAGAAAATTCCCACTGAAAGGAACTTAGCGGATCCCTTGACTAAGGCATTACCTCAAAATAAGTTTGAGGGTCATGTTCGAGCTTATGGTATTGGATACCATAGCGATTGGCATTAGGCCAAGTGGGAGTCTGTTAGTAATATATGAGAGATGTCCTAAGGCAATCGCCTTATGTATGAACCATTTATAAGATAAATGAAGATTCACTATTTGAGTATACATATTTTATGTATTTGATTGGATCTTAAACTCATTTACTGAATGTCCACGATACGATTCACAGCATGAGAGAATTTGTGATTGGATCACAACTAGTGAGTATCTCTACATGTGTAATTGTGATGTATCGGAATTATCCCTAGTCGATGAATTGATGGATTTGGACACCATCAATTCTGTCGAGACTAGCACGAGGTATACTCCTTAGTGTATCCAAGCAGCTGATTCTCACTGGCTGGAGACATAGTGATGTCCGGAGTTGATCGTGGATGCTAGTTATGGTAACTAGTTCATTGGAGTGACCAGCCGTAAGACTTCATATGGTTCTCTGCATATATAGATATGTCAATGAAGTTCTTACTGTGGCTTAAGTGCGATGTTCCTTAGACTTGCGATATTCAAGTCATCTTGATCATGGAGACTTATGCTTTGACATCTTAAGCAAACATCTCTAAGGAGATGTGGACCCGGGATGATTGGGTATAAGTCAAAGTGATCGAAGGTGTTTGAATAGCCTATAAAGGATTCACCACTCCTTGCGAGGAGATGTATACCCATGGCCTCTCGTCGGATTGTTAATAAAGTCTTTGGCCAAAGCATTACATATTTAGAGTAAGGTACTCTTCGATACATGTGGAGTAACTAGAATCCGTAAGACGAAGAAATGATACTTGGGATAGGTGTGACGTAGTCAGCCTAGTGAGGACTGACACTATAGACCATATCCTGAACCAAGTGGGTATAAGATGAGTGAAGGGAATGGGGCACGATTCATTCGAGCTGCTGAAGGGTTTCAGAAATAGTTCTGGATCAACCGTTGATCTTTTCGGTTAATTGGGGATCATGATGTACTACTAGGTGCCACTCATGATCGTTCTATAATTAATGGTTAATTATAGAGGGCCAACATAAACTGAGAACCTATTTGGTCACACGCACAACGAGCGTAATCCGAAGGATTTAAAACGAGCTTGAGAATGAGATTCTCAGACCGAGAGAAACTATGTTTGGTTGGACCAAACATGGAGCGAGCATGAAATTGTTTCAGGCACAATGGAAGCGTGGATGAGCCGTGTCTTATGAAGACATAATGGATGGACCAAAATGGTTTGGTTCTAATCCAATGGAGGAGAATAAACCAAAGGGTTTGGTTTATTTTAAACGAATGAACCAAAAGTTGGTTCGGTTCGTTTTAACTTAAAATAAACCATCATGGTTTGGTTTATTTTAACTTATCTTAATGGAGCGGGTTAACGGGCCTAATGGTTATGATCCAATAACCATTAAGAGAATTAGTTCTCTATAAAAGAGGGCTTAAGGGATAATTAAGCCCTAATCCAAAAACCCCTAGCCCTAAGGTTGCCGCCCACCTCCTCCTTGGAGTTCTCGGCGCCAACCTATTGCCGCCGCCCAAAGCTCCTCCAACCGGCGTCCAGAAGGCTGCTTCCTTCCCCCTCACCGGCGTCGATCTGCTGCCGATTAGTGCTCCGGTGATCTCCTTCAAGTTTGGCATCAAGGTGAGCTCTATCTCCCTTGGTTGGCCGGCGCCTATCACCTCCACCAAAGCTGTCCAGTTTTCTGGACAGCTTGTTCTCCTCTCGTCGGAGCGTCGTTTGGACGACGGTTAGAGCTCCGACAGCGGATAACTTACCAGGGATTCGATCTCCGGTAATCCTCTGAGGTGGAGGACGAAGGATTCGTCAATTGGTTGACGAATACCTCTCCGGAGAAGCGAGTTTTGAGAACTCGTATTAGGATCCGAATTTGGATTCGGATCGTGATCATCTCTCGATCACGCTTGTCTTCAACACGAGGCTAGTAACCCGCACGATGACGGCTCGTGGCTTAACGGGTCATCCCGAGGAACTCGGCGTGATACGGATAGAGACGATTCTAGCGAGGATCGTTCCGGTTGATGCCGTTCCCGCTACACGTCATACGAAAGGTATAACGTAGATAAATTTCCTTTTATTGCAAATTTAAATTTACGGTTATGTCTACACTTGTTGTAATATGCATGCGTGTGTTGTGTGTGTTGTAATAAATATAGATTTATTATTTTTATTGCTTCCGCTGTATTCATGTTTACGAAACGTGATCGAACACACACACGCCGCGGTGCCGGAAACCCAACAAATTCTATAACAGAGGCCGAATATATTGCTGCATCAGAGGCAGCAAAAAAGGCAGTTTGGATCCGCAATTTCATTACTGACCTTGGGGTGGTTCCTTGCATAGCAGATCCTATAGAGCTCTATTGTGACAACAATGGAGCGATTGCGCAGGCTAAGGAACCTCGCTCACACCAGCGGACTAAACACATTCTACGGCATTTCCATGTCATTCGAGAGATTATCAATAGAGGAGATGTGAAGATTTGCAGAGTACCCACAGAGGCTAACATCGGAGATCCCTTGACCAAGGCTTTAGTACAGAAAAAGAATGATGGTCACACTAGGTCATTGGGTATCAGATACTACAGTGATTGACACTAGTGCTAGTGGGAGATTGTTAGTGAAAGCCTTAGAGTCAATCATGTGATGGTTGTTATATGGACTTTGTTGTATCATATTCCTATTTATAAAGGCATTTCTTTATGGTTATTAGACTTACTTGTATTGGTGTCAAATAACTAAGTATAATAACATCCTTGAGTAGAAGGTTCTTATCTATATCAATCGATTGGTTGAATCGATAATGAGATGATATAGAGAACACTACTCTTAATCATTCCTAGTCAAGTATTAACATTCAGGGACAATATTAATGCGAAGAGACTAGCATGTAAGTCAATTCGATGACTTGATCTCACAAGTCATGGATATGAGATATCAAGTTGAAACATGAGTATGCATTGGAGAATGTATACTGAATGGCCCGCCATGAGAAAGTATCATGGATCGTTATATGAGTGTCATATACTTTCTCATGTGACTATTAGTATGACTATTAGTCCTTGGACCTGTAGTCACCATGGTTCCCTACATAAGGAGTTGCATACTTTGACTTCGTCAAACGTCACCCGTAAATGGGTGGACTATAAAGGCGATTACTGGATATATAACAAATTATGCGGAGGGATGTGAGTGATGTAGATGGGATCTATCCCTCTTATATGACGGGAGTGACATCGTTATTCTTGATAGAGTGAGACTCCTAAGTGCATGGCCATGCCCAAATGAGTCAATATGAGATATTGAGCTCATTTGATTAGAGTGAGTCTACTTGGAGTTCAAGATATAGATTTTACCAAGGATGACACGGTCTATGCCTCAATTGGTCAATTTAGATGTCAAGGATAGAGGGACATTGTCACATATTGTGAGAGTCACAATTAGTAGTCACAAAGGTGATGTTGGATCTCAATATTCTTGTAACTTGGGTAGCAATGATTTGTTGCTAGATACCGCTCATTGCTTATGTTCCTAAATCAGTTTAGGAGCATTGCCAATGTTACAAGAACCTATCGGGTCACACACAAAGACAATTAGATGGAGATTAGGTTCATATGATGAACCATGAGGATTAGGTTCATGGGATGAACCAAATTGGATTAAGAGTAATCCAAATTAGACTAATTAAGTTAGACTCAATTTGATTCAAGTGTTGAATCAGTCTGATTTTGATTTGATTCATTGAGTCAATTTAAAATAATGAATAGAGATTCATTAAATCAAATTGACTTGAATCAAATGGTTGGATTTGATCAACCATAGAAGATAAGAGGTCAAGTTTGACTTGAATTGAGAGGGAAGATGAATGGTCAATTTTGACTTGACCAATTATCATGTCATGGTGACTTGGCATGGGTCCGGCCAATGATGATGTTCCACATCATCATGGACTCATCATGGGGTGCCACCTCATAAGGGAGACCAAGAATCATTGGCTCTTGGAGTTACATGCATGCATGTAACCCCCCAAATAGTGGTCGGCCACTTTGATGGGTTATCAATGTGTGAAGTTAAGTGGGTAACTTCATCATCTTCTTCCTTGGCTCTTCTCTCAAGCTCTCCCCCTCTCCTTTTCCGTGGGTTTCTTAGTGTGCTAGCACACTCTAAGTGATCTTCTCCACCTATTGCTTGTGTGGATACCAATAGAGGAGTGTACAATTGACACTCTTGAGTTCCGACAATCCGTTTGGATGAGCAGGATAAGCGAAGGGCGTCACATCAAGGGTAAAACTCTTAACATGTAGATCTAAGGGTAGATCTAAGTTTCTCTAGACATGTACATGTATTATTTTTGATATAACTTCGCACGGATCCGTGATCGGGCTTTCGAGGTTTCCGCAAAGCAAAAAGCGATTTTTATGGCTCGGATAGTCCAACAATATGCATGTATATATATATACATGGATGATTGTGATTATTATACATACTGATGTAGTCTATATGTATACTCATTCTGATGATGCATTTGTATGTACTATGCTTGTTGCACTTGTTTGTACATATTCATACATGCTATTGTATTTTTTTGTATGGTAGTAAGCCGGGTACTTGTATACTTGTTGGTCGATCACTATGATACCCTCGACCCGTATCATGATGTAGTGTGAGTTAGTAATACTCTTCATACCTTATGTTGTGGATATATGCCCAGGTTGGTTGAGTGTAGAGTAGCTGACTGTCAGGTATGTCAGCATCTCTTGTTGTTCAGTTTGTTTAGTGGTATTCATGTATGTATATTTATTATGTTGATGTATACCTGTCGTACCTGTAGATTATACTATTGAATTACATGTGATATTGATATATTTACATGTTCTATCTTATTACCTGCTGAGTTTTACTCACCACCATGGACCCTGGGTTTTTCTATCGCCCAGGTAACAGGTAGAAGTCTTCGTGATGGCTTGGAGCTTCGCCAGTGGTCCATTCCATCTCCATTTTTCCGAGCCTCCCGTGGACTTTGTTTTTATGTTGTGGACTTTGTTTTTTATGTTGTGGACTTTATGTTGTGTTCGATGTTTTATGTACGGTTTAGTACTGTGGATTTGTCATGTGGTGTACACCTATGTGGTTTCGGATTTGTATTGTATATGTGTGGTTATGTGTATGTGGTTTTATGTTTTCCGTTGTGTGATATATATATTTTGCTTATTATGTTGTGGTTGTGGGCCTACGGGCCTTGTATTAACACGAGATGTTGCCACGTATAGGGGAGATGTCGTCCGTTTACTTTTTGGCACGACATACTCTCGGGGCGTGACAACTTTATTAGTATCAGAGCCGGAGGTTCTGCGATGTCATATAATTATTTTATTTTTGAGTCTTGGATTCTCGGGAGTCGGTTTATTTTTTGATTTTGGTTTTGTGAGATGGGATTGACAGCGGCACAAGCTCCGGGCAGCACGAAGTGAGTATTTCTGATAACTTATATTTAGTTAGATGTTGATCTAAACTTGATTAACAGGTGTATACAGTTAGAGTTATGACACCTGTACAGACTTGTAGTAGGGGTTGTCCACCGAGGCGACCAACCAGAGTGGCCTTTAGGGTTTATACTCCCGGTTGTGTTGGCTATGCATTTAGTGTATATAACAGGGAACAACCTATAGTATGTTGGTTATTCATCGTAATCATAGTTTGAGTTGACCACGGGAACAACCTGTTGAGTCTGTGAGTCTTGAACATGTGTCGAAAAGGTGATTTATCTTTTAGAGCCGACTGATATCGAGTCGAAAAACAGGGGTCAAGTCATCACATTTCTTGTGAAAATCAAAGACTACAATCTTAAGAATTTTCACTAACAGTGCTAGTCAGATCATTACCCGTGGGGTAATGGACTAAGTGTGTATACTTTTATTGCTACAGCAAACGGAGGGGTAGTATAAGGTGTTTCATAGAGATTTTGATCCCTGAGTTGTTCGTACTGGGTTGTATAACTTTGAAGGTACTTTTGAGTACTTAACTCGTGTTATACAGAGAAAGTAGGGTTATTCGCATATCATTATCGGGATCAAGCCGGTACTTGGTGGTAAATGCAGAAGATAACCTTTGGGAAATAAAATATCACTTGATCATGGTTTAGTGATGTTGAGAGAGAGTATTTCCCCGCGTCACTTTTTATGACACATTGTAGGGGATTCTTGAGCTTCAAATAGGGTGATCGTCGATAATGAGAATACCATGCAGAGTCATTAGACTTGCAGAGTTTACATTCACCTAATAGCTCGAGAATGTGTATGGATCTTTTAAATCACCCACGGTTGTTGGCTTACTGTTGGATTAAGATTATTGGATCTTCTATCAGATCCTATCGGAAGATGTTGAATTGAGTCAGGAGTTTAGAAATGATTTCATACAAGTGTTTAAGAGTTGGAGACCGATAAGCAGATATTGCAGGTCAACTTATTAGAGTTAGAAGTCGCTGACTGTTAGATAAAAGGAGCAAGATCGGAGTCATAGCCCTTGAGCTACTTTTCGATTATAGAAGACCAACCGCAGATCGTCAGAATGTTCTCGTGCACATCTGTAAAATCAGAACAAAGACTCCGAAGGGATTATGTGCATGCAGTGTGGATCATGACTGCACGGATCACGAAGACACATGAAGTCGCACAAAGTTGGATTATCCGTTGGATCAAATCATTTGTTGCTAATGTAAGCAACCAGTACAATTGAGGAGGTGTATTTTGAAGACTCAATTGAAGACTATCAATGGTGTTCCGAGAGGATGATGCACCATCTCAACAGTAGAGATCAGCATAGAAGATTGAGTTATCTCATCAGCAGCGACCTACTACCTCAGGCATGGTTGGAGTTCCGTGATACTTTCCTTCAAGGGAAGTGATTTATTCAGCAGTTTCAGCAGAAGACATCATAGAAGACTCATGCAGACAACAACAACAGTTACCCCCAGATGTACATTGGCTTTGTACAGAGGAGAGAGTATACGATGATGGTCGTATCTATTCGGTATTCTACAGTTGTAGTTCGTAGGATTAAGTGATGGGATCAGATGATCTAGGAAAATCCCCGGATTATTCGTCGTAGAAATGCGACCGCTTTATCGCGGACTGTTGAATCTGATCTCGTTCTCTTCGGAGAAAGGTCGAGACCTGCATGGAGCCTTTGGATCGGATCGAAATATAATTGATCGTATAGGGTATTACTCTAGTTTACCCTCTGGGTTAATATATTGGGAGATACTTGTAGTCTACAAGTATCCTTGTCTAGAACATTTTTAGTTCGGATAAGAAGGGTTCCTTTACATCGACTTGTGGGTCGGTGGTATCTCTACCGTCAAGTGAGATGTGGATTAACAATTAAGAAGTCAAGGGATGCCCTTAGACTTGGATAGACATATCTTTACCATAGACATATCCTTACGGATGGTCAAATTGTTGAGATTATGGTATGATTATGTCTCTAAGAGGTGCGAATAATCCGAGAGTAGTCGGATGTAGTTTTGGATGAACTCCTAGGCTTGCTACTGTATAGGCAAGTGTAGTAGGCGATCGGAGTGATTTCGAAGATAGTGTCGATATTGAATACCTCATACGAGAGATAATTTTGTTGGTACCAGTGTTACTAAACACTATGAAAATTAGAAGAATGTAAGTTGCAATTATAAGAGATGCTGGATGAGATATTTATCCGTTCAGTATTTCTTCTGGAGAGGATCCAGAACTCTTTGTTAAAAAGGGAGATGAACCTTTGAGATTATGCATCGATTATCGATGATGGAATGCAATAGTTGTTGAGAATGAATATCCTTCATTGTGGATATATGATCTGTTTAGATCAGCTAAGGATACCTATGTATACTCTAGGTTTGGTTTACGACTGGAGCGTTGATATTGTAGTGACATGGTGTCATACAATTATCATTGTTGTTGTGATGATTAATATATCATCAGCTTAGAGTAAAGAGGATACAGGTGTGTGGAGACGATAATTTCATACTTAGTATGAATTTTATGAGTTTTGATTAAGTTGTTAGACTATTTAAACGATTTAGTCGTCTATGGACTTGAGAAACCGTATATTCTGGACACAATTGGATCAGTTTATGGTTGTTGAAGTTGCGCAACTTGGCCATTATTGATGGTGGTAGTTGATGTTGCGCACTCGGCCACCGTAGTGTAGGGATGTATATTGAAAAGTCTATCTTTTCTATGAACATCTTTATTTTTGAAATAAGAATCACATGATCATTGTTTGAATATTTTTATGCATATTGTCTAATACGTTACATTGTAGATAACATGGTGTGTGGTGTCACACGGGAGATCATGTTATCGGCTCCTTGTAAAGTATAAGTAAAGGCTCACAACCGAGATGGCTTTGGACAAACCATCGGAATGGTTGTAGTGTGATTTGGTATTGATTTGTCTTGACCATAGAATCACACTAGTGCACTTTGTGTGTATTGAGCAGGACCGACTTAGAGGTGATTCGATTTATTGCTGACTACATAATCGAATCGGACCTCAGATATTATTGTGTACATGCTCTTAATCCTGATATAATAACGGGCACATATACTTAGTAGTCATCTCTTTGATTTACCAATGGGCGAGATTTATAGATTAAATCGATAGGCTCGGTAAGTTGGGAGATGATATTATTTATATGGTGTGTTGTTGATTATAGGAGGAAACTGTGTCCTATATATTAGGATGATGATGTCCCCTTGAGGAGTTCATAAGGTTCATCATGTAAACCCTGCAGGTGGACTTGGTCCGACATGATGAAAAGGTTGAGTGGTACTATTCAAGGAGTTAGATGTTGATTAATTAATGGTCAGTAAATTAATTAATCGACGGACATTCGAGATCTTAAACACGGAGAGAAAATGTACAAATAATATATGGAGCCCATATTATCATATGGGGGTTGGTGAGGTAGATCAATGACGATCCTTTAGTGGATTGGATCATCATTAGTGGATCGGACTTTATGTGGGTTTGATCCATGGGTGGCCAAGATCCAACTCCTCATCATGGTCCCTAATGTAGCCTATTAACACCTCATGAAGCTTAGATCCAATGGATGAAAACAAAACTCTAGATCCAAAGGTAGAGATTAAATCTCTAGATCCGACGGTTGAGATTAAATCTCTAGATCCGACGGTTGAGATTAAATCCCTAAAACAAATGGAGGAGATTAAATCATGGCTTGAGCCCAACTCTATAAATAGAGATCATGAAGTGGGCGGCAAGATGATGATGGCTTAAGGGGATTAGGGTTTGCTTCCTTTGGAGGCTAGGAATCCTAGTTGGTTTAGGATTAGGTTTGGGTGGCTAGGGTTTTGGGTGCTATGGGTGGGAGGCAACTCAAGGAGGTGTTTCTTCTTCTTCCTAAGGTTTTGGCTAGTTCTTCCCATCTTCCCTCTACCTTGGCTTGTGCTCATCCTAATCTTCTTCCCCACTTCCATGGCCGGCCATAAGAAGAGCTAGGATTAGGGTTTGGAGGCTTAGGGTTTAGGAGGCTTGGGTGGCACCAAATAAGGAAGTAGTTTGTTTTCTTCTTCCTATCCTTTGGTGGCCGGCGCCCACAGCCCTATCCCAGCCCTTGACTGGCATCCAAAGACCCCTTCTCCTTCTCCTTAGGTGGTGGAAACAAGATATAGGGCTTTCCCTTGGTGTCTTGGCCGATTTCCACCATTATCTCCTTCTCCTTGTTGGCCGGCGGCAAGCATTTTCCTTGTTGCTTGTTGGTTCGCCATAGGAAGGAGAAGAGCTTTGTTTCTACTCTTCCTCTTGCTTTGGAAGAGCAAGGAAAGAAGATTTGCGATCTAGGAGCTTCGACTTTTGGTAGAGCATCGCCCACACGACGTCCGAAAGGAGGAAGGTCATACATTAGAAGATCGAGAGGTATACCTATTCTTCTTTCTCCTTTTGTTACTTGCTTGTATTTGTTTTTCAATTATGAGCATGATATAAATCTGTAAATAGATAAATAATACTTGGATCCCAAGCATAAACATGAAAATCGGCGATTCGGACATCGTCTATTCCGCGGCTACTCATAGAATAGAGGATGGTCGCTTGAACAACTAGTTTGTTCAAGTGACCTCTCTAAACGAATAGCACGACGATGACTTGGTGGTTTGGGCAATCCCTTTTGTCTAGGATTAATTTTTTTTAATCCGGGGACATCGAAGGGATCGCCATGGACAAGCTACCGAGGTGAAGTGGGAAGCGAAGTTTCCCCTCACGAACTCGATAAGCAAAACCCTTCACGTAGATGGTGGTTTGCCTTGTATGGTTTGGTTATTACTATAGATGTGGCGAGGATGTTTTAGCATTACTATACCATGGACTTGTTTGACAAAGATGATGATGGAAATCATTTAGTCGGAAGCTGGTGAAACCAGTTTATAGGACCTAGACGATAGTTAACTTTTACACGAGTATTAGTTAATCCTTTCGGGGTGGATAAAAGGATGTTGTATGCAAATGTATCGTTTCAGGGATCGGAGTGAATCCGATAAAGTTGCATGAAATGTATCTCATGCTTATGCCAATTGTGGAACTACGAGATAAGCTGTCATATACATGACGTGACTTTAGTAGTTATTATCTTGATTTGTGGAGGTATGGAGTGGTAATGCTTGTGGGGTTTTGGCTAGCTACTGGGTAGCTACCTGAGAGTTGCTGGAGCGCGAACAGTTGCAACAATTGTAATAAGTGAGATTGATCGCTATAGTCTCCCAGACACTTATAGAGTGTGTCGTGGTGTGGGTTTTGGATGGTAGATAGACTTCTCTTATGAGAAGATAATTTCCTGTCTCTAATAAGGATATGTGTTCTGAACACGCATCCACTTGAGAAAGAGTTGCTACATGAGGCACATTATTTGAGATTTGCTATACATCCTAGTAGTACTTGGATGTACCGAGATTTGAAACGTTTATACTGGTGGAACGGTATAAAGAGAGTGTTAGTAATATATGAGAGATGTCCTAAGGCAATCGCCTTATGTATGAACCATTTATATGATAAATGAAGATTCACTATTTGAGTATACATGTTTCATGTATTTGATTGGATCTTAAACTCATTTATCAATGCCCACGATGCGATTCACAAAGATGAGAGAATTTGTGATTGGATCACAACTAGTGAGTATCTCTACATGTGTAATTGTGATGTATCGAATTATCCCTAGTCGATGAATTGATGGATTCGACACCATCAATTCACCGAGACTAGCACGAGGTATACCCTTGGTGTATCCAAGCAAGATTCTCACCGGGCCGAGACATTGTGATGTCCGAGTTAATCGTGGATGCTAGTTATGGTAACTAGTTCATTGAGTGACCACCGTAAGACTTCATATGGTTCTCTCGCATATATAGATATGTCAATGAAGTTCTTACTGGCTTAAGTGCGATGTTCCTTCGACTTGCGGTATTCAAGTCATCTTGATCATGGAGACTTATGCTTTGACATCTTAAGCAAACATCTCTAAGGAGATGTGGACCCGGATGATTGGGTATAAGTCAAGTGATCAAGGTGTTTGAATAGCCTATAAAGGATTCACCACTCCTTGCGTAGGAGATGTATACCCATGGCCTCTCGGATTGTTACTAAAGTCTTTGGCCAAAGCATTACATGTTTAGAGTAAGGTACTCTTCGATACATGTGGAGTAACTAGAATCCGTAGGACGAGGAAATGATACTTGGGCTAGGTGTGACGTAGTCAGCCTAGTGAGGACTGACACTATAGACCATGTCCTGAACCAAGTGGGTATAAGATGAGTGAAGGGAATAGGGCACGAATCATTCAAGCTACTGAAGGGTTTCAGAAATAGTTCTTGATCAACCGTTGATCTTTTCGGTTAATTGGGGATCATGATGTACTACTAGGTGCCACTCATGATCGTTCTATAATTAATGGTTAATTATAGACGGCCAACATAAACCGAGAACCTATTTGGTCACACGCACAACGAGCGTGATCCAAAGGATTTAAAACGAGCTTGAGAATGGGATTCTCAGACCGAGAGAAACTAGGTTTGGTTGGACCAAACATAAAGCGAGCATGAAATCGTTTCAGTCGCAATGGAAGCGTGGATGGGCCGCGTCTTATGAAGACGTAATGGATGAACCAAAATGGTTTGGTTCTAATCCAATGGATGAGAATAAACCAAAGGGGTTTGGTTTATTTTAAACGAATGAACCAAAAGTTGGTTCGGTTCGTTTTAACTTAAAATAAACCATCATGGTTTGGTTTATTTTAACTTATCTTAATGGAGCGGGTTAACGGGCCTAATGGTTATGATCCAATAACCATTAAGAGAATTAGTTCTCTATAAAAGAGGGCTTAATGGATAATTAAGCCCTAATCAAAAACCCTAGATTAAGTTGCCGCCCACCTCATCTTCTCTTTGAGTTGGCGCCAACCTCCATTGCCGCCCAGTCCATTGTGCCGCCGTTCAAGTTGTTACTGGCGTCCAAGCTTCGGCCGGTGTTCCTCCGGCGACCCTCCGGTGATCTTCCTAGGCTTCGGTGAAAAGGTGAGCACTTGGCTTCCTTGTTTTGGCCGGCGCCTACTCCTCCACCAAGCTGTCCAGTTTTCTGGACAGCTTCTTCTCCTCTCGTCGGAGCGTCGTTTGGACGATGGTTAGAGCTCCGACAGCGGATAACTTACTGGGGATTCGATCTCCGGTAATCCTTTGAGGTGGAGGACGAAGGATTCGTCAATTGGTTGACGAATACCTCTCCGGAGAAGCGAGTTTTGAGAACTCGTATTAGGATCCGAATTTGGATTCGGATCGTGATCATCTCTCGATCACGTCGTCTTCAACACGAGGCTAGTAACCCGTACGAAGATGAAGCTCGTGGCTTAGCGAAGTCATCCCGAGGAACTCGGCGTGGATACGGATAGAGACGATTTTAGCGAGGATCGTTCCGGTTGATGCCGTTCCCGCTACACGTTATACGAAAGGTATAACGTAGTTAAATTTCCTTTTATTGCAAATTTAAATTTATGGTTATGTCTACACTTATTGTAATATGCATGCGTGTGTTGTGTGTGTTGTAATAAATGTAGATTTATTATTTTTATTGCTTTCGATGTGTTCATGTTTACGAAACATGATCGAACACACACACGCCGCGGTGCCGGAAACCCAACAGTGGTATTAGAGCCCAGGTTGTGTTTCGACATAATCGTAAAAATGGTTTTGCGATAGTCATAATGTATTTCTGGAAATTTTCTAATTTTGGAAATTTAGAAGTATTTATGGAAATTTTTCAATTTTGGAAAGTCTAGAAATATTTATGGAAATCTTCCACTTTTGGAAAGTTGGAAGTATTTATGGAAATTGATATTTTCCATAAATAAAATATTTGATTAGATTCTGGAAATTTGTTTCCTAATTTAATCATGATTTGATTTGATCTTAAAATATTTTATTTCCATAAGTAGTTTTAATTATTTAGGAAATTGGTTTCCTAAATAGATTTTCCTTAATCAAATAATTCCATGAATAAAATATGTGATTAGATTTGAAAATTTATTTCCTAATTTAATTATGATTTGATTTGGAGAATCAAATCTTAAACATATTTTATTTCCATAAATAGTTATGACATATAAGGAAATATATACATGACATAATTGTATGCCATGTAATTGCATTAGATGCATAACATTATGTCATGCGTGTCGTGACATGTAGATGTATGCCATGTATGTCATGCCATGTAGATAATAGTTATTTGCATGCAAAGAGGATGAGACATAAAAACTCTTAAACAATATTAAAGCCTACACCTTCCATTAATATGGTTAGAACCAGAGTTCCATTTCTTGTTTGGGTTGTTGGACTCTCTCCAAGCCCGGCTCGAACCCGAACATGTTCAAACCATGGAATAGTTTAATACTAATATGGTAAGAGTCAGAGGTCAATCGTTAGCTTTGGTTGTTGGACTCTCTCCAAGCTGGGCTAATTGGTTGAATGCGCTCTAACCATATTAAAACTATTTCCCGATTAATGGGTTGGCTTTAACCTGGAGCATCGGCTTGTTGGACTCTCTCCAATGCTGATGTAAAGGGAGGTGAAGTTGGGTGCTATGCATATGATGCATACTTGTTAATGTGTTAACAACCCGATGTATGTGTGAGCATTCAATTAGTTGATAGCACATTGTGATAGTTGCATATACGTGATATGCAATCCAGATAGAGATACCTACCGTATAGTTATGAATGGCTTGTTGACTCTCTCCAAGGTTGTTCATAACTATGATGGATATCACCATTCGAGATGGACCTACGATCTCCAAGTGATTTTGGGGTTTTTGAAATTCAAAATGAATGGGATTTATAAATGTATATTGATGCATTTTAAAATCATCTTTCATATATGCTCGCTTTGTATTTCTAAGATTGATCATGATGTCTTCAATTTATGCTCCATTTTGATTCAATAAATTGATCGGGCCGAAGCTTCATGGATCGCTTAGAAACTTGAGAATTGTTCTCAAGGTTGAAAAGCTTGCAATGTCTCAAGCGCTCTTCCTCGCCTGGGCTCTAGTGACGATGCAACTCGACCACCTGGTTGGCCTATCAAACATTTAGTGATTCTCAACAACCACGAGCCCGCGCTAGTAAACATCATGCTAGAGCGTTAGGCACCACCCGGATACGAAACGACAGAGGTAGAAGTCATATCGCTAGATCGCACATATCGTAGAGGATAACTTCATCTTGTACTTGGTTCGATCAAAGCCGAAGTGAGATTCGGGGCAATACGTAACCGGAACGAAGCATCTGCGTGGTATGCTTGCTCAATGTCTTTGAGACTGTGGAGTCTTTAGAAGCATGAGCAGGGGGGCAGTGCTATTAGTTGATTCCTCGGAGAAAGGTTCTAAGAGGAAGTCAAAGGAACAGCAGAAGGGAAAGAAGAGAAAGGCTAAGAAGGTAGAACTAGCACAAAAGGAAACTTGCCATCATTATGGCAAGGAGAGCCATTTGCGAAGAAAGTGCAAGATTTATCTTGAGTCCGTGAAGAAGAACAAGGCATCGGATGCCCCATCTTCTTAAGATATCTTCGTTATTGATTGTCATTCTATTTCCTCAAACACTTGGGTATTAGATACTGGGTGTGGCTTACATATATGTAATGACATACATGGACTAAGGAATAGAAGAAGACTCGTCAAGGGAGAGTCAAATTTGCGTGTTGGGAATGGAGCAAAGGTTGCTGCAGCCGCCATAGGAACGCATTTGTTGAAACTCCCTACAGGACTTGTCTTAGAACTGGACAATTGCTTTTATGTTCCTTCATTGATAAAGAACATCATTTCTATTTCTTGTTTAAATAGAAATGGGTACCATTTGACTTTTAGTAACAATTGTTGTTACATAACTTTGAATGGAGTTCTTTAAGGGACTGGAACTTTAAGCAATGATGTTTATACGTTGGACGTATCCAGTGACATTTTCAATATCGAAGCGAGCAACACGCGTGCTCGAAAGGATAATCAAATAGACTCCTATATGTGGCATTGTCGTCTTGGCCATATAAGCAAGAAACGCATGTCCGAATTACACCGATGTGGAATTCTGGAATCGTTTGAATTGGATTCATACGATACATGCGAATCATGCTTAAAAGGCAAGATGACTAAGTTACCTTTTACTGGAAAAGGTGAACGAGTGTGAGAGTTACTAGGTCTAATACATACTGATGTATGTGGACCTATGTCAACTCAAGCATTAGGAGGCTATAGCTACTTCATTACCTTCACCGATGATCACTCACGGTTTGGGTATGTGTTCTTGATGAAACACAAGTCCAAGCCTTTGAAAGGTTCAAAGAATTCAGAAATGAAGTAGAGAAACAACATGACAAGAGTATTAAAATACTTCGATCGGATCGAGGTGGTGAATACTTAAGTCAAGAGTTTCTTGATTATCTAAGAGACAATGACATATTGTCTCAATGGACTCCGCCCTATACACCATAGCATAATGGTGTATCTGAGAGGCATAACTGGACCTTGTTGGACATGGTCAGGTCAATGATGAATCATGCAACTCTTTCCAAGTCCTTTTGGGGCTATGCACTTCAGACAGCTGTTTACTTGTTAAACAGAATGTCTACCAAGGTAGTCTCAACTACTCCATATGAGATATGGAATAGTAAGAAACCTCATGTATCTTACTTGAAGATATGGGGTTGTCCTGCTTATGTGAAGCGGACTGTATCAGACAAATTGGATGCTAAGTCTGATAAATGTCTATTTGTTGGATACCCTAAGGAAACAAGGGGTTACCAATTCTATCATCCTGTGGAACAAAAGGTGTTTGTTTCAAGGTATGCTGTGTTTCTAGAGAAAGAGTTTCTCTTGCAAGAAAACAGTGGGAGTGTCGTCGAGCTTGAGGAGGCTCGAGAGACTCAAATAGACATTAATGAGATACCTGGTGAAGCACAACAGCCGACAACTCATAGTGATGAGCAATCGGCTGGACCTATTGTAACACCACATCTTCGTAGATCTGGTAGAACACGCAATATTCCTGAGAGATATGGATTTCTCGTAAGCGAATCGAATGACGTGTTACTCATTGATGATGAGGAGCCTACCAGTTATGAAGAAGTGCTGACAAGTTCAGAAAGGGATAAGTGGCTTGGTGCCATGAAGTCGGAAATGGATTCCATGTATGAAAACCAAGTTTGGAACTTGGTTGACCCACCTGAAGGCATAAAGCCTATAGGGTGCAAGTGGGTTTTCAAGAAGAAAACCGACATGGATGGTAATGTGATTACCTATAAGGCTAGATTGGTGGCGAAAGGATATCGTCAAAAATAAGGTGTTGATTATGACGAAACCTATTCGCCTGTAGCTATGCTTAAATCCATTCGGATGCTCCTGGCCATAGCGGCTCATTATGATTATGAGATATGGCAGATGGATGTGAAAACAACTTTCCTTAATGGAAACCTACTCGAGGACGTGTATATGATACAGCCTGAGGGTTTCACATCGGTTGATAAAACCAAGGTATGCAAATTGCGACGGTCCATTTATGGATTGAAGCAAGCATCCAGGAGCTGGAATATCCGTTTTGATGAGACAATCAAAAGTTTGATTTCTCACAAAATCCAGACGAACCTTGTGTGTACAAGAAGGTTAGTGGGAGTGCAACAGATTCTAGTATTGTATGTCGATGACATACTACTTATAGGAAACGATGTTTCAATCTTACAGTCAGTGAAGGTTTGGTTATCCAAGACATTCTCCATGAAAGACCTGGGAGAAGCAACCTACATCCTCGGGATTAAGATCTATAGAGATAGATCGAAACGGTTGCTTGGTCTTTCACAGTCTACATATATAGACCGAGTGCTAAAGAGGTATAGCATGTCGGAATCCAAGAAAGGTTTCCTACCCATCAGGCATGGGGTACACCTTTCGAAGTCTATGTGTCCGCGCACAGAAGACGAGAGGATTTGCATGAGTAAGATTCCCTATGCATCCGCAATAGGATCTATCATGTATGCTATGTTATGTACGAGGCCCGATGTATCGTATTCTCTGAGTGTCACGAGCAGATACCAGTCCGATCCAGGAATGGATCATTGGGCGGCTGTTAAGACGATCCTTAAGTAGTTGAGAAGAACTAAGGATGTGTTCCTAATATATGGAGAAGGGGACATGGTGATATGCGAGTATACGGATGCCAGCTTCCAGACAGACAAGGATGATTCCAGGTCTCAGTCTGGATACGTGTTCACCTTGAATGGGGGCGCAGTGAGTTGGAAAAGTTCCAAACAAGAGACTGTAGCGGATTCTACCACTGAGGCAGAATACATTGCAGCTTCGGAAGCAGCAAAGGAAGAGGTTTGGATCAAAAAGTTCGTTCATGAACTTGGTGTGATTCCGGCCATTGTTGAAGCAATACCAGTCTACTGCGACAACAATGGAGCAATTGCACAGGCGAAAGAGCCAAGGTCTCATCAGCGATCCAAACATGTGCTTCGCCGCTATCATCTTATCAGAGAGATCATCAGTAGGAACGAAGTACAAATCGAGAAAATTCCCACTGAAAGGAACTTAGCAGATCCCTTGACTAAGGCATTACCTCAAAATAAGTTTGAGGGTCATGTTCGAGCTTATGGTATTGGATACCGTAGCGATTGGCATTAGGCCAAGTGGGAGTCTGTTAGAAATATATGAGAGATGTCCTAAGGCAATCGCCTTATGTATGAACCATTTATATGATAAATGAAGATTCACTATTTGAGTATACATGTTTCATGTATTTGATTGGATCTTAAACTCATTTACTGAATGTCCACGATGCGATTCACAGCATGAGAGAATTTGTGATTGGATCACAACTAGTGAGTATCTCTACATGTGTAATTGTGATGTATCGGAATTATCCCTAGTCGATGAATTGATGGATTTGGACACCATCAATTCTGTCGAGACTAGCACGAGGTATACTCCTTGGTGTATCCAAGCAGCTGATTCTCACTGGCTGGAGACATTGTGATGTCCGGAGTTAATCGTGGATGCTAGTTATGGTAAATAGTTCATTGGAGTGACCAGCCGTAAGACTTCATATGGTTCTCTGCATATATAGATATGTCAATGAAGTTCTTACTGTGGCTTAAGTGCGATGTTCCTTTGACTTGCGGTATTCAAGTCATCTTGATCATGGAGACTTATGCTTTGACATCTTAAGCAAACATCTCTAAGGAGATGTGGACCCGGGATGATTGGGTATAAGTCGAAGTGATCGAAGGTGTTTCAATAGCCTATAAAGGATTCACCACTCCTTGCGAGGAGATGTATACCCATGGCCTCTCGTCGGATTGTTACTAAAGTCTTTGGCCAAAGCATTACATGTTTAGAGTAAGGTACTCTTCGATACATGTGGAGTAACTAGAATCCGTAGGACGAGGAAATGATACTTGGGCTAGGTGTGACGTAGTCAGCCTAGTGGGGACTGACACTATAGACCATGTCCTGAACCAAGTGGGTATAAGATGAGTGAAGGGAATGGGACACGAATCATTCGAGCTACTGAAGGGTTTCAGAAATAGTTCTGGATCAACTGTTGATCTTTTCGGTTAATTGGGGATCATGATGTACTACTAGGTGCCACTCATGATCGTTCTATAATTAATGGTTAATTATAGACGGCCAACATAAACCGAGAACCTATTTGGTCACACGCACAACGAGCGTGATCCAAAGGATTTAAAACGAGCTTGAGAATGGGATTCTCAGACCGAGAGAAACTAGGTTTGGTTGGACCAAACATAAAGCGAGCATGAAATCGTTTCAGTCGCAATGGAAGCGTGGATGGGCCGCGTCTTATGAAGACGTAATGGATGAACCAAAATGGTTTGGTTCTAATCCAATGGATGAGAATAAACCAAAGGGGTTTGGTTTATTTTAAACGAATGAACCAAAAGTTGGTTCGGTTCGTTTTAACTTAAAATAAACCATCATGGTTTGGTTTATTTTAACTTATCTTAATGGAGCGGGTTAACGGGCCTAATGGTTATGATCCAATAATCATTAAGAGAATTAGTTCTCTATAAAAGAGGGCTTAATGGATAATTAAGCCCTAATAAAAAACCCTAGATTAAGTTGCCGCCCACCTCATCTTCTCTTTGAGTTGGCGCCAACCTCCATTGCCGCCCAGCCCATTGTGTCGCCGTTCAAGTTGTTGCCGGTGTCCAAGCTTCGGCCGGTGTTCCTCCGGCGACCCTCCGGTGATCTTCCTAGGCTTCGGTGAAAAGGTGAACACTTGGCTTCCTTGTTTTGGCCGGCGCCTACTCCTCCACCAAGCTGTCCAGTTTTCTGGACAGCTTCTTCTCCTCTCGTCGGAGCGTCGTTTGGACGATGGTTAGAGCTCCGACAGCGGATAACTTACCGGGGATTCGATCTCCGGTAATCCTCTGAGGTGGAGGACGAAGGATTCGTCAATTGGTTGACGAATACCTCTCCGGAGAAGCGAGTTTTGAGAACTCGTATTAGGATCCGAATTTGGATTCGGATCGTTATCATCTCTCGATCACGTCGTCTTCAACACGAGGCTAGTAACCCGTACGAAGACGAAGCTCGTGGCTTAGCGAAGTCATCCCGAGGAACTCGGCGTGGATACGGATAGAGACGATTCTAGCGAGGATCGTTCCGGTTGATGCCGTTCCCGCTACACGTCATACGAAAGGTATAACGTAGTTAAATTTCCTTTTATTGCAAATTTAAATTTATGGTTATGTCTACACTTGTTGTAATATGCATGCGTGTGTTGTGTGTGTTGTAATAAATGTAGATTTATTATTTTTATTGCTTCCGCTGTGTTCATGTTTACGAAACTTGATCGAACACACACACGCCGCGGTGCAGGAAACCCAACAGAGAGATATAGCAGATTTTGCTGCTCGATGTTTAGTATGCCAGTAGGTGAAGGCTGAACATTAGAAACTCACAGGATTGCTCTAGGAAATTTCGATTCTAGAATGGAAGCGGGAGCATATCACTATTGATTTTGTTACGGGATTGCCCAGAAACCGTAAAGGACATGATGCGAATTGGGTGATCATTGATCGACCAACCAAATCAGCTCACTTTCTGCCTATGCGTGGAATGGACTTGTTGGATCGTCTGGCAGAGTTGTACTGCCGAGAGATTTTCAGATTCCATTGCGTACCTTTGAGTATTATATCTGATAGAGATCCGCGACTACCTCACGATTCGGGTAGAGTCTGGATCAGACCATGGGCATAGAGCTTCGACTCAGTACAACGTTTCATTCGCAGACAAATGAACAGTCTGAGCATACCATTTAGACTTTGGAGGATCTATTAAGATCTTGCATTATGGATTTCGGAGGCAGTTGGGAGGATCACATCCATTTAGTGGAATTTGCCTATAATGACAGCTACCACTCTTATACTCAGATGGCTCCATTCGAGGCCTTATATGGTATACCCTGTAGATCTCCCGTGTTGTGGGAGGAATTCAGGGAACGACAGCTATTGGGGCCACAGAGTATCCAACATGATATAGAGTTGGTACGCGTCATCGGATGATGGTTATTAGAGGCACAGGGTCGACAGAAGAGTTATGCAGACCGGAGGCAAAGGCCTTTGGAATTCTCAGTTGGGGAACAGATATTTCTGCGTGTTTCACCTACGAAAGGGATGAAACGATTTGGGTTGAAAGGAAAATTTGCTCCACACTATATTGATCCATTTGAGATATTGGAGCGGATCGGAGGTGTAGCTGCTTTACCTCTGACACTTGCAGGTGTTCACAACGTATTTCCTGTTTCTATGCTGAGGAAATGTGTGTTGCATGCTAATCATGTTCTGAAGGAGGTATCAATCCCACTTCAGTCTAATGCGACCTATAAGGAGATTCCAGTGCGGATTCTTGGTCGCAAGGAGCGATAGTTGCGTAATAAGACCATCCGACTCGTAAAGGTTGGATGACAGCATCATACCGATGAAGAGGCCACGTGAGAGCTGGAAGATACTACCGAGCTCGATACCCTCATCTTTTCACTTGAGGTATGTAATAGTTCAAGAAATTTCTTGAATGTATTATCGCATTTTAGTATGAAATTTGGGGATCAAATTTTATTAAGTGGGGGAGAATGTAAAATACCACGAATAAATTTATGGCAGGTTAAGATCTCTAATATTCGCTAATTAGAGAGTTGATTATATCGATTAATTAAACTATGGTTAGGGATTATTTAATCATGGTTAAGGATTTATTGTTTCTAAATGGATTCGTTCCATTTAAAGACGCCGACCCATTTTAAACCTGTCCCTTTACTCCTCGCCGTTTTCTCTCCCGATCGGTTCCCAATCGCGATTTCTTTTCTTCCACTCCTCCGCGACGATCCGTTCCCCTTCCCAGATTCTTCTTCCCATCGCGCGAGAGAGAGCTGCTCATCTTCCCCTCTTTCCTTCTCAAAACCCACAGTTGCCGACACGCTCGTGGTGGAGTCTCATCTCGCTGGAAGACCATTGATCGTGGCTTCCTCATGCGAGATTTCAGCACGTGCCTTCGCTGGGAGTGAGTGCTTTCACTAGGAGCTTGGAGAGTGACGGCGGAGGCTGGACCATCCTCGATGATCTCTGTGGACAAGCGCTCTTCCCTCCCTCGCAATAAGCGGCAGCGACGACACCGCATTTTGATCAGAAATTGTGACTTTCTGCCGGAGCAAGGTAAGGCAGTGGATTCTCCCTCATTTTCAGAAGAGATCCTTGTGTGATTAGGCAGCTGACCTTGAGTCAGTGAATAGGGGATTACTGCGGAAGTTAGAACAGTGGCATTGGCATTGGTTTTTCTGTCGAACGGAGCATTTGGGGGGAGGTGTCGCCGGTGAAGCTACAATCTTAGGTATACCTCTCGGTTGTTCCTTTTTTTTCTGTTGTTCGGTTGATTGCCATTGTGGTGTGGATTTTCTTCGGTGGAATTGGCTGTGGGGCCTGTGAGTGGGAGTTTGGCAGTTTATGAGGTAGTAGTTCTGTTCTGGGCTACGAATAGAGATGTAGTATTGTCGTAATGGTTGTGAACAGGGCTGACCCGGCTGTGCACGGCTGTGAGTTTGGAGTTTTGGTCAGTTATGGGTTGTTCCGCCGAATAGAATAGGCTATATTGGCTATTTAGGGGATGTTGGTGGCTGTGAGAGTGATTGTGTGAGGTTGTTTCGTTGTGGTAAGCTTTTGGTGGCTGTGTGAGTGAGCTATGAATGGTTGTGTGACTGTGAGCAAGGAATTGCTAGTTATGGAGCTGTGAATAAGGCTGCTCTTGGCTATGAAGGGGCTGTAATGGCGGTGAATAGTGTTAGTGAAAGCCCTAGATCCGATCATGTGATGATTGTTGTATGGACTTATTGTATCATATTCCCATATATATTTATAAAGACATTTCTTTATGGTTATTATACTTACTTGTATTGGTGTCAAATAACTAAGTATAATAGTGTCCATGTGTAGAAGGTTCTTATCTATATCAATCGATTGGTTGAATCGATAATGAGATGATATAGAGAATACTACTCTTAATCATTCCTAGTCAAGTATTAATATTCAGGGACAATGTTAATGCGAAGAGACTAGCATGTATGTTAAATACGGCAAAATTTAAATAGTAAATTAAATGGCCAAGAATTTAGAGAAATAATCTTGGAAATTTCTCGGGATTTTTTTAGAGAATTTTAGGAATTTTTCTGGATTTAAACGGACTCCGTATGAGATTTTTACGGGGATAAAGAAAACGGGCTTTAGAGGGGTCTATTTAAAGGGGATAAAATACGCAATGGGAAAACCTAAAAATTTATTTTCTTTTCTTTCTTTTTTCCTTCCCCGCCGCGATACCTATTCCCCTCGGCAGTTCCCTTCTCTGCGCGAGCCACTTCCGCCGGCGCCCTTATCTCTTCTCGCGCGAGCCCAACTTCCGCCGGCGCCTCTTCTTCGCCGGCGACGGCCTTCTCTTCGCGTCTACCGCCAGCAGCCCGACGCCAGCCCTCTTTCTCCGTCGGCGCCCAAATTTCCGCCGTCGATCCCTTCTTCGCCGAGCCTTTTCCCCCCTTTCTCGCGCCCGAGCCGTCCGAGTCGAGCCCGGCCGGCCCTCTCGCAGCGCCGTGAACGATCGACTCCTCTGCCGCCGGACCGCTGCCGTGCTCGCCGATTTCCTCTGCCACACTGGCCGTCGACGGAGCTGATCGATTTTTCCTTCACGTGATTTTTGGCTGTGGGTCGTCGGAGCAAAGGGATGGTGTTTGAGCAGTGGTTTTCCGGCTAACAGGGTGCATTTTAGGAGGGGGGTTACTGCCGGCGAGGTTTCAATCGCTGGTAAGCATGATCTGCTCCTTTTCTTTGTGCATATGGTGGTTAATTTTGGTTATATGCAGTTGGATTCTTGATCTATGGAGTTGACTACGAGTTTGAGTTGGTTTGGTCATTTAAGTTGCTGTGAATGAGAGGAGAGGACTCGTTTGGGCTGTTTTGGTGAATAGAACAGGCTGTGCGATTTTGTTTGGATATGATAAACATGATTTTAGGGGTTGTAAAATCATATTTGCTTAATTGGATGAAACGATAGTTATATTAGGTGGGATGTGACCGGGATTTTATTAAGCATTTGGGTTAATTGGTTTATGTCCGAAATCGGCTTAGGATTTGATTTGACGATGGATCGTATCTTAGTGCTTAACAATAGTTATGTTGTATGCAGGTTTCGGTCACGAGGCAGGTTCACGGTCGTGACGATTTGGTTCTTTTGCGGACATTTTATCAGGCGGGTACTTTGACTTATCTTTTAGATATAGTCAAGTTGATATGTTAGTTAGGATAGCATGCAATACTTTTCATGTTTATATGCCTAGTATGTTTTTGTGCCTACTAGATACATGCATTTGATCAGTATGTTTATATCTTCCTGTTTTACTTGGATCATAGTATTTGGATTATGGATATGTACATATTGATTGTACATATTATTCGGATAGGTATTTTGAGTAGGATTTACATGCTTTAGTATCATGCACCATCTTGCATGATTGCATGCTGGCTGGACGGGGTTCCATTATTGTTGAGCCCGCAGCTAGTTACATGGCCTGCACACACTGCCACTCATGGGTTAGTGGTACATCAGGAGGGTGTGTGCAGTTGCTCTGTCGAGTTCCGACCGCTCATGGGTAGCGACGAGGCGCGTGGTAGCGGGCGAGGATCCCTCCTCCGGTCTATGACACCGGAGATGAGAGCTTAGCTCCCCACTATGTTTGGGGGCAGGAGGATAGGTGTACTGACAAAGATCCCGTCCACTGGCCACTCAGAGTAGTGATGGCAGAGTGCAGCTTGTCATAGCCCTACCCACTCGGCTTCACCATCGCGTGTGAAGGCGGTGGATCAAGGCGTCGGGGTGACCATGTCATTTGCACGACATGCATTTTGCGGATTGCATTTGTATTGTGTTTGCTGCATTATTGTATTGATGCCTTGGATGTTGCATATGATTGACATGCATACAGGATTCATATTCTTATATGGTGATGACTTTATCTCTTATAGTAGGGCACATGCTCCTATATCAGGGTAGGAGACTCAGGTGAGTACAGTCCTGTTGCATTTATGTCTTGCTTACCATATATATGAGTATCTTGGCATGATTAGTATTGTTAGCTATTTCTTACTATTCATATCGACTAGTATCCGCTAAGTTCTTTGAACTTACCCCGTGGTTTTATATCTATTTCAGGATGGAGCTGTCAGGAGAGTCCAGCTGCCAAACCCCCTCGTCGTGGAAGTGTATTTGTTATTTGTGTTTACGGTTTTTGGGTATTTGGATTAGAATATATGTTTAGGACTGAGTTGGATATTTGTACTGTGGATGTTTTGGTATGTCCTTAGGGACCTTTGATCGGATTTTTATTTCGATTGGATTTGGTTGAGTATTCTGCCGGATGGCGTAAGGGTAAGTCTAGTTAGAGTAGACTTTTGTTTACCTAGATTTGTTGGCCCGAGGCCTTATTATTATCTGCGTGTGATGTGGTATGATTCGGTCGTGTTGGAGATGTATAGTGGCTGTAGGCCTTGTATAAAATTGGTATTGTCACCCGTCTGCAGGAGATCTTTGCCGAATTTTAAATGCTAGGACTCCCTGGCGTGACAATTTATTTTCGCGTAGGTTTCCGAGTTCCTTAGGGTCTTTGGGTTTTCGGAGTTCGCCAAGTTTGGCAGGTTAACTGGGTATTTTCAGAGTTGTACAGATTTCCGACGATTTTTATGTTTCGGAAATTCGAGGTATTATTGAGGTCAATATGGGGATTAAGCGACAGCAGGACATCTCTAGGCTACCGACAGTAAATAAATTCTAGAAAATTTTCTAGATTTGGTACATATTTATATTGGTTATATTTGGTTATGCGGTGATATCATGTTTTATCTAGTATTGCTTTAACTTGATATCTGTTAGACTGTTAGATTTTTAGGTTGCTGGTTTATCGTTAGCATATGGTTATTAACTGCTATTACTGCTATACGTAGTTAGTTATCATTGTGATATAAATGATTAGATTGGTAGATGTTTACATCTTACTTTTTGGACTAGTATTTGGATTGGACTAGTATTAGGATTAGACTTGAATAATATGACTAAGATGGATAAATTCGCAGAAGGTATACATAGAGGTTCTTTGACTTTCTAGATCCTAGTGCATGAGGACATGATTACATAGCTTATGTAGTTTAGAGTATATATAAGCATCTGATGCTTTATTTATATATTGCCTTGACTTTGTTCTGGCATGACCCTTTAGTAATACCCTAATTAATTTCAGCCATTGATTCCCATTAGTAGGACTATGCTGTCGTTTATTAGACAGCTTGTTATATGTTTATATGGTTATGTGTTTTGTGGTGGATACCATAATTAAGACTGGTAGAGGTAGAATAACTTAGATGAGGTTATTCTGTAGGAGCGGATCTCAGGAATGAAACAATATTAGTAGAACCCTAGGTGTTGGAACCCTAGGCGTAATAACCGGATGTGCATATTGGTATGAGATTACCCATTTACTGTTTCAGTGATATGGTGATCGGAGGTCGAATGATTAGGATGCAATTAATCCTTACTATATCTCCCAATCATGGTTGAGATGACCTATTGTAAGGTTATATTTTTGTGTTATTCGTTCGGAGTTGGTGATAATCGGATTCGTATGACGCATGTAGCTAGATAGCTACTTTACATCTTAAGTACCCACGAGATTTGTTCGTGGTAGCATGTTGTAGCATGCATGATTGCATTGGTAGAATGGTATAATTTAGGCTTAACCCTCTTGAAGGGCTTGATAGTAGATTTGTGGCCTTTATTGGCTTTGATAGGCGTTTCCTGTTAGTTGGGACGAAACCCTATGATTAATCGTCTCGACGCGATTATTAGTGGACTTATGATTTTGATCGACCTTGATACCGATCATGTTAGAAGGGTTGGAATGCTAGATTTAATCATCTCGACTGATTTATTTATAAGTTAATGATCTTTATCGTATTTGATAAACATTTCGTATTAGAGGTGTTGAAACCCTCGCTTGACCACCTCAACGGGCTTAATTATAGATCGATGATCCTTGTCGACGTTAATGGTCGTTTTATACTGGATGTATTGGATAACCCGAGGTTTAACAATCTAGGATAATCGACTGCTCACGCAACCTATTGGTGATAGTATGCTAATGCCTGCAGTCGATAATTAGATATTTATATACAGTCTGTCTATCCACGAGTCTCATTCGTGGTAGCATATAGTTGCGCGTAGACCGTGCTATTGCTTGTTGGCCCATGGGTTACGTTCGCGGTAGCTCATAGATAGTTTCCTTTTTGTGCGAGAGCCACGAGACTTTATCGTGGTATCTGGATGTGCACTGCTTGTTGCAATGGTTGTGTATGTTGCGGGTATATTTGTTATACTGCTGATCAGGATGGTTGCAGACTGATATTGGTACTCTGAGGGTTGGGTTACTCTAGCTTGTTCCCTGTGACTTCCATTATGTGCATTATGATTATGCACTATTGTCTATACATCCACAGAGTGGTTGTACTTATCCCCTCCTCATTTATCCTCTAGGTTAACTGATGGAGGACGTGTCATATTGACCTACCTTCGAGTCGCTCAGAGAGTTCCTTGCCGTGCTTGTCCCACTGCATCGTCGAGATGCTGCTTTATTTACTTTATCGGTGTTGCATTTTATTATGCACTTTGGATTTTGTCGCAGTTTGATCTGGTGTCATAAAACTATTTTACTTTAATGGATATATGTTTAGTCGTGCATGCATGCAGTTATTGAAATACTTATACTTCTATAATTATTTCGAGGTTTTTACCTGATTTGGTCCATGGATTCTGGATATTGTCACTAAGGGGCTCCCTTGTCATTTGGATGACGGATATGCCCCCAGGACGTGACAATTTATTGGTTTGCGGTTTTGGTTTGCGGGTTTAGTGTTTCGAGGATTTTATTTTCCTTGGATTTTTGGGAGTTCTCGTGTTTTGAGACCAAGCAAGCTGAAGGATATCTCTGAGCTATAGGAAAAGTATTGTCTTTAGTAGTTACGGTACTTTTGTGGCTAGGAAAACTATTGACTTAGTGAAATTGTCCCTACTCATGGTCGGGGACGAGGTCGATAACGTATTGATCTTGAGTAATCTAATGATGATTTCAGAGGTACGGATTCTTTAGAGGTGTCGACTGATGTCGAATTAGGAAGCTAGGAATATGGCCTGCTAGTCATCCATTTGAAGGTCAAGGAGTAAACCCTCAGAAAATATCAGTCCCTACTATTAGTGATTTGGTTATGGATAAGGCGTGTATGCATTAATCGTTAAGACGATGAAAGATCGCTTTACCTTATTATAGGAGGTATTGGGACATTTATCTGTCCCATTTCTTCCAGAAAAGATCCGGAACTCTTTGTTAAAAGAGAGATGGACCTTTGAGGTTATGCATCGATTATCGATGATAGAATGCGGTAGTTGTGGAAGGAAAGGAATATCCTTCATTGTGGATATATATGATCTATTTAGATCAGCTATAGGATACCTATATATATACTCTAGGATTGATTGGTGACTGGTGTGATGATATTGTAGTGACATGGTGTCCTACAATTATCATTGTCGTTGTGATGATTTTTATATCATCAGCTTAGAGTAAAGAGAATACATGTGTGTAGCGATGACAATTTCATACTTGATATGAATCGTTTGAGCTTTTGATTATCTTATTAGACTTATTGACGACTTAGTCGTCCAGGGATTTGGGAAATCGTGTATTCTGGACACGATTGGATCATTTGTGATGGTGGTAGTTGGAGTTGTGCACTCGACCACCGTAGATGGTGGTTTTCTTGGTATTGATTTGATTATTATCATATATATGGATAGGATGCTCTAGCGGTACTACATCGCTGACTGGTTGGATCAGGAAGGTGATGAAATTTACTTGGTCTGCAGCTTGTGAAACTAGTTTCAGGGCTCAGACGATGGTTGACTTTTACGCCATTGTTAATTAATCATGCTGGTGTGGAAGGAAGGGTAGAGTATTTGAGTGTATTATTATGGATTTTGTGGAGGTTTGCCTAGGACGCATCAAGGCCATGACACGATTTGGGTGGTCGTTGACCAACTAACCAAATCAGCGCACTTCTTAGCGATTCAGAAGACCGACTCTTAGGATCGATTGACGGAGAGTTATATCGTTGGGAGATCATCAGATTTCATGGTGTCCCTTTGAGCATTTCATCAGATAGAGATCCCTGGTTCACGTATCGATTTTGGCAGAGTTTGCAGCAGGCCTTAGGCATGCAATTGCTTTTAATCGCATTTCATCCGCAGATAGATGGGACAAATCGAGCGGACCATTTAGATACTAGAGGATTGCTGGGGTCCTGTGTTATGGATTTCGGGGGCAACTGGGAGGACCAGTTGCTAGGACCCATAGAGCTCAGTAGGAGACAGGGTTGGTCCGTACTATCAGACGTAGGATGGCAGAGGCACATGATCGCTAGAAGAGTTATGCAGATCGTAGACGGAGACCTTTGGGGCTCTCTGTTGGTGATCATGTATTCCTGCGAGTCTCACCCACAAAAGGGGTGAAGAGATTGAACCTTCGTAGTTAAGCTAGCTCCTAGATACATTGGTTTGAGGTTTTGGAGATCATCGGAGCAGTCGCTTACCGTCTAGGGCTACCACCATTTTTGGCTGGTATCCAGGATGTGTTTCAAGTGTGCATGCTGAGGAAGTATATGTCAGACTCTACACATTCTATCAGATGTGTCAGGTTCCATTCAACCTGATGCTACTTACGTAGAGGTTCCGATACGGATTTTGGATCACAAGAACGACAGTTGTGAAACAAGATTTTGCAACTTGTCAAGGTCGGATGGAGTCCCCTCACAGATGAGGATGCTACTTGGGAGTTTGAGGAAAAGATCAGAGCTCAGTACCCCACTTAGTTACTTGATATGTGGTTTTCCCCAAGTACTTGAGTTGAGCAGTGTGACATTGCTTGTTGGTATTTGAGTAAGAAATTTGGGGACCAAATTTTTATTAGTGGGGGAGAATGTTAAATACGGCAAAATTTAAATAGTAAATTAAATGGCCAAGAATTTAGAGAAATAATCCTGGAAATTTCTCGGGATTTTTAGGGAATTTTAGGAATTTTTCTGGATTTAAACGGACTCCGTATGAGATTTTTACGGGGATAAAGAAAACGGGCTTTAGAGGGGTCTATTTAAAGGGGATAAAATACGCAATGGGAAAACCTAAAAATTTATTTTCTTTTCTTTCTTTTTTCCTTCCCCGCCGCGATACCTATTCCCCTCGGCAGTTCCCTTCTCTGCGCGAGCCACTTCCGCCGGCGCCCTTATCTCTTCTCGCGCGAGCCCAACTTCCGCCGGCGCCTCTTCTTCGCCGGCGACGGCCTTCTCTTCGCGTCTACGCACAGCGCCGACCCTCTTTCTCCGTCGGCGCCCAAATTTCCGCCGTCGATCCCTTCTTCGCCGAGCCTTTTCCCCCCTTTCTCGCGCCCGAGCCGGCTTTCATGCCGTCAAAGGCAGTCGGCCTCTGCAAGCGCCGCAACGATCGACTCCTCTGCGCGGACCTGCGTGCTCGATTTCCTCGCCACGGGACCGTCGCCCAGAGCCACACGATTTTTCCCTTCGCCGTGATTTTTGGTGTGGGTCGTCGAGCAAAGGGATGGTGTTTGAGCAAAGGGTTTTCCCTAACAGGTGCATTTTAGGAGGGGGTTCGCCGAGGTTTCAATCGCTGGTAAGCATGATCTGCTCCTTTTCTTTGTGCATATGGTGGTTAATTTTGGTTATATGCAGTTGGATTCTTGATCTATGGAGTTGACTACGAGTTTGAGTTGGTTTGGTCATTTAAGTTGCTGTGAATGAGAGGAGAGGACTCGTTTGGGTGCTGGGTGAATGTGAATAGAGCCGATTTTGTTTGGATATGATAAACATGATTTTAGGGGTTGTAAAATCATATTTGCTTAATTGGATGAAACGATAGTTATATTAGGTGGGATGTGACCGGGATTTTATTAAGCATTTGGGTTAATTGGTTTATGTCCGAAATCGGCTTAGGATTTGATTTGACGATGGATCGTATCTTAGTGCTTAACAATAGTTATCGTATGTGTTTCGTCACGAGGCGAGTTCACTACGTGACGATTTGGTTCTTTTCATGACATTTTATCAGGAGTGTACTTTGACTTATCTTTTAGATATAGTCAAGTTGATATGTTAGTTAGGATAGCATGCAATACTTTTCATGTTTATATGCCTAGTATGTTTTTGTGCCTACTAGATACATGCATTTGATCAGTATGTTTATATCTTCCTGTTTTACTTGGATCATAGTATTTGGATTATGGATATGTACATATTGATTGTACATATTATTCGGATAGGTATTTTGAGTAGGATTTACATGCTTTAGTATCATGCACCATCTTGCATGATTGCATGCTGGCTGGACGGGGTTCCATTATTGTTGAGCCCGCAGCTAGTTACATGGCCTGCACACACTGCCACTCATGGGTTAGTGGTACATCAGGAGGGTGTGTGCAGTTTGCTCTGTCAGGCTCCGCTGGACCGCTCATGGGTAGCGACGAGGCAGCGTGGTAGCGGGCAGGGATCCCTCCTCTGGTCTATGACACCGGGAGATGAGAGCTTAGCTCCCCCACTATGTTTGGGGCAGGAGGATAGGTGTACTCCGACAGCATCCTGTCCACTCGGTCACTCAGGAGCAGTGATGGCAGAGTGCACAGTTGTCATAGCCCTACCCACTCGGCTTCACCATCGCGTGTGAGGCGGCTGACTGGCGTCAGGGGTGACCATGTCATTTGCACGACATGCATTTTGCACGGATTGCATTTGTATTGTGTTTGCTGCATTATTGTATTGATGCCTTGGATGTTGCATATGATTGACATGCATACAGGATTCATATTCTTATATGGTGATGACTTTATCTCTTATAGTAGGGCACATGCTCCTATATCAGGGTAGGAGACTCAGGTGAGTACAGTCCTTTTGCATTTATTTCTTGCTTACCATATATATGAGACTGTACTGGCATGATTAGTATTGTTAGCTATTTCTTACTATTCATATCGACTAGTATCCGCTAAGTTCTTTGAACTTACCCCGTGGTTTTATATCTATTTCAGGATGGAGCTGTCAGGAGAGTCCAGCTGCCAAACCCCCTCGTCGTGGAAGTGTATTTTGTTATTTGTGTTTACGGTTTTTGGGTATTTGGATTAGAATATATGTTTAGGACTGGAGTTGGATATTTGTACCTGTGGATGTTTTGGTATGTCCTTAGGGACCTTTGATCGGATTTTTATTTCGATTGGATTTCGGTTGAGTATTCCTGCCCAGATGGCAGAAGGGGTAAGTCTAGTTAGAGTAGACTTTTGTTTACCTAGATTTGTTGGCCTGAGGCCTTATTATTATCTGCGTGTGATGTGGTATGATTCCGGTCGTGTTGACCGATGTATAGTGGCCGTGTAGGCCTTGTATAAAATTGGTATTGTCACCCGTACAGGGGAGATGCTGCCGGATTTTCGTCTGGCGGGGACTCCCTCGGGGCGTGACAATGTAGGTCAACTTGATGACTTGATCTCACAAGTCATGGATATGAGATATCAAGTTGACACATGGGTATGAATTGGAGAATGTATACTGAGTGACCCGCCATGAAAAAGTATCATGGATCGTTATATGAGTGTCATATACTTTCTCATGTGACTATTAGCATGACTATTAGTCCTTAGACCTGAAGTCACCATGGTTCCCTACATAAGGAGTTGCATACTTTGGCTTCGTCAAACATCACTCGTAAATGGGTGGACTATAAAGGCGATTACTGGTATGTAACAAATTATGCGGAGGGATGTGAGTAATGTAGATGATATCTATCCCTCCTATATGACGGGAGTGATATAATGATTCTTGATAGAGTGAGACCACTAAGTGCATGACCATGCCCAAATGAGTCAATATGAGATATTGAGCTCATTTGATTAGAGTGAGTCTACTTGGAGTTCAAGATATAGATTGTAGAGAGGATGACACGGTCTATGCCTCAATTTTTCAATCTAGATATCAAGGATAGAGGGACATTGTCACATATTATGAGAGTCACAATTAGTAGTCACAAAGGTGATGTTGGATCTCAACATTCTTGTAACTTGGGTAGCAATGATGTGTTGCTAGAAACCGCTCATTGCTTATTTTCTAAATTCGTTTAAGAGCATTGCCAACGTTACAAGAACCTATAGGGTCACACACAAAGGGAAATTAGATGGAGATTAGGTTCATATGATGGACCAAGAGGATTAGGTTCATGTGATGAACCAAATTGGATTAAGAGTAATCCAAATTAAAGTAATTGAGTTGGACTCAATTTGATTCAAGTGTTGAATGAGTCTAATTTAGATTTGATTCATTGAGTCAATTTAAACTAATGAATAGAGATTCATTAAATTAAATTGACTTGAATCAAAGGTTAGATTTGATCAACCATGGGAGATAAGAGGTCAAGTTTGACTTGACTTGAGAGGGAAGATGAAAGGTCAAGTTTGACTTGACCAAATGCCACTTCATGGTGACTTGGCATAGAGCCGGCCAATGATGGTGTTCCACATCATCATGGACACATCATGGTGTGTCACCTCATGAGGCAGACTAAGAGTCATGGCTCTTGGTATTACATGGATGTTTTTAAACTCCATTAAGTGGTCGGCCAAAAGGTGTGAGTGGGAATTGAATTCTTCTTCTTCCTCCTCCTCTCCTCTTCTCTGTTGGGTTTCCGGCACCGCGGTGTGTGTGTTTTCGATCACGTTTCATAAACATGAGCACAACGGAAGCAATAAAAATAATAAATCTACATTTATTACAACACACACATCACACGCATGCATAGTACAACATGTGTAGACATAACCGTAAATTTAAATTTGCAATAAAAGGAAATTTAACTACGTTATACCTTTCGTATGACGTGTAGCGGGAATGACATCAACCGGAACGATCCTCGCTAGAATCGTCTCTATCCGTATCCACGCCGAGTATCCTCTGGATGACTTTGCTAAGCCACGAGCTTCGTCTTTGTACGGGTTACTAGCCTCGTGTTGAAGACGACGTGATCGAGAGATGATCACGATCCGAATCCAAATTCGGATCCTAAGACGAGTCCTCAAAACTCGCTTCTCCGGAGAGGTATTCGTCAACCGATTGACGAATCCTTCGTCCTCCACCTCAAAGGATTACCGAAGATTGAATCCCCAGTAAGTTAGCCGCTGTCGGAGCTCTAACTGTCGTCCAAACGACGCTCCAACGAGAGGAGAACAAGCTGTCCAGAAAACTGGACAGCTTTGGTGGAGGAGATAGGCGCCGGCCAACAAAGGAAGCCAAGTGCTCACCTTTTCACCGAAGCCTAGGAAGATCACCGGAGGGTCGCCGGAGGATCACCGACTGAAGCTTGGACGCCGGCAAGGAGATGGACGGCGGCACAAGGGCTGGGCGGCAATGGAGTTGGCGTCGAAAACTCCAAGGAGAGGAGGTGGGTGGCAACTAGGTTTAGGGCTCTTGGATTAGGGTTTAATTATCCCTTAAGCCCTCTTTTATAGAGAACTAATTCTCTTAATGGTTATTGGATCATAACCATTAGGCCCGTTAACCCGCTCCATTAACATAAGTTAAAATAAACCAAACCATGATGGTTTATTTTAAGTTAAAACGAACCGAACCAACTTTTGGTTCATTCGTTTAAAATAAACCAAACCCTTTGGTTTATTCTCCTCCATTGGATTAGAAACAAACCATTTTGGTTCATCCATTATGTCTTCATAAGACACGGCCCATCCACGCTTCCATTGCGACTGAAATGATTTCATGCTCGCTTTATGTTTGGTCCAACCAAACCTAGTTTCTCTCGGTCTGAGAATCTCATTCTCAAGCTCGTTTTAAATCCTTCGGATTACGCTCGTTGTGCGTGTGACCAAATAGGTTCTTGGTTTATGTTGGTCGTCTATAATTAACCATTAATTATAGAACGATCATGAGTGGCACCTAGTAGTACATCATGATCCCCAATTAACCGAAAAGATCAACGGTTGATCCATAACTATTTCTGAAACCCTTCAGCAGCTCGAATGATTCGTGCCCCATTCCCTTCACTCATCTTATACCCACTTGGTTCAGGACATGGTCTATAGTGTCAGTCCCCACTAGGCTGACTACGTCACACCTAGCCCAAATATCATTTCCTCGTCCTACGGATTCTAGTTACTGCACATGTATCGAAGAGTACTTTACTCTAAACATGTAATGCTTTGGCCAAAGACTTTAGTAACAATCTGACGAGAGGCCGTGGGTATACATCTCCTCGCAAGGAGTGATGAATCCTTTATAGGATATTCAAACACCTTCGATCACTTCGACTTATACCCAATCATCCCGGGTCCACATCTCCTTAGAGATGTTTGCTTAAGATGTCAAAGCATAAGTCTCCATGATCAAGATGACTTGAATACCGCAAGTCAAAGGAACATCGCACTTAAGCCACAGTAAGAACTTCATTGACATATCTATATATGCAGAGAACCATATGAAGTCTTACGGCTGGTCACTCCAATGAACTAGTTACCATAACTAGCATCCACGATCAACTCCGGACATCACAATGTCTCCAGCCAGTGAGAATCAGCTGCTTGGATACACCAAGGAGTATACCTCGTGCTAGTCTCGACAGAATTGATGGTGTCCAAATCCATCAATTCATCGACTAGGGATAATTTCGATACATCACAATTACACATGTAGAGATACTCACTAGTTGTGATCCAATCACAAATTCTCTCATGTTGTGAATCGTATCGTGGACATTCAGTAAATGAGTTTAAGATCCAATCAAATACATAAAACATGTATACTCAAATAGTGAATCTTCATTTATCATATAAATGGTTCATACATAAGGCGATTGCCTTAGGACATCTCTCATATTTTACTAACAGACTCCCACTTGGCCTAATGCCAATCGCTACGGTATCCAATACCATAAGCTCTAACATGACCCTTAAACTTATTTTAAGGTAATGCCTTAGTCAAAGGATCCGCTAAGTTCCTTTCAGTGGGAATTTTCTCGATTTGTATTTCGTTCCTACTGATGATCTCTCTGATAAGATGATAGTGGCGAAGCACATGTTTGGATCATTGATGAGACCACATCAAGTTCAGAGATGAATTTCTTGATCCAAACCGCTGCTTCCAAAGCTGCAATGTATTCTTCCTTAGTGGCAGAATCCGCTATAGTGTCAAGCTTGGAACCTTTCCAACTTATTGCGCCTCCATTCCAGGTGAATACATACCCAGACTAAGACATGGAATCATCCTTGTCTGTCTGGATCTGGCATCCGTATACCCACGTATCACCATGTACCCTTCTCCATACATTAGGAACGCATCCTTAGTTCTTCTTAAATACTTAGGAACGCATCCATAATGATATGCATCTAATGCAATTACATGGCATACAATTATGTCATGTACATAATTTCCTTATTTGTCATAATTATTTATGGAAATAAAATATGTTTAAGATTTGATTCTCCAAATCAAATTATAATTAAATTAGGAAACAAATTTCCAAATCTAATCACATATTTTATTTATGGAAATAGTTGATTAAGGAAAATCAATTTAGGAAACCAATTTCCTAAATCATCAAAACTACTTATGGAAATAAAATATTTTAAGATTTGATTTCCCAAATCAAATCATGATTAAATTAGGAAACAAATTTTCAGAATATAATCAAATATTTTATTTATGGAAAATATCAATTTCCATAAATACTTCCAACTTTCCAAAAGTGGAAGATTTCCATAAATACTTCTAGACTTTCCAAAATTAAAAAATTTCCATAAATACTTCTAAATTTCCAAAATTAGAAAATTTCCAGAAATAACATTATGACTATCACAAAACGATTTTACGATTATGTCAAAACACAACCTGGGCTCTGATACCACTGTTGGGTTTTCGGCACCGCGGTGTGTGTGTTTTCGATCACGTTTCGTAAACATGAGCACAACAGAAGCAATAAAAATAATAAATCTACATTTATTACAACACACACATCACACGCATGCATAGTACAACATGTGTAGACATAACCGTAAATTTAAATTTGCAATAAAAGGAAATTTAACTATGTTATACCTTTCGTATGACGTGTAGCGGGAACGACATCAACTGGAACGATCCTCGCTAGAATCATCTCTATCCGTATCCACGCCGAGTATCCTCTGGATGACTTCGCTAAGCCACGAGCTTCGTCTTCGTATGGGTTACTAGCCTCGTGTTGAAGACGACGTGATCGAGAGATGATCACCATCCGAATTCAAATTCGGATCCTAAGACGAGTCCTCAAAACTCGCTTCTCCGGAGAGGTATTCCTCAACCGATTGACGAATCCTTCGTCCTCCACCTCAAAAGATTACCGGAGATCGAATCCCTGGTAAGTTAGCCGTTGTCGGAGCTCTAACCGTCGTCCAAACGACGCTCCGACGAGAGGAGAACAAGCTGTCCAGAAAACTGGACAGCTTTGGTGGAGGAGATAGGCGCCGGCCAACAAAGGAAGCCAAGTGCTCACCTTTTCACCGAAGCCTAGGAAGATCACCGGAGGGTCGCCGGAGGATCACCGGCTGAAGCTTGTACGCCGGCAAGGAGCTGGACGGCGGCACAAGGGCTGGGCGGCAATGGAGTTGGCGCCGAAAACTCCAAGGAGAGGAGGTGGGTGGCAACTAGGTTTAGGGCTCTTGGATTAGGGCTTAATTATCCCTTAAGCCCTCTTTTATAGAGAACTAATTCTCTTAATGGTTATTGGATCATAACCATTAGGCCTGTTAACCCGCTCCATTAAGATAAGTTAAAATAAACCAAACCATGATGGTTTATTTTAAGTTAAAACGAACCGAACCAACTTTTGGTTCATTCGTTTAAAATAAACCAAACCCTTTGGTTTATTCTCCTCCATTGGATTAGAACCAAACCATTTTGGTTCATCCATTATGTCTTCATAAGACACGGCCCATCCACGCTTCCATTGCATCAAACGATTTCATGCTCGCTTTATGTTTGGTCCAACCAAACCTAGTTTCTCTCGGTCTGAGAATCCCATTCTCAAGCTCGTTTTAAATCCTTCGGATTACGCTCGTTGTGCGTGTGACCAAATAGGTTCTCGGTTTATGTTGGCCATCTATAATTAACCATTAATTATAGAATGATCATGAGTGGCACCTAGTAGTACATCATGATCCCTAATTAATCGAAAAGATCAATGGTTGATCCATAACTATTTCTGAAACCCTTCAGCAGCTCGAATGATTCGTGCCCCATTCCCTTCACTCATCTTATACCCACTTGGTTCAGGACATGGTCTATAGTGTCAGTCCCCACTAGGCTGACTACGTCACACCTAGCCCAAGTATCATTTCCTCCTCCTACGGATTCTAGTTACTGCACATGTATCGAAGAGTACTTTACTCTAAACATGTAATGCTTTGGCCAAAGACTTTAGTAACAATTCGACGAGAGGTCGTGGGTATACATCTCCTCGCAAGGAGTGGTGAATCCTTTATAGGCTATTCAAACACCTTTGATCACTTCGACTTATACCCAATCATCCCGGGTCTACATCTCCTTAGAGATGTTTGCTTAAGATGTCAAAGCATAAGTCTCCATGATCAAGATGACTTGAATACCGCAAGTCAAAGGAACATCGCACTTAAGCTACAGTAAGAATTTCATTGACATATCTATATATGCAGAGAACCATATGAAGTCTTACGGCTGGTCACTCCAATGAACTAGTTACCATAACTAGCATCCACGATTAACTCCGGACATCACAATGTCTCCAGCCAGTGAGAATCAGCTGCTTGGATACACCAAGGAGTATACCTCGTGCTAGTCTCGACAGAATTGATGGTGTCCAAATCCATCAATTCATCGACTAGGGATAATTTCGATACATCACAATTACACATGTAGAGATACTCACTAGTTGTGATCCAATCACAAATTCTCTCATGCTGTGAATCGTATTGTGGACATTCAGTAAATGAGTTTAAGATCCAATCAAATACATAAAACATGTATACTCAAATAGTGAATCTTCATTTATCATATAAATGGTTCATACATAAGGCGATTGTCTTAGGACATCTCTCATATATTACTAACATTCTCTCCCTCTCCTCCATTGCCGAGACCTCCCAAGGGTGCTAGCACACTCTATGTGGTTCTCTCCACCTTTTGTATGTGTGGATACGTGTAGAGGAGTGTACACTTAACACTCTACGAGATTCGGTAACCTTTTGGACGAGCGGGATAAGCGAAGGGTATCTTTACAAGGGTAACACTCTTCCCATGTAGATCTAAGGTAGATCTAGTTTAGATAAACATGTACATGAAATTTTTTATTTATCTTCGCATGGATCCGTGACCAGCTTCCGAGGTTTCCGCAATGCAAAATGTGATTTTTGTGGCTCGGAGAGTCTAACAGTGGTATCAGAGTAACCTGCGAAGCATGTACATGTTTATATTTATAATTTTTGTATTAGATACGAAAAGTTACAGATCTGTAAGTTTCTGTAATTTTCTTAATTTTATAGATTTTGTGAGTATTTTTCTCGTAGAGTCGAAGCAACAAGTGTTTGTACACTTGTAGGCTTCAACCACCGAGAAAAACTCTCCGAAATGGCAAGGACTCATTTTTATTTTTTGGGACAGTGACTTAAGGCGTCATAAGATGAGTATGGGACACTCGTGAGATTCATTTTGCGAGAAGGGGTGCTGCCCCTAACCCCGCAAAGGGCATTGTCCCGCAATCGCGCCCGAAAATCGCTTAGCGGGACCGCTACAGAGTTGTGACTCATAAAATTGAAAAAAAGGTAGGAAATTATAGATATTTATGTAAAATACATAATTTAGAATTATGTATGATATTGTGATGGTCATGGCCCAAAAACTCCAGTGTGATTGGATAAAATTGTATTGTAATTCATAATACGGCTTGCACGCTGTTTTTATTGTCGTGCCTGTTGTATATGATATGCGACTTGCACGTCGTGCTTCCCTTATTATATTCCTATTGTAAATAGATTTTAGACTCGAATGTAACTCGAGTTTCATGTTTGTAATGTACAAAATAAAGCGGTGTAAGGTCCACTCGTAGATGGAGTTACAAGGAGGGTGCCGATGACACATGGCGGTCAAAGGAGGCACTTGGAGAAGCCGCTAACCCTAGGTTGACCGTCCGATCTTCTCATTAGCTTGAGAAGATTGTAGTAGGGTCATGACCTCATCACAAATTAATTAATTAGTATATATATATTTGTTTTTTCTTGTATGTATGTGATGCATGCTAGTATAGGATAATTAATGCCTTAATGCATATATGATACACATTCACGATTAGATTAGATCTTAATCAAGTCAACTCAAAATTACTACCAAGTTTTGATACCCATCACTACCTCGATCATTTGTTGTTGTTGAATATGCCAAAGCAGAGCCATGCATATTATCTTGATAGGGTGCGGAGGGACAATTTTGGTCTCGCCTATCAAAGCTTGGGTGAGAATAAGCTCAATTAGATTGAGTGAAACTAGTTAACTCAATTGGATCGGGTAAAACTATAGGCATATTCCAACGGTTGGAAAGATAGGATAAGATCACATTTACACTAAATCTTGGGCGATTTAGCCAAAGCCAACTCAAGTTTTTTTTGTAAATGTGGATCTTGATCCTATACACAAGAGTTGCATAGAGATGTAATTGGTAATTTGTTACCTACCGATCATACTAAGTGTTGGGCGATTTAGCCAAAGCTAACTCAAGGCGTAGTATGATGTGGATCTGTCCCGCAAGAATTATAGCTAATTGGTATGAATCTAGTAGTGTGGTTTGACCACATCCATGACTCGATTCTAAAAAAGTTCTATAATTCAGTGGGAGCATCGTTTAATTAAAGGCATAATTAAATGATAAATGGAATATGATATTTACTTTCTGCATTATTTATGTTGTAGATTGACATATCATCAAACATGAACACTCTCTCCCTGCGTTCTATTCTTGAGAAGGACAAGCTCAATGGAGCTAATTTCTTGGACTGGTACAGGAATCTGAGAATTGTTCTCAAACAAGAAAGAAAATTGTATGTCCTGGAGCAGCCCATTCCAGAAGCACCTCCTGCCACTGCCTCGCGAGCTGACCGAGATGCTTAAAAGAAGTATCAAGATGATGCATTAGATGTATCATGCCTCATGCTCGCGACCATGAACTCTGAGCTTCAGAAGCAACACGAGTTGATAAATGCTTTTGATATGGTTGAATATCTTCATCAACTGTATCAAGGACAAGCAAGGCACGAGAGATTCGAGATCTCTAAGGCACTATTTCAGTGCAAGATGCAAGATGGGACTCCCGTAGGTCCATATGTACTCAAGATGATTGAGTATATAGAAAACCTACAAAGGTTGTGATTCCCACTTGGCCAAGAACTGGCCATTGACTTGATCTTGCAATCCTTGCCAGAAAGTTACAATCAATTTGTCATGAATTACAACATGAATGAAATTGATAAGCCACTGCCTGAGATGCTTAGCATATTGAGAACTACTGAGCTCAACCTTAAGAAGGCAAAGCCCAACTCCATTTTGATGGTGCAAAAGAATAAAGGCAAGGGCAATCCTAAAAGTAAGGGAAAGTCCCTAGTCAAGGGCAAAGGAAAGACACTGAAACCTAAAGGAGGGGTTGCCAAGGAAGGTTAATGCTACCACTACGGTCAGACCGGTCACTAGAAGCGAAACTGCAAAGGATACCTGGAAGATCTTAAAAAGAAGAGAAGTGAGACTTCTACTTTAGATATATATGTTATAGAAGTCAATCTATCTATTTCTTCATCGTGGGTATTTGATACTGGATGTGCTTCTCATATTTATACTAATGTACAGGCGCTGAGAAATAGCAGGGCATTGACGAAGGGTGAAGTAGACCTATAAGTAGGCAATGAAACAAGGGTTGCTGCTGTTGCTGTAGGAACTTATTTTCTATCTCTGTCCTCTGGGCTTGTACTAGAATTAGATGAATGTTGTTATGTGTCTGCTCTCACAAAGAACATCATTTCAGTTTCTTGTTTAGACAAGAAAGGCTTTTCATTTATAATAAAGAATAAATGTTGTTCCGTTCATTTAAATGATATGTTATATTGTAGTGCACCTCTGATGAATGGACTCTACATTCTAGACTTAGAGAACCCTATCTATTACATAAGTACCAAAATATTCAAGTCAAATGAGTTGAACTAAACCTATCTCTGGCATTGTCGCTTAGGTCACATAAATGAGAGTAGCTTATCCCAGCTCCATAAGGATGGGTTGCTGGACTCATTTGATTTTGAATCATATGAGACATGCGAGTCTTGCCTTCTAGGCAAGATGACCAAGACTCCCTTTAGTGGACATAGCGAAAGAGCAACAAACTTATTAGGACTTATACATAGTGATGTGTATGACCCTTTTAATGTCGCTGTGAGAGGTGGTTATAGGTACTTTATTACATTTACTGATGACTTCAATAGATATGGTTATGTGTATCTGATGAAACATAAGTCAGAATCCTTTTAAAAGTTCAAAGAATTCAAGAATAAAGTACAAAACTAGCTTGGCAAGAGTATTAAGATACTTCGATCAGATCGAGGTGGTGAATACCTTAGCCATGAGTTTCGTGACTATCTAGTTGAGTGTGGGATTATATCCCAACTCACTCCTCCTGGAACACCACAGTGGAATGGTGTATCTAAAAGGAGGAATCATACCCTATTAGATATGGTACGATCTATGATGAGTCACACAGATCTTCCTATATCTTTTTGGGGATATGCTCTAGACACAGCAGCCTTCACACTTAACCGTGTTCCATCCAAAGCTGTGATAAAGACACCATATACGATATGGACAGGGAAAAATCTCCATATGTCTTTCATGTGGATTTGGGGTTGTGAGGCTTACGTTCGACGTCAAGTCTCAGACAAACTGGGACCCAAATTTGATAAGTGCTATTTTGTTGGATATCCCATGGAAACGAGGAGATATTACTTCTAAATTCCAAGTTAGCACAAAGTGTTTGTGGCAAAGACTGAGGTATTTCTAGAAAGGGACTTTGTTTCTAGAAAAACTAGTGGAAGTACATTCGATATTGAAGAAATTCAAGATATGGACCATAACACTAAGGCCATGATGGAGGTTGAACAGGAACCACAAAGTGTTGTGGATGATGAGATTTTTGCACAAAGAGTTGTGGAACAACAACCTGTTCAGGTAGACCTACCTCTTCGCAGGTCTGATAGGGTACGTCGTCAGCCTGAGAGATACTCATTTCTCTTGTCTAACCATGATGACGTTATGCTCGTTGAGAATGAGCCTACCTCCTATCAGGAAGGTGTGATGAGCCTAGATTCTGAGAAATGGCTAAAGGCCATAAGATCCGAGATGAAATCCATGTACACCAACCAAGTATGGACTTTGGTTGATCCACCTGAAGGAGTCAAACCCATTGGGTGTAAGTGGGTCTTTAAGAGAAAGACTGACATGGATGGAATTACCCATACCTATAAGGTTCTATTGGTAGCTAAAGGTTTCAAGAAAATTCATGGTATTGACTATGATGAAACCTTTTCTCCAGTTGCGATGTTTAAGTCCATTCGGATCATGCTTGCTATTGTAGCATACCACGATTATGAGATCTGGAAGATGGATGTCAAAACCACATTTCTGAAAGGAAACTTGCTCGAGGATGTATACATGACACAACCTGAAGGTTTTTTAGATCCACAATATACTGGCAAAGTATACAAGCTGCAAAGGTCCATTTATGGGCTAAAACAAGCTTCTCGGAGCTGGAATCTTCAATTCAATGATGCGATCAAACAGTTTGGTTTAATCAAGAATGAAGATGAATCCTGTGTCTACAAGAGGGTTAATGGGAACACAGTTGTCTTCCTTATATTGTATGTGGATGAAATACTACTCATTGGAAATGACATCCCTTTGCTACAGTCTGTGAAGATTTGGCTGGGGAATTGTTTCTCAATAAAGGACTTAGGTGAAGCAGCCTATATTCTAGGCATCAAGATCTATAGAGATAGATCTAAGAGATTGCTTCGCCTAAGTCAGAGTACATATATTGACACGGTATTACTACGGTTTGCCATGCAGAATTCCAAGAAGGGATTTCTGTCGATGTCACATGGTGTGAGTCTTTCGAAGACTCAAAGTCCCTCTTCTAGAGAGGAGAGAGACCGCATGGATAAGATCCCTTATGCATCTGCCATAGGATCTATCATGTATGTCATGCTATGTACTCGTTCTGATGTCTCGTATGCTTTGAGTATGACGAGCAGATACCAGCCAGATCTTGGTGAGCATCACTAGATAGCGGTCAAGAATATTCTTAAGTACTTAAGAAGGACTAAAGAATATTTCTTGATATTTGGAGGTGATGGGGAACTAGATGTAAAAAGTTACAGTGATGCCATCTTCCAAACTGACCAGAATGATTATAGATCGCAGTCAGAGTTCGTGTTTTGCTTGAATGGTGGCGCTGTGAGCTGGAAGAGTTCGAAGAAGGACACAGTTGCTGATTCTACAATAGAGGCCTAGTATATTGCTACATTAGAGGCAGCAAAGGAGGCAGTCTGGATCTGCAAGTTCATTACTGAGCTTGGGGTGGTTCCTAGCATAGCAGATCCTATAGAGCTCTATTGTGAAAACAATGGAGCGATTGTGCAAGCTAAGGAACCTTGCTCACACCAGCGGACCAAACACATACTACGGCGCTTCCATCTCATTCGAGAGATTATCGATAGAGGAGATGTGAAGATTTACAGAGTGCCCACAGAGGCTAACTTCGCAGATCCTTTGACCAAGGCTTTGGCACAGAAAAAGCATGATGGTCACACTAGGTCATTGGGTATTAGATACTACAGTGATTGACACTAGTGCTAGTGGGATATTATTAGTGAAAGCCCTAGAGTCGATCATGTGATGATTGTTATATGGACTTGTTGTATCATATTCCCATATATATTTATAAAGGCATTTCTTTATGGTTATTATACTCACTTGTATTGGTGCCAAATAACTAAGTATAATAGCATCCTTGAGTAGAAGATTCTTATCTATATCAATCGATTGGTTGAATCGATAATGAGATGATATAGAGAATACTACTCTTAATCATTCCTAGTCAAGTATTAATATTCAGGGACAATGTTAATACGAAGAGACTAGCATGTAGGTCAACTCGATGACTTGATCTCACAAGTCATGGATATGAGATATCAAGTTGACACATGGGTATACATTGGAGAATGTATACTGAATGACCCGCCATGAGAAAGTATCATGGATGATTATATGAGTGTTATATACTTTCTTATGCGACTATTAGTATGACTATTAGTCCTTGGACCTGAAGTCACCATGGTTCCCTACATAAGGAGTTGCATACTTTGGCTTCGTCAAACGTCACCCGTAAATGGGTGGACTATAAAGGCGATTACTGGGTATGTAACAAATTATGCGGAGGGATGTGAGTGATGTAGATGAGATCTATCCCTCCTATATGACGGGAGTGATATCATGATTCTTGATAGAGTGAGATCACTAAGTGCATGGTCATGCCCAAATGAGTCAATATGAGATATTAAGCTCATTTGATTAGAGTGAGTCTACTTAGAGTTCAAGATATAGATTGTACAGAGGATTACATGGTCTATGCCTCAATTGTTCAATCTAGATGTCAAGGATAGAGGGACATTGTCACATATTGTGAGAGTCACAATTAGTAGTCACAAAGGTGATATTGGATCTCAACATTCTTGTAACTTGGGTAGCAATGATGTGTTGCTAGATACCGCTCATTGCTTATGTTTCTAAATTCGTTTAAGAGCATTGCCAACGTTACAAGAACCTATAGGGTCACACACAAAGGGCAATTAGATGGAGATTAGGTTCATATGATGGATCAAGAGGATTAAGTTCATGGGATGAACCAAATTGGATTAAGAGTAATCTAAATTAGACTAATCGAGTTGGACTCAATTTGATTCAAGTGTTGAATGAGTCTAATTTAGATTTGATTCATTGAGTCAATTTAATCTAATGAATAGAGATTCATTAAATTAAATTAACTTGAATCAAAAGTTAGATTTTATCAACCATGGGAGATAAGAAGTCAAGTTTGACTTGACTTGAGAGGGAAGATGAAGGGTCAAGTTTGACTTGACCAAATGCCACTTATGGTGACTTGGCATAGGGTCGGCCAATGATGGTGTTCCACATCATCATAGACACATCATGGTGTGCCACCTCATGAGGAAGACCAAGAGCCATGACTCTTGGTATTACGTGGATATTTTTAAACTCCATTAAGTGGTCGGCCAAAAGGTGTGAGTGGGAATTGAACTCTTCTTCTTCCTCCTCTCCTCATCTCTCCCTCTCCTCCATTTCTGAGACCTCCCAAGGGTGCTAGCACACTCTAAGTGGTTCTCTCCACCTTTTGTCTGTGTGGATACGTGTAGAGGAGTGTACACTTGACACTCTACGAGATCCGATAACCTTTTGGACGAGCAGGATAAGCGAAGGGCATTGCTACAAGGGTAACACTCTTCCCATGTAGATCTAAGGTAGATCTAGTGTAGATAAACATGTACATGAAATTTTTTATTTATCTTCGCACGGATCCGTGGCCGGCTTCTGAGGTTTCCGCAACGCAAAAAGCGATTTTTGCGGCTCAAAGAGTCTAACAAATAGTTGGTTCTGAGGTTTACTCGGATGTGGCTAAGTGAGAAGGGACTGACGGAGTGGGTGTTTCAATTAGGGTGTAGATCCCTAAATAGGGTTTTAAGTGGCCTAATGGTTTATAAGGATTAACGTGGAGGATTTATTGGGTTAATTGGATAACTAGAACAATCTTGTGATCGGGATACGAAGTCGATGTTGTTGGTGCAGGGGCACTAGATAATCGAACCTGTGTTTTGATTATAGCAAAGACACAAAGTTAAGTTTACATCATTATCTCAGGAGCTAAATCGAGTGTGCAGAAAAGTACTAAAGTTGGAGCTGAAGGCTAGCGACACCCAGAGGAAGCCGCGGTGGTCGGGCGACACTCGAGTGACTTCGGAGGGAGCCGAAGGAATCGAGTGGAAGGCAGGAAGCGAGAGCTACAAGGTAAGTATCGAGGAAAGCTCGTGTGAGTGAGAGATTGTAAGGTCGTGTCCTCTTTATGGGGACGACCGTAGGCGGCGATCCGACTAAGACTTCCTGTGGAAGGTCTAGGTCGAGATCGGATGGTTAGAAACTTCCGTATTTATCATTTTTTGAGCTAACCTCTTACTACAGGGAAGTGGTCGGTGGCGATCATTGTTGGACATTGGCGGTCGTGATGCTCATCGATCGTGATGGGAGGCATCGATCGTGATGATGGCGACGAATCAGCCTTTGCGCTAGGTCAAAATGGATAAGGTTTGACATGGCCACTTCGTGATGCCAAAACCTTGATATGGCCTTCCGAAAGATGAAGAGACAAATTCAGAGGCCAAAATCTATAAAAGGAGGAGAGGATTCCAACTCCAAATTACATCAAGTTTATTCTCAAGTGCTCCTACAATGCCAACGCTCCAACGCCGTCATAACGCCGACGCGACGACAAGTTCAAATCTCCTTCGTCGACAACAGTAGCAAGTAATTATTTTTATTGTATTCTTTGTTTTAATCGTAACGAGGTGAGGTAGGCTTGTTGCCTCATCCTCGTACTTCCGGTTTTGTGATCGTTGTTTCCTACCTCCAACAAGAAGGAGACGTTATAGTGTTTTGCCCTCCATACGCAGTCTAGGACCAATAGGTACTTGGAGTAGCAACTGCTGGGTTGTGAACCAAGTAAAATAAAAGTGTCTCTTTATTTTCCACTGTGCTTACTCATTTAATTGTCTACTCAAACAAAACGAAGAAAAGATTTACGCTCGCTATTCACCCCCCCCCTTCTAGCGACGCTTCTCGATCCAACAATTGGTATCAGAGCGGGGGTGCTAAGATTTGGTGAAACCACCAATCTAGCACATTTTGGTTTTCTTTTTGTATTTTTCGATTCATGTTTTTTTTAGTTTTTTTTCCTCCCGCACTACTAATCCAAGACGAAGTCTTGGTACGCTTCTTTTGGTTGTGTGTTTGTAAGTATTCTCCTTTGGAGTAATCGACGGTAAAACGAACATAACTTTGTGCACAAGTAGAGTCACAAAATGATCTACCCACCAAATTGAAGCTCTCTGAAAGATCTATATTTCTTATTAGGGTTTACTCTCGTAACAAGCTATTTCCAGCCCCAAAATCCAATGTTTAGTACCCTTTCGGGGAAATCGAAGGTCATAAGTTTCTAGCTTTTGTTAGTTTCTTATTCTTCTTATTTATTTCTGTTTATTTCCTATTATTTCCCACACTACTAATCCAAGACTGAGTCTTGGAATTCTCTTTGGTTTTTATTCGTGTTTTGCAAGATACTTAATGGCTCACATTGAGGGGTATAGCACTGCCCGACCTCCGTTCTTTAACGGAAATGATTTTCCTTTATTGGAAAGGTCGGATGGAGTGTTTCTTGAAAACACAAGTCGATACTTGGATAATAATCCAAACCAGCTTTGCTCTACCCACCAATGATCAAGGGGAGCCCTTGGAGTTTAACAAGTGGACAAATGCAACCAAGAGACAAATCGAAGTCGATGCAAGAGCAACCCAAATATTGCAATGCGGCTTGTCCAAGGAGGAACTCAACTGTATCGGACCGTTCATTAGCGCCAAAGACCTCTGGAACAAATTGATTGATCTACATGAAGGGACGCCCGATGCTAAGGTATGTAAAAGAGATTTACTTTTAAATAAACTGTACAATCTAAAGATGCAGGATCGCGAGACCGCCACCCAACTACATGCGCAGATTCAAGATATCGTCAACGGTCTTCACTCGATCAGGCAAGCCGTAGAGAACCGGGACCTTATAAGGTACACTTTAAATGCTTTCCCTAGGACAACCTTGTGGGCATCCATGGTCGATGTATACAAGGTCTCTAAGGGCCTTTCAAAGCTTAGGTTAGACGAATTATTTTCTGAGTTTGAACTTCACGAGCAAACTAACGTAGTCCGGGCCGAGAGAGGTATTACTCTACTTGTAGGACAAAGAAGCAAGCCACCTACTAGGCAAGTAGATGAACTCGAACCCGAAGACGAATCAGAGTCCGAATCGAAAGAGGTAGAAGCAATAGTGAACGTAGTGCGAAAGATCGTTCGGAGGGAAAGGAGACTACTAAAGAACCAAAAGAGGGCACAATTCAAATCAAATCAAAAGGCTTTTCGTGCAACATGGGACAACGAAGAAGGCGTCGGCATAGCATGCATGGCAAGACCCGAAGAGTCCGAGTCAGAGTCCGAATCCGAATCCAATTACAACACCGACTCCGAACTCGAGGACTATTTCGAGAAGCAACTCAAAGCTGGATCAAAAGAGAAAATTAAGGTTAGTTGCTCACTAATTCATACGCTTTACAATACAATTAAAGTGCTTACTAGGAAATTAACTAAGTCCGAGTCTAGGGTTGAGTCGTTACTTGAGGAGGTTGAAACCCTCAAGCAAGAGGCTACTCTAACCTCTTCAACTAGTCAAGTTCAAGAGGGAAACTCAACCCAAATTGAAAAACTTGAGGAGGAGAATTCTCTCTTGAAAGACCGAGTTCAAGAGGTCAAGGCTAGGTTGGAAAGGTTCACGTTGGGATCTAAGAACCTTAACCAACTACTTGGAACCCAAAGAGCCGTGTATAACAAAGCCGGACTCGGATTTAAGTCAATGACTACGAATAGGTCTTATATGTCTATCGTAAATCGTAGTCATCAAAGAGTCCAAGCATGGGTCCCAAAGGTTTTATTGAACTCACATATAAGGACTAATAAGTTTTGGATTCCTCAGGATCAAGTTCATTATTTGAATAGATCATATTGGTTCAATGGTCCAGGGGGAGCTAACACTAAAATAGTATACCCGCTTACTTAGCAAAACCATTGCATATTTTACCTTAATTTTTAGAATGGCTAGATAGGAAAAATAGTTAGTCAACTCTTGACAACATAGTATCAGGACGCGGCGAGATGATAGTATGTTAGGGAAACAAAGTCTCGTGTATTCGAGCTAGATAAGGCGTATCTAGCTTGGTGCACTTGATCGAGTGGAACTAGTTGAAGCTACCTCGCCGTATCCTAAACTAGTTAGACCAGGAAGTAACCCTAAGTGACTTAAGTGATATTTTCTTGAATTTGGCTTTTTCTAAGGAAGTGATCGTTGTTCCGATCAAAGAAGGCCCTTGTACCTCGCCACGACCTGGAAGCCAGTTTCTCGAAAAGTTACTTAACGATCTAAAGGTTAAATCCGAATCTAATCCAAGGTTGACTATCTTTAATCAATTTAAAATCATCTCACAAAACATATACGGTGAACAAATTCTGAGACACATAGAATGGGTGAGATGTTAAGGATAATTGAAATATAACCTCTTCAAAATACTACTTATTTTCTCAACTATTGTACTTAATGATTCTTTAGGCCAAAGTTTAGCACCCCTACATCTCTTATACTTCATATATTTAACTAAGGGGGAAAGCAAACTAACCCTAAGGGTTATATTATAAACCTTTAGATTATTGGTGCAGAGGGACACACCTCGAACCAATCTATCTAACTAGTGCTAGACGCATGCTTGGACTCATATTTGATTTATCTAGATGCATGCATACACGATATTGTTTTAAACCCCTATTTTATACAAAAACCCCAATATTTTTTTTTTATTTATGGCAAAAGGGGGAGAAGAGAAAAAGTTAAGGGGAAGTAACATAAAATTTAATTTTGAAAATTAAATTATCTCTTTCAAAACTCACCTAGGGTTAAGGGGGAGTTTTGGTTAAGGGGGAGTTTTTGGAAATGACATCCATCTTCACATTCATCTTCTACTATACCTGTTTTATGCTTTAATTTCCCTTAACTTTGTGTTGGTTTGCCATAGATCAAAAAGGGGGAGATTATTGGTGCAGGGGCACTAGATAATCGAACCAGTGTTTTGATTATGGAAAAGATACAAAGTTAAGTTTACATTGTTATCTCACGAGCTAAATCGAGTGTGCAGAAAAGTACTAAAGCTGGAGCTGAAGGCTAGCGACACCCGGAGGAAGCCGCGGTGGTCAGGCGACACTCGAGTGACTTCGGAGGGAGCCGAAGGAATTGAGTAGAAGGCCGGAAGCGAGAGCTACAAGGTAAGTATCGAGGAAAGCTCGTGTGAGTGAGAGATTGTAAGGTCGTGTCCTTTTTACGGGGATGACCGTAGGCGGCGATCCGACTAAGACTTCCTGTGGAAGGTCTAGGTCGAGATCGGACGGTTAGAAACCATCGTATTTATCATTTTCTAAGCTAACCTCTTACTGCAGAGAAGTGGCTAGGTCGGGCAATGATCACCTGGACATTGGCCGATCGATGCTCATCACCGATCGATGGGAGGCATCATTCGACTGATGGCGATGAATCAGCCTTTGCGCTAGGTCAAAACGGATAAGGTTTGACGCGGCCACTTCGCGATAAAATTTGTACAACTTCGTGATTTGTTCCGAAAGATGAGGAGACAAATTCAAAGGCTAAAATATATAAAAGGAGGGGAGGATTCCAACTCCAAATTACATCAAGTTTATTCTCAAGTGCTCCTACAACGCCAACGCTCCAACGCCGTCATAACGCCGACGCGACAACAAGTTCAAATCTCCTTCGTCGGCAACAGCAGCAAGTAATTGTTTTTATTGTATTCTTTGTTTTAATTGTAACGAGGTGAGGTAGGCTTGTTGCCTCATTCTCGTACTTCTAGTTTTGTGATCGTTGTTTCCTACCTCCAACGAGGAGGAGCCGTTATAGTGTTTTGCCCTTCGTACGCGATCTAGGACCGATAGAGCCTTGGAGTAGCAACCGCTGGGTTGTGAACCAAGTAAAATAAAAGTGTCTCTTTATTTTCCGTTGTGCTTACTCGTTTAATTGTCTACTCGAACGAAACGAAGAAAAGATTTACGCTCGCTATTCCCCCCCCCCCCCCCCCCCCGCCTCTAGCGACGCTTCTCGATCCAACAGATGTAGGATTCGATTTGATCATTCGTTGTATGCTTGCACTTAATCATAATGTTTGATATGTGCAGGACGTGGATACGAGACAGGACCGCGACAGTGAAGATATTATTCTGATCTTCTTAGAAGGTGGGTAATTTTCTACCCTGGTCAGGTAGATGTAATTGCATTCAAATTTAGACATAGACATGAGCATGTTATATGTTCATATTATCTTGACCCTGCTCTTATTTATCCTATGCTCGATACTTGTCGTTGACTATATATGCTCAAATGTTGATATCACATTATCCTTTATCATGATTGAGGAGTTACAAATGTGATGTAGATCTATAAATGTTTAGTAGGGTGTAGATGTTAGAGTACGGATGATGACCTGATTTGCAAGTTGGGTAAAAGGTCATCTGTGGATAGGTAATGCCTAAATGTAGGATTTATTCCAATACCCGTATGTTGCATACCTAATACCAACCTTGTGTTGTGTAAATGGTTAGGTGAGTTGTGAATGGTGTGTCGCTACGGACCGGTGGTCTTAGCTTGTTATGATCAGTTGAGTACGACTCTCTACAGGATAGAGAGTGTATTGATCAAATGGGTATGACTCTCTATTGAACAGAGAGTCTGTGGTAGATGTTTGTATGTGACACAATACATTCATGTCATTGCATGCATACTGACGACATAGTCTCCCTTGGGGTTGAGAGAGTCGTCAGTCATCCTTTCTCCCAGGTTACTCCCAGAGGAGTAACTGGTGTGAGGGCAGAGCATTTGTTGTGTCACACTCTACTACTATAGACGGTGGTAGTTGGAGTTGTGTGCAGTTGTCCTGGGTGAGTGGCACTCGACCACTCTTAGGTAGTGTAAGTCGGAGTGACCAGCAGTAGGAACCCCCATTGTGTAACGAGCTCTTTACGCTCATATGCTACTTGATCATACTGCCCACTCGGCCACTCTAGAGTAGTGGTTGGTGTTGAGTTGGGATAGTTATCATGTCATGCCACCTAAGCCACACTGGGGTCGTGGTAGCGAGTAGGGGTGTGCAGGCATGACCGTGCATGCTGCATTGTCGTATCATACGGCGTTTTGCATATTGCTATATATATATATATATATACATGGATGATTGTGATTAGTATACATACTGATGCAGTTTATATGTATACTCACTCTGATGATGCATTTATATGTACTATGCTTGTTGCACTTTTTTGTACATATGCTATTGCATTTTTCTGTATGGTAGTAGGCCGGGTACTTGTTGGTCGATCACTGTGATACCCTCGACCCGTATCATGATGTAGTGTGAGTTAGTAATACTCTTCATACCTTATGTTGTGGATATATGCCCAAGTTGGATGAGTGTAGAGTAGCTGACTGTTAGGTATGTCAGCATCTCTTGTTGTTCAGTTTGTTTAGTGGTATGCATGTATGTATATTTATTATGCTGATGTATACCTGTCGTACATGTAGATTATACTATTGAATTACATGTGATATTGATATATTTACATGTTCTATCTTATTACCTGCTGAGTTTTACTCACCACCACGGACCCTGAGTTTTTCTGTCGCCCAGGTAATAGGTAGAAGTCTTCGTGACAGCTTGGAGCTTCGCCAGCGGTCCATTCCATCTCCATTTTTCCGAGCCTCCCGTGGACTTTATTTTTATGTTTTGGACTTTGTTTTTATGTTGTGGACTTTATGTTGTGTTCGATGTTTTATGTACGGTTTAGTACTGTGGATTTGTCAGGTGGTGTACACCTGTGTGGTTTCAGATTTGCATTGTATATGTGTGATTATGGGTATGTGGTTTTATGTTTTCCGCAGCGTGATATATATATTTTGCTTATTATGTTATGGTTGTGGGCCTACATGCCTTGTATTAACACGAGATGTTGCCACGTACAAAAGAGATGTCGTCCGTTTGCTTTTTGGCACGACATATTCTCGGGACGTGACAATAAGGGACAATAATAGCCCAGTGGCCGACCTCTAAAGAGGTGGAAACAACCCTTGTTTCCTTGATGGCCGGTGGAACACCAAACCCTAATTCTATTAGGTTCGGCCAAGGGCACAAAAGAAGAGAAATCTTTGTTCTAAACCTTGGCCGAATGGTCAATCTACCTTGAGAAATATTTGGCCGGAGTTCACCACTTCCTTGGGGAGGAGTTGGCCGGACCTAAAAAAGAGAGAGCCTTGCTAGGGCTGACGGCAAAGAAGAAGGAAGAGGGTGGAGATTTCAGCTAGGTTGAGGAAGAGGGTCTTGATGACTTCTATTCCTTAGGTTTAACCTTTATAACCCTTTATATAAGCACTAATCCTAATGGGTTATAGGTTAGTGGATCAAATCCCTAAGCCCATAACCATTAAGGCTTAATCTCATCCATTAAACCCTAAATGGGCCCTTAACCAAAAGAGGGCCCTTTTAATTAAAGCCAAATGGATTTGGTTTATAATTAAACCTTTTAAGGTCTAACCCGTCTTCTTAAGACGTGCTCCTTTTGCGTTTCTGACTTGACAAATATTTTCATATTTATCATGTGTTTGGTCCAACCAAACTTTATCTCTCTCGATCTTGAGAATCCAATTCTCAAACTCGTTTTAATTTTTTTCGAAGGATTCATAATGCTTGTGACATAATAGGTTCTCATTTTATGTTGGTCGTCCATAATTAACCATTAATTATGGAACGATCATGAGTGACACCTAGTAGTGCATCATGATCTCTAATTAATCGAAAAATTAATGGTTGATCTCGGAACCATTTCCGAACCCTTCAGTGGCTACAGTGAATCGTGTCTCGTTCCTTTCACTCATCTTATACCCACTTAGTTCAGGACATGGTCTATGTGTCAATCCTCACTATGCTGACTACGTCACACCTTGCCCAAATCTTACTTCCTCATCCAGTGGATTCTAATTACTTCGACATGTATTCAAGAGTATCATACTCATGACATGCAGTGCTTTGGCCAAAGACTTTGAGTAACAATCTTCACGAGTAGCCATAGGGTATACATTTCCTCGCAAAGAGTGGTGAATCCTTTGTTGGCTATTCAATCACCTTCGGACACTTCAACTTATACCTAATCATCCCGTAGCTACACCTCCATAGAGATGTATTGACTAAGATGTCAAAGTATAAATCTCCATGATTAAGATGACTTGAATACCTCAAGTCGAAGGAAACTCGCACTCGAACTGTAGTAAGAGCTTCGCTGACATATTTTATATGCAGAGAACCATGTGAAGTCTTATAGCAGGTCACTCTAATGAACTAGTTACCATAACTAGCATCCATATTTAACTCTCGACATCTTTATGTCTCCAGCCAATGAGGAGCAACTGCTTGGATAAACCACGGAGTATAACCTGTTCTAGTCTCCCAGAATCAATAATGTCCGAACTCATCAATTCATCGACTAGGGATTATTTCAATACATTAATAATTACACAAGTAGAGATACTCACTAGTTATGATCCTACCACAAGTTCTCTCATGTTATGAATCGTATCATGGACATTCAGTAAATGAATTTAAGATCCAATCAAACACATATGACATGTGCACTCAAATAGTGAATCTTTATTTATCAAATAAATAGTACAACCATAAGACGATTGCCTTAGAACACCTCTCAAACATAACAGACTCCCACTTGGCCTAAAGCGAATCGCCATGGTATCCAATACCATAATCCTTGACATGACTCTCAAACTTACTTTGTGATAGATCCTTTGTCAAAGGATCCACTAGGTTCCTTTCTCTAGGAATCTTCTCGATTTGTATTTCTTTCATACTGATGATTTCTCTGATCAAATGATATTGCTGAAGCACATGTTTGGATCATTGGTGAGACCTGGGTTTCTTTGCCTGTGTGATAACTCCAGTGTTGTCGCAGTAAACTGGTAATGCTTCAACAATGGACGGAATCACCCCAAGTTTGGAGGTAAACTTCTTGATCCAAACTGCCTTCTTTGCTGCTTCAGAAGCTGTATGTATTCTTCCTTCGTGGTAGAATCGACAACTATGTCTTGTTTGGAACTTTTCCAACTCACTGCACCACCATTCAGTGTGAATATGTACCCAGACTGTGACTTTGAGTCATCCTTGTCGGTTTGGAAGATAGCATCCATATACCCACGTGTAACCATATCACTTTCTCCATATACTAAGAATATATCCTTAGTTCTTCTCAAGTACTTAAGGATTGCCTTGACAATCACCTAATGATTCATTCCTGGATCAAACTAGTATCTGCTCGTGACACTCAGAGCATATGATATGTCGAGCCATATACATAACATAACATACATAATAGATCCTATTGCAGAAGCATAAAGAATCTTATTCATGCAAATCCTCTCGTCTTTTGTGCGGGGACAAAAACTTTGAAAGGTGAATCCCATGTTGCATGGGTATATAACCTTTCTTGGAATCAAACATGCTAAACCTCTTTAGCACTCTGTCTATATATGTAGACTACGAAAGACCAAGCAACCTTTTCGACCTATCTCTATAGATTTTAATCTCAAGGATGTAGGTCACTTCTCCCATATCTTTCATGGAGAACATTTTGGATAACCAACCTTTGACTGACTATAAGACAGGTATATCATTTTCTATGAGTAATATGTCATTGACATATAATACTAGGAATATGATCGCACTCCCACTAACCCTCTTGTACACACAAGGTTCATCAAGATTTTGTGAGAAATCAAACTCTTTGATTGTCTCATCAAAACGGATATTCCAACTCTTGGATGCTTGCTTCAGTCCATAAATGGACCGTTGAAGCTTGCATACTTTGATTTTGTCAACTAATGTGAAACCCTCGAGTTGTATCATAAACACATTCTCATGCAGGTTTCCATTAAGAAAAGTTGTTTTCACATCCATCTACCATATCTCATAATCATAATAAGCTGCTATGACTAGGAGTATCCGAATGGATTTAAGCATGACAACTAGTGAGAAGGTCTTGTCATAGTCAACACCTTTCTTTTGACAATAACATTTTGCCACCAATCTAGCTTTATAAGTAATCACATTACCATCCATGTCAGTTTTCTTTTTGAAAAACCCACTTGCACCCAATAGGCGTGATGCCTTCAAGTGGATTCACTAAGTTCCAAACTTGGTTTTCATACATAGAATCCATTTCCGACTTCATGGCTACTAGCCATTTATCCATTTCTAAACTTTTTAGAACTTCTTCATAACTAGTAGGTTCCTCATCCTCAATGAGTAACACATCATTAGATCAATTTACGAGAAATCCATATCTCTTAGGAATCTTATATGACCTACCAGATCTGCGAAGAGGTGGTGTAACGATAGGTTCAGTCATTATCTCATCATCATCAATAATCGACTGTGGTTCCGGTATAGCCATCTCTTTAGTTTCTATTGAAGTTTCTTGAACTTTCTCAAGTTCAACCTGACTCTTGCAAGAGAAACTCTTTCTCTAGAAATACAACATTCCTTAAAACAAACATCTTTTGTTCCAAGGGATGATAGAATTAGTAACCCCTCGTTTCCTTTGAGTATCCAATAAATAGACACTTATCAGACTTAGCATCAAGCTTGTCTGATGTAGTCCTCTTCACGTAAGTAGGACATCCCCATGTCTTCAAATAAGACAACTGGGGTTTCTTACCAGTCCATATCCGATATGAAGTTACAAAGACTACCTTGGTCGGGACTCTATTCAGCAAGTGAATAGTTGTCTCGAGTGTGTAGCCCCAAAAGGATTTGGGAAGGCTTGCATGATTCATCATCGATCTCACCATGTCCAACAAGGTTCGATTTCACCTTTCAGATACACCATTATGTTGCGGTGTATAAGGCGGAGTCTATTGAGACAATATACCATTGTCTCTTAGATAATCCTGAAACTCTTGGCTTAAGTATTCGGCACCTCGATCGGATCGAAGTATCTTAATACTTTTACCAAGTTGTTTCTCTACTTCATTTCTGAATTCTTTGAACTTTTCAAAGGCTTCAAATTTATATCTCATAAGATATATATACCTAAATCATGAGTGATCATCGATAAAGGTAATAAAGTAGTTGTAACCTCCTTGAGCATTTATTGACATTGGTCCACATACATCAGTATGTATGAGACCAAGTAACTATTCCACTGGCTTACCCTTTCCAGAAAAGGGCAACTTTGTCATCTTGCCTTGTAAGCATGATTCACATGTATCAAATGAATCCACTTCAAATGATTCTAGAATTCCACTCTTGTGTAACTCTGACATGCACTTCTTGCTTATATGGCCAAGGCGACAATGTCATGTGTAGGAGGTTAACTGATCATCCTTTCAAGCATGCTTATTGCTTGCTTCGATATTGAATGCGTCATTGGATGTATCTAACACATAGATGTCATTGCATAAAGTTTCGATGCCATAAAGAATGTCATTCAAGGTTATATAACAACAATTGTTACTAAATGTCAAATGGAAACCCCTTCTATTTAAACAAGAAATAGAAATAATTTTCTTTATTAATGCAAAAATAAAATAACAATTGTCCAGTTCTAAGACAAGTCCACTAGGAAGCTTCAGCAAATATGTTCCAACGGCGACAGCTGCAACCTTTGCTCCATTGCTGACTCACAAATTCGCTTCTCCCTTAACAAGTCTTATGTTATCCCTTAGCCCCTGTATGTCATTACATATATGTGAGTCACACTCAATATCCAATATCCAAGCGTCAAAGGAAATATCATAATAGTCAATAACGAAGATATCTGAAGAGGATGGGGCATCAGATGTCGGCTTCTTCTTCATGGACTCAAGATAGATCTTGCAGTTCCTTCGCCAATGGCCCATTTTGCCACAGTGATGGAATGTGCCTTTTGGAGCTGACTCTTCAGTCTTGGCCTTCTTCTTCTTCCCCTTTGGTTGTTGCTTTGACTTCCTCTTAGAACCTTTCTTTGAGGAGTTAACCAACATCACCGTCATCTATTCTTTAGTCACATAAGGTTCTACAGTCTTGAGCATATTGATCAGCTCGGGAATGATTGATTCAAGATTGTTCATCCAATATTTCATCACAAATTGTGAGTATCTCTTGGACAAACTATGCAAAATTAAGTCAATACTTAATTTATGATCCATCGCAAACCCTAGTGATCCTAACCGCTCGATGTACCTGTTCATCTTTAGTACAAACTGTATTGCAGATGAAACCTCCTCCATCTTTGAGCTAAAGAGAAGCTTTGAGACCTCGAACCTTTTAGACCTCGACTGCTCATCGAAGAGTTCATGAAGATGGAAAATGATCGTATAAGAATCCATATGCTCATGCTGCTTTTGCAACTCAGGAGTCATCGTCGCTAGCATGATGCAACTGGAAAGCTCAGAATTAGTCGTATGCTTCTGATGGACCAACATTTGGTCCGGAGTTGCATCATGGTCAAGACTAGTGGGAAGAGGCTCTTCAAGGGCATAAGCAAGCTTCTCAGCCTTGAGAATGATTCTCAAGTTTCGAAGTCAGTCCAAGAAGTTAGACCCAGTCAGTTTGATCGATTCAAAAATCGATCACAGATTAACAGATGACATTATCAAATGATTAACCTAGAAATACAAAATTGAGAATGTGAGAGAGATGATTTGATATGTAAACAACTTACATCTTAGGCTCCCACTCACTTTTCGAATTCAAGAGCCCTTACTTTGAATTCGAGAGATCATAGGTTTTTCTCTGAGTGGGTTGATATCCACTATAGATAAGAATAACCTTGATATTAGGCCAATAGGTCATTCTTAACTATAGTGGTAGGTATCAAGTATATCGATTACATATCGCGTATATATAACTATCACATTATGTTATCAACTATTTAAATGTTCGCATAAACATCGGGTTGTTAACACATTAACAAGTATACATCAAATGTATATCACTCGACTTCACCTCTATCCACATTGACCTTGGCGTTTGGTCAACAAGCCAATGCTTCAAGTTAAAGCTAACCCGTTAATCATGAGATCATATCTCTATGGTTCGAACATATCTAATTTTAGGTTAAGCTTGACTTGGGCCAACAACTCAAACAAGGAATTAGACTCTGGTTCTTACCATATTAATGGTAGGTATAAGCTTTAAAATTTGTATAAGGGTTTTATGTCTCATTCTCATGCATATGTTCTACCTATATGACATCGCACGCATGATATATATGATGACATATCACAACACACGCATGGCCAATTGCATCTAATCATGGCATATGATATGACATGATTATGTCATAGTTGTCATTATATTATTTTGGAATTAAAATATGTTTAGGAATTTGATTTCTATAAATCAATATTCCTTTGATTAAATTAAGAAATAATTTTCAAATTTAATCTCATATTTTTGTTTGGGAAATATATTAAAGATAAAATATATTTTAGAATCTAGATTTCATAAATCATGATTCTTTAATTAAATAAATATTTAAATCCGAATTTAATATTATATTTTATCTAGAAAATATATTAGAAATAAAATATGATTTAGAATCTTGTTTTCCATAAATCATGATTCTCTAATTAAATAAGGAATTAATTTCGAATTTAATTTTATATTTTATTTGGTAAATATTTTTCAAAAATAAAATATGTTATAGAATATGATTTCCATAAATCAAAATTACATAATTAAATTAGAAAATAATTTCCAATTTAATCACATACTTTATTTAAGAAAATAAATACCTATCAAGAAAATCCAATTAATTAGGAAACATTTTCTATATTAATATTTCTTGATCAAATATTTTCAGAAATATAATTTCCTAAATTATTTCTAAATTTTCCAAATCTGGATTTTTTCTAATAAATTAGAAAACTTTCCAAAAATAGATTTTTTTTCCAAAATAGAAAAATTCCCAAAATAATTCTACCATCAACTAGGACTTCGTAAAACCTATTTTACGAATATGTTGAAGCACGATTAGGCTCTGATACCATTGTAAGGTTACGACCGATGCGTAGATGTGTTTTTTTCGTTTCACAAACGAATGCAACAGAAGAAAAATATAATAATTTTCTAAATTATTACAACACTCACACCCACACATCTAGGATTACAATACGTGCGGACATATCCACCAAATAAAATTTTACATACAACAAGAATAAAATAAATTTTACTCTAGGTATACCTTTCGGATGATGGCGAGTCAGAAGGGCATAACCATACAATGCTCGCAGAACTTCGTCTTTACTCATATCAATGCCGAATCATCGGAGGGATGACTTCTCAAAGCCACGAGTTTGACCTTCTCTTCACTACTAGATGAAGCAAGAATGTCGGGTGATTGGAGAGCAATCACTAACTCGTTTTGCAACACAAACGAGTCCTCGAACAACCTTCTCAAGGTTGTCGATTCGTGTCAGAATTAGCCACTATTTTTTAAGCTTCAATAAGCAACAATAACAACCCTAAAACCTATAGTGGCCGGCCTCTAAAGAGGTTGAAATAACCCTTGTTTCCTTGATAGTCGACGGAACACCAAACCCTAATTCTCCTAGGTTCGGCCAAGGACACAAAGGAAGAAACCTTTGTTCCAAGCCTTAGCCAAATGGGCAATCCACCTTGAGGAAGACTTGGTCGGAGTTCACCACTTCCTTGGGGAGGAGCTGGATTAACCTAAACAAGAGGGAGCCTTGCTAGGGTCGGCGGCAAAGAAGAAGGAAGAGGGTAGAGAGTTCGGCTAGGGTTAGGAAGAGGGCCTTGAGGACTTCTATTCCTTAGGTTTAACCTTTATAACCCTTTATATAGGCACTAATCATAATGGGTTATAGGTTAGTGGATTAAATCCCTAAGCCCAAAACTATTAAGGCTTAATCTCATCCATTAAACCCTAATTGGGCCCTTAACCAAAAGAGGACCCTTTTAATTAAAACCAAATGGGTTTGGTTTATAATTAAACCTTTTAAGGCCCAACCTGTCTTCTTAAGATGTGCTCCTTTCACATTTCTAACTTGACAAATATTTTCATATTTGTCATGTGTTTGGTCCAACTAAACTTGATCTCTCTCGATCTTGAGAATCCAATTCTCTAACTTATTTTAAGTTTTTTCGAAGGATTCGTAGTGCGTGTGACCTAATAGATTCTCGGTTTATGTTGGTCATCCATAATTAATCATTAATTATGGAACAATCATGAGTGACACCTATTAGTACATCATGATCCCCAATTAACCAAAAAATTACGCGAATCATGCCTTTGTCTTTCACTCATCTTATATCCACTTGGTTCAGACATGGTCTATGTGTCACCCTTGAAACTTGGTTCAGGACATGGTCTACGTGTCATTCCCCACTAGGCTAACTACATCACACCTAGCCCAAGTCTTACTTCCTCATTCAATAGATTCTAATTACTTCGACATGTATCCAAGAGTACCATACTCTTGACATGCAATGCTTTGGCCAAAGACTTTGAGTAATAATCCTGACGAGTAGTCATAGGGTATACATCTCCTCACAAGGAGCGGTGAATCCTTTGTTGGATATTCAATCACCTTCGGACACTTCGACTTATACCCAATCATCTCGTACCCACACCTTCGTAGAGATGTATCGACCAAGATGTCAAAGTATAAGTCTCCATGACCAAGATGACTTGAATACCTCAAGTCGAAGGAAACTCGCACTTGAGCTGCAGTAAGAGCTTCACTGACATATCTTATATGTAGAGAACTATGTGAAGTCTTACAGGAGGTCACTCCAATGAACTAGTTACCATAACTAGCATCCACGTTTAACTCTCGACTTCTCAATGTCTCTAGCCAATGAGGAGAAGCTGTTTGGATAAACCAAGGAGTATAACCCGTGCTAGTCTCCCATAATCGATGATGTTCGAATTGATTAATTCATCGACTATGGATTATTTCAATACATTCATAATTACACATGTAGAGATACTAGTTGTGATCCAATCACAAGTTCTTTCATACTATGAATCGTATCGCGGATATTCAGTAAATGAGTTTAAGATCCAATCAAACACATATGACATGTGCACTCAAATAGTGAATCTTTATTTATCAAATATATAGTACAACCATAAGGTGATTGTCTTAGGGCACCTCTCAAACATAACAAGAAAACCTAGGCATTAACCCTAAGAATGGTAGGCATATGCCTAGGAAGAAGAACCATATCCAAGGAATTAATGAAAAATCAAAGATTAAGAAATTAGAAATGAAAAATCAAGTCTTGAGGTCAAAGCTTGAGAAATTGGAGAAGACTCTTAATTAGATGACAAATTCAAGTAAACGGTCTAATGGGCAAGGTTTAGGTGTTAGGAGGCAACAACTACCAAAGGATAGGAAAGCTTTGGGTCCAAACCTATGTCCGAGGTAGATAAGCCTACCTATCATAATGTTCCATTTAATTATGAAACTACTCCTAAGTCTAGAAAAGTCAAGGTTACTAGGGAAGTCATCCCTAAGGCTAATCTTGACAAGGGTCAAGTGACTAAGGCTTTGAAGAAGTCTAGGAAAGTCACTAGCAAAGTTACAAGGAGAGTTACCTCTAGAGTTGACCTTGACAAGACCCAAATGACCAAGGCTTCAAAGCCTAAGAGGGTCATAAGGAAGGTATCTTGAGAAGTTATCCTTAGTGAATACCTAGTTAATCTAAGGAGCTCAAATAGGTTTTGTATTCCTAGGAGCGTGATTCCATCACGCCAAATTAAATGGATAGATAGTTAACTTAACCATGGTAAAGGTGACACTTTAGAACATTTTCGATGTATTGTAATACTTTGAAAATGAGTTTAAATTTTAATCCTAAAGGAATTTAGAATGTGCCAATAGAAATTTAAGAAGTTTGAAAAAACAATCAAAATTGGCACAAACTATGTTAGAGTTAATGGTGTGACATTTTGGATTTTGACACACTTGAGGAAAAATTGATATTATGGCAAAAATAATTTAATCTTAGTAAATGACAATTTGATTTAACGCTTAGGTATTCTATGCCTTGGTATTTTATATATTTGTCATGATTTGTTTGTCTTGTCATGTTATGACATCATACTTCATTTAATTATATAAAATGTCATGATAATGTTAAGTTAATATATGTCATGTTTGTATTTAGGTTATTTTTATGCTATGACATCATTATTCATTGGCTATGCTTTAATTTATACTATCATTAATGTCATGATCATATCTTATGCATTTAAGGTTAATAAAATTGAATTGAGGACAATGACATGATTTGAAGTTCCATGATAAGGGAATCAAATAGAGTTGCCTAGACAAATACATGGGACCTTAGATTAGGGAAGAACAAAAACTCATATCTCGCAAAAATATTAAATTGACATATGTGTGTATTAATACACCCTAGACACATGTGAGATGTTAGGAATATGAGTTAAGTTCAAAATGCATAGATGTTGCATCTAGATGAACACAAACTCATAATATATCATGGATGAATCATGAGGAAAGCTAATATACAAGTATATACATTTAACCCATATACCATGGTTCAAAATAAAGTTTTGAAAATATTTTAAAATTATTTTAGAAAACTTTAGTGAAGCCTATCTTTTGATAGCAATCACCGTTAAGAATGTTGATACAAAGTTAGGCAAAACATTGAAATTTTCAATGGCTTTGAATTTTGTATCAATCTCTTAATTTAATAGGTATTTTAATTTAAAATTATTTTTTCACCCATTGTATTTGATGTAAGTAATATACGTATGAATTTTTAAGATTTTTCAAATTATGTATAATTACTTATGTATTTTCAAAACTCATTTTTGAAAGCTATTTTCTGCATTTGCAGAAACCAGTCGACTGCCATATTGGCCAGTCGACTCGTTTCTGATTTTAGTCGACTGCTAGAGCTGATTTCGACTTAACAAGGTTTGTTTAGTCATGTATCAGCTATCCTAGGTTACCCTAACATCTCCTAACTCTAGGATATGCTTTGGAAAGTATGGGAATGGTGAAATATCATTGAAAAGGATTAGGAGAGATGTTTAGGGTGGAGTATCAATTTTTAAGAGTTATGAAAGTTCAAGTTTGAACTTTTATTCTTATTTTCGATGGTTTAAGTTTCTTATTGGCTTAGGAACTCTCCAAGGACATTGTTGGTGCAATGGTCAAGGAGGAGTAAGCCTTTAGGGGGAGGTTATCTTTCAAGAGATAATGGATGAGTATTCCTTAAAGGGGGAGAAATGAAGGGTGTGAAACCCTCATTGTGCTCACCAAAGGGAGAGAATTAGAGAAGTGAGGATTGCCTCTCATTTAGTGATATGAGACTTATCACTTGGAAGAGTGAAGATATCCAAGATGTTTTTGGACCAAGGGGGAGAATGTAAGATCTCTTTGAGAGATGAGTTAAGAGATGAGGCATTGAAAACCTTGGTAGGATTTTTTATGTATGCCAAAGGGGGAGAAGTGAGGTTTAAGTTAGGTAAACCGTCATTATGCTTTGGCATTGGAAGAATTAAGTTGGGTTATTGTAAGCCTAACTTAAAGGTATTGTCAAACATCAAAAAAAGGAGAGATTGTTGGTCCAACATGTTGGATCGAGCGGATCGCTAGAGGGGGTGAATAGTGATAAAAACTTTCATTCGTTTTGATACTTGAGTTACGCAGTGGAAAGAACAAAACAATATAAAAATAAAGAAGACACGAGAGTTTTTTACTTGGTTTGTAGCCTACGGCTACTACTCCAAGGCCCTAGTGGTCCTTGGCCACGCACGGAGGGCAAATCACTAACGAACTCCTCCTCGTTGGAGGTAGGAGTTAATCGGATACAAAAATCACGGAAAGGATCGAGATAGAGGGACACTCCCCCTCTTCTCATTACGATAAAAGCATGATAATGAACTTAAATATAGAATGAAACTATCAAAACACTTTTACCGATGACTCGTAGATAAAGAAGATTGAGCTCTAGTCATCGTGTCTGCAGCGCTTCGTCGTAGGGATGTCGGAGAGTCATAGCGTATCGGAAGCACTTGGAGGCTTTTGGAATTGATGAAAAACCCTTAGAGAAGCCCTCCTTTTATAGCTTTTGAGCCCCTCATTGAATGGATCTTCAACCAATCACAAATAGACATAAAGCTCCTTGGAATGAGGTGCGATCCTTGACCATCGATCGTGATGGCGGCCCGATCAGTCGCAACACTCGTGATGACTGATTTCAGATAGTCGAGTGGCTCTTGTGGGCAGTCGACTGATGCTTGCTGAAATCACAAGTTAGCTTAACAAAAACATAATTTCGACGGCCGCCGACCGTCCGATCTCGACCTAGACCATCCATGGGATGTCTTTGGTTGGATCTATGCTTAAGACCATCCCCATAAAGAGGATACGATCACACTTACACTCACACACATGAGCTTACCTCGATACTTACTTTGTAGCCCTCGCTTTCAGCCTTTCACTCGATTCCTTCAGCTCCCTCCGAAGTCACTCGAGCGTCGCCCGACCACCACAGCTTCCTTCGGGTGTCGCCAGCCTTCAGCTCCTGCTTTAGCTCTTTTCTGCACACTCGATTAAGCTTGTGAGATAACGATGTAATCTTAACTTTGCATCTTTTGCCATAATCAAAACACAGGTTCGATCATCTGGTGCCCCTGCACCAACACAACAAGCCCCGGGTCAATGTTAACCAAACTCGAGTGACATTCGAGTATTGTTTTGATGTTTGACAATGAGTTGACAATGGATTTGACCATTATTTAACTATATGTTTTGACCATATGACTAGTATATGATTGGAATATCTAAAATTATATGGGGGAGATTGTTGGAGCAATCAACCTCGAAAGTCTAAGTTTGAAAACTTGGCAAGGAAAGTCCAAATATTGATATTTGGCAAGGGAAGTCCAAAGGTATAGTCTTGATAGCATAAGTCCAAGTGTGTAGTCTTGGCGGCGTAAAGTTCAACTGAACCTTGGCAATTGGAAAGTCTAAGCATGGTCTTAGCAATTGGAAAGTCAAGTCATGGGTACTTGGCAATTGAAAGTTCAGGTCATGGGTACTTGACAAAGGGAAGTCCAAGGGTAGGTTTGGTGGCATAAGATCCAAGCATAGGTCTTGGCGGCATAAGTCCAAATGGATCTTGGCAATGTGGAAGTCCAAGGGTGAGATTTTGGTGGCGTAAAGTCCAAGCTTGGGTCTTAGCGGCATAAGTCCAAATGAACCTTAGCGACATAGCTGATGGAAGCACCTGAAGGTTAACATGAAGGATGAAGAGTCATGGACTCGAGGGATTCGAGAGGTGTGAGGTTAATAGAGGTGACTAAAAGGCTCAGGTCTAGGCTATGGATGGTTATCAAGTATGAGGGGATCATACTTATGTTAAACCACATGTTTGAAGTTTACCAGTCAACTGGGGTTATGGACTAGTCGATTGACCGAGTATTTGTTAGTGAAAGCCCTAGAGCCGATCATGTGATGATTATTATATGAACTTGTTGTATCATATTCCTATATATATTTATAAAGGCATTTCTTTATGGTTATTATTCTTACTTGTATTGGTGCCAAATAACTAAGTATAATAGCGTCCTTAAGTAGAAGGTTTTTATCTATATCAATCGATTGGTTGAATCGATAATGAGATGATATAGAGAATACTACTCTTAATCATTCCTAGTCAAGTATTAATATTCAGGGACAATGTTAATGCGAAGAGACTAGCATGTATGTCAACTCGATGACTTGATCTCACAAGTCATGGACATGAGATATCAAGTTGACACATGGATATGCATTGGAGAATGTATATTGAATGACCCGCCATGAGAAAGTATCATGGATCATTATATGAGTGTCATATACTTTCTCATGTGACTATTAGTATGACTATTAGTCCTTGGACCTGGAGTCACCATGGTTCCCTACATAAGGAGTTGAATACTTTGGCTTCGTCAAACGTCACCCGTAAATGGGTGGACTATAAAGGCGATTACTGGGTATGTAACAAATTATGCGGAGGGATGTGAGTCATATAGATGGGATCTATCCCTCCTATATGACGGGAGTGATATCATGATTCTTGATAGAATGAGAGCACTAAGTGCATGGTCATGCCCAAATGAGTCAATATGAGATATTGAGCTCATTTGATTAGAGTGAGTCTACTTGGAGTTTAAGATATAGATTGTACAGAGGATGACACGGTCTATGCCTCAATTGTTCAATCTAGATGTCAAGGATAGAGAGACATTGTCACATATTGTGAGTCACAAAGGTGATGTTGGATCTCAACATTCTTGTAACTTGGGTAGCAATGATATGTTGCTAGATACTGCTCATTGCTTATGTTACTAAATCAGTTTAGGAGCATTGCCAATGTTGCAAGAACCTATAGGGTCACACACAAAGGGCAATTATATGGAGATTAGGTTCATATGATTGACCAAGAGGATTAGGTTCATGTGATGAACCAAATTAGATTAAGAGTAATCCAAATTAGACTAATTGAGTTGGACTCAATTTGATTCAAGTGTTGAATGAGTCTAATTTAGATTTGATTCATTGAGTCAATTTAAACTAATGAATAGAGATTCATTAAATTAAATTGACTTAAATCAAAGGTTGGATTTGATCAACCATGGAAGATAAGAGGTCAAGTTTGACTTGACTTGAGAGGGAAGATGAAGGGTAAAGTTTGACTTGACCAAATGCCACTTCATGGTGACTTGGAAAAGGGGCCGGCCAATGATGATGTTCCACATCATCATGGACACATCATGGTGTGTCACCTCATGAGGAAGACCAAGAGCCATGACTCTTGGTATTACATGCATGTGTATAACTCTCCTTAATGTGGCCAGCCAAGGGATTAAGTGGTGAATTGATTTCATCTTCTTCCTTCTTCTCTCTTGCTCTCACCCCCTTCCTCCATTGCCGTGACCTCCAAGGGTGCTAGCACACTCTAGGTGGTTCTCTCCACCCTTTTGTCCGTGTGGATACGTGTAGAGGAGTGTACACTTGACACTCTATGAGATTCGGCAATCTTTTGGACGAGCAGGATAAGCGGAGGGCATCGCTACAAGGGTAATGTTCTTTACATGTAGATCTAAGGTAGATCTAGTGTTTCTAAACATGTACATGAATTTTGTTTTATTTATCTTCGCACGGATCCATGGCCGACTTCCGAGGTTTCCGCAATGCAAAAAGCGGTTTTTGCAGCTCGGAGAGTCTAACAGTGGTATCGAAGCCACGTGCGAAGCATGTACATGTTTTTATTTGTAATTTTTGTATTAGATACGAAAAGTTACAGATCTGTAAGTTTCTGTAATTTTCTTAATTTTATAGAGTTTTTGAGTATTTTTCTCGTAGAGTCGAAGCAACAAGTGTTTGGACACTTGTAGGCTTCAACCACCGAGAAAAACTCTCCCAAATGGCAAGGTCTCATTTTTGTCTTTTGGGACAGTGACTTAAGGCATTGTAAGATTAAGATGGGACACTTGCGAGATTCATTTTGCGAGAAGGGGTGCTGCCCCTAACCCCGTAAGGGGCATTGTCCTACGATCGCGCCCGAAAACCGCTTAGCGGGACCACTACAGAGTTGTGACTCATAAAATTGAAAAAAAAAAGGAAAATTATAGAAATTTATGTAAAATACATAATTTAGAATTATGTATGATATTGTGATGGTCATGGCCCAAAAACCATAATGTGATTGGATAAAATTATATTGTAATTCATAATACGGCTTGTGCGCCGTTTTTGTATTGTGCATGTTGTATATGATATACAACCTACGCGTCGTGTCTCCCTTATTATATTTCTATTGTAAATAGATTTTAGACTTGAATGTAACTCGAGTTTCATGTTTGTAATGTACAAAATAAAGCGGTGGAAGGTGTAGGAATGTATACTGAAAAGTCTATCTTTTGTATGAACATCTTTATTTTGAAATAAGAATCACATGATCATTATTTGCATATTTTTATGGTTATGCATATTGTCTAATACTTTACATTGTAGATAACATGGTGTGTGGTGTCACACGGGAGATCATGTTATCGGCTCCTTGAAAAGTATAAGTAAAGGCTCACAACCGATATGGCTTTGGACAAACCATCGGAATGGTTGTAGTGTGATTTGGTATTGGTTTGTCTTGACCATAAAATCACACTAGTGCACTTTGAGTGTATTGAGCAGGACCGACTTAGAGGTGATTCGATTTATTACTGACTACATAATCGAATCGGACCTCAGATATTATTATGTACATGCTCTTAATCCTGATATAATAACGGGCACATATACTTAGTGTTCATCTCTTTGATTTACCAATGGGCGAGATTTATAGATTAAATCGATAGGCTCGGTAAGTTGGGAGATGATATTATTTATACGGTGTGTCATTGATTATAGGAGGAAACTGTGTCCTATATATTAGGATGATGATGTCCCCTTGAGGAGCTTATAAGGTTCATCATGTAAACCCTGCAGGTGGACTTGGTCCGGCATGATGAAAAGGTTGAGTGGTACTACTCATGGAGTTAGATGTTGATTAATTAATGGTCAGTAAATTAATTAATCAATGGGCATTCGAGATCTTAAACACGGGGAGAAAATGTACAAATAATATATGGAGCCCATATTAATTTATGGGGGTTGGTGAGGTAGATCAATGATAATCCTCTAGTGGAATGGATAATCATTAGTGGATCGGACTTTATGTGGGCTTGATCCATGGGTGGCCAAGATCCAACTCCTCCTCATGGTCCCTATTGTAGCCTATTAACACCTCATGAAGCTTAGATCCAATGGATAGAAACAAAACTCTAGATCCAAAGGTAGAGATTAAATCTCTAAGATCCGACGGTTGAGATTAAATCTCTAGATCCGACGGTTGAGATTAAATCTCTAGATCCGACGGTTGAGATTAAATCCCTAGAACCAATGGTGGAGATTAAACCAAGGCTTATCCCTAACTCTATAAAAGGGTGGACTAGGGTGGGCGGCAAAATAGCGAAAAGAGGAAAGGGGGCTAGGGTTTTGGGGGCAAGAGCAAGGGAGGATTAGGGTTTTGGGTGGCCACAATTAAAGAAAGATGTTCTTCTTCTTCTTCTTCCTTTGGTGGTCGGCACCCTTCTTCTCTCTTCTCTCCTTAGTTTGGCCGGCGCCCAAGCTTCTCCCTTTCATCTATGGCTTATGATGGATGGCATTAGGGTTGCTTCCCTTGGGTGGAAAGCAATCCTAGTTGGGATAGGAATAGGATTGGGCGGCTAGGGTTAGGTTTTGGGGGTTGATGGTGGGCGGCAACAAGTGGAGGAGGGATTCATCTTCTTCTTCCTAAGGTTGGCCGGCCCCTCTTCTTCTTCCCTCTACCTTGGTCGGAGCTCAACCTATTCTTCTTCCCTTCATCCTTGGCCGGAAATTAGGAGAGCTTAGCTTAGGGTTTAGGCGGTAACAAGGAGGAGGATTGTTTTTCTTTCTCTTCTCTAAGTGTTGGTCGGCGCCCATGTCCTCTTTGATTCTCCTTTGGCCGGTTTCTATACTCCATGTTCTCTTCCTTGGTCGGCGGCAACATTGAGTTTATTGACTTGGTGGCCGGTTCTAGATGGGAAGATGAGTTTTTGTTTTATGATCTTCCTTTGTTCAGAGTGAACAAGGAAGGAAGATTGGCGATCTAGGAGCTTCGACTTTTGGAAGATCGTCACCCACACGACGTCCAAAAGGAGGAAGGAGATACAATAGAAGATCAAGAGGTATAACAAGAGGTATAATCTTGTTTATTTTGATTAGTGTTCTTTTGTATTATGTTTATAATTGCTTTTCAATTATATGCATGTGTTGTGTGGATGTTTACTTTATGTATGTGGATAAATAATACTTGGATCCTGAACATAAACACAAAAACCGGCGATCCGGACATCGTCTATTCTGCGGCTACTCGTAGAATAGAGGTTGATCGCTTGAACAACGAGTTTGTTCAAGTGATCTCTCTAAACGAATAGCACGACGATGACTTGGTTGTTTGGGCAATCCCTTTTGTCTAGGATTAAATTTTTTTTAATCCGGGGACATCGAAGGGATCGCCATGATCAAGCAATCGAGGTGAAGTGGGAAGCGAAGTTTCCTCTCACGGACTCGATAAGCAAAACCCTTCAATTGGTATCAGAGCCAAGGTTTTCGGTTTTGTGTGTTTAAGATTCGGTTAATTTTTATGCACTTTTTATATATTATATATGTCGGATAATAGTAGGATATGTGTAGTTTAACTCTTTGGTTGCAGGCATAAGATCCGACTATTATGGCCATATGTGTGTATGTGATTGCATGTGTATATTTTGTTGAATCCTCGGGGTTGATGAGGCTAGTATTTGATTTTTTGTAAATTAGATACGGCATTGTTTAGCCACTCTTTATTTTATTTTACTTTCGATCTAGATTTCATGTACACTCCCTCGTGGAGTATAGGATCGATGGATGTAAATTAAAATAGATTTTAGTCTCGGCTCGGATCTCCGGATGGCTCGTACATGGCGTAGGAGGAGCGGACGAGATGGCAATGCGACGGGAGACATATTGAAGACAAAAGCTATAATAGTTGGAAAATTTTTATTTTTCATATTTATTGCTTTTTGTTTGATATACATATCGTAGGCTAAGAAAATTCCTCAATTTCAAATTACTAAGTGGGAGAGGGAAATTTTTATAAATTCCCACGGCCTCCATTACGATTTGACAAGTGATGCAAACAAACTTGCGCGTCGGCTCTGAGTGCCTTGCTCCCCATCGGATGAGTTTTTTTGCGGATTGCAAGGTCAAATATGGTTATAGGGAATTATCAAGGAGCGTGTGTACTTCCCCATAGGAAGGCACATAACCCGAGATAATTACCTTGGTACCGAGTAATGGTGAACACTTAGATACAAATATAAGTATCCTCCCCATCGGAGTCACTGCTTTTATTTGTGGGGCCAAAGAGGAATCATCTATTAATTTTACTTGTCAAAAAGTTAGGTTGACAAGATAGTAAAATTAATGGATAAAACCTCCTCTTACAAATGTAGAATTCATATACGTCCACACTATCATGGCATACGATATTCTCAGTGTTTTGAGGTGTTGGTTGATTTTAAAATTTTATTGTTTGAGGAATCAATAATTTTTTGAAATCTAAAGTAATGATCTATGTGATTCTTAGGATTTTTCATAAATGACTTTCAGTCCACTTGTTGTGATACTAAAGGAAAATAAGTTTACTATACCCAAATTACGTTGATTGGAAAAGAATCTAGATATTGTCTTAACTACTGAGGAGTACAAATATGTACTTTTCGAAGAGTATCCTCCTAAGCCTGCGAATGAGTTGGAAGTCTTTAGAGCTGAGATCGAAGGGGAAACCCAGGTCGATGTCATTCTCCATCCGACAGAAAGGCTTGCTCAGGCTAAGGCCATGGTTGCTCAGAAGGTTTCTACTTCTAAGCCGAAAGGCAACAAGAAGAAGAAATAAGCTAGAGAAAAGGTGGTGGGAGGATCTCAGGGAGGAGTGAAGAAGACGAAAGGCAAGTGCTTCACTTGTAAGCAGGATGGACATTGGAATAAGGATTGTCCCAAACCAAAACAGAACAAAGGTATATCCTTTGGTCTAGTCGTTGAAACATGGTTAGCGGTGTGATCTACCAGCACCTGGTGTGTAGATATGGGAGCCTCTGATCATGTCTGTAATACTTTGCAGGGGTTCCAAGAAACCCGACAACGAACTGAGGGAGAGATTACCGTTTACTTGGGCAATGCCATGAAGGTGGCGGTTATTGCAGTGGGAGATGTTTTATTTATCTTTTGAGAAAAATAAAACGTTGGTTCTGAAAAATTCCCTTTATGTACCTTTAATTAGAAAGAATTTATTTTTTAGTTTCTAAATTGTTTATGGATGGATATTCTATTTCTTTTAATAATAGAGTTGTTATAAAAAAGAATAGGGAGAATATCTGTTCAGGTACATTGATAGGAAATTTGTATACACTCGAACCAAAAGCTCCCACGATGCAAATAGAAGTTAATAACTCATCTTCTAATTCCAATAAAAGAAAAGAACCTTCGAAGATGAACCAAATATATCTTTGGCATCTTAGGCTTGGTCATATTAACCTAAGCAGAATTCAAAGGTTGATAGCTGATGGACCTTTGAGTTCATTAGTGGTGGAAGATTTCCCAACCTGTGAATCTTGCTTGAAGGGTAAAATGACCAAGAGGCCTTTTAAAGCCAAGGGGTATAGAGCCAAAGATGTGTTAGAATTGGTCCATTCTGATATGTGTAGTCCTATGACTATCCAGGCTAGAGGTGGTTTTGAATATTTCGTCTTTCTCATTGATGATTATTCAAGATATGGATGACACTACGATCTGCTCGTAGTGGCGAATACCTCTTGGGAGAGTTTAGGAATTACTTATCAGAGGCTGGGATTCAATCCCAATTGACTGCACCTAGCACACCCCAGCAGAACGGTGAAGCAGAGCGAAGGAATAGGACTCTTATGGAGATGGTTAGATCGATGATGAGTTATTTTGAGTTGCCAGATTCAGGGATATGCTCTAGATACGGCGGTGAACATTCTGAACTTGGTTTCATCTAAATCAGTGTCTTCTACTCCTACAGAATTGTAGACTGGGTGAAAGCCTAGTCTAAGACATATTCGGAAATGGGGGAGTCCAGCACATGTGCTGAAGGCAGATGCTGGTAAGTTGGAACCTCGTACAGAAGTACACATATTCGTTGGCTATCCTAGAGGAACGAAGGGTGGTTTATTTTATAGTCCTAGAGATCAGAGGGTGATCGTTAGCACGAACGCCAGATTTCTAGAGGAAGACTATGTGATGAACCACAAGCCCAAGAGTAAAATTGTTCTGGAGGAATTAAAAGGGGAAGTTACTTCTTCAGTACCACCGGTACAAGAGGATATACCACAAGTCACTGCACCACGTGTCACAGAGGATACACAGGTGATACCTCGTTGTAGTGGGAGGGTTGTGAGACAGCCTAATAGATTCATGTTCTTGGGAGAATCTTCTGATTTGATTCCTGGCAAACATGAACCTGATCCCTGAACATATGACGAGGCAATCCAAGATAAAGATATAGTATCTTAGCAAAGAGCATCTTGTATGTAAGCTTAATCGGTCCATTTATGGATTGAAGCAAGCTTCGAGGTCTTGGAACATCCGTTTTAATGAGGTAATCCAGTCTTATGGATTTATTCAAAGTCCGGATGAGTCTTGTGTATACAAGAGATGTGACGGAAACGTAGTGGTATTTCTTGTACTATACGTAGATGACATATTGTTGATTGACAACAATATCAAGGTGTTATCGGACGTAAGGGTATGGTTGTCCAAACAGTTTGATATAAAGGACTTAGGAGAGGTGGGATACATCCTTGGGATCAAGGTTAAAGGGATCGCAAGAAAAGGATGTTGTGCTTATCCCAAGCTTCATACATAGACATGATTATGGAGCGTTTTAGCATGCAGAACTCCAAGAAGGGTTTTCTACCTTTCAGATATGGAGTTCCTTTATCTAAGGAGATGTGTCCTAGTTCATCTGAGGAGATAGAGGAGATGAAGGCGGTTCCTTATGCTTCGGCAGTAGGAAGCCACATGTATGTGATGCTCTGTACGAGACCAGATATCTGCTTTGTTATGGGATTGGTCAGCAGATATCAGAGTAATCCAGGACAGGGACATTGGACTGCGATAAAGCATATATTGAAGTACCTGAGAAGGACTAGGGATTATATGTTGGTTTGTCGGGCAGACCAATTACTCCCTGTGGGTTACACGGATTCCGACTTCCAATCTGATAGGAATAACAGTAAGTCTACCTCAGGTTTTGTGTTTACTATGGGAGGTGGAGCCATTGTATGGAGTGTCAAGCAGAAATGCGTGGCGGACTCCACCATGGAAGCTAAGTATGTGGCAGCCTCTGAGGCAGCTAAAGAAGTTGTGTGGCTCAGGAACTTCCTGATGGACTTGGATGTGATTCCTGGTTTGCCCAGAACTATCACAATTTATTGTGATAATAATAGTGCAGTTGCAAACTCGAAGGAACCACGAGCTCATAAGGCAAATAAACACATAGAGCGCAAGTACTACCTGATACGAGAAATCGTAAAGGAGGTAGAAGTTGTTGTCACCTAGATTGCATCAGAGGATGACCTGGTAGACCCTTTTCACTAAGGCTCTTCTAGCAAGAGCTTTGATAGGCATGTGGAGGGAAGGGGAATTAGGTGTATGGCAGTATGAGGACAGCATAGTCTTTTAGTATAAGTGGGAGATTATAGAGATGTATACTGAAAAGTCTATCTTTTGTATGAACATCTTTATTTTGAAATAAGAATCACATGATCATTATTTGCATATTTTTATGGTTATGCATATTGTCTAATACTTTACATTGTAGATAACATGGTGTGTGGTGTCACATGGGAGATCATGTTATCGGCTCCTTGAAAAGTATAAGTAAAGGCTCACAACCGAGATGACTTTGGACAAACCATCGGAATAGTTGTAGTGTGATTTGGTATTGGTTTGTCTTGACCATAGAATCATACTAGTGCACTTTGAGTGTATTGAGCAGGACCGACTTAGAGGTGATTCGATTTATTGCTGACTACATAATCGAATCAGACCTCAAATATTATTATGTACATGCTCTTAATCCCGATATAATAACGGGCACATATACTTAGTGTTCATCTCTTTGATTTACCAATGAGCGAGATTTATAGATTAAATCGATATGCTCGGTAAGTTGGGAGATGATATTATTTATATGGTGTGTCGTTGATTATAGGAGGAAACCGTGTCCTATATATTAGGATGATGATGTCCCCTTGAGGAGCACATAAGGTTCATCATGTAAACCCTGCAGGTGGACTTGGTCCGGCATGATGAAAAGGTTGAGTGGTACTACTCATGGAGTTAGATGTTGATTAATTAATGGTCAGTAAATTAATTAATCGATGGACATTCGAGATCTTAAACACAGGGAGAAAATGTACAAATAATATATGGAGCCCATATTAATTTATGGGGGTTGGTGAGGTAGATCAATGATAATCCTCTAGTGGAATGGATAATCATTAGTGGATCAGACTTTATGTGGGCTTGATCCATAGGTGGCCAAGATTCAACTCCTCCTCATGGTCCCTATTGTAGCCTATTAACACCTCATGAAGCTTAGATCCAATGGATAGAAACAAAACTCTAGATTCAAAGATAGAGATTAAATCTCTAAGATCCGACGATTGAGATTAAATCTCTAGATCCGACGGTTGAGATTAAATCCCTAGAACCAATGGTGGAGATTAAACCAAGGCTTATCCCTAACTCTATAAAAGGGTGGACTAGGGGTAGACGGCAAAATAGAGAAAAGAGGAAAGGGGGCTAGGATTTTGGGCGGCAAGAGCAAGGGAGGATTAGGGTTTTGGGTGGCCACAATTAAGGAAAGATGTTCTTCTTCTTCTTCTTCCTTTGGTGGCCGGCACCCTTCTTCTCTCTTCTCTCCTTGGGTGGCGCCCAAGCTTCTCCCTTTCATCTATGGCTTATGATGGATGGCATTAGGGTTGCTTCCCTTGGGTGGCAAGCAATCCTAGTTGGGATAGGAATAGGATTGGGCGGCTAGGGTTAGGTTTTGGGGGTTGATGGTGGGCGGCAACAAGTGGAGGAGGGATTCATCTTCTTCTTCCTAAGGTTGGCCGACCCCTCTTCTTCTTCCCTCTACCTTGGCCGGAGCTCAACCTATTCTTCTTCCCTTCATCCTTGGCCAGAAATTAGGAGAGCTTAGCTTAGGGTTTGGGCGGCAACAAGGAGGAGGATTGTTTTTCTTTCTCTTCTCCAAGTGTTGGCCGGCACCCATGTCCTCTTTGATTCTCCTTTGGCCAATTTCCATACTCCATGTTCTCTTCCTTGGCCGGCGGCAACATTGAGTTTATTGGCTTGGTTGCCGGTTCTAGATGGGAAGATGAGTTTTTGTTTTATGATCTTCCTTTGTTCGGAGTAAACAATGAAGGAAGATTGGCGATCTAGGAGCTTCGACTTTTGGAAGATCGTCGCCCACACGACGTCCAAAAGGAGGAAGGACATACAATAGAATATCAAGAGGTATAACAAGAAGTATAATCTTGTTTATTTTGATTAGTGTTCTTTTGTATTATGTTTATAATTGCTTTTCAATTATATGCATGTGTTGTGTGGATGTTTACTTTATGTATGTGGCTAAATAATACTTGGATCCCGAACATAAACACAAAAACCGGCGATCCGAACATCGTCTATTCCGCGGCTACTCGTAGAATAGAGGTTGATCGCTTGAACAACGAGTTTGTTCAAGTGATCTCTCTAAACGAATAGCACGACGATGACTTGGTTGTTTGGGCAATCCCTTTTGTCTAGGATTAAATTTTTTTAATCCGGGGACATCGAAGGGATCGCCATGATCAAGCAATCGAGGTGAAGTGGGAAGTGAAGTTTCCTCTCACGGACTCGATAAGCAAAACCCTTCAGAAGGTCCACTCATAGACGGAGTTACGAGGAGGGTGCCGACGACACATGGCGGTCAAAGGAGGCGCTTGTAGAAGCCGCTAACCCTTGGTTGACCGTCTGATCTTCTCATTGGCTTGAGAAGATTGTAGTAGGGCCATGACCTCATCACAGATTAATTAATTAGTATATATATATATATATATATATATATATATATATATATTTGTTTTTGCTTGTATGTATGTGATGCATGCTAGTATAGGGTAATTAATGCCTTATTTGTTTTTGCTTGTATGTATGTGATGCATGCTAGTATAGGGTAATTAATGTCTTAATGCGTATACGATACACATTCACAATTAGATAAGATCTTAATCAAGTCAACTAGAAATGTCTACCAAGTTTTGATACCCATCACTACCTCGATCATTTGTTGTTGTTGAATCTGCCAAAGCAGAGCAACACATATTATCTTGGTTGGGTGCGGAGGGACAATCTTGGTCCTGCCTATCAAAGCTTGGGTGAGAATAAGCTCAATTAGATTGAGTGGAACTAGTTAACTCAATTGGATCGAGTAAAACTATAGGCATATTCCAACGGTTGGAAAGATAGGATAAGATCACATTTACACTAAATCTTGGACGATTTAGCCAAAGCTAACTCATGTTTTTTTTGTAAATGTGGATCTTGATCCTATAAACAAGAGTTGCATAGAGATGTAATTGGTAATTTGTTACCTACCGATCATACTAAGTCTTGGCGATTTAGCCAAAGCTAACTCAAGGTGTCGTATGATGTGGATCTTGTCCCGCGAGAATTATAGCTAGTTGGTATGAATCTAGTAGTGTGGTTTGACCACATCCATGACTCGATTCTACAAAAGTCCTATAATTCAGTGGGAGCATCATTTTAATTAAAGGCCTAATTAAATGATAAATGGAATTTGATATTTACTTCCTGCATTATTTATGTTGTAGATTGTCATGTCGTCAAACATGAACACTCTCTCCTTGCATTATGTCCTTGAGAAGGACAAGCTCAATGGAGCTAATTTCCTAGACAGGTACAGGAATATGAGAATTGTTCTCAAACAAGAAAGAAAATTATACGTCCTAGAGTAACCCATTCTGAAAGCATCTACTGTCACTGCCTCGCGAGCTGACCGAGATGCTTACAAGAAGCATCAAGATGATGCATTAGATGTGTCATGCCTCATGCTCGTGACCATGAACTCTGAGCTTCAGAAGCAATACGAGTTGATGAATGCTTTTGATATGGTTGAACATCTTCATCAACTGTATCAAGGACAAGCAAGGCACGAGAGATTTGAGATCTCTAAGGCACTGTTTCAGTGCAAGATGCAAGATGGGACTCTCGTAGGTCCATATGTACTCAAGATGATTGGGTACATAGAAAACCTACAGAGGTTGGTGTTGGGTTTTTCTGAGCCGCAAAAACCGCTTTTTGCGTTGCGGAAACCTCGGAAGCCCCGGCCACGGATCCGTGCGAAGTATAAAAATTATAATTACATGTATGTGCTTACAGAAATCCTAGATCTACCTTAGATCTAAGAGGTTAGAACGTTACCCTCGTAGCGACGCCCTTCGCTTATCCCGCTCGTCCAAAAGTTCGCCGGAACTCGAGAGTGTCAAGTGCACACTCCTCTATGGTATCCACACAAGCAATAGGTGGAGAGAAATGCCTTAGAGTGTGCTAGCACTCCCTTAGGAATTTCGGCAAGATTAGGTTTGGAGAGGTAGAGCTTGAGAGGAAGAGCACCAAGGTTGAAGATGAAGTAATTGGAATAACTCTCCAAATGAATTCACCACCCATAACCCCTAAGTGGCCGGCCACTTCATGGAGGGTTAGCATGTAACTCCCATGACCCTTGGTCTCCCTCATGATGTGGCACCAATTGACCAAGTAAATGATGATGTGGAGCACCATCATTGGCCGGCCATGCCTAGTCGTCATCATGACATGGCATTTGGTCAAGTCAAACTTGACCTTTCATCTTCCCTCTCAAGTCAAGTCAAACTTGACCTCTAATCTCCCATGGTTGATCAAATCTAACCACTTGACTCAAGTCAATTTAATATAATGAATCTCTATTCATTAATTTAAATTGATTTGATGAATCAAATCTCAATTAGACTCATTCAACACTTGAATTAACTTGAGTCTAACTCAATTAGTCTAATTTGGATTACTCTTAATCCAATTTGGTTCATCCCATGAACCTAATCCTCATGGTTCATCATATGAACCTAATCTCCATCTAATTGCTCTTATGTGTGTGACCCTATAGGTTCTTGTAACGTTGGCAATGTCCCTAAACCGATTTAGGAACATAAGCAATGAGCGGTATCTAGCAACACATCATTGCTACCCAAGTTACAAGAATGTTGAGCTCCAACATCACCTTTGTGACTACTAATTGTGACTCTCACAATATGTGACAATGTCCCTCTATCCTTGACATCTAGATTGACCAATCGAGGCATAGACCGTGTCATCCTCTCTGCAATCTAAATCTTGAACTCCAAGTAGACTCACTCTAATCAAATGAGCTCAATATCTCATATTGACTCATTTGGGCATAACCATACGCCCGTGGTCTCACTCTATCAAGAATATCGATGTCACCCCTGTCATATAGGAGGATAGATCTCATCTACATCACTCACATCCCTCCGCATAATTCGTTACATACCCGATGTCGCCTTTATAGTCCACCCATTTACGGGTGGCGTTTGTGAACAACTCCTTATGTAGGGAACCATGGTGACTTCAGGTCTAAGGACTAATAGTCATACTAATAGCCACATGAGAAAGTATATGACACTCATATAACGATCCATGATACTTTCTCATGGCGGGTCATTCAGTATACATTCTCCAATGCATACCCATGTGTCAACTTGATATCTCATATCCATGACTTGTGAGATCAAGTCATCTTGTTGACCTACATGCTAGTCTCTATGCATTAACATTGTCCCTGAATGTTAATACTCGACTAGGAATGATTAAGAGTAGTGTTCTCTATATCATCTCATTATCGATTCAACCAATCGATTGATATAGATAAGAACCTACTACTCAAGGACATTATTATATTTAGTTATTTGGCACCAATACAAGTAAATATAATAACCATGCCTTTATAAATAGGAATATGATACAATAAAGTCCATACAACAATCATCATATGATTGGCTCTAGGGCTTTCACTAACAATCTCCCACTAGCACTAGTGTCAATCACCGTAGTATCTAATACCCAATGACCTAGTGTGACCATCATGCTTTTTCTGTGCCAAAGCCTTGGTCAAGGGATCTGCGATTTTAGCCTCTATGGGTACTCTGCAAATCTTCACATCTCCTCGATCGACAATCTCACGAATGAGATGGAAGCACCGATATATTCGGCCTCTGTTGTAGAATCAATAACTGTGTCCTGCTTGGAACTCTTCCAGCTCACAGTGCTACCTATTCAAGCAAAACACAAACCCTGACTACGATCTATAATCATCCTGGTCAGTTTGGAAGCTTGCATCGCTGTAACCCTTTACAGCTAGCTCCTCATCGCCTCCAAATATCAAGAAATATTCTTTAGTCCTTCTCAAGTACTTAAGAATATTCTTGACTGCTATCCAGTGACGCTCACCTGGATCTGACTGGTATCTACTCGTCATGCTCAAAGCATACGAGACATCGTGAGAGTACACGGTATGGCGCATATGATAGATCCTATAGCGGTGCGTAAGGGATCTTATCCATGCGGTCTCTCTCCTCTCTAGAAGAGGGACTTTGAGTCTTGAAAGACTCACACCATGTGACATCGTGAAGTCCTTTTGGAATTGCATGGCAAATAAGTAATACCGTGTCAATGTATGTACTCTGACTTAGGCCAAGCAATCTCTTAGATCTATCTCTATAGATCTTTATGCCTAGAATACAGGCTGCTTCACCTAAGTCCTTCATTGAGAAGCACGTCCTCAGCCAAGTCTTCACAGACTGTAGCGAAGGGATGTCATTCCCAATGAGTAGTATGTCATCCACATACAATACAAGGAACACAACTGTGTTCCCATTAACCCTCTTATAGACACAGGGTTCATCTTCATTCTTGATGAAACCAAACTGTTTGATCGCATCATCGAATCGAAGATTCCAGCTCCGAGAAGCTTGCTTTAGCCCATAAATGGACCTTTGCAGCTTGCATACCTTCCCAGTATGCTGTGGATCTACAAAACCCTCAGGTTGTGTCCTGTACATATCCTCGAGTAAGTTTCCATTCAGAAACGCGGTTTTGACATCCATCTGCCAGATCTCATAATCGTGGTATGCTGCAATAGCAAGCAAGATCCGAATGGACTTAAACATCGCCACTGGAGAAAAGGTTTCATCATAGTCAATACCATGAATTTGCTTGAAACCTTTAGCCACCAATCGGCCCTTATAGGTATGCGTAAGTCCATCCATGTCAGTCTTTCTCCTAAAGACCCACTTACACCCAATGGGTTTGACCCCTTCAGGTGGATCAACCAAAGTCCATACTTGGTTAGTATACATGGATTCCATCTCGGATCTCATGGCGTCTAGCCATTTCTCAGAATCTGGGCTCATCACAGCTTCCTGATAGGAGGTAGGCTCATTCTCAATGAGCATAACGTCATCATGGTCAGACAAGAGAAATGAGTATCTCTCAGGCTGACGACGTACCCTATCAGACCTGCGAAGAGGTAGGTCTACTTGAACAGGTGGTTGTTCCACAACTCTTTGTGCAACAACCTCATCACCCACAACACTTTGTGGTTCCTGTTCAACCTCCATCAAGGCCTCAGTGCTATGGTCCTTATCTTGAATTTCTTCAAGATCGAAGGTACTCCCACTAGTTTTTCTAGAAACAAAATCCCTTTCTAGAAAAACTCCAGTCTTTGCCACAAACACTTTGTGCTGACTGGGAATGTAGAAGTAATATCCCTTTGTATCCTTGGGATATCCAACAAAATAGCACCTATCGGATTTGGGTCCCAGTTTGTCTGAGACTTGATGTCGAACGTAAGCCTCACAACCTCAAATCCTCATAAAAGACATCTTGGGATTTTTCCCTGTCCATATCGTATATGGTGTCTTTACCACAGCCTTGGATGGTACACGGTTAAGGGTAAAGGCTACTGTGTCCAGAGCATATCCCCAAAAGGATATAGAAAGATCTGTGTGACTCATCATAGATCGTACCATATCCAATAGGGTACGATTCCTCCTTTCGGATACACCATTCCACTGTGGTGTTCCAGGAGGAGTGAGTTGGGATAGAATCCCACACTCAGCTAGATAGTCACGAAACTCATGGCTAAGGTATTCACCACCTCGATCTGATCGAAATATCTTAATACTCTTGCCAAGCTGGTTTTGTACTTCATTCTTGAATTCTTTGAACTTTTCAAAGGATTCAGATTTATGTGTCATAAGATACACATAACCATATCTACTGAAGTCATCAGTAAATGTAATGAAGTACCTGTAACCACCTCTAGCAGCAACATTGAAAGGACCACATACATCACTATGTATAAGTCCTAACAAATCTGTTGCTCTTTCGCTATGTCCACTAAAGGGAGTCTTGGTCATCTTGCCTAAAAGGCAAGACTCGCATGTCTCATATGATTCAAAATCAAATGAGTCTAGCAGCCCATCCTTATGGAGCTGAGATAAGCGACTCTCATTTATGTGACCTAAGCGACAATGCCAAAGATAAGTTTGGTTCAACTCATTTGACTTGAACCTCTTGGTACTTATGTTATAGATAGGGCTCTCTAAGTCTAGAAAGTAGAGTCCGTTCATTAGAGGTGCACGACAATAGAACATATCATTTAAATAAACTGAACAACATTTGTTCTTTATTATAAATGAAAATCCTTTCTTGTCCAAACAAGAAACTGAAATGATGTTCTTGGTTAAGGCAGACACATAACAACATTCATCTAATTCTAATACAAGCCCAGAGGGCAGAGATAGATCATAAGTTCCTACAGCAACAGCAGCAACCCTTGCTCCATTGCCTACTCGTAGGTCCACCTCGCCCTTTGTCAATGCCCTGCTATTTCTCAGCGCCTGCACATTGGTACAAATGTGAGATGCACATCCGGTATCTAATACCCATGATGAAGAAATAGATAGATTGACTTCTATAACATTTATACCTGAAGTAGAAGTCTCACTTCTCTTCTTCTTAAGATCTTCCAGGTATGCCTTAGAGACTTCATATCTCTCATGCCTAGCTTGTCCTTGATACAGTTGACAAAGATGTCCAACCATATCATAAGCATTCATGAACTCGTGTTGCTTCTGAAGCTCAGAGTTCATGGTCGCGAGCAATAGACATGACACATCTAATGCATCATCTTGATGCTTCTTGTAAACATCTTTGTCATCTCGCGAGGTAGTGGCAGGAGGTGCCTCCGGAATGGGCTGCTCCAGGACGTACAGCTTCCTTTCTTGGGTGAGAACAATTCTCAGGTTCCTGTACCAGTCCAGGAAATTTGCTCCATTGAGCTTGTCCTTCTCAAGGACAGATCGCAGAGAGAGAGTGTTCGTGTTTGTCGACATAGTTATCTACAACATACAATGCAGAGAATTAATATCATATTCCTTTTATCATTTAATTAGGCCTTTAATCAAATGATGCTCCCACTAAATTATAGGAATTTTGTAGAATCGAGTTATGGATGTGGTCAAACCACTTTTACTAGATTCATACAAACTAGCTATAATTCTTGGGACAAGATCCACATCATACTAAGCCTTGAGTTAGCTTTGGCTAAATCGCCCAAGACTTAATGCGAGTCGTGGTAACACATTACGATTACATCTCTATGCAACTCTTGTTTATAGGATTAAGACCCACATTTACAAAAGACCTTGAGTTAGCTTTGGCTAAATCGCCCAAGATTTAGTGTAAATGCGATCTTAACCTATCTTTCCAACGATTGGAATATGCCTATAGTTCTACTCGATCCAATTGAGTTAACTAGTTTTGCCCAATCTAATTGAGCTTACTCTAACCCGAGTCGTGATAGGCGGGACCAAGATTGTCCCTCCGCACCCTACCAAGATAATATGTGTTGCTCTGCTTTGGCAGATTCAACAACAACAAATGATCGAGGTAGTGATGGGTATCAAGGCTCGGTAGGCATTTTCGAGTTGATTCGATTATGATCTAATCTAATCGTAATGTGTATCTTATACGCATTTAGGCCTTTATTATCCTATATTAGCATGCATCATATACATACATTAATTATTATAGCATGCATCATATACATACAAGAAAATTAACCTAGCATGCATCATATACATACAAACATTTTTCTACTAGCATGCATCACATACAAACAAGCAAAATCAATTAAATATACATATATATATATATATCATTAAATGTGATATAGTCATGGCCCTACTACGATCTTCTCAAGCCAATGAGAAGATCGGACGGTCAACCTAAGGCTAGCGGCTTCTCCAAGCGCTTCCTTTAACCGCCATGTGTCGTCGTCACCCTTCTCGTAATCTCGTCTTCGAGTGGACTTTCCACCGCTCCATTTTGTACATTACAAATATGAAACTCGAGTTACATTCGAGTCTAAAAACTAATTACAACTAGAATTTCGAAATAAGAGGTACGACGCGCAGGTCGCATACACTATACAACACGCACAACCACAAAACGGCACGCAGGCCGTATTATGAATTACAACACACTTATTCAATCAAATTGGGGTCATTGGGCCATGACAATCACAGAATTATACATAATTCTAAATTATGTATTTTTACAGAAATTTCTATAATTTTTTCTAATTTATTTCGAATTTATGAGTCAACTCTCCGTAACGGTCCCGCTAAGCGGTTTCCGGGCGCGATCGCGGGACATGGCCCCTTTCGGGGATAGGGGCAGTGCCCCTACTCGCAAAATAAACTTCGCGAGTGTCCCTACAATGATCTTACAGCGACTTAAGTTGCTGTCCCAAAAACCTAAAGCGAGAACGCGCCGATTCGGAGAGTTTTTCTCGACGGTTGAAGCCTATGAGTGTCCCAACACTCGTTGCTTCGACTCTACGAGAAAAATACCCAAAAATTCTATAAAATAAGAAAAATTACAGAAACATATAAATCTGTAATTTTTATATCTAATATAAAAACTACAAAGACGAAACACATACATGCTTCGCACGTGGCTCTGATACCACTGTTGGGTTTTTCCGAGCCGCAAAAACCGCTTTTTGCGTTGCGGAAACCTCAGAAGCCCCGGCCACGGATCCGTGCGAAGTATAAAAATTATAATTACATGTATGTGCTTACAGAAATCCTAGATCTACCTTAGATCTAAGAGGTTAGAACGTTACCCTCGTAGCGACGCCCTTCGCTTATCCCGCTCGTCCAAAAGTTCGCCGGAACTCGAGAGTGTCAAGTGCACACTCCTCTATGGTATCCACACAAGCAATAGGTGGAGAGAAATGCCTTAGAGTGTGCTAGCACTCCCTTAGGAATTTCGGCAAGATTAGGTTTGGAGAGGTAGATCTTGAGAGGAAGAGCACCAAGGTTGAAGATGAAGTAATTGGAATAACTCTCCAAATGAATTCACCACCCATAACCCCTAAGTGGCCGGCCACTTCATGGAGGGGGGGTTACATGCATGCATGTAACTCCCATGACCCTTGGTCTCCCTCATGATGTGGCACCAATTGACCAAGTCAATGATGATGTGGAGCACCATCATTGGTAGGATGCCTAGTCATCATCATGACATGGCATTTGGTCAAGTCAAACTTGACCTTTCATCGTCCCTCTCAAGTCAAGTCAAACTTGACCTCTAATCTCCCATGGTTGATCAAATCTAACCACTTGACTCAAGTCAATTTAATATAATGAATCTCTATTCATTAATTTAAATTGATTTGATGAATCAAATCTCAATTAGACTCATTCAACACTTGAATCAACTTGAGTCTAACTCAATTAGTCTAATTTGGATTACTCTTAATCCAATTTGGTTCATCCCATGAACCTAATCCTCATGGTTCATCATATGAACCTAATCTCCATCTAATTGCTCTTATGTGTGTGACCCTATAGGTTCTTGTAACGTTGGCAATGTCCCTAAACCGATTTAGGAACATAAGCAATGAGCGGTATCTAGCAACACATCATTGCTACCCAAGTTACAAGAATGTTGAGCTCCAAAATCACCTTTGTGACTACTAATTGTGACTCTCACAATATGTGACAATGTCCCTCTATCCTTGACATCTAGATTGACCAATCGAGGCATAGACCGTGTCATCCTCGGTACAATCTAAATCTTGAACTCCAAGTAGACTCACTCTAATCAAATGAGCTCAATATCTCATATTGACTCATTTGGGCATGGCCATGTACTTCGTGGTCTCACTCTATCAAGAATATCGATGTCACCCCCGTCATATAGGAGGGATAGATCCCATCTACATCACTCACATCCCTCCGCATAATTCGTTACATACCCAGTAATCGCCTTTATAGTCCACCCATTTACGGGTGACGTTTGACGAAGCCAAAGTATGCAACTCCTTATGTAGGGAACCATGGTGACTTCAGGTCTAAGGACTAATAGTCATACTAATAGCCACATGAGAAAGTATATGACACTCATATAACGATCCATGATACTTTCTCATGGCGGGTCATTCAGTATACATTCTCCAATGCATACCCATGTGTCAACTTGATATCTCATATCCATGACTTGTGAGATCAAGTCATCTTGTTGACCTACATGCTAGTCTCTATGCATTAACATTGTCCCTGAATGTTAATACTCGACTAGGAATGATTAAGAGTAGTGTTCTCTATATCATCTCATTATCGATTCAACCAATCGATTGATATAGATAAGAACCTACTACTCAAGGACATTATTATATTTAGTTATTTGGCACCAATACAAGTAAATATAATAATCATGCCTTTATAAATAGGAATATGATACAATAAAGTCCATACAACAATCATCATATGATTGTCTCTAAGGCTTTCACTAACAGTTGGGATCCCCACTTGGCCAAGAACTGGCCACTGACTTGATCTTGCAATCCTTTCTAGAAAGTTACAATCAATTTGTCATGAATTACAACATGAATGAAATTGATAAGTTATTGCCTGAGATGCTTATCATGTTGAGAACTACTGAGCTCAACCTTAAGAAGGCAAAGCCCAACTCCATTTTGATGGTGAAAAAGAAGAAAGACAAGGGCAAGCCTAAAAGTAAGGGAAAGTCTCAAGCCAAGGGCAAAGGCAAGGCACTGAAACCTAAAGGAGGGGTTGCCAAGGAAGGTGAATGCTACCACTGCGGTCAGACCGGTCACTGGAAGCAGAACTGCAAAGGATTCCTGGAAGATCTTAAGAAGAAGAGAAGTGAGACTTCTACTTCAGGTATATATGTTATATAAGTCAATTTATCTATTTCTTCATTATGGGTATTTGATATCAGATGTGCTTCTCACATTTGTACTAATGTACAGGCACTGAGAAATAGTAGGGCATTGACGAAGGGCGAGGGAGACCTACGAGTAGGCAATGGAGCAAGGGTTGCTGCTATTGCTGTCGGAACTTATTTTCTATCTCTGCCCTCTCGGCTTGTACTAGAATTAGATGAATATTGTTATGTGCCTGCTCTCACAAAGAACATCATTTCAGTTTCTTGTTTAGATAAGAAACGCTTTTCATTTATAATAAAGAATATATGTTGTTCTATTTATTTAAATGATATGTTCTATTGTAGTGCACCTCTGATGAACGGACTCTACATTCTAGACTTAGAGAACCTCATCTATAACATAAGTACCAAAAGGTTCAAGTCAAATGAGTTGAACCAAACCTATCTCTGGCATTGTCGCTTAGGTCACATAAATGAGAGTCGTTTATCCCAGCTCCATAAGAATGGGTTGTTGGACTCATTTGATTTTGAATCATATGAGACATGCGAGTCTTGCCTTCTAGGCAAGATGACCAAGACTCCCTTTAGTGGACACAGCGAAAGAGCAACAGACTTATTAGGACTTATACATAGTGATGTGTGTGGCCCTTTCAATGTCGCTGCTAGAGGTGGTTATAAGTACTTCATTACATTTACTGATGACTTTAGTAGATATGGTTATATGTATCTGATGACACATAAGTCAAAATCCTTTGAAAAGTTCAAATAATTCAAAAATGAAGTACAAAACCAGCTTGGCAAGAGTATTAAGATACTTCGATCAGATCGAGGTGGTGAATACCTTAGCCATGAGTTTCGTGACTATCTTGCTGAGTGTGGGATTCTATCCTAACTCACTCCTCCTGGAACACCACAATGGAATGGTGTATCCGAAAGGAGGAATCGTACCCTATTAGATATGGTACGATCTATGATGAGTCACACAGATCTTCCTATATCCTTTTAGGGATATGCTCTAGACATAGTAGCCTTCACACTTAATCGTGTTCCATCCAAAGCTGTGATAAAGACACCATATACGATATGGATAGGGAAAAATCCCAAGATGTCTTTCATGAGGATTTGGGGTTGTGAGGCTTACGTTCAACGTCAAGTCTCAAACAAACTGGGACCCAAATCCGATAAGTGTTATTTTGTTGGATATCCCAAGGAAATGAAGGGATATTACTTCTACTATAAAATACCAGGGAAAAAAACCTTTTTAATTAATAAATTATCTTATAGAATTTTTAGGAATTTTTAAAAAAAATCTGGATTTAAACAGAAGTTTTATAGAGATTTCATGGAGATAAAGCAAACAGGCTTTTGTAAAGCCTGTTTAGACTATCTTCAATGGCTTAATTAATTCAATTCCTTTTCGCGACTTCTCATTCCCGTCGATTTCTCTCTTTTCGCGACTTCTCTTCTTCTCCTCTTTCGCTCGGCGCTCCTTCTTCTCCACCACGAAATTTCTCCTCTTCGCCGTTGCTGCTGAACGAGGGTTTCACAGCCGCCATCTTCTTTTTTTCTCTCCCGAGGCGCAGGGCATTCCTTTTCGTCAGCCACCGCCGCGAGGTCCTCTTCGATGGTCGGTGCCCCAAGCCAGCCGCCATGCCAATTGCTATTGCCACCCCGCTACTGCCGCCACCTCGAGTTGGATCAGCCACTGCCAGATTTGAGAGTCGCCTCTTCTGATTTCTCCTCGCCGCGCCTCTTCTGATCCCATCGTCGTCGCTCCTTTTCCTCTGCATCGAACCGCCAGAGCGATCTGTTGCCACCGCCACCTAAGCTCGCTGTGCTGTCGCCGGAGCAAGGTTAGGGCGCGATGCTTTACTGAATTTCAGTCGATTTCTGCCATTACTGGACTTGTCGGCGCCTTTACATCCCTCACTGTGAGCATTGGATCTAGGGTTGGCTCTTGCGGTTGCTGCTGCGACAATCGTCAAGAGCTCAATTTTGCAGTCACAAGCAAATCTATGATACCCTTTGTTGATAGCCTCTGCTATGACGTCCCCAACCTAGCTTGCTGTTGCTTCTCCCCATAGAAAGCTGGACCGATAGTAAGTGTTGTGGATGGAAGTATGATAGTTGAGATTAGTTAATTGTTAGATTATGTAACTATGTGATTTAATCAGTTGCTTTTCATTCGAAGATGAAGATTTGCTTTGATTCTTTCAAGATGGGGTCAAGGAGGCATCAAGTAGTAGCAATGCAAGGCTGAACCAAGTAAAACAAATGGATGGAAGCTTGAGAAATATGTAAGGAAATTGGGATGTGTTAAGTTTATGCAAGTAAATCTTGTTTTGTTATAGTGGATTGGTATAATGGTTGATGATTAGCAGTATCTTCTAGGATTGGTAAATCAGAGTTGGATTTGATTTCTAATTTAATTGTTGGATTCAGATCTGATGAGGATCAAGATGTTGAGCTAATGGAAGTGAGGCTTGGTAAGTGAGATTTGATTGTTCATAGTTGTGTATCAGTTTAATTTAGTAAAATGATCTGGATATTTCATTGTTGGATTATATTGGTAGTTAGTGGAGACTAGAGATATTTTGATTATATTGGTATTCTGCGGTTTCAGGACTTTGATACGAGGCAGATTCGTGGACGTGAATCCAATTAGCATGAGCTACATATCATGTGAGTAATTCCTACCCTGGTTAGGTAGTTTTAATGCATATAGATTTAGATGCATGATCATCTTATATGATCATGTTACCTTGACCTTGCGCTTATTATCTTATGCTTGAACTTGTCATTGGCTATATTTACTCAAAGGTTGATATCACATTCCCTTTATTATGATTTAGGGTTATAGATGTGATGTAAATAGGCCTAGATGTTTAGTAGGGTGTGGATGTTAGAGTACGGGTGATGACCAAATTTATAAATTGGCAAAAAGGTCATCTTTGGGTAGGTAATGCCCTAAAGGTAGGATTTATTCCAATACCCGTATTTTTCATACTTATTACCAACCATGTGTTGTGTAATGGTTAAGTGAAGGGTGATTAGTGTGTCACTACGGACCGGTGGTCCCAGCTTGTTATGATCAGTCGAGTATGTCTCTCTACAGGATAGAGAGTGCGTCGATCAGTTGAGTATGACTCTCTATTGGATAGAGAGTTATGATCAGTTGAGTATGGCTCTCTACAGGATAGAGAGTTCGTCGATCAGTTGAGTACGACTCTCTACAGGATAGAGAGTGTATTGATCATATAGGTATGACTCTTTGTTGAACAGAGAGTCTGTGGTAGATGGTTGTACGTGTGACAGTACATTCATATCATTTGCATGCATTCTGATGACATAGTCTCCCTTGGGGTTGAGAGAGTCATCAGTCATCTTGCCTCCCAGGTTACTCCTCGAGGAGTAACTGGTGTGAGGGCAGAGCATTTATTGTGCCACACTCTTTCACTATAGACGGTGGTAGTTGGAGTTGCATGTAGTTGTCCTGGGTGCATGGTACTCGACCACTCATTGGTAGTTGGTAGTGTCAGTCAGAGTAGCCAGCAGCAGAGACCCCCATTGTGTAGCGAGCTCTTTATGCTCATATGCTACTTAATCATACTGCCCACTCGACCACTCTAGAGCGGTGGTTGGTGTTCTGTTGGAACAGTTGTCATGTCGTTCCACCTAGGCCACACTGAGGTCGTGGTAGCGAGTAGGGGTGTGCAGGCATGACCCTGCATGCTGCATTGTCGTATCTTATGGCGCTTTGCATATTACCATATATATATACATATATACATGTATATATATATATATATATATATATATATATATATATATATATATATATATATATATATATATATATATATATATATATATATATATATATATATATATATATATATATATATATATATATATATATATATATATATATATATATATATATATATATATATATATATATATATATATATATATATATATATATATATATATATATATATATATATATATATATATATATATATATATATATATATATATATATATATATATATATATATATATATATATATAGATATATATATATATATGGATGGTTGTGATTAATATATATATAGATGCAGTCTATATATATATGCTTATTGTGATGTTGCATTTGATTGTACTATGCTTTCTACATTTGGTTGTACATCATATTCATGCATGCTTCTTGTATTTGTTATACGGTTGTGTCGGATACTAGTATATTTGTTGGACAGACCATTAGATACCTTGACTTGTAGTATGAGTATATTGTGAGTTGGTATTACTCTTCCTGTTATATATATGTTGGATATATGCTCAAGTTGGATTAGAGTAGCATAGCAGACTTTCAAGTATGTCTGCATTTTACATTGTTCGTTTGGTTAGACGGTATATGCTTGTATTTATATACTAAGCTGATATACCTGTTGTACCTCTAGATTATGTTGTTGAATTACATGTGATATTTGATATATACATGTTTTTTTATTACATGCTGAGTTTTACTCACCACCACGAACCCTGAGTTTTTCTGTCGCCCAGGTAACAGGTAGAAGTCTTCATGACGGCTTAGAGCACCGCTGGCTGACATCTCATCTCATCTCCGAGACTCTGGTGGTCATTTTGGGCTTTCCGCATGGGTGTAGTGTATTTGGAGTTTTCGTGATGTACTATTGTTGTTGTATCTTTTTTTCTAATTTTGTTACGGTGGTTCTTAGTTTTGGTGTTAGTCATACCGGTATGCATGTGTGTGGGATTGTATTGTTGTTGTGTTGTTTCCGCTGTGTATTTGTTGTAGTTATCAGTTTGTTATGTTATTGTGGTTTGGTTACATTTTTATATGTGTTGCTGTTATTATGGGCCTATGGGCCTTGTATTAACACGAGATGTTGCCACGTACAGGGGAGATGCTGTCCGTTTGCTTTTCGGCACGGCATACTCTCGAGGCGTGACAACTTTAGTAGTATCAGAGCCCTAGGTTCTGCGATGTCATACAATGTTGTTTTGTGTCGAGTCTTGGATTCTCAGGAGTCGATTTGTTTCGGTTTTGGTTTTCTGAGATGAGATGGACAACAGCCTGAGCTCCAAGCAGCACGAGGTAAGAATTCCTGATAACTAGTAGTTGGTAGATATTTATCTAAATTTGCTTGACAGGTGTATATAGTTAGATTTATGACACCTGTACAGACTTGTAGTAGAAGTCACCCACCGTGGCGACAAACCGGAGTTACCTTAGTGTTTATACTCCTGGTTTTGTTGGTTATGCATTTAGTGTATATAACAGGGAATAACCTACAGTGTGTTGGTTATTGTTCGTAATTGTGATATGATTTGACCACGAGAATGACCTGTTAAGTCTATGAGTCTTGAACCTGTGTCAAAAAGGTGATTTACCTTTGAGAGCCGACTGATACCGAGTTGGAAAATAGGGGTCAAGTCGTCACATTTCTTGTGGAAATCAGAGACTACAATCTTAGGGATTTCCACTAATTATGCTAGTCAAATCATTACCTGTTGGGTAATGGACAAGACAAGTAGGCTATTGTTGATGCAGGTAGCGGAAGGCTAGTTACGGTGTCTTATAGGGATTTTTATCCCTGAGTTGTTCGTACTGAGATGTATAACTTTGAGAGTACTTTTGAGTACTTAACTCATGTTATACCAAGAAAGAAGAGTTGGTTGCATACCATTATCGGGATCAAGTCGGTATTTGGTGATAAATACAGAAAATAATCTTTGAGAAATACTATATCACTTGATCATGGTTTAGTGATGTTGAAAGAGAGTATTTCCCCGTGTCACTTTTAGTGACACATAGTAAGGAATTCTTGAGCTTCAAGAAAGGGTGATCGGTTAGTATTAGTGTACTGTGTAGAGTCGTGAGACTTGCAAAGGTTATGGCCACCTAATAGCTCAAGAAGATGAATAAATGATTTAAGTCACCCACGGTTGTTGGCTTACTTTTAGAGTAAGATCACTGGATCTTCTATCAGATCCTGCCGGAAGACATTGGATTGAATCAGGAGTTTAGGAATGACTCCGTACAAGTGTTTAGGAGATGAAGATCGATAAACAGATATTGCAAGTCAGATGTTGGATTAAGAAGCCTCCGAATGTTGGATAAAAGGAGCAAGATCGAAGTCATAGGCTTTGAGCTATTTTCTGATTATTGAAGACCAACCATAGATCATCAGGATGTTCTCATGGATATCAGCAAAATCAGAACAAGGACTTCGAAGGGATTGTGTGCATGCAGTGCAGATCACGAAGACATGTGAAGTCAGATTATCCGTTGGATCAGTTCATTTGTTGCTATTGTGAGCAACCAGTACAGTGGAGGAGGTGTACTTTGAAGACTCAGTTGAAGACTATCAATGGTATTCCATGAGGTAGATACATCATCTCGACAACAGAGATCAGCACAGAAGATTGGGTTATTTCATTAGCAGCAACCTACTACCTCAGGCGTGGTTGGAGTTCCTTAATACTACCCTTTAGCATAGAAGCAGCATCAGCAGAAGACATCGTAGAAGATGCAGCAGACAACAACAAACAGTTACCCCAGATGTGGATTGGCTTTGTACAGAGGAGAGAGTATACGACGATGGTCGTATCTATTCGGTATCCTACAGTTGCAGCTGGTAGGGTTAAGTGATGGGATCGGATGATCTAGGAAAAAATCCTCGGATCATTCATCGCAGAAATGCGATCGCTTTGTCGCGGACTATTGGATCTGATCTTGTTCTCTTCGGAGAAAAGCTGAGATCTGCGGGGAGCCTTTTGGATCGGATCGATAAATATTTGATCGTTCAGGGTATTACTCTAGTTTACCCTCAAGGTTAATATATTGAGAGATGCTTGTAGTACAGGTATCTGTGTCTAGAACATTATTAGTTCGGATTAGATGGATTTCATCGACTTGTGGGTCGATGGTATCTCTACCGTCTGGTGAGATGTGGATCAACAATTAAGAAGTCAAGGGATGCCCATAGACTTTGATAGACATACTTTTACTGTAGATATATCCTTACGAATGGTCAAATTATTGGGATTATGGTATGATATATCTCTCGGATGTGCGTATAATTCGAGAGCCTTCGAATGTAGTTTCGGATGAACTCCAAGCCTTATCGTTGCATAGGCAAGTGGAGTAGGCTATCAGAGTGATTTTGGAGATAGTGTCGATATTGAATACTTGATATAAGTGATAATTTTGTTGGTATCAGTGTTGTTAAACACTATAGAAATTGGAAGATCGTGAGTTGCGATCAAAGGAGAAGTTGGACGGGATATTTATCTGTCCCAGTATTTCTCTTTGAGAAGATCTGGAACTCTTTGTTGAAAGAGAGATGGACCTTTGAGATTATGCATCGATTATCGATGATGGAATTCGATAGTTGTTAAAAGTGAATATCCTTCGTTGTGGATAAATGATCTGTCTAGATCAGCTAAGGACACCTGTGTATACTCTAGGATCAATTTACGACTAGAGCGTTGATATTGTAGTGACATAGTGTCATACAATTATCAGTGTCGTTGTGATGATTAATATATATTATCAGCTTAGAGTAAAGGGGATGCAGGTGTGTAGAGATGACAATTTCATACTTAGTATGAATTTTATGAGTTGTGATTAAGTTGTTAGACTAATTAACGAATTAGTCGCCACTGGATTTGAGAATCATGTATCCTAGACACGATTGGATTAGTTGTAGCTGTTGGAGTTGCGTAACCAAGCCATTGTTGATTGTGGTAGTTGGAGTTGCGCACTCGACCACCGTAGATGGTGATTTTCCTTGTATATTTTGGTTAATTCCGTAGATGTGGATAGAATGTTTGGCATTACTATACCACCGACTTGGTTGACCAAGAGAGTGATGGAATTCACTCGGTCAGAAGCTTGTGAAACTAGTTTTCAGGGCTCAGTCGATGGTGGACTATTGCATCAGTGTTAGTTAATTTTTCCGATGTGGATGGAAGGGTATTGTACTCAGATGCATCACTTCAGTGAATGGAGCGAGTTCCGATACTGTTGAATGAGACGTATCTCATGCTTACGCCAGTTAAGAAACTACGTGATAAGCGATCATACACATGACATAGACTTGGTGGATGTTGTCCTGATTAGTAGATGTATGGAGCAGGAATGCTCATGGGATGTTGATTAGCTATTGGGTAGCCACTATAGAGCTGATAGAACATGGACTGATGCAACTAGGGAGATTGGTCATTATCGCTTCCCAGTCACATCCAATTCTGTGTGATGGAGTGAATTTTGAACGGTTGATGGACTTCTCTTTTGAGAGGATAATTCCCCATCTCTGATGAGGATAGTGAGTTCCGGAGTTGCATCGTTTAAGAAAGAGTTGCTATAGGAGGCACATCATTCGGGATTTGCTACGCATCTTGGTGGTACTCGAATGTATCGAGATTTGAGATGTTTATACTGGTGGGAATGGTATAAAGAGAGGTGTAGCATATTTTGGCTGTTCGATGTTTAGTATGCCAGCAGGTGAAGGCTGAACATCAGAAATCCGTTGGATTGCTCCAGAAAATTTCGATTTTCGGAATGGAAGTGGGAGCAAATCATGATGGATTTCGTTACGGGATTCCCTAAAACCCGTAAAGGACATGATGCGATTTGGGTGATCATGAATCATCTAACCGAATCAGCTCACTTTCTGCCTATTCATGGAATGGACTTATTGGATCGTCTGGTAGAGTTGTACTGTCGAGGGATTATCAGATTGCATGGCGTACCTTTGGGTATTATATCTGATAGAGATTCACGATTTACCTCACGATTTTGGCAGAGTCTGCATCAGACTATGGGCACAGAACTTCAGTTTAGTGCAACGTTTCATCCGCAGACAGATAGACAGTATGAGCATAACATTCAGACTCTAGAGGATCTATTAAGATCTTGTGTCATGGATTATGAAGGTAGTTGGGAGAATTACATTCCTTTAGTGGAATTTGACTATAAGAATAGTTATCACTCCTCCATTCAGAAGGCTCCATTCGAGGCCATATACGGTAGACCCTGTAGATCTCCCATGTTGAGGGAGACAATCGAGGAAATTAGTTCCATGCTATATTAGCCCATTTGAGATATTGGAGTGGATAGGGGGTGTAGCTTACCGATTGGCTTTACCTCCGACACTTGCGGGTGTTCATAATGTATTTCATGTTTATATGCTGAAGAAATACATTCCGCATTCAGATTATGTTCTGAAAGAGGTTCTAATTCTACCTCAGTCTAATGCGACTCACGAGGAGATTCCAGTGCGAATTCTTGGTCGCAAAGAGCATCAATTGCGAAACAAAACTACCCGACTCAAAAAGGTTGGATGACAATATTACACCGATGAGGAGGCTACGTGGGAGCTGGAAGATACTATCCGAGCTTGATATCCTCATTTATTCACTTGAGGCATGTAGTAGTTCAAGAAATCTCTTGAATTGGTTCTTGCACGTTAGTATGAAATTTGGGGACCAAATTTTTATTAGTGGGGGAAAATATAAAATAACAAGAAAAAAAACCTTTTTAATTAAGAAATTATCTTATAGAATTTTCAAGAATTTTTAGAAATTTTTCTGAATTTAAACGGAAGTTTTATAGAGATTTCATGGGGATAAAGCAAACAGGCTTTTGTAAAGTCTATTTAGACTATCTTCAATGGCTTAATTAATCCAATTCCTTTTCGCGACTTCTCATTCCCGTCGATTTCTTTCTTTTCACGACTTCTCTTCTTCTCCTCCTTCGCTCGGCGCTCCTTCTTCTCCACCACAAAATTTCTCCTCTCCGTCGTTGCTGCTGAGCGAGGGTTTCACGGCCGCCATCTTCTTTTTTTCTCTCCCGAGGCGCAGGGCCTTCCTTTCCGTCAGTCGCCGCCGCGAGGTCCTCTTCGATCGTCGGTGCCCTAAGCCAGTCGCCACGCCAGTTGCTGTTGCCATGCCGCTGCTACTGCCACCTCGAGTTGGATCAGCCGCTGCCAAATTTGGAAGTCGCCTCTTCCGATTTCTCCTCGCCGTGCCTCTTTTGATCCCATCGTCGTCACTCCTTTTCCTCTGCATCGAACCATTGGAGCGATCTGTTGCCGCCGCCACCTGAGCTCACTGCGCCGTCGCCGTAGCAAGGTTAGGGCGCGATGCTTTACTAGATTTCAGTCGATTTCTGCCATTACTGGACTCGTCGTCTCCTTTACATCCCTCACTATGAGCATTGGATCTAGGGTTCCCTCTTGCGGTTGTTGCTGCGACAATCGTCAAGAGCTCAATTTTGCATTCACAAGCAAATCTATGGCACCCTTCGTTGATAGCCTCTGCTATAACGTCCCCAACCTAGCTCGCTGTTGCTTCTCCCCACAACAAGCTGGACCGGTAGTAAGTGTTGTGGATGGAAGTATGATAGATGAGATTAGTTAATTGTTAGATTATGTAACTATGTGATTTCTATAGAATTGGGGTTGTTTTGTCATTTCGAAGATGAAGATTTGTTTCTTGTAGTTTTGGTGATGGTCCGAGGAAGGAGGCATTAGGCTTGAACCATAGATTAATACAAGAAGCAATGGGATTGAAGCTTGAGAAATAGGTAAGGAAATTGGGATGTGTTAAGTTTATGCAAGTAAATCTTGTTTTGTTATAGTGGATTGGTATAATGGTTGATGATTAGCAGTATCTTTATAGGATTGGTAAATCAGAGTTGGATTTGATTTCCAATTTGATTGTTGGATTCAGATCTGATGAGGATCAAGAAGTTGAGCTAATGGAAGTGAGGCTTGGTAAGTGAGATTTGATTGTTCATAGTTGTGTATGAGTTTAATTTAGTAAACTGATCTGGATATGTCATTGTTGGATTATATTGGTAGTTAGTGGAGACTAGAGATATTTTGAATATATTGGTATTCTGTGGTTTTAGGACTTTGATACGAGGCAGATTCGCGGATGCAAATACAATCAGCATGAGCTACATATCAGGTGGGTAATTCTTACCCTGGTCAGGTAGTTTTAATGCATACAGATTTAGATGCATGATCATCTTATATGATCATGTTACCTTGACCCTGCTCTTATTATCTTATGTTTGAACTTGTCGTTGGCTATATTTACTCAAAAGTTGATATCACATTCCCTTTATTATGATTTAGGGTTATAGATGTGATGTAAATAGGTCTAGATGTTTAGTAGGGTGTGGATGTTAGAGTACGGGTGATGACCAAATTTATAAATTGGCAAAAAGGTCATCTGTGGGTAGGTAATGCCCTAAAGGTAGGATTTATTATAATACTCGTATGTTGCATACTTATTACCAACCATGTGTTGTGTAATGGTTAAGTGAAGGGTGATTAGTGTGTCACTACGGACCGGTAGTCCCAGCTTGTTATGATTAGTCGAGTATGACTCTCTACAGGATAGAGAGTGCGTCATTCAGTTGAGTACGACTCTATATTGGATAGAGAGTTATGATCAGTTGAGTACGACTCTCTACAGGATAGAGAGTGTATTGATCAGATGGGTACGACTCTTTGTTGAACAGAGAGTCTGTGGTAGATGGTTGTACGTGTGACAGCACATTCATGTCATTTGCATGCATTCTGACGACATAGTCTCTCTTGGGGTTGAGAGAGTCGTCAGTCATCTTGCCTCCCAGGTTACTCCTCGAGGAGTAACTGGTGTGAGGGCAGAGCATTTGTTGTGCCGCACTCTATCACTATAGACGGTGGTAGTTGGAGTTGTATGCAGTTGTCTGGAGTGCGTGGTACTCGACCACTCATTGGTAGTGTCAGTTGGAGTGGCCAGCAGCAGAGACCCCCGTTGTGTAGCGAGCTTTTTACTCTCATATGCTATTTGATCATACTGCCCACTCGGCCACTCTAGAGTGGTGGTTGGTGTTGAGTTGGGACAGTTGTCATGTCGTGCCACCTAGGCCACACTGGGGTCGTGGTATCGAGTAGGGGTGCGCAGGCATAACCATGCATGCTGCATTGCCGTATCTTATGACGCTTTGCATATTACCATATATATATACATATATGCATGTATATATATATATATATATATATATATATATATATATATATAGATGGTTGTGATTAATATATATATAGATGAAGTCTATATATATATACTTATTGTGATGTTGCATTTGATTGTACTATGCTTGCTGCATTTGGTTGTACATCATATTCATGCATGCTTCTTGCATCTGTTATACGGTTGTGTCGGATACTAGTATATTTGTTGGACAGACCATTAGATACTTTGACCTGTAGCATGAGTATATTGTGAGTTGGTATTACTCTTCCTGTTATATATATGTTGGATATATGCTCAGGTTGGATCAGAGTAGCATAGCAGACTTTCAGGTATGTCTGCATTTTACGTTGTTCGTTTGGTTAGACGGTATATGCTTTTATTTATATACTATGTTGATATACCTGTTGTACCTCTAGATTATGTTGTTGAATTACATGTGATATTTGATATATACATGTTTTTCTATTACCTACTGAGTTTTACTCACCACCACGGACCCTGGGTTTTTCTGTCGCCCAGGTAATAGGTAGAAGTCATTATGACGGCTTGGACCACCGCTGGCTGACATCTCATCTCATCTCCGAGACTCTGGTGGTCATTTTGGGCTTTCCGCATGGGTATAGTGTATTTGGAGTTTTCGTGATGTACTACTGTTGTTGTATCTTTTTTTATGATTTTGTTATGGTGGTTCTTAGTTTTGGTGTTAGTCATACCGGTATGCATGTGTGTGGGATTGTATTATTGTTGTGTTGTTTTTGCTGTGTATTTGTTGTAGTTAGTTTGTTATGTTGTTGTGGTTTGGTTACATTTTTATGTGTTGTTGTTATTGTGGGCCTACGGGTCTTGTATTAACACGAGATGTTGCCACGTACAGAGGAGATGCTGTCTGTTTGCTTTTCGGCACGGCATACTCTTGGGGCGTGACATCTACATTCCCAGTCAGCACAAAGTGTTTGTGGAAAAGACTGGGGTATTTCTAAAAATGGACTTTGTTTCTAGAAAAACTAGTGGGAGTACGTTCGATCTTGAAGAAATTCAAGATACGGACCATAGCACTGAGGCCTTGATGGAGGTTGAATAGGAACCACAAAGTGTTGTGGATGATGAGATTGTTGCACAAAGAGTTGTGAAACAACAACCTGTTCTGGTAGACCTACCTCTTCGTAGGTCTGATAGCGTACGTCGTCAGCCTGACAGATACTCATTTATCTTGTCTGACCATGATGATGTTATGCTCGTTGAGAATGAGCCTACCTCCTGTCAGGAAGCTGTGATGAGCCCAGATTCTGAGAAATGGCTAGAGGCCATGAGATCCGAGATGAAATCCATGTACACTAACCAAGTATGGACTTTGGTTGATCCACCTGAAGGCGTCAAACCCATTAAGTGTAAATGGGTCTTTAAGAGAAAGACTGACATGGATGGACTTACGCATACCTATAAGGGTCGATTGGTTGCTAAAGGTTTCAAGAAAATTCATGGTATTGACTATGATGAAACCTTTTCTCCAGTTGCGATGTTTACGTCCATTCGGATCATGTTTGCTATTGCAGCGTACCACGATTATGAGATCTGGCAGATGGATGTCAAAATCACGTTTCTGAATGGAAACTTGCTCGAGGATGTGTACATGACACAACCTTAGGGTTTTGTAGATCCATAGCATACTGGAAAAGTATGCAAGCTGTAAAAGTCAATTTATGAGCTAAAACAAGCTTCTCAAAGCTGGAATATTCGATTCGATGATGCAATCAAACAGTTTAGTTTCATCAAGAATGAAGATGAATCCTGTCTCTACAAGAGGGTTAATGGGAACACAGTTGTCTTCCTTGTATTGTATGTAGATGACATACTACTCATTGGGAATGTCATCCCTTCGCTATAGTCTGTGAAGACTTGGCTGGGAAATTGTTTCTCAATGAAGGATTTAGGTGAAGCAACCTATATTCTAGGTATCAAGATCTATAGAGATAGATCTAAGAGATTGCTTCGCCTAAGTCAGAGTACATATATTGACACGGTATTACTACGGTTTGCCATGCAGAATTCCAAGAAGGGATTTCTACCGATGTCACATGGTGTGAGTCTTTCGAAGACTCAAAGTTCCTCTTCTAGAGAGGAGAGAGACCGCATGGATAAGATCTCTTATGCATCTGCCATAGGATCTATCATGTACGCTATGCTATGTACTCGTCCTGATGTCTCGTATGCTTTGAGCATGACGAGCAGATACAAGTCAGATCCATGTGAGCGTCACTGGATAGCGATCAAGAATATTCTTAAGTACTTGAGAAGGACTAAAGAATATTTCTTAATATTTGGAGGCGATGGGGAACTAGCTGTAAAGGGTTACAGTGGTGCCAGCTTCCAAACTGGCATGGATGATTATAGATCACAGTTAGGGTTTGTGTTTTGCTTGAATGGTGGCATTGTGACCTGGAAGAGTTCGAAGCATGACACAGTTGTTGATTCTACAATAGAGGTCAAGTATATTGCTGCATCAGAGGCAACAAAGGAGACAATCTGGATCCGCAAGTTCATTACTGAGCTTGGGGTGGTTCCTAGCATAGCAGATCCTATAGAGCTCTATTGTGACAACAATGGAGCGATTTGCGTAGGCTAAGGAACCTCGCCCACACCAGCGGACCAAACACATACTACGGCGCTTCCATCTTATTCGAGAGATTATCGATAGAGGAGATGTAAAGATTTGCAGAGTACCCACAGAGGCTAAGATCGCAGATCCCTTGACCAAGGCTTTGGCACAGAAAAAGCATGATGGTCACACTAGGTCATTGGTATTAGATACTACAGTGATTGACACTAGTGCTAGTGGAAGATTGTTTGTGAAAGCTCTAGAATCGATCATGTGATGATTGTTGTATGGACTTGTTGTATCATATTCCTATATATATTTATAAAGGAATTTCTTTATGGTTATTTTACTTACTTGTATTGGTGTCAAATAACTAAGTATAATATCTTCCTTGAGTAGAAGGTTCTTATCTATATCAATCGATTGGTTGAATCGATAATGAGATGATATAAAGAATACTACTCTTAATCATTCCTAGTCAAGTATTAATATTCAGGAACAATGTTAATGTGAAGAGACTAGCATGTAGGTCAACTCGATGACTTGATCTCATAAGTCATGGATATGAGATATCAAGTTGACACATGGGTATGCATTGGAGAATATATATTGAATGACCCGCCATGAGAAAGTATCATGGATCGTTATATGAGTGTCATATACTTTCTCATGTGACTATTAGTATGACTATTAGACCTTGGACTTGAAGTCACCATGGTTCCCTACATAAGGAGTTGAATACTTTGGCTTCGTCAAACGTCACCCGTAAATGGATGGATTATAAAGGCGATTACTGGGTATGTAACAAATTATGCGGAGGGATGTGAGTGATGTAGATGGGATCTATCCCTCCTATATGACGGGAGTGATATCATGATTCTTGATAGAGTGAGACCACTAAGTGCATGGTCATGTCCAAATGAGTCAATATGAGATATTGAGCTCATTTGATTAGAGTGAGTCTACTTGGAGTTCAAGATATAGATTGTACAGAAGATGACACGGTCTATGCCTCAATTGTTCAATCTAGATGTCAAGGATAGAAGGATATTGTCACATATTGTGAGAGTTACAATTAGTAGTCACAAAGGTGATATTGGATCTCAACATTCTTGTAACTTGGGTAGCAATGATGTGTTGTTAGATATCGCTCATTGCTTATGTTTCTAAATTAGTTTAGGAGCATTACCAACGTTGCAAGAACCTATAGGGTCACACACAAAGGGCAATTAGATATAGATTAGGTTCATATGATGGACCAAGAGGATTAGGTTCATATGATGAACCAAATTAGATTAAGAGTAATCTAAATTAGACTAATTGAGTTAGACTCAATTTGATTCAAGTGTTGAATGTTGGGGATCGATTGGCCGGCTAGAGGGGGGTGAATAGCCCTCGTTCGATGATCGTCGTATTTTGTTCGTCTACAAAATGTTAGCGCAAGCGGAATATACAAATACAAACAAAGACAAACAAAATATAAGCAAGCAATACAAACACCGAGATGTAACGTGGTTCACGGCTGCGCCGCTAATCCACGGTCCGATTCGTCCACGGTGAATCACTCCGCAATCTATCCACTAAATCTCTCCTTTGCACAAAGCTAGGTGGAGGTAACCTCTTTACAATCTCTCTTCTTACAATAGAATGGAGATAAAACTAGTAAGAAGAGTGGAAGAACACTTAGAGCACTTTGGGAGCAATTAGGAGCATAAGCATTAGCCACCCAAAGCCTCATCCCCTTCCTTTTTATAGAGGAAGAGGGTTTCTTCCCGTTGACACAGGAGCAGTCGACTGATGGCACCCATCAGTCGACTGGTGTTGTAGTCGTTGCCCAATAACGGCCGCTTTCCACGTTGGATACCATCCAATCCAGCGCATCTCGATCGTGATGGCACCCATCGATCGTGATGTCAACCGGATGAGTCCTCAACGAGGTCGACTCCATTCGTGCGCGTGCGCATTGACATCGATCGATCGCGCGTCCCTTGGCGATCGGTGATCAAACCATCGATCGCCCTTACATCGGCATCGGTGATCAACTTGATTCACCATATTAGACCGGATCGATCGACCCCGCCGACTCGGAAGCGATCAGCCATGACGCAATCGATCGTGTCGGGAAAACTCATCAAACACTTGGCCAAATGGCCAAGTTTCACCTAAGAGCTACCCTTCCGGGTTACAATCGCTCACTCTCATCCCTCGGAGTCCTCGCCTTTGAAGTTCTCTTCGTTCGCGCCACGCCCCTAAGGCATTAGGCGCACGGCTCTGCAATGCTCCTTCGCGTCTCTTGCCTCGAAGTCTACTTCCTCCGGCTTCACTCCAAGCTCCTCGTCCGGCGGTCCCTCGGATGCTCCAAGCGCACGGCTTCCGCAAAGCTATCTTTCACCGACTCAAGGCACGAGTCATGAGATGTGAAACTCGTCATGGCTCCATGTGCGAATTACTAAGTCCTGCACGACTTCAACGCACATATCAAATCAACATATCAAACTAACTTAAACCCTTTGCTACACCATCAAAATCATATCACGGCAAGAGATTGCCCTAACAATCTCCCCCTTTTTGATGTGTGGCAATCCGTTTAAGTTAGGTAAAAACATTTGATATAAATTCTAAGGTAAAGAAAGCATGTAAACATAAACATGATATAGCAACATGCAACTCCCCCTTAATCCATGAAACTCTCTATGTAAATTTCTCCCCCTATCATAAATTTCTCCCCCTTTTATAATTAACTTAAACATAATATTTTCTCCCCCTTTGACACCATCAAAAAGATTATTACTAAGTTAAAAACACATGGCATCAAGTATAATAGAAAGAAAATACCACAAGTTGATTTACAATCGGAATTCAGCCTTTTTCTTGATCGATATTCAGCCATCACGATCGGTTCGTATACCATAACCGCACGTGAATTTCGGGATTTTCTGATTTTCAGATCGAATTTCAGAAATGCATTAAAAATTCCAGAAAATTCAAAAAATCATGAAATTTGGGGAACACATTTCTTTTAAGTATATCTATCAGTGAAAAATATGTTTTCATGAAAAATCATTATATTTCCTTGTGTTTGCCAAAAATCCAAAAGTTTTAAAAACTAATAGGTTTTTTATCATAAGAGTATCCATTTTAACACCCAGTTTTGCATCCAATTATTTCAAAACATGAATACATGTATTTTAAAGTAAGAATTTGTTTTGAAAACATATGAAATATCCAACCATGATCTTTGGGCAATATGTCTATGAATTAAACATAAGTCTTCCCCATGATTGGTCTATTATTGCTATTTTGATACTTTAAATGACCATCTAAATGTCATAGGCATCAGTGGACATTTGTATCATCCTAACATCTCACTCATGCTAAGTTTTCAATCAAGGTAGCCTATGGTGAGTGTGAGATGCATCCTAGGGGGTATTTGTATATACTTAACCAATATGTTCATGCAATTCTATCATGATTAAGTGTCAACCTAATAATCCATCATGATCATAAAGGCATATATGAATGAATTCTACACTATGATCATGAAATACACGTTTTCATCAACTAATAATCATACATTAGGTATTATATGATGATAAGCATGATTTAAACCTATTTCTCATGATAACGTGCCAAATTTCAAAAACATAAATCATGATTGTAAATATACATAGGAATTACATCAATCATCATGATTTAAGTATTATTATCTATTTATGGGTACGTTATCATCACCCAACACTATCTAAAAAAATGTTGTCCCGTCATCCTAAGTCAACCAAAATATGATATAGGCTAGGTCCATGTGGTTGACTACCCTAGGGTTATCCTAACCCTTAAGGATGGATTTTGGAACCCAAAATAAGTTCTTTCCTATTGGGTTCACTAGATATTCCTTGGGGATCCATTTTCTAGCAATTACTTTCTTTTTATCTTGTCCCCTAGCTATTAGGCATTTGTAGGCCTTTTCATTTTTCTTTTCCTTGTAGCCTAGGCCATTTTTGTTGAAGCTAGCTCTTTGGCTCCCAATAATCATATTTAATGTGTTAGAGCCAATTGTGAATTTTTCTAGGGCTTTGGTTAAATAATCTACCTTTTCCCTTAATGCCCTATTTTCCTCTATGCATGCATCATTAACATCCAAAGGCATATAGTCATGTGAGCATGCATCATCATGGCAAGAAGAGGTATCATTATTATTTAAACATGCTTTTTCTAGTTTTTGTTCTAAATCCTTAATTTGATTAAGCATGCTTTTATTTTTCTTTTTCTTGCCAAATAACTCCTTAGTTAAACTAGAAATTATGGAAACTATTTTCTTAGGAGAGGCATTCGTTACCATAGTTTCCATATCCTCTTCTTCTTCTTCGGATGATGAGGATGCAGAAGCTCCCCCTTCATTTGAGCTCTCCCCACTTGAGCTTGATTCTTCATTTTCGGTGGAGGAGGAGCAATCCGAGTCATGAAGAGCCATTAGTGCTAGGTTGGAGTAGACATGCTCTTCTTCTTCGGATGAGGATGAAGAGGCAAGGTCATCCCATGTCTTGGCTTTGAGTGTCATGGCCTTCCCTTTTCCTTTTGCCTTCTTTTCTTCTTCCTTTTTCTTGCTCCCCTTCTTCTTCCTCTTTTCTTCTTTCTTTTTCTTCTCTTCCTTGCTCTTGTTTAGGAGGGGACAATTATCCCTTATATGTCCCTCTCCTTGGCAATTATAACATATGACCTTCCCCCTTGGTCTTCTATTCCTGTCATGAGATTTGTCAAATCTAAAATTCTTAAATGCACGCCTTACCTTCCTTACCATGTAGGCTTCTTCCGTGCTATCCATGGAGGAGGTAGAGGCTTCGTCGGATGAGGAGGAGGGGACTTCCATCTTCTTCTTCCCCTTATTTGCCAACAAGGCTACTCCCCTTGAATTTTGGACTCTAGGCTCTTCTTGTATACCTTCAAGCCTTGTCTCATGAAGCTCCATGGTTGAAAAGAATTCCTCCAAGGTGCTCACTTCTAGGTTCTTGGAGATGTAAAATGAGTCCACCATAGAGCTCCATCTTGAGGACCGGGGGAAAGCATCTATGGCCTTCATTACCATATCCCGGTTGGAGAGCTTTTCACCTACACTTGTTAAACCGGTTAGAATTTCCTTAACTCTAGAGTGTAGGGATTTTACCTTCTCTCCCTTTTCAAGTTTGATATTGGACAATTGGGAGCGAAGAACGTCTCTCCTTGCTAGCTTTGCCTCGGATCTGCCTTCATGGATTTCTATTAGTTTCTCCCACATTTCCTTGGCGCTAGCACACTCTCCTATCCTATTGACTTCTTGTTGAGGGAGGACATTGTATAGGTGGTGGTTGGCCTTTGAATTTGCCAAGTATTCTTCTCTTTGCCTTTTGCTCCACTTCGATTTCTCCAATGGCTCCCCATCCTCGTTCCTAGGCAACTCGAAACCATTTTCCATTATTAAAAAGATTTCAAAGTCGGTTTCGAAGAATACCTCCATTCTCTTTTTCCACCAAGAGAATTCGCCGTCGAACTTCGGTGGGTGGATGTTTGAGTCGGCCATTTTGAAAATTTCTTGTTGTGGCGGTTAGTCCTCGACAAGCTTTCCTTGGCTCTGATACCACTTGTTGGGGATCGATTGGCCGGCTAGAGGGGGGTGAATAGCCCTCGTTCGATGATCGTCGTATTTTGTTCGTCTACAAAACGTTAGCGCAAGCTGAATATACAAATACAAACAAAGACAAACAAAATATAAGCAAGCAATACAAACACCGAGATGTAACGTGGTTCACGGCTGCGCCGCTAATCCACGGTCCGATTCGTCCAAAGTGAATCACTCCGCAATCTATCCACTAGATCTCTCCTTTGCACAAAGCTAGGTGGAGGTAACCTCTTTACAATCTCTCTTCTTACAATAGAATGGAGATAAAACTAGTAAGAAGAGTGGAAGAACACTTAGAGCACTTTGGGAGCAATTAGGAGCATAAGCATTAGCCACCCAAAGCCTCATCCCCTTCCTTTTTATAGAGGAAGAGGGTTTTTTCCCGTTGACACAGGAGCAGTCGACTGATGACACCCATCAGTCGACTGGTGCTGTAGCCGTTGCCCAATAACGGCCGCTTTCCACGTTGGATACCATCCAACGGCACTGGCATCAGTCGACTGATGGCACCCATCAGTCGACTGATGTCAACCAGTCGAGTCCTCAACGAGGTCGACTCCATTCTATGCGTGCGGTGACATCGGTCGATCGCCGTCCCTTAGCGGTCGGATCGATCATCATCACCGACGCATCTGCGGTGATCGATCAACTTGATTCAGCCATATTAGACCAGTCGATCGACCCATCGACTCAGAGCAGTCGACTGCCATGACATGGCAGTCGACTGGTGTCGGGAAAACTCATCCGACACTTGGCCAAATGGCCAAGTTTCACCTAAGAGCTACCCTTCCCGGGTTACAATCGCTCACTCTCATCCCTCAGAGTCCCTCGCCTTTGAAGTTCTCTTCGTTCGCGGCCACGTCCCTCGGCAGCATCAGGCGCACGGCTCTGCAATGCTCCTTCGCGTCTCTTGCCTCGAAGTCTACTTCCTCCGGCTTCACTCCAAGCTCCTCGTCCGGCGGTCCCTCGGATGCTCCAAGCGCACGGCTTCCGCAAAGCTATCCTTCACCGACTCAAGGCACGAGTCATGAGATGTGAAACTCGCCATGGCTCCATGTGCGAATTACTAAGTCCTGCACGACTTCAACGCACATATCAAATCAACATATCAAACTAACTTAAACCCTTTGCTACACCATCAAAACCATATCACGGCAAGAGATTGCCCTAACATTGAATGAGTCTAATTTAGATTTGATTCATTTAGTCAATTTAAACTAATGAATAGAGATTCATTAAATTAAATTGACTTGAATCAAATGTTGAATTTGATCAACCATTGGAGATAAGAGGTCAAGTTTGACTTGATTTGAGAGGGAAGATAAAGGATCAAGTTTAACTTGACCAAATGTCACTTCATGGTGACTTGGCAAAGGGGCTGGCCAATGATGATGTTCCACATCATCATGGACACATCATGGTGTGTCACCTCATGAGGAAGACCAAGAGCCATGACTCTTGGTATTACATGCATGTGTATAACTCTCCTTAATGTGGTCGGCCAAGGGATTAAGTGGTGAATTGATTTCATCTTCTTCCTTCTTCTCTCTTGGTCTCACCCCCTTCCTCCATTGTCGTGACCTCCAAGGGTGCTAGCACACTCTAAGTGGTGCTCTCCACCCTTTTTTCCGTATGGATACGTGTAGAGGAGTGTATACTTGACACTCTACGAGATCTGACAATCTTTTGGATGAGCGGGATAAGCGAAGGGCATCGCTACAAGGGTAATGTTCTTCACATGTAGATCTAAGGTAGATCTAGTGTTTCTAAACATGTACATGAATTTTGTTTTATTTATCTTCGCACGGATCCATTGTCGACTTCCGAGGTTTCCGCAATGAAAAAAGTGATTTTTGCGGCTCGGAGAGTCTAACAGTATTTGATGTGGAATGGGTAAAAATCTGTTCACTCCTTTCCAATGCAGTGAAGCACGGAGGGAGATCTCAGAGGATTCTCACGGGTCGCAATCAGTAAAGAAGAAGAAGATGAAATGCAAGAAACCGACGCCAGTAATCGAGACTCGGACACAAGATGTAACGTGGTTCGGAATAAGGATTCCTACTCCACGGAGGTGAGCTTTTCTCACCGGATGCAGTGCCTAAGCACTTTCACTATGAAGGTCCTCCTTTACGGAAAGTAAGTTTCCGAAGGTGGAGGAGAAAAACCTCTTACAGTAATATCACAAGACGAGAAAAATACAAGAGATGTAACAACGACAGATCTCCGTCCTTCTTCTCCGGCAAGGCGGTTGTCGCTCCCCTTCTCCTCCTATGTCTCCTTCTCTCTTGCTGGGTTGGAATAATTGCGGATCCCCTTTTCCTCCTTGCTTCCTCCCTTTTATCTTCCCCCTTCCGTCATTGTAACGTCGTGGGTTATCTCCATCGTCCACGTGGCCACCACCTCCACCTGGGGAATAATTCTGTTATAGATATAAGGAGTGAAGACTCCTTGGAATATTGCGTGGGGCCTCCCGTGCTAATACCTTTTCCTCTACTTTTCGGGAAACTAGGTTAGACTATCTCCCTCAACCCTCCGCTTTAAGTGAAGCTAGCTTAGGTCTATAGCCCACGGGTGCCCTAGCCCTAGGGTTCCTCATCAACCCGAACCAATTCCTCTTTCCCCCGTGCCAGACTTCCTTCGTATAACCATATCGATCAGGTTAAGTCGACCCTCTATCCATCCCATCGGCTTCTGGAATTATCTAGCTAAACCAATTCTTGCTCCACTCTTTAGCAAAGTGCCTTCCGTCTCTTCTTTGCTGTATCAATTACTTCTGCTAACTCTCCCATGCCGATTGCTTTCGATATTCTCCAGTACCAATGGCCTCTGATATTCGCACCCGAACCAATTCTTCCTTTTCTCCCTTCGCTGAGCTGAATATTTTGGATCGGATCATGGGTTCCCGCTAACCCTTCTATCGGGGATTATGTAGAAAAGGTGTCAACAGTATCATTAGTCAACCCCGAAAAATAGTCAAGCGAAGTTATAAGCTTGACTTTCCAAATGAACATAAAGTTTCTGACCTACTCTTCATTTCTTAACTTAAATCCATCTGTTCCCTTATACCTCCCTTAGGTATACTCAAGGAGGCCCGATGGGCTTATGGGCTCCTCTTCTCCTTCTCCTTTCGTGCAGTTGAATCGTCACGGAAAACTCTATATAAACCCCTGCCTTCTCCTTTTAGGTATCATTTAGTGTGCTTAACAATCCAGCCTGTTCTTCTCCTTCCGTGATTTTCACCGGCGGCGTTTCGGCGACCCAGTCCTTCCTTTCCCCACACGATTCTTCCTTAACCTCCGAGTAAGTGCTCTGCTCTGTTCACACCCATGGCTCCTAGGACCATCTCTTCACCCGCCTGGTATGAACATACCATAACCCAGTTAGATTGTAACCATTATTTCTTTAATATTAAGAACAACTACATAGACCCCTCTATAAAATGTTGTTTCACGACTAAACTGCATCGACCCCATAATCCTCCTCCCGGTTTGACATGCTTTTTCTCTGAACAATTTCTTAACTACTATCCTCACAGTACCATCGGTCTATTTGGACCTTCTAAACTTCTATGGACTACCCCTGAACCAATTCACCCCCAACTCCTTTCGAATTTTATCGGGAGATCACATAGTGTTCCAACATTTGAACCTCTCTTTAACCCCCGAAATATTCCATTGCTTCTTCCAATTAAAGTCTTCCAAAGCAGGTCTCTTCTATTTATCTAGCCGTTCTGACTGCCAATTCTTGGTGAACCTGCCCACTTCCCACAAGGGTTGGGAAGAATTGTATTTCTTTATACAACTTCCTGAGTCTCTACCCTATTCTGATACATGGAAGGTAGCCCTTCCCGAATTGCCTCCCTTCCGGGAAATGAGGATCAAATGTCCCTTCCCGGAAGTATATAGAGTATTAGGAGAGTTACATTACTGCTCAAACCACCTAATAGAAACTCCTCTTTTAAGCCATTTTGGATTGTCTCCTCTATCTTTGACAACTTCGGTTGCTATAGGTAGGGTGATACTTACCCCGCAATATGACTTCCTTTCTATGTTATTCATCTTTCTTATCAGCATACCTTGCAGATAATCTAATGCAGAAAGCTTTAGTGGAAGGGGAGCCAAGAAGAAGAAAACCTCGACTAAAAGAGGCAAATCAGTAGCCACTCCGTCATCCCCCCGGAAAAAGCTGTGGCTCATCAAGAAAGGAGCCCCTAGTTCATCGTCTCGTCTCCCCTCGGCCTCAGACCAACCGGGGTCTCAGCCCCTAACCATTTATGAGCCAAGAAGAGGAGGCACTACCTCATCTGCCCTTTCTCCCTCTTCTCGAGGAGGGGATTCTCCCTCCCAATTTCTTCATTCCTCCCCATCTGCACAAAATTCACCCCCACCTTCTTATGCGGAGTCCCTCCAAGCTCATATACCTTCCGACTCAAGAGCTGCTCCTACCCCCCTTTGTCGTCTCAGGCCCCCATCTTCCTCGGAAGGGGAGGATCTTTCCCTTCCCGTTCCTCCGAAGGCCACGCTGGGATCCCTGCTGAAGATTCGGCACCCCTCGGAGGTAAAATTCTTCAATCAGTCGGGCATACAAGGCCCGTGCGAACAAGTGAGCAAACTGTTGGCAGAGGTATCTACTCTTTCTTTTTCTCCTCTTCATTATGAGTATCTCTCTATGCCGATATATACTGATAATTTTTCCTTCCATTTAGGCCTCCACCCAACATAACAAAATGGTGGTTCAGCTGGCCCAATTCCAATCTAGTGTGGAAACTCGCCACTTTGCCGCCGTATCACAACAAAAGGAGCTCGTTCGGCGGTTAAACGAGCAAGAGGCCAAGGAGGCGGACTTCAGGGGCCAGTGTGAAGATGTCATGATACAACTAGCCCTAGTCCGAAGCAAGAAAGAGGAGCTGCAACGAAAAAATGAAGAACTTGAACAACGCCTCTTCTTACAGTCCAGCGAACTACAACAAGTAGATGTCCTGACCCGTGAACTGGGGGAGTACAAGGGATATCTTGGGGACGCCATGATCAAGGCTGCTGACTCCTCGACTACTATTATACAGCTTCAGCAAGAGCGACACCGGCTGGAATTGGAACGTCAAACATGGGAAACCACCAAGGAATCCTGTACAGAGAAATGTTAGGAGCTTTCCTCCATGGTGGCAACTCTTTCTCACACCTTATCGCCGGTGGCTCAACAACAGTCTACCCTCCACCAAGAGTACCTAGAAGCTCTTTCAGCCTTAGGGCAGCAAGCTATAAAGGCAGCCACCGAAAGAGATGCTTTGGCGGCTGAATTGGCAGAAAGTCAAGCTCAGGTGGTTCAATATCAATACCAACTGAAGGAGCAAGAAGCCGACCTCAAAGGACGCTATGTCAAGAAGGGGGTAGATTTATTTATACTAAGTTTTGAGGGGTCCTCGGCTCAAAATGCCGAACAAGGATACCCGCCTCCTGGCACGGACACTAGCTATTTAGATCCCATGAAGGCGCTAGCTAAGTGTCCGCCCGAACTTTTTGAGTTGTAATTTCTACTATTCTCCTTTTTGGTAATTTTGTCAATAGCCTTTCTTTTGCTTCTGAATGATGAATTTGTCCATATGTTTAGCTATCATCATCTTGTCATGTTTCTTGACGGATCGGGAATTATGAACCTATTTTAAACTCCTCCCTCTTTGTACCGTCATCTCTTTCCCCGTATTGTATGGCGCAATCACCTTGTTGGTTCGGGCTTATTTGAGGTATCTCGAATAACATTATTCACCTCTGCCTCAATTTTGGTTCGGGAATCTGCCTGAAGTATCTTGCTTGATTTTATGTACATCCGTCCCGATTTCGGCTCGGGGATTTACTTTAAGTGACTCTTGCCTATTGGTTTTCCCCCTTCCCTTTACTGCTTCGGAAACTGTATCAACCTCTTCGTCTTCTTCCCCTTCCTAAGAACCTCTGCTGTCGTTTTTCTTCCATTATAAATCATTGCCCTCCATGTCTTCGTCCTCCTATCTTACTATCATGGCTTCGGAGGGACACCCCATCGAAATTTCTTCCAATTCAGAATCTTTCGAGTTACAGGACTGGGTTTCTGAAGACACTGAAGATTCGGAGACCCGCTCAACTGCCACTTTAGCTTTTCGTCCTCTTCCTTTTTCGCCTCACACTCCAACTCCAACCCCTCCTATAGGGAGGTCCTTTCGTGCTCCCTTCCCTTCCTTCCGCAATAGAGTGTGGAATCCTCCCTTCACATGGGAGTATACAGTGGGAGACCCCCATGCCATTCTCCACTTCCACAGTAGGCTTTCATCCTCGTCCCCCCGGCGGAAGCTCATCCTTCTCCGTTTGATGAAGGTCCATCCGCCATTCCTCCACCTCAAGGCGAGCGCTTCAAGGTCATCTTGGCGCCCTCTCCCCCCCAAAGAGGCCTCTCCCGCTTCGTCGGTTAGGAGTAATCAGAGAAAATCTATATAGATCAATTTACTGTAATCATTTCAAATATATCAATAAAAAATGAGGGGGGGGGGGAACTTGATATTTGCTTTTTTCTTTTTCTCGTAGAAGTAAGGTTGCTGTCTTCACAAGGACTGTAATCTGGTCCGAACATACCTTCTTCTATCCTCGCCCGGGGATTCGAACCCTCTTAATTGCAGTTATAGTCCCGTCGACCTTCCCCCTTACTGCCCCCACGTTTCCTCTTCTTTACTGGCATTTATTGTCCATATTTCTTTTACCAATAAATGCACTTTCCCCCTTCGTCGTTATAAAAACCTCTGCCCCTTACCTGATAGCTTCCATCCTTTCCCTTTTCATTTATTTGCCATGGACAGAATATCTGAACAGGGTAGCAGTTCCTCTCCTGCTGAAGAGCAGATAAACAAACGTCGTTACATATCTAGTCTGGAGGAGCAAGTGAAGTATTTACAACAACAGCTGAAGGAAATTTCCGCCAGTAATCGCTCCCTGCGTCAACAACTGGTCGGGTCCCAAAATGAATTGGCCAAGCAAATCTTCCTGTAGCAATCTTACCGTTGGCAATTACTGTGCCAACCTCGACCGCACAAAGGAGCTCCATCCGTTCCTCCTAACAAAAAGTTGTAATACCCTAGATGTATAAGGGTTTCCTTTTGTTATTTCCCTCTTGTAAATGACTTGAAATATGTAATTTTTCCGCATCAATGAACTTTCCCCTGTTTATCTTCTTCTTCCCGTATCTCTTGAGCTGTGTCGTGCTTTACTTCTCTTCGTACTGACATATAGTTGAGACATATCTTGGTTCTCCTTCCTTTTCACCCTACCGGGAATATAGAACCGTTAGATGAATTGACTCTGTTATTTTACAGGAATAAAACAATATCAAATTAAACAAGGACTTCAACTTCTCCCCCTTTACGGGGACAAAAAGTAATATATAACTGAGAAGATCTCAGTTCTTCCGTTCCGCCACCACACGGGGATATCTTCCGCTTCACGGGGATAAAAATTTTGAGTATAACCGAATGAATTTCGGTTCTTCCGTTCCGCCACCACACGGGGATATCTTTCGCTTCGCGGGGATAGAAATTTATATATATATAATATATAACCGAGGAATTTCGGTTCTTCCATTCCGCCACCACACAGGGATATCTTCCGCTTCGCGGGGATAGAAATTTATATATATATAATATATAATTGAGGAATTTCGGTTCTTCCGTTCCGCCACCACACGGGGATATCTTCCGCTTTGCGGGGATAGAAATTTATATATATATAATATATAACTGAGGAATTTCGGTTCTTCCATTCCACCACCACACGGGGATATCTTCCGCTTCGCGGGAATAAAAATTTTGAGTATAACCGAATGAATTTTGGTTCTTCCGTTCCGCCACCACACGGGGATATCTTCCGCTTCGCCTCGCGGGGACAGAAGTTTTTATATATATAATACATAACCGAGGAGTCTCGGTTCTTCCGTTCCGCCATCGCACGGGGATATCTTCCGCTTCGCCTCGCGGGGATAGAAATTTATATATATATATAATATATAACCAAGGAATTTTGGTTCTTCTGTTCCACCACCACACGGAGATATCTTTCGCTTCGCGGGGATAAAAATTTTGAGTATAACCGAATGAATTTCGGTTCTTCCGTTCCGCCACCATACGGGGATATCTTCCGCTTCGCCTCGCGGAGATAGAAATTTATATATATAATACATAACCGAGGAATCTCGGTTCTTCCGTTCCGCCACCACACGGGGATATCTTCCGCTTCGCGGGGATAGAAATTTATATATATATAATATATAACCGAGGAATTTCGGTTCTTCCGTTCCACCACCACACGGGGATATCTTCCGCTTCGCGGGGATAAAAATTTTGAGTATAACCGAATGAATTTCGGTTCTTCCATTCCGCCACCACATGAGGATATCTTCCACTTCGCCTCACGGGGATAGAAGTTTTTATATATATAATACATAACCGAGGAGTCTCGGTTCTTCTTCTGACCATGCGAGATATCTTGCCGGATAGAAATATATATATATATATATATATATATATATATATATATATATATATATATATATATATATATATATATATATATATAATATAACTGAGGAATTTCGATTCTTCCGTTCCACCACCACACGGGGATATCTTCCGCTTCGCGGGGATAAAAATTTTGAGTATAACCGAATGAATTTCGGTTTTTCCGTTCCGCCATCACACGGGGATATCTTCCGCTTCGCCTCGCGGGGATAGAAATTTATATATATAATACATAACCGAGGAATCTCGGTTCTTCCATTCCGCCACCAAGAGATATCTTCCGCTTACCGCGAGATAAAATTTATATATATGGCTCAGAAGCCATCAACATAAAGAAAGCAACATTTTCATATCATCCCTTTTTTATGCTTGTCTTCCGAAGGGGAACGCCTATATCCGCCCCTTCCCATGCAAATGAAGGCTTTAGTACATAACGGGCCATTAAAAAAAAATAACCCTTCTTTCCCTTTCACTTAGGGCCTCCTTCACCACAGACGAGGGGCCCAATAATGGTTACAAGCCCACTCTCCCCCCTTTTATAGGGGATCCTTTTGTCTTCGTTTCTTTTGCTATCTTCATCCCTTTGCCTTTTCATCTCCTTCTTCTCCGTCTGTTCGTTCCTCCGCCGCCATACTTCGTTGCCTCAATCCCTTTTTTCAGCGCTTTCTCTTTATTCTTAGACCCTCAAAATGCATTCTACCTTCTTCCAGGAGATAGCGGGTCGTTATCCACATCGCAAGAGGAAGGCCGGCCAGCCGTCGGCTCTGTCTTCTTCTTCACTTTCCCCGGTCACCACCACACCTGCTTCATCTCGTCTGTCTTCCTCTCCTCCCCCTGCATCCCTTGTTAATTCCGCCCCGGAGGAAATCGGGACAATTAGTCCTTCCTCGATTTCTCCGGCATTTACAAACCCTAGCTCTCATACTTTTTCTCCCTCTACCACCAATATTCAGAAGTCGCCTTCTCCTTCACTGCGACCTGAGGATGAACCTGGGGAGGATGCACTTCCACGTCAGTCGATGACAGAGGCTGGCTCACCGCTGCCTTCTATCTCCCCTGAATACCATTCTTCCTCCGAACCCATGGCGGTTGATATCCCCTTACTACAAACTTCCCCCTCCACTCATCGCCTGAAGAGCCCTTCTCCTCCCATAAATATCATCCCCCTTCTCCCCATCACCAGTGAACTTCCCACCTCAGTATCATCTGTCTCATCTTCTTCCTTTTCTCCCAGGAGTCTTCGAATCCTGAACTTAGAGGAAGTGGTTCCTCGCATGGAAAGCCTACGCCATACTCTAGATTTGGTATGTTTTCTCAATTAGCTTCCTTAGCTTTGTCTTACTAACCGATTTCTTTTTCACAACCGGCATGCAAGCCTTGACCAACCATCAAGAGTTGGATCGCTCCCTCCATCAATATCGGGCGCAAGCTCAAGAATGGGAGCGGCAACAACGGGAAGATTCGGCGAATACTCAAAATCAAGAACGGCTCCTGTTGCAACAATTGCACTGTGCGGGAGCAATTAGGCTTCGCCAACAAATTGGAAGGATCGATACCTATTGCGGCGTTAAGGAACAACGAGCGTCGGTGTGGAGCCACCGTCCCAGCTCCTCTTGATAAGGAGTCTTCCTCGGCTCAAAGTTAATCGTCTCCAAGAGGCGGTAGCAGGCTCCTCAAGGGAAGCAGCGAGTTACGCATCATCGCTCACCTTCAGGTTCAATACCGGCAAGCACAGGATAAGATAGGAGACCTCCGCACCCGCTTGTGCAAGGAGGTACAAGAAAACTCATCCCTCATAAATTCCAGGGCACATGCTCACGCCTGTCTACGCAGACAAGAGACTTCCCTCGGTGGGCAATCGAACTCACGGACGATCGTGATTCAAGGCGGTGGAGGGGATTTCAGCTTCTATGCGTCAAAAAATGATGGAGATGACGCACCTTCTGCAGCAGGACCAAAATTCCCGAGCCAACGACGTTTCCATACTAGCCGATGCCATTATGGAGGTGTCACGCCGATATGTTGATGTACGCCGAGAACTTCAAGCACAACAAGAAAAATGCCAAAGGTTTTATCGAGAGTGAAGCCTTGACCGTTCGAACCGCCAGGAGCGACTCATCATTTTACTGTGCGCCACTTATCAGGACGGTTTTAATGAAGCGGTTCGGTAGTATGCCGACCAAGGATTAGCTCCCCCAACTTATCCTTCATTTTCTTTAAATTGGGAGGCTGACTTTCGACGTTATCCTCCCGACCGATTTAAGCTGTAATTCGATAACTTGTTTTGAAACGGGAATTTCCTTTCCATTTTCTTTCTCTTCTTCAAGATTTATTAACAGTACCGTATTACTCTTGTAAATAACTCATTAATGAAATTTGGAGAGTACTTGGCATCTAATTAACGCGATCAAGTTAAGGAGTACACTCCTTCAAAATCTCATAATTTCTTTGTTGGTGCAGGGGCACTAGATAATCGAACCTGTGTTTTGATTATGGCAAAGACACAAAGTTAAGTCTACATTGTTATCTCACGAGCTAAATCAAGTGTGCAGAAAAGTGTTAAAGCTGGAGTTGAAGGCTAGCGACACCCGGAGGAAGCCGCGGTGGTCGGGCGACACTCGAGTGACTTCGGAGGGAGCCGAAGGAATCGAGTGGAAGGCCGAAAGCGAGAGCTACTATCGAGGTAAGCTCGTGTGAGTGAGAGATTGTAAGGTCCTGTCCTCTTTACGGGGATGACCATAGGCGGCGATCTGACTAAGATTTCCTGTGGAAGGTCTAGGTCGAGATCGGACGGTTAGAAACCGTCGTATTTATCATTTTCCGAGCTAACCTCTTATTGCAGGGAAGTGGCCAAGCTGGCAGTCGACTGCTGGAAAATGGAGCAGTCGACTGATGCCCATCAGTCGACTGATGGGAGGCATCAGTCGACTGATGGCGACGATTCAGCTTTTGCACTAGGTCAAAACGGATAACGTTTGACGCAGCCACTTCGCGATAAAATTTGGACAACTTCATGATCCGTTCCGAAATAAGAGGAGACAAATTCAGAGGCCAAAGTCTATAAAAGGAGGGGAGGATTTCATCTCCAAATCACATCAAGTTTATTAATCAAGTGTTCCTACAACGCCAACGCTCCAACATCGTCATAACGCCGACGCGACGTCAAGTTTCGATCTTCTTCATCGGCAGCAGAATCAAGTAATATTTTTGATATTGTATTCTTTGTTTTTCTTCAGAACGAGGTGAGGTAGGCTTGTTGCCTCATCCTCGTATATTCGGTTTTGTGATCGTTGTCTCCTACCTCCAACGAGGAGGAGACGCTATAGTGCTTTGCCCTCCGTACGCGGTCTAGGACCGATAGGGCCTTGGAGTAGCAACCGCTGGGTTGTGAACCAAGTAAAATAAACGTGTTCATTTATTTTCCGCTGTGCTTACTTTGCGTATCGAACGAACGAAAAAGAAAAGATTTACGATCGCTATTCACCGCCCCTCTAGCGACGCTTCTCGATCCAACAATTGGTATCAGAGCGGGGGCGCTAAGATTTGGTGAAACCACCAATCTAGCACGTTTTGGTTTTCTGTTCATATTTTTTGATTCGTATTTTTTTTGGTCTTTTTCCTCCCGCACTACTAATCCAAGACGAAGTCTTGGTACGTTTCTTTTGGTTGTGTGCTTGCAAGTTTTCTCTCTTGGAGTAGCCGACGGTAAAACGGCCATAACTTTTCACACAAGTGGACTCACATAAAGATCTACGTACCAAATCGAAGCTCTCAGAAAGATCTACATTTCTTATATGGGTTTACCCTCATAACAAGCTGTTTCCAGCCCCAAAATCCAACGTTTAGTACCCTTTCGGGGACATCGAAGGTCGTAAGTTTCGAGTTTTTGTTAGTTTCTTATTCTCCTTATTTATTTCTGTTTATTTCCTATTATTTCAAGACTACTAATCCAAGACCAAGTCTTGGAATTCTCTTTGGTTTTTATTCGTATTTTGCAAGATATTTAATGGCTCACATTGAGGGGTATAGCACCACCCGACCTCCGTTCTTTAACGGAAATGATTTCCGTTATTGGAAAGGTCGGATGGAGTGTTTTCTAAAAACACAAGTCGAGACTTGGATAATAATCCAAACCGGCTTTGCTCTACCCACCAATGATCAAGGAGAGGCCTTGGATTTCAACAAGTGGATAAATGCAACCAAGAGGCAAATCGAAGCCGATGTAAGAGCAACCCAAATATTGCAATGCGGCTTGTCCAAGGAGGAACTCAACCGCATCGGACCATTCATTAGCGCCAAAGACCTCTGGAACAAATTGATTGATTTACACGAAGGGACGGTCGATACTAAGGTATGTAAAAGAGACTTACTTTTAAATAAACTGTACAATCTAAAGATGCAGGATCATGAGACCGCCACCCAACTACATGCGCGGATCCAAGATATCGTCAACGGTCTTCATTCGATCGGGCAAGCCATAGAGAACCGGGACCTTATAAAGTACGCTTTAAATGCTTTCCCTAGGACTACCTTGTGGGCATCCATGGTCGATGTCTACAAGGTCTCTAAGGACCTTTCGAAGCTTAGGTTAGACGAATTATTTTCCGAGTTTGAACTTCATGAGCAAACTAACGTGGTCCGGGCCGAGAGAGGTATTGCTCTACTTGCAGGACAAAGAAGGAAGCCACCTACTAAGCAAGTAGATGAACTCGAACCCGAAGACGAATCCGAATCCGAAGAGGAGGCCATAATAGTCAACATTGTGCGGAGAATAGTTCGACAAGAAAGAAGGAAATTAAAGAATGAGAACCAAAAGAAAAAGGGAGCAAGGAAAGCCTTCCATGCAACTTGGGACAACAGAGAAGACATAGCTTACATGGCAAGAACGGAGGAGTCCGAGTCAGAATCCGAATCGAGTCCAACTACAACTCCGACTCTGACCCCGAAGATTATTTCGAGAGAAAACTCAAAGCCGGACCAAAAGGAAAAGTCAAGGTTAATCGCTCCTTAATTAGTACACTTTACAGTACAATTAAAATGCTTACTAGGAAATTGACTAAGTCCGAGTCTAGGGTTGAGTCATTACTTGAGGAGGTTGAAACCCTCAAGCAAGAGGCTACTCTAACCTCTTCAACTAGTCAAGTTCAAGAGGGAAACTCAACCCAAATTAAAAAACTTGAGGAGGAGAATTCTCTTTTGAAAGACCGAGTTCAAGAGGTTGAGGGTAGGTTGGAAAGGTTCACATTGGGATCTAAGAACCTTAATCAACTACTTGGAACCCAAAGAGTCGTGTACAACAAAGTCGGACTAGGATTTAAGTCAAAGACTACGAATAGGTCTTATATGTCTATCGTAAATCGTAGTCATCAAAGAGTCCAAGCATGGGTCCCAAAGGTTTTATTGAACTCACATATAAGGACTAATAAGTATTGGATTCCTCAGGATCAAGTTCATTATTTGAATAGACCATATTGGTTCAATGGTCCAGGGGGAGCTAACACTAAAATAGTATACCCGAGTATTGAGCAAAATCATTGAATATTTTTCTTTAATTTTTAGAATGGTTAGATAGGAAAAATAGTTAGTCAACTCTTGACAACATAGTATCAGGACGCGGCGAGATGATAGTACGTTAGGGAAACAAAGTCTCGTGTATTCAGGCTAGATAAGGCGTATCTAGCTTGATGCACTGATGACGGAACTAGTAAAGCTACCTCAGATCCTAAACTAGTTAGACCAGGAAGTAACCCTAAGTGACTTAAGTGATATTTTCTTAAATTTGGCTTTGTCTAAGGAAGTGGTCGTTGTTCCGATCAAAGAAGGCCCCTGTGCCTCGCCACGACCTGGAAGTCAATTTCTCGAAAAGTTACTTAACGATCTAAAGGTTAAATCTGAATCTAACACAAGGTTGACTATCTTTAATCAATTTAAAATCATCTCACAAAACATATAAGGTGAACAAATTCTGAGACACATAGAATGGGTGAGATGTTAAGGATAATTGAAATATAACCTCTTCAAAATACTACTTATTTTCTCAACTGTTGTATTTAACAACTCTTAGACCAAAGTTTAGCGCCCCCTACATCTCTTATACTTCATATATTTGACTAAGGGGGAGAGCAAACTAACCTTAAGGGTTATATTATAAACATCTAGATTATTGGTGCAGAGGGACACACCTCGAACCAATCTATCTAATTACTGCTAGACGCATGCTTGGACTTATAGTTGATTTATCTTGATGCATACATATACCATATTGTTTTTAAGCCCCTATTTTATATACAAAACTTCAATTTTACATAAAAACCCCAACATTTGTTTTGATTTATGGCAAAATGGGGAGAAGAGCGAAAGTTAAGGGGGAGTAACACAAAATTTATTTAATTTTGAACTAAAGTATCTCTTTCAAAACTCACCAAGGGTTAAGGGGGAGTTTTGGTTAAGGGGGAGTTTTTGAAAATGACATTCATCATTTACTATACTTGTTTTATGCTTTAATTTCCCTTAACTTTGTGTTGGTTTGCCATAGATCAAAAAGGGAGAGATTGTTGGTGCAGGGGCACTAGATAATCGAACCTGTGTTTTGATTATGGCAAAGACACAAAGTTAAGTCTACATTGTTATCTCACGAGCTAAATCAAGTGTGCAGAAAAGTGTTAAAGCTGGAGCTGAAGGCTAGCGACACCCGGAGGAAGCCGCGGTGGTCGGGCGACACTCGAGTGACTTCGGAGGGAGCCGAAGGAATCGAGTGGAAGGCCGGAAGCGAGAGCTACTATCGAGGTAAGCTCGTGTGAGTGAGAGATTGTAAGGTCGTGTCCTCTTTATGGGGATGACCGTAGGCGGCGATCCGACTAAGACTTCCTGTGGAAGGTCTAGGTCGAGATCGGACGGTTAGAAACCGTCGTATTTATCATTTTCCGAGCTAACCTCTTATTGCAGGGAAGTGGCCAAGGGCGGTCATTCGAAAAATGGAGCGCGATCGTGATGCCCATCGATCGGTGATCGATGGGAGGCATCAGTCGATTGATGGCGACGATTCATCTTTTGTCTAGGTCAAAACGGATAACGTTTGACGCAGCCACTTCACGATAAAATTTGGACAACTTCATGATCCGTTCCGAAATAAGAGGAGACAAATTCAGAGGTCAAAGTCTATAAAAGGAGGGGAGGATTCCATCTCCAAATCACATCAAGTTTATTCATCAAGTGCTCCTACAACGTCAACGCTCCAACATCATCATAACGCCGACGCGACGTCAAGTTTTGATCTTCTTCGTCGGCAGCAGAATCAAGTAATATTTTTGATATTGTATTCTTTGTTTTTCTTCATAACGAGGTGAGGTAGGCTTGTTGTCTCATCCTCGTATATTCGATTTTGTGATCGTTGTCTCCTACCTCCAACGAGGAGGAGACGCTATAGTGCTTTGCCCTCCGTACGCGGTCTAGGACCGATAGGGCCTTGGAGTAGCAACCGCTGGGTTGTGAACCAAGTAAAATAAACGTGTTCATTTATTTTCCGCTGTGCTTACTTTGCGTATCGAACGAACGAAAAAGAAAAGATTTACGATCGCTATTCACCCCCCCCCCTCTAGCGACGCTTCTCGATCCAACATTCTCTTCTTCTATTCTCTACTCCTCATACAGTGTAAAAAAGTTTTAAATGAATGGCATTCCAAGGTCGTGGAAGTTCTTTGCCTTGGTCATCTTTCAGATAATATGTTGACCCTGCTACACAGCGCGTTATTTCATAGGGTCCTTCCCAGTTTGGAGCTAGCTTTTCGGGGTCTCCAGCGGGATTAACTTTACGCAAAACTCAATCCCCTTCTTGAAATCTTCGAGGCATCACTTTCTTATTAAAGGCTCGTTGCACTCTTTGCTTGTAGAATTCCGCTCGCCTCCGTGCTATTTCCCGCTTTTCCTCCGCCAAGTCCAATTCAGTGCTTCGAATAAGTTGGTTCTGATTTGGTTTGTACGCCTTTATCTGAGCGCTATTTAACAGAACTTCGACCGGAATAACAGCTTCCGTCCCGTACACCAAACTGAAGGGAGTTTCTCCTGATGCTGTCTTGGGTGTAGTTCGATAGGCCCACAGGACGCCTGGTAACTCTTCTACCCAGTTTCCCCTCTGAGCCCCCAACTTAGTCTTTAATCCTTGAATGAGAATCCTGTTAGTCACCTCCACTTGCCCGTTCGCCTGAGGGTGAGCTACCGAAGTGAAAGTCTGCTGAATGTTGAGACTTTGGCACCATTCTTGGATCTTTTTTCCTTGGAACTGTCGTCCATTGTGACTGACTATTTTCCGAGGAATACCTTATCGACAAACAATGTTTCTCCACAAGAACTGTATTACGACATTCTCAGTAATTCTGGCTAGGGGCTCTACCTCCACCTATTTGAAAAAATAATCCACAGCTACCAATAAAAACTTCTTCTGTAAAGGTGCCGTTGGCATCGGACCTACTATATCCATTCTCCATTGATCGAAAGGACAGGAAGAGACCATGGCTTTCATTAACTCAGTCGGCCGTTCGGAATGGTTGCTATGCTTCTGACAAGAGAAGCAAGCTTGCACGATACGAGCAGCATCTTGCTGGAGAGTAGGCCAAAAATATCCTGCTAATAGGGCCTTTCTTGCTAAAGCTTTCCCTCCTAAATGATTGCTGCAGCAACCTTCATGAATCTCCCGGAGTACCCATTCCGCATCCTCATTTCCCAAGCATTTCAATAAGGGTCGTCCGAAAGAAGTCTTGTACAAATCTCCATTTAAGAGGGTGAACCGTTTGGCTCGGCTTACTAAAGTGGATGCCGCTATTTTTTCTTCAGGGACCTTCCCGTGCCGCAAATAAGCTATGATGTCAGTCTTCCAATCAAGAATTAGGCTTGATTCGGGTGCGTCTTCCTCCACGCTGCATATTGCTAGGGAAGTATGGATTTTCGTATGGACCGTTTCCGAGGACTTCATTCCTTCCATAGCATTAGCCTTCCGAGCCAATTCATCTGCCTTCCCGTTATTCTCCCGCGGGATTTGCTTTAAGAGGACCTGACGGAATTGAGCCTTTTATTTCTCAAAAGCCTTCAAGTACTTATGCAGCCTTTCCTCTCGAACCACAAAAGAACCTTGAAGTTGTGATATTACCAACTGGGAATCCGAATGGATTACAATGGAAGAAGCCCCCACCGCTTTAGCAGCCTGCAATCCCGCTAGGATGGCTTCATATTCCGCCTCATTATTAGATACCCGATATCCCAGGCGAACGGCTAATCGAGTTTCTTCACCATCAAGGGAAATTAGTAGAACACCGACGCCGCTGCCCGTAGATCCCGAAGAACTGTCTACGAATATATTCCATGCCTCTGATCCCTCCTCTTTTGTTGCCGAACCATCTTCCGAGCCGCAGGGTACCTCCGCCAGAAAATCAGCGAGCGCTTGGGCCTTGATAACCGTTCGAGGTTGGTAGTGAATATCATACTCGCTTAGCTCTACCACCCATTTGGCCAATCTTCCAGAGAAATTGGGCTTAGTGACGACCTTGGCCAATTCTCTGTGTGTTAGAATGGTGATGGGATGAGCTAAAAAGTACAGTCTTAACTTGCGGGCGGTTAGCACTAGGATATATGCCAACTTCTCTAGCTCCGTATAACGGAATTCCGCCCCCTTCAGGATATGGCTGATATAATAAATAGGCTGCTGGTGAGAACCTTCTTGTTTCAATAATACCGAACTAACGGCTCCCTCCGAGACGGCCAGATACATCCATAGTGGTTCTCCAGCTATTGGTTTGGCTAATAGTGGGAGTCCAGCCAAATATTTCTTCAACTCCTGGAAAGCTTGTTCACATTGATCATCCCACTGAAATTTAGTAGCCTTGCGCAAGATCTTGAAGAAAGGCAACCCTTTGTCCGCTGATCTGGCTATGAATCGTGATAAAGAAACGATCCTGCCTACCAGCTTCTGGGTTTCCCGCAGATTAGCGGGTGACTTCATGTTACATAGTGCTTGCACCTTCTCAAGGTTAGCTTGCAACCCTTTTTCAGTCACGATGTACCCCAAGAACTTGCCGCTCTTTACCCCGAACAGGCATTTGTTAGGGTTTAGCTTCATATTAAACCGCCTTAATGTAGCGAAGGTTTCATTTAAATCCTTGACTAAATCCCGAGTGGCCTTTGATTTGACTAATATGTCATCCACGTAGACTTCCACATTTTTCCCTTTATGTTCTGTGAAGATTTTGTCCATAAGGCACTGATAAGTGGCCCCTGCGTTCTTTAATCCGAACGGCATTACCACATAAGCGTATAACCCTCCCACAGTCACAAAGCTAACTCTCTTTTGATCTTCTTTGGCCAAAGGTATTTTATGATATCCTTGATATGCATCCATTAGGGACACCACTTCATAACCCACAGTAGAATCCACCAATTGATCAATACGAGGCAAGGGGTAGCAGTCTTTAGGGCATGATTTATTTAAATCACGAAAATCGATACACATCCTCCATTGCCCCGAAGGTTTGGGGACCAGGACTACATTGGAAACCCATTCAGGAAACTGGATCTCCTTTACATGACCCGCTTTTAGCAGTTTGTCTACTTCTTCGGCTATGACCTTGTCCTTTTCCGGTCCAAAATGTCGCCTCTTCTGTTGGACGGGTCGGGCTCCTTTAGCGATATTGAGATGGTGTTCAGCCACTCGAGGATTGATCCCCGAGAGATCATGCACATCTTTTGCAAAGATGTCTTCATTCTCCTTCAGGCAAACCACCATCTCTTCTTTGGTTTCCAACTGTTGTGTTATCCGTGTGGCCTTTCCTGGAGCGATTTCCACTAGTTCTCCTTCCTCTATTTTGCCAACCTTGGGAGGGGATTCCTCCAGGACACAGACATCAGTGATGATGACAGTTTTGCCTTCGAGGTCATCGGTTCGGGCTTTCTTCTGATCGTCCCGAACCATTTGCACGTAGCAGCTCCTGGAGGCCTTCTGTTCTCCACTGACTTCTCCCACCAATTGACCCACTGGAAATTTCAGCTTCTGGTGGTACGGGGAAGTCACGGCCTGAAAAAGGGTGAGGAAAGGGCGCCCAAGAATAGCGTTATAAGTGGACGGAACGTCCACAATAAGGAAAGGGATTATACTGGTTTTTTGGCTGGGCTTTACGCCCAGAGTTAGAGGCAATGAAATCTGCCCCGTAGGGTGTACTACATGCTCTGCGAATCCAAAGAGAGGAGTGGCCACATCTTCTAGCTGGGCATTCCCCAGCTGCATCTGTCCGAAGGCTTCCTGAAAGAGGATGTTGATGGAACTTCCCAAATCGACCAACACCCGGCCCACTTCATAATTGGCCAAGGATATATGAATAACCAAGGCATCTATATGGGGCAGTAGGACACCCTGTAAATCTTCTGGCCCGAATGAAACGGGCGGTGCAACTTGAATAGTCTGGTCGGTGACGATGGCCAAACTCTCCATGAGACGGGCATACGACTTCCGCACTCGGTTGGAGTCCCCATCAATAGGTCCTCTAGCTATAACATGAATAACTCCTCATGTGGGAGCGTTATATAGACTGGATGAAGGGCCCTCACCTGATGGGCCTCCTTGGGAGACAACCTCTTGGGACGGCGTTTGAGGGAAAGTGACTTGAGGTTGTTGATTGTAGGGCCCTGGACGAGTTACATTAGGTTGGGGGCCTCGCCGTGCCGGTCCTCCTGCCTGTAACCTTACTTGCGGATATACAGTATGGAGGTGATCCAATTCCTCTTGCAACTTGAAACATCGGCCACTAGTGTGGCCATATTCCGTATGATATTGGCAGAAGAATGGGGCAGGGGGTTACGTGGGATCCCCCTGTATCCTAAAGGTCGCTGCGTTGGTAATTCCATTTCCCGTTCTTTCCAAGTCCTCACAGGAGGAAGTGCTTCAGCGGCCATGATTTGTAATGGTGGGATGGGGCGAACACCTTGTAGCATAGGACGAGGCCTCGGAACCTCCTGTCGAAAAGGTCTTGTATACTCCCGCCGCGGGGGTGCTTGAGGAACAACGGGACGAGCTCTTTCAATTGGGACTGCTGTGGTTGTCCGTTCACCTCTCCGTACCTTTAATCCTTCTTCTTCACGGATAAATCGCCTCGCACGAACTATCCGCAGGTTGTCTTAACAAGGAACTGAGAAAGGGGCCCTCTTTCAACCCGTGCAGAATAGCGCCTCTGAAAGATTCGGATCGGGCTGAGGGGATTCCCCTAGCTGTAGAAGTGAATCGATGAAGATACCCCCTAAGGGGTTCTGAAGGTCCCTGGGTGATATGCATTAACATAGAGGCGTCATGTTTATACATCTTGCAGCTGACAAATTCCCGACTGAACATTCTCGGGAAATCAATGAAACAAGTGATGGATCCTGGGGACAGAGTATTGAACCACTTTTGAGCCGAGCCAGTTAGGGTGGTTCGGAAGACTCGGCACTTGAGAGCGTCAGTATAACAGTGGAGCGAGGCCGCTCCGTCAAATTGAGATATGTGCTCTTCGGGGTCCGTCAAACCATCATACTTATTGATCTGAGGATTCCAGAAGTAAGATGGAGGGAGCTCAGAGAGAATGTCCATTGTAAAGGGACCGCTCAGATATTTCCAAGGTCCGTTGATTGACTTTCGCCTATTCTTCCCTCGGCGCTTGGGTGAAGGGCATAGTGTTCGAGGCGTTCTTCCCCAAGTCCGCCTCCGTGCAATATTTCCCATTAACGTATGCGAGATGGAGGAGGCATTTCTGGGGGTGGGCCTCTGGAAGAAGGTTCACCGGAATGCGAATGCAGATATCCGGTCCTTCTCCTTTCCCTAGCGAGGGCTTCTGTAATAGCGTCATCCATCAAGGCCTTCAGCTGCGATGGTAGAAGGGTGATGGGGCGCTCCTCCGCTGCAGAGGTAGCAGGTTGTTGTACTTCTTCAGGTTGCATCTCAACATCCAGCTCAAAGTTCCCACAGACGGTGCCAACTGATGCAGAACGGGTGAAAATCTGTTCACTCCTTTCCAATGCAGTGAAGCACAGAGGGAGATCTCAGAGGGTTCTCACGGGCCGCAATCAGTAAAGAAGAAGAAGATGAAGTAGATGAAACGCAAGAAAGCAAACACAAGATGTAACGTGGTTCGGAATAAGGATTTCTACTCCACGGAGGTGAGCTTTTCTCACCGAATGCAGTGCCTAAGCACTTTCACTATGAAGGTCCTCCTTTACGGAAAGTAAGTTTTCGAAGGTGGAGGAGAAAAACCTCTTACAGTAATATCACAAGACGAGAAAAATACAAGAGATGTAACAACGACAGATCTCCGTCCTTCTTCTCCGGCAAGGCGGTTGTCGCTCCCCTTCTCCTCCTGTGTCTCCTTCTCTCTTGTTGGGTTGGAATAATTGCGGATCCCCTTTTCCTCCTTGCTTCCTCCCTTTTATCTTCCCCCTTCCGTCATTGTAACGTCGTGGGTTATCTCCATCGTCCACGTGGCCACCACCTCCACCTGGGGAATAATTCTGTTATAGATATAAGGAGTGAAGACTCCTTGGAATATTGTGTGGGGCCTCCCCAGCCGTTGCCTAATACCTTTTCCTCTACTTTTCGAGAAACTAGGTTAGACTATCTCCCTCAACCCTCCGCTTTGAGTGAAGCTAGCTTAGGTCTATAGCCCACGGGTGCCCTAGCCCTAGGGTTCCTCATCAACCCGAACCAATTCCTCTTTCTCCCGTGCCAGACTTCCTTCATATAACCGTATCGATCAGGTTAAGTCGACCCTCTATCCATCCCATCAGCTTCTGGAATTATCTAGCTGAACCAATTCTTGCTCCACTCTTTAGCGAAGTGTCTTCCGTCTCTTCTTTGTTGTATCAATTACTTCTGCTAACTCTCCCGTGCCGATTGCTTTCGATATTCTCCCGTACCAATGCCCTCTGATATTCGCGCTCGAACCAATTCTTCCTTTTCTCCCTTCACTGAGCCGAATATTTTGGATCGGATCATGGGTTCCCGCTAACCCTTCTATCGGGGATTATGTAGAAAATGTGTCAGCAGTATCAGTATTCAACACTCAGAGAGCTCAGTTGACTTACAACAGTCGACTGGGATTATAACCAGTCAACTAGCATGTAGTCAACTGGAGGCTCCACTGCTATTGTGTGTCACTGGCAGTCGACTGCCATAGATGACAGTCGATTGGAATTTATAGATACGAGCATAGAAAGGTCTATAGTCAATTGCTATGTAAGGGCAGACGACTGACGGCTATGGGCAGTCGACTAATGGGTCAGAGAAGTCGATCGGTGTGTCCTAATCTGACATGGATTAGTTCGTTGTAAGATAACGAATACACAGGCAGTCAACTGGGGGTAAGTCCAGTCGATTACTAGGCGAAAATCCAGCCTAGGCTGAGACATAAATAGAGCTCGACGGGAAGGATTCAAATAAGGGTTTCTTGAGCGATTTTGAGGCGAAGTGCTAGTGCATTTCAATATCTTCAAAGGCATTTCCAAGAAACTAACAAGTAAGCAAAAGCGATTTTCTTTGTAAAATTTCTTTACTTGTATTTCATTGTATTTGTTTCTTATTATTGTAAGAATCTTCTAAGAGGGTTCTTCACCTCCAAATTGTTCCGAGAATGAGAAGATAATGGTGGTGTGCATCACTAGAGCTCACCTCGTTGAGTAGGAATCCTAATTCCGAACCATATTAAATCATATTATCATGCTTGTGTTGTCTGTGTGTTTATCTCTACTTTGTATTTGTATATCCATTGCGTACTAATATTTAGTAGAGATAATTACAAACACAAATCATCGAACGAATGAAATCGTTAATTAAAAACTATTAGGATAATTTTAATTAAAACTGCTATAATTAAAATAATTTTGATTAAAATTACTATACTATACAGTTGACCAAAATTCCTTAGAGAAATTCTAATCAAATTTCTTCTATAATAGAGCTTCATATCAAAGTCGGAGTAACTTTGTTCGTACTTGTTATACAAATCTTAGAATAAGAATACTAAAAAATAATAAAGTGCTTTTTTATTAAAAAAAAAAAAAAGAGATATCCTTCAGATTTTTACTCAACGGGTAAAGTCAAAGAATTCTAATTGATATAGAGAATATTTAAGAAAGAAAAAATTCTAAGGGCATAATTTAAGAATTTGTTTAATTTTAAAACTTATTTTAAATTTTTTTTCTTTATGAGAATAATTTTTTAATTAAAACATGGGGTATTGAAAATTGAAGTGAGGAGGAAATTTTTCAAAAAAAAACATTATAACAATAATCAAATTGTTATGAAATATGAATAAATAAAAGATCTTTTTGAGAGAATGAAAGAGAAATAATTTTATTCCTTTCGTTTTTCCCAATCTATATGTATATAAAAATTTACAAAGATACACATATATATATATTTAAGAAACATTATTTCTATTCACTATGGTAACCTTAAAGGTTACTCATAGACATCCAATAAACGTATATTATTTATAATACTCCCCCTTGGATATCTATTGTATAAAGAATATACCTCGTTAAAATCTTACTAAAGAAAAACCCAGTGGGATAAAAATCCTAGTGAAGGAAAAAAAATACATTCTTCTTTATACATGTATTTTAATACAATACTTCCATAGTTAAGGATATTACTTAATATCTCTATAACGTCGCATTCCAATCTTATGGATCAACTTCTCAAATACCATTGTGAGTAATGTTTTTGTGAATAAATCTACAGGATTCTCACTTGATTGAATTTTGTGTACATCAATGTCTCCACTCTGTATTAAATCATGGGTGAAAAATAATTTAGTCCCCACGGGGATGGCATGGTGGCTAAGGCATGGTGGTGCTTGCAGAAGTGGTGCATTTGGCACGAGTGGGTATGCCATCATCGTAGTTTCATTTATTTGGGTATCTATTGGTCTTACCTTTCTGATCCATTCTGTTTCCGAAGATCTGGGTGGTGACAGGCAGCAGTGATCGGGAGCAGGTTGTAAGAGCTTGTGCAGTGAGCAGATTGGATTGGGGGAAGGGTGGATTACATCGCGATCGTTGTTGAGAAATCTGTTGTTGTTGTGTGTGAGATAAATTTGTTAGTGCCTATAAGATCTACATATCTCCATAATGGTATGATATTGTCCACTTTGGGCCTAAGCCCTCATGATTTTATTTTTGGGTTCTACCCAAAAGGCCTCGTGCCAATGGAGATATCTTTTCATCTTATAAGCACATGATCTTTTCCATGTCTTACTAATATGGGACTTTGATTGTATTCCTAATACTCCAATAATCCCCCCCTCAAACGAAGGACCACATTGACCCCCCCCCCCCCCTCAAGCCTATCCATCCTTGAAGGACATCCTCTGCTTGATGTCTGATCCTCAACCCACTAGGACTTTCTGCTAATTGTCTAGTCCTTTTGACCCAGCTGGACTTCCTGCCAGTTGTCCAGCCCTTCTGGCCCAACTGGACTTCCTGCCAGTTGTTTGGTCCTCTCGACCCAACTGGACTTCCTGCCTGGTGTCTCGTTCTCTTGATTCGGACATGGGAGCTCAACTTCCTTCGTTCGAGGTTCATGGCTTGACATGGACCATGGCTCTAATACCAATTGTTAGTTCCTATAAGATCTACATAACTCCACAATGGTATGATATTGTCCACTTTGGGCCTAAGCTCTCATGGTTTTGTTTTTGGGCTTTACCCAAAAGGTCTCATGCCAATGGAGATATATTTTCATCTTATAAACACATGATCTTTTCCATATCTTACCAATGTGGGACTTTGATTGTATTCCCAATACTCCAACAAAATTCCTTTTTAAGGTCTTCTAATTGTGATGATTAAGCGTGAATCGTCTCGATTCACAGTCGTGATTGAGCTTATCTGTTTTGCAGTGGGTATCGCTGATTGTTTTCCCGTATTTGGTGTGGATCTAAGCTGTTGAGACCGAGTGATTGAAGGGTGAGTTTAGTTATCTTTATGCTACTTTTTGGGTAATTGAATCTAGGAGATAAGGTGATGTATGGTGTGGTTGGAGATCGCTCTGTTTGGGGATGCTCGGGTGTGGAGCGGAGAACGGTGAGTTGAATGTTGGTTCGATTAAAGCAATAGTTGTTTGCGAGTATGAGTTGTGGTATGAATGTAAATCTGGAATGTGAACTGGGTAAAGATTGCGAATGGGTTTTGATATATAGTTGGGGTTGCGAAGAGTGGGAGATGGGGGTTTCTAATTAGTATTCGATTAAAGGATGTGAATATAAGATGAGGTAGTAGTAAATTTGTATATTTGTCGTGTGCTTGAATTTAACCATAGTTTATGATATGTGCGGGATTGGGATACGAGGTAGGTCTACGGTCGTGAAGATTATTGTCACGAGCTTCATATCAGGTGGGTAATCTCTACCTTGGTCAAGTAGTTTGTTGATTCCAGTGCATGAATGTTATGATGATGATGACACCATTACCTTAACTCCACTCTTATTTTATAATATGCTTGTTACTTAACCTTTGTACTTTGAGATACATTGTTGTTATCTTACAGTTCATTCATCTATGTTATGAATTACAGACTTTATTGTAAGTTGACCTATAGGTGTTCAACTAAGTGCATGTAGCTAAGGCATAGTTGTGAACTCAGATTGGGTCATCATGTTGCATCACTGGGGTTAGGTGATGGTTTTGATTGTGGAGTCAATTATTGTATCGTACTCACTTACATTGTGCATCTATGGTGGATCATGTCATCTGGGCCTAGATAAGTGGGTTGTTTTCGGTAGGTTGTTACGGACTGGAGGACCTTACATGGTTGAGTATTGGATGGCTATGACTTTGTGGGATAGAGAGTGTGTTGTGGAGTTATGTGTGTGGAGTTGTGCATCATTACATTTCCATGCATATTGTTGATTTGGTCTCCCTTGTGGTTGAGAGGGTCGTCAGTCATCCTGCCTCCACAGTTACTCGTGGTAGTAGTAGCTGGTGTGAAGGTAGATCATCTATTGTACCACACTCGGCCACTATTAATGGCGGTAGTTAGAGTTGTGTGCAGTTTGTCCTGTGTGTGTGGCACTCGACTACTCATGGGTAGTGACAGTCGGAGTGGCCAGCAGCAGGGTCCCCCATTGTGTAGCTTATAGTTATTTAGTTTATCGCTACTTATTCATACTGCCCACTCAGCCACTCAAAAGTAGTGGTAGTTGTTGAGTTGGGACAATTGTCATGTCGTGCCACCTAGACCACACTGGGGTCGTGGTAGCGAGTGGAGTGTGTTGGAATGACCATGCATTTGCATTGACATGTGTAATAGTGTATATGTGTGTGTGTGTGTGTGTGTGTGTGTGTGTGATCAGCATATTCTATATGGTTGTGTGTGGGATACCAGTGTACGAATTGATCAGACTATTGTATACCTTTGACTAGTATCATGATGGGGTATGGGATAAACCAGGTTCGTTGTTGTATTTGTTATAGAATGTTCGTAAGGCGATTTGTTGATTACAGAGGTAGTGATGTTCTTCCATATTGTATGAGTTATATTGTGGTATATGGGCTCAGGTAGCGTTGCAAATCTTCAGGTATGTCAGTACCTTATGTTGTTCAGTTGATCTTTTGGTATATGCATTGGTTATATTATATTGATGGTTATCTGTTATACCTTTAGACTGTATATCGTTGAGCCTCACGTGATATATGATATGGATGCACTATCTTTTATATTACTGCTGAGTTTTATACTCACCACCACATACCCTGGGTTTTCTTGTCGCCCAAGTAACAGGTAGCAGACTTCGTGATGGGTTTGGACCATCGCTAGTTGATTCCGTCTCATCTCACTTCCGAGGGTCCTGAAATTTTTTTTTTTCGTATGTTTTATGTTACGAACTCGGATTCATATGGTGGTTTGTATTGTTGGCTATTTGTTGGAGTTTACATATACCCTTTCAGTTTCATTATGGTATTTCTTTACTTTGTGGTCAGTCATACTGATATGCAGTTGTTGAGTTTATGACTCTGTTATGATAGTCTTCCGCTGTTGGTTTTCCATATACTTTATATTTGATGTGTTGGTTGCGACTCAATGGTTGTGTATCGATTGTATTCTATATTATCACAAGGGGGCTCCGTCCATTGGCCGGACAGGGTATACCTCCAAGGCGTGACAATTTTATTAGTATTAGAGCTAGGTTTGTGATGTCGTACAATAATATTTTCGTTGAGTTTTGGATATCGAAAGTCATTTTGTTTTGGTTTTGGTTTTGTGAGATGGGATCGACAACAACATGAGCTCTGAGTAGCACAAAGTAAGAATTCTTGATACCTTATATTTTGGTTAGATACTTATCTAAAATTGTTCAGCAGGTGTTGACAGACGGAGTTATGGCACCTGTACAGACTCGTAGTAAGGGTCATCCACTAAGGCGACCTGCCAGAGTGGTGGGACAAGAGACTACTATGACTGAGCCCGTTACTCAAAAACAACCTCGTCATCTCCATATCGGAGGTTCAGAATCTCAAAATCCAGATATACCACCGATTCTGCCGGTACCTGCAAACTCCAGTTGGCTCAATGATAAATCACGGATACTTGTATTAGCACGTTCAACCAAGGTTCGACTTACTTTGTTCCGAGGGGAGTCTGATCCATGGATCGCTCGTGCTTGGCTGAATAATTTGGAAGACACTTTCGAGTACGTGAGTTGTGCAGACGAGGAGAAAGTGGGCTTAGCTACATACCACCTTCGAGATTAGGTAGTTACCTGGTGGAAGATGCAGAAAACCATAATTGGGGAGCGTGAGATTTCATGGTTAGTATTTCGAGATGCTTTTTAGAGGCAATATTTCCCTTATGCATTTTCTATGGCTCGTCTCCAGGAGTTCTTAAGCCTTAAGCAAGGTGATCGATCTGTTATGGAGTATAACACGGAGTTTACCAGACTTGCGGAGTTCTGCCCTCATCTGGTAACGTAGGATGGAGATCGGATGTTTCAATTTACTTAGGGTCTAACTGCATATATTCGGGCCAGAATGTCAAGGTATTCTATTAACTCTTATAGAGAGGGATTGGATCGAGCTATTTTTATTGAGATGACTTCCTAGCAGATTTCAAGGGAGAAGGATGTTGAGAAGCAGATGTCACAGGGTAAACAGTCGAAATAGAATTCAATAAATGAGACCCACAAGAAGCAAGATCAAAAAGGAGATACTCGAGGTGTTGTAGAGGGGTCATCTAGATCACAAAAAGGGAAGCGTCCAACTTCTGAATATTCTGAAGATTCTCAGAAGAGTCGTAAGGGTTAGAACAGGACCGGGTGTTATAGATGTAGATCTGAAAGCCATAAAATTCCAGAGTGTCCCCTGGGCGATACATTTTGCTATTATTACGGCATGCAGGGCATACCGGATCGAAGTATGCTGAGGAAGCCGATTGGGTTTTGGATAACTCCAACAAGAGAGAAAGAAGTCTAGCACCCGGTCGAGTAGAAGGGCGGCACGAGGACTCGGCGTATGGTCGAGTAGCCATTACCTCCGGAACTGGTGTATCACATACGAAGTGCCTCTTGATGATGGCCAGCAACTATTCGGTATCCTGCAGCTCCAGTGGTGTACTATCCAGGAGTACCTACACAATAGTTTTTACCAACTAGCTCTTAGGGGTATATTATGTCTGCACAATCGACTCAGTTTTTGGTACCACAGAGCCAGATTCCACCTGAGTAGAGACACTCTATTACTTCATCAAGGGCGCAACCGTCTAACATGGAGGCCAAATGTGCATATGCTATAACCAGAGAGGAGGAATAGCGGGCCAAGGGATCAGTTATTTGGGGTATATTTATAGTTTATTCCATATATGTTGATACTTTGATTGATACTGAAAGTTCACATTCATTTGTATCTAGAATATTTCTGGGTATGATTGGAAGAATTCCAATGGTTCGTTCTTGTGGGTTAGTGGTATCTTTGCCATTAGGAGAGGTGCTGACTAACCATCAAGAAATCAAGGGTTGCCCATTGGATTTCGATGGGCATATCCTTACGGTGGATCTTCAGGTGTTGGAGATGGTAGAATTTGACATCATTCTCGGTATGGATTAGTTAGCTACTTATTATGATACCATGGATTGTAGAGCAAGAGTGGTGACTTTTCGACCACCAGATCAGCCTGCATGGGAATTCATTGGTACTAGAGATGATGGAGTGTCAATTATATCAGCATTACAAGCACAAAGATTGTTATCCCAAGGCTGCCAGGGCTACTTATTATCCTTGGTCAAAGTTGGGAGAGAAGGACTACCACACCTCTCTGGTGTGTGGGTAGTCCGAGAGTACCCAGATGTGTTTCCAGATGAACTTCCAGGCTTGCCACCTCTTAGGCAAGTGAAATTTGCGATAGAGGTGATTCCAGGAACCACGCCGGTATCAAAAACTCCCTATCAGATGGCACCAAAAGAGTTAAATGAACTTAAAGTACAATTGCAGGAGTTATTGGATAAGGGATTTATTCGTCCTAGTTCTTCGCCATGGAGAGCTCTAGTACTTTTTGTTAAAAAGAAAGATGGATCGTTGTGGTTATGCATTGATTACTGACAATTGAATGCAATAACTGTTAAGAACAAATATCCACTATCGAGGATAGATGATTTGTTTGATCAACTCAAGGATACATGTGTGTACTCTAAGATTGATTTATGCTCAGGCTATCATCAGCTAAGAGTAAGAGATGAGGATGTTCAAAAAACAACATTCTACACTCGTTATGGACATTACGAGTTTTCTGGTGATGTCATTTGGTCTCACTAATGCTCCAGCCGCATTTATGGACTTGATGAACTGGGTATTCCTGAGGTTTCTAGATCAGTTTGTGATAGTATTCATAGATGATATTTTGATATATTCTCGATCTGAGGAGGAGCATGAACATCATCTTCGGGTAGTGTTGGAGACATTGTGACAGGAGCAGTTGTATGTCAAGTTCAATAAATGTACTTTTTGGCTATCCTCAGTGGGTTTTCTTGGACACGTGGTATCTAACAAAGGTATTTCTATAGATCCTCAGAAAATCAAGGCCATTACTAGTTGGGAACAGCCAAAATCAGTTCAGGAAGTCCATAGTTTCCTTGGTTTGGCCGGGTATTATTGTAGATTTGTGGAGGGATTTTCTAGTATTGCCACACCACTTACTCGCTTGACGAGGAAGGAGATCAAGTTCACCTAGTCAGAGGCTTGTGAAATTAGCTTTTAAGATCTTAAGCAGCAACTAATTTCTGCACCAGTGTTAGTGATTCCTTCTAGTGTTGATGGAATGGTACTATATACTGATGCTTCTTTCCAAAGGTTGGGAGCAGTTCTGATGCAATTCAACTGTGTGGTATCTTATGTCTCCTTTTAACTAAAGGACCACGAAAGAAATTACCCTGTGCACGATTTGGAGTTGGCAGCCATTATTTTTGCCTTAAAGATATAGAGATACTATCTATATGGAATTGCTTTTGAGATCTACACAGACCATAAGAGTTTGAAATATCTTTTTACTCAGAAAGAATTGAATTTGAGACAGAGGTGGTGGATGGAATATCTAAAGGAGGAGTGATCAAAGAGTCCACTATTGTTAAGAAGATCAAAGAGGCACAAGTTAGTGATCAACATCTTCAGTTCTTGTGCAACACAATAGATTTAGGACGTCAGACAGATTTCTCATGTGACAAGAAAGGAGTACTTCATTTTCGTGGAAGATTATGTGTTTCGGACATGCATCTAGTTAAGGAGGAGTTATTACGAGAAGCACATCATTCGAGATTTGCTATACATCCTGGTGGTACCCGGATGTACCAAGATTTAAAGCGTTCATACTGGTGGGATGGTATGAAGAGAGATATTGTAGACTCCATTGCTCGATGTTTAGTATGCCAGCAGGTGAAAGTAGAACATCAGAAATCAACCGGGTTGCTTTAGGAGATTCCGATACTAGAAGTGGGAGCACATCACCATGGATTTTATTACGGGATTACCCAGAATCAGTAAAGGACATGATGCGATTTGGGTGATTGTGGATAGGTTAACCAAATCTGCTCATTTCCTTCTGATTCATGGGGCGGACTCATTAGATCGCCTGACAGAGTTATACTATCGAGAGATTATCAGGCTGCATGGAGTGCCTTTGAGTATCATATCCGATAGAGGTCCGCGATTTACCTCACAATTCTGGCAAAGTCTTCAACAGGCCATGGGCACAGAGCTCCATCTTAGTACAACATTTCATCCATAGACGGATGGACAGTCGAAGCGTACCATTTAGACCTTGGAGGATTTATTGAGATCTTGTGTTATGGATTTTAGAGGCAGTTGGGAGGATCATGTTTATTTAGTGGAATTTGCCTATAACAACAGTTATCACTCTTCTATTCAGATGGCTCCTTTCAAGGCTTTATACGGCAGACCCTGCAAATCTCCTGTGTTATGGGAGGAGGTTGGGGAATGACAGTTTCTAGGGCCACAGAGTATTCAACATGACACAGAATTAGTGTGTGTCATCAAACGGTGGATATCAGAGGCATAGGATCGACAAAAGAGTTATGCGGACTAGACGCAAAGGCCTTTGGAGTTCTTGGTAAAGGATCATGTATTTCTGCATGTTTCACCTACAAAGGGAGTCAAAAGATTTGGGCTAAAGGGAAAATTAGCTTCACACTACATTGGTCCATTTGAGATATTGGAGCGGATTGGGGGTGTGGCTTATCGGTTGGCTTTACCTCCGACTCTTGCAGGTGTACATAAAGTATTCCATGTTTCCATGTTAAGGAAATATGTGTCACATGTCGATCATGTTCTGAAAGAGGTACCGATTCCACTCCAGCCTAATGTGACTTACGAGGAGATTTCAGTGTGAATTCTTGGTCACAAGGAACGACAGTTACTAAACAAAATCATCTAACTTGTAAAAGTTGGATGGCAGCATCATACTGATGAGGAGGCTACATGGGAGTTGGAGGATACTATCCAAGCTCGATATACTCATCTGTTCACTTGAGGTATGTAGTAGTTCAAGAAATTTCTTGAATTCATTATCGCATTTAAGTACGAAATTTGGGGACTAAATTTTTATTAAGTAGGGGAGAATATAAAATACCATGAATAAATTTGTTATAGATTAATATCTCTATTATTTTTTAATTAGAGAACTTATTATTGGGTTAATTAAATTAATGAGGGATGGTTAGGGATTAATTAAACCTAAACCTAACCCAGGTTTAAAGCTTATAAAGTGGACCCGACCCGTTTCTTTTTCTTAAAGCCTATCTGTTTCTACCATTTCTTCATTTCAACTTCGTTGTTTTCTTTCCCGAGCATTTCCCAGCTGCGTTTTCTTTATCCTTCTTCGATTTCTGCCCGTCCCAGTTCTCGTCGACTTCTCTACATGAGTGGGTCGGCGACGTTGCCGCCACAGTTGAGCGCTCCTCCATAGGTTAGTTCGACTATGTTCTCCATGGTTTTCATCGATCTCTTTGTCCAAGCAGATCAGTGTTGTTGTTGACACGATTGAGTGGTGTTGCTATAGGTTATCTCATCGCTGATTTTGAGCTTTGCTTTAATTTTTTTGGTCATCACACCAGCCATGAAGGATCTCTAGATTTTTGGGAAGAGTGTCAACGAGTTTCCCTCTTCTCAGTCGGATGGGTCGGCAGCTGCGTTTGGCACAGGTGGGTATGCCATCGTCATAGTTTCATTTCTTTGGGTATTTATTGGTCTTACCTTTTCGATCCATTCTATTTCCGAAGATCTGGGTGGTGACGGGCAACAGTGATTGGGAGCAGGTTGTAAGAGCTTGTGCAGTGAGCAGATTGGATTGGGGGAATGGTGGATTACATCGCGATCATTGTTGAGAAATCTGTTGTTACTATCTGTGATATAAATTCCTTGGTAAGGTCTTCTAATTGTGATGATTAAGAGTGAATCATTTCGGTTCACAGTCGTGATTGAGCTTATTTGTTTTGCAGTGGGTATCACTGATTGTTTTTCCCTGTTTGGCGTGGATCTAAGCAGTTGAGACCGAGTGATTGAAGGGTGAGTTCAGTTATCTTTATGCTACTTGTTGGGTAATTGAATCTAGGAGATAAGGTAATGTATGGTGTGATGGGAGATCTGTTTGTGTTGCTATGTTTGGGGGTGCTCGGGTGTGGAGCTGAGAACGGTGAGTTGAATGTTGGTTCGATTGAAGCAACAACTGTTTGCAGGTATAAGCTATGGTATGAATGTAAATCTGGAATGTGAACTGGGCAAGGATTGCGAATGGGTTTTGATATGTTGTATAGTTGGGGTTGCGAAGAGTGGGAGATGGGGGTTTCTAATTCGTATTCGATTAAAGGATGTGAATATAGGAACGAGGAGTAGTAAATTTGTATATTTATCGTGTGCTTGAACTTAATCGTAGTTTATGATATGTGTAGGATTGGGATACGAGGCAAGTCCACGATCGTGAAGATTATTGTCACGAGCTTCATATCAGGTGGGTAATCTCTACCTTGGTCAAGTAGTTTGTTGATTCCAGTGCATGAATGTTATGATGATGATGACACCATTACCTTAACTTCACTCTTATTTTATAATGTGCTTGTTACTTAACCTTTGTACTTTGAGATACGTTGTTGTTATCTTACAGTTCGTTCATCTCTGTTATGGATTACAAACTTTATTGTAAGTTGACATATAGGTGTTCAACTAAGTGCATGTAGCTAGGGCACAGCTGTGAACTCAGATTGGGTCATCGTGTTGCATCGCTGGGGTTAGGTGATGGTTTTGATTGTGGAGTCAATTATTGTATCGTACTCACTTACATTGTGCATCTATGGTGGATCATGTCATCTGGCCTAGATAAGTGGGTTATTTTCAGTAGGTTGTTACAGACTGGAGGACCTTACATGGTTGAGTATTGGATGGTTATGACTCTCTGTGTGATAGAGAGTGTGTTGCGGAGTTATGTGTGTGGAGTTGTGCATCATTACATTTCCATGCATGCTGTCGACTTGGTCTACTTTGTGGTTGAGAGGGACGTCAGTCATCCTGCCTCCACGGTTACTCGTTGTAGTAGTAGCTGTTGTGAGGGCAAATCATCTGTTGTGCCGCACTCAACCACTATTGATGGTGGTAGTTGGAGTTGCGTGCAATTTATCCTATATGTGTGGCACTCGACCACTCATGGGTAGTGACAGTCGGAGTAGCCAGCAGCAAGGACCCCCGTTGTGTAGCTTATAGCTATTTAGTTTATCGCTACTTATTCATACTGCCCACTCAGCCACTCGAGAGTAGTGGTAGTTGTTGAGTTGGGACAGTTGTCATGTCATGCCACCTAGGCCACACTAGGCTCGTGGTAGCGAGTGAGGTGTGCAGGCATGACCATGCATTTGAATTGACATGTGTAATGGCGTTTGCATATATATACTTGTGTTTGAGTGTGATCAGTATATATATAGATACAGTATATATATACTTGTGTTGTTGCATTTGTTTGAGCTATGTTTGTTTCATATGGTTGTACAACATCTTGCATGCTACTTTCATATTCTATATGGTTGTGTGTGGGATACCAGTGTACAAGTTGATCGGACTATTGTATACCTTTAACCAGTATCATGATGGGGTGTGGGATGGACCAGGTTCGTTGTTGTATTTGTTATAGAATTTTCGTAAGGCGGTTTGTTGATTACAGAGGTAGTGATGTTCTTCCATATTGTATGAGTTATATTGTGGTATATGGGCTCAGGTAGCATTGCAAATCTTCAGGTATGTCAGTACCTTATGTTGTTCAGTTGATCTTTTGGTATACGTTTGGTTATATTATACTGGTGGTTATCTGTTGTACCTTTAGATTGTATATCGTTGACCCTCATGTGATATATGATATGCATGCACTATCTTTTATATTAACGCTAAGTTTTATACTCATCACCACCGACCCTGAGTTTTCTTGTCGTCTAGGTAACAGGTAGCAGACTTCATGATGGGCTTGGAGCATCGTCAATTGATTCCGTCTCATCTCACTTCTGAGGGTCTTGATATTTATTTTTTTTTATTTTCGTATGTTTCATGTTATGAACTCGGATTCATATGGTGGTTTGTATTGTTGGCTATTTGTTGGAGTTTGCATATACCCTTTCAGTTTCATTATGATATTTCTTTACTTTGTAGTCAGTCATACCAGTATGCAGTTGTTGAGTTTATGACTCTATTATGATAGTCTTCCGCTGTTGGTTTTCCATATGCTTCATATTTGATGTGTTGGTTGGACTCAATGGTTGTGTATCAATTGTACTCTGTATTGTCACAAGGGGCTCCATCCGTTGGTCGGACAGCGTATACCTCCGGGGCGTGACAAAATAGGTCAAAAACATTGAAAGTTTCAATGATTTTGAATTTTATATCAATTTCACAATTTAATGGGTATTTTCATCTAAAAATATTTTTCACCCATTATATTTCATGTAAGTAATGCTAAAGTTTCACCCGGAGCAGTTGAAGCTCAGTCGACTACTTGACCAATCAACTAGTCATAATCCCAGTCGACTGATGCAAGTTGACTAGGCTGCCAAGTGTCAAACACTTGGCCAATCGACTGGTCCATAACCCAGTCGACTGATAAATCTCAAACATGAGGTTTAACCCAAGTATGATCTCCTCATACTTGATAGACCACCCTTAGCCTAGACCTAATCCTTCTAGCCACCTCCATCAGCCTCACACCTATCGGATCCCTCCAAGTCATCCATGATTTGTTCATCCTGTAGGGATTTTTTTTATGCAAAATAGCATATGCGCAACGGAAAAATAGGATCCCTTCCAAGTAATCCTTGCGAAAGAAAACCTCGTACAAAAATAAATTTCTCTAAAAGAAAAACCTATCTTATAGGAGAATATTACCTTTGTTGCGTGCCCTTTTTAATCCCGCTTCTCCTTGGGTTTGTTGGATCTTTTAGCACGTTCAAATGTCCGTGCCTCTATATGTATCCACACGAGCAAGCTCTTGTCTCACAAAATAAACTAGAAGAGCTCTCCTTTACTTCTTGCTAGAGAAGTCCCTAAAGGAGAGGAAGGTAAGGAAAAAAGAGAAAGGAAGAAGAAAACCACTTTTCTTGCTAGCCTACACTCACAAAAGCCACACAACCAAAGCCTCTCACCACCAAGCTCTCTCCAAGCCTCTAGCTTCAACCCCTTGGTCGGCCACCCCATGGAGTGTTTTATAGGATTGAAAAACCTTTCACCTCCTATCACATTCAATGCAATCAATTGCATTGAAACATAATCAACTCCTTGTTTGGCCGGCCACATGTGGAGAAATTCCAAAAGTCAAAACCCTTTGTCTCCTTCCACCTCATCAAGCTTATGTGGCATGCTTAGGTGGCATGCTTATGTGGCATTGATGCATGTTGAATTAATCTTATTAATTCAATAAGCTTATGTTATCATATTGAATTAATCTCATTAAATCAATAAGGTAACATATTGAATTAATCTTATTAAATCAATTAATCTTAGGCTATCATGATAACATATTTATTTAATCTTATTAAATTAATAAGCTTAGCATATTGAATTAATCTCATTAAATCAATAAGCTAAAATTCTCATTAAGCTTAAAGTCCAAAAACCATTTTGTACTTAAGCTTATTCCCAAATTATTCTAGTCAAACTAGAATGCACTAATTCTTCTAATCATCATGCTCTTTGTGTGTGACCCTATAGGCTCTCATAACGTTGGCAGTGAATCTAAACTCTTTTAGATACACAAGCAATGAGCGGCATCTAGCAATACATCATTGTTACCCAAGTTACGAAATAAGTCAAGATCCGACTAACCTTTCCGTGACTACTATAATGTATGACCGTGTCCTTCTATCCTTGATATCAGATTGACCAATGAGGCATAGTCCGTGTCATCCTCGATCAATCTATGTGTTTCTTGATCCCTGAGTAAACTAACTCAAGCAAATGAGCTCAATATTTCATATTGACTCATTCGAGCATGGCCATGCGTTTTAGTAGTTCTACTCAATCAAGGGGCCCACAGATATCACTCCCGTCATATGGGAGGGATAGATCTCATCTACATCACTCACATCCCTCCGCATAATTTATTATATACCCAGTAATCGCCTTTATGGTCAACCCTGTTACGGGTGACGTTTGACGATACCAAAGTACATAACTCCTTATGTAGGGAACCGTAGTGACTTCAGGTTTGAGGACTATTCATACCAATAGTCACAAGAGAAAGTTTATGACACTCATATGACGATCCATGAAACTTTCTCATGGCGGATCAGTTCAGTATATATTCTGTAATATATACCCATGTGTCAACTTGATATCATATATCCATGACTTGTGAGATCAAGTCATCAATTGACCTACATGCTAGTCTTTATGTATTAATATTGCCCTTGCATATTAATACTTGACTAGGAACATTTAGGAAAGCGTTCTCTACAGCCTCTCATAATCAATTCTGTCAATTGATGTGCTGTAGATAAGAACCTACTTTTCTAGGGCATTATTATATTTAATTTAGCTGGCACAAGCAAGACGTAAATATAATAACCAATCCTTTGCCTTTATAGAATATGATACAAAATGTTCCCTATTCAACCATCACATGATTAGTTCTAGGGCTATAACTAACAATCTCCCACTAGCACTAGTACCAATCACTATAATATCTAATACCTAGTGACCTAGTGTGACCATCATGCTTCCTCAGTGCCAAAGCCTTGGTCAATGGATCTGCGATGTTAGCTTCTGTCGGTACTCTGCATATCCTCACATCTCCTCTATCGATGATCTCTCAAATGAGATGGAAGCGCCGCAGTATGTGTTTGGTCCGCTGATGTGATCGAGGTTCCTTAGCCTGTGCAATAGCCCCATTGTTGTCACAATAGAGGTCTATTGGATCTGCAATGCTAGGAACTACCGATGAACTTGCTGAGCCAAACCTCCTTTGCATCGTGACGCAGCGAATATACTCGCTGTTGTAGAATCAAGAATCGTGTCCTCGCTTGAACTCTTCCAGCTCACAGCTCCACCATTCAGGCAAAACACGTACCCCGATTGCGATCTATAGTCATCCTTGTCTGTTTGGAAGCTTGCATCACTGTAACCCTTTACAGTTAGCTCCTCATTGCCTCCAAATATCAAGAAATATTCTTTCGTTCTTCGTAAGTATTTAAGAATATTTTTATCGCTATCCAAATGACTTTCACCGATCCGTGGTATCTACTCGTCATGCTCAAAGCATACGAGGCGTCGGAGCAGTACAAAGCATGGCGTACATGATAGACCCTATAGCAGATGCATAAGGGATCTTATCCATGCGATCTCTCTCCTCCTTAGAAGAGGGACATTAAGTCTTCGAAAGACTCACACCATGTGATAAAGGCAGAAATCCTTTCTTGGAATTCTACATAGCAAAACGATCTAGCACTTTATCAATGTATGTACTCTGACTTAGGCCAAGTAATCTTTTAGATCTATCTCTATAGATCTTGATGCCTAGAATATAGGCAGCTTCACCTAAGTCTTTCATCGAGAAATAATTCCCTAACCACATCTTCACAGACTGGAGTAAGGGAATATCATTTTCGATGAGAAGTATGTCATCCACATACAAGATAAGAAATACAACTGTGCTCCCACTATTTCTCTTGTAGACACAAGGTTTATCTTCATTCTTGATGAAACCAAACTCCTTAATTGCATCATCGAATCGAAGATTCCAGCTTCGAGAGGCTTGCTTTAGTCCATAAATGGACCTTTGCAGTTTGCATACCTTTCCAGGATGCTTTGGATCTTCAAAACCCTCAGGTTGTGTCATGTACACATCCTCGAGTAGCTTTCCATTCAGAAAAGCGGTTTTGACATCCATCTGCCAGATCTCATAATCGTGGTAGGCTGCAATAGCAAGCATGATCCGAATGGATTTAAGCATCGCAACTAGTGAAAAGGTTTCATCATAGTCAATACCATGAATTTGTTTGAATCCTTTAGCCACCAATCTACCTTTATAGGTATGCTTATTACCATCCATGTCAGCCTTTACTTTAAAGACCCACTTACACCCAATGGGTTTTACCCCTTCAGGTGGATCAACTAAAGTCCATACTTGGTTAGTGTACATGGATTCCATTTCGGATCTCATGGCCTCTAGCCATTTCTCAAAATCTGGGCTCATCATAGCTTCTTGATAGGATGTATGCTCGTCAAGATCGACAAGCAATACATCACCGTTGTCAGTCAAGAGAAAAGAATATCTCTCGGGTTGACGACGGACCCTATCAGATCTACGAAGAGGTTGGTTTACTTGAACAGGTGTTTGCTCCACAACTCTTTGGGCAACAATTTCCTCATCCACAACACTTTGTGGTGCCTGTTCATTTTCCATCGAAGCCTTAGTGTTATCTTCATCTTGAATTTCTTCAAGATGAATTTTACTCCCACTAGTTTTTCTAGAAATAAATTCTCTTTCTAGAAAGACAGCATTTCTGGCAACAAACACCTTGCCAAGTGTGGAATTGTAAAAGTAATATCTCTTAGTTTCCTTGGGATATCCTACAAAATAACACTTATCTGATTTGGGTCCTAGTTTATCTGAGACTTGACGTCTAACATAAGTTTCACAACCCCAAATCTTTATAAAAGACATTTTGGGACTCTTCCCAGTCCATAACGTATATGGTGTCTTTTCTATGGCTTTTGATGGGACGTGATTAAGTGTGAAAGCGGCTGTCTCTAGAGCTAAACCCCAAAAGGAAGTAGGTAGATCAGTCTGGCTCATCATTGATCGTACCATATCTAATAGAGTATGATTTCTCCTCTCAGATACACCATTCCATTATGGTGTTCCAGGTGGAGTGAGTTAGGATATTATCCCACACTCAGTCAGGTGATCACGAAACTCTTGACTAAGGTATTCACCACCTCGATCTGATCGAAGTAGCTTAATACGCTTACCAAGTTGGTTTTGTACTTCATTCTTGAATTCTTTGAACTTTTCAAAGGATTCTGACTTATGTCTCATCAAATATAAGTAGTCAAATCTACTCATATCATCAGTGAAAGTAATAAAGTACTTATAGCCTCCTCTGGCTTCGACATTGAAAGGGCCACATATATCAGTATGTATGAGTCCTAACAAGTCCGTCGCTCTCTCGCCATGTCCACTAAATGGAGTTTTAGTCATCTTTCCTAAAAGACAAGATTCGCATACCTCATATGATTCAAAATCAAATGAGTCCAATAATCCATCTTTATGGAGTTGGGATATGCGTTTTTCATTTATGTGACCTAGGCGACAGTGCCAGAGATATGTTTGGTTCAAATTATTCGATTTGAACCGTTTGGTATTTACGTTATAAATTGGGTTTTCTAAATCTAGAACATAGAGATCATTCATAAGTGGTGCATTACAATAGAACATTTCATTCAAATAAATGGAACAACATTTGTCCTTTATTATAAAAGAAAAGTTTTTCTTGTCTAAACAAGATACATAAATTATGTTCTTCGTTAATGCAGGTACATAAAAGCACTTCTCTAGTTCTAAGATAAGCCCAGTGGGCAAAGACAAAGAATATGTCCCTACAGCTACAACAACAACTTTTGCGCCATTGCCCACTCGTAGGTCCACTTCGCCCTTTGCCATTAGTCTACTATTTCTCAGTCCCTGCACATTAGTACAAATGTGAGATGCACATCCGGTATCTAATACTCATGTAGAAGAAATAGATAGATTAACTTCTATAACGTGTATACCTGAGGCAGAAGTCCCACTTCTTTTCTTCTTTACTTCCTCGAGGTAGACTTTGCAGTTCCGCTTCCAGTGTCCAGTCTCACCGCAATGGAAACAGTCCCCTTCCTTAGGTACTTTACCTTTACCCTTTGAAGTGGATGAATTGGCCTTGCCTTTGGCTTGGGTCTTACCCTTGCCTTTGCGCTTACCTTTGCCCTTCTTGACCATTAGTACGTTACTAACTTTCTTCTTGAGATTCGGTTCAGCAGTTCTTAACATACTGAGAATCTCAGGCAAAGGCTTATCAATTTCATTCATGTTATAATTCATGACGAATTGATTATATGCTTCCGACAATGATTGCAGGATAACATCGGTTGTCAATTCTTGGCTCAGTGGAAAACCTAGTCTTTCAAGGTTCTCAACGTACCCTATCATTTTAAGTACGTGAGTTCCTCTGTATTCCTTCTTGCATCTTGCATGCAAAAAGAGCCTTAGACACTTCAAAACGCTCGTGCCTAGCTTGTCCTTGATATAGTTGTTTCAAATGCTCAACCATACCATAGGCTTCCATGTTCTCATGTTGCTTCTGAAGCTCAGAGTTCATGGTGGCAAGCATAAGACATGACACATCTAATGCGTCATCTTGATGCTTCTTATAAGCATCCTTTTCAAGACGAGTGGCGCAGAGCGGGTGTTTGAGTGATAAACGCTCTAGGACATACAGTTTACGTTCTTGCTTGAGGATAATCCTCAAGTTCCTATACCAGTCTAGAAAGTTAGCTCCATTGAGCTTGTCTTTCTCAAGGACAGATCGCAAGTTGAGGGGGTGTGTCGTGTTAGATGACATGGTGATCTACAACATTAAAATGCAAAATTAAGTATCATACCTAAGTCATTTAATTAGGCCTTTAATTAAATGAGGCTCCCATTAAATTCTCATAGCTTTGATATGAGCTAATCATTGATGTAGGCAAACACATTTTGCTTACATCATTAGCTTCTATGATAAAGATCCACATCATACTTCGTCTTGAGTTAGCTTTGGCTAATCGCCCAAGACGTAGTATGATTAGGTAGGCAATCTTTTGCCAATTACATCTGATATAACTCTTTAATAGCTTTGGTTAAGTTTAGATTAGTTTAGTGCTTATTCCTAAACTAGCTTCCAGGCCGTGGCGAGGCGCAGAGGCCTTCTTTGATATCGGAGCAACGACCACTTTCTAAGACAAAGCTGATGTTCGGAAATCACACAAAACTAATTTTTAAAACTTATGTTCAAAGCTAATATATGCCTCTACTTTCTTAATTAATTAAGAAAAACTTAATTAAGTCATAACCAAGTTTGATAGCGGGACATCACGATTGTCCACTCGCACTCTTCCAAGATAAAATGCATTGCTTTGCTTTGGCAAACCCAACAACAAATGATAGAGGAAGTAGTGAGTACCAAACTTTGGTAGGCATATCGTTTTTGACTTATTAAGAAATAAACTTAAACATGCATCACATACATATTAGCATACATCACATATAAGCTAAATTAACATGCATCACATACATATTAAACTAAGCATGTCATGGTTATGACCCTTATTCTACAATCTTCTCAAGCCAATGAAAAGATTGATTGGTCAACCTAGGGATAGCATCTTCTCCCAAGTGCTTCCTTTTGGTTGTCTTGTGTTGTTGACTTCCTCCTTGTAACGTCATCTTCCAATGGTCCCTCCATCTTTATTTTGTATATTACAAAAGGAGAAATACTCGAGTTACATTCGAGTCTAAAACTAATTTTACAACAAGAATTTTAAGAGAAAGGCACGACACGCAGGCCGTATTAAGAATTACAACACACACATTCACAATCTTTTTAGGACTAGGCCATAACCATGCACCATGTCAATTTTAACTTTTAAAAGACATCGGATATTTTATTATGTTTGAAAAATTGCTAATGCAATTATCAACTCATAATAAAATTTATCCTACTTCTATATCACATATAAAATAGAGAAAACCTATTTTTATACGATCTTTCGCAAGTGGCTCTGATACCACTATAGGGAATTTTTTTATGCAAAATAGCATATGTGCAACGGAAAAATAGGATCCCTTCCAAGTGATCCTTGCGAAAAAAAACCTTGTACAAAAATAAATTTCTCTAAAAGAAAAATCTATCTTATAGGAGAATATTACCTTTGTTGCGTGCCCTTTTTAATCCCGCTTCTCCTTGGGTTTGTTGGATCTTTTAGCACGTTCAAATGTTCGTGCCTCTATATGTATCCACACGAGCAAACTCTTGTCTCACAAAATAAACTAGAAGAGCTCTCCTTTACTTCTTGCTAGAGAAGTCCCTAAAGGAGAGGAAGGTAAGGAAAAAAGAGAAAGGAAGAAGAAGACCACTCTTCTTGCTAGCCTACACTCACAAAAGCCACACAACCAAAGCCTCTCACCACCAAGCTCTCTCCAAGTCTCTAGCTTCAACCCCTTGGCCGGCCACCCCATGGAGTGTTTTATAGGATTGAAAAACCTTTCACCTCCTATCACATTCAATGCAATCAATTGCATTGAAACATAATCAACTCCTTGTTTGGCCGGCCACATGTGGAGAAATTCCAAAGGTCAAAACCCTTTGTCTCCTTCCACCTCATCAAGCTTATGTGGCATGCTTATGTGGCATTCATGCATGTTGAATTAATCTTATTAATTCAATAAGCTTATGTTATCATATTGAATTAATCTCATTAAATCAATAAGGTAACATATTGAATTAATCTTATTAAATCAATTAATCTTAGGCTATCATGATAATATATTTATTTAATCTTATTAAATTAATAAGCTTAACATATTGAATTAATCTCATTAAATCAATAAGCTAAAATTCTCATTAAGCTTAAAGTCCAAAAACCATTTTGTACTTAAGCTTATTCCCAAATTATTCTAGTCAAACTAGAATGCACTAATTCTTCTAATCATCATGCTCTTTGTGTGTGTCCCTATAGACTCTCATAACGTTGGCAGTGGATCTAAACTCTTTTAGATACACAAGCAATGAGCGGCATCTAGCAATACATCATTGCTACCTAAGTTACGAAATAAGTCAAGATCTGACTAACCTTTCCGTGACTACTATAATGTATGACCGTGTCCTTCTATCCTTGATATCAGATTGACCAATGAGGCATAGTCCGTGTCATCCTCGATCAATCTATGTGTTTCTTGATCCCTGAGTAAACTAACTCAAGCAAATGAGCTCAATATCTCATATTGACTCATTCGAGCATGGTCATGCATTTTAGTAGTTCTACTCAATCAAGGGGCCCACAGATATCACTCCCGTCATATGGGAGGGATAGATCTCATCTACATCACTCACATCCCTCCGCATAATTTGTTATATACCCAGTAATCGCCTTTATGGTCCACCCTACATGTGTGACGTTTGACGATACCAAAGTACATAACTCCTTATGTAGGGAACCGTAGTGACTTCAGGTTTGAGGACTATTCATACCAATAGTCACATGAGAAAGTTTATGACACTCATATGACGATCTATGAAACTTTCTCATGGTGGGTCAGTTCAGTATATATTCTCTAATATATACCCATGTGTCAACTTGATATCATATATCCATGACTTGTGAGATCAAGTCATCAATTGACCTACATGCTAGTTTTTATGTATTAATATTGCCCTTGCATATTAATACTTGACTAGGAACATTTAGGAAAGTGTTCTCTACAGCCTCTCATAATCAATTCTGTCAATTGATGTGTTGTAGATAAGAACCTACTTTTCTAGGGCATTATTATATTTAATTTAGCTGGCACAAGTAAGACGTAAATATAATAACCAATCTTTTGCCTTTATAGAATATGATACAAAATGTTCCCTATTCAACCATCATATGATTAGTTCTAGGGCTATGACTAACACATCCATATGCTAGCCTTCAGGTACTTCCATCAGCTATTGTCATACTAACCGGGTCTACTTTGCCAAGATACATTTGGACTTATGCTGCCAAGACACACGCTTGGACTTTACGCCGCCAAACATTGGACTTATGCCGCCAAGACTACATCTTGGACTTTACGCCGCCAATATCACATCCTTCTACTTCCCAAATGTCAAGTATCCATACTTGGACTTTCGTCGTCAAAGTTCACTTGGACTTCACGCCGCCAAGACTACGGCTTGGACTTATGATGCCAAGACTATACCTTTGGACTTTCCTTGCCAAGTACCATGCTTGGACTTTGATAATCACATTGTCAATCGTTTTGTCGAACATCAAAATACTACTTGAGTCAAATTCGAGTCTGATCAATCGTAACCTGAGCCGAATTCACCAACAATACTCTTGAATATGATTAGTCATTGCTCTAAGTCATACACATTCACGACTTGCCTCATTAATTGCTATTATTTCAGCATGATTTGATGAGGTAGTTGTTATAGTTTATTTCATAGATTGCCAAGATATTGTTGTAAAATCATATGTAAATACATATCCCTTTTGTGACCTAGCTTTGTGTGGATCTAATAAATATCCTGCATCTGCAAACCCAATTAATTGTGCATTTAGTTCATAAGGGTAGAATAGACCCATATCAATTGTTCTACAGAGATATCAAAAAATATGTTTAATTCCATTCCAATGTCTTCTGGTTGGAGCAGAACTAAATCTTGCTAATAAATTTACAGCAAAAGCAATATCAGATCGGGTATTATTAGTAAGGTACATTAAAGCACCAATTTCACTTAAGTATGACACTTCAGGACCAAGAATTTTCTCATTTTCATCTCGAGGACGAAAAGGATCCTTTTGTATATCAAGTGACTGAACAACCATTGGATTGGTTAATGGATATGAATTGTTCAAATTAAATGGTTCTAAAACATTCTCAGTATTAAGTTAATTGATGGACAAAAATTCTATTCTTTAAGTACTCGAATTGCAGGCCGAGATAAAATTTAGTTTTACCAAGATCTTTTATTTCGATCTCTTTCTTTAAATAGTTTATTGCATTAGAGATCTCTTCAGGAGAGCCAATAATATTTAAGTCATCAACATAAACAACAATTATTACAAAACCATGTCCGAACTTCTTTATAAAAACACATGGGCAAATATAGTTATTTGTATAACCATCTTTTAGCAAATATTCACTAAGATAATTATATCACATTCGTCCAGATTGCTTGAAACCTTACAAAGATCTTTATAATCTAATAGAAAATAATTCTCGAGAATTGCATGTTTTTGAAACCTTTAATCCTTCTGGGACTTTCATGTATATGTCATTATCTAGTGCACCATATAAATATGTTGTAACGACATCCATCATCTGCATATGAAGTCTTTTCTGTGCTATTAAACTAATAAGATAATGAAAAGTAATAACATCCATTACAGGAGAATATGTTTCTTCATAATCAATTCTAGGTCGTTGTGAAAAATTTGTTGGTGCAATTGGCCCAGCTCACGATTGATCGGACTCGAGTAAGTGTTTTGATGTTTGACATGAATGTCTGACATTGATGTCTGACATGTGTTGGGAAGATTGCTGATGCAATCGACCTAGATTAGTATTTGATGTTTCACGATAGTTTGACCACTGTCATGGGAAAAGTCCAAGTCTTGAGTACTTGGCATGTAAAGTCCAAGCATGGGTCTTGGCAAGGGCAAGTCCAAGCATGGGTCTTGGCATGGAAAGTCCAACATGAGTTGGCAAGGAAAAGTCCAAGCTTGAGTCTTGGCATTTGGAAAGTCCAAGGGGAATATTGGCGGCGTAAAATCCAAGGGTGAAGTCTTGGCAGCATAAGTCCAATGGTTGGCGGCATAAAGTCCAAGCGGAGTCTTGGCAGGGTAAGTCCAATGTGCCTTGGCGGTGTAGACACCGTTAGCATGACATAGCCGATGGAAGCACCTGAAGTCTAGCGTATGGATGAACAAGTCATGGATGACTTGGAGGGATCCGATAGGCGCGAGGCTGAGGGAGGTGGCTAGAAGGCTTAGGTCTAGGCTAAAGGTGGTCTAGCAAGTATGGGGGCACCATACTTGGGTTAAAACCTCATGTTTGAGGTGTATCAGTCGAATGGTATCATGTGGCAGTCGACTAGTGTGAGTCAACTAGGGGTTGACTGCGAGAAGTGCCCTAGCAATCGACTGCCAAAGTTGATCAGTCGACTGATGGCCAGAGCAGTCGACTGATCTTGTGATCAGTCGACTGGTGGCCGGGATTTCGGGCACAGAATATTCTCCAGTCGAGTGATCAGCCCGACCACTCGACTGATTGAGACATCAGTCGACTGATGTGTAAGGTCAGTCGACTGATGATGGATCCATTGGATTTTTCCAACGTGGATCTAGTCGTTGTCTCACGACAACAGTGGCATCAGTTGACTGATGGTCCCATGCAGTCGACTGATAGGCAAAATCCAACCCAGACAGTAGCTTTAAAGGGAGCTCATGGAGGAGATTTCGATCAGCATTTCTTGAGAAGTTTTGGGGCGAATTGCTGGTGTAATTCAGGGTCTCCAAGTGCAACTCAAGCAACCACAAAGCAAGCAATTCAAAAGCTTTTGTAAAGTTATTTTTTTTACTTGTATTGCATTCTATTATTGTATCTTGCTTGTATTTGTTTCTTACTATTGTAAGAGTTATTGTACGAGGTTTCTCCACCTCCGGATTGTTCCGAGAAGGTGTTTATTGGATTAGTAGTGTGTGTTTGCATTGTTAGGGCTTTTAGAGCCCGATCCGTGGAGTAGGAACCATTCGGTTCTGAACCACGTTGTATTCTTGTTTTTGTGATTGTGTATCGTGTTATTATTTTTATTACTATTCTGCTGTGCACTAACACGACTTGTAGACGTAATCACGGTCGTAATCCATCAAGCATCGACAATGCTATTCATTCCCCCCTCTAGCGGTCACATCGTTCCTAACAATTGGTATCAGAGCCTAGGACTCTTCTACGGATTAACAACCCGGAGCCAAGACGCTAGAGGGTGAAGAGGAACAAGATGGAAATTCAAGATAAATTGGGTTGGGACATCAATACCTCAATCCCATATGCTTTCTATGGATAAGAAGGCTTCAACCAATGGAATGCAAGGATTGAAGACTTCCTAATGATGAGGGACTTTGAGGAGTGGTCCATTTTGATGGAGGGATTTAGCTATCCAAGAAGACCAAAGGGTGGATACCTCAAGACAAAGAGATGGACCGATTAGCAAGTCCAAGCCTTCGAGAAAAATAAGAAGGTAGTCCAATTTATTTTTGATTTGATTCCTAATGACATCTTGTGTAGCCTAGGGGATTAGATGGATGTCAAAGAGCTTTGGAGCGAGTTGGCAAAATATCATGAAAATTCCGAACCGGTCCAAGAAGACTTGGAAGAGGAGGAGACCGAAGAAGAAACTTCATCATCCTCACAAGAAGGTGAGGAGTCAGAAGTTGAGAAAGAGTCAACTTTCGGATCAGAGGAAGAAGAAGTAGAAAAGGTGGAAAAAGTCTCCACCTCTAGGATTGAGGGGGAGGAGATTAGGACATCCTCAATACCGGAGTAACAAGAAGAACCATCTATATCCGGTCGAGAGAAAGAGCAAGCTCAAGAGACCCTCACCACCACCCTAGGTAACTCAAACACTTCAATTTCAAATAAAAATCATATTATGTGTTTTGAGTGTAGGAAATATGGGCATTACAAGAGTAAGTGCCCAAAGAAGGTCAAGAAGCCTCAACCGGCACCAAAGGTCAAGGATGTCGGTCCCCCAACAATCAAAAGCAAGGAGCAAGTGATTTTCTTCAAATGCCGACTACCGGGACACTACCGGAGTCAATGCCCTAGGGGGAGCAAGAAGACTCAAGAGGGGGCATCACATGTAGGGGGAGCTTCTAAAGCGATCCCTAAGGTAAAATTAAATAATGCTTTTTTTTTAAATTATAGGCAAAAGCATGTTAGGAGTAATCTTGCTATTTATCATGAAAAACATGCAAGGAATAATAAATATTTTTGCCTAAGAGCTAAAAATATTTACTTTGAAACTGAGGAGAAATTTGGGACTAATGCCCCCAAAAATATTTTACCTAGGGCAAGCATTAAGAAAATTGAGGACCACCTAGGTTTTAATCCTAAATGGACTAGACACATGCCTAGGAAGAACAATGCCCAAAGACCAAATGAAAAATCAAAAATTGGACAATTAGAATTGAAAAATCAAGTCTTGAGGTTAAGACTTGAGAAATTAGAGAAGACCCTTAGGAATATACAAAATTCAATTAAAAGGTCAAATGGTCAAAGCCTAGGGTCTATAAGTCAAAGTCAAAGACCTAGGAAACAAAAACAATCCAAGGGCAAGCTTAAGCCAAAAAAGACCTACTACAATGTTCCATTTGATTATGAAACTCAAGTTAGGTCTAGGAAGACCAAGGTCAATAGGGAAGTCATCCCTAAGATTGATCAAGGTATGTGCCTAGTGGCTAGGGTTTCAATGAAACCTAGGTAAGTCACTAAGAATATTACAAGAGGAGTCACCCCTAGAGTTAACTATGGCAAGACCACAATGACCAGGCTAACAAGCCTAGAAGGGTCATTAGAAGGGTATCTAGGGAGGTCATCCCAAAGGAATACCTAGTAAACCCAAGGAGCTCAAATAGATTTTGGATTCCTAGGAGCGTGATTGATTCACGCTAGATGGGTTTAGGTGTGCCAACTTTAAATGGAAGGGTAGTTAACCTAACCATGGTAAAGGTGATACTTTAGGTTATTTTCAAGGTTATGGATACCTTGGAAATAGGTATTCTTATATCTTAAAAGATTTTAGGATGTGCCAATATATTTTTGGAATTATGAAAAATCAATCAAATTGGCACAGTTTAGGTTTAGAGGTCTTAGTGTGTCATTTTGAGTTTTTGGCACACTTGGGAGATTAGTAGCAATATGGCAAAATGGACAAAATAATATCAAATGGCAATTAATGCTAAATTTTAGGTATTATTATACCTATACATTTTATTTGTCATGCCTTGTTTGTCATATAATATGTCATGACATCATATCTATTTTTAATCATTTAATATGTCATGATCATGCTTAGGATTAAGATTAAAATGTCATGTATGCTTAAATTCCATCTTATGTCATGACATCATGATTATGAGTATGTGTTTATTTATATCATTATTAATGTCATAATCATTCATGCATTTAATTTGATTAAAATTGAGTTAAGGACAATGACATGACTTGAAGTCCCATTTATAAGAGAATCAAGTAAGGTTGCCTTAGAAAATACATGAGGTCTTAGTTTAAGATAAACCAAAACTCACATCTCACATATAATTGACATGTATGTGTATTTATACACCCTAGATACATATGAGATGTTAGGATATGAGTTAAGTTCAAGGTGCATAATTTTTGCATCTAGATGAACTCAAACTAATCTAAAATCATGTTGTGGATCATTGGGAAAGTTGTTCAAGCCATGTACATTAAGCCCAAAAAATATGATCCAATATAAGGTTTTGAGAACATTTTAAAATCATTTTAGAAAACTTTGGTGAAGTCTATCTTTTGATAGCAATCACAATTGATGAAATTGATACAAAGTGAGCCAAAACATTGAAATTTTTCTTCACTTTTAAACTTTGTGTTAATTTCGCTATTTTATGGGTAAAATATTTTTCTGACAATTTTTATCCATTGTATTGGTCATAAGTATTATACGTATGAAGTTTCATGATTTTTCAAATTATGTATAATTATTTATGCTTTTCTTAAATTCAATTCTGATAATTAAAAATCGGATTTTTGATTATCGATCATTCTTGTTAGCGATCGATGATAAACGCAATGATCGTGATGCCTAATAAAGTCGATCATCAATCTTCGATTCGGAAAACAAGGTATGTTTAACCCAATTTTAGTTATGTTAGGGTTCCTTAACTACTCCTAACCCTATGATATGCTTTGGAAAGCATTGGAAAGGGTGAAAATCCATTGGATATGGATTAGGAGAGTTGTTAGGGTGATGTATCAAATTTAATATGTGGGAAAGTTCAATGTTGAATTTTTAACATTAATTTTGATGGTTTAGAGTTCCTATTGGCTTAGGGACTTCCCAAGGACATTGTTGGTGCAATGGTCAAGGGGGATCAAGCCTTCAGGGGGAGGTATCCATCATGGTATGATGGATGGTATTTTTCCTCATGAGGAGGAAAAATGGGATTTTGAGATACCCAATTTAGAAATTGAGAGTGTGTAGGATTGCCTCTCTTGAGTGATATGAGATTTATCACTAGGAAGAGTGACGGCATTCTAGGTGTTTTGGACCAAGGGGGAGATTGTAAGATCTCATTGGGACATGAGACATTGACCTTCTTGGGGTGAACCTTTTTTATGTATGTCAAAAAGGGGGAGAATGTTAAAATTATTAATTTGGGATAATTAGTAAGAGGATTTGAGTTAGGGGCCTAACTCAAGAGTGTTTTTGTCAAACATCAAAAAGGGGGAGATTGTTGGTGCGATCGGCCTAGGTCACGATTAACCGGACTCGAGTTTGACTCGAGTAAGTATTTTGATGTTTGACATGGATGCCTGACATTGATGTCTGACATGTGTTTGGGAGATTGCTGATGCAATCGACCCAGATTAGAATTTGATGTTTGACGATGGTTTGACCACTGTCATGGGAAAAGTCCAAGTCTTGAGTACTTGGCATGTAAAGTCCAAGCATGAGTCTTGGCAAGGGAAAGTCCAACATGGGTTGGCAAAGGAAAGTCCAAGCATGAGTCTTGGTATGGAAAGTCCAACATGGGTTGGCAAGGGAAAGTTCATACTTGAGTCTTGGCATTTGGAAAGTCTAAAGGGAATAGTGGCGGCATAAAGTCCAAGGGTGAAGTCTTGGCAGCATAAGTCCAATGGTTGGCGGCGTAAAGTCCAAGCGGAGTCTTGGCAGTGTAAGTCCAATGTGCCTTAGCGGTGTAGACACCGTTAGCATGACATAGCCGATGGAAGCACATGAAGGCTAGCGTATGGATGAACAAGTCATGGATGACTTGGAGGGATACGATAGGCGCGAGGCTGAGGGATGTAGCTAAAAAACTTAGGTCTAGGCTAAGGGTGGTCTAACAAGTATGGGGGCACCATACTTGGGTTAAAACCTCATGTTTGAGGTGTATCAGTCGACTGGTACCATATGACAGTCGATTGGTGTGAGTCAACTAGGGTTTGACTGCGGGAAGTGCCCTAGCGATCGCGGTGATCGAGGTGATGGCGAAGCGATGGTGATCGGCCCGATCTTGTGATCAGTCGACTGGTGGCCGAGATTTCGGGCACAGAATATTCTCCAATCGAGTGATCAGCTCGACCACTCTACTGATTGAGACATCAGTCGACTGATGTGTAAGGTCAGTCGACTGATGATGGATTCGTTGGATTTTTCCAATGTGGATCTAGCCGTTGTCTCATGACAACAGTGGCATCAGTCGACTGATGGTCCCGTGCAGTCGACTGATAAGCGAAATCCAGCTAGGCAGCAACTTTAAAGGGAGCTCATGGAGGAGATTTCGATCAGCGTTTCTTGAGGAGTTTTGGGGAGAATTATTGGTGTAATTCAGGGTCTCCAAGTGTAACTCAAGCAACCACAAAGCAAGCAATCCAAAAGCTCTTGTAAAGTTATTTTCTTTACTTGTATTGCATTCTATTATTGTATCTTACTTGTATTTGTTTCTTACTATTGTAAGAGTTATTGTACGAGGTTGCTTCACCTCCGGATTGTTCTGAGAAGGAGTTTATTGGATTAGTAGTGCGTGTTTGCATTGTTAGGGCTTTTAGAGCCTGATCCGTGGAATAGGAATCATTCGATTCCGAACCACGTTATATTCTTGTGTTTGTGATTGTGTATCGTGTTATTATTTTTATTACTATTCCACTGCGTACTAAGATGACTTGTAGACGCAATCACGGTCATAATCCATCAAGCATCGAAATGTTATTCATTCCCCCCTCTAGTGGTCACATCGTTCCTAACAAAATCTCGAGCTTTATATCGCACAATCTCATTTTTCTCATTTCTTTTTCATACGAATACTCATTTGTATCCTATTGGTTTACACCTTTAGGTGTTTTGATAATATGCCCAAAAACCTCATGTTTAGAGAGAAATGTTAATTCTATCTGAATTGCTTCTTTCCATTTTAGTCAATCTTTTTTTGATTGACATTCCTTTAAAGTCATGGGTTCAAAGTCCTTATTTCCACTCAAAATATCAATTGCCACATTATATACGAATATATCATCAATATTTGTATTTGTTCGATTCCATATTTTCATTGTAGAAATGTAATTTATTGATATTTCTTGATTATCTATTTCAACTTCTTCTAAAAGTTTTTCTTCTTGGATCGACTTATTTTCTTTTTCTAGACAATCAATTTGTTCATGTGTTCCCTTTTTCTTTCGAGGGTTTTTATCTTTAGAACCTGTTGGTCTTCCACGCTTCAGGCATGGTTTAGGTTCATTTGTTGAGAGAAGTCTTTCAAAGACATCAATTCTGATAGGAGCATTTTCTATCGGAACATGTGATTTTGTTACTCGTTTTGGATTAGAGAAATTATCTGGCAATTGATTTGCAATCTGTTGCAAATGAATGATCTGTTGAACTTCTAGTTCACATTGTTTTGTACGATGATCAAAATTGTATAAGGATGGATTATTCCATATAATCTCTTTTTCTATCTTTTCTTTACTAGTATTATTAGCCTCTAAAATTGGGGAAAATGCTTAATCATATTGACAATCAAGAAATCTAGCAGTAAAAATATCTCCTGTTATGGATTCAAGATATTTGATAATAGACTGAGAATCAAAACCAATATAAATGCCTAATTTTCTTTGAGACCCCATTTTTGTTCTATGAGGGGGAGCAATGGGGACATAAACTACGCATCCAAAGATTCGTAAATGAGAGATATTAGGTTCTCTTCCAGAGACCAATTGAAAAGGAGAAGCTTGAGAATTAGTGGGTCGGATGCGAACTAGTGTTACTGCATGTAAAATTGCATATCCCCAAGCATGAACAGGAAGCTTGGATTTCAATAGTAATGGTCTCGCTATTAATTGAAGGTGTTTAATAAATGACTCTACTAGACCATTTTGAGTATGAACATAAGCTATAGGATGTTCAATCTTTATACCAATAGACATAAAATAGTCATTAAATGCTTGAGAAGTAAACTCTTCAGCATTATCAAGGCGAATTGTTTTGATGGGATAATCAAGAAAATGTGCACGTAATCGAATTATTTGAGCAAGTAATCTCGAAAACGCTAGGTTTCAAGTTGATAATAAGCACACATGTGACCATCTTGTAGATGCATCTATTAAAACCATAAAATATCTAAATGGTTCACATGGTGGGTGAATCGGTCCACATATATCACCTTGAATATGTTTAAAAATGTAGGGCATTTAAACTCAATCTTACTCGGTGAGGCCTCTACTATTAATTTGCCTTGATAACATGCAATACATGAGAATTCATTCAATTAAAAAATCTTCTGATTCTTCAATGGATGTCTGGAAGAATGTTCCATAATTCATTGCATCATTACATATCCTGGATGATTCAATCATCATGCCATAAAAGGAATTCATTTTGACTAGTAAACTTTTGGTTTAATATAACATTTATTTCAATTGGTTTAATGTATGTATAATAAAGGCCTGAAAAGAAAACAGATAGTCCTTCCAAAACTTATTTATGTCCCATTTTAACATTAGTAATGCATAAATACTCATTATTTCTCATATTAGTTGTTTCTATATGATGACCATTAAGGCGAATATCTTTGAAACTTGCATTACTGGTCAAGAAATTTGTTCCTCCTGGTAGTAAAATGTTTGCTCTTTCGGAGCTTTCGATTAAGGTTACACTACCAGATATAGTATTCATATTTTTTTTGCATGATAAGATGAGAGAAATATCTTTTACTTTTGAGAATTGTATGTGTAGTTGCACTGTCTACAAGACAGAGATTTCCATTTTCAATCTTTGGCCCAATAATATCTATAGGTCTTCAAAAAAAAATAGCAATAAATTTGAATCTATTATAAATATTGAGAAATAAAAATAATTACATTAATTAAAATTACCATATTCAGCATTCTCAAGAAAGTCATCAACTTCTAATTGGAGCAAATTTTCAAGACCCTCAAAAATATTATTAGGGTCATTATTTTGATATAAGACATTTGTCTCCATATTCTTATCCTTTTCCTTTAACGAGGCTTGATAAAGCTCGACAAGATGCTTTAGCGTATGACAGGTACGTGACCAATATCCAATCACCCCACACCGGTAGATTCTCAACATTCTGACTAGATCTATTTTTTTTCTTATTTTTTATCATTATATTCCCACTTCTGATTGTTTGTATATCCACCATGATCATTATGGTAAACATTTCAATCACGACCACGACCACAACCACAACTATGACCACGGCCACGGCCACATCCTCGACCACAATCATTTTCACATCCTCGTCCATATCCAAAATTGTTGTGAGTTGTCGCATTCACTTCAATGAATGAACTAGAGCCAGTTGGACGAGATTCATGATTTTTCATTAATAACTCGTTATTTTGTTCAGTCACAAGCAAACGAGAAATTAGTTCAGAATATTTCTTGAACCCTTTCTCTCGATATTGCTGTTGCAGGAGCATATTCGAGGTATGAAAAGTGGAGAGTATTTTCTCTAATATATCATAATCGATGATATTCTCTTCACATAACTTTAATTGAGAACTAATTTTAAAAATAACTGAATTATATGCACTTACAGATTTAAAATCTTAGAATCGTAAATGAATCCAATCATAACAAGCTTTAGGAAGTATTACCCTTTTTTAGTGATTAAACCTTTCTTCTTTTCCATAACTCAAGTGGATCTTTCACTATTAAATACTCGATTTTCAAATCTTCGTGGAGGTGATGACAGAGAAAAATCATTATCTTGGCTCGATTTTGCAAAGTATATTTATTATTATTTTTAATTATTTCTTCGAGTCCATTTGTATTCAAATGGATTTCAACATCAAGGATCCTTGATAAGTAATTTTTCCAGAAATGTTGAGAGTCATAAACTTAAGCTTGGTGAGATTTGCTATAAAATACTGACACATAGGTACAAAATTAGAATAAGATTTATATAGGCGTAAAAATAGTATATTGTAAAATAAGAATTATAATAAAAAGTTTAAATAAGTGTATTGTGATATTTTATGATTCAAATGAGAAGATTATGACCTACTTACCTTATAATTTATAAAGATCAATCATAAGACAAATTGATAATTTTGAAAGGATATTGTCATTCAATAGATTATACAAATTTCTAATTTATTAATGTGAGATCGTTAAATTAAAATTCTTGATTTACCCAAATAAAAAAATAAAAAGAAAACATATAATCTTTAAATACATGTCACTAGTTTTAATACTAGTTATGCCTAATTATATCGAATTTATATTAATAATAGTTCTAGACAATAATAATTAGTTATATAAACTATCAATTCCTACATATAAATATTGTCAAAGATAAAAACTAATATGTCACATAATTATTTTCTAAGATTTTTGAAAATCTAATGCTATCAAAACAGAATTTTCACAACTGTAAAAGTCTAAAATTGTGATTACCGAGGATAAATTTTGACGTTGAATTTGTAAAAAATTAGAGTAAAAATCGTGCTGATAACATGTTATGAAATATGAATAAATAAAAGATCTTTTTGAGAGAATGAAAGAGGAATAATTTTATTCATTTCGTTTCGCTCTCTCTCTCTCTCTATATATACGAAAATGATATGTTGCGTAATGTATGTCGTGCACCTGTGCGCTCCACACGAGACCCACATCGAAATCCAGCGTCGTCGCCGCACCGTCCGGCCACCTTTGGCCGTCGGATCGGGCGCGATCGATGCATAACTCGTCGGCGGTCCGACGGGGCTCGAATTTTGGTCGGTTAGCGCCCGGAATCCGGTGCTAAACGGTCGAAAATTAGCAAATCACGCGGTCGACAGTGGCGCGCCCACTGCCGATCGCGATTCGGTTGGAATTTGGCCCGATCGTGGTCGAAATCGGACGCCCGATTCTGGCGACCGATTTCGGCCACGATTCGATCGGTCAGTGGCTGAATCGTGATCGGCCGAGTATAGTGGACGAATCGGCGTCGGCTGTTGTCCGTCGTCGTCGGATTCCGTGGACAGTGGGCGCGCCATTGTCGACCGCGATCTTTGTAATTTCCGACCATTTAGCGTCGGATTCCGGGCGCTAATCGACTGGGAAACTCACCCCGCCAGATCGTCGGCCGGTTGCGTGTTGATCGCATCTGATCCGACGACCAGAAGTGGCCGGACGGTGCGGCGGCGATGCTGGATTTCGGCGTGGGTCTCGCATGGAGCTCACGGACGCACAACGTAAGGTACGTAATGTCTATATATATATATATATATATTATTTTTATATACTATGATAATCATAAAGATTATTCGCAGACATCTAATATATATTATTTATAATACAAATATTCTTATCAACTAAAAAAACTAATTTTTTAGTATCTTTCTTCTCTCTCTTACGTGGCTTCATGTCCTTTTCTGGACCACTAAGAAGCCGCTTCGCAAACCCAACGGCGTCATCCTCCCCTCCACGCAGTTGGATTCCGAGTGCCCATTTTTCCCTTCGCTCTTTCTCTTCATCTCTTCTTCGGCTCCTTGCTCTCCGATTCCATCGATCACCAGCCTCCTGGAGATGGCGGAAGAAACCGCTCTCTTCCCCATGGACGATCTGGACTCGCCGCTGACTCCAAAGAGGCAGCAGCGCCAGAGCTTCCTCTCCCGGCTCTGAGGGGCATCTTTGCCGCGGACAATGACATCCAGAAGAAGTTGGAGAACATCTCCAAGGAGGAGGCTTCGATCCACTCCCGTTTGAAGAGAAGGGCGCAGTCATCTCGGAAGATCGCCAGGAACGTCATCTTCCTCTCCGTCATTATCGAGGTGGGTTTTCTGTTGATCTTCGCTTTGCGATTCCTTCGGAAAAAGAATTCGATTGAGATTCGGAAATGGCGATCCTTTTTCCATGTGGACGCATTGTTTTTCTAATAAGTCGGTCAGCAAAGTGGAAGATTTAGTATGTTAAAAAGCGTGGAATCGAAAGGTTGATTATTAAATTCGTAGACGTCCACAAAATAAACACTGATAATTTTAACTAGCAATGATTAATGGAAAAGAGTTGCAATTTTATCGCAATTTTGCACGAGGAATCGACATGATAATAGTATTGCATTTTTGGAGAGGATATGAGAATTTGATTATATGTAATGTATTTTATGCATCAAATTCTTAGTATAATTATCTAGTTGAAGTTTTTCAATTTTATGTTTCAGAATCCGGACTAAAGTAAAGCCTACAGCGTGCTTTTCCTTTAATTTACCATGTAAAACCAAATTTTCTCACCAATCTTCCTCCAATCCGCTTGAACTTCTAAGCCATTTTTGTGGGCAATAGTGTTCGCAACATTATTCTTGGGGTAATCAAGGCGTCCCTTTTATTGTTCTTATTTAGCAGGATTCCTGTTTCTTATTCATGTTAGCATGTTGCTTTCCAGATTAACAGTAGTTCCAAACCAGCATCTACGTGAGGGTGCCAGCTAGCTCAGCTGGTAAAGGCGTTAGGATATGTTGCCAAGGTCTTGGGTTCTTTCTGTCTTGGTCAAAAAAGTCAAGGCTTGAGGGCTTCGACTGTAGATTATCTAAAAAGAACAGCATCTACGTTTCCACCATTGACTGATTTACAAGGAAGCTAAATGAAGTCATGATATGGTATTTAATGAGTTACAGAAGTCCAATTTCTTCTCAAGTCTGAAGTTTTGAATGTTATCTTTTCTTGCTTTAGTTGAATGTATTTTAGTGAATTGCCCATGGTAGCTCTTAATTATGTTGCTAACTCTTGTTAAATCTATGTCTGCATTTGGTGTTCTCTGCAGAACCATGTTTTGACCTACTAAAATTTCATTGCACCTTTCCACATCCCAGGTTGTAGCCGTGAGCTATGCTATAGCTAGTACAAGATCAGAAGATTTGGATTGGAAGATGAGAGCTATTCGCATGTTGCCTATGTTTATATTTCCTGGCTTATCAACTGTTATGTACTCATCAATTTTGAGCCTCACAAGATTGCGTAAATATCTAAAACTGTTCACCCAACATTAGACAATCTTCACGATGTTGTCTTTCAATTATTTCAACTGTTTGTATCATATATTCTACAAAACAAAGTTTGTTTGCATTTAATCTTGTTCACCTGTCTTTTTTTTTTTGAACATTTTCTGCAAGTCATGCACATAGATAGCATATATCAATTTCACAAAGGAAGCACATTGATTCTTACTGGTTAGCATTAAAAAAGTATCAATGCTATCTTGAAATTTATAAATCTAACCACCCACTTAGACCATAAGAAGAGATGGTAGTTAAATTTATTAGGTGATTTCATCTTGACAGCAAATCTCCTTCCCCCAATGTGCCATACTTATGCATCTTCTAAACATTTGTATCTTTTTATCTACATAAGATGTAATTGGTTAGGTCTAACAAAATAATGAACTAGTCTAGATGCATATTAAGAAGGGGAGTCTTGACTCAACGGTAAAGTTGCTGCCTTGTGATCAAGAGGTCACGGATTCGAATTCTAGAAACAGCCTCTTGCAAAAAGCAAGGTAAGGCTGCTTACAATGGATCCTTCCTTGGAACCCTGCTTGGCGGGAGCTTCGTGCACTGGGCTATCCTTTTTTTAGTCTAGATTGATATTAGAATAGATGCAACATTTACTTCCAAGTGACTCAAAGTATGGAATTGTTTATGCAATTTTATAGGAGAAGTTAGTTTAGCAGCAATGGTTGTTCGAATACTCTGTTATATGGTTGATTATCCTTTCTAAGAAAATGACTTGATTGCTTCTCTTAAAGGTATTTGATATTTTAGTTTTAGGAATTCTTTTGCTGAGTCATACATACGCATATGAAAGTGTTCAATAACAATAAAAATAAAATTTCTCCTTTGTCTCTAAACTCATCATGGTATTAGAGCACCCTTTTATCATTAAAGTGTTCCAAAAGAGGTATTCCATTCCTTAGAAGGCCATCAATCTCCCCTCATCCACCTTCTCTCTCTTCTTCTTCTTCTCTAATAACATGCGACTTCCTTTGCAGCTATGTCCACCTACTCAGATTTGACATATATTCTTCTTGCATGACAAGCTACCTTACATACCTAACTATTGTCTCTATTCCTACAATGCCCCGCCATACAGGTATGGCGATGAGTTATCCTTGTGGGATTTTATGAGCTCCTATGATGAAATCTTCCTAAACCTACTCTAGTGTGAGATTGTAGATCTTTCCTCAATGAGTATGCCTCTTCACACCGGCAGCAACAATGAACTCTCAAGACGTGAAAATGATAATGCTCAAGATGTGATTGTTAGCACTATGATTAGAGAAGCATGACCTATGTCAAAGCCAGCATGCAAGGATGGGGGTTTGGATGCTTCTCTACAATTTAACATATCTTCTAATTAAAAAATTGAGCTAATATTTAAATAAGATGACAAGATAAACAAGTAAGAACTATAATAAAGTTTTTTCATAGTAAGGGATGATAGAATTTAATGTTAATGCTTTTGGAAGACTTGTAGGATTATTTGGGCCAATATATGTATAGATACACCTTACATATTTGTATTTCAGTTTGAGAGGTGCAAACATATTCTTTATAATAATAATTAGTTATTGGAATTATTTTTGTAATATTGACATATGTATGTCTTATGCACATAGTAGAGCCCTAGCTTGTTAGATAAAAGGAGATAAAAGAACCAAATGAATAGATTAACAAATTTTAAATTTAAAAGAGACTATAAATGGATACATACTCAAAAATGTGTTAACAGAATTGTTATAAACAAAGTCGTGAATTAGAAAATGAGAAATTTATAGTGCAAGTTGGTCGTTATTCATTTAGTTTAGTTGATTCTTTTGGTGCCTTAGGGTAGCACCATAATTATAGGTCTAGATGGCATGATGAATGTGACTTGAAGGTGGTGGATTGTAAGGGAGTTGTTTAAGAGGCTCGATTAAAGGATTGTTAGAGGCTCAATGAAAAAATTGTCGAGAAACTATGTAGGAGGCCCAATTAAAGCATCACCGAACTTAAGAAATGTCTGAACAAATAAGATAAGAATATGAAAAGAGTTTCAGTGGTTAAATTACTAGTGTCACATGGATATTTTGTAAAGGGAATAGTCTATTAGGAGACTCTTTTAGGCTATTTATGAGTGTTCCATTAAAAAAATGCTTTCTTCTCAATAAAGGAATTACTATGTGAGGTTGAGACTATCTTTGATTGTGTATCTCTAGGTCTCTAATTTTCTCTTGAGATTAGAGATGCAGCAAGTCACTAAATGACTGTGTTTTTTTATATTTGGACTCTATTCTCAATGCATAAATGAATCTAAGAAGGTGAGACTTCTACCATTGATTTATCTTGGGATTGCGAAACATGATTAGATATATAGTGAAATTTTAAATTTTATCTAGCCCAATAAGCCTATCCTCTAAATTTGTTCAATAGGTAATATATGGAGATGAAACCAAATGAAGAAGAATTGTTCAATGTACTGAATATTTTTCAATCAATAAAATTTCTACTTTGAGTTCTCTAAGAGATTTTCTTTGTATAAAGTTGTGCTACGTCATCTCCTATATTAAAGGCGACAAGAAGAAAGGCTTTGACTTGGACAGATGATTACTCAAGTGTTTTGAAGTGCAAGGTGATGGTAACAAGCTTGCAGGGAAGAAGTTGAAGTAGGTTCTTTCGCCACCAACAAAGGCTTCTTGTGAAGATTTTGTCGTTGGCGTGGTTGTGTTTGAGTATTGCTAAAGTAGACATACAAACCTGTTAGTAATATATGAGAGGTGTCCTAAGACAATCGCCTTATGGTTGTACCATTTATTTGATAAATGAAGATTCACTATTTGAGTATTCATGTTTTCATGTATTTGATTGGATCTTAAACTCATTTACTGAATGTCCGCAATACGATTCACAGCATGAGAGAATTTGTGATTGGATTATAACTAGTGAGTTTCTCTACCTGTGTAATTGTGATATATTGGAATTATCCCTAGTCGATGAATTGATGGATTAGAACGGCATCAATTCTGTTGAGACTAGCACGAGGTATACTCTTTGGTTTATCCAAGCAGTTGTTTTTCACTGACTGGAGACATTGGGATGTCCGGAGTTAATCGTGGATGCTAGTTATGGTAATTAGTTCATCGATGACCACCGTAAGACTTCATATAGTTATTCGCATATAAGGATATGTCAATGAAGTTCTTACAGCAGCTTAAGTGCGATGTTTCTTCGACTTGCGGTATTCAAGTCATCTTGGTCATGAAGACTTATGCTTTGACATCTTAAGAAAGCATCTCCGAGGAGATGTGGACTCAGGATGATTGGTATAAGTCGAAGTGACTGAAGGTATTTGAATAGCCTACAGAGGATTTACCGCTCCTTGCGAGGAGATGTATACCCTATGGCCTCTCGTTGGATTGTTACTAAAGTCTTTGGCCAAAACATTATATGTTTAGAGTATGATACTCTTGGATACATATGCAGTAACTAGAATCCGGAGGACGAGGAAGTAATATTTGGGCTATGTATGACGTAGTTAGCCTAGTGGGGACTGACACAATAGACAATGTCCTGAACCAAGTGGGTATAAGATGAGTGAAAGGAATGAGGCACGATTCATTATAGCTGCTGAAGGGTTTCAGAAATGGTTTTGGGATCAATCGTTAATTTTTCGATTAATTAAGGATCATGATGTACTACTAGGTACCACTCATGATTGTTCTATAATTAATGGTTAATTATAGACGGTCAACATAAACTGGGAACCTATTTGGTCATACACACAACGAGTGTAATCCGAAGAATTTAAAACGAGTTTGAGAATAAGATCCTCAGATCGAGAGAGACTTGGTTTGGTTGGACCAAACAAAGAGCGAGTATGAAATGGTTTCAGTCGCATCGGAAGCATGGATGGGCCGTGTCTTTTGAAGACATGATGGATGAACCAAATTGGTTTGGTTCTAATCCAATGGTGGAAAATAAACCAAAATAGTTTGGTTTGTTTTAAATGAATGAACCAAAGTTGGTTCGGTTCGTTTTAACTTAAAATAGACCAATGCAGTTTGGTTTATTTTAACTTAAGTTATTGGAGCGGGTTAACGGGTTATTGGTTATAAACCAATAAGTTCTAGGAGAAGGTTTCTTGATGGTCAAGAAATATGCTCTCTATAAAATACGTCTTTAGGGTTTTTCTGGAGAACTTTTGGTTATTGGAAACCCTAGCCACCCAAGCCCTCCTTGCTTCTTACTACCCAAGAGCTCTTGCCGCCCAAGAGCTTTAGCCGTCCAAGAGGAGCTGCCGCCAAGGTTTTGCTACTGCCCAAGTCGCTGTCGGTCACCCACCAGCCGCCGCCGACTCCTTCGGCCATCCTCCCTTGGGCGCCGACGACCAAGGAGCAACCGACCATTGATTGACCGACCATATCTTCCACTAAACAGGCTGTCCAGATTCTGGACAGCTTGTTCTCCTCTTTGTGGAGAGGTCGTTTGGTCGGCATTTTACGCTCCGACAGTGACCTATTTGCCGGGGATTAGTTCTCCGGCAATCCTCATAGGTGGAGGGTTGAGTTTTCATCAATCGGTTGACGAAAACCGCTTCCGAGAAGCGAGTTTGCGAAACTCGATTTTTGGATTCAAATTTTATTCGGATTGTGATCTTCTCTCGGATCACATCTTTTTCGACACGAGGCTAGTAACTCTTACGAAGACGAGGCTTGTAGCTTGGTGAAGCTATCCCGACGATACTCGGCATGGATACGGATAGAGACAATTCTAGCGAGAGTTGCTTCGGTTGATGTCATTCTCGCTACATGTGATACGTCAAGTATAACTAGAGTAATTTCTTTTATCAAAAATTTTAATGATTATGTACACATGTCAGATCCTCGCATCGATGTGCGGTTGTAATAAATTAGATTTATCGCTTTTATCGCTTCACACAAGCATGTTTATTTAAATGTGTTCAACACACACTGCAATTGGCAGGGAAAACCAACAGTGGTATCAAAGCCACGTTGTGTTCCGACATAATCGTAAAATTGTTTTGCGATAGTCATAATTGTATTTATAGAAATTTTCTACTTTTGGAAAGTTTAGAAGTATTTATGGAAATTTTCTACTTTTGGAAAGTTTAGAAGTATTTACGGAAATTTTCTACTTTTGGAAAGTTTAGAAGTATTTATGGAAATTAACACTTTCCATAAATAAAATATGTGATTAGATTTGGAAATTTATTTTCTAATTTAATCATGATTTGATTTGGGAAATCAAATCAAAAACATATTTTATTTCCAAAATAGTTATCACAAATAAGGAAACTATTTGCACATGTCATAATTGTATGTCATGTAATTATATTAGATGTATATCATTATGTCATACGTGTCGTGACATGTAAATGTATGCTATGTGTGTCATGTCATGTAGATAATAGTTATTTGCATGCAAAGAGGATGAGACATTAAAACCCTTACACAATATTAAAGTCTATACCTTTCATTAATATGGTTAGAACCTTGGGTTGTTGGACTCACTCCAAGCCCGACTCGAACCTGAACATGTTCAAATCATTAGAATAGTTTAACACTAATATGGTAAGAGTCAGAGGTCAATCGTTAGTTTGGGTTGTTGGACTCACTCAAAGCCTGGCTAATTGGTTGAATGCACTCTAACCATATTAAAACTATTTCGCGATTAATGGGTCGGCTCTAACTTGGAGTATCGATTTGTTGGACTCATTCCAAGGTCGATGTGAAGAGAGGTGAAATTGGGTGCTATGCATATGATGCATACTTGTTAATGTGTTAATAACCCAATATATGTGTGAACATTCAATTAGTTGATAACACATTGTGATAGTTACATATACGTGATATGTAATCGGTATACTTGATACCTACCATCATAGCTAAGAATGACTTGTTGAACTCACTCCAAGGTTGTTCTTATCTATGTTGGATATCAACCCATTCAGAGATGGACTTGCGATCTCCCAAATTAATTTTGAGGGTTTTTATTTCGAAAAATGAATGAGATTTTGTAAATGTATGTTGATGTATTTTAAAATCATTTTCTCATATATGCTTGATTTGTATTTCTAGGTTAATCGCTTGATCATGATGTCTTTAAATTTGTGCTCTATTTTGGATTCGAATAAATTGACTGGGCTGAACTTCTTGAACTGGCTTAAAAACTTAAGAATTATTCTAAAGACTGAAAAGCTTGCATATGTCCTTGAAGCGCCTCTTCCCGCCCGTCTTAGTGATGATGCAACTCCGGATCAATTATTGACCCATAAAAAATATGTGAGTAATTCTGAACTAGTGAGTTGCATCATGCTAGCCGTGATGGTACCCGAGTTGCGGAAGCAGCATGAGCATATGGATGCTCATACTATAGTCTTTTATCTTTATGAGTTGTTTGATGAGCAAGTGAGATCCGAAAGGTTCGAAGTCTCCAAGATCCTCTTCACCTCTGAGATGCAAGAAGGTTCATCTGTGGTACTACTCAACATGCTGAAGATTGTAAAGCCTTCTGTGAAGCATGAGCTAGGGACGGTGTTGTTAGTTAATTTTTCAAAGAAAGGTTCTAGGAGGAAATAAAAAAAACAACACAAGGGGAAAAAGAAGACAGAACCAGCTCAAAAGGGCACTTGCCATCATTGTGGCAAGGAGGGTCATTGGCGAAGAAACTGCAAGATTTATCTTGAGTCCGTGAAGAAAAATAAGGCATATGATGCCCTATCTTCTTCAGATATTTCGTTATTGATTGTCATTCTATTTCCTCAGACACTTGGGTATTGGATACTGGGTGTGGTTCACATATATGTAATGACATAAATGGGCTAAGGAATAAAAGAAGACTCGTCAAGGGAGAGTCAAATTTACGTGTTAGAAATGGAGCAAAAGTTGTTGCACTTGTCATCGGAACGTATTTGTTGAAACTCCCTACAGGACTTGTCTTAGAACTGGACAATTACTTTTATGTTCCTTTGTTGATAAAGAATATCATTTCTATTTCTTGTTTGAATAGAAATGAGTATCATTTAACTTTTAGTAATAATTATTATTACATAACTTCAACGACGCTTTTACGCGATCGAACATCAGGTAACGATATATATACGCTAGACGATCCAAATGACATTCTCAAGATCGGGCGAGCAACAAGCACGCCAAAAGATAATCAATTAGACTTATATACATCATCGTTGCTCGCCACGCGAGCAAGAAATGCATGTCCGAATTACACCGATGTGAATTCGAATCGTCAATTAGATTCATACGATACATACGAATCACGCTTAAAAGGCAAGATTTACTAAGTTACCTTTACGGAAAAGACGAACAGTGGAGAGTTGCTACATCGATGTACGCGACCTATGTCAACTCAAGCTTTAGGAGGCTATAGCTACTTCATTACCTTCACCGATGATCACTCACGGTTTGGGTATGTGTTCTTGATGAAACACAAGTCTGAAACCTGTGAAAGGTTCAAAGAATTCAGAAACGGCAGAGAAACAACTCGAAAGAGTATTAAAATACTCGATCGGATCGAGGTAGTGAATACTGAGTCAAGAGTTTCGGATTATCTAAGGGATAATGGTATATTGTCTCAACGGATTCGCCGATACACCATGCCTTAACGTGGTGTATCCGAGAGGCGAAATCGACTGCTGATACGGTCGTCAATGATAAATCACGCGAATCTTTCTAAGTCCTTTTGGGGCTATGCACTTCAGATAGCTATTTACTTGCTAAACAGAGTCCCGACCAAGGTAGTCTCTACTACTCCATATGAGATATGGGCTAGTAAGAAATCTCATTTATCTTATCAAGATACGAGATCGTCTCGCCATGCTGGTGACTACGCCGCATAAATCGACGCTAAGTCTGATAAATGTTTATTTATTGGATAACCTAAGGAAACAAGGGGTTACCAATTCTATCATCCCTTGGAACAAAAGGTGTTTATTTCAAGGAATGTTGTGTTTCTAGAGAAAGAGTTTCTCTTGCAAGAAAACAGTGAAAGTGGCGTTGAACTTGAGGAGGTTCAAGAGACTCCAATAGACATTGAGGAGATACCTGGTCAAGCATCTCAACCAATAACTCATAATGATGAGATATCGGCTGAACCTATTATGACACAACATCTTCGTAGATCTAGTAGGATACGCAATATTCCTGAAAGATATGGATTTCTCGTAAGTGAATCGAACGACGTGTTACTCATTGATGATGAGGAGCCTACCAATTATGAAGAAGTTCTAAAAAGTTCAGAAAGGGACAAATGACTTGAAGTCATGAAGTCGGAAATGGATTCCATGTATGAAAATCAAGTTTGGAATTTGGTGGACCCACCTGAAGACATTAAGCCTATAGGGTGCAAATGAGTTTTCAAGAAGAAAACCGACATGGATGGTAATGTGATTACCTATAAGGCTAGATTAGTAGCAAAAGGCTATCGTCAAAAGCAAGGTGTCGACATGATTTAACCTTATTCACCGAGCTACGCTTAAATCCATTCTGACGCTCCCGGTCATAATGCCATTACATGAGATATGACAGATAGATGTGAAAATTACTTTCCTTAATCTAAACCTATTCGAGGACGTGTATTCGACATACGAGGGTTCCACATCCTGATAAAACCAAGATACGCAAACTTCACGGTCCATTTACGGATCAAGCAAGCATCCAGAGTCGCAATATCTGCTTACGAGACAATCAAAGGTTCGATTTCACAAAATTCGCATACAAACCTCGTGTGTACAAGCATAAGAAGGTTAGTGAGAGGCAATGTCCTAAGATGTCAGACGTGACATATATTACTTATAGAAACGATATATCCTTTACTGCTGCTAAAATTGGTTATCCAAAATATTCTCCATGAAAGACCCGAGAGAAGCGACCTACATCCTCGGATTAAGATCTATGAGAGATAGATCAAACAGCTTGCTGGTCTTTCGCCTATATATATGTATCGAAAAGCAAAGAGATTTAGCACGTAATCCAAGAAAGGTTTCTCGCCATCGTGCATGGATACACCTTTCAAATTCATGTCCGCGCACGTAAGACGAGAGAAGAGTCGTACGAGTAAGATTCTCTACGATCCGCAATAGATCTATCACGATGCGGCGCATGTACGAGGCCTGAGGTATCGTATGTTTTAAGTGTCACGAGCAGATATTAGTCTGATCCAGGAATGGATCATTGGACGGCTATTAAGACAATCCTTAAGTACTTAAGAAGAACTAAGGATATGTTTCTAATATATGGAGAAGGTGATATGGTAATATGCGGGTATACGGATGCCAATTTCCAGACATACAAGGATGATTTCAGGTCTCAGTCTGGGTACGTATTTACCTTAAATGGAGACACAATAAGTTGGAAAGGTTCCAAGCAAAACACTATAATGATTCGCCACGAGGCGTAATACATCAGAGCTGAAGCAAGAGAAGCGGTTCGATCGAGAAGTTCATCTCTAACTCGATAAGGTCTCATCAACGATCCAAACACGCCCTTCACGCCGCTATCATCCGATCGTGAGATCATCGAAGAAGGAAATACAAATCGAGAAGATTCCCACCGAAGGAACTTAATGGACCTTTAATCCAAGGCCTTCCTCAAAATAAGCTCACGGTCATGTTAGAGCTTATAGTATCGATACCGCGACGATCGACATTAGCCAGTCGAGAGTTTGTTAAGAATATACGAGAGGTGTCTTAAGGCAATCGCTTTACGGTCGTACCATTTATTCGATAAACGAAGATTCACTATTCGAGTATACATGTTTTCACGATTCGATCGATCTTAAACTCATTTATCAACGCCCACAATACGATTCACAAAGATAAGAGAATTTGTGATCGATCACAACTAGTGAGTTTCTACACGTAATTACGATGTATCAAATTATCCTCAATGATGAATCGATGGATTAGACGATCAATTCGCTGAGACTAGCACGAGGTATACTTTCGTTTATCCAAGCAAACCGCTTCTCACCGCTCGAGACATCGATATCCGAGTTAATCGCGATGCGGTAACTAGTTCATTAAATGAACAAGAAGACTTTATACGGTTCTTTACATATATGATACGCCAACGGCGAGCAATTATGTGCAATGCTCCTTCGACATGATTCAAGTCATCTCGTCACGATGTGCGCAATCGCCCAGTCCCGACACCGACTAGCTTCGACTCGAACTATATTTTCGATGTTAGACAAAACGATTTATACGGATCACGGAAGTCCAATACGGGTCGCCACGAAATCTGGCGCCAGAGCTCGTGGTGAAAAGTTCAAGTACGGGCTTAAGAGTTGGGAAAATCCAAGCATGGCTCGTGTCGTAAAGTCCAAGTGTGTAGCCTTCGCAACGGAAAGTCTGAGGACTCGCAAGGTCACTAGTCTCGAGTTCCTGAGTCCTCGAGCGGCGACGGCATCATGGGCCGCGCACTCGTGCATCCGAGGGACCACCGGACGGAGAGCAAACGGAGCGAGGCCCAAGGGAAGCAGACTCGAGGGCAAGAGACGCCAAGGACGACATCGCGTCGTCTGGGTGCATCCGAGGGACGGCCGAGGGAAGAGAGCCGTGGGAAACTCCACGAGAGGACGAGGTGGACTTGGCGCCAAGATTGAGTGTCGACGCCAAACAACTTGTGTTCGAGGTTTTATTCGACATCACCAATCGACATAGTGTCGGGCTGATCGCCCAAGTCGAATGAGTTCGACCGGGTGTTCGATCGATCTGTTCGGCCGAATACCGACCGCCAAGGGTCGGAGCCGATCGCTTACACCATCACCGATCCGCCGAGGGATAGCCAACCGATTAGGTGAATTCGGCACGTAAGGTTTTCCGGGCCGAGCGATCGCGTGAGCACTCGATCGATGGGTTCATCGGCCGATCGATGGGTACATGATCGGATCGATGATGAATCCGTTGGAACTTGTCCAGCGTGGATCGAGTCGTTGTGAGACAACGGCTACAGGAGCAGTCGACTGAGGGTCACAATCAGTCGATTGATTAGTGCGAAATCAGCTCGATGCAGGTTATAAATGGAGCTCGAGATGGAGGATTTTGTAAGAGTTTTTTGGGCGATTTTGGAGTGGAATTGCTGCTGCATTTCAGTCATTCAAGAGTCAAACCAAAGCAAGCAACAAGCAAAAGTGATCAAAGCCATTTGTGTAAAGTTTTCTTTCGTATTGTCTTTGTATTTGCTTGTACTTTTGTATTATATTGTAATTGCTTGAACGAGGTTTCTCCACCTCCGACTTGTTGTTGAGAAGGAGCTTTGTTAGTGTCGTGCGCATAACACGAGCTCGTTGAGCTCACCCCGTGGAGTAGGAACCCTAAGATTCCGAACCACGTATATCGATTGTGTCTTGTGTGTTGTATTGTATTTATGTTGTATTTCTATTATTTCCGCTACACATTCTAACGATCATTGTAGACAAAGCATACAAGAACGATCGATTTCCATCGTATACGCGAATTCGGCTGTTCACCCCCTTTAGCCGACCACCGATCCTCCAATAAGTGGTATCAGAGCGAGGAACTTGTTGCAGACTAATCGACAACACAAGCACGACAAGATAGCCGACTCCAACATCCGTCCACTGAAATTCAATGAAAATTTTTCTTGGTGGAAGAAACGGATGGAGGTATACTTCGAAACCGATTTCGAAATGATGCTAACAATTGAAAACGGTTTTGAAGCACCTAGGGATGAAAACAACAAGTCGATAGTAAAATAAAGATGGACCGAAAAGCAACGACAACAATTCAATATAACGGTTAAGGTAACGAAAATATTGATTAAATTAATACCTAATCATATCTTGTGTAAGATAGGTGAATATGGGGATGCTAAGGAGTTGTGGGATAAGGTGGTTAAATTCCACGAAAATTCCAAACCGGCACAAGTAGAGAAGGATGCCGAGGAAGAGTGCTCATCCTCTCACGCTCAAGAGGAAGAATCCCCATCAACATCCGGATCCGAGGATGTTGAAGAATTGGAGGAAACCTCCACCTCTAGCATTGAGGGGGAGGAGAGGTCTTCCATCCCGGAACAAGAATGAGAAAAAGCATCTACATCCGGGAGAAGTAAAGATCAAGAGGCTTCCACCTCCTTAGGTAACTCATGCATTGTACTTAAAAATAAAAATCATATCACATGCTTTGAGTGTAGGGAGCAAGGACACTATAAGAGCAAGTGTCCTAAGAGGATGAAGAAGATTCCACCGGCACTGAAAGTTCAAGAAAAAGCAACGAATGCCGGAGTCCCCGCTAGGAAAAGCAAGGAGCACATGGTGTGCTTCAAATGACATCAAAAGGGACATTATAGGAGCCAATGCCCTAGGGGGAGGAAGAAGGGGCAAGAAGGAGCTACACAAGTAGGGGAGTTTTTAAAGCAAATCTTAAGGTAAAATTTAATGCACCTTCAATCTCTAGAGTTAAGAAGCATGTTAGTAATATTGTTATTGTTCATCATGAAAAGCATGCTACTACGAATAAATACTTTTGCCTAGGTGCCAAGCATGTTGATTTACCTATGGACAAACCTAGACACTATAACTCTAGACCAATTCTACCTAGGGAGTCCATTAGGAGAATTGAAGAAAATTTGGATATTAACCCCAAGAAGTCTAGGCATATGCTTAGGAAGAGTCCTTCCCAAAGAAAGAATGAAAATTCAAAATTGGAAAAATTAGAATTATAAAACCAAGAATTGAGGTCAAGACTTGAAAAATTTGAGAAGACCCTAGCAAGAATGACAAAATCATTTAAGGGGTCTAATGATCAAAATCTAAGACCTAGGAGACAAGAACTGTCCAAGGGTAAGAGAGGTTTGGGCCACAAACCTAAGTCCTACCACAATGTTCCATTTGATTATGGAACAACATCTAGGTCTAGGAAAACTAAAGTTAATAGGGAAGTCATCCCTAAGACTAATCATGGTATTTGTCTAGTGTCTAAAAATTCAAAGAAATTCAAGGTAGCCACTAAGAAAGTCAAAGGGGGAGTCACCTTTAGAATTGACCTAGGAAAGACCCAATTGACTAAGGCTTCAAAGCCAAAAAGGGTCATTAGGAAGGTATATAGGGAAGTTATCCCTAGTGAATACCTAGTTAACCCAAGGAGCTCCAATAGATATTGGGTTCCTAGAAGCGTGATCGATTCACGCTAGATGGGTTAGGGTGTGTCAACCCTAAGTGGATGGGTAGTTAACCTAGCCATGGTAGAGTTAACACTCTAGGATGTGTCAATGTGGTTTGAAAAGATGAAAATTGATTAAATTGACACGAGTAGGTCTTAGAAGTCATGGTGTGCAATTTTGAATTTTTGGCACACTAGGGGGATAGTTGGCATTAAGGCAAAATGGGTTTAATCCTAGAAATGACAATTTGAGCTTAACACTTAGGTATTTTATATCTTAGTATTTTATACTTGTCATGTTATGTTTGTCTTGTCATGTCATGACATCATATTTATTTTTATCATATAAAATGTCATGATCTTGCTTAAGGTTTATTGTTAAATGTCATGTATGCTTAAGTATATATCACATGCTATGATATCATAATTTTGGCGCATGCTCTTATTCTTGTTATCATTATGTCATAATCATCATTCATGCATAACTAAAATGGATTTAAAGATTATGGCATGATTTGAAGTCTCATGCATAAGGGAGTCAAATAGTATTGCTTAGATAAATGCATGAGATCCTAATTAAACAAAACCCACATCTTACTAAAATACTTGACTTGTATGTATTTCACACATTTAGATACAAGTGAGATGTTTAGGAAAATGAATTTAAAGGTTTTAAAAATATTTCAAAAACATTTTGAAAAACCTTGGTGAAGTCTATCTTTTGATAGCAATCATCATTGAATGATGTGATACAAAGATAGCTTAAATATTGAAGTTTTTCTCATCTTTTGAACTTTGTATCAATCTCACTATTTTGTGGGTAAAATATTTTTCAAACATTTTTCACCCATATATATTGTTATAAGTATTATGCATATGAATTTTCATGATTTTTCATCTTATGTATAATTACTTATGAATTTCGGAATTTCAATTCTGATAACTGAAATCTTCATTCTGCAGATATCGAGATCGTGCCATGGACGATACGATCGATGAGGGTGATCGGTGACATCGTCAGTCGATCACGGTGATTTCGGGTAAACAATATTTGTTAGGCCCATATTCAGCTATGTTTTGGTTCCTAACTACTCCTAACCCTAAAACATGCTTTGGAGAGCATTAGAAAGGGTGGAAATCCATTGGATACGGATTAGGAGAAGTGTTTAGGGTGAGTATCAATTTTAAGGTGTATGAAAGTTCAATGTTGAACTTGTGCCTTAATTTTGATTGTTTAAGTGTTCCTATTGGCTTAGGGACTCTCCAAGGACATTGTTGGTGCAATGGTAAAGGGAGAGCAAGCCTTTAGGAGGAGGTATCTATCATAGGAAGATGGATTTGTATTTTTCCTCATGGGAGGAAAATTGGGGGAGTGTCTCTCTTAAGTGATATGAGACTTATCACTAGATAGATTGAAGACATATATTTTCCTCCAAGGGAGAGATTATAAGATCTCATTGGGATATGAGACATTCATACCCTTGGGGAGGACCTTTTTGATGTATGTCAAAAAGGGGAAGAAGTTACCAATTGGGGTTAGTTGGAATTCTTATTGGGATATGAGAATTACCAATTGAGGATAATTGGTAGACGTGAGTTTGAGGTTTTGTCAAACATCAAAAAGGGAGAAATTGTTGGTGCAATCGGCCCAAGTCATGATTGACCGGACTCGAGTTTGACTCGAACTATAATTTGATGTTAGACAAAATGTATGACATGGGATTGTCATGGGAAGTCCAACATGGGTTGGCCACGTAAATCTAAGTGTGTAGCCTTGGTGGTGAAAAGTCCAAGCATGGGGCTTGGTGTTGGGAAAATCCAAGCATAGGGCTTGATGTTGGTAAAGTCCAAGTGTGTAACCTTGGCAATGGGAAGTTTTGAGGACTTGGCAAGGTCACTAGTCTCGTAGGCTCGGGGTCCTTGAGTCGGTGAAGGATGACATTGCAAAGTCGTGCGCTTGGTGCATCCGAGGGACCGCCGGACGGGGAGCGAATGGAGTGAGGCCTAAGGGAAGCAGACTTTGAAGGCAAGAGACACGAAGGATGACGATCAAGTCGTGCGCACTCGTGCATCCGGGGGCGAGCCGAGGGAAGAGAGCTTCGGTGGGGAACTCCACGAGAGGATCGAGGTAGACTTCGCTGGTGGCTAAGATCGAGATCGGACGCCAAACAACTCGTGTTTGAGGTTTTATCCGACATCGGCCGATCGACATAGTGTCGATCGCTTCCAAGTCGAACGAGTGACCGGTGTTCGACCGACCGTTTCAGCCGAATACCGACCGCCAAGGGTCAAGGCCGATCGTTTTACATCCATCGATCGCCGAGGGACGATAAATGATCGATCGTGAATTCGTGAAGGTTTTCCAGTCGAGTGATCGCGTCGAGCACTCGACTGATGGATTCATCAGCCGACTGATGATGGATCCGTTGGAACTTGTCCAGCGTGGATCGAGTCGTTGTGAGACAACGGCTACAGGAGCAGTCGACTGATGGTTACGATTAGTCGACTGATTGACGCGAAATCAACTCGATGCAGGTTATAAATGGAGCTCGAGATAGAGGATTTTGCAAGAGTTTTTGGGGCGATTTTGGAGGGGAATTGCTGCTGCATTCCAGTCCTTCAAGAGTCAAACCAAAGCAAGCAAAAGTGATCAAAGTCATTTGTGTAAAGTTTTCTTTCGTATTGTCTTTGCATTTTCTTGTACTTTTGTATTACATTGTAATTGCTTGTACGAGGTTTTTCCACCTCCGACTTGTTGTCGAGGAGCTTTGTTAGTGTCGTGTGCATAACACGAGCTCGTTGAGCTCACCCCGTGGAGTAGAAATCCTAAGGTTCTGAACCACGTATATCGATTGTGTCTTGTGTGTTGTATTGTATTCGTGTTGTATTTCTATTATTTCCGCTGCGCATTCTAACGATCATTGTAGACGAAGCATACAAGAACGATCGATTTCCATCGTACACGCGAATTGGGCTATTCAGCCCCTTCTAGCTGGCCACTGATCCTCCAATAATGAAGACTTATGCTTTTGACATCTTAAGCAAGCATCTCCGAGGAGATGTAGACCCGAGATGATTGGGTATAAGTCGAAGTGGCCGAAGGTGTTTGAATAACCTACAGAGGATTCACCACTCCTTGCGAGGAGATGTATACCCTATGGCCTCTCGTCGGATTGTTACTAAAGTCTTCGGCCAAAGCATTACATGTTTAGAGTATGGTACTCTTGGATACATGTGCAGTAACTAGAATCCGGAAGACGAGGAAGTAATACCTGGGCTACGTGTGACGTAGTCAGCCTAGTGGGGACTGACACAATAGACCATGTCCTGAACCAAGTGGGTATAAGATGAGTGAAAGGAATGGGGCACGATTCATTGTAGTTGCTGAAGGGTTTCAGAAATGGTTTTGGGATCAACAGTTGATTTTCCGGTTAATTGGGGATCATGATGTACTACTAGGTGTCACTCATGATCATTCTATAATTAATGGTTAATTATATACGACCAACATAAACCGAAAACCTATTTGGTCTCACGTACAACAAGTGTAATCCGAAGGATTTAAAACGAGTTTGAGAATATGATTCTCAGATCGAGAGAGATTTGATTTGGTTAACCAAACAAAGAGCGAGTATGAAATAGTTTTAGTCGCATCGGAAGCATGGATGGGTCATGTCTTTTGAAGACATGATGGATGACCAAATTGGTTTGGTTCTAATCCAATGGTAGAAAATAAACCAAAGTGGTTTGGTTTGTTTTAAACGAATGAACCAAAGTTGATTCGGTTTGTTTTAACTTAAAATAGACCAACGCGGTTTTGTTTATTTTAACTTAAGTTATTAGAGCGAGTTAACGGGTTATTGGTTATGAACCAATAAGTGCTAGGAGAAGGTTTCTTGATGGTCAAGAAATATGCTCTATATAAAACACGACTTTAGGGTTTTTCGTGGAGAACTTTTGGTTATTGGAAACCCTAGCCACCCAAGCCCTCCTCCTTGCTTCTTGCTGCCCAAGAGCTCTTGTCGCCCAAGAGCTTTAGCCGCCCAAGAAGAGCTGCCGCCAAGGTTTTGCTGCTGCCCAAGTCGTTGCCGGCCACCCACCAGCTGTCGGTGACTCCTCCGGCCATCCTCCCTTGGTCGCCGGCGACCAAGGAGCAACCGACCATTGATTGGCCGGTCATATCTTCCACCAAATTTTGGACAGCTTGTTCTCCTCTTTGTGGAGAGGTCGTTTGGTCGGCATTTTGCGCTCCGATAGCGACCTATTTGCCGAGGATTGGTTCTCCGGCAATCCTCATAGGTGGAGGGTTGAGTTTTCGTCAATCGGTTGATGAAAACCGCTTCCGAGAAGCGAGTTTGCGAAACTCAATTTTTGGATCTGAATTTTATTCGGATTGTGATCTTCTCTCGGATCACATTGTCTTCGACACGAGGCTAGTAACTCCTACGAAGACGAGGCTCGTAGCTTCGTGAAGCTATCCCGACGATACTCGGCGTGGATACGGATAGAGACAATTCTAGCAAGAGTTGTTTCGGTTGATGTCATTCCCGCTACACGTGATACGTCAGGTATAACTAGAGTAATTTCCTTTTATTGCAAAATTTTAAATAGCGATTATGTCTACACATGTTGTATCCTGTATGCGTGTGATGGGTGTGTTGTAATAAATTAGATTTATTGTTTTTATTGCTGTGTGTATATTTACGAAACGTGTTCGAACACACACTCGCCGCAGTGCCGGAGAAACCCAACAAAACCTAGGTCCTATAGGTATGGGAGCTACTGAAGGTTGTTGTAGTAATAGGTGAGTTGTGTGGATATCATTTACTGGCAGCTAGCGGAATCAAGATAGGTGATAGAAAAGTTACCTAAATTAAGTAATACAAATATCGCATTGAAATGCTGACTAAATTCACTAGTTTCTAATGTCATCAATTTAGTAGCAACTAGTCTTTGGCTTGCTTCGAGCATAGGGAAAGGGGTCAGAGGAAGATTGAATTAATGTTGGAGGATTTTGTATAAGTGGAATATTTGGTTGATAAAGGACATAGGAGTCATGTGCTAAGGATAGAGAAGATACATTGTAGAAGGAAGTGGAAGAAACTTAGGGGAAAGATGCTCATGGTGTTGGTAGGGATGACTACATCATAGGGTCATTGGTGGTGGTGCACTTGTGGAAGATAGGTGGGCAATAAACGAAGAGCAAACAATCTAGTTGAATACACGAGGGAAAACTATGATGAAGTGGCAAAAGAGGGGTGGGTATCAAATCCCAAATTAGAATAAAACTTTGAAATAAATTGATATACACCAAGACTCAATTTCACCAAAAACGAAATATTATTATAAAATAGCTGAATAATATAGGGTGGTCGGGACCACTTTTAAAATTTAAACCCAAGCAAAACAAAATTGAAAATAAACTGAATATTCCTAGAAAGAGATAATCCTAAATTTCAAGAGGACTTGATCAAACTTGAGACAAATTTTCTATTTTCTAGTTATGACAATTACCAAATTAAAACTACTGTAATTAGCTTATTTCTCTAAATAAAAGGATGTTCCAGAATATACTTTTACAAAGTTTAAAATTTTTTTAAAAATTAAATTCCTAATTTCCATTAATTAATGTTTTTTTTTGTTTTCATTGCAAGATAGATATTGAAAGTGTCTATGTTCTACTTTGACGAAGAGTGTAAAAGATATTAGAGTAATAGATGGTCTGTATTTTAGATTTAAGGGTTTTATATTGAATCTTATATATTTTCATATAATAGAATATTTCTTTTGTCCCAAACTTAGCAACTTCACAGGCATTATATTACTTCTGCTGTTTGATTGGGCTGTGATTTTTATGGAAGTGTGGTTTAGCTTCATCGAACCTGTAATATTACACTAGTTTACCAGTCTTCAATTTTGTTCCTCATTTCCTTATCTTGTCTTTTGACTTTTCTACCTGTAATAAATTGATGGAATATTTAACCATTCTTACCTGAAATGATGTGCTACTTCCAAACTTGATATTTGCGACTCTTAGGATATAATATCTTATTCAGTTTTTCAATTGATGATCTATTTGTTTAATTTTTCATGCTCATCTGTTGTATAACAGAAAACGTTGCCAAACTGGGCAAACAAAAGTTATAATATTTTTGATTTTAGCAATTGGGAATCATTATTGCACTTTCTTTAGTTGATAGGAAGGACCAGAAAAAACCTTGAAAGGCTTCGTGCTGAGAGGCAGGAAACCATTGATGAGCTCCAAGAGAAAACAAATTATTACACTACACAACAACTTATTCAGGTATCTTTCTTGTTTTTTACTCTTGTATTGCTTCCTGGAATTCTCATTGGTTATGCTCTCATTGAAACTAAAGCAGTAATATCTGTGATATAACTTTCCGTATTTAACCAAACTTATGCTCTGTGCGTTCCACCACCTCTGGATATATTATAATGTTTGCTCGACGGATGATCAAAGTATGACTTTGATTGACTTGTTACTGATTGATGAACTTCTAATCCAGAGGTATGACCTTGATCCTGCTGCAAAGGCAGCTGCAGCAACTGTTTTGGCATCTAAGCTTGGGGCAGATTCTGGCTTAAAACTCCAAGTGGGAGATGAAATTTCGGATCCATCAGGCAAAAGTCACGATGTCTAGCTAGTGCAATCTTCTGGGTTGCATAACAGGAAACCATCACATGTAATAGCTCCCATTGCTGGGGGTAACACAACCTCTGAGTTAATTGATGAAGCTTTTAATGAATTTACCACCAATCAAATAATTCACACTCCAAAGCAAAGAGTTGTGGAACCCTTCAAAGGTTCAGTCTTCAGCGAAGGGAGTTGGCTTTCTCGAGTAGCAGCCTTGCTCGTGGGAGAGGATCCAACTCAGTGCTACGCACTCATTTGTGCCCACTGTCACATGCACAATGGTGAGTGATAAGGTGCTGTGTGTATTCTCCTAGTGAAAACATGATAGTAGCTTTCTCCAACTTCAACAAAACTTTTAAAACTTTACAGGTTGAATATGTGCAGGTTTAGCCAAGAAAGAGGATTTTCCCTACATAACCTATTACTGTCCCCACTGCCATGGATTAAATGGACAAAGGCATCAGGAAGAACATGAAATGAGTTCTGGTCCTGGAAAGAACACACCTATCTCTTTACTACATAGTGATAATACTCATCAAAGTGAGAACAACACTAATTTAACTACTAAGAATGTCACTGCGATGGTAAAAGAGAATCCTGGAGAGGCTAGCGAGAATAAGCATGATGATGCGACTAGAATTGCAGGTTTGACAAATGAAAAAACTGGTGAAAGAGAGTTGCTTAATTCTGTTAGTTGAAAGTTGTGTTTCTTTGAGAAAGTAGCCTTTTTCTCTTTGTTAGAGTGGATATTGCTTCTCAGGTGTATATTAAAAGCACTTGGTAGATGGCTTTAAGTAATTACAGATTTGTTGGTGCCCATTTGATGCAGTTCTGAGGTGTATTCTATTTCCTAAAATAGATGGCCTTGGTATTTGCTGTGTTTATTTTGGTTCCACTATAAAAATAATAATAAAGATTTGTTCATCTTTTGAATATATCGTCACTTACTGTATTTATTGGTTTTGTTTCAAATATGTGTATATTTTATTAAATTTATTACACTTGTGTATTGAATCGAAAGTCTGTTGGTTACAATCTTAATGCAATATTTTCTGTTTGTTGCAGTTCATTGGAGTATTTCATTGTGAAGAAAAATAGTATTTTATGGATAAATAGTACAACAATAACAAAGTCTTATCCCACTGAATGAGGTGACTATATGAATCCTTCTATGTCATTGGACTCTATCTCCTACTATATCATCATCTATATTTAAATAAATTTTATCTTATTTTATTGTTGCTAACAAAGTCTTTTTTGATTGTCCTCTTCCTCGTTTGATATGTATATTTGTCATCATTTCACATCGCCTAACTGGAGTATTTATTAGCCGTCTAAGTACATATCCGTTCTACCTTAAACGTATTTCTCGGAGCTTTCTTTCAATAGATGTAACACTGACTTTTTCTCTAATGTCCTCATTTTTTATTCTTTCCATCCTCGTATGTCCGCACGTCCACCTTAACATTCTCATCTCTGCAACTCTCATCTTTTGTTCATGTGCTCGAGTCATAGTCCAATATTCAACGTCATATAACATAGCAGGTTTAATCGCCGTTTTGGAGAACTTCCCTTTAAGTTTTAGAGGCACTTTACGATCACATAAAACACTCAACGTTTTCCTCAATTTCAACTATCCTGCTTGTGTTATATATAAGACATCTCTCTCAATCCCTCCATCATCTTACAAAAATGATCCTAAATATTTAAAGCTCTCCGTTCCAGACAACTCGTCATCTCCTATCTTAACACTTGTCTCATTACGTCTAATATTGCTAAACTTAAATTTCATATATTATGTCTTTACTCTACTAAGTCTAAAACCTTTCACTTCTAGTGTTTCCCGTCAAGATTCTAATTTAGCATTTACTCCTTCACGTGTCTCATCTATCAAAATAATATCATCTGCAAATAACATGCACCACGATACTGTGTCTTGAATGTGTCAAGTGAGTTCGTCCATGATTAGTGTAAAAAGATAGAGACTTAAAGTTGATCCTTGATGTAACCCTATTTTTATTAGAAATGCTTCAGTTAATCCGCCTAAAGTTTTCACTTTGGTCGTTACTTCTTTATACATATCCTTAATTAGTTCAATATATATTACACTAACACTTCTTTTTTCTAAAATTCTCCATATAATTTCTCTTGGAACTCTATCATAAACTTTTTCTAAATCAATGAATATTATGTGTAGATTCTGCTTTTGCTCTCTATACTTTTCAATTAGTTGTTTGAGAAGATGTATAACTTCTATTGTCGACCTTCTTAGCATGAATCCAAATTGATTTTTGAGAAGCATGGTCTCCTTCTTTAATTTTTTTTTCTATTACTCTTTCTCAAAGTTTCATGGTATGACTCATTAGTTTAATACTCCAATAGTTTTCACAAATTTGTATGTCTCCCTTATTCTTATATAAGGGAATTAGGATACTTATCTTCCATTGATCAGACATCCTTTTTGTTTTCAATATCATGTTAAATAATTTTATAAGTCATTCAATACCTTGTTTCCCTAGACACTTCCATACCTCTATCGGAATATCATCTAGTCCAACGACTTTTCCATTTTGCATTCCATTTAAAGCTGGTTCTACTTCTGAAATTTGAATTCTACGATAAAAATTTAAATTTATATACTCATTTGACCTATTTAAATTAACTAAATTAAGTTGGTCTCCTGAACCTTAATTAAAAAATTGATGAAAATATCTCTTCCACCGCTTTTTTATTTTTTCATCATTTACTAGTACCCTATTGCATTTATCTTTAATACATTTTATTTGATTAAGATCTTTTGTCTTCCTCTCTCTCACTTTAACTATTCTATAAATATTTTTTTCCCATATAATTTTTGATATAATCATTCAAAAATTCCAGTCTTAGTCTCATTCACTGCTTTCTTGGCTATTGTATATTTTTTTAAAATTTTCTCATTTTTATAAATATATAATTTCTTATATGCTGTTCGTTTTTCCTTGACTTTCTCTTGCACTTTCTCATTCCACCACCAAGATTCTTTACTTGGTGGTGCATGTCCCTTTGACTCACCGAGTATACTCTTGGTTACTATTTTCAACTTTGATACCATCTTATCCCATGTCGTATTAGAGTCACTGTATATTTCATCTAATACTTGTATTCCTACCTTCTCTTTGAATATATTTAGTTTTTCATCCTTTAACTTTCACCACTTAATTCTAGGAGTCGTGTATATTTTTCTTCTATTAATATTATGTTTGAGGCGTATATCAATACTACTAATTTATGTTAAGTAGTTAAACTTTCTCCAGGGATATCCTTACAATATTTACAAATCTTTCTATTTCTCTTCCTAACCATAAGAAAGTAAATTTGTGATTTATTATTTCCACTTTTGAACTTGACCAAGTGTTCTTCTCCTTCTTAAAAAATATATTAGCTAGTATAAGATCATATGTTATTGCACAATCCAATATAGTTTTACCTTCTTCATTTCTTGTTCCAAACCCATAACCCCCATGCACCCTCTCATATTCGTCATTTTTCACTCCGATGTGCCCATTTAAATCGCCTCATATTAAAATTATCTCATTTGATGGAATATTTTATAATATTTCATCCAAGTCATCCCAAAACCTTAATTTGGTATTTTCATCTAATCCTATTTAAGGTGTATATACACTAATTACGTTCATAGTTTCTTTCTTCACTATTATTTTGAGAGTTATAATTCTATCCCCTTTCTAATTACTCTTACAACTTCATCCTTTAACGAACTGTTGAGTTTCTGGCACCGTGGCGAGTGTGTGTTCGAACATGTTTCGTAAACATGTGCACAGCGGAAGAAATAAAAGACAATAAATATAATTTATTACAACACACACCACACTCATGCATAGTACAACATGTGTAGACATAATCGCAATTTCAAATTTTGCAATAAAAGGAAATTACTCTACGTATACCTGACGTATCACGTGTAGCGGGAAAGGTATCAACCGGAGCGACTCTCGCTAGAATCGCCTTTATCTGTATTCATACCGAGTATCGTCGGGATGACTTCACAAAGCCACGAGCCTCGTCTTCGTATGAGTCACTAGCCTCGTGTCGAAGACGATGTGATCGAGAGAAGATCACAATCCGAATCAAAATTCAGATTCAAAACCAAGTCCCCAAAACTCGCTTCTCCGGAGAGGTATTCGTCAACCGTTTGACGAATCCTTCGTCCTCCACGACGCTGTCGGAGCTCCAAACATCGTCCAAATGACGCTCCGACACGAAGGATACAAGTTGTCCAGAAAACTGGATAGCTTGGTAGAGGATGTTGCGCCAGCCAAAGAGGATGGCTGACCAACCCTTAGTCGCCGGAACCAAGGTGAGTCGCCGGAGGGTCGCCGGAGGAGTGGCCAGCAGCAGCTGGACACCGGCAGCAAGGGTGGACGGCGGCAAAAAGCTGGGTGGCGTGGAACCCTTGGGCGACGGCAAGGAGAAGAGAGGGAGAGGGTGGCTAGGTTTTCCAACACCAAAAATAATCCACGAAAAACCCTTAAGCCATGTTTTTATAGAGAACACATTCTTCTAATAGTTATTGGTTCATAACCAAAACCCGTTAACCCGCTCCAATAACTTAAGTTAAAATAAACCAAACCGCGTTGGTCTATTTTAAGTTAAAACGAATCGAACCAACTTTTGGTTCATTCGTTTAAAACAAACCAAACCCCTTTGGTTTATTCTCCACCATTGGATTAGAACCAAACCAATTTGGTTCATCCATCATGTCTTCATAAGACACGACCCATCCACGCTTCCATTGCAACTGAAACGATTTCATGTTCGATCCTTGTTTGGTCCAACCAAACCTAGTTTCTCTCGGTCTAAGAATCTCATTCTCAGGCTCGTTTTAAATCCTTCGGATTACGCTCGTTGTGCGTGTGACCAAATAGGTTCTCGGTTTATGTTGGTCGTCTATAATTAACCATTAATTATAGAACGATCATGAGTGACACCTAGTAGTACATCATGATCCTCAATTAATCGAAAAATCAACAGTTGATCCAAAACCACTTTTGAAACCCTTCATCAACTACAATGAATCGTGTCCCGTTCCCTTCACGCATTTTATACCCACTTGGTTCAGGACATGGTCTATAGTGTCAGTCCCCACTAGGTTGACTACGTCACACCTAGCCCAAGTATCATTTTCTCGTCCTACGGATTCTAGTTACTGCACATGTATCCAAGAGTACCTTACTCTAAACATGTAATGTTTTGGCCAAAGACTTTAGTAACAATCCGACGAGAGACCATGGGTATACATCTCCTCGCAAGGAGTGGTGAATCCTTTATAGGCTATTCAAACACCTTCGATCACTTCGACTTATGCCCAATCATCTTGGATCTACATCTCCTCAGAGATGTTTGCTTAAGATGTCAAAGCATAAGTCTTCATGACCAAGATGACTTGAATACCGCAAGTCAAAGGAACATCGCACTTAAGCTGCAGTAAGAACTTCATTGACATATCTATATATGTAGAAAACCATACGAAGTTTTACAGCTGGTCACTCCAATAAACTAGTTACCATAACTAGCATCCACGATTAACTCCAGACATCACAATGTCTCCAGCCAGTGAGAATCAGCTGCTTGGATACACCAAGGAGTATACCTTGTGCTAGTCTCAACAGAATTGATGGCGTCCAAATCCATCAATTCATCGACTAGGGATAATTCTGATACATCACAATTACACATGTAGAGATACTCACTAGTTGTGATCCAATCACAAATTTTCTTATGCTATGAATTGTATCGTGGACATTCAGTAAATGAGTTTAAGATCCAATCAAATACATAAAAACATGTATACTCAAATAGTGAATCTTCATTTATCACATAAATGGTTCAAACATAAGGCGATTACCTTAGGACATCTCTCATATATTACTAACAAACTCCCACTTGGCCTAATGTCAATCGCTACGGTATCCAATACTATAAACTCTAGCATGACCCTCAAACTTACTTTGAGGTTATGCCTTAGTTAATGGATCCGCTAAGTTTCTTTCAATGGGAATCTTCTCGATTTGTATTTCCTTCCTACTTATGATCTCTATGATCAAATGATAGCGGCGAAACACATGTTTGGATCATTGATGAGACCACATCAAGTTCAGAGATGAACTTCTTGATCCAAACCGCTTCCTTTGCTGCTTCCGAAGCTGCAATGTATTCTGCCTCAGTGGTAGAATCTGCTATAGTACCTTGTTTGAAACTTTTCCAACTCATTGCGCCCCCATTCAAGGTGAACACGTACCCAGACTGAGACCTGAAATCATCCTTGACTGTTTGGAAGCTGCCATCCATATACCCGCGTATCACCATGTCCCCTTCTCCATATATTAGGAACACATCCTTAGTTCTTCTTAAGTACTTAAGGATCGTCTTAACAGTCATCCAATGATCCATTCCTGGATCAGACTGATATCTACTCGTGACACTCAGAGCATACGATACATCAGGTCTCGTACATAACATAACATACATGATAGATCCTATTGCGGATGCATAACGAATCTTACTCATACAAATCCTCTTGTCTTCTATGCGCAGACACATAGACTTCGAAAGGTGTATCCCATGCCTCATGGGAAGGTAACCTTTCTTGGATTCTGACATGCTAAACCTCTTTAGCACTCGGTCTATATATGTAGACTGCGAAAGACCAAGCAACCGTTTCGATCTATCCCTATAGATCTTAATCCCGATGATATAGGTTGTTTATCCCAGGTCTTTCATGGAGAATGTCTTGGACAACCAAATTTTAACTGACTGTAAGACAGAAACATCGTTTCCTATAAGTAATATGTCATCGACATACAATACTAGGAACATGACTGCACTCCCACTAACCTTCTTGTACACATAAGGTTCGTCCGAATTTTGTGAGAAATCAAACTTTTTTATCGTCTCATCAAAATGGATATTCCAGCTCTTAGATGCTTGCTTCAGTCCATATATGGACCGTCGCAATTTGCATACCTTGGTTTTATCAATCGATGTGAAACCCTCAGGTTGTATCATATACACATCCTCAAGTAGTTTTCCATTAAGGAAAGCTGTTTTCACATCCATCTGTCATATCTCATAATCATAATGAGCCGCTATGGCCAGGAGCATCCGAATGGATTTAAGCATAGCAACAGGCGAATAAGTTTCGTCATAATCTACACCTTGCTTTTAACGATATCCTTTCACCACCAATCTAGACTTATAGGTAATCACATTACCATCCATGTCGGTTTTCTTCTTGAAAACCCACTTGCACCCTATAGGCTTTATGCCTTCAGGTGGGTCAACCAAGTTCCAACTTGATTTTCATACATGGAATCCATTTTCGACTTCATGGCTTCAAGTCATTTGTCCCTTTCTGAACTTTTCAGAACTTCTTCATAATTGGTAGGCTCCTCATCGTCAATGAGTAACACGTCGTTCGATTCACTTACGAGAAATCCATATCTCTCAGGAATGTTGCGTGTCCTACTAGATCTACAAAGATGTGGTGTCACAATAAGTTCAGCCGATGTCTCATCACTATGAGTCATCGGTCGAGGTGTTTGACCAAGTATCTCTTCAATGTCTACTGGAGTCTCTTGAACCTCCTCAAGTTCAACGACACTCCCACTGTTTTCTTGCAAGAGAAACTCTTTCTCTAGAAACACAATATTCCTTGAAACAAACACCTTTTGTTCTAAGGGATGATAGAATTGGTAACCCCTCGTTTCCTTAGGGTATCCAATAAATAGACATTTATCAGACTTAGCATCCAATTTGTCTGACACAGTCCGCTTCACATAAGCAGGACAATCCCATATCTTCAAGTAAGATAAATAAGGTTTCTTACTAGCCCATATCTCATATGGAGTAGTAGAGACTACCTTGGTCGGGACTCTGTTTAACAAGTAAACAGCTGTCTGAAGTGTATAGCCCCAAAAGGACTTGAGAAGATTCGCGTGATTCATCATTGACCTGACCATGTCCAACAAGGTCCGGTTTCGCCTCTCAGATACACCATTAAGTTGTGGTGTATACGGCGGCGTCCATTGAGATAATATACCATTATCCCTCAGATAATCTAGAAACTCTTGACTCAAGTATTCACCACCTCGATCCGATCGAAGTATTTTAATACTCTTGCCAAGTTGTTTCTCTACTTCATTTCTGAATTCTTTGAACCTTTCAAAGACTTTAGACTTGTGTTTCATCATGACCACATACCCAAACCGTGAGTGATCATCGGTGAAGGTAATGAAGTAGCTATAACCTCCTAAAGCTTGAGTTGACATAGGTCCACATACATTAGTATGTATTAGACCAAGAAACTCACCCACCGGTTCACCTTTTTCAGTAAAAGGTAACTTGGTCATCTTGCCTTTTAAGCATGATTCGCATGTATCGTATGAATCTAATTCAAACGATTCCAGAATTCCACATCGGTATAATTCGGACATGCGTTTCTTGCTCACATGACCAAGACGACAATGCCACATGTAGGAGTCTAATTGTTTATCTTTTCGAGCACGCTTGTTGCTCGCTTCGATATTGAAAATGTCACTGGATATGTCCAACGTATAAATATTATTTCTTAAAGTTCCAGTCCCATAAAGAACGTCATTCAAAGTTATGTAACAACAATTGTTACTAAAAGTTAAATGATATCCATTTCTATTTAAACAAGAAATAGAAATGATGTTTTTTATCAACGAAGGAACATAAAAGCAATTGTCCAGTTCTAAGACAAGTCCTGTAGGGAGTTTCAATAAATACGTTCCGATGGTGAGTGCAACAACCTTTGCTCCATTCCCAACACGTAAATTTGACTCTCCCTTGACGAGTCTTCTTCTATTCCTTAGCCCATGTATGTTATTACATATATGTGAGTCACACCCAGTATCCAATACCAAAGTGTCTGAGGAAATAGAATGATAATCAATAACGAAGATATTTGAAGAAGATGAGGCATCTGATGTCTTATTCTTCTTTACGAACTCAAGATAAATCTTGCAGTTTCTTCGCCAATGGCCCTCCTTGCCATAATGATGGTAAGTGTCCTTTTGGGCTGGTTCTGCCTTTTTAGCCTTTTTCTTCTTTCCTTTCTGCTGTTCCTTTGACTCCCTCTTAGAACCTTTCTTCGAGGAATCAACTAACAACACCGTCCCCTGCTCGTGCTTCTCAGAAGACTCCACAGTCTTCAGCATGTTGAGCAGTACCATAGATGAACCTTCTTGCATCTCAGAGGTGAAGAGGAGCTTTGAGACTTCGAACCTTTCGAATCTCTCTTGCTCATCAAACAATTCATAAAGATGAAGGACTATGGTATGAGCATTCATATGCTCATGCTGCTTCCGCAGCTCGGGTACCATCGCGGTTACCATGATGCAACTCACTTGCTCAGAATCACTCACATGTTTCTGATGGGCCAACAATTTGTCCGGTGTTGCATCATCACTAGGACAAGCGGAAAGAGACGCTTCGAGGACATACTCAAGCTTTTTCGTCTTGAGAACAATTCTCAAGTTTCTAAGTCAGTCCAAGAAGTTCGGCCCAGTCAATTTATTCGAATTCAAAATAGAGCGCAAATTCAAAGACATCATGATCAAGCGATTAACCTAGAAATATAAAACGAGCATATATGAGAAAGATGATTTAAAATGCATCCACATATATTTACAAAATCCCATTCATTTTTCGTTCGGGAGATCGTAGGTCAATTTTCGAATGGCCTGATATCCAATATAGATAAGAACAACCTTGGAGTGAGTCCAACAAGTCATTCTTAGCTATGATGGTGGGTATCAAGTATACCAATTACATATCACGTATATGTAACTATCACAATATGCTATCAACTAATTGAATGTTTACACATACATTGGGTTGTTAACACATTAGCAAGTATGCATCATATGCATAGCATCCAATTTCACCTCTCTTCACATCGACCTTGGAGTGAGTCCAAAAAATCAATGCTCCAAGTTAGAGTCGGCCTATTAATCGTGAAATAGTTTTAATATGGTTAGAGCGCATTCAACTAATTAGTCAGGCTTGGAGTGAGTCTAACAACCCAAACTAATGATTGACCTCTGACTCTTACCATATTAGAGTTAAACTATTCCAATGATTTGAACATGTTCAGGTTCGAGTCGAGCTTGGAGTGAGTCCAACAACCCAAACAAGGAACAGAACTCTGGTTTTAATCATATTAATGGAAGGTGTAGGCTTTAATATTGTATAAAAATTTTAAAGTCTCATCCTCTTTGCATGCAAATAACTATTATCTACATGACATGATATACATGACATACATTTACATGTCACGACACGCATGACATAATGATATGTATCTAATGTAATTACATGACATACAATTATGACATGTACTTAATTTCCTTATATGTCATAACTATTTATGGAAATAAAATATGTTTAAGATTTGATTCCCAAAATTAAATAATGATTAAATTAGAAAATAAATTTCCAAATCTAATTACATATTTTATTTATGGAATGTCTCAATTAAAGAAAATCAAATTTAATTTTGTCAAAACTATTTATGGAAATCAAATATATTTTAGATTTTATTTCCCAAATCAAATCATAATTAAATTAGGAAACAAATTTCCAAATATAATCAAATATTTTATTTATGGAAAGTGTTAATTTCCATAAATACTTCTAACTTTCCAAAAATAGAAGATTTCCATAAATACTTCTAGACTTTTCAAAATTAGAAAATTTCCATAAATACTTCTACACTTCCAAAAGTAGAAAATTTCCATAAATATAATTACGACTATCGCAAAATAATTTTACGATTATGTCGAAATACAACCTGGGCTCTGATACCACTGTTGGGTTTCCAGCATCGTGACGAGTGTGTGTTCGAACATGTTTCATAAACATGTGCACAACAGAAGAAATAAAAGGCAATAAATATAATTTATTACAACACACACCACACGCATGCATAGTACAACATGTGTAGATATAATCGCAATTTCAAATTTTGCAATAAAAGGAAATTACTCTACGTATACTTGACGTATCACGTGTAGCGGGAAAGGTATCAACCGAAGCGACTCTCGCTAGAATCGCCTCTATCCGTATCCACGCTGAGTATCGTGGGGAGGACTTCACAAAGCCACGAGCCTCGTCTTCATACGAGTCACTAGCCTTGTGTCGAAGACGATGTGATCGAGAGAAGATCACAATCTGAATCAAAATTCGGATTCAAAACCGAGTCCCCAAAACTCGCTTCTCCGGAGAGGTATTCGTCAACCGTTTGACGAATCCTTTGTCCTCCACCTATGAGGATTACCGGAGATCGAATCCCCAGCAAGGTAGCCGTTGTCGGAGCTCCAAACGTCGTTCAAACGACGCTCTGACACGAAGGATACAAGCTGTCCAGAATGGAGGATGTTGCGCTGGCCAAAGAGGATGGCCGGCCAACCCTTGGTCCCCGGAACCAAGGTGAGTCGCTGGAGGGTCGCCGGAGGAGTGGCCGGCAGCAGCTGGACGCCGACAGCAAGGGTGGACAGCGGCAAAAAGCTGGGCAGCGTGGAACCCTTGGGTGGCGGCAAGGAGAAGAGAGAGAGAGGGTGGCTAGGTTTCCAACACAAAAAATTATCCACGAAAAACCCTTAAGCCATGTTTTTATAGAGAACACATTCTCCTAACGGTTATTGGTTCATAACCAAAACCCGTTAACCCGCTCCAATAACTTAAGTTAAAATAAACCAAACTGCGTTGGTCTATTTTAAGTTAAAACGAACCGAACCAACTTTTGGTTCATTCGTTTAAAACAAACGAAACCCCTTTGGTTTATTCTCCACCATTGGATTAGAACCAAACCAATTTGGTTCATCCATCATGTCTTCATAAGACACGGCCCATCCACGCTTCCATCGCGACTGAAATGATTTCATACTCAATCCTTGTTTGGTCCAACCAAACCTAGTTTCTCTCGGTCTGAGAATCTCATTCTCAGGCTCGTTTTAAATCTTTCGGATTACGCTCGTTGTGCGTGTGACCAAATAGGTTCTCGGTTTATGTTGGCCGTCTATAATTAACTATTAATTATAGAACGATCATGAGTGGCACCTAGTAGTATATCATGATCCCTAATTAATCGAAAAATCAACAGTTGATCCAGAACCACTTTTGAAACCCTTCATCAGCTACAATAAATCGTGCCCCGTTCCCTTCACGCATCTTATACCCACTTGGTTCAGGACATGGTCTATAGTGTCAGTCCCCACTAGGTTGACTACGTCACACCTAGCCCAAGTATCATTTCCTCATCCTACGGATTCTTGTTAGTGCACATGTATCCAAGAGTACCTTACTCTAAACATGTAATGCTTTGGCCAGAGACTTTAGTAACAATTCGACGAGAGGCCATGGGTATACATCTCCTCGCAAGGAGTGGTGAATCCTTTATAGACTATTCAAACACCTTCGATCACTTCGACTTATGCCCAATCATCCCGTGTCTACATCTCCTCAGAGATGCTTGCTTAAGATATCAAAGCATAAGTCTTCATGACCAAGATGACTTGAATACCACAAGTCAAAGGAACATCGCACTTAAGCTGCAGTAAGAACTTCATTGACATATCTATATATGTAGAAAGTCATATGAAGTTTTACAGCTGGTCACTCCAATAAACTAGTTACCATAACTAGCATCCACGATTAACTCCAGACATCACAATGTCTCCAGCCAGTGAGAATCAGCTACTTAGATACACCAAGGAGTATACCTCGTGATAGTCTCGACAGAATTGATGGTGTGCAAATCCATCAATTCATTGACTAAGGATAATTTCGATACATCACAATTACACATGTAGAGATACTCACTAGTTATGATCCAATCACAAATTCTCTCATGCTGTGAATCGTATCGTGGACATTCAGTAAATGAGTTTAAGATCCAATCAAATACATGAAAACATGTATACTCAAATAGTGAATCTTCATTTATCACATAAATGATTCAAATATAAGGCGATTGCCTTAGGACATCTCTCATATATTACTAACACAAACTATCTATAATAATACTCACTCTATTTCTTGTTTTACTCTTTCATATATATCATAACTTAAAACCCGAGTTCTCTATCATCTTTGCCTTTTCACCTACCCATTTTTCTCTTGTACACTTACAATATTAATTTTTCTCTTAATCATCGTATTTACTATCTCCATTGTTTTACCAGTGAGGGTTCCTATGTTTCATGTATTTAGTTTTTCTATAATATTTGTTCTTACCTAATCTATGGTGTGAGAACTCTTGCTTATTTAACACTACGCCCAAGTTCTTATAGAGATGTAGCGGTCATTGCAGATACATTGCAGTTGGACTCTGCAATGCGAACTCTTGCATATTTTTCACTACACTCGAGTTCTGAAAATGCAGCAGTCCTTGTCAAAACATCACAGTCGGACCCTATAATGCGTTTCTTCCAGGGAATAACTTAGCATTAGCACAATAGTTTGATTGATCCATTCATTGAATATTTGTCTTATTTTAACGCTGGCTGGCAACCTAACGCAACTCTCCTTCACTACAAGAAAAATCCATTTTAGAGACTGAAAATCGATCTCTAAATGCATTAGCAATCGTTTTAGAGACCGAATATTTTGGTCTCTAAAGTTTGGATCTCTAAATTTAGAGACTGAATTTGAAATTGATCTCTAAATTTAGAGATCGAATTTGAAATCAGTCTTTAAATTTAGAGACCGAATGTAAATTCAATCTCTAAATTTAGAAAAATATTTATAAAAAATCAGTACAATATTTTAATAATCAATATTAATAACAATATTTACTAATAACATCCCAACACACAATTATAATATAAATACTAATAAAATTTAATTTTATTAATATTCAAATATAAACAATTACAATACAAATACTAATTATATTTAATTTTATTAACATGCATCGTACACAATTATAATATAAGCATCCAATGAAATTCATCATTTGGAAGCATTTTATAGTCACCCTGCAGCATTTCGTCTCACACCACGGTATGACCACGATACCATGGAGCTCAATTCGGGGCGCATCGAGTGGGATCCATAGTCGTGGTGAGCTCCACGAGCAGACCACAAACATTGCTACATTTCTATCATATCTTAAAAAATTACTATCTTGCCAAAATAACCATCCTATCAAACACTACATAAAAATAAAATTCAATAGAAAACATAAATGAAGCATGAGACACTAGAATATGACAATATGAATAATATTAATCATAAATTAATGACAAATGTGACAATGTGATTATTATCCAAAAAATAATGACAAATATGACAATATATATTATATTAATAAAAAAATGGCAACGAATTATTTAAAAATCGATGGAAATAATAATGCACCTGTGTCATAAATCCCTTAATTAAGCAATGGAAGAGAGTGATCTCTTCTAGTATAAGGGCTTCTTAGTCACTTATCCATATCTTATTTTACCTGTAAATAAAAATATACTTCTATTAGTGCATAATTAAGAGTGTAAATTCAAGACCAAATATCTAAGTAAAAGAGAGGGAAAAACTCACCAATGTTAATTCCTAATATATAGTTACCCGTGTAGAGTGTTTGGAAGTTTTCAAAAGTTCTCAAAGTTTTTAGCTATATCTTTTTGTTTCTCACGTTCGCTAAAGGTTAATTAAAGAGAGTAAAATGAATATGAAAACATAGAAATGCAGACATGAAGTGGAAAGAAAACCTCACCAATGCAAAACGATCACTTACAATAACTTTTGACTTCTTCGGTTGTGGATCGTCATCATTCTCATAAGAGTCAACCTTCAAAATTGAAGAAGTGTTATCAAAAGGACTATAAATAGAAAGGTTAGAAATAAAACATTAAAAAAGACCTATGAATAAATTTAAAATATAACACAAATTTATAAAAAAAACGAAGATCACCATAGACCTGAACTTCATCTAGTTAATAGAATGTGAATGTAGCATTGCTAACAGGTTATCTTCTATTCAAGGTTTATGCTTTCAAGTGAAGAGTCGACCTACTGAAGAGCATCAAGTGAAGCATTGCCATCTTGTGGAGCCAATCACAGATGAGGCAAAAACATAAGTGACAAGAAAACAACATAACTCCAAAAAGTATCATCGCAACAATCTTCTTTTCAGTCCCCAAAAAAATACAAAATAAAAATCTGATGCTAAATCAATCATTATAACAACAAAGTTTAACAATGAACTGAGTCAAGGAACAAATTGATATGCTTTTCTTAAAACTCTTCTTGCACAAGTATTTATGCCAATATCATACAACTTTTGACGTGGTCATCTAAATAGATATGAACATATTTCCTTTTGGTCTTCAAACAATAGAGGTTGTCCTAAAATTACTAACATATGTACATCGACCAATATCATACATCATTTGCCATTTGAAAACATCAATATGTGTTCTAAAACTCTACTTGCATGAGCACACGAGCCAATATCTTACAACTTTTAACATAACAACCAACTTTACAACTACTATCGCCGTCTAGATATGCAACAATATTTAGTGGTAATAAACCACTACAAAAACACATTAACTAACAACTGATTCATGAAGAACACCATAGTTATTGTCCTAAAACTCTACTTAACATAAGATATCAAATACAACTTTTGACATAAACAACATTACAACCATTAGCTTACTGAAATAATAAAAAAAAAAAAATCAAAGTTTGAATTTCAAAAGGTCAATTTAAATTTACTGAGTAGATGAATCATAATGACTAGCAATTGATTAGAATAGTATTGAATATAGAAGATTATTGATTGAGTGGAAACAAGTGAATGAGAGAAGGAGGAAGAGGATTGGATTGAAGAATATTTTTGAAACGCTTCTTTGATAAATTTAAAAAAGGATATACTTTTTAAAGTATTCCCCGACAGTGTGCAACCCTTCGATAAGACTTCATTGTTGTTCGATGAGCGAAAAGAAAAGAGTTGAGAAAAAAAATTCGATTCTCCACGGTTGAGGAAACCCACGAAGTCTCGTATAAAAACCACCCCAAGCTCATTAACTTAAACCAAGCCAACAACAACCTCTACTTATTTAGGGTAGGTGAAAATTTCTGATTTTTTAAAAAAAAAAAAAGATTTTGATCTTTGTTCCATCTACATGAACATACATATTTTGTAAGATTTTTTGAGAGAATTTAAAGAGAGAGACAGTGGAATTGTTCGATGCAATCAACGTGTGGAGTGGCATGGATGTTGCAGGGTTAATCGGTTGGATTTGAGAAGATGAACAGGAGGCCCGGACACTGGACGTGCAGGTCGTGCCAGTACCTCAACTTCGCGACTCGTGCCAGGGCGGCAATCCACGACCGAGCAGCGAGCGCTTCGACCACTCCAGTTTCGACGACAGTCGGCCACCGTGGTCGCGGCGGCCTCGCGCCTCCGCGATTGCGGAGGCCTCGCGCCTCCGCGATTATGGCGCCAGCCTCATGCGACCACGGTCGTGAGCTCGTGTAGGAGAAGAGACAAAGGGACAACGGTACCTAGATGGGCTCGTGTAGGAGAGGAGATGAAGAACGGCGGCGACCATGATCGTGGGCTGCAGGAGAAGAGATAGAGCTCGTGCAGGAGATCGTGGCCTGCGCGAGAGAGAAAAAGATCGGAGAGGGTGAGAAAATTTTTGAATTAAAAATTTAAAATAAAAAAAGTTCGGTCTCTAAAAAAACAGAGACTTAATTAGATTAGAATTCTACGAAATTTATTACATTATTTATTTTAGAGACCCATTAATGATCAGTCTCTAAATCGATGTCTATTTTAGAGATCGAATCTTAATTCGATCTCTAATTTAAAAATTATTTTTTTTTATAATTATCTGAGTGAGTAGAAGAAGAATTGGAGAAAAATAAATTATTAGAAATCGAATTCGAATTCGGTCTATAAATTAGAGATCGATTTTTAAATCGGTCTCTAATTAGACATCGATTTTGAATCGATCTCAAATTCAAGATTTTTTTTTCTAGTATATTTAGATTATGATGGGAAAAAAATCTCTTATCCTTAATTTTCTATAACATTTGAGAAGAAAGAAAAAAGAAAATTAATTTATGGATTACTTTTTAATTATCGAAAGAAAGATAAGAGGGAAAAAAAAATCAATTCTAACTATTTCATTTAATCGCTCTCCAAATTTAATAAAAATCAAGGAAAAAAACCTTGAATATTTAAAAATACAAAATGGATAAATAATAAAATTAATTTCTTCATTTGGATTCATTTAAATAAAAAAGTCACATAAACAAAAATTATCATAAACCTTTCAATCAATCTATGATGAGAGACCGATTATATAATCGGTCTCTAATTTAGAAATCGATTTTTATCGATCTATAAATTATAGACCAATTATATAAGCGGTCTTTAATTTGAGACCGAATTTTGGAGTTGATCTCTAATTTAGAGACCGCTTATATAATCGGTCTCTAATTTAGAGATCGTTTATAAAATCCGTCTCTAAGACCATTTATATAATCGGTCTCTAAATTAGAGTCGAATTTAAAAAATCGATCTCTAATTAGAGACCAAATTTATAAAATCATTCTCTAATTAGAGACCGAATTATAATTCGGTCTCTATTTGATAGATTTTTTGCAGTGCTTTATTCGGATTTGAGACCGATCACGACAAGATTAATTTATCATAGACAGAATATTATCTAAAATTTTAACAATTAAGGGTGCGTTTGGTTCGGGATTATTCTTCATAATCTTGGTTATCCATCCAAGGTTATCAATAAAATTCTTGTTTGGTTTAGGATTTGAATGATTACCAAGTCATGATCGATGCCCGACGCATCATGCCACGTCAGTAAAAGAGTTATGCATGAGGGAATGGAAAAACCTTCAAGAAGCTTGGTTTTTCTTGATTACCTTGGTTATGGAATTTTTTTTTTCCAAAAATATTCTTTGATTTTTACCATTTAGGAAAAAACTATCCTTATCAATTTATCAAATAACAATCTAGTCGGTCATCGGCCGACCGTGGCCGCCGGTCACTGGTCGGCCACCGCTGTCGACCGTCGTCGCCGGTTGGTCTTCGTCGCCGTCGACCGTCTTCGCCGGTTGGTCTTCGTCGCCGTCGACCGTCTTCGCTGTCGTTGATCGTCTTCGTCGTCGGTCGACCGTCACCGCCACTGATCGACCGTCGCCGACCGACCATCACCGCCGGTCGGCCGTCACCGGTCGATCGCCGTTGGTCGGCCACAATCGCCAGTCACCGGTCGCCCGTCGCCATCGGTCGTCGCCGCCGATCATCGATCGGCCGTCGGCGCTGCGACCGACAGTGGTCAACCAATGGCTGGTGGTCGACCGGTGGCTGGTGGTCAACCGATGGCCGACGTCCGACGGTTGATGGTTGGTGGCGGACCGGGACCAACGCCGACGACCGACGGTTGGTCGACCGACGACAAACTATGGAATGAATAATATAGTAAAATGTTAAATTAGATGATACTTTAAAACCTCCAAATAATTAAACTTTGGTTGCATTACTTCGAATTGAACCAAACAATATTCGGTATTGTTTCATTCTCCATAATCTTAATAATGTGATTAGTATTATAACAACCAAATGCACCCTAACATTTTTAACTAATGCTGCTATCTTGATAATAAAAATACGGATGTTCTTTCAATTTTTATTCAGATATATTTATTTAAATACCATGCTAATAGAGTGGGAAAAAAAAGAAGGGAGGATCAACTATTTTACGTCGTAGTAATTTTGATAAAAATTATCTCTAGTTCTTTGCCAAACTGTTACAACGATATCAAACCCATTTTGATTAAATTTGACTAGTTTTAATTAATATTTAAATAGTGTTGATAAATATTAAAATAATTCTGAGTATAATTACTTATATATGTTAGAATAGTTTTGGTTAAAACTATTAATTTTTTTTTTTTTCAAAATAAGAAATAGTTTGGATGAAAATAAAGAACACCTTTTGAATTTTTCGAACAAAAACAAATGTGACTCTCTTCTCTTAGTTGATCTTATCTACCCATCTATCCATATTTATTAGTTGATCTTCTCTTAGTTTGTATATTTATGGTTATGCATATTGTCTAATACATTACATTGTAGATAACATGGTATGTAGTGTCACATGGGAGATCATGTTATCAGTTCCTTGTAAAATATAAGTAAATGCTCACAACCGAGATGATTATGGATAAACCATTGGAATGGTTGTAGTGTGATTTGGTATTAATTTGTCTTGACCATAGAATCACACTAGTGCACTTTGTGTGTATTGAGCATGACCGACGTAGAGGTGATTCGATTTATTGCTGACTACATAATCGAATCGGACCTCAGATATTATTTAGTACATGCTCTTAATCCCGATATAATAACGGACACATATACTTAGTACTCATCTCTTTGATTTACCAATGGGCGAGATTTATAGATTAAATCGATAGGCTAGGTAAGTTGAGAGATGATATTATTTATATGGTGTGTCATTGATTATAGGAGGAAACCGTGTCCTATATATATTAGGATGATGATATCCCCTTGAGGAGCTCATAAGGTTCATCATGTAAACCCTGCAGGTGGACTTGGTCCGGCATGATGATAAGATTGAGTGGTACTACTCATGGAGTTAGATGTTGATTAATTAATTATCAGTAAATTAATTAATTGACGGACATTCGAGATCTTAAACACGGGGAGATAAATGTACAAATAATATATGGAGCCCATATTAACTTATGGGGGTTGGTGAGGTAGATCAATGATAATCCTCTAGTGGAATGGATTATCATTAATGGATCGGACTTTATGTTGGCTTGATCCATTGGGTGGCCAAGATCCAACTCCTCCTCATGGTCCCTATTGTAGCCTATTAAAATCTCATGGAACCTAGATCCGATGGTGGAAGATGAAACTCTAGATCCGACGGTGGAGATTAAATCTCTAGATCCGACGGTTGAGATTAAATCTCTAGATCCGACGGTTGAGATTAAATCCCTACATCCGACGGTGGAGATTAAAACAAGGCTTAAGCCTAACTCTATAAAAGGAGGCCAAGGCTTGGTCGTGGAGCATACTAGAGAGATTAGGGTTTTTGTTTCTTTTGGCTTGGGCAGCAAGAAACAAAAGGGAGGCTAGGGTTTTGGAGGAGGCTTGGGCGGCCACAATTTTGGAAGGTTTTTTCTTCTTCCTAAGAAGTTGCCGGCGCCCATCTTTCTCCCCTCTACCTTGGCCGGTGCTCAACCTATTCCTCTTCTTCTCCTTGGCCGGTGGAAACATGGGTAAGGGTGGTTTCTTGGAGCTCTTAGCCGGCGCCCACCTTCCCCTCTCTTTGGGCCGGCGGCAAGCTTCAAGTTTGGAGCTTGTTGGTTGGTCCTAGATAGAAGAGAGTTTTGATTATATACTTCCTCTTGTTCGGAGCGAGCAAGGAAAGGAAGATTGTGATCTAGGAGGCTTCGACTTTTGGAAGTGTAACGCCCGCAAAATTCTAAACTATGCAAAGTAATTATATAGGTTTTAAGGCCATAAAAGGTTTAAAATAAAATAAAATAAAAATTGGTTATAGGTAGGATTTGAACCCTGAACCTCCTAATAGGGAGGTAGCCTTGACACCACTAGACCCTAGGATAATTTATGGATAAGATATATAAGGAATGTACAAGACCATAGGATGATTCATGGATAAGATATATAAAGAATATACAAAGAATATAGATGGGAAGGATGAAGAGTGTTCATTCCCTAGGTATTAAAGAGGAGAATTAAGAAAAGAGAGGAAGTAAAAACCCCACTTTCCTTCTTCATTCTCCTTCTTCCACATCCTTGGCCGAATTCCCCATTTCCCTTCCTTCCTTTTTCATCCTAAGCTCTAGAAATTTTATAAGAAATTTTGTATGATTATAGGGACTTTATGTGGGCCTTTTCAAAAATAAAAGAAAATAAGCCAAAAAGGGATGCAAGACCTAGGAATTGAACCCCAAACCTCTAGAAGTAACCAAACCCTATAGATGCATCCACTAACCAAAAGCCCAATAGGATTTTATTATTAGAAGAATATGGGTAATTATAATTAGGTGTGAGGAAGATTAAGGGACTCTTTAAGTGAATAAATAGGGGGGGGGGGGGGGATGAGGGGGCATGAGTTAGCAAATTTGTTTTCTCCTTCTCTTCTTCTTCCTCACCGAATCCTAGAGCTCTCCCTCTCCATTTTCATCCCTTGGCCGAAACTCATCCAAGCAAGAAGCAAGGGCTAGGTTTGGTTCCTTAGGTCATCTTCCCACTACAAGCAAAGCGAAGGATGTAAGTATCCCTCCCCTGCATACGAGTAGCTTCGATTGAAGTTTTGTAAAAGAAATCCATGTGTTATATTCGGCCAAGCTATGTTTTTGGTGTATCAATGAAGTTCTATGCTATGTTTTGTAAGTATATGATGATGTTAAGAGGAAAAAGGGATTAGGTTAAAAGTTAACCCTAAAAGTCTCCATGTTATATTCGGCCAAGCTATGTTTTGGATGTATCAATGAAGTTCTATGCTATGTTTTGTAAGTATATGATGATGTTAAGAGGTAAAAAGGGATTAGGTTAAAAGTTAACCCTAAAAGTCTCCATGATCCATTCGGCCAAGCTATGTTTTGGATGTTTCAATGAAGTTCTATGCTATGTTTTGTAAGTATATGATGATGTTAAGAGGAAAAAGGGATTAGGTTAAAAGTTAACCCTAAAAGTCTCCAAGATCCATTCGGCCAAGCCATGTTTTTTTAGGTTTCAATGAAGTTATATGCTATGTTTTGTAAGTATATGATGATGATAAGATGTAAAATGGATTAGGTTAAAAGTTAACCCTAAAAATCTCCAAGATCCATTCGGCCAAGCCATGTTTTTTTAGGTTTCAATGAAGTTATATGCTATGTTTTGTAAGTATATGATGATGATAAGATGTAAAATGGATTAGGTTAAAAGTTAACCCTAAAAGCCTCCAAGATCCATTCGGCCAAGCCATGTTTTTAAGGTTTCAATGAAGTTCTATGCTATGTTTTGTAACTATATGATGATGTTAGGATGTAAAATGGATTAGGTTGAAAGTTAACCCTAAAAGCCTCCATAAACCATTCGGCCAACATGGATTTTTGGTGTTTTATTAATGTTCTATACCTTATTCTTACATGCACATGATGAAGTTAAGGTGTAGGGTTTATTAGGTTAAAGGTTAATACTAGAAACCTCTAAGGACTATTCGGCCACCCCTTGTATGGATGCTCTAAAGAAGTTTTATTCCATGTTTGTATGCATATGATGTTGTTACTATGTTAGTTGAATTAGGGTAAAAGACTAGCCCTAAAAACCTACATGGACCATTCGGCCATCATGTATTTTTGGGTGATTAAATGAAGTTTAATTCATGTTCTATATGCAAATGAAGTTGTTGTTGTGTTAAATGAATTAGGTTAAAAGATAACCCTAGAAACCCTATGGACCATTCGACCATCATGTATTTTTGGGTGATTAAATGAAGTTTAATTCATGTTCTATATGCAAATGAAGTTGTTGTTATGTTAAATGAATTAGGTTAAAAGATAACCCTAGAAACCTCTATGGACCATTCGACCATCATGTATTTTTGGGTGATTAAATGAAGTTTAATTCATGTTCTATATGCAAATGAAGTTGTTGTTGTGTTAAATGAATTAGGTTAAAAGATAACCCTAGAAACCCCTATGGACCATTCAGCCATCATGTATTTTTGGGGATTAGATGAAGTTTTAATTCAAGTTTTATATGCATATGAAGTTGTTGTTATGTTAAATGAATTAGGGTAACATGTGTTTTATGTTTGGGTGAATTCATGTTGACTTGTGATATTAAATGATGCTAGATGAAGATAACAGGCCTTAGGTTAGTGTTTACTTACTCTTGATGCCATGCCTTATGCCATGCCTTGTGTGTATGTGATATTTAAGATATGTTATGAAATGGAATACGATAAGATTATGAAATGAAACAAAACGATATGTTCATGAAATGAATATGATATGATGATGAAATGAAGTATGATATGTTATGAAATGAGGTATGGTATGTTTATGAAATGAAAGATGATATGTTCATGAAGTGAAGCATGATATGTTATGAAATGAAGTATGCTATGTTGCAAAATGAAATAAGCTATGTTATAAAATAAGAATATAAGTATTTTACCTTCTGCATGGCTTGTACCAAGACCTTAACAAGGTCCAAGAAGGGATGGGCTCCTAAGATGCCCTAGGTCGATGGAATAAGACTCGGGCCTAGGATGGGCCTCTATGTATGATTGCCCCTAGGTCGATGGAATAAGACTCAGGCCTAGCACGGGATGGGCTCCAAGATGCCCTAGGTCAATGGAGTAAGACTCGGGCCTAGGATGGGCTTCTACGCTATGACGATTGCCCTAGGTCGACGGACTAAGATCGGGCCTAGTAACCTAGTAGGTTCGAGATTTGCTACCTCGGGTCTATTTAGGGATGCGCGCTATGATAATGAAGAAGTGGTACAATGCCGGGCCCAAATATGTTGAGATTTATGTTTACGTACCTAAAATATATGTTTTCAAAAGCATCCTGCATATGTTTACCTGATTGATTGTTATGTTCACATGTTATGTTTGATATGTCATGTTTACGCCACTATGTTACATAGGTTGTATGTTATGTTGATATGTCATGTACACGTTGCTATGTTACATATGATGCATGTTATGTTTGATTAAGTATATATTCATGTTATGCTGCTAAGTTATGGATGATACATGTTATGTTTACTTAGGTTACGTATGCTACATGTTAAGTTGATTACGCCATGTATGTTACATGTTATATTGCTTATACGTTATGAATGTTACATGCCATGATTAATGCTGATGTATGGTTTTTGTGAGTAGGACAGGATCTTACTAAGCCTATGTGCTTATAGTTTATTTTTCCCTCGTACTGTAGATAAGGGTAAGGGATGGATAAACTAAAGGGAGCAGCAAGAGGGGCCAATGTGTGTGGTAGTGGCATGGTGGAGAAGATCCGTTATGTCCTTATATATATGTTTCTCTATGATGATGACGTTTATGGATGTCCTTACTTATGTCTCCGTATGACGACGATGTTTATGAACCTGAACTAAGCACTAGGTATCTATATATGTTATGATGCATGCTCTATGTTAATAAGAAGAAGTAAAGAAGAAGTAAGAAGAAGTATCTATACATGTTATGATGCATACTCTATGTTAAGAAGAAGAAGTATATATATATATATATATATATATATATATATATATATATATATATATATATATATATATATATATATATATATATATATATATATATATATATATATATATGTCAATGCATGTTTATGTTTTAAAAGAAAAAAAATATAGGTCCGAAGTCTTCCGCTGTAAGAATTAAGAAGTATGTATAAAGTCTTCCGCTGTATGTAATGTATGTATGTACGGTCGCGTCACGCGCCGCCCCTTCCGGATTCTGGGTCCGAAAAGGGCGGGCGTGACAGGAAGATCGTCGCCCACATGACGTCTAAAAGGAGGAAGGACATACAATAGAAGATCAAGAGGTATAAATTTGTTTTGTTTTCCTTTTGTTCCTTTGTATGTTGTATGTTTGTGTTATGTGGCTAATTTACTTGGACCCCGAATACAAACACAATAACCAGCGATCCATACATCGTCTATTCCGCGGCTATTCGAAGAATAGAGATAGGTTGCTTGAACAACAAGTTTATTCAAGTGACCACTCTAATCAAATAACACAACGATTAAACGGTAGCTTGGGTAATCTCTCTTTGTCAAGGATAAATTTTTTATCTGGGGACGTAGAAGGGATCGCCATGAACAAGCGACCGAGTTGAAGTGGGAAGCAAAGTTTTCCCTTCCTTCAATTGGTATCAAAGTTTCGATTCCAAAACCTTCAATTGGTATCAGAGCCACGGTTTCCGATTTTGTGTGTTTAGGATTCGGTTATTTTATGCACTTATCATATATTGTATGTGTCGGATGATAGTAGGATGTGCGTAGGCTAACTCTTTGGTTGCAGGCATAAGGTCCAACTATTATGACCATATATGTGTATGTGATTGTATGTGTGTAATTGTATATTTTTTGAATCCTCGGGGTTGACGAGACTAGTATTTAATTTTTATAATTAAGTATGACATTATTTAGCCACTCATTTATTTTAGTTTACTTTCGATCTAGATTCCATGTACACTCCTTCGTGGAGTATAGGATCGATGGATGTAAATTAAAATAGTTATTCTCGGCTCGGATCTCCGGATGACTTGTACATGACGTAGGGAGGAGCGGACGAGATGACAATACGACGGGAGGCATATTGGAGACAAAAGTCATAATAGTTGGAAAATATTTTTTTCATATTTATTGCTTATTGTTTGATATGCATGTCGTAGGCTAGAAAATTCCTCAATTTTAAATTACTAAGTGGGAGAGGGATATTTTTATAAATTCCCACGACCTCCATTACGATTTGACATGTGATGCAAACAAACTTGCGCGTCAGCTCTAAGTGCCTTCCTCCCCATCGGATGAGTTTGTTTGCAGATTACAGGGTCGAATATGATTATAGGAAATTATTAAAGAGCGTGTGTACTTCCGCATCGGAAGGCACATAACCCGAGATAATTCCCTTGGTACCGAGTAATGGTGAACACTTATATGCAAATAGGAGTATCCTCCCCATCGGAGTCACTGCTTTTATTTGTAGGGCCGAAGAGGAACCAACTATTAATTTTATTTGTCAAAAGTTAGGTTGACAAGATAGTAAAATTAATGGGTAAAACCTCCTCTTATAAATGTAGAATTCGTATACGTCCACACGATCGTGGCATATGATATTCTAGGTGTTTTAAGGTGTTGGTTGATTTTAAAATTTTATTGTTTGAGGAATCAATAAATTTTTGAAATCTAAAGTTTTGATCTATGTGATCCTTAAATTTTTCAAAAATGACTTTCAACCCACTTGCTGTGATGCTAAAGGAAAATAAACTTACTGTACCAAATTATGTTGATTGGAATCTAGATATTGTATTAACTGCTGAGGAGTACAAGTATATACTCTTCGAAGAGTATCCTCTTAAGCCGACAAATGAGCTGGAAGTCCTTGGAGCTGAGATCGATGGGGAAACCCAGGTCGATATCATTCTCCAGTGTCTACCTAGGAGTTTTGAGCAGTTTTGCCTGAATTACAACATTAATAGGAGGTTGTATTCATTGGCGGAGCTTCTGATAGAACTCCAAGCAGGAGAAGGGCTTGCTCAGGCTCAGGCCATGGTTGCTCAGAAGGTTTCTACTTCTAAGCCGAAAGGCAAGAAGAAGAAGAAACAAGGTGGAGCAAAGGTGGTGGAAGGATCTCAGGGACGAGTGAAGAAGCCGAAAGGTAAATGCTTCACTTGCAAGCAGACTGGACATTGAAAGAAGGACTATCCCAACCAGAATCAGAACAAAGGTATATCCTTTGGTCTAGTTGTTGAAACATGTTTAGCGGTGTTATCTACCGGCACCTGGTGTGTAGATACGGGAGCCACTGATCATGTCTGTAATACTTTGCAGGGGTTCTAGGAAACCAGACGACTGGCTGAGGGGGAGATTACCGTATACTTGGGCGATGCCATGAAGGTTGCGGCTGTTACAGTGGGAGATATCTATTTGTCTTTTGAGAGAAATAAAGTTTTGGTTCTTAAAAATTGCCTTTATGTACCCTTATTTATAAAGAATTTGATTTTAGTTTCTAAATTATTTATGAATGGATATTCTATTTCTTTTAATGACAGAGTTATTATAAAAAGGAATAGGGAGATTATCTATTCTAGTGCATTGATAGGAAATGCACTTGAACCAAAAGCTCTCATGATGCAAATAGAAGTGAATAACTCATCTTCTAATTCCAATAAGAGAAAAGAACCTTCGAAGATGAACCAAACATATCTTTGGCATCTAAGGCTTGGTCATATTAACCTAAGCAGAATTCAAAGGTTGATAGCTGATGGACCTCTGGGTTCATTAGTGGTGGAAGATTTCCCAAACTGCGAATCTTGCTTGGAGGGTAAAATGACCAAGAGACCTTTCAAGGCCAAGGGGTATAGAGCCAAAGATGTGTTGAAATTGGTTCATTCTGATTTGTGTGGTCCTATGTCTGTCCAGGCAAGAGGTGGCTTTGAATATTTCGACTCTTTTATAGATAATTATTCAAGGTATGGATACATTTTCTTGATGCGTCGCAAGTCTGAATGCTTTGACAAGTTCAAAGAATTCAAGGCTGATGTGGAGAAACGTCAAGGTAAAAGTATCAAGACACTACTATCTGATCGTGGTGGTGAGTACCTCTTGGGAGAGTTTAGGAATTACTTATCAGAGGCTGGGATTCAATCCCAATTGTCTGCACCTGACACACCCCAGTAGAATGGTGTAGCAGAGCGAAGAAATAAGACTCTTATGGAGATGGTTAGATTGATGATGAGTTATTCTGAGTTGCCATATTTGTTCTGGGGATATGCTCTAGATACGACAGTGTATATTCTGAACTTAGTTCCATCTAAATTAGTGCCTTCTACTCCCACAGAATTGTGGACTGGACGAAAGTTTAGTCTGAGACATATTCGGATTTGGGGAGTCCACATATCTTTGAAGGCGAATCTTTGGTAAGTTAGAACCTCGCATGTATGCATGTTCGTTGGCTATCTTAGAGGAATGAAAGGTGGTTTGTTTTATAGTCCTAGAGATTAAAGGGTGATCGTCAGCACGAACGCTAGATTTTTAGAGGAAGATTATGTGATGAACCACAAGCCCATAAGTAAGATTGTTCTGGAGGAATTGAGAGGGGAAGTCACTACTTCAGTACCACCGGTACAAGAGGATATACCACAAGTCACTGCATCGCGTGTCAAAGAGGATACACAGGTAATACCTCGTCGTAGTGGGAGGGTTGTTAGACAGCCTGATAGATTCATGTTCTTGGGATAATCTTCTAATTTGATCCCTGACAAACATGAACCTGATTCCTAGACATATGACGAGGCAATCCAAGATAAAGATGTGGTATCTTGGCTGTAGGGATGTATATTGAAAAGTCTATCTTTTGTATGAACATCTTTATTTTGAAATAAGAATCACATAATCATTGTTTGCATATTTTTATGGTTATGCAATATTGTCTAATACTTTACATTGTAGATAACATAGTGTGTGATGTCATACAGGAGATCATGTTATCGGCCCCTTGAAAAGTATAAGTAAAGGCTCACAACCGAGATGGCTTTGGACAAACTATCGGAATGGTTGTAGTGTGATTTGGTATTGATTTGTCTTGACCATAGAATCACACTAGTTCACTTTGTGTGTATTGAGCATGACCGACGTAGAGGTGATTCGATTTATTGCTGACTACATAATCGAATCGGACCTCAGATATTATTTAGTACATGCTCTTAATCCCGATATAATAACGGGCACATATACTTAGTACTCATCTCTTTGATTTACCAATGAGCGAGATTTATAGATTAAATCGATAGGCTCGGTAAGTTGAGAGATGATATTATTTATATGGTGTTCCATTGATTATAGGAGGAAACCGTGTCATATATATATTAGGATGATGATGTCCCCTTGAGGAGCTCATAAGGTTCATCATGTAAACCCTACAGGTGGACTTGGTCCGACATGATGAAAAGGTTGAGTGGTACTACTCAAGGAGTTAGATGTTGATTAATTAATGGTTAGTAAATTAATTAATCGACGGACATTCGAGATCTTAAACACGGGGAGAAAATATACAAAAAATATATGGAGCCCATATTATCATATGGGGGTTGGTGAGGTAGATCAATGATGATCCTTTAGTGGATTAGATCATCATTAGTGGATCGGACTTTATGTGGGCTTGATCCATGGGTGGCCAAGATCCAACTCCTCCTCATGGTCCCTAATGTAGCCTATTAACACCTCATGAAGCTTAGATCCAATGGATAGAAACAAAACTCTAAGATCCATAGGTAGAGATTAAATCTCTAAGATCCAACGGTTGAGATTAAATCTCTAGATCCGACGGTTGAGATTAAATCCCTAGAACCAATGGAGGAGATTAATTCATGACTTATCCCTAACTCCATAAAAGGAGGGCATGGGAGTTGGCGTGAACTACATGAAAGGAGAGCTAGGGTTTGGGCGGCAAGAGAGGGAATCCTAGTTGAGATAGGATTAGGGTTAGGGTTTGGAAGCTTGGGCGGCACCAAATAAGGAAGGTTTCTTTCTTCTTCCTTCTCTTGTGGCCGATGTCCAGCATCTTTTCCAGCCCCTTCCAGCCCTTGGACGGCGCCCAAAAGGCCCTACTCTCTTCTCCTTAGGTGGTGGAAACAAGATATAGGGGTTCCCTTGGTGTCTTGATTGTTTTCCATCATCTTCTCCACCTTCTAGTTGGCCGGCGGCAAGGAGATTGTGTGCTCCTTGTTGTTTGGTTTTAGGGAGGAGAAAAACCTTGTTTCTACTCTTTCTCTTGCTTTGGAAGAGCAAGGAAGGAAGATTTGCAATCTAGGAGCTTCGACTTTTGGTAGATCGTCGCCCACACGATGTTTAAAAGGAGGAAGGTCATACATTAGAAGATCGAGAGGTATACCTATTCTACTTTCTTCTTTTGTTTGTTGTTTCTTTTTGTTTTTCAATTATAAGCATGTTATAAATCTGTAAATGGCTAAATAATACTTGGATCCCAACCATAAACACGAAAACCGGCAATCTGGACATCGTCTATTCTGCGGCTACTCGTAGAATAGAGGATGGTCGCTTAAACAACTAGTTTGTTCAAGTGACCTCTCTAAACGAATAGCACGACGATGACTTGGTGGTTTGGGCAATCCCTTTTGTCTAGGATTAAATTTTTTTGATCCGGGGACATCGAAGGGATTGCCATGGACAAGCTACCGAGGTGAAGTGGGAAGCGAAGTTTCCCCTCACGGACTCGATAAGCAAAACCCTTCATTGGCAAAGTGCAATGAATACTGAGATTGAATCTATGGATTCAAATCAGGTCTGGGAGCTAGTAGAACCACTCAATGGTGTAAAAGCCATTGGATGCAAGTGGATCTACAAAAGAAAGAGAGGAATAGACGGGAAGGTTGAGACCTTCAAAGCAAGGCTTGTTGCAAAAGGGTATACTCAGAAAGAGGGCATCGATTATGAGGAGACCTTTTCGCCGGTAGCTATGCTTAAGTTTATCCGGATTCTCTTATGTATTGCTGCTCATATGGATTATGAGGTGTGGCAGATGGATGTCAAGAAAACTTTCCTTAATGGAAGTCTTGAGGAAAACATCTATATGAAGCAACCAGAGGGATTCATTGCAAAGGGAAAAGAGCATCTTGTGTGCAAGCTTAATCGGTCCATTTATGGATTGAAACAAGCTTCGAAGTCTTGGAACATCCGCTTTGATGAGGTAATCCAGTCTTATGGATTTATTCAAAGCCCGGATGAGTCTTGTGTATACAAGAGATGTGACAGAAATGTAGTGGTATTTCTTGTACTATACGTAGATGATATTTTGTTAATTGACAATAATGTCAAGGTGTTATCGGACATAAGGGTATGGTTGTCCAAACAGTTTGATATGATAGACTTGGGAGAAGTGGGACACATCCTTGGGATCAAGGTTATAAGGGATTGCAAGAAAAGAATGTTGTGCTTATCTCAAGCCTCATACATAGACACAATTATGGATCGTTTTAGCATACAAAACTCCAAGAAAGGTTTTCTACCTTTCAGGCATGGAGTTCCTTTATCTAAAGAGATGTGTCCTAGAACATCTGAGGAGATAGAGGAGATGAAGGCGGTTCCTTATGCTTCGGCAATAGGAAGCCTCATGTATGTGATGCTATGTATGAGACCAGATATTTGCCTTGCCGTGGGCATGGTCAACATATATTAGAGTAATCTAGGACAGGGACATTGGACTGCGGTAAAACATATATTGAAGTACCTGAGAAGGACTAGGGATTATATACTAGTTTATCAAGCATACCAATTACTCCCTCTGGGTTACAAAGATTTCGACTTCCAATCAGATAGGGATAACAGTAAATCTACCTCAGGTTTTGTATTTACTTTAGGAGATGGAGTCATTGTATAGAGGAGTGTCAAGCAGAAATGCGTGGCGGACTCCACCATGGAAGCTGAGTATGTGGCAGCCTCTGAGGCAGCCAAAGAAGCTGTGTGGCTCAGGAACTTCTTGATTGACTTGGATGTGATTCCTAGTTTGCCCAGAACTATCACAATTTATTGTGATAATAGTGGTGCAGTTGCAAACTCGAAGGAACCACGAGCCCATAAGACAAGTAAACACATAGAGCGCAAGTACCACCTGATACAAGAAATCGTAAAGCGAGGAGAAGTTGCTGTGGCCAAGATTGCATCGGAGGATAACCTAACAGATCCTTTCACTAAGGCCCTTCCAGCGAGAGCTTTTGATAGGCATGTGGAGGGAATGAGTATCAGATGTATGGCAGTTTAAGGACAACATAGTCTTTTAGTATAAGTGAGAGATTGTTGGGATGTATACTGAAAAGTCTATCTTTTGTATGAACATCTTTATTTTGAAATAAGAATCACATGATCATTGTTTGCATATTTATGATTATGCATATTGTCTAATACATTATATTGTAGATAACATGGTGTGTAGTGTCACACGGGATATCATGTTATTAGTTCCTTATAAAGTGTAAGTAAAGGCTCACAACCGAGATGGTTATGGACAAACCATTGGAATGGTTGTAGTGTGATTTGGTATTGGTTTGTCTTGACCATAGAATTACACTAGTACACTTTGTGTGTATTGAGCAGGACTGACATAGAGGTGATTCGATTTATTGCTGACTATATAATCGAATCGAACCTCAGATTTTATGTTGTACATGCTCTTAATCCCGATATAATAACGGGCACAAATACTTAGTATTCATTTCTTTGATTTACCAATGGGCGAGATTTATAGAGTAAATCGATAGGCTCGGAAAGTTGAGAAATGATGTTATATATATGGTGTGTCGTTGATTATAGGAGGAAACCGTGTCCTATATATTAGGGTGATGATGTCCCCTTGAGGAGCTCATAAGATTCATCATGTAAACTCTGCAGGTGGACTTGGTCTGGCATGATGATAAAGTTGAGTGGTACTACTCATGGAGTTAGATGTTGATTAATTAATTGTCAGTAAATTAATTAATTGATGGACATTCGAGATCTTAAACACGGGGAGATAAATGTACAAATAATATATGAAGGCCATATTAACTTATGGGGGTTGGTGAGGTAGATCAATGATAATCCTCTAGTGGAATAGATTATCATTAATGGATCAGACTTTATGTTGGCTTGATCCATTGGGTGGCCAAGATCCAACTCCTCCTCATGGTCCCTATTGTAGCCTATTAAAACCTCATGAAGCCTAGATCCGATGGTAGAAGATGAAACTCTAGATCCGATGGTGGAGATTAAATCTCTAGATCCGATAGTTGAGATTAAATCTCTAGATCCGACGGTTGAGATTAAATCCCTAGATCCGACGGTGGAGATTAAAATAAGGCTTAAGCCTAACTCTATAAAAGGAGGCCAAGGCTTGGGCATGGAGCATACTAGAGAGATTAGGGTTTTTGTTTCTTTTGGCTTGGGCGGCAAGAAACAAAAGGGAGGCTAGGGTTTTGGAGGAGGCTTGGGCGGCCACAATTTTGGAAGGTTTTTCCTTCTTCCTAAGAAGTTGCCGACGCCCATCTTTCTCCCCTCTACCTTGGCCGGTGCTCAGCCTATTCCTCTTCTTCTCCTTGGCCGGTGGAAACAAGGGTAAGGGTGGTTCCTTAGATCTCTTGGCCAGTGCCCACCTTCCCCTCTCTTTGGGCCGGCGGCAAGCTTCAAGTTTGGAGCTTGTTGGTTGGTCCTAGATAGAGGAGAGTTTTGATTATATACTTCCTCTTGTTTGGAGTGAGCAAAGAAAGGAAGATCGTGATCCAGGAGGCTTCGACTTTTGGAAGATCGTCGCCCACACGACGTCCAAAAGGAGGAAGGCCATATAATAGAAGATCGAGAGGTATAAATTTTGTTTTGTTTTCCTTTTGTTCCTTTGTATGTTGTATGTTTGTGTTATGTGGATAATTTACTTGGACCTCGAATACAAACACAATAACCGGCGATCCGTACATCGTCTATTCCACGGCTATTCGAAGAATAGAGGTAGGTTTCTTGAACAATAAGTTTGTTCAAGTGACCACTCTAATCGAATAGCATGACGATGAAACGGTAGCTTGGGTAATCTCTCTTTGTCAAGGATAAATTTTTTATCCGGGGACGTAGAAGGGATCGCCATGAACAAGCGACCGAGTTGAAGTGGGAAGCGAAGTTTCCCCTTCCTTCAATTGGTATCAGAGCTTCGGTTCCAAAACCTTCAGCTCTCTCTCCTCGTTGGAGTGGTCGGGGAAATGTACTCTGTAGTCATTTCTCGATTGAGAATGAGATACTTATCTTGACTCCTGAGGACGAGGATGATTCGAGGACTCTGAGAGAGGCCCTCGAGGGTTCTGCAAAAGACCAATGGTTAAAAGCCATGCAGGATGAAATGAAATCAATGAAAGTCAACGAAGTCTAGGAGCTAGTTGACTTACCTGAGAATAGAAAGGTTATTGAGAATAAGTGGATTCTCAAAATCAAAAGAAAGATTGACGGATTGATCGAGAGGTATAAAGCTCATCTGGTAGCCAAGGGTTACACACAGACAAAGGGCATTGACTACGAGGAGACTTTTTCACTTGTAGTCAAGTTTACTTCGATCCGTTTATTTCTAGCGATTGTCACGAGTTTAGATCTAGAGTTACATCAGATGAACGTAAAGACCGCCTTCCTTAATGGAAGTTTGGATAAAGAGATCTACATGGAACAACCTTTTGGGTTTGTTCTAGTAGGTCAGGAGGATAAGGTCTGTCGACTTCGGAAGTTGATATATGGCCTTAAGCAAGCATCCAGGTAGTGGTATCTAAGATTTCACGAGGAGGTGATATCTTATGGCTTTACAATAGTCGATGAGGATCATGGTGTCTATCTGATAAGATCTAATAACTCATTTCTGATTCTATCATTATATGTGGATGACATAATACTGGCTGGGAACAACATGGAGTATCTGATAACCATTAAAACATGATTATCATCCACTTTTGACATGAAAGATATGGGTGAAGTTGAGTTCATCCTTGGAGTACATATTCAAAGGGATTGCTTGAGAAGATTTTTAGCTCTTTCACAAGAAGCTTATATTAAGAAAATTCTCGAGCGCTTTGGGATGAGTGATTGTAATTCTCATAAATACTCCAATCGCTGAAAGTGATAGTCTTAGTTTGATGATGTGTCTTAAAACTCAGGAAGAAATAAGGGAAATGAGTAAAGTACCTTATTCAAGTGCAGTAAGAAGTCTGATGTATGTAATATTGTGTACACGATCGGACATATGTTATGCAGTCGGTCTGGTATGAAGATATCAAGTAAATCCTAGAAGGGGTCACTGGAGAGCAGTGAAAAGGATTTTTTGATATCTTAAAGGAACTGCAAACTTCTCTTTGTGTTATAGGAGAGGTGATTTGTGTCTCGTGGGATATTCAGATGTTGATTGGAGAGGCGATCTGGATAAATGCAAATCAACATCAGGTTTCACTTTCTTGCTAAATGGTGGGGCCATCTCTTGGAGTAGCAAGAAGCAAACCTATGTCGCTCTATCTACGATGGAGGCTGAGTTCGTGACTGTAGGATCAAATTGCTCCAAGAGAGGGGGTGAATCTCGAAGGTTACAAATTTTCTTTAGATTTTCAAACAAGAATATGCATTGAAATAAATAAAATAGAGAGACAAGCATTTTTACTTGGTTCACAACCCTAATCAGGTTGCTACTCCAAGGCTCGTAGCTCTCTGAGAGCTACTTTAATGGCAATCACTATAATACCCTCTGACCCGAGATCTCTCGACTTCAGAGGGGTTCACTTTTTACAAAGAATAAGAGATAGGTAACACTCTACCTTCTCTTTGAAATTAAGTACATAAAAGTGAAAATGAATACAATCAAGTATAACTAAAATATACTGATGCTTTTTATAGCTATCGAATTAGGCACGGAGTGTCGGAATTGTCTTCATGAAGGGATGAAGCTTCTATGGACGACGAACAATAGTAGCAGCACTTATTGTTGGGAGTATGGGGAATACAATCAAAGTCCCACATTGGTAAGACATGGAAAATACCATGTGCTTATAAGATAAAAAGATATCTCCATTGGTATGAGACCTTTTGAGTAAAGCCTAAAAATAAAACCATGAGGGCTTAGGCCCAAAGTGGACAATATCATACCATTATGGAGATATGTGGATCTTATAGCCACTAACAATTGGTATCAGAGTCATGGTCCATGTCAAGCCATGAATCTCGAATGAAGGAAGTGGAGCTCCCATGTCCGGATCAAGAGAACCAGACACCAGGCAGGAAGTCCAGTTGGGTCAAGAGGATCGAACAACTGGCAGAAAGTCCAATTGGGCTAGAAGGGTTGGACAACTGGCAGGAAGTCCAACTGGGTCAGGAGGACCAGACAGTTGGCAGGAAGTCCTAGTTGGTTGAAGATCGAACATCAAGAAGAGGAAGTCCTTTGAGGGCGGACAGGCTTGAGTGTGGTCCTTCGTTTGAGGCAGGGATTGTTGGGAGTATAGGGAATACAATCAAAGTCCCACATTGGTAAGACATGGAAAAGATCATGTGCTTATAAGATAAAAAGATATCTCCATTGGTATGAGACCTTTTGAGTAAAACCCAAAAATAAAACCATGAGGGCTTAGGCCCAAAGTGGACAATATCATACCATTATGGAGATATATGGATCTTATAGACACTAACACTTAGACATAGTAGATTAGTTATCCTCGGAGCCTGTCGTGCATTTCTTTTATAGACCTTTTCCAGTAGATTGGAATGTCCTCCAGTCGACTCCACATCAGCCCGTCGATATGGTACTTCAGGTCTTCCAGTCGATTGGACACTCCCAATCGACTCTAGGTCATCTAGCTCCGCATCGAGAAGTTTGCCTTTCCAGTCGACTGGACCTCCCTAGTCGATGAAACTCTTTCCATCTGTGTTGCTAGATCTTCGATTGATCACCACCTAATTCTGCCAACTGGGTATCCAGTCGACTGACCCATACCTAGTCGATTGGACTTCAATCGACAGGAATCCATTCAGTCGACTGATCCCTGTAAAATGAGATTAGCACAAGAAAATAATATAAAATATGATAGCAGTAGTAATACTGCTCGATCTCGACTTCTAAGTCCCACACGGACTATCCGTCGGATCGACGCCTAGCTTTGTCCCCCTACAGAGGACTCGACCTCACCTCTCCACTCGAGGCTTACTTGTCGACTGCCCTATCGGACTTACTATTCTTGACATCTGATCTGATCCATCAGGGCTTCCACTAGCTGTCCAGTCTACCTTACCCAGTTGGACTTTTTGCTAATTTTTTGGTCTCTTGACCCAACCGGTCTGCATGTCAGATGTCTAGTCCACTTGACCCATCTGGACTTCATGCCTGGTGTCCGGTCCTGCTGATCTGTCAAGACATCTGCCTAGTATCCGGTCAACAAGACCTACTAGGATTTCCTATTAAGCCTGCACACTTAACACTCATATTAGAACACAAGTAAATCATAACTTTAACTTTGGTTCATACATCAAAACTAAGGAGTGATGCTCTCTGCATCAACAATCTCCTTTTTTTTATGTATGACAACACATCAGTAAAGTTAGGAGAATCAATTTGCAATATTCAAATTTAGCATATTTCTGGAATGCATTTGAGATAAAAATGTATATGCATGAGATGCTCATATGTAAGAAAAGCTTTACTTTAAATTTTTCTAACTTTAACCCTTTTCTCTCTCTCCCCCTTTGGCATACATCAAAAGAATTTTTAAACAACAAATGCCACAATTTAAAGATGAGGATTAAAACTTTTCAATCATATAACAAAAAAAAAAAAAAAAAAACTAAGCTTTACAAAACTTTGAAAATAATTTATCAATGCTTCCCCTAAATTCTTGCAATAAAATTTGAAAATAGGATCTCCCCCTTTTTCTTGAATCCCAATAATCAAAATTTTCAAAAGTAATTAAACCTTTACAAATGATTAAAATTTTAAATAAAATTTTCAAAATTTCAAAAGTCAAAACTCTTAATTTTTCAAAAACTCCTCCTCAATAAAAATATTTTTAAAATTTTCAAAATCCTAAATTTTCAAAACTTTTGAAACTCCCCTTTAAATAAAATATTTTTGAAAATTTTAAAATTCTTATTTTTTAGAGCTTTAAAAAAGTCCCCCTTAAATAAAATGTTTTTGAAATTCTTACTTTTCAAAACTTTACAAAACTCCCCCTCAAATAAAATATTTTTGAAATTTTCAAAATTCTTACCTTTCAGAACTTTACAAAACTCCCCCTTAAATATAATATTTTTGAAATTCTTACTTTTCAAAACTTTACAAAACTCCCCCTCAATAAAAGCTAAAAACCTTAATGTTTTTCAAAATTTTCAACAGAGATTAAGTAAAGATGATGTAAATGAGATAGAAAAATGTCCAAACATGAATTCCTAAATATTACTTTTATACTTAAAAAACACACATCTAAAAATCATCCTACATGAATTAAAATTTTTAAGATAATTCACACCTTGAATAAAATGAATCATCTTGAATTGATTTGAGTTGAAATGGTTAAGTTGAATTGATTAGATGGTTAAGTTGATAGGATGGTTAAGTTGTTTAGTTAAGTTGTTAAGTTAAGTTGTTAAGTTTAGTTAAGTATAGTTAAGTTGTTAAGTATAGTTGAGTTGTTAAATATAGTTAAGTTGTTAAGAATAGTTTAGTTAAATTGTTAAGTATAGTTAAGTATAGTTAAGTTTAGTTGTATAGTTAAGTTGTTAAGTTGTTAAGTTGTTAAGTATAGTTTAGTTAAGTTGTTAAGAATAGTTTAGTTAAGTTGTTAAGTATAGTTAAATTTAGTTAAGTATAGTTAAGTTTAGTTGTATAGTTAAGTTGTTAAGTTTAGTTAAATTGTTAAGTATAGTTAAGTTGTTAAGAATAGTTTAGTTAAGTTGTTAAGAATAGTTTAGTTTAGTTAAGTATAGTTAAGTTTAGTTGTATAGTTAAGTTGTTAAGAATAGTTTAGTTAAGTTGTCAAGTATAGTTAAGTATGTTGGATCGAGAAGCGTCACTAGAGGGGGGGAGGGGTGAATAGCGAGCGTAAATCTTTTCGTTCGTTCGTTCGATACACGAGTAAGCACAGCGGAAAATAAAGAGACACGTTTATTTGTACTTGGTTCACAACCCAGCAGTTGCTACTTCAAGGCCCTAACGGTCCTAGATCGCGTACGGAGGGCAAAACACTATAATGTCTCCTCCTCGTTGGAGGTAGGAGACAACAATCACAAAAACGAAAGTACGAGGATGAGGCAACAAGCCTACCTCACCTCATTATGAATAAAAGCAAAGAATACAATAACCAAAATATGTTACTTGTTGCTGCTGCCGATGAAGAAAATCAAACTTGTCGTCGCGTCGGCGTTATGACGGTGTTGGAGCTTTGGCGTTGTAGGAGCACTTGAGAATAAACTTGATAATCTTTGGAGTTGGAATCCTCCCCTCCTTTTATAGATTTTGTCCTCTGAATATGTCTCCTCATCTTTTGGAACAGATCACGAAGTTGTACAAAATTTTATCGCGAAGTGGCTGCGTCAATCGTTATCCGTTTTGACCTAGCGCAAAGGCTGATTTGTTGCCATCAGTTGACTGCCCAATGTTCAACAGTCGACTGCCAGCCTGGCCACTTCCCTACAGTAAGAGGTTAGTACGGAAAATGGTAAATGCGATGGATTCTAATCGTCCGATCTCGACCTAGACCTTCCACAAGAAGTCTTAGTCGGATCGCTGCCTACGATCGTCCTCGTAAAGAGGACACGACCTTACCATCTCTCACTCACACGAGTTTACCTCGATACTTATCTTGTAGCTCTCGCATCCGGCCTTCCACTCGATTCCTTCGGCTCCCTCCGAAGTCACTCGAGTGTCGCCCGACCACCGCGGTTCCTCCGGGTGTCGCTAGCCTTCAGCTCCAGCTTTAGTACTTTTCTGCACACTCGATTTAGCTCGTGAGATAACGATGTAAACTTAGCTTTGTGTCTTTTCCATAATCAAAACACAGGTTCGATTATCTGGTGCCCCTGCACCAACAAAGTACAGTTAAGTTTAGTTGTATAGTTAAGTTGTTAAGTTTAGTTTAGTTTTAAGTCATCTCACCCGAGCTAAGTTTTCAATACACGTTAATCCTATGGGTTTTGTGAGATGAAGTTTTCTTTTTATCTTAATTAATTTCAATGAATAATTTCAAAGTTTTTAAACTTGTATTAGATTCAAGCTTAGCTTGAGCTAATCAAGTAGGTTTTTCCAGCATTGACTTTCAGGTCGTGGCGAGGCATATGACCTTCTTGGATATCGGATGGACCACTTCCTAGACAAAGTCAATGAAGGAATCAAGTACTTGACTCACTTTGGACTAAGCTTTGGTCTAACTAGTCAAAGACTTAGTGAGTTAGCTTCGGTTAGTTCCACTCGACTTAGTGCACCAGATCGTGGCAAGGCATACGACCTTCTTGGACATCGGTGGACCACTTCCTAGACATGCACTTCGAAGAGATTCTCGAACTTACTATCAGTTCATTTCATCTTAGTACTAGGTTGTTCAAGTTTAAACTACTTTGTTTCATATCTAGTCCATTCTAAATTAAGCAAGTAAAGTAAACTAAGACATGCAAGAGTTTAACTAAACAAGGAAACGAGCAAAGTGTTAGCTCCCCCTAAGTGATAACTTAGTTGAGTTTTGTTCACTAAGTGAACTTGACTCTTGGGAACCCAAAATTGATTTAGTCCAACTTGATTGACTAAGCTAGACTTAGGAACCCATGCTTGGACTCGATTCTTAGCATTTCGGCTAAGTAGTGACATGTATGAGGTTTTAGCTTTATGTCCGAGTCCGGACTCGTTGTACACGACTCGTTGAGACCCAAACATCATGTTGAGATACTTGGAGCCTAAAGTGAACCTTTCCAACGATCCGATGAGATCTTCTACTTGCCTTTTTAGGATCGAGTTCTCTTCCTCAAGCTTTGCAACTTGAGTTGAGTCTCTATCCTTAATTTGGCAAGTCGAAGTCTTCAAGTTTACTTGCTCCTTAAGTACTTGGACTTCCTTAAGAAGCGAGTCGACTCGATTCTCGGACTTAGCTAATTTCCTTCCTAGGCATGCAATTATATTGTAAAGTCTATCTTCTAAAGGAGAAGTTACCTTGTCTAGTCCTTCAGAAACGAATGCGGATCCGTGGCTTCTCTCAGACTCGGACTCGTACTTAGAACTTGACTAGGCTCCGGAGCTTGATTCGACCATGAATGCCACGAACCTTCTCTTCGTCTCTTCTACATCCAACTCTTCTGAGGATGATTCGTCCCAAGTTGCCTTAAGTGCTTTCTTCTTCTTTTCCTTTTTGGGTTTTTCTTCCTTTTTTAGATTTGCACATTCCGACTTGTAATGTTCTTTTTCGTTGCACTCGTAGCAAGTTTCTTCCGATCTATGTCTCAGCTTGTTATCGACAACCTTCTTAGCACCCTTCTTCGTAAATCTCTTTCTCCGGTTGAACATTTTCCGGACCATATTTACGATTTCATCTTCTCCGTTTAGGTCCGATTCCGACTCGTCTTCGGACTCACTTTTTGTTTTTCTTTCCTTTTTGGTCGAACCTGCCACTAAAGCAATACCATTCTCGATTTGACTCGATTTAGCTTATTCGTGTAGTTCGAGTTTATAAAATAATTCGTCTAGTCTAATTGTAGAAAGATCCCTGGAGACCTTATAGGCATCAACGATGGATGCCCATAAGGCGTTCCTCGGGAATGCCTTAAGTGTATACCTAATTACATCCTTATTTTCTATTTGATATCCGATTAAATGTAATCCATTTAATATATCTTTTATTCTCGTGTGGAATTGACTAGAATTTTTATTTTCGTTCATTTTACAATTAAAAAGTTTATTAAGTAACATGTCCCGTTTAGCTATTCTAGTATCATTAGTGCCTTCATGTAGTTCAATTAATTTGTCCCATAATTCCTTAGAGTTTTTGAAGGGACCAACTCTATTGTGCTCTTCTTTGGTAAGTCCACATTGCAAGGTATTAAGGGCCTTGTAATTGACTTGAGCTCGTTTCCTAACGTCCGCGGTCTATTTCTCTAGTTCTAACAACTCACTCGAATAATCTATTGGAGAGATGAAACCTTTCCTAATCGAAAACCATACCTCGAGGTCGGTTTTTAGGTAACACTCCATTCGCCTCTTCTAGTAGGAAAAATCTTCTCCGTTAAAGAGAGGAGGGCGAACGGTGCTATACCTTTCTAAGTACGACATTACTAAATTTTGATTATTAAATTTTTATTTAAATTAATTCAATTAATTTTCAAAATTATTTCTACATTTATTTAAATTAAGCAAAAATGAATTGTGCAAGAATAAATTTAAACTAAAGTAAGACAAATATTAAAAATCTATTCTAATGCAAAAAAAAAAAAAAATTAATGCAAAAATTATTAAAAGGCAAAAATGCTAAAAACTAAAGAAAATTCTAATGCTCTCATTGGTGGTTGTACCAAATTCAGAGCGCCCCCCGCTCTGATACCAATCATAGGATCGAATTGCTCCAAGAGAGGGGGGTGAATCTCGGAGGTTACAAATTTTCTTTAGATTTTGAAACAAGAATATGCAGCGGAATAAATAAAATAGAGAGACAAGCATTTTTACTTGGTTCACAACCCTAGTCGGGTTGCTACTCCAAGGCCCATAGCTCTCTGAGAGCAACTTCGATGAGCAATCACTATAATACCCTCCGACTTGAGATCTCTCGACTTTGGAGGGGTTCGCTTTTTACAAAGAATAAGTGTCACGCTCCGATAGTATACCGAGCCCAAAAATTAGACGACATCTCCCCTGTACGTGATACAATTCTTTGTTGATACAAAGCCTTCCGGCCACAACCACACAACATAATAAAAAGACACTACCAATTAATACAACCATAACAACACAACAATGCGCACCGGTGCAACTCTAACACACTAAAAAAAATAAGATCACATCCAACATCCAACCCAAAAGCATAATAAAAGCCAAATACAACAAATTATATACACAAATGATAATCTAGAAACAACAGCGGAACCAATAGCAAGTACAATCCCAAATACTCGAGGTGAGATGGGATCACCTGGCGGAGCTTCGAGCACACCAAGGAAATCTTCTACCTGTTACCTGGGCGACAAGAAAACCCAGGGTTTGTGGTGGTGAGTATAAAACTCAGCGGTAATATACAAGATAGTGCATGATCAACAACTAAGATATAAAGGGCAACAGATATACAAATGGAGATGAACAGATATATATAGATGGAGATCAATGGTATACAGTCGTGAAGGTAATGACAACTAACTATCATTGTGAATCTAAACAGTGGATAAACAACCAACTGATCAACTGTACAAAATGTAATGTACTGACATACCTGAAGATCTGCAACGATACAACTTGTATAACCTGAACACACTACTACCATATAACAAATACAATATGAAAGAACAACACTAAGCATGTAATCAACACACTGCCCTACTAACCTATAAACAACAACATCATCAAACCTAGTCAGTCCTATACAACATCATGATACTGACCATAGGGGTACAATAGTCCGGTCCAAGTCATACACTGGCATCCCACACACAACAGTATAAATCATGCAAATAACATGTAAGATGATGTACAATCAAATGCAGCAATCATAGCATAAACAAATACAATAATACAAAAAGCATATATTAGACTGTATCTATATATACTTCTCACACTCACTCACACACACACACACACACACATATACATACAAATGCCCTCACACATGACAATGTAAATGCATGGTCATGCCTACGCACCCCACTAGCTACCACGACCCCAGTGTGGCTTAGGTTGTTGGTGCAGTGGGCACCTAAGTCGAACCTACATTTTGATTATAGCAAACGATACAAAGTTAAGATCATATCATTATCTCACAAGCTAAATTGAGTGTGCAGAAAAGTGCTAAAGCTGGAGCTGAAGGCTAGCGACACCCGGAGGAAGCCGTGGTGGTCGGGTGATACTTGAGTGACTTCGGAGGGAGCTGAAGGAATCGAGTGGGAGGCCGGAAGCGAGAGCTACAAAGTAAGTATCGAGGTAAGCTCATTTGTGTGAGTGTAAGTGAGGTCGTATCCTCCTTATGGGGATGGTCTTAAGCGTAGATCTTGTTGGTGCAACAATGCTCCAAGCATTTATATGTTTTGATGTTGGGATAATCATCTAAGTTAGACAATACTTTGTGATCTAATTGTGAACATGTTTAAGTGACAGGAAAATCCAAGTATGAAGACTTGGTAAAGGCAAGTCCAAGTATGATCTTGGCAAGAGAAGTCCAAGGAAAAGGTTTGGCGGCGTAAACCAAGCATGTAGTCTTGGTAGCGTAAAGTCCAAACGGACCTTGGCAAAGGAAGTCCAAAGGCAAGTCTTGGCAGCGTAAGTCCAGGCATGTAGTCTTGGCAGCGTAAAGTCTAAGCGCACTTTGGCAAAGGGAAACCCAAGACATGAAAAAACCGAAGAAAGCTCTTGGAAGCAAAGCGCAAAGGATGAATAAGTTGCAGACACGGAGGGATCCTGGAGGCACAAGGCTTAAGGAAGAGCTAGAAGGTTGAGTCTAGGTCTAGGGAGTCAATTCAAGTATGAATTATTCATATTTGACGAGTATCAGTCGACTGTTAGGGTACTCGACTAAGTCAGGCTGAAGAGCTGACGAACAGTCGACTGCCTTGTCATGGTAGTCGACTGATGTTGCCATCAGTCGACTGCCAATCAGAGGTAGTCGACTGATCAAGGCAAACACGGGCACAGAATGGAGTCTCACTCGACTGCGTGCCATGATCACTTGACTGATCACTCCATCAGTCAACTAATGGAGGGATCAGTCGACTGATGAGCGTGCCATTGGATGATGACGATTATGAATCCCGTGAATCCGGCTGTTCAGAAGCCGTTAACTGTGGCGACAGTCAACTGATGTTGTACATCAGTCGACTGATCGAGATCCAATGGGAAAACAACCCTCTCTCTATAAAAAGAAGGCTTGTTGTGGTTGAGAGGGTTAATGCTTACATTGTGATCATCCTCTCAAGCCTCCACGAATTTTTTAAGCTTTCCTAGTGTTTTAATTCCCCTCCTCCTCTCTAAACTTCATCTTCATTTTTTGTAAGAAGAGGTGGGTTGTTGTAAAAAGAGAAAGCTTATTAGTGAGATTGATTAGGGTTGATCCACCTTAAGGATCGTCGTGGAGTAGGAGCGTTATCTCCAAACCACGTAAAAGCTTTGTGTTAGCATTGTATTTTCATTTCTATTACTATTGTTTTTGTTGTGAATTTGCTAACCATTTTTGTAGAAACGAAAACAAGCTATTCACCCCCTCTAGCTTCCAAGGATCCCCTACAAGTGGTATCATAGCCCGGATCGCATCGGAAGATCTAACAATCAACCGGAGCACGATGGATTTCCAAGAGGGGTATAACACAGCGAGGCCTCCATTCTTTGACGGCAACGATTTCGGCTATTGGAAAGGTAGGATGGAATACTACCTTATGAATGATATTGATAATTGGTTTAGTATTGTAGACGGATTCGAGAAGCTGGTCGACGAACATGGAGCGCCAATACCGACAAAAGATTGGACGAGGGAGATGGCCAAAAAGGCACAAACTAATGCAAAGGCAACAACCACACTCCAATGTGATCTATCAAAGGAGCAATTGTCCAAGGTCAGACCTTTCAACTCCGCTAAAGAGCTTTGGAAAAAGCTCTTCGAGTTGAATGAAGGATCAAAGGAGACGAGGAGAGCCAAGAGGGACCTCTTGATAGGCCAACTCCAAAACTTTGCCATGAAGACCAATGAGACCGTGAGCCAAATGCACGGTCGCTTCAAGGAAGTAGTCAACGGACTACATGTGATAGGTGAGAAGGTCGACAATCGAGACCTTGTTAGGTATGTACTCCAAGTCTTCCCTAGAACAACCTTGTGGGCTTCAATGGTAGATGCTTACAAGGTCTCTAGGGATCTTTCTTTGGTTAAATTAGATGAGCTCTTTTGTGAATTTGAGTTGCACGAACAAGCTAACACTTCGTCCAAAGATAAAGGTGTAGCCCTTTTTGTAGGTAAGAAGGACAAGAAAAAGAAGGAGAACAAGGAAGTGTTCTCCTCATCCGAATCCGAGGAGGATTCATCTAGTAGTGAAGAAGAGCTATCGGCAAGCGAGGTGGCTCATTATGTAAATAAATTTGGTGGGAGGTCACGGAAACTCACCAAGAAGGATGTGAGGAGGATGTTCCAATCCTCAAGAGGTAAGTCTTCTAGTAGTTCAACTCCTTCCTCTAATGTTGTTTACTATGGTTGCAACAAAAAGGGGCACATCAAATTAAATTGATCGGACTTAAAGAAGAAGGAGGAGAAAGAAAAGAAGCATAAGGAGAAGAAGGAAAAGAAGGAGAAGAAGAAGGAGGCAATGGTGGCACAAACATGAGACACCCTAAGCTTGGAGGATTCTTTCAATGATGAAGAGATGTGCCATGCCACCCAGAACCTAGCTCTCATGGCCTTGGAGAAGGAAGCTGAAAGCTCAAGTGAGGAGTCTTCATCCTCTTCCTCAAGCGACGAATCATCATCAAGTGATGATGAGGTAAGAGACTCCCCTAGGATAGATTTACTTTACAAAACCATTGCATGCCTTCAAAATGCCTTAAATAGATCAAAAACTAGAATTAAGGACTTAAAAGTAGAAATTAAGTCACTTAAAAATGTAGTACCACCTTGTGATGATGCATGTACACTTAGGAATGAGAATGATGAACTTAGGAATGAAATAGGTGATTTACATGCATGTTTAGAAAAATTTACAAATGGGTCCAAATATCTTGATATGATTCTTAGGGACCAAAGGGCCATTTATAACAAGGTCGACATAGGATACAAGCCTAAGGAAAAAGAAGTAGCTTTCACTTCTTTAGTTAGTAGAAGACCAACCATTAGAAACAAGTCTAAAAAGGCTTGGGTCCCCAAAAGTTATATAGTTGATGCTATTGGTCCTAAAATTTGGGTGCCTAAGGCTTGCATTTTCATGTTGTATAGGTAGAAGAACCAAGCTTATGGATTGTTGATAGTAGGTGCTCTAAACACATGACCGGTGATGAGAGAAAATTTTCCACCATCGACCACACTAGCAAGGGGAAGGTGTCTTTTGGAAATAGTGGTAAACTTAAGATTCTAGGAAAAGACACAATTGAGGTATCCCCCAACCTTCCCATTCATAAAGTATTATTAGTTAAAAATATGAAATTTAATTTGCTTAGTGTAAGTCAACTATGTGATGCGAATTTTGATGTTCAATTTGATTCTTCAAAATGTTTCATAGAACACAAAACTTTAAATGATTGCATGTTAGTAGGGTTTAGGAAATCAAATATATATTATGTTGATTTATCTTATGCTACTAATGCTTCTACCAAGTGTCTTATTGCAAAAGAAGAAGAGTGTTGGCTTTGGCATAGGAGGCTAGGGCATATTAATATGAAGAACATTGCCAAAATAGCCAAAATGAAGTTAGTCAAGGAGTTGCCAAAAGTCAAGTATCTCAAGGATAAAATGTGTGATGCATGCCAAGAGGGGAAGCAATCAAAATCATCACACAAAGGTAAAACTTTACTCAGTACCGCTTTACCTTTAGAACTATTGCATATGGACTTATTTGATTGTCATAGTACTCCTTCCATGATTGGTAGTAAATATTACTTAGTGATTGTAGATGATTTTTCTAGATTTACTTGGGTATTTTTCATGAAAAATAAGGATGAAACTCTAGGAATAATCATAGGATTTAGCAAGAGAGTAGAAAATGAAAGGAAACTCAAAATCAATCGGATCCATAGTAATCATTGTGGAGAATTTGAGAGTTCCAGCTTCTCAACCTTTTGCCTAGAACAAGGGTACAAGCACAAATTTTCTTGTCCTAGAACACCCCAACAAAATGGGGTTGTGGAAAGGAAAAATCGTTCCCTACAAGAAGCGGCTAGGACTATGCTTAATGCATATTCTCTACCTAGCTATTTGTGGGCGGAAGTGGTCAACACCGCTTGCTATATCCAAAATAGGATTTTAATTCATAGGTTTTTAGGGAAAACCCCATTTGAATTATGGAATGGTACAATTCCAACAATTCACTATTTTAAGGTCTTTGGATGCAAAGTTTATAATTTAAACACCAAAGACAACCTAGGTAAATTTGAGTCCAAAGCGGATGAGGGAATCTTAGTTGGTTACTCATCCACTAGTGTAGGGTATAGAGTTTATAATAAAAGAACCCAAAAGATTGAGGAATCTTCAAATGTCCAATTTGGTGAAACCTCTAATACATATCCTAGGAAATCCCCCATTGATGATGATATCAATGACAAAAATCAAGAAATTACCCAACAATTTCAAGATTTAACTTTAGGGGGTAATAATCAAGGGGAAAAGTTGAATCAAGGAGGAGTAAGAGGTGATTCCGATGATGAAAGAAGGATTGAGGAAAATCATGATCAAACTCAATTTAATACACCTCTTAGAACAATAAGAGTTCATCAAAATCACCCTCTAGATCAAATTGTAGGTGAACTATCTCAAGGTGTTAGGACTAGGTCATTTCATAGGGATCCCTCTAGTCATATAGCTCTAATCTTCCAAATTGAGCCCAAAATAATCAATGATGCATTACTTGATCCGGATTGGATCTTAGCAATGCAAGATGAATTGGCTCAATTTGAAAGGAGTCAAGTATGGGAGTTAGTTCCTAGACCTAATGACAATACCATCATTACTACAAGATGGGTCTTTAGGAACAAACTAGATGACCAAGGAAATATTACTAGAAATAAGGCAAGGTTAGTTGCAAGGGGCTTTAATCAAGTTGAAGGACTTGACTATGATGAAACATATGCCCCGGTTGTTAGGTTAGAGTCTATTAGGATCCTTTTAGGGTATGCCTCTTATATGGGTTTCAAACTCCATCAAATGGATGTTAAATTGGCATTCCTAAATGAGTTCATTAAGGAAGAGGTATATGTAGAACAACCTCCCGGGTTTGAGAATATGGACTATGCAAACCATGTATACAAGCTTAGGAAAGCTTTGTATGGTTTGAAACAAGCTCCCCGGGCTTGGTATGAAAGATTATCATCTTTCTTAATCTCTAAGGACTTTAAGAGGGGTAGTGTAGATCAAACTCTATTTATAAAGTCAACATCAAAGGACATTTTTGTAGCCCAAGTATATGTTGATGACATTATCTTTGGGTCATCAAATGATGAACTCCTTCAAGACTTTATTAAGAATATGGAAAATGAGTTTGAGATGAGTCTAGTTGGGGAACTAAATTTCTTCCTAGGATTACAAGTCAAACAAACAAGTGAAGGAATTTATATTTACCAAACCGAATATGATAAGGAAATGATTAAGAAATTTGGTTTGGAAAATGCTAAGGTAGTCTCAACTCCAATTACAGCCAATACAAAAATAGATAGTGATCATGAAGGAAAACAAATTGACCTTACACTCTATAGGAGTATGATTGGTAGCCTTTTGTACCTAACCGCTAGTAGACCCGATATATTATTTGTGGTTGGTATGTGTGCTAGGTACCAATCATGTGCCAAAGAATCTCATTTAGTTGCCGTTAAGAGAATCTTAAGATATATTAAAGGCACACTAAGTGTAGGACTATGGTACCCTAGGACTAGGTCTTTTGATTTGGTTGGGTACACCGATTCCGATTATGCCGGTTGCAAATTGGATCGGAAGAGTACTAGTGGTGGATGACAATTCCTTGGGTCCTCCCTAGTTAGTTGGAGTAGTAGGAAGCAACCTTGTGTTGGCCTATCCACCACCAAGGCTGAGTATGTGGCTATGGGTGGTTGTATAGCTCAACTATTATGGATGAAACATACTTTAGAGGACTATGAGCTATCTTACTCCAACACAAAAGTATTTTGTGATAATGTGAGCACCATAAATTTGACCAAAAATCCGGTGCATCACTCTAGGACTAAGCACATTGAAGTGAAACATCACTTCATTAGAGATCATGTGGCTAAGGGGGATATTGAGCTTAATTACATTGAATCTAAGTCCAACCTAGCCGACATCTTTACCAAACCTCTCCCCGAAGTAGAATTTTCATCACTTAGGAGAGAACTTGGGATGTGCTTAGTTGAATAAAGGTGTAGGTTTACATGATCCTATAGATATCCTAGGATTTATACCTTTAAGCATCTCACAAAATACCTAAGAAACCATGATTTTTGTATTGAGCCACTTAGACAACATGTGAGATGTTAGAAAGATGCACTTGGTTCATCATGCTTGTTATGATGCATTACTATGAACCAAAATGCCATCTAGAGACATTAATCCTTCATTGGACCAATCATTGGGAAGGCTTATGCACAATTAATGTGCATATATCTCCAAGAATATGATTGGAAATATCAAATAAAACATAATTTAAACTATGTTTATCAAACTTTGAAAAACAGTTTTCATGTGGAATACCAAAGTGATACAAAGTTTGCAAAATACTTAGAGTTTTTGCTAGGTTTCAAAATTGTATCAGTTTTAAAATCTGGAAAACATATATTTTTTAAATTATTTTTCCATAATAGAAAATTATTTCAAAAATGTGTACACAAAATTTCGTGATTTTTTGATGTCTTTAGAAATTTTGGCGCATTTCTGAAGTTGGGTTGAAAAATCAGAAAAATGGAATTTGGGCATAGCAGTCGACTGCATCAAAAACCAGTCGACTGATACACTGTGTTTTATGACAAAAAGCTCTATTTCCTGGTTTTAAGTGTATTTTTGAATGTTCTAAAACTATGGAATGATAATCTTTAGTATAAAGAAGTTTGTATGACTGTTTGATGCAATGTTGGTATCGATTGAAGTTTTTAGGGGGAGTTTCATAATATATATCTTTTCATGTTAGTGAAAGCCCTAGAGCCAATCATGTGATGATTGTTGTATGAACTTTATTGTATCATATTCCTATTTATAAAGACATGGTTATTATATTTACTTGTATTGGTGCCAAATAACTAAGTATAATAACGTTTTTGAGTAGAAGGTTCTTATCTATATCAATCGATTGGTTGAATCGATAATGAGATGATATAGAGAACACTACTATTAATCATTCATAGTCAAGTATTAACATTCAGGGACAATGTTAATGCGTAGGGACTAGCATGTAGGTCAACATGATAACTTGATCTCACAAGTCATGGATATGAGATATCAAGTTGACAAATGGATATGCATTGAAGAATGTATACTGAATGACCCGCCATGAGAAAATATCATAGATCATTATATAAGTGTCATATACTTTCTCATGTGACTATTAGTCCTTGGACCTGAAGTCACCATGGTTCCCTACATAAGGAGTTGCATACTTTGGCTTCGTCAAACGTCACCCATAAATGTGTGGACTATAAAGGCGATTACTGGGTATGTAACAAATTATGCGGAGGGATGTGAGTGATGTAGATGGGATCTATCCCTCCTATATGATGGGAATGACATCGTTATTCTTGATAGAGTGAGACCACGAAGTGCATGATCATGCCCAAATGAGTCAGTATGAGATATTGAGCTTATTTGATTAGAGTGAGTCTACTTGGAGTTCAAGATATAGATTGTACCAAGGATGACACAGTCTATACCTCAATTGGTCAATCTAGATGTCAAGGATAGAAGGATATTGTCACATATTCTGAGAGTCACAATTAGTAGTCATAATGGTGATGTTGGATCTCAACATTCTTGTAACTTGGGGAGCAATGATGTGTTGCTAGATACCGCTCATTGCTTATGTTCTTAAATCGGTTTAGGAGCATTGCCAACGTTACAAGAACCTATAGGGTCACACACAAAGGACAATTAGATGGAGATTAGGTTCATATGATGAACCATGAGGATTAGGTTCATGGGATGAACCAAACTGGATTAAGAGTAATCCAAATTAGACTAATTGAGTTAGACTCAATTTGATTCAAGTGTTGAATGAGTCTAATTTAGATTTGATTCATTGAGTCAATTTAAATTAATGAACAGAGATTCATTAAATCAAATTGACTTGAATCAAGTGGTTAGATTTGATCAACCATGGGAGATAAGAGGTCAAGTTTCACTTGACTTGAGAGGGAAGATGAATGGTCAATTTTGACTTGACCAATTGTCATGTCATGGTGACTTGGCATGGGGGTCGGCCAATGATGATGTTCCACATCATCATGGACTTATCATGTGGTGCCACCTCATGAGGGAGACCAAGAGCCATTGGCTCTTGGAGTTACATGAATGCATGTAACCCCCCAACTTGAAGTGGCCGACCACTTTTTTTCATTGTGAGAAGTTATTTTGGATTAACTTCATCTTCTTCCTTGGTTCATCCTCTCAAGCTCTCCCAATCTTCTATTGTCGAGACCTTCAAGGAGTGCTAGCACACTCAAGATTGTCTTTTCTCCACCTATTGCTTGTGTGGATACCAATAGAGGAGTGTACACTTGACACTCTTGAGTTCCGACAAAGCGTTTGGACGAGCGGGATAAGCGAAGGGCGTCGCTACGAGGGTAACGCTCTCATTATATAGATCTATGGTAGATCTAGGTTATCCATAACACATAAATGTAGTTTTTTTTATTTTTTAATATCTTCGCATGGATCCGTGGCCGGGCTTCCGAGATTTTCACAACGCAAAAAGCGGTTTTTGCGGCTCGGAAAAGTCCAACAGTGGTACTAGATCCACATGCGAAGCATGTATGTGTTTTAAATTTGTAGTTTTTTTTATTAGATATAAAAATTACAGATTTTTAAGTTTCTATAAATTTCCTATTTTTATAGATTTTTTGGGTATTTTTCTTGAAGAGTCGAAGCAACAAGTGTTGGGACACTTGTAGACTTCAACCACCGAGATAAACTCTCCGAAACGGCATGTTCTCGCTTTAAATTTTTGGGACAGCGACTTAAGTCACTGTAAGATCAAGTAGGGACACTCGCAAAGTTTATTTTTGTGAGTAGGGGCGCTGCCCTTATCCCCGAAAGGGGCCTTGTCCCGCGATCACGCCCGGAAACCGCTTAGCGGGACCGTTACGGAGAGGTGACTCATAAAATTGAAAACAAAATAGGAAAAATTATAGAAATTTCTGTAATATACATAATTTAGAATTATGTATAATTCTGTGATGGTCATGGCCCAAGAACCCCAATATGATTGGATGATAAATGTGTTGTAATTCATAATACGGCCTGCGTGCCGTTTTTGTGGTTGTGCATGTTGTATAGGGTATGCGACCTGCGCATCGTGCCTCTTCTTTTAAAATTCTAGTTGTAAATAGTTTTAGACTCGAATGCAACTCGAGTTTCATGTTTGTAATGTACAAAATGGTGCGGTGGAAGGTCCACTAGTAGACGGAGTTACGAGAAGGGTGCTGATGACACATGGCGGTCAAAGGAGGCGCTTGGAGAAGCCGCTAACCCTAGGTTGACCGTCCGATCTTCTTATTGGCTTGAGAAGATCGTAGTAGGGCCATGACCACATCACAATTAATTTATATATTTATATATATGTTGATATATATATATATATATATATATATAAGGATATTTTTCTTGTATGTATATGATGCATGATAGAATAATGCTTGTATATATGTGATGCATGATAGTGTAGGATAATAAAGGCCTTGATGCGTATATGATACACATTCACGATTAGATTAGATCCTAATCGAATCAACTCGAAAATGCCTACCAAGTCTTGATACCCATCACTACCTAGATCATTTGTAGTTGTTGAATCTGCCAAAGCAGAGAAACACATATTATCTTGGTAGGGTGCGAAGGGACATTCTTGATCCCGCCTATCACGGCTTGGGTTAGAGTAAGCTCAATTAGATTGAGTAAAACTAATTAACTCAATTGGATCGAGTAGAACTATAGGCATATTCCAACCGTTGGAAAGATAGGGTAAGATCGCATTTACACTAAATCTTGGGCGATTTAGCCAAAGCTAACTCAAGGTCTTTTGTAAATGTGGGTCTTGATCCTATAAACAAGAGTTGCATAGAGATGTAATCGATAATGTGTTACCTACCGATCATACTAAGTCTTGGGCGATTTAGCCAAAGCTAACTCAAGGAGTAGTATGATGTGGATCTTGTCCTGCAAGAATTATAGCTAGTTTGTATGAATCAAGTAATATGGTTTGACCACATCCATAACTCGATTCTACAAAAGTCATATAATTCAGTGGGAGCATCATTTGATTAAAGGCCTAATTAAATGATAAAAGGAATATGATATTAATTTTCTGTATTGTGTATGTTGTAGATTACTATGTCGACAAACACGAACACTCTCTCCCTGTGTTCTGTCCTTGAGAAGGACAAGCTCAATGGAGCAAATTTCTTGGACTGGTACATGAACCTGAGAATTGTTCTCACCCAAGAAAGGAAACTATGCGTCTGGGCGGCCATTCGGAGGCACCTCACGCGCCTTGCCTCGCGAGAAAGATGCTTATAATAAGCATCAAGATGATGCATTAAATGTGTCATGTCTCTGCTCACGACCATGAACTCTGAGCTTCAAAAGCAACACAAGTTCATGAATGCTTATGATATGGTTGAACATCTTTGTCAACTATATCAAGGACAAGCAAGGCACGAGAGATATGAGGTCTCTAAGGCATTGTTTCAGTCCAAGATGCAAGATGGGACTCCCGTAGGTCCATATGTACTCAAGATGATTGGGTACGTAGAAAATCTACAGAGATTGGGATTCCCACTTGGCCAAAAGCTGGCCACTGACTTGATCTTGCAGTCTTTACCACAAAGCTACAATCAATTTATCATGAATTACAACATGAATGAAATTGATAAGCCACTGCCTGAGATGCTTAGCATGTTGAGAACTGCTGAGCTCAACCTTAAGAAGGGAAAATCTGACTCCATTTTGATGGTGCAAAAGAAGAAAGGCAAGGGCAAGCCTAAAGGTAAGGGAAAGTTCCAAGCCAAGGGCAAAGGCAAGGAACTGAAACCCAAAGGAGGGGTGGCCAAAGAAGGGGCTTGCTTCCACTGCAAGGAAGTTGGACACTGGAAGCGTAACTGCAAAGCATACCTGGAAGATCTTAAGATGAAGAGAAGTGAGACTTTTACTTCAGGTATGAATATTATAGAAGTCAATCTATCTATATCTTCATCATGGGTATTAGATACCGGATGTGCATCTCACATTTATACCAATGTGCAGGCGCGGAGAAATAGCAGGGCATTGACAAAGGGCGAGGTGGACCTACAAGTAGGCAATGGAGCAAGAGTTGCTGCTGTTGCTGTAGGAACTTATGATCTATCTTTGCCCACTGGGCTTGTACTAGAACTAGATAAATGTTGTTATGTGCCTGCTTTAACTAAGAACATAATTTCAGTTTCTTGTTTGGACAAGAAAGGATTTACATTTATAATAAAGAACAAATGTTGTTTAGTTTATTTAAATGATTTGTTCTATTGTAGTGCACCTCTAATGAATGGACTCTACTTTCTAGACTTAGAGAGCCCCATCTATAACATAAGTACCAAAAGGTTCAAGTCAAATGAGTTGAACCAAACCTATCTTTGGCATTGTCGCTTATGTCACATAAATGAGAGTCGCTTATCTCAGCTCCATAAGGATGGGCTGCTGGACTCATTTGATTTTGAATCATATGAGACATGCGAGTCTTGCCTTTTATGCAAGATGAACAAGACTCCCTTTAGTGGACACAGCGAAAGAGCAACAGACTTGTTAGGACTTATACATAGTGATGTATGTGACCCTTTCAATGTTGCTGCTAGAGGTGGTTATAGGTACTTCATTAAATTTACTGATGACTTCAGTAGATATGGTTATGTGTATCTCATGACACATAAATCAGAATCCTTTGAAAAGTTCAAAGAATTCAAGAATGAAGTACAAAACCAGCTTGACAAGAGTATTAAGATACTTCGATCAGATTGAGGTGGTAAATACCTTAGCCATGAGTTTCGTGACTATCTAGCTGAGTGTGGGATTCTATCCCAACTCACTCCTCCTGGAACACCACAGTGGAATGGTGTATCCGAAAGGAGGAATCGTACCCTATTAGATATGGTACGATCTATGATGAGTCACACAAATCTTCCTATATCCTTTTGGGGATATGCTCGACACAACAACCTTCACACTTAACCGTGTACCATCCAAGGCTGTGATAAAGATACCATATACGATATAGACAGGGAGAAATCTCAAGATGTCTTTCATGAGGATTTAGGGTTGTAAGGCTTACGTTCGATGTCAAGTCTCAGACAAACTCGGACTCAAATCTGATAAGTGTTATTTTGTTGGATATCCCAAGGAGACGAAGGGATATTACTTCTATATTCCCAGTCAGCACAAAGTGTTTGTGGCAAAGACTAGGGTATTTCTAGAAAGGGATTTTATTTCTAGAAAAACTAGTGGGAGTACATTCGATCTTGAAGAAATTCAAGATAAGGACCATAGCACTGAGGCCTTGATGGAGGTTGAACAGGAACCACAAAGTGTTATGGGTGTTAAGATTGTTGCACAAAGAGTTGTGGAACAACCACCTATTCATGTAGACCTACCTCTTCGCAGGTTTGATAGGGTACGTCGTTAGCCTGAGAGATACTCATTTCTCTTGTCTGACCATGATGACGTTATGCTCATTGAGAATGAGCCTACCTCCTATTAGGAAGCTATGATGAGCCCAGATTCTGAGAAATGGCTAGAGGCCATGAGATCCGAGATGGAATCCATGTACACCAACCAAGTATGGACTTTGGTTGATCCACTTGAAGGGGTCAAACCCATTGGGTGTAAGTGGGTCTTTAAGAGAAAGACTGACATGGATGGACTTACGCATACCTATAAGGGTCGATTAGTGGCTAAAAGTTTCAAGCAAAATCATGGTATTGACTATAATGAAACCTTTTCTCTAGTGGCGATGTTTAAGTCTATTCAGATCATGCTTGCTATTTCAGCATACCACGATTATGAGATCTGACAGATGGATGTCAAAACCGCATTTCTGAATGGAAACTTGCTCGAGGATGTGTACATGACACAACCTGAGGGTTTTGTAGATCCACAGCATACTGGGAAAGTATGCAAGCTGCAAAGGTCCATTTATAGGCTAAAGCAAGCTTCTCGGAGCTGGAATATTTGATTCGATGATGCGATCAAACAGTTTGGTTTCATCAAGAATGAAGATGACCTCTGTGTCTACAAGAGGGTTAATGGGAACACAGTTGTCTTTCTTGTATTGTATGTGGATGACATACCACTCATTGGGAATGACATCCCTTCGCTACAGTCTGTGAAGATTTGGCTGGGGACGTGCTTCTCAATGAAGAACTTAGGTGAAGCAGCCTGTATTCTAGGCATCAAGATCTATAGAGATAGATCTAAGAGATTGCTTGGCCTAAGTCAGAATACATATATTGACACGGTATTACTACAGTTTGTCATGCAGAATTCCAAGAAGGGACTTCTACCGATGTCAAATGGTGTGAGTCTTTCGAAGACTCAAAGTCCCTCTTCTAGAGAGGAGAGAGACCATATGGATAAGATCCCTTACGCATTTGCTATAGGATCTATCATGTACGCCATGCTGTGTACTCGTCCTGATGTCTCGTATGCTTTGAGCATGACGAGTAGATGCCAGTCAGATCTAGGTGAGCGTCACTAGATAGCAGTCAAGAATATTCTTAAGTACTTGAGAAGGACTAAAGAATATTTCTTGATATTTAGAGGCGATGAAGAGCTAGCTGTAAAGAGTTACAGCGATGCCATCTTCCAAATCGACCAGGATGATTATAGATCACAGTCAGGGTTTGTGTTTTTCTTTAATGGTGGCACTGTGAGCTGGAAGAGTTCGAAGCAGGACACAGTTGCTGATTCTACAACAGAAGCCGAGTATATCGCTGCATCAGAGGCAGCAAAGAAGGCGATCCGCAAGTTCATTACTGAGCTTGGGGTGGTTCCTAGCATAGCAGATCTTATAGAGCTCTATTGTGACAACAATGGAGCTATTGAGCAGGCTAAGGAACCTTGCTCACACCAGCGGACCAAACACATACTACGGTGCTTCCATCTCATTCGAGAGATTATCGATAGAGGAGATGTGAAGATTTGCAGAGTACCCACAGAGGCTAACATCGCAGATCCCTTGACCAAGGCTTTGGCACAGAAAAGACATGATGACACTAGGTCATTGGGTATTAGATACTACGGTGATTGACACTAGTGCTAGTGGGAGATTGTTAGTGAAAGCCCTAGAGACAGTCATATGATGATTGTTTTATGGACTTTATTGTATCATATTCCTATTTATAAAGGTATGGTTATTATATTTACTTGTATTGGTGCCAAATAACTAAGTATAATAACGTCCTTGAGTAGAAGATTCTTATCTATATCAATCGATTGGTTGAATCGATAATGAGATGATATAGAGAACACTACTCTTAATCATTCCTAGTCAAGTATTAACATTCAGGGACAATGTTAATGTGTAGAGACTAGCATGTAGGTCAACACAATGATTTGATCTCATAAGTCATGGATATGAGATATCAAGTTGACACATGGGTATGTATTTGAGAATGTATACTGAATGACCCGCCATGAGAAAGTATCATGGATCATTATATGAGTGTCATATACTTTCTCATGTGACTATTAGTCCTTGGACCTGAAGCCACCATGGTTCCCTACATAAGGAGTTGCATACTTTGGCTTCGTCAAACGCCACCCGTAAATGGGTGGAATATAAAGGCAATTACTGGGTATGTAACAAATTATGCGGAGGGATGTGAGTGATGTAGATAAGATATATCCCTCCTATATGACGGGAGTGACATCGTTATTCTTGATAGAGTGAGATCACGAAGTGCATGGCCATGCCCAAA